>OX467285.1:65721572-70721572 GCA_950108345.1 Malthinus flaveolus
CGTAGGTTTTTTCGATGGTATATCTTCTGGCTATTCTATCAGACCTCATACTAAGTATGGGGTGTTCTGCCATCTCTCTTACGATTGAGACATGTTCTTGTACATTCTTGCCTGTGGAGGATTGAATTTTAGATATGTACGCCTCCCCTAACGCCCTGGCTTTCACTACCAGGTGTAAGGGTGGGAGGTTCAGCATTGTTTCCATTGCTGCTGTAGGCGTCGTACGCATTGCCCCAGTTATACCTAGGCTAGCCAGTTTTTGGATTTTGCCCAGTTTGTGTTTGCAGGTTTTTGTGTGTGTTCTTGTCCACCACACGGAGCCTGCATATATGACTATTGGTATGATCATTACTGTGTATATCCAATAAGTCGCCTGGGGTGTTAGTCCCCAGGTTTTACCGAACGTTCGTCAACAGGTCCATAGGGCCCTTGTAGCTTTGTTCACTACTCTGTCTACATGTGGTATGAAGCTTAGTTTGCTATCGAGGACAAAGTAGGTCAAATTTGGAGTAGGGGTGCCATTACTTATTTGTTCGTAGCTTTCTTTTATTTTGGACTTGAAATAATTAAACTTCCTAGTTATTTACGGAGAAAGTTTACCCTCGTCAAACATCGATATGATTCACCGTTTCGAGTAAAATTGCTTTGAATGCTTTGAAAAAACATAAAAATGTTAATAAGCTATAATAAGTGAAAATGTTGGAAAAACTACGGTAGCTGACCAATGAGATACTACGTATCGCATAATTAAAAAAGTAAAATAGGGAAGAGTCACTTGCCAGTCGTAAAAAATAGGAATTACAATGAGAGATAATATGATGTGGTCTGCTCCTAAATTTTATTTTACTTCTGGCCTCAATTCTTCCGGACGTGTCTGAACAAGG
The DNA here is from genome assembly GCA_950108345.1 of Malthinus flaveolus. Lineage (NCBI taxonomy): Eukaryota > Metazoa > Arthropoda > Insecta > Coleoptera > Cantharidae > Malthinus > Malthinus flaveolus. The sequence continues at coordinate 65,722,457 of OX467285.1, forward strand.
TTATTCATACTGCCGAAAACTTCTATGTAGGATATTCAAAAAGATATTATGTTAAAAATCTGTATGGAAGTTACTGCCTTTAACTCATTTGTGAACTGCAGTGTTATGTTTTACTCCACAGTAACTTTGTGAACGTTAGCCTCTACGATTCCCTATTATTGCCGTAACCTGGAATTTACCTTTCAATGTCACATCCGCATTAAATATTTGCTTATTTGTACATTTTCATAGAAATAGTGAATTCTTAACTGCATGAGTCTTACAATTTGTTTTAATAAATGTCTGGAAAATTTCACTCCTCCACAAACAATATAGATTTTGTTTACTTTTATTTTCCGTTAGACATTGTGAGAACTACAAGTACTTCTGGGAAAGCTCACAAGTTGGAATTTAATTATGTCTCGCATCTAGTATTATAAAAAAAACGAAATATTAAAAAAAAATTCCCTAGTTCCGACACTTTAAATCCGCGAAATTAATTAAAAAATAGAAACACTTAAAATCAATACAAAAATTACGGTATAAAATACAAAAAAGTTCATAACTTTATTTTACGAGTAGTAGTGATAAATATAATATATTATCGTAAAATGGGAATTGCATAACTAATTAGTATATGAATTGATGGAAAAACTTGGACTTGATGAAAATAAATTGCCATTTTTCTACCCTGAATATTTTTAAGAAAAAAATTTCAGACGTTATCTAATGAGAAAACTCTTAGTAAGTGCAAGCACAGCTCATTTAGCGTACGGTCAATCAATCGTTGTTAAAAATGGCTCTAATTTTTTACTGTTTCGTTTTTAGACAATAATTAATTGGAAAAATACAAGTTAACGCGCAAATGAAAAACCCCTAATAGCATTTATTGGTTATTTGTTATTTTTTAACTTACACATTTAGTTTTTAATTACTTCAATCAAAAGCTAATTACCACTGTTGTTCTAACTACAATGTAGAAATGAATAGGTTTGGAGAGAACGCAAACATTATTTTTCCGGGGGCGAACAACACTAAGGGCAAATTCTACAATCATAAGTTCAGGGCAGGTTTAACGTTAAACCTGCCTTTTCATTTTTCATTGACAATGGTTTCTATGGTTTAGTTCACCGTTGAACGAGCGAGAGTACTGTAACTCTAAATCTAAAGCATTGCATTCGTAATTCGTAAAAATTTCAATGTAGAAATTTGCCGACATACCCAAGTATTCGTGAAAAAATCTATATGTAATGGCCAAGCATTATTTATTCGACTGTACAATCGGCCCTAAAATGTAATTTAAGCAAAAACTTACAGCTTCTCCAATATTCTCGTTGACTCGAATGGCAGTTGAATGGCAATAAAAAACACAAAAGCAATATTATTAGTCAACAATCTGATTAGCATGGAAGTCAGTTAACGTATCGCCCGAAGCAAGGAAAAGGAGCTTTTTCACAATCTCGGGGTGTTCCCCAACGAAAATAATTGAACTTTATGGTTCAATGAGACTGGATCTATGGTCAAAAATCTAAGATTTACTTTTTGTATCTTATTGCTTAAAATTGTGCATGTGAGGGAATCCCCCACTCATGCACGCATATAGCCGCGTAACTTTGAGCATAGCGACCAATAGCGACTAATACCGGGTTAAGGGTCAACGAATACGCAAATTTGGTGAGTATAAACACAATTTGCAACGAATTGCTGTTCAAAGATTGATTTCATGGTCTCTATCAACTGTCCCTGACAACACACTGTAAAGCTTATACGCAATTTTTGAATAACCCTGTACGCCGTGAAACAAACTTTTTCACAAAAGTCTTTTTTACATCCAATAGTCGATAGACTAAAACTTTTCTTCTCAAATTATTGTTAGCGCCAGCAAAGTAAACTTCATTATAAATCAAGCGCCTTGACAAATTACTGAACTTGGAACAACTTATGCAAAATTGTCACGCTTTACTTGATGGTATGGCAATAGCTCGATCTTGTTATAGCCGAACATTCTCATGCACTTTGACATTGCATTCCATTTAAAATGTAATTTTCGAAATACAACGTCTGAAAGATACACTTTTTCTTATGTTTTGCTCAGTTCTAAGTTCCATTTTTAAATTAAAGTGTAGGCAAACGTAAATAGCGAAGTTTACTTTGCGATTTAAAAATTCTTTTGTTGAACAAAAACAGTAATGAAAGTTTCAAACAAGCAAGCAAACAGTGTTTTTTTGGCCGTAGAATGTTTTTTAAGAAGAAAATTTAAATATACATGTGTTTTTATTCCAACGGCCGTCTATATTATAAATTTTTTGTTTTTACGAGTGCAACTAATAGTCTTGATTTTGGTGTAGTTATTGACTTTTTAAGCTTTCCTTTCTGTAGGAAAAATTCAGAATAATACGCATAAATGGTAGTCGGTGAGGGTTGGTGGCCGTCATACAAAACAACCTAATCTTACAACGAAGCAGCAGACAGGCGGATTCGAAAAGAGCTCCGTTAAAAGGCTCACCAGCAGCTGCACAGCATTTTAAATACGTCTTAACCCCAGTTACTCTGAATATTTTATAGCAGATTATGACGATATTTCTAGATTCCGCTAAACACATCCTACTTTCTAAGCTTCACGAGTGAGATATGAAATGAAATTTTTGCTAATATTTCTGAAGTGTATTATAATGTAAAATTTATAAAGCTGCAAGTTTTTCCGTAACACTTCGTGCATTACGTATTTAATGGCACTTTTTCAAGTGTCTAAATTAAGTAGTGAATATTTAAACTTCAAATTGTGTTTACGAACAAAATAAAGTTTGAATCAAATTAAACGAATTTCACTTTAAGAATTTATTTTTTGTCAAGAGCTTTAAACTTCTTTTAAACATTTAACTAGGCAATTTCCGGAATGTCAGCTAATGTGTGATCAATTTACAAAGCAACAAGGGTAGGAAATTGTTGTGTGTCAATTGAACCACATAAGGAATGTTGTGAAATATTTTCACGTAACATATAAAATTTGTAATTTAAGCCTTTATTAAATATTTATTATTCACAAGCACAGAAAGGGCAAATAAGAAATATTCTAAATGCGTAGCTTTAGCACTTACATTAGAGCCATTTTGCTTGACGTGTGCTTCATTTGAGTGCTTTTATTCGCATCGAATTCAAACATAAAAATATACGAACTGGGCACATTTTTTTCCGATAAATAATAAATAAACCGTATTTACTTTAACTCGGAGTAAACTTCATTAGTGATTTCTTATTTGATTACAATCATTAACATTAGCAGTACTGGCACGTCTATCGGTATTTCTAAACTTGAGCCCGAAGTTTGGAGGTGTCGATAGCAATGTGTGTTAAGTCTCTAATCTAGTTTACTGTGGACTAATATTTTCATTCGAGGCAAACTCTCGGCCGCCAACTTAATGGCATTTAGAATTACTTTGTTCCTAATTAAACTTGTTTTATTACATAAAAAAACAGGTAAACTTTTCCGAGATACAAAATGGTATGTAAAACACGTAAAAGCGAGCTGCTTCCTTTTATAATTAATTTTTCATGTAACGTGTTGCTATCTTCTAATAGCTACTGCGTTACTTGCAATCAATGTTTACCCGTACGCCACCGATATCTTGCGACTCCGTTCTCTTGTCGTCAGGAATCTGGGACCACGATTTCTCACCATATCCTTCAAGCGCGCACACAGCGATACATCGCAGATTAAGATATCTGGCAAAACGGAGCCCAAATGGTCCTGCCGGCCACCACATTTGTCCTTTCAATTAAACGCGCACACATTGACATCACCCGAAACCCGAAATTCGCAAAACGAGCAAAACATTGTAGGTACTTACTTACACTTTACTTTAGTAAACTTATATCTGCCGGTAGCACCCATACCCCTGGTCCGATTCGGCCACAACGAATTTTATTTTATTTAGCACAAAAACCCGCGTCGTTTGACACATCACTTATCCGATCTCCCAAAATTTAGTGTACCTACACCATAAATAAATTAATCGCTGTCAACACTTGTACGATTAACTAAACGTTAATATTTTCGCTTTTTGGCTAATAACTTCCTTATTTTTGACCCGATTTTGACCACGTAAATTTTATCGAAACCACCGAATTTTTCAACACCTAAAGGTGGCGGACTATCGCCCAATTGCCCTTTGTGTTGGTTTTTAGTGAGCTCATTATTATTTCGTCAATATTAACATTATGGAAACCGGCTATCGCTTCTCTTATGTCTTCCTCCTTAGTGCCTGTTAGAATACCTCTGAGAACAACCGTGTTTTTGGATGGCTCCGCTGCCCTTGCAGTTGCTGTGTCTCTCTGTTTGTCTTGAACCAGGAAGCTCGAGGCTGAACCTGGCTTTTTTTCTTTCATCTCGATTCTGAGCACGCCCCTATTCGTTCTACGACCGTTTGTTATTTATACCCGAATTTGATCGGTGTCCAGGTTTTTTGTAGCTGCCGTCTGGGCATATTTACTTCCTTCCCATTTAAGTAGGACTTTTATGTTTGTCCCGGTCAGAGTACATTGTACCATTTTCCGTAGCTTTGTCTGGCCTCCGTGGTTACGAATGTACTCCTTATTGATCATTCTCTCTTGTAGTGCATTTTCGATACACTCATCAAATTTGAAAGTTTCGTAACTTGACTCTTCGCGAGTTAGTCAGCTATTTCGATTTTTCAACAAATTTTCATTTAAATTTATGTAGTAGTAAAAAAATAAAAAAAAACGAAACAAAAGTGCCCAATGCACATCCTATACAAATTGTAGAGGTTTAGTTAAATGTTTAATTCCTTCTACTATACGGGCTAAAATAATATATTTTAGTCAGATTAATTAATTGGAAATGCGCCCCCTCTTGATGCATCTGTTTTGAATGCAGTAAAGAAATTGGGTCGATGAAATAAACAACAGGTTTTACTTATTGTTGTCTAGTAATACCTGGATATACGTTTTTTGCTACAAAAAGGTTATTGTTTGGTACTTGTTAACACCGTATTTTTACCTTTCAAGAGAGATAAGAACAAACCATACTATATCTTTACGATTTAGTTCATTTTCCAACTCGGTTATCTCTACACATTAGTTCTTTTAGGTATTAGTATATTGGACTTCAAGCATCGAAACTACAATAAAACTTTTGAACTCATTAATCCTATTCATAATATACTGAGTGTTCTTAAATTTCTGTTGAACGTTTGTAAATATGGTTTCTCATCCTAAAAGATGGGATTCACTAAGCAGGGCCCAAAAGCTTTAGGCAGCCTTGATGACATGACGACAACCTCCGGTTTTTGTATTAACTCTGAATTATAGTAACTTTCACTACTTAAAGGTAGCTACCAGGTTAACCAACAAACGGGTTTTCACGAAATTTATACTTCTGGGCTAAACTAGACTAAATAACCAGAAGTCACTAACTTAGATGTGGGAAAGAAATAGCAACATCCCTGTCCCTGAAAAAATATCAACAGTTGCTATTACTACTCTAAATTATTTCAGTTTTACTCGTTGGGTAGGTGTTCAGTGCTGAGTAATTTATACTTCTGAACTAAACTGCACTAAATAACCAGAAGTAACTAACTTCAAAACTTTGCCAGAAACGGACAGAAATAGTAAGTGTCTCCACTCATGATAAAAACAGAAGTGTTAGAAAATCATATTTCGTGATTCAAATTCGAGGTAGCTTGCGGATCCAGGTTAACACAACGAAGCAGCCGATTATTACTAGACTGTAAACACATCGAAGAGCCTTGGCGAGAAAGAAAATGGGGAGAACGGGAAAGTTAAGAATGTAAATTTTCCAACAAATTTAGTTATTATGCATTATCCGGCATAATTCTCGCTCTTACTTTTAAATCACTCATGTGCAATTATTGCTGTATTTTGCAGTTTCAAAAAAGCTTTTAATTTAATTGCAACGACCACATCTATATACTTATATCGAAATTACAATGGAATTAATATAAATTGCTCGCAGATGCAATCCAACAGAATAATAATCTTTCACAAAAATAGAATATTACGAAGCTCGTTGGGTTTATTCGTTCTGAACAATATCGAATCTATTAGTTTTCAAGCTTCTGTAGCTCTCAAATTTGCTAAATTCGAACAAATTGATTTTATAATTCAGTTGTTTGAAAATGTATTCCAACATAAAAAGTACTTCACTCTAGTGGCTACGTCGTTATGATTAGTTTTGGAATAATTTCATTTTTTTTCGCTTTAAACGCCAATTTTAGAAACACTGTTAATTATATACAGTCTGGAAAGTTGAATTTACAACATTTAAATGGAAAAGTTTGCATTTCTATTCTGTATTTATGATTTTGACACTCAACTTTCGTATAATAACAAATTGTAATGTATTAATTTGGTTTGTTCTCCTATTTTTGCGTCGTTCACGATTTGCACACTTATTAAACACTTTAAACAGTGACGGTTTCAAGTTCAAAAATTGATAAAAGTGTCGTTTTCTCAATCCATAAAAAAATATCAGAAAAGTTACTGTTATAATAAACTCATTCTGCTTTCTAATTTATTGAAGGTTGGAGATGCCCTAATAAAACGATTTATCATATTTATGTGGGTACCGTATTATTTTACGAATTACAGCAGCACGGAAACAGCTCAGAGTTTTAAATTTGAGTTACTGTCAGATCTATCACCGTTCATTACGGAGTTTAATAAAAGTATAACTTAAATATTCGCAAACTTAAGAGTCAAAGATTCAAACTAAGGTCGTTTCGTTCCCATCTTCTTATCGGATGAAAAGTATTTTTTGTCACAATCCCGTCTTCTCCTAGTTGTTCTAAACAGATATAATTTTGTAATACTTATCATCTCTACCCGACACATCCTACCCGTCTACCCAATCGCTCGTTTCTTCCGCATGGCTTGTTTCTTGTTCTGAATTAGCTACCTTTCGAAATACCAGGAATAATTGGAGTTACCTAAGAGAATCTAGGCGGCCAATGTATTGGACTACTTGTTCCTATCCGTTGATTTTAACAGCGTTGTTGATCATCGGATCAACCACAGCCTACTAAATCAATTTTTGTCTAATTTTTAATTTTCAGTAGTTTTTATTAAAAAATCGCAGTCGACACGCACGACTTATTTTTCATAAGTTGTTAGGGTAGTTGATGCTACCTTTTAAATACAAATTGTTAAATGAGGAAAAAGCTCGAGTTGTCATCATTGAAGCATTATAATAGAAATAAAGCTTATTATCGCTACAACCAAGCATAAAGCAAGAGAACAATAATACAATGCTGGATTATTTTACTTTTAACAATAGAAACGAAAATGTAACTTAATTCTGTGTCGATGAAAAACAACACTTTCAAATTACTTCTGTACAAGCTTCTTGAATTAAAAAGTTTAAAGCTGAATTGTTGTAAAATCACAATATCAAAAGGTTCATTAAAGTGGGTTAAAAACTATGCCAAACGTCGAGTGTATTAAAAGTATGAGCAACAGAACGAAATACCTGCCACAAACTGTGTATACCGCATTTTGCATTTTTACAAGAGAAAGAGAGTCGTACCATTGCTCGTACTAAACACACATTAAAACGTAGGTGTGCATTGGTGCATGCTCCTAACTTATATCATAAAATTTAAATGAATAGCGACGTGGGCAAAAGCATGCACAAACATTTCACATTGTTACATTTTACATGCACAGAAGTATTAACACGATACCTACTAGTAAACGTTTTCTTAAAAATTCTCAAAATAAAATTTGAAAGTGATAATATTTTAATACCATAAGGTAACCCAGTTTCCGTAGCCCACTTTGGTTGTCATCATGTCATCAATAAGGTAGCCGATAGGTTTGCAATTTATTTTTCAATCTTTTTTTTGTCGCATACAAATTATTTAATATCGGATCCAATTGGAATTCGATAGTGATCGTAAATCAATCATTTAGTAGTTGTATTACGAACACTTTTTACCGAACGTGTAGTTGTGTTGTGTTGTGTTATAATAACTTACATAACACCAAAACTATGACGTAAACAGAAAATTTAAAATGGAAGTAACTAAAATGTTTTGCACTAACTTTTTTGGGTTTTGATACGATGCATTCCAGTTTTCGAGTGTTAATTTGTGCCATAATGAGCAAATAATATACAAAATGCACATCTAACTCACTAAGAATTAGACTCATATGTGCTGTAATAACGTAATAACCTCGAGAGTTTGATAAAATGGAAATCCTACGTCTAAACTTGAATATTATTATCGACTTTTTTCATCTTATTTTATCAGACCAGATCATTTATGGTCAGTACTTAACTCAAACAGGGATTGTGTGGTTTCAATAAATTTTACTGCTCTTTGCGGACACGTTTATTGATTACCAGTAAATCTAAAAAGCAATTTATTATTCCGTTTCAATAATTATAGGTACAGATATTTTCAAAAATTGTAGCAATGATGTTTGGATCGGTAAAGCATTTATAATTGGATCACACGGCGTCGGCTAACGATGCGAGGGCAAAAGATAACTTCTAATTTTTATACAAAAAGACATATTGTCCACCTGAAGGGTTAAAAAATTTTTAAAATTTAGAATTCTGCCTAAAGGACGTAAAATTATATAAAAATAATAACGGTAGTAGGTATAATACATACAGGCAATGTGCAAATTTATTCGAATCTGAGTGATTCGGTTCTGTACAGGGTGGATAAAATTTTATGGTTATTTGGGAGAAATCGATCGAATTTCGTGTTGTGGCATTAAACTGTTACCAAAAAGCGTTGTGGTCGTCTTTTTCGGTCAGTGGCCGTTTTGGGTCTTGGTGCCTTATATAACACATACACTACAAGTGCAGGGCTCGGGGACCCCGACCCATAATGCGCATTTGTTAGAAGTATATGACTATCTAGTATCTAGACTATAAATTTCTTGATATATTACACTATTATGATGTAATAGCAATTCCAACATTTATTAGTTTATTAAAGTTAAATTTTCGAAGACCGCGTTGCTAGACAAAATTCTCTGCATAAAAATTATACCTTTTCAAGCAATGTGTATGTTGACTATTATGTGAGTTTATTCTGCCAAATAAACTTATGTAAAAACTTTAATCCAAACTTATAAAGTGGCATCCAATTTATTATTCAGCCTTTAAATGCTAAGTTTCGAAAAGTTATTTAATTTGAAAATTGCAAAGTAAAATATAAACTTTAAATAACTACAAGTACAGTTCAAGACAAAAATCTGTTTACAATAATTCGAGTAAAGCTTTAAAGAAAAATACACTTTAGAAAGAGTATTATACCTCTATTACTATCTTATTATTTCAATCAAGAAACATTGAGCTCTAGTTCTAACATTTTTTCTAATTATTCCGGAAATATCAACTTAAGTTTTAAAAATAAAAAATAAAAGTGCATATCTTTCATTTTTCACTAAAAGCGCTATTTTATTATTTTTAAAAAGCAGACGTATTGCTTCAACTATTTGTGTTTTGTGAGCATTCCAACATTTTGACAGTACTTTTCTCAGGAACCATTCCGGACTATCGCGATGATTCAGGAGCCTCCAGGCTCTAAGCAAGTATTTTTAGTTTCCATATCTGGTCTAAATGAAAAATTTTTTTGTAAATGCTGAAATCTATCCAAAGTTATCTCTCCGAGTCCAAAAAAGTAATAATAATAATAATACATTAAGGAAAAAAGATGCAACTGATTCCACAAGAACAAAATGTTAAATCTACCTGTTTTTAAATGTAAATGTCCTGTTTTTGTCAATGTATCGGGTGTCCCAACAAGAGCGCCGGATTTAATTTGAAATAAAAACACATTTATTTTTGGAATTAAGCAAACATTTTTATTTCAATATAATGATAAATAGTTCCAATTTAACGTGAAATACAACATCAGGCAAATGGCCACCCCGAAACCTCTGGTACAGGGTTATTCTTTTGTTGAAATTTTGAATAACGTTTTCGCATAAATGTGGCTGTATTTCATCAATAACGCGTCGTATTTCCTTTTTAAGATGTTCAACTGTTTCAGGCTTATTCGTATACACCTTTTCCTTCACATAGCCCCCCAAAAAAAAGTCCATCGGTTTTATATCGCACGATGTTTGTGGTCAATGTTGATCGCCAAATCGAGAAATGACACGACCGGGAAACTTAATCTGCAGTAACACCATCTTTTACCAAAATTCGTTGCATACAGATTCCCTTACTGTGGCTATATTTTCAAGTGACTAACAAGGACGACGACGATGAATCTTCTGATCCATCAGCGTAAATTTGGTCTCAAATTTTGTAATTAAACGCCTTACTGTCGATTTATTTGGCGCATTAGTGCGACCAAAAACTTTACGTAATTGGCGAACTGTTTTCGAAAAATTTTCACCATTTTTGTAATGTGTTTTTACAATAAATAAACGTTGTTGGTTTGAATACTTTTCCATATTTTCAAATCGCGTGATCTGTACGTGATAACTGGCAAAAAAAATCACCGTACAACTCGTATTAACAAAATGGCGGCAAATTTAAATGCGACGCTCTTGTTGGGACACCCTTTACAATGTACCGAGGAAGCTCAAAAAAATATCAGTAGTATGAAAAGTCTCCAATAATAGTAAATATAATACGTTAACGTACCTTTGTTGTGCCTCTCTTTTTTAACACAAGGATAAACAAGAATCTTTGGTCAAGGAGAAATCAGAATTCTACAAATTCATAGGCGTATAGGCAACCATCAAAGCAGAAAAATCAATTAATACATTTTCTACTCAAAAAATCAAAATTAATGTAGTTTAAAAGAGGTAACGAAAACTAAAAATACTTTTTTCCAGCGGATAAATTGAGATTTTCTCATTATTTAACTTCTTCTAATTTCAGATGCGTATCTAAAAGGATAAAAAACTTTTAGGGCTAAATCCTAATTTGGCTTAGTACACCTCTTTAGTTCTTATGAGCTTGCAAAAGTGGCGCATTGATAAGTGTGTTCGTATTTTTACGAACGCGGTAAGGTACTTGAGAAAGTTTTTAACAAAAATAAATTACAAAAAAATCAGCCAATTTATTGAAAGGGACTTTACGAGTAATTGTTATTCAACTTAATTTCTTCATAAATAATAATTAATTGAGTGGATTGTTTTAATAATTGGTTTCCGTTTACTCTCTCAGTTTCGCGGTTCATAACAGTAAGCACACGTTTTTAATCAATGGAAACTGAAAGTTCTAAAAATTACAAAAAAATACTTTATGTCCATGTTCATAATAGTCTTAAGTTTAATACTCTCGAAACCGGAAGCTTTTCATTAAGAGTAAACTTAATTTGGTTAAAACTTTATGCCAAATTCAGTTAGATGATTATTTTTCCCTTTTTTATTCTAAACGCGGTGAAAGGGGCGTAGAGTTAAAATCTTTTACATTTCCTGTTACGTTAATCTTTTGTAAACCATAAACCACAACCGTATCATCGTAATCATCGTTTTTTCTTTTGATTTGTCGTATACATAGTTTACAGGGTGACAAACATCGTACTACGTTGTATGAGCACGGCAACTTTGTTATTATCAGAGATACAGAGTTGGTTAAGTTAGCAAAGTTTGGCAGAATTACATGCAGATTCAGAATCCGTTAAGAAAGTTGAGCATTGTTGCCAAGTTTCCAATTTATTCAAGAAAAACTAAAAATCGTTAAAATTTTCAATCAACTCTATAAGCTCGTTAGTTAATAAAAATACAGAAATATTTAAAAGAGGTTCTCGTTAGATAATTTTAAGAGAAATTAGATGCAATTTAAAAAAAAATTAATTACTACTTTTTGAGTTATAACCCAAACTTATCTTTTTATAAATGACAACTATTTGCAAAAATATAAGAATACCAGACCAGGGTCGTAAAAGAGTTACAACTTACAACCCTTAAACAAGGCCAATTTTTACGCATTCGTACATACAGGCAACCAGGCAACAGTTTGTGATCAGTACTTCTCTACAAAACGGATTTTTAAGGCGCTATAACTTTAGAATTAGCCAAGGTGTAATAAGGAGAAGACTTGTAGAAAATTACAATAAGCCTAGAACAGCTGCCGCTGGCCCCTTATTCGCCAGATATGGCCTTAACCCAATAGAACACATCATGTGGGAAATTATGGACAAGCGGGTAAGGCAACTTCATAACAACCCGCCAAATACCCTACGGGATCTTCTTTCGAGATTGGCCGAAATTTGGGAGCAAGTCCCTTAAGATCAAATTAAAGCTTAAATTGTTAGTATGCCAGAAGGATGCAAAGCTGTATATTATGAGGAAATTTTTATATTGTTGAAATGAGACAAAAATAAGGAATTTAATGAGCTAACTTTAGCATAATATGGTTGCCTATTTAATTTGGGTTATAGGTAGGTAACCCATTAATAATTCAAAATATTTTTTGATAACTGCATCTAATTTATCTGAAAAGTATCTAATAAAAACCCCCTTTAGATTTGACTAACGAGTCAACATTAATTGAAAATTTGGACGATTTTTAGTTTTTCTTGAATAAATTGGAAACTTGGTAACAATGCTCAATTTTCTTAACGGATTCTAAATCTGTATAATGTAATTCTGACCAACTTTTCTAATTTAACCAACTATGTAGTATAGGTATCTCTTATAATAACATAGTAACCCAAACAACTTCTCGAGATATTAATTTGTCGCCCTGTATTGTATATGTATAGTTCACAATAAACTGAGTGAAAGTATATTTTTTGTTCTTATACTCTTTTGTTGATTTTTTTTGACAAAATGTACACTGAATGCGAAAATGCCTTTCTTATAACATTTAGAGTAATTGCAGAAGTTTTCTTTAAGTAACAATAATTAATAGCAGTGAAAGTAATTAATTAATGACGAGTAAAGCTCCGTCGCCCTAACTGCTGGTGCAGCGAGCGCTCTTGATGGGCTCGGTGAAGGTTCATAAAAAAATCAATAAGCAAATTAAAAAAAAAGTTTTGAGATTACGAAGGTGGGCAGCTATTTTAATGATTTCGTGCTACAAATCGAAACCTTCGGAATAGGTTTTATTTAGACAAATTTTGAGTCAGTATGACAACTTTGCCAATATACTTTTTTGCAAATCGAAATTCGTGAAATATTATATTGTCAGTTTACAGGTTTTTGTACAGTTATCGTTAGGGGTGTTTAGTGTCCACAAAAATGAATTTACGGAGATGTAAGAATACATGTAGAAATGTTTCCCAAACGTGACATGATGGCAAATACCAGTCCATATTTTCAATATAAAGGTGTATGTAAAGGTTCTCAGACCTCTGTTGCAAATAAAGTTCGACGATAAATATTGACATTTCGTAACGTCTTGTTGAGACTGGAAACAACTACATAATTATGTATAACCAAACTTGTTTACTAAATGCCCCATCGTGTCTTACGTAAACTCGATCTTTACTTACAAATATATTTTATTTGATAAGTAAGGTTTAGAACGCTTATTATGAAACTGGCTGTTAGAAAAAAATAAGTTCTATTTCGTATCTAAAAGTGTCTATTACGTTCATTGCATACAGTGATAGTGTTAAATAAACAATCTTCTTTAAATATTCTACTTATTATATCCCCTGAACGAACACATTCGCGCTTTTAAAAGCACATATTTAACTTTAACTTCATCTTAAAACATCAAAAACCAAATTTAAAAACTTTTCCTTCAAAAGATTTTTCTTTTAACTGCCAACTTTCATATTTCCAGTAAACTGTAATATGGATCACAAGATGTGTTAAGAGAATTGTTTGCTCAAGTTTATTTTCAACAGGTTATCAAAGTTTAGCTGACGCAAGAAAATTTCACTTACGACGCTACAACAGAAAAAAAGAAAATCTTTTTATAACCATATAAACCGTAGTCTATTAACTTTATATGTCTTCCATTAAGTAGCTTCTGTAACTGAAATAGAAAAAGTTGCAGTTTGAGAGCAAGTTATTAGTTTGTTGTTGGTACAGGAGTGAATTAATTTTCTAGAGCAATTACGATGCTAATTCGTAAAGCTGCTTAATTGCACAATGCACTTATTTGTTTACTTTTTGCGTTGATAAATGATGCGCTTTCATAACTGCATATGGAATAAGCAAAATTTACTCTCAATCTTGTGGAAATTTGAAATGTCAGTTTCAATCGTGAGAAATCTCAATTTCTGCGGTTTAGATTACTCACGAACAATATTTAAATTTGCAACTTAAAAAGTTTTGAATCATTATATCTGTAAAGTTGGGCTACAAAGTTTTTAGTCTCTGTTACAAGGTAGAAGACAACAGCGGTTTATTGAACAACAAGTTTGCTTTTAACTTTATTTAAATATGGTATACTTACTAGGAGCAGTAACTTTTTACGCAACTGGAATATAAAGTATTTTCTTTTAATTAATTTTAGCTTCATTTCTTAAAATTGTTGAAAGTTTAAAAGTTATACCATACAGTAACTAGCCAACCGCTCGAATTTATCAAGACTTTTGCAAGATCCTTAGTAATTGAAATAGTTATTTACATTTAAAAAGTCATAAGTCATAAAAGCCACTGATTAAGCTAACAAACTGAATGTACAACGAAAGATAACAAAAATCAAGATGAAAATCGCAATTTTAACTAACTGTATTGAGTTTTACGAGAGCTAGTACTACTCGAATGATTGGCAATGTTTTACACTAAAAAAATTGAAACAGAAAATTAAATAGTTATAATAGTTTTTTAGCTTTCTTGTTGAATATAATAATGTTTTAAAGATAATAAAGCCAATGATAAAATTTTTATGCTTTAATTTTTAAAATTAAAAAAAAAATTTTTTTTATTTGTTAATTTTATTATCTGATGAAGCCGTAAGGCGAAACGCGTCATTACATTTTTATTTTATCATTGGCTTTATTATCTTCAAAACATTATTATAGAAAATTAAATTTTAGAAAGTTGAAATAAATTAAATTATAATAAAAACAACAATCAAGCATTATGAAAGAGATAAATTCAGATTCGATTATTTACAAGCTAATATTATTACCATACAGGATCAAATCGGACCAGTTACATTCTCCGCAATATATTGCCCGCCTATACACCAATTTTGCACTTTTTCCGAACGCTGGGAAATAGATACTTAGCAGAAGGCGATTTTAATGCTAAACATCCGTGGTGGGGCTCTAGGTCGCACACACCAAACCCAAAAGGTTGTCGTTATATTATCTGGCTATGCTTCAAAATAACCTTCGTCCACTCGCTACGGGAGAACCTACGTACTGGACGAGTGATCGCAGAAAACTTCCCGACGTAATCGACTTCTGTGTCACCAAAGGTACAACATCAAATACTCTCCAATATTGATAACTCTTGATACCCAAGTAAATGCAGAGCATAATACATAATTCACGTTCACTTCACAACAAGAAAATGAACTGGAATCTATTCAAACGACTTTTAAACAGTCGAGTTAACTGCAACATACCACTCAAAACAAACGAAGATATTGAAACGGCAATAGAGTTACTTAAGGCTGGAGAATTCTAGGTTATGGTGCATAAAAGTATTTATGCAACCCAACTAACATTTTCAGTAGCGTCACTTACACTTAATTTTTGGAGGTGTGTATCATTTAACTGTCTTGGTTACTCGTTATTGAGGCGCATTCTGTATCATAACCTCGAAAAATAGTGGCATTATATGCCAAAATTTTGCCATTTTCCATAATATTTTTGAAGTAGACTTTATATGATCGTGATCAGCGTACAATTCTGAACAGGTTACGGCGAAAAATTTGTTTCTTGCAATTTGTTCCAGGTCAAACTTATCATTACCTGTACTAATATTTATCTACGTTTATGAATCGCAGCGACGGCTGGGTGGCGACATCTAATAAAATTTTTGAAAAGCTTAATTAACATTGGGGTATGGGGAAAATCTTACGTCGTCCTCAGGGCATAGGAAACACATTTTCTTGTAAATCAATTATTATAGATACTATGTTCTATATCATATCCTCTATGGCTTGACATATTTTATATCGTTCTAAGTATTTTTACGCAACAGAAAACAATCAGTTGATCAGTTTAAACTGACTATAATTTGCCACTTTTTGGAAAAAAATTTTTTGTTACTTTCTAATACTTTTATTGAATTTAAAAATATGTCAAGCCATAGACAAGCTGTTTGGCTAGATCCTACAAAAACCTCAGTTGTATCTGTTGAGTATTAAAGCTGTTCAGGCCGACCTAAGAATTCTAACCTATAATTCTCCAGCCTTAATGAAAATATACAAAAAGCCGCATGGGAAGCTACTCCAAATTATAAAATATTCGACGTACAAGAAAACTCTAAAAATGTCAAATTAAGAATAGAAGAAAAATGTAAACTAAGGAAAAAATGGCAAATCACCAATATCCAAACGACAAATCCATGTTTAACATAGCAGTTTTAACGAACTAAAGAAACTAATAAACGACGAAAAAATCTATCTATTCAACAATATTTGGAGAGCCTAATCGCGACCGAGGCAACAGATTACTCACTCTGGAAAGCAACAAAAAAGTTAAAAAAACCACGACAGTTTATTCCACCTCTCAGGCAAGACAGCGGCACCTCGGCTAGATAAGATATAACTAAGGCGAAGGTTTTTGTTGAGCATTTAGAGAGAGTATTTATGCCATTCCCTTTTGAAAACAACGAAAACGACTTATTGAGTGCAACGGACTTTCTGGACGCACCCTTTCAAATAGACTAGCCAATAACTATTAGCTTTAAAGTGAAGGAAGTTCAGCGAGTTGTAACAAAAACTCTCAATGCCAAAAAGTTACCAGGCTACGATTTCATAACAGGGAAAATAATTAAAGAACTGACCAGCAAAACCATTCTTTATATGACAATATTATTCAATGCAGCGCTTCGATTAAATTACTTTCCGAGACTGTGGAAAGTCGCAGAAATAATTATACTGGTAAACCTGGGAAGGTATTAGAAGAAGTCGCCTTATACAGGCCTATTAGTCTGTTGCCTACAATGCCTACTAAAGCCAATACTTCTAAACACCGGACCATCAATTTGGTTTCCGGGAAGACCACAGTACAATAGAGCAAGTGCATAGAAATACTGATAAAATCAACAAAGACTTTGAGGCAAAAAACTACTGTTCGGCGACTTTCATCGACGTCTCTCAAGCTTTCGTTAAAGTGTGGCACACGGGTCTTCTGTTCAAGGTGAAGCAAACGCTTCCCCCCGATTCGCTCCTATCTGTCAGATAGGCACTATAGAGTAAAGCTCAGAGAAGAGTATACCGACCTGTTCGAAATAACATCAGGAGTTCCCAGGGAAGTGTTCTAGAACCTTTGCTCTACTTGCTTTATATGGCTGACCTTCCAACTATGGACAACACCACATCGCAGACAATACGGCCATTATGGTGCTACATAAAAACCCAACAATAGCGTCGGAACTTCTACAAATTAACCTAAATAAAGTCCAAAACTGATTAACAAAGTGGCGAATAAAAGCCAATAAAACCAAATCGTCTCACATCATATTTACCCTAAGAAAGGGAACCGGCCCACCCGTAAAAATAAACAACAAACAAATACCACAAACGGACACCATAAAATACTTGGATAGAAGATTAACTTGCAAAACACACATTTAGACAAAACGTGGACAACTAAATCTCCAACTACAAAAATGTACTGGTTAATGGAACGTATCTCTAAAGCCGGTCGTCCATTTATACGACATGTATCATTTTTAAACCTGCGTTTATTAATTGAGATTCGTACACTTGACAGACGTGTCGTAAACAAGTTATTCCTTGTTTTCTTGGGCCGGTCGTCCATTTATACGACATGTCTGCGACATGTCGTATCATTTTTAAACCAAGAAAACAAGAAATAACTTGTCTGTCAAGTGTACGAATCTCAATTAATAAACACAGGTTTAAAAATGATACGACATGTTGTATAAATGGACGATCGGCCTTAGTTTAAAAATGATACGACATGTCGTATAAATGGACGACCGGCCTAAACTGTCTCTGGAAAACATGATTCTGGTTTATAAAAGCATTTATTAAAACCCGTATGGACATATGGAATTCATTTGGGGGGTACTCAGCAAACTCCAATATCGAAATATTAGAAAGATTTTAATCAAAAGTGCTACGGCCAATTGTGAACGCGCCGTGGTTTATTCCTAACAATGTAATACAACACGATCTAATGATTCCAACAGTGCACAGTGAAATTACAACGTAAATCTCCAAATACAAACAAGTGCGCATCCAAACAATTTAACGCGAGTGTTGATCGATGGGGTACGGGTAAAACGTAAACTGCAAAAAAACGCTACAGTGGATTTTTAATAAATCAGCCAGTGCATAGCATGTAAGAACAAAACCCAGTGTCAAAAATAACTTACAGTTAATTGGTAAAAGGTATAAAGCATAAACCACTGGGCGAGTACTGTGTCGGTTTCTCAATATACCGAAATGATTTCTCGGATTTCCTTAGGTTTATTTACGCTAATCCGCTCGAAAAGATCCATAAATTAAACTCTTAAATTAACCTTAGAAATTTCTTTATTTAATGTTTCTCCCTATTTTACCTCTTCCAGGTAAAATTCTGAACAAATGTCTAAAAAACCGATCAAATTGTTATAGTGTGTTGAAATAAGTCTCCATTTTTCGTAAACAATATCCTAGCCTAGTACAAAAACATTATCTGCCTCGCATTAATTAATCCACACTCCGAAAGAATTGCCTCTCTCAAATAATTAATATTTGGGTGGAGGTTTCTGTAAATATGTATTTTACTTAAGGTGGCCCCACACGAAGAAATCACAAAATCCGGTGCTAAATCCGGAGATCTGGCCAGTCAATTGATATGGTGCTCTTTCCACCAATCCAATGGTTTGAAAATTTTTCACGTTTAAGCCAAAATGAGCAAGGTAACCGTCTTGCAGAAACCAGATCTCCTGGTTTTCCCTTTCCCTTGTAACTTTGTCCAACGCTGGACTCACCTTAGAAGTTAACAGATCGAAATAATACCTTTCCAAATTTAAGTTACCTTCAATTTCAAAGACACCGATAATTTCGTTGTTAAAAGTCCCAGCCCAAATATAAATTTTTTGAGAATATTGAGACCTCAAAGAAATATTAATGTGAGGGTTTTCCTGCGGTCCTGCGCCCAATACCGCGTAATTTGAACATTAGGTTCGTTGTTTAACGTAAACGTACATTCGTCAGTAAAACAAATGGACGATAAGAATAAGGAATCGGCATTTGCGCGATTTTGCATTTCTTCGCAAAATGTAACCGTCAACTGGAAATATCTCCTTATTGCACTGCAGTTTATTTAAAAAGGTGGTATTGATGCTTTTTCAACACTTTTAATTCCGTCTGGTGAGACACATCTCTTTATGTGCAGTAATTTATCTGAATTTTGAAAATTATTTAATTACGTGTGACCAGCTTTGAACGTTTACACACGGTATGTATACCTAATACTCTTTCAAAGTAGACTAAAGTCTACAAAAAGGTAAAAAATAAAAATAAATCAATAAGAAAGTAAAATTGATTTTTATTCATTCTATCTATAGACATGAAAATGTATTATTTAAAGAAAACTTTTTCGTAGTTGTCAGAAATTATATGTCTGAATTTTGTCGGTTTATCGAATTAAATGATAATTTCAAAATGACAAATTGATAAATTATTTAAAAGTTGGTACTAATTTGCTCGCTTATCCTTTTGCATTTGATTGAAATCAATCAGAAGAGCTTTTTGTCTAATTTTCCTTTTTTTTGCTGAAAACTTTTATACTATTGTAACTAAACATTCCGAAGTTAAATTAATAATGATAAAAGGCAGGGTTAAAAAAGAGCAATAATGCAAGGGCATCGATTAAAAAATTCTATTCAAAATTAAAGTAAGCTATATCCTTCAGATATAGATGCTTAAAAAGCAATATTATCTACACATACATCGTGCTATCAAATAGATTCGTTGGTTCGTAACAAAATTAACTTTTTGTAAAAATTCAATTATTGAATAGACCAGTTTTGTAGAAACCAACGTCTAAATTCGCTCGAGCCGTTACAATAACTTCTAAGCCAAATAGTTCTCGAGCGAGCTTCTAAAATATCGCAATTTTGGTAGCTTTAATTATTTCTAATGAAAAATTATCGATTTCAGATGCGGATGGCGATCTTCCAGACGACATGAACGAACTAGGAGTTTCATTTCCACCGCTCGAAGAAATCCCACCGGTTTACTTTGTTACTGAAAATAACACCGTTGTGACTTCACAAACTGGTTCTACCGCATTAGTACCGTGCATTATCAATAATATAGGTGATGGAATGGTAAGTATCAATTAAAAAGACATTAAAGTTCTTCAAATTGATTTCTTAATGTAAATTTTCAATTTTTAAATCGTTTTGCTTGTGAAACCCCACTATTAAAGTTAGATCATAATTTATTTGATTCGGCCTGCTTTTGTATGCATAACTATGTAAATTCGACATTAAATATTAGTAATCTGAAAGTCGACCGAAAAAACTTTAAAAACATTTTATTACTGCAAAAGCCAATACTTACCGAGTTTAGAGTTATGGGTAACTCAAACTCAAATAACTTGATCGATAGTCTCAGTTGTCGACGGCTAATAACTAAAAAAGAATATCACATTTCACACTGGTATAGTAAAAAGATTGGTTCAAATTTTTAAATGTAAGTTTTTCAACGTCATCGTTTGTGTATTGAAAAGTAAGCCAGATCAGGCAATTACAAATAATAATATACAGTGTGTTAATTTGAAAACTTCCCACCTGGAATAACTCGAAATTTAATTGGTACACAATTTTCAGAAAAGCCACGTCGATTTCGATGAGGGCAAAAAAATTTTTTATGGTGTACCTTTTTACCCCCAGCAACCCCTACTTGTAAATTTATAACAGCAACGCCTATAATGTGTAATACAAAATTTTACAGGAAATCAAAACCCAATCTCTCCGTGAAAATAAAATCGAAATCGGATCATAATTCTTGAGACGCAGAACAATATGTTTTTGAAAAATATTACACTAAGAGGGAAAATTGGCTCCGAATTTAACGCCCCTTGATTTCGTTCTTTGGGGATATTTAAAGACTGAAGTTTTTAAAACTCCAATAGTAGACAATCGAGATCTTAAAGCCAGAATAACTCTAGCGTGCAGACAAATTACTGACGAAACATTAAATAAAGTTCGCGAAGAATTTCAAAACAGACTTTATTATTGTTTAGCAAACAACGGAGGACATTTTGAGCATTTAATATAATAATTTTCCGTCTTATCGTAATATTATTCAAATACATTATATTGTCTGTATCTCGAGAAAATATGATCCGATGTCGATTTTATTTTTACAAAAAGATTAGATTTTTGATGACGTATCACACATTAGGCGTTGCCATTAGATATTATTTCCAAGTAGAGGTTGCTGGGGGTGAAAGGGAGCAACATAAAAATAATCAACGGTTTCTTCTACACCCTTTGCTAATTTTAACGACACTGCCTCTGGCCTTTATAGCAACACGACCCGCTAACGCACTTGACACGCTAAAAACTGACTTTAGCCAACTCGAATTCCTTCAACAAGTGGCGGCCTCTTGTATTCTAACGTTAATCGACGCGTTTTGTAACAAAAACCTCTTATTTAGTATAAGACTGACACCCTGAGCATCTGAGCAACCTGGCAGGAAGGCGGAAGGACACTCGCTCTCGTAAAGGTCAGGAAACCACTGACCATCTACTAATCAACTCCTAATTTCTAATTTGTCAACACCCATTCTTATCACCTAATTTACTTAAATTAATAAATTACTCTCTCGTCCCCTGATTCGATATAATTCAAACATACTCTTTTACTTTGGCAACACAACACAACCAATTTCTGCCAGCAATTCCTTCCAAATTTCTTGCTGGAGCTTGCTAAATTGACATTTTTTAGCATATCTTAACGATTTTGTTATTCTCGTCATATTGGCGTCAAAGGTAATCCTGTTGATGTGTTGATTACGAAAAACATCAAATTCTGTTATTTTAAATCTGTATACTCCGTGCCTACTCGATACCCAAAGTTGCTCGATACCTAAATTCGATTAATTGCTGGCGAATTGACGCCTATTAATTAGTCACGTACTGGTGGTAAACCAGGTAATATTAGTTATTACGTTATTAGGTTATTACTGATTATCTATTTATTATTTTTAACATTTTTTAAATCTACATCGTATTACTATTTCAGGTGTCGTGGATAAGACGAAAAGATTATCATTTACTCACAGTTGGATTAACTACGTATAGCAGCGATGACCGATTTCAAGCAGTGCATCTTCAACATTCAGAGGTAAATAACGTTTTTGAATTTCTTTATTTACCCAACAGTAGGTGCTTATTTATTTCTTTAATAAAAACATCAAAAAGAAATAAATTGAAAAAAGCTATAGGTAAGATTTCTCGTTTAAGTATAATTTGTTCAGTTTGAAATTCTGCGCTATCCCCGATGTTATTCGAATTTAAATAAAATTAGGTTGTAATTGGATTTTATTGCTTTTGTAAGTATATTGAATGATTGACAAATTTCATTTACTTATGCGTATTGTTAGAAACCACACAAATTTAGTAGATTAATTTATTGCCATACAACATAAAAATAACACATTATCGCAACACTTAATAAAAGACCAAAATACTAATAGGAGAATGACGATGTCCGCTCAGGTAGCATGGCTCGGGAGACATTGCTGGCTCCAGCCTCTAACAGAGCACGCCCCCCTCCAGTTTAGTATACACGATTAATAATAGCGGGCGCTAACACGGCCATACTGACGAATGTCACGCTCTCGGGACATTCAGGACTATTACGGTTCCCCGTCAATCGCTATGACTGCTCATCATTAGAATCAACATTCAACACATTACCGAATCACCATGATTCTCAAAATTAAAAAATAAAAATTTAATAAAGCTCGAGATATACACATCTCACAAAACAATCAATAACTTCAACCTTGAGATTAACAAATCTCAAGATAAAATATCTTTCCAACTTGGATAACACAACTACAATGCTACATGTTCAGTAATGCTTAAAATTCAGTCAAAAGACTTCTCGTACTTCATAACTCAGGAATGAAGTTTGCAGATAAAATGAAGTTGCAAGATAAATAGATTATCTTCTTCAAGACAAAGACTCAAACATAACATCAAACATAACACTTACTTTGTCTCGGCACAGTGACAGTCCTCGAGATATACACTTTATCCCGGCATCTTAAAAATCAAAACTATTTGCAAAGCGTTCGGCTTTCAACAAATAAAAAGAACAAGATGACATAAACTTTATCTTGGAACCTCAAAAATCAAAACTATTTACAAAGCGATTGGCTTTCAACAAATAAACAACATCAAGACTTACACTTTATCTTGGAATTTCAAAAATCAAAACTATTTGCAAAGCGTTTGGCTTTCAACAAATAAACAACATCAAGACATACACTTTATCTTGGAACTTCAAAAATCAAAACTATTTGCAAAGCGTTTGGCTTTCAACAAATAAACAACATCAAGACATACACTTTATCTTGGAACTTCAAAAATCAAAACTATTTGCAAAGCGTTTGGCTTTCAACAAATAAACAACATCAAGACATACACTTTATCTTGGAACTTCAAAAATCAAAACTATTTGCAAAGCGTTTGGCTTTCAACAAATAAACAACATCAAGACATACACTTTATCTTGGAATTTCAAAAATCAAAACTATTTGCAAAGCGTTTGGCTTTCAACAAATAAACAACATCAAGACATTCACTTTATCTTGGAACTTCAAAAATCAAAACTATTTGCAAAGCGTTTGGCTTTCAACAAATAAACAACATCAAGACATACACTTTATCTTGGAACTTCAAAAATCAAAACTATTTGCAAAGCGTTTGGCTTTCAACAAATAAACAACATCAAGACATACACTTTATCTTGGAATTTCAAAAATCAAAACTATTTGCAAAGCGTTTGGCTTTCAACAAATAAACAACATCAAGACATTCACTTTATCTTGGAACTTCAAAAATCAAAACTATTTGCAAAGCGTTTGGCTTTCAACAAATAAACAACATCAAGACATACACTTTATCTTGGAATTTCAAAAATCAAAACTATTTGCAAAGCGTTTGGCTTTCAACAAATAAACAACATCAAGACATTCACTTTATCTTGGAACTTCAAAAATCAAAACTATTTGCAAAGCGTTTGGCTTTCAACAAATAAACAACATCAAGACATACACTTTATCTTGGAACTTCAAAAATCAAAACTATTTGCAAAGCGTTTGGCTTTCAACAAATAAACAACATCAAGACATACACTTTATCTTGGAATTTCAAAAATCAAAACTATTTGCAAAGCGTTTGGCTTTCAACAAATAAACAACATCAAGACATTCACTTTATCTTGGAACTTCAAAAATCAAAACTATTTGCAAAGCGTTTGGCTTTCAACAAATAAACAACATCAAGACATTCACTTTATCTTGGAACTTCAAAAATCAAAACTATTTGCAAAGCGTTTGGCTTTCAACAAATAAACAACATCAAGACATACACTTTATCTTGGAACTTCAAAAATCAAAACTATTTGCAAAGCGTTTGGCTTTCAACAAATAAACAACATCAAGACATACACTTTATCTTGGAACTTCAAAAATCAAAACTATTTGCAAAGCGTTTGGCTTTCAACAAATAAACAACATCAAGACATACACTTTATCTTGGAATTTCAAAAATCAAAACTATTTGCAAAGCGTTTGGCTTTCAACAAATAAACAACATCAAGACATTCACTTTATCTTGGAACTTCAAAAATCAAAACTATTTGCAAAGCGTTTGGCTTTCAACAAATAAACAACATCAAGACATTCACTTTATCTTGGAACTTCAAAAATCAAAACTATTTGCAAAGCGTTTGGCTTTCAACAAATAAACAACATCAAGACATACACTTTATCTTGGAACTTCAAAAATCAAAACTATTTGCAAAGCGTTTGGCTTTCAACAAATAAACAACATCAAGACATTCACTTTATCTTGGAACTTCAAAAATCAAAACTATCTGAATCTTCCACAATACGCTCGGCCATTCCTTACCAACTCTAGTCTCAATTCTTATTAAATTCATAATCGTACGCATGTACCGTTCAACTTGGCCATTAGCTGTATGAACATCGTGTGTTATAAAGTGATATTTGATATTCCATGCATCAATAAATTTACAAAGTGGCAAATTATGAAAATGCGTTCCACTGTCCAAAACAATTACAGTTTGTGTACAAAAACAGGAAATAAACCGTTGCAAAGCAAATTGACTTTCACCTGCTTTTACAGTCTTCAACGGAATAAAATTACAATATTTGGTAAATGCATCTACAATTACTAATACGTGCTTATATTTTTCACTACTATTGGGTAAAGGACCCAAACAATCGACATGTATAGTATGTACAGGAGTTATCGGTTTCTCGGGCAACAATACGGGCCCTTGCAACGGTCCAGTACGAGTTTTCTTAATGGCACATACAAGACAATGCTTGACGTATTTTCTTACAAAATTTCCAAACCAGAAATGCTCCAGAATGGAATGAATAGTTTTATCCGTGCCAAATTGACACTTCATCATGAAATAATCATAAAAGTCCAAGTCGACTTTGTCGCGGCACAAAGTAACGAATTATTTTTACATTAGGAGCGGTATACTTTAATAACAAAGAAATCCATTTTTCTCTTCATATTGCTTTAAATCTAATCTCCCTTCATGTAAATCATTTAACATTTGTTTTACTTCTGAACTACCTCTTTGTTCAATATGTAACCAAGAATCAAATTTCGCAATACGTAAAACGTTCACTGGGTTACTACTGAGATAATCAACATGACCTAAACTCGAACCCGATTTTCTAATTTGTCCGACATAAGCGAAACAATCTGCACCTGTATCAATTAGAAATTAGACCCATATAAATTTGATCATCAACTTTAATTTTTATCGGTAATACCCTATCAGCAGCAACAAGATTAACATTACGTCTTTTAAAAAACAACTTTCAATTCTAAGTCCATTTTTAAAACAAAAGCCACACTTATTTACTTGAGACGGACCTGCATTATTGTTTCTAAATAAACAGTGTTTACATCTTATTAAGTTGATTTCTCAACGCGGCAGTTTCTTTGAATGTGTCCAACATGACCACATTTTGATGACACAACTTTGTTATCAAGACGTGCTTTCTTCAAGGGTAATCTTGAATCGTCTATTTTTAAATCACTACATATCGGTTTCGTTACCGTATTCAAATACGAAATAAATTCGCCAATATTAACAAAGCCTCGCATTTTTATTGCATCCTGCACTTTATTACCTTCAATTCCATGAGTAATTAATTCAATTTGATCAGGAATACTCCAGTTTGCCCGTAGACTTTTAAGCAAAGCTAATTTTTTAACAAAAGACGACCCCAAATCTTTTTTCTCTTTGAGGAAAAGATTCCAAAAATTCACGTTTAAACGTAGGCCAATCTCTTGCATCAGGTAGCCAATTTTTAAAATCAAACTTTCGACTCACCTGTTAAAAATCACTCAATTCTTACAAATACTACCTGCATGTTGGTGCAATTAAACTCATCCCTTATTTGCTCTACTTGTACAATCCAGGCATTGGCATCATCGATATCTGGCCTGCTCGAAAAGCTCCAATAAAGGAGGTGACGCAATAACCCAATAACATCTTGGTCATGCGAAGAGATTTATAAAGACGCCGCTGCGTCAGCAAAACGTTTCCCGCGTCATAACGAAATAACACACAAAGGCACTTCAAACACTTGTGGAACAATTTAGGTTCAAATCCCACTTCTGATGTTAGAAACCACACAAATTTAGTAGATTAATTTATTGCCATACAACATAAAAATAACACATTATCGCAACACTTAATAAAAGACCAAAATACTAATAGGAGAATGACGATGTCCGCTCAGGTAGCATGGCTCGGGAGACATTGCTGGCTCCAGCCTCTAACAGAGCACGCCCCCCTCCAGTTTAGTATACACGATTAATAATAGCGGGCGCTAACAGTATAATAAAAATGGCTGTATTATTGTTCGAAAAATTTGTTCGCCAAAAACAATTTTAAAAAAGTTAAGAAGGTTGCAAACACGCATTGGAAGAATTCAAGATTGACACTGCAACGCTTCCCGTTACAAAAGGATAAATTGGTACAATTGGGATCTGGTAGTCTATACTCACAAAAAGAATTTTATTTAGCACCGTAGCTGCAGACTTCTTAACTTAAAAAACTGTAATAAATATAATGTGGGATAAATCTTTAGTTAGACTGACTTTTTTTTACAAAAATGAAGAATAAAAATAAAAATTAAATTAAAATTATATGTAAAATAAATGGTAAATGACCGTTAACAAAAAATTATGAGAATCGTACACTGGGGTATGTGAGACCTAAGCCACTTCACAATGACCTCACTCATACAAAGTACAAATTAGGACTGAACTCTTGGGATTGATGGATTACATAGTTTTAGGAGTAGATACTACGACTCGCGCTTTAAAAATTAAGAATATGCCCATTTGCCCATTGCACAAGCTCGTAAACATGTTACTCATCTCTGGGTATCTCATACTTCAGAGTACCAACCCAGGTTTATTGGAATACAAATCAGAAGACTTAATACCTACGAGAATTTTCCAAATTTTTAATATTCAAATGTTTTTTTAAATTTCTCTAACCCGGTAGTTTAGGGTTAATTTTCATATCGTAGGACCTTTCCTACCTCGAATAAGCCAGGTAATATCCCCTTCGTATGATAAACTTTTAGCAAAAACGCTCCAGGGTACTATCTGAAACTGTGCGTAAAAGGATGCTGAAAATTAAGTTGAATTAACCCTATATTTATGTACCTACTATTATATAAATTCAAATACTTTTACATAACTACTACACTGCACATATTACACGTGAGAAATAGTGTTTGGGTCGATTAAATAAAAATTTAATTACTTTACATAAAACAAAGGAAACAGAAAAGGAAATTGAAGTAATATTTCTCCACAAGATGCGATCCAGTTCACCTTACTTGGAATCCCAAAGGTTTACCACTAAAGACTTAGTACGCGTGCTAAGAGTCACATTACGAAGCAGTAACAAATTCGCAAGAGACGTGAGTGCGATATAACAAACAAATTAATTATTGTAAGAGTAGTTCAACTCTAAACCACGGAATGATTAATAAATCAATTATGCACGAAGCAATTACATAATAATGTGTTAAAATGTACAGCGTTTTCAACAATTGAAATAATTAATAGTTATTCGGTACAAGTTTAGAACGTTTTAGTTCAAGTGCTATTACTGTGTGTGCTAGGTGTTTTTTTTTGTTTTCATGCTATGTAGCTCTAGCCGCAAAATATTAAAATACAATTTACCTAAATCGGGGTGGCTGGAAATAACACCGACAAACAGTGACATGTGAATAAAGACACAAAAACGAGCAATATTTGGCGATAAACTCGTACCGTTTCTCATTACCAGATTGCAGAATGTTATGGTTAAAGAATAAAAGCAGATTTGTTTTATATTTTCGGTTGATATTGATATTCTTTTTACGAAAATTAGGATGTGTAAAGTGTGTATATAGAATAGTTATTCTCAACATCACTTCATTTCATTTCATCATCTGCACTTCAAACGTGGCTTGCAGGGTAGGGTATGGTATTGATAATAAGAACGAGAACGAACAAAAGCACAAATGTAGCCTGGTTGGATGAACTTGGCAACGGAAACGAAAATGCTTATGATATATTGAAAGAATGCCGTTTTCTATTTTATTCAGAGCACGCTCAAAGTTTAATAAAAACAAAAACGTTTAATATAACTCGATTTGTGGAAATATTAAATTTTAATTAAAATAATTATATCAGTATCAAATTTCTGTATCGTTTGTTGTTTTATGTATTCATATAATGCGTTACATAGCGCATTAATGAGATTCGCATGTTAAATTCAATGACTTTCCTATTCGAGCTTCGACGAGAGCATTTCAAATGAATAATAATGGTCCTCATGCCGGAGTATGTTTGACTGTAAATGATGTTAATAATGCATCAACGCATCAACTGCCCTTAGATTGAGGTATACTAAAAGGCATATAAATAATACTAAACAATTAAGCGTAAATAATTCGATGGCGTAAGTAAAACTTAAAATCTGCTTATAAAAAGTGGAAATTTTGTAATGCGATTCAAAAAATAATATTTTCATGGGTCGCATCTTACAGAATTTGAATTAGAATATTTTATGCGAAAGGGTCAAATAATTAAATGGGAATTGCAAAACCATTTGCGTATATCAACTTCGTAAAGCCTTTGGGGTATCTTTTCTACTAACCGGTAAATCTTGAACAATACTAGCGGATTGTGTTTACAAAAAGTTTATTGAATTCGTTAGTCGAGATATCGGGAGGGTCATTTGAACTCTCTGTTCTAGTTTCTGTTTTTATAACATTCCATCTAAACTTCGCTGCTTGAACACGTTTCGCATATTTATCATTACAGTTTTTGCCTCCTACGAAATAATTTTGTAACATCCCTGCAAAACAGTTGAGTTTTTAGTTTTTACTGTTTATCCAATAATAAACTTGATTGCGTTATAATTTTAATTCTTGGTCAATACAGGTCTTAAAAATACGAGGGTGGTCCCAAAAGTCATAACCCAAAAAATCCGTTAGTGTCCTAAGTTATATCAACGAAATACTGGTTTGAGAAGTGTATAATATACGCATTATACTGTATCAGTATTTCCCGATTGTGTAGGTTGTTAGAGACGATCGAAGAAATTAATTAAATCCCTAGTGGGGCTCCCTTAACATCTCTAATCAAGTAAATAATACGCAAGTAGATTTAAAAAGTAAAAAGAGCCCCAATTAAATAGCTGTGTGCGAGCTGTGCTTCTGGGATAGCCTTCGTACATGAAATGCACGACAGTATAGTAAGAAAATATAAACGTGAAGCAATGCACATTTGGAAAGTTCCAGACCCATGCGAGCTGTATGCGGATATTAAGAAATGATTACGACTAAGGGTAATCCTAAAACGTACTTGTAATGGAAACTTCCAACTTCCCATTGTATACTTGCCGCAAATTGAATTCAACTTTTTTTTCTAATCTACCGTAACGTTGAATCACTTATGTATCAAATCATTGAAGCGTAAATCCTTTATTTCCCAAGTCGAAAGTTTCAATAAATTGTTCGTAGTATAGTTGTTATCTAATTTCATATCCGTGCATTTCTGAGTTATAACAGTTTGTACTTAAGGCGAGTGTGTGTACACAACTGAATCACTGATGACAAATATTGAAGTGCTTTTTAAATTATATGTTTCCGATAAAAAAACTTTCTTTAATTTCAAACAGTCTCTGTCTGTTATAAAAGCTAGAGGAAATTGTTTCTTTCGAATACGATGAGACAAGAGCAGGATTTAAGTGTACAACTTGTTACGACGGCTATTGAAGTAGAGATGAACACTAAACCTATCATTGTAATTTTTTAAATTCAATTTTGTTTGTGTAGTTTGAAACAGCGCATGTTTTAAATTTCTCTGCCATTTAATTTGTGTGTATATTTGGTTCAGGATTTGTAATCGTCTTGGGAGATCAATAGCGACAAAATAATAATTCAAGTTGTACTGACGTCGGTGAGAGGCAGTGTGGAAATAAGATGAGCTAAGAAAATATCGAAAGATAATGGCTTACAATACGAAGAATAATCATTGGATTAGAAAGCGAATGGATGAGATCTGAACGACGGCTTAAAAAAGTCGAAACACGATGACAGTAGAATAATAAAAGTGGATTAAGAATAAATTCAAAATTTTATTTCTTGGGTGCGGATACTAATAGACAACAGTGTTTTCACTCTATTCTCAGATACTGCGGTACTAGTATAGTTTAAATTACATCTTTTCCTTGAACCTCAAAGTACAGAAGGTTTCTTAAAGTAAACGGTGTCTTAAAATACGCAGACTATACGTACCTACACCTACAAATTTACGATACACTCTATACATGTTTAACATGCTACACGATGTAGTGGGGTACTAGCCCCCCCCCCGTGATTCTTTTGCATTAAAGACCCCGTGATAAATGTCTTAGAGAGTCGTAGAACCGTATCAGTAAAAAAATTCCTATTGTTCATCGATGAGAGCTACATTAATTCCTATTTTCCATCGATGAGATCTCAATAGAGGGAGCCCTATCTCAAAATCCTACATACAATTAGGTGTCTTTTACATCTTGTATAATATGTTAGGCTTCAAGACCGAAAACGGCCACTGAGCGAAAAATACGACCACAACGCGTTCTGGCACCAGTTAAATGCCACAACGCGAAATTCGTGTCGTGGCTATTACAAAAACGCTTACGACGCGTTGTGGTATTTAACTGGTGCCAGAACGCGTTGTGGTTCTTTTAGAAATTGACCAGAACGCGTTTTGGCAATGAAAAACTGCCACAACACGTTGTGAACCTTTATTAGTGATACCACCCCGTTATTACCCGTTATTACAGTACCTTATATAGGTGCCTTGATATAAAAATATTAAATAAATTGTACTTTTTATTAAATTCTTTATTTTAAGCGAATTAATTGTGAACAGAAATACAAAAATAAAATTGAGAATTCTAATTAACATTATAATAATAATTAATAATAGTAACTTTTTTATTTATTCTTACAAGAACTATTATTATGGCACTTAGAGTTGCACTTTATATTTTTTGAGAGACATTTGCGTTTTTTGTCAATACAATATCTTTATACTGGCAACTAATAAAGCCTTGTTTGCTCCCTAAAGTCAAAGTAGAAGCTGAACGTAAAGTAAGTGACGAAGAAGAAGGCACATCACTTACTTCTACGAAATTGCTTTCAGCAATTGAAAACTCATTACGAAGATATAACCGCTCAAGAAGTCCTTCTTTAGTGCCTAACTGATAAGGTCCCGATTGGTTTAAATCAACAACAACAGCTAGCACATTCCTGGGGGCTGTTCGTCCTTTGTCAACATCGGGTATTTTAACTTCAACGTTCGTTCCAATCGAAACATCCGGAAATTTGAAATTTGAGGCGGAAAGCATTTTCTGTGCTTGTCGCTCTTGACCAGATCTCGCGCATTCTCTCTCTGTATTGATTTTGTTCTTCTTTACACAGAGCTTGCAAATAACACTTTGTCCAGAGGCTTCATACTTCTCAACACTTTCCCCAAAAATTAGATGAACGTACTGATTACACCCTGAACATTTATGAGCACCTGGTGTTTCTTTTTCGCAAATAACACAATACATTTTGCTTTTGGTTGCCTTTTCTGTTTCCTGTGCAAACTCACTAGTCCAAGATTCCATTTTATTATCATCAGTTGTATTTTGATTATTATTTACCGAAAAAAGAAGTTGTTCCAATTCTTCTCCAGTTTCAATGGAAGTATACACGTCACTGGATATTGGGCAGTCCGCAAGTCCAAGTTTTTGCTCTGACCTAAACATGGCCTCGTAAGGACTTGTTTTAATTACCGAATGTAGAGCTCTATTCTTTTTGCTTTGAATAAATCGGAGTCCTTCAGACCATTTGCTAGTGTTATTGTTACTTATTGACATGCAGCAAACACCAATTTTAGCATATTTAAATAAACGATATTTAAAACATTTTCGTAGTTTGTGTGGCAAGAAGAAATAATTCAAAGAGCCACAACCAAGCAAAATCTTTTACGCCGAAGAAACGTTTCGCGTTTTCTTCACCAGTTTGTATGAATGTTTTATCGACGTTGCTAATGTAGGTTGAAGTTTAATCATTTTATGTCTACATTGGTAAATAATATTCGTAATACATAAAATGTATTAATTATTTTTCTATCAAGGCACCTGTATTGCGATAAGGATCATGAAATATCGCCTTTTTCTAGTAATACAATTTTTTTGATGAGAAGCAATAGGACTAGGTGAATGAAACTTGTAGGGTACTTTGTCAATAGAACAGAGAAGTTTGTAAAACATGTTCCCAAAAAAATTTCCATGTCAAAATTTTCTGCAAGAGCGTTGTAAAATAAGGGAGAGTGCTTCTGCTGTAATGAAATTTTAGAAAGATCTTTTTTTTTCTAACTATTGTCAAGTTACATTGAGGATGCTAACATACGGTGTGATAGGCTCATTATTGGACTACACCTCTGGAAATTTGCATCAAGCTAGAACGAACGGTTTAGTCAGAATGACAAAATATCTATTGAAAAATCAGGTTCTTCTGGAAATACACTTAAATCATGATAATTCCCGAACCATCAAGTTTCGGATTATACACATGGGGGCCAAATCGATGCGTATCGAGGTCCTCTATCACCCTGCTTCGTTTGGTTCATCCTTAATGAATCACCCTGTATAAGGTACGGTAATAAGTAATAACGGGTAATAACGGGGATGGTATCACTAATAAAGGTTCACAACGTGTTGTGGCAGTTTTTCATTGCCAAAACGCGTGCTGGTCAATTTCTAAAAGAACCACAACGCGTTCTGGCACCAGTTTAAATACCATAACGCGTCGTGAGCGTTTTTGTAATAGCCACGACACGAATTTCGCGTTGTGGCATTTAACTGGTGCCAGAACGCGTTGTGGTCGTATTTTTCGCTCAGTGGCCGTTTTCGGTCTTGGAGCCTAACATATATATGTAAAGGCTACAAGAAAAAGAGTACCTTGAGTACCCTCACAGGAAAAAAGTTGATAGATAAATTGAATAAAAATAATATTTTTTTGACTTAATTTAAATCGGGGGGTGGAGCGACCTCCTTAGCCCAAAACCATTTCTGATTTCATCCTTGAAAACAATGAGAATCAAAAACGAGAAACTTGTAAGTCATAGCACTTATATGAATACCGTGTACTACTGTATGTTTGATGATATTCCAAAACGTTTTTTGACTGGTAAGCCGTTATAAAAAGGGGCCATAAATTAAACTTACAAACCACCGTACATCTGTTGAAAATTTTAACTCGTTTTAATAATTCTTCCAAGTAAAGTTTTGAACAAGTGTTTATAAGTTTAAATTATGACACTTTTCAAAACGGCTTACCGTAGGTAGAGTCAAGAATCCATTTCGAAATATCGTAAAACACACAGTACGTTCAGCACAAGAATGAAAGGCTAAAATGTCTTCAATTTCGCATCATTTATAACATAAAAATAACAATTCAATAAGAAATTCAAAACCATATCATCTATTGTTTTGTAGATAAAAATAGGTCCCTATATGGCAGATCCGTCAGATCTACCAGAATGTGTTTAAATTCTCAAAATTGACGCATTAAAACGGCTACTTGAAGATGTCCTAGAAGCGCAAATCGATACAACTTCCCAAAAATTAAATATTTCAAGTTTTATGCGTAAAAAGTACCCGGGTACCACCGTCAACCACACAAGGGTTAAATAGATAAATTAATCTGTACGTGTTTATATTATATCTTGAAACTTAAGACCGTGCCTTACACAGAAGGGGCATAACTTAATTATATGAAACGCAACTCTAATATATACTGTCTATGTCTAGGTCCTGCTCTGCTGAGGTTTAACTTACATAACAAATAAGAAAATTTTTAGATTTACTTCAATATTTATTAATTCAAACTATACAAACTCGATTTTGAAATTGAATAAATTCATTGCATAGTGAGTAACTTCGTGAATAAGCAGATATGTTACATTGTAATTCATGAACCGTCATCGTCAGTCGATTTACATTCGTTAAATTTTCAGCCTTTGCAAATCCAGATTTCAATATTGTTTCCAGTTTTGGAATAAGCTTTTAAAAACTTGTTAGATATTCAAATCACCTCAGCGATGAAGTATATGGCCCTTTTCAAATTAAGAATCAAAAATGAAAGATGCACTTCTCGAACACGCCATCAAAATATGCGAAAAATGTAAATACAAATATTAGGCTGCCTAGACTAGAACACAGACGGGACATGCCCTGCCTTGGGTTTTGCAGTAGTAAGCCTCCCTGGAGGCTTCTCCCTGTACTAAGACACATTTTCAACAAGCTTACCAAAGTAAGCTGGTTTACAATTAAGGACAACCAGGCTGCTCTGAGGGTTCTGATAAATATAAACTATCAGCAAACCATTAACCTTCATTTGTATTTTTTTTTTTAGGTACAGTTTTTCAAGCTATTAACTTGATTTACCACTCGCTAAACTTTTTGAAGTTTTAAATTAAATTTTTATATAATTCAACTTATCTTGTAATGGAACAAGTTATTATTAGTTTAATTAATCAATTATGTACATTTTAAAGTTTTATAACTTGAAATTTTTTTTCTGAAACTCGTTAAGTATTGAGTAGCTATGGAGCTAAGCTCACGTTCTTCGCTATTTAAATTTGGGCGAATAAAAATTAATAATTAACGTACGATCGTTTGTTGGCAGTTAATTTATTGAATATCTAAAAAATATCTATTGAATGAGCAAAAAATGAGCACGTTATATGAATTTGTAACTTGTAGAAGGCACATTTTTTTGTAATAAAAATGTACTCAATCACAGTTCAACTGATACAAAATTCATTAAATCTATAACATTTCTCAAAAATTGGGTATTTACCGCTCTTTCGATTTTTATATTAAAAATTTACAAGTTGTACAGCGATTAAACACAAAAAGAAGTTTATGCTTTAGTGAGATACAATAATTAAAACGGCGCACGTTTTAACGTCAGTTGCAAATGGCGTTGATAAATGCATCCCCTATGTATTTTGTTTAGTCCCGAAGATATTATTTGAAGTGAAACTTCAATATTTTTTTGCTCTTTGTTTATTTAAGAAAATTTGTTTGTTTTTGGTTTTTTATAAACACGAGTTACAAATTTATTATTATGATTTAAACGCGCGTTGTTTTAAAATAAATTTGTTTTTCTTTCTGTATATTTTACAATACGAAATTAGCCCCAAGGAAGAAATTAGATCTCAAAAATTTTGTTTAATTTTCCAAACTCAAATGAGTAGGTATTGAAGACTAAAACTTTTTTTAACAAGAAGTGCTGAAAAGTAACAAAAGTCATATAATAAAAAGCAATGTAATTTAAAACAAACATTGTAAATATTTCGTTGAAATGGTTATTTTTAACCGAATTCGACACAATCTTGCGTGCAATTCGTTGGAAAATGGTACCTACCTATAACTTCTTTATTTGTTAATCATTTTGAATTCTGTAAAAACATTTTCATTACCACTTTTTAACCAGCTTAGTCGATTTGTTCTTGGACTTTTAATCTCAACTTTGTGTTTTTATGGGCACCATATTGTAGTTTGTTACCAAATGGTATATTTTCCAATTCTGAATTTTGACACTTTAATATTTGTCAGCACCGAATTTAGCAACTTTGCCTAATTTAAACCTATGATGTAGCTCTTAAGATAAGCGAGATGTCCATGTTGCAGTAGTTTAGATCCCCCTGTATAAGTATCTTCAAAATTATTACGTAGTATGAATAATAATAGTTCATTATTCCTCACAATAAATCATACTCAGTTGAACTTTTTCGTCTTCCCAATTAAATAAAATTCTAATTAAGTCGAGACAATTAATTAGGTAAACTGAACTCACAATTCAAAAAGAATGAAAATTTAAAAACTCTTTCAGACTAATAAACCAAAGAATCGTTTAGATCTATCTTCATCATTCAAATTTAAGACCTAATTCAAATGCTGAAAGCGCACTCTAACCTAATAAGCATTAAATCGACTTTTCACTATTTTAAAGTTAATATTAAACGTAGGTAATATACCATAGTATAGTAACTTTCAAGAATAAGTGGGTAATTGGTACGTATTTCTTGAATGCATTAAAAAACAAATTTGTTTCTTGAAGAACATAAATACCTATATTAATAAGAAAATAAAAATATATTTCAAAACAATAAAGAAGTATTTCTCCAACCATCTCAAAAGTCATTTGTTACTTCCGCTTATGAAATTTATTGCTCGCAAATATCAAATTTAGATGGCCCGACTACACGGATCATAATAATATTTTTTTATTGTTTCATACATTGGCAATTATAAGAAAAACTTTTAATGGAGCGAAAATAAAAGTTAAAGGAAAAAAGTTAAAAAAATATAATTATTGCTTTATTGCTTTCGATTTGGATACAATCGTATAATTTAATTTTTCCAATTCAAATTGGTTCAAACTACTAAAAATCTATCCACCATAGAGTAGTGGGTATTTGAAGAACGTTTAATATACGTCGAGACACTTCAAAAATTTAATGCGCCAACAAAATTAAAATAAATCTTTAGTATCTTTTTATTCCTATTATATGCACCTCGTTTGCATTTAAGTCAAACACAGATATATTTACTATACAAAGACAAGATAAATTTAAACATAAATTCAAAACGGTGACTTTGAATAAGGAATGAAAACGTGGTCGAACTTTTAAACTGTTGGAACAGACTAAAATATTTCAAGTGCAGCGAGCGTGAATTGCAGCGATTCGTTCGGAAGGAAAGTCTATTTCCTGTAGAATAGAATGTATTCGGGTGCAAAGAGGAGAAAGCAGTGAGCTACATATGTGATGAACCAGTAATAGACATGAAGAGACCCTTCTGTTTTTTTTATTTACAGAAACAAACTCTTTTATTCTATAATATTATTAACGATACCTATCAAATATCGTTGTAAAACAATGTGCAACATTTTTTTGAAATAGTAAAATTAACGCCCTTATTAAACGCTCATATAATTTTAAAACATCTTTTGTAGTGGGTATTCTTTTTTATTTTTATTTTACAGTTAAGCACACGAGCAATTCAAACGCAATTAAATAAATGTTATAAATTTCAATTAAAGGAACGTTTTTATCTTTTAAATAGAACCTACGCCAACAATTTTCCGACCACAAGAACATCGATTTTCTAGAGTGGCAATAAATTAAGTGCTCGCAGAATTATTAAATGTATTATTTTACAAAATTTACACTTTATTGATTAAAAATAAAATTGAGAAAAAACCACTTGGTGGTCAGTGCCATAAGCGTTTAAAATAGTGCATGGTTTTGTAACTTAACTACGTTCAAAAAGTTTTGAATTATTTTTCTCTAGCAATGTGTTTCTGAATGTTGAGTTTTATTGCTTTCCAACAACTATAGCCTTAAATACTTTTTCTTTTGTTTTGATTTATTTATGAGATAGAAATTTAAACAATAGTACACAAAATCATCTTAAAGTTGCAACTTTTCCCTAATGCCCATTTAAAATCTTCTCCTATTGTATTAGGAAAAAAATATTTTTTGAAACGTACAAAAGTGGCTTCACAAACCACGCGAGGCGGAATAGGGACAACTTTACGTGTCCATAACACCACATACAATCCAAGAAGAGTAATCAACGACAACGAACATCTGTTAGGGTCTTCAAAATTGACAAATCTCTTATTTGAGCTCAACGATTTCTAAAGATATAAAACACAAAAAGCAAAATTGGGAAATTGTTTCAATAAAGTAGAAGTTTGTAAACGTGCTAGACTAAAAGCCAGTTGGGGGTATCTAGCTGCTCACTACGGGACGTAAAAGTTTATAAGCTACACCAAATCTGAAAAGTCTAAGATAACACGATAATTTTATAATATAATAGTGTATTTTTGTTATCCCGTAGTACCGTAGTTACATTTTATGACTGATGTGGAAGAGTAAATTTACACTAAAGTTAAAAGTTAGATTAATTTTATCAAAACTCTAGTTTTATTTAAACTGTCGAAAACAGATAACTAGGTAAAAGTTGAAGCTTGTTAAGCAGGCGAGTTGATAAAGTGAATGAACAAACAGTTTGGTATACGTCAGGCCAGTCAGTTCAGGCGTGGACTAGCAAATGTACAAGCTTAGTCCAAAGGACCAATTTGTTTGAAATTTAAAGGTTGGGTCAATTTTGTTAGAGATTTGTTTTTATACTAAACCCCGTCAGCTCTATAAACGCCTACCTTGACCTGGAACAAAATTTAAATTTAACACATGAAAGTGATTGACAATTTCGAGCAATCAAAGTTTAATTTTTATTGGAGTAAATTCTAAATGATCAGTGCTTTCTGTTTACAACACTTTTCCACTTCCAATAATATATTCTTTGAAGTCAATTAGTATTGATTTTACACAGTTGGCGCTGGTTATTTTGGTTGGGGTAGAGATTTATAATTACATGGTGCCTTGCTTTAGAATTATTGCACTGATGCATTTTGAGAATAAGAACGTCAAATTAAACTTTGAGTGGCCGCATAGTACTGTAAGAAAAAATTATTTATGGAGTAATTGCTTGTTTACTCTATGCTCGTCTGCTCGCGTAGGTAACTCAAGCAGCTCTAACTCTAAAGCATGTTTTAGCCTGGAGCAATTTTTTGTTTTCGTATTTTCACAACAAAAGAAGTTTTAAAACGACAACTAGACATATAGTTTTACAGCAGCGGAATTGTGGTTTGTGAAATTGTACTTCTCTCAACTGTGAAGAAGGAAAGACTCGGTGCGATTGTAATAAAATACAAAGAAAACAAACCTATTAATTTGTTTTTGGACAAATCTAATATAAGTTAAATTGGTTCATTAAAATAAATTTTTTTAGAAGCACTACTACTACTAGGTACTAGTAGTCTCGCGCTACAGTGCGCAACTAATACAACCGCCATCATGAGATCATGAGCAAATGAAAAATAAATGCATTTTGTGGGCTTTTTCAGATTTAAAATACTATATTTTATACAGATGCCACTTTGCTGACCGCTTATTTACTAAAATGGCATGTTTTAACCCTTAAGTACTATCGTGGGGCGTTTCGACACCCCAGGCATCAATTTTTGCTTAAAAACTTCTAAATTATTATATATGCGTTCTTCAATCTTCAGCTTCTAGGTATTCTCCTAAAAGTGCAATGTCTTAAGCATACCACAAATCGCGATCCGCTATTTTGTACAGTTTTTGATAAACAATAGGTATGGGGCGTCGAAACACCCCACGATAGTAGTTATGTGTAGGGGTGGGCGATACGGAAATTTTCGTATCGGATATCGATACAGAAAAAATATCGATACGTATCGATATATCGAAATATCGATACATATCGGTGTATCGATACGTATCGGCGTATCGATACGTATCGGCGTATCGATACGTATCGATATATCGATACGTAACACGTATCGGGCTTCCGATACAAATTTTGTATCGATACGTATCGATATATCGATACGTCGACCCAGGCCTAGTTATAGCCCTTCAAAGTTCAACAATAATTTTGAAAAGTACCTCCACGGATCTCCAAACTTTTTGTCACTTATTTACCCTTAAATACAAGACAAAATAACCTCAAAAGTCATTATCCGATTTTCACTTGTTTTCGAATTACGGCGTTTTAAAATTTTCCTAAGCTACGTAATCATCTAAAGTGCCGTAACTTGAAAACAAGTGAAAATC
This sequence comes from Malthinus flaveolus, assembly GCA_950108345.1. NCBI lineage: Eukaryota > Metazoa > Arthropoda > Insecta > Coleoptera > Cantharidae > Malthinus > Malthinus flaveolus. The sequence goes on from OX467285.1 coordinate 65,763,050, forward strand.
GGATAACAAATTTTGGGGTTATCTTGTCTTATATTTACTTGTAAACAAGTGAGAAAATGTTTGGAGGTCTGTAGAGGTATTTTTGAAAATGATTGTTGAACTTTGAAGGGCTGTAACTCAAAGACAAACGAAAATCGGAAAACAACTTTTGGGTTCTTTTTGTCTAATATTTAACTATGAATAAGTGACAAAATGTTTGGAGGTTGATGGAGATAATTTTGAAAATTATTGTTGAACTTTAAAAGGCTGTAACTCAAAAACCAGTGAAAATCGGATAACAACTTTTAGGCTTTTTCGTCTTATATTTACGTGTAGAATACGATCCTAGAGTTCGGTGCAATCCTCCCGACTCACCCTGTATATCAATTATATTATTTGGTTTATCCTACAGTCAGCGCGTTTTATCTTAAAAATATGTACTTTATTGTTTTTATCTTCTTTCTTCTTATTGAACGTTTTGAGCTCTTTGAATTATAATAATAATAGTAATAATAATAAGTTTATTTCATGTTAATGCGCAAAGCGCTTACATATGTCAGAAAAATACATAACTACATCACAACATTAATTTCGTCCTTCAAAAACTCTTCCACTGAATAATATGACTCGCGCATTAACATTTTTTTTATATGACATTTAAAAGACTTTACAGTTAAACCCCTCATATGGTCCGGCAACTTGTTGTAAAATCTGGGAGCATAATAGTTTACAGTACTTCTTGCTCTAAAAATTCGTCCATAGCACAGGGTCAGATCGCCATTTGTACGAGTACTGTAGCTATGCATTGAACCCTTTATCTTGTATGCCCTCAGATTGCTTTTTACATGTAGTAAACATTCGTATATAAACAGACATGGTACGGTTAGTATTTTCTTCTTCCTATACGCAGCTCTACAATCCTCACGATACCCCAAACCACAGACAACGCGTAGAGCTCTCCTCTGCAGACCAAAAACTCTCGATAAGTGCTTCGTTAAGCCCCAGGTCAGTATTGCGTACGAAATCGGAGCCTGAATCATTGCGTGAAACGCCATTAACGACGTATCCGACGAAACTTTGCTCGCAATGACACGAAGGGCAAAAATGTTGCCCGACAGACGAGACGATAGCTTATCTACCTGCGGCTGAAATGTTAGTTTAGAGTCTAATACTACGCCCAAAAAATTAGCACTGCTACACTCTGTCTTCATTGCAAACAACATATGGACAGTTTTCGAAGAATTTAAGCACAGCTCATTTGATACGAACCACTGCTCGGCCACAGCAAGAGCTCGAGTTCTCCCATTTTCCACCACTTGTACGCTCTCTCCACTTGTTATTATAGTTGTATCATCAGCGTAAAGAACTGCATCAGCCATAGGAATACTGTCGGGTAAATCGTTTATAAATATTATAAACAAAATAGGGCCCATGACCGATCCTTGCGGTACTCCCCTTTTCAAGCAAAAGTGTCTCGATGTCGTATTTCTATAAAAAACTTTTTGTCGACGATTTGTCAGGTAGGAAGACATCAATCTCAAACCGGTGGCATCAAATCCATAATGTCGCAGCTTCTGCAGTAGTATGTCATGTGAGACCAGGTCGAAAGCTTTGCTTAAATCACAAAAGGTGACTCCAGTGATAGTGCCTTTATCAAAACCATCGTATATATATTCACATAGGGCATTTATAGCACCCACCGTTGAGAGTCCTCCTCGGAAGCCAAATTGTCTTTTGTTAAATAGTTTATTTTCCTCAAAGTACTCGGTGATCTGCTTTGTTAAAATTTTTTCGAATATTTTTGCCACTATGGGGATTAGCGATATTGGCCGATAATTCTCCACTGCATCTACCGATCCCTTTTTAAATATTGGTAGTATTTTTGCTACCTTCAAGCAGTCGGGGAACACGCCCTTTCTAATACAGAAATTAAAAAGCTTTGTCAATGGAGAAGCCAGAACATATTTCACCCTTTTTATGAGGTTCGAATGCAAACCGTAAATATCACGACTACAGCCGCTCTTCAAACTCGAAATGGCATCTTGCACTTCAACGACTGATATTTCCTTAAATTTAAAGACCAAATTTTTTTCGAGACACCTCGCTGGGAAAGCTCCACCAGTCCAATCACCGCCGAGACCACTCGCAACACCACGAATCACATCCAAAAAAAAAACAGAAAAATCTTCAGCTAACAATGTGTCCGAAACCTTATTTTTCTTCTTACGAATTTGATTTATCACCTGCCAAGCAGATTTGGCAATGTTATTCGACTTTCTAATAAACTTATCGTTAATTTCACGTTTTCTGTCAATAATTGCTTTTTTATACTGGTTTTTGTAACCTTTAAAAACGTTCGAACTGCACATTCTTCTACTTGTCAAGTCTCTCAAGAAGTTGAGAAACTCTCTCATGTTCTTTAGGTCATTATTAAACCAACCATTACCACTATCAACATCAAAAGTTTCAACCCTTTTTTGTACTACTCGAGTAGGAAACGCGACTTTAAACAAAGAACACAAATGATCATTGAACATATCAAAAACACAATTTACATCACAAATCTCATCAATCTCTAAAAACAATTTCCACTCCATATCATTCAACATATTAAAAAACGCAATGTGGCCCTTTTAGGTTATAGGTCGATACAATATCCTTTCTTTGGTTATTGACTTCTTAGTTTCTGGTAGTTGTATCTTTAAATTAATGGACACAAGTTTATGGTCAGATATGTTAGGGTCCTCTACATGAACAGAGTAGAAGTGTTCCTCTTCATTCGTAAGAATATTGTCTAGACAAGACTGCTTCCTCGTGTTTTCATTAATTGTTACCACAAGGCCGAAACTGTTTATCAGGTCTAGAAAATCATTAACTTTCTTGTCATTCAGGCTAAAATTTAAATTGAAGTCACCAACAATCACAACTTTACAGGTTCCCTTTCTCTGTAAGGCTTCCATCACGGTGTAAAAAATTTCCATAAACGTCATTAGATCTCCCAAGGGTGATCTATACACTGTAATAACACACAAATCCAGAGACTTTACATAAATCGCATACAATTCACAGTCAATTTCCTTACTCATAGCATTTATAGCATCGATAGGGTCACTTACTAAATCATTCTTGCAAAACATCAGAACGCCACCATGTTTTCTTATTTTTCGACTAAAGCCTCCTATAGATTTATATTGTGGTAAGGAGATAAGATCCATTTCGTGATCACACGTCCAAGTTTCAGAGAAACACAACACATGGTAGTTTTTGTCATAGAAGTAAGCCCCGATTACATCGAGTTTGTTTTTTATACATTGTACGTTTAAATGCGCATGATATATATCATGAGTGTATCCACCAACCACTCCAACCAGTCCCCACAGTGTATCATCACTATCATCAGTCATCAGAGCATTGAAATGTATTCGATGAAAGTATAACTATAACCTATAAACTATAACGTAACACTTTCAAGACGTCTCGATACGTATCGGCGTATCGCGTATCGATACGTATCGGCGTATCGCGTATCGATACGTATCGGCGTATCGATACAAATTTTGTATCGATACGTATCGATATATCGATTCGTATCGATACGTAACACGTATCGGGCTTCCGATACAAATTTTGTATCGATACGTATCGATATATCGATACGTCGACCCAGGCCTATCAATGTATTTCCTAGGCAACGATAAGTTGCCATGCTGCGACAATAAAACGTAAAGTTAAAAACGTCCGTAGCTTCGTACGGGTGCATTTCCGGACATGGGTTCCTATCCTTAAAATACTTGCCTATTGGTCCTCTACCTACCCTGCCATTCTTGGCCAAGTTACAGTTGACACCCCGTATATTATAATTATGTTTTTTTGAAACAATGTTTTTAATTTAAAAAAAAGTGATTTTACGTAAATCTTGAATTTTCTTTTTCATTTCAATTTTTTTTCCCTTTTAAATGTCAGTAATAAACTCAAGACTTGTTTTATTACTTTAAAACAAAAAATTACCAAAAAATATGAATTATCACCGAAAAAACTGACTATAAAAACCGGGGTGTCAAAACACCCCTCAATAGTATGTAGTTACGTGATTTGAAAACACGAAGGCTTTGGAAAGAAAATTAGAAAAACTGATTATATTTTATGCGCATGGGCATTAACATTTTTGAAGAGTTGAAAGCTGAGGTTAGTGTGCCCGTTGAAAAGAACGTAAATAAACTTTGATTTTAATTCAAGTAATAGGTATTTACCAATAAGTTGAAATCCCATTAATATACGTTCGAATTTGTAATAGAAAAATGCATCAAAATATCTGCATTTTACCATCTATAACGTTGTTAAGTACTTCTAGTGCTGAAAAGGAGAAACTTGTAAAGAATTCTTAATAAACGTAGAACAAGTATTTATTTGCAAATAAATTTAGAGCTGAAAAGATCTTGAACCTTTTATATTACCCACTTAATAGAAGGAGACTGAAAAGTACTTTTTGTTTCAGGATTGGACACTGCAGATCAAATATGTACAGACTAGAGATGCCGGTCTATACGAATGTCAAGTGTCTTCACATCCGCCCACAAGTATCTTCATTCAACTTAACGTAGTAGGTTAGTAAACAACGAGAATAAAATGCTACCTTAAAAATCGTTATTTAGTGCTACTTGCTGTGCTCGCTTACGTGAGAGTAACTCGGTTCTTTACTTAAAAAATTTACCAGAGCTAAATGCGCTAAATTTATTATTCAAAACCTTTCAAAATTTAACTCCACCTAGGATACACTCGTTAAAGCGTTAATTAATAAACAAGGAACTCAATTTTTAATACATTTTTAATCCAGTTGAAGAAACTCTCAGGCTCTAGGCGCGTACTAATGATTTCTTGTCACACCAAATGTCGCAAAAATAAAACTTGTAGTTTTATTTTAAAGGAATGCGCGCACATATATAGCTCGACGTTTTAGTGACAGTTCACGTCTGCAATATTTTGGAGCACTTTCTTGAAGTGCAAGCAGTCTGCTTTGGCGCTGGTGACTTTACCACCAGCAAAGACACACAATAATGGATAATCTCATTCTATTCCATTATTTTATTGATTTTATAGAACCTTTCTGAGAGTGGCGTAAGTCACAAGCGTCAAAATTGAACGTTTTCATCAGGGATGGGACACTTGAAACCACTCGAAACAGAGTTCTAGACACAGAAGAAACATTAGAAGCCCTTGGCTGACTATTATGCATCTATAATAACTATTTAAGAGACAATAGCTTCGGAATCGAGGCAGCAAAAGCTCAGTGCACGGTGCACGCCTAGCCTAAAGTGATATCAATTTTCCCCTCAGAACGTACATTTGAGTTTACATATACCTAAGTTGGTCGTACTTCACAGTTATACAGAACGACCGCACATTTATTTAATTTCAAGATTTTAGCTTTTTTGTGTATGTTTCAGAGGCTAAAGCTGAAATATCTGGTCCATCAGAAAAATACTTAAAACCTGGATCGGGTTTAAGACTACAATGCACAGTTTTGCAAAGCACAGAACCACCACTCTACGTGTTCTGGTATCATAATAATCGAATGATCAACTACGACGTTGATCAAGGAATTAACGTAACAACAGAATTACCAGCCAAAATAAGTACGCTTAGTATTAGTAATGCAGCAACGAGACATTCTGGAAATTATTCCTGTGTTCCTAGTAACGCTCAACCTGCAAGTGCATATGTGCACATATTAAACGGTACGTATTTGAATGTTGATTTACATAAATTTTAAGAAAATAAGTAAGACTCGAACTAAATTTACATTTTAATCAACAATCAACGTAAATTCAAATTTGAAATAAAGATTAAATGATTTTAAAATTGAATGTTTGCGTAGGATAATTAGTTAAGTGGGCAATTTAGCCAAGTTTCATTTGTGTTTTTATATTCGTTACAATCGTTACCTCGCCGAAATAACTCTTAACGAACTACGTTTAATTCGTTTATTATTGACTTTCTAAATCAAATTATTAAAATTTTTGCTTTAAAATGGAGTTCATTAATAACTATTTACCTCTTGTTTGTTAACTTAATTAGGATAATAACAAATAAACGAACTGACGATTGATGCGGTTTTCTTAATTAACCTAATTTCCGTTTGTTTAGAGCAGATTTTCAATTTTGTAATGGTGCGTATTTTATTGAAGGTTATTATTTTGAAGACTTCCAAAAACAGTTTGGATGTTGGTTGATGACTTCTTGAAAAACAACTCGGGTAAATAACGTCCGCAGTCCGCAAAAGGTTTAATAACAATCCATGCGATTTTTATAAAGACCCTTTGGCGATTTTTCTAGCAAATTCGCATAACACAAATATTAACTAAACCGTAAAAAATGCAACAATAAACGCGAATTTAATTACGTTCAACCGTAACTAGCTATACGGACACTGGCCCAATTTGCATGTTAAGCCATCAGTATCCGCGTAGTCTCAGTACTGTAACTGATTGAACAAAGAGACTTCAATATCTAAACATTGCCTGCCAATAGATTGTATTGTACTCAGGGGTCGATTGGCTACGTAAGCCTTATTACAGAACTGCGACCAGCATTGATCTTTTGTTCATAACCCTACTTGTATTATATTCTCAGAAATTCGATGTGGTCAACGAAGCCTAGAGTGTGCCTGAGAGGCTTTCTTTTCATTTCTTCAGGCGTTAGTTGTGCCTGCCCTAGTAGTTTCAACCTAAGTCGAGCTAGTGCATCGCAATTGCAGAGAATGAGCTCGGCGGATTCGATCTCTGTTTCACATAACCTGCATATGTCACTATCTTCCAATCCCAGTTTTTTGAGGTGGTACCTCACTGGGCAGTGTCCAGTAAACAAACCTGTGATAAGTCTGATTTTGTTCTTTGATAGAAGAAGAAGCTTTTTAGCATTCGTAGACGCGTACTCAATGAATTTCTTTGCCTGTTTATGTCCTGGTACGTTATGCCAGTGAGATTTTTTGTTCTCAGTTTCCCATTTTTGGATCTTTCCTGTTCTGTGTGTTCTGGATAGCCCACAGAAGGGTTCTGGTCCAATCGGGATAGCTTTTGTGCCTGCTCTTGCTAGTTCATCAGCTATTTCATTTCCTATAACTCCCTCATGGCCCCGGCACCCAGTGAAGGGCAACTTTGTTGCCCTTAGCCAGTTTTTTGAGGGACTGTCTGCATTCCCAATTGGATAGAGATTCATAGCTGTTGGCTTTGAGTGCCTTCAGCACAGCTTGACTGTCAGACATTATATAGACTTTTTTACCCTTTATACGCCTTCCTAAGCATTCCTGGGCGCGTAGGTCTATTGCAAGTGTTTCAGCTTGCATAATTGTGGGTGAGGTTCCTAAGGCTATCGATGCCCTATATTTTGGGCCATATATTCCTATAACTGTTCCCTGTTCAGTTTTAGATCCATCCGAGTACCAGATGGAGGAGTTTGATTCCTGTTGTATTATTTCTAGCCATGTCGCGGTCTCGAATGACCACTTCGAAAGGTGTCTGGAAGTCAAATACCCTTGGAATGACATCCAGGGTTTGTTCAAACAGTTCCGGCTGTAAAAAGTCCCGAATCTTTAGGTGACCTGTTTTGTCACCCGGTTTGAATTTTCTGCTTTGGGTTATTTTTAAGGCGGCCTGTAGGCTTCCCGTCTTCACCCGCAATTGCAGGGACGGTAGGTCCAGAAGTGCCTCCATAGCCACAGTCAGGGTTGTGCACAAGCCCCTGTTTGGAGTTTACTTGGTCCTAGTTTTTTGTATATTATCTACAATTTGAGAAAACATATAAAAACCTAATTTTTTTAAATGAGTTCCAGCCTGCACGAAGAGTATACAGAAAAGTTTGTAGGAAATACCCCCCGTCATTTTCAACAAAGAATTACCTCGTAAATTTTTTTGCACATATTAAGAAACGCCCTTTATTTACACGAGGTAAAAATCTCACTTCAAATAGTTTTATTTTTTTTATGTGTAAGCTTTAAAGGACAGGAAATACAATCACAACAAAATGTTTTTTATTGCAGTACTATTATTGGTTAAGGATACTATGTAATAAACATTTTGGTCGTATATTTTTTTACGAGGAGTCGAAAAGTAAAGGGGAATGATTTTATGTAATCCCTAAAAATTTAGGTTGTTATCAAAATGAATATTGATGAACGTTAAATAACTTTTAGAAACCATCGTTTAGCGCAATCTCTTATTCATCATCAACGATGTCATTTAAAGCCCAAGTCTGACGAGAGTAAACCTCAGAGTGTCATTAAATTTGAATGGGTGAAGTACCCACCTACAATTATTAGAGAACGAGAATTTGCGTGTCTAATAAAATTATACTCTGCGAGTTAAATTACAAAATTATTCAATTAAAAATTTCTTTCGACCTTTGTCTGCGAGAAACTAAAAGAAACTGCGATGTAGTTTAAGTTTGTGAAAAGAAAAATGAGAATGGAAAAGGAAAAAAAGAGGTTTTATTCTTTTGTTTAAAAGAGAACACCTTATGAAAGCAAAGTTAAAGTTTGAGGTTAATTACATTTTCCATTCATCTCATTTTCATTTTATGCCTAAATTACTTATAAAAAACTGCAAAATGAATTTCAACTCACGTAAAGTTTATTCTTTATTGAATAAATTTCAAATTATTATCTCCCACAAAGCAAATTTGGTGTCTTAGGTTAAATTTTAACCCATCAAGTAAACTTGCACAAAATTATGTGTACAAAATCAAGCGTATTAGAGAAACTAATTTTCTATTCGTCTGATTTGCGCAAGCACTGTTGTTCAGAAGTTTAGTTTCTTCTGTAAGTAGAACTCGCATAAATATGTAATTTGTCGAGATTAGCAAAATGCCTTTTTTGCGTTTTATCTGATTAACCAATTTCGTTGTTTTTCTGTGTTCGCCGTCCATAACCAAGATTTGTATTCCATACATATTCAAATATTCATTGTGGGTTCAAAGCGCTCTAAAAGTGAACAAACCTGCAACTCCGTAATTAATACTGCATTTAGAAATTATTAAAAAAGTTGTAAGGTTTTTCACCCTTTACAAGGGCTATTTATACGAAAATAATATCATTAATGTAAACCATCCGAGCAGGATTCCGAAACTACTATTGTAATAAATTAAGTCAATTAAGAGATGAGCACTTTGGCATTTGAATCGATGAGAGTCCCCCGAGAAAACTTGTCGTGTTCGATGCTATACAACCAATGCTTGAGGCTATCATCATACTAAGTTAAACGTTGCTTATATTATTACTAATTGCTAGATCGTATCTCTTACACTTTCTGATAAATTATAATTACTAATCTGTAGCGATTCTGGTAACGTACACGTATTTCTATTAGTAATAATTAGTCGTGCGTTATTGCTTACAGCATATCGGCGAACGTAATCATTTTGCTAAGTGGTCAAACTAACATTTGACCAAGAGAGGCAAAACAGTAAGTAGCCGTAATATATTACGAAAGTTAGGATTGCTAGGTTATTTGTTTATAAGTGCTTACGATAAGTTGGAAACTAAATTGTATAGTTGCATTCAATTATTATACCGTACAAACGATACACATAACACAAGCATATGCTCACGTACGATTATGTGGCTTAACAGCTAGAAGTCTGCGGTTCTCCATAATATTACTAAAGCAGATGTGAGTTTATATTCAAATTTATTTTTAATTGCGATGCAATTTTGAAATTTTGCTTTTAAATAATATGTGAAACGTGCTTGAAAAGCTTTCACAACGTCTTACGTTAGTAAGTTTGAATTGATGCCTAGTTTCTTCGTCTCCTGGATCGATACCTTACTATAAGACGCGGGTTGAGAAATACTTTTTACTTTAACCTGTCAATTTTTCTACATTTCGTCATTCGTATCCCAAAGATTGTGGTAAATTACTCGTAGCCCACAACGGTGTTTTTCTGAATTGTAATTACTTGATGAGCTAAGAGAGAATCCATTATAAAAAAACTTAATTTAGGTACTCACACTTAACTGTAGTTTTTGTTGTATTTTTCTAATAATTTCGTTTTAATCAATTGCGCAAGTTTTGTTGTAATAAGTAGCTGATTTAAGTTTAAACTTTTTGAAAGGCACAATTTACGAGTAAGTATAAGCATTTAAAAATAATATGTGGCAGCAGCCCAATAATCCAAAACATTGCTCTCTCGAGCTGTATAAAAACTTAAACTGCAAGATCGATCAGCTTCTCAATTAGTTCCACCAAAAATCCAAAAAATAGACATAAATTATACACTTTAGAACCTCCAATTCTTTTAGATGTGGAATAACCGACGTTCGTTAAATATGAAGTCTAAAAATCGTCCCTAATCACATACTAGAATTTGAGGGTTACTCAGAAATTAGTCTTAAGGCATTGCGTTTTATTGTAAAATTAACACTTTTGGTTAGTGAACATCTTTAGGCAGTGACCATCTACGAACGAACATTCTCTAGACTCTCTGGAGAATGAAAGTTGGAATTATCTTGACCCACTCTGACACGAAATGCTCGTGCGTAGAGAAAACCTCCAAGAAAACCCTGAAACTATTCTGTTACACTTCATTTTCTCATTGTGCACTGTAATTGAGCGGGTCAATAATAATTACCATCTACCTTTTTCTATTTAGCTAATAAAATTCATTAACAGTGTTAAAAAAATATTTTCAAAATAAAACTTGGAGGCACTTTTCAAAATTTTCTAAGGTGAAAAAGTGGAAATTTGCTCTATTTCTAAGGACGATTTAAAAGGAATGCAAGCTATGAAATTTGCGACATTTTGTTTTAAATGAAGAGTGCTGGGCTAAAAAGTTGACGACTATCAAAGTAGACGCATTGCAATTATCAATTATTTTGAAATGCTACACAAGCGCACAGCGAATTATAATAGTAAAAGCCTACTTCAAATATGGTGAAAGTTTAGCGGAAACAGTCCGCAGAGCGCGTGTAATTTTTGGTCGACAAAATGCACCAAATTGTTAATCAGTTCAGAGAATTATCGATTAACTCGAATCAACTGGCTTGGTTGTGGATGAGAAAATATCAGGTCGCTATGATCTATTGACTGCCTTAGTGAATGCGAGTGCTGGTGAGAATCCAGGCACATTATCTGTTCGTCGCAGTTCATAGCAACTGGCCATTTCCACAAGCAGTTTGAAGGGAATTTTAAAGAAAGATTTCCATCTGCATCCATATAAAGTTCAATTGACTCGAGAACTTAAGCCATGTGATCGTGCGCAACGCCATACCTTCGTCAACTGGGTGTTGCAAAATCAAAGAATGAACGCAGATTTTGTAAGAAAAATTGTTTTTAGCGACAAGGCACATTTCCACTTAAATGGGTACGTGAACACTAAAAATAGCTGGATTTTGAGATCAGAGAATGCGCATTTTGTTCATGAGAAAGTAATGCTTACACAACGAGTCACCGTTTGGCGCATATTTTGGGCTGGTGGAGTAGTTGAGCCATACTTCTTCGAGGACGACCACGAAAATGCCGTGACAGTGAATGATGAACGTTACTGCAATATGATAACAGAAATTTTGTGGCCAGCATTGGTCGGTATGGATGGTTTCAGTAGGGCGGGGCAACCTGCCACACTGCGCAAGAAACAATGCAGTTGTTGCATGTGAGATTCCCAAACCGTGTCATCTTACGCACTGATGCCCAGAAGGGTATATTTTTTGAGAAGACACTTCGGAAAATCAGCTTTCGTCAGTTGAAACAAAGAAATGTCATTGTTTTTGGCGTTTCAGAATCGCAAAACGGAAGAGCTGGCCAAATTTTGAAGAACTCGAAAGTCGCTGAAGATATCTGAAAATATGACTCGGAAAATATGACCCATCGGCTCATCGACCGAGACCTCTTAGTTTTTTTCTAAAAGGGCAAATGAGTGCCAGCAGAGTCGTGGTAGCCATTTGTTGGATGTTTTATTCCACTTATAACCACCATATCTTTACTTTAGATTAAACTAAAGTTATTTGCAATTTTAGAATAAATGATGCGTTTTATTGTAAAATTAAATCTTGCGTTCTTTTTGAATCACACTTTACTAGATGAATGTAACGGTAAAATCTGCTTACTCATTTATGAAACAAGATTAAATTTATAAAGTTGACAATTTTTTCTAAATTTAAAGAAGAAGACGGTATTTTCCGATTACAACTTTTCATTACATTTCCCGAATTACTTTATAATAAATAAGCGGATTATGATGTTAATTGGAGAAATCGACTCGTAAACAAGTTAAAGAAAATCGATCTCGATTTAATGAAATTTGCGAGTCAAAGTACTCCGTAATAATTGATTGAATAGTCTCAGATTGCTATCTATACATTTTCAGTAGCTTTACTCGCCTTAACCAAAAAGAGAGATAAAGGTCGTTAAGGGAAATAACGTTCAATTTCGAAAATAAAAAACTATAGCTGATGATGATCCCACAGGTATAAAATAGGAAGACTAAATAATAAGCCCTCGATTTTTTAGCTTAGGAATATAGTCATAAAATGACTAATACTGTCAAAACTAAGCCTTTACTCCCGATACGGGATGAAATGGGAAATGTAAGTCACGAGTTTATAAGGAGTCGAGCTTTTAGTAACACTCAATAGTTGGAAAAAAATTTTTTTGTTGAAATGAAACATTCGAGTAGGTGTCCTCTCGAGTTGTCACCTTGTAATTTTTTCTTCATTAATAAAAATTAAATTTCACACAAAAACGTTGTACGTTTAATGCGTTTAGGGATTGTAATATCTTTTTACGAGTTTTTTTGCAGTATTTTACATGTAACTGATACGCGAAGTGATACGACTAAAAAATTTATTACGTAACGGCATAAAAAAAGGTCGTATACGAAGCGAATAAAATAATCAGTCCTTTCGAGCAATTGGAATTTTAAAGTTTTAAAATTTGTATAAACGAAATTTTACTTTAAGTGCTAGAAGAGGACGACGAGGACAGCTTGATAATTTCAGTCATGAACGCGTGAAATACATCACATTATCTGCGAGCGTGCCGGTTCACATTATCTCTTTTACTACAACCTATCTCTCTCACGAATTTCCTTGATTTGCATTTTATATTAATAGCCTACTATATACTTCAAATCCATTTTAAAAACGTTCGTGATATCTAAATTTTCTAAAAGGAAAGTATGATAGTTATTAGTTAATAGCTATTAGTTATACTTATACTGCTCAACAACGTTAAAATAACTAAGGTCCATCTCATCTCTTGCATACTTCCCTCAATTGAGAGAAAAGCATTTGCATATATTTTTTATCTTTTATAGTACACATAATTCAGAGATAAAACGCAAACTTATGCGTAAATAACGACACGCGTGTATTCAAATTTAGAGCGGATGAGACGACTTGATAAAATTTTTTTAAATTTTATAGTCGTTTTATGCAAAATACCCCGCTTTAATGACAAATTTCTCAATTGTGAAAAAATAAAATATTGTTGGGAAGTAATTGTGACTACAATCGAGATAAATCCATTTATAAAAGTTGTATTAAATACGTAATTAAAAATTCTTCCCGAAATTTACTTTGTTCGACCCTCCACAAAAATCCCAAAATTGTTTCATTTATATTAATGTAATTTAATTTAAATAAAATTGTACTTTTGTTAATAAATTTCTCTCTACGTTAGTGATTTTCTGTCGTCCCATCCGCTAAAAGTGTTACTATTGTATTAAAAGAAAAATTTTAGTGAAGCGTTGTTGCCGTAAGCTCTCTTCTATTTTCTAATTTCCATACATGCATCTGAGGCAGCTGGTGCCGGTTATCTCCAGTTTCCATGCTCTTCGTTTTACCACATCATTTATCAAACGGGGTGTTTTAACATTTTCCTTTTTCCTTTTTATTTTTACTGCCGCCGCTAATACCGCAGATATTGCTCGAAGGTTAATTAGTGGTTGGTAGCACTATTTGGTTATTAAAAAGTATAAAACAAGGATAATGATTAATTACGATAAGTTTGTAGATTTAAATTCTACTATTAGGTAATGAATAAAGCTGTTACAATAATGTAAATTAGTTATAGGAGGAAAGCGCCATCGATAGCGGAAAACGTATTAATATAATTAGGTAACACTAGTGGGCATAATTTATTTTTAACAGAAAGCAGTAATTCAAATTCTGTTATCAATTCTGTGGGTCACATATATGAATTATGGAAACTGAAAATTTACGGGCGTTATATTTGAAAATGCGCACAAATTTAAATTTTAAATATTTATATTTTAATAATATAATAATAATTTATAGTGCGTTTAAAAACAACTCAAATGGCGATTTTTTATGCGTTTCTATCAATATACTCTCTATAGCTCTACAGGATATATTTTTTTACGTGCCAAGCACAGAGGGATCTCGCTTATAATAAGATGAGATTAGAGACTTGGTTAAATAGACAAAAATGATCCTTGAGTGTTGCTGAAATAAAATCAAAAAACAAAATTTACCCTCTCCATAACGCTTCTGAAATATAGCAACAAATAATAAAACTGGCGTTTTTAATTTTTGACTATAAAATCGTTATTTGGAAAGATATTCAAAAACTGAAAAGACTGTCTAAAGGTACCTTTTGTTTCTATTGTAAAACGACAGAGCACGGTATTGCGTTTTGTCGCTTCAAAAGCTGAAATTAATTAATAGCTGCTGTGTAAATTTGTCAAGTAAAGTTCAAAGAACGATTTTAGTGTCAATAATCAAAGGTTAACAGATGCAATGTACGACGTTTAATAATCAATGGCTGTAGAATAGAATTAGTCCTTCGTGCACTTGTATAATGTTCAAATGGACTCTCTAGTACGTATAGTGGTAATCTGCATAGATTGCTTTTCTGTCACTTAACTGCCAAGGTCTGTCTGTAGTTGTAACGTTACAACTCTTCTTCGATAGCTTGCGGTTTCAATCCTTTCATGCTATATGAGTTAATGAATATTTAATCTATATAACTTAACTAAGGATCTAAGGAAGTTCTCAACGTTTAAAATAGAGGATACGGGAAGGAAATGAATCAGATAATTGCGCCATTATATTTTATTTAGTTGAACAAAAGTAAATTTCTCATCTGCCTCAAGCACCATTTTGCGTAATAAAGTAACAAATTAACTGTCTTCCGAGTTCTTCTCGAATGTAAAAATATAAAACATCGCGTGAAAATATAAACAGGTGTAAAAACTTCGCAAAGTGTTTACAATACGAGCATACAAATTAAACTTACTTGCTGATCTTCTGGCTTAAGTTACCCAAAACAGTTTAAAGCATATTTAGAAAGTTATTAGAAGTTTGGAGCATAGCAGCTTGAAAATGTAATTATTAACACGAAATACACTAACAAGTAAAGCCTTAAACGCAAATATTAAACTGTTAGAGAGTTCAGAAAGTTCAAATTTGAGGTAGATAACCCACAAAATATTCCAGAAACTTAACAAAAAATTTATTTGTAGAAATTTATTTTTGTTTCCCGAATAATTTCTCAAATTAGAAGTTAGTTTGATAAAATCAACCAGCAGATGCAAGGAAACGTGAATAATATGTAATTTTGTGCTAAGTGCTCCTAACCTTATCCCGTAATAATAGGTAAAGTTATATACCTATGCTTTTGTGATGATGGTTTTATAGTTAGTTATAAATTATTGCTTGTGAATTCATTCTAATTGTAATGAAAATGCAAAACTCTTCAATAATAAATTGAAAGCAATTATTAATCCAAGTCTATGTTAAAAAGATTATCTATTGCTTTCAGCATACTAAATGTAGGGATTATACTATAAATAAAGAAATCATTTATGTAAGTATATAGGTACTTAAAATTTTGGATCTTGGAGATCACGTAACCCACTAGATTATTTATTTTCTATGTTGTAACCCCGAACTTCGTGGATGAGCTATTATTCTACCAGCGACTTAGCTTAAAAACTCGAAGACGGGCAAGGTTCAAAATAGAATAAAATAAAATGAAAAGGAAACAATGGTTTTAACTACCACAGGAAGTTAATGCCGATTTAATGAGTAAACTAGAATTCTACAGCGGCTCAAAATAAAACCACTACGAAAAACTACCACAAAACAAGAGTTAATCAGGGTTATCAGTGTCACTGCAGGGTGGAAAAATGTAATCAAGTTGGACAAGGCTTGATAAGAATTTTGCGTCTCTATTTAAAACTTTTCCACCACTGTATTCGCGCACCAATCAGAGCGTATCCTGTGATGGCGGTACCAGTAGGGATTTTGATGGAAATGGTTTTTCAAAGAAAATTATCTAAATTCTTAGGGAGATGGAAATACAGTAAAAATATTATTGGAAGTGGGCATCACACGGATATAAATTTTATAATTAAAGGACAATGATTAAGAGCGAGACAAAAGAATAATTTACAAAAATTAAGGACTAATGACTAAAAAAAAATTAGCGAGGGACTAGGACGTAAATGAAATGAATTTAAAGAGAACAAAAACTTATTTATGGCGGGGGTTTTAAAAAATATACGGCAAGGCTTATGTTAAATTGTATATCAGCTCAGCTACTGTGCAGAAATAACAGGAACTCGTCATAGATTACAGAGGAGAGCGAATAGAAGCCCAAAAACAAATTAAAAAATTTTTAATTTTACTAAAGATGAGATTCAAATTAAATTAAAAGCGTGCAGGTCGCGAGTATAAACCTCGTATCGACACTTGTACTCGGGGTTAGATATCTTCAACACGGTGGAAGTTATTTAAATTAAAATTAGAATTTGAACACGGTAAAAAATGAAGAAGAGGGCTAAATTTAGAGACTAAAAAGGGTTTGGTATTTAATAATTATTTAACTAAACAAGGAAAATCTCAGTGACTACCGAATTACTCCAGAGATAGCGTAACCCAGTGCACACCGCACTATAGTAACTAAATTCTCCAGTATGGAACAGTCGGAATCTATGGATATTCAAAAACACTTTTATGAGACCATTTGAGATCTCATAAATCAATGCTAAACTCACCCTGTATTGTATACAAGGTAGGCAAAATTCGATGGTCTTATAGAGAAATCGATAATTAGAAGAGATATAGAGAAATGGATGACGCATTCTTGTTTTCTTTTTTTGAAAGGGACTCAATGGCAAAAATAGAAATCGCGATCTTCTTTTGTTTTGGACATACAAGAAAAAGTTCGATTTTTCAATTTTTCAATTTTTCGCTAAACGTCGATACTTGTATAGTAGTCAGAACCCGGAGAGGTGTCCAATGACTCATCGCTAAAATGGCTTAAAATAACGTATTAAACTACTCTGTTTCATTTCCACAAAGTAAAAATAAACTTATAAAAAAGGATAGCGTGCTTCAAGTTACACAGTTATTTGGAATAAGTTCGGAATATGAAATTGTAGCTTTATGCCAAATTTCAAAGAAATCGCAAATTTTGATTGTACTAGACATTTAGCGAAAAGTTTAAAAATCAAAGTTTTACTTGTAGCTCCAAACCAAAAGAAGATTGCTAATAGCTCCAAAACAAAAGAATATCGCAAATTCAGATTTTTGCTATTGAGTTGCGCTTAAAAAAATAGATCGAGGATGATCCATCCATTTTTGCGTATCTCTTCTAGTTTCTCCATAAGGACCATCAAATTTTGCCTACCCTGTACAGTGGTTTAGTTGCAAATTATTTAAAACTCAATATTGCTTAAAACAAAAATTAAGATTTGGAAATTTTATTATCAAGCCGAGAATTTCCACCTAACAGCCTGTACACATGAGGGCGTTAGACATGCCACATGTCGTTCACATGCCAACGCGCGCTTTGAACCAACGCGCGGTCAACGCGGCGGTTGTAGTTTTCACTTCAACCGCCGCGTTTGCAGCGCGTTTCGAGTTACTAGACTGAGCATTGGAGCGTACACATGTGATCAGTCGAGCGCGCGCTTTTGGCCAGTTCTGTTGTGAGAGTAACAGAGAGAGACATGTAACCTCTTCTAGCTCCATAGTCGCACTGAAGTAGTAAGACTGGTTCAACCGCCGCGTCTACCGCTGTCATGTGTACGAGATCACATTTTGCTAACGCGCGCTCAACGTGGCGTCTAACGCCCTCATGTGTACATGCCGTTAGTTTTGCCCTTTATTTAAACGCGCGTAGGACGATATTATGTGATTATGTGTATAGAGATGGAGTGGGCAGTTGCCCCCGGAACTAAAAAAACACAATAAACAATAGAAGGTCTAATATTTCAGAGTATTGATGACGAACTTTAATATTAATAATTGCAATAAATGAATAATATCGTTTGAATTCGATTTTATTTTGCACGTAATATGGTGTTTTGAAATAATCTCTCTAAATATCGTGCACCTATTGAATGATGTAAACAAACAGTCGCGCTTAATTAATTACTTAAATTAATTAGCACAGCTACCAACCAATGCTAACCAACGCCATAAAAATGACGACGTATATATTTATTTTTAATGTTTAACATAACAGTATTTACCCACCATACATTGGATTGTCAAAAGTGTGAATATGTGCTTAACCGACTAGAGTAAATACAATACTTATTCATATTCATTATTTCGAATTTACGTTTTCCAAGTTAAAATTTTAATGAGATACCCTAAAATAATACGGCATTTTTAATTGGTAGATTCGTGCACTTATTTAAATTAGTACAAAACGTACAAATACGGCATAAATTTACAAAAGGATTAGATCCAATCCTGCATAATATAATTTCATCTGCAAAACTTTTCACCTTTTATTTGTAGTGGCGCAAAATAAGAGGTAGCGAAGCGAGGGTGCGACTTGAATTTTCAACGACAATAAATAAATTACAACGACAAACGTTTTTGTAAATTAGCATTTTACGAGGAAAGTTGCATGTAGCATTTTGTAGCCACTAACCGCTTTAATTCGTTCGTTTTAAATTTAATTTCGATAAAATCAATAAAACGCAAGCTTTTGACGAAAGTTAATAATATGCAAATATTGAGAAAAAGTCATCCGTATACAAAAGATTGCGCTTACTTCAAAAAAGTTTTGTAAAATTGTTTGCTGAGACAAAAGTAATCAGACTTTGTGGGGATGAGATGTTGGCGCAAAATGATTTATTTAGTTATTGAAATTTAAATTACTCCTCCATCTCAAATACCTATTTCTTTTTTCTTCGTATAGACCGTAAAACCGCACTTGTTTGCATTTCATAAAATGTTGCCTTTTTCGGCATTACAATAACAAGAGTTGTGAAGTTTTGTCAAGTTAACAAAACATTATTTTATATAGACGCGTTGAAAACGAACGTGAGAGAAAGAAAGTAAAGTTTAGATTAAATTGCACAACAAAAGCTTCAATTAACCGTTTTGTTTTTTTAGGCGAAAATCCGGCGGCAATGCAGCACGGCGGACGAGGATTTTCGTGGCTTCAATGCAGTCCTTCATCATGGCTTTTTTTAATAACTTTAGCGGTAACGTTATCCTAGTTATAAATCTATTTTTAAACAATTAAGTGTTTTGGTGTAAAATATGTGAAATAACTCGGAAAAAGATTTAAGAGTGAATTCAAATTGAAAGTTTTTTTTTAAAACTCGTAAACGATCAGTTTATAAACGAAGAGCTTATAATGAACGCTTACCGTGGTATACAAGATAAGTTTACAACAAATTTAACGTGACTTTTCAAGTGTAAACGCGTCCAATTGGCTGTAAGATAAACTTGATTAAAATTTTTGGTGAAAAACTGTACAAAAATTAATTAAAACAAAAATAGAATTTTATTCTTAAGTGTATATTTAAAACATCATGTAAAAAATTAAACGATCTATGTGTTTTAATGTCATTAACACCAAATAAATTATCTTAGCTAATCTATAATCGAAGAGGTACAAAGAAATTTAAGTATTTAGTAGGAGCTACTAAACCACTTCACATTAAGGGGTTATGAATTATAAGTAAACAGCTAATTGCACCCTTTAGCATTGTAACTTAAATTTATTTAACTATTCTTGTTGTTATCGCTAATATTTAATGTTTAGTTTTACTCCAAACTAATTTATTTACATTAACACTATTTATACATCTTTCAAAATCTTGAAAGAGATGCCCAATCCGTGTGTTTAGGTTGGTGTGTAACCTTGGTTACGTCGCTGTACGAAATTTGGTTGTTTGGGCAGGTCGGTGAGGTTTTGAAATATGTATACCTAATCTAATTTACGTAAATTTGTCCGTAAATTAATGAAACATACGATAAAGAATTAATTAATCAATTTCAACCATTAAATAAATCTTCTCATAAATAATCAAAACAAAAGTAACTGCTCGTCATAATGAACTATAGAATGAATGAACTACTAACCCTACTAAGTTGTTATTTCGACAAGCTGCTCATTGAAAAGCTCATGGAACTAGAAAAGAAGTGGAAGGGTTATAAGCTAGTTTGGGGGTATCTAAAAGTGAAGCATCAGTAATAAACGGAAGGAGGTGTTACTCGGTAAGTGTTTGAGTACAGTAGCAATTGCACTTATGATTCAAAATTAATTGAAGAGATATAATTTCTATCTCTTACTCCTAAAAATAAGACCTCCACCCCTCTTAATAACAAACGCGATTTCCCCTTCTGACCTACTTGTTATTCGGTTACATTTATGGCATAGCGGCCTAACTCATTAAAATGAGTCATAAAAATAAAGAAAGTGATTCCATCGGATAGTTATAGAAAAGTTAGGGTTAAAAATGCCAAAAATTCCACTTTCATTATTTTGTTCTACAGCTCCTCCTTCTCTATTAAATACTCCTGACTATTTATTCAGCAACCCCGGAGCACTTCGAATGGTTTCTCATTTTATAATTATTTTAGCTAAACTTTAGAACAGCTTTATTAGTTGCATTTCTTGATTTTATTTCTGGCCCTAATCCTAGTCACAAAGTCATTTTGGAACAAGTAGGAAAGTTTAATTAGAAAACGGTGCAATTTTTGCGAAAAGCTCACTGATGTTGTACATGTACAAACTTCAGCACCGTGTGTATCTCTAAGTAAGCTATTTCTGACAGATGCTATATCACACTATTCCTGGTACTATTAACTAGAACACCCTGTATTTTAAACAAACTTTACAAACCAAAATTCTGAATAACTCGTAGAAATCGGCTGATCGATATTGGGGAGTATAAGATAGCGAACTGGATGAAAATGTTTAATATGACACAAGGTAGATAGAACATGCAAGCACTACTTTCTAGAACTACTGTTGGCTTTTCATAATATAGATCATTTTACAGTTAAAAAAATAGTTTGTTTTTATCTAAGGGTTTAGTAGGGCTAGGGCATTAAAACGACTATTATAATTGTGAACTTGAATCTACGTGAATGCAGTTAAGTTAAGTGGTTTGGTAAAATTGAAAATCAAAAGTCTAGTAAATGTTGTATTTTTTTGTACCACTTGGATTATAGAAAATTCAAATTAATTTGGGAATAAATTAGAATATTTTGAAAATTTTTCTTGTAGCTAAACTTGTATTTTATATTTTATACAACATTCCATCTAATTGTGCATTACACAACAAAAGAGATTATGTACATTCCATTTTAAAGCTAATACACGTTATAGAAAATTGCTGTACAAAATATTTCTATTTATTATCAATTTATTAGAATAGAATATGTTTTTGTGTAAAGGACAACAATAATATGATTAAACTAAATAGAGTACCTAACTTTTAGAATAAGATAAAAGAAACATGATGTATACATGTCATTTATAAAAAAATTATGCAACAAAAAATTTGTTGATAGTAGAAATTAATTATTATTATTGTCTTTAATATTTTGTTTAAATTTCTTATAAAACTTTTATCACAAAAAAGTGTATTTTTAATTGTTAAACAATTAATATGTTATCTTGTAATTACCATATACATGTATAAAGTATTATTTTAATAAAGTATTAAATAAATGTGTGTTTCTCTTCTATGAATAAGAAATTATTAGTTTAGCGTTTTAAGATGCCCACCTGAGAAAGTGTAAACTGACCCTTCGAAAAACATCAAAAGACTCTCAAAGTCCCATATGTGGCAACGACTTCCATTTGCTTTTGAATTTGCAATTTTGTGAAATAAATCGAGTAAACCAAAAATAAAAATTGAAACCCCATGGAATTATCTCAAGTATGTCGCAGCAGTAGTATACTTTATTAGAAGCAATTCAGGCTAACAAGAATAATATGAATATATTTATTATTTACTCTGGCACTTTGTCAGTAGGTAAACAAAGGAAATTAGTAAATAGAACATAAAAGGTGCCACTAAAATCAGTAGGTGGCTCGGGAAAACAAATGCTACGGGATATACTGTATTCGTAACTAACGCTGATATAAAAAGACAGTTTTTGATATGAGAAGTGACGGAAAAATTATCCAGAATAAGATAGCACTAATTAAAGCGCAGATTTTTAATTTGTAACAAAAACATTAATTTGTGAATGTGTTGTTTGGAATCACGCCCCGCACCTTTTATGTAAGATCAATCTGAGTTTTGAAATTTTGTTATGCTGCCTGGTGAATTCTATACTATAAAGTTTGTCTGTATGCACTGGGACAACCATCAGTTTTAAAGCTATTAATAGAGAACAATCTAAAGTACTTATCTATAGTCATAGGCTAAATTGGTCTAGTCAATAAGACACTAAAGACACTCTTCGTCTTGAGTCTAGAGGGCTCTTTCGAAGCAAAGTAGGGCTGCTCAAAAAGCGGCAATAATTTAAAATTCCTGCTTCAAACAAACTGACTGCATACCTAATGCTTTTTGAGCTTAATTGCTACAAGATGTAAATATTTAAGTTGCTGGTCTAATTTAAAAATAGTTGAAAATAAAATAAAGTTACAAAACGGATTTAAATAATAATTATTATATTATATTAAATATGAATTATTTCAGTACGAAATGAGAGAAAAAAGATCAATATCGCATTATTGCCGTAGGGTTAAAGCGATAAAAAATATTAATAAAATTGAAAAAACAAGATAAAAGCTATTTCATAAAATGCAAAAAGTATTACACACAATCAATGCAAATTTCGGCAACTGTTTGAGCTGAAAAACTACTAGGGCTGCTTGTGGGTCCAAACAACATATTTTTACAAAAATCTACGAGAAAAAACAAAGTCAGTAAATATAGAAACTTAAAGAAATGTTGATAGGTTTTTTGTGAATAGTAAAATTTATTGACAAGTACTTCCTGCCAAGCAGTTGGAAGTTGACCTAAATATTGTCTTTTAGATTATTGTATTTGCGCCGATTATTGGACACTGAATCAATGCCTTCGAGCTAAACTTTTCTTGTTGCAAATTTCCCTTTTTATCAGTAAAAATATCACATATGGGATTGAGAAACGGTTCATGAAATACAAAAAACGGTGTTTTATAAAAGACCATAATGTTGGGAAATTTCTTAAGAGGAGAGAAAAAATTAAGACAAGTCCTTTATTTAAAGTATATGGCACCTACAGTTTTTCGCCCCTAAGTTTTGAATTTTTAAGTGGCAGTTTACTTTTTCTGTAAGCTGTACACCTGTACGGGGTAGGCTGTACGAAAATTCCGTGAGTATAGAACCACTAATAGAGAACCAGAGGTGTTGGAATCCAAATTAGCCCTATACTGACTCCCACACTATACAGACAAAAGTTTTTATTTTAGTTTTTGAGCCATGAAACGTTAACAGAGAAAGATAAAAAAAGAGGCTTAAGTATACCGATGTCTGTAACGCGGCTGAGTTTGCAGAACAAGTAAGCAATTTGCAGACGGAGCGACGGAGATACTTAAGAAGAAGATTGCCTTGATAAACAGTTCTGTCAACTACGAAGCACGAAGTAACTGAGTTTTGGATCTAAATAATATTTAAAAACATGAAATCTGAATTTTTATGAATTTTTAGGTTGGGGGTCTTCAAGTTCTCTACAAAAGTTTATTTGTAAAAGAATAGATGCATTCCAAAAGTCTTTAAATTTGACGTATGGGGTACAGAATTCTATTTTTGTGTGGTAAAAACAAATCACTTAGTTTATTCGAATTAGAATTAATTTTAAGGTAGGTACATATAGTGAAATAGCATGTAGGCACCATCTACAAATCTACATTACTACAACAAAGTTGTAGAACATCCGAAAAGTTACTCATCAAGTTATAACGTCTCGAGTTGTAAGCCATTTTCTTGTATGAAACATTAACACTTGAAATTAATTTGTTAACCGTGCGTCAAGGAATTGCATTTTTTAATAAAATAAACACCACGTTTATAATACGATATCACTGTAAGTAGTCCTTAGCGTCATCAAAAAAATTTCTTTGATTAAAACTTCATCACACGCAGCTTTATGGCAGCTTTCACTTTTTCTTGACTACTATACTTTTCTAAAGAGTTTGCTCTTTAAACATGAGCCTAAGAATTGCTTAAAAATATTTATTACAACTCACACAGTGCCGTGCACTTTTTCTTTATCAGCAAGGAATCAAATAACGACCGAAAGTGCATACCTATATGTACTTATATTGCCACATAATATATGTATGTACATATATTATGTAGCAATTTCCCAGAGGGAACGGTAAATTTAAACGAAATAAGACGTTTGAAATAATTTCCCTTCAATTCAGGGCGGATTTTTTTAAGTTATAGACTTATTCGAGCACAAACTAATTAAAGTAATTTTAACTTGTCGAAAGTAATTAATACGTAATATTACGTTGGTAATAAACTGAATTTTTCAATATAAAAGCGTTTTTACTCTGTACAAATTATTTATAGAAGATCAACAAAGTTGAATATTACACAGTATAATTTTTTTTTAAAAGAACAGAAATGTATAATTAAAAAATGAGAATAAGAATTATAAAATACGTAAGAACATTACGTACTTAAATATTAATGGCAGTCGAAACTTCAAAGAAGTGTTGTTTTAATATAACTTAATATTCATTTTAACATTCATTACTTCATTGTTGACATGCTCACAAATTTGAAATAAAGTTCAGCAACAAATTAATTATGGTATTGTAGAAATGACTTTGTAGCGTATTGTTAAAATCCTAAAAAGCATTTTTGATTTTTTGAATTTTTACGTAATTGTGTATTTGAAGTAACTCGCATGTTTCTAAATTAGCCAAAAAAATTAATTAAGCCAACGTTAATGAATATTCTTCTAGAGAATGTAACATTTTCATAAACGAACTTGAATGTCAAAATAAAAACGGCTGCAGGACTTTTTCATACGCTTTGAAGCTAATTCAACAAGTTTTCAAAATATTAAAAGGATATCGGCAATAGTACCAAACTGGTGTATACGCTCAGAATCTCTGCCTCATATCAAAAATCTAAAATTAGACGAGGTGTTCTATTTGAAATAGAAAAGCTAATCTCATTTTCTGTTAAACCGGAAGTAAAAATATAATATGTTTGGTATCACTAGACAGATAATTATAAAATATTGAAATAAATCTTAACGAACTTCAATATCTATAATATATAATCATTATTTATACTATATTAACACAATATTCAAAAATTGAAAAAACGGTCAAAAGCGATTTTAAGAAAATCTTTTTAAAAATTGTAACAACTTTGCCCATTCAAAAATCGGCTAGGCATAATCAAATTGAAGTCAATTAGATATTTATAACTTTAAATGTAGAAAAAATGGTGTCATAATTGCGCTCTCCATTGGTTCTGTACACCTTTTGACAACTTTTTTCCGTAGTCTTATTACGTAAAGAAATAATCCTTAAAATTGTATGGTAATTAAAAAAAAGTTAAAGTACCTTTAAGTAGCGGAAATTGAACTTAAAACTTCTTGCATAATGTCTCAACGGCAAATGATAATTCCAAACGGGAACACAAGCACGAGCACTAAGCACATAACGACATAACTAAACCGAGTTCAATAATAGACTAATAATAAAAATTCGAATTTTTTGATTAATGATTATTACGTACTATTTTGTAGAAAATTTTAAAATTGTCCCATTTTCTCTACTGCTCGTTCAAAATTTCTTATCGAAGTTAAACGAATGGTAGATAATAATATTATGATAAAAAATATTTGAACGAAACAAACGTAGGGATAAAGTTTTACTTGAATGTTATATTAATCAAATAAAAATTTTTATTCTCGAATACGTCAAAATTACAAAGGAGAATTTAAAATGTTTTTAATTTACTCTAACTACAGCACGAAATATCGCTCTGTAACGATGTGGATTTTTTTATACGGCTCAAAGTGATATGAATCCCAAGATTCTAGCCCTGAGCTGGTCTAAATCCGCATCTTTCTTGGTTGTCAGCGTAAACCGCGACCCAATATTTCTCCTTGTTCATTTTCCGTGTTAATTATTAACAAATGTAAAAATATTATGTTTAAAGTAGACCGACACCTGAGCGTTATCTAGTGTGCATTCATTGAATACGCGTGAGGTCAATCATTTTATCGTCTGACCTTCCTTTAAAAAATTTAATAAATTAAAAACTTTTAATTAATTTTGGTCAAAAGTTAAATTCTACATTTTGCCCACCATTTCTTTTACTCCCCTAATCTTAAATTATTGATATCCCCCGATGATACTTAGTTAACCCTCATGGTACCATACAAATTTACAACTTATACCTACCGCACGGGGTACCCGGGTACCGTGCATGTTTTATATGGAGAATGAGTAGTAATACAGCTAATTAGTTTATATTCAAACAGAAAAAGTACACAAGTTCATCCCCAACTTTTTTGCGATTTCTAATTAGTAATAATTATTGTTTATAATTTACAAATTTTTAAATATTTAAGGTTAATTTTCTCATTTAAAATTTTTTCACTTACCTATGTGTGTATGTTGGGATTCATTTACAACGTATTAGATCTATTGTTTATAATAACAATAATTATTTATAATATAAAAATGTGTAATATAAATAGATAATTCGAATACTTCTACTTTTAATTGATTGATTCCCCATGAAATACAAGCATAACAGCGAGGTACCCGAGTACCCCATGTGGTAGATTTAAGGTGTAGGTTATTAAATTATAAAAATATCCCATATCACTTAATTTTTTTGTGCCCCTCTAATATTTTCGTATAAAGAATTAAATTTTACAGGATGTCAAAGAGTCTCAATAATATTCCTTTAAAATAAAAAAAGTTATAGGCTTTTAAACTCGAAAAAGTACCCGGGTACCCCGTACGGTAGCTTTAGGGTTAATTATACTAATTAATAGTAATTAGTAATTTTGCAATTAGTATGATTTTTTATTTCATTTGCGACCCAAATTTTTCTACGATCACCACAATATGGATACCAATCGAAAGCCCGTTTAATAGCGCATTTTTCGTGCTTTATCGTTTTTCGCAAATTTAATTATTGGAAGACCTGAACCCGATGCTCGGCCCGCTCGACCACACTAGCCCGTATTCGTTTGATTAAGGTCGATGTAGGCTAACTTATACCCGAGTAATATAAATTAATATGTGGTAATGTGGGCCAAGATTTTCTGAAACTCCACAAAAATAACCCCCTTATTTTGGGCCACCCTGTATCGATTTAATCGTTTAAATGCTTATTTTGTTGATGGAATTCTGTTAAAGTGACTGAAACCAGATTTTAACCAAATCGCTTTATCTACGCTTTATCTACGCTAAATCGCTAGTAGTTTTTTACATACATGCACATCTATAATACCCTCACGTGCACACAGATAGACTTTTTAAATATTTTTGACTTCAGGGAGATCTAGAAGTCTCGATAAATAAAAAACAATTTTTTCGATTTAGACGAAGTCAACGTAAACGCGAAAAGCTTTTAGAATTGCATATTTAATTTCCAAATACATCACATAAGTGCCTAATTCTGACCTACATAATAAGCTCGAAATGAGAGTCAACAGAAAAAAGAACTGAATAACTTATTACAGAACGACGGAAATGAAGTCTCTAAGAGCCACAGCTAACAGAAACC
The DNA here is from genome assembly GCA_950108345.1 of Malthinus flaveolus. Lineage (NCBI taxonomy): Eukaryota > Metazoa > Arthropoda > Insecta > Coleoptera > Cantharidae > Malthinus > Malthinus flaveolus. The sequence goes on from OX467285.1 coordinate 65,791,009, forward strand.
TAAAATTTTAAATAAGCAATGAGACAATTTAAACACAAATGTAACAAAACAAAATATATATTGAGATGGTCGCGAATATAAGCAGGTAAGAATTCCAGTTCAAACGAGACATATTAAATAATTTGTATACATTTGGACTGGTATAAAAATAAATACTATATAATACATAATATAAATCCACTAAAATGAGAAATTTACAATTAAGAAAAGTAAAAGAAGATTGCTGTTTACTAGCCGAAGTTTAATTAAATTTTTAATAAAACGGTCTTTGTATTGTTCTTAAAAAATATTTACGCAATATAAAAAATGCGAATGCAAATTTATATCGATTTTCTGAAATATGTAAAAAGAACGTATAATATAAGAATACGCAACTTTGTTTGCATTGGACTTACTAAACAATACAGAATTTAAAGAGATATCAGACAACACATAAAGAAATGCAGTTCAATACAGTCAAATACATCATTAATAATAAATAATCGGTAAAAATCTGCCGAAGGGGTCGATCGCCTGATCGTTCGGACTTCGATCCGCGGGTTCTTGGTCCGAATCCGGCAGGAACATTCGTCCGGGTGGTTCGAAACCCACTTAAAGCTGTGTAGTAAGTCCCGTGTCCCGTCTGTAATAACCTTAGCAGTTGAACAGGCGTAAAACTCTGTACAAGACAAAACAATCCGTAAATCTCATTTAGACAGTAAATGGAGACGTTTGTAAGCAATAAAAAGTACTAAAATACGCCAGATAAGACAGACTAAACATATAAACAAAAATAATAAAATACCCTAGGGCGCACAGAAGTCGTATCTACAAATAATAACAATAACATGCTCACGGTAATTTCGCGACTTCGATTTCTTATCCATAAACTTAAGATTTTAGAGCGGTACAATATTTGATCATATTTTTCGTCGTGTTTGAGAACTCACTGGAGAGAGTTTAAATCCGAGTTTTGTAAACATTTCAAAAAGTGCAGACGGTGTTGATTTTACATTTGACAGCTTGTAGGCCTTGCATGTGTGTGTTGCTTTGTCATATTATTCGATGGAATTTTTGACATTTTTAATTGTTCTTAGTTTTTTATGATCATAATAATTTTACTGATTTAAAAAAAAATTTTATCCCGCTACGATACTGTTACTGAAAAGTAATTTTTAGTTCCTTCGAACTTTATTTTTGATCTACGGTTTGCTGTACGCTGCACCCTATTTCTAAGGATGTCACAAGAAGTTTTAAGTTCGTAAAAGAAAAGTGAAAAAAACGTCGATAAGGTTAACAAAGTTGATTTCTCTAGGACAATAATTAGGCTGGAAATCTACTAAGTTTGTTTTTTAACGTAAGATATCCGAGAGCTTATTATACGATCTTTAGTAATATTTTTCGTAGTGCAGCCTGTCGTAATGACATTTTTAAAACATGTAGTTTTGTACATTTCAATTTAAGCATCGTTACTTTTTATTGAGAGACTTAAAAAAGTAGATAGTAGCAGTTATGATGAGTAAGACTCCATTGAAAATAAAAAATCTTAAAATAAGAAAAAATTTTTGCATAATATATTTTGAAAATATATTTATTCTCTTACGTAAAGTCAAACCGTATAAATTCACGAAGCAGATTCTAGAAAAATGTATCATATTTTGAGAGGACTAGCTACGGATTGTCCCATAAAAAATAGGAAACAGGTTGTTCTATAAGATATTAGACGCAAAAACTAAATTTGTAACTTCTACGGTCTTAAACTACAAAAAGCATTTTAATAAATTCCAAATTTTTTACTTAAACGCTTTCCCATTTTCTCGAATTGTAAACTTTTCCCGAATAGAATAAAAGTTGCACGTTTGTTACATTCAGAAAAGTTTGTTGGCAAAATGTTTATTTACTAAACTCCGATTAGGCTCAATGATTTTTAAAAAGTTACAGATTTGAAAAGTCGAGAAGAAACGCCAAGAATCTACTAAGAAAATTTAAATTGCCAATATTTATTGTGTGAAAAGTAATAGATACACGTTAGCAAAGAATGTCTATAGACTCAAATGTAAGCATTAAAATTAATTGCTTAATTAAATCTACAATTAATTCGCGCGCGAGCTCGCAAGCACTCAACGGCAAAATTTTAGGTAGACCAACTTTAAATATAAGTCTTATGTAAATTAATTTCGCAACGTGTGCGTAATCTACACAAATTTCACTAAAGAGAATAACAGATGATTAATTAGCTTACGTGTAGGTGCAATTTAACATACGTCACAAGTGTTAAAGTTGAAGTAGTTATACGAAAATTGATTAAAGAGTCCCGGTACAGCAGGAGTTCGAAAAGGGCCAACGCAGATATGTTTTATTATACTATACTAGATATATTGTTATTAGCGTTAGCAGAACATTTAGAACAGTGCAGAGCAGGTATGTTCCTGACAAATTCTAAGATTTACAACTTTTATGGTCGTATCCCTACCGTTCTGGGCAATTTTTAACAAGTTCTATTATTTTTAAGATTGCTCTTTGCTTAACATAGTGGAACCTAAAAGAGCGCAATGATAAGCGAGCTGCTGCTGTCCCGCATTTGATTGACGAGCACATTTGTTTAGATAACTCGCTTCGGACTTTGGTTCAGTCATGTCCTCATGTGCTTGTCAAACCTACGCAACGCGATGAAGGGTAGGAGCGGTAATATTTGATTCTGTGTTTACATTTACATTAATCAAAAGCGAGAGAAAATCTGTCGTTTGTATTTTCGGTGATAAAGCACCCGAATGAAATATATATCGTTTGAGAATGGGAAGAAGACTAAGGTCTTGTCTTATTGGCAGAAGCGCAAGATGAATAACATAACAGGTCTGGAATCTTTTCTTTGTATACATTTTATTTAACATTTCCGTTATTATTCAAAGGCTTAACAATTATTATAAATATAGTAAGTCACTTTTGTACTTTTTATTTATTTTAATAAATGATCTGAAAGGAAACAGGAGCGAGAACAATAAACTGTGTTTGCAACGCAAGGAAAACAACACACTGCAACTTCACACTTGCATGAGCGGGATAGAGCTAAAAAGGGTGGACGCTACTGATACTAGAATATATCATCTTATCCCACTGCATAGTGAGACCACACTGCCTTTTTTCCCACTCTTACTTCTGTAACACCGCGTTGGCTTAAAAAAAGACCAATTAATAAGTATATGGGGGCCATTATTGGCCTTAGCATCACCAGCTGACTTCTCTAGTACCTACATTAAAAAAATAATAAATAAATATACCAGTTTATTATTCCAAACATTGTACAGGGCTACAAGCGAGTATGATAGAAATAGTAAAATTTTGTTTTTATAACAGAAAAATCCTAAATTTCGAACATTTTTTGTTGAACCGATGTACGGTTCTTCGATTTTTAAATCTTTCTAAATATAATAGAAGTATTAATTCCCATAAAGTCGTATGCAATAATTATTAATAACAACCATTAGCAGTTCTTGTATAAGTTTTGTATACAGTGTGTCCGCATGAAAGTGGACAAATTCGATCAATATGGTAAATTTATTGTTTCAAAAAACGCTGGAACGCTTCGATTTTGTTTAAGAGAAAGATTGTTATTAGTATTAGGTGAACTGAACTAAACTGGAACTTTTATTTTTCCATCCATCGATTAGATTAGAAAAATTTAGGAAAAATAATTATTTTCGTCAGTAAAAATGATTGGTTAGCGCAAAAAAGTCCTACCGAACCAGTAACACATATCAAATTGTATCGGATATTATGTTGCTACTTAAAAAATTTCCCCTTTCGCCAATCACATTGAAGTTGAATGTAAATTTATTTTTGTAAAGAAAAACGTTTCGGTACATGATTACTGTTTTGTGCATCGACAGGCGAATGGAGTATCTAGTAATACTCTACTCTTGGAAAACATCTACGTGTTCTAGCGTTTCTTGGTGACATTAAGCTTAACGATCAGACCAGGCATACTTTCTTAACAATCCAAAATAGGCAATAAAAAACTAAATTCAATGAATGGCACTAAGTACTAAGATGTACTGCGTAAAGCTAGACTTAAAGTACAAAAATAATTTCATCAAGCAGCAGCAGCTAGCTTTAACAGTTAAATTTGACAAATTTATTTTAATTATGTACTCAGTGTAGTTTTTCTTTTTCAATACAAAAGCATACAAGAAGCAGTTACAACAAGATGGGAAAAGTTGAATTAGGACAGTAAGCAGTAACGATTTAATTACATTACATTAAATACTATGTACAAAGAACAATAACAAAATATATTTTTATATATTTTCTACACTTATTGTCGTATTAATCTATTATCTACACGTTTAAATGGCTGCATAATTATTTTACGTATACATTATACACAAGGTATTTCAAAAAGGTGCTTAAAATATGCAGTAAGTCATTCCTTCAACTTGTAGCTAAAATGTAGTATAATAGAAACTAAAAATAAAATTATTAGAGCCAATAAGGCAAAATGAAGCTCCAGAAACATGAGTAGTTTAATTCATCATTTAAAAATGACTCTATTAGCTCAAGTTCTTTGTTTTAGATGATCTGATTAACTTCTCTTAGATGGAAAGATTTCTACGAGAGTATTTCTAGTGATGGATGATAGAGGTTGGAACTCAGAACTTTTTAGTGGCCCCATGGCGGGTCGATTTTTAATGATCTTCCTAATGGAGAATCGGCGTGAGTTTGTTAACTCGCTATTTGCTATTCAACAAAGTGACTATTTCTTTTACATTAATTTCTTCTACAAACAGAAAGTAGGATAGTTATCGAATGGTAATCTATTTCAAAGATACACCTATACAGTGTACATTGTTCAGTGTACATTAGTCAGTGGGTCAGTGCACATTGTTTAGTGTACATCTGTACATTGTTCAGTGTACATTGTTTAGTGTACATTGTTCAGTGTACATTGTACAGTACCGTTACTCACTGGATAAATTTGATCAGTGAAGAAATCTTTTGTTTCATGTTATTGTAAATAGGCACGATTTATCCAAACGGCATCTCATTATTTTTGGATTTCAAGAAAAGTAGAATAAGTCTTAAAACTGCACTACATTTGAAGCAGCCCAATATAAGCAAAACAAGGTTTATCCAGTATTAGATCTCCGCATGTAGTACAAAAGCTATCACTCATGCGCGTTGATCGCGGCACTGCTTTTATTTAGTTCAACGGCATATACCTAGGCTACGATTCCAAATAAATTTGTTCTTTGATTAGAATTTTAAAGGAATAACTTAACTACATTTTTGAAACTTTACGCAAACCTCCTGTATAAATTTGTACCTCTAGATATGAATATAGTAAGTAGTAGGTAATCATGAAAATCGTATAAAATTGTAAGTAAAAAATGTTGATAATTCTTTTGTTTTTGGCAAATCTGATTGAGATATTTACACATGTGTAAGATTTAACAAAAAAATTTGTCATCTTCTAAATATAAAGGTCAATAAGCTTAATAGTAGGATATAGAAGACGTGTCTCGCAACATACGGTACCGCAGATCCGCTCTTGCTGTCGTGTTGCATCGCTGCTGGTTTTTCACCTAAAGATATGGAATAAGTTAGTATGCAAATATCAAACTGGCCTAGAATACAAAATTTCATCCCCAACTCACAAACATAAATTCGGTTTCGATAAATTTTTAAAAATAAACTCTTTTAAAGGAAACGAAATTGTTTCAACTAAAAACATGTAACTTGGTCAATTAAACTACGAGTATGTAATGAATTGGAAATTTTGGTAGAATATCAATAAAGTTGATAGATTGAACCGTTGAATTTATTTATAATATTAGTTTCACTGTGTTGGCATGTCTAAAATATTTACTTTAACCGTTATCTACATATTTGCTGAAGCGCCAGGCTGACTATCGCCGCCCTCTACGCTTCATTTAAGTTTTTTTTTCAGAACAAGAACACGAGTTTTATATCAAAATTGATACTGCTCGTGATGACTAATTAAAGTGACCCTCCATGCTCATATTTCAATTTCAATTAGCAGGCATCTGATTACGCCGCACAAAAATTACGTCCGCCGAATAGTGTTTGCAATGTTCTAGTAAAAAGTTTTGCTCGAGCATTTCCTTACCGGCTCACGACCAATAATAGCTATGTCTACTTTGGTATCTGTTATAAGATTTGATCGCTCCTATGGCAAGTTTAAAAAATTTTATTTCACCCTAAGTCACCCGATTGTACGGTATCCATTGATGATTGTACCAGTCACAAACCAGCTGATTATATAACTTTAAAAAGTTTTGAACAATCGGGGCTTATACGAGTAGTACGAAATCGTGTCCACGATTACAAGTTTGACCACCACTCGCCTCGATTAATATTCAGTTAAATTCGCTAAGCTAGTGATGACCTAGTAGTTAGAGTTAGAGCTACCTAAGGTATTAGTTTTTTAATCTTTGTGCTTTTTTTAAAGTAAATATTTGAATTAGCTAAAATATACACCGACGTGAATTTTAATTTAAAATGGTGTGAAATACTGCTTCGGTATAATAAAACTTATTCTAAAAACGTTTTATATAAAATATAAAATAATTAATTATTATTCAGTTCGTTTCGAAATTTAATTTAAAGTTTTGTTCAAATGAAAATTGCGAGCAATAATTCGAAAGCAATTTAATTATTTAAAAAAATCCTTTTCTTTTTAGAATCATCCCCACAATATCGATCCCACAGCTACTCACTTTGCAGCACATGTACTATGACGTTGGCCGGGCGTGCGTTTGAGGGCACGCAAGAGTAGTTGCCAGCGTGCTTCATTTCAGCCCTGGGGATGAGCAATTCACTTCCCTGACGACCATGTCGTACCGCGGCGCCACCTTTCAAGTCATAGTTAATCATACGATCTTCGTGATACCAAAAGATGTATTGAGGTGTTTCTGTCGATCTTTGTATCAAACAGCTAAGTCGTATAGGCGAGCCGGATTTTACTATTTTTTCAGAGCCTCCTATTATATCTGCGTGCGCTTCTGAAAATTAAATTAAATTTGTTAATAAATTATAAATTTTTATTGCCCCGAGATTAAGTTTTCAAACTTTGCATGCAATAGTTTCGTATAATATAAATTAATGACTCTCCCAACTCTTAATATTTACACTCGAAATTTAAGTTTTGCAAGTTTCCTGCTTAGAAATTACTTGGTTTTGCAATTATTTGCACAAAATTGTACGAAAAAAAAGAAAAAAAAGAACTATTTCGCTATGAAATATAGCTCAATTTAAAATAATTCAAAATGCCAATTACCATAATTAATATTTTTGTATTTTTTACCCAACTCTAAGTAACTCATTTTGCTGAAGCTTTTATTATTTTTACAGAAACGTCAGTGTTTTCTGTTCATAATTTATTGCATAATAATGCATTCTCTGTCCTATTTTTAAAATTGCTTGTTTCCCCATCCGACTCTCTATTGTTTGAATTACTTATTTCTTCCTTTAAAATGTGTCACTATATTTTTCCCTAAAGTAAAATAAATTGCGCGAACATGAACGAAATGAAAAAATCTTATAAGTAAATGAGACGAAAATTATATAAATATTACGTACCGACGAGTTTTAATTCGATGTATAAACTCGAAGCTGGATGAGTAGTTATTTGACATTCGTATAACCCCGAATCTTGGGATTGAGAGTATCGAATGTGTAATACCCAGTCCTAGAAGAAAAAAAATTGTTATTTTCTGAGCTGAAGACAAAAGAAAATTCTTATTATAACAAATGAATCCGAGCTTATTAAAAAAGTAGTTTAGATATTTTAAGCGCGAATTTTCAAAAATAATTGAAACTCGCTATCATGAAAACGCAATACGTTCTTGTAGAGGTTGGACGTGCGTTTAATATGCAAACTCGTAGTTTTAACACGATGGGGTTGGTGTAATGGTTAGTCTCAGATGTTGGTTACCTTGGTCTGCGTCTTGGGAGACGTTTAGCTGCTAGTAAGTGACTTTCCCTGATGAAAATTCGCTAAAACGTCCAAGTTTCTTGCTAATAACGAACGATAAATTTAAAACCCAAACTCTCGGGCCTCGTGATAAGTGATAACGTTTACGTGTGAAGGGTACAGAAAATCGCGTATTAATATACTAGCCAGTAGAATGGATAGCCCAAGCTGGACAACGGCGATGTAACAAATTACGAAAAATATATATTTTTTGCACATCTTATTAATGAATCCTATGATACAATCTTAAAAGAAAGTTATAATATATTATACAGAGTGTCTCAGGATGGAGTTGACTTTATTATTCCTCGAAGCTCGAACTCGAAGCCAAAAATTAGAGCCTAGAATTAGTTAGTTTTGATTTTCCGGTTTCTTGGAATTTTTACAAAGATCCGGAAGTCTGTCGTAGTCGAAAACTCGAATTTATTGTTAGGCCTCCATAACAGACAAGATACCAAAATATTGGAACTGCTCAGATAAATTGGAAAGTGTTTAGGATCTCGGCCATTTTGTTTCTCGCGTGCAGCACTCAAACGCATCATTTTCGAGAGTGGCAACATCGAAATTATGTTTCTCAAAGATCAAACGAAGAGATTGTGAATACCACTGCCACACTTGCTTCATAAAGGAGCCCACGGGAGTCTGTTTTTGTATATTTGAAAGGGGACTATTAGTTGAATATATTAAGCAGTGGAAAAGAAGCCGGAAGTAACAAAAGTTACATTAAATAGTTGTTTTAACGAAACACCCTGTATATTCCAAAATATTTTTTGCCGTAAATAAAGGCTTTTCTCTACACAGTTTTCCTTTAGTTTTTACCCATCAGCTGGATTTAGACCTAACAGGAACGTAAAAAACGTATAAATCGATTTATTTATGTGTTATAAATAATTTATAAGTCTTAACTAAGTAGTACAATATTCAAATTTTGTAGATTACCTGACCGTTTCTTCCATTTGAAGTAAAGAATCTTTTATCGCTGCTGTACGTTTGTAATCCCACCGTTAGTAAGTGATAGTCGCGTTTTCTTATCCATGACACCTGTAAGACGAATTTAAATGTGACAAATTTTACAACAAGATAAAAGAAAAATAAACAAAAGGTTTTTTATTTTATTTCTTTTCCGCTTGGAGATAAAAAGAAAATCTTTTTTCTTAAAAAAAACTCCTGTTTTGCATAAAATGTTAACAAAAGGTATTTATTTATTCCAGATACTAAAAAATTGGGATAAATTACGGAAATTAAACGAAAATGAAATTTAATGAAACAATTTGTTACATGTATTGCTTATTCACTGTTGTCAAATAAAAATTTACTGGCCCGAATTTCCCAAAAACACTCGACTAAGTAGGTACAAGTGCTCTAAAGTAGGCCTCCAATTGCTTATTTTTCCAAGTTTCCCAAGGGTATCAATTTTTAATCATGTGAGTGTATGTACTTGTATAGTTAAGCGTATAAAACAAAAAATAAAGTACCTATTTGGGTTTATTTATAATCAAATGCCTATCGTTCAATTGTTTTCATAGAAGTACGTTGGGTTGCTCCTGCTAAAATTTGGAGTGTTTGTCCGCTTCAACTAATTGTTTTTCGCCCGATCGTGTTTTTTAACGTACTTACAAGCCTTGTTGATCGATTGTGTAAATCAAATTTACAACACCTTCATAGTTTCCATATAGACCAGTAAAAACAATGCTGTTATAAGGTTATAACCTAACTCCGTGCGGTAAGTAAAGTTGGTACTCCTTGCAAAATCACTATTTTGTTGACATTTAAATTTTTGACATTTGCAAAAATTAATTTAAAATTTAAAAAAAAGTCTGTCTATTATATTTTGATCGAGCGAAAAATAGAATACGATATACGGTTGTTAAGTGCTATAATAACAAAATCTCGAAAACTGAAAAATCTCGACTTCGTCTCGCTTTTTCAAACTCTTTCTCGATTTTGTTATAGTGCACTTACCAACCTTATATCGCAATATACTATTACGCACCTACTAAAGTAATTAATAGTATATTTCGATATAAGGTTGGTAAGTGCACTATAACAAAATCGAGAAAAAGTTTGAAAAAGCGAGACGAAGTCCGCCCGATCAAAATATAATAGACAGATTTTGCAAATGTCAAAAATTTAAATGTCAACAAAATAGTGATTTTGCAAGGAGTACCAACTTTACTTACCGCACGGAGTTTGGTTATAACTTATAACAGCATTGTATTTTACTGGTCTCTATACAAACTATTAAGGTGTTGTAAATTTGATTTACACGGTCTATCAACAAGGCCTGTAAGTACGTTAAAATACCCGATCGGGCGAAAATAAATACTATTTTTACTGTAAATATTAAGTAATAATATACGTATAGGTATACCTAATAGTATAAGAAGTTAAGTTGCTTTTGGCGTCTATGTCATACCCACATCAAAGTTTTAGTAGAGGACAACTTTTGTGGCGTACAGCACATGTTATTAAATATTGACCTTATATTTCTGAAAGTCGAGTTTGAGGTGACAAACTGTCGGAAACTAAAACGATTACGGCAAACCTCCTAGGAAAAAATTCAATTATATAGTGTAGTGTCTTTCTCAATAAACAATTAAAGGGTAATGTTGATAGTTAATGTTGTAAACTAACCAATGATGGGCAATAAACTTAATAAATTTTCGTAGGTACTAGTTAAGCTTCTCGAGTATTACATTAATACCTCATGACAACTAGCTCTAAGACAAGTGTTGTATAATATATAGGTAGGTTTCTTCAGAAACAGTAAGATATAGAGGACTAGATAAATTAGAGAAAATGTTTCTTTTAATCTGTCCTAATCACTATGAGATCAAAAAGTAAATACAATTAATAGGCTTTTGAGTAATTAACAAAAACCAAAATTTTTAGTTTTAGATTTTGCTTTATATTGCGGGTAGTAGAGTGATCCAAGGAAAGAAGAACCCACCACACCACGTGACCAAAGTTAAACATAAAGTCAAACAGAAATCAGCACGTACTAACCTAACATCATCTGTGACTACGTCATAATTGGTAATAACTTCACGAAACTCCCTACGTTCATTGTTAAGCAACTGAAGGACTAATAAATGTACTCTGCAACTTGAACGGTAATCATGTGGTGGAATCTTCTTTATTTGGGAGCAACATGCTTTTGCTAGACAAGAAAAAGTGGCTCTCTAACAATGATATAGATGACTTCTAAGTTCGAAACCATTGGGTTTGTGGTAGGTACTCGATAACACATAAACAACACGTACAAAAGCAACAGCAGGACTTACTGACTAAAAGTGTCCTCTTTTATTTTAATAAATAGTAGATTATCAATTTTTTATTGAATTAAATTTTTAATTACTTACAGTGTTTTCTCCAAGATCTAGAATTTCACAATGTAAAACAGCTGTTGATCCAGTTTGAGCTTGAACAATGGTGTAATTTGGAGTTAAAAAATTTTCCGACGTTTGATTTATACTTTCTTGCACGGAAATTGTATTTAGCGTAGCTTTTAATTTATATAAACGTTTATGATTTAAATTTGCTTCCTGATCTTCTTGTGTTTTTCTTATACTATCTGCAAAAAATCGCTTTTAGTGAAATTTACAAAATCGTAATTTTCAAAGAAAATTAAACTGCAGTAGCCGGCAAAGCACAAATATTAAATCGGTAAATTAAATTGCTTGAAAAGTCGGTAAATTTTGTAATGAAAACAAGAAAATCAACAAAAAGTTATCTCCTTCACGCCAACTCACTAATGATTTTAATTAACTCTTCGTTGAAAACTCTTTATATTTTAATCCTAACAATAGCGTTTGAATTGCCATTTTAGATTTTAGGTAACTACCCACGATTAACTTATTCATTTATTTTTGTTGTTTCACTTAAGTGTCATTTAAGTGGGAAATAAGTGTTGAATTTGAATTAAAGTTCAATGGAGTTGAAACGATAGTCAAGAAACTCAAGTCTAGACTTTACAATAACGTTAAAAGCTGAAAACGGAATGATTTTCGATTTCCATTTTAAACTTATAGAATGACGCTTCACACCCAAGTAACGCCTTCCAGGCCAAAACCAAATCCTCCGACATTTAAATAAGTTTACAGCCTTTATGTTTTTTATTTAATTTTTTATTATTTATGTTGCAGTTTAAAATTGAATTGCACTTATAAGAGTTCGCATTTTGGCACAGATCGTAGTAAAAGCGTCCATTTGAATTCGCTATAAAGGCTGGTTAGACTAATTTAAAAACAGTTAGAGTTCATAGGTAAAAAGTCAACGCGCTTTAATAAAGCAAAAAATACTCTAAAAGGTATTTTTGCATTAGTGGAACAATGTTGGTTATTTAAATTGATTGGTTGGTTAAAATTAAGTACGATAATCGACCATCGTGTCGTTAAGCGTTACTTAAAAAGTATTTTTCAAGGAGTAATTATCTAATTATGAACCATCATCTTTAGAACAAAGTTACGGAATTACATTTATACTAGTTTATAGCAATCAGTGTAGGTACTAAACAACAAAATTAGTAATCATAGATTGTAAACCTCTCAGTGACACGCTGGTAATTAACTAAATTGCAATATTGCAACGTATCACCATATCACCAATTCTAATCCTATTTGTATGGCATTAGCAATGAAATGTAATATAAGATCGATATGTTGTATGCACGCGAAATCCCTAATTTACCGAAACGGATTATCATTACACATATTTTCTACAAAAATTGTTTTTACAAGCATTTATAGTTAAAAAGCGTCTCGAAATAGTAATAAAAGTTGGCTCGGCGAGTCAATCAAACGCTTTAAGTCGTACCTATTACAAATTTTATTTACACAAGAAACTTGGAAAATCTTCCAAAAATTAAGAATTAGCACTGACTTAATAAATTCATTAGAAGGCTTCTTCGTGTTTTTTATAGCTGGGGGAAAGTTAATAACTTTAAAAAATATTAATTTGAAGTTATTGTGCAGCAATAAAGGTAATTTGGAAAGTCAGCAAAAGCGCTGATTTAAAGAAAATTTGGGCGAGTACCAACGGCAGCACGTAGATAGAAATATTTCTGGGTGGAATTTTTCGAAAGTTTAGCTAATGTTTCTTCAAAACTTCTTCTTAAATTAATAATTAATACTTAAATTGACAAACGGGCGAAAAATGTTTGAATTTATAAATCTTCTGAAAGCTAAATTAAAAGAGTTAGTACAATTAGCCTTAATGGAGGGAGAAGCAGCACACTGGTCCTGAGGCCCTTTAATTCTGATTAACCCAGATTCAATTGAATGATTTATTTACCAGTGTTGTAGTATCAACTTAAATCAGTGAGTTACCATTTTAGATTACTAAATACTGCAGTACATCAATTCTTTCGACAAACGGGTTAATTCGGCTGTTGAATCTGATAAGTACGACATGTATACGTTTTCAAAAAAAGGTCAAGATTAGTATTATAATACACATCTATAACAAGGGTGCAACGTGCAAGGTAGTCTTGCGTTAAATAGACCTAACATTGGTGGAAGACATTCTATTATAATGAGGCTCAGTATACTAAAGTGGCAAACACTTCTCTTCTATTGGCTTTTATTACTGAGGCATCTGTGAACTCAACCGAGCGTAACATGAGATCAAGAAAGCGCCAGGCACACACATGATTGAAACCTAGAACCTCCTTAATGCACAGTAATGTTTGTATCACTGATTATTCCAATCACTGAAAGTCCACAATAGCAACTTAAAACACTATAAAAAATGAAATAAGTTTTTCAGGAAAACGTAAGAGGAATAAATATGAAAAATATTTTCTTTCTGACTAATTTTCAAAAGTCCTACGTTATTTTAAAACCTTTTATGCAACTGCTAAATAGAACGTAATACCTTCTGATTGCTGATTACTTTGAAGTAAGAAATAATTGTACGCTTTAAATGAAAAAAGAACGCACTGTGAACATTATGTTCTAATTCAACATTCAGCATAAAAGGTATAGGAAGCTATTGTTGTTTGAGTTTTCTTCTAAATGTTTTTTATCAAAAGACTTACAGCAATTTAAAATATTTATTGCTTTTTAAATTTTTACGCCAACTTAACAATAATTGAGCATCGTCTCAACACAAAAAGCGTTTTAAAGCGACCGTTACAATTAACTTTTAACTATAGATATTTATAAATATGGACCTCTATTCAATTCAAAATTAAAAACTTTTTTTTTATTGTAGGCAACAAACTGTTAAATTGTAAAGCACAAATTTGCGGATGTTGTAATTATCCAGAACTAGATTGATATTTTATTTATTTTTCACTATGTGAAAGCTTTTAAAATAGTTGTTAATTAAAATAATGGAAACGACAAACGCGTGTATTGAAAGCCACTTTTCAGTAAACAAAATTTTTATTTCCCTGTTTTCTATTTCAAATATTTGACTAACTTTATGATTATAGTACGAGTATCTATTAACTCATCATCGGATTTTATGTAAAAGTGGTGTTGGTCAAAAAATCTTTTTATGTCAATAAATTAATAGATTTCGCCAGGTAGGCAGCGAATTTTATGCGAGACTACTTATGGTTAATAAAGGTTTATTTGTTAAAATTTTTGATTTTGCCTTTGAAGTGAATGAACTACGCTCGAAAGGCTAAGCAGGCATAATGTAGTTTTAGAGTAAGTTTAAATTTGCTACTTTGCTACTCTTTGAATTTTATTTTACTTTTTTGACTTACTCAAAGTGCAAGTTTGCTTTATGTAGCATAAGAAATTATTCTGTGCTAAACTTGCTTATTAGGTTAGTTTTTGAGCTTTTGTGAAATGATATTCGTTTACTAAAGTTTCAATTTCGACTTGAGTGCTCTTTTTACTTTTTGTTTTTCTAAACTTTCGTTTTGTAGCAAGGAGATTGTTGAATACTCTTTAGGGATTTCCTAAAAGTATCACACGTAACAAAGTTAACTTTTTATTGTTTTTCGTGTATTTTTTTTATAAATACTTCTTCATTATTTATGTAATTACAAAGCTCTTGTGCATGCACGCACAACGAACATATACGTACAAATTACTAGCGACTGACACAAAAAATCGTGTTTGTCTGTGGGGAGTTCGTAAACTGTTCGACATTCAAAGGTTTTAATAAGGTAAAATGGAGCTTATTACAAATTCATCATTTCAATAAATTAAATTAAAAGTTTTTCTATTTTTGTATTTGTCTATTTATCGGGTAAGCCTAGTACTTCCAGGAGCTTTCCATTAAAAGTCGGAATATCTGGTTTATCCTGCACTTTATGAAATGCAGAGAATGGATGAGCACCGACGTATTTTACTAGAAATAGAGTGGTCTCAAGGCATATGGCGTTTAATTAGACCCGTTGTTTCGGTGCGTAGGTCTTTCGGCGGAGCCATACGCGATCATTTGCTCAACTGACTGTTGCAACCTCTGCACCGGAGCTATAGACTAGTGTATCTGCAGGTGAACTTTAAATAGTAACGAGAAGGCGTGAGTTCTGATAGGAGGTCTACACTGCATAGTAGCCATGCTTTAAATAATTATAAGCACGTAAGACCAGTTTAGGCTTTCCGCAATCTACCTTATGACTGTTGCAGGCTCAGGTCTCGCTGCCGGCTTATCCGGATGATGGCTAGATGCAAGCGGGTGCTCCGTCCTGGGGTATAGGCATGGTAAACCTGGTCTGTTTCAGGCCGTAACGGGTGATCCGAAAGCGATTTAATTGTCGACTGGTGGTTAGAGTGAGCAAGTGAATATGGTTCCGTTCTGCACTTGTTCGCTTGATTGCAGACCAGTAGCTATTTGTATGTAGGACAAGATTGTGCATTACCGGATGGATAATTTAGCGCTCGGAGCACGTTTAACATGGGGGTCTAAGGGGCATGGAATACTTCCCTGCAAAAGTAGGCCTGGGTCGGGGACTAGATATTTTATACAATACAATTAAACAAATGAACTGTAACATAAATACTAACAATAATCCGTTTTTAGACGTACTTGTGCTGTGAAGCTAAATATGGTTCTTTCTCAAAAGTAACTAGAAAAACAAATAGGCTCTTAAGCCACTTTTCCTAAGAATACTGTAGGAATAAAGGCAGTATCTACTAAACTAAAAGAAACGTGCTGCTTTTTGCTTTCTGCTGCAGCTATTTGGAGATACGTTTTCTTAAATAGACCAAAAATAACTCCAGTGTTATTTCTAAAACAATGAACGCAACCCTCAAATAATGTAGAGGTATATTAGTAAACGTTTCATTAGAAATCCATTGGAAATCCAATTCTTCTCGAACAGGAAGATCAATTTTGAATTAATCTAAAAAACCGACACTTCTTACAGACTTCGACACTGTCAGGACAACGAAGTGTTTATACAGATTAAAAGATTAAATTATACAATCAACTTATTCTGACCCTAAACCTTCGTTAGCACCGTTAGCACTAAGTTTTAGCGTGTCCTCTATAATCTTATGTAACTGTGCCACTAGAACTGAAAGCTGAGCGAAGCGAATAATAACAAAAGAAAAATTAAACTCATGTACGACCCTTCTATCATTACTTTGAGTGGACGACAAGTTGTTCGCACTATTTTTTGTACTCATTAATGTTGAATAAATCAAACAATGTGCTTCACCTATTAATTTGTATCAAACTACATTTTTGACACTGAATAAAATTAGGCCTTCAAAGAATTTTTGCAATTTAATAGATCGTTGTGTGACTGTTTTTTCAATGTGTCAAGACACGGTCTAGATATACAAGCAGGCTCTGCTTCAGCCCGTTGATTGGTTCGAAGAAAGGACCAAAATATTAATTAAAATGCTTGAAGAAAATCCTGAATTATGGGATATCTCAAGTCAAATCTACCGGAGTCGAACTAAAAAGTACTGCAATTGCAAAGTTTGAAGAGTTGCATAACCTGCGAACTCAAATTAATAATGAAGTCAGAAAAAATTTCTTTTTATTCTTGACATGGCTGAAATAAAGTGTCCAGTACATACAGGATGCCTACTTAATGCCGTACTTAATGCAATTGCCGGAGATTTATTGGTTGGTGTGTATAAACACTTCGTAGAGAAAGAAGTCTATCAACTTTAGTGTACTGAGTGACTCTATAAACTACTAATATAA
Organism: Malthinus flaveolus; assembly: GCA_950108345.1. Taxonomy (NCBI): domain Eukaryota; kingdom Metazoa; phylum Arthropoda; class Insecta; order Coleoptera; family Cantharidae; genus Malthinus; species Malthinus flaveolus. Next base: position 65,808,098 of record OX467285.1, read on the forward strand.
GCAATAATTTGCTAAATAGCGTGAACACACCGTAGACAAAATCGAATCTAAACACGAGTGTCGACATAGTGTCTCGTGTGTAGTTAGTATTAAAGAGAGTATTTATTAGTAATTTTGAAGCACAAGTATATTTAAAAGGACACAAACTGCTGTTTTACGAGTGGCAACATTCAAGTTAATATTATTATTGTTTTGTTTTACAAATTATGTGGCAATTCGATAGTAATTTAGAAAGTCAAATCCGTTTGTAAGCTTTCCTTTCAACCCCTTTCTGTTATCGATTTTTACAACAACGACCTCTTTGTCGAGTTGCTTGAACTGTTTGGAGATTATACTTTGGCTACCAAATAAATATTTCAAAATGAATTCACTTTCATTAAGTATTGATGGTAAATAAGTAAATATACAGTATTTTATTACTTTTCTAAAATATTTATCTTTTGTATCCTAATAAAGTGCTAATTTTTAAAACTGCAACTATTGTAGAGCAGATTTTCCGCAAGCTTCGGTTAAAGAAAATTCCGGTAGTGGGCGCAACATTGTCGTTTGATTTTATTATTTTAGTCTACTAGTTTCAAGTACGAAAAATTGTTAATGCCGTTGTACTTACTAGAGAGTGTCCGCTTTACTCCCTTATTTTAATCTTACAATTTCTTATACAGTTCGCTTATATTTATAAATTTTAATAATAATTATTTCTTTATTTGAGCCACTGCCTTATAATTTGTCGACTTTTTTACAATCCTTACACTTCTATTTTGTTATTTCTACTTGGTTTACTAATTATCTGATTAATTTTTAGGTTCAAAATTAGTCAAATTACTTAGAACCAATTCTGCCCTATAAAAGTAAGAATATTTAAAATAATCGAAAGTTTTGATTAAAATGGCCAATTGTATGGTCACGCTGCAAAATACGTACTTATCTTTTTTCTATTAATATTTAAATTGGGGTTCTTCACGTAGTATTTTACTGTTAGAGGTTTAGAGCACATAATAAGACTGGGGACTATTTGATATCTCACAGGGTGTCCGCTACGCTACATTATTTTTTGTCTGCTTTTGATGGTTGGTAAATTCTGCTTTTCGGTAGTACACGGCACTTTTTATATCACCGTCGGATAAAAACCTGAATTGGCTTTCAATTGAGTATAGCAACTAATAATAGTCCTTTATAGAATTTTTTAAAATTATATTACTTAGTAGAACGCTAGTTTGTATTGGTTAATATGAAGAAATGAGAACAAAATGAATTTAAAAGTTGCGTGGTCTATATTTACTACAATACATCCCACTGAAAAAAGAGCTGAACACGATAAAAGCTTTTAAAATATGTACGTGGTACTTTACTTATACATATATTACAAGTACCTAGGCTATTAATTATTCATACGACACTGTTTTCAGCTCTCGTTAATTTTGCACTTATAAAAAATTTGGCGTTTCCAATACGGAAAAAGGCCATTAATAATTAAACGAAGTTTTCAATAACAATTCAATTTGATATAAATTTTAAAAAGAATCCTTTTATCCTCAAAACTTCTTGGTCGTCGGACGAATTACGTGTGAAGTGGGAAAAGATAGAACAAATAATTAATGAAAGTTATTTTTGAGAAATTAAATGTCGGGAATTTCAGCTTTTATTTTTGCGTTGGTTAACAAAAGTGTAATTTGAAGCAATTGTAGTGCTATTTAGTGCTAGTTTTTGTTCGAGCTTTTCACAAAACCAACAGGAATTTACTGCAAGTGGTGTAATTTTTTTGTAATTATATTCATAGTTGAAACTCAAAATGGCAATGTAAAATGCCCATTATTTTTATCTTTATTTACTTTTCGACTCTTTTGGTGTTTTTCCTTTAATTATATTTATTTCGTGATACTTAACATTTTTTAAATTAAATTTGAGATAATGTATTGACTACAAAAGAATACGCGGCACGCTACAGAAGCTAATAAAGTTATAATTAAAATTAAGTACATTGAAAAGGAAAAATGTTTGTACAAATTATTATTTTTTGAAAATGCTGTTACATCATAATATCAGCAAAGGTTGTGTTTTACGGAAGATTGCTTTTCGTAATACTTGGAGTATATCGTCCCTCTGTTATTTATTTTTGTTAGAAGATCGATGTCGGGAAAAGTCTTGTATTAGGTATTTATTAGCTGATATCCCACTCGAGTATATACAGGAAGAAAGCTCAAATTTTTGTCACGTACAAATTACATTTTTCTTCTGAAATTTATATCCAGATATTTGCGTACATTTCAATTTCGTACTGAAGAAGCCTATTATATGCGATTTATTAAAGTAATGTTCTTTAAAATTGTCGTACTTCCAACATAAATATAGATCTAAATGGCGAGCCTTCTGAATTGAGCCGTTTACTATTAATTATTCTTCAGAGTCTTATGTTTGTAAAGATGCAAATTTGCATGTGATTTTTACTTGAAAATAGGTACCTACCTACAAGCCGATGTGGTAAACTGTGCTTATATGTCGTATTGTAACAATTTTTATCTAACATGTCCTTCACAAAGTTCAAACTATTGGAGAAAACAGTTGAATTGTGGAGAGAATGATTCCAAACAGAGCCCATCAAAATCTTTTTCTTACCAATTTACTGTTTTAATTCAATTTAGTCAGCTCCAGAGGTGTCAGCTTCTTTACCAAAACACTTCAAAAATTGTGTTAACAATTTTTATTAACAAAAATAAACGAACTGAAACTTTGCAATTTATTTATAATAATATTGAACGCAAAAACTATTTCAAAATTAAAGCAAAACTTGATTTTTCCGGGGGCGAAAGATACTAAAACTTATTCAAACAATTTTTACAATATTTCTAATATTCTTATTCACTCGAATGACAATTTATTATAAGACCAAAGCAATTAGTCAACGATCTGATTGCCGCGGAAGTTAGTTAACATATTATTTATAGTCCCGAAGCAAGAGAGAAAATTATTTGTATAATATGGGGGTGTAAACCAAACGGGGATAATTGAACTTGTAACGTCTTTATTTTGTTATGTCATTTTTGTGTTATTTTTCTAAAAAGTTGTAAATGCCACGATTTACCGATTAAATTGCTTAAGAGTTATCAATTATTGTGGAAGTTGTTCCATCCTTCATTGAGAATTATTATAATACATGTGTTGTGAACCCTTATCAATAGTTACGTTTGTCGTTTTCTTTGATTTTCTTCTTTCATTTAAATTCACCTATTGTTTTTTTCAGGGTTTTTGTTTTCACTATTTTTATCATTCGTTTTATTTTTATCTTTTTACGTGTTTTTGTCTTAACTTTTATGTTAATTTGGATTACATATTATTTTCGAGCTTATTGTGTACATAAGTAGTAAGACAGTCATCTCATCATCATCTGAGGTCTGCAAGATTTGCCCAGATGCCAACAATCATCACATCATGCACCAGATAAGTAAAAATTTTGATAAGTTTAATTTCGTGTCTTGAAAATTTAAACAATTTAATTTTTATTCGTTATCAAATGCGATAAAAATTTAGTCGAGTTTAAAACATTAAAATTTGAATTATACAAGTTTATTTAATCTTCGAATTGTTAATACTAATTTTGTTATATTAGAAAATTACTGTACAGGTGATGTAACTGCTCATTAAATTTGTTGATCTAAAAGAAAATTACAAAAAATTTGTACCTATTAAATAATTTAATTATTGTATAAGTTTTTAAAATCGAAATAAGTTAAGTCCGGTTTCACATGGAGCGTAGGATACGCGGACGCCCTACACGGCACGTTTCATTTTACGCCTGTGAACCTTTCACATGAAGCAGTAAGAACTTGAACGCGCTTTTGGATAAATCGAGCGTAATATTGAATTATTAATAAGAATAAAAAGCCGTTAAAAAAAGCGAATGAGTGAACATCTCTAGCAAAAAAATGTTACTAAATAGAACAATTGTAACACTTTATGGACAAATGAGAGACCACTAATTAATAATTCCATGTGAATTATATCCATGATCTAATTGAATTTTTAAAACCAAATTACACAAAGAAACGAACGCGAATGTTCTATTAATTTAATAATACATGTAATAATAATTAATATCAACATCAATTTAGCAACACCTGATAGAACCGGCACCTCAGCATATCAAACGCACTCGACGTAGGGGGGCGTATCATGTGAAATGTTAGTGTAGAAGGCATGTACGCGGGCCAGATATCTCGTCGAGATACCTACATCTAAAACGATACATTTAACTCAATGCCAATGAATTTTGATTCGGACAACGTAGCGGGTATCCTACGCTTCATGTGAAACGGGACTTACAATGTAAATTGGAATGGAAATTAAAATTATACAATTTAAAAAAGCGACAAATTAAACATGTAAAAACTTAACAATAATGACACCTAACTCCATCATAATACTCCTGAAGGCAATAGGACTCAATACTCAATACCCACCAGTAGCGCGATCACTTCTTGTCGTTAAACATTTTAAAAGTTTTTATCTGCCGAATTGAAGACTGCCTTTTCTGTCGTACGATCATACTTAGGTGGTGTATTGGGTTGTCCTTTTTAAAGCAGTATAAAAGCGATTCACAAATGTACACAGCGGTAACTGTAACCTTCCTTTCAGATTTGAATACTCCGCAACGTGATTTTAAAAATCTCATGTTGCACATGAGTCATATCACTTGTTTTTGAATTATGAACACCCTGTCTATATCCCCGCCCCACAAAATGATTCCGTATCTAAAAGGTAACTATAAAAGTTGGCAAAATATACGATTACTATTAATCTACATAATCTCTGAGTGTCCTTATAGCACTTCTGTTTAATTTAACCATCAAAGTTGAAGTGTGCACTCCAGTTTAAGGTATCATCTACAACCACTCCCAGTAACTTTGCATTGTTCTTTTGTATTTTTTTATTGTTTAGTATTAAATCCTCCCGGTACTGCCTCCTTAATCTATTTGTTTTGAACAATACGTTGGTTTTTTCTCGTTTAGGATAAGATTGCTCTATCCTAACCAGGATTTGACCTTAATAACAATTTCACTGCTAGTTATTTCTAGATCTTGGATGGTTTTTGTGTCGATTAGCAATGTAGTATTATCGGCATAGTTTACCAGCTGATGGTTTGTCCCTTTAATACTATCCTCCAGGTCGTTAATGTAAATTATAAAGAGCAATAATGGTCCTATCACACTTCCTTGAGGAATGCCACATAAAATTGTTTTTAATTGCGCCTTGATTAACCCTTATTTTGTTTTGAATTTTGTATTATGTTGCCGGTTTTTCAGGAACGCTTCAAACCACTTCAAGCTGGCTCCACGGATATCATACTTGTACAGCTTATCTAACAGTATCTAGTGATTCAGACAGTCGTAGACTTTTGATAGATCAAGTAGGATGCCGCATGGAATATTTCCCTGCTCCCGATAGGAGAGAACTGTATTAATTATTCCCTCAGCTAGAGTCGTGTTAGTTAGTTGACTTCCCCCTATAATTGTCGTTATCATTATCATTGATATTGTAGGTAATGGTAGGGGAAAGCTTGTGTGGCGCCCTTTATTTATAACATCTGAATCTACGCCTGATCCAATGGGGGAGACTGTATCCATGTTCAAAAATTCAAGATTTATCTACTTTTACTGGCCCAAACTATAATTTTCGACCATCCTTCAAATAATTTACGTTTTAATGTCTTTTCTTATGGGCTACGCAAAATTCAGCTTCCACGTCCTAATGCTTTGGCAAAGCTGGAGAAAAAGTGAAGACCTCACCCCTTTCTAACGACCATTAAATATTCTAGTAAACTCTTGAAAGAAGTGTTTATAATCCCAATTACTGAATTTATTATTTTTCGATAAAAAACGGTATTTCTCTAAATTCAAACAACCTCTCTGTGGAGGATTTTTTAGTTCGTAAATTCTATAAATCGTGCATTTGTTTATGTAACATTTTTATATCTTGTAACTTCCTAGAAGGTATCGCTGGAAATTTTACTAGCAGAACAAATTGTGAAATCTTCTAAAGATTCTCTTCTCCAGTTTTATATTTTTTAACATTTTTTAATTACTTCATTATTTGCGGAGGAAGAGTAACGAATTTCATTATTTCATAATAAGTTTGCATTTCCTCATCACATTTTTAGAAACTTTACGTTTTCACTATCGCAACTGTGCTTATTGTTTCATCGTTTACCCCGTCAAGTTTAAGGTTTATTCTTTCATCTATGAATAATTTATTATACTATTACACAACTTTGCCTATAATTGCGTCGTTTTATTTAACCGTGGTTCTACGGACTACGGACATGCTTTAATTTATTATTTAGTTAATAAACTGTGCTGTGCTTTGCGACCTTCCAGTAACTAATTTTAACAGGATAATATTAACGAATATTGTTTAGTATTTAAAGTAAGTTCATACGGTTAAATACAGTTTAATAACAAAATGTTTTATGATCCTTATTAAAAAGTCGTATTTATAATCTGACAGTTTGTTTATATTTAAATTGAACCGGTAAACTTTTGTTCAAAATTTTGATGATGATGATTGGGGTCGACATTTTAGGCAATGTTCATATATAAGTAATCAAATTTCCATGCATATATTAAAATATTGTGTGTGTGTGTGCTGCTTAATCTGTTATTATTAAGCAAAAATTTTAACTTGTTTGCTTAATTTGTTTAAATTTTATTAAAACAAGCTGAAATGCCCATGCCTACTGAATAAAAGCAGGTGCTTTACAAAGTTAATAATATTAAAGTCCTTAACAAGTGGAAACAAAATGGAACAAAATGAACTTGAAGTCTCATTGTCCTCACAGAAATCTCAGACATCACTCCAGCGTTATGCTTTGTCTTTGGGAACTACGAGCCTGCTACAGATCCTGTAACAGCACATTTACAGAGAAAGTAGATCCAAGTTCAAGTCAAACAAGGAGCATTCTTGTAGCCTCTAAATTTTGTTTGCTCTTAGCTCCCTTGTTTAATAATATTTTTTGAGCTTGCAGTGACTTTTAGAAACCAGCTTTTTAAACCTCTTTTTCCTTTGGGGCTAGTAAACGCACTTGCTGGCAATCTAACATACTGAAACTTATTGATGGATGGAACGCATCTGACAAAATAGTAATACCATTGAATATATACTAACTTACAATACTAAGTTAAAATAAACAATAAAAAGGCCCTGATGTAGAAATTTATTGCTAATAATTAGAAGCACTTGACTTTACTAGCTTAACTCAAGAAGTTTCTGAAAAACCTCTAGCTAAACTACAAAGATGGGACCGTATTGATGAAATACAATTTATTTCGATCAAATGTAGTTTTGCAGTATTATTTCAATAACTGGCTACTGAGGGAAGTCAATAAGTTCTGTAATTGGGCAATTATCATAACATAAATGTATTATCGTAATGTTAATTGTTCTAGGATCATAATGTTAAAAGTAAAACCGTTGGGTTTTACTAAACTGTGTTATAGCTGAAGTTCTGTAAACAGTTTGAAGCAAACAATATTAATTTATTGGTTCGAAAGGATGAATCCATGAAATGATTGATGACTGTCGTGATTGAAATTAATCCAATAGAGCAGAATACCTACTATTTGTTATAGGAAGCCTTTGAAATTACACAATTGAAAGAACATAATAATAGATAATACTCTAATTTTTCTCAAAACTATACACTTCAAAGGTTTCGTGTTCAACCTGCTGTATTTCAAAAAAATATATTTTTTAGTTTAAGTTTCAGAAAAGTTGCTGTAACAATTTTGAAATGAAATTTTAAAGTTGTTAATACAAAGTATGTGTTATATTTTAAAAGAAAATACTTAAAATAAACAGGTTTCTTGCATGCGCCACCTTTCTGCTAACAACCAAAAACTAATAAAAGTTTGAGTTCTTTTTTATTACTTTGGAAAATCTTTTCTGACTGTCGGAATACACGTCAAGTTTGCTAAATCTTTTTCAAATTGTCGCGTTTTATGAGAGTTTATAAAGATTTTCCAAGTTTTCAATATAAATTTCTAATTTAAAAACAAGCATCTCAATATAATTTCGACTCCTAAATCTTTCGACATTCTTACAAGCCAACCCACTCGCTGTGGCCTGTGGTAACTTTAAGTTACTGATTAAAACAAAAATTTAAGAATGTTTTAATGAAATGTAAGCTCGAAAATTAAATATTTCGTTAGCTTTCATTATACACTTCACCCGCCGTCTCTTATTAATTCGAAAATAGAAAATAATAATTTTGTTGTAAGTAGGTACAAATATTAATAAAAACTTTTAAAATGTTTTCTATTAAATTTTGGAATAAATACACTTATGAGTAGTTTATAAAATAAACATAAACAAAAAGATGGGGAAAATGTTGTAGTATTAAAAAAGAAATTTATTGAGAAAAAGACATCCGACCGAGTCAACAACTTTGAACTGAACAACTTTAAGAAAAATCTTTACGGAATTAGATTTCATTAAATCTTCACTGAAAAGAGACGCCAACATTTTCAAGTTACGCCTTGAAGGAAAGAAAGTTCAAAAAAGCTCGGAATGAGATAGCTCGAGGCTGAAGGACAAGGGTTGGTTAGATTAGCTTAAATGGGTATGAAAATTGTATTGCGACTAAAAGTTGTGTACTACTAAAAGAAAATTACCAATTACGCAATGTTGATTTAAATAGTTTTCACATTATACACTTTTAAGTGTTTTTTCAAACTAATTTTTACTTTTCTAAAGTAGCTCTTTTAGAATTACTTACTTCCCTTTACAGTCAGCATTGCAGATGTTTTGTTAATCTTTTAATTTCTTTCTAATTGATTAGTAGTTGCTAATTACATTACCAATATAATTCTTTAAAGTGCTGGATGTCAAAATTTCTAAACATAGAACCATCTAAATAAGGTCGCATTAGAAAGCTTGGTAATGTGTTTACAATTAGGCTGAGAAACTTTGAGGGTTGGGTACAATTTACTCTGTTATATACGTTTCAAATTAAAATTTTCTTATAATTAATTACATTAGACATACACTACAAGTTCTAATTACAATTTTTATTATAAATGTAACACTAATTTGACGAAACAAGTAACGAGTCTTAAGTATTGCTCCTGAAGAATGCCCAAGGTTAGACTTACACCATATATTACACTTCAAGATATTTGATAATATGATAACGTTGCTTGGCGTAGCTTCTCAGTATTTAACTTAATTATTCCGATTTATACCTTTTCGAACACCGTTAGTGGGGAGTAAATATGCGCTAAAAGCTCGTGCAAACTTAAACCATATTTCCATCCCTTCAGCTGCAAAATTTTTTTGCAGCCACTCAATAATTTACCTTGGCCATTGGCCCAGTTGGGCCTATTAAATCAATATATTTAATTATCTCTAGGTGGCACATAAAACTTCAAGTTGAAGTGGTTAATAATGTAAAGTGTGTTAAATGAGCCCCTACTAAAGAGTTTTCGTGAACTTATTATTCAAATACCATTAAAATATTAGTACTATTAACAAAAATGTTTTGAAGATAATAAAGCCACGTTTTGAAACAAAAATATATAATGACGCGTTTCGCCCTAAGGCTTCATCAGATAAAAAATAAAAAATTACAAAAAATTAAAAATAAAGCTTAAAAATCTGTAAAGGAAATAAATCAAAATTAGGTTAGCGAAAAGCATAAATTTTTGAAAATAAACTTACTATTATAAAAAACGGAGATGTGTCTTGTAAAATTTTTGATATTTCCGCGTTAAATTAAATAAATTAAGGTTAAAAAATTTTTCAAGCAAATAAATGTGACTTTTATAGTGACGTTTATAATGTTTTTGAATTTTAAGTTGTTATGGGAATATTTAAAATAGAAAAGGGTGTCTAGTTTTTTGTTTAATGTATGTTTATTTGTTTTATTAGGTTAAAGTAAATTGAATTCAAGTTGTCAATATTGCTGCGATAATTTATAGAATTTTGATGTTTTTTAATCTCAATCATTTCTAGGTGTAAGCGTTTGTTTAAATTGTTTTCTTTTTGCAGAATTTTAGGTTCATTGAAGTTGAATTGATGTAAGTTTTGAACCGAGTGGTCGCTTAAGGTAGTACTACCGATACCACAAGTGTCAAATGTGTGCTTACTGTAATTTGACTTCCGTCGTATTTATATTTGGCAACGCCGCGTAAAAGCAAAAGAGACAAAAAATACCTTTCAGGTTATCGGTTTGACATGTAATGTCTGTTTACTAATGAAATGTCTGAATAAAACTTATTAAATGGTACAAAACGAATATTTCATTGGAAAAATAAAAGAGTCACTGAAAAAAGGTATAGAAAAATGTGAAACAAATAGCATTAGCCGTATTCTGTACATATTTAAATTTCGCGCGCGTCTAACCTTCTTGGCGGCGTTGCCGCATGTAAGTTTTGTCTTAATTATTTATTAATTACTCTTATCACAAGCTCTAAAGTTGAGGTTTTATTAATACAGAAAATTCAATTCATTTTTTTCTTTCTATTGATACCAATTTCATAAAAATCTGAACGTCCAATTTTGTAAAATAAAATAAAATCTGTGATTTCCCATAAGGATCAATGTTAAAGGCAAAAATTTTTAAATATTTTTATCTTTTTTTCAGTTCTCTGTAGGCCTCCAAAAATTTAACTGGTTAATTATGATATTATAATGTACCAATATGCTAAGTTTCATTAAATTCTGAACGTCAATTCTAAAACCGGTAGTACTACCTTAAGGCTGTATTTGTTATTATTTGTAACTTTTCATTTATCCAAATTTCTTACTAAAATCTTAACAAATGTAACAATCTTAAATAAATACAGCATTAAAGACTCTTGGAATTTCAAACAACAAATTGATGAATTCAAAATACCCCCTGATAACATCATGCTTTCTTTAGACGTTGTCTCACTATATACAAACATCCCTAAAGATTTAGCCATCCAATCTATCAAAAATAACTGGAGTAAAATTGAAAAACATACAAACATAGATCAAACCACATTTATAAAATTAACAAACTTCATTCTAAATTCAACATATTTTTCATTCAATAATAAAATATATTCACAAACTTTTGGCGTTCCAATGGGCTCTCCAATTTCTTCACCAATAGCAGAATTAGTTTTAAGTGATCTCGAAAACACACATGTACAAAAAAACAACGATATAACATTTTACAAACGATACGTAGATGATATTTTCCTCACCACAAAACAAACAAAAATAGACGAAATCTTAAAAACCTTCAACAATTATCATCCTCGACTTAAATTCACTTTAGAACTTGAAAACAACGATAAAACTCTCAATTTCCTAGATTTAACAATAATACGCAATAACACTGAAAAACTTATAACAAATTGGTACCGAAAAGCTATTAAAACAGACCGCTATCTTAATTTCAATTCTGCTACTACTACAAAATACAAGAAAAGCGTTATCAATAGTTTAATTGACAGAGCAATCCAATTATCACATCAAAAATTTCATAAACAAAATTTAAATATAATTACAAACATCTTATTAAAAAATAACTACCCTTTAAATTTCATAAAAACAAACATAAAAAAACGAATTCAAAAAATATCTACACAACTAAATAATTCAATTGACTTACAACCAAATTGTTTTGATAATTTATTTAACAATTCAAATATTATTTCTCCACCTAAATACGCTAAATTACCTTATGTACCAACACTTTCAAACAAATTAGAAAGAGAACTATCTAAATTTGAAATTAAAGCAGCTTTTTATAATAATAACACCATCGGCCAAAAATTTTTCTCAGTATTAAAAGATAAAACACCACTATTGGACACTTCAGAAATTGTTTACTCTATAAATTGTAATGATTGTAATGCCACATATATCGGCCAAACAAAACAAAATTTTAAAGCAAGACTAAAACAACACAAATATTCTGTCCAAAAAAAATTTATAGATCCAAATTTTCCAAATACAGCCTTAAGCGACCACTCGGTTCAAAACTTACATCAATTCAACTTCAATGAACCTAAAATTCTGCAAAAAGAAAACAATTTAAACAAACGCTTACACCTAGAAATGATTGAGATTAAAAAACATCAAAATTCTATAAATTATCGCAGCGATATTGACAACTTGAATTCAATTTACTTTAACCTAATAAAACAAATAAACATACATTAAACAAAAAACTAGACACCCTTTTCTATTTTAAATATTCCCATAACAACTTAAAATTCAAAAACATTATAAACGTCACTATAAAAGTCACATTTATTTGCTTGAAAAATTTTTTAACCTTAATTTATTTAATTTAACGCGGAAATATCAAAAATTTTACAAGACACATCTCCGTTTTTTATAATAGTAAGTTTATTTTCAAAAATTTATGCTTTTCGCTAACCTAATTTTGATTTATTTCCTTTACAGATTTTTAAGCTTTATTTTTAATTTTTTGTAATTTTTTATTTTTTATCTGATGAAGCCTTAGGGCGAAACGCGTCATTATATATTTTTGTTTCAAAACGTGGCTTTATTATCTTCAAAACATTTTTATCATTCACAAGAAAGCTAAAAAACTATTATAATTTAGTACTATTAACTTTTAATATTTATAACTACGATTACGCTCATCAAATTTAACGTGATTAATGGAAATTTCGTGCAAGCAAACTTCTTGTCTGTATGCAAGTCATACAAATTATCATTAACTTTATCGAACGTTAGCGTTTTACTGCTTACATTTTATGCACCTAGGAGGTAATAAATTAAGAGCCGTTGATTTACGTCAGTTGCCTTTAAAATGTCTTAGAATTTAGTGAAATAAATAGCTTCTTTTGTTCTTTATAAAATTTAGGGTAAGCTACGGTTTTGAAAACAGTTGAAATTTTTTTAGTACGGGTATACGGAGATACGGGTTTGCCACATTATAAATATCGGTTTCGTTGGAAAGAAAATTCATAACAATAAAAAAAATTGTATTGAACCATCTCGAGACTTTCGATGCAGTAACGTAGTACAATAATTGTTGTTAACGCTAGATGGCGTTAAAATGTGAAAAATTCATTTTTATTTGAATGATTAATATGAATTGGCAGATGCAACAAATGTACTCTTATATTAGTATAGTAATGGCAATGCAAATGTCTTGATAACTTTAAAACAAAATCTCAAAATTTTATATTTAATTTAAAAGAAATTTAGAGTACGAAAAAAGTTCAAGGCAGCTAATCAAAAAATTACGCACAGTTTAAAAAAAAGAGACAAATCTTCACCGGCTGAATCTTTTTTGGAAAGGTTTTGGAAGGTACAAAATGTCGATAATGAAGTAGGTACCTAGTAGAAACAGTGGATGATATTCAATGTGAAAAATTATTTGTTTCAACTTTTGAACGTGAAAGAGACGGGAGATATATCTCAGACTTTTCCTTTCAAAGTTTTCCCTCCTGATTTAGGCGTTCCTTATGAATCCGCTCTACGTAGATTTTATTCGTTGGAAAGAAGATTTTTGAGATGTTCCAAGTTTTTCTAACAGTATCCTATCGCGATGAAAGATTATGTTGATCAATCACATATAATTTTAGGCCAATCTTCCGCCAAGCCGTTACGAATTGTCTTCGATACCTCTGCCTTAGCACAATAATAAGTCGTTAAATGATGTCCTGTGAGCTAGGTCTAAATTGCAGGCAAATAAAGTAAAGCAAAAACATTGGCACCATCAAAGATTACTTTGGTGTTTAAATAAAAATGAACCTGCTAAAATATAAAATAGTGCACGAGTAACTTTTAGAATAAATGCATCTCCCTATTAACGAAGCACTTATCGAGGGCTCTTGGTTTACAGAGGAGAGCTCTATGCGTTGTCTGAGGTTTGGGGTATCGTGAGGATTGTAGAGCTGCGTATATAAGAAGAAGAAAATACTAACCGTATCATGTCTGTATATATACGAATGTTTACTACACATGTGAAAAACAAGGTAAAGGGTTCAATGCATAGCTACAGTACTCGTACAATTAGCGACCTGACTCTGTGCTATGGACGAATTTTTAGAGCTGGAAACACTGTAAATTATTATGGTCCCAAATTTTATAACTAGTTGCGGGACCATATGAGGGGTTTAACTGTGAAGTCTTTTAAATATAATGTCAAAAAAATGATAATGCGCGAGTCCTATTATTCAGTGGAAGAGTTTTTGAAGGACGGAATTAATTACAGCACCAGAGGTAGAGATGACTTGAGAATAGAATTCTACCGATTGGCGAGGTCTCAAAGGGTTTTGGGGTACGCGTCCAAGGTAATTTAAATTGCCTTACCATCAGAAGTTAAAAGCTTGGAAGGGCTCGAGGACTTTAAAAAAGCTCTAAAAAATTTTCCATTACAGAGGGCTTTTTATGACTATAAAGAGTTCTTCAATTACAGTAGCTTATAATAATGATTTAACTAATTTACATGACGAATGTGATAGTTGTTTTAGGTAACTACTGGCATAAAAAAAAGTGTAATGTAGTAATGTATTTTCTGACATAATGTAAGCGCTTTGCGCATAACATGAAATAAACTTATTATTATTTAGCCTTACGTGTATTACGTCACTTAGCGAAAGAATTATATTATTCATTACTTATTAGGTTCGTAGATTAGCGAATTAGAGATTCGATTATGGACGATTTTGTTCGCTCGGTCGAAGACGATGAGTTAGCTAAATGGGCTTATTTTGAATTGACGGGTTTTCTAAAGACTGGGGGTTTCGATTAATAAATAGGGCACTAATTCTACCGCCCTTTTGGAAAAAATTCCAAAACCAATGCGTGTTTCGAAAACAGTAGAATTTCAAAACTATTATCTTAAGGTGCTAGATCTAGAATGGCAAGAGTTAGCTTGTACCAAACGTACTAATTTTGGCGACGGTAGCTAGCATATGAGATCCTTTAGGTTTATTAACTCCGGTTACGCTTTATGCCAAACTATTAATAAAAGAGTTGTGGATTTTGAAAATAGAATAGGACGAGATTGCTCATTTTTATATGCAACAAATTTGGATGAAATTTCAAACCCAAATGAGTTTGTTGTAATAGGTTTTGTTCTTCTGATTTAATTCGAGGCTTTTTTTTGAACTACGACATTATCAGAGTTGTGGCTAGATTACGAATTGCTGAAATTTGTTACGATCAGCAGCACCCGATTTTGTTACCTAAGAAAGATTGTTTTTTAGAGTTGTCATTAGATTATTATCATAAGGTTAATTTGCACGCAGGTCCGCGTTTGCTGTTGTCCTTTTTACGTCAAAGATATTGGATTATGGGCGCGAGAGGTTTGGCACGTCAAAGAGTACAAAAATGTAATAATCATTGTTTTAATAGTAAGCTTTGCATCCAGTTTCCTATTATGGGAGATTTGCTGTCTTATTATAGAGCGAATCAAGCGAAACCTTTTCTTCATACCGAAACAGATTACACGGGTCCTTTTGCCATAACCCTTTCTAGGCGTCGGGGACTTCAGACAACGAAGGCATGTTTATGTTTATTTATATGTATGGTCACTTGTGCAGTGCAAATAGCATTTGGAACTGGCTTGAGACTTGACATCCTGACAATCGATTGCTTCATGACTGCTTTAAAACGTTTCTTGTCTCGAAGGCGTTCATGCACGGTTTTGTACTGTGATTGTGGCACGAATTATGTAGGAGCGAAGAAGATTGTAGATACGCTTTTGGAGTTTATTTTTTCGGATGTGTTAAAAGATTCTATTAATTCTTAATTAACACAAAGGCGAATCGAATGGAAGATTCAATTTCGTAGGTACGACTTATTATACTTTTAGAGCTTGTTTCTATACTGAAAACGCCTATAAACTGACATACAGAATTTTTTTTTCAAAATATTTATTTTATTTTACGGTTATGAGAATAATTGTTAACCTTGAGATTATCCGAAAGCTTTAAATTTGAGAGTGGTTTAAGTAATTTTCGTAAAACTGGTTCATCTTCAATTCAAATGTATCTAAACCTTTTTAAGCATCGAATAATGCTGTAGGTCGTCTTATACATAATATACGATAGTAGTACATCATTGACAGTGACAGAGCTATCTGATATTATGTTGTTGTAAAAGAAAAAATTTACAAATAATTTAATTTTGTACATCCTAAACCGTAATCCACTGTTAAATACGAGCAAAAATAACATTTAGAAATAGCGCCACAGAAAGATACGGCATGATTATGATGATAAATGTTAATAAAGACGAATAATTGTACAGTAGCAATAAATTTAGGCACTCAACCGAGAAGATAAAATGAAGAGGAGATCAACAAAATAGTGAATTTGACTTGAACAAATATTTGGGTATTCGGCTTTATACACTCGGCTTAGAAACAGAATTAAATCGGAAAAGTAATTTACTGGAATAACTATAACTAGAGCTATAGAATGTGTGTGATACACACATATACGATTATTATATTATAAAACATTTTGGAATGATAAATTATGGACTTCACATGATTTTTTAATTTAAATAGATCGTGCAGCATAAAACTTTTATTTTTGATATTGATGTTATTCTATATGCGTAATAAACTATCCTATACAAAATTCGAGCAACAATGGAGTAATAAAAAGTCTTACATTACCAATAAAAACACAATTTATCAAGAAAGCTAACGGATAGTCCTAATACTGCGACATATCTGTTACAACTTATATTTAGTTTATTGTAGCTATTTAGCTCCGTTGTCGCATTAATAACCATTCCCTAGACTTATTGATACCATCCCTTATAAACTTAGGTATATGAATAAAGATTTTTAATACTTATTAGGTATTCCAAGCAGTTCATGATTTATAAACTGCGTATCTATAATAGTCTAATCTTGGTATCTTTGTTCTATACGGCGTACGATTTATGAATTATAAATTATAATTAACGAATATGTAACTGTTCTTTGGTCTAGAAGATGTTAGACATTCTCTAATAATTTATTTTGACTCTAATTAATTCAAGATCGATATCATCAACGTATATATGACTCTAATTTTAACATTTAGAAACTTCGTGAAGCAAACAAACCTAACTTCGCTTCTACACCCCAAGACTAACAAAGCTCCAAAGCTTATCTTATTAAATCTGAAACATACAATATTTCTAATAAAAAGCTTAAAAATTTTTAACTTAGTAAATTTACGAAGCAAGCTAGAGCTTAGTTCTGCGCTAATATTAGCAGTGCAGTGGACGAATTTTTAGGAGGCCGGACCTTTAGTTCCGTTTTTTCAAATCCTCTGTTCTCTTTGAAATCATTTTGAACCCAACTAGTACACAAACTGTCTTCTACAATAATAAATTATACTCCTGATGCGTTGGCCTAATATATAAAGTTTGACGGTGGCGTTCCAGTTAAAGATGGTATTAGCTTTAATTCTACATACCACATAGTTAAATGCGTGCACCGTGCAAGGTTTTTTCTTAAGTTAAAAGAGGCAAACACGGGCGTGCCTATACAAATAAAAATAATCTACATATGAGTATTCTATTAATAAACTAAAATTAATAAAAAAAACACTTGCTAAAGATCTTAGAACTAGATACAAATTTGCGTATGTACTTAAGTTTACTCAAAAACCTAATATACTAACAGACGGAGAGGGTAAGGATAATTTACGCTACTGTAGTTGATAAGATTGTGGGCGCCAGGAAAGCTATTCTAATCACTTGCTTCACATTTTATAACTTATAACAATTTTTTTATTTTAAAATTGGAAAATAGTGTATTATCCACGAGCAAACGAGCATCTATTGATAGCTGTTCCTAAAGAGCAAGTATTGCGACACGAGCAGCAAGCGAGTCAACTCCTAAAATAAAATAACTTTATGATTACCGCACAATTCTCGATGAGTATAATACGGTATAATACCTGTTGTTACGCTATTATTTAATTATTTTAGAAATTTTTAAGTGTGGCAGCCTAACAGTGGCAGGCTAGTGAGTGAGCGAGTGAGTCAGGTTGGGCTTTCTATATTTTAGAGTTTCGAGCAAATAAAATAAACAAAAATACTAAAATAAGAAAGACGAACGTAAACATAAACTTTTTTTTTCTGAAATCTAATAATATTAGTTAATCATTTGGAATGAACTTTTTGCTTGGATAAGCAATTACTATGTTAAGAGGAAAGTACACCAAACTAAATAAAAGTACGTAGTACAACTTTATATACAAGAGACTTACTTCCTACTTTATTGCTCTTAGTTAAGAAGCTGCTTATTCAAGTGATAAATTACATTGGTAAAGACTAACTCGAAAATACTGCCTTCTTCGGAGTCATTTAAAAAGTTTTGTTGAAAAAAAAACATTTTTTTGTTCGTTTTGTATAATAACAATAATAAATCAATTTTATGTTTGTAAGAAATGCAAAAATTCAGCGCAGGATTAGATTTAAATTATACATAAATTTGTATAAAGAAGCCGTTTTAATTATGTATTATCAAGGTTTTTGATATTAGGTGTACAAAATAATTACTGCAATTTATTGCCCACTTACTTGTATTATATAATTTCCGCTTGTTCATTAAATTTTACAGTGTTTTAGTTATTATAATTTCACAAGATATATTTTAGAAGCCGAGTAATTAAAAGCCGTTTAAAGCGATTCTTTTTGTCGCGAGAGCTCTCATAAGCGAATTTTTACGCTTTCGGTCTAGGACGATCTATGGCGATGGTGAATTGGTGAAGGATTGTGGTTGCCCCCACTTATCAAACTATTCGAATTAATCGAGCAATTAAAAATTTATAAAGCAAGAGTCCAGGGGCAGAAATGAGGCAACTCAAACTTGAGGGGAGGAAACTACGCGCAGATGAAATACCTCGTAGAAAACCAACGAATTGTCAAACTGTTTTTAAATTTGGTGGTATCAAGAGTGACTTTATTATTTGTTCCTTCTAATATAATTTTCAGCTTACGTCATTAATACTTAAAATCAGTTAATCTCGCCCTCTTACTATTGAAGAACAGTACTATGTCCTATCAAGCCCCGACTCACTAACTAGTTTGAAGTTAAATTACTTCATACTCGGAAAATTTGAGTTTACTTTAAAATGAATACCTATCGTATAGTCTTAACAGCATTGTACTAAACTAACTAGTTGTATTTGGCAAATGTGTACTTTGACATTAGGCGGATAGTACATCTGTTATCGTACATAATATCGATTATTTTCGTCCGTATATACGTCGACGTCAAATAAGTAATTGGAGCATCTGACATGGAATTACACGTACTACGGTACCTATACCTGAAACCGCAATACCTGAATAGGTACCTGAAAATACCTGAAAGTGCAATACAAAAATAATTCAGGAACAGTAAACAAACTTTTCAAGTATTCCGCTGTGGAGACTGCTTTGTCTGAACGTCATGGCTAGAGGGTATTTAACGTAAACTTTTTTTAAATTCCATTATCCAAAAACGTCCAAAAAAAGCACACTTCACACTTCACTAGAAATATATGCAGAGTGTCCCCCAAGTGTACACATGGGGAATGGGGATCTTGCAAACTATAAGAGGTACAAGTTCCGTTAAGATTATTTTGATGCGCTTATTTTGGTACGACATACCGAGAAAAAATGTTGTAGGGATTGTTATATCATTGGTTGGAGCTATTGTGTACAATTAATATTTGTTCCATTTTAAATTGAAAGGAAAATAATATTTAAACTCTACGTTTTAGGGCCAGTTTTACATCGCGGCATAATCTATCTATTCATAGCATAGCTATTCTAGGTATAAAATCCAAAAATATTGTTCCATCAGTTCCTTAATAGATCCAATGTGGAGAATTTTGAATTTAGAGAAATGTTGGTATAATAACTGATGCTAACATTTCATTTATTCTCGAGGGGCAAAAATTTTGAGGTTATTCCTAGACCAGCTTGTTCTGTAGTTTATACCGCCATTGTAAAACTGGGCCTTAATCAAATATCATTAGTAATCAGCAATCATAAAGTTTACTAGCATCAAAATGCTGTAACGTTGTAGAATTTTTGTCCGGCTCAGAGTAATTGCGAAACCTTAAGATTCTGGCTCTGGGCTGGCTGAAACCGTGTTATTTAACAGCTACAATAGTAACAGCAATATCATTTAATTTTCTTTTACTAATTAAATTTCCTCTCAAATGTAACAACCTTTGAAATTTGAATTTCTTCAAAATTCAAATTTGTTTCACCACCTAGTTTTGTTCATTAACCTTCAATTAATAATTATCCCTGGCTAGTAGATCAATGCCCCTGGGTTTTAATTTAAATATTTATTATACGTAAAGATAGATCGCAGCTGAATCTTTATCTATTGTGCATTCGTCAAGTTAACGCAAGGTCGTACATTTTCTACGCTCGATCTTGCTTTATAAGCTTGTAAACTTCACCCGGCTTTTAAAAATTCAGTAATAAATAGTTTGTGTTTGGTGGGTGAAGGATGGGTAAGTCGTCAACTAATAACTCTTAACAATTTGACCCCCCCCCCACCTCGGTAACTCAAAATATATTGTAGTACATAGTTAATTGAAATTTTAACAATTTAGTTAATGCTAATCATTATAATCTTAATTACATTTGAAAACCTGAAAATATTATTTTAGTGGATATTATTGTGATAAATTTATAGTCATCACGTCGAACCCATCACTCCGTCTCTGGGTCGAGCGAAGCAAAGAGGATTGAGGTAGGCCTCCGAGTTTTAGAACTTACAATGCTTACAGAAATAACTGAGAAATTTCATCAATAGTAATAAAGAAAATTTTCTTTAAAACCTCAAAAAACATATAAGTATAAAATTTTAATTTTTCATGAAAATATATTATACCAAAATTGCATGACGCAAACAAATTTGTAACCACCCCGTATATTATAGGTCTAGAAACTTTATACGAAAGGTATAAACGTTAGGTACACACTTTTATTATTTGTATAACAGTAAAAATACTGTTGATTTAGGTCCACTTGCATGTTTTATTAAGGAAATGCTACCATTTCATAAAACAAATTAGCGCGTGTCTTCGTAGGACACGCACATTTCAAGTTAAATTAAACAGTAACGGAAACTGCTTAATTTAAAATTGAAAATAGTTTAATTTTTAAAATACCAAGTTACTTTGATAAATTAATTACAGTTGCATAGTCATGATACCTTAGCACTTTAACCTGCTTCAGCGTAGTAGTGTCAACCTCTTTGGTGAGCAAGATGAATGAAGTACCGTTTTTCCTAGCGTGCATAGAATATTAATTTCCGTAAATTGTGGAAGTTGCTAATAAAACTAGGAAAAGCAATTATGTAATTACTAATTAACTAAAGTAGTAAAGTTTTAATAATAATTAGTTTAAATTTACATCTAAGACTAATATATCAATCAATTTGGGTAACGGTTTCAAATTATAATATTACAATAAGGGATAGACAAAACAAAGGCGTGGATGGTAGGTTCAATCTTGGGTCAAATATGTGTAAGTATCAAAATGAGATAATGAGAAGGTTTTCATTGAGTGGGAGTTGGCTGTTGTGCAATGTACATGTATAAAAAGATCCGTAAAACCTATTTATAAGAAAGCACCTCGCTGCACAGCCTTGATAAGCTGGTATTTTTGTTCACTTGTAAGAACAGTACTTGTAAACAGTTGCACTACAAAAAGCAAAAAACAAAATTATACCCGTCTTTTTAAGAAAATCAATGTTGAAGTAGTACTGAACGCTATCTGGATTTGTTTCACGGATATGGAAAATCGAATGTAGGTAATCGTTTTGTACTTTGACTCTTAAGTTTAAGTAGTATTAAGTGTGTTTAGAATCACTTGCACTCTTCAGTCAATGAGCCTTGTAAAAAGTCAAAATTTCATATAAAACGCAAAAAACTGTATTACAGGTGTTTTAACAAGAGATTCATTACTAAATGATTACTTCCGTTGACCAGTCCGAGTTAAAATTTTACGCATATCTCTAAATTTATTCATTTTTTGGTAGAAAATTCTCTCTCGTTTACGGTTTGTATGATTTTAAATAGGCATTTCAATTAAATCTTTTTGTGTTGAAACTCTTATTTACAAAAAAACATAATTAGAATAGGTTGCTGCTTCTATTGTAATATGTAATATGTTATTCGTACTTTATTCCCTTCATTAATTTATTCAAACACTGTAAATAATACCTCAAAATTTTCTAATTTGAAAGTACTGCTTTTTCAAATCTATAACCAATCTGCAGAAGATATTAACTGCATAACAATAAAGTGTGCAAAACTTCAGAACGAAATATCTGTATAGATCTCGCCAATTATCTAAAAACATATAGGGTGGACCTGAACCACTCGTACAAGACGAGTGCTCCGAAAAAAAATTAAAAAGGTGTTGTAAAAATCATATATGTATATGTTACCGGCAATTTGCGAAATCCGGCAATTTGAAGACTGCCTAGACAATCTGCAAACTCACTAAATCGTTAGGCAGTCTGCAGATTCACTAGTACTTTAGGCAATCTGCAAATTGACTATAGAATTTTAGAGAGTCTGCAGAATGTCTACTATTTAGTGAATGTGCGTTTTGATAATATATGGATCTCACATTGACTAGGCAATATAAAAAATGGCATTTTAAATAGGTAATTTTAAAAAGAACATTTATTAACTCATAGCACTTAGCAAGAACAATAAACTATTTGTTTTTAAAAAGAACATGTGTATTAAAATATTAACAAATACATATTTTTACGTAACAATAAAAATATATAAACCCAGAAATGCTAGGTTATTTGTTTTTTATTAAAAACATTTTTTAAAATATAAACAAATAAAAATTTTACGTAACTTTTAAAAATAAAAAATATAAACCTACAAATGCTAGTTTATTTGTTTTTTATAAAAAACATTTTTTTTCGCACAATGTCTAGGCTATGTGAGGTATGCGCATACTGTACAAGCACATTGACTAACAATATAGACAATTTGCAGATTGCCTATAACACTGTAGTTATTTTGCAGATTGCCTAACGATTTAGTGAGTTTGCAGATTGTCTAGGCAGTCTGCAAATTGCCGGATTTCGCAAATTGCCGGTAACATATATAATATGACAAAGATGATGACTGTATTAACACAAATTATGTAGTCGTGCGTAGTCGTGTAGTAGTAGTCCATCGTTTGCGATGTGCATTGTGCAACGGTTATAAGTTATAACTATGACCACGAAATAAGAGCATAATTTGAAAATAATTTCAGGTTAATGCCTATATAGCTCTGTTTCTTCAATTAAATCGGCTTCTCCAGTATATTAGTATATTAATTTACGACTTAAATTTTTTCTCAGAAATTATTACACAATTTTCAGAACTCTCTGACGTCATGATTTTCGTGCCGAGTTTTTTGAAAATTTATCGTAACATTAAATATTAAAATTAAATCCTATTTTTAAAAATAGTAAGACGAGAAAGTCTTAATAGTTAATAGTAATATTTATAGTTTTTTGAAGTAATAAATTATTAAATATCCATATTACAGTTTATGAGAATAACGATAATTTCGTTTTTAAAAATTCACGGTATAACCCACTTATTAACATTAATATTTTAAACACATTCCATTATTTTTAAGAAGTAGTAATTTAAGCAGTCGCAATGGTTTTCAGGTTCAAGTAATTATTTTTGTCGAAATGAAAACCATCTGAAAAATACAAATAACAATCGAATTGAAGGCAGTTCCTTTAGAACGAAAGTTGCTTTGTGTTTAATGGCTTTTAGGCAATTTTATGTTCAAAGGCCTTTAAGATAATTGTACAAATACAATTTTAAAGACATTTAAAAACTCCTCCCTTTACTGTAATCCTAACATATCAAATTAGATATTGAACAAGTTAATATAAAAAAGTAAAGAATAATTTTTTGACTCGGGTATCGGTAAAAAATGATAACATTTTAAATAGAAAGTGCATTTGACCAGTATGTAAAACATGTAAAATTAGATGGACTCATCTATCTCGCTTAATATTAAACAATGAACGCCTCGAAAGTGCTGTTTACAAGATCACTTGTACAAATCTTTAGCGAAAGTAAAGCACTCCAATATAATTATATAATTAAGCACTTGCTACTTCCTGCAAACAAAACTTGAAGGAAGAAATTTCAACTTACTTTGCGTGTTCACTTTAATATGTTTAATATGTGACTTTAATTGACTAAAATCTAGATTTTAGTGATGTATCTATTTCACGCTTGGCAGATTGAATTTAGGATAATTAGTAGGTACTTCGCTACTAACGTTTTCAGGATTTATTACGTTTTGCGGAAGACCGTTAAACATCTCTCTTTTCGTGTTATCACTTTTGTATTAAATAAGGAACTTTAGCAGATAAATAGCGGATCGGTGGTTAATTTAGCTTATATTTGTGACCTTTAGATTTTTGAAACTTTTATTTACAAAATCATATGTTTGATCCTGACCATTATTAATACCTATTTCACTTAATATTTGACACTTTTTCATTTGATGGGTATCCTTTATCTTTTGCCGGATGTTGGCAATCTATTTTCTCTTCTTCGTAGTTATCGTTAAAAACAGAGTTCTGGTATTACTTACACCTATCAAAACAGTATATTTTTTGTTTATGATAGTGTCTTAATGTCTTAAGTATTTTAAATCATTTACCTACTACTTTAAATTCTAAATTTGTGAGTAATATTTGTGTAAGTCTCGCAAACAAAAAAGATGTGTAGCAAGCAGCAAGTGTAGGCTAAAATACTTAGCTGTTGCTTATGCCACCACGCTTCTATATTTTTTGTCTTATACAGGGTGTTCGGATATTCCTTGGCCAACGGTCTACACATGATTCTACAGGTCAAAATAGCACTAGAAGCTCCTATAACAAAAAGTCGAAATCTCAATAATAAGAAAGTTGTGGGGCCTCAAAGTTGAGTTTTAAAATTTTAATTTTTGTCATAATTACTTTAAATGTTACCGAATTTTTTTGATATTGGGCACATTTACTAAGAATTATAAAGCCTCGAATAAGAAGTGGAAAAGTTTAAGAAATCTCAGCAATAAAGGGCACTTAACCTGAAGTCTAAATTTAATTTTAGTCCTAACTTTTTTGTCTGTTCTATTTTCAATTATTTTTCATACGAAATTTGAAAGATTAGACAAAATTATAAAATAAGGTACTCTTCTTTTAAGTTGATATAATTAACCGTTTCATCAGAAATAGCTTTCAAAAAGATTAAGTTTGGCCATTTTTTACGAAATTTTAAATGATCAGGTTGCCACGATCAACTAAAAACGAATAAACCAAAAGAATTTGGATTTTAGTTGATCATGGCATAAATGATGATGAAATGGCGATAGCAATGTGTCTGTAGGTACTGTAGGTATATTTTGCAACGGCGTTTCTGACTTACGCCACCTGCAGAGAGGTTCAATAGAATCAATAAAAGAATAGAATAAAAAAAGATTATTCATTATTGTGCCTCTCTGCTGGTGGTAAAGTTACCACCGCCGTTTAAAAATGTACCTACTGCACCTGGCTAAGGCGTTTGACTGTGTAAACCATACATTTTGTTATTCAAGTTAAAATGTTTAGTTAAGGTTTGCGTCATATTTAGCGAGTAGATGGCAGTCGGTTGCTTCGAGTGATGAAGTGATGTACACTCTTGATGAACTTTGATGGTTGCAGGAGTCCCCGAGGGGAGTGTGTTGGGTCCATTAATGTCCATCTTGTATGTTAATGACTTTTCTGAAATTGTGGAACTTTGGGATATTGTGCTGGAGTCCCGATCCACTCACGATTGAAGCAAGGGAGCAGTTGTTTTGAAGCTGCACATAACGGCAATAGATGCCTTGAGTAAGTCGATTCCACTAGTGAATTCTAATAAACTTTTAGGAGTGCACATTGACTGTGCCTTCTCTTGGAAAACGTTGTATACTAAATCAGTCAATAAAACGTTACGTAGGGTTGCGTATGTATGTGTTAAGAAATCTAAAGCCGAGTCCAGATTATCGAACGGAACCTTGACGCGAACCTTTACGCGAATCTCGAACTAAGCCCCGATGCTGACAATTTTGCAGCTAGCCGAAAATTTTGCAGCGAGCCGAACCTCGTGCATCTCGAACCTCCCAACGATCCACAATCAGTTTATTTCGATTCGAAAATTCACAAAATGAACAGCGAAAAACTAGCTGCTGCTGCGCACTTCTTTCATACCAGGCATCATGCCTTTTATATTTATTCAAATGTTGTGGTTGTTTGGCATTCCAAAGAATATCCTTAGTTTGGTATGCATCTATGAATCCGAGACATTTTTCTTTCGTCCACTCCATAACTGCACTTATAAGCCAATGCTGAATGCAAAAGCAAACGCAATTTTTTAAAACACCTGCATGGATCGAATGTCGGCTCTCGGCGCCGTCCAACGAGTTTCGAGCCGAACCTTGTAACATCCTTTGAAGTTTCGTCGAAATACCGACTCGGGATGGTTCGATGTGAGCTTGTACGCGGTTACGCAACAAAGCTCAGCTCGCGGTTCAGTTCGATAATTAAGACGTGGTTTGATACGTGTTTATGCTCGCAACGAGGTTCGGCTCGAAGATCGGTTCGATAATCTGGACCCGGCTTAACAGTGGTTACTCAAAGGCAGGTTGTATCGAGCGCTTACCATGCTTTGGCACAATCGGTCGTGCGTTATGGTATCGTCTACTGAGGAAATTCTTTGACAGCTAAAATTGTATTCATATGCGAAAAGCTGTATTCGAGCATTAACTAATATTAGTGCACGTAGGTACATAGTGTAGTATAGGGAATACTTTATGCAATACCATTTACAGTGATCAGTATTTATAATAATAATAATTGTTCGAGGGCATTCCCATGTACTACACATAATTCATATTTCATCATCATGGCACAAGAGAAAGAGCCACATTCGTAAACCACTTTCAACTCGGACTATGATTCACAAAAATATGTTTCTTAATAATAATAATAAATAGACTTTATTTATTCTGGCGAAGTTCAGCCACAGGCTGTTCTTCCATAACCAGACAACGAAAGACACAAAATATAAACTAAAATATCATGGCATTAAAACATGCATAGAGACAGAAATTGTACCAAACACGCTCTCGCTGTTCCAGCAGTATGAGATCCCTTACTCTACTTCTAAAAACATAATGACTAAGACTTTTTTGTTTTTTCTGGCAGTCTATTATACAGAGCCACAGAAATATACGCAAAAGAGCGACAGAACATAGCAGTGCGGTGACGTGGAATATCGAGGGCACCCGTATCCCTCAAAACTCTACCCCTCAAATCCGCCCGTGACACTAACATTTCCCTTAAGTATTTTGGTTTTCCCGATATAACAAGCTTATGCAAAAAACACAAAAGGCGATGCTTCCTTCTTGCACGCATATTCAACCAACCCAACTTCACCATTCCTGGAGTGATATGATATGAGTAATTTTTCATTGTATTATTGACGGTTGACGTCTTCAAATGCTTTGCCCCATCAAATTAAAATATTAAATGGAATGGCGTACCTAAAAGTGAATTTAAAACGATTTCTTTTAGAAAACTGTTTTAATTCCTTGAAAGAGTATTACAGCAGTTAAGTAGTAGATCCCTATGCACGGGCTAATGCTTTTTTAACGTGTATTTGTAGTATGGACGTGTAATAATTTCTTTTCTTAACTCTTTCGACACCATTTTGTGGTCTATTTTTGAAATAAGATTAACTAAAGAAGTCTCACTGGGCTGACTTTATATCGTCACATCGACACGTTCAAAACGTAGTTTGCTTCGATTTGAATTATGAAGAAATAGTCTTAAACTTTTAAACAAATATTTCATAGAGTTATGTTATAAATTATAATGTGCTTCAAAATTTCAGTTCTGATATTTCTCTCCATTTTAAAAAAGCCGTTTGATCTAGATTAAATTTCTTGGCAGGAGCACCAAATTATGCAAATTTGCAAAAGTTAAATCTACCTGTTATCTAAGATGGTATGTGAGAATTTGAATTTGTGCTAGCTTGTAGTATTGACTAAAAACGCTATTTAACTTTTTTATTGTTATTAAAATTTTTAATTTGTTAACATATAAAAATAAAAACTTTTCTTGCTACGATTTAAATTTTAAATTAAAACTAACATTTTGCGCTGTAAATTAGAGTTTAGAGTTTCTTTATTGAAACGTTTTCAGCTTGGGGTGCAGTTAAAGGATAAAAATGTATTCAAATATTTTTTTATACCATCCAAATACTCTAGAGGATATTAAACTCGTCAAAACTGGAAATACATTTCAAAAACTACGACTATTTATTTGGTATTGATTATAACTTTTTATCTACATTTGTTTCGGTAAACCGAACGTGATTGATTGTAAAAGACTAATAATGAAACCACCAGTTACGATAATATTTCAATGAGGGGAATACTCTTGCATGTTCAATGGGAATTGGCCTATAATCGAACGTTTGTATTGAAATTTTATTTGTGGAAAATTAATGCTACAAAAATGGATTTTTGATAATATCAATTTTGAAATTAATTGATTAGGTACGTATCGCAAAATTTTACTTTTGAAGAGTTTCTTGAACTACTTTTGTGTAATATCTACACAATAATTACTTATTTGTATTGGGTGTAAAAACTATTACCTACTTTTAATGTTAGTGAGGATTTCCTAAAATAGTAGATAACGCCAAAAAACGCTTAAGTGCTTGTATTTCAGCTACGATACAGTTTCATGAAAAATGATATAATATAGCTAAATACTTCCGTGTAAAATAAATGTCGAATGGCACCCTGAAACGATTAATCGTAACAGAATTATTCAACTTAAGATATTTAAATACGTAATTTAATTATTTGTAACCACGCAAAGACAAATTTGAGTTAAATTACCAACGTATTGCAGGTAAAAACGTAATAAAACACAGCTCCAAACGAGACGCACGTTTTGTAGTGCTAGGCATTACAGCTCCGTAAACTTCCTCAAAAACCATAAAGTAAAGTATTCTAAACATATTTGCATAAAAACCTTTGAAGTTGAAATTTGATATAAACACCAGCTGACGACACACGCATTTCACTTAAAGTTTCCTCATGTTTGTAACTTTGCGGTTGTTAGGGTTCGGATTTTATGCAACAAAAAATTATATAATATTTTATGAAGTACCATCCTATTTCGTATAATATAATTATTGCTCAACGCATGCTACATTTTTCACTTTTAAACTTAAACTTTATCCGTTTGGGTACACGAATGTAAAGATATAGTTTACAACACAAGCCGAAAGACTAATGTGTTTGGTGTAAAACTAATTTGAAGATTACCCTGCTGCAATCTTTTAGTTGTACGCCGATACGATCATTGTGGTCTAGGAAAAAGAAACCCCGAAACAGATAACATAAGAAAAGTGTATTTGATTTATTGTTTGTAAAGCCGTGTTACTTACGTAATTACAAT
Organism: Malthinus flaveolus; assembly: GCA_950108345.1. Lineage (NCBI taxonomy): Eukaryota > Metazoa > Arthropoda > Insecta > Coleoptera > Cantharidae > Malthinus > Malthinus flaveolus. The sequence continues at coordinate 65,837,583 of OX467285.1, forward strand.
AATTCAACTTAAAGCTAAACCAACATTTGTTATAAATAAATGTGTTAAAAACTACTTGTTGGAGAAAACAGGTTGCATTGGGAAAGTTATGAGTGTTGTGGTGTGCTTATGATACAGATGTTACATGCTCTAGGCTCTAGGGGTGAGTTATGTTATTTATAAAGCACGAATCGATATTAAAATCGAAAAATTTGTAATACTTTTGTTTTCGTGGGCGATTTGTTTTTCGCCAGTTATTTTATAGTTTTAGAAAAGTTATTATGTTTTTCAGCCATCTATTTTATTCTCAATCTAAATGATTTGTGCTATTAAACTAAATATTAAATGGAAACTGATTTCTGCAAAGAAAGTGTTACCTTCTAAAAATTAACAACATCGCTCTATCGCTCATTGAACTAATACTAACACTTTTAACTTATAATTATAATATACCTTTTTATATTTGGCGTGTATAATAATAAAGCTGTTACAGCACTCATATGAGTGCTATAATAGCTTTTATCCGAACTATATTATTATCGCACTCGTTTATTATAAAACTCATCGCTGCGCGGTTTGTTTCCTAAACTTACACGTGCGAGAAAAACGTCTCCTATGAACTCGTTCTCTAATAATATACTAATATTCTTCATGTAAAAGTTTAAAAAAAGCCATCAGCCACTTGATATCAAAATATTAAGATAATCTGCATTTTGCTCCTTTTGATTTACCTAATTACCATAACTTCTCAATTTGAGTGGTGTGCAATTAATAAACTCCTTATTTCGAGGGAACCTTTTAACAATATTGATTAAATTAAACTTTGCCGTTATTCGAGACATCTTAATAAAATTATGTTGATGTAGAAGTTTCGTGGGGAAGTATATGAGGCGACAAGCTTTACAAGCTTACGTAGCAATTCACGAAATTGTATTCATGCGGTGCACCAGGATTATTACAATTAATTTCTCACACGGAAAACAAGATTACAAATAGGAAATTAAATTTTAGTATATAGGTGGTAGTTGAGGTACTTAGTAAAATTAAAGTTTATTATACCATAATTTGTTTAGATGGGAATTTATCGATTTAACTTCGAATGTGACTTACAATTAAATAACAATTTTCTCCATTTTTAATTACAAACTGAATCGACAAAATAATCAGGTTTTTTGATCGTATTTTCTTGCGTATTTTTGTAAATATTTGTATTCTTTTCGACAGTACGAAAATATTTTACAGAATTAAATTTGAAAATTTCGATAAAAACCATTCGTTTATACAATCGGAATCAATTATTTATTTTGAAATAAAATTTTCGTGATGCCTAAATATTGATATTTTCGTTCGGAAACATTAATTAAGAATTGCAAGCTGTTTTCGGTCAACATCGCGTGTGTTTTTATGAACGTAACGGAATTGTCAACAAAAAAGGATATTAAAGAAAACAGAGCTGAAAATGTCAGTAATCGATTACACACTGAAAGGATATCGTTTACTTTGAGAGAAAAGCTCCCTAAGAGTTAGCAGACAATCTTCTCCCTTCTCTTGCATATAATTTGTCAAATGTGTATTTGTTACTTCTAAATTGTATGTTGAAATTTTAAAGACGAATTTAATAAAATATAAATTATTATTGTTGTGATGTTTCAATTCGAAACCGGTTAAGTAACCGAAATAAAATGATGCAAAGCGGTAGGTATCATTAGGCATGTTTAAAATTAAAGAAAATATACCTATTAGGCAGTTTTTACAGGAGAATATTTAAAATTAAAAACACCGAGTTGTAACAGACATCAATTTGTTTGTTGATTGAATGATTGGTTAGCTGACGAGATGAGATAACAACTGGATTTAACCAGTTAAATTTTACAACTAGGGGTTAACCGTCGTCTGGAAATGTACATTTCCTATGAGTTGAAAATACAAATCGGAGAAAATTGCTTAGTCGAGGTAAGCAAGACCACCGGATACCCCAAGAGAAAATGTTATGGTGCTCCTTAATGAGTAATATAAAAGGTGGGTTGGTCATCTAACGTTTGGAATTTGAATCGGCTATAAAAGGAAAACTCATGAATATTTTTTTTAAATTATGAGTTTATTAGAAAGGTTTGACATTTTCATTTAAGAATGAAACACAACATCATTAAAATGACTGCCACGGCTGGCTTGACAGTACCCCATCCGATCGACCAAATTTTTCAGTACATTATCGATTGTTTGGGCTCCAATCGCATAAATGGCAACTTCTATTACGTGTTTCAAGGCATTAATCATCTTTGGATGGTTAGCGTAGCACTTATCCTTATTTTGCTTCAAAAGTGAGCAAGGGCAATTGACTATTGCCGTCAATAGCGAACGTTACTGTGCCATGCTAAGCGAAATTTTGTTTCCAAAAATTGAAGAGTATGACATGGATGACATTAATTTAGTTTCAACAGGACGGGACCACTTGCCACACAGCCAACGTAACCATCGATCCTTTGCGCACTGTTTCTGGAAATCGAATAATCAGCCGAAATGCTGATGTCAATTGGCCGCCTAGGAGCTATGAGTTGACCCCATTGGATTTTTTTATGGAGAGCCCTTAAGAATAAGTGTTACGTTAACCATTCGAAGACGATTAATGCTTTTAAACGCAAAATAGAAGTTGCCAGTCATGCGATTTCAGCCCAAACAAGCGAAAATGTACTGAAAAATTGGGTTGATCGGGCGGGGTACGTCATTCAAATGATGTTTGTGTTTCTTTCTTAAATGGAAATGTCCAATCTTTCTAATAAACTCATAATTTTGAAAAAATATTCATTCGATTTTTTTATAGCCAATTCAAATTCCAAATTCACCCTTCGCTTAACTAGGGTTTTTAATTAATAAAGAAATAGTGTCATTCAAAATAAAATAAAACGAGCAGTAGCTTTGGCCTTACCGAAGCTAGGCGGTTATGCTATACGCTTCTTACACACGAAAAACAATTTTGATTGAGGAAACTCTCAAACAAAGAAAATTTAATAAAGTCGGATATATTTCTTTATATTCAAATTTTATCATTGAAATCAGATATGCTCAGAAAACGTTTAAAAGCAAAAGTAATAAAGAAGCTGGTCCAAATTCATTTTTTAGACAGTTAAAAGCGTTAACAAAGAAATTTTAAATAAATCCTTGAGAAAGTTGCCTCTGGTAATGTTTTTCATCTATGGCTTTAATGTTTTTCAGATTCAATATCGTCATCAGCAGCTCTTTGCTGTCAATTGCAAATAATTTATTTCCTGCCATTCTGTATGTGGATGTAATTTCACTATTTATCTTTGTTTTATATACGAAGTCCTCTTTGATGTTATCAATCTCTTTATTTATTTTATTTTGAATTTATTTCGTGATTTTTGCACTTGGATAACTTACACAATCAAGGCGCGTAGTTTCAACGTTACATTTTTTATTAAAAGACATTTTGTGAGTGTCAAATCTATTTCTAATTTTTTTGCGTTGTTTAACATTTTCCTCTCTTCGTCTGTTTGCGTCCTCTGTGAAAATAACTGTTGAATAGACAAAACTGTAGGAACTGCCAGATTTTCTAGGCAGCTTAAATTCGAGAATTCTCAATACGGAGATTTCATATTTGACAATAATAAACGTCTACTACAAGAGCTGCGAATTAGTGATAATTAATTGACTCCGCTTAAAAGGGTACGTTATGCTTTCGGTCTGGGTTAAACTGTACTTGAGGCGAAAAGCCTACTTGGTTTATTTATAAACTAAAATAAGCAACATGTAACGTTTTTTGTTAAACGTTTTCGAATTTTTAATCGTAGGGGGATGGAACTGCCGCAAAATTCTTTAGTGAGTCCTATCCAAGTTTTTTTCTAGTTCACTCAACTGCCCACTGCCCATGACTTTCACGGTGTACCATTTTAAGGTATGGGACATCTACGTATCGTAGTAACGCTATTGTTCATTTTGCCACTTTGGCTAAAATAAAAATTAGTAAGAAAGCTATAGAACTCACTGTAGACACGAAATAGCGAAATATTTAAACGAAAGGGCTCAAAACTCACTTGCCATAAATTTACTTTTTATTTAATTTACGAGCGTAACTTCCGAATACTGATAAAGAAAAACAAGAGAATACATAAATAGTTTTCTATCCCCCTATAAGCGCTTCTATATTAATTAACTTCTTACAAGTTTGACCCTTAAAACTAGCTAACTGTAATGTATTAGGTATATAAGAGTATTAATTCGACCGAAGCAAATGCGCAATTATGCGGCAATATATTTTATTCCCTTAGCAAACTCACAACCACTTGAATCAACATGGAAGATTGCTCTTAATAAAAGTTATCACAACAGGTAGATTAGACATGAATAGGGTGAATTTGACGTCGCTAAATTACTATTTCGAACAAGTTGATCTCGACAAGAAAAATAGTTATAAAAATGTTAAATGCTTCGTATAATAGTTACATAAATTTTCGATTCATTGAATAGCGAGTGGAAAACCCAACAAGTAAGATATACTGTACGTATAAAAAGAATGTAAGGTTAGAGATAAATCAAAGAATAATTTAAAATACAAAAAAAATCGATGTATGTAAATTTGAAAAAGAGTCAGTTTTGGAACGTCTTTCGTATTTTTGCTATAACTTACAATGCACGTTTCATTGTTAAGCAAAACGTGAAATGGAATTCTGCAGCGAGTGTAATAATTTACGGATCATAACACGATGAGCACTTATTCATCTTGGGGCAGGTTAAGATGGTATTTATGGAGAATGTAAACATAGTGAAATATGTATTGCTGTAAAACATGTAGAGACGAAGAAGAATATTACACTAACTCTGACGCGAGAAAATTGCATTACGAATTATGCGTATAGGTTTAGTAATAATATAATACAACGTAAGATAAAATAATTTTGGGGAGAATTTTTATACGCATTTTTACCGCAATGAACTTTTATGTTTATATTTTCAAATTTTCCTCTGACGTTTTATTATTCTTCTTTTTCCAAATGGTTACTTTCCCAATTGAATATATCGTCTAGAAAAAGTTAAACTGAAAAAATTGATTCGATTTCGATTTCCCCTTTCTCTTAAACTTGTGGTTTTTACACCTCTTGTAAAATACAGTTACATAAATCGGGCTTCTTACGTCTGGTAGAAGTAAATGTTAAGTGATTTCGTATCAAAATAAATTTAACAAATTGAATCTTTGGCTCTAGTTGATAAAAACAGGCACTCCTAATGATTTTAAACTTAGCCGGAGTTAACCTCACACCTGAGCTTGTGTTCGGAAGCTCTAGCTGAACCCGGAGGTAGCAGCAGTACTATAATACTATATTTTAATACGTAACGTACCTAATGTTACAGCTTGTTAACCTGTTAATATTTTATTTTTAATAAGTTTTATTTTTAAGATTTCGAATTTTTAATTTTTCTGCCGTATTTGATAAATTGATGTAAATGTAAATACGAGCCAAACTATCAAAGAATGTCCCATCTTGAGCTTATAGCTGCACTTTCCTTAAATTCTTTTTAACTCTGTGTAAATAAGTTAATCGATTGCACAGTTAGGCGAAGGCCTAGATATTACAGTGCTAACGATGAACATTTATCAAAACTGGAAATTATTACAGGTGCTTTGGTTTTTTTAGAAAATATACTAAGTATCGCTATATCAAAATTTTCTTGGTGATTTATATAATCGACTGTGTATGAAGTATAAATACAATTCTTATTCATTATTCATCTTTCTCTAGATTTAAACACCGGAAAGTTATTTCGAGGTTATCTGAAGTAATTTTTCTAATTATTTATTGATTTGGCGGGTATTTAACAAAACCTCAAATAACTGTCGCTGTATTTGATCCAGGCCGACCGGCCCACGGAATACCGCGAAAGACGTGATAGACAGGGTGTTCCCTGAGGTAACCAATAAATGTATGTTCTATAGAGGTGATTCCGAGCAAAAAAGTTATACACATTTCGTCAATTCTTTTTCGACCTAAAATGCTCTCCTAATCCTAAACGTTGTATCGTAGCAACAATTAGATTGACATCCTGATTAATGAAAATTTCAACAACTTTTTAAGAGTTTTTTATTCTTTTGCTAAAAGCAAGATGAAATGTAATACATTTATCATTTATAACTTCAAATTCTCCATAAGTTTTGTCCCTTGCATTTTTGCTCTAAAACAATTAGGAAAGCGGGAATTTGAAAAAAAACGTAATGGCACGTACAGGTAAGCGATTCAAGAGAGCTTTATTTAAAAAAAACTATTCGGTATAGATTTAGATGCGGAGAGGGAACTTCAAAGCCACTGCTTATTAATTTTTATGTTGCATGCTTTTACCCCCCTCCCCCTTTCACCAATGTGTGATACATTATTTTAAAGGCCATGTAAAACCTAATATTTCTGTGAAAATAAAACCGAAATCAGATCCTAATTTCTTGCAATACAGAAAAATATAATGTCTTTGAAAAGTATTAGATTAAGTAATGCCAAGTAGGGGTTGCTGGGAGTGAAAGAGAACAGCATAAAAATTAATTAACGGTGATTTTAAAGTTCCCCTTCCGCATCTAAATCGACGTGTTTTGTCTTCAAGCGTGTATCAATTAGATTAGTCATTCAATTATTTATTTTAAGTGGGAGATTTTCAAATGAACACGCTGTATTAGGTAAAATAGAGGTGCTGTTTCTTTTCTTAAACTTTTATTCTTAGTTTAAATTTCAACACCGGTAATGAATGTTCATTTCAGCAAGTCTAAAAAAAAGTAGGTAGCACTAGATAAATTTTCGTCTATTAAGTTAATAAAGCGGTTTCCCGAGTAGTCGTACGTGTTAAATTCAAACGATTCAAATACTCATTTTGTTGATTTTACTAAAAGGCTTAAAAGCTTATCAAACTAGAAAAACAATTAGCATTTACACAATTTCTACATCCCCTTAATTAATTGCGCTTTTTATAAACCGTACACTCGAAAAGGAAAGTTGGGCATTGTTTCTTTAAATAAAAACGTCCTTTCTTAAGGATTAACTTGAAAGTTAGTCTAAAAGTACAAATAAACACAAAATGTATTTTTTACAATAATAAATTCGTAACTTCAATAAATTAACGACACAAATAATATTTATTCAGCTTTTTAGTTTAGGAAATGAATTGCTAGCGTTCTACTGAATACCAAACGATGTTGGAAGCAATTATGATACGTATAGCTATTTGTTGATATGATAAGTATGTATATTTTATTTTATTTAGAAGTTAATTAAGCGCAGTGAGTACAGCTTTAAAACAAAGCTCGTTTAGTATTCTCTACGAAGCCACAAACTAATACAAAGTTGTCATTAGAGACCAATAAAACCTAGTAAAACAACGTCAATTACTATTTTTTATTGCAAAATTAGAAAAAATTTAAAAATTTAAGTCGAAATTTAATTGGAATTTTACAGGCCTCCTAAGTAATTATTTGACTAATAAATAATAAATTGTTAAGGTCGAGTGTTCCAACAATTCTGTGGTAGTAATTACACATAACACTAAAGGTTTATACGCTTTGAATTTCGAAATAGGTTAAAGTTATGTTTTTGGTGGTTTTATACAAATAGTTATTGCAGGTAATTTGTTTACTGTAAGTACACACTATCATCAGTACCAATCCACTTTTAGGAAATTAAGAAGATTTGTTACTCTATAAACAAAGTGTGTGTAGGTACCTGCTTTGTTACTCGTGGCATTCGAATATTTGGGTTTTAGTGAGTGCACATTGCAACTACTGCTACAAAAATGATACATATTTATAAAGTAAATACGTAATAACTCAGGTATAAGGTACAACCAAATACAGTAGACCTAATAATACGTACATCATAACCAAATAACAGGAATACGCATAAGTGGCGCTTCTAGCGGTCTGAGTTGCTGATATACGCATCAGCAGTAAATTACAGCAAATGTTTTATCAAAGTTTACTCAGTTTTACGCTTGAGTATGTAACAGTAACAGAAACGCATTGAAATTGTTATTTGAAAATTTAACACATAATTTCAATTTGCAGTTTTTATTTACTCGAGGTTAACTACCACCTACAGTAACTCAAGTCAATAGATGGCGCTGAAGATTTATGCCGGAAAAATGCTTAGTTGTACGGTACGTATTATTAGTCCACGAGGGCGGATTGATATATTTCCGAAAAAACAAAGAAGGCGCAACTTTTTTCCCAATTTTTATTTTTATTTTTCAACATAGTCTCCTTGTAGCTCAATACACTAATTCCAGCGATGTTCCAATTTTTTGATGCCATCCGAATAATAAATCTCGTAAAACCTTTCAAAATAGGCATTTGGTGCATCGATTACTTCAGCATTCGAAGCAAATTTTCGCCCATCAACTATTTTTTAAAATTTGGAAACAAAAAGTAATAGTAGGTGGTCAAATCTGAAGAATATGGTGGATCTGCCAGAAATTCGAAACGATGTTCAACCAATTTTGCCATCGCAATTCTCGATGAATGTGGGGGTACATTTTCATGATAAAACAGGACTGTTTTCTTTCTTAAATGTGGTCAATCCTTCTTTATTTCGTCACTCAATCGATACAATAACGATGCATAGTATTGTCATGTTATTGTTTTTCCTGTTTTAAGATAGACAATCAATATTATGTCACGCGCATCCAAAAAAACAGTTGCCATAACCTTTCATGCTGATTTAATCGTCTTCGCTTTCATAGGGGCTCTTCCAACATCTTCTATCCATTTTTTAGTTTTGGGTGTATAGTGATGAATCCATGTTTCGTCAACAGTTATGAATCTACACCAAAATTTATTGGGATTACGCCAAAACAAATCCAAAATCCAAACAAAGTTGTCAAACGAGTGAGTTTTTGATCGACTTTCAGCAAACGCGGCACTAATCTTGCTGATAGCTTTTTCATTTTCAAATGTTCATGTATGATGCTGAAAACGCGTTCATATGAGATGCTTACAATGTCAGCAATCTCGCTCAACTTGACTCGGCTATCTTTTAATACAATATCATGGGTTTTTGCAATAAATTATTTCTTCGGTAGTCACCTCTTTTGGCCGGCCATGACGTTCAACATGATTTGTGCTTGTACGACCACGTCTATACTCAGCAAACCAAAAATAAATCATAGATTTCGATAGAGCAGAATCGCCAGAAACATTAGTGAGCTCAAAAAGAATTTCTTGTTTTGCTAAGCCTTTCAAAAATAAATATTTAATCACTACACGGTTCTCGACTTTTTCCATTTCAATAAGAAATGTAAAATACTTTCATTCAAGTGAGTGTAGCGAGCAAATTAATAGAAAGAATGATCTGAAATTTTTAGAGCAGTCAACTTAAAGATTATACTAGTCAACTGTCTTATTAGTATTTCGTTTTTGCTGCCATATTTTTCAATTCCTGAAACTTATCAATCAGCCCTCTACAGTATTTGGTACAACTATTTTACGAACTAACGCTTGGATTATAAATATTGTAATATGTATGACCTATTATGTAGTATAACTGTTTGTACATGAAGCTCCTCCAGAGCTCTCTGCTCCATTTATGCCCATTTAATTATACATTTAGGGTGGAGATATTAATTAAAATAATCTACCATTTTTATCAGATCTCTAGTTAATCCTGAAGAATATAAGTTCGGCTTTAATTGCGATATAACAATATAAAAAAAGTTAATTTATTGTATAAAATGTCATCATTATTATCTTAACAGGTCTACTGTGAATGGTGTGATTTGTGTCCTGCGTTTCATTTAATTTCTTTTTTTTTACAGCGCCCATTTAACCATGTATAAAATACTATCATCACAATTTATCAGAAGTTGCATTCAAAATGAATACAATTTTTAACTCAAACGATAAAACTAACTTCATTCTTCTCCATTCTTCTTTTATCGTAAACAAAACAATAAAATATTTCACCTTTAAAATGAAAAGAATTTAAAAAGTTGCATTCATTATTAAAAAAAGGTATAGTATAGAACAAATTTTATTTATTGCGTTTTTATACTATTAAAAGGGTAAACACGATTTTAATAGGGTTATAAAAAAGTAATTACGATCGCTTTTATCGATAGGTTAACGGCAATATTTTATAGTTAACGTAATCACTGCCAATAACAAATTAATTGGTTTATATTGAATTTCAACCGTTTTTTACCTAACCCTTCTATAATTCAGGGAAAAAGGCCATTTAGTTAAATACTAACATAAACAACAATTAATGAACTATTTAAAAATACAAAAATAAATAAATGTCATAGTGTTGCAGGTTATAGTGTATACTATGTTAGGGTAATAATCGTTCTCCGTTTCTTTTAGGCTGTAAATTATAGCCTTTTATTTTGTGTTACACGAAATTTTATTCGCTTTCGCGACGACTTAACTCTGCTATTCTGTAAATTTTAAGCCTTCATGCGAAGTTGCCCCAAACAGCTTATCAACACAAACTTCAAAATTATTATAATATTACATTTAGACAATCTGCTGCTATAAATTGTTTCGAATTTAAAATAATAACGAAATGAAGCTATTGTAACATAATAATCACAACAATAAATCAAACACTAGACACTGATCAATTTGAGTTTTAGTATAAAGTGCCCGTAATGAAAGTTGAAACGCAACTACAAACGGAACGTCAAAGTAATCCAAGAAATTCTGATAGATTTTGACTGTGATATACATTATTCAGTAAAACATTATAAAGTGATATACATATTTTTTTAGCTGTTGATTCATGTTTATTTTGTGATGGATCTAGGCTGTGGTTTACATGAAAGTTTTTATATATATTTATTGTTTATTTATTATTTACATGTTAGTTATTGTATGTTTCTTAAGTAGCGTTTATTGTTCAATTTGCAATTAGGGCATTCTACACTCTTTTTTAATACGCTAATGACCTTAGATATCGATGCTTTTTTAGATTGAGAAATTTAAAAACATTTTATTTAATTATTAAATTGCAACTTAAGGTGGCGATATTACCCTAGAGTGAAAAGTCCCTCGCCTATTTTTAAAGTAACGACGGCTGTTATCAAATTAGCTACATTAAAATTTACATAGTTAGGCGAATTTATTCCCAATTTCAGAAAGCCCCTGTCCTTATAATAGAAATATAAAAATTCATAAGCGTTTTACTGGAGCGGGTGGTTCAGCTTCATTATGCTAATTATTCAAAACTAAGTCTTAAAGTGAAGATAAATATGTAGAGTATATTTCTTATTTAAAAATGGGCCAAAAAAAGGGCAACTAAAAGTGAACAATTATCCTCACTTTCAGTAAGCCGTACCTATCTCTATTAAATATCAACATTTCAGCAACAAAATTTAGCTTACGTTGTAGCTCAATCTTTGAACTTTATTTTTTGTCTAAATAATTTTTTTGTAACTTCAATAGGTTTTGCTGCTCAAGCGCTCCAGTATAGCACTATTTGCAACATTTATTACATGGGCGAAGTCGCCACCTTAAAAATAAACGTTTACAACTTTAATAACGTAAACACTTAGGTAAAAGCAAATTTCACAGTCAATTAAATGTAAGTAAGTACTATTCCAATAAGGCGTAAGTTTAATATCAGCATCTGCAAAGCATTTGTTGGACAGAATCACAATGCATAATAAACGAAGCAAATTGGTTTCTTTTATGATATGGTTATACGAATACTATATCTATAAAATTGAGTTTATAGTCTGAAAATCATGACGCTTTTCTAACTTATACCCAGTCTACAAGTTTTGAGGAGTTTCTAACTAGTCCGCTTCGCATGAGATGAATACGAACTTTAAGAAGCTTTTGACCAAGTAATGATTTACCCAATTCGGTTTTCTAGAGCTATGAAACCAATACTTGAACATATATATGCCTAAGGGTAATTTTTTTAAAGCTTTATTCGCTGAAAATTTTAGACATCGATTTTGCTTTTATTTAATTTTGTGTTTGCTTAATTTTAAATGTGTTTTATAAGCTAATGCTTTTTTATTTAACAAAAGAAGTTTAAAAAGCATTAAAAAGTTTGTATAAATTAAAATTTTAATACGCCCAAATATTACAAAATTGTTAGCAAATATTAATTATAAAATTTTGAGGGAAATTATTACTTTGTTACTTTGTATCCTCTACCCACTATCAAACTTTTTGTTTACAATAACATGAACGCCTCACTGTGCTTTCAGGTACTGTATTGGCATTATTGTATATTCTATGTAAGTAAATCGTTAGTAGGGTTTGAGGACGAAGCACTCTACCTTTTTGCTGTGGAGAAACTATTTTTTTCTGCAGTCACAATAGAAAAAAAATACCTGGATCTTTTTACGCCGGCTAGAATATTATCGAAAGGTGGCATTTTCTGTAAATTACGTGAAAATTATCCGTCTGATCGGTGGAGCAAAGTAAATGTTATAATACATTTTGCTAGACAACACAAATAACAGTATGGGAATAACTTTTTCTATTTATGTAAAAACAATACTTTTGCTCAAATTAATGTTTCTGCTTTCTTCGCCCCTTTCTTTTTTATAACACGGGCTTGTGTTTGTATAAATAGTATCTAGTCTAGAAAAAGAACTGTTTAATACAGAACCGCTACTCTGAAAACTTTTGTAAAAAGTAACTTTAATGTTAAAAAATCAGTTGCATAACTCGTCGCATAATATGCGGGTTCTGACACAATTTGCGAATTCCGCGGAGTTAAATAATTAAGTCGCGGTTTTCCGCCAACGATTATCGGTTTTAATGCTAAGTAATGTCCGCGCCTCCGGAATAAAAACATACAAGACATGTTAATTACAAGCATTAAAACCGATAATTGTCCGCAAAACCGCCACTTAATTTGATTTCCTTGGAATATTATGCAAGTTGAAGCAGAACCTGCATAGACTCTCTAGCTCACTAAAGAATCAGTCTTTTTTTGATAATGAACTACCAATTTCATATTATACAAAACTTGTAGAAAACTAATGAAGCGCTTTATTGAAACGTAGTATTTATAATCGAGTTATGCAAATTAAAATAAAATTAAATAATGTACTTCCTTAAAAGTTCGTTTAAAAATCATTTTTATACTATAAAGAAAAGTTTGTGTGGAAATTTACGACGAATTTTTGTCGTTAAACTTAGACGTTGAAACTTAGAATAGTTTTCAAAGTGGCTTAGCGCATAGAGAATATTTCAATAGTTAATACATAGCGATGGCTTGAAATGGCTTTCAATAACAATAAACTAAAACTAATGCACGTATTATAGGTAATTGATTTGCCTCAAATCTATATTTATTGTATTTCCACGAATACGAGAAATATGATAATTTGGAGCGTGCATGTGTGAAATGTGTATTAATTAATCAAATATGCGCTATATGCATCAAGTTTTTACTCAGGTTGCTTGGGGTGTCTCAAAATCCTGTATAAATCATAAAAGTGTTTAAAACTATTTAAATTTGTTAGCTCAGCTCTTCTTGTATAATTTACAATGAAATGTGTAATGAAAACCCTTTACTATTTCAAATATCACGTTAGTACCTCAAGGCGTCTTCTTTTGAAGCTTTGCAAAACTATTAGTTAATACAACTTTGTGCCAATTATATATTCATTTTCGACTGGGAACGTTGTTTATCTTTTATACAAAACTTTTAAGTTTACTTTGAGAGTTTGTATTGAAATAGATTGAATAAGGAAGTTTGAGAAGAAAGTCGATCTTTTTAGTAAAGTTTTTTTGCAACAAATTTTTGCAGTGTCTGCCTACTTTCAGTTAAATTAAAGAGTTGAACTTTTTAATTTTTAACTCTTAAAAATACAAGCAGCGAGATGTCGGTAATCAAGTAATTATTTCCTAGTTTACTTAACCCTCACATTAAGGTTTACATTACACAGCCCCCTTAAAATGTTCATCCGAGCCCCGACAATGATAGGAACTTTGCCAAGCATTGCCAAAGTTATTTGGAATGGAAGGGGTGGCCAACTTTTTTAGACCCAAGATCTACCGTGTACTGACGAAACCCTGTGCGATCTATCAACAGAGTTTATAGTTTTTAAGGCCCTAGGCGCAGTAAAATTTTGGAGCCCCTTGTTTGAAGAAAAAAGTAGAATTAAATAGCGCCGGAGGCAAAAATTTTTGATTGTTCAAGGTCAAACGGCTTAAAATGAAGTTTAGAAGTTTTAGGAGCGATTGATAGTGTCTCCAAAAAAAGATGTTTCACAAAAACAAAGTAGGGAAATTATTTGAGGTAAACAAAAAATATTATTGGAGAATTCCGAGGCTCCTTTTGACCTAGGATAAATGGGGCCTCGGCTTTTCTACGTATTTATATTTTTTTGCCTTGCCACGATCGACTGGACTAATAGTCGCGATCGACCTGTTGGCCACCCCTGATATAGAGGATATAACGTACAAAAAGTACTACTATACGCAAGCTACCATTTCATCTACCAGCATGTCAGAGATCACAAACAAATTTCTGCTCACTAGTCAGTAAAAAATTGGGTTAAAAGAAAACACGTCAACCACAGATTATTAGAATCTGAATGATCCAAGGAGGGGGAGCTAGGCTTCCCGCACTATGCCGCTGATACAGGCCCATTGTGCTTTCTCCGAGCATCCTGTCAAAGCTCATCAGATCTTCAGCCCATAATTTTAAACAACAATAATTTTTTGGAACAAATAATTTTCTAAACCCAAATGTGCCTTTTGTTAATGTTTTTAACAATTCAATTTCAACAGCATGTAATTTTATTTACCGTGTATGTATGTTCTTCTGTATTTACTACATTTAAAAAAATGTGAATTGCTTGTTATGTTGCAATTATTTCAATAATACGGAAGCTAAAACCAATATTGTTTTTCGAAACTGTTTAACTTTGTTAAAAGTTTGTTCAGTATATTGATAAATATACAAACCCTACTATTGGTATTCGCTCATCATTTCCCGATTACTACTAATTTAAAAGTAAATTGCATGCAATTTGCTGTAGTACAATATATTTTTAGCAGTTCTCTTGTTTACGTTCAATTCCACGTTGTTGTTTGTAAATTAATATTCAAATTTCCAAAATTCGTCATACGTTGGTTTGTGAGTAGAAACCTTGCCGGTCACAAAAATGTAAAATGAGGTAAACGTAGGGAAAAATTGCCTTTTTACGCAAATAATATTGCCCCTGGCCGTCTCGTCTAGTCTCGTGATAGTCTCCACCACCGACTGGAATAACTGCTTTATGCAATTCGCGTGATATAATACGTTATTCAAGTCGGTGCAATATAATGTGAGAGGGACGTTCTTATAGCGACTAACCGCGTACTAATTTTAATTAATTTTTTTGTGTGCGACAATTGGAAAAACAGCATTTGAGAAACATTTTGAACTTACTAACTTTTGGAATAAAAATAGAGTAGGTACTTTCAAAAAGCTACTTTCAAAGGTACTTTCAAATTGCACATTTTGAAAAGCACTAGGCATGACTCAGATTGTGATTTAGCTCAAAATATTTTAACACAGGCACGACTAAAATTTTTTTTGAATTTTTTCTCAAAGCATTCAAGTTTGAGCGCCCGTCCAATTGCAATCAAGGGAAATTATTGGTATTTAAGTTAGTTGTGGGTAGGTTAAACCATTAAAAACATTTTTATTTTCAAATTGTAGAAGGTTTAAACAACGACCAAAATATCAAATTCTTTAATAAGTTATCAATGTGGCACGTACACAGACAGCTTCGTAATATAGATAAGACATGAGACTTTAGCCAAGGTTTTAGAAAACTTTAGACAATTGCCAAAAGCTAACAAACTGTAAATAACCGTGTATTGCATTTTTAGATAGCTAATTCGATTAAAATTGATCCATTTCAATTCAATTTAAAAAAAATTTCATTCTTTAAAATAGTTCTGTTGATCTAATAATCCATTTAGTTATTTTGTAGCATGCTGATCTCACGATCACTCACATTTGCAAATATGTACCAGATTTATGAAGTACTTTGTGAATATTTATATTTCATGCTATTCCTAGTGCAAAGTTACGACGACTAGGAAATATGCTACGGTTATGTATTGCCAAGATTTCATATATTTAACACCAGGTGTGGCGTCTGACCGTAACTCGAGTCTTATGACTTTTATCACTACTAAAGGTGAAATATTGAATGTTGACCTATTATAAGTTCCGAGCATCTTGTTAGACACAGGTTTAGGGCAGGTTATTACGTAGCTAGCTAATAATCAATTAATTGCTTGCTTAATCTAAATTCTAATCTCATAACCATTAAAGTTGGGCTGCGTTAGCCATCTCGGAAACTGAGAAGGCCAAACACTTATTTTCTGTAGTAGCAAGAACCCGATGTTTTAAATAAAATATTACAAATTTTTGTCAGGAATGGTTCAGAATGGTTCTGCCACACATTAATATAATTGAGGGCTTAATTATAAAGTCTTTTCATCAATTTTCGAATAGGTAGTCATAAAGTCGAAAGAGTTATCTATACGGATACGTGCAAAAACATAGGTCCATAGGTCTGCCCAGTGCTTGCCACTCAATTTCAGAAGTAAAATATTTTGAATTGGTGTGCCATGCAATTCTTTTTGTAGTACATACTCGCAAGTCCCTACCATTAATAAAATAAAAATTTTACAAATCCGTAACTCGATATTAAAGTACATGATAGACGATAAAAAAAAACACAAACGTGCTACTACGAATCTCTGCTTAAGCACAAGCTGTGAACAACATCACGAGCTCTTGAAATTAAAGTCATGTGATGCATTTCTAAAGCAATATATTAATTTATAGGGGTTCAAAGACGACTATTGAAATGATCGCCATCCTTCAGTTCACCGCGAAACTTCAACAAATCTCTATGGCATCCCTTACTGTCGCTTTCATATTAGCAATATCTAGAATGATCTTGCTCAACATAAAATACGTCTTTTTAAAATCCCTATTGCAGAAGTAATAAAATTCCGCCAAGTTATACAATATTTTCAATATATTACGATGGATTCTTTGTACCTTTCTAGAAATCATTCTAAAGTATATTTGCTTTACTTTTTTTAAATAGTTTTCCATCTCAATTATAATACCAATTTATTGTTTCTAAATAAAGCTTTCTCCTAGATTTTATATTTGCATTCCACAGTTATTACGAATTCTTAATGCTTATTATCTCTTAGGAATTTTCTTATTGACTGATTCAAAATATTATTGAAAGTCCCAAATAGCATTCTCCAAAATCCGGAAAATTAATTTTTCATATTGTCCTACGAATTAATTATTTATTGGGAACAACAAAATAATTTCCATCCTTTAGACCTTTTTAATAAAAAAAATTAAAAAACCTATTACAAGTTGATGTATAATACGGAAATTTTTATCCAAAAAGTTAGAAAGTTGTACACACACACACACAAAGGTTATGGTTTATTAACTCTTTTATTGTCGCACTTTTCAACGCTTTCAAAAGAGCTTTGCAAAAAATTAAAACAGAAAAGCTTAATAACTAAATAAAATTTATTTCGCAATAATAAATACAAATATCTACATTACGACAAAATATTAACATTTCACTTTAACTTTTCTTTTTTTTTTTTAATTTAAACTAAAATTTTATGAACATAAATCGCTCTCAGCAACCCGGTATATGAATGTGACAGTTGCAAAAACAATAACTAATCAATGATTTATCGAATAAAATTATATAATCGACAATTTTCTTTTACTCCGCTTATTTAAACTTCGTTTTTTGTACTCGTAACGTCTCGGTTCTCATTTCAAGAAGGCCTTGTAAACTTATCGACGAATTTTTAAGCTTTCGAACTTGTTTCGCTTTTCCATATTTATGTAAACGCTACTTAATAATTCAGTATCTAATTTCAGAGTTTACGTTAAAATTTGTTTTCAAGTAACAGAGATACCAAATACACAAAAATTCGAAATTTTGGAAGAATCCGTATCAATGAAGGGCATATTATAGTATTATACATATACAGAATGTTTGATGAAAAACGCAAGGTACATCAGGTAAAAAGCACAGTAGAGTAACCTCTACAGTTCTTTTACCTTTCGGGATATAAATTTGAAATGTTTGAAGGTTAAATAAATAAGAATTTTGACTTTTATTAGAAACAACCCTACGTTGGTTTTTAATTGGAACACTCTGCATACTATTTAAAATTTTTTAACTCAAAATAGTCAGATGAGTCAAATTGTGCTGTGGCTTTTCAAGAAATTAAAGAGCGAAGGCCCATTTTTTGTATCTCGGAAGAGGACAGACAATGAGCCTGCACTTCTGCCACTATCAGCTCTGTTTAGTTTGAAGTTGGCGTATTCTGTATCCACGCATGGTCAAATGTCCAAATAAGCTCTTAGCCGTCGAATTTTTCGATAAAAGTTACCACGTCTAGCGTGTCACGACACGACTGAGCCGAAATGTGTAACCTGAGCCCATGTGTGATAAATACACATCAATTTATGGCAAAAACTGTGCCTAGCAGTGACAGACTAAGCCGGGCCGATTCAGTGAGCGTTATATGTTTTTAATACCGACTCATTGTGTAAAAAGTATGAAATAAAAAGCAGCAAATTCAAATTTCACAAACAATAATTTAAAAATAGCAAAATTTACTCACTTCTTGGTATGAACTGATATTCTTTGGTAGTAAAAACTGTGGTAATAAATATAAGGATTACGAGTAAAATTGTTGGCTTGTGGATTTTCATATTGAAGTAGGTTTTCAACCACAAGCGCACGAACATCAAATTTGTTAAGCCATTTTAAACAACTTTAAAGCGATCGACTTGTATACGTTGAATTACTTAAGAGTTTTAAATTTGCCAACATACTGCTTCTCGGAGTCTGAAAATAACAAAAACGTAAATTTTATTGCTATAATAAAAGAAATTTAAAAAAAATGTTTAATTAATTAAGCAAACTTTTTAAACGCCTAATTTAGAGTTTATTGAGAGTTTGTGTGCTATAAAATTTACTTAATGTTGGATTGTATGTTTCGTGTTAATGACATTATTACAGCCCTTCGGTAGTAAAAATATTAATTTTAAGGGTTATAGCGATACTTATTAACTTTTAATGGAAAGCAAATATAAATTCACGCCTCAGAATGTAAAGAAGCTGTTTACCAAATAGAAACATTGCAAACTAATAGATATGGCTCAACTTCTTAAGACAAATTTGACTTTACTTAATTCCTATCTCATAAATTACTTTAAACGAGCTCTTGCGTTTAATACTAGGTCAAAGAAAATTAATTGAAAAATTGTTATCTTAAAAAGTGTTAAAAGGTTTTCCAAACTTTTCTTTACGGAAGCTCGTACTTTTCATAATAAGGTTCAAGTCTTACCAGAAATTTTTAAACTTTCTCTCACAATACACAATTATAAGTTTATGTCAGTTCTACTTCAATAATTACATATTAATTAATAATCGACTAATCCACGCTAAACTTGATAACTATAATACATATAGGTACTAGACACGTTCACTTTGTAACGGCGTCCCGACGACTGTTGAAGCTTCAAAGGGCTGCGCTTGCGGGAATCACAATATTTTCTCTGCGTCAATTTATCTAAAACTTTTAATTTTAATCATAATCGAGTGAGATGTGTGTTAATTAATTTTTTATGCTACATCCATCTCTTTTTAATAAATCTAAATAACTTTCAAGTTATTATGATTTTAATTTAAAGTAATCCTAAAAGCGCCTTTAATTAAAAATGAGCCCCTTAATACTTAAAAAACTGCAATTTGTTAATTATTAATTTCATATAAAGAATTCCTTTCTAAAGAGCGGCGGGTAATAAAGCGGAAAAATCATAGAGAAGAAAATATTTTAACTCTCGATATTGATGTTCTGAAGGTAATAAAGGATATGATGAAACTACCAATTGGAAATCGCATAAAAAATTTCTATCACATCAATCGTTAATGTGCCTGTTTCAATACCTCAAATTTCATAACACTGTCCGGCTGTGATACCCTACTTTTTTACAGCTGTCTATAAACTTTTGGGGAGTAAACGCTAGTGTATACATTTTATTATTTATATTAAGTGCAATAGAATCTGTAATATACTGCTTTGGTCATCAATGAAAATTTAATATGTTTTGAGAAGTAATATTTATTGTTCGGTTGAATTTGATATGTGCCATTATAAGTTTGAAACAACGTTGGGTTTTCACCAATATTACTGATTGTCTTTAAATAATATAGCGGATAATTTATACAGGGTGTCCAAGTCCAATGTTTTGATAAAATAACTTAAAGAATTATTTTTTAGATTTACACTCCCCGGTAAGGCCTTTTTTGCCATATTGGACGCCAGGGAGCAGCCACATAGTGTAGTAAATCAAACCACGTAGGTATATACATTATACATCATATTTAAGTGCATTGCAAATAAAATTCTATACCGAGTTCAATTATCTAAAAGTATACAAGGTAATAAGTGTACAGTTTTCTTTACATTTTTTAGTAGCATTTACAGTGAGTTTTCCAAGAATTCATATAGTTGCTGTTATCTTTCTCTAGAAGTAGTCAACCTAGTGTACCTTACCTAGTTCAAATTATTTATTACTTGAAGTACAAAATAATTTGTACATTGTACAATGATATGGGTTAAATAAAATATACGTTATTAGCTCGAATCATTCTAATTGTTTGCTGGATATCCGGCTTCTTAAATTATTTATTATCGACGTCATTATTTAAATGCATATTGTTGACCTAGTTATTCTGAGAGGTCATATTCTTCCTAATTTATTACATTTGAATTTTCGAACCTACTACTAAAGTATAATTCAACCAACTTTGTATTACTTCTAGGCTACAAGGTAAAATATTCACCAACTATCTAATGCTTAACCATTCCAGAAACATAGCTGAGGTAAGTTTAATTAAAATATCAGCACTCTTATAATGAATTCTAACGAATTCATTGATGCTTAATATTATATTGTAAACGCAAAGCTCGTAAAATAATTTTGCACTATTAACTATCTCTTGTAATCAAGTGAGGTCAAAGTAAAAGCAATTAACTAATAATTAATACACCGTTATCACTTAAATTATAGTGTAATAGGCATTTAGATTGGTCGTCAGTAAGTACTACAAATTGAAACAAGAAACTTTGCAACACTATTTGATTTGAACTGCAGTTTTTGAACTAAAAATTTTTCTCGAGAGTATTTGTAACTTTTATATTGTTTATATTAACCTTCGGGCTGCTTTACTTTTCGTTTAAACCATCTGCAGAATAATTATGCTAAATTGAAGATATTTGAATAAAATGTAGCGAAGCATCGCTTCTTTTAAAAAAGCCGTTAAGCTCCTTTACGATTTTTTAATTTAATGGTATTACGCCACAACTAGCCTTATACAATTTCAATTATTTCCACATTAATCAACGAATTTTTCAAATTCTTTTAATGTATAATTGATTCCGAAACTATCATGTGAATCTGTTACAAGTTCATTAACTTATTAAATGAAATTACTAAACTATCCTGAACATAACATGGGTTTAATATACTACCCATATCTAAACTGGAAAGTAAAGTTTACTCGAGTATTGACATACAAGAGCTAGTTTTGGATGTCATAGATTTTGAAGTCAAACTTATGTTTGGCATCGTGTCATTTGAACTTGTGTGTAATTATTTGGATTCACTATCAATATTTTTCAAAAATTATTGAACTGCAGCCTGCAGCTGTATTCTACCGTTTTTTACTGTTGAAAGTAAAATAATGTGTAGAGATGTAGGTGTGATTTCTGTAGTTGTTGTGTGTGTTTATAACGTAATTTCTGCTTTAGCTGGCAACAACATTTTTTCATTAATAGAGCTTTGCCATTGTGCTATAAAAATATTCGTTCACAATTTTGTTTTCGGCGCAGAGGGAGTCTGTAACGATTCCAAGACTTTTCATTAGATTTGTTGTGATTTTATAATTTAAGAAGGGGCCACGATTTTTAAGACATTTAAGACATCTTACGCCACGGAAAGTTTTCGTGCACAATATCGTATCTTTAAATGGTATCTGTTAAAACAAGGCAATTGGGAAGACTAGCGTGGTATGCGAGGTCCCACAGAGAACGGCGGTGCTTGGGATCCACACTATGAAACTTGGCATACGATCGGGTGTTACGGCTGCCGCTCTGAGAGCTTGTCGAGACCCTAGCATATGCTGACGACCTGACAGTAAATCGTGAAGACAAGAACGAGGAGAAGGCAGAAGAATTGATCGAGCAAGCGGAAGGGATTTCCAAAGTCTGGGGGACCTAGGAATCGAAATAGCCCCCTACCAAAACAGAAATGGTAACTCTAGTAGTGGTGTGTAAATCGCCGTAAAAGGAAAGAGGATACAATCACAGAAGCCATTAAATATTTAGAACGGGATCTAAGTATGACAAGTCACATTAAAAAGACCACTTAGAAGGCAAAAAGGCTAATGAACGCTCTGGCCAAAATAATACCTAATATAATGGGCCAACAGCACCAAAGAGAAAGGCACAATCAAGCACTGCCGTCTCCCCAATTATATACTATGGGTTATAGTTTAGGGGGGGGGGGGCTGAGATTGCAATACTTTGCGCAATTAACCAATAAAATAAATAAATAGAAAAGTTGTGTTTCGAATAACAATGGCGTATAGAATTTCTCCAAGTAGCCGAATCTAGTAGTAGACTGCTAGTGAGGGAAGCAGAAGACATGAGAACCAGGGGAAAATAAAATAGAAAGGAAGTCAGGGCTAACACAATAACAATATGGCAAGGGGAATGTAACGCTTATACGGAGGCAAGTCCAAGACATTTCTTTATACGGATCGTAAAAGAATGGATATGACGATATGAGCAGAATATGAGGAGACGATCATTACTAGACGCAAGTAATTATGGCTCATGGGGTCTTCGCGCGGAATACTTACATGGGATATGTTGCAACGTCTTTATTTCGTTTCATGTCATTTTTGCCTTATTTTTCTAAAAAGTTGTAAATGTCACGCCTTCTATGATTTACAATTTATACTTTTCTTGTGGTCGAGGTTTATGTATTAGAGGTCGGATCTATTGATGGGAGAGGCCATTTTTTAAAAAGAGGATCATTAAGAATATTAGTTTAAAACCATAACGTTGTATGAGAAATTCTTAAGGTCGTAACTCACCTATCAGCACAGCACCCGACAAGCATCGTCACAGCACCGCCGAGTGGTAAACTCGACGGTCGTGTGTACGTTCATCTAACTCCTCGGCACGGGATCAGCACCACCGCGGTACCCGACTCTAGGCTTCAAATTCACATCTTTATTACAGTTGCATTTTGTTCAATTTTGTTTGTAGAAATAGTAGGTAGTAGATTCGTCTGACGTAGAATATGTTCCGGTTTTCAAATTTAGAATTAGCTATGATTGCTAATGATCATTAGATGAAGAAGGGAATGATAAAAGCCAAACAAAGAAGATATTGGATGCACCTGAGTTTAAAATTCCGTAAACAGGAAAGAGAATTTTTCACTTTATATCCGCATCTAATAAGTGATGAAGAAAAGTTTTTTAAGTATTTTAGGATGTCGCAGACGCAATTTCAACACATGCTAATGAAAATTAAAAATTTTATTCGAAAACGTTTTTAAATAATTTTTTTTCTCTTCAAACTGTAAATGCGTACGAATTTAAGTTTTAAATATTTGCAATTCCCAAAATTTGCGCCACAAGCCCGGGATCTTCAGGCTCCTGCATATATTCCACTGATTGTAAGTTGCAACTACGAAATGTGCTGATAAGTGAGTGTACGACATCGGCACGGTATCAGCACATCACAAGCACGCCACCCGCAAAATATTCTCTCGGAGAAATGTCTGGTGGTTGAGGCGTTGACGTGCCTTGTCGGTGCTGTGCTGATGCTGTTAGATGGGAGCGCTTACGTTTAAATACACGTAAAGAAATAAAATTTGCCGGTGACGATCAGTCGCTGTTCCTATGCTGTGCTGATAGGTGAGTTACGGCCTTTAAGTTTTACGTAAAATCGTTGATAAACTTAGAAGAATTTACAAGTTTGCACCCTGAGGAGAATTAAATTAAACTTGAAGGATTGTTGATTGTGTAGAGGAAAACTTAGTGGCGTCCTTTTGTATAACATCTGAATTTACGCAATCTTCCTGAGTTAGTTGGCAACCTTGCACAATTAGTTGATTATTTTTGTTAGTATAATTTAGCCACAAGGTAAAATGGAGAACTCAAGGTACTACTACTTCCCTCGTGTGGATACCAGGAACCACACGATGCTCGAAGTTTGAATGCCCTCGATGGGAAAACGAACAAAGCCAAATGAATAGAGAATGCGACTATACTATGATCGGGAGAAGAAACAGGGCTGAGTCACTTGTCAGCGGAGAAAAAGAGAGAAGCACAGTGACAAGTTTTATTGGAAAGGACAAGGAAATGGTAGAATAGATAAACTAATCCTGTAACACCAATTTTCCATAACTAATGCTTTCACCCTCTATTGATTTTTAAACTACCAGGCCTCGACATCTCGCCTACAATAATTATTATTATTACTTGAATCACCAGCACCCAAAAAATATAAGTGTACGATGTAGTCTAATTATATTAAAAATTTAGTTGACATATTTATTATATTGAAGTCCAATACAGTTTCTAAGTTTAATTCAGTCTTAAAATTTGATTAGCATTAATCTCAAGGTAAGCAAGTAAGCATAATATATTAAGTAAAATACCCGTAATTCGCTTAAATCGTAACAAGTAATTTATTTTTACCTTTCTAACTGATTGTTTTATCCAATTATAAACAATTAAATGTAAAATTAGGAAGTTTAGAAACGAGGCACGTTTAGCGAAATGTAGCAGTTGAGTGTAAAATTTTATTAGTGCGCTATTAATGTTTGATGTGCGGTTACTGCCTGTAGAGAAATTGATAATTATTTTTTAAATTTTCAATTTTTGGTGAAAGTAATCAACTGAAAATATATCTAAAAATAGAATTAAGTAGTACATTTGTATATTTTGGTAAATTTTAAGGTTTCCTGCGCAATTTAACTTCATTTGGGTACATTTTATAAACAACTTTCGGGTTACCTCGCGATGGTTCCAATGTTCGTCGGCAAATTTTAATACGTTTGCTCTCTCCACTCGAGACCTTATTCTTTCTGTGAAATTTCAGCAATCTATTTCAATCGAAAAAAATTGCGCTTATATTATTATGACAGCATTTTTATGGGTAAACGCACAATAGAACAAAGGAAAATACAAAAAAATAAATTGCTATAGTTGATGTGTACGCGCAAATTGTGAAAAAAACCTAGAAGTAAAAAATGATTTCTACAAACAATAATTAGCAGTAATACATAAAGTGACTTCCCAAGATAGTAAAACTGGCAATTATATGGATCGCGTACTGGTAGAAAAAAACACAAAAATTGGGAATACTTGAGATGTAAAAAAAGGAGGCGATGCAAGGCTATATAGGAGGAATGGAAACAGTTGTTGCAAATAATGAATTAGTGCTTCAGAAAAACATAAACAACGAGAAGAAGAATATCATAAAAAGTTTCAAACGTGGAAATTTTTAATGTGCAGGCATATAACAGAAGTAGCGTAGAGTATAATGGAGCAGGTTATAAAGAAAGAGAAAAAGAGCCAACAACTGCATAATGGGAAGAAAAAAAGGAGATGGGTAGAAAATAAACTAGACGAAAATTCCGTAGTATTTTGTACACATTTTTTATGACAAATTTTTGTTGCATGCCTCACTGTTGCGTAAAGCACAAGTTTGTTAATGTAGTGTCACTCAATATCAACTGCTAAAATTTTAATTTTTTATGCAAGTTCTACTTGAGATGTTTTTGAGCACCTGTAGATTACAAATTATTGGCTTTGAAAAGAAGCAGCTTAGCAACTTTACGACGAAGAGTCTTCGGTATTGACTCCAGTATTTATATCCTGCAAAGACACGCGGTACATTAATTAAAGCTCGCTTCTCGAATATTGTTATATGAGTTCATAAATTATAACATAAAGTAAAGACATAACAATGAGCATAAAGTTGTACATATTACAATTAAAAGTTATTGCCAAGACAACTATTAAAGTTAACTCTAGCGAAAGTTAATATTATTTGTACCATTCTATGAGAAGAGTATCAATTTATAAGACTAACAGTATAGTATCATTAAACTAGATAATATATAGTTTATCTTTATAAATGTGTTAGAAATATAAATCGATTTATGCGACCTTTACGCCCTCTTATTTCCTCTACTGCTAGATCTGAGGATTAGAAAACGAATACGTCTTATCAACTTAAAATGGTTAAAAGTATAATTTTTAAATATCAAAGATATACGTGCAGTTACCTTTAAATACCTATGTATTCTTTAGAATTTTTAAAATATAATAGCTTTTAACATTAAAAGCTTTTTGCATCGTTAAAAAGCAATTAGGTGATAAAAACACTAATACTTAAGCACGTTTCCTTTCGCAATATTAGGGTTGAACACGATCTGTTCGTCTTCATGACTGATTGGTCGTGTAACATAAAGAGCTCATAAAAAACGGTAATCCATCTGCTCTACGATAAGGCGTTTTTCGATACTGCGCTTTCATGAAAGATATTTCTCAAGTTGACAAGTAATTGAAGGATTAATTAATGATGACTGAAATAGGCTTGTTTCTGGAAGTGTAACCACTCTCTTAGATGATTGATGAACGATACACCAAAGTTACTCGAATACTTTAACTAAAAGTATTGTGTAAGGTCGTATATAAAGTTGAAATTTAGAGTTTATTCCTATTAAACAACTTAACCTGAAGAAAATTTTCTATCAAGTTCAATTTCTTAAATAATGTGTTTCGCATCCTTACAAAAGAAGTAAATACCTATTAGAAGAGTGAGAAAATAAATATACTAACACTAGTGCTTTTTCTACCACATTGAAAAAAATATTGCGTTATAACTTTTTTTAATATTTTTTATTCACTAATACCTCGTGTGTACACGTCATGGGCTTGCGAGACCCCCAAATTAAAAGGTATAAATGATAAATATAATTAAAATAAATATTCAAAATTTTTATTAAAATTCGATAGCCCCCCCAAAAGAAAGAGCATAAAGATGCTATTATGGTAACGTAAAATGTTGAAAAAGCCCCATCCAGGCCTATACTATGTGAAAGTGTCAAGTGTTTTAGGCGTGGCTTCTAGAGTTAAGAAAAATCATTTTAAGAAGGATAAAGCTCGTCAAGAAAACGGAAAGGAAGTAAGAATATTCAGAAAATGGAAACGTTTCTTGTAGACCTACATTATTTAGAAAAAATATATGAATTCAAAGGCATGCTCTCGAAACAAAAATCATACGAGAATCTGAATGATGGCACTCTCAAACACCACCACTATTAGCATTCCACAAAGAGGACGTGCGTGCGTGAAACTTTATTAAACGTAGCGTATGTGATGACCTTTTTTTTTTTACTTTCATAAGTAATATACACGTCATCCAAAGAGGTAAAGTAACAATTACATTACATTAGTATTCATCTGGGGAAGGCAATTAGAAGAAAGTAGCAAAGGGAAAAGGAAATATATCAAGCAGTTGCAACTTCGGAGGTTGCGGCTTCCTTAACCAACTTTATATTTACTTTAATATTCTTTCCAGACAATTGTGTTCTTAAAGCGTAGCTTTTGGTCTTAAGATTTGTTTTTACTTTCTAAAACTATTTAAAATTGGGTTTGCCAAACCTTTTATTTTTTAACATAAAAGTGAGATTTGCGTACGTAAGTTTATCTCGCAAGGAAATAATTTATACATTTTGATAATGTAATACCTTGGAATTAAATAACAATAAAATAATTGATTTATCTTCGACATTAAATTTTATTTTCGAAATTACATTATAGTATAGGTACACGTTTTGCACATTTGTATCTAAAAGTTGTAAAATATTATAGCATTGTGTTGTGATATTCAAAACTGATTAATTGGATACGATAAATTCAGATTTTTCAATTAGCTGCAAATTTTATTGCTTTTTAAAACTTTTATTAAAATTATTTCAATTTGTGTTGCTGTAATTGCATTATCAGGTGCAAGTTACGCTTCAATTTTTCTTTTATGTTAAATTATACTTTTCAATTTTCAGATGTGAGATGGTATGCAAAAAGTAAAATCTAGACACTCTAGTCATTTCACGATTCGCGTAACCGATTATAGGTACAGGGTGTCAACTTGAAAACTTCCCGCCTCCAATATCTTCGCATTAGCATAAAATATTGAAATTCCGCGAGACTGGCCAATTTTATTACCGAGGGGGGCACTTTTATCAAGTATTTGAGTTATTCCTAGATATACACCCAGAGGGGGGTACACTTAACCCCTTAAATCTTTAATGGGAAGGGGGCGAGAGACACCTTTGTAGAGACCCTCTTCAAACGTCCTTACAACGATACATGCGTTTTATAAGGTAAAAAATGAAATAAATGTATGCGGATAAAAATGTTCTCTATCAGTTTTAAACAATATTTAGTTTCGAAACTTTTCTCTAAAATTTCTCAGCTCTTGATGAAAAATAATAATTGATGACGAAGTCCCGTGTGGTGTTGGCAGTATTGAATTGGATAGGTTATTAATTTAAGTAGAATAATAAAAAGTAGTTGTAATTGGTAGTCGATTAGTTCGAGAATTAAATTTCGATATTTTATACTAAGGAGGAGATATTGGAGGTGGGAAGCTTTCAAATTGACACCCAATATATTAATTGTTTCGCGTTACACTAAAAGTTTGGAAACAACGTGTATTTCATGAAGTTACTAAAACTCTTAGAAACTCGTTATATTGAGTAGTTTAGTAGGTACATGTTTTAAAACCAATTTATTCCCAGTGTTGCGTTTTCGCAACGCAACTAGAAGAGTATGTTACCGGGTGAAATTCTTCTAAACCTGCTAGAAAATAAAACTCGTGTATAAATACTTTTATAACTTTATCACAAGTTACAATCTTTTAGTCCACCTGGAATTAAGATATTTTGCCACAGCTACAATTCGGAAAAACCTAATTTCATTATTGGGCCTATCGACTTTTTGATGTAAGAGCTTGTTCTGCTATTTTGACCTGTAGAATCGTGTCTAGACCGTTGGGCAAGAAATATCCCAACACTCTGTGTAATAACAAGTCTATAAAACTAAAAAATTTCAAGCAAAACTTGCAAAAGGTCTTCTAAAAGCTAATAAAGCAGTAACATCTGTGATGAGTCACCGTGGTCGTTCAGCAGTTATTAACAGGTCGGGGGGGGGGGCGCAACGTATGTCATGTAATTCTCAAAAACAGAAAATTGTAGGCGTCGATGTAGATTTTGTAAAAGTACCACTGGGTGCATGTGCATCAATTGTAAATTTTTTTTGCACCCTAGTTCCTAGTGTTGCGTTTTTGCAACATCAAAATTTTTGTAATTTGGATAATCAGAAAATAATTATTTTGACTTTCTTGTCTAGGATTAAACGACTCCATTTTTCAAAAAAAGCGTAATTTTTTACTATTTCTAGTAATGGAAATTAATGGGTTAATTCACTATTTGGTGGCAAGCACGAAATGGCTAGACTTTCCTGCTAAGTGACTGACATATTATACGAGTATATTTTTGAGAGATTGGTGTAGCACTTCTTCTGTTTAGGAGCAAATTTTCAAATACCCACACTAAGTCGAGTCTCGACGGGTTTAACCACTTGTAATATGTAACATTTATTACATTTTGAGTAATAGAATGCCGTACGGCAATTAAGCGAAATGTACTTATTTGAACAGCCGTTTTCTAGTAGGTACGTACCTTCAATTTTATGTCTCAATTTTTAAATAATGATAATATTACGATACATCTAAATACAGTACGTATTGAAGTCAATAATTTACTCGTATTACCCACCAATTGAATCCGTCAACGTTATGCATTATCCTGCGGTTCGATATAATATTCAAATGATTGATGATTCTGGTATAACAGCGGCGATTATTCGTATAATATGTATTATATATAAACGTTAGAAATTTTTCAAACAATCAACTAAACATACAATTTCACATTATTAAATATTTATATATCTCCATATAAGTGGTTTTATTGATTAAATTATACAAAGTCGGATAGAATATTATGCTATTTTAGACATTTTCAAAGACATTTATTAGAATTAATTAAAATGCTGTTCAGTGCGGTGAAGGGCGGACTTTTCTTCGCGAGGTGCACTTTTCGCGAGTGCTTACTACGAAAGTGATCACGAGTGTCTAACACGACCTACGGGAGGCGGCGACTTTCAACCGATCCGAGCAGCGTAGCCGTTGAACCGGTCACGGATTGAAATATATATCCAAATCCCAAAGACAACAAACTGCAAGGTGAGGGGCGACTCCTTCATGCACTCTTGGTGGCGGCGTCTAACAAGTACTGGAACCAACGTCATGGCAACCGCTCGATTCGCCGCTAAATTCGTTCGTGTGCGTGAGGGCTTTCCTAGCCGTCCGCCTACCCTGTCTGGTCGCTTCAATTACGTAGTAATCGTAAATAATAATAATAATAATTTAATTTTTTCTGCAGAACTAGGAATACAAAGGAAGACAACTACATTATACAGCTAGCAGGAGCCTGCAGAAAGGGTCAGCAGTCAATTCTGCAGCAAAAAATTGCTTGTAGAACTGCTCTTCCTTGCTATCCACAAAAAAATTCTCAAAATTAGTGTGGGATTAAAATGTTATTCAGTGGGGTTAAGGGCGGCCTTTTCTTCGCGAGGTACACTTTTGTATCTGGCCGGGTTCGTCCGCCTGTGAACTACTTTTGCAATCCCAACTATAAAATATACAGAGCTGGAATTTCGAACAATTATCCAGTTCGATGAGTAGCAGAAGCAATCAATTCAAATTCTAGTTAATATGAAATTGCGTAATGTATAATTTGTATTATAGTAGGAACAGCGAACTGAAATTCAAGTTTTATAGGTCATTAGGGCGACGTCATATTTTGGTATTGAAACCTAGATATCGTTATACGAGTACGTTTGATAGTTTATTAGTCATATGTCATATGATAAACTTCAATTATTGAAACAGTCAAAATTTCGGCGCCTTTCTCAAGTTATAGATTACTAATTGCCGATCGAATTTCTTTATTGATTTTTCATCAAAGCAGGTTCTCAAAGATAATTCGTCTATAGTGTTTCAATAATACGTAGCCTCCAATTTAAGTTCTTATTTTAGCGTTTCTGTTTACCACAATTCAACTTTGTAGTTGACCATTTGGCATCTATATATCGTTTCATTTAAAGAGCAACTGCATTATTAAACCCTTAAACCGTCACGTAGTGTATTCAATCTGTTTGGGTATTACAAGGGTAAAATGAAATAAAATCCGAGTAACAACTTGTTAACAACAATGTTTTTGTTGGGGTAAAAATAAAATTACGAACTCGTTACGATATTGTGAGGCTAGTTGGATAAAACTTGTATAAAATCGATATATTTTGAACCTATTGATCGCGTTTTAAAATAAAGCCGAGGAATTTTTTTGATGATGCAGCTGCTACAACTCGAATTATTATTTAATCAGTTGAACCCATTAAAATAACGGTCATTGTCTCTTTAGTCTTTTTAGGGTGAACGTTTTATTAAGGGATGTTAATCCACGTTAAAGCGTATTTAATTACTGTAACATTGAAAAGTTATTCAATGGCTACAATAATACCTATGTCGTTATTAAGTTCAGTGTAAAGAGTTTTACAAGACGAACTTAGCCAACTGTTTGTGTTTAATCGAACTAAAATAAATAAGAAAAATTTAATAAAAGCAACTGTTAGTACACTTTATAACATTGTCCGGAAGTTGTACAATACTAAAGGGAAGTATCAACAAAATCAATTTAATCAATTAATTCTGTTTGTTCTTTACTGATATATTTTATTCTTCACGGTATTTGTTGGATGCTTGGTAACAATACAAATTGAACAATTAGTGTAGATAATTGCCAATAAAATTTTTATTGCCCCAAAGCCAAGTAGGTACACTACCAATAGATTTCTGAACTTGTTTGGTATTGGTAAATGTGAAAATTGTTTTGTTTAAATAGTATAGGGTGATTTAAAAATAGAGGATACGCTCGTCAGTACGTTGTAGGGGATAATGATTGAAGTAAAGAGAAAAATGCTAAAACAATTCTTAGCAGCTAATTTGTTAAGAAATGAAGAAGTTAAGTTGAGAACTCAATTCTGAATTCTGACAAATTTTAAAACTTTTCTTTCTTCTAGTAATTTGCGTGTTTTTATAGTATATTGCGATATAAGGTTGGTAAGGGCACTATAACAAAATCGAGAAAAAGTTTGAAAAAGCGAGACGAAGTCGAGATTTTACAATTTTCGAGATTTTGTTATTATAGCACTTAACAACCGTATATCGTATTCTATTTTTCGCCCGATCAAAATATAATAGACAGACTTTTTTTTAAATTTTAAATTAATTTTTGCAAATGTCAAAAATTTAAATGTCAACAAAATAGTGATTTGCAAGGAGTACCAACTGTACTTACCGCACGGAGTTAGGTTATAACTTATAACAGCATTGTATTTTACTGATCTCTATGGAAACTATTAAGGTGTTGTAATAGTTATTTATGTATTAAGGGCATTAAGTAGATGTTTATACCCTGTGGGCGACAGTTTACAAACACGAGGGCCTCTGGCCCGAGGGTTTGTAAGTCGCCTGAGGGTATAAACTCTAGTAATGCCCGTGGTTCATATAAAACTTTATGTTTTACTAGTTCATTATAAATAAATAAATAATATGAGTGATTTCATTGACAAATTTTTATAGTAAGCACTGATTAAAGTCAATTAAAGTTGCTAAGAAACTACTTGTTTTATATTTGTTTAAAGTAAAAGTGCATATCTGTCATAATGGAAGAAACTAAAATTCCAGATGAAATTATAATAAAAGCTGAAAAAGCTACTGAAAAATTATTACCCCAGAAGTCTAAAGTCCTATACAATAAGGAATACGAAAAATTTCAATACTGGATGACAGAAAACAACGTTGACCAAATCAACGAGACTGCGCTGCTTGGATATTTCGGAGATTTGGCTCAATCATTTTCCCCGAATTCTTTGTGGGCTAAATACTCCATGTTGAAGAAGACATTATTAGTAAATAAAAATGTAAACGTTAAAAATTATTATAAATTAGGAGAATTTTTAAAACAAGGATCAAAAGGATATGAACCAAAAAAATCTAAAGTTTTGTCCAGAGAGCTAGTGTTACAGTTTATTCATAATGCGCCCGATGAGACATTTTTGATGGTAAAAGTTGCCTTGATTTTTGGTGTTTTTGGTGGATGTAGACGACAAAAATTGGTTAATATGTTAATTAATCATGTAGAAGACCGAGGCTCAGTTTTTGTAATAAATATACCTGAAACAAAGACTGATAAGAAGCGAGTTTTTACCATTATCGATGAAAATCAGATGAATAGTATTATGTTGGTAAGAAAATACATCTCTTTACGACCACATGGATGCTCTGAAAAAAGATTTTTCTTAGGATACAGACATGGCCGTTGTTTTGGACAGCCTGTGGGGAAAAACACGTTTGGAAAAATACCTTCCCACATAGCAAAATATCTGGGTTTAAGCGATGCAGATAAATTCACTGGCCACTGTTTACGGAGAACATCTGCAACTCTTTTGGCAGAAGCAGGGGCTAGTATGACTACATTGAAACGACATGGTGGCTGGAAAAGTTCTTCGGTTGCAGAAGGATATTTAGAGGATAGCATTTCTTCAAAAAATAAGGTTTCCAGAATGTTAGCTGGTGTGCCTTCTACCTATCACGATTTATTACCAACGTCAGCCATTTCTGTGAATGAAGGCGATAAGTTAATTACAAATACGGCATCGACATTCACAGCAGCCAATGTTACTATTACTGGATCCTTTCAGAATTGTCATTTCAATATTAAGTAGACTTAATATTTACTTCATGTACTATATCAAACGAAATAAATATATATTTTTTTAAATTTGCATCTTTTAAATACTCGTTGGAATATTAAGATTTTTTAATACCCCGCGGGCGTTAAGATTCCTTAATGCCCGTGGGGGTATAATGACTAGTATAATATATCTCGTAACAAAGCAATAAAAAGATAATAATGAACTAGTAAAACATAAATTTGATTTACACAGTCTATCAACAAGGCCTGTAAGTACGTTAAAATACACGATTGGGCGAAAAATTATATTATAACACCACAACATTATCCTGTAAAATTAATTTTGAATATCAAAATTTTTGTATCAAATTGTTTAACCCTTATGTGATTGACGATGGTACCCGGGTACTTTTTACGCATAAAATATGAAATATTTAATTTTAATTTAATCGATTTGAGCTTCTAGGACGTTTTCAAGTAGATCGTTTTACGTCTTTTTTGAGAATTTCAGGAACGATGAGCGTATCGAAATGTGAGACCATCGAACCAATAAATAGTCTATTCAGAGAAGTTATCTGTGAGTTTGTTGTCAGCTGTCTCGGACTTTTTGTTATTTTTATAAGTTATAACCCTGTATAGGTCGCCGTTGGGTGATTTAGAAGAGTGTATTGAAATGTTTAGTGACGTTCTGAATGTTTTGGCAGAAAGGGCTGATAAATATGTGGGGGGAATAATTATTAATGGAGATTGCAACGCGAGTGATAGTAGGACGAGACAGTTTTCAGTCCTTATCGATAGCTTTGGTTACAGAGTCACAATCAAAGAGAATACCTGAGGCAATTCCTGTTTGGATAATATATTGACGAATTTGGACGATGAGCTGTCTTCTGTCTGCGTGAAGGATCCTTGTTTGTCCAATCATTTGCTTGTTGCCATCTGGATCCTGTAAAATAATATTGGGATGTCTCATGGTGGGGGAACCTTCAGATGTCGACTGGTGGACCGGTAACTCAGCACGGGGTGTTTAAATTTTATAATATTGTCGAGGATTTTGATTGGGATACTGTTGTTCGCTTGGAGGAGAGTTATAGCGTCAACAAAATTTTTAATGAGAGGCTGCTCTAACTCATAAATGAAGCTTTCCCAACCAGGGCCAAGAGAGTCAAAAACGTTACATCAAACACCAAATTTTTAAAGAAAAATGAGGGAAACTCTTGTATTGATAAAGAATATGGCGGGGGACGGAGTTTGCAGTGGGGAAATGTTTAGAGAGTATCGACGATACTGAACGGATACGATACTCATACAAATGCTACATACACGCTTTACGAGTTTCTCGTTTTCTATTCTCGTTGTTGCCAAGACCGTAGCCAGAAAGGAGTTTGAGCAATTGAAATTAATTCGAAAAATATTACTTTTATTGAATTTAGAAAGATATATTTTTCTTTTCTAATTGGTGGGGGGGGGGGGGGGGGGCTGGTGCCGCCAAAAAAGTTTTATGACGGTACTTAATCTACGTAGTCTGAGAGATCAAGCAAGACGTTGCACATGGGTAAACCGTTTACGGTGTGTTTTACTTTTCCCAGGTCCATAATAGGGCTATTCTTACTCCGAACCTTTACACGGGAGCTTGCTTACGCTGCTATACAATTATTGCAACAGAACATTCAAGTCTTTGAGTATCGCTGGAAATTGGTTAATTTTTCTAGTTTAGGAACTCGTTAAACTTTGAATGTATTTTCTCAGACTATAGTGAAATTTTATTTAATTCAAGTGCGACAAGGCATGTGTATGTGTATGTCTGTGTGTCACATCATAGTACAGCGAACACTATTCATACTAAATTGCTAGAGAAACAGCAACTATTTTTTTCAATATTTATTTGACATCAATAAAACTTTGAATTTTGTTTGATAAATAGCTATCTTTATCAACCATTTGTTTTACTTCGATAAGAATTTTTGCACATTCTGGCGACCGATAAAATGTTAAAATGCTATACAAAATACTATCTAATAAACGTCGAATTGACTCGAATTTTTAGTCTGTAATTGAACTCGGTTTAGTTAAGTGCTCGTGCTCGCTTTTGGAATTATCTTTTGCCTTTTGGAACATTTTGAAAGAATTTGAAGTGCAGTTTCCGTTATTTTATGAAGGTTAGTTTTTTACTTACTACAGCATTTTATATTACCAGTTATCCGTAATAAGACTTTGGCAGAAAGACGCCAAAAGGTCTTTTTTGGGTATTTTTACCCAAAAAACTATTTTGTCCAATATCGTGGCAATAGAAAACCGCTCGCTTACCAGCACACCATGTATTTTATTTTATTCATTAAGATTTATGATTCGAATGCGTTTTACGTAATCAAACAGCTTAAGCTTGATAAATTTTCTAACCTCGGTCAAATTATAACTTGGCAAAGGAAGGAGGTGAAGTAAACAGGGTAATTGGAAGGTACAAACTATTAGTAACCGTAGCTTTATGCAACTTGACGAGTAAAAGCTAACATAAATGGTGCATTTAATCCTAACTATTAGTTAACGCTTAAACTAGTTGCCCACAACATAAATTTTGTTAAACTAATGGGCAACTTACCTTTTTGGCGAACGTGTTAGTTTTTATTCTATTTAGAAACACGGTTGTTTTGACATAGTCAAAAACTGATTTTCCGTTCCGTATTATTCCGGAGTTAATTACGAATAGTGTATTTTATTCAATTGAACGCATAATTTAGATTGTTTTTTATGTATAATTAAACCACCACAATAGTTTAATTAGTTATTTGTTAAATTTGAATCACAGTTTATATCCGCAGAAATTTGGTTTATATCGGAATAATTTGCGTCCGGAATATTTCGTATTCACCTTCATAATAATTGTGAATGTAATGCATCCGGTAACATCATACAAAGCCGCTGTTCATTCCCAAAATAAAATAGCTTTTCCAACCCAAATTAAAATCCTCATTTATTTTATGTACCTAATACATTAATTAAAATTATTAAAGATGCGAAAATTTGAAAATTCTAGTGGTAATAAAATAGTGGTGGTATTAGGTAAAAGAATTCCGGTATTAACATCATAATAAAAGTTACGAGACTTTACGGTTAATAACAAAGAGCAATTATTTATTTCGTATTAAGAGATTTAAAAAAATAATTTTTAACTTAAAGAAAATTCGGTAAAGAAAGACAGTTAATTTTCTTGGTGGTTGCACAGCTTTGGTCCGTCCTGTTTTAGATTTGATGAGATAAAAGTGGCGTTCGGGCGTGAACTTTTGTTGCAAACTGCTTCAACTCGCAAAAAACCAATAAAATCTTATCTAGCACGAATAACAATACAAAAGAGCAAAAGCTCTTATTTTTTAATTAACTTAAAAGTAACAATGAACTTTAATTGGCACTAATTATACCAATTGACTATCGTTTTCAGGTTACTTAATTTCCAATTTTTTTGTATTCCTAAAATCAAAGGTCTTGACATTTCGATGGAGTATAAATAGTGCTCTTGAGGAACCTTTGCATGATATTTTAAACAAATACGCGAGTTATCGTCCAACTTCATTATCTAATTACTAGTCGAGTTGAAATCGTGACTTGAAGTTGTTTCAGGAAAAAGAAAAAATATGTACCTGCACACATTTATTTAAGCTTTAGCTATTCAATTTCAGGATGCGAATCGTGGATTTTTGCAATTAAAGTTGTTGATGACTTTTTTGAAAATATATCTTATCGTTTTTTACATAAATTTGTTCTATTCACATGAATTTCTATTATTATTCATTCTACGATGCACATTAGAGTCCTGATACCATTATTATAAAATATTGCAGGATGCTTTCCGCAATAGTCGAAATACAAAGCTTTGTAAAAGTAATCATTTACATTTGAAAGCAAGTGGAATTTAAGATAGCAATCCTTTATTTCTGAAAAAAGGTAATTACCCACCTAGTACAAATATTTCTAAAGCTTTAGTAAATAATTTATAATGAATGGGTGCGTCAAATTTGTGTAATGGAATAAGGAATTGCATGATGGGTTCTAAACACCGAGTCATTTGATCAAATAAGATAAACAGGAATTGATTACTAATATTATAAGTTAATAAGCTGATGCTAAAAGTACTGGTAGAACTACTAAACCGTCTGAGGAATTCAATTCGATTCTACAATAAATCAGTGAATAAGTACCGAAAACTAGTATTAGAAGGCTTTACGCAACAATGGTACTCTAGTCTTAAATATATAAAACTTGAGTGTAATATTTTTTAAATAATAAATAGTTGGGTAATGGGATGGCTCTTGATGGATAATCTAACGCTGAGAAACACTCTTCGATACAACTGTTTCTGAAATAATTTCGACCCAACACCCCGACAGGCTACCCGGGTGACCAAATTAAGCAATCGATGTTTTATTCTGTATATTCAGATTCTTCAAAGCGGTTGAACGCACTGAAGTTTAAACTATATTATTAATTATTATATTATTTCGGCATAATTATATAACGTTGCACTATAATGGCACTCTTGTCGAACTTGCATCGTTAAATTTAGAATATCATCGCTAATTAGTAGTCTCAACAATACATTTTTACATAAAAACGAGAGATCAGCACATTAATTTATCATCACCATTTTGACAATATAAAAGGATTGTCAAATTTAACAAAACGGTTCAAAAACTCGGTTACTTTCTGGCTTATTTCACAAAAGTAGGGAAGATTTGTCTCTCAACTTCGTATCAGACACTCGATGGGTTATCATTTTATGATTTCGTCAAATGCGACTTGCGTCTGGCCAAACCGTCTCTTAGCATATTATGAAACTTTTGCTAAACATGATTAGCTTTAAAACCTTTGGTGTCTGTTGACTTCAATTTTGTAAATTTCTTGGAATTCGTTTCGGTTAAATAAATACTTAATCTAAGCTTTTTATCGAAGGGATTTTACTTTGTTGGGAAGCTTCTTTCGTTGATATAGAGGATTTGTAAACAGTATCGTCTGTATATAATCCAATAATGTGTTTGTCGAGGTTGCGTTTACTTTTACGTTTCGATTTGTTTGCGATTTAAAAATTATTATTATTAAACGATTGTTGATGTCTCCGAAAAGGGTGGGCTTGTGAAAAACAAAAACTAAAAACATACTTATTGAATAACTCGTTTAGAATAGTACACTCAGTAAAAAAGACGAGTAACCTTTATTCGTTAGCTTTTCAGAAGAGAAATTCAATATCATAACTTTTCCTGGAATACCTCTAACCATATCAATGGCATTGATGTCGATAAATACGCGGTTTTTACTAAATTGAAATATTCTATAAAATGTTGTTTGTGCCAACTCATAGGTATAAAGGGTGTTTCGAAATTTGCGGACAGTATCACGTAAATCTACAAAAGACGGGATAAAAAAGATCTATAATAAAAGATGGGTAGCGACCCGTATGAGATGTGTATGACTCCACCTTAACCCTCATGGTACCATACAAATTTACAATTTATACCTACCGCACGGGGTACCCGGGTACCCTGCATGTTTTATATGGAGAATGAGTAGTAACACAGCTAATTAGTTTATATTTGAGCGATATTAATTATTATTGCAACTTGCAAATGTATTATTTTTTAAATTATAATTTAAAAAAAATTAAAATAACAATTTTTGTTGTCAAATTGGAGCGGTTTTGTGAAGACATGGCGTCGTCGACATTTACAACGGAGTTTATGTTATATTACACTGCAATATTTTTACAAATAAACCCTGTGTCGGCACGTGCTTTATTTCGACAGTGCCCAGAAGACAATTGTTAGTTTCCCACGCCTTTTTACCTAATCCAAAATTTATTTATAACCAGCAAATGACTATTTGAGTCTCAAAAGTAAAGCTGTTTTGTGAAGATAACATGCGCTTTCTGTGGGCATAGCGTCGTGGACATTTACAACAGGGTTTATTTTTATTTTGTACTGCAACATCTTTCCAAATAATCCGTGTCCAGAATCATAGAAATAATTTTTGTTGAAAATCACCCTATTAGCTGCCTTCAAAATCAAATCGACGTAGGGAAATTTAAAAAGATTTAGGAAAAACTCTTTGTATGCCATCCATACTAGATCGAAGTATATAGGATCTATACTAACTCAACTAGGGATTAGGGATTAAGGATTATGAATTTTATTTTGATAAAAATTGCATTGTTATCATTTCTTGGCGTCAAAGTAAGCATTACAAAACCACAACCACAAATAAACGTTCAAGAACGGGATAAAACTGAACGACTGAGGGTAATTGGTTGTTGCATAATTTGGAAGATTGGTGAAAAGATGCCAAACAGGAAAACGAGGAAGAGATGAGAGAGTTGTAAAAATTTTGTCTGTGATGGGCATATCTCACCGACTTCCATTAGA
The DNA here is from genome assembly GCA_950108345.1 of Malthinus flaveolus. Lineage (NCBI taxonomy): Eukaryota > Metazoa > Arthropoda > Insecta > Coleoptera > Cantharidae > Malthinus > Malthinus flaveolus. The sequence goes on from OX467285.1 coordinate 65,877,961, forward strand.
TCTAACGATTGTGCAAGTACAAAAGTTCATCACTATTTTTTTTTGCGATTTCTAATTAGTAATAATTATTGTTTATAATAATAATAATAATTTATAATATAAAAATGTGTAATATAAATAGATAATTCGAATACTTCTACTGTTAATTGATTGATTCCCCATGAAATACAAGCAAATAACAGCGAGGTACCCGGGTACCCTGTACGGTAGCTTTAGGGTTAAATGAACTGCACTATACCTACTAAGTAGTAGGTAAGGTCCACGTACGAGTAGGTTTTAAGTCCTTTTTTGCTTAAACCGGCATACTAAGCTCAATCAACTTTACATTTATATTCGTTTTAACTAAGAAATGTTTGAATTTAAAGTTTTTCTGGTTTTATGTCTGTTTTCTGAATGGTAGGAACTGTTAAACTTGATAAACTGTACTTTCTGGAAACTGCAGTACAGCCACTGGAAATTTGGTTTACAATTTTCTTTTACCTCAAAAGTACGAGAATGGTCTTCTTAAAATGGTCTATCTAGGTTTTCGAGAATACAGGAAAATTCTTCTGCTTTTGCCTGTAATATTGGTCTACTTACGGGTATATTTTGAGTTTTTTGTGCTTAAACCACTCATACAAAGTTTGATCAACTTCACATTTACGAGTACAGTATCAAATAATTTATCGATCAACGATAAAAAATCGACAGGATCTATTGCAGACGACGATAGTTTTCCTATGAAAACAAAGTTACGTACTCTCATCATATTTTACAATAACAATTTTAACTCACCAAATCTTACAAATCTCCACACTCTTATCGACATTCTGTGATTCTGTGTGAAAACACTTGGGCAGCGTGTTTCATAACCACCAACATCTAACTCATAAACAAGCTTTTAAGGTTTTCCCAAGCTGCTGTTTCTACTCTGCTTTCTTCCAAAAAAACTTTGCTTTTAAATAGATCAAATTGTTTCTAATTCTCTTTGAAAGATGAGGAGGATCATTAATAGGACCACCTCTTCCCTATCTATCGAAAACCCAAATATTCTATTACTGGTGTTCTCTGTCTGTATCGCAAATTGTTGCGTTGCTTATAAACAGCTGATCGCATACAGCAACAACTTTCAGCCCAAAATAGTGCAAAGCTTATAATTTTTAAATTACGCACTAAATCTGCTGCACTCATTCCACTAGTGGTAAAATAATAAGCAACGGGCTGCCCCTATATTTGTGGAGTCCTCTAGAAATGAAAACCATAGTTTTTCTTTTGCCATTGGCACAATCTTCAAACCCTTCAATAGTATCATTTTAAGCTGTAGCTCAAAGCTGGATTTAACCCTCGAACGGGCGCACGCGGACTGTCAGTCCGCACATTCATACTTTTGTTTATATTTTTGCCAAATTTTAACTTAGCGACTTGTGACTTATTCTAGCTTACTAAATATGCATACCCTACAGTATAATAATTAACATTCAGCAAAAAAAATCGCTGCCCGTGTTGTTTTTACGGCGTTGTGAAATCACAATTCGCACGCGCCACTCGCGCTTTGTGTGTTGAAGGTATCGAATTATACCTGATAAGTAAATAATGAAATTTGGGTTAGTAATAAACATCCTAAGAATAAAATAGTAATTTTCCATACAATATATTAAATAAAATTAAATTAAAAATAAGGTAAACAATGTCAGCTTCTAATAGACGAATTTATATTATTTATTTATAATAGGATTATTGTTTTGTTTGAAGAATAAAACTATTTTTTTTTAGTTAGTTAAATAGTTTTTCTAAAACACCTAGTCATTATTTTGATGAAAATATTGCCTTAAATAACAAAATTTTAATTAAAAGTGATTGCGGACTCACAGTCCGCGCGCGCCCACTAGTGTTACAATTAGCGAGCGCACGTTCGAGGATTAAAGACATGTCGTCGAAATAACACGCAATATTTGCAATAGTTTTTCAAGGAAGTTACACAAATGTTTTTGCAACAACTAGTATCCTCTCGAGCTTTGTTTCAACGAAAACGCAAAAATTTTATCTTCCATCGTAAACCTCCTACCACGACTTCCTTTTCTTTTTTGCATCTTCAATTGTGAATTTATAAATTCTATAGTTGTTTTCTTCAACAGTAAGGATGCTTCTTTAATAAGTTTCTTATTTTAAATCTTAATCTTAATATAATCCTAAATGATCTAGACCAACATACTCATCGCCGATTTAACATGAAATGGCTCGTGCACCGTGCAGGTTAACCTACTTTTACTTTCATCTTATTTATGTGACATTATGCTATTTTAAACACCTTCTTTTAAGTAAAAGCAAATCTTTACGAAAATCAGTTCTAGTATAATCTTCATTTAGCCACTTGAATTGGAAGAAGCAATGACTATACCAAACAGAATGACAAGTACGTAACCACCGACACTGAGTTCAGATCTAAAGCATCGTTTCTACTGACAGCCTAAGTACACAAAAAATCTTGTAGGACTGTAAAATACCATTAATTACTTGAAAAAATTGAAATCTCTCATAATCCTCGATTTCATTACATTAAGCCTGATTAAGAAGGTTCATAAAATTGATTTTTATTTAAAAGCGATTCATTATAAGTTCGTAATTCAAGTGTCAATCACATTCACCGTGGCATTAAAACGTAAGTTAAAACGAAGTGGTCTTATAATTAATTACATTTCAAATTTTATAACGATTTGAGAACATTCGAGCTAATGAAATTTTGCAAATCTCGTTAAGAATATTAACCAACTTTTTGATATTAACAAATTTAACATTTAACAAACTTTTTTTTGTCAACCTGATGTAATTTAAGAGATTGAAATACAACCCTAATAAAAGTGACAAATTTTAAACCACTACGACCTCAATTTTACCTAAAATTAAAACCATAACATTAGTCATACTTCAGCAATCAATTTTGTTTTGCGGCATGTTTTGTTTGAACATACCGAGTGCTAGTAAATAAAGCCTAGGTTCATTTATATAGTACAAATACGACTTAATAATGAACCAACTTTGAAGTATAATATGCAAAATTACACTTTACATAACTTTAAAACTTAGTAACTAGGTACCTAATATAAGAGAATTTATGCTTAAACTTAAATAGATCGATAGATACTTTACTTAAAAATATAAGAATAAGCGTAGAAATATGAAGTATTTGCTATTAAGAGATTCAGAAAATAATTCTCTTTTGATGAATGTATAATTGCCGTTCTTGTAGAAGAAAGTGGCAAGCAGAAAACAACACATAAAGTGATTTACATCGTTATGTTTACAACATTTGTTATGTAGTATGTAGGTGCCTCAAAAATTGAGCACAAACTGCTAAAAATCCAATTAGCTTAACTTGTTCTTTTACGACGCGCGTCTAAATTAATAAAATGATAAATTTTGAGCAAATATTTTATTCAAGTTTGTAAAAAGATTAGCTTTTATATCTAAATAATGAAAGTCGTTTCATCATCACCAACTGCATACATAAAAGCTCGTTTTATAACTCCTAAAATATCCAATCTCTTTAGACTTTACATTTTACCTTATCCTATAACACAGCAAAGTTTTGTATTTTATTACAAAACCAAAATTTGTGGTTTACGTTCAAATATTAAATTTATACTTTAGTGAAGTTCCATTTTATAAGATATTAAAAATGTTTACGTACTTTAGTTGAGAGTAAGCCGGAGAAACTAATTTCGAAATTGAGGGTAGAGAGTTAACTCCTTAAACGTCAAATCGAATTTTCCTTATAATTAGTTTAATATTTGGATTGGAACGTTTACTGTCGAAGAATAATTTAATTAAAAATACAATTTAATAGTTAATTAATTAATACCTTATCCGTCATTCTGTCGACTAATAGAGAAAACTTGATAAATTTCAATCCGGGCTGAGGTATATGCTTTAAAACTACAAATTAAGCCAATGTCTCATGTTTTATGAAAAAAAAGGTGGTACAATCGATACCCAACCAACTTTGCCTATTAGAGAAAATAAAATTTGAATTTTGGAGCCTCATCAGCACACATAACAGTATTCGAGTTTGTTGTTTTGGGAAAATTTGCGATCCTGCTTCGCAGTCGTGCAAATTTTCGTCGCAACTAGCATTCGTGCATCCTAGTATTATAGGCACTTACACAAAATTAAATAATATTGTTGCAGTTTATTTAGTCATTTGGTCATCGGTTTTTCATCTGAAGAAACTTCAAAGTAGACAAAAAGTTGGGTCAGTCCAACAGAATGTGGGTCACTGTCACTGCTAATGTACCAGTGCATTGCAAGCACTGGGGTGGGTTTTCGTTCTTAAATTAGTATGTCGCAGTCTCAAGATCTCCACCAGTTCCAGTCACCTTAGTTCCACTCGGTTTTTCTATAGTCAGTGTTTAAGTGCACCAGGGTGTATTATTCCAGACGTATTGCCATTGTTCTAATAACTTTTTATGGGCAAGTTAGGTCAACTATTTTGTTTCCTAGATCCCGTTATGAGAAGACACCCACAGCAAAGCCGCTTTTTGTTGATAAAACTTTTTTATTGCGACTACTTCTTGATTTTCTGGTGTAATAAATATGGTCGGTGTCTGCACCACATTCATGACTGGCAACAGTTTTCAGCAAGTTCATGTTTTTAAGGCTTCTGGCTTTCAATAGTAGTAACTTTTTCAAGTAAGCCTTAGATCGAAAGTAAGGGCCAGGAATTTGATTTTGCTCGAATATCCAACGGTTTACTAATTTACACAAATTACCTTTGTCCTTTGCATGCTTTTCGTTCGAATTGGGACGAAATCATGCCATGTGTAATCTATCCAACATCAATTGGATTATTCGTAGTTTGGCACACTTTGACATTTTGTGTGGCATAGCAAACAGACAAAATGGAAGTTGAAAAACTAGGAATCCGAATTTTTAAGAGAAATACTTTTATGGAAAATCGATAATTCATGACAGTGGCAGCTTGCCCAGTACACGATACCAATAATTATGCGAAATCTGACGAAATGAATTCGTCGGATTTCTGCCGAAAAAATTCGAACGAAGCCGCATCCAAAAGAGACCGGTCCAATAATTTCTTCAAAATTCACAAAAATTTATAAAGAGGTAGAGGTTCTAGGGCTAATTTTTTCGTTTTTTGTATTTCTCTTACGACTTCCGGCTCCAAGGAGGAATTCCTAATGAGTGGATTGGAATTTCGTACAATTTTAACTGTAGGATCTCGTGTTAGATGCTTATAGGTGTTAGGGTCGAAAGTTTTTGGTTCGTAAGATTTTTGACCGTGCGTGAAGTGTCTAGGGCCTGTGGTTGTGGTTGAATTTGTTGGTGCCAATCAGATTTCTTCATTTACCTTGTAATGGCTATTTGCGTTTCTGATTCTATTGACCGATAGGTCAACGTGTCGATCTTGTCCCAGTCTCGAGGGTATAGTGCGTTGCTTGCTTCTATACTTCATTCAGTATAACTTACATGTCAGGTGATTTTGTATTCTTTATCTTGTAGTAACGTGTACCTAGTTAAAAAAGTAGACCAAGTCAAGTGCTATTATGGAACACAACTTTATGCTTCTATATATTTTATATCAACAGTTACTGCCAAGTTCCATTTCAAAGGTTTGTTAATTTATTAGTAAATCATCGAATTGTCATGTGACACAAAAGAAATACTTAACGAACTATGGGTGAGCAGTCAACAATGATTTGTCATTGATGGCTAGTTCACGTCTGGTTTGATGAATGCGTTCTCGTACATGGACGCGTTCTGCTCGTTCGTAGATTCGGTGACTGTAGACTCGTAGACTGTGCGGTTTGGATGTTTGTAAGCATTTCTTTACGCGATCGAAATGTGGTGTAATGCCGGTATCTCGGCATCGGAGTAAGAAAGTCAGCAAACTTAATAGTTTAGAATTATTCTTTCGAAAGGTCTCTAATCGTCGAAGTAGGTGGGCTATATCTTCCCTGTAGAGGCGTATAATAAAAGTACTAAGGCTTTTACGGCCGGCGTCATTAGAGGTACAGATTCTAGAGCTAATGGGCCGTTGTCGAAAGTTTCTATTTGTGATACCTGACGTTACTGTGGTAGGCATTTTCAAAGAGAAATTTGGTGAATCCTGTGCTGTGGTTTAGGAGTGATTGATGCGTGTCGGTCGGGTTCACCAGTATTTATAGTCGCGATGTTGTTTAGTTCTCTGCTTGGTTCCGATTGTCACTAGTCTGAGTGTTTTCTGGTGTTTGCTTTCAGTGTGGACGTGTGGAGATCTTGCTTGGGCGTTTCGATGCCTTAGAGCTGGCAACCAGGTTTTATTTATTCTTATTGCCTCCTCTTTAAGTTTATAAATTTATAAAAATGTAATAAAATTGTACCGTTGAAATTATACCTACTCTTGAAAGCATTCTGGGCATTTTGTTGCCCACTTCTAGTCTGGAGGACTTAATACGAAGAATATTTCATACCAAATTATATGGCATACCCCGAAAAAAGAGATTTGAGTGAGATTTGTTGAAAATTTAAATAATTTTAAAATTACATTTCGTAATGTATAAAGAGAAACAAATTTTGACACCAGAAAGCTAGTTTAACACTTGGGCGCACGAGATAAGCATATAAGTAATGCGAAGACTTGCAAAGTATACGTTGTCAACGCTAAAACACTCAAAGTTAAGTCATTTTAAATTATTGCAAATTACACGCAACTTTATGTAGATTACAAAAATATTTATGTTTGCAAAAAGAAAAAAATATAATAAAAAGGAGGCAAAAATTTTATAGGCTTGCGTAAACATTTAACATAGACGACGAAGATATTAATATTCAGTAATTGCTTTTAACAAAAGTTATAATATCCAAGAACTAACAAATTGCTTGAATAGGTCTTGAAAGGTTTGTAATGATAAAACCGCACTTTCAAGTTGCCTAGTGGGATGTTGTCGCCATGTAATTTGTTCTCCGCTTGGTTTAGTAAGCTATGGAAATTAACTGTGTAAATCTTAGTTGGGACCGCCTAAATTTTTCACTCGTAGATAACAATTTGGTTCTGATGTTTCTTGCATAAATTAATCCTCGTGTCAATGTAAAAAAACATTCTACGGGAGTCGGCTACTTTTTTTATTTGCACTAATTTTCTTTTTTAACCCTATATAGCTGTAATAAGATTTTGAGTCGAGAAAATAGAAGTTTGTGTACCAAATTAGTATAACAAAACTCGACAAATCTTGTTTTCGTCATTCTAATAACACGTCATAGACAGTTGCATTCACGTTCTCTTTAGCCATTATGTTATATTCTGCGTTTCCTATTTGCAGACAACCACCTTAATTAACCTACCGTTCATAAGACATCTGTATCAAGCAGACGGTTAATGTTCTTTGACTAAATGTGACATAAACATTATAATCCCTTACTCTAATTATTGTTTTAAATTTGTTTTCCTCGCTATTTTCGAAAGTAATCATTACTTTATCATTTCATTTGATATTTTTAGAATAACAGTGGTGGAAACTTGCCCACGTCCGTGTGGGCTACTATAATGGCAATGGACCCTCGCTGGGCCATTTTTTTTAAGTTTTGCATGTATGGCCCGCGAGGTGCATTTAATAATGGCACAGTGGATCATTTTTAAAAAAATAAAAAATTTACTACACTTTAAAAAACACTAAAAAACACTTTAAAAAACGCTACTAATACTCAGACTTGAAAAATTGAAAATTGAAGTTACGTTTTTATGTAAAATTTGCAAAGTTTGCCCACTTCGTCTCGCGCAAGATAATTTAGCTTTACCCGTTTGGTTTTGTGGTCGTTTTGAATATCCAACTATGTGTTCAGCGTTGAGGTGTTGCGTGTTTCGTCAACGATTGTCCAATTGTTTTTTTTAAATGATTAAATAATTAAAATGATAAAAAGTTGATATTAGAAAGAATCCGTAGCAGTTACGGTGTTTATTAATAGACGTAGCAGTTTTGTGGCGTATATAGACATTTATTTCGATTTTTACAAATCTAATACTTACTGAAAACTTTACGAACGGCTTTCCTTCGAGGTTGTCATAAACAACAACTTTCAAGAAAAACCTATTTCGTTTTGTAATGCATATATAATGCCAATATATCTAAAATATGTCACATTTTTAAAATATTCATTATTCTTAAATAAAAAAATATGTAACAGCTCAGGTATTTTACGATTTTACCTTGAACAAATTGATGGCCTAATCCTAATGAAAATTTGCGCACAGACTCTGAAGAACACTTTTTGACTAAGAAATCAAAAGTTCACTTCACAAGTCTCGCACGGGACCTACCGGATCTTTTAATAATGTTGTTCAGACGGATTTTCGAAGTCATTGTTAGTAAATTAATTAAAAAGTTAGTAATATTTTTTAAGTGAATTTAAAACACTTCTTTAAAATTAATTATAATTAATTAATTATCAACTGCAATGAAGTTTATTCATTGTTGGAGAATTTATAATTTTTAAAATATAAGAATTTTGTACTAAATATTTAAAAACAATTCTTCATAAGGGCTTTAATGATTAATTTTCTTTTCCCCATTATGTTACTGTTACTTACTTCATAAATTTCGCAATTAAAATTTTTTATATTGCACATTGTTACTCTGCAAGTATGTGGAAATACACAGCATCATGTAAACATTTTGAGGTAACAAGGTATTTCGGTTTTAATTTAAAAATTTAATATTATTTGGGGTATTTATTAAAATACATATTTTTTATACGTCTAAAGCTATTACTAATACGTTCATTCATCTCGTATTTTTACTAACTGAGATTAAAATTTTAAGCATATTTGATAAAAAATATGTTTACTGAAGTTTATTGTTTATATTACAAAATCATTTATCAATCACGTACTTAGTGTCACGTTACTTTATTTTCTGAGCTTTGCGCCACATTTTACGATACAGGAATGTACGAGTAGGTACAGCAGCTAGATTTAGTAACGATCGGAAAGATGACCGCTTTTTTAAGCGAAAAAATGACAAAAGAAGTATTTGCTCAATTGTTTCAATAATTTCCGTTTTTTAGCTTCATCAATATGTTGAAGTCATAGCTTTATAACCAATTAGTTAACGATTCTATAAAGTAGTGTGATTGTGCTTATAATATTGATGCTAAACATCAACAATAACATTAGCATAGCATTATTTTAGGTTAACATAAAAAAAAATTCGAATCTGGAATTTCCTCCTCTAGTTCTAATTACAGCTTTCATCCTTCTGGTCATGCTCCGTAGAAGAGCTCTAATGTTTTCTTGTGGAAATCTATTCCACTCTTCTTAAGCTGCGATTTGCAATTCTGCACGAGTTAGGGGCTTGTATACGGTGTTTAATAACGTCCCATAGATGTTCTATGGGGTTGACATCTGGGCTTAATGATGGCCAATCTAACGACTCGATCCAGGTGTTTTGAAGATATTAAAGCACTACTTCAGCCGCATGTAGCGGGGCATAATAGTGCATTAACACAAAGCTACTGTATCCAATAAAGCCAACATATGGTAGAACATGATCTTGAATGATGTTGCGGGTGTAAGTCTGAATTCATTTTCAAATTCACCTCAACAGGTTCTGTACCACTATCCCAACTGATGTCGCCTCATAGCATAGTGGAACCTCCTTCAAAACTAACGATTTGCTTTCAGCGTAACATTCCCAAAGTCTTCTATACACTCGGCCACGGCCATCTGGCTTTTACAACCGAATTCGGGTTTCATCTGTGCAAAAGCTTTGCCCCATAGGATTCAATCTCATAGGGGTTCAAACCGTATTATTTTAGCCTTCTCCTTACTGTTTTTGTGCTAAAATTGGCCTGCCTTGCATGCAGTGGTTTATTTTTCAATTGCAGAGCTGTATGTGTACGATTCGGAAAGATCGCATTAGTAAATATCGGTCAGCTCTAGCTGTTGTGCATCTTTTCCGCACTTGCCCAGGTCGCCTTTTGTATTCACCGGTTTCTTCATATCGTTTAAACACCCGCGAAATAGTTGAATGGTGAATCCCCGCATTTGTGCAATATCTCTTTGCTCGCGATTCTCGTTAGCTAAAGTAACAACTTGAGCAGCTTCCAATTAGCAACAAAAAACACAAAACTTATTTGTAATAGACGAGCAATTCTGAGCAATAAAAACTATAATGCTACAAAAAATGATATAGTATGGGATCTTTTTGTCCATTATTCATACAAGAAAAAGTAGAAGAAAACATTTTTTAATTCCACCACTTTCACCAATTTCCACGCATATTGGTTTTAGGAAAAATATGTATACTACCGCTTTTGTTTTTCATGCGGAACACTTTTGTTTTATTTTAATTCAATTCATGGGGTCTGGGCACTGGGTCTTGACCCAGTATAACATGATAGCTCTTAGAAACCGTCGGACGTTGGCTGTTATTTTGTTTCTTCATAAGTTACGTAGTGGCGTTATAACTCATTCGGATTTTCTATATTCGATGAACTTTAGAGTGCCTTGCTTTGCGTCTAGGAACGTACAATTATTTTATCTTCGACGTGCAAGAACCAATTTGTTGTTTGCATCTCCCCGGTATCGGATGTGTAGCTTGGATAACGCTTTCTGCTTAGATGGTAGTGTATATTTGTTGTAATTTAAGATTTTTTATTTGTTTTGTGATTGTTGGAAATTGTAAGTTTGTTATTGTTTACTAATAACTTTGTGTAGCTTACCATTGGCTGTAGGGCTGTTGGCTGCAATGTTCAAATAAATAACTTATAACTGCGGTTTGGCGATATATCGTTACATATCGATACATTTGGAGCATATCTTTTAAAGGGGGTGTGAACAAAAATTAAAGTTATAGTACGAAAAATTCTAAGAACAAATTTCAATATTGCACATCACCGAGACAAACCGTTTTGAAGATATAACGTTTTTTAAATATACAGTAACGTCATATCGACATCGGCCGTCAGCGTACCTAGTCGTATTTGGTCGTATTCACAACACATTAGTAACGCAAGATGTTCTTAGATATTTTGTTTACATATATCATATTTATGTAACACATATAAAACACATATAAAAATGCTATTTTTAGGTCACACCCCCTTTAAGTCATCTAAACAAATAAATGGGGAATCCTCTAGCTAGCTTAATGCGTATTTTTCTTTTACGTATTTATTTCAGATCGTCAATACACTTAAATTATCGATACAAAATTTGGTATTGATACCCTGATTTATATCAATACTACGAGTATATCTATATCGACAAATTAATATCGATGGAAAAGTTGTATAGAAACTCAATACGGTCAGATTGTTTAATAATTTTTATTAGATGCTTAATATGATTTTTAAGTCTATTACACTGTTTAATTCTAATTATTTTTAATCTAGTGAAAAATTAATTTGCCAACAGTTCATTTTTATTTTAAAATACAAAAAAAAAATAAAAAATTTATCCTAAATGGAAGTTAATGTAATCCTAACATTTATTATTTTACTGCAGACATATTTTATTTACAAAAATAAATTATATGAGTTATAGTTTTTCTACCCAACACTATAAAAAATGTAATCTTTCAGGCTCAAGAAAAAAATTTTCTCCTGGGACTTTAAATCGAGTTTCCAACTTTAGATAAACTTACGTTCACGCTTGTTGCTCGACTTAGTGACATCTTACTGATTGGAACGTAATTAAGTATTACCTCGAATTAGAACACCTGACAATTATAAACGCGGCGCTATTTAACTAGTTAATCAATACGTTTGGTGTGGGAAAATTTCTTGGAGTGTCGAAATAATACTAACCCACAACTGATGGCGCGTCCGAGTTTGTTTTTATTTCAAATTTAGTGAACGAATATTACGTAATAAAGTTTGTTCGATTACAATTTTCACCACTTTTAGAAATAATAATAAATTGCACGGAAAATTGGCGTACCACATGCGTTGTGGTCTGTGGTCTGCGCTGACAGCAATAATACTCCAATGTAACGTATTTTAGTGTAATATGTATGTGATTGTTAAAACATAGAAAACAATTATTGTTATTGCTACAACTTTATTACGAAAAACTAATTCTAATCTTTGTTTTACAAGTTAATTTAGTAAAATGAAAGGCGTCCCCTAATAATTAGACAGTCGACACAGAGTGAGTTTCAGTAAAATTAACCCTAACACGTAAATTTTAACAGTTATTTTACACAAAACATTTTATAAGGTATCTTTATAATTACGGCACAAAGTTGACCGAATGAATGGCTAACAAATAAAATTGTTTGGCCAGTTAAGAAATTTTAAAAAATTTCCACGGTTTAGTTCCATTAGTTAGTACTAATTGGTTACTGCTTTTCATTTCTTTTTAATTTTTAGAATGAAAGATGTTTATAATACAAACGTGAGTTAATTGTGACTTAAAGGACTATTCCGAGACTGAATTGACGTCTGATCGACGATTGGCCGAAAGGGTGCTCAGCCGACAAACGAATAATTAGCCACATCACTGAAATAGATATTTCACGTGGTACAACAAAATGTCCGTAGCCGAAATACTCTGTATAAGTTAATTTTACTTTACGCTTTTGCGAAGCCCTGCCTCTTTAATTTAACTAATTTACCAATTTATTCATATTATGTTATACGTATATACTAAATATAGAAAACTAATATTTAGTTCTAGTATTTAAAGCCAACAAAATTTATTGAACAAAGAGTAAAAACAGTTGCGATGTAAACAAGTATCAAGAAATTTAATTAAAGTTTTATAACCAAGTGAATTAACAACCGTTGTTATCTTCAAAATCAACCACAAGCTGCCTGACGTACTTAACGCTTGAATTTAACAACGTATTCATTTATTAATTTCAAAGGGAAAATATTTTGTGTTTGCAATGCGTATACCGGGTGTGAACCACCCAAAGTGAACATAGGGATTTAACATTGCTTTTAAATGAATTGTATAGTTAATATTTTTAAGCTATAATTGTGCATTTGACCTTAATCTTTAGTACCATTCGATGCGAAGTGTCGTTTATCTTTCTCCCAACACCCAGGTGAGCAGGAATTTGGAAAATAATAAAAAAATGTTAAATCCTTATGTAGGCCTTATGTGGCTTACGCCGCAAATATTTAGTCATGACTACATGAGCTCATTCTCGAAGCCATTTAATAAAATAAACGATTTTATCAAAATTATCAACTTTATACAATACAGGGTGAGTCTAAAATGGCGGATAAGCTCTTCAGTACGTTATAGAAGACGGTTATTTGAACTAAAGAAAAATCATTAAAAAAATCTATCTGCTATATTTTTGTAGTTATTAAAGAAGAAGTAAATTGAGATTTGGCAACATGGTGCGGATGTAGACAAAAACATAAGTGACATAAGTCATCATAAGGGTAGTTTCCAAACATCGTTGCCACATATTTTTTTTAACAACTTGATACAAAAATTTCGATATTCAGAATTAATTTTAGAGGATAATAAGATGTTATAGAAGCATTTGTTTTTGCCTAATAATTAAAAAACATGTGAATTACTGTAAGGTCCAAAAACCGGTAGCCTTAATTTTTCCTCCCTTGGGCGTTGCTCAGTCAGTTGAGGGGTAGGTTCGGCGTCGAAATAAAAGATACACACATACCAAAAAATAAAATGCTTTTATTTTAAATCCCAAATAATAAACCAAAACAATTCAAAATTCGAATTCCAAATACAATATTCAAGTTCAATAAATACAGTCAATTAACGAATTTATAATTAACCATCTAATTAACAAATAAAGAATATTTAAACCACGAGTGAACGGGAATATGTAAGGTTAGGGGCCTGGACCAGGTAAAGGGTAAGGGGGCGGCTATAAGGCACTACGACGGTCCTTGCGGACCACCACAGCACAGTAGCCACACGGAAGGGAATACAGCGGCTAGGGACAATTCCACAGCGGCTCTTGCGAACCACTACGAAATTCTAACCACTCGGGAGGGATGTATTTGGTTGCCACACTTGGGACCACGGACAAGACGCGACTTAACACGAACTACTATGAAGACCCCGGATTCTTCCGGCGCACGGCTATTTATTAAATTTTCCCCTCCTTGGGAACCAACGAATCACAGAGCTAGCTGTGATTGAATGAATGGGGATAGTATTGGCGGACGGGCTATCATCCACAAACTAATTATAATTATAAAAATGTAATTAGTGGCCTTTGGGAAAAATTTGGACGCGGGAAAAATGCGCTGTAAAAAGGGCATTCGAATGGTGTTTGTCTCGTCGTAATCGGGGAAAATTTGGGGACGAAAAAGAAATAAAAATTAAATTCAGGGCCAGTAGTTAATAAAATTAATTATGGGCCATCAGGGGACGTAAATAGAAGATTAGGGGAGCAAAAGAAATGCGGGGCGAAGTTCAGAATTTAATTTTTGGACAAAATTAAATCAAAGTTGTTAAATTATTACATTCTGTATACGAAGGTCGGACGTTAAAATGATTGACTTCGCGCGTCTTGAACGAACGTACGCAAGATAATGGTCAGATGTAGGTATAATTTAATAATTGTTAATTTTTGTTAATAATTAACAACGGGGAAAATGAACAAGGGAGAAATATTGGGTCGAGGTTTAAGGCTAGTAGGTGGACAACCAAAACGGATGCGGATTTGGACCAGCTCAGAGCTAGAATCTTGGGATTCATATCACTCTGAGCTGTATAAGAAATCCACATCGTTACATTACTATTAGAGGAAATGATGAAAAGTTTCAAAATTTGGCAGAATTCTTAGTTGAGTTCTCAACTTAACTTCTTCATTTCTCAACAAATTAGCGGCTAAGAATGTTTTTAGCATTTTTTCTTTATTTCAATTATTATCCCTTACAACGTACTGGAGAGCTTATCCGCTATTTTAGACTCACCCTGTATAGGTACCTACCTACCTATCGAATTTAAAAAATTACATTTAATTCGAATGCGAACACCATACTAAGGTATTTATTTTATAAATGTAACTAAACGACTTTCATGTTTTTCAATTTTCATTTTGGGAGCTCTCAATAGCTCCAGATACAAAAGTCAACGAATAGCCAATAGCGTAATTAAATATCTTTTGAGAAAAATAAATAACCAGTAGTAGCGACTTTTACAAAAAAAAGTTCGTTCAAAGGCTGAAATAATAATATATAGGTTGCGAACATTTTTAGCTTCATTTTAACAAACACAAGCAAAATTGAACAAATATAGTAGGTACAAGGTACATACTATAGAAATTTATATTTCGCTAGAATGAAAACATTAATTTATTAAAGTTTAGTAGGGGCGCGCAATTAGTGGGCTTAACGTACTTTCATAATTAGCACCATTTGTGTTTTTTATGCGCCTTAAAAAGTGTTCATCTCGTTTCAGTTATGTAGATTTTGTTTGTTTTCGTTGGTAAAAACTCTTAAACATTTTTTAAAAACATTACTAATTTATTTAAATGCGGGCTGCCAAATTTTCGAATGGATAGAAAACATTAATAGCCTAATCAATTGGCCCGTGAAGTTGGCGAAAAGTTGAAAGCACTCATTTATTTACACTGATACATCAAAAGTGCTCAATTAAAACCCTTTAGTGCCTTTTTAAAAATCCTTCTATTTTTTAGATTAAGTCGCGACTTTTTTTAGAGCCAACTTGGCACCAACATTTTTAAATTTCAAAACAATTTCTGCGGCATTCAAAAGTGATTAATTAAAATTTTTGAAATTCGGAAATGTTGATGCCAAGTGAGAAGTTGGCAAAAGTGGGAGGGGATTTGTGAAGTTTTTAAAAATGCACTAAATGGCACTAATGAAGCACTTTTGATGTACCTATCAGTGTAAATAAATTAGTGCTTTCAATTAGTTCAGTAGTTTGCTTGCGTTTATGCGAAAAATTTTGAGTAGCTGTCGCATCACTGTTTTCATAAACTGTTGTGTGTTTTTTGTCGACTGACAGTTGTAACTGTCGTTACAAATGGGTGGACCTATCTATCAGTTTGCCAAAACTTTCTGATAGGTAAGTAATCCGTAGCGTTGGATTGTGCAGTTACAGAAAATCGAACGAGAGCCCTTGTAGATTTTTGACCATAGGATACAGTCTTTTCCCAGTCGTTTCTTCCACTGACGAGAAGGTAGTAGGTAGAGGGGCATTTTTTAACTTCGCGCGGTAATTTCTAAACTGATTATCTTCATATATTTAATTTCATCATCTGCGTCGACTTCAGTATTCAAGAATTGTAATTTTTCCTCGAATTCATGTTCGAGATTTTCTTCACTTGAAAGGGGGGAGGTGGGATGGAGTGTGGGGGTTAAATTTTGTAATATGATTTTTTGTATTCATTGTTATTTGGCAATGTTAAGTTTGAGTTCATTTTTGGTGCTAAATAAATTAATTCGTTAACCCAAATTTTTGGAGTGTATCTGTCCCGGCACCTCTATAATATAGAAGATGACTAAATCGCAATATTAAACTTTGAACTGACGAGAAAAATGTTTAGCAACTCTGTTTTGCACCAAACCTTAAGAAAATACATTTCCAAGACCTCTCTATTATTATGGACTTTGAAAAGTTCGTATTAGATCAAAATGGTTACGATCTGATATCGTTTGTAATTGGTAATCGAAAACGTATAGAGCATTAAAAGGCCACTTTTTTTAAATCGTAAAAGAGCAAATTTTATGATCAAAAAGATTTATAATAGGGCTTTAGAATCGTCGTTACGTCCGTAATTTAGTATTACTCCTGAGACACTCCGTATAAAAAATAAGATATCGTTACTACTACCTTTCCTCGAGTTACACAATCTTTTACAAAATAGGGATTATTAAGAATGAAATACCTCATATTTTTTACATTTCGAAAATAGATCACAATTTTTTCTAGATTTAACTTTAAAGTTTAGAATGAAATAGAATACAGTTACGTAAACAAGTACAGCAACAAAGATTCATGTAAGTCGTAATAACTTGTATAAGTTATAAAAAGGACAATAACAGACTTTCAAATAAAACAGTAAAAGTTTACGTTTTTTTGAGTATTAATATTAAGTTTGTTAACTTAAACTTTTGCCTCTGGTTATGAGTAGTATTGTTACGAAAAAAAATCTTATCACTGCGAACTTAGTTCACGAAGGTGGCAAACTTTCTTCAAGCAAAACGGCAACTTGCAATAAAGTTTAACTTTTCAGAGTTCGTATTTGCGCTCTAAAACTCGAAACATAATGAATTTTCTCTTACAGTATGATTTACCTACCGTATTTTATTTTAGGATGTTGGGACGATTTTTTTTCTGAAGCAAATCGTAACCCCCTGCTTTAGTAGCAATAGCGCCAATTGCTGGCCCGATATCATATTGTAGCGTCTCCTTGGTTATTGAAAACTATTTAGACATCCTTCTACGCAGAACTAATATTATAATCATTTTAATACGATTGTTCGTAACTTTCGAAACTTTGGTGGCAATTTATTGAGAATGCATTCTACTCGCTAACTGGCTTGTTATACGAGAATGTTATACAAATTATCCTTTTATTTCAAACTGAGCATAGCGCAGTGAATAATTATATGGCTTTATCAAGAAGTGCATTATCGGCCTGATAATCTTCCTAAACTACAAATTGTAAAAATCATTGATTAACAAATTTAAAATTGAGTTTCTTTTTACCAATGATACATTTATAAAGAGGGTTATTTGAGGGTTAAATGAATGAACATCGGATACGCACCTTTGGCATCTGCTCTCAGATAGTTGAACTTAAATATTTCTTTAGTCGCTTTTGTACAAATTTTATCTAGATGGTTGATGTAAAAATAACGTATAATTAAAAAAATAATAAATTAGAGTACACTACAGAATTAATCATGTACTAAATTAATTTTTATTATAAAGTAGTTTAGTTTGTAAAGTTTTTTATCGCACATTTGAGTTTATCGCTATCGACACGCAAAGTGAGCTAAATTACCAAAATTTATAGTACATCAGGTGTTGTAATAATTACAATAAACTACAAGTAATACGTAGGAATCGAAATTATAATGTATCTTGATGGAAGGCCTAAAATGTTTTTAAAGCGACATTTGTAGTAAATTGTTGTGAAATAACAGAGCGACTCGAACTTTTCCATTTTCAGCTATCTGCGTGCTCTTGTCCTCTTGAGGTTTAGGTTGGGTTGCACGGAAGTCTGGATGTAACAACTGATTAAAATGACATTTTTCAACTATCAAGCAAGAAAATGCCATTTTAAACAACCGTTGTATGGTTCGAGTTTTAATCACTGATTAACAGTTTCCTGTAACTAAACATTATTGTCTGACTATGGTTTTCCGCAAGTTTCGAGTCTATTGACTATTGACTTTTAGTGTCCAGAACTTCACAATCTTCGGGCTGGGTGTAAACGTTTCTGTAAACACCCTCTTTTTACTTCTAACCTACTATGTCAGATTATTGGGTGTTGATGAACTTCGTTGGAAACTTTCCACACAATTTATACTTTAAATGGTGTAACGTCGGATTCGATGCATAGTGTCGAACTGTGTTGCTGTAGAACTCCACTAGTAGTAGTACAGGATCCGAACTAAGGTCGTTTTGTTCCCATCTGCTTACTGAATGAAAAGTATTTTTTATTAAAGATAATTTTTAACAAATATATCACGCATGAGTTGCCTAAAGAAATCCAGTCTAGGCCATTCACAGTCCTGGTCATCATTACTCTTATTAATTTTTTTTCATATTTTACTCACTTGTCTAACCGACGAATTTAATCCTAATTGCGGCCTATTACTTCGATTTTGCCTATTATAACAATACTGAAATAATTATAATTCTTCATTATTCAGTTATATGAGGATCTAAATAACATTTACATTTGTTTTTGTTTATCTTGTAGAGAACCAACTTAAACTAATTTATAAACATTGTCTCTTCGTTTTCTGCCAACGGCTAGAAAGTAATATAACTAATTAAAATAACAAACAATCTGAGATAATAATATCTTAACCTTTTTGCTTTATATTGTTGTAACGTTACTATAAAGTACAAACAACAAATAAAAATTGTAATGTAATGAAAGAAAAACAACTACTTACCTCCCACACTAAAGAGTGTTATTAAATAGTATAAAAATAAGACTAATAAATAATTAACGAAATAATAAAATAAACATCGTCACAAAAAACACGAAATTAAAACTTAAAAAATTTGATGATGAATAATTAATTTTTATCCATTCAACATGCAAACTTTGTGTCTTTCACACGTCAATAGATACAATTATTGATAGCTTCGAGTTTTTATGAAAATTTATTGGAAAATGTAATCTGCAGATTAAATTAATCCTTTTCAGTTTGCCAAAGCCTCTTTCTGTTGTACTTTTAAACTCCTAAAAAACAGTATTTAACTTTTTGTTCAAGCTTCTAGTTTTGTTAATGTGGCACTTTTCTTGTATTTTCCTTTCACTGCGCGTCTAATATTTTTAATGTTTTACCTAAAAGAGAAAATTAGTTATAATCATCTGTTTAGAAGGTAAGCTTAAACTATAATAATTAAATATTTAACATTTCAATTTCAATCGCTGTGAGTGTTGTATAATGTAAATTTGTAAATTATATTAGTTTATTAAATTAAGCTCATCCCAGAGTTATTGTTTTATTGGGAAGTTGATATGAATTTTTAATGCTTGTCGAACTTGTTTTTGGTTTATTTTGGTTGCTCAACTTAATTAATCAATTAATTTCGCAACTTTAGTAAAATTTAATTGATTTGAATGCGAAAACCGATTTTAAGTAATTTTGTTAATATCTTTCTCTGTAAAGCTAATTGGCTTTTTATTTTTTTAGGGACTTAAAATTAATTGACTGTAGGACGTATCTTTTGATTTAAAAGTGTCCTTTTACTTTCACTAATTTGGTTATTTAGAAGATAAAAATAACCTGGCGCCCACATTTCAAAATTTTAAATATAATAATAATATAATGTTTGTATCAAACATAGTACGCTTTATTTTGAGGCAACTACGTGAACTTTACTCCACTGGGACGCTTCAGGGTTTTGTTCAATTTTTGATGTTTGCTTTACGAAGTTGTACGGTTATTTGGCAAACGTGGAGGACCAGATAAGAAAAGCCGATGCAAAGTATATAATAAATGAGGCGGACTCAAAAACAAAGCAATAACAGTACAACCTAAACCACTGGTTCCTCTTCTTTTTATACACTACCACTACAACTGAAATACTAAATGTAGTCAGAAACCTGAAAAGTAAAACTGTGGACTTACCGTAAACCTAATAAAAAGCATCATTCATCTTATAGTCGAACCCTTATGCTTCATAGTAAACATCTGGAAAAATTGCAAAGGTGGCACCCATACAAAAAAACGGGAATATAGACGACTGCGGTAACAGTCGGTAACACGGTTTCAGTGTATAGTCAAAGGGAGATTTTGGGAGAAAGACCCCACGTCTTTCCCACCGCCCTACGGCACTGTCAGACTTGCTTTGTGTAATTTCGGGACCAATATTGTTGACCATATTTTTCAACGATTTGTCAGATAACGTGGCCGAGACGGACTTGTTCATCTTTGCCGATGATACCACTCTTCTTACCAAGACAACAGATAGATGGGAACTGGTTTCAAGTGAATAATATGGCGTTAAACGAGGAGAAGACTCAGAGCCTGCTTGTCGGGACTCGCCACTCGACGGAAAGGGGAGAGCTTCTATTTCTGGGCTTCATCTTGGATAGCTTAGTACCATGGAAACACCACACGAGCGGCATCTGCGGGAGGCTGTTCACGACTGTCTTCATCATACGATAGATAGGCTAGACTAGATCGTGGGTGTCGACGCAGCGCTACTCGCGTACGACAATTCCGATTTTGGTAATTTTTTAATTACCAAAATTTGAAACTGAATTTAATTTTGTATTATCGGGGTCCAATAAACCCCACAGTACCTGCTTTCACTACATTGCACGTTTTTCTTTTAATACTAATAATTATTTCAAATTGTAATAGAAAGGTAAAATCGTTTCAGAGAAACAGCTAGTTTTCCCCTATAAAATAAATTTTGGACGCCCACCCTGAAACTATCGTGTAGCTAATTTACAATAAATAAGTTAGTAATATTTGCGGTCATTCGTATAAAGAACTTTTAATACAATGACTTTTTTTATTCGCAACATAAAACGACTATCGGGCACACAACAAACCGTAAGGCTAAAACATTTAATAAAATGTAATGCAAGAATGAGGAAACTAACTTGCAATGTACGCTCATTTAATCGATGCAAAATGAGGATAAGCCGCTTTGAATGACCAAGGATATCCCTTGGGACTCGTTGTTTTCGTGTCCATTTTCTACATCAGTCTGTTTTGAGATTAGAAACCCTTACCGTCAGGTAATCTATGTGTGTTTTAGTGATTATACGAGTATGACTTATTATTGTAGGATAGGGGAAGCCTTTAAAATTTAATACCAAAATTTTAAGCTTCTTTCATTTTATTTATAGTAAATGCTACTTTATTTTTAATTATGAAGTTATTTACCTACTTGTTTTATTTATCACGCGAGCACAGTCCTTACTCAAGTTTCTCGACATTTCATTATACCTAGGACTACCATCCATTTTCTTTACCAATTTTACACATAAAATTCTCCATTCTTGTTATTAAATTAAAATTTGATAAGCTAATATTTTTGTTAAGTTTAAAAATTTGTTTTCAATTTAGGTTAGTCGTAGTTCGTATTGTATGAATAAAATTACATGCGCTTAAAAAGACTTACGAGAGAAATTTCAGAGAGCACTACGTTACTAAAGGTATAATCCTACTTTTGAGTATATCTACTTTACGAAAATTACTTTAGTTGGAAAGTGGAGCTTTTGGCATTCACTTTTCCTCAACAAGGACAAATTATCGTTATTCTGGCTATTGGTTTTCGTCTGCTAGCCACGAAAACCGTTTGAGTCTTATAAGGTTTAGTTCTCACATCGTTCAATTCTTTTAAAGCGAATATAGCGAATAAGTTTAATCTCTTTGAAATGAGAAAGTTAGCACTTTTAATCAGAACTCACAATGAACCGCAGGCTGGAAATACAGCTTTACGTATTAATGAAGATAAACTTGCAAGCATGGCCAAAGTACTCGAAGCCATATAATTTACAAAAATAAGTGCTGTTTATAGATGAAATACTTGAGATTTTAGCTTGTAAGGCCTAATCCCACTAAGAAAGCCTATACCTACTAATGATTGTTTTTGTATTGATAACATAGATTACAAATCATTTTTTTTAAGAATAACAAGAAGTCTCCCTTCTCGTAAAATTCCAATGGGCTTGTCGGTGACTAATTCTGTCGAATGTACTGGAACGTCATCAATTTTCAAAATGCATTATATTACCCTGTATGTTTTAGAGATTTGAGAAAGTTGGAATTTCTTAACGACGAATTGAGCAAGCAGCTTTTAAAAGATTTCAATTTGAAAAAAACTCAAACCTACTCAAACCTAATCAGATTATAATTTATAATAGCCCCTTCACTTCAATCGATTAGCTCATGTACATCTAGCAAAGATGTCCATTTCACCAAAAGCTCAAATTAAAATTAATAGCCTTTTTCATGCTACTAAAAAGAGACTTTTGCGAACCACCGATCTAGGGCCACTTTTTAAATAATTTAATTTTTGAAGTTCATTCTCAGATTCTTTGTCAAATAACTAACGTAGGTTTTTTATAAACTGCCCATATTTGCTCAAATCTTCAAGTATTGTAACACTGAGGAGTCCAAATGTAATTAAAACTATTTTCAGAACCCGTTAAAAGGTCTTGTGCCCTAGAAATCTTTATAATTCAATTATTTTTACAGCTCAGCATAATTAAAGAGGGCAAGAAAAGTACTGCAGCTTGAAAATTTATATACCTCTCCTCGCTATTTTCATTAACAATTAAAAATTAAAATTAAAACAGTTAAAAATTACCACCTATTGTGGTATTATTTAGGTTATGTATAATCGATTCCTCCTACTCTTACGATAACAAGCCGATTACTTGCCCATGTTTCCTTCTCATTGGAAACTTTTAAATAATCCACAACTTTTTTTGTCGAATTTTACTGTTGTTTTAGTACTGACCCTTTAACTAAGACGTTGGAAACTTAGTCGATTTATTGATTGTAAACTCTTGTTTTAGAGAAATTTAGGCTATAATCGCAAGTTGTGATGTATACTGTGCCTTTTGCAGCTGTTTAGTGTATAACCCATATAAACCTTTTTACAACCGACAACAGTCAATATTGACAGGACTTTGCCGATGAAAGTTTTTTATTAGATTTTATTATTTCATAACTTGCGAGCAAATTGTTATTAAACTAAAAAATTAAGGCGTAAAATGTTAAAAAATAATTTTTTCTAACTAGTTCATAAGAAAGAAGGATTATTTATGTTGATTGTTGGTAGTAAATTGCGTTTTATGGTAGTTTGGTGTAAAATATACGATTAATGGAGAAAAGTTCGATATATTTTCTGCATGGATTGATATTATGCTTATTAGGAAGATAGGAAGGTACTTATTACGAGCTGTATGTAGGCTTTAGGCCTATTTACACACTGGACTAATACGACCTATAAATTGGTTAGTTTACTTTTCATAAACAAAGCAACTTGTAGTACACAATTTGGGTATAACATTCAAAAGTTACTGTAAACAAAAGACCGATTAGGAACTACATAACGTATCTCTATCTAGTTCATTTTTCTGCAAAGAAATTACTACGTGTCTCATACTCCACAGCTTACTGATGTAAAAACTCAGTAAATTGCTAAATTTTTGTTTCAAAATCTTGGTGAGGATGTAGCTTAATAAAAATTACGGTATTAGAATTAGTAGGTACGTCAATAATAAATAGTGGCTATCAAGTCACTTTTGATAAGATGTAATTTTTTAAAAATTTGGATCAATGGTAGAAAGTTGACAAGACGCCAATGACATCACACTGGGAAAGATAGATGATAGCTGCTTTAAGTGTTGCACGATTTTTTATTGTCCTCATTGTGTATAGTGCTGTTGAAAATTTCTTCAACAGTCGTTCCACGTGGGCACGCCGATTCAACCTTCTATCTAGTTTACCTAATAGGATGGGGTGGTTTACAATATCGAAGACTTTACTCAGATCGCAGTACACATTTGTCCTCGTTGTAAGCCTCAATTATCTTTGATAAGACCCTGGAGAGAGCGGTTACGGTTGACTTGCCCTGTATATAGCCAAGGTGATCGTTATGAATAATTTTATTTAGCGAGAAGTGACAGGTTTCGAATATTTTAGTAGGAGGAATGGTTATGGGTCTATAATAGTTTTCGCGTGCGTACATTGTGGTTTCCTTTTTGAAAATGGGAACAATTCTACCCCGCTTCATTCACTCGGAAAGTAACCTTTGTTAATATACTTATTAAGCACCACTAAAATCGGGTAGGAGCGTATTAGAGCTTTTCTGAAACGCTTTTCACAATTATTGTGCTTAACCCGTACAAATCTTTGCAGTCTTTTGATTTTAGGTTGTTTACAATATCTATTATTTCGAAAGGATCAATTTCTGTGAAGAACATGGAGTTTTCAATTCTTGTGACTTTGTGCAGGAAATTTGTATACGATACAGCCTTGGGAATGTGTTTCACAACTTTATCTGCTGCTTCCCTAAAGAAATTCACAAAATCAATCAGGTTTACATTTGCTAGATTCACAGGATTTCACTTTTTGTGTCTTTTTTGTTTCCTTTTTTATTACTTTCCATGTTGATTCAAAAAACCCTTCTTTATAATCGTTTCTGTTACCCTAAGGAATATGAATTGACAAATATGAAAATTTGACTGATATTCCCAAAATTTAAGAAAATAATGATTGATGTAACCGATCAAGTGAATAAAAAAATGTAATGTATTATTATTAAGAAGTAAATTTGAAATCTTTCAAGTAAAATGTCAATAAATCACAAAAACATACAACAGTACAACAATAACAAAATCAGCAAGAATTGAAACGAACCGGCAATATCAGAAAATTTGTAAGAATTTTTCGATATGATTGCTTTTCTAATAAAAACCAAAAATATGAAACTTCTGCAATAAAGCAATTTTAAGTTCGTCATAAATATTCAATTTTCAGATTGCGAGTTTCCGCTAATTTTTATAAAACGTAAACTCGTAAAAAGTAACCAAACATCCCCTGTTTACGAATTTAACTTGTGTTTGAAACAATAATATTCGATGGGTCCACCTCTTTCTCAAATAAACAAATATTTACTTCGCAATTAACCAGTTATTGGGAAAATGTTGAAATTCAAATAATCGAGTCATCTGCATTGCGGCGTGAATTTTTTACACCTCTTTAAACTCAGATGTGTCGAAAATGCTAAGAGAGCAGTCATAGGAATAAAATAATTTACGTCGTCGTTTAATTTTGCATAAAATTAAATAAAGTCTGGTGATGATTTAAAACAGAAAGTTTGTCACAAGTTACGTCTGAATAATTTCAATTTGGACGAGAGTCAATATTGCAATAAACAACTTTCAGTTTCTAATTTCAAAGGAAACGGCTTAAGAACGTATTGATTTCGAGTGTAATCAAAATGGCGAGATCGTTAAAGAAATTCACGCATTTCCTTCTAAAGTGGTAGTACACGAGTTTTATAAAAAGTATATTTTTGTTATGAAAGTGGTATAGTGTTGTTAACTTCCTGCCAAATCTCAGCGACCTTAGATGCGCAGAAGAGCAAGTGAGCAAACGGTAGAAAAAGATGCACAATCCGTGTTTTCATGTTGTGTGTAACTTTACTTACGACGTAGTACGAAATTTGGGATTCTGCGCAGGTCGGTAATATTTGGCAGGAAGTGGAAAAGTGATACCAGTATATTTTAATAATAGCGAGTTAGAACTGTAAATAAGACCAGTATTTCAGTTATAGTTAAGCCTTGGCTTAGGTAAAGCTTCGGTTATCAAGTAATGTCCTACGATCGCATAATTCATATCTTATTTATATTCTTATAAAATTGAAATTTGGTTACCTTATCGGATTTCGAGAGCTCCAGGGAAAATATGCAAGAGGCAATATACCTACAAGACTATTGAACATCGGTTCTTATTAAGATTAATTATTATGTATTATAGGTGCATTTATACGACTTATCATTAACGTAGTAATTTTTGTCTACAAAATACCAAAAATATATAGTGAATGCAAACTACAACTCTTAGAAATCCTAAGGGAAATCTTGAAACCATAAATTGCTTTTACCGAACAGAATACTTATATGATAACAGAATAAGAAATATAAGATTTAATATATTCATTTAAGTAAATCGGTTTTAGTTTTATGTAATAATAATAATAGTAGTTGGGAAGACAATTTTGATAAATTTATAATCTTACACGATTTGAGTTTATTTTTTTGTATAAAATTTAATATCCAAAATGGCATTCTTTAAGAGATTGGATTCAATATGAGAACACGCCAAATTTACGCTCAGGGAACATTGAAGATTACCAATAAGATACCATTACACGCTTATATTTTTATTCAATAAATAAAACGCGCATGGAACATTTAATTTTAGATATTTAAATTTTAGTGATTGGAAAATAAAAAGAAAATGGGAGGAAAATTTTTATTTTTTTTTCGATAGAAAAATTTGTCTGAGTTTGCTCTACAGGTTGACAACAATTTACTATTCTAATAAACGTGGGTATGCCATTGTTAATATAGGAGCGCTAAATTACACAAAATTATGAGACAAATGCAATGGCGATTTTTTCTCTGATCGGTGTCAATTTTAAAGTTGCTTAAAAACTGTAAATTGACGAAGGCTCAAAAGAAACGACTAATAGATATTTTGATGTAGTTGAAGGTATGGTAGTATAGGGGAGCTTTTAGACTTATTTATTGTTTCATTTACGAGATGTCAAATGACGTCAAAGGTAAGAAAGAAAAAGGTAAGATACAAATTTGTTCCGATAGTAAAGAAAGTATCCCGAGGAAGTCAAAAGACGCATGTTCAAATGTTTTGTACATTTTAGAAAGTTAAAGAAATTGGAAATTTTTCAAAAGAGGCCATTTCAATTTAGAATTTAGTCAATAACTCGAGAATACGGGAAATAATAAATTAAGCAAATTTATGGATCATAAACTTTGGTTATAGTTTAGAAATCTTAAGTCTAAGAAGTACAAATGGCGTTAGGCAAAAGGAGGTGGTCTGTTCAGTTTGTCGTCGAATATTAAGAAAAGAAACGTTTACAGGCGAGCCCTTCGCCCCAAAACTTTAAATTAGAAAAGATGATCAAAAATCACGGTTTAACGAATTAGATTGTCCATATGTCCATGTAGATATTTTACCATAAGGCCAGTCTTCCCCATTGGGCCATCATTCACTTACCCCAGTTTAGTAAAGAGAAAGTCTCTTAAAATAGATCCCCCTTTATTGTAATCATTACTTAATTCGCATACTGAATAAGATTTCTAGATATTATATTTTTGCTGGTGGTAAAAAACGTGAAATACATTATTTGGCGTTTAAAGCTCCCCCTAAACACCCCATACAAAATTAAATTTAAATTTAAAAGCTTATAGTTTTGAATTTTATTTTGTCTCCGTTTTATACCTTTTTTGTGATTTAGTATTCTCATTATAAAGCTTTACTTTTTCTTTTGCTTAATACTTTTGTGAAAGTAATTTACGAAGTACGAACATTGTTTACTCAAAGATTTTCTTGTAAAATTTTTTTTTGGCAAAAATGAATACTTAAAATGTGAATATAATATACTGTGGTGGATGATGAAATAAATTAACTAGATTTCTTTATAACGATCGGCTATTTATTCGAAAAATTAATACTCTATAATAATCAAATTAAAAATTCATAGGAAGTCTAATAACTTCCCGAAGAAGTGTTCTTCTGTTCTTTTTGAAACCTTGCTAAAATTGTTTAATTTTACAATAAGCTCGTCTGTTCATGTTGAATCTTCATCATTCTTTAATTATTGCAAGTTTTGTACGGACTGAAAAATCCTGAAATTTGACGTTTCGCTTTATTCACAAGAGGTGTCAGTTGCTATACAGTTCTTTATTTAGCCCTCCAGTAGTCGCGCCTGGTCTATGAGACCGCATAAACACTTTTATGACAATTTGTAAAACACATGCGTAGCCCCCCTCCCCCCTCTTCTAAGTACCTTCTCAATTGCATTAAACGAAGGGAAAAAAAATTAAAATCGCAATACTTAAAAAATTGACTTTTTTTCAAAATCGTAAATAAGATTTGGAAAAATAGACCAAGTCAATTAAATTTTCAATTTTAGTTTAATTTATTGTTTTGCTGAAACATCTAAATATGTAATAATTCCGACAAAAATGTTTTACAATATATTTTTGAAAACAAATTAAATATGTGGTCTCTGAGACCGGGGCGACTACCCGTGTCTCAAAACTTTGCGCGACTACTGGAAGGTTAGTTGGTATTGTAATCCTGTAATTTGAGTGTCGTAACTGTTCCTGTCAATATTTTTGAGTTACACCGGTACCCGTCACTCCTTAAGCTCTTTCAATTATTTAAAGGTAATTACAAAATTACGCTTAAAGATAATGGTAACACGTATCGAAAATGTAACTTCCTAAACATGTTCTTAACTTCACCAAACTCGTAGAGATGTACCGTCCCTGTGCGCCTAATTTTTGAACAAAAAATCGTAACTGTTTTATTTCTAAATAGAATAATAAATTGGTGAACTAATGATGAAATAACAAGAAATGTTAAAGTGTTGAAATAATGGCTTATGCATTGCGGAGTTATGAATTGATATTTGTTCTTGGATAACTGCGTAAATGTACTCGGAATGCCCTTATCTTATTTAAAATGTAGAACTTGATTTTAATCATTTAATACAAATATAGGTACCTATTGAAAACGTTCTTAAAGGGGAAAGTGAATGAATTTCAGTGGGAGCAACAGAATGTTTCTTTTAATTATTTTACACCGAAAAGACGTCTTGTGACTTTTTAAATTACGATTCTTTAAAATTACTCATTTACACTTAAAAAACGTAGTGTATTTCAGTAAGTTTCTTTCAAATTCCGTCGCTTTTATCAATAAATTATGTTTTATAACTAATATTGAAATTTTCCAGTGATGTATGTCCACTACTAATATCCTGTAGTAGCCTTATTTGCTCGAAATATAAATCACTTACAATTCGAATATTAAAAAAGTTTTGGGATAAACATGTCTAACTGCTCTAAAATGAAACATTTAACGATATTTATTATGTTCTTGAAAGTTTCGTCGAACCAAATACACACTCAAATGCCTAGATTTCGGAATTAAATTTTTATTGCGTATTAACGAGTTTGCTCGAGTTGGGCGTTATTTAAACAAAGTTGGAAAATTTGAGTCTGTTGCCGAGGTATTGACTTTTCTACACTTAATCAAATTTAATAAGCCATCAATAATAAAAGTCCACCAAAAAATGTAGAATGCAGCAGCTGACTGGAAACATGGTGGATGAGTTTCAAGCCGGAAAATAATCTGGGACGAAAGCGTTCTCATGCATGTAATATGTTAGCATATTGAAGCGCATCTGTTCCATTATGAAAACAAGATTGTATTTTTACCTAAATTTTTTGAAAACAAGTGCTGATATTTTTATTTTTGGTATAACAGGATTTTATTTCGTTATATATACCTATGTCGTTGCAAAAAGTTGGTAAATAACTTTCCTAAGTTAAACCAAATGTTTCAGTTTTTCTAATTCGAAACGTTTACGTATTCTAATTTACTGTTTTATTCTCTGACTAAATTTTAATGTTTTTTTTTATTATTCATCCGCCATTGTATAAAATAGCAATGTAATTTTTCTAAACCAAATAAAGTTTATGTATATATACAATTTTAATATTCCCCCTGCAATCTGAAAAAGCAATCCTTAAAAATTAGACTTTTTCATACTCGCGTAAAGGTAATGTTTTTTCAGGGAATGCTATTTAATTTCGTTATTCTTGCACCTTTGGGTTGCATTTAAATAAACTTTAAAAAGTTTGCTTTCATACTTAAATTGAAAAGTTGAAGAGTGCCGCAGTTTTTACACGACACTTGAAGATAATATACCGCGGATAGACATTCCGTATACGATACGACGACTTTAGAATTCCATTGATATAAAAAGTAAATGGAAAAACTAATTAGACGTTATTATTTCACTCAAGTTCTTCTTACATACCTTAATGTACATCTGAGAAAAGTTCCTTTGCTATTTTTTTTGTTCTTGCTATAAAAGGATTACAAATTAATAGAATGATTAGACTGTAATTTCATCTGTAATCTAAACGAATCATTTTTTAATATTTTAACTACACTATCATTAAGAAAGTTAAGTTAGCAGACAGGTATAATCTATGGTAATGTTTTATCTATCAGGCAGTCTTGAAGCCACTTATTTTCTCAAATGGAAAATTAAAAATTGTCCCACGCGCATCCCCTCCTCCTTAAATGTTTCAAGACTTCAATAGACGTCCTGAGCATTCACTGAACGAATTAAATAAAATTTTAAGCCGTCTCACTAGCTTGTGTATATAATATTTATTTAATAGAGAATAAATACCACATCGTAATTCCTTCCCGGCTTAAGAATTGCTTTGACAATTGTGCTCTCTTAGACTTTTCACGTACTACTCATTTAAATAAACATTAACGACTTATTTAAATTTTGTTATTATTAGTAATAATTATCAGTAAAGTAGTCAATTCTTAACAGACACTAATTAAATGGTTTTAAAGAACTTTTAGAAAAAAAAGCATTTTATTTGTTGTAGTACCCGAATCAGATTAGGCAATTGCCCAATTCCGTGTGATTGAAGCTACAACAAATTGCAATAGATTATGTAGGATGATTTGTTTTTGATTCGTGTTCAAATTACCATCAATAATGTTTAATGCAAGCATCACTTCTAGTCCATTTGTGAATTTCATAGAACAATTAAAAAAATTTAAAGCTCCACTCTACATTGATTCTCAATCACCTAGAAAATTTAATCCAAATCAAACTAAATCTGCCTAATTTAACTGCAGCGTTCAATTGGTAAAATAATGGTTTTGTTGTAAAAAGGCGACTAGGGGGAAATGTAAATTATATAGTAAATGCTCATGCTTATCATTTTTCTACTAAAAAGTTTAAAAAACACCAACGTTTTGTAATTTTACGTAAAATTTTACACGATTGTATAAGAAAATACCAGGGTAGGACTATGCTGCTCGACTTCTTTGCGCTTCTCAGGAATGCTAAACGAAAAAGATTTTAATTACGCGATACCCTCATCAACTTTAAAACATGAAATTCTTGGCTCAGCTGTTGCTGAGTCAAGGTATAGTCGAATCAAATCTATAGTAGACTCTCTCTTCTCCAAAGCTTAGAATCGCTGCATTAGGCAGTACACAACTTTTATTCTATTATTATGGATATCTCTCTTCTCCGGTAGCTCAATGTTCAAAAACAACGCGCAAGTTACTTTAAAGGAATTTTATTAGGCCCAAAAATACACAACATAAGCTACTGGATAGGAAATATACCTACACTCTACTACTATTATTATGATATATATTTATTTATTGTTTTATTTTCTCATTTGATACAACAGTGTCTCGAGAAAAGTCGACTAAGAATAAAGTAAAATCAGAGTGAGTACATTTCAAAAGCAGTTACATCAAAATAGCCTACACATTCTTAAAAGTTTCATAACATTAATAGCGTATCTCATTGTATCTCAGTTGCAGACTATCCTCAATGCACTCCCTCACAGAATAATATGCACCCCCAATCAACATGGCCTTAACTGACTTTAGGAGAGCACTTTCATTTAGATTTTTTAATTCTTCGGAAAGCCTGTTGAATAGTTTCACTCCCCAATAGTCAACGTACCTTTGCGTCGCCGCCTTACTGTGCATCGGCACTACGAAATTGTTTTTATTTCTGGTATTAAACCCGTGATTATCACAATTCCTCTCAATGGAACCTTGATTTAGGTACGTATGTTTCAGACAGTCGTATATGTACAAACTAAAGAAGGTAAGTATTTTTTACTTTCTAAACACCGGTCTACAAATTTCATTGAATTTCATATTGAACGTTACTCTCATAGCCTTCTTTTGTAAAACGAAGATCCTGGAAACCTCGACCGAACCTCCCCACACTATAATGCCGTACGAGAGGATGCTCTGGAAGTTCGCATAGTACGCAGTTCTTACCAGCTCGGCGGTTCCAATCCTCCTCAATCTACGAAGCAGGTACAACGATTTCGACAATCCTCGACAAACATCCTCCACGTGCATTCCCCAGTTCAGTCTACTGTCAATCCTAAGCCCCAGAAACCTGACAGACTCTTTGACTCCTCGACCATTAAATGTCAAACATTGAGTTTTGTCGGAGTTAAGTTGAAGTTTATTCGCCTCGAACCAATTCCGAGTTATCTCGGTAATGCAAACACTTTTCTCTTCAACCCCCTCATGACTGTCTCCACTGGCCACTACCGAAGTGTCGTCGCAGTATAGGTACTTATCAAAACAGGTGGGTAAACTAAAATCATTTATGTAAACTATGAAGAGAATAGGACCCAAAACCGAGCCTTGAGGTACTCCATATTCAACTTTCATGCTTTTTGACATCTTTTTCTGCCACCACACTTGTTGATATCTTCCACTAAGGTAAGAGTTCATCAGTTCCAGAGAAACACCTCTAAATCCATAGTATTTTAGTTTCTGTAGAAGTATGTTGTGAGACACCGTGATAGATATATAGTGATAGATGTGATAGATAGATATTATGATGGTTATATCTTATATCCAACTATCAGGACTCCAAGTCACAAGAGGTTTTATTAGGCAATTTCTTTCTAGAAAGCGACAACAAATTAATTAAAATCGTATCGCGGTTTTAAAGTTTATTTTGTACATATCTGTCGTTACTATTTGTATTTGTAAAACAAAAGTCGGGTACGTAAACATAGGAACGTATTTATGGCAAGATTTGCAACAGCATTAGGTATAATTAATTACATAAATCCATTAATTATATAAGTATGTGTATGTGTATAGTGTCTAATGCGTATGTAATAATCTGAATAAATAAATAAATAATTTTGTTTTGATGCTTTGAAGAAGTAAGCCAAGATTTAAATTATTACGTTATTTAATTTGTTATGTTAGGTACGCAGAGCGGAAAGCACCTTAAATTAATAAAATTTCATTTAGAAAGAGAAGTGCCTTTCTTGACATTTTAGTCAATTACAGTCTAGTAAAATTTCCTCACAATGAAATAAGCTGACGTTTGGTACTTCTTGCAACTTTTGAAAATTGAGGCGAATCTGCATATCTGATTCCCAAAGCTATTTGTCACTAGTAGAATTGTGTAGGCGTCGTAGCTTGAAGTGTAGCTGTAGAAGAAGAAAGAGTTGGCAATATCCGCAACTCGGAGACTCTATTTAAATGGAAATGATGGCTATTGTACGCGATCATTTATATCCTGTTTTAAAGCTTGTATTCAAAACTAGTAATTTTACACTTTAAAAAATAAAATTGTTTATAAAAATTATCTCTAAAGAGTACCTACTAATAATGCGGTTGCAAATTTTAGAAAAATGTTTGAATTAAAATAAAATTAAAAAGTAAATCTCATTTCCTACAACAAGCGTTGCCAAAAATGGGATTGAACGTACCTACCATTCAAATTACAAATCAATGTAATGGCAATTTACATTGCACCAAACATGCCCGTGTAATATTGACGCAGCCAGCTTGTTCCTTCATTTGTATTAGTTCCTAACATTTAGCATTGATGCTAATGTATACTAATCTTCTGCCTTGAGGAAGTTAAAGTTGTTATTATTAATCAGTCAGGATAAGTACTTGCTTTGTTAGAAATTTAAATTTTGTAATATTTCTGCTTTCCAAATCTCCTTAGGAACATCTAATGAACTATTTTACGTAAAGTGGAATTATCAAATAAATGATGATTGTAGAATACCGAAATTGAAAGGAATAATAAATTTACGGGAACTACTATTTTACAGGGGTAGTTTGAAAAAGTTTACTTCAAATTGTTAGGATTATACGAGGTGGTATTAAAATACCCATGTACAGGGTGGACCGAATTACGTGCAATCGCATTCGGTTAAATTGTTATTGCTGAGCCAGGTAATCGCTATAGTTCCATTTTCAAGGTAAAGCCCAAAGTTTAATTAGATTTTACATTTTTGACCATTTTTAACTGACTGACACTAAATGAACGATATTAGTTAAATTATTTCTATTGGAGGGAAACACTAACACTAACTTGGGATTTAAATTGGAATGCATAATACAAACAACGAAAACAAATAACACCTTCGTTAGTAACGAAGGCTCACACGTATTCGAACTCGGCTACCTTTTATAACAAACACATTCGTCTACTCTAATACATATGACATAAAATGGCCTGTTAAAATATTATGTTTATACAGGGGGATTAAATTTGTATTTAAATATTATCGGTATATAGTTATTAATGCTGCTCAATAATTCGATGAGAAATGTTGAATATCTACAACAGTTTGTCTCAAAAACGAAAACGGCCTAATAGCTGTTTCTAGTTCAAGTTTCTGGATATTCGGACACGTGCCCATTAGAGGGTCCCGTTTATTACTATATCTTCTTCCTGTCTGGAGTGACTACAGGTTAAGGGAATCCTTTTAGTAGAATTATTGTGTTTCATTCGTATTTTTTTCTCTGGAGACCAGTCACTTCATTGAATAGTTAAGACTATTTTGACTTCACGCAGTTATTTTTGAATTTATTATTTAATTCAGAAGGAGACCCCGATATCAGATAATATCAGTAATAACAAGGACATTTACCAAAATATAATGGTTCAATTCTTTTACATTTTTGAGAAGAGCAGTTTTTGATGTTTTTTGTGTACTTACTACAATCTTCGATTATTCATTGCCATTAATATTTATAGCTATACGTATAAATACACACTAGGCGTTACAGACTACAAAAGAATAAAATAGAATAGAATTGAAAGATAATAAATAAATAGTTGTTGCAGTCAAATACCTACGACCCAGATTCAAAATAAACATTATGAGTATGACTTTGAATTAAATCTGTATTCGGTTTTAGGTATTTGAATGCATAAAATGCACCAATCGTTTGACACAGTAGATGAATTTTTATTTACGCTACGCTCCATGAGGACAGCAGTTGTGTATTTTACAGCTTTCGCAAATAATAACTTTATACAAAATACATTAAGTGCCTATAACAGATGGGAGACTTCAGGGAACACAAATGTGTTTAGTTATTTTTATTAATAAGATCAGCTTAAACTTGACAGTGCTTTTAAATGAAAAGGTGTAGTGTAAAGAATGAGTCAGCAAAAATCCGTTTAGATAGGTCTTCTCTTCCTCTGCCTACTAGAGCAAATAAACATTAAGTCACATGACACTGAATGCGATGAACTAAGTATTAATGTATTTCACGTGCTAATCGATCACCTACTTCTGTCTCTTACACATGCATAGGTTAGATTAGGTTAGGTTAGGAGTGGACGTAGAGGCAGTAACTACTAAGGCAGAGAAAATTATGAAAACATGGCATCATCGCCTATAGCCTCATCCGGCTCTTATCTGGACATGGGTGCTTCAAAAGGTACCTTCGCAGGATTGGTAAACAACCAATGGACGGGTGCCGGTTCTGCAAGAAAATTCCCGACGACGCAGAGCACACTCTGACTGAATGCAGCAGATGAGTTGTAGGGAGACACAGAACCGAGACTCTAACAGAGGAAAGGGCTTAGTGGGTAGTCGCCAGAGTGAACAACTTCCCTGGTGAATTCCACACTACACTCAGGGTGCACGAAACCTTAGCTCTGGGTGTCTTTCAAAGATTCCTGAATCTGTATAACAAAAAGGTTAGGTTATAGGCAGGACGACATTCTAAAATATCAACACCAAATTCTAAAATTAATTGCCCATTACACTTATTGTCAACTCAATCCGCTTAAACGCTGTATATTTTATTTCTCTTTCGCAGTCTCTGTATATCCTACTCTTTAGAAGTATTCCTTTGTTATTCCTCTCCCCAAAGTACCCGATCCCTTATTGCCTGATGACTACAAACAGACTCATATCTG
The DNA here is from genome assembly GCA_950108345.1 of Malthinus flaveolus. Taxonomy (NCBI): domain Eukaryota; kingdom Metazoa; phylum Arthropoda; class Insecta; order Coleoptera; family Cantharidae; genus Malthinus; species Malthinus flaveolus. Next base: position 65,914,136 of record OX467285.1, read on the forward strand.
TTCTCTCGGTTATTTTAAAACTTCTCGAACGACTTGCTAACGTACAAGTCAGTGACTATGTCTTATCGTGCAATTTACTTAATCCGTTACAAAGCGGTCTTAAGAAAGTTCACAGTACCACATCTGGCCTCTAGAAGGTTACTGATGAGATTAGATTGATAAACAAAAAGTTTCTGTTCTAACCCTTCTTGATTTAAGCAGTGATTTCAACTCAGTTGACCTTGACATACTAACTGATAACTAAAGTTTTATTACGTAGACAGAGGGTTTCTACTAGGAAGAATCCCTCCTAATGGTCTATATTCTTATTTCTCTTTTCATCAATTCTATTGTCTATGACTGTCTTCAAATTTACATACATGCTAACGGCTAACCCTGACGATTCTCACGGCGCCCTCAACTTACTTAACAATGACCGTAACCGACTTCACGACTGGAGTAAGTATGGACTCAGGCTCAACCCTAAAAACTCGCAATGTATTTTAATAGAAAATAGTGGCCAATTAAAGAAAATTAACAGACATACTTTACCGAACGTTTTCATCGTCACCGACGTTATCCCTTTTGTATAAACTGTTAAAAACCTTGGAGTAACACTTGAAGAAAACCTCACCTGAAGACCCCATATATTTTACAAACCCCACATCTAAAGACGACTGCAATGTTACCTTCCTACGTCTGTTAAACTCTTATTTACTCTCTATTTACTCTTATTTAGGATAACTATCATCCTTTCAGTCATCGAATATTCCGACATCTCCTCCGAGCTCTCCTTAAAGTTGGAGAGAATACTGAACAATTGTATTAGATTCGTGTGCAACCTGCGCAAGTATGATCACATTTATCAATCTCGTGATTTATCTAATACGTTGTAAATGAACCCCAACATACACACATAAGTGAAAAAACTTTAAATGAGAAAATTTGTTCTCCAAATTAATTTAATTAACCCTAAATATTTAAAAATTTGTAATTTATTCACGTATGATTGTTGTATGCATACTAATTTGATTTATATATATTTCGCTTTCTCGACGCATTTAAAACAATGCCGGATCGCTAAGAAAAGTATGTAATCTGCCTGGCGTATTAGGTATAGGCGTGCTACCGGAAATAGCAAAGTTTTGGGTTCGATTCCCAAGGCACTCGGTGGAAAACAAATTTTCTCATTTAAAGTTTTTTCACTTATGTGTGTATGTTGGGGTTCATTTACAACGTATTAGATCTATCTAACTAATTAACCCTAAATATTTAAAAACTCGTGATTTATTGTCTTTATGGCTTCTAACTCACAGAAGATCTTTTCACCTAGTGTCTCTGGTCTTTCGTACTCTTCTCACCTCTTTACCTCGGTATCTGAGTATAAATTTTTCATTTCTGTCAAACCATGGTCTTGCTACAAGGTCTGTTAATACCCTTGTTATCTCTAGTCCTGTCCATTCCACAGACTCTTACCACAGTTCCCATTTGTACATCACTATTTTAATAAACTACCACGCTGGATAATAAAATAGTTTAATCGGTTCCCTCATTTTTAATGGCCACCCGGTATAGCTTAGAGTTTTGTGGTATAATACTCCTGTGGCATTTACGTAGTAATGGTCTGATAATGGTGGTTGTTTTTATTAGATAGGCACTTAGAAAAAAGAATATTATTCTAATTTCATTAGTACGCATATTGGGCTGCCACGCCAAACTTGATACAAAGCTTGTGAAACGTCGAAGAAGAGAGCTACCGTAATCCGTTTTAGTAAGACAAATTTTCTTTAGTAAAAGGTTAAAATCCAAGTAATGCCGTATAAATTGTACGGTCCCAAGAAGTTTACTTTATTTCTCTTACAACGTTATTTATATTATACACGTTGTTTATTGCATAGTGCTCTAACAATTCAATTGCCTACTTTAGGGAATTTCAAAGTAAATATTTTTATAGTTTTGAGAATTGCCTAGTAATAAAATAATGAAACAGTAATCGCTTCAAGCTTTGAAGATTAGAGTCGAAGCGATCAGATGAAAATCTAAACCCTTAAGCATTTGGTTCGCAACCGAACGTCATGCTGAGCTCCTTACACTAACATTTCATATTAAACGCCCAAGGACTTACAAATGTTTTCAGAAAAAAAACGCTTATATATCTGTGTAAAACACTAAAATAACGCCTCTGAAATACATCCCTATAATTACTTGTATCTCCGCTACATGCAATTTTTTGTTTCAAAACCTTAAACGTGTTCTTCCTTTTCGTTAGTGTGGAGCACCTGTTCAGTGAATCTCAAAGTTGTAGTGGAATTTTAAATACAATTAAATTAGGGAAGTTTTGATTGCCTTGTTTACCGTATAACCTAATCAACATAAAATTTCGATCGAGAATTTAACAAGCTTTTAATTAAAACTATTACAGTTCTGTTTTAACTATCTTTAACTAAGCTGCCTCAAATAGCTTAAGAATTTGTTTAATATTTATGTTGTAAAAGCTTTTTGTTTGATTACCGCTTTTTTTACTTCTCTTCTCTACCAAACTATGAAAACGAAGTCTAGCATCTTAAAATTGGTAAAACTGAGAAGAGTATGCTTAAATATGTAGTACGCACTGCGCTATTTGATACTCGCTGAACTGAAAATACTATAACGATTCTTGTAAAATATGAAAAATTCGCTTTTCCCTTTTCTGCTTCTATTAGCTGTGACAAAAAATTTATTTGGAAACTGAAAGGCATATACGCATCAGAACCTAAAAGACGACAACGATTATAGAACTTTCTCTCCTTTATTAAAAATTATTTTATAATAATTAAAAACTATAGGCACTGAATGTAAAAAAATGGGCTTTTGCTCCAAAAGGTCAAGGAAAGTTCTGATTTGGTAGATTTTGGTGTCCTAATTAATATTTCCGAGTATGCGACTTTGAGCGACCGCCGCTCGCGCCGCAATATTGAAAAAATGTCACCAAAGACCAGTTTTTCACGAATATCTTCTCTCCAGCGCCACCTAGGTCCAAAATAGTTATTACAAAGATTATAGAGCATTAAATTTTCTGTAACTTTTGTAAATACTATTTTTCAATCAGATGAATTAATAGTCCACGAGTACAAAAGTTTGCAAATTTATCATATTATGCCATTTTTAGCGATACACTTTTTGAAAAAGATCCGGATTATTTACCTTGCATTTAATGGCGTAGGTATGATTTTTTGGTATGTTGTATAATATGTATAATGTCTAATTATAAACTCAGGTTTTCGACCTCGGTGGATCTCCGGATGTTTGTCAAAGATTTTTTTCAAAGATGTCAAAGTATTTTTATTATAATAGATACAGGAAATATCGCTCCGCCAGGGATTTTGTGGAGTTCAGGGCACTGCGCACACTGATAAAGGTGCAAATCAAAGCATCGTATAGGCAGTACTTATCTGATATGGAGAATTTGGTTGATTGCGATAGCGGGAGTTTTTGGTCCTTTGTTCAATCAAGAAAGGGTACTTCACGAATTCCTGGAAAATTGCATAGAGGTGGAATCCAGTTTAGTAATCCGAATGATATAGTAAATGCATTTGCAGATCACTTCAATAGCGTTTATCAGAGTTCAAGTTCCTTCATTAACGATGTTGGTCTCTCTGTTGGTGATTTTCCCTTTGTGGAACTGCGGTCGATTTCTGAGGAGGACATAATGTTTGCCTTTCAAAAACTTAAAAATAAGCCAACAGCCGGCATCGATCAGGTACCTAGCTATATGATTAGAGATTGTAGGTGTGTGTTTTTGCGTCCGCTGCTTGTAATTTTTAACCTGTGTTTAAGAACATCAACTTTTCCAGCACGATGGAGAATTGCTAGAGTGTGTCCCATATTTAAAAACGGTGACTCGTCAGACGTAGTTAACTATAGACCTATAGCTATTTTGTCAAATTTCTCGAAATTGTTCGAATCGATCTTGTGCAGGCACATATACAGACAGTGTGCGGGCTTAATCTCTCCGTATCAGCATGGTTTCGTGGAAAGGCGTTCGACTGTCACTAATTTGTGTTGTTTTACGCAGTTTGTTTCTGAAGTGGTGGATAGGCAGGGCCAAGTGGACGTGGTCTATACCGATTTTTCTAAAGCCTTCGATCGCATAGATCATGGTATACTGTTGCAGCAACTAAATAAAGTCTCTTGGTTTTGGCGATGCATTGATTACGCTGCTTGTATCTTACCTTAGAGATCGGACACATTACGTCGTTTACAACGGTTTCACATCTCGTAGTTTTTCTCCTGAGTCTGGTGTGCCGTAGGGTTCCAACCTGGGTCCACTCTTGTTCTTGTTGTTTATCAACAATTTGTGTGATGGTATCCAATGCGAGGTTTTAATGTACGCGGATGATGTGAAGCTTTTTACGTCGGTTGAATCACTGCGTGATTGTGATAGACTGCAGGCTGATTTGGATAGAGTGTCTGAGTGGTGTAACAGGTACAAGCTGGGCTTAAATGTGGCTAAATGCAGGGTAATGACGTTCTTGAGAAAAGTGAATCTGACACTGTGTGATTACACTGTCAATGATCAACAGTTGGTTCGCTGTAGCGAAGTCAGGGATCTCGGCGTCATCTTCGATGGGGACTTGTCGTTCGGTAAGCATATATCAGTCGTGACTTCTTCTGCGAGTAAAATGCTGGGTTTTGTCGTGCGTACCTGCAAGGAATTTTCTAATCTAAATGTTTTGAGGAAGTTGTATTTTGCCTTGGTCAGGAGTCGACTTGAGTATGGTGCTGTGATCTGGGCACCGTATTATGAGTGTCGCAAGAGGGAAGTTGAGGGTGTCCAGAGAAGATTTCTTAAATATCTATGGTTTAGGGAGCATGAGGTGTATCCCATGCGAGGGACCTCTGATGAAGTGCTGTGCGGTGCCTTTGGAATGAAATCTCTGGAGGATAGACGTGGGGCATTGGCGTTGACTGTATTGTACAAACTTATTCATAATGCTATATATTGCCCGTATTTGTTGGCCAAGTTAAATTTTTGTACTCCAAAGAGGGGTACCAGAAATGCTTACACTTTTTACATACCCTTTGCAAAGACGAACCTCCTAAAGAAATCGCCTGTCCATGTTATGTGTTATATGTATAATGAAATTTGTATGCGTTGTGATATTTTTAATTGTAGTTTGTTGAAGTTGTTGTGCGCCTTGGATTGATTTTGTTTGTTTAATTAGGGTTTAATGTGATTAATAGTGATAAGCTGTATTTTGTATCGCCTTCACTATTTGAGTTTATATTTTTTTGTTGTCCCGTAATTGGCACACTGCTGTTGAACAATAATAATAATAATAATAACAATAACAAATCTCCAAAGATATATACAATTTAGTTTTGCTTTTGTTTTAGATTTTTGACGAAGATCTGGAAGTCCGTCGAGAAAAAATTATAAATATCCCATTTGATAAAAGGTAAATAATTTACACTATATACGGTATAGGCTAGGTTTGAAATTTGACTCGCTTGACTTCGCTGTAAATATTCATCTCATTTAAAAGTGTTTGTCACAAAAGTTACAAAAAATTGCATACTATATAACTTTTGTAATAACTATTTTTCGCCTAGGGCGCTGGAGCGAAGATATTCGGGAAAAACGGTTTTCGAAACCATTTTTCCAATATGGCGGCGCAAGCGGCGGTCGCCCAATATCGCAAACTCGGAATATTAGTTATTGTACCAAACTGCACAAGTCTACCAAATTCCAACTTTCCTTAACCTTTTGTAAGTCAAAACCTACCCATTGCCTGGACTATTTGATTTTAAATTAAAATTAGGAATTTCATCTTTGAGAAGCATTTTTGTTCGACAACGCGTACTTATTAGAATCAAAAATTATTATTAGGTACTTATTGTGAGTAGCTGAAAGCCCTTTTTGTTAAAAATATAAAGTAGAATAATACTTGTGGGGGTTCTAATAGGACTTAGTTCATCTACATATTCCTACTGCACCCTGCGTAGATTAAAGTTTGAAAGTTTCAAGAACAAGCCATTTTTCGCAGAGTTTGTCACTATGAGACTACGAGCGTCAGTGCGTGAAATTATCTGTTTCACTTGTTTTCGGGAATTGTTAGGTACCATAGCTACCTAAAGTAATATTGTACTTTTATTTTTTGCTGCATTTAATCATTTTAAGCTTCTAACTGCACAAAGGTTTCGAATTGGGAGCTTGGAAATAGGTACTTTTGAACGCCAATATCTGAGAGAGCCCGATTCTTGAGTTTATTAATTACGATATTTATAATAATATTCAATAACTTGAAACTTTTTTATTACAGTATAATACCACTAAAATAAAACCCAAAATAAATTTCAAAGAATAAGCTCTAAAACGTTAAACTAAAATCGTTAGCTTGTTGCTAAAAATACTAAATTTAAACATTTCCTTGCTTTCTGAAGCTGATAAGTTTCTCTAGTCATTAGAATGACACCGTAAAGGCGGCACGAAGTCGAGCAAACGATCGCAACCAATGTGGGAAACACGACTTTTTTTACATATTTCACTCCGTCTTTTCTGACAAAATATAAAAAGATTATACCACCCTTGACTTATTTTATATTTGAATTTATAAAACCGATGCGCTATTGTTAACAATTGGAAACATTAAGTAGTTGCCCTTGCTCAAATACACTTACGCGTGTAATTCTCCAAAATCTCTTCTACCTATACAAATTTATATAAATTTTCTAGTACTGTGTGCGCAGAGATTAGATATGAAAACCGTCCTCTTCATGTTGAAGAGAAATAATCCTCTTCCTCGTCGTCATTTTATCAGATTAGTTACGACGAACGCGCGGTCAGAGGGAAAATTAACTAGATATCTTTTAAATCCTCCCTTAACGTAGTCATGAGTCAGTCAGAATTAAAGATACTCGTAGGGGGTGACTCATAAAGTACCTTAATTTTATAAATAATAGGAAACAATTACTCGAAATGTATTAGAAGCTTATCGATACGTTATTATATACCTAGTGCGTTAATGTATTTGATAAGGTTGCGATTAATCAAATTTATCTTGAAACGGTATTTTAGCTGAAGGTTGTGTGGAGGGTTACATTTCGGGTATTTTTTACTTCTCCTGTCAGAGGAGCTAATCATCAATATCGTAGCAGAAAAGCCATTATACACGAGATAAGCATTATGACGTGGTTGATACCAGGAGAACTAACTTTACGACAATCTTCCACAATCACGTTTTCTATGATGTCAAACATCACATAACGTTTCTAGCACGACGCTCACATAATTTCACCCTCAGCATCATCTTTGTAACTTTAGCAGTTAAAAGTTATAGCAACATAAAAAATGTAAAATCAATTTAAAAATTACCCTATAAACTTATTAGATAAATTTAACGGTGATATATTTCTACTATGTTAATCCAACGCTTGTTAAATTTCGCGACTGCACTCAGAAGATTAGGCAAGTTTCATAAACTTGGAACTTGTTTAGAATATTATTGCTTTTCGCTCATGATTTATGTCAAAATTTAGTATAAACAATTACGAACTAAGCACACGAATACGAATATTAGAGAATTAACGAACGAGCCAATTTGAGCAATTTATAATATTAGCGCAATTGTTTTCTCATTTTTCTTTTCTTTTTCCAAACTAATTTTAACGCATACCGTGAAAAGCAGCGAGTCCAGTTCAGATTACAGGCGTCTACGTTAATTATGTTTTTTACACAATAAAATTACACTTTTACATCGAATAATATAGCGGAAAAAAATATTTTTCGTTGAAAGCGCGCAAAAACAGAAGAATAATTTCATTAAGTAAAACAAATAACCTAGAGAAAATTGTTTAGATAAGGGGGAAAATAGGAAAAGTGAATGAAACGTAGAAAGTAAACTAAAACAAAGTATTCTCATTACAATCATTTATAGTTTTAGAAGAAATAACGCTGTGATATTTGTTTTATTTAACATCCACATGCTTGAGGTGTTTTAGTGAAAAATGGACTCCATATTTTACGCGTGAGCTCGCAGTCGACAGCCGTAGGCTCTGTTATTAGGATTTACATTCGGCATTTGAAATCATCGAGCGTTTGTCTATAGGAAAACGCGAAAACGAAGTAAGGGATAAATATAAAAAGCCTCGGTTTTTACCAATTTGTATTCCTTATTAATCTTTTTCGTATAGTTTGCCGTGTTAGCGTTGTCAAATTTTATGATTTATTGATAGAATAGTGTTTGTGTTCAAATCTGTTAAAATGAAAACGTAGCAAGAATGACAAGCATGTGTAAACCGGTGCCGAAAAGATGGACGATTTTACGTCTTCTAGAATTCTTGTCAGCTTGATGAACGAGTTCTCCACATCACTCACTACTTGACAAATTACTGTAACGCCACTGTTTCTTGTTAAACGAAACGAGCTTCTAAAGTACAATGGCAATTATTTCTTTTTATCCAACTTCAATTTTATACTTGAAAACATAAATTTATTTGTAGCACTTAAGAAATTACTTTAAATAATTATTTTGTTTTTCAAGCAATTTCCATTCAGAAAATCACGAGAAAGTGAAGAAAACGTAATTTTTTTGTCGTTAGGAATGCAAGATTAAAAAGCGCTCGTTAATTAAACGTTGAGCTTGAGGTGCCAATTTTCTTCCTGTTAAAATCTCTTTAAGCTTGGAGACAGTTTTATTAAATTATTAGTTTTTCTTTCTTTGCGCGTATTCCGTTTGTCTTAAAGTAAGCATTGATTAGCACGGTATGGCTAAAATTCATCGAGATGTATGCGGACCTCGGTTATTCGATTATTTTTTGTCCAGCTTATCCGGGAACATACTGTATGTTATAATGAATCTGTGTGCTTGAGTATGTATTTAACCCGTCACTTGTCGCTGTATGAGTAAATTTTTCACGTTTTTAATAAAATTGCCATAATAGTCTTGTTATATAGTTTATATATATATAGTTATATATATATATATATATATATAATAGTCAGTTAAGTCTTGTCTCTTCTTCTACCCGAGTTTTTAACCTTTCTAAATGCAGTGAAAGGTAAGTATCCTACCCTTAATAGCTTACATTGGCTTATAAGTCTCTTGACTGTTTCTCCTTTTGACGGCTCTAATGCACCTTTTTTGCAGAATGAATAATTTCTTTGTCTCCGCCGACCTGCTCCAGATCAATCTACCTCATAGCTTAAGAGGCCTTGGACGTTTGCGTAGTAAGCAATTTTTGCCACATGGTAAGTTGCTTCTTAATTAATCTTCGCAGTACGTACAGGACGTGCTGAAACCAGTTGAGCCTGAAATGGAGTCCTAAGAACTTCACGTGTTGTTACTCGCCACTATGACCAAACATAAGCTTCTCTGTTTTATCGACGTTCAGTTTTAATTTGTTCGCTGAGAACCATTTTTCAATGTTTTCAGTAGCTCGAATTTCTTTAAGGTCTACATTCCCAGTTCTTCGCTTTCAGCAAGTACCAGTGAAGTGTCATCGCGTGCAAATCACTTGGTATTAATTTTTTTTAACTTGAGCAATTTACTCGGCGAATAACTGTGTTTACTGAATAACACTAGAACCGATTCTCAAATAATTTAGTAAACCAATAGACAAGAAAATCAAGAACACAGAATTTAAGTTTAGATCTTGAGCTTACGATACCACATGCACAGGCAATATTAGGTATCTGTTTCAAATTAATCGACTGCCATTATAGAATCGATAAAAAAACTTGTTAAGGTTAAAGTTGTAGCTCCTTGGTCTAAAGTCTAAAATAGTGCGCAAGGTATGCAAAGTTAGAAGGAGCCATGCCACAACCACAAAAAGAGGTTCAAGTTTTTGTCGTCATACTATCATCTCCCTAGTTTTTTTGGTTACCTATAATAGTTCAAGTGTACAAAAACACGCTGTCGTGGGCTCCTTGATGATGCAAGTGTGGAAGTAGTCTCAATGTCTTTGTATGACCTTGGAGAAACTTAATTTCAAAGTTGGCGCTTTTGAAAATGATGCGTGTAATAAATTTAAAGACTTGAATACGTCTATTCAAAATAAAAAATGTACACTCTTAAAACTATTATTTAAAACATAACACCGCCGGACCCCAATCGAGTCACACATAAGCAAGGCATAAAATTGATCTTCCAGTATTTAATGTGAATTAATTAAAGAGAGTCGTTTTGAAATTTTCATCCAAGTCGGTAGCACGGTTGCTTAAATGCTTGAGAAAAACCTCATTTCTGGGTTTGGCGTTATTTCTAGGGCCACTGCGAATAACAATAATATTATAAGATAAGTAATACATTAACCCTCATGGTACCATACAAATTTACAACTTATACCTACCGCACGGGGTACCCGGGTACCCTGCATGTTTTATATGGAGAATGAGTAGTAATACAGCTAATTAGTTTATATTTGAGCTATATCAATTATTATTGCAACTGACAAATGTATTATTTTTTAAATTATAATTTAAAAAAAATTAAAATAACAATTTTTGTTGTTAAATTGTAACATAAATAAAAGTTTATGTTACATTACACTGCAATATTTTTACAAATAAACCCTATGTCGGTGCGTGCTTTATTTCGACAGTGCCCAGAAGACAATTGTTAGTTTCCCACGCCTTTTTACCTAATCCAAAATTTATTTGTAACCAGCAAATGACTATTTGCGTCTCAAAAGTAAAGCTGTTTTGTGAAGATAACATGGGCCTTCTGTGGGCATAGCGTCGTGGACATTTACAACAGGGTTTATTTTTATTTTGTACTGCAACATCTTTCTAAATAATCCGTGTCCAGAATCATAGAAATAATTTTTGTTGAAAATCACCCTATTAGCTGCCTTCAAAATCAAATCAACGTAGGGAAATTTTACAAGTTTTAGGAAAAATTCTTTGTATGCCATCCATACTAGATTGAAGTATATAGGATCTATAGTAATTAAACTAGGGATTAGGGATTAAGGATTATGAACTAGGGAACTAAAGGATTAATTATTCAATTTTATTTTGATAAAAATTGCAAAAACTGAACGACTGAGGGTAATTGGTTGTTGCATAATTTGGAAGAATGGTGAAAAGATGCCAAACAGGAAAACGAGGAAGAGATGAGAGAGTTGTAAAAATTTTGTCTGTTATGGGCATATCTCACCGACTTCCATTAGATCTAACGATTGTGCAAGTACAAAAGTTCATCACTAACTTTTTTTGCGATTTCTAATTAGTAATAATTATTGTTTATAATAATAATTATTATTTATAATATAAAAATGTGTAATATAAATGGATAATTCGAATACTTCTACTTTTAATTGATTGATTCCCCATGAAATCTTTATAGTATCTGACAGTCAAGCAGCCCTTAAGGCGCTGAACGCCTGTGAGGTGGGGTCCGGACTAGTAACGGACTGCATCCGCAGGCTGAACGAGCTAGGGGAGAAAAACTTCGTCAACCTGGTATGGGTGCCAGCTCACGCCGACATACTAGGGAACGAGAAAGCGGACGGTCTGGCCAAAGAGGGCAGCAAAATAAGACCCATTGGACCAGAACCAGCCTTTGGCATTCCTTATGAAATGGCAAAGAGAGTGATACAGTCACTTCTAACGAAATGGCATACGATACACTGGAGGGAGACTCCCGGACAGGGCCACTCTAAAGTCCTACTGGAGAAACCCTCAGACAGAAGAACCCACTCCCTACTCAGAATGAGTAGAAGTGAGCTACGACTGGCAACGGCACTGATAACGGGACATTGCCAGCTTAAAAAGCACCTGTATACGATGGGACTAGAAGAAGACCCACTATGCAGAGGATGTGCAGAGGCGGAGGAAACTCCAATTCATCTTCTGCTACACTGTGAGGCTTTCACAAGAAGTCGTCACAGCATTCTCGGGAAGGAGAAGATGCTCCAGGGAGATTTGTCCAAACTACCAATAGAGGAAATTCTGGACTTCATTAAAAGTACAGAGCTCACATAAAGGGAGAGTACATCCGAGGCGCACAATAGACCCAAGAGGTCGCAGTGCAAGGAACCGCAAAAGGGGCCAGCCTCAGGGGAAAATAATAAAATAATAAAATCACTAACTTTTTTTGCGATTTCTAATTAGTAATAATTATTGTTTATAATAATAATTATTATTTATAATATAAAAATGTGTAATATAAATGGATAATTCGAATACTTCTACTTTTAATTGATTGATTCCCCATGAAATACAAGCAAATAACAGCGAGGTACCCGGGTACCCCATGCGGTAGGTTTAAGGTGTAAGTTATTAAATTACAAAAATATCCCATCTCACTTAATTTTTTTGTGCCCCTCTAATATTTTCGTATAAAGAATTAAATTTTACAGGATGTCAAAGAGTCTCAATAATATTCCTTTAAAATAAAAAAAGTTATAGGCTTTTAAACTCGAAAAAGTACCCGGGTACCCCGTACGGTAGCTTTAGGGTTAAAAAAATCTAATAAATTAACCATTGGCTATTATTTTGTCACGTTATATTTTTTCCAATAGCAATAAAATAGCTACAATTGACATTGTGAGCGAAACGCTCACGTGCGACAAACGACGTTGCATAGAAGGTAGCTACTAGCCTACTAGTGACGAGTAGTAGTTAAGCTGTGAGACTTGGTTTTTATGAAAATGTAGAATATTTAAATTTTTTCTGCTTTCTATTTTGAAATCAAATTGTTGGTTTTATGCGTGCTCAGTGGCATCTCCATAATCGCACAGGTAGTTAATTGAGAGTAGCAGATAGTATTACGTGGATTCTGCCTTAATTTGCGAAAAATCGCAGACGATTTGCGGTTTTAATGACTCGGATAAATTATTATTTGATTCGTGGCCACAATCAAAAAAGAATTACTTATATGTTAATTTATTCCACGGACACGGAATATACAAATTGAGGCAGAACCCGCATATACGATATACTATCTACCGAGACCCAAAATTCATAGTGTCATTACGCGTGTGGTTTTTTTGTTGCTCTACCCAACTACTATATTGTAGTGGTACATTTAATTTAAGAATTTCGACTTTTTAAAAATATAGCTGTACGAGAACGCAATAAAGTAGGATGCGAAAAACTGTTCATGTTGTGTTCAAAATATTTTAAAAACATTGTGGTAAGCATGAAAAATTGCGCAGTTGGAATCGGTTATCTAAATCCATAGAGCCTTATAGTCATAAAATAGAACGCACAGATAAAGCGTTTTCAGTTGTTTTTTATTTTATAGTTAGGCCAACTATTTAGATTGCCTTAAATATCCAAAATTTGAAAATTGTAATAATTTTTGCTTCTATGTAATAACTTCACTTGTAAAAAATGTTGTTTCTTTAAGCTGTTGCGCTTCAATCAAGCAACTTGAATCAACAACACGCGTTGTTTAAATGACGTAAATAGAAAATTCCGTGAATAGTGGGAAATGGAAAACCACGTGTCTTGGTACCCAAACTTAATGAGCAGTGTCAAACAGGAAATAGCTAATTACTGGATAAGGTTATCTTATTGTTCCCCCCCCCCTAAACGACTTTTTTCAGTTTCTATACCTAAACTTATATTAAATACCTAGTGCTTAAAAATTTGTGCACTCTTATTGTTAGAGGCCAAACTTATAAATAATTTGCAAGGTGATAGGTATAGTTTAGATTTGTCATTTTCAGTTTTAATCCATTGGAAAAAGTGAACTCAAAATTTCAATATATTTATGGTGTAGATATGCATATGCATATTGCATAAGCAGTAAGAAATAAAGGAGTAAAAAGACGTTTATTTGTACTACTTCAGTGCATATTACTCGTAACTCGTATAACTGTTCGTTTCCAAGTTTATTCAATGTCTACTTTTAGTACTCTGTCAGAAACAAACGAGGCAATGTTGGTGTGCCCTTCACGAATATCACACAGCTTGGAAATTCTTTAAACAAAACGTATTTTTCTGAGGTTTGGTCCTAACGTTTCTAGAATGTTATTTAAAGTCGGCATTCCGAATGTACGCGTTGTCAGATTGATATTTTATGCGCCCACAATAATGGTCATAGAATAATGGTTTGTAATCTATCGTGCGCTCGCTTGTTTAGAATTGCAAAAATTTACGTTTATTGCAAAAAAAAATTGAATAAGTTTTACTCTTATTATTTTCTGCCCGTTGGAGTTTTTTTGTCAATTTAAGAAATCGTAACTTATCGTCAAACGCAAATACAGCAAACCCCTATATACGGTTATGATTATGATATAGAAAATATATTTGAAGTAATGGAAACCCGTAGAATACTTTGCGAGCGGGCGCATGTGATATGTGTCGACCAAATAGATAAGCCTTTACAAACGACCTTCGTCAAATTATCCCATCTTGTATCTACCTACGTTTCGTCCAATTTCCTAGTTTCTAATACAAAATGTATTAAAGTGGCGTTAGCTCGACAACCTTAAAATGACTCTTCCGCATCATTCCCACGTGTTGGGAAAAGAAACATAAAATAAATTAAAAGATGAATAAATGTTTAAACGCTGAGACTGAACCGAGTTTAATTCAAAAAAATTTTTATTTTTATTTTGCGAAAAAAGCAATTTGATTTTCTAATTTTTCTTTATTTTGTGCAATCGATCGAAAAAGGCTACAGCTTGGCACTAACAGACGCTTTAATAATGCATTAATTACGCCAAACTGCAGATTTAAGAAAAGAATAGCTTCATCGGGGCGGATGTAATATAACAGTGCGTTGGAGACAACGAAGATTTATTTCGTCGCTTAATCCATCTTAATTACAAGACTAATTTTACCTTTAGATCTGAGATGGAAATTTAAAAGTTTAAACCATTTTTTAAACCTAATTCTTCAAGACTTGCTAAATTCGCACTGATGTTTTGATGGAGTTTCCATTTTGTTTTTTTATAGATTTTTATTTAATTTAATTTTCGGAAAGTTTGCGTTTCTTCTAAAATCAGGAAATTAAGGAACTTTAGAACATTAATGAAGTATGTCTCCAAATTTAGTATTTTGGCAATTATTTAGTTTTGAAATTGGAACCCGACGTTTTTATGTAAAAGCCTCGTGTATAAACGCTTCTCGACACATATTTACCATTTTCTATCAGATTTTAGCACCCCACCCCGTAGAGCCGTTGCGGACCCATGTTTATATGAACACTTTAACGAATCAGGGGATCAACGATTTCTGAAGACAATAATATTGTACCTCTCAATACTCAAATGTGTCTAAATTTCACTATCCTCGTATCTGTTACGGTTTACGCGATGTTCTCGTACATCGTAAGAACATAAGGGAATTTAAAACAGCCTGTATACAAAAAAATATATGGCAGTTTTCTTCTCTTTTCTACACTTTATATGGAAATGATATTTAATTTAAATATTTAAAGGTGCATCACTTTCCTGTAATTTTATTCGAAAAGTAGACAGAAACAAGAACGGCATCGGATGGGTTTTATAATTCTGTTCAAATTTGTTAATTTAACTGACTGGCGGCTCTTGTGATAACAAAGCAACCTTAGGTACATTAGTAAATATTTATTTTCTTCCACCATAATAGAAAGTAGACTTTCCTGGGCTTATTTGAATACCGAAAGTTGGCGTTTATTGTTAAGTGTAAATTGTGTGAAATTGGGTAAAGTATTGAACTAGTACATTAGCATAAATGTGTAAAATTTACCGTTACTGGACTTCGTCCAGTATCGAGCATCAGTTACTTGAAACTATTTTTAAATCGGGATTTTTAATAACGGTATAGTGATAATTTATGGGTTTAGCACGATTTCCGTACATGATTGTTTATTTCTTACTCACGCTAAAGATAATTATCGTAGAGTTTTCATTTAGAAATAAGAAATCGAAAATCGAGAAACTCATTTTTGATATAGAAGTGCAAGTAGACCCCCATTGAAATTGTGCATGATTTTAGCTCCCCGCTCTATCAAAAAATTTTTAATTTTTGTACCCCTAGCCAGCCATAGTTACGACGCTTTACTTCTCGCTTTACTTGTACGATACATATTTAAATTGTATGCAAGACGGAACTCAAGTGTAGCCCGCTAACACTTCTCCGTCAGTTACTTGTACAAGGAGGGATTGTTTTTTTATAAAAATCGATGAAGCTACTCCAAAAG
Organism: Malthinus flaveolus; assembly: GCA_950108345.1. Classification (NCBI taxonomy): domain Eukaryota; kingdom Metazoa; phylum Arthropoda; class Insecta; order Coleoptera; family Cantharidae; genus Malthinus; species Malthinus flaveolus. The sequence goes on from OX467285.1 coordinate 65,930,233, forward strand.
TCGCTAGCAATCTATAAAATCAGTTAAAGTTACAAAAACAAAAGTAATAAAAAAAGTTGAACAACATTCAATCAAAAACCACGAATCACTCCCTCGTTACACAGTTAAATGATGGACAAGGTTGTATACGCACAAAAGTTTCAGACTATGCTTGATTCTATTCAAGCCAAGCAAATAGCTGCATTTAGACGGATAGTTTTTCACACAGTTTTCCGTGCGTTGCAGACTCCGTGTTGTTAGCTACGATTTTGGCTGTCACTAAATCGTCTATAAATTTTATAACTTAGGGGAGATCGGGGCACGTTGCACCACTTTTGCTATTTTTTGCATTTTTGCGCATAATAGTGAAAAAAATTGAATTGTTGAGGTAAATTAGATGATTGTGTTGCAACTTGCCCCGCTCTTGGGGCACAAACTGATGGAACTATGACACATCAAACCCAACGGGTTGGAGCGGCTGTATATATCGTATTAACCCTTAGCTGCAGACATGCAGCAAATTGACTCCGTTTTTCACTTTAGTAGTATTTAAAACAGGGTTTCTTTTGCCCTATCTGTATTAGCCTTTGGGTACCTTTAAGTTGAACGTTTATCTATATTATCAAAGTATTTTTAATGTTGTTTTTGCGTTCGTTGAGAAGATATTAAATTTCAAACTATTTCCGCCGCGCTCTAGAGTCACGTTTAATGATGTTATTGTATATTTATAAAATAATTAGTTGCATGTTTCTGCTTGTTCAACGATTTTTGTACTCAAAATTAGTCATAGTCCCAAGTTTTAGGGCCATAATAAAGTAAAAAAAAATTTTTAATGTCATCTCTAAATTTTTACTTACTTTTAGAACGTCTTAATCTTTGTATTCAATTTTCATGTTTATGCTTTTGTTTAGATGAAATTTTTTTAATAAATAATCTCTCTCCTGGTTCAGTCTTTATCGACAAAAAGTAAAATATTTTTGGTTGTAAGTGTGAGAAACACATTAAATTGCCACGGAGTCACTTTGACTCCATGTCATTTCTAACTTAACTAAACTCCATGTCTGCAGCTAAAGGTTAAGCTTTTAGTAAAGATTCCAGATTCGCCATCCTGGCGTACATACTGAAAACGCGTTCTACTTTGCCGAGCAAAGTCAAACATTCCGTGATCAAACAGTTTTGGAAAAATCAAAACTTTAAACCCGCAAAACCGTGTAAAACACTCTTGCTAAAAATCGAACATTTTTGGCACACGGGAGCGCACACAAAATCATGTGAGAAACTCTCCGTCTAGTATAATAATGCATCTATTGTGCACACACATGTTCCGTCTTGCATTACAACTTAAATTTGTACAAGTAAAACGATGTGTAAGCCTTTAGACGGTGTAGTCCTGTGTTTCAAATCTAAATTAGCAAAGGATCTGAGAATTATGGGAGAGATATATTTGTACCATGTTGAATTCAATCCCAACAGAGACTGGCTGATAGTGATAACCTAACCGGTAAGAAATAATAAATATTACAAGTTTCTCACCTCTTTTTGCTTTATTTTTTTCTGCGATATAAATATTCCAAATAAAACATCAGAATATTACTATATCTGTTTTAGTTTTGGCCACTTTAAAAAAAAAGTGTAAAAATTGTTAGAAATTAAAATTAAATTATAAAGAGTTTGGGAATGAAAATGAATAAAAGTTTTATAATTTATTATAGAAGTATAAATGGGAACAGTCTAAGCAAACTTTTTGAATAAACATGTACAATAATTACTTACATGAATATTTATAAAAGCTTATTGTGAGATGTTATAAACGCGTAGCAGGATGTGTATCTTGTCAAAATTTAACAAAATAACGGGACATTTGCTAAACGAGCTTAGTATTATACTAAAGAAGTAAAATAACACGAAGCGCCTAAAATTTTGCATTCTCTAACAAAAAATTGTATAGTAAAGTTACAGTAAAAGTAAGCATTTGTCATTTGGCGAGGACGGTTAGACACTAAATTTACTAAAGTGAGGAAATTGTACTCGACATGAAATAGTAAGGTAAGTTGGTTTGTTGAGAAAACACAGAGAACATAAATAAATCAGCAGTTTCAATTTAAAGACTGGGGATTTTGTTTGTTTTTAAAAAGCCCACGCAATAATTATTTAACCGGAAGAGAATTCTATACCACAACTGTAATTTGTTCTTTCATGCAAGTTGAAATTAAAGTTTTCTTTTTATTATAACCTGTCCTGTAGCGTAATATGCAGTTTCTATTGTTTACTCTAAGAATGGTTTTGTAGCTTTTAATGTATTTTCAAAAAGTTTATTGACTCTTCTACTTATTTATTTGTACATAATAACAATCACGAGAAAAATAAAGATGTTGCCTTGGCTCTTGAATGGGAATGAAAATGGTCTCTATAAGTTTCAAAGTTTTATAGAATTGGAGAAAATATTCAAGAGTTTACAAAACTGCAGATCTCAAATAATACGGCATTGAACATTAAATATTTCTGTAACAGTCATTTATGGTGAGGATTGAGGTGTAGGCTTCTGTTCTCGTAAGACCGTGTTGGTATTTGAAAAAAATCACGATCCAGTGAAATGAATACTAAAATTGCAAAAAATAGCTTCCACAATGCAAAGTGATTTACACCAGGAGGCGAAAAATGAAAATTCGTGTTTGGGATTGAATTATAAGCGAAAAATGCGTAATAATTTTTTTTCTTTGGATTTGGAGATATCGAGATTTAAAAAGATTTAATTTCAAGTTTCATAAAAAACTAATACTACGCCCTATGAAAAAGTTATTTAATCAATAATCGCTGTACGGTTAAACAGAAAGAAAAACTACTACTTTAACTAACAACTCTTGTTCGAAAAGTCCACCACCAGCCGCAACGTAAAACCAGTGATTTATAAACTGCAGCAAAATCTTGTTGATTTTCAATTTGGAGTACAACATTTATAATCGTAGTTTTGACAAAATTTGTATCTTTTCTACACTAAAAATTAAGGAAAATAATTATGGAACTAGTGAAAAAGTCTTTTGTTTAAAAGCAATTTTTATGATTTACTATAGTATGGAAAAAAATAGTAAACTCCTAAAACTTCATGCATTGATATCTGAAAATCCAAAGCCGATCGTAAAAAAATTATATTTCATTTTTCACTTTCAAAAGAATCACAAACAGGAATTTTTCGCCTTCTGGTTTAAATCACCCTGTATCATACTTCGAGTTTTAAAATTGTAACTACATGACGATTCATAAAGAATGCGGGAACCGTCAAGGGATGACTCCTTGTAAAATTACATCCATTCAAAGGGGAAGAGTACCTACTTAAGTTTTCATTTGTCATTTTCAATAATTGTTTTTACTCGTAACTTTATTTTAATAAATGTTCACGGTTTGTCATTCATTCATTCATTCATTCAAGCGCATCTGGTGTTGGTGGAGTCCATTATTTTTTATTTACTTATTTATTTATTTTTCAATTTACACAATACCATCGATATGGTAAGTGTAATTACACATACTTGGACGTATTATTGCCTCCAGCAATGTCTTGTGCCCCGATTTAGATGCAAATTACTATTTAGTGTTATAGTTTGGAGCATTTCAACATTTTTTTAGATGACCAAGCTAAGTAGCGCGATGTGTAGCTTACGAATTTGACTATCATCCTCTCTCCTCCTCTCTTCCAAAACCACCTCGGCCGCCGTTCTGTCGATCCTATTTGCGCTCACACGGTGACAACGATCGACATCGAAGTCTTTAAGTAGCGACAAACAGCTGAATCACCAAATCCGTATCCTCCCGGGGAGACTCTCCAATGCCATGAACTAGAAGGCCATTTCTTCTGGAGTACATCTCGATATCATCAACCCTCTCATCCACTACATTCTAATCCATTTCTAACTTGGACATTACGGTAACGATTTTATCACTAAACGCAGTGAGCTCGGCTGCCAGCGATCCCTCTGGAGGTTCCGCTGAACTTGGAGTTACATCTGTCTTTTTCAGTCGACTGTTGAATGCCTTCATTGAGTCCCCGAAGTGCTTCTTTAACTCGTGCAGCTCAGCAGCCAAGCTCTCAACATTATGATTCCCTTGGTCAGGTAGAGAAAAACAAAAAACCCTTTTAACCTCTTTATCAACCCCAAACTATAACAATCATTGCCAGTCAGCCGCAAGGATAGATAAAGTTGGAAGTTCATCGCACAGGCTCGAACACTAAATTTCATTTAGGCCGCCCGTTATTGAATTTATTTTCTTCCATTTTCCTAATAAATTGAACAAACCAAGTTTATTGTTTACTTAAAAAAACTTGAAGTTTTCACGGGAAAAATTAAAGAATGAAAACAGTTTCGACATAAATGAAGATTTCAAAAAAATTGCATATTTCTACCATCCACAAAGTTCTGATTTAATAAACGCTAGGGGTCGCTAGGGGTAACTCCTTGCGATGATGGTAGATGATTGAACATTGAAACATCTACTAACAAAAAAGCGTGTAATAAGTAAAAAACATTTCTAACACCATTTTTCTACGTTTTTGACTATTCTAAGAAACAAAATGAAAACCTAATTTTACATTTCTTTATTCAAGCGAAAGGGAACGTTTTAGGAAAATGGTTTATGTAAAGGTCGTTGTCATCACTTTTTGTTTGTGTGTTTTGGTAATCGCCGTTTTTCCAATCGCCAACTAAAGTCGAATTTTGGCTTTGCTTCTACCTGAAGTGGATATTAATGAACTTAAGGACACTAAAAAGTAGCTTCAATCCAGCTCTGTTGCCGATACACGTGAATGATTGTTAGGTGGGTACCTAGTTGCTTTTCATAAATCTTTAAGTCTAAGCTCGTCATGAAACGAATTACTAGGAAAAGGAACGTTGAAACAAAAAAGTAGAAGGTTTTTGATACATTGAAACCATAAAAATATTTATTCGTAGGTGAAATACGTAGATGGAATTCCAACCAGGAATTGAAAACTTATTGAAGTAGAAATATAATTTTATGTCAGCAAGGGTAGAGCCTATTAAAATGTATTCTGAAAATTTGAATGATATTAATTCTTTGTTTTAAACTAGTAAATTGACTAAAAAACTAACCAAAACCGTTTATAAGTAAGTATACACATAAATAAGGAAACTGTTACTCATTCTCGAGCAACTGCGAAACAAACTGAAGAGTTTTATTGATGATGTTCGTTCAAGAGCTAAAAGGGGATGCAGATTTGAAAACAATAAGAGCATTCGGAAGAACGTGACGAAAGTATTAAGTTTTACAATAAAAGAACGACTTTGACGTGAATTTTTAAATTTTTTTACGAACTTCATTTTAGGAACATGGAAAATTAAATTATTTAAAATAAAATAAATTTTTAAATTGTAAATTCGCTTTTTTTATAGAAAGCAAATATTTCAACATGTTTCAAGCTTTTTTCTGATTATTTTTTATTGCCGAGAGTAATGTACTCGTAAAAAGCTCTTATTGCGAATTTTTTTTATAAGAAGGTGGTAGTCAATTTTTCTATCGTATAAAGACGTTCATGTGCAATAAACGTTTATTTTATTGCATATTTTTTACGACATTTTTCTAGTAAGAATAAATTACAGCCGAAACAAATTACTTCAAAAAGTATCGTGGCTTTTCTAAGCAAACTCGTAATATAACATTTTCTTTCACGACCGAAATAAAAAGAAAATGATCAATTGTGAGTGTTATATGGCGTACAAATTGTAGGTAATGTGTATTTTATACATTTTTTTATTTTTTTGCAATCATTGAGTTGTTTTAAAAATTACAGAAAATTAATAGTTACGCGCACGTAACTTTAAATAATTATTATCTCTTTAATTTACTGAAACTAGAAATTTAGTACCTACCTAATACTTCATTGAAGTATCTTTTTATGTTTTCGTGCCACACGTAGGATGTAGGGACAACTATATTATTTTTAAATAGTTTTTTGACGACATCTGAAATGAGGTGTGAGAACGGCGGATTCCGGCTCCTTTTTCGGTTTTTTGCGTATAACTCGAAAACTACGCACTTTATAAGAAAAGTTCTTCTATACAAAAATAAGGTACATTAAATTTTCTACAAATGATATCAGATGAACGATTTAGGCGCTAGTGCGCGTTAAAGTTAAAAAACACTTCCAAAATAACTCAAAACTACGAAACTTTTGGAGAAAAGTTTTCCTGTACAAAACTAAGGTACATTTAATTTCCTACAAAGTAAACCTCTTAAATTTTTTTTGCAGTTGAGGTGGTTATAGTTTAGGGTGTATCGAACATAGCGTATCCGGGAGGGACAGAATGCCGGAATATAAATATACAAACTTGCAAATACAAGCCATGTTAAATTTGAGTTTATTAACTTCAATCAAATATTACTCAAAAGGGCTGGCAGGAATAAAAATTGTTTTCCTACAAAACTTACTTATTTGTTTGAGATCTTTTCAACGATACCACTTTTGCCCTATAGTGCTATTTAAAATTATGGAGTTCTCGACATGCATGCCGACCTCTCCTCGGAATAAGCAAATTACCATTCCATTCTTTATTAGGACTTTTGCTATAAAATTTTTGACTCAACTCTCTACGACTAACCGTTCTTGAATAAAAACCTGATTCGGGTGGTCTGGTTCACCCTGTATATATTGTAGTAGACCGTTTTGTACCTCTTTCGTGGCGGTAAACGCCTTTGAAGTTTGATGAGCTCGCAGAGCGAGCGAGTGAGAGACGGTAATGCACTGAAGTGTTCGGGAAGGTTAGATTTTGTCTCTTTCATATTATGTTTTTCGCCACTAACTCGAAACTTTGCAGTACTTTGTTGATTGTTTGTGGCTTCATCTCAAGAATAATAGCTCTAAGAAAGTTCTCCTTATGTGCCTTAATTGTTTGTGGATCGTTTGAGTAACAACGGTCCTAAACATTTCCCCATAAAAAACGCCCAACTGCGTCAAATCGCAGCTGCACTTCACTTTGACCAAAAATTAGTTTCAAACTTTGTACAGTTTCCGCTACACAACACTCGCTTTGGAAATAATTTTTCAATATTTTCCAGCGTTGCTCAAGCGTAAAACGATCAATTTCTTACAACGAAGAATTGTCACTACTTACCCAATTTCAAGCATCAGAGTTGCAAACTACCAAAATAGGTACTACTCACTTCAAAAAGAAACCAATAAATGGCCCACCCGTATATAACGGATCTAGTTTTTTTTAATTTTAACTAACTATCTGCAGTTATTATTGTAAACAATATTCAAATTCATAAATAGGTATTACCTACTTTCCAATATTATTTCTTCTCCTTTTCATTTTTCATTAAAATTAATTTGCATTTGTGAGCTTGTACAATGCAGTACTTCCACTTCACTGCAAACTTTTAAAAATGTATTCAAAAGTTTTTGTGTACTTTCTTCGTATTTTATTCTATTATTATTTTCACAATAATTATTAAAACTCCGAGTCTTAGTTATTCGAGAATTAAACTTTAATTTTATTATTTCGTGCAAGACGTGGCATTTCTACATAAAACGCTTATTTCGTTAAAGCTTTAAAATTTCACAACTACAGAACGAAAACCTCTAAAGAATTTGTTTAAAGCCTTTTTGTACATTTTACATCCTTGCAAAGCTTAATCGAAAAATGAGAGAGAAGGGGAGCTTGTATTATAGTCGCCGATTTTATCTTAATTTTTACGTCTTGATTATTAAAAACAATTTGTATTTGAATTAGGTTTGCGCTCGGATAAACAATTTTATTTTAAAGCCTATAAATTACAAGTAGAATAAATTGATATAAAAGGTAGTGAAATAATTTAACCAAGAAAACGATTATAGCTTCCGAAGTACAATGGACCAAAAGTGTATTCCACATAATCTTTTATAAAAGAGCCGTGATTGCTTGTGGGTGTTAGTTCTTTAGCTACTTGTAGCTACAAGGAAAACGATTTGTTTAGCTATTGATCAAAATGAGTTTCCGGCTCGATTGTTCTATGCGTTAGCTTCTTAAGCATCGTTGACACATATAACGTAGAGGAGGCATTACGCAAATTTATAATCTATTCTGTAAATCGGACTGCCATGATGCATTTAAACTACATATATCATAGTGGTACTTATTTTTATCAAATCAAATAATTCAAGTGCGTTTTATTTATTTTCTTGCCAAATACAAGGTTTTTCTTTTAATGGGCTAAATTGATGAAACGACCTAAACACTGTAATTCAAGAAAAAATTTCTACCCTCGCATGAATGCTTACCAACTCAAACTTTCAGTATTAATTTAACAGATTAAAGCGTGTTAATTTTCATTTAGATTTCATACTATGCAAACTTAATTAATGTAAGACCTTATTGTATGTTAATAATACTACGTTAATAAGCCAACTGTGAACGTTTCACTTCTATTTTCTTGTCTTTTTAATTCGCGTTATTGTGTGTACTTTCTTGGCTCATCCACCATGAATTTGCTTAATGTTGTAGAAGTAAAGCCGTGCTTTCTTTATTGTATGGGTTTAACGCACCCTATGTACCACATATAAAAGAAACAAATAATAACAAACAGGGAAACAAAGAAGTTAGCCACGCATTGGTAGCATCAATAGTGTCATATTATTGAATATCAGCAACGGCTATTTTGCAGTAGTGGTGATTTTATTATTTAGAGTTCTGGTAAAAGAGTACCTGTTTGTGATATTTGTCGGGGCTGTCAAATAAATTTCTGAAGCTCAACTGAAATTGAAGGACGCCCCATTGAGTGAAACCACTAATTAATTGTAACTAGGAGCAGATTATACCTACTTGAGTTTTGTAAAGGTTTTAGAAGGTCTTAAAAGATAATCAATAAAGTCAAAAAATTCGAAAATTCATTTAGCGAACGAAAGAATAAATTATTAGAGGATGTTCCGTGACTCAACGACAATATTTTAAATACTAGTTGGGGAAGTCATTTTGTTATAAAATGTCCAATGCTTATGAATGAACATATTATGCTCGTTAATTTGACCGTTAGTGTACATTGCTGTAGAAATTATTTTTACAAAAAAAGAATACTCAGATAGGTATTCATTTCATTTATGGATATTGTAATGGAAGTGCACACCCACCGCAAAATGAATACCGTCAAAAATTTCCTGCTCGTATACCTAGCAGATGAGTCTTCAACAATGTACATAGGTGTCCTAGAGAAGCGGGTAGTTTAAGTGAGCATAAGTGAGCACTCGAAAATCAATTTGAAACGACCCAAACAAACTTCTAGCATCGTTTTTCAGTTAACATTATTTGGTGTGTCCCGTTCGTGTTTCAAGACCGTTTAACATCCGCGCTGTACTTTACATTTTTAGAAAATGAACTGTGAATCTTATTGGAAGACGTCCCAATTCAACTAAGACAGCAGATGTGGATACAGCACGATGGCACACCGGCTCACTTTGGTTACTGCGTTCTTATATGATTGATTTCATTCTTTGACCCTTGGATTGGAAGAGATAGCCCAGCTTATACCCCAATCTATATTAAAGTTAACCATGCCTATCGATCTAGCTCGTTCTAGCTCTGGGTCTGTACCTGATGATGAAGCCAAAATCAAGGAGATAGTGGATAGAATTTTGTGTTCTGATGCACTAATTAATAAACTGGTAACGCAGTTAAAGGATCAAATTATGTAGGAATTTAAAAAAAAGTCCAGGTTTACAGGCAAAGGGTGATCTCATTGGAGAAGGAATTACATCGTGCGCAGAGTGAGCTTATTCAATTTAAAGATTACACGGAAATGTATTCCCGTAGGAACAGCTTAAGAATATTTAGTGTGCTTCAAACTACGAAAAGCGTGGACGCTGAGCGGATCGTTGCGGATCTGTGCAAAGATAAACTTGGATTGGACCTGCCTCCAAACTGCATCGACTGTAGTACAGTAGCCATCGTTTGCTCAGGAGGACCGTGCGAAGCTAGTACTAATTACTAATTACTAATTAAATTCGTTAGTAGAAACACTAAAAGATTGGTTAAAATTGGCGCAAGATGAAGGGATCTAAGATAGTCATTAAAACAGATCTGACTAAAATACATCAGCTGTTTAAAGAAACTGTAAAAAAGTATGGTAGTAATGTTTGGAGTAGTAAGGGAAAGATCTTTTTTTTATGAACTAAATTAGAATAGCCATTTGCACTAATTTTGTCAGTTTGGTTGCTGACAGCTGTTTCGATACACTGTATCATCTTCGGAGCGAGTTTTGAAAGATCTTTGTTTAAGTTAATAATGTGTTAAGACATATCAAAAGTAAAGGCAACTTGAGTAATTAAATTTTTTTTCGTTATGCTGTGTAGATGCTTGCATCGTAGATTTTTCGTAGGTTCACCTTTTAGAATCATGCTTGGTTTAATAAACCGTCTGCTTGATTATAATTGCATCGATATTTAATTTTATTTGATTTATTTAATAGGTATCAATTTATTTTCTGATTTGTAAACGTTAAAAATTTTGTGTAAACTTTTGATTGCTAATTAACTTTTTGAGATTTGTATTGGACTTAGTAGTTGCTTCTCTCTTTTTTGCTTTGTATAATATTATCCTGGAAAATTTTTTTTTAATTTTTAATATACACCGTGGAAACTTGAATCTTGAGCATAGGGTTTAAAACGTGGGAAAACAAGCTTCTGTAAATATTGGCTCCTCTAACTATTTTATAGCAAAATACGAAATAAAAATGTTTTAAGGAATAAAAAGCTTCTTCTAATACAGTTAGGTATAAGATTTTTAATTGATTCGGCCGTTTTTGAGAAAATGAAGGAAAATCGTTCAGTTATTAACCATTCTTCGCGTTAGCTTTGATAATCCATTCCAAATTACTATTACAAAATAAATAACAAAACAATCTGACGTGCGTTAAAATCCTAACTAAAACTGGAAACTCGGCCATATGATTTCAGGGTTAGTTTACGTTAATCATTTAATTTTTTGTAGTTTCTATTTATAAATTTTGAATACTTTTAAAGAACTCGAGGGCATCCCTCAATTATTAATTAATTTTGGAAATTGATATTTTGATACTAGGTACATTTCTAATTATAATTTTTCACTATCTATGTATACTAATAGTTACATCATCACCATGCTTTCGATTTTGTTTTATTTAGTTCGTCACTACCTCGAGGGTCACTGCCTCTTCAAAAATGTAGGCTTACTCCATTAAGTCACTGTATTGATGAAAATTAATATTTTAGTTATCCGACAGTTTCCGATATAACGTATTTTTGTTCTACGACGTTCTGCTATTTGAAAGTAAATTAATCATTGATAATTTATTAATAACTTTACATTACAACATTAGAATTTCCCACATTAAGACGTATGAGAATTCAACAAAAGGATCGAAAATCATAAATGCATTGGATCCATTTTCACAAATTTAAATCTACAATGCTTTTTTGATGTTTTATTAGTTTCAAAATTATCCGAAATTCTTCCAATGTTCTTCGGAATGACTTTATGTAATAAAAACGCATATATACTTTATGAAAGAAAATGAAATCAAATATGGTCTAACGTCACCTACACTCATTCTTTTTTATTTTTTTATTATTCGCGCGATACTATTTATCTTAACAAATTTACGCGACGTTACGTTATTTGCAAATTGGAAATTTCTGATTGATTGAGAAAAGTTTTGAATGGTAGTTTATTCATTGCTTTCCCATTAACACGTAAAAAAAGATTAAATTCTCTTACAAATATTTAAATAGAAAAAGAAACGAGAGTTTACATAGAAAGCCAAAATTTAATAATGAATTATCGAGAGAGGTTCAAATAAAATGTTTGATAAACATAGAGATAATGTAAGAAAGCTGAGAAGATAATATCGCCCTTTTCTAATCCAAAATGTTAGGTAATAAAGAATGGTGCCCTAGACGCTAGTAAAGCCCAAGAATTGTGGTGTAGGTCAGATAAAAGATTCGTTTATTGATTAAAAAAGGTAAAAACTTTAAATATACAAAAAATCTATAAAAAGTATGTCAAGCAATTTTATTATAAAAACTTTTTAATATTGTTTACATAATATTTAATATTCAAACAAATAAAATGCAATTCGTTGGTGCGACGGTGGTTAATTAAAAAAAATACACTTTAGGAGATTAACGCTGTAATCAAAAAAGTAGAGACCGACGTAAAATGATGTTTGAAAAATATTAATCCTGAAGTTGTTAGTAATGGTAACAGTTGGATCGCGGAGATGTGCTGCGTTGAGCTACGTACTTATTTCTTTAAAAGTGCTTTAAAACGACCAAAGGCAAGATTTCATAGTAGTGATTTAATAATGCCATTATATTCCTTGGTAATAACAAGATCTGCAAGCAGTCGCTATGAATTTCAAGTAAATCGCAATTAAGTAAATACGCACTGATGATGGTATCTCGGGGCAGACGCGGAACAAGCAATTTTCAATTTTATTAAATGACAGAACAAAAAAATAAACTACTTACCTCCTTGTTAAAATGTATACTAAAGAAATTTTGTATACCTAGTCTAAATTCTAAATCATGTGCCCTGTTAAATGTATTCTCAGTTGTACAGGGTGGGCATAATTTGCGTGCAGAACTCACTTTCGATCACTTTTATTTGAGAGAAACTCTCAAGAAAAGAGAGTCAAAGATCGTATCTCTTGCAGTTAGTGTGTTCCCCTATTGAAACATCCAAATATGCACACTCACCACGTGACCACGTGACCAGCCTGTACTATTTGTAGTATAGGAAAACTAAATTACCATTAATATTTCTAATTTCCATATCCGGAACTTTCATTACAACGTAATAGTGTTGCATGAAAAATGATTACGTAATTTAAGATTTTAAGGAAATTAATGTAAATTAAATTTTGTAGTTATTGCATTTGTTCTTTACTATAAAAGGGTATTTAGGACGCGACATTTAATTAAACAATTTACATAAATTAGGGTATGTTAATTGCTAGTTAACTAAACTCATGTTGAAATGTAATAAATGTAATCAAATTATTTGATTTACCATTCGCCATTTTTAAACAATAGTCGGGCAGCAACTGACTTTTTGAGTTAAAGGCTTCTTAGGAGCCGTAAACTAAGTATTTTTTCAAACTTATATCTGTTTATGATAATCATAAATTAATTATAACAACCAAAATCTCCTGTTAAAACACAAACTTCAGTCACCCCGATTTCATAAGCTATATGCTCACTGCCCAACCCACTCTTTTACTGTTTCATTTATAAATTATTGATTCTTTTAGAGTAGGAACTAGAAACTAGAAACTTGAGAAAATTCCGTAAATCAAAAATCAGTACTTCCTTCTAGTGTAAATGGGGTTTGAAAACGAGTTTGATGATTTTAGTTTTATTTGTGGTCAGATTTCTATCATCTTGCGGGAATATCTCCCTATCGATTGAAACGATACAAGAAAGCAGGCTATGATTCGTCTTTTGCGGGAGATTTCTAGCCCCAGCACTATGAGTGATCTTCGCCCAATAAGTATATTGGCAAGCCCCATCCTCTACCATGTAGAGTTGTAACTTACACAATTACACCGTCCACTTTAAACTTTTTGAAAAATTAACTTAGAAAGTTTTGAAAAACGACACATAACACGATAATTAAATTTATAATAGTTTTTTAGCTTTCTTGTTAATGATAATAATATTTTGAAGATAAAAAAGCCAATATAAAAATAAAAATATAATTACGCGTTTCGCCTTAATTTTATTTTTATATTGGCTTTTTTATCTTCAAAATATTATTACTATAGTTTCGAGAATCCTGTGGTGACTTCTTCTGAAAGTCTCCCAGTGTAGCAGAAGATGAATTAGAGTTTCCTCTTTCTCTGCGCATCCTCTGCATCGTGAGTCTTCTTCTTCTAGTCCCATCTTATACAAATGCTTTTTAAACTGGCAATGGTTCGTTATTAGTGCCGTTGCCAGTCGCAGCTCACCTCTGCTCATTCAGAGCAGAGAACGAGTTCTTTTGTTTGAGGGTCTTTCTAGTAAAACTTTAGAATGTCCCTGCCTAAGAGTTTTCCTCAAGTGTTTAATATGCCGTTTTACCAGATGTGACTAACCCATACGGGATAGGGATAAGTATTACCAGGTTGATAAATGGTAATGAGTAATGATTAAACCGATAATAGTTTGCTACTATTCTTCAGAACCCCTTAGTAAGAGACTGCCTTAATTTTAGGGCAATGAATCAAAACTCCTAGAGAATCTGAGATATACCAAGTTCTGAATTTTTGTTATTTTCCCCAATTATAAAAAAATATCAATCGGTTTGCACATTGCTTGGTTGAGCTTTTTGTGATATTTGAAATTAAATTCGCGATTTAAAATTAGATTTTATCTTTTAATGTAATATTTTGGTGCTTCAATAGTAGCTTCTTTTAACAAAATAGCTTTTGAGTAATATTTTAAAAAGAAATTTCTTTTTATGATTTTGACCATAATACATGTTTCAAACAAGAAAAGAGTATAGTAGGTATATTCTTATAATATTTTCCTATAAGGGTGGCAGTAGTAGTAGCAACAAATTGAAAATTATAGTTTAATAACATAGTTGACAAAAATGTTTTTTATTATAATTTTAGTTCTAGCACAGTTAATATTAGAAACTAATACCTAGTATATCTAATTTGATACCTAGCTTTTTATTTCTGATGAGGGTGACTCGTTTGGAGAGACACAGAGATGAGTTAATTTTCTTCATTACGCCTTCGTTAAGAAGACTTCAGTAGAGACAAAAATTTCATTTCCTATTTTCAACTTCTGCCTTCTTGACGAGTTTCCATTTCAACACCCATTACAGTTTTTTGACAATATTGATCGTTTTTCAATCTCAAGGTAAGAAATTTATATTCCACCTTTCAGAGCAATTTTCTTACATTACCTACAATAAAATGAACTTAATTTATTTGCGAAATGGCAAGAGCCTGATTTTTTTTAAGTCTGACAGGAAATAACAAAAGAATTTGCAAGCCTCCGAGGATTTCAGAATCGTCATTTATTATTTTATATAATGGTTTTCCGCAACTGACTTTTTTATTTAATGGTCTGCCTAATATTTCTAGATTAATGTTTGTTTCTCAAGTTTAGGAGGGATTAAAAAGCAATTTCATTTTTTCTGCTTTCAATTTGCTTAAATAAAAATAGTACCTACTTCTTATTTTCGTTTTATTATTTTGTCAGTTGTTTTCCAGGGGGCAAAAGTTTATTAAAAAGCACAATAAATTTAAAAAAAGCTGTTTTTCAATTAACTAAGATTTATATTTATACAGGTTGTTCTAGAAGCACTTATCTCTGGGCTAAGCTAAAATCTTAACAATTTTTCACCCTTTTCATCTCGTTTCTCGCTTGATTATATATTTCTTACTTTGCTTTCTTAAATTTTAAGAACCTTATAAATCGCTTCCTCCAATCCGGAATTAGAGCTTCTGAAAGAAGTAAAAAATTCTCAAATCTTCGAACCTAACCTACCTACATCAATTTCGAAACTTCTTACCGGCTAGTAATAATAACGTGAGCCACTGACTAGAAAATGATCAAAAGATGAAAAGCATTCGGGATGAGTAAAAAACAGTAAGCTGTTCAAAACTTAAGAACTCTAACCGATCAACAATAATTTCGACAAATAATGAGTGATGTGATTATAGTCAATAACGGGCTTACTTCAAGCTGAACAAACGACTTTTGCTCTACGTTTTCTGTCATTTGAGCTACAAAAACTGAGACCATGTTTTATTGCACACGTACTCCCACGCTTATTAGGCAAACTCTGTAATTCAATTGGGGTGAATTTATATATATAAGTTTATATAAGTATAAGTTATATAAATTTTATTGTAGTAATCTTATAAATATTAAAGAATTCTTAACCACTTTTCTACGAAAAAGCAAAAAATAAAAATATAAAAAGAGACACTGTTGCAAATCTAATAGGATTGGTTGAACTATAACGACATTCTTGTTATTATTTTGAGAACGTATAAACCTTTTAAAACCATGAGATTTACATTTAAAACAATTCCTCTGACGCAATTTATTTAAAGAAAACTAAAGTTTTTTTTCCAAATAAAATCTTCGAAAACAACCAAGATTATTCTAACGATCTGCTGCACATAAAGTAGTGAATTTTTATGTGGAGAGTGGAGAGAAAAAGTATGAGTATAATCTCAGTTCAAAAGACTTTTATTAATAACAAGACAAAGCGTATTTTTCAGAAATATCTATTTATGAAATATGTTTTGTGCATCGTGCATCGTGTGCTTATATATACCAGGGTGATTTTTAAACATTGTACTCGTAAAAAACTTTAATCATTCCTGCTTACCGCTTACCGTTTCCCCTCTACATAGTCCGAGAGATAGTGACAGATTTTGGGCCACGATTTTACGCCTTGCAGAGAACCGTATTCTACGTGTATCCTGATGATAATAATATTGGTATATAATTTAAATGCATTATTATTAATGAAATGTCAAAAGTCTCTATCGATCCCCCTACTGCTAAAAATTGTATTCAAAGTCAAAGGTCGAAAAGTAGGTTTTTCGCAAATATCTCTCAATATTCGTCCAACCAAATTAGACAAATAGATGGCATTTGAGGAAAAAAATCCAGGAGTTTTGAAAACCGGTATGGTTGTTCGATAATAATAATAATAAGGATTTATTAATGTTAACATTATAATGGAATTTACATAAGTCAAGAATAGGATACATATTATACAACAGATAATGTCCACACTAACCAAGTCAAATACAAAAGGGTACTTAGCCACACACTACATTCTAAAAGACTATCATCTCTTAAGAATTCCTCGATAGAGTAGAATGCACCTTTAATCTATCTGTGTCCCAGGCAAGAGCCTGTGAGAAAAACGGTTCACCATAGTTCCCATTGGCCAGATAGTAGGTTCCAAGGCTCCTTCCAAGTTTTCATCTTTGACGGTAACTTTAAACAACAAGTAGTACTGTGGATATTTAGAATTGAGCTTGACACATTCTACTTCAGGAAATGTAGGTCTTATATAATTTCCAACCTCTTCCTCCTTGACGTCAGGGTGTAACTTATAAACACGTAAAAAATACTTTTTGATAGTAGCTCTAAGGCTACATTTTACATTATCGTCAAAGCTGCTCTCAATAGTGTCCTTACGTTTGTGATATCTTTTCCGTTTTGATTGATCCACTTGATAGCTCTGACCTTCGTTGTGAGGATCCTGAGTACCATCACCGACAGCCTTAATAATTGCCGCATTAAGTTGGGCTTTATTTGCTTCTTGACCACAGTTGCCCTGGGTTTCATCTTTTAAAGTAATTTGAGGTGCTTTCCTTTACAGATAAATTTGATTTGGAATTTTTCTTTGAGTGAGAAACGGCAGAAGCGTAATTAATAACAGTCGACACATCCCTCGGAATCGGCTCATCCACATTTTTCAAGCTATCAGTATTTTTTGACTACCATATATGTCTTTCCTTTTAACAATAATCATTGTTAGCATTTATCAGTTGGTTCATATAATAAACTTTTGATAAATCATTACAAACAGAATTCGCAAGGTCGTCTTTAATATTACTCTTGTTATTATTATCACGTTCAATACTTTCGCGACAAATAATTGAGTTATCACTTCAAAATTTAACGCTTTTTATTAAAGCTGCGCAACTCGCATGTGATAGCGAGCTACACTTCACACAATTTAAACCGTTTATTGGCACTTTTACACTTGATGTAAAGTTTTACAGGAGGAGAGACTTTTTCACCACTACCCGTCGTTGCTATTACTCTAGTAATAAAACCTACAATCGACATACTAAATGTCCCGGAGAGTAGAGGACGAGCGGGGGAGGGGCTGTTTAGTATGTGGTACTAGCTTCTAACGAACAACCATACTAATTTTCAAAACGTCTGGTTGTTTTTCCCTCATATGCCATTCATTTGTCAAATTTGACTGAACTAATATTGAGAGACACTTGCGAAAAACTGATTTTTTGATCTTTGACTTTGAATAAATTTTTTAGCAGAAGTGGGATCGACGGAGACTTTTGACATTACGTTTCTAATAAGTAATGTATTTTAGGCTTGTACCCATTTTCAACTCTATGCAAATTTTGAATAAAATTACCGAGTAAGCTTAGTGGCAGAGCACTATGACGCGACACTGCGAGGACTCGGGTTCGATCCCCGATGGCGGTCCAAGTTTTTTCCTTGGATTTTCGACCTAACACTTGCCAAACAACCTAGGTCTACTATCACACAGAGTTTTAATGCCCACTTTATTTAATCAGTGCTTGATATTCACTTACACGATAGTATGCTAAACTACCAAAACGCCCTCTTGTAGAGCTCCCTGTATTTTCCATTACAAACTAAAAATAGCTAAAAAGGAAGTTAAAATTAGTTTGTTAACTTCAACAAACATTTTCTATATTAGTTTTATACATAAAAATGTATTAATCGCTTCCATTGTTCTCGCGTCTAATGTTCAACCCACGTTTATTTCGTTTATTCTTTTTTCCTCAAACTTTTTGTAACTTCTGGACTAAAATCACCTAGCAAGCTAAAAGTTGTTAAATTTTTTACTCAGATATACAGCTAACGTTTACCCGAAACTTTTAACACGAAACGAGAACAAAAAAAGTTTTTATTCTTTGTCATCGAATAGTTTCAGTTTGAACTACCTTCCAGTTTACACAACTAATTTTCACATTTGACACACCTTTTTTCGCCCTTTTTCGCGTAAAGGAAAAATTTGTTTTATAATACGCTGGAGAACAAATGAACTCGATGAGCTTCTTTTTATTTGGGTATTAATTCTGATTAATGTGGGTGCCTAATCTGTGTAAGTACCTCGTTTAACTTTCATTTTAACTAACAAACTGGGTAATGAGAATGCTTATTTAGATAAGAAAATTATCCTAGTATCCTGAAATTTTATAACAAAAATATTAAAATTTTTTGTTTAAAAATGAGCAGAATTTTGCAACAAATGTTTCGTTTGTAAAAATTCATTTTTTAAACCTCCAGAATTAAGAGTTTTATCAAAATGGTTGGCCGCGAATTTTTATTCTTTAAATTATCTTTTTTCTCTGATAAGCGTTTCGAGAAAGAGAATAAGAAATCTTTATTGAATAAATCTTCCCTTAAAAAGATATATTTTTTATTTAAGCGATTTTTGGGTAGGGTTTATTTGAGTAGCTAATTTTATTCAATTGTCCTCAGGATGAATTTTCTTCATTTCTTCAATTTGTACCGACTTATTCGTACCTTGCACTTAAGTGAGCTGCGATTTTTTTTTTGGTGACTCAAACGAACTCATTCGTACTTAACGATGTGTTGATTCTATTATAAGTCAGTTTTAAGATTTTCAGCCTAGTTGTAAACAATATAAATATTTCAACTGATATAGTATAATTTAGAGAACTCGAAATTTAAAGGATTTCAGGTCGACTTGTTTGATAACAAGGCGCTGCCGTCAGCCGCTTTGTCTTGGAGATTTGTGAGATTTTGGTGTTTTCGCTGAATTGGGGAATGTTGCGTCTTAGTGCGTAATCCTCTTGCCTGATAGTGCCTTGCTGTGCTTCACTATCTACAATAAACTGTTTGAAATTTTATTATTCCAATTGAAATGTAAGCCGTACATTCAATCTTAAGTAAATTACCGGGATTTTCAGACGCTCGATAATTTTCAATGTTTCTACTCAAAAGTCACAAATCGACCATTTGTAATTACGTAACTTTAATTAATTTTAAAGAATGCGCGATATAGTATAACGATCTCTTACACCCTCGACTGTGGATTTCTAGAAGATAAATGTTGACAAAGATAAGTTGCTGAGAATCTGTCTAACTGACATTAAAGGGTAAGTTTATACTAAAAAGTAAAGTAAAGTAAAAAGGTTAACCAAACAATAATGAAATTGATAATAGGTTATAGATACCTATCGATTTAATGCTTTATTTTTTTAGTCCCAAAGTACGTACATAAGTTATGAGTTTATAATTATTCTATTAAAACTTTTCACGTTGGTAATATTAAAGCACATTTAATTTAATTACATAAAGTAAAATGTAAGCTTCAATCTCGAAATATTTGATTAATTAGGTACTTACTTCAAACTTAATTTAATCAATAATGTCAGCTCGTTGTTAGCTTAATTAATGTTTCTCTTATACAAGCGTAAAAGATATAGTTTTGTTTTTGAGCTTGGGGGTTTCAATAAAAACATTTTATGTAAAAAAACGGTGTTGGCGTTGCTTTACCTGTATTATGTTTATGTAAGCACGTAACTCACGAGTCACGAGCGATTTGAGCGTGTAGGTACCTACTTCTTAAAGTTTATTAAGTACGTCCATTTCGGATAACTTGAGCCTCAAACAATGGTGGTGGGGATTCAATTTATAGACAAATTTGTAAAACTTGATTCTTAGTTGCATTATTAATGAACTTTTTTTTGCTTATTCAACTTTTAAGTTGATTCGTATAAAATTTTGCATTTTCTCCATTTGCAGTAACTTCTAATAACTCTATTTGCTTATTAATTATTTGAGAAAGGTGCAGGACAAGCTCGTCAGTTAGTAACTGAAAGCTGAATTTTTGCTTTTTTAGTATAACGTAACTCCTTATTATAAATTGGAGAAATGTACATCTAGTATTTATACAACTAGGTACTCGTTTTTCTTAAAACCCTATAACGAAAGCGTTATTAAAAGACACAAAAGAACATTTTTTGCCTATTCCTAAACTTGAAGGCGTTTGTTAAAAATATTCTAGAGAAAACAGGTAGTTGTTTGTAGAGAGATAGTACCTACACTTTTCTAACTTATAACATTTATTTCTACTATGTTTCAAAGTCAAAAAGTCAACCTTTACTTACTTATGAACGTACAATACTTACGGAAGGATATCGTTGTCTCAGTGCAAAACTGCTCTAACTCAAAATTTAATAAAAATGTTTTGAAGATAATAAAGCCACGTTTTGAAACAAAAATATATAATGACGCGTTTCGCCCTAAGGCTTCATCAGATAAAAAATAATAAAAAATTACAAAAATTAAAAATAAAGCTTAAAAATCTGTAAAGGAAATAAATCAAAATTAGGTTAGCGAAAAGCATAAATTTTTGAAAATAAACTTACTATTATAAAAAACGGAGATGTGTCTTGTAAAATTTTTGATATTCCCGCGTTAAATTAAATAAATTAAGGTTAAAAAATTTTTCAAGTAAATAAATGTGACTTTTATAGTGACGTTTATAATGTTTTTGAATTTTAAGTTGTTATGGGAATATTTAAAATAGAAAAGGGTGTCTAGTTTTTTGTTTAATGTATGTTTATTTGTTTTATTAGGTTAAAGTAAATTGAATTCAAGTTGTCAATATCGCTGCGATAATTTATAGAATTTTGATGTTTTTTAATCTCAATCATTTCTAGGTGTAAGCGTTTGTTTAAATTGTTTTCTTTTTGCAGAATTTTAGGTTCATTGAAGTTGAATTGATGTAAGTTTTGAACCGAGTGGTCGCTTAAGGCTGTATTTGGAAAATTTGGATCTATAAATTTTTTTTGGACAGAATATTTGTGTTGTTTTAGTCTTGCTTTAAAATTTTGTTTTGTTTGGCCGATATATGTGGCATTACAATCATTACAATTTATAGAGTAAACAATTTCTGAAGTGTCCAATAGTGGTGTTTTATCTTTTAATACTGAGAAAAATTTTTGGCCGATGGTGTTATTATTATAAAAAGCTGCTTTAATTTCAAATTTAGATAGTTCTCTTTCTAATTTGTTTGAAAGTGTTGGTACATAAGGTAATTTAGCGTATTTAGGTGGAGAAATAATATTTGAATTGTTAAATAAATTATCAAAACAATTTGGTTGTAAGTCAATTGAATTATTTAGTTGTGTAGATATTTTTTGAATTCGTTTTTTTATGTTTGTTTTTATGAAATTTAAAGGGTAGTTATTTTTTAATAAGATGTTTGTAATTATATTTAAATTTTGTTTATGAAATTTTTGATGTGATAATTGGATTGCTCTGTCAATTAAACTATTGATAACGCTTTTCTTGTATTTTGTAGTAGTAGCAGAATTGAAATTAAGATAGCGGTCTGTTTTAATAGCTTTTCGGTACCAATTTGTTATAAGTTTTTCAGTGTTATTGCGTATTATTGTTAAATCTAGGAAATTGAGAGTTTTATCGTTGTTTTCAAGTTCTAAAGTGAATTTAAGTCGAGGATGATAATTGTTGAAGGTTTTTAAGATTTCGTCTATTTTTGTTTGTTTTGTGGTGAAGAAAATATCACAAGACACATCTCCGTTTTTTATAATAGTAAGTTTATTTTCAAAAATTTATGCTTTTCGCTAACCTAATTTTGATTTATTTCCTTTACAGATTTTTAAGCTTTATTTTTAATTTTTGTAATTTTTTATTATTTTTTATCTGATGAAGCCTTAGGGCGAAACGCGTCATTATATATTTTTGTTTTAAAACGTGGCTTTATTATCATCAAAACATTTTTATCATTCACAAGAAAGCTAAAAAACTATTATAATTTATCAAAATTTAATGTTTTCTAGTAAGTTATTAGTAGGAAAATACTTCTTTAAGTGCTACTTTCTATTTCCATACTATCAGGCCGATACATACTATGATCCAAAGTCAGTTTGTCGATTCCACACCTGAAGAAATCCGATGGTTTAGATGTGAAGAAGTCGCCGCCCCAATTTTGAAGAGCAGCGTCGTTGTTAAATGAAATGCTTTGGAGATTGTCGGATAGAGAAAGGAAAAGATAAAAATTTGATGGAGCTAGATCAGGAAAATGGGGTGGATGTGGAATAACCGCACCACCGAGCTCTCGAATAACCGCTTTTGTAATGTTAGCAGTATGCGGACGATCATTATCATGTTGCAAAATCATTTTATGCCGTCTTACTAGTCGTTTTTCTAGAACTGCGGTCTCCAGCGGACGCAGTTGTTGGCAATAAACCTCAGAAGTTATAGTTACATTCCTTTGGAAGCACTTGATAGGATAAGACTTCTTATTTGTCTCGCCAAATGCAAAACATTATTGGCTTTACCAAGTTTTGATCGGAGAGTAGCTTGTTTTAGAGGGTTCAGCCACTTCTTTCTGTTCTTGATATTGATATAAAGGCACTAGTTTTTGTCACAAGTAATAATTTGGGACAAGACTGATGTTGTTGACGATCTAAACAATGCCGGGCAAGCACAAACGGTAACATTCATGCTGATTATTGCTGTTTTCGCTCAAAACGTATGGTATTCAAACACCCAACTTTAGAACTTTGCCCATGGAATTCAAATGCCGTACGATGGTTGACTATAGTCTTGTCACGACCTGATCCACTGGTGGATCATCACGAATTGAAGCATTTCATTTATCTGCATCACAGTCGGATGGTTTGGTTTTTCTAAACGTGAGAAATTATTTATTATATACCAAAATGTCCCTCTTTGAAAAAGAGAAAACCCTTTTCGTGCAGTAATTTCCCCGATGGCATTCTCTGCGTAAACGGCACAAATAGTTATAGCGGCCTCCGATGCCTAAACTCCTCGGTTAAATTTAAAGAAAAGGGTATGTATAATAATATATTATAATATGTCAGAAATGTTTCTTTTTATGTACTAGATACTCCATTGTCTTTAGCCGACAATTACCCCTAACTTTCCAAAAATTGAGTTTAACTCAAATTACATTCAATATATTGTAAGGATGTTTAGTAATTTAAGATAGTTTAGTAAAAAAAAAACTCCACACTACAGCTCTACTCCAGTTCTGAATACAGTCTTGGTTCGATTAGTTCTGGAGGCAACAAATACTTTTACTAAACTAAAGACATCATTAGTAGAAAATTAAATGTAGTTTATTTTTATATAGAAACACGTTTCTACAAAAATGCGTAGTTTTCGAGTTTTCTAAGCGATAAACAAAAAACAGTTTTTTTGGAAATTTTTGTCAAACTTTAACACACTGTAGCGCCTAAGCCGTTCGCCTGCGGATAAAATCTTTCAGAAGTAGATTGTAGAAATTTTATTTAGTTTACTTTTACATAGATGCAGTTTTCTCAGAAAGGGTGCAGTTTTGAAGTTATAGGCGAAAAACTGAAAAACAGCAAAATCCCAATCTTCTCAAACCGCTCCTAATTTATTTTTCCTCCTTTAATTTTAAGAGGAAGACAATCTACACAAAAAATCCAATTTTTTAGTGTAAAAATTTTTCATGTAAGTACCCCATATGATTTAGTTTTACCCTTAAAACCACCCTTACAAACTTCAACGCGCTCTAGCACCTAAACTGTTTGTTGAGGAAAAAAATTTAAGAGGCTTAATTTGTAGGAAATTGAATTTAAATTATTTTTGTATATTAAATATTTTTTCAAAAAGTGCCAAATTTTTGGAGTTATGGGCGAGAAAACGAAAAAAGCCAAAATCTACCCTTCTCCAGCTTTTCCCAAGTTTATGCTGCCACTTTTCAAAGGCAAATGGTAGGTTTTATGATTCATTTTCAATTAAAGACGGCATTATCTAAAAATTCTATTAATGTAGTAATTTTTTATTATTGAATTAAAAATAATACATAATAATTATATTTTATTATAGCAAAATTAATACTTTCATACAATCAAAATTAATCTAGGAAAACAGTTTGTGGTATTTACCTAATATTTCAATAATATTATTCATCCCACCTGTTACGAAAGAGTTAGTATTCGATTTTGCATTTTCTTTGGTACAATCAGAAACAATAAACGACAAATTTGATAGTCAAGGACGCGGTTTATTTTAACACTTTTAGAAACGCGATAATGATAAGATGCAGCTGCAACTATTTTATACAATTCACAAAATAAAATTTTAGTTTCACTTCGCGTTTTAGCTTGGAAACAACATAAAATTTTTATTGTGAGTTTCAAGTGGTAAAATGAACAGATCCAAGAATATTTTACGGTGGAGTTCAAGGTTGTGGAAAAAAAGTAAGTACAGCTCATTCAAATATAATATTACTTCTGCGAAAACAATGTCTTAATTTATACTTTTTTATAAATTTACTTTACTGTACAACATCTCTCGTGATTAAAAAGTTGTGTACAAGTTGTAGCAATTATTTTGCTTTTTTTGCTCGCTAAATTGAAAGAGAAAGCGAAAAATTGATAAACAACGTCAAGTGACTTACGACTATAAGAACTGCCTGAAAATAAAAAGTACTGACGAACTTCAAACAGTTGTTTTTGCAATACTCGCCTTGCAACGTAATAAAGTAATAATTTTGTCCTAATAGTCCATAGTACAGAATACAGGGTCGACAAATAACATGAACTTTCATTATTTTAACTAATATGTTTCTGTACAGTGTGTACAGTAATATAGTGCTGATTTTGAAAAAGCTTGAAGCTACTCTAATGCAAGCAAACCCGTATTACTCCAAACGTCGAAGCAGTGTGCGTTTTGATTTTTAATATCTCTTTTCAAAAAAATTTAAAATCCTTCCACGTTGAATAAGTTTTGACACTACCTTTTAGTGAGTAAGTAATTTATTTTAAACGTAACTATTATGTATGTCTAAGTAGAGCTATTTTTTACCAACAGAGCTCTCAGAGTTACTCGAATTAGCCATTCGCTTAACTTGACAAATATTCCGAAACGCAATCCCAGCAGACGGTTCAGTCTAGCTTCTCCCGGATGTTAGAATAAACATTAAACAAAGTCAAAAGACCTGAAAAGGAGACCTTATTTATTAGACGCGACGGAGCGTCTTTTATAGCTAGTAATAAACAAATAATCCCACTTGAACTGATAACCTCCATTTATGCGCATAAATTGAACGATCAACGATTTATAGTGCCTAATTATTAAACACAATATTTTTATTTCGTTTCCTGAAAAGTTCTCAAATATATTTCTCGTGTTACCACGACAGTATCTATTTATTTTTGCAGAAATTTGTTTTTTTTAATATCTTGTCGTGCATTTGTGCATATCTAAATATAGTACTGGATCCGAACTAAGGTCGTTCCGTTTCCATCTGCTTACCTGAAGAGAAGTATTTTTTATCAAACATAGTATTTTAACAAATAAAGCGCGCATGGGTTGCCTAAGCCTAAGGAAATCCAGTCCAGGCCATGGTCCTGGCCAGCCGTACTCCTATTAATTTTTTTTCATATTTTACGGTAAGCAGATGGGAACGGAACGACCTTAGTTCGGATCTTAGACTAATAGGAGAGAATAAATAAGAAATTCGTACTATATCAAAATAAATGTACACGTTTCTTTTCATTCAAGTTAGCTCGTATACCTACTCTTAAAATCAAATAAATTCCTGGAGTTGAAACTCCATCCTGTATATCAAATAAAGAAATTAATTAAAAGTTTAAGAAACGCGAATTTGCGTATATACGCATTAAAAACTTTTTTATTTCAATAAATCTGGGATAACATTAAAATCGATTATACTGTAATAGGAAATATAGTAGGTGTAAAAAAAGTGGAAATTAAGCTCACGCATGTGCGTGCACAAAGATTTAAGGAAAAAGGTTTCGAGAAGGCTGATGGACGATTATTCCTATGGTTAAATGCACGCGGCCACTCTCAGTCATGTTATCGCTACCTTCACTTAATGAAATGAATATTCATGAATTCGCTTGTTGAATATTCCATCTGGCTTTACCAAAACCGAGAAAATTGTCACGGTAAAACAAATATAGAATTAAATTTGTATGCTTTTATTTCATCTGTTCTCGTTCACAAGACAAACATTAAATTTGTTCATATTAATTAGAGGGTGGGCTTCTTGTTTTATTACTATAACTAAATTAATTTACTTGTAACTATACAAAAAGAGTTCGTTTTATTTCTTTTTAAAATAAAAAATGTATGCGCCAAAAGGTTTTTTTTATTCGAGAAAATTTTGTGAGCTAAATATTTCGCAATCACTTGGACTTAAGCCAACAATTACTCAAGTTTGGCTTATCGGTGGAAAATCTTGAACACACAATTTTAATTAATAATTAGTTAAATTAATTCTTTTTGGTTGACTTAACAAAAAAGTATTAAATTTTATACAAATACAGGGTGATTCATTGAACGGGATTTTGCATTGCGTTGTTACATTTTCTGTGGTGGTTTCTCTGACCTTTATTATTGCTCTTTATATTCCTATTGAAAGGATTTGATATATCGCTACATTACTTTTCTCCGGTTTATCTGTATTTAACTTTTTTAATGTGTGTATTATTGTGTATATTTATCTGCCACGACTAACTAACTAAAACGTTAGTACCTACTTATAGTAATATAAATATTTCTAATTATACAATATTACGGATTACAAATTGAAACTGGGTTATAATTGTGGCTATTGCCTGTTGATGTAATCGATAATGAACTATCATTATACTGTAATTATTATGGTTATAGACCATTAAACTATAAATAATAATAATAATAATAAAAGTTGGTAGCTAATTTTGTTAGATTAGTACACAGTAAAAAGGTAATGTCGTAACCATAATTAGAGTGATATCATGGAAAGAAGAACCTACCACGTAATTACCGTTGAAGTTGCAAAGTAGAATTGTACTGCAGTTGAATAGAAAACAAACGCAAATTAATAGTGCCGTGGAGTTATCACCAATTATTATGTAGTCGCAGATGTTAGGTTAAAACGTGCTAATTCAGTGTCTTGATTTTGTTGTATTAAGTAAAGGGCGTGATGACCCCCGCTACTGGCTCTAATATGATGTATCTTGGAGGTCAAATTTTCGATCATTTTTCAGGCATTAGTCGCTTGATTTCGCCAATAAGACACAAAATGTTGGTTTAAATGGCTTTTTAGGATTCGCTTGTGAATTCTCTTCACTCCAAATGCAACAATTTCGCTTATCGACAGTCATTGAGCCAAAAATAGGGCCCATCGCTGAACAAAATATTGCCATGAAACAATGGGGCAACTTGATTTTTAGCTCATTTGCCAAATAGGCGCCAAGAACGATGGTCTCGCGACTTCAATTCTTGTACGAGCTGGATAAGGCCTTAAACCAGGATCTTTACTTTAAAACTTTCTTAAAAAGTGGTCGGGCAGAGGTCCAATTGTTGCGCACGGTGCCGAATCGAGTAGTCCAGGCAAAACAATACCTAATAGGGGAAGTAATTCATGTATAAGCCAAATTTGGTACAGTTGTAGGGGAAGGTTCCTTAAACAACATACTAAAAGTACTGACCGGTGGGGGTATAGTTAAGGGGGTGGGGGCTCTAGAGGTCCCTTTTTCAGGTTTTTTGTAAATAAGTCAAAAACTATGGCCTTCAGCAAAAACGTGGTCATAAGTAAAAATAAACTACCTAAAATTATCTACAAAAAAGGTCTTTTGCACTTTATTGCTAGGATTAATACTAGTGGAGATATCGAGGGAGGTAATGGAAATCAGTATTTGAAATCTATTTTCATTGCAAATAATGTGTTTAAATGATTTACCCTCTAACGATTGTCCAAAGAACTGTAATAGCAAAAAAGAGTGATGAAGATGTAGCAGAACTTTGACATATAAGCTAAGTCCATTTCCCCGGTCTCTGTTTAACGAAGGCGGGATGCGAAAAGGGAAAAAATCACCCCTTTACGATGTTTTGCCAGCAGAGGACAACGGAACTGTTGAACTCACCTAAAGCACCTATGTGATAGACGGTGGTTTCCTTCTCCACCGTATGAAGTGAAAAGCTTCCTCTAGCATTTCTTCGATTTGCCTTCAGTACATTACATATGTAACAAAACATTACGGCCAAAACTGTATGGTTGTGTTTGATGGTTACACTGATGTCAACAGCACAAAACGAGCAGAGCAGAAGCGAAGAGGGCTCTCAAAACTTCGGTTGACATAAACTTTCATGAAAATACGGCCATCACAGTCTAACAAGAGCATTTTCGAGCCAATGAAAGGAACAAAACAAGACTGATCGACATGGTAACCGAAAAAATGACGGCAGCAAGTATGAAACAAGTGTTTTGCTACCAAGTGTTGATACCACCATTGTGAGGTGCGGGTTGGATAAAGCTGTTCTACGTACAACTGTAACAATAGTTGGGGAGGATGTTGACTTGATAGTACTCCTGATTGGATTGGCACTACCATCTATAAACATATTCTTCATGAAGCCAGGACGTCAAAAGATGGAGACGAAACTATTTTCAGTAAAAAAACTTCAACTTCAAGACGAACCTCCTTCTCCACAGCTTCTCCGGATGTGATACCACCTTGGCAATACATGGAAAAAGCAAAGTGGGAATGGCCAAGGTCTTCAAAGCGAATCCTGGCCTCATCCAAGACATCTCTGCTGTCTTCAAAGATCCCTCAACATTACCAGAGACTATTTAACAGGCTGTCGAGAAGCTGTTTTTGGCTGCATACCAAGCTCCTGCACATCAAGAAAATTTGGACAAACATCGCTACTCGGCATTTTTGAAAGCGTCAGTAAAGCCCAAATCAGACATGGCCACTTTTCTCCCAACCAGAGGAGCTTCAAGGTAACACTCCTGTCGAGTATATTTACAGGTAACTATATTTACATTATGTAATTTTGGCTAATTTATTTTATGAGGAAATAGCTATTAAGATTACCTTCATGGCGGCTCCCAAGGTCGGGACCAAAAAATTAGCAACGATCCTTTTTATAAGGTTTTTATGGTTTTTGGGATTGTGACATAAAAGTTAACTTGTTTTTCAAACAATGATTACACGATTTTAAAGTACGAGGACAGACGCATAAAAAGTGTTCTTTGACTATCTTATTATCCTGTGAGCGGAATAGGCTTTACTTCATTTCAATAGTCAATAAACAGATTTTTTTATAATGCTTATATTACAAATGTCAATTTCTTATAAGGTTGGTCTCATTTACAAGTAAATTATGTAATTTTAAAATACTGTTTATTTTTATATGCACTACAAATAATGTCAATTCGTGCTAAAAACTTAGGCTGGCCTGTTTCTAACAGATCCAACAGTGGCTGGGCAACCCACTGCCACCCACCCAATGGGGTTGGTCTAGAGGAGAAGATAGTGGCATCCTCAACGCAGTAACCACAAACGACCCTGTGGCACCCGACTCCGTCTTAAAAAGGATATTTTGCCTTGGTTCTTGTACAAACGGAACCCCCATCGAAGACACTATTGACGATGACTTAGATATTGACGATGAGTAATCCCCCATCGAAGACACTATTGACGATGACTTAGATATTGACGATGAGTAATAAATGTAAACGGTTGTAGTAGCAAAAGTCGAATTTGTATCAGTAAACACGTAATTTTGGGCAATGGATATTTTTTTTCTCTTTTTTCCACTATACATCTCCACTAGTATTAATCCTAGCAAGAAAGTGCATAAGACGTTTTTTGTAGATAATTTTACGTAGTTTATTTTTACTTATGACTACGTTTTTGCTGGAGGCCATAGTTTTTGAGTTATTTACAAAAAACCTAAAAAAAGGACCTTTAGAGCCCCTACAGCCCTTAGCTCCACCCCCACCGGTCTGTACTTTTAGTATGTTGCTTAAGGAACCTTCCCCTACAACTGTACCAAATTTGGCTTACGTCCATTTTCATAATCAACTTTATCTTAAAGTCGTGATTTACTTTAGCATACCCATGGTTTTCTAGAACAACTTTAGTACTTTTAAGGCTACTTTAAGGTAAAATGCTGGGTGAGGTTCTTTAAAGTAGCCTTAAAAGTATTAAAGTTGCCCTAGGAAACCAAGGATATGCTAAAGTAAATGACGACTTTAAGTTAAAGTTGATTATGAAAATGGACGTTATACCTACATGCATTATTTCCGCTATTTTGACTTCGTTGCCTGGACTAGAGGTGTTTGGATCTTCTTCGGTGCTTTCTTAAGGGCGGTTATACTATCTTCGGTATCCACTCTTTTTTGTGTTGCAGGGTAAGGTAACATCAAGTACCGTAAACCAAGTGCAAAATCGATCGATGGTTTGCCAAATTATTGGTTCGGATGGACGATTATGTCGATCGTAAAACGATCTGTACGTTTCGAGAATAGAACCACGATTTTCAAAATAAACTTTGACAATTTACAATCGTTGCTCTAAATAAAATAGCAAACATTACTTTATAAAAATAACCACTCAGCTTTGACACACGATTTCCTTGAGTCTAAAGAGAAATATTAGGTCTCGGTGCATGACACTTTAACACTAATCAAAGATAAGTTTCCGGTAGATGCCAGCGCACTGTTTCACTGAATTCTAAGTACGAACCACTTCTAGTGGGATGATGTTGTGTTCTTTCAGGTCAACGGCGTGGCGACTAGAACTGGGTTTACTTAATTTTTGTGATTTTATATCGATTGATTCAAAGCTTATTAAAAGTTTAGCAGAGCTTCGTGCTAACCGTATTAAACGAGTTTATTTTAGTCAAAAAAGTAGTTTATACCTAGTACTAAAAAATATTTTATGGAAATAGAAACCGTATACTTATAGCTGATAAGTTACTATTTGTTAATTTACTCGTTTCCACCATTTACATCAATTTTATAATGTAAAAAGTTTGTTGTAACAACTCTACCTTTTATGCTTTTCGTAAAACATTGGCTACAAAAAAATATAACAAAAGTTATATTTTTTGTTGTATCATCTAAATGGAAATTGTCGCACATGAGTTTTTTAAATTGAAAATATTTCCTGAGGTGTAAAAAAGCAGATATCAAAATTGTACTACGCTCTTTTTGACATATTTCTTATTGCTTATTACAGTAAGTTATTCGTTGTAATTTACAGATTGAGAGATTGGTGTGCTAATTTTGATATTTTTGACTTACGTCAAGCTAAACTTATCGCAGTTAGTAGTTAGTACGTAAGTACCTAGTCACTAAGGAAAAACAATTGCACTTTTTGTATTAAAATGGTTTGCAGCAAGGGAAACGACTGCTTATAAGTAGATCTAGACTTGACGACTAAATAATTCGTCAAACTTTGAATTTGTTTTTATAAAGTCTACGTATTTAAAATTTTCAAGTTCTATAATATTACCTGAGAGATTTTGTCTTTGTTTAGGTGTTTGGCTATAATGTCTCGAGAGCATGAGAATTAAAACTTTTCCGAAACTCAAAACAATTTTTGAAAACATGGATTACTTTTTAATTTCTTCATTGCGCGTCCCTGCGTTTGGAATTTAAAAGTGATGAGGAAACTTATGTTTTTGTTAATGCTGAGAAAGACGTAACCCTCGCCAGTCTTTGCCCCATAAAAAAATACAAATTTAATTCGACCCTAGTTAATTTTATGTTATTTTGTTGGATTCCTAAAGATGAGCATTTACGCTCTTTCGTAAACTTTATTACTTTATTGTATCGCTCCTGAAGCGTTGCCTGCATAATTGATGCGTAGACTAGAAAAATTTAAATCGTAGTAGAAGTGTTTTCTGTTTACAATTTACAACGTTCGATCAATACACGAAAGAAGAATGTTTTACTGATGTAATCGAATAACACTTAAAAAGTTAAACAAAAGGAAGAAGTAGTAGGTAAATGTTGTAACTGGAAGCTGGAAGTTTGAAGCTGCTACTTTCTCGTAAACAGTGAAATGAGGACTAATCTTCTACGTCTTTTCGCAGTTATCCCAGTTCTCAGCTGTTTTTTTTTGCCAATATTTGTGAGAGTTTCTAGCTAATCGATAATTCTATTTGACAAACCTTATCATTTTCTCTTCCTCAAGGTACTCGACTTTTGTTGTAACCGGCTCTGACAAACCAATAAGTCTCTAAAAATACAGTACAGTGGGTAGCTGCTCACGTTGATTTTTAGGTCTCTTTTCTATTAAAAATTGTATTCCCAATTCCCATTTAACTATTACGGAAAAAGAACTACTTAATTGAAAATTTGTACATTGCCTATATAATTAGAGTACGTTTCGATGTCCTTAGATCTGTTTTTAAGATTATATAGATATTCACTTTTTATTTTTTCTGGAAATTCCTTCGTATCAAGGCCTCTTACGCTCTTACGCTCACACCGACCCACTTGGTACTTGTTGGCCATGTTATAGATAGACCCTTACCCAATTCCGTCTCCCAGAAGATGGTTTCAGGGTTGCTCGATAGAATTTTTTGTGAATCCACCGATCACATCACATAAGTATTAGAGTCACTCATTGCAATAAATACAACCATTAGTAGGTTCTATTCCAAACCATCCGAACGTTAGTTAGGATGTTGCTTAGCGGTCAGAGGGAAAAGTTTCGAGCAGTAGTAATATCAATATATTGATTTGTTAGATTTCGTGTTAACGTGCTATAGATATTATCGTTATTTCCGTTTTTTATGGTCCTCGCGACTGCTTTTTATTTTATTATTCACGTTTAATCATACCAGTTTAAAAACAAAAATTCGGAAATTTGGTTAAAATAAATTACGTATCTATATCAAAATTAAACTCTCGTCTTAAAAGGTACTCGCTGTAATAATATTGTATGTGTCTTATAATGTACATATACATGGCAAGGAACAATTTTTAATTTTTCCTTCCTCATTTTTTAAATAGAATTTTCTTTTCTTTGGTATTCATACGGTATTTATAAATATTTAAAAAAATACGTTTACGACGACTACTACAACACTTTAAGAAAGCTGAGAAATAAATTTGAGATTCTGGGCTGTCACCGATACACACCACACCGCTATAGTCTTTGGTTGCGTTTAGGTTTAGGATCAAATTCTTCAATGACATCAAACTATTTTAAATGCCAACTTCTAACTTTGCTATTCGATAAAGCGTAATGTTTTTGCTAAAATAAGTTATAATTTCAAGTAGCTGTAAAAGAAAATTTCCAAGAAAAATACCATTAAAGTTTCCAATATCTATTTTAACATAATATTTTCAATACGATATCGTATTACATTGAACGTAAACTTTAAAACCTCTTAAGAGCCTAAAAGGCTAAAAACTTCCTAAGGGAGTTTACGTTTCGACTTCAGTACTTTGAGGCAGTGCATGCTAACAATTTAACAGAAGTTCGGTGTTATTGAATTTTCATTACGGCAAATTTAATTTCCCCAACTTTGAGCTTGGTTTTCGTAAAAATATTCTAATACAATTTCTGAAAATTATAAGTTGGCATTCTTTAAAAAACGCTTCGTCCCTTCGCTTTTTATATTCTTTCGTTTGTTTCGAAATACATTTTGATGTCATTTGAAATAATTTTTAAATATCGATAACATGTTTGTAGTAGTGTTATTTTTATAAGAATACTCTAGACAGGGTGTTTTACATGAGCTTGGCACAAACTCTCTAAAATATTTTTTTGAAAATAAGCTAATACAGCTAGCTGTATGTAGCTATTCTGTGGTGTAGAAGAGTTTTCCAATTCGTAAACTCTGTGTGAACTACAGGGCAATCAAAAAACCTAGACATTTCACTGTTTTCAGTTTTTTCAATTTTGACCCAGAAGGATTAATTTTTCGGCAAAAGCAGTTTAATACTTTTTAAAAGTAGACTAAATTTTCTACAATTTGAGAACAGAATGGTATTTGTAGACCTATTGGTAAATAAGCTGGATCTTTGTCAAACGATGAATCGCTAAAAATTGCGCAATGTGATAAATTTGCAAATTTTAGTCCACTTGTATCTCGGGCACTAATAGGTCTACAGATACCATTCTGTTTTCAAATTGTACCTTTTAATAAATATGAAACTGGCTTTGCCAAAAAACTAATTCTCGAGGTTAAAATTGACAGAAATCGAAAAACGGTAAAAAATTTCGATATTTTGGCTGCCCTGAAGTTTGCACAGGGATCTCGAATTGGAAAACTTGGTTTCTACGCCACAGTCTACCCACACACAACATATTATTAAAAGATCATAACTTTGGATCTTTTTCTAGGTAACTCCAATTTTAAACATTGGGTGACTGGACTATTATTTATTATTAGTTGTCCTACGACTATAGTAATACGCTAGGAATACCGAGAACGAATCTTGTCAAAAATTACCGTATATTGGAAACTGCCGTATTTTACTGATTTGGCTGCTTAAAACGACTTTTAGTTCTTTATAAAAAATACAAATTTTGATGAATGGAGCAGGGCTGAACTTGATATCATTGTCTATTTACAATGGTAAGCTTGATTCTACGTTGAGCTTGCTTTGAGAGAGTAATGCACAATAAAGGATCATGACAGCTCTTTGAAAACATAAACGAAAGGCTATTTAATAAGTAACATCAACTTAACGAAAACTGCGTGGCAAGTTGTCAGCAAGCCGAGAGAGTACCTAACTCTTTTGAGTTCACTGTTTTATTTGCTCAGACCTCGTAGATTATTATTTATTAATTATTTATTATAATGCACGGCCGCACTACGTATTCACTCCCATTTTTTAAAATAATTTGTGCAGAAAATCGATTATTTATTAATTTTAACAAAGAATACAAGAGTAAAAGCAATAATTTAAATAAAGATTGTATTTTTACCGTTAATGGAAAACCATTACACGAGATATAAATTAAGGACCTTAAAATCGGCGCATTCAATCCATTCAGTTGTGATGTTTCAAATGGTTCGTAATAGATTTTTTTTATATTATTAAAAACAAATTAGTTAGAAAACTTACCTCTAGAATAGCGAAATAGTGTTGAAATTAAAGGTAAAAATGGCATAAGTGAAATCAAAGTTATAAAGCAACACTTAAAATGGTAATTTTTATTTTTATTTACATAATATTTACAGTCACTTAAAAACTAACTTAGAAAATTGAGTACGCTGTTTTTCATCTTAACCACACATTTTGAGTTACAAACACTGTCATCGACAATATAATACTAAAATTTATAACCAAAAAAGTTGTCGAAGAAGACGTGGAAGTATTGGCATGTTGCATGGCTGCAGGCTTCTCTTCTGAAATTAAACAAAAAATTCCATTTATTGTATAATTATTATTGCCAAAGTTTTACCTGCTGTTGCGTTTAATACGTGTACGTTGATAGAAGCAGGGACCGCGTTTGAAGGCTTACACGTGTAATTACCATTGTGACTTTTATCGGTCTCTTGTAATAGAAGTACGCTGGAAGAACGATCTGGAAGTACTTCAACCCCCAAATCGTAATTAATCATACGTTGTTCGTGATACCAAAAGACATACGATGGCGGTTCAGTCGAGTGTTTTAAACTGCAAACTAAGCGAAGGCTTGAACCTGCCCTTAGGTGTAAATCTGGAGCGCCAAGAATTTCCGCCACTGCTTCTGCAAATTAAATACGAAACTATAGTATACAAAGGATGAAATGCACTGTTGAGTTTATTTATAAACGCGCAGAGACACAAAGCTAAGTTTTGTTTGGAAAGATGTAACTTATAAACAAATACATACACAACTCGATTAAGCTAAAGTAAATTTACTCGTACGAGGTACTCTGAGAAATTAATTTTCTAATTTTATTCAATAATAACTTAACTTCTACAAAAGAGTCAGACATTTTAACGAACTTTAGTAAATTAAATAAAAAGTTTTTCAGCTACCTGAAAAAATATAAAAAGAGTTCTTAGCGTGACTAACAATTTTTTATTCCTGCTGCGTTCTTATAGTGGATTTACTTGAAAGCTACCCGGGAAATCTTTAAAAATGCATTATAACTTGTTGCCTCTTCCAAATAGATTAATGTTGGAAATTTCCTTTTTAATCACCTTAAGCACGTCGTTTGCTAAAAGTCAGCTTATATTAACTACAGGGGTCCTGAAACCATTTTGAAGCATTCGCGAAATTCCCCCACGTCTTAACTTATACATAGATTCAGCCAATGAGACTGACGAATTCTATCGTCACTTTGTTTTAAGCTTTCTGCAACCTAACCTAAGTCTTATAGCACTCGTTAGGATATCGTAGACGATAGACGTCCTTATAGTACTGATTATCCATGGGATTTCCCCACTTGGTCTACGATCGGGGATCAAACTCTAGTCTACACGGGGTCGCGCCGAGTGTTTTACCACTAAGTTACCTCGGTTCTTGCAATTCTCTTGTATTTCACGTATTCTCACGTTAGTCATAAGTCGCTAAAGTCTTTAAGAACACACTAGGGAGGGGGATGTAATCTTCTGTGCGTTTCTACGCATTTGTACTATCAAAAAAAGTATTATAAAGGTTAATTGTTTATATTTTAGCGTTCATTTTTAACAAAACTTTGAACAAGTGCGGACGGCGGACGGCGGAAGTGAACAACTCTGCGGACGTATTCCTGTTTTTAGTGTTCACCCAAATACAACTACTTACATACCTCTTAAAAAGCACTACGAGGATTTTGAAAGTTTAACTTTCTAACTGCAAATTTTAAGCCGAAAGCTTAAAGAGATAATGGAAATTGTATAATCTACTACCCATAACCAAAATGTCTTTTTGAACGGGAAACGAATTTCCACTGCAGGATTGGATATTTTTGTGACACTCGGTATTTATATAGATAACACTAAGACATTCCAGTTAATTATTCTTAAACCTGT
The DNA here is from genome assembly GCA_950108345.1 of Malthinus flaveolus. Lineage (NCBI taxonomy): Eukaryota > Metazoa > Arthropoda > Insecta > Coleoptera > Cantharidae > Malthinus > Malthinus flaveolus. The sequence goes on from OX467285.1 coordinate 65,967,738, forward strand.
CAAAAAGTTTCTGATCTAAGCTAATTGCATGAAATTCTGCTTTAAAATGTTTTAGGGAGTAAAGTCTAGAAAGTTGTAAATGTTCCATTGAAATATTATAGTCATCTGTTTTGATTGTTGAAGAGGTAGTTATTAAAACTTCTCTGCAGAAAAATAAATGGTAGATTTGGATAAGTTTAATCTAAAATTTTCCTTTTTAATCGCTTCTATAATATTTTCAGCAAATGAGTCCTAAATTAGGGCATTAATAAATAAAGTTTTAGAGAGCGCTATCAGTAAGAAATTTCGATTAGGTGGAATATTAAAAATATAACGAATTAGGAAAACGATTTAGAACAAAATACCCGTGGAATGAATAGAGATTATGTGATTTGCTTAAAAACTGTTATTGAGTAGAATTAAAACATTAAAACCAATTGATTTTTTTGTAGGAAAGCTTGGCATGCCAACTAAACGAAATCGAAACCTCTATTGTTCCTGACTTGGGTTTTACAAAATTGATAACCTTTATTGATACCTAAATATCATTGATAGTGTACCGTAAGGGCGTTCAGTAGACTGTTATGCAAAAATATTCGGCGCGAGTAGCGCAAATGCAAAATTAAAATTTCTTTTAATTGCTTACTTTCCATGTTATCTAAATGAAAAACGTGAAATGTCCAGAAAGCGTTTCTTCTACTTTTGTAATTAATATCCACTCTAAAAATTAAATAAAGACATTTGAGAGTAGAAATCTTCTTTGCTTAAATATGGTGTAATTCATTTTTTACACATTTTTTTAAATTTTTTACAAACACGCACTTTTTGGGAATATCTGCTTACAACTTGGCTACTTTCTATCGTGTAGTAATCAGATATGAAGCAAATTAAAGAGAGTTCAATAAGCTTGAAATTTGTAAGGGGTGATTATTTACATAATACCATTAATTTTTTGAGGAAATCTGGAAAACAACGCGTGAAAATACAAAAAAAAATAAAAAAACTGCACCTTAAAAGGGCTGCTCATTTAAGCTCGAAATATTTTTTTTAGCTTATAAGCTCCAGTTTTATACGAAATGCAAGTTTGAAATTATTTTTCGAGTTTAGTTTTATTTTGTTACTAGTATTATTTCAATTTTGAAATCGTTTCAGTTTTACCAACATAGGTAATATTGAATATCTAAACAATGCAGTTTATTGACGTTATCATTTTCTACGGGGGTTTTTATTGGAATTTTCGTCATTTCATGAATTTTAATTTAAAAATAATACTTTTGAGAATAAACTGCATAGCTTTGTTTAGAGTAAAATTTAAATTGAACTGCAAATGTAACCGTGCAAACAATTCATTTTACAAATGACAACGGAATAGTCACATTGAAAACAATAGGTATTCACAAAGTCGCTCTTGTCGCTTGTAGCTTCTGTCACTTTTGCTTTACTCTACAGAAAATTCAAAAAGGAATGTAATTTAAGATTGTTATGTACTTGCGTAATTACACTTAATTTTGGTTCACTGTGCTCCCCAACTTTCTCGTTAGTTAAAATAAAAAGTCAATTAACTGTACACTTGTACAGTAAGGTAATAGAAAGGAAACACTTGCAATTTCTCAATCCTCATTTTCTTTTAATGTTTGAAAATTATATTATATTACTGAAAAAATTTTTAAGCGTACCTACCAAGACTAACTAAGACCTAAAAATTGCCAAAAAATTTCCATTAAGACTGCTTAAATGATCCTATAAATTCGGTACATGATAGTTCACTATAAATTTACGTAAATAAGCTTTGATGGGCTCAGAATGAAGATTTTGATGAGATTCGCTGTTCCAATAGGTATAGTCAAAAGACGTTTTATCTTAAAAGAGAGTTTTAATTAATTTTGCCCCTGACAATCAGGCTGGAAAGTTGTGGTCTTTGCATATGCCAGGACCAACATTTGAAAATGTGAACTTACTTCCAATTAAATGGATAGAGGTTGTACCTAACTACTATGTAAAAACCATTTACTTTTAATCGCATTTAAGATATGCGTATAAAGAATAACTAGGGAAAACTCATCCAACTGCCTACAGGGTGATTTTGAAAGGTGTGTTATAATTTATATACATTTTTTCCATGTCAAAATAAGACGCTTCACGTGCCTTAATTAAAAGTTTGCTCTTGTGTAATTCCCTAGTATACGTATTTTGTAAAACTTTTCACAATATCCGTCAGCAAGTGCTTCATTTATATAAAACATTCGCCATCTATCGTCAAGAACAAAATTTTAGCCAGATTCGGTCTAAACTGTGGTTTTCTTAATAGTCCAATTTTCTTATCTAATACATAGATCCTGACGTCAACGAGTAAAATTGCGTCAATTAAGCTTAAAATTACAAGTGAATTTGCAGGCGAATGCAATATAAAATAATTATAACATAAAAAGTTGTGACGTTGGTAACATAAGTTCAAAATTTGTCGTTGTTCTGTTAAAATGTCTCGACTGGTGTCACAAATTGTGACCTGGCTCAAAGCATTCGACGTCGCATGCTAAGTTTATCCGGGTTTTGTCTCGTTACGGTTTTAATCGGGGTAGTTGCAAACTGTTCATGCCCTATCTGGAACATCGTACTTAGATGGTTTTATTTAAGAACGAATGGTGCAATACCACCAAAATTGAGTCACGTAAGGAACCGTTTTGAGCTCACTGAGTTTTCTAATATAGTGTACATAATAAAAATAATAGGCTGCCGGCAAATATAAAATGTCCGAGGATTGGTTTGATGGTGACCAGAATACTTTTACGTTGGCCTCTAAGGACCGCCATGAGCTTTTATAAATTATATTTAGCTCAATTGAAGACTCAGACAGTAATTTTTAACTACGGAGATGTTCCTTACAACACAGTTTCTTGGAGTTATCTTGGACTCGAGGCTAACCTGGGAGGCTGTGGCTGCGCCTCTGAGTAGCAATATATTTGCCCTTACTATGTCGACATATGAAGGTCTTGGGGGCTCTCAAAATACCGCGCGAATTTTCGTTTTACACAGAAAAGCCGTGAGAGCCATCAGTCACATAAGTTATCGAGTGATTGCCGGTGGGTTTATTTAAAAAAAACATTTTAACGGTTACTAGCATTAATGTTTATACTGGAGTTGGTGTTGTACTATGTTAGTCGAAACTTGGACAGTTATACCAGTGCGTCAGCGGCTCATAATAATGACCATACCCGCTCAAATTTGAATCTTACACTGCATTATGGCAAAATTTACGGTGCGCGAAATAGTATTAACTACAATGGTCCAAAGTTCTGCAAAAAGTCACCAGGTGCTGTAAAAGCTTTAGACATAAAAGTTTTTTTAATGCTTGGAGAGGGTACTTTTTACCCTAAATGCAGATATTTGTCTTTTTTGCTGATTTTTGTTATTAGTTATTACTTGTGCAATATTTATTATGTACACATATATGAACTGTAATTAATTTGTAATGACGTGGGCAAACACTTGCTGTGTGACTAGCACAAATACAATATTATTATTAACATCCGGATAACTTCAACAAAAACAATTGAAAACTAGTTACGGCGCCCAGAAAACCTAAGTGAGAGGTGAAAAAAAATAGAATTTTAATAGAACATGAAAGTTCTTAAAAAAGTCCTCGAGTAATTAAAATAATTTAGGTGGGGCCCTGCGTAAAATATAACCGAGTAGTAATTTTGCACTTTTTAAATGTGTCTGTATTTTAATCGAAAATAGTCTAATTTATTCCATCGCAAATTTTTCAATATTCACAGAACACAAATGTGTGTAATTGTTTCAATACCCGAGGGCATTAAAGGAAACATTTTGTAGTGGTCATGGTTACACTGCATGGATTCAAAGTTAAATTGACAAAAAATATGTTTTCAACAAATTTTTTTTCAAAGCCATTTATACGACAGTTCTAAAAAGATTCCCTAAATAGTAAACTAGAAAAAATATGAGAGAAGTGTTCCCATTTGAAACTCGAAGTTGATGCCATTTTCAGTAAGTCGGCAGTGACACAAACACTTTTAGCTACAACGTACTCGTATAAATTCAAAATTGTTTGTTATTTGACTTCAGACGTATATCTCAAGAAAGAGAAGGTGTTTTGAGATTTTCACACCTGCTATATACAGTATGTCCGGTTTTAAGCTTTAACACGCACTTGAGGGAAATTCAACGAAACATTATTATAATTTTAGATGTTATCGGATCTCTATTACGATAAGAAGGAAATGGTTTCTCTGTAATACCATTTGATAATTACAAATTTTCTTTTACTGTAATAATTGTCATATTTTACGCAGCTTATTAATACTTGAAAGCTAATTATAATTACTCATTTAAAAGTTAGTTTCAACAGTGAAGCAGTTTGTTGTTCGTTTGTTCATGGCGAGTGCTTTTTCAATTTAAACAAGTGCATAGTCCTGTTAGTCCTGTTTCTGAATTTTTTTTATTAAAGCACTTTGATTCAAAATTATTTAGCTAATTAAATTAACAAATTATACGACGTATTATCTACAGAAAAAGTTCCCGTTTAATTTTTGGCTGAAACTCGCAATAAAGATAGAAATTAACGGTGCGTGTTTCCAGTTATTATTTTTTTTGCTAAACTGATTTACTTTCTATCAATTAAAGTAACTATTGTATATGATTTTGCAGTTAAACTAACTTGTTTTAATGGTATATCTTGAACGTACTCTTTCAGGAGTAAAAACACTGGCGTTTGAAATAAATATGTAGTCGTTAATCACACCTTAAATTTTTTTTTAGTTGTCTTAAGGCACAACAATTACATAAACTAAAAAGCTCCTTGAAAGCTGTTGCTTTAAAAACATTTTTAATTTGTTTTTAAATTTTTCTTCTTTTTATTATTTTTTCCATATTATTTTAGGCAAACTAACGAATTTTTTTTGCGCGCTTTTGAGAGACATTATTTTTTACTGCTTATGAGAACGTGAAATTTTGATGGTGTCGAGTGCCATTGATTTTTAAAGAAACTATCTTCCTGAGAAGTGGTAGGTGTTGGAAAATATGTAAACCTATTTCACTTCTGATTGAGAGGCGTCTTGTCATTTATCCAGTTCTCGAGTGCCGAATCTCTTCTCTTTATGCAGTCACATTTTATTATGACAAGTGCTCTTGAAAGTACTTAAATGGGAGTTTTACATGTGCAGCTGCTGTTCTAAGTGCAATTCTGACAATACATTCATTAGAGTACTTTAGTTGAATTACTTTATATGACTAAATGAGTTTGACTTAATTTCCATATCTTTGTTTTTTCATTTAATTAGAAACTTTACGGAATTTATCTCCCCTTATAACGAAGTAGCTACCAACTACACGATACACCAATTATTTAACTTTATTGCCTTACCACTTAAAGCAAGCAAAGATGTAGAAATAGCACTCGACTTATTTTAATAAAATTACACAAAGTTCAAATTGGGTAGCTACGAACGGAACTCACAGAAAATGTAGTAAAGTTAAACATAAAAAAAAATAAAATAAAAGAGCTGTCTACCTAGATAATATGACAATCTATAAATAAAGCGGTGAACTAATAATAAACCAATAACTGACAATAACCGAAGATAATTGATCAATCTAGAAATGGCCACAACTTGACGTCTACAAAAGCCGCCGATTATTCGTTTTGAAAGGCTTCAAAAAGATAACAAGACCTCAATTTATAGATCCGCTTGAATAAGACAACGATAGTTAGAAGTCAGAGCTTTCCGAAAAATGAAGGAGTGTTTATCCTATTCTTGACTGACAAAGCCCAAAAAAGTAAGGCGAACTTCTCCTATGCCTAATTTACGAGAAATGCCCTTGCATAGTTTATAAAGTCCACCCTGTTGAGTAAACAAATTTCCCATCTTTGTTAATAAACAAGATATTTTCCAAACGGATCTTAAGGGTGTTTAATCAAAAACCAAGGCATGGAAAGTTAGTAAAAGTAAATATAATATGTGTCTCAACTTGAAACTTGAATCAAGCTGTAAGCAACGCGCACAAACTATTTTTTATATTACGTAATAATATAATAAAATAATAACCGTACATTTAATATCGAGAACTTTATAACATGTGATGTAAATATGAAGATTTAAATTATTTCAGGAGGCAATTTCAAACCATTAATTAGGCTTAAATACATATGCAAGGGGAATGAGAATAGTAAATTGAGTGTCTCAACTGCATTAATGCTAACGTCTTACCTACAACAGTTGTTCTATAATATAAATTACCAATTAAATATGCATCAAACTACAGTTTCTTGCAAGAAGCTGGTCATAATTTCTTAAAAATGGAGTTTAGAATACCTCTGGCTTCTATGGGGAGAAGTAACAAGCTACGCCTCCTTTTAATATTCAAAAATACCTGGCAAAACCATGCTTTCAGAGCTGCACTCTCTATATCTAAGAATTATGTAAGTAAAAACACTATATTTAAGACCCAAACTGCGTATATACGTACCTAACATAATTGATAAAGAAAGTGCAGCCCTGGAAAAATTGTTTTGTCTGGTATTTTTAAAAGTTTTTATTTATGGCTCCTTGCAGAATATTTACAAAGGGGATTAAAGAGTCATTTCGGAATAAAACTTTCCGTACTATATGCATACGCGTAGTAGGTACCTAAGTTGAGAAGCGAAACAATTTCCCCACAATACAAATTTACTTGATGGAAACAATTTAAAGGTAGGCTATACTGGAAAAGTGTTGAAATCATTCAGTAGATTTCCATTTTAATATTGGTTGCGAGAGCTAGCCCTGCGTGTGTGTAATCAATAAAAAAACGGAAACACCATTTTAATTATTTTTAAGTGTCTAAAATTAAGTACACTTACGTTGCATTTATCAAAATTAGTAGTTGGAGCTTAATGAACAAAGAGGTCTGCACTACCATTAATAATGCTTTTTTTTAAATAATATTAAATCATGTAATGTATTTTTATTTTTAGACGATAAAAACTAAAACTATTAATTTATTGCCTATTAAGCAAATTACATTGTTTTCATTAATTTTTTTAGTTCATAGCCGTAGAGCATTAACCTAAACGAGACGATAAAACATTAAACAGTTTCATTAATTACGGATTCTTTATAAACTAGTAACTTCATATTATTAAAAATGTTTAGCGATGATGTTTCTAAAATAAATGAATGATAATCCAAATTCTTCCTTGCACGGAGTGTTCAAATTTGTTTGTTGTTGTTTATAATGGAATAAAACGCAGGAATCGGGACTGCTCTGGCACACTTCAAACCGAAAACGCGCAATTATAATGTATTATTGCTTTTACATCATGTAAAGTACGGAAAACTGTTTGCAAAATATTTTTTTGTGAAGAAGAGGTAAGAACTGACTCAACTGACTCAAGAACTGTTTGAGCAAAACTTATAACTATAGATATAGATTCCTTGCGACACGAAAACGAAACCCAGAAATATCGGTAGAAATCAAACCGGGAAAAGGACGAATAGAGAGACGAAGCCTTGAAGTTACTTGAAGTATAAAAAATGGATCGCACGTCCCTTATAAGATAAGACTTTAAATTTGACTTAATACCTTTTCTAGTTTCTCCCATTTGGTTCTCTTTTAAAGGGCAGTACATACATCCCCTCCTGCTTCGTGCTTCGTGCGGTTCAAGACATCAAAATTATGCGAAATATTCTCGGACACCCTGTATTAACAACCATTAAAATTTTTATAAAGTTCTTACAATCAATTTAAAAACTTCCACAGCAATTTCCGCAACAAACTTAGTCGTTAAATTTTCAATCCATAATAAAGTTAATTGACTCGAACTTTACTTGAATTTATTATTATTAAAAAAATAAGAATAAAATCCTCTATAACTTTAATTAAAGTGATTAATATGGGTATTTCAAAAGTTTAAGTTGAAAAGTTCACGTTTTCCAAAGTAATAAACGAAAATGAAGTCGAAGAAATTTTCATACAGATGTGACGTTTTTTTAAAGCGGCCTACTTTGATCATTAACTTAGAAATTGTTAATCGATATTTTGTAATTTATTTTTAGTTTTATAACAATATAAAAGTAAAACGGGCGTTGAATAATTAATCTAATATAATAATAAACTATAAAGCGTATAATTATCCTAGTGGTAAATTAATTAAATTGTTAACGATCGCCTACGTTTGTTTGTATAATAGAAGTTTTTTGCAATATAAAATAATAATTAATAATTCAATGATACAGTGTTTGTATTCAAAAAGTATTCCATACACTTATTGATAAGCATATTTATCTAAACTTTATGACGAAACGACGGGATTTTGCTTGATTCTTGGTTTCTTTCGGGTTTTCTATTGTTTTCTAAATCATACCTTAGGAAAAATTGTGCATTTCTTTTCCTTAACGGGTAGTCTACTATTTTTCAAACAAAACTGTCGTTGATGATTACGGTATTCCAATAACGAAAGTTCCATCAGCAGTTTATATATCAAATATTTTATAATGAAAGTCAGAAAAATTAAAATACTTAATTTAATATTTTTAAAAAACTTCCTGACTTTGACAGTTATTATTCTATGGCCCAAAACTTGAGAGAACTTATATATTATTTTTTGAATACTCTGTATAATTAAGTTGTACCTACCTGTAACTTTTAAAGTTATAAAAATACTTGTTGAAGGATGAGTAGACACTTGACATTCGTAAGTACCGGCGTCAGATGGTTGTACATGTTGTATCAAAAGACCCCAATTTTGAAGATGCCTAACGTGTTCGACTAAAAATCTTCCATCCGAACTATAAGTAGTAAGTCCTACAGTTAACAACCGATGATCATCTTTCCGTATCCACGAAACCTAATAAACAAAAAAGTAGTGAATAGCTTGAGTGGAGTAATTTATAGAATAAAACTAACCACTCCAGTATTGAATTTGCGAACAACGCAAGGCAAAGTGGCAGTTCCGCCAATTTGTGCCATAACTACGGTGCTGTTATCGGTGGCAAATATATTTTGTCTTGTATTTGTGACAACTTTAACAGAATTTCCAATAACTTCTTCTTTTGTTTTTCGTCGGGTTTCATAGCTGCGTCTTTGACGAATGGAAATTGAATCTAAAAAAAAGAATTTCTAATTAACGTTCAGTTATATAATTTTTGTATTTTAGTAATAAAAATCGTTAAACGTAGTGCTAATTAAAAATGTATAATGTCTATACGAGTATAATCACTCGGTTTTAAATAGCAACCGACATATTTATTATTTGTATGGGCAAAGCATCGTGACATTCGTGAACAAATAGAGCCTTCAATATAACATGTAATATAAGAAGATTCACTAGAAAATAAAATACGAATAGCAATTTGACAAATTTGTACAGTGCACTTGCAACTACTAAAGTAGCAGTTACAAGTATACTTGTCACAATAAAATTTCATTCAACTTAGTCTAATCAGTAATCACTATACCTATATAATTAAGGGTACATTATGCTGTTTTGTACGTTCAATCTGAAATGGTCTTGTAAAACAAACGTTTTGAGTAGAAAACTGATACTTGAGAAATCGAGTTTTAAAATAAAATAAACTTTATAATAAATTCATTAATTATTTAATTAATTAAACAACACGCAATTTCAGTTTTGTGAGGATTTATAGCATAGTAAATACTTTCTAATTTGTATTTAGGTGGAAATTATTTTATATTTCTATATTTGGTTTATTTTGAAAGCTGTTAAAATTTTATTTTTCCCTTTCTCATGGAAATGGAATTTCTATAATTGCCATTCTCTTACAAACAAACGAAATTAAAATAAACTTTTTTGAGAAAATTATGGTTTACTTATATCGAAAAAAAAAACATATTTTATTCCTAAACTACACACCACACCCCTTGTTGAAAGCGCGTATTTTTTTTGAATTTTTTTATTGGAAGAGAATGGAAACAAATCGAATTATAAATTATACCCCCCTTTTCTCGAAGGCGTGAAGAAGAGATCAATGTATAAAATAGGAAAATACCTTTTTTTTTAAGTTGTAGATGGTTTATACGGGTTCTGCCTCATTTTCCGCGAATGATTATCTAGTTTAATGGCGATAATTAGGATGTATGCTTATTTTAATTACGCGGGTGAGAAAAAATGAGTCGGGACCCGCAACTATCTACTTAACCTTTAGCTGCAGACATCGAGCAAATTGACTCCGTTTTTCACTTTAGTAGTAGTTAAAACAGGGTTTCTTTTGCCCTATCTGTATTAGCCTTTGGGTACCTTTAAGTTGAACCTTTATCTATATTATCAAAGTATTTTTAATAATGTTTTTGCGTTCGTTGAGAAGATATTAAATTTCAAACTGTTTCCGCCGAGTTCTAGAGTCACGGCCATAATAAAGAAAAATTAAAAATGTCATCACTAAATTTTTACTTACTTTTAGAACGTCTTCATGTTTATGCTTCATGTTTATAATTTTGTTTAGATGAAATTTTTTTAAATAAATAATCTCTCTCGTGGTTCAGTCTTTATCGACAAACCGTAAAAAGTAAAATATTTTTGGTTGTAAGTGTAAGAAACACATTAAATTGCCACGGAGTCACTTTGACTCCATGTCTTTTCTAACGTAGCTAAACTCCATGTCTGCAGCTAAGGGTTAAAGTAAAATTTCAAGGAGTTACTACAAGCTTAAATATACCTGTATCGCTACGTTTTGGTGCCGCAGAGAGGTTCAATAGAATCGATAGAAGAATAGAAGGAGATTCATTATTGAATCTCTCTGCTGCTCTGATAAAATTCACAAACATTCTATTAATTGTATCTACGATTGTTAAATTTTCTTATTACCTACTACCTAAGTGGTAAGGTAGATTTCCATACTACCAATAAAAGTAAATTTTCCTGACAAGAATGCCCAAAATTTCTTAGCAAGCTGTAAAAATCTATTAATAGTGTCACGCGCAAGGATCTCTCACGAAAAGGGCCTTTCCACTATAAATGTCTCAAATAAAATTTATATAGGTACTATTATAGGTAATCGGGGATTGAATAATTAATAAACCAAGATATAATTACTATTTTATTGTACCTATTACTTCGAAATTAAATTTCTGTTTCTATTTTTAATTTTTTAATACTCTGATTACCTAAAACTATTGTTTCATACAATAATCCACAATTACAAACTACATTTAAATTAACCAAAACTTATCTCAGTGAGCTGTTAAACTGAATTAAATAATGTCTTGTCCTATCCTATCATCAATGGCCCACTTATACGGAATAACTGCTGAAGATGTTAGAAGACGTTAAAACTTATCCTTCTTTTCTTACTCTACTTTTTAAAGAAAGTTAAGATTTGAACGTCTCCCAATCCAATTTATGTTTCAAAACTATTAGAAAGTCATCTATCGTTTGAGTGCAAGCAGAAACCTAAATTACGAATTTAAATTCATGTCAGATTTTTACCACTCTCGAAGTTCTTTTGCTAGTTTTTAGAAAACAAATTCCGATTCATTTTCATCAAGTATTGAAACTTTGAGCTAAATTTGAATGCTAATACGTACGAATATTTTGTTGTTTTTATGTGGAGAAGTTTTTCAATTTGAAACCGCTTCTCAAGCGTTTGGAATTCACATTTGAAATATTTAAATTTTAGTTTTCATAATCCGTATCCGTAACTTTTAGTTCAAAAGAATAACTGCTTGACCTCTGTGGTTTGGATTTGTAGTACCTATTAGCGTGTTTATAACTGTATGAGAAGTTCCCTTAGGTACGATCACAAGAGCAACAACAATGGGAAAAAGTTGAACACAACAGAAAGCAATTGAAAAACAGGCAAAGCCCGTCCGAATAAACAAATCAAGCAAAAACGAAAAAAAAATCGGCGAATACTTGCTAAATAACTCCAATCCATTTAATCAATTAAAAGAAATAGAAAATAGCAGTGAGACTGCGAACTAAATCTAACAAAGCACTACTTTTTTGTTTATAAACGGGGTTAAAAACCTAGCCCCGTTAAAAGAGCTATCGGAAATTTATCTAACGGTCATAGTCATGGAAGCTCTCAAAACAAAAAACAAGCTATGTTACACAATACACATATCAGAGGAAACAGGAAAGAACCTTTAAAATATTTCTGAGAGGTATGCATTAAACCACTGGCATCCAAAAAATTATTGCTGCGTTAGAAGATTACGGACACGAAGTAGTAAGAAAAAATGCTTCCGCTCTTCCACGTGGAATTAAATCAAAAAGAAAACAAAGAAGGTATTTACAACAAACTGTTAAATACATTGTAATAAGCTTAGAACAACCGTGTAGAAAACGTGACATTCCTCAGTGTAGACTTGTAGACGATGCCAGTCCTTCGGGTATCAGACAAATGAAAAATTATTTGCACAAAAATCCAAACTGCATTAAAGGTGCAGGTAACCAACAACCAACAGATAGTAATTTCCGCAACAAAATAGTACTTTAATATACTAGCTATCGCGTTAACCAAAGGTACATATTATAAAAAAGCGATTAATAAAGTGTAAACCAATAGACCAGATAGCTCTGTTTGTAAAGCAGAAAATATATAAATAAATAATCAGTGTAATAATTTAGCTTTGATTGAGTTACTAGCTAACACAAGTCATAACGTCATAACTTACAAGAGGCAGAAGTCACTGGTCACTGGACAACCTCTTCAATAGTATATCTCGCAAGTCTAAGTTTAACTCGACTCATACGATTGTTCAATTTATTAAATGGGCAGCTTGCAAATGTACTAAGGAAATAAACAACGCAATTTTCTTGGTGCATTTTCAGCGGTATGTAAAATTACTTAACATAAAAAACATAAAACCGTATTTGCAAATGTCTATTAACTATTTGCAGCCACTTATGAAAATCCCTATGTGGTTGTCAGGATATAGAATTTCACATTTCCGTGGTAACTTGAGTAATTGAGCAAAATTTGCAGTGAAATATCAGGATCGGGGCAAATTTATATAATTTAAGAATTATTAAGGAAGTACTAAGAGTGCTTACCAAGTATGTGAGTTGATAAAATAAATTTGAAGACACTTAATTTTTTTTATTAAAGTAATGGTAATTTTCAATTTATGGTAATCATAATCATAATAACGTAATGGCATTCAATAGCCATAATAAAACACCTAAACATCTAAAACTAGAAAATTAATATTACATGATAAAATTCAATATTTTACATTAAGAATTGTTTAGTTAAACAATTCAGCAGTACAAACAGTATAACATCTTTTTTTTCATAAAACAAATTTTTACGTTTAATTTTTTTCGAAAATATCGCGAAAATACTTACAACAGCATAGCATAGCGAGTTGCAAGCTATATTGTAATTACGTAATTACAATGCAGTTCAAATCCAATTACTACACGTATTTGTTCTCTGTATTTACCTCAAGCTATCTGCAGCATAGGTAAACCCAGCTAATTCAACAACGTCCTTTCAATTTTGGTGGGAGAGAGTATTTATTTATAAGATCCGCGGGTAGAAACTGCTATTAGTCGTCAAGGAGATAGAATAAGCAGAGCGAGCGCTGGCGATGGAACACTCTCAATAGAAAATTTCCTGCTCATCTTTGGCCAAAATCCTAAAATACGGTTTGTCTAGTGCAGGGTCCGCATAATGTGTTACTTAGTATGTTATAGGCTTGTACAGAAGGCCGTCAAAGCCTCATCAGTTCTTAATACCGATTAAAAGTAATGCATAATCTTTACTGAGCATCATACTGTCCAAATCGAGAAGTTATTCTGTCATGGCAAACGTAACACTTTCATTACAATAATGTTGATAGAACACTATTAGTATACCTTTTCATGTAGGTACTGAAATTTATTTTCTATTGTTATTACAAGATTTAAAAAATTTTGAATTGAAGTTACCATCGGTGTACAAAACAATTTCTGCAGAGAAACAACACCGGGCCAAGTACGGAACCCTGGGATACCCCGATTTTTGAGAAAAAATACCATTAACAAATAAAGTTGTCTGAATACTCTGTTTGCTTGATAGGATTCAATTATTAACCGAACAGTAACGCTACCGCACCCGAACGTTGAAAGCTCTTTTTATAAGTATTACGTGTAAGACACATCAGCTGAGTGCTTTTGTAGGGTCAAAATTTGAGAGAAAGTCGGTACTAATGAAATTGAGCAATAATTCAATTTTACTTCTCTTTAACTCTTCCGATGCACTGGGATGACATTATACACCTTTTGGCAATCAGACAGGCTCCAACTGCAGAGAGACCATTATCAAAAAAATTTATCAGAGATTTTGATAGATTTTATGACATTTTTTATTAAGCCCGTAAATATCTTTTTAGTACATGCTCCCTAAAATGGTAATTTTGCAAACAAATTTTAGTCCGCAAAATGTCACTTTATTGGACCGAAGCTCATAATGGTAACTTAGCAACACTTTAAAGGACTGAATTTGATTTTTGTTCAAGAATACGTAATAGACCGGGGATAGACAGAATAGACAGATTTTGGGCCACGATTTTATGCAGTTATGCCTTTCAGGGGACAGTATTCTACGTGTATCCTGATGATACTATAAATCAAAAAATCATCTTGTGTTCTATATGTTAAAAAATGATTATACTTTTGCTCCAAAAGATGAACAATACTTGGGTATGCGCAATCGGTATGCCATCTTGGCGTAGGCACGTTTACAACAAGAACTTGTGTATACTTATCAGTGGCATCCTGTTTAAAAACGCGGAAATCTTTCGTATTCAAATACAAATTCACGTGACTATGCCAGCCCGCTGGGCCCACCCTAACGGTATACCGATGGTTTTCCGAAGAATTTTTATTTAAAATTTCATTACCAAACACATGGGACATGGCAGCCTTTTTTGATTTATAATATTATAATCATCAGGATACACGAAGAATACTGTCCTCGGAAAGGCGCACTGCATAAAATCTTGGTCCAAAATCTTTCACTATCTCCCGGACTATAACGTTATTAACAAAATACAGATTTACGGAACGTCACCCAACGCTTTTATTTGATAGTTTTTAATTTTTTGTTTGTAAACAAAATGTGACAGTTTTCATGACCGAGGTTTTATTATTTTGTTTGTTATGCACAAGGCACCTATCTGAATTTTATTTATATCGACTATTTGAAAATTTCATAATTAATTGTTACTTTGGTAAACATTTTAGGGAGCTTGTACTAAAAAATTTTGTATGTAATACGTCCGCAAAACGCTTTACCGGACTCATCTATTTTACGGACTCGGCTGGCGCCTCGTCCGTAAAACTCGATTCGTCCGCTAAAGCTGTGTTTTGCGGACTTGTTACATAAAATACTATTAGTGGCTACTATTATTTTTAATTTTGTCTATGACAGATCGGGTACCGTTATAAGATACTTCAGATAGGTACACAATACACAATAATTAATCCGGGCAAGGGCCTTCATTATTTGACCTAGTGGATCTCTCAGCTAAATGATTGCAGTAACAATACCCGCAACAAACTCGCTAAATTCATCTGGGGATATTGGGGAAATATGAACATTTTCTGATTTAGGCCTATAAATGCTCATTTATAATCTTTCAAACAGTCTTAGGTACCTAGACAACCAATTTAACGTATTTAGTTAATCGCAGAGTTTATTTTTTGAATGACCTAACATTCATTTATCATAATTCATTAACATGGCCACTTCAAATAGTCCAAAAACGAACCTCTTTACACCATGATGTGATTCGTACGCAGCTTTTATAAGTTAGTATTTCCTAAACTTCATTGACAGCGCCTAGCAAGAAGCATAAAAAAGAGTTTAGTGTAAAAGCAGCTAAACTAATACATTTTTCGTAGAATGCGTATATCGTAGTCGAGTGCTGCATTTTTTCATACTTCTATTTTCTTTGCTATTGGATTTATCGGTTTTTAGAGAAATTTTATTTGAAATATTGAAATTCTTTTTTTTTGAGATTACTGTTTATTTTGGCACTATTTCTCTTATTTGTTCAACAAAAGTTTTTCTATTTTAATATTTGATATAATATTATCTAGACGTGATGTTTCGTGATAAATGCCTTTCGTAAAAGCGGTTGCTTTCTGAGGTTAATTTATATAACCGACTATAACTGGGGTGTGAAAGGTCTTAATATGTACATAGTTAAAGTTTATAGTAACATCAAATACCATGGTCTAGTAATTTACTAATATGAGAATAAAATAATGTTTATTTACTACTTATTCGGGGATGCGCTCTAAGCTCCTATCTATACCGAATTTTGATGTTTGGAAATATGAGAATAGTTCAGAAGAGTAGTTACAATTGGGAGAAATCAAAACTCTCGGATTTTTTATTTTTGAAAATGTGGAAATTTGAGTTGCTGTAGACGAGATAATTTTTCCATTTGTAATCCACAAATGAAGGCTAAATTTTTTTACTTGCTACACAATTTTAAGGGCTACTCCTTTTTACTACAAGTTATACAGAATCAATGAGAACCACATTATGACAATCTTTTTTCCACATTGAAAGTCATACGACTATGACCTCAATAAATAGGTGGTTTTCAAATATCAACTTTGCTAGCGCGTTCTCCTGGTAAAAACAATTGGGGTATGTTTTCGACGCTTCGTTAGGAAATTACAGGGAGGTAAATAAAAATCGATTCGAAATTTCAGTTCACTTCTACTTTGAAAAAGTAAAACAAAAAATATTTGATTTTAATTTATTTATCAACGTTTTAGGTCCCCTGGAATCCACAAAAAAATAACCGTCTCAAAAAGTTTGTCTGGGTGTGGACGAGGTTGTGTGAAATTAAGTTTCATAAACTTTACATGGGCATTTATAGAAAAACCTTAGGAATCGTGTTCTTAAAAAAGTTGAAACTTACATCAGGTAAAACAAAAAATTCACACGCAATTGATTAAAAAGAAATGAATGAGAAAATAATTTGGACAAAAATGATTTAATTTCTCGTTAATTACTTTTCTTTAAATTGCGTGAATTTTTTGTACTCCCTGCTTTAGTTTTAATGCTTTCAAGAATACAGTTCATGAGGTTTTCACTACTTACCTATATTATGACCTTAGCTAAAACATTTAAAATACATTCGTATTACGACGTGACAGGAAGGATCACAATTTATATGCAAGTGTGTATGAACTGTCAAGTTTTTAGTAGCTTCTAACACGTATTTGGACGGCGGTGGAATTTTCAGATTTTTTGAGTTCAATTAAATCAATTTAAGAATGAATGACTTGGAAAGTGTTACACCCATTAAAATTTAGGTGCTACTTAAGTCAACCAAAAATTCATAAAAAAATAGGCGTAAGTAACAAAATATTTTTTTGGAAAATTCCCACCCATTACTTTTTCAAGTAAAATTATACCAGCAATTTTTCTTTGAACTTCCGAACTAAACTCTAAAGACAGGTTGATTGATTCACATTTTAAAACAGGTGAATACAAAATACTCGCATCAAGTATAATCATCTATAGAATAAAAGCGGGCGTAATTAGAAGTTATAATATTAAGGGAAACTTCTTAGAATTACTTTCATAATTTTATTTAATACAAATAATTATTAGAGATTGGCGTTTAAATGAGAAAGTTTAAACTAATTTTGAATACGAATACAATCAATCATTATAACGTGACGCGTGAAAATCAATTTCAAAGTTATTTTTACCAAATTGAAATGCCGAGTGACATGTTTTCATTAATAGAAAAAATGTGATGTGTCATCAAAGGACTTTTATATTTAGTGCTCGTGACTTGCGTAAATCGAAACTAATAAAAAATTTTTTATTCGTTTTTGGCAAAACGAAATTCGTATTTCAATAAATTGCCAATTTTCTTATAAAACGAGTATGGGGTTTTTAGTTACCAACACAAGAAGAACAAAATTATTTGACTGAATAGGATAAAAAAATATATATTACGAAGCCAATCTTATCCAAAAGAGACGGTCGCTTACGGTAATGGAGGGTAGAGTTAATTCCCAAAATTGTTTTGATCTATTCAGAAAGACTTAAAGCGGATATGTCCGGTCTAACTTAAATTTTTTTTAGTCCAAACAAATGTAATATTTTTCTTACTTCTCAGGGTAGTGTAATAAGTAGAAATTAGAGTGTGAATTTCAAACGACCCCTCATTTTCTGGCGTAGTATACGCTTACATTCTATTTGGCGCTCTATAAGTAACATCACGCTTCATACGACAAAGTCATTGGGATATCAGATAATTAGAACTGTCATTTAGACTTAAGATAATATTTCGTGTTAATTAATATTTTGAGAATTTAAGATAATATAACTGTAACCCATAGTCATCACGTATATTCGCTACATTTTCCATAAATAACCCGCAAATTTAAGCACTCTGAATATTTTATTCAACGCAAAATTGGAACAAAGGAATTTGTCAAGCTTTTTGTGAAAAATTAAACACATTCTTGCATACATTACGCTGCTTTTTTATCTGCAAATGTGTAGTTTTAGCATTCTTGTGGGAAATGTCCGAATTGAAAATTTGAAATAAATATAATAAATTTTTTCGACTTACTTGTAGATGTTGATAAACTGACTGATAAGTGGAGAAAGTAAGCGAGAACTAATAAATATGTCGTTAAAGTTGAAGAATAAAAATCCATTCGTTTTGATGTTCAATCTTCAAATTGTATCCATTTTGATTCATCTACAGTGGGCTTCCGTCACTTTTTTAAAAATTTAATTTTATTATTTTTAATTTTAAAACATGTATATAACGTATTAAAGTACTTGGGAATAATCTGTACACCGGTAGGTAGACGTTTTACACAAAATAATTTAGAAGTTGGTTTATAAATTTTTAAACATCAGTAGAAAAACTTTTTAAACTAAGCCCTGAAATATAATAACATAATAACCGTTAGCGCACATCCTTGCATAATTAAATGAAGTAAAAAGACATAAAAATTTGAGTATTTACTAGAGAGGGTTAATTTTGCTTGTTAATAAAAAAAAAAAGTGTCATGATTTGCAAAAATGATCTGATATCGCCTTCCGCTACTTCACTCACTTTTGACGTCAGAACCTTGTTTTACTCTTTGTCGCTTACAAAGGTTCAAGTAACAATTTTATTGACATTTAATCTGACAAAAGTTTTGTTATACTTGTTACAGATGGATGATAAAATGTGTTTCGTCTTATGTTTTAAGGATATCTGTTAAAATCTCGGTAGATAAATATAGAATTAAAAGGATAAATCGATTACAATCGCATAAAGTGCTTTGGTAATACAATAATGGGGTAATTTTGATTGTCAAAAATACGAATGCAAAGCGGTGTAATTGCATATTACCAAGAGTATTTTTGAAAATTTTACCAGCTATCGTGGAAGTGCTTGTTGCAATAAAAACTGAACTAACTAGTGCAGCGAGCGCAGTTTTTAGAAGCAACAAACTCGATTATTATAAATTACCAAAAAAGTCAAACTAGAAATTTCATTTTCGGGATTACTCTACTAATAATGAAGAAATACGAATTTGTACAAGTTACTGAGGAAATCGACAAACAAGCGAATTATCGAAAAATTATGGATGTAATTCCTTGTTCCTTAAAGCGACGGCGTGGTTTGATTGGCGAGTTTAGCAATAGCAATAGAAATAATTTTTGCTTAGACGAGTTTTTTTAAATCGTGAATACTGCTCTTTTCCGACAAGCGAACTAACCGAGTTTTCTCAACCCCGAAGCTTCACTTTCCTGTTGTTTACAAAAAGACTCATCTAGTCGTTTTTCTAGGCGCATACACACAAAAAATTTATCGACTTACGTCGCTTGTCGCTTTTCTTATTGAAAATATGTCTGTGGGTACTTTCGTGCGTCTTTTTTACAGTTTTTTAGGAAGAGTGTGAGGGATTCAAAAAAGGAATGTCGGACGGTCAAAGAACCCTTACTCAACTTTGAAAACAAACTTGGCCATCTACTCGTAGGCTTGGGACACGTTTTTGCTTTTTACTTTAGGTTTGATCATTAAACCTGTATTAACTTACATTTCTACAAACTTAAAAAAACCATTAGACGTAAATTGTCAGTTAAGGAGGCCTAACTGCATTAGGAGAGTAATCAAACATTTATTGGAAGGTTTTTAAAAATTTTATCAATCTATCTACAAATAAAAGTATTCAAGTGTAAAGTATACAAAAATTACAAATTTAGCAATATCATAAAAAGTTTTTAATTTTACTAAAATAACGTCTTCATTTTCAGAAAACACGGAAATGATACACTTCAGGAATCTATAAATCGTGGTAAGTTTACAAAATTATTTTACAATTCTTTTACCCTATGACGATTGAAAATACGCAAACTGTTGAATAAATTCAAATTTACGACATAAGCCGAGTTTTTAGTTTTTCTTTCTACTATATCAATATCTTACTATTAGTTTGCTATTGGAGTAAAAATATTACGAAAGAGAAAAGTATTAATTTTAGGTGCTCATCTAAATAAATGTATTGTAATTGGTCACAGACCTGTCAACTGAGCCACTTTGCGTACAGTATGGTTTACCATAAAAGGTCTGATTCTAAAACTTAAAAAAGTATAACGAAAATTTATCGATTTTGTCACAAAACCACCAGTAAATCAATAAATTCAGTATTAATGACGGTTTAAGTTTTTATTTCCGCGTGGGTGGCTAGGGCCGGTAGAGGGCGATTTTAGTGCAATAATAAATTTGCCTAGAATCTAGAATGGTGTTGAGACGGTCGTACATTCATCTTATTGGTAACCCCTTTTAATATATCGATCGACTAGGTTAATGAATGCCCAATAACCTATTAATTTTCCTTAACATCTAAAACCGAACACGCCTAAAAATGATACGCAAGCAACGGACTCGGCGGTATTACTGACGATGAATTTGAAAATTAGAAATAAGTATATTAAAATATAAATGGAGAGAATAAAGAAAAGTTAAAGTTTCTTTAAAGGCAATTGTTTTCAATCTGAGCCAAACATTTAAAGTATGTCTGGAACCGTGCTCTTTGAAATGACTGTCAAACATAAAATTAAATTTCTTGTGCTTTTTGGCGCAAAACTTACTTTTATGAGACAGTAATTTTCCTAATATTCAACTATTTTTAACATAATTACGGAAAACCTCGAAAAGTTGGCGTTAGCGTGTCTGTTAATATTTAACAGATTTTCCTATCGTGTTCTTGAAATTTGCAGCTATACATAAAATATTTACTTTAGGTGAAATTTGTGTTAGATGGTTTAATATTTGATTATTTAATATCAATTTCACCCAATGAAAAATTTATTGATTGTTTTTTAAGTTCTGATTCTCTAATATAACAAATTGATGACCGTTTTATTTAAATTACCGACGTAGAAATGTTTTTTAGATATTCATGCGTATTCTGTATCATAACCTCTAAGAATAGTGGAAATATCTCGTTCTGTCACAGCTAAATAAATAGGATAGAACGTCATTTTAACGTCAAAGTTTCCCACTATTCTTAGAGGTTATGATACAGAATAGGCCTGATTATCAACAGTAATACAATAAAAGCTTTAAAATTGCCGAAAATATTCTGACATCTGAGTTGTCAACTTTGACGGTATAAGTTTTGGAAAAATCTTTTTGTGAAAGTAATTTTCATAAACTTCTAAAGCCCGAATGGTATTATTATTTTAAGATTATTTTATGAATAAACAATAAACTTCAGTTAAGCGACATGATGTATTATATAATAGTAGCCCTGAAAGGAACAGCAAATTTGGAGTTTGATTGGTTGTTTATGTATGAATAAAATATCTAATCTAATAAGTCAATACGATTTGTAGTAAAAAATAGTATATGGGCAATCAGCTTCGAAAATCTAAGTTACTCTCGAAACGTGACGTATGCATAATATATGATATTACAGTTTAGTATCAATTGAAGTGCCACGAAACGCGAAGTGTAACTGACAGATAAAAATTGCCATCTTCTTGTCTACGCTGAATAAAATTGCAGGTTTGGCTTGTCTTTTGATATCCATTATGCAATACTATTCTTCAGAACTGCTTTTTATGTGAAATAATACAAAAGGGTAGAACACGAATTATTGTAAAAGCTTCACAAAGTGTTACTTTTACACGGTATAGCACAGATATCCGCTGTTATTGATACGGTCATCCGCGTAATTTGCTGTTTTTTCTTTCGCCCGATTGAAAACAAAGAAAATCGAATTATCCTCATAACTCTAATCTTGTTTTATTTTCTTTACAACAATAGATAGATTCCGTTGTTAAAGTGGAAACTGGAAAGTTCAAAAAAGGATTTTAATTATTTTTCCATTTCAACGTTTCAACGTTTCGGGTGTTATCTTTTATAAACCGAACAAACGATGACTTTAAGTGTTAATTAACTTTATTTTTGGCATTTAAATTAATTTCCTACCTAAAATAAATAAAAAATTATTAATGCCTATTTCTATTAAAATTATAATTTTTTATTAACAAATGTATTGACCCTACAATGCAGTGGTTATCTTTTCCTACTCATATACTAGCTCTCGGTTAGATAAAATTTATTATTAAGTCTATCATTTGTCATTTCTATTTAGTTATACTCACTTTTATTTGTTTCGAGACGTGTTAAGACCGAAATTACGTTAATAACTAATAAGACAGCAGTATCTTGCATTGTAACTTATTAAAACTTGCGCAACAACGTTAAATTATATTCGCTAATCTTTACATAATTTTCATCATAGGTAATTTAGTTTCAGTAGTGAGACTATGTGGATCTTGTCTCAATTTGGAAACTAATTTGCATATAATACACACCGCGAATCATCCGCGGAAAGTCGCGACCTTCTGCGGACTACGCAAATTGAGGCAGGATCCGCATTCATAGCCTCACAACTAGTTTCAAAGTTATTAATTCTTCATGTCGTTAGAAGAGATCGTTAGAAATCATTTTCGATATTGCACATACACGTACAATGTACACGAGATGCAAAAATTCTTCCACGATTTTTCTCGTACGGTAACAGTAATTGGATGTGGTTGTATGTTTTCTAACAAAATGAAAGTATACTGTCAGTTGTAAAAAAAGATGGTGTGCAGACACATAAATGTGAAAAAGCAGTTTCCTCCGCACATGTTTTACTGGTACACATGTATACTATATTATTAATGTCAACAAAAAATAATAAAATCAGATTATTCTACCAAAGTTATTATAGTCCTCAAAAAGCTATTATAGCACTCATATGGGTGCTGTAACAGCCTTCTTACAAACGCAAAATATAAAAAGATAATTCGATCAGAGCACCGTCTCTATTTACAGCAGGCCTTTTTTTGTATGATGTAAAATCATACTTTCTTTATGCCCTGCTTTCCTTATTATTATTTCAAATGGAACGATAAGGCAAAAAATTCTCCATTGAAACCAATAAACAAAATTAATTTCCTGTGCTTTATCACGGCGGGCTTTAGATATAAAAACGCCGAAAATCATCCTAGAAATAATCAATACTAAAGAAATGCAAATATTTTACATGTTTTTCTCTCAGAATAATTTCTAATTTGTATATTTTTACAATTTATTGAATTAAATGATAAATCTTACACCCTAAAAATTAAATGTTCGTAAAAGTTATATTTTTTGGTTTTCTTAGGAAATATGAAAATTAAATTTTAAACGTTTAAAACAAATATTTATTCATCGTAATATTACAGAAACAAGTAGTTGCTCAAGAGGCGCAAAAAAGCCCTACGACAAAAACCCTCATTACCACTCTGACACTGTTTGGATTTACTAAAATTTATTGAATTCATTTATGGTCTTTAAAATCACTTAACTTTTATGATACCAACTTATGTTTACTCTTCTACACCTAATACTTAGCAATTTGAATGGCAGTCATTAAAAAATAAGAGTTAATAACCAAAAATTAACTAGTGAAGATTTAAAACTGCTACCGCATAAATTATTCTGGGCACCAAGTATTTTGTACTACTGACATTTTATTGATTAGTGTAGTAGATTGATATTTCAATAATTAGTAAATGTAGTAATTGGCAGTATGTAATTAGGGATGGTTATCTGCTAATAACTTTTGATTCTAAGTTTGAGAATCGCCGAAATAAAGATTACAGCGAATTAAAAAAATTGAAATGCCACCACCACATAACGCTTAATTAGATTTAAACTCACTGAACTGTTTAGACTATTGATCATCCCTTAAAATAACATGATGATACCTAATAGTATATTATACTAAATACGTCAAACCTTTTCGACATATTTAAATAGGACTTTCATGTATATTAAGCGAAACGTAAAGATAATTTATTATATCATAAAGGACAATGAATTTTCGGATGATCAATAAAAAGGTTACGAAAACAAAATTTGTTCCTTATTAGAACCTAAGGGTAGTAAATGGAGGTGTAATTTATATATTTCAAGTTTGATTAACCCTCCCGCTCCTATAAATTTTCCAAGTCACACCTATGGGTTTATTGTAATTTCCTAATAATAATGTTATTGGTGATTTAGTATTTTTGATTTGACCTAGAATTTCAATTCGGTAATTTTAAAGGTAATTTACCTCAAGATTAATGGTTACTTCAAAAACTGATATCGCGACCATTATTTAATAAAATTGAGTCAAAGTTTCAAGATGGTCTAGTTTCAGAAATAACATGTTTAGAAGCAGTTAAATGCGTAAGGTTGTGGGTAGTTAAACCTATTCTTTACTGGGGCATAATATTGACGAATTAGGCGCATTTATCAAATCCGTATTAGCATTTTTAGGTTTTATTAAAGAAAAAATGTAAGTAATCGTCGTCATTTTTCAAAGTTGAGATAAACTACATTTTTGCTATCACATACTGTTAGTTAAAGCTCAAGTAGCACAATCGAACTTTCTGTAGTTGGCACCAAAATGAAAGGCAATTTATATTGATTTACTAAATTCTTCCCTCGAGATTACTTATCTTAAAACCAAATCAAATTTATTTCCTCTTAATTAAGTATTTGTGCGTCCCCCTTTTTTTGCAATACAAATTAATTTAAACGCCACGAAACAATTCAATAAAGCGAAAAGCGACATAGTCAAATCGGTTTTCCTTTCGTTTTTTTTTTACAAATTTTATTTCTTATATCTTCTTACATCTACGGTTCAATGGTTTGAAAAAATTGTTCGCTGTTTTCAATATGCATTTCGTATTCTAGCAATCAAATTACACAAGAAAATCGATACAAGTAAAAGCAAAGTTTGAATTCGAAAAAATAAAAAGGAAGTTCAAAAGTATAAAAAATTTTTCCACCAAAAAAGCGTAATTAATTATAATTTTTTGAATCGTCTTGACGCTTAATTCGATTAAAAGGGAGATTAGATTAAAAGCGTATTACTAAAAATTTTAATTTGAGTCACTCAAACTTGCACAAATTCAACTATAAACTTAATACGACCGAAACAATTATCGTTATTTTATGCCTGTGTTTTTGTCGAGGCATAAAACAAAGTACGCGTCATGACACTGAAACCCGCACTGAATTCATTTTGTTGGAGCGTTCAAACATCTAAAATGCTCATGCGCCTCTAAAGTGCTGCATTTCGCGGAATTAATAAAATTTGCAAGAATGTGGAGTATACCGCCGAAAACTAATTTATCTTTTATCTGAATCTCTTTGGCCTTACAAAACGCAAATAAAATTACTTCGAAGATTGCTTAACTTTAGGTACCATCTACTAAATTATGTTACGTGTAAGAAAAAGGACTCGACACCGAACTTCTATCGAGTTTTAGAAACATCCTGCTTCCTTAAATATTTCGAGAAAAAATTTTTATTCAAGTTCTCTCACTTGAGCGTAAGGCTTTATTCAAATTATTACATTTTAAAAGGGTACATCAAGAGACGTTCAATTAGGCCCACTTCCGTATTTAAAAATTACGGAAGTAAAAGGGGACACATTTAAAAATGCGAAATTAACTTGAAATGCGACACTACCAAGGGTGAGTAATCTGTTCTGACATTCGGACAATTAATTATTCAAACAAGAAAATATATAGCAGCTTTTTTCCGCTTTCAAAATTCGTAGACTGAGTGCTGATAAAGTTTGTTTGACAATTTAATTCGTCCAGATAATGGCATTACACTTACCCAATCAAGTGCGAGTATTTGCTTATTTTGAGCCAATACAAAAAGTATATATTGGCAATTTGACGCACTCCAAATAGATCAAACGGTTACGTTTTATAGGCATAACTAGTCAATCAGCGTAATTAAAATTTGTATATTCCTGGATATTTTTTACTAATACTTTTAAACGGATATTTTTATAAAATACTCCGAAAACTGATTTCAAACCGAGGTGTGAGACTACCATATTCTTGGGCCGTTTGCACTGTGCTGCTTCATCCTGTTTCTTTCTTAGTACTTTCGCCAAACCGTTTTGCTTGATTAAAATTATAAAAATTTTAAATTGGGTTTGTCAAATTGTCCTCAGAATACTTACTCGTAATTACGAAATAAACCTACTAGTCCAGTCATTAAAACATTTGAAAATGCAAGTGAACCGAGAAAGATGATTTTTGGATATGTTGTAGAGGGGGCTCAAAAAAGCTTAACTTCAAATTTTCGACCAAGATTTCCTATGAGCTTTCGCCGCCATTTTGAAGAAATGGTCAAATTTGGTTTTGTCTCGATAACTCGGCTCTACTTCACGATACGAAAATTGTGCTAATGTACTTTTTTTTGCTTTTTTTACGCTCTACAATTAAGGTTATATGAATTTTTCATCTACCGTTGATCCTTGTTGAGATATCGAGCGCGAAAGTGAAAAATTGAGAGACGTCGATCTAGCGAGCACAAAAGACATTTCTCTGAATTCAACGGCAAATTACAGCTGAAGTATTGAAGATAGAGAAAAAATGTATGGAAGCTTTTTGATAGTAAATTTAATAAGCTATGGTTTTTACCTAAACTATTTTTTTATATCATTAATAGTTCCTGAGATATAGGCGAGAAACCAAAAAAGTGTACCTTTTTTCCAAGATGGCGGTCCAAGCGCAATAGTTATCGATTGGGCACTTTAGTATGTTTATACGAAAGCCTTAATGAGCTTGTATACCAAAATGACCGGACTACAAACAAGCTCACTTTCGCGCTCGATATCTCAACAACGATCAACGGTAGGTAAAAAATTCATATAACCTTAATTGTAGAGCGTAAAAACGGCAACAAAAAACTACCAAGCACAATTTTTGTATCGTATAGTAGAGCTGAGTAAAAAACAAGAAAAAAACAAATTTGACTCTTTTTTCAAGATGGCGGCGAAAGCTCATAGGAAATTTTGGTCAAAAATTTGAAGTTAAGCTTTTTTGAGCCCCCTCTACAACATATCCAAAAATCAGCTTTCTCGGTTCACTTGCATTTATATATCTTTTTTTCCGACGTAATGACTGGGCTATACAATTTTTGAACAGTTGTAGGCAGCCTAGACGATTGTTGCGCATCAAATGCTCGTACTTACTGCCAAAAAATTATCGGATATTTCGTAGTTACTAGTATTAATTATACAGGGTGTCAATTTGAAAACTTCTACCTCCAATATCTTTGCCTTAGTATCGAATATTGAAATTCCGCGATAACCGTCAATTTTATCACTGAGGGAGTAAAGACAATTAAGGGGGCTTTCGAAAAAGGTATCACTCAACTTCCCTTCCCATTTAAGATTTAAGGAATTAAGTCGACCCCTCTTTTGGGGTTGACCTAGGGAGAACGCAAACACTCGATTAAAGTGTCCCCCTGAGTAATAAATCTTACGAGTCGTGCAGAATTTCAAAATTTTATATTAAGGCGAAGATAATCGAGGTGGAAAGTTTTCAAATTGACACCCTGTAGGTATGAGATGATTTCCACTTGTAGTTATTTTTCTATAATTTATTTTTGACAACTCTAAGTACCTACTTATCAATCTTTTTTCATAATATCTCTAAGTTTCGAGGTTATTTCAACGCATTTTCCATAAATATGTATCACCCACCTTCGAGTTGTTTGGAAATAATATCATTTATGCACCCCTGATACAGAAGTAAAATTACTACATAACTTTACTACTCCTGGTATTGTAGGTGAAAATTACTTAGAACGACCAATTTCCTGAAACGGTAAGGATACAAATTTTTTTTTCGCTAGGCTGAAAGACACAAAATGAGACCCAAAAACGCTAACAGAGATGGAAAATTTTCACCAAACAAGCTTTTAGAATAAATAAACAAGCTCTTAATAGAGCAGAACAGTAAAACGTCAAATCAAACAGTTATACATAATAAACGATTGAGAAAAACATAAAAATATTCAAAACGTACATAATTTATTTCCGCTGTTTTTACTATATCGATGTATTTAATGTTAATATAGCGCTTGTAGGCAGTTTGACCGAGTTCGAGGTTTGCGCTTCAATGATTTCTATTAAAATGAATATTATGTTTGTTCTTCTAGTAGTACAAAAAATACGGA
Source organism: Malthinus flaveolus (assembly GCA_950108345.1). Lineage (NCBI taxonomy): Eukaryota > Metazoa > Arthropoda > Insecta > Coleoptera > Cantharidae > Malthinus > Malthinus flaveolus. Next base: position 65,996,220 of record OX467285.1, read on the forward strand.
GTCTTTTGGGCTTTCAGCCTCCTATGCTTGGGATGTCAGATATATTATTCCAATTACAGCGCTAATAAGCTCTAGGTCGGTCCATTGGGCCTCAGCACTTGCAAAGAAGATAGTATAATCTGCGTAACTAGGAGTAGCAATTTTCACACAGTGCCACCCAATAAGAAAATATAAAAACAGAATCTCTATTGCTAAATCGAATCCAGTATAAGCTAGAACTAGTGATAGTGGGGCTTGAGGTAAAGTTCAGGTGATGTGCGCTTTCGCCAATAACGCTAAGAACTAAAATGATTGGTAGGTCCTATTATTTAGAGAAGCTCTAACGTTTCTGTAGATTTAATACTATTACTCCCACTATTAATAAGTAGGTAGAGATAACTGTTTTGGCACGGCGTTGAACTTTTTCTATCAATTTTCTGTATTTATGTACAGAAGTTTAATTTCTTTTTATTATTTGATAAATGAACGATTTTTCTAATTACTTTCACTTTTTGAAGTTTTCAAAGAAAATACCTCAAAATGATTCCCAAACAAATTATAAGCACGCAAAATAATTATTTATCAAATTCTTCTCTAAAATTGGAAGGAATTAATAAGTTCGTTTTCGGTTGCTATTTAATCATAATTAGTATCGCATGCACAGATATTCTGGGAATAATTAAAATCTAACACACCAACTTCAATTTGACAAATTTATTGAATTATAATAAATAATATATAGAGCCGAGAGCCTATTATAGTTTATACATATTCAAATATATCTATTCCGCGTGAATAAGCCACGTATAGTTTTTACATTGTTAAAAGAATTTCTATTTTTCCCGAATAACATAGTTTTATCGGTTTTATTGTATAAAGAAAAAATGTCTGATCGATTCTTTAAAGGTAGGTATGCGAAAACTGCAGAACCGTAAAACTTGTCACCTTTAATATTCATAAAAAAACCTACCCCTATGAAAATCTCATTAAATTCTAGTCGTCTCATTACTTATAATTTGTTTTGTCGTTTGTAATGTGAGAAATTGCACCCTTTTTTCTACACATGTAATATTATCAAAGAAAAGCAGTATTGGTTCTGCCTTTACAGCACATTATAATTCTAATTTTTAATTATTAGAGGGAGTTGGGGAGCATTGATACGATTTTTAAAAGATCCTTAACTCTTATGTGACTAACGGTGGTACCCGGGTACTTTTTACGCAAAAATATGAAATATTTAATTTTTGGGAAACCGTATGTGGATTTGAGCTTTTAGGACATCTTCAAGTAGATCGTTTTACGTAAATTTTGAGAATTTCAAGTGTGATGGGAGTGATCAAGTCGCCGATTTTTGACCTTAAAGACCCGGGTACCACTATATCTTTTTAGCTCCAAACCAATAGATATTGTTTGTAATATTTTGTTTAATTCTTATTTTTAAATCATAAATGTTAAAAAAAAATATATTAAATTTTTGGGAAACCGAATCGATTTTAGCTTTTAGGGCATCTTCAAATAGATCGTTATACGTCATTTTTTAAAATTTCATGTACGATGGGCATATCAAGTAGCAGATTTTGGACCTTAAAGAAATGCCAACACATTCTGGCGGTTGGTGGTACCCGGGTGCACCATGTCTTTTTAGCTCCAAAACAATAGATATTGTTTGTAATATTTTGTTTAATTCTTATTTTTATATCACAAATGTTAATAATAATCAAAAATTATGAGTAATTATTATTTATCTCAACATTGAAGGCATTTTACCCTTTGATTCTTGAAGTGCTGAACGTAGACGATACTCATACAAATGCGACATACACTCATACACGCTTTACGAGTTTCTCGTTTTCAATTCTTGTTGTTGCCAGGACCGTAACCAGAAAAAGCTTTGAGCAAGGGAGGGGGGCAAGTTTCTCTCCAAGAATGAAAATTAAGTCGAAAAATATAATTTTTATTGAGTTTATAAACTTTTTTTTTCCTGTGGACGTACTTAGGGTAGACTGTCTCAGTACCGTTTCCTAATAATGTATTGAAAAGATCCATTCTTGTAAATGGATGTAAAGAACGCCTGACAGTATGCAGGGCTTTGAGATAGGGGCCCCTCTATGGAGCTCTCATAGCTAGACTATAAGAATTTTGCTAATGATTCCATTAGCGGTTCTACAAGTCTCCAAAAAAAGATAGCTATTTATCACAGGAGTTAGTTAGAGATAAGGCAGAAGTATAATGGAGGGGGGGCTAGTGGACTTAATCCACGTAGTCTGAGAGATCGTGCAAGACGTTGGACATGGGTATTGGGTACACCGTTTACGGTGTGTTTATTCTTCTTGAAAGCTTTTTACTTCTCCTAGGTTCATAATAGGGCTATTTTCATTCCGAACCTTTACACGGGGACTTAAGGCCCGTCTAGACGCTAGGACTTCTGGGAAGTTTTGTTGCACGGTTTTGTTCGCACAATGTTCGCACAATGTTTGCACAATGTTTGCGCAAACATTGCACGGTTTTGTTGAGTGGTTTATGGGTAGCTTAGGGGCAAATAAGATAGTAGTAATGGCAGTATTATAAAGAATAGACCTGCCGGTCAGGTAGCTGTTTGCCCAAATTGCGTCCGCCCGTGTAATTTTCGAGGGTAGCAAGAAGCAAAAGTAATAAAATCTAATAAGTTTTGTCTTATTTGCCCCTAGGCTACCCATAAACCACTCAACAAAACTGTGCAATGTTTTTTTTTAAATAGATTTATTTAATGTCGCTTCAACTGCCGTGGTCATTAGCGACCGTGCAATGTTTGCGCAAACATTGTGCAAACATTGTGCAAACATTGTGCGAACATTGTGTGAACAAAACCGTGCAACAAAGCTTCGCACAAGTCCTAGCGTCTGGACGGGCCTTTACACTATTATACAATTACAACAGAACTTTAAAGTTTTCGAGTATCTTTGGAAATTGGTTAATTTTTCTAGTTTAGTAACCAGATAACTTTAAATGTATTTGCTGAGACTATAGTAAAATTATATTTAATTCAAGTGCGGCAATGGATGTGTCTGTCTGTGTGTCACTTCATAGTACAGCGAACACTAATCCCACTAAATTGCTAGAGAAACAGCAACTATTTCTTTTAAGGTACATATAATTTTCTCTGACCTCTGCTCACTGGGGTGGTGGAATGGATATCATCGCTTTTTGTTCTACCCTAGAAAAAGTGTCTAGCTCAACCAGCCAACGCCATATAAAATTTACAATAATTAACTTAAGTTTTATAATAAAATTAGCTAGGCTTTTTAATATAAAATTAAGCAAAGCGTTATTTATTAACGTATATGTCGACCGTTAATTGATATCCAAGCCAACAAATTTAAATTAAATTGAATAGGAATACGCGATATCATCTAATTACTTTAGTCATTGTCCCGGCGAATATAATTGAAACGTCAATCCGTTAAGTAATGAAACATATTATGCAAAAAATATGTTGTTTTTTTATTATATTAGCAAAATTTATACTATCTACTCTACAAATTTGAATTTAGAATTAAATCGATGCGAGGACTTTAAAATTAAAGTATCGATGTGTTAACTCACTTTCGAGTTTGCTAATTTCTAAATTATTCCGCATAACAAATTACTTTACTCCCCGAAATAATAAAATTGTTGGGTTGAACGAAACACTCGAGTGGCTTATTTTCAAATCTATAACTTTCTTACTCGATATTGTATCTTAATTTTATTTAACGACTCCTTATATCGCAAAGTTTTTCGTCGTGGTCAAAGTAACAAAGACATTATTTTATTTATTTGGTCTTTAGCCTATACTATTTGACGTGTTAATGGCGTAATGGTTGAAAAACTGCGACTCAACGTTTATAGCTCTAACGATAGTGTCTGCTTAATGGTGTGCACATTGTTATCAACCCCCAAAATTCCGGTATCCGCTGAAGCGGGTTTGATTTAGGATAGCTCTCCGAGTGTATCTGCTTAAAGGCATAATCGTTTTGTTCTTTTTGTTAACAGCTTAATAACAAAAATAGTAAACAAGAATATAAACGCTATAGTGTTTATATAAAAGGTACACCCAAGTTAGAAAATCACTTTACCTTTTACTGTCTATCCAAAGAAACGCTTAAAATCTCGTTATAATACCCATTCGTCATTGAATACACAAACATTTCAAAGTACGAAAATGTATATTTGCGTGATTTATACGAAATGTACCAATCTTAAAATCAACGAAATTTTTAGCAAGAATTGTCGAACATTCTTAAGAAACTCGTTAACCTCATTACATAAAAAGTCAAATTGCTCTAATAAAAAGTTTCGAAGCCTATCATTTACGTTTACTATTTGATTTGCTGAAAACTACAGAATATGCTAATTTTGAAAATAAATTAATATTTTAAATTTAAAAGGGCTAACAACACTCTTCATTCTAAATTAAATAAATTACTTTGCGAAATGTTACATTTTAAACGAGTTAACTTCAGATGAAGCTAATTTTCTCTACTTTTCTTACGAAAGTAACTTTTAGTTTGTTAAGAAATTATGTTTCACACAATACTTAAGTGCGGCTTATTGTGAACAACAAATAATGGGTCTATTTAGTGGAAAGTCACTTGAAGTCGAATACTCAAGTATCCACTACAAAATTTCATATTATGTAAAGTACAGTACTTTAATATAAAATATTACCGTGCTACATTTACTTACAACTAAAGCAAATAGCGCGTTGTTTACCACACCTGTAGTATTTAGAGAAGTGGGTACTTCAAACCTGACTACAAATAGCAATGCTTGAAGTGGAAATCGGATTTCCTGGGAGTATTAAATTTACGTATTTGTATTGTATTTTTAGGTAATGTGACAATTTACATTTTATAATAATAAGAAGAAGACCTTTCCCAAATAAATAGTATAATATGAGAATCGCAAGGTGTCAATTTAACAACTAACAATTAATTGTTCGTTAAAATACGAAAATGCGTAAAAGCGCAACTCTTTGTTGAGTAATAGGAAGTTGTTGAAATGAATGAAGGTTTCCGAAAAGTAAAGTGATTGAAATATGCAGTAGAGAAAATCACGACTAATTGGAGAATTGTCGAGTTTGTAGAGCTCGTTTTAGCGTATATAAATGTAAAAATGAAATAGATAAATTCAGAATAATTGAGACAGGGTGGGCGAGTATCCGTGCCGGCATGCCATAAGGGACGAGAAAGTCTCTCCTCTTGGAAAAGTTGGTAGAGGTAAATTCAATAGAGCCTACTGCGTCGTAATACTATATTCACAGAACTTGGCCATAGTACAACTGCACAACTGCGCAAATCTACAACAGAGTCACTGTAATGGGTACTTTGAGCGAGTGCAGCGCACAAATGACTTGTAGGCTCTTCTCAACTGAATTTACCTGTTATAAGTCAAAAGTGTTTTTGCATACGTCGCAAATTCTAATTAATTGGTCTTTTGGTCCGTTTGAGAAGGTACCTATGCGGCGAATCCAACATGGCCTGTGAGAACTTCGTCTGTCTTCGATTTTGAGGAAGAATTTCTCGGTTTGGGCAGCTTCCAGTATGCTCGCCCATCTGTGTTCCTAGGTGTTTAAGATGCTTTTGCGGAGTTGCCTTTCGACTTCTTGTAGCGTGATTGTTTTCGTTGCGAAAGGCAGACGTTTGGGTGGCTTTTTCCTTTAACGCGAGAGATGTGCCGGGAAATCTCGGTATAATGCAATTTTTCTGCCGAAGTGGATTCTTTCATCCGTTTCTAGCAGAATTATGTTCATTTTTGCTAAGAGTTGTAGTAATGTTGAGTTTTGCTTTCCTGATTGTGTAAAGTAGATGGCTGTTAGTTCTTTGAGGTGGATGTCAATTGGAGTTTGGTTTGCGAAGATGTCGGCCGCCTCAACGGCAATGGTTCTATTTGATTAAGCCGTCTTAAACAACTGTCTCTGCAGGGTTTCAGCAGCTTTAGTATACATTTCCGTTTTATTCCTTGACACGTATGTGATGGCCGGTCTCATCGCTACCTCGTGGAGAGCGCACCGAGTCAGGCCCAGATTTTCTCTTGGTGAATCTAAGTAGCTTCTGGATCTGGATTATTTAGGGAGGAGGAGCAAGCTCCCTGCACTTAGGCAACTTAATTGGGTCCATTGTACTGCTTCCAAGCGGCCTCCCCGTGCCCATCCGATCTCGAGTCATGCTACTTGTAGGATGAACTCCTGAATTCTGGTGGGGTGGTGCTTATTTTGGCCATGTCGAGCCAGAATTCCTCCAACACTGATCTTAATATCGACATTAGGGCTGAACAGTAACAAAGTACATGTTCAGCGGCTTCGTTACATTTTGAGGTTTTTTGGGTATTTTTGAAAATTTTGCATGTTAATACGGCTGTTAGCGGAACAAACCTTGCATTTCATTCTGTTGTAAAACCCTTTTATAGGTGAGTAGTAGGTACCCATACAGGTGACTTTTAAGAAGTGGTACCCCGATGGGACCCGCGAATGGTGTGCGTCGAGATTTCGTTATTCTCTCCTGAAAGTTAGACAAGTGCCTTCCACGCGCACCAGTCGCGGGTCCACTTCTCAAAAGGAACCTATGGATACCTACTACTCACCTTTAAAAGGGTTTTGGATCAGAATGAAATGCAAGGTTAGCCCTAATATGTGCCGCTAACGTCCGTACTATGTTTTTACGGCGCTGCTTCTCGCTAACTGTAGAGTTTAGAGAAAAATGTTATACGTCAAAATTGTTGTAATTTTGGTGCTCTACAAAAAAGAATATGACAACTTTTTTGCTAAAGCCAATTGACGAAGATATATTCAGCGATTTCTGATCAAAGTCGTAAATTTTCGTGGTTTATTCATTGCTACGGAGCTAGCGGAGGCGCGGCGAGGTCGAAAACTTGGGATTTTAATCAAGGGATATATAATATACATAACATACCAACAAATCAGAACTAACTACCCGACCTTTTGCAGGATAAAATGTGTAATTCGACTGGACTACTTCAGTATTAACAGAATTAGAGTAGCAAATCATTGCAAGCTAGGAATTTATCTATAACATATGCTGCTTCACGGTATCATCACGATATAGCATAGATGTATAGAAAATAGTCTAGCTATTTCTGAGCTAAATTTCGATAAAATGTCACTTCTAATTTCTGGAAATTTAATTTCTTTTTACTGATTTAGATATAGAATTTTACGCTCTAAAACTTATTATACTCGTATTATGAACTTTGTTAGTGTTTGTACGAACTGATTAGGAAGGTACGAAATTACGTAATGTAATTTTACATGTTAAAGTCGTATTACCCCGAGTCGTGTTTACCACTCTGTATACTTGTAATGCCTGTACTTGTTTTTGTTTGTTTGGTGCTTTCATCATTGTCTTTGTTTGAAGCGCGAGCTTATTCTCTTTTATTAATTTTAATTTTGCTGTTAGCAGGTGAGCACACATATTGCATAAAATTGCTAGAGCTAGAGAATACCCATATTAGTTAAAGTTGAAACGACTCGTACGTATTCCCAAGTACAGCAAAAGCATTTTTGTGCGCTTTTATTAATCGATTTAAGGCGATGCCTATGATTTTGTTTAACTTGGAGTAATATAAAGTTGGGACTATACGGAAAACTTAAGTTAACTACTACTACTGAACTGTTGCCTCACATTCAAAATCGTTTCAAGAAATTGATATTTAAATACTTTTACAAAACCTCCATTTTCAACGGTTAATGCGTTTTTTCAACCCATCTTAGTTACAGTCTCTTTTTAAAACAATTCGTGCTTAGTTATTGCATTTTCTGTTTATTTAACATCAGTCTGCATTAATTTTGTAATAAGTTTATCTTTGCTTCTTTATGTTTTCACTTGTTTTTTTCGTTCCTCTGTCGTTTGACGTATGAGGTCAATACGTTTTCATGTTGGTTTTTCCATAAATTGCCATCACCTTCTAGAAATCAGAATTTTCTATATTTATTATTGTTACACTTAAATCTGAAAATTACCGTCGATATATTATTAAAAGTTACACAATATTGTACTTATATTCAAGATCTGAATACCTATTAACCCCTTTCATAAAATATAATGTAAACCTTCAAACAATAGAAAAACTGAGAACGGGTTTCGCTAATAACACTCTCGTCGCTCTCTATAATTGCCTTGCTGCTTTTAGGAATTAAAAAGTCTCACCGACTGTTGTTTATTACATTCCATTGAATAGGAATATTTTCTTTAAAATAATTAGACACAGGTTTCATTGCGTGTTGTATAAATGAACCTTCGTGAACCGAGAGCATCAACATTTTCATCACAATCACAAACCCCTATCATTTAGAAATTGTAAAATATTTTAGGAAAAATTAATGAAAACTCTCGAGGCGTTTAATTTCATTTTTGCAATAAAAAAAAGGCAAGTGTTGTATAACTTTTTTAGTAATTTCATTGTTTTTAGTAGTTTATAGTTTAAGGACAGGAATGTGTTGTATTAGACACAAGGATTTAACCTTTTTTACCAATGACGTATTAGGGTCAAAACCGAATCAATTTTTATATCCCAAAGGTTATCTAAAAATGAAACGTTTTCATTAAAGTTTAAAAAGGAGCTGGAAATTTTTTTAATAATTTTAAAATTTAATTTTCTCGACAAAAGTTCCAAGTACCTACCTACTTATAAACATTTTGGTTCTAGTTTACAAAGTTTGGTATAAAGCACCCAAAATTCCTGTGAGTGAAACTTGAAAGGTGCCGGTGTAATACTTGTATTTTAGTTTACTTGAAACTTTAAACGCATATTTTATCACTTCGAAAAATGTTTCCCACTTTATCGAGATATAATAATATCCCCTTCTACGGAAGTTCTAACTTGAAGATTGTTTTAATTATGCAGTGCATTAAAGGAGTAGGTATTCGAATTAGTCCGTATTTTATTTCGAAATTGTGCTGGTTTGACTCTTTTAGTTTTATTATTAAATCCAAATCGGATCTAACGAGTTTTTTAAAAGAAAAGTCGAGTTTTAGGATAAGTTACTGTGCTTTTTCAAGTCGTCTAGCTTTAATATAGATTATTATTCCACATTTTGCGCTTCCTGTAAAACTTAAGAAGTCGGAATTCATGGCCAAACTAAATATCCTTCAATGCCTGCGTTTATTAAGTTTCATGCATTTGCACTCGGAACAAAATTGCACAATATAATATATATTATACATTTCCACGCCGTTTAACTATTATTACAAATTTGAATTAAATTAGCACTTTAGTCCAATCTGAAAGCGAAATCAGCTCCAATTCATGTTCTGCTCACGTTTAACATTGGGGTCAACAAGATGTACTGCCCAATTCGTAGGTTATGATTTGTAAAACAACCGAATTTAAACTAAGTTTGGAAATTTTTACAATTCTTTCTTCCGTGCACGCGTTCAGTTTTTTTAGCAATAAATCATTTCGTTTTTAATACAAATTTAATTATTAGCTCGATTCAAATTTATTAGTTCATTACAAGTTTCCATTTGTGACAACCAAGTTATTAATATCCTATGGTAATTACATCCAATCCCGAGACAGTCACTTCGCATATCTATTAGTTAGGTTGGTGCCTACATGAAATAGATATTCGTATTCAATTATATTGTTGTAGCCTGAGGACGTACAGGCCGGGTATAGGTGTAATAGAAAACATTCAATTTGTGATTAGAACGGGGTTTAAACGTTTAACTCAAAATTATTAATTTGTGCTATCACAACACTTTAAAATTAAAAATTACTTTTACGTTTGTATTAATGAGTACATACCTACTAACATTGGACAACAAAAGGATTTTCAAGCTTGCAAAAGTTTTAATTATAAAATTCAGATATCTTCGTTTCATTTATAATTGGACATAAAAAAATTAATTACTATAGTGTAGGTTTCATGGATTCGAGTGGAGTACCTATGCATTAGAGATATGGAGAGGTTCTATAATTTTAAATAAAAGTATGCGCTATTGAAAAATATCCATGATACCTTTCAACGTAGCCATATTATATTAATTTTACTTTTATTTGATACGTAATTACTGTAATCGAGTTGAAGTTGAGTTAAAAAACTAATTTAGTTTCAATTTTGTCAGTTTACTCAAAAATAAAAAAAAGATACTTTTTCAAAAATTGAGTACTGCTTCTCTAAACCCGGTTTCAAATTATAAAGGGTGTCCCAAAACTCACGCAAGAAGTAGTTTTGATAGAAAACAGGTTTTTAATTTATTAAAAATTGTAAATTAGAGTTCACAAAAGCCCAACGAATTCTGATCACCAAAACGCGAAATTACACGACCAGGAAATTATTCATGCAGTAATTAAATTGTTTCTCGGACTGTATGGCATGTGCCATCGTCTTGTGTGTGGTTGTTGATGTTTTGAACAAAATCATCTTCAGTAAAGAGGTTAATTGTGATCTTGATGGCTTGGTTAATCTACAAAATTGTCGCATTTGGGGTTCAGAAAATCCACGAGTGTTCGTTGAGAAGCAAACGTATCCACAACGAGTCACTGTTTGGTGCGGATTTTGGGCTCGAGACATCATCGGACCATTCTTCTTTGAAAATGCGGCTGGACGGGCAGTAACAGTTAATTGTGCTCGCTGTCGCGACATGATAACCCAGCTTTTGTTGCCTAAATTTGCAAAATATGAATGTGGACGTCAGGATGTGGTGGTCAGAATTGGACGCCTGTTGACTTTTTTCTCTAGTGTTTTTTGAAGTCGAAGGTTTAGACCAACAACCCCATGACCACCACGCGTTGAATGAGGAAATTGAGCGCTGTATCAACAAAGTTCAGTCACATTTATACAAAACGGTCATGGCAAATGTCTTCAAAAGCGTGCGTATGTGCCAGCAAAGACGTAGATGCCTTTTATCCAATTAGATATTCCACTCTATAATATAGTGTGTACTTTAAGAATCCCTAAGCATTTACAATTTTTAATTATAAATCTGTGTTTTTGGACACTCTTTGGAACCAAACTTCTAGCAAACGTAAACAATGTAAACATGGCCCAGCTCGCTGTTTGGTTCGCTAATTAAGACGTGGTTTACGTTCGGGACGAAGTTTTGATCGAAGGCCCGTTCTATAATACTATAATCCGAACTCAGCTTTAAGGTCACGCTAAAACCCTTTATTTTCAAGTAAATTTAGAAAATAGATAGTAGAATTTGGAGAATTAAAAATGTCGCTTTTTTCCACTCACATTCTTAATTTAAGGTAAGGCTGAAAATAATCTTTGGTATGGAGATGTGTGGTGTTAGTAGTAATAGTAGCTTATACGATTTTGAGTTATTGGGTAGGGTATTAGGAACTAAGTATTTTTCAACTATAGCGGCTGATCAGCTCACGGCCAAGTTAGCCCCAAAGGATAACGGTCCTTATCCTATTACTCGTATTCTTTCTCTCGTAATTATCGTGGTTGAAACACAGCGTCGTCCGCTAAAAATACAAAGAGTACATGTCAAAGATATTAAACGTGTTAGATGTGCATAATTTCCTTTTGTTTTCTTGTATTTTTAGAATTTTTTTTGTTTGGATAGTTAAAGATGAGTGCATACGATGCATTGTTTGAAGCTTTCGAGTGGTTATTTGAAGGGGGCAAAAATGCTAAAGAAAATGTTGAGAGTTGGGAGAGGCTTGAAAAGGAAAGGATAGAAGATAGGAAATTAGATGAGGAAGTTGCGTGGGTAATTGCGGCCTGCAAGGAAGAGTTTGAAAAGGAGTACCAATTAATTACTCAGTCCAATAGGGTCTCCTAATCATCTCTTTGGAGATAGTACGGGGGTGAAGCTGGTACCTGAAAACAGTCCGTTTAGGGATTTTAAAGAGGGGGTAGACGAGGTTCCAGCCAAAGCGATCCCCATTTTAGTTTGCGATATACCCCTTCCTGCCGAGGATGGGAATGTCCCGACCCCCGGGATACCTTGGCGGTTAATACCCCTTGACCTGGGTAAGGGAACTGGGCAGGAAAGGGGTCCAAAAGACCCGAGAAAGGTTAATGGGGAAGAAGGGTCCAAAAGAGGGGAGATAGGAGGTGAAACGGCTAAAAGAGAAAAAAGGTAGAGGAAAAAAAATACAGAAATTCGGGAAGATTGAAGAGGTTGGAACGGAAAAGAAATAATTTAGAATAGAGTTAGAGTTATTGAGATCAGTTCAATTTTTTACTCAATAAATATTAATAAATGCATGTAGATTTCTATAGCCAAATATTCCGGGACGAGTATAAACTAACAAACGCAAACGCAAATAGGCTATTCTCTATAGCCAAATACTCCGGGACGAGTATAAACTAACAAACGCAAATAGACTATTCTCTATAGCCAAATACTCTGGGACGAGTATAAACTAACAAAGTTGGATCCAATTAAACTAGTTACCGTGTGTAAATATTTTCATTTAGTTTAGGTTCTCCGGAATAAGGGTAAACTATCAGCCGTGTGTATATATTTTTTTCATTTAGGTTAGAGTCTCCGGAACTACCGTAAACTACTAATTATTGTGTAGGTTGTACGTGTAGATAATACTCCGGGAAGAGTTTAAACTAACCAGGGAGAAAAGAAATAATTAAATAGTGAAAGGAGGTATACAAGGTTATCGGAACCTTCTTCGATTGAGTTAAATGCGGAAAGCAATTATAAATTTAATTTGTGGTAACCTTTTGGTCGTCACAAGCAGGGGATCAAAAGGACCACTACACGATGATATGTTGAATGTCTTGGGGTGGATAAGTGTAAATGGTTCTTTAGAATTGAATGTGTTGGTTTTTCTCCACAAAATCATGTTGAGGAAGAAGCCTCAAAGTGGTTTAAATCTTATCTAAGCGAACGCAGTCAGCTTGTGGAAATTGTTGAGGATCAGAATTAAATTTTAACAAATAATATTAAATCTGCGATAGTGTAAAACGAAGCACCAAGTATGTTTGATTAAATCGTCTTAGTTTAATATCAGTGATATTATTGTTTTGTACATACGTTTTTGAAGCACCCTGTATAAAGAAGCTGCAATTCTTTTGAATTATTATATTAATAAAATTAGGAAGTTTTACATAAAAATTGAATTGAATACAAAGATGTTCACTAAGTTTTCAGTTGCTCTCTCGTAAAATTGTTGTTAATAGTGCCGTTAAACAGCTCTACATAGTCTCTGTACTCCGTATATTACGTGAATCGAGTGTTATTGATTATAGATAATTCTTGTGATTGCCCAATTAGGTTAGTTTTATGTAAGATTTTCTTTAACCTTTCATTATGCTAAATTTGATAACTTTTTTAAGGCTTATAAAAAGAGAATTTCAGATTTGGTCATCTAAATCATAATTTAAAAGTTTCGTAAGTATTACACTTTCTGTAAACACGAATCATAATTTGTATTTTAGTTATTCAAACATGTTATATTTGAGTTTGCATGTTACAACATAATTTGAAAACGAAACACTACATTACGGGCCAAATTATTTTATTGTACATTCCTCACATTTCGAGCAAATGAAGACGTACAAAATTGTTAAATCATTGTCCATCACTTCAATTAAGAGAACATCTACTTCCGAATACCGAGTAAAAGATTATTGTTTATTAGAGTTGGAAAAGGATCATGCAGTCAAGGTTAGATAAGACTTAAAAGCGGAAGAAACCTTAATTAGCTGCCTCAAGCGGGTTACCGGAAATCTCCCAAGAATCAGACAAATCGCTGCAGGTTTCAAGAAATTTATACCTTTTCTTATACGCAATACGATAATAAATTAAGACTCGAGAATTACACCGAAATTTTGTTCATTTAAATTAAAGTTCGAAAGTGCTTTAAATAATTATCGATGTAGTAGTTTAGGTATACCTAAGCGATTTTCGCTTACTTATCGAATTATACGCAAAGTTCTTCTTGAAAACTCTTTTTTTTTATTAAATCGGTAGCTCGTCGTGAAAGTGCAATATTGGTATGCTAATACGTCATCTGTTACCCTTTTCTCACTTAACAATATAACTGCTTGTCTTTCCCGCGCGTGTTTTTGCAGCCCACCCTAGTTTCCAACTAAAACTTTTCAGAGATGCAAGATTATTTAGCCTTTCAGAACTCTTTTAAACTTTTTTGTTGTGCTTTTTTTAAGTTCTCTAAATCTAGACAGTACAAGAGATGGGTCCTTTCACACCCTTCTTTAGCACTTTAGTGTATCCTGAGCAATAAAGCGAATAGCGATTCTACAGGGCGTATCTAAAAAACGGGTACAAATGCCAAGTTAAATATACCTTAACCCATTGACGCCCAGAACTATTTTTTTTGAAATTTTTTATTGATTTTCTAATATAATACTAATAATAATACAAGTTAAGGGTAAAAATACTCAAAATTAAAAAATTCGTACTGAGAGTATGTTTTTTTTAACGTATGATATATCATACGTTGGGAAATAAAGGTATATTTAAAAACTGAATAAATCTTTATTGGAACTTACATGTTAAAGACTGTAAACATTATACAGAAACGAAATAAATTTGAAAATGAAAATATAAGCAAAAAAAAATTATTTTAGGTGGTATATACGAAAACAGCCGTCGGGATGAAGTCCTATATTGCGTTTTAGGCATTTAAATTTGGTGCATTTGCCACATTTAGCGCATCTCCTTTGAGTATCTTGCTTGTCAATCAAATGGTCCTTCCCGTCATACCTTATTTCTTCTAAAACTCCGGAATGCTTCTTAGGTTTAGGCCCGCTTGTAGATGTATTTGGAGAAGATGATAATATAGCCAGCACAATTCTTCGTAAAAACTCCACCATGCTTATATTCGGCTCTACATAACGATATAGGTACCACATGTTTACTATGGAACCATTAAGTAAGAATCTGAAAATGGGCCAATACCACTTCTTGCTCCTAATTCTTGATCTGTATAAGCCACGCATTTGATCAAATCGATCTACTCCACCCATTCCTTTGTTATAATAACTTATAATGCTTGGTTGCTCTACAGCAATTGATGATCTTTCTTGCCTTGACCAACGTTTGCAGGATCCCTTTGTGGTGGTGAATGTTTTGTCGTCTAAATTTGTTGCCATAGTCACCTGGCTGTTATCGTGCCAACGAGTTAGCGTAATATTAGAAGCACTGTCTTGCAAAGAATGGCTTGTACCTCGTTTCTGTTTTTTTAAATCTGCAACAGGTGCTTTTTCAATTCGATCAGATCGTATGGTTCCAACGCAAAATAACTGGTTTTCAGTCAAAGTTTCTAATAACGGCAAAGAGTTGAAGTAATTATCTAAAAAGACTAGACTGTTCTGGGGCAAAAAGTTTAAACACAATTTCTCAGTAACACTGCTTCCAAGAGTTTTTCCTTCCACCTTATCACCGGCTCCCTGATAAACGTCAAATTTTATAAGATAACCATCAAAAGTAGCCAAACACCAAAACTTAAACCCAAAACGTATTGGTTTACCGCGTATGAATTGTTTAATGCTGTGTCGACCGTAGTACGGCTCCATGGCTTCATCTAACGAAAAAAATTTACCCAATGGCTGAATACTTTCGGCACATATATTATTAATATGGTTAAGTAATGGCCTCACTTTATACACTTTATCTTCCTTATCAATTTTGCTATTGTCATTAAAATGAATAAACCTGTGGATAGTCTCAAATTTATTCCTGGACATACTGTTGGCTACAAGAGCATTATGAGTATCAGCTCTTGTTTCCCAATACATCCTTCTTGATGTCACTGGACAATACCCCGACAAAAGTATGATGGCTAAATACTTATACAAGTTATCCACTGTTAAATTAAAATCGTGGAAGCCTTTTTGATCTGCGTATATCTTACTCTGCTCACAAATAAAATTCATTATATTTTCATTATAGAATAGCTTAAAAATATCAATCGGTTTCCATTCTTCGTTTTTCATTTTTTGAACCAGATCCGGTTCTTCATTTCTTAAATTATCAATTTTTCCACCTCTTGGAACCAAATCTATTTGCTGCCATTGCCTTTCAAGTCTTTTAACTTTTTTGATTCCACCCTTCTTCTTAGATTTAAGCCTTTTCTGCTTATCCGCTAGGCTTTCTAAGTCGCTTTCGCTATCTGAGCTGACCATCTTCTCTTCAAAAACATTCTTTTCTCCGTCTTTTGATATAGTTACGACCTCCATATTTTGTGCCAGTACCCCTTTTCCAATATGTCTAATATTAGGCAATACTTCACCATCACTTGCTGCATCATCCTCGTCACTGTCGTTTCCGTCAGCCGGTGGCAAAAGAACAAATTCTAAAAAATCAGCATTATCTACTTGTTGATAATTTTCGTCATCAGACTGTAGCTCTTCCAAGTAGTTTAAAAGTTCTTCTGCATCTTCGGCGTTAGATGGATCATACTTCTTCTTATAATATCTGAAATATAATTTTTGTAGACTTAGATTCCCAACGTATGATATATCATACGCAAAATGTTTTTGATAATTGAGACATAAGAACATTAAAATTTTTGGAAAAATTTACGTAAAGGCGATGAAATAAACTTCAAAGAAAATAAAACCACTCACAGTAACTATTTTAGAAAATGAAATTTGGAAATACAAAATTAATACATACCTACTATCCATTTTTTAAGTTTTGAAAATTAAACCTTGTTTTTAAAAATTAATTTTGTTTAGCACACTGCACTTTATAATACAACAACACTTTGTGAGACTAAACTAACATATAAAGAACCAATTCCTACCGCGCAGCACATATTTTATCTTATCACTTCCCCGAAATAATATCATAAACACACGTGCTATTTGAGTATGATAAAACATACGCTGGGCGTTAATGGGATAAGCAAGATTCACAACAATCTATGTTTCTGTTAAATATCTATAGATAAATTTGTGCTATAGCAAAAGCTGACTTTATAATGTCAGCCTTGTACGTGTTAATGCTTAAGCAAAACCGATTTTTGCCTCCATTAGTAACATAATTATGTTGCCTATAAACTTGGGATTATAATAGTGCTCTCAACTTATTAATTATAATTGTAGACCAGTAGTAAACTTTTCGTAGGCCGGATATAGTGGGAGGGAGTAAGCCGAAAGCTCTTACTATAATCTCGCTTAAAGAAATGTTTACAGCTTATTAATCTAACGTTAGGATAAACAATTATGAAGTAGGGCTAACAGTCCTTTGAACAGGTTCAGATAATATCCGCACTCTGAATAGCAACATTAATTTGGTAGCATTAAATATTTTAGATTAAACTATTTGGGTTATAAACGCATACGTGCAAGAAATTAGTTTTCGAAACGCTCCGAAACAGGTTGAAAATCTTATAAAGATATTACGTGCTTAAATGTCACTAGTATATAAAAGCGATTTAAGTCCACTTATAATAATAATTGGAAGGCTTATGTAGTAAAATTTAAGCTTTAAACATCTATAAGCTATTATCATTAAAAGGTAAGAGTTTATGAGTAATTACGTCGGCATTTTTATACATTTACATTAAAAGTTTATTACCTAGGGGCTAAACAAAATAATATGTAAAAATATGGTTTTTATTGAATTTATGTAATGTTTTAATGAATCAACTAAAACACGGGTTTATTTCTCAGAGATAATAAAAAATTGTTATAAAAAGGTATAAAAATTTGAAATAAAAGATATGAGATATGAAGTTTTTTATGTTAAATCAAAATCTTGTAAAAGAACCTCCATGGACATTAAAAAATACAAATAAAATCCAACCTACAATAATATTAATAATGAATTTCGGCAATTACTATTTTACTCGTATAATCGTATAAAGTTTTGGGCACCTTCCTAACCAATATGTGTTATATACACGGTGTGTTAAATGAACTCTACATTTCAAGAAATGGTCCGATTTCGATTTTATTTTTACAGAAAGATTTTTAAGTAGGGGTTGCTGGAGGTGAAAGAGTCCAACATAAGAATTAATCCACGGTGGTTTTGAAGTTCTTCCTCCGCATCTAATTCGACGTGTTTTTTTAAAAGGTGCATCAATTAGATTTTGAGGTATTTCAGGTGGGAAGTTTTCAAATGAACACACTACATAATATTATTTATCATCATTTTGAACCCACATATCGGGCATTTTTTTAATAGCATTTATAGCATGTGAAATACATGAATAAATAAATGATCATAAATAAATATAAAGGAACAATTAATTTCTGTTAAGCAAAATCAAGCAATGAGGACATTCAAAAGACCCGGGCTGGTTAAACGTCTTTTTGTTGGCAAAGAGACGTTGGTCATCTGAACGTCAAACGCAACCTCGTAGTACCTACCACCATTGTTAAATAATTCGCGATTTATTAATAAATTAAATCGTTCAAACTGATGCAACTTATCCAACGGAACCCAAGTCTCTCTGTGGCGCACCGAGTGCTGTACCCTCTACTGCTCTACTCTAAAACTATCTCGGTTCTTGAAATTCCCTGGTTAACGTGCGCAGATATCGCAGATATTGGTATGTTAAACCGCGATTCGACTTGTATATTCTGCATATTACGAGAAAACGTGAATGAAAGTACTGAAGTTTATAATTAATGTAACAGAAAGTTTAGTTATTGTTGTGATTTTCTTAATTTAGAAGTTCGTAATGACTTGAAATATATTAACTCATGATGAAATAGAAATGATGGGGTTGTTATTATTAGGACTTATTCTATTATAATGAGTGTCGATTATTACTACTAGCAAAGATGGCAGTAACAAATTATTTTTATGGGTAATATTTACAAAAGAGAAGGTACCGCACCTAGAAACTAAGACTAAGAAATTGGCACATACAAATCAAGAGATGCCTAGATGCCCAGAGAAAACTAAAGTTTAAAGTACGATGATGGGGCTCGCTCATAGTTTCTGTAGGGCTTTCCAACAAGTTTTGCCTGTAAGTATTGTTGAAGCGTTACGAATGTGTAAAGGATAAAGAAATTACAACCTAACCTAGTAAGAGAGAGTGCGGGCAGTGGGAGAAACGAAATACTTGCAAGTTATCCTTGATAGCAAACTAAACCTCATACCACATTTAGATTAATAAATAAAGCTATAAAGGCCCTATGGACCTGTAGACAAACGGTCTGCAAAACCTAGAGACTGGCACCACAGTTGACTTACTGGATTTACACCGTAAAAGGCACACATAAATATACAGGCCAGTATAACCAGAATATACACCATGGAGAAAACCAACGGAATCAACATTTCGACAAGTGAAGAATGGGAAGGCAGTTTAGAAGGCCATTCCAAGATATGCACAAATAGTATTAGATCAAGGTTATCACAACCAAGGAATCTTTGTAGCTCCGACACCCAAGCAGTCCTTAAATCACTGAACGCCTGTGAGGTAGGGTATGGACTAGTAAAGGACAGCATCCGCAGACTGTACCAGGTAGGGGGGGGGTATTTTTGTCAACCTGGTATGGGTGCCAGCTCATACCTACATACTAGAGAACTAGAGCTAGATCGGCCCTGCGGGCCGATAGCTCTAGGTCGGCCCTGCGGGCCTCCGCTCGGCCCTGCGGGCTCTCGCGCGGGCCTACGGCCCTTAACCCTGGGGCTCGGCCCTACGGGCCTCGCGTCGGTCCTTCGGACCTCGATTCTCGGCCCTGCGGGCCTCGTTCGTCGGGCCTTCGGCCCTCCAGGCACAGAATGCCGTATTCTATACGTCAAATTACCCAAACTTTTATATAGTAGTAAAGTTTGTCGGTAAGCTAATAAATCACCTTGTATAGGTCAGCTTTTAGGGTCTCCGGTTGACCATACGTGTACCCGTAGGTCAATCTTAGCTTATCGTACCTATACCAATAGGTACTAACTTATTGATAGAAAAAAATATTCTAATTTAGATGTTTTTTGAAATTAATTGTTGATCAACTATTAATAATTACACTGTGAATATAATTGAAGACACGAGTGGATGAAGGTGTTATGTAACATTAAAAAAAAATGACTTTTTTTACTGAATGAAGGTGTTATGTACTCTTCTATCGCATGGCACCTTTCAAAATGTGTAAGTATTACTGTAAGATTGAAAACTGCAGCGGATGAAGAAGCTATGTACATCTAAAATAACATTCTTAATGGAAGAAGGTGTTATGGGCACACATAACTCCTTTTTTACAATATGAATGCCATAAAAAGAATACAATTCTCGGTGGGAATGAAGGTGCTACGTAACGTAGATAGCACTTTCATTCATAATGATAATGTAAACTATTAATTGTCAGTGATAAAAGTTATTTTACGTTTTTCTTATTGTTTAACAACCTTAACTTGCATGAAATCATACAAAAATCAAAAGTATTCAATTATTGGGTTAAATTAAGTTAAAAAATATTAAATTTGCGCTTCTTCAAAGTTTATTTTATAGGCACCTTCCTAATCTAATCAGTTTTGCAATGCACGTTTAAATAAATATATACAAAACTGTTTGATTCCCTACTGAAAACTGATAAATATTTTTTTGTTTTAATTTTGAAACACCCAACTATGAATGAAGGTGTTATGTAACCCAATATAAATCACTCGGTAATTTATATCCCGAAAATACTCCAACATTACATCCTAAAGTACTCTGTGCACCTTACCGAACAACCTCATAAAAAACCGAGAAGCAAAAAACTCGATTTAAATTACAATTTTACTACATCAAACAGATTAAATAGATCAAATAGAATAAAAAGCTATCGAATAAGTACAAATATGGAGTAATATACCACTTTGAAGCTATCCGATGGGTTAAAGATAGTTACCCGATTGAATTGAAGATCGAAGCCGTAAGATTGTTAACATCGCATTAACAAAAATTTATAATTTGGTTTTTTGCACTACCTAAATTGAAACAGCCATTTGTATTAATTTTGTTACTTTCATTGCTGCAGTTGTTTCCATACACTGTATCACCTTACTTAATATACCAATATATCACTTCCAAGCTACCCAATAGGTTAAACTTAGTTACCCGATTGAATCGAAGCCGTAAGATTCTTAAAACCGCATAAACAGAAATTTATAATTTGGTTTTTTGCACTACCTAAATTGAAACAGCCATTTGCATTAATTTTGTTACTTTCCTTGCTGCAGTTGTTTCCATACACTGTATCACCTTACTTAATATACCAATATATCACTTCCAAGCTACCCGATAGGTTAAACTTAGTTACCCGATTGAATCGAAGCCGTAAGATTCTTAAGACCGCACAAAAAGAAATTTATAATTTTGTTTTTTGCACTACCTAAATTGAAACAGCCATTTGCATTAATTTTGTTACTTTCCTTGCTGCAGTTGTTTCCATACACTGTATCACCTTACTTAATATACCAATATATCACTTCCAAGCTACCCGATAGGTTAAACTTAGTTACCCGATTGAATCGAAGCCGTAAGATTCTTAAGACCGCACAAAAAGAAATTTATAATTTTGTTTTTTGCACTACCTAAATTGAAACAGCCATTTGCATTAATTTTGTTACTTTCCTTGCTGCAGTTGTTTCCATACACTGTATCACCTTACTTAATATACCAATATATCACTTCCAAGCTACCCGATAGGTTAAACTTAGTTACCCGATTGAATCGAAGCCGTAAGATTCTTAAGACCGCACAAAAAGAAATTTATAATTTTGTTTTTTGCACTACCTAAATTGAAACAGCCATTTGCATTAATTTTGTTACTTTCCTTGCTGCAGTTGTTTCCATACACTGTATCACCTTACTTAATATACCAATATATCACTTCCAAGCTACCCGATAGGTTAAACTTAGTTACCCGATTGAATCGAAGCCGTAAGATTCTTAAGACCGCACAAAAAGAAATTTATAATTTTGTTTTTTGCACTACCTAAATTGAAACAGCCATTTGCATTAATTTTGTTACTTTCCTTGCTGCAGTTGTTTCCATACACTGTATCACCTTACTTAATATACCAATATATCACTTCCAAGCTACCCGAAAGGTTAAAGATAGTTACCCGATTGAATCGAAGCCGTAAGATTCTTAAGACCGCACAAACAGAAATTTATAATTTTGTTTTTTGCACTACCTAAATTGAAACAGCCATTAGCATTAATTTTGTTAATTTCCTTGCTGCAGTCGTTTCGATACACAACCTTACCCTAAACTCCCTTTAAAATACCATCAGAATATAAAAATTTCAATTTTAGTCACTCACTTTCTCTTCGACTAACAAAATCGAAATAGCCACTTATACTAATGTTGTCGGTACGGTTGCCAATAGCTGTTTCGATACACCGTATAATCTTCCGAGAGGCTTTTTAACTGTTCCGAAGACAATACAGTGGATCGTAGCAGCTGCGGACCATAAAACTGAAAATTTGAATGCAAATGGCTATTCCAATTTAGTCGGTACAAAAATCAAACTCGATTTGCACACAGTAAACACGCCGAATCTATTAAGAACTTATTAATTGCGCCAAATTTATCTTCCATCGAGCAGTAAAGATGTCGAATTAACATCTCGACTGAAATGTCCCATTTCTAATTTAACACAAATAATTTTAATTTAACACTCTTCGATAACCTTATTTTCGAGTCGAAACGACCCATAACAAATTTTACTTGAGTCGAAATAACACATACCACGTAACAAAGACAATAAATGTCTCCTCGGACCCATGGATCCTAGAGTTTCCAGATGCACAAAAAAAATTTATGTATGTCTCCAAATGCACTTCCCACCGATTCAGCACGACGTTTTGAATAATAATTTTGACTTAATATCGTATTTATCCGATTAAAACGGCTAAATTTTAAGAACAATAATTTACATTTAATAAGCTGTCATAATATATTATAACCTTATTGTCATGTCGGTATTGCAGAGTTCCACGTTATAAAATTAATGCGAAAAAAATGTCCCCTCGCGCGCGGGAAACTAAAAAAAAGTACAAACGTGCGTTCACGAAACACGTCCCGTGGTCAAAAGGGCCGTATTAAATTTAAAAAGTGGTTTTTATTGCAAAAACGTGCAAACGCGAAATGTGAACGAACCTTCGAGTCTCGATAAAGTGAATGCTCCACAAATGAAATTTGATTGTTTTAGGAATTTACGTCAAAATTGCAATATTTTCCGAGTTTGCATACTCTCGAAGTTCTCCGAGGTTTTCGAATAATTTTCCCGTGCGCACGAGCTCGATTAAGGCCCCCAGCCGCAATTCCAACGCCCAAAAAACTTTCCCCGATTTTTGCGAGTCGCTTGTGGCGCTCGTAGGTTTTTTTCATACTTTTCGCTCTCCCCGGGCCCCCCGACCGCCGATCCGCCCCAAAAAATTATCCCAGCCTCTCCCGCCGGTTCCCGAATTTCCGAGCTCAAAATTTTCCCAAAATTCGCCCCCCTTCCCCCCAAACCGAAAAACCGTTTTTTTGATCAACTCTTGCTTAATTATCATCGGAAATCAGTTCTGGAGCTTTATAAATAGTAACTAGAGCTAGATCGGCCCTGCGGGCCGATAGCTCTAGGTCGGCCCTGCGGGCCTCCGCTCGGCCCTGCGGGCTCTCGCGCGGGCCTACGGCCCTTAACCCTGGGGCTCGGCCCTACGGGCCTCGCGTCGGTCCTTCGGACCTCGATTCTCGGCCCTGCGGGCCTCGTTCGTCGGGCCTTCGGCCCTCCAGGCACAGAATGCCGTATTCTATACGTCAAATTACCCAAACTTTTATATAGTAGTAAAGTTTGTCGGTAAGCTAATAAATCACCTTGTATAGGTCAGCTTTTAGGGTCTCCGGTTGACCATACGTGTACCCGTAGGTCAATCTTAGCTTATCGTACCTATACCAATAGGTACTAACTTATTGATAGAAAAAAATATTCTAATTTAGATGTTTTTTGAAATTAATTGTTGATCAACTATTAATAATTACACTGTGAATATAATTGAAGACACGAGTGGATGAAGGTGTTATGTAACATTAAAAAAAAATGACTTTTTTTACTGAATGAAGGTGTTATGTACTCTTCTATCGCATGGCACCTTTCAAAATGTGTAAGTATTACTGTAAGATTGAAAACTGCAGCGGATGAAGAAGCTATGTACATCTAAAATAACATTCTTAATGGAAGAAGGTGTTATGGGCACACATAACTCCTTTTTTACAATATGAATGCCATAAAAAGAATACAATTCTCGGTGGGAATGAAGGTGCTACGTAACGTAGATAGCACTTTCATTCATAATGATAATGTAAACTATTAATTGTCAGTGATAAAAGTTATTTTACGTTTTTCTTATTGTTTAACAACCTTAACTTGCATGAAATCATACAAAAATCAAAAGTATTCAATTATTGGGTTAAATTAAGTTAAAAAATATTAAATTTGCGCTTCTTCAAAGTTTATTTTATAGGCACCTTCCTAATCTAATCAGTTTTGCAATGCACGTTTAAATAAATATATACAAAACTGTTTGATTCCCTACTGAAAACTGATAAATATTTTTTTGTTTTAATTTTGAAACACCCAACTATGAATGAAGGTGTTATGTAACCCAATATAAATCACTCGGTAATTTATATCCCGAAAATACTCCAACATTACATCCTAAAGTACTCTGTGCACCTTACCGAACAACCTCATAAAAAACCGAGAAGCAAAAAACTCGATTTAAATTACAATTTTACTACATCAAACAGATTAAATAGATCAAATAGAATAAAAAGCTATCGAATAAGTACAAATATGGAGTAATATACCACTTTGAAGCTATCCGATGGGTTAAAGATAGTTACCCGATTGAATTGAAGATCGAAGCCGTAAGATTGTTAACATCGCATTAACAAAAATTTATAATTTGGTTTTTTGCACTACCTAAATTGAAACAGCCATTTGTATTAATTTTGTTACTTTCATTGCTGCAGTTGTTTCCATACACTGTATCACCTTACTTAATATACCAATATATCACTTCCAAGCTACCCAATAGGTTAAACTTAGTTACCCGATTGAATCGAAGCCGTAAGATTCTTAAAACCGCATAAACAGAAATTTATAATTTGGTTTTTTGCACTACCTAAATTGAAACAGCCATTTGCATTAATTTTGTTACTTTCCTTGCTGCAGTTGTTTCCATACACTGTATCACCTTACTTAATATACCAATATATCACTTCCAAGCTACCCGATAGGTTAAACTTAGTTACCCGATTGAATCGAAGCCGTAAGATTCTTAAGACCGCACAAAAAGAAATTTATAATTTTGTTTTTTGCACTACCTAAATTGAAACAGCCATTTGCATTAATTTTGTTACTTTCCTTGCTGCAGTTGTTTCCATACACTGTATCACCTTACTTAATATACCAATATATCACTTCCAAGCTACCCGATAGGTTAAACTTAGTTACCCGATTGAATCGAAGCCGTAAGATTCTTAAGACCGCACAAAAAGAAATTTATAATTTTGTTTTTTGCACTACCTAAATTGAAACAGCCATTTGCATTAATTTTGTTACTTTCCTTGCTGCAGTTGTTTCCATACACTGTATCACCTTACTTAATATACCAATATATCACTTCCAAGCTACCCGATAGGTTAAACTTAGTTACCCGATTGAATCGAAGCCGTAAGATTCTTAAGACCGCACAAAAAGAAATTTATAATTTTGTTTTTTGCACTACCTAAATTGAAATAGCCATTTGCATTAATTTTGTTACTTTCCTTGCTGCAGTTGTTTCCATACACTGTATCACCTTACTTAATATACCAATATATCACTTCCAAGCTACCCGATAGGTTAAACTTAGTTACCCGATTGAATCGAAGCCGTAAGATTCTTAAGACCGCACAAAAAGAAATTTATAATTTTGTTTTTTGCACTACCTAAATTGAAACAGCCATTTGCATTAATTTTGTTACTTTCCTTGCTGCAGTTGTTTCCATACACTGTATCACCTTACTTAATATACCAATATATCACTTCCAAGCTACCCGAAAGGTTAAAGATAGTTACCCGATTGAATCGAAGCCGTAAGATTCTTAAGACCGCACAAACAGAAATTTATAATTTTGTTTTTTGCACTACCTAAATTGAAACAGCCATTAGCATTAATTTTGTTAATTTCCTTGCTGCAGTCGTTTCGATACACAACCTTACCCTAAACTCCCTTTAAAATACCATCAGAATATAAAAATTTCAATTTTAGTCACTCACTTTCTCTTCGACTAACAAAATCGAAATAGCCACTTATACTAATGTTGTCGGTACGGTTGCCAATAGCTGTTTCGATACACCGTATAATCTTCCGAGAGGCTTTTTAACTGTTCCGAAGACAATACAGTGGATCGTAGCAGCTGCGGACCATAAAACTGAAAATTTGAATGCAAATGGCTATTCCAATTTAGTCGGTACAAAAATCAAACTCGATTTGCACACAGTAAACACGCCGAATCTATTAAGAACTTATTAATTGCGCCAAATTTATCTTCCATCGAGCAGTAAAGATGTCGAATTAACATCTCGACTGAAATGTCCCATTTCTAATTTAACACAAATAATTTTAATTTAACACTCTTCGATAACCTTATTTTCGAGTCGAAACGACCCATAACAAATTTTACTTGAGTCGAAATAACACATACCACGTAACAAAGACAATAAATGTCTCCTCGGACCCATGGATCCTAGAGTTTCCAGATGCACAAAAAAAATTTATGTATGTCTCCAAATGCACTTCCCACCGATTCAGCACGACGTTTTGAATAATAATTTTGACTTAATATCGTATTTATCCGATTAAAACGGCTAAATTTTAAGAACAATAATTTACATTTAATAAGCTGTCATAATATATTATAACCTTATTGTCATGTCGGTATTGCAGAGTTCCACGTTATAAAATTAATGCGAAAAAAATGTCCCCTCGCGCGCGGGAAACTAAAAAAAAGTACAAACGTGCGTTCACGAAACACGTCCCGTGGTCAAAAGGGCCGTATTAAATTTAAAAAGTGGTTTTTATTGCAAAAACGTGCAAACGCGAAATGTGAACGAACCTTCGAGTCTCGATAAAGTGAATGCTCCACAAATGAAATTTGATTGTTTTAGGAATTTACGTCAAAATTGCAATATTTTCCGAGTTTGCATACTCTCGAAGTTCTCCGAGGTTTTCGAATAATTTTCCCGTGCGCACGAGCTCGATTAAGGCCCCCAGCCGCAATTCCAACGCCCAAAAAACTTTCCCCGATTTTTGCGAGTCGCTTGTGGCGCTCGTAGGTTTTTTTCATACTTTTCGCTCTCCCCGGGCCCCCCGACCGCCGATCCGCCCCAAAAAATTATCCCAGCCTCTCCCGCCGGTTCCCGAATTTCCGAGCTCAAAATTTTCCCAAAATTCGCCCCCCTTCCCCCCAAACCGAAAAACCGTTTTTTTGATCAACTCTTGCTTAATTATCATCGGAAATCAGTTCTGGAGCTTTATAAATAGTAACTAGAGCTAGATCGGCCCTACGGGCCGATAGCTCTAGGTCGGCCCTACGGGCCTCCGCTCGGCCCTACGGGCTCTCGCGCGGGCCTACGGCCCTTAACCCTGGGGCTCGGCCCTACGGGCCTCGCGTCGGTCCTTCGGACCTCGATTCTCGGCCCTGCGGGCCTCGTTCGTCGGGCCTTCGGCCCTCCAGGCACAGAATACCTTATTCTATACGTCAAATTACACAAACTTTTATATAGTAGTAAAGTTTGTCGGCAAGCTAATAAATCACCCTGTATAGGTCAGCTTTTAGGGTCTCCGGTTGACCATACGTGTACCCGTAGGTCAATCTTAGCTTATCGTACCTATACCAATAGGTACTAACTTATTGATAGAGAAAAATATTATAATTTAGATGTTTTTGGAAATTAATTGTTGATCAACTATTAATAATTGCACTGTGAATATAATTGAAGACACGAGTGGATGAAGGTGTTATGTAACATTAAAAAAAAATGACTTTTTTTACTGAATGAAGGTGTTATGTACTCTTCTATCGCTTGGCACTTTTCAAAATGTGTAAGTATTACTGTAAGATTGAAAACTGCAGCGGATGAAGGAGCTATGTACATCTAAAATAACATTCTCAATGGAAGAAGGTGTTATGGGCACACATAACTCCTTTTTTACAATATGAATACCATAAAAAGAATACAATTCTCGGTGTGAATGAAGGTGCTATGTAACGTAGATAGCACTTTCATTCATAATGATAATGTAAACTATTAATTGTCAGCGATAAAAGTTATGTTACGTTTTTCTTATTGTTTAACAACCTTAACTTGCATGAAATCATACAAAAATCAAAGGTATTCAATTATTGGGTTGAATTAAGTTAAAAAATATTAAATTTGCGCTTCTTCAAAGTTTATTTTATAGGCACCTTCCTAATCTAATCAGTTTTGCAATGCACGTTTAAATAAATATATACAAAACTGTTTGATTCCCTACTGAAAACTGATAAATATTTTTTTGTTTTAATTTTGAAACACCCAACTATGAATGAAGGTGTTATGTAACCCAATATAAATCACTCGGTAATTTATATCCCGAAAATACTCCAACATTACATCCTAAAGTACTCTGATGTGCACCTTACCGAACAACCTCATAAAAGACCGAGAAGCAAAAAACTCGATTTAAATTACAATTTTACTACATCAAACAGATTAAATAGATCAAATAGAATAAAAAGCTATCGAATAAGTACAAATATAGAGTAATATACCACTTTGAAGCTATCCGATGGGTTAAAGATAGTTACCCGATTGAATTGAAGATCGAAGCCGTAAGATTGTTAACATCGCATTAACAGAAATTTATAATTTGGTTTTTTGCACTACCTAAATTGAAACAGTCATTTGTATTAATTTTGTTACTTTCATTGCTGCAGTTGTTTCCATACACTGTATCACCTTACTTAATATACCAATACATCACTTCCAAGCTACCCGATAGGTTAAACTTAGTTACCCAATTGAATCGAAGCCGTAAGATTCTTAAAACCGCATAAACAGAAATTTATAATTTGGTTTTTTGCACTACCTAAATTGAAACAGCTATTTGCATTAATTTTGTTACTTTCCTTGCTGCAGTTGTTTCCATACACTGTATCACCTTACTTAATATACCAATATATCACTTCCAAGCTACCCGAGAGGTTAAAGATAGTTACCCGATTGAATCGAAGCCGTAAGATTCTTAAGACCGCACAAACAGAAATTTATAATTTGGTTTTTTGCACTACCTAAATTGAAACAGCCATTAGCATTAATTTTGTTAATTTCCTTACTGCAGTTGTTTCGATACTCAACCTTACCCTAAACTCCCTTTAAAATACCATCAGAATATAAAAATTTCAATTTTAGTCACTCACTTTCTCTTCGACTAACAAAATCGAAATAGCCACTTGTACTAATGTTGTCGGTACGGTTGCCAATAGCTGTTTCGATACACAGTATAAACTTCCGAGAGGGTTTTTAACTGTTCCGAAGACAATACAGTGGATCGTAGCAGCTGCGGACCATATAACTGAAAATTTGAATGCAAATGGCTTTTTCAATTTAGTCGGTACAAAAATCAAACTCGATTTGCACACAGTAAACACGCCGAATCTATTAAGAATTTATTAATTGCGCCAAATTTATCTTCCATCGAGCAGTAAAGATGTCGAATTAACATCTCGACTGAAATGTCCCATTTTTAATTTAACACAAATAATTTTAATTTAACACTCTTCGATAACCTTATTTTCGAGTCGAAACGACCCATAACAAATTTTACTTGACTCGAAATAACACATACCACGTAACAAAGACAATAAATGTCTCGGACCCATGGATCGTAAAGTTTCCAGATGCACAAAAAAAATTTATGTATGTCTCCAAATGCACTTCCCACCGATTCAGCACGACGTTTTGAATAATAATTTCGACTTAATATCATATTTATCCGATTAAAACGGCTAAATTTTAAGAACAATAATTTACATTTAATAAGCTGTCATAATATATTATAACCTTATTGTCATGTCGGTATTGCAGATTTCCACGTTATAAAATTAATGCGAAAAAAATGTCCCCTCGCGCGCGGGAAACTAAAAAAAAAGTACAAACGTGCGTTCACGAAACACGTCCCGTGGTCAAAAGGGCCGTATTAAATTTAAAAAGTGGTTTTTATTGCAAAAACGTGCAAACGCGAAATGTGAACGAACCTTCGAGTCTCGATAAAGTGAATGCTCCACAAATGAAATTTGATTGTTTTCGAAATTTACGTCAAAATTTGCAATATTTTCCGAGTTTGCATACTCTCGAAGTTCTCCGAGGTTTTCGAATAATTTTCCCGTGCGCACGAGCTCGATTAAGGCCCCCAGCCGCAATTCCAACGCCCAAAAAACTTTCCCCGATTTTTGCGAGTCGCTTGTGGCGCTCGTAGGTTTTTTTCATACTTTTCGCTCTCCCCGGGCTCCCCGACCACCGATCCGCCCCAAAAAATTATCGTAGCCTCTCCCGCCGGTCCCCGAATTTCCGAGCCCAAAATTTTCCCAAAATTCGCCCCCCTTCCCCCCAAACCGAAAAAGCGTTTTTTTGATCAACGTAGGTTAGATTATCGTTCGAAATCAGTTCTGGAGCTTTATAAATAGTAACTAGAGCTA
The DNA here is from genome assembly GCA_950108345.1 of Malthinus flaveolus. Taxonomy (NCBI): domain Eukaryota; kingdom Metazoa; phylum Arthropoda; class Insecta; order Coleoptera; family Cantharidae; genus Malthinus; species Malthinus flaveolus. Next base: position 66,026,833 of record OX467285.1, read on the forward strand.
GATCGGCCCTACGGGCCGATAGCTCTAGGTCGGCCCTGCGGGCCTCCGCTCGGCCCTACGGGCTCTCGCGCGGGCCTACGGCCCTTAACCCTAGGGCTCGGCCCTACGGGCCTCGCGTCGGTCCTTCGGACCTCAATTCTCGGCCCTGCGGGCCTCGTTCGTCGGGCCTTCGGCCCTCCAGGCACAGAATACCGTATTCTATACGTCAAATTACGCAAACTTTTATATAGTAGTAAAGTTTGTCGGTAAGCTAATAAATCACCTTGTATAGGTCAGCTTTTAGGGTCTCCGGTTGACCATACGTGTACCCGTAGGTCAATCTTAGCTTATCGTACCTATACCAATAGGTACTAACTTATTGATAGAGAAAAATATTCTAATTTAGATGTTGTTTGAAATTAATTGTTGATCAACTATTAATAATTGCACTGTGAATATAATTGAAGACACGAGTGGATGAAGGTGTTATGTAACATTAAAAAAAATGACTTTTTTTACTGAATGAAGGTGTTATGTACTCTTCTATCGCACGGCACCTTTCAAAATGTGTAAGTATTACTGTAAGATTGAAAACTGCAGCGGATGAAGGAGCTATGTACATCTAAAATAACATTCTCAATGGAAGAAGGTGTTATGGGCACACATAACTCCTTTTTTACAATATGAATGCCATAAAAAAAATACAATTCTCGGTGTGAATGAAGGTGCTACGTAACGTAGATAGCACTTTCATTCATAATGATAATGTAAACTATTAATTGTCAGTGATAAAAGATATTTTACGTTTTTCTTATTGTTTAACAACCTTAACTTGCATGAAATCATACAAAAATCAAAAGTATTCAATTATTGGGTTAAATTAAGTTAAAAAATATTAAATTTGCGCTTCTTCAAAGTTTATTTTATAGGCACCTTCCTAATCTAATCAGTTTTGCAATGCACGTTTAAATAAATATATACAAAACTGTTTGATTCCCTACTGAAAACTGATAAATATTTTTTTGTTTTAATTTTGAAACACCCAACTATGAATGAAGGTGTTATGTAACCCAATATAAATCACTCGGTAATTTATATCCCGAAAATACTCCAACATTACATCCTAAAGTACTCTGATGTGCACCTTACCGAACAACCTCATAAAAGACCGAGAAGCAAAAAACTCGATTTAAATTACAATTTTACTACATCAAACAGATTAAATAGATCAAATAGAATAAAAAGCTATCGAATAAGTACAAATATAGAGTAATATACCACTTTGAAGCTATCCGATGGGTTAAAGATAGTTACCCGATTGAATTGAAGATCGAAGCCGTAAGATTGTTAACATCGCATTAACAGAAATTTATAATTTGGTTTTTTGCACTACCTAAATTGAAACAGTCATTTGTATTAATTTTGTTACTTTCATTGCTGCAGTTGTTTCCATACACTGTATCACCTTACTTAATATACCAATACATCACTTCCAAGCTACCCGATAGGTTAAACTTAGTTACCCAATTGAATCGAAGCCGTAAGATTCTTAAAACCGCATAAACAGAAATTTATAATTTGGTTTTTTGCACTACCTAAATTGAAACAGCTATTTGCATTAATTTTGTTACTTTCCTTGCTGCAGTTGTTTCCATACACTGTATCACCTTACTTAATATACCAATATATCACTTCCAAGCTACCCGAGAGGTTAAAGATAGTTACCCGATTGAATCGAAGCCGTAAGATTCTTAAGACCGCACAAACAGAAATTTATAATTTGGTTTTTTGCACTACCTAAATTGAAACAGCCATTAGCATTAATTTTGTTAATTTCCTTACTGCAGTTGTTTCGATACTCAACCTTACCCTAAACTCCCTTTAAAATACCATCAGAATATAAAAATTTCAATTTTAGTCACTCACTTTCTCTTCGACTAACAAAATCGAAATAGCCACTTGTACTAATGTTGTCGGTACGGTTGCCAATAGCTGTTTCGATACACAGTATAAACTTCCGAGAGGGTTTTTAACTGTTCCGAAGACAATACAGTGGATCGTAGCAGCTGCGGACCATATAACTGAAAATTTGAATGCAAATGGCTTTTTCAATTTAGTCGGTACAAAAATCAAACTCGATTTGCACACAGTAAACACGCCGAATCTATTAAGAATTTATTAATTGCGCCAAATTTATCTTCCATCGAGCAGTAAAGATGTCGAATTAACATCTCGACTGAAATGTCCCATTTTTAATTTAACACAAATAATTTTAATTTAACACTCTTCGATAACCTTATTTTCGAGTCGAAACGACCCATAACAAATTTTACTTGACTCGAAATAACACATACCACGTAACAAAGACAATAAATGTCTCGGACCCATGGATCGTAAAGTTTCCAGATGCACAAAAAAAATTTATGTATGTCTCCAAATGCACTTCCCACCGATTCAGCACGACGTTTTGAATAATAATTTCGACTTAATATCATATTTATCCGATTAAAACGGCTAAATTTTAAGAACAATAATTTACATTTAATAAGCTGTCATAATATATTATAACCTTATTGTCATGTCGGTATTGCAGATTTCCACGTTATAAAATTAATGCGAAAAAAATGTCCCCTCGCGCGCGGGAAACTAAAAAAAAAGTACAAACGTGCGTTCACGAAACACGTCCCGTGGTCAAAAGGGCCGTATTAAATTTAAAAAGTGGTTTTTATTGCAAAAACGTGCAAACGCGAAATGTGAACGAACCTTCGAGTCTCGATAAAGTGAATGCTCCACAAATGAAATTTGATTGTTTTCGAAATTTACGTCAAAATTTGCAATATTTTCCGAGTTTGCATACTCTCGAAGTTCTCCGAGGTTTTCGAATAATTTTCCCGTGCGCACGAGCTCGATTAAGGCCCCCAGCCGCAATTCCAACGCCCAAAAAACTTTCCCCGATTTTTGCGAGTCGCTTGTGGCGCTCGTAGGTTTTTTTCATACTTTTCGCTCTCCCCGGGCTCCCCGACCACCGATCCGCCCCAAAAAATTATCGTAGCCTCTCCCGCCGGTCCCCGAATTTCCGAGCCCAAAATTTTCCCAAAATTCGCCCCCCTTCCCCCCAAACCGAAAAAGCGTTTTTTTGATCAACGTAGGTTAGATTATCGTTCGAAATCAGTTCTGGAGCTTTATAAATAGTAACTAGAGCTAGATCGGCCCTACGGGCCGATAGCTCTAGGTCGGCCCTGCGGGCCTCCGCTCGGCCCTACGGGCTCTCGCGCGGGCCTACGGCCCTTAACCCTAGGGCTCGGCCCTACGGGCCTCGCGTCGGTCCTTCGGACCTCAATTCTCGGCCCTGCGGGCCTCGTTCGTCGGGCCTTCGGCCCTCCAGGCACAGAATACCGTATTCTATACGTCAAATTACGCAAACTTTTATATAGTAGTAAAGTTTGTCGGTAAGCTAATAAATCACCTTGTATAGGTCAGCTTTTAGGGTCTCCGGTTGACCATACGTGTACCCGTAGGTCAATCTTAGCTTATCGTACCTATACCAATAGGTACTAACTTATTGATAGAGAAAAATATTCTAATTTAGATGTTGTTTGAAATTAATTGTTGATCAACTATTAATAATTGCACTGTGAATATAATTGAAGACACGAGTGGATGAAGGTGTTATGTAACATTAAAAAAAATGACTTTTTTTACTGAATGAAGGTGTTATGTACTCTTCTATCGCACGGCACCTTTCAAAATGTGTAAGTATTACTGTAAGATTGAAAACTGCAGCGGATGAAGGAGCTATGTACATCTAAAATAACATTCTCAATGGAAGAAGGTGTTATGGGCACACATAACTCCTTTTTTACAATATGAATGCCATAAAAAAAATACAATTCTCGGTGTGAATGAAGGTGCTACGTAACGTAGATAGCACTTTCATTCATAATGATAATGTAAACTATTAATTGTCAGTGATAAAAGATATTTTACGTTTTTCTTATTGTTTAACAACCTTAACTTGCATGAAATCATACAAAAATCAAAAGTATTCAATTATTGGGTTAAATTAAGTTAAAAAATATTAAATTTGCGCTTCTTCAAAGTTTATTTTATAGGCACCTTCCTAATCTAATCAGTTTTGCAATGCACGTTTAAATAAATATATACAAAACTGTTTGATTCCCTACTGAAAACTGATAAATATTTTTTTGTTTTAATTTTGAAACACCCAACTATGAATGAAGGTGTTATGTAACCCAATATAAATCACTCGGTAATTTATATCCCGAAAATACTCCAACATTACATCCTAAAGTACTCTGTGCACCTTACCGAACAACCTCATAAAAGACCGAGAAGCAAAAAACTCGATTTAAATTACAATTTTACTACATCAAACAGATTAAATAGATCAAATAGAATAAAAAGCTATCGAATAAGTACAAATATGGAGTAATATACCACTTTGAAGCTATCCGATGGGTTAAAGATAGTTACCCGATTGAATTGAAGATCGAAGCCGTAAGATTGTTAACATCGCATTAACAGAAATTTATAATTTGGTTTTTTGCACTACCTAAATTGAAACAGCCATTTGTATTAATTTTGTTACTTTCCTTGCTGCAGTTGTTTCCATACACTGTATCACCTTACTTAATATACCAATATATCACTTCCAAGCTACCCGATAGGTTAAAGATAGTTACCCGATTGAATCGAAGCCGTAAGATTCTTAAAACTGCATAAACAGAAATTTATAATTTGGTTTTTTGCACTACCTGAATTGAAACAGCTATTTGCATTAATTTTGTTACTTTCCTTGCTGCAGTTGTTTCCATACACTGTATCACCTTACTTAATATACCAATATATCACTTCCAAGCTACCCGAGAGGTTAAAGATAGTTACCCGATTGAATCGAAGCCGTAAGATTCTTAAAACCGCATAAACAGAAATTTATAATTTGGTTTTTTGCACTACCTGAATTGAAACAGCTATTTGCATTAATTTTGTTACTTTCCTTGCTGCAGTTGTTTCCATACACTGTATCACCTTACTTAATATACCAATATATCACTTCCAAGCTACCCGAGAGGTTAAAGATAGTTACCCGATTGAATCGAAGCCGTAAGATTCTTAAAACCGCATAAACAGAAATTTATAATTTGGTTTTTTGCACTACCTGAATTGAAACAGCTATTTGCATTAATTTTGTTACTTTCCTTGCTGCAGTTGTTTCCATACACTGTATCACCTTACTTAATATACCAATATATCACTTCCAAGCTACCCGAGAGGTTAAAGATAGTTACCCGATTGAATCGAAGCCGTAAGATTCTTAAAACCGCATAAACAGAAATTTATAATTTGGTTTTTTGCACTACCTGAATTGAAACAGCTATTTGCATTAATTTTGTTACTTTCCTTGCTGCAGTTGTTTCCATACACTGTATCACCTTACTTAATATACCAATATATCACTTCCAAGCTACCCGAGAGGTTAAAGATAGTTACCCGATTGAATCGAAGCCGTAAGATTCTTAAAACCGCATAAACAGAAATTTATAATTTGGTTTTTTGCACTACCTAAATTGAAACAGCTATTTGCATTAATTTTGTTACTTTCCTTGCTGCAGTTGTTTCCATACACTGTATCACCTTACTTAATATACCAATATATCACTTCCAAGCTACCCGAGAGGTTAAAGATAGTTACCCGATTGAATCGAAGCCGTAAGATTCTTAAGACGGCACAAACAGAAATTTATAATTTGGTTTTTTGCACTACCTAAATTGAAACAGCTATTTGCATTAATTTTGTTACTTTCCTTGCTGCAGTTGTTTCCATACACTGTATCACCTTACTTAATATACCAATATATCACTTCCAAGCTACCCGAGAGGTTAAAGATAGTTACCCGATTGAATCGAAGCCGTAAGATTCTTAAGACCGCACAAACAGAAATTTATAATTTGGTTTTTTGCACTACCTAAATTGAAACAGCCATTAGCATTAATTTTGTTAATTTCCTTGCTGCAGTTGTTTCGATACACAACCTTACCCTAAACTCCCTTTAAAATACCATCAGAATATAAAAATTTCAATTTTAGTCACTCACTTTCTCTTCGACTAACAAAATCGAAATAGCCACTTGTACTAATGTTGTCGGTACGGTTGCCAATAGCTGTTTCGATACACCGTATAATCTTCCGAGAGGCTTTTTAACTGTTCCGAAGACAATACAGTGGATCGTAGCAGCTGCGGACCATAAAACTGAAAATTTTAATGCAAATGGCTTTTTCAATTTAGTCGGTACAAAAATCAAACTCGATTTGCACACAGTAAACACGCCGAATCTATTAAGAATTTATTAATTGCGCCAAATTTATCTTCCATCGAGCAGTAAAGATGTCGAATTAACATCTCGACTGAAATGTCCCATTTGTAATTTAACACAAATAATTTTAATTTAACACTCTTCGATAACCTTATTTTCGAGTCGAAACGACCCATAACAAATTTTACTTGACTCGAAATAACACATACCACGTAACAAAGACAATAAATGTCTCGGACCCATAGATCGTAGAGTTTCCAGATGCACAAAAAAATTTTATTTATGTCTCCAAATGCACTTCCCACCGATTCAGCACGACGTTTTGAATAATAATTTCGACTTAATATCATATTTATCCGATTAAAACGGCTAAATTTTAAGAACAATAATTTACATTTAATAAGCTGTCATAATATATTATAACCTTATTGTCATGTCGGTATTGCAGATTTCCACGTTATAAAATTAATGCGAAAAAAATGTCCCCTCGCGCGCGGAAAACTAAAAAAAAAGTACAAACGTGCGTTCACGAAACACGCCCCGTGGTCAAAAGGGCCGTATTAAATTTAAAAAGTGTTTTTTTGCAAAAACGTGCAAACGCGAAATGTGAACGAACCTTCGAGTCTCGATAAAGTGAATGCTCCACAAATGAAATTTGATTGTTTTAGAAATTTACGTCAAAATTTGCAATATTTTCCGAGTTTGCATACTCTCGAAGTTCTCCGAGGTTTTCGAATAATTTTCCCGTGCGCACGAGCTCGATTAAGGCCCCCAGCCGCAATTCCAACGCCCAAAAAACTTTCCCCGATTTTTGCGAGTCGCTTGTGGCGCTCGTAGGTTTTTTTCATACTTTTCGCTCTCCCCGGGCCCCCCGACTACCGATCCGCCCCAAAAAATTATCCTAGCCTCTCCCGCCGGTCCCCGAATTTCCGAGCCCAAAATTTTCCCAAAATTCGCCCCCCTTCCCCCAAACCGAAAAACCGTTTTTTTGATCAACTCTTGCTTAATTATCATCGGAAATCAGTTCTGGAGCTTTATAAATATCACACTAGAGCTAGATCGGCCCTGCGGGCCGATAGCTCTAGGTCGGCCCTACGGGCCTTCACTCAGGCCCTCCGGGCCTTCGCTCAGCCCCTCCGGGCCTCCGGCTCGGCCCTACGGGCCTCGCGCGGGCCTACGGCCCTTAACAAAGGGCTCGGCCCTGCGGGCCTCGCCTCGGGCCTACGGCCCTCGTTTGTCGGGCCTTCGGCCCTCGAGGCACAGAATACCGTATTCTATACTTGTTCTGTACGTCAAGCTTGCCAATTATTACCTAGAAATTAATATTCGATGTAGTCGGTATTTTTACGTCGTGAGTCTGCAAAATACCTTTACACAGGGTGATTTATTAGTTCACAGACAAACTTTGTCTTATGAAAGCTCGTGTAATGTTAAAGAAAAATATCATTGTACATTTGTCCGATTTCACGACTTCAAAACTTACTGCAAAACAGACGAATGTAATAAATATCAACAAAAATAGGTGGCTTATAACTTATAACAAACAAAAATACGCATGTCAGTTTGCTGTTATAGTGTTGTTGATTAAAACAGCAGCCCTTCCATTGCAACAATAGCAACAACAATAGACAAAAAGTACATCGGCATATTTTAGAGTGCTAAATTGTGTATTATTGGTTGTTTTTTTGTTCTAAGCCTACTTTTTTTGATATTTGGTAAATTGGCTGTAGTAAACTTTGAAGCGATCCAATTTCTTAAATAAGTGCAATCGGGCATAGTATGTCCAAATAATTTTTTTGTCTTAAAATTACACAAACTTTCATACAGTAAAGTCGGTAAGCTAATAAATCACTCTGTATAGATCAGCTTTTAGGGTCTCCGGTTGACCATACGTGTACCCGTGTAATGTGTAACTATTACTGTAAGATTGAAAACTGCAGCGGATGAAGGAGCTATGTACATCTAAAATAACATTCTTAATGGAAGAAGGTGTTATGGGCACACATAAGTCCTTTTTTACAATATGAATGCCATAAAAAGAATACAATTCTCGGTGTGAATGAAGGTGCTACGTAACGTAGATAGCACTTTCATTCATAATGATAATGTAAACTATTAATTGTCAGTGATAAAAGTTATTTTACGTTTTTCTTATTGTTTAACAACCTAAACTTGCATGAAATCATACAAAAATCAAAGGTATTCAATTATTGGGTTAAATTAAATTAAAAAATATTAAATTTGCGCTTCTTCAGTGTGTATTTTATAGGCACCTTCCTAATCTAATCAGTATTGCAAGGCACGTTTAAATAAATATATACAAAACTGTTTGATTCCCTTACTGAAAACTGATAAATATTTTTTTGTTTTAATTTTGAAACACCCAACTATAAATGAAAGTGTTATGTAACCCAATATAAATCACTCGGTAATTTATATCCCGAAAATACCCCAACATTACATCCTAAAGTAATCTGTGCACCTTACCGATCAACCTCATAAAAGACCGAGAAGCAAAAAACTCGATTTAAATTACAATTTTACTACATCAAACAGATTAAATAGATCAAATAGAATAAAAAGCGATCGAATAAGTACAAATATGGAGTAATATACCACTTTGAAGCTATCCGATGGGTTAAAGATAGTTACCCGATTGAATTGAAGATCGAAGCCGTAAGATTGTTAACATCGCATTAACAGAAATTTATAATTTGGTTTTTTGCACTACCTAAATTGAAACAGCCATTTTTATTAATTTTGTTACTTTTATTGCTGCAGTTGTTTCCATACACTGTATCACCTTACTTAATATACCAATATATCACTTCCAAGCTACCCGATAGGTTAAAGATAGTTACCCGATTGAATCGAAGCCGTAAGATTCTTAAGACCGCACAAACAGAAATTTATAATTTGGTTTTTTGCACTACCTAAATTGAAACAGCTATTTGCATTAATTTTGTTACTTTCCTTGCTGCAGTTGTTTCCATACACTGTATCACCTTACTTAATATACCAATATATCACTTCCAAGCTACCCGAGAGGTTAAAGATAGTTACCCGATTGAATCGAAGCCGTAAGATTCTTAAGACCGCACAAACAAATTTATAATTTGGTTTTTTGCACTACCTAAATTGAAACAGCCATTAGCATTAATTTTGTTAATTTCCTTGCTACAGTTGTGTTTCGATACACTGTACTAACACTTTACTTAAAACACCATTTAATTCTAACGTTAATATTATTTGAAAAAGATCCAAAGCTTTTAAATTCGTTTACCTAGACACAAACATCACAACTTGATGATGTTGATAGCTCGAAAAAGAGTAAGTCTTTACTCTAAACTCCCTTTAAAACACCAGAATATAAAAATTTCAATTTTACCCACTAACTTTCCTTTCGACAAACTAAATCGAAATAGCCACTTGTACTAATGTTGTCGGTACGGTTGCCAATAGCTGTTACGATACACTGTATCATCTTCCGAAAGGGTTTTTAACTATTCCGAAGACGATACAGTGGATCGTAGCGGCTGCCAACCATAAAACTGAAAATTTTAATGCAAATGGCTTTTTCAATTTAGTCGGTACAAAAATTAAACTCGATTTGCACACAGTAAACGCCGAATCTATTAAGAACTTATTAATTTTGCCAAATTTATCTTCCATCAGACAGTCAAGATGTCGAATCAACATCTCGACCGAAATGTCACACTTTTAATTTAACACAAATAATTTTAAAACACTCTTCGATAACCTTCTTTTCGAGTCGAAGCAGCCCATAAGAAATTTATCTTCAGTCGAAAAAACACATACCACGCAACAAACACAGTAAATGTCTCGGACCCATGAATCGTACAGTTTCCAGATGCACAAAAAAATTTTATGTATGTCTCCAAATGCACTTCCCACCGATTCAGCACGACGTTTTGAATAATAATTTCGACTTAATATCATATTTATCGCGATTAAAACGGCTAAATTTTACGCACAATAATTTACATTTAATAAGCTGTCATAATATATTATAACCTTATTGTCATGTCGGTATTGCAGATTTCCACGTTATAAAATTAATGCGAAAAAAATGTCCCCTCGCGCGCGGGAAACTAAAAAAAAAGAACAAACGTGCGTTCACGAAACACTTTCCGTAGTCAATAGGGCCGTATTAAATTTAAAAAGTGGTTTTTATTCCAAAAACGTGCAAACGCGAAATGTGAACGAACCTTCGAGTCTCGATAAAGCGAATGCTCCACAAATAAAATTTGATTGTTTTCGAAATTTACGTCAAAATTTGCAATATTTTGCGGGTTCGCATACTCGCAGACGTCTCCGAAGTTTTTCTATAGTTTTCCCTCACGCACCAGCTCGAACGAGGCCCCCGGCCGCAATTCCGACGCGCGAAAAACTTTCCCCGATCCACAATAATTTTTCTTGTCGCTCGTAGGATCTTTTTCAGTCATTTCGCTCTCCTCGGGCCCCCCGACCTCCGATCCGCCCCAAAAAATTATCCCGCACTCGGCCGCCGGTCCCCGAATTTCCGAGCCCAAAATTTTCCCAAAATTCGCCCCCCTTCGCCCCAAACCGAAAAAGCGTTTTTTTGATCAACTCTTGCTTAATTATCGTTCGAAATCAGTTCTGGAGCTTTATAAATAGTAACGAGAAAGCAGACGGTCTGGCTAAAGAAGGCAACAAAGTAAGATCCATTGGACCAAAACTAGCCTTTGACATTCTCTATGAAATGGCAAAGAGAGAAATAAAGTCACTTCCGGTGATGGAAGAAAACTCCAGAGTAGTTACATTCTAATGTCCTATTGGAGAAACCCTATGACTAAAGGGACCGCTCTCTAGTCAGAATGAGCATAACTGAATTACGAATGGCAACGGCAATAATAACGGACCATTTCCAGCTTGAAAAGCACCTGCTTACGATGGAACTAGACGAAGACCCATTATACATCAGCATCTTCTGCTACACTTTTACAAGAAGTCGTCACAGCATTCTCAGAAACAAAAAAATGATCCAAAGTGCCCAAATTATCAATAGAGAAAATTCGAAGGTGGTCGCGATGCAAGGAGCCACTGGGAGCCAGCCTCAGAACCTAATTATAATAGGTATAAGAGAGAGTGCAAAGCAGTCAAGCACACATAATTATTAATTTAATGTAAGAAATATTAAATAATCAATGTTTAACATCAATAATTTATTATATTTGCTTACAAATATGTACATTGTTACAACTGAACTTGATTCGGCGATAAAGTTACAGTTACATACACATCATACATTATTTGAAATAACGTACACATTATTATTTGTATTTATGTTTTAGATAAGGTCAAATTAACAAACAGTACATATGAATTAATATCAAACCATGTCACCACATATGATTTAAGACTCCTATTGTACGGAAAATACAAATGCACCTGTGATAACTAGAGACAATTGTATGTGTAACATTTGTATAGAGTTAGCTTTCATGATATTAACATTGTAAAAGGAACACTTTGGTAACACCATCCCTAAGAACAAACTTTCTGTAGCTATAAAATTATATTAATTATTTCTGAAAATATTAAAAGGAAATTCGTTCGATTCAATTAAATGAAGTTTACCTTTTTCAAAATTGGTTATACCTTTTGAAACTGGATTTATACTTGTTATAATCCTCCACTTTTAGCACGGCGTTAAAAACTACTAGTTGCATTTCCAACTTCAATAAAATATTGCTCTTTCCGATATTTTATTTATAGTTTGCGAAATTCGTTTTGCTTGAAGCACCTAAAATTTCAGTGATAAATAAGTATTAAACAAAATGAAATTTAAGAGTAAATTGTTAGTCCTGTAGGAGTAAGATATAATTTCCACTCGAGCTTTTAAAAATCGATGAACTAAAATTTAATTATTAACAATTTGCTTTGTCGCTAAATTTTTGTTTATTTTATTTCATTATTAATATTTGTGATCACGTTTGTTACATATTAATAGAGTTCGCTTTTAAGTAATTCAATCAAAGTAACAACGTAATCGAACACGTTTTATACAATATGGATGAAGATTAGCCTTTCACACTTACGAAACTATGACGACACGGAAATGCTCTTTCTTTAAACATATTTGAGAGTATTCATAAAAGACTCTGCTGCTAGTAAATAGGTACTAAGTACTACTCGTACATTAATCGACGCGTGAAGTGTGTATCGCGCTTCAAATTTCCTAAAGTAGGACGTCTATTGAGTTGAACTAGTGCTATTTAAGTTTTCTGAAAAAATTATGAGTTTAAGCATCTTGCTGTTGCTTCACTTGTAGCTTGTAGGTATATCGTATTATCTTATATTTCCGTGAAAAACTCTTTTAAAACTATACCTACTGAAACGATAAAAATTACGAATTTTTAAAAGAATTTCTCTTTTTCTCTTTGGTGCTATCGCTAACCTTTCGTCGTTTGCTCATAATTAAGTATCGACTTGGTGGCTTGACAAAACTCTATAAATGAAGAAGCTAGCAATAGTAATAACTCCAACATACCGTCATTTACGATCGTAAACGTGACAATTTTTCTTTGTTTTACAGTGAAAACCATTTTCGTTTGAAAAAATAATTTAAAATTTGAAAAATACTTTTGTTTCTCATTTTAATTTCTTACAATAGACGTCAAAGTAGTAAAAGCGTAAATTGTGAATTACAACGTTCTAAAATTCTGATGGCATTTTACTGGGACAAAGGACAAAGTTGATTGGGTCCGGAACGGCCGAGCTTTACGACCCAAGTCAAAATGACGAGACAAAAGCTTATCACTTCTGACTACCTTTAAAGGAAAGATATACCAAACTGAGTCGTTCGAAGTTGATTGAATCAGTGGTCATTTAAAATTGATTTTAAAAAATAAAGTTTGGTGGAAAAGTATTTGTTTTTTAATTTAAAAAATTGATTAACCGGCTTTATGCGAAGTGGAATATTGAATGACTCTCTTTATTCGTTTACGTTTTTTAATTAATTTACACTTTACCTCAATGTGCCTGCTTTTATCGATGTTAAACGGTAATATTTTGTTCCTTTATGCTAAATATCAAAGTGCGAACATTTAAATTAAAATGTATTGATAAACTAAAAATATTTAACAAGCCACTAACAAGCTGATTGATAGTCCAGATGGCATGTGATGCGTTATTAACATTGTGCTTCGACTACAATGCATTTCATTTAAATCATGTTATTTTAAAAAATTGGAAATGAAAATTAATCGAAAATTTTTTCTTCTTTTGTCATACTTTAAATTTTATATTTCAGGCTAGTTTCACGATGAACTTTGAATACGGGAAAATAAATTCACCAAACAATCGTCGGCGATTTTTAGATTTCGATTCTAAAGAGCAATGCTACTGTAAGTAACTACCCTACATTATTAAGTCCCTTACACACGACCTGATTTGGTCAAGCGGTCGGGCCGATTTTGTCAGATCAGGTAGAATATTAGATCGTGTGTAGGCTTGTCGTCTGACATTTATTGTGTCGGGTCGTCGGGTGTTGTCAGATGGCCCGTCCACCTGACTACCCAACCGCCTGACCAAATCAGATCGTGTGGAGCGTTGTCAGACAATTTAGCGTGTAGGCAACACCTGATTTGGTCGGACCGACTGTCAGGCCGACCGCGTCAGGTCGTCTGTAGGAGGCTGGTTGAATCACAAGTTAGGTCATGTGTACTGTGGAGGCAACACCTGATTTAGTCGGACCGACTGTCAGGCCGACCGCGTCAGGTAGTGTGTAGGGGACTTTATATTGGTGATTTTTGTTTAGCTTGTATTTATTATAGTAGTATTACGATCGTTTTTATTGTACCATTACGCATTTCCCAAACTTTCTCAAAATATATCAAACACCCTGTAAGTATAAAAACTGCGCTCCGTATCTCAACAATAGTTGAACAACCGCGTATCTGGCTTCATTTAGATTTCTCAATTTTATTTTCTATGACAGTACTAAATACGACTTTTAAGTAAATCCATTGAGTTTAATATACAGGGTGTTTTAAATGAACTTGGCACCATTGCTAACTTTCTTATTATTGGAACTACAAAGTGGGTTAAATTGGTAAATAAGCTTAACTTGTACCACTGATTACAATAATCTATAATTTATTTCTCTTTCATTTAAAACAAAAATATACATGGTGTTCCATTTTAAAAACATGCGTCAAGATAAATATCTTTAAAATACGATGCTCAATTATTTTTGGGGCTGATCATCGTAATCCACAATAATCTTTGTAGCTAAGTTAAGGTAAAAAAGTTAGCGAAGGTACCGAGTTCATTTAAAACACTCTGTATAGTTAGTAGATGTTAAGCAAAATCAGAACTAGGTACTTACAGGATGACTTAAATTCGTTGTTTGACATGGGGATCTCGCTTATCTTAGAAGCTACATCATGGGTTTAAATTTGGCAAAGTTGCTAAATTCGGTGCTGACAAAAGTAGATAATCTTATGTGCGGGCCCTGCCTCGTTAAATTAATTCACGGATTGATTAAAATTTTCGCGGACGATTCGCGTTTTTAATGTCGGGGCAAATTAGATGCTTCGCTGCCGCGATCAATAATAATTTCGAAATCAAAAATTGTTAATGAAGATGTTAATTAGAAGATCATTATCAAATTAGATCATTAGAACCACGAATCAGCAATGGAATAAATGAATCAAACATTTAGTTTCTAAATTTTTTGGATCGCGGCTGCGAATCCAATAATAGTCCAGTCAAATTAGTTAAATTGAGGGAAATAAATGTAAGAGTTTTGAAAATTGGTATGGTTGGAACCTGTAGTAGAACATACTAAAAGTCCTGGAGGATGGGGGATGAGCGGAGGGGTCTGTTTAAAAACTTTTCCACGTTTTTGCTTATATCTCCGTAACTATGAATACTACGAAAAACTTATATTTATACAAAATTAAAGTAAACAAAATTTCCTACAAAAGGGTATTATTCGTTTTCTTCGAATATAAATAAATTTTTCGTAGGGTTGAGAGTTACAGAGATATAAGCAAAAAACTTGGAGAAGTCATCTACGATATAAACAGCTATCCCCGACTCCGCTCGCCTTTAGTCCTTTAGGACTTTTGATATGTTGTAGCGTGGGTTTCAACGAACAGCCATGCCAATTTTCAAAACTCTTGAATCTTATTCTCTCAAATGCCACATTTTTGTCTAATTTTATTTAGTTAACATCGACATTCGTCGCAAATCGTCCGCGGAAATTTTAATCAAACCGCGAATAATTTGATGAGGCATAGCCTATCTAATAAGCCTGAGAAATAAATAATCAGCAAAAAAATTTGGAGTAAGTTTACGCGCTCTCGAGAAAACTGGAAATAATCGAAAATTTCAATTTCCTTATTTTTGCTAATATAGCGTTTTTATTTATTACTTTTTTAATTCTGTAAAAACATTTTCATTGCCACTTTATAACCTGCTTTTGAATTCGTAGCCGGTTTGTTCTTGGTCTTTTAGTGGCAACTTTATTTTTTATTTTTTTTGGTAGTTTGTTTTGTTAGACAGTATATTGGATTTCTTTTCTAAATAGTTTATTCTGAATTCAACCATGTACCTATCACTTTAACCGCTTCAATTAATTGAAGTACAATATTTCTATTTTTTGTTCATTTTTACTTCTGGTAACCTTCTTTACCATCATAAGGACAACAATTAAAATCCAGTGTTTTATGAATGTTAGAATGATTAAGGAACTACGATTATTTTTTATTTTAATTCGCGTGTGCTTGAATGGCATTTGAAAACGAGTTAGAAACCCAGTCTTTACGCCAACCGGGCTGGGCTCTTAGAAGGCAAATACATTTTTTCCACACGCATATTCGCCAACCTATTCGAATACTTTGGTCTTTTTCTTACAACTACCGTTTTGCCATAAACGTATATGAACTTTGACGTCGCTTTACAAAAGACAGAAGAGTCGTTGAATAGAAACGACGGAAAAAAATTTTATGTCGACGCCATAAAGTAAACTTGTGAATTAATAAAGCAATTAGTAAATTTTGACGAGGGATCCTTAAGTACTCAGGTCCAGGTGTCAACTTTGCCACTAAACGTTTCTTTAAAAATTCGTCCAATTTTCAGAGTATTTTAAGCTTTAGAAATAATAGCAGCGTTTAAGGTAGTTTTCCTTTTACCACAGAACAATATCAATTTAACACATTCTTGGTCTACCCTTTCGTTTTACGACTTGTTTTGTAATAACATTCTCATCTTTTATTGTTATCGTAAAGTTTTGTGAAATAATAAATTTCGTTATAAAAGTTATAAATTATAATCTAAAACTTACATCGCTTACACTTGCTTGTAAGAATGGCGTAAACGCAACTGCGAGAGCAATCTATTGCTGTTCTAAAATGAAAATTTGTTACCTCTTTATGGTTTATGGATACTATCTAAACGTGAACGTACATAGAAGACATCAAGATATTTGCTTTCAAAGTAAGAATGTATAATATGTGTATAGTTACGCAAGTGGTGAACGTATCTCGACTAAGTTAATTAATTATGAGCTATACTAATTAGTTTGTGAAGTACTTCATTTATTAATTACCATACTGCGTTCAAACAAACTCACCGCCCAAGTTAATTCTAACAGCGTATTGTTGAAAATCGACGTTACTTTTTTAATACGAAATTAAATATCTCAAACGGGGATATTATCAATAAACGGAAGTGACTTCCTGAACCTTTTAAGAAAAACTTCTGAAAAAATTCCCTTAAGCTTTTATCTCGTAAAGGAAATCCCTATAGCAATCACAAGATATCTGTTAGTAGGCATTATACACCGTGTTGAAAAAAAGAAAATAAGGGCGAACAAGCGATAAAATTTTAATCAAAAAATATTTTAAAAAGTTTTTGTTAATTTTGAAAGAACGGGTGGGAGTGTTAGTGGTGGAAGACTGTTATTAGTTAGTATCTTATTACAGTGTCGTTTCTGTGGTTAGGCCCACCCACTAACATCCATTTAAAATAAATGCTACTGCGCTTTTCATATTCTGACAGAAAGCTCACCTGAAAGTTAAAAGTTTATGTATTTTAAAAAGAAACCTGATCTGTTTGAGAGAAACAACATGAAAATTTTGGACTTACCAGAAAAGGGAATTATTACACCTACACTTAAACAATAAGTATTTTTAATTTTCTGCACATAACTTTATAACCACCCCTCATATTTAACTATAATACTCCAAATTTTTCTTCAATTTCGAGAATAATAATTTCACTACTCGTTTTCTAATTCAAAATGTAACCTCTTTTGAAAAACTCGTGCTTACCATTACAATTTCCTTTACGCGTTTCAAAATTTTGTGTGTTGTAGAAGAGCCTTCCTGCAAACAATCAACATGATTTCTCAAAGGTACAAAAACCTTGAACTGCACTATTGCATTATATACAACATGGTACTATATTTCGTTTTGTTATTCTCAAGAGAAAAAACGTTGCTTTTGTAAAGTAAAATATTACATCACATCGAAAACGGAAACGTATTCCGCGTAAAAGCAATTCGTAAAAAATAAAGCGTTATACTAGCACATCTTGTAGATATTAAAATACAGGAGAAAATTTAAAAAATAACCTTCATTTTATTTAAATACTTTTGAATTAAGTTGGCTATAATAAAAAAAAACTCTTTTATAGACTAAAACGTGGATAGTTAAATTTAAAAGAGCCAGCCATAGATTTAACTTTAATGTAAATAATAAACTTTGAGCTTTTCATAAACATAAAATTTTTCCAAATGTAACTCTATGCGGGAAAAATTTTTTTTTAGATACAAGTCGACTTTTTATTAAATATTATAATAAAAATCTTTCCACTTTTACTTCAACAAAAACAATGTAAACTACACCTGTTGCTGTATTCGTGGTAACTTGAGGCTCAACTTAATAATATATTATGTACCTTTTCTCTAAACCTTTATATATAAAGTGTAGATTCTACGTCCCCATGTAAATATTTACTAGGTTAAATCCTAATTTAATGTATATTTATTTGCGTAGATAAAGATGATGCCCAACTTTAACGCAAATTGTTTTAAATAAGAGCTTTACATTAACGACGTTTTGTTTCACTCGACAACGTATATAAACTTAAACACTTAAACTTACGACTTAAGATATATAAATTGCGTTGTAAAAGTAAATAATAGAAGAGAGCTTATGGGCACTAGTGAGGTTTCTGTTGTAATCGGAGTATTAATTTGTCATATTTATTTACTTTTTTAACTTCCCGAAGTGAGTAGTAAAAATAATTAAGAGATAAGTTGAGCTGAATCTGAATACCATGGCCCTTACGTAGTTTGAAATTGTGGAACTATGAAAGCTTGACGAACTTTTCGATTATATGCTTATTTTTGTATATTTCTGTAAACAGGCTTGGAATTTAATAACGAGGTCTCAAAGAGGCGTTCATGACGATATCTAGAAACTTTAGAAGTGTTCGTAACCTAGGCCTCTTTCCGTCAACTTTTTGTGTAATATAATATTTATCATATCGCTCTTTAGTTATTCCTTAGCTCTCGCCTCCCTATACTTCAGAATTGAGATTGTTATTGTAATGATCTACCGTTGTAATTTTCAGCCAGGCAGATGATTTTATTTCAAGGTTGGAAAATAGGAAACTGAATTAAATAAAACTATATTGAATTCGCTGAAATACAGAAAAAACAGTTGCTAATCTCAAAATGCCCTACACCGTGAATATAAGTTTTTAATACAGGGTGTACTGTAAATACTCCAAATAACCTCTTAGTATCATTTTAATAACACCCGCGGCCATCTTGTTTAGCATGTGGAGTGACCAGGGTAAAACAATGCGGTTGGCACGTTGGCAGTAGTGTCTTCCAGATGTGCAACGGTTCTCATCAATAGAGTGCTGTACTGTACTTGTAAAAAAAATTTGTTTGTTAAATGATTGAAAGTGAAAGTTTTTTCTGCTTTGTTAGATTATAAATAATGTTAGACAACTGCTTCTTTATTTTTTGGGTCGCTTATCGACGTCTAAGCATAGATGTGAAACTCTATAAACAAAAACAGAGAAAGTAGGTGAACCCACGGGATAGGAAAAGTTATGGAAGCAAGACAAATGGAAGGAGGATAGTAATACTAAGATCGAGGTCGTTGTAGAGCAACTCCGCTATAAATAAAAACAAAAGAATAATTTTTCAACTTGTGAACATGATATTGTATTTCATTGGCCTAGGGACAAAGCTGTAAGCTGAAAATAGCTACAGTCAATCTAACGTAACAGTAGTTTATTCCATTACATTACATTACACATTACACATACATGCAAGTCATCATTTTCAGTACAATGTGACCATTGAAAAAGTGATAAAGCACTTTTTCCGTTAAATTAATACATTAAGCATAGGTACGCTTCTAATGTCATTAAGTCATTATCATCATCAATGTAGGTACTCTAATAATTATTAAAGTTAAATGGATTAAAACACGAACGTATTTTTTAAAAAATTAAAATTGTTTGTATTTACTTACTAAGGGTACGTAGTAGCCATTGTCAACGGTTAAAAAACAGCTTTGGAGGGAGGAGAGAGAGTAAAGCTTATTACTCAATATTCCGAAACGACTTTTTGGCTTCACTACGCTAAGCACACTAAAAAGGTTCACAAATTAAACTAACAAACCATTTGTAAAAAATTTTTCCTCTTGTTTAATCCGTGTAGGTAAAATTTTGAAAAAATGTCTAAAGAGTAGCTTTGTAAGTATAATTTATGACTCTTTTTAACCGATTTAGCGTAAGTAAAGCCAAGAAGTCATTTAGGAACATCGAGAAATAAACAGCACTGAAACGACTACTATAGTTCATGCAGGATAAATATTTCTCTAAAAGATTAAAGAGTCAAAACCGTAACCGACGGGTGGTAGTAAAACAGCCGGTTTTTGTACTCTTTCTTTCTTAATAGTTTTGTACAGTTTTCTCTTTTTTTTATTTACCAAAGAATAGTAAACGGTCAGCAGTTCTTATTTTAAAGCAAACAGGAATACAAAGAAATATACCCTTCTTAAGTACCACCTGTCGGTTTACAGTTTTGACTCTTTAATCTTTTAGAGGAAAATTTATCCTGCATGGAGTATACCTGCAATCCAGTTAAGAAAATTTGTGTGAATGGTTAAAAACCTCTAGTTAGTAAAGCTAAACCCAGTATACACATAGTGAAAGCCGAATCTGCCCAATAATAACAATTTAATTATTCTTTGAAAAAGTGAGTCTATAATGCCCACGTCAAACTGTCTCAGTGGAAGCCATTTTCTAAAATACAATAAATAAAATAACAAATTGACATATCGTCGTAAATGAGCTTTCAAGAAAGGTACCATTCGACTCCTCTTCCCATTTTACGTTTTAAGGTCTTACGTTTATTCTTTTTTGAGGGGTTAATCTAAGGAGAACACAAATACTCCATAAAGGTGTCCCCCTCGATAACAAAGTTGATAGGCCTCGCGAAATTTCAATGTTCCAAACTAACGTGAAGATATTGGAAGTGGGAAGTTTTCAAATTGACACCCTGCACCCTGTATAGTACATATTTATATCCGGTGTCTACTATCACAAAATACGTAAATATACTAATTTATTGCAACCAATTTTATCTAAACACACAACTTACTGTTAATATTACAGTATTAAGGTGAAATTAATTAGGAATAGTATATTTATTTTAGTTTAAGTATACAGGCTGTATCAAATTTCGTGTTAAGTAAAGGGATCTCGCTTATTAGCGTAGATAGAGAGATGGTTAAATGGACAAAAACGATCCTCGAGTTATGCCTACACTAAATCAAAAAACAAAATTTACCCCCTCCATAACGTTTCTGAAATATAGCGGAAAATAAAGAAATTTGCATTTTTAATTTTTGGCTCTAAAATCGTTATTTGTATAAATTTTTAAAAACTGAAAAGACTTTCTCAAAGAAACTTTTTCTGTTCTTTCAGACGATATCAACGAATTTTTGCTATCATTATTACTTTACTGTATATTGATACCAACTTTTGTTTTTCATATGGGAGCCATTTAAAAATTCTATGTCATCGGATAGAGAAAAAAATGCTGATTTCAAAAATGTATAATATGTCTATAAAATTTTTTATAAAAAAATCACCAAAAATAACTCAAATAATTATAGGTAAATTTCAATAAACATTTGCAGAAAAACAAATGAAGCACATATAAATTGTTTTTTATAAAACAGATTCAATTGTTTTTCACGGATATTGCTATTTATAAATTAAAATTCAGTTTTAAATAAAATATCCTATTATTTTAATTTTGAATTTATTATTTGTGGTTAGTTTATGGACATGTTATACATTTTTGAAATCAGCATTTTTTTCTCTATCCGATGACATAATTTTTTTAAATGGCTTCTGTATGAAAAACAAAAGTTGGTATCAATATACAGTAAAGTAATAATGATAACGAAAATTCGTTGACATTGTCTAAAAGAACAGAAAAAGTTCCTTTGAGAAAGTCTTTTCAGTTTTTAAAAATTTTTACAAATAACGATTTTAGAGCCAAAAATTAAAAATGCAAATTTCGTTATTTTCCGCCATATTTCAGAAACGTTATGGAGGGGGTAAATTTTGTTTTTTGATTTAGTGTAGGCATAACTCGGGGATCGTTTTTGTCCATTTAACCATCTCTCTATCTACGCTAATAAGCGAGATCCCTGTACTTAACACGAAATTTGATACAGCCTGTATAAGTGAACAAAATTCCTTTAAGTAATAACCATTACTGAAGAGTGAAGAGACATACACATAAAAGCTTTTTGTTTCAATTATCGTCATTGCTTTTGTTAAAAGTTTTAGCAAATTAGTTTATTGTATGTAAACCCAAAAGAAAAGCTTTAGAGATACTCTTTTGTATTAATATACATAATATTAGAATGTAAAGCTGCGCACAGTCTCCTGTAAACACTCTACATTAAGTAATCAAAATGTATTTATTACATTACATTGTAACATTTTACCTAATAAATTAGTGTGTGCGCCCACAAATAAAACGAAGTGATTTATTTTGATTCATAATAAATTAAGTTAATAATACATAATATAATTAATTAGAATAATAATTATTGTGTAACTGGAATTGAAGTTCATTTATATAATTAAATATTAGTACGGACCGATAAAAAACGCAAAATCGTCGACTCGGAAAATATTTAGCCGATTGAAACTTTTTTAATGTTATTTGTAGAGATTTTAAAATAGAATTAGTATATAAATACATATTTTTCGTTTAAAATACAAAAATTAATGAATCAGTCATAGCGAGCCACCATAGCATTTTGTAAAATGGAACTACCAAAAATTGTTAGTTTTATTGTAATTTGGCGTAGTCGGCCTGAAACATCCTGTATGTTATTATGTCGTAGCCAGGACAGTATAGATATTTAGTGAAGTGCGGCCAGATAGTGCAATAACCTGCACTAAACTACTCAGTACACCAAGTGTTCAAAGGTTTTTCGCCATTTCATAAAATGTAATTTGCGTCTAGACTCTTACTGTAATGTGAAACAGTAACATTATCAGTCTAAGAAAGTAAGTTGTTCCAGTTCCTCAAAATCACTAAAGCACTCTGTGCTGACGAAGAAAGCAAATACTTCAACAAAATAGATGGAAACGCGGTATATTAAAACGTATCCTTATAACCCAATACATACCCAATCCATTAATGAGTTAGGTCCTCGAGGAATAAATTGATATATCATCACTCATCACACCGATAAAAGTCGCTACTTTTAAAAATTTAATTACTTGAATAATAATTTCGAAAACAATAAATTACTTACTTTAAAATAGTTAAAGAATGACGAGATAGAAATTAAATTAATTGTGCATTTTATGCAGTAGCGAAAACTGCAGCTAACATGTTAGTTCTACAGTAAAGCAAAAGCAATGTAACAGTTGAATAAATGCAACTCTGAAATATTGCATTTGGAATTCAATTGTTTCCAGCTACACAAAATTGCAAGCGTGAAATAAACCACTTAAAAAATTTAATTACGTTAATTTGTAAAACACTAATTATTTTCAACTTTTAAATCTTCCATTGTAGTTATTTTATAGGTATATCAAACTATCACACAGAACGTCCACTATTAGCTATTTAAAATTTAAACGAAAGTAAATCTTTGTTTTTTCATCCGTAAGACTTTTGCCTTTTTAGAGTTTATAAAAACTGAAAAAATATATGTTTCCCAAAAAATAGCAGAGAATATTTATCTACCTTGGAGCAAAAGAATAGCCAGCTAAGCAGTTTACTGATATTAAGATTAGATATATCTTATACCATCCTTAGATGAACGACGACTTGACGATTACAAAAGCTGCTGGCGCTCCCCAGAATGGTCTATTATCCTGCAAACATGAGATAGTAAAAGCTGTTCCTGTCAGATCTAAATTGGCAAATCAAATAAAAAATATTGTGTTGATAAAGTTACTGCTTAAAGAGGCTTGTAAAGAAATTTATTTTATGCCTAACATTTATATTCATCGCTCAACTGCCCGGTTAAATCGACCGAGGGTAAAATACAAACAGCGACGTAATTATAAGGATAGAAATTTGAATTTGTAAAAAGAGTAACTTTTTTGATAAAGTCGCGAGAGTTAAAATGTACGACAATTATTGGAGATGAATCCGAGATCCATATTAGGCTTGAGCGTTTCAATTCTTAGACACACTCTTAAAGAAGGTATTTGGGTGCAAACCTAATCTATTTTTTTGGAGATAATTAATTGTCAATCGCTCAAGGTAAATTTCGGGGGATATTTTAAAGCTTATGTGCCACTCTCAAAGAGATTCAATAGAATTGATAGAAGAATAGAATGTACGGACATTATTCATTATTGTACCACTCTGCTTGTGGTAATAAAGTCACCAGCATTAGGACAGTTTTCACTATACTCGTATACTACCTAGCGTTCTTGTTCTTCGATGTATTAGTACGAAAAAGAAAACTTAATTAAAATACCTACTTAGTAGACCCGTTTCATATAAAATGCGAATACTTACACTAAACACCGAACACCTTGTATTAACAACGTAAAAGGTTTAGTAAAACGTTTTTCAAAGACCGCTTTTAGTAATTAATTGGTATTTGTACGTACCTTTGAGAGTGTCAATGTTTTAGTACACACGCATGTTAAGCAGTTAAAAGCTTTAAAATCCATTAAATAGACGTTTTGTGCTCCAAGATTGATGGAATGCACTATAAAGTTACCTTAATGGATCTAGAAAATACCGATTTATTACGAAAATCGTTCATTACAATACAATTTCTGCGTAGTTTATTGACGCACGAAAGTTTCTCCATAAAGAATTTGCTCTCCTTTTTACGTTTACCCTTTCCATAGTTTATCATAACTCAAAAATCCGAATTTTTTAAATCATTCTATTCATATCAATTTTTAAAGGAACCCACTTCAATGACCTTCCCCTATTTATTTAAGCACTGCTCTTACGTTAAGCTGGTTCTCATAGTAAGATACCGACTTTTTGACGAACATCGTAGTATAATATGTATGTTTATTGTTTATAACACTTCTTTATTGTAAAAAATATATCATCGAACTCCTAAAACTCGGGGGCGTCCTTTAGAGATCCCCCACATAGAGCATTTACTATAATTTTTTGAGCGTGGATTAAAAAGGGTGCTCGAATTGACTATTACAAATCTCTATTTTTTGCCCGGTAATACTTTTTTGTGTTTCTCCTAATATAAGGGAATTACACCCTCTGTATACATTTTACGTATATTCAATTAATCAAGACTACAATGCATTCAAATTTACTTTTATTATTTTTGTGGAATTGAAACTTTTATAAACGACAACGACTTTGAATACACATAATATGGCGAATCAGCTGGTTAATATGCGCTAAGCGCGTCACTTACCCATTATCAATAGTTGCAACTTGTATCTCGACACATTTTAGTTCAATTCTTGTCAATTTAATTTGGTGTACGGTAATGACGGGAGTGGAGTGTTGTGAAAATCGTCGTATTTGGAGGGTTTAAAACACCCTATAAACTTTCAACTATGTGTTTTAGAAAATATCGTGAAGACTGATAAGTCTAGACAATTTGTTTTCTTAAAGGTAATTTTATAATTTCCTATTAGTAGGTACATACCTGGTTATTTTTGATTTGTTGATAAGCACATATTTTCAAAAGTGGCCTTGGAAAGATTTTTTTTAGCTAATTTGGTTTCGAATAGTAGTACACAATTTATTTTGTGTCGAAAATCAATCAAATATTAATACTTCAGTTTTTCATATGTGGGGGCCATTTAAAAATTTTCTACCAATGAATAGAGAAAAAAGTCCTAATTTCAAAAACGTATAACATGTCAATAATTGTACTATTTGTACTTTTAATGAATTTTTACTATTTCTAAAATTAAAAAAGAGCGCTAGCCTAATTTTTCCATTTTTCTTTCCTTTCTGAATTTTTGCATTTATTTTTGCTCTAATACACCTAATAAACAGAGTATTTTATTACGATTTTAGAAAATATAATGTGGGGCCCTCAATCGAGGCTGGCCTCGTAATCGCTCCTACTGACTGTAAAAGTAAGAACTTTTACCTATTGTACTCGTATATAAGCAAA
Organism: Malthinus flaveolus; assembly: GCA_950108345.1. Lineage (NCBI taxonomy): Eukaryota > Metazoa > Arthropoda > Insecta > Coleoptera > Cantharidae > Malthinus > Malthinus flaveolus. Next base: position 66,052,832 of record OX467285.1, read on the forward strand.
CGTCAGAATCGGGTAACTTTGCATCAAATTTATGAATTCTATCAAGTAACAAAATAATTAAGATCAATTAATAAACAATAGACAATTAAGTTCATTGGAAACAAAGAGAGATAAAACAAAATAACATTTAAGATTAGCTTCATTTTCCGTCATTAATCTTATAAGCACGCGTTCATTGTATAATTTTGAATTGAATTGATTGCTCTTTTTCTATGGTGTAAACTTATTAAATAAAGGGCTATAAACATTATTTTTGTTTATACTAATTTGGTCTGCTAAACCCGCTTCAAAGATCGTACACAGTGTTCTATCAATGCATTAGTTGACAGCATTAGTGTAAATAATTGTTAAAAGTGGTTCCAAGGAAAGAAAAACGTACCGCATGCACAAAGCTACGCGAGGCTTGGATTTAAAACCCAGTAGCTAGTAAATTTTTTTATTAGTTGAAAAAATTCAAAATAATAATTATTACTAATTACTAATGGTAAGATAGATTGCAAGGGACATCCTTAATATTACTCGATTTATGGTTCCTAAAACCATAAATGGTCGAATAGGACTCCACTGGTTGTCTCTTTTACACGTAAAACCTATGCCCGAGTTCTGAGGCTGATATTGTCATGTTTAGGGAAACAGTAATTTGTAGTAGTAGTAGTTAGTAGTAGTAGAAGCTTTTTTCGATAGAATACTTGACGTAGAAACCGTGTGTTCTGAAGCCACTATGTGCTTGTACCATGAACAAAATAATATGGAAATTTAAATGTCTAGTCTACGTATAATTAATGCTAAATCCTGTTTGTAGAGAATATTTTCGTTAATAACTAATTAATTGAATAAATATATTTTTCCGTTTACTACGAAATTCTTTGTTTTAGAAAACAGTGAGTTGTGAGTTGCTATACAAATTTCGACAGGACCATGTTTATTAAAGATGGCGATTACTTTTATCTCCCTCAAAGTGTGGTTCTATTAGTTTCATGAAAATATTATGTAATCTTTATAAATCACTTAGAAAAACAAATACACAACTCCAAACATACATCAAACTTTAGCTACTTGTACAGATACGTCGACGACATAATAGTCTGCTGGAACGGCACCAACAGAAAATTAGATACTTTCCTTCAATACCTCAACACACTCCACAAAAACATCACTTTCACTATGGAAAAAGAGGACAACAAAACCCTAAACTTTCTAGGCCTCTCCATATCCAGAGAGCTCAATAAACACTCTTTTGCTATTTTCCACAAAATTGCTCACACAGACACGACTATACACATCACCTCCACACACCCCATATCACATAAACTAGCCGCTTTCCACTATATGATTCACAGACTACTTTCCGTCCCAATGACGGACAAAAACTACAAAAAAGAGCTAAACCGAATATACATAATCGCTAAAAATAATGCATAAAGTCCTAACATAATCACCACCATCCTCAAGAAAAAACTCCACAAAAAGACTTTGGCTATGGTCTACGCACAACAGACACACGATGATACCAAAAAAGAACACACCGCTTTCACTTACATCGGACTTCCATCCGAAAAACTCAACAAATTCATCACCAAAAACAACAACAAAAAAGTAGCATTCAAAACTGACAACACCCTCAGCTCTATTATAACCAACACCAAAACCAAAATAGACCCTATGAAAAAATCAGGAGTCTACAAACTCTCCTGCCCCGACTGCAATGCAGTATACATAGGACAAACCGGCAGAACCTTTGAACAAAGGTTCAAAGAACACTCAAGAAGCTACAGACACAGAAAACCTGATTCCAACTATGCCGAACACATCTTCAACCACAACCACACATTCACTCACAAACCCGAGATTTTACATATATCCACTAAAAGAATCAAACTAAATTACCTAGAAACCATAGAGATCATGAAACACAACAATAGTAACTACACATTATTAAACGAGCAGATTGATCTCAACAATTCTCCGATAATAAAAGTCTTAACGGAACACGAGATAAGGAAAAATACCGTTACTTCGAACATATAAATACCGGACGCAACCCTTACGCAGACAGTTAAAAACTTGCTCCGAAGATGATACAGTGTATCGAAACAGCTGTCAGCAACCAAACTGACAAAATTAGTGCAAATGGCTATTCTAATTTAGTTAATACAAGAATATTATGTCTTTTACGATTTAAGCAAGTTGCTTGAGCTGTTCAAATAAAAGAGATGTTCAAAGACAGAAGATGCTACGGCTTCTGCTTATTATTTATTACGTAGTGTTCACTCTCAAAAATTTTATTTTAACTAAATTGATTTAAGTTGAAAATAATTAACTAATATTTATCTAATAATAATAATAGTTTTCGAGTTAAGTAGCTGAAAGTTGAAACGTTTGTAGGGAAATCCTGTAAGAGCTCGATGTCAAGGTTGATTTCTCTTAAAAGTGAAACCCGTTGGTCAAGGAATTCAATTTGTCGTAAAGTTTTGGTTAAGATTTCCATTTCCCTGAAATGCTTTCAAAATAAATGAGTAAAACGAACTGTCAAATACATCCTTGGCGTTTCCGTTTTAAATTTTTAGGACGTGTCTCGAGTAAAAGAAATTTTATGCTTGGATATGTCCATGAACAACGTACCATGATCGTGTACAATATAAGTTGTAACAAATTTTTTGAAATTTTGTCAGTTTGTAAAGAAACATTGTGTTGACTGAAATGTGGAAAATGCAAAATCAAATAAGTGTAAATATTGGTTTACGTAATAATATTTTACAACAAACCACCGCTTCAACTTTTTTAGTAACTTGTAATCGAAAAAAGTGCATCAAATTTCTGCAGCCATTTTCGTGACAATGGGAAAAACTTTTCTAAAGCAACCGATCTAATAATATAGCGATTGTCATGGCAACTACAGCCAGGTCCAAATGTGCTTGCTGTAAAAGTTTCTCGAGTTATTGACTTTAAAAAACGGCCTTTTTACTAATTCTAAATAACCTCTCCGTGGAGGATTTCTTATTTGCTCGAATTTCTAAATGTACAAAAAAAGAAAAACTAAATTTTTACGTAAACATGTGTTTGGGCTTCTTCGAACCGTAGCTGGGCGCGTTACAAGCTGGAGTAATAATTATAAGATCTTTCTAAACTTTGGGCATCTTGAAATGGTCTCTTTTTGTTCAGGCAAAAGGGAACCCTCAATAAATAATATACTTTATGAACTTGACATTTGACATTTTTAGATGTTTTAAAAAATGTAAGACAGGGGGTCAAATAGACGTTATCTAAAAGTAGAAGGGCGTGTTTCTGAACTGATAATTTGGTTTTACAAATCCATCGTAAAAGACGTAATTTAAAATAATAGTTATGAGTTGCAAACTTCAGTCCCAATGGTAAAATTGGCATAACTTAAAAATTATATTTCTTTTGAAGTCCTTAAATGAATATTTAACGTCCTTAAACGATGATCCCTGTATACTTTTATACATATCGATCGTCATTTAACGCAAAATAGTTCATTAAAATAAATGAGATAACTTCAGCATTGCTCTCGATTCGGAAAAAAGTTTAATGTAACTGCATACTGACTAAAACTATCTTCGTGCAATTTTGATCCTTTAGACTAGATTAGATTTCTATTTTTCTGCAACTATCGGTACAGACAAAAAAGCGTTTGATGAGTGATGAGATGAAAATCAAAACAGAAAAAAATTTTATAATACACTATTGATTGGGCATAAGTTTATTAGAAATTTTCTTTTATTTAATTATTCACCGCATGTGATGGATACACACATCACCAGGTTGGTGTGTAAATGTTTTTTATCACCACCTTCTAAAATTAACGTCAGTGAAAACTTTAAATACAATATCTACACAACAGTGTTGTTCCTCGTTAGTGTTGATAATGAATTAAAATTCCATTCGCTTTACTTTTGCCACCCCATTTACTTAGTAAAAAAAGGGCGATGATTAATAATGCATTTTTTAAACTCTTTTTCGAAAGCAAATTAAAAATATTCACTCAAGTGACTTTTTATTTTCGCAATTTATTCGCTCGAAATTTATTTACTTCAATAGGTGGAAAATTAAGAAAAATTTTAATATTGGATTTTCTCTAAATGTAGCTTATGAAGCAAATTTTTTGAATTTAAAATTTCATGTCGAAGTAACATAAAATCTAAATTTTAACATTATTATTGATTATAACGTTTTATAAATGTGGAGAATTTACAAATTTTTTTGGTTTAAAATTGTTAATTGAAATTGTAATTTATTTTCGTTACCGAATTAAACACGTTCGCGTACATAAATTTTACAATTTGTTGTTTTTTCATCCATTACGTCTCATTTATAAAATTAAAATGTCCATATAAAATCTCTCCCGGTTTTCGACCAGGACTTATTCAATTTGGTAGGTTAGAAAATTTTTAAACCAATAAATTATTAGCGGCGTTAGAAGGAAATTAAGCAAATCGACAGCTTGTTTAAAATTACGGTCGTGTAATATGTGTCTGACGATGCAGAATCCTTTCAAGAAATAAAAGAAGGGTTTCATAGTGTAGGCAGATTTTCACGAATGATTGAAGCTTTAAATTGAACACATATTTGAGTTTAATTTCCGGAGTATTTATCACATTTGCCAACTCATCCACTTTATACCACCACTGAGGTTTGTAATAAGAATTGAAACTCTTTGAAATAAATTTTTTAAATTGGAAAAAAATATTAGTGCCTTACACGATGAAACGATCAGAATTGTATTATTTTTAACCGTATTTAATTTCTAATGGTTTATTCAGTTTATTGTGATTGTTTTCAACGTTCGAAATTCGATAGTCACCAATCAGACCGCCAGTTAGTTCTCCCAGCGATGATTGGATCTGAAATTGGATTTTACCGAGCGCTATTCCTATTTAAGAATTTGTCACAATTATTTTGGCAACTCTAACCATCAAAATAATTATTACATTATTTTATACATACGAGGATATATTGAAAAATTCTTAGCCTACTATAGTATAACCTACTACTATAGAACAAAATTTCAATGTCAAAATATTTTATTACTCAACATATTCTCCTCTTAATTGGATACATTTATTACAGCAAATTTGCAACGTCTCTAGACCTTTCAAAAAAAATGTTTTTTCTTGCTCTGCAAACCAGACCTCCACAGCTTTTATTACCTCCTCGTTGGAAGAAAATTTACGACCTTTTAAACTTTTTTTCAGTTGAGGAAAGAGATGATAGTCGGACGGAGCCAAATCTAGAGAATAAGGGGAGTGTTCTAGTAATTCAAACCCTAAATCACAAATTTTTTGCATGGCAACATGAGATTTGTGTGCAGGGGCGTTGTCCTGCAAAAACAAAACACCTTTAGATAGCTTTCCGCGTCTTTTCTCTTTAATTTTTTCCAGTAGAGTGGTCAGTAATGTCGAATAGTAATCTCCAGTTATTGTTCTACCCTTATCCAAAAAATCAATCATGATTACTCCATGGCAATCCCAAAAAACTGAAGCAAGAACTTTTCCAGCAGATTTTTGAACACGAAACTTCTTAGGTCTTGGAGAACCAGAGTGTCACCATTCCATCGATTGTTGCTTTGTTTCTGGATCGTAGAAATGTACCCAAGTGTCATCCATAGTAACAATTCGGTTTAAAAAGTTTACATCGTTTTCAAATCGAGCACAGTTCGAACGCGATACTTCTACCCTTGCACGCTTTTGGTCAACATTCAAACATTTGGGGATCCATTCTGCAGAAATTTTTCTCATGTCCAAATTGACGTGAACTATATGATGAACGCGTTCGTATAAAATATTCAGTGCTTCAGATATCCGTTTTAGCCCAATTCGACGGTCTGATAAAATCATGTCATGAACTGCATCGATATTTTCGGGGACTGACACAGAAACTGGCCTTCCCGATCGGTCATCATCTTCAATTGAAAATTTACCTCTTTTGAAGCTTGCAGTCCAATTTTTCACGGTCGCATACGAAGGACATTGATCACCAAGGGTATTAACCATATCTTTGTAAATCTGCTTACCTCTTAACCCTTTTAAATATAGGTACTTGATGATGGCTCGATACTCCAATTTTTCGATTTTCACAATTTCGGTGGACATCTTTTTTCTTTTAATTTATTGCTTAACTCTAGGTCTGTTCGTTTGCAATGTTTTCGCTGCTTTTTTGCGTGAGATCGTGAAGTCGAGTGTTCGTTTGTAAAATGTTTTCTGAGTAGATCAGTATCGTAACGTCACACGAATCAACTCCAACATGATTTGCCTGATATTAGAGTGAACTCAGACATTCCAAACGAACAGACCTAAGGGTTTACTTTTTTCACGTCAAACTTTACACTGACACTTCTAATAAGTTATTGTTCGTTGCTAATGTAATTTATAAAGGTAATGATACATCATTAGAACTTTATTACTACGAGTAAAACTTTTGTTACTAATCCCCCACAACCCCCACAAGCCCCCAACATCGAACAAAAAATGATTATGTTGACTTATACTAATATCATCCATAAAATTTTCTGACGTTGATTCAAAATCATCCTGTACTGGAGTGAAGTGTTAAATTACAAACGCTTTTAAGGAATTTATATTAATGGAATGTTCAAAATGCGAATCAAGAATAATTACCCCCAAAAAAAAAGAAACATTTAATGGAATTGATATATGTTCGAATGTATTCAATCGGTATACCTACAAGTTTCGCTTGGAAATTAGAAAAATCGTCAATTAACAAATCAGAGAAATATTTAATGAAATTGATAGGTGTTCTAATGAATTTGCGTTTGTTTAAATAAAAATCGTTACAAATTTGCCGAGGTCAAAGTGAAAGTATTTCGTGTCTAAATAATGGTATATTAATTAATTACACATCCTAATAAAAAAAATATTGTAAATGCTGCATGTAACTGAAAGAGAATTGAATTTATTCGACGTTCCCGAGGAATTTTTTCCTAAATAAGTTTGTTTCAGTTGTAATGAGTTTATTGCATACTTTAGCTGTGCTCACTGTATACCGTAACACCATAATTAATACATGTTATAATTAACACGGAAAAATTGTTTTTTTACGATTTTTACTAAAGTCACCTTTAAAATATTAACTGTGAAAGATTATTAAAAATAAAATTTTTTATTATTGTAAATTTGATAATCGCTTGCTTTTAGTACAACGTCGTTTTATTCAGAAAAACTAAATAAAAGTATTTCTTTGCATTTTTTAAAAATAAATATTAGGCATCGACTGCTAAGATCATTAGCCGAATTTCTTTGTATTATTATTTTTTTATATCAGCAGCACCTGATATAAATAATTACACATCAGCAGCATGCACCTGATATCAATACAAAATAATACAAGGGAATACTTTTAGGCATTTAAGGTGGCGATATGCTAGAGTGAGAAAGGTATAATATATGCTCATTTTGAAAAGTAAGCAACTTTAAGAATAACGACGACTGTTATCAAATAGCTACAATTTATATAGTTACGCAAATTTATTCCCAATTTCAGAAGGCCCCTGTCCTTATAATAGAAATATAAAAATTCAAAAGCGTTTTACTGGAGCGGTTGGTTCAGGTTCATTATGTTAATAATCATTCTTCAAAAGTCTCACTTTTTATTTAAAAATGGGCCAAAAGTGGGTAACTAAAAGCGAACAATTATTCTAACTTTCAGTAAGCCTTATCTCTATTAAATATCAACATTTCAGCATCAAAATTTAGCTTACATTGTAGCTCAATCTTTCTACTTTATTTTTTGTTTACATAATTTTTTTGTAACTTCAATAGGTTTTGCTGCTCAAGCGCTCTAGTATAGCACTATTTGCAACATTTATTACATGGGCAAAATCGCCACCTTAATTTCTCCGAGTATTGTAAAGTTATAATTATGATAATTATAATACTTTTATTGGTAATTTTTTAATCATTTAGAGGTACAATAATTTTACCTTTCCATCGCTACTATACCTACTCTTTATTTTCCAGTAGCATAAACTGGGAAGTAGTAATCATCAGCGTTAAGGCTCGTGTCCACTAGCAAGCAACTTGTGATAGATTTTTCAGACACTGCTTGCGTAGCCGTGTACACACAATTTACGTTTTTATCGAATTTACTCTACACAAATTACTATAGCAAGTAGCTTTTGTGGTTTCAAGTGTACACGTGTTTATAGAAATATATCTCGGTTATAGAAAGAAGCAGGTAGTATGCCTACCATAAAAATCATCGATTTCCAAAGAGCTTATACATCTTTGGGAATTATCTTTTAAAAGCAATGACAATTTACGGTGCCAAATATTTATTTGTATACAGGCGTTCGTTTGCACAAAAGAATATAATTATAATGTAGCTACCTATAATGCAGAAATATAATTTAAACTTTGGGAATGGTTTTTGTTTGTTATAATTTTATGAAAGAAGTGTGTACAAAGCAAATAAAAAGTCATAAATATAAGAAAAGACTTTGTAATTCTAACTGGTTTTTGTATGAGTGTACCGTTAATTTTGGGAAGACATTTATTTAATCCCCTACAATCCATTTGCACACATTGCACATTTTTTACTGAATTTATTTATTAAATTTTTAATAAACATATTTGAACCTTTACAACTAATTAATAAATGCAAATCATTAAATAATTATAATGAAATTCTAATGATATCTCCCGGTATTTCCAATACCTAATTTGATGAAAGCAAAAGGGTTTTTTTTTGTTCTCGAGCACTTTGTCGAAATACCGACTTCAAAGCTTGTCGTAAATCATTAGTATGTATTTAGGCACTTTTGACTACAAAACAGTGCCAAAGAAACGGGACACAACACTGAAAATGAAAGAGAATCAAATTTACTACATCAAAATATTCCCAAGAATACGTAACTCGTCTGTCTTTTGGCCACTTTTACTTTTTTGAATTTTCTTTCATTCCTGGTTTAGCTATTTCCTTAAAATTATGTAATCTCCGTTGAATCTCAGTCCTTTCGAACAATTGCGCTAATTTCACCAATGTGGCTTATTTTTTTATTCGTTTTTTGCTTGGGATACAATTCAAAAGTGTCATTTAGCAAATAAGTATCTTTTGCTCGCTCAAAGACGTTTTTCTTTCATCTTGTATATAAGTAATTTGTACGCTTGCTAACAACTTTCGGGACGGTTCCGAAAGTTTTGCTTCATTCGGTTTTGGCAAAACGCCCGTGTACACTTGCAAGTTAGGGGTCCACCAAATTTATACCTCTCACACCGAAAAGATTTATTTACTTGCGAAAATTTTTGTCGAGAACTGTCAATCATTCCAAAGTTGCTTCGTATTTTACTACCTGAGGGTAGTAATAAGGGTTTACAATTTTAAGATATATGGACGCAGTTGACCAGTCCAGTAATGCTTAAAAGAATGCCACAGCACTTCTAAAAAATTGTTTGGTCAACTTTCGTTGTGACAGTAAAGTCTTCCGTCCTTCTTATAAATAATTTGAAAACTTGTTGTCTAACCATTGGAACAGCTCCGAAAGTATTTGCCCGAGTCGGGCTTGCCAAGTCGCACGTGTACACTAGAAAATCGTGCCAAGCTGAGTGCGATTGTATACTTGCAGCAGTTTTACTCTATGTGACGTGTACACGTGGTTTACACAGTACGCACCTGTTCTCAGACCTAACTTGTGAAACTTTTACTTGCTAGTGGACACGAGCCTTTAGAAACACTGTTGAATTCCTACGTTCATATTTGGTGGTTTACACTCGAGGTATTAAGGGCTCCGGCTCTATATCTTGAAGACGACGTCCTATTGTAAAATTACTTTGATTTGGGAGCTTTTGACATCTCCAAGATGAACATCTTAGGAATATTACGCCAGTTTGTACGGTATTAAAGAAATTAATATTTACATATTTATTATCCCCAAGATCTGCTGATATTAATTTATTTAAAATCAATACTTTTTTCGGTTTATTGCGTTTAACTTTGATGCCATTACCAGTTTTTTTAAATAAAAATGAAGTTGAAAAAACCAAAGCCAATCCAAAGTTGCATGAGCTTATATCCACCCATCAATTTCAATTTCAATTTTGTACGAAATCTTTTTGTTGCTTGCAATTGAGTTATCTCACACTTTAAGTACTTGTTTTCATTCATTCACATAGTCATGAGATGAGAGATTTTTAAGTTTAACATAATATTTATAGAAGTATACTAGTGGAGAAATGATTACTGCTTTTACATCAAAATTTTAGTTCTTGTTAAAGTGCTCTTTGTGGTCAATAAGAGAGCATTCTATAAGTTTTCTCAAGAAATTGCAATAAAAGAAAAAATGTTTTATCGTTTTAATTACTCAGCTTTTAAATTACTACTGTTTTTGTTTAATTACTTTCTTCTTAAAAAAATATGTCACGTGGATACATAAATTCTTATTTTAAGCCAATCTTAGAACATTCCATTTATTTTGTGACGGTGCTCGATGGATTCTACTACCTAGTAGAAAATATCAATATTAACGTGTTGAAAGTAATATAATATCAAAGTTGCAACTTAAAAGGCAAGTCAACAAGTGCTTTATTTGCCGAAGAGCTTTTAGATTGGTGGCACACTCATAAATACCTATAATATGAGAATATTTTTACTGTCGTTTCTTTAGAATAAGTCGCGTAATATAAATTCTAAACAAAGAAATGATAAAAGTAATTATTTATAGTTGAATAATTTGCAGCCCTTAAAATCCGGCGCCTAAGGCAACCGGATACCTTGTCTTTCCGCGAATACAGCCACGCAATCACGAAATCTTCGATTTTTGAACAATCCTTAAGAGTTAAACTGTTTATACCACTAGAATTGAATTTTTCCAATTAAATCAAATTTAAAGAAACTTATGATACGTATCGAGAATTTAAAATTCGCGACGAATTAAAACGACGTCACTATTATAAATTAATTATGATTTCTGATGCGTAGGTCTTGCGTCTGCATCTACATTGCAATACGAAGCCGGCAAATCAACGACTGCTGATGAACAAAACTGAAAAACTAACAGTTAACAGTTTACTTCATCCACGAATAACGTATGTCTCAAAAGTTTTCGGAAAAAATAAAAGTAAAATTAATTTATAGTAAACATAGTCCGATCTAGTTGTCGTTGAAAACAAAATGTGGTGAACTATTTGAAGTTTAATTTGATGTCATTAGGATATAAATAATGGCGATTATAATGTCGTACAAGCTTGGTATTCGTAGAGGTGTTTATCAGTTGGTTGGACGTGTACCTAAACGCGATATTGTTAGGATCTACAAAGAGGAAGATATTTCGGTTTCGACAATCTATCAAACAATAAAAGATTGCCAGGAGGGTATTCCTTGTATCGATTTACCTAAAAGTGGACGACCTAAAGTTTTAAGTAGACTTAATGAGCGAAGATTGATTGAAAGAGCAAAAAACACAGTGGGAACGTCAGCACGTAAGTTATCTCGAAGATACCATATTTCACGCTCGACTGTTAGTCGAACATTATCCAGAAATAATCTATATTACCTTAAAAGACGCAAGGAAAAAAATACACTGCCACTCAGTTGGAAAGAATTCCCGGGTGTTGCCGTGCTTTGAGACGCATTCATTTTCGTGAAAAAGTTATCGTTATGGACGACGAAAAATATTTCACGTTGTCCAACTCGGAGATCAAAGGTAATGACGGTTTCTATACGGACAGTGTACAAGACGCTCCAGACGAAGTTAAATTCAAAGGCAAAGTCAAGTTTGAAGATAAAATTTTGTCCCGAAGGCAGATAACCCTCCAAATGTTCCTCAAGCGAGGCCCATTGAGGAATTTTGGTCTGTTTTGAGCAGAAAGGTATATGATGGGGGTTGGGAAGCCCACAATGAGGAGCAGTTAAGACGTAGAATCTTCCAAAAAATTCGAGAAGTCGACGTTGATACCGTTCAAGGACTGATGAGGCATGTAAGAAACAAATTACGTGCCATAGAAGATCATGGGCCTTTATCTGTCATGTAAATATTTAGTTAAATTCAAGATAGATATAAGAATAATATTCTGTTGTTAAAATAAATAAAAAATGAAACTAAAAAAATTTGACTTTTACTTTTTTCGAAAACTTTTGAGACATACGTTAGTGTATCAAAACAACCGAGTCTTTTCCTTCTAACGTTGGAGCAATTCCTTTGACTCCGGTTAGAGAAACCGACAACGGATGAAAAAGGTTCCCACGTCATCGTCTGGAATCGCCTTCAGAATTAAGTAATTTTGTAGTTTAGCTTTTGTATAATAAATTTGGGCTTATTCTAAAATTCACGTGCCCTCTGAAAGCGACAAATTAATTATGATGTTATACAATCCGATTGAATTCATAATAATTTGATCTCATTTATTAACTAAAAGATAATAAAGATGGTTTCTTATAATTTATACTAATCCAAGCTAACCCAAAATTTAAATCTTTATTTTCAATAATTTACAATAAATATTATATCTGCTATGATAAAATAAAAGTTGTAAGAAAGTCCGCTTCTGAGAGAACCCCAAATAATATATCAACTTTTGTTGGTGTTGTGTATAAGAATTAATATGGTGTTTCTTCTATACAAACTACCAGTATCATTATCCTTAATTAAATAGGAGCGCGGTTCTGGCGTTTTTTTACAAATTGTACCAGGAGACCACACATCATATTATGATGATTTTTATACATTATTGTATGTCCTGTTTTAAAACTAATTTCTTCACTTTTACACAACTGTTCTTTTCTATTATAAACAACTACTTTAGGTTTTAATAAACTTTTTGAAACTGGAATTCTACATTTGAGATTTCTCGAAAACCACAACCGTACAGGAGAAGGCGAATTAACTTTAGGAGTATTTCTAAAATTTAACAACGCTATTTCTCCTACACAAGATCCAATTAGTTTAGATGAAAATGTTGACATAGTAGAACCAGAGGCTACTACTTCAAAATTCAATAAACTTACTGTTGGGAGCTTTTAAGTTGCAGTAAATTAAAATTAGGAAGGTCGGCTCCAGAATCGTTGGTGTAATGAAAGTGCATTTCGAAACCCTCCTATGCTACTCGATGACATTTTAAAATCTGAAGTTGGTGTTTGAATGTAATTCGAACCCATTTCAATCTAATTAAAACAACCCGCTCTAAACATTCCTATATCACTGTCATCGATTCGGCAGCGGCACACAGACTAGATTAGCTGTGTGAAAATGAGAACCAAATTGTTTTTCTATTTCGCGTTTGTTCTAGCCTTGTTTCGACTCCGAAAACAGTGCGGAAACAGATCCGCTTTTGACACTATTATAGGGATTTCATTTTGAGGTTGGCAAAGTGCGTCAGTTATTATTTTGACAGATGGTTCTCAAAGTTCATTATTTTATACTATTTTGAGGTTCCTGTGTTTAATTACCTTCATAAAATTTATTTTTTAAGAACTTTTAGCTAGTTTTATTTAGGAAAAACGATAGCACATGATATATTATGTAAAAATATTTAAAAAATATTAATAGGATTAGTACATAACGTCAAAATAACTTTGACATTGCTCTTTACTAACTAACTTTATATAAATAATGTCAGTCATGACCTTTGAGTAATGACAACATAAATATGTTACCAAAAAATTTTCTAGAGGGCTATTGAATGCTTTTTAAGTGCAATTATAATAGAAAAACTTGAGTCACAAGGGCTTTTTGTCGCACTCAGTAAATTGCTGACTCCTTTGCAGTCGGTTTGCAAACTTTTCCTTCGTGCGACAAAAAGGTAGCTTGTGTGTTTTTAAATATACTATTAGGTAAAGTTGCTACTTTTTATAACTGACGGTATCCTTGAACTGTTTCTTGTTTTGATTGGACGAATTTTTAACTTTTTTGAATAAATTGCAAATTTAAACTTCGCTGTGCGGTCACACAGTGACTCCTGAGCTACCGGTACACATATCACACTAGACCGCATCCATCGAATGAAGATTTCTACCACTGACCATGTAATTTGCAATGTCGAGATAATCGAATAAACTGTTTGCCTCTCTTTTTGACCTGTACTTGTACTATCGACCTTTAATTAAAAGGATGAACGGAAGACCGGTAAAAACCCCGTATTAGTTGCTTGTATCTTTCACCTTTGAGCAAAAATCTTCAACATTTTTTTTATTTCGGGATTTTATCAAACCCCATTACTAATAATTGTAATTTGCCATCAATCCGTAGGACAACAGTTAGTTAACTGCTACTGTTTGTTTCCTACAGATCAATTTAGTCCTCCTAACATTTTTTAAATAATCCAGTTACTTATCAGCTTATCACTATCACAATTACTATTACAGATATTTTTATTTTATTATTTAATTTTAACTAATAATATCGCATTTCTATGTTTAGTAGGTATACCAATTATAACTTTAAACGTAAAATATGCTCTCAACTGAACGATTCGAATTCTTTTTATACATATTATAATTGAACAAATCTGCTATTGCAATACGATAGTTAAATTTGATGAAATTGATTGATGGTAATATTTATGTACTATCGTATTACTATATTATAGGTATGCAGTTATTTGCTTTGAAATTCGCTCTTTGTAAAAATATATTCTACAAATATGCTTGCCTTACCTTAAAGTAAATTTAAATTTCTTTCTGAATTGAATACTATACCTAGGTAGCTACCTACACTAAACGTTAATAAAAGAAAGTTCTAAAAGTTTAGTTTGGAAAGATTGATATTTGAAACTATTTTTTTCGGAAACTACTTCTTTTTCATATAGTATGTAGATACGTATAAATAAACCTTCTTCTACATATATTTTGATTTTGACCGCTCGTTCGAAAATAATTAGTACCAATAATAATGTTCGGTTGAACAAATTTATTTTGTTGTATTTCAGCCTAATTTATTTTAATTGCAATAATTACACATAGGCTTTTTAAAGCTTTTAATTGATTTAAACTTAGGGAGAGATAAAACAAACTTTCTTTGCCCACTTTGAAGTTTAGAAAATTTCCATGATTTCTACTCAAAGGAAGGAATTAAAATTTTCTTTTTACACTTATTAACGTTTTTAGTACAAAACCGTTTGTGAATTATATTTTTGTTTAATCGTATTAAATCTTGTTTTATTGTTATGATTTCTAGCCTGAATATTACTTAGTAATTTTAAAAGTTTTAATAATATAAAATAAATTTTACTCTGTCGTTAAATTTGCAATTCAAGTTGGGTAGACTTACTGCCCACTTCAAAGCTTCGATTAAAATTATTAATTATTTCAGTTAACTATCAAATTACTAATTAAGTGTCGTTATTTACAAAAAATGCGCCAATTATATTAGAAACACATTTCTAACACATTTGGAGCTTTTTGACAGAACACCTCTTTCCACTAGAGGAAAGTTTTCTCAAATTCGGGTATGTGTACCCCCTGGGGTACGGAAGGGTTCAGTGGGAGTACGCGCTGCACCCCGCTTTGAGCTTTCATATACGAGTAATTTGTTAATTTTCGTACCTTGTAATCTTAAGCCGTTTGGCATTTTATATATAATTTGTGTTGGCGAGTGTACCTACTCAGTAGGTATTACAAAAATTATAAAATAGGTACCTACCTACTCATATATGTCAAAAGTTTGGGAACCACTGCACTAGAGCATGAAATTTACGAAATTTAAGAGCTTATACAGTTATTTTACCG
This sequence comes from Malthinus flaveolus, assembly GCA_950108345.1. Taxonomy (NCBI): domain Eukaryota; kingdom Metazoa; phylum Arthropoda; class Insecta; order Coleoptera; family Cantharidae; genus Malthinus; species Malthinus flaveolus. The sequence continues at coordinate 66,068,525 of OX467285.1, forward strand.
TAAACTCTCAATAATCTTTTATAAATACGGGGATTGCTTTAATTTAGTTGCGAGATCTAAATTATGATTTCGGGCTAAAATACAACCGTGCAAAAGAGAGATTTGCCTTTTCTATATTACTGAAGAAAAACTCAAAAACACAAATCTATATCATTTGCGAATTACACGGCAAATGTTAGCAACGTTTTTGTTAGCACAATAAGATGGGTTTGCTAGCGGCTTTACTACCTTCTCCGGAAAATAGCTATTATTGTGGTTAGTAAGTACATCTAATTAAAATGCAATCTTCTAATGAAATTGTTCGAAAATTCTAATAAAACTGTATTGCACTCCCCTAACTAGTACAATATTATAGTATTAAGCCATTATACTTTACACAATAGAAACTGCAAATTACTTTTTTAATTATTTCCCGTAAATAGGTAGGTAGGTATACGGAATAAATATGTTGGAAAAAGTTTATTATTTTGTAAATTACTTGTGAAACGGTTATTTATTTTTTATACTAATCGTTTTCTTGTTATTATGAAAATATATTTTGTCCAGCTAATTTACCAACTTCAAATTAAAATATAAAAAATTAATAACTTTGGTAGGTAGAATAAGCGGTTGGTAAACTCGAACGCTTTATAAAAATATTTTTTTAGAAAATTAAAAAAAAATTAGTCCTTACGTTCTCGCTTTTCTCCATCATCATTCTTTTTCGTCGAGACTAGGTTTATAAAAAAGTACAATGAAGAATTACCTACGTTGATATTGTAAGCTTGAACCAGAGTTACCCAACTTACGTGTATAAACCTTTTATATCCTCTTCTGCCATGTTGCGTGCTTGTCTATTTGAAACTCTCGCTGGTGGTGGTTTTCCGCAAGATGATTAATAATCTCTTTGGAAATATCCCCGCCCTATAAACAAGACCCGAACCAATTTTTTGTTAATCTCGCAGAACTTCAATTTTCTTTTTGCCCTTTATATCGATGCTAGCACGAGAATTACGTTAGCCACTGAACTCTTAGCACTTTCTTTTCAAATTTTTTTATTTATTTTCGTGAGTTTAACATTATACTTTTTTTGTCATTATAATGTTCGTTCCCAATTTTATCGCTCAGTTTACAATAGTTAAACATTGCATTCTTACGGCATTGTTTCAGTAATAGAAAGTATATGCAGCTTGAATTTTTTTGTAAGTTTTTTGCCAAAGCAATTTTATCACTTTCGGGTTAGTTCGTAAAGAAAACTCAACTACCTCATCGAATAAATGAAAGTTGCTGTCATCTCCGGATCTCTATTAGACATTTTTGGACAACGGTACACATGAAATTAAAAAATTTCTTTCATAATATCTCTCAACTTCGTCTAAAAATTCAACTTGGCAGCCGTAAAAAGAAAAAGGAAGAACAGGGTTTGATAGTCGCGCATTGGCCAGTTATACTTTGCTTAAGTTTACAAAAAATTTTTGCGCTCTAATCGGGCGCAAGAAAATTTTCAAAATAATTTTGTATTTCAGAAAAAAAATTTAATTTCTAAACTTTTCAATGCTGAAAGTGCTGTCGTTAGGGCATTAGTTAACAAGAACTAATTTCAGTTACAGATTGTAATAATTTAACACTTTTTAAATCATTTTTGATTTTACAAAATTTGAAAATTTCCATGGAAATTTTCTTTGCACTTTGTAGTGTACTTGCGATATTTATTTAAGGTGCTGTATTTAGAACAGAATTCTGCAAAGTTCGAGATAATTTCACCAATAATACTTTTGACCTCAAATAAAAAATTTGAATTCCGTTTTGTGATTTTGACGAGAGAATACCTAATTAAAACTTTATTTTGAATTTTAAAAATAGTTGTTTTATCATAACATTTGTTTTTCTTCGATAAGAGTTTACATCTGCGATCCGATCAGCTAAATGGAATATGATTTTTAAATGTTATGCAAAATACTATAGTTCGTTCAGATTTCTTTTGTGTCACATGACAATTCCATGACATTAGAACAAGATACCGAATACAATATTGATTGTGTGACATGTAAGTGATACTGAATGAAGTATACCTAATAATCATTATTGTAGGGACTCAAATTTTTAATATTTTAGTGTATCATTGAACTCGGTTTAGTTAAGGTTGCGATTTTGCCCATGTTAGAAATCTTGAAAATAGTGCTTTACTGGAGCGGTTGAGCAGCAAAACCTATTGAAGTTACAAAAAAATTTTGTAGATAAAAAATAAAGTAGAAAGATTGGGCTACAACGTAAGCTAAATTTTGTTGCTGAAATGTTGGTATTTAATAGAGATAAGGCTTACTGAAAGTGAGGAAAATAGCTTGCTTTTATTTATCCACTTTTGGGCCATTTTTAAATAAAAAATGAAAATTCTGAGATATACATATCGTACTCTATACTTTCTTCTTCACTTTAAGACTTAGTTTTGAAGAATAATTAACATAATGAACCTGAACCAACCGCTCCAGTAAAACGCTTTTGAATTTTTATATTTCTATTATAAGGACAGGGGCCTTCTGAAATTGGGAATAAATTCGCCTAACTATGTCAATTTTAATGTAGCTATTTGATAACAGTCGTCGTTATTCCTAAAGTTGCTTACTTTTCAAAATGAGCATATACCTTTCTCTCTCTAGCATATCGCAACCTTAAGTGCCTGCTCAGTGCTCGCGTTTGGAATTATCTTTTACCGTTCGGAACATACTGCAAGAAGTTTTAAGTTCCATTTCCGGTACTTCATGAAGGGTATGTTTCCGACGCTTCGTTAGGAAATAACAGGGCTTCAATAACCATTGCCAAATTGCAAAATTTAAACTAAAATTGTTCAAATGCAGGAAAACACTGTGGCGCATTTTCAGTCTGTAATATAACATAACTATTCCGTGATATTAAATCGATGTCTATAGAAATTTTTAAAAATTTTGACTAACCATTATTTACGACCCTATATGTATATAAAACAAATTTTGAAAATAATCAAGAGGGGTACAATGGTACATGTTGTCCTATTGTTTGCAAAGAAATTTCCAAAGTTCGAGTAGAAACACGTTGTACAACTACGCAAAATTACAAAATTCGTCACGTAGTAGTGTAATATAGTTCACAGTTGTTATGCTAAATCAAAATTGAATTCCTAATGACGTTAATGACATATTCTTATAATGCTCAAATTTCAAAAGTTTCCTTTAGTAAACTCGTTTAACACTTAAATTGTTGAAAATCAAACATTTCGAAAAGTTTTTAAGTTTTCTAATGTAAATTTGCAATTAATGCTTTTGAATTTCTTGTTTCGTATTGTATTTCCAAGAAGATCGCGCCTTTTGTTCTTTGCATAAAGGAAATTCAACAAACAACTTGTTAAATGTGTAATTTGCAGTACAAATCGGGTTTAATTGTAAATGCCATTCCCTATTGCATAAGTAATTTTTTGCCAATTTTACTAATTTTGATAAAATGCAAGCTCACGAGACACGAGGTACCATCGTTTTAATAATTCAATTTTTATGCTCAATGCAACTTTTAGCAAAAGATGATTTTTTGTTTTTGGTGTGTTTTGAAACTATACTTCGTTTACTAAAAAAACATGTGAATAACTATTCTACTTAATATAAGCTTTTTATTAATTTAATTGAGAAAAGAAGATTAAAGATAGTTTTTGTAAAAAAGTAAATAACAATTAAATAAAGCTGTGTTTTAAAGATAGCTTGCAGTACTTGTACTGAAGTTGAATTCTAAAAGCTGGTTTAACTTTATTTCCTTAAATTATTAATTAAGATTTATAAAAAGATTCCGTCACATCATATAAAAATTTAAAAAATAAAAATAAATGAAAATTAAAGATTTAATTAATGCAAAAAATATCAAACAATCTGGTACGTTTGTAACGAAAATGATGTTCAATCAACTTGGCGTAACTCGACTCTACGCAAGTGTCACCGTTTCACTTCTACAGGGTGTTAAAAATTTGCAATCTCACTTAGTTTGGTTTTCGTAAACATTATTATTTAGGTCTCTTAAAGCTCTAGTGTATGTTTTAAAGTTTAATAAAAAGCATTCAGAAATCAGGCTTTAAATCTGAAATAATGATTGTAAAATCAAGTAGTGAGATAGACCTAAATTTTTCATTTTTTGATTTGCATTTCCCAAACAATAGCTTTTGGAAATTCCCAGTAGCGTATCGATTATTGATACGCAATCCTAGCAAGCAAATGGTTTTTTAAACATTTTATAGAATTTTTAGGTAAAATTGTTATGGCAGTTTACTCATTGGCATTGCTGGCAAGTTATTTCGTGTACATGGTGAGTAAAATTCGATAGTTTATGCTAGAAGAGATATGGAAAATAAAATTACTTTGGCTCATTTTATTGCCCCTAAAAAGTGCCTGAAAAATGTGATAATATTTTTTTCTGCACCTTCACAATAGCTGAGACATTTAGCGAAAAATTTAAAAATCGAACTTTTACTTATATTAGCTCGAAAACAAAAAAAGATGGCGAATTGCGGCTTTCGCCATTGAATTTCTCTAAAAAAAGATCATTTTTTATAGTTATAGATCTCTCCATAAGAACCATCAAGTTTTGCCCATCCTGTACTATTTCGGTTATGCGATAATAACTCTAACTGGTCATTCTTGAAGTGATGAATAAATAAATGATAAATAAGAAATATGACGTCCTCTATGTAAAATTTAAATTGAACAAGCAACAACGAGAACAAATAATTAACTGATCCTAAATACAGTAGCTAAGTAGGCACTGTGAGTATAAAATAAATATAATAGTTGAATTTACGTTTAGAACAAAGATATTTGGAATATCCAGCTATACCTACTATTTACGCAAACAGAAGCAAGTTGAGCAAATCGAACAGCTTTCTTTAAGGAGGTAATGGATATATAAAGTCAATATCGCAATAACAGAATTCTGCTAATAGCACACATCAGTACATCCATACCAATATTTTACTTCAACTCTAATTCATCCATTTACGTCAATGGTTACATATATACGAAGAGATTCTTGCAATAATGACTGCAATTATGTTCTAATTACAAATTAAAGTTGGTAGCAATTAAAGCGCTTTATTCAAATTGAATGTCATTATCGTAGTCGATTATTAAAGCTCTGTAATGAACGGTACGAACGATTTCATTTAAGTTGATTTAATTAAATTAAATTGCGTTTTTATCGCACTTTAAAATTCTTTTGTTAAAATATCTTAGATAAAAGTTCTTAGCCCCGATTTGAACCTCTTATCCATTTTCGAGTGTTATCTCACTATGCGTTTCTTCAGTAATGAACACATCTAAAAACTGCTGACACAAACACTTGCTTTCAATGATAGAACATCAAAATAGAAGGAAGTTTTCAATGACAATGGCATACAAGAAAATACAAACAATTTTATAAAATGTGTAAAGCTCGTGTTGAATCTCGTTTGGATTTTTTTATTCAAAAAAAAATTTGTTGAAAATATTTACACGAAAAATACAAAAATTGGCGTATTTTTTAAAGTAAATTGCGAATATGTATAATAACGGACCATTGAAATCCATAAATTTTGCAGGTGATACATCAAAAAATGTCACGCGCTTTAAAACTAAAATGTACCTATTTCAATGTAACAACAAAAATTTGATTGAAAAATTTATTAGGGGTATTTAATAAAAAGCGTTATTACCCGGTTTTAACCTATTGTTTTATACAAATTATTATAAAAATGAAAATAATAATATTAAATTTTTGTTTTATTTCTCTTAGCTGTAAAAGTACGAAATGCATCAACTTTAGTTTATGTTACTTAATGTTGAGCAGTTACATCAAGTTTTCCGCAATGGAAATTTTCTAAGCAGTATATGAAAACTTAATAGAACTTTCTTCAAATTTTATACTTTAAAATGAGCACACTTGAAATGTATTAAAAAATCAATTTAGAGCCGAAGAAGATATTAAACTACTTTGTTGTCTTACGTCAATATCAGTAGGCGAGCACAGAGCAAGTTGCCCTAATTCATCGAGGTTGCTGCCTATTTTTACTAAACAGGCCCTCCTAACAGACGAATTTGCTTATTAACCTAAAATTTATACTAGCCCTTGTTCTAACATTAAAATTATTAAAGAATATAGGGACTTTTAACTGAAAACAAAGCTTAGCGTAGCTTGGCTATTTTAAAGACGACTTGTTCTAGTTTTTTGCAAATAACTCGCCTTGTATAAATCGTACGTTGATGAAGGTTCTTAGAAAAGTTATAGAAAACATTATTATCTACAAGATTTTTTATATACCTTCTTTCCGTAAGTTTAACCCTTTTTGAGGAATAGCGCGGAGAAGGGGTTACAGTAAATGTCATATATTATTCCATTTTGTAAACACAGCATGTATAATCGTAGTACGAGGATGTATTGATATCTAGTTAGCCTAGACCAGTTCCATGCATAAACAAAATTTTGCGTTACCATAGCAACGAACAATAACTTATTAGAAGTGTCAGTGTAAAGTTAGACGCCAAAAAAGTAAATCGGAGTTAAGCAATAAATTAAAAGAAAAAAGATGTCCACCGAAATTGTGAAAATCGAAAAATTGGAGTATCGAGCCATCATCAAGTACCTGTATTTAAAAGGATTAAGAGGTAAGCAGATTTACGAAAATATGGTTAATACCCTTGGTGATCAATGTTCTTCGTATGCGACCGTGAAAAATTGGACTGCAAGCTTCAAAAGAGGTAAATTTTCAATTGAAGATGATGACCGACCGGGAAGGCCAGTTTCTGTGTCAGTCCCCGAAAATATCGATGCAGTTCATGACATGATTTTATCAGACCGTCGAATTGGGCTAAAACGGATATCTGAAGCACTGAATATTTCATACAAACGCGTTCATCATATAGTTCACGTCAATTTGGACATGAGAAAAATTTCTGCAAAATGGATCCCCAAATGTTTGAATGTTGACCAAAAGCGTGCAAGGGTAGAAACATCGCGTTCGATCTGTGCTCGATTTTAAAACGATGTAGACTTTTTAAACCGAATTGTTACTATGGATGAGACTTGGGTACATTTCTACGATCCAGAAACAAAGCAACAATCGATGGAATGGCGACACTCTGGTTCTCCAAGACCTAAGAAGTTTCGTGTTCAAAAATCTGCTGGAAAAGTTCTTGCTTTAGTTTTTTGGGATTGCCATGGAGTAATCATGATTGATTTTTTGGATAAGGGTAGAACAATAACTGGAGATTACTATTCGACATTACTGACCACTCTACGGGAAAAAATTAAAGAGAAAAGACGCGGAAAGCTATCCAAAGGGGTTTTGCTTTTGCAGGACAACGCCCCTGCACACAAATCTCATGTTGCCATGCAAAAAATTCGTGATTTAGGTTTGAATTACTAGAACACCCCCCTTATTCTCCAGATTTGGCTCCGCCCGACTATCATCTCTTTCCTCAACTGAAAAAAAGCTTAAAAGGTCGTAAATTTTCTTCCAACGAGGAGGTAATTAAAGCTGTGGAGGTCTGGTTTGCAGAGCAAGAAGAAACATTTTTTTGAAAGGTCTAGAGACGTTGCAGGCTCGTTGTAATTAATGTATCCAATTAAGAAGAGAATATGTTGAGTAATAAAATATTTTGACATTGAAATTTTATTTGGTTCTATAGTAGGCTAAGAATTTTTCAATATATCCTCGTATAGCATAGCACAGGCGACGAAGCAAGGTTTTGTTTTTTAATTAATATTACCTATTTATTTTGTGATTAAGATCAGTTGAGAATTTAGTGTTTTTGCGTGAGTATTTCAACAACGAGCTGAAAATACCTTTTATATATTATTTCATTATTTATTTTTTATTTGCGCTAATTTAATTATATCTTCATTCTTCATCCTTCTCTGAACGACGTAACCGGAAATAACGTCTTAGGAATAAAAACATCCTAGTATTGCAACGGAACGCCAATAAATGACCAGGCAGCACTTACAGAACTGACCAGACATTATTGCCGTTTCTGCACTTAGACCGTGTGGACGTAATTTATAAGTACAGTTGTAACAAACTATAAGCTGAGTTCTGAAGTCTGTGAAACAATGTTCATAAAATCCATTAAAGATTACAATTTCCTTTAATTTGAATTATCTTGTACGTTATGCATACTCTCACATTTTCTGTATATTATCACAAAATTCTGTTACATTGCCAGGAGTTCCTCCATTTCATTTTAAGATTTTGAGACGCTTTTCTATGCTATATTTTTTTAATTAATTAAAAAACTTTTAATTTTCCTTATTATTAGAACTGTGCTCCTCTCTCTAAAAACGCATTTTGGAAATCATAGCGAAATGTTAGTGTTAACCAACCGCTCATGGCTCGTCACGAAGAGATAAAAGTAAGTAGTCAAGAATAAGAGTATAACCTATTGAATATGCAAAGCCCTTTAGTAAGTGTAACTAAAGTCCATTTGCCATAATCCTTTGAGGTTAGTACTCAACTTTACATTTAATGGACAAGTTGTGGTGTGCCTGACCAGAGCTCTAATAGCCTCTCCCAATATATATCCATACTAAGTATTAAACACCCAAAATTAGTGAATTAGTTTACACACGAAGTTTACAATAATTAACTAGCGTGATGGATTTCATATCTGAATTGAATAATAAACCAATTTGTACTAAACAAATTACTCTGGTCTTAACGTTATTATTAATTTACATATTGTTTTCTTATATTTAATCAATGATCATTACTAAATTGGACCATGAATACGCGAATCGAAGTGAGCTTAATTAATATTCGACATAATTAATAATTTTAATATAAGAAATTGATAATTGATTACAACACAGGCGCGCCCCTCTTTGATTTACAAATCCAAAATCCGAACTTGCTTAAAAGACACTTAAAAAATTGGCAATAATAAAGAGGGGCAGCCGACGCTAAATTAAATTTGTTTTCTTTCTACTACCTAAAATATTTTCACGTCCAAAAAATTTCATCGCCCTTGCTTTTACTACTGGGCCTGCAAAACCAGATTTATGTAAATGTTTATATCCAAAAGTTTATACACTTTGCGGTTAAGCTAGAATTGAAAAGAAACTTGATAAAAAAAGAAAATTGATTTTAACTTTTTATGCAAAATTTTCTCGACACGACTAAGGACTTTTTAATACTTGTTAATTTACTAGTTATTTGAAGACTACTTAAAATTTATGCCACATGAGACAACTTTGTTTATCTTTGCATAGTCATTAAGATGCTTTCTCCTTTATACAAACACACGTTATAACGTTTCAGTTCGAAATTAGGAAAACTAATTTTATCTTAAGATAGAGTAATTAAAAATTAGGTTGAAGTTAGAAGCAAGCTGAGAATGCTTCTATAAATAATAAATAGGTAACAAGATTGCAATATGCAAATGCGTCTATAGTGTAGGTAATTTATTGCGAGAAAAACACGTATCTAGTTAGTATACGTGTTACGTCCATAAAATCGTGAATTTCAGCGTGACATTTAATAACATTTTCTCGACTGTGTACCCATAGGTACTTCCATAAAAATGTGGTTATTTTCTTTTTAAAATGAATTTCTAGGTGGTACTGAATGTTTTTTTTATTGGGTGATTATGGACGCTTCAATATCTTAGATTAATAATAATAATAATACGTTTATTTCATGTTAATGCGCAAAGTGCTTACATATGGCAGAATATACATTACTACATCACAACATTAATTCCGTCCTTCAAAAACCCTTCCACTGAATAATTTTCGCACTAACAATTTTTTGACATTTGACATTTTTTGACATTACATTTAAAAGACTTCACAGTTAAACCCCTCATATGGTCCGGCAACTTGTTATAAAATCTGGGAGCATAATAATTTACTGTGCTTCTCCCTCTAAAAATTCGTCCATAGCACATTTCCTCTTCTTATACGCAGCTCTACAATCCCAACGATACCCCAAACCACAGACAACGCGTAGAGCTCTCCTCTGTACACCAAAAACCCTCGATAAGTGCTTCGTTAAGCCCCAGGTCAATATTGCATAAGAAATAGGAGCCTGAATCATTGCGTGAAAGGCCATTAACGACGTATCCGACGAAACTTTGCTCGCAATGATATACGAAGGGCAAAGATGTTCCCGATGCTACGACTGAAATGTTAGTTTAGAGTCCAATACTACGCCCAAAAAATTAGCACTTCTACCCTCTGTCTTCATTGCCAACAACATACGAACAGTTTTCGAAGAATTTAAGCACAGCTCATTTGATACGAACCACTGCTCGGCTACAGCAAGAGCTCGAGTTCTCCCATTTTCCACCGCTTGCACGTTCTCTCCACTTGTTATAATAGTTGTATCGTCGGCGTAAAGAACTGTATCAGCCATAGAAATACTGTCGGGTAAATCGTTTATAAATATTATAAATAAAATAGAACCCATGACCAATCCTTGCGGTACTCCCCTTTCTAAGCAAAAATCTCTCGATGTCGTTTTTTTATAAAAAACTTTTTGTCGATGATTTGTCAGGTAGAGAGACATCAATCTCAAACCGGTGGCATCGAATTCATAATGTCGCAGATTCTGCAGAAGTATGTCATGTGAGACCAGGTCGAAAGCTTTGCTTCAATCACAAAAGGTGCCTCCAATAACAGTGCCTTTATCAAAACCGTCGTATATTCACATAGAGCATTTATAGCACCCACCGTAGAGAGTCCTCTTCGGAAGCCAAATTGTCTTTTGTTAAATAGTTTGTTTTCCTCAAAGTACTCGGTGATCTGCTTTGTTAAAATTTTTTCGAATATTTTGCCACTATGGGGATTAGCGATATTGGCCGATAATTCTCCACTGCGTTTACCGATCCCTTTTTAAATATTAGTAGTATTTTTTCTACCTTCAAGCAGTCGGGGAACACGCCCTTTCTAATACCGAAATTAAAAAGCTTTGCCAATGGAGGAGCCAGAACATATTTCACTCTTTTTATGAGGTTCGAATGCAAACCGTAAATATCACGACTGCGGCCGCTATTCAAACTCGAAATGGCATCTTGCACTTCAACGACTAATATTTCCTTAAATTTAAAGCCCAAGTTTTTTTTGAGACACCTCGTTGGGAAAGCTCCACCATTCCAATCACTGCCGAAACCACTCGCAACACCACAAGCGATCGGGTTACAGATTACAGATTATTTTTATTGATCCATAGGCGATCAATATGGATCGTGATATTATCGGGATATGAACCATGTGAGCGGTATCGAAACAAAAAACTCTTTGCATGCCTTAAATACAACAGGGGGGGGGGCACAATCAGAACCCAAACACTTTTTAAGTTTAAGAGAATCAATGGCCAGAGCAACGTCCTCTTCGCTCACAGTTGGCAAATGAAAGGTGTTCAACAGAAAAGGAGACAAATTCTCTATTCCAAGTCGTTAATTTTAAAATTTCGTTTGATTTGTTGAAAACATGACTTAAAGCTTTCCGCAAAAGACTCTACTATATCTTGACTATTAACTAATTTAACTCTATTAAATGACATACTACTGAAAGCCCTTAAATTTCTCTTCGAGGCCATGACAAATAATGATCCAAAAGAAGAAGCGTCTCGGTCAAGATTCCGCTCGACCCTATCCACGTAATATATCCCTATAAGCCAAATAAATATCGTTATTATAGATATACGCATATTATGTAGATAATTCTCTAAATTATATCGTGTTATCTTGTCTAGTTTCTGAATTACTGAATTACAACATTATGTATAAGTATACAGGGTGTCCGGATAATCCGTCAGGAAACTTCTAGGGGTGATTAAACAGGTTAAAAGAATGGTAGAAGTTCGTCTAAGAAAAATGTCAAATCTCGGTAATAACAAAGATACAGCTACTCAAAGTTCAATATTTTGTTTTTTCTTTTTGATGTAACTCCCTTAATCCTTGACCTCAGGTTGATTTGTGGCATGCTTATTTAGCGTATCGAGTTTTATCATTCCATCATTAAAGTGGTTCATTGTTGTACTAACAAAGAGTACTTTACCTAAAACTCAACATTTATTTCTCACCTAACTTTTGTGTCTTGATAGGTATCACAATATTTACGATACATTTTTGAAGGCAGTCAAAATTCTGAAAATCGATGTACTCTTTATTCTAATCGATAAATGTAACCGTTTAGCTAAAAATCCACCTCAAAGTTTTGACAAATTAATTTTAAATAAGCGACTTTGGGAATCTAGTAGCGTTAGACCTCGATCAAACCTAAAGTTTTGATAAATAAATTGAATTTTTGGTAACGAAAATGTAATAATTAATAATAAACAACTGCCAGTTAATAACCAAAAGTAATAGACTTTAATTTTACAATAAATTTTACAATAAATGCTCGAAATGACCTCCATTCATTTCAATGCAGTTTCTAAGGCGTTTTAAAAATGACCTTCTGGCACGATGAAAAATGCCAATTTTGTTTCTTAATATGTTACACCCATTTATTATCCTTTGACGCAAATCATCAATATTATTTACAGGAGTTTCATACACAATTGCTTTTAAATAGCCCCAGAAGAAAAAATCCATTGGATTAAGATCCGGAGATCGTGGCGCCCAAAGTACTGGCCCGGCTCGTCCTATCCATCGTCCAGGAAATGCCTCATTTAAATGTGCACGTACATTCAAACTAAAATGTGGCGGAGCTCCGTCTTGAAGCAGCCAAATGTTTGCTCTTATTTCTAAAGGAACATCTTCAAGTAAATCGGGAAGATCGTTTTGAAGGAATTGTAAATAGGTTTCTCCATTCAATGTTCCATTAAAAAAATGAGGTCCTATAAGTTGATCGCCTACGATTCCGGCCCATACATTTAGAGAAAACCTGCGTTGATGTTTTGTTTCCGAGTACATATGCGGGTTTTCATCAGACCATACATGACTGTTATGGGAATTTGTGACACCGTCTTGATTAAAACTCGCTTCATCAGTAAACAGTATAACATTAAACAACCGATTATTTTCTTCGTATTTTTCTAAAACTTGATTGCACATGTGCAAACGACTCAGGGCATCTTCACGAGAAAGTGCTTGTACGTTTTGAATGTGAAACGGATAAAGAAGTTGCTCGTGAACTACCAAAATTCAATTTATTTATCAAAACTTTAGGTTTGATCGAGGTCCAACGCTACTAGATTCCCAAAGTCGCTTATTTAAAATTAATTTGTCAAAACTTTGAGGTGGATTTTTAGCTAAACGGTTACATTTATCGATTAGAATAAAGAGTACATCGATTTTCAGAATTTTGACTGCCTTCAAAAATGTATCGTAAATATTGTGATACCTATCAAGACACAAAAGTTAGGTGAGAAATAAATGTTGAGTTTTAGCTAAGGTGCTCTTTGGTAGTACAACAATGAACCACTTTAATGATGGAATGATAAAACTCGATACGCTAAATAAGCATGCCACAAATCAACCTGATTGGTCAAGGATTAAGGGAGTTACATCAAAAAGAAAAAACAAAATATTGAACTTTGAGTAGCTGTATCTTTGTTATTACCGAGATTTGACATTTTTCTTAGACGAGCTTCTACCATTCTTTTAACCTGTTTAATCACCCCTAGAAGTTTCCTGACGGATTATCCGGACACCCTGTATAGGGGTAATTTCTCTTTATTTTGCCCCAGGATCGTGTCCTATCATTTGTGCCAGGTTTTTCAGGTTTTTTTTCCTGTACATTTTTATTTCTATAAAAGATAGTGAGATCGTTGGTTTGGTTGATGGCACGTTGATGGCGATCATAAACGAGGAAACGCTCACAATTTTCATTTGAGTATTTGTTAAAAGAATTTAAATACTGATTTAAGAATAACTTAAAGTACCATCTTCAGAAGTTATCGACATAAGGTAAAAGAAGCAAATTTTCACACATACACAACCTTTTTCTTAATTTACTTTTTTTTACATTTTTGAATTCAGGGGAGCCAGAAATACCAAGCAATTAAATTTAAAATACGAACATTTCTTTTCGATCTCATTACTTCTTATAAGTAGACGAAGTCAACGAAAAATTAAAAATGGAATATTATAAATTATTTGGTTTTAAATTTGAGTTTCAACTATTTTACGCTAAAACGACACATTTTCTAATCGCATGTTGATAACACACCTGACGTTTCAACTTGCGAGAAGATACAATATACAATTTGTATGGACAATTTAGTAGTTAGTTTGTTAACGTGTCCGGTGTCCGTGGTCTCCGCATGTTTAAAAAATATCGTTTTTGAAATCCGCCCTTTACCTTCGTTTAAGGGAGCCAAGAGTTCGAATTGTGAAGGTACGCATTTGTTTATTAAATTATTGTTCGATTACTTATAATATTTTAGTAGTTTTATCTCTTTATCTCGTATTACGTGTTATTGCAATTGAAATTTTAGTTTATTACTACTTCGTTTCAATCTATAACAGTAATGACAATATTAATAATAATAAGCTTTATAATTACCCTTTGAAATTTAATAGTTTAATGGTTTTAGGGGATTAAATTTAACCAATTGAAACAAATTTGCTTTATTTATTTAAATTAAAATAATTTAGGCCACATTCAAATTGTTGTTGGGAATTATTGATACGTCAATCAGATAAAAATATTTTTCTACGTTTCTGCAAATCCTTCCCAAATCTAAACCCTTGCAAATCGAGTGGAGGTGGTAATTTGTTTCTCCCTAAATGTGAACTTTCTAATTATGAAAACTAATAATAATATTCGTCATTGTAATGTTTGGATGATTTATGTCTTTTTATTAAAATATTCCAGATTGCGGGAGGCAAGTACAAGAAGCCTTACTAGATTTCCATCACTTTCAAGCATATTGTTGGATGGAAGTTCCGGCTCACAATAAGAAAATCGCAATTTTGACAGCCAAGTAAAAACACAAAAGGTAAGTCCTCAAAATTGGGGTTAAATATTTTTTATTTTCTTTGTACACTACGAGTAACTTATACAATTATACACATTTGGTAAATGATTCTCGTAAGTGATTATATTATTCCTTTCGGTTTGGACTCAAGCTGAGCATTTCATGGAAACACGAGCAAACATATACGACCATTAGCAAATATTTTTGCTTGCTCGCTTTTGCTCGCTTTGTTTGTAAATACGCACCTTCACATAAAAACACCCACACAAAGAACATTTTAGTTTGTGTAATGAGTGCATTATAAATAATTAATGAAGCCTTGTATTTGGGATTACTTACCTGGTGCACTTAATAGTTTTGTTGCTCATTAAAACTCTTAGAAAGTGACAGTTTTCATTCCCCGACTTGAAAGCGCTAAATACGAATTGAATGAATATTCATCACTATCCTTATGAATATGTATTTTGTATCTTAGAAAATGTACCGAAACACGCAGAGCTGCACAGAATACAATCGCAGTTGCTAAAATTTTGTAATAACAAGTTTAACGAGAACAAAATGCATTTATGTTGTATCGATAAAAAGTTAAGTTAATATAAATTATGCTTTTTGTTCAAACCAAAACTCGTTTACAACTTTAGTAATTTTAGAAACTAATTCTGTTTTATGTCGCTAATTGTTTTATATCCGGATTTTGCAACTTATTTAATTATAATTACGTAGTACAAACTACTTATTTAATTATACGAATAAAACTTTGGCGCTAACTAATAATTAATACTTAATTAGTATAAAGTTTACAATAAGCTTTACATTTTTCATCGGCCTTAAATATTTTTGTCATGGGTTTACTAACAGTATGTAATGATGTAATGATTACAGGGTGAAATTTAAGATAGGGTTTTCTTAAAACCCGAGAAACTTTTAACAATTAGTCAAAGTCGGTAAAGTAAAATGTTCGTAATAAGCGAGAAAAGCCTTATAGAAGTTATTAAATATTTCAGATACGGTCCTGTACATTTTTGTGTAAAAACACGTTATATAAGCACAATTAATAAATTTCCAGTCAACTGAAGGTTTCCTCTTCAAAAATATCTAATAGCATTACTCATTTGTAGGTGTCTAGTGATGATGAATCAGATGTAGGTAAGCTCTAGCGGCAGTGGGAGAAGACACGTCACTTATCTTAGTTTTTCGTTAATATCTCAAAAACTATGGGGTGGAGCGAAACATGAATTTACACAAAATTAAAACAGATAAAATTTGCTACAAAATTTAATTTAAGGATGTTTTTTGTATTCCTTCAGTTTACCAAGTTATAAGGCCTTGAAGATTAGTGTTTTTCGGCAAAATTTCCAATAAAGTAGCGCACGCTAACGTAAAACATAGACTCTGCAAGCCCTACAGAGCTTGGTTACACCATTGAGTATATAATAACACTGGTTACACTCACCATACACTACTAACATGTCAACCAGTTCATTAGTAGGTACCTACTATAAAAATGAGCCATTTTATTTATACAATACAATCTTGATTGTAATCTTAAACATCAGTGTCCCATTAGCTACCAGATATATTTTTTAAATTTCTAATAGGTTTTAGACAGGAGCGGTTCTAAAATATTTAATTTCAATAAAATTTTTCTCGCTTATTACGAACATTTTACTATACCGACTTTGAGTAATATCGTTCAAAATAAAGTGTAGTATCTCGGGTTTCCAGAAAAGTCCCAATTTGACTTTTATTCTGTATATCGTACGCAATTATTGTTTGCTAAAGAGTATAGTTGTATAGTTGCTCGGAATGGATATGATGCATTTTATTTCAAAGGCATTTCAAAGTACATTGGATACTTTTAGTACTCAAGTGGAGGTTAAACAAAATATAAAAAAGTGTGCGGCTTCAGAGTACTACTTATTATCACACATCAACTTTCGTTATATTGGTCTTCAAAGCGACATACTTTTAATTATTCGTCTATTTTCGGTCGATTAACAATAATTCTTGTGCGGATTTCTCTTGCCATTGCACTCAACCGTACGTCACAATCTACTATTTATAAAAAATTAGCTAGAAATGTGAATTCGGCAGTTTCATTGACGTTATCTACTAAGTTGTACCTTCTCTTGGCTTTCTCTGTGTCCAGTGTGTACTTTTAGAGGTGTGTATAAAGTGTACATATTAGTTTGTAGGTAGGTTCCTAAGCGTCTTTTTATCTATTGCCGTTTCAGCTTTCTGTTCGTCATCTTCTACTAAACTAAACTATAAAGTTTGCATTGTATTTACATAAGCTATTTGACTTTGTTACATAACAGAATTCATGAAAAACAAAAGCTAAACATTATTCCCAGCAATTTATTTGTAGTGTTACTAGGAAACAACTTCTTACAATTTTATTTTCTCTCAATATTTCACTATTTCTCTGATTATTTAGGTAACTTACTTTGTACTTTTTAAAAAATTGTTAATAGTAAATAACAGTTTTTGAATATCTTTTTACCCGTCGTCACGTGATCTCCATAGAAGAACTAAAAGGTTACTTCTAAAAATATAATTTAAAGACACTGTAATTATAGATACCGTTTCATAAAGTAATAAAACGACATAAATGTAACTTTCAACAAATTTAAATTTCATATTTTGTGTAATGTAAATTACCTTACAAGTTATACAAGTTTCCTAACAATTTTAGGTTTTATGGTTTTACGACTTTGTTACACATATTAAACCTCATGTAAAATTTAGAAGTAATTATTGTAGTAATCGGCGCTACGCTTAATATCGTGGATGTTAACCATAAAAAATAGCCGCAAATTAGTGTTATCTGTGCTTCCCCCAACTAGAATATTCCCTAAAAAGTGTGCTAGTTTTGAGATGACTTTTAAAAATTTAAAAATAAACAGGAACGTAGTATCAAACAATTATGCTCAGAATCATCCAGAGCATCAAAATGTGTGCAATTTGAACGCACCTTAACTTTGCTTGTTTAAAATTTAAAATTCGCCATAGTTAGAAACCATTAAATTAAGAGAAAAAGTAGCTCTCTACCAAAATGAAATTGAGATTGAGATTGAGTTTCCAGTTTCCACTTCCAAAACTAGAAGGGATCCAAAAAAAATTTAATTTTACGCAAATATACCTACGATAAGTTTTAATGGTAACTACAAGTGTGTTATTTAACTGAAATTTTTTTTTCAAACCCACAAATGATAATAATAGTAATATTATCCTTAATGGGTATGAAGGAGGGTAAGCTATTAAACTATCAAATTTAATAGCAAACTAAGGTTAAAACTTTGCTAACGCGAAGCTGTAATTTCAAGAACAATAGATTTAAAAATATATAACCATTTTGTAACAAATGGCCAAGGATTCAAATGTTTTCAGTGGTGAAGAAGTAGCACTGAAAGAAAAAAGTCGGTTAACTAATTGAATACTTGTTACTAGTGCCTTGAATATTTGCAATTTCTATTCTCTAAATGGGACAATTTAGCCATTTCAGTGCTGTTCTGCGGCTTTAGCACCGGACTACTTCATCTCCGAGAATGACTATATTATGTTGACAACGAAATAGTCAATTTACCTCAACGTTTCATAACAAAGTTACAACAACTTCTTTTGCTGTCAAATTTTTTAATACTCTTCCACTAAAGTCTCCAAATTTTACAGCTTTAACTGTTCTCGGACCCACGAACTTTTTTAAAGCCGTCCTTGTGTTTGTTTCTAATAACGATTTTTCGTATGCTGGTTCTGGAATTCAAATTGTTGTTCTTCTCTAAAGCCAACGTAAGAATATCTTATATGGTAAAAACCAATAATAATTATAATGGTTTTTAGCTTTCTCGCCAATTAAAATGGTTTTGAAGATATAAAAGTCAATAATTTATTTATTATTATTATTTTATTTCAGATTATTGGCTTTTATATCTTCAAAACCATTGTAAAAACCAATTACCACGAAAGTTTGTTTCTTCCGTAATAACGATTTTTGTTTGGTTTTTCTTTGATTTGTATTTCCATTTGGTGTTTAAAATGGAACAGAAAAACTACTGTTACAATATTTATTTGAATTAAATTGCTTCGCATTTTTAAGCAAATTAAATTTGCTGCTTCACTTCTAGAACTCGACTGATAGAATTTTTTTTATTAGTTTATCCCAGTTAAGTTGACGACTGTGAACAATTTTACCAAAACCCAGCAGCGTAACTCTTTTTAGTTAAAAATATCGGTAATTTAGATATTAACCTTCGCAGTCCCGAAACCGGGTCACGACTCACGACTGACCCAAAATCGATATTTTTTTGAATAACTTCTATGATAAATTTATTTATATAATTTTCTTCTGTGTATTCTCCTAAAATACTAAACTACATATACTGCTGGAAAATATAGAAAAATGTACAATTTTAGAGAAAGATTAATAAATAACACCCTGTATAAAAATCTGCAGAAATGAAACTATGAACATTAGATTTGAAACAAGCAAAAACTTTTACGAAGAGTAACATTTTTTGATAAAATAACTAATAAGCGAGATTAGATTGAAACCAAAATGTCCTTATTTCATCCGAAAACACAAAATAAAAATGGGTCATTGATGACTCGCTTTTGGTAAACAATGATTGTAATTTATTTTGGGACTGCAAAGGTTAGCTGAAGGGGGAGGGGGACTTACATTTACAGTATCTATAGGACTAAAACTTTCATTATCCTAATTTATTAATTCTCCACTAGTTAGGTTGGGTAGCACAAAAGTCTGGTTCCCTGAAGATGGTGGCGAGGGTAAGTTGGGGGAGTATAGTACTTTTTGATTGATTTAGCCGATCTTCGTTCGATCCAAGTTTCATCACATTCATTTATTACTTTAACATAAAGTGCCTAATACCTCGTGGGACAGGCATTTACTATCGGCACTAAAATGGTGTTCAAACGGCTATGACTTTGCTAACCCAATCCTATATATTCTCCATCCAAATTGTAAACTAGCGTTGAAAACGGCTTCCATTATCACAATCGTCATTTTTATAATTATTTAAGTTGTTTACGGTTGAATACAAATAGTATTCTTGCTTAGTTATGTATTCACGTGTCAAACACTTCTTACGTTCTCAGCTCAATGAAATAAAGGATCGATCGTTCGGCTTCTTTATTAAACTTCGGGGGTCTAGAATCTAGAATATCTACCGCGTGCTTGTGCGAAAGCTTTATTAGGTGTAATTAACCTCCCTCTCACCTGCCTTACCAACACTAGTTAAGGAAACGGCTTTGCGAAAATCTGCATCGTGCATAATATATCATAGAGAATTTATAGGTTGTAAAATTTTCGCCTTTTTCTTTTTATAAGTTTTTTACGTGTAAAATTTGATGCGATCCAATTTGGGGATTTTTTCAACAAAATGATAATATTTATTTAATCGGGTATTTATTTCAGCTTTTTTAAATCTTAGCACGAAATTTAACTCGACTTTATCGTGTTTCGAGCTTCTAAAATCGCGTAGAGTTAAATCTTGGTTCCCGACACTAGCTAGCATTAACCTTATTTTACGTCTTAGCACTCAATAAATTTAGCCGCCAGTTGCCATAGATTCGATTTAATCCGTTTTGGCAATGTAATGCCATTGTTGTTTAAGGAATTAAACTGTTTTTATGAAGAAATGTTCTTTCATTTATTAACAAAAGCCAAATAAATTAATTTTCGACTTTTAATCAACGACGAAATCATAGCCATTAACGGGAAATTAAGTGTTTCTATGTAGTTTTAGCACCTTTATCGTGCTAGAAAAGCAGTAATGATTGAGATAAGTACTTTGGTGATACTTTTAACACGCTAAACAAAAATTATTAAAAAAGCTCGAAATAACGAAAAATAATTTTTGTAACTTTTTAGGCTAAATAATAGCACAGCTTTCCCTATTTTATACGAAAAGCATTAGCTCTACACATTTATAAAATAAAGAAAATAATTATTTCAAAGTGACATCTAGAGCACGCTAAAAGAATACTTTTTTTTAGCTATTTATACCATTGTTTATTACAATTTTTTTCTTTTCTTTCGTTCAAAAATTCGTTTACCCTCGTTCTGAAGTGACGAGTACAAAAAGTACAGAAAGTCTGTGGATTATAATTTAGCAAAGAATTAAATAAAATTGGAAAGTGTTTTTTCTTCGTGACCCTTTTCTTTATATCTTACAAAAAAAACCAATACGTTTTCATCTAAATATTCTAAAACGTATAAATGGAGGTTTTTTATAAAAAAAAAAGTTGGTGGAAGTTTACAAAATTTAAAAGTTCCGAATTAATATTAATCTTTTTCACCGTAATAACCTAGAAAAATTTTTAGACTCATGACATGTTCAATTTATGTAATCATATACCATAAAATTGAAGAAGACGTTGACTGACGCTTTGCGATTATCAGACGACATTGAAACAGTATGCCTAAAGTGGAATAGAAAGATAAGCCAAGAGCTTTTCGAGATAGATTGTGAATCGAAGTGAGAAATGATAAACTTTTCTACGGAAACATCAGATACGGGTATCTCAACGTGTGTGATTTAGTTATGTAATAGGGATTGTAAGTAATATAGTGGTGTTAAAAAATGTTAGAATTATTCGTAAAAAATGTGAAAAAAAGTACGCTTATTTTTTGTGAGCGCTCAACGTTAGCCAAACCACTTACAAAATTTATCAAAAGATTAAAAAATAATAAGTGTTGAAAATTAACTGCTGCGCTCGATAAAATGTCCTAAACAAATGAAAAACCCTGACCTACTTAGAACGAATTTTTGTACATTGCCACTTGCAATGTGTATAAAAGTAGTATTAAATGAGCAGAATGCGAATGCTCTGAACCAGCTCAGAGTTCAGAGTAAAATCTTATTACAAAGGAATCCGTATTAATTTTTAACTTTTAACTATAAAATTCCAATTCCGACTTTATTCAAATTCAAGATGCAGTAAACGTAAACATACATTAATTTGCACATCTTGGTAAATTACGGAATGTAAAATGTTTTATTTAATTTTGAGGCCCGGTGGCGTCTACATATTTAGGGGGTTGACATAATATCTGCAGTCAGCGGTGCTATTCTGTTTCTTTGGCGACAAGCTCTCGCCCGTAGTCTGTTCTCGCCGGCGACAAGAGAAAAAGTGACAAGAGATCTCGCTTTTACACCGAATTGGTATTCTGTTTCTACTCGGCGAGATCTCGAGACGCTTGTTCGTTCGATGTAAAAAAGGAGACAAGAATCTAGGGGAAACGGTATTTTTTGTGATAGTGACCATGTAGTAACCAATGTCACGTGGTGTATATTTTTTGACCTCGGGCCACTTTGACAGTTGTTTGTTTATATTCAGCTGTTTAGAGCGTGTTATTACTATGGAAACGATCGAAATTGTGGGGTTAGTAAGAGTAATTTTTTTCATAAATGGAAATAAAATAAGAGTAAAGAATAATTTTGCTATTTTACTCTTTGTATTTTAGTGGGAAAAAATACTAGAGTTAATTGTCAGAAAGTGCATGGAAGACGGAAGAGCACAGAAACAGAAACTTGGCCTCTAGTAGGGTGAATGGCAATGGACCCCCGTTCCCGATTTGTGTAACATAAATACATAAAGAATAAAACCTCTACCTCAGTGATAATGTGAAAATTTACAAACCTTATAAAATTATGATTCTAATAAAATTAATAACTAAATAACCGAGTAAATTAAATTTAATAACCTCTAATATTACACAAGCCACGATTACGATTTTCCCCAACCTACATAAAAATCAAAAAATGTTCTAAAAATAAACCTCGCCCGAAAAGGATTTACTAAAAACTCATTTTTTGCGTAATAGTGTCCCAAAAATTTAATTTAACTTAAAAAAAAGTCGTAGAATTGACTACTTGTCGCCGATTTTTTCCTTCTCATCGCCTACCGAGGCGATGTTAACTTGTCTCCAATTCTTGTCGCTTTTGTTATGTCGCTTATTTCGTTCTCGCCCCTTATTTAAGAAACAGAATACCGATTCGGGTTTTTGGCGACAAGATCTCTCCATTCGACGATCTCGCCGGCGACAAAAAGAAACAGAATAGCACCGCAGGAGTGACATTTACCGCAGCTTGACTTTGAATGGAGTATTTATAGTACACGCTGTCTCCCGGACTACTATACAATATTATTTCAATCAATATAAACAAATAGAGCTAGATCGGCCCTTTGGGCCGATAGCTCTAGGTCGGCCGTGCGTAGTCCAGTGAAATTAGACAAAAATCGCCCTAATGTCGGAATAATTCCTATAAAGCTGAATTTTGGTATACACGTACGTTTGAATATTACAGATAAGTATAATATTATGACAAAATCCTAAAAAACTCGGCGGAGCAATTTGAGATATTCAAGGTCAAATGACACAACATATTCAATTATAATATGTCAGTTGATCTTTAGTGTGAGTGGTTTTTGAGCTAATGAGCCGTGGTCGATAGGTTCTTGATGAAATACCTAGCGATTCGTTTGCTGCGTGGTAAACATCTTCATTATCCTGTGTTCCGTAGTGAGTTCACTCGAAACGTTAGGTATCCCTCCAAGAACCTCTCGACCACGGCCTATTAGTCCGAACGCCACTCACACTAATAACGCTGGCAGGGAAAGTCTAAGTACTCAGTTACTCCTGCCTGATCAAGAAATAGGACAGCGTTCTCAGTATTTGTTTTGGAAGGGTTGAACATATCTGCCACGTTTAATGCACTTATGTTCTAGTAATTTCTCAAACTTTGTAAATCGGAACATTCTGCCAATAGATGGCGAACAGTAAGTTGCATGTTGTAGAGAACACAAATGGGTAGTGACTCTTCCTTAAAAATATATTTATGTCAATACAATTTAGGTCCTAGTCTCATTAGTGTCGTCAGTTTTATATCATGTTTCTAGTTTTAAAGCTGAGAAACACTGAGGGTTAGTTGGATAGTTGCTGTCGATAGCGATAACGATAGATTACATTTTACAGTAAAATAACTGCGCCAATATTATTGTCATCATCATGTTTTAATGTATCCGTAGGTATCCATGTATACAGGGTGTCTGTGTGGGCATAGCTTAATTAGAGATTTTTGAGGTCAAAATAAGACTACTTAGCTCAACTTCACTCTATCCAAAAGTGCTTCTTTAACCGTTACCCGAGACGATGGCCTGTGAGGCCAGCATGTAAAATTTAAAGTTTCATAAGGTCCGTGAAGTTACAATAACCACTTTCAAAAAAAATAAAAAAAATTATGCTATAATTTAGTATGAATTTAGTGTAATTTAGTGCGCTAATAAAAAAATTTAGTGCGCGTCTAGTTTAGGCGCTATACGCGTTGGAAATGTGGTTATTGTAAGTTCACGCGTAATAACCACCTTCTCCGATTTTTATGAAACTTGGTGATAATTTAGTATGAATTTAGTGTAATTTAGTGCGCTAACAAAAAAATTTAGTGCACGTCTAGTTTAGGAGCTATAAGAGTCGGAAGGTGCATATCTTAGTCTGCGTCTGCGCGTAAAGTAACTAAGTACTGTCGCCGATAATACTAGTATTGATAGATCATTACAAAAGGTTCATCTCAATTTAGTAGGTACCATTGATTCATGTGGTGCAATTTGATACACACGAATTTAAATATAATTAGTTCCAGCGTAGGTAGTAATAATAACATTGTATTCTTCATGGCATTCATATTGTAAGAAAGGAGTTAGGTATGTGTGCACATAACACCTTCTTCCTTTGAGAATGTTATTTTAGATGTACAGAGCTCCTTCATCCACTGCAGTTTTCAATCTTACAGTAATATTTACACATTTTGAAAGGTGCCATGCGATAGAAGAGTACATAACACCTTCATTCAATAAAAAAAGTCATTTTTTTAAATGTTACATCCTTCATCCACTCGTGTCTTCAACTATTCTCTACTTTGTTATAGAAAAAGTAATAAAAAGTATTTATCGTTTACAGTCGTTATTAGCAACATCTCCTGTTTGTCTTTGACCAATCGTAATAATTTATGTAGATATGATTAATTAATTGAAATTTGTTAATACCGGCTATAAGTTTTGCGTTTATACCTAGATAGGGCATTCGAGCTTTGGCAGAGTAAACTAAAATTAAATCTAGACAAAGTATCGCATTCATACTGCTACATTTTGTTTCTAATTATCAATGGCAGTAATTTTATGAACTTTCGTAGGGTATTTGGGGTGGAATCCGCGTTGGATAGGTAGAAAACAGACAAATAATAACTTTTTCCTAAAATCTGGACATATTAGTAGGTATCGTATTCATACTGCTAAATCTTTCTAATTATTCTTTTTCGTACACATTCATGCAAATTGAAAAATTGAAAACCGGCTAATTGTTACTAATTAATTTGTTATATACCTGGTCGTACGGTCGTACTATTCAAAGGGACCGTTCCTGTATTTGGACAGTACGACCGTACAACAATCTCATTGTAAAATATTCTTGTTTTTATTGCTTTTGAGTTATTTCAATCTGTTATTACCCACCCAAGTATTTTTAAGACTACCGTTATGGGGTGTAGTCCGGTATTAAAACCTTGTAAAAAATATATCGCAGTCGTCCTACATGTAAGCTCAGGGAAGCAAATAACATTATAATTAAAAAACATAAAAAATCTCAAGTGTGGTGTATTATTTTACAAATTAAATCTCAATCATCATTTAACAATATTATATAGTCCACTAAGAAGTAAAATTTAATAAATTGGAGACAAAAAACGCAAGGATTACATAATTATTTTCAATAATATTACTGCTGTCAAATCAGATGACTGTTTAAAATAATTTGTTCATTAGCTTTTATTTAATTTCTTTTAAAATCAAAATCCGAAAAATTCATCTAATTTGCATATTACCTGCATAGATTTGAATATGTTCTAATTATTATTTATCAGAGAAATGCAATTTTATTATTGAAAAGGTTATTGTAAAAGGTTCTCCCGATGAATCTTTTCGTTAAGGCCCGTCTAGACGCAACGTTTTATGGAACTTCGTATAGCCTCATAATCAAAATTATGAAAACTGCCGTTAGTCAAGGCCGTACAACCCCAAATTCAAGTTTTGAACTAAAAATACATTCTAATGATTTTGATGTATTTTAATTTATAATAGTCAGATATTTCAGAAAAGATAATAAAATCTTATGGACCTATAATATTAATAAGATAAGTATAATTGATTAAAAATTTTGGAAGCTCATGTTGATATTTTGGAATACCGACCTGCTTGGTTTGAAAAGTATTTCTAAACGGTAAATACTTTCTATTACTTTTTCTATAACAAAGTAGAGAATTATTATTACTATTACCTACTCTGGAACTAATTATATTTAAATTCGTGTGTATCAAATTGCACCACATGAATCAATGGTACCTACTAAATTGAGATGAACCTTTTGTAATGATCTATCAGTACTAGTATTATCGGCGACAGTACTTAGTTACTTTACGCGCAGACGCAGACTAAGATATGCACCTTCCGACTCTTATAGCTCCTAAACTAGACGTGCACTAAATTTTTTTGTTAGCGCACTAAATTACACTAAATTCATACTAAATTATCACCAAGTTTCATAAAAATCGGAGAAGGTGGTTATTACGCGTGAACTTACAATAACCACATTTCCAACGCGTATAGCGCCTAAACTAGACGCGCACTAAATTTTTTTATTAGCGTACTAAATTACACTAAATTCATACTAAATTATCACCAAGTTTCATAAAAATCGGAGAAGGTGGTTATTACGCGTGAACTTACAATAACCACATTTCCAACGCGTATAGCGCCTAAACTAGACGCGCACTAAATTTTTTTATTAGCGCACTAAATTACACTAAATTCATACTAAATTATCACCAAGTTTCATAAAAATCGGAGAAGGTGGTTATTACGCGTGAACTTACAATAACCACATTTCCAACGCGTATAGCGCCTAAACTAGACGCGCACTAAATTTTTTTATTAGCGCACTAAATTACACTAAATTCATACTAAATTATGGTAAAGTTTCATTAAAATCGGAAAATGTGGTTATTGTAACTTCACGGACCTAGTTTCATAATAAGTTTATTTACATACCTAAGAAGTTGCTGACTTGTCTAGCTTCAAAATATAGTGTTATCGACGAATTGACCGGATGTCGCCGTCACCAGTCTTTAGTATCACTAAATTTGAGACCGTTTGCCAAGGTTCACGCGGCTTGTTAAGCCGATCGTCGCCTATAACGTGACTAATTTTATTAAGTGTGTATTTGTATATTTTTATGAATTGTTCAAAATCAAAGTAATTAGATTGTGAAATTTCTTTGTTTATTATTGGAAAATATAATTTAATTGATTTTTTAAATTCAAGTAGGTACACTGTTAAAATATAATTTTCTTTAGAAAATGGCATCTAACTCGGAAGAAACGGTCATAAAACAAATGTTACTTCATAAAAATTAATTTTTTTTGGCTTATCTTATACTTTAAGCTTTGCATTTTAATATTAGTTAATAAAAAACTGATATTTGCGTATTATTCTGTGCGTTTTACTGCTATACAGCAAGAGCGGCTTCTGAAGCCCATATTCGCCTATAGCGTAAAAAATATCAGCGTCGCGAGTTAAGGGTTAAGACGCTATGAGGTGCCAAAGATTTTCAAAAAAAGTTCTATGTTTTTAAATAACAGCAGATTAATTTTAGCAATTGGGATGAAGTTTGGAATGTGAATATGTAACGGAAAAATGCGTTTTTGAACATTTTGTTTTCTCCTGGGTCTCTCGTTGATCATTCACATGCAAAGGACCTTATATTTTTTTAACTGTTTGATCATTATATTGTCCATGCTTTTCATACAGGTAGAAATTCTTATTTAAAGTATTTTTTGACCTCTTGTTCTATTTCTCTAACCATAACGCATTTTTCCGTTACATACTCACATTCCAAATTTCCTCCCAATCGCTAACAGCAATCTTTTGTTATTTGTGCAAAATATGCATTTTTTTATGATGTTTGGCGCCCCATAGAGCCTTAACTTAGCACTTTTAGATAAAGTTACGTTGAGTTAAATCGTCTTATTTTGCCTCAAAAATCAGTAGTTAAGCTATTTGAAAGATATTTCGCTGTAACGTCTATAAAATTATTATCTATCATCTATCATTATTTTCAATTTCAAGGAGACGAAAATAATAATTCGGTGCTCATTTTGATTTCTTAAAGTTAAAACTTGACTTTATTTTTTTGTACTGGCAACAACTAAAAACTGCTAGAGAGTCGTTTTTTGGTTTCTGCTGTTTTTGCTTAGACGACGTACGAAGTAGCTTGGTATTCATTTTGAAAATTTAAAAAATATTTTTTCGAAATATTTACAAGTTTTGATAAAACAGTGTTGAATAATATGTTTGCAAACAATTAGTGATTCAACTGCGAATTACAGTACAGCGCAATTTGTAATTAAGTTTATACAAATCCATATCCAGAGACCACATTTAATTATAGTTTTTGTAAACAAAGTGCACAATCTATTAATTTTGTTCAAGTGCAGTAAACCACTGCAAATTTGCTATCAGTTTGGCAATACATCTTAGTAATGGCGATGAACTAACTCGTTGACGCAAATTAAAGTAGAAATAAATCTATTTTAGTTATTTTGGTTTAGAGAAGATAGAGGTTCAAGTGTAAAGTATGTCCCCGAATAGACCGAAGAAAAGGGAAGAAATTTTTATATAAATAAAAATTTTTATTTGTTTTTATTTGTTATGATAAACGGTTATTAATTTATGTTTAAGCTTGTGTAAGCTTAGTTTACGTGTTCGTTCCTATGGTTCCAGCGTCAGTTTTTACATGATGCTCATTTCGGGTTTCGTCACACATCACTTATCATTAGAACTAAAATGCGCTCTCCGGGTATGCGGTCAGAATAAGGCCCGTTGAAACACACTAGCTTTGTGCATAGTGTGAACAAACTAAAATTGAGAGAGTAGAATATGAATTCCTTTGAGGTTTGAGGTTTATATGAAACTGGCTCGAGTGTAAAACGAAGTTCATTTAAGGAAACTCACGAACTTGCCCACTCTAAAGATTCAAGTCGACTGCCCTGCAAGGTATACATAAGAAAATATGTGTTTTAGTTTCTAAAATATGTTTTACTCTACCTACACTAACGAAGTTGCGAACAAAAATAGCGCTATACATCGACAGATAATTTAGTTCTCTTGCTTTAACGGAATGGTAGTTATTTCTGAACGAACCAAATTTATTTTAATAAGCAGAATTTATTTTAAGCGAATGCTGTGTAAAATAATAATTTACCTTTTCCCGTACACAAAACCTTTCATCAATTTAAATTTGAAGTCTGTATTGTGTATGACATTAAAACATAAAATTGGAGAGTGAGTTGTTGTTGAAAAAAATGTACATCCGCCAAAAAATTTGGCTGTCATTAAACACATTAATTTCGCATTATTAAACTCGTAAAAATATTACTCTTTACTTTCCTGTAAACTGAAATTTGAAATATTTACAAAATATTTTTTAGGAATTCGATTGATTACATCATGTTGTGAAATATGAAAATCTGCAAATAACAATTTTTTTAAACGCATTGATGGATTGCTTTCTTATTTTGATCAAAATACCATCAATTCGAGTATTGAATTTTATTATTGATATTTATTTTTCTACTCAATCAGTTTTAGTTCTTTACTCTCTAGAGAAGGGAAAATAATATAAAAATCTAGACTTGTAACGGAAAACGATAAATTGTTAATTAGAACGCTTCATTCTCTTGTTTTAGGTTATGATTTTAGCTTCGACGCTTTTATTTTGTAGATGAAATTCCAACGAGCAATTAATGTAAAATCTAATTCCGCAGGCGTTGAAATAGCACCAAAATTTGCCCGTTCGCCGGATGCTTTCAGTTTGCAACCACTATATTGTAAGGATGTAGACTTGTTTACCTGTGGGTTGGACGCATTAAAAAATATATGTAGGATAGGCTAAAGGGAGAGGGGGATAGTGATTGTGTTAATTTAGAATTTTGTAGTTATTTTGTTTTTCTTTAAATGTTTTTTCTCGCTTCGTGAGATGTGTGGTTGTGGGGACTCATTCTTGGGCATCGGCTTGTAGCCATCCGTATGCACACAATTGATTTAAGATATTTAAATCAAGTGTGCTATACTTAGATCGTGTTATAAAGAATATGCACATCGAGACAGAACTCGCATAGCCTATACAGGGTGTAAATGTTAACTTGGGACACACGTCTAATAGGGTGTGTAGGGGCTACCTAGGGAAGCATTTTAATATTATAAGACACTGATGGTCGGAAATGTATCCTAACGGCGCCAGAGGAACATAAAGATTTTAGAACAACTGCTCAAAAAAATACTGGTAGGCTGAAAAAAACAAAACATTTGACGTGATGGAAATAACAAGCCCAAGTGTAGTTTTCATGTGCAACTATTCATTTCAGTCCACTCTGTAACTATGAACAATCTTTCTTTTATCGAGCTAACGGATATTCATTATGCGTACTGTGCTTGTGATGGGAATGCACGTGGCGCTCAACGTTGGTACCAGGAACGATTTCCTAATAGGAGGTTCCAATTGGACTTCGACAAGCAATGTGGCTTCAACACGATGGGGCACCAGCCCACTACAGCCTTATTGTCAGGGAGCATCTGAACCAGGAGTACCCAGATAGGTGGATTGGGTGAGAGGGCACCATTGCTTGGTCTCCGCGATTCCCAGATCTAAATCCCTTAGATTTTTACTTCTGGGGTAGAATGAAAGATCTTGTCTACCCTAAATGTGGCACACCTGTCGCTACAGAAATGGACTTGGTGGCAAGAATTGCGGCTGCCGCTGACGTTGCTCGAGAGGAGATTTTTCAAATACCTGAGGCAATGGCCAAGCACACCACGGAGTGCCTTCTTCAAGGCGGTGGACACTTTGAACATCTACTGTAGGGGAGTTATTTTAGTTTTTGCGTTTTAAATCCAGTACTTTTAGTGATGTATCTTTGAGCAGTTGTTCTAAAATCTTTATGTTCCTCTGGCGCCGTTAGGATACGTTTCCGACCATGGGTGTCTTATATCAAAATGCTTCCCTAGGTAGCCCCTACACACCCTAGACGTGTGTCTCAAGTTAACATTTACACCCTGTATATTACAAACCACATGTGACGAACGAATTCGCACGATATTTTCACATTTCAGCTATTTGCGTTAGCCCATTTCGGCGGTCGGATAATATCACGTTCATTACTACTACGCTAACGGATTTTAACTTGTTACATAGGGAATTAAGGCTAGAAGACACTAACATTCTAGTATTTTAGCTAGGATATATATTTTAAAGTTTTAAGTAATTTTCTAACTTTACCAACCTTTTTATTAAGTGCATAACCGAATTAAGCTGCTTTAGAAGATTATTTTTCTTCCGTACTTTTCATTCGGATAAAAATCTTAAAAGCATGAGAAGCTTATATTGCGCAATTTTTTTAAACAAATCCAAAAGGGGAGTAATCTAAAATTTGTTCACAAATGGCATACTAGCACGCAAACTTTTTTTGTGTGTAAATACCTCAAAGTTACAATAGATTTGCGAACGTGTATAACACAGAAATAGCTAAATTCTAGCTTATGTCGCACGTGGGACAACTGCGTTTCTGTTAGCAATCCCCAAGATCCCTAAATGAAGTTGAATGGATTTGAAATTCGTGATGAACACATTAGATTATGGGTAGGCTCTATAATAGTTGTTATCTATTTCATCCAATACATACAAATTGATTGAATTATTTCTATTATTTCGGTTTGAATTAGAACGTTTCTTAGTGAAGTGTCTACTTAGTTTTGTCAAAAAGGATATTGGAATTAAGAAGTTTACATTGCAGTTGGCTTTAGATAAAATTTACAAACTAAATCGAGTTTTATAAAATGCAACCCTATTTAAGAAATCTATAAAAAATTCATCTCACAAAGTGTCTGCAGCAATATAACAAATTTCGATGAAAAATTGATTGGTCAAAAGTGGAAACCTATTTTGACGGGTTTTCAAGATATTAGTTAAAGTTTACAGTATGTGTGGCCTTCAGATATGAAATAAAATGGATTACCCTGTACTTCTAAATTTAATTTGGATTTAACCTACTGAACCGATTCATCATCATCATCATTATTATTATTAAATAACAGTGTCGTAGGTACATAAAATACATTTATTTACTTAAAAATTCCATATCAGTTACATTTATCATTTGATATTATTCATTTGTTTAGGCTCAAATCAAAATGTATTAAAAAAATTGGTTAATTGTTTTGATAGTAGGTATCAATTGTTAAATGAAAGCGGTGAACCGTTGTGTACCGTTTTATGTAACTATACCATTAATACTTCTTTATACAGGGTGTTCCCCGGGGTATCCGTTAAAATTATCGATTTTTTCATTAATAGTATAATTAATTATTTATTGAACACCAACCTGTGTAAGTTGAAATAAAGTAGCATTTCTTCCTTCGTACGTGTAAAACCAAAGATATAGCAATAAGATAAGAAATGAAGCACGCTGTAGAATTTTCAAGATCACTTTTCATTAAAAAATTGTAAGAAACAATTTGAAGCTAATAAAAGTTTCCATCAACAGTCAACAGTAAAGTAAACCTAAAGAATTTCATCGTTTAGATTGAGAGAGAGTAAACGTGGCTAACAAAAAGTAATATGAAAATGTCTGAGATTTCGGAAATGCAAAAAGAACATTTAACAAAGAAATTGTAAGACATAAAAATAAAAAATTAAAAGGCCCTATTTAAAATCCAATTTAACCTCAAACTCAAACTATATTATAACAAAAAATTTCTACCAGAGGCAATATATCACTTAAAAGGAAAATCATTAGATAAAGGAAGAAAAATTGCGAGCTAGTAAATGTTACAACTTTAATAAAATAATTTATAAGTTTAAAGGAAAATAAAGTTCTAATTTTACACCAAAAAAAGTTGTCAACTTAGTTCACAAATACACAGCTAATTGAGTTCTTAGTCAGCGTGTTAATGCTTTTTATTTCGAAAACTAAAAACTTACACATTATAGTTATGTTATAAGCTTGTAGTATAAACTTGTATTAAAACTATGGTGGGTATACTTATTGTCTACAAAGTAAGTACAAACCTACTTTTTATGAAACCAATGAGTAGTTCAAATAATAACTAATATCATTTAACGTGTATCTCGTGACCTAGGGCAGGGCTATTTGTCTACATCAGGTATATCATTTCTTGTACAATAAGATAATTGAAGTTGTATCCGCAGAAGGTTCTTATCTTTCTCGAACACCCAACTTGTGTCAACATCAAAACGTTTTAAACATCTTAAGAAATGCCCTGTATTTCCAAGTTTCCATTTTTATGCGAGATGTATGCGATTTCAAAAAAAAAATATCTTATGTTATTTTTAACGTTGACTTCACCATGAAATATAATAACTGTTGTGTGGAAAATTATATGTTTGTAGTACCAAAAACACTTAAAGATGAAAAGGTTATTCGGTTGATTAGAATAATTAAGTGATTTGCCCATAATCTTCCGGTTTGATTTCCGCAGTATGACTAAGGAAGAAAAAATTCAAAGAAATCTTACAGTACGCGCGTCACCTCTCGAAAGGCAATAACACGCCACTGACAATAAAATTATCTAGTGGAGCTTTCAGGTGTTATGTTTTGTTTGGAAGACACTTATAGTCCAGTCAATGAATATCAAATAATAAGGAATTCCAATAGTTTTGAAATTTCACAACTCATTTAGAGATGTCTAGTGATGAATATACTAAAAGTTCTAAAGAATCACCGGTGGTGAGCTTTCACGGCAATGGCCAAAGACATGTCACTTTTTTCGGATTTTTGATAATATTCCAAAAAGTATTGGCCATAAGAGCTAAAATGTGACTATAAAGAAATAAAGCTGTGCTACAAAGTCCATCAGATGTTATTGTTTCGTATTTCTGGCAATTACCGAGTTGTAGGGTTTTGAACACGGCCCTTTTTTCCAAAAACTCGACAAAGGCTCTAACTAAACGTCCGAGATGGTACTGCCAGAAGACGTAGAAGACGAAGAAGTAAATATTGTATTATAATCTGATGGGAGAGAGTTGTTAAAGGAAACAGGACTTATTTTCGTTTTTGACTGCTTAGTATTTTTGTAACCGAATGCATAAAGCCTCTCCATTCAAGAGAGGTTGTAGGCACACAAGCAACCTTCTTTCAAGAAGTTACTGACTGGCGCGTAGGTGGATGTTTACGATTTACGATTTTTAGTCGTTCCTCACTTTCATCCGCTTTTCTGTTTTCATGCCACGAGTTCAATATTTTAAACCAAACGTTATTGACGCAGACAGTTGCAGTCTTCCATCCAGTTCCTACTCCTAATATAATACTTTCTCTATATTTTTTTCTTCAAGCATTTTTTTAATTTTCTCATTCAAAGAAAATTGCCCAGTTACGGCAAAACGTATATCTGCAAAGGACAGTTGAGCACTCCATATCATTTTCAATAAAGAAATAAATTTCATCCATGACCTGTAAATTGTAATCCAACTAAAGACGTCCATATTTTTGAACATTCTGTAAAGGTATGTGGGTGAAAATTCGACGATAGAAATTTACGTGGTACACTTCTTTAGCAGCCACTATATTATTTACGGCAGACAGACGAAGTTTAACTTTTTCTGTCTGCTCATCCTTTATTTTGTTAACCGTTTCGATTACTTCATCTTTCATCTCCACAGTTCGAACGTGAAACACCTTGCGCCTTTTAATTGATTTCTTCAGTTCAAAAAACTCATCATTAGTGACTTCGATGCAGAGAACACATTTTGATTTGAAATTAAATTTAGGCAATAAAGCCTTTATAAGAGGCACAGGGGAATTGTGGCCTTGTGATGATGCGGCTACTGCCACAAATTTCTTTATTAGATCAGCTTCTATAGTTTATATGTTCACCCGGGTGTAATTTCAAAAAATCAAAAACATCAAAAATAAACTGGCAAGAATTTTTACTTATTTTTTAACGTAACGTACTTAGTCAGAACAGTGAACCTACATACGCATTCGTCTTACGACAGTTCCATCTCGGACGTTTAGTTAAAACCTTTGTAGAGTTGCGACAATTTTTAAAGGTTTTGGGAAAAAGGGGGGCCTTGTTCAAAGCCCCACAACTGGGTAATTACCAGAAATACAAAACAACTACATCTGATGGACTTTCTGGCAATTTTCTTTACCTTTATTTCTTTATAGTCTCATTTGCTCTGACCAATACTTTTTGGGATATTAACGAAAAACCGAAAAATGTGACATGTCTTCGGCCATTACCGCTAAAGCTCATCACTGATTCTTCAGAACTTTTAGTATATTCATCACTAGACATCTCTAAATGAGTGTGGAATTTCAAAACTATTGGAATTTTGTGAAGGTTAAATCTTTAGTTGACTGGACTATTAAGCAAGCAAAAGCATCTGCATTTCCAGCTCACATATTTTTATATATTTACTATGTGTTTGTATATTATTTCAAGCAACTAGCCGTGGGTTGTAAGTTGTAACTTGTAACTTGTAACGAACGTACTGAACCAAATAATTAAAGGCGACATCACTGCAAAAATATGTCACTCAAGTTGACTTAAAGAAATGAATAATTTAAACACTTAGGAGCTAGCTAAATTTTAGGCTAATTTGCCCTCCTTTATCTATTTTAATTACTTCATATTTAACAGAGCATTTAATTTGATTTAAGATAAACTATTGTGGATGTTAACTCACTGATTATACTTGAGAGATTAAATTTTAGCAGTAATGTCAAAATAAGCTTCAAGTGCTTGTGGTTGCGTGTGTTAGTATCAGATAAATTTAGAATTATATAATGAATGATACATACTACTTACTTCAAAATGTATTACTTCATGTCATAAAAGGGCTTTAAGAGTTTTTTACAGGGATTATTAAAGGACAAAAGAGTAGACGTAAAGGATTTTGTTTAGTTTATTAGAGTCACGTCATATAAATTAAGAAAAATATACGAGCTCTTAAAATGGAAATGCAAAAATAGGACACCGTTTACAATTTACAAATTTTGAATTTTCTTCGCTTATACTAAGAGGTGTGTACTATAAAAACATAAAAACGCATTATGTATTTGTTGGAACAAATGCCTAAAGTTAATGTTTAAAGTCACCTATAAATTTTGGGAGTCTAGAATGTATGGAGCTAGAACTTAAACTCTTATTACGCCATAAATCAGCCTACCATTCCTTCAAAGCTTTATCTGAAAACGAAACAAAATGATAATCGATTGCTATTGACAAATGTTTTATTGCATATTATTGCGTTACAGAAAATTGGAAATTTGCGTGTAGTGCAACGTGCGCAGAAATTATTCATTTATTGCAAAAATTACTAAATAAATTCAATTATAATTATGCCATTCCTGGTAAATTATTGCTTCTAATTAAGTTTAAATAGTAATAACAGTTGGATAAACATATTTGATGAGTTTTAATTGAAAATTGCTTTTATAAAACTCGAGCACATGCTTGTAACAAAATTACTGGAAAATTTCGAAATCAAATGGTCGTCATACGCTTTCAATATTTCACAACCAACGCGAATTGAACATAAAATTGATGTGGAGTAGGTAAATTAAACAATGTTATTATCTGAATCGTAAATTTAAATGAAGCAACACAAAAAAAAAGGTAAAAGCAATCAAACACACAGCTTTTGGTTGTTTTTGTTTCCTTAACATACCTCCTGTTATAATTGACAAGTCAATATAATTGTAAATTGTAATTCGCTTACGTACTTAATTTTTTGTAAACAGTTTATTATTTGCAGGTAAAAACTGCGTGAGTAATTAGATTAGATTTTGAAAAAACATCACCATAAATACTCAAGACTCGATTTTTGTTTTACTGAAAATTCTAAAGTATTAGAAATGCTTCTAGTTCACGAAACCGCCATCATTGCGATTTACTGTAATTTAATATTTAAGAGAATAAATAGTTTAATAGGCTCTGGTGTCCCATTCAAGATAAAAATTTTTTGAAGTCTCGCCCAGTGGGTTATCGTTATCAATCTGTACATTAGGGTGAAGCGATTTTAGATAGAAATGAACTTTTTTCTAATATTTAAAAGATGTTTAATAGTTGTGTTTCATAAGTGCAAATAAGCCTGCAAAATTTGAAGTGTCTACTATCATATCTTCAGCTGCCTACAGTGGTTCGAAAATATTATTATAACGATAATAGTTAAATTTTCCCAAAAATTCATATTTTTGAAGAAACTTAAATGTCTATGTGGTTAAAACTTGGGTTTTATGAGTACAAATAATCACGCAAAATTTCAAGTGTTTACGATAATATTTTGAGCTGCCTAAATCAGTTAGAATATTTTTATCTGAATAAAAAATAATAATTCAAATGCAAGAAGTTTATACGTTTTACCTAATTTTATGGAAAAACTAATATTCATATGTAGAAACTTTAGATTTATCATTAGACCATCATCATAAATATACAACATATCTTATCAAAAAATCATAATTACCCCCAAGCCAAAAAATTAATCCTTGGGCATCAAAATTGACGGAAACTGAAAAAAATGTTAAACATTTTGCAGTTTCTTGGATTTTTCACAAAGATCCGGAGGTCTGCCGAGGCTGAAAACTTAGATTTACCGTTAGGCCTCCATCATAGACTACACACCAAAAAATCAGAACTACCTCATTTGATGCAACCCGTATTTTAGGTGACAAAGGTACTGGGGACTGTTATTAAATTTAAGGTTCCTTTCCTTTGTTACGCTTTTTGGGCTTCTGCCATCTTTAAATTAAATTTAAAAAGTTTAAATTTGTCACAAATTCTTTATAAAGAACCTCGAAAACTATAACAATCATTAATTTCTCAAAAGAAATATTTAGAAATTCTGATAATTGATTTCTTCGTTGAGATTTCCAAAATTATTTCTTTAACTTTTGACTTTTGAAATTGCGGTAATTTTCAGTGGGTAAACTTTTTAGTTTATGGCATTAGAATTCCAAAAAAGAAAAAATCATTCAAATCTGTTCATTATAACTGGGTGCCATCATTTGACGTATATATCGTCTAATTGCACTGGACTAAGACTAGAGTATCTTACAAAAACAACGTTGTTATCCCTGTAGGCAGCTGAAGATAATGATAAAGGAAGCTGAGATTTTACACACGTCTTTAATAAACCTAAACACAACTTTTGACAAAATAGGCTTTACAAAATTCAAAAAATTTTTTTTAGTACCTTAGATAGACAATGTTCTTATCGCTATAGGCAGCTGAAGATGATAGTAAAATACTTTCAGATTTTACAGAAGTCTTTAATAAACCCAAACACAACTTTTGACAACATAGGCATCACAAAACTTTGAAAAATTTTTTTTCACTCCACCCTACTGTACATACAGGGTGTTTTTATTGTTTACCAGTATTCCTCTTTCTAAATTATTACTAATTTCCACCGCTGCTGCTTGCACCCGGCTTCGGAGCTTCTCGATGTCAAAAATTTTGGTTTTGTATACCAGGGTCTAGGGTCTAGGGATTGAGAACACCAAGGGATTAACTATTCTTCATTTCCAAATTCGGTGCAGTAATAAATCAAATAGTAGGTGTAACCATATTGTCGTTTGCCGCAATAAGCTGCAGTTTAACAATGAATAACCGGAAAAAGAGCAGGCATATAAAAGAAATTTTGACAAAGTGGATTGATTTGTTACTCCACCGAATTCTGAAATGAAGAATAGTAGATTATTGCTATAAGATTTTTCGACTCTTTTAACCTGTGCTATTGCCCCTTAGACGCTACACATATTTTCTCCCGAAACATTAGTAGAGTTCGTTCTGATCAAAAAGTTAAAAACATTATTTAGTTAGAAAAAACAAGAAAACATTAAAGGAACTTTTTTTAAAGAAATAAGTTCTCTCACAATTTGCACTAGCTATGAAGCTAACTAGCTTTATTATACCCAAAACAACAGTTAAAAATGTTAAACGTATTCTTTTCAGTACTTCCACATTGATTAATTGAAGCCGACGTTTTTGTACGCATTTTCCATGAATTGTGTGTATAACCAGATTTTTAATTAACTATAGTATATAGGTATAATACAGTTTTTACTTGCCACTTGCATTTAATTTGCTCGTTCATTTTTTGTTAACTTTCATATTTTTAAATTATTCCGTTAGTCGGGATACCATACAATTTCATCCAGGAAAAAATTGTAAAAAAGCAATTATTGCAGTGACAACAGCGTCAAAAAACCTCGCTTGATAACTTACTGAAAGTCTACCAAACCTTGTCTTTGAGAGATTTGCCATTTTCGTCTTATTCAGATATAACTTATTAAATTAAACAATTAAAGTAACTAAAGTAAACTTGTCGAGTGTAATTAGAATAGAAGTTTAGTGTTAAGACATTAATGACGCGTTTGCTCCGGAGGGATGATTGTAACTTGTATCAAAATGGGAAAATAGTTAAAGAAAATTTGTAATAAAAAATTCGTTAAGACAAAACTTTTAAATAAGACATAAACCAAAAAAGGGGTACGTACTTTTAAAATAAAACCGAATAACTAAATTACAAGGAGGGCGCTCCGTCCATCCATCCATACCGTCGCCTTTAGACCTATAATGTTTTTGAAAACACGTGAAGAGAGCAAAGTAATTAGTTTTTCGCCTCTGCTGTATTACAATCACATTTTTTAGTGACTTTTAATTCTTTAATTGACTTTTCACAAACTTGTAGCATTTTTATATCAATATGTTTTCGCATACTACTCAAGTACCTACTACAACAAGTGGGGTCCCACGTCGGCAATTCTTGTTGGTCGTTTTAAGTATTATTTCATTGTCGTTTTTAATTGTACAGTTGGGGTTGCTAATCTCATATTTAAAAAACGCGCAGTTTAAATTATTATGAGCTACATGTTATGGGTCATGGGTGCAACGGACCCACCCGGTACAACCTGAGTTGAATAGGGGATAATTGCTTTATTATTGATCTAAATAAGAAATTTAAAAAAGCCAAACAATTAGGCAGAAAAGCTTCTTTTTTACGACAAATAAATTTCTTTTTATATCAAAGCGACAAATTTAAAAATAGCAATTACTAAAAGTAATAAATGTTTATGATCCAACATTTTATAAAGTATTTTTAGAAAACGATTTGCTTAAAATGGTACTAAAAAATCTCTTAAAAGTAGTATTGGATAAAGTAAATTGTCAACAATGTATGGAAATTACGCTTTCGACAAGATTTGGGAAAAGTTTCTCCAGTTGGCTTTTCCGCCTTAAAGCTAATCTTTGTAACAGAGTTTTCAATTGAAAATCCATTTTTCAGTTCTATTGAGTTGGCAATTTAGTTAAACACTTTATTAAAATTTAAATTCGCGATGAAAATATTTCTTTTACAGTATTGTGTGTTTATTTTTCCTAAACAAATTTCTATTCATTTTGTGTTGCAGTGCTAGAATTCAATTAAACTTGTTTAAATAAGAAATTACTTTCGTTCAAAAATTTCTCAGAAGACTAAAATAAACATTTTTTTACAGTTGTGCATATTATTATGTTTGTATATTTATGTAGATGTAATTGAATTGATAAAAAAAGTAATTTACGGATCATTTACAATGGCGATGTTTGTTTACTTTGGTCAAGTGCAGTAGTATCGATAAAGTACTCCATTAAAACCCATTAAGTACCAAGCACATTTTTTTTAGATTTTAGTGTTTTTTTTCTTTGAAATTGCTTGCAAAAAAATAGTTGTTCAAAAATGTCTCTTATCATTTTTTGATTTTATGACTGTATGTCTGAGATAAATGCCGTCTTCAAATGAGGACATTGGGATAATATTATGTGTACGTTTTCTTTGCTATTCAAATTTTTATCTAATAGAACAGAAGCGAATGAAGTTTATTAATAAAATAGATAAAACACATTTTTTATTAACATTTGAAACATATTATTACAATGATAAAATGTACAATAATCTTATTATAGGAAAAATTTGTATAATTATGTAAGCAATATTTACCTAGGTTGATTTTGTGTGATAGTTTTCGAAGCATTCTACACACAACTGGGCTAAAATTTTTGTAGTTTTATTTTATATTATTCATTGTCTCTTTTACATGTTTACTGTTTCCTTCAGGTTGCTGTTTGTAATTTGGTTTCTCACTAGTCTACTCACCTTCTTCTTTTGTAAGTTTTCGTTTTTTAGAAACATTTTTTCGATTTTTCGCGACGTTGTACTGTACTTATCTGTCTAGATGTAGGGTTGTAGAGGGCTGCGGCTCCAAAAAAGATGTTTCTGGCTGTTCCCCTTCTAAATGGCATTTTATTTCAAATGTACCTGCAACGTCATGTATTTCAGGTGTGTCAATTAACGTTGTATCGTCATCGACTTCGTCTTCATCGATGATTTCATCGACATTGG
Source organism: Malthinus flaveolus (assembly GCA_950108345.1). NCBI lineage: Eukaryota > Metazoa > Arthropoda > Insecta > Coleoptera > Cantharidae > Malthinus > Malthinus flaveolus. Next base: position 66,109,948 of record OX467285.1, read on the forward strand.
GTGGTATCAAAATAATATCAAGATTATCCTCCTCATCTGATTTATAGAAGTCATACGCATTTACGATATCCTCAAGTTCAGCTAAAGATAGAGCTTTTTCATGTGGTACGACATACCTGCTTAAAATATGAATAGTACTACTTACTGAATTACTGATAAATTAAAAAATAAAACTTACCGATAGACGTAAGTAAAACAGGTGTAACTACTAGGTAAACAACAATTTATCACTTTCACGAAATAAGAAGTAATAACAAGAACGCTTTGTGACACAACTACACACCTAATCAATGCAAGTACAAATATTAAAAACTTTAAAAACCAACCCCAAAAGCAATAAAATCGTACAAATAGCGTGACTGAAATAAATTCAGTTAAGAAAAATCAAAATTTATTTGTATTGTCAACCACCGTATATATTTTCAATTTACTACCATATTCTCCCAACGTCCTCATTCGATGACACCCAAATTTTAACTCAAATTGAACGTAAACTATTCATTATTTACGATCATAAATATTTTTAACACAATTCCTCAACATTTCAGATATGCCTAATATTTTTTTTGTTCTAATATAATGACCTTGTTGAACGATAAAAAAACAATAAGTCTAACCTACAAATTCGTTTACGACACACTCTCGTAAACGTATTTATTTCAGTACTTGAAATTTGATATTTTTAAAAAATAAAAATATAAATACGATGAGTGACATTTACTAATTTTAGAAAAAATTTTTGTTATAAGAATTCATCATTTTTTAGGCCTTAAAAAAATTGTATAAGACACTGTCATCAAATGAGGACATTGGTACATAATGGGTTTTAATCTCGATCTCGTGTGTTTTTGAATTTTTGGTATCAGAGAAATTTTTTGTTTCGTATATTTAAAAATTGCAGACGCGATTTTAGAAAATTAAACTGTCTCGGGGCTGGAAATAAAACTTTTATCTGAATATTCCGAGACCAGACGCCCGAAATAGATTTCAACTTTCTGGACACGACGTAGTCGTCCTTTAACCTCGATCTCGTGTGTTTTTGAATTTTTGGTATCAGAGAAATTTTTTGTTTCGTATATTTGAAAATTGCAGACGCGATTTTAGAAAATTAAACTGTTTCGGGGCTGGAAATAAAACTTTTATCTGAATATTCCAAGACCAGACGCCCGAAATAGATTTCAACTTTCTGGACACGACGTAGTCGTCCTTTAACCACGATCTCGTGTGTTTTTGAATTTTTGGTATCAGAGAAATTTTTTGTTTCGTATATTTAAAAATTGCAGACGCGATTTTAGAAAATTAAACTGTCTCGGGGCTGGAAATAAAACTTTTATCTGAATATTCCGAGACCAGACGCCCGAAATAGATTTCAACTTTCTGGACACGACGTAGTCGTCCTTTAACCTCGATCTCGTGTGTTTTTGAATTTTTGGTATCAGAGAAAATTTTTGTTTCGTATATTTAAAAATTGCAGACGCGATTTGAGATAATTAAACTGTCTCGGGGCTGGAAATAAAACTTTTATCTGAATATTCCGAGACCAGACGCCCGAAATAGATTTCAACTTTCTGGACACGACGTAGTAGTCCTTTAACCTCGATCTCGTGTGTTTTTGAATTTTTGGTATTAGAGAAATTTTTTGTTTCGTATATTTAAAAATTGCAGACGCTATTTGAGAAAATTAAACTGTCTCGGGGCTGGAAATAAAACTTTTATCTGAATATTCCGAGACCAGACGCCCGAAATAGATTTCAACTTTCTGGACACGACGTAGTCGTCCTTTAACCTCGATCTCGTGTGTTTTTGAATTTTTGGTATCACAGAAATTTTTTGTTTCGTATATTTAAAAATTGCAGACGCGATTTGAGAAAATTAAACTGTCTCGGGGCTGGAAATAAAACTTTTATCTGAATATTCCGAGACCAGACGCCCGAAATAGATTTCAACTTTCTGGACACGACGTAGTCGTCCTTTAACCTCGATCTCGTGTGTTTTTGAATTTTTGGTATCAGAGAAAATTTTTGTTTCGTATATTTAAAAATTGCAGACGCGATTTGAGATAATTAAACTGTCTCGGGGCTGGAAATAAAACTTTTATCTGAATATTCCGAGACCAGACGCCCGAAATAGATTTCAACTTTCTGGACACGACGTAGTAGTCCTTTAACCTCGATCTCGTGTGTTTTTGAATTTTTGGTATTAGAGAAATTTTTTGTTTCGTATATTTAAAAATTGCAGACGCTATTTGAGAAAATTAAACTGTCTCGGGGCTGGAAATAAAACTTTTATCTGAATATTCCGAGACCAGACGCCCGAAATAGATTTCAACTTTCTGGACACGACGTAGTCGTCCTTTAACCTCGATCTCGTGTGTTTTTGAATTTTTGGTATCACAGAAATTTTTTGTTTCGTATATTTAAAAATTGCAGACGCGATTTGAGAAAATTAAACTGTCTCGGGGCTGGAAATAAAACTTTTATCTGAATATTCCGAGACCAGACGCCCGAAATAGATTTCAACTTTCTGGACACGACGTAGTCGTCCTTTAACCTCGATCTCGTGTGTTTTTGAATTTTTGGTATCAGAGAAATTTTTTGTTTCGTATATTTAAAAATTGCAGACGCGATTTGAGATAATTAAACTGTCTCGGGGCTGGAAATAAAACTTTTATCTGAATATTCCGAGACCAGACGCCCGAAATAGATTTCAACTTTCTGGACACGACGTAGTCGTCCTTTAACCTCGATCTCGTGTGTTTTTGAATTTTTGGTATCAGAGAAATTTTTTGTTTCGTATATTTAAAAATTGCAGACGCGATTTGAGAAAATTAAACTGTCTCGGGGCTGGAAATAAAACTTTTATCTGAATATTCCGAGACCAGACGCCCGAAATAGATTTCAACTTTCTGAACACGACGTAGTCGCCTTTAACCTCGATCTCGTGTGTTTTTGAATTTTTGGTATCAGAGAAATTTTTTGTTTCGTGTATTTAAAAATTGCAGACGCGATTTTAGAAAATTAAACTGTCTCGGGGCTGGAAATAAAACTTTCTTCTGAATATTCCGAGACCAGACGCCCGAAATAGATTTCAACTTTCTGGACACGACGTAGTCGTCCTTTAAACTCGATCTCGTGTGTTTTTGAATTTTTGGTATCAGAGAAATTTTTTGTTTCGTATATTTAAAAATTGCAGACGCGATTTGAGAAAATTAAACTGTCTCGGGGCTGGAAATAAAACTTTTATCTGAATATTCCGAGACCAGACGCCCGAAATAGATTTCAACTTTCTGGACACGACGTAGTCGTCCTTTAACCTCGATCTCGTGTGTTTTTGAATTTTTGGTATCAGAGAAATTTTTTGTTTCGTATATTTAAAAATTGCAGACGCGATTTTAGAAAATTAAACTGTCTCGGGGCTGGAAATAAAACTTTTATCTGAATATTCCGAGACCAGACGCCCGAAATAGATTTCAACTTTCAGGACACGACGTAGTCGTCCTTTAACCTCGATCTCGTGTGTTTTTGAATTTTTGGTATTAGAGAAATTTTTTGTTTCGTATATTGAAAAATTGCAGACGCGATTTTAGAAAATTAAACTGTCTCTGGGCTGGAAATAAAACTTTCTCCTGAATATTCCGAGACCAGACACCCGAAATAGATTTCAACTTTCTGGACACGACGTAGTCGTCCTTTAACCTCGATCTCGTGTGGTTTTGAATTTTTGGTATCAGAGAAATTTTTTGTTTCGTATATTTAAAAATTGCAGACGCGATTTTAGAAAATTAAACTGTCTCGGGGCTGGAAATAAAACTTTCTTCTGAATATTCCGAGACCAGACGCCCGAAATAGATTTCAACTTTCAGGACACGACGTAGTCGTCCTTTAACCTCGATCTCGTGTGTTTTTGAATTTTTGGTATTAGAGAAATTTTTTGTTTCGTATATTTAAAAATTGCAGACGCGATTTTAGAAAATTAAACTGTCTCGGGGCTGGAAATAAAACTTTTATCTGAATATTCCGAGACCAGACGCCCGAAATAGATTTCAACTTTCTGGACACGACGTAGTCGTCCTTTAACCTCGATCTCGTGTGTTTTTGAATTTTTGGTATCAGAGAAATTTTTTGTTTCGTGTATTTAAAAATTGCAGACGCGATTTTAGAAAATTAAACTGTCTCGGGGCTGGAAATAAAACTTTTATCTGAATATTCCGAGACCAGACGCCCGAAATAGATTTCAACTTTCTGGACACGACGTAGTCGTCCTTTAACCTCGATCTCGTGTGTTTTTAAATTTTTGGTATCAGAGAAATTTTTTGTTTCGTGTATTTAAAAATTGCAGACGCGATTTTAGAAAATTAAACTGTCTCGGGGCTGGAAATAAAACTTTCTTCTGAATATTCCGAGACCAGACGCCCGAAATAGATTTCAACTTTCAGGACACGACGTAGTCGTCCTTTAACCTCGATCTCGTGTGTTTTTGAATTTTTGGTATCAGAGAAATTTTTTGTTTCGTATATTTAAAAATTGCAGACGCGATTTTAGAAAATTAAACTGTCTCGGGGCTGGAAATAAAACTTTTATCTGAATATTCCGAGACCAGACGCCCGAAATAGATTTCAACTTTCTGGACACGACGTAGTCGCCTTTAACCTCGATCTCGTGTGTTTTTGAATTTTTGGTATCAGAGAAATTTTTTGTTTCGTGTATTTAAAAATTGCAGACGCGATTTTAGAAAATTAAACTGTCTCGGGGCTGGAAATAAAACTTTCTTCTGAATATTCCGAGACCAGACGCCCGAAATAGATTTCAACTTTCAGGACACGACGTAGTCGTCCTTTAACCTCGATCTCGTGTGTTTTTGAATTTTTGGTATCAGAGAAATTTTTTGTTTCGTATATTTAAAAATTGCAGACGCGATTTTAGAAAATTAAACTGTCTCGGGGCTGGAAATAAAACTTTTATCTGAATATTCCAAGACCAGACGCCCGAAATAGATTTCAACTTTCTGGACACGACGTAGTCGTCCTTTAACCTCGATCTCGTGTGTTTTTGAATTTTTGGTATCACAGAAATTTTTTGTTTCGTATATTTAAAAATTGCAGACGCGATTTTAGAAAATTAAACTGTCTCGGGGCTGGAAATAAAACTTTTATGTGAAAATTCCGAGACCAGACGCCCGAAATAGATTTCAACTTTCTGGACACGACGTAGTCGCCTTTAACCTCGATCTCGTGTGTTTTTGAATTTTTGGTATCAGAGAAATTTTTTGTTTCGTATATTTAAAAATTGCAGACGCGATTTGAGAAAGTTAAACTGTCTCGGGGCTTAAAATAAAACTTTTATCTGAATATTCCGAGACCAGACGCCCGAAATAGATTTCAACTTTCTGGACACGACGTAGTCGTCCTTTAACCTCGATCTCGTGTGTTTTTGAATTTTTGGTATCAGAGAAATTTTTTGTTTCGTATATTTAAAAATTGCAGACGCGATTTGAGAAAATTAAACTGTCTCGGGGCTGGAAATAAAACTTTTATCTGAATATTCCGAGACCGGACGCCCGAAATAGATTTCAACTTTCTGGACACGACGTAGTCGTCCTTTAACCTCGATCTCGTGTGTTTTTGAATTTTTGGTATCAGAGAAATTTTTTGTTTCGTGTATTTAAAAATTGCAGACGCGATTTTAGAAAATTAAACTGTCTCGGGGCTGTAAATAAAACTTTTATGTGAATATTCCGAGACCAGACGCCCGAAATAGATTTCAACTTTCTGGACACGACGTAGTCGTCCTTTAACCTCGATCTCGTGTGTTTTTGAATTTTTGGTATCAGAGAAATTTTTTGTTTCGTGTATTTAAAAATTGCAGACGCGATTTTAGAAAATTAAACTGTCTCGGGGCTGGAAATAAAACTTTTATCTGAATATTCCGAGACCAGGCGCCCGAAATAGATTTTAATTTTCTGGACACGACGTAGTCGTCCTTTAACCTCGATCTCGTGTGTTTTTGAATTTTTAGTATTAGAGAAATTTTTTGTTTCGTATATTTAAAAATTGCAGACGCGATTTTAGAAAATTAAACTGTCTCGGGGCTGGAAATAAAACTTTTATCTGAATATTCCGAGACCAGACGCCCGAAGTAGATTTCAACTTTCTGGACACGACGTAGTCGTCCTTTAAACTCGATCTCGTGTGTTTTTGAATTTTTGGTATCAGAGAAATTTTTTGTTTCGTATATTTAAAAATTGCAGACGCGATTTGAGAAAATTAAACTGTCTCGGGGCTGGAAATAAAACTTTTATCTGAATATTCCGAGACCAGACGCCCGAAATAGATTTCAACTTTCTGGACACGACGTAGTCGTCCTTTAACCTCGATCTCGTGTGTTTTTGAATTTTTGGTATCAGAGAAATTTTTTGTTTCGTATATTTAAAAATTGCAGACGCGATTTGAGAAAATTAAACTGTCTCGGGGCTGGAAATAAAACTTTTATCTGAATATTCCGAGACCAGACGCCCGAAATAGATTTCAACTTTCTGGACACGACGTAGTCGTCCTTTAACCTCGATCTCGTGTGTTTTTGAATTTTTGGTATCAGAGAAATTTTTTGTTTCGTATATTTAAAAATTGCAGACGCGATTTTAGAAAATTAAACTGTCTCGGGGCTGGAAATAAAACTTTTATCTGAATATTCCGAGACCAGACGCCCGAAATAGATTTCAACTTTCAGGACACGACGTAGTCGTCCTTTAACCTCGATCTCGTGTGTTTTTGAATTTTTGGTATTAGAGAAATTTTTTGTTTCGTATATTGAAAAATTGCAGACGCGATTTTAGAAAATTAAACTGTCTCTGGGCTGGAAATAAAACTTTCTTCTGAATATTCCGAGACCAGACACCCGAAATAGATTTCAACTTTCTGGACACGACGTAGTCGTCCTTTAACCTCGATCTCGTGTGGTTTTGAATTTTTGGTATCAGAGAAATTTTTTGTTTCGTATATTTAAAAATTGCAGACGCGATTTTAGAAAATTAAACTGTCTCGGGGCTGGAAATAAAACTTTCTTCTGAATATTCCGAGACCAGACGCCCGAAATAGATTTCAACTTTCAGGACACGACGTAGTCGTCCTTTAACCTCGATCTCGTGTGTTTTTGAATTTTTGGTATTAGAGAAATTTTTTGTTTCGTATATTTAAAAATTGCAGACGCGATTTTAGAAAATTAAACTGTCTCGGGGCTGGAAATAAAACTTTTATCTGAATATTCCGAGACCAGACGCCCGAAATAGATTTCAACTTTCTGGACACGACGTAGTCGTCCTTTAACCTCGATCTCGTGTGTTTTTGAATTTTTGGTATCAGAGAAATTTTTTGTTTCGTGTATTTAAAAATTGCAGACGCGATTTTAGAAAATTAAACTGTCTCGGGGCTGGAAATAAAACTTTTATCTGAATATTCCGAGACCAGACGCCCGAAATAGATTTCAACTTTCTGGACACGACGTAGTCGTCCTTTAACCTCGATCTCGTGTGTTTTTAAATTTTTGGTATCAGAGAAATTTTTTGTTTCGTGTATTTAAAAATTGCAGACGCGATTTTAGAAAATTAAACTGTCTCGGGGCTGGAAATAAAACTTTCTTCTGAATATTCCGAGACCAGACGCCCGAAATAGATTTCAACTTTCAGGACACGACGTAGTCGTCCTTTAACCTCGATCTCGTGTGTTTTTGAATTTTTGGTATCAGAGAAATTTTTTGTTTCGTATATTTAAAAATTGCAGACGCGATTTTAGAAAATTAAACTGTCTCGGGGCTGGAAATAAAACTTTTATCTGAATATTCCGAGACCAGACGCCCGAAATAGATTTCAACTTTCTGGACACGACGTAGTCGCCTTTAACCTCGATCTCGTGTGTTTTTGAATTTTTGGTATCAGAGAAATTTTTTGTTTCGTGTATTTAAAAATTGCAGACGCGATTTTAGAAAATTAAACTGTCTCGGGGCTGGAAATAAAACTTTCTTCTGAATATTCCGAGACCAGACGCCCGAAATAGATTTCAACTTTCAGGACACGACGTAGTCGTCCTTTAACCTCGATCTCGTGTGTTTTTGAATTTTTGGTATCAGAGAAATTTTTTGTTTCGTATATTTAAAAATTGCAGACGCGATTTTAGAAAATTAAACTGTCTCGGGGCTGGAAATAAAACTTTTATCTGAATATTCCAAGACCAGACGCCCGAAATAGATTTCAACTTTCTGGACACGACGTAGTCGTCCTTTAACCTCGATCTCGTGTGTTTTTGAATTTTTGGTATCACAGAAATTTTTTGTTTCGTATATTTAAAAATTGCAGACGCGATTTTAGAAAATTAAACTGTCTCGGGGCTGGAAATAAAACTTTTATGTGAAAATTCCGAGACCAGACGCCCGAAATAGATTTCAACTTTCTGGACACGACGTAGTCGCCTTTAACCTCGATCTCGTGTGTTTTTGAATTTTTGGTATCAGAGAAATTTTTTGTTTCGTATATTTAAAAATTGCAGACGCGATTTGAGAAAGTTAAACTGTCTCGGGGCTTAAAATAAAACTTTTATCTGAATATTCCGAGACCAGACGCCCGAAATAGATTTCAACTTTCTGGACACGACGTAGTCGTCCTTTAACCTCGATCTCGTGTGTTTTTGAATTTTTGGTATCAGAGAAATTTTTTGTTTCGTATATTTAAAAATTGCAGACGCGATTTGAGAAAATTAAACTGTCTCGGGGCTGGAAATAAAACTTTTATCTGAATATTCCGAGACCGGACGCCCGAAATAGATTTCAACTTTCTGGACACGACGTAGTCGTCCTTTAACCTCGATCTCGTGTGTTTTTGAATTTTTGGTATCAGAGAAATTTTTTGTTTCGTGTATTTAAAAATTGCAGACGCGATTTTAGAAAATTAAACTGTCTCGGGGCTGTAAATAAAACTTTTATGTGAATATTCCGAGACCAGACGCCCGAAATAGATTTCAACTTTCTGGACACGACGTAGTCGTCCTTTAACCTCGATCTCGTGTGTTTTTGAATTTTTGGTATCAGAGAAATTTTTTGTTTCGTGTATTTAAAAATTGCAGACGCGATTTTAGAAAATTAAACTGTCTCGGGGCTGGAAATAAAACTTTTATCTGAATATTCCGAGACCAGGCGCCCGAAATAGATTTTAATTTTCTGGACACGACGTAGTCGTCCTTTAACCTCGATCTCGTGTGTTTTTGAATTTTTAGTATTAGAGAAATTTTTTGTTTCGTATATTTAAAAATTGCAGACGCGATTTTAGAAAATTAAACTGTCTCGGGGCTGGAAATAAAACTTTTATCTGAATATTCCGAGACCAGACGCCCGAAGTAGATTTCAACTTTCTGGACACGACGTAGTCGTCCTTTAAACTCGATCTCGTGTGTTTTTGAATTTTTGGTATCAGAGAAATTTTTTGTTTCGTATATTTAAAAATTGCAGACGCGATTTGAGAAAATTAAACTGTCTCGGGGCTGGAAATAAAACTTTTATCTGAATATTCCGAGACCAGACGCCCGAAATAGATTTCAACTTTCTGGACACGACGTAGTCGTCCTTTAACCTCGATCTCGTGTGTTTTTGAATTTTTGGTATCAGAGAAATTTTTTGTTTCGTATATTTAAAAATTGCAGACGCGATTTTAGAAAATTAAACTGTCTCGGGGCTGGAAATAAAACTTTTATCTGAATATTCCGAGACCAGACGCCCGAAATAGATTTCAACTTTCAGGACACGACGTAGTCGTCCTTTAACCTCGATCTCGTGTGTTTTTGAATTTTTGGTATTAGAGAAATTTTTTGTTTCGTATATTGAAAAATTGCAGACGCGATTTTAGAAAATTAAACTGTCTCTGGGCTGGAAATAAAACTTTCTTCTGAATATTCCGAGACCAGACACCCGAAATAGATTTCAACTTTCTGGACACGACGTAGTCGTCCTTTAACCTCGATCTCGTGTGGTTTTGAATTTTTGGTATTAGAGAAATTTTTTGTTTCGTATATTTAAAAATTGCAGACGCGATTTTAGAAAATTAAACTGTCTCGGGGCTGGAAATAAAACTTTTATCTGAATATTCCGAGACCAGACGCCCGAAATAGATTTCAACTTTCTGGACACGACGTAGTCGTCCTTTAACCTCGATCTCGTGTGTTTTTGAATTTTTGGTATCAGAGAAATTTTTTGTTTCGTGTATTTAAAAATTGCAGACGCGATTTTAGAAAATTAAACTGTCTCGGGGCTGGAAATAAAACTTTTATCTGAATATTCCGAGACCAGACGCCCGAAATAGATTTCAACTTTCTGGACACGACGTAGTCGTCCTTTAACCTCGATCTCGTGTGTTTTTAAATTTTTGGTATCAGAGAAATTTTTTGTTTCGTGTATTTAAAAATTGCAGACGCGATTTTAGAAAATTAAACTGTCTCGGGGCTGGAAATAAAACTTTCTTCTGAATATTCCGAGACCAGACGCCCGAAATAGATTTCAACTTTCAGGACACGACGTAGTCGTCCTTTAACCTCGATCTCGTGTGTTTTTGAATTTTTGGTATCAGAGAAATTTTTTGTTTCGTATATTTAAAAATTGCAGACGCGATTTTAGAAAATTAAACTGTCTCGGGGCTGGAAATAAAACTTTTATCTGAATATTCCGAGACCAGACGCCCGAAATAGATTTCAACTTTCTGGACACGACGTAGTCGCCTTTAACCTCGATCTCGTGTGTTTTTGAATTTTTGGTATCAGAGAAATTTTTTGTTTCGTGTATTTAAAAATTGCAGACGCGATTTTAGAAAATTAAACTGTCTCGGGGCTGGAAATAAAACTTTGATCTGAATATTCCGAGACCAGACGCCCGAAATAGATTTCAACTTTCAGGACACGACGTAGTCGTCCTTTAACCTCGATCTCGTGTGTTTTTGAATTTTTGGTATCAGAGAAATTTTTTGTTTCGTATATTTAAAAATTGCAGACGCGATTTTAGAAAATTAAACTGTCTCGGGGCTGGAAATAAAACTTTTATCTGAATATTCCAAGACCAGACGCCCGAAATAGATTTCAACTTTCTGGACACGACGTAGTCGTCCTTTAACCTCGATCTCGTGTGTTTTTGAATTTTTGGTATCACAGAAATTTTTTGTTTCGTATATTTAAAAATTGCAGACGCGATTTTAGAAAATTAAACTGTCTCGGGGCTGGAAATAAAACTTTTATGTGAATATTCCGAGACCAGACGCCCGAAATAGATTTCAACTTTCTGGACACGACGTAGTCGCCTTTAACCTCGATCTCGTGTGTTTTTGAATTTTTGGTATCAGAGAAATTTTTTGTTTCGTATATTTATAAATTGCAGACGCGATTTGAGAAAATTAAACTGTCTCGGGGCTTAAAATAAAACTTTTATCTGAATATTCCGAGACCAGACGCCCGAAATAGATTTCAACTTTCTGGACACGACGTAGTCGTCCTTTAACCTCGATCTCGTGTGTTTTTGAATTTTTGGTATCAGAGAAATTTTTTGTTTCGTATATTTAAAAATTGCAGACGCGATTTGAGATAATTAAACTGTCTCGGGGCTGGAAATAAAACTTTTATCTGAATATTCCGAGACCAGACGCCCGAAATAGATTTCAACTTTCTGGACACGACGTAGTCGTCCTTTAACCTCGATCTCGTGTGTTTTTGAATTTTTGGTATCAGAGAAATTTTTTGTTTCGTATATTTAAAAATTGCAGACGCGATTTGAGAAAATTAAACTGTCTCGGGGCTGGAAATAAAACTTTTATCTGAATATTCCGAGACCAGACGCCCGAAATAGATTTCAACTTTCTGGACACGACGTAGTCGCCTTTAACCTCGATCTCGTGTGTTTTTGAATTTTTGGTATCAGAGAAATTTTTTGTTTCGTATATTTAAAAATTGCAGACGCGATTTTAGAAAATTAAACTGTCTCGGGGCTGGAAATAAAACTTTTATCTGAATATTCCAAGACCAGACGCCCGAAATAGATTTCAACTTTCTGGACACGACGTAGTCGCCTTTAACCTCGATCTCGTGTGTTTTTGAATTTTTGGTATCAGAGAAATTTTTTGTTTCGTATATTTAAAAATTGCAGACGCGATTTGAGAATGTTAAACTGTCTCGGGGCTTAAAATAAAACTTTTATCTGAATATTCCGAGACCAGACGCCCGAAATAGATTTCAACTTTCTGGACACGACGTAGTCGTCCTTTAACCTCGATCTCGTGTGTTTTTGAATTTTTGGTATCAGAGAAATTTTTTGTTTCGTATATTTAAAAATTGCAGACGCGATTTGAGAAAATTAAACTGTCTCGGGGCTGGAAATAAAACTTTTATCTGAATATTCCGAGACCGGACGCCCGAAATAGATTTCAACTTTCTGGACACGACGTAGTCGTCCTTTAACCTCGATCTCGTGTGTTTTTGAATTTTTGGTATCAGAGAAATTTTTTGTTTCGTGTATTTAAAAATTGCAGACGCGATTTTAGAAAATTAAACTGTCTCGGGGCTGTAAATAAAACTTTTATGTGAATATTCCGAGACCAGACGCCCGAAATAGATTTCAACTTTCTGGACACGACGTAGTCGTCCTTTAACCTCGATCTCGTGTGTTTTTGAATTTTTGGTATCAGAGAAATTTTTTGTTTCGTGTATTTAAAAATTGCAGACGCGATTTTAGAAAATTAAACTGTCTCGGGGCTGGAAATAAAACTTTTATCTGAATATTCCGAGACCAGGCGCCCGAAATAGATTTTAATTTTCTGGACACGACGTAGTCGTCCTTTAACCTCGATCTCGTGTGTTTTTGAATTTTTGGTATTAGAGAAATTTTTTGTTTCGTATATTTAAAAATTGCAGACGCGATTTTAGAAAATTAAACTGTCTCGGGGCTGGAAATAAAACTTTTATCTGAATATTCCGAGACCAGACGCCCGAAGTAGATTTCAACTTTCTGGACACGACGTAGTCGTCCTTTAAACTCGATCTCGTGTGTTTTTGAATTTTTGGTATCAGAGAAATTTTTTGTTTCGTATATTTAAAAATTGCAGACGCGATTTGAGAAAATTAAACTGTCTCGGGGCTGGAAATAAAACTTTTATCTGAATATTCCGAGACCAGACGCCCGAAATAGATTTCAACTTTCTGGACACGACGTAGTCGTCCTTTAACCTCGATCTCGTGTGTTTTTGAATTTTTGGTATCAGAGAAATTTTTTGTTTCGTATATTTAAAAATTGCAGACGCGATTTGAGAAAATTAAACTGTCTCGGGGCTGGAAATAAAACTTTTATCTGAATATTCCGAGACCAGACGCCCGAAATAGATTTCAACTTTCTGGACACGACGTAGTCGCCTTTAACCTCGATCTCGTGTGTTTTTGAATTTTTGGTATCAGAGAAATTTTTTGTTTCGTGTATTTAAAAATTGCAGACGCGATTTTAGAAAATTAAACTGTCTCGGGGCTGGAAATAAAACTTTCTTCTGAATATTCCGAGACCAGACGCCCGAAATAGATTTCAACTTTCTGGACACGACGTAGTCGTCCTTTAAACTCGATCTCGTGTGTTTTTGAATTTTTGGTATCAGAGAAATTTTTTGTTTCGTATATTTAAAAATTGCAGACGCGATTTTAGAAAATTAAACTGTCTCGGGGCTGGAAATAAAACTTTTATCTGAATATTCCAAGACCAGACGCCCGAAATAGATTTCAACTTTCTGGACACGACGTAGTCGCCTTTAACCTCGATCTCGTGTGTTTTTGAATTTTTGGTATCAGAGAAATTTTTTGTTTCGTATATTTAAAAATTGCAGACGCGATTTGAGAATGTTAAACTGTCTCGGGGCTTAAAATAAAACTTTTATCTGAATATTCCGAGACCAGACGCCCGAAATAGATTTCAACTTTCTGGACACGACGTAGTCGTCCTTTAACCTCGATCTCGTGTGTTTTTGAATTTTTGGTATCAGAGAAATTTTTTGTTTCGTATATTTAAAAATTGCAGACGCGATTTGAGAAAATTAAACTGTCTCGGGGCTGGAAATAAAACTTTTATCTGAATATTCCGAGACCGGACGCCCGAAATAGATTTCAACTTTCTGGACACGACGTAGTCGTCCTTTAACCTCGATCTCGTGTGTTTTTGAATTTTTGGTATCAGAGAAATTTTTTGTTTCGTGTATTTAAAAATTGCAGACGCGATTTTAGAAAATTAAACTGTCTCGGGGCTGTAAATAAAACTTTTATGTGAATATTCCGAGACCAGACGCCCGAAATAGATTTCAACTTTCTGGACACGACGTAGTCGTCCTTTAACCTCGATCTCGTGTGTTTTTGAATTTTTGGTATCAGAGAAATTTTTTGTTTCGTGTATTTAAAAATTGCAGACGCGATTTTAGAAAATTAAACTGTCTCGGGGCTGGAAATAAAACTTTTATCTGAATATTCCGAGACCAGGCGCCCGAAATAGATTTTAATTTTCTGGACACGACGTAGTCGTCCTTTAACCTCGATCTCGTGTGTTTTTGAATTTTTGGTATTAGAGAAATTTTTTGTTTCGTATATTTAAAAATTGCAGACGCGATTTTAGAAAATTAAACTGTCTCGGGGCTGGAAATAAAACTTTTATCTGAATATTCCGAGACCAGACGCCCGAAGTAGATTTCAACTTTCTGGACACGACGTAGTCGTCCTTTAAACTCGATCTCGTGTGTTTTTGAATTTTTGGTATCAGAGAAATTTTTTGTTTCGTATATTTAAAAATTGCAGACGCGATTTGAGAAAATTAAACTGTCTCGGGGCTGGAAATAAAACTTTTATCTGAATATTCCGAGACCAGACGCCCGAAATAGATTTCAACTTTCTGGACACGACGTAGTCGTCCTTTAACCTCGATCTCGTGTGTTTTTGAATTTTTGGTATCAGAGAAATTTTTTGTTTCGTATATTTAAAAATTGCAGACGCGATTTTAGAAAATTAAACTGTCTCGGGGCTGGAAATAAAACTTTTATGAAATAGATTTCAACTTTCAGGACACGACGTAGTCGTCCTTTAACCTCGATCTCGTGTGTTTTTGAATTTTTGGTATTAGAGAAATTTTTTGTTTCGTATATTGAAAAATTGCAGACGCGATTTTAGAAAATTAAACTGTCTCTGGGCTGGAAATAAAACTTTCTTCTGAATATTCCGAGACCAGACACCCGAAATAGATTTCAACTTTCTGGACACGACGTAGTCGTCCTTTAACCTCGATCTCGTGTGGTTTTGAATTTTTGGTATCAGAGAAATTTTTTGTTTCGTATATTTAAAAATTGCAGACGCGATTTTAGAAAATTAAACTGTCTCGGGGCTGGAAATAAAACTTTTATCTGAATATTCCAAGACCAGACGCCCGAAATAGATTTCAACTTTCTGGACACGACGTAGTCGTCCTTTAACCTCGATCTCGTGTGTTTTTGAATTTTTGGTATCACAGAAATTTTTTGTTTCGTATATTTAAAAATTGCAGACGCGATTTGAGAAAATTAAACTGTCTCGGGGCTGGAAATAAAACTTTTATGTGAATATTCCGAGACCAGACGCCCGAAATAGATTTCAACTTTCTGGACACGACGTAGTCGCCTTTAACCTCGATCTCGTGTGTTTTTGAATTTTTGGTATCAGAGAAATTTTTTGTTTCGTATATTTAAAAATTGCAGACGCGATTTGAGAAAATTAAACTGTCTCGGGGCTTAAAATAAAACTTTTATCTGAATATTCCGAGACCAGACGCCCGAAATAGATTTCAACTTTCTGGACACGACGTAGTCGTCCTTTAACCTCGATCTCGTGTGTTTTTGAATTTTTGGTATCAGAGAAATTTTTTGTTTCGTATATTTAAAAATTGCAGACGCGATTTGAGATAATTAAACTGTCTCGGGGCTGGAAATAAAACTTTTATCTGAATATTCCGAGACCAGACGCCCGAAATAGATTTCAACTTTCTGGACACGACGTAGTCGTCCTTTAACCTCGATCTCGTGTGTTTTTGAATTTTTGGTATCAGAGAAATTTTTTGTTTCGTATATTTAAAAATTGCAGACGCGATTTGAGAAAATTAAACTGTCTCGGGGCTGGAAATAAAACTTTTATCTGAATATTCCGAGACCAGACGCCCGAAATAGATTTCAACTTTCTGGACACGACGTAGTCGCCTTTAACCTCGATCTCGTGTGTTTTTGAATTTTTGGTATCAGAGAAATTTTTTGTTTCGTGTATTTAAAAATTGCAGACGCGATTTTAGAAAATTAAACTGTCTCGGGGCTGGAAATAAAACTTTCTTCTGAATATTCCGAGACCAGACGCCCGAAATAGATTTCAACTTTCTGGACACGACGTAGTCGTCCTTTAAACTCGATCTCGTGTGTTTTTGAATTTTTGGTATCAGAGAAATTTTTTGTTTCGTATATTTAAAAATTGCAGACGCGATTTGAGAAAATTAAACTGTCTCGGGGCTGGAAATAAAACTTTCTTCTGAATATTCCGAGACCAGACGCCCGAAATAGATTTCAACTTTCTGGACACGACGTAGTCGTCCTTTAAACTCGATCTCGTGTGTTTTTGAATTTTTGGTATCAGAGAAATTTTTTGTTTCGTATATTTAAAAATTGCAGACGCGATTTTAGAAAATTAAACTGTCTCGGGGCTGGAAATAAAACTTTTATCTGAATATTCCGAGACCAGACGCCCGAAATAGATTTCAACTTTCAGGACACGACGTAGTCGTCCTTTAACCTCGATCTCGTGTGTTTTTGAATTTTTGGTATTAGAGAAATTTTTTGTTTCGTATATTGAAAAATTGCAGACGCGATTTTAGAAAATTAAACTGTCTCTGGGCTGGAAATAAAACTTTCTTCTGAATATTCCGAGACCAGACACCCGAAATAGATTTCAACTTTCTGGACACGACGTAGTCGTCCTTTAACCTCGATCTCGTGTGGTTTTGAATTTTTGGTATCAGAGAAATTTTTTGTTTCGTATATTTAAAAATTGCAGACGCGATTTTAGAAAATTAAACTGTCTCGGGGCTGGAAATAAAACTTTCTTCTGAATATTCCGAGACCAGACGCCCGAAATAGATTTCAACTTTCAGGACACGACGTAGTCGTCCTTTAACCTCGATCTCGTGTGTTTTTGAATTTTTGGTATTAGAGAAATTTTTTGTTTCGTATATTTAAAAATTGCAGACGCGATTTTAGAAAATTAAACTGTCTCGGGGCTGGAAATAAAACTTTTATCTGAATATTCCGAGACCAGACGCCCGAAATAGATTTCAACTTTCTGGACACGACGTAGTCGTCCTTTAACCTCGATCTCGTGTGTTTTTGAATTTTTGGTATCAGAGAAATTTTTTGTTTCGTGTATTTAAAAATTGCAGACGCGATTTTAGAAAATTAAACTGTCTCGGGGCTGGAAATAAAACTTTTATCTGAATATTCCGAGACCAGACGCCCGAAATAGATTTCAACTTTCTGGACACGACGTAGTCGTCCTTTAACCTCGATCTCGTGTGTTTTTAAATTTTTGGTATCAGAGAAATTTTTTGTTTCGTGTATTTAAAAATTGCAGACGCGATTTTAGAAAATTAAACTGTCTCGGGGCTGGAAATAAAACTTTCTTCTGAATATTCCGAGACCAGACGCCCGAAATAGATTTCAACTTTCAGGACACGACGTAGTCGTCCTTTAACCTCGATCTCGTGTGTTTTTGAATTTTTGGTATCAGAGAAATTTTTTGTTTCGTATATTTAAAAATTGCAGACGCGATTTTAGAAAATTAAACTGTCTCGGGGCTGGAAATAAAACTTTTATCTGAATATTCCGAGACCAGACGCCCGAAATAGATTTCAACTTTCTGGACACGACGTAGTCGCCTTTAACCTCGATCTCGTGTGTTTTTGAATTTTTGGTATCAGAGAAATTTTTTGTTTCGTGTATTTAAAAATTGCAGACGCGATTTTAGAAAATTAAACTGTCTCGGGGCTGGAAATAAAACTTTCTTCTGAATATTCCGAGACCAGACGCCCGAAATAGATTTCAACTTTCAGGACACGACGTAGTCGTCCTTTAACCTCGATCTCGTGTGTTTTTGAATTTTTGGTATCAGAGAAATTTTTTGTTTCGTATATTTAAAAATTGCAGACGCGATTTTAGAAAATTAAACTGTCTCGGGGCTGGAAATAAAACTTTTATCTGAATATTCCAAGACCAGACGCCCGAAATAGATTTCAACTTTCTGGACACGACGTAGTCGTCCTTTAACCTCGATCTCGTGTGTTTTTGAATTTTTGGTATCACAGAAATTTTTTGTTTCGTATATTTAAAAATTGCAGACGCGATTTTAGAAAATTAAACTGTCTCGGGGCTGGAAATAAAACTTTTATGTGAATATTCCGAGACCAGACGCCCGAAATAGATTTCAACTTTCTGGACACGACGTAGTCGCCTTTAACCTCGATCTCGTGTGTTTTTGAATTTTTGGTATCAGAGAAATTTTTTGTTTCGTATATTTAAAAATTGCAGACGCGATTTGAGAAAGTTAAACTGTCTCGGGGCTTAAAATAAAACTTTTATCTGAATATTCCGAGACCAGACGCCCGAAATAGATTTCAACTTTCTGGACACGACGTAGTCGTCCTTTAACCTCGATCTCGTGTGTTTTTGAATTTTTGGTATCAGAGAAATTTTTTGTTTCGTATATTTAAAAATTGCAGACGCGATTTGAGAAAATTAAACTGTCTCGGGGCTGGAAATAAAACTTTTATCTGAATATTCCGAGACCGGACGCCCGAAATAGATTTCAACTTTCTGGACACGACGTAGTCGTCCTTTAACCTCGATCTCGTGTGTTTTTGAATTTTTGGTATCAGAGAAATTTTTTGTTTCGTGTATTTAAAAATTGCAGACGCGATTTTAGAAAATTAAACTGTCTCGGGGCTGTAAATAAAACTTTTATGTGAATATTCCGAGACCAGACGCCCGAAATAGATTTCAACTTTCTGGACACGACGTAGTCGTCCTTTAACCTCGATCTCGTGTGTTTTTGAATTTTTGGTATCAGAGAAATTTTTTGTTTCGTGTATTTAAAAATTGCAGACGCGATTTTAGAAAATTAAACTGTCTCGGGGCTGGAAATAAAACTTTTATCTGAATATTCCGAGACCAGGCGCCCGAAATAGATTTTAATTTTCTGGACACGACGTAGTCGTCCTTTAACCTCGATCTCGTGTGTTTTTGAATTTTTGGTATTAGAGAAATTTTTTGTTTCGTATATTTAAAAATTGCAGACGCGATTTTAGAAAATTAAACTGTCTCGGGGCTGGAAATAAAACTTTTATCTGAATATTCCGAGACCAGACGCCCGAAGTAGATTTCAACTTTCTGGACACGACGTAGTCGTCCTTTAAACTCGATCTCGTGTGTTTTTGAATTTTTGGTATCAGAGAAATTTTTTGTTTCGTATATTTAAAAATTGCAGACGCGATTTGAGAAAATTAAACTGTCTCGGGGCTGGAAATAAAACTTTTATCTGAATATTCCGAGACCAGACGCCCGAAATAGATTTCAACTTTCTGGACACGACGTAGTCGTCCTTTAACCTCGATCTCGTGTGTTTTTGAATTTTTGGTATCAGAGAAATTTTTTGTTTCGTATATTTAAAAATTGCAGACGCGATTTTAGAAAATTAAACTGTCTCGGGGCTGGAAATAAAACTTTTATCTGAATATTCCGAGACCAGACGCCCGAAATAGATTTCAACTTTCAGGACACGACGTAGTCGTCCTTTAACCTCGATCTCGTGTGTTTTTGAATTTTTGGTATTAGAGAAATTTTTTGTTTCGTATATTGAAAAATTGCAGACGCGATTTTAGAAAATTAAACTGTCTCTGGGCTGGAAATAAAACTTTCTTCTGAATATTCCGAGACCAGACACCCGAAATAGATTTCAACTTTCTGGACACGACGTAGTCGTCCTTTAACCTCGATCTCGTGTGGTTTTGAATTTTTGGTATCAGAGAAATTTTTTGTTTCGTATATTTAAAAATTGCAGACGCGATTTTAGAAAATTAAACTGTCTCGGGGCTGGAAATAAAACTTTCTTCTGAATATTCCGAGACCAGACGCCCGAAATAGATTTCAACTTTCAGGACACGACGTAGTCGTCCTTTAACCTCGATCTCGTGTGTTTTTGAATTTTTGGTATTAGAGAAATTTTTTGTTTCGTATATTTAAAAATTGCAGACGCGATTTTAGAAAATTAAACTGTCTCGGGGCTGGAAATAAAACTTTTATCTGAATATTCCGAGACCAGACGCCCGAAATAGATTTCAACTTTCTGGACACGACGTAGTCGTCCTTTAACCTCGATCTCGTGTGTTTTTGAATTTTTGGTATCAGAGAAATTTTTTGTTTCGTGTATTTAAAAATTGCAGACGCGATTTTAGAAAATTAAACTGTCTCGGGGCTGGAAATAAAACTTTTATCTGAATATTCCGAGACCAGACGCCCGAAATAGATTTCAACTTTCTGGACACGACGTAGTCGTCCTTTAACCTCGATCTCGTGTGTTTTTAAATTTTTGGTATCAGAGAAATTTTTTGTTTCGTGTATTTAAAAATTGCAGACGCGATTTTAGAAAATTAAACTGTCTCGGGGCTGGAAATAAAACTTTCTTCTGAATATTCCGAGACCAGACGCCCGAAATAGATTTCAACTTTCAGGACACGACGTAGTCGTCCTTTAACCTCGATCTCGTGTGTTTTTGAATTTTTGGTATCAGAGAAATTTTTTGTTTCGTATATTTAAAAATTGCAGACGCGATTTTAGAAAATGAAACTGTCTCGGGGCTGGAAATAAAACTTTTATCTGAATATTCCGAGACCAGACGCCCGAAATAGATTTCAACTTTCTGGACACGACGTAGTCGCCTTTAACCTCGATCTCGTGTGTTTTTGAATTTTTGGTATCAGAGAAATTTTTTGTTTCGTGTATTTAAAAATTGCAGACGCGATTTTAGAAAATTAAACTGTCTCGGGGCTGGAAATAAAACTTTCTTCTGAATATTCCGAGACCAGACGCCCGAAATAGATTTCAACTTTCAGGACACGACGTAGTCGTCCTTTAACCTCGATCTCGTGTGTTTTTGAATTTTTGGTATCAGAGAAATTTTTTGTTTCGTATATTTAAAAATTGCAGACGCGATTTTAGAAAATTAAACTGTCTCGGGGCTGGAAATAAAACTTTTATCTGAATATTCCAAGACCAGACGCCCGAAATAGATTTCAACTTTCTGGACACGACGTAGTCGTCCTTTAACCTCGATCTCGTGTGTTTTTGAATTTTTGGTATCACAGAAATTTTTTGTTTCGTATATTTAAAAATTGCAGACGCGATTTTAGAAAATTAAACTGTCTCGGGGCTGGAAATAAAACTTTTATGTGAATATTCCGAGACCAGACGCCCGAAATAGATTTCAACTTTCTGGACACGACGTAGTCGCCTTTAACCTCGATCTCGTGTGTTTTTGAATTTTTGGTATCAGAGAAATTTTTTGTTTCGTATATTTAAAAATTGCAGACGCGATTTGAGAAAATTAAACTGTCTCGGGGCTTAAAATAAAACTTTTATCTGAATATTCCGAGACCAGACGCCCGAAATAGATTTCAACTTTCTGGACACGACGTAGTCGTCCTTTAACCTCGATCTCGTGTGTTTTTGAATTTTTGGTATCAGAGAAATTTTTTGTTTCGTATATTTAAAAATTGCAGACGCGATTTGAGAAAATTAAACTGTCTCGGGGCTGGAAATAAAACTTTTATCTGAATATTCCGAGACCGGACGCCCGAAATAGATTTCAACTTTCTGGACACGACGTAGTCGTCCTTTAACCTCGATCTCGTGTGTTTTTGAATTTTTGGTATCAGAGAAATTTTTTGTTTCGTGTATTTAAAAATTGCAGACGCGATTTTAGAAAATTAAACTGTCTCGGGGCTGTAAATAAAACTTTTATGTGAATATTCCGAGACCAGACGCCCGAAATAGATTTCAACTTTCTGGACACGACGTAGTCGTCCTTTAACCTCGATCTCGTGTGTTTTTGAATTTTTGGTATCAGAGAAATTTTTTGTTTCGTGTATTTAAAAATTGCAGACGCGATTTTAGAAAATTAAACTGTCTCGGGGCTGGAAATAAAACTTTTATCTGAATATTCCGAGACCAGGCGCCCGAAATAGATTTTAATTTTCTGGACACGACGTAGTCGTCCTTTAACCTCGATCTCGTGTGTTTTTGAATTTTTGGTATTAGAGAAATTTTTTGTTTCGTATATTTAAAAATTGCAGACGCGATTTTAGAAAATTAAACTGTCTCGGGGCTGGAAATAAAACTTTTATCTGAATATTCCGAGACCAGACGCCCGAAGTAGATTTCAACTTTCTGGACACGACGTAGTCGTCCTTTAACCTCGATCTCGTGTGTTTTTGAATTTTTGGTATTAGAGAAATTTTTTGTTTCGTATATTTAAAAATTGCAGACGCAATTTTAGAAAATTAAACTGTCTCGGGGCTGGAAATAAAACTTTTATCTGAATATTCCAAAACCAGACGCCTGAAATAGATTTCAACTTTCTGGACACGACGTAGTCGTCCTTTAACCTCGATCTCGTGTGTTTTTGAATTTTTGGTATCAGAGAAATTTTTTGTTTCGTGTATTTAAAAATTGCAGACGCGATTTTAGAAAATTAAACTGTCTCGGGGCTGGAAATAAAACTTTTATCTGAATATTCCGAGACCAGACGCCCGAAATAGATTTCAACTTTCTGGACACGACGTAGTCGTCCTTTAACCTCGATCTCGTGTGTTTTTGAATTTTTGGTATCAGAGAAATTTTTTGTTTCGTGTATTTAAAAATTGCAGACGCGATTTTAGAAAATTAAACTGTCTCGGGGCTGGAAATAAAACTTTTATCTGAATATTCCGAAACCAGACGCCCGAATTCTGCCACTCTCTGCCACGCACTCAGAGTCGTTAACAAAAAAATTTTACAGAATGTGGCAAAATCCCGACTAGCTTAAAACCAACGAATAGAAATTACCAGTAAAATGGACGCCACTCAGTTGTCCCCGAAGGGAATCTCCCAACTGAGAAGGAGAATTGACACCAAAAAAAAAAACTACTAGTATAAAACACAAAAAAATATATATATATTGAAGTGAAGTTATCAAAATTGAAAGTAAGTTGAAAGCCAAAATAAAATGTTGGAATACAATTGTTCAATTGGTCAATTCGATGCTGACACTAATTCCTTTTTTTTTATATTTACTAAATTTGACAAAACATAAATCATAAATCACTGGTTTAAATGATCGAAATAAAAAAATGACTTTAGTTACCCTAAAATTTAGTTTCCGGAATCACTGACATAGTAAAGGCAAGCAAATGTCGTGGTCAACGAATAAAAATTATTAACAAGATGCGATAGACCAAAATGCGAATATCTTTAAAAAAATTGTATCAAAATAAAATAACATAATAAGTCCCCTCAAAAGCTTTTTCGGTTTACAGGAAAAAATATATAAATTGAATTAATAGATTTGAATTTTTATAATTGAATTTGAATAAATAGATTTCAATTGATACTGTAAACTAAACTTATCTTCAATCCTCGATATCGCTTCTGGCTTTATGAAATGGTGGTTTATCGGTCTTTCGGACTCTTCACACCTTGAATATTTGGTGGGTAAATGACCAGATGAATGAAATTTTGCACTTGAATTGGACAGTTGAATTTGAAAGTTGAATAGTTTGTCGAAAAAAATTTGATAATATACTAGGACCCTAAAATTAATAACCAAAATAGTTTTTTTTTTTAAATTAACAAAGGAAAACCTCTTACCTCAATCTAGAGGGACCCACACAATGTAAAAAAACTGTATTTTTCAATAATTCATAAAACTCTAATCGAGAACTATATTAACTATTAAATTGATTTAACAATCTCAAAATCTCAAAATTTGTAACCAAAACGAGGTAACATGTAAAATGATCAACTTCGAAAAATTAGAATTAAAAATGTGTCGAGAAGATAGATAATTTCATGTCTTTTTTTTTTCAAAATTTAAAAGCGCAAACTCTAAAATACTTCGACAGTCCACATCCCTACACCAAAGAATTTAAAGTTGCCTAACTATGCACATTTTCAAATTAATTTAATTTCAATCACTATCAAAATCCACCAGTAACCTACAAAATATGAATATAAAAAAATAGGTGAAAAATTCAATTAATCACAATCAATTTAAAACTGAATTTCCGAGTGAAGCTCAGAAAAACAGAAAAAAAAAATCAAAGTCAACATCAAACTAAGATATTAAAAATTATTCAAAATATGATCCACTTTGCTTATCTTTTTTTTTTGCTTTCAACTAAAAAAATCCGTTACAAATTCCCCCTTCACTTCGTAAAGAAAATATTGCGCAGCAATATTTTCGATGTCGATAATCCTTACCAATCGAAAAAAATCTTTACAACCTTTACCTAATAAAATAAATGTAATATCTACACCTAACTAACTAATAAATAACGAAATCTATCTAAAATTTCGAAATACTAATCCACCTAATGGAGATGGAAAATGCAAATGAGAAAAACAAAATAAAACTAAAATCGACGATGTTAGAATAAAATCCACCTAAAGCGTTAAACCAAAAAAATAATATTTCCCACAAAAATCGACACAAAGGATAAGCATTTAGAGGCCTTTTACCTCAGGCAGGTAGCACCACTGTGGTATTCTAACCCTCCAACAGTAAGGGTAAAAATAGAAACTAATAATTAAACATCCACCGTAGGAGCCTGATATGGTTTTAGGTCCTGAACATGCCACCGTCCACCGTCGGTGTCGTCCATGTTTTTGAGTTCATACACATTCAACCCTAACTTTCGACCTACTCTGAAAGGACCTAAAAACGTTGGCGCTAATTTTGCCGAAAAGTTGTTTAGAGCATTTGAAATCGCTTTATTACGACGCCACACCAAATCATCTACTTGAAACACTACGTGGCGACGCCTTAAATCATAATGACGTTTATTCCTCGCCTGGGCTTGTGTCATCCGTTCACGAACCTTCTGATACAACTTTTGGAACCCTAGCATTCTATTGGACATCTCAGAAGCAATATTGGGCTCACCACTAACGTTTAAATGTTCATCGCCCGAACCGATATATTCTTTGCCAAAATTAATGAAGTAAGGCGAATAACCTGTCACCTCGTGCTTTGCAGTACGAAGTGCACAACTAATCTGAGGCAATTGATTCGCCCAAGTACGATGGTTATCGCCAATATACGAGCTCATCATTGTTTTAATCACCCTATTAACTCTTTCGGTTGGATTCGCTCTTGGATAATATAAGGGTGTAAATTGAATTCGTACCTTATACCTCTGACAAAGTTCTCTAAATTGACGACTTCTCATCTGAACTCCATTATCGCAAACTACCACCTGAGGAACCCCATAAACTAAAAACACCCCCTCTTCAACGGCAGTACACAAAGCATTAGCTGTGGCAGCACGAACTGGAAACAACAAGTTATATTTGCTAAAAGAGTCGGTTACAACCAGAAGATGAATGTACCCTTTAGATGATCGGGGCAACGGACCCATAAAATCAAGACTGATGCTCTGCCACGGTTGACTTATAACAGGTCGAGAACTCATCAAGCCAGCCGGAGCTTTTTGCTCTGGTTTCTGAGACGCACAAACAGCACAAGAACGAATATATTTTGCTACATCAGCTTTCATTTTTGGCCAGTAGTGACGTAAATGAAGCCTGCCATACGTTTTATACACGCCTAAATGACCTCCAGATGTGCAGTCATCGTGAAAGCGACCTAAAAGTTGTTTACGATCTTTTTTCTGGACTACCAGTTTCCAATAGTCCTCTTCCTTCGAAAGCTCTGGAAAAGAACAACGCACATATTTGTACAAGAACTCCTGTATATACCCCATCAATTCATCTAACTTTACTGAGCATATAACCAGTTCCCTATCGACCTCACTCGCGGTAGTATGAGTATCTAAAATTGGGTTTTGAATTGTTCTCCGTAATTCTCGTCGCATGTCGCTAACCGTAGACGGTAGCGGAACTCCCCTACTGACCAGCTCATAGGTCAACTCGTCTCTCAGTAAACGATTCACCTGCATCATGCCAAAAAAACGCAAAAAAATAATACTCAAAATCTCTCCCCTCCTACTTCAAAAGCGCTAAACAGCGAATGTAAAAAAACAAATACTATAACTAAAAAAACGACAATTTTCCGTTGGGCGCCAAATTCTGCCACGCACTCAGAGTCGTTAACAAAAAAATTTTACAGAATGTGGCAAAATCCCGACTAGCTTAAAACCAACGAATAGAAATTACCAGTAAAATGGACGCCACTCAGTTGTCCCCGAAGGGAATCTCCCAACTGAGAAGGAGAATTGACACCAAAAAAAAAAAACTACTAGTATAAAACACAAAAAAATATATATATATTGAAGTGAAGTTATCAAAATTGAAAGTAAGTTGAAAGCCAAAATAAAATGTTGGAATACAATTGTTCAATTGGTCAATTCGATGCTGACACTAATTCCTTTTTTTTATATTTACTAAATTTGACAAAACATAAATCATAAATCACTGGTTTAAATGATCGAAATAAAAAAATGACTTTAGTTACCTGTTGTGACTTATAGCTTCGAAGGACCTTGTGTTGATGAATGTTGTGTTAAATAAAAGAATCACTTGTACGAATGAGTTTTAGACTTTTTACTAACTTATACGAATACAAAATAAACTCTTTTTACATATAATATAAATGTACGTTGCGAAGTTGTTATGTATGCGAGTCTTTTTGAGCGGATCGAAGATGAATCGATGATGAATACCGAGTAATGAATCGAAGGTGAATGCGTTCTCGTTGCTTTGCGGCGAAGAAGGGTAGCGATCGGTGGTGGGAGCGTCAACGCGCGAATTTGTCCTTAACATAAGCTCCCCCCATTGAAGGACTGGACGAGTTCTTCAATTGAGCGGTAAGACACATATTTTTGATATGCCTCTTTGAATGACGCCATCCTTTGTATTTATTGAAACGACGCGCACAACTCCATCGGTTCCAGGATGTGTTTTGATAACGCGTCCCAACTTCCACTTTGAAGGAGGTAAGCCATCGTCTTTGATTATAACGAGTGAGTCACACTCGACGTTTTCCTTTAGTTCCTTGCATTTTGAACGAACTTGGATTTCGGAAATATATTCCTTCGACCACCGTTTCCAAAAATTTTGAATTATTTGTTGCAATCTTTGGTGTAACGACAAACGGTTTTCGTGTAAATGAGTTAAATCGACGTTTGGCACGACGGTGAGTAGACGTCCAATCAGGAAATGTGCCGGCGTCAACGGATTTAGATCTTGCGAGCTGCAGGATAAAGGGGACAAAGGCCTGGAATTCAGGATTCCTTCTACTTGCACCAAAATATTGTTAAAATCGATAAATGATAATTTAGCATTTCCCATTACCCGTTTTAAATGATGTTTCACGGACTTAACACCCGCTTCCCAGATGCCACCCAAGCTAGGCGAGTAGGGAGGTATGAATGACCAATTGAAATTGTATGATGAACTCATTTTTAACAAGTCATCTTTGTTTTTCGATAAAAAATGATATAATTCGTATAACTGATTTTTCGCACCGCAGTAGTTTCGCCCGTTATCAGAATATATTTTTTGAGGCATTCCTCTGCGCGATGCAAAATTTCGTAAACACGCTATAAAAGCGTCGGTAGATAAGTTTGTTACGGGTTCGAGATGTATGGCTTTAGTGCTTAAACACACGAACAGACAGACGTAACATTTTACAGTTTTATAATTTCGAGTTTCGCGATCTTTGATCATGAAGGGTCCAAAATAATCGGTACCGACTATGGAAAACGGTAAACAAGGAGTTACCCTATCATGAGGTAAATGACCTAATAGGTTATCGAGAGTTTTGGGTTTTGCCCTAAAACAAGTGATGCATTTTTGCACTATCTTTCTAGCCAAGCTTCGTCCACCGATTGGCCAAAATGATTCTCTGACTGTGAACAAAAGCTGTTGCGGGCCAATGTGAAGATTAGATTCGTGCATGTAGCGAAAAAGTAGGTGTGTAAAAGTATGCGTAGCCGCGATTATAATTGGCGACCGTTTATTGTAGTCGTAATCAGAATTACCTAAGCGACCTAAAACGCGTATGACAGATTCTGAGTCGGCCATGACGGGACTTAATGAAGCTAGTTTGCTTGATTTTTCAAGTCTTTTGCCACGTGAAATTAAGTTAAATTCGTTTGTGAACGATTCGATTTGCGAAAGACGCGCTAATTGTATTAAGGAGTTGTTTAGCTCATCGACGGTAAGTATGTTTGAATTACGATTCTCCTTTGAAAGACGACAATTTTTCACAAAGCGTAAACAGTATGCCATTACTCTTTTCATTCGTTGTAGACTTGAATATCTCTCGAAAGGAAAGAAGGATTTGTACGAATTTGTGGCGGAAAGATTGATTGTATTTAGAGATTTTAGTTCAGGTAAGTCACGCGTACGAAGGTGAGGAAGAGTAGGCCAGGATTCAGGTTGGTGTTTGAGAAAATCCGGGCCAGACCACCAAAGTTGTGATTCTGCGATTTTTTGAGGAGTGATTCCTCTGGTAAGAAGATCGGCTGGGTTTTGGTTTGTTGGTACGTATTTCCATTGAATCGTTTCGGATAACTCGGAAATTTGAACGATACGATTTGCCACGAAAATGTTCAGGAGATGAGGTGGTGTGTTAATCCAAGAAAGGACTATTGATGAGTCACACCAGTAAAAAATGTTGCTGATTGGCAAATCGATACAGTCTCTGACCCTTTTGACAAGCTGGGCAATAAGCAAGGCGCCGCACAACTCTAATTTAGGAATAGTTAGGATCTTTAGAGGAGCTACCTTTGCCTTCGAACATAACAAATGAGTCGAAGCTTGATTATCAATATTTATTGACTTAAGATAAACGCATGCTCCATATGATAACTGGCTGCTATCACAGAAGGCGTGTAATTCCAAGATTTTTAGATGATCACAAATAACCTGTCTGGGAATTTGTAAGGAGTTCAATTGAGGTAGGTCAGTGCAAAATGTTAGCCAGTCGTTAAGATAATCTTGAGGCAAGGGGTCATCCCAGCCTGTTTTTAGTAGCCAAATTTTTTGTATTAAAATTCTAGCGTAAATCGTGCAAGGGAGCACCAAACCTAATGGATCGAAAATAGTGGATATGAACGACAAGACGGTACGTTTAGTAATGGGTTTGGAATGAGCGTTGAATTCCTTAATCACAAACAAGAATTCGTCGCTAAAACTATTGTATAATAGTCCTAATGTTTTATTGTTTTCAGCAGGACCGAATGCGAGAATGTTATTAGATATGGTATCGGACTGTACTACGTCTAAGACTTCAGGAACGTTTGAATTCCATTTTCTCAATGTAAAGCCTCCAACTTGAAGCACCGAAGAGATGGTTGAACAAATGTATTTTGCTTCGTCGAGCGTGCTACAATTGGTTAGTAAGTCGTCGCAATACATATCGTTGCGAATAATGTTAGATATTTTAGGGTGTTCTTCTTCGCACTGCTTTGCGAGTTCGAATAAACACCTGATTGCTAAGAAACTCGACGATTTCTCACCGTACGTTACGGTGGCGAGCTCGTAGACTTCTAGCGGTTGAGAAGGATCTGACCTCCAGAATATTCTTTGAAGCGAGTGCTGAGACTCGTCGACTAAAACGGATCGATACATCTTTGAACAGTCGCCGGAGATTAAGTATTTGAATCTACGAAGACGTACAAGGATGGAGAAGAGATCGTTCTGAATTATCGGACCATTTAATTGAATGTCGTTTAGAGATATGCCGTTGGATGAAGGCGCACTAGAATTAAACACTACCCTTAGTTTTGTCGTGAGGCTTTGCTCTTTGTATACTCCATGATGAGGAATAAAGTATTCGTAGGGTACGTTTTTGTTTTCGTCGACCTTGATCATGTGCTTCAACTCCTTGTATTCGGACATAAACTCTACATACAGTTTTTGGTACGATTTGTTAGATTGTAGACGCTTTTCGAGCGACATGAATTGTTTTAAAGCGAGCTGTCTTGATTCGCCTAAAACTGTAGGCTTGGAACTTAATGGTATTGTAACCACAAATTGACCTTGTTTATTTTGTTTGGTAGTTTTTATGAAATTAGATTCACATTGATACTCTTCGGGCGATAAAGGTTTCGGAAGATTAATGTTTTCGATTTCCCAAAATTGCGTTAATTGTTTTGAGAGGTTAACCGTGGATAAATTGCAAACAGTTCGATTGTGCAAATTAGGTTCACAATGACCACCTGAGACCACGTATCCAAGTCGTGTGCTGTGTAGATACGGGTGGATTTCCAAAGAAGGCTGTTCGACGTCGAGCAAATTCCAGAAAATATCAACGCCGAGTAGTAAGTCGATTTTTGTTTCACGATGAAAATCGGGATTCGCGAGTGGCAAATTGGAAGGTATGTTTAATGAAGACACCGACGAAGAAGGCAACGGATTAGCTATGTTTTGTAGCAACAGAAATGTTACAGGCATGGAAAATTTGCTATGCGTCGAATGAATAGTCGCTTGCGTGAAAAGATTTACCGTGGTACGGGTTTGACCGATGCCGGCTACCGGGACGTCACAGTGAAAAGTTTTTAGTCTAAGAAGATTGCATAGCGAGTTGGTCATGTAGGAACGCTGAGAACCGGAGTCGAGCAATGCTGTACATTTTCGTGCTAAGCCTTTAGCGTCGTGAATGTAAACTATGGCTGTTGGCAAGATGTGCAATGCGTTAGAAAGGGATAGAGCAGTGATGGTTGGAACATCTGGCTTTTGTACTAAGGTCGCGGCATCATGAGAAGAATCATTGCCGTTTGAGTTTACCGTGGGGAATGCTTCATGAAGCAAGGTTGAATGCGATTTGTTGCACTTCCTGCACCGACCGGATCGGCACGCGGTGATCGAGTGATTTGACCTCAGACAATTGATACATAGCTGTAGCCTTTTTGCTTCATCTAACCTGGCCTGATGGTTTAAATTTAAAAACCTTTTACAATAATAAATTGGATGATTTTCCTTGCAACTGACGCATATGATTGAAGGTTGAATGCTGCTCACATGTGTCAGGCTAGGACGCTTTTGTAGCAAATTTGTCTTTGCCTTAAAATTGTTTTCGAATGATCTCGAACCTACGTTGACCTTTTCTAGTAAGGAACATCGGCTCTCAAGAAAATTGATTAGAAAGGGGATATCTGGTTTTAATTCCGTTTTTGAAGACTCCACCTCCCACTCTTTGCGGCTATTATAGTCAAATTTGTCGACTACTAAATACAAGACGAAGCTTGACGATGCGTGGACGGGTTCGCCTAATGATTCAAGGGCTCTTATGTGACCTTGGAGGGAGTCCGACATTTCCCTTAGTTTTGTATATGATTCTTTGCTAACTTTGGGGAACTCGACTATACCCTTTACGTGCGAATGTATTAAAGCTTGCTTATCTTCGTACCTTTTTTCTAATAGCCCGAGAGCTACTTCGTAATTCGAAGGCACTACTTCGATATGATCGATGATTTTTAGAGGTTCCTTTCCTAAGCATTCATTCAAATATAAGAACCGAGACATGTCGTCTAGCTTTTCGTTATTGTGTATTAAAGATTTAAACGAAGCGTAGAATCGAGGAAAGTCTTCTGCTTTACCTTCAAACGTTTTTAACTGTAGCGTTGGTAACTTGACATTGCATATTTTAGGACTGTTAAGGATAGGAGGAGA
Source organism: Malthinus flaveolus (assembly GCA_950108345.1). Lineage (NCBI taxonomy): Eukaryota > Metazoa > Arthropoda > Insecta > Coleoptera > Cantharidae > Malthinus > Malthinus flaveolus. The sequence goes on from OX467285.1 coordinate 66,141,931, forward strand.
GTATCCAGCGTGCGAATAAACGCTAGCTAATGAGCTTGGCTTGTCTACGTTATTAATTATATTACGATGACTACTACTACTGCTAACCGAAACATCGTCTTTAAGGAATAATTGTTGGTTTTTATCGAATAAGATTTGCGCTTGAGCTAGGATTTCGTTAAATAATGATTCAAAATTATCTAATTCGTCAAACCGTTTTTGCAAATTGTCCTCGCTTTCAATTAAAATTAAATCTGTTTGAGCGCTTTCATACCGTGGTAATAATTCTTGAGCGTTTTTTAATCTCAAAGATAGTTTTGTGAATTCGAATTCTGATAACGAACGCATCTGTGAGGGTTGAGACAAGTTCTCGCTTGCGCTATCACCCTGTTCGACCGCGTGGTCTACGTTAGTTTCGACTAAATTATTTAAAAACTTTTGAAATGATGTTAAACTACTTTTAATACCGGCTCTTACGCGGATTAATTGTGTAATTTTGTCTTTGTTCGACATTATGATTGATTTTTTGATCGATTGATTTCAAAAGAAAACTTGTACGGTTTTGGTGCAAATAAAAAGCGGCAAATATATGATTGAATAAATGGATTGGACTTACGTCAGTTTGCTGCGTTTGTTTTTCGTTATACGCTGTACCGAACGGGCCCTTGTGATGATGAAAATGCCGTTTCTTACACCTTGAATATGGTTGTTGTGTTTTCGATTGTTTTGATTGCAGGTCAATCCGACTCGATTGGACCAAATTATGTTGTGACTTATAGCTTCGAAGGACCTTGTGTTGATGAATGTTGTGTTAAATAAAAGAATCACTTGTACGAATGAGTTTTAGACTTTTTACTAACTTATACGAATACAAAATAAACTCTTTTTACATATAATATAAATGTACGTTGCGAAGTTGTTATGTATGCGAGTCTTTTTGAGCGGATCGAAGATGAATCGATGATGAATACCGAGTAATGAATCGAAGGTGAATGCGTTCTCGTTGCTTTGCGGCGAAGAAGGGTAGCGATCGGTGGTGGGAGCGTCAACGCGCGAATTTGTCCTTAACATTACCCTAAAATTTAGTTTCCGGAATCACTGACATAGTAAAGGCAAGCAAATGTCGTGGTCAACGAATAAAAATTATTAACAAGATGCGATAGACCAAAATGCGAATATCTTTAAAAAAATTGTATCAAAATAAAATAACATAATAAGTCCCCTCAAAAGCTTTTTCGGTTTACAGGAAAAAATATATAAATTGAATTAATAGATTTGAATTTTTATAATTGAATTTGAATAAATAGATTTCAATTGATACTGTAAACTAAACTTATCTTCAATACTCGATATCGCTTCTGGCTTTATGAAATGGTGGTTTATCGGTCTTTCGGACTCTTCACACCTTGAATATTTGGTGGGTAAATGACCAGATGAATGAAATTTTTCACTTGAATTGGACAGTTGAATTTGAAAGTTGAATAGTTTGTCGAAAAAAATTTGATAATATACTAGGACCCTAAAATTAATAACCAAAATAGTTTTTTTTTTTTAAATTAACAAAGGAAAACCTCTTACCTCAATCTAGAGGGACCCACACAATGTAAAAAAACTGTATTTTTCAATAATTCATAAAACTCTAATCGAGAACTATATTAACTATTAACTTGATTTAACAATCTCAAAATCTCAAAATTTGTAACCAAAACGAGGTAACATGTAAAATGATCAACTTCGAAAAATTAGAATTAAAAATGTGTCGAGAAGATAGATAATTTCATGTCTTTTTTTTTTTCAAAATTTAAAAGCGCAAACTCTAAAATACTTCGACAGTCCACATCCCTACACCAAAGAATTTAAAGTTGCCTAACTATGCACATTTTCAAATTAATTTAATTTCAATCACTATCAAAATCCACCAGTAACCTACAAAATATGAATATAAAAAAATAGGTGAAAAATTCAATTAATCACAATCAATTTAAAACTGAATTTCCGAGTAAAGCTCAGAAAAACAGAAAAAAAAAATCAAAGTCAACATCAAACTAAGATATTAAAAATTATTCAAAATATGATCCACTTTGCTTATCTTTTTTTTTGGCTTTCAACTAAAAAAATCCGTTACAATAGATTTCAACTTTCTGGACACGACGTAGTCGTCCTTTAACCTCGATCTCGTGTGTTTTTGAATTTTTGGTATCAGAGAAATTTTTTGTTTCGTATATTTAAAAATTGCAGACGCGATTTTAGAAAATTAAACTGTCTCGGGGCTGAAAATAAAACTTTTATCTGAATATTCCGAGACCAGACGCCCGAAATAGATTTCAACTTTCTGGACACGACGTAGTCGTCCTTTAACCTCGATCTCGTGTGTTTTTGAATTTTTGGTATCAGAGAAATTTTTTGTTTCGTATATTTAAAAATTGCAGACGCGATTTTAGAAAATTAAACTGTCTCGGGGCTGAAAATAAAACTTTTATCTGAATATTCCGAGACCAGACGCCCGAAATAGATTTCAACTTTCTGGACACGACGTAGTCGTCCTTTAACCTCGATCTCGTGTGTTTTTGAATTTTTGGTATCAGAGAAATTTTTTGTTTCGTGTATTTAAAAATTGCAGACGCGATTTTAGAAAATTAAACTGTCTCGGGGCTGGAAATAAAACTTTTATCTGAATATTCCGAGACCAGACGCCCGAAATAGATTTCAACTTTCTGGACACGACGTAGTCGTCCTTTAACCTCGATCTCGTGTGTTTTTGAATTTTTGGTATCAGAGAAATTTTTTGTTTCGTATATTTAAAAATTGCAGACGCGATTTTAGAAAATTAAACTGTCTCGGGGCTGGAAATAAAACTTTTATCTGAATATTCCGAGACCAGACGCCCGAAATAGATTTCAACTTTCTGGACACGACGTAGTCGTCCTTTAACCTCGATCTCGTGTGTTTTTGAATTTTTGGTATCAGAGAAATTTTTTGTTTCGTATATTTAAAAATTGCAGACGCGATTTTAGAAAATTAAACTGTCTCGGGGCTGGAAATAAAACTTTTATCTGAATATTCCGAGACCAGACGCCCGAAATAGATTTCAACTTTCTGGACACGACGTAGTCGTCCTTTAACCACGATCTCGTATGTTTTTGAATTTTTGGTATCAGAGAAATTTTTTGTTTCGTATATTTGAAAATTGCAGACGCGATTTGAGAAAATTAAACTGTCTCGGGGCTGTAAATAAAACTTTTATGTGAATATTCCGAGACCAGACGCCCGAAATAGATTTCAACTTTCTGGACACGACGTAGTCGTCCTTTAACCTCGATCTCGTGTGTTTTTGAATTTTTGGTATCAGAGAAATTTTTTGTTTCGTATATTTAAAAATTGCAGACGCGATTTTAGAAAATTAAACTGTCTCGGGGCTGGAAATAAAACTTTTATCTGAATATTCCAAAACCAGACGCCCGAAATAGATTTCAACTTTCTGGACACGACGTAGTCGTCCTTTAACCTCGATCTCGTGTGTTTTTGAATTTTTGGTATCAGAGAAATTTTTTGTTTCGTGTATTTAAAAATTGCAGACGCGATTTTAGAAAATTAAACTGTCTCGGGGCTGAAAATAAAACTTTTATCTGAATATACCGAGACCAGACGCCCGAAATAGATTTCAACTTTCTGGACACGACGTAGTCGTCCTTTAACCTCGATCTCGTGTGTTTTTGAATTTTTGGTATCAGAGAAATTTTTTGTTTCGTGTATTTAAAAATTGCAGACGCGATTTTAGAAAATTAAACTGTCTCGGGGCTGGAAATAAAACTTTTATCTGAATATTCCGAAACCAGACGCCCGAAATAGATTTCAACTTTCTGGACACGACGTAGTCGTCCTTTAACCTCGATCTCGTGTGTTTTTGAATTTTTGGTATCAGAGAAATTTTTTGTTTCGTGTATTTAAAAATTGCAGACGCGATTTTAGAAAATTAAACTGTCTCGGGGCTGGAAATAAAACTTTTATCTGAATATTCCGAGACCAGACGCCCGAAATAGATTTCAACTTTCTGGACACGACGTAGTCGTCCTTTAACCTCGATCTCGTGTGTTTTTGAATTTTTGGTATCAGGGAAATTTTTTGTTTCGTGTATTTAAAAATTGCAGACGCGATTTTAGAAAATTAAACTGTCTCGGGGCTGGAAATAAAACTTTTATCTGAATATTCCGAAACCAGACGCCCGAAATAGATTTCAACTTTCTGGACACGACGTAGTCGTCCTTTAACCTCGATCTCGTGTGTTTTTGAATTTTTGGTATCAGAGAAATTTTTTGTTTCGTATATTTGAAAATTGCAGACGCGATTTTAGAAAATTAAACTGTCTCGGGGCTGGAAATAAAACTTTTATCTGAATATTCCGAGACCAGACGCCCGAAATAGATTTCAACTTTCTGGACACGACGTAGTCGTCCTTTAACCTCGATCTCGTGTGTTTTTGAATTTTTGGTATCAGAGAAAATTTTTGTTTCGTATATTTAAAAATTGCAGACGCGATTTTAGAAAATTAAACTATCTCGGGGCTGGAAATAAAACTTTTATCTGAATATTCCGAAACCAGACGCCCGAAATAGATTTCAACTTTCTGGACACGACGTAGTCGTCCTTTAACCTCGATCTCGTGTGTTTTTGAATTTTTGGTATCAGAGAAATTTTTTGTTTCGTGTATTTAAAAATTGCAGACGCGATTTTAGAAAATTAAACTGTCTCGGGGCTGAAAATAAAACTTTTATCTGAATATACCGAGACCAGACGCCCGAAATAGATTTCAACTTTCTGGACACGACGTAGTCGTCCTTTAACCTCGATCTCGTGTGTTTTTGAATTTTTGGTATCAGAGAAATTTTTTGTTTCGTGTATTTAAAAATTGCAGACGCGATTTTAGAAAATTAAACTGTCTCGGGGCTGGAAATAAAACTTTTATCTGAATATTCCGAAACCAGACGCCCGAAATAGATTTCAACTTTCTGGACACGACGTAGTCGTCCTTTAACCTCGATCTCGTGTGTTTTTGAATTTTTGGTATCAGAGAAATTTTTTGTTTCGTATATTTGAAAATTGCAGACGCGATTTTAGAAAATTAAACTGTCTCGGGGCTGGAAATAAAACTTTTATCTGAATATTCCGAGACCAGACGCCCGAAATAGATTTCAACTTTCTGGACACGACGTAGTCGTCCTTTAACCTCGATCTCGTGTGTTTTTGAATTTTTGGTATCAGAGAAATTTTTTGTTTCGTATATTTAAAAATTGCAGACGCGATTTTAGAAAACTAAACTGTCTCGGGGCTGGAAATAAAACTTTTATCTGAATATTCCGAGACCAGACGCCCGAAATAGATTTCAACTTTCTGGACACGACGTAGTCGTCCTTTAACCTCGATCTCGTGTGTTTTTGAATTTTTGGTATCAGAGAAATTTTTTGTTTCGTATATTTAAAAATTGCAGACGCGATTTTAGAAAACTAAACTGTCTCGGGGCTGGAAATAAAACTTTTATCTGAATATTCCGAGACCAGACGCCCGAAATAGATTTCAACTTTCTGGACACGACGTAGTCGTCCTTTAACCTCGATCTCGTGTGTTTTTGAATTTTTGGTATCAGAGAAATTTTTTGTTTCGTGTATTTAAAAATTGCAGACGCGATTTTAGAAAATTAAACTGTCTCGGGGCTGGAAATAAAACTTTTATCTGAATATTCCGAGTCCAGACGCCCGAAATAGATTTCAACTTTCTGGACACGACGTAGTCGTCCTTTAACCTCGATCTCGTGTGTTTTTGAATTTTTGGTATCAGAGAAATTTTTTGTTTCGTATATTTAAAAATTGCAGACGCGATTTTAGAAAATTAAACTGTCTCGGGGCTGGAAATAAAACTTTTATCTGAATATTCCGAGACCAGACGCCCGAAATAGATTTCAACATTCTGGACACGACGTAGTCGTCCTTTAACCACGATCTCGTGTGTTTTTGAATTTTTGGTATCAGAGAAATTTTTTGTTTCGTATATTTAAAAATTGCAGACGCGATTTTAGAAAATTAAACTGTCTCGGGGCTGGAAATAAAACTTTTATCTGAATATTCCGAGACCAGACGCCCGAAATAGATTTCAACTTTCTGGACACGACGTAGTCGTCCTTTAACCTCGATCTCGTGTGTTTTTGAATTTTTGGTATCAGAGAAATTTTTTGTTTCGTGTATTTAAAAATTGCAGACGCGATTTTAGAAAATTAAACTGTCTCGGGGCTGGAAATAAAACTTTTATCTGAATATTCCGAGACCAGACGCCCGAAATAGATTTCAACTTTCTGGACACGACGTAGTCGTCCTTTAACCTCGATCTCGTGTGTTTTTGAATTTTTGGTATCAGAGAAATTTTTTGTTTCGTGTATTTAAAAATTGCAGACGCGATTTTAGAAAATTAAACTGTCTCGGGGCTGGAAATAAAACTTTTATCTGAATATTCCGAGTCCAGACGCCCGAAATAGATTTCAACTTTCTGGACACGACGTAGTCGTCCTTTAACCTCGATCTCGTGTGTTTTTGAATTTTTGGTATCAGAGAAATTTTTTGTTTCGTATATTTAAAAATTGCAGACGCGATTTTAGAAAATTAAACTGTCTCGGGGCTGGAAATAAAACTTTTATCTGAATATTCCGAGACCAGACGCCCGAAATAGATTTCAACATTCTGGACACGACGTAGTCGTCCTTTAACCACGATCTCGTGTGTTTTTGAATTTTTGGTATCAGAGAAATTTTTTGTTTCGTATATTTAAAAATTGCAGACGCGATTTTAGAAAATTAAACTGTCTCGGGGCTGGAAATAAAACTTTTATCTGAATATTCCGAGACCAGACGCCCGAAATAGATTTCAACTTTCTGGACACGACGTAGTCGTCCTTTAACCTCGATCTCGTGTGTTTTTGAATTTTTGGTATCAGAGAAATTTTTTGTTTCGTGTATTTAAAAATTGCAGACGCGATTTTAGAAAATTAAACTGTCTCGGGGCTGGAAATAAAACTTTTATCTGAATATTCCGAGACCAGACGCCCGAAATAGATTTCAACTTTCTGGACACGACGTAGTCGTCCTTTAACCTCGATCTCGTGTGTTTTTGAATTTTTGGTATCAGAGAAATTTTTTGTTTCGTGTATTTAAAAATTGCAGACGCGATTTTAGAAAATTAAACTGTCTCGGGGCTGGAAATAAAACTTTTATCTGAATATTCCGAGTCCAGACGCCCGAAATAGATTTCAACTTTCTGGACACGACGTAGTCGTCCTTTAACCACGATCTCGTGTGTTTTTGAATTTTTGGTATCAGAGAAATTTTTTGTTTCGTATATTTAAAAATTGCAGACGCGATTTTAGAAAATTAAACTGTCTCAGGGCTGGAAATAAAACTTTTATCTGAATATTCCGAGACCAGACGCCCGAAATAGATTTCAACTTTCTGGACACGACGTAGTCGTCCTTTAACCTCGATCTCGTGTGTTTTTGAATTTTTGGTATCACAGAAATTTTTTGTTTCGTATATTTAAAAATTGCAGACGCGATTTTAGAAAATTAAACTGTCTCGGGGCTGGAAATAAAACTTTTATCTGAATATTCCGAGACCAGACGCCCGAAATAGATTTCAACATTCTGGACACGACGTAGTCGTCCTTTAACCACGATCTCGTGTGTTTTTGAATTTTTGGTATCAGAGAAATTTTTTGTTTCGTATATTTAAAAATTGCAGACGCGATTTTAGAAAATTAAACTGTCTCGGGGCTGGAAATAAAACTTTTATCTGAATATTCCGAGACCAGACGCCCGAAATAGATTTCAACTTTCTGGACACGACGTAGTCGTCCTTTAACCTCGATCTCGTGTGTTTTTGAATTTTTGGTATCAGAGAAATTTTTTGTTTCGTGTATTTAAAAATTGCAGACGCGATTTTAGAAAATTAAACTGTCTCGGGGCTGGAAATAAAACTTTTATCTGAATATTCCGAGACCAGACGCCCGAAATAGATTTCAACTTTCTGGACACGACGTAGTCGTCCTTTAACCTCGATCTCGTGTGTTTTTGAATTTTTGGTATCAGAGAAATTTTTTGTTTCGTGTATTTAAAAATTGCAGACGCGATTTTAGAAAATTAAACTGTCTCGGGGCTGGAAATAAAACTTTTATCTGAATATTCCGAGACCAGACGCCCGAAATAGATTTCAACATTCTGGACACGACGTAGTCGTCCTTTAACCACGATCTCGTGTGTTTTTGAATTTTTGGTATCAGAGAAATTTTTTGTTTCGTATATTTAAAAATTGCAGACGCGATTTTAGAAAATTAAACTGTCTCGGGGCTGGAAATAAAACTTTTATCTGAATATTCCGAGACCAGACGCCCGAAATAGATTTCAACTTTCTGGACACGACGTAGTCGTCCTTTAACCTCGATCTCGTGTGTTTTTGAATTTTTGGTATCAGAGAAATTTTTTGTTTCGTGTATTTAAAAATTGCAGACGCGATTTTAGAAAATTAAACTGTCTCGGGGCTGGAAATAAAACTTTTATCTGAATATTCCGAGACCAGACGCCCGAAATAGATTTCAACTTTCTGGACACGACGTAGTCGTCCTTTAACCTCGATCTCGTGTGTTTTTGAATTTTTGGTATCAGAGAAATTTTTTGTTTCGTGTATTTAAAAATTGCAGACGCGATTTTAGAAAATTAAACTGTCTCGGGGCTGGAAATAAAACTTTTATCTGAATATTCCGAGTCCAGACGCCCGAAATAGATTTCAACTTTCTGGACACGACGTAGTCGTCCTTTAACCACGATCTCGTGTGTTTTTGAATTTTTGGTATCAGAGAAATTTTTTGTTTCGTATATTTAAAAATTGCAGACGCGATTTTAGAAAATTAAACTGTCTCAGGGCTGGAAATAAAACTTTTATCTGAATATTCCGAGACCAGACGCCCGAAATAGATTTCAACTTTCTGGACACGACGTAGTCGTCCTTTAACCTCGATCTCGTGTGTTTTTGAATTTTTGGTATCACAGAAATTTTTTGTTTCGTATATTTAAAAATTGCAGACGCGATTTTAGAAAATTAAACTGTCTCGGGGCTGGAAATAAAACTTTTATCTGAATATTCCGAGACCAGACGCCCGAAATAGATTTCAACATTCTGGACACGACGTAGTCGTCCTTTAACCACGATCTCGTGTGTTTTTGAATTTTTGGTATCAGAGAAATTTTTTGTTTCGTATATTTAAAAATTGCAGACGCGATTTTAGAAAATTAAACTGTCTCGGGGCTGGAAATAAAACTTTTATCTGAATATTCCGAGACCAGACGCCCGAAATAGATTTCAACTTTCTGGACACGACGTAGTCGTCCTTTAACCTCGATCTCGTGTGTTTTTGAATTTTTGGTATCAGAGAAATTTTTTGTTTCGTGTATTTAAAAATTGCAGACGCGATTTTAGAAAATTAAACTGTCTCGGGGCTGGAAATAAAACTTTTATCTGAATATTCCGAGACCAGACGCCCGAAATAGATTTCAACTTTCTGGACACGACGTAGTCGTCCTTTAACCTCGATCTCGTGTGTTTTTGAATTTTTGGTATCAGAGAAATTTTTTGTTTCGTGTATTTAAAAATTGCAGACGCGATTTTAGAAAATTAAACTGTCTCGGGGCTGGAAATAAAACTTTTATCTGAATATTCCAAAACCAGACGCCCGAAATAGATTTCAACTTTCTGGACACGACGTAGTCGTCCTTTAACCTCGATCTCGTGTGTTTTTGAATTTTTGGTATCAGAGAAATTTTTTGTTTCGTGTATTTAAAAATTGCAGACCCGATTTTAGAAAATTAAACTGTCTCGGGGCTGGAAATAAAACTTTTATCTGAATATTCCGAGACCAGACGCCCGAAATAGATTTCAACTTTCTGGACACGACGTAGTCGTCCTTTAACCTCGATCTCGTGTGTTTTTGAATTTTTGGTATCAGAGAAATTTTTTGTTTCGTGTATTTAAAAATTGCAGACGCGATTTTAGAAAATTAAACTGTCTCGTGGCTGAAAATAAAACTTTTATCTGAATATACCGAGACCAGACGCCCGAAATAGATTTCAACTTTCTGGACACGACGTAGTCGTCCTTTAACCTCGATCTCGTGTGTTTTTGAATTTTTGGTATCAGAGAAATTTTTTGTTTCGTGTATTTAAAAATTGCAGACGCGATTTTAGAAAATTAAACTGTCTCGGGGCTGGAAATAAAACTTTTATCTGAATATTCCGAAACCAGACACCCGAAATAGATTTCAACTTTCTGGACACGACGTAGTCGTCCTTTAACCTCGATCTCGTGTGTTTTTGAATTTTTGGTATCAGAGAAATTTTTTGTTTCGTGTATTTAAAAATTGCAGACGCGATTTTAGAAAATTAAACTGTCTCGGGGCTGGAAATAAAACTTTTATCTGAATATTCCGAGACCAGACGCCCGAAATAGATTTCAACTTTCTGGACACGACGTAGTCGTCCTTTAACCTCGATCACATGTGTTTTTGAATTTTTGGTATCAGAGAAATTTTTTGTTTCGTGTATTTAAAAATTGCAGACGCGATTTTAGAAAATTAAACTGTCTCGGGGCTGGAAATAAAACTTTTATCTGAATATTCCAAAACCAGACGCCCGAAATAGATTTCAACTTTCTGGACACGATGTAGTCGTCCTTTAACCTCGATCTCGTGTGTTTTTGAATTTTTGGTATCAGAGAAATTTTTTGTTTCGTGTATTTAAAAATTGCAGACGCGATTTTAGAAAATTAAACTGTCTCGGGGCTGGAAATAAAACTTTTATCTGAATATTCCGAGACCAGACGCCCGAAATAGATTTCAACTTTCTGGACACGACGTAGTCGTCCTTTAACCTCGATCTCGTGTGTTTTTGAATTTTTGGTATCAGAGAAATTTTTTGTTTCGTGTATTTAAAAATTGCAGACGCGATTTTAGAAAATTAAACTGTCTCGGGGCTGGAAATAAAACTTTTATCTGAATATTCCAAAACCGGACGCCCGAAATAGATTTCAACTTTCTGGACACGACGTAGTCGTCCTTTAACCTCGATCTCGTGTGTTTTTGAATTTTTGGTATCAGAGAAATTTTTTGTTTCGTGTATTTAAAAATTGCAGACGCGATTTTAGAAAATTAAACTGTCTCGGGGCTGGAAATAAAACTTTTATCTGAATATTCCAAAACCGGACGCCCGAAATAGATTTCAACTTTCTGGACACGACGTAGTCGTCCTTTAACCTCGATCTCGTGTGTTTTTGAATTTTTGGTATCAGAGAAATTTTTTGTTTCGTGTATTTAAAAATTGCAGACGCGATTTTAGAAAATTAAACTGTCTCGGGGCTGGAAATAAAACTTTTATCTGAATATTCCGAGACCAGACGCCCGAAATAGATTTCAACTTTCTGGACACGACGTAGTCGTCCTTTAACCTCGATCTCGTGTTTTTTGAATTTTTGGTGTCAGAAAAATTTTTTGTTTCGTGTATTTAAAAATTGCATACGCGATTTTATAAAATTAAACTGTCTCGGGGCTGGAAATAAAACTTTTATCTGAATATTCCGAAACCAGACGCCCGAAATAGATTTCAACTTTCTGGACACGACGTAGTCGTCCTTTAACCTCGATCTCGTGTGTTTTTGAATTTTTGGTATCAGAGAAATTTTTTGTTTCGTGTATTTAAGAATTGCAGACGCGATTTTAGAAAATTAAACTGTCTCGGGGCTGGAAATAAAACTTTTATCTGAATATTCCGAAACCAGACGCCCGAAATAGATTTCAACTTTCTGGACACGACGTAGTCGTCCTTTAACCTCGATCTCGTGTGTTTTTGAATTTTTGGTATCAGAGAAATTTTTTGTTTCGTGTATTTAAAAATTGCAGACGCGATTTTAGAAAATTAAACTGTCTCGGGGCTGAAAATAAAACTTTTATCTGAATATACCGAGACCAGACGCCCGAAATAGATTTCAACTTTCTGGACACGACGTAGTCGTCCTTTAACCTCGATCTCGTGTGTTTTTGAATTTTTGGTATCAGAGAAATTTTTTGTTTCGTGTATTTAAAAATTGCAGACGCGATTTTAGAAAATTAAACTGTCTCGGGGCTGGAAATAAAACTTTTATCTGAATATTCCGAAACCAGACGCCCGAAATAGATTTCAACTTTCTGGACACGACGTAGTCGTCCTTTAACCTCGATCTCGTGTGTTTTTGAATTTTTGGTATCAGAGAAATTTTTTGTTTCGTATATTTGAAAATTGCAGACGCGATTTTAGAAAATTAAACTGTCTCGGGGCTGGAAATAAAACTTTTATCTGAATATTCCGAAACCAGACGCCCGAAATAGATTTCAACTTTCTGGACACGACGTAGTCGTCCTTTAACCTCGATCTCGTGTGTTTTTGAATTTTTGGTATCAGAGAAATTTTTTGTTTCGTGTATTTAAAAATTGCAGACGCGATTTTAGAAAATTAAACTGTCTCGGGGCTGGAAATAAAACTTTTATCTGAATATTCCGAAACCAGACACCCGAAATAGATTTCAACTTTCTGGACACGACGTAGTCGTCCTTTAACCTCGATCTCGTGTGTTTTTGAATTTTTGGTATCAGAGAAATTTTTTGTTTCGTGTATTTAAAAATTGCAGACGCGATTTTAGAAAATTAAACTGTCTCGGGGCTGGAAATAAAACTTTTATCTGAATATTCCGAGTCCAGACGCCCGAAATAGATTTCAACTTTCTGGACACGACGTAGTCGTCCTTTAACCTCGATCTCGTGTGTTTTTGAATTTTTGGTATCAGAGAAATTTTTTGTTTCGTGTATTTAAAAATTGCAGACGCGATTTTAGAAAATTAAACTGTCTCGGGGCTGGAAATAAAACTTTTATCTGAATATTCCGAGACCAGACGCCCGAAATAGATTTCAACTTTCTGGACACGACGTAGTCGTCCTTTAACCTCGATCTCGTGTGTTTTTGAATTTTTGGTATCAGAGAAATTTTTTGTTTCGTGTATTTAAAAATTGCAGACGCGATTTTAGAAAATTAAACTGTCTCGGGGCTGGAAATAAAACTTTTATCTGAATATTCCGAGTCCAGACGCCCGAAATAGATTTCAACTTTCTGGACACGACGTAGTCGTCCTTTAACCTCGATCTCGTGTGTTTTTGAATTTTTGGTATCAGAGAAATTTTTTGTTTCGTATATTTAAAAATTGCAGACGCGATTTTAGAAAATTAAACTGTCTCGGGGCTGGAAATAAAACTTTTATCTGAATATTCCGAGACCAGACGCCCGAAATAGATTTCAACTTTCTGGACACGACGTAGTCGTCCTTTAACCTCGATCTCGTGTGTTTTTGAATTTTTGGTATCAGAGAAATTTTTTGTTTCGTGTATTTAAAAATTGCAGACGCGATTTTAGAAAATTAAACTGTCTCGGGGCTGGAAATAAAACTTTTATCTGAATATTCCAAAACCAGACGCCCGAAATAGATTTCAACTTTCTGGACACGACGTAGTCGTCCTTTAACCTCGATCTCGTGTGTTTTTGAATTTTTGGTATCAGAGAAATTTTTTGTTTCGTGTATTTAAAAATTGCAGACCCGATTTTAGAAAATTAAACTGTCTCGGGGCTGGAAATAAAACTTTTATCTGAATATTCCGAGACCAGACGCCCGAAATAGATTTCAACTTTCTGGACACGACGTAGTCGTCCTTTAACCTCGATCTCGTGTGTTTTTGAATTTTTGGTATCAGAGAAATTTTTTGTTTCGTGTATTTAAAAATTGCAGACGCGATTTTAGAAAATTAAACTGTCTCGTGGCTGAAAATAAAACTTTTATCTGAATATACCGAGACCAGACGCCCGAAATAGATTTCAACTTTCTGGACACGACGTAGTCGTCCTTTAACCTCGATCTCGTGTGTTTTTGAATTTTTGGTATCAGAGAAATTTTTTGTTTCGTGTATTTAAAAATTGCAGACGCGATTTTAGAAAATTAAACTGTCTCGGGGCTGGAAATAAAACTTTTATCTGAATATTCCGAGACCAGACGCCCGAAATAGATTTCAACTTTCTGGACACGACGTAGTCGTCCTTTAACCTCGATCTCGTGTGTTTTTGAATTTTTGGTATCAGAGAAATTTTTTGTTTCGTGTATTTAAAAATTGCAGACGCGATTTTAGAAAATTAAACTGTCTCGGGGCTGGAAATAAAACTTTTATCTGAATATTCCAAAACCGGACGCCCGAAATAGATTTCAACTTTCTGGACACGACGTAGTCGTCCTTTAACCTCGATCTCGTGTGTTTTTGAATTTTTGGTATCAGAGAAATTTTTTGTTTCGTGTATTTAAAAATTGCAGACGCGATTTTAGAAAATTAAACTGTCTCGGGGCTGGAAATAAAACTTTTATCTGAATATTCCAAAACCGGACGCCCGAAATAGATTTCAACTTTCTGGACACGACGTAGTCGTCCTTTAACCTCGATCTCGTGTGTTTTTGAATTTTTGGTATCAGAGAAATTTTTTGTTTCGTGTATTTAAAAATTGCAGACGCGATTTTAGAAAATTAAACTGTCTCGGGGCTGGAAATAAAACTTTTATCTGAATATTCCGAGACCAGACGCCCGAAATAGATTTCAACTTTCTGGACACGACGTAGTCGTCCTTTAACCTCGATCTCGTGTGTTTTTGAATTTTTGGTGTCAGAAAAATTTTTTGTTTCGTGTATTTAAAAATTGCATACGCGATTTTATAAAATTAAACTGTCTCGGGGCTGGAAATAAAACTTTTATCTGAATATTCCGAAACCAGACGCCCGAAATAGATTTCAACTTTCTGGACACGACGTAGTCGTCCTTTAACCTCGATCTCGTGTGTTTTTGAATTTTTGGTATCAGAGAAATTTTTTGTTTCGTGTATTTAAGAATTGCAGACGCGATTTTAGAAAATTAAACTGTCTCGGGGCTGGAAATAAAACTTTTATCTGAATATTCCGAAACCAGACGCCCGAAATAGATTTCAACTTTCTGGACACGACGTAGTCGTCCTTTAACCTCGATCTCGTGTGTTTTTGAATTTTTGGTATCAGAGAAATTTTTTGTTTCGTGTATTTAAAAATTGCAGACGCGATTTTAGAAAATTAAACTGTCTCGGGGCTGGAAATAAAACTTTTATCTGAATATTCCGAAACCAGACACCCGAAATAGATTTCAACTTTCTGGACACGACGTAGTCGTCCTTTAACCTCGATCTCGTGTGTTTTTGAATTTTTGGTATCAGAGAAATTTTTTGTTTCGTGTATTTAAAAATTGCAGACGCGATTTTAGAAAATTAAACTGTCTCGGGGCTGGAAATAAAACTTTTATCTGAATATTCCGAGTCCAGACGCCCGAAATAGATTTCAACTTTCTGGACACGACGTAGTCGTCCTTTAACCTCGATCTCGTGTGTTTTTGAATTTTTGGTATCAGAGAAATTTTTTGTTTCGTGTATTTAAAAATTGCAGACGCGATTTTAGAAAATTAAACTGTCTCGGGGCTGGAAATAAAACTTTTATCTGAATATTCCGAGACCAGACGCCCGAAATAGATTTCAACTTTCTGGACACGACGTAGTCGTCCTTTAACCTCGATCTCGTGTGTTTTTGAATTTTTGGTATCAGAGAAATTTTTTGTTTCGTGTATTTAAAAATTGCAGACGCGATTTTAGAAAATTAAACTGTCTCGGGGCTGGAAATAAAACTTTTATCTGAATATTCCGAGTCCAGACGCCCGAAATAGATTTCAACTTTCTGGACACGACGTAGTCGTCCTTTAACCTCGATCTCGTGTGTTTTTGAATTTTTGGTATCAGAGAAATTTTTTGTTTCGTATATTTAAAAATTGCAGACGCGATTTTAGAAAATTAAACTGTCTCGGGGCTGGAAATAAAACTTTTATCTGAATATTCCGAGACCAGACGCCCGAAATAGATTTCAACTTTCTGGACACGACGTAGTCGTCCTTTAACCTCGATCTCGTGTGTTTTTGAATTTTTGGTATCAGAGAAATTTTTTGTTTCGTATATTTAAAAATTGCAGACGCGATTTTAGAAAATTAAACTGTCTCGGGGCTGGAAATAAAACTTTTATCTGAATATTCCGAGACCAGACGCCCGAAATAGATTTCAACTTTCTGGACACGACGTAGTCGTCCTTTAACCTCGATCTCGTGTGTTTTTGAATTTTTGGTATCAGAGAAATTTTTTGTTTCGTATATTTAAAAATTGCAGACGCGATTTTAGAAAATTAAACTGTCTCGGGGCTGGAAATAAAACTTTTATCTGAATATTCCGAGACCAGACGCCCGAAATAGATTTCAACTTTCTGGACACGACGTAGTCGTCCTTTAACCTCGATCTCGTGTGTTTTTGAATTTTTGGTATCAGAGAAATTTTTTGTTTCGTATATTTAAAAATTGCAGACGCGATTTTAGAAAATTAAACTGTCTCGGGGCTGGAAATAAAACTTTTATCTGAATATTCCGAGACCAGACGCCCGAAATAGATTTCAACATTCTGGACACGACGTAGTCGTCCTTTAACCACGATCTCGTGTGTTTTTGAATTTTTGGTATCAGAGAAATTTTTTGTTTCGTATATTTAAAAATTGCAGACGCGATTTTAGAAAATTAAACTGTCTCGGGGCTGGAAATAAAACTTTTATCTGAATATTCCGAGACCAGACGCCCGAAATAGATTTCAACTTTCTGGACACGACGTAGTCGTCCTTTAACCTCGATCTCGTGTGTTTTTGAATTTTTGGTATCAGAGAAATTTTTTGTTTCGTGTATTTAAAAATTGCAGACGCGATTTTAGAAAATTAAACTGTCTCGGGGCTGGAAATAAAACTTTTATCTGAATATTCCGAGACCAGACGCCCGAAATAGATTTCAACTTTCTGGACACGACGTAGTCGTCCTTTAACCTCGATCTCGTGTGTTTTTGAATTTTTGGTATCAGAGAAATTTTTTGTTTCGTGTATTTAAAAATTGCAGACGCGATTTTAGAAAATTAAACTGTCTCGGGGCTGGAAATAAAACTTTTATCTGAATATTCCAAAACCAGACGCCCGAAATAGATTTCAACTTTCTGGACACGACGTAGTCGTCCTTTAACCTCGATCTCGTGTGTTTTTGAATTTTTGGTATCAGAGAAATTTTTTGTTTCGTGTATTTAAAAATTGCAGACCCGATTTTAGAAAATTAAACTGTCTCGGGGCTGGAAATAAAACTTTTATCTGAATATTCCGAGACCAGACGCCCGAAATAGATTTCAACTTTCTGGACACGACGTAGTCGTCCTTTAACCTCGATCTCGTGTGTTTTTGAATTTTTGGTATCAGAGAAATTTTTTGTTTCGTGTATTTAAAAATTGCAGACGCGATTTTAGAAAATTAAACTGTCTCGTGGCTGAAAATAAAACTTTTATCTGAATATACCGAGACCAGACGCCCGAAATAGATTTCAACTTTCTGGACACGACGTAGTCGTCCTTTAACCTCGATCTCGTGTGTTTTTGAATTTTTGGTATCAGAGAAATTTTTTGTTTCGTGTATTTAAAAATTGCAGACGCGATTTTAGAAAATTAAACTGTCTCGGGGCTGGAAATAAAACTTTTATCTGAATATTCCGAAACCAGACACCCGAAATAGATTTCAACTTTCTGGACACGACGTAGTCGTCCTTTAACCTCGATCTCGTGTGTTTTTGAATTTTTGGTATCAGAGAAATTTTTTGTTTCGTGTATTTAAAAATTGCAGACGCGATTTTAGAAAATTAAACTGTCTCGGGGCTGGAAATAAAACTTTTATCTGAATATTCCGAGACCAGACGCCCGAAATAGATTTCAACTTTCTGGACACGACGTAGTCGTCCTTTAACCTCGATCACGTGTGTTTTTGAATTTTTGGTATCAGAGAAATTTTTTGTTTCGTGTATTTAAAAATT
The DNA here is from genome assembly GCA_950108345.1 of Malthinus flaveolus. Classification (NCBI taxonomy): domain Eukaryota; kingdom Metazoa; phylum Arthropoda; class Insecta; order Coleoptera; family Cantharidae; genus Malthinus; species Malthinus flaveolus. The sequence continues at coordinate 66,159,996 of OX467285.1, forward strand.
GCAGACGCGATTTTAGAAAATTAAACTGTCTCGGGGCTGGAAATAAAACTTTTATCTGAATATTCCAAAACCAGACGCCCGAAATAGATTTCAACTTTCTGGACACGACGTAGTCGTCCTTTAACCTCGATCTCGTGTGTTTTTGAATTTTTGGTATCAGAGAAATTTTTTGTTTCGTGTATTTAAAAATTGCAGACGCGATTTTAGAAAATTAAACTGTCTCGGGGCTGGAAATAAAACTTTTATCTGAATATTCCGAGACCAGACGCCCGAAATAGATTTCAACTTTCTGGACACGACGTAGTCGTCCTTTAACCTCGATCTCGTGTGTTTTTGAATTTTTGGTATCAGAGAAATTTTTTGTTTCGTGTATTTAAAAATTGCAGACGCGATTTTAAAAAATTAAACTGTCTCGGGGCTGGAAATAAAACTTTTATCTGAATATTCCAAAACCGGACGCCCGAAATAGATTTCAACTTTCTGGACACGACGTAGTCGTCCTTTAACCTCGATCTCGTGTGTTTTTGAATTTTTGGTATCAGAGAAATTTTTTGTTTCGTGTATTTAAAAATTGCAGACGCGATTTTAGAAAATTAAACTGTCTCGGGGCTGGAAATAAAACTTTTATCTGAATATTCCAAAACCGGACGCCCGAAATAGATTTCAACTTTCTGGACACGACGTAGTCGTCCTTTAACCTCGATCTCGTGTGTTTTTGAATTTTTGGTATCAGAGAAATTTTTTGTTTCGTGTATTTAAAAATTGCAGACGCGATTTTAGAAAATTAAACTGTCTCGGGGCTGGAAATAAAACTTTTATCTGAATATTCCGAGACCAGACGCCCGAAATAGATTTCAACTTTCTGGACACGACGTAGTCGTCCTTTAACCTCGATCTCGTGTGTTTTTGAATTTTTGGTGTCAGAAAAATTTTTTGTTTCGTGTATTTAAAAATTGCATACGCGATTTTATAAAATTAAACTGTCTCGGGGCTGGAAATAAAACTTTTATCTGAATATTCCGAAACCAGACGCCCGAAATAGATTTCAACTTTCTGGACACGACGTAGTCGTCCTTTAACCTCGATCTCGTGTGTTTTTGAATTTTTGGTATCAGAGAAATTTTTTGTTTCGTGTATTTAAGAATTGCAGACGCGATTTTAGAAAATTAAACTGTCTCGGAGCTGGAAATAAAACTTTTATCTGAATATTCCGAAACCAGACGCCCGAAATAGATTTCAACTTTCTGGACACGACGTAGTCGTCCTTTAACCTCGATCTCGTGTGTTTTTGAATTTTTGGTATCAGAGAAATTTTTTGTTTCGTGTATTTAAAAATTGCAGACGCGATTTTAGAAAATTAAACTGTCTCGGGGCTGAAAATAAAACTTTTATCTGAATATACCGAGACCAGACGCCCGAAATAGATTTCAACTTTCTGGACACGACGTAGTCGTCCTTTAACCTCGATCTCGTGTGTTTTTGAATTTTTGGTATCAGAGAAATTTTTTGTTTCGTGTATTTAAAAATTGCAGACGCGATTTTAGAAAATTAAACTGTCTCGGGGCTGGAAATAAAACTTTTATCTGAATATTCCGAAACCAGACGCCCGAAATAGATTTCAACTTTCTGGACACGACGTAGTCGTCCTTTAACCTCGATCTCGTGTGTTTTTGAATTTTTGGTATCAGAGAAATTTTTTGTTTCGTATATTTGAAAATTGCAGACGCGATTTTAGAAAATTAAACTGTCTCGGGGCTGGAAATAAAACTTTTATCTGAATATTCCGAAACCAGACGCCCGAAATAGATTTCAACTTTCTGGACACGACGTAGTCGTCCTTTAACCTCGATCTCGTGTGTTTTTGAATTTTTGGTATCAGAGAAATTTTTTGTTTCGTGTATTTAAAAATTGCAGACGCGATTTTAGAAAATTAAACTGTCTCGGGGCTGGAAATAAAACTTTTATCTGAATATTCCGAAACCAGACACCCGAAATAGATTTCAACTTTCTGGACACGACGTAGTCGTCCTTTAACCTCGATCTCGTGTGTTTTTGAGTTTTTGGTATCAGAGAAATTTTTTGTTTCGTGTATTTAAAAATTGCAGACGCGATTTTAGAAAATTAAACTGTCTCGGGGCTGGAAATAAAACTTTTATCTGAATATTCCGAGACCAGACGCCCGAAATAGATTTCAACTTTCTGGACACGACGTAGTCGTCCTTTAACCTCGATCACGTGTGTTTTTGAATTTTTGGTATCAGAGAAATTTTTTGTTTCGTGTATTTAAAAATTGCAGACGCGATTTTAGAAAATTAAACTGTCTCGGGGCTGGAAATAAAACTTTTATCTGAATATTCCGAAACCAGACGCCCGAAATAGATTTCAACTTTCTGGACACGACGTAGTCGTCCTTTAACCTCGATCTCGTGTGTTTTTGAATTTTTGGTATCAGAGAAATTTTTTGTTTCGTGTATTTAAAAATTGCAGACGCGATTTTAGAAAATTAAACTGTCTCGGGGCTGGAAATAAAACTTTTATCTGAATATTCCGAGACCAGACGCCCGAAATAGATTTCAACTTTCTGGACACGACGTAGTCGTCCTTTAACCTCGATCTCGTGTGTTTTTGAATTTTTGGTATCAGAGAAATTTTTTGTTTCGTGTATTTAAAAATTGCAGACGCGATTTTAGAAAATTAAACTGTCTCGGGGCTGGAAATAAAACTTTTATCTGAATATTCCAAAACCGGACGCCCGAAATAGATTTCAACTTTCTGGACACGACGTAGTCGTCCTTTAACCTCGATCTCGTGTGTTTTTGAATTTTTGGTATCAGAGAAATTTTTTGTTTCGTGTATTTAAAAATTGCAGACGCGATTTTAGAAAATTAAACTGTCTCGGGGCTGGAAATAAAACTTTTATCTGAATATTCCAAAACCGGACGCCCGAAATAGATTTCAACTTTCTGGACACGACGTAGTCGTCCTTTAACCTCGATCTCGTGTGTTTTTGAATTTTTGGTATCAGAGAAATTTTTTGTTTCGTGTATTTAAAAATTGCAGACGCGATTTTAGAAAATTAAACTGTCTCGGGGCTGGAAATAAAACTTTTATCTGAATATTCCGAGACCAGACGCCCGAAATAGATTTCAACTTTCTGGACACGACGTAGTCGTCCTTTAACCTCGATCTCGTGTGTTTTTGAATTTTTGGTGTCAGAAAAATTTTTTGTTTCGTGTATTTAAAAATTGCATACGCGATTTTATAAAATTAAACTGTCTCGGGGCTGGAAATAAAACTTTTATCTGAATATTCCGAAACCAGACGCCCGAAATAGATTTCAACTTTCTGGACACGACGTAGTCGTCCTTTAACCTCGATCTCGTGTGTTTTTGAATTTTTGGTATCAGAGAAATTTTTTGTTTCGTATATTTGAAAATTGCAGACGCGATTTTAGAAAATTAAACTGTCTCGGGGCTGGAAATAAAACTTTTATCTGAATATTCCGAAACCAGACGCCCGAAATAGATTTCAACTTTCTGGACACGACGTAGTCGTCCTTTAACCTCGATCTCGTGTGTTTTTGAATTTTTGGTATCAGAGAAATTTTTTGTTTCGTGTATTTAAAAATTGCAGACGCGATTTTAGAAAATTAAACTGTCTCGGGGCTGGAAATAAAACTTTTATCTGAATATTCCGAGACCAGACGCCCGAAATAGATTTCAACTTTCTGGACACGACGTAGTCGTCCTTTAACCTCGATCTCGTGTGTTTTTGAATTTTTGGTATCAGAGAAATTTTTTGTTTCGTATATTTGAAAATTGCAGACGCGATTTTAGAAAATTAAACTGTCTCGGGGCTGGAAATAAAACTTTTATCTGAATATTCCGAGACCAGACGCCCGAAATAGATTTCAACTTTCTGGACACGACGTAGTCGTCCTTTAACCTCGATCTCGTGTGTTTTTGAATTTTTGGTATCAGAGAAATTTTTTGTTTCGTGTATTTAAAAATTGCAGACACGATTTTAGAAAATTAAACTGTCTCGGGGCTGGAAATAAAACTTTTATCTGAATAATCCGAAACCAGACGCCCGAAATAGATTTCAACTTTCTGGACACGACGTAGTCGTCCTTTAACCTCGATCTCGTGTGTTTTTGAATTTTTGGTATCAGAGAAATTTTTTGTTTCGTATATTTGAAAATTGCAGACGCGATTTTAGAAAATTAAACTGTCTCGGGGCTGGAAATAAAACTTTGATCTGAATATTCCGAAACCAGACGCCCGAAATAGATTTCAACTTTCTGGACACGACGTAGTCGTCCTTTAACCTCGATCTCGTGTGTTTTTGAATTTTTGGTATCAGAGAAATTTTTTGTTTCGTGTATTTAAAAATTGCAGACGCGATTTTAGAAAATTAAACTGTCTCGGGGCTGGAAATAAAACTTTCATCTGAATATTCCGAAACCAGACGCCCGAAATAGATTTCAACTTTCTGGACACGACGTAGTCGTCCTTTAACCTCGATCTCGTGTGTTTTTGAATTTTTGGTATCAGAGAAATTTTTTGTTTCGTATATTTGAAAATTGCAGACGCGATTTTAGAAAATTAAACTGTCTCGGGGCTGGAAATAAAACTTTTATCTGAATATTCCGAGACCAGACGCCCGAAATAGATTTCAACTTTCTGGACACGACGTAGTCGTCCTTTAACCTCGATCTCGTGTGTTTTTGAATTTTTGGTATCAGAGAAATTTTTTGTTTCGTGTATTTAAAAATTGCAGACGCGATTTTAGAAAATTAAACTGTCTCGGGGCTGGAAATAAAACTTTGATCTGAATATTTCGAAACCAGACGCCCGAAATAGATTTCAACTTTCTGGACACGACGTAGTCGTCCTTTAACCTCGATCTCCTGTGTTTTTGAATTTTTGGTATCAGAGAAATTTTTTGTTTCGTGTATTTAAAAATTGCAGACGCGATTTTAGAAAATTAAACTGTCTCGGGGCTGGAAATAAAACTTTCATCTGAATATTCCGAAACCAGACGCCCGAAATAGATTTCAACTTTCTGGACACGACGTAGTCGTCCTTTAACCTCGATCTCGTGTGTTTTTGAATTTTTGGTATCAGAGAAATTTTTTGTTTCGTGTATTTAAAAATTGCAGACGCGATTTTAGAAAATTAAACTGTCTCGGGGCTGGAAATAAAACTTTTATCTGAATATTCCGAGACCAGACGCCCGAAATAGATTTCAACTTTCTGGACACGACGTAGTCGTCCTTTAACCTCGATCTCGTGTGTTTTTGAATTTTTGGTATCAGAGAAATTTTTTGTTTCGTGTATTTAAAAATTGCAGACGCGATTTTAGAAAATTAAACTGTCTCGGGGCTGGAAATAAAACTTTTATCTGAATATTCCAAAACCGGACGCCCGAAATAGATTTCAACTTTCTGGACACGACGTAGTCGTCCTTTAACCTCGATCTCGTGTGTTTTTGAATTTTTGGTATCAGAGAAATTTTTTGTTTCGTGTATTTAAAAATTGCAGACGCGATTTTAGAAAATTAAACTGTCTCGGGGCTGGAAATAAAACTTTTATCTGAATATTCCAAAACCGGACGCCCGAAATAGATTTCAACTTTCTGGACACGACGTAGTCGTCCTTTAACCTCGATCTCGTGTGTTTTTGAATTTTTGGTATCAGAGAAATTTTTTGTTTCGTGTATTTAAAAATTGCAGACGCGATTTTAGAAAATTAAACTGTCTCGGGGCTGGAAATAAAACTTTTATCTGAATATTCCGAGACCAGACGCCCGAAATAGATTTCAACTTTCTGGACACGACGTAGTCGTCCTTTAACCTCGATCTCGTGTGTTTTTGAATTTTTGGTGTCAGAAAAATTTTTTGTTTCGTGTATTTAAAAATTGCATACGCGATTTTATAAAATTAAACTGTCTCGGGGCTGGAAATAAAACTTTTATCTGAATATTCCGAAACCAGACGCCCGAAATAGATTTCAACTTTCTGGACACGACGTAGTCGTCCTTTAACCTCGATCTCGTGTGTTTTTGAATTTTTGGTATCAGAGAAATTTTTTGTTTCGTGTATTTAAGAATTGCAGACGCGATTTTAGAAAATTAAACTGTCTCGGGGCTGGAAATAAAACTTTTATCTGAATATTCCGAAACCAGACGCCCGAAATAGATTTCAACTTTCTGGACACGACGTAGTCGTCCTTTAACCTCGATCTCGTGTGTTTTTGAATTTTTGGTATCAGAGAAATTTTTTGTTTCGTGTATTTAAAAATTGCAGACGCGATTTTAGAAAATTAAACTGTCTCGGGGCTGAAAATAAAACTTTTATCTGAATATACCGAGACCAGACGCCCGAAATAGATTTCAACTTTCTGGACACGACGTAGTCGTCCTTTAACCTCGATCTCGTGTGTTTTTGAATTTTTGGTATCAGAGAAATTTTTTGTTTCGTGTATTTAAAAATTGCAGACGCGATTTTAGAAAATTAAACTGTCTCGGGGCTGGAAATAAAACTTTTATCTGAATATTCCGAAACCAGACGCCCGAAATAGATTTCAACTTTCTGGACACGACGTAGTCGTCCTTTAACCTCGATCTCGTGTGTTTTTGAATTTTTGGTATCAGAGAAATTTTTTGTTTCGTATATTTGAAAATTGCAGACGCGATTTTAGAAAATTAAACTGTCTCGGGGCTGGAAATAAAACTTTTATCTGAATATTCCGAAACCAGACGCCCGAAATAGATTTCAACTTTCTGGACACGACGTAGTCGTCCTTTAACCTCGATCTCGTGTGTTTTTGAATTTTTGGTATCAGAGAAATTTTTTGTTTCGTGTATTTAAAAATTGCAGACGCGATTTTAGAAAATTAAACTGTCTCGGGGCTGGAAATAAAACTTTTATCTGAATATTCCGAGACCAGACGCCCGAAATAGATTTCAACTTTCTGGACACGACGTAGTCGTCCTTTAACCTCGATCTCGTGTGTTTTTGAATTTTTGGTATCAGAGAAATTTTTTGTTTCGTATATTTGAAAATTGCAGACGCGATTTTAGAAAATTAAACTGTCTCGGGGCTGGAAATAAAACTTTTATCTGAATATTCCGAGACCAGACGCCCGAAATAGATTTCAACTTTCTGGACACGACGTAGTCGTCCTTTAACCTCGATCTCGTGTGTTTTTGAATTTTTGGTATCAGAGAAATTTCTTGTTTCGTGTATTTAAAAATTGCAGACGCGATTTTAGAAAATTAAACTGTCTCGGGGCTGGAAATAAAACTTTTATCTGAATATTCCGAAACCAGACGCCCGAAATAGATTTCAACTTTCTGGACACGACGTAGTCGTCCTTTAACCTCGATCTCGTGTGTTTTTGAATTTTTGGTATCAGAGAAATTTTTTGTTTCGTATATTTGAAAATTGCAGACGCGATTTTAGAAAATTAAACTGTCTCGGGGCTGGAAATAAAACTTTGATCTGAATATTCCGAAACCAGACGCCCGAAATAGATTTCAACTTTCTGGACACGACGTAGTCGTCCTTTAACCTCGATCTCGTGTGTTTTTGAATTTTTGGTATCAGAGAAATTTTTTGTTTCGTATATTTGAAAATTGCAGACGCGATTTTAGAAAATTAAACTGTCTCGGGGCTGGAAATAAAACTTTTATCTGAATATTCCGAGACCAGACGCCCGAAATAGATTTCAACTTTCTGGACACGACGTAGTCGTCCTTTAACCTCGATCTCGTGTGTTTTTGAATTTTTGGTATCAGAGAAATTTTTTGTTTCGTGTATTTAAAAATTGCAGACGCGATTTTAGAAAATTAAACTGTCTCGGGGCTGGAAATAAAACTTTGATCTGAATATTTCGAAACCAGACGCCCGAAATAGATTTCAACTTTCTGGACACGACGTAGTCGTCCTTTAACCTCGATCTCCTGTGTTTTTGAATTTTTGGTATCAGAGAAATTTTTTGTTTCGTGTATTTAAAAATTGCAGACGCGATTTTAGAAAATTAAACTGTCTCGGGGCTGGAAATAAAACTTTCATCTGAATATTCCGAAACCAGACGCCCGAAATAGATTTCAACTTTCTGGACACGACGTAGTCGTCCTTTAACCTCGATCTCGTGTGTTTTTGAATTTTTGGTATCAGAGAACTTTTTTGTTTCGTGTATTTAAAAATTGCAGACGCGATTTTAGAAAATTAAACTGTCTCGGGGCTGGAAATAAAACTTTTATCTGAATATTCCGAAACCAGACGCCCGAAATAGATTTCAACTTTCTGGACACGACGTAGTCGTCCTTTAACCTCGATCTCGTGTGTTTTTGAATTTTTGGTATCAGAGAAATTTTTTGTTTCGTGTATTTAAAAATTGCAGACGCGATTTTAGAAAATTAAACTGTCTCGGGGCTGGAAATAAAACTTTGATCTGAATATTCCGAAACCAGACGCCCGAAATAGATTTCAACTTTCTGGACACGACGTAGTCGTCCTTTAACCTCGATCTCGTGTGTTTTTGAATTTTTGGTATCAGAGAAATTTTTTGTTTCGTGTATTTAAAAATTGCAGACGCGATTTTAGAAAATTAAACTGTCTCGGGGCTGGAAATAAAACTTTCATCTGAATATTCCGAAACCAGACGCCCGAAATAGATTTCAACTTTCTGGACACGACGTAGTCGTCCTTTAACCTCGATCTCGTGTGTTTTTGATTTTTTGGTATCAGAGAAATTTTTTGTTTCGTGTATTTAAAAATTGCAGACGCGATTTTAGAAAATTAAACTGTCTCGGGGCTGGAAATAAAACTTTTATCTGAATATTCCGAAACCAGACGCCCGAAATAGATTTCAACTTTCTGGACACGACGTAGTCGTCCTTTAACCTCGAACTCGTGTGTTTTTGAATTTTTGGTATCAGAGAAATTTTTTGTTTCGTATATTTGAAAATTGCAGACGCGATTTTAGAAAATTAAACTGTCTCGGGGCTGGAAATAAAACTTTTATCTGAATATTCCGAGACCAGACGCCCGAAATAGATTTCAACTTTCTGGACACGACGTAGTCGTCCTTTAAACTAGCTCCAAGTTAGAAACTATACATTATACTACATCATTACAACGTGTCGAGGAAAATATGCAACAAATGGAAAACTTCTTTATGATTTATAGTATTTTGCAGCAAACTTAATTTTTTATGAAAGTTTGTGCTTTATGCAAAATCCATAAAGAACTTGAGACAAGCGACATGCCATTTTAAATGACACAATTATTTTAGTAACTTTGTTAAGTGTTTCTGGTATTCGTTCGGCAATCAATTTTGTTGCGCTTTTTCTTTAACGCGTACAGTGTGTTCATTTGAAAACTTCCCACTTGGTGTAACTCGAAATCTAATTGATACTTCAAAACTACCGTTGAATAATTTGTATGTTGCACCATTTCACCTCAAGAAACCCCTACTTGGAAATCTCTAGCGCCAACCTCTAATGTGTTATACATTATTTTAAAGGGCATAAAATATCTAATCTTTCCCTAAAAACGCAATCGAAATCGGATCATAATTTCTTGAGAGACAGAACAATATAATGCCTTTGAAAAATATTATACTGAAGACGGAAAATTATTATATTAAATGCTCAAAATGTCCTCCGTTGTTTGCTAAACAATAATACTCTGTTTTTAAATTATTCGCGAACTTTATTTAATGTTTCGTCGGTAATTTGTCTGCATGCTAGAGCTATTCTGGTTTAAAGATCTTCAATGTTTACTATTCAAGTTATAAAAACTTTACTTATCCCCAAAGAGCCATCATGGAGCGTTAAATCTGAAGATCTTGCCGGCCATTCTAGTGCACCTCTTCTACCAATCCATTACCCAGGAAAGTTTTCATCGAGTCACTCTGACATCAACAGCGTAATGTGGAGGAGCTCTAAATTATGCTCGTTAAGTAGCATGTTTCATTCTTCATCGACTTGATTTTCTAACGACTGTATGGTGAGAGGGTGTACTTGGGTTTTTAAAAGGTTACGATGTAGTTGTCCAGCCAGCTTTTCTTTTATGAAAATGAGTCCTATGATGTTGTTCCCTAAAATACCAGTTCATACATTAATTTTCTGGCATACTGAGTATGATCTGCACGAAATACATGTGGATTTTCATTATCCCAATATCTACAATTGTGTTTATGGACAAATCCATTTACATAAAATGTTGATTTGTCGCTGCAGATGTTCTTTAACAAATTACAATCATCGGCAATTTGTTAAATCATTGTTTCACAGAACCGAATCATTCGATCGTAATCATCTTTAGCAAGTTGTTGATGTATTTGAAATTTGTATAGATATAACTTATTAAGTTTTTCCACCTTATGAACTGAACCGACTGAAATGCTGGTTAATTCAGCTACTTTTCAAACCGATCTGGTGGGAATCGTAGCGAAAGTTCGATTACATACCGATCCTATCATTGCTACCAGGGTGTAGATCGCAACGATTTTCACTACCGCGCTTAAAAATCATTTCTATTTTTTCTGCTAAAAGCATTTTGGAAAATCAATTTACTTGTACTAACGCAAACTGTCCAACTGTTGATTAAAATGGTTAGAAATAGTAACAACGCTATGTTGAAGTACTCTGTTATACCTGAGGTTCAGAATTAATTGTGTGGCGTTAGTTGGCAAAAATATCGTAACTTTTGAAAATTTACTTAAAAGCAATACTTCTTATCTCAATTTTATATAAAACTCATTGAAATTCAGAACATACACGCTTATAGCACGTGACGATGATGACAAGATGCTCAATATAAAGACCTGAGAATAGTGTCGGTTGCGCGTATACCAAATGGAAATCGTGATTATGTGGTCGGCAGAACTTATTAAGTATGTATCTCGTAACCAAATTAGTTTTTGAGATAAAGCTTACGAATTTAATTTCTTTTAATTGTGCAACGTTTCGCCGTAATTATTTTACTAACGAGCAACAGATTAGTTTACTGACAAAATGTCGTGCTCTGCTTACAAAAATTTCTTATTAAAACTTTTTCAGAACAAAGTTCGCTATCATCAAAACACTTTTTGTTAAAATTTGTATAAATATAGTAAATTCTTTTTATTGTGGCCAAATTTACAGAATATAAAAAGAGCGTTTTGCATTTTATTAAATGGAAATATTTGAGCTCTCCTAAAGATAGTACTCTACTTAACTACTGTTTCAAATTTTTATCTTAAAAAAGCAAGCCGAGCCAAATAGAAAGATATATTTAATGGGTTAAATTATGTAAGAAGCTTTGAAGCAGATGGTGCTTTGTACAATTATGTAAATTCCATTAAACATAATGATTGTACATCCCATGGCATATTTTTTGTGTACAAAATTTTGAATACATTAGCATTTAAGTCATCTCCTTACCCAAGTTTTACTTTGCAACATTTCCACGCACGTACAACCGGCTGCAGGAACACCACCGAACTTTGAGAGCAATTTTCTTTTCCGACATTTTTTCAGTCTGTATTTTGTATCAGTAGCCAGTCGTTATGCATTCTAATGTAACGTGATTCCGCAGAGACTTCTTTTAGACGTGAGTCACGCAAATTGCCGAGAAATTTTTTCTACATTTTCTTTTATTTGGATCGTGCAAAATGTTTTTAATTACTCGTAAATTCATTCTATAAGTTTATTTTCTATTATATTATTCATAAATTGTGCACTAAACTTTATAATTAATTTTTGAGAGGAAAACTTTCGGTATTCTCTTCTTTAACCTTTTGGCAATTTTCCTAACTAGACGGGAAGATGTATCAAATTGTTTCGGCTAAGGAAATATGAAGTTTACAAGCTTTTTAGGGAAATGCAGATCCGATTAAATGGGAAGGAATGCACAGCTGAGAAACGACTATAGAATAGAAACTTCAGTCAAATTGACCATTAATTTACAACCTTACAATTACAAGTTTAACAAATACAAGTTACAATTACAACTTACAATTTTGAATTTTTTTCTCCTTCACAATCACAAATCATTTTTAATTTACATTAATTTTGTCCAACAATTATGAATCGAATTACAAAAAATTCAAATAAACCAGTGAAACACATTTCACGAGGTTGCCCGTTTGGGGATGTGCCGTATAAAAAATTAACATTACGTGGATATTTAATATATAGGTACATCGTGCAAAAAAACGAGGCAGACATTAATTAATAAAATAATATGATTTTTAAATAAATGATTTCGTTTCGCATTTTCCTATTACTTAAACAAGGGATTAAATTACTAATAGGGTTTTTATCTCTTCATAATTCAAATTGCGTAAATTAATCATTTCGTCTTGCGTATACCACATCGTACTCCTTTGAATAATTTCATTAATGCCTCGCATTTCATCGCGTTAAAAAAATTTGGCCTGTGGCACAAAACTTGGTCAACTTATTATAGAGCCTCATACCCTCTTAAGGATGTGGGAACTGAGTCGTATTTTTCAAGAGTTTTCTGAATATTCTGAAAGAGAAGAAACTGATGGAGTCCTTATCCTGTTTTAGCCAACGTTTGGCAACAAAACAGTCTTCTTATTTGAGCATTTTGCTTTTATCTACTAACTGTTAGCACTACATAGCAGATCTTTTATTTAGGCGAGTCAATGACTATCAGATTTTTTCGAAAATTGTACTTCGAACTTTTCTATTAGTCATGTGACTCGTAAATAATTAAATATCAACTTCCTATTCGTCAGCACTCAGTGAATAAATGGGTTCATTAATAAACTGTTTAATCTATATCATTAACCATCAAGAAAAAGAATAACCAAATGTTTTTTGTTGGAACTGTACTCTTTTCAGGTACTTGTAAACTCTTTCCTAATTTACTACCCTTTTACTGACTACTTCCAGCTTTGATAAGTCAAAACGTCAAAATACTTCTATAGTTATGAACGAACCATACCTAGCCGTTACACGGATTGGTCGTTTGCAGAATTGTGCAGATAATTTGGTTGCAAAGATGAAAATAGTACATTTTCTAACAAGAGGGATTGTGAAGGGGAAGGGGAGAATAGAGGAGAGTATATATTATGTTGGATGTTTTTTTCAAGTTGCTGTAGGCCATGAAACTCGTAACAACCTAATATCAAATTTGTATATCTTTCAACTGCTGATATTTATTAATTTATCCCAAGGCATTGTGAAAATTTCAACAAACAATTACTGATAGATTGTAGACAGTCATTAGACACTCTCTTTATTTTAATTGTTTGCCTCAGCTAACTCCAATGAAAGAATAAATTTAATGTATTTTTAACATCACTTACTTTCCAACGTATACTCGTTCGTTCCTTTTTAAATAAATTCCTCTGAGGAATGAGGACGCTTAAACTCCCCAAGGATCTTAGAAACTCCGGTAGCACTATCTACATTCTTGCTGAAGGCACTCTTTCCGGAAAAGCGCAGATCCGTACACTAAGAAAGATTTACTAGCATTCGAAAATGAGCAGCGAAAGTTAAAATTGTAACTTATTACCAGGACTATCGTGTAAGTAAAATGGTGAAAAGCCATTATGTGGGTAGTATAAATCTACTTACAACAAACATGAGTAATTTAAATTTAAATTTTATTATTTTAATTATCTGATTAATAGTTGATTGTCAGTTCCATTTTGTATAAAGTTATTGTAAGTCGTGCATTTAGATTGAGAGCTAAGTACGAAAACTAATTGGTAATGCCAAGATTAATAATATTTGACTTATAATAACGCTATTCAAAGTTTGCTTAGATCAATATTGAATAATGTAATGATATGTTGACTTAAGTTAGATAAATTTATTGTGATGATGGTATAGTTTGCTCGATTGGACATGAGATCGCGTAGGATAATAATAATAAACTTTATTTATCTATAATTTAAAAATATATTGAGACGTATAAGTCAGACTTTGTTCCTATCGGCGCAATACTAGATGGAGAATAAGTAGTGTGTCTTTGGCTTTCTTTATCTGTTTCTAAATTTATAAACAAAAAATTACGTGCAACGCCAATTAAGCCAAAAGTGTGTATAGCGCAGGTTTTCAGTTTAATTATGCCAATAAAATAGTATTTAGTTTATGCGGGTTGTGCCTCATTTTCGGTGGAATCAAATTAAGTCACGGTTTTTTGCGAATGAATGGGCGCGTTTAACGGACAAAGCTGCTCAAATCAGTAGTAATCAGTCAACTATGCTGAATATGTTGAAATTCGTTTACTTTAAGTAGCTTTGTTCGCAAAACGCACCTATTATCAATTTTAATATCGGTAATTACAGCTTGACCGCAGAGAGAGAAAAAAGTTGAACCTTTGCCCAAGGTTTTGGTCACTCCCCCAAAATACTAAGTACAAGTATGATTCATCTTGCTACACAGTGGTGGAGATGAGTAGCGTATTGTATTTATTTATTTTTATGCAAATTTCATTTGTAAAGAGTGACATTAACCCTTGCGCTACAGGCAACCCTCTTACAATTCACCTAGGTGCCTAGGTACGAGAATTTTTTAAATTATTAGAATAATTATTATTGATTTATTATGAGTATTATAGAGCACCATACTTGTGGTACACCACTGGCATTTTTAAGAGATACCATAGAGACAAAACCATGGGGCTCTAATTGGTTGAAGAAACGAATATATACGGTATGAAGCGAAAACATATTGCTCAGAAGTTCTACGCGAGGTTCAACCTTTTTTTCCCTCTCGGCGGTCAAGCTGTAGCAGTTTTCAATACGTCGGCGCGGAAAATGAGGCAGAACCCGCATAGACTATCAAAACGACCAATTTAAAATATGTTTCATGACTCTAAAGACATACTCAGGGAAGGTGTTTTCTGCCATATTTGGAATGTTTATAAAACTACAACGAATGACGTCATTGCTGTATTGCAATGTTTTTTGAGAAACGAGGTGAGAAGTGAGGTGTGCATTCTTAGACAATTCCCTATACAATCGAACAGTCACATTATCGACCCTAAATCTGGTTCATTTAGAACAATGCCAGACCAGAATTCGGCTTGAGGCGAATAATTCAGAATTATACGAAAGAACACTCTACCCGGACAAAACCCACTCCTTGTGCGGGTTTTAGCATCGAACGTTTTCAATGACATGCAACCTTCGAAGAGAATTATTTGCTGACCGTCGCAAGATAAACTTTTTTGAAAGGTTTCTCCTATTTCATTCAACAATGATTGAATTTGAATTTGTACAAAAATGTAAAACATATAACTTTTACATTAATTCAGCGCTAAAAACTCGCATTTATTGAAAAGCATTGCAGCGAAATATTTTTAGATTATTCAATATTGATTCTCGCACATATACAAAGACAAATCCAATTATTTATTTTTGTTTTTGAGTTGAATGTGTTTGTTACGCCTACGGGAGCAAGGCTTTATTTGGAGTAGTTTCTAATTAATTTTTTTAAAGTACTTTTTTGTACATACTTGATATAATACGCATTCTGATTCAAATTCAAATTCAAATTCAAATTCAAAAACGTTTATTGCAACAAGAACTCCAATAATCCATATAAAACACAAATCAAAACTTGGAAAAATTAGAAATTAGAACATACATAATAATTAACAAATAAAATACATATTTAAACAATATACCTATTTACACAAAGTAAATTTAAATAAAGTTCAAATTAGGAATATATAAGAGTAAAACAGTAAACGCAAATACACCACGAATTCAAAGAATTGTATGTGGCTAATCAGCTGTAAACAATTAGACAAGCGCGATATGCTACACAACTAATTAAATCGCATACAGTGAACATGAACTTACAACCGTTAATAGGTAATCCAAATTAATATATTTAATCAACGCACACAGCCAAAAATCTCAACCAGATTCACTACAGAGACAAACCTTTTAAAAACACTTTTTGTAGGGTTTATACTTTTGATGTTATTTTCCCTCAAAAACTTATCAAATGCATTGCGGAGTTTGGGAATATGGTACAAGTAACATCTATGTGCTATATGTTTTTTGGTCCTCTGTGGCATAGCCATGTCCCTGAATCGAGTGTCATAGTCATGCCCCGGATATTCAATCTCCATAGAAGAACGCGACCCATATTTAAGTATTGACAATATGTATAACCTGGGTAGTGTCAAAAAAACAGATTCTGCGTACAATTGCTCCGTTGAAAACCAAGGAGGCTTGCGGTATATTATCTTAAGGATAGTTCTCTTCAATACGCTTACCCGATTCAAGTATTTTCCCGGCGCACCCCCCCAACCTATCATACCATAAGTAATTATTGACTGAACGAGAGAATAATAAAAGATTCTTAACAAATGAACATCGAAAATATCACGTAATTTTACAAATATATGAATCGTCTTTCTAACTCTATTACATAAAGTTTTCAAATGAACATCCCATTTAAGGTGTTGGTCTATATAAATCCCAAGGTATTTCGCGGATTCGACCTTACGTATTACGTCACTACAAGTGCAAAGTATTCCGCTGCACCGATGCGAATGCAGCACAATAGAAGTTATATCAGGCTGCTTGACACTGTAAGAGCTAAAAGTCATGAAAACAGTTTTATTTAAATTAAGTGACAATTTATTAACGTCCAGCCATGCCTTTATTAATCGTAGGTCCGAATCAACTGCATCAAAAACACCCTCCCACGTATCGCTATTTACAAAGAGAACAGTGTCATCAGCGTACGAAAAAATATTTCCAATAATTGAGGTTTGAAACAGCAGATCATTAATGTAGACCAGAAACAGAAGTGGGCCCAAGACAGTGCCTTGCGGAACACCACAGCTAATTGTTTGCTCGCCGCTCATAGCACCCCCCACAGTAACCACCTGCCGTCTATCATACAAGTAAGATGCAAAAAATTCTAAACCGATTCCTCTAACTCCAATTTTCTCTAACTTATCAAGCAACAGCCGGTGGTCAACTGTGTCAAAAGCTTTTGCTAGATCAAAAAAAAACGGCAAGACAAGGCTTCGAAGCATCCAAGGACGAGTAAGCCTCGGCCGTCAGACAAGCAATAGCGTCCTCAGCGCTTCTTCCCTGAACAAATCCAAATTGCTGGCCGGATAAAATATCACAAGAATGTAGAAATGAGACCAGTCGCGCTTTAACCAGCTTTTCAAAAACCTTAGCTAAGTTTGAGATTACCGATATGGGTCTGTAATTACCTACCTCAGTAGTCGAGCCACCCTTATGAATCGGAGTGACAAAGGCCATTTTAAATACTTTTGGAAAAATGCCCCGTAAAAAACATTTGTTAAATATTGTCATCAAATAAGGACTAATCTCGGTTGCAACACGCTTAAGAACACCCGAACCCAAAACTCCATCAGCAGCTCGACTACTACTCTTAAGGGAATCAATTGCAGTAATTATTTCAGCTAAATATACTGGTGTTAAAAAAAATGTACTTTGGTTTCCAGGAATAGGCGATAAGGAAGCCCCGTCAATGTACTGAGAGATTCGGCTGGCAAGAGTAATACCAATATTACTAAAATAATCATTAAAGTGCTCTGCCATCTCAGTCTTATTTGTAATAATCTGATCGTTATTAGTAATCTTATCAATTATCGAATACTTCTGAGAGGGTATATTTAGGGAATTTCTAGCTGTTCTCCAGATTTCACGAATATTGTCTCGATTTTTTTGAATTTCGAGTTTATAATAATTAATTTTTTGTTGTTTAACAATTCGAGAGATGGATTTTTTATACATGAAATATCTTGATCTAATATCATCATTGTTGGGTTGATCCAAATAGGCCCTGTAAAGAGCATCTCTAACATTAATAGATTTCACAAGACCTTGGGTAATCCAAGGTTTTCTCCTTTTAAGTTTACTACGTAAATTGACAACTCGAGTAGCAGCGATCACAGCACTCTTAAGTGTATCCACAAAAGATACAATTTCATTATTCACATCATCCTTGTTCAAAATACCACCCCAATCAGTCCGACGAATAATGTCCCCCAACAACGAATAATCAATAATCTTTTTAACCCTATCTTCATTAGTAACCGATGACGCTCTATTAGGTTGATTATTTACAAGAGGCTTATCAAGTTGAATTAAAATCGGATAGTGATCCGTAATCCTTGAATGTAGAATCGCGGTTGAAACTTTATTACAAGAAAAAAAACCTTTAAGGAAAATATGATCAAGGCAAGTTCTATCATGAGTAGGTTTGTCTATGCAGCTGATAAATCCATATTGATACAACAAATTAAGATAGGCAAGTGTGTCATTGTTATCAAGATCTAAAAGATTTATAGTCATATCTCCAATAATCAGTTCATGTCCCCCTCTACAATGCCTAGACAAGTATGACTCCAACTTATCAATAAATGTGGAAGTACTAACTGTAGGCGGGAGGTCTGTAAATACCTGTAACGCCCAAAATACTCCCAGCATACTCAATTTCCATTCTCAAAAAATTGTAATCAACATCAATACCGATTACCTCACAAGAACCCATAATATCACTTTTCATCAAAATAACAACCCCATCATTCTGATTAAAACAACTTTTGTTATAATACGTACTGTAACCTTCTATACTGTAATAAACAGGATCAATTACATCCCAGGATTCAGTAAGTACTATTATATCAAATACAAAATTTAACTCGCCCATTAAAACATTTAATTCATCAAAGTTTTTATTTATACTCCTAACATTAGTGTGAAAAACTCTAAGACGATGACTCGCCAATTTGTTATCTTGACAAAATATACTACCCCTAACATCATCCAAAGAATGCAAAACCACAGCATCAACAATATCATTATCCAGAACCTCAAAATAATTCTCAATCCTTTGTCCCATAAAAATATGAACAAATAACACTTAAAATTAGCAAAAACAATAGGAAGTTCACTCAAACTGGCTCTTATCAACTTATCTTATCCGGAGTCAGACAGCATCTTAGTTGAGATGTCCTCTTCGCAAACTATTCTTATAGCCATGGCTCCTGGTTTAGCACGTACAAAGAGTTTATTGTTTTTAAACCACACATATTGGAAATTTACCTCCCGTGCACGTATTTTCGCTAGTCTAAATAAGTTTTTGTTAAGGGGAGTTAAGTGATCGTTTATGTACATGGAGTCTCCTACTTTTGATCCCGAGATAGCGTTATTTTCTGTGACAACATAGCGACGCTTCTGTAATAATAAGTCGCGCATCGCTCGAGTAGTAAATTGAGCCACTATGGTAGGAACCACGTTTTTACGCGTCTGTGGCAGGCGATGAGCAACGTCGACATCTCCAGTACCGATGGGGACCTGGAGTTTGTTCGCGAGCTGCGACACAAGGTCCCTGCAGTTCTCGTTTTCAGACTGTGGTATTCCAAAAATCTCCACGTTGCGGTTTCTTGTATATTGTTCCAGTTCGCTGATTCTTAAGTTTGCCGAATTAAGGTCTTCTTTCAGTTTAAGGTTCTCCCGTTTGACCCTCTCCACAACTTTAAGTTTCTCGTTGACGCTCATCATGAACTCGTGGAAATCGTCGATTTTGTTGCCGTAAAACTGCACTGATCTAAACAGCTCCGCGAATTTTACATCAAAGTCGTTTTTCATTGTTGCGATTGCTTGCGCAATAGGATCAGGATCGGGTGCCCTCAGATTATCTTGATCTTGACCATCCTCATCCAGTACTACCAAGCTATTACGAAGTTGTTCCCTGCAGCGGGAGCAACTCCAGTGGGTTCCTGGTTTGGTCAGGCTAGCAAGATCTGATGCAGAGATGCTTACACATCTTGCATGATAATAATTACGGCATTGTCCTGTGCATTGCAATCCAGGCGACTTCTTTGTTATACTCGCACAACAGTCCTTGCATATAGGGGGTGCCATTTAAAAGCCTCAATAAACCGATCTAACGCGAGCAAGTCTGATCCTTGTAAATTAACAACGAAGGTCGTAGACCGATATCATAGATAACAAAACCCAAATCAATAATTCACTTACAACAATTTTCGGTTTTATAAGGTGAACTAAGGGTACATCAAACGGAATTTTTTACAGAGCGCGGTGATGGACCCCTTCGCTATCACTCGTGAGTAATTTTTATCACCTATCACCTCACTTTATTCTCAATTTTACAGGTTTTCCGTTGAGTTCATTCACACTCGACCGATCGCGCCTGTTCTCCGAATCCATTATATAAATAGCAACTTCTTGTTCGATCGCACTGGTTAACTTTTGGCACAACGGGACACGATGACGGAACTTAATATACTATCCAGTAGCGTCACGTATGGCACTAGAACAAATTGATAAACCACATATCTTTGTACGTAGTACATCGCACAATACAAAACCAAGAGCCACTATTTGTAGCAAAACTTTGAAGTATAACGACTCGTCCTCAAATGTTTTTAAATAATAGCTATACAGTGTGTTCCAGACTTGAGGCTTATCTTTGTTTCGAATTTGAAGCAACTCATGCCTCTATAAAAACCGAATGGAGTTAACCATACAATCATCCGCATTTGTACCGCATTTACTGAAGCTGTTTAGTTTATGTTATCCCAATGATGAGACTCGAATCTGCTAGATACTGTATAACATTTTTGTTCTTTATTATTTGTATAAATATATATTTTACCAACTCCAAAAATGTTTGAAAGCAACAACAAACTCATTAATTAACAAAAAGTGACAACCTGTGATTTTACTATTTTACATTCTTGTTCTACTGGAATGCAAATCCCAGCTTGTTACGCATTAATGAAAGGGCATTTTAGGTAGAGTTATTCGAACAAAACTACCCGGGTGTTTCAGTGCAAAGACTGAACTCTACATTTTTTTTTCCAAAAAACAGTAAGCCAGTAAGCGATATTATAAAGTGAAATTAAGAAAAATTTTTATTCTTACATTTTTCTTACCTAAAAAACATAGTGTTTGCTCAACTGGCAGTAGAAATGCTCAAGCAGGGCAGTATTACATAATATGCAAAAATTTTAGTCAAAAACACTTTTGGAAGTTTTCTAACGGTTAAAACATTACGTGATACGCTAAAAGTCTCTAAAATAGATCAAACGCTTCCCTTTACCATTTTTCCTTTGTTATTAACTGAGTGATGTATTGTGTCTTTATACATCTATCATTAGACAATACATTTTATTTTTCTCACTTATTAAACTCGAATTAAATCTTTCATTAAAAGGAACGATTATAACAAATGGCATTTTGATTAATGCATATTTTGAATAATTCATAAAAATTATGAAAATCGTTTTTTCTAAATTTTGTCCTTTTGATGCACAATAAAAGAATTAATTATATATTTAAATTACAATTTCTTAAAAACACATTGTCGACCTTTTTTATTTAAAAAAATACTCGAACAATTGATAGAAATGAAAATTGTGAATCAAGGCGAGGTTATATCTGTCTTTTGCAAAATTGGCAATTTGAGTTATTTCTACGTGAAACAATAGCATGCTAATTTATTCAAAAATATAATTTCCAGGCTCATAAATAATGCTTGCTAAACTAGTTTAATTCCGAAATGGTCTCTAGGGTTTATTCGTGTTGAGCAACCACATCTGTCGCTTTATGCCCCCGAACATTCAAAGTATTTCAAACCCTCAATCAAAACAATACAATTTAATACCAATAACTATACTACTTTCAAATTATTTATCGATAACTTTAAATTAGAAAAAATAGCGACGTTAAGGTTAATTGTGAAGTTTCAACGGGTTAATTTACACCTTGTATCTAATTATGAACTTTACGAACTCTATTTACATAATACGGCGAAAACCTAAAATTTTCTTGCCTCGAATAAGTATCGATTAAAATTGTAAAATATATCCTTTCAGGTTTTACTCTGTAATTTCTTTTTTTAACTTATGACCCTGCCCGTAGGAAGTTAATTGCCATTTATTAAGATTATTAAAACGAGGAGAGTATGTGATTATTTTCCTCATTAAAAAATATAGGCCATTACAAATATCGGCGTTCATTAGTTGTCGGCTTTTCGTAAGTGAGGAAAATTGCATACTAGAAAATCTGTATTTAATAGGTAATACCTACTTGTTTTCACTCGTTATTTTTAGCTTTTAGAGAGCAGCATTGGCTTTGCTTAACTATTCAAGACTACCTAATAATGAAAATAGTAATTATTTAGCCTAAGGCCGTTTTCAAATTGTTTGCCGAATAAGATAAATTTGATAATGTTGGTTTGTTGGTGCTGTGTTGATAATGTTAGCCATAGTTAAGCTAGAAACGGTAATCCGTAATTATTGCATGATTTCAAAATATTGAAACGTAAACCTTTCCTATAGGTATACCGTATACAGCATGTATTTTAAAACGTGTGAATTACACCCTGTATACTCCACTTTACATAAGATCCTTTCGTAAGAGCACAAAAATACTTTTTCACTACATCAGCAGCAGTTGTGATTTGGGGTTTAGCCAAAACTGAAAAGTCAAAGGAATTTTCCTCAACAATGAGAAGCAGTATTTAGATGCTGTTAATCTCAACGTTCTTGTTAGAATTAAATAGTAGTTTGAATATCTTGTAGCTTTGGGGCTTGTTTCTGACCGAGGATACTCATTTTCTAATTTGTGATAATGATAAATATGAACCTAATACAGCGAGATATATAAATTATATACTGAAATATTACTGCTCTCGTTAGATTCATCCTTATGTAGCTAATTTAAACTAATTAGAAATTAAGCACATTACTGCGGAACGGAATGAAAGCAAAGGACAGAATGTTAAATAGATCCATAACGTTTCGTTCTATATTCTCTAAAAAAGGGCACTGTCAATATATTTTATTCCGTTCCCATTCGCAATTTCTAAGAGTCTAAGAGTAATGTTTCCTCTGCTTTACGAGGTCGGACAATGGCGAATACAAATAAAAAATATATTTTAACGTCAACTCTAATAACACAATAAATTTTGTAAAATTTACATCTTGAAAGTGGCTCAAACTGTTTACTACGACACATCTCTAACTTTCTTTAACTGTGGTCCTCCCTACAGACAAAGTGCTCTGAAGAAAATTTCATACCATTATTAACGTACGAGATAAACTTATAAATTAGTTCTCTACGCCTCTATTGTCGAAGCCTGAAGAATCGATCCTAGCTCCGCTATAATATTGCCTCTCGTTACATAATAAAAATTTCAATAATTTGATGAAATCTGCACTTTATACTACTACCAATGTAAAACAACCTTGTTTCAAAAATAAAGAAATTGTATAGAATTTCTTAAAAAGTTCAAATTCTGAGATCAAATAATAAAATCTCGTGTAAACGGTGGAAATAGAATCTTCCAAGTCGTTTTTACATACCCTCATAAATAGATATTCCACTCTAAAGCTCCCATGTAACAGCTGGCATACCTATTTAACTTTTTTAAAATTCTTATATGTGCAAATTTTTGAATATTCAAATTTACTAGACCGCCAAGCACTTTTGAGACTTAATTAAGAGATGTTAAAATTGTAAAAATATGGAAAATAAATTTTTTTTAAATGGTATTAATTAAACTTTAGTTTTGGTGGCTTCATTTACAATTGCGAAAAGTTTTAAACTGTGAAACCCATTTTTAGTCTAAACTTTGATATTAATCTGAAAATTTTAATATGCCTTTGTTGTATAATTAACATAAAGCCGTCACGAAAGTAATTCTTTAAGCTTTAATGTGAATTTATTTTATTAATTTCATTTCTAGAGTTTTAAATTAAATGAAGCTGCATTTGTTTGAGATTCTTTCATGTTTCTTGGTATTTATAGAAATCGATTGTTATTTTCAACTTACACTTAAGATTTAGAAATATTTTCAAATTATTTAATACTTTATTTTATAAATTAAAAGTTGTGGTCGAAGCAGACGCTTATAATTTTGCTGCGGGAACTTTTGAAACTTTTCGAGTGATTAGAGCTTCTTCAAAAAGAAGTTACAAGGATTAAGATGGCCTGTAAAGCGCAAAGGTTTTTATCGTACAGAGGCCGTTTCGCCACCGTACGCAAATAGGTTACGATCAACAATATCTTTTAGCAAAGGACATACCATTATTTATTTTATATAAATATTATTGTAAAAAGTTCATCCGTAATATTTTTTTTCTATTTCGGTACTTTAATCCACTTCTTAACGTACTGTTTGGTCTCAAAACAGTGCGTTAAGAAGCTCTCTTAACGTACTGTTTCTGGGGGATTTTCTTCTGCTAAGTTCGCGTCAAGTTGAACTGACGTTTAACAATGTCAAATATAATTTATTAAAATGTTTATTTTTAGAGCTTATTAGAATTGAAATGTAATAAAGAATAATGGTTTTACATATTTCATTCATTTTTATTTGTTAAAATTTAAATTATACAGACAGGAGTAGGTGCATTATTTAAATTTAAAAAAATAAACTTGCGACATCTATGAATCATTGAACTAAATGATGTTACATCTCAGTCAGTGCCACCACAATTATTATAAAAAGAAAATCTCCATGATGTTAATTATTTCAATATTTTAACAAATTAATTTTATTAAAATGTGAAATAGAAAAAATAGTATAAATTACGCGTTTCATAAGCCTTGTTAAGTACTCGTCCTTTTTAAAACTTGGACTCGTACGTTAACACGGTGCCTTATGAAACTTGTACTTTAATATACTATTATGAAACTAACAAGTGTTTTATGTTTTATTCGCTACAACATTTCAATTTTAATTTAAACTGCTTCATCAAGTGAGAACAGTGCACAGCCTGCACAGTATCAATTTATATCATTTAAGCCTGTCTCGATAACAAGTTCTAAGTCTCCATATTTACCTGCTGTTTACTCTTTTTATTTCTCTACGAGACTAGAGAGAACGGGCGTATGCGTAGTTGAAAACAACACTAATTGTTTGCTTTTGACTTTTCTTCACCTGAAGGTCCATAAGCCCTACTCTTGAAAATATCTAGCTCTTTGGTATTGAAACAAGTCTTGGAAAAATGATCCACATTAGTGATAATATACTCTCGACACGATGAAATTTCCTCATATCACACTAATACTTCAATTTCGATATACCTATGCTTTCGATACACTCTCGGTCCGATACTCATATCCACACAATAGTGCCGCTCTCGGTTCGAAACTATTCAATTTTGTTTCTGACTTCAGTCGTTTTTTTGTAGACAACACGCACGATGTCTTTTAATTTCTCGATACCACTCCGATAAAATTATAAAAATATTCTTTTGGATGTATTCGTAACAGGGCGTATTGTATCGAGATCGAGCGAGAGTGACTACCTGACTACCCTCATTATCTCTCGCGTAAGAATATTTTATTTAACCGAGAGCGTATCGAAAGTATCGCTAATGTGACACAACCCTTTAACTTTTTTCTGCTCTAGACTCTAGACACCCACACTTAAGTGGTTCTTAAAGTTTTAGGCATCTAGCTGATTGGAAGGTATTGACAGAGCTCGTAGAAAAACGTACAGGTTTTAGTTTTTTATTTGCTGATGGGGTTGAGAATAAAATTATACCTACCACTTAAGAATTTTTTTTCTGCTAGAAACATTACAAACGCAAACATCATATTGGTAGGTAAGTGGCAGTACACAGAATAACAGCTATTTAAGCTACCGCAAAAATAAAATGCAAAGGTTGAACTTGAGTTGAAGTGAACTTAAGTTTAAGTTTCTAATGTGCAATTGGCCTTTAGTTTGATACGAAGCAAATATTTCCAAGTTTACAGAAAGATGCTTTACGTCGGCCGTCCTGTGTAGCTCATTGTTATATAGCTGCTGCTGTCTAAATAGGAAGCTTTTATTCAAAGTAGGCTTTTGAAATTTATTGTGAAGAACCAATACTAAGTTAAGCGACAACGCTCTTCTATGATAGAATAGTGAATAGACATAGATAAAATCATTAGAAAACTTTGTAAACGTCCATTTTCTAATAGTTTGCCTCTAGCGTTCGAGATCAAAATAGCTATTTGAATTAAATCGAGTTATATAAAATTTCGTCGTATAACAAATAATAATGAAAGATTTGAAAAGTTCAAATAGCCATTTTCTTATACGAATGTTATTATAATGCAATGTAGAGATCGTTTTCACATAATGTTTTATATATCTAGGAACATTTGTCGTCGTTATTGTGAAAAGTCGTTCTTGTTCACCCTTATATAAAACCGAAAGATATTATACGCACGTGTGGCTTTCCGAATTCTATATCTTTTTTTGTCAGAATCACGGCTCAGTCAGAAAGACAAAAGGTCTAATAAAATACTTTTCTTACTGCATTTCTCATTTTTATATTAAGCTCCTAAAATAATATTTTTATAAAGCGTTTTTACCAAAAAGATTTACTTAGTTAAAAACGTTGTTACGAGCAAGAGGTTAATGAGTTTATATCAATTGGGCAAATAAAACTTGAAAGTTGCTTTGAGTGTAAGCCAAATAACTTTGTGGCATTAAGTTTGACTTTAATCAAACAATTTGGCATCTAAGTATGCCAAAGCCAAGTTTCTATCTTAGGAAAATTTATATTATTTATTCTCAGATGCAGCGTTAAATTAACTGTATTTTAAATATTGTATATTAATTAACAGATTAAGCCCCAAAATTGTATTGTGGTGGTAGTCATAGCGCAATGATTAGGTAAGAGAATTCCTTTCTTCATACTAATTATCTGAAATTCTAAACAATAATTTTCATTCGGTAGTTTCCTTTATAATGTCGGTAATTTTCAATATTGGTTATGGTTACGCGGTTACAAATTAAATTAGTAAGTATATACAGGTTTTGTCGCTAGTTACGACTAAGCACTGCGCCACATTTCGCAAATATCTGAAGAAATTTTTAAAAATATTGAGAATTTTCACCCTTACGAAAAGTGCCATAATCGAAGGCTACTTGGGCACCCCGGGGTAACTTGGTCACTCCATGAAATTGCTTTATTTTGTTTATTGTTTGTTTTACTTTTAGAATAATTTTTGTTAATTTTATAGAATACCAAAAATCTCCAAAATTGTTTCACTATAAAATAGAAGAAAATGATTTTTAAAACTGTTTAGGACCGAGCTTTTTTCTATTGTAGACAAATCCGGGGTAACGTGGTCATAAAACGCATTCCAAATGCCATTTTGATACACACACAAATAAGGTGACTAGTAGTTCCAATTACAGGGTAACTTGGTCACCCAATAAGTTATTGTTTTTTTAAAGTCATACCAAAGAACTAGATATTCTTTGGTCATACTCAATCCATAGTTTTTTCTATACCTAATACGTTACGTGTATAACCTAATCTTTTGAGACCAAAATATTTATTCATTTGAAAATAATTATTGTAAAATAAGTGCTAAAAAGGTTTCTAAGTAGCCCCCAATTACCGGTACTCTTATTTTTGGTTATATTTCCTTCTAAGTAAATCTTATCCTATAGTCCAGTCAAAATCGACAAAAAATCGTGGAAAGTTCGGAAAAACTTGCATATATCTGAAAATTGCTACAGACCTTAAATACATGAAATGTCAAAAATCCCCATCGATCCCACATCTGCTAAAAATTGTATTCAAAGTGAAAGGTCGAAAAATCGTTTTTTTTGCAAATATCTCTCAATATTAGTCCAGTCAAATAAGACAAACAGATGGCATTTGAGGGAAACCCATCCAGGAGTTTTGAAAATTGGTATAGTTGTTCGTTATAACCTGCAGTACTACATACAAAAATTCCCGGAGGGTGGGGTGCAAGAAGTGTGAGAGGGAGCTGTTTATTCACAACTCGCAGGTAAAAGATTTACTTATCACTTATCACATCGCGTAGAATAAAGAATGAAGAAAGGGAACAACAAAACCTAGTAGGTACGACTTTTGTTTTAAAATGCCTTTAGCTTTAGCTACGTCCTTTTTCTATCTGACGTGATATATAGGAAATCATTATAGTACCCCAAGTTGCGAATAAGAAGCTTTTGAAGTTCAATAGCACTCTCACAAATGTTACAATTTGGGAAAAAAAATTTTAATTTCTTTACAATAGGTGAAGACGAAACCCAATACGACTTTTGTTTTTTGAATTCTTTAATTACGTATTTATTCTACCTCATCTAGTGCTGGATTATCCAGGCGTGGTTAATTTTGGTGACTGAGATTCGTTTCGTAAAACTTACGCGTCTTACTCCGCAGTTTATACAGCGTCAACTCGTAAACAAATTCATTGTAACCCCTTCACCGCGCTTTATCTCGAAAAGAGTTTAACTTATGAGAAAAATGCATATAACGAATCTTGTAGCTAATAATGTTTCTATGCTTCATCAACGTAGGATCATACATATAAGGCGAGTTATTTGCACGAAATAAAAACGGTCGCCTTTAAACAGCTCTTCCTCCCCCTCTTGCACCCCATCCTCCGGAAATTTTATTATGTTGTACTGCAGGTTATAACATAACGAACAACCATACAAATTTTCACAACTCCTGGATGGTTTTCCCTCAAACGCCATCTGTTTGTCTAATTTGACTAGACCGATATTGAGAGATGTTTGCAAAAAACCTATTTTTCGACGTTTGACTTTGAATAAAAATTTTAGCAGCACTGGGATCGATGGGGACTTTTGACATTTCATTTATAATAATGTATTTAAAGTATGTACCAATTGTCAGATCTATACGAGTTTTTCCGAACTTTCCACTATTTTTTGTTTATTTTGACTGGACACAAGTCTTGGGATTGAGGCTAAATCCAAAATTTATATTCTCTACGACTTATACTTTGGGATCTGTACCATACACTGACACACAGACGAAATTATTTATATTCTTTTAGTAACCACTCTATTTAAAAGTAAATAGTAAATTGAGTAGAGCAGTTGTTATGTAAGAAACCACGTCATACAATTTTTCCCAGAATTTCCCTAATTTTTTGGGATTGTTAAAAATTTTTGCCTCAAAAAATTTACTTCTAAGCTCTCTTACAAAAAGTTATAATAATTATTTAGACGTTAAGGCTCCTCTCCTCCACTCCTGTCCACTCCACTCCTCTCCACTCCTCTCCACTCCACTCCACTCCACTCCACTCCTCTCCACTTCTCTCCACTCCACTCCACTCCACTCCACTACACTCCTCTTCTCTCCACTCTTCTCAAAACGAAAACTTTTGCTTCAGTTTGCTACATGTTTATAGAATATTGATGTGCTGTAACGCCATCTCTCGTATATAATATGTATCTAGTACAGCAAGAATTCATTTTTGTATTGTTTGAGTAATTTGAAACATGCATAGCATAAGAAGTTGTAACAAATTGTTACTTGTATAGATATTTCTCAGTTTTGTAAAGAATAATTTAAAGTTTACAGTAACAGTAATGTAGCTCAAATTTAAGTAAAAACTTTGTAATAAAATGAAAAGGAAATTTCAAATGGAGAATAAAGTTCTTGCACTGCCTTTTGCTTATTATGTGATGTAAAAGTTTGGGGGATGGTGTACTAAGAGCTAGTTTGCAAATAAATGGGCTTCCGAGTAGCTAGCCTTGTTCTCGGGAGTCTTTCAAGAATTCCTTGGAGAATTACAGTGTTTGTATAAAACTTGACGTTTTGAGTTTAGCGAATTATGTGAGCAGGCATTGCTCCCTTATTTTTAGTTGCTTACCAACGCTTTTTTCCGATTCGTATACATATTATTTATGGAAATAAAGATATATTTCCACTTTACACTTTTCTTAATAAAAGTTATTTTTCCTGCTTCTATCTATTCTATAAAGCTTATTGCGCGCTTTTGAAGTTTATTGGAAAATTAAAAGATGAACTACGACATGTAAAACTGTTCAGAAACTAATAATTAATTAATCCGCTGCTGTCGGTTTTCCGTATTAATTATTTAATTATTTAATATTACGGTTTGGTACCTCACGTAACACAACTTCTCCTGTAAAACAAATAACTTATTGTAATTTTTAACGTACTCTGTTACCTTTAAATTAACGAAAAAAATCGTCAACAGTAAAAATTATATTGGGTTAGAGAAGGATGTGGGAACAAGAGTTATTGGACGCGTTTAGCGGACAAAGCTGCTTAAAGTAATCAGTTTAACTACATATGCTGAGTATTGAGTATGCTGACATTTAGCTGCTTAAAATCCGCTAAATCGTATGCTGAGAGTCAGCACAACAGCAGCACTTTGGCAACTATAATTCATCGTATGCTGACCTTAAGGATACGGTTTAGCGATTGCAAGTAGCTGAATGTCAGCATACTCACCATAGTTCACTGATTACAGTGATTACTTGAAGCAGCTTTGTCTGCTAAACGCACCCATTGCTTCATTTTCTCTTTGGTTGTTATATAATCACCAATAATATCTGGACGTATCTCAGACTAATGGTATTTCTACAACTCTGTCAATTTTAAGACGTCTAAATATTTGATTCTTTTTGCGAAGTGTTAGAATTTAGCGGTTTTGATCGCTTCTTTAGTTAAATTTTATTTTAGAAATGAAGTTTCTCGTTTTTAGATTAACTAAAAACAAGCCACCAAATATGCTGCAAAGTAGTTCGTGGTCTAAACTTCAAAATATTGAGCTACTTAGCGAAGTTAACAACTTGTGGTGGCGGGCTGGAAATTCAAATATTATTTACTCATTTCCTGAATCGTGTAAATATATTCTCATCTCTCATTTCTGATAGGGTGTAAAGTAAATTTTAACTTACTCATTACCTACCTTCTTTTAAAAAGATTAGTTGATTTAATATCAGTTGGTTGTGGATCACAAATGTGACTTCAAGAAACATTCGAGCTCTTGATCTCTTTTTTTCCACTTTTTGTGTTAAAGTTGGTGGTAACTTTATAATGTTTTTAGAAAAAATTGAAAGCAATGAAACAAGGCTAAAAAGTACACTAAAGGTATGAGGTATGAAACCATAAACTTGAAGTAGTAAAATTTAGGGGAATGACCTACATAAATAAATTTGAATGTCGGAGCGAATAATAAATTTCCGTGCAGCTTTATAGAGATGGTGGTACTAAGAATCACATCAAGGTGGCTTTTAAGAAAATTAATATCGGCGTAGAGCTCATTAGTTTCACATGTACATATCGGGAGAATCGGATATCTTGTTTCCTTTCTTGGTTGCTTTGATCTTTAGAAATGTTTTAATCAGAATAACAAAAAAATTGATAAAGCCGAGACGCAAAAAGTTTCAAAGTACTTAACCAATTTAGGGCACATGATGGGTAATAGTTTTTGCTGGTCAGGAAACTCTTTAAGTTTTAAAGCATGGCATTCAAATGGGAAGGACCTGCTACATCATCTGCACACGGCTACAGTATCACACTGTATCTTTAGTGCAGTTGTACCATGGAACTAGAAAATAAGTGGAATGGTTATAAGTTATAAGCTAGTTTGGAGGTATCTAAAAGTGAAGCATTAGCGACAAAATGGGGTATTGCTCAGTAAGTGTGCGCGGCCGAGTACATAAATAAATAAGCCGAGGACGCGAGGGTAGAGGGTACTGCCTCACTCGTCCCTACTACCACACTCTCGGACTTTTTTTATGCAACTGACAGCTTCTTCTGCGCCAAGACTTCATGTTCTTCGCCAGCTCAACTCTTTCACTTATTTTCTTAGTTCCGTGAGTTGTACTATAACCAAGTTCTGTGCAGAAAAGACTTAGGGGGCTTTAGCTCTACTACTACTACTACCTCTAAATTATTATTACAATAAATAATGTTAGAAATTGCGTCTAACAACAACAGAGAGATTGGATTAAAGTTAGTAAAAGTGTACCATTCATTATTGTGCCTCTCTGCTGGTGGTACAAGTCTCCAGCGTCGAGAGAAAACAGTTTCAGAACGCGCATATAAATATTATGAATATTATGTTATCTGCATAACGAGACTACTTCACCATAATTACCACCTACCACTCTGCAAGGTATTGATGAAAGAAAACATTAACTTTTAATTGTGTAAAAATAGAAGCTTGCGCTTAGTAATTAAATACGAGTTACCGATAAAATTCTTAAAGCTTAAACTAGAAACGATTATTACTGAAACATCTCGCTTTAATTTATTTAAAGTCAATTTACATAATAAAGCAATAACTGAATTATTTTATGCTAATAAAATGGTTTTACCTGTTCTCATTTGTACATTTCAATTTTGCAATTTACAAAGATGGTTTTACCAGAATTAAATTTATTTTTTGAATCTCGAAATTTGCTATCACAGTTTTTTGGGTAAATTGCTTTCCCCATTACTCATTACCAATAATAGGCGACGGTAGTATATTGATTATATTATAGTACCCTGTGTATACTCTTTACAATTTTGTCTTCTCAGCTTTAGTTAAAAAGAAAATTGTGAGACTTTAAAAGCCTATAATCAGCGGTTTGGGAGTTATTGCCTCTAACCGACACCCTTATGGTGTCTATATTATGTGTAAATAATACACAAATAGAGTTTACTTTTGAACTTTACAGTACCTACTCACTATGGATATTTTCTAAATTTCAATTTTATAATTCATTTAGTTCAAAAATCTGCTAGACTCACCGATGAATGACTGACTCACCCAACGACTCCGAGGGTATTGTCTCTGATAGAAACTTTCGAGGTGGTTATTAGCTTTTCTTTCAAATATAGTTTTTCCTCTTTATTAAACTACAAAAAAGTTTGAGACGAGTAGCTCTTCATATTGAGACTTTTTGAGTTGATCTATAGATACATTTTTGGAATTAATCAGCCTGCATTCTGTAGGTGTGGGTGTGGTTGTATGTATGCGTATTTCTCTGTAAAATATTTGTAATTTACCGTAAAAAAGAATCTATTGATTTTTGCAGATAATTTTGAGTATCTACTATAGACTTCGTGCCACATAGCAACATGAACGAGGCGGGACCGTTATCTGGCCAGTGTCCTATCATAGATTGACATGCAGTTCAAAAACGTATCGGAATGCGATACGTCTTGATTGTTTCTATTTGGCACGAAGTCTAGCTGGCGGATCTGCATTATTTATTTATCAACAACAAACTGTGCAGATTATAAATTTTTTTATTTCTGTGATTAAACAAATTGAAAGTGCCGTGATACCACATCGCGTCTTTTATTTATATAATAAAAACAAAAAAAAAAGATTTAATCACAAAAGTCCAGTCATGTAAAATGATTCATATAAGCAAGTTACTGTGCTTCTATCGTATATATGAGAGTAATGACTCGGTTATAAAAGTACCTCATTTTTCATGGAGGCTTAATTTTATTTTGCGGAATATGTTGGACATCCTATTTCGTTACAGTTGATAAAATTTGAAACCCTAGAAGCTAGTGGACGGTTATGAATGTTGTTCTTAACTATAGCAAGCGTTTCTTTTTGATGGAAAATAATATACCCGCCCTAACGGAACTTATATAATAAATTTTAAGTAGATTAAATGTTGTTAAACAATGTTTTTTAATTAAATCGAACAAGATCTTGTTCCTAAGTAATTTACTTAATAAATTACGAAAAATGTACGTTTTACATTATCTCTGAAAAATTTCTAATGGAATCTTGGTTTAAATTCTTCCTTATTTCGAGGCTTCCCAAATTAATTAAAATTAGTTGTTAGATTTAAACTATGCTAATACTATACAACTATACATACAACTAATGGAGTTAAGTGTTTTATAAAGTACACAAATTTAATCAACCCCGACTAGTTAGCAGTATCAAAGCGAAAAAATATAGTAGATATTAATAAAGTTTCATAACATGCCACAAATTATTATTATTTTAAAATAAAACAATTTGTATACTTATTGTAATTTATTATGAGTTACGAATTTTAAGCTTGTATTTTAATGCATAAATATTAATTTACTCAAAAACTAAAGGAACAAGGTATAATATATTGTTACAAAAACTGAGCTTGTTTACATTTTTAATTATTATTAATAAATATTATGAGAGGTTTTACTACCATAACAAATTTCTCTGGGAATTTCTCGTAATATGCAACAGTTGAAGTAAATTATAAAATAATTTGTAAAAAAAACACCAACATTTTTTTAATTATCGTATCCACAGTTCATTCCAGCATCGAGATGAAGAGATTTAATTAAGTTTTCACATAGGCACAGTAGGGATTTGTATTGGCTCCTCGTGTTTACATCACTAAAGTATTTCTTCGGTAAATTAGCGATGATTTTGGGTGCATAGTTTAAATATCTGATCGTCTGTTGTTTAGAAGGGATAACTTATCTTGCTATTCCTGATTTCTGAAAAAGATGATTTAAATGCCAGCACTCTTTGCAATGAAATACAAATGTACCTACCGAATTTTTTTTACTTTAAAAGAGAGAAAGATGTCGGATAAGGATTTTATTCTTATTCTAACTCCATGTATCAGTACGTAATAGAAGATATGGATAAAGTTTACTAATTATGTACCGGGTAATTCAGATGTAGGTATTGCCGAGCATTTTAATGATACGCGATTTTACGTGCTATTTCCCTATGCACGGGCAAGCCATTCAACACCTACACGAAACTGATTTTTAACAATCTTACGTAAAGAAATATTATTTGAAACAATACCTTTGCTATTAAAAGAGCAACGCGACACGGCACATTAATGAAACGAATTTTTTTATTACCACTGTTTCATTTTTCAAAGAAGGCAAAAGGAAAAATAACAAGAATAAACTTCGTCCGTACGTGAGCAAGTTAATTAGGTAGACATTTTGTTTAAAATTCAATACTTATTTTTCGGAAAAAAAGCTAAAGCACGGTAAAACGAAAAATAAGCAATTTATGGGAGGAAAGCCATTATCAGCTCAAGTAATTTTTATCGTATAAGTTATAAGTAGTCGGGTTTCCGTTTTTATTGATTTTGATTTTACAGGTAAGAAGTAGATGTAAAATAAAATGAGCTTTGCATAATGGAGTTAGGGATTATTTTACATAACCCATTTTATTTAAGCTTATTATTATACTTAAAAACCATTTATTTTAAAAACCGGGTATTTGAATTAGATGAAGTATAGTAAAAGAAATCTAAATTTTCACAGCTACAGCATAAATATATTTTTTGTTGCATTATAGTAAAAATACTAAGCCGTTCGGAGGCGTGTTAGGTGTAGGTAGAGCCTGTTTAAATACATAAACACGAATCAACAATTATTATTATTCGTCGAGTATCGCGGTATACGGTAGTGTAAGGATATGTTAAGAAATTTTCCAAAATTTAAGAAAATGAACAGTCCGTTTGGAAAATTAAGTCCCAAAAGTAGTGATATTTAAAAACTGACGAAAAACCGAATTGAACTATGTAACTGAGAAGAAATTAGTGTGGATGTAGTACAACTAACGAATTCGGCACCTATGCTAGTTTACTTGTACGTATGTGATCAGCATCAGCATTTAAAATACGAAATAAATATTATAAATAAATGGACGTAAAACTCCGCACAAAAAAAAATCATTTACTTTGATGTTAAAATTAATGAGACTTTTTGACTCGCCGTGTTGTTGCAAACATAAATTAATTTTTAATTTGATATGTTTGAAAATTAATGAGTTTTAAAAATTTTCTTCTCAATTTACCTATGTCTAATAATTGATAATAATATTATGAAAGCTAACAGTACAGGTCACACAAATAATAGCGAGTTGAATGATTAGCTGAACATAGGTACGCGCAGTTTTGTCTAACTCTATTAAACTTGTGGCAACTTACACTTTCTCTTAACTTAAGACAAATACACGAATTAACAAAGAAATCTGATGGAACTAGTTGGTTACTGATTTAACTCGCTCGGAAATCGCTCCGAGACTTAAAAGGGAATATTTATAAACTTTTGAAAAGGTGCATTGCCTATTCAGAGACGCGTTTACAGTTTTTGAGGCCCTAGGCGTTGTCAAATTTTGGGGCCCCTTGTTTGAAGAAAATAATAGAATAAAATAGCGCTGCAGGCAAAAATTTTTGATTGTTCAAGGTCAAGCGGCTTAAAATAAAGTTTAGAAATTTTAGGAGCAATTGATAGTGTCTCCAAAAAAAGATGTTTCACAAAAACAAAGTAGCGAAATTATTTCAGGTAAACAAAAAATATCATTGGAGAATTCCGAGACTTCTTTTGACCTAGGACCTAGGATAAATGGGGCCTGCGCTCCATTTTCTTATTTGGTATCAATTTTAATTTATAGTTTACATCTAAATGAGAAACCCGGGTGAAAAAGCTGTTACGCATTTTCCAATAATTAAAGCAATTAAAATGGGTAGAAAGAAATTTTATTTGGACATAATTCTTATAAGTGAGCTGTTTTGGAGCCCTCAAAAACTCGGGGCCTTAGGCGCGCGGCTAGGCCTAAACGCTGCACTGGGCCTATTTTATTAGGTATGTGACCCAGCGCCGAATTTAACGATGTTGTCGCTGTACGAAAAGCAAATATTCGATTATATATTTGTAATTGATTGTGTATCTAAAAAATTTGCAAATTACTTGTTCGTAAGTTGACGATGGGCAACGATTACTGTTTTGTTTATGCGCCGGAGAAAATTTGTCATCAACTCGAGTAAAGAACGAATTTAACATTAAAAGTGAACCAATATTTTTGAAATTTTGCATTAAGTCATAATTTGTTCTGAACAACTTTTCTCAATACCATTTTGTAATGCTAATACCTATTGCAGATTGCAGAGTTTAAAAAATCATAATCGAGAAGTTTGCCAATTTATCTAACAATTAAACGCATTTCTAACTATTTTTGAAAATTAATTTTAGTTTTTATTTCTTTGACTGGTTAAAGTAAAACGAAGATGTTACAATTTGCCTCTTTTTGGGAACAATTTATTAATAACCATCCTAGATCCTAAGACGAGTCGATATTATTTTAAAAACTATTTTAATTCAGAAATTATACGACATATAAATACGACGAAAAGTCGGCCCCTGTACACCTGTACTGTTATGAACAATACGCGGCTGGCAGCTTATCTTCTTTCAAGTTTACGCCTGCTGGTCAATGCCATTTTAATTTACATCTTCGACGTGAATAGTAGTGTTTAATAAAATTTCGTCTCGTATTTTTAATTTAATCCTTATATTAAGGGTGGAAATTACGTTTGGTGTTCTAACTAGTTTAAAGGTAAATTTTAAGTTTAATTTTTTTGCAAATTCTAAATATCTCTTCTATGAATAGTGAAACCATTTACACTTGATGCTGGTAGGTGACCTATAAATAATAAATACTACCTCTTTTTTTCTTAAGACCAACGGTTTATGCGGGAGAGCACGTTAAAGTTTGACAAAAATTCCCAAATCGGCCCAATACTAATTTTTTCAGTTTATCGCAAAACGATAATTTTCTTTCGCCTCGAGTTTAGAATTCTAATTAAATTTTAACGCACCGTAGCGCCTAAATAGTTTATCTGAAGAACAAAAATCTACAAATATAATTTGTAAGAAATTTGATGTAGTTCATTTTGATATAGGAGCACTACTCTTCTCAAAAAGTTCGTATTTTTCAAGTTATAAGCGAAAAACTGAGAATATTTAAAACAGCGTCTGCCGGAAAAATGCGGCAGTCCGCCTAAATTCTGTTTCGACAGAATGATTCATTATTTTTTTTTCTTATGATTTTTTGTGGAAATTGGAGTACGTTCTCTACTGTAAAGAGACCAAATAGCCCAACAAACGAACGAGTGATTTTATGTTGAGTATGAAAAGTACTTTTAAATACGAATAATGAAGAAGTTGCCAACTTACTCTTGGACTACAGGGTGTTTACAGTCTTCTCTGTACCATTTTAAGGGGTTATAGTACCGGTCAAAAGAAATCGGTAAACCTTAAAACACCCTCCTAAGCGAGATATGCGTTTTTTTAATTTTCACAATAAACGATTTTGAAAATTTAGTAATGCGCTTGTTGATGCCCTGGTCTCTTCGATACGCAGACCTAACACCGTTGGACTTTCATTTGTGGGGTTGTTTAAAGACCATGGTGCGGTGGAAATTCGTCAGGTATGGGGTGTTGTGCGTACCTAGACCAAACCTATTGTTGTATACAACAACGTAATGATAAGTTCGAATATCTTTTGTAGAAATACTAGTAAATAATAGACGTAGCCAGTGCTAATTAAGTAGTACATTTATCAATAGGTTTTTAAATAAATTAATCGTTTATTGGGAAAACTAAAATAATTGGTATCTCGTTTTTGCCGAAACTTTTACCCTTTTACCAAGATGTTTTACGATTTATCTACTTCTTTTCACCTGTAGTACCACATCACCCTTTAAATGATACAGAGAAGACAGTACATACCCTGTATAGTGTGTATAGCATGTCCCCGAATTGAGTTTCCAATAAGAAGAATTTAAATTAGAAAAAATTAATTTTAAATTTCTCAAAAAAACACTTTAAAACAACTTCTGCGTGTTTTCTACACTCCATATTGTTTTTTTATCCCTCAGTTACTGATATAGGAAAGAAAATTAATTTATCCATTTTATTTCTAGAAGACCCTCTTGTGAAAAATCAAAATACATACCAGCAAGATGAGTTATGGGGGAGATCACAAATAGCCACTGATCATTACAGGCAAAAGGACAACAAGAGCAAAGGTAAACGGGCGTTTAACGTTTAATGTTCACATTTATTTAATACGTAATAATTCCTATTTTTTTTATTTTTACAGTCAAATTATGATGTCTTTTGGTAATCGAAATTGTAACATGAACTTGAAATAAATTTGGATTTCGCGGAAAATCAGTGAATGCGTTCGTTAATTTGAATATTGCGTAATTACGTTACAAGATTCGAAAGACTGTTAAAAGAAGTGGTATTGGTTCTTTCTGTTTGAGAACGAAATTTATCCTGTAAGAATATTTGAATTATGGTGCCTTTTCCTATATTTAGATGTATTTTATTTGATTTTACAGACTTTACCACCCATTCATTCTAAAAAAGGTTAAATCTAGGTGTATGATTTTCTGTAATGAATAGAGGATATTATGTGTTCTAGACCGGTTACAATCCGGTCACGGATTGAAATATATCCAAATCCCAAAGACGGTAACCTGCAAGGGGAAAGGAGACTCCTCCATGCACCCTTGGTGGCGGCGTCTAACGGGTAGCGGAACCAACGCCATGGCTACCGCTCGATTCGCCGCTAAATTCGTTGGTGTGCGTGAGGGTTCTCCCAACCGTACGTCTTCCCGGTTCTGATGGTCACTCCAAATACGTCATAATCGGTTAAATGTTATTCAGTGGGGCTAAGGGCGGCCTTTTCTTCACAAGTTACACTTTTGAGAACGAGATTTACCAACATCATACCGAACGTAAGATACATTTCATCTATTTTATTAACCCAATTTTACAGTCAGTCTGTTTTTACTTTTAGTAAACCATCAGGAGGAATTACATAGCAAGTTTGAGTTATGGGGGAGACAAGAAACAGCGAACGAGCTTTAAACGCAAAAGGACTACAAGAGTAAAGGTACGAGAACGTTTATTGTGCATATTTATTCAATTGGTACTGATTCTTACGTTTCTTTGCAGGTAGGGTCCACTTCAGGGATTTTATGAAGAATGAAGAGGGGTGAGTCTATTTACTTTTTCTTCAAGTGATGAAGTGATAGTGCAGTGGAAGTGAGAGGCTTAGGTAAGAACAATAGTTTCAACAATCAATTCAAGCAATGAAAACCAACTAATTGTTTATTTTTCCATTTTCAGGTTAGGTAGCCAGGAGCACCGCCACACGGAACTTGTTTATTATTATTTCTTATTTTATTAATAGTGAAACTTATTCTATGCTTTGTGACTCTAGGTTGGGACGTCCACGTTGATTCAAGAAATTGGGAAACCACGCTGGCTGTTCAAATTGTTCTACATTGTTCAACACTATACCTCTTAGTAAATAATAACAATAATCAGGTGAGCATCAGTGTTTTAATAATTTCTCAAAAATTATGATAACTAATTGATTGACTAATTATATTATTTTGTTACTATTGACTATGGAAATTAAATGGTCAAGCTGGAAGAGCGTTAGAAGTCGCACTTGTTCACAAATTGGTCAAGAGTTTTCACTTTAAAGAAGAAGAGGAAATTAAATGATAGAGAGCTTACATCCCCATAAAATGCCCATCTTTGCTGTTTTTCTATGTTGGTTTTCTCACGGATGAAAAGAAGCCAATTTTCGCTTTTTTAAGCGTAAACAGGACACCGTTTGAGATTCCAGGTAAGGTGCTTGTCTAGCTTTGTCTAATTTCTACAGAGTTTTACACTTTTTTAGGCAAGAATCGTTAAACACTTGAGGAAAATAAAGAGTACATCGCACTTCGCAATCAGAGATGCAAATATCAGTAACTACGAAAGTAAAGATTGAAAAAATCAAAAATCCGATGAATGATTTGAGGTAACAGTTTGCTTTGAAATTTATTGAATTTGAACTTAATTCATTAATTTGTTTCAGGCAGTTATAGTAATTAGGTGTATTATTCCACTTGGCGAGTTTCAGAAGAAAATTAATATTATAAACCATTTGAACATTTCTTGTGTACCCTGTACAGGGTAACTGGAAGAATTAGACAACAAACAACGCTGTAAGAGTATTCATTTTATTGTGCTTTATTCTAATCTAAGATTCATTTCATTTTATTTTATTAGAGATCTCACCATCCTGTTATGGTGTAAATGCAATCCGATCGATATCATTCCATAGATCAAGATAACTTTAACAAATACTCGATTTTACGTCCAATTCAGTATGTGCTTCAGTATCGAAATTGTAACGAAGACTTGAAAAAAATTCAAACTTTGCGTAAAATTAGTGAAGGCGTGCGTTAAATGGACTACGACGGTACAAGATTCGTCGGACTATTAAAGAAATGGCAGTGGTTGTAGGCTCTCGTTAAGGGGTTATTTACAAACATCATCCGCAATGTAAGATATATTTGATCTATTTTATTAACCCAATTTTATAGTCTGTTACTATTTTCAGTGTACCAGGAGAAATTACACAGCAAGTTTGAGTTATGGAGGAGATAAGAAACAGTGAGCGATCTCTAAACGCAAATGGACTACTAGAGGAAAGGTACACGCCCGTTAATTGTTCAAATGTGGATTTTGAGGAAAATTAGTAATGCCGTTCGTTAATTGGAATATAACGTAAAAAGATGCATAGGAAAAGATTAGACCCCCGTACAAGATATCCCCAAGGCCCCAAGGTACGATGTAATTTTTGATCTATTTTATTTACCCAATTTGAGGTATACCGAAGTGAAATTCGTAATTTGAATACGCGTACAAGAATGCTAGCTGCTATTGGATATTACGCATCAGAACGTACCTTTAGAGTTGGTCACCATTTTGTTCTTTATTTTTATTTTGTAAGACTACTATCATTCGCTTTTTGAAATGAAATTTTCTGTAATTGATACCACACACGATTTTTTATGATTTGTTTACATTTTTGCAAGATCGACGTCAAAAAATGCATTACATGCACTTAGATTTTTTAGACTTTTAGTATGGTAAAGAGAAACCAACAACGAACTAAAAGATGCAAACCGCGTCTCTGTGGGAATTAGTTCCACTATCACCCATTTTTTGCATATATCTACTGTAATATTCATTATTCATTACTACGCGCTAAGCACAAATTCACAAGTTGATGTAATGAGAAATTAAATTAGTAAATGCAAAAAATGCGATGTTACTGCATTAAATATTTATAATCTATGGAATTATAAATTAAATTACAAGATCAAAGCTTGCACATGCTTTTAATTATTGAAATTCGATGAATAGCAAACGCAAATATATGAATTATAATATACAGTGTGTCCGCCGAAGGACCTAAC
Source organism: Malthinus flaveolus (assembly GCA_950108345.1). NCBI lineage: Eukaryota > Metazoa > Arthropoda > Insecta > Coleoptera > Cantharidae > Malthinus > Malthinus flaveolus. Next base: position 66,201,849 of record OX467285.1, read on the forward strand.
TATTATAGTTACAAGTTTACAAGTACAAACTTCTTTGTTTATCAATTTTAGAAAAAGTGAAGTGTCAGTCGTTGTTTAGAGTTTTGCTTGTCCTGAATAGTTCTTTACCGTAATTAAAATGTCGATATAAGGCGCGCATCAAATTCACTATGTATGGAACGGCCTCTGAATTGCTGTTTAGTACGGACTAGTAATAACACGAATAGTCTATTTAACGAAGAACCTAAAATGGGGCAATTAAGCATTTAACAATTTGGGCTATAAACGAGTTGAAAAGGTAACAAAACAAAAATGCTTTACTGTAATAGCTTTGACTTGAGATAGTTTTATTAAATTAATTTACTCCCAAGTATTATTTCGTTAAGATGTTGGTTTTTATTACTTTTCTTGAATAGCGTTTTTATTGCAATTTAATTGTATCATGAAACGTGGTTACAGCTGCAGAATGAGTTAATTTTTAGCCAAGAATTATTTTCTAGAAAACAAGATACTAAATCTCCTCAAGAGTTGCTTACTCCAATCTACTATCCATTAAGGTAATGAAATTACTGCTACACTACATTTAACTTAGCTTTCTAATCTACAAATTATTTTTAAGAAAACTCCTTCAGTTTATTTCTCAAAAAGTTAGTTAATAGTAGTTATCGAATTCTCATAAAATTTTATTATGACTTTTACTTAAATATATTTAGGGAAAATTAAAAATAAAACGATTTTATACGAAAATTAAATTACCCACTCGAAATCGTATTTAGTTTAAAAACTGTCACAACCAATAAATTCAATAAATATTGTACGTCGAAAAATATTTGTCAAAAGTAATTTTTATTAATAAATTGGTTTTATTTCGTCGTAGCATTTACAGAATATTTAAAAGAACTTCAATAAAGCTTGTAGAAGTAAATAATTATTAATTATAATTAACAAGTCGTTTAGGTTTATGTTCAACTAAAATATATTTCTTTACTAATTAGTAGTTAATTAAAACTTTCGCGAACTCTTTATTTAGTTTTGAAGTTACATATTATGCTTTTTTACGAGAGAGATCTAATTAAAAATTATTTTTACGTTTGTTCTAGCGGGCATTGAAATGATCGTTAACTAGCTTTAAAGTTCAAATGTTTAAACATTTCTAGTTATGAATAAGTCCGGGCTTTCTTAAACAAGTCCTTTGTGTGAGTATAACTTTCTTAGGATGGTTATGGCAAACAACTTAATGGGAAAAACTTGTAGCTAGTTGCACGAGAGAGACGGACGAGGCAAACAAATATTTTTTTTAAAAGCCCGGTCTCTCAAAATTGATAAAGTCCTCGTAACCCTGGAATATGCAAATGCACATATCTTTGTCGGTGCACCCATAACCGCACTGCGCCTGACAACGCGAATCGACAGATATTTGGGCAAGTTACGGCTCACCCCAAGTTAAACCACACTTGTCAGCGTCTCACTGATCAACGTGCGACGGCTAAGACTCGACCGCCTCACTTGTAGGGCATGGTGCGGTTATGTGTGTTCCGGCCTTTAAGTCGGAGCGCACCAATTAAAATAAGGTTACTTGTGTCGAATCAAATGTTTCATTTCTGCAGCCCCCATCACTTTTGAATAGTAGGTGACACTGAAACTTTCCAATTTGGATCATCAGTGTTGCAATTTAGGTTAATTTTTATGTGTAAAGCGTTTCTAGTGTATAACCTCTTATAATTCCGAGGGTTAGGGTGAATTAACAAACGTTATTTCACTCGAAATGAAATAGTTTTGCTGCATCATTTATCGTTTCTAAATACATGTTAAGTCAAACCAGCAAATTCCGTAGTTATAGGTACTTAGTAATTTTCCTCCAAATTAATTTTATTATTATTGATAAGGGAGAGCTCATAAAAGAAATTATTTATTACATTGCTGACGATTATGTACTCATAATTATGTATTGTACTCATTTATATGCAACTTAAAGGATAACTAGGAACGTGGTCATAATATACTATAGACGGACCCGCCAAACCAGAGAGATTACAAACACAATGTTTGAATTTTGAACCGCTACATTTCTTTTAGGTACCTACCACCTAGTTGTCGAGGCTAAATTAGAAAATAAAATTCAACTTTTTTTTGTTTTATAGAATATGCTAATTAAGCAAGTTTTATATTCAAGAAGAGCGATGGTAAAAATAATGGAAGAACCTAAAAAATCAATCAAGTGGAATTAATACAACTAATATCTGCATTAGTCATGTCACGTATTCTATTAGATATAAAAATTTTTTTTAATATAAAAACAAAATGAGAAGTTGGTAAAATGTCAATTACCTACCTATCCAAAAAATAGTAAAACACGGTCGAGTTAATTATTTTTGGAACGCTTTGCGGCTGCTAATAAAAATAAAGAAAAATTATTTTCTACGTAATTTTTTAGACAATGTTTAGGGTTTATTTATGAAATGTGAAAGGCTCGTAAGTGAGCATGAACACTATTCTTACTTCTTTACAAGAAAAGCTTTGGATGTAGCTCAAAAGGAAAAACTTGTAAGTTAATAGATGTAGCAATTCATTATTTAATAAGAGTTTTGAGAGAAAATGCATAGGTTTCGAAAATCTAAAATAATACTGTTACGGTTAGCGTGAATGACGGGATAATTCGGAGGATTTGGTAACCATTGATTTTCGACTCCCGTTTTAATATGCTTCATTGACTTACTCGCTAACCCTTAATTCTAAATAACAATAAAATAATAATCTTACATTAACAATTCACTCGCGAGACCCGACATTGCGGTCCCAACTTTCTCCTACATCTTTAGTTCTTTTTTTGACTTCTACTTTAGAACTCCAACTATCGACTATCCCTTACCAATTACAAATACTTTTTTCTGTATTCTACTTAAATTGCTAATTCGTCATGAATTATTTTTTATACTACTCATTAAACATTTCAACGTATGACAATACAATGTGGCTTGATGTGGCTCATATATGCTCATAGACACTGAACCCAAACTTTAGAAAGCCACAAAACCATTAAAGTACTATATATAATTTGTGCACAAAGCTCGGCAAAATGGTCGACACATAAATACGATTCTAACAGGATTGGCTTTACAGCTTTTCACATAATATTATACTTGTATACATTTTGTAACGTGATAAAATACAGGTTACCTTACATCAAAGGTAGTAATGATTTTTTGGTGTGTTGTATATAAGCACATAGTAAGGGTCTAATGACAAATCTCAGTTTTCGGACTTGGTGGACCTCCGGATTTTTGACTATTATAAAAGACATTTTTATAATGAATAATGAAAACAATTTAAAACCCCTTAACGCTGCCTAAGAACTCATAACTGACGTAATTTACAATTTGATGCCTGCACTATGTGCAGTGTGGTGTTTGATGCTTGGTGAGGCTCGAGTCGAGTCCTGAGGCGAGGCTTCACTATGTTTTTACCCTAAGGAATCACTTCCAAAAGGTTTTAAGCACCCTGTGCACCTAAAATTGACTATTTCAGATTTTTTCTTCCGAAAAGTGGTAATATGAGTGTACTAAATAGTAAAATTAACATCTTACCCCAAGTGGGAAATTTTAACATTTGATTATTTAAAGTGAAATAAAATCTGCAAATATAAAATTTATTTATAATTTTCATGCAACAATTTCGACATTGCTTACATTTTATTTTTTGACTGGCGCTAAAGTTGTCTCTTACAAGTCGAGCTTAAATATTCAAGACTTTTTAAAAGAATATGCCAGAGGGATAACTAAATCAACCATTACTTCACCCAACCTTTTCAAGTAAAATATAGCACGTTCAACAGCTTTCCTCGTTTATTTTCAGTTGTCGTATATGTGACAAGAGTATATTTGTTTGGTTATATTTCTATAGACAGTCATATTTGCATAACTTTATAGTTCACGTTTTTCACTCAACTTCTGAAAAAAATATAAATTTGGAGGTATATTTGTAATTTTTGCTAAAAATATTTCTTAGTAGTTATAAGGTTTTTGTACAAAACCTGAACTGCTTGAGACCTAAGATTGGCTACACAGATATCCATCCATATTTTGTTCAAACAATGCGAAATTATTTTCTTATTCTACCCCGTTTTCGTTGTTAAACGTTACTACTACTTTAAGAACAAAGGCTGCTCATATTACACTTGAAGATATGAAAGAGAACTATTAAAACCTCAATCGTTTAGAACGATATATAAAAGTAGCTAAAAATATTACATAAAACTTTCCATCGTAGTTTCTATTCTTGCAAGCGTAAAATGAAATAATTTACGTATAATTGAATTAGTTTTCAACCAGCGTGTAACTTCGTAATTAAATCCGCGGAAATCGGTGCAACAGTTTAGTAATCGCCATCGAATAATTATATCAAAGAGTAATACTAGTTGTGCAATACTAGTTGAGCTTCGATTTTACACTGAATGTTATAAATTTGTTCTTTTTAACTGTATTCTCGAGTCCCTAAATGTCACGACAGTTCTGCTTTTGTAAAGGAGCGTGTTCCTTTGGCCAAATAATGCTGTGTTACTGTTGTAGATTTAGAATTTTATGTACGTTCGTACTCTTTCATAATTTCCAAATAATTTTTTTAGCTTTACAAAATTTATAATTTTCCTCCCTCACCACTTTTCCGTCTAAACCTGTACTAAAATCAACGCAATACGTATATATTTTGAGAGTAGGTATTACATGTAGAAACCACCCCTAGGTTTACTGACCCGTAAAAGCTAAACTATTATTAAGAGTGACTCTCTTTTATGATAAATTAAACTAATGTTATTAATTTTAATTTTTATTAGCATAAGCAACATTAGTACAAACTATAACTAACCGGGTGGTGTATTAAAAATGATTTATTATGTTTTCATTAATTAAATATTTGGGTTAATAAAGTTCATTTAATTAGTTTAAAGTATGCACATGCTAAGATTAAATATTCGTATGCAAATACGTATTACCATTACTAAACAGTTACACGATTATAATTTTCTGCTGTCTGATTATATCAGACTTCATTAAAAGTGTACACATATTTGACAAAGGAAAGTCTCTGGCGTCTAGAGTGTCAGATGGCTGTGACAGAATGACAGAGCATCCCTCGTCACAATCCTTTTACAAAACATTTTGTAACGAATGAATCTCAAACTTAAATTACCCTTCTAATTATTGTATTAATATAAAAATATATTTTTTATCTCGATACAATCAACCCCGCAATTGTTCATTCTCGGTGGATTTAAGAGAAATAAAAATCGAATCTTGTCGAAACGATTTTAAAGTTTAATTAGAAAATTTTATCATAGAAAGCTTTGGTAGAAGGTGTGCTTTTTTATTCTTTTGCTTTTGCTATCGTTTTTCGTTTTGCTCAAGTCCAATTAAACTTAAATATTAAAATATCCTCTTGCTAAATCTCGACTTTGCTATAATTTCTGCAGTAGTTTAGTTTATGAAGAGTTAACACAGATGCTAATAACTTTTACAATCTTACTAAAACTAGAAGGCATTCCGAGCTAGTCAAATTACAAAAAAGTGGTAATTGTTAGGCGTTTTAACTTCGTTCCCGAAGAAGTGTTTTAAAGAAACTGAAATCTTACAATTTATTATTTTTTATAACGATGAGTTTTATGCTTTCGTTATTATTTTTTATTTTCCTTTTATCAGATGGTTTTTATCAAGTTAGTTGTATCATGCACAAGTAGTGAAAATTTGAACTCATCATCTCACCAATCAATGAAGATAATGACAAAAATAATAAGACGGATTAAAAATTTGAGTTACATTATGAACCCCAAATAAGCATAGCTGATAGCGTGTATTATTATTATTATTATTATTATAAAAGAATGCCATAGCGATTGCGTTGATGTGTGTAATGATTGTTGATAGAGGCTGCTGCTACAGTTTTCGCTCCCGCGTCGGTGTGTAGAAGACTTTATTCTTTCTAGATATCTTTTTTAAACACCCCTACTATCGACGATCGTTTTTGGAAAAAAGGATGAGACAAAATGACATTTTACATGAAAATGACTATTTGACTATTTTTGAAGTTAGCTTACGTTTTTAAACCGGACTCTCAAACAAATAAATGGTATAATGCAAAGTTTGGCTTCTTTTCCAACTTCAGCAACTTTGGATAGTCTCTCACTTATCACTATTTTGTGATGCTCTTGGGAGACTCCGTGCAATGCATATGCTATAATAATCTACATTATTCATAATTTATTAAGTTTAATTAGTTAATTAGTATGCTGTTGAACTTAGCAAAATATTAACCATTTACTAAATTAATTTGGGTTTAGTAATGTTATGGTTTATGGTAAATACTCATTTAACGATATTGTATAATTCATCTCTTGTGTATAATATCCTTTTTTTAGTAATAATGTAAAACTAACAAAGCGATAAGCGAAGTATAAATTAAATGTAAATATCACAAAAGTTTTACAAAAATTACTTACTGCAATATGCAATTTTTGTGTTTTTTTTTAAATAGTTACACACACTCATTCCAATGTTCGTTCCGTATGTATAAGCTTTTAAAAAGTTTTTTACATTTTTGGTCTACATAACAGCGTAAATTTCATTACTAAATTAATTGTTTTAAAATCTTCTGACCTGGCAAATTATTTAAAACAAGTTGAACGGCTTTTTACGTACATAGAAAGAGGAAATGACTATTGTGCTCATTTTTATCAAGGTTTGAATGTTTGAAGGTTTGAAGACTTTTCAATGTTTTACTTTGAATGTTTTACTTCTAGTTCACTTATACAAGCATTATTCATGAGATAACGAGAGCGAGTAATGCTATTATCACTTATCACATCATTAAACGTATGGTTATTCGAAGTTGATAATCATTTTGAAAATACGAGTGCATAACAACTGTCATCACTCACCGCTACGTGTATTTTAAGTTTAATTCATTCTACAACTGAGTTCCGAAGTGTTAGCATCACGACAGAACTTAACGTAAATTATTATTTTCCAATTGTATTTTATTATAAATTAATTATTAGGGTTATTTCGTTGTTTTCCTTACTTACATAAAATAAGTTGTTTGTGATTTTATTACACAACATCATAACTAAGGATTTCAGGAATGATTTTTACAACACACCTTGTTGTAGGTAGTTCGTCTTTTATTAGAATTTCGATCCAATAATAAATTCTTTATACCTACATTATAAATGGTGACATGTCAAATTGACGTCACAAGTCGCTTGAATGAAAAATTGAAAGCTGACCATATCAGCTTATCCCTCGCACAAATTGTTAAATAGAAGTCGGTACTATACAAGAGTCAGATCTGGCTTTTAATAAAATATCTTCGATTTTTCACTTTCTTTTATATCGACTTTTTTAATGCGTAAATTAAAACGCTGCAAACACAAAGTCCCAATAAGTTATGTTTTGAGCTAAAAACAGAAAAAAACAGGGTGCAACTTTAAAAGTTGGTTTTGTCGTAATGAAACTGAAAGTAAATTTTTTAATTGCAGGTTTTGGGTAACATGGACAATCACGTTTCGAGTAGATAATTAACGAAATTAAATGTTTGGGGGTAAGTAGCAGCTTTTTCAACTTATTATTTTCTCAACAGAAATGAACCTACAAATAAAAAAAAAACTCCGAGGATTAAGGATATTAGAGATATTTTCAAATTTATACAAAGTACATTACACAGACGTAGACATAGAGTAACTAACAGTAAAACTTCAAAAATCCTCAATTTAATTTTGAACTTCTTTTTTACTTCTGAAATTTGATAGGTACCTACCTAATGGTGGAGGTTGCTAAAAGGATTGCACCTTGCACCTATTCTAAAGAACCTGTTAGCAATAATTCTCATAACTGTTCGTTGGGTGAAATCTGCCGATTTTAATTTGAATATATTTGCTTTTTCGTGCGTACGACACAATCACGGTCAATTTAAATAAAGCATTTTAATAAGTTTCGGGATAGAGAGAAATAAAAATTAACCCTCCGCAATCTGTAACATACGTAAAATAACCCCAGTGGCAGGATCAGATTATAAAGTTAATAAAATGCACCCCAACGAAATCTTTGAAATTACACATATCGATCCACACAAATCAACTGAAGCACATTTGAAAAAATATCACCAATTATAACTAAAAGAATGGAAAAAAACAACAGACATGAAGTGCCATCAGCACACAATGCGGTAAAAAATTTAATTTGGCAAGTTTGTGGGTGATTCTAAAGCTAAAGTATTCAGTGAACGTGTATCGGTGATACTTTTTGCTTGCTTCGACCCTTCGACATCTGTCACCTGTTTGTCATTCTCTCAGTGCCATTATTATTGAGGTTAGCTCGTGTTACTTCCCATTTTTATCTATAGATAAGAAAAGTATAGTGATCCAGCTAAATAAATTTGAATAAGCTCGATCACCCTTTCGAGACAATTCGAATCAGTCTACTTATACCAATTTGTAATGATGATCAATTCAAAATTAGGCACGGAGTCTCATTATTATCACTCTAGGCTAAAATCGGAACAATTAATCAGCGTGATTCGTAGTTTTTAAGTGGAAATCTTCCTTAGGGCGAAACGTTCCGCAACAGAAGAATTTCTAGAGATAATTTTTTTATAATGAAAGGGAAGGTACTCGTATAATAATGTAAATAAAGTTCAACAAGTCTCTCTTGAACATTTCTTATAGCAGTCAAGATTTCTCAAGAATATAAATATAGAATACAAATATGCGCAAACTTAGAAAGATATTTTCTAAATCTGGTTTTATTTCTCGCAAAACTATAAAAATACGTAATATATTTAGGTTTACTTTACAAACCTGCCACCGGTGTTCTAAATTTTGCCTTATTCGTCGCTGTAGAATAAATTTTTTAAGTTATTTATAAAGCTCGAAACTAAAATTTTTATAATATCGATTTTTTTAAAGTAGGGGCTCCCACGTAATGGTTTTTTAAAGAAATTTTAATTAAAACTTAATCTTGTTTGCTCGCCGAATACTTTTTTATAATAATTACAAAATTTTAAATGAATGATCGCTTATAATTTTCTATTGTAATTCATTTAAAATGTATAAAGAAAGTGTTGGTTCCTTTAAAAAATGAGCTCAGAGATTTGTTCAAGTTATGACACAATTTTTTCAGGTCTCTTATCAAAATGTGAGGTTCACTGAAAGTGAAAACTTGAGACATAGACGATTAAATGTTTCTTTGACTAGTTAATTTCTTTTTATCGGTAATCAACATTTTTAATACATTTTTCTAGTTCTGAATTTTTATTTAATATTTTTTCAAAAACTGGCTATTCAAATTTAAAAATAATGGAGCAAGATAATGTTTTCAGGATACCCTCAACTCTCAAACTGTTGTAGGGCATTGTTGGCATTCTGTGGTGTTTTTGAGCCTAGCTATTTTGTTTTTGTTTGTGATAGAGATCACAAATATCACCTAATGGTGATATTTTTCAACATTAGTTTTCGAATTACACTCTAAAATTCCTTAAATTTGATTTTTAAGTTGTCATTTTATGGTTTTCCATGAAATATTGTTCTACAAATCTAAGTAGACTCTTTTGGTATCCAAATTCACCTGTAAATGCAATTAAATTAATATTGTCAAAAATCCGTTGGGACACTGGCCACAAAAGTGTTATTTTTTGAAAATTCATGATCTTTCCTTGTAGTAAAGTTTGTACAGGAATTAATAGCAGACGCATCGTAACAGTTCGGACACCTGATATAATCTTATTTAGATCTTTCGAAATCGAACGAAAATAACCCATTTCTATTGGTTGCAGTAAAAGTTTGCGATAGCTATAAATTATTTTTATAAGTTTTATAACAGCGATCAAAATTTTTATGACCCGCGATCTGTTTCCAGGATCATACATTTCCGACTTTCAGATTTAAGTTGAAGATAAAATGCGTTAAAATATTATAAAATTGTGTTAAGTATGCCAATAGGGCGTCACAGTATCGGATGTTTAATGTCACCCTATTTGTTCAACCATTAACGACACAATAAGCCCCTAATGCGTGTTTGTGGTGAACATCGAGATCAGATTTCATTCGTACTGTGACAGACGCGTTACTTCATTTACCATTATACAACTAGGGGAAAGCAGATGTGCAATATTACATTTGATCGCAAAATTACCATTACTTTATTAATCCAAAATGATTCACCCTTATTTACTATTATTAGTTCTCCTTTTATTCCCCAATTTATTTGTTAGCGCTCACTAATTTAAACGAAATCAGTTGTTTCGGCCGGATTTCCTAAAAAAGCAGGAAAATGAAAACAACGAAACGTACTTTATGTTTTTATTTGAGATCGTAAATTTTAGCACCAGTTAATTACTTTGTTTTCAAACGTTAAAAAATTGTTTGTATTTTATTAATTGGATTTGCAAAAAGTCAATTTTTTGTTCCTACCAATTCAACACGTTACTATAAAGGGCAGTTTTTACACGAAGAAATAACTCGTTACACAATGACTTATTACATTTTCCAAATTGATAATTCACAAACATATTCTCGTAATAAAACAAAACTAAATTTTGTAGCTTCTCTGCACATTATCAAGTTCGGGTGAGGTAATAGAATAATAGAAAGTCTTTTGTACATACATATATACGAGTACCTACACACTTCAATGGAACTGATGGTTGTATAATATATTCTGTAAAATCTTTTCGCTTAACAATCGACTTGTTTTCTCATTATATCTCAAAATTCAATAAAGTTAATTCAAATATATTTTCGAAAAAATCTCGGCTGCGACCTCTGGCAAGTTTAATCTTTGCAAAGCACGAAATGTTTTAGAAACGGAAAAAAATTCTTGGGGTTAGATAGTAAAGTCAACATAAGATAAATGTTTCAGAATACTCTTATTTATGTTTTCAGGAAAACTAGCTGAAATAAAAAATACATTGTTTATTTTAGTTCAGTTTCGAAAATTCTATTTATCTACATAATTTTTGTGAAGTCTAATAATAAGGAAGCTATTTAAGTGGTTTAGGGTAAGGTGGGTTGAAAGAGGTATATAACCCTTATTTATTTATCGAACACATTTAATGGTGGGGAAAACTAAATTTTTGGTAGGTAACTGAATTTCTCTTACGCTGATCTCGACTCGAACCGTAAATTAGCCACACCGGGAACACAGTTTCATCTGTCCAATGGGAAAGAGAACGGTGATGGTTAAAATTCATGTGGATGCTTCTGTTTTATTACTTTAATACTTTACCACATTATCCATCAGTCGATAAGTTTGGTGGCTGACTCTTTTTTTGAGACTACGCATCTTACTCCGCAATTTGTATAGCGTTATCCCGTAAACGAATTTATTGTCACTCTTCTCGGCGCTATATCTCGAAAAGGCTTAAGCCCCATTTACATAGAACTTAGTGCAGATTGATGGTGTAGTTTGCTGGTCTAGAACTCGCCAAGTGGGCAACGTGGCGTAAAACCATTTACATAGACTTTAGTGGTAATTATTTTTTTTTATTTTTTTTTCCTATTTTTTTTTCTTATACTTGAACGATGAGATTAAAATAGTACTACCGAAAACCAAAATGAAGAAATAAAATCAAAGCAACTATTTTGTCAAATATTTGTTCAAATTTCAAATAGCTGGGCCGCGGGAGAGAGATGCGCTTCTATGATTGGCTGGTGCCGATTTACTAAGAAAAGTGGTCTAGAAGTTTAAACATTACAAACTTTCTGACCATTGTTAGCAACGACCTTGCCAACTGTACTTCATTGTAAACGGGTACTGTAACGGCTGCACCTTTTTTGTCGTAATAAAATAGCTCTATTGTTGGACGCCAATTGTAACGTAACGTCTTATTTGTTGAAATATCTATTTGAGTACTAAGTAAGATTGATTATTACACTTTGAAAATGTTTAGGGCGCCAGTGTATTTTGTAGTTGAATACACAAACTAGCTCACGTCGGTATCGCCGTCAACTCTCTCTCTCTGGCCGTTGAAGAAGCAGAAAAAACACAGTTCAAATTATAAGTCGGGTATAATGATCAAATAAAATGGACTAACTCGTCCACAACACATACATAAATTAAATAAATCAAAATCCGCCAAAAAGACACGAAATACCAAAATACATCAAATACACGAACATACAAAAAAAAATCAGTTACGGGAAGCCGCGAATCCGTTGCACATTTAATCTACTACCCTTCTTGGTCTAGCAACGTATTCTCGTCTCCCGTAAAAACACAAAAATGAGCAATTCCCAGATTCCCAACTCAGGTAAATACTGGCGGGTTTCTGGAAATGATCAGTACAGAAACTTAACAGATCTTACTCTTAACTATCCTTCCTACGGCGCCCTTACGGCCGTATCTACTCTACGTAACAACCTCCTCCTGATGGTCTACACGCCTAGAGCTCTACACCTTCTCCGTTGACCATTCACGCAGCAGTTTGACCTCCCGAAAACGACAGCTTGTACTCCGTTGAACTGAGGGGTTCACACTCTTTATTTGACCAATGCGAGATGATTAATACGAGTTACTTTTATCCCGTTTCGATTACTATATTGTCTTATTTAATTGGTTGCCTGAAGGCGCGTCTTCACCGACCGACTGTTTTTTATCTATATCGGATATTTCGCGTGTTCAAAATCAGTGATACTAATAACTGTACTGTCTCAATTGGACCGTTAACGCTAAGTGTCTTTATTTTGGGTTGACACTTCTATCAAGCACACCCGCGAACAATCCAACTACTAATTGTGGCTTCCCGAGCCAGCACTTTAACTTTGTTTTAATTCGATGCGTCCGAATTTATTATAATTTCGACCGGTTCGTGCTTCGCCCGAAAACGACTTACTCACTTTACTTATTCTTGACTTTTACTTGAGACCTTTTTCCAGGACTTTACTTTTACCGGTCTCTTTTACACCGTACTTAAATTAGATTCTCCTTTTTGAGAATCCCTTGAATCACTAATCTACTCTTTGGAAAATCTTTCCGCACTACCCGTTTAAACTTTACTTCTTTAATCTTTTTTGCGACCAACTTCCGCTGAATGGTCTGGGATTACTTAACTTTTCTCTTTTAGAGTCTTAAGCCAACTTCTTTCCCCTTTGGGATTCTTATGACGACTTTTAGTTAACTTTACTCTTTGAGTTTCACTACGACTTTTTTCTTTGAGAGTTCTTGGACTACTTTACTAAACTTTACTCTTCGAGAGTCTTATGGAAACTTAACTTCTCCCTTTGGGAGTCTCACAAAGACTTCTTCTCCCTTTGGGAGGCGTACGAAGACTTAACTATTTTCTTACTTAACGCGGCCGAGATTACTTAATTTTCCTCCCCTCGGCGCGCGCAATCGGCCTTTGCCCAATCAACGCCCGTCCTGTTTGCGACTTAGCGGCGCTACCGGATAATTTATGCGTTTGTTTTCTCGGAGATCTTAATTTCATGTGCGTCTGCACTTTTGGTAATTATTGTTTCTCCGAAACTCTAACGGATATGCTGACATTTACCGCTGAGAGATCGTTTTTTATTATTAATTCCCGGACCTTTGGCTTGTTTATTTAAAATATATTATTTCGAGAACTCTCTTATTCCGTCTTACTGGCGCCGGTGTTTTATTACTACGTTTCCTTATTCAAACTAAGTAACTAAAATTTGGGGTCGTTACAGTACATAGAAAAAACCCTATTCAAGCTTCTAGACGATTCTTGCCCTTACTAGAACGATTACACTACTGTCTATGTAAATGGCACTTTAAACTTATGTATAAAACCAATCTTGCATGTAGCTAATAATGTTATATATAACTTTTATAATAACCTTCATCAACATACGATCTATAGAAGGCGAGTTATTATCAAACACACTTTTTGTGACCTTTGACCTTGAATATCTGAAATTGTTCTACCTATTTTTTTAGGATTGTGTCATATACTCATCTGTAGCACCTTAACGTACGTGTATACCAAAAATCCAGCTTTGTAGGAATTATTCTGACCAAAAATCCTTATTTGGCTGGGGGCCATTCAAGTATTCCGTAAGCGCTTGTGGGGGGGATCTTTGATTTGCTTATTTTTAATGACATGGGGGGGGGTCAATATCGTGATTACGTCAGCAGTTATTATTTACTTTTTTACACAAATGGCAAGAAAACAAAACACACATGTGTTTAAAAGATTAATTAAATTAAAAGAAAAATGCATATAGGTACCAATGATTACGTAAGCATTGGAGGGGGGGAAGAGGTTTGCTTACTTTTGCTGACAAGGAGGGTGGAGGGGGTAAATAATTGTAAAAAATCTGCTTACGTAATACTTGAATTGCCCCCTGGACTACAAACAATTAACACAGATTCATCTTTCAACTTTCAATATAAAAAAGAATTGTTTTGATAGGTCCTAGGTCCAAGCCCAATAAATGACTTCTACATAAACACTTTTTAAGGATCATATATAAGTATTGGGTGTCTAGCCTTCTTAAAAAGGAAACTCAGCAACGTGAATACATCGGTTATCTAATAATTACTTACCCTGGTGGCTCAGTATGCATATAAGATTTACGTTGTGCGTAGTCCTTCCAACTTCATATAGAACAAATGAATGCTAGAGAAGCATAAAGAACAAAAATATGATAAGCACAGGCTTAGTAAGATAAAACAATCGTGTACTGAACTTATGACAAACAAAATTTAAAGTGGCGAAAATTCAAATTGAAAAACTAATAGAAGTTAGAAATTTTAGAACCCTAAAGAAATAAAATATTGGTTTTGCATATCCGCGCCACCTGTAGTAGGTAATTAAATAAGTTTAAATAGGCTTCTTAGTGTAAAGAAGGAATCATGATGGATCATGCAATTTTATACCTATTTATTAAAAGAAAGAAAAGTGACCGAAGAAATTTTCTTATTATTGATTGAAATAGTACAGATATCGTAACAATATAAAAAGAAGAAAAAACCTTTTGTATGACATTTTGAATAGTCTCAAATACCAAAAGGCAATTTGCTGTGGCGATTTCGCACAACGCAACTTCGTACTATACTCACATTCTTTGATTTATTCGACTGAAATAACATAATCATAAATCTATCTGATGCAGGTTTCTACGGCGCAAATAACGCGTGCTTGTTTTATATCGTATTATCTTTCATTTTAAATTGAATAATGCTATTTACTAACTTTAATCGTAGTATTGCATGTAATGATAAAATAAATTAAATTATTGAAGTAATATCTTTTATATAACGGAGATGTATTGTTGTAATTTGGCACTGCTTTTGAAATATTAACCCGTCAGTTGTCGCTATATGAGCAAATTGCTCCCGCTTTTTAAAAAATGCCGTAATATGATAACACACCGTTCTGTTCAATCTTCTTCTTCCGTCTAGCTGAGTTTTTAACCTTTCTAAATGCAATGTACACTTCGTATTTACACTTTGTTCACGACGAGTCATTGGCGTGAGCATTTTGCTCATCGAGCGACAAAAACTACCCTGGACTACCGCTGGACTACCCTGGCCGCTACCACTCAATATAAAATATAAATTATTTTAGAAAACTAACTTTGCAGATTGCTGATTGAAAATTGTCTTAGTTCCCAATGACCTTCAAGAAATGCAACTGTCGAAACCGTTTACTCAGAATTGAGGTTTAAACTTTTGAATAATATATTAATTTCAAATTTCACAAAAAACCAATAGTACGCCCTATGAAACCTTTTTTTACTTACTGCAAACACTACACGGAAAGAAAAACCAGTAATTTAACTTATACTACAACTCATGTTCGAAAAGTCCATCGCCATCAGCCGCGATGCAAGTCGTTTGTTTCAAAGCAATTGTTATGACTTACTATTGTATGGACAAAAAGTATAAACTCATAAAACTTCATGCCTTGGCATCTTCAAATCCAAGGCCAACCGGAAAAAAATTATTTCGCATTTTTCGCTTACAGTCCAATCTCAAAAACTAATTTTCATTTTTCGCCTCCTGGTATCACCCTGTATATTTTACTCTACATAGCTAAGAAATATAAGCTTTTCCTGGCGGATAAAAAGGTATACTGCTACCATTCTTTACAACAAATATAATAATAGAGTCAGATTCCTCTTGGTTTTGTAAATGGTTTGTAATTGATACTATAGTGATACTGTAAGTTCAAGGGCACCAAATGTAAGCAATACCTATTTAGAGCTCACTTTTAGAATAAAATTGAACAGCTTTAGTGCTTTAGCGTTACAAGCTGGATTGATGTTTGCGTATACTGCAGAAAATTAGGTGTAAAAACATGCCTTGTTGAGGCGACGAATCGTAAGCAAAATTTTTGCATTCAGATGAGAACACTCTGCGTCCGAGTCCCCCAGACACTTGAATCAAGCCTATTGTTTATAAATTACATTTTTTTAAAAGAAACTCTTGATATTTTGCATTTTGCCATATAAAAATATGAAACCTTTTTTTAGAAGCAACATGGTTTTACTAACGAATCTTCAAGCGGACATCATTTATTATGCAATTTCATATTCAATTCCGTGTTTTTGCTTGAAT
Source organism: Malthinus flaveolus (assembly GCA_950108345.1). Classification (NCBI taxonomy): domain Eukaryota; kingdom Metazoa; phylum Arthropoda; class Insecta; order Coleoptera; family Cantharidae; genus Malthinus; species Malthinus flaveolus. The sequence goes on from OX467285.1 coordinate 66,218,393, forward strand.
TTAGAAAATGAGAAAAGAAAACTTAAATTTTCTGTTTGTTTATCAACAAAAGATTGCGTACCTATATTTATTCTTTTTACGATCCTCTGTATTTTTAATAATAAGAGAGGTCCCTATAAACATAAACAAATTAAAGCTTCAATTGAAATTCAAATTTTAAGCCAACATTCTTGTTTTCATAGCTCTTTAAAAGTATAATTAATCGAGGCATTTTGAACACTAAAGTCATACCTCTAACAAAATCTAGGTCAAGTTGAAACGTAAGAGTCCGGTCCGGAAACACAATGCATAAAGTAAAAAAAGTTAAAAGTAAACGGCATTTTACTCTCATTTTATAAAATGGTTTCTTGTGGCATATTATATTTATTTTTGAGGTAGTTTTGAAAAAGGATTGTACAGCTATGCCAAGCATACCAAAAAAATTTTTCCATCTCTTTTTATTAGGAAAAGCATTGATGGATAAATGTTGACTGTTTTAAGCGTCTTTTTTTAATCAGAAATTAATTAACTAATTAGAAACTAATGCGACGAGTGCCGACGTTTCCCACTATTATACTATTATTACAGATTATGCACTCTTGTATTCAATTATTATTACTAAACATCGAGTGCAGCTTACACCCTGAGTTACAAAGTATCTTATCTTCACGGCAATTTCTGTTTTATGTACAGACAAATTGATTCTACTTTAACCATTTTTCTTGCATTTTCTTCGAAAATATATCCAATATCTAATATTGTTTTATCCTTGGGGAGATAATAAATCATAATTACTCAAGGGCAGTACCAAAACGCTGAGATAAAGAACTTTCAACAAGCTTTTTGAACTCGAACCTCTTAAACCTTATAGGAGAGGCTTGTGCGTGTTGCTGTAATAGTTTAAATTTTCAGGCATGAAAAGACAACACCAACAACAACCCTGATGTTTTCTTATAGTAGGTAGTACATATTGTTTATATTTTTTCAGTAAAAAATCTAATTTAGACCATTCCTAAGGGATGACTTCCGGGCTTCACAGAAGCTTGAGAGTAAAAATTTTGGTATTTATGGGACGATAATAGATTGGAGAAGGAGTTCAGAACTTTTGAATAAAACAATCGCGTTCATAAGCGAGGTAACGGCGTTTCCCCGAAAGTGTAATTTGAAAATTTTTTTCACGGATTTTGTTTAAAATTTCACTTTGCCTGGGCAGCCCTAACAATAGTAAAATGCCAAAATATTTAGTTCCAAAGATTAGTAATAAAAGCGGGAGTCATTCATGGGCGAAATTAATAATATTTATAAAAAATTCCACCAGGTTGAACGGCCAGGTTCACAACTCTGCTATTTTTTCAGCAAGAAAGTCAAATTTTTGATTTTAAGGTTAGTTTTCTGCCAACATATAAAAAGTGCAGTGGCGTACCAACAATTTCTTGTTTTCGTAAAACAAGAGTTACAACTTACGCTCTCGCGGAAACGACGACACCTCGCTTATAAACGAGTCACTTTGGAGTACAAATTTGTAAATTAACACTTTTTTATATTTTGCGTCTGTAAGATCGCTATTATAGCATCCATTTGCGTGTCGTAATGAGATTTAGCGTGCTGAAATAATTTTGGTAAAATTTGACGTTCGAAGTTGGTAGTAATATTTAATTTGACATATTTTGTCAAATCGAGGAAAGAGAAAACGACAATTTTTGTAATTAACATGTTCTATTTTTTAACATAATAATTAAAATTAATTAATTAACGACCAATTCAAACTACAAAACAATTTATTTGAATTTTAAATTACGAAATGTCACTTTGTAATTAGTACTGCCAACCAGCCAACCATCACAAAAATCCCTAAATTTTTATATTTTGATTTTTTTCTTTGAAAGTGGACTTTAAAAGGCGCAAAGTAGAAAAAATTGTATAAAGAACTCATTTCATAAGTCATTATAGCGATTATAGCACTCCTCCATTAAAACGCTCCTGGCTACGCCAGTCGCATTTTAAACTTGGAGTCGTGCTATAATACGTGACTTATGAAATTCGTTCTTTAATATACTATTTCTTTAAAAATGAATGGACATGATTTCTAAATAAATACATCTTTTAGAAAAAAAAATCTGGCGTACGCTGATGAAAATTCTGACGTTCAATGTGACAAATCCAAAATATTTTGGATACTACAGAAACCTTTAAAAATTTTCAAAGTTTGTACACTAGCGCCTCTGGCGACTTTGAATTCTCCCCTCTTAATTTTGTTGTCTAAAAAGTGGAAAATAATAATTGAATGTAAGTGTATTATTTTGCTATCCAATTTACTGTTTTGTCTCGGCGCAATTTGTTCTAATAAAGTTCATGTATGGTATCATTTTCATAATGGTTCTTCTTTCCCTGCTCGTTTCTGATCAGCATTGAAGTACTCGATTAATTCATAAATATGTTTCCGAAAACATCACATGGAAAAGCAATACAGAATACAGGTACTCGGCACGGTTTTTCTAATTTCAGTCGATACATCTTTTAGAAATTTGATCACAACAGCGTAGCAGCGCTTTTATTTTTTTCTGAAAATTTTCAGCGGCTTTATAGCTGTGGAAGTTTGTTGTTGTAGATGGAAAACTACTTGGACTGTAGGTTAACTAATTTAATATCAATATCCCCTCGTAAATAACTAATTAATTGTAAAACTTTTTCTATTAAATTTGTTTTATGTGAATTAATACGTGGGTGGTTAAACGAGAAAATTGTTTTTATTATAAGAAGCGTCGAGACAAAAAGTTGCCTTTAGCGTTTAAAAAAAAGTTGAAATTTTGTTTACATATATTTATTATTTTTTAGCAGCTGTATTTTTCTACATTTCATAAATGAAGTTTAAGTTTTAAATAAAAAGTTTGAAATCTAACCATGCAAACTTTTTTAATTTAACATCGGAAACACTTATCCAAATTTTACTTTAAAAACCCATATAGGAGGATAATATTGTAAAGTTTAATCAAATTTTTTGCACGTAAAAGTGACTCGATGAAGATTATTTTGAAGGTTTTTCAGTATTTATAGTAACGTATTTGACAAAACGTTTCTATTTTCAACTACGATGTAGAAAATTGTCCTCGTTTTTTTGTGGCACTTCAAGCAAAGCTTCTACGAACGTGCGAAAGATGTGCTGGATAAATAAATAATGTGGAGTAACGCATCCAGTATTGATTCACAAAATACAGGAACTTAATAATAAATTTTGACATGTTCTATTTGAAAAATGTGAAAAAATAACATTAGAACGCGACGTTTGAAAATACGATCAACAACAAGCGATTTAATGAATCTCGCGAAATTATACATTCACGAATTTTCACTTTTAAAAATTTGAAAGTTTAATCAGTATACCAATTAAGATTTTCAAGCCCACTCTTATATTTTTCTTTTTCCTGCTTTCATATCTGTCTCTCACTCTCTGCACCAGCCTTCTATTACGTTCATCATTACGCCTTTTTATTAACAGTTACAGTTGTGTAACCATTTTTTTGTAAACTGTTCTTCACGAAGTCCACACCAATAGTAGATCGGAACCGTTACGATGGTTTTAGAATTACGAGATTCTTGGGAGTGCATTCAAACACCTATTTCCTTCTTTTAGCTTTAATAATCTCTAATCAGCTGGTCAGCTCTAAAGGTGTCGGGTGGGCACTTTCACTTTAACAAAAAACACAATTACGCAAATTTTAATTCTCCCTAACTTTCGACTTGCGGCAACTTACGTTTTTTCTTAACTTGAGACGGGTCCCGAATGATTATGATTTAATAAAAAAGAAAATCTCGAAGTAATTGGTTATTGATTTAACTTGCTCGGAAATCAACTAACAAATCACCACAAGAGAAGCATTTGTATCAACTTTTTCTTTTAACGCACTGAGGGTAAATGACTGATGGTCCAATAATTATGGCCAAAAATCTACATGGGCAATCTAGTTCGATAAACTATGGCTTCGATGTAGTCGGGTTCGCCTGTAAGCATTTCTTTTCAGGAAACCTGACGAAAAACTGAAAAGACAGCCTCTCTGTCTAACAACACTTTCAAGTCCTTAGAAGTACGAGTTAGGGTTTATAACCGATGAGTCAATGAAACCACGCAAAGCAAAGATATAGGTACTTCAATAAGTGTCAATTTTGATGTAATAACTTCAAGTCGCTCGCAAAATTCTGTTTGATTAAATGAAAATTTTATTAAAATATTGGAAATACGTCGGTGAAACAAAACCTTAAGTATGTTACATAAAACTTCTCAATACTATGTCTGTATCGAGGCCAGACAAATTTCCTGAAATACCTAGAACAAATTGTGCACTAGAACGTAATTGTGGATTCCAAATTCCGGTATAACATGTCTCTAGTCTTTGACTCTTTTATTTATTCTATTAAATTTTGTACCCAATTTACAGTCTGTTGAAAACTACACAAAAAACTTTAAATATTAGTATACACAATAAAAGCAGGAAATTGCTACAGCTTCAGATTTAATCTTATAGAAAGCTTTTCTCGGTAATAAGAACAGTTTTCATTATTTATTAAAAGTAAATTAAAATATGAATGCAGAGTTATTCAAAATGCATACGATTACTCACAATCTTTACCTTTGCAACGAAGTATAAATACAAGCAAATATTTTTAATTGTCACTAGAGTCGGTGAAGTCTCGAATTTAGATGGTTTTTGTATTTTATACTTTATACCAGAAATAAGTAGGTTATGAGTAAGTGAACATTTTGTATTATTCCTAAATTTGTTTATTATTATTTAAATAAATTAATATGTTGCTCAAAAAGTACAGGCTAGAAAATTTACAAAGTGAGCCCAATACGCCTCCAGCAATAAACATTTAACTTAACTTTTCTCTTTGTGATGTGATGAGCCATTTTATTGAGCTATCCCGGGTCTGCTCATTTGGAAATTAAACATAAATAAAACTAACGCTTGCCTATATTGATATTAGGATTTAAAATAATGATAGGTAGTCCATAAAATATTAAGCTAATTGTTAGAACATTAAATTGCGTAAAAAGGATCACTACGTAAGTGCACGTTTAATGCACAAAACCGAGAATTTTTACTAGTCCAGTAACATTAATTCAAATTGCAGCAAATTACGCTGAAGTGGCTTTCCACAAGCGAACAGCAAAAATGTCGACAGCTAAACTATAGAAAATGTGCGGAAAAACGTTTATTCTCCTGATGCATTGTGTAATAATATGGCTTTTTATTACAAAGGTACAAGTGCCATTAAACAGCATGTGTGTACTTTTTATTGATATCCCACTTCAGTTCAGCTATCCTATAGCGTGTTTTCGACCATGAAAAACTAAAATTAACGTTAAAAAAGTTTGAGGTCTAACTCGTATTCTTACTTTATAACTTAAATGCGTAATAATGGTATTATCTTTATCTTTAAAAATTATTACTTTATTATGCTTCGTTAATGTTTTCTATAAAAGTATTAGAAATTTTTTGTTTGAGTCGCTTTGGTGAACAAATTTCACCCTATACTTTAAGAAAAGCTTTTTCATTTTCTGGTCGACTCACAGGATTCGGAACAACAACGATGCGGAGAGATGTCACGAATAATCAAAGACGCCCATTTATGACCACTCATTTCTATTAGGGTCGTATTGCTCTACCCTACTCAAACCACTTTCTTGATTGCCAATAGCCACAATGCTATCACCAAATACGCAAGCCGAAACTTCAGTATATTTACTCAAAAGAGAAACCACTGCTGTCCAAGTATCTGTTCCTGGATCATACCTTTCGACAGAATCCAATCCAGAAATATAAAAGGAAGAATAACTTTTACTACCTATAGCGTATAGGCACCAATTAACGACAGCAACGCCTTCACCGACCCGACCTAGGATCATTGGAGCAGAAGTTGTCCACTTATTGGTACGTGGATCATAACATTCGACAGTTTTCAAATATCATTTATTGGTATTTAGCCCTCCTACAGCATATAATTTTCCTCCTAAGACAGCTACACCAGGCGAGTAGCGTTTAGTTGCCATGAGTGAAACAAAACTTCATTGGCGGCTAATGGGATCATATCTTTCTACCGTGTTAAAATAATTACGCCCATATAGGCCACCAACAGCATACAATGAGCCATTCAAAACAGCTACTTCTAATCCACGTCTGGGAGTATTCATTGCAGTATATTGAGACCAAGTTCCTGTTTTCATATCTAAGTATTCCACGGCTGTTAAAGAACTTGTATTATAACCTCCAACTACACTAAATTATAGTTGAAGTTATAAAACAGAAGCTGAAGTCCAAGTATTATGGAGTGGATCATAACTTTGAATTGTTGTTATATTACTTAAACCTCTTTGCGAAACACCAACTACAAATAAATAATCGTCCTGAATCGTCTAAATTTACGTAAGCCTGGCTTGGAGGACTAAAAATATAAACAAATGCTAAACCGCTTATCTGGTAATCTGGTAATACATGTATCAAGTTTTTCAAACGACTTCTTCTATTGGATCATAAATATAGGGTGATTTTGAATAAACGCCAAAAACTTTCAGGGATGATATAATTAGTGAATAAGTCAATGCAATCATTTTTTGGGGGTAGGACGATTTCTTAAGTAGGTACTTGCGAAAAACCTTATTTCATCCTTAAATTTGCAGAGAAAATTACGGGGTTTCGAAGCGTCGGCGACCGCAATTTTTTGACGTTGATTCCAAATCGCTCTCTATTTACTTGAACTGAATTAATTGCCATATCTTTGCTTCGAAGTTGCATTTTTACCAGAGAGTAGTTTCGTACCCTCGTCTACCCATTTTCCCCAAAGTTGATCTAAAAATTAGAACTTTTACCATTTAGAAGCAATTTAATAATCAAGTCCATAATATGCTAATATTAGCAATTGATTAAAGTAATGTAATTGGATTGCACCCTGCACCCATATCGAATAAAACTGTAAGTAACTTAAAAAACGCCGTAAAAGATCATCTTAAGATGACTATTAATTTATTTTCAATAATTCAAAAATCGTATTTTAAAATAAATTCAGTAGATAGTGGTAAAACCAATAACAATGCTGCCGATTGTTAGTTCAAATACTAACAACCGATCCTATAATGTTTCGTGAAATTAATTCTACCCGTCTACGAACAAATTATTAGAAATAAGAAAAGGACAAATCAAAGGCTCAACGTTAAATTTAGTTCGTGATAAAAATATTCAATTTCTTATTTTTTCTCTCTACTGAATTATTGTGATTAAAATAGACTACACACAAACGCGTATCGCTGAAAACATTCGTTCCAGGCCTCGAGGCTTGTCGCTTTTGCTGTAATGAAACATTTTCCACCTCCAAACGTACCTACCATACTATTTTTTACTGCAATTAATTTACTTTTCAACGCTCATTTCGGCACTTTAATTAACAAGTAAAAAAGAATTTTGATATGATCTGGTTTCTGTAACGAAATAATAAAAAGGAATACGACAGAAGAAAGCGCAGAGTGGGTCTTCAATCCTTCAATGAGATGAAAGCCTAGAAACAAAGATCCACTTGCACAGTTAGTAGTAGTTGATACAAAAATATAATTTTTTGCTTTATGTAATAGGAAATATTCGCGTCTTTGTAGTGAATATGTGCATTGTGCATCGTTTGAAAGATCTCTTTTCTGAAGTAGCTTATAATGAAATCTAAAACGAAAATCGAGGAAAATTTGGTACATATTTATTTCTAATTAGTAGCTGGTTGTTACATACAAATAAAAAAACGCCCTTAACTTACTTTAAAGTTTTATTGTCATTTGTTCCAGATATTTGAAAGATAATACATCGTCTGCGTAAGTGCACTCAACACCTCCAAGTGCATCATTGTCTTTTCTATCCAAATTAACCAAGATAACCACGCACAGTTTCCTGGCAGACATCAGAGACAACTACTCAGTACTCGGCATACGTCATTGGACTAGATACAAGGTAAAGTAAAACCGTCAATTTTAGTTATTAGAAGTTGTTACTGTTGATGACACAGTTTTTGATCTACCACCAGAGATTAAAATTAGATACGCATGAAACATTCTGTTTGCGTAGTTGATATTTCCGATAAGTTCTTTTACAGTTTACATACTTAATTAAACATGGTGTGTAATAGGGTGTAATGCAAACCTATAGTAGATAATTTTTTAAAACCACAATTTTTACCTCTAAAATTGCTAAATGCAAAAAAAATTGAAATTTATTTACATCACCCCAAAATGTCTATTTCCGTTTAAATCATATTTTCGATATTTTCCCACTTTGCCTTTAGGTAGTGATGTTTTTATTAGGGTTGAATTTAATATTTTATAATCAAAACGTTCCCATTTTTAAGTTCAGTGAAATAAAACTTTCTGAATTAATAATTTTGAAATAATTCTCGTTTACAACTAATTGAAAATCAAAATGGTGTTGTTTTTTTGTTACTTTGAAATTTAAATTGTAAAGTTGGCAGGTTTGCCTAACCTAATATCTAATTAATATACTATACACATGTTGAAGTTTTTAACTACTTCAACACATTATGGACGTCCCAAAGCACAGAGTAATAACGCATAATTTCGCTTTGTGGCTGGGATGTAACAACCCTCAACGATGTGTCAGCCCAGTACGAGTTGCAAGTGGATTGTAATTTGTAATAACACAAAATTATTCAAGTTTAAACAACGCTAAACCTCAGATAATAATAAAGGTAAAATAAAATTACGTAGGTAAGGTTTTCGGAACTTTTATTTTTTATATTAAGCGAATAAAATCAAGTCGAATGCTTTTGACTACTTTTCTGCTTTAATAACGTAAATTTCGTTCTCATATTATATCCTATCGCACAAATTGTAAACCTTTATCTGACAGTCATGATATAGAATTGCTATATAGTACAAAGTTGGCAAAGGGGTTGTAAGTACGTATTTGTTAGCAATAAAATCGTTCGGGCTTGATAATAGTGCCATATTAAAAGTTTATTGTACCTATTGAAATAAAAATTTCGATGTGACTTTCGCGTAATACTACTCCTATCTTGATGTAATATCAAAGCAATTTTATCGGATTTTACATGTACTCGGTAATGCCATCGTTATTAGATTATAGCGTGGGTTATTTGTAACTACACTATTCGTGCACTGGTATCTCGTGTGCGTAGTAGTTATTGTATTGATAGACTAGCATAGCCCGGCATAGCTCGGAACTGTATTTTTGTAGATCAGTAAGATTGTGAGATATTTTGTCTATAAATATTCTGCTACTAACACAAATTTCAGTTCCATTACTCATCATGTAGAAGTGGTTATTGTTTACCGAACATACTTTCAGCTCTGGTAATGACTAATGACCTCATGATTACCGATACCTATGTTCAATTTAGCACTGAATTGAGTTTATGTAGGTCGCGGTTTGGGTCGCGGTCGCCCTAATAATTTGAACTCTTCAATATTTTAAAAAATGTACATACCTTGTACCTACCTACTGGCTCAGTTAATTTCGTGTGGTCCTGTGATTAAAAATTCTAATTTCCTCATTTTTACGATTAACCTTAGAAAATTTATAGAATAATTAATTGACTCTTGTTTTTATCCTAGGATTCGCAAGAAAACTCATTTTTACCCATATCTCTTTGTAATCCATTCTCTATAAAGCAAATATTCTGCTATTAGAGATATCTCCCATTATGCTCGTATGCAACATTTCAACTCTGTACATTGTACCTTATCTGGCAGCGGGTTAGAATATTATGTCTGGGCATACACGCAAATTTAGTCTTTTATGTATAACACCGAATAAAAACCATCAAAGCTAGCCATTAATTACTCTTTTAAAAGTAACCCTTTCAATCCTAAAATTAAGAATTTTTTTTTTACATAATACGTTACCTTTCGATCCGATCCATTGGCGCAATTTGTATACAGTCGTTTAAGTCTCTCGGGCAGAGCAAATACTTTTTCAGGATCCTATCTAGACGTTTCATCAATTTATCTGGCATAAAAGTTTCTAACCTGTGCGGGGGAAAAGTATTTCGAGGAAATGTAGGTGATAGTTTTCAATATTATATAACTTTAAAACAGGCACCGACATTTTTATTGAGCACAGAGATGAAATTATGCTCTCGTGCCTATACTATCATTATTCCCCGACGTCCTTTTAGGCCACAACAGATGTGACGGTCTGAACGTAAATATTATTTGTCAGAAATCAGAGGTAATTCTCTCGCGTGCGCCTAAATCTTTTTTCAGTGTGAAACGAAGGCATAAGTTTTAAAAGTCGCAGTAAGCTATTTCACTGTTTTCAACTTTTCTTTCTCTTTCTTTTTATGGACTTACAAAATACGGTGTTAGTAAGCTAAACACTTTGAAAATATAAATTTTTAAAACAGAAGTTTTTATTGATGGCTAAAAATAAAAACTAGGCTAATGGGAGGAATTGTATCTTATAAAGAGATGAAGAATTTCTTGAAACTTTGTAAATACTTGTAAGGGTACCACAAAAAATAGAACAACTACTTAAGATGGAATAGGTATTACAAGTAGACTAATTGTCGCCTAAGTATAATTATATAAATAGTATTGTTTTGAGTCTATTGTTCTCTAATTATTTTTACCAATAAAATTTTCTTTATTCAATAGAATATAGAAATGCCTAGTTTTGTCTTTGGACTTCAGACAATGCGCATTGCTGTAGTGCATCGTGCATTGTGGGATTTTCAAGTTCGATTCATAAGTGCACCTAAGGGCGTAATTTTGGAACAACAATAGAGCATAAGCAAGCAACCTAGTGTTGATGGCTTACATCGGTTTCTTCAACTATAATACAGAGCGGTTAGTTTTTCCACTCAGTCCGTTATTTATTGTTTGATTTCAGTAATTAAAAAAATATTGTGAATGATAATAAAAATACTACATAATATGGGTTCTAATTTTAGTATTTTTCAATATCAACTTTAATGTCAAAGATAAACAACTTTCTGTTTTTAAAATGGGTACTACCTATATATTTTTTATTTTGGCTAGTGCTAGTTGAGAACTTGTTCTGAACCCAACGATTTCTACAATATTGATTTTGGCTTAAGAGGGGACATTCAAATTATCAAAGCCAATAGATGGCAGCACGTGCTATTTCAGCTTATTTTTATTTACCACACCATTATTATTCCGTCGAGCGAATCGATTAATAATACACACCTACTAAATAAGAACTTGGTGCTCTATAGCCTAACGCAATTTTGAGAGGCGTAAATGGTAAAATACGGACGCAACTCACTTATTAAAATTCACGTAATTCAAAAAAAAATACAAATATAATTAAACTTTGAGATGGCTAACCTGTACTTTGAATGTTATTTTAGAATACGTAGAGGTGCAAAACTGAAAATTACCAACCCTAAGTGCACAGTGTGACTTAAACACAAGACATTGACAGACAATAGGTTAGATGTTGACTTTCTGCCACAACATAAACAGTGCAGTGGCGTACCAGCAAACGTTAACAATGGATAACATTCAAACTTTAGACGAGTGCGTCACTGCACTTTTTATGTTGTGGCGGACAGTCAACATCTCACCTATTGTCTGTCAATGTCTTGTGTTTAAATCGCACTGTGCACTTAGGGTTGGTAATTTTCAGTTTTGCACCTCTGCGAATTCTAAAATAACATCCAAAGTACAGGTTAGCCATCTCAAAGTTTAATTATATTTGTATTTTTTTTTGAATTACGTGAATTTTAATAAGTGAATTGCATCCGTATTTTACAATTTACGCCTCTCAAAATTGCGTTAGGCTATAGAGCACCAAGTTCTTATTTAGTAGGTGTGTATTATTAATCGATTCGCTCGACGGAATAATAATGGTGTGGTAAATAAAAATAAGCTGAAATAGCACGTGCTGCCATCTATTGACTTTGATAATTTGAATGGCCCCTCTTAATAATTATTACTATTACTAAAAATGAACAAAATGTATATCATCATTAACTTGATTTTTGATATAACAGTTGATATTGAAAAATATCAAAATTAGTCTAAATTAATCTGGACTGCTTCGCCCCTGTTAACAAGAACCAGCGAAATAAACATCACAAGACTGAGAATCGTACATACCAAGCTAATAACACATGAATTTATGTTAAAAAATCCAGAACCACCAATCTGCATCACTTGCGACGTCCCAATGACAGTCAAACACCTCATGTGCGACTGTTTAACATTTCAAGATTTCAAGAGGCAAGACACCGGACTTGCTAACGATCTACAAACCATCTTTAATGGAACCACCGAAAATACCGACAAAATTTCTAATTCCATAAAGGCGATAGGTATCAATTTGTAAATCATACAGTAAGCTAATAGCCATAGCATTTCTATCATTATTTACAAAATTATTTTTACTTTTTTTAAATTATTGAAATCAATCCATAAATAACGAGTTTGGAGTTATAGCCTTGGACGTTTTCAGTCATACATCTAGATTAAATTATAACTTATTTCCTGCCAAATATTTGGAATAATTATTCTACTCAGAACTCGACAACTTTTTAGTTGTTTTGTTTCGGTCACGTCACTGGGTGAAACTGAAAATTGGTTCTTTAATTTTAAATTTTTAGTATTAATATCCACTTTCTTTTATCTAAAGCTTAATTTTTCCTGAAGGTACAGTGTGGTAAAAGGAATTGTTTTATTTGTTTTAAAACATCTATTTTAGCAACTACCTAATAACAACATTGGGACTAATTTAATCATCCCTTCATCTATTGTTTCCGTTATCCTGGGCGCCCTGTACACAACATACAATTAGCCTTTGGCAAGCTAGACTGAAATTCCCATTCCTATACGGAATAAGAAATACAAAGCTATTTTGAAGAATACAGGGAAATTGCGTTAGTGCTTTACCTGTTTCACTATTTAACAATGCTAGATGTTGAAGGATCAATAAGCTCTATTTTGGTAAGAAACCACTAACTTATGAAAACCTCGACAGTTGTACGAAAAGTAATTATGTTGTGTCTTGTAATTGTAATAAATTCTAATTGCAACAGCTTCAAGACAAGTCTTCTTCTATTTCTCTGTGTTAATGATCTTGATCGTAATTTAAACTTTATGATTCATAGATTTACTTAAGAGAACTAAAAATTAAACAAATTGTGTTAAATGTGAATTTAGGAATTTAAATGGCCAATTTAAAAATAATTGTCTTAAATCCATCTGTAATTCCCTGTATTTAAGAACATTGAAGTCGTTTATTGGCTGTGAGTACACAAGAGATTTTACATAGACCCATAGAAAATTGAGCTGAGTTTTAGTCCGACGACCGTGCTGGCCAATGGAGAGACCGTGGAGGGCCCTCACGATCCACGCGTGGATAAGTGTTATTTAACCCTGAAACCACATCGTAAACAAAATCAAAATCTACAGGGCGAGTTTCACACTTTTGAAGTTTTACAGCCGCAACACGTTTTCAAAAATATCTCTACGGACCTCCAAACATTTTCTCACTGGTTTACACGTAAAAAATCAAAAGTTGTTATCAAATTGTCATTTCTTTTCGAATTAGGGCCTTTTAAAATTTCGCTAAGCTACTAAACATCTAAAACAACATAACTTGAAAACAAGTGAAAATCGGATAAGTGTTCTTTATTCAAATATTGCAGTTAACAGCCCTACAGCCTACAGCCAATGGTAGGCTATACAAAGTTATTAGAAAACAATAATCATTGATGATCCATCTACTTTTTAGAAATTTGTTAAGAGTAAGAAATCCAATCAGACACGTAGTTTGATGTATTATGAGGGCCTTCAACTGGAGACCTCGCAGGATACTGTCGATGCTTTTGCAAGTTATTTTCACTCGGTGTATTTGGGTTTTTTGTCTTATATTTACGTATAGAATACGCTCCTAGAGTTCGGTGCAATCCTCCCGACTCATTCTTTATATAAAACCGTGCGGTACCCCGCGGCCCATATTTAAATAATCGTTTTTGGGCTAAATTAATCAGCAAACTAAAACTATGCATTTTATTTCTAATAAACAAAAACAAGTACCTACATACATACAAAAAGTAGCACAAAACTTTAATTTGCTTGGGAAAAGGGAGCAGGTTCTGTTTCTCTAGACCCCTATACGCCATATTCGTTTCATTAATTTATTGAAAAGTGTTTCTTATCCGTTTCATAATGTCTGCACGCGCTGTTGGACATTCCGGAAAGACAATTTCCCGACCATTTCCTTAACTTTTCCCCTCAAAAAAAAAAAAGAAAAAATTGTATAGGGATAAAAACAATATTATAGTATACACATCTGTAAAGATAATAAAATTCTCTATCGATTGACACAATTATTTAGATGCGGTGTCATTTGAAAAATTGTAGTAGGCGTTATCAGTCCTTTTTTATTAAAAATAATAATAATAATAAAAACTTATTCATGTTGGCTTACATATTATGTCAATATGGGAAAATTCAAGATAGGTACTCAAGAACTAATCTACTAATCTGTAGAACTAATCTGTAGAGTAACAAACTTTATCAAGTAACAGGCTCTTTACATGCTTTTTAAAGTCTTTTAAATTTAAACGTTTTATGCAGTCCGGAAGCCTGTTGTACAGTTATGAACCGTAGTAGCTTACGCTGCTTCGACTTTTATAGATCCGCCCATATTGAAGCACTAAATCATTACCAGACCTGGTGCTATGATCATGCACACTAGATTGTGAAGAGTATTGGTCTATGTTTTTCTTTACATGAAGAACACACTCCAAGATGTAAATACTCGGGACAGTCAAGACTCTACAATTCAAGAAAGCCCGACGGCAATCCTCACGATAACCCATTCCAGCCACCAACCTAATAGCGCGTCTCTGAAGCCGAAAACTCCTTCTGTGGTGAGCCGATAATCCCCACAGGAGTATCGCGTAACATAATCTTGATTGTATCAACCCATGAATAAAGCTAGGAGACCAGTTTGAGTTGACACCTGGGGGATTAGGCGCCTTAAAGCGAATATGTTTTTTGTCAAGTTTCAAGCCAGTTTGTCGATATGAGCTTTCCACGTGAGTTTGGGGTTCAGTACAATACCAAGAAATTTTGCCTTACCTACATTGTTTTTTGTGCTGAATGCGATGTTCACAGTCTTATCACTTATCAGTATTCAGGCATAAGTCATTACGTTTTAACATTACGTTTGAAGATGGCAAGACAATTGAAGTGTCATCCGCATACAGCACCGTCTTGGCACCCCTGATATTTAAAGATAGGTCGTTAATATATACCAGGAACAATAACGGTCCCAGCACCGAACCCTGCGGCACACTTCTAGTAATACGTCTCGTTTTTGAGTAGGCGCCATTATATCATATACACTGTTCTCTACTATCGAGGTACGATTTCATAAGCTCTAGACTCCGCTTGTCGAACCCATAGGTCTTCAATTTATCAATCAAAGCATCATGCGCGACGCAGTCGAATGCTTTACTTTGGTCGCAAAATGCAACTCCTGTGAGGTCCCCAGCATCATTGCCCTCGTATATGCAGTTGCAGAGTTCAACCATGGCATCAACCGTAGATCTTCCTTTGCGAAACCCAAATTGATTATTAATTATTACAGAACAATTGGTTTATAAAGATAATATACGCATTGTATGTTGGAGAGGACACTTTCATAATCTGGCTGGGTCGTCTGGGATCCCACGCCCCACGATGTGGTTGTAGGGTTAAATAATATGTTCTAGGTGCACAATAAGATGCGGGGGTGGCATCATCGTGCATAAAATACATAGCTTGTCTAGATGAACTAGATCATTCAGTTAAGTAAGAAATGGGTGTTCTTTTCACCACTTAAAGTTTGTAGCTGAAAACTACTAAAACCCCGTTGTTAATTTTTGTTGTGTTGTGAAAATTACATTTTTAAATTGGTTTTCGTTCTTTCTTTTTTTATTTGTTTTAAGTAAAATTTATTAAGGGTAAAAGGATAATTTAAATTTAATATTATCTCCCATTTGAGTTTACCAAATGAAGTTTTTATGTTTATGTTTTATCATATAAAGTCTGCCTACCATACTATATAATTTTGGTAGCTATTTAAGTACATAATATAAAAAGCCTATTAAGTACAAAATTTCTACTGGTACCATATTATCATTTCTGCACGAGACTTCGTTTAATCTACTTAAAACAAATTCATAAGCTCTCACGAACTCCATAAATATGAACAAAATTGCTTTACGTTTGTTAATACTAGTTAAAACGTGGATTCATCTTGAGTACTTGCATTTAATTAATTATCGATTAGCGGAGAAAATTCAAACAAACCACTTCTTCGCAGTAACGTAGCTAAAAATTGCTAAAGCTATAAATAACGGGTGGTAGTACATGAAACGGATCATGTTAAATTTTTATAGAGATTTACAAAATATAAATCTAGTAACAATATAAAAATTTTGGATTACGTTCGGATTTATTTAAGTAAAGTATCGCTCAACCCTATTCTAATAGCTTTTAAAATGATTTGAGGCATATAAAAGTCACCCTATGTAGCTTCTTTACAAGACTCCATCCCTAAACGCCCTTTACGCATAAATAACAAGGGTAGTCATGGATGTCACAACCAAGTTGAAATCTGACAGCGAGATTCCGCCTCCACACATTAGCGTACTATTGTGCCCTAATAGTTGCCCGAGCAGGGAAAACTAAACGTTTTATTGTGTGTTGGACATTGTCGAAAGAATTCTACATATATTTTTTTTACAAAACGTATAGCGTGTACGGCAATGCGAGTTTCTGCTTGTTAAGCTTTGTTATCGGAGATTAATATAAATTACGACATTTACTTAAATATTACCGGCGTTTAATCATAACTTGAAACGATACGTAAATTAAATAAAAATTGTTGAGCTGTATAGAGTCAAACTTCCCGTAGTAATTTAAAATTCGCTGGTGACTCTTAATCGGACAAGTTCTTAACTTTTCTAAAATAATCATAAGATCATAAGTATGCACAGTATCACTTAAACTTTATTGAAGAACTACACTTTAGCATGCTAATAACATTTTGAATGTTAATACTTCAACTTACCTAACTAAATTGGTTTTTAAATTCAAGAATTTTCATAAATTTATTTACAATATATACAAAACAAATTCTTTTTTATGGAGCTTTATAACATTTTCATCTTTCTACCGTTTTGACAATAAATAAATTGACACATAAAATTGCTATAAACGTAGGTATAACCAAATTGGAAGCATTACCACGATTGGCATGAAGCATCGCTGCAGGATTTTCTTCTAGATATAAAAACGTAAAAGTAAGTTTCCTTTAATTTTTCTCATAAAATTTAAAAAACTCACCTTCCGTGGCGTTGAGCACGTGAACGTTGATAAATGCAGGAATTGCGTTTGATGGACTACACGTGTAGTTACCACTATGCCTTTGATCGGCTTCTTCTAATAGTAATACACTCGAATAACTGTCTGCTAATACTGTAACTCCCTGATCATAATTGATCATTCGTTGGTCATGAAACCAAAATACGTAAGATGGCGGTTCTGTTGAGTCCCGCAAAGTGCAAACGAGACGAAGAACGGAGCCAGCTCTCAGGTGTATGTCTGGAGATCCGAAAATGTCAGCTACTGCCTCTGTAAAAAATCGTCTCAATATTGATCAATTGAACAAGATGTAAGTCGATATTATAAAAACGAAAAACGAACGGAAAAAGTTTATAATAAAGGGAAAATTAATAATGGTAATGATGCCAGCGAAAGCCGTCCATTATTACAAAATGTATTTTAGTCTAAATCTGGCCAAATTTTCGCCCCTGATAAATTATAATGTATTAAATTAAAAATAAAGCCTCTAGAGGAGGGTAAGTTTTTAATCAAGCGGAATAAATAATTTATTACTGACATTCAAGAAAGTTTCACATTCTAAAAAAACGGTTCTTTAACTCTTATTTTCGAAACCACATTATAAGTCGGGTTGATACTGTTAAAAAGTTTCACAGATTTTCGTTTCAGATACCTACCTACCCGAGAGAACTTAAAACTAGCGTTTCTAACTTTTAAAACTTTAACTTAACAAAACAACCAAAGAAACGTTTAAATAACACATGTCTAAAGCTAAATATAATCAAATTGAGTTTTAAGATGTACAAAAAAGTAAACTCGAATTTAACAAGCCCTTAAATCTTGTTTTATAAATCCTCGCAGACTGTAAATACATTAAAGATTTTTTTCCTAAAAAATAAAATGGTGCGAATTTAAAACTTCGAAATCCTGCATTTGCAATGCAAATTTACTTTTAATGCAGTTGTTTTAACAGATTTTCTAGAAATCATTTGGATGATTGAAAGAAGTTTATTTAAAAAAAACCCTTCGATTACCTTTTTATTTTATTCAATTTCAATATCATTTAATATCGTTAAGTCACGCAAAATGATATGACAATACAATACAAAAATTATGTTTATCTAGAATCTATAGTTAAATAAACTACCAAAATATTAAGTATGGCATGGTATAATAACATAAATTTTGATTAATACCAAATTTTTATTCATTGCTCTACTTAAAAAACGAGGCAATTGTATGTTATTATTTTCATACGGTATAAGCATATTTTGTTGTAGTAATGTCGGTTTTCAGTAATTGCAGTTACATTAACCCTAAGGCGGTTCACACGCTGAAGGAATTGACAGCCTAACTGCCAATAAGCGATATTATTGCTTCGAGATATAGTTTGCATTGAATTTAATCACGAGTCTCACATTTTAGCAAGTCGATATCGGCTTTACGAAAATGTTGGCGACTGCGGAAAATTTTATTGGTACGTAGCATGTTGGAAATTGATAACCGCGTCAGTAGAGAAATATTTGGAAATAAAGAAAAAATTAAAATATAAAAATCTTCAAGTTAGTAATTGCTTTATTTTGAGTAAATTTAGATTGGGGTTTATTTTAAAAAATACTTATAAATTTTCTTAGATGCGCTAGAACGTTATAAATTGTCAGAAATTTTCTGAAATTACTCAATTTCATATTCTTGAGCTTGGGGAGAATTAAAGGAAATACGTTTTAAAATCAATTTAGAATTTACCCTTCAACATAACTACAGATGTGCATACAGAATTTTGAGAAACCTGTTTGTAGCACTAGGGGGCAAATTTTTGATACTCAAGAGCAAGAGAGCACTGAGTAAACTCATGTCAATAGAGGCGGTCAAATGAATTTTGTGAATGATCGTAGATCGAGAGCCCACACCTAAATGCAAGGTATGCAAAAAGGCGACTAGATAAAACATAGAAGAGAATGAAAAGCCTAAAGAGATGGGCAAACTATCACCTGAGGAAGTCAAAAAATTACCTCAAAAAAATTCGAAAGATGAATAATTAAATATTTGAGACAAAAATTATAGATGGAGAACTGGGAGAATATAAAACTATTGGATACGGAAAACCTTCCGATGCCTAACCTTTTTTCAGTAAAGGGACCGTTCAGACGCAAGGTTTTGCGCGAAGTTGTGCCAGCACGGTTTTAACTGCACAAAGATTGTGCAAACTTAGCGCAGTTTTATCCTTAACAATACTGCCCTTACTGTATTGTCGTATTCTACCTACCCTTTGCTATATAAGTAAGTACGGCTTAAAGAAAGAGATTAGTCGATTATTTATCATCTTCTCATTCTTCTTATTTGTCCATAGGCTAATACGCCATCGGATAAAACTGCGCTAAGTTTGCACAATCTTTGTGCAGCTAAAACCGTGCAGGCAAAACTTGGTGCAAAACCTTGCGGCTGGACGGGCCTTAACACATCCGTCTAACGGGGGTCTTTAGAAGATCCCACGCTGAAATAGCCGGTTATTTTTGTAATTATACAATAAAATATTTTCTTTTTTTACAGATTGTGTAGGATACATAAAGAAAGTAAGTTTAAAAAACCTAGCGCAATACGACCAAATTTGACGATAATATTACAAAAATTAATTATAATAGTTTTTTAGCTTTCTTGTGAATGATAAAAATGTTTTGAAGATAATAAAGCCACGTTTTGAAACAAAAATATATAATATGACGCGTTTCGCCCTAAGGCTTCATCAGATAAAAAATAAAAAATTACAAAAACTAAAAATAAAGCTTAAAAATCTGTAAAGGAAATAAATCAAAATTAGGTTAGCGAAAAGCATAAATTTTTGAAAATAAACTTACTATTATAAAAAACGGAGATGTGTCTTGTAAATTTTTTGATATGATGAAGCCTTAGGGCGAAACGCGTCATATTATATATTTTTGTTTCAAAACGTGGCTTTATTATCTTCAAAACATTTTTATTACAAAAAATCATCTTCCGGGGTCTTCTAAAGACCCCAGAGCATCGGAAGCATCGGAACATTTCCTACAGTTGATCTGGTGATATCTAACTCTCCAATTTTTCGACGAACATCCAGTATAGATTTAAAGTGGGAAACAGATTTCCAGACACGTACCTACATTTGTTTTGAATACACATTACACACTCCAAAAAACCACCTTATCTTGTTTCTCAATTTTATACATTTTCAACAGGAAAATTAATTAATTTTACAACTTATAAGAAATTTCCACCCGAGATTAAAGTTTATGCATAAATAAATATATCAGTTTTATATTGACAGCAAATTTTTCGTATTAAAAAAGTTATTTATTTTATAATTTCATAAACTCTCGTTTTTCGGGACGAGTTAAATCAATAAATAAAAAAGTATCAAACATTTAAAATCACTCGATCAAGCTTGACATGTCAAAAGTCTGGAAACAGAATGAAATTGAAAAAGGTGGACCACTGAAAGAATTTTTTTTATTAATCGATCACCAGTCATGGGGAGGATTTATTTTATGCTTAGTTTAAAACGCTTTATCAATTTCAAAGGATTATTAACCGAAGTTACTTGTATGTTGTTTGTAAACATTGAGTTTAATTATTTGTTTTCCAGCACGTGAAAACAACTTTCATTAAATTTTCTTTTAATTTCGGTTTATGCGGTCTTTCAATACCAATAAGTTATTTTAACTTTATAATTTATTTCTTACAGTTATTTCCTTATATAATAATGATTTAGCATCGGGCACGTTCAACTAGGGTTGAAAAAGGAAAAGTCTAAAAAAGTTTTAAACCTCTATAATAAAAAATAATTATTTAAACGATCCTTGAAACTATTTAATTAGTACTACAAGTTATTTAAACACTCGTAGATTGCAATTTAGAAATTCCTAAACTTAGAAACTAATTTAGGCTGTTGATCATATTTATAGTGTTAAAATATTTATGCTAATGTCGACTAGTTATTAGTTATACTACTTTAAATTAAATATAAATTCTCTAAATGCCAGGAATACGCTTATGATTAAATGGGTTTATAATTTATATAAGTTATCCTTAATAAGTTCAACTATTAGTTAATTGGCGGGCTTCCACTAATGGTGACATTTTGCAAGTAATTATGACTTTTTTCTTGGAGAAGTATTCTAATTGAAACAAAAATTTAAAACGTAGCAAGTTTGCATATCATTTTATTTTTCGTTATACACGTAATTAGCTGTGAATGATTTTGTAACGATGTGGATTTTGTTATGGTTCAGAGCATAGTTGTTATGCATCCTGAAATTCTGGTTCAGAACTGGCAAAATCAGCATCGTTTATGCGCTATCTCTGACTGAGCTTCTGATTGTTTTATGGACCCGTAATTTATAAATTGAACCCCTTTGCATCTTTAAATTTCGTCCTCTAATCAATTTTTCCCGTGCTGAAATGTTAATTTGAATTTAATATTTCCACCGTGTTCAAGAACTTTACCTAAACCACAACTGCAAGCTTTCCGTTAAGTTTAAAATCTAATTAGGTATCATTTTTTAATTTACATTATAGTAATTTGTTTTTACTTTTGTTCATCATCCCCTGCCACGTAATATGATGAGTTGATGAGTTTATGTTATCTCTATGCAGTAGCCGAGCTACTGTGAATTTTTAACATGGACCTTACCATATTTTACCCCCCCCCCCGGTGCGTCAAAAGTATTTTTGCCTTTTTTAATTTCTATTTGTTGTAGTCTCAGCTCTTTGTTATTTTTTTGTTAGTTGTCATTAATTTTTTTACTCCCTATTTCAATCATTTATTAGCCCCGCTCTTAATCATCGTCCTTTAATTAAAAAATTTATATCTGTGGGTTCCCACTATTTTTGCCAATTTTTATCTCCCTAAGAAATTTCTCTTACTTAAAATTTTCTCTTAATTTAGATAACTTTCACGATTTATTATTTCCATCGATATCCCCACTGGTCGCTCTAATTGGCGCGCGAGTTATAGTTGCAGGTGTAACATTCTTAAGACCCAGTTGTATAAACGAGCTAATCTGGGAGTCAGAGTTAACTCAGAGATTAACCGAAATTCAACAGAAATAACAACTAATATTGAGTTAAATTAAAATAATTTTTAGAGCATATTTAAAGAGCATGTATCTAGTATTCTTAGAAGAGCATATCTAAATTTAAAAATCATTTTTCAAAATAGATATTCTTTAAGTCAGAGAGTCAAGACTATTCTGTGCGAAGCTATGGTATTGTCACATTTTAATTTCTGCGACTGTGTGTATGGACCTTGCCTACCTTCGATTAAATAATATTTTTTATTTACAAATTTTATTTTGTCTTCGGCTTGAGCTAAGTCGTTGGGACATTAATAGCTCATCAACGTAAGCTCTGTTTGCTATTTCATAAAACAGCCATCACCTTCCACGTTTCGTATTTTCGTCTCAGTAAATGGATTTTAAAGCCTTCGATTAGCTAGCAAATAAGTCCATAAATTAAATTTTTGAATAAAATACACATTCGAAAATGTTATCTCATTTTACATTCAATCCACAGGTGTGTCGACTGTTGATAATGGCGTTGATACCAAGTGCACAGGAAAGTTAAAAACGTTTCAATAGCCTAGTATGTTTATATATCGTTAACCAGCAAAGTATGTTAAATAACTGAATTAATTATTTAATAATTAGTTAATTAGTATAATTAAGAATTAGAGAATGATTAAGGAATGTAGAATTTTACCACTTTACGTGTGAGTCTTCATTATTTAACAAAAGCGCCGCGCCGTTTTGATTTCATGTTTAACTCGCAGCTTATTATTTTCATTTGATTAATAATTAATTTTTATTTCTAGAACATAATGGAAGATGGTGGAACAATAATCGAAAGGTAGGCCTCCTAAGTGAAAATTATTTATATAATTTTTATTACTTTTATAATAACTGTTAAGTACCTACACGGGAAAAGTCGTATTACTATTAGTTGCTTGTAAACTAATTTAATTATTGAACATCTAGTATAATTTAGTAGTGTATTGTCATATCCTTAAACGCCACTGTCGCCCCTCTAAAATTGCAAATGACGAGACACTTTTAAAAGAGATGACGAACATTTGCCAAACTTATGGTGCCAACATTTTCCTATCATTTTCTCTACCATATGTGCCAGCTGGGTTGCGTATAATTTGAATTTCAACTGTTCTCATAAAAACCAATCGATCAGAGCCATGTTAGGTAATGTAGCCGGCCCGTTTTCGATAAGGTCAGTTCAAAAATTGTTAGAAAAATAGTTGTTAGAAAAGGAGTTGATCTTTCAGTAAATATTCTTGGTTTTCTAATGGTTCTTTTATAATCGGATTAAAAGGGTGCTTTCAAAATTGTAGCTTCGCAGTCATCAATGAAGTTCAAACCCTTCGGGAATTGGTATTTCTGCTCGTATAATTATAACTCCTTTATAACACCCATTACTTTCTCGTATTTGAAACGAAAGCGTTTTTGGCGAGTGCAAACCATATTTACGCTTACTTAGTCTTAGTTGATAATATTCTAAAGGAGCTGAATAGGTAGTCCCATATGAAATTAACGTAAAATTCTAAGTTATTTATTTGAAAAATAAATGCATAGATAACCGGCTTATACCAGCCCCATTACAAGTCACAAACACAAAACTTAACGCGTACAAAGGCGTCGACGTCAAAGCGGCATACACTTAATATTATAATATAATCAACAATTCTCTAAGAAATCCCAAGTTATTGTTTGCTCTACTTGTTTTATACGACGTGTTTGAAAACGTCAACCAAACTGGCAAGCAAAATTAACTCGAATATCTTTAATTTCATTTGTCGACTTAAAAATGTGTTTTTCTATACGTTATAATCGAATTGAAGCTTCACTACTTTCAGCGTTAAGACACACAAATGCATTAAACTAACATTCCACAGCCCGAAGTACTCATATCTTGTTATGTACTGAAAACCAATTGCCTAACCGTAGTCCAAGTTCATATTGCAGTCGTCATTATTCTCCATTCTTCACTGGGAAGGACCCGGCTCTTGGCCAGCAGCCTCCGGTCCTAGTTAAGCCAGTGTTCGGCACAACTGCTTTGCTGTTTCTCAACTTTTGTCCTTTTTCTTTTCACCAACTTAAAAATTCATAACTATGGGCTGCATTAGCACACTTCTGAAGATTTCCGAAAGGCTGAACAAGCCAAAAAAATTTTCCCACGGGATAGTAGGGAGCAACAACTTGATATGGAAAATGTCTATCTAAACAGTTTTATTTTCTATTCTCGCATTGTTTGTGGCAATTTCAAAATTTTAACCAATGGATCACTCCCTATGAACCTAGTTGAGAGGCCCCAGTCAAAAAATAAGTCGAAAACGCGAAAAAAACACTAACATTTAAATTGCAAAATTTGGACCATCCTTCCTTGATTGAATAACTTAAAATTACAATGTAAAATTTACTCTAGAACTCTAGATTAGGTATTCCAATACTCCACTGCAAGTTCACTTGCAACCTCCGGCCGTCTATCGAGATATTTGCCCCAGGATGACCCCCGAAGCGTAGTCAAGCGACTGAGCATCGAATGTTTGCGAAGTCGCGCCGCTGTAGAGGACTAAAATATTACTCAAATCCTCACAGCTTTCTCAATAGTATATCGCGATTAACTTTATCCAAAGCTCTTCAGAATCTCTCTAGACCACCTCGTTGACTTCCAGAATTAAAGATTTCAATAGCATACCGAGTGAAGGTAGTTGCAATTTTTAGCAGCTTATAAAAATAAACCTATTAGGTACTTAATTCTTAGTAATTAAATAATTAGGTAGCGACATGCCCATTTTATTAGTTTGTCGACAGGTTTAAGCGATTAACAGAAATATTTTTTTCTACCATGCCTCTTGAAGAGGATGGCCATATTTTGTGGCCTGATATCTCACGCGATAGATCGATTTCTCACATTTCATGAAATCTTTTGAAAGAATACCTACATTCTTCCAGTTCTTTGTTAAACTAAATCTGAAATGTTGTTTATGTTGGACTTGTGTATACGTGTAATGCGTATCTCGATAACTATGCGTATTTTTGGAAACCGTGTCCATCAGGTAACGCAACTTTGAATCTCACTGATAATTATATTTTTTACCAGAAATACATTTATTTTTACAACGTTATCCAAAAATAGACTTTAATTTCTCAAATTGAAGATTGACAATGATTAGTTGAAAAAATTTTTTTGTTCGTTGTTTGCGTCCCGGACATCAATTATCGAGCTCGTGCGACAAAACCATCCTTGCCAATAATTACATAATTATTACATACAAAGTTTAATCGGTTAAATCGTGTTTTTGTTAATCACTAATTATAAAATAATCTAAAAGTAAAATAAATTGTCGGCTGGCTTTTTTATCGGACGTTCAATATCGAAGTTTTTGAGTTCCGGACTCCTCACGACTCGTCGTTTAGAGTAAATGGAAAAAGATCTGTTGTTATTATGAGAAAAAGCTACTGTTTCTTTACGAAAAAGTTGATATCTATTTTATGAAAAGCAAATGCCGAAAGAAAGTAACCGAAAATAAAAAAAGAGCAAAAATTATCACGACACCCATGGCAATTATTAATTTTCTCTTAATAGGCTTTGTTCTGATTTGTTTCAAGAAGTAGATAGTATATAGCTATAATAAGTAACAACTATGTAAAGAAAATCAAAACAAAAAGTAAGAAATTATGGTATTATGTTATATAATTTTCCGAGGTAGTATTATTAATTCATATGCAATTTCATTCTTTGTTATAATTATAATTTATAATGTTTAAACTTAAATTGCTTTTGTGTTTATTCATAAGATGTTCTAGCCACACCAATAGAAAGCATTCCTTTATTGTGAGTGCATTATTCAATGACTCTACGGTGAAACTTCAGGAGTAATTTATGTTTCATGAAATGTACTCTAAGTACTAATAAACTCGACAACGTAACTTCGACTACAATTATTTAACTATCCGGCCTGATTAGATTATTAGGGAAAATTTGTAATGTGCTCCCATCGTATTTCCATTAGGATATTAATTTTATGTTGCCTTAATTTTAAGAAAAAGAAATTTCGCGCTTACCTGTAACTCTTAGTTCTATATAAATGCTAGTTGGAGGGTGAGTAGACATTTGACATTCGTATTGTCCTGCATCCGAAGTTTGCACGTGCTTAATTAACAGACCCCAATTTTGAAGGTGTCTTACGTGCTCCACAAAGAAACGATCATCTCCACTGTACGTTGTCAATCCAACCGTTAACAAAGAAGGGGAATCTTGCTTCCGTATCCACGAAACCTTTAATTTAAAATTCATTGTTAAGTGTCTTGCGAGCTACCAAAACCGACTTTCGGATAGAAATAGTTTGACGGGAATAAAACTAACTTCTAGTTACTCGGATAATCGTATACTATTATAAAACTTAACTGTCCCTACTTTTTAAGGAAGCGCAATTTATGAATTTATAAATTTTAACAACTATTTAAATTATTACTAGTTTGAGAATGAAGTTAAAAATTATATGAATTTTAGCCCTAAAGGCGTAGAACGATAATATAGTTTCGAGCATGCAATAGCGCCGGCTCTAGAGTGATTAACGCTGCAATGCAAAATTGAATTTAGGCGCCGCGCCCCCTTCGGGAAATTTGAAGTTTGCAGTGTTCATTGTGACTCTTGTGTCATTCTGCCACTGTTAATTTATTGCCTATAATGCCCTCGTTTGATACCAAATATTCAGAAATCCGTGTACAAATAACAGACAGACTTTTCTTCCAGTCTGCCATTTTTAAATCAATAATTATTCAAATCTACCACTCGGCAATCGTCAGCATGTCATGTAATAAATACCTACTTGATGCGACGCGGCGAACAATCGAGAACGTCCACATCCAGCCGAGCAGTCAATTCGTTAAATGTGTTAAAAACTTTTCTAAGAGGAGCATTTCTAACACAGTAGGTATGACACAAACTGACTTGTAAAAGATGGGCAGATCTCTATGTACGGGCCGGAACGTGCAGCCCCATTCCATCAGGCAGATCAGGATAGTCATAAACCGATAAGTGATTGTGTAAGTAATGACTCTCAGAGTGGATAATCTCAGTGTCTGATACTTTCGATGAAGAGTGCGATAATCGGGACTAAGGTTCTGCAATGAATCATTATGACCAGCAGTGACAGACCTCCGGTGCAAGAGCTTGAGGAACTTATTCTGAATTCGCTAGATTCGGTCGAAGTACGGGGATGTATTGGGGATTCCAGATAACTGTACATAAACTTGGATGACTATAATGGAACTAAATGTAGCGCACAAACCCAAAACTTTATAGGCACGCGTTACCACCTGATCCCTCACCGTGCCAGATCGTTTCAAAAGCTTGCACTTTACTTTATAGTCAAAGTGGCAGATGTTATGTTTGCGGTTAACGGCTAAAATTAATGCAAATGCATTTGTTAAGGTTGAGAGGGTTGCAGAATAGCTGGTATTTTTTGCAATAACGAGTTAATCTGTCTAAGTCACTCTGCAAGTCTTCTAGACATTCGAAGATTCTGCTTAGAAAGTAGAAGTCGCCGATAAACTGGCTGTTTTATAATAAAAATTTCTGTACGAAAGTTGTTGTGAAATAAGTTTGCTACAAGAAGGATCGAATTAGTTTTGTTCGTTTAGCAACCCCAGCAAAGTTAGAAATATTGTTTTTCTTCGAAAACTCGAGTTACAATGAAAGGTCCAATATCACGTAGATAACGTAGACTCTGTATATAGTATACTTAGTTTAATCTTAACTGAAATTTTTTTCCACTGGACCTATTCGAATAATATTTCTATTGAGACGAAGAATTATCCGATAAGGAATTGTTGGAGCAATAACTTGTTCGACGATGAATTGCGGGCGGTGAATGATGTACCTACCCAACCTACCTACCCTATGTAATTTGATCAGTTGGTATAACTAAAAAGTGATAACATGATCTCAAAAGCATAAATAAAACTTTTTGTTATATTTTAAATTTAGGTAATTTTATTTCGGTATAAAGAAACGTGAAAAATAATTGCAACTGAAATAACGGCAGTAACTTTTTCTATTCTGTAAAGGGAATCTATTGGAAATTTCAAATCGTCACTCACATAACAACCAAACCGTGACAACTTAAAATTACAACTAACAAACAAAAAGTTTTCAAGTCGTTTTCTTTAATGAAATTGGGAAAGCCTACCAGGCAGAACAAAACACAAAGTTTGATAAATTATTGTTTAACGGTTTTATAAGACAAACTGCAGTACCAGTTGGAAAAAGTTGAAACAACGATAACTACCCGAAGTCACAAGTTTATATTTACAAACCCTACTCTCGTGCGCAAATATTTAGCAGTTTGTTAATAGTTGATTTTAATTATCAAGTTAAACAAAAAGTTATTAAGTTTTAGATCTAAATGATGTGGTGCTTTGAACCTGACGGTTACAAATTTTATTTTAAATTATCAACTAAAAGTTTGAAGTGTTAAAATAAATTTTATACTCACCACTCCATTATTGAATTTTCTTATAGCACAAGGTAATGTAGCGGTACCACCTATTTGAGCGTAAACTACGGTGGAGTTTTCCGTAGCAAATACATTGGAACGACCGCGAGTAGAACTAGTTTTTAAAGAATTATCCGAATTGTCTTTAGAGTTTTTCCTCACATCGATATTCAGTACTTTGCTTCGATGTACGGCTTGCTCTCCAGTAGCTGTAAGATGAAATAGACTTGGTTTAATAATATTCAATTGCGTGCTAATTGTACATTGATAATTGACATGCTAAGTAATATTAGGTACCTACATAATATTCGCTTTATTGTATTTTAAAATCTTTCATAACTAGGTCGGTCGATAGACAATTAATTTTAAATAGAACAACACGCCAGTAGGAGTAGATGCATTGTTATAATTTCTTGCTTCAAAATGTCTGATTCAGCAGATTTTCGATACCACGTTATGCGTATCGCGTTATACCATTTTAATGCATAATTGTTCTCTTGATTATAAAGCTTTCAGGCAGAACTAATTAATGAACTGAACTCTCGGTGCCACAATTTTTCATATTATTAAAAAAGATTCTAATATTTTTTACGTTCAAAGACTTTATTAAATGTTACGAAAATTTGCGAAATTTATAATGAGAATTTAATAAAGCTGCAAAGTTGGAAATAGATGAAACTTTGCCCCTGTATACCTATGATTGATTACTATGAGAAAATTTTTTAAAATATTTTTCTTTAAAATTTTCTTCTGGTATTTTTGTATTTTTCGCATGCATCGTCAAACAGCATGTTCAAACTTAATACAGAGTTTGTTGTCTCGTTGGTGTTGCGAAAATAAAAGGCTTCTCAAAATAACTACCATCTAACTTAACAATGATTAAAATAGTAATGACCATAAACCACCAAGGTAAGCGTGCGTACGTTCGTACCAACAAACAGGATGCTGCAGGGTCTCTTGTCGATTATAAAAACAAAACACGAAGTTAGTTCTACAATATCGGTAGCAGCTTCGTTTCGAAACCTTGCGGAATGGCTCCTAAAGGGACACAGGGAGCAGTGGGGTATACTTACCCCTCAATAAAATCCCACATAGTATAAAGTATAAACGTCCGAAAAGACTCTAAATGAACAGGATGTATAAATTTCTCACCCATATAAGAAAGCTACTCCACTATTTTCACTTATTAACGGAGGAAATGCAACATAAATATTATAGTAGTATGCAAAAAATCATAGGAAAGATGAAGAGAGCATTCCTTTAATATTATGATTATTCAAAAATCTTTCCAGATTTCAAAAGTTATTCCCTACCATAGAGTTATTTTTGTAATGAATAAACGCTTGTAATTTGAGTTTGACCATAAAAACTAATTACCGCTATTTTTTTCTTAAACTAAAAAGCAAATGATTATTATTTTAGCATTTTTATAGATTATAGAAAAGTGTATCTTAAAAAAAATTAATTATATGGCAGTTGTGGATTATTTCTTTACAATGACACTCAATTTACCAAACAATTATTTTCATTTAATTCATTTTCATTTTATTCGAGATTAATGGATCAGAATTAATTAAAGGCTTGATACGAAAAAATTGTATTTTTAATACTGAATTGCTGTTTATATTTCTTCATAATAGAAAGAAAAATCGTTATTTTGTGATTGCTTTAATGTGTTTGTGACGATAGTTATGTAAAAACGAACAAGCGAATGCTGATTTATAATAGCGAGGAATCAAAAATAGGTAATAATTTCAAAACGGTTGGGTGGAAATATTTAAACTGTTACCTATAATATTAAGAGTGTTTACGAAAAAATTGTTATACATAATCTTGACTCCAGCTCCATTAAATTTATATTGGAGTCCTTATATTATTGGGTAGTTTGTAAAAGTAGACATTTTAGGGCAGTAAAATAAAACCCATTTGACCATAACCAGTCTTTAGCATTCCTTATAAAGTGACAAAGATAAAGGCACTTCTAGTGAAGTAGCATATTAAACACTGGAAGGCAGCTCCTGGACAGTGGCATTCTACAGTCCTATTGACTTGGACAGAGGAGAACGTTTTTGACTCAGAATGAACAGGGGTGAATTACGACTGGCAACGGCAATAATAACTGGCCATTACCAGCTTAAAAAGCACCGTGTACCTACGATGGGACTAGAAGACGTGCAGAGGAAGAAGAACTTCCAATTCACCTTCAGATACACTGCGAGGCTTTCACAAGAAGCGGTCACAGCATTCTCGGAAAAGAGAAGATGCTCCTAAGAGAACTGCCCAAATTACCAATAGAAAAAATTCTGGGCTGTATCAAGAGGACAGAACTCACATAAAGGAAGACTACATCCGAGGCCTGCGATAGATCCGAGAGGTCGCGATGCAAGAAACGAAGAAACCACTAGGGACCAGTCTTTTTATCCTTAAAAAGTGTCTTTTGGATTTCAGTTTCCTTATGACTTTTCCCGTATTTGACGTACCATTTCAGCATACAAAAAGACCTTTCAAACTTACGCCCCCTATCCTCGGTGTAGCTTTGAAGT
The DNA here is from genome assembly GCA_950108345.1 of Malthinus flaveolus. Classification (NCBI taxonomy): domain Eukaryota; kingdom Metazoa; phylum Arthropoda; class Insecta; order Coleoptera; family Cantharidae; genus Malthinus; species Malthinus flaveolus. The sequence continues at coordinate 66,249,828 of OX467285.1, forward strand.
ATTTACCGCCCGCGAGCTCATATATTTGCAATTTTCTTGTACACACTTACCCTGTAAAAGTTTAGAAAACGACAAAGAAAAATTTATCAACGCCTTCTCGCAAGTAGTGCTTCATTTTAACTTTTTAATTTAAAAATGCTGCAAATCTTGTTGTTCGTTAATCAGCAAGTGAATGAGGGTTATAACGTGAAGATTAATGATTGAGCGAATTATTGTGTTATTAACCAGTACAAAATCCTGAATAGAGTTTAGAGTTCAATGACGAACAAGTCTGTTTAACCATACTCTATACTGAAATAAGGTTAAAATGAATTTATTAAAGCTATCATAAATTATGTCATTTTATTAATATAGGTAATGATATTTCACGACTCTATTGGATTCATTCACCGAAATTTAATCTGTTTCTATAAAAACACTTTTTTATGTTATTGATTTGTTTATAAATATCTTAAAAGAGAGATTACCAGACCGTATATGATCCAATGGTTCTAATTGTGCGTTTTTTGTTGTCTAAGGCATTTCTTTCTTTTGATGAGAATAAGCAAATCTTTTTATTTTTTTTACTGAATTACGTGAAGGGGTCCTATATAAAGTTATCTAAGCACCCATTCTTTGGCACACAATCAAAACGTTTTATTTTGAATTAAAACACGTTCAATTCCAATAACAAAATTGTGGGTTCCAAATTCTGCTTATATTCGAATATTGTTGTATTTCTACGGTATCTCAAACTAATATTCAGATAACTTAAGGGAATTATAATTTGAAAGCCGAACGATGTAGAACATTTCGCAATCTTTCAACGTAAATACCTGAGGGGATATTTAAAACAATTGCGCTCAATTGAGCACTATAGAGTTTCAAAAATGATTTGAAAAGGAACGAGTAATAAGGAAAAAAACGACAACTCGATTCGATCTAAAAAATATTGGAATTATGAAAAAATCCGGAGCGGGTAGTTCCTCCCGAAGCGTTGGAAACTTATACGCAAAAGGAATGGGCGATGATACCAAATAGATTATGAATAACGTAATTAGGAATACGCTCGGAAGGTGCCAAACTGTGGTCGAATCAGGGGTGGTTCAACTCATTAGCTTTAGTAAAACCGTGACATTTTTTGTCTTAGTAAAGAGACTGATTAAAATGGCGAATTTTTTTCAATAAAAATTTATTAAAAAATATTTAAAAAAGAGAGAGCGGCGTAACTTTATTAGTACCTTTGTTGCCAGTATTAAAACTAAAATTTTAAATAAGTAGTTTGTCTGCTACGTTGCATAAGCAAAACTATTGATTACTTACGATAAACACAAGTTCTATCACATACCTTCATATTGTGTATGACATGCAGGCTGTAATATTGTCTCTATGCAGTTAAGCAAGTGGCCGAACACAATATAATCACCCTGATTAAGTGGGTGTCAGGAGAGAAGGTACTGAACCTAGCAATTACATGCTGACAATAACGATCATCGACCACGTTAATAAAGAGGATATTGCTGAGCATACCAATAGTAATAGTAACATTTAGAAAACAAAAGAATTATAGAAGCCCAGTTTGGTCTATTTGGTCTAATTTATGAAAATTTTTAAATATTCGATGTCTAAAAATACAATCAATCTCTGTAGAGCGGCGTGCCGGGTGCATCTTCTAAGTTCCTACTTACACCACTCCAGACCACACAAACTTTAATTAGCACCTACAACTTATAGGTACCTATATCTAGAACAAAAACAACGTGATACCACGTTTAAAAATTTCCTTCCTAGGCTTTCTCGATACAATTTCATTTTGATTAATAGGTTACTAAACATTAAACATACTTAGTTCATATTTCTTTCCACGATCGTTTTGAAATATTACGTTTCAGTTATACCTATTTCCAGATGTCCGTGTTTGAAAATAAATTTTAGCTCTCAGAAACGTAAATTGCTATAAACTTTCCTAAAAATTCAACAATTGATCATTTTAATTTTGCATTAGCCCGAATGAACGAGAAACAATGGTAGACAGGAAATTTCATAGACAAATATGAGAGTAGCCACACAATGATCCGATTTAGAAATGCGTAATTTGCTTTGCTAGTTATTAGCCTATAGAACAGTTGCACGGGTAATTGGTTTTATTGTAAGGACGTTAAATTGTTCTATTTGGAGTGTGATGGAAATTAATTCTGGAACGTGGATAAAAATTGGTAAAATTAAATTCGAACGTTACAGTAGACCTTTCTTTTATAATGCCAATTTGGTAGTCATTTCTAAAATGCATTAAGCCCCTCCATTAATAAATTTGCTATTAAATAACCCCAATGCATACAAATTAGTTGATTTGGAATAAACTTAATGAAGCGTAGAATTTTCAATGCTCGTTCAATTTAACCTAGTTACGAAAGATTTCCCGTTCTCATTTTGACTGTACCTTTTTTAAATTTTTATTTTACTCTAACCATACGTGTTGGGGTTTGATTGAGTCTTTGATATCACTACTGGTTCAAGAATTCGAAATGAATTCCTTCATAGAATTGCACTTTTAAGAAAGCTTTTATCTCGCGGTTTAAATGTTTAGCAGGTTACACCTTCATCTTGTTGAAACAACAATAATTAAATGAAATCACGCCTTTTTCAACCCGTATAAATATTATATTAAAAAGGTTAGAAAACGTCTCTACTTCACAGCTTTTTCTATGAATAATAAACAGTCTTTTAAGTGTTCTTCAAATTTATGTAAAATGTACCAGCAATAAACACCCCTTTAAACAAACTGTCAAAAACATTTCCAGCATCGGTGAGCTTTTTGAAAAAAAATGTAAAATCTAAATTCCAATAAAAGTTTATTGAACCCGAGACTAATTCTTTGAGGAAGACTGTTGATGTACGTTTGAACTAACGTATTTTGTTGCATGGTCGGTAATTTCTGGCCTTTGTACGACCCACTTCAAAGAAAGTCTTTTCCAAGCTAAGTCTTTCGTTGAAGTGGAACGCAACTACTGTCTAATCGGCATGTTGAGATTGAGGATTGTTTAACAGTTTTGGTTAGTTCCAGATTATAATATAAACCGTAGTTTAATTTTATTTTAGAGTTTTGACGGGTTATTAGCCCCAAAGGAAGGCTTTACGACATTACAATTTAAAAAAAATATATACAGTGAGCAACCAAAATGTGTCACGGCATTCAAAAATTACGCCAGTAAGTTCAAAATCCAACATTACAATTACAAAATAGTTATAATTTAGGACAAGCCTCTCCGATACAATTAAAATTACCTCACCACTTCCAAAATATGACTTTAAACTCCCGCAAGCTGGCACAAATCATATCACTCCCCGAGAGCACACAGTTATATCGTACTCAGTTACTAATCGCAGCAGAGGTGCATTTAGTCTGGTGTTAGTCCGCTTTGAAGTATGGATTGACGGAATGGTAACCTAAAGGCTCATTAAAATGCAAACAGTGCAACAGAACCAAGCAAACGTATAAGCACCATTTACAATCTTGTAGAAAATTAAAAAGTCGGTTACCGTCACCATTATCCTACCCTTGGCTTTCAACCGACACCAAACTGAAGCGGCTGAGCCTCCCTTCAGATGTCTTGTTTTCACACTTCTGTATCGATTCCACGCGAGAGAAATTTACACGGTAAAACAGACTCTAGACTAACGTTCAGATATTCGAGCCTTGTCGATACAAGTGCCTTAAAGAGATGCCCCACACAATTATAATTTGTAAAGTTATTACAAGGTTTTACAAAAAAAACAACATTTTATTCATTTTATTGGATATTGTGACTAATATCTCATCCACGTGTTGGTTGAAGCTCAGTCGGTCATCGGCGTAAAATACACCTCAAGTCCTGGTCGCTTTCGCCGACTTCGAAAATCTCATTGCACACATTTGGTAAGATTTATAGTTTATTGGTAACTCAATAGTTGTAAAATTAATTCAATTAATCTTGAATTAGTAAACAGTCCTGTATATGCAATTAATTCTTCGAAAACTCTTTAAGTCGTCGGCATACAACAAAAATTTGGTATTTGTGAAGCAGCTCCCCAGGCTGTTCAAAAAAGCACAAATAGAATCGGACCGAGGCGACTTCTCTAAGGAACATCAGATGCAACTGTAACGAAATTAGACCTGTGATTATTCAGGATGACTGCCCGTTTTCTGTTTTTCAGATAGGACGTAAACAGAGCCAAAAGGTTTCTGTGCACAGTTATTTGCTATTGTTAACATTTTAAAGTTTAGATTATTTGTCTATGTCAGAAATGAAATAACTGTGTAGAGGTGGACTTAATCAATATGAATATGAGCAATTTGCGAACTTTTTAAAAGCTTTGGCCAAAGTTGAATATGAAGTTGAAGGCAACAATCTTAACCAGAACATTTGAGACTGACTCATCGAGAGCGAGAGAGAAGGTTTAGATTTAGATAAGAAAGTTACAAGTACTCTGCAAGAACCTCTCCATACGCTCTTCGTTCCTGACTTTTCCTCTTTGCCTGTGAAGGCTGAATCAGTATCCTAACCGCCGAAGGCGCGGAAACCTCGCAAGACACTGGCTTATATTTTTTCATTCTCAATGCAAATAAATATCGTGTATAAGCTTCTTACTGAGTGTGTTGTACTAACTGGACCCACTGACTTGCACTGTTCAAGCTATTTTAATATAAAAAGTAGGAATATGAAATGGATATACCCTACAATCCACCCTTTTCCAATGTTTGTACTGTAATGTACTCCAATAAATTTCCATTTACTTCAAGTGTTTTCTCCAAAACTAAAAATTTAATTGGAAGGCTTTAAGAACAAACTGTTTCATTTTAAGAAAATAGTAAGTGTGCTTGCGATATATTAATAAGAATAAGCAGAAGTAGTCGTATTGTTTTACGTTCCACGTAGTATAATCCCAAAATTTGAGAAAAATTAACTAAAAGCTATTTTCAATGAAGTATAAACGAAACAAATTTTTCACGCTGTAACGCCATTCTGTAGATTTTAATTCATTTAATTAGTTTGTTAGCATTCCCAACGTCTACTGCATTTCTGTTTAGAAGACGAATGATGACATAATGAGTTACCAACTTTGACGTTCTACCTTCTCACAATCTCAAAGTTAGTTAATGAAATAGCCGAACATCTAAACTACTATAACAAAACGTAAGAAACGAAGGTTGTTGTTACAGAATACTTGCTCTTTTTGAAGTTTTGCTAAAGTTGAAATTAGCCTTTACAGTACAATTAGTCTTTTATTTTCTAATACAGAAAATTTAATGAAACAACCCATTCTCATACACGGCTGCTGCTATAAAATTATCCTAAATCGCTTCGAGCGATATTTCTTTCAACGAGCCGTTGAAGTAAAGTGTACTTTTATTTAGGGCTGCTTTTTATTTTTATATTCGACATCAAAAAAAAGTTTATGTTGCATTGAAATACTTTAAATTATAAACCTTTTGTGCTATCGAGACTTCCATAAAACTATATAGCACGTATTATGGGCACGTGCGCATAGGGTCCCATATATTCCACATGTTCTTTGATAAACGATTTCATAGTTGGTATTCATATGCATGTTATTGATGTTTCCTGCCATCAATAAAAGTCTGAAATAGTACACTCGTTAAAATACGCTGAAAAAAAAATTAAAATTTCTTCACTAGAACAATATTTTCGTACACTTTCAGTTTGACATTTACAAGATTTACGTATTTAACTTATTTTAAAGAAAAACATAAATTGCCCAAAACTTTTTGATAAGCTTTTTTTAAACTTTTGAAGAAAGAACTTTTTACGTAAATAAATCTACGTTACTGTTGAAAGCGTTTAACGTAAAAATCACCATATTTTTAAGTATTTCCAACGAGACTTTGAAAAATAAATTCAAGTGTGAAGAAAATGCGATTGATTCGATTTAATTGTTCGTGAAATGAAAAGAAGGAAAAATTATTAATAGTAGTACTCGTTTTAGAAATTGGCGTTCGTATTTTTATTTTATTGGGTGGAAATTTGCTGGCGAAAGAAAAATTAAACGAGGTCAATGTATAAGAAAAACCGACCACTAAACAAACCTTAAATGTGTGATAGTGAAAGTCTGAAGAGTAGTTTAACATGCAAAAACGTGAAAATAAGGGAGTTTTTTCCTTATTGCATTTCCTACTCTGTGGGTAGTGTGTTAGTTCTAGAAAACCGTTTCCCAATTTTTCAAATCGACACGCTTCTGTTCTAACCAGGGGGAAATGACACTCTAAAGCTCTAGATAATAACCGCAATTTCTAGATTTTGAATTAATTTGGCGAATTTTGATCTCAAATCGTAGTTGTTTCATATCGGAAGACGGTACACTTGTATGTGTCCGCGTGGGTCCGTGAACTTAGCAGTGACTACCGAATTTTTTAAACATCTCCCTAATCGCTAGTATTAAGTCGTTAGTAACTGTTTGTAACTCCGCAAATTCGACGTTTGTAATTCAAAAATAACCGAGATTTTTGAAGAAGATTACAAAGAAAAACAAGCGAGAAGATGACCTGTGCCAGTTTAATTACATGTACTGCGAAAATTCGCAGTGGAACAAGAATTTGACAGTTTTCATTAAGGGATGAACAGTCCAAGTACTAGATCATTTGGTGTTTTCTCATGTTGTTTATATTAAGAACTAATTACCTATTTTAAGCGGAGTATTGCAAAAGCTGTCGTACCTTTATGATTCTTCCAATTTATTCGAAAATACTTTTTTCAATTTAGTGGAACAAACTTAAATTTAATGGGGTCAAATATAACAATCAGAACATTATAGGTAATAGTTCAGTCTCAATAAACAAAAAAGTCAAGGCTTCGGAAAAACTATCATAGAACTGAAAATTAGTACTACACAGACCTTAAATACATTATTATAAATGAATTGTCAAAAGTCCCCATCGATCCTACTTCTGCTAGAACTTCCAAGTTGTGAATAAGAAGCTTCCCAAGTTCAATAGAGCACTCAGTAATCTTACAATTTTGAAAAAAAATTTTTAATTTCTTCACAATAGGGGAAGAGGAAACCCAACGCGACTTTTATTTTCAGAATTCTTTAATTTCATCGTTAGTTTACCTCATCCAGTGCCGGATTACCCATGAGTGGATAACCTTGGTGGCTGATTCCTTCATGAAACTTATGCGTCTTACTCCGCAGTTTATACAGCGTCATCCAATAAATGCATTCACTGTAACTCCTTCTCCGCGTTATATCTTGAAAGCGGTTAAACTTATGGAAAAATGCGTAGAACAAATCTTGTAGCTCATAATGTTTTCTATAACTTTCTTCATAACCTTCATCAGCGTTAGATCTATAGGAGACGAGTTATTTGCAAAAAACTGTAAAAAGTCACCTTTAAACAGCCACCCTCCCCCGCTCTGCCCCGCCTACCGGAACTTTAAGTATGTTGTACTACAGGTTCTATCGAACAACCATACCAATTTTCAAAATTCCTGGATGGGTTTCTCTCAAATGTCATTCGTTTGTCTAAACCGAAAACCGATTTTTCGACCTTTGACTTTGAATAAAATTTTTAGCAGAAGTGGGATCGATGAGGAAGTTTGACATTTCATTTATAATAATGTATTTGAGGCCTGTATACCAATTTTCTGTTATGCGCAAGTTTTTGCCGAAGTTGAATGTCTATTTTGATTGGAATACTAACATCATGATGTATGTATGACCTTTATAATTTTTATTTTTTCATATATTTATGATCTTTAAAAGAGATGAAGCCTCAAACATACTCATCTATCGGCCCATCCCTGTTTAACGGCTGTTTATTATTTATCAACCGTCCACCACAAAATTCATTCCAAAAAAACAGCAAATAAAGACTGCGCACTTGTGTAGTGTAGACGCGTGTTTTGCATGTTTTAGATACATTTTTGCACCTGCAAGAACTTACCTGATCGTTTAAATCGATTTTTAAAGAAAATTCGTGGAAGTAAAAAGCGATTTGTAAGTATTATAAAACAATTACCCATTTTCTGTCGAGGGCTATTAGTTTAAATAAGGGGTTTGGTTAAAAATCACGCAAAATATACAATCTATAAACTTCATTTGAGCACGAACTTATTTCTCTAATGTCCTTTTTCATTAAAATAAAAATAACAAAAATTAAAAACAACATCAATTTAGCACGTAACTAAATTATATTTATTTCGAGAAAACTTTGATTGTTATACACAAGTTTTTCAAGAAATAAACACTTCAAAAAGACTCCCTAAAGGAAACTTTTATAGAAAATGAATTTTCTTACCTGCTTCAGAATACTGATGCGCTCTCACGATATTAAAAATAAAAATAATTATTGTGTATATTGTAACACTCGGTAGAACGCGTAGCTTCATCTCCGTTTTAGTCTATTTGGCATTTAGTTGTGAAATAATTAGTCACTAATACGACAAACAAATAATTTACATCACTATTACACCGATAATTTAGCTTCGGTTACGCGCTCGAATTTTAATCACGAAGTACGATGAAAAGTCCATTAATGTCATTTTATAGCACTTACAGCAATCACATTGGTGATATTGTAAAATTACACTCAAACAAACAATAGTGAAGAGGGTACATAAAATTCATTCTTACGAAGAGACAATTATAGCATTGTAGTAATTTCGTTTTGTGACTACCAATTCTGAACCATTGCTGAAATAGTCATTGTTCCATAATTTGTAGGCGAGACGCTTTCGAGTTGAGATTTCGAGTGTTCTATTGCACTAATAGAGTTGTACAACCGCCAACCACGTAGAGAATTATTGCAAATAGCTTCTATACCATTTCTGGATCTGAAACAAAATTACCACATTTATTACCTACATAAGGGTTTTTCGTTTTCAAAGGATTACTTTAAAAGAAAAGTTGAGAGATGCGCAGTATTAATTATATTTTAAACTTCCCTTCTCTTTCGAAAGATAAAAATGGAATAAAGAGAGTTTCGAGTCAAGATGTAATTAATACTTTTTAAACATTTCTCATTTTTACGCAAATAACGGATTCTTTTTAGTCGATCCGATTCATTTAAAGTTTTTATTTGACTTATTTTATTTATTTTTCTGATAAATTGTGCTAACTTGTTTACAAGAAAATGAAAGTAATGAAACAGACGAAAAAATTAATTTTATTTGTTGACGAAAGTCAACAATATATTATTTGGAACTCTATAGTTTCAGGATTTAGGAATCTGTAATTTATGAAAATCTTGAAACTTTTACAAAGAGCGTTTTTGTAACATGAACATCGTGAGCTTAAGAAACTCGAAATTCTAAACTCAGTTAAGAAGGTAAAATAACAATTAGGAAGTTTTAAATTATTCATGTAGTAGTATCCCAGATCGTGAAAAACATAAAACCCCTTAAATTTAAATTGGCGTTAGAGTTAGAGGGTTAGAGGAAGTCAAATTAACCCAAAACCACTAAAAAATTAAGTTCGGAAGATGGGATATTGACAAAGAAATTTAAAGATGTTCCAATGACAAACTGATGGTTTAACTAGAGGGAAGAGTTCTGCAAGTTATAAAATACGGGGTGTTTCCCATAAGTGCCTCATAATTTTAGGGGCTGTTACAAGAACTCAAAAGAAGTCGTTTGACCCTAATTTTCTTATACCGAAAGTTCCCCCATTCAGAGTTATAAGGTGTTTTAGCTGAAATTTTCAAATTTTTGAAAATTTATTGTGGCGAAACGAAAGCAGTTGAGAAAATAATTTTTGTGGAGATGCCTTATGTATTTTTAACTCTATGAGATAGATGTGGTACTTTTGTTTTTCTACTGCCAATATGGCGGATTCAAGATGGCGCTAATCGAAATATTAATGGGATTGCAATAAAATTTTAGATACATGGGTTTCTTGAAAATTTGTCGACAAATCTGAAATTAGAATTTCAAAATTTAAAAAAAAATGAGAAACGCGTAACCTGAGAAAAAAAAATTGTTTTTCCAAATTTTATTAAAATAAATTATACTGTTAGGTACTTTCAAATATTGGCTTTCGAACTATCAAGTCAGATTTTCTAAATTTCATCTAGGAAAAAAAATACAACTATTTGAAAATACTTATATCAGTACAAATACAAATAATAATAATAATAATATCATTTATTTCGCTAACAAGTACAATCCGAGTACAATCATCAACCACCACGACCGAAATAAATGATTAAGAGGGAAAATATTTTATAAAGTAGGCACTTGATTTTAAAATTCATAAATTAATTACTTTCAAATAGCTGTATTTTTTTTTCTAGATCGAATTTTGAAATTCTGGCTCGATTGTTCTAAAGCCAATATTCAAAAGTACCCACAGTGTAATTTTCATCCAATTGGGTAAAAAGAATTTTTTTTCTCAGGTTACGCGTTTGTAAGTTTTTTTTAAATTTTGAAATTCTAATTTCAGATTTGTCGACGAATTTTCAAGAAACCCATGTATCTAAAATTTTATTGCAATACCATTAATATTTCGATTAGCGCCATCTTGAATCCGCCATATTGGCAGTTGAAAAACAAAAGTACCACATCTATCTCACAGAGTTAAAAATATATAAGGCATCTCCACAAAAATTATTTTCTCAACTGCTTTCGTTTCGCCACAATATTAATTTTTAATGTTAATTTCCCCTGTAACTCTGAATGGGGGAACTTTCGGTATAAGAAAATTGGGGTCAAACGACTTCTTTTGAGTTTTTGTAACAGCCCCTGAAGTTATGACGCACTTATGGGAAACACCCTGTATATGTTATTCAAATTGGACCGATAGCATAAATGAAGTTACTGTTGCGAATGATTTGGGGTTTGGTGCTGCCCACTTTTGTTAATCACTGGTTTTGTTCAAGTGAAATAATAAAATGGGTTGTTGAACTGGAATATCAGATAGCGTATGGTACCTCAAAGTCAGTGCTGGGGGTTTTATTGTTTATTATATTAGATGAGCTTGGACTACCGTGATCATATCTCATATCGAGATTTGTAGGAATCAAGAGAGAATGTCAAGTTTACTGTATTATATTCTAAAAGCATTACAGAACCCCACTTTTATTAATAGTCTGGCTATTCTGTATTGCCTATTTGGTTTAATTAGCCATAAACAATAATACTCGTTTCTTTTTCGTTGCCTTCGTTTACTTTGAAAAAGTAGTATGTTAGAAAAAAAATGTTTAATTAATTTAATTTTTTAACGTTTCTGGTCCCCCTGAATCTAAATTTGTAAAAAATGGGTGTGTATGTGTGTGTGTAACGTCTTAAAACAAAAACTTCTACAGCGGTTTTGTTGAAATTTGGCTTATTCAGTCACAGGAAATGGGGTTAGCTTTTTTTAGCTGTATTTTAAATACAGTACTGTGTATATTTTAAGAGGGGTGGAAAGAGATACGTTTTAACAGTTTTCTGCAAATTAGCGCCAACATTATTTAATGCAAAATTAAATTTTTAACAAAACAGCTCCGATGCATTTTGGTATTCCAAGCAAAGGTTATGGAGATATTGAAAAGGAAAAATGCTAATATTTTACAGTTTGATAAAAAAAGACAGAATCACGGACCCCTTCTATATCTCCGTAACTCTTGTCTGGAGCACAAAACTGCTTATGACTTATTTTGTTAAAAATTTTATGTATATTAAGTTTGTACATGACTGTGTTGGCGCAAAACCACAAGGTTCTCGAAATAATTGCAAAAAATTGTTAAAACTGTTTAATTCCCTTTCTAACCCCCTCCCACGCAAACCCAACGTTCTATGTCGTGCAACTTTTTATCACTTATTATGTGGAGGGTAAACAACAATTTGCCGCAACAATTTTACTAGATTATAATTAAAACTGCAGAGTATGGCACGGCACGTAAGTTTCATAAATGGAGTTAGCCACCAAACTTATCCACTGATGGATAATCCGGCACTATATGAGATAGGATAAAGATGTAATTAAAGATTTCTGAAAACAAAAGTCGTGTTAGGTTTCGTCTTCACCTATTGTGAAGAAATTAAGAGAAAGTTTCTTCGAAATCGTATCATGTAGTGGGCGCGTTTTCCCGTAAACGAATTCATTGTTACCCTTCGCAATATCTCGAAATGGGATAACCAAACTTGTAGATAATAATGTTTTTTATAACTTTCATAATGCCTTTATCAACGTACGATCTACAGAAGGCGAGTTGTTTGCAAAAAAACTGCTAAAACGTACCATTTTATTCCCTTTCCACCCTTTCACTTCCACTTCACACTTCCACACATTACAAGGAGGGCACAGAACAATTTGTCGCAGGGTAGAACTTTTTTTCGGATTTTGAGGTTGGAAAGTATACCATTAGGGCACTAGTTAAAAAGAACTAATTCCAGTTACAAGTTTTAATAATTATTGAACATTTGAGAGTACAATAATGGTCAAAGGGTGGTTTTTAAATAATTTTTGATTCGACAGACGTCGAGATAATATTACCAATAATATTTTTGACCTCGAATTAAAAATTTGAATTTTAGGTATTCGAAAATATTTATTTGATATAAATAAAACACGCTCTCTTTATCGTATCGACCATTTGCTTTACGTCGATAAGAAATTTAACGCATTTGGCCGAACAATGCAATACGATTTTTAAATTCTATACAAAATACTACGTAATACTCATCGAAAAATTAATATTAATGATTTTTAATATTTCAGTTTCTCATTGAAGTCGGTCGGTTGTGTGCTGCGCTCTCGTTTGGAATTATCCGTTGCCGTTTTTTAGGACATTCTACAAGAAGTTTGAAGTTCAATTTCCGCTACTTTGTGAAGGTTAGTTTTTTTTATTTACCACAAAATTTTAAGGGTTACCTACTACTTTTTTACTACCAGTTATACGCAATAAGACTGCGGAAGAAAGATTGCAAAATACAGAACCATCATTGTTGAACGACGTTATGACATAACCTTTTTTTCTCGACTCTAGGAAAGTCGTACTTGACTATGACCTTTTAGGGCCAAATCAGTCGTTTTTTATATTTTGGCGGCTGTGTAGTTGTACAAAAATAAATAGTTCTGTTTTGAGGGTTAAAAGCCCATAGTTAATAGGTAATTCTAAACTTCCGACAGAAATAGTCACTAACTTTATTTTCATTTTAACTTTAAAGTGAGTTATTTTGAGCTTTAATAGTGAAGCTTAGGGGTACATTCCAATTTTTTGATATTTGGTCGTTTGAATTACCTACATGATGTGTTATCGTCTTATTTTTACGGTGAAACTAATAATCGAAGCTAGGATTGTTTTAGTTAATTTTTAAAGTTTCATATCGCGACAGTTCCTAGTCAAATATATTTTTTCATTTTGATTTCTGATTTTTAATAATTCACTAGTTGTCAATCCTGCCAGAAAACGTTTTTAAGGGCTACTTTTGCTGTTTCCTATTGCTTAGGAAAGATAAAGTCTTATTATTAAATCATTAAAACTCTTTGTAATTTGACAAATGAAAGATTTCATTGCAGAAAAATGAAAGTTGTCATATAGATGCATGTTTAAAGCTGAAGGACGTTTTTAGTTTATATGAAGACATAATTAACTGATTTTCTGTCGATCGAAATACGTAGTTGTAGACTTGTCCTTATCTAATCCACACATTACGAAATTAATGACCACTCACTATTCTTACTTATTTAGTTTCGGGGGTGAATAGTTTTTGCAATTCATTAAAGAGACTGTTGTGAAATCTTCAGGGTTGTTAAAGCTTTTTAAATTTAAACATTGTGGATTAAATAGAAATGGATGATGGTACGTACCTACGACGTCTATAATTTTTATTGTACTATACCTAATTATAATCATCAACTTTCTTATGTCTTATGTTTAGTTGTGCATTTTCAATTTTTGTCAGCAGAAAGCAAAAAGATAGATAAAATAAATAATATGTACAGGATGACTCTAAAATGGCGTGTAAGTTCTTCATTATGTTATAATAGGGGACGGTTATTTGAACTAAAGAAAAATCTTTAAAAAATCTATCTGCTATATCTTTGTAATTATTAAAGAAGTAAATTGTAGATTTTGCAACATGATACTGATGTTAATAATCGATGACAGATAAGAACATAAGTGACATAAGTCAACATAAGGGTAGTTTCAAAACATCGTTGCCACATTCGTTTTTTAACAACTTGATACAGAAATTTCGATATCACAATTAATTTTACAGGATAATAAGGTCTTATATGAGCATTTTTTGACCAATAATTAAAAAAACATATATAAATCACTAAAGGCAGAGACGAAAAGTTTCAAAATTTGTCAGAGTTCTCAACTTAACTTCTTCTTTTCTCAACAAATTAACGGCAGAGAATTTTTTAGCATTTTTGTTTTACTTCAATTATTATCCCCTCAACGTACTGAAGAGCTTATCCACCATTTTGGAATCACCCTGTACCCTGTATGTACAGGCAGACAGATAAAAATTCAAAATGTACAGTAATACGTATATGTATAAAGCTAATACATAGGGTACATCTATAACTTTCGTTGAGGTTGTATGCGGATTAGGATTTTTAAAAGCTCCCAGTACAAACAAAACACTTACGTAAAACGTATTGGTGTTCCAATAACAAAATATGTCGGTGACAATGACTCGAAACTAGCTCTTGTAAAGTTAGAATTGCCTCTAGTAAATATATGGCAGCTTCTGTTTACTCTTGGTAGGTTTAGGAATTTGTCAAAGTAAAAAAAGACACAATTTACGTATTCGTGTAGTTGGAAAACTAAACAAACTCGAGTAAAATCGCATTTATTTTATTTTTTCGTCTAGATAGTAGTTTCGTACATTTCTAAGGATTTAAATTTTTGCTGCGCTACATTATTACTTTTGATTTATTTTTACTGTAAAGTAGTTTTCATGTTCAGCAAAATCATTTCACATAAAACATTTTTGAGTCTGCCATGTGTGTCATTTCGTGTGAATTTCTTCATGCTCGTATAACCTTCGTCTGTTAGAGATGGAATTGAAGATACGTTTATATCTTTAACGCAAAAATTGAGTTTCGCTATTAATATTAATATTGGGCTTTTAATTAATACTTATTTAATGCGTTCAATTATTTTAACCTTTTTATACCGTGGATATTATCACGGTTATCTCTGAAAGGTCTGTAGAACGCGCTCCACATATTTATTATTCCTGAGACCCAATACAACAACTTAAATCGCTCGCTAAAGATCATCAAAAATTCCCTTTTTTTTAATACTTTACAAAAGATTACATTTAGTGATATATGCAAAGGACCTCATATTTTTTTAACGGTTTGGTTTCCACACTTTTTGTAGAGAAAGAAACTCTCATTTCAAGCTTTTTGTGGCCTGTGGATTGTCTATGTTTACAAATTTTACTATTGTTAATTCCAGTAAAAAAGTTTCATATTTAGTGCCAAGCTCTACCAAATGATATTTTTAACAGCTTCAGGAACTCGTCATTTTTTATTTGAAAAAAAATGAATACGTACTTATCTATACAGGTACTTTTATAATAGTACTTAATAGATACGCATTATTGCAATAACAGCAAGAATAATGACTACTGTTTAAGTCCGAAAAATATCAAGGGATAAGTAGTGGTGGTAGTGGGTTTAATCGGAGCGAAATTGGTAAATTGTAACCTCTGAAAATTATTACGACATGAAATTTGTAAATGTGACTTTTATATTTTTAAATATTTTAAAACCATTAAACGATTCGAGTAAATTAAAACATTTTTCGTTGCCATCAGCAAATTGAAAAGTAAAAAGGTAATCCGAGTTCTTTGATATTCACCACAAATTAATTTTTAAATTTAATTCAACTTGTTTTTGCCACTCTTTTGCTCTGAATTATTGTCTCTTTTTAGTCGTCTAGAGATAATTAAGGTTACTCTGATATTTTATGTTTATGAACTTGGAAATGAATAAACTGATTAATAAGACAAGCTAGTTTACGTTTGACTTCAAGTAGAAAAGTTCTCAAAAGCGAGCAAGGGCGAAGCTTCACCTGATCCATATTAAAGAATAGTAAATGACAGTTTTACATTAATTGTGTAATAGTATGTCTTTAATATCTCTGCAAACCCGACATTCTCATATACCGCAGGGTGATCTAGAATCAACGTCAAAAAATTTCAGGGATTATAGAGTAAGTCAACAATCATTTTTTGCTATTGTTATAGGAGTTGCCGACACTTTGTATACCCGTATTTCTCTGCAAGTTTAAGGGTAAAATGCGTTTTTTCACAAATATTTAAGAGACCGTCCTACCTACTTTGATGAAAATTTCACAACGGTTCACCCTAATTCTTGCACATTAAATACTGGAAGATCAATTTGATGTCTTGCTCATTGGCGGTTCGTTTGCGATGGGAGATGGCTTATTTGTTAAACCAAACTTTTAGTAGTGAACATTTTTTCTTTTAAATAAACTTATTGAGGTCTTTAAATCTATTAGATTCAAAAATGTATTTTAGTAATTTCTTGTCAGACTAACAGTTTTCGATGTAATAGCCAATGAGCCAATAATACGTAAGTACGTATTTTTAAGTTTAGAGAGATGATTTTCATTGGTTATTACATTGAAAACTGTTAATCTGACAAGATATTAACGAGACACGTTTTTTAATCCAAGAGCTTTAAAGACTTGAATACGCCAATTCAAAATAAAAATTGCCTCATTCCTGAAAATATCCCGAAACGGGGTTACAAAGCGTAGGCGACCCCCATAACATAAACAAAAAATGATTGTATTGACTTATTCTATCATCCCTGAAATTTTCTGAAGTTTATTCAAACACCTTGTATAATGTTTAAGTACCGTGCGAACGAAAAGTTAGGAATTTGGTATTATTAAGTAAATAATTTTGGGATGTACCTACGTATATTTACATTATTTCTTACAGGAGTTTCGGAACTTATTACTCTTTTTGAGTTCGAAATATTTTAATTATTATTTTTAAATTAAAATCGCCCGGAAGCGATTGAGCTTGGGTCTCGGGAATTTGGTTTTCATTGTTAAAGCCAGTTCGTGATGTTAATTTGTGAAATACTCATTAATCTATTGAGTATTCAAAAATTTGTGACTAATTTAGGTACTAAGCAAAAGTTTTTTGTGCAAAAATAAATTCTCCCCAGTACAACGTTTATGTGCCATCTAATGAAGCTTAATTGCTATCGATAATATTCATGAGCGTCTATACCACTATTTTCGCGCGTATGCTATACTTTCAATCTGCTATAATACTTATTACACTTATTCCCAAAAAATAAAAAGGTTTTAAAAAACTAAAAGCTACACATTTTTAATAAGCGACGAAAATTGATATTAGAGTAATTCATAGCAACAATATAAAGACAGACAGACATAGCTTTTTTAAATTATTCAAAGTAAACGGTTTCTTAAGACGTCAAGAGAAAAACACAGAATATGCATAGTTGTATCCTTTGTCTTGGCCAACGTTTTTCTACCAAACCAAATTAATTTCGTTAATGACAATATTTTTAATTCCAATTAACAATTCGCAAAACTTTTTAAATAAATATTTTTACATAATTTCTATACCGAACTCAACAAAAAAACCGCAAATTTAAATTGTTTTATTATATTTCGTGTTTCTACAACTGAGTTTGGAATAATTTGACATTGATGTATTGTGTAAAGTTCAAACTTAATATTTTTTAATATAAATGCAGAGTTCAATTTGTGCTAACTTCGTCCGGCAAATTTTTAATAAATTTTGTAATGACGTAAATTAGTTATAGGCATTTAATTAATAGCATTTGTTCTTTCCTATTTCCTATTATGTATATTATTTTTACCGAGTCATTTTTTTAGTTTATTTGAGTTGGCTGTTTCAATTTTTGTGATTATTAGCGACTTAGCTCTCTCACTAGAGGCATTGATGTGTAGTAAGCCTATGAAGTTTTTATTCACATACAAAATCCCTAGCAATAAACAATAAGCGTTGTTCGAATGTCACTGGGATAAAACTTTCAAAGAGAATATGAATCTGTATTTAATAGGGGTTTAGAGTTAAAGGGAAAGAGATTTAAGTATTTACGGACACATTCATGCTAGTCAATGCTATTTCGCATAATGGATCAGCAAATCGGAAGTCAGTAACAGCGGAAGAATCTATCTTCATCTGATTAGAAACAATATAAAAAGTTACAACAAACAACATAAATATTAATTTATTAATAACTAAATTTTTTCAAATTGCAATCATTTAAATTTTTCCCCTAAATTCTAAGGATAAAACGGTATGTTATAGTGGCAAATAAAAGAAATATATAAAAAGTAGAATAAGAATTAGGTAGAGGTGTATAAAAAACAGGAATTATTCTCTATGTCAACGCTCGAATATATCGTTCCCTGTTCAGAAAAAATATAAAGTAAAATTGTTTGCTTTCAATAGTTCCTACCCTAACACTAAATTAACGGGATAGTTTTTAGAAATGGTAAATAATAATAGTAAATAATCGACTATGTTTGTATAACTTGTAGTAGAACGCTATACAGTCGAATTCGAATTGATAAAAAATTTATATCGAAAAAGAATTCGAGTGTAAAGATAACCAAAAATATATTTATCGAAATAACTAAAATTTGTTTAAACTATAGAAGCCAGTAGTAAGGTTTTTCAAGTTTCGATACTTTCAAACAAATAGTAAATTCGATTGGATACGTGACCCTATTTGAAGCTTCTTTATAACATTTTATTACATCCAAGTAGCTCAATGTTGCATAAAATATAAAAGCAATTTAGATGGCTATCGATAATTTAATAGGGGCCGCTTGAAATAAATCAAATACCTCTTCGTACTATAATAGCACTTAATAAGAATTATAATAATAAAAAATTGGTGTTTTTAAAGTTTTCAAAAAAGGGTTGGTTTTCTTTTTCAAAACTTAAAAGTTATTAATTAGTAAAACTAGCAATGTATTGTTTCGAGCAACTAAATTGTTCTTCTTCGGAGTTGTCGCTAAGCCACGCAAGTTTTTGCGCTAGTTTCTCGGTCTCTTGCTCTTCTCAGTCATCTCTCGTCATTTATCTTCACAGGTTGACCACATAAAGTCTATTTTTGTTGCTTATAGTTGCTCTTTACAATTACGTATTTATTTTTATTAAAAAAACGTTGAATTACACCCTGAAAGTTTACTTATTCACACGTGGAGGAGCGGAATTACGGAGCTTTAAATCGCTCGAAACCGTTACAAATTTGAATTATAAACCGTAGGTGTTTGTCTTAATTAAAAGATATTCTAGTAGAATCTTGTCACGATCTCATTTACATTTAACTTTATTTTTAAACAAAAATTTTATTTATAAACTTTTTAAATATACGAGTATATCAGGATATTAACTACTATTAACGAGTACATGCTATTTTTACCCCGTTTTCTTAATTTTAGAAATGTTCTCTATAAAATTAATTGGCAATTAATTTAAATTATTTTCAGAGCGATTTAGCAATAAATCAGTGAAGGATTAAAATTTCTACTTAAAATTTTGTTAAATGCCCCACTTTCTTCTAATAAGAGAGGCACACTCACTTTTATTACTTCTGAGGGTTAAAATCCTTCTGTTTACGAGGGGTTAAGTAGTTGCTGTTTGCGTTTAGGCTTCTGAATAGCAATTGTTCGTAACATTTCCACTCATACAAAAGTTTCCTTTTTAGATGTGCTACATCTAAATCCAAATCCATCTACAGCCATATTCATTCCCCATGCTGGTAATTAATGTTTGAAATAAATTTCTAATCTGTAAAGCCATTGTGCCCGGAGCAATTTTAGTTTGGTGGATTCTTTGCTAATAAAGTAACGATAAAATTAATAAACATCGGGCCGTAGCAACAAACTTTCAATATATTCATATTAAATTAGTTACAAAATATTTCAGATATTCAGGCCTATTCTGTATCATAAACTTTAAAATAGTGGCCAAATTTAACGTTTAAAGTAACGTTCTATCCTTTTTATTTACGTGAGATAGAACGTTATTTTAAACGTTAAAGTTGACCACTATGTTAGAGGTTATGATATAGAATAGGCCTGATTGCTTCACTAATTTCATTATTTACCATAAAATTTAATTAAACAAATTTAAAGCTTCAAATGGGTGTATCGGGCTATGCGTAATAAAAGATCCTTCTCTCTTAATATTGAAAATTAAACATCTGCGCGATTTATCTTCTGTATCATTTTCCCAATAGCGCATTGTTTGAAAAAACATTCATCAAGTATAGTAAAATGAGCATATTTGCGAATAGCACTTGAATTTAGACGCTTAATTAATTTCAGTTTCTTTGTTTCTTGATAAAAAGTATTTTAATAATTTGAATGGTTTTAATATATTAAGCCTGCATATTATGTGCATATTTTTTATGGAGTGAGCGTTGAACTGTGTACCTATTGCTGTATTTCTATTTTTTATACTTTCCCGTAATATAGAAACTGCATGTTTCTGTAGCTAATTACGAAAACCTATAATAGGAGGTCGCGGGCAGGATAGGTTTCCCTACTAATAAAAGGTGGGCCATCTAACGTTTGGAATTTGAATCGGCTATAAAAAAGCAAATGAATATTTTTTCAAAATTATGAGTTTATTATTTATTAGAATTATTGGACATTTTCATTTTAGAATGAAACACAACATCATTCAAATGACTTGACAATACCTCATCCGATCAACCCAATTTTTCAGTACCTTTTTGATTGTTTGGACTCCAAACGCATGAATAGCAACTTCTATTTCGTGTTTCAAGACATTAATCGTCTCTGGATGGTTAGCGTAGCACTAATCCTTAAGAGCTTCCTACAAAAAAAATCCAACGGGGTCAAATCACAACTCCATAGCTCTACGGCATCATTGGGTCATGTTACCATCAATAGCGAACGTTACTAAACAAATTCTTGTTTCCAAAAATTGAAGAGTAGGTATGACATGGATGACATTTGGTTTCACTTGCCATACAGCCTACGTAACCATCGATCTTTTGCGCACTGTTTTTGGAAATCGATTAATCAGCCGAAGTGCTGATGTCAATTGGCCGCGTAGGAACCGTGATTTGACCTCGTTGGATTTTTTTTGTGGGGAGCCCTTGAGGATAAGTGTTACGCTAACCATCCAGATACGATTAATGTCTTGAAACGCGAAATAGAAGTTGCCATTCATGCGATTGGAGCCCAAAGAATCGAAAATGTACTGAAAACTTGGGTTGATCGGATGGGGTACTATTAAGCCAGCCGTGGCAGTCATTTGAATGATGTTGTGTTTCATTCTTAAATAAAAATGTCCGATCTTTCTAATAAACTCATAATTTTGAAAAAATATTCATTAGTTTTTTTTTATAGCCGATTCAAATTCCAAACGTTAGATGGCACACCCTTTACAAGAACAGCACATAACAGCATGTGACATCGAAGTGCGTGGCCTGATAGATTATAAATACTGATGGTCTATGATATTTTTGTTTCAAACTAATAGTCAATCTTGGTTTTACTCATAGTTTTCAGCAATTTAAATAAAACAAAATCATGCAGCCCCGTAGATCTAAAATATTTTTGGCATGCACTGCACTTAACATGTCTAATAATGCAAACTGTTTGATTTAAATATTCATTTCAGTCTAAGTGATTCTGAATCAGCAGCAGCATCTCACGAACAATGTTATGTACATCAGCTCAACACAAAATACGTATAATATACGAGGCTATATGGAAAAATTCTTAGCCTACTATAGAACCAAACAAAATTTCAATGTCAAAATATTTTATTACTCAACATATTCTCCTCTTAATTGGATAAATTTATTACAGCAAACCTGCAACGTCGCTAGACCTTTCAAAAAATATGTTTCTTCTTGCTCTGCAAACCAGACCTCCACAGCTTTTATTACCTCCTCGTTGGAAGAAAATTTACGACCTTTTAAACTTTTTTTCAGTTGAGAAAAGAGATGATAGTCGGACGGAGCCAAATCTGGAGAATAAGGGGAGTGTTCTAGTAATTCAAACCCTAAATCACGAATTTTTTGGCAACATGAGATTTGTGTGCAGGGGCGTTGTCTTGCAAAAACAAAACACATTTGGATAGCTTTCCGCGTTTTTTCTCTTTAATTTTTTCCTGTAGAGTGGTCAGTAATGTCGAATAGTAATCTCCAGTTACTGTTCTACCCTTATCCAAAAAATCAATCATGATTACTCCATGGCAATCCCAAAAAACTGAAGCAAGAACTTTTCGATCGGTCATCATCTTCAATTGAAAATTGACCTCTTTTGAAGCTTTCAGTCCAATTTTTCACGGTCGCATACGAAGGACATTGATCACCAAGGGTATTAACCATATCTTCGTAAATCTGCTTACCTCTTAACCCTTTTAAATACAGGTACTTGATGATGGCTCGATACTCCAATTTTTCGATTTTCACAATTTCGGTGGACATCTTTTTTCTTTTAATTTATTGCTTAACTCTGGTTTACTTTTTTGACGTCAAACTTTACACTGACACTTCTAATAAGTTATTGTTCGTTGCTATGGTAACGCAATATTTTTTTTGCATGGAACTGGTCTAGGCTAACTAGTTATCAATACATCCTCGTAATAGAACAAATATTAGCAATTGATTTGAGGCGCCACTATCAACATTTGGACCATAACTCGTCTTTATTAATCGTGTATGCTCTAAAAATTTAAATATGTCGCTCGAATCTGCGTAAATTTATAATTTGAAATATACAATAAATGACTTCTATACATTTAATTGCTCCTGGGTACTTAACTGATAAGAGTAGCTCTGTATTTAATTGAAACTGGCATTGTTTAACCAAAACGAACTATACAATGTAATTTAAGCTACCTCCAACTTAAAGAGACTGTCTTATACTGAACAAATAGTGGTAATTTATATTTTAAATTTATTTTTAATTAAATTTTTCGCTATACACTCAACTCGACCCTTTTGTTGATATTGTCTAATATTTTTCAAATACCTACGCGAGGTGATAATTTAAAAATGAATTTATTGATATATCTAGATCTGGAACTACTCGCAGGAAACTCATTAAAGTTTTCAATCACGAAAGACGGAAATGAAAATGATTTATTTAGTAATCCCAAGAGTCTCAAATTCAAATCTATAGAATGTGTTACTTCATTTTTACTGCATGGACTTTTGTATAGCTTCGATAATAAAAGAATGGATCGATGGAAAAAATTATTAAATCTGTATGAGAACTAGTTTACGTCTCAGAGGTATCTTTTCATTGTTATTACTTATAAATAATGATGAATTAGTTGCTTTTTTACACCCTAAATTAATTACGGAGAAAAAAATTTGCCGACTATCTCGGGAATCGAACCCAAGGCAGCCATTTCCGGTGACTGTACAATACCAATCGCATCAACTAGTCGGCTTGTTAATCTCTCCTTGCGACTCGCCGTATATCATAATCATACATTCTCGAGATCGCGAATGATTATGATATACGGCGAGTCGCAAGTAGAGATTAACAAGCCGACTAGTTGATGCGATTGGTATTGTACAGTCATCGGAAATGGCTGCCTTGGGTTCGATTCCCGAGATAGTTGGCAAATTTTTCTCTCCTTAATTAATTTAGGGTATAAAAAAGCAACTAATTCATCATTATTTAAAAATAAAAATCCCTAGTAAAAAATTATAATTATAAAAAGTTATTACTTATAGCTTATAGGTATATCGTACCTATATCAATTTTTTTAAAATAGTCTAGTAACCTTCGTATCATATTCTCTTCTCACTAAATATTCTTATCATTTATATCAGGCTAGTAAGACTGCTTAAGGGCTGAATTTTAATTTGATGATTCCAATTTCTTAGAGATGTTAAATTTGAAGTACTTGTATCAGTAACAACATTCGTTCGATATAAAACACACGAACTAGGTTAGATTAAACAACCTTACCTAATTTAATTTTGAGGAGCTTGTTAACGTTAGTAAAGTTTTGAATTAAGTTTAGTGACTAAAACAACAAAATATCAATATTCCGCTCGAAACAAACAATGAGGAAAATTATTTTAAAAAATAAGTAACGTAAAACTGCCCCTTAATAATAAATGAGGGAGAGCGCCTGCCCGAATTGACGATGCAATGACTAACAGCGTAATGAAAACAAGAGGACGTACAGAGCAACTTACGTAAAGGGCATGAAAGGGGCAATAATAAGTGTAATAAATTTAGAAACTTGGCACATTCATGAATGAGAAAAATTGCAGAATAATTTGCGAAATAAAGACAACTCCATTACACCGGGTGCTGGAAACCCGTTGTGATATACGCTAAACACGGTATTGGAAACTTTAGTATAGCAATACAGTACCTACTCTATAAAAGTGCAATAATCAGTTTTGTAGGTAGGTACGTAGGTACACAAGGGTTAATTTCAGAAAAGTGCAAACGACAGCACAAGCTCCTTTCTATGACTCTATTTAATCCAAGAGTCTTATTATTAGATTATCAACGTTAAGAAAGTATATCCCACGTTTAGTTAGCAAAGTGACGTTTATTACAGTCCTATTACTAAACATTAGTTGAAAAGTTTCAAGTTTGTATATAGCAGATGCTCAGTCTATTTTGGTAATTAAAGATGAAACGGTTTATATGTTATATCGTTATGTGTCATTAAAGTGGCTAAAGCTTTTAGTAATGACTCTTCCTTTTGCCGCTTGTAACTTTACTTTGAAATACGCTTATGTTTATTTAATACGTACATTTTGTTACCATCACCAGCGTCACGTGAAAGTATGCAGCAGTTCAGAATCAAAGAAGTTATTTGAAAACTTTTACAGAATCAAAGTAAATGCTTCATTTCTTTTTAATTTTATTAGGAGCAAATTAATTTCAGTAACAAATGTGTTGAAATGTAAAATAACCGAATGTAAATAGAATACATCACTTTCAATTAGTTTAGATGTACAATATAAGGGGGTTACTTTAATTGTACTTTCGTAAAAACTTGGCACGGTATTAAAGAATATTTATCAACGTTTCATTTATAAAATACAAAATATTCTAAACGTTTCGAATTAGTTTGATCATAAATTTAATTACCTCTTATTTTCTCGAGACTTTTGCCCCATATTATACGTTTCTATTTAGTTCTTCATATACTAAATATTTTTAAGTACCCTTTAACAAGTTTTACGTCTAGAGTTTAAAATTTAAATAACATCTCTTTTAGTAAGGACTTGCAGGAATGAAGCTAAAATAATAATTTTTGTTTTATTTTAAGTATTTGCCGTTTTTAAGCTTTAAACTTAATATTTTTAACTTATTTTAACGACGTAGGTACCTACTTAGACATTAACATTGTACAGGGCGTCCCGGAATAACACCGACAACGCTCTACAATGAGTTTCCAGGACCAAATAAAGACATTATTGCCCCTCTTGAAATTATAACCTAAAATGCACCCCTAAGAAGTTATAGGCCCTCAAAGTTGAAGTTAAAATGTAAAAAAATCCCTTTATCTCCGAAAGAAGTGATAATTTTTTATATAGCTCACCTATCTTACAGAAGTCAATGTGAGGTCGAAAGTTTAAGAAAATGGCATCACTAGAACTACCCCATTCAGTGGTGGCATTAAACTTCAACCCTTAAAAAATATTGTTTTTGTAGAATAAATTAAAACTATTCTGCTTTATTCCAGTAACAAATTAAAGAAAGGGATTTTTGTCTCTTAAATTTTTCTTCTAAAACCGACGGGTCTTGAGAAAATTTGAAAAATAATTTCTATTCTTCAACTAGCTGATTGTTGGTTATTTCGTAATTCATTTAAAAGAAGGTTGGCTGTATAAAAATCAATAAAAAATTTTCGCTGGTTTTGGAGATAAAGTGATTTTTTTACATTTTAACTTCAACTTTGAGGGCCGATAACTTGTTAGGGGTACATTTTCGGGCATAAGGCCAGAGGGACAAATGTTTTTATTTGGTCCTGGGAACTCACTGTAGAGCGTTGTCGGTGTTATTCCGGGACACCCTGTACACATATTTATCATTTTCACAAAAACGTACCTCTTTTTTACCTCCCGTTTCTCGTTAGATCATAACCCGCTTATAGGTTAAATTATACAGGGTGTCGGGTGTGAGGGTTACAGTTAGCTGCCGTTTTCTTCAACAAGCCATAACTCACTAACCTTTCTGAATCGGACCTATGTTGATCTAACTTCATTTGGTTAAAGTGATCTAAGGAATATATCTCTGTAGCTTGAGAAATTCCTCTCGGGACACTCTGTATATACGCGCACAGATTTCTCTATAAACAAGATTAAAGGTTTGGTTTATTAATTACTTCTTTAACGATTTCATTTAAATGGCATGTCCAATATTTTTAATATTTCGTACTAAATTATAAATAATAAAAAAGCGAACATCAACTAATATGCAAATTTCGGAACAAAAGAATTTAGACACACATTTTAAAAGAGGCAATTATAAATTTTAATTTGGTAGTATTTTTAAATAACAAAGAGAAGTTTGTAATTTATCTAAATAGGGCTCATTAGAGTCTTTTAGGTTTAAAATCAAGGATCTTAATTAAAATATTCGCTAGGGTAAGGTTAGACTAGGGAAAAGCTTTTAAAAACAACCTTCAAATTTGTCCTAAATATCCATTAACTTTGTTCTAAAACAATTTTATAATTTGTTAGGAAAATTATAATTAATTTAAAGATTACTTATACGTTCATTCTAAAAGTTGCTCAAATTGCGATTTTCAGTTAAATCCAATACTTATTCTTCTTCTCTTAATTGAGCATACCTACTCACTAAATGAAATGGCTTTAAGACTAAATTTGAATTTTTTTGTGTTTTAACTAAAGGTCGTGAACATGTTAAAAGTAAGATTCAAAAGATTACCTAGACGCGTCTCTGTGTCAGTAGGTATCGAACAAGTCACTGGCGTAAGTTAAATAGTTTTTCACGCTTTTCTAGACTTCTTCAATATAGTATGCAATCAAGCAAGTAGGTGTCTGTTTCTTTCCTCCTCTTCAAACATTGTTTACTTAAACTCGGACGCAATTACTCGCCGCTGTCAGCCCTGTCAGCCATAGAGAACCCTAAGACCAATCGGACTCAATTCGACAAATTAGTAGTAGCAAAAAGAAATAAGGTATAAAAAAACTAAGTCGCCCAGTATGTGTACTTTTCCCGTGTCATCATGAAGATCTTGGTACTTATATTTTATATTAACGATATAAACTCGGCAAAAATTTTTATTTTTTAATGCGTATTATTTCCATGAATTCAAAAACATATTATCTAAAACCGTTTTTGAGATTTTCAAGAACGAAAATTATTGTTTTTATTGTAAATTTCGTATATTTTCTTATTTATCGTTTGTTAAACTTTTGTTTTTTTATAAAACAGCTTAATGACATTTTCATTTTAAGTTATGAAAATTTTAATATTTTGAGTAAGTGGCATAAACGTCAAAAGCTTGAGACTGTTTAGGTTTAATCGCTACTAGTCACGTGGTACAATTTTGATGTTTCTTATTGGTCCGAATTATCATGAGGAAAAGATAATCGGTGTTATTTTGTGCACTCTTTTTAGCTATTTCGATTTTCTTTGGACGCAAACGCTAGATGACTGTATATTAACTTAAAAAAATATAAGATTAAGGGGCTACTTGCAGTGCTCCAGCTCTCGGCTGATTTTGCATTGAAGTACTAATGCTATCAGAATGAAACAATGAGTAAACGTTAAATTAAAGATGGATCTATGTCGCTGCTTTAACGTTTTTTTGCAAATAATTTTTTTAAAGTTGAAATCACGCATTTTACACTGAAATTGTATTGCCATGCTATGATCAGCGACAGCTACTTAAAACGAATTTTTTTAGCGATTTATAAATTTATTTTAGTAAACAGTAAAGTATGTTGACATTCTCTTAAACATTATTTACGTCCAGTTTTAATTTTTAATCCCGTATTAATAATTTATATCCTTTTATTAAAAGCTTTTTATTTAAAATAAATTTATATTTATTTGTACAAAAACAAGCAAATTCAAAAGAGTGTGAATAATTTCATTTAAATAACAAAAGCGTTTTTATTCACTAGTAGTTGTTGTTTTCATTATAAGTATACTAGTATGTTGTTTTTCTATTTCGCGTTTGTTCTAGCTTTGTTTCGACACCGAAAACAGTGCGGAAACAGATTCTCTTTCGACACTGTTATAGGGACTTCATTTTGAGGTTGGCAAAGTGCGTCAATTATTATTTTGACAGATGGTTGTCAAAGTTCACTAATAATTTTTGCTATTTTTAGGTTCCTGTGTTTAATTATCTGTATAAAAATTATTTTTTCAAGCTAGTTTTATTTAGGAAAAACGATATAACACGATATTATGTGTAAATATTTAAAAAATATTAATATGATTGTTACATAACGTCAAAATAATTTTGACATTGCTCTTTACTAACTAACTTTATATAAATGTCAGTAATGACAACATAAATTATGTTACCAAAAACTTCCCTAGAGGGGTATTAAATGTTTTTTAAGTGCAATTATTTATAATAATTTTTTGCTAAATAGAAAAAATAGTATAAAAACTTGAGTCACAAGGGCTTTTTGTCGCACTCAGTAAATTGCAGACCTCCTTGCAGTCGGTCTGCAAACTTTTCCTTCGTGCGACAAAAAGGTAGCTTGTGACACATGTTTTTTAATATATCTACTATTTTTAAACTTCTTAGGAATGGAAATTTTTTTAAATCCATACAAGATCGCTAATTCAGTTCATTTTTTTAGAAATAATATTCAAATATTACTGTCTGCTCTTTCTGGCAATGTGTATTACATTTTTGTACTAATCGATTGACGTAAAATTAAAAGGCGTTCAAATGGCGAAAATATGGGCTTGAAAACGAAATCTTAATATGTGCGAATTAATGTAACGAATACTAAACAAAGTAGACAGTAAAAAATACTAATAAGTTAAATGAAGTTGTGAATCGTCGAAATATACGAGCTGTTTCAAATTGCGTATTAATTACAGGAATCCCCTTTGTTATTTAACTACAATTCGACAGTGAACTTTATTGATGAGAATATTGATTATCATTTTTTTTGTAACAGCCCGTTGCTCGGTAACTAAAAGATATCTCTAAGCTTAACAAGCAATTTAAAAGAGTTTCGTTAGTCACAAAATCGATTGCTACAATTCAAAAATTGGAACTTGTATGAACTTACCTCATTTCATAAGGGTTACTTTCAATGGTAGTGCCTATCCGCATGCCCCCAACGCAGATCAAAAACACGTAGTGGGTTCGAGGCTTCCAACCTGCTGAAAGTAGTGGAGAGAAAATAATGAAATTATTCAAATATAGCATAAGCTTCAATTAATATTAATTAATAACATTTTCATGTCAGACAACGTCGAGTATGATTGCGATTTTTAAGTCATTTTTACGCCTAAAACCGCTAATCAAATAAAACTTAAATGCACCATTTACGTTACAGCCATTCTTAAGCTTTATCGGTCCCATCTTATTTGAATCAGTCGACATGTTAGGTAAACAACATTAAATAATCAACAGAAACAAATTATAAAAGACGTGAAACTTGATTTTCCCCTGTTATTAGGTACTCCTGTTCGAATTTTTAGCAAAAGCTAACGTTGTAACAAATTAAGAGATTTCACAATTTTCTTCAGGCTCGACTAATTTAACTAACTGAATTATGATATTATGAAGTTACACTTAAGTTATCCGAGCAAAAAGGGGAATGAATAAACTATGTGAACATGTGAAGATATTTATCAGAAATGAAATTAAGGAGTACCTATGTTGAAAATGTATAGCTGTTAATCTACTATCTTTTTAGTTCTTCCAAAAAAATTTCAGAAATAGCATTAAATTGTTGTGGGGTAATTTGTTAATTCCGCGAGATTATTCATACAGTTCGTGTAGGTACTGTATGTTTATTACCCAACGGTACAGAAATTAATATTTTAAACGTTTCATAAAACGCGTTTAAATCTTTCACTGTAGTCTACTCTTCAAGAAGAAAGCTTTCCGTACTAATTTGTACTCCTTCAAACGCGTTTAAAGTAAATTTTATAAATTGAAAAACTCCACTAACAAATTAAATTATATTTAAGTGGAAACTTGTCGGCTCACTGACTAACGTGTGTATAAATGTGCAAAGCAGGCAAGGGCCTTCGTTTGGTAACGTTTTTGTGCACAATAAATCCGAGTTTAAACCTTTGCTCTATTTCTTACGAGAAGTGAGATAACGTCATGTACAGCGAATTTAAATCAGGAAGGTAGCAAAATTATTGAAATATTTGAATATTTCCAGATTTCCCGAACGACTGAAGACCTTTCCTGACAACTCGCTTTATAACGTTCGCATTCGTGCAAAAATATTGTTCTTTTGGCACTTACGTAATAATATACTATCGATTCACTCTTTTTTTTGAAAAATGAAGGCGGAGTAGTTTCTCAACATTCCACTCATTTCATTTTTATGTGACTGGCAAGTTTCCACTTAAATAAAATCGTAGCTGTGTAGGTTAATTAGAGAATGGGATTGAATTTTATTTTTCATTATCTTTTTTATTTTCCGTATGATCGAGATTAGATTAGTTCAGTAACTTAAAGCTATTAAAATGTATTTGTGTTTATAAACACTATTGTGCTGATTCTCACAATACTGTCACGCAAAGGTACAACAAAATAAATTATATTTCTTCTTTATAGTAAGTAAGAAAGTGGCGACATGGTAACAAAACAAATAATTTCTTATCCCAACCCGACTAATCGAATCATTATAACTACCCCGAATACTAGTTTCTCGCTTTGGGAGTTTTGTGTTTAATACTTATTGGAAGTTTTGTTGATTTAGGGGATTTCGGTTGTAGGTCAATTTCGGGTTGTTAGTTTCGACATGTCTATATTGTCTATCGTGTAAACTGGTGGACTAAAACATCCCTTCAAAAGAATATTGACCGCAAACATGCGATCTTACCGAAAAATAAAAAATAATTTATAACTTTCCGTGAAAAGACAAAATTGAAGTTGTGATAAAAAATTTACTTATTCGAAGGAAACGAAAAAAAAATTGTAACCACCAATTTTCTGATTCACTTTGAAAATTACTAGTTAGATATATGTACATAAATTTTTCAACTTCATGAAACTAAAAGTCTGCAACTTAATTTTACTACCACCACAATATTTGTTCTTTCATAAAACATGTCATTCCTCGCCCGCCCACCCACTTATTTTTGTAATTTACTCCTAGTAATAAAAATTTGACACGTAAAAATCATTTAAATGGTTGTTTTTCAGGATAATATTAGTAGTCTAAAATTAAAGCACATTAACAAAGTTATGTTTTTAAAATATACATTTAATTTAATTCTTAAATTGGATCTTCGCCAAATTTTATGAGACATGCACTTTTAAATAAAATGTACAGCAATTAACAAATTTTTAAAGCACCACTTTAACTTTCTTAATGCGGCAACTTTCATAACAAACTTGCATTTCTAAAAGTGAGTTAATTGAAAAGTATATGGCATCGAAAGACGTATTGGAAATTGAGAAGTTTATTTCAAAAGGTAAAGTTTTCTTCGTCCGACAAAAGAGGACACTGAAATATTTTTAATAGGTTTTTCACCAAGCCTTGAGCTTGATACGGTTTGTGCACTACTATTATTTTTAGCATTCTAAAACTTTTGCACTTTATACCAGGTTGCTTGCCTCTATCGGGGGTGGGGATATCAATCTTCTTGGATGGGTATTAGGTCTCTATGTGACTTAAGAGCAATGCGTCCGCAGTCGTTATTGCAAAGTTCCCCGTGAAATATTTTTTAGTTAGAAAAGGGTAATGATACCCCTATCACTGTTTTTTGTTAAGTAGGTATATCGTGTTTACCTTTTAGTTGGAAGGAGTGGGATTTAGCAGTCAAGCAGTAACGAAATAGTAGCTTGAAGAAGCTTTTTAAAATTAATTTCCTGACGTTATATTCCTAGATTTTGGTATTTTAAAGAAGAGGTGCTGCCCAGGGGCTCTCCCGTTCTTTTATTACTTCTTCATCTAAACGCTTGTGTAGCTCCTTTTTAAAAATATCCTTTTTGGCAGGACTTAGACGCTATGGGGAAACGGATATCATAGACGTCCGTGAAGTTGGCCCAACCCAATCAGAAAATTTGTTATCTCTCAATTGGAATCGTTTGTTTATCGTTTGTTTACGTTTGTTTAGCTATTTTCAGCGTTTGTTTACAACCCCGTATACGATAACTAGCACCCCCATTTGGGTTGGGCCAACTTCACGGTAGCCAAACCCAAAGGTTTGTTTTGCATTTTTTCTTGTGGCAATCGTTTGTTTATCGTTTGTTTACGTTTGTATAGCTATTTTCAGCGTTTGTTTACACCCCCGTATACGATAACTAGCACCCCCATTTGGGTTGGGCCAACTTCACGGTAGCCAAACCCAAAGGTTTGTTTTGAATTTTTTCTTGTGGCAATCGTTTGTTTATCGTTTGTTTACGTTTGTATAGTTATTTTCAGCGTTTGTTTACACCCCCGTATACGATAACTAGCACCCCCATTTGGGTTGGGCCAACTTCACGGTAGCCAAACCCAAAGGTTTGTTTTGCATTTTTTCTTGTGGCAATCGTTTTTTTGGGGGTTTGTTTACGTTTGTTTAGCTATTTTCAGCGTTTGTTTACACCCCGGTATAAGATAACTAGCACTCCTAAGATCTGTTCGTTGGACTTGCACTGAGTTGTTCCGAACAGTTAAAAGTAGTCAGTCAGTTGTTTTATTAACGTCGTACGTTAATTGAACCACACCAACACCAACTTGTTTTACTCCTATTTAGCTGTTCTGAACAACTTTGTGCAAGTCTAACGAACAAACCTCTATTTGGAACGGTAGCACCAATACTCAGTTAAAAAGTTAAATCATCTACTCCACGGATTTTCATGACCAATTTACCCCTGTAGAATTGTTTACCCGTACATAAGGAAATAACCCGTTGATTCACCGTTGAGTACTGTCGGTTTCTAGATATACCGAAATGACTTCTTTGCTTTACATGGCTTTATTTACGCTAATCCGGTCGAAAAGAGCCATAAATTAAACTTTCAAGGCAACCTTAGACATTTGTTTAGAATTTCACTTGAAAGAGTTTCTACAAACATTAAATAAAGGAATTTAACATGCAGGACTTTTAACACCTTTTTGACCACATTAGCGTAAGTACAGCCAAGAAGTCATTTTGGTGTATCGAGAAACCGACAGTAAACGAGTTTGCTAAACAAATTTGCGATCTGGACGGTTCGTACGCAAATAAACGGGCATGCTCGACTTTTCTTTGTGCTGTCATTAGACGACATTTTCTATAGATATCTTCTGAATCATGTCTTGTATGATGTGACATATTTAATATGATTTTTAACTACTTACGTATACCACAAAAAATTAGTTTAACCAGTCGCTAGTTTACAATATTGTTCTGGCGCCGCCGTTCAATCATTTGACTCGCTATTTTGCCGAATCTTAATTATTTTTGCAGTTTTTAATAATTATTTTTGGCAAGATTCCCAATTATTTGAATTTCGACTCTTAGGCATACCCTAGGCCTAGGCGCTCAAAATTATCACGATTTGACCACGTTTACGGTATTGCGATATTTATTGAGCGTGCAGGGTGAGGTATTCACAGATCGCAGTATGCTTATAAATTTCACGATCCATATCGTACTAATCCAATATTGAAGATTTTGGGTAGGTATGCTTTAGACAAAAATTAGTTGTGCCTATGTATTGATTGGTTTTAAAGTTGTTCTGGACAACTTTATTATCTAATTCAATATCCAGCCTTAATAGAGCTATTATAATGGCTTCTTATAATTTAAGCGCCTAATTTAATTATCTTTCACAGCTATTTTAAATAGCGGGCCACTGACCAACTTAGTTGATGATTCTTTATGTTTTTCAACCAATAGTGGAAAGAAATAAATTGCCGGTAGATCATTGCGACTTTTTTAATTCAACATATTGCCATTTGAATGTAAGGGTTCCTAACCTCTTTATATCCTTACCATTTCTCAGTCGGGGGCTGTTATAATGGATTTAACATGATAGTTTCTTTAAGATCGGATGATTTTGTAAAAGTAAAAAACTTTTTCGTCCAAGTCTTGTGAGGCTACTAACTCCCGTTGAACTCATTTTCATCTTTGAGTAGAATTAGAGTTTTACGTAACATCGTAAATTTCACTTTAGCGTTTCAAGTGAAAAAGCTTGGAGTGGCGTCGATGAAAATTTGAAACAATTTTAAAGCAAAAAATTGAAAAGGTAAACCTTTTCGGAAAAATAAAATTTTTATTACTGTGTACTTGAATAGAAAAAGATTAAAAAGGAATTGGCTTCCCAAGTTTGTATAGAGAAATCTTTATTTCTTTCTCCAAGGAAAACACAAATCGTAATTGTTTTTTTGTCATTTTTCAATTTATAATTTAATCGTTATTGTTGTTTATTTAAGTAAAAGTAAAGATACAAATTATTTATGTTTCCATATCAATTTGTCGTATACAAATCGTATCAAAGGTAAATTACAATACTTTTCTCTTTTGAAAGTGAAAGTCAACAAGGATTTAGTATAATGGTATAATATAGCTGAAAGAAATAACACCAAAGCAGTTGTATTTTGCAGTAACGATTTCCTTGCAAACGCGTGACTGATAACGTAAAATTTATTCGACTCTAAATTCGTTATATCTGCGATACAAAACGCTCGAGGCC
This sequence comes from Malthinus flaveolus, assembly GCA_950108345.1. Lineage (NCBI taxonomy): Eukaryota > Metazoa > Arthropoda > Insecta > Coleoptera > Cantharidae > Malthinus > Malthinus flaveolus. Next base: position 66,284,609 of record OX467285.1, read on the forward strand.
TTTTACTGGAGTCTTTTTTTTTTTATTTTGATTTCTCCAAATTTAAATAACAACAAAAACGAAAATCTATAAAGAAAATATTTTTTAAGGGCTTATGTATTTTTGATTTTGACACTCTTCAAGTAAAAACACTTGATAACTTTTTATAAAAGAAGCAATTTTGTTTTATCCTATTTGAGTTATCCTCGAGGCTTTTGGAACGCCATTCATCATAAATAACGAATGCATCTTTATATTATAAACGGTAAGATAAGCGAAGACTTCCTTACTATTATAATTGAAAATATTTAAGAGTCGGTTCATAGTGCTTCATTGTTACAAAAACGTTTGGCACTAAATAAAATTGAAGAAAATTGTATTTAAATGAAGTAAATTTAATGTACATACTAGTTCTAAGTTGCGTGTTATTTTCCAGCATAATCACCATTTAATGTGACATTTTCCTAAACGTTCTATCCATTATCTTGTAAACGTCCTGCTATATTTTTGATCTACTTCGCACAACAAATTAAAATTCGTCATCTAACGGCACCTTTTTCTTTAAACACCACTTGAAACTTTGAGAAGAGCCACACGTTAAAAGGAGCATAACCGGGATAACGTAAAAATGGAATTTTAGGTTCGTGGTCTTAGTTTCTACAGAGGTGCAAATAATTGATTGTTTGTGGTTTTCAGCTACAGTACAGAATCGTAATTTGACAGGTCTTATAGATATAGGTTTTACGTTTTTACAGTTTCTTTTACGTTAGATGCTCATTGCACAATCTTTTAGTGTTAAAAATTTTATGACTCTTTTCTACTCGTACTAATCAACAATTCGGTACTGTTACTCAATGGCACCACACATTAGAAGCTTAAATTTTGCATGTTTGCACCCGAGTATCATTGTGGGAAGCTTTAAGGTGCGATTTCGTTGGGACGTCCAGCGGTCGCGGCCGGACGCGACGTCCAGCAGTCGAGCACACGATCGAGCAGCGGCTCGTCTTGCACTTTGTACTTTGTACAAAGTGCATTGTAGCAGTGCTCGACCGTGTGCTCGACTGCTGGACGTCGCGGTTGGCCGCGACCGCTGGACGTAGCAACGAAATCGCACCTTTACTTATCGACCAACCCTCGTACTAACGAATTTACTGAAAAAATGAGTATTTCGAACAAGTTCAATAAATAACTCAATTTTTTTTTAAATCCGCGTTAATGCAACTAAATTCTTCTATACGCATACGCAGACCTTTTCACATTTCTTCACAGATGCAATCAATCATAGCAACGAACTCAAATTCATATGCTTCATCGACCTTTTATAACGTAATCTGATTTTTTCCATGTTTATTTAAAAAATAAAAACGTAAAGCGATAACTGTTACTAAAAAAAGAAAGAGAGCTTTAGATGCCAAGGAGACTTTGTTGAAGACGCAGTAATAAAGTTGGGAACAGATTTACAATTTTGCTTCATTTACATTTTCAGCGCAAAATTAACGAACTCATTTTTCATTTTGCCAAAGAATGCAATATTAAGGAGATGGAAAAAAAACTTTTCCGATAATTATTCTCCCTTGATGTAAGTTAAAAGTGGAGAATCGGGATGATGGTAAATAAATCTAAGGCGATTAATCAAAATTTGCCACCGTTTAAGTTAATTGTGAAATAAACTGTATACAAAGGTAAATTAACAACAACATTTTGCAGACGATTTAAAATTTATAGTATGATATTTTACTAGTAAAAAGTTGAATAAATTCCACTAGTGTGTAGTCTAAAATTAATAGTGATTGAGATTCAAATCAAATCAAATCAAAATCAAAATCAATTTATTTCCACTCGAATAAAAAAATCAAACAATAATAATAATTGGAGCAATTTGTGGAAATATTGTTTTGCCCAAATATGGCGAACCATGAGCGTGGGCATTAAAAGAATTGTTGGATCGGTTGGAAAACTATCGGTAGACAAATCCCCAACCGCTGCAGGATTATTTCCACATTTTAATAGAAATTGAAAAATTGACAAATTGTAATAATTTAACTGTTGGTTGATCTTAATTAATATAAACCTTTTTTATAGAGGTGTGCAAACATTTTTTCACGTAAACAGTGTGACAATTTTTTATTATTATGTAACTTACGAGTTTTGTCTATAACTCAAATAAAATAACTCGAATTCAAATAATAGGTTTGTGTGAGTACGTTAAATTAGGGTATAAACATACAATTTCATATTTAACTAAACTAACCAACCTTTTTTTTCATTTATTAATCTGTTTATTTATTTATTTAAATATAAAATATAAATAAAATATAAAATTCGAATGAGATAGTGCACGCGATCTTTTGTAAAAAGAGTTCGTGATTGTTGAAGTACTCAAAAATTCAAATAGAATTTAAGCAAGCTTTAATATTACAAAATATAACCAGTACCTATACCTCATTTATCTTTTTGTTTTCCGCCATTATTTCCTTAAAACTAATGTATTTTGTTTAATTTCCTACCTTTAAAGTTCACTATTGATTTTACATTTTTTCACCTTTCCCAATTTTTAATTTTCTAGGCTTCGAAAAGAGGGTTAGTTTGGTTGAAGTTTATGTTACTGCTCAACTTTAGGCAACAGAAATTAATATCGATTTATTAATTAATTAATTAATTAATTTAGTCTTTAGACGAGTAACGTCTCACTTGTTTCGTAAGTTTTTCAGTTTTTTCAAAACTGTTTCAATAGAATAAATTACAACTAGCGCACTCAGCATCAACAAGCTTGGAAAACCTGGTTGAATAATTTACCAATAGTTTACTAAAATTTTTACTTGTAATAGTTATTTATAGGACTGGGTAAACTGCCAAGAGTCAAAAGCATCGAGGTATCGAAAGTATTGACGTATCGAAAGTATCAAGGTATCGAAAGTATCGAAGGTATCGAGGTATCGAAAGTATCGAGGTATCGAAAGTGTCGAGGTATCAAAGATTTTGAAGGAAATGGTAATACACGGACTATACTAGCTGTGACTTCTAACACTTTTTTCTAAATTTGCATTGGACATTCATGTTATGTGCATTCTGTAGGTACCAGAAGAAGAAATACCACAGTACCTCGAAAACCTCGAGTGTTTGTAATTAAAGAAGTCTTTTTAAGGTTCATTGCGTCGTTAGACATCGTTCAAAACTTCACCAACCTGCACAGAAAACCAAATTTCGTAAAATATCGTAGTCAAGGTTACATTACACACCAACCTGAACACATGGTTTTGGCGTCTTTTTCTACCGCTTTCTCACTTCCTCTTCTGCACATCTAGGGTCGGTGAGGTTTTGAAAGATGTCTACTTTCGATACTTTGATACTTCGATACCTCCAATTCTGTTAAACTATCAATAATTCGATACTTTTCAATACCTGGATACCTTCAATATCTCGATACTTTCGATACCTAGTACCTTCGATACTTCGTTACTGTCGATACTTTGATACTAAACCTGATTTACGCTATCGCCCAGCTCTAGTTATTTGTAAATTAGGCCAGAAGCTGCACGTTTACGAGTGCTAGTCCATTGTTTGATCTTCATTATTTGAATTAATGTTGAAAGTAATTTTCACCAGAAAAACGTGCACCTCAATCCCTTTTAGACGTGACCCCTTTTATTTAACAATCTTCTTAGTTGAAAATTACAAAAAGAATTCAGAACTCGAATACTATACAGAAATTTCGGCAGATTATTTTCTCATTTGTGCTTTTTAATGTTTCAATTTGACTGTAAGTGTGATTAACAATCACCGATTGTTTATACAAAAATAAAAACCATAATATTCCATAATAGTAGTCGTCCCATAGGGACTTATATTATGATTGTGTAGGTATAAATATTGCATAGGTATTCGAAATGAAAAATTAATTTTGCTAAAATTTGTATTGTACTATTGACACGATATAAAGTGATTTATAAAACAAACTCTCATTAATATTGCTAGCAGCTTCGTTATATTATTCGCCTGCCAGTAACAATACTTTTTTTTGTTAAAAATTGTTATAATGTATTCTTTTTTGTTCAATGGCTGCACTACGAACTTTTATTTTAACGTTCATTAAAAATGTACGAACTGTTAGTATAGCATGTGATTTCGTATTAGTACTAGTTAACAACTTGAGCGTAATAATGCCTATTTATTTCCCCGTTCTTTACAAAAATGATAATATGGATTACAATCTAATTTCAAATATCACGCAGACGGGAAAGTTCAATTCGAAGTGAAAGTAAGATGTTTTGTGTCAAATCACATTTTCTTTTTTCTAAATAAGAGTAATAGGTCACTCCGGTAAGAAATATTTTCATTCTTATCCAGATTATGTTCATTTATTCTGTATATTGATTACACAAGCAATTATTTTCCAATTAAAAATTCTGCGCAAACTTGCTAGTATTTTAAGTTTTATATATTTTTTAAAAATTATGAAAAATGAAACTCGTTCAACATTTTAAAAATAATTAACGGATCGATTAAGGATTATCTCAAACAAAAGAAATTAACAGCATAACGCAGATGATTAATTTTAGCCTCAAAAAGTTTTAATTAATTGAACTTTTTTAATTGCTAAGTTTTGATTTATTTTTATATAAAATGTTGGAAAATTCTCTCATCAACGCCTTCGTTGCGTTCACAATTAAAATAACCCTTCGCCCTCGTCAGCCTCGTCTACAGTTAGTTACAAAACCTTCAAGATTAGAAATTTAAATTTCTATTAGATCTTTGGATCAAAATCTAAATTCCTAAATAGTAACTCGAGCAAATTAATGTTTTGACTAGATGTAATATTTTGCCACAAAGGTAATTTCACTAAGGCAATTTCTCAAACTGCAAGAAATTTTAAAATTATAAATTACCCATACGTCTTTGTCTTTTTGAGCCCTACTCTTTTTTGTGAACTTCCAAATCGGAAGATTAAAGAAAATTTTGCGTTTTTGAGATCTAAATCACACAAATGGTTCCACTAAAACTATGAAGCACCCTCCCCATTTTTTAATGCAATTGAATCTTTGCTATAATGAAGTTTTAGGAGAGTGTTTTTTAAAATTTTTGGGTGGCCCTGAAGCAACCCATGAACCGGCATTCCACCGGGAAATCTCTACGGCTCTCTGCCCCTATAGCACAGGTTGTAAATTTCGTGGGTTGCTGTATACTCTCTCTATACGACTTTGGGTGGAATCTTATCATCTTATCAACACATAGTCAACTAACAACCGCGATTTACGAAATTAACAATGTTTAGCTCAAACCGCAAATGTCAGGCAGATTCTCACAATTTGTTTAGAAGTACTCTTTAATAAAATTGCTCGATCATTTAAGCAATTTTAAGTTATTTATTCTTTAATCAATATTTCGTTTCCACATAATAAATAATTTAAAATGTTACAACTTGACCACAAACAGCTACAACCCATCAAACTGTCAACTACATACTATTTCAGCTTTTTCTCATACATTAGAGTCGGTCATAAAAAGGAAGATCGATGGCAACATGGACGTCATAAAAGTTTATCTAATCTCTTATGCAAAATGTAGCAAAACATTATTCTAAAGAATTTATGTTCGGATTTCTACATCGAAAAAGCTACATTGCCTTGTTATTTTTAGAATTAATGAATTAATATTATCAGTTAAGTAAAGAAAAGTAATGTTTTTAGAAAGTCGCCGCCACTAGACAAATCTACAGTAAGTACATCATTTTAAGTGGGTAGATTCGCGCCCAGTTGTTTGAAATTAACTGATTTTTCGGTAATGACAAATATTAAAACTACGGCTGAAACAGGCTGGACGTTAATGGTACATCAAGGATATATTTAAGTAAAGCTCAAATTTAACTGTAGATTTGTCTAGTGGTCAAGACCCCCAAAAACATTACTAATGAATTTGTTAAAAAATCACTAAGACCAAAGCAAGTAACAGAACTGGATTTACCATAAGGCTAACAACTAGGCTAAAGCCTAGGGTCCCAGGTTAGAAAGGACTCAACAACATTTTTTGTTTATCTGAAATATAGTCATTTAATTCCTAATTTGTATATTTTGCTTTTAGGCCGGTCGTCCATTTATACGACATGTCGTATCATTTTTAAACCAAGAAAACAAGAAATAACTTGTCTGTCAAGTGTACGAATCTCAATTAATAAACACAGGTTTAAAAATGATGTCTGCGACATGTCGTATACGACATGTCGTATAAATGGACGACCGGCCTTACGAAACATGTTTGAAGAGACTGCCAATTGCTACTAAAATTCATGAACGCCATTTTAAGCCGTTTGCCTTTGATCAATCAGATATTTACGCCTGAGGCGATATTTCCAGGGGGTCGCTAAAAATAATGACTACAATTTGGGGAATCGCGAACCAAAATGATTTGAAACGGACCAGCATTATTTACTCATTTTATACTATGTTTTTCTCTTGATATTGCTACAACCAGAAATACATTTATGTTCATATTTAAAACCATGTAACCTTTCGGGGATTCCCCTACGAAAGGGTTGGTGTGCTGCTAGTGGAAAAAATGTTGTTAAGTTAGGGATTCACAGGACTTAGTTCGAGAGCGTCATCCAAAGAAGTAACGCAAATCTTGTAAGTACATATTTTTATTTAAATAATTAATCTAGCTAATTAAATTAGGGGCGTAATTTATTGAAATAAGTGTTCAAGTAATCTCTCATATAATTTGTGTGTATTTTTAATTTTGTTTGATGGTGTTTCTTTGTTTCGTCGTAGGCAAGACCACACGTTAATTTATTGATAATGTATAATTAATCAACTTTAGTTACTTTTGTACGAGAGATGTACTCTCTTAGTTTATTTGTAGTTAATTTGAGGTGTTTAAATTATTGTAAAACGTGTGGTTCTTTGTTTGGAGATATTGCGTTGCATTTATTTGTTACCGATGAGCGATGACATCATCGATGGCGACGCTTGCATTTTGTAGTCCAGGGGCGCACTCAGAACTTTTTATCGATTGAAGTTCAATTATGGATTTCATCGAATTATGTTTATATTGGTTTTACAGTTATGACTGTTTAATTGTTTATACTGATTATTTGTGTTGTCGTGTTCACTCGAACTACATTTATTATTGCATTTAAAGATGAAGTCTTCGAAGCGATTAACCATGCGAAACATAAGTACCGAGATCAATTATTTCCGTACTAATCCTTTCCTGCTTGTAATTAGCCAGTGGGGGAGACCGATTTGGGGACGCGGCCAGCGATGCGCGGCTGTCTCGTTTAGATACTTGACTCAGCTAAGTTTAAATCTACTAGCAAAAGCGTTCCAGGTTATTTAAGTTAGCATAAAGTAGGTAGGTCTGTGTTTGGGGTGAATCGGGACCTTCTCGACATTAACATACTATAGTCAATATCGAGAGGGCCTCGGATTAGTTATCTTGGGATGTTAGGATGTCTTAACCGTGATTGCCGCCCCTCACTGAGTAAAGGATAGTACTTCTCTCTTACAACTACAAATATAGCTTTAAGTAGGGTGTCAGTTTAAAGGTACTGCCCCTCTCAGTTTAAATGTACTGGCAAACGACGATTGTAGTTATTTAATAAACATATTCATTTGAGCTAAGTTTTGATGTACTGGCTAGCTAAGTTTAAATCTACTGGCGATCGACGATAATGAATATTCTTTGTCTTCGTACCGTGCTCCGTGAATGTTTATTACAGGTGTTTTTCGATCTCGGAACATTGCTTCGGTAACTTATCGCTTCAAGGGCTACATGTCAGACATAGTAGTTGAGTGAAGATGATTTGTTTTCTTACAGCAAATGTGAACACCTTTGGTGTGCAAGTAAACTATGTTTTATTACAATGAATTATTAAATTCAAACTGGGTCACAGCGATTTGAGTTTTATTTTACTATAAGTTTTTGTTCAAACTATGCACTCATATTTGAAAATTAAAGAACTCGGTAGTCAGATTTCACAACGTAGAGATTTAGACGATCACTCCATATTTTTTCAATAAGGCCATAACCCCGTATCAGTACAGATTGCAAAACGCTAACACGAAAATGTGTCCTGTCATCAGCTACTTTTATATTGAGGTATAATCATTTATTCACTATTAGAACCGTTGACGTAGTAGCGTAATAATAAAGTACTGTCAAGCCGTTTTACCAACAATTATTAAAATACTTACAAAACACCATTACTTATGAATATGAACGTAGTTATCAATAACTGACAGAATAGATAATTATATTTAGTATTTACATAATACAATATCCCATATTTATCTTTTGAGCAATTACTTGATAATATGTTAAATAGTTAAATTACTAGATACTCGATGGTGGTTCATTACTCTCATTAGCAACCATTATTTTCAGAAACTAATTTATTTGCAAATTGAACATTTACAACGCGGCACCGCCGCTTTAGCAGTTACAATAATTACGATAATCCAGTTTCAATCCTATTATTGCTATGACAAAAATCGCCAGTTTCAGTAAGTTCAATGTCCACTGACTAATATCGGAGAGCTCGGCTAGTTTACCAATCGAAGAAGCTTCTTACGGCACCTTTATTTTCCATCCTCTTCGAGTTGATTGGAAAAAAAAGGCTTTTAATAATAATTCCTCAACTTTGTGTCTTTGTTTAAATAATTTTACTTCAATACAATATTCGTATCTACTTTGGATTTTTTCTTATTAGTATAGTGGGTACGTTGGTACTGACTTAGTGCACTAAGACAATGTCTTCTATAAATTATTCGTTCTTGCCCATTTTTCACGTAGTATTCACATTTTTATTTACGGCCAAAAAGTCCGCATTACTTAATAATAAAAAGTAAGTGGAGGAAGCAAGAAAGTTCTTCCAATTTATTAAACGGAACAACAGCGTTACGAATAATTGCAACTTGTACAAACCGATATTTAAAATTTTAAAAACAATTTTTGGAATCTACAACAAACTATAAAAAGCTTATTTTTTACAAATAATGTTCGCAAGGCACTTGTTCAATATTTTTGGGCTCTTTGTACTTTGGAAGTTTTTACTCAATACTACAATAATGTATTTATTTTAAGAAGCTGTGAAAGCGTATATCTGAAACGGCTTCTGCTTCTGCGACAATTTCTCAAAACTACTCAGTACCTACTAATGCAAAATCTGTTTATTTATTAGATACTTCGCATCGAGACAATAGATACATATGCCTACTTCATACATAATGTTAAATACATAATTTGAATTCTGTTAAATAAACTGTAAAACACTGAATACATAAATAAACATACCTACACATGTAGATAATTGAAAAATTTGCACAGGTCCAGTGTATATGAAAAACAAATTTTAAATTGTTTAATTTTGTATGGTGGATAAGAAATAATAATTAATAATACAAAGACATACCTATGTATTATGTATACCATGTTATTAAAATTTTAAAGTGAAAGTACATAATTTTAACTATGAGAATTGTAATTTATTTTCGCGGCAATGAAAATAGTGAGGTAGTGGTTTGAATAATGGTCTAATAAAGATCTACTTGCTGCAGTACTGTCAGCTGTCAGCATCCAGCTACTGATTTGAATATCCTCAGTAAATGTGACTACATAAGCGTTTTAATCAAATAAATAGCTTCATTGTGTTATAAATAATAATGAGTGTTTTTATTATAAAAACATTTGACAAACTCATATGCCATATGCCAAAAATGGTATCGTTGAAAATGTCTTTAAAAAATAAGGAAGTTTTGTAAAGAAAACATTTTTATTACTGCCACCCCTTTTGAGTAATGTTTGATTAAAGTTAATAAGCTCAAATTTAACATGGGTCGCTTATTTTAAAATCTCAGTTACACAATGTCACAAGTGGTCACTGGTCAAATTGTCTACCATTTACTTCTAAACACTGATTAACTCTCTACGACCAAACTTTTTATAAGAAAAGCCTGATACGGGTGGTCTGCTTTCCCCTGTATAATGGAACAGTATCGGGTTTTTATGGGAATCGTGGCTCATACCATAGCCGAAATATATCAGACTGCCAAAGCTTAACTTAAAATTGAGCGGCGTAGTCGAAATAGTTTTTGAATACCTTTGTAAGAGCAACAAAGAAAGGGATAAAAACATAGAAAGCGTTTGTTTACAAGGAAAGCGTAATATCCCTGTACCACAGGGAGTTTGAAACTAAATTTTGTCACAATCGGTCCTATTCACTCTCTGGAAGTCTGATATAAATAGACTTTGCTTATATTCAGATCGTGGAGTTAACTCTGACTCCGAGATTAGCTCGTTTATACAACTGGGCCTTACCCGTACACAGGGAAATAACTCGTAGAATCACACGTTTTTATAAATTTCTGCGTCCCTAATTGTTTTAGAGCAAAAATGAAAAAGACAAAAATTACGCAGAGTTCAAAAATAAAGATTATAAAGCTATTAGATTTCATCTTGCTTTTAGTGAAAGAGTAAAAAAGTGTTGAAATTTTCATTAATCAGGATCTAAATGTAATTATTGTTGCTATACGATACAGCTATTAGGATTAGGAAAGCAGGAAGTTATAAATACGTAATTTTAGTGCGTTGTACGGGTAAGCCAACCAACACCCGGTATATGAATAGCTATTCTCACAAAATAATACGACACTGTTAAAACGTACTTCATACGCTATTTTTCTACAAACACCATTAGAAGTAGATTAAAGGTGCTAAACAGTGATAAAAATGACCAATTATTAGTAGTAATTAATTTAAAAATCGCATGCAATATTCATGTTTCAAACCTACTACGATCGCATGGCTTATAAAGTGACGTTTACACCACAATTGTTTTGCCGTAGTCAGTTATGCCTCGTCAAATTTTAAGAAAATTTAAAAAAACCAATTTCTATGGCACGTGATAAGATTTTGATAATGTTGGTGCACTTTAGCAGAGGGAAACTTAAAATATTTTCACGTAAGTTCCTTTTGGGGACACTGATGAATAGGTATCTATTAAGAAATTTATAAAACTAACTAACTGAACTTTTAATACAAGTAAATTTGTTTTCCATTTTTGACACTGTGTGGTGTCATAAATTGTCATTTTTGCAGTTAATAATTCAGAATTGTTGTAGTCTTTTAAACGCAATTACTCGTTTTAAATTCAGTTCAATTACGATAAGAGTCATTAAAATATTAATAACCCTTAACTAAACTGTCCTGCAAGGTCTTACAAAAATTATTCTTTTCAAGAACCAAGTATAGGTACTATCGAAATTCAAAAAACACCGGTGCCACTTAATGATGATTGAAGAGCTACAAAAATATGGTATTGATACATTACGGTGACAAAGACCGTCAATTTCCTCAAATAATAGCTATTATATTAGGTAATTAGCTAATTATTTAGCAGTTTGTATTAAAGAATTTTAAGCAGATATCGTTTTTCAGTTTCTCTCATTTCGATGTCAGCTGGCATGCTATTGGCTTGGACATCTCACAAATTTATTGTAAAACTAATATCAGACAACTCTACTAATTTAACGATCGAAGAAGCTTCTTATTTAACCGTTATTCCTCCAATATCTAAGGGTCTTACGGCACCTTTATTTCCGATCCTCTTCGAGTCGATTGGAAGAAAAAAGGCAGTGCTCTTAATCACGGTCCCGCAGCTTACTGCTTGGTTTTTAAAATCTTTTACAAATAATACTTTACTTCTGTATCTGTCAAGAATCTTAGTAGGCGTAGGAGCTTCTGGAATTTATTCGACTTGCTCAGCGTACATGTCTGAAATAGCAGATCCTAGTGTACGTGGAACTTGGGGCAATGTAATTACAATATTCGTGTACGTTGGATTTTTTTGATTAATGTGATCGGTACTTACTGTTCTGCGGCAATGACTTCATTAATTTGCTCATCTTTACTCATTTTTCATATACTAACATTCTCGTTTATGCCCGAAACGCCACATTATTTGTTAATGAAGAATAAAGTGGAAGAAGCAAGAAAATCCTTGCAGTTTTTCAAATGGAAAAATAACGTAGACGAAGAATTGCAACTTGTGTACACCGAAATTAAAAAACAGTCTTTGGACGCTATAACTATGAAAAGTTTATTTGTAACGAAACATATTCGCAAAGCACTGGTAATATGTTTAACTGTAAGATTTGTCCAATATTTTGGAGGACTTTGCGCTTTTGAAGTTTATACTCAATATTTATTTCAAAAAGCTGGTGGAAGCGTATCCGAGTCGACTTCTGCGATAATTTTTTCCGGTTGTTTGGCTTTTATAACCATTTTGTGTTTCAGTTTAGTAGAAAAATTTGGTAGGAAATATTTGATGGTCATTTCTTGTTCAGGATGTGGAATTATGTTGATGATCGAGACTATATTTTTCTCCTTAGGTCACTTTAGAAAAATAGACTTGTCTTATTTTGGCTGGCTACCCTTAACGGGAATGTTGGGCTACATTGTATTCTGTGCTCCGGGAATCGCGATTATTCCTTCATTATTAATAGGGGAACTTTTTTCTTCTAACACCAAAGGTAAAGCTTCTACGCTTACAAATATTTTGACTGCCATTTATGAACTTGGTGTGAATAAATTATTTGTGTTGTTAACTGACTATTTTGAAATTTATACCTCGATGTGCTTGTTTTCTATAGTTTGCTTGTTAGGAGCGGTTTTCTCTTATTTTTACATTATTGAAACCAAAGGAAAGACGTTGCAAGAAATTCAAAACGAATTAAAGAAGTAGGTAGATAAAGTACATATTACCAGAAACAAACACCATCAGCTAGTAAAAATGTATGTTAAAATTCCAACCCCAAGCGATGATTATAATAAATAGTATTTGATAGTGGCTCTGTTCTTGTTATACCATTTCCAATTAGAAGATTTAGTAGGTTCCATAATATTTATATTCGAATGCGTATTTTTGACTAAAAGCTAGCTCTGAACGCTGTTACCTCTTTAGGGCTTCATGCTGTGCTCTCTCACTCTCCAAAGCATTCGTATGAAAACAATGGTATGTTATGTTAGCGGCAATCTTGAAATAATTATTCAGTAATTCAGTCAACAGACTAGAAGCCTAAAATAACGTTTATTGTATGGGAGAATATTAATCAAATCGTAAAGCTGCAATTTTTGAGTAATGAAGAAAGTAAATTACTTTGACCATACCTATTCGTAGTCATTTTTTCTACGATCGGTGTTATAGTGATCCCAGCGAAAGATGAACCCACCACGTGATTACCGTTTAAGTTGCGAACGTAAACAGTGCCAGTTATTACCTTAGTACGCAGTCTCAGATGTAAGTTAAAGTTGTATGAGCCTTGGTCACGTGGTGGGCTTTTCTTTCCCTTGGATTACTCTACGCTTTGCATTACGATGTTTGTGAATTTGCATTCATTTTAACCAACTCCGACTTCCGACCAATTCAATAATAAACTAAGAAGTCTTATAAATTATTACGAAAACTCAATTCACAACAACCAATAAGATGCTAGTATTTGTTTATTCCAATCCAATAGGAAAGAGTTTTATGGACAACTTTCACTACTGGCTATTTCTATTCATTTGAATTGTTCCTTGAACACTGCTCGTTTTCAAAGTTATAAAACCATTGGTCGTGCTCGATATGTTTAGAAATAAAATTTCACATATATGCTGTAGTAAGTTAATAGGTGCCTAACAATTAAAAAATGAATAATGTTTAAAGAAACCATTTCAAAATAATAATTTTTTTAATGCAGTAAGTGGGCCATAAATCTTTATGTTATGGGGCTTCCTTAATGGGACTAAATTGCGTTTACGAATATTGCACTAATTTATAATTATTATCCTTTCCGAATTATGAGAAATTTACCGCTTTAATTAATTCTAAAAGCAGAAGTGTTGCTAAAAACGTTTAAATTATGAATTGCGTTATTACTTATTTAATAAAAATGTTGGAGGAAACAGAACTTACCTATATCAGGTAAATAATTAAACTTCTTTTAATAAAGATTTTCATTATTAAATAGAGTTGGCTATTAATTTTACTTTTAATCCAGTTTTATCTCAACGCATAATTATATTATAGGGAAACCTACAGATCGCAAATAAGGGTAAATGAAAATAAAAGTTGGATTGTAAATGCTTAAAAAGGAACAGAAATCTTATGGAATATTCAGTGGGGCAATATTTTTTACTATTTGATATAAAAAGTTACCTTTCCTTCGTGCCCTTTTGAGCGATAATGTCGTCTTCATTTATTAAAACAGTTCAAAATGTTATTTAAACTTTTTTATTACAGAATGGTTTGCAAAATTCTTTTTATAAGGATTAGAAAAATACAGAGTCACTTAACGTCTCAGAGGTACTTTTTAAAATTATCGCTCATCTTATCACTTATCACAAGTGCGAAGCGCAGTAGTGGTTGAAGCTTATCGAACTCGAGTGATGAACTGAATAAAAACTGTACACGTGACTAGTACCCAACCTAGTAGGGTGCACAACAGCGCAAAGTGTTCTTCACTATGCGGGCGTTTTGAGACTGAAAGTTGACACCTATCTAAAATGATAGTATAGGCCTTAAAGACATTACCCATAAGTCGTCAAAAAATCGGCTAGTTCAAAAGGGCTCTGCTAAAAGTGTGTCAACTTCTAGTTTCACAAAGTCATTCTGTCATTTTTAGCGTTTGAGCGCTCTACAAGAAAAACGGCGTATAGTAAACCCCTCGGCCCTCGGCGTAGTTCTTTCCTGTTAGTCCAGACTGGACTTACACTGGTATTACACTTTTCCTAAAATTGTAAGTTATTTTAATCGATAAATTTCAATGACATCAAGTTATCGAAATGGTAAAATTGGACACCAACCACGTTATCGGTTGGTTAACTCCTGACTGACTTTGAGTGAAATTAATTCAACTTTTAACCCTTTCTCCCAAAACAATTTAATTAAATTATTCTAAATATTTCTTTGTTACAATTTCTGCCAATTTTTGTAAATATAATTTAATTAACCATTTTTAAACAATTTTCTGTGCTTAAAATGCCTAGTGGTGCTTTTTGTAATTAGATTTTCTCCCTACCAATCATATGCCAAGAATGACGATTCTGCCCTACGTAAAATTTAATGTTGCACGTATACCTCTGGCAACCGCTAATTGCGTTTGTGTATTTGATTTTTGTATGTATATTTTTTAAAAGCTAGGGTTTAAAAATTCCAAAATTGTACATTATATGTTTTCGGATTTGATAGAATCAAATTTTAGTCGGAGAAAATTATTTTTTATCAAAAGTGCGTAAAATAAAAATAAAATTTACCTATTGAAATTAAAATAATAAAATTACACTTTGCATCATTACATCGAATACATTTTAAATCAACTTTTCAACGCCGAAAATCGCTTGCTCATATCATCTGCGGTGGGTGGTTTTAAAGTTATAACTCGATCATTACAGAGATCAATTTTCAAACAATAACTAAATAACTTAGTTCAACCAGCGGTTTCGAATAGCATAAGGTTTTAATCTTTCGGAAGTTTGTCAGCCACATTTTTAGCTACAAAAGAACTTTTTTCTTTGTATCCACAGTGTACCCGGCTTTCTTGTTATTTTCAAGCGATTATGGCGAAGTGATGGCGATCCAAGCCTTGAAATCAAATTTTGTAAATTCTCTATTGTAGAGAAGAAAAATTTTGTCGACCACAAGCCCCTATTTGTCGAATGACACAATAAAAGATAAGTTTTTTGAACGATTTTGTTTTTCTTCTAAAATTACAAGTTCAAAGGTTTCGTGATTCCATATACAGTGTGTCCGAAAAGTATAGAATATACTCAGTAATTATCCGCTTTAAACAAAAAAGTTTTATATAAAAGTTGTTTATCAAGTAATTATCTACTACCTTACAGCCATAAATTCGTCTTTTTGTTAAAAGCAAAAGTATACAGCGAATACCACTTCGTCGTTATTATACTCACTCGATAGCCATTTTTTCTCTTTTTGGCCATGTCAAACTTTAGTGCTCTCACATTTTCGTGAAAAACAAAAAAAAAGTTTGCAACAATTAATTTAGTGAATCGAATTTAGTGGAACAGCTAGAACCAGTTATGGAGACAGAGGCAACCACCGCTCTAAAGATTCGAACTCGCGAGGCCAAACCCGGACCTCGAGCGAGAAGAGCTCGCCGGCGTCGTATCGACGAATCCTCAACGATTATAAATACGTCGCTACGAAGAGGGCCATGCGATAACTTTGTGCCAACTGGAGGCTAGTCGTGAAGGTCTGCAACATATCTGGTCCTTTGGGGCCGTCTCTCCCAGCATTGTACCGTCGGAGTACGGTACGACGGAGTACCGTTGGTGTCTGCAGTACCAGGCAGGACGGGTAAGAAAAGGAAGAGTTCAAATTGTAACACCAAACCGTCCTACCTGAGAACGATTAGGTAAAGCGAAGAAGGTAAAGGAAGCGGCGAAGGGTAACGTGTAATTCCGCCCCCTTTAATTCCTTATGACCCCGGAGAGGAAGATTTTGTCCTGGTTCGGAGTAGTTATGAATCTTGAGATTCTGGCTCTTAGCTAGCAAAATTAGCATCGTTCAGGTGCTATCTCTGGGGTAGTCCGGTAGTCACTGAAATTTTCCTTGTTCTTTGTTTTGCTAAATAATTTTGAAATACCCAAACCTTTTTAATCTCTAAATTTTGTCCTCTTCTAATTTAAATTTAAATAACTACCACCGTGTTCAACTTGATTTTTAAACCCGTTAACAGCAATCGCAACCATTTCAGGTGTAATAGACTTTGTTGTAAATTTATTCTGAACAAGAAAGTAAATGTAAACTTGTTTTTTTTTCAACGAAAATTTTCTTATGTGGTTGAAAAGAGAATAACGGCCTCTATCCAATGACTATAATAACGACATACCTTGCCATTTAAAAATTTTCAAGTGCTATTCGCTGTGCTTTCGAGTTCGTGGCTGTAAGGTAGTAGATAAGTACTTGTTAAACAACTTTTATTTACAACGTTTTTGCCTGAAGTATAACAGCTGGTTGTTGGCAGTTGGCAAAACTACCCTTAATATGGGGGCGGTGAACAAGACGAAAAACAGTATAACTAACCAATTCTGAAAAAATTAATACTATCTGTGTGGTCAATTCTCTTTTCTAATTTCTAAAAAAAATGTTAAACTTCTAGAGCAGTATGTGCCCTCTCCAATAACTATCGGGCCTTTTCATAACCAAAAAACCAAATCCACTATGTTTTATTTATTCTTGCCTATTTCCTTGTTTTGTTTTGCTTACTCCACAGACGAATTCGAGAAACCTTTGTATTGTAACGATGTTGAATTTACGTACGAAATTACGTAGACTACAAGTGAATAATCTAATAAGGTATATTTTATTAGTCTTACAATATAGTTTGTTGCCTTTCCAAATTGTTCTTAAATTAATTTACTTTAGTGTAAAGTTTGACGAGTTTCGAATTTCAATCAAAATTATATTAACACTAAAGTTAATAAGTAGGTAGTTGTGTTCCGAGTTACGACGGAGTTAACTATTCATAAGTTTAGTTCGATGATTGATTATGTTTTTTTTATTGGTAGTTAATCATAAAGACGGTTTTAATTATTCATAACTTTAAATACTACAATATGAATTTTTACTAAAAACGGGCGTTTGAGACCTTTTTGGGGGTAGAAAGAAATATTAATGTAACATCAAGTTGTGAGATTTGAATAAAATAGTGACTAACAAACCCTACATGAACATGCCTTTCAGAGAGTATTTTCATAATTTATTATGTAAATGGAAAGCTATAGAAGACTACAGGCGTGAATAGTACTACTTAAGTACATCTGAGACTGATGACAAAAGAGCACTAAGAAGCCACTTGGAAAATAACATATCAAGAAAATAATTCGAAGGAAAACTATACACTATTTATTAGAGTCAGAAATGTAAAAAATTTTTTTGTTTCTTTTGGAAACTGATGTTGGAGTAATTAATTTATTCGTGCACAGAATTTATTTCAAACGAATATTAAATGAGATTTAGAATTTAAAATTTCTTAGAAGTTTGTATTACGGAAGTTACCACTTAGCAAGTTATTTTTGAGGATGTTAAATGACTGAATCTTTACGTTTACTTGATTGATTTTTCAGTAAACAGCCTTATATTTTATCATCTTGAGTAATATTGAAAATACAAGATCATAAGTCAAAGGAAAAAGCTTTATAATTTTTTCTGATTCATGATATTATCGAAAATGCTAATTTTTCATGGCCCACTAGGCCTACGGAAAGCTATTCAACTGTTATATCTTATCTGACGACTCTGTTTTAGATTTTGTTTTATTAATATACAGAGGGTGTAACTTAAGCATACGGCAGCAATTTAAGAGGCGGTTTCTGGGGTTTACGCCTTCGATGATTTTTTGAAAACCGCTCTCTAGAATGTAAGTTCCAAACTAATTAATTAGAGTTTATCTTTGTAAAACTTAATTTGGTGCTCATAGTGTAATGTTAACCATTTTTTCAGAAAAATTTTATGATTATGAATCATTATAGGCACTTTTATCTAATTTCAACTTATCAAAGCCGTAGTCAGGGAGAGAATCAGCAGGGCTTGACCCCCCTTCCCCCGAAATCTTTCAGGAGAATGGTAAAAATGCTAACTAATTTAAAAATTAAAAAAGAATCAAACTGCGTGTAAAATAATTAGAATTGGGCCCCATCAGTCTTGGATTTACCATTAGGCTAAATCCTTAAAGTTAAAAGGGCCCCCTTAATTATTCTAAAATATTCTTTGTTTATCTTAAGTAATATAGCAATTTAATTCTTAATTTTCATACCTTGTTTCTGTGAAACATCTTTTTTGGAAATTCTATCAATCGCTATTAAAATTGCCGAACTTCATTTTAAGCCGTTTGAACTTCAACAATCAAAACATTTTTCTCTGCTATTTCATTTTATTTCTTACTCATCATTGAAGGGTACATTCAAATGAGCGCAAATTGGCGCAGTTTGGTTTTTGTTCGGCTTTAGTTGCACTCACTCCCCTAAAAAATTTTCTGGCTACGGCCTTGCAACCTATAATTTTAATCAACAATTTGTAAAGCCCGAAACGTACAGTATCAATCGATATTTTGATAAAAATTTGTAGAACTCCCGTATTTATCAGCTGAGACATTTTCAATCAGTTGGGCTAACGTAAAACAAGGATCTCTGAAATCGACCATTCAGGCGTACTGTGTACCACAACCTATAAGGATAGTAGTCAACCTTCACGTTAAAATAAGTTTATATCATTTTTATTTAGCTGTGATAGAACGATGTAAAACGTTATTTTCATGTAAAGGTGGACCACTGTTTTTATAGGTAGTGAATACGCCTGCGTGTTTCATTTTGCAACATCTTGCGATGATAGGAGATGATTGAAAATAGTAGGTACCTACTATAACCTAAAACCATCTTTGAACAAGTAAAAAACATAATAATTTAATAATATACTAAAAAATGTCATTATCCTACAACAACAACATTTTAGAGTTTAGAGGAATAAACTCCGAAAAGAGACGTTTTAGTAAAATAATTTATACGAAGCCCCCTCCCCCATTAAATAAGAAGAACAAATTACTTCTTAAAGTTTTCCGCATTATTTATGATTTATGAATCATCCTGTATAAATTTGACTGCCATTTTGAAAGAAAACTCCCCCAACAGAGGTTCACGCCAATTTTTGTATAGGGCTCAGGTTCATCTGCGTAGAAACTGCTTGGAATATTTATTAAAATGTTTTTTCTTATAAGAAAAAATTTTTCCTTTTGAACGAAAAAGTCTCTCTATTATAATAGCAGTCCCCAACCAAAGCTTTTTTAGCTCATAAGTCAGTAACCAAAAGTGTAGTACCATTTTCTTTGTATCCAAACCGCTGGAATTATCTTATGAAGCCTCTGAAATTAATGTTGAATAAAATTATTTATTTTTATATTGTAATTCTATATCTTTGTTCAGCCCACTGAACAATATGGAAATATCGAGAGAAACTGTTTACGGTGTTTTTATTTTAAGAACCGATCGTTCAATAACGAGAGCAATTTGAAGAAAAAAAAACAAAAAAGAAAACTTAGTATTTCTCAATTTTTTAGACATATTTTCGAAGTTATATAGGCATCAGCCGTTTTTTAAACGCACCAAATGTAGTGTCAACAAGAACTGTACCTAACGACGCAAGTTTTCATAGTTTGCTTTTCACCGGTGTGCCATTCGATGTGAGTTTTAATTAAATGAATAAATAGAAAAAGTTTCATGTTCAACCACTCATTTGCACAAACTGAGCATTTTGATTTTCGTATAAATATTATAAATCTAGTCGCTATAAAACTATACAATGTTCATTTTAAAAGATTAAAAGGAACGTATTTTTCATGTTTTAACTTAGAAAGATGTAGAAGAAAATAAAAATATTACAAATTTTGAGATAATTTTTTTTAATTATTTGAATTTGTATATTTCCGAGACATTAAGGATGAAAAACGTAATTAGTTCAAGCTTAACTGCATTAAATCCTGAGCTATAGATATTAAAAAAATACGAAAAAATGAAAATGAAAACTATGAAGAATAATTAAGATAAAAACTCAAAATTAAACTTCAAGCCCGAAAATTCAAATAATAATCCATTTAAAAAGTATTAACTATTAAGTTATTGTTTGTTATTTAAAAAAAACAGAGATGTACTAAACAATTGTAACTTTGAAGGAAGTTCTAGTTAGTTAAAATAAGTTATTGTCCATAAAACATTTACATACATATAAAATGAATGGGTTTAAATAAGTTAGCAACGACTTTTAATAAAAAAAAGTGTCTCAAAGCGCATACAAGTAATTGAATTTATAACAACGCTAAAAACGACAAACAATCGTAATAACGATTTAAAAATTTTTCAATTTCGAACATAAAAAATAAATTAAAAAAAGTATTTACCAAGTTTCTTTATAGTAATCCTTTTAGATTCGAAAGTGGAATTATCTAAAAAGGAAGTAACACTTTAACACCTCGTAGCCTGTAAAACCGATAACGAGCTGAGAATGCACATACTTTATAGTATTTGCTAAGTCAGTTTTTGCTGATTACTAAGGGGTTGCGTGGCGCTATAAAATACTAGCCAGCAGGCGTCGCGACGTCAAGATATGTACTGAATTACTCTCGCTGGTAGCGCTTCTGCGGCTAAACTTGTAAACACTCTTATTACTTGTAAGCCCATAAGAACATCAAACTTTAAGTATACCACCTACGTACGCTAAACAAACATTAAATCTAATTTGACATGCATTTTCGTAATTTTATGTTATTAAGGCGCTTGTATTTACGTTAAGGATGTTTTTTAAAACCGACTTACAATGATAACGGTGGATTGTAACAGCTTTGATATTATATCGAGCGCACACATAACTTTTAAAAATTTTACAACGCCGTATTTTAAATGCAAATATTAAACATTAAACGTGCAATTTTAGAAAAGTACTAACCCTATTTATTAAATAATAGTACTGCAAATAGCGTGTAAAAGCTTTACTGTTGGTAGAAAATATAACGTGTAGGTATAATTTAAAAAAGTTCATCGTAATTTACGAGCTGGGACTGGGACAGAAGATGTAATTTTGAAGAAAAGTTTTAAAAATATAATATATTTAACGTAAGCAAGTTAACAATTTCATTTTTGAACCTACGGCAATACTGCCAACCTTTATGTATTCTAATTTTAACCCAAATAGCTATACGAATTTTGGTTAAATTTTGTGTGCGGTTAAAATTTCTAGACGAAAAAACTTGATTAACTTTGGAGTAAACTCGAACATATTTCTATTATAATAACCATTTTGTAAATAAGTTAGAATTTTGTGCGCAAAAGTTTGATACGATAGTAACTTTGAATATTTAATTTTATTAAATTAGATGTAAATTATTGCAGATTGTCAAACTATTAATAAAAGGAAAAGCTTCGCACGTAATAAATTGCTTCGTTTTATGATTCTCAACTTTAAAAAATGTTAAACGGATAGACGTTAACATTTTCAGAGTACAAAAAGACGATGAATAGTTTTGATCGATCGAATATTCTTGCTTATACTGTATTTGTTAACAGTAACGACAAAACAAAGAATGAAAAGTATACACTCGCCGATCTACAGAAGTTTTCTAGTAGCAATTATTAGTCCAGTGCATTTACGAAAATTCTATAGGTACGTGTGACCTAAAAGTTTTGGCACTGTCATTTTTTACTTTTTTATTCGATAGAGGGTTTTATTGAACGCGAATAACTTTTTTCTCGTCATCGGAGCGCTTACATAAGCGCGGCCACAACGCATTTTCCGAGATGGAAGCTAAAGGGGTAATTTTTTGGATACGCAAAATTAGAGTTAAAGTCTCTGACCAACCCTCTATCGAATAAAAAATTAAAAAATGACAGTGCCTAAAACTTTTAGGTTGATTAGTAAATGCACTGGACTATTATCGAGTAATTGAGCGTTTTCGCCATTGGTCGCCTATTATTTCCATTTAAACTTAAAGGGACTGCTCAAAATAAGCAAAAATTTTGGAAATAACTTTGGTAGATATTATAATATCATATAATATAAATTATAATACATGAATAAAACTACAGTATTTCTTCGTATATAGTATTCTATTTAGATGATTTCACGACATGTTTCGGATTAATGCCTAATCCATTCTCAGGTGTGATCGTCAATTTTCTCTTTGCGGGCTATTTGAAGGGTTTGAATTCCGCATGTTTTTTAATTCTTTTTTGTTGTTTTTGGACATTTACAATTACAGTTTAAAAGAAAGAACGCTTACAGTTAATATATTTTAACTGTAAGCGTTCTTAGCCCGCAAAGAGAAAATTGACGATCACACCTGAGAATGGATTAGGCAATAATCCGAAACATGTCGTGAAATCATCTAAATAGAATACTATATACGGGGAAATACTGTAGTTTTATTTATATAATTAAACAAAAACCACGTACAAAGCACTTCACCTTTACAAATATTAGAGGTCTATTTGTTCATTTTTAGTAATTAAATTAAAGAAGACTTACAAAAGGCCTTTTAGATGTCAATAGAATACCAGTATTTAATTCAACTGCCTGGGGACTTGAATTTAAATTTCATCGCTCCGAATAATTCTTGGACCGCCGTCAAATAAGAGTCAAAAATATTTTCTAACGTTAGTTCCTAAAATTGGGGTATTGCAGTTCGTTCAATATTTCCTAACGGTTTTGAAACGGCTTATTTTAGCAAAACGGGGGAAAAATTTGTTGGTCGCCTAATTAATTTTTGACAGAAACAAAAAACATTCAAGCCCACTAATTTTTTAATTAAACTTTTCGTATTAAAGCCGTGATTATCTTTAGTTTGAAGAATGAGTTTCCCAAATTACCCTTATAATGTGAATTTATGTAGTAATTAAAATGAAATATTTTTCGTCATTTTTTTTGGATCATTACCACCGACATAATTTGCGAAATTGTGCTACATAATGAATACAAAATGTATTCCTTACATCGGAATTACAATATTAAGCAGGTTTACCAGTAAGGTTTTATACCTCGGAAGGAGCAACGTAGTTACGAAAAGATTAATTATGGCAAGTGGACAATAATCTTTTTAAACGGTTCGAGTTGGAGAAAACCGTGAAATGCTTTAATAGAATGTAATTTTGCACCTAAAATGACAAAAAAATAACAAAGAGGGTGTGAAATAAACAGCGCTGCCCTTACAAACTATTAAGTAGACTTTTGTACGCTCTACAACTCTACATTAAGTCTATTGTTTGCTTCGTTATAGAGATTTTTTGTTTCTTAACAATAAAAATCTTTACACACCGTTAAAAATTTTATATTTCAATAAATTTGAAGTGGAAATAATCAGTTTATTGTTTAAAACTTACCAATGCACATTTATTTTTTAAATATTCTACATAGTAGTACAGGGTGGGCAACTGAACTAATTCGATGGTTCTACGGAGAGATCGATAACTATAAGGGATATGAAAAAACGGTTGGAGCAGCCTAGTTCTATTTTTTTGAGAAAAACTCAATGGAGAAAACCGGAATTCGCGATCTTCTTTTGTCTTGGACCTATAAGCCAAAGTTCGATTTTCAATTTTTTACTAAATGGTTGTGTTTGTGTTATAAACCGAAAGCTAACGAAGATATTAAAAACCCCTTTGCCTCATTTTATTGTACTGCTTAAAGTGACTGAAGGACGTGTCAATATTTTTCAATAACTCCACAACAGCAGAGATATCGATGGTATCGAGAAATCGAACTTTTGCTTTATAGCTCCAAAACAAAAAAGATCGCGAATTCCGGCTTTCACCATTGACTTTATCTCAAAAAAAGGGAACAAGGATGCGCCATCCATTTTTCCATATCTCTTCTAGTTATCGATTTCTCTATAAGAACCATCGAATTCTGCCCACCCTGTACATGAGTGCTTTTGAGAATAATTTATTTTTATGTTAGGTGGCGGTGCAAGCCAAGTTAAGGTAAACTAATTAAATACTTTTATGCAAAAATGTTAATATCGTACATGAATCTTTTACATCATTTTAATATAATATTTGATCTGGCTCTGAGTAAAACCAAAATTTCGCCTATCTCGTTTTTTACTCGAGAATTGAACGAACTTCGCTTTAAAGAAACTCAAATAAAAAAAATGCCAAACCAACTATCCACGTAAAGGTTTTTCCTTTTTTAAAACTAAAAATCAATTCATCTTATTATATTGGGTAGCTAGCAAAAAATAACAAAGAATATTTTTTTAACATTACAATAATATTGCTTTACAAAGGCCTTTGTTACGAGAAGATTAAAAGATGCAAGATAATGCACGCGTCGACAAACAATTTTCGTAATCTCAAAAATGTAGTTTATTAAATAATAAGGAACGTATAGTTGTTGCTTTTTTACGCTAAATAGTAAATTAATTAAAAGTAGAAATAATTAAAACGTATTTTTCTAAAGAAAATTTTAAATACAATGGGTATCACGATGAAAAAGTTGATGAAAACGTTGTGAAGTAGAAATTAGAAATAAAGTATTGTAATATTTTTCAATAAGACATCCCAAGCAACGAATTTTCGATTCAAGAAACAAATTGAAAGAAATCATTTTATCTTTGCATTATTAAAAATTTAATTTGATAGATATTTAAAAAATTTTGTCTAAAGGGAAATTTATCAGATATAGCTCCCGATTATTGTTCTAAAACCTTCAAAGAAATTCCAAATAAATAAATTCAAATTTAAACAAATCGTACTTCTGTATCATATTACATAATACAGTAAGGTTAAAAATAAGTTTATTTTTGGGTGTATAAATCAAAAATAAACTTAGAAACCAGAAGGTAAAGCTTGAAAACATTAGACTAGATATACCTGCTTAAAAGTGTTTCTGTGTATAAGCTAAAATGGTGTTAAATAATTCTGAGTGTCTTAAGTTCCTGTATGGTGGAAACGTTATTTATTGATAGATCCTCCTAATTTATATGGACTGTGTTTTAAGAAAGCACGATAAATGCACTATTTAATCGAATACAAAATTGTAAAAAGAATTATCGCATTGTATCGGCACTATACAATTTTTTATGAAATCCGTCTTTACCTTACCTTTATTAGGTTAAAACAAACACTTCCGGTAGGAAATTAATAAGAATGATCTCAACCTGACACTTTGTGCATTCTGGATTTTCTTTATAGGGTGTCCCAATAAGAGCACCGGATTTTAACATTTCTATTTTTTTCTACTTTAATGTTATCCTCCCATCCACGGTTTTGGCCCAGTCGTGATCCGAAGTTCAATAACTTTAATTGTGGCCGCTCAATGGCTCAATAGTCAATATAAGTCAATATAAACAACTATTAATTATTATTTGTAACTATAGAACATAAATACAACTAATAAGAACGCAATGAATAAAGAAATAACTAGAGTCTATTCAAATTCAAGGTGTAGTAAATGTCAACACATACATGCATCTTCCGTTATCACAAATTACGAAATTTAAACTTTTTTGGTTTAGATTTTGAGTATGGCCGCGGCGGTGCCTAGATATTTAGAGGGTTGGTATATATATTATGTAGTCAATTGTAGTCGTCACGCGATGATCGCTGTTGACATTTACTGCACCTTGAATTTGAATGGAGTATAGAACTATGGGGCGGGTGTCGTGGCGTTGGTGGGACCGGGGATTGTGGACGTATCTGACGTCTAGGTGGGGGTAGCTATTTGGGGAATTTAGGGTTATTTTAGTAGAAATGGAATATTAATCTTCGGTGGCGGGCCTGGGGCAAAAACTCCAGTCAACCGTGAGACCTGACCAACGGGCTGCCGCTTTTTTGCTTTTGTTCAAGCCGTACTTATTGCATCTTAGGTGCGCTTGCTTTTATCAGTTTTCATGTGCGGCGTTTAGACACCTCTCTTTGTCGCCTCTTTGAGGTTGCTGCCTTTTACCTTTCTCTGAAGGTGGTTTTGGCCTTGCGGCTTTTGTCGAAGACTTTGGGCGACGTTTAAGTCTCTAAACTGAGCAAGTGCGTGGGTTGTAATAACTTTTCCACCACTTTGGTGCTTTGATGTGGACGACAGCTAGTCACCACGTCCACGCTTAACTGGATCACTGCGGCAACCTCTCTGGATGGATTGCAATGATTGCAAGGTCTTCTTGTGTACCTGACACGTAGAATTACTCGAAGAGGTTCATACCCTCGGCGCAAAATAAAAGCGACCAGCTCGTGGGAGCTATTACATTGCTAATTAAAAACAACGGGTGAAATCCACCTTCACAATTTGTTAAATTTTGAAATGTACTCGATGCGTTACAAAGCCCAAACAAGTACGTTGAGCTCGTACAGATCATGACCGCGGGCAATAAAAGCTGTATACTGTTTAGATGTTTCTTCAATTCCGGTTTGCCAATATCCGCTGAATAAGTCCAAACTCGTAAAATATTTCGCTTCATTTATATATCAATATTAGGTAACGGATAACTCGATTTTTTCGTCACTGCATTACGTTTCCGGTAATCCACACAGAGCCGTTTAGTGTTGCCCCGTTTGTTCACAAATATTACCGGACTGGCCGCATTTTTGCAGCGTTTTTTTCGACTTCTTTGTCAATTATTAACCGTTATTTTCTCTTCTGCTTCTTCTTCTCTTCAACTCGATAAGGTTTAGATTTAATTGGTCGAGTTCCTCTTCCTTTTACATCTATTATTTATACAGGGTGAGTCGGGAGCGTATTGTAGCGTATTCTATACGTAAATATTTGATGAAAAATCCCAAAAGTTGTTATCCGATTTTCACTTGTTTTTGAGTTACAACCTTTTAAAGTTAAAAGTGAAAATCGGATTACAACTTTTGGGCTTTTTCGTCTTATATTTAGGTGTAGAATACGCTCTTAGAGTTCGGTGCGATATACAGGGGCTAACCAGTGGGGGAAAATTTGCAGAACTGTCTAGGATTTTACTGCCCTCTCATAATTTAAAAATAAATTATTAAGTAGGTACTTGATAAATTTGGTCCAAAACTCTTCTCTTCTACCCTATAAAAGAAAATATTGATTGATGTAAAATATTCAATAATGGTAAATTAGATAGAATTTTAATTAATTGTAGGTGCGGTAAAAGTAAAGGTACGTAACTACCTACTAACATAAATACGCTTAGTCAAAACTAGAATTAACTGGAGAATATATTTTTGTTTGAATTGACTAGAGAGGTCGGGTTTTAATTAAAATGGGGTTTTCACAGTAACATAATTATTATCATTATCAGTTATCTAATAAATAATAATGTTTTTACTTCAAAACCCAAACCCGGCACTCTTATTGTGACGCTCTTTTATTTTATTTGCACACGCTCCACTAACCGATGCTTATTATCTTCTTAATTTTGCTGAAGCTTCAGTTAAATAAAGGAAAGGGATTTAACTTCAACTTTAGTTGAGCGATTCTAATTACTTTTGACAATTTAAAAAGTAATCCGACTTTAATACAATTAAGTTGCCTATACGATAATATTAAAACAATTTTAACGCTATGAAAGTTAAAACATCTATAGAAGTAGGTAAGCGCCATAATTTGTAAATTGTTGTAAAATTACGGAATTTCAATAATTTATTCGGCTATTTTAGAACTAGTTAAATTTGTGTAAATTTCTTTTAAAGTCCTATTCAAATTTTCCTCTTATGGTCACATTCTGGCAGCTATTAGAAAATCGACTATTTTGGAATGCAAGTTGATGTTGAATTACCATTATAAGTCTGGAAACGTACATTCTAACAACCCTTGTCTCCAGTGGCTGGATCCTGGAATTTGAAACCGGAGCCGAAACAAGAGAAAACAACTTGGATCCTGTCACATCAATTGAACTTGATTTGATACTTCCTATTCCAATAAAATGTTAAAATGCACATATCATTAAATTTGTTTTTGTAAATTATTGCGTAGGTACTTATTCGTTTTTCAGACGAAGTTTAAAATTCGTATTAATTTTCAAAGTAGTAACTTATTATGCGGCAGTCAAAAATGTCTATTATAATTAATAGTCATACCGTTTCCAAAATATGAATGAAATAAATAATATTCCCGTGCACCCAGAAAAACTAAATTATGATCAAGTTTTTAGAGAAAAATGCACTTTTATTTTACCGATATTAATGGCATCAAAGATTAAAACATGTAAAGCTTTATTTGGAAGTGTGCCACGAGTGATAAAATGACAACAAAAACTGGGTTTAGTTTAATAAAGATTACTTTTTGCGCTACGGCTTTTCACATTTTTTTTATTAAACCGTTGTATCGATATTAATTAATCAACTTAATTAACTTCATGTACAGATTGATTACATTATGTAGATGACATGCAGTTTGAATAATTATTTAGTGTACGTGTACAACTTTGGTTTACGTAGAAACGTATGAAAAACAAAAATTATATTTTTCATTAAAAAAAGAGTCAAAACGTTTTTCGGCTGGAAAACTCACAATTTTTTTCAGATTTGTGAACATTGAAAGAGATAGCCTAACTTTCTCTTCAGACATTTTTGTTAATATCTATTTGTTTCTATTTAATTTTTTTTTCGAAAGTCTTCTCGGTTGAGGGTAAGGGGTAGGGATATGCACAATCTTTAATTATACCTACACATGGAACGGTTTAGAATAACAGCTTGACTTCTGATAAATATAAAATAATTGTGGGAGAAAACTCAATTTCACAATAAATGTATAAAACAAACCTAAGATTTGTTCATTTTCCTCATTTCACCAAAAAATAGACCACCCTGCACTTTTAATTCGACATAAAAAATCATTCTAGCCATTTAACGAAATTGAATTTTGTAAGCAAATAAAAGTGGGTAGGTATAATATGAAATGAGATAATGGCAATCTCTTCACATTTTAAAGTTACTCCTTCGACTCATTTTATTATGGGTAAAAATTGATTTTTGTTATTGCGTTAGTAGATATTATTGGCGCAAATCTTCGACTTGCAATACTTCGACAAATCTTTCCATTCTTGGCATAATATAAACTTCAATAAGAGAATACCTACCTACCTACCTAGTTAATCAAACTCGTATAGAAGACACGAATAGAATATTCCCTTGGTCCTTGGATACAGGATTTGAGTTTCGAGTCGATGCCTGCCTGTTACGTTACGCCTAAGTTAAGAATCTTTTATCTTTCCTAAGTTCTTATTCGATTTTGTACTTAACTAAACAATCTCATTTTAAATTAAACTAAATTCGACTTATTGTTAGCTAAAATTTAAATCTAAAAAGTATTTAATTACTTTGTTATTTATTTAGAGATAGATTTTAGTTAGAACATGTATTTTAAGAGTCGAAAACTTTTGTTGTTAAAGCATTGTATTTGCATTTAGATTGATGCACTTACAATTCGAATCACACAACAAAGCACAATAATGTTTTATGTATTCTATGGGTGAATTGGTTGAACTTCTACTGAAAAAATACCCGATACTTATAACATAAATGTTATTATCGGTTAGAAGTTGCTTTAATAATTCCCGTTATCGAATTCAAGCCTCCAATTCATACTTCTATTAGGGAATTGATTTAAACGCAATTCGTGTACCTTATTAAATATTAAATACTGGTATTTAAGGCAAGTGGCGCTTTAAGGGTTAGTTGTATAAAACGAGATAATCTCGGAGTCAGAGTTAACTCCACGATTTGAATTTAAGGTTAGATCTTAGCGTGGATTCGATTAGGTTAGCTCGTAGGCATGGTCCAGGGTTAACGCATCAAGTTTCTAGAGTCAAGTATATTTCAATTTAACTCAGAATTAGTTGTTAATTTAGGTTGATCGTGAAGAGATTAGCTCGTTTATTTAACGCGGTATTAGATTAGGTTAGCTCGTAAACACTAGGCTCAGGGTTAACTCACCAATTTTCTAGTCAAATACATAGTTAACTCAGGATTAGTTGTTGACCTTGGTTGGTACAACTTAAACGTACATTCAACTAGATCGTGAAGAAACTCTGACTCCAGGGTTATCTCGTTGTATAAAAATAACCCTAACAGGGTAATTCTATATAAGGGCAAACTTTATTTTAGTACAATTTTAAATTTTATCAATTTAATACACCACAAGCCAAATTTTAAAGCTGCTTCTTCTTTTACCTGTAGCCTGTAGAAATAGAAGGAAAAAACTTCCCGCTTCTGTATTTTTTCAATTTGAGATAACGGCAATTAAGTGCTTTTAACCTTCTATTAGTTTGCCGATAATTTGGTAATATACTATGCAGAATCTTGTTTTCTTTTATGCCTTGTTTGAATGAATATTTTAAATAATCTTTGGTTTTAGAAAATCTTCTTTAGTGTTGAGAAAATTCATCTTTGCGATATTTAAGGTGCTCTAGTTAGAACATACTAATTGTTGACCCAGAGAGGTCGAAATTTTATCAATAATAATTTCGACTTATAATTAAAAATTTGAATTCACTTTTGTAATTTTGACGTATTCGAGAATATTTATTTGATATAAATAACTTTAAATTGTCTTTCTTTATCGTACGTACCATTTGCTTTACTTCGATAAGAATTTTTGCAGGTGCGGCGATTTTAAAATGTTATATAAAATACTACAATCATCGAATTAGTAGACTCGAATTTTTAATAATATTTCAGTATATCATTGAACTCGGTTTAGTTACGTGCTCGTTTGGAATTATCCGTTGCCGTTTGAGACATTTGCTACAAGAAGTTTTAAGTGCAACTTACGCTACTTCATGAAGGTTAGTTAGTACCTATTTTTACCAAAAAAGTTACCTTTTCAAATATTACTACAAAGGCTATCGAAGACCGCTCGCTGCTTACCAGAGCACTCGGTCTGTATTTAAATTTCGAGTTTGCATATCTCTTTGTTCAATAATTATGTAACAACGAATTTAAGTATTAGACAAAGATGATGTACTAGTGATAAATCTTCCGCACAAATCAGAACAAAACGAGCACTATTTACAAAGTTTCACCCCTTTTTTTAGTTTTGAACGACTTACTCCTCTGTACTTGTTGTAAGTAGACGCAAAGAAGTAGGGAGGCACTTAAAAATGTACCGGTATTCAAAATTTCAATTGTACTTTTTCGTTGACTTCCTAATAGGTACGAAAAAGTAATATGATCGAAAAATAATTTTTTTACATTTTATTTCTCGACATATCTGGTCCCCCGAATCCAAAAAAGTAAAAAAATAAATAGTATCTCTAAGTCTAGACGTGCGGCGATCGATACTGGATCATCCAAAATAAGATTATTTTGGTGGTATTTCGGAAAATCTTGACTTTTGACATACATTATTTATTTATACTCGACTATAAGTTAGTTCACATCGGCCTTAAATGAAAGGAATATCTTCTCAAATTCTTAAGTTAAAAATGTATTCGTGTATTCTATTTTTTAATAGGTACGTTATAGATATCGTCATATCGAAGTTCTTAATTAAACACCTTAGTTTCATTTTTGATGTGGGCCAGATTCGAAGTTATGATTTTTAGAAAGGCTAAATTACAAAAATTTATAATTTATTTTGTAATTGCGTATTATATATTTTGTAATAACTGATTTAAGTTTGAGATTTTTCAACGAATTCACGAGATTTTCCATTACCTACAATATACTCGTAGTGTACTTCTCGGCTACATAACTTTTTTATTTATAATTGGATTGCTTTCAATTTTCGCCACATACACATCTCAAACTTATGAATTGCCAAATTTTAGGAAAAAATACTTTAACCGATGAATTATAAGCTTAAACAGTTGAAGGTTTTACAATTTTTTTGAATTAACATGTTTACCTGTATAATTAATAGTTCAGTTCGTTTAAGTTTATCTGTTTATTTTGGAGAAACGAATTACTCCTGGAACTTGTAATAACATAACAACCTATATAAATTCACATAAATTATATTATTTCGACTTCGACATTCAAGTCTAATCATTTGGTGCATTTAGCGCACTAGCTGCTTAAAGTCAGCGGTCAAATATTCTGACTATTTTGACATTCAAAGGCCTACAATCCGCTAAACTGTATGCTGAGTCAGCACAACAGCACTGTGGTAATTAAATTCATCGTATGTTGACTTTCAGCATACAGTTGAGCAGATTGTAGGCCTTTGAATGTCAATATAGTCAGCACAATTGACCGCTTACTTTAAGCAGCTTTGTTCGCTAAACGCGCCCATTAATTAATAAAAAAATGAAGTCGATTATTTTTCTCGATATTGCTACCACGTACGACAGCAACAGGCATGCCTTTCTACCCATGCCATAAAACGAGACGACAGTTTTTATACTTGTAATCCAAGTCCATCACACTGTATAACAGAAAATCCTGAATCTTCGACAATTTCAAATTTAACCTACAAAGTAAATAATATTAGAAATGTAATGAAAACTTTCTATAATAACCTACCTTAGTTAATTTCTCTACTATGTATATGGCAGTTTGAGTATGCAAAGTAATTTTACCAACTCGTACTTTTGAAACACCTGTTGCAATGGCCATTAAAATAATTATTTGATCTTGACTGTGTTCATCAACACAAGCACCTTCCTTAAAAGATTTTAAAATTTCTTCCGCTGCCTTCCGGCCTGTACTTTCAGATGTCTCATTTCGTTTTCCTAATGCAGAACCACCTAATATACATCCAGTCGTTGTTTCTGCCACTAAACTAAATAATTATTAATTAAAATGCATAAATAATCTTTGAAGACTTACACGATTCCCGAAGAACTGTCTGGAGCAATATTGTGATCTTCTTTGTATCTATATATTTCAACATTTCTGTGTAATTGTTTAAGTTGTTCACTTGCGGAATTAGCCATATCATGTGCTGAAGAAATAGGTAAAGTGCCAGCTACATAGCTCCATCCATTTACACTAACAATATTTCCTACATCTAGCATCTGAACTGCTCTTAAATTTTTAACTGGTTTTACATTTATCACAACTTTACCGCCACCTTTTGGGAAATAACCACGTTTTAATAGATCAAAATCAAAAGTAGCACCAAATTTTTCCATTATAGGTCGAAATACTTCCGTCGTATAATCAATTTGTGGAGCCATATCTGCATTTGTCCCTCCTTCTAAAGTTAACGTAGTCTCAGAATTGGCAAAAATTACACAAGGTAAAGCAATTTGAAGTAAAAGGCTAATGCTACCAGCAGTTCTGACCCGAGCAAAATATTCACCACCTTTAACTTTGCCGGGCCACAATTCTATCGATGTCGAGCTAAGAGAACCTCCTTTTAACTTTCCATTACATAATTGAGCTACTAATTCTAAACCTAAAAAATAGATAAATTTAGTATGAAACAAAGTGTGGTCTTTTATAAAAACCTTTCAAATGCTGCTCCATGAGACCAGGTTTACTACGACCGCCACGTATATTTATGACTCTTATTGGAGTTTGTGTTAATACACTGAGTGTAACTGATATTCTTAAAACTTGCCCACCCTAGGTAAATAGTACAGTTAGTACATTCTAAACGATCTAAATTTTACTTACTCCTTCTAAAGTAGATCCATCGATTTCTACGATTTCAAAAGGCATATTATTTATTAAAAACGTTTATTTGTTACTATTTAATATTAAAACGGCTAGTTATTTACGTAATCGCTACGAAATGAATATCGCTCTTTAAATTTCTTTTTTAATACACCTATTAGGCATTATTGATTTAAATTATGGACATCCACAATATAAAATTATTGAGGTTATGTGTGAAATATTTGACATCATAACAAACGTCAAACTCAATTTACATTATTGTTAGGGACATTTTGTTATTAATGTTTGCGATTGGTTACAAAACTAAAGTGTACTGACATGAAGTTTTTACGACGAAATGGGTAACCTAACTTACTATTAATAACAGTTGAAAACAACAATATATTTTCTTAACCGTATACGTATGTGTATAATAGCAAACAGGTTGTTTCTCTTATTTTTATGTATCTAACTTTACAATGTAAGACGTTTTAAATATCCACGTTTTACAACAAATTTCGAAAAAATTGAGTTTTAACTTGATTGTGATAGTTACACCATTATAAAATGAACAATTCCAACAATCTTCAAGGAAACGGGTTACAGTTTCAAGATAGTGTAACTTCCAACATTTCTCGTTCAACGTCTGATAACAATGCTAATGTGAATAATCAAAGTAAAGGAGCCATACCTAAAGTTAAATCGACAGGTTCTAGGAAACCAACAAAAGTGAACAACAATGTACACGAAATACGAAATGGTTTGAACCATTCGTGTAAAGAAATTAATGGTTTTAATAAATCGCGGCGAAGCACCGGTTATGTAGAGGACTGCGAACGGCTTGTCAACGAAGGTGTGAAATGCGAAAAGTGTCGTAATAAATCGAATTCTAGTCAACTACATAATGAATTGTTAAATTCAGATCCTATCGAAGAAACAGAGTACAATACCCCAACTTATGGAATTACGTCATATCAGCCTACAGCAGGAAGTTCCGCACAATCCGACTTAGATTTTCAATTCAAGTTAGATATTGATAGTTCCGGAAGTGAAGATAACGAATTACTCTCTATATCAGATGATGGCTGTATTTATACATACAAAGAAGATCATGCAGCAGATTTGCCTAGCTCATTTTTTAGTTTAGATATACCTCCTCCACAATGCAACGCACCTTTGATTCAAAATAGAGAAGATGATGGTAGTCCAGATATGGATTTTTTGGAAATGGATTTTGATCCTGGTCCATCTGGAGATGGTGACTCTGATACACAATCAAATATGGATATAGAAAGCTCTGAACATTTGCCTCAAAACGTAGTTATAGATAGTATAGAAAATACATGTCATATTAATCAAGAATATAGTCTGCCTTTAAATAATGCTTGTTGTAATCCTGGGTAAGTTTAAATTAACCATGTTTATGTATTTGTAAATTGCATTAGTCTAATTTTTAGACCTACGGAAACTAATCCAATAAATCGAGGTTCGCCGAAAGAACTTTCAAATATACCTAATGATAATTCAAATCAATTCATTCCGTGCAAAAAAGAATCAGCTATATCTACAATTTTAGAAGAGCTTAAGAAATTGAAAATGCCCTGGGCATGTACAGTGGCAGAACGAACTACTGGAACGTCAATTCCCAGATTCCGAATCCCATTACATGGAACAAACGGCCAAATACATATTAATAACGAAAAAATGCATACTTCTGATTTCCAATTATTAAAGACGTCTGATTACTGTGATAAACATAAACGTTATATAAGTGATGACTTAAAAGTAGTGTTATTATGGACAGTCGAAGAAGCCGTTAAAAACCAAGTGAACCAAATAGGGGCTTCTGCGAGTGGTGCTACAGCTGTGTTAAATGTTCTAAAAGCCTTATCGTTTTCCACTCCTTCAATAGAGCTAGTTCAAGAATCAGTCAAAACGAATTTGCGTTTGAATTCTGATGTTTTAAGGGAGTATCTACTTTCACAAAGTGTTGCTGGAAGTACACACATGGACTTAATTAATGGGTTAGAAAAATTAACAGACGGTCAAGTTTATGCAAGATTTTTTCGCATGTGTCCCGAACGTTTATTAAATTTAAATGATTGGCTTTATTTTTGGATGTCACATGGTGCGGTTCCAATTGCAACAATAAATTTAGAAAATACTAATATTCCTGTAAGTGATACGTGGCAACATCAAATGATATTTGGTGTTACTTCGAAAGGGGTATTTTTAACAAACCCATTAGAGTATGTCGATTCTAAATTTCTATGGCCTCAACTTTGTTCGGAATCAGTTTTATTAATTGACAAAGAAGAAGTTCTTTCTAGGCTTACCAACAATGTTCTACAACAACAAATTGAACTTAAAAATAAAAAATGGGATGAGCTTAATGTAGTAGGTGAGAATCATTATTATAATAATATAAATATGTATTCAATGGTTTCTTGTAACTAAATATTCATATTTCTTCTTAGCTAAAAATTGTATAAAAGTTTCTCTAGTAGTTCGGGTAAAGCTTTTATAAAGACTTGATAGTTTTTCCCATGTTTAAGTATCTCTAAAGTAGTAATAGAACGAATTTGGATTACATTAAACATTCCATATCAAGTTCTATTAATCAAAGCTTTATTATGTAGTTTGATTCATATATCTCAAATTACGGCATTCAGTGACACCAGCATTATAATTGTTATCGTTCAGCATAAATGTGATAAGTCCATAAGGCTATTTACAACAGCTTTGCATACTAATATTGTAAAAAAGATACATATATAATTTTCTACATCATAATTATTGTAAATTGGATTTACTAGTTGATTCACTTGCAACTTAAATCTTGATTCATACAATTTTTCTTGTTGAAGTAGAGATATGAACCATAGTTAAATTCATTTAATTGATTTCTATTTGGAAATAATAATATAATAAACTTCTTTCATTTTTAGGACAACTTGCACATATGATTCGATCAAACAACCTCTATCCGAGGCAACGTTTTAACGTATTGACACATCTCAAAATACCTGTAGAATATTCAGCTGGTATTACGTTAGTAATCAAAAAGGATTCTCCTCAATATTCACTACTGGTGTGTTGTCCAGAACTTCCTCTCTTAGAATCACAAACAACATCTTGCTCAAATTAATATTATTAAAATTCTCTTATTATTTAGTGTATAAAGTGATTAAAATTTGAGCCTCGTCATTGATGCTATATGAAAAAAGAAAATGTTTAAATTAGAACAAAGTTGAATGATATAGAATGCTATAATTGTATATCTTCAAGTTCATAGATTTAATAAAAAAAAAATTATGTAAAAATATTTAACATTTTTTTAAAGTTAATTTATGCTCGTGTGTTGGTATGGCGATGTTCTGCAACTTTACTCAAACAAAAATGAACTTGCACTTGTAAAGAGACTGAAAGAATAATTTATAATAATTGTTGAATGTTTAAAGTAGGGATTGGTGCGCTAGTTTCGATCAACTGTAGGCTGCAGTCAAGTGGGTTTTTACATAAAATTAGGGGTTTTAAGATATCAATTTACGTACTAAAAGGACGTAAAAAGGGGGCGGAAAATATGTACGAAAATTTTTTTTATTGTTCCACTTGAAAATTCTGCATAACAAAATGAGTTCTTTAGTTCAGTTAAGAAATGCCCAAAAACAAGATGAACTGATGAAGATTAGGGGAAAGTTGTATCTTTGCCGATGAAACCAATTTTCCCTAAAGTCTCCACTTCTCTCCCGCTTGCTTTCTGTCATTCTCTTCTGTGCTCTTCAATAAACTTTGAACTTGCAGTGTTTCACTAGGACTTTATCTCTAAACTAAAAATGGTATTGTGTTATCTTCTAGTAATTATGTTATTTTAACATTATCTTGTCTTCAATAGTGTGTCCAATATTCAGGGAGGGCCAAGCTTAATCGACGGCCCCCAATTTGTGTAGAATGGTATTTGCATTCCCCCTTCAAAGTCATCTTTATATATTTATTTACTAGTATATAGGAACGTTGAATATTAGGTCTGTTCAAACGCTTCAAATAAATAAACTGTCGATAATTAATAATTTATTCAGTTGTTATAATTTAATATTTAATTATTATTTTGGTGATCTCGGAGAGTATTTACTTTTATGGTTTTTTGAATGATATGCTCCATCTGCGTCGTCTGGTAATTCAGATACAATGGGAGTTTCTTCATCGGTGCTAGTTCCCCGTCTCCACTGTTGTAGTGCTGCTTCTGCTTTCAGTTGTTGTTTTGTTAATATCGTTGTACCTAGAGTTTCGTGACTTGTAGCTCCTGATGAACTTCCACGAGCTTCGGAATCCTAAAATTAAATACCTAAGTAGTAGAAGGAATTTGAAGAAAATTTTATGTAAATTACCGATGATTCTCGACTTTTCTCAATTTTTTCGCCCGGCGCGTAATTGAACCATTGATCGTTTCTGATGGACGATATTCTTGCTCTTCCTTTTAATGGAGCTAAGATTTTGTTAATCAAACCTCTACAAGGCGACGTCACTGTTGGCTCCCGAGGAAATGTTACCTTACTTGTAACTTGCTAAAAATATTTAAAATGTATTTTTAAACTCAGTGACTTACGTAATTAAATTCGTGTACCTTTATTAAGAGATTGTAATTAGCATCATCGTAAGGTAATCTACCAAATACCATAGCATATAGTACTACTCCCATAGACCAAATATCTGATTGTTGAGGATGGTATGGTATACCCTTCAATATTTCCGGTGATGCATATGCGTAACTTCCGCAAAATGTTTCGCTTAAAGGCATTTGTCCATTTTTGGGTTTGAGATGTCCTCTCGCAAATCCAAAATCTGACAATTTGACGTTATAACCATTGTCCATTAACAGATTCTCACATTTAATATCTCTAAAATACGAGTTTGTAAATGAAATGCGCACGTATACAATGTGTAATTACCGATGAACCACCCCCCTTTCGTGACAATAATCAACAGCATCCACGAGTTGTCGAAACCATTTTCTAGATCTCCCTTCATCTATATAAGAATCTCTTCTAATGATATCTAACAGACTTCCGCTTTCGGCGTATTCCATAACAATATAAACTCTACATAGTTGTGAATGAAGGTGTTTAATTTTTAGTGAAACATTTTACCTGTGAGTAGTTTCGATTGCTTGTAAGAACCGTATTAAATTAGGATGTTTTAAACCTTTTACCACTTCTATTTCTCTCGGTAAAAATTTTTTGAGATAATCTGCCGGGGCCGTGAATTTACTAACAATTTTGACTGCAACGTTTCCATCGTGTCTTTCGCTATGAGCAAGCTAATAATTGTTTACAAGTTTGTACTAAACCAATAACAGAATGTGGCATTACTTACCCGAACCGTAGCATAAGACCCTGATCCGATTGTTTTGCCTAAGAAATAACCATGACTTTCCAATACAGTTGGTTTTTTTTCATCCGTAGTTTCAGTTGTTCTGCCGGCAGTTGGTTGATGAGCAGTTGGAGTTGTGATACGATGCAAACTACTTACAGGAGAAGGCATTTGATAAAAAATATTTTATACCATACTTAAGAAAGCAATGAAACGTTCATTTTGAGTGATGACTTGAATTTAGACAGAAACGAATGAAAACAATTTTGCACTCTTAGATTTCAAACAGAAAATTTATTTTTCTTTATTTATAATTAATAGTGTAGTGCACAGCTGCCAGCTGCATCAAAGTCGTTTAAAAATGATTTCTAATTTCACTTCGAGATTAAAAGCTGGAACCTTTTTTAAATGATTCCTTACCTTTTGGGATACCAAAATCCGATGATCGCCTGTACGGGATGGATCGAAAATCTAAGAAACTAACTTTTTTCAGTTTTTGTCTATTTTGACCCAGAAGGGCTAACTTTTCGGCAAAGGCAGTTTTATACTTTTTAAAAGTAGACTCAATTTTCTACAATTTGAGATTAGAATGGTCTCTGTAGACCTAATGGTGTCTGAGATACAAGTGTACAAAAGTTTGCAAATATGGAGGTTATGGAGGTTCGTCGAGGACATAAACTTTGATTTATTATTAGGCGTAGGCCCTCATCAGAAATCAACTTACCCGAAAATCATAACTATTCTATCATAACAAAACTAAATCGTGCATTAGTGTGAGTGGATTCTGGACTAATGGGCCATGGTTAAGAGGTTCTTTGAGAGATTTCTGACGTTTCGTTTGCTGCTTTGGCAAACATCTTCAGAGGTGTTTTGTCCTGTGTGATAAAGGTCAAAATGGCTTTATCGAAGATTCAGGACGAGATGTTTGCCATAGCAGCCAACGAAACGTCAAGAATCTCTCAATGAACCTCTAGACCATGGCACATTACCCCAGAAACCACTCAGATTAATAACGCGGTCGTGAAAGCTTAAATTCTCAAATAAATCGTGTATATGTTTGCAAACTTTTGTATACTTGTATCTCGGATACCATTAGGTCCACGGATACGAGAATAGTCTCAAAATGTAGAAAATGTAGCATACCTACTTTTAAATATTTTAAAACTGCCTTTGCTGAAAAATGAGTCCTTCTGGTTTAAAATTGACAAAAACTGAAAAAAAGGTAAAGAATTTCGCGTTGTCTTGAATTCATTGAATTTTGGTACCCCAGACGGGAAAGAATTATTTGAAAAAGATTCTAGCTTTTATTCTCGAAGTGAAAACAGAAATAATTCCTAAACGACTTTGATAGGCTGTGCACTACGCTATAAGTAGGTACTCATTAGAAATTAATTAAAACGCATTAACTTTCGTAGATGATTTATTTAATAGAGAGCTAACTGTGAATTATTAACACGTATAAATATTAAAATTTTCAAGACGGTTTAAAATATTCAGGTTTAACCAGTCCAATGCCATAACCATACCAATATGCAACAGCTACTTTCTGTAAGAAATTTTCAGGCTCTACCAGTACGAATCTTTTCCTGCTTCATCCTTCGATGTTTATAAAAGTCCAAGGTCATACTGTATACACAATAGTAACGCTGTTATAAGTCCAATTATTAACTAAAATGTGAAATGGAAATATTAATTTGTTAGACCAAAACCGTTAAAAGTTAGAATAGAACTCCTACTTGACTGGAAATTGTATGTTGCTGATTTGCATAATTTTAAAACTAGTGCTCAATCAATATTAGGCTAATGTAAGGAAAAAAAGGCAAATGTCCATGTTGTTTAAAATGATTGACTAGGGGGAAGAGGGTAGGGTCTTGGTTCTAAACTGTTTCAAACAGATTAACTGGTTTAAAGGTTAAAGCGTTGATTGAGGGAGTTAATTTCCAATCCCAATTTCCCTCAATCAACGGTTAAAGATAATACCTTAAATTCTTGTGTCCAGGAAGTAGTTACTTTATAGAAAAATTGTACTCAAAATTTAGAACTTTAAAATTACCTTATATAATAAAGAATAACCGATAGGTCCTAAGAAGTAAGCCGAAATTTGGAGCCTTTGATGCACAATTTGTAACGAATACGTCTGCAACTAAAAAAATAGTTATTGTACAAACTTCAAACGTGTTTCAAAATCATTTTTACCTGGTTTAATATGAAATTGTTGTTTATGAAATGTTTAATAACTTCGTGCAAATGATGGCCAAAATAATTTGACTAAAATAAAGTAAAATACATATTACACCAATTTGATTGCAAGTTGTCATACTAATCATTTAAAATTAAATTTTAAGCCGATTAAGAACAAAACGCATTTTACAATTATTATTGTAGTTTTTCAAAAATTGTAAAATACTTTTTGTTTTTATTCAACTTAAAAATGCTAAAAGATAAATTTCCATCAACAACCAACGACCTATTCAATCAAAAAATGTCATTTTTTTGTTGTTTATATCGTATATAAACACATGCTTACATCGTGGAATCAAAAAGTTCACCGAGGTCTTTCTTTTTAAATTCAGAAAGCTATTCGGGGTATAATTTTGAAACTTATCATTTCACTTCAGTAATTCATGTGCTTTTTAACTATGGGGTTATAAAAAAACGCTTATAACGCCTCATTATCATTAACATGGGTATCTAATCACAATTTACTTCTTTAATAACTACAAAAATATAACAGATATAGCTACTTTTTAACGATTTTTCTTTAGCTCAAATAACCTTCCTCTATATAACGTACTGAAGAGCTTTTTTGAATCGCCCTGTATTAGTAGGAAACTATCTGAAATTTCTGAACTTGTTCGATGTCATTGTATTTACCTGTGCATATATCTCTTCAAAGTAAACCACAATTCCAACTTCTAAGAGTACTTCTTCGATCAACCACATAGTCGTAAAAATATAAACAGGAAATTTAAAAATTAAGGTTTTAAATTTAAATATAAGTGCATAGAATGTCATAACTATTAGTAACACCCGAGGAGCAGCCAGCGCAGTATACAATGTAGCTTGTTTTCCAAACGAAACTTCTATAACTTGACCAATTCGAAATAATTTGTAATGATAACTGCACAAAATACAAAGTTTCTTTAACGTTTCATTTTTTGGAATATCTTTTGATAATCCGTAAGATTTCGTAGCACTTTTAATGAGATTGAATCGGTTCGCCAACGTACATAACATACAAAAGAACATGAAGAATGTACACATTTTCATAAAATTAAATACGAGATGAAACACTTTATAGTAAACTGGAATTTCTTCAATAACCAACAGTGACAAAAACTTTATCGTAAATACACTCAAGCTTAGTATGAGATGTCTGTTGATCTGAAATGCCGTTGTCGTATTATTAACATAAACTTCAATTTTTGATAAATTGTAATCTATTGTTGCAAAGGTCTTGCACATCTTCCATAATATGCTTCTCGACCTAAGCGGCGGTAATGAGAAATATGATAAACCAAATGGAAAAAATATTGCTAGTAAAATTGGTTTTAGTGCAATTATTCGTTCATCGATTAGCAAGAATGCTGTTGATTTAAAAAGAATTATTAAATAAAAAATTCCAAAACTAGCAACGTAAAGCCGATCTTTATTTGTTGTTTTCAGATCAACAGTGTGATTGTAGTGCTCCGAAAATAGAGGAAGTATTCCACAAAGTTTGGCTACAATTAGTACACCACGTATAGGTTTGAGTACATCGGAAAACGATAGTTTTTTTTTATTTTCTTCAATTTTATTGATTTTAATTATTCGAGTTTTATTATTTAACATTGTGGGCTCTTATTAACACTGAATTCGTGTATTGATTCGTTTCAAGTTCTAACCAACTGCTTGATGACATTAGAAATAAATCTATTTAAGTATATATCGTAATAGTCGTAGGTACTGTAATATTAGGTATATCAACACGATAAATGCGTACGTGTCTATAATTTGTTGTAATGTATTACTTTTGTATTGTGAGATTAAAAAACAAAAGTCAGAATGGTTTGTATAACATTTTGTAATCATTTAAAAAAGTTTTTGGTGACTAAATCATTGTAGAAGAGTGCACGAGTTGCCATTTCGTGTGCAGTAGCTGCTCATTGAATCATTGTTCATATTTTGTTGAGAGGACGATCATCCACAGTTACTGTTAACAAAGAGCATTGCAGATAGAACATAATTATTTCTTTTATGCGAGATTAAAGAAACTTTTATAGGGCACGTAATCTGTAGGTAGACAGACAATGGTTTCAACAGGATGGAGCCAGAAACATCCTTTACTTCATTAATATTTTGATAACAGAATAGTTGCTCGTGGAAAATACTTCAAGTACTTTTCTCATTCTCCCGATGCACACATGTAGAAAATGCTGAAAGAGTCAGTATTTCGGTAAGATAATTTGCGAAAAATATTGGAGAACTATGACAATAGGTAATATTATGCATCTTTTAGCAACCACTGCAACTACTCTTTACAAATATGTTCGATAATCTCACTAATCGTTATCAAGGTTGTTTGGACCATATCGATGCACATTTTGAATATACCGGGTGTACGGTCTCAAAGGTCAAAAATGAAC
Organism: Malthinus flaveolus; assembly: GCA_950108345.1. NCBI lineage: Eukaryota > Metazoa > Arthropoda > Insecta > Coleoptera > Cantharidae > Malthinus > Malthinus flaveolus. The sequence goes on from OX467285.1 coordinate 66,328,627, forward strand.
ATGGAGAATTCACGTTAGTTGACGAATTAACGCGAATTAAAAGTAATACGTAATTTAAAAAGTTATAATAAATATAAAAATAACGCCCCGATTTGAATCAAGCAATATCCCAGTCTGCTATAGAATAATGACAAGTATGCAATACTTACTTTTGAATTCTGGAGTTCATCCTACATGTAGGATGGCTCGAGATCTGATGAGCACGGAGATTAAGTGGATTAAGGGAGCTTGCTTCTCCTCCTTAATAATCCAGGTCCAGATGCAATACTTACTATAAATTTTGTTTTTGAAATAAAAATTTTATTTTTGCTCATAATTTTGGAATCATTTGATGCGCAATCATGTTACCTTTCTATAGAACGATAGGTACTATATTAAACTTCTATAAGTATATTCACATTTGGGACCGGACACGGGGTATAATATTATAAAAGTTAAAAAATAAATACAATTTTCATTTTCGATACTATTTATTTAGGCGAATAACCAATATTATGAACAATAAACGAATTAGTAAAACACTTAGTTTTTCGTTATTAAAACCTTTTCAATATTGACAATGTTTCTACCTATGAATTAGTAGGTCTTTGTAAGAGTTTTAACTCCATGTTCTAATTCGATTATTTTAATTTTGATATTCTTACATCACTTTATAAATTATTTTATATTTTTTTACTGTTTCAAGTTTCTTCTGAAAACTAACAGTTTTTTCTGAATCAACTACACAAATAAAGGGTGGACCAATAAGAGTTTCGCCATGTGAATAGTAAATAAAAAATTATTGTATTGGAATGATTTTGATTTCTTTATTGAAACATGCTTAATGATTCATAATAATGGATGCGTTTAGCAGACAAAGCTGCTTAAAGTAAACGGTGAATTATGCTGACTATATTGACATTCATCGGCTTACCATCCGTTAAACGGTATGCTGAGAGTCGACACAACAGCACTCTGGTAACTAAATTCATCGTTCATCGTATGCTGACTCTCGGCATATAGTTTAGCAGATTGGAAGCCACTGAATGTCCATATACTTAGCATAATTGATCTCTCACTTTGTCCGCTAAACGCACCTAATAAGTATGTGCCAAAGATAATATCGGTCAAATAATCACCACAGCTTCGGCGGCACACATCAGTCCGTTTGTTAAAGTTTAGGATGTCATCCTAGCATAATTTCTCCTTTATTCCACTAATACCTAAAGCGTATTATCTCGTCCTTCAGCTCTTGAATTGTTGCTGGTTTATTGGCATATTCCTAACTTTTTAATTATCCCCAAAGAAAGAAGTCAAAAAGAGTATCAAATTACACGATTTCGGTGGCCAATTGACATCGCTGTTCCTAGAGGTAATGCGTCTCGGGAACTTCTCGTACAATAAAGCCGGTGTTGCATTGGTTGTGTGGCATGTATGTGGCACCGTCTTGTTGAAACTACATATCGTTCACATCCAATTTGGGCCGTAAAAAGGCCGTTATTATTGTACGATAGGGTTCGCCATTCATGATAACAGCATTGCTGGCATCATTTTCGAAAAAAAAAACTGTCCAATAATTCCTTCAGCCAAAACACCACACCGAGCAGTGACTCTTTGAGGATACATCGGTTTCTCGATGATCTCTCTTGGGTTTTCACCGGCCCAAATGCAGTTTTGTTTAAACGCCCATTTTCCACCGAAGCTAAATGGCAGATGTGAATATGAAACAATTTATTTTTACATTCAGATTTTATTCACCACTCTCATGGTGAAACTCTTATTGGCCTACTTATTATTAGTTGGTGTTTAGAAAATTTCAAAAATTTCTAGACAAAATAGGAACGCTGTTGTCATAGCAATGATGCCCTAATTATGCCCTACTTATGCTTGATACGAGCTAACTACAATCTATTCAAACTAATAAATTTTAATTTCTTGCCAAAACACATGTCGTAACTTTCGTTTTGTTTCGTCGTTTTTATGTTTTTAACCCGAATAATTGGTACAAATTTTAATTTAGAGTCTTCTAGGTCAATTAGTTACAGACATATTTATTTTTAATAAACTGTAGATTGTGGATAGTACCGCCGGGTCCGCTTATTATAGCGAGCGTTCGATCTTAGCGAATAATTTTGCAGGGCACCAATAATCACCCATTAAACTTAATACATTTTAACTTCTGTTACAACGAGCTCAGCAGCTCGGATATAATTAGCAGATCTGTTATAACGAGCGTATTTCCTTTGCCAAACTGTGGAATTACTTCACTTATAACTTATAATGAACAGTTTGTAATACTTGAAAAAATTCTTAACTGTTACGATTACAACGAAGACTCATTGAACGATTAGCTTAGATTATAAAGCGCGAAAATTATAATAAACTTTTTATAACTCGTCGTACAAGTGATTTTAAACGTATATTTCAGAGCCTATGCGGGGTTAAATAGGAAGATTATCTGATGAGTTCATCGTAATTCTTCCTCCATGTTGTAGAAACGGTTTTCACATATTTTCAGTACTTTTTTAATTTTGAGAAATGGGTGCGTTTAGCGGACAAAACTGCTTCAAGTAATCGGTCAATTATGATACAATCTGCCCGAGAGTCAGCACAACAGTACTCTGGCAACTATAATTCATCGTATGCCGATTCTCAACATACGGTTTAGCGGATTGTAAACGGCTTAATGTCGGTATACTCAGCATAGAGCATAGTTTACTGATTACTTTAAGCAGCTTTGTCCGCTAAACGCATAAACGCACCTACGTTGTACATTTTCAAAGCGATTCCCTGTATGTCTAAAAGATCTAAACAATGTTTTACAAGCAAAAAGAAACAAGTGTCGTTTTTATTACTAGTAGTGATTAGCTATAACCAAGAATTATCTTAATTATAATTTTAAAATCCGATAAAAATTGAATTCCAAAAAGCTATTAAAATTGTTAGGTACCGATAAATGCCGAATTTAGCAAAAATGTCACTGTAACTTATATAAAACAATTTATTATTAGACTGAAAAATTTGACAAGAGGATTAAAATCGTATAATTTAAAAAATGTGCTAATTATATTTTCTATGGAATAACTTCTTGTTCTCCAGTGAATTTACTTTGTAATTAAACTCTTTCTTCCTACAGAGTTTATAAAATTCCAAGATCATATTGTACGAGAAATAGTAATCCTGTGATGATTCCAATAATGCTCTGAAATTTAAAGATTAGGTAACAATAGAAATGGCATACATAATCTAAGTTAATATAAAATGCCTATTTATGATCGTCTCCTAAGCTAGTCCAGAAGTACCCATAGATATTATCATGTATCAACTAAAATTGAATACGCAACACAGTCTCATGTTTTTTTAGTAATATTTAATCGATTAAGCCCAGATTGAAAGAGAGAAAATAATACCGGCAACGCCAATTTTGCTATTCTGCTATGGGAATCAGAAACAAAAATCTGAAAAGAAATTTAAATTATCTCTTGTGGTCAAAATGTCCAAAACGTTGAATTCTAATTTGTCATTAATTTTTTATTTGTGAATTTCTTTTTAAGTTTGCAAAAACATTCTTAAGGCAACTTTTTATGCTAAATTTGAATATGTACATAGATTTTTCATTCACTTTTCCATTTCACGCACGCATAGGATGATAAAAATATTCTATGATTTTTGATAATACATACTTACATACTTATTTCAATAAAACTTTCAAAGATATTACAAAAAAACTTAAACAATACCTTGTACAGTAAACCGTAGTCTAAAGATCCTAAACCATATGCTGAAATTGTGAGCTTTTGAAGCACAATCTGCATTGAATATGTTTGCAACTAAAAATAGTTATTATTAGAAACGCTAAGTATACAATATGTTGTCTTAAATTCTTTTTACTTGTTTTAAATCATTGTTTTCTTTAAAGTTTGCGAAAACTTCATGTAAATGATATCCAAAAAAGTTGGCCTAAAACAGAGTATACCTACCAAATTAGTTGTAAATCACAATCCGGCTTGTTATGTTAAAATATCTTTTCTTAGGCATAATAATGATAGCTAATGATCCTGCTTTTATTTTACTTACAAGTAAACCGTTGAAATTTAATTAAACAAGTAATTTTCAGAAACCTATTTAATTGTGGGTATATTGAGATTTAAATTACCGATTGTCCCGTACTACCAACAACAATCGGTAAAATCTTGACTTACATATTTACCTGTGCGTAGCCTTCTTCACAATGTACAGCCATACCAACAGCTAACAAAGCTTCTTCAGCAAACCAAATACTAGCGAATGTAAATACGAGCACTTTAGATAGAAAAATATTTTTGAATACAACTACATATAGTAACACTAATATTTGAAAAGCACTAAACGTACTCATTCCAATATACAAAGAAAATATTTTTGAAAACGAAATGTTGAGATCTTGTCCAATTTGATATAATTTGTAATGGCAATTGCATAAAACACCGATTTTCTGCAACGTTTCATTTGTTGAAATGGCTTTTGATGTTCCGTAATATTTCATTGCCTGTTTAATGCGTTTGAAACGAGTAGCCAGAGTACACACAATTACAAAGACCATAAAGAATTCACACGTTCTCAGAAAAGTGAATGTAATATGCATCACTTTATAATAAAACGGAATTTCTTCAATAACCATCAATAACAACAACTTTATCAACCATGCACTTAGGCATATAATGAAATGTGTATTTACCCGAAATGATGTGATTCTATTGTTAACTTGAACATTAATCTTTGATAAAGTATAATCTACTATTGCAGCGGTCTTACACATCTCCCATATTGTGTGTCGAACTTGAATTTGGGGTACAAAGAAATAGAATACAGAAAATGGCACCGTAACTGCCAGTAAAATTGGCTTTGGTATATTATGTCTTTCCTTTAGCAAGAGTAATACTGATCCAAAAGTTACTATTAAGTAGAAAGTTCCAAAACATGCCTTATAGATACGTTCTTTATTTGTTGTTTGCAGAACAGCAAAATTTTGATTATAGTGTTCTGAAAACAGGGGAAGTATTCCAAAATATTTACTTAAATTCAGTACATTTCTTAGAGGTTTGAGTACGTGATAAAGGAATATATTTTTTTCAACTTCTTTGATTTGCTTTATGTTTCTTCTAGCTCTGTTTGACATTATTAATTCTGGGCTCTTCCCTCGAACTAACTGCTGGAATAAGAATATGCATAAGAGTAGGTAGGTACCCTAATAGTTTTGTTTTCTCGTTAGATCAACATCAACATCGTATAAAATGGCTAGAAAAACTGTTATATTTTCGTGTTTGAAACTGAATTAACATAATTGTTTTTTTAATTATTATTCTTTATCATTATAATCACACTTAAATTATTGGGTTAATGTATCTATTGATTTGTCGAGTAACACACATTGGTATCATAGGAACATAGAAATAATGGCTGTATTTTTCTTTATCGTTTGCATTCATAACTAATAGCTAGGTTATGTTCGAATTCCTCTTTGGCATTAAACCGACATTTCATGTATACGATTTGAAATTGTTTTTCTGACTTATGCCACCCGCAGAGAGGTTCAATAGAAGAATAGGAAATTATTCTTTATTGAACCTTTCTGCTGGTGGTAAAGTGACCAATGCCGTTATAAAACGTACTCGTTATATACCATTCCTACCGTGACCGATCAAATGACTGATGTTTGAAATAACCAAATAACTATTTCTCAAACCAAGAATCGATGGTCGGATAAAAACTTTGTACGATTTTTAATATGATGTTTAGAGGACTCTTTAACATTTTCATATTTTAAGTGATCATAAAATAATTTTTTCGAGGTTTCGTCAAAAATATTATAAAAAACCTGAGCTGCAGATGAATATTACGAACAATTTTCTGAGATTGTTTAGACCTTTATTTACCTAACCAATTTGTGAATTAATTTTTTCTTGTAATTACAGTAGCATCAATAAAATAGGAAAGGTCGGTCATCAAATATTTTTTATTAGAGCTAAACAAATATTTGTTTAAAGCTAATATATTGTGTAATAAATAAGTTGCTATACACTGCACTTGAAACTTCGGATACGTTTTTTTAAACAACATTTTTTAGAAACAAATTGGGTAGAACTTAAAAATATCATAAAATGCTTAGAATGATCTAATTCAAAAATACGCTGTTTCTATTTTCAGTAAAATAATTTCTTCCCTTTTAGTAGAATTACATGGTAATCAAACTCTTTCTTCTAAGGAGTTTATAAGATTCCAAGATCGTATTGTACGAAAAACAGTAATCCTGTGATGATTCCAATCATACACTAAAATTAAGATTAAATAATAATAAAAATACCGTGAATAATCTATTTACAATTATTATCAAATATATCGTTATAAAACGTGGAAATGAAACAATAGGGGCGGGAGTAAAGTGATGTAGTCACATCTCGCACCTTGCGATTAAAATGTAAATTTTAACAGTCTGGTGTGATGGTCAAAGTTTATAGTTATAGCAGCCAAAGAAACGCACAAATCGGGTGTTTGATAAATGGACATAATATAAATGTTGAATTAGAGATACTAGATACTAGCGGAGCAAATTGTAAAGTTTCGAATTCTATTGCTAATTAGTGGTATTCGTGCTTCAACGGCGTAGCAAGGTTATAGGAGTAGGGACAAGATGCAGAAAAGTACTTAAACTATAAATTATTTCGGGATGGGGGTTCAAACCCTGCTGATCTTTTCCCTGGCTTGGCCCCATATGTATAGCTAAAATGTTTGGGGTAACAACTTACCAATTTACAAAGTTTAAAGTTTCTAGTTCAAGATATCGGATTCAATAGATTGCAATATCGTGAGTATTTAGAAACTGCAAAATAAGTTTTTTATTTATTATTTTTTATTTCAATTTTACGGGTTTCTTTCGGCTATGAGCCGTGGCATCCAGCTAGTTACGCGCCTGCTGTGCTTCATCCACTATATTGGGATCGGTGACTTTTTGCTCGAAACTTAAATATAATTCTTTCAAATAAACTAGCAAATTAATAATTATAAAAAAAGTATAACTTTAACACTCAAAATAGAAAATGGGAAATAGAAAAATGTAATAAAATACACAATACCTTGTATAATAAAGCATAGTTTATAGATCCTAAGCCATACGCTGCAATTGTGGGCTTTTGATGCACAATCTGTAAGGAATATGTTTGCAACTACAAATAGTTATTATTAGGAACGTTAAATAAATATGTCTTAAAATTGTTTTACGTGCTCTAAATGATCATTTTCCTTGAAATTTACTGAAACTTCATGTAAATGAGATCCAAAACAGTTGGCCTAAAACAAAGTAGGTATGGTATTATTCAGCATTCTTGGCGTGTGCATCATTATAGTACATTATCATGCATATTTTTTATATTTATATTTTTTTCAGTTGAGGAAAGAGATGATAGTCGGACGGAGCCAAATCTGGAGAATAAGGGGAGTGTTCTAGTAATTCAAACCCTAAATCACGAATTTTTTGCATGGCAACATTAGATTTGTGTGCAGGGGCATTGTCCTGCAAAAACAAAACACCTTTCGATAGCTTTCCGCGTCTTTTCTCTTTAATTTTTTCCCGTAGAGTGGTCAGTAATGTCGAATAGTAATCTCCAGTTATTGTTCTACCCTTATCCAAAAAATCAATCATGATTACTCCATGGCAATCCCAAAAAACTGAAGCAAGAACTTTTCGATCGGTCATCATCTTCAATTGAAAATTTACCTCTTTTGAAGCTTGCAGTCCAATTTTTCACGGTCGCATACGAAGGACATTGATCACCAAAGGTATTAACCATATCTTCGTAAATCTGCTTACCTCTTAACCCTTTTAAATACAGGTACTTGATGATGGCTCGATACTTCAATTTTTCGATTTTCACAATTTCGGTGGACATCTTTTTTCTTTTAATTTATTGCTTAACTCTGGTTTACTTTTTTGACGTCAAACTTTACACTGACACTTCTAATAAGTTATTGTTCGTTGCTATGGTAACGCAATATTTTTTATGCATGAAACTGGTCTAGGCTAACTAGTTATCAATACATCCTCGTAGTTTGGAGATTTTAACATACACTTATCATTGCTCGATATCTCTCAATATACCACCTATCGATGCTTGTAGGAGAGTTTTCTCCAGCTCTAGTAGGCAGTAAAATGCAAATAAACAAAAAAAAAATTTAATAGTTTTTACAGTTTTTCAAGATTCAATTTTTTACTAGCAGTTCGTATTCGATATAATTTGTTATGTTATTAATTCCGTGCTCCTTTCTACTAATGATCATTAAAATTTTTTTTGAACGTACCTGTACGTAGGCTTCTTCACAATGTACAGTCATACCAATCCCTAACAGTACTTCTTCAACGAACCAAATACTGCCAAATGCAAATACGAGGATTTTAGATTGAAAAATGTTTCTGAATAGAACTACATATATTAATATGCATATTTGCAAAATAAAAAACACAATCAATGCAACATATAAAGAAAATTGTTTTGACATCAAAGTTTGGAGATCTTGTCCAATTTGATATAATTTGTAATGGCAATTGCATAATACGCCAATTTTCTGCAACGTTTCATTTGTTGAAATGTCTCTTGATGTTCCGTAATCTTTAATTGCCTGTTTAATGCGTTTGAAACGATTAGCCATAGTGCACACAATTTCAAAGACCATAAAGAATTGACACGTATTCAGAAAAGTGAATATAATGTGCAACACTTTATAATAAAACGGAATTTCTTCAATAACCATCAATAACAACAACTTTATCGACCATGCACTTAGGGATAAAATGATATGTGCGTTGACCCGAAATGCTATGCTTCTATTGTTAACTCGGACATTAATCTTTGACAAATTGTAATCCACTATTGCAACGGTCTTACACATTTCCCATATTAGGTGTCGAGCTTGAAGCTTGGGTACTAAGAAATAGCATATAGAAAATGGCACCGTAACCGCCAGTAAAATAGGCTTTGGTATATTAGGGCTTTCTTTTAGCAAGAGTAATATTGATCCACAAGTTACTATTAGGTAGAAAGTTCCAAAACTTGCATTGTAGATGCGCTCTTTATTTGTTGTTTGCAAAACAGCAAAATTTCGATTATAGTGATCTGAAAACAGGGGAAGTAATCCAAAATATTTACTTAAATTCAGTACATTTCTTAGAGGTTTGAGTACGTGATAAAGGAATATATTTTTTTCGTCTTCTTTGATTTTCTTGATGTTTCTTCTAGTTTTGTTTGACATTATTGATTCTGGACTTTTACTTCGAACTAATAATAAGAATATGAATAAGAGTAGGTACCCTAATAGTTTTGTTTGCTCATTAGATCAACATCAACATCGTATTAAAAAGGCTATAAAAGCTGTTATATTTTTGTGTTTAAAACTGAATTTACATAATTGTTTTTTTAAATTATCATTCTTTATCATTATAATCACACTTACATAATTGGTTTAATATGTCTATATCAATCTTTTGATTTGTCGAGTAACACACATTTGGACCTTATGAACTATAGAAATAATTTATTGATTTATTTTCTTTTTCGGGGACAAAACAGGACAGCGTGCCAATCAAGTCTCACCAATACAATTTTAGAGTAACAATTCAAGTTATTATACAAATAATATAGAATAAGTTCAAATCATATGCTACAAAGCGAATTAAAGTACAGTTTATAATTAACAAAATGAACCACGTTAAAATACAGATTCAAAAAATAAACAAGCGATTGAACTAGATCTACAGTAAGCAATTAAAATATAAAGAGATAAATTGAGTATTTTATTGAGTAGTACTGAAACATATCATAAAGTGCTTAAAATGGTTTAATTAAAAAATGCGCAAATACGTTGCTATTTTTCGTAGAATATTTTATTGTCTTCCAGTAGATTCACAAGGTAATCAAACTCTTTTCTTAATGAGTTTATAAAATTCCAAGATCATATTGCATGAAAAACAGGAATCCTGTGATGATTCCAATTATACACTGAAATTTAAACATTAAATAATAATAAAAAGACCGTAAATAATCTATTTACAATTGTTATTATTCACTATGGAAATGAAATAATTTTAATCCAGTCATATTAGACTAATTTGCGGTAAATAATAGTTATTTATGTATTAAGGGCATTAAGTAGATGTTTATACCCCGTGGGCGACAGTTTACAAACACGAGGGCCTCTGGCCCGAGGGTTTGTAAGTCGCCTGAGGGTATAAACTCTAGTAATGCCCGTGGTTCATATAAAACTTTATGTTTTACTAGTTCATTATAAATAAATAAATAATATGAGTGATTTCATTGACAAATTTTTATAGTAAGCACTGATTAAAGTCAATTAAAGTTGCTAAGAAACTACTTGTTTTATATTTGTTTAAAGTAAAAGTGCATATCTGTCATAATGGAAGAAACTAAAATTCCAGACGAAATTATAATAAAAGCTGAAAAAGCTACCGAAAAATTATTACCCCAGAAGTCTAAAGTCCTATACAATAAGGAATACGAAAAATTTCAATACTGGATGACAGAAAACAACGTTGACCAAATCAACGAGACTGTGCTGCTTGGATATTTCGGAGATTTGGCTCAATCATTTTCCCCGAATTCTTTGTGGGCTAAATACTCCATGTTGAAGAAGACATTATTAGTAAATAAAAATGTAAACGTTAAAAATTATTATAAATTAGGAGAATTTTTAAAACGAGGATCAAAAGGATATGAACCAAAAAAATCTAAAGTTTTGTCCAGAGAGCTAGTGTTACAGTTTATTCATAATGCGCCCGATGAGACATTTTTGATGGTAAAAGTTGCCTTGATTTTTGGTGTTTTTGGTGGATGTAGACGACAAGAATTGGTTAATATGTTAATTAATCATGTAGAAGACCGAGGCTCAGTTTTTGTAATAAATATACCTGAAACAAAGACTGATAAGAAGCGAGTTTTTACCATTATCGATGAAAATCAGATGAATAGTATTATGTTGGTAAGAAAATACATCTCTTTACGACCACATGGATGCTCTGAAAAAAGATTTTTCTGTGGGGAAAAACACGTTTGGAAAAATACCTTCCCACATAGCAAAATATCTGGGTTTAAGCGATGCAGATAAATTCACTGGCCACTGTTTACGGAGAACATCTGCAACTCTTTTGGCAGAAGCAGGGGCTAGTATGACTACATTAAAACGACATGGTGGCTGGAAAAGTTCTTCGGTTGCAGAAGGATATTTAGAGGATAGCATTTCTTCAAAAAATAAGGTTTCCAGAATGTTAGCTGGTGTGCCTTCTACCTATCACGATTTATTACCAACGTCAGCCATTTCTGTGAATGAAGGCGATAAGTTAATTACAAATACGGCATCGACATTCACAGCAGCCAATGTTACTATTACTGGATCCTTTCAGAATTGTCATTTCAATATTAAGTAGACTTAATATTTACTTCATGTACTATATCAAACGAAATAAATATATATTTTTTTAAATTTGCATCTTTTAAATACTCGTTGGAACATTAAGATTTTTTAATACCCCGCGGGCGTTAAGATTCCTTAATGCCCGTGGGGGTATAATGACTAGTATAATATATCTCGTAACAAAGCAATAAAAAGATAATAATGAACTAGTAAAACATAAAAACATTAACCGGTAAAAACCTGAATTTTTTTATTCAAGCTTATTAAGGCTTCCGGATAAACATACTCAATTTCCCAATCGATACCTGTTGCGCTGGAGTCGCCATCTTGGAAAAAGGTACACTCGTTTAGTCTTTCGCTTATATCTCGGGAACTATTAATGATATCGGAGAATTGGTTCAGATGCAAAACATAATTAATTAAATTTACTGTACAAAAGCTACCATACACATTTCTCTACCTCCAATAATATAGCTGTAATCCTGAGTTGAACAGTAAATAATTTTAAAGGTTTTCTTACGCAAAAGTTATCAGGGCAAATCTTCTAATTCAGTTGGCTCTTGCAAAAACGATTTTCAAAGATATAAAGTTTGACATCGCAGAATGTGAGATCGCCGAGAATATCTGGCGCTATTTTACCTACCATTGGTCGGGAACTTGGTAACAACATACACGGTGGAAACTTGAATCTTGATCATAGGATTTAACATGGGAAAACAAACTTCTGTAAGTATTGGCTCCCCTAACTATTTTACAGCAAAATACTAAATAAAAAGTTTTTAAAAAATATAAAGCTTCTTCTGATTCAGTTATAATGTTTTTAATTGATTCAGCCGGTTTCGAGAAAATGAAGGAAAATTATTCAATTAATAACTGTTTCTCGCGTTAGCCTTGGTTTAACTCAAGTCAGATTTTTTTGTTATTTGTTTTGTAATAGTAATTTGAAATGGATTATCAAGGCTAACGCAAGAAATGGTTTTGACCGAATAATTGTCCTTAATTTTCTCAAAAACGGCTGAATCGATTAAAAATCTTATAATTGTTTTAGAAGAAGCTTTTTATTCTTTGAAAAAATTTTATTTAGTATTTTGCTGTATTTAAATAGTTAGGGGAGCCAATATTTACAGAGGTTTGTTTTCCCATGTTAAATCCTATGATCAAGATTCAAGTTTCCACCGTATATAATATGGTGCTAGAGCAAGATCTTAGGCGAGCTAGCAAAGTCTCCAGTGGTCTTATAGGTCAAGGATTCACTGATAGTTCACTCTCTAAATGGGTTCTAGGGTTGTAGCAATGGCTGCTTTTCATCAAATCTGCGAATCTTTAGAAGAATACTGTATTATCGACCCATTTCAAAGAATTGCTATTGTAATCAAAATGTTGCCAAACTCGTTGAATAACATGGAGTACATATTGGCAGGCAGGTATGCGAAAAACTAAGAAATGGGCTTTATACGAAATTTTAGAAGAAGACGGATAATATCTCCTACATTGCATAGTGTGATGGCATTAGAATCAGACGTATGAATCTATTTCTGCAGCATATTTACATTATGTGAAAAAAAAATTTTCGGAGACAGATCCGTAATCGTCTTTGATGGTTATACATTATACGTTATGCTGATAGGTACTTCTAGCACCACCAAGAAAACTGACCAATATCATTGTTCTATAACTATAAGGTATTCGGGCGATGATACACTTTTTGTTGCCTCCATGATTGCCACTAAAAGACATGCACGTCGATCTAGCGAGTACCAAGACATTTCTCTAAATTCAACGGCAAAGTGGGATCGGTGACTTTTTGCTCGAAACAAAAATTTAATTCTTTCAAATAAACGAGCAAATTAATTTTAAAAATAAGTATAACTTTAACACTCAAAATGGAAAATGGGAAATAGAAAAAATATAATAAAATAGAAAATACCTTGTATAATAAAGCATAGTTTACAGGTCCTAAGCCATACGCTGCAATTGTGGGCTTTTGAAGCACAATCTGTAAGGAATATGTTTGCAACTACAAATAGTTATTATTAGGAACGTTAAATAAATATGTCTTAAAATTGCTTTACGTGCTCTAAATGATCATTTTCCTTGAAATTTACAGACACTTCATGTAAATGAGATCCAAAACAGTTGGCCTAAAACAAAGTATGTAATATGGTACTATTCAGCATTCTTGGCGTGTTCATCATTATACAAGGTGATTCTAAAATGTGTACCCAACGGTTTAGTGGATATAGAGCAAGTCAATTAATGGCGAAAAGATTAATAAAGTTTTTCTCTAAAATGATACAACCCTTAGAAGGTGGTTCCCTGAAGAGAGTTTTTATTTAATATCTCCCAAACCGTTGGAGATATTAATGTTAAAATTTGGCATAACTACCAACTTTTCATGCTTAACAGGATCACCTTATTAAGATTTTGAGATGTCAACTCAGAGTAGGTGAAATCTGGAGGGGAGGTGGTAATAGTCGCCCTAACTTATGTTCGTAGGTTTCTTTTGCTTTTGACATAAAATTATTAAATTTCATAATAATTATTTACGGAGAAAAGGTACCCTTGTCAGACATCGATAGGATCCGCCGTTTTTGAGTAAAATTGGTTTAAAAATTTTTGGTAAGTTGATTTTTATTTTTTTATGCATAAACATATAGTGGAGCGGATCGACAGTAAAAAGTCGCTTATTTCGTGTAGTAAAATTTTTCGGAGTAGAATCATATGGCACCTTTACTATCTTATTAAGAACCTCCAAAGCACTAGAATCTCGGCTTACGACATTTTCCCGTGGTACTGACAAAAGTTATGAGCCTTCGAACCTGAAATATGGGTTTTTTTTCTCACGCGTTACATCTTTCAAAAACATTATTTTTCTCCGTCATTACTACACGCACAGGACTGTTTTTGGTCTCAATTAATAGAGTCACTACTGGGAAATAGAAAACGATTTATAGAGTTTAAAAACCATGATCAGTTTTGGCAGTATTAGTTTGTTTTTGGGAAATATCGAGACAAAATGTGTAAAGTTCCGACTTTAAACACCCTCAACTTTTGATTTCACGATATGGAATTTAGTTTCTTGGCTACATATAGCTGAATTAGAGCTTTGTCAACTTATGATCTCGCTTAACATATAGTCGCGTAACATATATACGGTATACGATCGTGATTAACACTGCAGGAAAAATTTGTGACAGTAATACACTATAACAATATTAATACTGAATGATGCAATTTGGAATTTTTGTTACAAATATTTCCTCCAGTGTAATCATCATCGTAAGCCGTATAAAATCCTAGGCCAAAGGATTATTAATTAATAAGGCAAAACCTTAAACCAATTGATGCCTCCAGAAAGATCCCGCGTTCCTTCTTTTTTTGGCAACAGCAATCTATAGGTCTCATTTAAGAAGCTCTACATGGTGGGTAATATTGTGGAATAAATAAATTAGTTTAGAACGGATTAATTCAAAATACGATTTAAGACTTGAGAGAACTGTATGAAGTGTCCCCTTAACAGTAATTTGTCAGCAAATTTAAGCGATTTCTGGAGTGTTTTTAAGAGACTATCGCGCACATTGTATTAAGAGTCTAGTCATTCAATAATAGACTATTTATCATTTTACTCACTTTTCAACAAATAAGGACTTACTTTTTGGCTTAGGTAGTATTTTTTAAATTTTGTGCATCTTAAATGTTGTCCAAATGGATATCTACAGAACAGAAAAATTACGGAAATTTTATAAATGTATTGTGCTCCTTGTTTAACGCCCGTGTTGCTGTATGACTCGGTCTCTCTCTCGCAAAATATTATACCAAATAAGTTCATTTGCATCGTTTCTTATAAATGGCTCTAGAGACTTTATTTTTGAAACGCGACTATATGTTAAGCGAGATCATAAGTTGACAAAGCTCTAATTCAGCTATATGTAGCCAAGAAACTAAATTCCATATCGTGAAATCAAAAGTTGAGGGTGTTTAAAGTCGGAACTTTACACATTTTGTCTCGATATTTCCCAAAAACAAACTAATACTGCCAAAACTGATCATGGTTTTTAAACTCTATAAATCGTTTTCTATTTCCCAGTAGTGACTCTATTAATTGAGACCAAAAACAGTCCTGTGCGTGTAGTAATGACGGAGAAAAATAATGTTTTTGAAAGATGTAACGCGTGAGAAAAAAAACCCATATTTCAGGTTCGAAGGCTCATAACTTTTGTCAGTACCACGGGAAAATGTCGTAAGCCGAGATTCTAGTGCTTTGGAGGTTCTTTAATAAGATAGTAAAGGTGCCATATGATTCTACTCCGAAAAATTTTACTACACGAAATAAGCGACTTTTTACTGTCGATCCGCTCCACTATATGTTTATGCATAAAAAAATAAAAATCAACTTACCAAAAATTTTTAAACCAATTTTACTCAAAAACGGCGGATCCTATCGATGTCTGACAAGGGTACCTTTTCTCCGTAAATAATTATTATGAAATTTAATAATTTTATGTCAAAAGCAAAAGAAACCTACGAACATAAGTTAGGGCGACTATTACCACCTCCCCTCCAGATTTCACCTACTCTGAGTTGACATCTCAAAATCTTAATAAGGTGATCCTGTTAAGCATGAAAAGTTGGTAGTTATGCCAAATTTTAACATTAATATCTTCAACGGTTTAGGAGATATTAAATAAAAACTCTCTTCAGGGAACCACCTTCTAAGGGCTGTATCTCCCTTAGGAGACATTTTATAGAAAAACTTTATTAAGCTTTTCGTCATTAATTGACTTGCTCTATATCCACTAAACCGTTGGGTATACATTTTAGAATCACCTTGTATATTATCATGCATAATTCATAAAATACAGAAAAATAAAGGAACCTGACAAAATCAAAAACGTCTGTCATTTATTACATCTAACGTAATACTTAGAATGCTAAATAACGCTGGAATGAAAGTGTGAAAATAATGAATGAAACTCAAAAATTGATGCATGTAGTACACGCCGAAACCGCTGAATAATACCATGGTACCAAATTGGTTCGTCAGCTTCGCTTTCATAATCCTACTTGTTATTTGTAATGTTTTTTTCATGCATATTAAAAGTGCGAAACCGGTAAATCGCAGTTAAATCAACCATAATGATTTTGTTTTTGTCTTACTTACTAGTTGAAATTTAATTAAACAACTTCAGATACCTATTTTATTGGAGATATAGTTTGGAGATTTTCAAATACAGACAACATTACTCGATATCTCTCAATATACCACCTATCGATGCGTGTAGGAGAGTTTTCTCGACCTCTAGTAGGCAGTAAAATGCAAATAAACAAAAATAATTTGATAATTTTTACAATTTTTCAAGATTCAATTTTTTACTAGCAGTTCATATTCGATATAATTTATTATGTATTATAAATTCCGTGCTCCTTTCTACTAATGATCGATAAAATTTTGATTTGAATTTACCTGCGCGTAGATTTCTTCGCAATGTACAGTCATACCAATCCCTAACAGTACTTCTTCAACGAACCAAATACTGCCAAATGTAAACACGAGGATTTTAGATCGAAAAATGTTTCTGAATAGAACTACATATATTAAGATGCATATTTGCAAAATTAGAAACGCCATCAATCCAACATACAAAGAAAATTGTTTTGACATCGCAGTTTGGAGATCTTGTCCAATTTGATATAATTTGTAATGGCAATTGCATAATACGCCAATTTTCTGCAACGTTTCATTTGTTGAAACGTCTTTTGATATTTCGTAATATTTCATTGTCTGTTTAATGCGTTTGAAGCGATTAGCCATAGTATATATAATTACGAAGACCGTAAAGATTTGACACGTTTTCAGAAAAGAGAATATAATGTGTAAAACTTTATAATAAAACGGAATTTCTTCAATAACCATCAATAACAACAACTTTATCAACCATGCACTTAGGCATAAAATGAAATGTGCGTTGACCAGAAATGCTGTGGCTCTATTGTCAACTCGGACATTAAACTTTGACAAATTGTAATCCACTATTGCAACGGTCTTACACATTTCCCATATTAGGTGTCGAACTTGAAGTTTGGGTACAAAGAAATAGAATATAGAAAATGGCATCGTAACTGCCAGTAAAATTGGTTTAGGTATATAAGGCATTTCTTTTAGCAAGAGTAATACTGATCCAAAAGTTACTATTAAGTAGAAAGTTCCAAATCATGCCTTATAGATACGTTCTTTATTTGTTGTTTGCAGAACAGTAAAATTTTGATTATAGTGTGCTGAAAACAGGGGAAGTATTCCAAAATATTTACTTAAATTCAGTACATTTCTTAGAGGTTTGAGTACGTGATAAAGGAATATATTTTTCTCAACTTCTTTGATTTTCTTTATGTTTCTTCTAGCTCTGTTTGACATTATTAATTCTGGGCTCTTCCCTCGAACTAACTGCTGGAATAAGAGTAGGTACCCTAATAGTTTTGTTTGTTCATTAGATCAACATCAACATCGTATATTAAAATGGCTTTAAAAACTGTTTTATTTTCGTATTGAAACTATTGTTTTTTTTTAATTATTATGCTTTATCATTATAATCACACTTACATAAATGGGTTAATATGTCTATATCTATTGATTTGTCAAGTAACACACATTGGGGCCATAGAAACTATAGAAATAATGGCTGTGTTTTTGCTTATCGTTTGCATTTATAACTAATAGCTGGGTTATTTAGAATTCCTCTTTGACATTAATTCGACATTTCATGTATACCGGAGTAGGTACGCTTTGAAACGGTTTTTCTGACTAACGCCACCCGCAGGGAGGTTCAATAGGATCAATAGAAGAATAGAATGCGAGATTATTCTTTATTGTACCTCTCTGCTGGTGGTAAAGTGACCAACGCCGTTACAAAACGTATAGAAGTGGTGTTTTTGACTTTAACGCCATCTACCATCAGTAGAAAGTACAATAATGAATAATCTCCTTCAATTCTATTCTTCAATTGATTCTATTGAACCTCTCTGCTGGTGGTAAAGTCAAAAACGCCATTTCAAACCGAAACTTCTATACTCGTTTTATACCATTCCTACGGGTCCGTGAAGTTGGCGAAAAGTTGGAAGCACTAATTTAGTGACACTCATACATCAAAAGTGCCCAATTAGTGCCCTTTAGTGCCGTTTTAAAAATTTCAAAAATCTTTATACTTTTTGAGATATAAGCCGCGACTTTTTTTGGTGCCAACTTCCCACATGGCACCAACATTTTTGAATTTCAAAAAAATTTCTGGGCCATTCAAAAGTGCCCGATTAGTGCCCTTTAGTGCCGTCAAAACCGCATATGTCACACCAGCGGTTTTCGAGTTATAAGCCGCGACTTTTTTTTAAGCGTGAAGTTAGCGAAAATTTGAAAGCAATACTTTTTTATTGGTACCCATATTGTATGCCTTCATTAGTGCCCTTTAGTGCCTTTTAGAAAATTTCAAAATTCCCCATAGTTTTTGAGATATTTGCGATTATAGTACCTCTTTGCTCGCGAGCACGGTATGTCATACCCCCATGTAAAATTTAAACTTGCATAACAATTTTTTTACATCTTTAAGAAGTTGCCTACTTGTCTACCTTTAAAATATGGTGTTATTGACAAATTGACAGGATGTCGCTGTCGCTAATCTTTATTATTACTAATTTACAGGCCGTTTGTCAAAGTGCACGCGGTTTTTGTGCATTGAGAAGTAGGTACTCCCCCTTTGAACCCCTCGGAAGTAAGTGAACTTGAATATTTCAAATTTTTTTTCTGACATTGTAGCTATTGAACTTCAAAAGCTTCGTATTCACAACTTGGAGGTAATATAAAGATTTCCTATATTACTTCTAATAGAAAAAGGACATAGCTAAAGATATTTAAAGCAAAAATCGTGCCAGGTTTTGTCTTCCCCTTTCGTGAAGAGTGAAGAGGTTAAAGAAAACTTTTTTTCGAAATTGTAAGATTTGTGAGAGTGCTATTGATTTCAAAAGCTTTGTATTCACAATTTGGAGGTAATATAAAGATTTACTTATTAAAACTCGTAGAATAAAGATTTAGTTAAAGATTTTTTTACCAACATCTTTATCACATTTCCAAGTTGTGAATAAGAAGCTTTTGAAGTTTAATAGCACTCTCACAAATGTTACAATTTCAAAAAAAGTTTTCTTTAACCTCTTCACAAAAGGGGAAGACAAAACCCAATACGATTTTTGTTGTCAGACTTTCTTAATGACCTCTTTATTCTACCTCATCTAGTGCCGGATTATCCAGAAGTGGTTAACTTTGGTGGCTAATTCCTTTCGTAAAACTTACGTGTCTTAAGGTCGTAACTCACCTATCAGCACAGCACCCGACAAGCATCGTCACAGCACCGCCGAGTGGTCAACTCGACGGTCGTGCGTGCGTTCATCTAACGCCTCAGCACGGGATCAGCACCACCGCAGTACCGGCACACTCACATCTTTATTGCAGTTGCATTTTGTTTGTAGAAGTAGGTAGATTCGTGTGACAGAATATGTTCCGGTTTTCAAATTTAGAACTAGCTATGATTGCTCTATCATTAGACGAAGAAGGGAATGATAAACGCCAAAAAAGAAGATATTGGATAATTAAGAATTACAATGCTATAATATTAGTATAAATAAAAAAATAAAGTTATTCTCGGCCTATTCTACTCAAAAAGTAGTAAAGAGAAATTATAATTTTCCGTACTTTATTTATCGCTAGGAGTAACGTTTTATATTCTAAAATTTTTATAGCAAATTTAAATTTTTTCTAATCAAAATTTATATATATGTTGATGATGCTTTCAAGTTACAGTATAAACAAATAAACGTTACGACCTTTAAGGTCGTAACTCACCTATCAGCACAGCATAGGAACGCCGACTGATCGTCACCGGCAAATTTTATTTCTTTACCTGTATTTAAATGTAAGCGCGCCCACCTAACAGCATCGACACAGCACCGACAAGGCACCTCAACGCCTCAACCACCGAACATTTCTCCCAAAGAATATTTTGCGGGTGGGGTGCTTGTGATGTGCTGATACCGTACCGATGTCGTACACTCACTTATCAGCACATTTCGCTTAGTTGCAACTTACAATCAGTGGAGTATATGCAGGAGCCGGGCTTGTGGCGCAAATTTTAATAATGCGCAAATTTTGGGAATTGCAAATACACATTTAAAATTTAAGGGGTGTCGATAGGCACATCAAATCGTTTTTTTCTCTTTAAAACTTTATTTTTAAGCAAAAAATAACGTGTGATACATCATTCGATTCGTATCACTGTCCTCTAACTTCCGATCATAATTATTAAAACAAAAGAAGTTAATTGTAAAGTTTATTAAAGAAAAGCTAGTTTTTAAATCTTGTTTTTCTCATAATTCGTTGAATTATTGAAATTTTTAATTGAAATTGCGTATAGTACATTAACTTATCATTATAATGCTGCCTATCATTTCTGTTTAATTATAAACTTATTAGATTGTCGGAAACGATTGTTTTTATTAAAAGCTTTCCAGGGGCCAAGTTTTTCAATGAATGCACGTTTATTTGTTTATACTGTAACTTGAAAGCATCATCAACATATATATAAATTTTGATTAGAAAAAATTTAAATTTGCTATAAAAATTTTAGAATATAAAACGTTACTCCTAGCGATAAATAAAGTACGGAAAATTATAATTTCTCTTTACTACTTTTTGAGTAGAATAGGCCGAGAATAACTTTATTTTTTTATTTATACTAATATTATAGCATTGTAATTCTTAATTATCCAATATCTTCTTTTTTGGCGTTTATCATTCCCTTCTTCGTCTAATGATAGAGCAATCATAGCTAGTTCTAAATTTGAAAACTGGAACATATTCTATGCACACGAATCTATACCTACTTCTACAAACAAAATGCAACTGCAATAAAGATGTGAGTGTGCCGGTACTGCGGTGGTGCTGATGGTGCTGATCCCGTGCTGAGGCGTTAGATGAACGCACGCAGGACCGTCGAGTTGACCACTCGGCGGTGCTGTGACGATGCTTGTCGGGTGCTGTGCTGATAGGTGAGTTACGACCTTTACTCCGCAGTTTATACAGCGTAATCTCGTAAACAAATTCACTGTAACCCCTTTTCCGCGCTATATCTCCAAAAGGGCCAAGGGCCAGTTTCATCAACGTAAGATCTGTAGAAGGCGAGTTATTTGCACTAAATAGAAAAAGTTGCTTTTAAACAGCCCCCCTCCCCCCTCTTGCACCCCACCTTCCGGGACTTTTAGTATGTGGTACTGCAGGTTATAACGAACAACCATACCAATTTTCAAAACTTCTGAATGGTTTCTACTCAAATGCTATCCGTTTGTCTAATTTGACTGGACTAATATTTAGAGATATTTGCGAAAAACCGACTTTTCGACCTTTGACTTTGAATAAAATTTTTAGCAGAAGTGGGATCGATGGGGACTTTTGACGTTTCATTTATAATGAGGTCTTTAAGGTCTGTACCAATTTTCAGCTCTATGCGAGTTTTTCCGAAGTTGAATGTCTATTTTGACTGGACTACTACATGCAATAATAGCATTCACACAATAGTCAGTGCCGCATTAACGAAGTTTGCCTCTTAAAATTTTGCGCCTCCAATTTTGTTAAGAAAATATACTTACGTCATTTGAGGTTTTAATAACAACAAGGCCTTTTTTGGACTTTTCACTGGCAAATACATCCACAGCTTATAAAATACACAACTTCATAAAAGTTAATTTCATTGCATTTAGCTTTGGGTTTGGTAATGTGGATCTACAGTAGTCTAATTGAATTATAATTAAATAAAAACGAATTTTTAGTGCCGATTCTGTAACATGTCGGATTAAAAGGTCAGGTAGCTTGGTGCTCAAATAACATCCGCCCGAAAAAGTACCCGGGTACCCCACACGGTAGCTTTAGGGTTAATACACATACAATTTTTTACATAAGATTATTTTTATTTTTTACGGCATTAGATACTATACTTTTTTCAAAAATTATATTTTTAAGAATTAGGTAATACTTGTAAATTTTTTAAATAAAAATATTTTAACTACAAAGCTTTACATTTCGAGTAATAAATTCGTACAGCGGTGTCGGTACAGGTCCAATTGACAAGATTATATTATGACCCTGAAGTGGTCAAATAAATTTTAACAACTTGGAACAGTCGTCCAACTTATTTTGACGACAATTTGCTGTTTTTAGTAAACACAAGTAAACAGTATCACTTCAATCTACACGATGTTTTATAAAATTAGTGATGCGCTTGGATTTTTGTTTTATCCGCCCATTTGAAATATTTAAGTTCTCTTACTTCCGAGGGGTTCAAAGGAGGAGTACCTACTTCTCAATGCACAAAAACCGCGTGCACTTTGACAAACGGCCTGTAAATTAGTAATAATAAAGATTAGCGACAGCGACATCCTGTCAATTTGTCAATAACACCATATTTTAAAGGTAGACAAGTAGGCAACTTCTTAAAGATGTAAAAAAATTGTTATGCAAGTTTAAATTTTACATGGGGGTATGACATACCGTGCTCGCGAGCAAAGAGGTACTATAATCGCAAATATCTCAAAAACTATGGGGAATTTTGAAATTTTCTAAAAGGCACTAAAGGGCACTAATGAAGGCATACAATATGGGTACCAATAAAAAAGTATTGCTTCCAACTTTTCGCTAACTTCACGCTTGAAAAAAAGTCGCGGCTTATAACTCGAAAACCGCTGGTGTGACGTATGCGGTTTTGACGGCACTAAAGGGCACTAATCGGGCACTTTTGAATGGCGCAAAAATTTTTTTGAAATTCAAAAATGTTGGTGCCAAGTGGGAAGTTGGCACCAAAAAAAGTCGCGGCTTATATCTTAAAAAGTAGAAGGATTTTTGAAATTTTTAAAACGGCACTAAAGGGCACTAATTGGGCACTTTTGACTGGCCCAGAAATTTTTTTGAAATTCAAAAATGTTGGTGCCAAGTGGGGAGTTGGCACCAAAAAAAGTCGCGGCTTATATCTCAAAAAGTATAAGGATTTTGGAATTTTTTTAAATGGCACTAAAGGGCACTAATTGGGCACTTTTGATGTATGAGTGTCACTAAATTAGTGCTTCCAACTTTTCGTCAACTTCACGGACCCCATTCCTACCGTGACCGTTCAAATGACGGGAGTTTGAAATAAGTTATATTTCCCAAACCAATAATTATCGACGGTCCGATAAAAACTTTGTACTTACGATTTTTTAATATGATGTTTACAACCGTTTACTCTTTACAACCATTTTCATATTTTAAGTGACCATAATATGATTTTCTCCAGGTTTCGCCAAGAAGGAAATTAAAAACCTAAGCTACAAATGAATATTACGATTAATTTTCTTAAAATTGTTTTGATCTCTATTTACCTAACAAATTTGTGAATTAATTTTTTCTGGAAATTACATTTAGCAATAAAACAGGAATGGTCGGTTTACACATATTATTTATTAACTAAATAACTAAATAAATATAACAATTTAATTTTTTGTTTAAAACTGTTTTGTGTATTAAATAAGTTATTTATCTTTGAGTTCTATTTCACAAGATTTTGGAATTTTAATTAACACAGCAGATTTTGAATCGGTGAACTGATCGGTTTTGTACCTATTGTAGATTATGCCTGTTCCTGAAGAGATTCGCAATACACTATCGTATAGGTAACTCTTCCCATGATAGATTCCTCGACATTTATATCTGACAGGTGGCAGGCAGTGGCCCGATGTTTGAGTATTTGAAATTTGTAGAGTGTAGAGCGCAGTTATCTCTGATAATAAAATTTTGAGTGCAATAGTAAATTATTATGTATTCTACTACTGGGCATTCTTCTTTTTCGAATTGACTTTCCATTTTTGTATAAGTGTTAAGTATTGGTATTCATAGGAATAAAGCACAAACGGTTATAACTTATAACTAGTCATAAGCTAGAACCAAAAATTTTCTAAATGACGATTTTGAAATCTGATTAAAATTGAATTCCAAAATGCGTTAAATTCATACAAACAATTGTGTCCTTAGATTGCTAGTAAGTAAGCAGTAGGATCTAACATCCAACTAATAAAATTGTTGTCCAACAGTGCTGATAAATGCTAAATTTAGCAAAAATGCGACCGCAACTTTATGTAATCAGTATTTATATCTGCCTGGAAAATGCTTAAAAATAGTCTAATTCAACAATGCGCTGTTTCTATTTTCCATGGAATAATGTTTTGTCCCCCAGTGAATTTACTTTGTAATGAAGCTCTTTCTTCTATACGGAGCTCATAAAGTATCATTATCATATTGTATAAAAAACAGTAAAGCCGTGATGAGTCCAATAATGCTCTGAAATTTGAAGATTAGATAAAAATAAAAAGGCTATAAATAACCTAAGTTAAATGTAAAACGCCTATTCGAGGGCCGTTTCCTAAGCTAGCCCAGAAATAACCACATATGTCTTGTATCAACCAAAAATTGAACGCACAACCCATTTAGTTTCTTATTAAGCTTCTTCTCATGTCTTTTTTAGTAATATTTAATCGATTAATCTCAGATTGATCTTAATTGAAAAACCAGAGAAAGTAATACGTCTACCGTCAACGTATATTTCGCAAGTTTAAAAATGTTGGACACTGCACTTTGGTTCTCACAGAAGTGCTTTATTTATTTCCAAGTTCTACTTCCTTGTGTTAAGTTCATGGGGTAACAGTTACTTACAAAGAACGTGGAAACGGAGCAGTAGGGGCTGCTGGAGTCGAAAGACACCCACTGAATTAATTGTATGTTAGGGTAAGTCGAGGATAGTTGGACCACATTTTATAAAAGTGATTGTAACTTCTATAAACATTAAACATTTTTAAGCAAAACAATTTCATTATTTAAAACAGACCTTAAGCAACATAGAAACATAGATAAAACGTAATTAATTTCTTTTATAATATGTTAAAAATATAAAAACATTTTGGTCAAGAATGGTCCATCTCACCTCAACCGTCGAGGTGAGATGAACCAAGTGTAAAAGGGCCCTGTCATTATTTCTTTTTTAAACTTATTTTTTACAAATTTGACAGAGCTTCATACAGGTTGGACATTCATCATGCATCCACCCACCGCAAACAATGCAACGTGTCCAATCATCAGTGCTTTATCTTTTCGGTAATCTTTTTTGCTCCCTACGCATTGGTTTTCGTAATCTTCACCTTCTGTACTGTTGTCATCCATAGTCCCCTACTAAGTCTTTTAGACTCTCTTACATAAGTGTTAAGTGCCATTTACATAGACAGTAGTCTAATCGTTTTGCTAAGGGCATGCGTCGTCTAGAAGTTTGAATAGGGTATTTTCAATGAACGCGTTTACAATGAAATATAGTTGGCAAGGTCGTTGCCAACAATGGGCAAAAAGTTTGCAAGGTTTAAGCTTTTAGACCACTTAATTGGCACCAGCCAATCATAGAAGCGGATCTCTCCCACGTCGCCCAGCTATTTGAAATTTAAACAAACAGCTGACAAAATAGTTGCTTTGATTTTATTTCTTCATTTTGGTTTTCGGTAGTACTATTCTAATCTCATTGTTCAAGCTTAAGAAAAAAAAATAAGAAAAAAAAATAAGAAAAAAAAAATAATTGCCACTAAAGCCACGTTGCTCACTTGGCGAGTTCTAGACCAGCAAACTACACCATCAATCTGCACTAAGTTCTATGTAAATGGTTATTCACAACTTGGAAATGTGATAAAGATGTTGGTAAAAAAATCTTTAACTAAATCTTTATTCTACGAGTTTTAATAAGTAAATCTTTATATTACCTCCAAATTGTGAATACAAAGCTTTTGAAATCAATAGCACTCTCACAAATCTTACAATTTCGAAAAAAAGTTTTCTTTAACCTCTTCACTCTTCGCGAAAGGGGAAGACAAAACCTGGCACGATTTTTGCTTTAAATATCTTTAGCTATGTCCTTTTTCTATTAGAAGTAATATAGGAAATCTTTATATTACCTCCAAGTTGTGAATACGAAGCTATTGAAGTTCAATAGCTACAATGTCGGAAAAAAATTTTGAAATATTCAAGTTCACTTACTTCCGAGGGGTTCAAAGGGGGAGTACCTACTTCTCAATGCACAAAAACCGCGTGCACTTTGACAAACGGCCTGTAAATTAGTAATAATAAAGATTAGCGACAGCGACATCCTGTCAATTTGTCAATAACACCATATTTTAAAGGTAGACAAGTAGGCAACTTGAAAACTCGAAAACCGTTGGTGTGACGTATGCGGTTTCGGCAGCACTAAAGGGCACTAATCGGGCACTTTTGAATGGCGCAAAAATTTTTTTGAAATTCAAAAATGTTGGTGCCAAGTGGGAAGTTGGCACCAAAAAAAGTCGCGGCTTATATCTCAAAAAGTAGAAGGATTTTTGAAATTTTTAAAACGGCACTAAAGGGCACTAATTGGGCACTTTTGAATGGCCCAGAAATGGCTTTAAGCTTTAAGCCCCATTTACATAGAACTTAGTGCAGATTGATGGTGTAGTTTGCTGGTCTAGAACTCGCCAAGTGAGCAACGTGGCATAAAACCATTTACATAGACTTTAGTGGCAATTATTTTTTTTTTCTTATTTTTTTTTCTTGAGCTTGAACAATGAGATTAAAATAGTACTACCGAAAACCAAAATGAAGAAATAAAATCAAAGCAACTATTTTGTCAGCTGTTTGTTTAAATTTCAAATAGCTGGGCGACGTGGGAGAGATCCGCTTCTATGATTGGCTGGTGCCAATTAAGTGGTCTAAAAGCTTAAACCTTGCAAACTTTTTGCCCATTGTTGGCAACGACCTTGCCAACTATATTTCATTGTAAACGCGTTCATTGAAAATACCCTATTCAAACTTCTAGACGACGCATGCCCTTAGCAAAACGATTAGACTTCTGTCTATGTAAATGGCACTTTAGGCTTTTTTGCAACGGCAAAAACCATAAAAATTTCTAGTGGTCCGTCTATCCATAAACGTAAAGGATAGATGGACCTTTCATGTACGGCTTAACGAAAATATATACAATCGTAATCGAAGGTTATGAACAATCGTTGACATGTGCTTTTGATAATTTTGCCAAAAAAATTAACATTAACTCGCCAACACGCTTTTTAATTACTTTTTCAGTTTATACTCCAATAATTTTTTCCGATTTTTTTTACATTTTTCTATATTATTTTAACTACAAGCACCCCTTAACAACTATAAATAGGGGATGGATTCACTATAGCTTACTAAAAACAATGTATACAACAATAAGTTCTAAAGTTGCATTTAAATATCAAAGTCCATCTCTCCTCGTGGTCCATCTCTCCCCGACTTACCCTAAGTTTTAAAGTTTTCGAACTCGGCTAACTATTTACTAAAATTTAAGACCAGAACGATCTTTTTAGACCTAATGGTGTCCGACAAGAGTGCAAAAGTTATTTTTTCATATTTCTCATTTGCCACACAGGGAATGAAAGGAGTTGCACGATGTGTTCACGATGATTTTCATTCAATGATTCATTCAAATGATTTTCAAAGATATTACAAAAAAACTCAAAAAATACCTTGTATAGTAAACCATAGCCTAAAGATCCTAAGCCATAAGCTGAAATTGTGAGATTTTGAAGCACAATCTGTAATGAATACGTTTGCAACTACAAATAGTTATTATTAGGAACAGTAAATAAAACATATGTCCTATTTTTTTACTTGTTCTAAATCATCGTTTTCTTTGAAGATTTGGAAAACTTCATGTAAATGATATCCAAAAAAGTTGGCCTAAAACAAAGTATAGATACCTACTAAATTAGTTGTAAATTCGCATCATAATCCGGCTTGTTATGTTAAAAAAATCGTTTCTTAGGCATAATATAATTAGTGCATATAAGGTACAAGCTAATGATCCTGCTTTTATTTTACTTATAAAACGTTGAAATTTAATTAAACAAGTAATTTTTAGAAACCTATTTAATTGTGGGTATATTGAGATTTAAATTACATATTATTGTTCCGTACTACCAATAACAATTGATAAAATCTTGATTTGCATATTCACCTGTGCGTAGCCTTCTTCACAATGTACAGCCATACCAACAGCTAACAAAGCTTCTTCAACAAACCAAATACTAGCGAATGTAAATACGAAGATTTTAGATAGAAAAATATTTTTGAATAGAACTACATATAGCAAAATTAATACTTGAAAAACATTAAACGTACTCATCCCAATATACAAAGAAAATGTTTTTGCAAACGAAGTGTTGAGATCTTGTCCAATTTGATATAATTTGTAATGGCAATTGCATAAAACACCAATTTTCTGCAACGTTTCATTTGTTGAAATGTCTTTTGATATCCCGTTATATTTCATTGCCTGTTTAATGCGTTTGAAACGAGTAGCCATAGTACATACAATTACGTAGATTATAAAGAATTCACACGTTCTCAGCAAAGTGAATATAATATGCAACACTTTATAATAAAATGGAATTTCTTCAATAACCATCAGTAACAACAACTTTATCAACCATGCACTTAGGCATAAAATGAAATGTGTGTTGACCCGAAGTGATGTGATTCTATTGTTAACTTGGACATTAATCTTTGATAAATTATAATCTACTATTGCAGCGGTTTTAAACATCTCCCATATTGTGTGCCGAACTTGAATTTGGGGTACAATGAAATAGAATATAGAAAATGGCACCGTAACTGCCAGTAAAATTGGCTTTGGTATATTTGGTCTTTCTTTTAGCAAGAGTAATATTGATCCAACAGTTACTATTAAGTAGAAAGTTCCAAAACTCGCATTATAAATACGTTCTTTATTTGTTGTTTGCAGAACAGCAAAATTTTGATTATAGTGTTCTGAAAACAGGGGAAGTAATCCATTATATTTACTTAAATTCAGTACATTTTTTATAGGTTTGAGTACGTGGTAAAGAAAAATTTTTTTTTCGTCTTCTTCGATTTTCTTGATATTTCTTCTAGCTCTGTTTGACATTATTAATTCTGGGCTCTTACTTCGAACTAACTGCTCGAATAAATATATAGGAATACTCTTTCTAAAGGTACCCTAATTGTTTTCTTGGTTTCTTGGCTCATTAGAATAAGTGTTCCTGCGTGTTGATTTTATTCGACAGCGCCAAATAACAACAAAGAAAGAATGATGAAGAGAAGGGATACATTCTACGTGTTGTACGAAGTTGTAACATGAATAATAACGTTTCAGATGCTTCAGATTCGCTTCAGATTCGAAAACAATACATCTTTATTATTAAAAAACAACATCAAATAAGTTATGAACTAAGGGTTTGTTTACATAAATAGTATAATATGAGAAATAGTATTCGTTTTCTGCATTTTCCCGTTAATATTGAACTCAACATAAACATCGAAAAGGCTGTAAAACGTGTTAAATTTTGGTGTTTGAATCTGAAATATCATAACTATTTTCTTCCACTATGTCATGTCAAGAAATACTTTATATACTAATGGTTCGATTTTTTTATAATTATTCTTTAGCATTACAATAACACTTTCGTAATTATTACGTTAATATGTTTATGTGTATTAATTTATTGAGTAACACACATTGAGACCTTAGGTACTATGTATATAAATCATTAGCTGTATCTTTCCATACCGTTTGCATTATTAACTAATTGTCCCGCTTATTTAAGAATCCCACCTTAAATTAATTGTCGATGGTCGGATAAAAACTTTTTACAATTTTGAATAAGATGTTTAGGGGTTTCCTTTAAACCATTTTCATATACTAAACCTTAGCTGCAGACATGGAGCAAATTAACTCCGTTTTTCACTTTAGTAGTATTTAAAACAGGGTTTCTTTTGCCCTATCTGTATTAGCCTTTGGGTGCCATTAAGTTGAACCTTTATCTATATTATCAAAGTATTTTTAATGTGGTTTTTGCGTTCGTCGAGAAGATATTAAATTTCAAACTGTTTCCGCCGCGTTCTAGAGTCACGTTTATAGATGTTATTGTATATTTATAAAATAATTAGTTGCATTTTTCTGCTTGTTCAACGATTTTTGCACTCGAAATTTGTCATAGTCCCAAGTTTTAGGGCCATAATAAAGAAAAAATTTAAAAAAATTTAAAATGTCATCTCCAAATTTTTACTTCCTTTTAGAACGTCTTAATCTTTGTATTCAATTTTCATGTTTATGCTTTTGTTTAGATGAAATTTTTTAATAAATAATCTCTCTCCTGGTTCTGTCTTTATCGACAAACCGTAAAAAGTAAAATATTTTTGGTTGTAAGTGTTATACCCTGCACAGACTGAAAAGTTAATGATCATTAAGTAAAAATTGCTAATTTATTTTACAGTGTGTCACTACATCATTTACCTAATGATAATTTCAAACGTCATTTAAAATCTAATGATCATTTAATTCCGATGACGTTCCTAGAACGTCATCGCAACCCTTCGGTAAACATCGCCGCTGTTTTTGAATTACGCGCCGCATTGACGGACATAAATATAGATGGCCTTAAACAGCTAACCGGGTATCGGTCGGGTGTGCGTTTGTTAGGTTATGATAGATGTTTTGTTGCTGGTGATTGTGGCGAGACGTATCTCACAAATTGACATTTGATAATGCAAGCGTATTTGATTTTTTGTCTTTCCAGTCTGTCACCTATAATTTTAAATGATCATTTAACTTAATGATAATTTAACTTAATGATCATTCAAATCTCAGTCTGTCCAGGGTATAAGAAACACATTAAATTGCCACGGAGTGACTTTGACTCCATGTCTGTTCTAACGTATGTCCAGTCTGCAGATAAGGGTTACGTAGCCATAAAATAATTTTCTTAAGGTTTTCTCAAAAATAATATATAAAACCTGAGCTGCAGATGAATATTACGAACAATTTTCTGAGATTGTTTAGATCTTTATTTGCCTAACAAATTTGTGAACTAATTTATTCTTGAAATTACAGTATAGGTAGCAATAAAATAGGAAAGGTCGGTCATTAAATATTTTTTATTGAAACTAAATAAATAAACAATTTAATTCTTTGTTTAGAGCTATATTGTGTAATAAATAAGTTGCTATACACTGCACTTGAAACTTCTGATACTTTTTTTAAACAACGTTTTTTAGAAACAAATCGAGTATTTTATTGAGTAGTACTGAAAAATATCATAAAATGGTCTAATTCAAAAATGCGCTGTTTCTATTTGCCGTAGAATAATTTCTTGTCCTCCATGGGAATCAAAAACTCTTTCTTCTAAGGAGTTTATAAAATTCCAAGATCGTATTGTACGAAAAACAGTAATCCTGTGATGATTCCAATCATACACTGACATTTAAATATTATATAATAATAAAAAGACCGTTAATAATCTATTTACAATTATTATCAACTATATCGTTATAAAACGTGGAAATGAAACAATAGGGGCCGGAGTAAAGTTATGTAGTCACATCTTGCACCTTACGATTAGGATGTAAATTAACAGTTTCGTGTGATGGTCAAAGTTTACAGTTATAGTTATAGCAGCCAGAGAAACGCACAAATTGGGTGTTTGGTAAATGGACAACATATAAATGCTCAATTAGAGATACCGGTTGGATCGAAGCTACATGTCGACAAGTCGATTTATTTACTGTTCTGCTCATTTATTTCAAAACTTCCAAATTTTCGAGTTCTATTGCTAATTAGTAGTCTCTGTGCTTCAACGGCGTAGCAAGGTTTTAGCATGGGCTTAGCATGGGCATAGCTTGACCTGAGCCCCGTACAAGACCGTAGCCAGAAAAAAATTTCGGGGGAAAAGGTTGCTAGCAGAGCTGAACACAACGCAAACTTTTGATTGTTCAAGGTTAAACTGCTAAAATTCTACTACTGGGCATTCTTCTTTTTCCAATTGCCTCTCCATTTCCGTATAAGTGTCAAGTATTGGTATTCATAGGAATAAAGCACAAGCGGTTATAACTAGTCATGAGCTAGAACCAAAAATTTTCTAAATGACGATTTTGAAATCCGAATAAAATTGAATTCCAAAATGCATTAAATTCATACAAAAAATTGTGCCCCTAGATTGCTAGTAAGTAATCAGTAGGATCTAACATCCAACTAATAAAATTGTTGTTCAACAGTGCTGATAAATGCTAAATTTAGCAAAAATGTAACCGCAACTTATTTCCATGTAATAATCTTTTGTCCTTCAGTGAATTTACTTTGTAATGAAACTCTTTCTTCTATACGGAGTTCATAAAATATCAAGATCATATTGTACGAGAAACAATAAACCTGTGATGATTCCAATAATGCTCTGAAATTTGAAAATTATATAACAATAAGAAAAACATAAATATTGTATTTTATTTTATTTCTACGGGTGCAAATTTTTTTATTAGTATTTTGGGCGAACCTCTCCCAAACACAAACAAAAACAAAAAAAAATTAATAATCTAAGTAAATTCAAAACACCTATAAGGGCCGGTACTATTTGAGTAGCAGTTTAAGCTTTGGTAAACGACACTCTTAACTTAGTACTGGAGGGGTGCTCTTAAAAAATATTCTTAAAAGTCGTTTCAATATTGTCTCAAGTAAAATTGAATTACAGCATCAATTGAATTCATCGTCTTAATAATTGCATCCTGGTCCCTGAGAGTTTAATAACGAGAGCTAAACGTGACACAGCGACGCATTTCGTTCAACTTGGAGCATCTCAGGGGCAGGAGTCAAGCTATAGTAGTGAGTAGTTCCTATAATATTTAAAAATTTTAAAGCTTCTTTTATGAAACTGAAATACACTACATTGTAGTTATTCGCAGTTTAATATCAAGCTTTAGGATAAGCTGCAACTGAAATACGGGCTGATAGAAGTCATAAGTCATAATAGATATACTCCGGTAAAAATTCTTTCCGTGATTTATTTATTTATAATTTATAAGTTCTCCCTTTTGTAAAACACATGGGCTACTTTAACAGTCTGAATTAAATACATTAATAAGTAAGTAGGAGGCCACACATAGTAGAATCTTAACTATTTTCAAATGAAAGAGAAAATTGTAATTTTAGGAAAACAAAATATAACTTTAGCCTAAAAACGGCAAATAGAAAGTATATATAAAATAAAATACCTTGTATAGTAAACCGTAGTCTATACATCCTAAGCCGTAAGCTGAAATTGTGAGCTTTTGAAGCGCAATCTGTAATGAATATGTTTGCAACTACAAATAGTTATTATTAGAAACGCTGAATAAATATGTACTAGAATTGTTTGTACCTGCTCTAAATGATCGTCATCCTTGACATTTGCAAACACTTCATGTAAATGATATCCAAAATAGTTGGCCTAAAACAAAGTATAGCAAATTGGTGTAAGTTCGTATACCTGTACAGGTGTACAGTTCCGTTTTGGAACTGTTGACTTTACCATCAGCAGAGAGGTTCAATAGAATTAATAGAAGGCTATAATCTAAGGAGATTATTCATTATTGTTCCTCTCTACTGGTGCTAAAGTCACCAACACCTAAACCGCTCCGGTTTCTCCATAAGCTGCGCTCTCATAACCCGGCTTGTTATTTTTGGTTAACAATTTTCTTTCATACGTATAATACTAAGTTAAATTAATTTTGGGTATATTAAAATACAAATAACCCTACTCGGTATGTCTCGATATACTCTACGATATACGATATACTCTATCGTTACATATTATGTATGTTCTCCAACTGTAGTAGAGAGTAAAGTACGATAAAACAAAAATAATTTAATAATGTGTACACTTTTCAAGATTCGATTTCATTTATAAGGACTATAGAAATTACTATTAATAGCAGTTTCTATTCGATTTTAAAAGATCATAATTTCGTATGTAAATTTCTACCAATAATCGATCAGATTTACATATTTACCTGCACGTAGCCTTCTTCACAATGTACAGCCGTTCCAATAGCTAACAGTGCTTCTTCCACAAACCAAATACTGGCAAATGTAAATACAATGACTTTAGATTGAAAAATCTTCTTGAACAGTACTACATAAAGTAGCACGTATATTTGGAAATTATTAGACACGCTCAATCCAATCATTATTAAAAATTTTTTTGCAAACGAAGTTTCGAGATCTTGTCCAATTTTATATAATTTGTAATGGCAATTGCACAAAACACCAATTTTCTGCAACGTTTCATTTGTTAAAATGGCTTTTGATGTTCCGTAATATTTCATTGTCTGTTTAATGCGTTTAAAACGATTAGCCATAGTGCACACAATTACGAAAACCATAAAGAATTCACACGTTCTCAGAAAAGTGAATATAATGTGCAACACTTTATAATAAAACGGAATTTCTTCAATAACCATCAATAACAACAACTTTATCAACCATGAACTTAGGCATAAAATGAAATGTGTGTTGACCCGAAATGATGTGATTCTATTGTTAACTCGGACATTAATCTTTGATAAATTGTAATCTACTATTGCAGCGGTTTTACACATTTCCCATATTGTGTGTCGAACTTGAATTTTGGGTACTAAGAAATAGC
Source organism: Malthinus flaveolus (assembly GCA_950108345.1). Classification (NCBI taxonomy): domain Eukaryota; kingdom Metazoa; phylum Arthropoda; class Insecta; order Coleoptera; family Cantharidae; genus Malthinus; species Malthinus flaveolus. Next base: position 66,363,658 of record OX467285.1, read on the forward strand.
ATATAGAAAATGGCACCGTGACCGCCAGTAAAATAGGCTTTGGTATATTAGGGCTTTCTTTGAGCAAGAGTAATATTGATCCAAAAGTTGCTATTAAGTAAAAAGTTCCAAAACTCGCATTATAGATGCGCTCTTTATTTGTTGTTTGCAGAACAGCAAAATGTTGATTATAGTGTTCTGAAAATAAGGGAAGTAATCCAAAATATTGATTTAAATTCAGCACTGTTTTTATAGGTTTGAGCACGTGATAAAGAAATATATTTTGTTCATCTTCTTCGATTTTCTGGATATTTCTTCTAGCTCTGTTTGACATTATTAATTCTGGGCTCTTACTTCGAACTAACTGCTCGAGTAAATATATAGGAATACTCTTTCTAAAGGTACCCTAATTGTTTTCTTGATTTCTTGGTTCATTAGAATAAGTGTTCCTGCGTGTTGATTTTATTCGACAGCGCCAAATAACAACAGAGAAAGAATGATGAAGAGAAGGGGTACATTCTACGTGTTAAACACACACCCTTTTCGAAACTGCGTAATAGGTACAAGTTGTCCAATAATAAAAATGTTGTAACATGAATAATAAAACGCTTCAGATTCGAAAACAATAAATTTTTATTATTACAAAAACCATCAAATAAGTAAAAAACTAAGCGTTTGTTTACATAAATAATAGAATATGTGAAATAGTATTCCTATATTCAAAATTTAGTGTCGATAGTAGATATCTTATGCGAGTTCTAGCGCAATTTTCCAAATTTCATGAAAACAGGGAAAATTCACGTTTTCACCATTTTTTCCGTGAATGTTGAGCTCAACATAAAAACATAGAAAAGGCTGTAAAACGTTTTAAGTTTTTGATTGAATCTGAATTATTATTACTATTTTCTTCCACTATGTCACGTCAAGGAACACTTTAATATATAATAATGGTTCGCTTTTTTTTATTATTATTCTTTAGCATTACAATAACACTTTCGTAATTATTGCGTTAATATGTTTATAAGTCTTGATTTTGTCGAGTAACACCCCATTGAAACCTTAGGTACTATGTGAATAAATCATTAGCTGTATTTTTCCATATCGTTTGCATTAATACCTAATTGCCCGGTTATTTAAAAATTCCACCCATCAATAACCGATGACCGGATAAAACCTTTTTACGATTTTGAATATAATAAGATGTTTAGGAGACTCCTTTGAACCTTTTCTCGAAGTTTTGAGCTTTATTTACCTAACAAATTTGTGAATTAATTTTTTCTTGAAGTTACATAGCAATAAAATAGGAAAGGTCGGTTACTAAATATTTTTTATTAAAACTAAATAAACAAACAATTTCATTTTTGAAACTTCTGATAATTTTTTTTAAACAAGTTTGTTTAGAAACAAATTGAATATTTTATTGAGTAGTACTTACTAGTAACCTACTGAAAAATATCGTAAAAAGCTTATGGTCCACCTCAAAAATGCGCTGTTTCTATTTTCCGTAGAATAATTTCTTGTCCTCCAGTAGATTTACATGGGAATCAAACTCTTTCTTCTACGGGGTTTATAAAATTTGCAGATCATATTGTATTAGAAATAGTAATCCTGTAATCATTCCAATAATAACCTGAAATTTAAAGCTTATATAATAATAAAAAGATCGCAAGTACCTAATCTATTTTTCGTATACTATTATTCTATTATTTTATTTACACGGTTGGGAATTATGAGACCAAAAACTATACCGTTATAAATCGTCGAAATGGAACCAGAGGTACGGGACTAGAGTTTAGAGTAAAGGAAACGCACGTCAGTTTGTAAATTGGCATATAAATGTAGAATTAATAGAAATAATAGCGGAGCGAATTGTATCGGTTGTATCGAAGCGACATTCATGTCGACAAGTCGATTTACTCTTCTGCTCATATATTTCAAAAACTTCCAAAATTTCGAGTTGTATTGCTAATTGCTAGTCTCTGTGCTTCATCCGCTATAATATTGAAATCGGCGACTTTTTGCTCGCAACAAAAATTAACTCTTTTCAAATAAAAGAGCAAAATGGGAAATAGAAAGAATATAAGAAAGTTGAAAAATACCTTGTATAGTAAAGCATAGTTTATAGTTCCTAAGCCATAAGCTGCAATTGCGAGCTTTTGAAGAACAATCTGTAATGAATATGTATCCAACTATAAATATTTATTATTAGGAACGTCAAAAGATGTCTTAAAATGGTTTTTACTTGTTCTAGATGATCATCTTCCTTGAAATTGGCAAAAACTTCATGTAAGTGATATCCAAAACAGTTGGCCTAAAACAAAGTAGGTAGGTATGTATACCAAATTTCTTGTAAGTTCGTAAGCTTTGTTCGCATAATCCTGCTTGGTAGAATTTTGATTTGAATTTACCTGTGCATAGACTTCTTCACAATGTATACTGATACCAACCCCTAACAGTACTTCTTCAACAAGCCAAGTACTGCAAAATGATAATACGAGGACTTTAGACTGAAAAATATTCTTGAATAGAACTACATATATTAACATGCATATTTGCAAAATATGAGAAACAATCAATCCAACATAGAAAGAAAAATGTTTAGACATCGAAGTTTCGACATCTTGTCCAATTTTGCATAATTTGTAATGGCAATTGCATAAAACGCCAATGTTCTGCAACGTTTCATTTGTTGAATTGTCTTTTGATATTCCGTAATATTTCATTGCCCGTTTAATTCGTTTGAAACGAGTAGCCATAGTACACACAATTCCGAAGAGCGTAAAGAATTGACACGTTTTCAAAAAAGTGAATATAATGTGCAACACTTTATAATAAAACGGAATTTCTTCAATAACCATCAATAACAACAACTTTATCAACCATGCACTTAGGCATAAAATGAAATGTATTGTAATCCGCAATTCTGTGGTTCTATTGTTAACTCGGACATTAATCTTTGACAAATTGTAATCTACTATTGCAGCGGTCTTACACATCTCCCATATTAGGTGTCGAACTTGAAGTTTAGGCCATATGAAATAGGATATAAACAATGGCACCGTAAGTGCCAGTAATAGTGGTTTTGGTATATTAGGTAGTTCTTTTAGCAAGAGTAATATTGATCCAAAAGTTACTATTAGATAAAAAGTTCCAAAACTTGCATTGTAGATGCGCTCTTTATTTGTTGTTTGTAGGACAGCAAAATTTTGATTATAGTGTTCTGAAAACATAGGAAGTGCTCCAAAAATTGTATTTAAATTCAGTACGTTTTTTAGAGGTTTGAGTACGTCATGAAGAAATTTTTTTTGTTCATTTTTGGCTTTATTGATATTTCTTCTACCTCTGTTTGACATTATTAATTTTGAACGCTCACTTCGGCTAACTGCTACTAGATTCTTTTTATAAGTTCCCTAATAGTTTTATTTGGTCATTAACATTGTTCCTGCGTGTTGATTTTGGTTGACAGCGCAGATTAACAACAGAGAAAGTGTAATGGAGAAAAGGGACACATTCTACTTGGTAAATACGCCCCTACTAATTCATACATACTAACTATGTAAAAGGTTATTATTTGTATTTTAATTATGAACAATTTTATAAAAAAACTGTTTTCTATTTTATCGAAATATCAGGAAGTCGTGCAATTTTTCAAACTTCTAAGGACAACGTCGCATTGTATAGTAGGTTCGTTCTGTAACGTTCTTTTTAGCTTTTTAACTTTAAAAGAGGTTACAATAGTGAATAGAGGCCTCCCATAGAAAAGTTAAGTACCTGTGTACCTGTAAGGTTGAAATGTGGGTAACCCTTTTAAAAGCAATGACAATATGACAGGTAGATTTTTAAAAATACTCAAAATTCACAAGGGTTACCCACATTTCAACCTTACAGGTACACAGGTACTTAACTTTTCTATGGGAGGCCTCTATTCACTATTGTAACCTTTTTTAAAGTTAAAAAGCTAAAAAGAACGTTACAGAACGAACCTACTATACATAAAAAGGACTGTACGTGAAAAGGCTTGTTTATTTGTCTGCTCGGAGTAAAACGAGCAAATTTAAAGCGTTTGTTTGTCTTGCCCTTTTGCACGAATTTTGTTTATTTGACCTGCTCTTTCTGCTCTAATAACGTCACACTTGCCATGATCGGAGCAGACAAATAAACAAAGCAAAAGCTGTTAGATTTTCATTTTCGAAACTGAGTTTCCAGTAATAATTTTTAAGTGAATAGTGAGTTGCCGATATTATTAGCTACTGGGATGCTTGTGCTCTTGTCGCATATATTTTCTCAAGCAACAAGCTCGAATGCATCCTAAGTCAGTATTATCGAAATATATTTTTGTCGACTATTATTGCAAAATTTTAGTAATGAAAACTGAAAAAACTTGGAGTGGCTTGTGATTCGATATAAATTTGAAATTTGAGTTATTACATTGGTTGTTGGGCTTCATTTGCTGCATGTATACAAGAGTCATAACTAGTTTATTGTATTGTGTCACTTCAACGAATAATAATTGACTTTTTAAATTATTTTTCTTTGGCGTTCTAATCACGCTTACATAATTGCGTTAATATGTTTATATTAGCTATATTTTTCCATATCGTTTACGTTAATAACGAATAGCTTAAGGTATTTTGTATGATTTTTAATATGATTTCCTGGGGGCTCTTTATAACCATTTCCATATTTTAAGTGACCATAAATTAATTTGCTCGAGGTTTCAACAAAAATGAAATAAAAAAACCTGAACTAACGATTACGCTAGTGCCAAAAAATGGGTTTGATACATCCTATATCCTCCCGGTCGCTGTAAAAGGTTTTGGTTACAATCGATTTATTAATTATTATATACCGTGTTTAGGCTTGATTAGAAACTACATGGTTATGAAATATATGTTTAAAATCGCTTATAAGGAGTTACACGGCGGGTTACAACAAGTTTGTTATCATTATCATTATCACCCTTTATTTTAAAAGCTAATCGTCTGATAAATCATCGAGACTTCCTTGTAATCGCAACACTTTTTTCACGTATTTTAATAATAATTATAATGCTTTATTGTCCAACAGAAAACAATTCCAATTACAGGACAATCTATGAACTAAATAAGAATATTTTGAAATGAGCTATAATTACAAATTACAAATTCGACAAATTCGACTCGCGCAGTCTGGCGCAGCAACAAAAAAACAATAATAATGACAATAAGTAGCTCCTATAACAACACTAACAAATCATCCAAGGCATAACAATTGATATCCCGTTCACCTAAGATATTATTATAATTTTGGCTCATAATGTACAGTGGCAACTTAAGCAACAAACTCGTACGAGGGGTTGGGTTATAGAATGTTACGTAATTCCTACTCCAACGAGATGGCACCTGGAAATTAAGCATCTCCAGAAGAGCGTCAATCTGATACTCATAGCATGGGTACCAAGCCACATTACAGAATTCAAGTTTTGAGCGAATCATGGAGAAGAACAGAGACCTCAATGCAACTACACTGGTGAAGGACCCACAGTTTCGCACAACAAACCCCAGCATCCTCATAGCAGACCTGAACACCGCCTCGACTTGACAAGAAAAGCTAAGTTTACTGTCGAAGATGATTCCCAGATCCCTGACGGTATCACTGCGCTGAAGTATGTCTGTACCCACAGCATATGGATACACCAATGTCTGCAATCTGCGAGTGTAGGAAACTACCCTGCATTTAGAAGTGTTAAGATAGAGTTTATTGGCACTACACCAGTCACCCAAGCCATTAATCTGCTGCTTAATAAATTGGTGAACGTAGAACGGCGCTGCATAAAACCATGCTGACAATGTGATAAGTACTGCTGCACCGAAGAGTAATATTCGACCATACAGTATAGCTTCAAAAACTTTTGAAAAATTGCATAAAATTTTCGATATCTGCCGGATCCCCACTCTTATGAATGGGGCAGACACGCGCAGTCTTCCACACATCTGGAAACGTTAACCGCTTATATCAGAAGACAACACATAAGGGTGTGGCCAAAACTCCCGCACAGTCCCTGATTAAATAACTTGGGATTTGGTCACTGCAAGCAGTCTTTTTGTTTTTCAACCTACGAATCGCTGTAAAAACCTCCTCCTGGGGTCACACAATCAACTGAGAGACAAGGAATATTACTGCAAGAATCAGAATTAGTTACGGGCAAAGAAGTAATATAAGTGCTAGCAAAGTACTCAGCAAAGGCGCCAACAATTGTCTGGGGATCGTCAAATATTGCATCGCTACGGTGCATCTTATCCGGAATTCTAGATGTTCCCCTTCTTTCGCGAAAATACGACCAAAAGTTTTTTGGATCACTTGTTATAGACTGCTCAACATCGCCAAGATAGCTTCGGTACGCTGCAGACACAAGGGACTTCACCAACCGGCGAAGACGCCTATACTCCAAGTGGTCAGTTAGTTTTCCATATTTTTTATATTTATTGAGGCACCTATACTTTTTTCGAATGCAGCTAATTATATCCGGTGTACCTATACCATTTAGGATATTTACGGTTGCTAGGGCGAGATGCGGGAACATGCCTATCGAACACCGAATACAACGAGTTATAAAATTCTCCACACATCGCATTCACATCGGAGAAACTCTCCAGAAAAGACCAGTCAATTGCAAGTAATTCATCATATAACAAGGGGAAGTTTGCCCTATTAAAATTGTACGTTGTGATATTATTTACGGGAAATTTTATATCTGGATCTGACTTATTGTTAAAAACAATCTGCAAAGATGGATGATAAGAATCCTCCTTCACTAAGAGTTCAGTTTTCCTGGATACCTCACAGGCAACGCTAGAGATGGCAAGATCAAGTAACCTACCCTGCGAGTTTGTTACGTTATTATACTGTACTAGATTAAGAGCATCAATAAAAGCATTCATCACATTGCGCTTGGAATCCTTCATAGTGTCATCATTAAAATGTGGTACATTGAAATCGCCAACTATCCACAACCTGTCATACTCAAGACTCAAGACAGACCTGTTCAAAAAGTTCTAAAAATGTTTTAAAATGTATTAGAAATTGCTCGTTATAAGTGAAGTTATTCTACAGTTTGACCATGTTTGACAAGGGAAATATATGCTTGTTGTAACAGATCTGCCCGTTGCATCCGAGCTGACGAACTCGTTGTATCAGAACAGAACTCAAAATGTGATTTTTCGTGCTTTACGAAACTCGCTGAAACCGAACGCTTGCTATAACATGGGCTCGTTATAAGCGAATCCGACTATAATATTACGAATGATTCTCTGAAATTATTTTGATATTTATTTATAAGTAGCTACCTAACAAATTTGGGAATTAATTTTCTCTTGAAATTACAATGGCAATAAAACAGAAAAGGTCGAATCACAAATCTTTATTATTCAAGTAACTAAATAAATATAACAATTTTATTTTTTGTTTAAAACTATTTCTTCGTGTAATATATAAGCAAGTAATATAATATTATACAGTGAGCTCCAATAGCGAATTGTTCCAATAACTAATAACCAATCGAACCAATCGTTCTCAAGTCAATTGAACAAAGAAAAATTTTAGCTAATTGTGGCGTCTCTTCCCTGGTGAACGAAGCTTTTTGGTAGAGAAGTAAGATTGATACATGGTATCCTAAGGCACCTTGTAGAAAAGAAAACCTGGCAGTTTTCAACTTTTCTGTTGGTTATCTGCAGAACCACAAACTTAATCTGATAAATGGTTATACATAATATGGGATACTACTGCAATATGCACAGTATTGTTTAACGGTCTCAATAAACTCGATGGTTTTTAGTTTTTGGTTTTGGTTGTGTGTGGGTTAACATACGCAGAAAAAATTTTGTGAGATTAAAAACCGAAAGTGCGTTGAGGCTACTATAATTTCAATTCTGTGCTGGTTGGAGAATAAAGCAGCATCTATGATAATCCTTTGGAAATATTTTCCAGGTCATAATCGACGAAAAACAGAAGACCTGTTATCATAGCAATTATACACTAAAAACTACGAATTAGTATTGAAAATAAAAATATAAGTAATTGTAGAAATTGTGATTTAACGAATATTATTAATTATAAAATGGCCAATAAATACCGTATAAAGTAAAGAATAATCCACTCTTCCTAAACCGTAAGCTACAATGTTAAATGTTTGGAGACTAATTTGCAACGAATACGTTTGTAGCTAAACAAAATCATCATTACCTACTGTATTGTGTAAAATTCTATTTAACGCGATATTCGTACCTGATTTAGGTTGCCAATTTTTACGTTTGTGATAACTTCGTGCAAATGATATCCAAAATCGTTTGCCTGAAACGTGAAACAGTTCTTAATAAAAATTAGATCAGCATCAAGCAGATTCGTCTGGTTAGCAAAGCAAACCAAAGATCCGCAAAGAACAAAAGTGATCAACGAATGCCAAACAAGATCTGTCTTACTGGCACAAATAAAAATGATACAGCACAACTATTTTGTAGAATACTACTAAAAGGCAAAAAATTGCAGCAGACCTGAAGATCATTGTGTGGATAGAAACAGTGAGTAAGATAAAATCTAACTCCATTGAGAAGAAAACCACTCACCTGCGCATAAACATTTTCAAGATACGTAACGATGATAATTGATAACACACCCTCTTCATAAAACCAAGTTGAAATAAAAGCAAACACAATCAATCTGGATTCAAATAAGCTTTTGAATACAAGAGTATAGATTATTATAAGCTGTTGCATTGCTTGTGCTAAAAGCACTAGAATAAACAAAGACACCTCTTTTGCAAACAAAGTTTCTATAACGCGTCCAATTCGAAATAGCTTGTAATGGCAATTGCATAGAATACAAATTTTGCGTGAAATTTCATTAGTCAAAGTCTCGTTTGGTAATTCGAAAGAGTCCATAGCGTCTTTAATGAGTTTATAGCGGATACCTAATGAGAATATTACACACGATAAGCATAAACATAATCCACACGTTTTGACAAAACTGAATGTAATGTGAAATAATTTTAAATAGAACGGAATTTCTGGAAAAAGAAACAATAAAATACATTTGAGTAGAAATATACTCAAGAACAATGCGATATGTCCCTTGAGCTGAGCGAGCGACTTCTTGTTATTAACGGTGACATTTATTTTTGATAAGGAATAATCCACTACTGCAATGGCTTTAAGTATGTCAAATACCGTTTCTCTAATCTTCAAAGACGATGGTATTGAAAGAAACACCAAAGTTGCTAATGGTGTAATTGCTACCAATAGAATTCTACTCGATATAATTGGAGTATCATGTAATAATAGGTAAACAGTGACTAAAATAAACGTTAAATAAAATACCGTATACGATACTATGTACAAGAAATCCTTCTTTGTTTTGACGTTAGATTTTTGTTCGTATGGAGGAAGTATTCCAGATATTCTAATTAGAACTAATAGGGGTTTTAAAGATGTGTAAAGATCCAAGAAAAGTAAATCTATTGCTTTTGCTTTAGATTTTTCAGTTCCTTCATGGGCGTTATTGACCATTGTAAATGTTGAAAAATAAATTATTTCGTAATGAGATTTTTAAAAATATCGAATTTGTTTTTCTTTTAAACCGGATGCTTGATTTTTTAACTATCTCCTATCAGTGATTTAAAATACACTACTAGAGCTTCGGATATTTCTTTTGAATTTGTATTGCACTTATAAAGAGACTCCTTTGAAGTAATTACGTTAATTGATATCATTAAGAATTAATTCACTCGCAATGCAATCACAGAAATGCATTTAGATCAATTATACTGATAAGTCAAGAAATTGTTAGTGGATAATTCAAAGTATCAATTTAAAACTAAGAAATTAAAAATTAAAATGCTTCGTAGAATCAAGTCGCTACTTACAAAGTTTTCTAATTTGAAAAGGTTTACACAAACCTTTGCACACCTCGGAAAATATTGTTTTGCGGGACTCCCAAAATCTTGATCCTGAACGTGAGAATGTGAGTACCTGTCTATCACTTTATGTAACGTAAACTTAAAGCGGATGGGAATGCACAATTACGGACTCATGCAAATTTTAAAATAAACAAGTCGTGCTACAATAGATTCTGCAAGCATCAAAACAGGGTAACAGGGTGTTAAGAAACATTGTGTCACAAACTTGGTGGAGGAACAGTGTGGCTAAAAATATGCAGAAATATTCACAAATGGCTTTGAAGAAAGAAAGCAAGGAAATTTTAAGTTCTGTAGAAAAACTTAATGTACATTTCGGTCTTTTAAACCATCGTCAGAAGTTTTCGACTTAAACTTCACACATGCAGACGTTTTCTACTTAATAATTTTTTGGACAATTTTGGATTCAGAGGAACCAGAAACGTCGAGAATTTTTTATAGATTCTATTATGTACTTATTATCTAAAGAAAAATGGAATATTTTAATTTATTTTGTTTTAAATTCATTGCGCACGCCAATTTGAATTTCGATTTCGAATTATACGCTAAAACGTCACAATTTCTAATCGCCGTTGATAACACATTTGTACGTTTCGCCTTGCGAGAAGATCAATTTATACACTATTATTTAGTAGTGAGTTGGTTCAGTAACATGTCCATAAAAGTCGTTTTTCAAATCCATCTTCCACCGTTCGAATAGTGAAAGAATTAGTAGGTACGCATTTGTTTATTAAATTAATGTACAATTATTACTCATAACATTTTTGTCGTTTTATCTTGTATCACATTTTATTGCAATTAAAATTATAACTTACTTATTGATACTTAGTTTCAATACATCACAGTAATGAGTAATGACAATTAATAATGATGTGCTTTACAATTACTCTTTGAAATTTAATTGTTAATAGCTTAGGGAATTAAATGTAACGAATTAAAACAATTTTGCTTTCTTTATATAAATTAAAATAGTTACCTAAGACCACATTCAAATAGTTATCGGGAATTGTTGATACGTCAATGAGCAATGAGGTGAAAATATTTTTCTACGTCTCTGATTATAAAACTTGCTTTTGGTACTTTACATTGCATTTTTAATTGTAGATTAATACATAATATAATATGACCTATTGACAAATCGAAATTTAACGCGTACGTAGGTAGACCCTTGCAAATTGAGTGTAGGTGATCAGGTGATGATTTGTGTCTCCCTAAAAGTGAATTTTACAAAAACTTAAAGTTAATCTAGAGCTCCTTCTAATAATAATAATAATAATATTCGTTATCATAATATTTAAATACTACATCATGTCTTTTCAAACTATTGCAGATTGTGGGAGACATGTACAAGAAGCCGTACCAGATTTCCATCAATTACAAGCATATTGTTGGATGGAAGTTTCACCTCACAATAAGAAAAACGCAATTTCGAATGCCAACTAGAAAAACGAATAAGGTAAGTCCTCAAAATTGGGGCTAAATATTTTATTTTCTTTACGCTTAGACACGTTCGGCATTCGAACAATCGGTAACCTTTCTTGCCTCGCATCTTTCTTGTCTTTCTGATATTTTTTAATTTTGGGGGGTCGTATGTAATCATTCGGAGTCTGTACTTGTTAAACAACCTATACAGGGTGTTCGGATATTCCTTGGCCAACGGTCTACACATGATTCTACAGGTCAAAATAACACTAAAAGCTCCTATAACAAAAAGTCGAAATCTCAATAATAAGAAAGTTGTGGGGCCTTAAAGTTGAGTTTTTAAATTTTTATTTTGGTTATAATTACTTTAAATGTTACCGAAATTTTTTGATATTGAGCACATTTACTAAGAATTATAAAGCCTCGAATAAGAAGTAGAAAAGGTATAAGATAAGATAAGGTACTCTTCATTTAAGTTGATATAATTAACCGTTTCATCAGAAATCGCTTTCAAAAAGATTAAGTTTGGCCATTTTTTACGAAATTTTAAATAATCAGGTTGCCACGATCAACTAAAAACGAATAAACCAAAAGAATTTGGATTTTAGTTGATCATGGCAATTTGATTATTTAAAATTTAGTAAAAAATGGCCAAACTTAAACTTTTTGAAAGTGATTTCTGATGAAACGGTTAATTTTATCAACTTTAAAGAAGAGTACCTTATTTTTATAATTTTGTCTAATCTTTCAAATTTCGTATGAAAAATAATTGAAAATAGAACAGACAAAAAAGTTAGGGCTAAAATTAAGTTAAGTGGTTAAGGTTAAGTGCCCTTTATTGCAGAGATTTCTTAAACGTTTCTACTTCTTATTCGAGGCTTTATAACTCTTAGTAAATGTGCCCAACATAAAGAAATTTCGGTAACATTTAAAGTAAATATGACAAAAATTAAAATTTTAAAACTCAACTTTGAGGCCCCACAACTTTCTTATTATTGAGATTTCGACTTTTTGTTATAGGAGCTTCTAGTGCTATTTTGACCTGTAGAATCATGTGTAGGCCGTTGGCCAAGGAATATCCGAACACCCTGTATAGTCCAGTCAAATTAGACAAAAAATCGCCTATTCCTGGAATAATTCCTACAAAGCTGGATTTTGGTATACACGTACATTAAGGTGTCACAGATGAGTATATGACAAAATCCTAAAAAAATCGGTGGAGCATCTTGAGATATTCAAGGTCAAAGGTCACAAAAAGTTGATTTTTGCTAATAATTCATCTTCGCTAGATCGTATGTTGATGAAGGTTATTATAAAAGTTATATAGAACATTATTAGCTACAAGATTGATTATATACATTTTTTTCATAAGTTTAACCGTTTTCGAGATATAGCGCGGAGAAGAGTGACAATAAATTCGTTTACCGGATAACGCGGTACAAACTTTGGAGTCAGACGCATAAGTCTCACAAAACAAGTCAGACACCATACAGACATCATTATAAATGAAATGTCAAAAGTCCCCATCGATCCCACTTGTACTAATAATTTTATTTAAAGTCAAAGGTCGAAAAATCGGTTTTTCGACAAACGGATAGCATTTGAGGAAAAACCATTCAGGAATTTTGAAAATTGGTATGGTTGTTCGTTATAACCTGCAGTGCAACATATTAAAAGTCTCGAAGGGTGGGGTGTAAGAGGGGGAGGGGGAACTGTTTAAAAGCTATCTTTTCTATTTCGTGCAAATAACTCGCCTTCTACAGATCCTACGTTGATGAAACTTCTTATAAAAGTTATAGGAAACATTATTAGCTACAAGATTCCATTCGTGAAACTTATGCGTCTTACTTCGCAGTTTATATAGCGTCATCCCGTAAACAAATTCACTGTAACCTCTTCTCCGCGCCATATATGGAAAAGGGTTAAAGTTATGGGTAAAATGCATATAACAAGTCTTGTAGCTAATAATGTTTTCTATAACTTTTATAAGACGCTTCATCAACGTAGGATCTGTAGAAGGCGAGTTATTTGCACAAAATAGAAAAGGTTATAATTACAGCTCCCCCACCTCCTCTTGCACCCCACCCTCCGGGACTTTTAATATGTTGTAATGCAGGTTATAACAAACAACGATACCAATTTTCAAAACTCCTGAATGGTTTTTCCTCAAATGCCATCCGTTTGTCTAATTTGACTGGACTAATATTGAGATATTTGCGAAAAACTGACTTATCGACCTTTAACTTTGAATAAAATTTTTAGCACAAGTGGGATTTATGAGGACTTTTGACATTTCATTTGTAATAGTGCATTTAAGGTCTACACCAATTTTCAGCTCTATGCGAATTTTTCCAAAGCGTCATCTCGTAAACAAATTCACTGTAACCCCTTCTCTGCTATTCTCCTTCTCTCATATTTCGAAAAGAGTTAAACTTATGGCAAAATTTATAGAACAAAGCTTGTAGCTAATAATGTTTTCTATAACTTTCATAATAACATTCATTAACCTGCGATCTATAGGATGCGAGTTAGCTGCATCCTCCCTCACCCTCACCCTCCCTCACCCTCCGGGACTTTTAGTACGTTGTACTACATACTACCGATTCTAATGAACAAGTTCACTAATTTTCAAAACTCCTGGATGTTTTTTCCTTAAATGCTATCGATTTATGTAATTTGACTGGATTAATATTGGCAAAAACCGATTTCTCGACCTTTTAGCGCAAGTGGGATCGAAGGGGACTTTTGACATTTTATTTGTAATAGTATATTTAAGGTCTACACCAATTTTCAGCTATATACGAATTTTTCCGAACTCTCCACGATTTTTTGTCTAATTTGACTGGATTTTTGTTCAAAATTGCAAAACTAATGAACGCGCTATTTAACTTCGAGAGCTTATTATTGGCAACTTAGAGATGTCCTAAAGATTTATTATATCACATAACATAGAATAAGGACGTAGTTAACTATTCTTTAAAACGAAAGTCTTGTATTTACCGTCTGTTGATTCCAATTCCATATATTATTTCGGCGATATAGCCAAGATTCAAGGTGCAAATCTGGTGTTATTACATTGATAAATTTGGCTCCATCACCATCTCTACTATAGAAACAAACTCGATGATTTAACATTTTTCTTTTTGATTGTGTGTGGGTTATCATTTGCAGAAGAGTTTAATGATATTAAAAACAGAAGGTGCGTAGAGGCTATTCTAGAGAGGCTATTTTTGGAGACTAATTTGCAACGAATACGTTTGTAGCTATAAACAAAATCACCATTACCTACTGAATTTTGTAAAATTCTATTTTATTTAATATTCGTACCTGATTTAGGTTACCAATTTTTACGTTTGTGATAACTTCGTGTAAATGATATCCAAAATCTTTTGACTGAAACACGAAAAAGTTCTGAATTATTAATTATACTACGTCTAGTTATCGATACTTTGGGGATTCTCCGGCAGAAATCTCATTTTTAAACTTTACAAGTCTTTGTATTAAAAATTAGTAACAAGAAGATTGGTCTGGTTAGCAAACCAAAGATCCGCAAAGCCTAAATAAGAACTTTAAGATGTTCGCAGACCAACGCGTACGTGATCGCGATCGATAAATTGACCATTAGTAAGATAAGATCTAACTCTTTTTAGAAGGAAACAAAAATGAAATATCATAAAACAATTAATTACTCACATAACCATAAATAATTTCAAGGTACGCAATGATGATAATTCCTAATACAATGTCTTCATAAAGCCAAGTTGAAGTAAAAGCAAATGCAATCAATCTGGATTTAAATAAGTTTTTGAATACAATTGCATAAATTATTATGAGCTGTTGTATTCCTTGTGTTACACTCACTACAATAAACAAAGCTACCTCTTTATCAAACAAATTTTCTATAACGTGTCCAATTCGAAATAACTTGTAATGGCAATTGCATAGAATACAAATTTTGCGTGACATTTCATTAGTCAAAGTATGGTTTGGTAATTTGAAAGAGTCCATAGCGTCTTTAATGCGATTATAACGGATACCTAATGAGACTATTACACACGATACGCATAAACATAATCCACACCCTTTGACAAAAGTGAATGTTAGGTGAAATAATTTTAAATAGAACGGAATTTCTGAAATAAAAAACAGAAAAAAACATTTTAGTAGGAATACACTCATGAACAAAGTGATATGTGTCTTGAGATAAACAATCGACTTCTTGTTATTAACGGTGACATTTATTTTTGATAGGGAATAATCCACTGCTGCAATGGATTTATATATGTGAATTACCGCTTCTCTAATCTTCAAAGACGATGGTACTGAAAGAAACACCAAAGTTGCTAGTGGTGTAATTGTTGCCAATATAATCCTACACGATATAATTGGAGTATCATGTAATAATAGGTAAATAGTAACTAAAATAAACATTAAATAAAATACCATATACGATACTATGTACAAGAAATCCTTCTTTCTTTTGACGTTAAAATTTTGCTCGTATGGAGGAAGTATTCCAGATATTCTAATTAGGACTAATAGAGGTTTCAAAGATCTGTAAAGATCGAAAAAAAGTAACTCAATTGCTTTTGCTTCTTCATGGACGTTATTTAACATTCTGAATGTTGACAAATAAATTATTTTTCGTAATTAGGTCTTTGAGGTTATCGAATTTGTTTTTCTTTTAAACCGAATGTTCAATTTTTCAACTACCACCTATCAGTGATAAAATACAACCGAGTAACAAATAATCTCAGAACTGAAATCTGCAGCACTACTAGGACTTCGGATATTCCTTTTGAAATGTATTGCACTTGTGTACTAAAGGAAGAAACGCACGATTAAACATGTCTTAATACATGTACGCGCATATACATCTATCGAGTCGGGTACATGTTTTCGAGAAAAGCCAGGGCTAAAAGTGCAACAGACTTTTTGTATACACGTATAGAAAGTTTTCGCGTTCAACACACACAATCGTGTGTTCCCTCATCAATTTCTTTCAAATAATTACGTTAATTGATATCATTAAGAATTAATTCACTCGCACTGCAATCACATAAATGCATTTAGATCAATTATACTGATAAATCAAGACTTTTTAGTGAATAATTAAAATTATTAATTTAAAAAAAATGAGAAATTAAAAATTAACATTATTCGTGGAATGAAACGGCTACTTCAGTTTTAGATTAATGATTTATGGTATTTGAAATTATAATTTAAAAAGTTTTACTGGGTGCCCTAACTATAATAACTTTTTAGTCGCTTTTTATAAAGAGTTTTGCTTTTTTTGAAAAGTCCCATAAGAATTTGAGAAACGAATGACTTTTCGCATTTTCAGGTAACATATTAGGCACCCAAAGTTTAAACTTCAACGGTTCCATCTCTTCAACGGTCTGTTTACAGAGTGTAAATGTGTTGTTGATAATGTGCCGACTGGTAAGAAAGTATTAGTTATAAACGATAACTCGCAACAGGTGCAAAAGTTAAAGGATGAACTTATTAGTGAACTTCCAGATAAGAATGGTATTTTAAAGAAAGCTTTACAACTGCTTAGAGAGAAAGTATCAATATTGGAGAACGGCTTATCAGTCGTGGGCACACGAGATGCGTCTGTTCCAAAGTCAAACAGAGTTCAAAAAAATAATGGAGACACTTAAAGGAAAAAATTCACCGAAAGATTCTTTGGATTATGCTCATGTCAAAAGCGTTTGATTGATTATCGCACGGGACTTACACTTACGTACTTACAACTTTACGCAGAACAGTTTCAACTTTATGACTTCGTATTTGAAACATCGGTCCCAAATTGTTTTTTATAACAATGAGTGGTCGGATTCGGTTCAAATCGTCAGGGGAGTTCCGCAAGGATCTATTTTAGGTCCACTCCTATTTTTAATTTATATAAACAGTCTACCGGTAAATATTGACTGCCCGAAAGTTATTTTGTATGCCAATGACACTACTTTCGCTACGGCTTCCAGAGATCGAGAAGGACTGTTAGACGAGTTGTCGGCCGAAAGGTGGTTTGCCTCACATTAACTCTATTTAAATAACTCGAAAACGGAGACTTTGTTTTTTAACTATAAAGATGGTACTCATAGTGTGAGATTTCTTGGAGTTACTTTGGACTCTAGACTTACCTGGGAGAGTCATATAACCCACTTATCTAAATCTTTAACAAGTAATTGTATATGCTTTGAGAAATCTTATACGTGAAGTTGATGGTCATGGTCCCATTCATTCTAAAATTAAATATGCCATTTTGATTTGGGAACTGTCAAAGCATGCTCCACGAATTTTTGCGTTCCAGAGAAGAGCGGCGAGGGTCTTATTATCGGCGGGCGCTTTTTACTCGTGTCATCAGGAGTTCCTTGACGCCAAATTTTAATTTTAATAAATTGTCGACATGGTGTCTTATAAAACGACTTATGTTTGGTCGTGTTTTTATATCGATGGTTTTTGTACCTATATTTTGAAATGTGCACTTTCGACGCGTCTAAACTCTAATGATGTGTAAACACAAATAAAAATTATTATTATTAATATTACATAATAATATAATATGTCATAATTTCAACAGCCGTGCGTATTTTATTGATTGTCTGTTGATTCCAATTCCATATACTTCACCATCTACACCACCATCTCTACTAATATAGAAACAAACTCTATAATTTAAAATTTTTCTTTTTGATTGTGTGTGTGTTATCATTTGCAGAAGAGTTTAATGATATTAAAAACAGAAGGTGCGTGAGGCTATTTTAATTCCAATTCTGTGCTGGTTGAAGATTAAAGCAGCACCTATGATGATGATCCTTTGGAAATATTTTCCAGGTCATAATCGATGAAAAATAGAAGACCTGTTATACTAGCAAATAGACACTAAAAACTGCGAATTAGTATTAAAAATAACAATATAAAGTAATTGTAGGAATTATGATTAACCCTCGCAGTCCCGAAACCGGGCCACGACTGACCCAAAGTCGATATTTTTTTAAATAACTTCTATGATAAATTTTTGTATATAATTTCCTTCTGTGTATTCTCCTAAAATATTAAACTACATAGTATACTGCTAGAAAATATCGAAAAATGTATAATTTTAGAAAAACGTTAATAAAAATCTGCAGAATTGAAACTATCAATATTAGATTTGAAACAAGCAAAAACTTTTACAAAGAGTAACATTTTTTGATAAAATCACTAATAAGCGAGATTAGATTGAAACCAAAATGTCCTTATTTCATCCGAAAACACAAAATAAAAAATGGCTCATCGATGACCCGGTTTTGGTAAACTATGATTGTAATTTATTTTGAGACTGCGAAGGTTAAACGAATATTATTAATTATAAAATGAACATTAAATACCGTATAAAGTAATGAATTATCCACTCTTCCTAAGCCGTAAGCTACAATGTTTAATTTTTGTAGACTAATTTTCAACGAATACGTTTGTAGCTATAAACAAAATCATCATTAGCTACTGCATTTTGTAAAATTCTATATTACTCAATATTCGTACCTGATTTAGGTTACCAATTTTTACGTTTGACATAACTTCGTGCAAATGATATCCAAAATCGTTTGACTGAAACACAAAAAAGTTCTGAATAATTAATTATACTACGTTTAGTTATCGATGCTTTGGGGATTCTCCGGCAGAAATCTCATTTTTAAACTTTACAAGTCTTTGGAACTGTATTAAAAATTAGTAACAAGAAGATTGGCCTTATTATCAAACCACAGATCCGCAAAGCCCGAATAAGAACTTTAAGATGTTTGCAGACAAAAGTGTTCGCGACCCCGATAGGGATCGCGTCCAACCGCAACCAATCAATCGATTTGATTAGATTTGGATTGATTGCGTTTGGACGCGATCGCGTTGGTCTGCAAACGTCTTTAAACTGGAGGACTACAGTTAAGGACAGAAGTGATAAGCGATTGCCAAATTTCATGCTAATAAACTTCTTAAGACTATTTCTACAAACAAGATCCGTCTTACTCGCAAAAATGAAACCGATAGGTACAGCGCAGAAACTACTAAAAGGCAAAAACTTGCAGAATAACCGAAGAACATTCTGTAGATAGAACTAGTGAGTAATAGTCGATTTATATTCAAAATTTAACATTTAACATGTAAGAAGTAGATTATAAACGGCCGATGTGTTGTACTTAACATTTAACACTTTTAAGAAATAAACGGCTAACCTCAATAATTCTAAATAATTTTCTTGTAATATTTTTCTTTTGCATTAAATGTAGGTATTTTATTTGAAAAATTTTGGTTGTAGTTAAATTAGAACTAGAAGTTCCAAGCGCAAGCCGACACGGGCACGGTAAGGGAAAAAGTTGTCTACCTTACCACGATTTTGAGCAGTGAAAAAATTTCTTAAATGTTAAATTGAAAGTTGACCAAAAATAGTGTATTTGCAGAATAAATTTAAATTATTTCGCTTTATCTTGGTGATGAATTAAAAAATAAGGGATTATTGTCTCTTATAGTTTTCTTCTAAAATCAACGGTTCTTAAGAAAATTTGTAAAATAATTTCTATTCTTCAACTAACTGATTATTGGTTATTTCGTAATTCAACTTCAACTTTAAGGGCCTATAACTTTTTAGGGGTCCATTTTAGGATATAATTTCAAGAGGGACAGATGTTTTAATTTGGTCTTGGGTACTCACTGTATAGCGTTGTCGGTGCTTTTCCAGGACACCCTGTATAAGTATACATAACTGCATTTGTTAATCTTCTTACATGTTGAATGTTAAATGCTAAATGTTACATTTTGAATATAAATTGACCATTATAGTAGAGTCAATGAATACATAAAACAGTCAAAATTTGGAAGTCCTCAAGAACAGCTCCGATTTTGCCAATTTTTTTTTATTTGTTTTGTTTTTCTATAATATTCAAAATCAGAAACCTTTTGGAGGGCGCAATTAATTATTTATATTGTTTAAACAATATTTATGATATTTATTGAGAAATTCCGAATTTTTACGTTTTTTTTGCAAATTTCGTTAGATAGTATTATAAAATTCACTAATATTGTTCAACAATACGTAAAATATTTACGTAATAAGTACGGCAATAATGTTAAAGTAGTATTTGATGGGTATAATAATGATGGAACTAAAGCATCCGAGAGAAATCGTCAATATACAAGTACTACTTCAATTGATTATTTATTTGACGAAGACATGCTTCTAAATACAACGAAAGAAAAATTTTTAGCTAACAGCAAAAATAAAAATAGATTTATTAATCTTCTCTGCAACAAACTGGCTGAAAATAATATCGAATGGAGTCAAGCTGAAAGTGATGCTGATCGTTTAATTGTACAATCAGCTGTAGATTGTACTTTTCTGAATGTAGTTGTTGCAGCAGAGGATATTGATGTGTTAGTGTTATTGATGGCTTTAGCACCTGCTGATAAAGAAATGTTTTGTTTGAAACCACTCAAAAATAACGCCTTGCAACGAGTTTATTCAACAAAAACTATGTTGAGGAAATATGTGAATATTGAAAAACAGCATCTTTTATTTATTCATGCATTCACTGGATGTGATACTACCTCTGCCTTCTATAATAAAGGTAAAAATAATTTTATAAAAATTTTTAATGATGATCATCTATTACGTGCCGCAGCTGAAACTTTCATGATTGAAAATCAAAGCGATGAAGTACTGTTTACTGAAGGTAGTAGATGTATTCTCACAATGTATGGTGCTAAAACTGCCAAAAATCTGAACGAACTTCGATACAAACGTTTTATAGCGTTAGCTTCAAAAGATAAAAGCGTACAACTTCATTCACTACCTCCGACAGAGGATGCAGCTAAACAACATATAAAAAGGGTATACTTACAAGTTCAGCAATGGAAAAATAATTCAACAATACCACCTGAAGAATGGGGCTGGCAAAAAGATGATTATTTAAAACCAGTAAAAATGACGCAACCAGCAGCACCTGAAAACGTATTGAAAATCATATTTTGCTCCTGCAAAACAGGATGTGGTTCAGCGTGCGGCTGCAGGAAAAGTGGCCTTCATTGCTCACCGGCCTGCATCGTTTGCAGTGGAAGTGACTGCGATAACCATCCAACACTTCAAGAAGATGAAATCTCCGATTCACAAAATATAAATGAAAATTAAATTTATTATTTTTTGTATATGTGAGTAAAGCATGCCACTATTATACGAAAAAACTTTTAATTAATTGTTCTAAACATTTTTAGTCATATTATAATTTATTTATAAATTATTTATAAAAGTGATATGAATAAAAGATATAGATATCTATTTTCTATTAACTTTTCAATTAATACTGTGAAAAAAAAATTTTTTTTACGTATATATGATACATATTGTTTAAACAATATAAATAATTAATTGCGCTCCCCAAAAGGTTTCTGATTTTGAGTAATATTCAAAAACTAATTAAAAAAAAAATTATCAAAATCGGAGCTGTTCTTGAGGACTTCGAACTAAAATGCTTCCTTGACTCCACTATTAGTAAGATTAGATCTAACTCTTTTTAGATAGAAACGAAAATGAAATATCATAAAACAATAAATTAATTACTTACATACGCATAAATAATTTCGCAGTACGCAGTGATGATAATTCCTAATACAGTGTCTTCATAAAGCCAAGTGGTAGTAAAAGCAAATGCAATCAATTTGGATTTAAATAAGTTTTTGAATACAATAGCGTAAATTATTATGGCTTGTTGTACTCCTTGTATTACACATACTGCAGTAAACAAAGCTACCTCTTTTTCAAATAAATTTTCTATAACGTGCCCAATTCGAAATAACTTGTAATGGCAATTGCATAGAATACAAATTTTGCGTAACATTTCATCAGTCAAAGTATTGTTTGGTAATTCGAAAGACTCCATAGCGTCTTTAATGAGATTATAACGGATACCTAATGAGACTATTACACACGTTACGCATAAACACAATCCACACCCTTTGACAAAAGTGAATGTAATGTGAAATAATTTTAAATATAACGGAATTTCTGAAATAAAAAACAGAAAGAAACATTTTAGTAGGAATACACTCATGAACAAAGTGATATGTCTCTTGAGAAAATCAATCGACTTCTTGTTATTAATGATGACATTTATTTTTGATAGGGAATAATCCACTACAGCAATTGATTTATATATGTGAAATACCGCTTCTCTAATCTTCAAAGACGATGGTACTGAAAGAAACACCAAAGTTGCTAATGGTGTAATTGCTGCCAATATAATTCTACTCGATATAATTGGAGTATCATGTAATAATAGGTAAATAGTAACTAAAATAAACATTAAATAAAATACCATATACGATACTATGTACAAGTAATCCTTCTTTGTTTTGACGTTAAAATTTTGCTCGTATGGAGGAAGTATTCCAGATATTCTAATTAGAACTAATAGAGGTTTTAAAGATCTGTAAAGATCGAAAAAAAGTAACTCAATTGCTTTTGCTTCTTCTTGGACGTTATTTAACATTTTGAATGTTGAGAAATAAATTATTTTTTGTAATAAGGTCTTTGAGGTTATCGAATTTGTTTTTCTTTTAAACCGAATGTTCAATTTTTCAACTACCACCTATCAGAGATTTAAAATACAACCGAGTAACAAATAATCTCCGAACTGAAATCTGCAGCACTACTAAGACTGCCTATATTCCTTTTGAAATTGTATTGCACTTGTGTACTCAAGGAAGAAACACACGATTAAACATGTTTTAATACATGTACGCTCATATATGCATCCATTAAGTCGTGTACATGTTTTCGAGAAAAGCCAAGGCTAAAAGTGCAACGGACTTTTTGTATACACGTACAAAAAGTTTTCGCGTTCAACACACACACATGACAAACATGTATGCGCGTACATGTATTAAGAAAAATGTTCAATCGTGTATTCCCTCAGCAACTTCTTTCAAATAATTACGCTAATTGATATCATTAAGAATTAATTCACTCGCAATGCAATCACATAAATGCATTTAGATCAATTATACTGATAAATCAAGACATTTTTAGTGAATAATTAAAATTATTAATTTAAAAAAAGGGGAAATTAAAAATTAACATTCTTCGTAGAATGAAACGGCTATTTTAGTTTTATATTGTTAATGATTTATGATATTTGAAATTATAATTTAAAAAGTTTAGTGGGTGCCCTAACTATAATAACTTGTAAACTTCTTTATTTTTCATTTTTAGATAAAAGGTTGCTTTTTATAAAGAGTTTTGCTTTTTCTGAAAAGTTTTTTGCCACAGTCAAAATGTCGATGTAACGTACAGGATGTTTAGAAAATTTAAAAGCACAATTTCATATTCTGTGAGCTTCTATTAACATTAGAAACAACTTTCTCCGTTAACATTTTTTTTCTCGTATAAATTCATTACTCTCATCATTATTAACGTCTCCCTATTTTTTAAGCAGCCTGTTCGTTACATCGACATTCTGATGGCTGTGGCATTCGACATGACTGTGGAAAAGGACTTGTCAGAAGTAAAACTATGTAAAAAATAAATTTTTATTTTAAAATGGAAAATAAAGAAGTTTGCAATACTATATAGGTGAGTCCATCCATGGACACACTGTGTTTACGCTACGTTAACGTTTAATTTTTAGTTTTGTTTATTTATTCCTGCAGTTTGCGCACGGGTGAGGGAAAAGACAAGCTAATACTCTCATTTTTAATTTAAATTTTAATAGTAAATTATTAACGTTCGAATAAAATACATAACGTTTTTTAGTGATAAATTGACCGCTCAATTTATACCTACACACTTATAGTGAAAATACTGCTTGTTTTGTAACTTTTTCTCCTTTTTTATATCCATTATATTTGCCCTTCTTTAAGAAGCCACGTCCTTTAAGACTTTTCTGCATATTTTGGGCCATACTACTCCCCCTCAAAATTAGTCGCACGTGTTTTTTACAACCTCTAGACGTCGATGCTTCTCGCTGCCAGGAATGACAGGGACGTCGCACAAACAGGAAGCTGTATTTTGCAGTTTATCGAATTTTTAAGGAAATTGTCTATGGCCGGAACGGGATTGCCGCAGCAAAATAGCTAATGATTAATATCGGCTAAAGACGAGGAAAATTCCAGAGATGGGAAATTAAGTTTATAAAATACATTATTTTTTGTAGTAGACGAAGTCGCGGAACAAATAAAAATGGAATATTTTAAATTATTTGCTTTTAAATCCATTATGTGCGCCACTTCGAATTTCAATATTATTATACGCCAAACTACACATTTTCTAATCACACGTTGATAACACACCTGTATGTTTCAACTTGCGAGAAGATACAACTTATAATACACAATTTAGTAGTTAGTGAGTTAGTGCTAGTCGATTTGGTAACATGTCCGTGGTTTTACGATATTCAAAACAGTTTTTCAAGTCTACCGTCTACCCTGGTTTAAGGGGAGCTAAGAGTTCGAATAATTAGTAGGTACGCATTTGTTTATTAAATTATTGTACAATTATTACTCATAACATTTTAGTAGTTTTGTCTTGTATCACATTTTATTGCAATTCAAATTTTAGTTTACTTATTGCTACTTATTTTCAATCCGTCCAGTAATAATGATAATTAATAATAATGTGCTTTTTAATTACCCTTTGAAATTTAATTGTTGGATAGTTTACAAAGTAAAATAATTAGGGCGCACATTCAAATTGTTATCGGGAATTGATGATACGTCAATGATCAATGACATAAAAATAATATTTTTCTACGTTTCTGATTATAAAACTCAATTTTAGTACTTTACATTTCAATTTTAATTGCAGATTAAATACTCATATGCATAATAAATATGTAATACGTAGGTCGTAGGTAGACTCTTGAAAGTCGAGTGGAGGTGATGATTTGTGTCTCCCTAAAAGTTAATTTTTTAAT
The DNA here is from genome assembly GCA_950108345.1 of Malthinus flaveolus. Taxonomy (NCBI): domain Eukaryota; kingdom Metazoa; phylum Arthropoda; class Insecta; order Coleoptera; family Cantharidae; genus Malthinus; species Malthinus flaveolus. The sequence goes on from OX467285.1 coordinate 66,388,948, forward strand.
TATTAAAACTTATAGTTAATCAAGAGCTCATTACCCTAATAATATGTTCGTTATTGTAATATTTAGATACTTCATGTCATTAAATTATTGCAGATTGTGAGAGACATGTACAAGAAGCCGTACCAGCTTTCCATCAATTACAAGCATATTGTTGGATGGAAGTTTCACCTCACAATAAGAAAAACGCAATTTCGAATGCCAACTAGAAAAACGAAAAAACGAATAAGGTAAGTCCTCAAAATTGGGGCTAAATATTTTATTTTCTTTACGCTTTGACACATTCGGCAATCGAACAATGGTAAACTTCTTGCCCGCAAGTAGTCGATCAGTTTTGGAGAAAACGGTCTCACATCTTTCTTGCCTCTCTCATGTTTTTGAATTTTGGGGCGTCGTATGTAATTAATAGGAGTAAATTATTTGTTGAATAACCTCTATACATGTTTCTTCTTACTCTGCGAATTTTAAAACGTTATAGTCGTGCGAATGCAGGCAAATAGATTGCAAACCGTACTTTGCGATAATTCGAAAATGGTCGAATTGGTCAACGTACTTAACCCTAAAGCTACCGTACGGGGTACCTGGGTACTTTTTTGAGTTTAAAAGCCTATAACTTTTTTTATTTTAAAGGAATATTATTGAGACTCTTTGACATCCTGTAAAATTTAATTCTTTACACGAAAATATTAGAGGGGCACAAAAAAATTAAGTGAGATGGGATATTATTGTAATTTAATAACTTACACCTTAAACCTACCGCATGGGGTACCCGGGTACCTCGTGTTATTTGCTTGTATTTCATGGGGTATCAATCAATTAAAAGTAGAAGTATTCGAATTATCCATTTATATTACACATTTTTATATTATAAATTATTATTATTATTATAAACAATAATTATTACTAATTAGAAATCGAAGTTAGTTAGATCTAATGGAAGTCGGTGAGATATGCCCATCACAGACAAAATTTTTACAACTCTCTCATCTCTTCCTCGTTTTCCTGTTTGGCATCTTTTCACCATTCTTCCAAATTATGCAACAACCAATTACCCTCAGTCAGTTTTCAGTTTTATCCCGTTCTTGAACGTTTATTTGTGGCTGTGGTTTTGTAATGCTTACTTTGACGCCAAGAAATGATAACAATGCAATTTTTATCAAAATAAAATTGTATAATTAATCCTTTAGTTCCCTAGTTCATAATCCTTAATCCCTAATCCATAGTTTAGTTAGTATAGATCCTATATACTTCGATCTAGTATGGACGGCATACTACAGGTTTTTCCTAAATCTTTTAAAATTTCCCTACGTCGATTTGATTTTGAAGGCAGCTAATAGGGTGATTTTCAACAAAAATTATTTCTATGATTCTGGACACGGATTATTTGGAAAGATGTTGCAGTACAAAATAAAAATAAACCCTGTTGTAAATGTCCACGACGCTATGCCCACAGAAAGCGCATGTTATCTTCACAAAACAGCTTTACTTTTGAGACGTAAATAGTCATTTTCTGGTTATAAATAAATTTTGGATTAGGTAAAAAGGCGTGGGAAACTAACAGTTGTCTTCTGGGCACTGTCGAAATAAAGCACTTGCCGACACAGGTTTTATTTGTAAAAATATTGCAGTGTAATATAACATAAACTCCGTTGTAAATGCCGACGACGCCATGTCTTCACAAAACCGCTCCAATTTGACAACAAAAATTGTTATTTTAATTTTTTTTAAATTATAATTTAAAAAATAATACATTTGCAAGTTGCAATAATAATTAATATCGCCCAAATATAAACTAATAGCTGTATTACTACTCATTCTTCATATAAAACATGCAGGGTACCCGGGTACCCCGTGCGGTAGGTATAAGTTGTAAATTTGTATGGTACCCTGAGGGTTAAGGGGACTTGACGTGAAATTGTCAACTCGCTAGGGTATATAGTGTAGGGTATAAGTGAGGATGACGTGGATGAGCAGTGGAACGGATTTATTTCAACATATATACGTATATTCGACGAATCTTTTCCAAAAAAGATAGTTAACCATCAGACTTCAAACAAACCTGAAAAGAAAAGTGATCCGAAAATTAAAGTTTGTAAAGAAAAGCTAGATACTTTGCTTATGCTGAGCAGACAAAACACGGTCTTTATCGAGGAGTACAAAAGGATAAAAAAGGAGTACGACGAACTTTTAATATCGATTAAAGCAAAGGGTTTTGAGAAGAGAATTAGTGAATCTGACAACAAAAACAAGACAATGTGGTCAATATGTAATGCACTTACAGGTAAAACAAAAATAAAAAATGAGTGTCCAATAAAAGGAGATCCGTTAAAAATTGCCAACTGCTTTAACACATTCATAAAAAATATGGTGCCCGATGCGCTGAGCTCGCGAACTCCTACCGAATTTCATGTGAACGATATTCCAAGAAATAGAAAGATGCTGTTTCTCGAGCCAACAACGACCGAGGAAATCATAAGGATGTCGAAATCTATAAAAAATAAACTCAGTAGTGGACACGATGAAATACCGACAAGCATTATTAAATTTAGTGTTGTAGAAATCAGTGGTGTTCTCTCGTATATTGTCAACAACTCCTTTCGGTGTGGGACAGTCCCACAGCATTTAAAGCATGCAGTGATAAGGCCGATCTTCAAAAGCGGAGATCCTCAAACTCTGGCAAATTATAGACCAATAAGTATATTAAACGGTTTTTCTAAATTTTTCGAGCTGGCCATGTGTTCTAGGCTTATACACTTTTTTAATACATGTAAGCTTTTCAGCGACTGTCAGCATGCTTATTTGGAGGGACGTTCGACTCAGACTGCAGTTTTCCAGTTTACCCAAAATATTTTGAGGCTATTGGAAGATGGTGAATTGGCCTTGGGCGTGTTTCTTGATTTGTCGAAGGCGTTCGACGCTGTAGATCGAGAGTATCTTTTAATGAAATTGGAGCAACAGGGTATCAGGTCTAAAGCCTATGATTGGTTCAAGTCGTACCTCACAAACAGAACTCAATGTGTCGAAATTAAGAAGAACGGCCACTGTGTGAGATCGGAGGTAGTTCAAAGCGAGTTGGGAGTTCCTCAGGGGAGCATTGCGGGACCCATCCTATTTATAATTTTTGTAAACGATTATGCCGCTTCTGTTATGGGTAGTGTGACCAGTTTCGCCGATGATACCAATCTTATAGTGGGAGCGAAAGAGCACCAAGAACTGGCGAAAGCAGGAAGGGAAGTGTTTACCAACTCTCGTACATGGTTTGAAAGAAATAAGATGATAATAAACGAGGACAAGACTAGATTGGTTATCTTTAGTACAGACCGAAGTAGACAAATAAAACCAAGAACTGTTAGGCTGGAGGATCGGGATGTAAAGGTAGAGGAGCAAACAAAGTTTCTTGGTATTCATATAGACAATTTTCTCAAGTGGCATCGTCATGTTGAAGTTTTATCTGGGAAACTAAGTGGAGTGTGTTTCGCGCTGCGGGTTGTGGGAAGGTATGTTAACGAACGAGCATTAAGAATACTATACCACGCAAACTTCGAGTCGAACATTAGGTACGGGATAATGTTTTGGGGATCTAGCAGTAATCTAGACAAGATATTTAGTATACAGAAAAGAGTGATACGAACTATGTTTAAAATGCCACCGAGGGAATCGTGTAGAGGTGTCTTTAGGGAGAGACGAATACTTACAGTGACTTCACTGTACGTTTTTGAGTGTTTGATGTTTCTTTTTAAAAATAAAGATAAATTTGAGATACACAACAGAAATACACAATATAAGACAAGAACTAGAGACATTACTTTTCCTAATCATAGATTAAGTATGAGTGAAAAAAATCCATCGTATATGTGTTTCAAACTTTTCAATAATTTGCCAAACGAATTGAAATGTGTAACAAACTTCAAAGTTTTTAAAAAGGAAGTAATGGGTATACTTATGAATTTAGAGTTGTACAGTTTAGGGGATTTTTTGGGTTTTTGAGCTCTGAATGTGAATATGACAGTTTTTCTTTTCGTGACTTGTCGTTGTTATGTAAACAATTATAGGACATTATCAGAAATAAATATTATTATTATTATTATTATAGCATACGTCTATAAGAATATGCCCGATACAATTTCCGCTTTTGTTTTAGAAGATTTTTTTCCATTGATACTTTTTTGTAGGTTGAATGTATTCTGTTTTTAGTGCTTTTTAAATTTTTTGTCAGTGTCTGTAAAAATACCTTTCAAAGTTGAGTGTATAATGCGTAAAATTACAGGTATTCCACGACTACTGACATAAAATTAACACTAACAAGACAGGCATAATATGTACCTTTTTCTATAAGAGAAGAAAGTTTTAACAAAGCTTTAAAGCCATGTAAACCGCATTATAAGTGCATTTACACGGAGAATTTTATACTATTTTAGTTACGAGGTGCATTATTTTTTACCGAAATTTTAAACAAAATTTTTAAGTTACCAGGGAAGTTAGGAATTTATGGAGTGGTCACAAATATAATTCTCCTTGTATCGTTTTTATTTAAAATACAAATTTTCTCTACCCTTTAATAACATATTTATAACATGAAGAAAATTTATTCCTAATGCTACTGCCCTACAGATACTATAATTAAATTCTTGCTAACATTTTGATTATTTTTTCAACAATATATTATCTTAATTCTTATAACTTATAACTTTAGTAGTTCCGGTAGTTCTAAATATCTAAACCGTGGTATTTATGCGTTTTACAGATCGATCAGTGTTCGTCATATTATTATAAAAAAAGTGATATAATTTGTGAAATTTGGAAAAATGTTATTTGTAATTTTATCGTAAATTCGTGTATCTACTATTAGTATACATGGTGTGTCACTTCGATTGTGCCAAACGCAAACTGGTAGCTTAAAAAGTTATTTCACGCAAAAAAGTTTATACGAACATACGTCCGCTTTGCTACCGTTATGGATATATGCAGACATTGAACTTCTTCTAAAACTAATAACGGCTCTAATTTTCCTTACCTTATACTGTACCATTTATATCCATTACAATAGCAAATCGGACCTATTATATGTTTTTATATGAATTGTTTTGCTTAGAACAACTACACAGCACAGGCGTCTACCGTCCGCTGGTATACTAATCATTTACTGCGCAAGAAATAGTATAAATGTTACACATGCACCAAAAACCTGAAATTAAGCAATATCATAATAAGCAAAAAGTGCTCGTGACTGACTGTAAATACCGACGTACTGTATAGAATAATGTGAAATCGATATCAATTAAACTTGCTCCCGTTAGTTTGATTTTTTGGCGCGTTATGTGTAAAGAGCGGTTTTCAATCTAAAAAGTATAATTAGCTACATATTATCGTAATTTATATATTTTTGAAAAAGAATTACGTAGTTTTTTACTTTTGTGTTTGCGCTTGATCTCCCAACTTCAAGAACGTATACTCCGAAATAGTTTGCCTAAAACATTTTTTAAACATAGCACTTTCGATTTTTAATTTCTAAAATTCAAGTTCTCATATTCGTTGATTTTTTCAGAATGCTTAGACGAGCAAATTCTCCACTCTTGACCGGCATCCGAAATGTGGGGTGTGACAAGCCCCAGAGCCTGAAATCTATTAATTTCAAATTCAAATTTTGCTCCAATTGATTGTTAGGATATTTTAAATATGAAAAAGATTATTTTAAGTTGGGGTTTGCCACACACCACCTGTCGGAGCTCGTTATATTTATAACTTCACCTTACAAAGAAAACTACTTACCTCTTCGTAAAGATCTTCAGCACATTTTATGCCGTATGTTCCTATTAAAGCATCGCATACCATGCTTGCAACAGACAATGCAGTCTTTAAATAATTATCGTTAAAATCTTGTACAAAAACGAAATTATATACACAATACAGTTGTATTAGAAAATTAATTAGAAGTGTAATGACATAAACTAAAATTTGCGGACCAAACTCGTCTTGTATGTGAGTCGCATAGCACAACTGATTATGATAATGACATATTCTGAAGATGTGTTTAAACTCATCAACTGTTTCGTTAACCACTATAGATTGATAAAGTTGAAGATAATTGTTGATGAGTTTAAAACGTTGGTGAAATAAAGTCAGATAAGAAGAGTACTCGGATACCTTGGCAAATTTTAATCCCTGAAGTAATATTAAGAAAGCCTTGGCTCGACAGGGTACTTCTGATATTGGAATTAATAATATTAGTGCTACAAAGTGAATCACTAATCCTACCAATATAGATCTATTGATTTTGGTAGTTACATAGTCGTGGTCTATATTGATATTTTCTGTGGATAGTAAAAAATCTTGTTCTGCTATAGTAACATAAATTTTGTATAGATGTGTGCGTAATGCATAAGAGGTGTATAAGAGAAAAATGGCTAAAGTTACAAGTAAAACAATAAGAATCACTAATGTGGATGGGCGAAGAAATGTTATTGTTTCGTCGCTTATTGCCCAATGTATATTAATTAGTGCTGCTACTAAATAAATTGTTACAAAGATAGTACTATAAATCCAATCTTGAGTTGTTACTTCAAGTTTTATTCCGTTTCTGCGTATTGTCAATGAAATTGGTAAACATCCATTAATTTTACATGTAAATAAAACGCTTTTTAGAGACTTGTATAATTTGGAAATATGTATGTTCTTGTCCATCTTCATGGACATTTTGATTCTGTTGGATTTTTCCTCTTGCGCCAAAAGCTGAAATAAATTAGAAAACCCTATCAGTTTTCTAATGACAATGACTACTTTCTAATAGCATAATGCTTAACTCTTTGTTTAATAAGTTTCCAAGCATTTTAAGTGTTTTGTTTTTCGCCTTTTTCGTATTTGTAAATAAAAATTTCATTTTGGCTCTTAATTTTGGAATCATTTGATGCGCAATCCTGTTATCTTTAGATATAGGTACTACCTTTCCTGTACGTTGTATTGGCAAGCAGGAAACAGCAGAATCATCTTAACCTCATATTATAATCAAATTTGAAAACGGACACTGGGTATACAATATACATATTATACACTATTTAGAACGTTATTACCTTTACTAAACTTGCACGAACTGTTTACGTTTAGCTTAGGTTCGGTTGCTTTTATATTTCAATTTTACCTCCTCATTGACGTGCTCAAGCTTTTACTTTAATTCAGTAACTTATTTATTACTAATGCCCTTAAATTTTGAAGAGTAATGTGTAAAGATAAATAAGTAAGAAATTTCAGTTTCCAAACAAATGCCTATTCCAAAATAAGTCATGTAGGGAAAACAACTATTGATTAATGCAATTACCTATTTAGAAGCAGTGCCATTAAAAGACTAACTGGCGTTTTCAGTGCTTTTCAATTAACATAAAATGAAAATATGCATTGCATGTAGTGAGGACATGTTCCCGAACAAATTATATTATTACCTTTTTACTCTATTGTTTTTCACTTTAAAACGCCTGTCATAAGTGTTTGACAATCCTGTATCCTTCAGTCGCATTTGTTTTATTTTGTAATTTCTTTATTATCAATTAGTTTAGTATGAATGTAATAAAAAAAATTTCCCTAATAAATGTTGATTTAAATCGAAGTTCCACCTCGATCTGTCGGACCGACGCGCCCTCCAATGTTCAAAAATTTTACGCGCCTAGAGCTAGAGCTACGATATAACGATACAATTATTATTACATTGATATCCTGATTACTCAAAATTTCAACAACTTTGCAACATTTTAAAACTCTTACTAAAAGCGTGAAATGCGATGCGATGAAATGTAATTCGTTTATCATTTCTAATTTTGAATTTTGCATAATTTTTGACCTTGTCATTTTTGCCCTAAACCAATTAGGAAAGCAGGAATTATAAAGAGGTGATTTCAGTGCTATGTATTAGCAAAGAATATCTAGTAAGAGAAATCCTAAGCTTATGGAGTCTCATGCGCCTTCTTTTAAACGTAGTACACCGGTGAGATTCAGATGTCGCTCCTCATTTTAGCACAATTTTTCGTATACCTACGTAAGAGTAACAAAGAGAGCGACAAAAATACATAAAATGTTTGTCTATACTTAGCAATGACCTACCTGAAAATAGGGTGTTTTACGGCTAAGGGGCTAAGTTGCTTTTCTATTGTTATTTTATGATGGTTATATTGTCACGAAAGTTTTTGTTGATAGGAAGTTCAAAATCTTTGGTCTTTGGACAAAGGATTAAAATACCATTCGAATAGACCTTTTTTAAACCATTTAAACTCAAGTTTGGACATACTAAAATTGAATGTTTCATCTTCTCACACTCTCGAAAGTACTGTAAACTGAGCAGAGACATCTGGAGCTCAATTGTGTTACTACACTTTAAAAGGTTTTAAAATTTTACATTGGTTGCTTTTTCTGATAATTCTATGTTCTTTGGTATTAGGTAAGCCATTCAACGCCCGGTATATTATTTCCGAGCTAGTATTTTACTTGAGTTTATTGAATGGTTTGAATGATTTGTAAATGCCTACCCACTACCCACGTCTAACTAATAACTTCAACAGTAAAATAGAAATCATAAACATACCCTAAGGCTTCGCTAGAACACTTGCACAAATTCCATTTTTTCGAATATCCTACTACTTATATAAGTGTAAAAATACATTAAAAAACAATCATTTCAAGTTTATTAACCGAGGTTTGAAATATTCATGTCTGAAGAATTTCCAACAAATAATACTAAACTTACTAAAAACGTTTTTACAAATTGAATATAAAAATGTCAACTACACATTGACTTAGATTAGCTAGTATATCTCGCGGATACGCAGTATTTTTATGACTTGAGTATATTTTTTATTTCAAAGGAAATTATTTCTTTTGTAGTTAACTATTTTGCGCATAGATTTTAGACGAAAGAGATTAGCGAGTAAAACACTAAGGCCGGTCATCCATTGTCGTATACGACATGTCGTATCATTTTTAAACCAAGAAAACAAGAAATAACTTGTTTACGACACGTCTGTCAAGTGTACGAATCTCAATTAATAAACACAGGTTTAAAAATGATACGACATGTCGCAGACATGTCGTATAAATGGATGACCGGCCTAACTTTTGACAGCTAAGCAAGTCGATCTGCGTAAGGCCGGTCATCCATTTATACGACATGTCTGAAACATTTTTGATACGACATGTAGTCGACACGTCGTATACGACTAAATATATCAAACAAACAGGGGACCTCGTCCATTCATGTAAAACATGTCGTCTGATGAATATGCACTTCTATTAGTGGCGTTAGTACAAAACAGAAAAAAAAATGGAAAAAAAGAAGCGAAGACTTTGGGTATATCCATATTTTACTCAAAATATACATCGCAGTTTATTTATAAGCAGTCAATCAAAAGAAATCCTCGTTTTTTCCTGAATTTGTCGGATTGAATAATGTTTATGTTCGTAATCATACAGAACTTCATATTTGGCTACTATATTGACAAATTTAATGTTAAATTCGGGATCGTCTTTCATCACGAAGAGTTCATACTGCACATCAAACAACGAATGTCTCTTCAAATTCGAACATGCAGTGTCGTATGAAACTTGTCGCCGACAAGAAATAACTTGTTTACGACACGTCTGTCAAGTGTACGAATCTCGATTAATAAACACAGGTTGAAAAATGATACGACATGTCGTATATATGGATGACCGGTCTAATTGTCTCCAGAAGAGAAGCAGCCCAAATCTTAGAGTCAATTAAAAGGAATGAATTTAATTTAACTAACAGTCCCAGGACAATTTAGTTAAGCTGTGGGCGGGAAGGGGGGGGCATTTTCCTAACTCTGTATAAGAATAAACAAAGGGATAATAAACCTCTATATCAAACGCAATTACTGTATTTGATATTAACCCAATAAATTTCATTTTTTAATACATAAAATATTTATAATACATATAATGGATGGATATTATTATAAAAGCCTTCTGAGCTAATGTGCCGTGTGAACTATCGGTACGATCACTTCGCCACTACCGCTACCACGTCGAAAGAACTAACTCTCTCTCTCTGAAAATGTGTGCCAATGTAGCAAACGAAACGTCGGGTATCTTACTAAGAACGAGAACCTCTTTACCACGGCCCATTAGCCCAGAAACTCCTTATACTAATGACTAATGACGCCTAAACCCTCAAACACAATTTTACACAATTTCAGCTGTTAGTTTCAGTTAACTGTTAGATCGACAGACGGATAGGTTCAGATAAAATTTTTTTTGTGAAATCCTTTGGTTGTAAATAATGAATTAAAACAATAACAGTAACTGTAAATAATAACAAATAGTATTTGCTTATGTCTAAAAATTTCAGTATATTACGGGTTAAAATATGTATTAAGATTAATTTAAAGATGTGTTTTAACAATATTTCAGGATATTTTCATGCCAAGTCGAACTCTTATTTATATCTTTAATAATTTCTAAGGTCATATTGTAAGCAGAACAGTAGCATTGTTATCAATCCAATTATTGCCTGAAATTTGTTAATTGTAGTATAATAAAATCTCCGCAATTTATACAGCGTTATCCCGTGAACAAAATCATTGTTACCCCTTTTCCGCGCTACATTTCGAAAAAACAATCTTGTTCACAATTTAACGATTCCGTATAAAAAATAATTAAATAGTAGTAATGATTAATCTTAGATTTAAATGCAGAGTTAAGCATGAGATTAAAATCCATTATTCATTTCAAAATTTTCTCTCTTAATTATCTTCGGATGCGAAGAACACGATTTTTAGAAAAAAGTGTCCTTCAACCATTCCAATTTAAAAATTTATAATTTTAAGGGCGCCATAAGAAAATTAAGTCGTTTCGTGAATTTATTCCTGGTTGAGGTACAGCCAAATATGCTTTTATCCACGATATCAATATTACACAGAGCACAGAGATTGCAGGAGCTATCGAAGACGGGCACTGAGATTACTCACCTTGTATAGAAAAGCGTAACCTACAGGACCTACGGCATAAGCTGAAATTGTAACCTTCTGAAGCATAATCTTTAACGAATACGAGTGCAACTAAAACAAATTGTTGTTACAAACCTTAAATATGCCCTAAAATAGTATTTACCTTCTTTAAATTGGTGGTTTTGAAATTTTTTAGTACTTCGTGTAAATGATATCCAAAATAATTTGCCTAAAACAGAGTACAAAAATTGAAAACGTGGAAAACTTTTCTTCTTTTTTGGTTGCAACTTTTTCATTTGTCCCTAGGTATTTCTTAATTCTACCAATTTTCATTGCGACTTTTTGTGACCTGTTTTTGAAGCTGTTGCCCCATTTTTTGCCCCGATTTCTGCTTGTTCATTTAATTTCAACTTCATTTTTTTTATCGGCGCCATATTAGGTTATTTTATCAAATAGTTAGTTCATTGACCGATTCTGAATCTAACCATGTATCACATGGAAAATTGATACGACATAAAGAAAAACATGTAAGATACGAACGTTACAAGTTCCCGTGTTCTGGAGCGCCCCAAAACAGCGCATTTTATAAGAATTATTATTATTATTTATTATTATTTAATACAATAAAAGCCGAGGACGAAAGGTCCTATTATGGCCTAATGATTTACGTTTGATTAAGCACATACCACTACCGTTCACCGCTCATTATGTTTAATGAAAATTTCTTCCCGCCCATTTGATTGTTTTAATTATTGGAAAATACGTAAGATAGGTTTTTTTTGTTATTTACTAACGTTAATCACACGAGTTTGTCATTTAGATGTAAACTATTATGTCAAAAATTTATACCTAAGAAGAATACAGGGCCCAGGTCTGGATTTCCCATTATGCTAACTAGGCTAAAGTCTAGGACCCCGTAATTATCCAACAATATTTTTTGTTTAGTATCTGAAATAATAATTATGTAAGTACAAATTTAATTCTTAATTTTCCTACTAGACCGGGCGCCCAATGTAGTTGAATATGCAAAAATAGAGGAACGCAAAATTTTGACGGATTCGTGTACCTGGGACTCTAAACTACATAAAAATACATGTTGCCAGCAAAATCTATGGTTCCTTTGTTTTTTATTCCCACTTTTGTCTAGCGCTTAATTGTGTAGATGCAAAGGACCTTATATTCCTGTAAAGGTTCTATCAATATCTTCCACACTTTTCATGCTAGTAGACAGACGTATTTACAAAATTTATGACCTCTTGTTCGATTACGTTATCTGCCATGGTTTAGGCGGAAAACAATAGCTTTCATGTGCTACATATTATAACCTGCATCATTTCATTATTTAAACAATTTAACTACCCCTATAACTACCCCTACCTATAACTAGGAAACTATGGCTCGCACAGAAAAAACCTTATAATCATTCTTATTGGAAACTTTGTATACTATATTTTTATACTGAATTATTATTGGCTTCCGATGCACCTCTTCCTAGATAATAGTCAAAAACCAATTTAGGGTTTTTTTGTTAAATTTAAAGGCAGTTCCATCTTCCATCTACGATTCAGAGGAAAACTTTTTTACAATCTTTTCCGATGCGTTAAGGAATGGGCGAGTAGGTAGGAGAGAGGAACATTGATTGTTACTGGGTATTGTACTTTTATACTCAAGTCAAGTCGACGACGACAAACACGGCAACGAAAAGTGACAAAAATAGCTTTGATTTGATTTTATATAGGATTGTTACGACAATTATATCTAATGTAAATTACTACTACGGATTACACATATTTTGAAGAAAATTTCATAATTCTGACCCATACCATGTGTAAAATTAATATCCTATAAAATTTAGATATTTTTGTTACTTTAATAACCATTAACAAAAGGACTAGTTTTTTCATAATTTATGAAACTTATGAGCACATAGGTTTGGATCAGACTATAGGTAGGTCCTGTTTTCCTGTACGAAGTAAGTTGCCAAAATGCTACTCATTTTAAGAGTTTTTATACCAACAAATTACAATTTCGAAATATTGATTAAAGTAATTTATACAGTGTGATTATTTTCAAAGGGGAACATAGAGAAAAATAACATTTTAAATCACTTACTACAAGTTTACTACTCGCCAATTGCTACTACAAGAACGGCAGAAGCATCTACCGGAAGCGAATTATTTCATGAGCATCTTGGTAATTAACATATTTTTTAATTAATGAAAAGTAATTAAGATATTTCAAAAAATCCAACAGTAGTATTAGCTGCCATGACAAGTCAAATTTTAATAATGTTTAATAACTAGCGAGCAGCAAATTGCAAATAACTGATTTACACAATGTTATTTCTCCATATGTGCCGCTTTGAAAAGAATCACACGGTATAAGATTTGCTAACTTGATGACTTCTAAGCTCTCTCGATAGGGCTTCGTTTCGATCTCATTCTAATTACCTGTGAGTAGATTTCTTCACAATATACACAGGATCCTGATCCTAATATTTTTTCTTCAAGAAGCCACGTACTTGCGAAAATGTACATAAGAAATTGAGATTTAAATACATGTTTAAATGTAAGTACATATAATAATAAATATGCTTGGATCACCTGTGACAAAGTCAATGCAATACCGATGGAAAATTGTTTTTCAAACAAAATTTCTAAATTGCGACTAACTTGGAATAATTTGTTGTGGCAATTACATAAAATACAAATTTTCTGTAATATTTCGTCTGTTGAGGTATTGTTATCATTTGAAAAACCGTAGGATTTCAAAGCCTTTTTAATGAGAGTAAATCTATTAGTCAACAAGAATGTAATACTGAATAACACAAAGAATCCACTCGTTCTCGCGAAACTGGATATAATATTAAACACTTTGTAATGAAATGGAATTTCTGAAATACCCAACAATACAAAAGTCTTTAGGGAGAATACACTTAGGGATAAGATCAAATGTGTATTGACCTGAAAAGCTGTTGCTGTATTGTTAACATTAACGTTAATTTTTGATAGATCGTAATCTAGCATTGCTACAGTATTAAACATCTCCCACATTATGTGTCTAGCTTTTAGTGGTGATATCATGAAATAGCATATACCAAATGGTGCTATAACTGCTAAAACTGGCTTTGGTACATTTGGATTATTATACAGAAAGAATAATAAGGATCCAAAAGTTACTATGTAAAATATGCGAAAACTTGCTATGTAGAGCCGATCTTTATATGTCGTTTTTATAACAACAAAAGCTTGATTGTAATGTTCTGAAAATATTGGTAGATATCCACACATTTTACTTAACACTAATACACTATTTACGGATCTAAGTACATGGAGAAAGATGTGGTTTTTTTCGTCTTCTTCGAGTTTATTGTTTATTCTTGGGGCCACGTTTGACATCGTTCGTTCTGAGTACTAACTGGTTGTAATGACTTATTACAACTAACTAATGGTTGATAATAATAAAAAAATTATTTAAGTGCCTTATCGTAATAGTTTTACTCACACAATAACACACGATTTTTAAAATTAGGTTTGATTGTTAATTATTGTTATTTATAATTTATTTTATAGTAATGTAGGTATTGGATTTGTGTAATTGCCATCTTTTGATATTTGTTTTTATCACTTATTTATTGAGTACTTAATGGTATATATGGGTCATTTCTTGCATTATAAAATATCATAACTTGCAAATGAAATTAAATTTTTATTAAATAGTAATTAGTAATTAAAATGGTAAAAATCAACCTTTTTATATTAAAACAAAATTTCAAAAAATTATAACATAAAAAAGAGTGATCGATCTATGGTGCCGAAAATGTTAATAAAATATTATAGTATTTCCACTCATATTGCGCTTTTGCTGGGTCATTAAACTCTGCCTGCCCCCCCCCCCCCCCAAATAAGGCAGTTTCAGAAAGATGAGCATTGATAAAGTCCTAAACACTTGAAATAATTAGAAACAAATATCGCGTGGATTTGTGAGCTTCCGATTTCTCTTTAAAATGTACAAACGGTACGCTATAATTCGGCAATGGTAATTATGACTCAAATCAAGTCATCAACAATCAACACGGCAACGAGAAGTAAATTATTATTATATAGTAATAGGTATAATGTAAGTAATACGGTTTATTAAAAAAAAATTCATAATCTTTCTCTATGTGTAAAATTCATCTCCTATATACTTCGATATTTTCGTCATTTTGATCATTTTTTACAGGGACAAATTTTTTATAATATAAGAAACCTATTGGTTTGAATCAAACTAGTAGGTATTTATGAGGTAGAACTGCTTTCCCGCACGAATTAAGAACCCACGAAGTTTTCGAAAAAATTTTCCAAAACATTCTTTTTCCGTTATCCCGCTGACTTAAGATTTTTTATACCCACAAATTAATTTCGAAACAAAAAAACACATGTATCAAAGTAAATTTTATAAGATTTCTTAACTTTATGATTTCTCAGCTCTCTCGATAGAGCTTCATTTCGATCGAATTCTACTTACCCGTGAGTAGATTTCTTCACAATATACACAGGGCACTAATCCTGTTATTAGTTCTTCAATAAACCACGTACTGACGAAAATGTACACGAGAAATTGAGATTTAAATATATTTTTAAATGTAAGTACATAAAATAATAAAATTGTTTGCAACACCTGTGAAATAGTCAATGCAATAAGAATAGAAAATTGTTTTTCAAACAAAATTTCTAAGCTGCGACTAACTTGGAATAATTTGTTGTGGCAATTGCATAAAATACAAATTTTCTGTAACATTTCGTCTGTTGATGTATTATTTGAAAAACGGTACGATTTCATAGCCTTTTTAATCAGACTAAATCGATTAGTCAATAAGACTGCACTACTGGAGAATAAAAAGAATTCACTAATTCTCACGAGACTGGATATAATATTGAACAGTTTGTAATGAAATGGAATTTCTGAAATACCCAACAATACAAAATTCTTTAGGGAGAATACACTTAGACATATGATCAAATGCGTGTTGACCTGAAAAGCTGTTGCTGTATGGTTAACATGAATGTTAATTTTTGATAGATCGTAATCTACTATTGCTATGCTATTAAACATCTCCCACACTGCGTTTCTAGCCTTTAGGGGTGATATCACGAAATAGCATATACCAAATGGTGCTATAACTGCTAAAACTGGCTTTGGTACATTTGGATTATTATACAGAAAGAATAAAAGAGATCCAAAAGTTGCTATGTAAAAAATGCAAAAACTTGCTATGTAAAGCCGATCTTTATATGTCGTTTTAAAAACAACAAAAGCTTGATTGTAATGTACTGAAAATATAGGTAGATATCCACACAGTTTATTTAAAATTAATACACTATTGACGGATTTGAGTACAGGGAGAAAAAAACGGAATTTTTCGTCTTCTTCGAGTTCATTGTTTATTCTTGGGGCCACGTTTGACATCGTTCGTTCTGAGTACTTACTAACTGGTTGTAATGATTTATTTCAACTAACTACTGGATGAAATAATAAAAATAAAATTATTTAAGTGCCTAATCATAATAGTTTTACTCACATAATAGCACGATTTTAAAAATTAGGTTTGATTGTTCATTATTGTTATTTATAATTTATTATAAAAGTAATGTAGGTATTGGATTTGTGTAATTGCCATTTTTTGCAATTTGTTTTTGTCACTTATTTATTGAGTACTTAATGGTATATACATATTATATGGGTCATTTCTTGCATTTTAAAATATTATGATTCGCAAATTAAATTAAATTTTTCTATAAACAGTAAATGTAATAATAAAAATCAACCTTTTTATATATGGTACCGAAAATGTTAATAATATCTTATAGTATTTGCACTCATATTGTGTTTTTGCTGGGTAATTAAGTTCTGCCCCCCCCCCCCCCCAAATATGGCAGCTTCAGAAAGATACGAATTTGTGGTCATCCAACAAGTCAAACGACTATTATAATTATTAGAAACAAATATCGCGTGGATTTGTGAGACCCTGCACGTCGTCTCTAGGGTTAAACAATATACATTTCTCTTACAGGTGAATATATTACAAAGGGTGCGCGAAAATTCGGCAATCGTGAACATACTTAATACAATATTAGACTCAAGTTAAGTCAGCGAAAGTGAAAGAAATTACTTTGATTTGATTTCGGATTGTTACTATTGTGAAAAAAATTCTCAATTCTGCTCTTTGTGTAAAATTAATATCCCATGAACTTTGATATTTTCACCACTTTAATACCTGTTAACAAGGGGCAATTTTTTATAATAATATAAGAAACCTACTGGTTTGAATCAAACTAGTATGTTGGATACCAACTGCTTTCCCGCATGAATTAAGAACTCACAGTAAAATGCTTTCGAAAAAATTTTCCAAAACATTTATTCTTGCCATAATCTCGTCCATTTAAGATCTTTTTATACCCACCCATTACAATTTCGAAGCAAAACAAACTGTATAATATTTGAACGTAATTTCGTAGCTCTCTCGATAGATCCTACTTTCGATTGCATTCTACTTACCTGTGAGTAAATTGCTTCACAATAGGCACATTGCACTAATCCTGTTATTAGTTCTTCAATAAACCACGTACTGACGAAAATGTACATAAGAACTTGAGATTTAAATATATTTTTAAATGTAAGTACATAAAATAATAAAATTGTTTGCAACACCTGTGAAATAGTCAATGCAATAAGGATAGAAAATTGTTTTTCAAATAAAATTTCTAAGCTGCGACTAACTTGGAATAATTTGTTGTGGCAATTGCATAAAATACAAATTTTCTGTAACATTTCGTCTGTTGATGTATTATTTGAAAAACGGTACGATTTCATAGCCTTTTTAATCAGACTAAATCGATTAGTCAATAAGACTGTAATAATGAAGAATATAAAGAATTCGCTAATTCTAACGAGACTGGATATAATATTAAACACTTTGTAATGAAATGGAATTTCTGAAATACCCAACAATACAAAAGTCTTTAGGGAGAATACGCTTAGGGATAAGATCAAATGTGTGTTGACCTGAAAAGCTGTTGCTGTATTGTTAACATTAACGTTAATTTTTGATAGATTGTAATCTTCTATTGCTACAGTATTAAACATCTCCCACACTAAGCGTCTAGCCTTTAGTGGTGATATCACGAAATAGCATATACCAAATGGTGCTATAACTGCTAAAACTGGCTTTGGTACATTTGGATTATTATACAGAAAGAATAATAGGGATCCAAAAGTTACTATGTAAAATATGCGAAAAATTGCTATGTAGAGCCGATCTTTATATGTCGTTTTAATAACAACAAAAGCTTGATTGTTATGTTTTAAAAATATAGGTAGATATCCACACAGTTTATTTAAAATTAATACACTATTTACGGATTTAAGTACATGGAGAAAACAACGCTTTTTTTCGGCTTCTTCGAGCTTATCGTTTATTCTTGAGGGCACGTGTGACATCGTTCGTTCTGCGTACTAACTGGTTGTAATGACTTAATACAACTAACTACTGGTTGATAATAATAAAAAAATTATTTAAGTGCCTTATCGTAATAGTTTTACTCACATAATAACACAATTTTTGATTATTAGGTTTGATTGTTAATTATTGTTATTTATAATTTATTATAAAAGTAATGTAGGTATTGGATGATTGCATAATTGCCATTTTTGCTATTTGATTTTATCACTTATTTATTAAGTACTTAAAGGTATACATATTATATGGGTCATTTCTTGCATTTTAAAATATCATGACTTACAAATTAAATTTACCCGGCACGTCGCCTCTAGGGTTAAACAATATACATTTCTCATTTCTTAATACAATATTAAGACTAAAGACAAATACATCAGCAACGAGAAGTGAAAAAAATTACTTTAATTTGATTTTGGATTGTTACTATTGTGAAAAAAATACTCAATTCTGCTCTATGTGTAAAATTAATATCCTATAAACTTTAATATTTTCACCACTTTGATACCTTTTAAGAAGGGGTAATTTTTTATAATATAAGAAACCTATTGGCATGAATCAAAGTAGTATGGTCAGGTAAGGTAATGGGTAAGTGTGTAGCAGAATATTAAAAGTTCATATTATTTTCTATAAATCTAATACGTTGCAAATTAACCCCAACATACACACACAAACATGTGAAAAAACTTTAAAGAAGAAAATTTGTTATCTAATTCGCGTTTTGTCAAAACACACTTACGGGGGTTACCTTCAGGTAGGGCACATTTCAAATTTTTATCATGATGTTTTGGCATTTTATTAATTTTTTTTATACGACGTCCATAGTAAGTACCCACTTCCCTCGCAAAACGGGGCAAGTGTGAAATATAAGATATAAATTTTATGTATGGGTACGTTAAAAGAGCAAGCGGGGCAAGCGTGTAAAAGTATAATTCTTTTAAGGTTCTACTGCACTCAATTTATATTTCTATTTTGACCATAATACGGAATTTTAAAATACGCCTAATTTCCTCTGGCAATTTTTGCTCTTGCTAGATAATATACCTGGCACACTTCTGGGGTTTCTATTGTATTCTGCAGGTATTTAAATTTTAGTAAATAAAAACAGAATTTTACTATTTTACGTTTTAGTTTAGAATTATGAACCAAAAACTTATAGGTACTTTGGAAAAAATATTTTTGTGTTAGGTAAATGAAATATAAATATTCGAAAGTAGTGACCTATTACAGCAATATTTTAGTCTTATTGCATTTTCACTTTTTCGTTATCTTCGTCTATACTACTTTAAAAAGTATTTGATCGAAAAAAAATTTTTTTATAAATGTAATTTCTTGACAATTACATTTATACCCCCCCCCGAATCCAAAACGCTAAAAAATCAAAACTCTTAGAAAATGTCTGTCGGGGAGGATGAGTGTGTATGTACCTAACTCCGTCAAATAAAAACTACTAAAACGATTTTGTTGAAATTTGGTTTCGGCCACTTTAACAAAATTTCATCAACAAAATAAACTTTTAAACGAATTCAATATAAAGTGGCCCAAAATAAGGGGGTTATTTTGGACGTATTTCGGAAAATTTTAACCCACAGTATTCATACTCGGTTATAAGTTAGTACACATGAGCCCTAATTTAAAAAATACCTTTTCAAATTTTTACTGCCAGCCTACCCGTATAATACCAGTATAACGATTGGTTCGTTTTCTAGTTTTTTATTATAACTTCTTGGAGATAATTATTAAACTATATTATAAAAATCTAAAAATAGGAATGTACCTACATATAAGCAAAATGGAGAGCTTTAGTTTTGATATAGTCGATTTTTAAAATAATTTCTAAATTGACTACTTTTAAAGCACCAAAGTTGACTAAATACCGACGATTGGCTGCCAAATGCTACCAAACATATAAAAGTTTAACTTCCGGTTTAATTGGAAAATATTTTTCCTTATATTTTCAACGCGTACAAAAAAGTCCTATTATGGCCACATTCCACATCAAAAGTAGACGAAGTCAATGAAAAAATAATAGTTGATAGGAATAGAATTTGATTACAACATTTTTTAGAATCAACTTCTAGCGGTTAAACAAGAAGAAGTCTCCACTAACTTTCTTGATCTAAGTGATAAATATTGATTGGTACAACGGTACTAACTGACATTTTTTGTTCTTTCAAAAATCGCGGTGCGGTTTCGAAAATCAAATTTTTCAGTTTTGCGGCCCTTAATGTAAGAGTTGCATAAAAAAATACACAGTTCTCAAAAATGTTTTCCGCGTTGCTGGAAGTTCTAAAATAAAAGAGCAATTCTAAAAAATTGCGGATACGATACTCTAAGGCCCAGTTGTATAATACGAAATAATCTCGGAGTCAGAGTTAACTCCACGATCTGAATATAAGGTTAGATCTTAGCGGGGATTAGATTTGGTTAGCCCCTAGGCACTTGGTTCAGAGTTAACCCGTCCATTTTCTAGAGTCAAATATATTTCTATTTAATTCAGAATTAGTTGTTGATTTAGGTTGATCGTGAAGTTAACTCTGACTTTGAGATTAGCTTGTTTATACAACTGGGTCTAAATCGGAAAAGTTTAAATAAAATAAATGTTTGTTTTTGAAAGAGCTGCAAGCCTTATGTCTTGTCAAAGTCGAGTCGATACACCCTGTATATTTCTGTTTATAAATTTTTATAATATTAATTATCTGTAAAGTTACAATACAAAAACTAATACAAAAGAGAACGACAGAAAGGATATTTTTTTGATTAGGGATTATGTCAACTAACTTCTATAGCCTAGTATAACTATCTATTATGGGTAAAAGTTTTCCAAAATACCACCAAAATAACCTCCGCATCTTGGACCACCCTGTATCCATTTTGTTTAAAAGCTAAGCTAATTTCGTCAAAATCGCTTTAATTAGTTTTTGTTTCATAGCGTTACACATACAACACGTCCATCCATCCACAGCCCGGCAGAATTTTTCTAAGTAATTCATTTTTTTCATTTTTGAATTTAGAGGGACCAGAAACGTGAAGAAATTAAATTTTACAAAAAATAATTTTTCTCGAAGTCGTCCAAAATAAAGATAATTTCACTTCGACACCTTATTGTGGCAGGTACAAAAGTGTTTGGTCTATCGTAATTGCTTTATGACCCACCTTTGTACAAAAATTTGTATTATGAGCTAAAAGGATGACAGACAGATGACAGGTACCTGTATAAAGAAGTTAATATCCCCCGCTGAGAGCGATAGCTAGAGACATTTTCAATTTATTTTACAAATTTTAGAAAATGTGTACGATGTGTTGCCTGCTTTTCATATCTTTTTTTATAATTATAAACAAAACAAAAGCTTAATTTAAAAAATTAAGCCGATACAATTCTACAGTTTTATCTAACTTTTCCAATGAAACTAATAACGGGATAAACAAACAATATTTACGCTCAAAAAACTTTAAAAACAAAATTATATCTTGTTAGAGCAATTTAACATTGCTAAAGATATTAGTATTGAGGACTCTTAACTATCCGCAGTTTTTAAATTTTTATTTGATCTTAACTTCGAGTCTATTGTTCATTCTTGGGGTCATGTTTGACATTGCTTCTTCTGAGTACTATCTGGCTATAAGGATTTAATTCAACTAACTGCTGTATGATAATAAACATAAAATTCTTTAAGTACCTAATCATAATAGTATTATTGAAAAAATAACACGATTTTAAAAATTACCTTTGATTGTGAATAAATATCTAATAGTTTATTATAAAAAGTGCTATTTGCTTTTATCACTTATTTATTAAGTACTTAACTGTATGTAAGCAATGGGAAACTCCATGACCCGTTCTCCAGTGACAGCGGCGGTTTTCTTTTAAGGTACACTGCGTGGGTGGGTGAATGGGTCCTTTTTTGGGCATTTTAAAATATCAGGCTTTAGAAATAACAGTAAATATTTGATTATTCAAGGTCAAAAAGCTTATAATAAAGTCCAAAAATTTTTATTGATAGTATCTCAAAAAAAGATATTTCATCAAAACAAAGTAGGAAAATTAGGAATTAAATTACCATATTTAACTCACGCCTTTTAGCCTAATGACCTGCCGACTCCGATATTATGTAATTATTTTTACAAGTCTCAAAATTGATGAGTTTCAAACAAAAATTACGCTCTAGCGTCCAGCGCCCCTGTCCAGTTCGATCCTGCTTTGGAGCTAGTTTTTTAGGATATACCTAATTAATCTCTAATAATTGGAAAAACACTAAAATTCTTCAATACTAAAGTGATACAATTCGGTTGTTAATAAAAAATTCCAATAAATTTTTTGGTATTAGCCAAGGTGGGCGATGGAGCGGGTGAAATTTTGAGGTGCGCTAGCCACCGCTATGTCTTTGAAAATTGTAAACCTAAATCAACTATAGGTATATTACAAAAAATGCACGCAACTTATTAAAATGAAATTAGTGCGAAAATAATTAATAATTTCCATAAAAATTATTTCTTTTTTTGTAATTACCTTTCAATAAATGGGTGCATTCTATGTTTAAACTTTTTTAAAGCCACGGGTCGTTAGGTTTTCCATAACCTATAAGTTTTATTCACTTTCCCATTCAATAAGAATTGGCACTATTTGGTTCATTGGTAAGGTATAGTTGCAGGGTTGCAGCTGCTTATAGCGTCTGAGGGGTGAGGTGCTTCAAGCAGTAATTTTTTTCTATGAAATGGGTAATATACTTTATAAGTTAGTCGATTTTTACTGTTTGGAAAATTACAAATTGTAAAGTGTGTCTTTTATTTTGTATTGTATTGTACTCAGGGGTCGATTGGCTACGTAAGCCTTACAGAACTGCGATCAGCGTTGATCGTTTGTTCATAACCCTACTCGTATTATATTCTCAGGAATTCGATCTTGTCAACGAAGCCTAGAGTGTCCCTGAGAGGCTTTCTTTTCATTTCTTCAGGCGTTAGTTGTGCCTGCCCTAAGTGTTTCAACCTAAGTCGAGCTAGTGCATCGCAATTGCAAAGAATGTGCTCGGCGGATTCGACCTCCGTTTCACTAACCTGCATATTATGTCACTATCTTCAAATCCAAGTTTTTTAAGGTGGTACCTCACTGGGCAGTGTCCAGTAAACAGACCAGTGATAAGTTTGATTTTGTTTTTTGAAAGGAGAAGAAGTTTTTTAGCATTCGTAAACGAGTACTCAATGAATTTCTTCGCTTGTTTATGTCCTGGTATGTTATGCCAGTGAGATTTTTTGTTCTCAGTTTCCCATTTTTGGATCTTTACTGTTCTATGTGTTCTGAATAGCCCACAGAAGGGTTCTGGTCCAATCGGGATAGCTTTTGAGCCTGCTCTAGCGAGTTCATCAGCTATTTCATTTCCTATAACTCCCTCATACCCTGGCATCCAGTTTTTAGCCAGTTTTTTGAGGGACTGTCTGCATGTGTCTTTTATTTACAAAATGCAGTATTTTTTACCGAAAATTTAAACAAACTTTTAAAATTATCACGGGTGAAAATATTTTAGCACATTAGGAATTTATTTACTATTGAAATCCTTATGCTGCATCATGTAAACAACCACCCGATACAAGCAGAATGGTAACAAATATATTATTTTTTTTGTACTATCGTTTTTATTGTAAATACTCATTACTTCTACAATTTAAAAATACTCAAACATGTCTAATGCTACTGTCATACTCATACACCATGCTTAATAATTATATTAAAATACTGTAATTCCTGGATTGCATTATTTCTTGTGGATTAATTATTTCTTACTTATTAGATAGCACTTTTTTGTAAATATCTTTAACTTGGGTTAATGCATTTTGAACAATAAGTACATTAACATAAATATAACTACTAAAGAGTGAGCAGACTGCTGATTGCTCAGTTTTCGAAATTTAAAATGTGATATAATTTGTGATATATGATATGGTATAATCATTTACTGCGCAAGAAATAGTGCAAATGTTACACACGCCCCAAATACCTGAAATTAATAAATACCATAATTAGCTAAACTTGCTTGTGACGGAATGCAAGTACCGACTTACTGTATAAAATAATGTGAAATCGATGTCGATTAAACTTGATCCTGTTAGTTTGATTTTTTGACGCGTTATATGTAAAGAACGGTTTTCAATCTAAAAAGTATACTTAGCTACATATCATCGAAATTTAAATGCTCGAAAAATAATTACGTAGTTTTTGACTTTTGTATTCTCACTTGATCTCCCAACTTCAAAAACGTATACTCCAAAATAATTTGCCTAAAACATTATAAATGTTTATAGTACAACCACCGTAACTAGAATATTATACAAAAAAATAGTATAAATGAGTTGAAAATTTTGAAAATATTTCTGGTATAAAAAGGGGTGTTGTCTGATAAAAATAAAATCCAACCAAATTTATATTTAAAAAGATTTACGAGAATGGTCAACCTACGACTGTTTGACGTTCATCTAAGTTCAACTGTCTTAATCTTTTCTAAAATACAAGTTCTAATATTCATTAGTTTTTCAGAAAGCCAAGACAAACATATTACACGTTGACGTTATATTCCGTCCTCTCAACACATTGGCTGCCATGTGTATCACCGGTGATACACAAAAATAATTTATCCTGGGGCCGTGTGTAACACCCGTGTTACACAGTCACTATACAATTAAAACCTACCATTTTCGATGTCTTCTTAGTAAAGACTTTATACTTTGCATTTGGCTTGGCACTAATACAACCTTCATAATTTAAAAAATTCCAAAAATTTTGGGACTTGCTAGGGGCTTTTATCTTAGCAATAAGTTGTATGTTATTTTTCACTTTGGCACCATGGGTTATGCAACGACTCTCTTATGGTGGCAGCCAACGTGTTAAATAAGATTGTTAAGATGAAGAAACTACTTACCTCTTCGTAAAGATCTTCAGCACATTTTATGGCGTATGTTCCTAATAAAGCATCTAATAGCATGCTTAGAACACACAATGAAATCTTTAAATAATTATCCCTAAAACTTTGTACGAAAACGAAATTATATATACAATACAGTTGTATATGAAAATTAATTAGAATTGTAGTGACAGCAACTAAAATTTGCGGACCGTATTCGTCTTGTATGTGAGTCGCATAGCACAACTGATTATGATAATGACATATTCTGAAGATGTGTTTAAACTCATCAAATGCTTCGTTATCCACTATGGATTTATAAAATTTAAGATAATTGTTGATGAGTTTAAAACGATGGTGAAATAAAATCAGACTTGAAGAGTATTCAGATATCTTGGCAAGTTTTAAACCCTGAAGTAGTGTTAATAAAATCTTAGTTCGAAAGGGTACTTCTGATATTGGAATTAATAATATTAGTGCTACAAAACTTATTCCTAGTCCGACGGATAGAGATCTATTGATTTTCGCAGTTAAGTAGTCGTGGTCTATATTGATATTTTCTGTGGATAGTAACAAATCTTGTTCTGCTACAGTGTTATAAATTTTGACTAACTGTGTGCGTATTGCATAAGAACTGTATAATAGAGAAATGGCTAAAGTTACAAGTAAAACAATAAGAATCACTAATGCGGATGGGTGAAGAAATGTTATGTTTTCGTCGCTTAATGCCCAATGTATATTAATTAGTGCTCCTACTAAATAAATTGTTACAAAGATAGTACTATAAATCCAATCTTGAGTTGTTACTTCTAGTTTTATTCCATTTTTCCTCAATGCCAATGAAACTGGTAAGCCTCCATTAATTTTACAAGTAATTAAAACGCTTTTTAGAGACTTGTATATGTTGGAAACAAATATGTTCTTCCTCATTATCGTGGGCATTTTGATTTTGTTGAATTTTTCTTCTCGCTAAAAGCTGAAATAAATGTACAAACTTATCAGTTTTATAATGACTAATTGCTAATACCATAATAAATATAGTACAAGTTTATAAGATTCTAGAATAACAGAATAAGAATTTAAAGAATTAAATTTGCCCCTTATTGTATACAGTATGTAGGACGTTATTACGTTATTACCGTTACTAAACTTGCACGCACAGCTGCATATCAAAGTCGTTTAGAGATTTCTGTTTTAACTTCGAGATTAAAAGCTTGAATCTTTTTCAAATGATTCATTACCTTCTGGGGTACCAAAATCCGATGGTCGATAAAATGTCATCCTGTATGGGGTGGCTCAAAAATTCATGAAACTGTTTTCAGTTTTTATCAATTGTGACCCAGAAGGACTTATTTTTTGGCAATGGCATACTTTTTAAAAGTAAACTCATTTTTCTAAAATTTTAGATCATTATGCTCTCTGTAGATCTAATGGTGTCGGAGATACAACTACTGTACAAAAGTTAGCAAATTTGGAGGTTGGCCGAGGGCAAAAGTTTATTACTATTATTAGGTCTTCAAAAAATCATAACTATCCCACTTGGCGCTTCAAGGTAAATAGTCCGGTCTTTGTCAAAAATTCAAAACTAAATCGTATATAGTGTGAGTTGTTTCTAGGCGAATTGGCGATAGTCGAGAGGTTCTTTCTTCAGAGGTTTTTTGTCCTGTGTAGGAAAGGTCGAAGTGGCCCTGTCGAAGGTTCAGGTGATGTCAGCCACAGCAGCGATGGAGGTGTCAGGAATTTTTCAAAGCACCTCTCGACCACGGTCCATCATTAGCCCAGAAATTACTCTAACTAATGAAGCCGGCCGTGAAAGTACCTTTGCACACTTGTATCTCGGATGCAATTATGTCTACAGAAACCATAATGGTTTCAAATTGTAGAAAATATAGTCTACTTTTAAATAGTATAAAACTGCTTTTGCCACAAAATTAGTCCTTAAAAAATCAAAGATCGAGATGGGGAAGGGAAAAGAGCTACCCCGCGCGGGAGCATCTCTACCGGAATTAGTGTAGAAGTGGACACCGTACGACGAAGACGTTGAATACTTAAGAAGTTTATGTTAAATCAATTTGTGTATTAGTTTATTGTTCTGAAATTATTATTCTCGAAGTGATAACAGAAATCACAATTTAATACTCTGTGCACTCTATTATATTGTGTTTAGCTTAGGTTAAATTACTTTTATATATTTCAATTTCCTGTCTCCTTAGACAATTGACAATATTACCGCCTCATTGATGTGTTCAAGCACTTACTATAAAATTCAATAACATATTTATTACTAACGCTTTTAAATTTTCAAGAGTAATGTGGTAAAGATAAATAAGTAAGAAATTTCAGTTTCCAAACAAATACCTAGTCCTACTATTATTAATTTTTTCTATTTTGGTACTTTAATCCATTCCTTAACGTACTGTTTTGGTCTCAAAACAGTGCGTTAAGAAGCTCTCTTAACGTACTGTTTCTGGGGGATTTTCTTCTGCTAAGTTTGCGTCAAGTTGCACTGACGTTTACAAATGTCAAATATCATTTATTAAAATGATTATTTTTAGAGCTTATTAGAATTGAAATGTAATAAAGAATAATGTTTTGACATAGTTTATTCATTTTTATTTGTTAGAATTTAAATTATACAGACAGGAGTAGGTGCATTATTTAAATTAAAAAAAAAAACTTGCGACATCTATGAATCATTGAACGAAAGATGGTGACATTTCAGTCAGTGCCACCACGATTATTATAAAAAGAAAATCTCCATGATGTTAATTATTTAAATATTTTAACAAATTATTTTATTAAAATGTGAAATAGAAAAAATAGTATAAATTACACGTTTCATAAGCCGTGTGAAGTACTCGTCCTTTTTAAAACTCACCGCAAGCGGCTCGTTTTCAAAACTTGGACTCGTACGTTAACAAGGTGCCTTATGAAACTTGTACTTTAATATACTATTAAACGTTTAGAACAAAAATTGAATATCATAGGTTATATCCCGAGACCTACAAATTTTACCGACTAAACTGCTGGTAGCTTGTTTTTGTAAATTTTTGCTTAGAAAATGTTCGAGACTTAATAATTTATATATTAAGAGCCCGAGACCGTAGGTCGAGGGGTTTTTGGTAAATTATTAAGTCGAGAACATTTGCTCAAAAGCAAAAATTTGAAAAAACCAAGCTACCGGCAGTTTGGGTGGTAAAATTCGTAGGTCGAGGGGTATATGTTACGATTATCTCTCAAATAGAATATACTATGGTTTCATATTTTTCTTACCATCAACAAAAAAATAAATTTTACAATTCTAAATTAATAATTATTTTTAAAATGAGAACAATTCACAAAAACTACAATTTTGATATTATATTGTTAATGACGTGGTAACTACAGAAACGACAGATACTTTTTCAAAACAGTCGTGGTTGAAAGTTTTTACTAACATAGCCGGCTTATACCTACGATTCTAAATTTGGTACTAAAGTTAAAGTAAAAAACCTGTCATACCTCAGGATTTTATAGAAAATTTTGTGAAATAAATATGAAACTAAATTTTTTGAGACGTGTACCAATAATTTGTACCCTACATCATAGTGCATGATTGGCCACACCTCATTTTTTAAAATTCGGAAATGACATTTGTAAACGTCAAAAGGTGGAGGCTGTTTATTCACTGTTAAATTTGGTCTAGACCTGTTACCCGTTTATCTAAACTAGTCACGTGGTACAATTTTGATGTTTTTTATTGGTCAGAATTATTATGAGGGAGATAATCAGCACTAAACTCTTAAAGGTTTGGTTTTTTTATACCTAATATTCTTTCTGGGCCATTATTACACTTGAGTTTGTTCAATATAGAAAGTGATTTCAAGAGGCCTACCCCACTACCCACGTCTAATTAATCAGTAAAATCACTTTAACAGTAAAATAGAAATCATGAACACATCCCGAGGCTTTAACAGTTGCACGAATTCAATTTTTTTCGAACGTCCTACCCT
Source organism: Malthinus flaveolus (assembly GCA_950108345.1). NCBI lineage: Eukaryota > Metazoa > Arthropoda > Insecta > Coleoptera > Cantharidae > Malthinus > Malthinus flaveolus. Next base: position 66,418,274 of record OX467285.1, read on the forward strand.
TATATACGTGTAGAATTACATTAAAAAACAATCATTTTAAGTTTATTAACAGAGTTTTCAAATATGTATGTACGCCTGAAGAAGTTCCAACAAATAAAACAAAATTGCTTTTGTATTTGGATGAGATTAGCTAATAGATTGACTTTGTATAGATTTTTGAAGTGCTTTTACTCATAAAAAATATTTCCAAACGAACTATTGACCCCACAGAGATCCTGTTCTGAAATGTTTAAATACAACCCCTGTACATTAATTAAAACAATAAGTTAGTTCTGAGTTTTCGCGTAATAAAACAATATTTATACAAGGCGATTGAAATATGCCGGATAAGCTCTTCGTCAGTACGTTATAGGGGACGGTTATTCAACTAAAAAAATCCTAAAAAAAGTATATCTACTATATTCAGCTAGTTATTAAAGAAGAAGTTAAATATTGTACTGAATAGATTTGGCTTTTACTTTGTGCAAATCGAGATTGATTTTTGTAGAAACTAAATTAGAATAGCCATTTGCACTAATTTTGTCAGTTCGATTGCTGACAGCTGTTTCGATACAGCTGTTTCAGTTAAAAACTCGCTCCGAAGATGATACAGTGTATCGAAACAGCTGTCAGCAATCGAACTGACAAAATTAGTGCAAATGGCTATTCTAATTTAGTTTCTACATAAATATTGTACATTTGCCAACGTGATGCTGATGTTAATAATTGAGGACGGATTAAAACATAAGTGTAATAGTTTCAAAACATCGTCTTTTTCAAACAACTTGACACAAAAAATATTTTATTGGCCAATAATTAATAAACACTAAATTATTAGAAGAAATGAAGAGACGTTTCAACATTTTCCAGAATTCGGAGTTGAGTTCTCAACTTAACTTCTTCATTTCTGAACAAATTAGCGGCTAAGAAATTTTTAACATGCTTCCTTGACTTCAATCTTATCCCCTACAGCCTACCTACAGCGTACGGATTCTCCACGTTTTTGAATCATCCTGTACAGGCAACGTAAATCAGATGCATAGGAATCGGACATTCATAACGTCAATTTAGGGCAATTTAGTCAGCTAAGGGAGAGGGAGTATTTATGTATCTCTGCATTTCTTTTATGAAACAAAGGGATAATCAAACTCTTTGTATATCAAATAAATCTCATTTTTTAATACTTAAAATATTAAAAATATAATGGTTGCATATTCGATTAGTTGAGGGGATTTGTGAGCTAATGGGCCGTGTACACTATCGGTATACGTTCACTTCGATCACTAACACACATAACCACACATGTTTGCCACAGTTGCAGATGTAACATCAAATATCTTAATCTTACCAAAAACCTCTCGAACACGACTCATTAGCCCATAAACCCCTTACACTAATAACTGCGTCCGCGAAAGTCTAGACACCCAAATAGATGCATATTATTGTACCTACTTAACGCAATCGTTCAATTAACTTGGATATAACACCATCAGAACCATTTAAAGATTTGACTTAAATACTTATAAAAATAACATCAGAATTCTGCAAAAGCGCTTTACATACGAAATATGAAGCAACTAAAAAGACAGAGATACATGTTTTTCATTAACCTACATCTAACTGCTGAAAACGAAACCTTAAAATTGTTTCTAAGCTCAAAATAGTAAGCACGCACCGCAAACGAGCATTTTTGCTTGCTTTGATTTGGTTTTTAGACGTTGGTGTTTATCTCTCAGTATTCAGTTTCCCCATCATTGCGAAGACCAAACGTCCTAATTTGATTATTATTTACATTTTTTTAATAAATTAAAGAACAATTTTACAAGCAATTCAATTAACATATACTGAAGAAATTAAAAGTAAGTCAGCTTAAGTAGTGAGCTATTTATGCGCTGTTTTTCTTGAAAGTGTTGAGAATATACGTGCTTTGTTTTGTAACACAGATAAACTATTTCCATTTTCTCTCTTCTTGTGATGGGTGCTTAGTTTATTCCAGTGTCATATTGTAAGCAAAATAGTAGCGCTGTTATCATTGCTATTATAGTCTAAAATTTATGGGATTAGATTACACTAAAAAATACATACTATTCTAACCATACCAAATTGAAATGATATCCTTAAATGAACAAATTTGGCACTTAAGATTTATTTTAGATTTAGATTATCACAACTTTTCATTTTATATTTTGTATTGCCTATACGTACGAACGTACGTTATGAAAGAAAATTACAAAACCCCTCAAGAACACCTCAATATTTTCTATTATTAAAATTTGATTTTTTAGCTTTTTTAAACTTCTAAAAATATTGATTTATGGTTTTGCGAGTCAATAGATACATTTAGCGGACAAAGCTGCTTAACCCGTAAGTGCAGACATAAAATTTAGTTACGTTAGAACAGACATGGAGTCAAAGTGACTTCATTGCAATTTAATGTGTTTCTTACACTTACAACCAAAAATATTTTACTTTTTTACGGTTTGTCGATAAAGACTGAACCAGGAGAGAGATTATTTATTAAAGAAATTTCATTAAAACAAAAGCATAAACATGAAAATTGAATATAAAGATAAAGACGTTCTAAAAGTAAGTAAAAATTTAGAAATGCCATTTTTAATTTTTTTTCTTTATTATGGCCTTAAAACTTGAGACTATGACAAATTTCGAGTACAAAAATCGTTGAACAAGCAGAAAAATGCAACTAGTTATTTTATAAATACACAATAACATCTATAAACGTGACTCTAGAACGCGGCGGAAACAGTTTGAAATTTAATATCTTCTCAACGAACGCAAAAACAACATTAAAAATACTTTGATAATATAGATAAAGGTTCAACTTAAAGGTACCCAAAGGCTAATACAGATAAGGCAAAAGAAACCCTGTTTTAAATACTACTAAAGTGAAAAACGGAGTCAATTTGCTCCATGTCTGCACTTACGAGTTAAAGTAATCAGTAAAATATGCCGAGTATGCTGACAGTCAGCTGCTTACAATCCTGTAAACTCTAAACCGTATGCCGGGAGACGATGAATTATAGTTTCCAGAGTGCTGTTGGGCTGACTCTCAGCAGACGGTTTAGCGGATTGTAAGCAGCTTGATATCAGCATACTCAGCACAGTTTACTGATTACTCTAAGCAGTTTTGTCCACTAAATGCACTCAATGTGAGGTTACTAAACCTTGAATAGATTAGACTTATATTTAAACCGGAAACACATCAGAAGGAAAAATCGGCATAAGTAAAAATTAAGATTGAATATAATACGTCAACTCTAAACTTATCTACCCAGTACAAACGTGTAGTCGCTAAATATAAATTACTTCTATATGAGGTCATCAAAAATTGGTAGTGTCTATTACTTCAGTTCATATATCGGGGTTTCGAATTCGGAACGCGCCAGGTATTTTTATGCAAGTGAGGTAGTCAATAGCACGACAGGCTCAGTAATTTATTGATGCTCATTTGCTCATGAAGGTTAGTTTGAACATTTCTTCAGATTTGGACTGAATGAAAGTGAGTTATTTTCAGCCTAACCGTCTAATACCAGACTTCTTAAGGTGCAAGTCAGAAAAAAAGGTATTCTGTTTATAGGCCACATATTTGTTCAAATCATGTACAGTGTGTCCGGGGATAGGTGGAACACGGGCGATCTCGCTTATTAGTGATTTTATCAAAAAATGTTACTCTTTGTAAAAGTTTTTGCTTGTTCCAAAATTAATATTGACAGTTTCATTTCTGTAGATTTTTATACAGGGTGGTCTTTATTAGCGTTTCTCTAAAATTATACATCAGTAAACTACTCTTATTTTAAGAGGAAAATAAAAAAGTCATAACAAAAAATTATTCCTACGCCAATTTCTTATTCAGATGTAAAATTTGAAGCCGAAACTGCACTTTTCATATTTTCAAAAATTTCGATGTTACGATGTTTCAACCTGCGTATTTTGAATTTTGCCAAAGAATTGTAAAAATGTATGAATGTAAGGAGCACTTATATTGAGTAGTAATTATTATTTATTTCTTTGTTTTGATCTTTAATTAAAAGAACAAACGACTTACCTGTAGGAAGTTCGTTCGAAATTATATGAGTATACTCGTCCAAATAGATAACACACGTAGTTCCACTATCGTAATTCAATTGAGCACATTTTTAAAGCAAAGTTTAATCTTTACCTGTGTTGACCCTCCCATATCTCATTACACTATTTTGCGGCTAGCGCATAAAAAATAGTTCTTTTTTGGGAGGGCCAAATAGGGTAGGGTTGTTATCTATTTGGACGAGTATACTCATATAATTTCGAACGAACTTCCTACAGGTAAGTCGTTTGTTCTTTTAATTATATTTCGTATACTCGTCCAAATAGATAACACACGTAGATGTTGAAAGAACAAAAAAACTATTTTTTATGGATAAAAAAAGAAATATAATATATTTATCCAATCTATAATTATTGACACATATGTTTGAACATTCTTTAACAACCAACACCTTATAATAATCATTATAATATTTTAACCCCATTAAATATTCTTCATTTTATGAATTTCAATCAAATTAATATAAGTAAGTACATTTATATACATCAAGTTACATTTTGCTACTTATTACTTCTATGAAGTTAATATTTTCCTGAAGTGGTCTATTGTAAAATTGTGCAAACACTTCAGATCCTTTGGACCATCCTGCAGTGTTTTTAATCTGATTAATATTAACCCCAGATCTATAAGCTGCGGAAGTTGAGGCATGCCGTATACTATGACTTGAATAAATCTTAGTGTCCACTCCACTGGCCTTTAGTACATCTTTAATCCACCGACTTATCGATTGCGTAGAAGCTCTTTTATATGGCTTTCTAAATGTTAAAAAAAGATAACTTTCTTTGCCTCTAAATGGTTTCGAAATTTCCAAATATTGTTGCAATGTTTTTGCTACACACACCTCGGGCTGTTGAGTAAAGGGAGCAAATTGGAGAACCGGTTGTTCACGATTATAACTAGACGTCTTTAAAATGTCTGTTATAAATATTTCAATCTTATCATTTTCTTGCTTGATATTGTTAATATTAATCTTTGATATAGTTTGTACTCTTTGGCCCGTCGCTAAAAGTAACAAAACCACTAATTTCTTCGTTAGTTTCTCAAACGATATTCTATGCAACGGATACCACGTTTTCAAGTGATCTAAAACTTGACTAGGATCCCAAGTGACGTTATATTTTGGAAAATTCGGCTTTGTTCTAAAGGCGCCTTTCAAAAATCTTTTTAGTAGTAATTCGTCGCTACTAGAATAACCATCCAATATTAGAGCTAAAGCAGATCTGTGTGAGTTCAACGTCGCATATGATATGTTCTTTGAAAATAATTCATTAAGAAAAAAGATAACTTCTCCCACCTTGACGTTATAAATATCCAAATTCCTATTCTTACAAAATATCCACCACTTTTTGTATGTTATAGAGTACTGCCGTAACGTGGACTCACTTACGGCCTTTATCATAATCGATGTTGCTTCCAAAGGAACTCCTTTATTTAAAAAAGATCCCCTGACAACTTCGCCGCCACCAGGGAAAGGTTCCTCGATAATGGGTGGCAAGTCCTAAAAGGAGATAATAATAATTCCTTATCTGGTTCAAATATAATGGGTTTCTCTTCAGAAATTTTTAAAAATAGAGGGAACCACGGTTGGGTGGGCCAGTATGGTACCACCATTATCCCTGAAGCTCTATCCTGAATTATTTTCTTTAAAACCCTACCGATTATCGCAAACGGAGGAAAAGCGTAAAAACACTTTAATTGCTCCCAACTGACCGTAAAAGCATCACATTTATGAGCGTACGGGTCTCTGTGCCAAGAAAAATAAACCTCACATTTGGCATTTGTGTAAGAAGCAAACAAATCAATATTCGGTTTACCAAAAATTCTTACTATTTTTGAATATGCCTCCTGATTCAGAGCATATTCTGTTTCTACATCTAAGACTCTAGATTCCGTATCTGCCCTAATATTTTCGCTAGAAGGTATATAAGAAGCATATAACAAGAGCTGGCGTCTTTCACTCCACTTCCAAATCGTTCTACTCAAATTATTTAATTTTTCGTACTTTACACCCCCCATTTTATTAATATAAGCAATAGCAGTCTTATTATCCACTCGCAAAAGAATCGTACAATATTTTTTATCACTAGCAAAACATTTCAGAGCGTAGAAAACTGCTAAAAGTTCGAGGTAATTTATATGATGTTTAAATTCGTTTTCCTTCCAAAAACCATGTGTACTCTCTGTTCCGCAACTAGCCCCCCAACCCGTGTTTGAGGCATCGGAAAATATTTCGCAACTAAATTGTTTAACATTAATAGTGTAACAGGATTTTAAAATATTTCCTTTCCACCACTGTAATTCGTTCTTTACAGTATCCGAAATCTCAAGTCTCCCTTTATAACGCCCACCAGTAGTTTTAAGGGCTAAATATTTTGCTCTTTCCAACCGCTTTGTATACAACCAGCCGTATTTCACTGCTGGGCAAGCAGCAACTAAAACCCCAATCAATTTTGCCAGTTCTATAATATCGACAGTCTCTTCTTTCATTAATGATTTTACGACTTCTAAAATACGTTGCTTCTTGTCGTCGGGTAATGTTATAATAAGCTTTTTTGTATTATACACAAAACCTAAATATTTACAGTATTGCGTTGGCGCTAAACAACATTTTTTGTAATTAATAATAAAACCCAAATGTTCAAAAGTTTTAATAATATGCTTCACACTCCCTCGAACTTCCTTCTTATCCCTACCTAGTACTAAAATATCATCTAAGTATATAATGCATAATATACCCCGAGATCTAAATTTGTTAAAAATAGGTTTTAAGAGTTTCGTAAAAACGTATGGTGCCGTGCACAGCCCCATTGGCATACAATTATATTCATACAGAACGGAATTAAATTCAAACCTAAAAAACTTCTTGAACTTATCCGAAATAGGGATCATGTAGTACGCATCTTTTAGATCGATCGTAGCCATAAACATATCCCTCAAAATCAAATCATTAACAGTCTTATAATTTTCCATTTTAAAATGGTGAGCTACAATGAAGGAATTTAAATTTTTTAAGTTCAAAATAAAACGATAACGAATGCCATCCGACTTTGGAACCAGAAAAAAGGAAGATAAAAATTCATTCGCCGCATGAGTACATGGGCTAATCACTCCTTTAAAAAGTAATTTTTCTATCGCTGTAGTATAACGTCCTAAATCCGAACTAGAACAGCATCGATATGGCTTCGTCCTTTGCCGAGGGTAACTACTAAATGGGATTTCATAACCTACTACCCACGCCAAAATGTTTTTATCTGCCGTTAGTTTTTCCCATTTTTGGTAAAAACACTTTATCCTACCGGCATATGGCAACATACTCACCATTATTTCTGGTGCTTCTGACGATAATTGTTGTAATTCGTCCTGGCCTGCTCCTGAGTTCGCCCCGTCTTCATTTTGTTTTTGTGGTACTGGCCTCTGTAGTTTAAATGATTCGGTGCAGTAATACTTCTTGAGTTTTGATAACTACTACCAGTAGCGTTGACCGGCTTTTTAAAATTATGCGAACTTCTCTTATGCCGTAATTCACCGCTAGTCCTCAACTGGTCTTTGACTTGCTTGAACTTTTCGGCAAAGTCCTTCCCACATAGAAACTCGTCAGATGTACTATCGTGAACCAACTTCTTTACTGTTACATTTAACTGAGATTTTGCGTGAAACTTTCGATTTGTCGATATCATCTGGAAAGCATCGCATAACATCTTGCCTGCGTCGATGACACTAGGTAACACTAGCGCCTGTACGTCGGTTGCTACCAAGTTTTCGGATAGCATTTGGTCTAAAGCATTGGCTAATGCCGCGAGGCCTATCCCCACTCTGGATTGAATACTCGACATAAATTGATCGTTCTTCCTACTAGACTCACTTAACGACACCCGTATTTCAGGATTTAATAGGGGTGCTCTCAGTAAGGCGATATTTCCCGGAATTAAATATTTTTTCTCTAATACCTCCATGTCAGACTTCTGACAGCCACAGGTGAGGTATTTATTCCATCTATCCGCTAGAACCTTACGCACCTCTCTTCCCCAAACTGGATCTAAACCTGCTGGTTCATCCCCTAATAATTTTAAAATATCGTCACTTATATCCGAATTTTCGTTTCTCGATTCCGTATTTACAATACGACTTCCGCTATCAGAGTCTTTGGCCTGATCTTGTATTATATCACTCTCCGAATCACCTAAAAATATTAAAGGCGATAAATTATGCAAGCGTGTTCGAACTTATCAGAATGTTAATTAGTCACACATAATATGTACTAAAAACATTATATTACTTTCGCAATCTTAGGTAAAAAAAACCTAAAGATACTTCAAGTATACGGGTTTAACATTGTACCCCATCTTAAGTTGATAATTAAAAAATTACACTAACATCATTAGGTAATACTGGCTCTTTTGGTACTGTACTACTACATAGCAACTACAGTACGAGAAAAAAGAAGCCCTAGCTCAAACATTTCAGCTAGTAGTAATTACATAGGTTGAACATTTTACCTAGTAATACTAAATTGATACTAATTTACATACTTGTATAAAGAACACTCGGAGTGTATCTCTTATTCCTCCTTTCATCAATTTTCTTGAGTTTTCTTTCTAACTTTTTCCGTTTTCTTAATAAATAATCTTCCGTTTCCCCTTCGCTTGAATCACTAAATTTTCTTTTCGGCATTTTTAAAATTCGAATAACGTAAATGCACGTCTGTCACAATCGAAGCACAATAGTGTAATGAGATATGGGAGGGTCAACACAGGTAAAGATTAAACTTTGCTTTAAAAATGTGCTCAATTGAATTACGATAGTGGAACTACGTGTGTTATCTATTTGGACGAGTATACGAAATATAATAAACAATTTTTATGAATTTGTTAATAAAAAAATGTTGAAATTGTTTAAAAATATTAAAAGTACCGCATCGTTTTCAAATTTTATATTGGAATAAAACATGAGCGTACGAATAATTTTTTGTTATGAATTTTTTATTTTTCTCTTCAAAATTTTCCTACTTTACTAGTGTATAATTTTAGAGAAACGCTAATAAAAACCACCCTGTACAAAAATCTGCAGAAATAAAATTGTGAATATTAATTTTGAAACAAGCAAAAACTTTTACAACGAGTAACATTTTTTGATAAAATCGCTAATAAGCGAGTTCGCCCGTGTTCCACCTATCCCCGGACACACTGTATATTATAAAGATTGCAAATTATTAAAATACCTTATATAATAAATCGTAATCTATAGATCCTAAGCCATACGCTGAAATTTTAAGCTTTTGATGCATAATCTGTAAGGAGTACGTTTGAAACTAAAAAATATTATTACCGATTACTATACGCAACCTAATATGACTTCAATTATTTTTACCTTCTTTACATTGTCGTTTCTCAAGTTTTCAAAAGCTCCATGCAAATGATATCCAAAACAATTTGACTAAAACAAGTAAAAGTTTTGGGCTCTCGCTACAGCGTACAATTATCAAGTAACCATCACCATTAGAATCGTTACAAAAATGCCAATTCAATTAAAAATATTCAGACTCAATTAATTGCGTTGTTATACTATATGACAAACTTTATTTTAAATATCTCTTTTAAATTGGATTTGGTAAAATAATTGTTCTATTACTGTAGTGCGTAACAGTGAGCTTGGGTACCAAACTAAAGTCTCTAAATGTAATTTTTCTGTTTTTATTAAGAGGCGAGACATTCCAATTTTAGTATGATGTCAATTTGAAAACTTTCTATCTCCAATATCTTCGCCTTAGTATAAATAAAATATCGAAATTTTATTGCTGAGGGAAGCACTTTAATCGAGTGTTTGCTTTCTCCTTCGCTCAGCCCCGAAAGGGGGTTTAATCTTAAATGGGCAGGAAGACTGAGATGCACTTTTTCTGAAAGCACCTTCAATTACCTTCACAACGATATGCTAATTTGTTATTTTTGGGCTAGTAGTTTTTATGATGTTGAGAATATTAAAGAACGAATTACAGCACTACTACAGTTGAAGTATTTAGAAATCTTAGAGAAAAGTTTCAAATCAGAGTTTATTTTAGTTTTTACCTTTTTTAGAACATAACTACTAAAAAAATAACAAATTAGTATATCACTTTAAAGGTACCTAATTGAATAAGGGTCTTTCACAAAAGCACTTAACCCCCATTCCCGTTTAAGATTTTATGGGTTAAGTTTATCCGCCTTTTGGTGTTGATCTAGGGAGAACACCAGAACACCAATTCTAGATAAAAGTATTAAACTTGGAATTTCAATATTTATACTAAGTCAAAGATATTGGAGGTAAGTATAGGAAGTTTTCAAATTGACACCCTGTATTAGGTTAAAATTGTACATTGTATATTATTATTATTAACAATTGTACAAGGTATATTTTAGTTTAATCGTCTCATTTCTTATTTCTTCACGTAACGGTGTCCCATTCTTTTTGAAACATAAAGTCTTTACATTTTATCCTCCCTAATCCTTTTCGATATGCTTTAGTTTGAAACACTTTGTATATTTACCTGTGCATAGACCTCTTCAAAATTTATAACTGCTCTAAATCCAAGTATTGTCTCTTCTAGAAACCACATTACAGTGAAAGTATACATCAATAGTATAGAATCAAATAAGGTCTTGAAGACAAGTACGTAGAATAACATCAACAATTGCAAGATATGGGAACACAGCAATGAAAAAAATATAGAAAATTGTTTTCCAAACAAAATTTCGATGTCACGCCCTATTTGAAATAGTTTGTAATGACAACTGCATAAAATACAAATTTTTTGTAAGGTTTCATTTCTAAAAACTGTGTTTGGTGTTCTGTAGGACTTCATAGCCTTTTTAATCAGACTAAATCGGTTAGCTAACGTATGCGATACAACGAAAAGTATAAAGAATCCACTTATTTTCACTAAACTGAACGTAATATGCAGCACTTTATAATAAAGCGGAATTTCTGAAATATCCAACAAGACGAGCAACTTGATGGCAAATAATATACTTAGGCATAAAATGATATGTGCGTTGACTTGAAATGCTGTGATCGTATCGTTTACTTTGATATTAATTTTTGATAAATTGTAGTCAATTATGGCAATATTCTTATACACCTTTAATATTGCGTATCGAAACCTTAGCGGCGGTACTGCAAAATAGTACAGACAAAGTGGCCCAATAACTGCCAGTAAAATTGGCTTCGAAACAGTAATCGATTCATCACGTAGTAAGGATAATGCCGATAGGAAAGTCACTGTCGAGTAGAAAATTCCAAAAATTGCGTTATATAGTCGATCTTTATTTGTGGTTTTCACAACTACCAAGTTTTGAGTGTAGTGCTCTGAAAATAAGGGTAGTATTCCACAAAATTTACTTAAAATTAGTCCACTATTTATGTTTTTAAGTACACGCCAAAAGTGTATTTGTATTTCATCGTCTTCGACTTTATTGCTAATTATTTTAGCTTTATTTAACATTGTTTTGGAGCTTCGGGTAAAAATTTGTTAATTCTAACTATACTATACTCTTATTAATTTATTTAAGTACTGCACAGTACAGTCGTAGTGAAATAATAACACGATGGTAAATGAGTAGACGGTGAATAAATAGCAAAAGGTAATTATTATAATGTATTTACGAATACCTCATTACTCATTACATGAGCTGGTGACAACCTAATATAGCACAGTATTTATTTTTGGGTACAGATTAGGTTAACGTAGTCTGAATAAGAATATCTATAAAAATACATGGTTTACAGTCTTCTTTGTATCTTTTCAAAGGACGGTACTACTGGTCCATAAACCTTAAAACACCTTGGTAACATCTAATAGTTTCCTCATAAGCAAGATAATAATTCTTTTAATTTTCAATTTTTGACTGTCCACTTCAATTATTTTTTTTTTACTATTTACTAGTAGTACTTCTACAAAAGATGTTCCAATTATCACCACGTTGTTGTATACAACGGTTCTGTGCTCTCACGACTCCACATAATTCTCAAGGCATAAACCTTGTTGAGGAATTTCCACCGCTGCTGCTTGCACCCGGTTTCGAAATCCTCGATGTCGAAAATTGCGGTTTTGTATACGATGGTCTTCATACGACCCCACAAATGAATGTCCAACAGTGTTAGGCCTGGAGATCGAAAAGAACAAGGGATTAACATGTAGATTACCAGATTTTAAAATCGTTAATTGTGAAAACTAAAAGAATTAATATTTCGCTTATGAGAGCGCTTTTAGTAAGATGTTTAAGGTATATCGACTTCTTTTGACTTGTAAAGTGGTTCCTTGAAAGAATACAAGATTATTAGTTTTTTTAACAAATTAAAAATTTACCCATTTACATTTACGTTCTTATTGATATTTTGGTTTTCGAGATCCGTAGTCTAGAGTGTAGACCTGTTGACTCAACAAGGGCTGCGTGATATTTAAAAAATATCGATTTTTATTCTTCAATTTCTTTACTGCGGCTCATTGTGTTATTGAGTCAGGTATTTTTGGAAAACGTACTGCAAATTTAGTGTTTTTCTAACCATTGTTTAATAATCAATTTTAAATTTAATTAGTTAGTTAAAATGGGGTCAATAATTACCAGACGTTTCGCCCTACCGTTTTTCAGGCTTCTTCATGTGGTTTATAAATTTATAAAAATTCTTCACTTCACGTTTAAAATTAAATCAAAATTACTAGATCTCAAGGGTGAAATAGGTGTGAGAACGCACCAGCAAATCATAACTTGCCCGCGTTATTTGGTTATTTTAGAAATAAATCCTCTGTTATGTGCTAGTCTTCAATTTATGTTTTTTATTTTTCATATTTTCTATTTTCGATATTTCCATTTAGTGGAGCGGATCGACAGTAAAAAGTCGCTTATTTCGTGTAGTTAAATTTTTCGGAGTAGAATCATATGGCACCTTTACTATCTTATTAAAGAACCTCCAAAGCACCAGAATCTCGGCTTACGACATTTTCCCGTGGTACTGACAAAAGTTATGAGCCTTCGAACCTGAAATATGGGTCTTTTTTCTCACGCGTTACATCTTTCAAAAACATTATTTTTCTCCGTCATTACTACACGCACAGGACTGTTTTTGGTCTCAATTAATAGAGTCACTACTGGGAAATAGAAAACGATTTATAGAGTTTAAAAACCATGATCAGTTTTGGCAGTATTAGTTTGTTTTTGGAAAATATCGAGACAAAATGTGTAAAGTTCCGACTTTAAACACCCTCAACTTTTGATTTCACGATATGGAATTTAGTTTCTTGGCTACATATAGCTGAATTAGAGCTTTGTCAACTTATGATCTCGCTTAACATATAGTCGCGTTTCAAAAATAAAGTCTCTAGGGCCATTTATAAGAAACGATGCAAATGAACCTATTTGGTATAATATTTTGCGAGAGAGAGACCGAGTCATACAGCAACACGGGCGTTAAACAAGAAGCACAATACATTTATAAAATTTCCGTAATTTTTCTGTTCTGTTGATATCCATTTGGACAACATTTAAGATGCACAAAATTTAAAAAATACTACCTAAGCCAAAAAGTAAGTCCTTATTTGTTGAAAAGTGAGTAAAATGATAAATAGTCTATTATATAAATAGTCTATCGATTCAGTTAAATTGAAAAAAAATTGTCCACTTCTTTCTTCATGTCTTGTCTAACAATCCCATCAAAATGTTTTAAGACTGTTCATTTTTTGGTTTCTTTACAACAGATTTTAAGCATTTGATAATCAAAAATATCTATACACTTTAATAATCGTTGTGAGAAATTGTTGTAGACTCGATAGAGTTCTCTGTACTAATAAAACGTCTTTAGAATTAATCTTTTTTAAACTGATTTATTAATTCCGCAAAAAGACAATATTAAGAATCGTGTATATTTGTACTTATAGGTATTAGACGTGCGGGACTTCTTATACCTTTCTCGCGGTGTCACTTTTGGTTAAGGTTTTGCTTAAAAATTAGGTAAAATAATTAGGTTATATTATGTTTGGCTTCAAGACCGAAAACGGCCACTGAGCGAAAAATACGCTCACAACGCGTTGTGCTCTCTCCGAAACAGCCACAACCGAAATTTGTGTTGAGGTTCTTTTAGAAACCGACCAGAACGCGTTTTGGAATTAAAAAGTGCCACAACGCATCAAGAATGTTTACAATATAGTGTAATAATAATAGTCCAGTCAAATAGTACTTTTAAATTGCGTTAATTAGAAGTTTGATGAAATCTTAATGGTAGGTAGGGGGTGCCACTAGAACACTACAAGCTAGTCTCAGCTTTGGATTCACCGCATTTTCATCACTCAATTCATAATTAGAGAGAGCATGTTTTCTTAAAATAACCACAGCAGGAATTTCGCTTTGTGACCTTTTTGTAGAGACCACAACGCGTTGTGGGCGTTTTGGCAACAGCCACGACACGAATTTCGTGTTGTAGCTTTAAACTGTTGCCAGAACGCGTTGGGGTCGTCTTTTTCGCTCAGTGGCCGTTTTCGATCTTGGAGCTTAACATATACACTAAATTATTTTGTTCTTATAGAATTCACGACGGGAATTTTTATCTTTTCTGGAGGCATCAATTGGTTTAAGGTGTTGCCTAATTAATTATTAGTCTTTATGCCTAGGATTTTATACGGTATACGATCGTGATTAACACTGCAGGAAAAATTTGTGACACTATAACAATATTAATACTGAATGATGCAATTTGGAATTTTTGTTACAAATATTTCCTCCAGTGTAATCATCATCGTAAGCCGTATAAAATCCTACGCCAAAGGATTATTAATAATTAAGGCAAAACCTTAAACCAATTGATGCCTCCAGAAAGATCCCGCGTTCCTTCTTTTTTTGGCAACAGCAATCTATAGGTCTCATTTAAGAAGCTCTACATGGTGGGTAATATTGTGGAATAAATAAATTAGTTTAGAACGGATTAATTCAAAATACGATTTAAGACTTGAGAGAACTGTATGAAGTGTCCCCTTAACAGTAATTTGTCAGCAAATTTAAGCGATTTCTGGAGTGTTTTTAAGAGACTATCGCGCACATTGTATTAAGAGTCTAGTCATTCAATAATAGACTATTTATCATTTTACTCACTTTTCAACAAATAAGGACTTACTTTTTGTCTTAGGTAGTATTTTTTAAATTTTGTGCATCTTAAATGTTGTCCAAATGGATATCAACAGAACAGAAAAATTACGGAAATTTTATAAATGTATTGTGCACCTTGTTTAACGCCCGTGTTACCGTATGACTCGGTCTCTCTCTCGCAAAATATTATACTAAATAAGTTCATTTGCATCGTTTCTTATAAATGGCCCTAGAGACTTTATTTTTGAAACGCGACTATATGTTAAGCGAGATCATAAGTTGACAAAGCTCTAATTCAGCTATATGTAGCCAAGAAACTAAATTCCATATCGTGAAATCAAAAGTTGAGGGTGTTTAAAGTCGGAACTTTACACATTTTGTCTCGACATTTCCAAAAAACAAACTAATACTGCCAAAACTGATCATGGTTTTTAAACTCTATAAATCGTTTTCTATTTCCCAGTAGTGACTCTATTAATTGAGACCAAATGCAGTCCTGTGCGTGTAGTAATGACGGAGAAAAATAATGTTTTTGAAAGATGTAACGCGTGAGAAAAAAGACCCATATTTCAGGTTCGAAGGCTCATAACTTTTGTCAGTACCACGGGAAAATGTCGTAAGCCGAGATTCTGGTGCTTTGGAGGTTCCTTAATAAGATAGTAAAGGTGCCATATGATTCTACTCCAGAAAAAAAAACGTGCAAATTTTCACTGTCGATCCGCTCCACTAATTCTTTAAACATTCAAAGTGAACAACTAAAAATTTTAATGGTCTTTATCAGGCTTTGCTGTATTTTTTTAAGGTTTAATTAATATTATTATTATTGCGGTTCTGAGGCCGGCCCCCAGTAGTTTCTTGCATCGCAACCTCCCGGATCTATTGTGCGCCTCGGTTATAGTCTTCCTTTATGTGAGTTCTGTGCTTTTAATAAAGTGCAGCACTATCTCTATTTATAATTTGGGCAGTTCTCTTTTCTGAGAATGCTATGGTGACTTCTTAGCTTCGCTCTTAGCTCGCTTCGCTTCGCAGTGTAGCAAAAGGCAAAAACCAGAAGACGAATTAGAGTTTCCTCTTCCTCTGCATAGTGGGTCTTCTTCTAGTCCCATCTTATTATACAGGTGCTTTTAAGTTGGCAATGACTCGTTATTATTGCCTTTGCCGCTCGTAATTCACCTCTGCTCATTCTGAGAAGAGAGCGGGTTTTTTTATGAGAGAGTATCTCCAATAAGACTTTAGAATGGTCCTGTTCAGAGTTTCCCTCCTTTGCCACTTCACCAGAGTTGATTAGTCTCTTTTTTAAATTTGTTTCTCTGCGCAAAATTTTTGTATGGTTGAAATTGGGTGCCTAATATGTTTATGTTTGTGTAGTTGGCAATGATGTTGTATTTCCTTGATTCTCTTTCTATTTTTTGTGTAAGTTTCGGAATATAAAGCAGAGTAGAAAATTTGGGATTAGTTTCGTTTCTAGTTATGTTGTTAAATTCGTTGCCCAAGTTGTAGACTTATAGAGATATCGATGTTATGTTATATTCTTTTTGTTTGTTGAAAATTTGTTTGGTTCATAGTTTGATACTTTTGTTTATAAAATCAGTTGGATAATCATTTTTTAGTTAAATTTCTATGATTATTTTAAAATTTTCTTTGTGATATTTTGTATCTATTAATACTATGTATTAAATGTATTAAAAATTAAGAGATATACTACAAACTACAATTCACACGACGTATTGCGCCTATTACTTTTATTACAAATATTCATTTACACTACATTATAAATAATTATAACGGTGTGTGATCTTTTTATTATAACATTTTAGAACTAGACAAATAGTACTTGACGTGACTTGACTTTTTGAGATTACTTAAACACTTTTGAGTAAAAATTATTTAAGTTATTTATTGGGCGAGAAATAATGCAAACGTTATGCATGTGCCAAACATCTGAAATAAATAATTTTTTAATAATTAGTAAACAATAGGTACTGCAAGTTTGATGTACTCACTGTATAAAATAATGTAAAATCAATATCAACTAAACTAGCTGCAGTTAGTTTAAATTTTTGATGGGTTATTTGTAAAGAACGATTTTCTATCTGAAACGAATTATTACTATAAATACTTCCACCCCAAATTTACCTGTTTGAAAAATAGTTACGTATTGTTGTACTTTGATATTTGCACTTAATCTCCCAACTTCGTGGATGTATACTCCAAAATAGTTCGCCTAAGAAGTTGGAAATAACACTGATTAGTTAAAATAGGGTCTAAATAAGATAATAAAAGATGGCGGTGTAAGTAAAAGTTGGAAAAAAAGTGTATTAGGTGCATTTGTTAGTTTTATTTACGACTGTGCTCAACTTAGGTAGCTAAAGTTACAAAATCATTGGGAGTAACTTGAAGTGCTCTGTACAGCCTTGTGTTGGTTTGCAAGTTAAAGCCCCAACCACAGCTAGTATAAAACAATAATTGAGGTTTAAAAATACTATTTGAATTAGTTTTCGTTTCTAAAGGGTGGGTAATAGGCCAAAATTAGAGATAAACAGGAGTGTGTGGCTTAGAAGTGAAAGATTAGGGACTTCGAGCGTCGGATTTCGTGAGAAGGGGTGAAAAGTCATAAAATGGTACTTTTACCGGTACATTATTCAGTACAATATTAATCTAAACAAATTTTTAACAAAAACGGTTCTATGCATTTTTGTGCTCCAGACAAGGGTTACAGAGATATGAAAAGGGTAAAATACCATTATTTTACAGTTTATTAAAAAATGACAAAATGACGCACCCCTTCTATATCTCTGTAACCCTTGTCTGAAGCACCAAAATGATTATGGCCTTTTTTGTTTAAAATTTAATGTAGATTAAGTTTGTACATGTCAGTATTTGCGCTAGACCTTAAGGTTCTCGTGATATTTGCAAAAAAGTTTACACTGTTTTATCCTCTTTCCACCCCCCTCCTACAAAAACACGACGTTCTAGGGCGTTTAAATTTTTATCACTTATTACTAGGAGGGTACAGAACAATTTTCCGCAAGGTGAAACTTTTTTTTTGATTTTGGGATGCGGGACGCTAATTTTACTAGACGTATAACAAAAATCAATAAATACCCACTATCACATTTACACCAGAACTCAAAATACTTCAACTAATATGATTAATAATAATTATTATTAGGATTAATAACATGCAATAATACTCCTTACCTCTTCGTAAAGATCTTCAGCGCATTTTATCATATAAGTTCCTGATAAAATATCTAATGCGAAGTTCGTGGCACACATTGCAATCTCGAAGAGCTTAACGGTAAAATCTTCTTTAAAAAACAAAGTATATAGACAAAAAATTTGTTGCAAAAAATTAACTTGAATTGCAATGATAGTCACTAAACATTGTGGGCCGTACTCGCGTAGTATGTCAATAGCATTACATAGCTGATTATGGTAACGACATATTGTAAAGATGTGTTTGAAATCATTAATTTTTTCGTTAACAAGTGCAGATTTATGAGATTGAAGATAATTGTTAATGAGCTTAAAGCGATTGTGTAATAAAATAGAAATAGACGAGTACTCGGAAAATTTTGCGACTTTTAGACTAAGAAATAGTGTCCAAAAGATTTTAAGTTGAAGCGGTTCTTTAGAAATAGAAAATAATAATGTTAGAGTTACAAAAACGGTTGCTAATGCTGCCAATAGAGATTTTTTGATTTTCGCAGCTACACATTTGTGGTCTATTTTAATATTTTCTTCTGATAATAAATAATCTTGTTCGGCAACGATTGTGTAAAGTTTAACTACATCGGCGCGTATAGCGTAAGAAGCGTAGATGAGATAAATTGCAAAAAGGCCGAGTAAAGCAATGAGGCTCACTAATACGGATGGTTGAAAAAATGTTTGGTTTTCGTTAGTTAATATCCAACGAATATTAAATAGGGTTCCTACTAAATAGGTTGTAGCAAAAATGGTAGAGTAAATCCAGTCTCGGGTGGAAATTTCAAGTTTTGTTCCGTTCCTGTTTGATGTCAGTGAAGGTGGTAAACAGCCATTAATTTTACTTGTGATTAAAGCGAGTTTTACAGATTTATAAACGTTGTCGGAAATTTTTATGGGCATTTTAATTTTGTCGAGTTTTTCTTCTCTCGCCAAATTCTGAAATAAATGTAAAAGCGTGTCAGTCTTTATCATTATAATGCGGCTAACAGCAAAGAATACTCTATACTTTTCTATAAGTTCATGAACTTTTGATAATTATCAACAATTTTTAAAAACGTTGATCTCATATTTCACTGTTTTTCTTATTTATTTTTTGCAATGCTTGCATTGTAAGTTGTAAGTTCCTCATTGGTGACAATATTTTAGTAGAGTAAACGGAACTTACAATTTACAATACGTTTTCGGGCTTCTATGATTACCGCAGTGAGCTGTAAGATGTAATATTTACTAATTCTGATTAATGATGTACTTATTATCTCTGTAAGTCTTACAACGATCAAATAGGTTAATTAGAATTGCCCCTTCCCACCCAAACGACATTTAAAAAATAGACAAGAAAATGTAATTGAAATCAAACCTGTAATAGGTAGAAATTTTGAACTTGCACAATGCACATGCACAAACTGCATTTATTCTCTCTATGTTCTACTATTTATAGGTGTAAAAATGCATTAAAAAGTAATCACTACAAAATAATAGATATTGGTTGTAAATTACTCATATTATCTGAAGAACTTTAAACAAATAGTAATAATCACTTTTTGGATTCTCATAATATATTAGAAAATAGACGTTTGACCCTCATATACTGGCCAAAAGTGGTCAATTATCCCCCTTATGAAGGAACCCAGTCTTGCCTCACGCCGAACAGTTCCAATATCTTTTTTCCGTACCAATCAATCAACTTAAATAATCAAAATATCTTATCGTTTCTCGATAAGACAATTGGTAGTGCAAAAATATACAAAGAAAGGTATTTTGGCTCTTATTTTACGATTGTTGGCCTCGCTTTGCTCGGCTCAAGCGTGTCTTCTGTTCGTTATACTTTTTATTTAAATGAAATTAAAATGAAATATGTATGTAATGCGTAATATTACAATTTCTTGTAAATCGGGTAACTTTGCCCTTGAGCTCATGTGGAAAGTTTAGCCACGAAAACGCCATAACTCTAAGAATGACGAAAGTGGCGGAAAACAGACAATAATTATTGTTAAATGCGTTAGAATGAATTCAAAAATTCCTGGAAACATTTGCCTAACCCTGTATATGAAACATGGGAGAAATAATAAAACTTGCTGCACAAATTGGATTGACAATTTGTATTATGATAATAACCTAGTATATAGGTACTTATAGTTTCATTTTGTTTTTCTAAACATAAATGTTTAATTTTAATGCGCATTTATACCTATAACATAATGGATTTGTTACATTAGCTTTTATGTAAAGCCAATCGTCTTAATTGCTCGTGAGATATTAGTTCAGTGTGCAAAGTTGAATCAAAATGATATCTCTAGACAAAAATGATTTTGAAAAAGATATGGAATCGTCAAAAACGGCCTTATTAGGTCAATTGTACAGTTCTCTTAATCCAGTATTTATTTTGAGTACAATTTTGGGACTCTTACCTACAGTTCATATCACTAATGCCAATAATGAGTTATTAGTCACTGATAACGATTGGGTATATTTTGCGTTTTTTGGCATGGCTTACTTTTGGCTATACATGTATAACATGAAACTAATTTTAAGCGAAGATATTACATTATACATTTACAAATTTTCCGAAGGTATATTTGTTTTTACTGCCGCTTTAAACACGGGAGCTATAATTATCTTCAATTATCTGAAACGAAGTGAAGTAAGTCGAGCACTGAAACTAATCACCGAAATTGATTGTCTTCTCAAGATGACAAATATAAAGATGGATTACGCCGAATTACGCGAAAAAGTAGTTCGTCAATTGAGTTCCATGATAGGAATATATTTACTGAGAGTAACCATATTTTTGTTCATTAAAGAGATTTATTTCATCCAACAGGTATTGCTAAACGTAACGATTATTATAAAGTTGGCCTTTATGTTCGAGTTTTATATATTTATTGTGTTACTTTCAATTCGTTTCGAAGAAATTAATAACGCGGTGAGAGCATACAAAGATACAAAATTTAACAAGCACAATGTTCAATCGGCCACCAAAAAGTTGTATCTTTTGTGTCGTTCTCATTTTAAACTATGCGATGTTGTTCACGTGCTGAATTTGGCTTTTGGCTTTCAATTGCTGGTTTTAATTATGATGGCCATACTAAACTTTTTGGCTCAATTTTATTTCCTGTACATTTTATGTTCAGCCGAGGTTGATAATAGCGCGGTCAAGCTAATTGCGATTACAGTTTGGTTTATTGGAGACTTAATTGAAATTTTTGGGGTTATCAACGTTTGCACCGATACATGCGACAGTGTACGTTTGATGGTTTTAACAGTTAAAAGAGTTGAATTTTGGTTCTTGTTATTTTAGGCAACCGACTTTGCTTTGTGTCTTCACGAACTTCAAAATACTGTAGAAAATGCAGAATTAGAAGGCCACGTATGAGATATAATAAATCAATTACAAAATATACAGTATACTTTTTTAGATTCAAGTATATTCGCTTCAAGTCTTACATCAAAAAATTTACTTCTCGGCACTCGGTTTTTTTGACTTTGATTACACGCTAATTTACGCTGTAAGTTTAAAAAATGAAAGAAAAATTTTAGGGAGGTCATTTAAAATTTTAGATAGTGGGCACTGTCTTGACATTTTTGGTTATGGTGGTACAGCATGATCAGTCATTAAACGCACCAATGACAACTAAAACGACCATTTTCGATAATTTTACCAATAGTACCGAGGAATATAATTTAACTACAACAATTGATTACGACAACTTGTAGTTGTGTATTCAAATTTCCAGCACTAAAAATGTAATCTGTTCACATCACACAAACTTGAAAATCTTGAATTAAGACAGTTTTTTGAGTTGGATTTGTTGATGATTAAAGCACATACATGGTGTGCACTTGTATTGTATCTATGTGTATTTGTATATTGCAGATTCTACTAATAATATATGATTATTTGATTATACATTATACTAATAGGCTGGTAGACGTAAGTAGGCAGTCGAAACACATTTTCTGTTACACCATTCACGACCTGATTGCATAACAATTAATTTAATAAATCTCACATAGATTTACAACTTTTTTTTATGAATTAACGATTAACAAATACGCACGTTTCAATTTTACTTTTTATAAAAACTATAGATGGTAAATACGCCTACGGGTTATGCAACCGGTAGTACACACGAGTACGTAAACTACCATAAATTTTCTGTATTCATCTTGGCTACATGCTACATGAGCTCGTTTTCGAAGCCATTTTCACGGATTTGTTGACTTAACTCCCTTTACACGGAGTTTGTCAACTTAAACTCTCTTTACGCGGAGTTTGTATTTGTTATTTGTTAGTACATAGTTCGATTCTTCTCCTTATACCATTTTAGTTCCCTATTAATTATTATTATAAAATTTGTTTGGGAATTCTTATCTTGGCGTATAGTATGTATACACGGTTGAAACTTGAATCTTGATCATAGGATTTAACACGGGAAGACAAACTTCTGTAAATAATTGCTCCCCTGGCCATTTTACAGCAAAATACTAAATAAAAAGTTTTTAAAGAATAAAAAGCTTCTTCTAATACAGTTATAAGATTTTGAATTGATTCAACCGTTTTCGAGAAAATGAAAGAAAATTATTAAGTTAATTACCATTTCTCGCGTTAGCCTAGTTAATTCATTCCAAATTACTATAACAAAAAAAATCGGACGAATTCAATCATAAATATTGAAAAACATTATTACATCCGCTGTTATATTACGAATAGGGTCAAGAAACATTTCTACAACCACTGGTAGTGAAATGAAAGGTCGGTGCAATTACGTAACAGAATCGATCTCGGTTGTGTACATACGTCACATGGCATCTTTTCAAAATGAAAACAGTAGGAGAATGTTCTTTGTGTTGTATACCGCGTAGTTAAACTATGTTTTTATTTATATCGTAATCTATATTTGTATTTATTTTGTTTTTAACTCGTTATTAGCTCAATATTTAAAATACATTACGTTCTACACGACAAATAATGGCATTTCCTTAACGAGAGACTTGAGTGACTTGTGTTTATTATTGGTGTTATTTGACGGCGAAATCCCAGGTAGCCCACTTTTAAAGGTACGAGTAGGTTACAGAAACGTTAAGCTAAAATCGTAGGGTTTCATTTATTTTATTGTAGCTTGTACTTTAAGTTTTAATTAATAAATTTAACTAAAACATAAAATATTAGGTAAATAATGCGACTATTTTAAATTACAATTTGCGTATCTGTCTTCAGGTGAGTCGTCATAAAAATTAACAAGCATCGTTGAACGTGTAGTTATTTATTAATACTCGTAATATCACTTAAAAACGACATTAACATACTAATAATAGTAATAATTATAGAATGAATAGAAAATAGAATATACAGTGTGTTTCACTTCTCAACTACATCTACTACTTACACACCCCTGCATCTTTTTTATTTCTAATTCGATTGGTCAATTTTGTACAACGTACAACTCCAAATTTCAATTTTTTGAAAATTCAGCTTTTAATAATCTCCAACCCTTCAACAAATATTTGAGTCTTGAATCTAACAACTGAACTTTTAGTACTTAGTACGAAACATTTGATTAAAATTTGCAAATAATAAATAAAAAAGACGTGTGCCTGAAAAGTGCAACACCATGTAGAATAATTAATTAATTAAAATTTAAAACCAACTGAGCGTTGGTTATACGAGTTGTACGAATTGGAATCTCCTTGCGCACAAAAAATAACCTTAAACTACTACATTGGGAAATTTTTGCAATTTGGCCGTGACCTAATGATTTCTTATATTTAATTAATGTCAACCAAGATTAAATCTCAATTCAATGGTTTTTTATAAATGCGGATATACGAGTATGCTTTGAAAGACTTGAGTCTTTAGCTGAAGGTTCGGGAAGCTAAATTGTTTCTGGAGCAAAAGTTCTGTTAGCTGCGTAGCTCATCTCGAGATCCAGAGACGTATAACCATGAATTCGGTATACAGTGACTAAAATTCTCTATCCGTGTATATTAGGTCTTAATGTAGGTCAAAGAAAGTATCAAATGTTATTTATTTCTTTGTGTTGATTTACCCTGATTAGCACTTTCACTATGCACGACCTTGCAAAAAATGTCACTTTTACTTATTTTTGTCTTTTTTACATCGAATCACTTCACGTTTTCTCAGTAATTAGAGTTCAATTCGTTATAGTTATTTTAATTACTCACACGCGCGGTGTTCTGAGATAAGGAAGTG
Source organism: Malthinus flaveolus (assembly GCA_950108345.1). Lineage (NCBI taxonomy): Eukaryota > Metazoa > Arthropoda > Insecta > Coleoptera > Cantharidae > Malthinus > Malthinus flaveolus. Next base: position 66,442,881 of record OX467285.1, read on the forward strand.
TGGGCTTTAAGCATGTCTTGTGATATAGTCAGTAGTCTCTTTTTAACGTTTGTTGTAAATTTAACTTTTTGGTTTTCGGAATCATATTTTAGCCTACTTGGGCATGGTCCCTAGTTCGTGGGATATTAGAATTGTATAAGCTGCATCCGTAGGAATACCTGCCTCTTAGCATCTCGATGGATGCGTGATTTTCTCGTATAGGTGCATTTTCTAGTTGCCTTTCTCTTATTATTTGGAGAAATCTTCACAATAATTTTGAAACCACAAAATAAGGGTACAATTCTGTTGATGTGCATTGGGCAATACTATGTCAGGCAGACAGATGCAAGTTATTAAAATTCGCTTCAATTTTAATACGCCATAGATACAAATAGTGACCCACAAAACCATTTGCCCAGTAGAGGTACACGATTGTTTAGTGATTAACCATTTATAATATCTAAATAAGTGTTTTATTGACAACCAATGCTTTATTGTAGTACCTAGCTAGTTTACATTTTTCTGCATGGGTGACCATGCCATTAGAATTTGGCAAATAATAATAAATATATGAATATAATTTGTATTAGTATTAATAAAATATATTTCGTAGTCAAAATTGTAGCAGCTTATAAACTGCGATTTGCACGAGCGTAAAGTATCAGAGCCCTCCATTAATCCATTCTTCTTATAGTACGAGGATTTTCTTTGTTTCTTTCAACAATCCCTCTACGACTGCCACTGAAACGACTTTAATGTTATTTTTTTTTAATTACTGATACATTTATGTGCAAATCTAAAGACCTATGTGTCGTTTTCGATTGCAATCCCCTGACAAAATTGGAATAGCTCACCCGCAGTGTTGGCGCTAGGGGTGGGCGGCAACCACCCTTGAAAATATAGAAAAATGCATTGCAATTTTTTATTAATACCGAATTGGCATCACTTTAGTATTGAAGTGCCCATCTAATAATTGGGGTCCTAAAAATAGCGACAAAGTAGCTCGGTCTGTCCATGATTTATAATTAACCATCAATTACGTATTAGAATCGGCAGAACTGGATTTACCATTTAGGCTAAAGCCTAGGGCCGCGGGTTAAAAAGAACGACGAGTTCGCCAACAATGTTTTCTGAAATACTTAATATCTAGTAATTCAGGTTTTAATTTTACCTCTTTGTCTTTATGAAATTTTTTTTTTGGAGACGCTATCAATCGACAATTGCTACTAAAATTCCTGAGCTTTATTTTAAGCCGTTGCACCTTGGAGAATCAAAAATTTCAGCCTGCGGCGCTATTTCGTTTTATGCCTAAATCGTGATATTTAAAAACGCAAAAAACTTGACCCTTGAAGCACCCTCCCGACGCAGCTTCTGTGCTCGCTAATTTGTGCAAACAGCTACAAGTAAAACAGTTTTTTCAAAATTCTAAAACATTCAACATATTCTTTCAAACGTTTATAAATTCGTTTCTTTACTTGACTCTGTTCTTCTTATTCATCAAGAGCTATTTCAACAACTTTGAGTTCCCTATCACTACTTCGGGACAAGACTTTGTACAAATATATTACGCCATGCTGTCGGCTGTCGGTCACGTATGGAGGAACACTGAAGGTACTGATGCAAAATTCCTAGATATTTGTCACTGGTATAGTTCCTGGCTGCATCCTGAAACTACTGTCTCGCTACTGACATGTCCTTGTTCTGATATTGTGACGTGAACGACCTTGATACGATCTTGGTCAACTATAATCTTAATAAGTCTAACTAATATACTAATTATTCAATGTAATTTTTAATTACAGTTCACGGATGTACCTATACTTCAGTGATGAATCTATTTTGGTACTTTCGTTATTGATAATGTTTTTTTCTCCGCATATCTGTTCAAGACCGTATAAACTGCCTGCTTTTACTTTCTTTTCTTATTTTGTCAAGCGTCAAAGCTTGACTCTGGAGGTTTGTCTCAAATAGCGACGAATCCTTGCATCGCGACATACTTGGGCCACTGCTCTCAGTAGTCGTTATTCGTGACAACTAAGTGTAGCTTAAAAAATATCGTCAGACGTGGGTAGGATTTGTATACAAGCACAGTGGTAAAATAATCCTAATAGAAGAGAATTGGTGCTCGTTCCAAAAACCAAGTGAAGCAGCTACTTGACGAATATCATCAATCATCACCACCTGATTAAAAAACTGAAACCATTCTCTTGCGAATTTTGCACACGAATCTCATTGCCAACTGAGCAGTTATATTTTGGAATTAGGTAATTGAACAGAAACTAGGTCAAACGGAGTGAAACTGCAGAGTAGGTGTAGGACATCCGGAAATGCGACCCTTGCACAAACGGGAATCGAGTCGAATCTTAAAAGCATGAGCCGATACTGTTATGGGATCTCCAATGTCTTCAAGTTCATTTCTCCCATCATCTTAGTTCTCATCGATAATAATTGATGCACCCGTGGCATTCTAGTGCCTTTTAAAATAATTAAAAATCGTACAAATTCTGAGTCACTATTAAACTAGTAATAATTGAAAAATCGTCAACAAGTTTTACGTGAACTAACGCCTTGTCCAACGTTAGCGCGGGCGTGAGCTGCGTGCGTGCGTTGCGGCGAACGTTTGATATAAACACAAACTTGATTGGTACACGCAAATTCGCACGCACCGCACTCTTATCTGCTCAATTTGGACAATTGCTGTATATCAAATGTTCACCTCACGCTCGTGTTTACGTACAAGGCGTAACAGTTATTAATATCGATAGGTACTATATTTCAAATTACAATAGATATCTGTAATCTCTAATACATCGCTGGCGAAGTGGTCATTAAATAATAATTGTTAAAACACAATAATTATATAAAATTACTCCATTTGATAAATTCATAATGCATTAGATATTAGATACGAATGTCGCTTAGATATTAGAGTGGAGGATTGATTACTAGTCCTCTTATGATTGGATTTATAAATTATATGAAGTCATTAAACAGAAATTAGTAATCATAATTACAATTTTTTGCAGTACATAGTATGGTGTACTACTATTAGATAGAAATCGAAAACCGATGCAATTATAAATTTTATAAATCGAATATCAAAATGCCGCCCTGCACAAAGATGCCCTTAGAAGTCCCAATCGCCTTATTCATTTTTGGATTTTCTTTTTCTGGTAAGTCAATTACTTTTTCTTAAAAATTGAATTGATTGCAAGTTGAAATGCGAACTAGGTAAATGTTAGGTCAAAAAAATCATTTTTGCGTCGACGATTGCAGATTCTGTCACCACCAATTGGTTGATGTATAAAACATGTGATGTGACACTACACATGAATAGAAGTATATGCGACTTATTAGGATCTAAACATATAGATAATACTACGGCGAAATTAGAAAATACCGTGCAACCTTACGTTACGGTAATAGCTATGTCGAAATTACTAATAGAAGCATTTTTTGCTGCAATCGTTTGTTTATTTATTGGGTCTTGGTCTGATAAATATGGAAGAAAGCCCGTACTTTTACTTAATACGGGAGGTAATGAGTTATGCCAGTTTTGATCAATGTTATCGGCGAAGTAAAGAAAAATTGACCCGTCGGTGCTCTTTAAAACCATCAGGTTCTCCTCGAGCCCTAGAGCTAGAGGAAATAAACTCGTAGTTTTTCAATAATTCTAATTTTTGAATATGCAGTGAAATACACCATCAACATGTCGACTCGCTTTATTTCCTATTCACACCATGCAGCTCAATTTCTTATTTACTTCTCGATACCATAATATAATCCTGGTAACCCCATAAATGTGCATCGAACTCAATTTAAAGAGAGCTGTTGTAGCTTGCGCAATTTCGTACGTAATCATGACAATGATTTGTTTAATTCCTGGCTTGTCGCCTTGGTTTATACTCTTGTGTAGCATTCCACTGTGTTTTTCCGGAGGAGTGATGGCCTTCTTTGCTGCAATTCTTTGCTATCTCACCGATATAACCACACCACAAAATCGAGGTTTCAGGTACCAACTTCAAACTAACTCACCACTTTTCGTGATGAACACAATATTTTAGGATGATAATCTTTTATTCGATCGTAACTATTGGCACATTAGCCGGACTCTCGTTAAGCCCATACGCATTAGAACGGTTTGGATTTGCAACAGTTTACCTAATTACGGCTATTTCAGTCGCTATGGCGTGGTTAATTACGTATTTCTTCTTAACCGAATCCGTTCAAAATCCACTAACAGAAGTAAGCCATTGTTACCGTTCAAACTCAAACTAATTTATAGTTTTTTTAGAACAAACTACGAAACTTATTTAAATTCTCATTACTGAAAGATACGATGAAAGTTACGTTTAAAAGAAGAGATAATATGAATAGAGCGATAATTCTTTTAATAGTAATGACTTTGGTCTTGTTTCTCTTGTCGACTCCTATAGGTTCCATAAACTATCTTTTTTTGCAAGAAAAGTTTCGTTGGACATTGGAAAAATATAATACTTATAATTGCATAAATATAATAATTGGGGTCGTCGCTTGTACTATAGCCATTTACGGTTTAAATAAACTTTTAGCGATCAACGAAGCATATATTGTTGTGCTTGGTTTTGTCTCTTTTCTAATATCGTCGATAGGTTTTGGCACAGCTACTAAAAATTGGCACGTTTATACAGGTATTTTAAGAAGAAAGAGTTGAAAAAAGAAGCCACTCATGATTTTGTGTTTAAGCTGGAGCCGCATATTGTCTAGTTGGCACAATAAGTCCAATGTCGAGAACTTTAATTTCAAAAGTTGTGGCATCGGACGATTATGGAAAAGTGTTCGCGTTCTTGTCGATATGCGAAACTATTATTGGGCCTTTAGGATCACCTATGTATACGTTTATTTACAACAAAACTCTTTATTTTGCACCAGGAGCATATTACTTTGTGACGGCTGGTTTTAATGTTCTTTGTCTATTACTTTGCACGTGAGTTTTTCTTGCATGAATAGTTTGCTTAAACTTTTTATCTCTTTTTATTTTATTTTAGAGCGATAATTATTCTACAAAAAACATCGATTCCGACTCCATATTTGTTAATTAATGAATAATAGAAAGGTTGACTATTAGTAATTATAATAATGGACTTTAAACTTAATATGTACTTATTGGTTATTGAACAATGGAATTTGTGCCGGGAAGCCGGGAATATTTTTAATGCTTTGAAAAAAGTTGTGCGCGAATGCACCCATGCATGCAATGGAAAATTAATGTTGTTACCTAAATATATTTCTCTGAGGAGTTATCCACCATAATCAAAAACCCATAAACTGTTTTAATAGTGCCAATAGGAGAAATCTGCAGAGAAACATATATGGAGTACAACACGTAGGCCCCATCGTCATTATGTTTGCTCAAGATCATACATCTAATCATTTTTCAAAGCATTGAAGAGCACACGTGTATCGGTGCTTGCACATACGCTTTCAACTAATTGTAGATATAGTTTGCTTCACTAAAAACAAAAATAGGAATGCTTGGTTTTCTAAAATTGCCAATGCGGGCCAGGGTGGTCGGATTTAGGTATTATAGATGTTTTTGGTTCGAGTCCGGCTAGCACCTCTGGATTCTTCTGTGTCAAATGTTTTGGTTTGGGTGGTTCGGAATCCACCTAAATCTGTAGGTCCAGTTTGTAAATAATCTAGCTAATAGCTGTAATTTTCTTAAAATGTAATAACATCGAATTATTATTATTTATTATATTACTTATTTATTTTGTATACATATTATGCATTAATATAGTATAGTATTTTTATGGATAATTATCGACAATTATTTGCAAATAGAACCGGAATCTAATTTATCTTAATTAACGATGGTGAGATCATGACATATTCATGGTTTTGATAAAAAATTCTTCGCCACAAAATAGAATATTAGACATGTAATTGTATTTTTTTAAACTACGACTTAACCCTTAGCTGAAGACATGGAGTTTAGTTACGTTAGAACAGACATGGAGTCAAAGTGACTCCGTAGCAATTTAATGTGTTTCTTACACTTACAACCAAAAATATTTTACTTTTTACGGTTTGTCGATAAAGACTGAACCAGGAAAGAGATTATTTATTAAAAAAATTTCATCTAAACAAAAGCATAAACATGAAAATTGAATACAAAGATAAAGACGTTCTAAAAGTAAGTAAAAATTTAGAGATGACATTTTAAATTTTTTTTTTATTTTTTTCTTTATTATGGCCCTAAAACTTGGGACTATGACAATTTTCGAGTACAAAAACAAGCAGAAAAATGCAACTACTTAATTATTTTATTAATATACAATAACATCTATAAACGTGACTCTAGAACGCGGCGGAAACAGTTTGAAATTTAATATCTTCTCAACGAACGCAAAAACAACATTACAAATACTTTGATAATATAGATAAAGGTTCAACTTAAAGGTACCCAAAGGCTAATACAGATAGGGCAAAAGAAACCCTGTTTTAAATACTAGTAAAGTGAAAAACGGAGTCAATTTGCTCCATGTCTGCAGCTAAGGGTTAAGGGACATATCAGACTCTAAAAAGGTACCTAAATTTGTTTTTAGAAGGTTTTTACAAACGCACATACAGAGTGGGTCAAATTTGATGGTTATTAAGTTATTATAACCAAATTAATCATTAGAAGAGATATGGGAAAATGGATAGCGCATCCTCGATCTCTTTTTTTGAGAGGAACTCGATGGAAAAACAGGAATTCGCGATCTTCTTTTGTTTTGGGGCTAAAAGTCAAAATTATATTTTTAAATTTTTTGCTAAATGTCGATATCTCGGTTATTGTGAAGTTATTTAACCTTACAACGACCGAGATATCTACATTTGGCGAAAAATTGAAAAATCGAACTTTGACTTATAGCTCTAAAACAAAAGAAGATCGCGAATTTTGGGCTTCACCACTGAGTTCCCTTCAAAAAAAGAGATAAAAGCTGCGCCATCCATTGTTCCGTATAACGTATGGTTATCGATTTCTCCATGAACCATCGAATTTTACCCACTCTGTACAATGTGCTCCAAACTCAAAATAGTTGCTGGCACCCCTCTGGGTACTATTTATTACTATAATACTACTTAAATTTTCAATATAGGTGTATAGGTTGTTGGTATTATAATATTCAGGGGCGTACTGCTTTTATTGCCCCCAAATTAAATCAGACTTGCCGAGATTAAAAGCTACCCGCTAAAGGCTCGTAGCTTTCAAATTCCTGTCCTAATTAAAAAATATCTCCTGGCCTACTAACTGGGGTCTAAATGCGTTGTGAATAAGTATAAAACTCAAGGCTGCATAATATTATTATAGCAGTGAAGTAGATAAACCTCAAGGCAACTTGATAACCAAATGATGTAGGATAAGCAACTGTGTTGTTCGGCTATACGCTTTGGACATTTTATGATATGCTCTTGCCGTTAATTGAATGAGTATTTTCGGGGGTAGACATAGGAATGAAGGAATGGGTCTTACAAGTAGTGTCTTCTCACTTACACTCTATTCCTCTATTGATACTGATACTAAACGTATCCTTTTGCCTCATAAACCTTATAATTCTGCGAATTTTTCAAACTTTGTTAAAATTTTACCAGACATCAGCATATCAGCAATGATGCTTTAGCTTTTTGTATGAAGTGTAAAGTTAAAAAATGAAAAAGCATCGAAGCGAACTTTACCACGTTATCATGGTACATACTCTAAAATCTGAATTGCAGATTCTGTAGCATGAAGCATGACTTGTTTGTCTGGGGCATCGTTTCGATCCGTTTTGAAAACTTTCAAGTACCTACCAACAAAACAACGTTCTGGAGATGCTAGCCAAAAAGAAAAACTTGTCAAAAAATTCTGAACTTGGTATTGAGTAAACGTGTTGAAGCGAGCCGACGTGTTATGCGCCGAAAAGAGACAGTGTGGCTAAGTTTTCAAGGATATCTTGGGGATTCTGGTGTCTAATTTTGTATTAGGTCAATAGACTTCACCCATGTTAGTTTACGTTTGGTATCAGACTTGTAAACACATTTTAGTCCGATTTTCCCATTTGTTCAAGTTTTATCTAAGCGATTATTTTTATCATTTTTTACAAACTGATTTTAAGAATCATTCCCTATAAAAATCATTGTTTTGTGGTATGGTGTTCGCAGTTTATTAATCGTTTCAAGATGGCTTTCAACTTGTAATTAACCCAACCCAGTAAGTAGTTTAATTTTTAGGCATTCTAAGCGCCTTTAATCGCCTTCGAGGCGTTTCCTCTATTTAGAAAGAAATGTTACGAAATTTTTTACTTTTGTGTCGGCCAGATAATATTTTTTATCGCAACGGATACCGTTTAATTGCGCTAATTATAACAATAACTAATGAGGTCACTTTTGTATTAATCATACGAATTAAAATATTTATATTTATTTAAACTATTGTACAACTGATGCGGCAACTCCAAACTTTTGGTAGACGCATAGGCTCGAATAATTTAATTTCAACATGAAAGTCAAAGTTTTCCTTGCTTTCCTAATTTACTTTAAAAACAAAAGGAAAACATTTTTATAGGAATAACTTTTGAAGTTATCTGCAACAATGAGGGTACCTATCGAAATACCACTATTTTTCCTTCTATACGCGTTCATGCTTTCTGGTAAATATATAAAGCTTCCAAAATGTGCACATGAGAGTATCCAAATTTATTTTCAACAGATCCAGTCACAACTAACTTAATTGTATATAGAACGTGCTATTTAACTTTGGGCTTTAACGAAACGCTTTGTGCCTTATTGGGAACAGATTATCACGATACTACGACGAGGAAAATCGAAGAGCTAGTACAACCACACGTTACGATTTTAACAACGACAAAATCTGTGTTCGAAACGTTATTCACGGCGTGGCTGTGTTTCTTCATCGGTCCTTGGTCTGATAAATATGGAAGGCGACCAGTTCTGCTATTTACTTTAGGAGGTCAGTTCTTCACTAATTCTAACACTAGCAACTAATTAAATTTTTTTTTCAAATTAACATTCCCAACGATTATATCTTCGTTCTTCGTACTTTAGGTTACACTTTAGCGTACGTAACTATTTCAATTATAAGCTTCGTGAAAAACGCCTCACCATGGTACTTCCTACTATCCACAATTTCGATATGCGTTGTAGGCGGTTTTCCGGCATTCTTCACTGCAACCCTTTGTTACGTTACCGATACAACTTCATCGGAAAATAGAGGCTTTAGGTAAGTCGAAAAAAGTCTAACCTCGTCACACCTATTGCTTGATTTTAGAATGGGCTTGTTCGAATTTGCCGTTAGTTTGGCGTATCTTTCCGGAACCCTGTCAAGTTCGTTCGTATTTAAGAAATTTGGCTACGTGATTGTTTATGGAGTGGCGACTAGTTTTATCTTCATTTCGTTTTTAGCGGTATTACTTCTCATACCAGAATCGCTGCAGGAAATCGCCTCGGGGGTAACATTAATTATCTCACACTTTAACTACTACAAAACGTTTATTTTAGAACAAGTTGCGAAGTTTATTTAAGTACTCTTTAATCGGAGAGACTGCACGGGCTCCGTTTAAAAGAAGGGACGGTATCGATAGGACCTTATTGCTTACAGTTATATCTGTTATTGTAATATTTATGTTAGTGGTCACTGCAGATGGCGGAATAGTTTTCTTGTACTTGAGGAGGAAACTAAGTTGGTCTTTACAAACGTACACATTTTACCTTAGTGGGCGAAATGTGGCATGGATGATGGGCACTATTATTGGAACTTACATTTTCCACAAATTATTACATGTTCAAGAATCTTATTTGATTTTGTTGGGATTTATTTCGGCATGTTGTAGTGCCATATGGCAAGGTATAGCTTCTCAAAACTGGCATATGTACGTAGGTAAAAATGCGGAACTTGAAGTCGCTTCAATAGGAGTGTTTAATATAAGTCAATTTCAGCTGGCGCGTCGAGATGTTTTGGTGGTAATATAAGTCCAATGAGTAGATCTATCGTTTCGAAAATAGTTTCTTCTGAAGAAGCTGGTCGAGTTTTTTCGTTTATCATAATTGTGGAAACTTTCGTCAACTTAATTGGATCTCCTACTTATACTTATATTTACAATAAGTCCATTTCGACTTTACCGGGATTGTTTAATTTTGTAACTGCCGGAATTTTTGGTTTTGAAATTTTACTTATAATGTGAGTAAAATTGTGTTCTTTGGAACCGTAGGTTGACAAAAATCCTTTTTTAGCCCCGTGATTATAATGCAGAGACGTCGTTACAATTCTTCGTACCGGAGAATCGGCACTGAGGAAGGCGAAGGTAGCACCGGATAGTGAACTTTGTGAATTTATTTATCTGTCTATAATCAGTGTAATCTTATCAGTATAAGCATAATCTAATGGTTTGTTAGGTAAAATTCCCTTATTAATAACTATACGATAATGTTTATATGAGGGAAGAGTAAATAGGTATTTAGGTATGTAAAATATAAGCCTTTCGTATAGAATTCTAAACTAAATAAGCGATTCAAAATGCTGCATTATTAAGTGATCATTACCAAGTTATCGTACCTTATCCTCAAAACATTGATATTCATTAGTGTAGCAAGTGGTGATAAAGCAAAAAGTGATAATAATATTTACTTATTCTTAAAGTCTAAAACGATCATTCACTCCTAGCGCCCGCCCAGTAGACAAAGAATTAATATTCGGTTTATATTTTCAGTGATGCCTATATTCTATCTTCATTCCGACACGAGATAGTTACTTGGTGATTGTCGTGTAGTTATGTGCGGGTACATTGTACGGAAATCGTTTTGTTACTTTAATTTAGATTAATTAGGTGAGTGGTTAATTATTGACGAAAGTTGAGGAATTTTTACTTGTTTTTATTGATGTACATGGTACATACGTTTATTTCGTTCGTCATCTGTGATAAATTTCCTTTAATAATATAAACTAAAATACAAACATACGTACTAGACGTAGCGCATGGCTTAATTTAATGTTTGGTTCAAAAGGTTGAATTAAAATCAATTATTGTAATAATTCCCAAAGCGTGGCTTGAACTGTAACTGTAATGTTATCACGTTATCAGTAGAGAACGAAATTTATGTGGTTTCCTCATTAGTCAGTTGTCTTAGAGCAGCGATAAAACTTTGGATAAAAACGAGGAACTGCACTTTTCTACACCAAAAATGCAATTTTTTGATATAAAGTCTTGATTTAGTTTAGGACATGGTTTAGTTTTACCTCCCAAAACCATCCTTACATACTTCAACGTGCTCTAGCACCTAAACTGTTTGTTTGTCAAAAAAATTTAAGAGGCATAATTTGTAGAAAATTGAATTGTCTTATTTTTGTATAGAGACACTTTTTTCTAAAAGTGCGTATTTTTCGAGTTATAAGCGAATAAAATTTTTTTGTTGATTTGGAAGTTTTTTAACTTTAACGCGCCCTAGCGCCTAAATGGTTTACCCGAGAAAAAAAACTTAAGAAACACAATTTGTAGGAAATTTGATGGGCTTTATTTTTATGCAGATGAACTTTTATCGTATAGTGCGTAGTTTTCAAGTTATACGCGAAAAACTGAAAAAAGCCAAAATCTAGGCTTCGCAAGCGGTTGGTCGGCTTTTAGTAGGTACTTTTTGGTTTACTAAAAGTGTTTGCTGCCTCCCGGACTATAAGTTATTTTAGGACCAAAAATTGATTCTGACATACACCTACAAGTCACGGAAAAAATCAGCCAAAATTTGCTTGTCCTGCTTGCTTGTCATAGGTACGTGACGTCGCGGAAATTTCTTTTGAAGGAAGTGGATAGTGGAACAAAAAATAAGTATTTTTGAGTTCAACCAGCCCTATTGGAAAAATCCCATTTACTGTAACTCGCGATTGTTCATGGATGAGCCCACAAACCTGGAGGTTTTTCATCGATCATGGTGACATCGTGACAAACTGACATGATTGAACCTCATGTTTGTCACGATGACCGATGAAAACTCAGGAGACCTGTGGGCTCGTCGGACTTGAAAACCAATCACGACGGCTTGCCACAATCACCGATGACCGATAAACAATCTCGAGGTCTGTGAGCGGCTTAAGTGGCCGTTTGATGTATTCTTTTGCTCGAAAGGGCTGGTGGAAGTTAAAAAACGTATAAGAGGTAGTAGTACAGTGCAATTAGCGCAAAAAAATTGGTTGCGATCGGAATTATTCCGGTAGTCCCAATTTTTTTAATTTGTTATATAGAATGGTCTCCTAATGTTAAATCCAAAATCTCGACCTCCGAGACCCTGTGCTCGAGTCGCCAACCGAAATCAAGTCAATGACTAGTTTTTGTCAATTTTGACCCGGAAGGACTACATTTTTGGCAAAGGCCGTTTTGAACGTTTTAAATGTAGGCTAAATTTTCTACAGTTGAAGACCAAAATGGTCTATGTAGACCCTTGGATCTTTGTCAAAAATCCAAAAATAAAATGATTTAGTTTTGTTTAATTTTTGATTTTTGACAATGATCCGCATTATTTACCTTACATCTAATGGGGTAGTTATGAATTTTTGGTATGTTATACATGATGGATGCCTAATAATAAATTCAAGTTTTCGACCTCTACGGATCTCCGGACCTATGTCAAAAATCCAAAACTAAATCGCTAGCGAATGTTCCAACAAAAGTGTTTTTTAACTTCCTCATAAATGCCAAAGATAAAACCTGGCACCACTTTGGTTATCAAAAATCTTCAACTACGTCCTTGTTCTATGTGATGTGATATGGGAAATCTTTGTTGTACCTCCAAATTGTGAATAAGAAGCTTCTTAAGTCCAATAGAGCGGTAACGAATGTTACAATTTCGAATAAAAGTGTTTTAACTTCTTCATAAAGCCAAAGATGAGACCTGACACCACTTTGGTTATCAAAACTCTTCAACTACGTCCTTATTCTATGTGATGTGATATAGCAAATGGGTGTTGTACCTCCAACTTGTAAATTAGAAGCTTCTTAAGTTCAATAGAGCGGTAACGAATGTTACAATTTCGAACAAAAGTGTTTTTTAACTTCTTCATAAAAGCCAAAGATGAAACCTGGTCCACTTTGGTTATCAAAAATCTTCAACTACGTCCTTATTCTATGTGATGTGATATAGGAAATCTGTGTTGTACCTCCAACTTGTAAATTAAAAGCTTCTTACGTTCAATAGAGCGCTAACGAATGTTACAATTTCGAACTAAAGTATTTTTAACTTCTTCATAAAAGCCAAAGTTGAAACCTGGCACCACTTTGGTTTTAAAAAATCAGCAACTACGTCCTTAGTCTATATGATGTGATATAGGAAATCTGTCTTGTACCTCTAAGTTGTAAATAAGAAGCTTCTTAAGTTCAGTACATCGCTAAAAAATGTTACAATTTCAAACAAAAGGTTTTTTTTAACTTCTTCATAAAAGCCAGAGGTGGGACCTGGCACCACTTTGGTTTTCAAAAATCTTCAACTACGTCCTTATTCTATGTGATGTGATATAGGAAATCTTTGTTGTACCTTCAAGTTGTAAATAAGAAGCTTCTTAAGTTCAATAGAGCGCTAACAAATGTTACAATTTCGAGCAAAAGGTTTTTTTAACTACTTCATAAAGCCAGAAGTGAAACTTGGCACCACTTTGGTTTTAAAAAATCTTTAACTACGTCCTTATTCTATGTGCTGTGATATGAGAAATCTTTATCGCGCCTCCAAGTTATGAGTAAGAAGCTTCTTAAGGTCAATAAATGTTGCAATTTTGAACAAAACTGTTTTTAACCTCTTCATAAAAGGTGAAGACGGAACCTAACATCACTTTTGTTTTTAGAAATCCTTACTTACATTTTTATTCTACCTTATGCAGTGCAGGATTATCCAAGACATAATAACTTTTGTGGTTGATTCCGTTTATAAAACTTACGCGTCTTATTGCTCAGTTTCATAGTTACCCTTTCCCCGTCCTATATCTCAAAAAGGGTTAACTTATGGAAGAAATGAATATAACCAATCTTGTAGCTAATAAGGTTTTCTGTAACTTTTATTATTGTCTTTATTAACGTACGATGGATAGGAATCAAGTTATTCTCAAAAAACTAGATCTACCCGTGATTTTGATTAGTCTTTTCAAGATGGCGACTCGAGCACAGGGTCTCGGAGGTCGAGATTTTGGATTTAACATTAGGAGACCATTCTATAAAACAAATTAAAAAAATTGGGACTACCGGAATAATTCCGATCGCGGATTACTAATTGAACTGGACTATAGGGGTGTGTTTCTGTAGTCACGTTACAATTTTTTTAAATATTTTCAAGTCTTCTTCTTGTTCCCGTTTTATTTCCATTATGGTCTATGGACAAGTGTTCATAACCTTGTTATCAGCTAGACCTATTAGATAATCATTTTCAGTCCCAGTTTTAATGTTCGATTGCGCATTTAAATTAGTGTATTCGTGAATTATTGTCACGCACAAGAGCCGGAATTACAAATTTATAGCACTACAAATCGATTTTTACCAATAAATCAAACAAATCAGTTGTTATACGTATTGCAATGTTTTTTTATAATTATTATGATAAGCTAATTTTAATTATTTCTCCTAATCACTAAATAATCGTGTTTTGATTTCTTTGTAGTTGGAGTAATACTTTAACACTACGATCAAAACATCCAAGATGATCACATGCGGAAGAATGAAAATCCACATAGAAGTTCCAACACTTCTACTATTTTTCGCTTATACACTCGCAGGTGAGTTTTAAATTACTATAAGTTACATGTTTTAATAATAAAGATCATTTTTAGCTTCCGTTACAACTAACCTAATCATATATCGTACGTGTTACGTAACTATGGAATATAACAAATCAGACTGCGCTTTATTAGGCTCAAATTACACCAATAATATCACAAATGATTTAGAACAAAAAGTCCAACAGAAAGCGACGCTCATTTTAATAAGTTTGGCTTTAGTGGAAGCAATCATTCCTCCAATATTTTGCTTATTTTATGGACCATGGTCGGACACTTATGGAAGAAAACCTCTGTTATTAGCCACTATCGGAGGCTGCTTATTTTCATTCGTAGTTATGGTGGTCGTGAGTTCCCTAGAATCGGCTTCTCCTTGGTACTTTTTATTATTTTTAATTCCCATGTGCTTAACCGGAGGAGTGTCGGCTCTTTTGACTACTCTACTATGTTACATAATAGACGTTACAAGGGAAGAGTACAGAGGGATTAGGTAATTATCACTTACTAACGTTTAAGAACTAACCAACCGACTATTTTTTTTAGAATGGGTTTATTTGATGGAGTTATAACCGTAGGGACAATTCTAGGAACTTCGTTGAGCTCTTTTGTTTTGAACTGGTGCGGATATGTAACAATTTACTCAATATGCACAGGTTGTATTTTACTGGCATGGCTATACACCTATTTCCTCATTCCAGAGTCTGTTGCAAATGTGGAAACAGAGGTGAAATTGTGAAAATTCGATCCAAGCCCAAATACTGAACTTTAACTTTTAGAACAAACTTCAAAACCTATTCAAGTTTTCTTTAGTTAAAGAAAGTTTTAGAAGCACTTTAAGGAGTAAAGAGCATTATGATCGTGGTATTCTGTTAACTTTAATTCTTATGATTGCCATCTACGTGTTCTCAAACTATGGTGATACAAGCGTTGTGTTCTTATATTTAAGAGAAAAGTTTCACTGGACCTTACGAACATACACCATTTATAGTACAATCGTTTACGTAGCTTATATAATTGGCGCTATGATTGGAATATTTTTACTTCACAAATTTTGGCACATCGACGAACCGTTCATCATTTTACTTGGTTTTCTATCGATCATCACGGGATCTTTGCTACAAGGCTTAACTACAACGAGCTTGCTTATTTATATTGGTGGGTTTACAAGAGAGCGACTCTCAAACGTTTCTAATGCGATGTTTTCTTTTTTCTTTTTCAGCTGCTGGTATAAAGTTATTTAGCGGCGCCGTAAAACCGATGGCGTTGCTGTTGTTATCAAAATTAGTTCCAGTCGAAGATTCGGGCAAAGTATTTCCTGTGGTGACGTCGCTACAAATTATTGGAGCTTTACTAGGCACATCGGCGTACACGTACATTTACAATGCAACTTTGGGAGTTTTTCCGGCAACATTTAATTTTGTTACGTGTGGAATACACGTTTTTCTAGTGATGCTGATAATGTAAGTTTTTCTCTAGTTGAAAGAGCTCGTTAATGATGTTTGCGTATTTTCAGATTAGTAGTTTTCATGCAGAGACGCCGAAACGAAAATATAACGTACAACGCTATTGATACTTGAAGAGCTATTTTCACTGCCAACAGTTGGTTCTGCATTTATTTAAGTACAAATTTGGGATGCTTGACAAATTCTGTTAAAATGGCTATTTTAATTTTATTTATTTGTTTAGTTGTTGACGTAATTAATTGTTGTAAATTTGGATACACTTTTTAAGGAAATATTCTTGCTGTGATATAGTGTGTTCAATATAGAATGCCTCTATGAATTGGATAATTAACAATATATTTTGTAAATTTAGTATAAGTTGGTTTCGTGTAAGAGGAATGTGTGCAATGTACACAAAAGTATAGTGAGTGCGCTTCTTTAAGGAAGAGATGACTTAAAACTCAACTGGACGAATATAAAGCTCCCACAGAGAGGTTACACTTTTCTAAGTTATCCCACATGGCGAGTGTGGATGAATAACTGGTAGATATATACAGACGCTTTGCAATGAAAATGAAATGAAGAAATATAACCAATGCCCAATGGCTCAGGGGATAACGGTAATATTCAATAACATGGAAACATGTATGTTCCAAAATGGGTTCAGTTATGATAAATTGACAACTAACCGAGTAAGCAATTTACTGAGAGCGCCAAAAAGTACCATAGGAAGGGTTCAAAAGAAGAATCTTTGAAATATGGGTATTATCACAGGAATTCCAGTACTACAAAATACATTTTGGTATTGAGACTGCTGCCTCATCACTGTATCCTCATGATCAATCCTATTTAACCACTACGGTGCCGGGTAAAACAAAACGTTAGAAGAGACAAGAGAAAGGTTCTCTATATAGCAGCTCAGGACCTGGTACTAGCATTTCAAGTCGTCCGTTTCTTACAGCTCTCTATGTGTACACTCCACAGTTCCAAGAAGCTGTAGATCACTTGAAACCATCTCGATAACCATCTTCCGCCTTCCTTGCTTTCATTGGAGTTGTGATCGTTCTAAACTTTTGTTGATTTTTCAATGATAAGTTTATTATTATTATTTTTTAATTTTATAGTAAAATTGTACACTAATTGGTAGTAAATAACAAATTTTGTTTTTGTAGATAGTTCAATTTTTTGTTTTACATTTGTGCTACTTTATTCCTTAGACGAGATGTGTAAGATGATTCATTTTCTTATTCTTATTAGCAATGTTAAGTGAAGTCTACATAAAATCATGAACTGACATAATTTGAAACAAAGTTCTTAAATAATACTGTCAATCGTTCCATTCCAATTGAGTATGTTGGACTTGCAATCGAAACATTGCACTGAAAATAAATTAGGTAACTCATTATCGTAAATTACCTTACCACTTACCAAATTAAGATCAACTCGAAAACGTACATCCCTACAGTAACGAATATAAATGCAGCTGAAAATGTTGTTAAAGTGCTATTATAAATGAAAGTATAAATAGGTGCACCAATAACGAAGGTGCAAATAGTTTGTAATGATGTTATTAATGAAAATATTTTTCCAGTTTCTTCGGATGGAACTAGTTTAGATAAAAGACAATGTGCCATTGGATTAACAGCACCACCCAAGCATTTAATAGAAGTGGCTGGAAGAAGATGGACGTTAAAATTTACATAAAAAACGTAACTTAAAGCTCACCCGCGTAAATGTGCCAATCTTGACTGGCTAATCCTAAAAAAATCGCACTTATTAAAGCTGATATAACGCCTAGCAAAATCACTATGAGCTCTTTCAAATTAAACAATTTATGGAGAATATATGGCCCTGTTATGCTACCTATTACCATAACTAAATTATTAAAACTGTTAAATAAGGTAAATTTTTGCAAAGACCACATCAATTTTTCCCTTAGATATAGGAAGAGTAAACTGGTAATACCAAAGGTGGATAGCATAAATATGACTATCAACAAAAGTGTTAGTAAAATTAGAGACCTTCCATTATAATCTCTTCTTTTCAGAACAGTCCCTAAAGTTTTGGAAACCAAAGATAATTGGAACAAATTTCTAAGTTTTCCCTAAAATTGGCCAAAAGTTACATTTGAAATCGCAAAAATTATTCAACAACCTCTCGTTCCACAACTGGTATCGACTCTGGTATCATTATTAAAGCAAATAACCATGCTAAAATCACACATGCGGCGCTTATGGTATAAATAATAGGGTATCCAGCAGCATTAAATATAAATGAGCTTGCAGACGATCCAAAAATCATACTTATACTTAACAGAGCTTCAAAAATACCCATTCTAAAAATTACAATAATCAATTCACAAGTTGTAATAACAAGCGCGATTTGTAATATACCTGGTACCTCTGTTCTCTTCAGATGTAACGTCCGTAATGTAACTTAGCATGGCAGCGAACAAACATGGGTAGCCTCCGGAAAGACAATAAGGTATGCTTCGCAGAAGAATAAACCAAGGCGAAATGCTGAGCATACTTATAACCAACATAATAATGTACGACACGGCGTACCCTAAAGATCGCTTTTAAAAACAAAAGTATACTATATACTAGACAACTATTTACCTCCAAAAACGCTCAAAAATATGGGCTTTCTCCCATATCTGTCGCTCCAAGTTCCTAAAAAGAAACACATAACTGCAGTTATAATTGAATCCAACATGGTACGAGTCATTAATAAAATATTGGCGTGAGGTTGTACTTTTTCTTCCAACGCCGCTGTGGTATTATCGACAAATTTTGTTCCCAAGAGAGCGCATTCGCTTTCATTGTAGCCCAAAGAAACGTGACACGTTCTATAAATGATTAGGTTTGCTGTGACAGACTCTACAATTATTATTAAAATTAACGGATCATTTTTAGCGGTTTTAGTCGAATCAGTTTACCTTCGAGAGAAGTTGCAAAGAATAAGAGTAAGCCTAAAACTTCTACGTGAATTTTAAGATTGCCTATTACACATTGGGGCATTTTGAGATTATTCAAGTACGATCCGATGAGCGATGAATGGTGGTAAACTGAAATGCCCAGAAAATATTTTCTTTCCTATAGAGAACAAATTAATATTGATAGTGAAATGAAGTATTAATACTTAGAAACAACACTTACTTATAATTATTTAAAACAGCTCGTTATTATTATTTGTAGTATACAGGAGCACCAAAATCCACAAAAAAAATTAAGATCAATATCTTAGGTCGTTATTGGAAACTATCTCTAGAGTGGGTGCTATAAACTATAAGATAACATTATTAACTTTTCGTTGAGTATTAATTATTAAAAGGTCCGATTACGTTATTTAACAATTATTCATTTATTTTACTAGGGGTAATTATAATAATGGATAATGGAGTACCACTACCCACTACCTATTCTATATAATATACGAACAATGTAGGGAGTAAAACTTGAAAATAATCAACTTTTATCAATAAATTATTGTTTCCTTGATAAGACTAGTAGCAAGTAGCAGTATGTATAATTATATGATGAACTGAATGAACATGCACTCTTGTATTGAATATGGTTCCTGTTGAATTTGTTATATTAAACATAATTTATGCTGTTTACTTACCATTACTACGTGAGAACGTGTCAAACTTAGTGCTGCGGATAACACCGCAATAACAATTTTAATTTTCTGCTGGTATTTTTAATTATAATTCAATTTTGTACACACTGTTTCAGTGTTTCTGTAGATGCGTATACTAACAACTTTCAAAACCTGATTGTGGTATGTGGTCCAAGGACTAAGGGTAATCCCCTGTCACCAAACTGCATATATTATTATTATATAACATCACCATTTCACGATTTCATACATTACTACGTCACATTTGGCGCCATGATTTCAAACATAGTCTAAAAATTTATACAATTACAGATTTTATTGTTAATTACTTACGATAAATTTAATATTAGTTTAAAGTTAACTGCTTTAACATTTAACAGCATATTTGTTTGTAAAAAGTAATTTTAAAGTTTTATATTTTAAAGTGCAAAGTGGTACTTTTACGCCTAGCGTATAGACAACCTTGCGAACACTATGTATTGTATCCCTACAAACCATTCAAATATGAAATTTATTTTATTTTAATTATGATATGTATATTAAAACATAATAAGTTACAGAAGGCAATCTATTCTACCACGTAGCACTCGAGTATCATTCGATTTTTGTACGAAAAACTTTTACTACACCTTTTTAAAGTTTGTGCGCCATCTATTAAGAACTGAAGCAACTAAAAGTTAAAAACTATAGAAGTAAGGAGATAGGCCTAGATTCGCTAGTTTAAATCTTTACAGCTCTATCTATGAATAAATAATAGCACCTTCTTTTTAATACGTTATCGTTTCACGTATTTTGAATAGATGTTCAATTTTCAATAATTCACACGAGGAGTTTTTACGAATTTTTGACATTCTAACTTCTTTGCTACTTTCTGAAAAGTCGAAAGAATCATATTATGTAGGCGTTGATCAACGATGAAGGTATTATTTTTCGTTTTTTACTTCTTGGGAAGTTGATAACTCAGAATTGTACATAATTTACTAAGTTACTGTTTTCTAGGATTGGTTAGAGGCGAGCTGAGCCGAGCTGGGCCCCCTAACCCCTAACCAGGAATAATTAATTCCTTTGAAACAGCTTGAGGATTGGTTCCATATAGTACTACAAAACTTGACAATGAAAACTGGAGTTTTGATATCGTGATTAGTCGAATAAAACAGTGAGTAGAAGACAACTTTTTTCATTGTATAAACTTATAGTTTTGATACCTTTTTTGTCAAGGTATCATAAGTGACATTTTGATCGAAAATCAAATTTTGTGGCTATTGTAACTATCAGAAGTATTCTAGTAAGTTTTGCAGTCTATATTAAATAGTTGGTGGTTAAAACTCGATTGTATTTTATATTTTATCATTAGTGACACTATAGTATAACATACAGACTGGCACTATAATCGTAAGTATCAGATTAAAAAGACAAAGTATAAGAAAAACAATGAGAGGGTACAGTTTATGTACCTTACGATAATAATTTTGCCACTTACGATAATAATTTTGTTACCGCACCTATATCGAATCCTACTAAAGTAATGTAAACAACATAAACACAGGGAAAACATGAAATTCATACCAAATTATAGATATTTTCACTAAGAATGGACCTTGGAAAGATAAATATGGAATATTGAAGTACAGTCGGGTCCGGTTATGACAAACTCTGCTTATAGCGAGCGAAAAATCGACAATTTAACTTCATACATTTTAAGTTCTGATACAAGCTCCGATATAATGAGCAGATATGTTACATAACGAGCATATTTCCCTTGCCAAACTGCAGAATAACTTCACTTATAATGATCAATTTCTAATTTGTGAAGAACATTATTAACTGCTGCGATTACCTACAAGGAAGGTTTGATGATTAATCGGACTGTTAGCTTCTAAAATAAAGTATGATAATGATAAGAAACTTGTTTTAACTCGTTGTGGTAACTCCTTGTAAGCGATTTTCATTGTATATTTACCATACAGTTGTCATTGGTCATTTTCTTGTTGCTTGTTGTTTAGTGTAATTCTTACTCTAATCGAGCCTAAACACAGATAATAATTAAAAAATGGGTTATAACCAAAACCTTTTACCACGACCTGTAGGATATAGTTAGCACATTTTGTTGGCACCCGCATACTCGTTATAACCGGCCCAACTGTACTTTAATTATGATTAATTCAAATAAACAAAAAAATGTCTCCTGCACAATTTTCTATACACCGCTTACGGTACTTTCCTAAAAACTCAATATTCCTAGATTCTGTAACAGGGTGGGGGACGGGGACTAGAAACCTTCAGAACTTGAAATGAGTAAAATTAAAATTAACAGTAGAGAATGCAGGGGCGTTCAAGCTCCAACACATAATTACTAATTTAATTAACGGGTTGTTAGTTGTTACAGGAAATGAGGAAATGTTTCAAGGACAAGAAGAAAAAAAATATCAGAGATTGGAACCACTACAAGCTTCTGTGCAGGACACGCCGAAAACCATTTTTATCTATTAGAGCATATTATTGTAAAGTAATTAATTATAAGTTATTACTTTAAAGGAGGAAATGTAGTGCAAAAGTATTATTAAAGGTTAATTTCTGTTGTTATGAAATTGACCTAGTTTGTTTACTATTGTTTTAAACTAGTAATCAATTTTTTGTAGTTAATAGCGGTTTTCATGTTTTACTATAAATCAGTATTATTTATGCATTACAATTTATAATTACATTAGTTTATTAATTAGTTAAAACTAATATAAAGTATTCATTTTTTGTACATTATTGATCACTTTCGAAGTTAAAATGTGCTATAATTCAAAAATTTATTAAAATTTCAACTTTGTACGCCTAACACATAGGCAACACTTTTTACTGTTTAATTATTTGCTTGAAATTTGTAGAGTGGGGTGGTTACTAGATCGCCAAAAGTTAAGACGGGGACTAGAAGTAGTGGCGATAGGAAGCAGTACTATCCTACTATCCACAGTTTCAACCTGGCATCTTAGAAGAACATATAATAGACGGTATCGAGAATGTGACTGCAGAAAACTCTTCCTACAAGAAAATAGGATGTTTAAAGGTACTTGCTCTAATTTTAATATTTTTGTAGCTTTATTCTGGCCAGTTTAGGATAAGATCTTGTAGTAGTTTATTTAACCCTCCGTAGCACGCGCTATGAGCAAATCCCTCACATTTTTGTTGTTTAAAACTACAGCGCGGGAAGTTTAAATCAGCAAAATTAAAATTGGCTGTAGAAAATTCAGGGGCGTTAGGACTCCAACGCCTAATTACTAATTTAATTAACATTCTGTTAATTGTTACAGGGAAATATTGAAGAGCAAGAAGAACAAAAACGAGTGATTGGGACCAGATATTCATAGATATTGAAGAAGGAGCTTTTGACAAGGCTACTTATGAAAGCATAAGGCATGCTCTCCAAACATATGGCACGCCTCCAACCATTGTCAGGCTCATATGCCGGATACTGGAAGAGCTGTTCAATTAAATGTTGGATACACAACTACAAGAGGCATTGCTACAAATGGTTGTGTCTAGAGAGGCGTACTCTCACTACTCCTCTGGAACATATTGGTAGACTGTCTTATCAGACGCCTCAACAATCTTGGTTTTTATACCATAGACCAGTGGTATTCAACCTGGGCTACGCGTACCCCTAGGGGTACGCGTAGCAATCTTTTGGGGTACATTTGGCATGACGCAACCTGCCATTTTTTGAAACACAACAACGTAATCTTACTTATAGAACGTTATTGTCTTTAGCTGGCACTAAACATACGTCATCAAAATTTTTTGCATAATATGATGGGGGTACTTGAATATAAAGAAAATGTTCAAAGGGGTACGCGAACCAAAAAGGTTGAATACCTCTGCCATAGACTATGCAGACGACATTACGACTCTGCAGTCAGGCAAATTTGAGAGCACTCGATCGATGCGACAGACTAAGAGAAGCTCTTAAAATAACTAAAAATGGCGTAACGACACTCTTTGACGGTAAATCCGAACAAAACGGAGCTGGTTCTTTTCACTAGAAAAAGGAACTAAGCAACATGATCTTGCCTACTTTGAATGAAATTTCCCTAAATCTTGTGAGCGAGGTTTTAAGTATCTGGGCATTATTCTCGACCACAACCTTAATTGGGGAAACTACATCAAAAACAAATTACACAAAGCAAGTCTGGCTTTCTGGCAGTGTCGCAGGGCGGTAGGAAAGACGTGGGGTCTTTCTCCTAAAATCCAACACTTAGGACCAGTCCCACCAACTCTGATTAAAGAATTTAATCACTGTTAATGGCAGTTAATCAAACAATGAGTTGTCATAGCAATTTGCTATTAACCGTGATCAAATTTTTTAATCAGAGCTGGTGGGACTGGGCCTTAATTACTAATGTAATTAAAGTGATGTTAATTGTTACAGGAAAATGTTCGAAAGCAAGAAGAACGAAAACGAGTGATTGGAACATGATATTTATGCTTTAGTACAGAACGCGCCAAAAGCCATTTATATCTTTTAAAATCTTACACGTTGTAGAGTAATTAATTAATATTACAAGTTACTACTTAAAACTGTTTTCTATTTAAATTTAATTAATTTTAGTCGTTAATAGTGGTTTTCTTGTTTTTCTATAAATCAGAGTAGCTCCAGCATTGTTTATACATTAAAATTTATTATTATATATTATACTTGTTTGGAAGGCGCTTACAATGCTGTCAGTTATTTCTTCTCTCTTCTATTAGTAAATTTTAAGCCGATTTAAATTGTACTTTAATTATTTACGTAGTATCACATTATTATCATATATTTGTTGTACCTATATAAGGTAGTTTAAAAAATCGTTTATATCATTTAGAAGCGTAGAAGTAGAGTAATTAGTTATAAGTTACTACTTTAGACTGTTTTTAAATTAATGTTTTGTCATTAATAGTTGGTTTTCTATAAATTAGTATTGTTTGTGCATTAAAGTTTTTAATTATAATAATAGTTTGTTAATTAGTTAAAACTATTATGTATTTTTCGTCCAATATTAACCACTTTAAATGTGCAAGTCAAAAATTTGTTAAAATTTGCAACTTTGTACGCCTAAGAGTACATAGGCAACACCTTGTACTCTCCCCCTACATTATACATTTTGTATAAACGATAGAAATTTGTAGAGTGGGGTGGTCACATGATCACTAAAAGTTAATATAAGGCCGAGTTTCGTCACTCGAAAATTTTGTTATCAACGCTTCAAATCAGCTTCGAAGAGAGAAATTTCAGGTTACTCGTGTGAAAAATCAACTTCGACTTTTTGAATTTTTTTTTTCTTGGAAGTTGTTAGTGGCATTGTTCTGAATATCTCTAGCGACTTTCGAATCATTTTGTCAAATAATAAATGCAGGAAATCAAATTTTTAAGAAACAATTATTTATTCGTAATACAACAATAATAGAGCGCTCAGAAGCAAATTGTGCCCCCGGAAAATATGCCAACTAAATTTAAAAACTTGGGGGGGTAAAACTTTTATCCAATCACGTCAAGAAAGTATGTACAGTCAGTGGTGGAAGTGGAGAAAGTTATTACACATTCACGCTTTCCCAGGGGCACAGTTTGCTTCTGTCAACAGTATAACCCAGTATTTTCTTTTGGAAGACGTTCATAACGCTGTCATTTATCTCTTCGCTCCTCTGTTAGTCAATCTTATGCCAGTTTAAATTGTACAATAATTATTAATGCAGTGTATTTGTATATTGTGTAGTTAAGTTTGTAATATGTTAGCAAAAGACTTTGTTAGCACAGTAATTTAATTTATTGTAGTTTTATAAATATTATTGTATGATGTCGTATATTATATTAAAAAAAAATAAACGCTAGAAAATAATTAATTTTTTTATTTAGAATCTGTCCACTGCCCAATGTATTCCAAGCAAGGTCCTAATTTTATGTTCAATTTTACGCCTCTCAATTCTTAGCATAAAATTTGAAGAATTATAACTCTACATAAAAGTTTCAAAGCCGAATATCTTTTAAACTAGAGGACCACAAGCGCCCACATTCTAAAAGAATATTTGCCGCTAATAGAGCTAAAGAACCGCACCCTCAAAACTGCAAAATTTGAACTTTAAAAAACAATTTTTTCAAAAATTGCTTTCAATTTTTACGATTTTCGGACTTGGTAGTAGGAGAGCAGAAAGGCGATAAGATCGTCAAAACAAATTTTAATATCAAAAATATTTACCTCAATAAATGGCATTTTATTTTATGTAACGTTATTGCATATACGATAAGCAGATTCAATTTTAAATTTATTTACATATTTTTCTATTAAATTATATTTATTTCGACGATCTTATAAACCTTCTGCTCTCCTAATGTATCAAATGGCTCGCACACCGCAATTTTAGAACTTTGAGCAGTTTGTTTACGTTTTTTACGGCAAAATTTGATGATTTTGGCACTATACTTTTGAACGCGAGGAGATAGAAAGTTGAAATTTTACATGAGGGTAGTTCTAGGGTTGAGAAATAATTTCCACTTATTAAATTTTCCAAAATTACCCCTAAATTGGCGTTATCTGTTCTGAAAGTACAACACCTTAAATATGATTTCTTATTTGCTTTATTTATTATTTAGGGGTGGTTTTGGAAATTTTAATAAGAGGGTATTATTTCTCAACCCTTGAACTACCCCCATGTAAAATTTCAACTTCCTATCTCCTCTAGTTCAAAAGTATAGTGCCAAAATCATCAAATTTTGCCATAAAAAACGTAAACAAACTGCTAAAAGTTCTAAAATTGCGGTGTGCAAACCATTTCATACATTAGGAGAGCAGAAGGGCGATAAGATCGTTGAAATAAAATTTAAATTAATAGAAAAATATGTAATAAAATTTAAACTCGTATATTTAAGCGATAACGTTACATAAAATGCTATTTATTGAGGTAAATATTTTTGATATTAAATTTTATTTCAACGATCTTATCGCCCTTCTGCTCTCCTAATGTATGAAATGGTTTGCACACCGCAATTTTCGAACTTTTAGCAGTTTGTTTACGTTTTTTATGGCAAAATTTGGTGATTTTGGCACTATACTTTTAAACGAGAAGAGATAGAAAGTTGAAATTTTACATGAGGGTAGCTCAAGGGTTGAGAAATAATACCCGATTATTAAAATGTCTAAAAACACCCCTAAATAATAAATAAAAGCAAATAAGAAATCATATTTAAGGTGTTGTACTTTCAAAATTGCGGTGTGCGAACCATTTGATACATTAGGAGAGCAGAAGGACGATAAGATCGTCGAAATAAAATTTAAATAAATAGAAAAATATGTAATAAAATTTAAACTCGTATATTTAAGCGACGTTACATAAAATGCTATTTATTGAGGTAAATATTTTTGATATTAAAATTTGTTTCGACGATCTTATCGTTCTTCTGCTCTCCTACTACTAAGTCCAAAAATCGTAAAATTAAAATAAAAATTTAAAAAAAATGTTTTGTCTAAATTCAAATATTGCAGTTTTAAAGGTGCGATTCTTCAGCTCTATTAGCGGCAAATATTCTTGTAGAATTTGGGCGCTTGTGGTCCTCTAGTTTAGAAGATATTCGGCTTTGAAACTTTTATGTAGAATTATAATTCTTCAAATTTTATGCTAAGAATTGAGAGGCGCAAAATTGAACATAAAATTAGCACCTTGCTTGGAATACATTGGGCAGTGGGCAGATTTTAAATAAAAAAATTAATTATTTTCTAGCGTTTATTTTTTTTTAAATATAATATACTACATACAATAATATTTATAAAACTAAAATAAATTAAATTACTGTGCTAACAAAGTCTTTTGCTAACATATTACAAACTTAACTACACAATATACAAATACACTGCATTAATAATTATTGTACAATTTAAACTGGCATAAGATTTACTAACAGAGGAGCGAAGAGATAAATGACAGCGTTATGAACGTCTTCCAAAAGAAAATACTGGGTTATATTATTGTTGTATTACGAATAAATAATTGTTTCTTAAAAATTTGATTTCCTGCATTTATTATTTGACAAAATGATTCGAAAGTCGCTAGAGATATTCAGAACAATGCCACTAACAACTTCCAAGAAAAAAAAAATTCAAAAAGTCGAAGTTGATTTTTCACACGAGTAACCTGAAATTTCTCTCTTCGAAGCTGATTTGAAGCGTTGATAACAAAATTTTCGAGTGACGAAACTCGGCCTTATATTAACTTTTAGTGATCATGTGACCACCCCACTCTACAAATTTCTATCGTTTATACAAAATGTATAATGTAGGGGGAGAGTACAAGGTGTTGCCTATGTACTCTTAGGCGTACAAAGTTGCAAATTTTAACAAATTTTTGACTTGCACATTTAAAGTGGTTAATATTGGACGAAAAATACATAATAGTTTTAACTAATTAACAAACTATTATTATAATTAAAAACTTTAATGCACAAACAATACTAATTTATAGAAAACCAACTATTAATGACAAAACATTAATTTAAAAACAGTCTAAAGTAGTAACTTATAACTACTTACTCTACTTCTACGCTTCTAAAAGATATAAACGATTTTTTAAACTACCTTATATAGGTACAACAAATATATGATAATAATGTGATACTACGTAAATAATTAAAGTGCAATTTAAATCGGCTTAAGATTTACTAATAGAAGAGAGAAGAAATAACTGACAGCATTGTAAGCGCCTTCCAAACAAGTATAATATATAATAATAAATTTTAATGTATAAACAATGCTGGAGCTACTCTGATTTATAGAAAAACAAGAAAACCACTATTAACGACTAAAATTAATTAAATTTAAATAGAAAACAGTTTTAAGTAGTAACTTGTAATATTAATTAATTACTCTACAACGTGTAAGATTTTAAAAGATATAAATGGCTTTTGGCGCGTTCTGTACTAAAGCATAAATATCATGTTCCAATCACTCGTTTTCGTTCTTCTTGCTTTCGAATATTTTCCTGTAACAATTAACAAATCTTTAATTACATTAGTAATTAAGGCCCAGTCCCACCAGCTCTGATTAAAAAATTTGATCACGGTTAATAGCAAATTGCTATGACAACTCATTGTTTGATTAACTGCCATTAACAGTGATTAAATTCTTTAATCAGAGTTGGTGGGACTGGTCCTAAGTGTTGGATTTTAGGAGAAAGACCCCACGTCTTTCCCACCGCCCTGCGACACTGCCAGAAAGCCAGACTTGCTTTGTGTAATTTGTTTTTGATGTAGTTTCCCCAATTAAGGTTGTGGTCGAGAATAATGCCCAGATACTTAAAACCTCGCTCACAAGATTTAGGGAAATTTCATTCAAAGTAGGCAAGATCATGTTGCTTAGTTCCTTTTTCTAGTGAAAAGAACCAGCTCCGTTTTGTTCGGATTTACCGTAAAAGAGTGTCGATACGCCACTTTTGGTTATTTTAAGAGCTTCTCTTAGTCTGTCGCATCGATCGAGTGCTCTCAAATTTGCCTGACTGCAGAGTCGTAATGTCGTCTGCATAGTCTATGATATAAAAACCAAGATTGTTGAGGCGTCTGATAAGACAGTCTACCAATATGTTCCAGAGAAGTAGTAAGAGTACCCCTCTCTAGACACAACCTTTTGTAGCAATGCCTCTTGTAGTTGTGTATCCAACATTTAATTGAACGGCTCTTCCAGTATCCGGCATATGAGCCTGACAATGGTTGGAGGCGTGCCATATGTTTGGAGAGCATGCCTTATGCTTTCATAAAGAGCCTTGTCAAAAGCTCCTTCAATATCTATGAATTATCAGGTCCCAATCACTCGTTTTTGTTCTTCTTGCTCTTCATTATTTCCCTGTAACAATTAACAGAACGTTAATGAAATAAGTAATTAGGCGTTGGAGTCCTAACGCCCCTGAATTTTCTAAGCCAATTTTAATTTTGCTGATTTAAACTTCCCGCGCTGTAGTTTTAAACAACAAAAATGTGAGGGATTTGCTCATAGCGCGTGCTACGGAGGGTTAAATAAACTACTACAAGATCTTATCCTAAACTGGCCAGAATAAAGCTACAAAAATATTAAAATTAGAGCAACTACCTTTAAACATCCTATTTTCTTGTAGGAAGAGTTTTCTGCAGTCACATTCGCGATAACGTCAATTATATTATGTTCTTCTAAGATGCCAGGTTGAAACTGTGGATAGTACTGCTTCCTATCGCCACTACTTTTAGTCCCCGTCTCAAAACCTTTTGCACTCGCCATAGTGCTCTTGTGCTTGGAAGTTTCTATGTCGAGTCCTGGCATGTAACGAGCTTACTTCGATCACTAAGAGAGAACTTAACATATAGAAAATGTAGAGTTGTAAATAGTTCTATTATAATTTTTAATAAGCAACTCCACGATCTTATAATCACGCTACAAACATATTAAAATTAGAGCAAGTACCTTTAAACATCCTATTTTCTTGTAGGAAGAGTTTTCTGCAGTCATATTCTCGGTACCGTCTATTATATGTTCTTCTAAGATGCCAGGTTGAAACTGTGGATAGTACTGCTTTCTATCGGCACTACTTCTAGTCCCCGTCTCCAAACCTATTGCACTCGCTATAATGCTCTTGTGCTTGGAAGTTTCTATGTCGAGTCCTGGCACGTAACGAGCTGACTTCGATCACTAAGAGAGAACCCAACATGTAGAAAATGTAGAGTTGTAAATAAATATTAAAATTAGAGCAACTACCTCAGGACCACAGCATTAGGTAATGCAGGACCACGCGAAAATAAGTGTAAAATCTTGTCCACGATAGGCAACCCATTGTACGATGCTGTATTTACGGTTGACTCCGTTGACACGATTAATAATTTTATTTGATGGAATAGTAATTTGAGTTTTATTAGGAAGTTTGACATTATTCTTTTAATTATTTAAGTATAATTTTCCGTACACCTACAACAAATCTTTTTATTAAAAAAAGATATCTCAAATAATGCATTCTGACTACTTCTAATAATAATTGGAAGGTTATTAGCTTGATTTAAGGGGTGTCGATAGGCACATCAAATCGTTTTTTTGCTTTAAAACTTTATTTTTATTTCCGATCATAATTATTAAAACAAAAGAAATTAATTGTAATGTTTATTAAAGAAAAGCTAGTTTTTAAATCTTGTTTTCCTCATAATTCATTGAATTATTGAAATTTTTAATTGAAATTGCGTATAGTACATTAACTTATCATAATACTGCCTATCATTTCTGTTTATTTATAAACTTATTGGATTGTCAGAAACAATTGTTTTCATTAAAAGCTTTCCAGGGGCCAAGTTTTTCAATGAATTCACGTTTATTTGTTTATACTGTAACTTGAAAGCATCATCTACATATATATAAATTTTGATTTAAAAAAATTTAAATTTGCTTTAAAAATCTTAGAATACAAAACGATACTCCTAGCGATAAATAAAGTACGGAAAATTATAATTAAGAATTACAATGCTATAATGTTAGTATAAATAAAAAAATAAAGTTATGCTCGGCCTATTCTACTCAAAAAGTAGTAAAGAGAAATTATAATTTTCCGTACTTTATTTATCGCTAGGAGTAATGTTTTCTATTCTAAAATTTTTATAGCAAATTTAAATTTTTTTAAATCAAAATTTATATATATGTTGATGATGCTTTCAAGTTACAGTATAAACAAATAAACGTGCATTCATTGAAAAACTTGGCCCCTGGAAAGCTTTTAATGAAAACAATTGTTTCCGACAATCTAATAAGTTTATAATTAAACAGAAATGATAGGCAGTATTATAATGATAAGTTAATGTACTTACGCAATTTTAATTAAAAATTTCAATAATTCAATAAATTAAGAGAAAAACAAGATTTAAAAACTAGCTTTTCTTTAATAAATTTTACAATTAATTTCTTTTGTTTTAATAATTATGATCGGAAGTTAGAGGATAGTGATACAAATCGAATTAAGTATCACACGTTATTTTTTGCCTAAAAATAAAGTTTTAAAGCGAAAAAAACGATTTGATGTACCTATCGACACCCCTTAATTTCTCAACATCAACATCTAGAACACTCATGATCATGAGGAGCGCAGAAATAACTGACAGCGTTATAAACGTCTTCCAAAAGAAAATACTGCTCCTTTATAGCAAATAGATATTGATCCCTTTGCAAAGTACTGTAGGCTGTATTACGGCGCGTGATGTGATGTGTGAGGCGCAAGTATTAGTTTTAAACAATTCTGAAATATCCAAATTATTATAAATCTTCAATTTCAATTTCTACACCAATTTTCTTTTTTAATAAAACCGTTATACTGTCCATCGAACTTAAAAGGCATAGTATGCAATTTTCTTTCCTGATCTAGATTTCCTTTTCTTAAATGTGTCTCCTCTGTAAATTGGAGAAAATTATGTTATTCTCTAAAATAAAAATACGTTTAATGAGCTTTTTAAATCCCATAATAAATCACGACAAACACCAAAGCAGCATCATTCACATCAAATGACATTAGGCGATTACACATTAATTTAATTTGTCCCAATTGCACTAAATTTAATTTTCCTAGCCTCGTTGGATATTGGATTATAAAAAATAGTTGTCTGCTTTGCAAGACTAAATTTAAGTGATGATTCTGCTAGTTTAATTTACACTAGTTGTAGCGTTTTTACTCTTGGAAGTTTATGTGTCAAGACCTGGAGAGCAGCAAACAAACTTAGATGCAACATCAGACAAACTTTTTACCTATACTACCCACCAAACGCAAAATATTGAGTTGTAAGTAGGTAGTTCCATTATAATTTTAAAGAAACAACTCCATCATCTTGTACTAAACTGACCAAGAAAAGCTCTAAAAATATTAAAAAGAGAACCTTAAAACATTTTCTTGTCTGTCGTCACATTCTTGATGTGGTTCATTCTATGCTCTTCTAAGTTACCAGGTGAAACCTTGTAGTACTTCTTCCTATCGCCACTGCTAGAATAATATACATAATTAAAACATATTTCCAAATTTCAAAGAAATGTTTTCTTATTTTAACAAAATATATAACTTAAAATTCTAGAATATCCTGAAGTAGTCCTCCAACGTTTGCCCTAAAGTAGCAACTACACTGTAGTTTTTCAGCAAACATAAATTCTCAAATAACCATATCCACACCACCACTAGTGGCACGATGTCTACGATTTACAAAGTGCTGAATGGTTTGAAGCTGAGCTTCACCAGTTCAAATTGGTAGCCAAGAGCCCATGTGAGATTTTACTCTGATCAGTACATTACTGAAAATTGCCATCTCTAAAAAGGAAATATGGTACCCATTGTCTTTTTATAATTACAGCCATTACGTAGCACTATTCTAAACACTCACATTCTTATTTTTATCACAGTTATTTTATAGAAACAGTTTTGACATAGTACATAATAAGGGTGGGCTTAACATAATCTTACAAAATTCGCCAATACTATGAAAACACCATACGCAATATTTTTTTTATTGTTATGCCATTTATACACCAATAAGAAGCAACCTATGTAAACTAAAAAAATTATACGTAAACAACTTACATTCTCAACGTGCACTCCATCAAATACATTATATTAGTATCATACAAATTATTAATTATATACAAATGTGTTGAATACCAAAACTGAAATAGATAGTAATTATAAAACTCACAAAGTACGTTACACAGGTTCATATAAAACTATTAACTTATTCTCTCAACTTTTGATTTTACTATTACCAGTTTTGTAGGTCTTATATACAATAAATCTTAAAAATAAATAAAAACGTAATTCGAGTTACTGTAAGATGTTCTTGAAGTACATAGTGTAAAATGTGTATTAATATTGTCGTTAACCATATCATTTTATTTACAAGCAAATATATCTAGACAAAATAAATAGTTCACCTAAGAGTAAAAACAATTAGTTTGCAAAAAAAGGAACATCTATATAGTTAGGTCTACATAAAATTACATGCTTTTGTTACGTTACACAAAGTAACCAAACTAAAAATTCGAAAATTAACAAGATTAAATTAAATTTGGTAATTATTCTACACGCTAAAGTTTCATACTGTAAATCTACTTCTTAAACACAATCAGTCGTTATATGCAGTATTTAATCCAAAAATAATTCGTTCTTCATTTATACATTCATGGACGTATGAATTAGGGTTATTTTTTAATTTAACTGCCTATAAGATTCGATTAAAACTTTTTATCGTAGGTTAGCCATTCCACATGACCTTAACAATTTTGAAACCACTACTAGATTTAAATTAAATACAATAATTAATAATAATTATTAAAATCGATTTCAAACTGGAAACAAAATTTTACAAAAATATAAGCTTCAAACCTATTATAACAATAAAACAAGAATACTGAAACCCCACTACATAAAATCTACACCACATCGCTTAGTATATTTTTGGGGCAGATCTATCATTTATAACTTTGGCTCTTTTTAAAGTGGCTCCTCTTTTTATTTGATCCATAAGAGATTCGTGGCAAACTTTCGGATCGGGTTGAGCTTTACTATTAATAAGTTGTCTTATTTTCATAGCTTTCATAGGAGGCTGCTGTAAGTTATTGCTAATATGCTGTTGAGCTAACTTTGCATTGAGAGAGTCGAGAAAATTTTGACCGGGACCTCGTGCTAATTTACTTTGAGGCATCGGATTCGACATACACGGACCTAAATCTTCTGAATGACGACGAGAACTTCGAGGACTTAAAGCTGGAGTCAATTTTGCACTTAAAGCTGCTATGAAAGTTGAGCCAACACCACCAGGACCTAAAAACGTAAAATTAACTTTAAAAACTGGTTAAACACTTTCCATCAGTATTTACAACAAATAATTGGAATTTTTTTAATATTTCATTTCAGTAAAAGAAATTTTGAAAAATTATTACCATCACTAGGTCTCCGTTCGGCACTTTGTGATCGAAGCGAATTAACACGGCGTATTTCACTTGGACTTCCAGATACAATTTGTGACGGATGTGCATAGATTACACCGCCCGACTGAGAAACGTACGATGGTTTTTGTTGTATCGGAGTTTGAAAAGTGCTGAATACATGAGATTGCGGTACAACATTTGGTGATGGTAAGTTGTTCATTGGTGGAGGATGTGTAGACGTCTGTGGCAGAGGATGACCTCCTTGAGATGCCGAAGACATACGACGAATGGAACTGGGACTTGCCGGTGTATGTTTGAGTTCAGTTAAAGCTTTAACAGTTTCTGCTACGTTTACTGTAAAAAAAATTATTGTTAAATAGTTTAGTTTAAAGAAAAAACTGCGATATACATACCAGAAACGTGGCTTTTCATATTTGGTGTTGCATCTAGTAAATACGCAGGTGGTGGAGGTAAATTTTCTTCAGAATTGACTGGCGTAATTGCTCTATTTGTATTTGTAATTGAAGAAGTACGACGAATCGGAGGAAGCGGTTTGTTTACCGAACCCGATCCACGACGTAATAGTGTATTTCTCATAGTACTACTTGAATACATTGCTACAAAAATTACGTTAGTTAACTTCATCAAAAATATAAAGTATAAAAATCTACAGCGATTTACACTAAAACTACAGTCTACCGAATTGAAGGTTAAAGTACACCAAATCTAATTGTTCTTTTAACATAGCTAATATAACAAAGCACAAATTTACACTTAATTTGTTTTCTTCATCCATCAAGGCTCACTAATCCCCCTTATCTAAAGAATTTCCGCCACACAGTTTCATAAACGAAGGGTACTAATCGTATAAACGGCAATTAAAAGATTTGTTTACACAGATCGCTTTCTGTAAACATCTAATAGGCAAGCAGATTACGCCAAATTTTGAATAGTTCTAGACACGCTGGACAAAGTAACAATTTGAATTTTGAGTAGAATTGGTAATAGGTATAAAAACGAGGCGCTTTTCTCAGGCATATGCCTGACCAATAATGTTTAGCCCACCTCTGAAGGTAGAAGATTGTGTGGTAGGCCGTTGTATGTGCTTCACAGTGTCAGATGTCTTAGTTCAAACTAGTCATCTCTGTGGGCGACCGTATAACTCCACTTCACTCATTCGAGGCCTCGTTCGAAATCCTCATACCCACCCGTAACGAGTGGCAAACTAACACTGAAAATCTAATTCACAGCGACCCAGTTGGGTACACATACGAGTCATGCTCTGACTTGGGCTCAGGGAAGCCTTCTCTATCTGTGCCATCTGCGACGAGTTTACCAAAATAATAAGTCTTATCAGAACACATATGAAAAGGGCGATAGGCTTACGCCCCATCTATAAAATCCTACACCCTTTATTATGCAGTGGCTGTTAGTTATACTTCAAGAACATTTAAAATTGGTAAAAAGTATGTAAAATGTTAAGCGGCGTCCACACTATCGAACCGAACTTCGAGCCGAGCCTCGTTGTGAACAAAAAACATCCTAATTGGCTAACGGAGTTTGGTTCGCTAATTTGGACGTGTTTAATGAGACTTGGTGTGAAGTTTAGACGCCGCTTTAGCTTCTCTTACTATTTTACTAAGTACTCGATCATGAAAAACATGCAAAAAATTAAAAGAAACAAGCAGTGCGCCAAGTTTAATAAAGAGCAACAAAGTATTTACGAGTTAATCAGAAAATAAGAATTCAATTACTTGTACTCTTGTACACTACTTTTACTTTGAGTGGTCAGTACCGCTTGCTCTCTATTTCTTACAGAATTCTTACTTTCCGAATTATTTTTGGTAAGACGGAAAAAAGCTGGGAATTGATTGTTAAATTACCTGTCATAGATAGTGGACGACGTCTGATGGCATTTAAGTGATCACCATTACGTGGAAGAGTGCAGTATTTGCCAGCAGTCTCTAGATTAGACACCGACATATCTAACAACACACACTAATCAGCACTCCATGCCAACACATGTTCTCAAATTTTTATATAATGAATTGTAGCATAATCAATGAGTTTTCAACAGTTCGAAAATGATTAAATTAAGTTTTTGTTTTATTAATTAATTATTAAGCAAACCGATTTTAGAATAAAAATATCAAAGGTTTTTTTTAAGATTATATTGAAAAGATTCGACAATTGGCTCGTAAAAATTAGAGAACATAACAAAATTTAACTAAAAAAATGTTTAATGGTAAAACAGGGTAAAACAAATATATTTTAGAACAAATTTTCATACGAAAATCTCGTTGCTAAAAGATACCTGAATATAAATACGAATACAGCAGTTATAAACAGAGTTGTAAACTTGAGATAAACCTCTGGATGTTTATTTAAGCAGATGAAGCATATTGCTAAAATCTAAATTAAAAATAGTTTCTCTTAATCGTCTAAGGAACCAACCATAGCTTACGAAAAATAAAATTTAGGTTCTTTCTCAAGTTAACTAATCAATAAATAAATATAACTGCAACAACTGAGTAAAATTAGTGCAAAAACACTTCAAAACCATGCAGAACAAAGAAAATTGAAATAAAACAATGAAATATTTTACCTTCGGCGTGAACAGCTTCTTCTACTGGAAATGTGGTTTGACTTCCATACCCGCTTGAAGACTCCAAAGAACTTTCGCTCGTGCTCCCATCCTTTTCAGTTTCGTTAGGTCCCTATAATTTATCATTAAGTGTTTTTTTATAAAATACAAGATGAAGATTTAACAAACCTTTTCTGTTGTAGTAGATGTAGGCACAATAAATTCGGCAGGAGGCGGCGGTAAATTCATTTCTTGGGCTTTACTTGCCGCCATACTTGCTAGCTCGTGCATATTCACGTAAGTTGGCTGAGGCAGATCTCTCGCTAAATGTGCAGGTAAAGGATTTGGTTTTATGAATTTGTGCTCGATATTTCCCGGTGGTAATACGCGTACACCCGTTGTTATCGGCTTGGCTGGAACACTAGGGCCACTCGGTCTCTCCAAAGACGAACAACGCTACACGGTAATCAACCATTAAAATTACTATAAAACGACAATGAAATACGTACTGTCGGTAATGGTGGCTTGTTTTGCATGGACTTGATCGATAAAGCTGGACTGTTTGGCGTAATTGTTGGCGAACTTTCCGTGGGAGTCACAGCCGAAACGGGACTTACAGGTTGCGATGTACTTTGATCGGGCGCTTGGAATGTATAAACAGTCAGAGGAGGCCTTTGATGACCTTTTTCGTAGGCCGATGATATGGTGTGAGGACGGTCGGTCATGATAGCATTTGCTGCTCTTTCAAATTGCACAGTTTCTTGTAAATTCGGCCAAGTTGCTGTAGCTATTGACATGGAGGCGTTGGAAAATGGTGTACAAGGTGTACTCGAACTACTACTATTACTACTATGTTCCGACATATTGGAAATCTAAAAAAAAACGAAAGCAATTTTTTAAACAGCGAAATGCGTAATACAATCAAAATTGTAAAACTGGATTTTTGTAAACTTACTTGTGCTACACTCAAAGACGACGGTGGTCTAGGATAAAGAGTATCTTGAGACGTAAATCCCGAATCTCGACTCGAGACAGATGTCATCAAACGGACATTTTGAGTTACAGACTGTACACAAGACAACATCAAAACTAACAGGCAAAATAATAAGTAAAACTTAAATAATAACAAAATAAAATAACCACCCTCGCGTAATGGGTATAAAATAAAATATAAAAAATAAGTAAATAAATGATATTAATCGACAAAAATGTAAAAAAAGATATAGTGTTTTATCTAATAAATAAAATCCAACACGCTAATGTAAGCAGCTATTATCATTACTTTTACCCTATTCGGCATATACGTCAAACTATTAGAGAAATAAATCAAAATTACCTGAGATAACGATCGTTTCCAATGCGGATGACTAGGAGAATGGTGGCTTTTGGAACTCCCCGAAGAAGAGCTATTTAAGGAACTGATAGAACACATTGAAGATTTTCTAGAGCCTAAGCTGGAAGGAGACGATGGCGGTGTTTGAAAAGACCACCCACTATCAGAACTTTTTAAGTCTGCAATCACTTGCTCAGAAGCTGGAGGTAGTGTTTGAGGATCGGTCGTATTTTTTTCTAATTGAGATACAACTTCTTGAATATGAGATAATTCTATTAACATCGCAACTTCTTCGTCCTACATTAGAATAAAATTATTTATAGAAATAGCAATTAAAAGAAATGGTTAACTCACCATTACAGGTTTAAGAAAACCCACGAAGGTACAAAATCTGCTACGTTCTTCAACTAAAGCAGCTCGCACTGCCTGCTTTTCAGTTTCTTCTATCAAATGTCTACGTTCTGTTACTTCTTGTAAACCACATTCTAATCGCTTTTGTAATTCTCCACTAGCTCCTTTACGTACTTTTTTTTGTAATCGCAAAGTGTCCGTAGAGCGTTTTTTCAGTTCAGAACGGGCTCTTTTGTAATCTAAAATATCGAAGAATTACAAATAATGTTATTTTTTAGGCATAAGGACAAGTTAACCTTTGGCATGTTCTTTGTCTAAATTAAGTACAGTTTTCTTCCAATCTTCTAGTTTTTCTTGCAATGGCACTATCAGACAGTCCATAATAGCACTAAAAAACATAAAATCTACATTAAAATACATTCCAAACTTAATTTTCATCATAAAGTTCAATAGTTATATCTGAACGAGAATTATTTAAATAATTTGAATTCGCACAAACAAGACAATTAGCACTATTTGAAGCGCTATTTAGACGACTTTCCATAAATTAATTCAGTAAATTTCTTACATGTGACAGACACCATGTGTCGAATACAAGTACCGTACATTATTACACTCAAATAGATTTATTTTCAAGGGGAGATTATTTTTAATTGAAATTATAATTTGTTGTTAAGTAACAAGAGACAAGGGCACAAGAAACTTAACCTTTCTTAACTTGCATATCAAAGATAATTCTAATTATTTTTTTAAACGCGAAACGCTGAAACGGTATTATGAATATGGCGCTCCTGTGATAAACCTCCAGATTAAAATTGATAAAAATGAAAATTTTTTGTATTTTCTTGGAGGTTTTAACTGTTTTGTAGGTACATACTTAATATTCAAATAAAGCTCCTAGAGCAAAAAGTTTCTCAACAGTTAATACTCTTTTGATTAAACTTTCCGTTATAATTTACCTTGTAAACGTTTTCAGGCGAGTTTCAACAGCTTTATGCCTAAGGCATATCCTTGTCAAGGCAGTTCCAATATCTTTTGTAGCTCCTGAAACAAATATTCAAAATAAATTATTTTACTCGAGTGAATTGCATATCACAGTATTAAACACTTACAACATCTTTGATCAAATAGGTATTTTCAAACAATTTCTATTTGATAAAATAGAAAATTGTAAGGACTCGAAGTCATACCCAATTAAACACAAATCTTTAGAAAAGTATACTATTTATTAAAAGTATTACGCAGTTGGAAACAGAAAAACAGTCATGTGTTGTTGGTTTTCCAACTGTTAAATTTTCGTACTTCTTTTTTGGTATGTAATCAATATTCAACAAACTATAACTTTGTAACGCAACCTCCAAAACACATCACCACCCAGCCACCCACCATGTGCTACAAAACAACAGACTGGGTATAATCATTTTATAAGCAACTGCCACCTGTGATCTTACATTCTCGCTTTCACAGATTCAACTGTAGCTCTTTAAAGTTAAATAAACCTAACTTTAATGCATTTTTATTGAATTCTTCAAACTGAATTAAATTAGGATGATTCAGTCTCTCAAGGCAACGGCTCATAGCTCTAGTACTCTAGTACATAGTACACAGAGACACACGAAACTAGTTGCGGTTGTACAATACAAAAAAACGCAGAATACGGCTTTTGCTGAACCAAAGATTTCCTTTGGTAGGATTGGTCCTTAAGGCCTAAGG
The DNA here is from genome assembly GCA_950108345.1 of Malthinus flaveolus. Lineage (NCBI taxonomy): Eukaryota > Metazoa > Arthropoda > Insecta > Coleoptera > Cantharidae > Malthinus > Malthinus flaveolus. Next base: position 66,483,577 of record OX467285.1, read on the forward strand.
ATGGATTTAAGAAGTAGAGCCACCTAAATTTTTCATGCAGGTGGGGGAGGGGGGGAGTTAACCTTAACAAAGGTTAATTACTGCGTAGGGTTTAGGTATATAGTCGAGTTTGGTATCATTTTATCTCCCCCCTCACTCGCCTCATACCTCAGCCCGCGACGAGGGTTTAGGAATCATCGTGTAAACTTTTTGATTTTTTGTGTTCGATTTTTTTTAAATAAATACTTTAATGTTTACTTATTTTACGTAGTTTAACATCTTTATCGTTCAGCAAGAACCGTATAATTTACCGTACAGATGCAACTATAATCGATAAAACAGGTTTTTGGGCAGAATTTGGAATTTTTTTTAAACTTTAACGCGCTCTAACGCCTACACCGCGGGTCTGGGATAAAAATCTGCCAGATATAATTTGTAGGAAATTTGATGTAGTTTGCTTTTATAAGGTATCAATTTTCTTCAAATGTGTGTAGTTTTGAAGTGATAAGCGAAAACTGAGAGAACAGTTTATGGCCAATTTTGGAATTTTTGTTAAACTTTAACTAAACGTTAAAGCGTTTAAAGTAAACGCTCTAGCGCCTAAACCGCGGGTCTGTGGTAAAAATCTTCCAGATATAATTTGTAGACACTTTGATGTAGTTTACTTTGGCAAAGAAGAAATTTCCTTAAAATTTGTGTAGTTTCGAAGATTTGGGAATTTTTGAAAAACTTTAACGCACCTCTGTTCGCGCCATCGCCATAGTTTTGTTTATCGCTATAGTTTTTTCGTTGTTTAATTAATTCGATTCGTTTATGTATTAGTAACAAGATAAAAAATAGAGACGTTTGACAGAAATTTGCTTATATATAAAAGATTAATACAGTCCACAAAGAAAGAAAGAATCGGCGGCAATAGAGGCAAACATGGTCCATGTCGAGCCGGATGACTAAAAGAACTTAGAAAATTCGTACATTTCGTTGCTTCGTTCCAATATCGGGTGTCGTCTGGGTGAGTTTGTGTAGGTCGTTATAATTGCGTGTATTTTACTTCATTATTATTCAAAGCGGTGCTAAATTAGATTATTTAACATGTCAGAAATTTTTAAGTTAAAATACGAAAGAGCGGCGTGCAAAGCGAAACTCACTAGATTGAAAAATTTCTTTTTATCGGTAAACCTTGCTGATATTTGCGAAGTTGACGTACAACAACTTAAATTAAGGCGCAGCAAGGCAGAATCGTTATTAGGTGATTTTACTTCCGTGGAAATTCAAATTAATTTAATTGAAAATGCAGAAAACTTCGATTCGGTTTCGGAAGAGTCTGAGCTCTTTGAGAATCAGTATTATGAGGTGCTAGCGGGCATAGATAGTGGAATCGACAAATTTCAAAAGGCTAGACTTATTGAGGAGTCTGCTTCGAAACCTTCATTAAGTAAGAAACCAGTTCAAAATATTGAGCAGGATTTTATAAAGTTACCAGCTATCCAACTTATGACTTTCGATGGCAGATACGCACAATGGCCAGAGTTTAGCGACAATTTCAAAGAGCTAGTCGATCGTAATCAGGGTTTGTCGGATTATCAAAAGTATCATTATTTGAAAGCATCTTTAAAGGCAGAGGCTAAATACGTAATACAAACTGCCGCAACTTCTGCAGAAGGTTATAAAGCGGCATGGAAGTTGTTGGAACAGAGGTACGAAAACAAAAAGCTCATTAAACACGAATATGTGATGGGTATTTTTGAGTTGTCTGTCGTACAAAAGGCTTCACATACGGAGTTGAGAATTTTGTACGACAAGGTAAGCAAATTTTTAGGGTTTCTAAAGGTGCTGGGAGAGCCAGTGCATGCGTGGGACTCGTTACTAATCCCAATTATCAACAGTAAGCTAGATCCCACAACGCGAATAGAGTGGGAAAAGGTTGATAGTTGTGAGCAAGTTTTAACCTTTAAAGATTTTATGGATTTTTTGAGAAGCAAATGTGACATGTTGCAAAAGTTGGAGCATAAGTTAAATAATGTTTCGTTGAATCAAAAAGATTCAAAAGAAAAGATAGTAGAAGGTAAACCTAAAAGCAAACACACTTTTGTAAATTCGGTAAAAACAGTTTTTAAATGTCACTTTTGTGACGGCGGCCATAGTATTTATAAATGCTACGCGTTGCGGAAAATAGATGTAAAGGACAGAACAGCAGAGATTGACAAGCGAAATTTGTGCTCAAATTGTTTGAGGCCTGGGCATACGTTACAGGATTGTACTCAGGTGGGTTGCAGAAATTGCGGTCTAAAGCACAATAGTCTTCTGCATGAAGATAACACGGGCAGCAAGGTGGAAAATCAATCACAACCTAGTAATTTAGCGGAAAATAAGCATTCATATACCAGTGGCGTAAGTTGCTCACAGGTATTATTGAGTACGGCGATCGTAAATGTTAGGGATGTGCGCGGAAAATTACATCGTGCTCGTTGTCTTCTCGATAGTGGGAGTCAATGCAATTATATCACTAGGAAGTTTAAAGAGAAATTGAATTTACCAAAGATCGCGATAAATTTTTCGGTTACCGGCGTGGGTCAATTAATGTCTAGCGTTCATAGTAGAATCAATGTCAATATTAGTTCTGTCAAAAATAATTTTAATGATGTAATTTCTTGTTTAATATTAGACAAAATTACAAATAATCTTCCAGTTTCGACTTTCAAGTGTAGCAATTTAAATATTCCAAAAAATTTGAGATTAGCGGATCCAACTTACAACCTGAGTCAACCAATTGATATCCTGTTGGGGGTAGAAGTTTTTTGGCAATTACTTTGCGTGGGTCAAAAGCGATTAGAACAAGGACCTGTACTTCAAAAAACACGTTTAGGCTGGGTAGTTGGAGGAAACTTGAGTTTTTGCGATAAAGGTGAAACGGTCGCCAGTTATTTTAGTTCAAGTGTCACCGAAAATGACATGTTGAATCAAACCTTGCGTAAGTTTTGGCAGTTAGAGGAATGTGAGAATAAAATGATAGTTTCGAAAGACGACAAATATTGTGAAACACATTTTAGTCAAACATTTAAGCGCGATGAAGGGGGCAGATTTAGCGTTAGCGTCCCATTCAGGGAAAACTTGCCACAACTAGGCGATTCGTGCGAACTCGCGAGAGCGAGGTTTTGCTCATTAGAAAGAAAATTATTGCGAAATAATGCTTTGCGTAAAGAATACTCCGATTTCATTTCAGAATACATAGCGTTAGGTCATATGTCTGAAGTGGAAAATTTTAAGGTTTCGGATGTGCAGTATATCCTGCCACATCACTGCGTTATAAAAGATTCGAGTTCCACGACGCGTCTACGCGTAGTTTTTGATGCGTCTGCGAAATCGACTTCAGGATTGTCATTAAATGATGTACAATTAAGCGGGCCTACAATTCAGAGAAAATTGTTTGCCATATTATTGCGTTTTAGAGAGCATCCATATGTGATGACTGCGGATATTTCCAAAATGTATCGTCAGGTTCTAATTATGCGAGACCAACGGCGGTATCAGCGAATTTTTTGGAGATTCAACGAGCGCGAGCAGCTCAAATGCTATGAATTAAATACGGTCACTTATGGCACGGCCTCGGGTGCATTTTTAGCCATAAGGACATTGTATCAGTTAGCGATAGAATGCGAAAATTCATTTCCCTCGACTAGCGAAATTATTAAGAATAATTTTTATGTAGACGATTGTTTGTTTGGTTCCAATACCAAAAGTGAAGTATTAAAGCTAAAGCATGAATTGGCGCATGTTTTAGCGGGGGGAGGATTCGAACTGCGTAAATGGCGGAGTAATTTCGAGTTTTGCGAAGGAGAGCGCGATAAAGGTGCTCTAAAGTTTGATGATGAAAACCATCAAGCAAAATCATTAGGCGTTGTATGGCAATCTAGAAACGATGTTTTACAATATTCGATTGCAGAGGTTTCTAGTAGTCAAGGCATCTCCAAGCGAGAGGTAGTGAGATGTATAGCTCAAATATTCGATCCCTTGGGTTATTTAGGGCCATATGTCGTTAGAGCCAAAATGCTTATCCAAGAATTATGGAAGGGAAAGGTAGGTTGGGACGAATGTATGCCTCAAGACCTATACAGCGAGTGGGATAGTTTTAAAAGTAATTTACGGGTTTTAAATAAAGTTGAAGTTTCGAGATATATTTTTAATGTAAATAGTTCGAATATAGAGTTGCACGCGTTTGCGGATGCTAGCGAGAAGGCATACGGGGCGTGTACTTACGTGAGATGTTTAGGCAAAGACGGAACTTGCACGAGTAATATTCTGTGCTCAAAATCTAGAGTTGCTCCGTGCAAAAAGGTTACATTGCCTAGATTAGAACTTTGCGCTGCATTATTAGCAGCACGTTTGGTTAAAAATATATGCGACAGCATGAGCATTGCGTTTGACAAAATCGTGTTCTACTCTGATTCGACTATCGCTTTAGCATGGATACGGGGTGATTCAGCGCGATGGAAGACGTTCGTGGCGAACAGAGTAAGCGAAATTCAAGATTTAACGTGTGAGACAAATTGGCATCATGTGCGTTCGAGCGAAAATCCAGCTGATTTATTATCACGGGGAGTTGGGGCACAGCAATTGTTAGATTCGCGGTTATGGTGGCATGGTCCGAACTTTCTGTCCGACATTAATTTTAGTTTGGAACCAGAATCCACTACTTTCAATAGCAATGTGCCAGAGCAGCGAGTTGTAACTTACGTTATAGTCGGTAATGAAAGTTGGGACGTGTTTGAGAGATTTTCGGAGTTTCACAAACTTCGGCGTGTTTGTGCATTTATGCTAAGATTTTTAGGAAACAGTAGAATTAAAGCTGATAGGAGACAACAAGGTCCTCTGCAGGTTAGCGAATTAAATAACGCGTTGAAGGTATTGGTACGGATCTCTCAACGGGAGTCGTATAGACGAGAGTACGAAGACCTTTTAAAAAAAAAGAAGGTTAAATTCGAAGAGTTCAATACTATCTCTTAATCCATTTATTGATGATGAGAAAATCATCAGGGTGGGTGGGAGATTAGACAATTCAAGTTACTGCTACGGTAAAAAGCATCCTATTATCTTAGATAAAAAACATCGATTAACGAAACTCATCTTTAGTTATGAGCATAAAAGATTGTTACATTGTGGCCCTACGGCTTTGCTAGCCGCGATTAGAGAGCGTTTTTGGTCCACCTCAGGGCGAAGCTTAGCCAGGTATACCACAAGAAATTGTATTACGTGCTTTAGAGTTAACCCGACTAGTCCTGTATATTTAATGGGAAATTTACCTAGCGTTCGCGTAAATGAGTATTTACCATTTACGAATACCGGGTGCGATTACGCCGGTCCCTTTTTGATAAAGGATAGGTTGGTTAGAAATGCGAAATTGTTGAAAATGTATGTGTGCATTTTTGTGTGTATGGCAACGAAGGCCATACATTTGGAGCTGGTAACTGATTTAACGTCGGATTGCTTCATAACCTGCCTACGTCGATTTGTTGCGCGACGGGGCAGGCCCCTCAATATGTATAGCGACAACGGAGCCTCATTTGTAGGAGCAAACACCAAGCTCAGAGATCTCATGAGGTTTCTGAAAGCCGAGTCGAAGCATATCATTAACTTTGCGACTGATGAAGACATTAGTTGGCACTTTATTCCAGCGAGATCACCTAATTTCGGAGGGCTGTGGGAAGCAGGGGTAAAGAGTTTTAAGTTTCATCTAGTGAGAATAGCGGGTAACGCAAATTTAACGTATGAACAGTTTAGCACCGTTTTGTGCCAGATTGAGGCGATTTTAAATTCGCGTCCATTGTGTCCTCTTACGAGTGATTATGACGACTTGCACGTGCTTACTCCGGCGCACTTCCTTATTGGAAGAAGTTTAACAGGCATCCAGGAAGAGAGATATCTGGATGTTCCAGATAACAGAATCAAGATTTATCAAAGGCTGCAAAAGCTAACACAACAGTTTTGGAAGAAGTGGAGTGCACAGTATATAACTGAACTTCAAGGCAGGGGGAAATGGAAACAAGAGAATAATAACCAAATAAAAGAAGGGATGGTCGTTATAATAAAAGATGAAAGTTTACCACCATGCAAGTGGAGTTTGGGAATGATTATGAAAGTGCATCCAGGAAAAGACGGGATTGTGCGGGTTGTGGAGGTTAAGAGAGCGGGCAGTGGATCTTTATTGTCGAGATCGGTGGCAGGAGTGTGTATTTTGCCTTTAGATTAGTTGAGGAAGTGTTAGTTTAAAAATTGTTAAAAACTTGGTAATTTTAAGGCGGCGAGCATGTTCGCGCCATCGCCATAGTTTTGTTTATCGCTATAGTTTTTTCGTTGTTTAATTGATTCGATTCGTTTATGTATTAGTAACAAGATAAAAAATAGAGACGTTTGACAGAAATTTGCTTATATATAAAAGATTAATACAGTCCACAAAGAAAGAAAGAATCGGCGGCAATAGAGGCAAACAACCTCTAGCGCCTAAGCGGCTTGTTTGAGAAAAAAATCTTTCAGATAAAATTTATAGGAAATATTTATAGAAATACTTGGAATAGTATAGCATAAATATTAATGCGTCTATACAGATTGAGCCCTATTTTCCTCCAGAGCAGAGCTGCCAAAACCTCAAAAAACTAACATCAAAACCGCGGTGGCTCCACTTCTTAAATCCATTCTTGAGCCTTAAGGACCAATCCTACCAAAGGAAATCTTTGGTTCGGCAAAAGCCGTATAATTTACCCTACAGACGCAACTAAACTTCTTACACAAATTTAGATCGGCTATCAGGAGGCCTAGAGCTTAGACCGTAGCATACCATATAATAGTTTGCTGCAATCAACGCCCAATTTATGGTTTTATAGAAAAAACACAGCATAATTTATTTATTTGTCTCCCAAACTATCAAGACCAAACCTTCCTGAGACCTATAATAGATCAGATCTCACTATCCCATAATCAGAATACTCCCCAGCACTCATTTTATACAAAAATCTCAGGATACGAGTGTATATCAGTATAGGTATGGCGGCACTTTAAACCCCGCCACTCTTCCCTTTCTCAAAGTCTCCCATTTTGTCTTAACCTTCTCAAGCCCTCCACGCCCAAGGTCGGGCAAAAGAGCTGTGAAGGAATGACCTAGGGTAAATGTCAATAGCTCAATAGCCCAAAACATATAACATTAACCTTCAAGTTAGAAGGTTAGTGACGTATAAAGGTTAAGTGACGTCGGGAAGTGGCACCTGAGAAAGGGGACAAATCCCATGACAAAGTGGCGGGGCGTGGAAGGGGTCAGGAGGGTATAAAGAAGGTTAAGACAAAGTGGTGGTGAGACCTTGAAAAATGGGCGGAACTTGAGGCCAACACCATCAAAGAAGCAGGGTTTAAAAATGAGGAGTGCGGTGGTTCAAAGAGCCAGAGGAGAAAATAAAAATCTTCTTAAATAATTATATTCTTCTATCGATTTCATTGAACGTCTCTGCTGGTTGTAAAGTCAAAAACACCATTTCAAACCGAAACTTCTATACCTACTTGTATCTTTTCTACATTATACATTGGGTTGCGGACTCCAGCCCCCACCTTACCATAGTCTTACAGTGTTTTTAAATATTTGGAGTTTCTTCCAACAAACGCCGCCAATCTCCGTTCATTGGCAATTACATCGAAAAAGTGTCAGTAAAAAGAAAAGAAAAAAACTCAATACGCAATCATTTAATGGAGTAGTTAAACTGTTCAGGGATCTTACAGCCACTAAAACTCATTACGAAACAATTCTTGATATTAAAGTCCAATTTATTCTCATTGGTTCATTCGAAAATACTAACAAGATCAGCCCGAAGCGTGTGACAGATATTATAGTCTTCACATTACATATTCTGAAGCACCCAACACCAACACATCTCAGATAACATTGGCAAAAAAACAAGAATAACAATGACCCAGGATTACTGCCCTGAGGTACACCCGACAACACCGGTATAGTCTTCGACATCAAACCCATCATAATATGCCCAATGCATATACGTACTGACAAAGCTTTCTCATCAAAATGTCATGGTTTATTCGATCGCTTTCTTAAAATCTGTCTAGATAGTAAATAGTATCTAATGTATTTTAAAATATAAAACATAAAGAACGTCATTTTCAATTTTCGTCTAGGTACTAATAAAACATGGCAAAGAAGATGTTGAATTTGATTAGGGAATTCATCGAGCCCATAATTGGCTTACTACTTCCTATGTAACGCCGCGGTAATAACCGAGGGAGCTACTCTATGATTTACACCTAATGCACCACCACATCAATTTGTGTGTTTTACAACTTAAAATGATGGTTTAGAGTCCACGTGTACATATTTACAAGATAAGACAGCGCACGTAGAGAACTAACTACAGGAGAAAAGGGGACGTGAATAACGACTTTCAAAGAAGCTCTAAGTAAGCTGAAGAAGTTATTAAGGTAAATGTGGATTTATTAACGAAGTTTTCAATGTGTGCAACTCGGTGAAAATTGGTGCTACAAATGATTTGAGCTTGTCCGGTCCCAGATTGCATTTGTATAAAAAAAATTAACCGGCAGAAAACAACACCATCGCTAATCCGGATTAGCGAGAAAAGCTTTCAGATTAGTATTTATATAATTACAGAAAAGTAAATGCCCTTGAAACAAGCAATACCACTACTTAAGAAAAACTAGAATTTAAAGATAATTGAAGCAGTAAATTGCATTAGAAAAATGTACTATTTGTAGCATTTATAATAATTATTGATACTAATGACATGATGTATTAAAAATGCAGCCCACGTTTTACAATTCAAATCATATCACTTCTCACAAGAAATGCCTCATATAACGGGATTAGTTAATTAATTGGTAGAAATTAAAATATTTTAACTTATCCTAATTAAACGATTTCTCTCCGCTCTGATGGGACTCGAAAAATCGACGAAAGTATTTGTTCGGAATTGGTTGGCTTACGAAGGCAAAACTAAGTAAACCACAAAACAATGCTGAAGCTACGCTGGATGCTCTCGACTCGAAACGTTTATAGTATGTGGAAGACTCGTTTATCTCACGTCTCAGCCAAGCGAATTCAAGTTGAAAAGGATAAATGTAACTTTGTTCCATTATGTTCTAAGACGATTGGTAAAATGGCAGAAGAGTAATTTAATTCAATTAGTATAGTAATTTAACCAGCATCTTCTTAGCTGTGTATTAATCCCAAGTTTTTTCTTTAAATAGTCAATTGAATTGGGAACATAGTATTCTCATAACATCAAGCTGCTCTTGTTTTTAATCAATTATGAACGTATAAATAAAATCGCAAAGGGCTTCTTCTGGGTTAAAAGGGTAAATCGAACGTACAGAAAGATAAAGCCACTTGTTTAGAAAATCAGGGCATAAAGTCGCTAAGCTGATCCAATTAAGCACTTCGCTTATTCAAGTACAACGTTACTACGAAAATCGAGCCAATGCGGTAAAATAATTTGCAAGTAAAACATCTTTTTAGGAAAAACATTGTCTTAGCAACTTTACTAGACTTGCAAGTCGGCACTTCAAAATAGGTGTCTAATAAGAGGCGATAAAGCACCCGAAACCTTAGAGTTGCGGTACCGAAAATTAATGTCCCAAGGATCTTGACGTAATACGACACGAACCCTTTCGACAACAAATTAGCGTAAACGGAATTCCCACAAGGTATAAATATCCCGTGGGCGGATCACACACGCTTTAGCAGTAATTGGGGCATGAGTGTGACTCTGCATGACCTGGGGAGGCACGACGCCAAAGCACGAGGATCAATAGCAACCCTAAAACGCGAACGCGGGTTACTAAACTCTGTTGTAGAATCTTGAGGATAAGCCAGGATTAGATTTATATTCTTCAGAGGTTCCGCCATATATTTGTCCTTTTCTCTAATAAAAACCGATCACGAATCGCCAATTGAACACGTACCTATAGAAAACATAGATTTTAAAAACGACGATTCCGTGCTCGTAAAAAATCAAACTCATTACGAAACTTGAAAAAAAATGTCTTTTTCGATCTCGAAAACGAAAAAAAAATTGGTTATGAAACAGCTTTGAACTATTAACAGTGTCTTATTACAAGAACAACTCGAGGATTAAAGTTACAAGCCTAATTTTTTATGTTTGCAAACAAAGAGAAGTGTTGCGCATGAAGTATTTTCAGGATAAGTGCAAGAACATTCAGGTCAACAATTCTCTTTGTATTCTTTTATAGTGTATTTGCGATTGCCTACAGCGAGCTTCGTCTTGAGTTGATATACATATTCTGTAACAGGGGCGGATTAGATTCGGGGAAATAGATGATGTGAAAGATACAAGTATCAAATATTCATGAACTTTGAAAACAAACTTCCTCTTTCTCGTGTAACATGTAATGGCATTACTTAAAAAAAAATTGCACCAATAGTGTGCTCCAATTCTGATGTATGTATTAAGTAAAAACAAACAACACGATTAATCACTTACTTTTGAGCACTGATTTGCAGTAACTTCAATGTTTTTCGCAAATTATGCGGTCTAGAAACTAAACATTACCAGGGATCGACGATTTCGAAAAGTGGGAGCGTCAGGCAGAAGTATAGAAGCAGACTGAAATGACCAAAAATCCAATGATGCAAGAGACCGGTCTAATTTTCTCTATTTTTCTAGAAGATGATAGGACCTAGAGATTACCGGGTAACAAGAAGATTGAAATCAACGCTCTCAAAATATGGCGTAGATGCATACGAAAAGAATACGAACGACAAGCCCAACCATGTTCAGACTTCTGTATATGTGCGTTATGATAGGCTAACAACAGTTTTTGCTTCCAACAAATATTCCTTATCGTTCTGACGATTCCATGGAAAAGTTACTGGTAGCTGGTACTGGTAGTTACTTAGTAGAAGGTGGCTGGCTTCGAGATACACCTTGAACTCGAACAGTTGCGAGGCACGCAGGGAGGGCTCCGAAGATATGACAGGATCACGACATAAATACTACAGAAATAACTAATACACTAGAGACGGTCCTGTACGCAAAATGGAAAGGATAAAATATTCAGCAAAAATTATGAAAAATATCAAATATTTCATTCTAAGTAGGTTCTTTATCGCCCAATAGAGTCTCGATAAAAAACGATCAGTCCTTAATACTAAAAGTATCTAAAAAGGTGAAATGCACAAGAGCTTTCAAAGATTCGCCTAATCCATTATACATAGCTTACCTTCGCCTGCTCGATAGAATAAATAAAACGAAGAGATAGTGAACGATTCAAAAAGTGCCCAAGTCAGAAAAAGAAACTTGCAACTTGAATGTATTTCCTATTCCTAGCTTTTAATTGGTTTTCTTACTTAAGTTTATTTGCAGTTATCTAAGAATCTAACGGAAAAAACCTATTTACTTCAACTTGACAATTCTATATCTACGTATTATAATAAATCAGTTATAGGTTAAATGCACAATTCTTAAAAGTTCTACTGGTAGGTGTAAGAAGCGACAATGCAATAATGTTAATAACATTGAAAAATTAATCAGTTACTCCCCCTAAATCTCAAATTTCGTCAATACAATTCAATCTCGCTGTTTAATCGTATACGCTCGATTGTGTTCCTACGTGACTGATTTATACAACTTTACAACGTCAAAAACAGAGAATTGATAGAGAGAAATCAATTTCAATATTAGACGAGGCGACAATTTTCATTATCAAATTTTCGATAACACGAATTTCGCACACATTTAACGAACTGTAATTACTAATAATTGACACCGTAATTACGATATGTAAGTGAGCCATGAAATTCTGTACGGCTCGTTCTGAAATTTGCGCTGGCGCCGAGATAATGACATTTAATAGAAAATCTACCCTTAACTTTTATACGTATTAGCCATTTACGTATTTGTAAACAAAAAAACATGCTAATAAATTATCTGTTAGCAAATTAACCGTCACAGGAATTTTACTTCCTTATAACTAAAAATCAATTCTTTCCCCACCCTTACAATATTAACCCTAATATTTGAAATTATGCTTAGCTATCGTTTATTTTCATTGTTCAGTGAGCTCGACAGAATCCGGTATAATATGTGTAATTTTATTTTACAAACAAATAAATAAATACACAACAAACACAAAAGAGTAAGGGCTTCAAAACAACAAAATGGTAGAAATTTCTTATATTATCTAGAATTGCAGGACTGAGGCGCTGTTGTAGGTATACGATTATAGTAGTATATTATAATTATAATGTTAGGAACCTAATAAAGAGGTTCTTGGCGTTTATAGTAAATTTCTAAAAAACGGCTTCAAAGGTTTCCTTTTTAAAATTTTTTGAGAGCAGTTACAGAACCATTCCTAAAAATAAATTTTCACAAAAGCTTTCACCATACAAAGCTATTATAGTGACCCGACTCGATAGACATTAGAGAAGATCCGAGCCAGTAGATATATAGAGTACCACATTCCTTTGATCCGGTAAGTGCTGACAGAGCAGCCATCTTAGGTCCAAAACGCACTGGAATAAAAATGATGCCACTATGGGGTACTCTGTATATCTACTGGTTCTACTAGAAGATGAAATTTCAGCTACATCTACTGAGAGACTGAGACAGTTAGAGCTTAGCCGGCACATTTTCGATGTGGTGATGAATAATTGAGATCTTTTTCAGTGATAAAGTTTCTCTTGAGAATCAAATTTTTAGAGTAGTAAGTCCTCTAGTCGAAATACGAGTGGACACTTTGACGATTCAACACCGTCGATCATCTTCAATTACACTAGATGTATCTTTTGGTAGATAATGTAATTAAAACTAGTCATGGAAGCCTGGAAGTCCAAAAGCAAGAGGCAGAAAGGGCAACTTCAGTTTTGAGTGACAATGCAAGAGTAGGACTAGTGTACTGTAAACGGAGAGAACAATCTGGCTCTCAAATGGGAAGACGCAGGTTCTCGTAAATAAAAAAAGTTCAACGAGTCATGTCCATGTCTTAGGGTCCCCAGACTTCGTTCTTTTTTGGGTAAACACGAACGAACGACCATATCCACACACTAGGTGGGTTTTCTGAAATCGTGGCGTCATCATCATCATCATCATCGCTATCATCTGTGATTGCGCCTACGAAAACGTTAAGAAATGGCGGCCGCAGTGGCGTTATTTCAGTTCAAAATGGGCTGAAGAATGGTTACTTAAACGAAGACAATTTCCACACGTAAATCTTAGTCAATTACGACTAGAACCCGGAGATTGGTTTAATTATTATCTATATGAATTATTTAACTATAGAGACGACATTAAAAACGTCCTTGTTAACTGCATCGTCACACACACACGAGCAGACTTGAACGAACACATTTAAAACGGACGGGTAAACCCAAGCTAAGAGAGACGATTTTTGGTCACACACCGACCGCTTTACCCAGTAAAAGAACGAAGTCTGTGGGGACCTTTAGCCTACAAATAAACTCATCTGAATCTCTATAGAGTAGGCTGCGTAGAGTAGAGTAGAAGACAACACAGACAATTATAAGAGTTTCGTTCAATTACTAATGAAACTTAAAAATGCTAGTCAAATTATTAGTATTAGATCGATAACATCGAGGGACGTTAATTAAGAAGCTACGAAGCCAGTTCAGCTCTGAACAATGTCTCTACTATCAATCTGTTAATTAGTATGGGAAAACGAGTGTTCCTTTTGAACAAAAATTAACGAATTTATCAAAATAAGCCCACCTTTGTTTTGCTAGCTCCAATTAAAGTCAAGTATCTCGTCTAAAACAAGTGTTTTCACTTAATTGTAGTACACTATACACGATAGTGTCAAGTATTTAAAAAAAAATAGGTTAAAGTTAAGTAAAGTGATTAAAAAACAATTGATAGACGACACTTCATCAGTTTCTGTTACAGCAAAAGTATCCAGTACATAGATGAACAATGTTATTTTTTCCATGAACACTCGAGCATAAAATTAACCATTAGTTGAAAGTAGAAAGCAAAGAGGAGTCCCCATTAATAAAACTGTTTTTCACACGATATTGTGCATTACTTCTAAAAATTGAGTATAAAGGGAAATGGAGCGATTCTGAAAGAAATGTTTCATATTGACATTAAAATATTAAATGAAGATTTACATAAACGATTTCTAACGAGAATAATTTACATTTTAAACTTTTAAAATTAAAAAATACTCTTACTTTTGCAAATTTTTAAATTATAAATCGAAAATTCTTTTCTAAGGCGAATGAACGTTTGATAACCATTTACTAATCAGCTTACTTCAACTCTAATATTAAATACGAGAGAACCCCGAAAAGTTTCTCTGCTACAGTTGAGAGTCGTTGGAGAAGAAAGAAAACTTTTTAAAGCCACCTCGTATAATAATATAGGGTAGTTAAAGATTATGGGTCGTCACGTTTTAAATACAAAAACACTTCTCTACAAACTTTTATGATGGTTATTATTATATTATGTTTATGATGTTTCAACGGTACTTTATGTACTTATGAACATCAAACGTGAGAAATAGTTAAGTGTACAACTAAAATTGCAATACAAATTGGTTAATTATTACATTGCTGTGGTGTACGGTAGAACCGCAAACTAAAAGCTCTCAAACTTTAACATATTGAAATTTTATTAGGATCGAAAATGATCTTTAGTGAAGTTTTCCTTTAAAAGTTTTAAATTTATATGTTCGTTACGTTACGTTAGTTAGGAAACTCGAGAACGTCTTCGCACTTAGCACACACTACGTTCTCACAAGGCGGAATCTTAAAAGTTTAACATTCATAAATGGTAGAACTGTAGAGCAGTAAAAGACAGACGAACGGGCTTTTCTTCAAATTACGTACGCCCATCAGCATATGACTGTTATTTCTCAAAAACATATTTTCTTGTAATGAATGAAGAAGATTTCTTTGGAACGAGAAGCAAATTCAGCATTGAACAAATTTTCTATACCAAATAGATAAGACTCTAAGCTTTCATATTATTCAGTAAACAATACTAATTAATAAAAATATAAAAGTTTAAAATAGAAAGTAAATAATAATATGCACTTACCTCTGGCATTGGTGGCGGAGTCTGCGATCTTTTGGAAAGCATCCAAGTAAGATGCGATGGCTTGAATCGCCGCCCTAGAAACATAGTGTTCGTGAATTTTACAATAAAAAATTCTGTGCCAAAGATTACATCACACAACTACGTTACGTTTACGTCCAAATAAATACAGCTCTAATTCGTGAATGTACATATTTGATGCATATCTCACACATACCAACGACAAAAATGTAAGAAAAACGCCCCGACGTATAAATAAAAATTGTTTTATTTCTTTGCTATTTTTAATTAGTTAATGAACTAAATTTAAAGGCGTCAACCTGGACTTCCGTAAACGCAAATAACCTTTAAATACCATCAAAAAATAGTGTAGTGTTGTAGGTTATAAGTTATAACGGTTATACCTATACAAATTTTCCCCAGATATTCTATAAAACGTAGAGGATAAAATTACTAAAATATGTAAATTAAAAATTAGAGCCCCCGTAATGAGAAAACATTAAAAATGTCCTTGAATAATAACGAAAATAAAATATTGGCACCCGAGTTCAAGTAATTTTGCCAATTTCACTTACCAACTTACCATCACTAATATATATTATAAGTAAGAAGCGAGGAAAATTATTATTCATAATATTCAAATGAAAAACTTTCAAAGGCAATTTGTAAATAAAAATATGAGAAGACATACTAAACGCCATATTAGTCAAATTTAACGGTGTGCCTGTTTTTGATCAATCATCTTACCCCTTTGGATAACAAGAAAAGAACTAACTAAAACACATCAAAAGCAGAAATTGAAAGACATTATTCATGATGACAGCGCCACCATAACTCAAAACTTTAGGATGCTTCCATTTGGTATCCAAGAATAAAAAAGAAGTTCTAGGAGAGGGTTTAAAGTTTATATGGGTAAACTCGCAATAAACTTAAATATTGTAATTCGACAGAATAGTAAATCAGCTTTAGTGTCCTCCTACAATGTATAGGTGGACCTAATCATTATTATTATTATTAGGCGTGGAAAATTAAGGCTGTTTAATAATAATATAGTAGATGTGAGAAATGAAATTCATAAAATGGAGTGCCCTTTATTGCAACACCTCTAAACAAAACAT
This sequence comes from Malthinus flaveolus, assembly GCA_950108345.1. Classification (NCBI taxonomy): domain Eukaryota; kingdom Metazoa; phylum Arthropoda; class Insecta; order Coleoptera; family Cantharidae; genus Malthinus; species Malthinus flaveolus. Next base: position 66,499,748 of record OX467285.1, read on the forward strand.
GGGCGTAAAAAATCTAATAAAGAATACAGAAAATTTCATTAAGCGATTGTCTCATTTAAGAGTTTTCGCAGTTTTATGAAAAGAATGCTACGAACAAAGAAATGTTGAAATTAAGTGGTGTTTAGGATCACGAAAGCTGTAAAAAATGTATTAAAATTTCACAAATAATTTGGTGCGCACAATCTTCCCAATTTTACAGAAAAATAAAAAAGTTACCGAATAATTTATTTCTTATGAAAAATGATACCAAACTTGTACCTGATGAACGTGCCTATACTGAAAGAATTTAGCAATAAATTATCTTAGTAAATATGTAGTTAATTAATTAGGAGTAAATAGAAATACTGTCAGTTTATATAAAGACACCTATATGATCAATAAAAGCAAAACAAATATCAAACTCGAGCTACTAAACCACCGAAATTTCTCTAAGGCCCATAATCGAAATACTTCCATATTTCAGTCGCAATCACCAAGGACAGATTACAAACAACAAGAGTTCATTTATTTGCTTGATACATAGTTTACCGACTAATAGAATCGCAGAAACCCATCATGTTCTAACGTGTAGTCTGAATAATTACCAACTACGTGATGAAAATCACTTGAACGATCATGATCAGATCCAAGTGCTACCCGGTGATAAAATATACTCCAGTTCAAATAAGGTGGCGTATGACGTATGACTCATATCATACGTCTCGCCACCCATCATACTTTAATATGGAAGATGAACAAAGATAACGTTTTTCAGAACGATTTTTATGTTACTTAGCGATGAGTCATGCACCAGCTTATTTGAACTGGGGTATATAATGTAACACAAGAAGAATAGGAGAAACAATAGGTATGATCGATATTTTGAATCATCAAATAGTTTTAACCATCATGCCGCTTCTTCGAGACACCAAGCAACCTCAACTGTGTTTCAGACATACATCCCCTTTGGGGATGGTCGGTCTATTTTTGGAAACTCACAAGACTGACAATTGAAATGGGGCCAGAGAAAACTTTTCCAGAAATGAGAGTTCAACAAAAAAGTGGAGAATACAATGAATCTTCCCAACACATTTTAAGCAGCTGGCCAGCTATTACAGTACTGAGAGATTGCACTGAATTTAAATTATCCGGAACCAGTACAAAGCAGGCGTGTAGCTTTTTTCGATGAGACAGGACAGGAATGCGTACACGGCCAGTATACGCAAAGGGCCGGCTAGCCTAAGTGTAAGGGGCATTTCAAAGAAACCTTTTGAAGAAACAAAATGAGCATTGGTGGCATATAAAAATTAAACCTCCCGCTGCACTACGCTTATACGCTTAATATAGATAATGTGATTTTTAAAAATCAAAGTGCCTCGAAAAAGTTACTCCTAGTCGTACTATATTTCATCCTAGCTCTATCAGCATGAGATATCCAAATAATGGACGAGTATAGAACATTAACCCGTTTTTATTATTACGAGAAATTTATCAAATCAAAAATTATCTTACTCATAAGGATTGTGCCAATATTTTGTGACCTATAGGCTTTCACTAAATAAAAAGTACTGCTATGCCATAAAATCACCAAACTACTAGCCATCATAATAGCTAATAGCTATTAACTTACAATATACGTTAATTTTTCAAGTCTTTCGACTTTTTCCCGATACTTTAAACCTAACGGTTTGAATTATATAACAGATTATCATAGGTCAAGAAAACTACATTTGTGTCTTTTTTTAATATTTAAAAATTTAAATAAAACTGTTAAATTCGACTTATAAATAATCAAAGGCGATTGTATGTTAATGTAGGTGAGCCAAATGTTACCCCAATAAACTAAACACAAAAAATGTCTCGCCTATTTAACTAATATTTTCGAAAACAATCTTTGGACGATAATTATATGGTGCTTTTAATAATAATTTTTAATTTCAAAGTATAATTACTATTTAATAATAACTTATTTGATTTGTAAATGTTTGTAAGTAGTTTAATTGAAATAAACGCCTCCTAGCTATATAGAGCGTTCAAATTCAGTTTGTCTGCACGGCACGGTCCTTTATCTGTTTGGGAATAGCTAAAAATTATTGTTGTATCATTGGAAGTTTAGCAGAAAAGTAAACTTAAAAGAGTTTGTCAGGTATGGGTATGCCCCTTGGATGTCGGATGAAAAAGTATAATACATTGTATAATGGGCGTAGGTAAATTGCGCACAACGGTCAAGAAGTTCCTCAAATTTGGGAAGAATGAGTCAAGTAGCTGCAGCCAGGGAGTAACTCCTCTGTATAGGTAAATTGCACTCAAATGATGAAGAGATAAAAGTTGATTAAAAATGAATGCGAGTTTTGCCAGAAGCACGCACTCTTACCTTGTGGACTTTAGCTCAAATGATGAAGGTTTTGTCTTTTCACTCGGCATTTGTCATATTTTGAAAATCGGACGAAGTTACTGCCACGAATACAAAATATAAACTGATTTATGTGCTTCTCAAATCGTTTTGCTCGTTAACAACACTTTTTATATGTAATGGGCATTTAAAAAAGTTATCGAAAAGTCATTAGGAGTTCATTCCTTGGTTGAAGCTATCTGCTGACCAACTTTAAGAAATTTGTCCAAAGTTGTGTATTTAGACTTAGACCCTCCGTTGAGTCACTTGTGCGCAAAAGAAACATTTGGAGTAGACCTGACTATAAACTGACTGTTGTCCACAATTTATCTACCCCAATTGTAATAATATAATATCCCCTTTTGAGCTTACTTGCCTATTAAAATTACAATCACGCAACAATAGTCCTTTGCGCATTGGCGGCAAAGTCATCTCTACAAGAAAGTTCGGAGAACTATACTAGAAATAGTTATTTTAATTTCCAATGCATTCAAAGAAGCCTTATTGAATTGACCTACTATCTTTTAACAAATTATAAGTCCGTAATAGAGATACAATGATTATGACCACGCTGTATTATTAGTTTATAATTACTCAATTAACTCAAGAAAAAGAGTTACTGCAGCACATCAAATTCGTGGCCTTAATATTTCTGTTAAAATGGAATAAACGCAAACAACGAAATGTACAAAGTTCAGATAATAATAAATGGCAAATTTACTTTCAAATTCTATTTAACTGTCATCTTTTTAATCGGTAACAACTTATTGTTTAATTGGTTTTTGCTGATATCTTTTACTTCTTTTGAGTAAAGCTTATATAAGCTCGATTTGAAAAATACGTTTTGTGGCACTTGAATCATGCTACAAAATGATCCAGAAACTCGTTTCTTGTCGATATTTCCTTAAATGTTTTAGCGCTTACGTAAAAGTAGTTATACAACACATAAAAACAATGCTCGTCTCCAAAAACATTGTATACCAAACATGGATTCAAAAATGGATGAAGAAGTATTTACTATTTATAGACTATTAGTACTACAATATTACGTAACTACACAAATTACAGTCCAGTGAAGAATAGAAAAAATCAATAAGTACGGAAAAATTCAAACGTAGCTGAATTTTGACATGACCCCCCTCCAAGCTTTTACAAAATCCGTTACGATTCCGTTTTTAGAAACACAGGTCTCTAAAACACTAAAGAAGTTACTGGAGTAACCTCCTCTAAGAATATTTGACCATTTGTATCGTAACAACAAGAATATAGAGCTATCCAGGTGTCATTTTATCTCCTCTGCCCGATTTAAAACTTTGAAAGAGGGTTCCATTTCTCGACTTTGATAAGTATTCCCAAAAATACTCTGTTCAAATTTGGTGAGAAGGCTAAAGTAATTACAACTTGTTGATTTTATCAATTATTCGATTTCGTACAAAGCAAGTTTTGTCGCCCCTATCTCTATAAAGTTCCCGAGTAATACTGTGCGTTTCTCGATATTACGAAATTACTTCTTGGCTTTATTACTTACATTAAAATGCATTGTAGCAGTGCTCGACTGTGTGCTCGACTGCTGGTCGTCGCGTCCGGCCGCGACCGCTGGACGTCGCAACGAAATCACACCTTTAGACATTTGTTCAAAATTATACCTCTTGTCTTTAATTGTTTCAGGTAAAATTTTGAACAAATGCCTTTTCAACATGGATTACAGAAAGTAAAGCCAAGGAATCGTTTCGGAATATCGAGAAACATACAATACCTTTCACAATCGTGTTTACACAGTCAGAGTGATTAACCAACAGTAATTTTTTCTATCGAAATTGGTGACTCCATTTAAATGCCTGAAAACCACGGAATAGCGGAATTACGGAAATTTTATTTCGAAACCGGAACTTGACCATTTTTGTACGAAAAACCAAATTATTTATTAGCAAACAATCGAAAATAAACTGAAAACTGTTTTTCGTTTTTTTCAAATCTGATACCTTTACATAAAGTTTAATTTACTCGTAGAATTATTTATATAGGGTACTAATAAACTATTGTCACGAAATGTACGAGGATAAAACTATAAAGTAGATTATATTGAACTTTTCATCATGATAAGCAAGTATTGACCAACCGAATCGGAAAGTTTCTAATAATATTCGTGTCGTATCTATGCAAATTTTGAATGTAATGCCGAAGCAGATCGAATAACTGCAAAATTTCGTATTTTCAACTTTAGCCATATTATAAAATTTTATCAACCCTCGTTCACGTACACTGACAAGAATTAAACAAATAAATTGTCGGTAACGACAGTTTGATTTAGATCCAAAACAGGGCACTTATATTCACATGATTTTACAAAAAAAAATAAACTGCTCTCGTAAACATCCGCAGTAACCCCCATTAGTTAATACAACTCGTAAATTAAACATAAACTATTTTAATATTACAAAAACATCCCTAGGAAACCCAATTCAACCATGAGTTCGCACCCTTAAAACAAAACTCACCTTAGTGTGGAATGTAACTTCGTTGCTTTGGTAATAAGGTCTTCCCAAAGAGGCATACCATTCTGAAACAAAACGAAAAAATTTATTGGTCGAAATATTCGAGAATCTACACGAAAATACATATCAAATCGTAATGCAGATATCTATAATGTAATAACAATAAACAATTAAAAAAATATTATGTTATGGTCAAGGTAATAAGCAAAATAATCCGTATAATTGTGCCAAACGAGCACGTGGGTGACCAAGTTTTATTATTAGTATCTACCTATATTGTGTAACCAATTTTGAGACACTAACTCACTCTTATATGATTTATTATTGTAATATATGTACTATTATGATGTGTTACCAGTACCAGTATTACCAAACACAAAACACAAAACAATATTTATTAGAAACTTAATTCGAGTAATTTATTCATTTAATCAGTGATAGGAACGTAATGAAAACTGTAGCTCAAAATAATATCCTGTTGCTTTTTTAGATTATCAGCTAGTTGAAACCCATAATCAATCTTTTATGCCCGCGTAAACTAACAAATTTAATTTTAGTAATAATATTAAAAGTGCACTCTCATTACAATTACAACTAGCTGTTTATTGATAAATGATGCAAAAATTTAGTATTGACCTAATTAACATCTTTTGCAATCGATATCCAATTGAACTGCCAATAACACCTCCACCCTAAAATTGGAGAAAGACAAGTTGGTATCGAGACACTTGCAACGTTTAAAATTAATTGAATAAGAGTCACAATGGGCCTTTCTAAATGGGCTCGAATTAAATTACTTACGTGTGAGAAGATCGTACTTTTGCATTTATTTACGGTTTACAATATTTGCCATTTCGAATATTTTGTTTATGTACCATGTACCGAATGAGATGATTGTGAGAAATTTATGCATTTAATCACATATTATACATTGAGCAATTTGTTTCATAATATTCGACTTTTAAACTTGAATTTATAAAAAAAAAATTAAGCAACATTAACTACTTTTTTTGGTTTTCGTCGTAGGTCAAGATACCGCTACCATCTGCGGTTTTATTGACGTTGAACGGTAATAATTCTACTACTTGCTTGATCCAAGTAAACGCATTTACCACTCAACACCATACGATCCAATTTATAACTTCAAACGCACTAATCACATTATGTATGGCGTCGTTTTAGAATTTAATACGAAATAATTACGCCAAAAGTTTCGTGCCAAAATGAATTTTGCCCTAAATTAAACAAAATTACTATTTAATTAATTTCAATTGCTAAAATTATCAACAGTTAAAATCCTTTTTGTAAGCCCACCCACAAAATGCTGTAGGATAATTTCGCAGACATCGATTTAATTTAAAACGATGTTGACTGATAGAAGATGGAAGCATAGAACGTAGATAGACGTCTGCGAGTAAACATTAAAAGCATATAGGCCTACAGGGTTATACGTTCTATATGACGCGCATAACGGGTAGGAACAAATATTAAAAAGCCGTTGAATTGGTTACTCTCAATTTTGAAAAAGGGAACCCAATACGATGATTTAGAACGGACATAGATTGTGTTAAAAACGTGCAATTAAAAATTGCTCTCAACTGTTATGCTACGTCCACATGAGATACTAAAATGTCGGCATTTGCGTCTAGATTTGGTCTACAGAGTGAATGACGATGTTTGTACATACAGCATGTAGATCGGTGTCGCTAGACCTATGATGTGTGAACACTGTTCTTTGACACGATCTAGGCGTACCGCCAAGCTAAACATTTTTTGTTCCTAGACACTTGTGGTGGTTGTTTTAGAATTAATTAATACTAAAATCAGCGTGATTCTTCTTCAGCGCGTTGTTTGGTTCAAAGAAAATACCAAAATACATATTAATTGAAATGCTGTAAGGAAGGGATCGAACAAAAAAATGCCGCAACTGCAAAGTTCGCAGAACAATTCCAGGTGTAGCTCATGTGGAAATTACTCGAAAGTTGCGTAACCTGCGAACTCAAATGAATAATAAAGCAAGAAAAATAAAAAATAATAAAAAACTTGAGAAGGAGCCGCCGATATGGTCTTGTGCATCGTTATGTCTTGTTTTTCAATTTTCAACTTTACTTTTGTTGCAAAATATTGAAAGTCATCAGCAGGCATTCTCAAAAAGTTCCTGTAATGTTCTACACATCTTCTACTCTCAGTTCCGATAACAAACGATTACATGCGTCTAACTCATTTCTTTTCATGATCCACCCTTTCATCTAGCAACTTCTTTTTTTTCCGTTCGATTTTTAGAAATGCAATCGCTGCCGCTAACTATTGCCTATTGCAAAATATGTGAACACACCGTAGACGAAATCGAGACACTTTAGTGTCTCGGGCGTACATAGCATTAAGAAGCAAGTGCGTGAAATACTTTCCAAAGCTTCTTACCTAAAACATTAATTCAAAACAGACTTCTTCACGATTTCTTCAATTAGTACTAAGTTTAGCATATAAAACGTGTGTCCATAATGGTTCAACGTATTGATTGAACTATTACTCATATCTTCAAAACGAGAAATAACTTTCGAACTAAGAACTGTAAAAGTGTCACATCTGTCATCAGAAAGAGTACCATGATTATTAACTTCTCCATTGGCACTTACAATTTGCATTTTTTCGTTAATTTATTTTTTATTATCCCACGAATCGACTTAAAGAAATCAGCATTAGAGATAATAATCATAGTCGCATCTTTCATCATACAGCTCGACTCTTTTGCACGCCACTACTCGTGCGTTGTCTCTAAAGTAAACATAACATAAACTTATAAACGCTACTCTTTCTAGTGACGCTATAGCATTTAAATGTTAATTTTCTTTATGGCTGATAGAGTACAACAAGTCAGGTGAGTAATTAAGCTAAGTGTCTAGTTTGCAGGGCACCCTGTATACTGTAGTGCGCTAGTGTAACAAGCTCTCATTTAAATTGCGTTTTTGTAAAAATATATAGTGGCGTTGTGAATAATAAGACAAAAGGTTCCATCAAGATAAATTAATGGAACTTAAGTGTCAAGACGAAGACGTATTATTGTTAAGATTCTGAATCGTAAATCTTCGTTAAGTGTGTAGTTGAAAAACCTTCAAATAAAATAAAATATTTTTAAGTGTACGATTTATAATAACCTAGTACCTAGTGTCTTAGTATTGAAACAATAACTAAACGAAGTTTAATGTATTATAGCTAATTATGAAGCAAAAATTTTCGGATAAATAAAGGAGTTCCAAAGCGCTGGACCGTTGGATTAGCACATTCGCCTGCGGCCTGTGGGATCTAATAATAATGGGGATTATTTAGGCTTATTTAGAAAGGACAATATCATCATAAAAATATTGAAATCTGTTAGTTTCTGTCGTAACTACACAGAACAAATATTACATGGCATACTAGATATTAAATACACATAATTCTGTACTAATAAACAAAGGTAAACAAGAAAAGGTTTCAGGTCGCCCTCAGAAGACACGCAATTTAGTCACTCCTAATTTCAGATTTCCCCAATTCGTTTCAGTAAAAATCCTCCCATGTCCTCCCCAAATAAGAAATTAAAAACTATTAAAATTTTTATACAATATTTAGAATAGAATACAAGGAATAGACTATTTGAAGAAATCGTGCATTTCAAGTTCAATACAAAGATTACTCATAAAACATGAACTAAATTATTACCAAAGTATACCGTCAATATTATCATTTTCAACACGTTGTATGCGTGCCAAATAAAGTTCATCCTATATATTCGATTGTTATTCACACAAGGTGACGTTATTTTAGTAGACAAAAACACATTAAATTTACGTGTTGTTTTAGCACTGTATAAAAGAGAATTGCCACAATTTTATTGCCGAGATACTAAAATGAAATTTGGGCTAATTTCTTAATTTTAGTTAAAATGGTGCGAATACTTAGTAATTATTACAAATATAATAAACACAAGTAGCGAGGTGCCACAATGCTACCGCAACTTATTTGTTTGTGGTTTTGTTTAAGTTACCTTACACTTTTCAAACAGTACACTTATTAGGATGCGGTTAATGATAAGAACTTATTTAACCGTTAATGTTATGTAGGTTGTAGGTACACATTAATTTACGGAGTATTATGCCCAGTAAACACAAGAGCACTTTGTAATATTAGAGTATTTTGTAATGTATTTCAAATAGTGTTTAAGTAAAAACATAATTCGATTTGTAAAGATGATAAAAATTGAAAAAGTCAATAATGATTGGGGTGTAATCCCCTTTGCATTGAATGTGACAATGCGACGAACCACGAACTTCAAACAATAATCCACATAATAAGCTCATATGTTTAAAAAACAACCAAAAAGTCTTTAGATTTTCTAGTGTAAAGCTGTAAACGTATCATAATGAGACTACTTGACTGTATAAATATTTAAATTAAAACTATCGTGTTACCAAACGGTTGAACAGTGTAATAAATAATTGCGAATTAACATATTACTACTGTATTACAACTAATTGTTTAACATTACAGGTACGTTCTACGTTATGAGTTATAAACCACAGGCATGTGTACGTACGTACTTCTACAATTTCTACATCACATCGGCACTACTTTCAGTACTTGGTTAGGCACGTAAATAATGGGTTTTTCGGGTTGCACCTATGCTTTGAACTGTAAATTTTAAGATTACTCAGATAGTATTAAAATTATCACTATTGTCGAGCGAGAACACAGAACAGGGCATGATGCCATGTAAAAATGAGCGAGTATATACGCAATACAAATTGGGCCAAGTCGTATTAGACACTTTTAATCACTGAAGAAAACAAAGGCTGCATACAACCACACAAAAGGGCTTTATTTGATGTAACATCAAAAAAGTACGGATAACTGCGAGGTGTGGAAATATAGAAAGATGCTAAGAAGTGGGAAGAGGAAAAGCAAAAAATGTAACATTCAATTAGTGAATGAAATGAATTTCGTATTTGAGAATAGCACTTGGGAAATCTGCTGTTGAAAGAACACACCACTTTGGGTTGATAAATGCGCTACACCATCAAAACAATATTTCACGTGGTTATACAGAGCCATCTTTTATAGCTGTTTGAATTGGAAATTTATGATGGGATTTTGTGCAAATCCTTAGTGTATTTAAGTCGAATTGAACGATATTTAACAATACTCTCTATATCTAAAGACTTTCCCAGATATCCAGCATTATTTTTTTTAATGCGCCATCAAATTATAAACTTCACCCCCAGTTTAAAAGAACGAAAAGTCAAGTGGCTTTAATAAGTGCACTTGTGGTGCTATGCAAAGTATAAAAAATCTTCCATGTTCCAATTCCATTCCAAGCCAACTTGTCAAATAATGACATACCTAGCTTAGAAAAATGTCGTTTCATATTTGAAGTTGACGTGAAACGTCTTTTGACGCCGTTTTAATTCGTTGCAGAAAATCCTCTCTATGATTATGGGGAATAATTATGAAGGCACTACAATAATTCTGAAAGACGCTTTAAAATGTAAAATTGTAAAACATCGTAAACGGTACAAAGCGCTGATGTGCGAGTATTTAAAATATAAATTTCATTTCAAAAGCGTTTTGTACAAAACATTCATTTCTATAGACACACTTTTGCAACAATAATTATTGTAATTTGTGACATTTGGGTCACCCTTTATTTAAGCGATTCTTTACAAAACTGTACTTTAGTACTTTAGTACATCTACAGAAAATGCTAGTATGTATTGATCAAATAAATGTTCTAATTATAACATGTATATTATTTATAACTTTAGCGTATTTTTATGGCCAGTTGGAAATATTTACTTCGATAGCCTATCATTTCAAAAAATGTTGAAGTAAACAGAAATAATATAGAAACTAGATAATGAGATAGTTTGTAATACCTACCTAATAATAAAATGATAAAATTCATCAAGCGTGTGGTAGCTCGTGCACACGATCGCACATCGCACTGTAAACTTGGGTGATTGCTCCTCGACGAGCGAGCAATGGACGAATCAAACTAACAATAGGATTGATGTATATTAAAACGAGAAAGGTATTAAAAAATATGCACAAGTAATAACAAAATGCAGCTTCACAATTTAAAAAAGCCATTTCAGTCCCGTTTTATCCATTTTTCAGCACTAACCAATAACCATCGGTTGCACAAAACTTTCTTAATATTTAGGCATTGCTTTAACCCCAAAACGTAATTTTAAATGTTCGTATATTTAAAAAAAAACTTAAAACGGGATCTTTACAAATAGAAATTAACCTGCCAATTTTTTTCTAATTTCAAGGTCACGGTTCATAAGGTTTTCCACCACCTATACCTGTGTATAGTCCATGCTGTAGTTAACCTCATTTTTAGATTTACAATTTCGATTATACGGTTTATTTGTAGGAATAAAATTATCTTTAAACTGCTGGCAGGAAAATTGGGATTGCTCAATAGTTTCAAGAGTTATTGCATAGTTGCGTGTCGCGTCGTGCGATCGATCTTTAATTATAACGGCATTGCCGTGAAAAGTATTAGTCTTACCGACATTTCGCATATACGAATAGTCAAATTTGTTGAGAGTGAAAGCTGTGTAATTAGATAAAATAGATTTTAATATTCATTTAGACAAAATGTTCCTGGTTGCTCTCCTCTAGGATTCTGCAGAAAATATACACTAACCTTAAACCAGATACTCGACCTCCTTCCTCTAATTTCAACAGTACACAAAGACATTTAACATTCGGAAAACATCATTCAACTCAGAGTACAAGAATTTCACGCGCTGAAAACAATGCGTAAGTGCAATTTTACGCACCATATACACGATTTATTGCATTCCATATGCAAAGTGAAAAGATGAAAGAAAATAGTTTTATTGAATTGAAACGATTAGAAAATAGAATTAATAATGCAATAAATTATTAAAACATTTATATTGATTCCTACCGTAAGTGCGGAGTATTTGATTCTCCGACCGTATTTCAAGGTGTTCGGGCACAAAATGGAATCGAGCTGTTTTCAATAGAAGCCTTCGAGCAACAGTGATCTACAACTACATTCAACCACTGGATCTTCACCATAGCGTTACATCCCATTCTTCGTAGGCTGTAATACCTTGTAAATTTCTTTTGGTATTATGTTTTACCAACCGTATTTATTACGCGCTCTACCACTACACCTGTTTGTTTGACGAAAAAAATTTAAGAGGCATAATTTGTAGGAAATTGAATGTGCCTTACTCTTGTATAGAGACACTTTTCTCCAAAAGTGCGTAGTTTTCGAGTTATGAGCGATAAAGTTTTCTTTAGCTGATTTTCAAAGTTTCTTTAACTTTAACGCGCGCTTCGCCTGAAGAAAAAAGCTCAAAAGAGATATAATTGGTAGGCAATTTAATTTACTTTATTTTTGTATAAAAAAACTTTTTTCATAAAGTGCGGAGTTTTGAGTGACACGCGAAAAACTCAAAAATAGCCAAAATTCACCCTTCACGAGCCCCCGAGTTAATGTACCAATTTTAACGTTTAAACGGCCGGTTTTATTACTCATTTGCAATGTTCTTTCATCCTGCATAGTCAAAAATTTTGTACTTTATATGATTAAGTAAAATGGTTCGCCGCCTCCCGGACTATAGATGCTTCTAGTAGGTACGAATAAAAAATAGAAAAACAAAGAATTACTGAGCTATTATTGCTTTTGGGCTTTATTACAACGTAATGCTCGGTTACTTTACACAAAGCCCTTCAGATAGGTACGTAATCATAAAATAAGTACGAAAGCTCTTTCAAATTTACAGCATTCCGCATACGATATAAAAAAATCCTCTCCGATATCAAGCAAATATTTTTGTATGCTATTGCTATTACCCACAAAGCTAGTAGATTCAGTTTTTCTATAATAATTTCCACATGAAAGAGACTTTTCGCATTGAATGAAGCGCATAAAACGTGCATAAACCACTTTCTAGAAATGAAGACTATTTGCGAAACATTTTTATATCTATTACCGACCTTCATTGCATTAGTTTAGATCATTCGGAATAAGCTATCTACAAAAAAATCTTAATCAAGTCGATTTTATGAAACAGTGCTAAATAATTTGACTTTAAAATTGTAATTCTTAAAATATAAACAAAAGGACACGGAAGTAGTTTACATTTCTTATTCATGAGAGCGCATGCAAACAAAACAGCATTAAAATGTCGCAAGAAGATTACTTAAAAAAATAAAGGTATGTGACTACTATTTATAAAGCTAGGCTAAAAGGATGATACACCGTGTTAATAAAAATTGAAAAATTCTACACAAACTTCAATGTTATTTTTTTTAATTTGTAAAAATTGAATTAACAAGATTGGACGTTTTGTTAACACAATATTATGTGTAATAATAATTAACATAGTTTTTAGTACACGAAAGGTAATTAAAAGTTTTCCTATTAGGCAGTGACCTGAAATTTTATATATCCGTTTAAAATATGATTTATAAAAACTTGTGATTACATCTTTACATGTTAATAAATTCAAATTTGGTTACTACATAGCGTTAATTAATGAGAGTATCTGAATATGCAACTGAATAGATACCTACATAAGAAAAGAACGGTACCTAAATTGGCGAACTTTGAAGTCGTTTTACTTTTACTTAGATAAACTGTTAAATAATGAAAACTTTTTTAGCTCGACTGACTTAGACTTAGACATAGACAAGAAGATGAACAAAACAATATACCTAAATTAAAAGATCGTTCAACCTTAATTGTTGCAATTGACGGTTATGGAGAGCTATTAGTTAAAAATAGAACTATAAGAAATAAATATTTAAAACTTCTGCTAACATGAAAAAAACTGTATTTATTTGTATGCTATTTTGTAATAACACTAAAAACTAAAAATACTTAAAATATATAAACTTCATACGCGATTATATTACTTTGAAGGGGTATAAGTACATGCAGCGTACGTATTTACCCAAGAGTTTCCGAGTTGACTTGAATAGGTAGCAGGTACAGTACTTGAAATTTGAAACGGTGAATGTTAAATTAAATCTCCATTAATTACAACGTCAAGCATGTTGTACACAATGTCTTTCATTCATACAAAAGCGGTTTAAATTGTCAACAGCATAATAAAGCAGACGATCAAATTTAACCTAAGCGTAGGTAGTAGGCAGGTAATAGTCGGTATAGTATACCACAAGCTGTTGGAAAAAAACTTTCTAGCATGGAAATCTTGCGAAAGCATAAAGTCAAACTAGTATTTACTTTATGCTCCAAATTTTGAAGTATGTAGATACATACTCGCAAATTGTATGAATAAAAATCTAGAGCAAATACTCAGCCTGAGTAAGTACTCTCATGTACAAATTTTAGTGAGTTTATTCTCACTCCCTTAATGAATAAAAATACACCGATGCTTCATAAAACCTATAAGGTTGCATTTTTAGTGTATATAAAGAGCATTACCCTGAGGAATTAATAAATTACGAAGAGTGTTGAATTTGACTTTCGAGAAACTCTGTATTGAACTGAACCCAAGTATAACCGTATAACAAAAACTTGCACTATCTTATTCATTACTACGAAAATCATCCTGGATCTGGATCAAAATGTTCACAAACAAGATTTTAAGTTACCTGAGTAGTAATAAGTACTTTAACGCCAATAAATGCCATAATAAGTGAAACTGTTAAGTTTCCATTTACGTAATTCCATTACTATTTCGTGAAAACTGCCATTAATCCATTATTTATAGTTGTAAGTCTTCAAGTTAAAGGATTCAATTATTAAATGCACTACTAGGTTATAGGAGCTTTGACTTGTGGTATAAATTTCTAATTCCTTTTATTATAAATATCCCACATTGGCACATTGACACATCCCACCCCACATTTCCGGTACAAAGTTAAATTCTAAAGTGATAAGTTGAAAATAAATGTCTCATTTCTAAGTTAAAATTGGTAATTTGATAAAAGCATCTAACATGACAAATGACAAAAACAAAACTAGAAAAACATTAACTTAAATATAGGTATTAAACTTGTAGTAATACAAGTAATCAAGTTACAATAATATCTTATTACACGATCCGACTATTGCACCTATTGTATATGGATCTTCAATTTCAAATTATGAATAAAAACGCCTCGAGACCTTAATCGCATTACAATATAAAAATGGAAAAGGGGACAACTTCGAAACTGAGATGGATTATTTAATCGATACGGAAGAAAATTCTATTATAACAGAGGTTGAAACCGAAACTAAAGTAATGGCAGTGCCATCATATTGAGAAAGTTTCAAAGTTGAAATTCTATTAGCTTTGTTGAAAAAGCTATATTTTTTTACAGCTCGGCTGTAGGAACGATTGCACCCACTTAACTTCAAATTTGGATTGATTTAGCAATTCTGTTACATTATAAAATTAGCTGTTACGATGAGAGTGGGTGGGTGGGCTAAAAACTCGGTTAAAAAGTAAAAAATGAGGAAGATTGCCTCGCTTAAATTATATAAAATATTATTAAGTGAAGACTGTTCTCGAATAAAATCAATTTTATTTTACTTTCGTGCACTTCACCAAGAATAAAATTTGACACCTATTTCATTTACGTTATTGGTTTTGTCGTGTACGTTTTTCCCGAGTTGTTTTACTAAAATGTTCTCAATATATAATTTTCATTCTTTTTACAGAAATAACAGGACAATTTGGATATGACTTTTAGAAAACAACGTACGTATATGTGCCCAGCAAAAATTCAAATAATTTAATATACGCGCCATTAAGATTCACAAAATATCAAGAAAACCTCGAAGAAAACGGTCTACTCTCGGAGGTGCAAATTTAATATCAACCGAGAATGAATGTTAAAAGAGCTTTTCTACAATTTTAAAATACTATGTATACTTACTTCAGTCGTTTGTAAAAAAATGATTTGATTTTTCGATGCAATCGTGATGTCTCGTGCGAAACAAAGGTTAGATGCACGTGTGATCGATCGGGTAGTCCAAACAAGCTACAAACTGCTTAGTATATCGGGAGATGTCGTAGGAGAGTTAAGTTTACCCGAACAATCGCCAAAGTTGGCTTTGCAATCATTTTTGTCATGTGATGTCTATACAGGCTATACGAATCTTTAGAATCTTACTCACGTGTCATAGAGGCCTCAGAGAACTTACAAAACCAGGTTTAGACTTAGACTAATCTTAATGTTACGAAACACTCACAAAACAGTAAGCAGAAAATAGAAAGTTCTGACCAATTTAGACCTTAACTAATAGAAGATTTATATGTATAGCGGCAATGAAGTATGTAAACAAGGCTCCGCAATAGTCATGGGTCCCCAACTAGCACGTGGGGCATCTACAAACAAACCCCCGCATGTCAGTAAAAACGCACCTTCAAAGAGAGCACTGGAAGAACAAGCATATTCGGTGTTAGATGTATATGGGAAGCAAAAGCGAGTTTTCCTGACTCCTGAGAAGTTAGTGGGCATCACAAGCATCTAAAAAAGGTCGAGTTAAACATTGAAATTTAAATAATATGGTAAATAGGTAAATACGGTGTGTGTGAAAGAGATCAAATTTCTGAAATATTCAGAGCTGATAGAAAACTCTGGATAGGTAACTCGGTACCCAGTATTTGTTCTTTCAGAATTCTGACATGAAATTAATATTGACATTAAAACTGTTATACTGTTTATATCCGAATTGGATCTAACTTTTTAGTAGCGAGTAGACTCGCGATATAATGACCTATCAATCGAGCGAACAAAACATGTTTTACATTTACCACTCTAAATACTGGATGTGACTAAATAGTGTGAAAAAGTGTTCATTATTTAGAGTGGTCATGAATAATGAGAAGTTGGAATAATGGCATTCTTGAAGAAAATGATAAAACTGAAGGTGAATTGAATCCAGGAGAATGGAAAATTATATTCGGGTAGAAAAATATCAAATGAAGATGGTTTAATTGCTGTTAATACAGTTATAAATATAATTTCGAAATATTGAGCAGTTGGATATAGTGAATCTCTCCGGAGTTTTTCGTTCACTATATCGCGAGCCTAATGTAGGTATTTACTTTTCGTTTCCTGTCACACACGTAAGTCTAACTTGTCAAGAACGAGACTATATTCCGAAAGCTCAACAACATATTTTACGTTCATATGGATTTTAGCTTGCCTTTCAATAATCCTCAAAGATTTTGATCCTATTACCCAGGAAACATTTTAGGTTGAAAAAGCAATGTCTAGTCTCTTTAATAGTTTATGTTTATTTTACAGTTCTTATTTATAGTAAAGGTAGCCGGTTGTAATAAATAAGAAAATAAGTTACTTTCAGTCGACGACCTCTATTGCAAAAATCATTAATATCTATATACCTATTTGATAGGAAAATAAACATCAATATAAATTGCTGCTTATATTACTACCCTACTACCTATTTATTTTCTATCTAGTTCACGTTCATATCATAAAATTCATTCTACAATTGAACAAACAGCAATTTCAACCACTCTTACTTCGATACATATTAATTAGAACCATTATTTCAATTAATCGCCAATTCCGTTAGCATACTACCTACCATCTATTAAATTTGATGAAAATCCAAAAATAGTCTTTCGGTTCAGTTCAAATTTGTATTAAACATTAAAATAATTTTGAACAATGGCGTAATTTACTTTGCGATGAATACCTACTAAACCATAAGAAATGTCAACCCTAAAAGATAGAATTAAAATTTCGCTCATTAAAACTCCTCGGTGAAGTTATAATTAACAATTTCTATTTATACAAAGCGAACCGATGTTTCGTCAAGTTCGGCAATTTAGTTCTTAAACTTGATAGTTAACACAAATTCTATAAATATAAAACATTCAAACGTCAGTGTGTGTAACAATAGAAAATACTACATAATAGAGAGTGCAATCAAGCAGCTTAGATAATATTACAAGCGCCTACAAACAAAATTTGTAAATTATTTTTTACTCTACGCGAATTCTAATAATTGTAAGTTTTTTTTCGAAAACGGAATCAAAGAATTGTAGTAACAATGATTGAAAGGTTATCGACCGTTAAACGTAGCGGTTCGTTGCAGTTTTCTATAGCAGTAGTACTAGTTGGTTGTGTAAAATAGAATATTACATTATACGCGGACCCGTGTACAAATAATTGGCATAACGACGGCATAACACTCTTGTTATTTGTAAAATTAATATAGCTATAGCTCGTCATATCAAATCGGATAGATAGCACGAGATGAATATTTCATGAGATAAATTAATAGATACCTTTAAAGCTTTTAAGACTTGTTAAAATAAACTTAACTTAAATAAACGTCCAATTACGATAAATGCGATGTTGATAACAAGATTACACCAATTTACATACCTAATTTGATTTTTGATATTTTTAATTTTTGTCAATAACGTTCGATTTAAGAAAAATTGTAGCGTAGGAGTCGCATTATTTCCTCTATTAAGACTGATCGACTTAGATCTTACATCCACGTCGATTACAATTAATAATAATCGATATAAAAACCGCTTACGATGAGCGAGTAATGAGTATAATCTAGTAGTCGTAAGGTCTAAGCAGTATTACATGCACAAAAACCGCTCTTTGAAACGTCTCTGTAACACTGTGAAACTTCAAAATTATCGAGGAATGCTCTAAGAAGCTATACCTCTTCTAGAGAAGAACCCAAAATACACATGACGCAATAGACACTTTCAAACTCCAATGAATCCAACGGAGAACATCGTAGCAGACATAACTGTCTTCACCGATGGGTCAAAAAACGAAAAGGGATCTGGAGCAGGTCCGCATTCACCTCAACTTGCTCTCGATAGTAGCTTATCGTTGGGGAAATATGCTTCAGTTCAGAATTACACAGCGACGATACAATTCTGAGCAGGAAAATTCTAAACAAGAAAATACTGATATCGAAGGACAGTAAGGTTGCCTTGCAAGCCGTAAACACCTGCAAGGCAGCCTTTGGTCTACTGTGGGAGTGCATAGAGCTGCTGAACCAGGTATCCAAAGACAATGTTCTTATACTCTGCTGGATTGAGGACACTGCGGAAACGAGACTGATGAGAAATCAGACCGAGCTGGCCAAAAATGCGGACCCGAATCGATCTTAAAAACCAGCTCTAAATCCTGTTAATAATCCTCAAAAATAATAAGATGGAAAAGCAACACAAGCTGCCACCAGAGTAGAAAAGCCATTCCGGCCCTCTCTAACAAGCTTGAACAATATTGTCTAAAGGTTGTATCGAACTCTTCTACGAGCAATAGCAGGGATTTTCACGAGACACCGCCTACTAAAGAAGCACCTCCAAACACTTGAAATAGTAGAGAATGCCACATGACGTCGAAGCGAACTGGAAGACGAAACAGCTGAACACGTATTATTGTGGTACTGTCCAACTCTTACGTCGACAAGAAAATCCGTGTTGGGTAACTTCTGGCTCGACATGGCCAGAATTTGCGCCTCCCGCCAAAATTCTATAATTCATTCTGCAAGACTGCAAGTAGGATAGCTCGGGATCCGATGGAATCGGGGAGAGAGGAAGCTGTCACGTGCAGGGAGCTAGCGAATCAGACGCCCGTGTATATACCCCCTATTATGCAGTTTAGGGCACGATACTCTCAGATCATCGAACTGGACTACAAAGAATAATTGAGGTTTATACATTTCTTGACTTTATCGTATAGTTCTCTTGATTTTAATATTAAAAAAATTATAATAAATGGATTTCCATATGCAAAAGTCAATCAGAGCATCGGATGCGAACAAGAGTGGAATCATCCCCATTTTGAACAAAACTTGGGCTAATTTCTACGACTCACAAATCGATGGAGTGGGAGCATTTTAGTCCTCTTGTACAATTTTGTGTTCAAAAATTGGCTAAAAACGTTCCAGCCCGGGTTTTTTGGATTACCGTCGAGTACTGGTCCTTGGCTATCGATAAAAATGACCAAAAAATACTGGACAACAGTATTCCTCATTATTAACAGTTGGGCGAGAAAAAAACACTCTGAGAGGTGACCAAACGTGCCGCGTGGTGCACACAATTGGAACACCAGCGTGAAGACAATTCGTGATTGCTGAAGTGAAAAAAGGTTGGAATGTTGTAAATTTGCTTCTTCCAAAAGAATAATAGAAGATGTAAAGATTAGATAATTTGAAGAGCAAAAATGAACATTTTGTAAAAAGTTTACGGACCATGGACCTAACGGATCGCTGTAATAAGTATATTTCATTGAGGGTAAAATATTTTGCTTTTCAAAGTATGGTCGATGGTCGTTTCTACTCGTATAATAGGCGAATAACATGTCAATACGCCTTCTTATTTTACCATATTAGGAACAATTCACACTTAATTTAACCATTTCATTAATCAATTTGAATGACTTAATGGAAAGCAGTACTTTCAAGACACAAATTTAGTTCAAAATTCAACAACAAATAAATTTTTCTAATAAAACATTTACGACATTTGATTTTTAGCAAACTAGCAAAAGTCAATTCATGATAACCTTCTGTAGTTTGTACCACAAAATGACCTAACCTATATTTGGCACCCTAAACCCTTCTTTGAAATGTATGCCGTTCGAATATGAAGCAACATAATTAACCGACGCCCCTGCATCATAATAATAAGAATAGTGGGTAGTTGTAGGTTGGAGCATTTTATTTCCGATTGCTTTTAAGAGCCCTCACGCGATAGGCTCTTCTCTTTTATCTAAATTTATTCCTAGGCTGATTCATTAACCAACTTTTAATGTTTGAAATTGTAATTACTCTTGCAAGGGAAGTTTTACGCTTTTTAATTAACAAAAAACTCATAAAAGTCGAGAGTTAGTAGGTCATATTAGATAACACTATTTAGACAATTTATTAGACTTTAAAACCGTTGCATCACTAATTAAAAGAAGTTAAGCCTAAATGTACAATAGATTTTCAGTGCACTGTAATTGTAATTATACACCACAATCAAATTATAACATAAAAAAATAGTAGAACGTAAATTAGAAAGTTATAACAAGTAATCCACGCACAAATAAAAGATTGTGTTAAGCATGTAGTTTGTAATACGTTACATAAATAATGGACATTTAAATAATAATGATGATGAACAAAAATTTGGTCATGTTATGTTCATTCACCATTAGATTAGTTTTGAATTTGATGGCATTGTCTATAAATAGGAAATGAAGGCAGATCGGCCTACAACATTGTGAATTTAATTCTGCTCGAATAACGTTATATTAATCAATTAATCTATTAAATTGAAGTCAATTTTAAGGACAATTATGTGCAAATCGTAAGCATCTAAAAGTAGCAAAAATTAATCATTCGGCTATTAAAAAACTATAGTATAATTTAGGTAAATTAGGCAATTAAAATGGTTTCATTTATAAGATCTTTTCACATCAAAGGTGGATATTAAAGCATAAAAAGAATGTGAGTCTACCTATAATAACCGTTTGTTGCTGAATGCAATTATTATTTGTTTGTATCTCGGCCACTAATAAGGAAATTGATTTGGTCGCATACGCTACGGAACTATTAATATTATTGTAGTGGGAATGAATGGCAGTTAGCTTATCAAATGCTGTTGGAACAAAACAAATCGCTTGGATTGTAAAAATTCGAGTACAATTACTCAATTAATTTTATTTATATACTACGATACCTATAACCTATAAGTAATGTACAGGGTGAACAAAATTCGATGGTTCTTTTATGGAGAAATCGATAACTAGAAGATATACTATGGAAATATGGATTGCGCATTCTGGTTCTCTTTTTTTGAGAGGAACTAAATCACGAAAACCGAAACTTGCGATCTTCTTTTGTTTTGGAGCTATAAGCAAAAGTTCGATTTTCCAATTTTTCGCTAAATGTCGATAATATCTCGGTAGTTGTTAAGTTACAGAAAAAAATATGAGCACGCGTCCTTCTCCAGGTTCTATCTAAAAATTCAAAAAAAGACCAGAATATGGAACAAACAATTGAACATCGACCTCACTTGGCGCACAAGATTTAGAAGTTGAAACACTGCTGCTCCGCTCATTGCATCTGAAGCCGTGACTTCTTCCATTTCCGGAAATGAAGAAACGCCTTTCAAGGAGTCAGGAATGAATTATTAGTTCTTGATAGTGATAGTGGCAAACACAGTTTTTCAGAAGTGCACGGAAAAATGATTATACGCTGGGGTAGTTATTTAGAATGCCAGGGGATTACTTTGAAAAACAATATGACTTTCTTTCAATGACTTCTTTAGTTTTGTAATAGGTACAGTCGTAGTATTTTCGGAACTTTGTTTGGAAGTTATAAAAAATACAATAAAAAGTTATCAACTAGTGTTTTTGGTTATATCCCCAACCTCGCCCCAACCTTTCAAACTCAAGTGAAAATTCTGCCCCAACCCATAACGAGATATTACCAACTTGCCAACGTTTGGAAGACGAAGAAAACTCGGCGACTCGATTTGTTATTGTTCTGGCTCTAGCCTTCTCAAACTTGATCTTACTGAAGTTAAACCTGTGATCTCGTTAGGTCCAGTTGTATCTCGGAGTCAGAGTTAACTCCACGATCAACCTAAATCAACAACTTAATTCTAAGTTGACTCTAAAAAATTGATGGGTTAACCCTGCACCAAGTACCCACGAGCTAACCTAATTTAATCTACGCTAAGATCTAACCTTATATTCAGATCGTGGAATTAACTCGGACTCCGAGATTACCTCGTTTATACTACAACTGAGCCTTAGTCATCATGGTAATCCATTTGCTAATTTACAAAATCCGAGTTTGGTCTTTAGTCTCAAACCGGAAACTCCGATTAAACGCCCATCCATAAAGTGTATAAATATTAGAGTGTGTCGAGATAATAATAACGAAGTAAAGAACTTAGTGCTTACTGCCCACGTGAATTTTGAATTGGAGAGCTATAGTCTATAGTATTAATTGATATATTGGTAGGAGGTGAAAGCAATGCCAAGGGCCCCACAGATGAGAATCAATCAATAAATTAATAAGTTACGATAAAATCTCACAAAAATACAAGCAAAATCAAAATCAATACTTTTTTCGAAAAAGAATAAATAATTTTTGTTCGTTGGATTGTATCTGGCAAAATTACAAAATATGTAAATGATTTAGAGGTATGTGGGAAAGTGTAGAGACTGGGGAGTCCAGAAAAAGTCAAATTTTCACACCGCTCTTTAGGGGCTTTAGGTATGCCTGCATATGCATAAGCCTAACTACCCTTCTCAAGCAAATAACAGGGGAACCCAAGGTCATAAAAATTAAAACGCGGTGTAACGTTATGAAAATGGATTTGATACATTTACACTTTACACATCTTCCCTGAATACTGAGTTAGTATAAATATTTAAGCTCGAAAAACCCAATATCTACAAACAAGCTTGAACAGGAAAAGTAACACAAAAATCCTTAAACGTTCAGCAGTAAAAAAACCCTTCGTAAACTTACACTTCCGTATTGAGTGACCATAAAAATTTTTATTATTAAAGTTACATACCAAAAAGGTACTTTCTTAAACCTACGTATAAATCCTCAAACCCTTAAACACATAATACACGGACAAAAAATGTGACATTTAGATTTAAAAAACGTAATTACCTTCATATCGTGTATTATTTGTTGGAACAGACCCCCCAGAACTCCAGGATTATGTTCTATTTGGCTATCCATAGTAATAAAATAATCAATTCACACAACACCCAAAAAGTACACTCACTGTTTATACGACATTTAACAAGTTTTTAGTATTTTGATACCGAAAGGTGATAAGTGTAATCGTTCAATTTAAATAGAACAGTTTGCATTATCACAACAAAAGTACACCATTTGTTTAATACACTAATACACAATCAACTTTAGTCACGATAATGAAACAAATCACATATTAAATACACTAACTTAAATTTTTTAAATGTACGTTTGTTACAACTGTAGTTAATTTAACAAATATACACCGATGTAATACACATACAACTAAATAGCTTGCATCTAAACACTGGTGAACTTTCCGCCCCTCTATAATCTTTAAATGTACAAATGAATGACTATGCTGCCATCTATTAGGGGTAACACAAATCAAAAAGTATGTATGTTTAAAAATGGTTTGGAACGTGGGTAAAAACGTTTTTCAAATTATAAATATTGCTGAATTCACAATCGCACAATCCCTCCAAATCCCGCTTCCCAACTTGCGATATTCAATTACAAATTACAAAAATGGTGGAACTGTAGTAGATTTAAATTGTACGCATAACTTTGTGATGTGTGATGTGTTTAATTGTAATTTTAAAGTTATATAGTGCAGTAATTGGCGCTATATTTACATTTATACCTTTTAAGTAACTTCATAACATTTATTTAGTAATTTGACTTACTAAAGACTAAAATGCAGAGAAAAGAGAAAAAACAAAAGGTAAAAGTTGTAAACTTTAAAAATTTTAACAAAAAGGGAGCCGGAAATCAAACGGGCGAAATCTATAAATGTGTTATCAATCAAGTAATCCATAAATTAGACACGCATTTTCAAAAACGTGACAGAGACCCGAACGTAATTCAACAGCTATACGACTTATGGGTAACAAAAATTAAAGAAAAAAACGTTCCAGACTTAAATATTGCAGGTAACATCTACAGTTAAAATACCTACTTTCGATTAGGTGTCTTTTTGTGTTTCAGATATTGAGTTTCGAGATGACCCTCGTACTTCACCTGTTGAAAAACAGTCCACACCAAAAACAACTTTCAATAGTGTTTCTGATATAGATCCTTTGTTACTTTATAAGTTAAAGAAAAAAAGCCAAAAATCTAAACTTGTTAAGATCACCAAAGTGGGATTAGATATGCCCGACATATCTTCAATTACACCACTTCCAGTAAACAATAATTGTTTCAATTTGGACACTGTCACAAGAAAAAAACAACCATTCCATGGCTGTGATGAGCTTAATAAGAAGAGAGAAATACGTCTTAAACAGGTACGGTTAAGGAGAGAGCTGGGTGTAAAAAGTTTTTGTGTGAAACCATCGGGTGCTTGTACACATAGCCATAACCAAAAGTGTGTATTGCAAGAAGTTCCGTACGAAGTTAAAGATTGCATATCTCAGAATAATACAAGTAACACTGATGGAAGTTTGCACACAGTTCTCGTTCGTTTGCCAGATTTACTAAATGAGAGTAATCGCACCTGTACAATTCAAATTCACAACTCGTTACTAATAGACAATAAAGCAGAGCTCATTTTAAGACCACTAATTAATAAAGTTGCCGACTTCTCGGTTACAGAAGCTGCTTTTATTTTACAAGATAATATAACTCGTGCAACGTCTCATTTTAATGTGGTTCAAGCTGATGGTTTTCCAGAAAGTAAGTACATGAAATCAATCAAACGTTTTCCTAAAAAAAAAACTTTTTAGATGTTAATTTTCGCTTACTGTCTCAACGTAGCTGGCTTCCGTTTCACAAGATGAATAGTAATACAGAAACTTCAGATTTAGATTCTGGCGATGATGTAACTGAAGACGAAAGTACACAAGCCGCATTTGAATGTGAAAATCAAATTTTATGTCAGTATAAACATATATCTCGTAAAAAGAACGACTACAAGTTAGAATTAACAAATGGTATAATGCTTATTGGTGATCGAGAGTATTATTTTAAAACTGCCAATGGCAATATTAGCTGGTGCTAAACTCCCCTTCGGTTGTTTTAGTTTTTTAACTAACTGTTATTTGAGAATGAAATTCTGTTTAAGTATAAAGAGTTTATTTTATTTTATTTATCGTTTTAAAGTGTGTTTTTATTTTTGTGAAATATTTATGTTGTTTAAATACACGAGTTACTAATGATCTGGTTTTCTTAGGGCCAAATTCAAAAATCAAACTTAAAACTTTACCCACTTTGACAAATTCAGTACTACTATAGTTCTAGTTCGATTAACTCATTCTATGGTATTATTTTAGAACATTTGTAAAAGTGAACGGAGTTAACATGAGTTGAGTTTTATTCTTGAATTTGGCCTTTAATGCTCACTCTAGAGTCTAAGACGAAGCATACTCTGTAGAACTGTAGATTAGGCCACTGTGAATTGAACTCTCGAGCGTTTCCTTTCCTTAGGTGGGTATGAAAATTTTGAACTACTTCAACCTTGATTGGAATCTAAAGTCTTGTTTTCATTAATTAAGTTACAGTACAAATTTTAAGAGATGAGGTACGATTTGCGCAGCATTTTAGCAGAAAGGTGGCAAAAATTGCCAGTCATAACCGTGCCAATTTTATCACGCCTTATGCAATGTACCTCGATATTCCACTGGCATTAACTGTTTTGGTTAGGGTGGAGCTTAAGACAGCAGTGTGCATTAAACGTCACCTCATCTCTTAAAATTTTTACTATATTTGACTACAAGTCGCTTGAATTCAATTTTTTTGTGTTCAAATGGAGCTGTTCAACACTATGAAGTTGTTTTCATGTTAAGTAAAGATGAAAGATGTTCTACTTCATAAAAAGTATATTTCAAGTCGGGTAAAAAATAAGTTCCCATCATGGTACTACAAAATAAATGTAAGGGTTGAACGCGTGAAGAACAAGTCAGTTGCATAAAGAAGTTCCGTAGAAAAGAATTTTGTAGTAGGGAAAAGTGAGAGTACAGAGTACCCTGGCGTACTCGGATGCGCACAATTCCTGAGTAACACTTTCGTTACTGATGATTCACATTTAATACCCTCAACCTAACTTATAACTATAACCATTCCACTTATTTTTTAGTTCCATAATAGTTCTCATTATTCAAGTACAGTGAACGACGCTTTGGGGCCACATTCATGAATCAAAGTCAACTCGCACTTGTCTTACGTTTTTGTTAACTCTGTTCTCTTTCACAAATTTGGTTTAAATGCCAAACACTCTAGAATACCCAATTTGTGAAAACGGGCGGAGTTAATGAAAACTTAAGTCAAGTGTGAGTTCAGTTTAATTCGGTTTAATTTGCTCCTAAAGCGCAACTAATGAGTAATTAAGTCTCAGACATACAAGATAAAATACCATTATGTACTACTGGGTAATAGAATATCAGTAAGTACTTAATTCAATTGCCTGGGAAGTTGAACAAACTTTCAATTCAAATAGTGTTTGCAAGAAAAGCCAAACGTAAAATGAATCTTCCTGGCATTTTTATTCTCGCAATTTCTAACAGATCGTTCCATAATAAAAAACATTTATTTACTCGAGTATACTCATAAAAACAATATCATACCATCATTATTAATCGTTTTAATGAAAAGTAATATAAAATTCAATTACTTTCTCCATAATCCTGTTTTGATAGTCTTTCTATTAAATTTTATCACATACTTTTACCAACATTAGCTTTTAATTCGATGTTGTAACGAGTACTGTTTTATTAATGATCTTGCAACTTCCGCATGTCCTAAAATTATTAATTTACACTTACAGGGCTTCAGTAGGCATCAATATACATACCTAATTGTAATTCTATGTACAGAACTAACATAAGAATTACAGCAGGAACCTTACACACTGAAGTACAGCCTTGCCATGTCTGTTTAAGTAAAGCGGCTGCCTGATCTAATTGTCCTTGTAAAGTCTTACAAACTGCCAAATTATACTGAATTGTAGCGTGTGCACTTCCTAAATTCGAAGGAAACCACGCTAAAACAGCAGATAAATTAAAACGCATTAACTGTAATAGAAAATCTCTTACTCGATGGGGGATTAGTTTTAATTGCTTGACCTGAGCCATCCTCAAATTCTAAAGATATATCTTTAATAATTTTAGGATTTAAATGTTCAATAGCTTCAGAAACTTTATCCAGAAGTACCAAACACTCGGCCATATATAAATGTCCCAACAATCTACAATTAAAAACTCTCAGAATTAGTATTTCAACATGCAAAGTCTTACGTATGAGCTCCAGAAAGATGAGGTTGATTCAGTAACTTTTTAGCATGTTCAAGTGCTAATATATAATCCCCCAAACATAAACAAACATAGGCACTTGCAGCAAGTATAGCATTCTTTAGAGATGCTACGCACGATGCTGAAAGAGGAACCGAAGGTGCCGGCCCTGGATTCGGAGGAGGCGTCGACGTTGCACCTGCTGTACCAGACATTAACAAAAGAGATACAGGGGATGCAGCCACATCGGACGGTAGTAAAAGGTAAGCATTTTTAAGGCAAAGTGAGCCAAATTCTAAAGTAGGAACAGGTACCGCATAGGACTGTCCATCGACGCTAAGAAAGAAAATGTTACAATTCAACTCAACTACCACGTCGATATACATACTTATACTTTTTATCTTGCGATAAATTTTTGGTGAACAGTATTTTTTTATGTGATTTTGAACCGATAACGTCGACGATCATTTCCTTTTGCTTCTTTTGCATATCAAAATCGATTTCGTTTGACTAAAACAATCATCTTCTCGAGTCATGTTCGATTACGTGTTATATATTACAAATTACCTCTTTATGTACTTGTATGCAACATTCGGCTAATCTCAGCCACAATCGTGAATTTCTATGATATCTCCTTACTGCAATAATTAAACAATCAAACGCATTAGCAGGTCGACCAGCATGTAGTAAGGCTATTCCTAAATTGTACACTAGTTCGTGATAGCGAGATGCTCCTAATGTATGTAATGGTCGATCGCCTAAAAAAGTTTAAAAATTAGTAAATAAATAATATAATGAGAAAATGATCAAACTTACTTGTATCTTTAGCCACCTGATTATATACCATGTCTTCTCTTAGAGCATTTTGGTAGTAATGGCACGCCAAGTTATGTTTTCCCATCGCATGATAAACTACTCCAATATTATTGCATTGCATGACTAGAGCCGATTCCCCAGAATCGCTAAATAAACTAAATAAATATTTCTGTAGTATAAGATTTATAGTAATACGTACTTGTAAGCTAAATTACTAACTGTTATATTATTTAAAATTTTGTGAGATTCCTCGTAATTGCCTTGTAGATACTCCAAATTCGCTTTCAAAAAATCAACACCGATATACTGAAATAAAAAAAATATGTAACTTGTTTTTCCATGCCACAGTCACGAGTAATTTTTCATTGCTACAAATTTTAGATTCAACAAGCGATATCCTATCTGGGTCTGTCTGTCCGTTCACGAACTATTTACCCAGTACAAACTACTATAAGAACATAAGAACTACAGAACTAAAATTTGAAACGATTGCATAGCTCGGATAGTAGAGCTACTAGGATGGTTATGCGCTATTATGGTGTTGAGACCTAAATAAGATATCCTTTAAATATCAATCCGGCTTGCTTTACTATTTTTCTGTACACTTTTAATCAAATCTATCCTATCGATATAGTATGGTAAGTAAAGAGAGTAACTTACAACTGACTTACAAGCCAAGGTTAGTATTTTTACGAGCCAGTGAAGTGTGTTAATGTAAAAGGAGCTGTCGAAGAGACGAAAAAAAAATTGTCAATCACAAAACCGTCTAATCCATTAATTCTTTAATAAATCAATACTTTCCTTCCAAACATGTCACTTATAAACTTGAATTGATTCAATTTATTTTCCCTCAAGTCCACATTAATGCCAATTTGAGGTAAAGCTACGAAAACGCATTGTCTATCGAAAAAATGTCGAACGCAATTTATTTTGCAATCAAACCTCTACTAGTCGTGGGTAAAGTATTGGGAACGGTTACTTTTAAACTGGACGAAGAATATTCCCCATCAAAATTAAATCAAATTTTTAACGTGTGCCTAACTATGCTTTACGCTGTAATCACAATTGCAGCAATATACGTTAGAATACACATGGTTAAAAGCGATATGATAACTGCAACAACTGATATTATGCAAATAACGATAACTGCTATCCAAATTATCACCGTTTGGACGACCAGCTTACTTTTTCAAACTCATCATATAAATCTACTCAAAAAATTAGAAGAGATAAACCAGAAATTTCACACAATTAGAATAAAACGAAAGTTAATTTACAAACATTTAGCTGGACGAATCATTATAATCTTAGGATGTGGAATGATACAAAGACTATCTTTCAGTTTTGGGGAGGATGCACTAATTTACATATTTAAATTCGAATACTATTTTCCGATTATTATACAAATTGCTATATGCCAACAAATGGCTATTTACATACTAATTATTAAAGAAAATTACAAAATGTTAAATACGAGAATTCACACCATTCGACAAGCAACTGAAAATCTAAATCGTCATAATTTTATACGGATAAGCAGTAACTTGTCAAAAATTCAAACAGAACATCACGATTTGAGCACAACCGTGTGCATTTTTAACGAAACTTTTGGAATATCATTACTGGCCACATTTGCTGTTATTCTTATAGTTATTATAGTCGATTTTTACTATTGTATTGCAATAGTTCCAAATTTTCCTTCGAGTTCGACTGTATTTTTCTCAACCGTGTGTAATGGCTTACCTTATGTCATCGATGCATTCTATTTGTGTCACTTAACTAATTCGACTAGCACAGAAGTATTAAAACATCTCAATCAAATACAATTAAATAATTTTTACGTCTTCAGGCCAATTTATCCGGACTTTTAATTTTGAAATTGTACGATAACAATAAGGAACTCGATAAATGTTTAGATTGGTTTTCCTTACAACTGGTGCACGATAAAGTTGAATTTACTGCAGCAGATTTCTTTCCAATAAATTACAGTCTCATATTTTCAGTAAGTTTTGATATTATAGTGTATGTAAATTGTAAAAATGGTAACTTTTAGCTATTTGGAGTTGTTACTACGTATTTAGTGATTTTAGTCCAATTTTCAAACATTGAAAATGCACATTAAAATTTTACGGTCATTTATAGCGACTCCAGTGTTAAATATTTTCAAGTACTCAGAACTTTGTTGAAGATAAGTACAATATCAGCAAGGAGCTGGTTAAATAAGCTACTAGGTTACTCGCCCATATGCAAAACACACCATGATTTCAATTTAAAAGAAAATTAAAGACCTTTTATGTCCTCAAATAATAGACACTCTTAGAAGAAAAGCGTCGAATATAAAAACGCATAAATTAGTATTAACTCTTGCCCTCTTTAAAACAACCATCAATAATTATTATAATTACATTAGGTAAATGATAAATAAATAATTGAGTACAAATGTTAGTAAACTTAATTAACTTGTTACATCAATATCGACAACATAACTACTCAATAAAATTGCTTAATAATAAAATTCGATCAATCAATCATAATGTTGAGAATCCATTTAACATATTAGAAAACCCATCACTCGGTATTTTCAAGTGAGAAAAATGACAAACAATTTTTTCGAAGCTACAAAACCTCTATTGATGATATCAAAAATATGTGGTACAATATCCATCAAATTCACCAAAAAGGGATACATAATTTCCAACTTTGAAGTTTATTTAAAAATTTTTCTGTGTATTGTCTATCTATTTTTCGTCGGCTACTTGGTGTTATTAAGAAAACAATTTATTTATTTCAGCTTATTGATGACAACAACAGACATTATGAGATACGCAGTCAGTTCACTATTGGTTATAACAGCATGGTTCTCCAGTGCACGTTATCAAAATAAAAATATAAGAATACTAAAAAGAATTTTGGGCATAGATAAAGAAATGCGTAAACTGGGAGTGTGGATAAGTTACGAAAAACTCAAAAAACTCATCTATATTCACATTGGAATTCGTAGCTCCTTATGTTGTTTTGTAATTGCTTATCAATCTATGACTATGAACTATTTCGCCTACGTATCATTGCTTAAAACAGTAATGTTACTTGCTATAAATCAGATACCAATTCTTATTAATACAGTCGTATGCCAAGAGGTATCTACTTACGTAATCATTTTAAGAGATCGCTTCGAAATTTTAAACCAACATTTGAAATCCTTACAATGCCCCACCCACGGTTTGATTAACGACGAAATAAAAATAATTAAACTGACTACATTTTTGGGAACTAAACTGAAAATGTTAAGAGTAATATGTCCGATTCACCACGAATTGACTAAAATAGCCGAAGTTATTAACGAACGTTTTGGAATAGTTTTGCTCATGTCTTTTTTGAGTACTTTCATAACTACAGTGGTGCATTTATATTTCTTTAGTTTGCTCATAAAACAGCAAAATTTTGAAAATAAACTTTTGGTTATGACTACTACGATATTAAATTGCGCCACTTATATCATCGAAACAATTTATGTTTGTCATACGTGCAATACTACAGTTGAAGAGGTGATTATGTTACGGCACAGCAATGTTGTTCCTTTCGTAAGTCGCTTTAAATGTTTATTTACATTTTTAGGCTAACAAAACTGCAACTTTATTGCATAAAATTGACACCGACGATAATGAAGCAAAAGATCAAATTGAAATGTTTTCACTGCAGATTGCTCATAAGCGAGTCGAATTTAGTGCAGCAGGATTATTTCTAATCGATTACACATTACTGTTTTCAGTAAGTTAAGCTTCTCAATAATATAATTTTTTGAAAACTATTATTTTCAAAGTTAATTTTTGGCAATTGCTTTCTTGTCATTTATTTTTCATTCTTAAATATACTGTTTTAGATTGTTGGAGGTGTAACAACAAACTTGGTTATACTAATCCAATTTTCGGCATCGGCAGCATCCTAAAGACGCCAAATTAAGATTTGGTCAAACTTTTTTACTTGATACCAATCAAATGACGGCATGTGACGAGTTCTTGCACAAGGCATCTGCATTATAATAAGCATCCAAATAAACTACTAAACTTACTGTTTTATCTTGAGAAAAGAGTTTCTGTATTTCGGCTTTCGAAGGGTCCAGTTTATGCATAATCAAAAAAAACCTTGCCTTATATTTAACCAATTTCTTCTTAAATTCCTCGAGCGCTGCATCTGAAGCTGCAGATGTCTGCAAAATGCCTAGAGTAATAACCACAACTCACAACAAGATAGTTCCTTACTTTCTTATCCTTAGCTTCTTTTTCAATTTGTCGCTGCAGTTTTTCACCGTGTTTCACGTTAAAAACGTTAGTATTAAAAATTTGATTTTCTAGACAATTTAGTAAGTTCATTGCTTTGTCAAGTTGTCGGGTACAAAATTGTAATTCAACTAATAAAAGTCCAACCTGTTTAGCTAAAGACTCGTCTAAAAATTTTTTAATTAAAAAATAAAACTACGTACATAAGCAACGTAAGCACCTATCGGTTCAATAAACTTGTAAACTTTTTCCATAATTTGTAATGCCTGAGTGTAATGCCTTTGATGATAAAATAAAACTGCTTGATTATAATATGCTACACAATGATCAACGTCATCGAGTTTATCAATTCGCAGTCGAAACTAAAATTAACAAATAACCGTCTCTCATGCGACTCGCTTAGCTTCAAATTAATTACATACTTGAGTCAATAAAGAGGTAAGATTTTTTTGAAAAATGTCAGTCTTCTTTACATCCGATTTGTAATATTCTAGAACTATTTTATTGTGCACAACTTTAAAGTCCGACTGTCGATTTTCTAGTTTGCTAATAAACTGTAACGATGGACCATAATTTTTCCTAGAAACATACTTTCTAAATACAAAACGTTTTAAGAATATAAGCAGTACTTACTTTTGATAGTCGGCAAGAGCACTTTGTGCAAATTCTTTTTCTTGATCTGTAATACAGTCTATGGGCTTCTCGTATTCTTCTTTTTCCTGCAGCATTTCGAACTACTAATAATTTAATTTACAATAAATATGATAAATTAAATAATAATAACTATTTTGCAACAGTATAACCTCACTTTGTGTAAATCACGGAACATCCCAATATATATATATATATATATGTGTGTAAATTGAGTATGTCAATAAAAGAGTTGGCTGTCTTATCGACCTATAAGTTATCTGTACGCCACTAGAGGACAGACACTGTCATATAATTTATGATTGTAATATAGTCTATTTCGTCCAATTGCTAATCGTCTATAGTCTATTTCAGCAAATACCATAGAACATATTATCGTTAACAAAATCTTTCACTACTATAATATTATGGGATATAGGTAATCTCTATCGTGTCTCCAAGTTGTGAATAAGAAGCTTCTAGCTTCTAAAGTTCAATAGCGTGCTCACCGCTCAATGCTACAAAAATTTTGAACAAAATTTTTTTTAAACCACAATAGGTGGAGATAAAACCTAACTCGACTTTTGTTTCCAGAAATCTTTAATTACATTGTCCATGAGTGGATAACTTTGATGGCCGATTCTTTCCATGAAAATTACGCACGTTAATCCTCAGTTTATACAGTGTTATTCGGTTATTCCGTAAACTACTTCATTGCCTCCCCCCCTTCTTTGCCTTTCAACTAATAATGTTTTTTATAACTTTCATAATCGACGTACGATCAATAGAAGAAGAGTTGTTTGCAAAAAACAATTTTAATGATTGTAGACTAATGAAAATTTCTAGTTGCCTGTCCTGAAGATATTTTTAGGATTTTGTCATATTGATACTTATTTGTAACATTTAAACGTACGTGTAGCGTGTAGGTATACACAAATCCAAGGAACTATTCCTATACAGTCGGCGGTTTTTCGTCTAATTTGACTATCTAATGGTTACAGCTTAAAATCCATACCTACTCTGATCTGATGCAGATAAGTCTGATTGGAATACACCTGTACTATCTTGTGCTATAATACGTTTTAGAAGTTTTAAATCATCTTTCAAAATCTAAATTAAATTATATTTATTTTGAACATCCAAACACAGCTAAGGACCTTTTAGTACTGTACTGCAAACACTGGCCATATTTTGAGGCATTTAACAATGCCGAAAATCTAAAAAGAGACCGAGCCATGTTTTGGTCTTTCTGAAAGTCTATAGAAAAACTTATAAAAGACGAACCTAAGGGAGAATAATCGTTTGATTTTAGTCTACTACCTGTATATTGTATATCAATAGGTAAATAAAATGAATACATTGCTAACACATAAATTGAAAAGTAAATAAACGAAGTTTAAATGCCTTTATAATTAGTTCTTGTGATGGGAATCGAATTAATGAGTATTTGTATTTCAATTTATGTAAATATAAAAATTTATTGCTACAATTTCAATACATGTGATAAATACATAGTACTTTCCTTCTAACTTCTAATACATACTTCTAAAATGGTATTACTACAATAACAAATTTATATAAACTTTAATCTACTATATAAAGTAGATATTAAGGCTTATCTTACGTGTGTAACGTATTATTGTTTGCTGCAACTTGAAAAGTGCTTAGCTTATTGGTAAAGTTAAGCTTAAATTTTAATTACTCAAATTTAAACTTAATCAATTCCTTATTTTCTAAAATTTCACAAATAAAACATTACATGGGTAATACATAAATTTTTTAGTTTAATCGACTATAAATATAAAACTACAAACCACAATAGTAAAAATATCGAAAATTAAAAATTATTAAGTGATCGAATTTGGAAGAATGTTTTTTAAGCTTGTCCATTGGTTAGTGGTTTCTCTGCAACAGCTTTAATTTCAGCGGCTATTTCTTCGTGTCCATTTTTATGAGAAAATCCGTTTTGGACAAGTTTTGTCGGAGTTGTAGCAGGGCTGACGATATTGTATACTTCTCCGGTTACCGGATTTCTTTCTGCACAGAAACACGACTTTTAATTAAAAAACGTACACTCATTATAAACACAATAATAAAATTAAGATCGGCTTAATTATTATTAAAATATATGTAATGAAGAAATGATTATGAAATTTATAGGTATGGCACAGTGAACAGATTATTCTGTTGTTCTTATCAAATTACAGCTATTACTGAAAATTGTAGGTTGCTCGTGTGGTTATTTTCTAAAGGCCGAGTCAGTGAACCACCATTCATAGGTCTAGGTCTTAACAATTTTCTATGAAAAGATTGAATTAATATTAATTAAGTTTTTGCCTTAAGATCATTTATTTTTTAATTCAAAGATACACTTCAAGTAGTTTTAGTTGCCCTTGCAAGTGAATGCTTCAAAATGAAAATTTCGCACCATTGTTAAGATGTTTAAAAGCATTTGCTATTTTCTTAAGGTAATAATTAATAATTCTAATGACTTTTTTACAGTCTTAGCAAGGATTTCGTATAAAAACGATTTAAAAGTTATATACACGACAAGTATAAGAAAAGTAGCTATATACAAATGATCTCATATTGAAAAGCCCCAAAGGCTCCAAACCGAATTATTTTAAGACGGGTCTTCCAAAAACTTTTATTGTTAGTTCGTTCCTTTTAGATATTATTGTAATGAGAAAAAAATAAAATGTTTTTTAGTTTCCCCAGTCTCCAGCCTAACATCCCGATCAACTTCTACGTTTTTGTGCCGAATGCTTCCAAATTGAGCCAAAATTCGCATATTAACTACTAACCTGTGCGAACTCTTGGAAAATTAGCACCACGTCTTTGATCCCAAGATGTAACACCATTTCCAGTCACGGGGTTGCGGTTAGGAGTATCTTAATTGGATAAAACAAAAATAAATTATTCGAGACCATTTTATGTAATAAAGCGGCACTTACCGTGTTTATTAAAAGAAGTTTTGCGTAATGGAGTACTTGTAGGACTTCCGAATAAGCGAGAAAATGAATCATTGTTACTGAGACTACGACGTGGGGAACTTGTTCCATTCATATGAGGCGAAGACGATTGAGATTCTGGAGTACATAATACGTTGAAAATATCACTTGGTGGGTTGGTGACTCTGTAATTAAAATAAACTTTTAGATACTTCTTAGATACGCCTTAAGGTATTTGGTGGCTTTTACACGTAACTCGATCTTTTAAGCCTTAAAGACGATTAGCGAGCTTCGGTACCAAACTAAAAGTGTAATTAGTTACTTCGTGTTCAATGGAGTGCAAAAATCTGCTTTTTGCTACTTTCAAATATTAATAATAGTCGAACGCAAAAAAGAAATTGAAATTTTGAATTTAATTTCTCAATTTAACGTTGGATAAACCCATCGGGAGAGAATGTACAGCTACTGCCTCCCACATGGGTGTACAAAAATTCATTAATTTTTTTTCGTTTTGTTGACGTTTATAGAACAATCAAATCAGTACGAAACATTGGGCGCACCGAAAAATTAGATTCAGATCATTATGTATTAGTCGTACCCACCATTTCTAATTTTAATTCGAAACATCAACGTCTGTTTCCGGGTCTAAATAACTCATCTCTCATAAAACGCCCTTAGCTGAAATACCTTAAATGTAGGTTGTACGAGAAACAATAGTCAATTCTCTCGACAGGTATCTTTCTACTTATAACACGCTTCAATTTTTTTCGTATACTGTTACATACAACATGTTGAATCTAAGAACATTATTATTATTACTACCTACACTGGTGTGGCTTATTTTCATATGTTTTATATTTATTATTAAGTCGTGCATGTAAAATATGTAAAGAAGAGCATTAATTAATGTTTATTAGATAGAGCGTGTCTTGTATAACTGTGCGATACAAGTAAATTAATAACACGGCTTGTAAACTTGCACTTTCTTTTATTATTACTTTTTTTTAAATATTTCAACCAACAACTAATTGGCCGTGTAATTTCAAATTAGTAATATTTATTTAAATTGAAAATTTCATTATTGGATCAAATTTTGTTTTAAAACAGTTCCACGGGGGGCTTTTATGAGCGAGTAAGCCTAAAACTTGCTTATCATGGCCAACATAAAACGTGTAGGTATTTTGATTCGAAGTCGTAGGTAGCCATAATTGAAATTATTACACAAATCTTGTTAATTAGTCTAGTCAATATACGACGATATCTATATCTAGCTCTAGCATTAGATAATTCTAAAGATGATGGGGATAAAGTAGGACCTATAGCTCAATAACCCCTCCCTCATCGGGAGTTTTCTAGACCTACACAGAGTTCATCCGCCGTAACTAGCTATTCACCCTGTAT
Source organism: Malthinus flaveolus (assembly GCA_950108345.1). Classification (NCBI taxonomy): domain Eukaryota; kingdom Metazoa; phylum Arthropoda; class Insecta; order Coleoptera; family Cantharidae; genus Malthinus; species Malthinus flaveolus. The sequence continues at coordinate 66,537,669 of OX467285.1, forward strand.
AAAGTTTCAAGCAAGATTCATCAATTTCTTTCGTATATCCGGTGCAATCCGACAAGTTTTTCACTTTTGATTGAACAAACTCAGAATGTAAAAACTTGCGAGATCGTAAATCGTATACCTAATCATAACATGTATCATAAGAAATATAAGTTGTTCTCCAGAATGCAATTTATAAAATTGACAAATTATGATCTTTAAGCATAAATATTACACCTTCCTGGTTTCACTTTGCTGAACATAATACAAAACTAAATTAAAGTTGCATGCTCTGAAGCTCAAAGAAGCTAATTGTACTCGTAGATGCAATTCCAGTCAATTACAATTACTAATTAGTAATTATTTTTGAAAAAAGTAAGAATAACAAACACTATAGCATAGCATGTAACAAATAAACTACTATATGTATCTACTGTACACTGTACACTACTACTTTAATTCGTGCAAACTTTAATTTATGTTAAATAATTATTCTCACGCCAAAAAAAATTTAATTATCACGTTTAACGTTCGAAGAAAATTAATCAACAGTTAGATATTTAGGTATTATAAACATGACAAACATAAAAATAATAATAATAAGATATTCACGTTGGTATTCTACACATGAAAGTAAACGGTATTGAAACTATTTAACACGTGACTAACCTCGAGCTTGAACTTATCTGAATGTATCAATAATATATAGGTATGGGTGGTATGGGTAAATAATAATAAGATTGGAAAAAATATGTTGTGAGAAAATTGAAAAATTGGTATGATGTTTCCAATCTCGGGTGTTCAAAAAGCCTTCTGACCTTGAATCAAACCACAGACTACAAAAACTAAGTTTAAAGAACTATGTAAACGTAAAAAAGAAAGACTCGAATTGAATGAAAGAACGATAGAGCAAAGCGGAAGAGAGTGCTCTGATTGAACAAAAACAGGAAAAGGAAATACTTGGTTTTTTAGATTCGTTAAAGGCTGGTATTGGTACTATAATTTGGTTTTTATAAGTATTCAAATGTACCTAATACCACTAATACTTTGCTCGCCACCGTTTGTTTATATAATGTAGCTATTTGTTGCTCTTGTTGGGGGGTGTAAAGTATACAATGTGAGTCTATAAAAATGTGGCGGTCGATATTCTCTTTACTCTTTACTATTAATAGCTAAATGAAGCCAACAGTTCTAATAAAAGTTGTATATGGACTTACTAGAGTGCTATACTGTAGAGTAAATGGTGTAGTATGTATCTGTTTTAGGTTGCATAATTAAACAACATATATTCCTCCCATGAGACTCTCCTTCAAAATCGCGTATTTTTAAATTTTAGATGGTAGAGAAGATATGATACCTATTAATACTTTTCTGATAATTTGAAGTTTCAAAATATCTAATCTTTGTCCAGCCAACAGATGCAGCTAAGCCACGCCCCCACAAATTTATGATTACGCAGACCAATGAACGCAAAAACCAGTTTCACACGATACAAATGCATTTATTATAGAGCGCTAAGTTTTAGTTTTAATATATGTACAAATAAACTTTTAGGGCCGATTGTAGATTCGAAGCTTAAGCTTCAGTTAAACTTAAGTTGAACCTCCCCTATCATTGTTCATTCACAATGGTTCTTGAATTTAACCATTGTCAATGAACAATTACAAGGCAGATTGAACTTAAGTTTAAGGGTCGATTGTACGTTAGAAGCTTAATCTTAAGCTCACTTAAACTTAAGTTTAACCTGCCTTGTTGGGTGGTTGTGACACGTCAATACCGTATAGCAAACCTAGGTACTGTTTTGCTGTAGGTACAAATGCACCTGAAGCGTCGTCCAGACTACAGCGAATGCAACGCTTTCCAGTTGCTTTCTCGTTGCATTCGCTGTAGTCTGGGCGACGTTTGAAAGCGTGCAGTAACATTGCTGTACCTTTATTATTTACTGACTAGTAGGTAGGTACTGGGTTACAATATCAACCGAAACATAAGAAATGGTACATTTTACCTCAGGCTTTTTCGAAATAAATTTTTAATTTTTTTGGGTAGGTGTAAAGCTGTAAAGTTTTGGTCGTCCTAAGTAAGAAATTGGTAAGTTACAAATACTGAAATGAGGTAGGCATAGGTATACGGAAACAACTTAATTCGAGACCTTTTCTAAAACTTTTTCTGCTTCCATGCATAAATAAGAAATAAGCTGCGCTATTTAACGTCAATAAAGCTAATTTAGAATGGAAAAGGTAGATAATAGAAATGTTTGTTTACAAGCACGATAGGACCCATGTTGTTTTATTAACTACTAAAGTCGATCTATCCAACTGGGAAATATAAACAATATTTAGAAAAGTTAATTTTTATAAGTCGGTGATTATATTAATCTCACAGTAGGTTAAACACGTCTCCGTAATGACCTGCTATAAACAGGGCCTATTAAAAAATTACCCGTTAATGTTTATTTATTTATTTAATAACTAATAATAATAAATTAATATACCAACCCGGTCACAATTTTTATTGAAAATAGTAGAATTACTAATTAAAGAACCTAATTCTTCGTAACTATTTCTTGACCTGGCGCAGGATTTAAATAATAAAAATTTTGAAAGTTGAATATATTAGGTAGGTATAATGAATATTTTTGAGTCTACCATTCTCAATCCGGCCCATCTACACCAGGCAAGATGAATTTTACTGCATGATCCTAAATATTTAATTTTTCTTAACTTGTAACTCGAAACTCCCACCCCTCAACCCTCAGCGATGTTAAATCAACGTTAGCTTCTAGACTGCATGAATTTTTTAGTAACTTTTCGTAGATGAATTTATTACTTATTCACGTTCCCTCTCGCAAGCATAAATAACTGTAAATTCTTGAGGACAATTGATTGTCCAAGAGAAATTAATATTTCCACATAAAATAGAAAAAACCATATAGAAGTTCAAAGCTAAACGAAAATTGGGGTTATTGTAACAGTAACAAGGAAGATTGTAAAAGCAAAAGTGACTGCCTTACTTGCCTATACGCTAATAATAACTAATTTATTATATTTTTTATCTGAGATCTTTATAAATGATTTGAGGTGATATGGAGCAATAAATTTAAATCTTTACTTTCACATTTGGGGCTCCAAAGCTCTGGTGGCATAAATAACAATATTGCGAGTTGTATTTTCATAGTTTACTGCGCTATAAATAGTTAATTTTTAGATCTAATATTCAAATTCCTACTTTTTGTTAGAATTTACGTTTAAAATATGATTAATGTCTCCCCATATATTTAAATAGACACATTAAGCTTAAAGTTTTAAAAATTTAAATCATAATTATGTACTTACAAAATTAATTAAAATAATTCTAACAGAAAATCCATACATCACGTCCCATCGATTACTTTACAGGCATGAGCTTTCTAATGTAAATTATTTTCTTTTCTTGGAGGAACAGTTTAATTGTCAATAATTAGTTACATAATCCAGTTACATATATTTAACTTTAATATGTTTTCCATTCATTATTACAACTTGTAATTTTTAATGCGAAATTGAATATTAAAAACTCGTTAGAATTAAGTAATTCATTAATTCTTCCTTAATTTGTTTCGGATATAATTTTTAGTTTGTCTTTAAAATTAACCAGTGACCACTATACAATTTAAAAACCGGCTAATATTTAATATCCAACTAATTATGGTCAAATACGTTCAAAATTGCAGTTGTTAGGTTTGTAATAATTACCTAACTATTTGAATTGGACTTCGAATAGAGTCGATGAATAAGAAATGAGACCGTAATGGATTCGAAACTCTTTAAACGTTGATAAACTGGTAAGAGTGTGATATATCGGAGATCGGAGGCGATAAGTATGGAATAAAATGAAGACAGATTGAAAGTACTTAAGTATCTACCAGAGAAAAATATTTAAATCTTAGTCTATAATTATGCCAGACAACCAGGGTACACTCCGGTTCAAACTAAACATCATTCTACACTTAAAGGGAATGGATAGCGGTAATTCGTAAAGTAATTCAAAGTTCTCGAGCAAATATTTATAAAACAGTTGATTGAAAAGTTATACATATAAATACAAAGACCTTTGAAGACCCTTCTTCCCGAGAAATAAATAAATAATTTCAGATCAGCTCGGGTGCGTCTCGAGTAGTAGTTCTTCAACAATCCAAGAAGATGTTCAATTTACTTTTATGTCGCGTTTAACTTTCGGGCGCAGGGCCGAAAAAACCCTATAGAACCTGAAAATACCTAGACACCTGAACTATAAGAGGATTCTTACAACCACTAAAGTTAGTTGTTGGTCTTATTAATTATCTAAATTTTACCAGAGTAAAATTAATATAAAATTGAAGATTTGTATATAACAAATATCGGACAAGAATCTCTATTAAACGAGCTTCGACTATTATTATAACAGCTCAAAATTTCTTGTACATCAACAGCTTAGGCTATCACGTACGTATTATTATCACGCACGAATGCCAATAGTTTTTGTATGATGATATTACAAAAAATGCAATCAGCAGTGGAGCTAGAACATAAATAAAGGAAGATAATATGCTGTAAGTTGTTACAATAATTGTAAATTGGAATTAACACACGTTGCTAGTTATCACTATTTAAAAAGTTACAAGTAGCCGTTACGATTTGAAAAAACGAAATTGGAGAATTTTTTGTTTTAATTGGCATCTTATATTACACAAAATAATATCGTGTGGAACAAGCTTAAGGCCTCTACACGCCTGCCAACTTGCCGGAACAACCAGACTGATTGAGAGTACACACTGCCCGACTAGCGGTTCTATTTATTTTAGAGATATATATATATATATAATTTTAGGCTTTTACGGCTGACGCCGCCTTCCTTCTCTCAAGCAGTTCCTTCACTCCTCTCTATTCCTCCACTCTCCCTCCGTCAGTCCTCTCCTCTCCATGGCCTCATGCACTTCATCCGCCCATGATTTTCTGGGTCTGCTTCTTTTTTTCTTCCCCATTGGGCTCCACTCGCTGATTTTGTAGATCCATCTGTTCCTATTTGCCCTTCTAACATGTCCATACCAGATTAGTCGCTTTTCCTCTATATATACGAGCACGTCCTTCTGCACTTCCATTCTTCTCAGGATCTCTTCATTTCTTACGCGGTCCAATCTTGTTAACCCGCAGCATCTCCTCCAGTACTAAATTTCGGTAGCTGTTATGGTGTTTTTGTTTTTCTTATTTATTATCCAGTTTTCCGCTCCGTATGTCATTATGCTTTGTATCATAGTACTGTATATCCTTCTTTTTGTGTTTTTCGTTATGTGTCTGTCCCAGAGAATGGAGTTGAGTTGTTTTATACTTGTTCGAGTTTGACCCAGTCTATTTTTTATTTCTTCTTCCGTTGTTGCGTTTTTTGATATTGTAAAACCTAGGTATTTAAACTTATCACTTTCTTCTATTTCCATGCCTTCGTCAATTTCGAGATTGGTCACCGCTTCTTTCGCTGTTGTAAGGTATTCTGTTTTTTTTTAAATTTATTTCCAGTCCGTTTTCCGTATATTCTTCTTTCAGTTTTCTGATCATATAGTTTAGGTCTTCTTCATCTTGTGCGATTACTACCTGGTCATCGGCAAAGCTCAGGTTATACAAGTGATCGTTCCTTACGGGTATTCCCATGCCCTCACACTTTTTTTTCCATTTTTTTAGTGTATTTTCTAAAAATATTTTAAATAATGTTGGTGATGTCGGGCATCCTTGTAGCAGTCCTTTTGATGTTTGAAATTTGAATCCTATTCTTTGCTGTGTCTTAATGGCTATACTTAATGGCTAATTTTAGGGATACAAAACTATAATAATAGAGTTTTTCACTGGGTGGTACGTGGCACTAACACACAGCAGTTATCTTTGGCAACTCAGGTGATAAGAACAACATACATCCAGACTATACAGAGAAACTAACTGATGGGTGGTGTGCCTCCTGAAAAAGTTACAAGAAGTGCAAAAGAAATTCTAATGAATTTTGAATACATCGAGTAAAACAACCGCTCTTGATACGTTTTAGTTATAAAAAAAGAATTTGATACTTTTTAGGGATGGGACAGGGACAGTCGAAACCTCGAAACCACTCGAAACAGGGTCAGTTTCGTGTTTTTTAATGCAATTTCTCATGGAAACATGGAAACGAAATTATGGATTATTATTACGGGAAAAAATTTAATTTAGAATTTGCAATACGTATGTAACACCTTGTAAAACTTCAACAAGTTGTTTTGTTTGAAAAATTATGTGAGAAAAGTTGTAAAATGTATAGTGTTAGGAGGATTAATACTTCCCACGAACAGTCGATAAACGTTCATTTTTCCCCTCTTTCTAACTAGAAGTTATATTAAGAATAATTTGTCGTGACTAATTAAATAAACCGCGATAGTAGCAACAATATAAAAATTAAACGATATCTAATACAACATTAAAGAATTACATACTACACGCTCGATTAATTTATAACAATATAAATTGTCGTACTAAGTTGTATTAAATTGATTGCCACACCTTTACGTACGTCTTCTTTTTCTCCGATTGATATTAAACAAAAATTTTATAATTGAATTTAAGGTCTTATTATAATAAATAACGGCCTTGGCGTCGCATAATAAAATTACTAGCGGTTTTAATCATTTTTTTCGGTATCAAAACACATTCACTTCCCATACGAAAATGATAAATGATTCTAGGATGAGAGTAATTTGGTCTATCGATCCTTGGGGCATTTTAATTAACTAAAAACTAATTTTTGTTAGTTATAAATAATTAATTATCAATTATGTTTTGCGTGCAATTTTGAAGTTAACAAATAACGAATCAACACCTAAATTTACGTTTTCGGTTTTAATGTGCAAGAGTCTGCATCTTTCCTCCGCGTGAGGCACTTGGATGAATGCCAAGTCTTGCTATTTTCAATAGCTAAATGCAGCGGCGACTGAATGTAGAAAATTCAATAATTTCAAGTAGATGGCGAATACAATAACATCGTACATCGTTAGACAGTATTATTGTACACCTACAGCGACGGACCTAATTTGAAATTCAACACATAAGTGATGAACAGAATACACTATAAATTATACGTTCTGCACACAATAAATTTAAACAAAATAATATATGCTATTCACAATAATCGGCTAGCCTTTGAAATATTTCACGCAGGTGTCGAGAAGGGAGAACTCGCTGAAGTGCTTACTAAACAATGAGTTATTTTATAGAAAAGTTGAAGAATAAGTAAGACGTCAGAGACCACACGAGTAACATGAACTTCAGGGGGCTTTGCAGAATCCCAAAATTTCATAAGTTTCATAATAGTCTTGGATTATCTGTACTCTATTATTCATTCTTGTTTGCTGTAGAACTCACTACAGGCTTACAACTGCTACCCCAATAGTTAGAGTAGGGTTTCTATTGCACGTGCCGATCATACACTTTTATTGCCTCACAAACTCAAAGTGTCTGAAGTGTAATAGTATTCTTTCCACTTTACGAGTAAAACCAGGAAGCGTTAAAAAGCCAGGATAAGGCCCTTCAAAACAAAAGCCGATACAAGTAAGGGCTTGAATTTGCAAATTTGGTTGAATAAAAAAATTTACTTGGAGGATTAAGGATGGTCTAAAAAGAAATTACATGTCCAAAATGGATTTCTAATGACTAAAAATGACAGCACTACAAATTCATCAACTATTTATACTCGGCAGCTTCGTACAAAGAACAAAGAAGTTTTTTGCGGTGGTAAATGAGTTTTTTAGTACATTCCGAAAGTACCTACCATGTTGATTTATTGAACATAAAATAGGTTTCATTAGCACACCATAAACAATGCTAAATTAATTATTAATAGTCGAATAGTGGTATTAAAGAAACGTTTGTCGCTTATTAAATTATTGCCACTTCTCCACAATTTTCCTAAATTGATTTGTAACACTTTACGTAATATTTCAGTCTATTAACAGAATTAATTAATTTTAAACATTTGTGAAATTGGCTCGATGTCTGAGAAGACACGACATTTCATTAACTTTTTTTATGATTATTCTTAGCTCCTTGCATGAAGACGATGCGAATCTATTTTAGTTTACTTCCTTAATTTGAGTTCATTACATTAATCAACGTGTGCTAGTGAAGAGAGAAAAATTTTTGTTTTTCAACAGAGTTAAACAATAAATTATATTATAAGGAAGATCGCGAAGTTCCCTCTTAGTAAAAAAAGGAAAAGTTAATGATCATTGTTTCGTCCCACGTAATGCACGGTTTCAGTCTATATTAATTTCGATATAAAAAAATGCAGCGAGTATACCTACATGGAAAATAATCACAAGGCATATCATCGTAGGTTGGGTTGGTCTCTTGGAATGCGTTGGAGTTTCCGCAAAATAACGGGTTGGGGTGAATCGGTCTGTTGCCAACACTGATAGCTTCCTGCTCAGAGGGTCACGAAGCAAAGCACTAACTCGTTTAACCCGACCAAAAAACTTTAATTAAAATTTTGACCAATTAATACGGAAGCCATTCCAAACATGGATACAATTGCGAATTATAAAATATGCAATATTTGTATCTCGTGCCATTCTAAACGTGACTGGAACGTTTAAATTTAAGTTTCTACACACGAAAGTTAATGAACTTTAGTCTCATTTTTTTCGAAATACGCCCGACAAGTCATTAGCTGAGAAGGTATCTAATTTTAAACAGTAGGTGATAGAAAATGACACCTGTTTACTATTTATAATTTCTAATTACTGCAGCGTGCACTTGAGTTTTTTTTAAATATTCGGTAGGTACCAAAAAACACCAACTTAAGTGTGTTTTAACTATTTCTATAATGTAAAAATTGTGAAAACAATCATTTTAATTACACTTAACAAACATTAACGCTTTCTTTTACATTCTCGTTTTAATTAAGAGAAGTTTAAATTTGTTAAAATGGGTTAATTATAAAATGGTATAATAATAGAAGAGAAGCAATTTTAACGTTGGAATCGAAATTACTTTCGTACAGATTAGTAATGATAGGTAGTTCTCCAAATAAGAACATATAATTATAACAAACGTTTAATTAAAATTATTATTGATCGCATTATCGTACACATAACAGAAAATATTTGATTAATTTAATTTACTTCGTTACAAATCATTACAAAGAGTGATTCTCAAAATGCATTGCTATGATAACTGTACTTTTAACTGCAATAATAGTTGTTTAACAGTGTAAAAGTTCTTTGAATCGCTAATAAGAAAGTTATTAGATTGTTATCTAACAATTTCTGGTATTATAATCAATAATATTACCTAATTAGCAATAAATTGTAGGAGGATTGGGCCAAATTCGCGTACCGGCGTCGTAAAAAATTGAGAGGTAGTCATGTGCTGGATTATATCGAAGATAATTCAATGGGCGAATCAGATTCGACATTTCCGTCATTTATACTTTCTTATACAGGGCGTAATTCATAATAGGACATATAGGTATATCTAAAATTTTGGGAAGTTAAAAAACGAACAACTCTTGCGGTTTCACCGGAAATTACATAAACTTGTTTTATAAATGTAACACTCTGTCTATTTTTTCTTCTTTTGATTTAGAAAGTAGTTTTAAATCCACTACGCCATTAATATAAAATTCGCCTAAAAACTGCATTAGAAAATTTAATTTTTGGTCTACGCAGACGTGATCACTAAAAGTTGCCCTTCAAGAAAAATTAAATGCTTTTATGATTCATGAGCATTCAAAACACTGTTTTTTCGAAAATAAGCCATTCTTTCAAATGGCACTATTGTCGAGCGTTATGATACGAGTATTCCAGAAGTAGCAAAACCTTCTACCAACAGTTCAATATCCAATATACTCAATTTGGCTAAAACCGTGGTATACAGTAACTCTAAATTTTAGTTGAAACTTTTTCTAAAGAATAAATTAACTCATTGTCACATAATTTTTAAGTTGCGGCGAAGTAAGTTCTAGCAAGTTGGCCCTTAGGGCATCCATTTTCCAGCATCCGGGACTTGTTTTAACACAAAAGTTTAAAACTTTGTTTCGACACGAAATAAAAGATTAAAAAGAGTACCGTCGAGTTGAATCTTGAATGGAATAAGTTACACATAGAATGGTGAGGTATTTACGCTGGTGTAATAATGTAAACTTTCAAAGAAGGGTCTAAGCATATGTGTGTGTATTTTAAGAACTGTAAACAATCCCTAGATTAATAAATACGCAACTCGGTTTAGTTTAGGTTATAAATCATTAACCTTCTTCGATTCGAAATTCGCATAAGTAGTTGTAACAAACTTCAGTTAACGGCAATCTGAGTTTTTTGAGGTTATAAGTTATAAGTTATAAGTCATAACTCATACATGAGTTATTCTCAGTTTTGAAGAGCCTTTCCTGAAGATTTTTTAAAAGTATTTTTAAGTTTATTGGTCGTGATCGTGCTTCAAAAGGCATAGTAGGCTGTCGGTTCAGACTAATAGGTATGTTATTGGAACAAAAGCCTCTGTTGGTTAGTCTATAACCTAGGTAAATAAAATTTCTGAATGGATCGGTAAGAAGCCCAAACCACTAACTTATAACTTTGCCAAATTGTGGAATCAAGATCGTGATGGCTCAGTGGTGCGACGCCTAACTGAGCAACATCCTGTGGGATTTAAATCTCAAACTCTCTATAGGAAGAGTTGTACATTAGTATCTCAAAGCAAGCTCATTGGTAAACCTGCCCTATCATTCTCAATAAACCCGAAGCCAAGCTTATTGTGGAGCTTGCTTTGAGTTATTAATGTACAACTTGTCTTTAGTGTTTCCCGACTACATGCTGACCATGCTGCAACCCAACCTAACCTAACCTGCCTTATCATTCTCAATAAACCTGAAAGTAGGCTTATCATTGAGCTTGATTTGAGCTACTAATCAGCAACTCGTCCTTAGTATTTCCCGACTACATGGTGACCATGCTGCAACCTAACCTAACCTAACTTGCCTTATCATTCTCAATAAACCTGAAGGTAGACTTATCATTGAGCTTGATTTGAGCTACTAATTTACAACTCATTCTTCATGTTTTCCGACTACATGCTAACAACTGACCGTACTGGCTTGAGCCAGTAAAATTTATTATAGTATTATGGAAAGTTAGCCTATGATAATAATAATAATAATGATCAATATACCTACAAAACTCACTCATAGAACGCTAAAAAATGCTATTATTAACGCCCATTTGGAGAAGAATTTCAGCCACCATACACCATGCAAGTTATAATTTTATAATTAACGAATTAATGCTTTTAGTAATCTTAATTGCAGTAAAATAAATTTATTAGCTAGTGGGTGTGTTTAAATAATATGTAAATTAGTAACAATGAACGATTCATGTTTATAATAACTAAAGTGGCCTTAATAAGTTTAGTAATAATAATTAACTTATGATTAAAGTTTAAACTAAGCGCACTATTAGTAATTATAGGGCTTTAAATTTTCATCAAGAACATTAAACTCCAAAAAGTGACTTCACACAATTTTTTGCACTTTTGACGAATTATCCTCAATTTTAGTAAAATGCTTCAGTGAACAAAAATTAAATATATCCTGTTAAAAGAGACAATGAATAGAAGTTATTTTATTTTGTAAAACAAAACATTTTCTATTATATTGTAAATAAAATTTTACACAAACAAAAACCAAATCTGCGGATTTGTTGTGGTTTACGCTTAAGTGATTTTTTAACAAAGTTTATTCAGAAAATTTTAATTGATTTTTTCTTCATATCCCAACTTATTCGTGCATAAGCCATGACAATTGCAGATAAAACTTGTGCAAAAGTGCGCTTGATTGTGGAATTAGTACTTTTACGATTTAATTGAATAATTAGGCGTTTAATTTACGTCGGCGTTTTTCAACACTTTTTTGGTAGATAAGCCACAACAAATTAGGATTAAAGTCAACAAATTAAATTGTTTGCGTTAATTAGCGATAACACAATAGATAACGCTTACTTACAAGCTATTCGATAAAGAAAGAAGATTTTAGTTGTTGTGCCATTCTTTATTACATGTTTTCCACAACGATATACGATTTTTGTAGTTTTCATTAAATTTCAGTATTTTATAACTGCTTTTCTCTAAACAACGCGTTGATTAATTTTTTGATATTAGAAGTCGAGAGAATCTCAATCCATCAGGCAGAACCTCATTGTTACATCTACGACTATACGCAGTCAAGAGCTAATAGAAATAAAAAGATAACATTAGAGTGGAACTATTAAAAAAAGAAAATTTTACGACCACTAAAGTAATTTCATTTAATTAAATGTTTTATTCTTAATGCATGAGTTAGAGAAAAATCTATTATAGTTGCTTCTTGCGCTGTATGCCCATTAGGTACGTGAAGTACCTTTCCGGTAATTAGATAATTAGAAAACCTATAGGTTTAGAATTTCTTATTCTAGTTTTTGGGAAGGATTCCCATGCCTTAAACCGGAGTGCTCCTTCACTCTAAGATGGTTTTACATTACTAATATATAATTGATATACTATTCCGAGCCTATAGAGTTAGTGCCAAAACTTCTAACAGATATGATTTTGTCGCAAAAAAGTGACTGGTTAAAGTATTTATTTCCAATTAATTTGAAATAGCGATTCATAATTGTTCATCTAGGAATTATTAAATTTCAAAGTATAATATGTCAGATGATTTGAGGTAGAACCATTGAGTAGTACCTCTTTAAAATGTCTTCCTTCCACTCAAGTTAATTCTAATTAAATTTTTCTGTCAATACTGACAAAGTTCCTTTATAAATAAAAATCCGATACTTCATAATTTAAAAGAATAACATCAATTATTATAATAAAACAAATCCAAGCAATCAGTGGCGGTACTTTAAAGCAGTAAATCGACACCAATTAATCCACGTAATGCCTCTAATGTTAATAAATTTCACCTAAGAAATTTTTCCTCTTTTTTATTTATTTTATTATTATCGAGAGTTGGGTACAGAGTTGATAAATGAATGAACGTACGATTAAAGTTTACCGAGCGGTCATGACCGTAGTTAAGCATTAGCCATATATAATTTACACGTTAATTGCTCTGTTCTGGTTCAATTCTAGCGGATGTTGTATGAACACACTTAAAAAAATTGTAAAATTAGATTTTAACACAGAACTTAAACATTGTTGAAGTTTTTCTCATGTAAGTTGCGTTTGCAAAACTGTTATTTCCGCATTTACAAAACATATCCTCAATGTATTTCTGCCAACTAAACGACTAAATGGACATTAGGCATTCGACATTGTTTCAATTGCAGTATGCACCGTGCAGTACTACAATTAGCTGTTAACTTGTTCGAGACTGGCAGGAATGTAATGGCCAATAATTTCAAACAGTGAGAACGTAATTCAGGTAATAAATCATGCTCTTTATGTAAACATTTAAATTACAAATATCTTACATAAGTATGCAGAAGTTAATTGAGATCTAATGCCGATTATTTCATTAGATGCACATGTAACTTGTCTCGAGGAGGAATATTAAGTCACAAGTGGATTAAAAATTAATACGAAAACTGAATAATTACGGTAGGAAATTTTAAGTTGTTAGCAATTAATACACTCTTATATAATTTTTTTTTGCAAATTTCCGAATGATTTATACCAAATTTCTACTGTTGATCGGAGGAGTGCTAATCATAAATACGCGAAAGATTGAGTAAAAGACGTCACTTTCTACTATTTGCATGCTTTAAATTTTTATTGGAGAACCAATGTGAACGGAGAAGGTTTTCGTGTTATTAGAAAACGTTTATATCAGATTTGATCTAATTATTTATTATTAAAAAAATTCCAAAACTATAATTTATAGGTTATTGAGGTGTTAATGGACTGCATCTAATTTTGACATTAATAAAACATAGACGAGGTACTTTCGTCCGTTATGCTATTAACCTTCAGTTCTTCGCTACAATTTCCCATACTTTATCAAGATTGACTTAAGTACGGTATGCTACAATTTAATTTTTTTATCATGTTTCTGTGTGGTATTTTTATTGTTTTTTAATAGTAAAATAATTGCTATAAGATGATTATAGGTCACTATGCAATTGAATTATTTGCCCAAAAGAGCGACAATAGAAAAAGTCAACAGACTACAGAAATAGTACCTATACCTACTACACGCGAGGAATTAATAATTGGTTCATGTCGTGATGTTTCGTTTACTTTGGCGACATCTCCTTAATATGAACATAAATCTGTATAGATTAAAATGTTAAAAAAATATAAGCATGCAAAATTTGAACATAGCAACCTCCTGTAATAATTTTTTTCATTATAAATGGCAAATTATTGAAATATCTCAAATGAAAATTTTTTATTTAGGCGGAAGAAGGTTTCGTAACGTTGTAATGCTATAAATATGTACAAAAGAACAGTAAACAAACTGAAAATAAAAAGTTGTGCAGTTTTGTCAAAAGTTTAAACGATTTAAGCCCCATTTACATAGAACTTAGTGCAGATTGATGGTGTAGTTTGCTGGTCTAGAACTTGCCAAGTGGGCAACGTGGCGTAAAACCATTTACATAGACTTTAGTGGCAATTATGTTTTTTCCTTATTTTTTTTTCTTATTTTTTTTTCTTAAGCTTGAACAATGAGATTAAAATAGTACTACCGAAAACCAAAATGAAGAAATAAAATCAAAGCAACTATTTTGTCAGCTGTTTGTTTAAATTTCAAATAGCTGGGCGACGTGAGAGAGTTGCGCTTCTATGATTGGCTGGTGCCGATTGAGTGGTCTAAAAGCTTAAACCTTACAAACTTTTTGCCCATTGTTAGCAACGACCTCGCAAACTATACTTCATTGTAAACGCGTTCATTGAAAATACCCTATTCAAGCTTTTAGACGACGCATGCCCTTAGCAAAACGATTACACTACTGTCTATGTAAATGGCACTTTAAGTAACTGCAACAATTCCTCCATCTGGTACTCGGATGAATCTAAAACTGAATAAAAAACAGGTATAGGAATATATGGCCCAAAATATAGGGCATCGATAGCCTTAGGAACTTTCCCCACAATTATGCAAGCTGAAGCACTTGCAATAGACCTATGCGCCCAGTAATGCCTACGAAAGCGTATAAAGGGCAAAAAAGTCTATATAATGTCTGACAGTCAAGCTGTGCTGAAGGCACTCAAAGCCAATAGCTATGAATCTCTATTCACTTGGGAATGCAGACAGTTCCTCAAAAAACTGACTAAGAGCAACAAAGTTGCCCTTCACTGGGTCCCGGGGCATGAGGGAGTTATAGGAAATGAAAGAGCTGATGAACTAGCTAGAGCAGGCTCAAAAGCTATCCCGATTGGACCAGAACCCTTCTGTGGGCTATCCAGAACACACAGAACAGTAAAGATCCAAAAATGGGAAATTGAAAACAAAAAATCTCACTGGCATAACATACCAGGACATAGACAGGCAAAGAAATTCATTGAGTACTCGTCTACGAATGCTAAAAAGCTTCTTCGTCTATCAAAGAACGAAATCAGACTTATCACAGGTCTGTTTACTGGACACTGCCTCCTCAAAAAACTGGGATTGGAAGATAGTGACATATGCAGGTTATGTGAAACGGAGGTCGAATCCGCCGAGCACATTCTCTGCAACTGCGATGTACTAGCTCGACTTAGGATGAAACACTTAGAGCAGGCACAACTAACGCCTAAAGAAATAAAAAGAAAGCCTCTCAGAGACACTCTAGGCTTCGTTGACAAGATCGAATTCCTGAGAATATAATACGAGTAGGGTTATGAATTACGAACAAAAGATCAACGCTGGTCGCAGTTCTGTAAGGCTTACGTAGCCAATCAACCCCTGAGTACAATACAACACAACTGCAACAATACATGAAAGAAATGCAGAGATATTGGAAACTAGATATGTAGTTCGAACATCAATATTTTTTCAGGAACCCGTACCTAGCCTACATATTAACAGATATTTTTAATTCATGCACTTATTTACCACAGATTCAAATACTAATTTTTTGATGGAATTAATATAAGTATTGAGTGACCATGGAATAAGGTCCTCAAATAAATATAAAAATGCAACAAAATAAAAAAAACGATGTACTCGTAAGTACCAAATTTTAATATCAATTCTTGTATTGTAACGTTTTTATTTCTGCAATTATAAGCAGACCTCAAAACAAAAGATGGTAAATGTAAGAGAGAAGACCGAAAAAGAACGAGCATTTGAGATAAATGAATTTTTATGATACTCGATCAGAGACCGATTATACAACTTTCCGAAAAACGCCCAATTTAAAACCTCACGATCGCGTTTAGAGCCTCATCAGTCAAATTTTAAAATTGTCACACTATCTCTTTAAACAAATCGCCCTTTCTCCTTTCGTATAACTGAACGATTACAAATTATGAGTGTCAAAACGACGGAAAAGATTAACACTTTGTATTTTCCTTTCGTTATGGCACTTCCTTGACAACTTTATCTCATAAGTCAACTTGTATATATGTAAATTAAGTTAAGTTTTACTTATTAATTTCTTTTCCTAAATCAATAATTGAGATATGAAGAAGAAAAAATGTGTCAAATTTTATAGACATAAAATTACAAATTCAAATTAGATCAGCACGAGTCGCTAATTCGCTTTAATTAGATGTTAATATATTATTAAAACATCACAAAAAGTAGATTGGAATGAATAACTTGAGCGTAATTAATGATGGAATAACGTTTTAAATTAAATAAGTTTAAAGTTTAAGGCAATAATTTAAATTATCGACGTTATTTAACACCTGTAGGTATATGTATAGGAATCAATTTAAAGCGGTTAATTTTTTATCACTTGAAACTGTTTCACAAATTCCAAACTGTAAACAATTGAATAAATGTTAAAACTAAACAAACTTCGTGTATTTTATTATTTAATTAAGATCAATTTTAACCTAATTTTTGGCAATTTCGTTCAAAACTAAAATCAGAGTCTTTAGTGAAGAATTTAAAATAGTTTCAACACGCTAACAACTTTGCTATAGGGGTTTATGACCTAAGTCTTCCCTTTTCAGTCTGCACGCAATGATGTATACTTCCCTTACTTTCTTTCATCATCCACATTTTCCACAAACATTTTTAAGTCTTCTTTTTTCTAAAGTGCATGTTAAAGAAAATCCAATTACGGCCGAATCTGCTAAAATAGTACTGCTTTAATTTCTATGTTTAATAATTCGTGATTTTCGAACATTCCATCATGCGAAATTTTGGAGTGGATTTTAATTAATTTAAATGCGAATAATTATTAAGGTTTTGCTGAAGATTTATGGCATCTATTTTATTGCTGCAAATAATACCATTTATTTTTTCTTGATGACGATTCTATTTAAACTGCACTTGGAGTGCCACAGGGTAATGCCCTAGGACCGTTATGCATGCGTACATCCCGAAAACAGACTATCTACTTTGCTAACGATACGTTTTTTGGGTCAACTACGCTCCGATAGTTTTTTTTTTTCATTTTCGTTCGTTCTAAACTCTAAAAGGTGAGAAGTATTCCCGATATTCGGGCTACATTACAACCAGGTTTCTGGAATAATTTGAGTAAAACACTAATTAGAAACATTATTTGATTTTACTTCGAGTAAGATAGTTAAATTATATTTCTAAGAACTTAGGTGCAGAAGCCGTGACCACAGCAGGTTAAAGTTTCGTTCTGACTAACGTCCAAAATAAAAGAAGAATATTACCCATAAAGGTATAAGAAGAAGTTGTTAAGATATTTCTCTCAAGTACTAGATGCTCGTTCTCACATATTTGAGTTGTGCGAATATAATGACTTATTTGATGTATGATTATTATTGACGTGTGCAAGTATTGCTTTCCATGTACCTAGTATTTGGCACGAATAAACACACTTTTATTATTATTTACTAAATAAATAATCGTTTCGTAGCCTATTCACTATGTAATTTAGATTAATTTTTATTAACAATATTTATTAAACTGAAAGTTAATTAGAATAACTCACTTAAATTTAATCAAAAAGTTGGTGAGCCTTTTGTTTAATTTTACCTTCTAATAATCTCATTAACTATAATATCAATTTAAATTACATTTACCTATAAGTATCTAATTTATTTATTAAATTATGAAGAGTTTATTTAAGTAAATTATTTATTAAAAAATGTTATAATTAACTTCGAACTGGGATTAAAAAGTGTGCGGTTTCTCTTATTATCCGATTAACCAAGGAAGCGCAAACGCTAGGAAACGCCATTTATAGTAGTCCGGGAGATAGCGAACACTAACTTTTACTAAACTATAAAGTAGTACAAAATTTTTGACTATGCAGGATAAAATAACATTGCAAATGAGTAATAAAGGCGACTTTCTGCCTGTCAGAAGTGGCTTGGGGAGGCTCGAGAAAATTGGACTTTGTCTCTTTTATAAGTTTACTACTATAACTTGAAAACTACGCGCTTAAAGAGAAAAGTGATTCTATGTGAATATAAACTACATTAAATTTCCTACAAGTCATATATCTTCGGTTTTTTTACTCAGACGCACGGTTTAGACGCTAGAGGGCGTTAAAATTTGACAAAAATCTGTCAAAAACTGTTATTCTGATTTATTGCTTATAACTCGAAAACTACGCACTTTTAGAGAAAATTGTACCTATACAAAAATAAAGTACGTTCCATTTTATACAAACTATATCTTTTACGTTTTTTCTTTAGATGAACAATTTAGGCGCTAGCGCGCGTTAAAATTAAAAAAACTTCCAAATTTGGTCAAAAAATTGTGTTATCGCTCATAACTCGAAAACTCTGCAATTTATACTACAAGTTACAATACAATACCTACACAATTCCTCTGCAAAAATTTGTAATAAATTATATTTCAATCGCATGCAAACCTCTCTCGTAACAAGAAATAGATTAAAATCTTTAATTTTAATCTCTAATAGGTATACGTGTCTGTTACACATCGGATTGTTCACTAAGCCTCATTTAGTTCAATTTTTAGGTAGTGGGTATATTATGGGCCTTGAGTAAGAAGTATGGGTAATAATAATTCTTTAACAATAATAATAAAATATTTACATAGTACCTGGTCAATTTTAATTGCAAATTATACTCGGATTAACTTTCAAATTTGTATTGTTGTGAGCCTGTCGAGCACTTCTAAAGAACGACGACTATAGTAATTATAACTTTATTAATAATAACACACTGTATTTCCTAATATTATATCATAATACTACCTATCTGATGCTTTCTCAGATAAAACTAATGTTGAATTTTGAGTTAAATTGGTAATAAGTCGGCTAATTTACTATAATTACCATTATAAAATATCTTCTACTCGTTAAGAACGTATATTATTATCACGGCGCCCAATAAAATTGAAAGTACCCTTAGAACTTTTACATTAACATATAATTCTAATAAAACGGAAAATTTCTAATTTTGCCTAATCAGAATTGAAAATAGCGTAAAAATTCGAGTCATGGTTGACAAGGCAGTTTGAGAAGAAACAACAAGACAAAACATGCTCCTCAACGTGTTGTTATTGTGAACTTTCACCTTCCATTTTATTAAAATATGGGTTAATCGTGTTGGATTTAACAAACATTTTTATTACTGGATTAAAAATAAATAAAGTCATGTTCATTGTCAATGTCAGTTTATTTACAATCTTTTATTTATAGTAGGTACATGAGCAGAACTAATTTAATTCAGTACCAACGTTTGAATAAAGAGCTTTTATTCGTGCAATAATAAATCAACTTTGAATTTCTTTTTAAATACAAAAAAAATCGTAAACTGGTAGCAAGAAAAAGTATACGAAAGTAGGTACTAATTTTTCAAACAATTAACTTCCTGAAGCTTTTTCAAAGAGTCGGTTGTTTGAAATACTAATTGCCATCAAAAGTTGGTGAATGTTGTTTATTGTTGTTAAGCAATAAGCATTCAAACCGACTATAACAAACAGTCCTTCTAGAAACATTATCCTCATTAATAGAATAGTTTTCACTATTGCTTCTCAGGAAGCTCCAAGAATTCATAAAAAATTCATTGTTTTTAACATGAATTGGTTAAACAAAATTATTGTAGGGATAGGAAATATCACGGTTTAACTATGAGCTATTACTGGAAACTGAGATACTAGACAGTAAACAAGTCATCACGAGCTCTGAGTCGACTCGTACCTTATTCCTCTTGGTTTAGCTTGGGGAAGCTATTCGTGGCCGAAAATGAGCTAAATTATACGTTCTGAAGGCGAACCAGGTGTACTAATTGCTTTAGTGCCAAACAAAAGAGTAAATTATAGTAATAGATGATTGAGATAGGACATGAGCTGCGCTTCACCGTACCCCATGCATCATTAGAATGATAAGATTCAAGAATAAGTCGATAACCCCAAAACCACCAATGTCAAGTTACAATTTAATAACAAAGGAATTGTCGGAAAAACCTCAAAAAATATCCGGTTTAAATAGCGTATTCATTTGATAACCATTCAAAAACACTTGCTCAACTCGATGTTTAAAAAAAAATTTCAAAAATACAAGAGAGGCGTGAAGCTTGTTTCAGAATGTAAAACGAAAAATTATGAAAGTGCGAGTTTTTCGCCAACAAAGTGGTAAAAGTCTTAGCTTTATTTTAAAGCATAATTGGTTTTAAAAATTAGTGAATGTTATTTATTTATAATTATTTAGTTCAGATGTAAAAGTTTTTGACATGTTAGTTACAATTTTAATTTATTTCTTATTTACAGCCTAATTTAGGATTTTGCTCGAGGTCTTCTTCTCATGTCTTTAACAACCTAATTGTGGTAAAATGCTCAATTCGAGAATAATAAAATTTTAGAGACCTTTCAAAAAAGTACGATGAAAGGCTTGTGGGTAGAATAGAGTACGTGCAATAGAAAAGATTTTACCACCGTAAGCTTTTTATTCATTACACAATAATACGGCTCGTTCCTGAACAATATACGAATGTCTCTTTTTTAAATACACTCTGCATTGAGTTTTTGAATTGCAGCTGACAGATTTTTACGTGGTAAATATAATAGCTCTTTAACTCACTCTTTTGTTTGAATTTACGATTGTGTATTACAAAATAATAATTATTATGGACGTGTTAAAATTGAAAAGTTGTACCGCAACTTTAGGAAAATTAATTTTAAACAAAAATTCTTTTAACGTGCCACGACAAACTGAAAGTGAACACTTTTGTAATCTCCAGTATTGTTCGGATATTCCGCCGGAATAGTGGTATTACACAAAGCATCCGGCAAGTAAAGAATTAAGAAGCCATAATAGCGAAATGTTGAAGAAATTATAAAAATACGAGTAAAATAAGAACTTCCTGTTCTTGCGATACGCTCCAGGATTTACGTAACAAGCAGTTCGTGATAAAAAAAATTACCAATTGTAGAAAGAGTGTTAAACATATCTCGGTTTCAGAATCGTATACACACCGTTAGGAAGAAGAACGAGAAATGGAAAAGAGGCGCAATAATTATTTATTTGCAAATTTAAATAAAATAATAAATTCGAAATGCCAGTCGCACAATAAAAGCTGAATTTGTTGTGAGCATAAAGAAGAATATTTTTTCTCGTGTGAATTCGAACAAATCAAACTACGATTCTTAAAGATACGAGTGAAGAATTTTCTTTTTGATGGAAAATAATTGAGATAATAATACTTTATTATTTTAATTTCCATATTACTATGAAACTTCTCAGAGAAACTCGTTATTATTTCTAAATAATATACAAAAACGTATGCCGATATGTCTATTTATTTTAACAGCTTGTTCAAATAATTCAAACTGCAACTTTAGGCTAAAGCCCTTAAGGCGCTGAACGCCTGTGAGGTGGGGTCCGGACTAGTAACGGGCTGCATCCTCAGGCTGAACGAGCTAGGGGGGAAAAACTTCGTCAACCTGGTATGGGTGCCAGTTCACGCCGACATACATAACGAGAAAGCGGACGGTCTGGCCAAAGAGAGCAGCAAAATAAGACCCATTAAACCAAAAGCAACCTTTGGCATTCCTTATAAAATGGCAAAGAGAGAAATACAGTTACTTCTAACGAAATGACATACGAAACACTGGAGGGAGACTCCCTGAAAGGGCCACTCTAAAGTCCTACTGGAGAAACCCTCTGACAGAAGAACCCACTCCCTACTCAGAATGAGTAGAGGTGAGCTACGACTGGCAACGGCATTGATAACGGGACATTGCCAGCTTAAAAAGCACCTGTATACGATGGGACTAGAAGAAGACTCACTATGCAGAGGAGGTGCAGAGGCGGAGGAAACTCCAATTCATCTTCTGCTACACTGTGAGGCTTTCACAAGAAGTCGTCACAGCAGTCTCGGAAAGGAGAAGATGCTCCAAGGAGAATTTCCAAACTAGCAATAGAGGAAATTCTGGACTTCATTAAAAGCACAGAGCTCACATAAAGGGAGAGTACCTATATTCGAAGCGCACAATAGACCCAAGAGGTCGCGGTGCAAGGAACCATTAAAGGGGCCAGCCTCAGAGAAAATAATAATAATAATAATAATAGGCTAAAGCAACTTCTACTGCCTGTAGATGCCATGTTTCTATCCGTTTCAAAATGCGCTGTTGGGCCTCTAACTTTCAGTTTATTTTGTCAATGTTGTTATTTGTCTTATTTTGTCATTTATTCTTTCGCGTTAACATCTCATTGATGTACAAGTAACGACCAACTCAATCATTATTCCATGATGCACATATCACTTTTTTCGTTTCTGCTTTGGTAGCCCGTTTTCCTAAATGTCCTACATTTAACCTAATACGATCTCACAGCTCACTTCTTTTTTATAATATCAGCCATAATTTACTGTTTATTGAATTTTTAATCGTTTTGATTCCTGTTTACTCCAATAAAATAACCTTTCGTTCAGCTATCTCTACATAGAAGTAGTTAGAGAACTATTGTACGATAATGATCTTAGAGAGTATAAAGTATAGTAGAATCTTTCATACAGAACAAAAAATTAAAAACGATAGAAAGTGAAATAAAGCGGTAGTTAGAATAACGCATTAAGCGCGCAATACGAGTAACTACGCTAGAAAATGTTGTAAAGCGAATATTGAGAAAACACACCGTTGGAGATTTTTAAAAAACTAATTATTGAAGCATTTGCGGTGGTTTTTCAGCGTTTTTGGCTGAACCAGAAAGTGCAGTTAGTAAAGCACATCAGGTGCATAATGGGCACCCTAGAAAAAATTTATAAAGCGATAAAACGAGAGCTCAAAGTAGGGTTTATCAAAAATTGTACAGCGTTTGATTTTTCCTGAACCAAGCTCGACTGAATGAGTTTTTAATATCAATAATGAAAGAATAACCTATGCTGCGTGCTAAAGCTCGGCGAATTCTGGTAATATTTGGCAAGTTCTTATAGCGATAGCTGTGATAAAAACTAAATATCGCTCAAAACTCTACGTACAATAAGAGTTGATGGCGATTGTGCCTTCTTTGCAACTACATGCTTCTACTCTACTTAAAGAAAAATGTCAAGGTCTGAATCCCTTGCACCTATAACTAAAAATGACTTTTTTTTAAGATCCGAGAGCAGATGATGAGCAGTGTGTTTCGATCGTCACCAAGTTTCACGGTTAGTGATCCAAAACTTTTAACAAAAATGTCGTTCCTACATAGCAATTCAGGCAATAAATTGGTTTTCTTTGAAACTCTAATTAGTTACAAACGTGTAGAATTTAAATTAATGTTTTTATTCCTAATTTTTACAACTTTCCTCGATGATACCGTTCTATAAAGTGCGGTGTACCTAAAGAAAACGAGATAAAACGTATCATCAAATTTTTCCACGCACGCCGTATTTACACTGTATTGAAAGTGATAAAATTAATTAACACGCTAATTTTGATACTTTTCTAAAGTTGTTGATTGAAAAATAGAAAAAAGCAATCCTTGAGGTTTTGTCGTTTGAGTAAAAAGTTGTTCGAACGGTAGTTTGCTCCCTGACAATGTCTTCGGCGGAAATTAGTTCAAAGGAAAATGCTCGTTTGTTCCAACAGTATGTACGTATTCGAATGGAAATTTACCGAATATTACCAACGAACAAGTTACCGTTCGAACAACTTGCCTACTTTGAACGTGATTTTGTTCTTTTTAACTGCTACTTTTTTTAATTCCAAACAAATTAATTAATTTTGTAATTAGCCACATAAAACGCGTGTTTATTATTCACTCAAGTGTGATTTATTTTATTGTAAACTTTCTTTTTATGGTAACACATATCTGTAGTAAGTACCTACGTACGTACGTTAGCTATACTATAAAACCTATTATTATAAGCTCGAATTGTTAAAATTGTGTAACGGTTAATTGATGGGTTTATCTTTTAATATTTATTACACACCAAAAACATTCAAATTGTTGTAAATTCATTAATTCAAAGTGTTAGATTTAAGATAAACGTGGAAGCTCGAAAAATAATAATTTTATTAATTCGATTCTGTTGTAAATTCGTCGAGAAACAAATTTGATTAAATTTGCAAGATTATTTACCAGTCATTAATCAATATTTTAATGAATACAGTGATTTTGATTTGTTTCTAAAAATTTCTACCTCGATAAACTTTTTAAATTAGTAAATTCCACATTATTTACATTAAGTCGGCAAGTCGGTAACCTAAAAGTCGATATCTACTCGATACTCTATGTAAAATGTAAAATTAAATTAAGTACCTTTCGCTTATTAATTTTAGCCAACAAATTCCTTTTCTTATAATAAATGTATATAAATATACAAGGAAACTAATAGCAGTTTTAATTTTCTTGACAAGAGTTGAAAGAAATTGGCATAAAAAATCTCACGTACTAATTATGTTTGAACGTGCAAACATGAACATAAGAATGATTCGAGTAAATGGAAAACCTTCAAACTTACAACTTATATGGTATGGTTTTAAAAAAAACTTCTCTTTTCACCTGCTCAATAATAAGACAGGCAGGAACTAAGGCTAGCATTTATTCAGGGCGTTAATTTTAATCACTACGAAGGTAGTTTTCAACTGTGTCAATATCTTAAGAACAGTTAGCTTTCCTCATTTTATCAATAAAAATCAAGAATGTCCTAAACGCGTAATGTACTGTGCCGTCTATGAGCAATCTGAATATATGACAGGATCAGGCATATTCCGAATCATAACCTCTTTTAACTTTTACGTTAAAATGACTCGTTCTGTCACAGCTAAATAAAAAGGATAGAACGCAGTGTTATTATATACTCAATGGTTTAACTAACGTAAAAGTTTCACACTATTCTAAGAGGTTATGATACAGAATAGGCCTGTTTATTACAAATAAGAATTCTTCCGAACCGAAGTCGACAATTACAAATAATAAATGAGACACACAGTATACCGTATAGAGAGTACAGGGTTTCGATGGTTCTAATGGAGAAATCGATAACTATAAGAAATATGGAAAAATGAATGACTCATCCTCGCTCTCTTTTTTTGAGAGAAACTCAATGGCAAAAATCAGAATTCACGATCTTCTTTTGTTTTAGAGCTCTAAGCCAAAGATCAATTTTTCAATTTTTCGCCAAAAAATGTCGACATCATTGAATCATCATTAAAAAAGACGATGAGAAACGATATTCAAATATCTCCCATCCCACTATGGTTTCTATTTTTTAAAATACAACTCTGTGTTATAAGTTATAAGCCGAAACTAAGGAAGACATTACGAATCTCTTCAGCTAATTTTATTGCCCTTAAAAAAGTGCCTGAAGAACGTGCTAATATTTTTTTTATAACCTGACAACAAACGAGATATCGACATTTAACGAAACATTGAACAATCGAACTTTGGCTTATTGCTCCAAAACAAAAGAAGATCGCGATTCTGTTTTCGCCATTGAGCTCCTGTCTAAAAAAGAGAACCAGGATGCGCCATCCATTTTCCCATATTTCTTTTAGTTATCGACTTCTCCATAAGAACCATCAAATTCTTCCTCACCCTGTAGGCTCCAGGAATGATTAGGGTTTTGTAATTTTGAGAGAAACTTTGCAGGGTTTTTAGTTTTTCTATTAGTGTGGTAACGCGGTTTAATCAAAACTGTTTTTAATGGTGCACGTTGATGATGCTCGATCATCCAGACAAGGCCTAGAATTTTAGAAAGCAAAGAAGTGGCCAAAATCTTTAAACTGCTCCGCTTCAACTTTTTCATTTTACAAAATAATAAAAATATATTTCAGCAAAGCTTGTTAAATTTTTATCGTCGTTTTACATTTTTCGCACGCAAGTAGGTACCTATGTTTTCAGAGATATAAAACGTTACCTAGATGTCTAGATACGCTAATATTGATTTCCACGTTAACAAGAGCGAATATTTTTGTTGCCTCACAATATATAAAAGTTTGTTATTTAGCTTTTCTTTAAGACATAGTATCAATTCTAATATTATTGATTTACTCGAAATCTTATTACACGACTTTGAAACAGGAAGTTGGAAGGCGGGTGCCAGTTTTCGCACATATTTAAACAAAATCGCATCAAATGAAAATATTAAGAGTTTCAAATTCACATTATTAAAAATTGCAATTATTTTCCCAATTTACATTTTGCGTCCTGCTAATTAGCGAGATCCGTATATAAAAAAAAGTATAAAAAATCACCCTGTGTTTTATCAAATCAGGAAGGCCTTGAAAATATCAAAACAATTGAATTTTTTAGTTACCGTGAACTTAATCTCAAACAATTATTATTAACAAATTAAATAATTCTTACGCCAATTTTTGCTTCCACGGCCTTCTGAATTTAATAGCTTTCTTTAATATTGTAGCTACAGTTCACAGGATTTATGGATGGAAAGTCAGGTTTTGCTTTAAAAGCACAGACAAGAAGCGTAATTAATCTTTTTGTTTAAATTTTGAATAATTTCAGAGCTTTTTATAGAACAGAAAATTGATACGTGAGATATTAAAAAGGAAGTTTGAGTTTTAGGGTTTTTTTGATTGGGAAATTGCCCGTATAACTCATTCCAAGGGTACTTCCTAGTCGGAAAAGGAAGTGGTTGTAAACTATACAGCAAAAACAAATTTTGTTGTTTGTCTAAGTCTTACAAGCTTAAAATGGATTTATACGGTCCCCAAATAAAAAAAAACCTTAAACTCACACATTTGTTGTACCCAGAAAGCCCTGAAATTATCCTAAATGTAAATTATAATTTTAGCAAGGTTGTTAACCCTCGCTCTCACTCACTTTTCAGTGTGCAATTTAGATAACTATCATTAATCCTTTGTCATCATCATCCTCATAGTTCATCGTAGGTACGTACTTTTCATCGGACTATTAGCAAAAATTTTAAACGCCTAAAATTGGTCTTGCTGTAAACTTCCTGCCTATTCACCAGGAAAGCGAGTTCTTGATATTATTTTAATTCGAGATAACAATATTTACTACGCATTTCCTAAGCAAAAATTTTATGTCAAAAAGCTATTTTCGCCCTAATGGCGTGTCTAGAATTTCCACAATTTAAATAAAAAAATAATTTAAGCAATCCCAACTCCAAATAAGAGTAAAGTATGTGACCTAATTAATTAAATTCTTGATTGATATAATTTATGTTTATGTAAATTTTTTTAAATTAAAATAAATTTTTTTTTGTCGCACGATAGGGAAACTATTAATGAAATTTTAAGTGAGTAATTATTATTTAATACGGAAGCGATATTTAAATCAGCTATACGAGTACATAATAGCCGATAAAATTGCGTTATTTGTTTTAATTTTAATATTAATCGTTTGTCTTCGAGGAGTAATTGATTAAAAGGTAATTTGAAATTTGATCGCGCAATTTTTCAATTATAATTAATAAACGGCATAAACATAACAAAACGGCAGATTGATGTTTCTTTAAATAATCGCATAAATAATTTGGCATGCAGCCTGACCACTTCGGTTATTCAAAAAATTCCAGTATGTTAATGTTTAATACGCGAAGATTACATTAACCTACATGCTCGCATCTCTGCCTTTGAGACAAAAATTTTAGGAAAAGAATTAAATTTTAAATTACTAGATCGAAAAATTAAAAAAAAACTCAATAAAAACACTTACCTCTTTTTACCGTAACCGACATTGTCGAGTTCAATGTGTCTGTATGTAGCGTATGTGGTCATTATCACTGATGAATTGAAAGAATTAATAATACACAAGTTGCGCAAACTACTTCGACACTTTTGTACAGCTGACTGAAAGCTTGTAGCTGTGGAAAAGCTTATATAGGCGCTGTGCGCAGTGGGCCATACGATATCAGATGTTTCGTAGTGTCAAATCTTCCGTACTCGATGAATAATTGTTAAAGTGATATAAAGTAAAATAGATAAATCTGATAGATATACATTCTCCGTGTTTTTTTTTAAATTAGCATAAATTTATTGCACTTTCTGAAGTTAAAAGTGCACGTCGTTATATTTAGACAAATTTCAGAAAGTGAAAAAAAACATTTTTCATCAAAATCTCTCCCTCTTTCTATTTTGTTACTCTCGACTGTCGAGGTAGTTAAACTTCGTTTGGTGGAAATACACTTTAATGGCGTAAAAAAGTGTGTAATTGCCAAATAATTGCATAGCGTGTTATGACTTAGACTATAACACTATAAGTGCATAATGTGTAGCACTGCACAAGTGTGCATGAACTCTTAACGTCTTAATGAATAATTACAGAAAATGCGAGTTCAATGGAAGATAATAACGTAAATAAAAAGGCACTTATACCACTTGTATTTATAAGTAGGTATGAGAAGTTGAATCCGTCTTCACTTGTCGATGTTGAATTTTCTTTTTACTATCTTTCGGCTGAAAGTGTTGAAATGTTAAAATCCTTAGCACAAAATTACTTGAGCGTATTGTGTAGTCAGTACTTTATTTTGGAATAGTGATTAACAAAAAATTAACCAGCCGGGAAAATAGGATTTGTTTACCAAAATTAGAATCAATTTTGAGTTGCTCTAGAGCCCAATCGGCAATCTCACGATGGCTACGACGATCCACTTGCTTCAATTCTAGTGAACTGTAAGTGCGAGAAAATTCGAGGAAATCTTTATGAAGTTGCTTGCAATCCTGTTTATACTATTGCTTACGGTAAAATGAGGCTAAAAGGCCTCTTCTTCACATGCGAGAAAACTTCTGCCGGAAATTGGAAGAAGAGAGAGAGGGAGACAGAAAGTAGCTTAATGTAAACTTGACTGTAAGTGTGAGAAAACTCTAGGAAGTCTTGCAGAAGTCGCTTGCACTATTACTATTTACACTCTTGCTTACAGTATAACGAGGCATAAAGGCTTCTTCTTCACATGTCAAAAAACTTGTGCAAGAAATTGCAGGAAGAGAGAGAGAAAAACATAAACTAGCTAAAATGTAAACACATTAGCGTAAGTGCGAGAAAACTCTAGAAAATCTTGCAGAAGTTGCTTACAATACTGCTATACTGCTTACAGTAAAACGAGGTCTAAGGGCCTCTTATTCTCATGCGAGAAAACTTCTGCGAGAAATTGCATGAAGAGAGAGAGAGAGACAGACAGAAACTAGCCTAATGTAAACTGGACTGTAAGTGTGAGAAAACTCTGGAGAGTCTTGCAGAAGTCGCTTCCAATGCACATTGCAAGTGACTTCCGTAAGATTTCCTAGAGTTTTCTTGCACTTGCAGTTCAGTTTACCTTAAACTGGTTTATAACTGACAGTCTCTTTGACATTATACTTATAAGGGTGCAAACTTAAAAGTCGAGAAATCGATAAGTTTGGATCTTCTGATGCAACACCACTTATTTACTAGTTTAGTGCAGAACTGCGTATATTATAAGAATGTAACAGCTAATTAAAATGATATTTTTTCAACAATCAAGGCACCATAGCTAATGTTACATAATTTGAGCTTAAGCGCCCGTTCAGATACCTTGAACCGCAGAAATATACTGTGTTCAGACAGCCGGCGGTTTACGTGCGGATGCGTAAGAGGAGGGCGAGCTCGTAGCTATTAACACCGCACACCAGAATTTTCAGACCAAATTTTTAGTATTTAGTGAGTAAATTCCCGTTTAAAGTAAAAAAATACTGCAGTTTACCTTAATAAATGAGGTTAGAAACAAACTATTAATTATTTTTAGAAATTCCAAAAGCTAAAAAGTAATTTTTTACATGAAACGCTTATAAAAACTAAATTCTTTAAATAGGTATCCATAATTGCACAATCAAAAAATTGTGTTCGTTGTCTATTACTGGATTTGAAATATTGTAATTTATTTAGACCACCAAGAAGATTATTAAAGTTCATAGAAACCAAGACCTCCGCCGTTTTTTTAGATGTAAGAACTTAAACACTCAAATTATGAGTCTATTGGTTTAATAGTATATGATATATGAGCATAAAATGATAACCTAGAAACATTTTAAAAATCTATACCTAATTCGTTTTTTTTTATTACTTTATATAATAATTTATATTAATATCTTTATTTATATTAGTTTGTCTGATGGTCTACTAACTGTAGTAAGATATTTATTTATCAAATATATTAATTATTAATCTTAGGTAAGAGGTATTTATAAGAGTTGTCCAGTCTAGTTTGGGTGAAATCACAAAAAATAAATTCATCGAGAGGTGATAGTTTTAGAACAGAATTTTCTTATTTTGATTAAATGCGAAAAGTTTGAAAACTTACACCCTTCGAAGCAATAATAGTCACATTGAATTGAAGCTAAACCTAAATGCGGAATAGATCTAATACGTTGTAAATGAACCCCAACATACACACATAAGTGAAAAAACTTTAAATGAGAAAATTTGTTTTCCACCGAGTGCCTCGGGAATCGAACCCAAGACTTTGCTATTTCCGGTAGCACGCCTATACCCAATACACTACGGAGGCCAACATACTTTCGACAAGCCATCCGGCATTGTTTAAATGCGTCGAGACAGCGAAATATATATAAATCAAATTAGTATGGATACAACAATCCATAGGCGTATAGGCATGCTACCGGAAATAGCAAAGTCTTGGGTTCGATTCCCGAGGCACTCGGTGGAAAACAAATTTTCTCATTTAAAGTTTTTTCACTTATGTGTGTATGTTGGGGTTCATTTACAACGTATTAGATCTATCTAACTAATTAACCCTAAATATTTAAAAATTTGTAATAAATGCGGAATATTACACAAAATCGACCAATTGCTATATTGCTAATATGCATGCCTACACAGAGAAACAGATAAACAGACAGAAATATTTTATGAATGAAAATAGTGTTTCTCGCCGATTCGATTTGACTGTCAAACTGTCGTGTAAGTAATTATTAATTAAACTAGCGGTTATCGACATACTGACATATTATCCAACTTTATAAACACACTGTGGCACTGTGCTGTTAACTGCTAGGATTTATTGTTGTCAGTTGATTGTAAGAATCATGTTCTCCATCGGGTCATGGCATGACAACTACGATTTTTTGTATTGATGAATTTTTTACTTCTGCATTAATATTAAAGTAGGTACCTACAACATAAGTTGTAGTCCATAAGCAGTGCACTCACTACCCAAGTTCACGTAATCTGTCGAAGATAACTCATATTTAAACAACGAGCAGAAACCCAATGGACGCGTATTTATTATTTAACGAAGAGCAGCATTGCAGATATATTACACATTTCAAGTCTCTAGAAATAAATTTATAACAAGCGTTAAATTTTGCAGACGTCATTGACACACATTTTTCATCAAAATTCAAGAAATGTACTTATAATTAATAATTTAATTAATTTTCTGTTGTTTTTCATTACAAATGGAAATGATAAACGGTGTCAGATCAATGACTAACAAGCAATTCACGCTTCAACGGTGTAAAATAATGCTAAAGGGTCGAGTTTTGTTAATTAATATTGCATTGCGTTCCACAACACGTTAAACAACATTTACTTATCGTGATAGATAATATGAAGCGCAGCAATAATATATTGAAATAACTGCAGATTTTTGAGCATGTACCTGTTATACCTACCGTCCTACCAAAAAGAATGTTTATATAGGTATTGAAAGTTTCGAGGTTTCGAAACAAAAAAACTTCACCGTCAGGAGTAAACCAAATCAAGGTAACCTCCCTAACGTTTATTAAATATTTTAAGACATAGATTAGCTGCTAATGGAATGGTACACGCGTATAAAAAACTTTTCAACAAAATACTGCAAAGTTATAAGTAGCAATATACCACCCTATATAGGCTATTTATAGTTAATTGTTCAGTAAACTAAACAAATGGAAAAATTACAATTAAAGACACACTCGAGGGGCTTCTCTACCTCATAACTATTTTTGTTGATTAACTAAATTGATTGATCTCTTCCTCAAAAGGGCGCGTTCAAAGCAGTATACCTAAAGATTTATCATACGAGATTAATTATTTTTCATTTTCGCTATGCGGATCTCGCTTATTCTAGAGTTAGAGAATCGGTTAAATGAGGAAAGTGGTGCAGCTTTTAAAGAGTAATTCATTGTTTTGAGATAATGCATTGAATTGTCGAATTATAAATGGCGCCCTATACAAATTTTGACACCAATTTGTAATTTAAATAAAAATTTATCTGTAGAGAAAATAATAAGTAACTCACCCTGTATAGTACTATACTTGATTTTCTATAGTTCTGTACCTAGGACTAGAAATAATACATATTGGTGGACACAAGATTAATGTTTTTTAGAAAGCCGCTTCGAATCAGCATCCATATTTTCTGGCAATCATCAATTGTTTACGGTTTTTCTGAAAAATAAATTAAATGCTTAGAATAATTTACCTCTCTTAGATTTTGGGGAGAAAAGAGAAGACCGAGCAATAAATTAGGTTCAGCAAGGATCCGATCCTCAAGTGGAATACACAAATTCTGGAATAAAACTAAAAACTAATGATGTATTGCATAGTACCTACTTCCCGTTTTGCAGAAGTTGAGAAAGGGTTTAATAAACTTTAGAAAGAATTGAGTATTTTACTTTACGTAAGAGTGATCGATTTAAATTTAAATTTAAAATATTTAAAAAAAGATGAAAATTCAAATTTTTACAGTTGAGAGATCAAGCAAATATTTGAAAAAAAAAGTTAAAATGGATTAATGTTGCAAGAGCCAACTTTAAACGTCATTAAATATAATTAAAATATTTGTATGTACCTATAATAATAATAATAAAATAACGAGATAGGTTAGAAGGTAGTTAGTTACATAGTATACTTTTGATACTTTTTAGTACCTTGTATAGTATAGGAGAGGCTTGCCGCTTGCATATCAATTTCCTGTCAATTTAAGGCTTAATACTTTCACGCTATGCAGTAAATTGATCAAAGATTACCGTTCCGATAAAAAGAAATATCAATAAAACGACTTATATTATATTTAAGTTAAAGGTAGCCATATTATTGATACTATTCTTAAATACATAAAACAGTGTATCTAGAAAATAATAAACAATTTAGTAGTATTAACTATAATAAAGTCAAAGACCTCTCTTGAAAGTATACAGGGTGTCTGTAAAATGCACAGAACAACATCGTTAAGACTTGTTTTTAGATGATAGCACTGCAGAGGCTATTTTAATACAATCCAACCTTGCACTTTATTGCAGCTCCTGCTATTGATTTTGGAAATGTAACCGCAACCGCAATAAAAATCGTGGTAGAGGGAGTATGGCTAATATATAATTTTTCTTCTAAAACTTACATTTCCACCTTTGGGGCAAATTTGCAACTGTTATAGCGCTAAAGTGAAACTAAAACCGCTTTGAATCAAACTTTTGTCACTTACATTTTTAAAACTCAAAATTAAAGTTTGAAAATGACTCACTAACCTGGTGTACGGTGTACAAATCGATTCAAAATAGATCAAAAGATAGTAATATTGCACCAACGTTAAACGACCTATCCAATTATTATCTGTATTTCAAGCAGAAAAACAACAGTGGCTGGTAAAATACAATCAAACTATTAAATCAAATTAGTAATTAATAATTACTTACATTTTTTAAAATGCCTACCATTTGCTGCAATACAGGCCCAGCAGCAAGTTTTAATGTTAGTGGAAATCTTAGGCCACCGCTTGCTTTTGCTGTATATCTTCTGCGGCAGCCACAATTCTAGCATTATGTTTCGCATAAATGTTGTAGTAGGTACCATAACAATTTTATAAATGTATTGTTTTCAAAAATCCATGAGGTTGACAATATCTTAGTTTGAAATTTTCAAAAAAATTTGAAATAGTTGTAAATACAAATGGTTTAGAGAATCAGAAGATAATTAGATAATCAAAAGATAATTAAAAAAATCGTTTATTTTGTTGATGCTGATGCCATTTTCTGGTGTAACGATAACGACCTTAGTATTTGCACCCTGTATAATTGCAAAAGGCTATTAAAAAATTCATGTATTGTCAAGAATGGCCTTAGAACGTTAATATCCCTGTACCCCTACTAGCTCCGTTACAGGGTGCCAACCAATCAAATCCGTTAATAACGACAAAACTGAATTTCCGTTCAAATTTCAAAAAAGTAGGCAAAAGTAAATCTTTACAGTACGATGTTCCTGTGTTTGTTATCTGACCCTAATTCGTTCAAAATGCAAGGGTTTAAGATCACATGAGTGTAAACGTATTTGGCAGTTACTACTTTCTGAACTAGTTGGTTTGCAATCTATAGCCAAGAAGAATGCGATGATCCTCAAAAGTTTTGTTTATTTTGATCTAAAATTTGCCTGTTTTTTCTAATCTTCAAGTTTTTACTTATACTATCTCAAAATAGACCGTAGATCAAAGGTTAAAATTACTGGTACCCTTAACTCCACTAAAGCCTCGTTGACACGGTGATAGTTTTCGCGAAAGTATGCGAGAGTTACTGTCATGATAGCAAATCTCACTAAAATTATCATCGTGTAAATTGACTACTATCGTACTATCACTATTATGATAGTTACTCTCAACTATTTAGTCAAACTAGATAGTTGCGAGTAATTCTCACGATAGTTACCCATAGTCAGCCATTTTTGTTAAACTATCATGATGTATATCACGATATTTATATGCTATCGCTAGAATACTATCACTGTGTATATTCAAATTAAAGTTGCTCTCACGACAGTAACTATCGTGATTTACTCTCATGATATTTACTCTCCTAAAATACTATCACCGTGTCAACGAGGCTTAAGGGTGGTGCTCAAACGACGTGAGTGAAAGCTTATTCAAGCAGACGTAGAAGCTCATCGGAGCTCAAACAAAAGGGGCTGTCTTAATTGTCAATTTACAAATGGGGGAGTTTGGTTGTCCGCTTCCTGCATAATTATCAAAGATTTACACAAGGGTTATGATTCATTTTGCGGCGGGGGGGGGGGGGGCGACGACATCCACCTGATTGGAAATAAACAACTATAACTAGAGAAAATGAAAATGTTAGTAGACCTAAACTGTTTTAGCGCAAGTTGTACATATGTACATTAGTAACTCACAGCAAGCTCAAGCTCAACTGTAAGCCCTACCAGACAGGTTTATTGCCAATGATAAGGCAGGCTTGCCGTTGAACTTGCTTAAAAAGCTGGACACACACATAAGGGTTTACCTTCAGGTATACCTGTTCAGGTCGCCTGTTCAGGTAAAACTGATCGTATGATAGATCTAATACGTTGTAAATGAACCCCAACATACACACATAAATGAGTGTGAGAATAAAATCGTAAAGGAACCTTTTATTCAGTTTTCTTTGTAGATTAAGATGTTACTGTTCGTATCCCCAATTTTTAAACACATAAGTGAGTATGTGTGTATGTTGGGGTTCATTTACAACGTATTAGATCTATCTAACTAATTAACCCTAAATATTTAAAAATTTGTAACTGATCGTATGTGTGCTCACCTGACAGATATACCCGACACCTGACAAAATATAAAAATTTATATTTTCTACTATACCTGATAGGTAGTATACCCTATATCAGTTGAAGTGTAAGCATGCGTAAATAAAGAATAACGACTATACAGGGTGATTTATAATGAGCGTAAGAAACTTCGACAGCTTATTAATGACATTATTTTGAGTAAAAAATGATATATGAACAAATGAACATAGGTCCTGCTTGGTTACCAAAATACAAGAGATTTAAGTTTAATTATTATTTTACCTAATTCGATACTAGGTGTTTCTAAATTGGTGGATATGAACACTTAACACCATAATCTAAAAAGAAAACTTAATAAAAAGTTTCTGTGTGATTTTGCGTTTTGACGCGTAAGTATTTTTCCAGATTAATTTGATTTTAAGTAGAATTGAAAGTTAGTGAAAAATATTTTTCATTATAAAGGATGATCTGCCACTTACCACAACAAGTTGTTTTGTTTTTTATTTGCTAGTGACTACTTTTTCATACTTGCTTAAGTTCCTATAACTTCAAATCCAGATACGTGAAAAACTATTCGTCACAAAGAAAATCGTAAAGGAACCTTTTATTCAGTTTTCTTTGTAGATTAAGATGTTACTGTTCGTATCCCCAATTTTTAAACACCCTGTATGAAATGCAGAATTACGTACTAGTATTAATTAAATTTTGTGTGTAACTATGCTTTTAAATTCAAAACTGAGTAGCCTTTTCCTTGTTGGAAATATTAATTATTAAATCAAATAGATAAAAATAATTCGTTATTCGCATCTGAGGGCTACAGGGCAAAACGCGTTAGGTATGTGGTTTTAATTAAATATTTTATGAAAATCTAATTTGCTGTTTTATTAAAATATATGTTTATTGCTTTTCATCAAAATTTTCAAATAATATTCGATTATGTGCTTTACTTTTCTATTTTGCGGTATGAAATTGAAAATCTAAACAAATTATAGTTAATCAGAGAACTGCTACTGAAACTGTAACATCTGAAAATTAGTCACGGTTACTGTATATTTATAGTGTATAGAGCGAAAGCAAGTTCATGTTTTTATACTAAAAATTATAAACCCATTTACTACAGCAGACTTCAAAGAAACTGTATATTATTTTTGATATTACATACATTGTCTCACAACTAATGAAGATTAAGGCCATTTTGAAGATAATCGTGTCTTATTATATCCACTTTACTCGTTACAAGTATTACCAAACTTGTTAAATAATAAAAAAATAACTTGTTACGTGTTTAAATTACACTAAAAAATTTAGTGTTCAAGTGCCTATATAACACATTACCAACAATGTTGATGAAGAGGATTTCCTTCTAAATTTTAACAAAAGCAGTTTATTAAACTTTTACAACCATCGGTGGCAAAATGATAACAATTTGTTTTTTTAATTACTATTATTAACGTTTTTAAAACATATTAATTTCCCTAACTGTAAATTACTAATGATTCCATCCTGCTTGTTTGTATCATTTTTTGGGATCAATTTTTGTATATCCGGTTTGAAGAGGTAAATGATTTTTACTTAAATGGAAGCGAAATTAATGGATATTTATAAAAACCTTATTATATTTTATATTAAAGTAACTCATTACTCATTAGAGAGGAACTGAAAAATGTAAATAGTAGTAGTAACGATATCGGTTTTACAAAGCTGTGTACCTAAAAATTATTTTTATACCTTATCATCCATATTAATTTCACTCGGATAATAGTTTATAATTAAATCGATGCTTTCTTATAAAGTACCATAGATAGTTTACACTTTTTATTATACAGGTATAAACTGTTAATTTAACACTTGGCTTATTATGTTGAAATTTCAAATCTATTTAATTATTTTGTGTAAAAAATTATAATTATTATGGGCGTTTCTGATATACCTCGGCAAGCTATCTTTCGAGAATTACTGCTATTTTTATTTAAAGTGGATCAGTTTTTATGTAAATGTGAATCTCGATAATTCTTATTATTTTTAATAACTGAGCTCAATCACTAAACTTGTCTATTACGAAGTTATTTTATAAGTAACGAATTTTGAACTTAATACCAGGTACGCTCTGTATATTTAAAAATACTTCTAACTTCTACATATCGATCCAAACCGCGATGCTCACTTAAGACATTAATGATGGATAATTTAAGTATGAAACGAAGCACGTGCTTATTATAATCGCAATTACCTTTCTATTAACTTATGTGGACTTCCTCAAGGTATATGTTTATAATTTCCATCTCTCATTTTTCCACATATGTTTGATCGACGCCTTAAAGACTGTCTTATTCATTTTCAAAAGCCCCAAAATTCTCTAATTTCGCGAGGTAGTGTACACAGGGTGTTCCGTAACTCAACGGCAATATTTTAAATACAAGTTGGGTAGTTCATTTTGTTATAAAATGTCTTATGAACATATGCCCGAAACTTACTCGTTATCGGGATATGGACATTTGAATATTTTAGTTTCTTTGAAAAATTTCATATTATTAATTATAAATTTCTTTTATTATTATTGAATACGTATTATTGACTACGTGTATTTACAAAAATTGTTTAAAATAGGCTCTTCTAAAAATGGAAGAAGTGCGATCTACTAAGAGTAGTATTCTGATCTCGTGAATAGATGCAGCGGCAGTCATAATCATATTCATCAATTATTGATCTCTAGTATGCGACTTGTGGGTATAAACCAAACTCTTTATGTGTCCCCATAAATAATAATCCATATAATTCTGGTCAGGCAATCGCAGTGGCCAATAAACTGGGCTACCTCTCCCAATCCAACGGTTATAAAATTGATCATTCAAGAACGCAGTAACCTGTCTCCTTAAATGAGATGGTACGCCATCGTGCTGTATCCACATCTACTGTCTTAGTTCAATAGGAACTTCCTCCAATAAGTAGCAGTTCATTTACTAATAATGTAAAGTACAGCGCGGATGTTAAACGGTCTTGAAACACGAACGGGTCCGTCCAAAATACCACACCAAATGTTAACTAAAAAACGGCGCTGGAAGTTTGTTTAGGTCATTTAAAATGGATTGTGTATATTCCGTAAATTGTACATACCATCTCTATTAAATGAAGTATCATCTGTAAACAAAATGCGCTCATGAAGCTGTTAGTGACTAGTTAATCAACGAAAAAGTTCAACACTGTAAGCAACAATCCTTAGACAGGTTGAGCATAATAAGGATACACAATCCGAAATTGTGCAGAGTTCTCCATGCTTTCATTCTACTAACACCTAGACGAGTGCTATCAGAATGACTCATATCAAGAATAGCTTCCTCTTCAACAACATTTTGTTGCACAGGACACGACCGAAGTGAGCACTTTCCTTTTGGTAGCTCAGGGTCCTGAGGTGTTGGGCATTATTCTCGCCAGTTCCGATATAGTTTTTGAAGCTTTTTAGCAAGTCTCCTTAATGTGGGCTGTCATTCTTAGATTTCTATCCAGGTGTACCCCCATGTACTTGATGGTTTCCCAACTTTGTAGAGCATTCCGGTCCACCTCGATTTCGAATTCTCTTTGTTTCCTGCCCCCAACTAGGATCTCTCGGTTTTTTTATGAGTTGCAATTTTTATTTTTATTGCTGCGAGAAACGTCGCTACTTGGCCTATAGCGTATTTTCTTGCTAGATTTTCTAGCGCTTCTCTGCTTGTCGCTCTTGCAATGATGGCCAGATCGTCGGCATAAGAGATTGTTGTCATTTTGTCTAGGTTCAGATTTAAGATCTGGTTGTAAAATATATTCCATATTAAGGTCGGTTCTAATACGGAACCCTGCGGTACACCGCATGACGTTTGTATTTTTTGTTTGTCTTCCGTTTCTACGTACCTATCGCTGAGGTAGGAATGTATCATTCTGATCAAGTATTTAATTATGCTCGCCTGGTTCATGGCGTCGATAATAATTGGGCACTAAGGAGCCGAGCGGAACGCATTTTCTATATCAATTGTTATCATGACACAGTATTCTAGAAGTTTGGTATGCCTCCCTCTTAATTTTTTCGACTATTTCTACAACGCTTTGTAGAGCGTCTATGATAGATCTCCCGCTTCTGAATCCAAACGGATGATTGTGAATAATGCATTTGTCTTTTAACTTCTCTTCGAGACGTTGTTTTAATAGCTTCTCCAATAGCTTCCCACTGACGCCTAGGAGGCATATAGGTCTATACGTTGTTTCGACCTCTGGGTTTTTTTCTATGACCACTAGGTTGGATATCTTGCACTCTGTGGGAAACGGTCTCCCGGCTGTTCCGGGCTAAGGTTTTTATTACCTCTAGAGGTTATATCGTCCGGGCCGGCGGATTTCTTGTTCTTGATTTGTGCTATTGCAGCCAAGACTTCTTCTGCCGGGAATTCTTTTATTTCTTTCATGGGGATTTCTATGACTGGCCAGGGCTCCACCTGATGATTGAGAAACAGTTTTTTGATTTTTTTTTATTTCTGCTTGCCGAGCTTTGTTTTAGGCCTGCATGTTAGCTTGCCAGTTATTATCTGGTAGCCCAAGTATTTTTCGTAATATATTTTCAGTATCATCCAGCTGGGTTGGTTTAAAAGTCCCACCCGATATCGTTTTCTACGTTTATAATTATGAAATCGATGCATTCTACATGTTGTAAGTACTTAAAAGCGATTTCAATTCTTAGTGCGCCTCTTATACTAGAAATTTAAATGTTAATCACACTACTAAAGCTTTCCCCTAATTTCGTTTACACAATACGTGACACGTGGAAAATAAACGTTTCAAGAACTATTAGTGATAAAACGATTACAACACTCGCACTCGGCTACGGTTCTAAGTAGTACCTAGCACTTAATGCTTACCCACTAAAACGTAATTATTTACAGCCGACAATATTAATAACAATAATTAATTTCCACATTTGGTAATTTGGCTATAAAATGCAATGCTTTTCTTGCACGGTGGATGAAGTTTAATAATTAACTCTTTGCATCAACCAAATGTCAATCGTTGGTTGTGCACTGAGATGCAAACTAAAAGTAAACAGAAAGCTTTTAGTACTTACGATTTTCCAGTAAATCTGTATGTCCGCGCCAATTTCTATTTCTATTGTAAATGGGTGTCATTTACAGTCGACAATTTTAAGCAAGCCATAACTAAATGTTACATTGACCCCGGATTGCTCCGGAATAGGTTTTTTTCGAAAAATATAATAATATAACGATAGTTTAGAAACAGAATGGGAACAAAATGTTCATGTTTTTACTTTCCTCGGTTGAATAAAACATTAGTGTTTTGTAACCGTTTAATTATTCTGAACTATAATAAGCGGGCTTAGCCAATAATGTTGGATTTCAAAGCATCGAGTATCAAAACGTTGCGTGAAGCTGGCACGAGGATGAGAATAGAAGGGGGTACTAAGTACTAAGTTTCGAGCATCGAGTGATTAAATGCATCTATTTAAAGGGATTGAGAGGCGAAAAAATTTACGAAGATTCCTACGTTAAATACCTACATTTAGTTTGGCGATTAATGCTTCCATATATAGCTATGCGACTATCTAAAACCTTGGCTTCAAGTTTCAGTGGGGATAATTGAGCTGTTGAAGATGTGAGAAGAAACTCGAAAGTTATAGTTGGAAGGGCATTTTGTACTCCTAATCTTTATAGGAAATGCTTAACTTAGTGGATGATATCTTTGGAAGTCCCATAAGAATAAATCGCCCTATTTTTTTATTCCTGAGGTATTTTTTCTAAAATAAAATAGCAATCGATCCAGAATGAGCGTGTGAATGGAAGCTTCGCTGAATCCTGAAAAAGACCCCGTCATTCTACCGTTAACTCTATTTTACTGATCACAATATAAAAATATCTAAACAACTAGAACAGAGAATAAAAAGGAAAAGATAAATGTGGATCACCATTAATTACTCGAAATAGCCATCGTGTTCGAATGCATTGTGCATTAATACGGTTTCATTTCATGAATAAATAGTTTATTCTCATATTTTTTGTTGAGGTAATTTTAATGGCCTACCAGTTGTTTGGTTGAATAGAGAGTATATAGTCAAATGATACAGTGAAGCATGTCGATATTATTGTCTGTAAGAACAAAAGTTTAATGATGCGCAACGCGTCGTTATGGTTTGACTGTTTTAGTTGACGATTTTGTTTGAACCAATTTTGCAGTTCTAAAATTATACAGACTCTATTTTATTGTCTATTGATTTTACTCGCTATATTAGTGGATATTGTTACTAATGGCAACAACTTAGCTTAGAGCGTTCGTAAATCTAAAATTAATTTTAAGTTATACAAAAACAGATTCTGTTATAATAAGAGGTGCGTGCTCAATATTTTAATGAGGGGTTCTTAATAACTTCTTTTTCTAATCGCACAAATAAACCTTTATGTCGTATAGATTAGCGAGTATACAAAAATCTGTTTTAATTAGAGGCTAATACTTACTTATATATTTAGAATTTACTATTAACTGCAAGGCGGAAGCGCACTCTAGAGTAGAGTTCATTTTGAACTCGTTTTTGTATTATGAGCTTAAAATATATTATGCTAAAGATGAAAGGCAGGTTAGTGGCTACTGGCCACAATATCAGTTTATTACAATTTTATTACTTTTTTACTGCATTTTAACACCTGTTGATCTAATAGAAGTGCATCAGGAATATGCATCAAATTCCAACGTATAATTAATTTACTTTAATTAAAACTCTCGTGGATAAGTTAAGCTCTCCAGAGCTTAGGTTAGTTTTATAATAATTATTAAGTATAATGAAGTGAAGTAAAATAACTAATTTTTTATGCTCATTCCATAATATATAGTGTCTTGTCTTAAGAGTTGCATCTGCATCAGGTAACAGTTGTTAGTTCCATTAGATAGTCAGCAAGTGTAAAATAAACACAATTTGGTCTTTCTTTTGTATTAATGATTCTAGATCACGGTTCGAATAATTATATTAGTGTCAGTAATGCAGTGATAATTCACTTCACATTATAAAAACCGATAAAAAAGCTGCTTTCCTTAGCAACCACCTAGGTAACGGAGGTCTTACCGCGATAATACCTTCGTCGTAGCTACTTGTAATTGAATTCAGTTTTTAAATGTTAAAATAACAATTTTGCTTCTTGGACACTTATTAATCTTAGGCTTGATGATAAAAAAAGAGAAAAAAAATATCATAGAATACCTATTAATTGTATTCACAGAATCTTTACTTTGGCAAACCAAAATACAATTTTCAAAAATTTATTTGTCGAAATGGCCGCAATCCAAGCTCTGGACGTCGATACCACTGCGTGCCACTGCACGACCATAAACATCTTCAAATCGTACTCTTTTACAGTTAATAAATTTATCATGATCTCGAGGCATTTTGCTCAAAATTTTATTTACTTTGCAATAAATCAGATTGTGGTAGACAAACCAACGAGTTTGTTTAATCGTAAAGGAAGTTATTGATGGTAAATTGAATATTTCTAAGGCCGCGTTAAGCTGTCTAGGTACATGTAAATCTATTCAAGCCGTACACATAAAGGTGTTATATTTCCTTTGATTGATATGCATGCATCAACAATATATTACCATGACGAAACGCGTTTTATTTTGTTTTCTTTTGTTTTTAACTTTGCTTTTAGATCAGTTTATACTATCATCATCGAAAGCATTGAAGCTAAACATTCTT
The DNA here is from genome assembly GCA_950108345.1 of Malthinus flaveolus. Taxonomy (NCBI): domain Eukaryota; kingdom Metazoa; phylum Arthropoda; class Insecta; order Coleoptera; family Cantharidae; genus Malthinus; species Malthinus flaveolus. The sequence continues at coordinate 66,581,324 of OX467285.1, forward strand.
TGTGAAGTTTTTTAAAAATTACAATTTTTGTCTCCGTAGGTGGGGTAGAAAAATTCATCTACGTGTGCTCTATGCAAACCGTAGCAAGTGCAGATCTACTGCCAGATCTAAGGACACTGCTGACTGTGCTTATAGAATGCGTTTTTAAGAACCCAATTTCTAACTCAATTCTGCAAATTTAACACAATTGAATAGAGAAATTGTGTTAAAGCCTCCTAGAAACTTCTAACGAACAATTCAATTAGTTTGTTACAAGTAGTCACTTTCGAGCCGAAGTAAATAATACAATTATTTCATTATTTGTATCAATATCTATAGTATATTATACATGACATGCACAATGCACATGAATGTAAAATAGAGGTTGATTGAACTTCGTTTAATGCACTTTCAATACAACTATTGGCACTTAAAGATAGTGACATGTATAGCTATTTGACTTACTAATTGTACTAAAATTACTTCAAAGGTAATTATTTTATAGACCGAGGAAAAAATGAACTTGTAAGAGAGTAATGCTTCTTATTTATAATACACACACGCTTTCTTTAGAAATGTTTAAAACAATTTTACGAGTTTAATCAATTTGATATGCCAATAAAAATAACGAAATTTTTAATTTTTACTAAGTAATCGTAAAAGTGGTTAGGTACGTAATCATTTAAAAATTAACGCGAATTTCTAGACATAAAGTTGAAGAAATTTATGTGCCTATACTCCACTCGCTCAAATGAATTAAGTCATAAAACTTGATTTTTCGACTTTGTCACAGAGAAAAACTTTCATAAAAGCGTTCTTGTCAAATTACATGAAAAATTAATAGTATAGGTAAGTTATTAAAGTTCGTCTAATTAAAAATCGTTACTAATATCCATATTTTATGAAGTCGACCGAAGATCGAAAGCTCGAGACTAACTTATAGGGAAGTCTCTAAAAGTGGGATCACAGTATACTATTTCTAGTATGACTTACCATAAAGTAAATCGTGGGCTTCACTTAGAAATCATAAGACATATGACCAGTAGGTTTTCTATTCAGTCTAGACAATTTTTCTTCCTACTTTTCATAATATTTAAACGCCAAAACGTGGTTAAAACAAACAACCTAACCTATATTTATATGTGGGTTTATTTTTTAACTGTTGTGTCTGTTGTTGATTCAGTGAACCAAAAGATTTGAAAACTTACGAGTTACAAGACAATAGTTAAACGACTAAAGTCCAATTGTAAGTTATTCGCCGTCAAACTAGACGAACGAATTACTAGTAAAATCCCAGGAATGCGCGGTTCCTAAAATGGGTCATAAAAAAAAATTTAATGAACCGAAAAATTTCAAAACGTACAAGATCAAAGCTGAAAGACTACTACTTCTTGTTCAAAAATTTGAACAACTTTGTATTCCCCACTTTCAAGTTATTGACCGTCAAACTCGACGATCGAATTACTAGTAAAATCCCCGGAATGCGTGGTTCCTAAAATGGATCATAAAACAAAATTTAATGAACCGAAAAAGTTCAAAACGTATGAGACTAAAGCTGAAAGACTATTATTTTTTGTTCAAAAATTTTGAACAACTTTGTATTCCCCACTTTCAAGTTATTGGCCCTCAAACTCGACGATCGAATTACTAGTAAAATCCTAAGAATGCGCGGTTCCTAAAATGGGTCATATCAGAAAATTTAATGAACCGAAAAATTTCAAAACGTACAAGATCAAAGCTGAAAGACTTCTACTTCCTGTTCAAAAATTTGAACAACTTTGTATTGCTCACTTTCAAGTTATTGGCCGTCAAACTCGACGATCGAATTACTAGTAAAATCCCAGGAATGCGCGGTTCCTAAAATGGGCCATAAAAGAAAATTTAATGAACCGAAAAAGTTCAAAACGTACAAGATCAAAGCTGAAAAACTACTTCTTGTTCAAAAATTTGAACAACTTTGTATTCCCCACTTTCAACTTATTGGCCGTCAAACTCGACGTAAAAAAATGTAACGGTTTTAAGTGGAACATTTCATTAGTCCACATTTTTAGCGCCAATTTTAAATGCTTTTTAACGTTACATTTTTTAAGCAAGCCGTGGACGTTTAATTTCGTACTATTAATTATTGTTTTATGTTTTAGATCAATCAAGATGGTAGGCAGCGAAGGCTCAGGACAAACTGATTTACTTAATGGGTGGTCGTGTGTAGTACATCGCCCAAGCGAGGATCCTGAGCCCTCCGAATTGCCGAGCACCGTCGATATGGCCGCATTTAGTTCTGGCCTAACTGTTGAACCTACACAAAATGCAAATAACGTCGTTTCTTGCGAATCAGAAAGTGAATCCGATTCGGACTCGAACGTAAGTTGAAAATTGTTTAAATGCTCTCGTTTTATTTCTATTGTATTTTCAGAATTCTGGTACAGATGTATCGGGCTCGTGTAGTCAGTCAGATTCGTCCGATTCAGAAAGTTCGAGTTCCAGTCAAGGTTCGTCGTCTCGTAGTTCGTCACCAGAATTTTCTGTGACGAGCTCGCAAACTAATGGTTTGCGTTTAAAAATAGCCACGGTGCGCAAATCTCGCAGGAGTCCTCCGGAAAAAGTAAAGCCATTTTCGAATAATGTTAAAGTATGTGAAAAATGTGCGCCGTTGGTTAAAAGTAGTAATTTAAGTTCGAGTTCTGAGAGCCATTGTTCAGTCGAGTCGAGTCGAGAACAGCCGAGTTCAGAATCTAGTAGTGATTCCGAAACGCCATCTGTTAGTAAGAGCGACGTATCGGAAGCTAAAATTGATAAAAAAGTTAGTGTTAAAAAACCTGCGACTAAAGTAAAGATGCCGATAAGAAGATCGAGAAGAAAAAATCGACAGTCGTTAGTTCTCCTAAATTGTTGCCCAATAAAACGAAAGGAAAATCGAAGCGAACTAGGAAGGTATGTACACGTGTTTTAGTAAATATCTGCCTGCTATAAACAACTTGGAGCATATTGCAGTCCAGTTTTCAGTAAATTACGTAAAGTTTTGAATTTTGACATAGACAATCGGATTTCGCAGATCTTCGAAGCAGTAGGAGAGTTTTTATAAAATACTATCTTGGTTAATTTTCTAAAGAGATTAACGGCCAAAGTATCCTACTTTAAAAAAAGTTATTCATGGGACCCATATACTTCACAGTATAAGTTTATAAAAAATGAACCAAATATTTTACACAAACCTGTGGACGAAAGAACATTAAAACAGAAATACACCCTACATTAATTTTGTTACTTCCCAAGTCGTTTATTATAATAAATATGTAAAGTGCAAAAACTTCAAAATTTGACAATTTGAGTAGACTTTCGTCACACCTATTGTATCGCCAGTATATTCTTCTCTATATTTTCTAAAAGAAATTTAAAGGTCGGTCTAGACGCACTGTTTTCTTACGTTTTATCTGCGCTGTTTAAACGTTGGACAAGACGTTGCAAACTCTCGCGTCCACACGGCTTCAATTTGAAATCGCATTTTACTCATTATTGGTAATTAGAGCTTTGAAAAATATGGAAAAAAGTGGTAACTGTTAGCAAATTATTCTCTTTGCCGTCGTGTTATGTGTCTAATTGTTAAGTTTTATTTAAAATTTTGTACCCGTAGCCCAGAGCAAAACTAAATAGTTGGTGAGTGAAGAATTCGAAAAAATCGTTTTAGGGAGCGAAGAAGTTCTGCAACAAGCAACAAGTTGTAATTGTAAAGCAAAATATGTATAATAAATTGTCTTACTTCGGGCCAAGATGCCTGAATGTGTTTGTACAATTCATATGCAGCCTCACATTTGTCGGTAATAGTACTAGGTACTTCTAAACAATTCTTAAGATATTAAAAACTTAACAAAAGAATCGGCTACTTTACCAAAATTATTGACTGTCTCTATAGCCCAAGTGACATCCTCCTTTCTTGAAGCAGGAGTATTTGGAAGTTGTGCTAGTCCGTCTTCGTACGTTGATTTGCCATCTTTGAACTTGAATTGTTGAAACGTTAATATTAAATTTAAAAAAAATTGAAACACTTACTACATGCAAATGACGTAAGGAACATTCGGCGTAGCACTGAAAAGCAATTCGATGACTCTAAATTTTTAATAAAAGTTGCTAAATTAAGTCTTACCTTACTCGCCCTTTCATCATTGAATTCTCCTCGATGCATTGCGTCGACTACCTCTAAAAATAATCAGAAATTGTTGTTTGTTTGGGCCCTAACTTAAACCTGTATAATATTGTATACCATAACCTTTAGGGTGGTCAATATTCGAGACTCGTACCAATTATGACGAAAGTGTGCTAAGTCGCTCTGATTTGGAGTTTTTCAATGTTATTGCAGTACCAAACATATGTCCGGTAGACTCTGTTAAAGTATTTTATTTTATCTCAGTTTAGCGCATAAGCGTTAACTCGATAGAGCGAGACCTCTGCAGCGGGCAGCACCAACGTGCAGTGAGTAAATATACGAAAACAATTAGTACAACATTTTTGAAATAGGGACTGAAAGAATATTGCAAATGAGTAATAAGACCAACCGTCTGCCACTTCTGAGTGGCAACTTTAACTTAGGGAAGGCTCGAAAAGGGTGGGTTTTTGCTCCTTTTTCAGTTTTTTGCATATTATATAAAAACTACGCACTTTTTGGGAAAAGTGCTTCTATATAAAAATAAACAAAATCCAATTTCCTACAAATTATAATTTTTAGTTTTTTTCTTCAGGTGAACGGTTTAGACGCTAAAGCGCGTTAAAGTTTGACAAAAATTCCAAAACTAGCAAAAAACTGATTTTTTAAAGTTAATAGTACATTCAATTTCAATAGTGGATTTGAGATCTCCCATGTTAGATCGAAAGAAATCGTGCTCTTGTTCATCGAAAATGTGCACCATTTTTGAGATATCACCGATTTTTCACGTTCGGAAATGTTTATACGGAGACATCAAAATAAAATTCGAGCTTTTGAAGAATCGAACAGAAACTAAAATATTGACGAAATATTATGCGATTGCGTCTCTCACTTGTAAACAACGTCCGAGGACTCGAATTTTAAATTGATCGCTTCTTATTAACTTTTCGTCATATTTGACTTGAGTCGACCATATTGACCCCTATATTTTAATATGAATTTACCATCGGTCACTTCATTTTCTTTCTTGCACACCTCTCGAATGAATTGAAAAGCGGCATCGAATTGTGATTCGGTCAGCTAAAGTTAACCATATATTTAATTCAGTTTTAGAAAATTAATATTACTTTACCTCCGATTCAACGCAGTTTAATGAAATTACTGTAACGAGAAAAAACAGTCCAATTTTCATTTTATTTGCACTCGTGGAAAACACCCGGGAAAACATGTTGAAAACTAAACTTGAAATAAATATTTAGGTGCATGGATGTGTCTACCTAGGTATATATACCTACCAAAGATAAATAATTGTTACCTATTTTATTAATTAAAACTTGATTTCTGGTATCGGAAATTGTTTAATTTATTATTTTATAAGTAAATAAATTACAGTTTAAAAAAAAGGTAATATCAGAGATAAAAAAAAATGATTGATAATTAATTTGTATGCAAATTACTCTTAAATGCACATTTGATTTCCTCTAAAACCTTTGTTTTTTAATAATATTCGTATACTATCTTATGAGGTTCCGATTACAGTAATCTAGTACATCCATACTTGCCAATAATAACACTTCTTTGAGTATTTTCGGATGATGACATAACAAGTAGGTAATGGTTTCATGATTAGGTATTATCCAACGCCAACCTCCACACAAGATGTCCAATATGAGCATAACCGCCAGATTTGGCTCCTTCCAGATATGAAAAGGTTTCGTAAATTTTCTCGTGATGTAAAAGGGAGTAGGGCAGGGTGTATGCTAATAGAACAACTTTATATTCCAATAGTGAATAAAAATGTAATAATTATGAATTAATGTAGTAGAAATTAGTAACTGAAATTATTTTTAGGTACTTTTACGAGTAGTGAATTTACACGTAGTACCGAACATAATTTGGTATTAAACTGGCAAAGTGTTGTCGTCATAAACATGGCCGCCGACCATATGATGGGTAAAAACATTAGCTTGTTGCCATAACGTTAACACGTGAAAATGTTCATTATAAGTTTATCGGCAATTTTAGAATTATTTAGTGATGAGATTAGTGTTTTCAAAAAAGCAAAAAACTGCCTAGATAGTGGGCACTGCAAAGAAATAATTTTTGATGGCAGTTTGGGTTTCCCGTCTACTAACATGTGAACACCCTGGGCAATAACAATAAGACATTTTGAATTAAATAATTAACTTAAAACTGGAATCAAAACGAAAACTTATGTTTAAGCTGTGCAACGTATACGGTGAAACTGGTTTGTTTTTACCCATTACCCACATTTGTGACGTCACACTTTTCCAGTCTAATGGGTGCGTTCGGGGAGCTCGCTTTCACGCTATTAGCACCACACGCTATTATGACGTATTACTGTGCGTTCGGGGAGGCTTTTAGCGTTTGACCCATAAGTTTACGTACTGGAACAGTGACATCACGAAAGCTTTCATAGCGTTGAAAGCGAGCTCCCCGAACGGCAAAATCGTGCTATTAGTACTAATAGCGAGCTCCCCGAACGCAGGGATTAAGCAAAAATCTTTACAAAAAGCGCGGTTTATTCAAAATTGCCGTATTAAAAATTACAGAAAATTCTTTCTCTCGTGCAATTTAATAAGGGGAAATTCCTCAAAAAATATGACGGTGAGGTGTAGAGCTTTTTCGTCCGATCGGAGAAAAAATTCTTTTCTGCGTAAAGTAATAGTTTATTTATATAAATAAATTAAAACAAAACGTCCATTACAGTCTTATAAAATAATTGTAAATAGATTAATTATAGTCCGCAATGAAATTATACGCTATAGGGTACTTAATAAAAGTATAAGGCGTTCGTCGTGATTTATCGAACAGAAGAAATTGTAATTGAACTGTATACTCGAGATAAAACGAACCATAAATTTATATTTAGATCTATAGGTAACATCGGAATGATAAATTAAAATAGTAAACAGAATAGATTGAAAACAAAATAAAATTAAAATTTTATTACCTATCCTCTTCCTCATTGCACACCCAACTAATAATTACTAGAATAATAAGATGTTATCCTATCTACTTTTGGCTAATTTTCAATTTTACTATAAATTGGATGTGTGCAATAATTATAGTATTGAAGCGGCAAGTAAAGTAAGATACAACAACAAAATACAATTAAAAATAGAGGTTTGAAAAAATAAAAGTAACGATTATCTTATAATTTTTAGTTTTTGTTGAAATTGTTATAGAAAGGAGCGTTATGCTATTATAGAAAGGGCGATAACATCTTTCTGTTGTTTATAGCGATTATTATAGAAAGTAAGATTAAATTAAGAATTTTAATCTACTCATGCAGTTACCTACAATTAGAATTCCAATCGCACTCTAGATATCATATACCAGGTACCTTATACGTGATATAGACAGGCAGTGGCTTTAAAGTCACCCATCAGAGCTCCTTTATGTATTACCTCGGCCATAGCAGTACACCCTTGTACTTAATTACAATAATGCTATTAAAATTTTCAAGATAGTGAATATCGCCAGAATTAGGCTCGAACATTTCGTGTTGCATTAAATGAGCATTGTGTTTTAACTCAATTTAGTGAAGAAAACTTTAAGTAGGAAACCCTTTCGAGTAGCACATCACGCGAAGAGCTTTAAATTAAAAGTTTTGGTAATAGCAGAGTTTTAAAATGACTGGCAGTTGAAAATAACTGTTTGATTATTTTCATTCACTTGGCGATTGGAATATGCTCGTCGAGCAGTGTGTCCACCGCTTGATCCGTATTAGAACAATTCAATTACATTCATCCAGCTTTCTCTAAAACTTAATTCTCTAAAGTAACTTTTCTTTAGAGACCTTAAACACCATGGGACATAGTAGCATGGTACTACTCACTCAAGGGGGTTTCTTATATAAATTAAGAGGACGAACTTCGAAATTGTCTCTAAACCTTCTTTATTTTTAACAAATTCGTGACCCGTTTTCGTAATTTAAATGCCTTAATTTAAACCTGAGATAATTGACCGTTCCCGGACTAAACATGTGCAAGATGGAATTAACAGAACACGAGACTGCTAATTAGCCGTCAAAACTAATGCCTGTAATTATTTTTTTAATGTAAAAAAATTAAATAATGACTAAAAAGAAGAAAAAACCTCCTGCAAATGCAGAAAAGCTGATGTATTCAAGTATGATTGATTTCAAGTTCTATACATTCTAAAATTATAGTATTTAAATGATAGCTGGCGATGTTAACGAGATCGAAACCAAGCATCTGTAATAATAATACAGAAGTATTTTTTATTTAGTGAGGTAAATTGGGGAAACTGCATAATTATTGGATGTTTGCAAATTGCAAATTGCAAATTTGCAAATAACAAACAATTTTTTTTGTAAAATACGTTAGGTAGTACCTAATACATCGAACATCGCACAAATCTATTATAGGTCAATTAGGGGTCTCTTTTACCAAAAAATTTGTTCCTAAATGCACCACTGACGCAACAGTGAACATTTTCGATATAGCCCAAGTACTTTAGTTTACACATGTTTTCCCATTTAGAATTTGTCTACAAACATAGCTCTATGCTACAAACAAACTGATGATAAGCTTAAAACTTGAATATTGAGTAAGTTGATGAAAAACGAACAGCAAAACTTCTGAAAGCATATCGCTAATGTTAATTTTTCAATAGAAAAAATTGTATAGTACAATTAAAATAAGTATCATATGAGATGGCTTTTCGGTGTATGTGTAGTATTAGATATAATATAAGAGAGTGAAAATTTTGTGTCGTTTTTCTCAGACAAATTTGTGGCAAATTCTATTTAAATTTTAATTGTACAGTTCATTTTTTGCCAAAATATGATAAATCTAGTGGCGTACCACTTATTACCAGTACCACTTATTAGTTAATTTTTTACAATGAATTAGCATCGTTAATGCCGAGGATTGGAAGATTCCATAAATTAAAAAAACTAACGCTAAATAACGCTTCTCCTGGGACACGTAAATACGCGAACAAACATCTAAGCTAATAGTCTAGGAGGCAGCGAACTGACCTTTTGACTAAAAAAATCTAAATCTAAAATATAGGTACTTTCTTTTTCTATAGAAACACTATTTAATAAAACAGCTTAGTTATCGAGGTATAAGCGATAAACAGAAAAAAAAGTTGGGGGTAATTTTGTCAAACTTTTATCTACACTAGTCACAATAATTGAAGGATATTAAAAAAAGCCAAATTTTAGGGCGATTTTCAACAAAGGATAACTCGGCGAAAAATGGTCATACAAAAAATTTAAAAAAAGAAAATTGTAGCCCCAAGTGTCTAGTTTTCAGATCTAAACAGTAAAATTTTTTAACTTGGGCGGTTTTTACGTAATCATTCGAAAACCAACTAAGAATAATTTTCCAAATTTTTTCTCGTCTTTGAAATGGTCTGTGGACTTCAAAAAAATTTTTTCATCTTGCGACTATAAAACTTGTTTAGACAATTTAATCAGTTTTAATTTGACCTTATAATGAGTTGCGTACGATTTTTTGCCGCGAAGTAATCGTCGATCAAAGCAAAAAAGGCTGTTTTAACTTTGACAATTGACTACTCGGGAACTAATGATCATACAGAAAATAAAGGTAGGTTTTTGGAAACTGCAAGACATTCTCTATAAGACGCAATCGGTGGCGATTGATAAAAAAATTTTTTTAAAGCGACGATGAGGGCAGAAAAAAAGTTGAAAATTTGCGAATTTAAGGATATTTGGAAAATTTGGTATAACTTTGGATATAGTGGATGAACAAAAGATATCGTCGGTAATTTTTTACCCTCAAAGTGTCTCTAAAAAACTTTTAAAGTTGCAAAGATCTGCGACTTTTTTCTTAGCGCCCCGAATGTTTAAAATTATAGTATCGGCGTAACAAGCAATTTTTCGATTTTTTTACATTTTTTCGACTTCAATATGGTTTTTTTGGCGACAATCCATATTTTTGGCTTAAAAGCATAACACCTTGGACAAAATCGAAAAAAAAAATGTACGATTCATTAGTTCCCGAATAATCGATTGTCAAAATTAAAATGGCCTTTTTTGCTTTTATCGACGATTACTTCGCGGCAAAAAATCGTATGCAGCTCATTAAGAGGTCAAATTAAAGCTGATTAAATTTTCTATACGAATTTTATAGTCGCAAGATGAAAAAAATGTTTTCGACGTCGACAGACCATTTCAAAAACGAGAAAAAATTTGGAAAATCATTCTTAGTTGGTTTTCGGATGATTACGTAAAAATCGCTCACGTTAAAAAATTTTACTGTTCAGATCTGAAAACTAGCCACTTGAGGCTATAATTTCCTTTTTTTAAATTATCTATACGACCATTTTTCTCTGAGTTATCCCTTGTTAAAAATAGCTCTAAAATTTGGAGTTTTTTTAATATCCTTCAATTTATGTGCCTAGTGTAGTTTATTTTTGTATAGATAGACTTTTCTCAAAAAGTGTGTAGTTTTGAAGTTATTAGCAAAAAACTAAAAAAAGAGCAAGAACCCACCCTTCTTGAGCCGACCCCAAGTATGCTGCCACTTTTAAGAGGCGGCGCTCGGTTTTATTACTCATTTGCAATGTTATTTTAGCCTACATTGGTCAAAATCAATAATTTTGTCGTTTTGTATTTCGGCATTCTGTCTCTCGGACATGCTATGTCCGATATAGCCTAGGCTTCAACGCGCTCTACCACCTGAACTGTTTGTTTGACGAAAAAAATATAAGAAGCATAATTTGTAGGAAATTGTATGTACCTACCCAATTTTTCTATCGAAACACTTTTCTCCAAAAGTGCGTAGTTTTCGAGTTATGAACGCAAAACCATTTTTGGCCAATCTTAACAGTTTTTGTAACTTTAGGGCGCGCTAGTGCCTAAATTGCTCACCCGAAAAAAAAAAACTTAGGAGATATTATTTGTTGGAAATTTAATGTACTTTATGTTTATGTAGAAAAACTTTTCTCATTAAGTGGGCAATTTTCAAGTTATAAGCAAAAGAATGGATGTTATTGTAATTTGTTAATTAACACGTTGGGCATTGCAAATTTAAATTCCGTTTTCAATTAGTCGCAAATACAAATTGACAATTGCTTCTGTATTATTGCATTCCAAAATGTTGGTTTCACGAGGTGTTATTACGATCGGTTTTCCGCAGATCAGTAAATATTGTGCATTTCGAAACTTTGTTTTATTAAACATAGCGATTAAAAACCTTCGGCTGCATGAATAAGCGAGTAACTTGATAACAAATTAAAAAAGTTAAAATTATAATTACAGATAAACGAATTGATTTTGATTAGTAATTAAATTATGTAACGTAAATTAATAAACACGCGATTGATTGATTGATTTTACTTAAAAAAGTAGAGCAGGTTCAAATATCCAACACCTTGGGTGGTAATATTTCATGATAGCCTTCAACTTTAGTTTAGTTTTAATAAGTATTACTAATTATGACGTTTTTGTAAATGAATAAAAACGAGTATTGCCTTTTTAAATATCTGTATTTGAGAGTAATTGCGTAAATAGGAAATTACATAGTTTAATTTATTATGCATCTATGACTTTAGCTTCTTTATTAATAGTTCTCATAATAGATGTATTAAAATTTTAAGAGCATAAAAGTAACATAAATGCATAGTTTAATGTGCAAATTTTTGATTTCATTTACATGTTTTTATGGTTTGATGTTACGATGTTACTTAATAAGCTACATTAAATTATTTTTTAATCGTTTTCCATATGAGGAAGCAAATCCTCTATCTACACGCCGATAGACTCAGCAACGATTCATTTAAGTTTATTCTTACGTTAATTGATTAGTGTTGACTAAAGTTTATCTCAGTTTTTACAGAAAACGAAATATTCTCAAACTCGTCGTCTTCTACGCTAGAAGAGAGCCGACCGTGCAAGACTGTAGAAAAACCGTGGAAATGCAGCGGAAAAATAAGACATACCAACTAATAAAACGTTTGAATTTATTTGTTTATTCATCTTAATTTTTGCTCACCTTACATTGCTTTGAGTTCTCGAGCAAAACCGTTCTTACAACCTAGTTGTACAACTAACTCTTGCAGCCCAAAATCAGCAAATAGAATGAAAACTATTAAGGATGGAAGAGTTTTTAATTTAGCTTCCACTTTGAGAGCCTACAACTTTATAGAGGCGGGGGTCATTTGGGGAAGAAGAAGGGAAAATGTCCTAATTTCATTCTGGAAATTCGCTGTAGAATTCGTATGTGATTTTCCGAGACACCCTGTATAATAAACCTGATTTTGATCTTTGATAGACAATGACCCACTGGTATTACGTGTTGGTGAAAACCTACGGTATTATGAGGGTTAAAAGGGATTCAATCGTTTACTTACGTTATTTTACAAAATATACCTACGTAAAACTCAATTTGTTGAAAATGTAATTTTCAACAAAATAAATCTTACCTTGTCCATGTGGGTAATTGAAAGTCCTTATCAATGGATCAATAGCCAAAATACACTGCAACATCAGAATAGAAAGTTAATCATACAAAGCTTAAACAAGTGTTAACAGAATGGTATTAACGTATTAACAATACTAAAGGTCGCTTTCAGATGATACGATGTGTCCGACACGGCGCCGTCCATACCAAAGAACCGGCCGGCATGCAAACGGCATTATCATTAAAAGCAACGACGTGACTTCACGCCGCTTTCCTTACTTATCTGATCTCGATTTGACAACACTGACAGTCACGATAAGTTGTATGTCTAACTATTTGTACCTAAAAAATTAAAAAGTCTCCGCGGGTCAGAAGCAGGTTCATCCTTAAAATTTTCCAATGACACTTGCTTGTGCTTTCGTGACCTTATACGATTTAAGAAAGAATCATAGAAAGTTTTTCCACTACTATACTTTAGGATGCCGATTTCAAGTATTCGCCGAGTTGGATAATTAAAATTTTGGTATTTAAATTAAAAAAATTTAAAACAGTATCAAAATGGGCGTTCATATAGACGTTTACATAGTTATTTGGTTATTTCTAAGCACGATACGGTGGCGAATACGCCACAGGCCACACGGCGATAAATCGTATCTTCTGAAAGTAGCTTCAGTTTGATGTTATTGCATTCCCTTACGAAGTAAAGGTTTATCATATGAAGAAGCAACAGAAACAAAACCTTTCAAATCTTAAATTAATGTACTTAATACCAGATAAGTACTACATAAAAAGCTCAAAACTCATAAAAATAATATTCCCAATAAATTAAAGTTTTGCCTAAATGAGGCTTCAAGAGGGAAGCCCATTTTCCAAATCGCAACCAATTAAAATTTTTTAGTTAATAATTCTTTTGCTTTTATAGAAACTGTACCTACATATTACACCTATAAATGTATATTATATTTTATACAAAGTAACGAGAAATGAGAAGACCTCTTATTTTCAAATTACAAGAAAAGTTTTGTCTCAAGTTGTCCGTAATAAGTGACTTTAAATTGACCTTTTTCATTAAAAAATTTCCGTACAGTTTATTTTGTACTTTCATCTTATTAACATAAAAATCCAAGCACCTTTTGTTGGTTATAATAGCTTTAATGGTCTTTTTGCATTAAAACATATAAAAAATACAAAATTTAAATAAGTAATTTTGATGATTATCTACCATTTATCTGAGAAAGACATCTAGTAGAGGAATAGTAGTACATATTATACGAAAGTAAAAGTTTTACACCGACAGTTTTAATTCTACATACATTTATTTGAGATAGTTAAAGAATAAGATACAAGAAATGATTATCGCAATGTATGAGAACACAAATAAGTGCTGAACGTGACTGTTTATTCAAAAGCCTATATGTAACTCGTAGCACGATTCGCTGTATTTTACATTTTAATTACAACTTTTCGTCGGTTAGTACTATTTTTACATTGGTACGATCCTCATTTGACGCTTTGTGCGACTTCCACAAAGCATTCAATTATAGATTCTCACTTTCTCATCCTTTGGATGCGAGATTTAGTGATTAAAGAGAGGTGAGGGCTTAATCGCTATAACACGCGTTACTTATTTTCCTAAAGCTGATGATTGTCTCCCAGTCTTTTAAACTTACAGGATGGCTCGATGCCCAAATTTGTAGGTTTCTTATATTTTTGGAGTAACAATCATTGCTTTTTATTATTAATATATTGTAACGGATTGTGATTTTGTGCTTTGAAAGTGCCTCAAGCCCTTAAGCTAACTGAATGTCGATAATAACAATATTAACTTGTTTATTGGTATACCCAAATAAACTAACTATTATGTACAAGAAAAATATAAAGATTTAATTACTTCAATCAATAGGAGCCGATTCAGCGCAGTAAAACTATCTGATCTTCCATCGGTCCCTATCAACAAAACAAAAATAACTAATCAAATAGGGTCTACGACAATTATATGAAAAGAAATAAAAGCAAAAGCAATCAATAATTAAAAACAGGTTGCATCAACACTAGGTACTAATTTACAGTTACAAAATCTCAAATTACTAACGCAGACCGACCTGTACGACACATCACCCTACCAGCAACTCCAAGGACAATGAAAACCCATCCCCGATGAAACGCACTGCGATGTTAACAGCATCTTCTAAAAGTGTGGCCGCGGTGCCTCCTAATGATTACTAACCATCTACTCCTAAGGTTAAGATAATCGTCAGTTCTAAAAGTAATCTTACGGTAGAGATAATTGAGAGCTTTGAGAGCTACGGCCCTATAGAAAAAGCAAGCGGAGTGTAACTCTCGATTTTGCATCGTGTTAAGCCACCCAAGCACGTCCAGAAGGTGCGAAATTTGATCGTACTTCCTTAGACCGTAAATAAGTCGAATACACGAGTTCTGGAGGCGCTAGACCCAGTCTACGTCAACTGAGTCAAGACAGGAATGATACAAAACATCACAGTAATTAAATCTGGAGAGAATCAAGGAATCACACGGAACAGACCTGAGCCTCGTATCGAGTATGAAACGATTATCATAAAGCATCTTAAGAACACAATATGAATTCCTAAACAGATAAGTGATGTGGGACTTGAAGCTCAGCGCCGTATGTAACATAACATCAAGATTCCGAGCCTCATCCTATAAGGGTAGGTTAGCACTGCCGGTTTTGCACAACGACCACCAAATAGTAGAGCAGACGTTTTAGAGCGGTATATGACGAAATTAGTTCATTACATCCGCTAAGCAGGCTTGCAAGATTGGAATTTAGTGAACTGATCGCATTAATGACGTTATCAGGAGGAAATGAAAGGTAGAGCTGCATATCTTCAGCATAAAAGTGATATACATGCAAAGGTTAAAAAACGTATAGATAGAGAATAAAGTAGGACCTAAAATAAATCTCTGAAGAACACCTAAAACACAGGGTACGAGGTCCGAAAGTACACCGTCAGTCTTGACACTTTAAAATCTGCCGAAAGATAGTTCTGAAAAAAGATGATAGATGATCAATGGCATCAAAGACACGAAGGCAATTTCGTCGTCCCATTCTTGAAAAATATTGTCAGTGACTCACAACAGCGCCGAGGTACAATTTAAAACCATTAAAACTCTTTCTAAGTCCCAACTGTACATCAGAGAGAACATTGTATACGTCCTTATCTTATTACGATTTTTTCTAATACCTTAGACAGAATAGGAAGTACACCAATGGGTCTTAATAGCTAATAGATTGCGGAATATCTTTTTGAGGAATTGGCACAACAACTACCCTCTTCTATTTGGAAGAAAATACGCATTGGGGAATTAAAGAATTAAAGATGTGCCTTCGATAAGGTGTAACCAAAGGTCTTATTAGTTTAATCACGTTAACCCCAATCCGATCCGCGTCAAGAGATCCCGCCTTCAACCTCGAAACTACTTCCAAAACTTCAGTTTTTGAAGTTTCACTAAACGTGAATTTAAATGCGTTATTCTGAATTTTACAATTTCTATTGCAAACATCAAAGAGTTCCCCGTTGACCAGGTTGTCACTCTGAAGTGAACAAAAAATTAAATTTATCGCTCCGCGATTGAATAAATCAGGGGGCAAAGCAGACGCAGAGCTCTTGTCAATGGCAACCGTAATCTTTCTGAGATTATCCCAATGAGATCTCGAATCCTGTGATCGGAATTGGTGCTTAAGAAAAGCCCCCCTATTGTTCTTAACAGTCCTAGTTCTAAGATTTCTGAAGCCCTTACCATCAAGTCAATACGGCCTAACAAATTTTTTATGTGCCTTCTCTCTCAACGACATGAGATACTTCACATTGTCGGTAATTCATGGTCTGGGCAATTTATAAAATTTACGAGTTGAAATTGGAGCATGAAGCTCAAACACAAATAGAAATTGAAATTGAACGTTATCACAAAAATTGCGATTATCAAACATCTCTTTCAAAAGCGATACTCTTTAGTAGTTAGAATGCTAATTTATGAATGACTTTGAAATGTTCTCCAACAAGAATTGTAAAAGAAATGAACTACCTACTATAAATAGTATAGTAAAATATTTTTTAAGTTACTACTTCGAAGCAAGTTCATGGCGGTACTCAACAAATTCAAATAGCCACGTCCATTTCCATACGCGGAAGAAGCTGGTTATTGATGTTCATCGTTAACGGGTTGTAAATAAGTTATCTATAAGATCTTGATTTGTGGATGAATCTTCATTAGTCGGAAGCTTTGTCGTTGTCGTTTATTGAAATATAGAAACTTTATTTTGACAACTTGAATAAACAATTGAATTTATTTGTAATCGCACTGTATAATACCCCAAAAATTATTTGCTCGTTGGGAGTTGCAAAAATTTCTGTTAGTTACTCTCACGGCAAGTTAAAATAATTCTACTGTCTATTTATATTAAAAGACTAATTTATTACAACGCCTTAACAATTTCGAATCCATCAATGTAAGATCAATAAATAAAATAGTTTTTTCTTATTAACGAGCCTAAAAAATTTAATTTAATATGCAAATTCGATACTTCCTGCAGAAATTATGTATCTATTTTTTTACTCCACTGAATTTGGAAATTGAACTTTTACTTTTTTTAAAATTTTCACTAGTGCTAGGGAAGTCGCGCAGCAAATGTATCACGGTTCTTACCTTTAAAATTATTTTTATTTGTTAGTTTGATGCCGAGACAAAATATTTTAATTGGCAACGTGCTCTTTGCGTAAAACCATTTATTAGTATGTAGGTAACATTTGAATAGGTATCCATAAAAATTTCTATTGGTAATGCATTAATAAAAAAAAGCAACAAAATGCGGCTACACAAACGGTAAAATGCACGATAATTATTGGTTGCTCTCCAGTCGTAGAGTGTTAAAAATCAGTTATAAACGTTCATGATCCGTAAAATATTACTAACACAGTTTTTTATTTAATATAAACATATTTTTATAAACAACGGCTCTTTTATTACGTATTATACGTATTTATTTTTTTCTAAGTAACAAAAAGGTAGATGCTTCATTATTTTATATTAATTACGGAATAAAATTCAGTTCATGTCTCGTTACACATCGTCTTACATTTGGGTTGCCGTGACATTGCACGATGGTAATCACGGTTGCCTTTTTACATATTATTCAAACATGCCATTTTTAGAGTAACTTAGAGTAATTACTTCATTTTTTGAATTATCTCAAGTTCAATAGTAACAACTAGTTTTGTGTTACTTAATTTAAGCCATAATCTTCAAATCATTTTTATTTATCTACTAATATACTACTATTTATACTTATCTGTAGTAGTAAAATACCACTATTATACAGGAATAAGTTATAATTTTGTAATAATGTAATAATAAATTACTTGAAGCGCCTATTTCAAATTAATTGTCTTAAACATTTTTTTAAAAGCCGTATCAGCTTTTGGTATGAAAACTACAGCTTCAATTGCTTCCTTTTTTTCAGCGTCCCTGAAACTTTGCTGTACTTTCTGTACAGGTATTAAATGGTATAAAGACCTTTAACTGTGTCTCACAGTGACAGAGTGATAGATAGAGCTAAAAATGCATTTTTATCTCATTTAATTTCGTCTCCATTAGAAATTGGAGACATTACAGTTTATTCCCACAAATTTATTGAAAAAATCAATCACAATTTCGGAGGAGGCCTGTGATATTATCAGACCGCGAATTTAATCTAAAACGAATAGCAGACACGTCTTGAAGCGTCTATTTTAAATTGTCTTAAACATTTTTTTAAAAGCCGCATCAGTTTATGGTATGATGTAAACTACAGCTTCAATTGCTTCCTTTTTTTCAGCGTCCCTGAAACTTTGCTGTACTTTCTGTACAGGTATTAAATGGTATAAAGACCTTTAACTGTGTCTCACAGTGACAGAGTGATAGATAGACTAGCTAAAAATGCATTTTTATCTCATTTAATTTCGTCTCCATTAGAAATTGAAGACATTACAGTTTATTCCTACAAATTTATTGAAAAAATCAATCACAGTTTAGGAGGACGCCTGTGATATTATCAGACCGCGAATTTAATCTAAAACGAATAGCAGACACGTCTCTCTGGTTCCTGGGAATTCTGTGTTCAAATACCTGCTGGAAAAGCTTATGTTTGAGTTTATTAGGATTTTTCTAGAGTAAGAATGTCGTAACAAGTCGTAAAAAATTGACCAAAAGGTCTTGTTTCTAATACAGGACAATGGACAATGCCCCCAGCACCTGTACCTACACTAATGTACATAAATGGATCGATATAAGATCATTTTTTAGGGAAAACGCTTTAGCACTATTTCAATGATTACGGACAACTTTGCAAACGCAGCCAACCTTCAAGTTCAGCTATTGCTTATCTAAGCTCGCTATTACATTGCCAGATAGTCGGGATACCAAAAATCAACCAGTCGAATAGATATTCTATAGATGTTTAATGTCTAGGCTTCAATTCTAAAATATCACAATATTCTGACGACCTATCTACTAGATACCGAGGTACCTAGTTTACCTGAATTTGAATCTGCTGACTCTACTATCTAAGCTACAAGGTGCGGGAGAGTAATAAGGCTCACCGGAAAAAAAAGAGAAATTGAGAGCTCCAACCTGTTACCAGCAGTGTTGATGTTGATTACGATACGAATAGGATCAAATCGCGGCAAATACTAATTTGGGTTAGCTGGTGATGTCTATACGGGTTACTGCCATAAAGTTTCAAAATTTATTTAAAACGTTAGCGAATTTTACTGGTTTTTGCAATGTTTAAGTCTTTCGTGTCTCATTGCCGTACAGTACTAGTATTTTAAGCTTAAAATGCAAGCTGTGAGAAAGTTTTTCTTTATCCATTCTTCCATTCTATATACATAAACCTTCTTTACTGACTTCTAACGTTAAAAGGCCTTCTTGGATCCAAAAGTAAAGTCTACTGGTTCGAAGAGGTTGCGGGCGGTTTTATGGTAAATTTTTAAATCGTGCGGAAAGAGGCGGTTTGGCAAAAAAATTGGAACGTTTCGAGAGGTGGGTAAACTTTCGGGCGGTAGAGTGGTGGGCCCGCAACCTGTAGGTCGTCTGATTCTAATAGCTTTGGCCAAGACGCAATTTCGAAGATTCTTAATTTGGCTACGGGGCCAAATCGATGTCGCGCACAACGGAAAATTATAGAAAGAATTCCTAGATTTGCAAAAATGTGTTTTCGATTTTCGAGCGAAAAGTATGCGGTACTTGCGCGTGCTGATAAACGTGTCGACAATCTCGACTTTTGAGGTTACCATTTTATAAAAAACCGGCAATTTATACTCGCCCACTACTGCCGAATTATTTAAAACTTCAAAATTAATTCGAGTGTCAAAAATTGACGGTTTGTTAAATTTGTTATAATACCGTCAATATTTTCTGAAAAATAATTGGGCTTGACGTTTAAAATGAATATCGACAAACTGGCTATAAGAGCTCTCGAAAAATGGGATTTTGAAATGCCACAAAGATAACTGTTTTGCAGCTTTAAAAGCCGGTAAGGTCTAAAGATAATCACTTGGCAGTTAAAAATGCATTTCCCCACATATTGTATCTTTCTCTACAGATATCTCCATTCGATGCAACGAAAATATAAACAGATTTGGAAAATACATAGCCTAAAGAAGCCGCCGTTAGAAAAAGATCGAATATTTTACCGGATCTGAGTTTCTCATAACAGAAAAAGCTCTAATTAGAATCGAAGAGAACCAAAACGAGTCTAAACCAATAAAATAAACAAAACTACGAATGGCTGCTTCCCTAATTGTTTTAGAGGAAAAATGAAAGAGACAAAAATTTAGCAGAATTCAAAATTAGGAATGGATACATTCATTCGAAGGGCCAATTTAACTCTAGTTTCTAGCATATTCTCAAGATCTCAAAGTATCCTTTAATTTCAGATTCAGATTTTACTACGAAAATTGTTACATTTTTAAAGTTTGCAAAAATTAAAAATAAGGTCCAAAAGAAGAAAACGCAAATTCAAAGAATAAAATCAAAAAACTGCTAAGAAAAGAAATTAAAAAAATTATTATTGGCTTTGCTTTCTTATGTGCTGAAGAATGTGCAGGCAGATTATACGAGCTTGTGCAGTATGTGTGAAGAGTACGCGTAGGTCTAACAATCAACGATAAAGATTTATTTGTTTAATTCGATGGATGTGGCCGCGGTACACGATGAGAATCAATAAACATAAATAATTATTGTAATAAAACAGCAAATCAGATTTTCACTTAGTTTATTAAAAACGCATAGCACGTTTCACTATTATGTTTCAGATGCGCATATGAAGAAGCCACAGTGTTGTAGCGAAGCGCTTTATGCGGTTGCAATTAAATAAGTGAAATTTCAAAGTGCGAAGAATTGCGTTTTTTACAATGGGCCTCCTTATTTATAGCGTATTTGGCAAATAAAGCCCGGAAAAGAGCATTTTTTAGTTTCTTCTGTTATGTAGGTATTGCAAAATACAATTATTTTTCGAATCAAAGTTACTTTGCGTATGTTAAAAAATGATTTTTAAGTCGGCCTTATTACTGTCCTTTACCTTACAGTAAATACAGTGTAGCTCTTTAGCTCCTATTGTATAGTTTGGGCTGTGAAATTAATATGTCCACAGATGGACGGACAGTCTATCGACAAGACACCATTGATGGGCTTCTCAATCGCATCCAGGAAGTCATTATCATTAGAACAGGAAGGATAAACATTATGAATTGTCACTTTTTGTAACAAAATAACCAATATCAACGAGACAAAACGTCTATTGGTCCCTAAATAACGTCGAAGTACCATCGAAGTACCTACATAATATTTGGAATCTTCAAACTTTATTATCATTGGATATTTATTTGGCAATGTATCGCCAGTTAATGGCAATGTGAAAATGTCATTTTTTTATAGGAAGCAGTAAAGAGAATTGTGAATTATAGCTGTTCATTTTTATTTAAGTGCGCGAATTGGTTATTTACTAAAACCAAAGTGAGCAGAAAAAGAAGGTAGGTACTTAAATTTAAGTTAACAGCTATTGTTTTTTCCCAACGCGTGCTGTAAAAAATGAAATGAAATACATACTAATACGAAAGAGTTTTTTTACCACAGTTCAGGAGGTTAATTTAAAGAAGAATGACTGATGGTTTAACATTTCTTTAATGTTAAGAATATAAAATGTGATTGTATATGTTGAATATGTTAGTTTTCAATTTACATTTTTAATTTGTATGTAAAGGTAATATGGTAATACTCCTAATACTACTCTGTAGTCGTACTCTGCCGCAGAGTCGACGTAAAAAAAGTTTCGCCGAGCATAGAAAACTCTTTAAAAAGTTCCTTTCGATTTTTTTAAATATCTAATTATTAACAATAAATAGCTATATGCAGGTATAGCCCGTTATATTACAACTCGCTTCAGTGGCGTAGCTACGTGCAGCAGTGAGAGCAACAACTCCCACGACTGCACGAATCAGATGGAGCAAAAAATTAGAAAGAGCAAAATAAAAATTAAAACAATATACATCTATACGCGAAGTTGCTGAACTACTTTTAATCCACATCGCAGCCTAAAGTTCAAGTAGCTTCTCTGATATTGGGCGCGTTCAGGGAACTGTGTATCGTTGTGTGCTTTACATCCATTAATTGTTATGTAACACGCTTTAATGAAGCGCTGCAGCTCTACAGCTGAATGCGCCTATTAATACAGCATGTCCGATTATTTTAAATTTTAACTTTATCACTTTGTAGAACCTATTTACCTATAAAAAATTGCTGAATTTCACAGTACCAAAATACCTCATTGTTGGTGTCTTCTGGCAGATGTGACGTCTGGAGCAGAAATGCTCTCGAATTCTTTCCAATGTCGCTGATTGGTTCTCTTTGAATAGGCTTCATCTAAATCAAAGTAAGACCAATTATATTAGGTTGCGTCATATTCGGAATAAATCTAATATGGAACTAGACCAAAAGAAAAATAATCTTGAATTTCAGCCAGTGAACCATTTTAGGCTCTTTGGTGTTACGGTCTTTAAAAATCTTGACTGGATAGAGCATTCGGTCTTCTAGCGTATAGGCTCGGCTCTATAAGTTGCTTGTTCCGAAATTTAAAGGCAGTTTTGAGTCGTAGGCAACTTGTGGTCTCATATTTATCGCTGGTCGAATTCAGGATTAGATATATGGCATCTGTCTTTGGGCGGTTCGGCTGCTTCGTCTGAAGTATTTGTTGCGCAGGAGAGAATCCTGCGAATTGTGGCTGGTGTTAAAATTAGGCAGAAATCTCCACATTACTTGGGGTTATTATTTTATAACAATTTACCTATATACACTTTTGAGAGATCTAAGGACTGCCGATGGTTTCAACAGAAATTTGAGATCTTTTTTAATATGTAGGTAAGTCGTTTTACTCAGTAAACGAATTTTATACTTTTTAATTGTTGTATGGTGTTGACATGTTGTATACAATTTTTATTTGTTGAAAAAAATCAAAATATAAAAATTTAGGGATTTTTGTGATGGTTGGCTGGTTGGCAGTACTAATTGAAAAGTGACATTTCGTAATTTAAAATTCAAATAAATTGTTTTGTAGTTTGAATTGGTCGTTAATTAATTAATTTTAATTATTATGTTAAAAAATAGAACATGTTAATTACAAAAATTGTTGTTTTCTCTTTCCTCGATTTGACAAAATATGTCAAATTAAATATTACTACCAACTTCGAACATCAAATTTTACCAAAATTATTACAGCACGCTAAATCTCATTACGACACGCAAATGAATGCTATAATAGCGATAGCGATCTTACAGACGCAAAATATAAAAATATTATTATTATTAGTTCTGTTGAGCTTGCAAATATCAAAAATTTTCGTCAATTGCGCTAGGGGGGCCGTCAAAAATCGAAATTGAAAACTTTTATAGAAAACGAATTTAGCCAGAGAAACAAGTGAGCGCACCGAGTTACTTGCTCCAAAGCGCTGAATATGTAGCTACGCCACTGCCTTGCATGCAGTTACTTCTTCAATATTGCAAATCTTTTATGCAACAAATTTTAAAATTAACGTATGTATATTTCTCTTTATAGAGTCATTAGTTGCTTTAATATACCAGCTACAGCTACCAGCTAGCTATTAATGTCGTTCAACATTAATTTAATGGTTTACAAAGAACAATTACACAACATTTGCTACGAAAATTAAGCAAAATTAATTAATGTTGCATTAAAATAATAAAATACTTTCATTAAGAGCTTGCAAATTTATAAAGCACAAATTTTATATTTATTACAATAAATTAAAGATCATTTATTTTTTGATTTTTGCATATACCCCGGAGCTTTTTGTGAAATACACCTATTTACTAGTTCCACACCTATTGTAGGATATAAATATCTATTTAGTGCTATGTTGATAGTACATAAAAAATTACTTTTATGGTGCATAATAAAATAATCGATTGCTTCGAGGTATTAACTTGTACGTTAATTTGGTGAATGGAATTTCTCTTTTATACCAATCTGATCCGATCAGTTAATGTCAAGTGCACAGACAAAATTAATTTGTTGAGAACAAATTTTTTTCGTGCACTCTAGAGCTCCAGAAACTATTTAAAGTTCAATGTAAATCTCAAAGTTCACAGTGCACAAGAATTCGCAAATAGAGAGCCTTTCGACCACGGCCCATTAGCCCTAGCCCATTTTGTTCATTTTCAGCAGAAATAAAGCAAGCACGAGGTTTAATTTGAAGCTTTGAGTTAACAAATAAATGGTTTCAATAACTCTTACTACACGTACAAATCTGTTCAAAAGGTGAGAGGTGTAACATAGCTATATAAACGTGTGGACTGGTATCCTGAGTTCGAACAGAACTTGACTTAAAAATTCAAGAAGAGCAAACATTAGCATGGTTAATCCGCAACTCGATTTCCAGACTAATACGTATCAGAAACACTTACGCAAATTATTGCTTGTCAGTACATAACTCCTGCATCCTGTGTGCGAGACAGAAGATTTCACTTTATAATTAACATCCTGTATAAATACCCATTTAAAGCAGCAGCTCATTAATACAGTTATTGCATTAATATAAGTTTTATGAACGTAAGTAAATTTGGGAAATTTTCAGAAAAAGCTTTACTATTCTAGGTGTAAGTTGAGAAATTTATAACACCTTTAGACTAGAATATACCACTTTCTACGTTACACCAGTTACACGTATAGTTTAATAATTAAAAAATTCTTTGAGTAAATATGCACAACAGCGAGATGTTAATCCGGTGTTATTCTCTTGTTATTTATTACATGTACCACCTACCTCCATCTAATCTACTCTTTGTTTAGAAAACATCCCAAATTTTTGTTAGTTTCAACTTTCAAGTTGCTAGTAAAGTCTTCCAAGATTATATCTCCATTAAAAAAGTTTGTCTGTCTGGCTTCATCTTGTTTCGTTATTACAAAGACCTTTTTGAATATTGAGGGCAGCTATTTTCGTAGATAAAAAAATGAAAAGTTGGCGAAAACGAAAAAAAAAGGAAAATTTTTCGTGAGGTGTACTTTATTATTATTATTTTTGTCTTCTCGTTGCATATACAGTCTCATTAAAGTGAACTTTCTTTGACTTTGAACTTGCGCCGCACCTAAAATCCTTACAAAAGAAATATATTTAGGTCAAGAAGATAGATGACAAGAATACCGAACTTATTCCCACCTACCGCTAACAAATTTACGTGAGTCATTTCATTTTTCAAGATACACTTTTTAATAAATAAAATGATAACATCATTTACTTTAGAAGATTTATTATTTTCTGACAACATTGATAAAATGAAATAAATGGAACAAACTAATTTCACGCCGATGAATATTTTGTTCTGTAATATCTGAGGATATACAGTATGGCTCCCCAGTCCCCAATTCAATTGGATTAAAATTGGCTGCTATACTGCTACACAACTCTGATTCAAAAGCGAATCATAAGAGTGTGCAAACGAACTTGTTTTCTGCAATACATTTATTTAAAGACCTGCAACCCTTAGAATTTGAAAAACTTTTCCGGAAGTAGTCGATTTATGCACTATAAGCTGTACTTGGTCGAGAAGTACTGAAAAATACGCACGCGATTATATAATTGGGACTTTATTTATAATTTCGAGAGCGCTGAGATAAATCTGTAGAGCTGGCACATGACTGTATGACCAACCAATGAAAAGAGAAGTAGAAGTTATTAAGACTTATAGTTATGTATATCGTGCATTTCAGAGACACCGTGTATAATTACAGTAGCAATATAATAGCTCTATTGAAAGTGGCGGTCTCGCTTTTTCTTAGTAAATTCTAATTAACTAAAGTATGACAAATTGAAAACCATATTAATGATTTAATGTAGAGCTAAATGAACGCGCTCGATCCTAACAACTAACATACATCGTTTAAAATAAATAATTAACCAGTTAACAATTACTAATTTATTATTGGTAACACTAGGAGGTACATTAAATTAGCATTTCTTCAAAACATTACACGTTACACGCATATGAGTAGGTATAATGGTATAATTCATAATAACTGTAGTAGGTACGAATGTTAGAAATCGGACTTTAATAGTTTAAAACGACCATTTCTGCTATTGCTACTCCATCTACAGTTTTTGATTTATACAAGTGAAGTGAATACGTAACTTCTCAAATAAGGAGCCTACAAGATAATCGTGTTACACTTCACAACATTGCGTTTTCCATTATTGAAATAAAAACAAACAGGATGCCCTGGGTGAAAATCAAACAAATAAGATTATTACTCTCATTCTATTGCACACGTATACGTGCGTTCTACAAAAAAGTACACTCGAAGAAAGAGTTGTACTAAAAATAGTATTTTGTAATGGAAAATATTGGGTCTTGTTACATTAATGGTAGGCGATTGATACAATTCTTTGCTTTCGGAATTTCAATTCCGACACTTTAGAAAACTAAATACTGTTATTCGAAATCAATTAATTGATTAACGAGAAGAGGAGATATTAACAAGTGTAATTGTAATTAAGTAGTAACTTTTATAACTTAAGATCGATGTGATAATTAACGATGAAAATGAATTATGCTGTGAGAGTGATAATGAAATCGGAAATGGGTTAAGTTTCAAATAAAAAGTATTCGTCACGACTTAATTAACGTCTACCAAGTTCTTTTTATCTGTACTAAACGTAATATTATTGAGAAATGTCGAACAGGAAATTTTGATTTTTCTAAACAATGGGAATATTAGTCAGAACGCGATTAACTTTTTTACTACCAGCTACCAGCAATCATAATTATTAAATTTAAATTACCATGCGGAGCGTAACAAAGTGTGCATGAGTTGGATTAAGAATGTGGGAAGACCAAGGGCAATTTTTTGGGAGGCCCTACGGTAAGTTAGTGCTATACTATATCAAACTTTTTCCAAGACCGTTTGGAAAAATTCAACGCTATCTACTTGACTATGAGGAACGTTATACAAGAGCATAAATGGAAAAGGCACAAAGGTGAGAAAGATGGGATTTACTTCACCTTCAAAGGCGTCTGCCAACACGAAAGCTGCATTTAAAACCTTCTGCCCCAATATATTTAAAGTCTACACAAAAAGGGCAACTTTTCGTGTAGATACCTTATGGTTCAGGTCGACTCCCAAAAGTTCACTCTTTTCGAGTGACTATACTTATACGCACTCTCGCACCTAAACTGGTCGTTTGACGAAATAAATGTAAGAGAAATAATTTCTAGAAAATCGAATGTACTTTATTTTTGTATTTAAACACTTTTGTCTAACAGTGCGTAATTTGCGGGGAACAGAAAAAAAATGTTTACTAGATTTTTGATTTTTTGTCAAACTTTAACGCACCCTATAGTACCTAAACTGTTCATTTAAAGAAAAAAATCTTAGAGAAGTAAATTGTAGAAAATTGAGTGTACTTAATTTTTGTATAGGAACAATTTTGTCTAAAAGTGTGTAATTTTTGAGTTATAAGAAATAAACAGAAAACAAAAGTTTTTTGGTAGTTTTTGGAACTTTTGTCAAACTATAACGCGCTCTAGTACCTAAACTGTTCGTTTAACGAAAAAAATCTTAGAAAAATAAATTGTAGGAAATTGAATGTGCTTTATTTTTGTTTAGAAACACTTCTGTCTAAAAGTGCGTAATTTTTGAGCGATAAACAGAAAAATATGTTTTAGGACAGATTTTGTAATTTTTGCCAAAACTTAACACGTTCTGGCGCCTAAGCCGTTTGTCTGAAGAAAAAAGTCTTTGACATATAATTTGTAGAAAATTTGACGTAGGGTATTTTTATACAGGGTGTTGCGTGACGTACTGTACAAACTTAAGGGGCATTTTTCTGAGGCCAAAATAAGTCGATTTAACCAACTTACCCTATATACCAAAATGGTTCCTGAGCCCGTGAGGGTGCTTCAAAGTTGAACAAAATTTTGTCTTTTTCTTTATTAACTCAAAAATGCTTAGTTTGGTTTTAATCAAATTTGGTAAGTGGGGTCATGTTAAAAGCTAAGTGTACGAAGTACAAATAAGTACTCGAACTCAACTGCAGCAGCGTATTATTGAAGCATGTCAGCAAATTAAGAATAATCCGGAGGTACTAAATGCAGCTACTCGGTCCATTCTTGATCGTACTACAAAGTGTATCGATGCTGAAGGTGGTCATTTTAAACACTTAAGATAGTTTTTATTTCTTAAAATTTTGTAAGGGAGAAAGCATATTACATAGCATAAAAGTATTATCGCAATTTTAGCCTCTAAGATTGAAATATTGAAACCATAATTATTACATTTAAAGACACAAAACGAGTTTCTTACAAGAGCCATAAAATGTCTAAAAATTAATAACGCTTTTATTTAAAAACAAATTTAAAGAGCTGAAACTACCCCCAAAAAGTTATAATCAAATTTATCGAACAGTGAAGGTAGTTTTCACCCTTAGGGAATTTTAGTTGATGTTTTGTGAACTTCAAAAAGTAACACTTCAATTAAAATGTTCACATATCAAACTTGATCAAAATCAAACTAAGCATTTTTGAGTTATTAAAGAAAAAGACAAAATTTTCTTCAACTTTCGTTTCAGCAAAAACCCACCCTTCTCAAGCCACCCACAAGTTAATACTGCAACTTTGTAGTGGCAGACGGTTGATTTTATTTTTAATTTGTAATGTTCTTTTTGCTGCCGTAAAAAGTGCTCACTGATGATTCCTGAGCACCTGGACTATACGGTATACGTATAGTTTCGGTCTTGGTTTTGCAGACATGTCTAAAGTCTTGGTCTTGCAAAAAAAGGACAAGACTAAGGCTTCCTGCAGTCTCGCACATCACTACATTGTATTTAAGATACACGATCAGGAAGACACTAAGAGAAAAACCTTAAAAAGGAAAATGGAACTGCTAAAGCTCGGAAACTAATAAAAATTCGTGGTGAATATACTCAGTGAAGAAAATCAAATAATTATTTTAATAAAGCTTTTGTGACAACACCACAATGTGATCTATATCTTGACTTCACTTCATGAGAAATTTTCATAAAACATAGCAATTCTTTTCTGTACCTAGTTCTTTCGTGTCTTAGCAACGTCTATATTACTAGATTTATGATATAATGTCGGTGTCCTTTATGATAAGTACATTAGAAAAATACTAATTTATATAATTATTTAAAATTAAGTTATTATTAGGTACTATAAAAGTATTGGAACACATAAAATCTTCCTTAATTGTAACATAATGTATCACGTCATGTCACAGACCTTTTAAGCAGCAATGTGTTCTCACCATTAAGACCATTATTACTGCCACCAGCCACAATACGAAAAAATAGTCAAATTTACGAGCTTGTTATGAATCAAACACTAAAAACTCGAAAATTATAATCCAAATACGTAATAACTAGTTGTCAAAAATGTAGAAAGCACTATTTCACATAGAGAAACCGCTTTTAGATTTTCGAAAAAATAATTTCATTACTCCTATTATACTAAATATAAATAATAGTGAAACAATTAACTCAACAATTTAATGGTTCAGTTTAATAGTATATTAAAGCGTAAATATACATAAATGTAAAAAACAAGAAGCAGCATACAAGTAGAGCATGGTAGATTTATACTTAAGTGTGCATGTTTATTTAAATTAACAATGTATAAAATGTAAAATTAAGAAAATTGTCGATAATTTATTGTTATGAAAAGTACATTAGATTCAAATGTACTTAATTGTACGATAATTGATCGATCCATAAAACGATACTTTCTAATTACTTCCTTTAATCTTTTATCTTGATCGAATACCTATAATACCCAAATGACTTATCGTTAAAGTAGAAAATGCAGCAGGATCGTTTTATTACCATTTGAAAAAGAAAGACGATTTTATTGTTGAAAACAACGAAAAATAAAGTTGATTGCGTACTTTCGTATTCTAATTGAAATTTTTGGAAACATTACCATTTGCATTTCAAGAGAGTTTAAGAAACGTAGTAACTTTTTTAAATGTTGGGTCTAGAATTTACTATAAGCTTAAATATTTTAAATAAATTAAGTTCTCGCTTCAAAAATCTTGAATTGAAAAGAAGTAGTGCAAGACAATTATTTACTTTTTTGAGTTGATTTGGAATATTTTAGTGGCCTGTGTTTTTATTATTTTAGTTACTTATTACCATTATTAATTACTTAGAGAAAAATTTGTAATTTGAATTTCAAAATATAGTTTCGTGAGGGAATGATCACGTTGTCGCCATCTATTGAAGGCTGTTAAAAACTTTCTCTGCTACGCTCAAATATCTGCAGCTAGTAAACCATGTTTCTTATAGATGCCACTGTAGTACTGAAATTCGAATTTAAATTTAAAACTTAAATTCACGTAATATATTACAAATTACAAGAGGGAAAATGAAATTACATTGAAAAGTTGAGGCATTAACTGAACAATACCTATTGCCTCACATTGTTAGGAAATCTGCAAAAGAAATTGTAGACAAACGATGTCCTGCAAACAAATAAATATTTCCGTAACAACAATCGACAATGGTGATCCGGAATTCGAATGTAACCAACTTCCTAATTAGTTGTTTCTCTTCAGACTCGTTTTTTCATGAAAAAAAATCTGAAAGTTTTTTCTAACGGTAGGGTAGTAAGTGAAGTAAGAAGAGCTGTTTTAAGGTGTACTGGAAGAAGTAGGATAGCTGTGTAAAATACGAAGAATAATTCCGTATTTTCATTGGAAAATTGTTGTTTCTTTAGTAGTATAAGTACTAGGCTTAGGCTAATGAGCATTTGATCATTAATAAATACCAAAAAGAACGAAATAACTCAAATCGTTGCTAAGGAAAATAAAAGACAAAGGGATCGTAAGTACAACAAAATAATATTTCCTTTAACACGTTTCTGAAAGATCTATATGCAGTTTCTGAAGAAAACTCTCGAAGAGTTACAGCATATACAGGGTGTCCAGCATAAGGCTCCGTTCCTTGAAGGGGGCGATTGCTGAGCTCAAATTATACAGATTAAACCGGATTTACCTTAAGTAGTCCAATGTTGCTCCCCTAAAAAGTTAATGCTTTGAAGTTCTTAAAAATAAATCGAAAAACAAGCGCAACTTTTGATTGAATGTTTAGTATTATTGTTAAATACCCGCCTATTTCAAGTGTTACATTACTGAGTAGTGCTGTAAATTTACGTCAAATCAATTTCGCTTTTGCATTATTTTATAATAATGGAGCATTACTCTTTTGGTGAATATGCGGATATGCATTGGATTTATGGGGAGTCATTGCAAAATGCAGCTGGGGTAGTACGACGTTATCGTGAAATGTTTCCCTTTAGCTGTTGATCGGAGACTCCAGGAAACAGGTTCATTGAGTCCACGGAAAACTAGAGATCGGCAAATTGCAAGAAATCCAGATGTAGAAGAGTTAGTATTACTTCAGGTTAGGATTTGGCATCATTTATACTTATATAATACTTATACTAATACTATATTCGTGGATGTTGCATCTAGTAAGTAATACTTATTTTTAAGAACTTAAAAGCACTGTAACTTTTTAGGGGAGCAACATTGGACTAAGGTAAATCCGGTTTAATCTGTATAATTTTAGTTCAGCTATCGTCCCCTTCAAGGAACGGAGCCTTATGCTGGACACCCTGTATACAGTAAGAACTATTTATAGTACTCTTTAATTACTCGTACAAAAATAATCTAGAAAAATCTGAATCTTATACTAAATTGGGTCTTCAAAGGCGTGAAAATTTGAATTTTCAGATTGTTTTTCACCAGTCAAGTAAATTCTAAACACAGCCCGCAGCACTGTCACTGTCAATCACAATCACATAAATGAAAATTTTCGTAATATGATTCTGTTATTATTTAGTTCAGAGACCACGAATTTACCTCTAGTGGAGCCTACGGAGACGCGGTGACCTTTAGAGGAAGACGAAAAGAGTTAGTACTTTTATGTGTACCAGTTTTAAGCAATTAAGAAAAATACGTAGCCAGTGGCTTTTTAAAAACAGGAGTAAGTATATTAAGGTATCCGAAATCCACCAGAACTATTATAAATTGTATAGAGGATTTAGTGAACTGATTTTAATTATAGTTGGCTCTTGATAAAGAAGTGATTTTTTGTAAAAAGCTTTTGAATTGAGTATAACTTTTCAATTTTAGTTTTTATACATATTCAATAAGATATATATATATATATGCGATTGACTCTTTATACTGAAAAACCTTCCATCAAGTTTGTAATTTTTACGTTTTACGTGTCGTTTTGTCGTTTATTTGGAAAAATAACTTCCAGATAGCCATTTTGTCTATAAGTCAACGCAAATGGCGAACCTATGGAATGTAACATTTCCACGAATGTTACAATGTAACGTCGCGACGTTGGGATTGGCGACAATGTAACAAATAGAAAGCTCTTAAAATTCGATAGTATTGCGCAGTACGCATACACATCCATAAAGCTTCTTCATTATCACTTATTAAGTACAAATAAAATGTTTAATAAGGAAAAAGCAACTGTACGAATTTTCACGACGGTCGTTGATTTCCTTACATTAAGAAATAAATGTCGTTTACCTCTATGATGTGGTAGGTACGTACCAGCAGAACAGAAATAATTGTAGTGCAAAAACTTGAATAGAATTTAAATAAAAATATTAAAATAGGCACTACTAAAATTTTTTAATCGTTGGAAAAACTAGAAAAATTTAGGGCGATGTGACTCAAGTCGTTTAATAGTTTTTCAAATTTTCGAAGCTCCATCAGAAGCTGAAAAATCGTTATAAAGCAAAAATAGCTCGGTTTGCGATAATGTGCTTTGCTGGACAGGGTGTTAATTAAGTAAATACGCAAACTTTAAGGAAATTAGTTTAACTTTTAAACAAAAAATTGCTATGAACATGGGTTCACAACAGCTCGTTCTCAAGATACGAGGTGTTAAAGTTTGATAAACAAGATTTTTATTAAATGATTTTTAAAAAATTATGAACATGTGTCAGGATGTCAGATAGAAGGGTATTGAAACTTGAATAATTAAAACATTTTGTAACACATGCTGTATCTTAAGAACGGGCCTTTGCGGACCCATGTTTATGTGAACTTTTGGTCTAAAAATCAATCAAATATTATGTATCTTTTGCATATACCAAAAAGCTTTTGGTCAGGTTTCTGAAAATTTTGAAGCAACTATTATTGATTTTCATCTCTAAAAATGAGCTTACCACTTATAACTCTATTTTTAGTCATATAATATGTTCTTTTGCGTAAGTCGGATTTAATATAGCTCCGATTTGAGATTAAGGATTAAATCAAAAATGTTTAATTTCATTCGATTTAGGTAATATACTTTGGGATCTGGTATACTTCTTAGGTCATGGCCATGAAGCATCCACATTTCTTGCAATAAGAATTATTGAATTGTTTATCGATTACAATACTTTCTTAGCTTTAGTTTCGAAAGTAAAAAAGAATCAATGAATACACTTAGGCGCATTCCTTGATCTTGATTCGCATAAGTTTAGGTGTTGGTTACACGTCTTGAGTAATTTAGTTACTGGTCTATACGGTAAAATCGCAAAAGAGATGTCAATTATAAATTAACTTTATTGACATGAAAGCTAAGAGTTACCAGAACTGGACTAGACTGAACAAATTGGAAGACAAATTAGTATCTTTTACTTTTTATCTATACGATATCAATATCCAAAATTTACCTACAACGGCAACAGAAATATTTTTATGTATATAAAATCATTCAACTATCATCCCTGTAGCTTTTAATATTAACAGAGTTATAGTCTTACCAAGCCTTATATTATCCATACCGATACTAATACTACCCGTACTACACGTACTACACGTACGTTCATTTTTGCATTTGGTTGTAGGCTATTAGTGGCATTTGCCTTAGCAAATTAATGTCCTCACCTGCCATAATTATTCAGTTTATTTGAAGCATAAATTAAACCTAAAACCTACTGTGAAGTCTACTCAAATATAATTCACAAATCAAGTAAATAATAGACTAAAATAGTGTATACCTAATTACTAATTAGGTCATCATTGATCAAAAAATATTAAACTTATACAATTTTGAGTCACAAATTTGTTTAGAAGGTGCGGTTTTAGCAAATAGCTTTTAGCAACAATAGATTTAATAACATTAGTTTATTAGATTTACATACATGGAAATGGAACAAATTGCATTTAGTCAATTAATTGTAATTTTATTTGAATAAAATTTTTTTAATGATGTAACCAATTTAATTGTTGGTTATTTTCAAGAACCAGCTGTAAATAAATGGCCTACTAAGGAAATTACTTTATGTAATATTTTTTTTACTTATCGAATCCAAAATCTATGATGAAACTAATTATTTTTATTAATTTCTCCAGGCACATAAACACATAATGTTTCGAGTAAAGGCCATTCTTCAAAAATTACTACAACATGGCTACCTGCTACCTTCCGCTTCCGTTTTACGTTGTTCGCAAAGATTTTAGAAAGCAACTCTTTAACGGATTTGAATGTAGTAGGAGTACTCGAGTACTCAGATGTTATCTAAAAGTCCACGTGATATGAAGGGAAAATTCTAATATCTCGATGTTATCTCGACAAACCTTGACTGTGACATCAGCGTTACAGCATCACTCTAATCAGAAAATCACGATGAGCACACGCAATTTTTCTCATCTTCGAACTAATACTGTTTTCAGTTCTCGGTTCCTCAGCTGGCCAGACTAAATTAATGCTTCCAATTACTGTCCTGGCTCAAGAACTTAAACTGCAGTATAAATCCAATTCTTGTGTACGGCATGGTTTGGTCGAACAACCATTTAGCCAATCGGACATAATATACCCGAATAGAGTAATTTGTTTAACCAGAGAAGATTTGCTAAAAACGCAACTCAAATCGTTTCTTTAGCCATTGATTGCTTCCTGGCTACCTTGTACCGAACTTTTATTTGTGTTCGGACTATTAGACGCATTGAACACCACTTGCACGCCTATCCGCCAGACTACCGCCTGTCGTAACCTTTTATTCTATCAAGGTTCTATCGGAAACGAAAAGTGCATCCAAGCAGGGCCTTTAATCGCGGATCCACTATTCCGATTTGGGGGAGGGCACACAAGCCAGGGCCACAGAACCGACTTAACCGATATCTTCTAAATCGTATACCTGGTGTAGTATCAGTTCCATTATCGATCAAAATTTCTTACTTATTAATTACCCTTGTTATTACTAAAGTTTAAAATGCTTAATTTTATGACAATAAGGTGTTGAAATTTTAAAGTACTTTTGTAACCTTTAAATAAGTAACATTTATAGCAATGATTTGTTATATAAGACGAAATATTATAAACAAGTTTTATGTAGTATTAAACAAGTATCTGGATAAACATGTCGTTTAAGAATGGGACAATGGTCATAATAATTTTAGTTGCACTTAATTCAAATCCAGTAGTGCAATTATATTTTATTTATAACAAATCAAATGTAATGACAGATAATTATATATCTAGTTAAAGTCACAACAACCATGTAGGTAAATTACAATTTTTACAGCAATTTCTTTTATAAAATTTAAAGTGGAGTACTAGAACAATTATAGGTATTATTACATAAAACCAATTTATATTATTGATTATTGTAATAAATTGTTTAAACTGTAAGTATTTAAAATGTGTTCGTTTATTCGTTTTTTAAGTACAAGAATCTGAAAAAAAGTCATCAGGAAGAAGAATAATAAAATCTTAAATGAAAGTGAAATTAAAGAAGATAATATGTGATCACTTTTAAAGATTTTCCAGAATATACAGGGCGAATTATTTTTTATTAATCTAAGGAGATCTCGCTTTTGATAAAAAATATAAAAGATAGAAAATTGGTTAGCTAGGTAAACCAGTAGTGCAGTTTTGGTGCTCGAGCGAGCGTCTTTAGCAATCCACTGTAGTAGGCTGTATAGGAAGCGTTTGAAATCAAATGTAGAAAGAAAACTAAAATAAAAAAATAGGTACATAAATAAACACAAAGTATACTTCGGAAGTAATTTACAAAGTGTGGCCACCTTGAAAATTTCACAATTCCTCTTAAAAACAAAATTCTTTCATCAACTTATAATTATTATTATTAAACTTGTTTTTATAAGTGTTTTCACTTACTATTAATTTTGTCTATACATATACAATATTATGTTTGTTAATACAAACTGACGAAACGTAACGTTATGTCGTGTCGATCTAAACACCTTCATTACAAAAAGGTGTGAACTTCGAAGTTATTGTAAGATTGTAACCTACAAGCTTATTGTAAGCGATGCCGAAATGTGATATGTGAAAAGAGTTGGGTGTAAAACTTTAAATCGGGCTATAAAATTTCTTAACTTTGCTAAATTGTTGAATATTATTAACTTTAAACAATCGGAACATTTTGTCACTTATATAATGTTAAGTAACCCATATAATTAACGTTAGCTACAATAGCTGTCCTATTGTCCTCTTAGGTAACGCAGGCAAAATTTTTCCAGTTTGAAAATTTCGTATTTTATTAACCGGGAGGCAAGCCCTCTTTTTGGTACAACACCATCAAGGGGGCAGCAGAAGGGTTTCAAATTGCTAAAAAATTACTTTCGATAAAATTAATAAAACCGACCCATCACCATTGGATTTCGGATATCAAAACGAACAAAAATTTTACTGAACTTTTTAAGAGCACTCAAGTTCAACTACACCTCTAGTTTAGTGATCTGAAAGTGTCAAATATTTACTACCCTCAACCCCTTCAAGAGGTAGAAAATTTAAAAACGTCTACTCTTCGTTAGAGTCAGGTGCAGAACGGCAATTTTCGTAAATGGGCAATTTTTGTAAATGATTAATGGGATGAGGCAATGTAGCCCCATCCCATTAATCTCCTATTTAAGTTTCAGTGTTACTGTTGCCTCTTTTGGGGGTTGAAATGGCTAAAAAGAAAACACTCAATTGAAGTGTTCCCCTTTGAAAAAAATGTTATGTCTCCAAAAGTTTTTGAGTACTTTTCAGTCACTGACAAATGAATAAACGTGTGCAGGTGCAGACTGTTTCTATCGATCTGCTCTGTATATCCACATTGATTAATTATACTTATTTTCAAATAAAGATAATAAACACATAAATCACGATAAATACTCATAATCGTGTTAGTCGCATTAGCCAATAACACAATTAAATATCAAATTGCAATTTTCACGACGCCGATTGGAAAAATATCTAAGTCAACTAAAATTGCTAAATATGGAGTGCCGCAAGGGACAGTATTTGACTCACAACATACAAAAATTGCCGATTTAAAATAAATGAAGAAAGTGGTCACTTGAACCACTATATTTGTAGAAGATGGTAAAAGTTAATTTTGCCCAAACCCTATAATGGTTCAACTACATTCTTCTTTAAAAACGCGCATTTTTCTCTCTCTGTTTTGTGGTTTGGTGTATACCTAAAAGAGTCTACTCTAGTAGTCCAAATAGTTTCAGATAATACTTATTCGTGCTTGAGTACTTTAAAATTTCGTGATTATAAAACTGTCATTTCAATCAAAGCAACGCCTACATTAATTCATTAATAATAGTACTTTGATGTAACTCGACCCAATAGAGGTCAATGGCGAAACACACTTTTCTGTTGTAGTAGCAAAGATAAACGTAATAAGTATAAGAAAAAAACCATTACGAGCTCATTGCAAAAACAAAATTTATAGTACCACGGAATAAGAGCATCTAAATCTCAATAATTACATTTAGAAAATAAATTCATGAAATTTTTTAAATCTAAAACAGCATTAATTTCTCCAAGTGTTTTGTAATCGACTCGATACATTTGTAAATTCCTATAAGCGAAATAGGCCGATATGTACTACGACAAGCATATCAAATAAGCGATTCTTAAAGAAAAGGCAAGGGCCTTTCACCTGACCGCGAATCTGCGGTGTGCTCTATATTTTTACCTCAGTAAGTTAGTCGTTTTCAAGGTCTTTATAAAACACTTTCGATTTTTATCAAGTTATGTCATATTACAGATTGTATCAAGGTGTGTCTTCTTATTGAAGTTAACGACTTGGCAATTTGCTTAAAATAAACTAAGTAGGTAACTGTACCTACGTACGTATATCGATTAAATTATGTAAGTAATTACTTAGTTAGTTCAAAACTTGAGCTTTTTAACTTCAATTATGAGTTGCAAATTAGTGAAAAATAGCAAAAGTGGAGAGTGTCATCTTTATGCTCGTCTACTGTAAAACCTTTGCTTTTCATCTACTGTAAATAAAAATGCGTGAATGTAAAATAGAAGAAATAGTTATGTTTTCCTTGCATACTAACTTAGGGGTCATGGGTTTGGAACGACGCGACCGATAAAAAATAGACGCTACGTCGTAAGCTTTGTAGCGACTCGAGACTAACGTGAGCACGCGTCAAATACAAGGGAATTGCAAGGATCCAGGTAGCATCTGGCGCGACACTGTGGAGACTGGGATTCGATTTCCGATCGGGGTCTAAGTTTTTCCTTTGATTATTTATCAGCGTATCTCGAGCGTCTACCGTATACGAACACCTAGCATGTGCAAAAGACTCATTAAATTAAGTCCCGCCACGGCAACACCAATTTTTCTTTAAAATCGAGGGGGATTAGTCTTATCGCCTTAGCTAAACAATTATAGGGGGCTCTCTTGGGTGGGGAAGTTTACAAGTAGTCTTTTATAATAATACTTTTAAATTATTTTAATTATATCAAAAATGAACAAAACGGAGTCCTATAACAATGAAGAAAGTATCAGGAAATCGCCTGCAATAAATTTCTCTCTTAGATAGAGATAGAGCTTAATGTAAAGTGCACTGAAAGTGTGAGAAAACTCGAGGAAGTACTGCAGAAGTCGCTTGCAATACTGTTTACATTATTAATTTCTTACAGTAAAACGAGACCTGAAAGCCTTTTCTTCACCTTTGAGAAAACTTCTGCGAGAAATTGCAGGAAGAGAGAGAGAGAGAGATAGAAACTGGCTTAATGTAAACTGGATTGAAAGTGCGGTAAAACTCGCGGAAGTCTTGCAGAAGTCCCTTCCAACTTCAAATGCACATTTTCATTAATACAAGCGACTTCAGAAACCTCGCACTTACAGTCCAGTTTACATTAAACTAGTTTCTATAAACTGACAGTCTGTCTTGACGTTTTTCGGACGTGAAAACGACGCCTTACCGAAAGCAGTGATGCCTGTAGACTTTGGTTCGTTATGAGTTATGAGGTATCTGCAACGTTGCAACGTGCACGATTTTCTTCAATAGCAGTAACGGCGTAATGACTGTGATTTGAAAAATTTGAAACTTTTCAATCTTTCGTCTGCAAAGTCGATCAATTTTCCTTGTCGATTAGAACTTGAATTTGGTTCGAGAAGGGAGATTAACGTTAGAAGGCAAACTATCCCCAAATTAAGACTTCTGTAATCGAGAGTAATTGTACGTTCAAACTCGAAGCTCGGTCAAGAGATACTTCATTACGAGTTGTAACACGTATGCTCTTCACATCTTACCAAAATGGAATTTAATTATACATACTACCTGCGAGTGTATTAATTAATTGATTAATTAGATATAAAAATATTAAAATGCAACATTATCGCAATTTGGTTCAAGAAAATTAACATAAATTTTCGTCGATTATTAAATTATACGAGATATTAAATTTAATTTAATTTAGCTTAATTATGATTTCGAAAAAAATTAAATGACATCTTATGTTAATTATTAACAAGGCCAATTTTATTTACAAAAATTTTAACTTGCATAAGTTATCTGATGACAGTCTTATGGGTTTGCCTATGGTTTT
The DNA here is from genome assembly GCA_950108345.1 of Malthinus flaveolus. Taxonomy (NCBI): domain Eukaryota; kingdom Metazoa; phylum Arthropoda; class Insecta; order Coleoptera; family Cantharidae; genus Malthinus; species Malthinus flaveolus. The sequence continues at coordinate 66,621,289 of OX467285.1, forward strand.
ACCAGGTAAAAAATAATAATCCAATTAAATCTACTTATTACAGCTTAAATAAATTTAGGAATATTACGCATTTAAGTACTACTGATTTTTGTTGCGAATTGAAATTATTGCAAAACTTGTAACCTTCAAAAGAAAGATTAGAAGCATTATGGTTCGTTTAGGTATAGTGATTTACATAATTCGTATGGTGTCGATAAACCTATTAAAATGATTGGAAAATTGACTTTATCTGTTGACGTATCTGCTTGCTAGCTAATTAAATAACTTACAATAGTTTATAATAAACGATAAACCGTTTATATTATTGTGTATCGTTTCAAAGGCTACAAATTTAATTGATGTCGAAAAATAATTGTGCGTACAATAAATTGTTAACTACTCACAGGTCATAGAGTTGATATAAATTTGTAATTGCCGGAGTGAAAATGAAAATGGTCTAACATATTTGTTAAGTAACTTGAAGAAAGTCGACTCGACTTGAAGCTAGTGTTTCAAGTAATATCAAGTGGATTACCTGAAACACTGTTACATTATTTGTCAATTACCTTCAAGTAGCTGGCTTCAAGTCGACTTGCTTCACATTACTTGACAAATGTGAACGCCTCATAAACTAATGGACGCCAGGACACTGTGAGAAGAGCAACGAAACGGTCTTCTCTAGATATCAGAATATAGTCTTAAAAGTAAAAATAATTGTTTGTGACATTTACTCTAGTCAGTGGCGGCTTTCCAAAAGAGGCTAGGGAGGCTTAGCCTCCCAAACAAAAAACAGAAGAAGAAAGAGAAATCCGAAAATTTCCAGTGAGCAGTGTTATTATAAACTAAATTCTTCAACTCTAAATCTTCAATTTTTAAATTGTTCGAGCAGTGGCGGTTTTTCAGTGGAGGCTTAGCCCCCCTAACCAAAAATAGAAGAAGAAAAAAAAAACAGAAAATTTATAGTGAGCAGTGTTTGAAACTAAAAACCAACCTGATTATTTTCACAAAATCTAAATTAGACCACGCCCCCTTTTTGCTGCAGTGCACTCTTTGCCACGGTTTTCTTTACCCTCTTTAATTTTGAAATTGATGGGACAGTGGCGGCTTTTCAGAGGAAGCTAGGAAGGCCCAGCTTCCCTAACCAATAACAGAAGAAGAAAGAGAAAACAGAAAATTTATAGTGAGCAGTGTTGTTTGGAATTAAAAACCAACTTGACTATTTTCACAAATTCTAAATTAGGCCACGCCCCCTTTTTGCTGCAGTGCACTCTTTGCCACGGTTTTGTTTCCCCTTTTTAATTTTGAAATTGATGGGACAGTGGCGGCTTTTCAGAGGAAGCTAAGAAAGCCCAGCTTCCCTAACCAATAACAGAAGAAGAAAGAGAAAACAGAAAATTTATAGTGAGCAGTGTTGTTTGAAATTAAAAACCAACTTGACTATTTTCACAAAATCTAAATTAGACCACGCCCCCTTTTTGCTGCAGTGCACTCTTTGCCACGGTTTTCTTTACCCTCTTTAATTTTGAAATTGATGGGACAATAGCGGCTTTTCAGAGGAAGCTAGGAAGGCCCAGCTTCCCTAACCAATAACAGAAGAAGAAAGAGAAAACAGAAAATTTATAGTGAGCAGTGTTGTTTGAAATTAAAAACCAACTTGACTATTTTCACAAATTCTAAATTAGGCCACGCCCCCTTTTTGCTGCAGTGCACTCTTTGCCACGGTTTTGTTTCCCCTTTTTAATTTTGAAATTGATGGGACAGTGGCGGCTTTTCAGAGGAAGCTAAGAAAGCCCAGCTTCCCTAACCAATAACAGAAGAAGAAAGAGAAAACAGAAAATTTATAGTGAGCAGTGTTGTTTGAAATTAAAAACCAACTTGACTATTTTCACAAAATCTAAATTAGACCACGCCCCCTTTTTGCTGCAGTGCACTCTTTGCCACGGTTTTCTTTAACCTCTTTAATTTTGAAATTGATGGGACAATGGCGGCTTTTCAGAGGAAGCTAGGAAGGCCCAGCTTCCCTAACCAATAACAGAAGAAGAAAGAGAAAACAGAAAATTTATAGTGAGCAGTGTTGTTTGAAATTAAAAACCAACTTGACTATTTTCACAAATTCTAAATTAGGCCACGCCCCCTTTTTGCTGCAGTGCACTCTTTGCCACGGTTTTGTTTACCCTCTTTAATTTTGAAATTGATGGGACAGTGGCGGCTTTTCAGAGGAAGCTAAGAAAGCCCAGCTTCCCTAACCAACAACAGAAGAAGAAAGAGAAAACAGAAAATTTATAGTGAGCAGTGTTGTTTGAAATTAAAAACCAACTTGACTATTTTCACAAAATTTGAATTAGACCACGCCCCCTTTTTGCTGCAGTGCACTCTTTGCCACGGTTTTCTTTACCCTCTTTAATTTTGAAATTGATGGGACAATGGCGGCTTTTCAGAGGAAGCTAGGAAGGCCCAGCTTCCCTAACCAATAACAGAAGAAGAAAGAGAAAACAGAAAATTTATAGTGAGCAGTGTTGTTTGAAATTAAAAACCAACTTGACTATTTTCACAAATTCTAAATTAGGCCACGCCCCCTTTTTGCTGCAGTGCACTCTTTGCCACGGTTTTGTTTACCCTCTTTAATTTTGAAATTGATGGGACAGTGGCGGCTTTTCAGAGGAAGCTAAGAAAGCCCAGCTTCCCTAACCAACAACAGAAGAAGAAAGAGAAAACAGAAAATTTATAGTGAGCAGTGTTGTTTGAAATTAAAAACCAACTTGACTATTTTCACAAAATTTGAATTAGGCCACGCCTCTTTTGACTGCGGCGCCCTATTTGCCTCGCTGCGCTCGGTGAATTTTCTTTAGTCTCCTCAACTTAGAAATTGATTGACCACCACTGTTTTTATATCTCATCTCTCACCCGGTGGGTGTGGATTGTGGATGTATTTCACAAACATTTTATTTGATAATGGGTGTCTATTATCGAAGACTGATTGCTTAAACATTTAAGTTTTCGTGATTATGGATTATGTATTATGCATGTCTACTTATGAACAGATTAGAGATAAATTGAAAATGGTCAAGAATAAAGCAAAAGCATGCATAGATTAAATCATGAAATAAGAATCATTTGCCAAATAAATATAAAACCGAAACTGTGACGATATGGTAGACTGTTTTTTAAATAACCGAGCTACGTGTAAATATTATGTATACCTACTGCACACACTTTCTTCAAATGAAAAGAAAATTTACTTATTTCCATTAGGTAGGTAAGTTAATAGTGACTCGTGAAAACCTGAAAACCAATTACCGATCAATCAAATATTATAAATGAGTTAATACATTAATTAATACTTCAGCTGTTTAATAAGAAGCTTTAATTTGTAATAGTCATTGACGGTAAAACCCATAGTAAGTAGTTAGTTATGGCAAATGGGTTACTTTTTTAATCAAATGCAACTTGGCGAAAAAAATCAAAGTACTACATCGAAGGCGTGTCCGCTGCGTAATAATTTACTCACCTATTTCTTACGAAATTTTATTAGATTCGTGTACCCTAGGTACCTACTATTGTCCTTGACCCCAATTAATTAATTCGTTATTATTTATTGTAGAGCTTAGCATCTATATCAATCAATTACTAATACTAAAACAAAAAAGTTAACCTTTGCAACGTCTGGGCAAGCTCTTGAAATTTAAAAAAGTAGTCGACTTTAGTTAAACCACCTTTAACCTGCAGATTTTGAGATAGATATGGATCAGGTCAAGGAAAATAGTTTAGAAGAACGGTCGTATTTGTTTTTAAATTCAAAGTCCTGACGTTCTACGACTGTTTTAGACAAAAACGCCAACGTTTGTGGGCCTTCAAAGTCATCAGTTTACGATCAAAAGTGAAATTTTTTTTGGCTCGTTCAGAGTACTAGTTGAATTGCATTACTTGCAAGAATAGTAACAAAGCGGATGTGGTAAAATTGTTACCTATTACAAAGCAAATTGTAGGTAGGTACCTCCTTATTAAAATTATCGTCAATAAATATCTTGCAAGAAATTAACCTTCTGGAATATTTATGGCTTCCTTTTGATGTGCAAACTATCGAACAAAAATCCTGTTTACCTAAGTAATTATTTTTTTTTTCAAAATGAAATATTTCCTAATTTTTGCAAGTGATGATATTTAGATGTAGACCAAAACGACAATATATTTTATTTTACAACAATTAAAATCGATTAACACATCAATTAAAAAATAAGTTTGCACTTTAATTAATAGTAAGGCACCTACCACGCATAATATACGTGGATAGCATTGAAAATAAAAGGATCATTAAGTTTTGCCAAAATTAAAAAGTAAAAGCAATAATTATGTTCTAAAGCACTTGTATTTAGAACATTTGATTCGAGATAGAGTTGTTGCTCTATAATTCAACCTTGCGTGTTTGAATATTGTGTTATACCGTGTTATACACATTTTTTAAATTTCCTACTGTGGCCGAATTTACCCAATTTTGAAATTGCGTAATTAGTAATTAATTACTTAACCAACAGAAATGTAATGAAAAGAAAACTTAAGAGAAATTAGGAGGAAATTGACCAAAAATTAAAGATGAGCAAAAATCCGGAACTGAAAGATTCAAGGACGTCGTCCTTTAACATCATTTGTATTTAAAGTATTACCATACACATTATTTAGATGATTCAAATTATTTCTATTTACTTAATTAAAATTATACGAAAAAAGATTAATTAACATATTTTTAAAATTAATATTCCATTTAAAAAAATAATGTTTTCAGTATCTACTCTCACATCATTAAAGGTTAACGATTGTAATATGTCACTGTACCTATATGAACTTTTTTAAGTTTCAATTACTTGCTAAAATGTTATGACATTTAAATCGAGTTATTTTTTAATATTTTATGTAAAATAAAGAGCAATAAAATCGAGTAATGAACAAAACCTGAGCTACAAGTTGTACCAGTGCTATAACGTTCCAAAAATTTTTCCAAATTTTGAATTCAATTAATTTAAATTATTATACAAAACTTGTCAGTGATGGGCCAACTTAAACTTAAGACTGTAATTGAACGTGTCGTCAAGAATAAATCTAGCAAATTTGGAATGTTTTAAACTATAATCAAACCGTTTCTATAAGTTCTAACTTCTAGCAAAGCTCAGTTACTTCAGCTACTGAGACTATTGGTGACTGATGGGCTCTCTAGACGCCTGTTGTGTCATAAGTCATATTATTATAAGACGAGTTAAGTTTGCTGTACATTTTTTTTCTATTTGAGACCATACATCGGATAAGGTGCTTCATTCGTAAGAGACTCAACACATTTTGTGGAGAAGATCAGTAACATCCGCTTTGGGCCTAATGACGTCCTAATTAGCTTTGATGTAGTTCCACTGTTCACGAAGGTCCCTATCGTTGAAACTTTAGCACTCATATAAGACAAGTTCCCAGCAGATATGAGCTCACTGCTTCACTGTACCTTAACTACGACGTATTTCAACTGGGACAAAAATTTTTATGAACAAACCGACGGAGTTGCTATGGAAAACTATCCGCTATCTAAAACTATATTGCTATACGGTGGTAGTCAACCTGTGCATGTAACATTTCGAAGAAACGGTACTAAAATCAGCCAGGCTAACCCCGAGAGTACGATTGAGATATGTAGATGACACCTTCGTCGTACAGGACCATGGAAAACAGAAGCTGGGCCGTTTCATGAAACACCTAAACAGCGCCCACCATCTAGTTCACTATGGAGTTTGAGACGGATGGACATTGGTCAGCTCGCTTCACTGGGTAACAAAGTATATATAGAAAACCCACACACGCCAACCGATATTTACACAAAGAGTCAAACCATCTCACGAAAAATTAGAGAGGGATCATCAAAACACTGAGAAACCGAGCCACAAGTATTTGCCAGCCACAATATCTCCAAAAAGAAATGGAACACCTAAATAGGGCGCTGCACGCCAATGGCTACACAGCAAAAGAGGTAACGCACGCATTACACCCTAGAAGAACTATTGGTGCAAAACCACAAGACCAACTAGCACCCACAGGGAAAGTGTTCGTCCCCTACACCAAAGGCGTCATTGATCGCATAGGAAAACCATTGGACAAACATAACATCATAACATCAAAACTGTCTTGAAACCCACGAGAAAAATCCAAGAAACCCTACGCTTAGTAAACGACGCCAGACCCTCATGACAAACGCAGGTGTCTACAAGATTCCTTGTTCATGTGGTCAAGTGTACATCGGGACGACAAAACGGTATCAATACCAGGATATCAGAACACAAAAAAACTTGTCAGCTACACCAAACGAAAAGTCCGCAGTGGCAGAACATGACGCTTTACAAATCGAAGACAACCACCAGATCTTATACGACAAGGCCGAAGTACTATCTACCACGACAGCCACGACTCACTACTATGCCCGTTTACAAAGGAAAGCCATAGAAATTTTCCAACACCCTCACAATTTTAACAAAAAAGAGGAGGTAATAAGAACAAATAAAACCTGGTTTCCAGTCCTAAAGCATCGGAATACCCCAACAAGACCTCCACGCCGAAATCAACACAACTAAAAAAAGCAGACAACTAAACAACATCCGACCGACAAGAAAGTTACCACTTACTAATGGCCAATAAATTTTTCTGTGGCTGCACGTACTATATAACATCAAACGTATTATCCAATTATCCTTATGGGTACTTTTAGTGTGTACTAATATCACTGATTGTGTTTCAATCTGTTCAAGTCCTAGATCACGATATTTTGATATTGATAGTTTCTTGTGTCTGCTTAGGCTATTTAGGCCGGCCATCCATTTATACGACATGTCTGAAACATTTTTGATACAACAGGTAGTCGACACGTCGTATACGACAAAATATATCAAACAAACAGGGAACCTCGTCCATTCTTGTAAAACATGTCGTCTGATGAAGCTCTTCTACTAATGTCGCTTCAAATCTGAACATGTAGTGTCGTATAAAATTTGTCGCCGACAAGAAATAACTTGTTTACGACAAGTTTGTCAAATTTACGAATCTCGATTAATAAACACAGGTTTGAGAATGATGCGACATGTCGCAGACATGTCGTAAAGACATGTCGTATAAATGGACGACCGACCTATTAGGCGACACAGTTTCTAGTGAAGTATAGTAATACTTCTCCAGTTATAGTTCGTTACAGTGCCTACAGTCTATTACAAAAAGTTAGGAAAATTATGATATTTTAAGATCGAAATAGGTACGATAGTTTCAACTAAGAAATTTCAAAATTGTATATTTCACCTGAAAGCCCAGAAACTCGAAGAAAATTAAATTTGCATTTCCACAACTACGTTCCTCAAAACTCAAATTAATTTCACCACTTTTCCCAAAATTGGTAATAGTCTAAAAATAAGTTCTCAAAAATAGTAGGTACTAATGATGCCCCACTTCTACTCTGTACCTGTACTTTACATTGTATTAGGTTTCAAAACAAATTTATTAATTTTTATAAAAATACTTTAGAATACAAACAAAGAACAAAAATAAAAGTTTAGAGACTTAATTCAGCAAAAGATTCCAATTTCTTTAATCGATTTTTAAGTTAAAAAATATAAATTCGCCATGGTTTATCAGTTTATCTAGATGAAATCGTTTTCAAATATTTTATCTTTATTTTAATGCAACTTTGTTGAAAACCAGTTGAAAACAATCGCTTTGACATTTAGCAGTATCTACCTATTTATTACAGCTGAAAAATATTGATTTAAAAAAAAGTTTTGCACTTATTTAATAAGCTCTTCCCTCCTCCATTACTAATGCATGATTTTAAAAAAGAATTTCATTAATTTTATTCAATTTTTTAATGTTTGGTTTGCTTTAATACGTAAAATTTTTATCAAGTTGCACGCTTTACCTAAACAGTTTTTATCTTTCTTCATTCGACTATAATATAATCTCCATAATAAAAAATTCGATGCATTACCTATTTCAAAATTGCTTCAGCCCCCCTCCCGATTAGTGATAGGATGGGTTCGATGATTTATTCAAACTTTTCATTTTTTTCATGAGTCTTTGGATATTTTCAATTCTTATTATTACTAATTTAAATTTTAGCCCTCAATACAAAATTACGGGTTACTTTATAATGAAATTTTTAAGAATACTATTGACTTATTCGTTTTACTCGAGAACTCAAAAATGCAATAAAACTGTGAAACTAACAAAATCTAATTTAATTTTTGCCGCTAGTTAGCCTTGAAGATGAACAGGAAATTTAATAGATGCACGCATTTAAGCATAAATTTCAGTTATAAATTGCAGTCATATAAAAAGTTTACAACATTTTGTAATTCCTCCTAATCGACTACTATCTAATTATAATTTTTTTAATAAACCAAATTTTACGTTAGTTTTAGTTTTAATTAAACGAAATATTAAAATCATTGTGCAAAATTGTTTAATTATTATTTAATAGCAAATAATGTATAACATCGTATTTAAGATGTTAAACACATTGACATGATCTAGTGAAAGGCCTAAAGTGGACCCATGGTGATGGCCACACCTCCCTAAGAACTATATAAGCTTTACCGCCCCAGAAAGCAGTGTAGAATAATCGAAACAGTTACAAAAAGTGTATCATGGTATTAAAAGTGAGTATACCCATACCCATTACTTAATCATTATAAAATTTAGTAGATGTGTGAAGTAAAAGTGCAAGTGGAGAGTTTGTAACCATCTAAATTGACCGCGTATAACAGTTTTTCTCGGCAGATTAAAAAAAATTGTATTTTCTATTTTTAAAGTTTACTATACTTAATACTTTTTAGTTTTTTTTTATAAACAGAATTAATTGGGAAAATTTATGGAAATAAGTTTGTGGTAATATTGTGATATCTGAATAAAATACCGGTGTGCTAACAAAATAATGAAGTTTCGGGAAAACTTAGAAATGTTTAGATGTGACAAAATGCTCCTATTATTATTTACATATTACATTTATTTAAAACTTTATTTTGATCTCTCCACCTAGCCTTTTAAAATAATTCGTTTTTGTTTTCAGTTCTTCATCGTCGCCGCTTTAGTGGCAGTCGCTAGTGCTGGGTATGCGGCAGGTCCCATATCTTACGCATCTGCTCCAATTAGCTACGCTGCACCAGCCTACGCTAAAGTCGCCGCTCCAGCTTACTCTTATTCACAAGTATCGCCAGCTGTATCGTATGCTGCTCACGCAGCACCAGCTGTAACATACGCTCACTCTGCTCCAGCTCTTTCGTACGCTCACGCCGCTCCTGCGGTATCGTACGCCCACGCTGCTCCTGCTGTATCGTACGCCCAAGCTGCTCCTGCGTTAGCTTACGCACAACCCGCTCCTGCATTAGCTTACGCTCATCCAGCACCAGCTGTCACTTACGCTCACGCTGCACCAGCAGTTTCTTATGCCTCTCCAGCTTACGCTAAAGTAGCGGCTGCTCCAGTCGTATCGTATGCTGCACCAGCTGTCGCTAAAGTTGCATATGCCGCCCCAATAACTAAAACTATTATTGCCGAACCTTCGGCTCCGGCTCACTACCAATTTGGATATGCCGTCAACGACCCACACACGGGCGATTCAAAGAGCCAACAAGAAACTCGCGAAGGAGATGTCGTTCACGGAAGTTACTCGCTTATCGATTCCGACGGTACAAAACGTACCGTTGAATATACCGCTGATCCCCACAACGGTTTCAACGCTGTCGTACACAAGGAGCCTCTCGTCGTAAAAGCTGTCGCCAAAGTAGCAGCTCCCATTGCATACGCACCAGCAATTGCCAAAGTAGCAGCACCAGCTTATTCGTACGCCGCAGCTCCCGCTGTCAGCTATGCCGCCGCCCCAGCTGTAGGTTACGCTAAAGTAGCAACTCCAGCTTATTCGTATGCAACAGGTCCGGCTGTAGGTTACGCTGCCGCCCCAGCTGTAGGTTACGCTGCCGCCCCAGCTGTGGGATATGCTAAAGTTGGAGCTCCAGCTCTAAGTTACGCATCTGCTCCAGTTTTAGGACACGGATATGGATATGGTGCCCCAGTTGCCAAATTAGCTGCTCATGGTTATTACTAAGTGTGATGTATAAATTTTAAGTTATTTATGTAAGTTGTAAAGTTATTTATAATAAAAAAAAAGAATTTTGCCTAAAACTGATGTGTATTACTTACCGACTTCAAATTAAGTTTCTCGCGCTAGCTAAAAGAAATTTAAATAATAGCCCGATGTCGGTTATTGCAAGGATGGGATTATCAGTTAAAATTAATTTAGTAAAATGGAAATATTAAAAAAATAGTCAGGACAAATAAGTTTTTATAAATAAAAAACCGTCAAATTAAATTAAATATTAGCCAACAATGCAATTCTCCATGTCGAATCAGTCGATCGAAAACATAAATCTGAATCTGAATAACGAGGAAAATTTCAATAACTGCTACGTGCTGTTGGCAGAGAACTTTTAAAAATGATTGCAGAAAACCGGCGGTTTTATAAATCTCGCCAGTATATTATAATAGTGTCCGCGATGTCCAGCTGCATTTTTTTTAAACCACCAGTCAATGTCGCGGCCAGACTGTCATTTGTATAACAGCGAGCAACCCTTGCATTTGCTGACCACGACGAGGTTTAAATTTAGAAGTTTCCATCATCATAGCCTTTACAATATAAAATAAAAATTTTACTTTTTTTTTAAATAATGATAAATCGTCGCCCGCCATTAACAATTTACTTCTTTTGAATAAATGTGCAAGGCTTTGAATTTAAAAAAATGTAAACGCAGTTATCGAGAAATTTATATAGTTAATAGCAGAATGCTTGAAAAGCTTAGAAAATAAAAGTAAAGAGTTCCATTTGGGCATACGGTTGCACAGGAGCCGCAATTGATGCATGTACTCGCTTTTGTAATATGAAAAATTGGAAAAGAGGTAAATTTGCACTCAATATGAGCTACACACAAACTCTTCTAAAGTTGCCAAAATGGTTTAGTCGGAAGTCCTTGACTGAAAGAACTGAAAATCGAGAATGCACCCACACATACTAACATTTACACCGCGAGCTAGTGTAAGTTCATTCAAATGCCAGTGGCGTAGAAACCTTATACAAATCATGTAACGCATGTTACAAATTAATAGTATCGTACACAAGTCACTTAAAATAAAAATGAATAAAAGAACAGTATAAACAACCAGATACTTCAAACCTGCTCCAAATACTCCTTGATGCTATAATAACATTTTTAACCGCGTACCCAACTGTACACACTCCTCCAGTCAACTCTCTATTATCTGTGGGTAACCCATTATAAATCGCCACCGCCTCACACAAGAATGAAGGACGATAAAGAGTACCTCTCGCAAACTCGAGTATAGGCTCAAATCTCCTCCTGGTAGGATATAGGTGAATGCCAGATCCTCAGACAAACAATTCTCTGTTGAAATGTACAAATGCTGAGCACCCAAATAAGAAGCAGCCAACAGTAAGTAGTCAGCAAGCCTAATTCTTTAAATAGAGGCCTACATGGCTCCAGCCTTCCCGCGCCACATACCGCGCGAACAGCCATTTTCTGCAGCTTAAATTTGCAAATTGCATCAATCGAATTTCCTCAAAACAGAATATGTGAATATGTAACATATGTTATCAGCGAATGAAAGTACTATGCGTGATAGACCACTAAAGGCGTTTGCAAATTACACAGGACCCTCAATTTTTTAAGACCGAACAGAAACTTATTCAAGCCTTTCGATGTCTCTGAGCAGTGAGTGTGGACTCCAGTTTAGAACGTCGTCAACGGTTAGCACCAACAATTTACAATGCGGAGCAAGATTCAGATCAGCGCCCTGGCTCAGGATCAGGAATTATCCGGAACTTAAAACTTTAGAAATATAATTTTTTTTTCTACATTTAGAGACATATCGTTTCCAAAACCATTTGCCCAAAATCCATAACTATATGAATTCTCTCGAGCAATACAGGCAGACAGTCTGTCCCAACTATTACGTTTGAGTCATCAGCATATAACGTCATTCTGTCACTGATGTTTGATGGCAGATCACTGATATAAACATACATTTAACAGGAATTGCCCCAGTACAGAACCCTGTGGCACACCACATGGTACAATCAATGCGTCCGATTGGTAGTGTGAACCACAACAATCTATCTGAACGACTTGTTTCCAGTTCGTGAGGTAGCTCTTCAATAGCTTTAAAGAAACTTCTCTAAAACTATACTTGTATTACTCGAGCTTATCTATCAAGATTTTATAATTTTAATTGACTAAATCAAACGCCTTGGAGAGATCCATGAAACTAAAAAATAAGTGGAATGGTTATAAGATAGTTTGAGGGTATTTAAAAGTGAAGCATAAGTAGCGTAAGAGGGGTGTTGCTTATTAGAGTACGCCAGGGTACACTCTCACTTTTCCCTATACTGCCACATTCTCTGAAAGAAAGAGCTTCATGTTCTTCGCCGGCTCAACTGATCCACTGATTTTTTAGTTCCATGAAGAGATCACATGAAATGCTAATAGCACTCAATTTATCTGGATTCACATCATGCAGGAGCGCGCCGTATAAAACGCGTATGGGTAGAAATCACCCCCCCCCCCTTATACTTTAAGCGCTGTTAAATGAACATTTTTTTACACTCTGCAGAAATAGGATATTCGTAATTTGTTGATAAGTACATAACAACAAGTCTTCAAGGAAGGCATATTTAAAAGAAGTTAATTCAAATCGTAAAAATGAACAAGAAAAATAGGTTTAAATATCAGTATGGGTATAAAATACTCATCATTCATCATATATACCTAGTAGGGTAAGAAACGAGAAAAAGTAATATTTCCAGAAAACGTTTTTTTATTCGATTTCTCTTATTAAAATGCGATCAGTGACTATCCCAAAATATAGTGTTTGCAGTTGGCAAAGTTTTGATCAATGGTATTTGAAATTTTCTTTATGGGGTTGTTAGTAACATACCGAGCTCTTGGCCCCGAGCACCGAGTTGAATGATATTCCGAAGACTTTTTGTTGTTCTTTTCACTTCCGATTTTATTTTTAAACTTCTCGATGGAGTTCATGTTTTGACGGTAGTTATCTCTAATATTATAAAGATATAGTAAGTGAAGATTAGAGAAGGGGTAAGTTCAAAACGTTAATAAATAAAAAAAGGTGCAATTTCTCATGTCAAGATTGGAAATTTTAATTAATTTCAATAAATGTACTGCTATTGCCATCTAGAAACGTATAGCGAGAACAGATTAAAATTTTTAAAAGAAATTTAATTAAAATGAACACGGATTTTATACATTCAGTTTTGTAGTGTTTATGTTAGTACCTACTTTAATAAATAATAGTAAGTACAAGTTTACAGTTTACCTATACCTATATTATGTACTATCTCTAATCAGACCAGCACGTTGTATGCCTGATGATAGGTAACGCAAAACCAGAAAACCTCAATTTAAAAAAAAAATCCAAACTTGAAATCTGCAAGAAGTCGAAAGTATTTTTCTTTTTAGTGCTGGACCTCGTTTCCCTCGGAAAATTTTATATTATGGTGTTTCATTATACGGCCAAAGTCAGTTTTCGGATCTTTATGGTTTTTTGAATTTTGAATTCTTTTTCAAACGTCTCAGCACCTCAACATTGGTTACGTGATCTGTCTCTATTCTCTTTCTCTTGACTGTTGTCTCTGTCAACGCCCACGCCTAATTATTGTAAAATAAAAAATTTTTCACTGTCCTCGTTTCTCTTAAAATACTCCTATACAAGGGTTCCATAATAAAAACAACATTTTGAGCAAATTGAGAGGCGTCAAATTTTTTGCTGCAAATAAGCAAACCCTGTAACAAAAGTAAGTTAGATAAGATCGTGCCCCAAACTAAGACGAATAAAATCAATGTAACAAGTAACAATAGATTTAACATCAGGTGCTTAAAAAGCAAACCAACATTTTAAACCAGAAATTTTTGGTACACAAACACACACGACTTTATCAAGTAGATCATCTACAACTTCAACAAATCACTAGGATAAAAAAGTAAAGCTTTTGTATATCCGATACTTAATCGACAATGGCAATTACAAAAGTACAAAGGAGAGAACTTGTAAGGTACGATATGGAGATTGAATATCGTCCCACTTGTATCTAACAATATGTTACATAATAAAGCCCGAGGGTGCTTATCGGTATCGTCCTAGCGACCACAGCTCCCACGCATAGGATCAACATTGCTCCCGAAACGTATAAACCATTCTCTCGAAAATAAACCAAACTCGAGCTACTAGAAAAAAGGTACGCATACTTGATATAGGATACAATAAGTATTATTAGAAGACTTGTAAAATGTATAAGGGTGGGTACATGCTTACATTAATTATGTTGATTATGAGAAAATATAATTTTTTTAAAAAACAACTCTTTAGTTAGCTTCGTGTAAGTACTACCTGTATAAAAGAATACATTGGTATCAATCCTAAATTTAGTTTTTAAAAAAATCAATCGTCAAAAGGGTGTAATATAGAAAGACCTAAGCTACAGGTAGATGATGAGTAGAAAACAAATTTTCTTTTGTACCTCCAGTCTCCGGTTTGTCTTTTTCAATGCAAACAAAACATCTTTTTACCGATTGTCGTCAAACGAAAAAAAACAACAACTTGGAGTATCTATGAGAAACGGTTCAAAAAAATACGTAAAAGAAACCGCAAGTAATTCAAAATTTAATACACCTACAGATATAGAGAAGAGAGAGTTTGTTTTAAAAGTTTGCTGTTTAAATTTAACACGTAAAATTATAATTTAATCGCCAAAATCTCGTGAAGCTGAAAACCGAATTAATACAGAATAACTTCAAACTTAATGTATATGCAGACGAGAGTAGAGAATATTAATTGAATTTCATGCTGCCAGTTTCGGCATTGTTATGAACGTATATCCATGCAAAGTCACAATTCTATTGTATCGCGCACAATACGCCAATATAGCATTGTAACTCCCAAACTTTAAATTAATTCACTGACACATGAATATATTTCTATTTCTACACTGCTAAACTTTAATTAAAAATTATTTTTGTTATCATACTCTTACAAAGTACTTTTATATTTTTCTCTTCGAACTACGATTTTCAAATTGACTTCACCTTGTTCGTCGTTTTTCACACAAGCGACTCTTAAACTTTTCTATAAACTGCAAAGAGTGGTAACTTAAAGAGGCAGTAAACAGAGTAGGTTTTCCTGCAACTTTTGATTATTATGCTCCTCATAATAATAAGTACCTGAATACCTAAGATACAGTCATTACTTGCTCATTTTCGTATAATCAACTTTGCATGATAATTCGCATGATCATCGCAGAGATAATTAAATTTCATTTTGCAAGTTATGACTTTTTCAAGTAATGCTCCACCTCCTGCAGCTAAAAATAAGTCTTCAGAAAAGACTCTCGAAATAACATTAGTTATTACAATTTCTTCAAAAAGGGTTGGGAGCCTGTTCGCCTGAACTCTTTAAAACCATGTTGATTCTGAATAATCCTTGGTCTACAATTAAGGTCCCAAGGCTTCGAAAGATCAGCATCGGCAAAGTATACATTCCGAAGATGAGTGGATGAGTCGTCATCTTGGAATCCTTACACAAGTGCAGTATTCTTCAGAAAAGACTCTCGAAATAACATTAGTTATTACAATTTCTTCAAAAAGGGTTGGGAGCCTGTTCGCCTGAACTCTTTAAAACCATGTTGATTCTGAATAATCCTTGGTCTACAATTAAGGTCCCAAGGCTTCGAAAGATCAGCATCGGCAAAGTATACATTCCGAAGATGAGTGGATGAGTCGTCATCTTGGAATCCTTACACAAGTGCAGTATTCTTCAGAAAAGACTCTCGAAATAACATTAGTTATTACAATTTCTTCAAAAAGGGTTGGGAGCCTGTTCGCCTGAACTCTTTAAAACCATGTTGATTCTGAATAATCCTTGGTCTACAATTAAGGTCCCAAGGCTTCGAAAGATCAGCATCGGCAAAGTATACATTCCGAAGATGAGTGGATGAGTCGTCATCTTGGAATCCTTACACAAGTGCAGTATCAGTGGCTCAGTGAGCACATCAGGAGTCTAACAAAGTTTTATGATAAAAGAATGAGCATGTCTAACATAATTGGGTTCCACTTATGAGCACTGAGTAAATGGTTGTCAATGCTGCGTTTAAGAAGACTGTAGCAAGTCCCGGAATTACAAAATGAATTTTAAAGGAGCGTTTACTGGTAAATAATCTGTCGAATGTTTCATACAGACAGTTTAATTTTCTACTGCAATTATAATAACACTAACTTATACTACAGCATGTAATGACATTTCTAACAGTAGGTAAATTACTTGAAAAATAGCATAAAAAAATCCGTACGTAACTTCCAATAGTCGATAATTTTAAAAACAGTGTAGAAAAGTTTAGAAGACGAACAGAAATAAAGAGGTAGAACACGAAGCAAACAGCGTGTATCTATCGTTGATGCTAAGTCGTAATCCGCGTTTAATTAAATTCCAGAAGCTGCGATCTATGCGCACCTCGGCGTCATTATCTCCTTCTTTTATTCTATACATATAACCTTTCGCATACCGTCTTTTGTTCTCGGATTCAAAGAGACAATTTCATGTAATTGTGCATAAAAGTCCAAGCCTATCTCGATGTAAGAAGTCACCACAATGCAGTCTCTCGAGCGAAATGACTTCACAAATAGCGGAGCCATTATACAAGATAATTTAGAAAGTTCATTTTATTTGTTATTCTACCCTTGATTCCACCTGGATATGTCTATAGCAGATAAGTTTTTTGTACAATTTACTTATATTTTGGTTAAAAGGATATAAAAATATATCTCACGTTAAAATAAGACAAACAAAATTTCAGCATGGCTTGCTTTAAAGAAAAACTTGTAAAAGAGATACTGAAATGCTTCATGAATATAGTCAAATTGGAATATGTAACAAATTATATCTAAGTATAGTAATTAATAGAGTTTGGACAAATAACCTTACTAATTTCGGAAAAAAAAGCACTTATAAAAGCACAAAAATATCTAAAAATAAGCGCCAGAATAAGTTTAAATAAGCATCATTTTTTTAAGTACAAAAAGTTTGTTTACAATTATATTAGAACTCGAATAAACGTGTGTTTGAAAGTTCGAAAATAAAATAAAAACTCAATGATTTAATCTAATTGAAATTAAATTAAACACTTGGTCTAGTTTCAACAAACTTAATTCTATAAAAATACAATTACTGCATTGCCTATTGTTTACTTGTGTTCACTAAAAGAGACAAAAAAAGCATCAAATATTAAGCCTAAAAGCTAAATAAAGCGTAAAAACCCCAAAAAAGCCAAATGAAGTAAAGTCTAAATGGCTAATTTTGCAGGATTCGTCCTCGTTTCTAAAAGGTTTTTTAGTGCTTTTAAAATTGAACAAAAAACAAAATGTTTAAAATCCGAGCCTTAGTAATTAAGCTTTTTCGGACCTAATATCGCAAACAAAATCAAAAGCTCCGAAACTTCAAATACTTATTCCTAGGTGTCTATAGTGTGTATTGATGAATATAGTATATCTTAAACCGAAGGTTATCTCTAGCGGTAAAGTGGCCGAAGACATGTCACTTTTTAGGTTTTCTCGAAAACTATGGGTTAGAGCTAAAATGGAATTATATACAAAATTAAAGCTTATTCAGAACAGTTTTCGACACATCCACCTACCTTTCACGTAACAACTTCTTCAAAGAAGCGACTGCTTTACGTGCCCACAACCCTTTATGTTTTTATGGACACTGATTATGAGGAAAGCTAACGTGCAAACGAAAGCAACTCAGTGTATTATTTCTGCGATGCGGCCAAGTCGTTCATATCCAACATAATGAACCAGCATCGTTTTGTTCATATTTTACTACTACTGTTTGATTAATTTTGAAAGAAATTTTTGCATTGATACTTTGTATGCAAACTCTTACTATATCAGCGCTAACGTGATTTTGGAAAAAAATTTTTAATTTAAGGGTACCTATGCCTAAGATGCATCAATATTGTTGCGATCCATATCGCGATTCCTAATTCTATAGGGTCTAGGGTAAAGCCTAAGAGATAGATTTGGTACTTTTGTTTCTTAACTGCCAAGATCGCGGATTCAAGATGAAAATAGGATTGCAATAAAATTTAAAAAAAAATTACTAACGCATAACCGCGGAGCAAAAAAAACTTTTATTACTGAATTAAATTTGATAAAAATTATACTACACGGCAGACGACAGGTAGTAGGTACCTATACTTTCTAATATTGGCTTTCGAACTATCGAACTACCGAGAAATCGTTATGGAAAGGAGGAACTTTCGTTATAAGAAAATTGGGACCAAACGACTTCTTTTGAGTTCTTCTAACAGCCCTTGAACTTCCAGTAGAGTCATGTTTCAGACTTTCAGCTCCAACGCGCAGGTGGTTTTCGAGATAGCATTAACGAAAAGTTGAAAAAAGTGACATGTCTTCGGTCACTGTCGCTAAAGCTCGACTTTGATTTATCACTAGATAACCTACAATCCTACATACATGAGCAGTACTACAGTACTAACGTGAAGTTTCAAAACTATTAAATGTTTTGAAGGCAAATCCCCTTTTTGGGTTTGAATGACTAGAGACTTGGACTATATTACTACGGCTCAACAGATTATCATATCAACAGACGTAATAATTTTTTAAATTTTGATTACTCCTTTTCTTAGTAAAATACAGCTTTTAAATACACGCAGGAGGAGCATCTTGTTAGGTACTATAGGCGCTCATATACGTACCTACCAATACTACTTATACTAGTATGAGTGCAATGGAGTGAGTGGAGACGGTGGTCCTTTCACCCTAAACGAATTTTGACGGCTTCTTTGTACATTTTAGCTTTTGACAACAAACTCCCCAATGAAGTCAAAAAGTTTATTGGAGCTCTCTCTCAGAAGTAGGTAGAATCTAATAATCTATTAGCCGAGTTAAGTGAGAAGGCATAAATCATCTTAACTTCTAAAGGGAATATTCTAAATATCTAATGCTCCAAAACTGTTGCTAAAAATGGCTGGTGAGCCCTATAGTAGTATCTAATTTCTGCAGTTATAAAGCATAAAAAAACTATTAGTGATGGAAGAATAGTTATTTACTATAATTAAAAGGGTACCTACTAGGTACCTACTAGAGAGAAAAACGTTGGATCACTAGGGCTTTAGCCCGAGTGGTAGTATTAGGTAGCTACTACATTATACAGAGTGACAATTTGAAAACTTCCTACCTCAAATATTATTTTGCTTTAGTATAAAATATCAAAATTTGGCGAGACCCGTCAATTTTATTACCGAGAGAACCACCTTAATCGAGAATTTGAGTTCTTTCTAGAACAACTCCCAACGCGGGGTAAACTATAAGCCCCTAAAATTTAAAATGAGAAGGGGGCCGAATAGTACCTTTTTTGAAAGACCTTTCAACTGTCTTTACAACTATATGTTAATTTGCTTTTTCAGTAGTTTCAAAAAATAGCGTTTTTAATTTGAAAATTTATCAGCTCCAATATCTTTGCCTTAACATAAAATATATAAATTCCGCGAGACCAGTCAATTTTATTACTGAGGGGGACAATTTAAGCGAGTATTAATTTGTGTTCTCCCTATTAGCCCAGTCCCCAAAGTGGGGTAGGTTTAAGCCCCTAAATGTTAAACGGGAAAGGGGGTCGAGTGGTATTCTTTTTCGAAAAGCCCTTTTAATTGCCTTTACAACGCTATGCTACTTTGTTATTTTTGAATTAATCAGGCGTATTCTGTATCATAAACTTTAAGGATAGCAGGAAACTTTGACGCGTTAAAATGACGTTCTATCTCGTTCTGTCACAGCTAAATTAAAAGGATAGAACGGCACTTTAACGTCAAAGTTTCCCGCTATCCTTAAAGTTTATGATACAGAATACGCTTGAATATTATATAGTTTTGATGATATCGAGAATCTTATAGAGCGAACTATACATCAGCAGATCAGCACTTATTACAGTTGAAAGACTTAGAAAATTTAAAGAAAGGTTTCGAAACATAATTTAATATTGTTTACAACATAGTATTAATGAAGAACATTTTCAACAGTTCATTAATAATTTTTCTTGCCTACAGTTATTTCATATTTTACCTTAGTAGAATTTGAGAGGCTAAGTCTACCCTCTTTGTGTGTTGATCTAGGAACAACTCAAACTCGATATTAAAATTGAAATGTCTCGCGGAATTTCAATATTTTATATTAACGCGAAGATATTGGAGATGGGAAGTTTTCAAATCGACACCCTGTATAATATGTAGACTAAGTACTCATCTACTACTAATACAGCGTTTTAACTCAACTTTTCTTTTAAGTACAGTCTCAAACTATACGCGCTAAGAGAGCTAAAATGTGAAACAATTGTATCATAGGTAGTACCTATACTAACCCAAAAAATTACAACAGTAATTTCGAAAATCGAAAATGTGTTAAAATTCGAAGCTGTTTACATAGATCTAAGTTGAAAATCAAAAAATAAATAACTCGTTGCTTTTTTTAAATGTCTTTGATTCAACTAAACGCTATTAGTTTTGAAAAAATTAACAAAATTAAAAAAGCGTTACTTGTGTATCTATATTATTATAGGTAGGTAAATTATTTTCAAGAATTAGTAGGTATTATAGTCAATATACGTTTACTTATACGACCTAAAATAGAAATGTTTTGTATTATTTAGAATTGCATACAATAGACTAGTTGGAAACTGAAATATCAACAACAATAAATTAATAGTATCGCACTCTACCTTACAATAGCATATGGAAGGAATCCTTGCAGAGGGTAGCTTCCACTCACCCTCCTTCACTACATTATAATAGCAGTATAATATATTTGCCATTCAAGACTAGTTTGTATTCCTATTATGCTTTTCATTATAATAGGGCACATAATACTGTAAATATCAAAGTAGAGTATGTAGGCGTGCAGAAATGCTACGTCACACTAATAGGGCGTGGAATAAATTCAAAAAGGGGTTGCTATTGGTGCATGTATCAAGCGCAAGCAACCAACAGTGTGCACAGTAGCCACATCCAGATACCGTATCATTAGTACAAATTTTCAGATCAGCCACCGGAACTCCGGACTCCGGAGCTCGATAGTTACACCGTTGCAGTCGCGTCTTATTATTCGTTGTAACAAAGTGACCGACGCGTGACTAAACTTACGTCCGATACAGTTTTATTCTAAAGTTATTATGTCTCATTAAAAAAACTCTCCATGATGAGCCTACCTAGCGGAGTCGACATGCAAGCCCTTATGTCGCAACATCCCGTACTCGGATCCATCCCTCCAGCTTTTTTCTTAAGAGCTTCCGAACGTTATCAAAGAACGCCGAAATGTGCAAGGTGTAGAAATCACGGTGTAGTTTCGGCTTTAAAGGGACATAAAAGGTATTGTCGATGGCGCGATTGTAATTGTGCAAAATGTACGCTTATAGCAGAAAGACAACGTGTTATGGCGGCGCAAGTCGCTTTAAGAAGACAACAGGCACAAGAAGAAAACGAAGCTAGAGAATTAGGGTTGTTATATGCAACAGGAGCTGCGCCTCCACCCGTTACGTCAGGAACAGATAGTGTTACAAATCAAACACAGCCTACACCGACTTCGGCCGATATGGGTGTTGTTTCGTTAATGCAAAGAAACGCATTTCAACCCTCCGACGGTTCTGAACCTTCTAGTCCAAGTAAGTCTTAGTTTTTGTTTTTTTTTAAATTATAAACATTTTACCTCCCTAACTAAGCAATTTTCGCCATGTTTGAAAAAACTATTAAAACATTGTTATAACTTAAAATAGGTAGGTGTTTATATTATTATTACCTCTATTATTCAAAAGGAAAAATTTTTTAAATTAAGAAGCGTTTGAAAGAATCGTAATAAGTAGTTTTTGCTTTTTTTAAATTTCCAATTGATTAAATATACGCAACAACAATTGCTTTCTCCAGAGTAAAGTTAGCAAAATGTAATTTTAAATTCGAATGAATCGAAGCATCGAATTGAATGTCAGCAGCAACACTCGCCACTGGTGTAAAGAAAAATGCCCAGCGATGCGCGGCGTCGAACCCGCATTGTGACATAAAACCAATTTTCATTGACTGTCGTTTCGCACGATCTTGGCTTTTGTGAAAACTACTAAATTTAAAAAAAATTAAAAAAGATTTCACATTTTGAATTTTCCAAATTTAATTTGAAATTAACTTTATCAAATTATGGCTAAAATTATAGTAGGTAGGTACTTCTACGAGTACGTTATCCGCACTAAATACTTAATTGTTAAATTACCATCGTTTTGTCAATGAAAAATGCTTTATTTCTGTCACGAATAATAAATATGAACTCGAATTGTAATTGTAATTAATGTAGCGTCCACCGTTCATCAGTTTTAGTTATTACCTATAAGTACTACTTTATACAAGGTGATTCTAAAATACGTACCCAACGTTTTAGTGGATATAGAGCAAGTCGATTTATGACTTAATAACTTAAAACTTAATAAAGTTTTTCTCTAAGGTGTTTCCTAAGGGAGATACAGCCCTTGGAAGATGGTCCCTGAAGAGAGTTTTTATTTAATAATTAATTAAGCTTTTCATCATTAATTGACTTGCTCTAGATCCACTAAACCATTGGGTACACATTTTAGAATCACTTTGTATAATATTTTATGTAAGTAGTACTTATATACCCTAATATGTCCTGCCTTTCTAGCGAAATTGTGTACATTTCATTAAAAGGATGTCCAGATCATGAAACGGATATGCTTCGTGTTTGTGTTGTATCGTCAGGTTTTCACGATTTGCACAAAATATTAATTTGTTCATTTAATGTAACTGAAAACTATTTATGTTTTATGCTCGTATTAATAGTGGAATATTAATGATTATCTTTTAGTGTAACGTATTTATAGCGGTCAGACACATTTTTTTGTTGACTGTGCACTTCATAGAAACCCAGAATTCAAAAACGCTGAATTATAACGCTGAATTTTCGTTATTATAGTCATAAGTCATAAAGCTTTTGAATAAATAAAATTTCTTCTTGGTTTTATTTGGAAAATGTTTCTTCGTATAAATAGTAGGTACCTACTTGGTAAGTTATCGGATAACTAAAAAAGTACAAATTAATTATCGTAATCAGTTATTAAAACAAATCATGTTATTGAATCGTATTTAGAGTTTTTGAGAAAAGCTTTTATAGTTGGAGGTAAATTACTTATTTGCTTTCGAAGATTCTCCGATATCCAGGCTTAAGACCAGTGGAAATTCGCTAGCTCAAAAAAATTTGCATCTTAATATAATCATATAATGCAAATTTTTCATATTAAACATAAGACAAAAACAATGTTCCGTTACATGAAATGGATAAATATTTCGTCCAGGTGGAGAAAACCATCAGAAAGATGATATACAACATAAAACGGATGCGTTTTTACGAATTGGACATGTTTATCATAAAATGGACAATTTCACTATAGGAAAAAAAGTTAGAAGGTAAAATTGTGTTTGGCAAACAAAATTTATGTTCCGCTAGAATTCGGAGCGTTGACTCTGATGTTGTCGTTTTTTAACGTTTGCCTAATATTTAAACCGTAAAAACTTTAAATTCGAAAGAGCTTCTCTTTAACTAGCTTTATTAATACATATACAGAGTGACCAAGGATGCAGTTGACAAGAGGGAAATAGAACTATAGATATTATTACTGACTAGAAACTAAAATGAATTGCGGCACAAGTATTAACATTACCCGCACGTGGAATACATACTATGCTATTTTAGCAGAATTTTAGTTAATTTGCCAGTTAGTTGACTGTCAACTGGTATAAAAGTGAGTTATGAAATTTGACAAGTTGTGACACACATTACTTGTCAAAAATGCCATATAATATGCAACGAGTGCATTGTTTAACGGTTGTGCGGGTTGCGGATCAACTGCTTGATCAACTTATTGCTTACAATAGGGAAAAAAGCTGTCCTGAGTTAAGTTTGATTTTTTAATTTAGAGCTAAGCCGTACCAAGCCGTATGTAACAATGTAACACAGTATAGAAGTAACAAAAAGCCAAAATAACACGATTTTAGCCCAACACCGGCACTTGCAACGTTTGAGTTTTACTCGAGATGTCGAGATTGCTTGATTTTAATTTACGCGATTTTAAATCGAGAAATGATATAATTTCCAAATAAAACGGCCATATCAGAGCTCTAACTATCGCGTTATCATAGTCGTGGCTATAATTAATTAGTAAGCGGCATAACTCCAGCCCTAATAGATAGTCCAAACATTAATACTGTGATTTTTCATTTTCATGAATTTGGATTTCTAAATTTGGAGTTTAAGGTACCTATAATAATACGTCTTCTATTACTATTACATAAAATAAAAACAATTCTTCTATTTATAGGTACTTTATAGTTGTTTAAAATTTAAGGGTATTTTTACCATAGTTATTTCCTATCTTCTTCACCTAGTATACTATGATTATAATTCATTAAAAACTACCCTAAATAAGAACTATGTTTTCTCAGTTAGTTTATTTAGCATCACAACTATTTTTTTAAAATACACTGCAAAGGCTTTAGTATAAGAAAGTCATGCAAAATGATGCAGGTAATATTAGGTATACCAAGCTAGGGGTAAATACGATTAAAAATTTCAAAGTTAGGGTATAGCTGCGGGTGAGGAGTAAAGTATAGGATAGGGTATACTATAAAATTTGGCGCAACAAGAATGTAAGTTTTAAAGGTCACGATTTTGTAGAATAATCTTAAATTTAAATGCATTTTTTTGTATTTCCAAAACTACTCACGTCATTTTTTAAAACGACTGCAAAAACATTACTACATATAAATTTTTGCTTTATCCATTCGTACTAAATTATTTCCATTGAATTGAAAATAAATTTAATAAACTTTTTTATTAAAAAGACTTGAAATGATTCGTTTTGAAGTAACCTATTACAGTTTAACATAAAGCTTTATCCGTAAATTTGAATAAATAAAAGACTGTATACGAAGTTAATTTCTCTATATTCAAGCTCCCGCTTTCAACGCTTGTTTTGAATTTTCAGTTTCAAGAGCTTTACATCGAAATGCTGACCACTCTGCTCTTGAGTAATAAATATACAAATAGGTATACCATGAAATAATTTAATTTCGTAAAAGACTACTTTGTTTAGAATTTTGCAAAATGAAAAAAAAATTTAAAGCAGTTTATTCTCAACAATATAATTTCGTAACTTGAGCAATTTAACTTTATGCATTAAAAGTGCCTTTTATAAGTATTTGAACGTATAATTGGTACGGGTTTTAAGATATACTATACAAATAAGTCGAAGAACAATTCTTCTACTCACTTAATTCTATTTGTTTTGAAGTAATAAATAGTTTGTACCTATTGCAAGTGTAACCTTGCCAATGTTCTTTTATACAGTCTGTCCCAAAAGTAATGTCTCTCTTCTTTAATGCGGTCTTTAAATTCGGGCTTTATCTTGTTGCTCTCGTAATGTCTGCCCGCCCATTCTGAAGTCTATTTATCCAAGTGTAGGTACTGTAGGTATAAACTGCTTTTTTTTAAAACCCGATCTTTCAAAAGGAAAACAGTTTTAACTATCCTCCCCAGTTAATTCTGGATTTAAATAGTTAAAACTCGAATTGTCTGATAACCTTAGTTAAAACTAAAAATTTATAACTAAATTAGTAATAGAATGGCAATCTGCGGGTCCCCGAGTAACTATTGTATACTTGGCCCCCCCTTTCACATTTGAACCACTTGAAACATTTGGTACAGACAGGAGGTTAAACCACTGGGGAATGGTACAGATCGAATTGGTCCTTCATTAGATTTTTCTAAATAAATTGAACAGTTTTTTGAATTTTTTAAACGCTTTAGGTCTCTAGGCACTAGGAAACTTTTTCATTAGCTTTTATTTTACCGGTCGGCTTTATCAAACACCCTGTATTACCAGCAAAAGACAGTAAATACAAATAGAATAACAGTCCGGGCGGTTTTAAAATTTCCTCAACAAAAATGTATCCAATTTATACTTCGTCATTGAGACACACTGTATAAATTAAAAACATAATAACTAAGTATTTATTTAACCACTTTTAAGCTATTTTAAACAAAGTATTATTTGTTATTAATCTGCTTTGTCGATAAATTTTAAGAAAAAAAAATGAAAATTTTCACTTCCTAATTAAAAAGTTTCTAATGACTTTAAATACTTGAGAGCACTTTAGAAACACAATAGTTATTTAAGTAACGTTAAAATAAAACAAAAGTAAATAATTTGTTTAAATATTATAATAAGAAAAAATTTAAATGGATAGAAAATAAATTGAATATTGTATTAAGTATTAAGTACAGAAATCGAGTAAAGTTTGCGACTAAAATAAATAGTAAATGCGAACGATAGATGTTTGCTCTCTAAAGAATAATTATTATTTGGTCCTAGTTTAACAATTTCAATATTTATTAAGCAATTCGACATTACATATTATATTATTGTACGAAACGGTTGCAATAGATGAGTATTTTTTGTTGATTTAACGGTTTCCAATTTTCATAGTTTCTAAATTTTCTAATTTATCTCAACCTGAAAGTGTGTAGCAAAACGAAAATACGGGAAAAGGGCAAAGCAAACGTTTTAAGCTATTTCACCCGAAGTCCTAAACGTTATACAGGGCGTTTGATACGGCAATATAAACCTATATAGTATATATTTTTAGTAGATAGTACTAAGAATCATTTGGAATCGATTGAGATCTCTCTATGTAAAGTTTGACTGTCTTTCTAAAACTCCATCTTTTGCTTTTCACGAGTAATTGGTACAGTGATACTTATATTATTGTTTTAGTAGGTATGGCTCGTATATGGAATCGATTGACACTAATATACCTAGGTACCTTATACTTCTATGGTTCTATGTAACGTTTCACAGTTTTCTCTAAAAATCAATTTTTAAAACATTTACTTTAATTGAGTTATAAAGAAAACGGCCAAACTTTGCATATTAGTGGTAACCTCAATCGATTCCAAATACGTCTTACGTATATGTATCGCTGAATCACTGCACCAAACACCCTGTATACATTCTGAAGGCTTAAGCTGTGCTTATACAATAATTGTTTGTAACATACCGCGCAAATCGACTTTAAAGTTGAGATCTTATACCCTATTATACATCAAAACTGCGAATACCTACATAAAGGGAATGAAGCTTCTCACAAAGAAAACTCTGAACTTCCAAAAAAAACTGGAATGGATGGAGTTGATTTTAACGCATGTCAAATTTTTTTGTAATAATAATTATTTGGAATGGATTATCAAGGCTAACGCGAGAAAGGGTTATTAACTGAATAATTTTCCTGCATTTTCTCGAAAACTGTGAATTAATTAAAAATCTTATAACTGTATTTTAGAGAGGGAGCCAATATTTACAGAAGTTTGTTTTCCCATGTTAAATCCTATGATCAAGATTCAAGTTTTCACCGTGTACACCAAATCTTCTTTTATTTTTGGAAGTTTAAAAGATTTTTTGGCATTTTTGATAGATAAAGCGGGGTCTGATTCAAATCCCATTATTACCTGAAAACCAATACTCTGTCAATTTATAAAAGACTAGAACTACAACGGCCTTTTGGGCCAAGCTCTAGGTCGACCCAAAGAGCCACCGCTTATTAAGCATTAAAAAGGCCATATAGGCAATTTTATTAAAAAGTGTCAAAATAGGCATTTTAGGCAAAAACAACAAGAGGAGCTCAAATCAAAGAATTTCTTTTGAAATGAATTTTGATGCCGTTTATTTCTGTGTGCATACAACCAGTGACAGCGCCAGGGGGGCCAGGGTGGGCACGTGCCCACCCTTTAAGTTGCGGTGCTCACCCGAGTGTTTTAGTTACCAGTTTTCAGAGGTTAAAAAAAAGCGAAATAATTTTCACTTTAAGTACTTTTCTGCATCTTCCCTAAAAAAAAAAAGCTTAAGAAGAATATTAAAATCAAAATCGTGTGTAAAATAATTAAATATTTGAATTGGGTTCTATCAGATTTGGATTTGGCCTAGGGCCTTAGGTAAAAGGATCCCCGTAATTATTTCATAATGTTTTTTTATTTTAAAAAGTATAGTAATTGAATTCTTAATTTTCATCCTTTGTTTTGGTGAAACATCTTCTTTAGAGACACTATCAATGGCTATTAAAATTCCGGAACTTCATTTTTAAACCGTTTGACCTTGAATAATCAAAAATTTTCAAAATTTTCAAAAATTGTCAAATTCTACTTGCAATCCCCATTTATTTAAAAATGTATGTACCCATCACAAAAATATTGCGCCCATTTATTTAAAAAACCCTGGCGCCGTCACTGCCTACAACATAGACAAATAGGCATTTTCCCTAAAATCCCGTCTCTATAGATAATATAGGTGTAGGTACTAGATATTACTTACATCTTCCAATTAATTTTGTCACGATGTAATTGTTTCTCGTGCAGCTTGGAGAGGGTGAATAATTCAAGTTGTAGGCCTTATTGTAAATCTTTTGTTTCGTATCTTAAAACTTACGCGAACTTTTTAGTTAATTGAATCGTTAATTTCGTTATTTGTAAAAAGGTTAAACCGTCTAGAACAAACTTTGCAACAAAAACAAATTATCGATTTCTCCAACTAAACTTAAAGCAATAGTTGAGCCGTACAAATTTCCCCATTAAAAAATATACATTCTAAAAAGGCTTTTGCGCTTTTCTTATAACCACAAGTTAGTTATTGCGTCGAGTATAATTTTAATTGATCAACCCTAACACACTTCTTCCTTTAATGGCTCTTGAAATCGATACAAAGGTTGTTAACGAGTCCTAAACTTGAAATCAAAATGCTTAAAGCTTTAAGCAAATACTTAAACAAGATTTTAATACTCCCTTCAACTTTATTATAAGGGTTTCGACTCGACGCACACGTTTTGTAATGTATACTTGTTATTACTTGGCTTTAATTTGACCCGACGAAAATTTTTATTTGATAAGGAAAATATCCTGATGCAAGTCATTTAATACTTACTTTTAATAAAAATAAAGTTAATATCGTTTAGAAGCCACAAAATTGAATTAATTTTCTTTCATTTTTTCAATTAGAAATTTTTAAGGTTTTTTTTAATTTAAATAAAATTGAAAATTGTTTTCGCGACTTCCATTTCTTCAGTTTCAGCTCTCGATTAAAAGACTGCATTTTATTATACGTAATATAATCATGTTTAGAGTACCTACGTCTGTACTTCCATCTTTTATTTAAGGAGCTCACAAACCAGTAGTAAAACAACAGCAAAAAGTCCGGGCTAAGAAAATGTCTACTTACAATATATTTAACTCTAACCCCTTGGAGTGGACGATGAAGCGAGTTAGCCATATTTGATACTTCCTATCAATTCAAATTATTGCTTACTGGTCCAAAAATACCCTAGTACTTAAACAGCAAGTACCTGTTTAACTGCCTAAGGAACAAAACTACCAGCTGAAGCTGAAAGTGGTAACTATAAAGCAAGACCAGGGCCATTGCATCAAGATTTGTTCACGTCTTAGGAACTGGGCATCTGCGTAAATTAGTTTTAACGACATATTTTTATTTATTTCTGATCTTAAATAACTTTTAGTAAAAATAAATTACGTTTTTACTATATCGTTAGCTGCAAATTAAAACTGGAATATATTTCTGCCCCGCGGGTTGGCGAGTTCCAAAGAGGTTGAAGAATTAGAACCCTAATTTTTTTGTTCGAACTTTCCAAACCCAAATAATTCAAACATTTCAAATACATTCCCATTCTAAACCAAAGAGAAAATTTAAAAATAACTTCGGCAACAAAACAAAACTTGGTTTCAACGTTACTAAATTTATAGCCACCCTCTCGTAATACTGGCGCTTTCCATTGTTCCAGTATGTGTTAGCTGTATTGTCT
Source organism: Malthinus flaveolus (assembly GCA_950108345.1). NCBI lineage: Eukaryota > Metazoa > Arthropoda > Insecta > Coleoptera > Cantharidae > Malthinus > Malthinus flaveolus. The sequence goes on from OX467285.1 coordinate 66,651,335, forward strand.
TACATAATATATTAGAATATATGGGTTATCTGTTAGCGACATTATAACACTGAGACACTGCAAAAGCTCTGTTTGGCACAAGCTCAAAAATATTGTAGCAGAAATAATGGCGTGTTAATACATACTACACAGTTGCAGACTTAAAAAAATGAATAAAATTGTCCTTCTCCGTAATATCTATTTGACGAGAGTAACACGAAACTTAAAAAAAGGCGACTTGAAATGATCGTTTGTAAACGGATACTTTTACTTGTAAGTTCCTGCTGTTGCTTCAGAAAGGAATTTTATGTTGAAACTTAGAAGCTTCTTTTCTTAGTTTATTACCTCTATTCGGTAATGTTACACCTACTAAATGTATAGAAATGCGATAAATGAAAATTGCAATAAGTAATATTAGATTTTGTTGTACTTCAGCTGTGATTTAAGAAGTTAAAAACTCGATCAATACACCGCTCACCTTTTTTAATTTGATTCATTTGTACGTGATACGAGGCGGTAAGCGGTAAGGGCGCAAGGGTGCTTTAAGATTACAAGCATTATTTTTTTAAACTACCAAGTTATTGACGCAAAAAGTTTAGGATACTTATTAAAATTTAATTCATATTGTCCATCTTTGCTGATTTTCACTCGGTCTACTAGGTTAAGTACCCATCAAACACCCTGTATATTGGAAAATACTTTTACGATATTCAGTTTCGAAGATAATAACTTTCGTTGCTTTTGTCTAGTGTCTAGTCAAAACCTTTCTCTTCTCATTTCTAGACATCTCTCTATTTAGAATTACTAAGACATTGATGAAAGCTTTTAGGGCAAGGTAAAAAAGACGAATTATTAAAAGTATTAATTCACACATTTTTTAAAGAAATGATCAGGAGATCAGCAACCACTGCATTTGATAATAATAATACATTATAGGTCATGGAGTTAAGCTGCTGTTAGAAATAAATATTTCATCTTCTCCAACTCACTCATTTCAAATTAGATAGATTATCTGCCTATTTTCCGTAGGGCCACAGAGCTTCAGAAGCTAAAACGCCAATTTCAAATTGTAATACCTACTAACAGTTTCTTCTAGGTATAAATAAGGCCAGTTTTAAAAATAGAAAAAAGACAGTAAAAGAAGAAATAGATATGAATTTCGTGTTTACCTAAGTAGGTACTACTACGGTGGTTTACTCTCAGCAACGTAGCAAGGTTAGCATGGACCTGGATGCAAGCTGCAAATACGGGCTCCATAGAAGGCTGTACCCCCCAAAAAAATTGGGGGCAGAGTCGGACAAAGAGCAAACCATGCCAATTTTGTGCCTCTTCAAATGAGCTCTTTAATGGCGTAAATACTTTAAGGTGGCGATTTCGCCCATGTAAGAAATCTTGCTAATAGTGCTACACTGGAGCGCTTGAGCAGAAAAATCTATTGAAGTTACAAAAACATTGTGAAGATAAAAAATAAAGTAGAAAGATTGAGCTATAATATAAGCTAAATTTTGTTGCTGAAATGTTGATATTTAACCCTCGCAGTCCCGAAACCGGGTCACGGCTGACCTAAAGTCGATATTTTTTTGAATAACTTCTATGATACATTTTTAAATATAATTTCCTTCTGTGTACTCCTAAAATACTAAACTACATAACTGCTGGAAAATATCGAAAAATGTATAATTTTAGAAAAACGTTAATAAAGAACACCCTGTACAAAAATCTGCAGATATGAAACTATGAATATTAGATTTGAAACAAGCAAAAACTTTTACGAAGAGTAACATTTTTTGATAAAGTAATAAGCGAGATTAGATTGAAGCCAAAATGTCCTTATTTCATCCGAAAACACAAAATAAAAAATGGGTCATCGGTGACCCGGTTTTGGTAAACTATGATTGTAATTTATTTTGGGGCTGAGAAGGTTAATAGATATAATGCTTACTGAAAGTCAGGTATACATAATATCGTACTCTATATATTTATCTTCACTTTAAGACTTAGTTTTGAAGAATAATTAACATAATGAACCTAAACTAAACGCTTCAGTAAAACGCTTATGACTTTTTATATTTCTATCATAAGGACAAGGGCCTTATGCAGATTTTAATGTAGCTATTTGCTAAAACAGTCGTCGTTATTGTTAAAGTTGCTTACTTTTCAAAACGAGCGAGGGACTGCTCACTCTAAGGTATCGCCACCTTAACGAAGTGGTATTAGAATGTTATGAGTCATGAGAAAATGAAATAGCGAAAAATATTGAGCTTTTTTTAGCGGAGATGGGGAGAAGATGCAGAAATGTCCTTAAACTGTAAATTATTTAGCATTTTTTCAAACCTCTGGAAATTTTCGAGGGAGGATGTAAGATCTAACTCTGCTAGGCTCTGCATTAGGCTAAAAAATGTTTGGGGTAATGATGGTTTATAAAGATTTCAATTTGGACCCTTTCGGGCCCATAATTGACTTCCTCAAATTCTTAATATTGCTTCAACTGTTTTTATCCGATTTACACCTAGAGGAGTAATTTTCTGAATTGTAGGTAGTCGATTGGAGTAAGTTCAGGGCTGTGTAAGTGTTAGATTGTTCCCTGTTTATGTATTTCAAGAAATGATTCGCGTAGCAGAAGTCTGAAAAAGATGATGTAGTTAGGTAGGTAGTAAGTACTTACTGAAGAACGGGCAAATGAATAGTTCGGGGCTTCGTGAAAATGATTAAATAAAAAATCTGTAGGGAATCAAATTTGGAAAAACGATAATGAAGTGTAAATCGCATTTTCTCTTTTAATGTTCTTTCTGACATCAAAACAGATCTTACTTTAAAGAACACGCCTGCACGACTCTGTCTTCTGTTATAATTATTCATTTGCCTTCATTAAGGACAATAAAGCAATTAAGTTTTCAAAATTATAGCCGTTATAATAAGCTTTTCAATAATTAATTTCAAAAGTTATTAAATTAATAGTAACAATGAAATACGTACCTAATCGTGAACTAAATTATATAAAATGGACATTCAAGTTAAATGCGAGCTAAACCGAAGAAAACTATTGAATATAAAAGGTACGAAAGCTATACGACGCCACTTCATTACACACAAATGATACTTGTGGAATTCGCAATAACCCAAGAATGCCGTCGATGGTGTTATAAATAGTAGTATCCATTTAATAAAGGCCGTCATTAAGTTAACGTTTATGGGTCATATCAAGAAATAAGACCTGAAAAACATCTGTAAATGTAAAATTGATATTTAGCGAAAGAGATTATAACTCGATATTAAAATTTAATAAACTTTAATTAAAGCAATTTCAATTTATTTTCAGTTACAAAAAGACAAAGATTAAGTGCCGAAGAGTGTACGTTAGAAGAATCGGATTCTGAACAAGAAGACATTAAGCGTACTCGCCAAATTTCTCCCATAACAACGCAACCTCACACGACATCGGTACCCAGTCCATCGCCTCCCGAAACAACTACCAGTCCAGATCCGGATTTAGACGTCGAAGAATCTCACGGCGAGGCTCCCGAAAATCTTTCACTTAAAAAACCGGCAAGTCCCGAAACACCACCCCAACATACGCCAACCTATTCACCTTATAACCACTTTCCTCAATTTCCAGCTTACATGCCACAATTTCCAATGCAAAGATCCCCAATCGATATTTTATTACGAGTTTTTCCTGGAAGAAGAAGATCCGACGTCGAAGCAATACTACAAAGGTACGTCTAACGTGTAGGGTTTAATAGTTGAAATTAAATAATGCAACTTTTTTCGAGTAGATGTAAAGGCGACGTCCTTCAAGCTATGGAAATGATGGTGAGCGGTTATCAAGAAGACGTCGCTGCGTCTTCTGCATTTTCGCCATTGGGTCCCCCACCAAATTTTCATAGATTTAGCCCGTCTCGTAGATTTTTATCGGCTCCTTACGCGGGCACGGGATATCTACCCACAGTTATTCGTCCTCCATCAGATTACGGACTACCCCTAGTAGGACAAGTGCACGATATTTACGCAAACGAAAAGACGACGACTTCATCGCCCAGTTCTAACACGGGTTCAGATAAGACTTCCTATTCGGAATAACGCTTATGGACACTATGTGATCAATAACTAATTAATAATTATTAGGTATTTCTGGTTACCGACACCAAAAAGCTTTAATTCTAATTTGAACTTGGAACAAAATGACATTTTAAATGTGCTGTGAATTTAAAACAATTATTTTCTTTTTTTACATAACTATGTGTTTGCGTTAATTTATACCAGAAACGAGAATAAAGTGAATTAAATTAAATTAAAGGAAAAACACGTTGTTAACAATAAAAATACTTTTTGAGTAAAGAGGTCATGGAAAATGAGAACTAGAACTTTTTCATTTAGGTTTAAGAGTTGAAAATATTTCAAGTTGTAACTCGTAAATGTGAAATAATAAAGAATTTTATTTTAATTAAAGAATTTTACACAGAGGCGAGTTACTGTTTAGTTATTGAAACGAAAATACCTATCTGTGAAACAATTAACAATAAGCTATTGAAATTTTCGGGCGAACAATCACATCAAAATTTAATTATAAAATACATATGAATCAACTTCGATCCCTTGTATTTTATATTATAAAGTCCCCCATTACTGACGAATACAACGCAAAGCCAGTTATTAGGCTTCTATTGTTAGCCTGTAGCAACCAGATCATATAAATTATTTTGTAAACAGTGGCGTGTGTTCGAATTTATTGTTTATAAATGAAATGGAGATTTTCACTTTTCACAACTTGCACGGATTAAAATATCAATTCACAAGTACCTGAACGTTTAATTCGCGAGTGACACAATTTAATTCCAATAATGGCCGAATGTATTTTTACAATTTATTTTATGTAGGTAATTACTGTAAAGTACGTCTTTAGTTATACAAGGTGTTTATTATTTACATATTGCCAAAATTTTAAATTTCATAAACCAAAATACCTAGGGACTACATGGGTATGTAGTAGATGCGTGTTCAAAATTGTTTAAGCACTGGCACATCTGGCACGGGTTTAATAAGGGCCAAAATAAGTTGATTGGACCAAACTGATTTACACTAACTAAAGCTACGGATCTTTAAGACCGTCTACGACGGACTGCGGACGAAATTTCGCTCGAGATTCGGTTAGATAGAAACTTAACTAATGTAAAACTTGTGTAGTGCGTGAACTGTGCGAGTGCGAGAAAACTGTAGGAAGTCTTGCAGAAGTCTCTTCGAATGATCACTTACAGAAGTGCAAGAGACTTCTACAAGACTTCCTATTAGAGTTTCCTTGCACTTACAGGTAAGTTTACATTATCTAAGTTTCTATCTGGTAGTCCATCATGCGAAACGAAATATTTTGAATGCATTTCAAACCGAGAAACTTATTTCGACGCCTAGAACCTGTAGTAGCCCTGTATTTATATAATTTTGTAACACTCTGTAATGTACCAAATAAACTCATGACAAGCCGGTTAAGGTATCAGGTATAAGCCCTTCAAAGTTACAGTCCTTCAAAGTTACAGTTAAAATGAGTCCTCTCGCCTATGTAAAATATCTTGAACGGAAAATTCTTATTTTCTTGAAAAGCATACTTAACCCTATCAAAGTGTCAAATTTTCAAAATATTGGAAGAGCGGGTGCTAATGCCGTTGCTAAGAAGTCAAGGCAAATAATTTTTAAACACTGTAAACAAAAGAGTGTAAATATTAAACTGTACGGGCTGGGGATGAGGAATGAGCTAGCACAGGTCTTTTAATTTTTGAGAAAACTACATTCTCGCCGAAAAGAGTTCATTTAACGAGTCCAAAGCTATATTTTTTGAAAACCTAATTCTGAATAGAATCATTTAATTGAAGTCTCGATCCAGTACTTATAGAAATGAAATCAAAATACCTGCCACAACGCAACACAATTGTAACAAATTGTATTGTTTTTAATGCTATCATAGAAATAGATTAGTTATTTTTCGCATTGCAGTTAACGAAGGAACTGTTTTTATTCTTTGTTGTAAGTAGCTCTCTATCCGCGAAATTTGGGAACCCCGTACGCTTATTTTATTCAGCAGTTTTATCCACAGCTGATTTTATTTCTTCATCAAACAGAATTTTAATTCGTTTTGTAACTAATGGTTCAGCTCTACATTATATTATTTTGTATACTATCTATTGATTCTATTAGTAAGGGGTACACTGGTATACAAGTGATTAGTTAAGAGTCCGTTATTGGAAAATGGATCAAGTCAAACTTTATTGTGGTGTTGAAATATAATAAGAAACTTTATCGACAATTAAAAAAGTTTTTTATTAATTATATTCTTTGTAAGTTAAACAACCAGAAACTGTTATTTAATTATACTGTGTAAAACATTTAATTTTGTACCGAAACTCCGAAACGCAAACTTTTTGTTATTAGTTGCAATAATCCAATAATAAAATAATTGTACATAAAGGAAAATTCCTGTATCTATAAATGAACTTTTTGTGTATTTACAGCAATGTGTGAGTTACTTAAAATTTCAGAATTACGTAAAGTAATAAATAATAATTACTTATGTATGTACTATAGTATTTACGTAAAATCTTTATAATTACGTATTAATTAAATTTATTTAGATTTTGTATAGAATTAGATGGCACACATATATATATTTGTACATATTTTGTATAAAAAGTATTTGAAAGTAATATGTAAGTCTCATCCGATATGTTTGTATGTAGTAAGGCGTATTCAATACCGATGTTGTATAGTCATTAGAGTTTTAATAATTAATAGTAGATTGTGTACAATAAAGAGATATTGATATAACCTGGTCTACCGTTCATTTATAAAAATAGAGAAAAATGAGAAGTTAGCTTCGAACAGTTAACAAAAGTTTAAAAAATCTTACCTTCTTGAAGTAGCGGAAATTGAACTTAAAACTTCTTCCAGAATGTCCCAAACCCAAACGGCAACGAAAAATTCCACACGCGAGCGAGCACAGCACATAACCATCCGAGTTCAATGATTACACTGAAATATTAAAAATTTGAGACTATTAATTCGATGACTATTAGATAGTGTTTTGTAACATTTTAAAAGCGTATCCCATTTTTATTCGATCAAACTTGCAAAAATTCTTATCGAAGTTAAACAAATGGTATTGGTGTGATAAGAACAAATTTTAACGAAATTCAAAATCAAGTTTAATTTATATCAAATAAAATATTCTGGAATACGTTAAAATTAAAAAAGAGAAATAGAATTTTTAATTTGAGGTCAAAAATGTTATTGGTAAAATTATCTCGACCTCTCTGGGCCTTAAATATCGCAAAGTGAAAAATTTTCAAATTTTTGAACCCATAGAAAAATGTAAAAATATTCTTTGGCTATACAGGGTGTCCCAGTTCTCGTGCTCAACATGGGGATCTCGAAAACGGTAAGAGATACAAAGTTGGTTAAATGACACCAAATGTACAGTTTATCAAGGCCAACTATTATGTGAATGAATATTTTCAAAAAATCGCTTTGTTTTTGTTTTATTCAAAAAAAGACGATTTTTGTCATTTTCGTTTTCTGGGAATAACTCGCTTATTTATTAAAATAGTGTAATAGGGTTTTTACATTATTAGGACACCTTTTAATGTAGATTTTGAAAATATCAAAAAAACACTTCTAGTTTAGATCAAGAGATAATAGCACTAACTTTAGTTTTTTTTATGGAGCCATAAGTTGAATATGTCATATCTGAAAAGTGCATTTTTTTCTCTTTACAATGATGTATCACAGCATAAGCTTATTATTAAAAACACAGCCTTTATTACAAAATTTTGAAAAAAACCAATTGATTCCTTCTTTTTTTATTCAATAAAACAAAAACGTAAATGCTTTTTTTTCTACCAACTTGCTGCAACCACAAGTAATACCTACTGTAAGAGTTTGATAACCGAGAAAGCGAGTAAGCACACTACCCTTTTAGTAAACACAAAAAATATAGTACCCTCAAAGTTACGTTATGTTTTGGCTTTCAATCAGAAGACAAAAGTTACAATTAAATTATATATTTAATACATGCAACATGTTTGATTTTAAACAAAAAATTTTACAAAAAATTCCAAGATCAACCTAAAAAACCAATAGTGTGGGAGTGACAGCCTCCAACCCCCTAGAAGAGCTCCATACCGCTATAAAAAGCGAAAATATTTTCCAATCTATTTCTTGAAACAGCTCCTTAGACTATAGTCCAGGCAATTAATACATAAAAATTAATACACAAAATACACTTGTACAGTAATTAATATTCCGAGTTTTCGACCTTGAGCGACTGCCGCTCGCGCCGATATATTGAAAAAATGGGGCCGAAAACAAGTTTTTCAAAAATATCTTCTCTTTAGCGCCACCTAGGTCATAAGTAGATATTACAACAATTATAAGACATGAAATTTCCTAAAACTTTTGTAAGAAACACTTTTCAAGCATATGAATAATAGTGGACGAGTACAAAAGTTTTTTTTAACGATACAGCTTTCGCCAAAGATCCGGATTATTCACCTTGCATCAAATGGAGTAGTTTTGATTTTTTGGTATGTTGTACGTTGTACATGATGAAAGCCCAATGATAAATCCAAGTTTTTGACCTCGGTAGATCTCCGGATCTTTATCAAATATTCAAAAAGATAGGTAGGTATACGATTTAGCTGTCCTATTGTTTTGAATTTTTGACAAAGATCCGGAGTTCTGCCGAGGTCAAAAACTTGGATTTATCATTGTGCTTTCATCATGCACAACGTACAACATACCAAAAAATAGAAACTACTCCATTTGATGCAAGGTAAATAATTCGGATCTTAGCCGAACGCTGTATCGCTAAAAATGGCACAATATACGATAAATTTGCAAACTTTTGTACTCGTCCACTATTATTCATCTGCTTGAAAAATGTTTCTTACAAAAGTCTTAGGAAATTCCATATCCTATAATTGTTGTAATATCTACTTATGACCTAGGTGGCGCTGAAGAGGAAATATTTAAAAAAAACTTGTTTTCGACTCCATTTTTTCAATATAGCGGCGCGAGCGGCGGTCGCTCAAGGTCGAAAACTTAGAATATTAATTAGGACACCAAACTGTACAAGTGTACGAAATTACAATACTCCTGGACCATTTGCAAGTCAGAATTTACCCATTGACTGGGCTACTATAGAAAATCAAAATCAATATAAGATTAGCTAAGCTTTCAAGGAAAACTCTCTACCCTCTAAATATCAACATTTAAAAAAATATATTGATGCCAGCTACAAAGAATGTACCTATACGGTATACGCATTGTTTTACAGATTGATGGTAGTAAGAGCAATGACAATACCGACTGTACATTATGTAATAAATGAGACAGACACAAATATAAAACTTTAAAACTGCTGATCTAGTCTAGACAAATCTTTGAAGAAAGTCCTAGTACGCTCCGACTCACTGGGGTGCGCTCATAGCTCATATCCCTACAACAGCCATTCACTATCCATCCGATTGCCCAAACTGTTAGGTCGATCACAGCACAATTCCAGCAAAATGAAACCAAATCGAATTTCTTTAGATTCCTGAACACTGCGACATTACAGAAAATGACACAACCGATAAACTTGCTAAAGGAATGGCCAAACTTCAAATAGAAGAAAACGCAATGGAGAAATAAAAGTAGTGGCGAGACTGATAGGACATACCAAAATGACACATGGTGACTTGAACGACAGGGCCGATCCAATAATGTGTGAGATGTGTGATATAAAATGCTTAGTTCAGCATGTTCTATTAGTTGCCTGCCCAATATACTAAAGTTCTAAAGAGCTCCTTAAGTTCCAAATGCAACTGATCTATTATTAAGTAATAATTTCGAAACAATAGACAATCAGGCGTATTCTGTATCATAACCTTTAAGGATAGTGGTCAAACTTTTACGTTAAAATAACGTTCTATCTCGTTCTATCACAGCAAAATAAAAAGGATAGAATGTTACTCTAAACGTAAAAGTTTGGCCACTCTCCTAAAGTTTATGATACAGAATAGGCCTGATTGTTTACACTCAATAACTTATTCTTTAAAATGCCAAATTTATGTAGATAGTACTGTTGGTGCCTTATTTTGTTTAATTAATAAAACAACAAAAGTTTGGGCTGTCCGTTGTATGGGTTCCGACTCCCTGCATTAAAAAATTTTTTTAACAAAAAAATAAAAGTACAAAAGAGACGCACAATAATACTGGCCATTTGTTTGTAGAGCTACGAGAATAAATAGAATATCTCGATATTCGATATAAACTTGAAATTAACGTTACCGATACACAAAAATGTCGCCAGCAACTAACAAACTTAATTAATTTTTGAAGAGATCTAAGAGCCATTAACCGTAAAGCGTATGTCAAAACAGTGTAACAATTGCCCACAACGTCAGGGCAAAGGACACCCTCTATAAATGTAATTTAGTTATAAGTGTGGCCGCGATATTGGGGTAGTAAGAGTGATAACGGGAGAGGGTTTGGAGACAATGTCTGTCATATGCAGTTCTCGACTAGTTCAATGCAATATAGACTACTTATACGTTGATGTAATGTGAGAAACTACGTACAGATGATTAGAATTTAAATTTATTTTATTCTTTTTCTCAAATCATTATTCCGAATTTAAATTTTAAGGGTTTTCTTCTCCAAGTACATTTTCAAGATATTTCCACAATTTCTTGTATCGCTCTGTCCACTCTCGACTAAAATGAGTTTTTGAATATATACTCAATCAATAAAAATAAGCACGATTTCTTTTAGTTTATATTACCATCACCACTTTGATTATCAAATGTTCAGAGAGTTGCGCCATTTGGATAACTCCTCCTTGTACCGATAAAAATTTGTTAAAAATCGTCTCTATCTGAGCAACCTATTTCGTGCGAAATTTAATTAACGCCCTCTAATAAGCTTATGCACACTCTAAGCTAAGCGTTAAATAAATTTAAAAAATTAAATCCATCGCACACTCCTTTTGTGCTGGTGTTAATAAGCACTGCTCTCTACAAATAAAAATATAAACGCAATTTAAATTTAAAGTTCTGTCGATGACATTAAATAGTTTCAATTAATCCGTGGTTAGTCCGAACAGCATCGTTTCTATTGTCGAATTAAAGTTTATGAAAGTTTAACCCTAGTGAGGTTTGACGATTGGGGCGATCTCGTTCGTCATTATTATATTAATTGCGCCCCGCTTTAAATCTCACAGAGCACCTTTCACATCGAAGTGTAATGTATTCAAATAAAATAATTTGCAAATTTTAACAAAGCTTTGAAAAAAGCACGCGGCCGTAGTTAGTAGTTAGACCGAGTTTTCGAGCTTTTAGCAACCTGTGCTTGATAAAAGGTAGAGCTTATAACATCCTCCTCGAACTACCATCAGATACGATTTATTTAGGGAGAATTGAATAACTACATTCATATTCAATAATGATAAACATATATGATCCACAATATAACTCGATAATATCACATAAATATAATTTCTATGAACTCATTTATCCGTGGTTGAGCGCTTGAGCGAATTCTTATATTAATATTGTAAAGCTCGATGACTATAAGCTTTTATTTATCTTTTTTTTATCAACTACCGGGAACGTTGTTTACTAAGGTATTGTAATTTTTTCGTTAAATTTGTCGGTTTCTAATTTTTTTCCCTTAACCCCTTTTTATTGGTAATTGTTCTATTGCTGAAAAATTTTTTTCAACAAATCAAACAAGAATAAAACTGTACATAAAAGAATATTGGTCGGTTTAACTTGAGACATGCCGAATAGAATATATTATTTAAGTGTTGATTTTAGGAACAAAAAGTTATAATGTCCAGAAGTTTATTCAAGACCCTATGTTTTACTTTGCTTATGTTAATATTAATTTAGAGAGTAGGTATTTAGAGTTCGACTAAAATAGTAAATGTTTTTAATAATGTCAACAGTTACGTAAGTTTGAGTTTGAGTCAATTTTTTAAAAATGGCTACATTGAACAAGAATTGTAATGAATTCGATTCTCGAGGAAACGAGAGCTATATACGAGTACTATATGGATTTCAGTAGCATCCACCATTTTCAAATTTAAATTATCTTAACTACATATATAGTTTTAAAAGAACTTACATAGGTAATACAGTTTAAAAGTTTTAATTTAAGAAACGAACTGTTTTTGAAGTTATAAAACTATCTTCTTCCTGGTAACTTTTTTATGTTTTTGAATTTAGATTTTTATCTTCTAATTATTTATTGAATAATATGTACATTCCCTGCACAGGCTAAGACTTATTGCTTACAGCAATGTCTACCAGCGAGCCCTATGTAGGTAGCAAGACCAAAACTGGAGCAAGATTCTTAAAAGAATCTAAAGTAAGCAAAAAAAACATAAATGTGTAAAGGTAGAAAAAAGTTAGACAGAACAAATAAAAACGATAAAAAGCAACAAAACTGAAAAGAAATGATGTAATGAAATGTGTAAATGCATGTGGTCTTAAGTCTGCATCCGCCAGAGACTTACGACGGCTCTGCGTTTAAAAGTATCCATAGAGTTTGATAACCTAATCTCGGCAGGCGAACCGTTCCAAAGACGATACGAAGATTGAAGATATACAGGACTACTGGAATAAACAAAGGAGAAAGGCTATAAAAATTTCTTCTTGGATTGAGGGGTAGAAAGATTGCCGAGTTCAGAATCGAAACACGCGGTCGAACTTTAGCAGATTACAAGCAAACCTTCTACAGGTGTTTTGGAGACTTTCTATTAACTAAGTGGAGGGTTCCAAAGATAAATCGGAGTTTACAATGTCGCAGTATCTATGACTGGAATGACTAGAGTTAAGATCAAAAAACGTTTAAGATTGGTCGAAGAGAGCGAAGTTTGAAAAACCCAGATTTAGTTTCTTGTCGTAGTTACGTATGGTATGGTATGCTATTGGCAACCTCGATACTACTCAGATTGTGTATATCAATTTTATTTACTTGTATCGCGTTACCAATAATTATTATACACAAATTTTTGCTATTTAGTTTAAGTCTGTAAGATTTACTCCAGCAGAGTATTCCATGTAAATTGTCGTTTAGTAAATCAATACTTTGTCGAATATTGTCTCGTCGTCTAGAGATGAATAAATATAGATTTGTAAGTCGATCAGCGTACAAGTGATAAAAGCAATAATGAAGATAGCCATAGATAGAACAATATTGACCCAAAAATAGACCCTTAGGCACACCAGCATATAATGCACGCCAGGCAGACTCTCCAGTCCCTGTGAAAACCTTCTGTTGACGCCTACCGAGATACGAAGTGGACCAGGTAAGAACAGTCTCGTAGAAGTGTAGGGTCTTTAAAATACAGGAGTGAGTGTCAACAGAGTCTACAGAGTTAAAAGCGTTACTAAAGCTCAAAAGCGTCAGCCCAGTCACCATCTGTCCGTTCATACCGTGTCGAATATCGTTAGTAACTTTGAAGCTGTCGGCTGTCGCTAATAAAGTTTGGGTGTCATATTCGATCATAAAATGATTTTTGATCATCACATTGATTATATTTATAGTGGAAAAGTTTTCCAGACTCTTGAGATTGTTAAATAGATGGTGTCCCGAATTCAGGATTGAGCAAGTGTTTCGATCTTTGTATTTGGCGTATTTGAATTATTATTCTGTTCAGTTGTATGGAGTCCTCACTACCAAATTTTTTATGATTTACTTTAATCTTGAATCGGTTAATAATAAAATACGTTTTGTACGAGGGCTCCTGCAAGATATTCAACTTGCTGCAGTTACGCTATCGTCTAAAAACCGATGCGGTTTACAGTTTCAAAATCATGCAAAATATGGTCGACTGTTCGGACCTGCTGCCTGCTGGAAAGCAATTATGGATGACCCGTTGTTATTCAGACTTCAGAAGTACTACAGAAATAATGCTTACTAAAATTTGTCCGTTCACCGAATGCTCTCACTGTGCAAACAAATATCAATCAATACAAAAAAACAGAAAATTACGATTCTTAATTGTTTCTAATTTTAAGCACATTCAAAACTATTTAGAAGCTCATAATAACTAATACCTAAACGGATTGTTGTAGCTCTTTGAAGCACGCAGCTTATTTCTAAATGAATATAATTTGTAACTCCTCTTGCTAAAATAGCAGCGTTTATAGACATTTTAAAAGGACTCTTTACAAATTGCCACCGTCGCGTCGCGCTAATCAACTTTATAAGCGGCAAAGGATGAGCTTTTAATCTTATTATAACATGGGAGCTTTGAAAGACAAAATGGAAAGCTTTATTTTCAAATAATTACTTACAAAATGTCAAAGTACACATATAAGAATAATTAAATATACCAAAAAATTTTATAAACTGAAGACTGCTGTTCAAAAAATCTCATTTTGAAGCACCTATACCGGGTATGTAGTCTTAAAGTCGAACATAGAGAATTAACGTTGTATATGTTATTTTTAATTTGCCCATTACTTCTATAATAATAAAACAAACACGCAAAGAGTTTTTGTTTAGTAAAAAAAATTTAACTATGATAAGTAATATTCAAATAAACCCCCATTTTGAACCAAGCAAGATCCCCGTCTGTTGATGTAAAAAGAATTTCTGACAAGTACTGTATAATACTTATTTCAACTATTTTGTTTTCACTTCCCTTAATTTGCACGTAGCATTGGTGAGTTGGAATCAGCAAAAATGGACAATAATTATTCCTGTTCGCGTTTGAGACCGGACACGGAGTATAAATAGAACAAGTAGAAGTGGAAGTAATCGTCACATTATAGCGTCCAGTTTAATTCACATTATTTGTGATCACGATGAGTGATCTGTTCTTGCAAAAATCCAAAAATAAAGATGCTATTCACAGCTACGCATCCAAGCCAGGAGGTTGACAAACAAACGCATACCTTAGTTCTTTAGTACGTAGAAAACCAAATGTGGGCCAAAAAAATCAAGATTTTAGAGCAAGAATAAACTAAGTTTTAAGTTTTGAAGCCACGCAGCACCTAGTTTAATATTTAAGAAAGTGTCAAGCAACTGTCAGTAACAGTAACTGTTCGTGAAGAGCAGAGCAGAGCCAATATACATTTACAGATGGACGAATGCACAAACAATAAAAAGCTGCTCTAAGCTTCAAGTTTTTGTACACGCAGGCAACTAATTTAAATGAGATGTAGATGAGCAGAAGAACACGTGAAATGAGGATCAGAGTAGTCGAGTAGCTAGGAGCGCCAATTTGAGGTCTCGGTGTCTTTGGTTAAAATTTGGCTAGCACCTCTAGATCAAATTAAAATGGGCGTAAAAACCCTATAAAAAAGAAGAAGAAGAATGTAATATGTGTGTTGTGAAGTGGACATAGCTAATAGAAGTAAAAAAACGAGACAGTAGTTTAAAACTGTAACAGTTACTGCATCAGTTACCCAACATTGTGAAGGTTCCCCTAAAGCTACGCTGAAAGTTTTACAAATTTAATAATTAGTACAAACGATTTCGTTAATCATCTGCTCGAACCCTTTAATTTAATAGAACAAAAAGTATCAAAAGATGTTGTAGGTACTTAGGAAGGATATTGTCGAACTAACAGTGGACACTAAAACATTATTGACGTAGCCATTAGTCAGTCGCCTGTATTTAAGTAACTAAATATTGTACAAATGTTAACACATTGTTATTTTTATCATTATATACTTATGTGTGCATTATTAAAGTAAACTTTAAAATAGTTTTTTAAATAGAAAAATTTTTATTTTAATTGTATATTTAGTAATTGTAATACTGGTAATGAAAAATGGGTACTCACTCCACTTTCGAAATATTAAAAAGAAGGGGAAATTCAATACTTCATTCGTTCAGCTGTATTTGTTCTTAATGTTAGTGTGCGATTGTGTGGGATAAAAGACGTAGATCGTCTTTATACAAGTAGATAAACCAATTATTTTTGTGCGACATTTCCATATCCGTTCTGCACTTGAAATGCGTTTAGAGTTGAGATTTCCGCTATATCGTATCATCATCTAAAAAGCAGAGACGTACTTTCTTATTACTAAACATGAGAACTGTTTAATTTTACAGGTTTTTCCCACAAACGTTTTACGTTAAGTAAAAATATATACTTTGTTGCGAGCTTTTCTGACTCTCACACCCCAAGACAGTTGTTGTAAGACGCGTAACGCACTGGCGGCTTAATCAAGCTCAAAATTGTAGGTACCGGAATTGCCTCATTACAGATTTAATAGATTTAAATCGAAATGCCTACTTATAAGAGGTATGCGTGGAATTATATTACTATAACACGTTTGTAGTGAGTTACTCCAGTTTACTCCGTTGTAATTATATAATTTCTCGCAAAGAATAAAATTCAACTTTTAATTAAAGTGGGGAGAAATAAATTCGCTAAACTTTGTTATTAAAAAAAAAGAGGAATATATTGATTACTACGCCACTGGTAACCGTTTTCTATTTATATAAGGGTTGCCGATGGTGTTGAGACTTTATTGAATCACGGGTATAAAATTGGAAATGATATCTTGGCCACGGATGTCAGTCGCACACCAGACACTCTTTCACAACTTCTTCAGACTCAAGAAAACTTAATTGAAATACTATTAGTATTCTCTTTTCAAACAGTCTCGCAGATATACCGCTTCAGATTTTTCATAATTAAATTCTTAATTTGAAAAACCAACATCACAACGTAGAAGAGAGGGTATTATCATAATAATTGTAAAGATGGACAATCAAATATTATATTAAAGCATTAAAAGCTTCAAATGATTAATTTGAAAATTAATTTTAACTTTTATCATACATATTCATAAGTTTTTTTAAATTTTTTTGAACAAACATGGGAGCTATTCAAAGATTTGTTCTTGTGTTCCTTTAGAGTGAGCTCTATATGTATGTTCAACAGTTTGTTCTCAACCACTATCGTAGAAGTCTGTTATTTGTACCGAAACAATTATTCTTTTTTTTGTAGTGTGAGTTTCAATAAAAGGCCTATTAGGTCTAACAGAAGCTGCGTAAAAATGATAACTGATAACTTAAGGCGAAATTTGTTATTTACGATAATTTAAAAATATTTAGCAATAATAGATGATAATGAGTTGTTGGCGGGTATTTTACGAAACTTGGAAACTTGAATGAATGAATGTTCTAGCTCGCAATCGCAGTACACAGTACTAATTGATTCAATATCTAACCTAATGAATGAGTAATGAGAAGTAGGAGAGTTTTTCAAGATCAGATGCATTTTCTTTGACCCTCTTCAACCGATACGACTTGAAAAAGTAACATTAGCGCTACTTGGCGCTGTCACGTACCATTACAAAAAACCGTTTATTTATTGAAAAAATTGTTATTTTTACGTACCTACTTATGTAATAAATGAAGATGTTTACTACAAAATTTATTTAAAATATCTTTGCATACAAGTTACAGTACAGGATGGGCAAAATTTGATGGTCTTTATGGAGAAATCGATAACTAGAAGAAATTGGAGAGCTTGGTTTGGAGAGTAGCGAAGTACTCGATGGTTGGAAAAAATCGTACATCAGATCGCTGGCTAATATACAGATGGCAAGAAAAATGGATGACCTTCGTCCCATTAGCATTCTTTCCACGTTTTCCAAGTTAATTAAGAAAGTCGATTATGACCGCCTTCTTCGTCTCCCTAACAAGTTTAGTATTTTTCCTCGTTATCAGTTTGGTTTTCGTAATAATCGAAGTACAGGAACTGCGTTGATGAAGATAACTGGCGATTTGTTGGTTTCTATGGATAGCGCTCAGGTAACGCCGATGACTCTTCGGGACTGTCTACAGTTGTCCCGAACTAATCTACGAATAATTGCAGAGACACTCACGGGACACTGTCGACTACACAAACATCTCCACACTTTGGGCTTGGTAGATAATCCCATATGTCGTGGATGCGAACTAGAAGACGAAACCGCTGAACATGTGCTCTGTCACTGTCCAGCTCTAACGTAGATAAAAAGATCCGTGTTGAAGGACTTCTGGCTCGACATGCCCAGAATAAGCACCACTCTTCCCGCCTGTATTCTGGAGTTTATCCTACAATATCTGATGGGCTCGAGATCTGATGGGCACGGGGAGGCCGCTTGGAGGTAGTACAATAGGCCGGATTAAGTGGCCTAAGTGCAGAGAGCTTGTTCCCCCTTCTTAAGTAATCCAGATCTTCTCGGCTATTCAAAAGCTTTTGATAACCGCCAGCTGTTCTGTCCAAGCTTCACTACTATGTGCTCTTACGTGGTTTCGTAGCTATCTTTACCGTCGTGAACAGTTTGTGAGGGTTGGCGATGTGGTTTCACATGGGATCGAGGTTCGTGGCGGAATACCGCAGGGTAGTGCTCTGAGCCCCCTTTTGTTTGTGGTCTTTTCATAAAACATCGCGACTCACCTGGTATCTGGGCCATCTCTCTATCTTTATGCTGATGACACCCAAGTCTATCGCTCCTGTGCTTCTTCGAACATTAATTTTAATGCTTATATGTTAGTTGAGGACTTAAAGGCTATTTCTACCTGGTCTAAAGCGAACGGATTAAAGCTTAACGGCTCAACCCTTCGAAGTGTGTGTTTTTGTGTCTCGGGACTAAAACTTTACGTGATGGAGCTCTATATTTCTTGTCCTCAGAATGCGTTAAGAACCTGGGAGTGTATTTTGATTGCCATTTGATCTTTCAGTGTCATGCGGTGAAAAAATGCGCTTTGGCTTATTCTAAACAGAAACTATATCAGTTCAAGAATTTGTTGCCTGGTGGCCTAAAATAAAAACTATGTAATGCGCTTGTTCTAAGCTTTCTCGATTACTACAGCAGCGTTTAGTACTTTTATCTTTTATAGTTATGTTTGTACAGAATTAAAACATATATATGGCGAAGACGTCCGTACTTACTCAATTCTTTGCGGAGACGATCTGCTGTGCATGGGTTAAGTCCCAGATACTGTGAGAATTTCTGTATCCCTCAGTTTAAAACTGAGTAATTTAAATTACTTTCTTAATAAGTATGGCCCTATAGTTTGTACCTCATAGTTTCTGTGATCACGCAGACTAGCACTGAGAAGAGAACTTCTCGCTCTGCAAGCTTAGTAGTTCTGTGTTGTCATTTTGCGCGATGGGTTGAAAAACTTTTTATAAGTTATCCACTCGCCACTCCACCAGTTGAACGCTTTTACTCTTTTATATTTTTTCGACCTACCTATAATGATTGAGTAGGTATGTTCAATAAATATTATTATTATTATACTATGTAAAAATAGATGGCGCATCCTTGATCTTCTTTTTTGAGAAGAACTCAATTGGTAAAAACCGGAATTCGCGATCTTTTTTTGCTTTGGAACTATAAGCCAAAGTTCAATTTTTCAATTTTTTTCTAAATGTCAACATCTCGGTTGTTTTGAAGTTACAAAAAAAAAATATTAGCACGTTCTTCAGGCACATTTTTTTTGTAACTTCAAAACAACCGAGATGTTGACATTTAGAAAAAAATTGAAAAATTGAACTTTGGCTTATAGTTCCAAAGCAAAAGAGGATCGCGAATTTCGGTTTTTACCAATTGAGTTCCTCTCAAACTCTCAAAAAAGGAGATCGAGGATACGCCATCTATTATTTTTCCATATTTCTTATAGTTATCGATTTCTTCATAAAGACCAACATTGTACAGCACAAAACGAACAATATGAAACTTCTAGTCTCGGCCACTGTTTACACTACTATTACAACTTATTACTTATCAACTCCATCCCGGACACACTGTATAAAACATTTTAATTTTAAGTGATATTCTATTGTCAACTTCTTGCTTTTGAGGTACCTATGTCAGTTTTTCCGAGCAACCTACCAAAACGGGTCATGTTCTTCGTAGTAATCAGAATAGTCCTCTTCACCGGCTTCATTCTCTAACCCATTGTTATCTCTCATGCTCTCATCTTCGGATTCAGAAACTTCTGTATCTGTGTCATGCTCACTTTCAGTTACATCGTCATCATCTACACCGGACACCGCTACTCAGTACATCTTCTTGCTGTAATTAATAATACTTTATACCATCCTTAAAATCCAGGATCATCAGTTGCACTGATAATGGCAACCACCTCTAAGCCATTTTTCTACTTATTTACATAAAAACGGAACTCTGATGGCAAATCTAAATATAAAAATTACTATAAACCTTACACCTGGATACAAAAGTCTAATTGTAATTAACTAATTGTATGCATCTTACTACTGGAGAAAGGTACTCAGATGTACGTTGCCAAATATCAGTAATTTCTGGGTGTAAGAAATTTTTTAAAACGATGCTGGTATGGTATACCGCTAAGTAGCTGTTGAGGGTTAAATAATCTTTCAGAATAGTCAACGAGATCTGCGAAAATAAAAGCTACATAATAGTAGTTATGAAAATACAAACAAAATCAAAGAAAAATCCAAAACAAAGAAGACAACAACGTTCAATAATTTCAACCAGGGCTTTGGAGAAATTCAAAATTGTGTTAATATTGTAGTACCTATATCATACTATATGTATGTACGTCATCTGCAATTTTGATGGATGACCGTTGGTTATCACTTATCACACACATGATAACAAAGGGTATATTGAGTTGACAAACCATGCAGGTCGACTTGACACGTCACAGACTGTCAATGTTGTTATACACGTCACTTCACAGTGCTATTGTGCCATTGTTTCACCACTCAGTAGTCAGTATGCTGATTTATGTAGTGTTCTACGTTAATATCAACACGTTACGTTGGATAAAGCTTTGGAGCTTTTCCTATTTACTATTCTGCGCTTACCTGCACCTAACAAACACGAAGTTATTATAAAATGCCAACGTGAAAAGCTCAAAATATATATAAAAGATCCATTTTTAGATGGAAGTGTTTAAATGTTAAATTCGATGACTGATGACTTAAAACTTTTCGATAGCACTAAGTTTCAGAAGCAGCTATCAAGTGGGAGGATATAAAACCAACAATTCATATTTTATATCTCCCTTAAAAACTTAACCCACGATCTTTTGTCTTCCTTTCAACTAGAGGTATAAAGTTTTGAAAACTGTTTAAAAGAATTTGCAAATGGGCTGGTCGAGATTATTACCGTAATGGTGAATTAAGAGAGTGGAAAACTCTTATGCGTTTTAAGAAGTTATATACGAGGTTCGAAATCTTCAGAAATTTATTAATATAATACGTAACGTACCAAAATTCCTTTCACTATACATATAAAAAGCATATTTTTTACGATTAAAGTGTGCCAAAATCGTAGTTCTACTTTAGTGATCTCGTGCTGTTGTTACTAAAAATAGGTTAGTAATAGAAAGAGGGAATAAGAACAAAGTAATAAGTAAAAAAAATTTTAAAAGAAAAGGTTTTATAAAAGATGTTTTAAATACAATAAAGGCAAGTAGGTATCATGTTAAAAGACCGGAAAACAAACGTTAAAATGCAATTACTTAAGTTTCTTCCAGTTTCTTTTATTCCCAGATTTTTTCTGTTAGAAATATTTAAGTCGAGTGTACCTTTTCAGTAGCAATCGCTTGATATAGTGATCCCTATTGAATAATAATGGGATAATAGAAGCTGTATATTGTCACAGCATGCACGCTCAACCTCCCACTGGTTTATTCTTTGTCTAAATATTCTAAAGCACTCGCAATCTGCCCACCTCCTGATTAAATTCGAACGTATATAATATGTGGTAAATTTGCGCAAACCGTTTTTCATTATTGTAGTATGTCCAAATTGTGATATTATATTGTTTAGGTTCTATTGTGCTCCTATTTGCTATAGATTAGTAGTAAATTACAGTGAGTTCACTTAAAACAATGTTAGAATCTCGGGGCTTGATGAGGCTACACCCCTATAAAGTTACTCCACTTGATTTCAGCTTACTTCAACAATAGAACAATAACGATGCAAACTTCACATAATTTAGACTTTAGACTAACTTTTGTCCTAAATTTTTTATTGTGTTTTAATAGTTTTGGTTACCTATATTTTTATAATAATAAAAAAAAGTACAAATAAAACTTCTCAATTGGTGAGCTTTTATTACAGAAATATAAATGGTTCGCGTTCTATGTTAAAGATTTTACGTTTAGGGATAACGAGATACTTGTATAGGTTTTTTGGGATTTTATCTATTCGCGGTGATTCTGCTTCATACTACAAGGGCCCTTCAAAGTCCAGAATAACATGTCGATCATCAAGAGGAATATCTGATGCACATTTACTATTTTGACCTTTATGATTCAATACGACTAAGCATAAAGTTATGTCTCTAAAGTAAAGTACAAAAAGCTACGAATTTAAAATGGTTTCGTCCTTCACTACAACATGTTAAGATCACAGTTTACTTTACAAATTATTATTATTATTAAAAAATAAAACTGAATTCGATTAATCTGTTATTTAATAAAAATTGGCCTTAAATTTTGTAAGAAAATAATCATTTACTTTTGCTCCTTTGCTTGAAGATAAATGGGATAGAAAATTTAATGCCTTCCGAGGGCACTCAACAGGTTGGAAGTAAATACTACACGTATTAGCTATAATACATACATGTAAATAATTACAAAAAATTATGTTATGAAAGCTAAGAAGTTGGAGAAGATAAAAAAATACTTTTTAGGTTAGAACAAATCCTCATGATCCTTTAGAAGTATTCGTTTTGCCCGTTTAGGGCTAAAAAATTATTATTAGTATATAGATAAAAAAGTTATCTTTAAAGTGCATAAATTAGGTAAAAACGGAAGAAGCGCAAAGCACACTAATTACGCGCGCTCTTGTCGGGTCAATTTTAACCAAAAACTAATGATGTTTAAAAATTAGTTAATTACTTACTCTCGTTGGTGAAATTAATTTACAATCATCCTAGCTGAAAGATAATATATCTTTTCAATTTTCTTATATGAGGTACTATTACCAAATAAATTAAAACAACGATTTTAGAAGACTATCACTGATGCTCTCTAAAGCTGTTTCTCTGGAATAATTTTAATTGTAATTAACGTAGTATAAAATTTATTTGTGGATGCAGATAAAGTAATTTGAAAAAAATCTTATAGAAACGCCCCGTGTACTTATATTATACAGATACACCCCTCAAGACTCATATTTAAAAGTTAGCCTACACTTTGAGGGTAGCCAGAGCTCAGAATTCATTAATAATTTCTTTCAAACTCGTTCTTTGAAAAGTTATCAATGAAATTGTCAACAAAATTAAATGGACGCTCAAAGCTTTATAGAATCTGAATTTTATTCTTGAAGTGCCTACCTAAAGTGGCAACTTCCGTATCTAATGTGCGTTTAAAATATTTAATACGGCGTAAAATATTGGATATGTAACCTCTCATATCTGGTGACAATATTGTATCCATAATAGGAAATATAACCACCAGGTAAAATATTTACTTAAACCTGCAATTGATGACATCTCACCCCATTTCAAAAATATTTTTAAGTTTAAAAATGTTCAAGATCATTTGGAATGAAAAAAAACAAAATTTATTATATAATATTCCTCAATTAAAATGCAATTATAGTTCAGCAAGGACAATTTAAATACAAATTACATTTTTAAAGTTGGAGTAGCCATAAAAAAGTCAGCGCAATATGACAATAAGAAATCTAAAGCTGATATTTACATTTCATATTGTTCCTTCAATATAAAAGTGTTGAGAAACACGCCCAACGTCTGCGTACTGTTCTTATAATATGCTCATATTATAACTCTTATAAACGGGGGAGAAATAAAAAAGGAAATACTTTTAGATTAAATGAAAAAAACTGGCGTGGCTTGTATACGTACGAAGGAAGTTGAAAGGACCCTAAAAAATCGGGGACAAATGAAAGTTGGGTAATTCAATTTAGTCATTGCGAGTTTTATTTGTACTGATGATCGTTAATGAAAACCATTGCAGAGGAAAAAAGGGAACCCGCGCTCTCTCAAACTTGTTTCGTTCATAAAGAGTTGGTGTTTGCGGATCTTTGGCTATAGGAAGGCAAATATTCAAAATTATACTATCGCGGCCCAAAAGATTGTTTCTAAAATTTGCTCGACGTTTTAGGAACAGTCAATGAATTCCGCATTTACTGTTTATCCTTGGACGGTTTCAAATTTCACCCAAATGGGAGAGAAGTGATAAATATAGTCAAAAGTCTCATTGTGGCCTTTTTTCAACATTTGAATTTTTTAGTTGCTCTTGTGTCTCTATTTTTAGAGAAGATACGTTTGTTTTGAGCCACACCAGTACAGGGGAGAAACGAGCACACTTCTACTAAATAAGGCCTCCCCGTGCTAAGAAGAATGTTTCACAATCAAAATAAAAATTAAAGTTCCAGTAGTGTAACCGTTAAATTGTGACGTTCTAAGTTCTAGATTCTGGCAAGGAAATGAAGAAAAACGCTCTTAAGACCGGCGGTAAATTGGAGTAGTTAGCATATTCTGCTGAGGTGGCGCTACGAAAGGTGCGCCTAGTTAAAAAAATAAGCTATGCAACCATAATTGCATTTAAACCAACTTGTACCTGAATTACTTTAGAGAGAGACGTATTTACCGTTTACATTCTTGCGACTGTATTGTATGCTATACCCTTTTTGTACCATTGTATTATTTAATAGGTACCCTCATAAACTCTAAAAGCAGATTTTACGGATTTGTATATTTCCTATTTTGTGTGATGGGTAAGGCGTAGTAAAATGTAAAATCTACGGAACTAAATAATAATTTCAAAATGTAAAAAATGAAAGCTAATGAAAAAATTTGACAAATTTTGTAGGGCCAAACTCGACGATCTAGATACTAGTAAAATTCGCGGTTCTCAAAACGGGACTTCATTGAGCAAACTGCGGATACTGGTCTAAAATAAAGGGCCAATTTTGGTGGCATTCTGGAACTTTTATAAATTAATATAAAAATACCTTTTTCAATTTTTAAATTCAATACGTCGGTTAGTATAACCAAAGAATATCTATAATATAATAGTTTTTACTTGTTTTAAAACTAACATTAATAGTTTCATTTCTGCAAATTTTTAAACACGGTGGTTTTTATTAGCGTTTCTCTAAAATATACATCAGTAAACTACTCTAACTAAGAGAAAAAAATTATTCCTACTCCTATTTCTTATTCAGATATAAAATTTGAAACCGATACGGCACTTTTAATATTTTCAAAAATTTCCATCTAGTTAACGATGTTTCAAGCTACGTTTTTTGAATTTGGCCGAGGATTTGTAAGATGTATGAGTGTAAGTAGCAGTTATATTCAGTAGTAATTATTATTCTTTGTTTGTTTGTTCTAATCACTAATAAAAAAAATTTATAAAATTGTTAATAAAAAACTGTTAAAATCGTTAAAAAATATTGAAAGTAGCAATGAAAGTAACCAAAAATTATTGTGGAATTTCAAATCTAAAAATGTAACCGCTCTTTTACGTTGAGGAAAAGCAATTGTAATGAATGGTTTTTAATTTGATATCAACAGCAGACTGTTTAATAAATTTAAAGGAATGACATCACGTAGCCCGAATTTCAATTTTTGTTGATTGGCATTTTTTGAAATAATTTTAACGGACGTTTCGACTGGAGGTATTTATTTATATTTCAAGTAAGTAGTGAAAGTAGAAGAAGGGCGCCTTCTGAGGTAAACGAGAAGTAAGCACAATAGTTGCGCATGATAAATTTTTGATCAATTTACAAAAATCAAAATAATATTTTGAAATAAACCGATATTTCAAGAAACGTAATTGACAGTTTTTATTATTGACCTGAGGTCAATAATAATTTTTTCCCACCCCGTAGTCTAAAAGTGGTCCGATGGATAAACATCCAAAAATATGCGAACTTTGTGTTTTAAAAAAAGCATTAATTATATGTGTTTTTGAGTTCAAAAGTATCTCAAGCTGTAGAGCAGACCTTATTCTTTATATATGCTGAATTACAGGCTATCATATTCAGTAGTTTTTCTGATTTGTAGGACAAAAGATTGCACGTTTTCAAGCCTCAAACTATGCAATATTCCGTCGCTCTTAACTTTAGATCCGATTTTTAAAGACCAAAGTGTAATTTTTTATACCCCAGAGATTAATAATGAATTTGAAGGATTAAAAAGAATAAATAAGTAGTGTTAGCATAACAACAACGACTTTAATAAAGTCAAATTATGACAAAATGATGTCTGTCAGACGTTTTGTTTTACAGCGTTACTATGGTTAGTTTTGCACGGATTTCATTTAAAAGCTTAACCTGTGGATGAGATTTTATTCAAGTGGGCGAAATCAAATTTCATAAAAATGTAATTTTTTTCGATCATATAAAACTTTTACTAAATAGTATGTATTTAAAAATAGTCAACGAAAAAGGAGAACCATTGATGGAAACTAAAATTCGCTTCGAGTCGAACAAATTTCTTCAGTGTAATAAATTACTTCAAATTTTGACAGGTTGTTGACGTTCAAATTATGCGAGTACCTCCCAACATCCCAAAATTCGACTTTCGCTTTTGGCTACTAACACCAAAATATTAAGTGCCCCTCTTGTGGCAACTTGCTGAACTAAAACAGGCGTTCGTCTAAGAGGCGTGTATATAGAGTTGCCTAACTATCAGGACATTTAGCGCTTTTCCAAATAAATCTTTTGGCGAACAAAGTAGAAAATTGAGAAAGATTTAAAGTTTTTCAAAGTTTGTTTACAGTTCATTAGACTATAATGAACAGCTTGAGATACTTTTTATTTTAAATTTGTGTCAAACATTCGATTGGTATGGCATTCAAAAATAGGCCAACTTTGTGGTTAAAAAAAGGCACTAATTGTATATTTTTTTGAGTTCAAAAGTATCTCAAGCTGTAGAGCAGACTTTTTTCTTTATGTATGCTAAATTACAGGCTTTCATATTCAGTAGTTTTTCTGATTTGTTCGCCAAAAGATAGCACGTTTTCAAGCCTTAAACTATGCAATATTCCGCCGCTCTTAAGGGGTAATTGTAATTTATATAGTACCTAATATGATAAATAACGTAGGGAGGACGGAGCTAACTAATTATATGAAAAACGTTAAATATTGAATTTACAAATTAAATCAAATCAAAAGCAGTCAAAAGTCGTTTTACAAACTCCGGCCCTGCATCTTAAATTTTTTATTTTCAAATGTACTAAGTTATTAAAGTTATTCGAATAGCAGTATGGTGTGGTAATAAAACGCAGTCAAACACAAGAATGTCGACAATTTGTAACACCCTCTTTGAGAAAGGGTATAATAGTCTCTCGATAAAAGGGGTTGTAGGAATTGCCCCATTTTTCCTAAAGTTAAAATAGCGGTTTTTTTTAAATATTAAAATCGATAAAATTACCAGTTCGTTTATGGAAAAACGTAAAATTATCATAATCATTTTCCCAAACCACAAGACGCATTCGACATCAGTAGTAACTGAAACCTATTACAAAATTAAACAAATAAAACAACTTTTTGTATTGCCATTGAAATCCTTTACATATAACAACAATCGTAACATTATCCTTAATTTGTTTTCTCCACATTTAATTCTTAATAATACGACCTATCACAATTTTCTATTGACTAACAGAGACGTTTCAATAAAGTATTAAATAACACTTAAACTATACACGTGGTTTTACCATTCAAAATACCACCAGCTTCGTTATTCTTTTGTCCCATTGCAAAATACAGTTAAGAAAACAAATCGTACAATATAATGAGAAAATGAGAATAGAAAAGATAGCTTCCCGTAAGAAACAACTATTTAAGAAATATATTTTTTTTATTTAGTGGTTTATACCTGTAATAAAATTTAAGTTACCCCATAACCCCATCACAACATGGGTAAAGCTCTGAATTGTGAAATAACGTAACCAAAACTGCGGTGAATTTTGTCAATGTTATAACCTTTTATCTATTCTATTATTGTAATAGTGGGAGTAGTTCAATGAAATAGAAGATAAAAAATTCAGGATATGGTCGATGATCTCTTCAACTCATTTGGTTCAGTATGGAGTGAAGAATGCTATTCTATAGCCGGGAATACATTTCGAATCAAAAGCAGTGATCCTTGACACCAAAATTCAGATTAGAAGTAGTAGAACAAAATTTGGCC
This sequence comes from Malthinus flaveolus, assembly GCA_950108345.1. NCBI lineage: Eukaryota > Metazoa > Arthropoda > Insecta > Coleoptera > Cantharidae > Malthinus > Malthinus flaveolus. The sequence goes on from OX467285.1 coordinate 66,679,471, forward strand.
CATCAGAATCTGATGAAGGTGATGTCGATTGATTTCTCCGATTTAAAAAGTTGTCCAAGTTAAGTTTGTGCCATAGGTGCGACTTAGAGTTCGGAATATTTCTAATGTGACTACGAGAATGACTGAAAATTGATCTGCGTCGCAAAATACCGGAAAAGTGAGCGTTTGGTTTCGTTTTGCATCACGTGACATCGCTCACATAGACGTCGCATTTGAAAGTATTGCCAAAAGACGATTTTTGGTCTGTTTTTACTTTTTAGTCAGAAGCTTGTGACAAAGGAATTTGGTCTAATTCGCCCTTTCCCGTTTAATTCGATCAAACCTCGTATTATTTTATTAGATTATTGGTATTAAGAAAATTCAATTATCTAAAAGTGACTTTCAGAAAGTCACGTTATTGTTGTGAAAAATATATTTCGTTAAAAAAATGAAATTTAGCAAACTTTTTTTGTACTAAACTGTAAAGCATAAAGAGATTAAATTACTTATTGAGCATAATATGGGTAGCTATATTTTAATATTGCAGGTATACATATCAAATTGCCACCAGCGCGGGGCTACCAAAAAACACAGAGATGAATAAAGCTCAACTCGAGTTATTCAAAAACATAAAATAATATACTTTTTTTTATTCGTTATATAAATTTTATTTATATGCGTGGGAAAACTTACGACAAAAAAATTGCACATTAATACAATCGGTCTATAGAAAAAGCTTTAGGAAGAAGTACAAACTTAAAAATAAATTTACATAAAAGAAAATTAAACTCGCATTCAAAGAATATGAAATATTATATTTGGTGGCGAGCGGATCTTTTCTTGAAAACTTTGTAATTGCTCCAGAATAGTAAGTTCTCAACTTCAAACGGTTTGTTTCAGACGTCTTTTGCAGATAGCAGCAGAAACAAGCGTTACCAAGCAACTTGTTAAAGTTCACTTGTATTTTAAGAGTTCTGTCGAGACCAAAAACTTGAATAGTATATGAAACAGTGCCGTCGATAGCAACAAATAACGTTTCGAAATATGTACGGTTTATTCAATTTTATTCGTAGGGTTAATTATAAGATTTATAAGTATCATAAAACATATTTCGTTAGAATTACCCGAGCCTTTCATGACATTAATATTTACCAAGTATTATAATCTTTTAAAATACGAATTAGAAAGTTATACGGCATTTTTTTAAATTAATCTAGAGAGGATGAAGACAATGGAAGGACAAATAATAGTAGAAGACCGATTGATCGATCATAATCGCTACCAAGCTCTTGTAAAACAGTACAGCAGTACTTTATTTAAAAGTTGCCAAAAAAAACATTTACTAAACATGAGTTTGTTGTGACGTTTGTAAACAACCGGGCGGTTGACTAAAATTTAACAAAGAATACGAGGTTTTAGGGTTTTAGCTATTAAATAAAGAAAACTGGTAAAATTTAGACACTTTATTCCAGGGTTCGAGCCGGAACTGAACAGAAAACCGTAAAAACCGTTATTTTTGTCAGAACGAAAACCCAAAACAGAACCGAATATAAATAGTTCTCCTCTGCTTGCACAAATGGCTCACTACATCGCTACTACATCACTACATCCGACGAATATGGAGAGTGTTCAAGCACCGTATACGTTTATCGGCCAAAAACTGCTTTAATGAAAGCGCATTGTGAATGGGGCATTACTTTGATGCAAGATCCAGTCATTTGACGATTTGACGTTTCTTCGAATTCTTTCTCGCTATAATAATGTTGATTCACCGTCTGTCCGTATGATTTCGTTGACTTTTTCAACATTTGCATCTCGCATCTGTGTTTGATATGTAGGGGGGCCTGCACGTTTATCGTTCTTCACGTTGAATCTTCCATCTCAAAACCGTTTAAGCCAATCAAAAACTCGAAATAGAGACATGCAGTGTTTTCCATACACTCCACTTAATAATAAACTAAACGTTTGCGTAGGAGTTTTCTTTAATTTAACAAGAAATGTAATATAAACTCGTTGTTTCATTTTTGGATTTAACGTTTTTCTGACAAAACTTGAAAATCCACCGTAAAACAGTTACCGTACAAACACTAATTGAGCTAGCGAGTTGAAACTTGAAAGTCATGTACGCACTTTTGTGTAGAAGCTTCTACGATAGCAGTCCCGTTCTATAATAGCCATACCTTGTAGGCAAGTCTAACAGAACTAGATAAAGCAACTAAACCATAAACATAATTTGCGACACTCTCAAGAATGGGCAATTTCTTGAGAATAATGAAAACTCTTCGTTCACGTCTTCAGAAACAAACGCTGAAAATGTAGCTTGAGGAAAAATAGATCGATCCAAAAGATAAGTGCTTATAGTGTTATGTATTTATCAGATCTTTACTACAGGACGAGAAGACGAAACAGGCAGAAGCGGAATTGAAATGTGCAGTGGAATGATTGGTATCCAATCATATCATTTTTGAGCTAGTGCAATATAGCTAATGGGTAAATTTTCGAGTATTTGATGTAAACTATTTAAAAGTAACTGCCATCAATAACTGTTGATTTGGTAATCTCTAGCGGAGATAAAAGACTAGGTATAAAAAATTCATGAGAACAACTAACAACAACAAAAAAAGAATTAGTCATATTTGTTTTCCTTTTGTTTTGTGATTTATTTGGCAACGTCGGATTGTCGGATTATAACCAATTCGAGGCCCTCTTTCCGGATTATAAACAACTCGAAGCTCTCTTGATAATTTTTGCTTTGAATTCTGTACTAATAGAAATTAAAATGAACAATAAATCCAAAAAATATTGTAAATTTACAAAAAGAAAATTTAACCTCTCGAGTGATCCAACAGTCGCAGCAGTAAAGAGTATAGCATAAAAAAAACTAAAGCAATTATATACGACATTAAAACAGCAACTCGCAAAAAGAAAATTTTAAATGAAAGTAAAATATCTTGAAAGTATAATTTAAATTAAATTTGTTAAAAATCCTTTATTTTTAGTAAAACGAACGACGCTGGAGAAAAGCGAGAAAGAAACAGAGAATTTAACAAGGGGTAAGAAACAAAGTCTGCAATATACATTAAGCGAAGCAGAAGAGTCGGAAGGGCGCGTGTTAAAACAATTTCCAAGCCACCTTTGATGCGGGAAAATAATTTGCCTCAAGTTACAGAACATTTCACGGTGAGTGGACGTCTCTTTTCACCGTTAACTGTGCGGAAACCAGCGCACTGCGTACAGTAATGATGTTACTGATAGTCGAGTACTTCTTAATTTTAAGATTAATTTAAATTTAAAAAAAGTAAAATTACATTTTTAATTGAAATTTATTAATGTACGTGTTGTTTGTAACTAATCGAAACGTAAATTGTTTTAGTTTTAAGGACCTTTACGTTTTAACAATTCCGAACTAAGTCGTAGTTCTGTTTCCTTTTAATACCTAACGACATTTCCAATATTTCTCGGTTTTTAAATAAAAAACTTCGTCTAACAAAAACTGTATTACTATAAGAAGAGACATTTCTATACACTCTCCAATTTTGCGTTATTAAATTTTTTCATATTTTCTCAATTGAAAACGACGATTTAGTTGGGCCGTTAAAATCGTCGAAAATACGACGGTAGAACCTAAAAGTTTTGGGTTCTTATCGTCATATCGCTAATGCGCGTGAAAATTGAAAAAATAAGTCAAAATTTTGAGAAAATAGGGTTTAAATCTTTTCCAGAACCTACACCTATTATCTTTGTATATATGTGTAAACGAAGATAAGTCGTACGAACTTCATTATTACAGTTAACGTAAATGTACTAATGGTAAAGTCACAAGAATTGTTATTTTGTGGAAAAAGAGTCAGATCAACTTGTTTCCTTGTGCACAAAAGAAAATTTTCAGTTTTTAATGTGGTAATATGGAAACAACCGAACTTAACTTTCTTTACACGGATTTTGTGTTTGTTTCTAGTTCGACTTATCTCCTTCTACCACTTTAGTTGCCTCTTATTATTATAAAATTGGTTTGGAAATTCTTATCTTTGTGCATAATATTGCTTAGGCAGTATACAGTTAACCATTACACCAAAAAAAATAATGAAAAAAATATTTCAAAATTAGATGTTTCAAAGAAAACGATTTGATTCGATTTACCACAGTGTTTACCAACACCAGAACTACAAAGAGGTGAAACGTTTTATAAGCGCCAACTATGGACTTATAATTTCACAATTCATGACTGTGATGATTGATGATGCTCAAGCATACTGTTATCTTTGGTAAGAAACATTAGCAAAAAAAGGTGGCAATGAAATAGAATCATGTAATTATCGCTATTTGACTAAGGACCTCCATTCCACAGTTTCGCATGTTGTTATATACTCCGATTCTTGTGAAGGCCAAAATAAATACTAGTTTATTTTAGCTACTTGTTTAGTTGCCTTGCAAGACTGCAAGAATCTTGAAGTTATCGACCATAAATTTCTTGTGCTAGGGCAGACGCATATGGAGTTCGACACCGATCATAACCTTATATCGAGAAGAAGAAGAAGAAAACATAATTCTTAAAATCGAGCATCACCACAATTGGAATCAGCTCATTCCTTTAGTTGGGAAACCTTTTCGTGTTTGTGAACTAGAAACAACAGATTTTATAAATTTTTTAGGTTTGTATTCTGGTTCTCTCCTAAGCCAAAAACTAAACACAGAAGGGGGGAAGTTAAATTAGAGGGAAGTGCGGTGGATTAGATATAAAAAACACTAAATTTTTTTTTTTTACAAAAACTCATTAAGTAGATGAAAATGAAACCTTCAAACTTGTGGATTTAGAAAAGAAGGGACGCAATGTAAAGACATAAACTAAATTCTAAAAAAGGCGTTCGATGAACCACTTGCTATAAGTGCGGAAAAAAGGAAAAATTGTATGGATCTTCTTTCTTGCATATCAGAAGGGAAATAGGATTTTTATAAAAATTTAAAAACTAATAACAACCAAATTAATTTAAATCCAGATGCATCTTCTGAAGACGAATAAATTTTCACATTTTCTAAACAAAACGCTTTAAAAAAAGTAGGTAGTGTCTTATTAATTCCATACAATAAATTAATATTTTTAATAATGACGAAGGGTTAAGCCAATCAACAGTCAATTTTGCTAACTTTTTCAAAAAATTTCGACATCAATATTTTGTTATGTGACAAAATAATAATAATAATCTAAACAAATTTCAACAGAAAATTGTGCCGAAATATGCCAAAATAAACATTCAGTAGTTATGTTAATATTTGGATTTCCATTATCTCCACACTACAATTTTTGACATACGTATCATCTTTTTCACGCGCATCAGCGAAATCTTCTAACAAAACTTGAAGGTTGAAACTTGAATTTTTAACATTTGGCTATGTTTTTCTAATTTCTGTTTTACGTACCTACTAAAAGTATAAGACGAACACTAACATGGGAGTTTCCCTTATTTAAAGATATAAAGGGTTAATTAACAATTAACAGCAACAACACATTTAGTCGGTAGCTAACGTACGAGGCCAACGAGACTTTTAAAGAGGAGACGAGAGCATATATTTGACAATCTAGCCCAAGTCCCGTCTCGTCTCGTGTCTATCGCTTTTCAACAATTTTATAAGTTTTATTGCGAGATTTACTCGAGTCAGATTTAGAGATCTGTCGCAAAACACGTCGAAGACAAGTCAAAATTAGACTGCCGTAATAATAGTAAATTTTTAAAACGCCAGACGCTAGAAATATGTACTACTTTATTATATGCTCAGAATCTTTCGTTTTAACTAGAAATTTATAGAAAATTATTGACTTACCTATATAATGTTGTTGTCAACCATTGATTCTACGAAGAAAACACTCGAACAAAGTATATTCTATATAATATTAGAAGTGCGATCGTAACATAGCCGTCACAAATTTTTAATAATTCAGCAAATAAAAGACCGATGTAAGTATTTAAATTTTATATACTAGTGATTAAAGCATCGTCACATCCTATCTACAATTTGTCTATCTGCTCGCCGCAGGTGAGTAGATAGTGAACAACTATCTAAAACTTCATTAAAGTAAATTCAAATTTAATTTTACACTTAAAATGCATCCTCAACTTTAAAATAAAAATGTATCAACCACTATTAATTATAGCCATTATTGTATTCTATAATACTATAGGTACCTATAACGACAAAAAAACATAGTATATCTTACTCAAACATCGCCAAATCGGAAAGTTACTCAACCAAAACATGTGCAATAGCAAGTAAATCTAAAATACATACAGGGGGTCTCATCTCATAATAAATTATCGTGCAATCAGTATGAGACACCCTGTATGATAAAAAATGAGACACTACAAAGCTCGCTATTTTACGGTACTTCACAAACAATTCGTAACCAACCCCCAAACTTATAAACAGAATCGAAATAATCGAAAAAGGAATGTCCATACTTTAAACAAAACTAAGAATCAAAAACGACCCCTGTCAATTCGCCCAGAAATCATAATGGATAACGTAAGCATTGGAAGCAAGTAAAAGGACTAGCAGAATCATGAAAAACAGCGAAAATCGAGTTCTGCTCCAACCAGTCCTTATGTCGACTAATTATAACAGTATAACCTTTAAGAAGAATTGGAATAACCTTAAAAACCGCTCAGGAAAAATCCAGTAAATATAAAAACAAATTCGACATCGATTTGAAGACACAAAAGATTTTATCGATAACTCAATAAGTACTAGCAATCCCTACAAATGTAGCAAAAGAATGCACTGACGACCCCGAACAACTAATCTAAATCTTACAACTTATAGTATTTTAGTACATATTAGGTAAGTACGTATATCCAGTTCTAAATGATCCATACTTACACACAAAATAGAAGATACCCATCATAAAAGAAAACCAAGAATTTCGTTTTGAAACTTACCAACAAGAAAATCTACAACATCAAATTCATAACATAGAGCAAGCAATTAGTAAGTAGACAATTGAATGTCAATATAATTCCTTATACTACTTCTAATTTCTAATAAATTATTTCGAGTGATAATCGAATTAAAAAATATTTTTAATTTAAGTAATTAGTATTTGCGTGCCCCTACTGAGCTAAAAATGAAAAGTATTCAATTCAATTTTAATTGAAAATTTTTCTAAACTCTTATAACGCATTGGTGAGTAAGCAACGAAATTGCAATGTTTAAAAGGCGTACCAGCAGATTGATTAATTAAAAAAACAATAAAAAAAATCTTGTCGAACGCTATAAATATTTGAAGGCGTTGAATAAAACTTGGCGCTTACACACTCTTATTACATTTCATAACGCGAAGTTTTTCATGTAAAAATCCGTCATCATGCAGAACATAATTGCAAATGCAGTCACATATACAAGTTGTTGTTTGTTTTGCTCTTATATTAAACGATACCAGTACGGAAACCTCTTAATTGATCTCATTATTATTTTTACCAGTTGTGATTGCATGAATGGTGGCTGAAAAATTTATTTAGCGTTTTTAACGAGACATGCCAACTGTTTTATATTATACTTCATGCTATTTGATTTTTCTGCAATAATAATCAACGCTACTTTCATTAGCAAATAAATGATAGGTACCGAGGTATTGAGCTATGGAGGGAGACTTATTTTTTATGTATGTAATCGACGTGAAAAACTAAGTTAAACATAAAAATATAATGTATTAAATTTCAAAAAACAAAATTTACCCCCTCCATAATGTTTCAGACATATTATGGCGAAAATAACAAAATTTGGGCTTTTAATTATTATTTTGGCTCTAAAGTTATTATTTGAAAAGGTATTTAAAAACTGAAAAGACTTTCTTTTGGGAACTTTTCCTGTTCTTTCAGATGATGCCAATTAATTATACGTCTCACTTTGACAAGCGCCTAAGTAATAAAATAATTCTGTAACGAGAACTTGAAAGTACCTAGTATTTTCCGTTTGTACGGATCAAAAATAGTATAAAAGAAAAACTATTTCGAGCGTATTTCACTACCCAGAGACCTTTACAACATAAGTATAAAGTATATTGAAGACATGAAGAGTGATACTGAAAGCGTTACACACCTACCTTCCTACCTATCTAGTGCCGGATTTACCTATAGGCCAACTAGGCCCTGGCCTAAGGCCATGAGTCATTGAGGACCCAAAACTCCAGCGGCTTTTTTAACTTTAAACGACAAGCGGGCAGAGGCGGAGGGCTTAATTTCACAGTATACAAAAATATGTGAAAAAATTCCAAAAATGAATCCAATGTTGACCTTGAAAATTCGCAAAAAATTGCCTGTAGCGCTAGGTGACCCGTGAAAAATCAAAATTAAAAAAATTGGGTCAAACAAATTTCTCCAGAACTCTTCCGAGAACTAAGAGACGCACTGATTTTTCTTGCTCCAGGGAGCTGAATATCGGACTACACTACTACACCACTGAACATGCTGTTAGAAAACAGCAAACTATTTTAAAGTAAATTTGCAATTAATTGAGGGCCACCACTATTTAATTCGTCCGGGCCGTTTCTCCTCCATGATCCGTCCTTGGGTCGGATCACCTTTTTAAGGGGCCCATTCTGTTCTTTTGGCCTAGGGCCTATGAAAACCGTAATCCGGTACTGTACATATCTAATTTAGTTGATAAACAAAAACAGAAACTCTTTAAGTTCGTAAACCTCTTTCGATTTCTTTTGTGTATTACAATCTTTTCAATGTATACCTAATACTAAAATGTGCGTATCAAAATTAGAATAGGTAAAGTACTAATCAACGTCATGAAATTTGCTGCGATGCTAAAATTTCTATAAACTTATTATCGTTTATTGACTTTTTTAGCAGATAGTAAGTAAGGGTTTAAGTTTGTATTCTGGTTAGAATAAAATATAAGGAATAGTTAAAATGGAATACTTAAGCCATTGTTGTAATTCTTGAAATTCCCGAACAGTCCTTTTCATATTGCAATATCTGAAGATGTTGGCGTCTTTGAATTGAATTGAAAATTGTAAACCACCCTAGCCATACCCCGACATTCCTTACATTGAACATTCACGCCAATAACCGAATGACAGATACGTGCCATTTAAAATTTTCAAGAGTGAAAATTTAGCATTTACTTACTTTATCACCAATCAATCGCTTTTAATAATTAATACTTTTAAAGTCCATCTAATAAGTACCTTACCTACATTCGGAAGTTACGATAAGTAAATCTCAAACGTAATAACCGTTTGTATTCGTTGGTAAGTATAATTAAAAATGGAAACTTCTAATATATTTGAATAGCTAAAATGGTATATTTAAAAAAATAATAAAAATACGTAATAGTACACTAGAAAGGAAAATTGGTCCTGGCGCATTCATCACAATAAAGTAACTAAATGCTAATATGGTAGTGATACATGTGACGTCCTATACAATTATGGGATTAGCTCGATGAAAATTGTATTGAATGACATCCATCATGAAGAACCATTCATAACAATGACAGAAATACTACACCACGTATGCCGTTTCTGTTACAACCATGTTATAAAACTGGTTTCGATTTGGGCGGTCTTTCTTTTATAATTTGATATAATGACCTGCCCTTAATATGACTACCTACCCTTAAAATTATACTTTTCTAATTAGTCGAAACAGAAAGCGATTCGCTCAAAAAATTTGATGAAATTACACTCGAGCCCAAGTAATGATTTACATGACTAATTAAGAAACATTTTTATAAAGCTTTCAAACGATATCCTCACTGATATTTCCAAATATTTAATACGTTCCGTTAGGTTTGACTAAAAACCGTGCTTTATTTTCCTTACAATAAATAAGTACATATTATACAGAGTGTCCACTCAAGCGCGCGGTCTGCTAAATACACTGTGCACTGATTAGCCATGTCATGAAACTATAAAGTAACGCAAAAACTTTATTTATTTATTATTAAGTACCATGATGCTATATGATAGGCAATAATTAAGTTCTAGCCGTCCTTCCATAGACAATATTCATAGCCCTAACCACGTAACAGAAATTTGCTTAAATTTGAACCGATTGTATACCTCTGACTAGGGCTGTCACTTATTTCGATACTATCGATATATTCGATAAAAAGGTAGGTATAGGAAACATCAAATGAAATACAGAAGCAAAGTTGCAACTTATATGGTATAACAAATTCAAACATGAGGGGTTACATTTAAAATAAGTGGAGGAGAATAAAAGTGATCAAATTGCTAAAATAACGGATTAGTTCATACAATAATAAAATAAAGCACAAGACACAAGACCCACCAACAAAGTATTTTTATAGGGTCAAAGAATTATAGACACAGTGAAGGAAGAGATGAACTACTTTACAACTGCATAGAAAGAGGACTGAAACTTAAATCTGTTAAAATATTAAATGTTTTGTATCACTAAATAGATAATTTTACAATCTTCTAAACATCTAAACCATTAAAATACCGATATTATCGATACATAATTTCGAAAATATCGATATCGGCTTTATCCAATAACCGTTATTCGATGTCCTAGCTCTGACACTGAGAGTGAAGTGAAAATTCTAATTCATTGGTTTAATAACTTTCACAGCCTAACCTATAAGCCCACTAGAAAGTTTAAACTTTAAAGGATTGTATATGTTCGATAGTAGCTGCTAACTAAAATTCAGGTTCATGGGTCTGTCACTTTGTGAACAACTTTCACAGCTATGACAACTATGAGAACTATGAGAATTAGAGAAACGATTGTATAGTTTCGATAGCGAAGCTAAGAAATTGAAATTAGGTTCATATGTCCCCAGGACAATGTGATCTTTTAGTGTTTAATATAATTTAAAGCATTTAAAAAAAAGCTGTCAGTCTTTCGAAACTAAGCGAGAACAGTAGACGCTTCGTACTTCTTAAAAGAAGATATACACGAATAGGAACTCTCCATTTCTTATTACAAAAATAATTTCAATAAGTTGTACCATAAAGTAAAGATTAATTACTCTATGGTTGTACTAAACTACTAAACACCTGGTAATATCTTTCATACCCACATGAATAACAGCTTACTTTATGTAAAAAATACTTTTAAAAAACTACCCTCATGACTTACAACATAAAAATGATCCACAATAAAAATTAATTAAGCAATGTACCTAAACTAATAACAAAATATTGAGTGTCCAAGTTTGCTATTGATATAGGTGGAACACTTTTTACTTTGAGAACATTACTATCCATAAACTGTTTCTATTAGAGAAGAGAGAGTTTCTTTAAACTGATCAAGCTCAAGTTCTAAAAACTGCTAGAAAGAAAATTAAATAATAAGCAATACCATATTTTGACTAAAAAATTTATTTCAGTACCTAATTCTTAAGAAGTAAAATCATTCAACGTCCTTCCCTTACAAACAGATACATACTATGATAAAAAAATTTTAACATATAATGAAATACAACAACAGTAACCTAACTCAGTAAAAATGTTTAACAAAAATAATATAAAATAAACAATTTCTTTAGTAGATTTTACATATTATATTTGAAACGATAAACTATCAGTCCCAATAACCCAACAGTTACACTTGCACCTAGGGTAGCCCACACATATAACTAGAGAATAAATATTAATTTGTGAAAACTATACACTAATTTAACTTACTCTAGAAGACTTTGAAGCCTGGTTCGTAGTTTTAGAATCAGACTTGATTCCACCAAACATTCTACGAGCTAAATCTTTTTCAGACTTCTTTTGCTTCTCACGAATCTTTTCTAAACTTCCAATTTCACTAATTATATCCTTGTCATTTGGAGATAAATTTTTTGCCTTAATTAAAATTTTTAATGCAGCCGGAATGTCGTTTTTAACTTTATAAATCTGCGAAAATATAAAAAATTTTCAGAAGTTAAAACGAGAAGTACTTTCAAGTAACTTGCCTTTGCTTTTCTAAACAAAGCTTTCACGTTATTCGGTTGACAATGTAAAACAGTCTGAAGTGATTGAAGTGCAGCATCGTATAACTCTAATTTTAGTTGTGCTGCAGCCATATTATTATAAACGGTGATTCTATCTTCTAAAAGTTGTTGCAGTGCAGTATCGGTAACATTAGAATCTTCATCTTGCGATGGGAATTGTATTCCACCTTCGACTTCGTCTAAATAGTCCAAAGCTCTTCGGTAACACTGTATGGCCAACTGATTTTCTCTTCGCGAGTACCACCAATTACCTCTCTCACGTTTTCGATGCCTAACATTGTGTGATTAAAAGTTAATTTGAAATTGATTTTAAATGTACTTTAGTAGTATATTCATGAAACTTAAACCTGTAGCCAGTAAGTGAAGATGACAAACACCACTAAATTCATCATAATATAAACAAGCATTACCCTATCGCCCTTCTTTGTTCAACAGTAAGTGTTTCGAGTTCGTCTTCTTCGACAAGTTCCAAAAGTGTAACTTCAAACTGAACAGTTGTATTACTTGGTATTAACGATCCTAGACCTCTTTCGCCGTAAGCTAATCTCGATTCAATTTTTAATTTGCAGACTTCACCGACATCCATTAATCCTATCGCTAAATCTAATCCTTGCACGACCTAAAATAGAATCGTAAGTTTAGCATACAAAAATTATGCTTAAAAAGCAAACCTCTGAATCTCCTACAGTCAATAACAATTCGTCTTCACTCTGTACAACAGTGCCATCCAAAAGACTGCACTCGTACTTTATTTTACAATTTTGTGAACGTTGAGGCCTAGTATTAGGCGTTCCTTTATTTATAACTAGTTTCATAATACTACCACTACCAAGTATATCTTCCCATTGCTCAACGTTATCCGATGGTTCGGTTCCTTCATCACTACCGAGTAAAGTTGGTTCGTCCGGATCTTTAGTTTTAATTACATCTTGACCTTCGCCCACAGTAGCTTCTTCTCCAATTTTTGCTACATCACCATTTGGTATTTCTTGATTATTCATTTTTCTAAACAATATTAACTTATTAACCTTAGCTGTTGACCTGATTTAATTGATTGGAAAATACAATTATTATAGTTCACTTACCAGTTTTAAATGAAAATAAATAAACTAAAACAGAACACATGCAATTACCACTAACAACGGGTCTAACCGAATTGAAATTAATCTTTATTAAAAATTAAAATCTATGGCGACATATGTGTCAAATTCTCGAGAGATTATGTCAGTTGATAACCGGTTTACGGTAAAATTTCGAAAAGATTTCCTAATTAAATTTAATAAATTATTATAATATTATAATCAAATGGAGGTAGAGATAATTGGTAAGAATAGATTAGTTTGTGAGTTTGTGTTTATAGTTTTTAGTTTTGTAAAAATTAATTTTTTATAATCCCGAGATACATATATTGGTATAAGAGCCACTGAGCCACTAACAGTCGTTATGATACTGTAAAATGCCGTTACGATGAAATGCACTTCCATATTCAAAAGTTTTCTTATTTCTCATGTTTATTTTATTATCTTCCGACTTAACCCGTGGACTTCCCATACGATCAACGATCATATTATCATGTTTTTGGGGGAAAATTGCGTTGGTGTGTTGTTTGGTGTTTGATTAGATGATTAGTGAAGTTCAACAGTTGGTTTCAAATAGAGATAATCTGGTTTTGTCTCTCGTTTCCTACACCGATACACACAATCATCATGAATTTAGAGTCTCGAGGAGCTGGTACTGTACAAACACCTAAGTCTCAGATAGATTTAAAATCAATAATAGAAAATGTTAGCCTCGTACAATTACCTTCTGTATTGTGGAAGATGAACTACGACTCAAATCGTGCTTTTTTAATTTTTTGCACATTAAGTGTTTGTGGTAATAAGAAAAACAGTAAATCGGTAGTTTTAACGAGTCTCAACAACTCTGCCGTAACAGTAAATATACTTTTAAATAGTAAACCGATTAATATTCCAACACTTAAGAAAACTGTCGGCAGTTTGGAAGAGTTATCGGTGCTTTTGGGAAAAGTGGATAATTTAGAAATATGTAAAAACAATTTGGTAAATAAAGATAACTGCTTGGTGTTCTGCACAGAAAGTAGAGATATTTGTACAAAATGTATGGAGTTAAATGAAGCAAATAGTAAATCACAAGACTTAACACCAATCTTGTTCAATACAGATAAAGCTCCAATAAGTTCGCACAAAATTGGCACCAATTCAAATTCCACGGACTATACGATTTCAAACGAAAATAGTAGCAAGCAATGCAGATTATGTGGCGAATATGTAGAAAACGTAATCGAAATGGGTAAACACGAGTATAAACATTTTTCAAGTAATGATGAGAAGGAATTTAAATGCTCAATTTGTAATCAAATTTTAGACGATACAATTATTATAATTAACCATTATTTCAAGTATCATGTTGCTGTAAAATTCATTAAATGCCTTGAGTGTAAACGTCAATTTAACACCATCAACTCCCTTAAAAGGCATGCCAGGTAAAAAAAAGTGGTATTAGTAAACTCGATTATTAATAATTCGTTACAGGGATCACGGATCTGTGTGTCTAAAATGCAACTTAAAATTCAAAAATCGAAGTTTATGCGAAAGACATATTTGCAATCCTTCACGGTTAAAGAAGAAAAAACATTACTTGTGTAATATTTGTAAAGTTAAATATGCTACAAGTAAACTTTTTAAGCAGCATCAAAAGGAGCACGAAATCAAAGTAGGTAAAATGTATAAGTGTTTTGTATGTACGATGAAATATAAAAGTAAGCTACACTTAAATGCTCATAAAAGATACTGTAATATGAAGCATATGCGGTTTGCATGTGAAATTTGTACCGAACGTTTTTCTTGTACTTCACAAAAAGTATTTCATATGAATACGAAACACATAGATTATGTCGAGCAAAAATAAACGAATTTGAGATTGAGAAGCAAGTATTTTATTTTCATTTCGCAACTTGAGAACTTATTTTAAAAGTGACCATTTATTAATTTTCATTGGGCAAGTTTTCAATAAAATGATAAATCCTCAAGTTAAATTTTTAAGTTTCCCGCCGTAGAGATGACAGTTCCAATTTATTTTCTAATTTTAATTTTTGACCAATCACGATGGATGATAGATTATTTTTGACACGTCAAGTTTGCTGACGCTTGTAGAAGCTAGAAGGTCGGTGGGTTTGCTTTTGCAATTTTGTAGCGTGGCGTTCATTGTTTTGTTAATAGTTTATGAATGAAATTTTGGTTGAGGTGATAGGGTGTTACGTTCTTTATTAGTTTTTTGGTCTCTTAAATTGCTAAGCAAAATGTTTGGAAAAATGTATTTTATCACTTTGTTCTTAACTATTTTCTTTGTGTATCATTGTTCGGCTTCAGGAAGTTCAGCGAGTACCGGTCCTAAAGTAACTGATAAAGTAAGCAAGTTCTCTTAAAACGTTATTAAACGTCCGTTTAATTTATAAATATTAATTGATTTGACTCTGTAGGTCTACTTCGATATTACTATCGGAGGAGAACCAGCTGGTCGAATTGTCATAGGTTTGTTTGGAAAAACCGTCCCAAAAACTGTAAGAAATTTCGTAGAACTTGCCCAAAAGTCTGGAACTGAAGGTTATAAAGGAAGCAAATTTCACCGAGTTATCAAAGATTTTATGATTCAAGGAGGAGATTTTACAAAGGGAGATGGAACTGGCGGTAAGAATAATCTTTGATGGCTTGTTCTTTAGTTAATATTTGACTCAAGGTCGCAGTATTTACGGCGAACGATTTGAAGATGAAAATTTCAAACTCAAGCATTACGGAGCTGGTTGGTTATCGATGGCAAATGCCGGAAAAGACACTAATGGATCTCAGTTTTTCATAACTACGAAAAAGACGACCTGGTTGGATGGAAGACACGTAGTTTTTGGAAAAATTGTGAATGGAATGGATATAGTACGTAAAATAGAACAAACAAGTACAGATAATCGTGATAAGCCCGTCAACGATGTAGTAATTGCAGACAGCGGTATCGAACCCGTTGAAGAAAGTTTTTCTGTTAGCAAAGACGACGCTACCGATTAATAATTCAATTTTTGAAAATTATTTCTAAAAAGTTGATATTTTATGCAATTGTAACTTTTTAGTTAACATTTTTTACATTTATAATTTTTAAACATTACTCAATTTACTAGTTCCTTAAACAAATTTAGAATGAGGTCACGTAAGAACTTCAATTGAATTAAGGTCTTTTGTTGTTCCTTCATGTAATAAAATTTAAAGTGGTCGATTGAAGTATTTCTTTAGAATTGTATGCCAGTAGACGTGAGCTACATATTTTTTTAATTAATAAAGTGTGCAGTTGAATGTTACGTAACTTGAATAAATAATTGTAAAACTTGTAGATACTAATTGTACGTAATTTGCGAATGCGTGATTTTTTTAAACAATTTTTAACAGCGTTTATCAATAGAAAGTTAAATAAATATCTTATGTTTGATAACATTTGCATTTTACTTGAAGGCTTAGAGCATTGAATTATAATTTTAATCATTAACAATTCCTAAGTTTTTTTGCATACAAAAAGACAATTTCAATTTCTTATGGACTTAGAATCTACATAATATGTGATAAATATATATGTTCTCTTTAAGACGTTTGCTACCAGCGGCCACTATACTGGCCAATGGTGGGTGCCGTGGTGAACCGCGGCCAGTATAATGGTTATATTTTCAAAGCTATTTCTTTACGTTTAAATATAATGAGGTACACGAATGGTGATAGAGAAAACTTTGTCAGTTTACATTACGCGTAGCTGAACAGTTGGGGCCACTATACTGGACGATGGTCCCTTTTTGTTAGTATATTTTTGCTAGAGATAGCATATTTCTTGAATACGTATACAACATAGGTTCACAGTTGCGGTTCACGGGAAGAGAGCTTATAATTTGTAGCGGTAGCGAATGTGCCTTTTCAACAATATATTATTTATTTTATCACTTCTGTAATTCGAAAGAATTTCAAGAGCTACTACACCACAACCTTGTTCCAGTGACGAACTTTACTTTTTATGAGCGTGATTACGCGTACAAAGTTAAAAACACATCGTTTTGTGATTAGAAAGTTGATTCTCATTGATTGAACCTACCTTATTATTAACTGACATTTGGTGTGTTTAGCAAACAAGGCTGCTTAAAGTAATCGGTCAACTATGTTGGGTATGCTGTGCTGACATTCAGCTGCTTATAATCCGAACTGTATTTTGAGAGTCAGCACTCTGGCAACTATAATTCATTGTATACCGACTCTCAGCGTACCGTTTAGCGGATTGTAAGCAGCTGAATGTCAGCATACTCGGTATACTTGACTAATTATGTTAAGTAGATTTGTCTGCTAAACGCACCCATTGTCTTCTTAATTGTAAAAAATAATAGATACTAAATGATAATTCTTACAACTTGGCAATTTTATCAAAGTTGGGCATTTGAGTACAATGTTTATGACTATTTAAACAACGTAACATAATAGCGGCATAAATCCACTGCAAATTAATTTTAGAACGCCAAACCAACGAGTTTGGATGGTTACAAAAATTTTCGTTCCCACTTTTTGGCAAAGGTATATATGTGAATAAACTCCAATCCTTATTAGCTTTTGAATCAAGATCTTCTATTTTTATATTCTGATATTTAATTATATCATAATCCGCTAAAACAATAATATCGACCTTCTCCAAAGCTTTAGAAGCCAATTCGCATTCTGTTAATACTGCAGGCTCAACTGTGGTAATTTGCCGTCCAGCAGGAAGCATGGAGGGGCTCAATCCTGAATCTTTACCACAAGCGCAGTGGTATTTTATATTAATACCTACTTTTAAAGCGGTGCACATATAGGTATTGATTAAAGGAGTCGCTTCGCCTATCCATCCTAAATTTAGTCCACTTAAATATCCATGCTTTTCTTGTATAGCCATTAAATCGGCTAAACCGTCTAAAATTGAAAAGGAGCAACTTCTGACACACACAACTGGTACATTGGATGCTTCTATAATAAATTTAAGTTTCGACTCGTATTGAGACTTACAAAATATCAAATCCGAGTACGACGATATAATCTTGCCTACACTTTTTACACATTTTGTATCCCAAGTAGAATCTATGATAACATTCAAATGAGATTTCATCATGTTTGCAGCAGACATAGCAGAACCTTGTGTTATTAAACAAGGATTAGTCAAGAGTAAAGTTATTTTTCGGTTTTTTAAGTAATTAGGATTAAATTCTTTTTGTGCGAGGAGACACTTTAACTCTATCGCAGTCCACAAAATGGATTTAATTTCTTCTCCAGTTAAATCTGCAGGTGTTAAATAACTACGACCAACTAAATTAACAGAATTTATCGATGTAAAACAAATATTATTAAATTGGTTTAAAAACCTTTGCTTTAACAATTTGAATGTATTAATCATTATGACAGTCAAAGTTTTTACCGTAACAACTAAATTAGTTTACAAAAAAATTCTATTGCTAGAATAAACAATATATATGTATTTAATATAATACAAAAACGAAAGTTAACTTATAATAATTAATAAATAATACATCACTATTTTATTATTTACATAATTGGCCGACTTAGTTTATAGTTATAATAATAATCAGTCTTCAGTCCAATTCAATCACTGCATCTGCAATTCAATATTATCACTAAATGTTTTAGAGAACTTATACCTAAATTATTACACTACAAGTAAAAAACGTAATGATAAAAGCTACAAAATAAATCATATTTTCGATACCACAAAACGTCATTAGTTAATTTAGAATTTTTTTTACGAAAACGATAATAGGTAACAATTTTCAAAAAAAGCATGCTTCAAACCAATTACACTGCCTGATGTAGAAGACGTTTTTGGTCATCTCAAATGTATGTCATAAAAGCTCTTCATTCATCAACGTCTGAACATTTTAAGCTCAAAACTAAGAGGAAGTAGTAACGTTCCACTTACCAGCACAATTTTTTGATACAGATTTGGATAGTGGCAGTCTTGTGGTAGTTTTTGCTAATAATGCCGATACCGTGATTTCGGAATTTTTAGAAAGGTCCGTTAGTACTCTATTCTGATCGATCGATTGCGGCAAATTATCATCTATTATGACTACATCAGAATCATTTGATTTACTTTCAACTGCTCTCCCGTGTTGATTAGTTGGTACTTTGTCCTTGGAGAATACAATCGGCGGTCGCACATTTGGGATCAAATTCGATGCTACATTTTTCTGTTGTTGATTTCCACCAAATGGCGTGTAAGTTCTAGATAAATTCTGCAGAGAAGATAAAGTATTGGGCCTATATCTAGGTTGTTGCTGTGGATATGCAAATTGGTTTACTTGATTTGGCATAGGTCGATTTTCGAGGGCAGCAGGATTAATCATTCTATTTCCCTTAGTCTGAGGAGCTGGTTGAATGTATGTTTTTGCGCGGTTTTGATTAATCTGAGTATTACTAAATAACTGATTCTGATTGGGAGGCATTATGTTACTGTTATTATTATTCGGCAGAAAAACACATTCAAAGGGATTAGTTGGTACCGACGGTGTCAATAACATATTACGTAAGTTTTCATTAACAGAGGTTGAAAATGAATTGGAAATTGGGACTTGATTGGTATATTTTTCCGACATCAGAATATTACTATTATTAGGAACTTGACTAAAATTAAATCATAATTAATTATATTTCAATGTTATTGTAAAGATGATTATTACCCTGACGTATTAGCTTCTTTGGGCTTTTGAGCTTCCTGTAGCCTATGTTCTCCTAATAAAAAAAATTACACATGTATACTTAATTAAATAGTTCATTCAATCATAAAGTTCGATACTTACGTTCTTCATTTTC
Organism: Malthinus flaveolus; assembly: GCA_950108345.1. Taxonomy (NCBI): domain Eukaryota; kingdom Metazoa; phylum Arthropoda; class Insecta; order Coleoptera; family Cantharidae; genus Malthinus; species Malthinus flaveolus. The sequence goes on from OX467285.1 coordinate 66,699,315, forward strand.
TTTATTAAATTCTTCCCACGCAAGACTCATTTCTTCTGTGTTTAAATGTTCATCAGGTTTATTTTCTAATAACGATTGATGCTCATGAAAATTATATATTTCATTGTGTAAATGAAGTAGGGTTGTTAAAAGATCATCCGAAGGTGTTCTTAAAATTAATTTTGGCTTATCCAATTGATAAGTTAATCTACAAATTTTAATTTAATTTAAAAGAAAAGAAAAGTTTTTTGTTTGCTCACTTAAGCATAGACTGTACTTCTTCTCTTCTATAATGCCTCTGGGTTTGTCTTTTATCTATCACCCGACCGAATACTGCTAGTTTGTTAATTTGTCTACCATAAATAACTTCTTCCATAGTTCCCTTTACATAATCGGTAAATAACCAAAGCTTATCAAAACAAATAATTTAAATTATCTTACCATACAAACAAGTCTGTAAATGTAGCATCTCTTAGTTTGACCAAAACGGTACAATCTAAATACACTTTGATTATCCCAAGCGGGATTCCAACTCACATTCATGAGGATTAATCTATTTGCACCTACTAAATTAATTCCAAGACCACCAACGCGATGAGATAGTAAAAATACTCTACAATAAAACAAATTCACAAGTTCACAATTTGCCAGAAATAAACGGTACGAAGGGCCAAAGTAGGAAAAACCGTTTATCTGTGGTCAAACAGTAAATCTTTTAACAAAAATGTCGTACTAATTCAGTCATATTCAATTATTAATTTGTTATTCTATAATACAGATTTGACTTACCTTGTTCGTTTATTTTTTACATTATTAAAATTATGACACATTGTTAAACGTTTTTCAGGCGGTACACTGCCATCCATTCTGTAATAATCTTCGTTTGCTGTCCAGTGTGAAGTCTCTGTTGCGTTTCGATGCAAGAAACTTTCTATAGCGTCTAAATCAACTAGAGACGATGAAAAAATGACCCTAAAAAATTATGACTAAAACAGTGCATCACTTATAATACTAACAATGCTTACACCTTATCACCAACAGCTTCACTTTCACGAATAATGGAGAGCACTATTTTATATTTAGGGCCGTAATCGATATTTGTTTTAAAATCTTCGGGACATGAAGAATGCCACCAATTATTAGGCTGCTCTATGACTTCCTTATTGGGAATGCTATCGGACCACTCTTTTTTTTGTTTAATGCACTATACACAAAAATATAATAAATAAAATTTAGAACCTTTTTCTTTAATAGTAAACAAATTTCTTAATTGTTAATTATTAGCTATTTTTTTCACTAAAGTACAAAGTTACATTGCTGTAATTTTTAACTTCATTAATTTTTCTTCTTTCGATTTTTTCTTTCCCTTTTCAAGAATTATTTAAACACATTACCGACACTTTAAAATACGGAGTCTCCATTTTCAATTAAAAAGTGTCATTAACCCATTAACCGCCAAAGATGCGTAAACGAAACCTTTAGAATTAATTTTTTTTAGCCAATCAAGGGCCCTAATGTAATCTTTTTTTTGACGATAATTTGTTTTCCATAGTTCAAACAATGTAACAATAATTTTTATTTCCTGAAAATGTCGTTTCTTATACACTTAAAAAATTATCCAATATGGCATAATTTAACGAATTACGACTACTCCCAATAAACTATTTTTTTGACTAACTAATTTTGAAACAATAATGACTTTTTTATGCTAAACATTTAGAAAATACATAAGTTTCACACACTACTTTAAGGTTTTGGGTTATTTTTTGAAAATAGATGGTTATAATTGCATGTTTATCTAAAGGGTTCGTATACGCACCTTTGGCCAATAACCGTATAGAAAATTTTTTTCTTGTTTGTGAAAATAAGCGTGAATTCAGAACTCAGTAAATGTTAGTGGAGTACTACATTGTACAATGTTTTTATTGAACCTAGTTTTCTTGTTTATCGTTTTATTTTGGATATCCCAAAATTAGCCAATTTTCGGGATAGGAGCTGAAAAGACCACTAACCATCAACGAATTGATATCTATATCAGAAGAAGATCCTCATTGCAGCAATATTAATTCCATCGATGTTATTTATGTGCCATCAAAAACGGATCAAGTTACCGATGAAGAAGACATCGATGATAACGTTATTAGAGAAAGAACGCTGAAAACTGGAAGCGGATATTGCAGGAACATATGTAGACAATTAGATATAGAAAATGATGATGTACGGATGACGATTCGGACGATGACATTCTTTTGAGAGAGCTAGCAACACTGTATAAGGAGGAGTGGACCATCACAGTGACGGTGCCAGGGTTTTTAAAATGGGTCGGCACAATATTTTCGTGATGGGCATATACATTTTTAGAGAAATACGATAAATATAAAAAACGTCAAATCGTAGCCAAAAAAATTCGGGGGGGGGGGGGGTTGCAAGCAGAGTTGGTCAATTTTGCATTACTTGCGTTTGAATTTGAATTTTTGATTATTCAAGGTCAAACGGCTTCAAAATGAAGTTCCGGAATTTTAATAGCCATTGATAAGTGTCTCCAAAGAAGACGTTTCACTAAAACAAGGGATAAAAATTAAGAATTTAAGAAGAAGAAGTTTGTTAAAGTTTAGTGGAGAAGCAGGGGCTTCTGAAGCCGAGGACAATGTTTAGTGTCTTCCTTCAAAGCATGAAAGGCCTTCTAAAGCCGCTTTACCATATGCCGTAAGATTAAACGAGAATAGGCATGTGCAAAAAAACGCTGATTTTGCAAAAACGAAACGCTGATTTTGCAAAAACTACTTATTTGTGTAAAGTTTTGACAATTTTCATATAGAAAAATAGATTATTTTGTTAAATTATACAATTATCGTACTTTTGTAAATTTAAAACTTTTATACTGGACTCCGCCAAAGGTGCGTATACGCACCCTAGCGTTTCTCCTTCCCTGTAATAATTTTTTTTAAATTAATGCAAAATTTGTCTTAGTTGAAGGGTTTTGAACATATTTCAAAAAAAAAATTATTGAATTTGCAATTTTTTCTTGTCTTGGCCGTTAATGGGTTAATGAAATGTTAAAATAATTAATTCCTGAAATGGAACGAAAAAGTTCCAAAACTTTTAATAAAATTTAAAATAATACTATTAGACCAGGCGCCAAATGTAGTTGAGTATGCAAAAATAGAGGAGCGCGAAATTTTTACGGATTCGTGTACCTGGGACTCTAAGCTACATAAAAGTGCATGTTGCCAGCAAAATCTATGGTTCCTTTGTTTTTTATTCTCACTTTTGTTTAGCGCCTAATTGTGTAGATGCAAAGTTCTATCAATACCTTGGATACTTTTCATGCAAGTACACAGACGTATTTACAAAATTTATTATCTCTTGTTCGATTTCGTTATCTGCCATGGTTTAGGCGGAAAACAATAGTTTTCATGCGCTACATATTATAACCTGCATTATATATATATATATGTATATTTTAACAATAAAGCTCATATCTAAGATAGGGTAAGTTTTCTATGGACATGTATAGAGATGAAGTTGTAGAAGAGGAAAATTGTCTTTGAGTGTGCTAAATTAAATTTGTTTATTTAAACAATTTAACTCCCCCTAGCACATCCCACGCATGGTGTTTTACGTAACTCGGAAACTATGGCTCGCACAGAAAAAACCTCAAAATCATTCTTGTTGGAAACTTTGTATGCTATATTTCTATACTGAAGTATATTTGACTTCAGATGCACCTTTTCCTAGATAATAGTCAAAAACCAATTTAGGGGTTCTTTGTTAAATTTAAAGACAATTTCATCCACGATTCAGAGGAAAACTTTTTTGCAATCGTTTCCAATGTTTTAAGGAATGGGAGAGTAGGTAGAAGAGAGGAACGAAGATGTTTAAGTTTGTAAAATATGAAGACCGCGTTATGTTAACGAGTATGAGTTTGGCACGGTACCAAATTTCAATATTTTCGATGTTGCCAAACACTCTAATGATCCAAACATTCTTTATACTATAGGTATAGGTAATTGCTAAGTTATTAAAGAAAATGGAATATCAGGTAACAGCGTCTGCAAGTCCGCATCTATCGCAACAGTTAGTGCATCTAAAAATATAGCGCGTGGTAGTGGGTAAGGGAAAGAAATAAGGTACCACAATAGCTACTGGCAACATGTATTTTTACGTTCCTCTAGGGTTTAAGGTATACGTATAGGTGTTCTTATATTTTAAAAACTCAAATATCTTCGTTCTTCTCTCCTACCTACTCGCCCATTCCTTAAAGCATCGGAAACGATTGTAAAAAAGTTTTCCTCTGAATCGTAGATGGAACTGCCTTTAAATTCAACAAAGAACCCCTAAATTGGTTTTTGACTATTATCTAGGAAGAGGTGCATCGGAAGCCAATAATAATTCAGTATAAAAATATAGTATACAAAGTTTCCAACAAGAATGATCATGAGGTTTTTTCTGTGCGAGCCATAGTTTCCGAGTTACGTAAAACACCATGCGTGGGATGTGCTAGGGGGAGTTAAATTGTTTAAATAAAAAAATTTAATTTAGCAGACTCTTAGAAAATTTTCCCCTTCTACAACTTCATCTCTATACATGTCCATAGAAAACTTACCCTATCTTAGATATGAGCTTTATTGTTAAAATATACATATATATATATATATATATATATATAATGCAGGTTATAATATGTAGCGCATGAAAACTATTGTTTTCCGCCTAAACCATGGCAGATAACGAAATCGAACAAGAGATAATAAATTTGTTAAATACGTCTGTGTACTTGCATGAAAAGTATCCAAGGTATTGATAGAACCGTTACAGAAATATTAGGTCCTTTGCATCTACACAATTAGGCGCTAAACAAAAGTGGGAATAAAAAACAAAGGAACATAAATTTTGCTGGCAACATGCACTTTTATGTAGCTTAGAGTCCCAGGTACACGAATCCGTAAAAATTTCGCGCTCCTCTATTTTTGCATACTCAACTACATTTGGCGCCTGGTCTATATTGTATTGAGAGACAGCTCCTTATTGATGCTGGCGACTTACACAACCTAGAGCAGCGATGGCAAACCTTTTTTGGTGGCGGGTCAAACAATCACTTTTATTTTTTTAATATGAAGTCGTGGGTATATTATTTGCAGTGACAGCGCTATAGGGATTTTTAAATGGGTGAGCACAATATTTTCGTGATGGACACATACATTTTTAGATAAATATAAGAAACGTCACGTTCAAGGCCGTAGCCAGAAAAAATTTTCAGGGGAAGGTTTGCAAGTAATATTGGACAATTTTGCATTTATAGCGTCAGAAATAAAATGAAATAGCGCCGCAGGCCCAAATTTTTGCCCGTTCAAAGTCAAACGGCTTAAAAACGAGGTTCCGGAATTTTAATAGCCATTGATAGTATCTTCAAAGAGAATGTTTCACGAAAACAAGGGATGAAAATTTTGGTCATTTTTTTGTCTAATTTTCTTTTAGTTACAAAACTTTAGCTTAGACTTCGTGAATATGCTCGTGGGCCATTAAAAATTGCCTCGTGGGTCAGTCTATGACCCGCGGGTCATAGTTTCGCCAACGCTGACCTAGAGGTTCAATAGAATCAATACAATAATAGAATCAAAAGAGGTTATTGATCCTCTCTACTGGTAGTAGTCACCAGCACCAGAACAGAAAGGTATTTTATTTAATGAAAGAATAACCAATGACAGACCTATGACTAACAATTAAGAAAATTTAAAATATTACTCTCAGCATAATTATTAACTTGCCTGTTCTTTCAAGTGAAGTAGATATGGATGCAAACAAATAAGTTGCAGATTGTTGAAATGACAAAATAATTTCGTTTCTATCTTTTGCGTTTCTTCTTTTGCTATGTCTAAATATTGCGAGTAAAGTTGAGCTTGCAACGGATGTAACTGAATTAATAATACGTAGTCATATTTTTTTGGTAAGTAATTCTGCAATTCTTTAGCTTCATATCTCTAAAAAGTTAATTGTAAATAAGAAAATGTGCAGATAATACCATGCACCAAAGAAAAATTAAACGTTTAAACGAAATCAGTTGATTATTATAATTCATTATACCTGAAAAACAGATTCGTTTAGTAAAGCATGTAACACATGACTTCGTTTTTTCATTTGTTTAATATCTGCTTCGGTCGAATCGTGGTACTGTCCATTATTGATTGGATTTACGAAACGATTTGTGAACTCGCTATAACTTCCAAGCAAATTTGGTTTTACAAAGTTGATCATGTAATAGTCTATAATAACAAGTAAGTTTTAACATATCAGTAAAATAAAGAATAAATTCTTTAAGATTATTTAAAATTTATTAATGTTTACGTTTAAAGTTTAATATTTTCTATACTCACATTCAGACAAGTTATTTTGCATCGGTGTTCCAGTAAGGATGATTCGACGTTGTGTGGCAATTTCCATTAAAGCCTTTGTTCTAACAGCTTTTCCATTTTTAAGTAAATGTCCTTCATCCAAAACAACTAAATCGGGACCTAAAAATATTTAAAAAAATATTTTATCAAAAAAGTATTTTATCAATTGATTAGTTCAATCAATACCTGGATCTATCAACATTTTTCTGACAGACTTTAAGTGATTAACTCTTTTAGCTGTTTTGGGCGTTGAAAGTGTACAAAATGCTTCATATCCCATTACTAATACACCAGTTTTCTTCTCCCATGTTTTAATTTTTTGACGCTTCTGTTGCCAATCACACTGTTCACTAAAAAATTTTGTAAATCACAAGTATACTACAAAAAGAAGCTTTAAATTACCTAATACAAAAAATATTAATTGTCACAGTATCATTCAGATTTCGCAATCCTTTTTTAAATTCATTTTCCCAATTTAATACTATAGAAAGGGGACAAACCACCAGCACATACTTTGTATTGGTGATGGGGTGGGCAAATAATGTATGTACAAGAGTAACAACCTATAAATAAAATAAAAAGTTGAGATTAACGGAACGAGTAAAATTGATCTCGAATTAACAAATTAATAATATACCTGTAAAGTTTTACCAAGTCCCATGGAATGAGCAAGAATACAACCAGTACCGGGATCGTAACTTTCTACTTGTTTTGCACTTTCGTAACAACTATCGAACATAAACCGTACACCTCTCTTTTGATGTGGTTTAAGATTTTGTGTTAAAAATGGGTGTACTGTAATCACTGGCTTTTTAGTATTTTCATCGATATCTAATATTAAATTGTCTGTTGTACCACAAGTTTTCATATAACTCTCCACCTAAAATAAGATGTTTGTTGTTTTGTAATTTGTAATGTATTCAGTATAATATGCATTACCAATTGATTCTTTTTAACTAGTCTTGCATTTCTATTTATTTCTAAAATATTTGCTCGTTTCGTAGTAGCGTTTAAACTCCTATCTGAGGCAATCTACCAAGATACAGAAAATTAGAAAACTCATAAAATTAACCTATTAGATGTAACTTACAGCTCGAATATTTTTGCGACCTTTAGGAGTTAATTCACGTTCGATATCAGTAGAATCATCCGAAGACTCCCATTTGACAGTTCGAACTTTTCTTGAATTTTTATAAGTTTTGACGCTAAAAAAAAACTTGAATTACGAATAATTACGAGGGGACTACAAGTACTTACAATTCGATACTGCTATCTGAATCACTACAATTCACAAGATCATTTGCAGTATTTTCTACAGATTTCATTTTGGAATTAAAGTCATCATTTTCATCATTTGATAACTTAGAAGTGGATGGAAGATCTAGGTCTCTGTAATAAATAATTATTATAAACTAATCCATAAATAATCCAAAACACTTTCTAAGGCTACCTCGATATTTTAGATTTCTTCGTTTTCTTTTTAGACGATTCGCCGTCTTCATCATTGGTACTATCTGTAGAGCTACCACTGTCATTTAAACTGGCTCTTAAAGCAGCATCATTCCTCCATTTACTTCTGTTACTTGCAGTTCTTTTTTCCTTCTTAAGTAAATTATAAAAATAAGTTGATGCAAAGTATACTGTTAGAGTGTTGTGACATTAGTATATTACAAAGTATTTTTTAGCTATTAAGACGTAATATTTTAGCAATTTTAAAATGCAATTTCCATAGAGAAGGTAAGGGAACTTTCAAATTTAAATAAAAAGATGCTAGCATTCGCTATAACTATCTCTTCCAAGTTTTTGAAGTACTATTACTTTCTTGTACAAAGTAGGGAAAGCTGCCTTTAGGGAAATTATTTACTAGTGTATTATAAATATACATGAAGTTATTTTTAGTATGTAATTAATTTTTATATTTTAGTCCAGGAGTAATTTTTAAGCTGAAGAAAATTCAAATAGATTTTTCTCGATTGCATAAGCCCAATAAATTAAGCAATTTCTATTTCAAAGTGTGTAAATATTACATTTAAATTCAGCAAGTAAGTATTGATATCTTATACTTATGACTCCCAGCATAAGTTTAAATGGTTTTTAAAAGATGCTCTAATTGTTTTAAAATTACTAAAAATATTAAATCCTAATTAATAGCTAAAATATACTTTGCCAGTGCATACTAATAAATATTCATTATTTGAATACTGTACGTTTCACGTTATTCCAGAATGACATCTTGGCTTTACTTACGATACGTCGGTTAAAAAGACCATAAATTAAACTTACAAAGCCATCTGAGACATTTGTTCAAATATTTACCTAGAAGAATTAAAGAAAAGAGGTAAAATTTTGAACAAATGTCTCAGATGGTCAGTTTAATTTACGACCCTTTTCAACCGGTTTACCGTAAGTAGACATGAAGTCATTCTGGAATAATGTGCAGCGTACAGTACAGTTTACCAGCTCTGCTTACCTTCACGATTAATTCAGTGTCTTGATCTTGATCATTAACAGGAGAGCACTTTCTCTTTTCCGGTGACTTAGATTTATTTTTATCATTATTATCACTCAAGTAATCACTTTCTGAATCTGAATCAATAACAACTCCATCACTAAGCACCTCATTCCATTTTATTTCAATATCCATAGCTGGAGGAGAACCAACGAGTGACATATTATTGTCGTTATCTGAATTACTATTTGAATCGGTCAAACTACTAGAATCTGTGTCTTTTTTATCTTTCGAAGTCCTTTTGAGTTTTTTAATTTTCTTCTGTTTGCGATCACTTTTTGAATTATTTTTACGTTTATTCGTTAAACTATCCAGATTTGTTAACCTAATTTGTTTGAAAGCAGATGATAATAGCTATAATAAAATACTATCTTATGCATACCTATTAATCTCCTTCCATTCTTTGTCTTCGACATTATCACCGGTTTGGGACAAAATAACGTGACCATTTACATTTAAACAATCCATAATCTCAGAGCTCAACTCTTTAACTTCAACGGAACATCGTTTTAAAGAATTTTCAATGTTTTGAGTTTCTGATTTACTATCACTTCCACTTTCAGTACCAGATTTTGGAAGTTCTGGCAATTTATTGCTTATGTGGTATGATACATTAGTTATTGGACTTTCTGTATCACTAGAAATATATAGTTGTACAGGTCGCTCAGATTCCACTGAGATATATGATGCTGTACAGTGCGCTAATGATTGGATAGAGATAAAGTTATTCACAACGACTACTGCACACCCGGTCGTATATCTCAGTTTAATCTGAGCGGCCTGTAGTAATAGTATGTGGTAATATCCTTTCCGATGTACGTGACAAATGGCGTCAAAATCATACCAAAGTAACTAATAAACATGAAAAGTAACTGTCTATAGCTATACCTACACTAAACATCATGCTGGTATAGCGAATTTAGCTTTAAATGTTGGCGGTACTCATGAAACTAGAAAATAAGCGAAAGGGTTGAACGTGCAAAGAACAAGCTGTCAGTTGCATAAAAAAGTTCTGAGAATTTCGTAGAAGGAAAAGTGAGAGTACCCTGGCGTACTCTGCAGCGCACGTTTACTGAGTAACACCCCCTTTCGTTACTGATCCTTCACTTTTAAATATCCTCAAACTAGCTTATAACCATTCCACTTATTTTCTAGTTCCATGGCGGTACTGTATGTTGTCGAATTAATTCTAACTTGACATTTTGTTTTATTATTAATAGATATGTGCTATTACAAGTATCATCGAGTTTCTTCGATTATAAAGAAAATTGTTCCTTTCAGAACAAATTATTGTATTATTACCGTTTCCGTCAATTTTAATTTGTCTTAAAACTACTGTAAAAAGGAAAATCAAAAGCTGGCAACAATATTAAAATCACGTTTGATCACATATCACACGCAACGGAAAAGTTATTAGTATAGATTTAACTATAGTAAATACTATATTATATGGATGTACTGGTCGCGTCACAAGACATGAACCAGAGTTAGCGCATCCCGATAAGCGACGACGAATTCCGATTACAGATCAAGCCAATGCCACACCACTACTTTTAATTTAACTCGGCTTTCGGGTATGAGGACGGTACCTAAACAGCTATTGTGCACTCAAGTCCCCTCTACTTCCTGCTCATGTCCTGTGACGCGACCTGTATATTGTACATATTTACGAGTAAAACAACTATACCTTGCATCACTGAGATTTGCATCACTAAGATTCAAATCACTACTAAAACTGTCACTTATTGAATCACAATCATTTTCAGATAAAAGACGGAAGCACTGGTCGACTTCTTTAATGCCTTTAATGACATTGTTAATGTCTCTTTTATCATCTTCATCTTTCGATACACTATCAGGAAGTTGCAAAGCTGTAAAAAAGACTATTTAGAACGAATACTTAAAAAATAAGAACCCGCACAATTTATTAAAAGAAAACTAAGTAATCATAAGAAACATCAATTTTATCTAAAATTATTTTTTCAATAATTTCATTTTAATCAATTGCGTGAATTTTTGTAATAGCTAATTTAATAAGATATTAACTTTTTCAAGGGCCCGGTTCACAAAATTTATTACCCATAAATAACAACAAAATAAAACACAAAGTGAAATTAAAGATGAAGCAAATTACATGTTTCAAATGCACAACAAGCTGCCAAGCTTCATATTTAAATAATTTGGAAATACAGTAGAACCTCGATTATCCGTGCGTGGATTATCCGTTCGGCGGATTATCCGTGCACTTGTTATTACTATTTTTTTTAAATTTATGTATTCATAATATCATAATAATAATTATTTAACATTATGTATTAATGCTTCACAATCGTTTAGAATTTTTCTTCGAATTTTTGCTTACTTTAAAGATTTGCACTTTTATTAAATACAAAGATATTCTATTTGGTGTCTATGTAGATATAAAATTTTTCAGAATTGCTGTATAGAAATGGCTATTAGATAACAGTGCCAATTATTGGTGTAGCATTTCTGCTTGCCCTTTACCTACACACACATTCATGTTTAAGGACATGTTACATCTCATTGTCTGATTTTTTCAACTAAAATCATTGTAGTATGTACATGTAGATTATTGTGGTAACCAAAAGTCATTTATTATTATCCGTGTTTTTCAATTATCCGTGCAGAGCATGGTCCCAGTCGCCCCGGATAATCGAGGTTCTACTGTACACAAATTGTAATTTTACTTTTGGTTTTATAGTTTTATTATATTATATTTATCGTGAGTTATAATGAATTTCCAACAAGTAAGGGCCATCTCAATCACAAATTTTAACAACTGCAAGTTTTGCAATTTTCAATAATTTTAAATTTTTAGGCACAAAATTATAAATGACAATTTAAAAATAATGCATAAGCCACTGTGGAGAAACATACTTTCAAAATCCATATCTTCAATAGCTTGTTGTGGATTTAATGCTATAGTGTCGACTGAAAACAAGCTATCACCAGATTTTATACTAGTATCGGTGTTAAAACCATCACTAGATTTGCCACCATCACCAACTTCATTTGCAATAATTTCAACTTTTGTATTTTCACATACATCTTCATTAACAAAATCATTGATGTCATTATGGTTATTGTTAAGTTCTGCAATATTTTTTTCGGATTCAATGTCATTTACTTCGTAATTGTTATCGGTATCAACATGTTGAACTATTACGTTAGTTTCGCTCTCATCAATGGCAATCTCCTGATTTCTAGAATGTTCAACTATTACGTTAGTTTGACTCTCATCAACGTCCATCTCTTGACTTCTAGAATGTTCAACTATTACGTTAGTTTGACTCTCATCAACGTCCATCTCCTGACTTCTAGAATGTTCAACTATTACGTTAGTTTGACTCTCAACAACGTCCATCTCCTGACTTCTAGAAGTACATCCTACAATTGTTTAAATATTAATTAGTTCTGAGCTATTAATTCAAATTTATTTATCTTTATTGGATAATTTTGAGTCTTTAAAAATATACAATTTGATTCAGATAGGTCAAAACAAAATGGTAATTCATGCAAGACATACTTACCAGGTTTATTATAAATGATATAATCTGAATAATGAATTTGTTCTTCTTCATTAGAATCTGAATCAGTATCTTTAGTAGGTTTCAAACGTAATTTGCTTCGATTTCTTAATTTACCCCGTATTTTTTGTGTTTCTGTTGGAGTCTCTTCTGGCTTTGTTTTCAAATCAACTTTTAATTCTGATAACTTATCCCAGCATTTACTTTCCCAAACAGTAACATTTGTTTTTATTGAATCACACAAGTTTAAAACATACTTGTAGCCTCTAGTTACTGTGCCTACAGTAACCATTTGATTCCGAAATTCTGCTGCAAATTCATCTCCTATATCATGCAATTGAGCACATAATAATTTTAATTCAGATATCATGGTTAAAACGTTTTCTTGATTGGTTCTGCATTCAAGTTCGGCATCACTTGTTCCGGTTTCATGTACACTGAAACAAACACAGTTCTACTATTTTAGTACAGGAAAATCAATTATACTACTAGACTGGGCTATATCTACGGTATGATGCATATTAGTCCAGCAAAAATACAGCATAAACTTGAACAAATTAGGGGAAAGCTGAATTTTTGTAGGTAAGTAGTATCTACCACAGGGAGTATTTTCACTAAAGTCCCCACTTCTTCCCTGCCTGCTTTCCCTCCTTCTGCCCCAACAAACATTGAATTTGCAGTATTTAGCTTAGAAGACTTTATCTCCTAAACCAAAAAAGATATTGACTTCAAATTAGTTTCCCTTCATTCCTAGAACTATCTTCTACTTATATTCCCAATGCACTGCATGAGGTAGAATAAGGATGTAATTAAAGATGTTTTTAAAAAAGTTCCTGTCAGATTTCGCCTTCGCCAGTTTGGAAGAAATTAAAAAACAATTTCTGTTTGAAATTGTAACATTAGTGGAGAGATTTAAAGATTTATTATATCATATCAGATAGAATAAGAAGGTAGTTATTAGTGCTGGCAAAAACCGAAAATTTTACGAACCGAATATTCGGTTCACAAAAAAACCGATTCGTTCAAAAACCGAATAATTAATCGCTTCAAAAACCGACTCAAAACCAGACTCGAAAACCGATTAGCAATTCGGTTCAAAAACCGACTCTAAAACCGATTAGCAATTTGATTAAAAAACAGAGCCGTTTTATGTTGTATATACCTACGTACTACCTATCTACAGGATGTATCAAATTTTGTGTTAAGTACAGGGATCTCGCTTATTAGCGGAGATAGAGAGTTGGCTAAATGAACAAAAACGATTCTCGAGTTATGCCTACACCGTACACCAAATCAAAAAACAAAATTTACCCCCTCCATAATGTTTCTAAAATATGGCGGAAAATAATGCCACGCGTAGATAATTATTGAAAATCAAAAAGGTCACTTTCGGGAATGAAATACACCTAGCCATCAGGATGTATACAATTACGCGTATTAGATAACGGATGCCCAGATCGGCATATTAACCGTGAGACCCGAGTTTATTGAACAACCTAGTGATTAAGTAATTTTTAATAAATAAAAGTGGGGAATAGTTAGATAGAGGAGATAATAGGGGGTCAGTTAGAAACTAGGTACTAAATCCAAGCGATCGGATTCGATTATCCGAATAACGAATACCTTCTAACTTCTAAACACATGGTTATCCGTTATTCAAATCGATTATCCAAATCGGTTACCCGTTATTCGAATCGATTATCCGAATCGGCTATCCGTTATTCGAATCGATTAATCAAATCGGTTATCCGAATCGATTCGGTTTTTTAGTATTCGTTAACCAAAAATGAATATCATAAAAACCGCGGTTATCCGTGAACCGACTATTCAGTTAACCGATTATTCGAATAGTGTTGCCAGCACTAGTAGTTATACATTTTTTAAAATCAAAGTCTTGTCAGGGTTTGTCTTCGTCTTTTGTGAGGAAATTAAAAAACACTTAATTTCGAAATAATTGCAACATTAGTGACAGAGCTATTAAACTTCAGGAGCTTCATATTCATAACTTGGAAGTAGGATAGAGATTTATTATATCATATCATATAGAAAATAGATGCAGTTAAATAATTTTTAAGACCAAAGTCGTGCCAGGTTTCGTCTTCACCTTTTGCGAAGAAGTTAATACAAGCTATTATTCGAAATTCCAATATTAGTGAGCGGGCTATTGAAGTTTAGGATCTTCTTATTCACAACTTGGAGGTACGATACAGATAGAACAAGGTTTTAGTTACAGGTTTTTTTAAACAAAGGTCATAAATGGTTTCGTCTTCGCCTTTTGTGAAGCAACGAAAAAAATTTGCCCTATTTTGCAATATCGATAAGCGCGTACCTGAATGTTTAAAACTAATATTTCCTAATTTGAAGGTGTGTGAATTAGTTAACATGTTAGATAAAGTAGATTAACAGTGTAATCAACGGTTTTTTCATACATAAGTGAAGGCAGGTTTCAGTTTTGCCTTTCTTCAGCTGCTCTTAAATATCGTTAACCCTGGATGAAGTCTACTTCTCAAAATGAGATTCGGCTTAAAAACTGTTGAAAAACGTGTTGTAGATACGTCCAACGTAATTTCAGCGATTCATCTATTCATCGGTTGTATAATATGTATTAAAAAAGACGAAAATGTTAAATTTTCCGTAATACAACCGTTAATAAGTTCATAAAAAGGCACTTATAAGTGGAGATCCGTTAAAAAAGCTGGGATTAGAGTATTGTCCACGTCTTATCAACTATTGGTTAGACATAAACTGTTATTGTTTTTAACAACAGTATAATTAATATTGGACAAACTACTACAGATAACAAGAAAATGTTCATAACAATTGGCAGGCAATATTTTAAGGATTTGAGGGAAATTAATTTGGAGTCAATATCTTTTTTAATTTAGGAGATAAAGCCGTTTAAGTGAAACACTAAGAGTTCAGTGTTTGAAGGGGCACAGGGGGGAAAGCAAGCGGGGGAGAAATGGGGACTTTTGTGAAAATACTCCCTGTGGTAGATACTACTTACCTACAAAAATTCAGCTTTCCCCTAATTTGGTGCAGTAAAAAACCTTTCCTAAGAGTTGCACCAGGTTGCACATACCACATAAGGTGGTGAATACAGATTTTTATAGAAACTTGAGCTTGAAAAAATAAAAGAAGTTCTAAAAATTACCAATTTTCATCCTGAAAATACTCAGAGTGCATGATTTGTGTTGTTTAATTATTGTTATTAACGTGGCCGTCTCGTAAATAGGGATTTTCATATTTTATTGTTATAACTAGACATTTTTATCATAATCATCACAGCGAGGGCGACATTAAACCATTAATAAACAAAGTGGCGCTCGAGGTCAAACTCCGTCTCCGTCATTATAGTCATACGCACAATCAAAAAAATTTCATTTGCCTCTAGCACTCCCACGTGCATTTTGACAGATAACGAGATAAGAGATAAGATAATCATATGACAGTTCAGTTGCTATTATAGTCATCTAGCCAATCCAGCGAAACAAGAACCCACCCCGTGATTACCGTTCAAGTTGCGCAGTAGGTTTATACTGCAGTTATTTAGCAACGGGCGTAGACAATGCCAAGGAGTTATTACCAATTATTACACAGCTCGTGTTTGCCTAGACTTCGTTGTGCTTATACTGGATTAACATGGTGCAAAATTCCACAAAATCGGTTTAAAACATTTTGTAGCAGGAAAAAGCATCTTTCCTAGTAAACTTAATTATCTAGGATCAGGTAGATTTAATCACCATCATTTTTATTGTATTTTAAATACCCATGAGCCTGTTAACTCTGATCGCTACCTTTCTAGTAAAAATGTTATACTTCTGTTGAACTTACTAATTCAATATTCGCTGGCATATTTTCTGAAGATTGTAAAGAGGCGTAGGCACACAAACAAAACATTTCCAATGTTTTCTTTTTACGATATAGTCTAGCATATCGGTAGACTGATTTGTCTTTAAACATTTCTGCAATCAAACATAGTTTATTACATTTAAAATAATGTTTTTTTTTTTCTTACGATGCAAAATATGGCACGACAATCAATACATCTCATGAAATCCTTTTCTTGCAAAGAACACCATAAACACAACGTTTTATCAGTTTCATCAACAGTTTGCGTTCTACTAAAACATGTTTCGCAAAGAAGCGTTTGTAAAACAGGATGACTATAAACTTGTGAATTAAGAATATCTTCGAGAGAAATACTGCATGAGCATACAGTGCATTTAATATTCTGAATTTCCAAATCTAAAATAAAATTTCGATATTAAATTTCAGTTTTCATAAAAAAGCCTAAGCAGTTAGCATCTCGCATCTCAAGCGTATCAATAAGATCAAGAAGAAGTTCATATTTATGTAAAAACATCAAGAAAAACTTGACTTTTTCAAAGCTGTATAAACTTTAAAGTAAAAGACCTAATTATGACAGACATGAATGCATGCCACTATTTAATTAACTATAATAAGCTGAATAAGTAATTAATAAAAGCATAAAACTGTGTCAAAAATCGAAAATGCTTCAAAAATTTTCGTTTGTTGATGACGAAATATTGATTGAACATATACGTGAATTCCAGTGCATTTACGATCATGAAAATAAAGATTATAAGAATTAGTTAGGTTCTCCAAGCATTGATAATAAAAGTTTCATTATCTTCATAATCTTTGTTTTCTAATATAATCAAAGCTCCTAAAAACTTCTTTAATTCATTATTAAAACGGATTTTCCACTTTAAAACAATGAATACAACTGCCGAAACGTAGTACAGAGTGACATGCAAGAAAAGTACGGAATCGATGAATTCTTACTTGCTTTTTCTTCATATTTAGATTCGCTTTCACTATCTGTAGATATAGATATGGATTTAAGATTATTCGACTTTGAAAAATTGCCTATTTTAGTCGTTACTTGATTTAGAGCTTCTTCTGGCTCAGTCTCCGTTGATGACATAGCTAGAAAAACAATAATTATAATCAAATGCTTACTCGATGTTAACATAAATATAGGTAGCACTGGACGACTGACATACCTATACAATAAAAGTTAAATTTTTTACCTATAGTCCAGTGCAATTAGTGATCCGCGATCGGAATAATTCCGGTAGTCCCAATTTTTTAAATTTGTTTTATAGAAAGGTCTTCTAATGTTAAATCCAAATTCTCGACCTCCGAGACCCTGTGCTCAAGTCGCCATCTTGAAAAAAGCAACCGAAATCACGGGAACATTTAGTTTTTTGAGAATAACTTGCTCCAATCCATCGTACGTAAATAAAAGCGATTATAAAAGTTGCAGGAAACATTATTAGCTACAAGATTGGTCATATTATTTTTTTTCACTAAGTTAACCCTTTTCGAGATATAGGAAAGGGAAAGGGTAACAATGAATTCACGTACTGGATAACTGAGCAATGAGACGCGTAAGTTTTATAAACGGAATCAACCACCAAAGTTATTCTGCACTGCATAAGGTAGAAGGTAGAGGTAAGTAAGGATTTCTTAAAACAAAAGTGGTGCTAGGTTTCGTCTTCACCTTTTATGAAGAAGTTAAAAACACTTTTGTTCGAAATTGTAACATTTATTGACCTTAAGTAGCTTCTTACTCATAACTTGGAGACGCGATAAAGATTTCTCTTATCACAGCACATAGAATAAGGGCGTAGTTGCAGATTTTTTAAAACCAAAGTGGTGCCAGGTTTCACCTCTGCCTTTACGAAGAAGTTAAAAAACCTTTTGTTCGAAATTGTAACATTTATTGACCTTAAGTAGCTTCTTACTCATAACTTGGAGACGCGATAAAGATTTCTCTTATCACAGCACATAGAATAAGGACGTAGTTGCAGATTTTTTAAATCCAAAGTGCTGCCAGGTTTCAACTTTGACTTTTATGAAGAAGTTAAAAAATACTTTGTAAATTGAAATTGAAATTGTAACATTCGTTAGCGCTCTATTGAACTTAAGAAGCTTTTAATTTACAAGTTGGAGGTACAATAAAGATTTCCTATATCACATCACATAGAATAAGGACGTAGTTGAAGCTTTTTGATAATCAAAGTGGTGCCAGGTTTCATCTTTGGCTTTTATGAAGAAGTTAAAGAACACTTTTGTTCGAAATTGTAACATTCGTTACCGCTCTATTGAACTTAAGAAGCTTCTTATTCACAACTTGGAGGTTCAACAAACATTTGCTATATCACATCACATAGAATAAGGACGTAGTTGAAGATTTTTGATAACCAAAGTGGTGCCAGGTTTTATCTTTGGCTTTGTGAAGAAGTTAAAACACTTTTATTCGAAATTGTAACATTCGTTACCGCTCTATTGAACTTAAGAAGCTTCTTATTCACAACTTGGAGGTACAACAACCATTTGCTATATCACATCACATAGAATAAGGACGTAGTTGAAGATTTTTGATAACCAAAGTGGTGCCAGGTTTTATCTTTGGCTTTAATGAGGAAGTTAAAAAACACTTTTGTTGGAACATTCGCTAGCGATTTAGTTTTGGTTTTTTGACAAAGGTCTGGAGGTCCGTCGAGGTCGAAAACTTGAATTTATTATTATGCATCCATCATGTAGAACATACCAAAAATTAATAACTACCCCATTTGGTGTAAGGTAAATAATGCGGATCATTGAAATCAAAAAATAAACAAAACTAAATCGTTTTAGTTTTGGATTTTTGACAAAGATCCAATGGTCTACATAGACCATTTTGGTCTTTAACTGTAGAAAATTTAGCCTACTTTTAAAACGTACAAAACGGCCTTTGCCAAAAATGTAGTCCTTCCGGGTCAAAATTGACAAAAACTAGTCATTGACTTGATTTCGGTTGCTTTTTTCAAGATGGCGACTCGAGCACAGGGTCTCGGAGGTCGAGATTTTGGATTTAACATTAGGAGACTATTCTATAAAACAAATTTAAAAAATTGGGACTACCGGAATTATTCCGATCGCAACCAAATTTTTTGCGCTAATTGCACTGTACTACTAGGAACTAAGCTACATAAATAATAAACACAAAATGAATTTTAAATTATTAAAATAATTAATAGATTTTCTTACATTGGCTAGAAGCTTGATTCGACGAATCAGATTCCTCCATATTTCTACCTTAGTTTATTGAAACATTAATAATATAGATCATAGGATGGATTTCTAATCACTCAGACATAGGTACTGAAAATACAAATGTATCACATAATGATAATAAATGTTCACAACTCAACATTTTTAAACTGCATAACATGAGTAACAGAATAACTGTGTTTCATATCGCAGTCCTAGTGCAACCCGAACTAAACTTTGCTCTAAGATAACGCTTGGTATGAATCAGTGTCAAAAGTGTAGGTAGTGTAACTGTTTGTTATGAAAATTGGTGTAGTCCTCAACAAAATAGGTGTTGTTAGAAGTGCAGGAAGTACATCAGCTGCTGCACTGGCGAGCCCCATTTACAGTTTCTACACTACACTAGTTGCACTAGAAGTGTGTACCAAACAGAGCTATAAGCTTTTAACAAGTCTGTTATCAGAACTGTACAGGATGACAATCACAGATAATTTCAATTTCGTATTTACTTTAGATCTAGTGTAATATGGTAATACTACCAAGATCCAAATACTAGCAGCTTGTGCCCTAGTAGATTACTAATCATTACTAATTACTACGTTACCTAAATTGAACACCAATATATTATGACTCACATAACCACAATATTTACAGTTTATGCTTGTAAATAGTGTTCCACAAATATTGAAACAAAAAAGCACTTTGTTCGACTTTGTTGTCGGTACAATTGCAATTTGGATTAATTCTTATTTTAAAGAACACTCGAGAACAACTATAAATTAAATTTATATTAATTTGTTGAAAGAAGAAAAAACTGTTTGGTTATGTGTTGAACTTTCGGTGAACACCTGGTGAACTGGTGTCTAAGCACGCTGGTAACCACTGGCAACCTGGTAACTGGTAAGTAACTACATGAGAAATGACAATTGACGAATTGACAAGACAAATGCGAATGTGAATCAGCCACGTTCTGTCAAGGACGTAAAAATAAAAATTGCAGTTTATAACCTAGCGAATCTAGCAGTGCAATTTTATCGATCGTTTAATTAATGTATAATTTTAATTTATGCCTAGAATTAATTTAAATAAGAATATTTAGAATTATACACAGTATTGACAATGTCTCGCGAAGAAACAACTAAAGTGAGTCCTGTAGAAACAGTGGAAAGCCTTGCTAAAGAAGCGGAACAATTAAAAATTAAACTTGAAGATGAAAGACAAAAACTGAACGATTTAACACGTAAGTTAGTTTATCTTGTCTGTTGGGATGTCTCTTACGAAAATGTTTTGTTATAGTTGCCACCGTAGCAGAAAAATTATTAATTATAAATTATATGAATGTAAAACCGAGACGTACGTTAAAAGGTCATCAAGCTAAAGTTTTGTGTTCCGATTGGTCACCTGATAAGCGGCACATCGTGTCATCTTCACAGGTATTGCTCTGGGTAGTAAATTTAAGCAATATTCATACTTACTCTTTAATTAGGATGGTAAGATGATAATATGGGACGCATTTACTACTAATAAGGAACATGCGGTAACTATGCCTACCACATGGGTGATGGCTTGTGCTTACGCACCTTCTGGAAATTTAGTAGCTTGCGGGTAATTTTTGAGAATATGCATGTTAATTTAATAACATTTAATTAACAGTTAATTAACACCATAAACTAAGTAGAAATGTTTGTCACAAAAACTTTCATTGCATGTGAGGTACTTCAATACCGAGTTTGTTAAGTAAATAATTACTAAACCAAATTTTCAGAAATGATTTAGGTATTTGCATGAAAATTCAACTAAGCGGATGAGTCGATTGATTTAATATTTTGTTTACTAAAAAATAGGGGCTTGGATAATAAAGTCACCGTATATCCATTAAGCATGGATGAAGATGTTTCTTCAAGAAAAAAGACAGTAGGGACTCACACAAGTTATACAAGTTGCTGCACATTTCCCAATTCCGATCAACAGGTAAGCATTGTTTGTTGTTTTTTGTGAGAAATGAATAATGTAAGCTTTTTTAGATTTTAACTGGAAGTGGCGATTCTACTTGTGCTCTGTGGGACGTCGAATCTGGTCAGTTGTTGCAAAGTTTTCATGGTCATGCGGCTGATGTCATGTCTATAGATTTAGCTCCTTCTGAGATTGGAAACACATTTGTATCTGGGGTAAGTTTTATAAGTTTACCAATAATATGAAGTAGTTACCGCACACATTTTTTAGAGTTGTGATAAAATGGTATATATTTGGGACATGAGAACTGGTCAGTGTATGCAATCATTCGAAGGACACGAGTCGGATGTTAACAGTGTTAAATTTCATCCTAGTGGCGACGCTATCGCTACTGGCAGTGATGATGCAACAGTGAGTGTATCTAAAATTCAGCTTCATTCTTAATTAATTTAAATTTAACATTGTTTATTAGTGCCGTTTATTCGATTTGAGAGCTGATAGAGAAGTAGCAATCTATAGCAAAGAGAGCATTATATTTGGAGTAAATGCAGTAGATTTTTCAGTATCAGGTTAGCTTTTACATTTATAAAAATAAAAGGATTATTACGATATTATTTTAGGTCGCCTTTTGTTTGCCGGTTATAATGATTATACTGTAAATGTTTGGGATACTCTGAAGTGTGTTCGAGTTTGTCTCTTGTATGGACACGAAAATAGAGTATCGTGTTTGCAAGTATCACCGGATGGTACGGCTTTATCAACAGGATCGTGGGATTGCACGCTTCGTGTAAATATTTTCTTTTTTTTTTCCAGTCTAGTACTGAAATTGAACATATTTAATCATTATACTATTACAGGTATGGGCTTAAAATTTGTCGAAAGAAGCTATAACTTCTAAGCTTTATGTTGTATCGTAATGGAGCTCTTTGTTCAAGTTATATTAAAAGTATTATTAGTATTATTACAATATTATCAAGTTCGAAACAAGAAAGCTGTTTCCGATAATATACTTGCTTTTTACAGTTATAATAATTGTAATTGCCCTTAATTCCCTATTCTAAAATGTATTTTTATGTATTTATCTGTTAACTTGTTAGAGCAAACTATCTTGTTTTTCAAGAAAAACAATTGTTATTCATTCCGAATATATTTAGAAATGTACGTGTTATACATTTTGTTATTAATTGAACATTTTAATGATTTATTATGATAGATCTAACTTAATAATTAATGTTGTGTAAATCTAATAAAAACATACATTGATGTTACTAGATTCTCTTATACATGATTCTAAATAAACGTGATAAAATTTCAGGGTTGGATAAGTAAATCCAATTATTTTTGGTATAAGTTATATTTCATTTCAGAGCACAGTGAAGTAATAAATCAAATGGTAGGTGTAACCGTATTGTCGCTTGCCGCACTAAGCTGCAGTTTAACAATGAAGAACCGGAAAAAGAGCAGGTATATAAAAGAAATTTTGACAAAGTGGATTGATTTATTACTTCACTGTGCTCTGAAATGAAGAATAGGAGAGTCTCCGACGCTAAAACTAAGCTATCCTCACCTCAAACGAGGCGCCCATGAGCAAAATGTCAAATTGCTCAATTTCAATTGGCGACCCCCATCTATAGCATATTATGACAAAAAATGGTTGTATCGACTTATTCTATCATCTCTTAAATTTTTTGACATTGATTCAGAATTGTTCTGAGTATTGGGAACGAAATTCAAGCTTATGCAATATGGCAAGTGGATCAGCATATTGCGAGCAATCTTAAAATTGTAATTTATTTTAATAAAACTGGAGGTTAAAAGATTCTTAACGTGACTTACCCTCTATCGTAAAGACGGTAAATTCCAGTTTGTTTCAAAATGTGCTAAACATCTAAGATTCTAGATTGGATTAGAAGGCGCTCTTCTTTATTTATTTGAAAGCAATCAACAGGCTCCAAACCTCCCAACTACGTAGGGCAATTATATCGATTTGTATGGAAGGTTTAGGGGGTTTAACAATAATAGACTTAAAAACTGTTAATATTTATTGAAAACATGGCAGCCAACTAAAATTTAATATATCTAACAATACAACGATCGATATAATCGATCATTATTTATTTAATACCTAAAACAAATTCATTTTATAACTGGTGGTTTTTATTTAACTGTTTTAATTACATGATCCAATACAGTGGTAACTGTCAACAATAATGTTTTGTGCAAGCACCAATAATCTTATAAACTAGATGAAGAAAATAAGTAACTAGTTAAAAGATTTAAATTAATGTGGAAATCAAAACTAATTGACAGGACTAAAAACATCCTAGCACAAGAAAATTTACATTAAAATGCCGATATTTCTTTATTTACCACGAAGGAATGTGTTAAAAATTTTCTTTACGTGCCACTTTTCTAATTTGATTCCCACTTTTTATATGTTTAATAATTTTAAATATTATTTATTATAATAAATGCTTTAAAATAGCGCACTTTTATAAAATTACGAACAGAAACGAAATCGGCAATTCAAAGTACGGTATTTTAAAGGCATATTAGAAAAGGCTAAACAGTATATAGTTATGTTATGAATATGAATTTACAGAAAGAATGCACTACAGATGTGTATTACAGATATATCTGACATTTAGAAATTTAGTAACAAAATAATGAAAACACGTCTCGAAGGGTAAAAACAATGAAGGCTATTATTGGTAAATGGAAACCGATTTAGCAGTTACATCTTCAATTTCGCATCGGATGTATTTACATTACTAAAGGCAAATCACATACAGCTTTAATTTTCTGAGCAGTTGAAAGCATAAGCATATAATAATTGTTGTAGATTCGATTTTAGACCACATTTAAGTTGTTAATACTAAGTGCAAGGATTAATTATTAGATGTGACGATTTTAAGTTTAAAAGCACTTGACATAGTAAATGAATATTATCACAAATTAAAAATTTTACAACAGTCCATAGGCATTTAAACACAATTTATAAATAACAATACAGGTATGAACGGGAGTGTATAATTTGTTTTTATGTACATTAATGACAGCTTAGCTACCTATATGAGTTCTTTATAATATAAGTAGCAAATAGAATAATCGACGACGTTAACAAAATAACCCGATAACGAAATAAGTACTACGCAATTTTATTTAAGTACTCGATAAAAACTTGCATCACACAAACAACATTATTGGCTAAGTATATTATAAAGTAACTGCTTCAGCAGCTAAGGCATGTCCGAGCAGGAAGGCAACAATAATTATAGCATAACTGTACAGCGCCAGTCTCGGACATTATGACGGTGAATTTAATAGTCTTTTCCTACTAATGACGATGACGAATAAACCTATCTTCTTATAATGTTTCAATTTCAATATAAACAACGAGCTATATTCACTGTCTGTGCCTTAAATTTGATTCCTTTCCGCCTTGGTCTTGGGAGTTCTTTCTATAAAAACGATTCAATTTTTATATATTTTCGTGCCAATTGTTAATTTTTAAAGTTTTTAAGCCACATTACGCAAAATAATCATTTTTTTTGCTAAATATCTTTTCTTAAGCTGGAGCAAATTTAAGTGTGTTAAATATACCTATTGCTATTATTTGTTGCTAGAAGGAAATTATTAGAAAAATCTTACAAGCAAATTCAACGTGTAATAAGTAATAAGCATTATAAAATATTAATCCTAACTTAAGTTTATTTGTTCGAGTTTCACGAGGACCAAAATTATTGCCAAAGAATGTCAATTCAAGTAAAAAACGAAAAACAAAATATAAATTACAACCGTGTTTCTATCTACAATTTCAATTTTACAAAACTAATTATTAATTAAATATGTTGGTTTTAATATTTAACTCTTCAGTTTCTAATTTAAGTACTGAACTAAAAAATTAGAAATACCCAGTGTCGGACAGACAAACTTTGGCTCGTTCGCGAGTAATCGTTCTTACGGACAGAGAAAAATTACTTTTTAACCTTGTTAATTGTTATTTTGGTTATTATTTTGTCCGCTCTGTATTTGCTCAGAGGTTGAGTCGTCCGACACTAGAAATACCTTTCTGATACCATTTTAAAAGTCTACCACGGACTTTCATAAATTTCAAATTATTGGATGTAGGTAGGTAATACATGCTTTCGTGATATAAAATTCAAAAATAATATTAAAATAGTATCAGGCACTACTTATAAATTAAACAAGCTGTTTGATTTGAATATTGATAATTTAAAAGTAAAAGAGTTATTTAGGATTTAGTCCTACCTTATTTGCTCCGCTTTATCAATATGCTATAAATAAATACATTGTAAAAGTTGTGCGAATAGTAAATTAAAACTGTAGTACAATTAACTAGGGAAATAAAAAGCAAGAAAATAAAAACTAAAACAAAACCAAATAAACGGTCGTTCGATACTTACTGTTCAGGACTTTGATCTGTATCACTTTCTTCGAGTTCCGTTTTATTTCGCTTCTTTTCATATACAAAAATAATAGCACAAAGAACGGCAACTTCTGCACAAATTCCTATGAAAGGCCAAAGTGCAGCATATTTATCTGTTGACAGTAATTATTTTATAATATTGTCCTTGATTTGTAATGTACCTTTTTACCTTTTACTCTGATTGTACCTACTGATGGCTCACTGTTTTCATTGCTGTTTTTCGAAACTCCTGTACATGATATTTGGTTTTGGTCTTCAAGAACGGCATCTTCGATAACGAAAACTGCATTTGGTATATTATTTTCTGTGTCGTCCTCGATTCTTTTTCTTCCATCCCTATCTTCGAAAGTTTTATTGTCTACAAAATTAAGTGTCTGTATTAGAATGATATTCTAAAATACACCCTAAGCCCTAAAATAAAATACTAAAGTAGCGATAAGTACATGATAATTCTAAAAGTTCAACGGAATAAAATATAAATTAGATTCCGTAAGCATCCTAAACTCCAAGGTTAAATCAATTTTGGCAAAATTGGCATACACACTACAAAACTCTTCTCATATACTATAAACCGCATACAAAATTCTTTTTGGATTGTTTGGACAACTTCGTAGGTGAAGATTGATACAAATAATAAAGCAACAAAATTAATTTGCTAGATTAGATTTAGACATCCATAACAAATAAATTATAAACGAATTAAGCCTATAGTTTGTTTGGATCGACTACTAAATAAATAATAATAATGTCGAATTACATAGGGAGTGGGAAGGAAAATAAGTATTGTTTGTCTTGACATTTTAATCATCAATTGGCGTGTTTTTTAATTGCACTCTTTGTTCAAGCCCCGCGTAGCGAACAAGCTTAAATCTCCTCCAACACGATCTATATGAACCACCTCGCGACTTGGTGAATGAAGTTCGCTGTTCGAGCCCAAATCTGTCATTTTAAAACGCGTGCTCATTTGTTCGAACTGCATATTTAGAAACGCAACTTACAAGTTTGAGTACTCGAACTGCTGTTCGTGCAATTATAAAACACGCCAAATGTCTGTGGATTCATCTGGAGCCACTTCGATTGTTGATTCATGCATGTCGTATTCTGGGAGCTCTCTGTTCTCTACATCTATATCTTTTTGCTCAGCAGTGAAGATGTATTCAATATCATAAGAGGTGGTATCATCAGATCATCAATGATTCTGTAGCAGGCTTAGAATGTTTGGATGCGTCAATAGTGAGTTTTTCAATTCCCAGCCCCAGGTAAATACATGAAAATTAGCGACAAACAACCATTCTAAGGTGTCTTTGATAGTATGCTTAGAAGCTGCTGATGTTACTGGCTGTTGACTCACAATCACCGATGAGAAAAATGTATCTTAGATCCTAAGAACAGCGTGCATAAATCGAGTGACGTCGACGAGATTTATCTACTATGCGAAAAGATGAAGTTTTAGAGAACAGACAGACATCCGAGTACGGTATCGTAACAAACTTAACAATAACTTTACGAGTGTAGGTATTTAAATCATTTTTGTACGAAATTTTATGCATACAAAAGAGGTACAAGTGGTCAATAAGCGTATCTGGCAGCATTAAAAAGAGCACATGATGTTTCTAAAATTCGTGACAGAGTCGGCTAGAAATAAAATCACAAAATTCTTACTGTAAGTCCAATGAATGTTTGGAGTCGGATTTCCATACACTTTACACGTTATTTTAATAGTTTCTCCTTCTATGACAGTCAGGTCTCTAGGAATTTTAACATATATTGTACCTAAAAGCACAAATTTAGAATTAGCGCGAAATCTTAAATTAAGAAATTACTTACTTTCTACAGTTATAAAAGTTCGAGTTACTTCAATACCGTTAACTGAAGCTATACACGAATAATTTCCACTATCTGTTTCGTTCCCATTATTTATTTGGAGTTTATAAATATCACCATTATGCGACAACGACAATCGTCTTTTAAGAGGTTCAATTTTTGTAACTAAGATACCATTTTTCTCCCTAAAAGTATTAAAATCTATCAACGAAAGTCGATACCATTAAAATTTATTCTTTTCAAATGCAAATTTCCTTTAGTCGGGCAAGAAGTAGACAAACGTGACATTGATTTTTATGCAACAGTCAGAAGTAAAATTAGGTTGATTGTATAAAGTTATTTATTTGAATATGGACAAGTAACAAAATAAGTGACTGTAGGAATAAAGAAATAATTAAGAGGGTAGAGGAAAGTGAGTCTGCTGGCAGTTGAATAATTCCTCGAATAATTCATTAGTTACAAAATCTTCCGATACATAAAAGTTCTATAATCTGATAAAATATAAGTACATTAAAAAGCTTAGCAAATAGCGATTTTTTCATTTAAAAAACTACAAAGGAACAGCTCAAAGAATTTATTTCTTCAACATTATGGAAAGTTACCAAACGTTTTAATTAAACGAATTCGCACCACCTAGGTATATCATAATTTTCACAGTTGACCTCGTTTAAAGCATTCTAAAGATATTGGTATTGTCAACCCTTTAACCTAACAATGCATGAATAAATGAATATGGATACGAATAGATTTTAATTTAAAAGTAACTCAGGCGAAAGATGCCACGTGTTATATATTATTTACTATGCTATTGTTTGCAATGAGATACTAGATTAATACAGTTGAAGTGTAGTTTTATTCGAGTTGGCTCTACAATAATAATTTTAATTCACCATTAGCCTAGAAACCTATGGTTATCGATTTATTTTTGAGTCGTGAATTTGTTTTTTCTGCCAGGCAGTAAGTAAATACTTCTAATAAATAAGAAAAACAAATACTAGCTACCCAATGACCGCAATAAACTGCAAATTCTCTCATAAATGTCAATGCCGGTTCGATTTATTTGTTTTAAAAGACTACTACTCAATTTTGGTAAACTTCCCATGTTAATATCAATATAAGTGTGTAAATAACATAAAAGGAATAATTGTGTTGGCCTGGTAGTAAAAAAAATAGTAGATAAACCACCGTTGAGAAAGCTATTACGCCTGGCAATCTTATATCCCTCGAAGCTTGCTTGAAAGTTTTTTCTCAACCTTGCTATATAAATACTATTACTATCAGGTTTAGATTATTATATCTTTACAATTGCGTCAAGGTTCAACTAGTTGAGCAATCGAAAGGTATTGTCTCTGGGTCACCTCAAAACTGAAAACTTTTTCGACGAACTTCTCGAGCTTCGATTTTTCGATAAATCTAGTTTGATTTTAATAAGTGAAAAGTAAATTAATTATTAAGAGGTTGAAAAGTTAGATGGCCGTGTGAATTATGTATAAAACGGGAACTTCTGAGAAGTTATGAAATAATTTCTTTTCTTGTGAAAGTTAGTTACTCCGATAAGAGCAACACGACTCGGATTTTCGCATAATTTATTTCGATTTTTACTTTTTTAAATTTCGTTATGAAGATATTTTTGAGCAAAAACAAAAACCTAGTAAATGTATTCTTACCACGCCACGTCTAGTTTGTCATTTTTGTCCAAATCCGTCGTTGACACATTACATTGTAATTGTAAAGCTTGTTTAATTTCGTACTTTTTTGTATTCGTCGCTGGATCATCATATTTGGCTATTATTTTAACTGCAACAAAAATTAGTGTTAGACTTTATTTAAAAAAATGCTATTGATTTATAGAAGAAAAAGGAAACTTTTCCACGTTTATAATTGACGACGAATCCACAATAAAGTGGTAGGTCATCCGAAACTGATTTGGAGTTAGTGGAAACAAAAAAATTCACAATTTTTTTTCCAAGATCCGCCCGTAATCACTACTAAAAAATTATAATTAATATATTTTTCAAGCTCGGCGATGAAGTCGATGGCCAATTTAAGTATTGAAACTCTTTTAATATTACAGAATGCTTGAAAATCGAAATAACGTTCAAGAAATATTTTAATTTCAAGTTTCAATTTTCAATTACAGGGAAAACTGTTACCTATAAAAATAGTAGTTTAATAGGTTTTCGAGAGACTTTACTTTACTGAAAGACTCTTCGAGTGCATCGATGTGCCTTGTTCAAGTATTTGCCACTCAAAGTGCTTAACTATACGAACTAAATTATTGAAATCAGTATTTGATGTTATTTGACATGATATTATTGTAATTACACTGATGATAATGTACAATTACTTATCGATTAAATCGTTTTAAATGTTAACATTAAACACAATATACATTATAAATTAACCTACTTCTACTTAAGTATAGAATACATTAAAAGTAAATTATAAATAAATCCTTTAAAATTTTTTAAATTTTTTTCAGTTTACCCATGTGTAGTAAATTTACAAGATGTTTTTACATCCAAATAATTTAGATATTGTTTACTTGATAACAACAATACACTTCCTAATTAAATTATCATTTCGTCAATTAACAAGATGTTTAGATTCAGTTAGTAACATCAATTTAGTGCTAGGTTAAAAACATAGTCATGTGCATCATTTAATTATTAACTTCACAGATAAGTATTTGTAATTTTTAAGTAGTTAATTTTAATATTATCGTGTGGAGAAAGAAATAAAATCGCTTGATGCACTTGGATTCTATTTTCAATAGTAAATTTACAAAAGCTACAAAACTAAAATAGCCTGTGGGCTTCTAAAATAGTTCTCTTAATTTATATATGGACTACTTGTTCAAATTTAAATACCTACTTAAATTGAGAGATTTAAGATTTTTAATAGTTGTTCTATTTACGACTTCATACGTTTCATAATTAGCTTATGAGAAGATGTTTCAACTTCAAATACTCAACTAGTAGCCGATGTCGAGAATTTACTAGGGCTGGGCAAAGTATCGATACATATTCGAAGTATCGCAGTATCGCGTAACGATACCAAGAGTCAAAAATATTAAGGTATCGAAGTATTGAGGTATCGAGGTATTGAAAGTATCGAGGTATCGAAAGTATCGGAGTATTGAAAGTATCGAGGTGTTGAAAGTATTGGAAGTATCGAGGTATCAAAAGTATCAAGGTACCTATCGAAAGTAAAAGGTATTAGCTTTATTACTTATTACTACAGAAACGAGCCATTTCAAGTACGAAGCAACAAAGACACTTACTAGCGGACAAGAAACTTCAAATTTCCGTAACTATAATTTTAAAAAGAGACAGCGAGCAACTGTAATATTTCCAACGAATAACAAATAACACCATTTTGTATTGTATCGTAAGTCAGTGCAAGCGAAGAATTAAAAAATATGTACCTAATTCAAAAGAAAAAGCTTCCTCGGTTCTAAGCCCAAACCACTTTAGGAATGACTTATATACTTACGAGTATATGCACACTCTACAGATAAACCCAATCACATATTATAAGAATTAGGTTACATCTGAAAGCTTCCAAAAGTTAAAACAAATATAATAGAAAAAGTTAATTTAAAAAAAGTTTCAACGGCTACTTGTCACATCTTTTAAAGCATTTTTTAATCAGGAATAAAATGAAATAATTAGCTTCGCGAATAAAAGTGGAAAAAGACAATTTAGCACTTGTTAAAACTACATAAAAATTTCCTCATTAAGTTTGCTTTAATTTAGTTTCGGCGCAAAGTCTAGTCTTTACTCTTTTGGTAATTTACAAAATAAAGACATTTTAAATTAATCAAAAAGTTCATTTAAAAGAGATTGGCGTATTTAATTTTTAATTATCTTTGAAGATAGTAGATACGAGTAGATAAGTAATAGTAGTATGTACCTAGTATGCATAATTATGAAATACCGAGTGAAGTACCCACTCCAGCAAAGTATTTTAATTTTTATAGATTTTTCCAAAGGGTGCAAATTAGAACTAACTATACGAGAGAAGAATATATTTTTGAAGATCCAGAAATGCAGTAAGTTAAAAGAAGTGAAGAAGAAACTTAAGATATATACTAACGCGCCGATTACATTAAACGAGCTTACTAGCTACTAGCCGGCGAGTCAGCTAGTGCGATAGCGATGATGACACACAAAACTTACCACTCGCTCAGTAACCAACTAGCTAGCGAGCTTAAGCCACGTGTTGTGAATACGGACTACGAGACCGGTGATCCTCAGATAATTAATCCGCGACATTTGATCCGCGGGCAGTTCATCCGCATGACAATTCATTCGCATGCCAAAAATCACTTTTTCCGTTGTTAAAAAAAAATCGGTTCCTTCCTCGTAACCTAACCGCGTGAATAATCGAATACGCCAGAATCTCGATGTGAACAAAAATCACTGTTTCCGTTGCTTTAAAAAAATCGATTCCTTCCTCAATTCAATTATCAATTATCGTGAGGATAAAACGCCGCGCGGATCAATCATCGTGCGAATAAACTATCGTGCGGATCTATTATCCGCGGATCAAATGTCACGGATCAAATATCGCGGAATAATTATCTGAGTATCACCGGTCTCGTCACCGTGAATACGTTGTTGTTGTTTTTCTTTTATTTGCTCAACTAGCAACTATGATGACCCACGGCTAGTTCACACGTCAATAAATAGCGAGCAAAGTAGCACGGCTTTCAACTTTCTCGGCAGATTGTTCAACATCTAAACAATCAGCTATAGTTAGCTATAGTGAACGTGGTTAAGGGCCGATTACATTGAGCGAGTTTACAAGTTACTAGGCGGTGAATTCATAAGCTGCTAATGCACTCGTTCAGTGTAATCATGTTCACTAGCTAATAAGCAGATTGAAAACAATCTGCCGAGAAAGTCGCTACTCGCTGGCGTATGCGCGTGTTAGCTACTAAGCTAACTGTATGTCATGAGTCATCATAGTTGCTATTCAACTAGCTGCAACGACGTATTCACAACACGTGTTTTTAAACTTGCTAACTAGTTGGCTAGCTGACTCGCCTACTTATAAACTCGCCTGCTACTAACTTGTAAGCTAGTAAGCTTGTAAGCTTTACTAGCTTGTAACTTTGTAACTTTTTTAGGCAACCGACAGCTTGTTCTGCGCCAAGAGCTTTATGTTCTTCGCCGGCTCAACCCTTCCACTTATTTTCTAGTTCCATGACACTGAGCGAGTTCACTAGCAGCTAGTGAATTCGCCGGCTAGGATCTCGTAAACTCGCTCAATGTAATCGGCGCTTTAACAGAAACATTTAGATATAATATACTACTACTCATTAAAATTTTCATAATAAATTATTTTGTTTACCACTTACCACACAATTAAAGTGTTATCAAATATTTACTAAATTAATGACAAAGACTTGTAGCTAATTGATTATTAAACAACGAATTTTATGGCAAGTAGTTGGTAATTTAACTGCAGTTGTGCAGTAAATAAACTATTTACTGGGAGTAGTTTTCCAAGAGCAAAACAGAAATTTATAGTTAGCGCTCACCTAACTCTCCACTTGGAAGATTGCCTTTCATTATTTATATTAATTACTAATTAAATTATTTAACGAGCTAAATATAAATCCCAACCGCATCGTTCTTTACATCAGAAGAGCACTATAATTTATGGAATTACCAACAGTGAGTAATTATTTACTTGTGTAAAACGATCTCATTAAGTCGGACAGAGGTGGTTCTAAAAATATCGAATTGCACGTAAGAGTAAAGATTGGACTTATGCACTCGAGCACACAATCAAAACTTGAGACACTCGCCACTCGCCACAGTTTGACTTCGTTTTTCTAGTAGCCTAAATTAAGATTTTGAGAACGAGCAACCACTGATCTGACCCAAGTAACTCAATTGGAAGTTGGTTCGATCGGATTTCATAAAATATAATTTAAAGAAACCGAACAGAAAAATTGAAACAATGCGAACAAAGATGCTTAAAGTAATTAGCAAACTATGGTGAGTAGGCTGACATTCAGCTGCTTACAATCCTCTAAAGCATATGCTGAGAGTCAGCACAACAGCACTCTGGCAACTATATTCATCATATGCTGACTCCCAGCAGACGGTTCATTGTAAGCAGCTGAATGTCAGCATACTGAGCATCGTTCACTGATTACTTTAAGCTAAACGCTAAACGCACCCCAATAAATAACTTCATATCATCTCATTTACGACTTCCAAAATTAGCTGCATTCGGCAAGAACTACTAATAGCACAGCGAAATGAGGCCTGAAGCCTAAGTTAGTTACTCGTAAGGACACTATTCGGAGCAAATCGCTACCCCTGATGGATCCATCAAACTTTACAAATTCCAGAATTACATTTGTAGTAAAGTTTGCATATTATGATGTTTGTATACTTTGCTCTATCAAATATTAACGGGAAGGAGGTCCTCCAATTTGTTTTAGTTTTATAGCCCTTGGCTTTCAGTCTCTGAAATAACGAGTGAGTTACCTAGCAATTTAAATGGGCTCTGATCCCGACCCCTTCGTTCACTACAAGCTGGCATTAGGCATCTCCGAATAAGATCCCCAATAATAAAAATATATGGATTTCGAGATTAGAGTGTATCGAGTATTTATTAATACTGAAATAGTCAAATGTGGTAGACTTTAGGCATGTTTTGTTAAATTTTTGTAACGTTTCGCCCTAAAAATTAATATACGCATTATACATAGATTTTCCTAAGAGGAATGAATGTATTCGAAGTAGGCAACGATTAGTAACAACGCAAAACGAAAAATATTTCTATTATCTTATCAAATCTCTTAAGATAGTTATGAATGAGTATACGTATGCAGACGAGTATGTAGCCCAAATTTTATCTCTGAATAATTATAAAGAGGTATCAATTAACAATAATTCAAGTCCTCGGGCGTTTATTATGATGAAACACGCACTATTAAATTAGCAACACTACTTGATTAGGTAGTGCGGGTTAGGTGTACCTTCCACATTTACATAAATTAACGTACATTTTGTTTTTATTTAGTAATACCATACAAAGTACGTCAGTTTATTTTCATTTGATAAAATTAATTCTAAATATGGTATATTATTTAGCGATGTACAAATATATTTATAATTCAGTAAATACATACACTAAATAAATACAAATTAACGAGTTGAGCTTTTTAGTGTACATTAAGATGGTGATTTATTCATTGTAAATGTTTTTCATTTTTATTGAACGTATATTTCCATAAGTAACTACCTAGTACTAGAGTATAGTAGTAGAAACATTATAAACTGCACAAAACAATTTTTTAACCGCAAACATGTATACCATAAATAAATACTGAATTTGAGATTTTATGTAAAATTTTGAAAATGTCACTAAACAGCTGTTTTAAGAGCCCGCCAAAACAAAGATATTCCCAGTTCCTATATACTCATGTCAACATTTTGATAAATATAGAAAACTTGCACATTTAGACATTGTTCAGTTTTTATTTTTAATGCTTGGCAAATAATCCATTTTTTAAAATTAGATTTAGGGAAGACTTAAATTTTAAAAATTCACAACAAATCTTAAATCTTGTAATCTCTGCTTTTTCCCAAGCCTTTTAATTAAGTTTAGTTAGGTATACGTTCCTAAAATGGAAGAAGTTTATCATTTATTTAAAAAAACGAAATAAAGCATTTTATATGGAATTGGATTACTCCGAGATTACTTTAGGATCCCCTACAAAAAGAAACAGAAATCACTGGAGTAGACAGAAGCACGTGCATCGTGCAGGCATTAAACGATGCCCAGTTCAAGAAAAATGCGAGTCTTAGCAGGGCACATCTGAGGACAGCGATAGGGCCACTGACGAGGAAGTTATTCTCTTATGCCCACAACTGCGCGCACATAAACTATACTAGCTTTTTAGATAGCCCCAAAGATAGAAATCAAGTGGGCGTATAGGGGGTGAGAGGGTGTTATCTAAGTAAAGTATACCATACATTATACAAGTGAGTTTGGAGGTGAAAATGTAAGTCAAATACATCTTAAGTCCACAATCGCACCTATAATGTGTCCCAGTTACCAGTTTCAAGGGTTTCTATTACTTATTTTTTATTAATGTTTTAAAATATAAGTGCAATTTTACAGTGCTTCAAAGCCACCAGAACGGCAGTTGACTCGAAACCCAACACACATCTTTGTATGCCGATGCTTCTATAGCGCGTCTCAATCAAAAGTGTTACTGTTGTAGGCATAGGGAACAGCGATGCCCGATTTACTATCCGAATTATTATTTTTTTAAATCATTTATAAAAATTAAATAATTTCAATTGATAAATAAATATTGTACCTCTATTCATTAAATTTATTAAAAATATTTTATAACGAAAAAAAAGAGGTGCATTGTATAAGGCTTTATAAAATTTCACGATAAACTGGCAACGAAGCGCTGATAGTAAAGGATCGCGCTAAGTAGGATGAACATGTGTGCAAGAAAGCTAGTAAGTCCCTATCTTTACAACAGTAACACTTTTGATTGAAACGCGCTATACCCTTTTTTTGCTTCTATAAGTAGACGTGTCTGGTAGTTTTTTAGGTTTCTATACTACCAGAAACACGCCTGTTAAGCACTTGTTTTTAAATTGCAACAACTGATTTCTTAAATTACTGGCAAAAAATGTTGACACAACCAATGGGTTGAAGGAGTGTACAATATTTTGGTATAGTCTGAAGCATGAATCATTCACGTGAGAAAAGGCAGCTGCAGTCCTAGAAAGGTTCCTTCAAAATTCAATATCTATACACGTATTATCAACAAAATTTTATCTGTAGTTGGGAGAAAAGCTGAAAAATAGTTCAAACCCACAATGCTATTGTATAGACGTTGAATTAACAAAAAACGAACAAGATCTATATTCGATTCCCTATTCTTTAGTGTAATTGGGAACAGCAGCTAGAAGTGAGCCACGAATGGGACTAACAAGGCAGTTGTAGTACACTTTTGTAATCTTATCATTGATTTGTTCTTAAAATATTTTTTGTAAGAAATTCACTAGGCCGAGACCAAATCACCTGTAAAAGCCAACTATTAATAAAGACATTAGTTGGCCACGTTTTCTAAATATTAAGATGTTTTAACGAAGACTTTTATCGAAAAAGAATGTTTATATCGTCACCATTTGATGAATTAACTAGCACCTAAAATTCTAATTTTATCACATTTTGTATGGCGAGAATCCACCAACACTCTAAAAACTAGAAATTGATTTAAGTACTTGATAAACGTACCTATGTCGAGAACTGACAATAAATTATAAATACGCTTTGTATTCCAAAGGTGTAGAAGTAATTTGAATCACTAAGCCAACTAGTAACTTAATTTTGGGCTAATGCCAAAACTTTAAATTTGATTTAGTCAAGGATTACTTTGTAATTACAACAAAAACTATTATTTCGAATTGGCCGTATTAAATGATGAACATTTATAACTTGTAATATTTAAATAGTGACCTTCATCGATGTAAGACAATTAATTCTCATTTCTATCTCTAAATAGGATTATCGAGCCATGAATACAGTAGATACTTGAAGTCAAATTATTAATAAGTAGTTGCAAGATAAAAGATAATCAAACTCGTCAACATGAGCTTTGATAATGATGGTTTTATATTGGAAGATTAGAAGTGAATTTCGTGCGTTTTCAAAAATCAAATTTCTGATGAGACAAAACCCACCTCATCGGAATGGAATTTTTAGACAATATCACTAATTGTGAAATTTAAAAAACAATGTTCTAATTTATCTTAGGAATCAAAGTACAGTAGAACCTCGATTATCCGGGGCGACTGGGACCATGCTCTGCACGGATAATTGAAAAACACGGATAATAGTAAATGACTTTTAGTTACCACAATAATGTACATGTACATACTACAAAGATCTTATTAGAAAAAATCAGACAATCGAGATGTAACAAGTCCTTAAACATGAATGTGTGTAGGTAAAAGGGCAAGCAGAAATGCTACACCAATTGGCACGGTTATCAATCTAATAGCCATTTCTATACAGCAATTCTGAGAAATTTTATATCTACATAAACACCAAATAGGATATCTTTGTATTTAATAAAAGTACAAATCTCTAAAGTAAGCAAAAATTCGAAGAAAAATTCTAAACGATTGTGAAGCATTAATACATATTGTTAAATAATTATTATTATTATGATATTATGAATACGTAAATTTAAAAAAAAATAGTAATAACAAGTGCACGGATAATCCGCCGCACGGATAATCCGCGCACGGATAATCGAGGTTCTACTGTACTTAGGAATGTACAGCCACCGAAATATTTATTGGACACTAGTAAGTTGTAACTTTCTTCTTT
Source organism: Malthinus flaveolus (assembly GCA_950108345.1). NCBI lineage: Eukaryota > Metazoa > Arthropoda > Insecta > Coleoptera > Cantharidae > Malthinus > Malthinus flaveolus. Next base: position 66,737,424 of record OX467285.1, read on the forward strand.
TTATAGAAGGTTTTAGCAGAGAATGTCATAAAAATCGAGAGTGCTGTAACTATAAAACATTCCCGTTTGTAATTCGTAAAAATTTTATTGGAGAAATTTCGGGCTTGCGGACACAGGTATTCGCCACACAAACTATTATAGTGGCTTATAATTATTTATTCGACTGTACATAAACAAGAAAAGAACACAAGGGTGGATGTGTATTAATGTCCTCGCAACAACTATCCACTCCTAACTTTCGGCGAGGGTGACACATTTTTGAATGCGTACAAAAATTATTCAATTGTTTTTACGTTTAGGCATGTATGTAAGACAAGAAATAATTTTTTCCTAATTAAGCGGACGGCTGTACGAAAAAACAATTTTTTATTTCGAAAACTATAGAACCCAGAACCCGACATTATTTAAAATTAGGTCTTGCACTGACGTCAGTCTTCTAAACATTTTAATTTCAAGTATCGTGTAGAAACCTTTAAATACCTACATTATAATAATGGTTTTCCATGTACTACAAACACCTCGCACATTGAGGTGTATAAATTGGATATTAATTTTCTACACGAGCAATTATAAGGCCGGTTGGACATTTTATTGTATAAATAAGTTGATAATAATTGACACCCAATTTGATTATAGCAAATAAAATTTACAATGCGTTTTGTTGGTTAACATATAATTTAGAATAAATTACTAGTTTCGGTGTATTGATTCTAAGAAATCCGAGCCCAGTTAGCTATCTCGATGTTCTGGGTGAATGTATAACGATTTAATACCAGAAAAAGGCCGATACCGATAACAACACCCGTCAAAATCCAGTCGACTATAATAGAAATATAAAAAAATTACCTGACGATGATAATACACTATTTGCAAAAAATAGCAAATTCAAGGTAACACAACACACTAAATATTTCATTTCTAAACGATGAACGTTCAACTAATTGTACATTAACTTAATACACCTGACACTAAACATCAACCGTACAGCCCTCTCACGGCACTCACACTGCCGCCATTCCTGTATTCATTTAATCCACTCACAAAAGATAACATAAAATGGCGACGACAATCAGCCAAAGAAAGTCACGAGCTCTTCGTTTACGTAACTTCGAACGTATGGCGTCATCCGACATGCGCCCAGTGATTTAGGGCACAATTTAAACAATCGAGAAAGATTTATAATATTTTTTTAATGAATAAACAAAAGCGTGCGAATTATGCAAGTAATTCGACTAGATGAATAAACAGCGTATTTTCCAAGATTATATACCGAGCGTTTAAAAAAATATTGCTCGCGTTTTCGTCTACTAAAGTCCTAAACTATCCCAGGAATAGATTTTCTAACTTTCGTAGAAAATTAAAGGTGATTTACCGGCATGTTAGGCAACCCATTTAACTTCAAAGAATATTTTGCCAAAAATTACCATTATAATATTTATACCTTTGATTATACCGAAAAAGCATTGCTTGAAAGAAGAAACTACGCGGGTGCCCTTTCCAACTTGGCAGTTTTACTTTTTATTTTATTTTTGACTTTATGTGATATGTGACCAGCTACAACTAAAAATAATCGTCAATAACTCAATACGAAATTTTCAATTCCAAATTCCAATACAAATTAATAAAAACTCGATAGTTTATTTGGCTAACTACATAATTGGCATACTGTTATGCCCAGTTTTACAATCGAGGCTTAAATGACAGAATAAGCTATTCTAGGAATAACCTGAAAGTTTTGCCCTATAGGTTGTTATTACGCCAAAATTTCTAAAATCTAAAATTCTCCACATTTGATCTATTAAGGATACCGATGGATCAATAATATTGGATTTTATACCTAGAACAGCTATTCCTTGATCAGGGGTGGACTGGCAATAAATTACCGGCTCGGGAAATATTTTAAATTTTATTTTACCATCCAGGGTAACCAGTGGCGACTGGTAAATTTTTTGGTGAAAGGCCCAAGTTTAATATTGATTTTATTACAAAAATGTAAAGCGCCGTAGACGAAAATTTTGGATTGTTCAAGGTCAAACGGCTTAAAATGAAGTTCAGAAATTTTAGTAGCGATTGATAATGCCCCCAAAGAAGGTGTTTCACGAAACAAAATATCGACTCGCTACAACAGGTGTACTTAGCGAAACGCTATTTGTCGCAAAATTTTCCATAACTTGTGTGTTAAAACAAGGACTTTCCCCTGTTTGCACTGGTGAATTAAAGTTAAAGTATTTTTACTACTTTTCGTTAGAACGCATCCACAATTTTTTCGATAAACCCCAGAGAAACCGGCCCCAAAGCAACCGACCCACCGGGAATTTTCCCAGTGTCTCGATGGCCCAGTCCGCCCCTGTCCTTGATTATACCGCGACTAGTCCAGTCAAATTAGACAAATAGATAGCATTGAGAGGCAAAAATGAGAGTTTTGAAAATTGGTACCTACGGTTATTCGTTAGAATCTAAACAGTATAACATACTAGTACTAGAAGAAGTCCTGGACGGTGGTTAGCGAGAGGTGTGGGGGGAGGAGGAGCTGTTTAAATGTGACTTTTCCTCATTTTTTGCAAATATGTAACTCTCCTTCTATAGATCGTACGTTGATGAAGGTTATTAAAAAATTTATAGAAATCATTAGATACAATCTGCAAATTAGTCCCTATGCCTCCAAAGTGACAAAGACGAAGAAGAAGACGAAACCTAACTGACTTTTATTTTCAGAAATCTTTAATTACTTACATCTCGTTTTTACCTCATGCAGTGCCGGATTATCAATAAGTGGATAACTTTGGTGGCTGATTCCTTTGATGAAACTTACGCGTTTTACTCTGCTGTGTGTACAGCGTCATCCCGTAAACAAACTCACTGTAACCCCTCATCCGCGCTACAATATCGGCACACCTGGCAAAAATTTTATGTAGACAAAAAATGCACTTCTTAGTGTGTGCCTCAGGAAGGCGTTCTCTCGATACAATCTTATTTTTGAATACACGTTATTAGGTTATTTTATTATCTTTATACTGAATGTTACACAAAAATCTTGTTATGAGGGGGGTATTTTTAGCAATAACTAATAAGCAAAGCTAAAACCTGAACTTTTATTTTACCGGCCCTGATTAGAGCGATTAATGCCGATGCATTCGTAAGGCGACGAATATTTTGACGTAGTTGGTTTAGAAAGGCTAATTGGTTGATTTAATATCTTGTTATTGTTGTTGGGAACAAAAATTCTTTAGAGGTAATAGAGGTTCTAGGGCTAATGCGCTGTGATCGAAAGGTTCTGTTTTTGATACCTGACATTTCGTCTACTTACACTGTGGTAGGCATTTTCAAAGAGCACTTTGGTGAATCTTGTGCGGTAGCAATCGGTGCCCTACCTATCAAAAATAGAATCTTTTGACAACGGCCCATTAGTTCTAGAACCTCTTCCTCTAATGACGCCGGCCGTGAAAACCTTAATACTTAAATAAATACAAACTGCCAACATGTCAAATTTAGAAATTTTTTGCGCATATTTGATTGTTGTATTGAATTTGTAGCCTAATGATTATAGAAGAGTTTTGAATTTTAGCCACGTAGTTGCAAAACTCGATACTTTGAACTTTCAACTGAAGGTGTCTTTACAGGAAAAATTCGCTGAAAGATATATTTTAACGTGTTCCAGCTCGTACTCACTAGGTGACGCTGTGTACACGATATTTATAATATTTCTTCAAAATAAACTTTTTAATTAAGGCTACTTCTTACCATCTTACCATTAAATTCTTTATAAAATAAATGTTGGAAACTCTTCATTATAAAAACTTATTTTAAATGAATTTATGAATATTTTGTACTAAAATCCTGAATAGTCTATGGTCTATGGTCTATGCTCTAAGTTCTAAGTATAAACATATAAACGTATAGGTAATAAAAATCGAAGTAACATTATAGCATTAAAATTATAAAAATCAAATTTGGACAAAACTACCCTTCTCGTTTTATTGTAAATTATAATCTTGTTTTCTTTCATACGCGCATACGCCCATTTTACTTTTTCGTCGACTTCGTCTACTTTGAAAAAGTAATATGATCGAAAAGATTTTTTTAAAATTCAGTTTCCCGACTTTCGGGTCCTCCTGCTCTTGAATCCAAAACGCTAAAAAAATAAAACTCTCAGAAAATGTCTGCCCGTGTGTATGTAACGCCGTTCAAATAAAATCTGTCTAAAGCGAACCCAGACGTAGCATTTTGTTTCACGATTTGTTTGTACAAACAAAACGAATATAAAAAGTTGATAGTCCCTAACCGTTACAACAAGTCAAATTAATTTACTTCTTGAAATATGTTTGTACAAACATAATACGGCACTACACATACTGATATGTTTGTGTAACTTGTTTGTACAAACAAATCGTGAAACAAAATGCTACGTCTGGGTCCCGCTTTAAGATACGAAACATTTTTAAATACAACATCTTACCACCTTGTATATTTTAAGTTGTTTTGAAGATTGTAAAATTATCTGTTTAGTGATACCAAAATTTTCGAGTTTAGCTTCTGGTTCCGCCAGAAATGAGATCAAATAGAAACACTCCGTATAATTTTATAATTTTGAAATCAGACAGAACTTCTGCTTGGTACAATTTCTGACATCTTTTCAAATACTTTAAGAGCTTGTAGAATTGACTTCAATTCGCACAAAAAAGACCTGTTATGGCTAATCAGCCGTTTCTACATTATATTGAGAGAAAGGTTAGATAGTAGTCGCGAAAGCTCCTTTTACATACCATTGGGGTTGGCATAAGTTTATTTAGTTCTGTTGATTTTCGTCGTACACGGTTTTCAACGTTGGGTCCGTAAATTTGGCGAAAAGTTGAAAGCACTAACTTAGTTACACCCATACATCAAAAGTGCCCAATTAGTGCCCTTTAGTGCCGTTTTAAAAATTTCAAAAATTCTTATACTTTTTGAGATATTAAGTTGCGACTTTTTTTTGTTTTTGACATTTTTGAATTTTAAAAAAATGTCTGCGCCATTCAAAAGTGCCTGATTAGTGCCCTTTAGTGCCAACTTCACGAACCCGTATTTGTAGATTTAACTCCCTTTTCACGGATTTGTTGACTTATCTCCTTTTTCACGGATTTGTTGACTTATCTCCTTTTTCACGGATTTGTTGACTTATCTCCTTTTTCACGGATTTGTTGCCTTATGATTCGACTTGTGACTTTTAAAGCTTGGATGTCTTACTTGCATATATTATCGTTGTAAATTTATTATAATATAGAAATCAATATAGTAATTCTTTTGTAATCAAAGTTGTTCCAATTTTGGTTTTTTGTATATTATAGTCAAGTGAAATGGAACCGACCGGTATGGGCCGGTGCATCATCGCTGGCTATCACATTTTATTCTTGTAAAATTTAAAGTAGTTTGTTCCATTTCTTAGTTGCTAAATATTGTTATCAGTTATTTCGTCTTTTGAATGGTATACAAACAGACAGGGGCGACAGAGCGGGTAGAAGAGGAGCGAGTATGCCAAAAAACGAAAACTTTTAATAAACGCACTGCATAAAATATATTTATTAGTTAAATAATGTTTAACGGCACAAGTAGATGAGGTATGCCGATGAGATATTATGCAGAGTGTAACTGAATAATACAAACTTGGGGTGAGCGGTTCCTTATACGCGATTGTAAGCAAGAAAGTAGTTAGTAGCCAAGCATATATAATATGTTCTCAAGTCGTCCATTAAGTCTCTACGGAGTTATGGTCCTTTATAAGTAGATACTTTCATCTTTAAAAAACCGTGTTGGTTACGAGATAGCTTCTGCTTATACTAATCACCAAATCACCTAAGGACTCGCCCACTAAACTTTGTACTAATAGGTAGGTGATGGCTGTCTCTTTGCATTTCACAACTAAGTTATTATTGAGACACTTTTTCAGTGTTATAGTAAAAAGGCCATCATTTTTTATTTTAAATTTCTGAGGAAGAGAGATAAATGTATTAACTTTTAATGCATACATTTTTAAAATCGGTAATTGCTATTTACACCTCGTTTCTAAGCAATCACGGCGGTTCTAATTAAGAGAGTGACCTTATTGTGTACTATAAAATTTTAATCAAGTAGCAAAGTACACCATTACTCTATTATCTACCTGATGGGTATGGCTTTGTAATTTACTTACCTATTGAAGAAACTATTAAATTTCATGGCGCACTTAAACTATACTTTAACCATTGAATAAGTAATTATAATAATTAAATTATGGGATTTATTTTTAGATAACAGCTTTTTAAAGCTTTACAGTTCAGTGGATACTTACATCGTTAGTATAGGTATACGCGACCCAAAGTTTCTACCAATAACAAAAATAGCACTGCTCAAATTATTGTAATGAACTAAATCATAATAATTATTAGTAATGTCATATAGCTCACAGCATTCTTGAGTAATAGCAATTATAGGTAAGTGTGGACATGCTGTTAGTACTTTAGCACTTATAAGAACCTCAAAGTTAGTTACAAGCTAAATTCAGAAACTTCCAGATGATCCACAAAATTCAGTTTCCGAGTTAAACTTTCTATTTCTAAATATACGCTCCGGAAAGTAGGTATGTAATAAAGTAGACAAATATTGAAGTTAAATTTATACGAAATGATCTACTTCAGCCTGTAATAATATATTCATATTTGACTTCTCTCGTAATTATAATAGACAAACATTTTTGTGTTTGACAAGCTACCCTCTCTGTCGACACATTCACTCATTCACTCATTCACTGAAACTTTGATTTTACAAAGAATTTTGAAATGTTTGCAATTGCGTTTGTGATTTGATTACTAATTTATTTTAATATTTGGAAATAATGTTATATTTTTTGTTTACCTTTAATTGTTATTAATTTATAGTACAGAGTACAGCCTATGTTTTGGTTTTATTCCGACAATCAGTTGCACACGGTCTCACTTAGGTACTTGATATGTCTCACTCATTATAATAACTCTGCAGCTAGAACTGATTGGGATATTTATCATTCTAGATTTTAAGGCGAAGCAGACGCGATGCAATTAAAAAGATAAAAATAGTTCGATTGTTAAAATATTTTAATTAAAAAATTGTACTTTAATGTCATTTTCAAGAAACACAACGTTTTTATATCAAATTCGTATAATTTAAAGATTAAAACTTATATTATTATAGTATCGAATTGGCAATGAATAACACACATATTATGTAACGTCGAGATCAAAATGTTTCAAATAATCTTAACTTTAGTGCTAACTTCAAAGTTTCCACTTGAAAAATGCTCCGAGCTTTACATTGAACTTTTCAGAAGCAAAACAATTGGCTCTCGTTTTATCTCACTTTGCTTTAGAGACAGAATATTTCTCTTACATAATTAACAGTTAACAGTCAATATTTAATTAGAACTAATTAAAACTAATACCTATTATACGTAGTAAATGAAATTTGAATCATGCAATGACGGAATGCTTAAATGGTAAACGTATAAAATGGGTTAGTAACAAATTTGAAAATCGAGACTACTAAGATCTTGGTTCTAATGTTAGTTTTATACCTTCTTGAGGTCTCAGGATAAGCTCACTCATAATTTTGATTTGACTTTGAGTTTCGAGTGAGTGGATTTTGTATTTTCTTATAACTGATGCGATTACGCTTTTTTCTTCTAAAATTGCGAATTTTTGACCTGTAAAATTAGAAAATTTACCATAGGTTATCTTACATTGTAATCTCGTTTATTATGATGAATATTAGATCGAGGGTTGAATTAAAAAAATATGCTCAATTTGGTGCTCAATAACATGGAATCCTCAAACTTCAACAATTTCCTTTTATTGTCGAGGAAAACTAATTATTAATTTATTTTTAAAGATTTTTGATAAAATATGTAGGTACATTTTCCTGGAAAAATTTTCTTGTTTACGATATGACGTTCGCCGAATTTTATTTCAACATTTCGTTTTTGGGTGACCATTGACCATCATCTCCTGACGTGGCTCTAAAACTAAACGTTGAAACAAAAATCTGGAAACGCCATATTGTACAGGGTACAGGAGAAAGAATTACTATAAAAATGTTTTCTTATACTAAGTCCAATAACTTCAAAATAAATTTTTTTAACGATTTTCTTCGAGGATTTCGTTCTTAATAAATCAAATTTTTGTAGGCTCGACTATTGAGCAATAAATTACGTAAATTTGCCAAATTTAATTCCACCCTTCATCTAACATAATAAGCTAGGTTTCCAATGTAGTATAGAAAAAAATATTTTTATTAAAAACATATAGTATACGCACCAATACAATTCCTAGGGCCGGCGCTAAATGGAACGTAGGAATATGGATGTCGGAGCTTCACGTTTTCGGGTAAAAAGCGATCAGGGTCGAAACGTTCTGGGTCTGGAAAATTTTTCAGGTCACGATGTACGTCAAATATGTGCAAAATAACTGAACAGCCGGCAGGTAAAACGTATCCGTCTAAAATGAAATAGGTACGTATTTTAAATTTAATTTATGAAATATCAAATTATTTTATCGAACTAAAGTTGACATAATACTGGAGTTCGACGTTTGAGTTTCGTATACCTGTATGAATTTTAAATTTATTCAAATCCAAATTAGTTTGCCGCACTTTTTAATAAAAAAATAGAGTTTTGCTAATCAAAAAAACAATAAAAACAAAATATGAGCGCTTTAAAATAATTATAAAATTGTTTAAATTTCATACTATTGTATTAAGTGAAGGGAATTCTTTGAAAAACGAAATTCCTAACGTTGCTATACCCTCAAAACCAAAGGTGAACTCTTTAAGAAATTTTGTGGTAAAACAAAGTTGGATACTTGAACTGAAGAATGTTTAATTTTAATGGCAATCTTAAATCGCTTATCTGTGTAATTCAATTAATTATAAAAGTAGAAAATGCACATAACCACCATCTGTAAATAAAGGCCATTACTTAGTTTATTGATATTACAAGAAACCGGCTGAAAAATTTGTTTAATTACTTTTGGTGTCATCTCAATAATTAACGTAAAATATAACTTTAGCTACTAAGGAGACTTCTCGTTTTACAAGAAACTTTTCGCCTTTGAAACTATCCCTTTCGCATCGTTTCAAAAAGTTTAACCTACTTTGAAAACCACCACCTTCATTCTTCATTTTTGAAAGACGATCCTTCGTTGTGCAATGTACAGAGACTTTAGAACGTATTTATTTACAACGATTCAGTTCTAATTACAAGTTTATCTAAACCGACGGCTTAACGTGCCTTCCGAAGCACGGCTAGAAGTATGCGATGGTATATTTGCTTCGTCAAATTCACGCACTCTCCCTGTCAAATCTTTGTGGGAACCGAAAAGTTTTTTTATTTATAGCGGTATATTTCGATGGCACGAAGTATAGCACGTAATTCTTGTTTTATTAGTCGAATAAAATTGAATCGGTAAGTTGGCGGGTAATACTTCTAAATTGTTTTTTTGAACGTGTGTCTCTATGTCGAATCAAATAGAAAATGTCAGAGATAAACGTTTAAAAAACAATTTGGAATTGCCCGCCAACTTGTCAAATTCAGCGCCAATTTCGATTTCTGTTTATATTTGAATAACTTTTCTCTTGGAAAAGGTTGTATATAAAACGTATTATAATGTAAGTGCCATATTAAGGCATTTACTATTTGAAATTTAAGAATACCGCTATTTTTTTTTATTGAAATTCTTATACGGTTATTAAACTGTTCTTTCTTTTCTTTTCCAATTTTGTATTGGAATGGCTTTCCGGCCACTTTTTACCTTTTAACAACTAAAATACGTTTTGGAATTGACGCTCATTAAAAATGCCATGAAAAAGCTCACTCTGTACGTACCTATACAGTAATTTCACTTTTTTGGCGCGCTGTTCAATACACATTTTACACCCGATATACTCTATACTGGGCTTACAGTAGAGCCAAAAATTAAAAACTCCAATTTTGTCATTTAACTAACTTTCTATCTATGCTAATAAGCTAGCCCCCCCCCCCCCGTGTAATTAACACGACGTGTGTCTCACACATCACATAATACGAACATGTGCATGTTATGTAGAAAATTCTTATGTACTCGTATAGTTTTGTTTATAAGTTTCTCACCAAGTTCAACGTCGCTGTTTAGCGACCTGGATATATAGGGTACGCTGGGATAAAGTCTTAAAGATTCTTTGATCACCCTCTCCAAGTACTTCATTTCACCTAAATCTGCCATAGTGATGGGTCTATCTTCTCCCTGAAAGATGTATTCAAGTTCTTCGGCAACTTTTTCCTACAAAAAAATAAAAGTTTTTACGTGTCGTTTAATTCAATTGTTGATATTACTTAGCAATTTTGCAAGTTGAAACAATTTTAAACGAGGCCCAAGAAAACCTTTCTCGTTCACTTTACGTTTAAAGTTGTTACGAAAGTGCCGTATTACAAATTGCTTTTTTTTTATTATTTCGCAACAAAATAAGAAACTAAATTCGTGTAGGTACTTGAACTCTATTTATTTAATTCTGTTTCACTCCCAAACTTATTTTAACTAAAAGAATAAAAAGTTAAGGTACGAGGTAATATTTGGCGCACCTATTCTTATCCTGCTGTATAAAAACAACTAGGACAAAGTATATTTAGGTGCCTATTATAATTAAACATAAATATTCTACTCCTATTCTACTTCTTATAAAAATTCTGCAACTTCTTTAAAAAGTGTAAAACAAAAATAGTTGCAGTTCTTTTATAAAGTCAGTTTAGAGTTTAGAATTTTTATTTTTACAAAAAATTGTGCAGTAGTGTTTACGACTTTCGTTAATTACTTTTTAACTCATAGCGTAAGCAATTAAGCATCTAGAATTTAACACATAAAAAGTAAAAAAAATATATAAAGCGTCCTACCTGAACTTCAGGATAATTTCCCAGTAGAAATAGACTCCAACATATTCCTGCTGTTGTGGTATCGTGGCCCTGCAATAAAACTGACTTAACTATTTTGCATACTAAACATTTTTAATTAAAACTTATATATATATTTATATTTTTATATTACCTACCCAAATATAAGTACCTACCCGAGTACCTACATGTTTTTTTAAAAAACAAAATAATTTCATAAAATATTAACTTTTTAATTTAATAATTAAGGTGTGCTTCAATTTCCACAACTGAACAACTTTTCCTTAACTTTTTCTGTAAGTATCAAAAATTTTATAATGCCCCTTTTATAAACCTTTTTATCGTTAGTTAAAGAAACGTCAAACATCATTTTTATGAAAAGTCTACAAGAAAGTTTTACAAGTTTATAAGAAGTTGACACGTTCTTTTGATTACTTTAAACTTCGGTATTTCAAACTTAATCGAAATTATTTAATTTAAAAGTTATTTTTAATTTGAAGTTTCGTATCAACGTTTTAATAGGAAAAGTTATTGTTTTTAAATAAAAATTGAGAGTTTGGTAATGAAAACGGTGCCCATAAGCTTTTTTAAGATTAGCACGAAACTTTTGTTTATGAAATTTGTTTCGAAAGCGTCTGTAGTCTACACATGGATAGGTTACGAGGGCAACACTTTAAGTTTTTACAATATTACATAGGTTAATCCCGAGACCGGAGACGAAGTACAAAGTCAATAGAAAATTTGAGAGAAGTGTGTTGTCCCAACAACGATCGATCAAACATCTTTATCATTTGCCCAGGAAGCCCCTTCAAAAACAAATATATCGTTGGTTTTCAGAATTTAAACATGTAGGTACCAACTCTGCGACGATACTTGCAAAGGTCGTCCACAAACAGCTATCACACCAAGAAAATTTGATGCTGTGCGCGTGCTGTGACACGAATATCGACATGTGACATATGATGAAATTTGGGCATCCTTAAGCATTAAGATGAGTCAAATACAAATGATTTTGCATAAACAATTGGGCACTAAAAAGCTATTTTCCCGTTGGGTACCTCCCACCTCATCTCTGCACAACAAAAAGCAGCTCGCGTTACTTGGTGCAAAATAATTTGTGAATAATTTAATGGAGCGACATCCAATGCTGAAACAGTTGACGAATCATAAATTTATTCATATGAGCCTGAAAGGGGAAGCCAGTTGCGAGTTTGGACGTTTGAAAATGAGCTGAAGCCAACAAAAGTTGTTCGTTCTCGCAGAATAACGAAGAAAATGGTGCCTGAAAATTAGGACATGTCGCAAGTCGCAATTATTAGTTTACAGGATCGTAGAGCAGTTAACGTTGATTGGTATACAACAGTCTGTTTGCCTGAAATGATTACCGAACTCCGAAAAAATAATCGAAATCGACGCATAATTATTGTAAATCATGACAACGCAAGCTCTCTCACCGCTCGAAAATTGAGTTTTTGAACACCAATCACATCGAGTTATTGGATCATCCTCCATACAGTCCTAACTTAAGTCCTAATGACTTATTTACGTTTACCAGAATCAAAAATGAATTGCGTGGTCGACGGTTTGAATCGCCGGAATGAGCAGTCGAAGATTAGAAAATCGCTATTCTGACTACCCCATCTTCCAAGTGGAATAAGCGTTTTAATAACTGGTTTAAGAGAATGGAAAAGTGGAGAATGTTTTGAAAAGCAATAAAACACTTTTAGTCTAGATCTTGTTTGTTGTTTACCCTATTCCCGAAACTTTCACTGTTGTCCTCGTATGCCCTACATTGTGTAAAATTGAATAGTTAAAATATAAATACAATATAATTGCAGGGTTGCAGTATTAAAACTGCATTTAATGCGTCCTTTTGATTTATAATTGAAGCATCACTCAATCACACTAACCCTAATTTAATAAATTTATATCTCCAATTATTACATGTTCTCCCGCGGCTCGTGGGAGATATTGTATAAGTTGAACTAAATTTAATATTACTCTGAAAGATATAGGAAAGATAATTCAATTTGGCAAATTTGTGCTGCTTAATAACCTAAAGAAAATCTGAATTGTCTCGGAGCGTTTTTACAAAAATTGAGAAATTCCACGCTCCTTTTTTACATCGTAACTGTTTTATTTGTGAGAATTTTTCGATTTTGTTAAAATTTTTTGCTATCACTTTTTATCTTGCATTTAATGCCGCAATTTATATGTTGGCAAGTCGATTCGCATTTGTTAGAGCAATGTGAACTCCACATTTTCGCGTGTGCGTCATGTTTTATTTGTGTGAAATTATTCAAGTTTTGTTTATTCTGATTCCGATTCAGTCGTGTATCACAAACTGCCCTTCAAGGCAACTACGAAACGAGTGCAGTTTCATGATTTTCTATTAATTACCTAATCTAAAAAAATGTTTAAACACACGATACACGATCGAATATGTCTTAACACATATGTACGTGCGTACGCGTGCGTACATGTTCGTCGAACATCAACGTGCGTGCGTTGGCCCAAAAACGCTTCGAACATGTACGTACGCGCATACAAAAAATCCATTGCACTTCTCAACCTGACTTTTGTCTTCGGACATTGTATAGACAACAGTAAAAAAAGAGGTGCAACATGTTCGATCGTGCGAGGGTGATAACATTAATTTGACGTTGATGTTCGACCAACGAACGCGCATACATGTGTTTAGTTTCATCGTAAGAATCATTTTGTGATGCACTCTAGTGCGAACTTTTGTATAACTATTACAAATCGCATACGGCATTAAACGGATTTTTATTGTCTTAATTCAATTACTCATATTCTTTATCCTTTGCCGTTTATTCTACTGTGATTTCTTTTAAAATTTTGCTAATTTTGACCCAACTCCGAAGGCGTTTAGAGCTTGGAACATTGTTCACTAATTAGCAGTGGGTAACTTGCTGGAAGTCAAATAAGTACTGCGCTCGATTTTCAATATTGTTTGTTGAATAAACACGATAGGAACTTATTGAATAATATTTCCTTATGTCTACATTGTTTCTCTTTCATGTTAGAGAATAGCTCAGAGTTACTATGTGAATCGGTGCGATGAAACTCTTCCTGGTTTCTTCAAGTAAACATTGATTGAAAAGAAATTGCGTGATTTCGTATTGAACCGTATTACCAATTCATTTTATTAATGCAAGAACCTATTGTTTATTGGTTGGCAAAGATATGATTGCAAAGCTCGGAAAACTCAACTCGACTCAGAAACAACATAAAATACTGTTTTATGTCTGTTCTACGACATTAGTGTTTACTGTTTAAGTTTAACATTTTTATTTATGTAAAAATTGACAAAGAAATACTTAAAATGCAATTTTCTTCATTAATTGTCTGACAAACATGTTTTAATTTCAAATTAACTTTTCCATTAAGTTTTAACAAAAACGTTTTTGCTTCTATTTTCAACTCTTCACATCACTCGAAATTTAAATTTTGAAAGGTTACTAATAGTGTCATAATTTATTTAAATTTTTCTTGATAAAAAGTAAGGAGCTTTAATGTTCATATAAATTTAGAATGTGAAGGATTGGTTAGTGTTAACTTGAAATGATTAAATATTCCTTTCGAACGAAGACGAATTACTACCAAATTTGGAATTTATGTAGAGGCAACACTGTCATTAAATGTTAATATCAAGTCAAATCTTAAAATTTGCGTATTTATAAGTAACCCCCCCCCCCCCCCGTGTAGTGATCAAAATAGAAGTTTTGCGGGGTCTATAAGGACGCGAATACCATATTATCGTAAGAATCAATATGCTTAACTTAGGGCGAGTTGTACATTAATAGCAGCTCAAAAGCAAGCTCAACGGTAAGTCTACCTTATCATTTATCATTGTCAATGGCCCTGTCTGGATGACAATGATAAGGGAGGTTACTGCCTTCCTTGAGTTACTTGCCTTTACTGCCGCAACGTAGATTGGTTTCTTTGGAGCTGGACAAAATGAAATGGAAGATAACACGTGCAGAACGGCTCGTTGTTTTAGATAACCAATTGATCTTGCTTGGAAAGTCTTTGCAGCGGATTAGCGATGACGATGAATAGTTCAAAAAATTGAAGTCATCCACAGACAGCAATTTGTTAAGGTATGGTACGCTATGATCATCAGGATTTCTACATTGTGCCAGAACATTCGGATAGTCGATAGAGGGGAAGAGAAGGTGGATTAAGTAAGCAGCTGCTCATATAGCAAGTACCTACTTTAAATATCATATTTAGTAACAGAGCACAGTATCTCGGAGGACCCAGATGAAGAGAACATTGTAATTGCTTACTATAAGTAGATTTTCAAAAAATGAAAAAGCTCAAGTTTTTATCCGTGGTACTATTATGAAGACAAAAATATCGGAGTATACTGGGCTATATGTCGTGGAACTAGAACACGAAACTGTTGAACATGTGCTTTGTCAGCCTTAACGTCAATAAGAAGAATCGGGTTGGCAGACTTCTGATTCGACATGGTCAGAATAAGCTCCACCTTTCCCGCCAGAATTCTGAAGTTCGTACTACAACTATAGGATGACTCGAGATCTGAGACACGGGTAGGCCGCTTGGAGACATCAGAATAGGCCCGATTAAGTGGCCTAAGTGTAAGAAACTTGCTCTCTCTCCCTAAATGATCCAGATCCAGAAATCGAAATGCTTAAAACAAGTTCATGTTCTGAATTCAGAGCCGGAAAACGGTAGGCGAAATTCAAGGGTCCAGCCAAGGAAAGACGAAAGCCGAAAACGAAGACAAAGCTGGAAACGGAAAAGCCGCCTGTGAATCACGAGAACGGTGGTGATAGCAGTGAGCAAAACGAAACAAAAAAATACCAATTAACTTCGGTTGAAGGCGGCTAGGTAGAATTAGAGAGTCACGCTAATCCCCTACACGGGCCGACGAGAACCGGTAAACAGATGATATTAAAGAGATGGCCGGCTACCGTTTAACGACGGGGTAGGGTCACACCTAATAAATTAAAGAAACCAAGTATATACACCACTTTACTCGTGGAAACTCCACAACACGTCGACGTGACTCTCAACTGACAATAGTATTCCCCGTACAAGGACGGGCTTACTGTTATCACCTCTACGCTCTCGCGATTGTGGCGGAGACAATTAAATTCGTTACTTTTCCTCTCGTAGGAAAAAACTTCGATACGAACGAAGAATCTGAAGAGACAGTCTATTCAACCCACAAGCTTTGTTAGGACCTGAATAGACTTGCTTATACTAATAGTGACTTAAGTTGCTGCTGTTGGTGTGACAGGAACAAACTGTTTTATCTATAAAAATCTAGTTTTTGGAGCGTAATTTGTGTAAGAAGAAAGCGACTTGGCCACGTATTGGCAAATCTTGTGTATTCATCGGAAAGCGACCTTGTTATTTCTATTTGACATTGAAGGAACTTATCAGAGCTGCTGATTTGTTAACGTCAATATGGCAAATTAGGATGATCAGTGATCGGTATAATTAATTCAACGACTCTCAAAAGATACGGCAGGATAGTATATGCAGACAATATTGGCAGGTGAGTAATAGTACAAAAAGAAATTTTGTATTTTATACAGATTGCGTCATTAGTTTAACATTAATTGCCGTAGCCGATCAAAAGAATTTCATTACTTTAAAATATTCAATAAGCCATATCTACTAGCCAATTATTATCATTATAGTATTTTCATCGATCGATGACTGGTTCAAGTTGGATTTCAAATATTTCTTACTTACGAAGTTTAATCTAATTTTTTTTTAAAGTACCAGAAACTTCAATTCAATACTTTAGGTATTTGATCAATACATTTTTATTGCTGTAATCGTGATCTATATTTTAGACCCTAGTTCACTCTTACATTATATGATGTATTCATTCGAGCTACGTATAGCTTTAGAACTTGATGTAAATGTATCAAGTTGTGATTGAGACTGTATAAGATGGTTGATTCTAAGCAAAGCGCTAAAGCGCGCAGTGCGGGATTTTGGCCTATAAAAATCTTTTAGTAATTTTCTTTACGAGCTTTCGTTTTATTCGTTCACCACAATTAATTACCGTTACAAACCTCAATTTGTTCTCTATACCTTAAAGTTTGCTATTATTACACGCAATTACAAATTTAAAACCGAAACTTTTGTTTTTCCAAGCTTTCTCGAAAGAAAATAAATTAATCCTTAGATAACATCAATAAGCTACGCTCGAGCGCTGTCCAAAACATTAACTCGGGTTTTAAACTATTTCACCGTACTTTTCATCAAAAACAAAAAGCAATTTCTTTTTTGATGTTAGCTATATAGAAAAAATTTAAAAGCAAGTGTTGTTGAACCTTTAACAAACGAGGAAAAATTTTCTAATTAATAAATTTTGTTGGGGGAAGATTAAAAAAACACGATATTAATCAAATCTGCTCTAATGGATTTGTTAAAACGATCCTTTTCGAAATATAAATTAAAGGTATGGGCGCACAAATAAAATGTTAATCGAATAAAAACAATGCGAGATGAACAAATGAGTATAAAGAGTAGACGTACTTTTTTTCCTGTAAGGCAAATTGGCAAAAAAAGGAATTTTCGTAAATTATTAAGGTGTATTTTTTAAAAATTATCCGCTTCGTGCTTAATTAATTTTATATAAATTTTTTAAACGAAAATCTGTACTATTTTTATAACGTTTTTTCCAGAGGTCCCAAGGCGACAGCCAGGGAATCAAAAAACCTCAATGCTGGTTGATTGTAATAAATGAGGTAAAAATTTTTCTCATTTATTTGACTTTTCTTGCGCAACGCACATAGGGGCGAACTTATGGATACGAAGCGATGTATTCTCTACTATAATAATAGTTGGATACATCTTACGTTGTCAATAAATTACCGTCGAAATTAAACTCGGAACTTTGTTCATTAATTACCAGTTCTGATTCAAAACTTTCGTGCATTCATATCGCGATGATTATTGTGTCAAATTTATTGGCTTTTAGACTGGCAATATACAATCTAACGACGTAATTTAAGTTGCCATTAGCGATTAATTCGAAATGAATAAAATAGCCTTAACATTATATTTATTATAAAATACCTCAAACATGAAGGTGTCCACTTCTTCTCTAATTTCCGTATCCGTGAGCAGCTTGCCGTTTTGCGACGAAGCTATTAAGAGATCCAAAAACGCCATACGCTTCTTTCTTCCCAGTAATAAATCGTCTTCTGAGTCTTGTTTTTCGCTTTTCTTGTTGTCGTTTATTGTGGCTTTCCTATCACGAATTACCTACAAAATAAATAAAAAAACTTATTTAAAACCATTTTGATAATCCTATATATTTTACAATAATCTGTCATGAAAGTGCAATAAATTTTGATAACCGTGGCGGATAATTATGTTTACAATCGCTTTGTCCGGCTTTCCGTTTAATTACGGTTTACATCAATACTACGTTTATCAAATTCAATCGACATAAAAGCTTAATCGTAAATCAACTACTGCCAATTTTGAAAGCACATATACCTTATTCGTAAAGCCGTGCAAAATCGATAGATAATGTTTGAAACTTCTACCCAAAGATGATACGTAAAATGCTAAATCTGGATGAATCCACGGCGTATAATTTCTCTTCATTATGATTTCGCTGACGCTAAAACAAGAGTTATTTAAACACCAATCGAGTAGGCGTAATTATATGCATCTACCCATAAACAGCTTCCACGTATTCTGAATTAGAATCGCCCATTGCGTTTATTGGGACGCCCATGGCTGTTTCTGAAATGAAATAAAATGTGAGTCTTTGAAGATATTAAAGTTTACGAACGTTTTACTTTCAAACGTAACGTAATAATGTTCGTCTCAATGTTCTCGACTAATATTTTATTGTGCAGCGGGTATGTACCCAATTACAATTTGAATACCAGTGTGTCTCAAATTTCTTGTCATGGGGTTTTAGACTAAAACGTTAGAATAGCCATGTTTGGTGTCTTAGTTGCTATGAGGCGAAATACTTGGTATAAAAGTTTAAAAATGATCTTGATTTAATGCCATATTTAAAAAAATGTTGAAATTGTGTGTTTGCAAGCAAAAATTATGATATAAGTTAACAAGGACTAACCGCACGTATAAACTTTTTTTATACCAGTGCAATTTCATTATATTATTTCGTTTGAATAAATAACATTACACATTCAACGGATTCTGCTTTCTGCGTGGATAACAACAGTGGGCGAAAAATAAATAAATTCGCATAAACAAAAAAATTAAATCTTAAAATTGCGGGTATGTAAATTTGGGTCTACTATTTGTTCCTTTTACATTGTAGCAAGGTGTAAATTTAATCTTTTCTCATTATTGTATCTCAAGCTTGTTATATTATCTCTTAGTATTCCAGCGCTTTAATGTAGTAAATACCAAATCTTTTCAGTAGCACTTTATGTTGCTTAAGTTTATCTTTGTGAACTAGAAAATAGTAGAAAAAGAGTAGAAGAAGCGGTTCGACGTTCTTTTCTGGTGCGAAAATAAGAAAAATCACATATAACGTTCCTTGGGGCTATTTCATAACTCCCAAGCCAATTTGTAACAAAAGTATAGTGAAACTAAAACAAAGTAAGAAAATTAAAAAAAAAGACGTCACCATGGCCACCTTCTGAATGGTATAAATTGAACTTTAGTCTAAACGTAAATAAACTTTAAATGAAAATTTTAAGTGGATTCGTTTTATGAAAAGAGGGCGGTAAGATCTACAACTTAACAGTTTAATTTAATTTCTGAAAGTTAACAAGATAAATAGACTCGTTTCTATTCAGCAACTGTGTACTGTGTGAGATTTGGGTTCATTATGTCTTGATATGAGATGAGATGAGCGTTTCTACCATCCTTACTATTATCCGCTTCGTTCGTTGTTAATGCAACAGAATAAAAGTGAACAAAAAATATACGCGAAAGTATAACGGTAATTTAAAAGCAGCAATACTTTAGATTTTAGATTATCTCGAAGCTGATATTTTCAGTTTTATTGTACGGTAGAAATAAGGAGTGGAGAAAGCTCAGAAATGTTCGCAATGAGACTCGACTATTTGGTTATAGCTATAAATTTATAACAAAAACAACCAAAAGTGTAGGAAAATTCTACAAAATTTTCACTTTTACATAACCTATACAGCAGTAGCTTCATTTTAGCGGGTGTGTGACACTAAAGGTGAAGGTCAGCACCTTTATAACTTATAACATAACCGACTGTATACAGGGTGTCAACTGTAACTTGGCCAAGAATGCCAGGGTAGGTAGAGGACCGATAGGCAGTTATTTTAAAGATAGGAACCCATGTCCGGAAATGCACCCGTACGGAGCTACGGCCGTTTTTAACTTTACGTTTTATCGTCCGATATGCATGTCGTGTTTGTCGTGTTTCTAACAATTGTTTGCCTGGCAACTCATCGTTGCCTAGGAAATACATTGAATGTCAGCTCAGAAACATTGTGTCAATAAAACGTGTGCTGAACAATGAACAGTTTAGCCTTTCAGGAGCTCGCCGACGTGCATCTGGCATATGGGGCTATGAACTGCAACGCACTTGGAGCACAGCTCCACAGGTACACCTGAGCGACAACAACGCATTTCCTAGGCAACGATAGGTTGCCAGGACCATCGGGTGCAAAACCAAAAGTTAAAAACGGCCGTAGCTCCGTACGGGTGCATTTCCGGACATGGGTTCCTATCTTTAAAATACCTGCCTATCGGTCCTCTACCTACCCTGGCATTCTTGGCCAAGTTACAGATGACACCCTGTATATACAGTTTTCCAGTTTGTATATTCTGTGGATTACGCTTTCCTTCGAAACAGTTTTTACTATTTTACCGGTTTTACTATTTATACATTATTTTTGTGTAAGAACGAGCACAGTTCTGCCTTCTTGAAACCTTTGTTGTTTTATTCGCCGAGTCTTATTCAGCAAAAAATTTTATTTAGAAAGTTTTGGTTCTAATCCTCTATTTCTATGACATAAAAATAAATGAAAAACTCTGCAACTCCGTACTAAATCGCCCTTGAACTAATTGTATCAATTTTTCCCCCTCGCTCAACGAAATTCCGAACTTTCATTTAGTTTGTAAGTATAGGAAGTTGCTACGTTTGTAAAAAAAAGCTAAAAAAATGCACCCTTAAGTTAATCCCCTCGAGATTGGCCCCAATCAGGCGATAAAAAATAATTTGGTAAAACATCACATTATTTATTTATACTTGTAGGTAGGTATATAGAAATTATACTGCAGTATTTGATATATTTACTATGGATTGGAATTCATTTTAACTTTTAAATTACTGTAAATTTTTTGTAAAATCTATTTAAATCACTTTGAAATAAAAACCATTCTCTTAAAGCTTTTATTTTTCTATAAGGGCATGTCAAAGTTCCATCTTAACGTTTCCCCATATTTTTAAGTTCCTGGCTTCTTTATTTAATTAGGTACGTAAAAAATGGGCATGGTTAACAAATTTTGAGCGACTTGAAAACAATTGCACGACGGCATCATCGTACGACAACAACTGCACCTGCATCTGCAAGCTAGTAAGACATCGTTTTCGCGTACGTGAGTGCACGTTTCGTGATAACTATTTTCTTTTTAGTTAATTTTTAAATTAAAGTTTGTTACAAATAAATTGTTTATACTTAACCTAAAGTGTCTACATAATATTAAAGTTGTTGTAGAGTGAATTTCTACAAGTTTAAAAGTAGAAAAAGCGGTTAAAAAGTTTCAATTTTAATTGTGGCGTCGCGTCATTACACGAAAAAACTTTACAACATGGCGGGGGTCGGGTGTTAAGAGGTACAACAATACATATTATCGGATATCGGGAATATTATTTACGAAATGCGTTAATAATAATTATTATTAACAGAAGAAAACAACAATTCTATGTGATTATTAAAACAACAGACTTTCGGATCAAGTCCATTTCTCAAAAAGGTAGGTCTCGTAGTGAGATTTATTTTATTAATTTTTCAAGTTGACCACATGTGTGATGTGTGCTTATGGTGGCTTTGTGCTAACACAATGAAGATTAGGTATTTAGAACCCTTAAACCTAATTAATAAAACGTCAAGATACAGTCATGCGATATGCAATAACTGCACACGAGCGGTTAACTGCAATTTTGACTTAAATGTTTTATTTTTGTTTCTACACGTTCAGACTTGCAGACTTGCTCAAGTTGGTGCGTGAATGCGCAAAATATCTGGAGAAAACTGGTAACTTCATGCAACGCGCATTTGTAGGTTCATTCAACATATTTTTCCTACACACTGAAATTTTTTGTGAATGACGTGCATGTCATTTAGTCATTTGCGTTCGAGTGAAGCCACTTTAATGTGATATACAGGATGTATTTGAAAACGTGTTAAGTACAGGGATCTCGTTTATAATAAGAGACAGAGACTTGGTTAAAGGGACAAAAATGATCTCCGACTTGTGCCTAAATAAAATAAAAACGTTAACGTTTTTGCAATGTGGCGTTTTTAATTTTTGGCTTTAAAATTGTTATTTGGAAAGATATTCAAAAACTGAAAACACTTTCTAAGGGGGACTTTTTCTGTTCTTTCTGACGTGCCAACAAATTTGCCTAAATTTTCTTTAGTTTATTGTATATTGATACCAACTTTAGTTATTTGGTTTTTTGATATTATTTAGGCAACAGTCAGAGATTCTTTTTGTCCATTTAACCAAGTCTGTATCTCTTATGATAAACGAGATTCGTGTACTTAACACGTTTTAAAATTCATCTTGTATACTCAGCGACTAAGACTCAAATCATGTAACGGTTGTTTACAATGACGTTTTCGCTTATACCTTAACATTGCCTATACAGGGTGTATACTACTAATGAAAATAAGACAAAAAGTTACTATAACCACGTAGCGCAAAATCTTTCGTAAGGGAGCTACAACAGCCCTTTGAAGAAGAGAGGTAACGAAGTTGGGTTTTCACTTTTCAGTCATATCTAGAGAAGGAATAAGAATAAAATTACGAAATTTTAGTCGTTTAGGTATTTTTTTATGCAAAATTTAATGGTGAAAACTAATTGTAAGAATAACGTTCAGGGGCGTGCCTTTAGGGGGTAGCAAAGGATATTTTCCTCATAAACTTTCTTGTACGCAAATTTTCGTGAGTTGTAATTAACAATTCTTAATTTTAAGAATTTTTAACATAAACAAGGTGCTCTTATTTTTATTTATTTGAAATCTTGAGTGCACTTCCACGATAACAGTAGGTGTTCCAAACTTTAAGGACATGCACTACTACTCAACATAAGATAAAAAGTTCTCATAAATAACATGTAGCAAAAAATCTTTTCTAAGAGAGCTATTATAGCTCTTTGAAGAAGAGCGCGTTGAATGGTAAGCTTCCAAAGAGCTGTATCGCCCCTAGGAAAGATTTTTCGCTACATGTTATTTATGAAAACCTTTGGTCTTATTTTGAGTAGTAGTGCATGTCCTTTTAAAGATTGGAATGCCTACTGTTATAGGTACAAACGTAATAGTGATTAATTTAGTAACCGTGTGGAAGTGCACTCAAGATTTCAAATACGCTTTTTTCGAAAATTGTTGCCTTTATCGACATTTAATAAGAGTATCTTATTTATGTAAAAAGCTCCAGTAATTAAGAAATGAAAATTAGAATTCTAGAAAATTTTTGCTTAAGAAAGTTAATGAGGGAGATATGCTTTGCTACCCCCTATAGGCACGCCCCTGGACAATATTCTTAAAATTCGATTCGACCATTAAATTAAGCATAAAAAATACCTAAACGGTCAAAATTCTATTCTTATTCCTTCTCTAGATATGACTGAAAACCAACTTCGTTCCTCCATCTTCAAAGGGTTGTAGAGCTCCTTTTAGGAAAGATCCTGCGCTAGGTATTTATGGGAACTTTTTAATTATATTTATGCCTTTAACGTTTGGAATACTTTTTTCTTAGCTTTTTGTACAGTGGCTTGATTGTTGCAAAATATTATTTTCATCGGCTGTTACATTAACTAGACTTTAGAGCAACCCACCTTAGTCTTACAATAGTCATTTAAGTACAAATTTCAGTATAATTGTGGTTAACAACTAACTACTCTTTTAGATGAAAGCATTGTGTTGTAGATAATCTTTCGAAATCTTTTTAATAACGTTTAAAGATGAGTTGGATACAGAACCGTCATATTTTCTCGTATTTTCCGGTTGTGTTGAAGGTCGGAAGTAATATGCAGTAATGTTCCAGAGCGTAGGAGCTTCGGAGGTCTTAAATTCTTGCTTAGAATCCGGAAACGGTGCCTACACGTCTCTTTTATATAAATATCGTACTTAGTAATGCTGAAGTGTACACCATCGTAGCATTTGTTATCTCAATGAAAATCATTACTCAGTTCTTAAGCTTATAACGAAATGCATTCAAAGTGGATACTTGAAGGTTTATTTTTATCCGAGCATCTATTTCACTTCTTGTTATACTCGTAGTAACACGGCGTCAAAACTATTTTTATTTGTAATTGCATGTCAAGTTTTCTTCAAGTGTTGAAGTGAAACTATCGTTTACGTGAAAGTATTACCTACTTGAGATTGTTGAAAATGCTTACTGAAAGGTGAGCTTAAAATTGTAAAATTGATTCTAATAGAATGATATGGAGTGGCGAAAAAGAAAATTGATCAATTTGAAACAAAAAATAAACAAGAAAATCGGTAATCCTACGCAATTTCTCTAAACAGTTTACGATTTTGTGGTATTTTATATACATCGTAAATTCGCGATTCACGTTCTTGAGAACGCGAATTGTACCCTTGCAATTGCGTGAAATTTAATATATAAATAATAAAACTGGGCTTAGAAAAGGCATAAAAAAGAATAGAAATTTATAACGAACGTGAAAATCTAAGATTCTACTGGGATGTAATTTTTTAAAGCAATTTCGCTCTTTGGTACATAAACATTGGAAATTGAATTAAATTTGTAATTTTTCCTTTATGTTGTTTAAGGGACTTTAAAGAATGCCCTTTTTAAGTTACGCACATTCAAAAAACTATTTCTAATGTTATTTCCAGAAGCTGAAAACTAAAATGGCTATTCTTCTATAGAAGAAATACAACAGAACAGAGAACGTAATGGCATCTACCATTCGGTAGATGTTATAATGTAAGTTGTAGGGATGAGCACTGCCACGAATGGGAAGTTACTCAGAAAAGTTATCATCTACTCTGACCCTGAACGTTCTATTCTCCAAGAAGTTTTTAATCTATTTAAGTAAATTTCCCTAAAGTGCTTTAGTTTGTAAAGCAATCTAGTTGTTGGGACTCGGTCGAAGGTTTCTCGAAATGTAAATATAATAATTATTGCGTCTGTCGATTGCTGCGGAGGTACACCGATCGAGGTTACTAATGAGGTTTGACACTTATAACGCGGTGGATTAATATTGAAATATTAAATGGAAGTGTATCGTACAAAATAGCAATTTAAAGCGGATATCTACAACTTCTAAATCCTTAAAAAGAATTGGAGTTTTTGTCTGCTTTTGTATACCTACCTACGAGTACGTAAAATAAATTCTTGAAATTCCCTTTATACTCGCGTATACCAAAAGTTTTGTACTTTTTATGGACATTGATTTTTCGGCGGAAAATTGACAGAATGAAATATTCCTCAAGAATAATAATTGTGATTTCCATAGCAAGTTCCAAGTTTACTCTTGATTGTACAGAACAGTTTTTATCAAATACGACAATTATGAAACCAAACACAAATTGGTGAACTCAGAACAAGAAAAGACACTTGGGAAACACGAAAAGTTAACGAAACTTAACCCTATGGTGTGCTAACTGTGGTAGCACTAGAAACTCGTAAAAATAACTTAATTTCAAGTAGAGAGAAGAAAAGTGCTGAGAGAAGAAAAGAATAAACGCGCGGGAGAATAATAGGGCTATGAAATGAAACAAGTCTCGAACTCTGAATCTGCTCTCTCGAACAGAAAAACTTAGCACTTCCTTAGAAAGTCAGGAGCTAAAAGGAAGTAGTACCTCATTTTCTAATACTCCCAAAAGAGTCCTGGAGGCTAAGTATTTTCGATAAACGACACGACGACCACAGTTAGGCCCCGGATATACAGGGTATCAATTTAAAGGCTTTCACCTCTAATATCTTCGCTTTACTTCTTTGAAGAGAGGGCACTACGTATTAAGGTCACTGTATACGCTACATTATGTCTACAAACAGACGTATGCTTAAAACAATTGTCTCCACACGGCTCACGACACAGGGGATCAACAACTACTCGTTTTAACAGGGCGGGCTACTAACTCACATCACAGAAAGGAGTTTCTGGCGGGGATATATATATGTTCTCGAATGGAGATGTCTGACTTACGAAATCTCGAGAGCAACGATACCATTAATTTGAATTATACCTATTACACAATTTGCATGCTTATATTGGGGAGAATTAATAATTATAGTTAGCCGTTTTAAGTTCCTGCGAAACTATAGCAGTGCAGTAAAATTTGAGGTGAAAGATGTGAAAATTGAATTTATGCTAAGTAAATAAACAATACAAGGTAAACCACGTGTACAGAGTGACTCTAAAATTAACAAATAAAACCACCAACAGCTAGCTTAAGGCAGAATTATTTTGCTATCTGATGAACGTCCAGGGCTCTTGGCCTTGTTAGACTCGCCCTTATGCAAGATTACAAATCTGTTGTTTAACTGAACGAGCGCTCGGGGCTACAACATATAATTATTTCGTACAGAACTGATATCTTTTAATTACTTCAAATCTAATTTTTGAAATCAACCTCTTATTTCAAACATTTATCAAAAAATTAAACGAATTTCGTTCCGTTCAATAAAATAATCTGAGTTAAATTCGGCGTGTATGGGCTTTTATTTGCGCCGAATTCCATTTAAATATTCCGCTTATATTGCGGTTTGTAAAGATTAGATTGTTGGAACTTACCGCAGATAATATCTAGAGCACAATGTGTTATGAAAGGGTAGATATCGAACACTTTTCCGTTAGCTTTATGATTAAGCTGGTTCACAAGCATTTGGCTCTTCTCGACAAACACTTCCACAAAATTTTCTAAAATTTGAAAATGAAATGCCGGGGTTATTAGTTTACGATTTTTGTGCCATTTCGTTCCTAAAAATGTAAAGAATTAATTTTAATTTCTAGAAATTACATAATATTTTACCTCCTCCAGTAAGCAGGCCTTCGCCCAACCACGGCTTGATAAATTCGTACATAAAAGTTTTGGTTATGTGTTGAGAATTATTCATAATGGCCTACGAAATGTTACCTTTTAGAATTTTACGCAAAACGCACTTTACAACTACAGTATTTACATTTAATGGAGGTTGTTATTAGAGATCTTATTATTTTACAATTTTTTTATTGTAGTAATAAATATAAATTAAAGTTGAATAATAATTAGCAAAGGCCAACCCTTATAATTACCTCTAAATGTTCTGGTTTCATGAGGTGTATACCAGGAGTACTTCCATACCAAGAACGAAACAGTGGAAAATACTTCAAAGTACGCCATCTTAGCAGTTGAAATAAATCTACAAAAAGAAAAATAAATTTACATTTTAAGCAGACGGAAAAATAAAATTTCTAATTTTCCACTTGATAGGCATAGTAATTTTAATAAATCATTTTGATTAACAACAAGAAAATGGCTAGAAAATATCGTCAAGTTGAAAAAAAAAAGTGTAAAGCACCCATAACACGAATAATTTATTTATACAACATGATATAAAGTTTGATGATAATATGACTTTATATTAAGTGCATTTTTATTACAAAATGTATCCTATTAGAGTTTCTTTTTACAAAGTTAAAACTTTCGGCTTGAGTGATGATTAACCTTCTTTATGGAAGGTAACCTACTGAATGCTTCATAAGTTATAACATTTACGTCACAAACCATGTCTCTAAAGTTGCAATTGTTTGAAATTTACCCACTTCGGGCTTTTGTGAGTTTTCGTAAAATGACTTTCAAACTTGATTTACAAACTTGAGATGCCCCAATTTGTTTATAAACCCATTTTATCTAATTGATAAAAGTATTTAATTGCCTATTTAAATCTACTTACACCAAATATATTCAAAATCATTTTAGTTTTTGTATTCACTAATTTGGCATTTCTATAGGTAAGTGCCACGCAAAATTCAATAGGTATAAATTAATTATGGGTAAAAACGTAAGGTACCTACCTACACAAAATCCAATTTTATTCCCGAAGTTTTTATTGATTTAAATACGTGTGAGAGTTCCTCTCTCGTTTTTCTTACGTGATGTGTGGGCGGGTTGATAACTGCATATTTTTTCATGCATAAGAACAAAATCAGTTACCGTAGCAATATTCATAAACTTGACATTTCGTTTCAAAAAGTTAAAGAGGTGCTGTATAAAGTTTAATTACCTATACCTATACAGTGTGTCCACGGATGAGGTTACTAAGTGGAAGAAAATTCTTATTTATGATTTCTAAAAAAATTCACTCGATAAAAACTCTTGCTTATGCTCAAACGTCCGCAATACACATTAGCTTTTAACTGTCTCTGACAAGAAATGAAATATTAGCAATTCGGCATTTGCTTTAAAATTGAAAAATGCCTGTTTTTAATTTTTGAAAAAAATCCACTCGTTATGAACACTTCAGCTTGCTATGAAACTCTCGATTAGGCATTTCTTATGGAACATTAAATATTCATAATCTAAATGTAAAATCTTTCCTGTAAAAGATGGGGTAAAAATATCATGTGGCACGAGAGTTTCAAAGCAAGCAGGAGCTTTTATAAAGAGTAATTTTTTTGAGAAATCTAAAATAACAACATTGTTGGTAATTTGATTAAAATTTTCCTAAGTTAGTAAAATACAATTATTAATATGTAGGTATCTCATTTCCCGAACGAGATGGACACCAAATAATCTGTTCTACAAAAAGTTGAAAAGCAAACAGGAGCTTTCATAAAGAGTGGATTTTTTTGAGAAACCAAAAATTTGAATTTTTTAAAGTTACTAAAACAAAAACCAAATTGTTAATATATATTTCATTTCTTGTAAGAGACAGATAAAAACTAATATGGGTTAAAGGAGTTTGAAAACAAGCAAGGCAATTTTTCGAGAAAAAAAAGTAAAACAATTTCCCTCTTTGTAACCCCGTCCGCGGACGTACTGTATGTACGTAGGTAGCAAGGATCATTAATCATTACAATTAATCCAATAATTTTAAACATCCTACTTTGCATTACATGGGGTAGTTATACTTTTTTGGTATTTTGACTATGAGAGAGGCCTAATGATGAATCCAATTCTTCAGACATGGTAGACCTTCGGATATTTGTCAAAAATCCAAGAAACAGCTAAATTTTTTACCTCTTTTCAATTTTGACTTTGAAGGATTAATTTTTCGGCAAATGCAGGCCTATACTTTTTAAAAGTAAACTTAATTTTCTACAATTTGAGATCAGAATGGTATCTGTAAACCTAATGGTATCCGAGATACAAGTATACAAAGGTTTGCAAATTTAACATATTGGCCATTTTTAGCGATACAGTGATCCGAATTATTTACCTTCTATAAAATGGGGTAGTTATGATTTTTTGGTATGTATTCACACGTATGATGAAAGTTTAATGATAAATCCAAGTTTTCGGACTTTGTGGACCTCCGAATCTTGGTCAAATATTCAACAATATATCTATAATACGAGTTAGTTTTGCATTAGTTTAGCTTTAGTAAGTTTTGAATCTTTTACAACGATCGGGAGGTCCATCTAGGACCAAAACTTGGATTTATCATTAGGCCGCCGTCCTCCATTATAAATACACAAAATACCAAAAAATCATAACTATCCCATTTGAGCCAAGGTAACCCGTATTTTAGGTGACAAAATGACTGGGCTCATATTCAGAACAACTTAAGTTCAATTTTTTCCATTACTACAGTCATATCAACTCAGAAAAATATTAAACTATGTTAATGTTAACCGCAGACCCTATAGCTATGGCCATTTAATTTTGAACATCTAGTATATTTTTAGGTAATCGGGTTTGAATCTTTGATAAAAAAGATTTCTTGACAAAAGTATAAAATATTACAAAATTAGAGAACTCATTTTTGTTTTTTGTTTGCAAAATACATTTTTATATACATATAGGTACAGCTTTTCTTCTCTATACAGGGTGAATTATATTTCATTTTCTCTATGGAGATCTCGCTTATTGTAAGAGTTAGAAAATCGCTTAAATGGGGAAAGTAGTGCAGTTTTGAAAGAGTAGTTCATTAAGGCTTTTAAATTTTGGGCACGATGTTCAATTGCTATATGGTCGAGAAACTAAAAAATGGGAAATTCTTTAAACTGCTATAACTTGAAACATTTTTTAGTTTTTTGGTCATATTTAAGCAACTGAATATTGTAACATCATCAATGAATTACTCTTTAAAAACTGCAATACTTTTCATATTTTTAACCGATGATTCTCTAACTTAAAATATTTATCGATATCTCCATAGGAAAAATAAAATATAATTCACCCTGTATAGACGACGACGAGAAGTCAGATTTTTTATTCAACGTTTCATTTCCGTTTGACCACCATCAATGTTATTTCAGTTTCATAAAATTTCTACATGTTATATACATTTTGGAATAATGCTATTTACAAATGTTTTTCTGAAACAATTAAGTAGATGGTCAAAAAATGCAATTAATTTATCGTCTTGAGAAAAGGTGTGTTTCTGGAAAACTAATTTTAGTGTTAGATTATCTCTTCAAACAATCACGTTATAATTTAAAAAATGATTTTTGCTTCTTTCCAAATATTTGAAGTAACTGTTTCTGCATTATATTTCATATTATCTATATTAAAAGAGGTATTCGACTTTGGTTCATAATTCACAATAGGGCCACCCCTTGTAAATCCAGCATTTAACTTGTACAATGTGTACATTGTACCTTAGATAGTTAAAAGAAATGTACGAGTTTTATTCTTAAACTTTAGTGAATAAAATTTAACGTTATCATGAACTGACAGTGCGGGTTGATAGATACCTAACTACTTGAAGCAGATCTAATCCCACATTTGTTACGGATTCGCGTTTTTTATATATTTTTTTGGTTTCCTCCTTTCTTTGTTATTTTTATTAGGAGCAACCTAACGTTTCAATTTATTTTAGTATAAATTTGACGAAAAGTATGTATCCCGTTCCTATTTCGTGTTAAGCGTCTTGAGAATCAAACTTACAAATTTATTACCTCTTGATTCCATTCGTTTTGTGTTTTATTTTATACGAATTAACAAAATATTATGCAACTAAATTTTTTTATCTTACCAAAGTTCTTTTACTTTTTGCTTAACAAAACCAACAAAAAATGATGAGAATAAGAGTATACGTAGTGTTGTTTCTAATTTATTTTGAATTGGACATTTTTAATCAGAATAGTGCAGCAATTATGCGGTTATTACGAAATTATCACCCAAAAAAGTTTTAAATAATTTGTTTATATTATTATCTAACGCGAAAGAATGATTTGTTATGAAAAGGAATTTAATATTGTTGGCAATGTCTAAAGTCGAACATTAGTGTAGAGAAAGTACCTACGTACTTATAGTAAATAAGATATTTTTAAAATTTAATCTATAGCAGCCAAAATTATTGAAGAAGAAGAAGAAGAACAAATTGAATTGACTGTAAATTTTAATTTTTTGAGATATTATGGAGATTTCTATGCAAGTACATAAAAATAAATTCCGAATCCAGGTTAGAGGTAAAAATGTAAAAACTTTAAATGAAAACTTTTAAAAGAATTTCATTCAGTGTCGTGCATATACCTGTAATATGCTTTACGAATAATTGTATAACATTTTTGATCCACCACGTTCAAAAATTTTTCTAAAATTCCGAATTTTATTCGGTAGAAACTGCGAACTGTGGGTTATCAGTCGACTGATAATATATGAAAGAAATTATAATAATTATTATCCGTGTTCATTCGGTACTAAAAAAACGGTTAGTGTATGGACGCACACCAAGCTCGACTACTAGGTGTCTCCCGAAATTTTCAATATTTTCAAAAAAACTTTTTTCTTTTAGGAATCGCCCGGGTATGTATCAATGATTGACTCCGACTATTTATTTAGCAAAAATTGTTATAAGATTACATTAAAAATGGCGACATGTAAATTAGTGGAGACTTGACATTCATAAAGATCGCTGGACCCCCGACGTTCTCATTGCTAAAGCATCATGTACAGTGTACATTGGTATATAACAACACTAGTTTCTAAATAAATTTTTTTAGATATTAGATAGGTTACAAGGTGTTTTTCGTATTAAAAATGCAGGAGTAGAATGGGGTTTGTTTATGTGGAAATAAAGGTACATTCGGATTAACTATGTACGGATTATCGAAGCTGATCACTGTAAATATTTACCTACTAAATAATATCATACTATTCATTAGCGTTGAAAGCTTTCTCGCAAAAACTTTGTGAAGAGAAAATTTAACATGCAAATACGTATTACAAATATTGTTGTTAGTTTAGATCTGAGGACCAGTTAAA
Organism: Malthinus flaveolus; assembly: GCA_950108345.1. Classification (NCBI taxonomy): domain Eukaryota; kingdom Metazoa; phylum Arthropoda; class Insecta; order Coleoptera; family Cantharidae; genus Malthinus; species Malthinus flaveolus. The sequence goes on from OX467285.1 coordinate 66,769,929, forward strand.
TAACTTATCATCCCAATAAACTATCGAGTTAATGTAAATGTCTTAAATTTTGCAAAAAAACTATTATTCGAATTTAGAAAAATTCGGTACCTATGGTCTCAAGAATAGAAAGTATGACCTTCACCAACCTTTTCTTTCGGCAAGTAGCATTTCCAGCGCTGTTCCAAGTATAGGATAACTCGGCGGTCCTGGTAACTGGTTTATCATGTCCACAAATCGTTTCCTTTCTTTATAAGATCTTAATAGTAATAGTGTAGGAACTGTCATAGTTAACAAAATAAGAATGATAGTAAATGGCTCCATTTTGAAGTCTAAAAATGTAAAAGTTCGGTGATTTAAGATTAAAATATTAAAGAATACTCTTATTACCTTTTGAGTTTTTTAAAAAGCACAGACTGTATGTTTGAGTGGAAATTCTGTAAGGGAAGGCTGTTTTATTGAATATTGTAAATTTTTATCAATAACCCCCTCTCTAATGTTTATTTATTAAAAAATTATTACCACTTCCACGAGACTTTACGATTACGTATAACTTCTATTTTAGGCAATTTACTTTCTTTCCGAAAATATACATTTGTTGTTTATAACTTATAACATATTTGAAAATTTCCACAAACTATTTTTTATTTAATAAAAACACATACGAAATATTTGTCTAGAATTTGGAGACGTAACCATCTTCTAATTGTCAATGTCTGACATGAGAATAATTATAGTAAGAAATGCAAATTTAAATAATTTTTAACTGTGCTGGAAAAGCAAGTGGTATATAAAATAAAATGCCTAAAAACACTCTTTTCATTAACCTATTAATCCTAGAGGTTAAAGGTTGGTGTTGGTGAGCGTTTTGAAAACTTCTCTGGAGATACTTACCCAAATTATTAAATGAATTTCCTTTAGAGCTTATCTCATTACATTTTTTATAAGTTACCCCTACTAAGTATCAACCGAGACGACTTGAATTAGGCGCACAAAAGCGATTATTAATCCCGATAAGTTCCAAAAACCACAAGTCATTAGTTTAGCATCTTTTAATAGCAAAACATTAATTAAAATACCTCTTGCATTCGAAATAAACGTCGTTTCTCAAATTTTAAATTTTTTAACGAAACGAATATAAAGTTAAGCGTCGCTTAAATGAAAAGTATAAAAAGGATTTTATGTGTGTCACTTGAGCACATACTTAATGCCAAATTACTTTTTTTGTGAGGCGATAATTTTTAAGAAAAAGGGAAAAACTGCTAGGTAATTTATAAAATTTTAATTATATGTATGGTATTTTAAGCTGCAAACTTTTTCTCTTTTCTAATAATGCATTTTTCAACCAAATTTTGAACGATGAGAGCGCTTGTAACGGTTACAGCACGATCGGCAATTCTGAAGTGTGACTTAAAGGCATACGGACAGGTGAACGGATTTACAAACGGAACGAGATGAAAATCCACACATGATACGAGAACCAATACATACTATTTCAAGGAATTGACGAAATCGATAAAAATGACGATTTTATTTTTCTTTGACATTAAAAAAACATTTTTTGGCAAAAGCGTCTTCAAAGAGACAATTTCGACCCGTAGGTACGTATTTGTTTCATTTCTTACACAAGTTCATTACGGGAAAGTTTTGTCGTATTTAGATTTACCTATTCATATGAAATGGTAAATTATTTTAAGCATTATGTACCTACCTAATACTTTACGTTACATAGTGTTCTTTATCCTTTATAATTAGGTAATTAAAGTAACGATGTATGTGGTTGGGCATGTCTCAGTTTTTTAGTCATTATAGGTAAATATCTGACTACGATACCAAAAAAATTTGAGAAACATTGTTTATAATTTAAATTAACTTTATTAAAAACAAGAAATTGATCTTTAGACTAATACGTAAGCGATTCCAACAATTCTACAGAATAATATTCACAAAGCGATGAAAGTCCAAATGTCAGTAGACTAAAAATAACGATAAAAACGCTTTCGTAAAAATAGTCAAAACAATTTGCTGTGTCTATAAAAAATGGCAAAGATATTTAAATTTAATTGATTGTAACTTTATTAATTGAAAGCAATAGTACCATTAATCATAGGCATAGAATTGATTAGAAAATTGAACAATTATTATTAACAAAATTGTGGAAAACAGAAAAAGTTTGTCTGACAGATAAACGCTGACAGTAGTAGGTATTACCTGAAATAATTTTTTAACTTTAATGAAAAATTTTGATTTTCCAACTCGCGTAATTAATTACTCAACTAAAATTGCTTGTTTTTGATGTTTCGTACTGGAATTTATTTTATATTATATTTATTCTTGCATTATTTAATTTCAGCTTTACATCATCATATTATCAAAGTATGTATAGTTAGTCTGCTAACTTAATAGCCGAAAATTTAAATTTTGTTTTTAACATTGAAATTCTTTTGAACAGCGTGTATTCACATCGCTCTACCGTCAGTTCGTTTTTGAAATTTTATCCCTATTTTCTAGAAAATGTTCTAGGTATGTGTTCTAATATAAATTCTTTATTAGATGTAGGTAATAGATGCGAATAATAGTATATTAAAGTACAAGTTTCATAAGGCACCGTGTTAACGTACGAGTCCAAGTTTTGAAAACGAGCCGCTTGCGGTGAGTTTTAAAAAGGACGAGTACTTAACACGGCTTATGAAACGTGTAATTTATACTATTTTTTCTATTTCACATTTTAATAAAATAATTTGTTAAAATATTTAAATAATTAACATCATGGAGATTTTCTTTTTATAATAATTGTGGTGGCACTGACTGAAATGTCACTATCTTTCGTTCAGTGATTCATAGATGTCGCAAGTTTATTTTTTTAAATTTAAATAATGCACCTACTCCTGTCTGTATAATTTAAATTTTAACAAATAAAAATAAATGAACTATGTCAAAACATTATTCTTTACTTCATTTCAATTCTAATAAGCTCTAAAAATAAACATTTTAATAAATGATATTTGACATTTGTAAACGTCAGTGCAACTTGACACAAACTTAGCAGAAGAAAATCCTCCAGAAACAGTACGTTAAGAGAGCTTCTTAACGCACTGTTTTGAGACCAAAACAGTACGTTAAGGAGTGGATTAAAGTACCGAAATAGAAAAAATTTTTTTTTATACTGAAAATGCTAGGCTATACACGTAATGGTGCGCCTCGGATACATAGAGATTTAACATGGAAAAATGAATAAGTAATTAGAATTTTTGCCCACCGGTAGGTACGCAAAGTCAAAATAATATTTTTAGCAGAGAATGACAATTTTATACTTATTATATTTAGATTACTAATTTTAATTAGCATGTATGTACTTAATTACTATCTGATATTCATGCTGGGGTAATGGTAATGGGGAATAGGTAAGGGTCGTTCCACACTATTAATATACGCTCTCAGTTCCAAAAAATAGTCTTACACAAGAAACAATGAGCTTGTTCACACTAGCGATTTCGTTCTGATCTCAATCCAGTAACACTCTGATACCGATATATTTTTATAATTTTTTTGGAGTGGTATCGGAGCTATTATAGTCTAGATCTCTTAAGGATTTTCACTGCCTTTTTTAGTTCCAGATACTTTATGTGTTATGCTCGTTATCAAATAAAAAATTTTTAAATGAAGGCAATTACTAATAAATAAAGATAATTATCAAATGTAATTAAGTTTTAAGTGGACGAGGTTGCACTGTGTTATTTGTGTGTTTATTATTTTTGCATAATTAATAATTTATTTTTATTTAATTATCGACGAAATTAAGATATTAATATCAGTAATTTGTACCATTTCATCATTAACTTTTCTTATCACGGTACAAAGTGTGGAGATATTAGGGCAAGACTTCCGGGGGCTCGTCCGTCATGTGATTACATTATCTTCTGTTAATTAAGTAAATAAATAATTCAACACACTAATAAAGTTAACAATTTGCGAATTTCCTATATTTTTCCAAGTTTCAATCCATGGATTATTATTCAATTAATGTAGAATTAAAAACTATAATAATATTTTAAGTGCTCGCTTCGAAAATCCACTTTAAAGCAATCACGAAAAAATATGAGACAGGGTATGAATGCTGTTTTTTATAGTAATTGGGGTAACATTTTAATTAATATGTACGCTGTACGTACATCGCGGTATAATAAACAAAGCAATTTATGAATTTATAGTATAAGGCGGATATGGCCACTAAAGCAGTTAGCTTTGACGTCCAACAGAAAGAGTTTTTCTCTTGTAGCGAATTAAATACTAAAATTTGCATGTTAAATATTAATTGTATTGCCATTTTTATAGTATATTTACATTAAATAAATTAAAAATTTTAATTTACACAAACTGAAATTTGGACAATTTAATTCAAACGTTATAGGTATATAATATACGACACGAGCGAACCAATGAGAGGAGAATAATTATTTATTCTTAACCAATATAACTGAATTACATCTTATAACTTTGCTCTTATTGATTTATAAATAATGCAAAAAACTTCAAAGGAGCAATTTCTTGTCTAATATTAAGGGGATGGAGCTTTTATATTTTCATAAAGCGTCTACTTTCAGAGTTATACATCCTTATAATAAGGGAACGGTAATTCCTTTGTTTTTCATTCACTTAAGATTATTTATTAGATTCCATTACGTACTTTTTTCTCTATTTTGCGCAAAAAATTAAAAAATTGAAGACATTTCTAAACAAATCAATCTCTTCTGAAACTTTTTAAGTTCTAATAAGAAACCAACAGAGGTCGCACATTTTACATTTTAGTGAACTTTGCACTGAAGCTGTTGTTCGAAAAAGGTTGTCGGTTTTTTATTCGCAACAATTCAAATGAACCCGTACATTTTTGCCACAGGAATATAGGGAGAGCTAATTTTAAAATTCAAATCCTCAGGCGTTTGTAAAGACATTACAAGTGTGCGATGCTTACAATAACGTACTGCGTTAGCCAATTGAATATCCGAATTTTATTCAACAGCTCGAGACCTCCAACTGTCTGATGGCCCCATTTCCCCTCATGGAGGTTGTTGGGAGTTCATTCCCAGCTCTTGGGCCAGACGACCATTTCCACATCCAGATAGTTATTATAGATTATGGGCCCTTCCACCCTGTCTCTTCGACAATTTGTATCGACAATTCTCATTTGGCAGTTGCTTGCTTGTTTTAAGATGTATTTTGTATCCTACTTGTAATTTTGTATTCCGGAAAACCACAGTTTGTTATTACGTGAACAAAGATCAATGCAATGTATCTATCAGTAAACAATATTTTTCAATTATAAAGCAATTTCAATAGTTTTTTTTTAATTTTGTATACTTGTTATGCGAGCTGCCAAAAATGATTTAAAATTTAATCTGGATGAACTTAAGGGACCCGACACACTATGTGTACTAATAATGTACATAAATATCACCAATTACAATAATTATTTTGATTAACAAAATTCAATCATCTTATATTGAATAACTAGTGATTACTGCAGTACGAACAAATTAAGTTAGCATTTATTCAACATGGCTACTAAAAAATTCAATAACAAAGCAATGCAATCAATGGCTTTATTTATTTTTACATTGCTTTGTTACAAACTGGTAGGTAATTAAATATATTGCATATTTGTATGTGCCAATATTGCAGGTAATAAGTATCTAATAGTTTCAAGTTAAACAAATAATATTTTTCATTAGAGAAAACATGAGTTTTAAATACCACAATTTTGAGAAAAGCCCATAATAGGCATTTACGTAACAATTACTTTACTAGCCGAGCCGAATTTATGACTTTATGATTACTCTTAGCCAATTTTGACTTTAAAATTTAAATTGACCGCCGACTTTACATTACTACTGATTAACTCTATTAGATATTAACGTAAGATTCATCCCACTTTTACCAACGTACGGTTTTTCACTAAATTTACTAGGTATAGATTATGCTGTAAGCTGTATTGTAATGCACGCCCTGAAATACTTGCCCAAGTATATATTCCGACAGTGCGTTTAAGTTAGTTTATTAGATTTCTACTACTGAATAAATTAAGTTTGCAGTTTAAATTTAGTCGAAATGTATACTTAAACTGCTAATTTTGTATCGATAAACCCATTTTGTTCTTTGAAATCATTCAGGAGGTGGTACGGATGAAGGCAAAAGGGAAGTCATTCTGATCGAGTCCCTTAGGAGCTTAGTTTGCTTTTACGAAAAAATGCTCTTTACTATCTCCTTACTTCTAAGTAAATTATTTTTACCTTTTTCTGTAGTCTATTGTCTCTTCATATTATTGCGAATTGAGATATATGACACCAATTCACAAAGTAGGTAACAAGAATGACATCACGACTTGCCGTTTCGCTCGCTTTCACTATGATTGAGTACGTTAATTTGCAAAATTTTAGTAAGAATTAAAAATCTATTTTCAAACAACAGTAAGCCATTAATTTATAATTTGCATTATTGACTACATAATTTTTTTTATTGCATTTATGCCATTGCAAAATCATTAGAAGAATAAAATTAGCAACTGATTTCACAATAAAAAGTAAAAAGTGCTTTTTGAAAGTACAATAAAGTACTTATTCACAAAATTATTTAATAAAATATTACATTTGCCCCACGCGAACTTTAAAATTAAATTGAGCTAATAAATTATACGTAAACTTTATTTTCCCATTCATAAATTTTTCTATTCTTTTGAGAAACTCCTAATTGTGTTTGTGCAAGTGCATTGAAAATCTGTGTTGGTTTGGAATGTAGTTTTATACGCCATAAAGTTTAACAAGGAATCCTCTTAAATTTAACAAGAGCTTTGTATTATTACTTTCTTGTAATTCTATAAAAATGTTTGAACGATTCGGTGGTTCGATGCATATAATAGCCTAGGTGCCTAGGTGGAGTATTTCCAAACGAAGAGACAATTTAGGTTTAAATAGTTGTTTTTAAAAAGTAAAACTATTAGTTAGTCTTTAATGGTATCTGCCACGCTATTTTCTTAAACTTTTTTTACAATATCGCATGACCACCAAATAAAGAACATTCGGAGAGCTCCTGGTAAACTGCAAAATAGCAGGGGTTGTTTGGAGAACACGTTAGGTGCAGCATCGTGCACTACATCTACCTATTATAAATTAGGGCGGTAATACACTTTCATTAAATAAATAACGACTTTACCGCCCTTACAGTAATTTCAATCCTTTACAAACTTGATAAGATCTCTTACACAAGGGCTGTCTACAAATTCCGTTCTGTGTAAATGCCAGTAATAAAGGCCTATATCATTACAAAGCTGCAGTATCACCATAAAAAAACGTTATTCATCGAAATTTAAAAAGCTCTTGAAACGATTTGTCATACAGTAGTCCTCTTATCGACAAGACTATCCGATTTTTATGGATACGCAATTTTTAATTCTGAAAAAACATAAAATTTTCCCCTAGAATAATTGGGTCAATCGTTATTTAAAAATTTTTCAATTGTTTGGGCAAATCCTCTCTCAAAGATTAGTCAACGCAATCTGACATTAAAGTAGACAATTATAAAACAGTAAAGGGAGATTCTTAAATCTGACAAAAAGATAAGAAATAATTATGATGTCGTATTACAGATTTGATTCTGATTCATCTATTTTATAAGAACCGCGAGAACAAAGGAGAGAACGAAACATTCAAAAGCCGTAATGGAGAAATTTTATACTAAACCTAAACCAATTCTAAAAAAGTGTGTAATTTTTTTTCTTATTAGACCGATTTGTAATTAAGCAATGATTAATAAAAAGTAGCATTGATCGAATAGTTGATAAGTTTGTCAGAGGAAATTTATTAGAAAGTAACAAGCGCTATATATACCAGTTGTCATTTAAAATCAATCTAAAAATTCGTTGAACATTAATTTGAACCAAGTCTCAATTTCGAGTCTTGTTATGTCTGTAACTTTGGCAGTAGTCGGCAGAACATTTATCTTCAAATGAGACATCTAAAGGATGGTATTTATACAAATAGTTAAAGTTTTAGACGTATTTAAATTAAAGAGAAGAAAAGTTATATAAATGTGTAGGCTACACAAAAATCGACTGAAAATAAATTATAAAAATATTTTCAATAAATAGAATTAGAGGACTTGTAAATGAAATTTTCGCTAAGTTTTAAGAGGTGCTAAGTTTTGTTCGCGCCTTATCCATTTTTATACACGAAATGTCGAAGCAAATTAAATTTCAAGTTAAATATCTAAACTTAAACTTATTGTTGGAGAGTTTAAAATGTAAAATGTCAGCACAAATGTTACGTTTCGTTTTTAGATTTCATCGAAATTGAGTTTGTCGGGCCAATTTCATGCGGATGAACATTTAGACATTTTTAGATGGACGAGAGATGTAAGGATTATTCAACTTTCTATTCTTTGAGAAATCTAATACTACTACTTTACTATTACAGTATTAACGTTCTTTAAATAATTGTTCTTATAGTTTCTCTATAAGTTTTCAATTACATAATTTTAAATTACAGGATAAATAATATTTTAAATACTATGGATTCTTGAATTTAAGTAAACAGGGTAGAGGGTAGATAGAATTGTTTTTCTAGTTCCTAGTCAACTTAGCACAGCAGCAATCAGGGTAGCGCAATTTTGAAATCATCTGAGAAAGTTGCAAAATAGAAAGACGAAATGCGAAAGGCGAAAGGCAAACGGACCGTTGCTCTTAGGCCAGTCGACCCTTTGTATATATCTCGGTCGTGTTGAAGTTCTTCCACAGTCTTGTCTGTATGTAATGTTCGAAAAACGCTATACAAGCCTGTTCGGATGGGTCTTTTGTATATCGACTGGCTTTAGAATAGATGAATCCAGGGTAGACTTGAGGTAGACTGCCGTACCGCACAGCTAAGACGTTTTGTCTATGCAGACAAAACGTCCGACAAGACGTTGCAAGCCCTCACGTCCACACGGCTCAGTTTTCTTACGTTTTACCTGCGCAGTTTAAACGTTTGAAGATTTGATTGGTTTGAAGACAAAAATTTCATATAAACATGGGTTTGTCACGGCACTGTTTTCTAGATACTGGGTGTTAAAATGTGATACAAGATAAGTCTTATAAAAATAAAATTTAAAATATTATAAACCTGTGTCAGGAAGCGTTTAGTTTCTAGCAATTGTTGGTATAAATTAAAACAAATGTTTCAGTTTTCCTATATTGAAACTGCTATTATTATTAGTTATTAAAGCTTAGTTCATATTTCAGTTTTCAGTGGAGAAATAAATCAAATAGTAGGTCAAACTATCTCGTAGCAGCAAAGACTCAAATTACAGATAAAATTATTTTCATACCCAATACTAAATACATATTTTAGTTTGCTTATGTACAATCAAAGAACATACTAGATATTCTTTGGTACAATGTACGAGGTAGCAAAATTTGTACGCTTAGCCGAAGTTTTATCGCCTTTGAAAAATGAGCAGGTAATAGAACAGATTTGGGAAATTTTAATTAAATAATTTAAAAAATACACACATTCCTTACAGTTTGTGTACCGACATTTCAAAATTCTAAATTTAATTAAAACTTTATCCAATTTACCTTTATAAATATTTCATATTTTAAATTTTAAGAAATAACATTTTTTTCTATATTAGGGTAGCAAGAAACAAAGTAATAAAACGTAATAATTTTTGCCCTATTTGCTCATAGGATAATATGCCGCTGCATTTGCTCAGTTGATCGTATCTGCACAGTTATGTTATGTTTTGGGTTTGACCGTAACGTCCATACGCAACATTTTATCTAAACCGACAAAATGTTAGATAAAACGTTGCACCTAGACGGGCCTTTAAAGTTAAAGAATTATGTACTTTAAAGAAAAAAAAAAGAGTTTGTAACGTTATTATTTTGTTTCGTGCTATTTTTACAAAATTTGTAATTGTCACGTCCTTTGTTATTTGTCTATTATACTCTAATTAATTGTGGTAGAGGTAAATTCTATATATTTCTTTCTTTCTCCTGTCTTCTGATAAGACTGATAAGAGGGGCCCATTTTGAAAACTTCAAATTAGGAAATTTCATTCTATACTCAATTCAAATTCGAGCTGCAGTAAATGTCAACACATACATGCAGATATTTTGGTAAGCTACGGAATGTAAAATTTTTTTTTAGATTTTGAGTAGGTGCTCGGTGGTGCCTAGATATTTAGGGAGTTGGAATAATATCTGCAGTCAATTGCAGTTGTCTCGCGATGATCATTGTTGACATTTACTGCATCTTGAATTTGAATAGAGTCGAGGATATTGGTATTCAAAGTTCTTAGCCTGTGCTTCATTAGTCATTATATGTTATTGGTAAGATAATGGTAAGGTATTGGACAGGAAAATAAAGGAACCTAGCGTAGATAAAGTTGAAAACATATGTTTTTACTACGTCAACGTACTTCGAATGATAACTAACGTTAGGATGAGGACGAGAGTAAAAACAGTAAATGTAACTCATAAATTGTGGCAGGTACGCGCCAAGATCGCTGTAATTGTATAAAGAACTTATTTCATAAGTCATTATAACACTCCTCTATAAAAACGCTCCTCGCTACGCAAGTCTCCTTTTAAACTTGGAGTCGTGCTATAATACGTGACTTTCATGAAATTCGTTCTTTAATATACTACTTTTATATAATCGTTGTACCGAAGAAGCAGCTGGCCATTTGTTGAATCTAAAAGAAACAAAAATAAGATTATTAATTAATATAGAGGGTGTTTCAATATAAACGCAAGATTTAATTTTTCAATAAAATACATTATTTTCTCGAAAATTGCCAAAAAGTATACATATTACATATTATTCTCTTTTAGAGAAGTTGCAGATTACATTCTCGCACATTTGGAATTTGGTTTAGCTGGCTTGCATAGATCGGTATGGATCTAAACAAAGTGTGTCTTTCGTCTATGCCAACCAACCAAAAATCAACCAATCCCACCAACCACACTTCTTGAGCTGAAGGAAGAAATTCGACATGAACTTGGCGAAATTAAAAGGCAAAGCAAAAATGTAATCTGCAACTTCTCTAAAAGAGCAAGTCTGCCAGCAGAGTCGTGGCTGCCATTTGTGGGGTGTTCTATTTCACACATAATCGCCATATTATATGTACGAGTATTACTTCATATTATTAAAGTAAAAATATATGTAATCTTCGAATAAATGGTGTGTTTTATTGAAGAATTAAATGTAGTGTTCATTTTGAAACACCCTTTATTGTAAAATAATTAAATACTGTACTCACAAATATTATCGTTATTATCATTACATCATTACTCCTCCTTTATATTGTTGAAATCATTATTATTTCTATTGTCGTTATAACGACAAACGAAAATGTATACATTTTCAATATATTTGATAGAAATAGATTTGTTATTTGTGTTTTATCCTTTTTCACAGTTTTAAGGATTGTGTTAATGTGTTGGGAAAAACTTGTGTGGCGCCCTGTACTGTAGGTTACGCTATTCCGGAATGACTGCTTGGTTTTACTTACGATAAGCCGGTTTGAAAAGGGTGTGTTACGTATAGTTCGTAGTTGGCTACTTGTTACCACCCGGCCGGTGGTCGTCGGGGGACCCAGGCTAACCTTAGTGGATGGTCGTGGGTTCGAATAAAAATATATGAACGATGTTTCAGGTTGGGCTCCAAGCAACCTGCCCGTGGGTAACCCCCCCGCTGGTTGCTGAGCACCGGGCGGTAACGGTAACGATAGGAATAAAAAAGTTACTAGCGGCGAAAGTTCTTCAATGTTCACGATCCCGATTTGAAACACGACAATAAATCACAGACGCGGTATAAAAATACAAATATAAACGAAGCGTGTGTTGGTAACCTAACTCGACAATATAACACCAAATTCTTGTAAATGTACAGACCGCACGAAGATTCAATCCGTCCGGCGATCCGGAAGGCGGTAGATCAACTCCAAAACGAAAGACGGCGGGAACGAAGGAAGGCCGGATCAAGAGCCGGAACGAAAGAGCCGCCTCCGGATCACGAGAACGGTGGTGATAACAGTAAACAAAAACAAAAAACCACTTACCTTCAATAGAAGGCGGCTAGATACGATAAGAGAGCACGCAAATCCCCTCAACGGGCTGACGAGAACCGGTAAGGTAAGATAAGGAAGATAGGGCCGGCTCCCATCTATGACGAGGTGGGGTCACACTAATTAAATTTACAAAATCGAAGAACGAAGATACCCAACCTTGTCAATTCAATGGTATTTTTAAATCTAATTTTCTTGAGCCTATATTTCCGAAGTGTTTAAGAAGGTTAATTTAGTTAAACTCAAGTAGTAGGAACTGCAGAAAAATCATTCTACAAGTCAGCGCACTTGGCACAGAAGCTTGATTACTGTTTACTATGCTTTTGTGCTAGATATGAAGCTTTTTGAACAGTGTAGAATTTATAACTAAGTATAGTACCCATTCAAAAACAGCCATTTCTAATAAATTTCTTAAATTTTATAGTACAGCTTCAGTTGTAAACTTTTAAAAACTGAAGTATTTTAGCTAGCGAGCTCAAGTGGTGTAATAATAGAGAATATCTTCTGAAAGTCAATATCAATCTACATAATACTACCCCATTTAGCAATGTAGAAACTCTAAAGTGTTATACATTCTAATCACTATTCCGATTTGTTTATAATTGAGCAAGTAAGTAATGCACTAAAGGCTGCCGTTTCCTACGACAAAAAGACCAAACCCGAAAAGGATTATTCTTGCTTCGTGTTAGTTAAAACTATTACAAGCAAGCTACATCGAGTAACTCGTTGACTTTAGTTTTGCATGTTGGTTAAAAACAAACAGCGAAGAAAGTTTCTTATTTAGTTTTATTTTTAAAAAAACCTCGTTGTAAATAGAGCGTGTATAGCTGGTATGTCAACTAAACAATGTGGCACACGACACAATTGAACAAGTTCAGCCTCCGGAGCAGACGAGGATTTCTGGTGACTTTGGTATTAGTCTTACATAGCATTCACAACGTTCCGGAATTATTAGATTTGCTTGTCAGTTTACAGGCGAAGGAATTTTCAAGTGAATCGCCTTTGGTCATTCGAGTTTTTGTAAAAGTATTTGCTTTTAATTTAAAGTTGAACCCGACGAACAAAAAGATAAATTTTATACTGCCAACTGTTTATAATTTCTGTTTGGGTTGTAAATAACTATTCGCGACGTTCGTTTTCGTATTGATTTACAGCATTGTTATTTTAGCCATTTTTTAGGGATGAAATTAGTCGGGGTAGTAAACTAATTTTCCATCAATCGATAAAAAAGCAATAAAAGGCAATACTAAATTAAGAGCTGCTGAACTGTTGAGCCGAATATTGCAGATCAATTGGACTTTGATAGATTTACTCTCCGTCTTTTTTAGTACCTAAGTAGGGGTTGATTTCGAATTTAAACTTCTTGTTAGTCGTTTGAAAATTCAATTTTAGACACTCGAAGAAAAAAACCAAACAACAATTGTTTTGAGCTATTGTCACGCTCGAGGAAGTAAAAGTACGGTGATAATCGTTTTCTCATTTCGTCATTAGATGACGTAATGCACTTACGTTTATTGTGAGCGAAGCTTAAAAGTTGGCATTTGCTTTCGACGTTTTACAACGAAAAATGAATTTTCCAATATTTACCCTCACATCTATCTTTCTATTGATAACCCAGTTCGAGCTAAAGCTCACTAACCAATAAACATGAAAATTTTTAGTGGTTTTATGCAAAACCTCTCCCAAATTATTTGTGTTCGTAAATTCATTTTTATTTGATGTACGAACTTATGAACTTTCGTATAGAAGTCGGTAAAATTGTGAAATAATTATTCTCGCTTTATCTAAAAAAATATATTTCGCCCAATATGCTTACTCTTTATAAATTTAAATTGCGTTCGTTTTCGAGTCTTTTTAATTTCTTTCCAAAGTACTTGCAGTCAATTCGGAACTAAAATGAATTGTTTACGCAAGTTTCTTTATAATATACTCCATGCATATTTAAGTGGATTTCTTAAACGAAAGCAGAACCGTCATTCGAATATATTTATTGTAGAATTTAAATTTTGAATAGATTGTAATCTGATTTCGCATTGCGGTGCTTCCTACATACCAAAACGTATCACAATGTGAATTATTATTCTGGAAAGCAATTTTTGATCGTAAAACTGAAACGAACCTATATTTTTGATATCCTTAGAATTTTAGTCGAATGTAAAAGTTTAATTTCGTATTTGGCTATAGCCAAATATAATGTAAATATAATATAGGGTTGACTTTAGTTCTTCCGATTGGCTCGTTAATCAAAAAGTCAGGATAAATTGTTTAAAAAGTGGCTCTAATCTGACTTAAACTGACATGTTTTTCTTTTTTATTCTCACATTATCATTTCTTTCTTATTTTCCTGGTGGCGACCATGTAAAAATTTCTGTGGGGCAATCGCTCCCTTTCTATACTTTCATCAAGTGACCGATTACTTCAACCTTTGTTTTATGCCTGTTATATATTGTAAGGCCGAAAACCGGTAGCCTCCACCCCTTTCTCCCTGGAGCACTGCTCAGCCGGTTGAAGGGTAGGTTTGACGTCGGAATAAAAGTCACACACATACCACAAATTAAATTATTTATTCACCCAAATAATAAATAAAGAATTCCAAAATATAAATATTCAGTACAGTTCGAATTTTAATTAATTCGCTAATTAACAAATTCTTCTAGAGGAAAAAAAACAGCGTTAAATTATGTACAGGGGCAGGGACCTGGACCAGGTAAGGGGAAAGAGGGGCGGTGCGGCTATAAGGCACTACGACGGCCCTTGCGGACCACCACAGCGGACCACAGCGGCTCTTGCGAACCACTACGAAATTCTAACCACTCGGGAGGGATGTATTTGGTTGCCACACTTGGGACCACGGACAAGACGAGACTTAACACGGACTACTATGAAGACTCCCCGACTCTTCGGTCGCACGGCTATTTAATAACTTTTCCCCTTCTTGGAAACTGCCAATCACAGCGCTAGCTGTGATTGAGAGAATGGGGATAATATTGGCGAACGGGCTTCACCCACTAGCGAATCATAATTATAAAACTGTAATTAGTGGCCTTTGGGAAAAATTATAACTCAGGAAAAATGCGCTGTGAAAAGGGCATTTGAATGATGTTTGTCTCGTCGTAATCGGGGAAAATTTGGAGACGTAAGAGAAATAAAAATTAAATTCAGGGCCAGTAATTAATAAAATTAATTATGGGCCATCAGGGGATGTCAAGGGAAGATTAGGGGAGCAAAAGAAGTGGGGACGAAATTGAGAATTTAATTTTTAGACAAAATTAATTCCAAAGTTTTGAAATTATTCAATTTTGTATACGAAGGTCGGACGTTAAAATGATTGACCTCGCGCGCCTTGAACGAACGTACGTAAGATAATGGTCAGATGTCGATATAATTTAACAATTGTTAATTTTTGTTAATAATTAACAATAGGGAAGATGAACAAGGGAGAAATATTGGGTCGTGGTTTAAGGGTAGTAGGTGGACAACTAAAACGGATGCAGATTTGGACCAGCTCAGAGCTAGAATCTTCGGATTCATATCACTCTGAGCTGTATACGAAATCCACATCGTTACAATATCTGATACGATATATCTTATACAGGTAGGTACTTTATGCACATGTTCTCCGCAATAAATAGGTTGTTGCTAGGCATTTTCAATGCCAACAGCCAATCTGGATTTCAAGACGAAAAAATAACTTTTAGAAGTGGTAAATATGTGATTTGAACAACAAAAGCGTGAACGCTGCCAATCGCAATTGTTCATCGGTTAGAAAACAAGAGAAACATTTGGGGCTATGTTTTGTTACCCTGTATTTGTAGATGTAGATAAAATCAAACGCAATCCTAACCCACAAATTATTTCTCTATGTGACAAGTATCACCAAAGTTTAAATTGACTAAATAAAAACGAAAAATTCTAACAAAAATATAAACAAAGAGTCGAGGGAATTTAAATTCAATTTTACGTTTATTTTTTCAACAGTAAAGTTACCCGAAGTTACCTCACAAGGAATAGTAATCTTGGTCGACTTCTTTCTGAATTCCATTTGGGAATCAATCAAAGTTATTCGAACTGTTACTGTTACTAGACTCATCCTCTTCGCTTTACAAGTATTATATTGGAAGGAAAATGTTTGAAATTGCTACAGAAACCTCACTTCTAAAGTAATTTAATTCGCGGATAATTAAATTTATAGACTTGTTAAGCATGGAGGCGAAATTTTGCTACAAATGTACTCGAGGTAAATTTATTTTTACGTCTACGCGTACGTATGTGTAACCTATAATGGCAATTCGCAGTAAAATTTAAATAATATATTTACACAATTAAGCTCGTTTTGGGTGTCTTATCTTTATAAAATTTGATGTTCAGAACTATAACACAAAGTAAAAGTTATTCAACAGCACCTGAAAATGGAGTAATAACCGTTAATTTAAATTAAACAAGCTTTAATTAGCATGCTGTACGTGAATCTACAATTTTATGTATATAATTGTGGTTGAAAATTTTACGCTTTGTTGCTTTAAAACTACTATACTGTTCCTCATTTACTATACCTGGCTTCTTACTCCAACTTTATTTGTTTTAATTTGGGTAAGTTAGTAAACGCACAATATGAATAATTCTTGCCAATTTACGAGATATTAATGATACATTTTTAATTTCGACAAATTTAACAAAAAACGAAATGCGAGATGAGGTTAAGTCTCTGTGAGCTATAACTTTTATATTTTTGTAGTTCTGAAAACAAAGTTTTAAAATAGAATTAGAAAACACCCTTGTGACAGAAATGCGAGTAACTTGGCAGGTTTTCCTAATACCTTGACATTCGTTTATATCCTCTAAAGTTTATTAAGTGTTTTCACATGTTTTTTTTTCATAAAAGTAAAATATTTCTTAAAAACTAGAATTATTACTTTTTATTTAAGACCTTCAACCCTAACCTTTCATATACAAGCTCTACTGAAGAAGCTATAGGGCTGAAGATTGCGTGCCAACAAAATGTTATAGATAGTCCTGCTGTTAGTGGATAATAATGTATTTTGGCATACATAATACATATCATGAGACTCTTTTCTATTCATACTATAAAGGCTCGTGTCCGCTAGCAAGTTAAAGTTGCGCCAGTTACTGTCTGAGAGCAATTGCATAATTAATAGCAATATTAAAGTCATCCGACTATGCTGTTCGTCGACAATTCGCTAATTTCATCATTTAACAAGATGATGGTTTTTCTAAAAAAATCAACCTTTAATGGGCTTCAGAAAATCCAAGAGTGATTGTTGAGAAGCCTTTACATTCCGCTCGAGTTACTGTTTAGTGCGCTTTTTGGTCTGGAGGGGCGATTGAACCGTATTTTATTGAAAATGAAGCTGGAAACGCTGTAACTGTCAATGGATTGCGTTATCGGAATATGTTGATCAATTTTTTGCCTATTATTGATGGTATGGATGTGAGTGATATGTAGTTTCAGCAGGACGGTATCACATACCACACAGCCACTGAAACAGTTCCATTATAGGCCAGTCAGTAGAGGGTTTCTATGATGCAATAAGTGGGGTAGAAGCTTTTATTTTTTTAAATTGTTTATATGGGTGTAAACATGTAAAAAACAAAAATGCTAACACCGGCGACCTCGGGAGACTTTTTGGTAGCCAAAAAACCCCAAAATTTTAGGACTTGCTTTGTTTTTTCGCCTATAACTCCTAAATGGAGCATCTTCACAAAAAAGTATTTCTATAACAAATTAAAGAACATTAAACTCTGCGTCGAATGAGTACGGGAAATCTTTATCGTGGCTCTAAGTTGTGAATAAGAAGCTCTTGAAGTTCAATAGCGCGCTTAATAAGTGTCACAATTTCGAACTATCTGTTTTTCAAATTTCTTTGCAATATGTCAAGACGAGACCTAACACCATTTTTACTTTCATAAATCTTTAATTACATCTTTTATTCAACTTCATACAGTGCCACATTATTTATCAGTCGGTAAGTTTAGTGGCTGACTCCTTTATAAGACTTACGCGTCTTACTCCGGAGTTTATCCATAACCAGAATTCGATCCTTCTCCTGCTATATCTCGAAAAGGGTTAAACTTATGAAAAAAATGTGTATAACCAATCTTGTAGCTAATAATGTTTTCTATAATTTTTATAATAACCTTCATCAACGTACGATCTATAGAAGGCGAGTCATTTGCCAAAAACAATTTTTGTAGCCTTTGATCTTGAATATCTCGAATTGCTCCGCCAAAATTTTTCTGATTTTGTGATATACTTATTTGGAACATCTTAATGTACGTGTAGACCAATATCCAGCCTCGTAGGAATTATTCTGACTAAAAATTAAAAATAATAATAAAAAATTCTTATTCGACTGGACTATTTTCTTACTATACCAACTGCCGGACATCAGAATATTGCCAATTTGGGAGAGGTATGCTTGACCGAATTTAAAAATTTTAATACACATGAACGCAGAATTAGATGCTCTACAACTTTTATTTAATGAGTTTTTCTGGTAAAGTACTAATTTCTAAACAGCAGACTCATATATAATGCAATATGTCAGTTTTTGAAAAAGTTGGGAAAAATCGTCGTTTTTTTGACCGCGGTTGGCGACCATACCGCTTGACCAAATTATTAAGTGTTAGTACTCATTCGACGCAGAGTTTAATGCTCTTTAATTTATTATAGAAATACTTTTTCGTGAAGATGCTCCATTTAGGAGTTATAGGCGAAAAAACAAAGCAAGTACTAAAATTTTGGGGTTTTTTGGCTGCCAAAAAGTCTCCCGAGGTCGCCGGTGTTAGCATTTTTGTTTTTTACATGTTTACACCCATAGGAACAATTTAAAAAAATAAAAGCTTCTACCCCATTTACTGCATCATAGAAGGGTGTTTTGGAGCTCTACTGACTGGCCTATTTTGCGTAATTCTACAGTTCAATGGCCGCCTAGATCGTGTGATCTAACGCCGTTAGATTATTTCTTGCGGGGCTATGTGAAAGATCGAGTCTATGCAGATAATCCAAAATCTATTGAAGCCTTGAAAGCCAACATCCAACGCGTAACTTGGCCGTATAGGGCCGCAATTATGCGAAAATGTAATAGAAAAATTTGATAAAAGAATCGACGTCTGTACGCGCGGTCTTGATGTATATTTTTTGTCCGATATTATTATTCATTCGTAAATAGTAGAGTTTGTATATTATATGTATATCAATAAAGAAATACGCAACTTTCATTCAAAATGTATATTTTATTTAAAATTTAAAAAACAAAGTACTTACTACTTGTTGAAAAACCCTTACAAACCATGACGCAACGTTAATATCCCCTGTGTGTGGACAAAACATTATAGGTATAAAGTGAATAATCAGAAAGATAGAATAAAAGTTGCCTAGAATCTAGAAGAAAAATAGAAGATAGAAAAAGAACTGAGCAAAACATAGCCACCTCTATTTCAAAGTTTGGGCGTTTCTGAGTTTAATTCTAATGAGAGTCAGCGACGTTTTATAGAGAAACTATTGCCGTTTCACTCAAAAAAATTATTTTTATCTACGTAGCAACATTATACAAAAATGTAGATAAAACAAACAAAGCATTTACCAATAATTGATAAACGTTGTCAAATTTAATAAATCGTCGGAGATTTAACATTTTTTGATTATTTTCTTGCTTATCGCATAAAAGTACCCAATAGGTTATTAAACTCGGCTAACGCGGTATGGTCAATAATTAATATCTCGTATTGTAATAATATGAAGAGCTACAAAATTTGTTGTTTAAACAAATAATATTGTAGATACCTCCTTAAAAAATAAAAGTAGACGTTACATCCGATAAACTCTTATACTAAAAATGTTCAAATATTTTTTTAATAAAAAATGCGGGTTTTACAGCGTTCTACCCTTATCAAAGCTGAAAATTTATTATGAAAAAACAACATTTGTTTAAAGTAATGCATCACTTAAGTTTACTTCTTCGAAGCCCTTTTCAGCATTGTATTTCTAATATATAAAGTGTTTGCAAAAACAAAAGCGGATTCTTTTGTGAGTGCTTAATGTAGTTGTGATATTTTGGATGTCCATCATAGTCAAACATCATAAATTGTTTATACCTAGAAGTTTAATGCATTGTGGTGTTTTTAAACAAATTCGATTAGAAAATACTTCTAATGAGAGGGCATACGTATGACATAAATCATAAATCTTATTAAACGCCATTACTTAAACCCGGAGTTATAGAGTAAGAGGTCTGAATTTGATATCTAAGTTTACGAGAGCTAAAAGTGTGCTGTAGTCACACTCAGAGACGTCTAAATTTCTGATTAGGCCATCGATTATCTTCACCATGTAGAGAAATAGATTAAATTCCTTATCGAGCTTTGTATATCCTTCTTTAAGTAAGGCGACCTGTTTAGATCGATTTGAATTTTCATTTGTGTTGACTTGTCTCGTTTTAATCAATCTGCGCTTGTAATTCAGTTGGCGACTGTCGCAAAGGGACCTCAAAAATGGTAATTCGAACATTCACTTTTAGAGTACTATTCGAGTTCTCGTATTCACATTATGTACCTAAGTGCTTTTATTTTAGAAATTAAAAACGAAAATAATGAGCTCCTGAACAACTCTCTACGACAAATAAAAAGAAATACTACTTTAGCTAAAAGTTAGAACCCAAATTAAGCCTAATTGTTATGATGTAACATTTTTTGTTGATATTTTTTAATCAAAGTGGGGCATTTTTGAATGGACAGAAAAATTTGGAAGCAACATTCGAAGCGTCTGTATAGAAAATGTTTTTTAAAATGCGAAAGTTAGTATACCTATAAGATAGACATGTATGATAAAAATGTTTTGAAGATAATAAAGCCACGTTTTGAAACAAAAATATATAATGACGCGTTTCGCCCTAAGGCTTCATCAGATAAAAAATAAAAAATTACAAAAAATTAAAAATAAAGCTTAAAAATCTGTAAAGGAAATAAATCAAAATTAGGTTAGCAAAAAGCATAAATTTTTGAAAATAAACTTACTATTATAAAAAACGGAGATGTGTCTTGTAAAATTTTTGATATTCCCGCGTTAAATTAAATAAATTAAGGTTAAAAAATTTTTCAAGCAAATAAATGTGACTTTTATAGTGACGTTTATAATGTTTTTGAATTTTAAGTTGTTATGGGAATATTTAAAATAGAAAAGGGTGTCTAGTTTTTTGTTTAATGTATGTTTATTTGTTTTATTAGGTTAAAGTAAATTGAATTCAAGTTGTCAATATCGCTGCGATAATTTATAGAATTTTGATGTTTTTTAATCTCAATCATTTCTAGGTGTAAGCGTTTGTTTAAATTGTTTTCTTTTTGCAGAATTTTAGGTTCATTGAAGTTGAATTGATGTAAGTTTTGAACCGAGTGGTCGCTTAAGGCTGTATTTGGAAAATTTGGATCTATAAATTTTTTTTGGACAGAATATTTGTGTTGTTTTAGTCTTGCTTTAAAATTTTGTTTTGTTTGGCCGATATATGTGGCATTACAATCATTACAATTTATAGAGTAAACAATTTCTGAAGTGTCCAATAGTGGTGTTTTATCTTTTAATACTGAGAAAAATTTTTGGCCGATGGTGTTATTATTATAAAAAGCTGCTTTAATTTCAAATTTAGATAGTTCTCTTTCTAATTTGTTTGAAAGTGTTGGTACATAAGGTAATTTAGCGTATTTAGGTGGAGAAATAATATTTGAATTGTTAAATAAATTATCAAAACAATTTGGTTGTAAGTCAATTGAATTATTTAGTTGTGTAGATATTTTTTGAATTCGTTTTTTTATGTTTGTTTTTATGAAATTTAAAGGGTAGTTATTTTTTAATAAGATGTTTGTAATTATATTTAAATTTTGTTTATGAAATTTTTGATGTGATAATTGGATTGCTCTGTCAATTAAACTATTGATAACGCTTTTCTTGTATTTTGTAGTAGTAGCAGAATTGAAATTAAGATAGCGGTCTGTTTTAATAGCTTTTCGGTACCAATTTGTTATAAGTTTTTCAGTGTTATTGCGTATTATTGTTAAATCTAGGAAATTGAGAGTTTTATCGTTGTTTTCAAGTTCTAAAGTGAATTTAAGTCGAGGATGATAATTGTTGAAGGTTTTTAAGATTTCGTCTATTTTTGTTTGTTTTGTGGTGAGGAAAATATCATCTACGTATCGTTTGTAAAATGTTATATCGTTGTTTTTTTGTACATGTGTGTTTTCGAGATCACTTAAAACTAATTCTGCTATTGGTGAAGAAATTGGAGAGCCCATTGGAACGCCAAAAGTTTGTGAATATATTTTATTATTGAATGAAAAATATGTTGAATTTAGAATGAAGTTTGTTAATTTTATAAATGTGGTTTGATCTATGTTTGTATGTTTTTCAATTTTACTCCAGTTATTTTTGATAGATTGGATGGCTAAATCTTTAGGGATGTTTGTATATAGTGAGACAACGTCTAAAGAAAGCATGATGTTATCAGGGGGTATTTTGAATTCATCAATTTGTTGTTTGAAATTCCAAGAGTCTTTAATGCTGTATTTATTTAAGATTGTTACATTTGTTAAGATTTTAGTAAGAAATTTGGATAAATGAAAAGTTGGGCCAGTATATGAGGCGACAATGGGTCTTAATGGTATGTTTGTTTTATGAAGTTTTGGTAAGCCATAAATTTTAGGTATTGTGCTATTGTGTGTGATTAGTTGTTTGTATTCGTTTGGTGTTATAAAATTATTGTTTAATAATTCTTTGATTATTTTGTTATTTGAGTTTTGGATTTGTGTTGTTGGGTCTTTTTTTAAAATTGTATATTGTTTCAAAACGTGGCTTTATTATCTTCAAAACATTTTTATCATTCACAAGAAAGCTAAAAAACTATTATAATTTATAGACATGTATTTTAAATTTAATTTTTTTTTCTGTTTTGGAAAATTCATTTGACATTAATGGAATTTCTCATCAAATTATTAATGAGCATGAAATTACTCCGCCGGATTTAAACGTTTGATCCTTTTTGCTCTAAAATACTTTATAATAACCAAAATTTCCATTTTGGAACAAACATTTTAAGCCAAGCTCATTACGTTTTTTATTTCTTTTATTGGTATTTACAGTCTTTTAACTCCATAATTCCCTATGTGCTTAAATTATGTCAGTAACTAACTTAAAACTTTCTTGATGAGTAGATTGGTGTAAGAAATGAAAGCAAAATTACGTTCACAACAAGAACACGAAAAGGCCTATTCAGTTTCTCAAAGACAAATTTAATCAACTGTTACTAAATATAGCTATATGCCTGTGATACTGTTTACATTAGCGAATCTGTAATAATTAAAGCTTGAATAGTCATCCCAACCTACTGCAAAGAGTCTGAAGTAATTATTAATTGACGGAACATTCGCAAAGTCCACAAATAGAAACGAAATGTACTCTTTACAAAAAAGTTACAAAAACCGTTTTATTTTTTGCTTTTAGATAAATAAGTGGTTTTTAATTATGTTACATTATTATTTATTATAAAAAACGATGTAAAAGAATTTTTCCATTTTCCATAAATGCTTTTCTCTTTCGAATCCACACACACCATTTTCTATGTCATTAATCAAACTGGCCGCTCTCAATGTGTGTACTATTGTTGCTTCGGGAGCTACATTAATGAAAAATGACAAAATAGATGGACGCGTTATTCATATAACTGGTACGAGAATCTGAAATTTTGCATTTATTAACTAACCAGATTTTGTCAGCTTTATGACAGCGACACTAATAGAGTTTCGGTTCACATAGGTTAGTACTTAAATTTGGCGTATCAATATTCAATTTTAATTGTCATTGTTATAATTTTGCGAATTTTCACTAATGTAAAATGATGTTATAAATAGAATGGATAACTAATATAGTTACAGCAAAATTTGCATTCTAGTTAAAAACATAATGACTCTAATTATTATCCTCCGAGTTTAAACAGAAGTTTTTTAAACATTTTTCAATTGTTGGCAGTTTATTTATTTAAAAAAACTCCACAAATTATTTTTTGTTTTGTAAAATATTTAAGGGTACTTTTCTACTTTCAAAGTTTAGGTATATTTACTTGTAGGCAGATTTTCGCTTCTGTTAATTGATCTGAAAGGCATTCTGGAACTGAGATTAGAAAGAAAACGCTGTTAGCAAAACTAGAAAATATTCAGAATAGAGCTTTTGCTCTATCTAAAACGATAACTGAACGTATTCCAATATATTTTACCATTTTTGCACCATAGACGGCTTATAGATTTTAGGGCAACCGTATAGTTTTCATACCGTGTGTATTAGCTATCCATAAACCCAGAATAACTATGATTGATCTAGTAAGTAAGCACAATTTTGAGAAAACAAACACGTCAATTTTATTTTTGAGGGGGAAATTCGAAAACAGTGTTAATTGAATTCTAAGTTCTACCTTTTCACTCCTAAGCCCCCATATTTTTTCTCAAAACTGTGCTTACTTCAGATACATACTTATTTACTTATTCTGGGTGATGGCTAGTTTTAAAATGAACACCGTATATAATGTTGAACTATGGTCCTTATATTCTATTCTAATAACCGTACAACCTATAACCTCCCATAGTAATAATAACGTGAGAGCATTCTCGGCTTTATCAGTTTTTAAAAACAATCCTTTTTTCGTTCTAAAATTTGGCAGGAACTGTTGGTGTTCGTTGCTTGACTAACTCTATGCGACTACTTTCGAGAAAAGCGTTGTTGACATCATTTTAGTGCATTTTTTAACTCACCCAAATAAAAATAATTTATTATGATTAAAAAAATATAATTTTCGTGAACTGAAAAAATGTATCAAAGTTAGTAAAGGTTGCATTTTTTGTTAAGGCGTCAGCAAATTAAAATTTTGTTTCTAACAAACAGCGAATTTTAATGTTAAATTATCGAGCAGACATTTAAATGCTGCTAAGAATATCTAACAATAATACGAAAACGAAAAAAAAAATTTCTTTTTACAATACTACACCAAGTGGAAAAGGTATAAAGGAGAATTTGAGGAATTTTCATCCAGCACATTGGTTTTACAATGTAAAATTCCGACGAAAATAATTTTATTTTCGTTTTTTACGTCGTATAAGTATTGAATTGTTATACTATACTAAAAGCAAAAAAAAGTTTCAAAAAAAATTTAAAATAAACTTCATAGAAAAACGTTTTTAATTAAAGGAAGAAAAAAGTTAATTAAAAACAACATTTAAAAATGTGTAAAACGATCAAAACTTGCTCAAGTCGCTATTCATTTT
The DNA here is from genome assembly GCA_950108345.1 of Malthinus flaveolus. Classification (NCBI taxonomy): domain Eukaryota; kingdom Metazoa; phylum Arthropoda; class Insecta; order Coleoptera; family Cantharidae; genus Malthinus; species Malthinus flaveolus. The sequence goes on from OX467285.1 coordinate 66,795,324, forward strand.
GGCGCAAAAATTCTAATTTTAGCAATCAAAATGAAAAAGTACTTTTCGAGCTTCTAACAATAAATGCAAATTTTAAAAAATAAAAACTACTTTCATAAAAGTATTCACAATGGAAGTAATTAGCTGCTATGTTCAACAGTGCTTACATTTAGCGTTTCTTGTGCATTTTAACGCTTTTAGTAGACATCAACTGCAAAAATTTGTATTCAAAAGTAATTCGAAGGTACTTATTATAATAGGTTCTACTTTAATTAATTTAAAGAAACTTTTTAGTTTATTATTAGTAAGTTTCAAAATAAAATGAAACTTTTGTTTGAGCTTCATCTCTAATTTTACGATCGATCATTAAAAATTTTAAATTTTAGTGATTCTTTTTTAATACCTTCTAAGGGAAGATATTTTAATTAGTAAAATCCCATGGTGATTATTAATTAATGTGGTAAGAGATTATGTAATAATGTAATGTAATGAACCTGCAGTACAACATACTAAAAGTTGCGGAAGGTGGTTTGCGAGCGGTGAGAAGGGAAGTTGTTTAAAGAATTTGCCTAGTTTTTAGCTCATATCTCCGCAACTATCCACTCTACGGAAAATTTATTTCTATACAAAATTAAAGTAGACAAAATTTCCCACAAAAAAGGTCTTATTCATTTTTTTCGTGTTGCGCAAAAACTTGGCTAAGACCGCAGTTGGCATTGATTTCCGCGAATATATATGACCATTCAGCAAGAAAGCTGCCTTGTTGTTGAGATGGTGCTTTGTCAATTCTACATTCCACAATAGTAGTATTAGCACCCCCCTCAGGCGTTGTTGTTTCAATATCCACCCTATTCAATTTCTGAGACAGCATGTTAATGTCTTGTTTCTCTCATTACTTTCTCATTACTTTGTTTGAAATTTTAATATTAGTGAGCGCCTTATTGAACTTCAGAAGCTTCTTATTTACAACTTAGATGTACGATAAAGAATTCGTATATAAAATAGTATATCACATCACATAGAATAAGGACGTAATGACAGATTTTTAAAAACAAAATTTTTATCGTACCTCTAAGTAGTGAATAAGATACAAGTGGCAAGTGTGAGTGCAATTTAAAAATTAATATAGTCAGTGATTTTTTGGCAAATTACTCTCATCGTTTTTTAAAAATCCAAAAAGCGGAAAATGATTCAAATATTTATTTCCCCTTTAGCTGTAGTTTTATGTTATAAATTTCCGAAACCGCAAAAGTGACTTTCCACTAAAAATAGTAACATTTCTGAATACACAGTAACAACCATAATTACAATTACAATTAAATATGTGAAGTCGATTAAATAAAAAGTTTTAACAATCTACAGGTAACCAATTCCAATAACTTTTTACTGTAAAACAAAACGATAAATTAAAAATTTACCGGCTTTTATGGTCGTAAAAATAAATCGTATACATACAAAGCTACAATTATGATTAAATTAAAATGGAGAAAATTTGACAAATACGCCAATGCACGAAGTTGCTGTACGAAGTACTGAATACATGTAATATTATGTTATGTATTAGATGTGTGTTACTATAATAATGGCTTTTTCGGTTATTAATTTTATATCTACAGGGTAATTCCAAAATGGCGAGTAAGCTCTTCAGTACGTTATATGGGACGGTTATTTAAACTAAAGAAAAATCATAAAAAAATCTAATCTACTGTATTTTTGTATTATTTATTAAAGAAGAAGTAAATTGTAGATTTGGCAACATGATACTGATGCTAATAGTCGACGACAAATAAAAACATAGGTGACATAAGTACTCATAAGGGTAGTTTCAAAACATTGTTGCCACATACTTTTTTTAACAACTTGACACAAAAACGATAGCACGATATCAGAAATTAACAAACTACATAATTAATTGGAGTGTCTTCCATGCGTGAAAAACTAAGACCTAAGACCTAACAACACAACTAGTATCGATATTAGTAGTAGAGGGTGGTTAAATTATAATCAATATATTTTTTTGTAAATTGCAATAAATACATTAAAAAATGACGACGTGGTTACTAAACATTAAAAATAACATTGAATTTTTAACGGGTGAAAGGGCCTTTTCAATATTTGATCGCTGAATAGAGGAATCTATAATAGGACAGTGTTGACCTCAATTTTATTAAAAAAGGTGCCGTGACAGGGTGTATTTATTAGCTATTCTTCGACTACCTAATACCTATTAATATTAATAAATTATTTTTACATATTATGATTTACATTCAAAATTTTTTGACGTGATTTTCCTTCGCTTTTTAGTAGTAGCCTATCAAAGTGTGGCAACGTCATCAATATCTTTTTAAATGCCAACTTATTCTTTTCACTCTATTATTCGATAGGCCATATTTCTCTTTTTACAATCGATTAAAAGTTTTTAGTAGTTTCACAATTCAATTCGACAAGCAGAACTACTCTACTTCATTAAATTGAATAAAAAATTGTAAACATTGTGCGTAAACATAATATTATACAAAAATATATACTCTGATGTTACCGCCCCAATTTAGTTATTAAAATTTAAAATTATAGATTTCATTCGTCCAGGTCAGGAGTACACTTTACACCTCATCAGGTTCGGACATCGGAAGGATTGACAGATTGAGGGCTCTTTCTTGATTCGATGGGTGGTAATGCAAAACCGTTCTTAGTTGGTGGAGCGATTTGTGTGGTTAATTCTGATAACGAAAGAGAACTCCAGCCTATTAAATAGTCTTCTTAGAGGGACATGCGACTTTTAGTCGCATGAGATTCAGCAATGACAGGCCTGGGATGCCCTAAGACGTTCTGAGCCGCACGCGCGCTACACTGAAGGAATCGGCGTGTCTTCCTTGACCGAGAGGCCCGGGTAACTCGCTGAACCTGCTTCGTGCTAGGGATTGTACCCCATAAATGAGAAATTTCCAGTAAGCGTGAGTCATAAGCTCGCGTTCATTACGTCCCTTACCTACTACCGAGCAATTTTGTGCTTCTGTTCTGGAACTTCGTCAGAACTTCACACACCAAATTTCTAGTATTTTGCTTTTACCATTCGTGAGTCTGTATGAGATTCAATAAAAGAGTGTGGTCGTGGCCGCTTCAATTGTTTCTATCGAGTTAAACAGTTTTTTCCTCTTGGTCGTTTTGACTTTTTGGAAGAGCCAAAATCACAGGGTGTCACGATAATTTTTTTATTCAACTTGTACTACTTTGTATACAAGGTGGAAAAAATTCGATGATTTTTATGCAGAAATCGATAGCTATAAGAGATGCGGAAAAATGGATGGGACATGTTCGATCTCTTTTTTTTGAGGGGAAATTGTGCTTTTTTTAATGGAACCCATAGTTGGATATGATATATTTAACTAATGACTAATGTTTTGTATCTTCTTTTCAGTAAAGGGGAATCGCCCGTAAAACTTCATTTATGTCCTCATTTTTATTATTGATATTTTGAGTTTTAGTGACCAATTTTTACGAGGAAATCGATAAGTATAAAAGTGCTACAAAGGTCCTTAAATTAGGAGATAGTTTGGCCCTAAAAATCTTTAAAAATTACTTCGAAAACACAACTTTTACTACTTTGTACGGAAAACTAACTTTAAGGTAGTACTGTCGGTACTGAAGAGACAAAAAAATTTGACTTACGCAGTATTTAGACTACGCAACGTTGCGATGGAGTGAAGTGTGTATTTAACCATATTTAACGGAACAATGTCACTGTTAAAACCATTCAATCACATTAAAAAAGAATATTTCATTGGAATGGTAAAAGAGTACACAAAAAATGGACGAGAAAACATAGTTCATGTTATTCTCAATAAAGAAGTTTTCTGAAACCTATACATGTTCATTTGTTCATATTCTATGCATTTTTACATTTTGCGCGATTGTAACACCCTTAATGGTGTTGCCATCTAATAAATTACGATAGAAATTGAGCCTCTCACAGGCTCTGAAGCTCTACTTTTAAGAGTTTAAAATGTAATAGATATTATTATCTCTCGTTTTCTCGGCTTTTATTGAAATCTGAACGTTAGTTTTTGTAAAATACGATAAAATGTGTGTGACTTCTCATAAGCCCCAATGTTAAAAGCATGAAATTTCAAATGTCCATATTTCTTGACTGGTTCTCTGTAGGTATTCAAAAATTTTTTGAATCATTATCTTACCATAATCTACTAATATGCTAAATTTTATTAAATTCTGAACACTAATTCTTGAACTGACAGTGTAGTACTACCTTAATCGTAATTTCTTACTTTATAGCAATATTTATCTCGCTCGCTATTTGTTAATTACGGAAGTCTTCTTTTCGAATTTTAAAATTTTAAGATCCACACGCAATCAACAGTAGTTCCATTTTTACGCTTGATCTGACTTTCATTGTAAATTTATAAAAAAGGCTTCCCAATTGATTTGTCAATGTTAGACCCTTTAAGGGATTCTTAAATCCTGAATCAACTTGCTATCGTCTGCGAACATCAGAACGAAAATACATGAAGCATAACTGGTGCCATTACACCTAGAGGTATCCTACCAGACGATCTATGTAAATTTAAATAAACAAACACACAAAGTAAAGAAGGAACGATAAGAATAGATGCACGGTAATATTTTACTTTAAAGTTGCTTTTCCCGCATTCAATATTTAAATTTAGAATCACAATTTCGCAAAACCATCACAATGCAGATTTTGCATTGTTAAACAAATTATTTAATAAATTGTCGAAGAAATTGCTGATAACGTTAATAAGAAGAGTGCTTATTGTACCACGTGTTTGTTCTAACACAAAATATAGTAATATCAACTACTTACATATTCAACTTGCAAAGTAGATTACCATAGAATTAGTACAGCGTAATCTGCAATTTGGTGTTAACGTAATTGTTTACAGCAGCCGTTTATAACGTCGGTAGATATACAATAATGTATCAATGAGCATCCACAAATTAGTTCACTTGAGGTGTTATTGTTTTCTGCGGTTTTAGATAGGCTTATTTCACAGTTTGTTTATTCTCAAATATTAGATTTTGCCAAATTAATTTACGTTTATGCTACTTTTATCATATACGCTTTCAGAAATTAATATAATACGAAACAGGGGTATAGGCAAATTCTACCACAGTAATGCCAATATAAACGCATGTATGCGCAAAGTTTTAGTTAGGCATTTTTCAACGATAAACATCAACTTAAGAAAGTTGAAAAAGATAGAGTTAAGAACGAATGGAGTGAGAAAGAATGTGAACCTAGTGCGTTACTTCGTAACGTGTGCGAAATATAGGGTTGTTGAGACTATATAAATATAGACGTTCTACTAACCCTACACGATAAAACAACATGTAGTAGGAAAAAAATAGAAACTTAAAATTGTATTGAACAACATGAGAAATTTAGAAGAGTAGTTTTACTTGTGGGATTTATCCACAAGATTATAATGTAACACGTTAATTAATGAAGTGATATTTAATTAGCTTTTCATTTAATTTTTCAACGTTTTAAGCTTCTCTCAGATGGTGGGATGCGGGCAAATCGTTAAACTTGAGTTCCAGCTTGAAGTAAGATCCATTTTAAATTAAAAACTGCATTCGCTATAATCAGTCCCACTTAAACTATCAGTTGATGCTAAGAAAAAGAGATCACAATTAGACCCCAACGCCGATCCAAAGCGGTTCGAAAAAGGGGAAAATGTCGAATTTGATAACGTAGTAAACTCGTGTCTAAGATTAGAAGGTGGTTTCTCAACATTGGTAATTTAAATAAAAGTTTATAATTATTCAATAGAGGGCATTAGCGTGGAAAAATATTAATTTTTTAATGTTAATTGAAGGTTTTATCGTTTTGGTTGATAAGTGCGAGATATCAAGTTTTACTACTCGAATTTAAAATTACCTATTGAGTCTTGATTTTTTTGGCTCTCGTTCAGTAAAGACATACGTAAAAAGAGAAAATATTAATTCACATCCAAATATAAGTAATTAAATTATTATTACAACCTCAAATAATAATAAAGTATTAAAATCGATCTGATAGTGACGCTAGTGATTCTTTCGTGATTGCACAAATCTGCTCACTGCAGGTGATGAGTACATAAATAATCTACTCCATCATTTACAAATATTTGAATTAACAAACATGCATTTAAATACAACTTTTACAAATTCGTTCTAATAGAATACAACAAAGAACAAACGCGAACATTTTTTACATTCGATCAATGAGTAACATGTAGAAGACACGCGGACATACTAAAGAAACATGCAAACTTATAATAAACCCAAATCCAACAACCACTACAACCGCCTTTGAAAGAAGCTCAACAACAAACCTACATTGAAAATAGTAGAAACAATTGCACAGGTACAAACTCTAAATAAATAAGAGCAGAAACCTCAAACAGATTCGTTCAGTCAAGTACGTCAGGCACCTCGCCAGATAAAAGTAATCTAAATTGCAACTGACAAAACAGAAAATGGAAACATTATTATTCAAAACACCCGCCAACATAATTAAAAAGTCAAAGTTTGACCAACCGGAAGAAATATTAGATCAAACAATTAGAAGAATATTTAACATCATCCCAACGAGTTAATCATATAGTAAGGAAAAAATCTCGAACAACACATTTAGGGCTACCGCACACTACAGACAGTCGGTGACCGTCTGTTTTGTAGCGAAGTGACCGCACACGACAGACAGTTGGGCAGACATCGGCGCGTGTAAACATCTACACCATCGCACACGCTAGCGACTATCGTTAGGAAGTCGGTGGTTGTTGCATTGTTTGTCCGTGATTTTAGCTATAGGAGATGCACAACGCCAACGACAATTTTGTAGTTCGTGTGCGCGCCTCTACTTAATTACGTTATTCCCATTTACCGCCGTCTAGTCACAGACAATCGTGTCGGTTGATAGTCGGTGGAAAAATAGAACACGTTACATCTTTTATGTAGGTCCGTCATTTTAGTCGGTTGTGTGCGGTGCTACATAAGAATCTTTACTGAGCATTGTAACCGACTATTTTGACGGTCACCGACTGTTTGTAGTGTGCGGTAAGCCTTAGCTCCTACCACATAGTCCAAGATCAACAAGCCCGCCATTAAAAGAAAGCTTGTAAAAAGCTTTAAAAATTAGTACACGAGAAGTATCAAAGCATAAAGATAGATTCTCGGTCCAGTATGAAGATTTGAAAGAGTATAAGTACCGAAAACTCTATTAATACAAAAAATAACCCATTACGTTTGTCAAAAGAGTACACTGATAAGTGACACGAATAATAGATATTTAAAAAATAATACATCTTTCAATTTCAAACCGGTCATTCAAAAACTGAACACAAGATTATCAAACAAATTAAACGAACAAAGAAACAGACGACACCTACTAAAAAGTTGTGATTTTTATTCAGTGGAACTGTAATGGCTATTACAGCTACCTCACTGCAAATAATATAGCTAACAAACATCTATACACTAATGAAGAATCATCAATGTGTGACACATGCCTGACTTGATTGACAATAGAACACATACTAACCAACTGTGAAAAATACCACCAAATCCGAATTTTGAAGTTGCTGAAAACGGCAAAAGGATGCAAAGGATTCATTAAAAAAGCAAACTCAACACAACAAATATAAATATAACTTGAACATAATGTACTTATTTGTCACTAATAGAGAAGCCTCAGCAGCAGCAGATGAAGTGACTATAAAAATAAATACCTATAGGCACTGTTCGTGGGTTTGTGTTTTATATGAATTGTCAAGAGAACGTAGCAATATCTTCTTGGGTTAAGGTGAATCAAATTCCACGTATTAGAGGTTTCTTCTGGAGTAGGGATTTTTATTAGAGACCGTTTGATAAAAGTAACACAATTATAATTAAAAATAGACCTAAATAAATCTAGTAATTTATTTATATTATTTAATTGGTGATTTGATAGTGAATGATAATAATGATATTATAAAATTATTTTGTTTCAGATCCTACCAATTCTAGGTATAGTTTTGGTACATTGTTCGTCGATTCATCAGGTGAGTCATTGTTATTAGTTTTTTTTTTTGATTTAATTTATACATTTCGCGGTAAATAACATTTTTGTTCCTTCGAGCTGGATAATTTATCTGGGTTTGATCTATGTTTTATACGGAATATTTGTTTTAGTAGTTTGCATAATCCGTTCCAAGTTATAGGTGTGTTAAGGCTGGAGAATTATAGGTTATGTACAGGGTGTATATTACGTCGTCCTGAACAGCTTTAAAACTCAACAATTCAAACTACTCTATGGTATGACATATTATTACGGTAGCAAATTAAATAAAGTACCAGATATACAGAGTGAACCAGACATTTTTTTCAAGAACGGTCAGTCGTAGAAAGTTGGGTCAAAAAATTTCATAGCAATAGCCCTATAAAGAATGGAATGGTGATAATCTTATTCTGGGTAGAAATTGGCATGCCCGCATGCTGAAGAGTTTGTTGTAAAAATTTGAGTTAATAAACTCAAATTTAATAAGGCTTACTTATTTAAAAATATGGAGCGTTGTCTGTGATTTTCCAAGACACTTTGTATCTGTTTTATTTCCTCTTTAAAAGAAAATTTTCGATTTTTCAAATTATTCTTATTTGGACTATCATAAAATAGGTCTAATATAATTAAAAGTTATACCTATGGGTAATCTCGATTTGGGTTTAAACCCGGTATATCGGAGTAGGGATTTGGTTTAAAAATATCATTAGTTGATTAATTATTATTATTATTTCATGCGTGGCATAATAATAACGAAAAATATTAATTTTTCAACATTTATTTATTCATTGATGTCGGATAATATGTTGGTTTAATCTCAGTCGATTAGAGCTGTTAGTAGTTATTGCTGTAGATTCAACTGGCTGATGTTTATCCATAAAAGTAAAAGCTAAATATGTTACTTGCTCTCCACTTTTATTGGTGAGCTGCTAAAAACAACATAAACGATCGTCGACCCTCTTAGATTTAAATTCGGGATATTACAACACACGGGCAGGCAGATTTTATTTCAACAACTATTTTTCAAGACATCGTTATTTATTTTTTTTGATACTTGATGATAATGAGTGTACCACATAAATATTATGATCAGAATAATAATTATTATATTTGCTACTGAACATTTAAATACGTTATCTTTTTTAAAGGGATGTTTTAATTGAATTGGAAAGCTTTTTCAGCTTTAATGGACAATGCAAATTAAACAGTAATGCAGATAATGCATTGCGATTAAACGTAACTATTAACAATGCTGATAAATGACAGTTGAAATAAATTCGCGTTTGGCGATCCTTATTGAGTAAATACAAATCCCGTGATTAACATTCGAAAGTAGGTACTTTATGTGAAAAAGCTTATTGAAAAGCTAACATTATAAAATGTTGTAATTTTTTTAGTAATTTTTAAATTATATTTACTTCAAAGGAATGTTGTAGTGTAGTAGAAACGTTGTTACTCGGTGGACCGTGCCCATCGTTTCAGAGTTCATTGTGTTCTCAAAAGGACGCTATTGCAGCAGTCGTTGTACTTCAACAAACTATCATATCGTAGAGAATTGAACTTCAGTACAAAAAGGGTCAAAACGTCTAGTAGACTTGAAGCTGAAAGCAACCAAGCGTGAGCTATCCTTGCACTTTATCGTCTATAGTCGGACATTCTTTCTCACTATTGAAAAATTAATTGAGAAGCTTTCTGATAAATTACTATTTTAAATTGGAACGAAAATTGGATGCTCGTAATAAATGAGATTCCATTAAATTAGGAGCGACAACAAAATTTTTATTCCTCAAATATTTGAACTTAAAGTAAATTTAAATATTTTCGATTATAATTAAACAATTTATAACGAAATTGTGCTTTTAAAGAGGCAAGTGCCTAAACATCAAATTTACAGTCTGCAAAATTGGTTTTTTTCTCTAGGGTATGTTTAGCCTACAATTTGCTGAAGAAGGCCGCTGTTTATTCCATCCCTAGACGGCCAATTACATGCGTATCGCTGTCCTGCTGACTGACGCAGAACTGATCTACAGAGGGATGTTGTTACAATCACCTTTTGACTTAATTAATAATGATCAACTTTTGTTACTTAGTAGAATTTTTACAACTGAGAAATTTAAGTCTTTTCAAGACGTAGTAACTCGAAGTTTTGGTCGTATACTACTTCACATTTCTTGAACAGTTTAATTTTAAAATAATTTTGCATCTAAATTAGGTATCGATACAATTAAAAAGAAAAATAATTTAGTAATGTGCTGTGTATCGTATATTTATTACTGATTGAATTATAAAAAATAAAAATGTTGATAGGTAATACGTAATACTAAAATTAAAACTTGACGGTTGTTGGGGATTCTCAGCAAAGTTTCTCGCTCATTTTTCTCATAAAATAGACTCTAATGATTTTCGTTTATTATTATCGATAACTGTAGGCTAGCTAATGGTATCAAAAATATATTTTTTATTTTGCTATTAAAATCAGAAATCAGTTGAATTGTAAATAAAACGTATGTGTAGCTGAAAAGTATGCCACAGCCACTGTATGTTTATTTAAATTTCGCAGTTGGGAAAGTTAAGAACAGGTAATAATTAAAAGTAAATACCTTTTCTATCAAACATGTGTGAGTTTCTAGATAGTTTGGGTCGCCGAAACCCTTAAATATTTGTTTACCACATTGTACGCTGTAGGTAACACATACCCTAAAACTTTAATCTAAAACTACTAATTAATTCAGATATTGATTCAAGAGATGAAACCTGCTCACCTATTTTTAATATAAAATTTCTTCATATTGCATAAAAACAACCTTCTGAAATATTGATTTCTATATATTTTCTGTAACTTTTTGATACCCTTTTAGCGGAGAAAAGCTAGCGAGTGGATTACTAGATTGTCTTCAAAAGTTAACTCGGTTTTTTCTGTTTGTATAAAATTCATTTCGATTTTTAAGGTTTTACTAATAAAATGAATAATTTTGCAAACTTTCAACGAATTTTTTCCAGTTTTCTATAGTAAATTTTTAAAAAAGTTTAAAGATTTAATTTGACCTGTACGATCCAGGTTATTACCAGTATTAAAAGACGCTAAATCGCGTTTAATTAGTAGCACCCTCTTTCAGGAGGCAAACTGAGAAATTTTATAGATTTTCCGACTTTGCCATTGTCCAACTGTTTTTCAGTCTGACGTGGGAAACTTACGTCATTGCCGACGCCGATTTTGACATATGATACATCAAAATGTTCGATAATTTTTACTGATTACAATGATACTAATTTTAGCGGCAAATGCCCAAGTTTGCTGGAGTCGATTTTTGAAACGAATTAATTCTACAATGCTATCCTATGGATTTCATTATGCGATTCCAGTTAATCGATTGTAATTATTATGCTAATCCCTACATATACTTCATTCAGTATAACTTACATGTCAGGTGATCAACTTTTGTATTCTTTATCTTGTAGTAACGTGTACCTAGTTAAAAAAGTAGACCAAGTCAAGTGCTACTATGAAACACAACTTTATGCTTCTATATATTTTATATCAACAGTTACTGCCAAGTTCCATTTCAAATGTTTGTTAATTTATTAGTAAATCATCGAATTGTCATGTGACACAAAAGAATTACTGAACCTACGATTATCGTGTTAGACTCCATTTGTATTTCGTTTCCTTCGTTCGGTGATTGCATTTCCGGCCAGTCATAGGCCTAGGGCCTAGTGACGAATGTGTTGCTCGATTTGCGTTTACTCTTATGTGAAACTATCCAGTATCGAATTACAGTTCGTAAGCTGATACTTCTTTGAAGTTCAAATCAGTTCAACACGTGTAGTGTCCAATTTAATTAACTGGAATCGCATAATGAAATCTATAGGATAGCATTGTAGAATTAATTCGTTTCAAAAATCGACTCCAGCAAACTTGGGCATTTGCCGCTAAAATTAGTATCATTGTAATCAGTAAAAATTATCAAACATTTTGATGTATCACATGTCAAAATCGGCGTCGGCAATGTCGTGAGTGTCCCGAGTAAGAGAAATCAGAAAAAGTCGCTTGTTCCAAGTCCAATTGCGTCTTCGATTAGAGGTCTTAGCGTCCAGGTAACTAAATAAATCATCGGCACAAGGGGTCTTCTGTTGAAATAAACTTATTCTGTTCGATTCAAATTTAGTTCAATAAATACCAAAAGACGTTTATAAATAAAATCGATGCATTTGCAAATTGGCGAAGGTATAGTTTCAGCTTTCTAAAAATTTTGGGGAGATTCGTGAATCATATTGCAATATTGATATCCATTTGCATATCAATATTGCATTTCTAGAAAATAATAGACTGCGGATTAACTACTTACATGATTGGCTCTTGAGTAAAAATGAGAAAGGACCCTTCTATGCGAGGATAGGAAGTGTCCTTTTCTTATTTGAACCATATTTAATTTTGTACTGAAATCTGAAACGATAGCAGGTTCAGCGAGAGTTTCTATCTATAGGAAGTTTTATCTATTGGCGACGCGCTGTATATCGCTATAAAAACAAAAAGCACGTGCAAAACATTTAATGTCGGAAAATTCATGGATTCGTACAATAGAAATAAATTCGATTTTTGTAATAAAAAAGATACTCGGTATCTATTCAACCTAATCTCGATTTACTTTTTTGTAATAGAACATAATATTACAACGTTCTAAATGTTTATGAGAACAGTCTGCAACTACTGCAGACTACTAGAATATCCAAGTGCATCTTAGTGAACCAGCTACTGAATTTTCTCAAAGTTTGGCTCAATCTTGAGCAATCCACTAAAAGAATCTCTTTATTACTTTAATATAGAAGAAACGACTAACTGTTTTGGCAAACCAAACTACAGTCTGATCTGGATCTGGATTATTTGGGGGGGGGGGGGGGAGTAAGCTCCTGGAACTTAGGTCACTTAATCGGGCCCATCAGACCTCGAACCTTTCTAGGACGAACTCCAGGATTCTGGCTGAAGGAGTGGTGCTAATTCTGGCCACGCGAGCCAGAAGTCCCCCAATACGGATCTTCTTATCGACGTTAGGGCTGGATAGTGACAAAGCACTTGTTCAACCGTTTCGTCTTCATGCGATATATTGACCCAAAGCGTGGAGATGTTTGTGTAGTCGAGAGTCTCCCTGCAATTGTTCGTAGATTAGTTCGGGACAGCAGCTGTAGACAGTATTTTGCCAGCTTTTTAAAAGGATTCGGTAGAGCTCTTTTGCTTTAGCACCAACTTATGTTTCTTGCCCATCTTTCATTCTGTAATTGAAGGGTATTATTTTCAAGAAAATTATTAACAGTGGTTTCGGCTAGTTTGATGATTGGCTCAGGTCCACAGGGAAGGCTGTTTGAACCTTTCTTGCCCAGCTTGGCTGCTTTATCGTTAGACTCATGTCCTCGATGTTCTTTGACCCAGAGTGTAAGAACATTGTTGTTGGATATTTGGATCAGCAGCTTTATGCACTCTAGCAGAAAACCAGAGGTCACTTTGCAGGTGTTTATGGCTTGCAAGGCAGCTTACTCTTTAGATTTTAGATTTTACAGTTACTGCATATTCTGTTTTTACATCATGTTGTTTGTTGTCTGCAGTTTTCTTCAATTTATTTAAAAATTTAATATTTAGTTGTAGATCCTGAAACACCACCACCAGTTCCATATCATGAATATTTAGAGCGAGATTGGTTTTGTTTAATTTTACGTATAATTCAGTGCTTCAGCGCCAATCCGGGTATTAAATTTCCAAACCTCGTAAATGGCGATTATCGTTGAAACCACCTGTATAAAAATTTGAATGCAATTTTATCGAAACTTTAGTGATGGTTGAGCTTTAAGTTGAATTAAATTTTATTTAAGTCTGCACTTTCTTCACGCACTGCAGCAAAAAGGCTGCAAAAGTTAAAAACAGTAATTTTCGATAAAATCATGATATTGTTACAAACTCGATAATGTACGAACGCTCACAAAGATTATAATTTGTGGTTTATAGCTTTCCTCAAAGGCATTCGACTTTTAAAGCATTCTAGATATTGATTTGACGTTATCGTATTGCAAAAATCACGAATTGCAAGAAAATAACGTTAGAGTAGTTTAAGTTATCCCAACTTTTTCCATTCTGCTCTTATACCTAATACAATAAAATCTAAAGTGTTTCGAAAATAACGAAAGGTTAAATTACTCAATGAGGTATGTTAATATCACAATGAATTAGTAAAATGCCCGGGATTATTGTACTTTATTTTGCACTTTAAAAGTATTAAGTTTTTTAATACAATTTTACATTTTCGAGACAGCTTAAATTTATACTCGAAAGCACTTACACTTGAAAAGTTTTTCTAACTTTTAACTTTCAAAGGGAAAAAATAAATTTTAAATTTTATTAATTTTAAGTACAACTTTCTAATAAAAATTCTAATATTGTAAAGGTGCATTTTAAAGTAACAAATTCAGTAATTTAATTGAAAATGTTTTTGAAACGTTAGTAAAAAAGGTACAACATAGTGGAACAAGTTTAATCAACAAGAACTCTCCAGGCCAATTCGTTAATGCATTAATGTTGCTATCCAGCATGGTAAAGAGGATTCGGCCTACTGTAATAATTTCCTACTAATTGGCTCTTAAAATTTCCAGTCATTAAAAACCAATTTCTAAAATTACGGGGTTCTTATTCTCAAAAATACAAGAAATAGGTATCTATTAGGTATTATTTGTCGATCGATTATAGTATAGTATAGAATATTTCGTATCTAACTATCTAAAGCCACAATAGTAAAAATGAGTTATTCCCAAACAAGCATCCTGTAACGATGTGGATTTTTTATACAGCTCAGAGTGGTATGAATCCTAAGATTCTAGCTCTGAGCTTGTCCAAACCCGCATCCGTTTTGGTTGTCAACTCCCTACCCCTAAACCACGACCCAATATTTCTCCCTTATTCATTTTCCCTGTTGTTAATTATTAACAAAAATTAACAATTGTTAAATTAGACCGACACCTGAACATTATCTAGTGTGTATTCAATGAATACGCGCGAGGTCAAGCATTTTAACGTCCGATCTTTATATATAAAGTTTAACAATTTCAAAACTTTAAATTAGCTTTGTTTAAAAATTAAATTCTCCATTTTTCCCCCCCATTTCTTTTGCTCCCCTAATCTTCTGTTTACGTCCCCTGCTGGACCATAATTAATTTTATTAATTACTGGCCCTGAATATAATTTTTCTTCCTTTTGCATCCCCAAATTTTCCCCGATAACGACGAGACAAACACTCTTCAAATGCCCTTTTAACCGCGCATTTTTCCTGTTATCAGTTTTTTCCCCGAATGCCATTAGTTGAATTTTTAGAAGCATAATTAGCTAGTGGATGATAGCCCGTCCGCCACTATTATTCCCATTCTCTCAATCACAGCTAGCGCTGTGATTGGCTGTTTCCCAAGAAGGGGAAAAGTTAATAAATAACCGTGCGACCAAGGAGTCTTGGCAGTCCCTGGCAGTCCCTGGCAGTTTTGGCGTTTTGACAGTCGTCTCCGTGTAGTCCCTGTGTAGTCCCTGTGTAGGCCAGTATCAGTCGTTACGTGTTAACTGTGTGAAGTCTTGTCTTGTCCGCGGTTCCAGTTTGACAACCAAATACCCCAGCTTCCGAGTGGTTAGAATTTCGTAGTGGTTCGCAAGAGCCGCTGTGGAATTGTCCCTAGCCGCCGTATTCCTTTCCGTGTGGCTACTGTGCTGTGGTGGTCCGCAAGGGCCGTTGTAGTGCATAGCCGCACCTCCCCTCTTTCCCCTTACCTGATCCAGGTCGCTGCCCCTGTACGTAATTTAACGCTGTTTTTTTTCCTCTAGAAGATTTTGTTAATTAGCGAATTAATTAAAATAGGAACTGTATTGAATATTAATATTTTGGAATTCATTATTTATTATTTGGGTGAATAAATATTTTAATTTGTGGTATGTGTGTAACTTTTATTTCCGACGCCGAACCTAACCCCTTCACCGACTGAGCGACGCTAAAGGGAGCATTAGTAAGCTACCGATTTTCCGCCGATTTGCCCAAATATTTTTTAGCCTACGTTTCGGCCTTACAATCCTCAAAATATTTGAATGTTTACAAATTTTCATGTACTTGAACGCCTTTTAGAAAATAATTATTAGTAGCCGAATTAGCTTAAATAGAAAGAATTCCTAAAAACTATGATTATATGCTCTTTCCAAGTGCTGGCATTTCCTATTGAGGCGTAACTAAAAGAAAATAACGAAAGAAATCTCCCTTTAAAATAATTCGATTCAGATTAAATTGCTTTAACCTAGTGAAGAAGTTTCTTTTCACTGTTTTTGCACTTGACATTAAGCTTGTCATAAAATAGTACGGAGTGCAGACATTGTGAAAGCGAATGAAACTTGAGTTACAAAATAAAAGCGCCCAAGCTAAAATTCACAAACTAAAATAAAAGGAAACAAACCGAACCTTATCATTAATCCTCAACCTTGCTCGAAAACAGATTAATTTTCTTACAATCATCCCGACAACATTTTATTTATTTTCTTATAAATTTTAACCTAACCGTGAGGCAATTACTTACTACCATCAAACCCCACGACGTTATTTGCTGTCAGACAATGTTGTACTACTACGGAGAAGAGAAGGAAACTCCCGACATCGATTTCTAAATTGATTAGTGTAGTTCGGCAAGAATTTTGATTTTAATTTGTTTAAATAATCTTTCAAGTGAGCTTTTGAATTTCTTTGAACCCCCGAGTTAGACATGGCGAAAATGAACAAAACGTTTATTTGGGGAAATTAGTACCTACTAAAACATTTATTACACGCAGTGCCTATTTATTTAACTATTATCGTTACAGCAATAAACTATTAGTTAAGTACTTACATCAATTGTAAACAAAGCAGGCGTTAGAAATGTTATTAGATAAGCGTAATAATTTTGCGACTTCGTATATTATTTCATATCATATAATATTGTAATATACATACATTATAATATCTTCTGGCGATAGTTAGAAAGTGAAAAAGTCGATCTGGAAATTGTCCAGAAAAAGTTGGTGGATATTATCCGCATTCGTGTCCAACATCAATTCGAACAAAAAAAGAAACGCTTGATGTGAATTAAAGGGAACCGTTCCGAAACAGTCGTTAAGGTCTAAATGCAACCATAGTTGGTATAATAGATTCCAGAACTAATGGATTTGTGTGAAGTGCTTTGATTTTATCTAAATGTTTTATTGACGATACACATTTATTCTAGGGCTGGTCAGAGTTATTGAAATTTATATTTATGTTTTCAATTATAAGGTAATTGATTGCAGTCTAATTGTAATTATCGTTGTAAAAATCAAAAGTAGTATGTTCCTGTTCAGGCAATTAATTAGAAAACTTGACGTTTTTGTAATACGAGTTCTACTCTAATACAGAGCGCGGCAATAGAATATTGAGATTCGCTAGTCTATTATTTCTGTGGGGTATCTACTCGCATTGAATTAAGTTTAAACGTTTTCTATACCAGAATACCAGTCCTTTTTGTACTAAAGAAGTAGGTAAATGACTATTCTTAAAATGCTAAAAGTGACTTTTGTAAATATAAATCACTAAATGTCTAGAAATAGTATAGCCATTACTTTCCGTAACAAAAAAGGTGACAGAGGTCGAAGAATGTACTCTTGAATTTTAACATTATTTGAAAAGGGTGCTCTACTCAGAAATAATACAGTAGTTGTCAAGAATTGTTTAAATAAAAAAATGTCTGGACCGTTGCTTTGCCTTGGTACTGATAATGATAAGGGACTGTGACAATGGCGATTTCAAGTTTTTAAATTTGTCTTGCTCAAAGTTTCTAAAATTAATTCAGTCAAATTATCTCAAAAAAGTGGATTGCCAGAAAAAATGAATACCTACTACAGTTTATTTGGGAATTCATATTTCTTAGGGCACATGATATCAGAAACGATTATAAAAAAGTTTTCCTCTACATACTGTTTGAGGGGCAAATAAATTTAAATCTGAAATTAATAATAATTATTATTATAAAATTTTTGCCATTCAAGACTAACTTTATCGTTTTTATTTCAAACTGTGTAACCCCGAACTTTGTCGGTGGGTTATTCTGCCAGCGACTTAGCTCAAAGTCGAAGACGGCCAGGGTTAGAGGAAAAAAAAAAATGTCACGGTGGATGGGAAAAAAAAATTATTCAAAAATAAACCAACATATAAAAATATAAAGAAACTCTTCTTATTAAAAAATAAAACCGTATGAAAAAAATAAATCGCAGATAAAAAATCTTCTCGGGTAATGACTGGGAGGGCTGAGCACGGGCTAGCAGAAACTGCGGAAGCTTTGATTCCACGGCGGCTCACTAGAAACCACTGCGACACGCTACCACAAATTTCTACCAAAAATCTAACGCGGAAGTTTAGATTCCACAGCGGCTAAAAAAAACACTGCGAAACGCTACCACGAAAGACTTAAACAAACAAGTGCGATAGCTGTATCTAACAAACAATATCTATAAAGCTCTTGACAACCAAAAATCAGTTTTATGTGTTTTTATGGATTTAGCAAAGGCTTTTGACACTGTGAACCATCAAATTTTAATAGAGTCAGTAGAAGGCCTGGGTGTTCGCGGAATAGCCTTAAATTTAATAAGAAATTATATAAGTAATAGAATCCAATATGTAAGGATTTCTGAATATCTAAGTGATCCTGAGGTGGTTCAATGTGGGGTGCCGCAGGGTACTGTACTCGGGCCGGTCCTTTTTAATATGTATATCAATGGGTTGTTAGAGCGGGATGCAGAGGGTGTCATATCCTCTTTTGCAGACGACACCGTAATAATGTACACCGCTGATTCTTTGAATGAGGTGAGGGAAATAGCAGAGCGCGATTTGCAGAACATAAAAACCTGGTTTGATCAAATGATGTTGACAATCAACTTTGAAAAAACAAAATATATACACTTTACTTGCCCGAAAAGTAAAAGTCAATCCTATGAAGATCTAAGTATTGTTAACGATAAGGAAACTTATTCTATACGGGCGGCCAAAGATATCAAATATCTTGGTATTCATATTGATCAGCATTTAAGATGGGACACTCATGTAAATAATGTCATAAAAAAATTAAGACCACTGTTGTTTCGGTTTAAATGCTTCAGGCAGATTCTTGACGTGGGGTATTTAAAAATTATGTACCACTCGCTGGTAGAGTCGCACCTGTCGTACGGCATAGTTGGATGGGGGGGTCTCTTGAAGCATCATTTGTTAAACTTAGAAATACTTCAAAAATATTTTATAAAAATTATATACGGAAGGGACCGTTTGTATCCTAGTGATTTGTTGTACGAAGAAAGCCAATTGTTCGACATAAGGCAATTATTCTGTTATAAAATACTTTGTCTACAGCATAAAACTAAGACTGATCTAGAAGTCATTCCGCACAAATACCCTACGCGTTACAAATATGCTTCTGAGACGCGAGTAGAAAAGGCATATAAAACTATTGGTCAGCGATCATGTGCCTATGTGGCTCCTCGTATGTATTCCGTCCTGTCTCATGACATTAAGGAGAGTTTAAATATATTTGTTTTTAAAAGAAAAATAAAGAAATGGCTAAGGGATACCCCTAGGAATGTCATACATGACATGGTCGATGTGAAGAATACTTAACCATCTATATTTATAATTTAATATATTTTATTGTTGTTTTGTTTGTATTTGTTGCAGTTTATTGCAAAAAGGGCTGTTTTTGTAACGAACTTGCAATCGTGGTTGTGAATGATTGATTTGTAACTTATAGATAAGTGCCCGCGCACAAGTTATATACTTCTGCGGGATAATCTCCTCTCTCCATTTGTTTTCCGGAGTTCATGCCTAGAAAATGTAAAATGATGTAAAAAAAAAAAATTGTAAACTGTTTTTTTTCGGAAAATAAATATTATTATTATTATTATTATATATTATAGCTTGGATTCCACAACGGCTCAATAAGAACCACTGCGGAAAACTACCACAAGTGATTGTAAGGGAAGGGATGTCACTGAGGGGTAAGAAAAATGAATGTAATATTTCGAGACACAAGGGACGCGGAAGCCTGACCAGTTAATACGGAACTCCTTTCTCCAGAATCTCGCACCTCTATTCATAACTTCACCACCACTGTACACGCGCACCAATCAGAGCGAACCCCGTGATGGCGGTACCAGTGAGGATTTCGAAATAGAGATGCAAGGGAAAATTCCTAGGGAGATCAAAATTTGGGAAAACTAATATTGAGACGAGAAGCGCTCTTAAAGGGGGACCACGTGAATATAAATTTTTAAATTAAGGAGCAATAATTAAGAGCGTAGAATAATTTAATGAATGACAAAAATATTAAAGACTAATGATAATGACTAAAAAATTAACAGGGAGTGATGAAGCAAAAAAAATTATAAGGGCTGACTAGAAAATTCAAAAAACCAATTAAAAATTTTGAACGTTAACTGAAAGTGAAATTAAAATTGAATTACAAGCGTGCAAGGTCGCGAATAAATCTCATATCGACGTTTGCACTTGGGACGATATCTAAAACACGGTGGAAGTTAGTTAAATTTAAATTGAGACATGGGAGAAAATGAAAAAGAAGACAAAATTTAGATATCAAAAAGGATTTACTGAATTAAAAAAAAACAAGGAAAATCTCAGTGACTATCGGACTACCCCAGAGATAGCGTATAAATGGTGCTGATTTTGGTAGTTCGGAGTCAGAATCTCAGGATTCATAACTACTCCGAACCATCGCAAAATCCACATCGTTACAACTGTACGGGGATTGCTACTTTCCGTCATTAATTTGAGTCCGGGAAATGGCACATTACATCACTAGGCCGGGAAGTGTTGCTAAGTAACACTTCCCGGACTGTTTGGCGAAATTTTTGAAAGATTTTATTTTTTAAAGTTTTGCTTGAAAAAAGCTTGCCGGCAGTGGGGTTTAAACCCCAGAACCTCTGGGTAAAATCCAAGGCTGCTAACCCCTACACCAAACGAACACCTATATTAATGTATGTAAAGCGTGAAGTTATAAAGTAGTTATTTGTTGCTAAGTAACGAATATAAAGTGGATGATGTGATTTAAAATGAAATATCTACAGCGGATGTTTAATTTGACATTTTTAAAATGACGTTTTTATACAAAGATATTATTCTAATAAAAAAACTGTTTTTTATCGTATGAAATAAAATTTTATACGATATACGTCCGTGAAGTGATTATTAAAGCATTCGTTTTGAAATTCCGGACTCAGCTTCGCTTCGTCCGTAAACATCTAACTCATGCTTTAATAGGTCACTTTCCGGACTAATGACATAAATAACTATTATTCAATCGTTTAATTATTTATTAATTGGCCTACTGAGTAAGAGCTTGAGCGAGTATTCAGCGTGGGTCCTATGTTTGAAACAAATACTCACAGGGCACCCCAAACCTATTAGACTGGTAGCTAGAAAACATTATACCACTTGATTTATTCCAGAGGATTTTTATTTCAAATTACTTTCCATAGTCAATATAAAACTACTCGTCTGTCGGGTTGTATTATTGGGCAGCGTAACAGGTAACAGTAGGACACGCACTCAAATTACCACAGGAATTTTTGCTTGTAGCTTGAAAACTACGCATCTCTTGAGAAAAGTGTTTCTATATAAAACTAAACTATACCAAATTTCCTACAACTTATATCTACTAAGTTTTTTCTTCAGACAAACGGTTTAGGTTCTAAAGCGCGTTCAATTTCATAAAAATTCCAAAATCGGTTAAAAAACTGTTTTTTAGTTTATCGCTTATAACTCTAAAGCTAAGAACTTTAGTATGAGAAAAGTGTTCTTATTCGAAAATAAAGTACAATACATTTCTTACAAATTGTGTTTATTATGACAGACGAACGGTTTAGGTTTGCGCTAGAGCGCGTTAAAGATTAAGTGTAGAGAACCTACCGGCACGTGTTTGCTTCAGCTTCAAAGCCGTGTGCCACCATCAATGCTCCACTTAAGACCTCCTGCCATAGTATATTCGAAATCTACACCAAAAATTCAATTTTTTGGTACATAAATTTTTCGTGTACTGTTTGGTTTAGTTCCCTTTGTTTTAGAGAACAGTGGGTTTTTAGGGAGTGTCTTAGAGCCTATTATTAGTTACGCGTTAGATAAGTTTTGGGACCTTATCACTTATCGTAAAAGTCTTACTTTTTAAGTTATCGTAACGTAAAACAAAAATGCCATTTTTACAATCTCTTCCCACCCCTCTGAATTTAATTTCACTCGGCCAATTACCTTCGAAGTTATAAGAGTCGTCCGCCAACTTTGAAGCACACTGTATTCTAAGTTAAACACTTAAGTAGACGTTAAATTTCAAATTATAATTTTCTCTTAATTATCTTAAATATTAGACGTAGACATAAATATAATTCAATTGTTGGAAGTTAGAAACACTTGAAACTATCATTGTAATTCAATTGAATAATTTTACTAATTAGTGGCGTAGCAGCTTCGAACTGGAGAATTGTAAACTCGAAATGAAAGTTAAGCGAATGGAGCAGATTAGCGTAAATGTCGAGTAAAAACCCTAAATGCACCGAGGGTAAACCATAACAAAAACATTATTTTGTATTGATGAAACCACTAATGTGAGTTAATAAAGTTGATTACTTACGAAATTACTTTTGTGCATTTCATTAAATTATTTATCGATTCTTTTTTTTTGTCGTCCTTAATAGATATAGGGGAAGTTTTGGAAAGGTGTGATTAAAATTTGGCACGGAGCTTGGGTTAGTATTTTCTTAAGCCTTTCAAACATTGCACGATCCTGCCGTTTACATCAGTGTTTCTTCGGCAGGATACAAAAATGAGTTACCGAGGAGTTGTGAGTAAAAATGGCAATGATGTTGTACCTCTAGGTTAAATTAAGCGATTAGAACATTTTTGTTTACTATTGGCAAAGTGAAGTGGCTCTTGCACTTTCGATTAACTGAGAATATTACTTACTATAGTGTTATTGTATCGTATATTCAAAACATAAGAGAACCTAATTTCTATTGACTAGAAATAACATTCGACGGTTTCTTTTATGATTACTAGCTACTGTAAATTGTCCATAACCTATAAATATGACATTCATTTTTATCACACCGTGTATTTCAAGATAATAAAAGTTTAACTGCCTTTTGTCGTCGGAGAATGTATTGCTTTTACTGTTGGATACACAATATAATACTAACTTACTGACAGTTACGTTTGGGACTTTGACTGTAAATAGTTCGATGGGTGAACTTGAAAAATTACAAAACTAAGCAGGGAAGTCAGGGAAGCCTTTCATATATGAAAATGAAATTTCTTAAGGACTTTTTTTCGCTTTCGAACGAAATCTCCAACTACAATCAGAACCGAAAAATAATGTTCGAGCGCACTTCTTCTGGATTTTGGATTGTTTAGGGAGGGGGAGCTAGCTCCTTGCACTTATGCCACTTAATCGAACTTATTGTACTATCTCCAAACGGCCTCCTCGTTCCCATCAGATTTTGAGCTACTCTACTTGTAGGATATACCATGGATATACTCTAGAGGTCTGACGAGAGGGGCAGTGCTTCGGGCCATCTTGAGCCAGAAGTCCTTCAATGTCTTCTCTTCTCTTGTCGACTTTAGAGTTTGACAGTGGCAAATCACATGTTCAACTGTTTCGTCTTTTAGTTTACATCCATGGCATAATATGAAATTATCTACTAAATCCAGTGTGAGGAGATGCTTATGTAGCCGACAGTATTCAGTGAGTGTCTCTGCAATTATTCGTAGTTAAGTTCTGGACAGCTGCAGACATTATTTCGTAATCTTTTCTGTTCGTCGATATCAGTATTTTCTTGTTTTAGATTTTCCTGTCTAGGATTTGATTGAAGCTGTGTAATATCTCAGACGCACTACTTAAATGTGCGAGATTTGTACAGACTACATAAATTGTACGTATATATCATAATACAGTGGCACTTCCCTAAGGCATTTATACGACATGTCGTATAAATGGACGACCGGCCTAAGTTGAATTTCAAGGGACGAGAAAAAAAATTCGAGTTAGAGAAATTTCGAGTTAGAGAAAAAACACCAAACAACACTACAAAAAAATATTTGTTTATTTTAAATGTCATTGGAAAGAGAGTACGAAGATTTTTGATTTAAAAAATTGAAGCCTGTTAGTAACTTCGAATTTTGCGTAAAGAAAATCGAGGAAATTAATTTGCTCAATTTTGCCACTTAACTACAACATTAAGGAAGCTATAGCTTAAACCAAATAAAATGGCGGTGACCCATCTCTATGTAACAAAAAAATCATTCTAAAAAATGTTATCGACCGAACCATAACCATTCGTTTACAACGATCAACGATTCCATTTTATTGGATAAGTACTATTTAGCGTAATGTATGGAAAAAGTATTGTGTCTGAAACTTATACGTCCTATAATTTCCATCAAATTTAATTTTGCACAACATGTAAACCTACGATAATTTTTTTGCGAAAAAATTAAATTTCTCAAACGATTTAACTTAGATGCAAATTAATAGAATGTTAATAGGATTAATTTTTAATTTATTCCAATGTGAATGTTTAGTATTCGTACCCGAGATTATACGAGTTTCATTAGTTGCGCGCAAGTGATACTAGTAATATGAAGAATTCCAAAAGGATGTTGGGTCACATATATCTATTGTACTTCCACAAAAGCAATTTCCCGAACCATAACTAATTTTTCGTCTTTCAGTATACTTTTTCTCTGGTGTTTTGCCAACTCTTTGTCGAATTTATTTTTAAAACGGATTTTACAATTATCGATGTAGTAGGTATCGTGTTTCTATGTTATCACAACTTTAATAGATATTTCACGAGCATACAGAGTGGGTAGACAAGCAAGCGTTTTTCGGTTACAACTCACACCTTATTGAAAACTTTAAAAAGTTACAACTTAAAATAGTTTTAAAATGTACGAAGTAATAAACTACAGGATGAAACATCATAAAGCATTATTTTTTTAAATATAACACCCTGTATATTTTTGCTTTGTTTTCTCTTTTTTATTCAACCATATTATATTTTTTTAATTCCATCCATCAACGACTTACGGCCGGTACTATAAAGATCCACTAATTTCGGAATTAACTAATTCGAATTTAAATTTTTAATCTGAATTATTTTTAATTCAGTTCTATAAAGCTAATTTGAATTAGTTATCGCTATGTTAGTTAATCACGTAATAAATTTTAATTTAGGTGTCGGCGGCCATCGACCAATGAGAAAATTCCGTGATCGGCATTTGTTTACCTCAATTTACTTTGAATTGTGTCTTGTCAAAACCAAATTAAATTTATATTTCGCGTTTTTTTGGTATTTTTTGTATTATTAGACATGGATAACGAAAAAAAACGAGTTTGGGGTAAAAATTTTACCCAAAGATATATCGAGGAACTTCTCGATATAGTTTCCGCGTGAGTACAAATAACTATACCTAACAAAGTTTATTGTAATAAGAGAAAATTTATTATAACCACTTTTTAGCCATTCGAATGAGATTGTGTGTAAAGAAACCAACAAGGTCTCTTTAATACAGAAGAAAGAAGCTTGGGAGAGCGTGACGCTCGAGTTTAACTCTCGAAACGTCATTCCTAGAGATCCCAACGCGTTAAAAATTGCGTTTAGCAATTTTAAACAGAATAAAAGGAAGCGAACAAGCGAGATTAACGTGAGTGCCATTATCACAAATTTAATAGTGTTGTAGTCAATAATCATTAATTGTTTACAGCAAGAAAATTTCGTTAAACGCAGGAGGGTCAACGAAGACACAGCGTTATCAGTTGTATTACGTAAAGTAAAAACAGTTTTTACGTAATACGTAATCTAATTATTATTACAGGAAAACGAAGATACGATTGTGGACTTAGTCCACAGTATCCATAGGGATGCGGTTATCGAAAGCCGAATTCATAAGGTAAAGAAATTTATTTTCCAAAAATATCATTAAATAAAACATCTATAATACTTCATACACATGTATTTGTCGAACAAAATGTTCGGTTAAATTCTCTAATAGCTTTGACATAATCTTTTTGTGAAAAAGGACCAAATCGGAAGAGATAGATAATAAAATATAAAACGTAAATACATGAACATACTCGATGAGTCTGTGTGACTTTACAATATGAAACAACTCACTAAAACGTACACTACAATCAGTAAATTTTACAATAAATACGGATTTCCTATCAAACAAATGGAAATTATAAATGTCGCTCACAAATATTTAGACCTACATTAATTATTCAAATTAAATCTTAAAGCATGATTCGAAACATAATGCTCCGATTCTAGATACGTTGCTCGAGAACGTTTAGTTCGAACTGAAAATTGGTTGGAACAGAAACTTTTTTAGTCTGGTGGTTTTTTAAACTGGTGTACAATTTTTGTAATCAATTTCCATTCGCACAACTTGCCCGCAAGCAAATCACTTTCTGCAAAAGTAATGCTTCATAAATTTCTTCAACTTTGGCTTCGTCATCTTAAAAGCTAATACAAACATAAAATTAAAACGAACTTAAACCGCAACAAACCAAACTATAAACTACGCTTAAAATTAATGATAATTCGTTATTTTATGCACCAGCAATTTGTCTTCACTAATTTTTACATCTGAATGTGACTAATGTTCACCAAACTTTGTTACGATAACAACAAAATCTTCGATAACTCTTGCATACAAATGTGTTCATTGATTAATATTCACCAAACATTACATACAAGTAGAAAGTCCTAAAAGGGATAAAATAAAAATTAATAAAATTTTCAAATTGAGAATTTACTAAAAACTTATCAAAGTTTACCCAGATGTTTGTTAACCTAAAACTGAATTTTACTATTTATATTTTATAACACAAACGGAAGGATTTACTTCACGATACGAACTTGCTAATAATTGTGTTTCTTATATCTTATATTTCAACGGTTACGTATTAAACCAAATAATAAAATATCCACATTACTCAAATACGTCTCAGATTCACTCAAATACGATTACGATTGCCATTAATCGCAGTAGCAATACGCAGTATCCTAACAAGAAACGTTTAAACATATGACTGTAGTAAACCCCCCAATAAGATTTGTTATGGGTAGCGTTGTAGCGTTATATAAGGTGGTTTCAAAAAGTAACGTGTGACATACATTTGGTTCTTCATGTTCGATTTGATAGCTTCCTTAGGTTTTACAGTTTCATTTTTAAACAAACGTTTTAAGTTGCATTCACAAAACATAAATAAATCTTCCTAATAATATATTCTATTTTTTATTTTGTATATTTTTTATATTTATATTTCTAGAAAGAGCAACTGAAGACAGGCGGGGGGCGGGGGTCGGTTTACCGGAGAAGTTTCGGCTGGTAGCCAAAAATTACTAGCGCTGTTAGAGGAACAGTCTGAGCCTCTGCCTCTGCCCAATCCTTATGATCGTAAGAAGTAGATAATAAAATATAAAACGCAAATACATGAACATACTCGACGAGTCTGTGTGACTTTACAATATGAAACAACTCACTACAACAGCAAAGGTTACCAGTAAATTTTACAATAATTAATACAGATTTCCTATCAAACAAATTGAAATTATGAATCGAAAATCATCTAACTGATCCATGGGATCGTTTCGTTGCCGAAATACACGAAGTCTGCGTATTGCGTAATGGTCTTGGTGGCACCTCTTCGTCATAAGACGAATCAGACAAATCGGACATCTATAATTTAAGTTTATTAGTGCTATTGTGTTATTA
Source organism: Malthinus flaveolus (assembly GCA_950108345.1). Lineage (NCBI taxonomy): Eukaryota > Metazoa > Arthropoda > Insecta > Coleoptera > Cantharidae > Malthinus > Malthinus flaveolus. The sequence goes on from OX467285.1 coordinate 66,823,203, forward strand.
TTTATTATAAGAAAAGTGTAACTTAATTGAAATAAAATTTTTATTATTTTGCTAGAAAATGGATTTTTACCATATGTTACCTAAAAATATTAATATTTTTAATTACTTACCTTTATTTTACAATGAATAAATCCAAATTAACACAAAATTTCGAATTTTTTCGACTTCAAACTTTTAAACATACTGCTTAATTCGCCGAGTTTGCAAAATTAACTTAATTCAGATTTAAAATAAATTTAAATCAAAATTAAGCTTTATAGTACTGAATTAACCTTTTTAGAACTGAATTAGCCGCTAATTCGAGTTAAATCGCGTTAACACGAATTAAATTTTAATTTGTGGGAGGGGCTAGCTTTATAGTACAGTTACCAAATTTATCGTCGCGATAAACTTATTTATCGCGACGATAAATATTTAATCCTTGATTAAATGCTTTATAGTACCGGCCGTTAGAGTACTAAATTCATTTTGTTTGTTGTACCTATGTTATCAGTTTCGTTAATTAATTTACTACTGGATCATTTTTACAATTATCATAAATATTATCTTTAATTAGTTGTTACTATTACGGATTAAAAGTGGCTATATTAAACTTTTAAAAACTATTATCATTCATGATGGTAGAGTGATACCAAGGAAAGAAGAATCCACCACGTGACTAAAGTGCTTATACTACTTGGTGGGTTCTTCTATTCCTGGTATCACTCTAATTTGCAATTTAAATTTTAACTTTTACAATTTTGTTTATTTATAATCACGTGAGATAGCGTAGATTTTTAGTTTGTCTCATTTATTTGTCTTTATCTTTAATTTTCTTCGTATCGTATCATATCAGGTGCAAACTTGCCCACATTTAAGATTCGACTTTCGTTTTCAAATATCCTTTCAAAATTTAAAGTTTGGATTTAATTTAAAATAGTCAACCACGACGGTGTATTACGAGATTTTAATTGTGTAATGGAAAACATTTGTTAGCAGATTTACATTCAAAGGTAATTACCTATTCAATTTTTTATATTTTCACTTGGTAATTTGTTATTATTTTTTTTGATTTATTCAAATTTATTTCTCAATTTTAAATTATAGAGATGCATATTCTCTAAAGTTAACTAAATTAATTACCTACCTATTCGGTGTAAAGGTATGATTGAACTCAATTTATCCCTGGACTATAATAATTAGTACATATTTTAATAAATCATTGGGTACAATATTTTGTTGTTTCCCCCCACTCTATCGAAAAGTTCTGTATATGTATTTTGATTCAACGATTGTCTGTAATGTAGTTTTTTAATTATTTGCAAAATATTTTTAGTTCAAAATTCGTAAACTTTAGAATTTGTAATTTGGTACAGAAGAAGCAGGTGTACTTCAATATAAAACTAAATAGTTTTTCAAAAATTGAGTTACGACACCTTACAGTTGATGAAATTCAATTACCTTTTTAAACAAGCACCCTATACAATACAAATCACAGTAATCGACGTAATATATAAAATGTACATGCTGTGTAAGGTTTTCACTTCCGTAGCATTTTTCAAAACAACAACTGAAAATGTCAAGGCCGTAGCCAGGAAAAATTTTTATAAACTTTGTAAAACATTATTATTTATTCACTATTTCTTGACTATAACTTTTGTACCAAAAACGTTAATAATTTTATAAATCATAAATTTGTGTCTTGATTTTTGAAATTGCTCAAAAAGTAGAAATATGAGAAAATGTTAGACTATTTGAGGTTTTTTTTGATAACGTAACCTACATACAGATCAGCTTGAATAAATAATCAATTTGATTTAGTTATTTAGACTTTGCATCTCTCTGTGGCATTCCTTATTTTATGTTCTAACACGGATATTGAATGGCTTTCTTTCTTAAAAATTTCTTTTGGGCGTCCTTTGAATTAAAACAAAGTATAAATACTTACTTATGAGCAAAACAACTTTTACGATGTTTTCCATATGGGTATGAAATGACTGAAAGTTTAAAAAGCACGAAAAAAAGTATAAATTGTTATATCAAGCGAAAGTTAAGTCTTCGCCATTTTTTTCAATTTTTGAAATTCCCTCAAGCTATTTTGATTATTTTTGGGACTATGTCTGTATAAATATATGCCTTTCTGTGAACACAATAATAGCACTTAATTGAAGCTACTAAATCTCTCCAAATTTTGAATGTAACTTTGTGTCCACCCTGGGCAAAAAAACGAGTGAAAAGAGTCGTTTACTTGAAGTGATAGAGACATAATTCATTATAACTTCAAAACTAAATGAAATAGGTATATCAAAATGTGTCGAATGTGGAACAACTTTTGTTGTAAAATTTTGTTTTTTTTAAACTTCGGGTATCGGCTAACCCTATAATAATTGAACGGAGAACGAGGTTCGGAAAATCATGTAAGTAGGTAAAATTTTTATAATTGTATTTTCTAAATTTTGTTTCCTTTTCTTTTATGAAAGAAATAACCTTAATTTAATTGTATAACATTGTAGCTATTTTCTCAACGCTTTTAATTAGTTTTCTTATCTTCATTTTCTAATTATACGCGTGTTTCGCTAGTTTATTTTGGGAAAATATAATACACAGTTACAAAGGTAGCGACAACAAAATTACAAACAAATTATAATTACAATACCCTAACTCTAGGTCAAGTAGTCCATAAATAGGCAATTTTGTCGGTGGGAGATAAGCTAAAATTTTGCAGCTAAGTTATCGTGCACCTTGCGCGTAATTATGTGTACTTTGTTTTTGTAAAAGCAATTTTATTTACAATTAACCTTGACCTCTAGCAGTTTTTTAGTCGTAATTTGGCTTTTAAATTTGATTAAAATTTTAAAATGGGAGTTAAACGTAAGTTACACAAGTACGTACATACACTTGTTTAAATACAAACGTTTACAGTGGTTTAAAAAAGGATAATGCGACTTTATTAGCTAGCCTGCCCTTTAGTTTATTTTATTTAACTTTTAATTAATTTAATTTTACTGAGAGATTTTTGGTATTGCAAGAATTTTTCAAAATTTTAAGTTTTGCGACGAGTTTGAAAGGAAAGTAGAGACTATGCAAAGTGAGTCTGTATCCGTATAGTTTCACTTCTTAGAGAATTTTAACTTTTGATAATAATACCAGAGTGTTGAATTGATGACGACTTTGTATCATCAATAAAGTTTGTTTGATTGCAGTTTGCTATTTGGACTAAAGTCACGTCCAAGACATTCCTAGTTGGCTTAAAAGTGTTTCAGTGGAGATTCCTATTCTTTTGCTTCATTTTCCTCTACATGAACTGGTTTGTGATTATTTTGCCGAAAACTGTATTTTTCAAAACATTCAACTAAGACCCAATCCGCACCAAGCGAGCAGCCGTATTATTGCGGAGTGCGTTTATCAGTCAGTTACAAGTTACTTTGAATAGTATATAAGTCTGCGTTCTTTATGTAGCCTCTAATCACTAATCACTTTCAGTAATTTGTTTTTCAGAAGTAACTCTTGTGTTTGACATTATCTTCTGTTTGGTGCTGAAATCGCTGTGGAATTTTATCGGTTAGTTTACCTTTACTGTTATTATGCATTTTTTCGTTTCTCTTTTTAGTTCCTATTTATAGAACTTTCTAGGATTTTTCAAATGAAGGACTTCGATGAATTCTTCTTATTATAGTAATACGGTTAACTGTTAACTAGCATAAGCATTTACGATACACGCTATTGACTTATAGATAATTGATCTCATTCATTATTCTAAATAATCGCAAATGATGTTTCTTAATTTTTTTAATGTGTCAGTACCATCTAATATTGATTTATGCTTCTATCTACTGACCTATTTTCAAGAGTCGATTCTAAAATGTGCCTTTAAGAGTAATTATTTTATTATTAATAAATTGAGTATTTTTACACTGACGTTCAGTCGGTACAAGTAGGTATCGCAAATTTCAATTAAAATGTTACACAGATTTGAGGATAAGATAATTCTATTAAAACACATTTTGCTTTTATTAAGTACCAATAATGAATTAAATGAAAAATATTTATTAAGTTTGTTCTTCCTGAAATCATTAATTTTTACTAAATTACTAAAAATTTTGTTCGCTTACTTCTAATGGAAATTTATGCAGCCTTACGTTTTACCAGCAATATTTAATAAAAATATCCGGGTATAGATCTTAGAATTTAAAAGTGCTCGATGCGAATAAAAAACTCATGGCAAGGCTTTAATTTAGGTAATATCCTTTTTGTGCACTTTACAAATTTGAAAATATCTTAATGGGACAAACGCGTTTTCGCCAGAATTTTGTTCATCGGTGGATTTTGATTTTGCAACGTGACAGTTGGTTCGTGTATAGGAAATAATAGGAAAAGCTGAGAGGTATGCCACATCCAAGTTTCTTCGTCGGTTTGAATTATTTTGACTTGAACAAGTTACTGTCGAGCTCGCAAGTCCTCTTCACGCTTACGTTGCTCTCCACAACATTTCTTTTGTGATTTTCACTTTTCAGCTCATTTTGGATCTCCCATGTTTTCTTTGAGGTTTGGGGTTAATTGAAAATTGAAAAATGAAAACAACCTGTGAGTTGTTATTTTACTCGACATTTATTTTTACGTGATGTAAACTATTAACAAATCGCGTTGTTGAGCAATTGAGCTAGGTACTGCAAAGAATACTAATATTCTTTGAACTATTAGACATTCCAGGGAACTGTGTGTATGCGCTCCATTTAACCAAACAGCGGCCACTTTCAACAGTCACTTTAGGCAATAGTGCTTTAACCGAAGTTTCAGTATTCGTTATACGATGTCGGATACGTTATTTTGCTTTATAATACTTCGGCTACAATTATACTACTTAGAGCACGTGAATTGTTACGAAGTAGGAATTGTTATTAACAATTCGAAATTAGGACCACGCCTACTGCAAACTGAAAATTTTTGTGAATAATCTTTTTGTGCTTTTGTACTCCACGAGAAGGATCGTCTTTCGCGTTTGCGGGAATACTGAAAATGTTTAGGAAAGTACGCCTTCTAGATCCAAGTTGTACTAATAAATATAGTTTATCCGAGGTAAAAGCTTAGACCGAGATTAAGCATCGAACGCCAGTCTCTGGATGTCGCATCGAGGGCTCTACCCATTAAGGTAGCTCGAAGGTAGTTTGCCTCAAGTCGTCACAGCTATGTGTCTATAAGAAAAGGTAACTTAGAAAGTTGACCAGCCCTGTATATAATATACAGAGTTTATGCAAATGTTAAATTGTTCGTCAAATTAAAACTTTGCAAAGAAGTAAAATTTAAATACTTTATTTAGTAATTTTTAGCCCTTAATAAATCGTTCTATAAAATTATTATCTGTAGGAGAAATTCAACGGCAATTAATAGCTAACGGTTCGAGACAACTGCTGTTACGTGACCCAGGATACTAATCTTCCGCTTCAAACATTGAGAAAACTAGTCAGAATTTGTTTTCGTCGTTGTTGCAAGTTTAGAATCTTAATTGCTAAAGGTTAAGTTGGAAAAGTTTACAAACTACCTCAATTTAACCGTTACATATGCCAGTAACTACCTATACGAGACTGATTGAATTTCCCAATTTTGCCTAGTTTGATTTAAGCTTATACAGCAGTTTAAGTAATTTAAGTTTGATAACAATTCAACATTAATTTCATAACGTCGTTTCGTACGATTCGAATTCGACTATTTTTTACGTAATAAAAATAATCATTGATTTTCTTTTGTTACTGAATAAACACAATAAACTTAAGTACATTATAAATTTTAAGCAAATATTTCGAGTAAATATGTTACTGAAATATGATGAATAAGGTAAATATGAATAAGTACGGACAATTTAGTATAAATACCGGTAATTTCACATAATAGCCGACGATCTTGCTCGTAAGTAATACCGTAAATAATACCACGTTTGTTTATCTATCACTTTAACTGGCTAACATGTATAAGTCACCAGTGTCTTTTGATAAACTTGATAAGTGATAAGCCCTTAGTTCTGCAAATGGCAACTTTCTCCATTGATTCTGGTCTAATTTTCATATATAATACTACTAGTAACTAGGAAATTGCCGACAATTTTTTAAGTAGGTACGAGTGTGCTTGTTGCTTGATCAATTCGTTACGAGTCCTTTAGGACGAGTAACGAATTTACAAAAGCAACAAGCATACGAGAACCTACTTATTCAAAAATTGCAGGCAATTTCCTAGTTAAGAGTAGTATTCGGAAGACAATCTGACAAACTATATAAATTATTATGAGTGAATTTTGATCTTTCATATTTGACAAAACAAAATTATTTTTATTAATTAAAATCAAGATTTTGTCATTTTTTCATAACCATTTATAACTGCGGCTTTGGAAAAAAAATTGTTGGAGTTGTTACGCTTTCCGGTTGTTATGGTTGTTATGTTGTTATAAACAAAAACAAGTTGATGTAAATTAAGTAAAATTAATTTCAGGTTTTTTAAACAATTTAAATAAATCAATTTTGTTATTAAAATGGAATCAAAAAGATTTGGCCAAAGTAGTATGCAAGAAATTGACGAGCTGATAAGTAGTAAAACTCCAAAAAATACTAAAAAATCCCACGATTCTGTATGGAAACAGTTTATGGAATTTTGTACGGAAAAGGAATATATTATCGAAAAGAAAACTACCTCGGAAGAATTGAATATCATCTTGAAGAGCTGGGCCCAAAATATGAAGCGGAAGGATAAAAGAGATTAAAAAGAAAGTGTCGTTAAGCAGCTGTGGAACGTAACCGCAAAATTGCTGCAGGAAATGTTTTTCAAAAAATACAATACAAAAATAGATCCGTTTTCCGATATTAGTTTTTAAGCCGGCAAGAGATGCGAGAGATGCAAAAAGAAAATTTCTTCAAGGTATACCAGACAAACGCAAACAAAGTTGTGATGCATTAACAGGAGCCGAATATACCAATTTAATTAATGCATGCGACGAAGACACACCAAGCGGTCTCCAAAAAAAATTCTTCTTTATAGTGTCTTTAGAGCTAGCATGGCGTGGTGGGGAAGCCGTTAATTGCAAGTTAGAATTTTTTAAAGAAGAAATCGACAACACTGGAAAAATGACCGGAAGAATAGAATACAACAGCTATTTCTCAAAAACTTGTCAAGGGGGTTCACACAAGCTGGCGGAATCTAAGTGGCTGGTTGTAAATAAAAATCCGGATGTGTGTCCTGTGAGGTAAGAAATAAAAAAACTTTTATGGCAGAATTTAACATTTTGGCGAATATTTTTGATTATACAGAAAACTTCTTTCAAAAAGAAGTACAATCAAAATCACTCGTTTCTTTGTAACTCCAAACCCATTTTGGGCAAAAACTAGCACGAGCGCATGGTATAAAAATATTGCAGCTGGTATACACGAAATTGGGAAGTGGGTGAGCTCCACAGCCGAGTTAACAGGAATAGATATTAAAAAGAGAAAAATTTCGAATCATTCAACTCGTTCTACAGCAGTCTCAATGTTAGCGAAGGCTGGAGTTGGAGAGCAAAGTCTTATTAAAGTTACAGGGCATAGCAACATAAACTCAATAAAACCATATCTTCGGATGGATCAAGAATACCACGAAGAAATAATACAACAAATGCGGCAAACAGTAACTGGTACTGCCATTAACGTGGGAAGTACTTTAAGCAATCCATCTTCCAGTAAAAATGAACCTCATCAAATCGTGTGTAATAATTGTTCCTTTATAATCAATAATAATAACTAAAAGTGTATTGAATTATGAATAAAACTTGAGGGTTATGATAATTACATTACAGGTCATTTTCCTTATGTAGGTTTAAAAAAATTATAAAAAATTATAAATAAATTATGATCTGCATAAGAAGCAAATTTAAATTACACATTTGTCAAAAAATGACGTAAAACAGGAAGTTAAGTCTAAAAACAGGAAGGCAAAAAAATTGTCACTCAAATTTAGTACTGTCCTATAGGACAGTCATAAATTGTCACCAAATTCTGCTGTGATTGGTTTAATTTGTTTAAAATATGTAATACTATTGGTCTAAAATTAAGTGAGTCGGATTGTCAATTTTATTGAGCTACTCCATTTAATTTTTAACGGTAGGTACACCTATCGATAATACTACGAGAAACAATTTAGAGAAGATGGTGACTTTTATTCTTGACCTATTCCAGTCGAGAACTGGAAAAGTTAAAAGCTGGAAATTAAAGAAGAGCCATTGACCTAAAACTACATTTGGAATCTCCTTACGATTTGTAAAAAATGTTCATTTGAGAGGAAAAAGTTTTTGAAACCCCATCTCTTTTACGTTTAAATGTGAAGGTTAAATGTGTTGCTTTCGCTAAAGAAGCCTCATTATTCCGTAAAATTGACGGTATTTTATTATTATTATTATTACAATTGAGGCTGACCCAGTGGTGCCTTACAGCGCGACCTTTTGGATCTGTTGCCCACCTCGGATTTAATCCTTTTTTCTGTGAGTTCTTTTGATAAAGTTCAGAATTTTATCTATTAATCACTTGGGCAAATTCTCTTTGGAGCACGTTTTTTGAGAATCCTGTGACGACTTTTTGTGAAAGCCTCGCAATGTATCAGAAGATGAATAGGAGGTTCCTCTTTCTTTACACATCCTCTTCATAGTGCGCCTTCTTCTAGTCCCATCGTATGGAGGTGCTTTTTAAACTGGTAATGTCTAGTTGTCAGTCGTCAGTTGTCAGTCGTAATTCATCTCTGCTCATTCTGAGTAGAGGGCGGACTCTTTTGTCAGAGGGTTTCTTTAAGAGTTTCCCTTCAGTGTTTAATATGCCACTTCACCAGAAGTGACTTTTTTTCTCTCTTTGATATTTTATAGAGAACGCCAAAGCCTGGTTTTAGTCCAATGGGTCTTATTTTGCTGTCTTCTTTAGCCAGACCCAGACCGTCCGCTTACTCGTTCCCTGGTATGCTGGCACCCATACCAAGTTGACAAACATTTTTTCCCCTAGCTCGCTCAGTCTGCGGATGCAGTCCGTTCAGCGCTTTAAGAGCCGCTTGATGCTAAATACGCGAACTGGCTATAATTAATCACTTTTACGCTTTTACTCTTTTGCTTCGTAATTATTTATAATTTCCACAAATTATGTAAAATTCTTATCATTATTAATGACACTTACATTCAATAATCGATGTTGAGAGTCAACATAATTACGATGAATTATAGTTGTCAGAGTGCTGTTGTGCTGACTTTCAGCATACGGCTTAGCGGATTGTATTAAGCAGCTGAATGTCAGCATGTCCGCTAAACGCATCCAATGTTACCAATGATGTCTTTTCCAACTTTGATACTAGATAGATTCAATATAATTAGCCACGAGTGAGATTTTCTTGATTAGCTTTTTATCAATAATGATACAGGTAGTAAAAATATTATTGTCGCGTTAATTTCGACTACCCCATGACTTTTATTAAATTTTATAATTAGCATATTGAATGTAGGCATTTGAACCGAAAAATAAATTTTCAAATACTTGCTTGCATCGACGAAAAAATATCTGATCTTTCATTGTCAACTACGTAGTGTAATAGAAGGGACGATTTCGGCTATAGTTATAATACTCAAAGGAGACGTAGGAAATGTATTACGACATTTCCTTCGAATATAGGATAATCCTAATCAAAAACTTCCCTTTGTTTTATTATTTATGTATCTACATAAAAAAGAACTAAAAGGTATTTCAAAAAAAATATTGAACTAACTTTTGAATGCGTAATTTTATCAGTTACCAAAACTGAAGACGTTTTAAAAGAAAACGAAGATAATACAAGAGGGAAAAACTAAAAAGAATTAGTTTAATTTTAATTTAAAAAATACGTTTACCACTATTTCCTCCTAAGTAATTTATTTTACATTTTAATTGAAATTAATGACTCGGAACTTTTTGGAAAGACAAGGAGTAACGACTACTTAATAACGTCGAATACAAAAAATTTGATATATGTCTCGAATAATGTTTAAGATTTGGTTTTCTGAAAATGAAAGGAGTTGGGTAAAAAAGTTAATGTTTAGATTCTACACATTTAAAAAAAGAGAGGATAATTTTAGTTAAAAATATACAGGACGGTTTTCGAGACTTGCAGCCTCTGTAAAAATGCGCTCTATCATTGAAAAATGTCTTTAGGCATATCTTTTTTAGAGTTTGTCAAATTTTATTTAAATGGTAATTTTAAGGTAAACACCACCCCGTTTTCATTATTTGCAGTATCCGATAAATCAAATATTCCTATAATTAACGCCGGTAACTTTTAGAAATGATAAGAAGAAGTCAATGCAATCACTTTTTGTTATATCCTTTAAAATTTAGGGGCGATATAAGTTTTTTGCAAGTATTTTTACCGGAACTACCAGTTCTACCGAGTTTGATAAAAAGTTTTATTTTGAGACATCATTTGTATCGTTTCCAAATATAAAATATAATGTTAACGTTTTTCACGTTTAGTCATGAAACGATTACGCGTTAATGCATTAAAACGGGTGTTCTTCCATTTGCGATTTTGAGCAACATCCCGCTTTTTGTAAGAAATTTAATTAGGCACTAATACGGTAATCAAGTTCCTGGCCTCATTTATTCTTGAACCGTTAAATCAAGTTCACCCCACTGAGGTTTAGAAGAGTCATAGATAAAGAATAAAGGTATTATATCAATGGAAGAGTTTTCTCACACGACTTTCACTGCATTATTGTGGCAAGCCGAACTGAACAGTGTAAATGTGTAAACGCCACTCCGCACTAAACAAATGCCAAAAATTTAAAATTTATTTCGTAACGTATTTACGGAAAAAATTACTAAAAATAGTCAGCGTGAAAATTGTAAGGTAACAAAAACAAAGACCAGACGACCTTCTTTTTTCGAGTGGCTACGGAAGCTTTTCTAATAATTTATTGTGCAGATTATTGAACAATTACCTAAGCGATCCATATAAAATTTTAGTTTTTAGAAAAGTTAATGTGAATATCAACGTATAAAGTGATGAGGATTAAGCTTCCGTGCGGGTTGTCATTATTCAACTCGCTTTGTTCCCATATCCTGTAGCGGAAATAATCGCAGTATAACCAAACTAGAATAATGACATCAAAATACAAAATAAACGAATCCAGTGCAGATTCTTACAGATCTGAAAAGTGAAACGTAAAATATAAAACCTTTTCTCCTAAATATACATTTATATTATCTACTTAAGTTCATGGTTATATCTAATTAAACTAGAATTGTAAACAGCGTTTAGAAAAATGGAAAAATAACAAGATAATTGTGTCTCCTTTTCCGGGTTAGAGAAAAAACAAACAAAGAAGACGAAAGTGTTTGTTTTTAGGCAATTTCCAAGATGCATAGCGTAATAAATAGAGATATCTAACTAATTTACGTCCATAATTTTCTTAAACTCTTTTAGTTTAGAAAAATTTTGCGCCACTTTACAAGTCGCCGAGCTTTGGTGTCTAAGAGAAATAAATAGCTAAAACGACGAACTTAAATTTTGTTCTCTTTCAGTTGAGAAAGTAATAATAGTACTTGTGGCAATAAAGTGCAACAACTACAACAGAAAAAGTATTTTATATGTGCAGGGAAACGCATTCAGAAAGCAATTGAAATAAATCAATGTTCTTTTTCTTTGATATAATGATACTGTTGATACATACTTGAGTTTGCGAGTTTTGAAATTTATGTTCCATTCATAAGAGACGTACAATACCTTAATTCCAACTAAAGTGCAGTTTCGGAAAAATATTATTTCGAAAGTAAATAGTACAAAAAAATCGGTAGAATCCGCTGCTCATTTATCAATCTTTTGTGTAAACTACCTGCACTACTTAAAATTGAACCGCCAATTTAATCGAGACATTTATTTAATTCATTCTCTTGCATTTCTATTCTTAGGTTAACAGCGCTTTTCTGACATTTTCGCATCATGTTATGTCTCATGTTGTTCTTTTCTAATGTGAATGTGATCACGCAAAACTCTCTTCTATACGTTCCTTTGATTTCCTTAGATTTGCGGTGTTTCTTTGTAAATATATTTTTCTCGATTTTAATCAGCTTACATTTTTATCGCTGCTATTTTTTAACGTCTTCAAGAAGCCATAACTTTAAATTTGCCGACGATACTCTTATAACAACTAATCAATAATAAGGGTTCGTGTTCCACAACTGCTTCTTCTGCTGATTTTCTAATGTTATTTTTTAGCATTACCTTCTAATGCTCCTTCTACACTGCTTTATGCCAATCATGGCCACTACCGATGTTGTAGGAGTTTAGCGTTACGACATCTACGATTTAGGCCACTCATAAAAATACTATCTTCGTTGTCGCGGATTCTAGCTTACCGATATCGTAGGTTTCGTAGAACTTACTTCTGTTCCTCTAGGATTACTTATATCTGGAGTGAAAATCTGTTGTTACAACCCCTCTTAAAACGTTTTCGTCTATATGGCCTTATGGCCAGTCTCGTTGAGATTTTATTCGAACCTTTTGTGAAGAAGCATCCCAATCCCAGTTTTTGTTCTTTCGGTATTACTATTTCACAAATTTGTAATGTGCCATCTCGAATTAATATTTGTTTTCATTTTCGTCTTCCATTATACATCATATTATGGTCAGTTTATTTTTTGTGAAAAAGGAAAGTTTTATTTCGACCTTACACTCACTAAATCAAATTAAGTAAGGAAACAGGTCATAAAGTCGTATTATCCTAATACTGCCTATATTCAAACCTAGAGACTTTCATCCACTCGTCCAGAATTTATTGTGTTACAAAATTGTCCGTTACGCACTAATGGCTTACAAGTCACCAGCGTTCTAAATGCAACTTTTTTATAAAAAACAGTTTATAGACTTTTTCTTTTTTATACATAGGTATAAGACTCTAGAAATATGCAGGGAGGCAGAAATTAATTTTTAAGTACGAAGAACATTTATTAAATACATTTTTTTCAATGTTTCAACAAGTGCCCACAGCGGATATTTAATCCTTTTTAGAACATTTACGATATTGATACTTTTCCGACGGAACGACCTGTATATTGTTATATAAATATGTCGAAGCGGAAACTTAAGTTTATAATATTTTTTGGGGGCATTGATCTTTCTGTAATAATTTTCAGGCAACGAAATTCTTTATTAAATTTTATCTTGGCGACGATGCTTATCAGAAACGGATGACTATTAGCGATTGAGAAGTTTAGCTAGGGGGATAATTTAAAAAATCAGATTTTTTGAAAAATGTGTATATTTGTCGACAATCTACTTTCCATAAAAGCGAATTTAGAAATAGACACACATTTCATTACTATTACATCTCTCTCTATTAACGTACCCGTGCTCTATTATAATTAAATAATTGTACCAAAATAATAACTGCAACGCAAAGTTCAGAACTTGTTAAAACTGCATAATATGTATGAGAATGCAGAAATCGTTTTAAGTTGGAAATTTAGTATTTTATGTAACTTAGACAAAATATAGCCCTAAACACATTATTAGTCGTGACTGAGCAGTTATAGCTCCTCAGGGTACGTTTTCTAAGTGCCTGTGCTATGCACTACATGAAAATAACTTACTAATGGAATTATGTAACTTAAAACTAAAATAAATGTCTGTAGCGTACAAATTTTTTAAAGGAGTGAAGTAGTGAAGATCAAGGTATAAGAATCTTGAAAAGTGTAAAATATAAAGTAATCTTAAGGAAAATTGCTAATCTTGATGTCACTCGAATGAAAAATTTTAAAAATAGTTTAAAGCAACGTTATAGAAAAAGCGAAATGCCTTTCAAATGCTCTTTTTGCTACCGATTTAATTTTATTGCTCGCTTTTACATTATTTAAACTTCTAAATGTAGGTAGTACCTACACACTTTTATCTTTCAAACTTTTAGACTTTATATATATTTAAAAAGCTGTAGCAGAAATATTTATTGATATAACGCCTTTAAAAAATGTTTTAACTAAAGGAAACTAGAAAGTTTCTTTCATGTTACTGAAATCGGTTTCGTAAATTAATGATGTATAGGCACTTCTTCATTATCTCATTATTTTATCTTTCACGTAAACATTCTAAAATTTAGAAAACTCTTTGTTCATGTAAGAAATTGTACTAATGATGTCAAATCGATATTTGACTAAAGATTGTATCAAAAGTGCTAGCGTTTCCCCCATTACAATTTTTGATTACGAAATACAATTTTTTGGCCTTTACTTTATTTGTCAATAGAAAACTTCTTTAAAAAACACTTCTATTTCACATAATTTAATCTTCTTTTTCATATTTTTGACTTTAATAGCATTTTATAAGGACATTAATAAGAAGTGAATATTAAGAACACCCTATTCGTCATAAATCAAACAAGAATAAGAGGAACTGAATTAAGAAGCTTTTCTAGTTAACTTCAACGCCCTTTCACGAAAAAGAATGTTAAATTCTAAATGGAAATTAAATCGAATTTTTGATGTAACCGTGGACTTGTTTTATATTTTAGTTTCGGATGATTCAAAATTAGTGCTAATGCCCAGTATTCGGATAAAGCTGCCACATTCACAAGTATATTATGTAGTAGGTATTTACATAATTTTGCAATAAATTACGTAATACAGGTTAATGGTCGGTTGTGATAGTTGAAATTGCTAACAGTGCAATTAAGTGATTAAAAATACAAGTTATAGCTGCAATAATCGCGACCACAAAAGATAACTACTAAACGTCATGGAAACTAAGAATAATTCAGTTTCACCTGTTAAGCTTTCAGTAGTTATGAAATAAAAATGCGTAGCACAATAGGTTAGGATAGAGTGGATAGAGGGTTAATGTTGGGTGTGGCCTAAGGGAATTTGTAGCCATCCGTAAACTCTTTATTGCAGTTTGTTATTAAATTTTGTTTATTTGTAATATGTAAATTATTATCCTTATTGTGTACGAGGGTGCATTGATGTATAAATGCACAAGCGTTAGTATGGAAATTAGTCCAGCTAAATTGGTCTGAAATTTTTATACTTCACAGTTCTGATAATGCTAATCAAAAGTGTCAGTGGGCACGACGAAAAAAAGTTATTGTGGTGCTGCCAAATAAATTAATATACATTTGCATTTTATAGTCACTTTTGATCTGGATAATTCAAAAATGTACAATAGTAACACTAACACTTTGCTCAATTTATTTTCTTTGAGAAGGGTGCAAGAAATGCCAAGAGTACCAAGAGGTGCGTTCATGTTGTAAGTTGTAACTTTGAGAAAAACTGGAAAAATGCATCAGATATTTTATTGGCCAGCACTAGATTTTCTTCATCTTGCACCCATGAACTTTACCAGTAGTATATCCAAGGACTTTAAGTTAAATTGACCACTTGTTATAATAAAAGCACTTCCATTTTGATTAATTACTAGTTATTTAACAGCTGATTAAATATTGAACTGAATTAAGTTAGGCGGTTCAACATTAATTATAATAATAAAAGCGTCGAGCGATTTATTGACATAATTGTATTACAAAATTTCACTGCATTGTCAAATTATATTCACCTACAATACGTTGATCTCTATTTCTAACACTAATGGCCCAACATGTAGATTGCATTGCAAATATTGGTTCGTTAAAATCGTGCAGTAAAACAACTCGTAGAATTAGAAATTGCAAATAGGTAATTAGTTTTATTTGAACAATTTTAACAGTTGCCATCGCATAGCTTTGTTATCAAACGATGATAGTTTAATTAATGCTAAATGAGTTAAGAAAGTGTAATGCGTAACCTATACCTCTTCATTCTTAATAAATAATATCGAGACTTAAATAAACTTTAAAGCGAGGTTGCAATAGTTGAAATTTGCCTTTTATGCTCGTGAACGATACGCAAGTTTAATCAAAACTATAGCAAATTGTAAAATCCAAGGCTAACGAAGGTCTTTCCTTCTCAGAGAGCTTTGGGGCAAATTAGGAGACCCCTTTGTAACAACAATTCTGAGGAACATTCTAAAAACTTTAGAGCATTTATGATACCATCTACCTTTATTCCTTATTTTAGAAGCGACAAAACTTTAACTTAGGAATGAGTTGTTGGACCTATCAACAGATCGAGAAGAAGTTTCTTACAACTTGGCACACTTCATTTATAGAATATCACGGTGATACTTTTTTCAAGGGTAGAACTAATTGGTAACTTTACTTACTTAAGTTCCAATAATTTGAAATCCAGATACTTACCAAGAAAAGGACTGATCGAAACAAAAAATCGCCGAGGAACTTTTGATTCGGTTTTTCTTCTAAATTCACGTGCTACTGTCCGTATCTGCAAATATCGAAGCACTCTGTATAATCTAGTTTTAACTACTTACTAAAATTGTCTGGAGAGAATAATTAAAAAATTAAAATTAGTTAGATAGATCTAATACGTTGTTAATGAACCCCAACATACACACATAAGTGAAAAAACTTTAAATGAGAAAATTTGTTTTCCACCAAACGCCTCGGGAATCGAACCCAAGACCTTGCTATTTCCGGTAGCACGCCTATACCAAATACGCCTTCGATTCCCGAGGCGTTTGGTGAAAACCAAATTTTCTCATTTATAGTTTTTTCACTTATGTGTGTATGTTGGGGTTCATTTACAACGTATTAGATCTATATAACTAATTAACCCTAAATATTTAAAAATTTGTAATTAAAATTAGTTTTACCTAGGAATTATATCGACAAAAAAATAAAATAAAAGCTATAATAACGTAAATTTAATTATGTAACTGTATTTATTATTGTGCTACTGTCATTTAATAGAGTAGATTGTAAATAAACTGTTATTACTAAATAAAAAAATAATAAAAACTCATTAATTTCTACATTTTTAATACGTTCTTCTTTATATTAGAATCTAATACCAATAATCGTTTTTGTAAGATTTTAAATGGTCGCACATTGAAGTACACTTTAGGTATCATCTAATATCTTAGATTTCGATGACCTAGGTAATGATGTCTTCGAGTAAATTACCTAAAAAAATCTCGAAACTAACCCTTATTCTTACTTATCGACTAGGTACTACTTATAGATAGAAAAAATATGAAGTAAAACATATATATTTTTTATTCTTACCATTAGTTTAACTTTTATATTTTTGCAGAGTTAATAAAAAACAGCACATTCAATCAATTTCTGTTGAAGAACGAGCAACAAAAATAACATGATTATAACTTCAGTACCTTGATACGATTTAGAAATATCTACCGGAACGAAAATTAAGTTATAATAATTTTATCTTTGTTTTTGAAACGAACAAAATATATTTTTTCTGTAGATACTACGTGGTAGGTAATATTAAATTACCAAAATTTGAAATTTATCTGAGGTAATAGCTGTATTTACGGCATTAAAAACGATCGAAAATTTTGTATGCAAATGTGTTGCGTAACTTAAACCGCCGGAGTTCATTTTAACCGATGTAAATGCGGTTTTTTAATGGAAACATATTTTATGCAAAAATTTTTTAATAAGTTTTGATGCACAAAGCGTGTCTGTAAAAATGCGTCTCTTTTAGAATATTCAAGCGAATAAACAGCGTGTTCCCGGATGGACTGAACAAGAGGGATAAAATTTTTATTTTCAGTCATACAACAAAATGACATTTTTTTAAAAACTTGTTAATTGTCAGTAGGCTAGAAAGGCCTCGTATTAGCAATATGACTAGTCATAGTAGCGTGATAAATGTAGCATAACACATAACGCAAAGTTCCCATAATTCCAATGCTTTTGCCATTTGTACGTATAAAATTCATCAAATATGGATTTGCGTAACGTGCAGAGTGCAGATATATAATTTTAGTAATTTCCAAGTTTAGAGTAATTGTAGTAATTTTTCGATTCAACGTAATTATCTCTGGGCTGAAAAGTTTAGCACGCAATTTTGAATTTGGTCACGCAGGTATACATTTCCTTTATTATTTAAATTTGATTTTGGGATATAATTCAAAGTTAGCAAAAGGGCAAATTTTCGCCCATACTACTCAGATTAATTACTACGGCAATTTTATCGTCACATGAATTTGTGGCGTTTAGTTTCGGCAATTTTATAGCACTTTATCCTTTGACTTTATTTATTGAAAATGTAATTTTAACTAGATTCTGGAAATATTAATATTTTTATACCAAATTAAATGTTATTTTATTTGGGTGTAGTTGAACAATTTTCTTTGTGTTCGTATTGCTTTTAAATCGAATTTAAAAAGTTTCGTTCTAAAATTCGCTTAGCAAACAACGTCAATTTCGTATGTTTCATTTATTTAAAGATTTTCACAAGTTTCTATGGTTTCTACTGTATTGATCAATCACACATAATATTTATTTTTCACTACTAGTCTCAGAACATATCATTATTAACCTCTTTCGGGGTTGTGAAGTTGATTTTTACCACCTTTTGCTTACAACAGATCAATAATAATTTATTATTGACATTAGGTACAATAATAAAAATTGCCAATTACCAATAGCAATGCTAAGTTGCAATGCTAACTATACAATGCTAACGCTAGGACCTAACACTTTCACCTCCTTCTCCCTTATCCAAAAAGGCTTCCTAATCTATAATACAGCTACTGTATTGTGTACAACAAAATTTATCTTCTTATTACCTACCTTTATAAAAAAAATTTTTGTATCCATTGATTACTCGTATTGTTTACAAAACTATTTACATTTTTATTTACAACAATATCTCGTTATAAATCGAATCGTTTACGTAGTTTCTATGAAACATTAATTCCGCGGGTGATTTTCTAGTTGTACTGTGAGGCAAGCCATTTTGAGTGAGCGTCCACCAATACAATACAAATACCTATTTCCCCAAAACATAGCCCAAGTAATCTACAACTCTTACGAATAAGTTGAAACTGCAGTTTTTACGGTCTCCACAAACAGTAATATTTACAATTTTTAATTGTGATTTCTATGGCCTCATTCAAATTTTTACACTCTGATGTGGGAAGAACCAAGTTCAGTTAATAGCAATGGTTGTTATTTCTGTTGCAAAATAATATACATCATACATTGCCCTCAATTGCCAAATTAAACCTAATAGTTTACTTGTTTCGTCAGCCATCACTAATTTACAATCTACCTTTACGTTATTATTCTCTGCCACGTAATTAATTTACGAAGAACTATCACTTTCATGAAATACCTCCTTAATTGGCATTCGTGAAAAACAATCTGCGTTGTTATTTTCAGATTTAACATGTCATAGTGATATTAGTTGAAGTTTGAAAGTAATAGCGCCCATCTTTGCACTCGATTTGCCGCTAATGTTGGAATATCTTTCTTAGGTCCAAAAATTGTAACAAGGCTGTAACTAACGTGAATTTTTTTCTAAATGCATTTGCTATAAGCATTGGATAGATCTAGAACTTTGTAAAATATTCGCCTCCTTGTAATTTTACGAATAATTCCTCTATACTAGGTGATGGATGTTGATCAGTTAACATGGCTTTATAGCAGTGGCGGCTAGTGAATTTTTTGATGGTGAGGGAGTTGAAGTTTAATATTGATTGTCTCACAAAAATGTATAGCGCCGCAGGCAAAAATTTTTGATGGTTTAAGGTCAAACGCGATTAATAAATTAATGTTTCCAAAGATATAGTTTTTGTTTCACGAAAACATAAAAAAATTCTTGTGTCTGAAACAACACCTCTGCGTACTCTCTCACGAGCCGCCACTACTTGATGGTTAATAGTGGGTAACCTTGTAATCTCCACACAATCTGATCCACCTATTCCTTTTTAAAATTGGTACAATAGATGTACTCCACGCACTATAGTCTACTATAACTAAAACACCCCTCCCCCTTCGACTAATTTATCTATTTCGCGTTAACCTCGATCTCGTGTGGTTTTGAATTTTTGGTATCAGAGAAATTTTTTGTTTCGTATATTTAAAAATTGCAGACGCGATTTTATAAAATTAGACTATCTCGGGACATGAAATAAAACTTTTATCTGAAGATCCCGAGACCAGACGCCCGAAATCGAATTCAACTTTCTGGACACGACGTAGTGGTCCTTTAAACTTTTAAATTAATTGCAAATGGTAAAGGTCTTGACGGAAAAAATTTTGGTTCTGAGATTCACTATTCTCACTATAATTTGTAAATTGAATTTATAATAAAAATCTCAACGATAGGATATCGCTCGCAATATTTTAAAAATTAATAGTTATTTACTAAAATTTTACCTAGAGGTTTGATTTCATGGCCATCGTAATTAAATAGCACCTTATCATTTTCATACGATTTAAAATTTTAAAATTATTTATCTCTGTATGCAGACGAGCTAACTGAACATATTGCGCCGGTGTCCTATTCAAATCTTAAAGAAAAATTGCGTAAATTACAAATCGGATAACAACTACTTTTTTGTGTCTTATATTAAATTTATTTAGGTGTAGAATACGACCCTGGAGTCCGGTGCAATCCTCCCGACTCACCTGTATATGACCTAAGATGAAATTTAAATTTTACCGTTTAAAATTCATACTTTACTTCAGCTGACAGTCATTATGTGCAATAATTTTGCACATGAAATGAAACTCGACAGTTCTATTATTGCTTTAACCTATCCTTTAGAATCCTTTCAAGTTTTTTTAATATCTCAAAATAGTCAAGCCGAGGTGCTAGTCTACATTCCGTATAACTGCTACTAACCCTTTAATAAGCCTGGGATACACATGCTACGTACTAGCATAAAAGCACGCTAATTTCGAGCAGATGCAAGTTAGTAGCATACAATTAGCATGTGTATACGAAAAGAGCATGCTAGTAAAGAAATACGCTAGTTAATCGCACATTGGTCTATTTTACGTGCTAATTAGCACAAAACGCGAGGTACCAGTGGGAAGAAGCGTGCTCAAAAACAAGTCTGAACGCATTTACTGCGAGCATACTTATAGCACAATACAAAAACAAAATTTCAAGGGAAAATGCGTACCAAGTCCATTTTGAATCATAAATAACAAGCAAGTGTATCTCGAGCTTGCTAGAAACGAGTATGCTCAAAATAAGTATGCTTGTAAAGTCTGTAATTTTACTAGCAAAATGTACACACACGAAGAGCATGCTATAAATGAGTATAGTACCAAGTAGCAAACAAGCATGCTTTTTTAATAGCATGTGTATCCTAGGCTTTGCTACTGCATATCTTACCCTCTAAATCTCTATCGGTTTTCTTTACATTTAAGCCTATTAATTCTGTATCATAACCTCTAACATAGTGGCCAACTTTAACGCTTAAAGTAACGCTTTATCCTTTTTATTTAGATGAGATATTTAGAACGAGATAGAACATTACTTTAAACGTTAAAGTTGGCCACTATGTTAGAGGTTATGATTTATGATACAGAATATATAGGCCTGATTGTCTCATATAGTCATTTATGTGCATTATTCTGATAGCGGTGAGCGTTGAAACAGTCTAGTTTTCAGTTCCTGGTTTGGAAGCTTCATTTAATTTACAAGGCTTATCTATCGCGTTAGTCGTTTTTAATTACGTTATTTCAAATATAACTATTTTTACTACAGGTACTGCCCATCAATTAATTAGTTTAGAGAATAATATTAAGATTTAGTTGAAATTTTGTTTAGAAATCATTACAGGGTGACCTAAAACAAATGGGTTATTTTGGTGGCATTTTGGAAATCTAGACCCACGTTATTTAGACTCGTCTATAAATTGTTATAGGTACTCATCGGATTTGATAATGGTACATTGTGAAGAGTAGACACTTGCTTAAATTTACAAACGATTTTTGCGTCCTAACTGATCTAAAGCATCAAAATGATTTTTATAAATTTTGAATTTTTGCACTAATTAGCTTCAGTTACCTACAGGCTTTAATAAATAATTGAACATTATTTTGGGAGTACAATGATCAAAGAATATTTTTCAAATAAGTTTAAGGTGCTGCAGTTAAAGCAGAATAAATTGGTCCCCAGAGCTTGAGATAATTTTACCAACAATATTTTTGACCTCAAATTAAAAATTGATTTCTATTTTTTAATTTGACTTTATTCAAGAAGTTAGAATATCATCTGTTTGACTTCGATAATAATTTTTGAAGGTGAGGTCGAACAAATGGAGAAATATTTAAAATGCTACACAAAATACTACCTAATAATAATTATTAATAATCGTCGAATTATTATTGACTCGAATTTTTAATATTTCAGTGGATCGTCGACTTTGGTTTGGTTACGTCCCCCTGCTTAGTGCTCGCGTTTGGAATTATCTTTTGCCGTTTGGGACGTTCTAAAATAAGTTTTGGGTTCAATTTCCGCTACTTCATCAAGGTTAGTTTGAATTTTTTACTTCATACAAAATTTTAAAAATTGCTCCATTTTTATTATTCAGCGTTCTTGGCGTGTGTGTCATTGTACGTTATCAAGTTATCATACTTTTTGGTAAAATACAGTAAAATAAAGGAACTTAGCTTACATAAAATACATCTATAGCTGTAGGTCCCGTCTACAAATAACCGTAGTAGTTGATGCGGACGTAAAATACCACATATTAGTTACATTATGTATTAGATACATAATAGTAAAAAGGTAATAAATAAATAATAGGAGTTACAGTACCAATGTTGAGCGAAATTATGACATAATTGACTAGGACCTTAATTTAATGGTAGTTTCTGATGCTCTTCAAATATACAGGGTGTTATTTATAATAATACGAAGAGATCAACTTTACTAGCGTAATTCTACTGGTAAAAACAATTGAGATATGTTTTCGACACTTCGTTCGAGAATTACATTAGAGTGCCAATACCTATTAAGGCATTACCGTCATTTTTATTTTTAACAATCACGAAATTTAAACTGAAATTGGTCAAACGCTGGAAAACATAGTGGCGTACCTAGTTTAGCTTAAAAAGGTACCTTGTCAAATATTACTACATAGAGGCTATCGAAGACCGCTCGCTTACTATAACACCATTTATTTAATTTTCGAGTTTATTCTCATTCAGTTTTCAATTATCAATAACGAATTCAAAATTGGACTAAGAAAATTGCTTTTGACAAATCTTCCGTGCAAAGCAGGCAAAAACGTCTTTTCATCACTTTTAGTTTTGAATGACTTATTCCTCTGTAGACGTTGTAGACGCAAAGCAGCAGAGAGGATTAAAAATTTATTCGAAATTTCACTTTTCACTTTCATTGACTTCCAATTAGTGATCTGCAATCGGAATTATTCTCGTAGTTTCAATTTTTTAATGTTTTGTAAACTGGTCTCCAATTTTTCAACCTTCGCAATCTTTAAAAAACAGCCGAAATCAAGTATAAATTTAGTTTTTCCCATGTAGGCCATTATCCAATGCAAATTATTGGGTGTTGAGGTTCTAATTCATAAAAATCAGCCACAATTTCGTTTTTTTTTAAAGAAAACTCGTCGAAAACTTGGACTTCGCCCCATTTTTGCGCTAATTGCACTGGTTTACTACTTTGAAAAAGAAAGACGATCGAAAAACAGTTTTTTTTTAATTATATTTCTCGACATTTTTGGTCTTCTTGAAACCAAAAATGTAAAAAACTTAGACAAAGTTTGTCCGGATGAGCGTTTTTATGTTTGTTCTCTCTCGTTAGTAGGTTTTTTTTGGTAGGAAATTTTTTGTTCAAGTGACTTTTAAGTCAATGCATAGAAAATTTAAGAAACCTACAAAAACTTCAAACATTTCAATCGAAATATTATGGCTTTGTAAAATTAATTCTAAAGGTTCCCTATAATTTATGTTACACATTTTACTAGGATACTTGTAGCTAGTAACTAATAACTATTGTTTAGTAAATACATAAATTAGATACCTATATTTTATAGGATTGACTGGCTTTTGAGTTTTAAGTGTTATGGGAGATTAAATTGACTCGGAAGTGCTTTGTTCAATATCAAATATCATCACTATACAATCCACATCCCCTATAAGACTTAATGCAGTATAAAAGCCAAATAAACTTATTTTATACTTTTTTGTGGATTTTATCTTTTAGAATTAGTATTATACGAGTGTCTCATGACTCAATTTTCATAGCTTTAAGAGTGTGGTATTCAATTAATTTCGAGTTAAAATTCTTTAATAAACATTTTTTTATTTTTTTATTATCTCCTAGTTTATTTGTAAGCTGTCCAGTTAAACGTTGAACATTAAACAAATTTTTTGAATTAGCAACACATATTGGACATGAAAGGTGCTGAAGAGGTTGTCCAGCGACTTGCCTCTTATTAGCTATGGCTCGCGTTAGCTTACAATATGGCCAGCTAAACCGAAACTAAATTAAATTATTACGATAAGTCTATTTATGTAAAAATTCGATAGTTCACTTTTTCTGCACCTCGAACCTGGTTGTTAGGTCTATTGGTTTCCACTTTTTTATTCGTTTTTTGTCTGTGCTATTTGATAACGCGAGGACTAATTCGTTTGGATGAGCACTTAGTCTATTGATGTATTTTGTGGCGGAAATCACTATTTGTTCTTTTACTGTTTTTATATTTAGGTCTGATCTTATGATCTTATTTGTCACGAACCATGGCGCACTTACAATTAATCTTAGCACTTTGTTTTGGTATCTCTCAATTATTTCGAGGTTTGAGTTTGCGGCTGTGCCCCACAGTTGTATTCCAACTGGTTTTAACACACTTTTATACACTAGGAGTTTATTTTCGATGCTTAGTTGAGAATTTGGGCCTATGAGCCAATATAGTTTGCTTAATTTTGTCCTTAGCTGTTTCTGCTTTTGCCAGATGTGAGTTCTCCAGTTCAACTTTCGGTCTAGGTGTATTCCTAAGTATTTTGCTGATTCCGCTTGTGCTATTATTGAGCTTTACAGGTGGGCATGTATCTGATCTTAGAGTGAAAGTGACTTGCACCGATTTTGTTTCGTTTGCTTTGATGCGCCATCGTTGTAGCCAGTTGTTAATGTCGTTTAGGTGATTTTGCAGATATTGTGAAGCGATTTTTGGCTCATGATGTGAGGCTAGAAGAACTGTATCGTCTGCAAATGTTGCTATCATGGTGTTTTTGGAGGTGGGCAGGTCGGAAGTGTATATTAAGTAGAGAAGCGGTCCCAGCACGCTACCTTGCGGGACTTCAGATTTTATCGATTGCAGCGCTGTGTATACTTCATTATATTTGACTAAAAAGTGTCTTTCACTGAGATACGATTGAAGAATTTCATAAAACGAATGTGGTAGAAGTCCTTTTATTTTATATAGTAGGGCTGGGTGCCAAACCTTGTCGAATGCCTGACTAACATCCAGGAATACGGCGCAACTATATTTTTTTTCGTTGAAGCTGTTGTTAATTTTTTTTACTAGTCGATGTACTTGCTCGGTTGTTGCGTGGTCTTCTCTGAACCCAAACTGGTAATTTGGAATTATATGGTTGTCTTCTAAATATGGCCTAATTCTGGTAAGAAGCAGCTTCTCTAAAACTTTCGATACTACTGGCAAAAGACTAATAGGTCTGTATGATGCAGCTAATTCGATATTTTTACCTGGTTTGAGTAGTAAAATTATTTCCGCAATTTTCCATTGTGCCGGAAAGTAGCTTAGTCTTAATACTGCATTAAATAGTAGAGTTAAATAGGCTATCGCTATCGGTGGTAGTTCTTTCAATATTCGACCAGTGATTAGGTCATATCCTGGAGCCTTGTTTGCGTTTAGATTGCGTTTTATGACCTTTTGTATTTCATTGGATTTAAATTTCTTAATGGGCAGGTGCATTTGGAAAGGTGTTTCTAGATATTGGTGTATAAAAGCTTCCTGTTCTTCTAGCAATTCACTGGGGAAAGGAGTAAAAGCGTTTTTCAGGTGCTGTGAGAAGAGCTCAGCCTTTTCAACATCGCTTCTAGCCCACTTATTATCTTGTGTTTTTAATGGTGGAACGTGTTGCTTGGGCTGCTTGATTCTTTTTGTGGCTTTCCACAGCGAATAATCAGTTTTTTCTGTAGCTGTAAGATTTTGTAGATATTTTGTAATGGCTGCATCTTTTTCTTTTTTTATTAATGACTTCAGTTCTTTTATGCTTTTTTTAAATTTAGCTTTGTCATGTGGTGATCTTCTTTGTTGCCACTGCTTTCTTAACAACCTTTTTTCTTGAATTTTGCGTCTCACATTAGCAGAACAGTCGTGTTGTCGGTCTTTTGCTTCTTTATGCGGGGTGATTTGCCATAAAACTTCTTGCACATTTTTGTTAAAGTCATTAATTGCAGTTTCGATGTCGTCCTTCGTTTTTAATGCTACTTGGCAGTTGATTTGTTTCGATATATTTGCCCTAAATTCTTCCCAATCTGTATTCTTGTTGCATAGTTTTGGTGTGTTTATCTTAGGTCTTAGTTGAGCACTTATAACAGCAATTACTGGCGAGTGGTCGGACGATAAGTCGAAACATGATCCAATTTTCGTGCAATCGTTTATGATCCCTTTTATAACAAAAAAGTCGATAACGTCTGGCACTTTTCGCCGATCTGTGGGCCAGTACGTGGGTTCGCCTGTAGATAGTGGCGTCAGTTTATTTGTTATCATGGTGTGATACAGCTGTCTTCTTTTTGGGTTGGGTAAGTGTGATCTTGATCCCCACCAGTGGTGTTTAGCGTTGTAATCGCCACCGGCGACAAATCTTTCGCCCAACGTTTGAAAGAATTCAGCATATTGTTCGCTTTTGATTGTGTGCTTTGGCGGACTATATACAGCTGCTATTCTGAGAGGCCCGTGCCAATCTTCGACTGTAACGCTAGTTGATTAAAGATAATCTTTGCTGAAGTTTTCATTCACATGATGCCTTAAGGTTGTTTTTATTAATAGTGCTGTGTCCCCATGGGCAGTCCCATCAGGATGTTGAGTTTCGTAAAACGTGTAATGTTGAACTTTCAGATAATTTTTTTTTGTGAAGTATGTTTCTGATATGAGTATAATATCGATTTTATGGTTAACTAAAAATAATTTTAGCTCTTGGCTTCTTTGAGCCAAGCCGTTGGCGTTCCATATTGCTATATAAACATAGTGTCAAAAAATGATTCCTCTCAGAACAACAACCATTGAAAGTTGAAGTGACAAAATTGTATTTTTGATTTCTCAAAAAATTCCAAAAAGTTCCTGCTTACTTTGAAACTACTTTGAAATGAAATATTAATAATCTTGTGATTTAGTAATTCTTTGATTTAAAAAATTGCAAATTAAAAAAAATCTAAATTATGAGTATTTCATTTCTTTATTAAGCAATTTTAACTCGAAATGGCTTCAATAACCCACCCTTAAGCTATCGATGTCAAGTCATGGGACACCCTGTACATTAAACGATATTTGTTTAGAGATCACATGGGAACATATCGGTATAGTCTTGTCCTTCCTTTCAGCGCATACTTGTGAGCAGGTCTTAAGCCATTTGATTTTTGTAAGGGAGGGATGCCATTGTTTTTGACTTTACAGGGACGTTCATTCTTATAGCTATTATGCTAGTATCATTCACAATATTGATGCTATTGACACCAGATTCTTTCCAATTCTCCAAACCTCGATAGGTACAGAAAAGACAAATATCATTTTCTCCATGTGCAATATTATTGTCATCGAAACTTCTTCAACTTTGCTTAAATTGCATGTCTTCACTACGTATTGTGACGCTTTGATTTCGAAAGAAATGGTAACATTAATATTCATCTTCGCCAACGATTATAGGTGTAAAAATTTTTGCTTAATTGCTGGTAGCGCATCAAATGCTGTAGTAATATTAATTGCCTACCAAACAAAAATTTATCTGCTTGTTAATAAGCAGTCATGCCCAACTTTTGAATATTTTATATTAAATACTTGTTTGTATAAATTAATATGGCTCTGCCTATTTTCATCAAGTTCTTTGTTACGAACTCTTCAACTTCAAACTTTTTGGGGAATTAATTTGAATAAAAACTCGGATTGTAATAATCGCAGAACCTTCGAAGCAGTCGAAAAATACCAAGGTAGGAACGACTTAAACTTTTTTAGTCCTTGGTATCACTCGAATCCCTCTTGAACCTGTAAAATCGTTATTATTGCGTTTTCTCTTCTAGACGTTCTTTAAAATTATTCTGTAAACGTCGTTTTGATGAACAACAATATAAATTTTTCTTTTCACTTTTCCAACGGCGGATATTTTTTGAGTCTCCTTTATTTGAACTTCGATCTTAAAACTTTTGACCTGTATTTAAAAAGAAATCTTATTCATTTTTAAAATGTCATTTTTTGAGCTTCATGAAAAGCAAATTAATAAAGTAACCTGGCGAATACGTTAATAAAATCAGGCATTACCACGAGGACAAAGTAGAGCGTTCGCAATTCAAAAGTTTGTTTATTGAACAATCCTCGCACTTTTCTTTGTGATTTGCCTAATTAAGCAACCCTACCCAGAGCCGCAGAGGTATAACTTTTACGTTTGCTGTGAAATGAGATCATTTTTATACATTAAACATTGAACTGTTGAATAAACTCAACTGAAGACTCATCTAATGTGATTTCTACACCTGGTTGATTGTGGCGCAGAGTTACGAAAATGCTGCATATATTATGTAAAACTAGAAAACCGCAGTTGCAAAATTATTGTAGAGGAAAGTTAAGGTTTATTTTCTATGCTCCTATAATTTACTCCACAATTAACTACATACATGCAACTAATTCGCTGGATACCGACTTTATGCCGTATCGCTACTATATCAGTAGGTAGCACCTAAACTTCAACAAGTTTTCATGTGTAATAAAATTAAATTATTTATATAACTCACAACACTTCGTTAGTTAAGACTAGGAGGTATTGCTACTTTCACATCGTAGACAAATTAGTTTTAGTAAAAAAATTAAAAAGTAATAAATAATTGTTTAATTATTGAAATCAATTGTTACATTAATACTAAAGTAGATGTGTTATACTTAGATAAATTTCATTTTATATACAGTCATGTACTATCATACATTAATTAACATTATTTAAAAATTAAAATAGTGTTCTAGATATTTACAAGATAATTAACAACAATTATGAGTTAAAAATTTTAATCGATAACAAAATTTACTAAAACATTTTTTACATAATACAAAATGTGATTTAAAAAACTATGTAGTATACTTAACCGATGTTTGTAGGCAAATCAATATTTCTCTTTGATTACATTCAAAATCAGTTAAGTACAGCGGACATGTACTTATCGCGCAGTTGCAATTACTTTTTCAAATTTTGAGTAACCGAACCGACAAATGAAAACTGTAGTAGGACGACTCATTTCTGCGAACAAACAAAAACTAATTAATTAATAAGTTATGCACATTGATACAGAGGGTTTTTCGCGATGTGCGTCGGTTAGCCTGGTTAACAATAATAATTTTAATTTAAAGTTTCTGGAATCACGTGATTTGTGCTGTCAGTAAACGACCTAAAATACCAGAAACCAATAAAACCATCGCCTTTACGTTTTTAAGCAATTCAGCTCCTTTCTACAATTTTGTTTGTATAAGAATCTGTATGTGTATAAAAAGATGACAACGGTTCTTGGTTACTTGGTCAACAGATATACATAATAAGATATACATAATCCTTTAGTAAATGGCGCATAAAGAGAAAAAGTCTAAATTCTCCATTATTTTTGACTTTCTACTATAAACGAACGACTAACCGACGCTCGTCGTAAAAACCACGCGTAATATACGCACTTAATAAATATCCAAAAAACAAACACAAATGAAAGAAATAAATTTTTTCAATCAAAGCTCTCTTTTTCTTAAACGTTTTTTATTGTTAAATAAGTGCACGTACGTGTTAGTCAGGACGCGTCGAATAAACCCTACACACTCTTGTTAATCTTTTGTTTTTAGATATCCCCTGTTTTCGCTTTTCTGTGACTGTTTCGTAGACTTTCCGCTTTAGAAAATCCCACATAAGAAAGTCGCAAGTGTTTAGGTCGCTAGATGTGATAAACCGTAGTTAAGAAAGTTTCGTGTTCGAATAGAAAATTTTTTCAATTTAAACCATTCTTGTTTTATCGTTCTAAGTCACTTCGTAGTTCGTAGTAGTATTAACCACAGTGAAATAATAAATCTTTATGTAATTTATGGTAAGCCGAAGCTTCTGAAATTTATACGTAACTATCATTATCTACAAAGTTATATATTTATATTGATATAAATATTAATTAACTTTGCTAACTAATAAATTTGCATTAAATTTGGAGCATCTCTAAAATCTTACTTAGAAATATTGTTCTGTTATAATATTAACTTTGAACATAAACGGTAAAATGCAGCACTTGCTGGTAGATTTTTGGTCGCTTTATAAAAATGCTCAAATAAAAATTATTGAAAACGTGCACCCTATACGGGAGACGCGCGCGACATTTTATAACATTGCAGCGCTCATCGGTCTGAAAGACCGAGGTGGAATTTCGATTCAAATCAACATTTTTTAGGGGTAAATTTTTTATGACATTTATACTAAGTAGTAAAGTAACTGATAACGAAAAGTCACAATTATTTATAATCATCAAAACCACGAAAAATTAAACAATTATTGCGGTGAATTTCAGACCTATACTTAGTCACATTTTGTGTCATCGTCCGTTGGAACCTCTACCATTAGACGATGAACTGGAGCCTGTTCCATTTCAAAACTTTGCAACGTATCTTTTAAAAGCATGATATTGATATATTTAGTAATTATAAAAGAATGAAACCAAGCTTTTGATATTTAAACAAAAGTTTGTGGCACCGACAACCGAGAACGTGAAAACAATACTATATTTGCACTCATATTGCGTTTTTCTGTATAATTATTAAGCTCAAACCACCAAATAAGGCAGCTACAGAAAAATGGGGGTCGATATGGTCACGAACAATTGAAATAATTAGAAACAAATATCGCCTTCGGTCTGTGAGACAGGGCGTGCCTCCACTAGAGTAAACACGGTTTGTAGGCTCAATTAAACTTGCAAAATGAAGACTTTTCAACTACATTTAGAATTTGAGACCCTCCCTGAAAAATCGTTTGTTATTTACACGCGCGAGGTCATAAGAGAAACATAAAAATAATTCTGAATTCCAAAAGGAACTACATATTTAGGAATAAAAACGTTTTGACATCTGTTAGTTGTTCTTTAAACTACGTAGAGGTACATTCAATAGAGAATAGCCTCCTACGTCATCTGTGCATTGTTCACAGTCATAACAGTCTTAGGTTGGGTTACACAAAGCTTAAACTTAAAACTCTGTCATATTTGATGTAACGATAGCATTCGTTTGTCTGATTGGCCGAATAAGATAGAACGAAAGAATTTGGCCAATGAGACGGACGAATTGTTTCGTCACATAAAATCTGACGGAGTTTTAAGCTTTGTGACAACCCGATCAAAGCTGCAGTTACACCTGAGATTTATTTCAATACATTTCTCTCTGAGATAAATTATATTAAGTGTAAACCTTGCTGAGAGAAACTATCAGAGATCTATTTATACGTCCGATATATCTATATATATTTATCTCTGAGATATCTATCATGATATAAATCTCAAGTGTAACTGCAGCTTTAGACTGTATACTGTGAATTTATTGAATTTCTCTAATTCCAACATAATGTAGTGATTTTTCCTACCAAAATTAGAGGCAACTTCAGTGGTTACCTTCAACAAGATTTGGATGGTTTTTCCTAATTTATGTGTAGATGACCGAAGCCCAGGTGCTTTGTTACTCTCTGTTACTACTTCTTGAGAAGATAATCCTGAAAAAATTGCGCGTGAAAAGAAATAGGTATACAAAAACAAAAATTAATTTATAAAAAGTCACCCCCTAAAAGGTGTTGGGAAAATATCTGGTTTTAACTTTTATTTCAATTTACATTTTTTCATTTCAACCTCTAAATTTATTTTATTTTATTCTGGGTAAATAGTTTGAGACTTTTTGAACCCTGAAATACATGTAGGTACATGTACCTTTTTACAAGTAGTATATTATCTAATTTAAATTAAGTAAATATTAGCTTATAAACTGAAAAACCATAAACGTGAGATCTCTGTGTTTTATTGTACGAAAATAAAAATCTTGTTCAATGTTTTAGAATATAGGATTATGTGAGCGTAGAAGCTTTAGTTCAAATGTGTATTTGACGCCTTTTGACGAACGCCATCTAAAATTAATCTGAAAAGTTTGTAAATTGGTTTTATCAAGGGTATTCTTAAAGTTTTAGTAAAATTTCTCATTCACTTTATAGTTGAATATTTTAATGTTTATTAAATGTTCAACTTTACAAACTATTTTATATCAATTTACATTGAAATAATGCCCTGCTTTATAATGACCCTATTCAACTTATAAAGGGTGGGCCATTTGTTAGTTTCAATCTTTTGCAATGATTGTTGCTTTGTTGAAGAGGCCTTCCGATTATTTTCCGAAAACAATTTCATTAAAATGGCCTGAAAGTAGCACATCCTGCTAACCAAATTTTTGTTGATTGTTTGTACCTTTATTTTGGGAATAGCTGCAAAGACGTTTTTCTGAAGTACGTCAACTGTTTGTGGGTCGTTGGAGTAACAACAGTCCTAACCATTTTCCATAAAAAAAGACCCAACTGCGTCAAACCGCACCTACGCTTCATTTTGATCAAATTTTTTTTTTTCAAATTTTGCACAGTTTGCGCTACACGACACTCACTTTGGAAATGATTTTTCAATATTTTCCAGCGTTATTCCGGGGTCAAACGATTGGTGTCTTTCAGTGGATGTTTGACACTATGTATCTAACATCGAAGCAATGCCAATCGCGCCAGTGTTACAAACTGACAAATATATCTCACACTTCAAAAAGAAACCAACAAATGATCCACCATTTATTATCCATATTATACAAGGAGTAACAAATTCGCCCGAAATTGAGAGTAACTTAAAGATCCACGAAACGTAGTATATTTCAGCGGAAACCCTCTGTAGAACGGTAAAATCGGTTAAACTGGACTTTATGAGAAATTCAGAATATCGGTTTAGTTAGCAACTAACTATATCAGTGTTTAACCATATAAAAAAGACCATTACTATACAATCAATTCAGAAACGAGTAATTTAATTTATTTTCTACAAGAAGCCAATATCATGCAAATTTCTTTATCGAATTATTTAGACCCAAATAAAATTTAAATAACAATTAATCGAATATTTTTCAACCAGCATGAACTTTCTTATTGCAATTCAATAAATACCACATGTTGAACAATTTCTATAAATTGTTAATGTTTTCTCTTAAAAGTAAAATCGTTTGGTTAAAAGTAAATTTTGATTGATTCATAGAGATTTTTCGATATAAAATGCTCTATATTTCTTCTTTTCTGTTTATAAAACATATATTCAAAATAAAAACATAACGAATTTTTCTTTTCGTATAACTTTTAAAACGTCAATTTGTTAGTTTTGGAAGAAATAAAAGAAAATAATGGAGATACGGACCGGACAAACTCCTAGAATTTTGAATCGCACTTGATTAAATTTAGAAGTGTGGTATACATCAATCTAATACAATACAAATAGTTCAAAATTATTAAATTATCCTTTATCGTAATATTTTATCCGCCCTTTTTGTTCGTAAGTAAGTACATCTATATTATGAAAATTGAATTTGAGTTTTTTGTGTCTAAAATTGTGTTTTAAAATATTTGTTTTGAGATTTAAGCAAAAACTTCGTCCTGTGCCCAAGTGAAAGCGATAAATCAAGTACTTAACACAAAATCGGTATTATTTTCATATTTCGAAACAGGAAAATTCCTCTCAACTTGAAAGTCTACGTGCCGACGTGCCCTAATTCGTTAAACGTTTAAAAACCCTCATAATAAAATAATGAAACCTTTTTGGAAATTAAATATAAAAACGGACTTATTTAACCTTTTGGCCGGGACTCTTGTCAACGTACGGTGTGAATTGTTGGGCCAACTAATTATTTAGTTCTTATTATGAGGTCAAAGGTTTTTGTTCGTTGCAGCGCCCAACAGTACATTTCAAAAATATACAAACAGGCATTAAAAGAGCAAAGCACCAGCCCCTTCTGATAAGTGGATTAGTCGCGTTTTCTTAAGAGCTGATTTCAGTTATTGAATGGATTTATAATTTTCATCTGCAAATCACGAGCTTTTAAAACTGAATCTAAATTACATCAACCCTTATTTTGAGTCGCCACACTTATTTGATCAGTACTATATTGCTTAGGACTGACCATACACCCTATACCTCTCTAGGTATCTATAATCAAAAAATCCTTAACAATCAGTCTAGATCACATCAGCATAGTAATTTTGGTGTAGATAAAGCTCGTCCTAAAATAAATCGTTTATATTTTATGCAACGCGGATAAATAAAGTTCAAAAAACTTGTGGGCCTTTTGAATGATTCCCTAAACACAACACTAATTAAAAAGCAATTTATTCTATAACTTACTGCTACCTATGTCGTCACTTTGACTATTCAATTATGTATGACTAGCTATTTTATAAAATTATTTTATTTAGTGAAAATAAAACCATTGATTATATAATTAAAATGTCACGCAACCTGAGTCTGTGGTATTGCTTTAGACACCTGAAGTTTAATATTGAACGATTAATAAAACTGATAAAGCAACAAGTTGTAAATGCAAGAAATAAGGGTGAACTAGTGAACGTATAGTGTGTAAGCATATCAAGTAAGTATATCGGATACTTGCATTGCACAAATTACAAATGTCACTAGGTATTTACTAAACAGTGACATCAGTTAATTTAATTTTTATTCTCAGGGATGTACTAAAAGTGGCGGAAATTTGAGATTTACTGGTTAGTTGCGGTCTTCTTGTGTTAGTATTTATAGCATTCGTAAAAATTTTGATTCTTTACCACGCTCCTTACATAATAAACTTACAAAAGTTGACTAAATCCCACCGATAAACTTTAAAGTCGATTGTTCATGTGTTCGTCTCTTAAACGAATTTCCAATTACGTTTCCCTAAAGAGATGTAATAGTACGTTTTAAGAATATCTAAAAATGAGAATCGCTCTACAATGGTCTGTTGTTTGCAGACGACGTAACTTTTGCTTAAAGTTGAAGCAGATTGAAAAACAAAAAGATTTTCTAGACGAAAATTATAACAACTTGCAACAAAAAGATTTGAGAAAATTCCACAAATGCGAGAGTTACCCTGAAAAACGGATTGTGCTTGTCGAGCCAAAGGAAAACCTTTGAGATAGGTATTCAAAAGACTTGTACAAACAAGTTGAGAAATTAAAATTTATTAGAAAAGTAAGAGAAGTTGGATGTATAAACATAATGCCTTTGGGGTCAATTTTAAATAATTGAACGCGTGTGCCTGAGCTTATAATGAGGAAGAAATAACGCCCGAGCCATTTAAGAATTTTATTTAAGTTTTTAATATATCGTATTAGGATTATCAACTTCGTTTATCTATTACGAGTACTACAAAAATGAACTAATTTAATTTTATCTCACTCTTTTGTTAAAGACATCTCTCAAAAGATAACTAAACTATTAAAACTGGACAACTTTGTCCATTCAAACAATTCTCAAACTAATAATAACATGGATAACTACGGTATTTCATTCGAAATGAAACACCCCACTAAGCATTAATCTCATCCGGAGTACCAAAACTTATTTTCATAATTGCTAATTTTCTTTGGACAGTACTTTCGGTAGAATAAAATTTATTTTTAAGTTAAAACAACAAATAAGTTTATTACGTCACTTTTGAGAATGTAAAAAGGTGGAAAATGAAAACTTTAACGGAGTACGTGGATGCGACCAAAGTGGAAATATACTTTTTAGGAATAAAATGATTTTAAATATTTTAAAATAATGTGAAATCAATAATATATAATTCTGCTGATGGCACGTCATAACTCGAACTTCGCACTAGCGTTCATTAGAGAGCAATTTCAAATTTCAAGCCATACTACTTAGCATGATTAACTTCAGAACCATTATGGATGTCCATTTTAGTAAGTACGAAGACCGAAGATCCGAGAATGGACGTCGAAGGGTCCACGACATAAAATAATAAAATTCGCTCGTTAGGCCAATGATGTAAAAATACATTGAAAAGTATTGAAACTGGCCGTCTTGGTCTTGTTACGACGCTATTCTTAAAGATTTTTCATTTTGTTTTTATTTGTCAATTTCAATCCATTAACGTAGATAAAAATTTAACAAACTAGTTGTAAGCAAAATAACCAAAATAAAAACAACAGATACTTGTACGTCGAGATTTACCGAAAAATGTATTGAAACGAACGGGTGTAAATATAAATGAAGATATCCGCAAGGGTTAAATTACAGTAAGCTTTAAAAATGGCCAATAGTTTAACTTCGAAAATAAATGTCCAAAAGCAAAAGAAGGCCGATACTTTCTGATAGAAGTATTGTTTTATGTTTTAAACCTAATGCTGAAACACGAATACCGCTCAAATCAACACGTCCACTAGCTAAGTTAGTGATGATGCAATACAGAGTTCGGGGGTAAATTAATATTTGTCGTTCCCAAATCCCAAACCGACCTTTTTAAGTTACTTTTACGCTACTAAATCAGCCCAAAGAAATAATAGATTTTTCTGCTCTGGCAGGAAATGAAATATTTTTAATGGTAAAGATCTAATTAATGCTAAGAAATCAGCAAAATGGTGGAAAAATTCAGATTTAAGAGTCCGGGCCAGTAGGAGAAAGGCGCAACAATTATAGAAAAAAAAACAAAAAAAAAACAATTGATAATTAAAAACAGGTTAAATCAAGACTACTCATTGACAGTTACAAAATCTCAAATTACTAACGCAGACCGATCCGTACGGCACATCACCCTACCAGCAACTGCAAGGAAGATTCATTCCTGATGACACGCTTTCTAAGCGTTGAGACTGGGAGACAACAATCCGTCCGGCAGTGAATTTAAAATACTGGTGATGTTATAAGAAAAGCATCTCCTGAAAGTGTATAATCCCTGTCCTTCTGAATGGTCAATAGCTCTACTCCTAAGCCTAAGATGATAAACATCGCCATTGAAGTAATCTTACGGTAGAGATAATAACGAGCTTTGAGGGCCAAGACCCTATAGAAAAAGCAAGCGGAGGCCAACTCTTGACGACGCTTCAATGTTAAGGCACCCCATCACGTCTAGGATTGAGAAATTCGATCGTACTTCTTTAGACCGAAGATAAGTTGAAGATACGAGTTCTGAGCGTGCTGGACTCATCTGCCTACGTCAACTGAGTCAAGATAGGAATGATGGAAAACATCACAGTAATTCAATTTGGAGAGAACCAAGGAATCACACAGAACAGACCTGAGCCTCGTATCGAGTATGGAACGATTAGCATAAAGCATCTACACCAAGATTCTAAGTCTCTTTCAATAAGGGTAGGTTAGACCCTCCGAGATGTATACGAATTTTAGGAAGTACTGCTGGTCTCGCATAACGACCACCTAAAAACAGAACAGACAATATAGAGAGATTTAAGACGAAATTATGTTCATTAGAGAAGCTAAGCAGGCTTGCTAGACTGGAATTTACTGAACTGATCGCATTAATGACGTTATATGGAAGAAAGAAAGGGTAGAGCTGCGAATCGTCAGCAAAAAAGTGATATTTACAATGGTTAACAGACGTATAATACAAGTTGGACGTTTAGATAGAGACTAAAGTAGGACTCAAAATCAATTCTTGACGAGCACCTGAAATACAGGGTAGGAGGTCCTAAAGTAGACCATCAGTCTTGACACTTTGAAATCTGTCCGAAAGATAGTTCTGAAAAAAGGCGATAGATTATTAGATAGGGCAGGAAGTATAC
Organism: Malthinus flaveolus; assembly: GCA_950108345.1. Lineage (NCBI taxonomy): Eukaryota > Metazoa > Arthropoda > Insecta > Coleoptera > Cantharidae > Malthinus > Malthinus flaveolus. Next base: position 66,861,070 of record OX467285.1, read on the forward strand.
TAATGGGCCATGAATCGCTAATGACTTGCGGGTTAGTTTTTTGGGGAATTGGCACAACAACCATTAGGAAAGAAAAACGCCTCCTTGAGCAATACATAAATTAAAGATATGCCTTAGATAAGGTATAATTAAAGAACTTATTAATTCAATTGTGTCAACCTCAATCCCAAAATATTAAACCAGCAGATCGTTGTAAAGGAAATTGAAGGGGCTTTCAGAAAAGGTGCCACTCAATTCCCTTTCCCATTTAAGATTTAAGGCGTTAAGTCTACACCACTTTATGGATTGATCTAGGGAGAACGCAAATACTCGATCAAAGTACCCCCTTCGGCATTAAAATTGACGGGTCTCGCGGAATTTCAATCTTTTATAATAATGTAAAGATATTGGAGGTAGGGAGTGGGGAGTTTTCAAATTGACAACCGGTATATTTTTGAAAGGCAAAGCTAATAAAATTTTACAGTTCCGAACCATTAGAATTTACTAAATCTAAAGTAAACGTAGATTAAAATAGAAACAAGATTAAACAAGAACAATGAGTTAGAGAGACAACGCCAAATTTACCCCAAGAAATAGTAAAGAAATGCAAAAAATCTAATTTTAAATTTAAATCCATTTTTAGCTTATTCTTTAGACGACTGAACGTGTAAAGCACTTTAAATCTTCTTTCTAGTTGAAATCGATTAAATTAAACGAATTCAATTACTGGCCTAAAAATCCAAGCAATTTAACCTTTCATACAAAACTTTTCCGGGTAGTTTAATTAGAAAACCGAGAGCTTTGTTTATATAGTCGCACAAAAAAAAATTTATGAAAGAGTTTGTTTAAAAATTTACCATCTGAAATTGAAATTAAATTTTTGTTAATTTTTGTTTTTGCGTTGTTTTTGACCACTGAATTTAAATAATTATTTATTATTTTAAAATGAAATCGCCGTGTAAATTAATTTTTCTACCGTCTTTCACAACCACAACTGTTTTTAATGGCGAATCTTAAATTTTTAGGTATTTTTTTATACACTGGAACAAAAATGCACACTTTTTAAACAAAACTTATTAACGTACAACATCGCATTAACAAATCATCGTAATATGATATTATCAACTTTTATCAAAGTTTAACACTCTCGAATCGCCTTCCGGTTAATAGAATTGTTTTTGTTTTTCAATTTTTACAAAAGAAATGTGTTTGGGGATTGGTGATAAAATTGATGTTTCGTGTTTTCTTTATGGTCCCATAAGAGCAACAAACACACTAAGAAAACAGGCAGATATGGGATACTCGAGGCGCAGTTGCCCCCCATGTTGCATTGCAGCAGGGTGTTCTCCTGAAACAATAGAAAAACATTATCGACCAACTGAAAAATGGAAATATTTATTTTTAGATCATTTTAAATTTTTTCCTACTTGGCTATTTGTGTAGTCTCGTCGTATTGATTTTGTTATTAATTAAAATAACGGAGTAACAACCGCAGCTGTTTGGCTAACCTTTGTAATGGGCAAAATTATATTAATATATTGTTAACGGTAGCTTTTACTCTGTTTAATGTAATAAATAAATTTGCCATGCACATCAAATCCTGTGGTTATTGTTACAGTATTTAAATAAACACGGTTTATAATTTATTTTCTCATCCCTAACTATTAAATTGGCACATTTTGCTTGCCCGTTTACCCTTATGTAAATCATAGCTATTTGAATGTTGGAACTATACTCATTCTTTTTAAGTATTTTTCGGCATACATTTGCGTGATATTTGTGAAAAAATGCCACTGTTTATCTCCCTGTGTGTTTTAGCTTGTTAGACGTACAAAAGACCTTAACTGTTTCGGTTAAATTTTTACATAAAGAGTCTAAAACGATAAGATACACAAAGGAAGCTTTTTTGTTTAATTCAACACTACTGTGTTATACTTACATGAATTTGTTATAATTAATACATAATATAAGAACATACGTGAACTACATGGTTTGTTAGATATAATTTAAAAAAATATATAAAATATAAAAAGCTGTTAACTATTGAGCAGAAAGACACTTATTGATTTGAATTACAATCTGATTTACTATCACTAGATAATAGAAGAACGCCTTGTGGTAGTCGATTTTTCAACCTGGTGGTAACAGATGAATAATAATAATTGGCCGCTGTACACTCACTACTCATTACACACCGTTGCAGCTTTTGAGATGCCTCATTTATATCTTCATGCTGGCTTATAATAGCAATATCATCGGCATACATCGAGAGAACTGTACATTGTACAAGGTATGTCACGCACTTACAAGTTGAAGAAAACTGGCCCCAATATGTAGCCTTGCGGCACTCCTTCTTCTATATGTTTTATAGTGTTGTTTATTCTTACATGAAATGTTCTGTCTTTTAGAAAAGAGTAACCCAAGTTGGGGGGGTACTCCGGTATTTTTATTTGAATCATTTTGTAGATCAAACCCTCCTGCCACAACCGATCAAACGCTTGGGCAACATCAACAAAAAGGATACGCAAGTGTTCAGTTTTTTCTCAAATCCAGAGACTATTTTTTCGTTTAACACAGTTTAAGCGTGGTAATTGATGAATGGCTGAATGTTGCGGAGCCTGTAGCTTCTAGAACTTTTTAGTCCTTTTCCAGGTTTAGAGAACATTAAGATAAGAAGGCGAGATGTTTAATAGGAATGTGATTAAGAACTATGTTAGAGAGAAGGAGCCGGGGGATTTTATATTTGGTTATTCAACTCTAATGAGTGATTGTATGTCTTTTAAACTTGTATTTATACGGGGTGTCTAGCTTACTGACTGAGTTAAAATTTTTGAACGTATTGACGAATTCTTCATTTCCGACGATGTTATGTATAGTCGGCGCCAGATTAACTTGGGCATGACTCACTGCAGTATGTACTAAGAAATACCACTTAAAATTATTTTGTCTTTGTCTACGTACATTGTAAAGTGAAATAGATGAAAACAAGTATGTCTGCTCTAGTTAATATGGGAACCAGATAAGAACGTATGTCGTAGTGTTTTTGTTCATTTGACGTTTGACGTTTCAGGTTTCACGCGTTTTTTGAGGTTATATTCCTATATTTTATAATAAATCAGTTTTTTTAAACTACAAGATTTTTCTACGTTATTAAGAGGTAAGTAAACAACAACTTTATAATAACGAAACATTCTTTATTATAAATAATATAAAAATTTAAAAAAAATTGTTTGTCGTTCAAAATTCCCGGCGATTATAGCGCTCTCTACGGTCAAATCTCGAATTATTAGTTCTGTTCTAATATCAGAAATACGTTCACTAGGATTGTTGCATACGCTTTATAGAAATGAGTCATACCCAAGTTAATCTGGCGCTGACTATAGTGAAAATGTGTTTCCTAATTGTTCTGCAAGTACTTGACACTACGAAAGTACCTAAATTTAAGAAAGAAAAATTAAGATCTGTTTATTTTAGCTCAATTTCTCTTTCGTCTAACTAACTCCGGCTTTTAAGAACCCTCTTAATGATCATAATATAGTACCGATAGTTTGGCTAAACTGACTTAAATATCATTCAATTATTTAAATTCCTTTCAATATCGCAATCGCGAGAGTCAAGACTTCATATATCAACTCTCTTAAGTAGACCCTTGTAGCAATTCTTCACTAAACAAAATTTAGCCTAGAATTTTATATTTTTCCTATTCTAAAGTTTTATGAAATTAATTGTTGGTTTATACTTGTCCCAACCTGTTACATGGTCAGAAAAAAATATAATTCTTGCTCACTAATCACATTTCTTGTCGATTCTTTAGATGAAAATTGCTCTGATGCGTTAATGTGTACGAACGCCCCTTTATAAAATTTTGTAACTCATATTTTGGTTAACAACTAATATTTAAGATAACTCTTGGCTTTCTATAATGATTTTAAACGAGTGTGATGCTTTCGTAATTAAATAATCCGTCGCGCCTTGATGTTTTCGAATTACTAGGGTAATTGTGAATTTCCCGTCATACTTCTTGTTAACCACGAAAAGACCCTTGAGCGTTATGTACCTCATTTAAATATACGACCTTTATCACTAGTTTAGGGGAAAATCCATTAATATTTTATTGCAATTCATCATACCTTCCTACGTCGAGTTAATAAAATATATCCTTCGGATAATACGAGGAAAAAATATTGGTTTTGACTAAACTGTCTACGTAGAATCGTTTTAAATCCAGTTGACTAGGCTAGCCTGTAACCGATGCGTGAGACTTTACCGTATGGCGATTTTCAAGTCGAACATGGTGATTTAACGTGCGAATTTTGTTTTTTATAATTGCGTCTCCACTTTGCAATTTAGAAAGTGGGATCCCGGCGGTTATGCTAGATTCTTCCAAGTTTTAGACTTTGTGCTAAGTCCAAGGTGCTGGGCTGTAAAATCATAAAGTAAATTTAGCGTATATCTTGTAATTTAAAAAAAATGTTTTGAAAATACTTATTATCTTATTATGGGTATATTTTAGATAAACCAAACTGCATACTTAAGGCTGGAGAATTATAGGTTGTGGTGCATAAAAGTATATTATGCAACCTAACTAACATTTTCAGTAGCGTCTCTTACATTTAATTTTTGGAGGTTCGTATCATTTAACTGTCTTTGCTACTCGTCATTCAAGCGTTATTCGCTATCATAACCTCGAAAAATCGTGACATTATATGCCAAAATTTTGCCATTTTCTATCTAATTTTTGACATAGACTTTATATGGTCGTAATCAGCGTAAAATTCTGAACAAGTTACCGCAAAAAATCTGTTTTTTGCAATTTGTTCCAGGTCAAACTTATCATTACCTGTACTAATATTTATCTACGTTTATGAATCGCAGCGACGGCTGGGTGGCGACATCTATTAGAATTTTTAAGAAGCTTAATTAACATTGGGCTTAAGCGGGACCCAGACGTAGCATTTTGTTTCACGATTTGTTTGTACAAACAAAACGAATATAAAAAGTTGATAGTCCCTAAACGTTACAACAAGTCAAATGAATTTACTTCTTGAAATATGCTTGTACAAACATAATACGGCACTACACCTACTGATATGTTTGTGTAACTTGTTTGTACAAACAAATCGTTGAAACAAAACAAAATGCAAAATCCAGTTCAAGCTGGACCCAGACGTAGCATTTTGTTTCTACGACTTGTTTGTACAAACAAAACGAATATAAAAAGTTGATAGTCCCTAAACGTTACAACAAGTCAAATGAATTTACTTCCTGAAATATGTTTGTACAAACATAATACGTCACTACACATACTGATATGTTTGTGTAACTTGTTTGTACAAACAAATCGTGAAACAAAATGCTACGTCTGGGCCCAGCTTATGGAGAAAATCTTACGTCGTCCTCAGGGCATAGGAAACACATTTTCTTTTAAATCAACTATTATAGATATTTATGTTCTATATCATATCCTCTATAACATGACATATTTTATATCGTTCTAACGCAACAGAAAACGATCAATTTAAACTGACTGTAATTTGCCACTTTTCGGCAAATTTTTTTTTCTTACTTTCTAATACTTTTTTGGAAATTAAAAATATGTCATATCATAGACAAGCTCTTTGGCTACACCCTGCAAAAATCTTAGTTGTATCTGTTGAGTATTAAAGCTGTTCAGGACGACGTAAGAATTCTAACCTATAATTCTCCAGCCTTAAATATATTTAAAACTAGCCCTCTACTCTAGATCTGACAGAGCTTGCACTAAGTTTTCTAAAGATTTAAGAGAAACGGTTGAGTTGGTTCAAGCTTAAATTTTAAACAGTTACTCAAAAGAATTGAAATCTCGTTGAAATATAAATCAAGACAAACACAAACTGCTGCAATTTAACTAAAGATTGCACCATTTAAGAGGACTAATGAGAATGAGAATTAAAACAAGTTGGAGTTAGTTTTATAGAATAAAAAGTAGCAAACTATTGTGCACAAACATAAGTAGCGTTAGGATGCGAACTAAATTCCATTGTTCTTGCTAATTATAATGCCTCTTAATTAAGGTGAAATAACAATAACTCAAATAACTATTATTACTGCCTACAATTTGCTGTAAGCAAAATCCGGCATGACCCACGTCAAAGTCAATAATTCTTGTGAAGTTACACGATCCAGATGATTTACATAATAAAAACAATTTATTGTTCATATAAATTATAATTTTATAGCACATTTGAGATAATAAATACCTTAATTTTGGGACTTTATAATTTTAGGGTAAATAATGATAGGGAATTTGTAATACTAGCTAATATTGTAGTTGCACGACATCTATATTATGACATGGCATTAGTTGTTAAAATTTTCAGTACTGCTCCATGTACCATAATTCAATGTTGATAAATAACAATCTGGTTTGCTTTAGCCTCTGTTAATATTTGGATTTAATGTTCAGAATTCTTGATTGATTTACGCAATTGTAATTATTTCCATGATATCGCTAATCAGGAATAATACTACTAAATTTGACATCATCAAATTCAGGTCACAGTTAGCTAAAGCTACTGTTAAAACTACAATTTAGAATAATGAGGACGAATATAATCAATAATAAAAAATAAAATATATATCTTCTCTACAAAGCTATTTTCACGACGAAAAATATCTTTTTGGTACGAGACGATCCGAAGATCCAAAAATTTTCCCCATTTTTTTAAATTTGTGGTCTTAACGCCGGATGACTTAACTTAGATGGCTGAGTATGACAAATTTGGATTAAATTTAGCCTTCTTTCATAATTTGACAGGCTGTTGAAATGGATGTCGAACTAGAGTGAATGGATACCACCTCTAACCGCTATCTTGTAAGGAGAACTGCAAATATCGTCATTTCAAACAATTTGACTATCTCAAACAATTTGTCACTTAACTGCTTGCAGGATTACAAAGTAATTTGTACTGATAAAATGAGTTTAAAATTAATTATTAAACAAGATTTCCTTCGACAGTAACCAGTAACCAAGTGACGGGTAATAGTTTTATAAAGCGATTATTGCAGTATTTCACACTATCTCCACTTTTAGCCACTGTTGTTCTCATATTTGATAATATTAAAGATAGAAACTCGCAAATAAATCAGTTAAGCCAAGCGAAATTATAATAAAAATAAAGAGCAAGAATATAATTTTATGAAAATTTACATAATTTGAATTACCTACCTACTTACTTCAAACTTATAATAAAGCGAGTCAAGGGGCAATAACCCGATAAATGTAGCCAAAATTCGTCTCCTTCCTAATAATTATTAAATGTCAACATTTACACACTGTGTAATTTCGTGGGACCTTTATTCGGAAAGTTTACTTGAAAATTCAATATAGAACATAAATGATAAAATGATAAATGAAATAAGATGAAAGCGTAATGGGTAATAATTTCTGTTTATTAAAATTGTCTTGATGTTGAAATTGTCACTCCTCATAAGTTTCCGTTTATAATCTAATTAGAATTTTAAATCGACGTCTGTAATAAGCGAGTGCAACTTAGGTGACATGATTTAGAAACACCTAACTAAATTGTAAAACCAATGGGAATTTTCTTTCTAAACAAAACCCCAACAAAGAGCCGTTATAGTTGAGATATTGTAATTTTTGTAAAACTGAAAATCGCGGGTCATTGGCCTTTACGTCGTATTTTAAGTTTCATAATTTATAACTCATTCTATAAATTGTACCTAAACATGGAAAAGTTTCAATGTAGTGTGAACTTTGTTTGATTGTGTTAGTTTGCTTAACATTTTACCCAGTCTGGAGCCTGAGTACAATAAAAACGGAGGTTGGTTCAGTATAACTGAAGTACCTAATACGGTTTTACATTTCATCAGCGCGTATCGAAAGAGAATCTCGAGTTTTAAGTTTTACAGTCGTTTCCATTTTTGACAAGGTGTACCTTTAAATTTAAAAATCTGCACGCAGCACTAGTTAATAAGACTAAAAAATAATGAAGAAAAATTCTTCTTTGGTCTGACCGACAAGAGCTTTGCTAAACGGTTTTGTTTGGAGGTTTGGGCCCACTTGAGCCCACAACTTTGCAATAATAGCTATAAATGATGCTCAATGTACAGGATTTTCCAGAAAATAAAAGCAAGCCGTTGCATCAGGCCTATGTTTTTAGGAACTTTTAGTTCCAAAATTACCATCTTGTAGAGATTGGAGTGAACACCAATATCTCTGGAGACAATACTTATGTATTTACGCATGTTTACAATTCTAGTATCTAAGTAACGAAGACAGATACAGATACGCGACTTTACTATAGTCGCAGATTTGCGAGTTTATTTTGCCGCAGATTCGCGAGTTTACTATAGCCGCAGATTCGCGAGTTTACTATAGTCGCAGATTCGCGAGTTTACTATAGTCGCGGATTCGCGAGTTTACTATAGTCGCAGATTCGCGAGTTTACTATAGTCGCAGATTCGCAAGTTTACCATTGGAGGGACGTATGTAAAGCAGCCGACTCTCTTGTATAAATAGTTAAATAAATAAATATAGGCACTGTTAATTATTTAATAGAAAAATTCAATATTCAATTAGATATTCCATTATTAAACAATGTATAAATCGATTAACAATAATCGACTAATTGCTCAGTGCGTCTCAAAAAAGTAAAAAAAAGTTTTCATTCTAAAACCGTAAATAGTACTAAGTATATTATTAAAAGGAGAAAATCACCGACAATCACTCTACAGTCAGTTCCGACGACCATAAAACATTTTCACCAGTTTCGGAGATAAAGTGTTTTTTTTAATTTTAACTTCAACTTTGAAAGCCCATAGTACATTTTCGAGTATAATTTCAAGAGACGCAAAAATCCTTATTTGGTCCTGAGAACTCACTATAGAACTTTGTTGGTGATTTTCCAGGAGACGATACGGTATCGCGATATTTATTGAGTGTCGATAGTGAATTATTGACAGATAGCAATATGGGTCTCAAATTACTCGTAAATTTTGAAACCCATCTTCAATATATCGCGATAATATTAGAATAAAAATAAATATGGGTAGGTAGTTTGGGAAAATTGTTTTGGAGAAGTGCCATTGATTTTATTTTCTCTGGGGATCTGTTTAAGCTTTTCGTTTCTTTGTATGTTGATGCACTGCACGCAAAACAACAACGAACTGAGGCGCGATCCACATATTTCTGTTAATCGTGTAGGACCTCATTTTGATGCATCAATATTTTTGCAATCCATATCGTCATAAAATCACGATCCATATTGAGCGTCTATAGGATGCATGGAAATCGCCTGAGATTAGGCTTGTTTATCTGTCTGTTCCGATCTGCTCGGAGTAAAACGGGCAAATATAAAGCGTTTGTTTGTCGTGTCCTTCTGCACTAATTTTCTTTATTATTTGTTCTGCTCTTTCTGCTCTAATGCCGTCAATACTTCGAGCCTAATGGCTACCAGCTACCAGAACTAGATAAATGATTTGTTTGCTTAGAGAAATTAACTGAATAGGTCATACAAACGTTCGTTACACCTTGTTACACTTTTACATGCATACATTTTATATTCAGAAATAAAGAAATTCTTTGACTCTTGCCAACTGCCAACTGCCAGTTTCGAAATGTACTAAAAGTTTGTCAAAAAGTTAAATAAGTTGTTTAATCGCTGAACTGAAAACTAGAAATGTTTGCACCGCATTAAAGATCTGAAGGAAACGCAATACCTGAACTAAACAAAAAGCTACGTACCCCTGAAAATAGCCGATTTAATCAAATTGACTACAAAAAACTAAAAATTTGGCATCTCTCGGTAAAAATGGAGCTTCGATAGAAATTTACGCATGCTGTTGCAGTGCCTAGCTCTGTTGTAGTAAGAATTTCTAAATTATGATCTTAAATCCCGAGAAGTTTTGACATTAGGGAATTTGTTATACATCAAACGCCTTATGTTTATTCGAAGGAATTTTGGGTCAACGTGAGCCTACGAAATGGAATTTAGAGATTAGTTCTTGTCTTTGTATTATAATCGTGAATCTGCGTGCTTTGCCATTAAATGTTTATTTTCGTGAATATGTATGAGACAATTTATAAATTTACAGTCACGGTAGATATTCAGTTTACAAACCGAGCCGGATAAACAACCGCTTACAGAAACAGTGGTCGGTGCGCTTAGAATTATCTAAGGTCTAACTGTCCTCGTTTGAATTTTAGAAATTTGGTCGGTTGTCAAAAACAGTCCCTGTAGTAAAATGCCGTGAGATAGAATAGAAGTAGAAAAACATTACCATAGTAAATTGTTAAACTAGCTTTAAAATTGAATGTTTAAATTTTCATTAGAATCAATGGGGCTACGGGGGGGGGGGGATAATTTCGTTTGTATATGTATTTACGGGATGTTTGAAGTTTCAAACAAAAATTAATCCTTTCTCATAATTGCGACAGTGACAAAGAGATACTGTACTAGCGTGTAAAATAATTCTGCTGTGATAGTATTTCTGTTGGACAATTTTATAATAATTAATTGAATGAAATTTATTATTATCAATAAATCCAATAATTTACTATTATTTTGCAATTTAAAAGATCGCCGTTCCATAAAACGAATTGTTTAATTTTAATTGAAAATAAGTGCAATCATCGGTGAAAGCGTTTAGCGATTGTGAATTCGACTACACAAAAATTTGTTTTTGATTTTGTAGTAGGTAAATATCAAACTAAATTTTTTTGTTAATTTATCAATTTTACAAAATCGGCACAAAATTAAGCTTTTTCTGGAAATAAGGCAGAAACACATTCCATGGACCATTCGTTCGGCTAGTTCAGTTGCCAACAACATTTCAATCAATTAATATTTATTTCCAAACGATTTATTGGTTGCCATGGTAATTTAGATTATCAATCTGTTCTTCTCGGTAAATTGAAAGGTACAGTAGTCCCAGGGAAAGAAAAGCCCATCACGTGACCAAAGCTGCACGAGGCGTGGCTCAGAGCCCACTGATGTTTTATTTTTCATTTGAAGATAATAATTAGTTACTGGTTTAATGATAATATCTTCACATCATTAAAGTGCTTGTGATTATGTTGCTTAATAATAATCAGTACACGGCACTGTTTGTGTTCGTTGCTACGCTGTGCAACGGCAGTGCAAATCTACTATGCAACTTTAACGGACATCACGTGATGGGCTTCCCCTTTTCTGGGACTACTCTAAAAATAGATAACATCCATACATACCTCTTATTGTCCCGCCAATGTTAAATTCAGGCGATCTATCACTAGCAATATAGTTTCTTTTAAAAACGTTTTTCTGTTTTAGAAAATGCACGATATACCTAAATATAAAGAATGCCCAAAAAAACTTTGTGTAGCAACGTAGCAGTAGTTAATTAACAATCTTATTAGCTGCGGAGTCTCCTCTATCGCAGTTAGACACTGAATTGACACAAGTTAATGGTGTTTACTGAATTTTCGTAAAATGGACATTATTTCGCCCTTCTATTTCTATCCTTGTCCTGGTCTAATGAAATTGTTTAGAATTGTGTGTCTTGATGACTTGTTCAATAAAGTCTTGTTAGCGTCCCGAAATCGTTCTTTTGTCATTTGCAGTAGTCATTAAATCTTTTACTTTTTGCAAGATTTGGCCGAGAACAAATGAAATTTTTAACGAGAATTTCTTACCAAAATCTCATCGGCTAAGTTTCGATAATCGAGATTACGAGGTTAAATTTAACTTTTAATAAAGTTTTCAACTCGACATTTAAATTATTATATTAATTTGAATTATTTAATTTAAAGACGCATTTTTGTTGTAGGATCTTTCCATAACGCCTAAATGCCGTCTTAAATTTTTTTAAAATAAAACTTGTATAGGATAATTAAGATAAAAAGAAAGGTAAAACGGAGCTTTCGTACTTTGGGGAAGTAAACTGATAATAAATTTTCCTTTTTATACGAGATTACCGCCTACATTTTATTATTATCAGTTTCTTGCTTTGAAAATCCTTTCCATAAACATTTTAATAGGTTTAAGTAAAACACCAATGTTTTCCTTTATTATTTTTTTTTATTTTAACTTGTTCAACTGTTGTACGATTTCGTGACGATTTAGCCGAAGATTTACGTCAACAATTTATTAGTTAACATTTTATAGGGTTGTATTATTTTCCTAATGTTTTATGAAAATATTTTCCTAACGTCGAGTGGACAGGGGACAGTGAAAATTTCATAGCGTTACTTATGAATCAGTTTTCTCTGAGTCTGGCTCTTCGGGCCTCTTTTTCAGGCTTCCGACCCTTGGTAGGTATACTATTCCAATTGTCGAATATTTTTCCACCGTTAGTCGTCAAATTTCGCAAATAAAACACACAATGTTGATTTTTTTAGCTTTTGAAGATTCGTTTGTGGATTCTCTTCACTCTAAATGCAACAATTTCATTTATTGACACAGACATTGAGCCCATAATGAGCTCCATCACTGAACAAAATTTTACGATGAAACAATGGGGCAATTTGATTTTTAGTTCATTTGCCAAATAGACGCCCAAAGCGATGGTCTCGCAGCTTCGCTGCGAGCTGGATAAGGCTCTAAACCAAGATTTTTACTTATAATTTTTCCAAAAAAGTGGTCGCACAGAGGTCCAATTGTTGCGCACGATGCCGAATCGAGGTGTTTGGATCTTCTTCGGTATTTTTCTTAAGAGCGGTTATATTTTCTTCGGTACTAACTCTTTTTTGTGCCACATGGTAAGCTAACATCAAGTAGCGTAAACGAAAAATCGATTCAGGGTTGCCGAATTATTGGTTCGGATGGACGATTATGTCGATAGTAAAATGATCTGCACGTTTCGAGAATAGGACCACGATTTTCAAAATAAATTTGCACGATTTACAATCGTTGTTCGGATGTCAATCTTTGCACGATGAAATGGCAAACATTACTTTTTAAAAATAACCACTGAACTTCGACTCAATCTCCAAAAAAACACCCCATACTTGATGGACATAATTTGCAACATATAGTAATGCCTAATAACTAATAATAATTGAGATAAAAGCGCTTGTCAATTTCCGATTCTATAATACAATTAATGAACGTTATGTGTAAAGCAAAATGAAGAGGAGAGAAAGATCTTATATACTCCCTAAAAAGTATATCTTGTGAAAATTAGTTTGCAAACTACCCATAAAGCTTAAAAATCGCTGGTTGGGAACCTGAGGCAATCTTGTAATAATCAATTACTTTAATAAAACATAATTTCAATTTAAAAGCCGGTTTCTGTTACGTATTGCAAAGTTGTTCTCAGTTATAAAGAAAATATCTTAATTTAAGAAATAAAATTAACAATAATTCATTAACTAAAGAGACTGTATTTTTGAAAATTTTTCTATACATTTTTGAAAGGCTGTTTACTGTTGTAATTGTTGCTAAATTTTTATTTTTTTCTAATTTCATTTATCCGTGGAAAGTGAAATAATTAATTAATTGTTTTACAAAGTTTTTTGATAGTTTCGTATTATATTCGTTCTCAAAGTTTAGGATGTTTCGTAAACAATTAAAGTATAATATTTATTTATTTGTATATTAAAACTAATTTTGAAAATTTTTAAATTTTTGTATAGAGCGTTAAACCCTTTTCGAAGGTATGTGATTTGTTTTGTAACTAGGTTAAAAATGTACTACGTAAATTTTGGTTGTAGGGTACCTACCTATCAGCTAAAGTATTAATCTATTTCGTTTACTTAATTACGTTTTAATCAAGTCGAATCTGACAAGAAACAAATAATTTAATTATTCAGCAATTCAGAAGATTTATCAACAATATTAATTAAAAAAAATTTTTTTGTTCATTTGTAATTATGGTATTATCGTCTAATATCATCATTTTTGAATTTCTAGGTGGTATAAGCAGGAACTTACTAGACCTCGTGCCAGACGTTGGTTAAATGATTGTCCAATCTACCCCATATTAGCCGAAACTCGCATGTAAGTTCAATTTTTTTACCTGTAGTAACAATTTAGGGGTATCTACTCATCTACTGCTCGAAGTACTTAGAATTTTCCCTTACTTACATCAATGTAATATTTCATAACTAAAGGAATCGTGTCAAATGTTAATAAAGACAAAAGAAGACATTAGTTGCTAACTTTTGATTAGTTTGGTCGCTTACATTCCAGTTTCTGGTATGTGCAAATGTGCATAACGTGCAATATGCATAAACGATGCACCATCACTATTATACAAAATAAACTTGTTCAGTTATGTACTTTAGTTAGTTAATTAATTATTAAGGCAAACGAAACCTGCTTCGTTAAAGTTAGTAAATATTCCAGTATTTTATGAAAATAATTAGGGTGGCTACTATTCGATATTAATTAATAAGCATATGTGCTGTCTATAGAATCTTTTACGAACTGTAAATGAAATTAAGTCGGAAGAAAATTACATAATTAAACGTTTAACAACAGCCTTGACTTAAAATTCTCAGTCTTTACACAATGGGCCTCTAAAAACTCTCGTCTAGCTCGCGGAGATGCAAGCCTTTCGAACTGATAAAATCAATGCCTTTTCATCGTTCATCATCATCACCATTTTGTGTTGATTCTTTTATTATTGGATGTTCTACCCAGGGATTTTCTGAAAAAATGCGAGGCCCGGGGCAACTAATATTTTAGGAGCCCTTCAATATTTTAAATGGAAGTTGTGAACAAACAGCCCCAGGTTTACTTTTCAGGGGGGCCTAGAGTGAACATTTTATAGAGGTTTTTGCCATTTTTTTAAGAAAGCCATGCGCGAATAAAAATTCCGGCATATCGATAAGTTTTTGGGATTAGGCCTTGCAATAGTGTAGATTTTTAAAAGTAGCGATTAGTGGTTAAATATTATGAGTTAGAAATACTAAAATGAAATTTTTTATTGTTCAAAGTCAAGTGTGGCTTAAAATGAAGTTCACCACTAACCTCCAAAACGTTAGAATTGTCGACATATGAGACAGGTTGTTGGCAATATAAACGAGAAAATTTGCTCAACATCTCTACCCCCCCCCCCATAACCATTTTAAATTGAATAAATGTTGAAATGTAGGAGAAATTGTTATGAGCTCATATGGGGAGAGAGGGGGGGGGCTGTAACAAAAACTTCGAGCTGCGAACACTCATGACTCATTTTTCGACATATATAGGTTATCATAAAACTGCTCTAACTTTGGATCTGGTTGAGCTAAAATATCAGTGATACACTCAGTTTGAAGGCAATTTAAAATTCTACAACTTTTGTTCCAGAGAATTTTCTCTCAAATGAACGGTAAAAAAGTCTCCAAGCGAAGTTTACCAAAAAAGTTTTCTAAAAATAGCGATTTTCTCCAGCTTTTATCTCAGAAACCGTAACAGATAGAAAGAAGATAAATGGAACAAATATTGTAGGATATTTTGTCCTCTCCAAAGTTAGATTTGACAGTTTTGTCGTGGGATCAACCCTTAAGAAGTTAAATCTAAAAAAACACTTTTTCGTACCTTTAATCCAAGATGGCGGATCGCGCGGACCCCCCTCAAGGTCGAAAACTTAGATTTTTCATCAGGGCCCCTAACTCAATAACATATTGAAAAATCAGAACTACACCACCTTTTGTAGGGCAAAACCCCCCATTGACTGGACTATATGATTCTCTCTTGGGAGAAAAATTTTGTACTTTACCAACATACTTTGGAGACTTTCCAAACTGCAAGGTAATTGAAGTTCCTAAAATGTGTCCCTGTTATAAGTATGACAAAGATGACATCCTGTATGGTTATTTACTACCAAAAATTACAATTTAAATAAGATAATGGACACTTCACTTACGTACAGTACGGTAATAAAATTTAATTGAAAATTATTATGTTTGTGCGCAAGCTGTTACCTTTAACAATATTTAAATTTGTTACGTGAAATTATCCTCTAAAAACAATAAAATAAGCTCCTAATGTTCGCAATTGTACCAATTATCTATTTATATCATTTTTATGTAAAACGAAACAAACGTTAATGTAGGAATGCGAGTTACAATTTGAACGACGTCCTAAGCACCAATTAAGTCTAAAAATTTGAAATTAAGTCTTGTATTTTCTCAATTATTACGCCAAAGACTTGATTAAGTCGTCAAAGTAGACAGTAAAATTAGAAAAACTTCCATGGCACGTACCGGAAGTCGAAGGGTTAAAGAAGACGTGTATAACAACTGAAGAAATAACAATCTCTTCATTTTCTCTAGAAAAGAAAAATAAATAAGTTTTCACTCAATTGTAACTCAAATAATTCACACATATTAAAATTCTATTGATAGAGTTTCAAATTGTGTATACTTAAACGATTTTGATCTCCATTTTACAAGAAAAATACACTTATTTGCCATTTTCAAGCAATACAGCTTCGTAAAACGTTGAGTAATTCAGAACGTCAAAGACATTAGAGTATTTTCAAACGCGCTTCTTGAATAATAGAATATTTTCTTGAGGTAGCTTTCGCTAGTTGATATGCTCAATGGTATAAACGATCACCATTTGCCTTCAATTTGTTTTTGTGTCATCGATCGAACCCTTGCCAAGTCGGTAAAATTTAAATAAAGTTTTAAACGTAGAACCTAATTTAAGTTTTTTAAATAATATTTTATTGTCGATTTCAACTTACCGTAAGTTACTGAAATCAACGTATTGTTATTGTCGTAAAACAATGTTTCAAAGAGTGTTACGTCAAACTTTTTATTGAAAAACTTTTGGGATAGTGATAGTAGACTCGAATATGTTACTGTAGGGTGCATTTAAAATTTTAGTTTATAAAGAAAAGTAATAACGAAGTATGAAAGTTGCCAAATGTCTATGTGTAAAACACAGTTTCCAGTTTTACCGTTTCCTTTTTGAATAACCATGGCTCTGAGCTTGCCATATTTTTTATATTGAAATATTTTCTTAATATTATAAAGAGAAACTACCAAACAATTTACAAATAGATGATAAAATTATTTTTTATTCCCTACCAAAGAGCTTTTCGTAAAAGTCGATATTAATCTTCTTTACTTCCTGAATAAGGCTAATCTTATAATTAACGTGATTTCACACTCATTTATTTATTGCACCAAAGGGGACTTTCAAAAACGTACTCAAAATAGGCACGAACTATTGAGACACACTCGAAAAGGTTTTATAGTGTCAACTATCACAGTTTTCAATTCACATGATCTAAGCTGAAGAAAACCGATTGTGAAATGCACTCTACGATTAGAGAACTAACTGATGTAAAAAAGTTTTCGGTTTGTTGTTACCGAATTAAAAATTTATGTGCGAACTATAAGGTGTTTTGTGCTCAAGAAACTTTACTTTTCAGTCTTACAATGGGGAATTTTTACAATCGATTTTGTTCCGAAGTGATAGTTATTTACATAGGATTACTTGTTTTATCAATAAATAATTAATTAAGAAGAAATAATTGATCAAAATTGGACTGTACCTATCTCACGAGTTAAGAAATAATTAGATCTGACTTACACGGTCTACACACAGGGTTGTGTACAACGTATTACCTGTACAACTGAGGCCATGAGACTATTAATTTTTAATGCTTCTACAACGTGTATAGAAAGTCGTTATCGCTACACATTTAGTTTTACATGGCTTTACTTAAACCATTTATAATGACTCTTCTTATAGACAGAGCGTTAATCAGTTTTAGGGATAATTTTAATCAGTGCTTGTTAATTCTCAGGTCCTTGTAACTTCTACCACTTACTAGGAATCTTAAGGTTGCGGCCAGAGTCTCTCATGTGGTAAAGTTGCTTTGTTCAAAATGCTCTGTAGAATTACTAATTGCAGTTAATCATTGTAAGCCATTTTGCTAGTCTTCAGTTTTCTAGCCTCTTAACAAAAACCGAAAACAAAACCTGGCACGACTTTTGTTTCAGAAATCTTTAATTACATCTTTATTCTACCTCATGCAGTGCCGAATTATCCAGGGGTGGCTCGTTCCTTTCATGTATCTTACGCGTCTTACTCCCAGTTTTTACAGCGCCATCACGTCAACTTTAATTCACTGGAATTCTTTCTCCGCACTATATCTTGAAAAGGGCTAAACTTATGGAAAAACTGCATATAACCAATCTTGTAGCTCTTAATGTTTTCTATAACTGTCACAAGAATTTTCAGTCACGTATGATCTATAGGAGGCGGGTTATTTGCAAAAAAAAACAGGAAAAAACTTTTAAACAGCTCAGCTTTTCTCGGCTTGCCCTCATCGGGACGTTTAGTATGTTATGCTGCAGGTTCTAACGAACCACTATACCAATTTTCGAAAGTCCTGTATTTTTTCCCTCAATTTGTTTTATTTAACTGGGTTATATCAGAGACATGCGTAAAGTAAAAGAGCTCTGAAAGAAATTGTAAACCCCTTTGCTGTACAAGGATCACGAGAACTTAAGCTACGGGTACATACGGTGAGTCGGCACAGGTGTTTTGGCGTAATCACCCGAACTAGGTGGATGAGGTACCACCTCCAAAATCTTTCACGCCGTATCAGAGGACCTCAGATGCATTTAAGCCTCCCCTCCCTCGGTGAGAGTGTTTTCTGGATACTCGTGGGACCTCTGTAAAGAAGATTTTTCCCAAAAGAGGACAGTAACGAAGTGCTGGCTGGTTTAAGTGCAAGGGGTCTTTTTAAGTTACCCGCGGAGGAAACCAACACTACTCCCATGACGAATTCTGCGAGACTCTGCCATGAAGACAGTATAGAAAATTGTACGGCGTATCTAGGCAGTGGGCAGGCCAAGCGTTATTCCTTCGCCATCATGTTATTGTGTGTAATGATTGAAAAAGTCTTAGGTTCGCACTCAGACTTTGGAACCATTTTATTCAACTCTTTCTTGTTTTTGCGTAATTACTTCTTTCAAACTTACAAGAAGTGCTAATATACTCATTACGAGTTTGAATTGCCGCAATTTGTTTCAATTATAGTTTTTCACGCTGAACTCGTTTACTACGTCAACAGAAATGTTTATTCGATTTGAGTAATCCAATAAGTCAATTGACTAATTTACCATTTTCTTGAGTTTAGTGCAGTAGTCGTTTCTAATTTGTAAACAAATCACATCGATTCAACATTTCTTACTCGAATGATTGTGGTCGTGTTTTATTTACGGCGGCAAGAGGTGCCTCAATTTAGCTTCAATGTACACCTAAACTTATTGTTACTTTAATAACGAGGGATATTTTTACTTTGTAAGCATTTATCTAGTTATTTTATAACCCAGTGTAGCTACTGCTACGGTAGTTATAGAAAAAAATATTTTATGTGCAGATTTTATTTGTTGGTGCTCAACACGTTTCAGTTGTAAACCAATATAATTATATTGTAACACAAATTATTCTATCGAGACATAAACTCTTTATCGTTACATTGTAAACATAACACATTTCCTCCCGATATAATTCTTATTTTATGTACTACTTTTACCTTTATCATAAAATTATATAAGATGCTTCTTTCATCTTTATTGTAAATAAAAATACGCTGTCAGACCTGAAATAAAATGAAAGTGATGTTTTTTTATTTATAAGGTAAGTAGTAATCTTATCGTTAGTCGCTTCCGAATAATACTTGGTTTCAATTTTATTTGATTTTCATAAAAGTAATAATGTGACTTCCATAACTCTACGGCCTAGAGCTAGAGCCTAGAGACATTTCTAATTTTTAATAATGTTAAAGTTTACAAATACCCAAGGTCTTTTTAGTTGCTTTGTAATTTTGTACATAGTGGTGTGGGATTAAAGAAATTAATTTTAATGAAAACACCAAGAAGGGAAGTTGGTAATTTCAAAAACTTTTAATTAGTTTGCCTCAAAGTGTAACATTGTGGATGAAGTCTTTACCAACATAGAAAATACAAGCCTAACGTAATAGTTTTACAGAATTCATTATGTAGCTAATGAGACTTTTGAAATCGTCAGATAGCGAAGGCTGGAACCTCAAATTTTGATTTTAGATATGGATTGAATCTTTAGTTTGTGCCGTTCTGGCGTATTTTTATTTCTAAGAAAGAAAATAGTATCTCAGTATAGACCATTCCAAAATATAACAGCAAAATTTAATATATTTGTAATATCCAATTGAAGTTCGTACCTTTGGAGAGACTCGGAGCCAAAAACTCAAGTGCTGTTGAAACATATAAGTATAGACATGATTACAAATTTTTAAAATTTTTAGGGTTAATTAATTAAATAATTCTCGGCGCATTTAACAATGCGGGATTGCTAGGAAAATTATGTTGACCGCCTGGCGTATTTGGTATAGACGTGCTACCGGAAATAGCAGAGTCTTGGGTTCGATTCCCGAGGTGTTTGGTGGAAAACAAATTTTTGCATTTAAAGTTTTTTCACATATGTGTGTATGTTGGGGTTCATTTGCAACGTATTAGAATTATAGACATGATGTAGCTACTTTGACCTATTCCATTAAGTTTGAAAGTGGTTAGGTCTACATCTCGTTTTCGTTGTTAAAATTAATACTTCTTCGATTGATTGAGCCGATTCGCCGACACTATAAAGTTTCACCATGCATAAAAAATTATTGCATTGGAATGATTTTTAATTTTTAATCGAATCATGTTTGTTTATCAATAACAATTATGTGTGAAAGATAATATCAGCCAAATGTTCACCACAGCTTCGGCTGCCCACATCAATCCGTTTGTTAAAATTTAGGATGTCATTCTGGCATAATTTCTCCTCAATTCCACAAATATGCCTAATTATCTTGCACTTTAGCTCTTAAATTGTTGCTGACTTATTGGCATAGCTCGTACTTTTGAGATAACCCCAAAGAAAGAAATTGAAGGGTGTTAAATCGCACGATCTCGGTGGGCAATTGACATTGTTGTTTCGCGAGATAATGCGTCCCGGAAACTTTTCGTGCAATAAAGTCATTGTTCCATTAGTTGTGTGGCATGTGGCATCGTATTGTTTATACTACATATCGTCCACATCCATATTATCCGATTCAGGCTATAAAAAGTCCGTTGTACGTACGATAGCGTTCACCATTCACAGTAGCAGCATTACTGTCATCATTTTCGAAAGAAAACGGTCCAATTGTTCCTCCAGCCTAAAAACCTCACCAAACAGTGACTCCTCGAGTATGCATCGGTTTCTCGACATTCTCTCTTGTGTGTCCATCGCCCCAAATTCAACAATTTTGCTTATTAACGTATCCAAAAAATCACGTAATGCGCGTTATTCATTTATGTTTAAACGCCCATTTTCCACCACCTATCTATATATGACTGAAATTGATAATGGCTGGATATAGAGGGCAGGTTGTTCTCAATATGAAACTATTTTTTTGCCTTCAGGTTTTATTCGCCACTCTGATGATAAAACTCTTATTAGCCCACCCTTTATATGAAGCGCCCTGTCGCAAATCCAATCATTAAAAAGCTAAAAAAACCTATTCATTAAGAAAAAATAATAAAATGTATAGACGGGTATATACGAGCTGTTCATAAAGTAAATATTAATTACTATAAGTATACGTAGTTCTCATAATGTAAAAATTAATTTCTTTCGTTTTTTCCTTTTTTGCTTAAAACGTTACCTATCAAGTTTCAGTTCATAAACATAATTTTTCGAATGCTATGCAGTAACGCTTCATTCTTATTCTTATACAAGTTATAAATCTTAGTTAAGCAGAGTTTTATAAGTTTGAGGTAATGGGGTATTTCATATAAAAAATCGATGGTTGTGAGTAAGGTTACATAGGCAATATATGAAGATTTCATGCTGTGAATAGAATTAGGGGTGTAAGCGAATGATAATCCGCAACGTTATCGTCACATTTTGTTTACACAAAAGACCTTTTACTTTAAAAATAGAATTCAATTTTAGGTTCTTTTTGCATTCAAGTTGTTTTTGTACGTCGACAAAGCCGGTCTCATCCGAGGCCCTTTAGCGACACAATAAAATACGTCAAAAAATAAAAAATTATAATATGCAGATTCTTTTTTAAATCAATCACCAGCAATCTAAAATGTTTTATAACCTAAAGGCCGTATACAATGTGTTACATTCATATTGTCAGATTCGTAATAACGCGCGTTATTGAAAAATTATTGAATTGTGGTAAGTAATCGATTATGTATTTATTCAATACTGATAATTTAATATCAGAAATACGGAAATTCGGCACATTTTCCATTACGCTTTCAAATCTTTACACTATCGATGCCTAGGGCTTCGCCACAGGAGCCATAACTTTAGAGAACTGTGACTTTCGAACATTACACGCAACTTCCCAAAATAAGCGTTTTCTACTAAACCCATTTAGGAACAAATGCCGTTTTAGGGAAATTTAGATTTAGTAACTTCACTTTCTCGTATAAAATTTATATTAGATCTCTTGCGTCTGTTTTCAACAAAATGCTTTTTTTATTCTGATTAAGGAAAATTCTAATATAATTTTGCTTATTCCAAAACCTACATGTAGAAAATCTACAAAATTTACGTTTAAGTGAAAGAAAATTTAATCAATTGTTAAAGTTTTGATCTTCTCGAGAGTGATAAATCTTGACAAAGAATGTTTCAGGACTTGTTCCTCCTAATACTCCTAATTTTGCAAATGAACGTTTCTCACGTTTTGCGGTTTTGTAGCGGTGCGGTTCTCGAATATCTTTTTCTTGATTTCATTTTTGGTAACAATAATTGTAATGGAAAGTTGTTGTATAAATCGATTTAGGTCGTACGTGCGAGGTTTTATAATTGATCTATTTACTCTTTAGTCTAATATTGTTTTATGACGTCTTATAATAAATTAACTTTATCGGAACACGATGCACGGTTTACAATGAAAATTTATGTATATGCTGCTTGCGTATTTACAAGTAGATGCAGGTGTAATTTCCCATGTGCACAATCTCCTAGCTAAAATGGTGAGGTTTTATAACAAACGCGATTATACATATTTATGCAAGGCAACCAGCTATGTATACTTAATAGTTGAAATAAGTAATCAAGAGGACTACACACAACAAATTGCGATTGGAGGCCGGAAATTAAACTTTCAACTTAAGCTTTAGCTTGTATATTTTCTAAAAAGATGTCAATATATTAAATATGTGCGGTTAGCTATTTTTTAATAATCGGTTTCAATTTACCGAAATAAATTGATTTTTTCGTTTTAAATTTATATTGAGAAAGTCGGAAAATTTTAATGTAGTATGTCATTAATTTTCTTCTTCGACATTATTAACACTGTTTACGGAATATTCAAGGCTATTAAAAACTGCTTACTTAATTTATATAAAATATTTATTTATTTGGGACCAACTCCCAGACATAAATTGGGTATTTTATTAATTAACGCACGAATGACATTTAAACTCAACCAAATTTTGAACTAAATTACCGCTTACGCTACTACTACCTTTCATCTCTATCAAATTTTTAAAAGCGAATTAATAAGGTAATATACTTGGGAGATTGGGGAAAAAGGTAAGGTAAGGTGTCTATTAAAAAATTATTAATATCAAAAAGCTACCTCGTGTTGATGTTTTCTCCTTTTTTATAAATCGTGTAACATCATCTTTTCATAATTTTTCAGGTATAATGAGACATTCTTATTTTAATAAATTATTTCGCATTAATTATACAAATAAAAAGGTGGAAGGTTAAAATCTCTTACATTACTTTTATTTGAGTTTTTGAAAATCCTCTTAACAATTGAAAGGGTTTCTATTATTTATAACTGAAAAATTCCGTGCATTCCTGAACTCTTGTTGCTTTGTGCAGAAGCTTCCTACAGCGGCTATGTTACGAACAATATTCATCTGGTGTATTCAAACAGAAAAAGAATTTTATTATAGTAAGAAAATAGTTGAACGAATAGTACTACTATTTTCAACCGAATAAAATAATAGAACTGCTTACACAGTTTGGTGATTAACGATAGTAAGAACAAAGATGTAAAAAAATAGTAAGGAAGTGGAAACAAAGTGGAAAACGTAGGTACGTAAATTAAAATTTCTATATTAAAAGGACTTAAGGTACCTAAGTTGAAACTTTAATACGTGTGGAAAGTGGAAAATTGAATATTTTATAATAATAAATTACAACGGAGTATATTATAATGGTGTGAGTGTGGAAGTTAATATTTAGACACAATTTTAGGTGTTTAAATTCAAATAAAATACGTAGCAGAAAAATGAAATTCATTCAAATTAAAAAAATTCAATTAGGTGAGAAATAAATGTTCGATTGAACCAGAATTAATCTCTAATTTAAATAACAATCAAAGAAATTGAAAAAAGCAAAAAAAGAACTATTTAATCATTTTCATATTAGACTTTTATACTCCGAATAAATTTTCGATTACTAAATCAAATTTGTTTTACGTTCATTAAAATCTTTTCGTCTGCATATTGAGATTACTCTATTTTATTACTTTGAGGTAAAAAAAAATTAGAAAATGAAAGCTTTAATGAATTGAGAGGATCGCTTACATATCAAGTGACTAAAATTTTCAAGGGAGGAAACCGATCCCGACGCCAGCCAATCGTAACTTCATTAGATCCAAATTTTCAGCGGGTGATAAAAATATTGTTAGTTGACCGTTCATGAGTTAAGTTGCCTGATGAATTTACCCCCACTTAAGAGTTTTCAGGTGGAAAAGAAGAGTTGACGTTATAATTGGTTATTGAGTAGGATCTTTTCGTGAAAAATGAACTTTTCAACATTTCATGTGCGAGTTTCTTTTTATAAAAGTGTCACTGTTCGCGAGGAATAACCCAGAAACTTACATTGAAAGTCTTTTCAAGGTCATTGCAGCAGAATATTACTCTTAATTCATATTTTTGGCCTCTCATTATGATGTGTCCCAAATATTGTGTTTTCTTTCCATTACAGTTTTGCACATAGGTGCTAGAACCTACGCTAAAACCTTTTTCAAATTAATGATTCCATACCTTCTTGAGTACCAAAATCCGTTGGTCGTCAAAATGTCGTCCTGTACGGGGTAGCTCTAGGGGGGTAATGTGAAAAATTCCCAAAAACATTAGCTAGTCCAATTTTAATCTACTAACCCTCAGGACAATTTTTGTTGAAGTACAATTTTGATTAAAGCTAAGGTAACATTTCAACACAAATTTAAAATTTTGTGACATGTGAATTGACCTCCAAGGCCATGCGATTAAATCTAAATAAAAAAAGACGTTAAATCTAACGTCATTGGACAATTTTCTATAGGGATATGTGAAGTCTGGTTTATGCTGGTAAACCAGCAACAATTGACACTTTGGAAACTGTTAGTCTTAATCGAAATTTTGTATAAAGGCAAAAGTAAGAATTATTGTATGAGCTAGAAAAGGCGCATCGAATATACCCAAGTGAAAAGAAATTCAGATTTTTCTTCGTTCCTTCAAACTAAAGCTAACCGGAATACTTACTGTTTGTTAAGCATTTTTTCCATGCATTTACCTAGCGCCTGGTGCTATTATAAGCAAGTACAGACTTAGATTGCGTTGTTTTAGGTTATTTGATTAAGGACCGAGATAACCATCTCCTAATAGACTTCCTAATAATCGTTGCCTATTAATTTTTTGTTGCTATACGTAAATTATTCGGAAGTTTATTAAGAGATGGATATCTTCGCTCTCATACCATCAAAAATACCCAAGTTCTTTGTGCTCGTTCAAGCGACTGTGCAGTCGAATAATTCGAGGCGATGCCAAGCATAAGGCGGAAATTTTACTTGTTATCGTGCACTCGTTTGACTATTCGTAAAATTTCTGAAAGTACGCCTCACGCTCGAGGTGCTTTTTTCTCCTACATAATACGTAATAAAAATCAAATTTTAACGTTTAACTGTACTATGGGTATTTCGTATTTTTTATATGCTATAGTGTTACTTAAAAAGTAATCAAATTTTTCACAAAGCAAATTGTGTTTCGAAAAGTTTTAGAAATACGTTCAATTAACTTGAACGAGTGAAAGCGCGTGAAAGAAAAGTTACACAAAAGACTTTATCAAAATACATGTAATGTAGTGGAAATGATATTTTTATTGCAAATTGATTGAATTTGCTGATGGATGCTTTATAAGTTAAATCTATTGCCTCGCAAAGTACATTTTGAAGATTTCTTGAATAAACTCGAAAGATTTACATTACTTATAAGCACTTATTACTTATAACGTTATAACGCTTTATAGTACTAATAAATTATTTAGTAGGTAAATCTAAGAAACGTCGCAATTAATTATAAACTTACGCTATGTTAAGTTTTAACAAATCACTTTGTCAAGTTTAACACTTACACCACCATCAATAGTTTGTTTCACTTTCCAATAGAAGGAGTTTCTCAGGTAGGTACTCGAGAAACTTTTATTTCCACTCTCAACTCATTTCTTGGAGTTGAAAAAGTGTTTCTGCACCCAAATTTACTATACCTAAGGATGAAAATTCCAACGTTATCGAGAAAATTGAGTAATTCGGTACGCTCTTCCATTTTGTTGCTGCGCATAGGTATTTAGTGGCGTAGTCGAATTATAACGACGCTCGTTTTCTTGAATCCGTAGGAGGTAGGAGCTTTAATTACCTTGTAAAACAGTTAGGCAACTTACTCTGGTCGTTTAACAATTACGTTAAGAATTACATATTTATCTATAGGAAAATATTATCTTATTTAAGTGTTGAACACCTGAACCAGAAAAAGCTTTTATGTTGTAAATTTTGAGGGGCGGGTTTTGTATAACACACTATAATATTTATAATACATAATGGTAATGGAAAAGCGTATAAAAGTTTTTCAACTTTTATATTTATCGACTATAAAAACTAGAAATATTGACCTTCGTCGTTAAAAGTAATTTAAAGTGTAATTTTTAAGCCAATAATTACTCGTGGTTACTAATTGCAATTAAAACATTATATTTGCCCTTGAGGTTAGCCAAATTATAATAAAGTACTACTAGCGAGCCAATTAACTTACCGTTTAATACGTGTACGATGAGGGTTTTAGGGTTTGCGTTAGATGGGTTACACGTGTATTTTCCAGAGTCCGAAGCTTTTGCTCTTTGGACTAGTAGATAACTCACGGTGATATCTCCCTTTTCGGTGATTACGCTAACACCCCCTCGAGGAGAGTCGTAATTAATCTCCTATAACAAATTAGAAAATAAAAATTATAATCCTTTGACTCAAATTGAGCTTTAAATAAATTGTTATCGACGCACACATTATTCAAGCTAATTATTCCGTTGTGCCCTAAATTCTCAATTTACTCAAACATTATTAAAATGTGAAAAATATTTTACGTAAAATCCGGACTCGTCTAATTAAAATGTGTAATCAAAATTTACGTAACAATATAAATTAACCTTAACATAAAGA
The DNA here is from genome assembly GCA_950108345.1 of Malthinus flaveolus. Lineage (NCBI taxonomy): Eukaryota > Metazoa > Arthropoda > Insecta > Coleoptera > Cantharidae > Malthinus > Malthinus flaveolus. Next base: position 66,888,439 of record OX467285.1, read on the forward strand.
ATCAAGAAGATAAAGCAATATTTGTAGCTTTCTTAATGCGTCTTATATTTCCGTAGAATACAAGTTGGTAAGGCTCTCTTCTGTTGAGAGGCAATTCATATCCCTGATTTATTAGGTTGCTACAACATGAAACGTTGCTTTATATCCCAAAGGGACCCTCGTGTTTTACATCAAATGAGAAATTTGAGATGAAATGCACTTTTAACGCAAGTTTTCTTCGTATTACAAAATTAAACTGCATACACTGCATACTCGTTTCGTTTTATTGTTGAGTTTTAAATAACTTAAATAATTTAAATATAAATATTCATTAGGACTTCGACAATCAAAGAGAAATTTAGTCGAAAAACTTTGAAATGTATGTAATTTTGCTAAAAGTATAGGGAATTATCTTCGATGGGAGAGGTGTTAGATTTCTGTAATGAACGTATATAAACTGCCCTCTGAAGCACGGGGTTTCTCTGTGCGTTTTTTCGATCAAATGATAGGTACGTTTTTGTCAATTCTTTTTAATATAGAAAATTGAACTTTTCCGTACAAGAAGATGTCACTTTCCCAAAATACGAAAACTGCAGTGGTGTAGCATTAATGACTTCAGTTTTTGTAAAACTGATAAAAGGAAGTATCCCTAATATTACTTTAAAAAATATAACAACTAACGAAAATTTTAAGGTAAAAATCAACTTAGTAGTAATAATAAACAATTTAGCACGTCTCGATTTCTAAGCTACTCTGTGTCAACTATAACGTCTCATCGCGTCATAGCGTCTCATTATAAAGTGTCCGGATCGTCGAAAGCTGTGGTACAGCTGCTACGAAAATGTCCTCGTGGTCGTCGTCCCCATAAAATATTAAATATTCAGCAATCGCACAGACAATCTAACTGCCACTCATGAAAGCTCTGACGATTAAAGTGACAAAAATAAAAAATATGACTACTAGCCATTAAATACAAATGCCCTACTCTTGATATTAAAATAGAAGTGCCAGGAAAGAATGTGTAAAGACATCCCTCAATCCTAAGAGAGATGGAAGGAAACCCAATACCTACTTAGTAGGTATTTAGTATGATGTCTGACAATAACCAGAGCATACACCATCGAAAAATCCTACGGAATTAACATTCCAACAAGGGAAGAATGGGAATGCAAGGCAGTCAAAATAAATGAACTTGTGTTCTATGCAGCCGGCCCTAAAAACCCAACAGGTACAGAAACTGGAGTGATCGGGGTCAGAAACTTGAGGCAAGGGCAAGGCCGCAAGACAAGCTTAAGCCTAGGGGAGCTCGTAAGACTTTTCCAAGTAAAACTTTACGCTCTTCTAACATGTGCGCAAATGCTGTTAGATTAAGGGTATCACAACCAAAGAATCTTTATAGTATCTGACAGCCAAGCGCTGAAAGCGTATGATGTGGGATCCGGACTAGTAAGAGACTGCATCCGCAGACTGAGCGATCTAAGGGGGGGGGAGAGTTTGTAAATCTGGTATGGGTGCCAGCTCATGCCGACATACCAGGGAACGAAAAATCTAACGATCTGGCTAAAGAGAACGGCAAAATAAGACCCAAAATAGGACCAGAACCAGTCTTAGACATAAGGGAAAACTCCTGGACAGAGACATTCTAAAGTCCAATTGGAAAAACCATCTAGCAAATAAACCAGCTCTCTACTCAGAATGATTGGAGGTGACTGGCGACGGCAATAATAACGATCCATTGCCAACTTAAAAAGCACCTATATACCATGGGACTAGAAGAAGACCTACTATGCAGAAGATGTGTAGAGAAAGAGGAAACTCCAATTCATTTTCTGCTATATTGTAAGGCTTTCAAAAGAATTCGCAGCATTCTCGGACAGGATAAGATGCTCAAAAGAGAACTGTCCAAATTATCGATAGAGAAAATTCTTGACTTTATCGAAAGCACAGAACTCAAATAAAAGAAGACCACTCCCGAGGCGCACAATAGATCCGCGAGGTCGCGATACAAGGAATCACTGGGGGCCAGCCGCAAAACCGCAATATATAAGATGAGATATATTTATGGTTCTTTCATTTTCATCATTAATCTGTTATACACAGCACTGATTCTTCACTGAAAGCTTTGGTGGGGAGTGAGCTTTGTCAATTTAGATCTCGAAACCTTTAAAGATACTTCATTTATTGATCCAGGCGTTTTCGCGCTTGGAGCTTTTTGCTCTAATAGAAATAAATGTTTTAATTATTAATGCAATTTTAAAAAGTAATCGCGTACCAATTAATTTTTGTAAGTTTCCTCTTGTTTTCTCATTTTGTAAAAGATTAAAAATTACTCTCTATAAAAATTTGACATTAAAAGATCAACTTTAAAAATAGACTACCAAGTTTGCATATTAAATAGACTTGGGTATTAAAAGGCATTCTTGAGTTTGCAGAATGGTGTTACCACCTTAATTAGTTATTTTTAAAACTTGAAACTTTTAAAAGTTTCAACTTGTGACAAAAAGTAATACACAATTTATAACTATTTCGTTATTTTTTCAAAGGTGGATCGATTGAGCATTTCGTATAATATAAAAAACGTTTAGTTTAATTTGAAATTCTTACTTTTTAATTAATTTGTCGAGTAACGGTTTGCAAACTATTAAAATAGTAAACCGTCTTCAACAGACTGCTTGCAAATAATTTTAGACGTTGAAAGCTTAATCGTATTAGCCTTTCGCTTTCCCATAACGTATAAAGGAAACAGCTGATTAGTTTAACAGTTCAACATAATTCCTCAATGTTGATAATAATACAGACTTCAAAATAAAAAGTTACCGAGCTGTCTTAAGCCGTCCACAAACCTCGTGATTTTTCATCGGTCATCGAGATAAGCCGTCGTGATTGGTTTTCAAGCCCTGTGAGCCTCATTGAACATGAGGTTCAATCACGACAGTTTGTCACGATGACCGATCAAAAATCACGAGGTTTGTGGGCTCGTAGAGCTTTAAAGTCAATCACGACGGCTTGTCTCGATGACCGATGAACAATCACGAGGTATAAGTGGATTGATTTCGGAATGCCCTAACCTTTCTGCTGTTATTTTTGAAGGTTGAGTCCCGATAGAAGGCCCTATCGTTCTAAGCTTAGTTGCATGACAATTAGTAAAGGCTTCAGTGGAAATAACTGAAGACTCGACTAATCATCAGAGACTTAAAAAAACTTTATTAGGTACATTTATGTTTAAATGGGGTACGAGAAAGTTAGATTTGTGCCTGTTAAATGTCATCTGTAGTCTATTGCAAAATACTTGAGTGTTGTATATAGGCCGTATCGCAAATAATAAATTACTATAACTGTTATCTTAACAGTTTTCTTGTATATTAAGACCTAATAACTAATAAGCCCCTCTTGAGACTTCTTCTGAATAATACGAGTATCTTAACAAAACAAGACTCCTACGATGGTACGTTAAACCGCATAAATCTGCTCCAAGAACTGAAATTTCTTTAAGAATAAAATTTAAAGCGTTTCTGAAGGTTTTATAATGTTGCAGGCTATAAAAGTATAGATAGAATCAAGAGAAATGTTTATTTTATTCTTATTTTAAAAGAACTTTCGGTGTTAACATTTATTAAGTTTTTCTGTATAAGCGAGGTATCTCGTCGTAACAACTATTTTCAGATCGTAGTAATTTAAAAGGTACCTACTGACTTTCAAAATCACATTTTGTAGCCTTTTTTTTCATTCGAAAACGTTCCTCAGATTTATGAAGCTCATAAAATATTTTGTTCACTTGCTTAGTTAATTTGTTTCTGGGGACTTTGAGCTAAATTGCAAAATGGTACAACATTATGTTCTTTTGAAACTTTAATGGAAGCTAATTAAATCTCTATCTCAGTGAATATAATAGACATAAACTTTAAGTCGCTCTTCTATCGTTTATTTACACTCACACTTGAGTTGGTCAAAATAGTGCTTGCACATTAATCAAATCGATGCCATCAAACTCTCATTAACAAAATTTTGAGTGTGAGGCGTGGCAAATTTAGATACCCATTTGATGGTAATCTATAGCACCATTTATAAATATTTAGGTGGCAATTGTATTAAAGTTTCGTTTAATTTTATTCTCGGTTAGTGTACCAGGTTTTATAAAACAATTTAAGAATGAGAGCTTCGGTTAAATTACGCCCACGTATCTTTATCTTAGTTTCTTTGAAATAAAATTTTAAATGGGCCGAAAACATGTAAAATGCATTAATTTTATTAAGATTGCATTGTTTCTACGATTCAACGTATCAAATTAGAAAACGAAGAGGGTCAAAATATAACCAAAAAAGGGAATTAGGTTGAAAAGCTCGAGCGAATCCCTATTCTAAAATTAATAAAGAAAGTGAAAATGAGTTCGTAATAAAAATCGCTGTGAATTTTCTAATATTATTCGGAAAGAAGCCAGTGTTTGTATTCGGTAAACATTTTTTTGTATTGATATTGAATTTTAAGGCCAAATGGCCAATTAAGAGAAATAATTGGATTTGAGCTTTTAGGGTTTATTTAAAATTAAATTTTACAAGAAGTTTTGAATAAGACAGTTGATGATATATTAAATCTCTGATAATATCATCTAAAAGTACATGCGAAAAATTGGTTGTCCTCCTGGAAGGGGGATGAAATGTTTTGGAGGTATCTTTTTTTAAATTTATTAAATTTAATTTGTATGGACACAAATAGAAATTTCTTAGAAGAGAGCAAGCCGAGCTTAAATCAAGAATAGAAATGGAAATAGCGCTGGAGGCGAAAATTTTTGATTGTTTAAGGTCAAACGGCTTAAAATGAAGTTCAAAAATTTCAGAAATTTTAGAAGAGATTGATAGTGGCTCTCAAACAGGTGTTTTACAAAAACAAAGTACGTAAACACTAACAGAATCTATTTTCTAAATTATTCAAAGTAAGAAGTTGAATCGTGAGTTCCAGGCATTAGCCAGGCCTTGCCCTTGCGGGTGTCCATTTAGTCACTATTCATCATACCTAGTATTCGAATTATGCGTTGTTTCCGCTTTGCGTATGAATCTATCGCCTTCTTGATGATATTATAGGGCAGTGTTTTCGGCCCGTCGGTCGATACTAATTTTTATACAGGCATTAAGCATTTCCTGTCCTATGCAGGTGCAGTGTGTAAGTAAAAACATCTAACGTCCTATTTTAGCGCTGGTGACTTATGCGCTCGCAGAGAGATTCAATAGAAGAATAAAATAGAAGGAGATTATTTATTATTATACCTCTTTGCTAGTGGTCAAGTCACCATCGCCAAAACATAACGTTTTCAGTTTTTACTATTATAGGTACCTTTTGTACCTACTCACAACTCGTAGGCGATAGGCGATAGACATAGCACACTATGTCAGGGGATAATTCTGTACTCCGGGGAGGGTATCTCCCTCCCTGACAACCCTCTGGATTCAACACTACCTAAAATATTCTTTCAATAACTATTTAATAACCAGCAGACTTACTTGGGAATTATGCGTCCATGAGATTGATGGTGGTGGTTCTGGACTATGTTGAACTATGCAAGTTAAATTCATTGTGCTTTCTTTATTGATGTACATTTCTGGAGATCCTAATAGTGTTGTGATAGGTTCTGAAAAAAAAATTATTTTTAGTCGAGTTTACCACAATTTGAATAGAATCAAAACTGAATAGAATTGACATTAATTATCTTTCGTTAATCAGTGCCCTACTTTATGAAAGTGGGATTATATTAGAAGGATTAAGGTAGAAACACTTTCTAGCATTGTAACCACGGCACGGCAAACCAAACACTCTTTACATTTCTGACCTAAAATTTTAAAAATCAGTTGACAAGTTTGGTTATCAGTTGCTTCCAGATTGCTCCAGCCTACTGGAGTCTAAGGACCAAATGCAAGAATATAACTCAGCTCACGTTATAGTCCGGTCGATTTAGATATTCGAAGGTGCATAAAGTTCCAACAAGCTGAAAATCAGTAAAATTGTTCAAAACATAATTATAAATAAAATTTTAAAGGTCCCCATCATTCCCGTGTGTGGAAAAAGTTTTATTCGAGGTCAAAGATATAAAAAATGAGTTTTTCGCGATTTTCAGCAAAACGGTAAGTATTATCATAAAAGTATCTTAAAAAAAATTGTAGATCATGAAATTATATAAAAAAAGTGTATCAATACTTTTTTTCCTACGAGCCACCGTTTCTGAGATATAACGATTCAAAAAGCTGTTATCGTCCACTACCTCATAGGTGGCGTGGAAACGTGTTAAATGAGTAAATTTGCTGCTACAAAAACGTCCTTAAAAAAATTGTACTGAAAACAATTACAATTTTAAAAATACGATTACAAAGATAAAGGACCACTTCTCCTTGTACTATAATTTGAAATAATTCGTACGAGCCGTTTAATAGTTATTCGCCGTCAAACTCGAAGAACGCATTGCGAGTTAAATGAGTAAATCTACGGCTTCAAAAATGTCGCTTAAAAAAATAACACTGAAATGATTGCAATTTTAAAAACACGATTACAAAGAAAAAGGACCACTTCTCCTTGTGCTATAATTTGTAATTTGAAATAATTCGTATGAGCTGTTTAAAAGTCATTCGCCGTCAAACTCGAAGAACGCATTTCGAGTTAAATGAATAAATTTACGGCTACAAAAACGTCGCTTAAAAAATTGCACTGAAACGATTGCAATTTTAAAAACACGGTTCTAAAGATAAAGAACCAGTTCTCCTTTTACTAAAATTTGAAATAATTCGCATGAGCCGTTTAAAAATTATTCGCCGTCAAACACGAAAAACCCATTTCGAGTTAAATGAGTAAATCTGCGGCTTCAAAAACGTCGCTTAAAGAAATTGCAATGAAACGATTATAATTTAAAAAACACGGTTACAAAGATAAACGACCACTTCTCCTTGTACCAAAATTTGAACTAATTCGTATGAGCCCTTTAAAAGTTATTACGTAATATGCACACGTTTCCACGCCACCTATGAGGTAGTGTACTTAGCGCAACTTTTACAACTTTTTGAATCGTTATATCTCAGAAACAGTGGCTCGTAGGAAAAAAGTTTTGATACATTTATTATAGATAATTTTATTATCTACAATTTTGTTTGAAGTACTTTTATGATAGAACTTACCGTTTTGCTGAAAATCGCGAAAAACTCATTTTTTTACCTTTAACCTCAAATAAAAATTTTTCCACACACGGGAATGATGGGGAACTTTTAAATTTAATTTATAATTATGTTTTAAACAATTTTACTAATTTTCAGCTTGTTGGGACTTTATGCACCACTTCTCTCATTTTTTAGTCTAGATTGACCGGACTATTAGTCTCAAGTTTTTGCTAACTTTACCGACTTTCGCAAATTGTGCACCACCGCACCAATATCGAATAATTTAGAATACAGTGAAAATGGGCGGAGTTAGAAGAAACTTGAGGCAAGCGTTGAGTTGAGTTTTATACTTAAGTTTTGCCCTAACGTTAACCTACGTGACGTGACGATAATGTGTACCTAAAGCACCTAAACACTTCTTACATAGAATAAGGATCTGAAAACTGATTCATCTGACTTGAATGTACTACTACTTGACTACTATTTCAGGTTTCCGCTCCTGTACTCCTGTCTCCTGATGTAGTATAAAATAGTAATAACGCCACTTCTTTGATGTAATAAAAATCTATTAGTTTATCCACTAGGTCGGGCCTATCGTTCAAAAATATATCGTATAACTTTTCAGAACTTTTCCTTATTTTAATTTCGATAAAAAAATTTTTACTGAAGTGCTATAAATTAGTTTTATATGGTATTTTAGTAAACTTTTGTTTTAAATTTACACTTTATTTTTTATAGATGTACTTAGAACATAAAGAAGTGCCAATAGAAACAGTTTTATCTAACTTTGTTTGATTTATCGTCGAAGTTAGCAAAATTCCTTTTATCCTAGTCATTATTATCCTTTGAAAAAGTTGAACTAGTTTAAACAACGTAATATTTCAAAAATAATTTAGTTCATTTGTAACTTTTATTTTCGCCCTAATGCCTAAAAATCTATTATCGGGAAATATAGTCTTTAATTTATTTAAAAATCGCTTCGGAATAATTAAAATTTGAGTAATTTGAGTAGGGCTTTGAAACGTTTGCCTTTGATTTGATAAATTTCTAAATATTCGTCTTAGTAAAGTACCTTACGCTCAAGAGAAAATGTTAATTGAAAATGAGATATCGAAATTTTATATTAATTTGACAGTTAAATTCTAAACAACAAAGTATAAGATGATTAAACGATTTTGAAATTAATTTCGAGTTGGGTAGTTTTGTTTTCTTACAATTTTCACTTAATGTATTCCGAGCAAGTTTCTTCCACAACACGTAAACTTATTCTTATTGCCGTATTAAGTAAAGTTTTAAAGTGGTTAACTTTCAACTTAAAAGGGCAACAAACAACAACTTAAATCGATAAGTCTATATCCGATGTTGGGCTTTTAGTGAGGTGCACCCTAGGGAAATTTTGTCGGTTCACAACTGTTGCTGATTATCTATAGGGTACTTCTTAATTAAGTTGGAGTAAAAAGTCTCGTACGTAAAGATTCGCGACAATATAAGTATAGGCAGTAAAAAAACTTTTACTATAAATCTAATATAATCTTCGTTACTAACTTTCTCGCTATTTGACACGAGGAAGCTTCAATGCGTATCGAAATCAACTTGTAGGACTTACAAGTTTTGAACCACGTATCAAATTATATTATTTAATAGTTTTTGTTGGCGTATTTCTGAACCGACGATGATTAATTTTTGTAAGAATTTAACAATTGGATAAAACTACGTTGTTTTTAGTCGTCAACGTTCACAGCTGACGCCCTGCGCAATGTTTCGACTACAAGTTTCAAGATTTATTATTTTGCTAATTGTATGTGACCAAAAAGTATTGCATCTTTCCGTCAATCCAACGAGTGTCATGTTTGGCAACAATGATACCCTGTTTCGAGTAAATTTGAAAATTTAATTAATTATCGCGATATCTGAATTGGATGGGAGGATAAGAAATTTAATTGCAAATTCATTTTCATTTTTTAGGTCGGCCTAGTGCAAGTGTCCTTATACGAGTAGGTATATTAGTGGATTTTGAAAATTAGTTTTTCGTAAATTGCTTTTCATTTCATGGTAGAGATGCAATTATAAATGATATTTCTGTCCGAATTAAAATGATAATAAATTGTTATACGCTTTTCAAATCTATTAATTCAAATTTTTAAATTTAATTATTAACTTATGCAAATGAAAAGTAGTAATAGTATAATATGTAAATGTAAAAAAAGTATAGTGTTTTGCCTCTGAAGTTTACAAATTACAGTTGGCTAAAGCATAAATATAAAATGTGCTTTTCGGTAAGCAAATAAGGCCATTTTATCCCAAGTTACTGTAGATGTAGAAGGTCCGATGTTGCTAATGCCAGCACATGTGCTTCATTTGCATCATTACAATCTATTCCACACGAAGTGCTTGCGATGGTTGCAATCATAAAATTTGTATAAAATTGCGTTGTTTGCTGTGCAGCTTAGTTACTTTTAATGGCTTGTAACACATTTATCATGATAAAATGGAATAATTTGATAAAAAATGTGTTTCAAACAATTTAGCAATAGAGTCTATTGAATTTTTAAAATATGGTGTGTACTTAAAATGCCGTTTGTCGTTTCTACATTCACAAATTTGAATACCGAAAAAAGTATAAATTAATAGGTACCTACAGAATAATTTAAATTAGAAAAAATTCAATTTATAGAAGTCATAAGAGGAGCTTTATTTTGTGAAAAACTTTTAAAAAAAGATCTTACTTTTCTGTTTTCCGTATATCGTACAACGTACAACGAATACTTTTTATTACGTTACGAACACGTAGTTTCATCCCCTAACAGTCGACATCCCGAAGAACACTTAAAATGCTACGTCGTTGATGTATCATCAAAATTTTATTTTTATTTCTTACGATTTACAACACAAGACATTGCTTCACTAATTCGTCTGGATTTCATTTTGTTTCGATCATCAAATTTGTGTTCTTAATCTAAAATTTCCGTTTGTAAGTGCGTTGTTACACGGGTATTTGCGGGTCCCGCTTTGCAGGATGGCAACAACGCAAGAGCTTAAATGGCAGGTGTTACACGTATCCGTTTTGGCGGGATGTGCGGCAGCATGCTGCCGCAGTGCGGGATTGAAGGATGCGGGAAGCAAGCGGCGACACATTTAAGTGCCATTTACATAGACAGTAGTGTAATCGTTCTAGTAAGGGCAAGAATCGTCTAGAAGCTTGAATAGGGTTTTTTCAATGTACCCGTTTACAATGAAGTACAGTTGGCAAGGTCGTTGCTAACAATGGTCAGAAAGTTTGTAATGTTTAAACTTCTAGACCACTTTTCTTAGTAAATCGGCACCAGCCAATCATAGAAGTGCATCTCTCCCCCGCGGCCCAGCTATTTGAAATTTAAACAAAGATTTGACAAAATAGTTGCTTTGATTTTATTTCTTCATTTTGGTTTTCGGTAGTACTATTTTAATCTCATCGTTCAAGTATAAGAAAAAAGAAATAGGAAAAAAAATAAGAAAAAAAAAATGATTACCACTAAAGTCTATGTAAATGGTTTTACGCCACGTTGCCCACTTGGCGAGTTCTAGACCAGCAAACTACACCATCAATCTGCACTAAGTTCTATGTAAATGGGGCTTTAGTTGAATGCAGACTGCTACACGGCACGGTTGTGCGGCACCGTTTAAATTATTATTATGTTTGATACGGATAAATTTATTGAAAGTGTCCATGGGGAGCCAGCCCTGTGGGACAAAGCAGCGCCCGAATACTCCAATAAAGATAGTCGGCAAAGGGCATGGGTAAATGTGGGGGAGTCTTATGTATCCAGAGTGGGCAAGATTCACATGCAAAGAGAGAATTGAAAGGATGAACCTAAATAGTACGTACTGTACTAAGTAAGCTTTAAGTGCACAAACAATTTTTAACTTTGAACGGGACATACCTACGATATGCCTTGCAGTCACAACATCCAAAATTTAAATGTCTGTACATGCTGCGCGAGTTTCCCGCAGTCCGTTTATGCAGGAACGTGTAAAATCGTAACGCCATCCGTTTTTGCGGCACCCCGTTTTGCAGGATGCTGCAGAAACGGACCGTGTAACAACGCACTAACAATGTGAAGCTCATCGGGAGAATATTAATTTGTTCGTTAGTGTTAGTAGATACTAGGTGTAGAAAATTTAGTAGGCCTACGCTGGAAACTAAAAACAATTCTACAGTTCTAATACTGCGAAAGACAGGTGGTTGTGATTTTCCCTATTGGGAAAAATTTCAAAATTTGAGTTTTTTAAATTCTAAGAAACTGCCTGCCGTCCTTTGATGTCGTATTTTATTAAAATAAAATTTTCATGCAATTACAAATTTATTGCAAACAAGTTGGGACCTTTGGGAAATATTTACCTATCTCCATTTCTACAGAATATTTTACGTGAATATTTCACAACATCGTTTACGGTTTACCAAAAATAGTCCAAAAGATATTAAATAAAGTTATTATATCATAAGATAATAGGACACTTGCATAATATTTGTGACAGATAATTCATATGGGTTATTGTTAAATTTTTAATTATTTATTTATTTATATTATTTAAAGTAGGTACCCGAAAATTATCTGAAAATTCAACTCCATTTAAATCTTAATTCCAATAAATATAGACTTTGTAAGAACAGGTCTCGAATACCCGGAATACTCGCACATTATCAGTTTCCGGAGATTCTTTTACATCGAAAACGAAAATTTAGGAAACATTCCATCTTCACCATTCAGCACATTTGACCAAGACAGCTATCGAATTGACCCCCAACTCTGTAATACTGTACTGTATAAATAGTAATACCATACTGTCAAATTAAGACTGTAATTGAACCTTCACAAAATATTTTTACTCCCCAGTCTTCAGAAAACTCGACTGACATGCTAACTCCTCTAGAAACTGTTCCACAAATTAAATCACAAGTCTCTCCAATAAAAAACGTCCTCCGCGTTCAAGATCCTCCGAAAATTCACCAGACATTCAAGAATGTCTCATTTAACCAATTTTTGTCCAGCTCTCCCTACCAGATCAAATGTTCTTATCCACCCAACAATCCCAAACGGAAAATAGCAACACAGTTACCGCTGAAACGGCTGAAACCACCGAGCCCCCTCTCTAGAAAAAATGCTTCAGCCTAAGACCATAGCTGACATCAAGAAATAGATATGATTTTTCTTTCCAAGAATTCAAAACTATTTACGAAGATATAACAAAATCGCAAACTCCCCTCGAGACGGCAAGAAAAAACTTAACAAAGACGTGGAAAGGCTAATTGCCAGCCGTACAGATATACACGCAATCCCGCAACACCGGAAAATAAAGTATCGTTTAACCAGAGTAATATCCGACATTAGAAAAGCCGCAGAAAAAGAACTCGTCGACCAAGAAATCTTTACACTCTCATAAGATGAAGCTTACTAAAAACAAATCCTTCCATCAATATAATTATTAGATTGGGTATTTTCTATTTATCAACTATTCGGTATATCAGCTAATAGTGAAAGCTGATTTTTCTTAAAATAAAAACGATTATTACTAAACTCATAAAAGGCTTAGAATTATATAAACAATTGCTATTTGAATACCTATAGTTATGTTATGAAGAGCAATTAATTAATTCTGCACTTACAAATTTATTATATAAGAAAATGAATTATAGGCGCATCATCCACAACACGAAATATTTTGCTAGAATCAATGATTTATATTAATTTGTTCCATTTTAGAACAATCAATCATAAAATCGCAATAATAATTATTATCGTCATTAAGGCATTAAGCGATATTTATGAGTTTCCGTTGTTATAAATGGTTTCAAAGATTATCAAAACCGCTCTCTTTATAATTTCATTTATTGTAATTAATGGGGCCTCCAAAATGAAGAAATAAAACCAAATTAGCATTTAAAAATAGTTATCTATTTTCAAGCTATGGCATAAAGCTCCCAAGATAAGTATTCAAATTTTCCTTCATCATTATTGGAAAAAAAAATGACTAACACTTTATTTTCCAATTGCATTTAAACGCTATGCTAATTTAGTCTATTACAAGTAGCTTTAAGAAGATTCTATGGCGCAATTATCAGAAGCGGGCACTAAAGCTTTTTAATTAGAAGACTTTACAGTACAATTATATTAATGAGGCAAAACCGCTAAGAGGAACAAAGATACGACTACACCTTTGCACCCACTTTAATTGCTGTAGGAATTCTCGCCGAAGCCGCAACTAATTATTGATTTCAAATCGGTGAAAAACGAAGCTGCGTTTAAAAGTTTTAAAATTAACCGTTCCGATAGATAGATGTGTTAATTTGACAAATTAAATTCGACGATGCGGTGGGTAGTTTATTATAGTTAATATTTAACTTTAATCCTAAATATTTTTATGGTTCTGTTCTATATTTTTAAATTTACTTTCAAGTTTATGTCAAACTTCTAACTATAAAAGCAGTAAGTTCTTAGTTTTGGTATGGAAGACGATGCTTTTCATCGAAACTTCACTAATATATTTATAGATTTATACTGTATAGGTACGTTAGGCAGTGGCGGTATTTTCGATACAATTTAGGGAAAAATAATGTAGAAAAATTGATGTGGAAAAATCTTGGTTTTACTTTATTTTTCTTTTATAATTTTAGAATTTATTTCTTTGAAGTTCTGTAGATTGTGTATGGTGAGCAGTGAAACTCCAAATAATCTTGAATATCTTACAACCGTGCATTCCGAACATTTTCTGAAATTTTATAACGCCAAATGAAACATAATTTGCTTTGTGGTCTTTTTTAATATCCAATCGGGTTACTTTTTGTTCACTTTATACTATTTAAGGGCCAAACGCTTAAAATTTCATTGCCGCAAGCTGTAAACTGGAGTATTCGGAAATAAAGTTGCACTTAAAAGTTGAAATAAAAGTTAATTTTATATATTTTTAAATAAAAAAATGATAAGCCGTAAAATTTCAATTTTGAACAATCTAATTATTTATATTTAATATTTTCTGGCGGCGATAGTGTACTGAAAAACTTGTGTAACAAAGAAAAACAAACTTTAATTTACAAACTCAAATATCCACTGAATTTTTACTTAAAACGTAATTGAAGAATAATAAAAGTTGTTTGCTCATTTGTAAGTTTGAAATTTTTTGTCGCGGAACTTCATTCGAAAAAGGTTAATAATTCAAAGGCATGTCATTTTCAAGTTTTAAGTAAAAGCTTTTTCTTTAAAAAAGAGAACGCTAATTGTTCCACAAAAATGTGTTTATTATCAAGACACTCTTACAGCATTAACAATTCATTTTATATTCACTTTTGTGTTTGTTAATTACGAATTCATTCGACTCAAAAGAAATACTTTCGTCTTTTATATCTTTTAACTAAGGAGATTATTAATTAGAACCAAAAAGTCTAAATGGGGTTAATAAACGACGGAATTGCAAATTAGAAAAATTTTGTTTCGATTCATTTAATTTCCCTTGAAAAGCTTTTTTGAATGTGTATCGACGGCAAAATTAATTTTACATTTGGTGGTTTTATGTTTGTATAGATACTTCACTAGGCATAGGGACCAAAGCAAAGCTTGTGGCCACTTCTTCAAAGCAATTTAATTCAAAATAATTCGGTAGTACAAACAACAATTTAGGAGACCGTTACAATTATACAAGAGACACTTAATTATCGTGGAACTTGAAAGTTGTAACAAAACACTTTTGAGCTTGGAAATGATACTTGAAATGGAAGGCAAGAAAGATGGCCGTTGGTGTATTAGAAAGAGAGGGATTGGGCAGAAAGTGAACTACAAAAATTCCAAACTAAAATTATTATAATGTTATATTAAATGCTAAACTTGAGTGAATCTTTTATGCCTCTATGCTCTTTAAAGAGGGTCCGTGAAGTTGGCGAAAAGTTGGAAGCACTAATTTAGTGACACTCATACATCAAAAGTGCCCAATTAGTGCCCTTTAGTGCCGTTTTAAAAATTTCAAAAATCCTTCTACTTTTTGAGATATAAGCCGCGACTTTTTTTGGTGCCAACTTCCCACTTGGCACCAACATTTTTAAATTTCAAAAAAATTTCTGGGCCAATCAAAAGTGCCCGATTAGTGCCCTTTAGTGCCGTTTTAAAAATTTCAAAAATCCTTCTACTTTTTGAGATATAAGCCGCGATTTTTTTTGGTGCCAACTTCCCACTTGGCACCAACATTTTTGAATTTCAAAAAAATTTCTGCGCCATTCAAAAGTGCCCGATTAGTGCCCTTTAGTGCCGTCAAAACCGCATACGTCACACCAACGGTTTTCGAGTTATAAGCCGCGACTTTTTTTCAAGCGTGAAGTTAGCGAAAAGTTGGAAGCAATAATTTTTTATTGGTACCCATATTGTAGGCCTTCATTAGTGCCCTTTAGTGCCTTTTAGAAAATTTCAAAATTCCCCATAGTTTTTGAGATATTTGCGATTATATTACCTCTTTGCTCGCGAGCACGGTATGTCATACCCCCATGTAAAATTTAAACTTGCATAACAATTGTTTTACATCTTTGAGAAGTTGCCTACTTGTCTACCTTTAAAATATGGTGTTATTGACAAATTGACAGGATGTCTCTGTCGCTAGTCTTTATTATTACTAATTTACAAGCCGTTTGTCAAAGTGCACGCGGTTTTTGTGCATTGAGAAGTAGGTACTCCTACTCCCCCTTTGAACCCCTCAGAAGTAAGTGAACTTAAATATTTCAAATGGGCGGATAAAACAAAAATCCAAGCGCATCACTAATTTTATAAAACATCGTGTAGATTGAAGTGATACTGTTTACTTGTGTTTACTAAAAACAGGTGTTCAGCAAATTGTCGTCAAAATAAGTTGGACGACTGTTCCAACTTGTTAAAATTTATTTGACCACTTCAGGGTCATATAATCTTGTCAATTGGACCTGTACCGACACCGCTGTACGAATTTATTTCTCGAAATGTAAAGCTTTGTAGGTGTAATAGTTAAAATACTTTTATTTAAAAAATTTACAAGTATTACCTAATTCTTAAAACTATTATTTTTGAAAAAAGTATAGTATCTAATGCCGTAAAAAATAAAACTAATCTTATGGAAAAAATTGTATGTGTATTAACCCTAAAGCTACCGTGTGGGGTACCCGGGTACTTTTTCGGGCGGATGTTATTTGAGCACCAAGCTACCTGACCTTTTAATCCGACATGTTACAGAATCGGCAATAAAAATTCGTTTTTATTTAATTATAATTCAATTAGACTACTGTAGATCCACATTACCAAACCCAAAGCTAAATGCAATGAAATTAACTTTTATGAAGTTGTGTATTTTATAACCTGTGGATGTATTTGCCAGTGAAAAGTCCAAAAAAGGCCTTGTTGTTATTAAAACCTCATATGGCGTAAGTATATTTTCTTAACAAAATTGGGGGCGCAAAATTTTAAGAGGCAAACTTCGTTAATGCGGCACTGACTATTGTGTGAATGCTATTATTGCATGTAGTAGTCCAGTCAAAATAGACATTCAACTTCGGAAAAACTCGCATAGAGCTGAAAATTGGTACAGACCTTAAAGACCTCATTATAAATAAAACGTCAAAAGTCAAAAGTCCCCATCGATCCCACTTCTGCTAAAAATTTTATTCAAAGTCAAAGGTCGAAAAGTCGGCTTTTCGCAAATATCTCTCAATATTAGTCCAGTCAAATTAGACAAACAGATAGCATTTGAGGAAAAACCATTCAAAAGTTTTGAAAATTGGTATGGTTGTTCGTTATAACCTGCAGTACTACATACTAAAAGTCCCGGAAGGTGGGGTGCAAGAGGGGGGAGGGGGGCTGTTTAAAAGCAACTTTTTCTATTTAGTGCAAATAACTCGCCTTCTACAGATCTTACGTTGATAAAACTTCTTATACAAGTTACAGAAAATAATATTAGCTACAAGATTGGTCATATGCATTTTTGCCATACGTTTGGCCCTTTTTGAGATATAGCGCGGAGAAGGGGTTACAGTGAATTTGTTTACGAGATGACGCTGTATAAACTGCGGAGTAAGACAGTAAGTTTTACGAAAGGAATTAGCCACCAAAGTTAACCACTTCTGGATAATCCGGCACTAGATGAGGTAGAATAAAGAGGTCATTAAGAAAGTCTGACAACAAAAATCGTATTGTATTTTGTCTTCCCCTTTTGTGAAGAGGTTAAAGAAAACTTTTTTTGAAATTGTAACATTTGTGAGAGTGCTATTAAACTTCAAAAGCTTCTTGTTCACAACTTGGAAATGTGACAAAGATGTTGGTAAAAAAATCTTTAACTAAATCTTTATTTTACGCGTTTTAATAAGTAAATCTTTATAGTACCTCGAAATTGAGAATACGAAGCTTTTGAAATCAATAGCACTCTCCCAAATGTTACAATTTCGAAAAAAAGTTTTCTTTAACCTCTTCACTCTTCACGAAAGGGGAAGACAAAACCTGGCACGATTTTTGCTTTAAATATCTTTAGCTATGTCCTTCTTCTATTAGAAGTAATATAGGAAATCTTTATAGTACCTCCAAGTTGGGAATACGAAGCTTTTGTTTTATAAAATTAGTGATGCGCTTGGATTTTTGTTTTATCCGCCCATTTGAAATATTTAAGTTCACTTACTTCTGAGGGGTTCAAAGGGGGAGTAGGAGTACCTACTTCTCAATGCACAAAAACCGCGTGCACTTTGACAAACGGCTTGTAAATTAGTAATAATAAAGACTAGCGACAGAGACATCCTGTCAATTTGTCAATAACACCATATTTTAAAGGTAGACAAGTAGGCAACTTCTCAAAGATGTAAAACAATTGTTATGCAAGTTTAAATTTTACATGGGGGTATGACATACCGTGCTCGCGAGCAAAGAGGTAATATAATCGCAAATATCTCAAAAACTATGGGGAATTTTGAAATTTTCTAAAAGGCACTAAAGGGCACTAATGAAGGCCTACAATATGGGTACCAATAAAAAATTATTGCTTCCAACTTTTCGCTAACTTCACGCTTGAAAAAAAGTCGCGGCTTATAACTCGAAAACCGTTGGTGTGACGTATGCGGTTTTGACGGCACTAAAGGGCACTAATCGGGCACTTTTGAATGGCGCAGAAATTTTTTTGAAATTCAAAAATGTTGGTGCCAAGTGGGAAGTTGGCACCAAAAAAAATCGCGGCTTATATCTCAAAAAGTAGAAGGATTTTTGAAATTTTTAAAACGGCACTAAAGGGCACTAATCGGGCACTTTTGATTGGCCCAGAAATTTTTTTGAAATTTAAAAATGTTGGTGCCAAGTGGGAAGTTGGCACCAAAAAAAGTCGCGGCTTATATCTCAAAAAGTAGAAGGATTTTTGAAATTTTTAAAACGGCACTAAAGGGCACTAATTGGGCACTTTTGATGTATGAGTGTCACTAAATTAGTGCTTCCAACTTTTCGCCAACTTCACGGACCCCTTTAAAGAGTCTTGTTAATTACTGAAATGAAATTATTCTTCAAATTCGGTCTACAAAAGAGAGTTTACCATCTCTCTTTCTTATAATAGTATAGAGGGCCTGTCATTTTTCGACAATATTATATTAACAGAGAAGTTTATTTTTGATATTGGTACCACAAATTTTTCCGAAATATTTTTGGACATTTGAAATTTTATCCGAGATAAAATGTTGACGTTTATATTCCAATTAGAGCTTAATCAGCGCTCACTTCTGGGTCGGCCCTTTGGGCCTTCACGAGTCTCTACGGTCTCTCGCTCGGGTCTATGGCCCTCAATGGTGGGCTCTTCGGGCGCTCGTTAGTGGGGCCTTCGGCCCTGCAGGACAAAATATCGCATTTGTGCGCTGCGCCAATGCAAAAATTGATTGTTGAACAAAGGTCCACTTTTAACCCTAATGAGAGCGAGAGAGAAAGGCCCATCTCGACCATTCATTTAAAAAAAGTAAAAGTAAAGTGGGGATAAAGCTTCAATTCCAAAGTCCATGCAGAATCTTGATGGGTTATAGAGAAACCACTTCTTTTTGGTACCGGTGACTTACTCTATCTGTAAAGGGGTTCAATAGAAGAAAAGAGTTATAGGAGATTATTCATCATTGTATCATTGTACTACCTATCTACTGGTGGTAAAGTCACCAGCGCCAGAACCTAGTGGTCTTTCTATAAATGGTCACTTTACTAATGGAGTCGTCTGGAATGACTCAGAGTTTTTGTTCTCGTTGGTTGGTACCGATGATGTTAGGAAGTTAGTTCATTTCATCTTTTGTAGAGCAGAGAACCCAGACGGTATTGGTCTTGCTTGGGTTAAACTGAGTAGTTCGTTTGTCACTGCTCACTTGCCGAATGTGTGCTCGAGGGAGCTTTCCCTACGTTGTGAAAGCGATCTTTTATAGTTCCTATTGCCAAAGTATCTGCCCCGACAAGCTATTCTATGCTTCGTCTAATTTCTCTGCTGCCTGCTACGTCTAAAGTACTTGAAAAAGTGGAATACCAAAATCGGGAAATATCTGTCCCTCAACTCAATCGGGGTATAGAAGAAGTTATAGTTGCGAAACAGCACTTATAGATGACATCGTAAGAGAGATCGACCAAAGAAAACTAACAATTCTGGTGTTAGTTGACTTTTCTAAGCCATTTGACACAATCAACCATGAATGAATGAAGTATCTCGATGTATCTCGGGGCAAAATAGTTAAGCTGGACGGAGAATAATTCTCCAACTATTCTAGAGTTTCGTGCGGTATTCCTCAAGGTTTGATTTTAGGGATATTCCTATATATCATTTATACCTTAAACGTTAAAAATTAATTATTTTATTCGACGTGTCACTGTTAAGCGGATGACACTCAGATATACTTGTCTATCGGTAAGGAAAACGCCGAGATTGCAGTTGAGAAACCGAATATAATAAATATATATTACCGGGTTTTGTCTGAGATCATATGGGTTGAAAATCAATTCCGCAAAAACTGAACTGTTTTTATTCGGACCTGAGGCTATGAAGGTTGGCCTTTAACATTTACCAATATTTGTATCCAGAGAGCCAGATTACTGTACCAGAGAGTATAAATTGCACGTTTCTTCCATAAAATAATAAAAATTAAGTCGCCAACTTACCCTTATTGTAGAATTACGTTCAGCACCAATGTGCGCAACCTAAACCTAAGATTCTGAGACACTCTCCCCTCTAGTGCACAGAACCCAATTATTTAAGCAGTGTTTTTCATATCAGATTACCTCTCTGAATAATAAATTTGATAGCGCGGTGAAGAAACTGCATCTGAGCTCGTTTAAGAGGAGATTTCGGAGAGTTTTGAGGGACCGGTGATGCGGTTGGGCGAGTCTGGTTTGTGACTGGTCGCTGGTGAATCCATAGATTTGTGTTCTTTTTTTATGATTTAATTTTCAGTGCCCGTCTGATCATTTGAGTGTCGGTTAATAGCTTAACGTGTTGATGGCTTGGCGTATGTTTATGACAACGTTCTTAAATCATCAACAGCATCAATAGCTTTCTGCAACCCGGCATAAGCTACCAGTAAGAGAAGGTACAAATTAAACACCCTGTATAATAATCGAGTAAATATTTGGTTACGACATGACAAAGAGAGGGGAAATTCGCAATTTAAATATAAAAATCCATGGCGTGTTTTTAAATAAAGGAACTCCCTAACAAGCACAAAATAACGCAATTAACCAAATGTTGTAAGAGAACCGCCAACAAAAAAGAAAAAATATCTCGAAATTTTTTTCTGATTAAGATTTCGTATTCCCGCTGCGTTCGATAGGCTTAAAAAATGCTGTGCGACTTATCGATACCCTACAGAGTCTGAGACATCGCTAGAGAACAATAATAACTTACTAAAATACGAAACCATTAACATTTTGTTAAATTCAATTAATATTAACAACTGATCGAAGTTTGTAACAATTTATTTTATTGCAGTTTTTCTCTCTTTGGTAGAAAAAGTTTTGGAAAATAACTAATTAACTTTTCTTGACCGAAAGTTATTGATTACGGTTTTCTCTGACCGTTAAAAGATTTCTTTTATAACTTGCCTTTCATTTCTCTACTAATCAAAGTACAATAAAAATTTTTTTGCTCTGAATGCCTAAAACAAAAGAATATTCTAGTAAAAAAGTTCACTTTTAGCAGCAAAAATATCAACCTTCTTACGAGTAGGTATAAAATATAACAAAAAAGAAAAATGTCAGTGAATGTTGCCTGGTATCGGTTGTAGGTTGTATGAGTAGTACTACGAGTGTATTCAAGATTCTAAAATTTCTTTACAATGCTTTTATATCATCGACAATGACCGATACGAAGCTTTAACGTGTCAGTTTTCAATTTGTCAAACTTTTTTTTCCATGTCAGAAAAATAAATCTTATTTTTATAATTCAAAAAATAATTGGATTATATAAAATACCAGAAGCGTCTAGAAAAGCTTTCAGGAATTTATAAATTAATTTACTTTCATTTAAAACTTTACCGCAAATCGTCCACTTTTTGTGCCGAAGCTGAACCTACTCACTGTACTTACGTCTGCGTTCAGTTGCGTGTTATTAATTAACAGTATAGTGCCGTAATGACAGCAAGATCTTAAAATCCAGCATCAGTCAATGAATTGATTGGAACCTTTAGTTTTTCTACTCCAATGCCGAAGAAGTAAGTTCACAAATTGATCACAATACCCAAGTCCGACATTTAGTAGCGATGCGTAAAATCCAATGCATTTCTTATAGTTTATTTCACGCAGTGCGCCCACAAGAGCACATAGTATACCTTTTGGCACCGATAAAATTTGTGTAGGCTATCGTGTTTGGTTTTTGTTTGATTTTTCGTACCTCCTAATTGTTTCTATTATTCATATTGGGAAAACTCAAACACGCGGAGAATAAAACTTTTTTTTCTACGAACAGTAGTAGAAATCAGTTTCTATAAGACCAAAAGTCATGGTAAATTATGTTTCCAAAAATCCTTAGGGGTTGCTCATTACAAATCAAATAAAATTCAAAATTTTTTAAAATTGTTCGATATGAAGGTGCAACTTTATTCCTTCTTTTTTAGTTTGACGTTCTATTTTATTGATCTGCGTAAAACCACACGGTTTAATGTAAAAATGCTCTTTATAAAGATGAAAACCTGTTAAATTTCCTTCAATTTAGTTTCAATTTTCATCTAAGGCATCAGTGCAAGATAAAAATCAGGTGAGTTGCGACTCAAAATTTCAAGAAAGCGAGTGTTCATGAAAAATAAATTAAATTTGTGGTAACTTAATAGGTTACCAATTAATAATAACAACGTTTTGTTAACTTCTTCCGTGGCTTACGCTTCATCTCGCACTTTTCGCACTTTTCGCACATTTTCGTGTAAATCACATCTTTGAAACAGTTTCCACTGTAGTCTAAAGCGGCCCTTGCTTATTTTAGAAACCATCAATGACGTACGAAAGTAACTTTTGACCTTTGTCCAATTGAGTAATAGAAAAGCGCCATTTTCATCTAAGGTCGAAGTCTGTTTTTATTAAAAATGGAATTTTTAAGTAGGTATTTTTTCATTTTATTTTATTATCCTTTTCAAATAAACTTATGCGGCTTGTGTTCGGAAAGGGAATAAGGCCGCACCCCGGTGGCCGGATTCGATCCCACGGTCATTAGATAGAAAGCGAGTTTCCTATCCACCGAGACATGCATTTACTCTCAGTCACTCTGAATTTTAATTTCTAGGTAAAATATCCCAAAGTATACTGCGAGACCGTATAACTTATACATTGTTAATAGTTACATTGTTATCTGCCTATTAGTTTTATTTTTTGAGGATATTACGGAGCTTTGAGACGCAACGCACGCAAACTTAAATTGTTACAAATATTGGCTCTTGTGGGGAAGCACTACATATAGGGTGAGTTAGATAGACAAGCTATTAGAATAAATACATATATTCAATTCTACTGAAATTGCATATTTTTTCATTTCGTCTATCTTCGATCACCATTTTTATATCATCAAAAGTTAACTGTTTTAAAGTTATCAAAGGATATATCTTTTTATACTTAAGTGGACAGAATCTCTTTTCTACTCCTGGTATGTTTTGGTTCTAAATTACATAAAAATGCTTTCATGTTTATTGTAATCATAGTAGAGTGCTCCAATAAGCTCTTCAAGACTTCTGTGCGGATTGTGTTTTGTCAAAAGCTGAAATGTACAAAATATGAGACTTTATGTCTTACTGTTTTTAAAATATTGAGACGATCAGAAAGAAGGGGGTACCTAAATCCTATAATCTTACAGTTTGTATTTAGATAACTTTCGCATTTACACTGCTTTAATGACGATATGCGTATATCATTTTTTGATTTAGTATACGGAACGATTTTTGAAGATTTTAGAACAGGTCTCGTATTTTATTCATTTGAGCTCTTAAGAACAAAACCCCCACAGAAGTCATTTTAAGACATATTTGGGAATCTTGTCCACTTTAACTATCGTCATCTATATTAAAAAATTAATTTGTTACAAACATGTTACATCGAAATGAGAAGGTTATTCGCATATTTCCATTTCGATGACATTCAGCTAAAAACCATTTGGCAATTAGGTATTTATTATTGAATATTACGTTCAACAAGTGGTTGAGTTACTGAAATTATACCTATAATAATAATTGCACAATTTCCTGAAACGTTGCTAATTTTTATGTCTATTACCTTTGAACACGTTATTCTTGATAATTGAGTTGAAATCAAATAAAATTTATAAATTCATTCAACTTTTATTTCACAAAAACGGTTTTTACGATATAAATTTTGCTTTTTAATAAATTGCAAGGAAAAATAATCTGGTAATTAGGTGGAAGTGGTTAATGAACTTGGTCGATAAAAAGCAAAAAAAATTGTATTTGTAGAGGGTATTTATGGCTAAATCATTTACTCTCGTAATATTTAGTAGGTACTAATTTTCTGTAATTTACTGCTTTACCAATCCACGAATAATAAATTATTGAGCCACATTTTTGAAATACTTTAATATTTACGGCAAAATCTTCAAAATTTTCAATGATTAGATGGAGCATATTTTTTGCTAAATATCCACGGATTTTATTAAAATATGCATTTATTTTATTTGAGAAGTTTATCGTATGGAAGGTGACATAAAGAATCTCAAATTTAAACAAAAAGCTTCTACTTTTCCAAATATTCTACCATTTTATCAAGCATTAAAAATGATTTGCGGCCTATTCCTGATTCCTGAAAACACTCGGATGGTTTTAGCAAAGTACCTGTAGTTATGAGTTTTTTAAAACAGGAGCACGGAAAAAATTGCTCGCAAAGGGGTTTTCAGGAAAGTATCTTTTCGTGGGAAAGCTTTACAATTTTAGGTCTCGGTAGAATCTAGTACCGAGATAACAATTTAAAGCACACCGCTAGATTGCTAAAAGCTGAAAATAATAAGAAGATCTTGTACAGGGTACAGGGTGGCTCTAACTAGTTATCCCAATTTGAGGATATATTTGAAAGTGTACGAGTTAAGAAATTTTATTTTCCAAAACCAAAAAATATAACGGATTTTTATTTTAGCATCAATCCGATGAGTGTCGTTCCGTCATTCACGTTTGTAGCTATTACGCCTTATGAATTTAAAGCACCCTGTGCAGTTCTAATGATGTCAAAGCAAAAACTAACTCAACTAAAAACTTTTTCTCGCGAAACACCGCTTTATTACGAACAGGAAGTTGTTTGATTCGTACTAAAATCGTGATATACTTGGAAATAAAAGTGAAAAGTCGATTTATTGTCGAGAGGTAAAATTGAAGTCTAAATAAGTATTTAGGTATAGCGAGTTTTTGTTTGAAATTTAAATACAGAAACTAAACTAACTTGAAAACCATCCCAAATCAGTTGAAACTTAATCAAAGAATCGCGCGGCATTAAAGTCGAATTTATGGAAATAAGCTAAATTATCTAAGACCAAAACAATCAAAATTTCAAACGAGTAAACTTTTTGTTGTTTGTTGAATGTCTTTTTCGAAACATTAAACTTCAATATAAATTTTTCTTCTTTTATATACAAAAAAATTACTTTTAAAATGAAATTGAATAATTTATGAGCAATATAATGTTTTGGCAAAAGTTTGGATTTCTCATCTTTACGAATTAGTTCGGAACAGCTCAATTTATACGTCAAATGTTCTAAATCAACTAATGAAGTGCGAGTGCTTGTTTATCCTGGGCCAATAGAAAAAAATTATATCGATTATGCAGAGACACGAAAATAAAACGTTTTGGAGAAGGCTGGGAAATTTTGTAATACGATGGTTGGTGTATAATGTTATACCAATGGATTCCAAATTCTAAAATTTATTGTCCATTACACCTATTGTCAACTCAATCAGTTTACACGCTGTATTAACGTTGGGTATAATTTTTTTGTAATTTATTAGTAAAATATTTTAGATGCTATAGACCGTGCGCTTACCTGGGCACGGGCAGCCTAACGTAGGATATAGCGTATGAAAAGGAACCACTTCAAGCTTCTCTTTCTCGTGATAGAATCTTCTTTCACAAGATTACGCTGATCCGACTATAGATTTAACAGTTCTTCAAAGCACTCGTAAGCCTTAAGCAAACATAATTCTGAAAATTATTCGAGCTTCACTTAATTAACTTATATGAAATAACGCAATTTTTCATTTTTCTGGTCTCGTGCCGATCGTACAGTGTAAATACAGTTTGTATATAAATAGATACTTATTGTCATGATTGACAATTGATCATCTGGAGCTTCTTTAAGCTTGTCGCCTTTTAATTTTAACGCTACTAATTCGACAATGATATAATCAAAGCTAGCATTTATTTCAGCATTTTTTATTCTGAAGCCATCAAATGACAATTTAAGCCCTCGGGCGGTTAAATAAAATATTGTGATTCTATTGCCTAAACATCTTGAACTTATAACGTCAACTCAACCTCTCGAGAACTTGCTTTAGTCTTTGGTTATTATTATTAACAATTTTCAGTACCTATCACACGTATTCAGTGTCTAAAATGCAGTATATCCAGATTCTGATGTAAAAATTGTAGACTTTGGAGTATAAAAGCGACAATTTTGACTTGATTTTACTTTAAAGCACTTTCTTGTTGGT
This sequence comes from Malthinus flaveolus, assembly GCA_950108345.1. Classification (NCBI taxonomy): domain Eukaryota; kingdom Metazoa; phylum Arthropoda; class Insecta; order Coleoptera; family Cantharidae; genus Malthinus; species Malthinus flaveolus. The sequence goes on from OX467285.1 coordinate 66,914,707, forward strand.
ACTTTCAGTAAAATTGATTCTCTTCTGTTATTTAAAAAAAATTAAAATTCATAAAGAAGTTCCGAAAAGTTTTTGAAATTTATTTACTTTTTTAGCAAAACTAAACTTGAAAAACACCAAACTTCTAACATTTACATTAAAAATAAATTAAACGTAATTTTATCTTTTAAATTTTAAGTCGAGACGAAACTTGACGTTAACATTTTGGAAGGAAGTGGAATATAATTAATGTATCTACATAGTGAGTGGGACGTGGTATGTCCTATTGTCACAGTAAAGTTTAATAAACTTTAATTAATAACACATAATTACATACCTACAACTGAGAGATGCATTGAAATTCCAATTGGAGGCGTCGTTCCTACTTGGCATTCGTAAACGCCAGAATCCCTACGTTGGGGATAACGCACCTGTAGTGTCCAATCCTCAGTTAATGGATTGTGTATGCTGGCAAACCTTTGATCCGAAGTGTATGTCATTCGTCCTACTGTTAGCAAATGCAAATCACGATGTCTTATCCAAGATACCTGAAATTTAACATGTATAACTATTTAAATTGATTTTAAAATTTAATTACGTAATTTACATAAATATTCCAAACTTCTAAAGACTTAATATCGGAACGAAATATGTTTGTTATTACGGTTTTAAGCCTCTATTTATTTTGTCTGCTAATAATACAACGTAATCAAATTTAATAAAGACACGGTTATTTGTTCTTCTTGTTTTATTAATTAATTAAATATACGGTATGTAAACTTTCAATTGAAACATTGGAATTCGTATGCTAATTTTGGGGTGCTCTGTTAGTATTTGTTTTCGATTTCGCTTTACAAAAGAGGCAAACAGAATTAATTTGTAATTAACTTTTTTTTGACATTTCCGAGTCGATTATAGGCTTGAAGTCTTTTCATAAACGTAATTACGCATTTTCACATTTTCCAATTTCATACCCTATTATAGGGTATATATTTATAGAAAATAAAACAGTTATCGTCGATTCTCAGCTTAGTAAACCCAAAATATTTTTAACTTATCTAAAAGTATTAATTATACTCATTACACGCAGTATCAGAGTAATAATGTAGAAAACTTCGAACGATTCTAAGGTATAACTAGAGATGAGACATAATTGAAGAGAACGCTTTTTAGCGTACGAAACGGGAATATACATCTTTTGTTTAGTATGGCCAATCAACTACATACTATTTTTCTTAACATTTATTGCTGCGCGATTTCAACTACATTAAGCTATTACTTTGATTTGTCGAGTTCACAAAACTCGACAGATTCCAATGCTTAGTCTGAATTTTAAAAATGTTTCCCATTTCTTCGCTTTAACTTTGAAATTCGACTATTTAGAGTTTCGGTCTGTACCGAAACTTTAATTTTTGTAAGGCCGTTCACGTAAGATATCTCGGAGGAGTTATCCATTTAAAAGTTTTGAGTTGTCGCTCTCTAGTTCGCACCTTGATATAAAGGAGACGAACTTTGAAATGGCGTCTACATAATTTTTAATTCGGCAAGGATTTTCTAAAACGCTTTTTATTTAAATAAATTAAATAACTGCACTCAATCCTGAGATAATTGACCGGTCTTGAACTTCTTCGAAAGAACCTTCTTTTACGCAAATACGTTAATAATGTATTGAATAAGAAATATTCGTAAACTTAAAATTATAAAACACTTTTTTTATTGGATGATTTTATTGGATGGGCTAGGTCCGCCCCTGTTTAACATTTTTAAATGTGACGAAGTCAACAAAAATAAAATAGAATAAATATTATAAATTATTTGATTTTAAATTCATTGTGTGATGCGCGAATTCCTATTTTTACTATTTTAAGTTAAAATCGCACATTTTCTAATCACATGTTGATAACCACACCTGCATGTTTCAACTTGAGAGAAAATACAATACATTTATACAATTAGTGGTCAGTTGCTAGTAGTTAGTTTGGCAACACGTCCGTGGTTTTCGCATGTTCAAAAAATTCAATTTTTCAAATCCACCCTCGTTTAAGGGAGCCAAGAGTTTGAATACTCAATTAGTAGGTACGCATTTGTTTATTAAATTATTATTCAATACTTATTACTTAGTTTTATCTCGTATCAGCCGTGTGACATCTTATTGCAATTAAATTTTAGTTTACTTTAAGTTTTTTGTCGTTTCAATCCATCACAGTACTGATAATATAATTAACTAATAATAATAGGATTTACAATTATTACCCTTAAAAATTAAATTGTTAGGGTCACGGTTGAAACAATCTTGCTTTCTTCATTTAAATTAAAATAATTTAGACCACATTCAAATTGTTATCGCAAATTATTGCACGTCAATGGTCAATGTGATAAAATTATATTTCTACGTTTCTAATAATTATATAATTTTATTTGGCATTGCAATTTTCAATTTCAATTGCAGATTAATACATGTGCCCTATTAACAAATCGAGATTTAACGCGCACGTATACTTTTGCAAATAGAGTGGTGGTGATGATTTGTGCCTCCCTAAAAGTGGATTTTTTAATTATCGAAGGTTATAGTTAATTAAGATTTAGTTACCCTAATAATATTCGTAATTTGTAATGTTTGGATACTTCATGTTTTTTCATTAAATTATTGCAGTTGTGGGAGGGAGACAAGGACAAGAAAACGTAGCAGATTTCCATCAGTTTCAAGCATCATACTCTTGGATGACAGTTCCAGCTTACAGCAAGAAAGCCAACTACAAACGAAAAAGGTAAGTCCTCAAAATTGGGGCTAATTATTTATTTTCTTTACGCTTTACGTTCGGCAATCGAACAATTATTGTAAATTAGGTATTATTGCCAGCAAGTAGTCGAGCAGTTCTAGAGGTCTTATGAGTCTGTAATTGTTGGACAACCTCTACAGCTCAACACATCGTTCTTTTACTCTGCGAATTATGAAATTTTATTGTTGTGCAATTTTGAAGAAAATAGTTCTAAATAATTATAATTCAAATTTCGGGATCATTTAACTTTTGGTAATAATTTTTAATAGGAATGGCACAGGCTGCGTGTTCTATTTAGAAAATTTTTATTGAAAGACAGTTATCTTATACTTGCCTTTTTTACAGCTCGCTGGTATATAAATTCTTTAGTCCCGTTGTATAGAAAAATTCGAACGTAAGTGCGGGGGTATTTCTGCTGGTTTAAAGTTTTTGTTATTTTTGAAATAAAATGGCAGGGGGCTGATTTACTTATGGGGAATGTTATTGTAGTACGTACAGACGTACAGTGATTCCATTATACATTGTTTACAGATTTCATGGTTTTCAGATTTTTAGGCTTCATGAACTAGGAGAAAATTATCTAAATTAACAGCGTTGTTCTGAGTTTCCTGAAATTTGGGAAATATTGTAGCTGTTTGCAAGATTTGTTTAAGAAACCGTTATGGTTGGGCTTTGATCCTACTTGCCTTTACTTATAGCCTGAAAAATTGTGAGTTTCAAACAATTATTGTAAACTTTCTTGCCAGCAAGTAGTCGAGCGGTTTTGGAGAAAACGGACTCGTGTTTTTTATATTTTCGAATCTTTGGGGGTCTTATGCAATTAATAGGAGTCTGTAATTGTTGGACAACCTCTATACATCGTTATTTTTACCCTGGGAATTATGAAATTTTATAGTTGTGCATTTTTATGGCAAATAGTTCTAAAAGCGTATTTTTTAATTATCGAAGCTTATAGCTAATTAAGAACTAACTACCCCAATAATAATATTCGTAATTTTTGTAATATTTGGATACTTCATGTCTTCATTAAATTATTGCAGATTCTGGGAGACAAGGACAAGAAAACGTACCAGATTTCAATCACTTACAAGCATCATCAAGGCAACTTGGATGACAGTTCCAGCTTACAACAAGAAAGCCAACTACAAACGAGAAAGGTAAGTCCTCAAAATTGGGGCTAAATATTTATTGTCTTTACGCTTTACGTTCGGCAATCGAACAATTATTGTAAACTTTCTTGCCAGAAAGTAATTGAGCAGTTTTGGAGAAAACTGACTCGTATTTCTCATTGAATTTTTGGAGGTCTTATGCAATTAAAATTATTTAACTTTTGGTAATTTTTAAACGCATGGAACAGGTCTCGTGCTCTATTTAGGAAATTTTTATTGAAAGACAGTTATCCTACTTGTCTTTTTTACAGCTCGCTGATATTTAAATTCTTTAGTCGCGTGGAAAATTCGGCTTTAAATGCGGGGGTGTTTCTGATGTTTTAACGTTTTTGTTATTTTTGCATTAAAATAGCAGGTGGACTGATTTATGTAGGTTTTGTTAATGTAGTACGTACAGACGTACAGTGATCAAACAAGAATTATCGACAGATTTCCCGATTTCAAAATTTTTAGACCTCGTGAATTATAAGAAAATGATTGAAAAGAACTGGGTAGTTCTGAATTTTCAAAAATGCGGAAAATATTGTATTTGGCTGTGTGATTTGTTTAAGGAACCGTTATTGTTGGTCTTTGATCCTATACTTTCATTTACTTATAGACCCCAAAGTTGTAAGTTTTCAAGTTTATGTTTAGAAGAAAACGGTCGTTTCGGAGTTTTCAGGAATTATTAAATAATTGTTGCAAGTCGAGTGTTTGATAGGGATGTTCGGCATACTCTAGGCGCTCAATATTATCACGATATGGATCGCGTTTACAATGACGTTTTCGCTCATACCTTAATATTGACTATGCATGGTTAACTGATATTAAAATATTACTTAAATCGGCTGTTACACCAACCGGAATTTTGTGCCACCCACCTGGGGTAGTATTCACTTTCCCAATTTAGTGGCGATTAGATTCTTTTTTATGTGTGAGTCGATAAATTTTTCAGCGGTGCGTTAGAGACAGTGCACACTACAGTTTTTTTGGGACAAGAAGTAGTTGTAGAAGTATTTCGTTCACTTTGACATTTTTCGGTTCATTAGATTTTGGTTAATGTCCCGTTTTTGAAACCAAGAAATTTCGTGGATTTTACTATTAATTTGAACGTCGAATTTGAAGACGAATAACTTTCAATTGAATCCTTAAAAATTTTCAAATTTTAGGACAAGCAGTACTGACTTATTAGTTTTAATCTTGTATTTTTAGAAATTTTTTTCGTTTCATTAGATTTAGTTTAGTGCCCCGTTTTAGGAACTGCGGAATAGTAAGGATTTTACTAGTAATTCGATCGTCGCGTTTGAAAGCGAATAACTTTGAACTGCACCCTGCAAAAATCATCAAATTTTAGGATAAGAAGTAGTGACCCATTGCATTTTATTTCACACATTTTTAAATTTTTCGGTTCATTCGTTTTAGGAACCACGGAATTCCAACGATTTTACTAGTAATTCGATAGTTGAATTTAAAGGCGAATAATTAATTGTCAACTGGACCCTAAACAAATCTTCAAATTTTAAGACAAGAAGTACTAATCCATTAGTTTTGATCTCGTACATTTTGAAATTTTTAGGTTGGAAATATTTTGTATAGTGCACCGTTTTAGAAATAGGTGAATTCCACGGATTTTACTAGTAATTCGATCGTCGAGTTGGTAAAATACCTTTTCAGCATGTTCGAGAAATAAATAGAAATTTATTTCAAGTATACGTCGTGTACGAAACTTTTTGCAATAAAAGCTTTGGAGATATCATTTTTTAATGAAATTTTGCTGGTTGAAAATAAATTAAATTTGTTATTTTTTGAATATGTGAAATCATATTTTTGAAAACCTTGTTAGGTACTTAATTTGTATGCAAAATTTTAGTTTACATTGTAACCACCAAAGCAATGTCTGTAAAGGGAGTTTGTTTTGTCCATGTAATTATTTTCTATTTTGTTGCTGCACAAGTTTGTTTTAATAATTTATTTAAAATGAAATTGCAAACTAAATATTTACAAGTGTAAAATACAGTTTTATATTATAGAGAAGAACTCCCTTCGCAACGTAGCTTTTCGGGCAATAATCAATTTATTGCTCGCACTTAATATTACCGTTACACACTACACAGTATACTTGTTACGACTTAATACTAAAATTCACTTTTGTTGAGCTTCCCTAATGAATTTTTAAATTTTTTGTAATGTTTTAAAATAGCAATTTTTTAGTCGTTTAAGTTCTCTAAAGGCAGTAACTTAAATTAAAACAAATTTATGTTTATTATTATGAATAAAATAGGTGGATTGTTTAAATATCAATAAACAAGGGCTGTTCATAAAAATGCGCGAGTTAAATTAATTACTGTACCGACTCAACTTTTCTATCTTTGTGCGGAGAACGTAGGTATTCGAGGAAACCACATGACATTCAATTTTGTCGCAAGGCAGCTACCCTAGTCACGTGCGACGAATATCCGTACGAAAGAATTTTTTCTAACATGGTTTTACATCTAAAATGTGTTACGTTTATTTTATATTTTAATATTTGTGTGTAACTTAAATCTGTAAATTTTTTCTATCGGCGCTGCTCGGACTATACTCACTTAAAAGGATGGGTAAGGTGGGTACTTTTGGGATAAGTCTTCTCTACTTGGGATTTCAGTAGATAGCAAAACTATTGCATTTTAAAATAAAAACGCTTTTTTGAAGTTTCGCCCCTTTTACACTCAAAGTTGGCCAGAGCGCAAAATTTACTACAATGAAATCTTAGACGATCATACGCTACGATTACTAATTAGATATTAGCGTCGTCCAAATGCGCAGGCCAAAATGCTTAATTTTTACTTGACATAAGGACTAGGTGGCTGAATTGACAATAATTGGAAATATAATACGCATATGAACGTCGCGGCGTCTAAGCTTCTGAAGAGCTCTCTTTTCAAAAACGATGATTGTAATTTCTCTTTCTGTTACATTCTTTGTGCTTTTCATTCGACTTTTAAAATTTTTGTCATAGCCAAATTTTTGTCAACCAATTCTGATTTATTTAAAAACGTATTTCACAAATTTATTACTATTTTACTTTGAGTGTGTTTGAATGAAATCAGTTAAATTTATTGTCGGTTTGGTTTCGAGTATCACATATAATATCACAATATTGAGCTATTTAAATCACTGACACCTTTAACAGGTATTTAACATCAAATGGTTTAGTTTCATGCCTATGAAATGTGAGCTGTCATGAGAGTAGATCAAGAAATAAAATTTTCTAATTACTTCGTAATTACATTTCTCTGTTTATCTTGGAACTTGAAACTTTGTCGCATTATTGTGCTTTAGCGTCGTGTACGTTTATCATTTAGTTGAAACGTATGTAGCTGAACTAATTTTAAACAATTACTAAAGCATCTAACACAATTGTTTAATTGAATTTTTTATTTAAATGGTCCTACAACACGCACAGATTTTTTCAGAACGTTAATAGAGTAAAGGTCTATTCACACGTGTATAATAATATAGGTAGTTAAATCAAGTAAACTTGACTTGGACTTGAGGAGTAGGTAGTATTTGCTTGTGTTCAAATCGTTTGTTTCTTGTGAACGTTTTTCCAGGTCACTTTTCGACTAATCTTTCTCAAACACGGTTTGATGAGATTGAAAATTTCGAAACTTCTTAGGACTTTATTCTGAGATAGTGCGTGCTTTAAAGAAATCCTGAAATACTCTCAAGCTGTTTACTACGTTGGGTTTTGCGAATTCGGGGAAGTCCCTAATGCATGTCAATTTTAAGATATCACTCCAACATCAAAGTAAGAAATTGAACTCCTTAAATATAGCGGTTCATAATGTTTTATTTGGAACTCTTTTTGTAACAAGCACATACATATACATGTTAAAAATGCCTAAAAATTGACTGCAAAGAATTTAGTAATAAAATATTTCCCCATTTCCCCAATAAGTTAAATCTCATGCGCACCGAGGCAGCCGTTTGATTCAATTTTGAAGTGTTAGTTTACTATTCAAATTTATGTTTTCTAATCGAAACGCCCAAAACTATTTGTGAAATTCTCACTGGTACCTAATTTTTGTATTTTGCATTAATTTACTATTTTTGGAATAGGATTTCTTAAATTATTAACTTAGTTTGTTGTCATTGGTGACTAGAATTTCGAACTTCCGCAAATGAGGAAGCACTCTGTATACTCTTTGTTGAATACCTTTAAATTAATCTCATTATGGTCATTTAATATGGGGTAGCTAAATTGAAATTGAATAATTAATTGATAGGTATACTGTAAAATTCGACAATAATTATTCCTAAAACAATGAATAATGCATAAGGTAATGACACAAACATCAGCAATTTGTAATAACAAAAATACTTTAAACCACTACCCACATCGAATTTCAATGTATAATTTTGCCTAAAGAGTCAATTAGAGTTAATTGTAATTAGGTACTAAATAAAGCACGAAATAATTGTTTTTGAAAAATCGGAATGTGTTTAGTGAAGATTATTAAATATAGAAATTTTTCATTAATATTTTTCCATAAGTACGCAATATTGTTTAATAAACATCCTAAAATTCTACATCAACTATTACTTAATAAAAAACTCTCTTTTTACAGTAAGGGGAAGCAACTTCTTATAAATTTTTCGTATCCAATAGAAGATCAGCTTTTTTAGCCGTACGCAATTTTTTTACGTTCCTAACGTAAAGAATTGCCACTTTCAAAAATGTAGTTACTTTGATTTATTGTAACTTAACTATAATTATCTAAAACGAGTTTTTTCCTTTATCACCCCAAATGCGGCTGTGATAAGAATTATTATATTGAGGTATATATTGAGTTAGTAGGTTAGTAAATATAAAATCATCTTCTACTTCGTCACACTTTATCGTTGACCTGAAAACGCGTAAATTTCTGCTCCGTAGAACTCATTGGAATGGAATGGTCGAGTAGCCACTAGAGACTGCAGTCCCGAATTTCGTCATAATTTACAATTTAACAACTTCTTAACTTCGTTAGTAAAAAGTAACAACACCGGGAGGTTGTTAATTTTTCTCTAATAGCAAATGAAGTTTGTAATTTTTTTTCATTGTGGCTCAAATAAATTTCTAAAGCTACGGTTTAGCAATTAAATATCAATTTTTCCCGATTCTGAATGCATTCGACTGCATCATTAACCTTTTAATTCTGATCTGGATAATATTTTAACAGAGAAACTTCACGAACGACACATTTTGTTTAGAATTACAAATTTAAAATAGGATTTACAAAAAGCTTACTATGGTAAAAACCGCTTTAGCTTAGGAGAGATTTTTTGTGCATTAAAAGGGCGTGAACGCATTTTATGTTTATGCAATCGATGTGCTCCCAAATACTAAACGGTGCCATAAATTTCCTTTAGGTGCCCATCAATGTGGCCTATCAAGGACAAAGGAAAAAACGTAAGTACAAGATAGAAATAAAATGAAGTAAAAGAGAGTGTCGTAAACGTATTTCACGGCTATTTGCGATCCATAAAGTAACTTAACAGTCGCATCAACAGCAACTTTGGCGCTTTCTATTTAAACAGTTATTTAAACGCAATCTCTTTTTTATCCCAATTTTCTTTTGTTAATCTCCACGAAATTCGGGCAGTTCGCTTAATATTTTCAAAAATATTTCAATGTTCGGTTGCTTCTAAAAAAAGCTTGTTTAAGCTTCGTGCGACATGAGAGCCATTCTACTGTTTTAAGTTAAATAAGCTATTTGAAAGGATCGTATATTTTAAGTTACGAGGTTAGCAAACCAATAGGTTCTGACAGTTTATCAAGTGCTATTGTGTTGTGTTTTCCAATCTAAAATCAGTGGTAACAAGGTCAGAAGCTCGTAGGGCCGAGGCAGTATCCTTATCATTTTATGATAAGGGTTTGGCAGGGTAGGTGTGATGGAGAATAACAATAAGTAGTGTTAAAACGAAAAAAGAGTATAGAGAATTGAGAAATAGCGCCAACAAAATTTTTATGTATTCACTGGGGATTCTTCGATAACGTTTTTCATGACAGAGTAGTGATAACTGAACTTGGAATATCATTTTCTTATTTTTACATTTCGTTTGATGTCGGTCGGTGTTTAAACTTTCAAACTATTTCATGTGAGCATATTATAAAACCGAAAGGTATTCTACTCCTGCTTAACTATTACTACATTTAATATATTTTTATTTCACTTATTTTTTTATGTGGGTAGGTGCTGCTCAAATTTCAATAAAAAATACACTCTTAAATACTATTATTTTCAAATTCTTGTACAGGACATTGTATGAGCGATAGATAGATAGAAAGGGGAGGGGCAATCTCATGAACCGTGACCTTAAAAAGTTTGGACTTAAATCAGTCATTGAAAAATATAAACCATGTAAGCGGGAAAATCGGTAGCTTACAAAACTCCCTTTAGCGTCGCTCAGTCGGTGAAAGGGGTAGTAGTACAGGAGAAATAGGTTTTTAGGTGGAACTAATTCCCACAGAGACGCGGTTTGAATTTTTTAGTTCCTTGTTGATATCTCTTTGACATACTAAAAGTCTAAAAAAATCTAAGTATGCGAAATGCGGTTTTTTGGCGTCGATCTTAAGAAATTTTTCAAAAATTATTAAAAAATCGTGTGTGGTATCAAATTACAGAAAATTTCATGCTGAAAAAGATTATGAAATTGGTTTTACAACATCAAAATTAAAAAACAAAATGTTGGTCGAAAAACTGAAACCTTTTGCAGTGTTGAAAATCCTATTTTTATAATCAAAATGAATTTTGGATTACAAATGCATATTAGTCCAGTCACATTAGGCAAAAAATCCCTTCTTTGTCGGAAAAATAAGTTTTGATGTTATAAATAAGTATATTACGGCAAAATCCGCAAAATATATGTAGGTAAATTTTAGATATTCGTTTACGAGATAACACTGTATAAGCTGCCAAGTAAGACGAGCAAGTTTTATTAACGGAATTAGGCACTAGAGTTGCCCATCAATAGGTAATCCGGCACTGCATCAGTAGCATAAAGATAATATAATAATTAAAGATTTTTAAAACAGAAATCATGTTAAGTGTCCTCTTAACCTGAAAGAATTTTTTTTAAATTTTATATGAAATGTATTGCGCTATCAAACTTCAGAAGGTTCTTATTCCCAACTTGGAGGTTTGAAGATGATTTCTTATAATACAATGCTTGAATAAAAGCGTAGTTAAAAATTTTTAAAACAAAAGCCCATGCCAGGTTTCGGCTTAACCTTTTGTGAAGAAGTTAAAAATTACATTTTTTCGAAATTGTTACATTCAGGAGCCCGCTATTTAACTTCAAAAACTTCTTATTTACAACTTGGAGGTCCAATAAAGATTTTCTATGTTGCATCAGATAAAATAAGAACGCAGTTAAAGGTTTTTTAAAACAAAAGTCGTGCCAAGTTTCGTCTGCACCTTTTGAAAAGAAGTTAAAAAACACTTTTGTTCGAAATTGTAAAATTAAGAAGCGCACTATTAAACTTCAAAAGTATCTTATTCGTCACTTGGAGTCCCAATAAAGATTTCCTATATCACATCACATAACATCAGGGCGTAGTTAAAGGTTTTTTAAAAACAATGTAGTGCCAGGTTTCATGTTTGACTTTTATGAAGAAGTTAAAAAACACTTTTGTTCGAAATTGTAAAATTAAGAAGCGCTCTATTGAACTTCAAGGGCTTTTTATGCACGACTTGGAGATCCGTTAAAGATTTGCTATATTAGATCACTTAGAATAAGAACGTAGTTAACAAGTTTTTAAAACCAAATCTTTATAAGGCCTCCAAGTGGTGAGTAAAAATCTCTTGAAGTTCAATAGCGCACTCCTTAATGTTACAATTTGCAACAAAAGCGTTTTTTAACTTCTTCACAAAAGGTGTAGATGAAACCTGAAACTACTTTGGTTTTAAAAAACTTTTAACTACGTCCTTATTCTATCTAATGCAATATAGGAAATCTTTATCGTGCCTCCAAGTGGTGAAAAGAAGCTGTTGAAGTTCAATAGAGCGCTCCTTAAATTTATAATTTCGGAAAACGTGAAGGTGAAGACGAAATCTGGCACGACTTTGGTTTTAAAAAATCTTTAGCTACGCCCTTTTTCTAAGTGATGTGGCATAGGAAATTATTATCGTACCTGCAAGTCGCGAATAAGAAGTAATATCGAAACGTACGTGTATTATATACAAAAATCCAGTTTTGTAGGAATTATTCCGACAGAAGAGCGATTTTTTGCCTAATGTGACTGGACTAATATGCATTTGTAATCCAAAATTCATTTTGATAATAAAAATACGATTTTCAACACTGCAAAAGGTTTCAGTTTTTCGACCAACATTTTGTTTTTTAATTTTGATTTTGTAAAACCAATTTCATAATCTTTTTCAGCATGAAATTTTCTGTAATTTGATACCACACACGATTTTTTTATAATTTTTGAAAAATTTCTTAAGATCGACGCCAAAAAACCGCATTTCGCACACTTAGATTTTTCTAGACTTTTAGTATGTCAAAGAGATATCAACAAAGAACTAAAAAATTCAAACCGCGTCTCTGTGGGAATTAGTTCCACCTAACAGCTATTTTTTGCCTATATCTCCTGTACTATAGGTTCGGCGTCGAAATAAAAGTTACACACATACCACAAATGAAAAATGTTTGTATTTTAAACCAAATAAATAAAATGCAATAAATGAAAAGAATTCCAAATATTAGTATTAAATACAAATCAAATTAAATTAAGTAACTAATTAACCAAAATATTCTGGACGGAAAACAGCGATAAATTATATACAGGGGCAGGGACCTGGATCAGGTAAGGGGAAAGATCAGAGGTGCGGCTATAAGGCACTACGACGGTCCTTGCGGACCACCACAGCACAGTAGCTACACGGAAGGGGATACGGCGGCTAGGGAAAACTCCCCAGCGGCTCTTGTGAACCACTACGGAATTCTAACCACTCGGGAGGGATGTATTTGGTTGCCACACTTGGGACCACGGACAATACGAGACTTTACACCAACTACTATAGGACTCCTAGATTCTTCCGGCGCACGGCTATTTATTAAATTTTCCCCTTCTTGGGAAAGAATGGGGATAGTATTGGCGGACGGGCTATCATCCACTAACTAATTATAATTATAAAAATGTAATTAGTGGCCGTTGGGAAAAATTAGGACGCGGGAAAAATGCGCTGTAAAAAGGGCATTTGACTGGTGTTTGTCTCGTCGTAATCGGGGAAAATTTGGGGACGAAAAAGAAATAAAAATTAAATTCAGGGCCAGTAATTAATACAATTAATTATGGGCTATCGGGGGACGTAAAAAGAAGATTAGGGGAGCAAAAGAAATAGGGGACGAAGTTCAGAATTTAATTTTTGGACAAAATTAAATCAAAGTTGTTAAATTATTAAATTTTGTATACGAAGGTCGGACGTTAAAATGATTGACCTCGCGCGCCTTGAACGAACGTACGCAAGATAATGGTCAGATGCCGGTATAATTTAATAATTGTTAATTTTTGTTAATAATTAACAACGGGGAAAATAAACAAGGGAGAAATTTTGGGTTGTGGTTTAAGGGTAGTAGGTGGACAACCAAAACGGATGCGGATTTGGACCAGCTCAGAGCTAGAATCTTGGGATTCGTATCACTCTGAGCTGTATAAGAAATCCACATCGTTACAACCATATGAAATTAATTAGGATAAAAATGATTTAATTCTCATTACGTGTAAATACACTATTTATTAAAAATTTTTAAATTAACTTTGCTCATGCGAAATTTAAAAAGAAATGCAAGCATTTTTTAGCTTTTCTAATTATCTTATAACAATTAGCGTTAGTTGTGTACATATTTCAACATTCAAGAGAGATAATTAGTAATTTTTGCGAGATCTTCAGGACAGTCTCAGCAATTTTGGTTAAGAACTTCTCATTATTGCATTCACGACGTTGAAATAGATTACAGTAACTGGATAAAATAGTTAATTTGAAAGACTAGTTTTAGTTTTAAAAGACCACAAAAACAATTTAATTAATTGCCAGATACTTATTTTATTTGAATTCGTAGATAGAATTTGTGAACAAACCTGCAGCCTGTAATTTGCCGTTCACTTCGCTTAATCGTGAAATTTATTTTCTTCAAATCGCCCGTGCTTTTAGTTGTGTGGTTATTGAATGCTTTAAAAATCGGCAATCATTGTACGGGGTGTTCTAAAATTATACCCACAATATTCTAATGGTTATTGGTTATTAGTTACGAGTTACGAGTCAAGGACCTTACGCAATATCCCGATGTTATACCATCTCGTCTTATACGAAAACCAAAAATGGGCTTCACCTTCAAAAAATCCAATAGTTCTGAAACTTCGTTAATATCTCGAAAACTATGAGTTGGAGCTGAAATGTGATGCTATACAAAATTAAAGCTGATCAATTTTTCTACAAAATTTAATCTAACAATGTTTATTGTTTTCTAAAGTTTACCGAGTTATAAGGCGTTGAAAAGTTGTACTCTTTTCCAAAACCTCATGAACCGACATGCAATTGATCTGTGTATTGAAGTAGAATACATAATACATATACGATGATTAGTATTTGATTTACGATAGGCACGATAGTACTAAAACGGCTCGTTCGCAGACATGAGTTAATTGATTCGAATTGTTAATTTTGGCGCTTTTACAAAGATTGTGAGTTTGTTGATGTAATTTTGCGACATACTGTATTTGCATGTAACGTTCAAATTTCAACCACTCGTCAACTCACAAATTCGCTAAATTGTTTTTTATTCAAATTCTTATATTTTAAAGTAATTCAGTGACCTGTTGTTACGATTACAGCGCGGGCGTTTAGATTACTATTTAGTTTATTGGAGCAATATTCAAAATCGGTGAAGTGTAGAAAATAGCTGCTTTGGATATTCGTAACAAAATTAATTTGTTTGATCTGTAATATTGAATTTGTTGCAATTTAAAAGTATTTAAACCTCCATTAAGTAACGAAATTAAATGAAAATGGTTTCATATTCTAATAGGAAAAATAAATTTCTGAAAATAATGGAAACGCATCGAATTACGCCCGTCACTTGAATCCTATCCCTGAGATCCATTTATGTTGAGGCGTAAATTTCTACCACATTGAGCATTGGTCGTAAGTCCTAATATGCTACCATTTTAATCTAACGCGACCACCGCAAAGTAATAATCGGTGACAGGGAGGGGACGAGTTACGATTACCAAGTACCTCATTAAATTACACGAGTATTACTTTGTATTTCCTATTTTTTTTTAAACTGATAGATAATATTGACATCACTATCTCGAAAATTTGAAGCTTAAAGCGTTTTCCTTTATTCAGGTCGTCAGACCAGGACTGAATAGGGTGTAAGGTTTTAATATTTAAGAAAGCCCTGAGAAAACCGAAATATACACTTTTAAGTTTCCGACTCCCAAGTATGATTGAGATCTTTAGTCTTAGGAGATTCGAAACAATTTAAATAACATATCAGAAGCCAACCTGGCTCGTTACTTTTACATTACTCATTGCATTAGATATTTAAAAAATGTTTGGTTACGCAAATGTGTACATGAGTTCCGAATACATTATCGAGCTTTTTCTTCTTTTATGCTAAAACAATCTTATTTTTGGTAAATTCTGGCAGTAATAAGCTGTCAATAAAACTTTAGCAGCTGTTTGACTATTAAAATCGGCACGAATAATCAATCATCCGTTATTAATGTTATAATCATTAATTATGAGAAAGTATGAAAGCTGATATTTTTTGACGCCAACTTATTTAAATCCTAACTCTTAGGTAACGTTTCCAGATAAAAAAAAACTGACAGTCTTTCAGCAATTTACTCTTTTGAATGATTGTAAACTGCTTGGTGAGAAGTTGAAAAGAATATCTGGGATTTTAACGGTGATAATGTAACCAAATTGTTTACATTTGTTCCGTACACCCTATTTACTATGTAGGCACGTGTATAGTTTACTCGTTTACTCTATAGTACTACATTATATACCAAACGGATCTGTTGTTTATTTTAAATTTATGAAACAACTGCTCTCAATAAGTTTTTGAATTTTCGGCTTTCATAATATTGATTGCGCGATACAGGGAAGTTTTGCGGAGTAAGAAAACACCCTGTGTATTACATTAGTTTTCTTTCTTGTATACATGTACAGGGTGGAGGAAATGCGTAGGTTCTTATAGAGAAATCGATAACTAGAAGCGATATGGAAAAATGGATGGCCCAATGTACAAAAATTGAAAAATCAAACTTTTACTTTTAGTTCCAAAACAAAAGAAGATCGCGAATTCAAAAAAAAAGAACCAGGATGCGCCATTCATTTTTCCATATCTCTTCTAGTTATCTATTTCCCCATAAAAACCATCTAATTCTGCCTACCCTATAAATGTAGATAATTGCTTCGTTTAGGATCTGCTATAGTGTGCGATTTAATTTCAACTGTAGATACACAAACTTGGAAATATATATACGTATTAATTAATAACTCGCGTTTGCTACTTGATTTTATTTGTTTTAGCAACTAGCAATATAATGTTATTTACATTTAAACGCAAAAATTAAACACGGTTTTGAATTTACGAGCAAATTAACTAATTAAATTTAATTAAATTGAGAAAATATCAAGTCGAAGCTATAGATAAAATATATGTCAGTTCATACTTTGTAATTAAACATTTTGTTGTGTACATTCTAATAAAAAGGGGTAGTTCTAACGAGATTCTGTTTGCTTACTTATTATGTTAAATAACGTCGTAATTGCAATATTCAAGTTGCAGTAAAGAGTGGTTAACTTTAAAGTTTATGGGAAAATTGCAGAGATAATGTTAATAATAAACAAAATTTTATTGATGCTCAGCTCTAAAGTTCGTTATTATGTTAAGGCTTATGCTTTCGATAGTATACAATTAATTAATCTCTTGTTGAGTGGGTTGTGTCATTGGTTAATGTTGTAGTCTGATCCACTTGGTGATTATGTTAATTATGTACTAATTATACAGTGGCGAGACTTCTGTTTCTTGAAATTAAAGAAAAAAATTATAAATAATTCAGATTTATGAAAACTGAAAATCTTTATCCTGATAATTAGTAAAAATCGTTTCAAGTTATGTTTTTAAAATAAAATATCTGTTGACAAGTTGCAAATCGTAAGTTAGTGTAAAATTAGCGATAATTTATAACACTGCGCGGTTGATGTTAAAAGTTGAAATTTGTAGCATTTCCAAACCAAACGTTGCGGTTAAAAATTTGTGGTGTCACAAAAATATATTCAAAAAGTAGTGTTGTTTCTATGATAATCCCACATTTTCCTTTTCTTTAACACGAATTTTGGGATATTTTTCACGAGAAAATATGAGAATATTATTTCTAATATATTTTGCTGGCTGATTGCCAGAACATTATTCAACAAGAAACGCCTACTGAACCCAAACAAACACGACGTTGTCAGCTCCTCTTGGAAAGTTTCCTGCTACCTCAGAAAGAACAAATTTGTATTGTATCGAGTTTCTTACACATTTCGTGTATGAAACAGAGAAGCTTTTAGTGGAAAAAAAGAAAACTTAACTCTTGAATTTGTTACAATATAAAATATTTTTTTATTTTTTATTTTATATCTTTAACTCTCAAATAATACAAACTGAGATAAAATATCGTATGTCAAAAACTCTTTGTAGTAGGTAGTTGGATAAAACCATAATGTTATAAGCATAAATGTGAATCACAAGAAATACAGATATTTCTATCTAACGAACGGCACTTTGAATCCCTTTAAAAATATTTATTTTCATAAAACAAGTAGTGAAGAGGATAGGTACATATCACCGAGTCTCACATGAGCGTGTGTGATAAAAAGTACAACGGAAAAACTTGGACGTTGGGACAACATTAACTTCATAGCTACTATACAATAATACAAAAGCAGCTGCTGTATTCTGCACTGCAAGAATGCAAGCAGCAGTTAGCTTTGGTAATTATGAACTTCATACGTTCGTTCCATAATTATGCACATATTAGGTACCTAACTACGCTCTACGTAGAACTTTATGTCTCATAAAAAACAAACAATGTAATGCCAGTAATAAATCTGCTAAAATGGAAATAAATTCACTACATTGACGAATGAAGTTTGAAACTTTGCAAGTTTGAAACATCAGTGCAAAATTAATAAGTTATTGCAAGTATTGGCTTTCCTAATTTCTAAATTCACGCTTTAGTTTTGAACTTAAGGCGACCACTTACACAAAAATTAGGAGAACCTCCTTCCGTGAAAAATAATTGTTAGTAGTTGTCAAATTTGCTATTAAGTTGATCCCTTTTAGAAATAACACTCTTTTACATTATCGCTTTTAACCCTGCGTTGCTCGCGCTATTAGGGCAGCGCTCATCTTCCTAAAATTTCTGCTACAAAGTCAAATATTTGCGATTTTGAACTTGCCCGTCTACCTAATCCTTAATTATGCTTATCAGAAGCGATATAGAATGGTAGTTCTATAAATATTTATTTTTAAACAGTGAATTGGCGAATTTCTTAGCAGTTGAGCGTGTTAAGGTTAAGGAACGATGTTACAAACCATAGCGCGAGCAACGCAGGGCTAACTAAAGCTTTGAATTTTGTAAAAGTGTTTCGGCCTGAAATCATTAAAGAAACTACTTAATATTTGCAACTTTTAAAATTTACCTCGAAAATGTCATAATAATTCGTGTAAATTGTTATTGTTTCTTTTCATGCTGAAGCCAATTACCGCAAGGTTAAAGCTGGTCATTAAATAATCAAAAATGCCCTAAAAATCTCGGTCAACACAAAGTTAGGTAAATTTATAATGTACTAAATTTCTTCAATACCTGTGAAGCACAACATACTTTTATTATAAAATTTAAAACAAATGTAAATGTGAGGTGACAGGAGTAGAATTTTTCACATTCATATTTAGTTAAATTGCAACGTTTGCAGTAATTGCAGTAATAACACCAACCACAAATCCAACATTCAGTTTGTATCAAATGAAATTTCTTAGTTGATGCGCTTATTTTCACGTGTATCTAAAGAATTCAATTTATTTGTCATTTGGGAGGGCGGAAGACCAAAGTTAAAAAGTCTACCAACCTTCGTACATAATAAAGAAAGGACCTGTTGTACACCTGTAAAAGGTGGGCACAATTCGATGGTTCGTGTGAAGAAATCTGAATGTCAATGTTTCGGTTTTGGAAAAAAATATTATCGCCTAATATGCCATATTCAACTATGATTTCTATTTAGAGAAGACACAGCTTTGTGTTCTGGATATGGATCATTTTGGGAGGGGGAGCTAACTCCCTACACTTAGACCACTTAATCGGGCGCGTTCTACTTCTTCCAAGCGGCTTCCCCGTGTTCATCAGATCTCGATCCATCTTACTTGTAGGACGAACTCCAGTATTCTGGTTGGAGAGGTGTTGTTTATTCTTGCCATGTTGAGGCAGAAGTCCCCTGGCAGGGAACGCTGTTTGAACCTTTCTTGCATGGCCAACTCGTCTGCTTTATCATTACCCTCAGTTCCTTAATGTCCTTTGGCTCAACAGAGTATAAAAATTTTGTTTTTGGATATCTGGTTCAGCAGCTCTATGTACTCCAGAAGACCAGAGGTTATCCTTCGAGAGGTGTTTAAGGCTTGCTAGGCAGCTTTATTGTTCGTCGATATCGGTATTTTCTTGCTTAGAGTTTTTCTGTTTAGGATTTTTTTGGCACTGTGTATATACCTTATCAGTTCAGTTTGAAAACCTGAGGCATATTTCCCCAACGGTAGGCAGCTTTGTGTTATAAATCCTTAAAGACTGTCTGAAGAACGTGTTCATAAATATTTTACCTGTAACTTCACAACAACCGAGATATCGACATTTAGCGAAAAGTAAAAAAAAACTTTTTCTGTAGCTCGAAAACAAAAGAAGATCGCGAATTCTAGTGAGCGCCATTGAGTTCGTCTCCAAACAAGAGGTCGAGGATGCTTCTTTCATATTTTCGTTTTTTGACTAATAGTTATAGATTTCTCTATAAGAGCCATCGAAGTTTGCCCACCCTGTACATTGAAGAATAACGTAACGTAACGCGCTATACACTATAGGTAGATAATTAGAAAGATTAAATTCTTGAGGTCGATTGTTCAACTTAAACAGATTAATTAATTATAAACAGTAGAAATCAAGTCCTGAAGCGGAAGGCGAAAGATATAAACGTCTTACTAGACATAGACATCCTATCCTCTTTAGTGAATATTATTCTATTAAAATTTAGAACTTGTGGTTATTTGAATGTTTAATTTCAAAGACGCGAGATAGATAAATTTGTAAAAGAAAAGCATTCTAAGTAGGAATGCTCCTATAAAGTATTTGCGTAGGTAGTTTTTAATATTTCGTACTACTAACTTTTGTCTGTCTCTATTGTGTCCGAAATTCTTTTCCTGATTTTCATTAATTTCAGATTGCGGTTTGGACAGCAATTATCGATTATTGTGCAATACAAGACTTGATTAATATTCAGCAAACCTAAATTTTCTACACAAAATATTCGTTATTAAACTGTCTGTTTTGCAACACATGCAATATGGATATTTTTTGTACATTTTTCAAATTTTTTGTAGTATTTCGTAATAGTAGTTGTTCATATCGTGTTCTAAATTTTGCATTGTTACTAACAGCGAACATATCTAGCCTTAAGAATCAAAAATAAAATACTTAAAAGCTTATTCAGTTTGCGCACTGGTACTTTAATCTCGTACAAAATAAAATAATTTCAACTTTTAACTTTACAACGGATTTAAACAATGGAGTAAAATTCTCTTTATTTGTCATTTTAATTCTTTCTAACTCGATATTTTATTCAAATTGACGCCGAATTGTCGTCACGTATATAGCATCCCTCTGGGACAATCCTTACAGATAAAATAACTAAAACGTCCAAATGTTATAAATGAGGAATTTTTTTGTTAATTCTGACCCCCTTTGGAGTTGTTCTTGTATAAACCTCAGAATTCTGGGCTCTGGGGTATGCTTCGGATTCATTAAGTTATCGTACAGGCGATGTTAAGTTTGATTCGGACTGGATATTCTCTAATTATGCGTAGAAATACCAAATGGTCTTTAATGCAAAAGAATTTTGATAATCTGTAAGGTAGATATCATCTGAACAACATTTTTAAATGTTTTTGTTTTTTAAGCTGGGCCTCGGAAGTCGTTTATGTAAGTTTAACAAAAACTCACCGGATTGGTTTGGGATCGGAACATTCTAAGGCGTCATTTACACAACATGCGAGAAATGTCCTGCGATAAATATCAAAGAGACTGTCAGTTATAAACTGGACTGTGAGTGCGAGAAAACTCGAGAAAATCTTGCGGAAGTCGCTTGAAATACTGTAAATGTGCTTTAGAAGCGACTTCTGCCAGACTTCCTAGAGTTTTCGGGCACTTAAAGTCTAGTTTACAGTAAGCTGTAGCTCTATCTGGCAGTTTCTCGGATATTTCTCGCAAGACATTTCTCGAATGTGTAAATTGCGCCTTAGGCTGTGTTTCCACATGCGAGAAAAGCTTTTGCGCAAAATATCAGACTGACTGTCACTCTAGGAAGTCTTTCGGAACTAGCTTGCAATACTTTAAATGTGCAATTAAAAGCGACTTCTGCAAGGCTTCCTAGAGTTTTCTCATACTTACAAAGTCCAGTTTATATTAAGTCAGTTCCTAACTGGCAGTCTGTCTGACACTTTTCTTTACTGCTCGCATACAAGACTTCATAGTATTTTGTACTACCCCAGTTGTAATGTAATTACAAGAGAGTTGCTTACTAAAAGTTGTTCTATTTTTAATTCCCTACATAAGTACTACCGTTTTAATACTTTTCAATGCATTTCTAAAGATGCATCACAAGTAGAGAGGGTTAACATAATTTAAGACTATTTAGTTGAGGGTTGAGGGTTGTGACCGCTGGAGTAGGTGAGCGTTCGCCACCTAAGTTACATAAATCCAGTTCTTTCATTGGACTATCCGAGCTATTTCAGTCGTTCTTAAAGTGTTTCTTAATTACAAAAAGGGACGAAGTTTATCACTATTGTCAATTAATGAAAGTAATTTTCTTCTCTCGACGTCGATGATGACACTTTGTTATCAATTTTGTAATCTCCGATTTTATAATGTAAGCGAGCGGTTATTCCCTTTCTAATTAATATTCAAATAACTTCATTAAACAATACCTCAAGTCCAACATTACTTACCGGACATGTTTAGTTTAGTGTAAACAGTTTCCTAACTAGTAATTCACCCTATCCCTCTATCCATTGTAAATTTCTCTGGAATTTACATACAATAATTTCAAGTAAATATCATAATTTTGTAAACAAGGATATCAGATTTTCCTAAAATCGTATTTTATTATAACTCCGACCGTTCGAAACAGCATTCAAATTTGAATTAAGCTCCTCCTAAGTTTCGAGATAAGATACGCTGAAAGTATTCTTGCACTAGCGTGAATTCTCCCGATTCTTTTATATTGAGGTTAGTCTACTCAATTTGATGTACCTTATAGATTTGGGACGCGTTTACATTATTTCCGAATTTCAATATTTCAACACAACGCCAAAAATAATACAAAACGTGTTCCATTGTTCGCAGCAATATATTGTTGTCAAGTTGAACTTTGCTTATAACTATAGTACTGATATTTTACAACTTCTTATTGGATTTTTTGCCTTAAGAACTTGATAGCTGACACTAAGCTGGCGTTTTTGATATTTATGTAACGTAATAGCTTTAACTGTACCATCTTGAATGACAGAATCTTAAGATAACTCACATTATTGACGTACGACTGCACCAGATTTAAGACTACTCTTATACTTTCAAATGAGTTTTTAATTGTAGCGTTTTCAAAGATTTATAAATTAGTCGAATCTCAATCATTAAAAAATTTTCGCTACTCTTTTTATCCGAGCTTGACGTCAAAGCTCAAATGCGTTTCAGAAAGCTAGGATAGGAAACGCAACGAACGGTTCAATTTGTTTTTTTGCCTCAAATAATACCCAGCCGTCACAATAAGATTATATCGAGAACGCTAGGGAATTTCATAAAAGTTTAATTTTTTTTATTATATTTAAGTAGGTATACGAGTAGCATCCAGCTGTGGGCATACATTCTATAATGACAGAGTTAGCATAGGAGTGGCGCAATCCTATTACTTTAGATTTGCTAATACTTCTATTTTTTATTACAAACGCGCTCGTTCTTCATTTTGATTGCACTTTCTATAAATATAACCCAAATCACTTAATCTTAATAGGTTTGTTTCTAAATAGAAATCGGCCATTGTCAACAAATCAGAAAATCGCCATGTTTCAGTATAGTGCCTATTAGCAAGTTCTTATACGCTGCTCTGCATATCCTATTTAGATGTTGTTAGACAATACGTGAGACTAATTTAGTGTTTTAACTGCCTTAAGGGTAGTAAATAAAACTTTATATTCGTGTGGTGTTTTGTTTAAGTGTCGTAACATTTATCTCCAGATTTAATTAAAATTTTAATTATTTTACTCCTTCGCTAACCTAATTTGAACTCTTTTTATCGACAAGTCCTTTACAAACAATTAAATACATTTCTATTTGTTTACAACTAAAACAGTTAAATAAACATCGAATTTGCCTATATTATTTACATAGAAGTCAGAAGCTTACAAGTTTCTACACACAAGCTAACTGAAATTAATTTGCTATGGCCTCTAACGTCAACTACCTCAGAGGTTTACTATCTTCTTATTATAGAATCAGCTACTCAGATAGTAATCAGTATATAGAACAATTCTATTGTAATATCTTAATCAACTTAATGCTATTTGGAATATAATGCGATATGATGATGATTTTATCTAGTTTTGTCAGAGTGCTTAACTTCAAACGCATTTGTATTGAGTATGTACTATTATACGCCTATTCACTTTTGCTAAACTGCTTGGGTATGAGCTTTGTATTCGTTTTTAAATTTCGAAGTGTTTCTTCAAAATTGTTCACGTTTCGTGTCGAGAAATATCATTTTCAAGAATAAAAACTGTCTGCCTGCCTGCCTGTCTATCTCTGTGATGTGTTGTGTGGTCAATACAATAAACTTGAGAACGAATAAATTAATCTAAAAAGGTTCGGATTGTATTTCAGCACGCTCCCTTCACTAAATCAGCCTTAATTGGGTTGAAACTTATAAAACGAGAATAAAATCTCGGGATCTCTAAAATAAGCTCAGGGCTTACAGGTTACTAAAATTACCTGTATTTACCTGTATAGAGGAACTCCTTTGAGGCACCGGTGACTTACGCTACGCATAGAGAGGTTCAATAGTATCAATAGAAGTAAAGAATCGAAAGAAATTATTCATTATTAATTTGTACCTATCCACTGGTGGTAAAGTCACCAACGCCAGAACCGAGTGGTCTCTCTATACCTGCTCTACACATTCGTTATTCGACTACAGATTTGTAAAGGTCAATTGGTGAGTGTGAAAATGATAATTGAATTGAATTCAATTTATGTTTTTAACAGATCGAATTTTTTATTAATTTGGGTTAAATTAACTAATTTTTTAAGGGGATTACTGTCACAATAATTCTCATGAGTTTTCATAGCGTGGGAGTGCCCCCTGATAAAAGTAGAAACAACAGTGAAAGTCATAATGATATGGAAATAAATTTAACGTCGAATGTAGTTATCGCAAATTCGCAAGTGTCGCAGGCACATACAAACAAGTTCAACATTAGCAACTTACATCCACAGAATTGATTATGAATTAGAAACTTTAGTTGACCTTTATCAGCATATCCAAGAAATATCATCGACGGGAAAAAATTGTGTCAAAAGGGGTGATGTGGTGGCTAACAGTTTAGTGGATCACGAAGTATTTGTTAGAATTAGAAATGACCATTCTGCTTACATTCCTGCGTCGAAAAAAAAGGTGTCATAAGTAGTGGAAGAACAGTTCTACTGAACTTGGCACCTTGTGGTTCTGAGCTTAATCGGATTTAATCTTAAAATTTAAGCCTTGTAATTTTTTTTTCTAGAGTGCAGTACAGTAGTACTGCTTCCTTGTATACAGTCTACCGTTCCGGTAACGGGTATGGGAATAACTCGAACTTTCAAAGGATTCCTACTCAGACTGTCGTTCTTACGTTTTCTGGTACCAATATTATTTCACAACATGTCTTTATTAATAAGGTCAGGTATGAGGTCGATGTTTATGTTGCCACAATTGTCCAATGCTTTCGCTGTCTTTTGTATGGCAATAATACGTCCAAATTATGTAAATCTAAAGGCAAAAAATGTGACTGTGACATCACTCGCGAAGGGTTGTGTGACTCGTTTAATAGCATATATTGCATCCACTGTAAATGCTCAATATACATCAACTTGCAAAAACTGTCCAAAACAGTATAATATTTAAAAACAATGGCCAAATTGAATATTTCATTTAAAGAAGCAGAATAAGTGAATAAGTAACCCATCTTACTCTAGCACTCTCGGTACAAATAGATTTGCCCCCCTCATAGACCGTGCAATTGAGTTTCTTGCTTTAGCTGCTACAATCAATCGTTCAATTTGCCCCCCTCCCCAACAATTACAAGTTCTTTTCAAAATAGTGTAGCGCGACGCATTTCCAGCCCTCTTAAAAAGAGAAAATCCCCGTCTTCGCCTCTTGTATCCCCTGTACAAATCGAGTACCCGTTTTCGTTCTGTGGATCTTCGATCGTGCATAATCCCCACTCATGACTGATGACATAAAAGCAGACAATTTATTTAGTAAACATAAAACCAAAACAAAACACTAAATCCGTAAAAACCGCTGCTGTGGAAAGAGCGGCGTGGCAATATTTGTTTCTTTTAAGTATAAATACGACCCCATTATCTTTACAAATTTGAATCCTAAGATTCAGGCTTCCGGTATTAAAATTCTAGGTACTAAAAGTTTTACATGTCGTTTCAGTTTATGTGGCGCCTGTGGTGCTAAGGTTACTTCAAGGGAGTTACTTCTTCTGTAGTCAAAAATCAAATATTACCATTCTAAATGACGGTTCGGACACTAGATTTGTTTATCTGCGCAACCTTAACTCGGTATAGTTGACGTTATTAGTGTCCTCGGATTTGGCCACAGGTGCTAGCTGGAACTCATCAACTCATCATACTTCTTAAGTTCTTCTTAAATTCGTGACACACACATGCTATTGAATATCTATCGCGAATAAATTATTATTGTTGCCGCTATCTTATTGACACCGAGAGGAACGTTCCCCTCTTCTAAGAGGTAAAATTCTCAAACATTTTCTTTTCCTATTAAAACAAAACTAAAATAAAACATGTCCAAACTACTACCCCGCTTAAGGGGCAAATAGAGATGCCAAAACTTCATTTTTTTATAATAGTTTGGGAAACACTGATAGCTGATAGCTATCCATCTTGAGACTTGAGACATACTGTATATTTTATAAAAACAGCATAATATGCTTGTGAGTACTTTTCAATTGAAAAAATCCACTCATTTACTTCATCTAACTGTGGGTTTAATGTGGTTTAATTGATGTTACGGTTAATACCCTCGGGCATCCTATATCTAAACCTACCTTTTTCTACCTTAATTCAATATATTATTTTAATCTACTTTAAAACGGAGTTTATTTTTTACGTAATGAGAGTTAGCAATTTCAACTGAATAAAAACGCAACGTTCTGAAAGTTTTCTACGGGTGCTTATATATTTTTACTCTAAATCCTATTAGATTCTTCTATGTCTTAAAGATGGAGTTAACCCCAAAATTTTTAAATAAGACAGGAATCTCGTATTATTTGACCGGCTAGTTCCTAAACCTTTCTTTATATTTTATTTTCGTTTTTTACTAAGCTTTTAACAAAAATTCTGGCATGCCAGACAAAATTCTCTTTTAGTTTTTAGAAAATAACATTTTTAACGAGAATTACTAAGAAATATAAAATACGAGTCTAAAGTGACATAAAATTTTTTTTAAATACTCTTTCGATGTTAGAAAATTAGCAACTAAATGCTATAAGTTGCGCTTTGCTCCGTGGTCTAAAATACTGTAGTATACTGTATGCGCAGTAAGTTTTTAAAAAAGTAGCGTTAGTTTTGATTTACACAAGTCGAGCATGTAAAAAATATGTAAATTTCAGTCGGTGTGGTTAAAAAAGGGTGATTTAATAAAACAAGTTCACAATACAATTTAAAACTACCACTATACATTCAAATAAAAGTCTTTCCATTTCTACTTTTCTATTCCTTCTTTTATTTAAATTTTCAAGTTTTTAAAGGTCGACTTTCCAAGTGTTGTTAAGTTAGGTCGAAAGTCGAAAGCTCGTAGCTAATTTATAACTCTTAAAAAAGGGAACTTTAATTCCCGGCTTAGTCTTCAGCAATGAGAATTTATACATTTATATATTATATAAGGTAAAATTGTTTTTAATAATGATATACCTACTAATTAAAAATTTTACTTCTATTTCAGACTGTCAAGTTTATTATTAAAAAAGCAAAAATATCGAAAAATGTAAATCCAGAGCAGATACCCGGAAAATTTTCTTGCGGTAGTCAAAACTTATTTGTTGCTTCATTTCACTACTTTACACATTTATAGAGTGTAAAATTTGGAAATTTGAAATCGCATTGGGCTTTTCCATTTACATTTCATCCCCACTAAAGGGCATCTAAAGGGCTTTGAAAAGTTTAGATTATATTTGAAATATTTTGCATCATAAACAGGGCAAGTCGCTAGGAAAAAAACGATTTTAATAAAAGTTGTAGGTATTAAAAAAACGAAAACTGCACATGTACTTACACATGCCATTATTAAATTACTTCATACTCTACATTGATGCAATCACTTCAATCATATAAAAACTCAGTAAGGCCCTCCCCAATCTTAAGGATTAAATTCTATCATATTACATAATAATTTGGAAGTTAATAATAAAATTTAGGAGCAAAGTGGTTTATAGAGCCTCGATTTGTAGATCCTCCCGTAAAATAATTCAAAATTGTTGCCCCGCCTGGTTTCATATTCATGATTTTCATTAAATTTGCTTTTGTATGTAACGAGCATGAAAAAATGTACACAGATGGAACCGTTAAAGTTTGATGGGCTACATATTAGCCAAAACTAAGGCCACGTACCACTCTAAGCTCCTTCTTCTGCATGGATAACACCCTATCGATATATGGTTCGTAAGACCCCAATTAGCACTCCATTCTATTCTATTCTATTCTATCCCCCTAACACTCAACGTGATTCTGTAAACAACGCCTAAAAACCTCACCGAGTCACTCTCCACACCGGTGCCAAAAATAACTGTTTTCGTTTTCTTCTTGCTTATATACAGTTAGTTATATAGTTATCTGTAAACCAGTCACCTGCAGTGACTGCCCATCAATTTCAAAATTAAGAAGAGTAAAGAAAACCCGCCGAGCGGAGCGAGGCAAAGAGCGCCAAACAACACTGCTTACTGTCAATTTTCTGTTTTCTCTTTCTTTTTGGTTAGGGAGACTGAGCCGTGAGCTTCCTTAGCCTCCTCTGAAAATCCGCCACTGGTCACCTGCATTTTTTCTTACAGCGGATAAATTCCGCTCCAACTCCAACAGATTCCTCGAAGAGGACGAGAATGTCGTGTCGTCCGCATAATATAGTACTTACGTTCTGTCCCATGTGATTCATACACAGGTAGTTAACAAAACTGAGCCTCGAGCCCTGATGTACACTTCTCTTAAACTTACCTTAACCTACTATATAAAGCCTTATCAAAGTACGCACACTGTCTTTTACACTCAAAATAACTCTTTGCTATAGAGTTACATCTGGCTGCATAAAAGTAATTTTCACGTTTATTTACAAAAAATCTTCAAATATAAGTTTTAGGTTTTAAGGCGTAAAATTCTGTAAACCTCGTTCTTGTTTTTAAACCGTTTTTAAAAATCAAAAATGCATTCCAACTTCGGCAAGCAGAACCCAAGAAACTTTGTGTACCGCCCTAAAAATACGTCGATGCATGATTGTGAATTTAACCAAATGTTGAATCATAATATTTATGTAACTAGGACGTAGCCTAGCTGGTTCAGGTGTGTTAGGTTTTTTCAATGGACGACTTCTGCGAGTAGTCGATTAAGCCTATTGCTTTCTTTTATAACCTCACAACGTCAGTTTCGATCGAAATCTTTAAAATGCTCGTTTGAACCTCCACATCGAGTAAAAACTAAATCGATAGCGCGGTTTTACTTGTAAATATTATCTGAACGCCATTCTGGCGTCGTGTTTTTTTAGAAACAAACGCCGGATTAAACTTAAAAGTAATCTACTGGATCTTCATACGAGATGACGTTTCTTAGCACAAATAGTTAAAAATTCCTTCGAGTAGAAGCAGCTACCTTTTCGAAACGGTGGCTGTTGAAACATTTCCCCTGTGAGTCACTAACCCTAAATTATAAGTCAATTACTCTTACTTCAGGGAAATGCTGTTTTACTTCTTGCTCTTACTGAAATATAGAGATGCCGTTTACTTGAGGATTCCTTTTATAAATGCATAGATAAACTAATCTAGATAATTGTTCAGTGTGTTATTCTCTAAGGGCGTACGTAATTTTTCTCATCTATGTGTTTATGTTTTTTTGCTACTCCTAATATTATAAGTTATAAGTAAGATACGTAGAATTAACATGGCAGTAATACTGGAAGAGTGGAACTGTACGGTAATAATCAAATTGTCTTCGCTAGTTTATAGTTAAGGTCGATATTACGAGCTTAGAGCGATTGAAAAAACTGCCTGTAAACATTAGCCAACAAGAGCAAGCCACGACTTCTAGATTACGAGTATTACGACTCTGTAAAGAAACAAGGTAGTGTGTAGTCACCAAAACAACTTCTTGTTTCGCCTCTAATTTATCAAATTAATAACGTCAAAACCGTGTTAGTCGCTTTAACTTTAAAAGTATGAAATCTTCTTAGGACAATAACTCATTTCAATCTAACATAGTTCTCTAACGCAACGAAAAAGCTTTGTTGTGTAACATAATGTTTAAAATGATGACAAGCATTATGTATGTTGCACAAACGAGTAAGTACGTCTAGTGGTAACTTTTTGACAAAGCCTTCACGATCATGAACGACTATTGAATTCGCGAATAATAACTTAAATTTTGTTAGAACATTTTTCAAAAGAAGATTTGTTGCTCTTTTTTGCTGGTTGAGAATTGTCATATATTTTTATTAGAACGGGCTATAAAACTAAAATCACGTGGTATTGAGTAGTTATATGAAAATTTATGGTGTAGTGCCTTACGATACATTACTCTGTAAAAATCTATCTTTTTGTCCCAGTAACATAGTTTACTAGTTATTTATCACACGGATCCTAATAAAAATTTAATGTATGGATCCTATAATTTTAAAAATTTCAAAAGAGTGCAGTAAATCTCCCGGAGATAATTAATACAAAAAACTTAATCTTAGTCTGAAAATATTGAAGATTTATTAAATTGTCTTGAATGTATAATTTAAAACGAGAGTTACCGAATTTCATTCTTTTATTAGAATTTGATGTGACAATTTTGAACTAGAATTTATAAGAGAAAGGAATGCTAATTTTTATAAATGCCAATTTCAATTTACTAAGTCGTGACTTCCAGTACCAATGTTGAAAATTCTACAAAATATAAATTTTAGAAGTTTTCTCTTTCTAACAATTGCACGGAACTTTCTCTTTCTCTATTCTGTGGCCAATTTTACTCTCAATCAGGGCGATTCTGATCGTTGTAGCAACATTGCTATGCGTATTTTTAAAGAGATCTTGTTAAGTTATAACCATATCTTTAAAAATGGTATTCAGGTTGCCAAAAGTTAGCAAGCTGGTATGTCAGATTTAGCCAGATTGGTTATATCTTAGCGATCGCATTTTAGTACTTGCTGTGAAGTGAAGAAGGTTGCTAACTTGTGAAAAATTGCCGATAATCCGTTATTTATTGATTTTAATTTTAATTTTTTTGAAGAAATTTATTATATCTAGGAGCGAGAAGTTGATTATTATTAGAAACTTAATTTTAATACTAACATCTACCAAAGAATATAGAATTATCAGAAACCCTAAGCTTATGGGATCTCTGCGCCTTCTTTTAAACGTAGTACACCGGTGAGATTCAGATGTCGCTCCTCATTTTAGTGTAATTTTTCGTATACCTACGTAAGAGTAACAAAGAGAGGTACAAAAATACATAAAAGGTTTGTCTATTCTTAATTCTAACAATCTTAGGTAGGTAGCTAGCAAGAGGATTTTTACAATACTATTTACGACTAAGGGACAAAGTTCCTTTTCTATTGTTATTTTATGATGGTTATATTATTGTCACGAAAGTTTTTGTTGATAGGAAGTTCAAAATCTTTGGTCTTTGGTATTATTAGAAAAAAAATATAACAATATTAATTTAATCATAATTTAATATAGATAAAAACAAAAAAAATATTTTAATTATACAAAAATCTTACAAATTAATGTAGTATAATATGTACAGGTACAGAACACAAAAATAAATAAGTAGGTAATCTAAATTTTAATACATAAGTAATAAGTAATAATCTAATTATAATAATAATAGTTACATGCTCTTTGCAACAATACCTACAGAAACACTTTTGTAAAAGGCAAAGAATTACTTATCAATTTTGGAAAACTTGATTTTTGTTAGTAATGTTGTTAAAAAAAATCTAAGTATCTATACACACACCTATTGTCTTTGTGTAGGTAGGTATTTGAAATTTACCCAATTTGGCCCAATTAAACAATAAGAAAATGTATTTGGTTTTTTAAGCTTTGAATCTTTTGATTTTTCATTTAATTACCTAATCGGTTATTTAAATAATCAGAACCCAATGAATAATGCTTTAATTACAATAAAATTTTTACTGTACATAAGAAAAGAAACTTGCATTTACACAGTTAAACTACCTGCCTAAATTTACTGGGTCGTAAAAATAATATTTTCTTCAACTATTACAAAAGGATTAACATACCATTCGAATAGACCTTTTTTAAACCATTTAAACTCAAGTTTGGACATACTAAAGTTAAATGTTTCATCTTCTCACACTCTCGAAAGTACTGTAAACTGAGCAGAGACATCTGGAGCTCAATTGTGTTACTACACTTTAAAAGGTTTTAAAATTTTACATTGGTTGCTTTTTCTGATAATTCTATATTCTTTGCATCTACCTAACTCTGCAGAGTGAATATTCGCGTAAAACTCAGAAGACACAATTATCAGATATCAATTTGGGTGTAAGTCGAATAATAAATAAAATTAGCAATATAGGGCCAGTGTTTCAATGATGGTTTAAATTAAATTTGGAAAAAATTATTGTTCTTCAAACAACCTTTAACTCGTAAACTAAGATCATAACGAAGTTTATTGTACGTTAAATTTACATGTAGGGGAGGTCGAGGTCAATTGTAACAATTTTTACATTTTAGTTTCTAGGATCGAAACTAATAACTTTTTCCGGTCGAAATTTGGTAAGAATGTAAACTGAACCTTCATCTAAAAGATAAAATATGTATAAGTTTATTAAAAAATTAATTAAAACAGAGAAAATTAAATAATGCTCATAAAGTCGCTGTTACAATTGAACCCGTGGTCGGGGACAATTATAACACCCCATCGGGGCAATTGTAACACTAGTGATTTGGCGCAAATGATAAAAGTAAACATGAAAAACAAAAGCTATAATGTAAATACATGTAAAACGATAACAAAAATTAGTTTTTCAATATTCAGAAAAAAACACGTAAAAAATAGAACATATTTTTAATTATCGGCACAATTTAAACAGAAATAGTACAAATTATCCATTGTTATCCATTGTATTTAATTTTTTCTGGCGATATTCTTTAACATTTGCAAGGTAATTTCCAAAATTCTACAAAAAACAATTTTTTAAGAAGGTCATAATATGTGGTCAAAGCTAATATACCTTGCTAAATTTGACTCCCGTCAATTTGTTACAATTGTCCCTAATTCAGTTTTTTATACTGTAGATACTATTATAACAAACTGTAATTAATTTAATTAAAAATGCATTATACATTAAAGAACTTCATAGGCAATACTTTGACAAGATTAAATCAATTTTAATCTTAATAAATTTAGCGCAAACTCAAAATTAACAACTTCCAAAATTATGGTGTTTTCATGCTGTATAATATAAATCCAAAAAATTTAAGAACGCGTGGTGTCAGCATCATGAAATTACTTTGAGATGTCGGGCATGGTATTTAAAATGTTGCAAAATAGTTTGCTCCCTTTTTCAAAAATTAGGATAAAAGTTATACCGCGCTAGGCTCTTTTTTATACGAAAAAAATTGATTTCTAATAAATTGAATCAAATCGATTCAAATAATTAAAAGTAGAAAAATGCATGGTATTTGTTTTTTATACCGTAATAATAAATTATTTTTATACATAATACAGAGTGTATCAAAAAAATATAGCAACAAATAGGCCGAGGAGGCAAATTTATAAAGTTCAAGACGGCTCTGCGCAAACTCGATAGTCCTTTAAATGCGTTTTTACAGCAATATTGTTAAAGCTAAATTCATAGCAATCATTGCTAAGATGCTGTAAACAGAATTCGAAGGATTCTAACCATATTGCTAAGATTTAAGAGTTCAGCAATATTGTTATCATAGCAAGATTCATAACCATATCGAACAGAATCGCCCTGAAATATCATTTTTACGGTTGAACAGCTTAAACTTAACTTAACTTAGAGCTAAGTAAACTAATCAGCTGGTTTAGCACTGGAGGCTGTTTAAAAATTGCGCGTCAATGGATTTTATACATGAAATGCTACGAATCGGAAGCATCCATTATTCGCAACCTGACAACAGCGGCTAACCGTTTATTAATTATCAGCATCAAGATACTAAATTACCCCAGCAAATACGTGAGATTGATAACGTTAGCAAATTAAACTAAGTGGTATAACAATCCTGGAGTTAACTCAGATCATGTAAAACATTGGCTATAAATGATTCCACTTCGATTGTATAAAATAGTTCTCCACTGACTCCACCGATGGTAGACGAAATAAAAACTTTTGCATTAAATCATACTTAACTTTCAGAACACTTTCGTGTAGTAAAGTAATGCCTTACTTGCTCTTTGTCGTATAGTTATAAAACGTAACTCAACTTCTATCACAGGATAAAACTATTATGTGTTCTGTTGAAGAGCGGAATAGCAAACAGCGCAATTGAAGTTGTAAGAAAATAAATCTTGGAGAAAAATATGATTTTTGATTAAATTGCTCTCGTACGAGTAAATAGCAATCAAGTTTGTTGAAATGCGCATTATGATTTCGTGTTGGTGCGATAACACTATAACAAGGTATCATTCTACGCTGTCGAGTGCATATCTTGAAGCTAACAACCTCGATATTTTATTCCATTTTTTGTTCAATTGTCCAAAAGTCTGCCATTGAAAAACGCGTGAAGGATCTCCGTCAGTTTTGACGGGCTATTTTCAATTAATTACAATGTAAGCTCTCGAATAGAATTGTGACGCGTTTGTAAAAGTGATATTTACAAAATAGGGGGATCGAAATAAAACTGAAGTTGGAAAATTTGTTTGTCCCTACTTGTATTATTCATTTTTTTTCTGGTTTAACGTATTCCATAGTTGATACGTTTCAGATTTTGTTAAAAAAACATATAAAAGGGTTGTACTTTCCCCAGTGCATTATTAGAATGCTCCACTTTTTCCGTGTCAAAATCTAGAACAGGCGTTGACGTATACAGCATAAAATAATCCGTCATCTGCAGCCGATACTATAACTTGCAAAAAATATAAAAAAGAGTCGGGCGTTTGAAAATAATACAAAATTTTCTTTTTTAAGGCAATAAAAGCAATATAATTTTAAATTGGTCGGAATGAGTGGTACAAATTGCACTATCTATTGATTTTTCGTTGAGGAAAAGTTAAATTTATAACTCGAGCAAAAATTTTCGTACAAGCTTTGTAAAATTGATCATTGTTGAAATTACTACAATTCGCTGCAACTAGATATCTCCTTCTTAATTAAATTGTGTCAAAATTTTGATTAATGTTATTCGAGTAAATGTCTGTGTTAAAGATATATGCTAAATTTTTGAACAGGACTTAATGCAAATTGGCATTTCATTACTTTTTGATGAGTTAATTTGCTTATGTCAAAGATAGCCCAGTTCTATGTCGATGTCGGCATAAATGAATAATAATTAGCTAGTAAACCGTGATCAAGTTGGGATCTAACTTTTCTGTATTTTCAAACCAATACGAGGTGGTCAAACAGTTATTGCACCAGGTTTAAAATGAAAACCAGTGCAGATAGAAAAAAAATGCACTGACGATATTTTTAAATGACACCATATCTAACTAATTGTGTCAATCGATAGAGAATTTTATTCTTTTAACAGAGATGTGCTAAGGGAAAATTAAAACAATTGCATTTATGGAATGTTACTTATATTTGTTCCATTTATTTTTTGAAAAGTGTTTCTTATTCGTTTCATAATGTCTGCAAGTGTTGTTCGACATTCCGCAAAGTCAATTTCTCGACAATTTTTTTAACTTTTCCTAAAAAAAAAAGTAGTAGTATAAGGATAAAAACAATTGCACATCAATCTGTAAAGAGAATAAAATTCTTTTTTATATTTTGCGTCTGTAAGATCGCTATTATAGCATCCATTTGCGTGTCGTAATGAGATTTAGCGTGCTGTAATAATTTTGGTAAAATTTGATGTTCGAAGTTGGTAGTAATATTTAATTTGACATATTTTGTCAAATCGAGGAAAAAGAAAACGACAATTTTTGTAATTAAAATGTTCTATTTTTTACAATAATAAATAAATTAATTAATTAACGACCAATTCAAACTACAAAACAATTTATTTGAATTTTAAATTACGAAATGTCACTTTGCAATTAGTACTGCCAACCAGCCAACCATCACAAAAATCCCTAAATTTTTATATTTTGATTTTTTTCTTTGAAAATGGACTTCAAAAGGCGCAAAATAGAAAAAATTGTATAAAGAACTCATTTCATAAGTCATTGTAGCGATTATAGCACTCCTTCATTAAAACGCTCCTAGCTA
Organism: Malthinus flaveolus; assembly: GCA_950108345.1. Taxonomy (NCBI): domain Eukaryota; kingdom Metazoa; phylum Arthropoda; class Insecta; order Coleoptera; family Cantharidae; genus Malthinus; species Malthinus flaveolus. The sequence goes on from OX467285.1 coordinate 66,950,845, forward strand.
CGCCAGTCGCATTTTAAACTTGGAATCGTGCTATAATACGTGACTTATGAAATTCGTTCTTTAATATACTATTATTTAGATATGGTGTCGTTTAAAAAAAATTGTAGTAGGCGTTGTCAGTGCTTTTCTATTAGCAATAAGAAGCTGATATGTATTGTATGTTGAGGAAGGGATCTTCATAAACAAATTATATTCTACTCATTTTTTTCTGTCTCTATTCGTTTTCATTATAAGAAACTTAAAAACTTTAAAAAAATAAAAATTTTGATCTATTCAATATAGAGAAGCCAGAATTGATGTGTTGTGGATTTGATTTTGTTGACACAATGGTGGTTCCTTTCTATTCATAAGATGTTTGTGGGTATAGCTCTAATGTACTCAATTCTCAAATAGTTTATAATAAATTGAGGTTTTCCATTTTCTGGTATAGGACGTGTGTAAATGATTTATAGAAGGTTTAATATTTTTCAGAAAAAATATCGATGTTGCCCACTTGAATTTTCATTTTTATTTAATAATTGCATTTATTGTACATTTGTACATTTTGTAGTGTTCGTGGCGTTTGATTATTTATTGATGAATGTGGCAACTAGTGATACAATAGCTTCTTTTACAACTTTAGGTCAGCTTTCTCATTCCCTAGAATTCCGATGTGGAATGGTGTGAAAATGGATGATATAGTTTGGTTTGTAGAATTTGTTTGTTGTAAAAGGTTTTTAATTTTGAGCTAGGAGTTGTGAGTAATTTTGAATTAATCTTAATGGTTTGGACTATTGCTATCATTTCAGCTGTATAAATGGTAGACTTTTGTAAAAGTTTAAACAGATATTTTTGATTGTTGTAAATGAAAGCGGCGGGGAGGAAATATGGCAATATTTTAGTTGTGAAGGTATGTTTATGAAGAAGAGAAAACGATCTCGGAAAAATCGGACAATATATAGTTGATTGGTTTGTAGAAAGGATGTGTTACGTTTTGTAAGAATGAGAAGATCGGTTTAGTTGGGTTTTGTTAAAGTCTTGATAGGGCATTATTAAATTTGGCCGCCCTAGACTTTAAGGTAGTTTTCCAGTTAATAGATGCATACTTTGGATGTATTTTAAATTGAATTGAATTTTTTTTATGTGTAGATTTTGCGATAGTATAGTTATGCCAATTTCCAATTTAGATTTTAGTAGGCTTCTAAACATAAAAGCTAAGGGTTGTACTTTAAATTTGATAAAATCTTATTAAACAAACATTAGGGTTGCTAAATTTAAAACAAATAATACTTAAAAATTATATACACTAATATTAAATTATTTGTTCAAGTTTTGATCCCTTCTCTGGAGAAAAATCTGTACTAGTATAATGTCCTTTTTTGCTAAAATCAATTCTTAAAAAAACTATAATCAAACGACGTATTTCGTATTTACCGATTGCAAGAAAATTGAACCCCGAAACCTCACAACTTTCCAACTACTAAAACTTCATGTTACCCCGTTCTCATTAATTATTTATTATTAGTAAACCACTCACTGAATGTTATTGAAGAGGACGGCGCCTGAAGTACCTCGAACTGAAGGCAATATTCGCCACGCACACACAGTATACAGTATTTAGCCAAGTAATGTCCTGCTGTGTACCTATTCGTCAAAACTCAAAACTGCGTGTGTATGTTGATCTTAAGTAACAGGACGACAGTGCTGTAGCTGAAAGTAGCAACCAATCTTTCTTCGGCACTGATTTCACTTCTCATTCTTGCGATTTGTTTCGTAATTAACGGTTCACTATATTTGAAAATTTGGAAAAATTTCCCCTTCATGCATAAATAATTTCTTAAATCTTCATGACTTGAACTTTTAGCTTCTCCTATAAGTGCCATGTGTGACAAGGTTTTTCTCTTTTGTAACCAATCTTTAACCCAAAAAGCTCTCTTTTTCTTTTTTTGTTCCTATATAATTACCAACTTTTTTCGCGAGAGGTCTATTTTTGACACACATACGCAGATTTCAGATTTTATACTAAAACTTACAGGGGAGAGACTCGCATATTATGAATCTTGCATGTGTATGGTGAATGCGTCGATAACCTCTGTCGACCGTTAACTGGAGGTATTTACTCTTAATAAGCTAACAAACAAATCACTATGTATTGGATTTCAATCATTTGCTTCAGCTTCAGTTCTGGTCTGCAGACCGCTATCTCTACAAAATAGTTTCTAGTCAGTTATTAGCAACTCCTACAAACAAACCTCTTGAGAGATGATAATTAAATAGAAAAAATAAAAAAAATATGGGTTATTTCTCAGATTTTAACTTTTTATAATCTTCTTAAAAGAAGCAAAAGAGCAGGCTTTATTAAAGTTAGCATTACATTTCAATTACACTCTGTATAATTATTATTTATGATGCACATACTATGTATGATGTGGATCAGCCTATATCGTTTCTAATTTCAAGATATACGTGGGTCAGCGTTGATTTTGACACGTAATTATGAACTATTACAGAAGCGACATTCTCGATTATAAAGGTTACATTATGTAGCGGATAATAAAGTTAATTTGAATTTTAATAAAGATAAATTTAAACATTAACAAAGTTAAGTTGTATAATGTATATCTCTGCGATCGAGTCAAAAGTTCGGTAATAACTCTCGTTACGAAACTTTCTATTTGTCGTATGTCATTAATCACATCGCCAAAAATGGTACCACCTATTTTATTGACTTTAATCAATCGAATTATCGAGTTGAAAATTAATTTTTTACAACCGCGATGTAATATTTAGAGTAAGTTTATTGTTTGTTTTATTCTCTGTCTATATTTCGTGCTTTACCAGACCATTTTCGCTCGTTAAATACCCATTCACGTAATGATGATTATAAACGTATTACTGCAAGGATTAAGGATTACAATAATATTATATTTTTATTCGGGTACACAGGATACACGTTTCTGTAGCTAAAATGGACTAAGTTGTAGTAAATGGCCCATTAGGTTTTCTATTTAGAGATTATTGCTAGTTTACAGCATTCCCCTTTTGAATGTTATTATACTATATGACGGCTCTTTTTAAATCGTACCTTAACAAATTCCATTTTATTGATTAAAAATAAATCCTCATTAAGGAGTGTTTACTTATCGACTAATGACGTTATGTTAATACAACATTTCATAAATGAAATATGCAAAATTCAATTACAACTACTTCTTTGATTTATTAATGGAAATTCATAATTACCGAGCGTATAGCTTTTAATATCATAGTGTAACATCGAAATTAAATTATCTAGTATTAGTTACTATTATTTTACGAGAAATAATTAGTGGAGCTTTTGGCGCCGTAACTTAGTAAATTTCAGCCTAATAGTAGCCAAAGCTTTAAACTTTAAAAAAATGGCCGAAAACTTTGGTGAAGTCCATTAAAGCATGATAAAAAATGCAATAATGTTAATGAAGCAGCATTGATTTGAAATTAAAAATTTAAAAATGGTTAAACCGAAAGTTTTTGAACTTTTGAAAATCGGAAGGACAAAAGTAGGACAACAAATTTATTCATTCGGCAATGTATGTTCGCCCAAATTTTCGATTGTGGAAATGTCTGTCGGTCAAGTAGCCAGAAGCCGAAAATTATACAAACAAAAAATTTTTCTTACAAAACATAACATTTGTAAGTATCTCGCTTGTAAAATTTACATTTGCAAGCCTCCCTGAAACATATTTTGAAGTATACCGTATACGCGTATCTAACTCTGAAGTAATTGAAGTAATTTTCAAATTTTGAGATGTTTGACTTGAGAACAGATCTCCCTTTAAATTAAATTACACAAAGTTCTTAATTAAAATTTACAGATGTTGATCTTTAACTTTCGTGAAAGGGAACTTTTTTTCTTCAAGTTTTCATTCAAATTTCGTGTATTAGTTATAACTTTTTTTCTCTATTTGAATACGTAGTTTTTTTCTTAAAAAGAAAAGCCTAAACATCAAAGCAAACGATTAAATTATTAAATTTCCTCGGAATGAAATCAGTTACCCTTGACTCGTATATTCCGGCACAAGAAACATGTTTATCAGATAATCCCGAAAAGCTTTACAGTTTTCCTTACTTCTAAACTTACTACCTACTTACATATTTCAGATGCTATATCTAAATTACGTTAACTTGACTTTTATGTCCATTTTAACACACCCACATTTTACTTGAATAGAAATGCAAACATATTCTTTGTAAACAGTTATTTTAGCACAATGTAAAGGCTAAACTTGATACTCTACGAATTAAATTTTTTAGCGAGAAATGAAAAGTCGTTGTTGTAAGTAAAGGCGTGGTAAAGGACAACTTTAGAAACGTAAACCTGGTCATAAAAGTTATACAATAATACAAGGAGTGTATTTGAGAAAAGTCGAGCTTTAATTAAACAAGTTTGTCCACCACGCACTTAACACAAGAATTAAATTTGGTTTTGTTGTTGTTACTATTAGGTATAAAAGCCCGTTCAGACTTGGGAGAGTAGCAAGTCAAGTAGTAAGGAGGATATGTTGCTCCTTGCTACTTATCACTTACCCGTTAGTGGATTAGTATGAATTATACTGTTTGAACATACGGCACGTGGAAATTACTAAGGGTTCGGAAGTGGTTACCCGTAATCATACCATAATACAACAACCTGTGACTTTTCCTAGAGCCGCAGTTGGAAGCTTCTAGAGAGAATTGACCCTTTTCTTGTTCTTAATTTTGTCTTCCTTGAGATTTCGTATTTTGGAGTATAAATGGGATTGTCCCTGCTCGGCAATATCTTATTTCAAATGTTTCATATCTCATTTACGCCTTACATCCTTGTCTGTTTGTATGCATATTTGGCTCTAGAGTGATAGTAAGTTTCGGCCAGCCAAAAGTTTGCATAACAAATAGACCGGGAGCTATATAGGAAACATTATACCACGTGATTTATTCCAAAGGCTCGTTATTTTTATTTAAAAGTATTTTACATAATCCATATAAACTCACTCGTCTGTATGTTTATATTGACCGTGTAACATCAGTAGAGCACTCACTCAAGAATTTTCGCATGGGTATAACTTGAAAGCTACGCACATTTTGAGAAAAGTGTTTTTATATAAAACTAAACTACATTAAATTTCCTACAAATTATATTTGTTAGGGTTTTTCTTCAGACAACGGGCTTAGCTATAGCGCGTTCAATTTGACAAAGGTTACAAAATCAGTCAGAAACACTTTAATGAGAAAAGCGTTCCTTTTAAAAAATAAAGTACAATAAATTTCTTACAAATTGTGTTGATTATGACAGACGAACGGTTTAAGTTGATGCGCGTTGAAGTAGAAGTTTATGTGCCGCCAGGCAAGTGTTTTCTTCAGCTTCAAAGCCCCCTGCCACCATGGATGCTACACTTAAAACCGTCTGCCATAGTATATGTCAATGTTTTTTGGGTCAAACTAAACCATACGGCACACGAAAAAATTAATTACCAATAAATGGCATTTTGTGTGTAGGTTCAGAGTATAATCTGGCAGACGCTATGTCTATCTGTCTGTCATAATAGACACAATTTTGTAAGAAATTTATCGTACTGTATTTTTGAATAGGAATACTTTCCTTAGAAAGTGTTCAGTTTTTGAGTTATAAGTTATAACCAATAAACAAAAAAAAAATCAGTTTTTCTGACTGATTTTGGAATCTTTATCAAATTGAATGCGCTAACCTTGCCGTGGCTAAATACGCTCGTTCGCGAAGCCATTATTTAAAATAATAATAATAAATAAAATAGCGACAAATAAAGGTAATTTGAGTGGGTATAATGTATCTTAAAACTTTTTAAACTACTCGTACACCCTTATACCTAGATAAATACTTTTGGTATACAAAGAAAATTTGTGTTCATTATCCTCAAATCGATATTTATGTGAAGCTCGAAACTGACTTTTCTCTAATACTTCGATTAGAGTAAACCCTCCATTTGTTTCAAGTTTGAAGGTTCAAAGTTTGTCTTTCATTACCTAATAAAGTGTAGGGTTTCTTACCATTTTTATATTTTAATAGAAATTGTGTAAAACTCGAAGGAAAATTTACTTTTACAATTAATAATAAACTTCCGAAATACACTTTGTTTTTGATAGTTACATTTTTATCAGTTGAAATTTTACGAGTTTGTTTGTTTGTAGTATCAGATATTCCATTACAAAACAGAGCACATGCAACATTAACTTTGAAGATGTGAGTTTTATATTTTTTTATTGTATTTATCCTTTCTGTCAATTCTTGAAAAGCTTTGAATTTTCTTAAAATGTTTTTCCGGCATAGTGGACAGATTTTATCTATTTTTTATTACTGGCTTTTCAAGAGATGAAAAATCAAGTAGTTGTAACTCAACTGGGTATCATCGTTTTCTTTAAAAAAAAAATAGTATAACAGTAAGCGGCAATGCTTGTGCGACGTAAAATTTTGTAAGAGATACAAAACTCAACATACTCAGACAGTTAGATATTCATCTAGGCTGCCTACAGAACTACACAACTACTGATGCTTTTGGATAGTTCATTATGATCTCTCAATACGCAGGTAGAACAAATTAAGATCGATTTTGTTTCCAGGATTAGGTATGTTGTAGCGTTAGCGAGTGAATCTGTGGATTGTTAAGACTGCCGAATTTGGCACAGCTGGTCAGACTGTCATATTATAGAAACTTAAATCATGTAAAACTGTACTGTAAGTGCAAGAAAACTCTAGGAAGTCCTGTAGAAGTCCCTTGCAATAGTGAAAATGTGCATTGGAATCAACTTTCTAAATTTTTCTCGCCCTTCAGTCAAGTTTTACGTTTTTGAAGTTTCTATCTGACAGTCTACCCTGCTGTACTAAATTCGGCAGTTCGTCGCTGACAGTGGGCGAAATTAATAAACGCGGCAGACTACCGAATTCGGCGAAGTTGGGCAGACCGTTAGATAGAAATTTAAAATACATTAATTGTATTACTGTTAGTGCGAGAAAACTCTAGGAAGTCTTGCAGAAGCCGCTTACAATGCACATTTACAGTATTGAAGTTTCTATCTGACAGTCTGCCCAACTGCGCCGAATTCGGCAGTCCACCGCGTACAATCTTAACAATCCACAGCTTCAATAACGAACACTGAAATCGGTTTTTACTGCGTTGCATGAAGTTGTGGCAAACTGAATATCTTTGCAATTTTAAACAAAGAGGATAGTATGCCATTGGAAAAACTAAAATAAAATTGTAATCGTGACGTGACCTGCCCGAATAAAAATGTCGCCCTATTCGAGACAGAAATAAATTTTTGAATATTATTTTACATCCATTTCAATGTGTTTGATAACAAAACCTAATTTAAAAGAGCCATTTTGAAACAATCAAACCAAACGTACAACAAACGTTCAACGTGATCAGATTTTTTGCACATTTGGTCGAGCTTAGGTCGCGTAATAATTTGTAGCTACGTTTTGGGCTTTTGGATTTTTCACGTGCGGTTTAGATTTAACCGCTTCAACAACCTGCCTACGGTAAATTATTCATTTTTATCATAAAAACATCAGCCCTCAAATTTCCTTTTTTGGTATTATTAATCATACGTCATTCATGAGTCATTCATTAATATCACAACTAACGAATATGGATTGTGCAGTAGTATATAGGATGACCCTTTATTTATTCAGATGGTCGTGGTATAGGTTACATAAAAGTCTTCATTGAGTAATTGTGTAATTATTGTTAAACGTTATTTGATACAGTTCAAGGCCACAGTCTAAAAGTTGTTGGTATAAGTGCGTAAGAAAATTTCAAAGAAAACTAATGAAATTTACCAAACCTTTTGTGCCTTAGCAAAAATATTTCTAAGCAGATAACTCACGAGAGTTGTAAGAAAAGACGTTCAATTTAGAATCTATTTGACACAAAATGTATTTTAGATTTGTGTCTATTAAGTGCGCCTCGGAAATATAGCTGTCTGGTCAACCCCTTCATTGCAAAAGATATATTATATTTTTATAACAAAATTTTCTTTGCCTCTGTGATGCGTTTCAATCTTACAAGGTACAAAAAGAAAACCGTTTATTTATACCTATTATAATAGGTACCTACCCTACATACAGTTACAGGGTGGATGAATAGATTTTAATTCGTCAAAGCTATACACTATACTTAATGAAATTTCAGTTACTCAAGTAACTTTTTTTTAACTTAATAAAATTAGTAAATTGAAGTGTTGTGGGTCTTTTTTGTCTAGAGCTTTTTTACGATAGTAAAAAGAGGCAGTATGAGATAACAGTGTTGTTTCCTTCCATGTCATACGCAAGTAATAACTGGATCGATGGAAATAGATAATGTTGGGAAAAATTGTTCAACGGGCGTCTCGAAGAGTTAAATGTTTTTACTGATTTACAGTACTGAATGAAATGAAAAGATTTTTGGTTCACTTTATAAGCAAAATCGTAACTTTCACTAGGGTTTATGAATAATTTGCAAACCAGCATTGCTTGTTTTTGTAAAGGGGTTTTGGCCTAGTGTTTAAAGTTTTATGAATGTTAGTTTAATGTTTTATTTATAAAGGATAGTTACATTTTGTAGGACTACATTTGAGATTTTCAGAAAGGATTAGAAAGGGAAAACATGTCTATACTATAAGCCTTTTGTTTCCTAGAAAAATTTACTTCCGTGTTTTGATTTTTAAACAAGCAATTTCAATTACATTATCTATAGTTAGACCATTTTTTAAAGTTTTTTAACTTACACCCATAGAGATGTTACAATAGGTACAAATAGGTAGGTAATTGTTGAAATCTGCGTAGACCCGCATTGAAAGCTCGGTTCTCAACCAAATTTAATTTTTTTCAACAAAACTTGTATTTATATATAAAATGTGGTTGTATTTGAAAAGACTACATCTGGGGTGTCAGGTAGGTAAATATTTTCTGTAGACCATCCCTTTATATTTTCTTGCATAAATGCACTACTAGCGGCCCCATAGCAGATTTAGTTTTCGTAAATAAGCGGTAAAAATCCTTAAAAGGTATAACCAGATTTCAACGATTACCTACCTACTTGACTTCTCTAAGAGGGGCATCTATTCACTATTGTAACCTCTCTGCTGGTGGCGTAAGTCGATAAGAACTTTAGAAGTAGCCTCACTATACATTGTAACTTAAGTCGTAACTTAAGTCCAACATACACGACGTGTACTGTGTCTCTAAGATAAAATTACCTAAAGCTCGTATACATTTCAATTTTTGGCGGAAGGGAGAGCTTAGGTTTTTTGTAAAGAAATTTACGCTTCACAAAAGAATTTTATATTATCCAGTTTTCAAATAAATTCTGCAAGGCCTAACGAAATTTTATTTATCGTTTAAGTTCAGATAAAATTTAATAAAAGTTATTAAGAGACTTGATAGCTTTCTCTTTCCGACGATATTCTAATTTTCTTAACGAGAGAAAACCTGTTTCTCTGCTCATTTACGTATTCCTCCAATATCTTTCATTTTAGAAAGCGCGTACTTTACAAATTTTATACTGCCAAATGGCATAAAAAAGTACTTCTAAGTGTTAATTACATAACTTACATGAATAACTAATAGGGTCTTTCAACAGGGACTTTGCTTTTACAAAGTTATGTATTTCTTTATTGATATAAATGTACAAAGTTTGCTATTTATTAATTAAAAATAATATTGGACAAATACCCACCAAGACCACGCGTACAAACTTCGATTCTTCCATCAAAATTTTCTATTACATATTTGCATAATTGCGGCCCTATATCGCCAATTACGCGCCGGGTTTTTGCTTTTAAGGCTTCAATGAATTTTTGATTATTTGCATAGACTTGCTCTTTCACATAGCCACATAGCATAAGAAATAGTCTATCGGCGTTAGATCACACAATCTAGGGGCGATTAGACTGCAGAACTATTACGCAAAATTATTGGATTATAAAATTTCGTGCGCAAGAAATTGTTTCAGTGTTGTGTGGCATATGGCGCCGTCCTACTGAAACCACATATCACTCACATCCATATCATCAATAATAGGCAAACAAATTTCTCAACATGTCTCGATAACGCAATCCATTGACAGTAACAGCGTTTACAGCCTCATTTTCAATCAAATACGTTCCGCGAGACCAAAAAGCGCACCAGACTAACACGAGCGGAATGTAGAGGCTTCTCAACAATCCTTCTTGGATTTTTTGGAGCCCAAATGCGGCAATTTTGCTTATTACGTATATAAACTAAAATGAGTTTGGTCGGAAAAGACGAGTTTTTTAGAAAAACCACCACCTTGTTCAATGATGAAATTAGCGAATCTTGCCCTAACTGAACCTTATTAAGATTTTATTGCCAATTTTTTACGCAAAATTTGCCACATTATGGTGGTCTTGGATAGTGGATAAATCCAATTGCTGAGAACGCCGTGGAATTGATAAATTTGGATCTTGTGCTCAACACTTTCACAATATTGTTAGCTGATTGAAGCAAATTGAAAATCCATTGAAGTCTTGAAAGCCAACATCCGACGCGTAATTAGTGATATAGGGTCACAATTATGCGAAAATGCAATAAAAAATTTTGATAGAAGGATCGACATCTTTTTTTTGGATATTATTCATAAATGGTCGACTTTGTATTAGATCCCTATTATATTATGTATTACATATTTACAGGGTGGGCCATTTGTTGGTTTCTTGTTGAAATGGCCATTAAAACTGCACCGTTTAATATTTTGCGATATTTTCACTGCACCAAATCACAGCTGCGCTTCGCGCTTCATTTTGACCAAGAATTATTTTCAAATTTTGCAGAAATAATTTATCAGTATTTCCTGTAGCGTTGCTCAAGCGTAAAACGATCAATTTCTTACAGTGGCGGTTTGGCACTATACATCTACCAATTTCAAGCGCATCAGTGTTGGAAACTGTCAAAATATCACGCACTTTAAAAAGAAACCAACAAATGGCCCATCCAGGGTCAAAATTATACACACACGGTCTTCATGAATTTTAAAAATCAATTTGTTTTTGTAACACTGAAACGTTTTTGTTAGAATGTGGGTATTGATTTTAGGAGCAATTTTAAAAGTATAGTTTCATCTGAACTTACCGATTACGAAAGTTATTTTATAATAACTATAATATATTATAATATAGTTAATTAATAATAAACTATAACTGTAGATTTTAAAATAATAGTTCGTCGAGTTGATCTAAACGGGCGATTCTTTCACGGAACATCGCCCACTCCTATTATTTTATTAATAAACCACCTGAACTTTACTCTGGAAAAATATACAAGAATAATATTTACGTATGGTAAGTTTGAACTTCAAAATACGTTCGGCTTTTGAATTTTTTTATGTTATGTTGATTTTTGTTCAATTGAAAAGGTTTCACGACAGTATTCAAACTACGTATTCTGGAGCAATTCTATCAAGAGATTGAATATAAAATAAAGCTTTAAAGCGGCCCAATCTTTGTAGTCTTCTTGTAAATTTATCGAAGAATTTTATTAACGTTGACAATGCTTCAATTGGTAAAAGTTAGAGTATACGTTTGCGCTGTTCGCGCAACTTCAAAGCGAAATGTCCTAATTAACTGTACGTCTGAAGCGGGCTTTGATTTTTACTTAATTTTGTAATGAGCTAATCGATACAATTTCTTTTGGCTTTATTCCTAAAAAAAACGAAGACAAAACTATTGCCACTTTGTCGAATGAAAAATTACGAAATGAAGTTGTTTAATAAATATGCTAATTTAAACAAATGTCTCAAACGACTTGCAGAAGTTATATAGATAAAGAATTTTCATCAATAATTCATAAACTTAAATTTTGCACTCAAAATCAATTACCTTCAGAATATTTAATAATTTAAGATGGATTAGGTTGCCGGAGTTTTTTGCAACTATCGTAACTCATTGCTCAAAAGAGAAAAGAAAATTGTGACTGTTAAAATTTGATGCGATCCTCAATTAAAATAATAAATTAGTATTCCTTGCGTGCTATATATCTTTTATACGTTTTACACAGTTGATAATATGTTACATTGAGATAAAAGAGCAAAAATGAAGTAAAGAATTATGGTACGCCATTAAGATCGTATTCTATCTTTTGTTATCCGATGTTGCCACTGTTTAGATAAAGTATTGTTCTAAACCAGTCTACAACATAAGTGCCATATTTAACGATAACAATATTTTACAGTTTATATCTACCATAAAGAAGGCATTCTTTTAATACAGTCTATAAATCTAACAAATATAATAAATGCTAATTTCTTAACTTACCGTTCTATTTCCTAAATTTCTGATTTTGCAATTAAGATACGACGTTTTATCTACTAGTGCAGTCACATTTTTGGAAACGCTTTTTTCAAAAAAAGGCCCTCTATTTATTATCATAGGCTCTAAAGGAGATTCGTCGACTACGCTGTTGTCGTCAAAACCATTATCGTCACTTTTCGGACTACCAAAACCTGAAAAAGGAAGAGAAAAATGAAAATTTTACAAATAAAACGACGAAGCGATCAAACCCTAACCGATGATCCGGTCACAAACACGGGGTAAAAATTCAATTTCGTGTGTATAACGAAACGGTTAGTTAGTCGAGCCCTAAAGGGTAAAACTGAACGCCAAAATTGAGCTATTAAACCAATATAGTAAATAGATTCAACTCGAAATTAAATTGGTCACGCGAAATAAAATGGAAATTCGAATTTACTCCTTTGGTTCTTACTTACTATAAATAGGTATACTCGGAACGTTTCTTCAAACTTCTTTCGTATTATTTAATACTACTTAATAACAAGCTTTTACGAACGATTTAACTAACTTTATGAGAATCCCCTTACTTACATAATAAGAGCTTTTATGATCAGTAAAAAGCGTATCCTGAACCCCTGAACTTGTAGTTTTGTTGTAGTACAAAACAACAATATTAATAAATAAACAGCGTAGTCAAATAATGGAGTATCTCTACTATTTTAGTCTTTTAATTTTTGAATGGCTGTGGGATATCTATCACGAGAGTTCAAAATAGTTCATATAAATAACTTACCTACCCATAAAAATTCAACTGTAGCAGTTTTATTGTTTTGCGACTCGCTTTTTGCATTTGGGTATTTTCTACGGGAAAATGAGCAATGAGCAATTTCTGTGTGCTTTGCATTGAAATTATTATTGAATGATAAATCTCGTACCTTGCGCCTTTCTCTAGTGCAGACTAGTAGTCCAGTCAAATAAGGTTTTTTGGTAGGAAAAATTCCTACAAAGCTGGATTTTTGCATACAAGTACTTTTCGATGTAACAAATAAGGATTCGACAAAATCCTAAAAATATCGGTGGAGCATCTTGAGATATTCAAGGTCAAAGGTCACAAAACTGTTGTTTTTGCGAATAGCTCGCTTCCTGTATATCGTACGATGATGAAGGTTATTATGAAAGTTATAGAAAACATTATTAGCTATAAGATTGGTTATATGCATTTTTGTCATAAGTTTAACTTTTTTTGAGATATAGCGCGGAGAACGGTCACAATAAATTCGTTTACGAAATGGCGCTATACAAACTGTAGAGCCAAACGCGTAAGTCTCATAAAACGAGTCAGTCACCAAACTTATCGACTGATGGATAATGTGGCACTGCATGAGGTAAGATAAAGATGTAATACATGATTTATAAAGGTAACAATGGTGTTAGGTTTCATCTTAACCTATTATGAAAAAATTTTAAAAAAATTTGTGATAAATTTTTATATTTAGTGAGCGCGCTATTTTCACTTCAGAAGCTTCTTATTCGCAACTTAAAGGCGCGATAAAGATTTCACATATTACATTAGATAGAATAAGGATGTAGTTAAACATTTTTAAGAAACAAAATAGTGCCAGGTTGCGCTTTAGCATTTTATGAAGAACTTAAAAAACAGTTTTTTTCGAAAATGCAAGTTTAAAGAGTGCGCTACTCAACCTCAAGAGCTTCTTATTCACAACTTGGAGGCACTATCAAGATTTCCCATATCACATCAGGTAGAATAAGGACGTAGTTAAAGATTTTTTAGAAACAAATCGTGATCGTACCTCCGAGTCGTGAATAAAAAGCTCTTGAAGTTGAGTGGGGCACTCTTTAAACTTGCATTTTCGAAAAAAACTGTTTTTTTAATTCTTCATAAAATGCAAAGGCGCAACCTGGCACTATTTTGTTTCTTAAAAATGTTTAACTACATCGTTAATCTATCTAATGTGAAATGGAAAATCTTTATCGCCCTTCAAGTTGTGAATAAGAAGCTTCTGAAGTGAAAATAGCGCGCTACTAAATATTAGAATTTCGAACAAAGGTATTTTTTAACTTCTTCACAGAAGACGGGGGCGAAACCTGACAAGGGTTTGGTTTTAAAAAATCTTTAAGAATGTCCTTATTCTATGTAATATGATGTAAGAAATCTTTGTGGCATCTCTAAGTTGCGAATAATAAGCTCTCGAAGTTGAATAGCGCGTTCATTAGTTTTGCAATTTTAAACAAAAGTATGTTTTAACTTCTTCACAGAATACGGAGGCGAAACCTGACAAGACTTTGGTTTAAAAAAATATTTAACTACGTCCTTATTCTATGTAATGTGATATAGGAAATCTTTAGGGCATCTCTAAGTTGCGAATAATAAGCTCTCGAAGTTGAATAGCGCGTTCATTACTTTTGCAATTTTGAACAAAAGTCCAGTCAAATTAGACAAAAAATCGTGGAAAGTTCGGAAAAGTTCGGAAAAATTCGTATAGAGCTGAAAGTTGGTGTAGCACTTTATTTGAACGTTTTAGCCAGATGATCTTTATTTGCCTGAAAAAAAATTTTTCCCTGTAACCTTTCTTCTGAAATTGTTTTTTTGTTATTTGTAAAAATCTTTCATTTTTCTTTACCACCATTACATTCTTATTATTTTGTTTTGATTTTTTAATTTTATTGAGATTCTTGAATTAATAGAACCAAAATGAGACCTATTAACATTCTTCTTATTTTTTAGACTTTTTAATTTATTATTCAGATTTAGATTATTTGAATAATAAATAAAAAAATAAGAACAATGGTATAATAATATAATGGTTCTAAAGAAAAAACAAAAAATTTTAAAAATAACCAAAAATAAAACATAATTTCAGAAAAAAGGTGACAGGGAAAAAATTTTTTTCAAACATGACACGCAGGCAAGTAAAGATCATCTGGCTGAAAAGTTTCAAGTGTTTCGAATTAAAAATATTTTTATAAGACTTATGCTCCTGAATCATTCCTTTTCTAAAAAATATTTTTGTACGTGAAAAGTGGTGGGGAAAGTAAAATTCGGAAAAGTGGTGGGGATACCCCCTACCTTATACACTAATCAAGCGATTTAGGTCATTAGTCGTCGTCCTGAAGAAGCAAGACGTGTGCGTGCTCCGAATTAAATAATTTAAGCTAGGGCTATAAAGAGTTCGGAGCAAGAGTGGGGCTTTTTTACAGGTATTACAGGTAATTAGTGACATTGCTACATTGCGGGCGACTTGACCTAAACAGAACCGCGGGTGCGATAACCTCTGACACCTCCGGCGCCAGAGGTTAGCAACCCTGCACACAATTCTGTCTGGCCAAGTCGCCCCAATACCTACTACATCGTTAATCTATCTAATGTGAAATGGAAAATCTTTATCGCCCTTCAAGTTGTGAATAAGAAGCTTCTGAAGTGAAAATAGCGCGCTACTAAATATTAGAATTTCGAACAAAGGTATTTTTTAACTTCTTCACAGAAGACGGGGGCGAAACCTGACAAGGGTTTGGTTTTAAAAAATCTTTAAGAATGTCCTTATTCTATGTAATATGATGTAAGAAATCTTTGTGGCATCTCTAAGTTGCGAATAATAAGCTCTCGAAGTTGAATAGCGCGTTCATTAGTTTTGCAATTTTAAACAAAAGTATGTTTTAACTTCTTCACAGAATACGGAGGCGAAACCTGACAAGACTTTGGTTTAAAAAAATATTTAACTACGTCCTTATTCTATGTAATGTGATATAGGAAATCTTTAGGGCATCTCTAAGTTGCGAATAATAAGCTCTCGAAGTTGAATAGCGCGTTCATTACTTTTGCAATTTTGAACAAAAGTCCAGTCAAATTAGACAAAAAATCGTGGAAAGTTCGGAAAAGTTCGGAAAAATTCGTATAGAGCTGAAAGTTGGTGTAGCACTTTATTTGAACGTTTTAGCCAGATGATCTTTATTTGCCTGAAAAAAAATTTTTCCCTGTAACCTTTCTTCTGAAATTGTTTTTTTGTTATTTGTAAAAATCTTTCATTTTTCTTTACCACCATTACATTCTTATTATTTTGTTTTGATTTTTTAATTTTATTGAGATTCTTGAATTAATAGAACCAAAATGAGACCTATTAACATTCTTCTTATTTTTTAGACTTTTTAATTTATTATTCAGATTTAGATTATTTGAATAATAAATAAAAAAATAAGAACAATGGTATAATAATATAATGGTTCTAAAGAAAAAACAAAAAATTTTAAAAATAACCAAAAATAAAACATAATTTCAGAAAAAAGGTGACAGGGAAAAAATTTTTTTCAAACATGACACGCAGGCAAGTAAAGATCATCTGGCTGAAAAGTTTCAAGTGTTTCGAATTAAAAATATTTTTATAAGACTTATGCTCCTGAATCATTCCTTTTCTAAAAAATATTTTTGTACGTGAAAAGTGGTGGGGAAAGTAAAATTCGGAAAAGTGGTGGGGATACCCCCTACCTTATACACTAATCAAGCGATTTAGGTCATTAGTCGTCGTCCTGAAGAAGCAAGACGTGTGCGTGCTCCGAATTAAATAATTTAAGCTAGGGCTATAAAGAGTTCGGAGCAAGAGTGGGGCTTTTTTACAGGTATTACAGGTAATTAGTGACATTGCTACATTGCGGGCGACTTGACCTAAACAGAACCGCGGGTGCGATAACCTCTGACACCTCCGGCGCCAGAGGTTAGCAACCCTGCACACAATTCTGTCTGGCCAAGTCGCCCCAATACCTACTACATCGTTAATCTATCTAATGTGAAATGGAAAATCTTTATCGCCCTTCAAGTTGTGAATAAGAAGCTTCTGAAGTGAAAATAGCGCGCTACTAAATATTAGAATTTCGAACAAAGGTATTTTTTAACTTCTTCACAGAAGACGGGGGCGAAACCTGACAAGGGTTTGGTTTTAAAAAATCTTTAAGAATGTCCTTATTCTATGTAATATGATGTAAGAAATCTTTGTGGCATCTCTAAGTTGCGAATAATAAGCTCTCGAAGTTGAATAGCGCGTTCATTAGTTTTGCAATTTTAAACAAAAGTATGTTTTAACTTCTTCACAGAATACGGAGGCGAAACCTGACAAGACTTTGGTTTAAAAAAATATTTAACTACGTCCTTATTCTATGTAATGTGATATAGGAAATCTTTAGGGCATCTCTAAGTTGCGAATAATAAGCTCTCGAAGTTGAATAGCGCGTTCATTACTTTTGCAATTTTGAACAAAAGTCCAGTCAAATTAGACAAAAAATCGTGGAAAGTTCGGAAAAGTTCGGAAAAATTCGTATAGAGCTGAAAGTTGGTGTAGCACTTTATTTGAACGTTTTAGCCAGATGATCTTTATTTGCCTGAAAAAAAATTTTTCCCTGTAACCTTTCTTCTGAAATTGTTTTTTTGTTATTTGTAAAAATCTTTCATTTTTCTTTACCACCATTACATTCTTATTATTTTGTTTTGATTTTTTAATTTTATTGAGATTCTTGAATTAATAGAACCAAAATGAGACCTATTAACATTCTTCTTATTTTTTAGACTTTTTAATTTATTATTCAGATTTAGATTATTTGAATAATAAATAAAAAAATAAGAACAATGGTATAATAATATAATGGTTCTAAAGAAAAAACAAAAAATTTTAAAAATAACCAAAAATAAAACATAATTTCAGAAAAAAGGTGACAGGGAAAAAATTTTTTTCAAACATGACACGCAGGCAAGTAAAGATCATCTGGCTGAAAAGTTTCAAGTGTTTCGAATTAAAAATATTTTTATAAGACTTATGCTCCTGAATCATTCCTTTTCTAAAAAATATTTTTGTACGTGAAAAGTGGTGGGGAAAGTAAAATTCGGAAAAGTGGTGGGGATACCCCCTACCTTATACACTAATCAAGCGATTTAGGTCATTAGTCGTCGTCCTGAAGAAGCAAGACGTGTGCGTGCTCCGAATTAAATAATTTAAGCTAGGGCTATAAAGAGTTCGGAGCAAGAGTGGGGCTTTTTTACAGGTATTACAGGTAATTAGTGACATTGCTACATTGCGGGCGACTTGACCTAAACAGAACCGCGGGTGCGATAACCTCTGACACCTCCGGCGCCAGAGGTTAGCAACCCTGCACACAATTCTGTCTGGCCAAGTCGCCCCAATACCTACTACATCGTTAATCTATCTAATGTGAAATGGAAAATCTTTATCGCCCTTCAAGTTGTGAATAAGAAGCTTCTGAAGTGAAAATAGCGCGCTACTAAATATTAGAATTTCGAACAAAGGTATTTTTTAACTTCTTCACAGAAGACGGGGGCGAAACCTGACAAGGGTTTGGTTTTAAAAAATCTTTAAGAATGTCCTTATTCTATGTAATATGATGTAAGAAATCTTTGTGGCATCTCTAAGTTGCGAATAATAAGCTCTCGAAGTTGAATAGCGCGTTCATTAGTTTTGCAATTTTAAACAAAAGTATGTTTTAACTTCTTCACAGAATACGGAGGCGAAACCTGACAAGACTTTGGTTTAAAAAAATATTTAACTACGTCCTTATTCTATGTAATGTGATATAGGAAATCTTTAGGGCATCTCTAAGTTGCGAATAATAAGCTCTCGAAGTTGAATAGCGCGTTCATTACTTTTGCAATTTTGAACAAAAGTCCAGTCAAATTAGACAAAAAATCGTGGAAAGTTCGGAAAAGTTCGGAAAAATTCGTATAGAGCTGAAAGTTGGTGTAGCACTTTATTTGAACGTTTTAGCCAGATGATCTTTATTTGCCTGAAAAAAAATTTTTCCCTGTAACCTTTCTTCTGAAATTGTTTTTTTGTTATTTGTAAAAATCTTTCATTTTTCTTTACCACCATTACATTCTTATTATTTTGTTTTGATTTTTTAATTTTATTGAGATTCTTGAATTAATAGAACCAAAATGAGACCTATTAACATTCTTCTTATTTTTTAGACTTTTTAATTTATTATTCAGATTTAGATTATTTGAATAATAAATAAAAAAATAAGAACAATGGTATAATAATATAATGGTTCTAAAGAAAAAACAAAAAATTTTAAAAATAACCAAAAATAAAACATAATTTCAGAAAAAAGGTGACAGGGAAAAAATTTTTTTCAAACATGACACGCAGGCAAGTAAAGATCATCTGGCTGAAAAGTTTCAAGTGTTTCGAATTAAAAATATTTTTATAAGACTTATGCTCCTGAATCATTCCTTTTCTAAAAAATATTTTTGTACGTGAAAAGTGGTGGGGAAAGTAAAATTCGGAAAAGTGGTGGGGATACCCCCTACCTTATACACTAATCAAGCGATTTAGGTCATTAGTCGTCGTCCTGAAGAAGCAAGACGTGTGCGTGCTCCGAATTAAATAATTTAAGCTAGGGCTATAAAGAGTTCGGAGCAAGAGTGGGGCTTTTTTACAGGTATTACAGGTAATTAGTGACATTGCTACATTGCGGGCGACTTGACCTAAACAGAACCGCGGGTGCGATAACCTCTGACACCTCCGGCGCCAGAGGTTAGCAACCCTGCACACAATTCTGTCTGGCCAAGTCGCCCCAATACCTACTACGTTCTATAAATATTAGTGCAGTCAAATTAGACAAACGGATGGCATTTGAGGAAAAACCATTCAGGAATTTTGAAAATTGGTATGGTTGTTCGTTATAATCTGCAGTAAAACATACTAAAAATCCTGGAGGATGGGGTGCAAGACGGAGGAGGGGAAGCTGTTAAAAAGCGACCTTTTCTTTTTCGTACAAATAACTCGCCTTCTACAGATTCTACGTTGATGAAGCTTCTTATAAAAGTTATAGAGAACATTATGAGCTACAAGATTGGCTATATGCATTTTTCCCATTATTTTAACTCTTTTCGAGATATAGCGCGGAGAAGGGGTTACAGGGACTTTCTTTACGGGAAGACGCTATATAAACTGCGAAGTAAGACGCATAAAGTTTCACGAAAGGAATCAGGAAAGATGTAATTAAAGAAGTCTGAAAGCAAAAGTCGTATTGGATTTCGTCTTCACCTATTATTGTAAAGAAATTAAAAATTTTTTTCCGAAATTGTAACATTTGTGAGAGTGTTATTGAACATCAAGAGCTTCGTATGCACAACTTGGAGGTACTATAAAGATTTACTTATCAAATCGCGTAGAATAAACATTGAGTTAAAAAATTTTTTAAACCAAAATCTTGTGGTGGGGAAACGAATGCAATTATTTGTTATTTGTTATTTATAAACAATATTTTTTATTAATAATTGTTTTATTAATAATAAACATTATTCCATTTCTTTGTCAAGTCCATTACGCGTCTTACTACGCAGTTTATACAGCATTATCTCGTAAAATAGTTTACTTCTACCCCTTCTCCGCGCTATATCTCGAAAAGGGCTAAGCTTACGACAAAATGCATATAACCAATCTTGTAGCTAATAATGTTTTCTATAACTTTCATAATAGCCTTTATCATCGTACGATAGACAAGAAGCGAGTTATTCGCAAAAACAACAGTTTTGTGACCTTTGACCTTGAATATCTCAAGATGCTCCACCGATATTTTTAGGATTTTAGCGTATCCTTATTTGTAACATTGAAAAGTACTTGTATGCAAAAATCCAGCTTTGTAGGAATTATTCCAGGAATAGGCGATTTTTTGCCTAATTTGACTGGACTATAGAGACTTAAATTCAATTTAAAAATTCTATTTGCGATTCTCTTGTCTCAAATTAAAAAAAGATAACATTCAACAGAATATGGGCTCCATATAAAACCAACGAACTGTGTTTCAGTTTCAAAAGTAGTCAAAAAGTTTAAGTCTGAAGTTTTCATTTGCATTAACGGCTGCTTACTGTTTTTTGTTTTCAGTCAAATGATTTTTTGTTTAGTGAAAGAAGACAAGCGACATTTGATTCGCGATTTTTATTTTTATTATTGGCTCGGTTATTGAATTGGAATACGTTTCGCAGTACTATACTTTATTACTTTATTTTTCTCATTTTGACTTCGGGTAAATTCTCTCTACGAATGATCGAAAAAATTTTATTCGTCCTTAAAAATATTTCTGCAATTAGGTTTTAGGTATCTATTCAATTTAATTCGATACGTACACGAATAAAACTGTCTAACAACCTTACATTTTGGAAACTGTCAAAATACGTAACAGAAACCCACTTTTTCATTTAAGAAAGTTTCAAATTTCTTTAAGAATTTCTAAGCGATTACCCATTGGGCGTGTCTCTGCATGTCATTTCCAACCATCATTTCCAACTGTCGATTTTCACTTACTGTTTTGAGACGAACTGTTTATTATACTTGCTCCAAGTTAGTGTTAATAAAAAAAGCATCCGTAAATTACTGCACGAATAACTGCGGTTGTATGCGTACATAGTTGCGGTTGCTACAACGTACAATCGTACAATCCTGGAAAAATTAATAATCTCGTTGAATTATTTCGCATTAAATCTTCCCACAATGCAACTCACGGAAGAAAATTAGACTTTTCGGGCTCTAATAGCAAGAAATAAATCGTGAATTACTTTTTTTCATTTTTCTATCGGCGGGTGCACCTTGTGAAAATCAATTCAAGTTGATTACATAACTCAATAAAGCTATACAGTCCACGTAAACTAAAATATGAACTAGAAATTTGGCGCAATTCGGCCCTTAATTAAACAACTATAAATTACTTATCAATTAACAATTTAGAGTAAATTATGTATTTATCCAATTACGCAAATTTAGACCATTTACTCCAGCAGATTTCAGGTAATGGCTGTGCCGAACGATAAAATAAAAGAATTTGCATTTAAACCGTCTTTAATGTTACTGCCATTGTTAGCATAAAAGGATTTAGTAACTAAAAAAACTTTTATACAAAGTTCAAAATTCAAAATTTAAATTTTTACATAAATTTAAAATAATATAAGCATAATTATTACACGTACCTACCTTAGGCAATTTATTTAAAAAAAGTGTTCATCTTTAATTGACAATAACGTGAATGATTATAGTATATCAAATTCCCTTTCATTGCTCAATTTATCACTCTAAACAAAGCTCCATTCGAGCATTCAAATATAAATATCACCTCGTTCATTTTCAATTTATTTATTGCCGACAGCCGAAGCCGGGTTAGCCCTATAAAGGCTCGTGTCCACTAGCAAGCAACTTGCGATAGTTCTTGCAGACACTGCTTGCATGGCCGTCTTTTTGACAAATTTTAACGCGTTCTAGCGCCAAAACCGTCCATTTGAAGAAAAAGTCCAAAAGACTTAATTTGTAGGAAATTTGATATACTAGTTTATTTGTATATAGAAACCCATTTTTCAAAAAGTGCGTAGTGTTCAAGTTATAAACGATAACAGTTCTTTGGCCAATTTTGGAATTTTTGTCAAACTTTAACGCGTTCTAGCGACAAAACCATCCATCTGAAAAAAAACCCTGACGAACATAATTGGTAGCGAATTTGATGTAGTTTATTTTTATATATAAACGTTTTTCTCAAAAAGTGCGTAGGTTTAAAGTTATAAGCGATAAATTAAGAAAGTCAGTTTTTTGGCCGATTTTAGAATTTTTGTCAAACTTTAACGCGTTCTAGCGACAACACCACCCATCTGAAAAAAAAAACGTGAAAAATATAATTTGTAGCGAATTTGATGTAGTTTATTTTTATATATAAACATTTTTCTCAAAATGTGCGTAGTTTTCAAGTTTTCAAACTGACAGAAAGAGCAAACACCCACCCTTCTCGAACCTCCGTAGGATAATGCTGCTAATACCTAAGCAGTGGCAGGCGATCTGTTTTATTACTCATTTGCAATGTTCTTTCGGCCTGCATTGTCAAATATTTTGTGCTAAGTTTTAGTATATTTGCACAATGCCTCTCAGCCAACTCACGCGCTGTTCGATGCTTAATCCAGCATGCCCAATCCTCACGACGAGAGTAGTTTGTAATCTTCAAGTGTATAGTATTTGACCCCAATAATTCCGCAAAAGCTTTGTCCATTTAGCTATCATAAGACCGTTTGCATTATTTAACGGGACAAATATTTTTTGTAAACTAGTTCAACGTACATTTTAACCCTATCGCAATAAAGCTTCATTTTAGGCATTCCGACAGCAACAATGTCTATTAATGATTGTTTAAAATTTATTGCAGTGGTTGTTTTTGCAAATTATAATAAAATTTATTTTGTTTCAGGATTTACGCTGACGAAATTCTCATTGGTGAGTTAATTAAAAATTTATTAGTAAAACAATAAAGTCTAACCAAGGTCTAAATTTGTTGTAAATTGCCAACTCATAAATATTTTAGTTAAATGTAGGTTTTTTGCTCACACTTTAATTGCAACAATTTACATCTAACTCCATTTCTTGTTCTTCCACAAGCACTTACGTTGATTTTAAACCGATTCATTTGTTTTTGTTCGTAATTTAGCACTCTCTAATTGAACCTCGCGAGCTTACCGCAACGCAAACAAATTATTTAATGATATACATTTTGTGTACAATTACTAATAAGCGTCTCCATTATAATTAGTTTTTGCAAAACCAAATTTAGCATTAAAAAATAATATCTTGGTTTGGTATAAGCGAGCAGTTTATAAATTGAAATTTATGATATAAATTAATTCCTACATTAATAATTGCTATTAATAAGAAATAAGATTTATGTTTCCTACAAGACCAGAGAAGATTTAATACCCAAATAATACAAATTGGTTAACGACTCACTAATCGGGCCCGGGCGTATCTATATCGAGGGCGCGCCCGATGTCATAATTATGTAGATACCTGGTAGGTAGGTACAAATTCATAAATTTTGTCAAGTTAGGATATCTTGGTGCAGCTTTACACGAAGGGTTGCATTTTTTGGTAACATTTGCCAACTTGCTATACAGCAGGCGTTTGTGTTGTAATAGTGTACAATGTGTAGTGTGTAGTGTATTTTGTAATGCACCGCATGCATTACAAAAATTCAACTCAGGCTACATGATGTCATGTATTTAAGTAATATATAAAATTGACTGGTATTGATATAAAATTTAAAATCATTCAATTATAGGATTAAAGTGCTAGTAGTGAAAAATACTGTATATCTACGGTTGAGAAGGCTATTATAGACCTCGCGTTTTGTAACTCTCGGCGCTTCGCACCGATTTATTGAAATAATATAGTTGTTTAATTCTTTTCGAAATATTTTAATGTTATTACTCTGACGAGAACCTCAGTTGTACTCTCGAATTCGAGCTGCTTTTGTTTCAAACTTTAGTTAATTTCAATTTTAGAGAAATACGACGATAGTTTGTAAAGATTAGTTACGAGATTTTCAGTGTAATGTTGAGTTATTTGTTATGTGTGGTACGTGCAATATGGAACTTGAGTTTGGTTTAGTATGCATGAAATCTGTGTCAGGATCGCAAATGCACTTTGTATTACTCAGTTGCATTACTAAGGATGCTCCGATTTACTACGTCTTTGATCTCTTTGTGTACGGTTCTTGTCATTTTGTGTGTGGTTGTAAGTTAGCCACACTGTATAATTATAATCTATAATGTACTCTATTAAAACGCATTTGACAGCATTGAGCGAACTTTAGTCAAAACTTCAGCGCTTTACTTTAAATTTGGGAATGATCGCTTTGTGAGTTGTGATGTTGTAGTTTTCAAAACTATTATTGCAATACTTATTTTTGTAGTTGTTACTACTCGAATAATATCGCAATTTGTTGATGGGTTGGCTGTCACTTGCACCTCTCTACATGATTTGTGATACGGAGATTATAAATATATTTTGGTAATTTCAAATTTATTCCGCTTATTATATCATCGGTTAGGTCGACTAGGCTAATAAAGCGCAGCTGCTAGTGTTATTTACTTAACTATTACGGTTTTCATTATGTTCATCAACTCCTCTTTCCA
The DNA here is from genome assembly GCA_950108345.1 of Malthinus flaveolus. Lineage (NCBI taxonomy): Eukaryota > Metazoa > Arthropoda > Insecta > Coleoptera > Cantharidae > Malthinus > Malthinus flaveolus. The sequence continues at coordinate 66,976,064 of OX467285.1, forward strand.
TATAATTTTTTTCATTGAATTTAAAACGATCTTTCGGTGAGTAAAGTAAATAAAGAAAACGAATTTCCCATTTTATTACCGCCGAAAATTAATTTTTTTTTAAATTCAGCAACTATGGCCATTAGCGTGGCAAGTTGAACAAAAATTTTCTAAGATTACTATCCCAGCTCCTTTTTCAAAACAGCAGCATAAACATTTGCCACAACCAGTTTTTCCCGAAGTTCAATAAAATAAATTTAACCCTAATGATGCCGACTTTTTGACTAGTACACTGTTTACCTAATTTCTAAGCCTTCTTGCCTTCTTGATATAATTTTTTTTCGATGGCTCTAAATTTACATTACTATGCTCAAGTTTTCTTTTAAATTGGCAAAATTTAGCCTTTCACTCGCAAATATGCCAAAACATTTTCAGTTAGCTTCAAAATAAAGTTTTAAATTGCATTTTTTCTTATCTACTTTAGCAGTAACGTAAATATCTCTGGTGAAATGACACTGATTTGACTGGCAAGTAAAATTTTATACGCACTCGAGTGTCACACAAGCTACTTTATAGTTTTCAATGCGTTTTTGTTTTAAAACTTTTTTTTATACAGAATCAGTCGTCGATAGGTCAAATCGAGTTTTGTTGATATACCTAGGTAGATACCTATTTTTTTTAATTGGTGCGAGAAACTGTACCGACTGTCTGTAAAATATATTTTGAACTACACTGGAGGCATTTGGATCGATACCACATCGTTCTCTCTAATGAAATACAAAAAAAGGGTTTTGTTATAAAACAACACAGAACAGAGAATTCAAAACTCTTTTCAATGATTTATGACTCATCGATCTGAACTCATGCTGTATATTGAAAAGTACGTTTTATTTTTACATTTTACCGGGTGTCAATTTGAAAACTTCCCACCTCCATTATCTTCGCTTTAGTATAAAATATTGAAATTTTGTGAGACCCGTCAATTTTATTACTAAGAAGGACACTTTAATCGATTGTTTGCGTTCTTCCTAAATCAACTAAATCTTAAATTAGAAGGGGGGTCCAGTGGCACTTTTTCAGAAAGCCAATTCGATTACCTTTACAACGATATGCTAATTTGTTATTTCTGGGTTAGCGAATTACAGCACTACGCACTACAATTGAAGTATTTGGAAATTTTATAGAAAAGTTTCAAATCACAATTTATTATTAATATGAACATTATGGAGAACATTTGTAAGTAAGTGATCGACCTAATTACACTGAATAATGTAATTTCACTAAACCACCACTTATAGGTGCGCACAGTTTACTTTAAGCCGTCGTTGACTGCAGTGTAGAATTACGTAACGCTTTGCGGGCATTTCTTTCGTCGAATGAGTGCTCTCAAGCAGCACGGAATTCACCAAATTCCCGCACATATAAAAATAATGACATGCGAGTTGCAAAACTTTGATGTAGTACAATAGAATAAAACGTTTTTTTTTTCTTTAAAAAGATCTTCCGTATTCTTGTGTAAAAAGATTTTTTTGGCGAAATTGTTAAAAAAGAAACGTTTTTTTTTCCTTCAGGTTCACCTACAATATCTTCACCCCTATAAAAGAGTTTTAGGTGTATTTTATGTTTTTCACTTGTATCCTTTTTGCTGAAACTATTGATACGGCTACGATCGCATACGAATACAATGGCTTCTAATGTTTAGAAAGAGCCAACATTTTATGCACAATAATCTAGAAATTTAAATTTCGTTTTATTCTTTTAACAAAAATCAAATATTATTTGAATCGTTAAAAACAATGTAATTGCCTAATACCTAAATAAATTGAAGTATTCAGTAACTATAATGCTAAATTTAAATTTTATAGAACTCGTTAACAAACTGCAATAGTTGACTTTGGTTTACAAAAGTTAATTTAATGCAGTTATTTTGGTTGTGTGTTTGTTTTAAATGCTAAATGTGTTTTCGAAAAGTATTATTAAATCTAAATTTTGTTTTAATTTAATCGTCTCCGCTTGAATTTGATAATTCGGACAATTAGTTAGTAACAGCAATACGTATCTACGGTATGATAATTCTGAACACTATTAGGTATAGAAACTTTTATAAAACGAAAACTTCCTAATAACTATTGTAAAGAAGTGTCTACAGAAACTGCCTAGATATGAGCCCATTTCTACGCGAATGGATTATACAGTGTGTTCATTTCAAAACTTCCCACCTGGAATAACTCTAAATCTAATTGATATGCGCTTTAAGAAAAAACACGTCGATTTAGGCGTAGAAGGGGAACTTCAAAGCCATAGTTGATTAATTTTTATGTCGCACCCTTTAACCCCCAGCAACCCCTACTTGAAAATTTGTAGTGAGAATTCTTAATATAAAGCATCTCATTTTAAAGGGCATCAAAAACCTAATCTTTCCGTGAAAATAAAATCCAAATCGGATTATAATTTTTTAGAGATTTCCAAGTAGGAGTTGTTGGGGGTAAAATGGTGCAACATAAAAATTAATTAACGATGTTTTTGAAGTCCCCCTTCCGTAGCTAAATTAACGTGTTTTTTCTTGAAAACGTTCATCAATTAGATTTCGAGTTATTCTAAGTGGGAAGTCTTCAAATGAACACACCGTATAAGTAAAATTGAAAAACGTGTAAACATTTATTTACTAATGTTTATGAATAACATAAGATGTAAAAATGTTAAAAGTATTACAAAAACAATGTAAATACTCGTACTTAAGACGGTAGCTACGATTCGTAGATCATTAAGAAGAAAATGTCTCTCACACCTAACAAGCGGTGCTGAGAGGTGGTTGTGGCATAAGGTGTACTTATTATAAAATGAGAACAGGATACACATACACAGGGTTGTAAATGTAGCCCTAGGTGGATATGTACTTTGATATTAAAATTTCTTGTACTGGTACTACACCAGTATAATCCCTTTCTCTTTGATAAGCACTTGAAGACAACCTTTTCTGAAAGAACAAACTTTCGCAATGAATAGTAGTTAAAGGATTTATTTAGATATTTAGTTTGAGCGTTTTCACTCCAATTCCAATTTCACTTTTGTATTTAATACCCGGAAGAAAATTTTAACTACCTGACATTACTTCTGTCATTATCTTTGGCACAATTTAACTTTAGAATATTTTATAAACTTTATTTTAAGCTTTTTTATTTAATCGGGTGAACCAACCTTATCTCCATCTCAACACAACTTGGGCTAATAGGTCAAGTTTTTTAATTTTAGAGAGGAAACCATAAAGATTATTGAACATCACAAAAAAGTCGTAACTTCTCTGATAGGTGTATCAAATGTGTTTACAATTTCCTGTTGCATCAATAGGTCAGAGAGGTTATTAACTAATATTACATGCAAAGCTGTGGTCGTTCGGTTAACTCCAGGTAGAGACTCCTGGAAAGTCGCCAAGTGTTTTGGTATTAAAGTCAAATAATAATACATAACTCTGAGTTGAGTAGGTTATAAAACGAGAAGTACAGGTCATCACCAACATCCTTTTGAGAACTTGGGTGACATTTTAGGAAATAGAGTAGTGTTTTGAGAGACAAAATTGTTCATTTAACGAAACTTTGATGTAAACGTTCAGTAGTGAAGTTTTTTAAATTAAATTTTTCAGTGTTTCCGTAAATTCAGTAATAAAAACTTTTCTCATATGGCCACCCTGTGTACATACTCACACTAATACAACGAAAAATCGCAAAGGAACATTTCATTCAATTTTTTTGGTAGATTAACGTGCTACTGCCCGAATCCACAAATTTTGAAACACACTGTATACTAAAACTGTAAAGAACACGCGTATATTTTTAGAACTTTTTTTTGTTTTCTCTGTTTGATCTAAACTAGCCAACTCTCGCCCATTTATTGAACTGTCCTTACACGCGTCCCAAAGATTTTCAACGTTTTTTTAAGTCGAGAGAACGTCCTTCGACAGTAAATTATCTACAAATCTACACTGATTATATAAATTTGTTATATGAATAAATATCAGATGTAGTTTTGAGTAAAAAGTATTATTCAAGTTATATCGGGTCCAATTATTGTTGAACACTGTTACGTGCTTGTTTTCATAATTTTGTGTTATTGTGTTCTCTTTCCGAAATGGATAAAATTGTATATTATCTGAAACAGAACATTGAAAATCTCCTTGTCAACTTTAACAAAGTTATTAAAATGGTTACGTGTGCCAGAATTTTTTTTTGATAGGCACTTATTAAAGATGTAAATCGAAGATGAGTTGGTGATTTCTTCGTAAAATAAGAAATTGCGTCAAATTTTATAGGTAATATAATATTTAGTGTCTTAAAAGTTTTAAGATAACTTAAAGGATAGAATTTTATTAAACGCATTAAGCCAGCACCTGTTAAGTGTTGAAACTTTGATTGGTTTTTACAGTAAATTTATGAATAATTTATGACGAAGCTTTTAATAAACTTCGGTATTTTAATAAAATTAAAATTAGGTAAATGTAAGTTGAATTTTTCAAAGGAAGACTTTAGTAAATACTGTTGAATATTCATGATTTAAAAGAAATTTCAAATGAACTACCCATCGATGGAGAATGGAAGGGAAAAGTGCGTGATTGCGGGTTGAAATTTCAGTTTGCCATTCCGAGCTTAACTTTTGAGCATTTTTGTTCTGCCTATTGTTATTCCATCGGCATATAGCCCTCACTGCTGCGGTTGGCACCCACAAAGTTGCCGCAACTAATGAAGGCAATAGCGACTTTAAAAGATATATTATTAAACAAATTGTTCAAGTTTGAACTAAACGCCTTAATTTAGTTATCGAAATTCGATAATTCAATTCATATTACTCGTATAATTAAAACTTTAAAGTCAAAGTATTCAAAGTTTAACTCTCTATTTGAAAACTTATACAATATTACTTTAAAGAGCAGTTTTGGAAATCCTAAAGCGAGAAAAGTATCAATGAAAGAGACAAGAAAAAAACTTGGGTGTCTATTAGTTTTATTGTTTTTATTACAATAAATGTGACAAACTTATAGGTATAAAACATAACCGTTTAAGTAAGTTTTACCATTAGAAAGTTGGTGGCTAGAAAAGATCTCTTATAAAATCGCTTCCATTCGCCGGGGGTTGAAAGAAAGTTACAACCCCACCGAGACCTTTCATAAAACAGTAGGCTGTGAAACTGATGTATTGCTAAAACTCAGTTCGAGTTTTTCATCATTCTTTGTGTGTGAGTGTGTAGTATGAAATGTTTTCAATCTGACTACAACTTTTTAAATATTTTTCAGTTTAGATTTCAGTAATATGACAATATGACTACGACCTTTTAAAAATTGTTTATTATCACTTCGAAAAATTCACTTTTAAATTGAAATAAAAAACTTTGTGTAAAAATAAACCTCTAATCCCCTAACGTTTTCATCGCAAAACGTATTGTATTATTTAATTGTAACTCGTTTGTGGAATTTTAAAAATCAGGACTAATGCCGCCAACTAGTCTCAGCTCATTGTTGGTCTGTTATAAGTTCCAAGGGATTGTACAATAAAGAAAAACTTGAATTCTAAGTTAATAATAACATAACTTTCCATGACCTCCTAGTTTAAAAAAAACAACTTTGAACTCTCCTGCATACTGCATGTTTTTTCCAAGCGACTCCGCTTTAAATCTCCTTTTCTTCGAATGTATGAATGTAATGTATGAAAAGCCAGGATTTTTGTATAAAAAGTGTTCAATAATAAAAATACAAAAGTTGACTGTGATTGTCTATAAGTGATGTATAATCCACCTTTGACAGTTAAGGAGTAATAATTGGGCTGACGTTATTGTGGAGCCTTTTAAGCAGATTGGAGTTGATTTTAGTTTTTGATGTTCGTTTTATAAATATTTTCGTACTTTTGTCCCAATAATCAAGAACGCAAATATATTATTTTTCTAATAAGGGTAGTTCTATCTTGTTTGCTTAAAATACTACTTTTGTAAGAGATTTAATTTGTAAAAAGAATAAAATGTGAGTAATTTTTACAATAATCAGAGAAAGTAATTTCATTTTATGCAAATAACTAAATTAATTTTTGCATTTACGACTTTACACCGCAACGCAACTTTGTGAATAAATAAAATTTCGCAAAAAAATGATTAAAAAAAAATTTATGATACACAATTTTATGTCTGCACGAGCATTTATATTTGGCATGCAATTTCATAAAGCGCAGGAATACTATGTAATTATGTTTTTTGCATATGCAAAATGACGACTTTTCGTATGAAATTACTTTTTTTTTTTAATTTTCAGTTGTAGATATTTATTACTGTAATTTTTATTTTTGCCAAAATTGCCGATTTTTACATTTTAGGTGTCATAAAAAATAATTAGATTTAGGTATTTTAGCTTCGACTAAAACCAAAAATAAATTTTAAAGAGGAAAGAATAAATACGCCTTTATAAAACTTGATAGCTTGTACGGCTTTTGGGGATTACTGGATGTTACAAATAATTTGTACTTTTTATGGATCTACCTACGTAGTTTCACTGCGATATCCATTTTCTCTACTAAAAATGGCTTCTGAAGTAGGTACCTGTAATCACTTCAATTGAATTTGACTTTCTGTTTAAATTCAAAATTTTGAAACAAGTACTTGATCGATCCAGGTTCGACGTCATCAAACTCAGGTGATTTTTGAACTAAACTGTACACAATGAACAACTACAACTACTTATACATATTGGGCACACGATATTTTACAAAGTAATTTTTATTTTTTAAAAAGTTTCATTTTCTTTTACTACTAATTGAATTACTAATTTTTGTTACTGGGTTTGATAAAGGCGCATTTTAGAGTACCAAACTTAAGTTTTCAAAAAAGGTTACCCTCAGAATAGGCGTTAAAGCGTCCAAAAGAATTGTTTTTTATAAGTTATAAGTTTCAAATTTTTACTCTTTTCAATTCTAAAAGTGTGCTGTAATTAGGGCACTAGTTAACAAGAACTAATTTCAGTTACCTACATGTTTTAATAATTATTGAGCATTTGAGAGGACAATGGTCAAAAATATTTTAAAATAATTCTTGAAAATTTGAAAATTTTCCAAGGCGCGACATTTAGAACAGGATTGGCTCAAAGAGGTCGAGATAATTTTACCAATAATATTTTTGATCCCAAATTAAAAGTTTTAATTCTCTTTTGTATAATTTTGATATATTACCTACATAAATAAAACTTTTAAAATCTTTAAGTCGTCTTTATCGTAGTACAATTTGTTTTACTTCGATAAGAATTTGTTCACGTGAGGCAAACAAATGGGAAAATATTTGAAAAGAATGTTATTCAAAATACTACCTAATAATCATCGAATTTGTAATCTTTCAGTGTATCATTGAACTCGGTTAGGTTATGTGCTCGTTATTTGCTCTGTGTTCGCGTTTCGAATTATCTTTTGCCATTTGGGGCAATCTGCAAGAAGTTTTAAGTTCAATTTCCACTACTTCATAAAGGTTAGTTTTTTATTTATTACAAAATTTTAAGGGTACTTGTTTTTTACTATCAGTGTTATAATACGAATGTATCAACTTCACGTTGATATACCTTATCGATACGATATACGGCGTTTCCTACTAGTATTACAATTATGATTGGGGTACAAGGGGTTGTTAGGGTATCAATAACCATTATTAAAGCATTATCATCGTTTTTATATTAAAGAATCGCGAAATTTAAACTAAAATAGGTCAAATGTTGAAAATCATTGCGAAAAGCGTTCCTATTGTTACCTAAAAAAGCGACTTTGTCAAATATTACTACAGAGGATACTTACTAGCTATTAGCTATCGTTTACCAAAACACTCACATTTAATTTTGTCTCCATCTCTTTTTTCCAATTATGTAGTAATGTAACGATGCGGATTTTGGGATGGTTCGGAGTAGTTATGATTCCTGAGATTCTGGCTCCGAACTACCAAAATCAGCATCGTTTATACGCTATCTCTGGGGTAGTCCGATAGTCACTGAGATTTTCCTTGTTTTTAAATTCAGTAAATATCCCCAACCTTTGTGATTTCTAAATTTTGGTCCCTTTCGTCATTTTTTTTCCTTCATTTCAATTGTCATTTAAATTTAAATAACCGTGTTTTAGATATCGTCCCAAGTGCAAGCGTTGATACGAGGTTTACTCGCGACCTTGCACGCTTTTAATTCATTTTTAATTTTCACCTTTAATTACAATTCAAAATTTTTAATTTGTTTTTTTACAAATTTTTGCTCCCTTTCAAATAATTTAATTTGCGTTCTCATTCCTTGTAATTTTTTGTCATCAGCCCTTATTTTTTTTGGTCCTCTTTTCCCGCTTTTAATTATTGCTCTTTAATTTTAAAATTTATATTCACGTGGTCCCCATTTAAGAGCGCTTCTCGTCCCAATATTAGTTTTCCCAAATTTTGATCTCCCTAAGAATTTTCCCTTGCATCTCTATTTAGATAACTTCGAAATCGCCACTGGTACCGCCATCACGGGGTACGCTCTGATTGGTGCGCGTGTACACAGTGGTGGTAAAGTTATAAATAGAGGTGCGAGATTCTGGAGGAGGGAGTTCCGTTTTGACTAGTCAGGTTCCCACATCCCTTGTAATTTGCCACAATTTTTTTATTCATTCTTTATCCCCTCAGTGACATCCATTCCCTGTAACAACTTCGATCGGTTGTGGTAGCGTTTCGCAGTGGTTTCTAGTGAGCCGCTGTGGAACCCAAGCTTCCGCAGTTTCTGCTATCTCTACACGCCGTGTTCAGTCCGCGCAATTCCTGAGGAGAAACATTTTTTTGTTTGGAAAGTTTTTTTCCCAGAAGGTGTTTTTTTGATTTTTTTCCTATTATGTAGATGATTTCTTTTTATTATTATTTTAATAAACAAAATTTATTTTTTTCGATTACATTTGATTTTTTTGTTGTCCCTGGACCCCGCCCGTCTTCGGCTTGATTAGAGTCGCTGGCAACGTCGAAGTACGGGGCGGGCTACAGTAAGTAATAACAAATTTAAATATTAGGCAAAGATGATGAGTTTCTGACAAATCTTCTGTATAAGCAGAAAACGGCACCCTTATTTCCAAAGTCTCACTATTTTTTAGTTTTTAAAGACTTGCTCAGCTTCTCTTTTACTTTGAAATAGTAATTACTACTAATATGTTGCAGGTTATTGTTTCGCTTTCGAATTAACCGGAAATGGGGTAAGCTTCAATTTTGAATACTACACCCTGTATATTTTGAGTAGTTCGAAAAATTGTCTACTTATCTAGTAATACCAAACATTTGGTAGTTTGACTTCCGGTTCAGCCGGAAATGAGATTAGCTCTTCTTTTTCAAACAGAACACCCCGTATAATTATAGATTTTTGAAATCAGGGAGAGCTTCTGTGCATACTAATACTACTATTGTTAGGTACTATTTACTATTTCCGATATCGTTTTTAATATTTTGAGAGTTTGTAGAATTAGCTTCAACACGTACGAAAAAGTCCTGTTATTAGTCGTTTTTCCTTTCAATTTGATGTTTTACTTTGTAATCATTTTAATTTTAATTCTAAACAATGACTTTGGTTGTTTGATAGAAAAAGACAGTAGTTCCTCTAAAAATTAAATTAAACTTTTTTTGAAGACGAACTGAATTAAAATATTTGAGATTGAGGCCTAACAAGCGTCAAAATTAAACAAAGTATCTTTGTAAAATATAAATAGTACTTTTAACTTTAAAAAATGTTTTCTGCTAAAATGAAGTAAGGCGTATTAATTATACTACGTATACTTACAGTGTTCTTTATTTGAAAAATCATCAGAGGCTCTAACTGCTCACCAGACATAACCTCTTTTCCACTTGAGGTACCTATACTAGGTACATACAATTTAAAAAGCTAATTGTTATACTTTTATATACAGGGTGTGTCCGAAAAGTATGTACAGCGCCCTACTCCATATTCCTGATACCAAAATAAGTCGATTGAACCTGGATTGAACCCAACTTCCTCTGCCAAAAAGTGCTTGTTAAGGGCACAATCGTCCTATTTTGGTCTCAGGAATACGTGGTAGAGCTCTGTACAGACCTTTCGAGGACATCCCTTATATTTCTTTCTCTTGTATTTCTTCGTGTTTTCCTACGAAAACTCTCGTTGCGTGGGCGCGCCATTATTTATTTTATGTAAAACTAATTTAAAACTTTTCTCAATGTTTTTTTAATATAAATTTTTGTGAAACTCGAACCCTTTTCCATGTATTTAACATACATTAACAGTTGATTTATACAAAGTAAAAAGTTTGATAAAAAGCGACGGAGTGAATAAAAGGTTAAAACTAAATAATTCAAAATATTCTCGTATAATAACGAGACGCCTTTCTGTAAAATTTGTAATATTTCAGTACATTGTTTTCAGTGTTTAGAGAAATTGCGAACACACAACAAACATAACTACAGTAGATAATGAATTTAAAACCTTAGGGCAAAATCACACCGCGTTTTTCTTGACAATTATTTTTATACTCCTTTTTGTGCAACATTTATCTTAATTTTGGAATGTTTTGTTTCGTAAAATTGTTTTGTTTCGAAACTGTAAAATTGCTTTCCGCGTCTTAATTATTTTTAGTGCAACGGCGATGTTAAAATACGTACATGGGATTTATTATTCATTATTGAAATTGCACTATGTTGGAAAATGGAAACTGTAATTTAAATAGATGAGGTAAACGGCAGGATGTACAATATTGCCAATTCTCGTTATTCATTATTCTAGTTTCAAAATAAATAAACAGCACGCTTAATGATTAATGTGTTCAAGTTTAATATTTCATTGATTAACAATACGAAATGCATTAGTCCTTATTGCATTTTCTAATAAAACGTCTCTGTGCAAATATTTATCTTATTTATTTTAAGCGCGAGAAATAAATTTCAATATTTTCCCTCGCTTTGTTACATCATAAAATAATATATGTCTTTATTAAGGTCGGTTTACCTGTTAACCGACAATGTGAGTTCTCTTTTACTCGGGCGTGTTTGTTACCCAACGGTGTGTTACCAATTCCACGTAATTAATTACTTCGTTTAAGTGATTAATTACCACACCCACTATGATTTGTTACTGAATAGCCAATCCAATTTAAAGTAGCCCATTAACACACCTAGACACATTTAAGGGTTTCCTCTAAACGCTCGGTAATTGGAAAATTGAGAAAATTCAATTTTTCCAAATTTAAATTGATTTCCGTTTCAGACGCGTGTTTATTGGAATAAAAATGTAATTTTGTGAAACTGCAGCAATCATACATACCGTTAGTCTAATTAACTTGAACCGAATTGCATGGTTGAGTGAAAATTTTCGTTCAAAATGTTAGAACCGAGTCATCCCTGCAATTTTTTTACACTTTTGCCAATTTAAAAGTTATATTTTTGTTTGTACATATTCAATTTTCCGTTTGATTTCGATTATTGAGTTTGTAAAACGAATTGCCGACTCTCACCTCTAACTTCTTTTTACAAATAACATCAATGAGGAGAAAGGAGGGGCTTAAAATAATTAGATATCTTTCTTATTTCAAATCGAAAGCGAATTTTAAAAAAATACAAAAATTCTATTATTTTGATGGTTTATTGGCCGTGCTCATTCTAATTATTTTTTATGTAACTAATAAAAATTTAATTTTTTTAAAAACAGGGTAGTATTAGTAAATAGTATTAATACTCTTTTGGTTTACGTTTACTATCGTATACAGGGAAAATTGCTATCAGACCTCTTCTGCACGTACCTCCTACTTGTTTTATCCACGAAATATGTAAGCAAAGACTTTGTAATCAAGAAATTTACATTAATTTTGAAACTAGGATGCAGGGATCAATTACTTTAAAGGGTTAGGAATAATAATGTTGGTCAGAATCCAGTAAATCACTAAACTTTATAAGTGTTAGTCCCTCTGCACAGTAACGTAATTACGACTGTAGGGGTTTTGAAAATTTTTTAAAACCCCATCTCACTTTCCTACATATTATTGAACTCAGAATATAACTCTCCACCCAAGTGTGTATCTGTAGATACCCATTGGAAGCTATTCAATTAAATTTTTTGTTGATTGAAATGAGGGTTTTATGACTTGCATCATTTTTAGATGACACCCTGTAAAAGAATTAAAACAATCTATGGCTTATTATGAAAGTTGTATAATTAATAAATGAAGGGAGTAAAATGTATTTTCAATTTCAATTTATTTTCAACTTTTTGACACTTTTTGTTACTCAATGGTAACTGTAGATATTTGTCCTGACAAGCATCGTTTACACTAAAGTCAAATAAAAACGCTTTGAAAAGTTACGTTTTTGATAGGTAACTTGTAAATTCCTTTAAAAGAAAAGTGTAAAATTGGAAGTTTAAAATTGAAAGGTACAAGTGTATTCATGTATGATAATCCATCTAGCTTACTCGATATCCTTTCAGGCGTTTAGACTGAAACGAGCCGTATAATATGTGCTTTGTATCTCACAGAGCATAAAGCCACATACAAACTCACACTTTCACCAATTTACCCCTTCCTGTTCTATTAATTGAATTCTAACCAAGCAAATTTAGCAAGGCAACCCTTTATGACGATTATTTAAACTGGTTGCACATTTACAGAAAATTTAAATCGATCGATTTTAACTTACCGTTCGGCTCAATTATTCTCCTTTTTGGTAATCTCTACTTGAGAGCTCGTAATTAAACTATACACGCAAATTGAGAAAGCAGAATTAAACTTACGTACGTTAGGTATTAACAACAAGAGGCTTCTCTTAAAGTGATTTGCTTCGATTTAGTTCGTATTTGTTAAAATTGAGCGTTAAAATATTCTGATGTTTGATAATGGAACAGTCGTATAAAACGCTATAAAAATCGACAAATAAAGTTTGTACTAAGACTCGGTGGCTTTTGTTAATCCCCAGTTATGTAAACCACGTTTTCATGTAAATACTGACCTCTATGCATGCTATATCCTAAATGGTTACATTTAATATCGCTTGTTACCCGCTTTCGGTTGTGATCTGGTAATATGCTGTTACTAGCATTAGCTTACATAATACATAAGCATCAAAATAAAAAGGTAAAATGTAGAATAAAGAGAAGATTATAATAGCATAATTATAATACTAATTCCTGCCCAACTATTTACATGTTCATACAATCTTTGTAGGTAACGTATAAAATATTATTTATAACTTCTGTATCATACACTAATTAACGTTTTTTATATCTTACATGAAGAGCTTTAAATTTCTTACGATTTTCTTGTAAAAATCAAATTTTTTTCCCAAAACGAACATTTAAAAAACTTCGATAGATAGCTTTGGAGATGACACTTCTCTTCATCTTTCTGTTACCACAGGTGCCAACTCTCTACAGTAAACGACTTCCGCTTTCCAGCCATCATCGCCTTCATGGCGTAGCTAGGGGTCAAGGGAGTTTATCATGCCCCGGGCGCTACTCGCAGAAAAGGCTTTTCTGTCCCGGGTGCCAGTTGTGCTCGCTACACCACTGGTATATTGATGACGTCATTTGGAATTGCAAAGTTAGGTTAGGTCTTGGTAATCAGTGGATTTTGTGTTATTTACATAAACTAAATATTGCTGGAAATTCGGCTTCAAGTAGGCAATATTCGTGTACAAAATTGTGAACCCTCTAAACAGATATTCTCGACGATAGTAGGTATTCCGCTGATGTACCGTACAGTTAGCTGAGTTTCCTCTTTGTGCGTGCTTGAAGGTGTTGCTGTAGATGTCCCAAATACACTCTCTTTGAGCCGGAGTTGGGTCTTGAGCTATCTTTTTGGCAATCTCGCGGGATAGTGCAGTTTGTCGCTTCTAAACCTCCATTGCGTCCCTCTGGCTGTTAAGAATTACTTCAATGGGTCTGCTTTTGTTCAGAGACTTTTGACTCAAGGGTACGACTTTCATATTTTTTGTGCAGATCGGGATGACCTCATTAGCAACTCACGAACAGAGCTGGTGGCATCTTTTAGTTTTTCTTCCTTTGTGACCTTCGACGATTCCCCAACATACCAGAATGTACAATTTCAGACTAAAAGTTAGCTAGAGGCTAACTAGTATCTGTATAAGGCATCAGAAGGTAAAAATATGCCACTCTGTGTATTCACTGAAAAAAATTCAATTTAAATCTAATTATTATTAAAAATGAATGATCCCTCGTTCTCTATACATATAAAGTCTTGCTTTTCAATAAACAAAATTGTGAAACTGAAGTGAAAACTACTTAACTTTGTGTCGAAATGAAATATTACCACAAAGTAATTTCGTTTTAAATATTGAAAGATACAAAAGGAGAACGGCGTTTCTGAAGAAAACATTTTTATGTAAGTTTGTAAAAAAACGTAACTGCGATGCTGACATCGGTGCTTCCCTAACTATTCTAGGCATGAATCTAAAATAGTCTGCTTGATAGTAGTAGCTTCATTAACCTTCATAAACTGCAGAAACTTTAAAAATTATTGGGGTGATTATCGACCTTAGGCAAAATCATGTTTGTTATACAGGGTGTCCCGGAAAATCACCGACAAATTTCTACAGTATTAATGAAATTTAAATGGTACAGGGGGTGCCACTAGAACACTCCAACAAATTCATAATAAGGGGACACTTCAAGGGGAAATTTGCGATTATTTGATATAAGAGTAGAGTTCGGCTATAACCTATAACGGACCCGTTTGTAACGAACTCGCGGCTATAACGTACTAATTTCGAGCAACGAAAATTTCTACATAGGTACATAGGTATATTCTGTATTTTATTTTGCCGATTATAACGAACCTCAGATATAACGAACGCTTTTTGATACATTTTACTGGTTCGTTATAAGAGGATTTCACTGTAATTAGTTACCTACGTGTAAAATTGAAAATTTTTCAAAAATTTGACTTTTGGCGCTCTCTGAATTCGTACCAAGCATGCAAAAAAATTTGAATACGTGTACAAGTGTACATTATAGAGAAACTCAAAAGCTACCACTTTTTTTAAACCGTTTTTCGCCCCCGATTGACCGTTTTGTTGTAAAATCGGAAAAACCGTTTCCTTCCTCATAAGTGTCATTTTTGAAAATTTCTAACTTTTGAACAATAAGAAATTCCAAAAAAAGCTCCAAACAAAAGTTGTTGGATATATCCTCCTTAACAACTTTTGTAATATAAATTTTCCACGTACATCCATCAAATTTTAATGGTAGACTACCTATTACCATTAAAATTTCATCAAACTTCTATTATTAACTCAATGAGGAAGGTACTATTTGACTGGACTATTACACTACATTAGTAAAACATTCTTAATGCGTTGTGACACTTTTTAATTCGAAAACGCGTTCTGGTTGGTTTCTAAAAGAAAACATTAAACTGTTGCCAGAACGCGTTGTGGAAGTTTTTTTCGCTTAGTGGCCATTTTCGGTGTTGGGGCCTAACACAATGCGCATCTCTATGGTATTATAAGGGTTAAAAAATCCAGCTAACGGTATTTATTAAGTAGTCTAGTTTTAGAATTTTCAACAGATGGAATTTCTTTTCAAATACAATCCAAACTTTTGTCTTATCGTATTGAGCATGAATGTATGACAAATTTGAAATCGATCCCTCTTCATGTGCAAGTTATCGTGTTCACACTCAGGCGAACATAAAAAACTTTATGTTAGAAATAGATGTCTCTCGTAATAAAAAGTGTAAATTCCGTATAATTTCGATTTTTTTTTAAATTTCAACTTCAAAGCTGCTCGACTTTTGTCTGCCGGGTCGAATAAGCAAACAACGATTTCAGGTTAACACCGTCTGCTATTTCCACATACTAATAGAAATACACGTTAAGAATAAAAAAATTTACGTTTCATATTATTTTCATGCAATTCTGGGAGTTTTCTAAGTAGGTTAGGTATTCTATAAAATATTTTCGCGCAGCAAAATCTAATGACTATCATCGAGCATCACGGGCGTATAATAATAATACATATCAGCGTTTTCCTAAAATAAAGCCAAAAATTATTCATTTTTCAATAGACTATAAAGTGAGTAGGTACCGGAAAACGACACATAATGGTTACAAATTACGACCCTCTAATCGAAGATACTATTTTTTATTCTTCTAATTACCAACATTTGAAAAACAAATTTTAGAAAAAAAAAGAGAGATTTTTTAGTTTTAGCATAGTAGTATCTAGCTAGTATAGTACAATGATTGATTTTGTGGTGGATATTCAATGATTTTTTTTACTTTACAAACAATTCTGATTAAAAACAAAATCGATACCCCTATTGTACTAATCCAATTATTTTCAATCTAAAAGTGTTTGTCCGGGTTTACTTGAATACACCTTTTTTATAATACTCATTTAGCAACATGTACCTACGGTAATAAAAAGGAAATTAGTATAATTGCAAAACGTACAGCTACAAAATGCAAGTTAAACTTTTTTTTTAATTTTCAACTAAGAATTACACACTCCATGTTTAGTCCCAATTTAAATTTCCACTTTTATTGTGCACATTCACTTAACTTAAAATTGTTTTTGGGGGCGAAACAAATCTGTTTTTCTGCAAAATTGACTTTTAGCTGTAAACTGGCGGCTGTCACATATATTTTCTGTTGTATACAGACAGAATGGGGCAAAAAACATCGATAGTAGAATTTTTTTCTTCAGTTTTAAATTACTAGATATTTTTGTTGAAAAGAAAAGTTAATTCTGAATTTCACAAAACTGTTCGAGATGTCGAATTTTCTTACTATTTTTGCTTTAATTGTATTACTGCGGAAAAGCATTACAATATTGATTTAGTGCTTTCTTAAATTTAAAAACTAAAAGGATTGCGAAAGTTATTTTTAGCTTTTTTTTCTTCAATTATAAATTAATGTACATAATATATCATGTTTTCTAAAGCAACACAATAAACGTATAGAAGAACCGCTGATTTATATACTTTTTTACCTACATTGAAAAGGCTTAATAAATCATACTTTATATACTGCAGAAAAATAAAACTTGTCACTATGCGGAGACCTAACGTTAAACGCTAACAGTTTTAATCATAAAATTATTAAAAAAGTTTTTTATCATTACGAAATTTTTTACTTGCCGAATTCAGCATTACCACACAGTGTGGCAATGTTAAGTGCAATCTCATTCTCATCACAACAGTATCAAAAAGCCTATTCTAGAAGTGCGAGTGACACTTTTAATGTGTATCTTATTAGTTATTAAGGAAGGGTGACAATGAATCGGACGTTTGATGAAGCGGACACTATCATTATCTTAAGAACCAAAATGTACTTCACTTTAATATTTTCAGAAATGCAACTTTGCGTATTTACCAACCAACTATGGTTTTGAAATAAATCGGTCTTTTAGGTGACCTGAAAATAGAGTAGGTTTTTGTTTATTCGCACGTTTTGGGTGCTTCAAGGTAAGGTGGTATTCACTTATTTTACTAGGTAGGTATTACGAAACAATGATTATAAAAGTGTTTATTTATCTTAGCGTCTTTTTAAAGATAAATTTTTTTTTCGCGTTTTAGGTTTTTAGGTTTTAGGTTTATTAAATTTTCTTTAAAAGTCTCTCAGGACACACGAAATGCACTTAAAGGAACCTCTGTGAACTTTTTTATTTGAATTTATTGAATTAATTGAAATTATTTATATTTATAATGAAAGAAAAAATTTTTAAGTTTAACTTTATGACCTAGTGTCTAAGACTGTGTCAACGAACTTTAGCACGTTTCACTCGCCTGTCTGTTATAGTCCAGTCAAAAAAGGCATTTAACTTCGGAAAAACTGGCATATAACTAAAAATTTTTTTACTTTATTCTTCTTTTATTCTTCTACTTTAAACTTTATTCTACCTGATTCAGTGCCGAATTATCCATGAGTGAATGACTTTGGTGGCTGATTCCTTTCATGAAACTTACGTGTCTATACAGCGTCATCCCGTACACGAATTCACTGCAACCCCTTCTCTTTTAGCTAATAATATTTTCTATAACTCGTTTAAGAACCTTCATCAACGTACGATCTATAGAAGGCGAGTCATTTGCAAAAAAAGAACCATCTTTAAAAAGCTCCCCCCCCCTCTGTTACCTCTCACACCCGGGACTATTAGTATGTTGTACTACAGGTTCTGACGAACAACCATACCAATTTTCAAAACTGATGGATTTTTCCTTCTCAAATTTATTTGCTTGATTGGACTAATAAAGGGTGGGTCATCTTATCGTTTGGAATTTGAATCGGCTATACAAAAATTAATCAATATTTTTTCAAAAATATGAGTTTATTAGAAAGATTGGATATTTTCACTTAAGAATGAAACACAACATCATTCAAGTGACTGTTACGGCTGGCTTGACAGTACCCCCATCCGATCAACCCAGTTTTCAGTACATTTTCGATTGTTTGGGCTCCAATCGCATGAATGGCAACTTCTATTTCGTGTTTCAAGGCATTAATCGTCCCTGGATGGTTAGCGTAACACTTATCCTTAAGGGCTCCCTACAAAAAAAATCCAACTGAGTCAAATCACAGCTCCCAGGCGGTCAATTGACATTTTCAGCTGATTATTCGATTTCCAAAAACAGTGAGCAAAAGATCGATGGTTACGTTGGCTGTGTCGCAAGTGACTCCGTCCTGTTGAAACCAAATATCATCTATGTCATACTCCTTAATTTTTGGAAACAAAAATTTGTTTAGCATGCACAGTAACGTTCGCTATTGACGGTAACAACGACCCCTTGCGCATTTTTGAAGAAAAATGGCCTATGATGCCGTAGAGCTGTGAAGCTGTGATTAGACCCCATTGGATTTTTTTTGTGTTGAGACCTTAAAGATAAGTGTTGCACTAACCATCCAGAGACAATGAATGCCTTGAAACACGAAATAGAAGTTGCCATTCAGGCGATTGGAGCCCAAACAATCAAAAATTACTGAAAAATTTGGTAGATCGAATCAGATCGGATAGGGTACTGCAAGCCAGCCGTGGCCGTCGTTTGAATAATGTTATGCTTCATTCTTAAATGAAAATGTCTTTTTAATAAATTCAAAATTTTGAAAAATTATTCATTAGTTTTTTTTTACAGCCGGTTAAAATTCCAAACGTTAGATGGCTCAACCTTTAGTAAGAGATATTTATAAAAAGACAAGTTTTCGATCTTTGATTTTGAATAAAATGTTTAGCAGAAGTAGGATTGATGGGGATTTTTTGCATTTCATTTATAATAATGTATTTTTTAGATCTGGACCAATTTTCAGTTTTATACAATTTTTTTGAATATTTTGACTGGACTATTAACACCAAGACTGAAAGCGTTACAGGATATTCAACATAATTGTACTATAGGAGGTCTAATGGACCCCATTTGGGTGACGCCGGGCTGCTGTCGTGAAATTTATGTTTTGTTCAGGAAATACAACCATTTGAAAAAACTCTCGGATTCATTACCACTCTCCCCTACCTAAAATTACAAAAATGCTTGATTGACTTTTGAACTCTTCGCTAGAAATACTAATATTGAAGACAATCGGGCGTCTTCCATAAACTGGACAAAAAATTAGAACAACGAATGACGAAATCGACTAGGCGTCAACTTAACCGATTGCGTAATCTTCTTACGAGATTTTAGAAAAAAAAAAAGAAATGCAGCAAGTACATTCTCGTACTTTCTACTTTCTATGAAAGTGAAACGTCTTTTCAGCAGACAAAGTTTCAGAAAAGTCAATTTCCTCGAACCGTATAGTGGGGCAGTGTTAAAATGTTCGTATAATAAAATCTTTTCCGAAGCAATTTAGTTGTTACGTGTACATCTAGGAGAAAATTGTTTACTTTCCTTTGACATAGGTACGTCGTTTTCAAGTAGGTAAATAATCGAAAACTAAACAACCTTCGTAAAAATAAAAATACGCTTCGAAGATAGTGTAAGTAATAATACACAAACTACATAAATAAAACAAACTATTGATATTTTAAAGTTATACAAATTATGTACGTTATTATCCGGGATATTCTAAAGTTATTTGCGAGTAGATATAGAGAATAATAAATGTTTACAAGTAGAAATTGCTGTACAGCCAAATCGTAGTAGGGTTAGATATTATGTCTTGCTAAAATAACCAAAACAACAAAATCTCTTTGTTCGAAAATGTTGCTAACGTATATTAAAATAAAAGCAAAACATTTTGAACCGACACTATTGAAAATGTAAATTGAAATACAATGCAAAGCATGATGTGTTTCTATTTTTATATTTTCTCATGCAGTCCCAATAGTGAAAACGGTATACTTTTATATGTATGTATGAATAGACTTTTCTCGGGCTCCGGGTTAAATTTTTGTACATTTTGGCACATTCAGAAAGGCCTTTCGAAGTTGCTCGTGTTTATTTAATGTTTTCGTATGCGTATGGTTCACCTTTGAGTCGACATTTACCAAAAATTACGATTTAAATTTCAGAATCGTCACCAAGAACTTAATTCAAACAAAAGTTCAGTTACGAATGGTTTTGTCGTAATAACAAGTTGGAATCTTCTTATAATGGGTAGCATAATTTATGTTATTGAATTTGCTATTATTACCTCGGTAAATAGAGCTCTAGTAGCTACTTGCCTTTATAATAATAACTTGGTACAGTTTCCATCGCAATAACCACATCAAAGCGTTGCCGGATACCTTTTATAAGAAGTTTGATATGCTTATGAAGACAAAACTATCTTTTATGAGGCTTTTTAACGCAAACACAAAAGGTATTTTACGAAATTATTTTTAATCTAAAGGTCTGGCGGAATTATCGAATATTTTATATCTAAAACGCGATCATAAAAGCCATAACTCGTATCGACGAGTGCATAATAATTCATTTCCAACAAGAATGCAAAAGTCGTGTTGTGAACAGTCGATCTGTTTTCAATGTGCTTTATTTTGTGAGCTTTTATTAGAGAAAAGATTTATGCATTTATAAACTTTAACAAATTTTAATTAAATTTAAATCGAAAATTTCTACTACAAAATAGGTACAACTCGTTAGAAACTTTCCGCTTTCTCAGCTTTCAAAATCGATCTTCGATATATAGGTAAGAAGCACGAGCTATAAATAACGCCAGGCTTTTTTCGTTAATTATCGCCTTATTGTCGTTTTAAAATGAATTACACGGATGTACGCGGGCACATCGTCATGATACGCGATATAACTTTAAGGCTTAAACGATGATGGATTAGTTCGGTGCTTCTTGGTTATCTAACGTTTCCTTCCGCACACCCTATAATAATGTTAAGATATGCGTGTTTGCATGAAGCAAGGTAAATTAATTTCGTTCGAAGCTTTACTCCGAAGGCACCAAGCACAAGCAAGTTCTTGTTGACAAATCAATATTTACCTAAACACTTTGCTCGGAGCTTCAGGTTTGTTGCACACTTTGCTTTATTAGGACACGAACAATACATTTTTTTGTGTGTACGCGCGATAAATTTTCTTTTTCTTCCAAATTACAAACTTTCTTTGCGTTCGGTTTCTTTGATGTGCGCACTTATTTTTTATAAAAATGTAAAAGATGATGAAGAGAAGAGTTGATTAAAGATGAATTTCAATAAAAAAAAAGAATGTCTTTATAATTTCATTTTCAAGTTTCCATGTTGCTTTATTCGTTTTGACATAATTTAATTTTAGGTTCCATAAACACGAAAAGTTCTAGAAACAAATTTCAATATTTTCAGCGTTTTATTGCTTTTAGTTTTCCAAAATATTTTTTACTCTTCGAAGCCCAAGTCTTTACATTATAAAGGCCTTACGTCTCCCCAAACGCTCAATAATTTATAAACACATGTTTGATTGACACTTGTTGGTTTTTAATCTGACAGGTATTGTAAGGATGCCAATAGACTAGCGAGAAAACTCGCGCGAGTTGTCCGACAGCAGTGTCACTCATATAAATAGCTCTGAGAGTACTGTCCTGTGTCTTCCCAACTCAACTTGGCCAACGATGCCCTAGTACTCGACGCTATGCATCGATGAAGCGTGGATTCACGCTGTTGAGCGAGCGTAAAGTAATTTTAAAAAATAGGCCGCGCAAAAAGGTCAAAACTGTAATAAAACTAAAGTATGTTGTTACGGAGAAATTTTTTATTAGAAATAAAAGTTAGGTTCGGTTAATTTAATAAAACAACGTGTGGCATTCTAAATGTTATTGCGCTCTCTCAACTAATAACACTCAATTTATGGTACGACAAGTGCCAAAACTGCTTCACACCCCTTCTATAGGCACCTTTAGGTAGTCTATACGAGTCGCGGAAGCGTGTTCAGAGTCTAAATAGGTGACTAGACGAACATCTTAGGAGTAAATTCTAAACCCTATCTTGTTATGTTGTGCATCAAACTGTCGAAACCTCCAAAATCGAATTATCATAATACGCCGACGATATTGTGGCAACATCTTTACGCGGATGGTGTAGAGCTTTTTGTGATGTAAAGCCGGGTCCAGATTATAGAACCGAATTGGAACAGAATCTCGTTCCGAACGTAAACCACATTGTTTACGTTTTCAACGAGGTTTGGCTCGAGTTCCGGTGCTATAATCTGGACCCGGCTTAAGACACGTCATGTTTTTACTTTTCTATCTAGTTTTGTTTTGAAATCATTGTACAAGGTGGGAAAAATTTGGTGGTTATCGAGAGATATGGAAAAATAGATGGCGCATCCTCGATCTTTTTTTTTGAGAGGAACTGAATGGCTAAAACCGGAATTCGCGATCTTCTTTTGTTTTGAATTTTGATCACCCGCCTGTACAAGAATTCTGGCACACGCTTTTAGCCTTTTGTAGTTATAATTCGCAGGGTGACTTAATCCTGAAACTAAGCTCAACATTCGTTCAGGAACAGAAACAAAGTTGGCATGAATTTCATGAATTTTAGTATATTTTGAGTTAAGGAGGTTGAGCCGTTAGGAGATAATAATGAAAAAGATCTAAAATAATTTTTTTTTGATAGATTATTTCATTACACAACTCTCTGTAAAAAATTCAAGATCATTAGGAAGACCCAAAATATGGGACTTAATATTCTTACTGCACTTTCAATAGTATCGTAACGCTGAGTTGTATCTTATATCCTCTATTACCTACCTAGCTACTTATTACTTACTTAAATTTAACCCTCACAATCCCATGGGAACAATAGAGACCATAATATATAATGTATTTTAAAACTGTAGGCTGTAGGTGTATGGATATCTTTGAAACTGTCGGTATTTGGTCCTGGGAACTCACTGTAGACATTTGTCCCATACTCTATGTATAATAAACATGGTTTTGATCTGGCATTGACAGTGACTCCACTTGTATTACGTGTAGACGAAAAATTACGGTATTATGAGGGTTAAGAAGCTGATGTGCGAACCTACTGTAACATCCTGAGATTAATTTTCGTGGACTATTTTCAAGGGCCTTAAATGTAGTAGGTATAAGTAGTCAAATGCCTATGCGTTATTTAATTATTTCTGTCAACTGAAATACAACCTTTAAACATTAATTTCTCATATTCCATAATGTTATGTAATACTTAATACCTATTAACCTATTACCAAAGTTTCGTGAACGTAAATAAAGCTATTGTAGAATCGTATTGCTTTAAAGGCTGCGCGCACGGACGGGAATTAAGTTAAACTCCACTAGAAATGCCAACTTTATTTCAAGTCGTATTTTTGCGAGCTCACACAGAGAAGAGTATATTTTTGTCATCTCAATGCAACATTCGCGTTCTTTAAAAGAAAAAACTGAATTACTTGTGTGTGATTTGAAATCTCAAGGTACGTGTACGCGTACTGTAAATATCAACAAGGCAATTTACGAATCTAATTTTGACCTACCGTCGAATACACTGAAAATGCGAATTTGTAAAGAGTGTAAAGTAACACAACAAGACCCTTGTAGGCGCGAGCTCTCAAACACAACTGTAACACATCTCAAGAGGTAAAAATAACAAATCGAAAAGTTAAGTTTAAGAAAAACGTGATACTAACAGTTTGGGACTAAAAATCCATCATGCGTGAACAAAGAAAAAAGTAACAGAAAAATCCCCGACTTGAAATTTTTCCGTTGAATACTAATCAAAATTATATTAAAATTGAAACGATTTCTTCATTGTAGAAATGTTAAAACGAATTAAAATTCTTTGAAGTTGAAAAAAATTCATGGAGAAAAAATAAGATTTTAATTTAAAATCTGATAAGCTCTCAAAACTAAAACTAATTACGAACGTATCGTGAACTTTCGAGAACGATTTATACTTTAATAAGGCAATTCTTGTAATAAGACTATATTTTATCCGCTTATCAAAGAGCGCCAGCTTTAAAACCAATAAAAGTAGTAAAGAAAAGTTTTCTCTTAATATTTCAAAATCTTAGATGTAGAATCCCAAACTAGAAAAGCCTGTGGGAAATTTTCTTTAAGTTTTTAACTTTTTAGTCAACTAGGTCAAATAACCTCTATTTCACTAAAGAAACCTCGTTTTACGTGAATAATTCACTTTTTTTTCGATTGTGTTATAAGATACGAATTTATTTTTAAGAGAAAATCTTTCGTGACTTATCCATCAAAGTTTCCAGGACGTCGAGATAGCTTTGAAACGTTCGAACAACAACCATATTATTGTACCCAATTTTGATTTTTATTCGTAGCTTTTTCGATTGTGACCGTTTCTCTCTATTTTAAATATTTGTTCCCATTAGGTAGGTACTGAAAAACTGAGAAAATTACGAATGAAACATTTCTCTAAATTTCCCTTCTTTTCGAGTGTCTCCATCATAGACTATTGTTAAAAGATTCCACGAAACAAACGGATTCCTATTCAACAATGGAATGCTACGAAATGCCACAAGTCTGCTCGGACTTATTCTTTGTGTATCCACTATGGGCTAATTTCAGATAAGCAGAACCATTGAATATACTGTTTCAAAGCCGCAAAAGCTGCGCGTCTGGTGCTTAAAATGTGCAGAGAAGATTCATTCTCTTCTCTCCTCTCCACAGCCATTACTTGTAAGGCCCTAGTGGGCGTAGGATCTTGGATGACCCCTTTTCCAAAGCCCTATTTGTTGAAATATAGGAACATTTTTGGTGATTCCATTGACGGTTCTACGAGTATCCAAGTTTAAGTCCGCAGAAACTGGTTGCAGGGGTAGCGCTAAAATAGAGGCTGGTTATGATAGTTCCTCATCCACGTAGTACTGGCGATTAAGCCTAAACCCCGCGCCTCTTGATTGTACGAACTTGTGGTTTAAGTTCATTAGGCGTGTTCAATCCTTTAGGAAGGAGACCCTAACCCTAACTAACCAGAAAAACTAACTGTACATTCTGAGAAAACAAAGGTTTAATTGGCGAACAAGAATTTGCGAATTACCCAAAACCATTCCTCACTCACCTCTTTGGAAGTGCCCACTCGGTATAAATTCTAAATTATAGTTTTAAGTCGGCATGCTAAATGAATAGAATAATCGCATTTTCTGCTGCCAATTTAAATTTACAATAGAAATGCATAGTTTGCATGCAAATAAAGGTTAACCGAACGAGATAAATGTTACATTCTCATTTTCTATATGTTAGGAATGAAACCAATTAAAACGTAACGTAACTTATTACGAGCCGAACCGAATATTCCTATCAAGACAACATTTTTTTTGTTATTAAATTCGTTTCCGTTTTTCACGTCTGCCATTCAAACTCGTCCAGCTAAATACACGATGATAAATTAGTAAATATATCACAGAGACATCAGCACATAGAAGCATAGTACAGATTTGATTAATACTTTTACAATTTTACTAAACACAAATTCGAGCGAATGATGTTCAAGTCGCAACGAAACTGATGTTCTCGATCATTTTAAGACAATTCCGGCCTTAAAAATACAATTTTTAGTGCTCTTTCGCGTGGATTGAAGCTTGCGGTTTTGATATAATTTAGTAACGACTTTTGACTACTTTTATTTGATTTTTCACTCACATTTATATCACTTTTCGATTCATTGTGTCGTTCTCCACAGTCAGCTGAAATAATATAAAAATGACAAATTCGTTTTTTCTGGTTTCATTCTTTATTTTTTCGTGGCGTATTTCAAATATTTTTTTAATAGGTACCTAACGCAGATTTGTGATTCGTTTTAAGCAATTATGCTATTTCCTATCAAAAGTGGGCGAAGCTTGGCACGGTAAAATCGCAACAAAGAAGCTGTACATCTGTACTACAAGGTCTCGTTATTTTATAAAAGAGCACGAGCTTAGAAAATTCTGTCTACTTCTAAAGTTTTATTGCATACTCAAAACTTGTAAGCGGCTCATAAGGAGAAAGCCTAAAAAATTGTATTAAAGCTCATCAGTCTGGAAACTTTTACTATCTCCGATTACTCTCACTCGTCACAATTTTGAGATGTATTTATTGAATAAGTTTAATAAGTTCGTATTTGATGATATTAAATTTATTTTCGGTTCGGAGTGGGCGTTGCGAATATCGACCCCCTCGTCAGTTTCAAATACTTGCAAATCTTGTATAAGTTAACCTATTACGAATTCTTCTGCAGCCTTATACCGGGTGTCTTTTGAGATATCAATGTTAAATTTTACGATTTTAATAGACGGAGACTAATTTTGAATTCACACGCTGTAATAAAATCTATTCGTCACTTTCCGGTTTTACAACAAAGATCATCAACGATAAAGGTCTTAGATAAACTGTAAATTTTACCGTTTACAGAAGAGGGTTTAACATTCACAGTCGAAATTCGCACTAATCTACATGTTTGTGGTGTTTGATTAATTTTGGTTGACGAGCACTTTTAAGACACTCTGTGTATATTTAATTTTTCTGAATGTAAAAAATATATATTGATCTACAAAGCGACTTTTAAGTCATTTTCGAGCCGCTAAAAAAGAGATATTCGATAACGTCAGGGTGAGATATCTTGTAATGTGTGAGACCCTAAACTGTTGGAAACTTATCTGATATACCTACACGAAAATTCTGTATTAGTTGCTGATGAAAAATGTGCGAAAAAGTTTCTTTGAAGTGAAGCTTTTGACGAAATTACATATTTTGGTAAAAGCGTGCCAATTTGCTCATCAAAGTGTAATTATTAAACTCTGTGAAACCCAATTTACAAGCAACACCTTTCGTCAATAAATGCACTTTCATTTCTTAATGTTTTATATATTTTTCGTTTTTCTTCAACTATTGCCAAGATTTAGAACGTGTTTTGTGGTGAATTCGTCACACGTGGAGCAAAAAAATAATGCAAACTTGGCAAACTTACGTCTCTTAATATTATAGACGGAGTTTCTTCGTGTATGCGAAATTCTTCTTATAATTACCAATTTACCAACTTTCTTGTACTTGGTCAGTTTCTTTTATGTTTTAATTCACAAATTCTTATTCATTTCCATTTTCCTATTTTGTATGATACCCGCAGGTGATATAATTCAGTACATTGTAGAAAAAGATAAACATGTAAAGCTCTATCGCAGAAACTGGAGTTAAGAGACCTTCTCGCATTTAGGGTTGTCGAGAACTGGACAGAGCACTTACTTCAAAACATGTAGATCTTATAGGAACCTGGATATGATTACATTTGACGCTGCTCTTAGCTTCAACATATCCTTACTTTGGTTGATGTGGACTATAAGGTTAGGTTTCTTAATGCTTCGTTAATACAGCTTTTTGATGCGTTTGTCCTACTGAAAACTGAAAACTTACACAACGTAATGCCCTCTGGTTACTGTAATAGGACTTTGTGGAATAAGTTAAAGTGTCTTGATGTTTTGCTAAATGCGAAACTTTGTCGTTCGGGTTATCTTCAAGTCAGATGAAATTATTAATTTCTTTGTAAATTATATCCGTTAATGAATAATGAATTACCGAGGCTATTAACTTTTATAAGGGGAAGAGTAAGCGTGGTGTGGATGGTTTTGAGTTTGCCCTGATTAATCAGTCTGTGGTTGGCTATGTTTTGGGTGATCTTGAGAGTAATGTTGTGGGTTGGGGTCTGAGATGAGCTGAGCTTGAATATGTTGAAGCTCCGTAGCTACGATTTGTCTTTAGCCTCAAAATAGGCCTTAGTTTCGGCAATCATTTCATCATTGGTCTTAAATTTCTTGCCAGCAAGCATTCTCTTTAGGTCTGCGAACAGGCAATAGTCGCTGGGGGCCAGATCTGGAGAATACGGTGGATGGGGAAGCAAGTCGTAGCCCAATGCATTGAGTTTGGCCATCGTTTTCATTGACTTGTGGCATGGTGCATTGTCTTGGTGAAACAACACTCTTTTCTTCGCGAAATAGGGCCGTTTCTTAGCGATTTCATCCTTCAAACGCTCCAGCAACGCTATATAATAGTCACTATTGATCGTCAGTCTCTTCTGGAGATAGTCAATAAATATTATACCTTGCGCATCCCAAAATACAGGCGCCATCACCTTGCCAGCCGACTGTTGCGTCTTTCCACGCTTCGGATTGGGTTCGTCGCGTGCAGTCCACTCCGCTGACTGTCGATTGGACTCTGGTGTGTAGTGATGGAGCCATGTTTCATCCATTGTCACATATCGACGCAAAAACTCGGATTTATTACGCTTAAACATGGTCAAACACTCCTCTGAATCATCAACACCTTGTTGTTTTTGGTCGATTGTGAGGTCGCGCGGCATCCATTTTGCGCAGAGCTTTCGCATGTCCAAATATTCGTGAATAATATGATGTACACGTTCCTTTGATATCTTTAGAGTTTCAGCTATCTTGCTCAACTTCACTTTACGGTCATTCAAAATTATTTTATGGATTTTTAGATGGTTTCTGGCGTAACCACCTCTTTTGAGCGTCCACTGCGTTGTGCATCGTCTGTGTCTGTACGACCACGTTTAAATTCACGAAACCAATATTTTATATTTGATTGTGCTGGCGCAGAGTCCGGGTAATATTTATCAAGCCATTGTTAGGTTTGCACAGCATTTTTTCACATCAAAAATCAGTAATGAATCAACACACGAAATCAGTTTTTATCCATTTTTTTCATAATAACAAAAGTTGCTTCACTCAAAACGCTACATCTCACGAACCAGTCGACTGATTGCTGTCAAATTTTGACACGATTCATTTGAAAGATGGCTGATTCGAGTCATTTTTTTTTTCTTTAGTGACGCCATTTATGTGTCAGGACAAACACTTATCTACCCATCCGTTATATCACCCATGCCGTAAATACTTGTTTAGAGCGCGGCACGTTTCCTGCGGAGTGGAAAATGACGTCGTCTCGAATTCCAGTAACTTCGAGTGAATTTGAGGGACTTAAGACCTATTAGTATTTTGCCTATGCTCTCCAAATTTTTAGAGCGAGTGATGCACAATCAGATTTGCGACTATCTTGCACTTCATGTCATCTTGCCTCAATCTCAATCTAGATTTTGGAGAGGGTACAGTTCTACAAGTGCCCTGGCTAGGATGGGTTTATGAAATTTTGAGAACTCGTGATAATGGCATTGTTTCTGTGGGGACTCTGTTGGACTATAGCATATAGCAAGGCCTTTGATAGCGCAAATCACAAAATTATATTAACTATTCTTCTACACATTGGATCTTGTGTCAACTCGCTCTTTAGTTATTAATTAGCTCTTATCTAAGCCAGAGAGCTCAGTATGTTACGTTTGGGAAATTTATATCGGGTGTGCGTATGCTGGCCAGGGGAGTACTGTAGGGTTCTATCTTTGAAACTCTCCTTTTCATTCTTTACACTACAGCTTTTCCAGGTACTGTGAAATGTGTGAAATGCACATGTATATCCAACTGCGATACTTTTATCTTAATCTCGCATTGAAGATTATTTGGCCGCCGTAAAGCGAATAAATGACGAATTATAAAGTATATCTGACCTGAAAAATTGAATTTGGGTTTGAATTGAAATGCGCAGTTGGTTTTGTTAACGAAATGCAAGTCCCGCATTCATAGCTCTCGCTATAAAATGACGAGGTTTTTTAATTAACTAATTCTGTTTGTAGAAAATATCAACAATAAACGACGAACAATCGCTATAGCTGTAAAAAATTAATGAAGTGTCGCTGGAAAATCGCGGATACTAACTTTCAGGTCAATTGTTTCATTAGCCGTTAAATCAATAGTATTTTCCTTCTTTTAAATGAATATTTAACTACCAAATGTTTTTTTAATAAAAGATTTGGGAAATCCTGAAAAGGACGATGCTTCGTAATTTGTAATTTTTTTAGCAAAGGCGCATTTTTAAAGATGCTTTTGTATTATGGTGGGTTGTTCGGTAGGTTGCGTCCATTAATAATTAAAAAGCAAAAGTTTAAAGTTTAAAACAATCAGATTAAAAAGTAATATAAACTTTATTAATACACTGTTTCTTTTATAATTAGGTAGCGCATAGTTACAAATTTCTGGAAAAAAACACTTAAGTTTTTGATAAATTACGTTTTTCCCGTGTTATTTAATTTTATGGAAATATTATTGTAATTCTAAACAAAATCATTTTCATTAAAATTCAGATTATTATTCATATTATTTTAATTTTAGTGAAATGATATATCTTTACTGTCAACGAAATCGTTATTTCTGTACTAACGCTTACTTAGATATATAGTAAATTTCTCTTGGGACAGGACAGCAGTAATAATGAAAATAAAAAGTTACTTTTTGTCTTTCTGCACAGTTAATTCATTCCACTATGAATTTTCATTTTATCAAGCAAGCTTTTCCTTTTAAACGAAAAAAATTATAATTCTCATCTTCTTCAGTTTCCAACTATAGAGATTTCGGAGATTATTTTAATTCAACCAAATAAACACAAAAAGTAATAAATTGTGATTGTGGTAGATCATCCTTTCATTAAAATTCTAAAATATTGCAGATTAAATTTGTGCTTGAGAAACTTTCTCGGAACAAAATGGAAATGTTATTAGGTTATTTTTGTATCTGTTTCGAGTTAATTGGAAAATAACACGAATGCCTTTATGTTGAACTTTTTGTTAACCTTATCCTGATTTTACCAAGCTTTTTCTCTTAAAGTAAAATTGAAACAACGCCGAATACGTGCGTTCTTTATTGAGGTAAAATACGCATTTCAGAAAAATACGACATGACATTCACAAACGACTAAAAAGACTTTTATTATTCAGTGCTGCTTCGATGCCCATTGTGCTATTTATACGCCTAATCGGTAGCCAACACTACCACCTCCCTCTTCCTAAACTCAAAAAATTTTAGAACAAACAAGTATTAAAAAAAAACAATTTATTGTTATTATTCTGACGCAATCACCCCTTCCATCCCTGTTGTTTCTGAACGGCTCAACACACTGAAGTATTTTATAAATTTAATTATAATATGTACGCATGTATAGCTTCGGGTTTCAGTGTTACATAACTGAAGTCTTACGTGCTGGATCTTATTCAATAGCGGTAGGTACGAGGTATACTACAGATACAACAAATGGGCACGTGTAATACTGAAACAAACTTGGTATAACATAATATAATATGATGATTATCTTGCAACGGTTTGAAACGATTTGGTCTCATATAACCCTAAAGTTGTTATCATAATTTGAAAACATTCCAAGTGTTAATGAGAGGATAATTACGAGTAACGTGAACCACGTAATTCACAATATTAAAGCATTGCCACGTCAAAAGACACACCTAAATGAATTAAACATGTAATCACAAGTCCTATTCACAAAAACAATATATGCACAACGTACAAAATAATGTAAAAACGTAAAATTTGAAATATTTGCTCGTAGTCGCTTTTAAGAGTTCTACGTACTTTTACATTAACACGTTTTTTTTTCCTCTTTTTGTACTTTTTCTTTACATATTTTTTTTGTAGTAATGAAGCCCTCTTAACGAATACACATTAAAAGGTACTATAAAATGCTTTCAAGTCATTACGTGGATTAGGGAAACTGCCTGCTTTAGTACAACCTCGTTTGAGGTAATGCTATTAGGGGTTACGAATTGCAAACTCTCTTCCGCTTCAAATTCTTTTCAATTGATGAATTCAAATGACTACCACAAGGGTCTAATCGTGGATCACTTACGTTTACATGCTTATTTTGTAATCCGACCCAAAAGTGATTTTTAAGCTTTTTACTAGCGTACGTATTTGCCTTTTTTTTTATTCGCGAGTCAATCGATTTAAATGTCCAATTGAGTCTTATATTATCGACATATTAGAGTATATTCGAGATTGGAGTAAAGAGCGCAATTAAAAGTAAAGAAACAATTTCCGGTAAACTCGAGAAATAATAAAAAAAGAAGAAAGTTGATTGAAAGAATTCCACTATTTAATTTGAGATATTTCTTTCTTTGCCTAAACAAACTCGTTAGCGTTTACTTCAACAAAATGGGATGTGAAGTATTTTCAATCAAGTTCAAGAGCAGTCGAGGTGGTCGGGAAAATCAATAACTTTTCCGAATAAATATAAGCTAGAATGTTATTAAAACACACCAATGCTATCTAATATTATCAAGATTTTGCGTATATTGGCGGTATGTACCTAGTTTAATGCCAAAATCCCAGATTTATTTCCTAACAAATTTAAACCACGATTTTTCACAAATTTTTATTTCCTCTGTTGTTGAGAACAATATACGTGACTGGGTCGAAATAATTTTTTTATCTTTTATTGTAAATAATATGGCAGTATCTCTATTGAAGAACTAATGAATTAAAAAGACTAAAAGGTAAAAATCTAGAAATAGTAAAAAAAGTATAAACAGTTAGTTGCTAAAACCCTCCGGTTTTAATGACAAAGATTTAAAATAAATTCTAAACATTGTAGAAACGTCTATACTTTGAATCTTTGTATCTACAGAGATGTTTTTTTGATGTAAAGGCAAAAGCAAAAGCGCCTCATTTCTTCTCCATTTTATTTCTACCTAATTTTAAATGCAAACTACAAGTATTATACAGGGTGGCGCCGAGGAAACGCATGTTTTTCACGTAAGCATAACATTTTTTACTTTAGAGATAATTTTGTTTTAAATACAGCTAAATGGGGTAACAATAGTACACTTTTAAATTAATGAAGGAAAATAATTTCATTCAAGTATCGCCTTGCTTCGCGGTCACACATCTCCAACCACTCTTGAAAGTTATGCATCGCACTTAAAATCATTTCATCTGGTAGCAATTTTTAGTTCCTGCTGTAACAACGTACGGGCTTCGTTAGCGTACACTTTTGATTTAAGGTAACCCAATAAAAGAAGTCGCATGCAGAAGTATGTGGAGCGTGGGGGCCAAACAACATCGCCGAAACGGGAAATCACATGTCGAGAAAACATTTATTTCGGCGATGTTCCTTGGCCCCCACCTTGACTGGCATTATTTTCCTTGACTAATTTAAAAGTGCACTATTGTTACCTCATTTAGCTGTATTTAAAACAAATTACCTTAGAAATAAAAAATGTTATGCTTACTTACGTGAAAAACATGCGTTTCCTCTGCGCCACCCTGTACTATAAAATATACAACTTTAATTTGTTTCATCGTATCTTTCAGTAATTGCTTTTACCATTTAGTATAACGTTTTTTTCAGCTTCAGATTTTGCAGTCTATTATTTCTTGGAAAGCTTCCGATTGTTACATCTTCTACTGCATTGTAAATACCTACTATTTAATTATTCTCTTCTCTTCCGTTTAAATAAATTTCTTTTTATTTCACTCACAAATTTGTTTACTGGCTCAATTTATATTATTTGGTGTATTTGTACTTCTGGCTTTTTAGCCAACATCATACAGTTGCAAACTAAAACTTTCAAATCACCACGACTTCATTTTAAATTTCTAATTAATTTGAATGCTAAGAGTTACATCAAATACTGGTGGATTTCCTGAGCACTGACGCCGCTCTGAAATATTTAATGACGATAATAACTCTTTTGTAACCTTTGTCTTTAAATTATTTAGAAATCACGCACAGAAGGTTTCCTTTATTGAGTTGCTGGTTAATAAATAATGAGAAAGGGTTACGTCCTTACAGTCGTATTATAGGTGATATCGGTTAATTTGGTAATTGTTTTACCGGTATCAATATCAAAAGTTTATTAACGTTATTTGTCATTTTAAGTTATTAATTTTGGGTCATTATGCGTTTTCGGAATTGGTTTTGTTTAATTGTCACATATCAGACAGTGTCAAAAAGTTTGATTTTTTCATTAACAACTAAAGACTGTATAATAAGCATAATAAGCTATTGGTACTCCTAGTACCAATGTAAGTTATATAGGATATAGGTGCCAGGTCAGGCTTAAATTGCCCTCAACAGGACCTCAAAGAGTGGGTGCCGAACCATATCATCATCCGGGCCCAAAAATTGGCTTCCCTCCTAGCACCTCGTATTACACAATCGCTGCCAGGTTGCCAGATAGTCAACCGAGATTAACGGTAACAACAAGAGAGGGTTCATATATGCCAAATAGCAATATAAAGTATATGCCTTATTGAAATGATGCGGGGGGGGGGGGTTATGACTTCATGTATTGGTAGTGTCCATGGCGTTATCGCCACTTTTTGTTACCTTTCCAGTCGTAGCCTCACCCTGTGAATATCGGAATTCACTTTAGAAGTTGTCTTCAGAGACATTAACGTGACTTGATGAGCAGATGGTGTTGCGGCAATGAAAAAATGGCAACAACACGAGACACGAGTGGTACAAGAATTTCGGTGGGGTTATTCAGTTTTTGTAAATTCCACTGTGTGATCCGAAGCTCTGGTACAACCGCGCAGTCTTAACACTTGCACCCCCCCCCCCCCTTCATTGCTTTCCCATTGCTCAGGTAGAGAAAGGGATTATTTTGGCTCTAAACTATACTTTGGTTATTATCAGTTCAATTTCTTAACAAGGGGCTAGTTCTGAAATTTTGTTGTGTGCGCTTCTCAGTTTGAATATAATTACGTTTTATTGTATCTACTGGCCGAGTTTCTAACAAATTGAATTACGTTTTTATTTAGACAAATTTTTTCTACTGCTTATTTTTGGAAACGCAAATTTCTGGTATTTTAATATTTGCATAAGCAAACACTCTGGTAGGTATAGTATATGTACCATTCAGAGACTCTTGAAGCAAGATATAATAAATAAAACAAAAATAACATAAATTGTATCTTATTTCCCTTGATATATATTTTGTTTCAAATATTATAAATAAAATTGAGACACGTATTACTATACTATAAAACAAAATTATGCAAAAATAGACACACAAACAAAAAAATTGTATAGAAAATGCGGAAAGAATAATAATTTAAACCGAATTTCTTTAACGCTTAAGATATTTTATTGTATTGGTAAACCATTCTTTAAAAATTTTACTGTGTTTTTGAGATGCGAAAATAAACTATTGTTGCTTTTCTTGTAAGTTTTATGTGTATATTTTGCATTAAAAATACCATTTCGTATTTGTGTTTATGTCATGTTTATTACTTTTACTTATCGAAATTACCCAAGTAATGATTCGCAAAAATAAAATAAAATTTTATTTGAATAAAATAATAATAAGAAACGTATACGCTAAATTATTCTTCAAATAAAGTTCGTACATTTCGATGTAGTCCCAAGTGTGAGTCTTGAGAAACACCAAAAGTAACCGTGAACGGTTAGGAAAATAATTAGGCACTTATATAAAACTTGTTAGCAAGATTCTAACTTACCAGTCATGTCTACGAATTTTAAATGCTGGGTTACGAAAGTAATCCGGTTCAAGGCTTTAAAGTTTATCGAATTTCTATTTTATTTGTCCCTACGTCCCTACATATATCTACTATTTCC
Organism: Malthinus flaveolus; assembly: GCA_950108345.1. Classification (NCBI taxonomy): domain Eukaryota; kingdom Metazoa; phylum Arthropoda; class Insecta; order Coleoptera; family Cantharidae; genus Malthinus; species Malthinus flaveolus. The sequence goes on from OX467285.1 coordinate 67,011,884, forward strand.
GGTTGTACCCAAATTGACATAAACTTCATTATTTTAAATAAAACCCTGTACATTTTTGCTCAAATGAAACCATTGTAAATAATTGGGATATTTCAATAGTAAGATTTTTTTACTGACAGTTTGATACCAAATATTCAACAACCGATTTACAAATAACGAAGTAACAGACTAAAAATCTATTAACTGCCTGTTATAGTTGTAATCAAACTGTGGAATATTTGGCACTACCAAACTGTCGGTAAAAAATATTTTTATTGATTTACATATGGGGTAACAGGGGGTAATAGGTACATGTGGAAAAAATGACTTATTCCTACAAATAATTATGTATCTTGAAATGGCTTTAAATCACAGAGTAGTCAAATTAATCTGACACAATTTAATGTTTCGTGTAGGTAATCGAGAGCCTCTCAATGGAAACCTTTTTTTAGTGATCAATCACACATACCCATGACTTGCTAGACCTAGCACAAAATTAAATTTGATACAAAAATATATTTAAGAACTATTTTTGGAGAGAAAATGGAAGAATATCTGCTACAGTCTTATATCGATGTATTGCAGAATATAATTTATGTTTTCAACGTCGTAATTGACTATTCAGAAACGTAAAGCTGGCTCTTATTTTGTACGTTATACAAAACAGAAACAAACGAAAGTCATCGAAAATTTAACATTCAACCGCTTTCATTTATTAATCATCCGGACTACACCCTATATAATTATATTTATATACCTTGTTGTTTTGTACTAGACGCTTATTTACTCTTTTTACTAACAAACGTTTTCTAAGCGAAAATTAAGCCGTTTCGCTGAAAGCGCGTGGCAACCTAATGAAAACTGTTGAACACCGCCGGTTTTAAAACCGCTTACTCTCTTGTTTCGTTAAAGTAGCGGTATTTAAAATGCCTTTGTAGCCCTATCGAAAGATCTTTGCGGTTTGTAAGCTGCAGACTTCTGATATGAAATTAATGGCTCAAAAGAAGTAAATTACCACTTATTTAACACGTTCATCAGTTTAGAAATTGATATCGCTAATTGAAGCTCCCGTAAAGCACCAACGCGAAAACTCTTTTTCTTTCGATCGCTATCGATTGCTAACTTTTAGCTTTAACCTCTTCTCGCTCGCAGGATAACTTGTCAATTTCAGACCTTTTGAGATACAAAAAATAAAAATAAAAAAGAATAAAACGTAATTACTGTTTGTGCCTCAGTAGTCGGCTATGATTATCGGAAACGTGTCACTCGGTTTGATACTAATGATCGAATTTTTATAATTTTTTCATCTCCGCGTGAAAAATTTCGCGTCTTAAATAAGTTTAACACATATTAAGCAGAAAAGTAGGGAAAATAAAAGTACATTTCTATTTTTTCAATTATTTATAAGGTACTTACCTACCTTTTTTTTATTTTACTGCCAGTTTAAAAATAACCTCTTTAAGCGAAGCAACTCGAGTTAAACAAATGAAATCAAACAGTCTTCTTCGATTGCTCAGTTAAAGCAGTTAAAGGTTCCCGAAATGGTTTCATCACTTTTAGTTGGTTATTTTTTGATATAAATTTAATCGCCCATTATTTAAAAATTAGGTGTGAAGTGTAGAAAATCGGATTTGTTCACGGAATACTGATAATTCGACGTTTTCTCTTTTACGCGAACAAAATTTATGTATTATAAATGAAGCAGAAATAATAATACCTCTGCAAACAGAGCATTATACTGAGAAGTAAAGCTTTGGCCAAATATAATTAAATTTGAGAGTAGGTTAAATGCTATGCTGAGACAGCAACTTGGTGTTAGGGTTGTACTAGGTTATCTTTTGCGTACAATTTCACAAAATTTACAGTTATAACTTTAGTCCTTAATTAAGTAGTAAGAAATAATGTTGAACCTTCTATTGCTTTCGTTACATTCAAGTCTTTAAATGCATTCTATAATAGCAACAACGATTACATGCAAAATTCAATTATCATTCAACTAACCTATTTTCTGAAACTTGCTTCAAACTACCCCTATTAAGAAACAATTGTGCATAAAAGCAGAATTTAAATGATTTGTTTCTTTTTATTTAGACTAAATACTTTGGGTTTTGGGTTAATATTCTTACTGGTCATTAACTGATGACTAAAAAAATTAGCCTTTTTTCGTATCAGGGAAGGCTTTATAATCCAAGGGATATAGCAAAGAAATTAAGATGTACATCGTTAGGGAGATGTCGACTTAATTCAAACCCTACATCATGAATTACTTTCTTGGCAATGTTTAATTTGAGTGTTGGCGCATTGTTTTTTAAATCAAAGCACGCTTAATTTAATTTACAAAATAACTTTTTCACCGTAATACTACACAAACAGTGTAATTAATTATACATTAAAGATACCTTTCAGTTCACCACTGGTACAAATAAAATTTCAAATTCAATTTACATTTATTGCTAGAAGAACAAAATACAGAATTTTTACCAGTAATTTTCGAAATCTAAACTAAGCTTGTATAGGACCTAAGCCGTAAGATGGTTTGGATGCTGTTTCTAACGTATATTCTTGTTGTGCTTGCGCTGATCTGCAATTTTCGCCCATGTACGTATGATGAGGAGTTACGAATTCCTTAACGCACACCGACGTACCGCATGTATCACAAGAAGTAGAGTGAAAACCGTTCCTATTTATGCTTTCAGCGAACAAAAAGCAACTCCTTTGATGATTACATCTAATAACGTCCGTTGCAATAGTCACAAAATTATCTAGACTAAAGTTTGAATTAAAAATAATCTTTTCACATCCGGGTTGAAAATAACCGCAATTAGGATAAAAATCAACATGCCCGGCATTACCAATATACCCGTATTGGCCTTCATTGGTGTGTATGACATCAACGAAATCGGCATCAGTTTTATCCAAACGCAAATCTTCATGAATATTTTGATAAAGCGGTCCAGCTGGATCCAGTGCAGTAATTCTTCCAATCGAGGCACACATTTTTTGTGTCGAACTACCCGTTAGTCCAGCTAATTGACCGCCCATAGAATGGCCCACCAAGTGGACGCTTTTAAGAGGAACAAATGCGTTTAAATCACAAAAAAATTTGGCGACGTTCTTTGCAACTTGCGGCAAGTCGCAATAAGATGAGAAATAATCACCCTTCACGTAAGCTCCGTAATCTATAGCAATTACGTTGGCATCGTAACGTTTTATGTAAGCATCTCGAATTGCTGTAATGTACGGCGAATCTTTGTTTCCACCCCAGCCGTGAGCTAAAAATATTACGGGCTTCTTAAAATCAACTTGGGAAGCATTTTGAATTTCTTCGTAATTTTCATGTTGTCTAGTGTATAGCCAATAAGAGACTTGAGGTGTTTTTGGATTAACGGTGCAATTTCCTAATGCTTTAACAATGCCGTGCGATAAAATCGTCAATACATCGCTTACTACTTCGTCGGGCAAATCTTGCATCAATTGGTCTTCGGAATTTACACTTTGAGCAGAAATTGCGATTAGAACAACTAAAATTAACTTCATGTTTGTTACTTTTGAACTAACCGAGCAAGATACTTCAAAGGAACTTAAATAACTGACACAAATCGTTTATTACTTTATTTATAAAAATATTTGTACAGCAATTCTGTAGGTAAATAAGATAACAGACAATCAAAGTTAAAATACAGTTTTAAATTGACCGTGAAAGTGAATGTTTGTGTGCAGCGATAATAAACTATAAGATTAATTTGCTTTATAAACGTAAAATTAAAGTTTAATTTAATTTAAATAATAAACAGACAACGAATCGTACGCGTCTCACAGCCGCATATCCCAAGGACCCTTTTCAACTAATTCCTGCCAAAACCCAGAGAGATGGGACCAATCATATCCGAGCAAAACTCTTTCCCCAGCAAAGGGAAAAAAATTTAAATCTCACCCAATCTCAACAAACACCCACGCCAACCTACACTAGTTTTATATTAAAATCCACAAAATTATTTAACTACTCGAAAAAGGAACAAGCGATTATCATAAATTCGGTAGAGAACATTTAATTAAAAGATTATATTTATCTATAAAATAGGCAGCATAGTTTAACCGAAGAACATCATCGCGGCTTCCAGACTTTCTAACGGAAGAATTTGTATATATTTGACTAACAAAGAAATGGCCGATAATCTGATAAGGGATCATCTGACAATCATTGTACTATTAGACCATGAATAAACCTTGCGCAAGCTGATGACCGCATCAGCTAAATTAATACTATCCAATGTTTACCCTTCGATCCCCCACGAATTTCTATTGAATACTTTACAAACAGATCTAAAAATTAAAACTACATCGCAAGTCCAGTTTATAAAAACAGACAAGATCCTGAATACTCCCACATCATTAGTTTTAGGCGATTTGTATATATTTTACCGGAACAAGACATCGAAATTTCAGCCTCAGTAGGTACTAATCAAATTCGACAACGAAGAATACAGAATATTCTTACAAATAGACGAATTAAAATGCACCACCTGCAAACGCCCAGGGCCCAAACCAATGTTTGCAAACAAAAATGCGATCATTATGAAAGAAAATTATGAGCCTTTTATGAGCCTAAAAACGAAACAACGAATTAAGTTATTTATCCCAAAACATCAAAAAAATTACCCCCACCTAAAACAGATCCATCTCCTGGCGTAATAGACCTAAGCATTGATAAAACGAAATCTACACAGCTCCTATTCAAAAACCTGCGAAAAAACAAAAAAGCCCAAAACCAAACCCGAAGAAGAAACAAATCTTGATGAAATGCTTTAACCTGTGAAAAAGCAAATGAATATCAACCAGGATAGATATAGCTTTACGTGCGGGGATTTTAAAAGCTTTTTCGAAGATGCATGGTACTCACAAAACACTTTAGAAACATTACTAAACCATGCCGAAAATGTCGATCAAGTTATCGAAGTACTTCAAAGTCTCTATCCCATTCTAACCCACAGCAAAATTAAATACAGATTTATTCACACGCATTATAAATAACACCAGGAAACAAATGAAAAACGAAGACTTGTCAGACGACGCATACTCGTCTTCACAATCAACGCACTAAAATGAAAACCATCCAACATAATCATCCAATGCTAGGGGAGGTATATGCATATTCGTCAAAAATCACTTTTTCTCACAAAGCGTAGTCTTAAAACGGCAAAACTATACCATCAAAAAAATACTAGAACTCCATTACATTACCCTTCTAAATGACGCGGTTCACCGACACGCTTTAATTCAGGACCAACACATTCTCCGCAATCGATTTTTCTCTATGTCATTCAAAGATCTCACACACACTTACATAAGTCACCGTTGGAATACTGCTATGGCAGCGATCATATACCTATGCTGCTTGAGACGAACTGCATAGACCCGCAAAATATTAATGCACCAGCGATGTTCCCAGTTCCCAGCGATGGAAATTTAAAGTAAAAAACTGCAACTACTGCAGTGCCCTCCTAGAAAACACTAGCCTATGCGAAGACACCAACATAAAGCTCAGATTAGACAAGAAAGCATCTGCAGCTACTATTCCACAAAAACAGTATCTACTCAGCCATAAATATAAATACCCTGGCGAAACAAAGATTGCCAGATTGCAGTAAACTTTTATGAGGCCCTAAGGAAGGCTCTAATTTGTTTACACCCGGTATTTGAATACCAATACGATGTAAGACCGTATCGCCTTGCATGGGATAAGCTCGTAGCAGGCCCCGATTGTGAAAATTGAAGCTAAATAAGTGCCCAACTAACTATTAAACGAGTCGAAGTTCGATACAAAAGCCTTGGAGAATCTTGAAAATGTAATTAAACTAATTGTTAAAGTTTTTTAGAAGCATGAAGAAATCAAATTGGAGAAAGTAAATTACATTACCTCTTTCAATATAAATTTAACAAGTAGAAGTTGAAACACATTTCGCGCAATTATAAAACTGAATTCTAAATTACATATTAATTTAGGAAACGTAGCATTAGCAGAGGCAAACTTCATTTATAATTTCGAGGATTCCATAATAGACGCAATAAAATAATGAAGTAAATTAAGTGAACAAATTAAATATAAAATGGTGCGTAAAAGGACTTTTGATAATGAAACGGTTTTTTTTTAATCTCTTAAGTATTGACATTACAATTAATTTATTTTTAAATGTAAAAATTGTATTTTTGTTTTGTAATAATTTCAAATACGGCAGCTTTAAATAATTAAAAGGTCTTTTCAAGTTCTTCTACTACCAGGGTTTATTAAGTTACGTTGTTAGGTTATCATCACAATTTTTTCTTTTTATTTTCTGACAGGTATTATTTTTTTCCCAATTTTATTATTGCCATTTTCTGATGTTTCCTACTTTTTTTACACGACATAATTTGTTGGTGAAAACTTCTTCTTTTTCTCTCGCGAAATTTTGTTACAAGCCTTCGAAACATCACATCTGCAATCGTTCTTGTACTATTATTTTGATTTATTTTTTTCATTATTAGAATTAGCGTCGATCTTCTAGCAAAAACATATTTTCTAATTGATTTAAAATTTAACAAAATGAACCGTCAGGCGAGTATTTAACGCAATTTCATATTCGGTTTGAAATGATTATAGTACTTACATGATGTTTAGGAATATCTCCGACAAACTTTAAGGATGAATTAGATTACCCATATAGCCCGTTTCTTCCAATAAATCCATATCCGGAAATTACAGTTTTTGATATACAGGATGTTAAAGTATAACAATACATTTTTTTCTTTCGCATTTTTTGCCCCTCTTAATATTTTTGACGAAATTTTATAAGATCTGAGACCTATAATAGAGCGATTTTAGTTTTACAACGAGTGGTGCAGCTCTAATGGCCGTTTCAAACAGAAACCAACAAATATTTTAATGTGTTCCGAGACTGCTTCTAGAACAACATATTTTCCTACTAAATTTAATTTTTTTAAGAGCGACTTCACAAATATTATCAATATTCTTGATAAAAATAACTTGGATGATCAATCAAAAGTTTCGTATTAATTAATTTCTTGCGCTTGCTAGAGTAGACTTTAGGTCAGATTAGCATTAGGTACCTACTAAAATTACATTACACTTACATAATATTTAATTTTCGTTTTCCTAAATATAATGATATAATAGAAATAAATATGAACACATAGTTAGTTGTGTAATTTCCAAGCTACGAAATTATCATTACCTGAAATAATATCAGTAGCTATAAAATATTCTTCTTCATTGTTTGAATCACGTGAATGGCTTCTATTGTTTGTATGTATAAAATATTACAATATATAGAATAATTATTTTTAGTGCTTGCTTTATACTTATAATTGCAGTAATATAATGCCCAATGAAATACAAAAAGTGTAATTTAGAGGAAACGCATTTAGGTAGGGAAATGTATTCACTATTCACTAAGGGCAAAAAATAGATTTCTAGAAAAACTGATATTTGTAGAGAAACAGTTACAGTAATGATAGATAAGTATTTTTTTAACTCAAAAAATTATAAAACATACAGTTTGAACTGCAATGCTGGTCTAAAAGACCCGATTCGTCTGCATCTGTATATTGGAGAGCCAATAAGTAATTTTGACTTTTCATCTTGTTATGTACGATCCAATAATTTGACATATTTCCACGTCTTATATAAACTACCGAAATTTTTTTAGTAAGTAAAGTCGTTAAATTGATTATAAATCTTGTCGTATCTTGATAGCATTCTATTTTGGAGAACTTTGAAAAATATCTCAAATATATCACCCTGATTGGTTTACACTCGACTTGTAGGCATAGCATTTGATCTCGAGTATTTGATAACAGTGAACACTCTAGTTCAAAGAAACTTCGGAAACTATAAATTGTTATTGATATTTTGTGTTTCTTATTTAAGATCCACACATTTGTTATATATCATAAGACGAAAGTCAGTTTTAACGTTACAAAAGTGTACAAATTTATATTCCTTTTGATGCAACTTTTCAAATATGACCTCAATTTAAATAAATGCCAATGCTTCACATTTTTTTCTCTTAATTGTGCTAGTACCTAGATCAGAAAATTTAAAATCCATAAAGTGCATCCAAATTTCAATAAGGTTAAAGAGTGACTCGTTCAGCAAAAACGAACGACTTTCGAGTGGAATTCGAAAGCATCATTAGATTAGCAGAATTAGAAAAGCTTAAGGAAATTTTTTAAAGGGATATTTCTAATAAGTACTAAGTAATTTCAAAATATGTAGACCCATTCACTGAATTTATTTTCTTTATTATTAAGGGCCTTAATTGCAAGGACCGAGGTAGTTTAGTTTTAGTTAAAGCACCCGGAGCGACACCTTGAAGACTCGGGTTCGATCCCCGATCACAGTGCCTGGATTAACAACAAAGACTTCTACAGTCCCAAGATAACCTAACGCGTACCTAAAAATCATTACTAGATCCACGCAGCCCAATTCTCTTGTTGTCTGTTCCACTGGCTTGGGCATTTAAAATTCATTCGTGTTTTATTAATATTTATGTATAGTATACTTTTTTTTGTGCCTTATTGATTGTTTAAAATTTAATTACGAAAGGGGAAACAGCGCAATCTAGTTGTGCGATCTTCACGTATTAGTAAATATCTCGCTAATGTTTATTTCACGTATACGAAGTTACCGTACAAAGCGAGGTAATTATTAGTCACGTGTTAATGGTAGTTGCACATGCGGTAAATTATTATTGAAGGTATTGTTTAACTACAAATGTAATAATATCTTGTATGTTCAGTGTACATTTGAACATACACAAAGGTCGAGTCTTTGCCACACTATTATTATTACGGTTTTACACCTATTGTGAGTTTACAATTTGCAGTAGTGTACTATGTATTTATGTATAATGTAGGTATATAGGTACCTACTAGAAATAATCTTATGCAACAATCTAAGCTACAAGTAACTATCTTGTGTTGTTCTGATATGTGTAACGTAAGACGCCATTTTTAGTTTCAGAACTGAAAGTGAAAGAAAAGAGTATTGTAATCGAAACAATGATTTTAAAATTTTTTATTTTGTAGAAAACTAAAAATGAGACCAATAGATGAATCTTGTACACAATGTGAAGGTAATCATGCGACCCTAAATGCACTATACATAATGTACAGAAACTACATATAAAAAAATTTTGTACAATTCCCTATACAAATTCAGATTCAAAACTTGCAAGAATGACACAGAAAGACTTGTAGACACTAACACAAGCTCAAATTCTCAAATATCAACGACTTACAATTAATAATTGACAGTCGTTTCTAAACACCAGTTGCACCAGTCAGAAGTGAGCCGTCGAACTCCGTCGAAACACTCGGTTAGTATGGCTTCCAATCTCTTTTTTAACGCGTTGGTTGACTTTACTTTAAAATCAGTGGGTAATACAGACTTATACCGGTATATAAAAACGATTTTTTATAAGAAGACCGATTCGGTTTGTCGGTCACCATGTCGCAGCGGTGCCTCGTACTATATAAGAATGATTATCACAGCGTTTGAGGAACGATATCCAATCCAAACAGTTACTCAAATTACACAACAAAAAGTATCATCTACTTAGTTTATTACATACAGAGTCTATCTGATCACCCTAGTCTAGGCAGCCTGGGAGGTCCCGCGTCCCGAGGACTAAAGTCGTCCAAATAGACGTCCTTAATCTTCACAAAAATCTTACGGCTAGTCATGTAAGAAATTACCCAATCATTTGCTATACCTCGTCTTCCGACGCCGCTCAACTTACTCGATAAGATTTTAGGATTAATTCATTAATTGTGTCGAAGGCTCGCGACAACTCGAGAAACACTCCAACAGCACAATCGTTCTTGTTATTTTTTTCCGTGCACATTGAAACGTTTATAATGTTGGTTAGATAATAAGTCACACCGGTTCAACATTCCTCGTCTATGTCAGTCGATGTTTCAGTTTTTAACTTCTTGCACCTCAAGCGCGCTGCAATTGGAGACAAAATGACAAAAATATGAATGTTGACCAACTAGAGGGAATCACCACACAGGCCAGGCCCTGCCCTACCGACACGCTGTCAACGTCGGTTGTAAAGTACACTCAAAAATGGTTTCCAACCTTAGAGCTCTCGTACATCAAACAGACATCGTCACACTTACGACTCTTGTCAAGTTTGCTATTATTTGACTATTATATTTTCCTAAAAGACTTCTTTAACGGCCTGTACGCTATGTTAGCCTCGTCAGAATTTAAAAACTTTCTAATTGTATTGTAAAAACATCGCATTTGCGATTCCTGCTCGTTGTTATGTCTGGCAAATAACTCTAGTTTATCCCGTCGCTTTCCGCTTTTCTGCTTCTTAGGCTTCTGCTTCAATGGCTTCAATGGCCGACTCAGAATTTAGGCGTGATCGGGACGGTTGTATGGAATTTTTGTTAATTTCATGAGATGCATATTTATGTGAGGTAACTGCCGATATCCATATCGAGAGTTTTTATTTCGCCGGTTTGTCGTCCGGCCGTCGGCAAATCTAGACCTCCAATTTCTACCGCGAACTGACGTGTGTATGTACTAGAATCATCAGTTCTCGTCGTCAGTTTAAACTTTCAACTATTCGGAAAACTTCTATAGCAGCTGACCACGAAGAATTTATAACCCAATTTATTGAATTGTGTCGTCAGCTTCCATCTTTACGGAAAATTAAAGGTAAATCCTATTCAAACAGATGCGAGAAAATTAAAGCGTACGAAAAATTGTTGTAACAGCCACTCCTTCGCCCAAAAACGTTTTCTAGCTTTTACTGCAGGCTCTTGTAATAAAAGAATTACAAGAAACGCTGCTTATTTCTTTTTGGTAGCTCTTAATATCTTGCTGCCACACAGTCGACTGCGATCGTGGATCGCTAGCTCTGAACATGCACGGTAAAATGTGAGATTGTCGGCAGTTCAATATCTGTCCGACCAAGCAGGACCACGATCGCATCGTCAGTTCAAAACTGAATCATATATGGTGCGCAACAGATTCAGTCAGTCCTGGAACTGTCAATAATGTGTGCGTGAATAAATACCAATATATTAGACAGATTAGTTACGATATAAGTAGTATATTCCCGACGCTGTTACTTTATTATTGTAGTTACATACTCTGGTAGGCTCTGGTTGGTTTGTATGATCAAAAGATGCAAGTTCAGTGTGTGACCAAGTTTAAAAGAATTAATATATTCTGTTAGTTTCTATTATTGACTACGACAGCTACTACTATTATAATACCAAATATTAATCACCAAAGAATTCGTAATTTGCCAACATCCCGATAAGAATATTAATGCAAGTAAAGAAAAGCATACTGTAACATTAAGTTGAAAGTGGGGAAACAATAAGATTTATTAAGAAAATTTGCAATTTTAACATTGTTCTAGAAATTTGTTAAAATGCTAAATCCTTAAATGTTTAAATTTTTCTTTCGGCTAAGGAAATATAAGAGGCAAAGAATACGGTCTAAATTTCTATTAATAGAATATTTTTGTAACGGTTCTGTTGAAAAAGTTTTTTAACTAACCAGACAGAAATTTTAATTAAATTTTCCAAAAAAAAAGAAAATTTCACTACTAAATATTCATAAAATTATAATTATTCATCTTTTAGAGCGCCAAAACGATTATACATTCTTTGCTTTCTTTATTATTAAAATTACATTTAAAGAGTTAAAGCAGTTTTAAATCACTTCGAGTAATTCAGAAGTATTGCGTATCCAAGGAAGAAGTCTACAAATCAAAACTGGAATAAATTGCTCTACGTGATGGTATATATCTAATCTCAAAATTTGATACTGACGTTCGAGTGATATAAATTGCTTGTTTTATTATGTTTTATATTTTGTGACTTTATGTAATTTAAAAACCATCCCTTATTTCATTATAAGACGACTCGTTTAATTGATTAATTTTCCTCAATTTTCGTAAACGATTTAAACGAAACACTCGAGACAGCATAATTAATCAAGATACGGCTTTGAGAATGTATTTAATGTTCATTATGGTTGAGTGTTTGCATATGATAATTTTAGTATCGCCAAGAAAATTTTAAAGCAACCGCTCGACATAACAGCACTTGACGTCATGAGTAATTAGGCAAAATTTAGTCATTATTCCGCAAACATAATTGTGTTTTTGTCGTTTTCTACCACTTAATACGAAACGCTTAAAAGTTTTACTTTTTGGCAGAGTGTACGCTTTCAATTACTTTGGCAATACTGTGGCAATGAGAGACGCTTTTAAAAAATTTGAGTAGTGAACAAGTCAAAGACCTCTTAGAGCAGGAACCAGAATAAAAGCTTAAACTCTTTCAATTAAATTGTATTTGAATGATTTACGATTGACGAACGTAACATTTTGATTTTTGTTTTTAAATGTGCAAGATCAGAAGGATGAATTACTCTACAAGTACTAAGTACAACCTGCGGCGCAAGAAGCTCGCAATATGTCACTCGGTAGTGGTTTTATTATACACTGCACTACAAAAAATTCCAATTACTAATAAATTTCCGCTCTAGTTCTAGTTCTACTTTTATTATAAAATATTAATAAAAACAAAAATATTTAAATTTCCGTAATTCATTTTTTACATTTCAATTTCAATGCTTTTATTGGATTTTTTGCCGTTCCATAGCAATACGTATAATAATACACGACAAACAAGTCGAGGTGAAAGAAAAAACTAAATAATGTAACTCTAAAATTGTTATTTTGCATGTAAATACCTATTTACCCACAACTTTATTTAAAAAAAAGTTTTGAAGCAAACAAAATAATAAATTATCCCCTTATAGTGGACCAGGAAATGTGCTAAAAACTATCTTGAGTGTTTTTGACAACAATAGAGCCCAAATAAGTTTTCCTAAAAGTTAAGTTTTTCATAATATCCAAGTTTCTTATCTGCAAGTTTTTAAATTATACTTCCGATAATAACTCGGAGCATCCCCGATGAATTTGAAGGAAGCCCCTCAAAAGATCAAAGTGAAAATCGCACGGATTAAAACTAAAAGCGCCCCCATTACAAGTGTAGTAAACCGTAAAGTTTTGCATAATTCCATCATAAAATTATCATCAAGGATATTTCGGTTTTTGCCTACGTTAGGGCTTTTTATGAGGAGAAATATTTTTTTGTTCGGATTCAGTTCAAATTTAGTTTTAGACATATCAATATCTAATTAATCTTTATTGTTGTTGGATCTGAGCGCTTTCCTGCGTTTCTCATATCTTTAAATCATTATACCAAATTTCGTGTGTCGTCAAGTGTGAAGACCGTGATATAGTCTATTGTCTATTCGCAATCCTAAGCCGTATAACAAAACATGAGAAACGTAATTGACTGAATGGTATATTTGACCTAAAAATGTTGGTATCTTTTTACGCTTTATTAGTCTAACAGTACCATAAATTTAGAGATATGTTTATCTAACTGAAAATGTAACGGGATAATATTATAAAATTTCTTTTATTTTCTAGTTTCGGAAGGCAATTTTTATGCTTTTATAGGAATATTAAGTTCGGAAAATTTTTTATTTCTTTGTGCGTGCATTAATTTAATGCGATTTATATAAAAGAACAGCCCATCAAAGAAAATCTCATTATAATAAGGCTTATGTTGGAAATATTCTTTAAAATACAATTTTAATGATAATCCAGTGTTCAAATTTCAGTTAGTTGAATAGTGTGATGATGATTAAGAAATTTTTTGGTGAGAAGAAACCATTGTGTGCAGTGTGCGTGTTGTTTGGTATACTTTCAACAAATCCGGATTTGCGCCCCTTCGGCCACATATTCAGTTCCCATAAGGTTGCCACATCATGATCTATCCACGCTACTAGTTTTATAAGTTCGTTTATTCACTTCTGATTGCCATGATAGGATGACGTTAGGACGAAGTACGCGATTTAAATTTCGGAAAAATATGGGCAATGGTATCTACATCATATTATGTACTATGCAATTATTGAACTATTAAAAAGCTCCCGCAATATTATTTAGGGTCGCTCCCTTTTATTAATAGCTCCACTCACGATACGCTCTCAATGTACTCTTGGTCCAATTAGTCCGAGAGGCAGCGAACATTTTTACTAAATCATAAATTAAAACATTTTTGACTATGCAGAATGAAAGAGCATTGAAAATGAGTAATAAAACCGACCTGCCTAATGCCTGCTTAAAGCATGCCTAATAAAAGTGGCATGATTAACTTGGAGAGGCTCGAGAAGGGTGGATTTCAGCTCTTTTTTCGGTTTTTCGCGTATAACTCGAAAACTACGCACTTTATCACAAAAGTTAATCTGCATAAAAATAAATCACATTAAATTTCCTATAAATTACATTTTTCAAGTTTTTTCTTTAGATAAACGATATAGGCGCTAGCGCGCGTTAAAATTTAAGAAACTTCCAAAATTGACCAAACATTCTTTCAATCGCTCATAACTCCAAAAATACGCATTTTTAGAAAAAAAATTTTTTATACAAAAATAAGGTCCATTCAATTTCCTACAAATCATTTCTTTAAATTTTTTTGTCAAACAAACAGTTGAGGTGGTAGAACGCGTTGAAGTTTAGGGTATATCGAACATAGCGTGCCGGGAGACAGAATGCCGAAATATAATTATTATTAGAGAATTAACAGAATTAAAGAATTAACTCGGAGGCGGCTCGAGAAGGGTGGGTTTTTGCTCTTTTTTCAGTTTTTCGCTAATAACTTCAAAACTACACACTTTTTGAGAAAAGTGCATCTACGTATAAATAAACTAGATAAAATTTCCGACAGCCGTATCTAAAAGGTGTTCTCTTCAAACGAACTGATTAGGCGTTAAAGTGCTTTAAAATTAAAAAAAGAATTCTAAAAACTGCTTGTTTTGTTTACTTATCGCGTATAATTCGAAAACTTCTAGAGAAATTTTCTATAAATTATGTCTCTGAAATTTTCTTTCTCTACCATTCCAACTGTTTGTTCGACGAAAAAAATTTAAGAGGCATAATCAGGCCAATTCTGTGTCATTACCTCTAACATAGTGGTCAACTTTAACGTTTAAAGTAGCGTTCTATCTCGTTCTATCTCATCTAAATAAAGGGAATAGAACGTTACTTTAAACGTTAAAGTTGGGGACTCTATTTTAGAGGTTATGATACAGAATAGGCCTGAATGAGTGTTATGAGCAATAAAATAATTTCTTGCCATATTTTTTTAACCATAACGCGCTCTCGCGCCTAAACCGTTTGCCTGAAAAAAAACTTAAGGGGTATAATTTGTAGGAAATTTAATGTACTTCATTTTTGTCTAGGAAAACTTTTCTCATAAAATCCATAGTTTTCAAATTATGAGCGAAAACCTATAAAGATGTATCTGTATATGATCTTTATTGAATCGAAATCGGAGCAAGAGCGATAGTGTGACCACCCTCATTGTCTCTTGTGTAATATTTTATCGCACCGAGAGCGTATCGATATTGTGGACCGATCCTTAGTCACTTTAGGAAACTTTTTATTTTGAAAAATTTGCTAAATTAAAACCTGTTTCGAAAATCTTACGGGCACGGATTACGAAATTTTAACTTATTTAGATTTAAAATTGAATATGAAATTTTGCAAGTGACAAGGAACCTGCTCAAGTAGCCCAAAGTTAATTTGTTATGAGCGAAGTTGACATAACCTAGTTATAATACACTAACCGATTCTGATCGGGGTGAACGCTAAATTCCTAATTTAATAGTACTTTGAATAGGTCATTGAAATTCGGATAAATAACTGTAGTCTCTTGGTGCATGAGTATTCTTGTTGTATCTAAATATAACAGATACAAATCCTACAAACGAAGTTTTGCTGAAAGCAACTTCTTGCCGACCGTTACTTAATCATTATGATCGATCAATTAAAACCGACGACACTAAAATCGTACGTAGTATTATACGATCAAATCTGCTTGGAGTAATTGGTTCTTATTCGGATTAAAATATTAGTTCTGAACTTTATATTATGGCATTATGACATCAAAACCGTAAACATCCCTGATAGTCCAGTCAATGGGGAGAAAAACAGGCCATTGCCTTACAAAAGGTGGTGTAGTTCTGATTTTTGAATATGTTATTGGATTAGGGGTCCTGATGAAAAATCCAAGTTTTCGACTTCGAGAGGGGTCCGCGCGATCTTGGATTAAAGGTACGAAAAATTGGTTTTTCCGATTTAACTTCTTAACGGTTGATCCAACGACAAAACTGTCAAATTCAATTTTGGAGAGGACAAAATGCCCTACAATATTTGTGCTATTTATTTTCTTCCTATCTGTTACGGTTTCTGAGATATAAGGTGGAGAAAATCGCTATTTTTAGAAAAAATGAATTTTTTTGGTAAACTTTGCTTGGAGACTTTTTTGTTCATTTGAGAGAAAATTTTTTGGAACAAAAGTTGCTTATAGCTTATATCTCAGAAACCGTAACAGATAGGAAGAAAATCAATAGCACAAATATTGTAGGGCATTTTGTCCTCTCCAAAATTGTCGTTGGATCAACCGTTAAGAAGTTAAATCGGAAAAACCAATTTTTCGTACCTTTAATCCAAGATGGCGGATCGCGCGGACCCCCCTCAAGGTCAAAAACTTGGATTTTTCATCAGGGCCCCTAACCCAATAACATACTCAAAAATCAGAACTACACCACCTTTTGTAGGGCAAAACCCCCCATTGACTGGACTATGATATTTAATTGGCAGTTTACTAACGAACATTTCAAACCGTTCTCGATACAATGTAATTTTGGTGGCTTTTATTACGCAAATAAATGAAAGACTTCGTATTTTGGTTTTTACAAAAATAACTTAAGATAAGTAAGTAGTGTTTCATCGAGACTCACCCTGTAAGTACCTATTAGTATTTGTTCAACAATTTACGTCGATTCTTATTTAAACGTTGATAAGGTAGCGATGATTTTACTGAAATTAAACTTTACTATTCGTAACGAGAAGCTTTTAAAGCTCGTCAGAACCCATTGAACCAAAACTAGTGAAATGGAGAAAAATAGAAAATCCCGCTTCACTAATAGTCTCTTTAAGTTTCTTTCTGGATTTTTTTAAATTCTACAGGAGTACGTAGTTGGTGGTTGTTTGTTTCATCTACTTGCTTCTTAATACCGGAAGTTGGGATAAATTAAAGAAAAATGCTCGTCTTTCCGTTTCAGAAAGTTTCGCTTGTACGAAACTGTTCATTCCGTGGGCTCCGTGGCCACAAAATTTGGGCGAAACTGTAAAGAATTGAAATTCTTTGAAAAATTGTGTTGTCCTCTTAAACTATTACTACCCCTCGATGATTGTAAAGTGCCACGGTGAAAACGGCATAGTCTTACGTTAAGCTTTTGAGGTTTGAGATTTTGAGGGTATTTTAAGTGGAACGTGCGATTAGTTTTCGATGCACCGAAATACGCCTTGTTCTGGTCTTCTAGATAGTTTCGATTCCTAATGCTAAAGTCTTGTAATCCCTGGATCCCTATCTAATACTCTTGGTGAGTGTTGCACACAAGTAAATCGATTAGATAACGCATTCAGATGAAATTACAATATAACATTTTCTCCAACAAAAAAAGTACCTACTACTATTTTATTCTAATTCAATATAAATAATGCAATGATGACACTCTGCAATAGAATACTCGAGTAAATGTTTTAATAATTCAAAACAGAAGTTCAGAACAGAATTTAAAAAAAAGTTAAAGAGTTAATTATTTAATTAAAACGAATTAACTGGGTGGAAGCTTTTTGATAAAATTGATTAACTAGAAGTAGATTGAAAGGCGACAAAACATTATAGAAATAACAAAAAGAGAGTGTTGAAAATTTTGAACGATTTCATAAAATTGTGAAACATAATTAGGTACGTTGAAACGGCCTAAAAGCTTTTATGTTCCTTAGAAAACAAAATCAATTTCAACTTTCATCTGATAAAAAGTAAGAAATTTTTCGATACACTTGCTATTGTTTTATGAAAATTTCACAAGAGGTAATTTGCAGGGTTACAACTGGAATTCTCCGTTAAAGGCTATAGAAAATCCTTACGACAACGTATAATGAGTAATCAATATTTAATTTTGCACAACAAGCTCAAATTTGGGAAAAGAATGGGATTTTTTAAAAGGATAATAAAAAGGATTTTGCTCGAGAGTTTAAGTAAATTACAAAATTATAAAATTTAACAAGTGGCGCCCGCCGAATTAACAAATTTAATTACTCTCACGAAATAAGTCGCTCCGAACCCTATTTTTGTTTTTCTTCAATTATCCCACCTAACTTATAAGCCTTGTTACTGTAATTCCTTGCACTTGTGGTAGAATAATACGTCATTTGATCTCTTTAATCATCAGAATGATATATTTTTAAAATTTTATTATTTGCTCCTAATTTACACCCAATTCGGGAGCGCATGCACATAAATTGTTTCAAATTTCCATGTATTCTGCATAGGAATCTCGTATAGTAGAATGAAGCTCCCCACAGACCTCGTGATTTTTCATCGGTCATCGATGATCGTGACAAGCCGTCGTGATTGGTTTTCACTCCCGATGGGCCCCCGCATACCTGGTGATTTTCATCGGCGATCGTGACTAACATGAGGTTTAATCGCGACGGCTTGTCACCATGACCATCCATGACCGATGAACAATAATTACGACGTCTGTGGACGGCTTAAGAGCTAGAGCGTTAAAATTTGAAATACTAGACTTAATTAAAATTTTGAATTCGTATTCATGGGCCATTACGAGCACCTTGGATTTTTTGTGTTGAAGCCTAGCAACTCGCCGAGCGAAATTACTCAAATGAACCCGGATTAACTGTATACGCACAACTTCGATGCTTCGCTGCTTGTTGCTATTAATTTTACGTCAAGTATTCTGTCAAGTTCTTTGACGTGAATATCAAAAACTTTTTAAGTTTCTTTGTTCGAGAACCTCGCCTTCATTTATCTTCGTTTAAACGTTTTACCAATAGTAGTACGTGTATTTATTAAAAGTTTTCAAGTTATACAGTTATTGACGGTTGCGCAAGAAAAATGATTACCGATTCATATTTTAGAAAAATGTACAGCATAGGAAAAACTTAATAACGAATAACGAGACCTTATTATGGAAATTATCGAAAGTAGTTTTCACCTAATTATTTTTGAAAGTCTTTAATTTATTACGGATTATGTACTTATATTTTAGTAATTGGTCGGCGTAGTAGTTTCAAAACGGCTGTGGGGATATGCAACTAAATTCCCGAAATAACTTAATAGAAGCCATCATTCTAGTCTTCTAAACCTTTCAATTCTGTACAGAAATCTGGATGTAATACGTTAATTGGTAGAAAGTGCTTGAGGCTTGGTTGGAAAAAAATACGTGAAAATTAAAAAAATATTATAATCATCTACAATTTTCAAGATTAAATAATCTCGAAATTTGCATAAACAGTCAATGAATTTTATACACGTGCTGTGTACGTACGCATTTGCAACACGACATATCCTGCAGGAATTCAAAGGGTTTCAGATTTGACGTTTATGGGATTTAATGCTTTAATACTGTCGAAATTGCAAACCGCTCTCATAACGAATTATATTCCCCTAGTCTTTTCAATGCAGAGGACTTTTAGAATTGTTCATTTTAGTGATCGGCCAACAATAACGGATAATATGCAAAAGAGCCCAATCGGTACGGTTTTGGATTAAATGTTAATGTAAACTACAAGGATAGAAAATCGCGTTATTACTAACTTAATCCCCTTGAAAATTAACTCCGAGATTATTCCAATAAAAAATAAGATAAAAGTTTAAATTTGTTTCGAATCCAATAATAACTACTAATCAACGTGTTATTAGACTTGTTGACAATAATTTCTATAACTCGTTTAAACCTAATTAGCGCAACTTTAACTAAATACATTTAGTAATTTTGTTGCACACGTAGCAATTACACTTCTCATCGGTTTAACGAAAATCAGAGATAATTGTGTTTGCAAACTTTCTAATAGCTCCACACGTAGCTTCTATAAGTATTAATAAATTTTAATTAATTGTCTATTTCTATTACTCGACTTTATCGAATAGTATTACCGCTTTCGAATTATTATCCGAGTCGAATTTCTATTATTACCTTTTACCTATTGTTTCTAACAGCGCGGCGGCTACAAACGTTTACTGAAATGATCTTTTTCTTGTTATTGTCGTATCCGTACCTCTGCGTATAATACCTGTCCCGTACGTGTGACTGTTTAAGCACAGACACGTAGGAGGAGACTTACCTGGGCTCCGTTTCGATCCGCAAAAATTGTACTAAACGGCTTTAGAATGGCCCTACAGGCTTTATGATATCATGCGTGATGTAAATCAGGAATACCTACACTGAGAATCATTTTCTGTGATCTCTTCCAGGCGTTTGATTTAGTCAATTATAAAATCTTATTAGATAAGCTCGAATATTTTGCTGTTAGAGGGATTTCTTTAGGAAACAAATCGTTCAGATAGATTGTAGTGGTTCACACTACTGATCGGACGTATTTACTGTACAGTGGGGTGTACCGTAGGGTTCTATACTTGAGCCATTCCTGTTTAATGTGCATACCAGTGATCTGCCATCAAACATCAGTGACAGAATGACGTTATATGCTGATGACTCCAACGTAACGATTGGGGCAGACTGCCCATCACCGGTATTGGTCGAGGGAATTTATAGGGAGTAATGGGGAGCTTATGAAGTGGTTTTATGGAAACTATATGTTCCTAAATATAGAAAAGACAAATATTATGATATTTCCAAAGTTTAAAGTTTCAGATAATTTTCGGATTTATTGTCGAGGGTTGATCTGAGTCTGGCTCCGCTTTGTAAATTGTTGGGGCAAACCGTTGAAGACGTTCTAAACTGGCGTAGATAGTCGACACTGCTCAGGGAGATCAAAAAGCTGGAATAAGTTTTTGTTCGCTCTTAAAATATCCCTGTGTAATTTACAAACGCTTGTAGTGGTCGCATACTTTCATTCGCCGATGGCATAATAAATTATTCTGTTTTGGGGTAATTTGGTTGACGCAGTTCGCTTATTTAAGCTGCTGTGCATTCGCACAGTCTCTATTTAAGAAATTGGACTTGCTGGCTACTGCTGGCTGCTTCATATTTGAGTGAGCGGTATTATTTGTTCATTTAAACAGAGAATTGTTTGTCTGCGGATCTAGGATTTATCTATATCCTACCAGGGGAAGATTTGAGCCTAGATCCGAATTTGCAAGGGGTCCTCTTTATCGAAGTTCATTCTTGTGCGAGGCGATTATTTTGTATATAATTTGTATAAGGTTTCTACGCCACTGGCATATGAATACATTATGTAATTGTTTACTTTCCTAGACAATTTACAATTGCCTTCCAAGTGGTGACATTTCTAATAAATATGTTAAGATTGGCTTGATCGTCTTGCAATATTCCACTAAAGAAGTAAATGCAATATACTGTAGTGCTGTAAAATTTATAATAAACCCGCGATTGCCCAATAAACATCACATAATTCTAAAAGTAATACCGACGCTCACCTATCCGCTATTTTAAAAACTGAAATTTATTGTAGTAAAAAGAGATAATATCCAACTTTATTTCCCGAAGCGAAAATCTACGTCTATTCCAATTTAATGCGTAAAAGAAGTAAATAAGCTACGGATATAAAACAAATTTGCACTTAAAAAATCAACTACCTACGTATATCAAATTGTCAAATTGAAGATTAAGGCATTGCGTATCCTAGCTATTTTTCCAACAACGACGCTAATAAAAGTTTTCGTGTAGTCTGGTGACAATCTTATTTTATGGTGTTGTGCTTTACAATGTTTGTTCTGTCATTTGGTTTGAAGTGCTCTTCTATTTAGGCTGCTGTTGATTTAGACGTTCCAATTTCTTAACAAATTAACTAGTGTATAGCGTATTATTTTAAATAGGTTAATGTGAGGGTTTTAGAATGCCGTGCACGCATTGTTCGGTACAGAAATTTTCGATGTTCTTCCTTTATCATCTCTATAGAGATGTATTTGCATAATAAGCTAATACAGTGTCGTCACACACGCAAGTTTTAAGTACTTCGTCTTAGTATGACACCTGTCCCTTCGAGCAATTTGTATACCTTAAAATAGGCAATTCTCATTACATTGTAACAAAATTTCCTTATAATATAGGTAAGAAAATATATTTTTTTGAAGAACTTTGTTAGTACTTGGGGTGAAAATAACGATTAAATTACATTTCTGTTTGATGTTGGTGCAAATTGCCCCTGCAGTGTTTGTGTAAAATTTACAACTCGCGATTACGTTTTTGATTTCGTGTTTGCAAATTTATTTATTTGCATAATTATCTCTTTATTTTAATGAAATCTGTTTATTCAAAGAATCAAATTTAATTTAAACAAAACACCCAATAGGAATTGGTTGTTTGAAAAATAAAGGCAATGCGGATTTGGAATGTTGAAATATTTTACTATAGTAGGAGGCTTAGTTTAATCTAAAGGACAGAATTATTTACTAGGGTCGGCTTAGTAATTTGTATGATAGTTGCAGTTTTCGGACCTTTATAGGAAAATAAATTGTAAATTATGGAGGGAACAAAGATTTTTAGGATTAACACCCGACTGGGATGTACACTTATGCAATGAGCCTTCACGATATAATATCTTAACAATGTTTTTCCGCAGAAAAAATATTTCGACAAGACGTTCTAGTTATCGGTGTATACGATAATTGCCGTCGAAAGTGTTTAATATATGTAGAAACCCATAGGTAAACACTAACTAATAATTGAATATCAAATTAATTTAGTACTGGTCCATTAGTAAGTAGCTAACTATAAATTATTATTTTTCTTCTACACTTAGGCAGGCTTCTGAGAAAATTTACTTATTATGTAGGTCGCTAATTGCAACAACTCGTAGAGTACTTCATTTTTTCTGTACTTTTGAACCCTAAATATTAACAATGAAAATAATTTTTAATTAAATTTAAATTAAGTTTTTAATTAATCTTCCAAAAACCTTTTAAAACGCTGAAATGGCCTTTTAGTTTCGACTAAAAGCTCAAATAATTAAGTTAATTAATTTATAAGTATTTCGGTAGCTTACTTGAAGAGTAAATAACTTTTGTAATTTTAATGAAGATATAGTATGTACAATGGTAGTAGGTCGCTGAAAATTATTTGACTTGTTGCCAAAGGGAATAGAACTAAATATTCGGCTTTTCTATTTCAAGATGGAAAATTGGAAACTGTCTTTATACGTCATAAGAAATAAACTTACAGAGGTATAAAGAGATGTCTAGAAACTCTTTTCATTAAAATCGATCGGCTTAGTAGTTATATATTTCAATTATTTACCGGAATTTTGGTGGATATTCATTAATAAGTAAATGAGGGTGCAGTCCGACCCTCGCGTAATGAGTAAAATTGTGCTTTATCTTGGTGCTTAAATACGATTTTCAAATATTTACCTTAATTATTAGTGAGAATTTTATATTATGTTTTTCCCGTTTAATTACAAAATTGATAATTTGGCTTTCAACTGTTCGAAATCAACTGCGAGTTTAAACTAATGATAAACTTTTTATACACTACACACTCATTATGCGTCTATTTTTTTTCTATTTCGTTTTGTTTTCAAACAAATGTTTGTTTAGTTAAATTTATTGATTTCAATAATTAATAGCAATATTAACATAATCGATACATAGATTAAAATGCGCTTTGGTCCAACTGTCTAATCTAATGCCAAGAACTATACTAAGTAAGTAGAGGCTACATTGGGTGTCAACCAAATCAAAATCACCCCAGTAACTTTTTTATTTTTTAAGATATCAGTCTAATCTTGAAGGAAATTTAATTAATTCCAATAGTAGAATATTTACCTACATAACTTCCGGTTTTACCTGAAACGACGTCAACTTTGGTTTTTCAAAAGTTCATAAGGAACCCCTGTGTATTTAATATATTTTTCCTACAATTGCTATGAAAAGCAGGCTTTTGCGCTTGCTTTTATCATCGCAAAGTTGACGTTTCCCGATGAGCAATCATAACATATTTGTTTTTATTTAAAAATAAAAATAAAAATCGATGTTTGATCAAAATAAACCAGTAATACATTTTCCGAGTAATTTTTAGATTTTTTTAAACTTTTTTGGCTATTGTAGAAAAAATGATGTGTGCATCTTTGTCGCTCTTAAAGATTGTCGCGCGACGCAATTCTTTTACGAGCGACAAAGTATCACTTTGCGCTCTAGATACACAAATAGCTATTTTAAGTTGTGTTGCATCTATTTCATCGTTTTAGAAAAAGTACCTACTAAAAATATTTTTTTGAAAATTTCATTTTCCGTTTGGCAAAGCCATGGAGACTAAAAAACTTTTCCATCGATGCCCTTTAGTATAGAAAAACTTAAATTTAATCGCAATATAGACCTTTTTTTTGGAGAACAAGTCATTTTATCTAATATAACCGACGTGGATCATTACGATTCCATTTTCATTCCTGTCAAGTAAGTACCTACTTTTATAAAATAGAAAAAGAAAATCTCAATCAAATCATCAGTATAAGGCCGCGTTTTCATATGCGAGAAAACTTTTGCGAGAAATTTCAGAGACTCTCTAAATTTTACTGTAAGGCGTCATTTACACATCATGCGAGAAATGTCGGAGAAACTGTCAGTCGTAAACTAATTTCATGTAAATAGACTGTAAGTACGAAAAATATTTACGAAATCTTGCGGAACTTGCTTGCAATACTGTAAATGTGCATTAGACGCGACTTCTGCAATACTTCCTAGAGTTGTTTCTGACTTACAGTTCAGTTTACAATAACCCAGTTTCTGTCTTTCTCTCCCTCTCTTTCAAAAATTTTGCAAAAGTTTTCTCGCGTGTGAAGAAGAGGCCTTGAGGCCTCGTTTACTGTAAGAAAGTGACTTCTGCAATACTTCCTGGAGTGGTCTCTGACTTACAGTCCAGTTTACATTAAGCAAGTTTCTGTCTCTTTCGCTCTTTTCCTGCAATTTTTTGCAAAAGTGTCTCGCATGTGAAGAAAAGGCCTTGCTGTACTATAAAAAGAGAGAAAACAGTATTGCAAGCGACTTCTGCTACTCTTCTTCGAATTTTCTCGCACTTACAGTCAAGTTTACATTAAGCTGTAGCTCTAGTTCTCTCCTCTTGTGTGACATTTCTCGCATGTGAAAACGACCCCTAAGTGCGAGAAATCTCTAGACAGTCTTGCAGAAGTCGCTTCAAATACTATTTACCCTTTTGCACAGTAACACGAGGCACAAATAAAGTAATCATCTTCACATGCGAGAAAGCTTCTGCGAGAAATTACTGAAAGCTGCAAGAAGTCTCAGACTGCCAGATAGAAACTACCTTACTTAAAATGCGAGAAAACGCTACGAAGTCTTGCAGAAGTCGCTTTTAATGCATTTTTGCAGTATTGCAAGCGACTTCTGCTAGACTTCCTAAAGTTTTCTCATACTTACAGAGCTCAGTGTACATTAAGTCAGGGTATAACTGACAGTCATTCTGACATTTTTAGCAGAAGTTTTTCTCGCATGTAAAAGCGAAGCCTTATACAGGGTGTTACAAAAGTAACGCCCGTCCGCTTAGGGATAGATTCGGGAAGATAAAATAAACCGATACTAAAGAGCGACAAAACTTCAGATTGTCCGCCCTTACAGAGTTATTGACCAACAAAGTATTAAAAATGTATCTATACAAAATCAAGTTTTACTTATGATAAATACATTAAAGTACACTGGCGTTACTTTTGTTACACCCTGTATAGGGGATTGCTTTAAAAAATTGTTATTTAACCTCCTGGAATCTCAGAATGATATATTTTTTTAATTATAAAAATCGTTGGGTATATTTTTTTATTATAAAAATCGTAGGGGTGATCCTGACTTGTCAGGTACATCACCCAGTAGGTATTTATTGAAAAAAATAGTTATCGTATTGAAATGCAGACAAGCGTTAAAGAAATCCAAGAGTATCCTGAACTCATCATCGATCGATCTGATCCTCAATTTAATGATGTAATTTTTAATTTAATTGATATAAAACGCGTTCACAAGACCCAAATCTTTTAAAACAATATACTTTTGATGGAATTTTGATCGCACTATTTATTCGCTATTCAGTTACCTACGTATACTGTGACATCTGGGATAATCGTAAATTTTCCCAAGGAGAGTTTCAATCTTACATTTAATCGCTAAGGGAAAATTTGAATAATACTTTGTCTAGGTTCGCTAACCGAATACATATTATTGTGGAAGCTTAATTTATTTAGAATCAAAGTTTAAAAGAAGGCCCTCACTTCGACATTAAATAAATAACCCTAACATAACAAAATGAATAATAGATTGCGTAATTTCCGTTTTCAACAGCAGAAAATGGCATTAGAAGACTAATTGTAAAGGTAACTTTCGCGTAGTAAATCTTATAAACACGAGGGAGGATAACAAAAGCACAACATATAACAAGTGGAGGATATATATTTAAGGTAATATTATACTCCCATTTTCGTGTAGTAATAATACCAAAAATTTTATAATTAATATAAACTACAATACATAGTTCGAAACTTAAGGTTTAGTTTGCTAAGTGGTTTTATTAATATTAAATTAAGCATCCCGTTTAAGACTATTAAAAGCTTTTCCACAAAGACAAATTGATTTTGAGGGCGCATTTTTTTACGAAACAATGTTGTCGAAATTAATAATTATTCGGTAAATATTGGGTAGGAAATGTGATATCGTGACTAAACTTATACATTGTTGTGATTTCTTGATGATTTCCACCCCAAAACATGTCAATTATAACTGTAAAGACTAGAAATAAATTTAAATATCCAACTCAACTCTCACTTTTCTCAAAAGTTTTCATACTTCTGCTCCCTTTTTGCAAAATATATTTAATGTAAAATTTGAAAGGTAGAAAAAGTATAAGATGAGGGATTGTATTAAGTTAACAACAATAAAGTTGTCTTAACGCAACCAGGAAACCAGGTTAATGATTGTATACTGCACATGCAATATACCTATTTCGAATTCAAAATACTTCATAAAACTGTACCTATAACTAGCTTATACTACCATATTTCAAGTTTAGATTAAGTTTACAACCACAGCAAAAAGACTTTTTGTACATGATGTTGCTTTGTTAATTATTAGCTCATACATTCAAGTAGGTACCTGGGAGTCTTCTTAAAGCCATACGTTTACAGCTACAAAGTTATTATACCTGCATTTAGTTTACAAAAATGAAAATTACGACCGAAATACACTGCCGACATCCGACGCAAACTTTTTTTGTTAATTAAGACACTTACTTGCAGTTGTTTTCCAACAGTAATTAGGAAACAAACTTGGAAATTAAAATTAAAAATAAACAAGGTAGAAATTAAATTAACTTGGATAAGCGATGAAACGAATTTTCGGAAAACTCGTAGGAAAAAATATTCTTGCATTTTAGAACGCACTCAGAAAACACCCCATGAATCGCATCACACACTTACGGATTAGTAAATCAATTTGTAATTTACAAAAGCCCTCTTCCTTACACTTGATTGAGTTACCCATTCAACTTAACTATTATTCTATTATACATAAATCTATCAGAGATGAATTATTTATGGGTATATGGTATATAGGAATATAGGTACGCATACTATAAAGGATAAAGGCATTTGATAACAAGTTAAGTGAAAAAGTAAAATCAAGTTTTCGGGTCACTGCTAAAAAATTTCATAATAATTTTTGGTAGTTTGTAGTCTAAAAAACTACAAAAATCAATTTTTGAGGTTAGCTCAAATAAACGCTTTTAGTATTCATAATTTTACAAGGATTACATCAATCGGTATAAAACTTTACACTTTATTAGAGTAGGTAGCTTATAAATACTTAATATGTACTAAGCCTTAAATACAGCCGCAGGTTTGACGACCAGTACAAAGTGTTACGTTAGCACCACTATAATAGGACAGTGTATCACGTTCAAGCAAATCACTAATTACGTAATCACCCTCGTTCAATATTTTAGTGTTAGAAGGTTTATTATTAATTAACGCTTTACCCTTTATAAGGGCATACACATAATCAATTTAATATCCTTAAAGGACAGTTTAGTTATCAGTTGCTGACCTATCTTTTCTTAAGCTTTCTTTATTACTTTTGTAACGTTACTTAACGAAGAAATGACACATTGAACGATCTCGCTGCCTATAACCGCCTGAAAGTTAGAGAATTTTCTGATAGCTTTATCGTTAGGAATCGTTTTAGATGTGAAAAAGCTCGCATCAATTTAATCGATTTTATTTATATTGAAAGCGCACAGGGCGCAAATCAAATACCAAATAAACTGCATATTAAGTTTGATATCAATTCAAATTATCATGGACCTGCGAAACCCAGCGACCAATAATTTATTATACTTCCTGTAATTTTCGATTCGACACTTGTTTTAAATTTTACTTTTAGATATGCCCCAATTTTCATTTCAAAAAAATATAGCTTTGTAATTTTAAAAAATACTTTTGATGGATTTACGGCGCTCTGAGACCTCGCAGACCACCTAGGTGTGTGAAAGTGTAAAGTATTTTAGGAGTTTAGGAGCATCCTAGAATTAAGGGTAGGGAAGTTTATGTACGAGGAAACATACATTAGAAAGATAAAGTACAAATTATTCCTTACAACAAAGTTCAGGAGCGCGTTGCAAAATGTACTGGAGTATCCATTTCTTTGATTCGGCGAATAGCAAAAGAATGGAATCAAGTGGAAAGTTATAAAGTAAAGTAAAGTCGACGAGCTGCTCCATGAACACTGGCACGATGTTTTAAGGCTACCGCCGTAATACCATCCCGATTTAAATTCCATTGAGATGGTATGGGGTGCCATGAAACAATATGTCGTTAGCAAGAAGGTCGATTTTAAATACGACAATGTTAAACAATATTGTGACTAGTTTTTTTGGCACATACTCTACAGAACGGTGGAAGGCTGTTTGTGAACATGTTAAAAAAACTAGAGGAATTCATTTAACAAGAAGTGCGATGTCGTGATGTCATTGTGGATGAGATCGCCTTCACCGTAAATACAGAAGACAGTGATGACAGCGAATTATCAAGTTCCAGTGAGTCATCAGGATCAGGAATGTCTGGTGTAGAATTTAATAAAAAAACTTTCCAATACTTAATTGACCTCTTTTGATTTTTTGAAACGAAGCCCTTCAACGGTAGGTGCACAAATTTTGCGAGCGGGCGAGCGACGCGATAAGAAATGTTTTTTTTTTAATATTTATACTTAAACCAATTAAATTGCTACATTTTAGAAATATAACTATAGGGCTCAACTCTCCATCGCTTTCTTGTTTGCAAGTTGACTTGAAACACCGTAAAATTTTCAACAATTTCGTACAAGGAAACTTTGTTGACAAGATTTCCAGCAGAGATAATTTTACTGTGTCTACAGAATAATCAAATAATAATACTTTTAGGTCAATATCAAGAGTAAGGTATTTGCATCCATTTCACATTTATTTGACATTTGAATGTAGGCCGAATTGAGCTTTTCTCGTGAATACACTAATACTGAATGGCTTTTTTAAAACCAGATAATTTTGTTTAATTTAGCAAAAAGGGCGATAATACCTACTGCTGGAATAATGACATCCGGATTCGAAATAGGTCTGATAAGGGAGACACGAGACAAGTTCAAATTTTTTCTCTAATTTGTGCTTTTTTTAGTAAAATTTATTTAACAAAATTTTCAAATGTTAAATTATTATCCAGCCATTTATTTAATATAATTCGAAATAAAGTATTAATTTGTTACACAGTACACAGTTCAGTTGTTGAATTCACAATTTAAGTTGGTAAATTTGTTGCACGACGTATAGTGCAATGCAATTACCATTCAAGTGCTCAATTTATAAAATACACGTTACTAAAATTAAAACAAAGAGATAATCCAATACAAGTAGGTTCCCTTTTACTCTGTCAAGTTATTGAGAAGCCTTACTGCAGTCACGGTTTTCATTAATAATCGATGCGTTTCGACAAGGAACGGTATAACCGTATCCCTATAATAATATATGGGCAATACAGGCGTAGAGAACTTTTAGAATAGTATATTCGCATCGGATAAAAATTAGACATAATTTGAAATTTTATTATACGTAGTCTGATAATTTAAATTAAAATGACATTAAGAGGGGGATTCAATAAAAAATCGAATTTAGACCATTCCTAAGGGATTACTCCCGGGCTTCACAGAAGCTTGAGAATAAAAATTTTGGTATTTATGGGACGATAATAGATTGGAGAAGGAGTTCAGAACTTTTGAATAAAAAATCGCGTTCATAAGCGAGGTAACGGCGTTTCCCCGAAAGTGTAATTTGAAAATTTTCTTCACGGATTTTGTTTAAAATTTCACTTTGTCTAGGCAGCCCTAACAATAGTGAAATTCCAAAATATTGAGTTCCAAAGATTAGTAATAAAAGCGGGAGTCATTCCTGGGCGAAATTATTATTATTTATAAAAAATTCCGCCAGGTTGAACGGCCAGGTTCACAACTCTGCTAGTTTTCAGCAAGAAAGTCAAATTTTTGATTTTAAGGTTAGTTTTCTGCCAAAATATAAAAAGTGCAGTGGCGTACCATCAATTTCTTGTTTTCGTAAAACAAGAGTTGCGACTTACGCTCTCACGGAAACGCCGACACCTCACTTATAAACGAGTCACTTTGGAGTATAAATTTGTAAATAAACACTATTTTCTTTAAAAATGAATGGACATTATTCAGGCGTACTCTGTATCATAAACTTTAAGGATAGCGGAAAACTTTTACGTTAAAATGACGTTCTATCACAGCTAAATATAAAGGATAGAACGTCATTTTAACGTCAAAGTTTCCCGCTATCCTTAAAGTTTATGATACAGAATACGGCTAATTATTTCCAAATAAATACATCTTTTACAAAAAAAATCTGGCGTACGCTTATGAAAATTCTGACGTTCAATGTGACAAAACCAAAAAATTTTGGATACTAGAGAAACCTTTAAAAAATTTTAAAACTTGTACACTAGCGCCTCTGGCGACTTTGAATCCCCCTCTTAATTACGGATAAACTCGAAAATATCCGCATTACTTTCTCGATGCCTTCGTCTACTTGTTTAATTTAATTTCTCGACGTTTCGGGCCCCCTAAATTCAAAACATTTCAAAAAACTCGTAGAAAAAGTCTGTCTGTGGATCAGTGTGTCATCGTCAAAAAAACCTACTAAAGCGAAGTTTCAGCAACTTTAACAAATTATGGGGTTCGCTCTTCTATTTTAAATACAACACCCTGTATATGTATTTAAAGCATTTTTTAAGTTGTAAGATTATCTATCTAGGGATACTAAAAATTTTTTATAATTTTAACTTCCGGTTCAACCAAAAGTGAGATTAGCTTCATATTTCAAATAGAAAAGTCTCGCCTTCGTCTAGTTTAAAGGTGCTCGCACACTAGTCCACTTTTATGGCGCAACTGTTTTTGAAAAATTATAGAATTGCACGTCGTGTTCCCACTTAGCAGAAAGATAATAAAAAATGCGACACAAATGAATTACGTAACTTAAAAGTTCGATTTCGCTGTAATCGTTGATCTGCAATAGTTCAGGCAGAAAATGATAATTTTCATTGGCTTATACGCTTATACGTCAGTTATGTCAACTATTGCGCCACTTTGTATAAAAGTATAACCAACGCGACAGAGAATAAAGTGACGCTATTACAGATCAACGATTACTGCGAAATCGAACTCTTGAGTTGCGTAATTTAATTGTGTCGCATTTTTGATTATCTTTCTGCTAAATGAACACGACGTGCATTCTATAATTTTGCAAAAAAAGTTGAGCCACAAAAGTGGACAAGTATGCGAGCACCTTTTAGATTTTTGCAATAAGGGAGAGCCTCTGCGCATACTATTATTAGGTCCTATTTTTGATATCTTTTTAAGTATTCTCAACACGTACGGCAAAGTCCTGTTATGGCCACATCAGCCGTTTTTCTATTGGTCCACAATAAATAAATTCTCACATCGTATTGGCTCGTTTACGACATTTGACTGATTTAGATGAGTTATAACATTTTCATTTCTCGTTTTCATGTTTTGACAAAAGCTAAAAGCTTCTTTCATAGCATATATTATGTAAAAGCAAATTCAATACGTAAAATAAAGTTTTTATTTTAAAGGAGATTTTATGTTAGTTTTTATCAACTGTTGCCAACTTTACTGCTCACCTCCAGTTGATGTTGCGAAGTGAATGTAACATCTGCAAAACTTCACAAGCTAGTAGCAACAGTTAACAGTTTCCTTTATTTTCGTTTCTGCTCAGATAAGTTTTTTCAATTAAAATTGCATAAATTTGCGAGAGTAAATTAAATCATACACTCTTGTGTTTTTTAAATTTCAATGCGAGAACGCTTAGTTTGAAACTAGAAAGTCGTAAAAAGCTACAAATGCTACTATAATAGGTACTACGGTAGTACTAATGCGTACTGTAGATTATACCTCTTAACTTATACACATAATTGTTTAATAAATGGCAACAATATCTGCCATTTAAGTAGGCATTAACCAGAATTGCTGTTACGTGCAGGCGCCGTTTAATAAATTGTTAATATCGTGTTTACATTATTTTACAAGTCACGCCTTATTATTTTAGAATTTGAATAAGTAT
Organism: Malthinus flaveolus; assembly: GCA_950108345.1. Lineage (NCBI taxonomy): Eukaryota > Metazoa > Arthropoda > Insecta > Coleoptera > Cantharidae > Malthinus > Malthinus flaveolus. The sequence goes on from OX467285.1 coordinate 67,044,654, forward strand.
ACCTATAAAAATGCAAATAAAATAAAAATGACTCGCATTAAATTGAATAAGTAGGTACATGTGTTTATATTACATAAATGAATAACTTGACTTGATTTTGTTTAGGGGATGCGGAACGAGAGAACGGGGGAGTTCCTGAAAGGTTTAGATTAAAATTAACTACATGCAGGACAGCGGAAATTTGGCTACCTCTAAATTATCATTCATTGACCACTAAATTAAATTTCTTCATGACTGCTCAGAAGGAAGGTTACGGTTGTTTTGTAGTTAAGAGAATGAGTATCTCATTTCCGCAATTACGGGCCTAAAATTTTCCAAAGGTGTGGGTTTTTCAAAGAGAGAAAATGATAGTTGTTTACTGTTTCTTTCTTTACTTGGATGTCCTAAAAATTACGTAGGAAAAGTTCTGACGCCGATGATGGGGTGCTTTTTGGTGATGGCTGCTCTTGTTAACTATAGAATATTCAAATTCTAGGAGCCGAGCGAAATTAATTCGAAAGAGTCTCCACTAGCGTACTGAAAAATCTTATCAGCGCTTTTTAAAATATGTCAGGTTTTTTCTGTCCCCTTCGCTTATGTACTTACGTACTAACGACTGGTAAATTAAATGGGATAGCTCGGACTTCAGTTTAATAGGATACCCACTACCCACTTAGCACGGGCTCTTGTCTCCTTTTTCTGTCTAAAAGTAGCTACTTATCTCACTCTTTAAAATTCCAAAATGCTCGGGTTAAGCATGGGCAGGGCCGGCTCATAAGTATAGGATATATTTTTAGCTAATTACTAATAATTTAAGTTGGACTAAGTACTGTTATTAATTTACATAACAAACGGCACACTCAAAAATAGTCAAGTTGTTCAATTGAAAATGTTACTTTTACTTATCTTGCGATTTTTTCATTGAGCGAGAATACGAAGCTCTTATTATAATTGTACCCGTTTTCCAAATTACGGCATACAATTTTAATTAAATTATTTTAAAAATAAATCGTAAAATCATATTTTCTATTAAACGTAACTTTGATAAATAAAGCAAAAGCGATTGATCAATTTCATGCACATGTGGAACCTTGTAGTTGCTTTATCGCAAGCGCTCAAGTAAAAGTTTTACAAAATTTGTAGGAGTGTATTTTAATACAAGTTCAAGTAATTGTGCAATAGAAATTTGTAATACCTACTTTAATAAATAAAATGTATTATTGCTTGTGCTAAACTCGATTATGTACACTGTACTTACATAAAATAATCCAAATGGTGAGACACTTATTCTTATTAATACCATTACGTTTATTACGTATTATGTACTTACCGCTTTTATTCAATCACATTCAGAAATTTTTACCCTTAACTTTTTAATTTAGTTAATTCGTACAAAATAATAACGTATAATTCTTTTAATTACAGATGGGTGAATTACCTGGCTCTCCATTTCTGCAATTTTACTTCGCTTTTATTTGAGGATTGAAATAGAAGTTAAATCCCTAAAATTCGTTTTTCAAAGCTGTGGTAAGTTTTTTTTTTAGTTTATTCTGGTAATTTTTCTTTATTCTTTCGTAACCTATTTGCGCTTTTTCAAATCATCAATAAAAATTATTTTGCGATATAGCAACAATAAGTTGTTTAAATTCGTAATAATTCTTTTAAAATATTTGAGGTAAATTTGATAAAAATAAAACCTTCAATTTTGTTTCGTAAAATAGTAGTTTCTTTATCGTAACATTTTTGTTTTACTTCGATAAGAATTTTTACACGTGCAGTCGGCCGCCATACGGGAGAAGAGTTTAAATTGTTTTACAAAATAGTACTATAATAATCATCGAATTTTTAGTGTATTATTGAACTCGGTGTGATTATGTGCTCGCATTGCTCGCGTTGTGAATTAATTTTTGTCATTTGGGGCACTCTGCTAGAAGTTTTAAGTTCAATTTCCGCTACTACATAAAAGGTTAGTTTTTTTTACTTACTGCAAATTTTAGGGCTACCTATTCCCTTCTTTCCCTTTTTACTACTATTTATAAGCAATAAGACTGCGGAAGAAGGGTGTCAAAAGGTGTACACGTGTACAGAACTAATCTTGAGCGACATTATGACATAATCTTTTTTCTACATTGACACTCATACTTAACTATGCGTCAATAAATTGGCGGTTTCTGATTTCTGGTGTTTTCCAAATATACAGCATGTTATTTATAATAACACGAATCGATGAGCTTCACTAGCATAATATTATACTGGTAAAAACCATTGAGGTATGTTTTCGACGTTTCGTTAGGAAATTAGAGGGCGTCAACCATTACCGTAAGTTTTATTTTTGAAAATCGCGAAATTTAAACTGAAATTAATCTAATGCTGAAAAATACAGTGGCGTGCCTATTTTTATCTAAAAAAGTTTGTCCAATATTACTACATACTTACATAGAGCATAGAGACTATCTAGGACCGCTCTCTCTAGTATTTAATTTTTGCGAGTTTACCCATATCTTTTCTTTCAATTATTATGTAATAACGAATTTAAAAATATTAGATAAAGATGGTGTGCTTGTGACAAATCTTCCAAACAAAGCAGAAAAAAGTATAAAGAAGCAGAACTTTCTTTCGAAACTTTTGCCACTTTTTAGTTTTGAAGGACTCGCTCCTCTGCGTATACCTTGTAGACGCAAAGAAATACATAGAGAGAAAATTAAAAATCGATTTGAAATTTTAATTTTACTTTTTCGTCAACTTCGCTCACTTGAAAAAAAATATGATCGAAGAAAACTCGACTTTTTTAAAATTTTATTTTTCGACGTTTCTAGGTACGCGTGAATCCGTGTGTGTAGTATGTGACTGCTTAAAAAAAACTATTAAAGCAATTTTGTTAAATTTAGTTAAAAAGTCACTTTAACAAAAATTCATCGACAAACGAAATTAATAGAGGGTTGCCCAAAATAAGGGGGTTATTTTGGTGGCATTAATCCAAAGAATATCTTCTAAAAGTCTTAAGTTCAAAATGGCTGCCAGTATAACGATTGTCTCATCTTATAGTTCTGATTAGTATAAAAACCTAAAATTAGAAATATAAGTACAGTGAGTCGTGAGATAGGCGGAACACAGACGACATCGCTTCCTAATACTTATTAGTGATTTCATCAAAAAATATACTCTACGTAAAAGTTTTTAGTTTCATTTCAGCAGTTTTTTATACAGGGTGGTTTTTATTGGTGTTTCTCTAAAATTACACCCCATTAAACTTGAAATTTCTAAGAAAAAATTATCCCCATACGTTTATGTTTTATTCAAATAAATATAGAATTTTAAAACGGTGTGGTACTTTCAATTTCAACATTTCTTATTAACAATTTTTGAAATTTCTTTAAATAAAGATTAAAACAGACAAGTTACTAATAATTTCTACTCACTTACAACGCATACGTATTTCAATTTGCTAGAGAAATTCAAAATATGCAGCTTGAAACGTCGTTAACCCTCATGGTACCAATCAAATTTACAACTTATACCTACCGCACGGGGTACCCGGGTACCCTGCATGTTTTATATGGAGAATGAGTAGTAATACAGCTAATTAGTTTATATTTGGGCGATATTAATTATTATTATTGCAACTTTCAAATGTATTATTTTTTAAATTATAATTTAAAAAAATTAAAATAACAATTTTTGTTGTCAAAAATTCGTGGAATTCGCGTCGTGGACATTTACAACAGGGTTTATTTTTATTTTGTACTGCAACATCTTTCCAAATAATCCGTGTCCAGAATCATAGAAATAATTTATGTTGAAAATCACCCTATTAACTGCCTTCAAAATCAAATCAACGTAGGGAAATTTTAAAAGATTTAGGAAAAACTCTTTGTATGCCATCCATACTAGATCGAAGTATATAGGATCTATACTAACTAAGCTAGGGATTAGGGATTAAGGATTATGAACTAGGGAACTAAAGGATTAATTATTCAATTTTATTTTGATAAAAATTGCATTATCATTTCTTGGCGTCAAAGTAAGCATTACAAAACCACAGCCACAAATAAACGTTCAAGAACGGGATAAAACTGAACGACTGAGGGTAATTGGTTGTTGCATAATTTGGAAGAATGGTGAAAAGATGCCAAACAGGAAAACGAGGAAGAGATGAGAGAGTTGTAAAAATTTTGTCTGTGATGGACATAGCTCACCGACTTCCATTAGATCTAACGATGTGCAAGTACAAAAGTTCATCACTAACTTTTTTTGCGATTTCTAATTAGTAATAATTATTGTTTATAATAATAATAATAATTTATAATATAAAAATGTGTAATATAAATGGATAATTCGAATACTTCTACTTTTAATTGATTGATTCCCCATGAAATACAAGCAAATAACAGCGAGGTACCCTAGTACCCCATGCGGTAGGTTTAAGGTGTAAGTTATTAAATTACAAAAATATCCCATCTCACTTAATTTTTTTGTGCCCCTCTAATATTTTCGTATAAAAAATTAAATTTTACAGGATGTCAAAGAGTCTCAATAATATTCCTTTAAAATAAAAAAAGTTATAGGCTTTTAAACTCAAAAAAGTACCCGGGTACCCCGTACGGTAGCTTTAGGGTTAAACTGTCGAAATTTTTTAAAATATCAAAAGTACCACATCGTTTTCAAACTCTATTTTTTGTTATGACTTTTTTATTACCCTGTACCAAAAACTTCAGAAATGAAACTATAAAAATTAGTTTTGATGGGAGATGGTCCGTGTTTTTAATTTTTTGGGAGCTTGTAGAGTTAGTTTCAACGCGTACGAAGTCCTGTTATGAACACCATGAGCCGTTTAAATCGGGAAATTCAGAATGAAATGTACCTAATTACAGAAAAACATTTTGGTCTATATTTGGAAAATATTTTTTAATTACCACACTAATTATGATTAATTAAACTATACAAATTGCAGTAGATTGTTTCTCTATTTTAATTAGTAGTTGACAATTAAAATTAAATTAATTTAATTTCGATATTCGAATAATGGAATGGAAATTGAAAATTAAATTACTTTAAAGAGAATTGATTTTGAATGTTTAAATAAATGTATGTAGTGTGTAACACACTAGGGCCGACATAACTCCTCGATAAGCAATGCAAACAGGACAAATAGAATGCGACGCTTGAAGGGCGCCCCAAAAATTAATGAGCTGCTCTAAATTACGGGTGGAAAATCTGTAACGGTATCGTTGTTTATTTAGGTTTTTCTTGTCAATATAGACTTACAGACTCACTTGTGTTTTCCCGAGTTATTAACGTCGTTACTCGCTTAGTAGATAATTATTTTTGCGTAATTATGAACCGTACAGAAAAATTACAGTGAGTGGCTATACTGCGATATATTTAGAAATTTTCTCAGCAGAAGTGTAGTCGAGATTTTTAAGAAACTTAATCGATTGTAAGTTTTTTTCCAAATCACTTATTATTATAATTGTAGTTTTGAGCAAGAATAGGTGGTGCTCATAGAAATTCAATCTCTAATTACCGGTTGCCTATGTCCCAATGCGAAATTCTCTGGAAAAACTTTATTATTCCAGAACTCACTCCTTAGTCTTTTAGTGCTAATGTGCGTAAGTTCTTCGTGACAGTGTAATGTTGTCCCGATTTTTCTAGATCTGTACAGGGGTACAGGGTGGTCCTAATTGGGTTTCATCATCAAGTAACTCGACCATTTTTATCTTACGAGGCAATCAGTATACGACTTCATTTGGACATTTGGACATAAATTTAAAACGTCATCAAATGTCACGCTTTATTTAAAAGCTCTGATTAGCAGAAAACGACTAATAACTTTTTTTGTACCGCTGGCTGACTTATCTAATAGCGTTAATGGTCTAATTAACTTCACTTGCAGACAACGTTCCCTATGAAGGGTTTTAACATTTTACAGCCTATGTTATTAAATTTACAGCCTGTTAAAGTTTTTATCTAAACTTTTGTCGAAGAAACTCCTAAATTTTATAGCGTTTATAAATGGGGTATGGAAAATTTGGCAGTTTTTCGACGACTGTGCTTATTCCTGAAAACGAAAAATAGTAGGGTATAGTAGTAAACTTGCGGAAACAGGACCCCAACACTCATTTATTTAAAATATAATCACTGCCCATTATAATTCGTGTTTACTTCCTTCCTCTGTTTATTTTAAACGTTTTTTAAGTTTAAATAAACAAAGATTTGACATTACGTTATTATCTTTAAAACTTTTTGAAAATAAAAGCGCTTCGTGGAGCGGAGCTCCAGCTTTTATTGCTATAAGGCAACATATCCCCTTTTAACGTATATCCATAAAGTTTGAGGACGTTAACGTTGATAAAGGTGCAAATTAGCAAGTTTAGCATTTTTTTAAAGTTTATTACTCGCAAAGCTGACAGTGAAAATCCCTGAATTTATAATTAACGAATAATTATAAAGTTTCCTAAACAATTGCGAAACAAAAATTGTAACTTTAATTAACAAAAATTTTATACGTCTTTTGCGGGGCGAATTTTTAGTTGTTGTTATATATCTTTATGAAAAAAAGCTCCCAATTATAATAAATTAAAAAGCTGAATTTTGGAAATATTTTATCCTTCAACAGTGATGGGTATACTCCAACAGTAAGTAATTGCTTGTTACGAAAACATGTTTAAATATGATTAATGTTTAATTTTTATGTTTTGTACACAGAGATTTTGTTTGCCCAATAATGGAATTTTTTACATTATCATTATTATTCCAATTTATGAAATCTTTACAGTTAGCGAGAGTTTATAATTTATAATTCTCTGGATAAATAACGTCGGATTTTAATAACGTCGTTATTTTTGTTTCCTTTGTAATAAAAAAGAAATCGCTGGCCCAAATTGGGGATTTTAAAAGCTTTGTGGACTTGAAGCATGACATTAGGCTATTAAAGAAACTGATTTCAATTTTAAATTGTCGTTAAATCACTCGAAATAGAAGCACTTAGATAATCTAAATAACGAATGATTGCTTTATCTCGATACAAATATTAGCTCTAGTAGAAGTGCACTCGGTAGTTCGTACTTAACACCCGTACAGTTAGGAGTATTTAGTCTTGAGTGATCGCCGATAAATTGCCATTATTACCAACTTTTTGAAAAATAAACGTCGCAATATAAAATTTTTTATTTTCTGTCTGGAGAAAAGTTTTCGTCTCGTTAGAGCTGCAAAAACTCCATTAAAAAGTCTTCGCAGTGTCTCCCATTCAATATCAAATGGCGTTAATATTCTTAGTGGGGGATAGACGAGTTGAGTCTTGGCTCACTTGAAACTTTCTTACTTTGTGCAATAATTTAGAAAAAAAATCAGACTTAAGCAGTAGCATTAATGACGTCGTCAATTAAGTATTGGAAATTGACAACACTGGGCTTTACAAGATATCTTAACCTCTCGGGCTTAAGACCAATGTTGCTCGTCCTTTTCTTAAAACACTTCTTTATCAAAACTCTAAAACCAGAATTTCTTTGAAGCACTTCAAAATTAGCCACCAAAAAGAAAAAGCGCGCCTAGTTAAAATTTCGACTTCTTTTAGGTCTATTATTAGGGTGTAAAATTTATTTTTTATTGTAATTGTTATTTTTAAAATCGGAAATTGATTTGTTTGTATCCGCTCGTTTAGCAATTGAATAATTAAAGAACATTTTTTGGACGACGGCAATCCTTGGTACTGCCTCACGATCTAACCGACCGCTGTACAAACATCAGTTTTAGTGCAACTTTTCTTTCAAAATATTTCTAGTATTCCATCCATTGTAATCCAATTTAATTTCCACTCCTCAACATACGAATTTTATTCTTTCGCAAAACTCCTTGTAACTTGATTTTCAACTCGAATAGTTTAGGTAGAGGCATTTGAAACGTTTTACGGGAATATTTGAAGCATTCCTAAATAGAACTTTTCGAGTAGATGTTACGTAAGGACGAGAAACGGCAGTAAAATGGATGAAAAATGCACTTTGTGTTCCTCAAATAGAATAACTAGTTAAATCAAGAAGAAGCACAATGTTAGTTTATCGACACAAAAGTTTCCCAGACCCTTTGCGAGTCCACTCCTGGCTCCTGGTGGCAGCACTTAAAACATATTAATAAGGTCCATAAGTCAAAAAAATTTTGTTGTAACGAAAAAGTGTTACATGTTGTAAATCTAGACCATTATTCAACTCCACTTGCACAAAGTTAGTCTTAAACATTGAATTAGATAGGAAAAGAATGATTGTGCCGGTTGATAAATCAATTTTTAGAAGGTAAAACTCGAGAGAATAAATCACTTGTAAGAAGGTTTTGTAAGTTTCATGTTTACAAATAAAATAAACTAAGAATGAAGCTAACAAATCAAAAAGTTGTAGAGTAGGTATTTTTGTTTACGTGATATTCAATTAAGGAATTATTGAAACCAAATAGAATTATATTGTGCAGCAAGCGTGGGAGTCGCAACTTGAAAATAAGAGCTCATTAATAACGAAAGCAAGAGTTCATAAAGTGAATTTTAAATTTCCATTAATCTTAAAAACGTGGTAGCTAGAACGACAGTTTCGTTGATACGGGACCTAGGGCCGTGGCCTCTTGTACTTAGACATATTAAGGAAACGTGCATGTCGAGTATGTTTGGATTAATGTCGTGAAATTTGTCACACGAGTTCATTATGAAACGGACAATCATGTGAATTTTGTCGAGAATTTGTATACCGCTAGTTAGATGAGGGAGAAAACCAGATGTTGTAACCAACTTAATTTACATTAAAGTTTAACTTTGTTTTTCCATGAAAAAGAGCAGAAAAATTCAACCCGCTCGGAATGAAAATTGCTCCCATTAAAAGTACGTCAATAAAAAACGAGATGTAAATTAATTATTAGTTTAAATTGTCCACTTTCAATCGCTAAAAGCCATATTTTGGTGACATTTTTTGTTTTACTTGGCAACTAGCTTTAGCTTTTCCTCATTATTCTAAGTAAATTAGAATTTTTAGTGATAGTAATTTGAAGATGCTCGTCCCACTTAAGGCGTACGTCGGTCGTCATCTTGAAGAAATAGCATCCTAATTGTTTTTTAAGCATTGCGTTAACAAATATTTTGTATACGTTAACCGACCCTATACTTTGATGACCACTTTGTTAATTCTCTGAGCACTAGCTCAGTGTTTTTTCTTATTTCTCTAGGAAAATACTTTATTTGACCTATATTCGTAAAAGACTTTAAAAGGTGGCAACAAAACCTGACACGACTTTAATTTTTTTAAATCTTTAACTACGTCCTTATTGTATGCGATGTGATATAGTAAATCTTTAGGGTACCTCAAGTTGTGAATAAAATGCTTTTGAAGTTTAACAGCGCGTTCCTGAAAGGTACATTTTCTTAACCCTTAAGTACTATCGGGGGGTGTTTTGACACCCCAGGCATCAATTTCTTAAAAACTTCTAAATTATTGTATATGCGTTCTTTAGCTTCGAGGTATTCTCTTACAAGTACAATGCCTAAGGCATACCACAAATCGCGATCCGCTATTTTTTACAGTTTTTGAGAAGCAATAGGTATGGGGGGTGGTTATTTTTTAAAGGTCCGCTTTTTTTCTAATCGAAAATTTGTCAAATTTTTGGTTGAATTATTATCAAGAGACTTGAAATTTTTCATTGCATATCATGTTTTGGAAGGTAAATGAATAAAACTTAGATTTTGAGTCTAATGTGCTATACACGTATTTTTGCCAATGTAAAAGTAGGTCAAAAAACGTGCTTGTCAGAATTTTTTTATGTGATGATAATGCCGTTTTTCTTTTTCACAAAATGAAGTCACACTTTCAGGCACCTCCCAAAAAAAACTCAATACCCTAAGAACTGTCATTATACTATATTGTAATTATATTTTTATGAAACAATGTTTTTAATTTAAAAAAATGTGCTTTTACGTAAATCTTGAATTTTCTTTTTTATTTAAATTTTTTTCTTCCTTTTTCAATGTCAGTAGTAAACTCAAGACTTGCTTTATTACCTTAACACAAACAATTGCCAAAAAATATGCATTATCACTGAAAAAACTAACTATAAAAACTGGGGTGTCGAAACACCCCACAATAGTAATTACGTGATTTTAAAACACGATAGTACTTGAGGGTTAAGTTCTCCACAAAAGGTGACAACACAACCTGACACGACTTTAGTTATAAAAAATTTTTAACTACGTTCTTATTTTATGTGATGTGATACAGAAATTTTTATCGTACCTCCAAGTTGTGAATAAGAAGCTCCTGAAGTTCCTTAAGAGCATAATGCACCACGTGATCATTTCACTTGCGGTTTAGGCTACAGAACGTACCCTTTAGTTTATATTATACGAACCAAAAACGAAATCGAGCTTAATAAGTCCACTTCGAGCTGGAACGTTTACATTTTTTGATAAAGCTGATTTTTTTTGCATTTAAATTCTATTTTTTATTTTAGGCCTTGTTCATTTGAAGCGCTTGATCATGAGGATATTATTTCCGTAGTTTCTTTAAAATATCTCATTAAATCCGATCATGTAACTCAATTTTGTATAATTGTTCGTATTCGCGTAATAAAAATGAAAAAAAATTTGGGGGGAAAAATTTGCAAAATTTTTTTCTTGTGCGCTCTTTAGAAATAGTTTGCAAATATTACTGTGAAAACCGCATTTTAATTGGATTACGAATAACGAAGATCATGGGAAATTTCTTTTCAGAACACTAGTGGATTAGTACTTTTTTTGGTGATTAAAAAAAACTCGTAGCCGCTGTTTAGGGATGACTTTCAAGAATTACCTTACAAACCGCGTTAAAATCGCATTGAAAATAAGGGAGATTTTGGTAAATTCGTGTAGCAAGACCTGGCCTATCCCCTTAACGCGTTCGCTAATTTATAATTTCGAACAAAAGTGTTTTTAACCTGTCCACAAAAGGCGAAAACGAAACCAAACACGATTTTGGTCTACGGATTTTGGTACTCCAGAAGGTATAGGTTCATTTAAAAAAAGGTTCTAGCTTTTAATCTCAAAGTGAAAACAGAAATCACAATTTACTATCCTGTGAACTCCCGTCTGTATCTAACCTGTGCCGTTGAAGCGGACGTTAAATAAATACCACATTTAAAAAAATGTTTCTTCAAGTGTTGTCACGTAAATTTCATTTGCATTTAAATTTTCGCAAAATTTGTGAATAGCTGATGGAAATTAAATTTGGCGAAGAAATTTTAATTGTAAAGTTTAACATTCAAATTCCAAATGTATGCGAGAGGCACCTAATTATATAACTAAAATTAATCCTCATTATTTATTATATAATATCATTTACAGGCACCCGACAATGAATAGACATTATACAATACTATAGTCTTTATATGACATTCGTACGGTTCACACAAAATTTCGGTAACAAAAAGTGTTAACAAAAAATATAATGTGATGTAACAAAAAGATAAATTTTAAATTACTTTTTACTTTCAGTGAGAAAAGACAATGTCAAAGCTTTACTTGTAATTTAAGGCGGGCCCCTCTTTCCATTTGACAACGTTCCTTATACTTAAGATCAAATTACAATTTTAAGATCCCAAACTTTGCTACCGTGCTTATGTAGAATTACAAAACAGTTTCCTTAAAATCTTCGAGTTTAAATAACTAACTTCTGCGATGGGGGTTGTTGTTAAGACTCTAAATAAAAAATGACTCGTTTGTTTATTAACTTTTTGTGACGTGGGTGTCGATTATTAATGTTTTGCACAACTTCGCGTCGTAATAATTCCAGCTCAAGGGGGCTTAATTGAGTTTTATAAAATTCGAAATTCGTGTCAACTCACTGATAACGGACAGGGTCAAAATCCAATTATTCATTATTGAGGAAGCATTGCATTGCGTGTAATACTCGAAGTTATAACATAAACACTTCTACCTGGGCGTAAAAGCGTATAAAAAGAGAAAACTAGTGCTTACTAAACAAAAAGAGATGAATAATTTAACTTTCATGTTTTCTCTAGACGAAGTTGATATTAGTTCTGCATTTTGATAAAAGAAAAAAAATCAAAAACAATAGATAAGTATTACTAATGTTTGAGTCGGAAAATTTTTGAATTAATTAAATGGCCGTGTTTACAAAATACGAAGTAAGTAGTCAAGGATAGAATAAAAGTATCAAGTTTTCATCTATATTCATGAGTTTCTTTGGGTGTCTTCTGTGTGCAAAACGAGTAAACGGAAGCGATGAAAATCTCCAGTTTTATTCCCGAACAAAAAAAACTAACGAGCATCATTAGGCGCGGTTTTGTACTCGAGATTTTAAAGAAATTTTGTAACCAAATGAATTAATTAAATTTCCGACAACCTTACATTTTCAAATGCGCAATTTATGTCCATTTATCATGACTTAAAACTTTGTTTTCTAAGACTTAGAATAATACGGTGTTTGCTGAAGAATTAAAATAGTATAAGAAAATACGTTTCAGCACATGGAGTTTTTAAGAAAAGAAGCAAACATTTGCGATGATTTGTTTGCTTCGGTAAGTACTTGTTACTTGAAATAACTTATACGCGATGACGATTTTATCTTTTTACGTGAACTTCAAAGGATATAATTGATTGAAATAATTTGAAACTAACGCCACATACAACAAACAATTTGTAAACATCCAATTATTGGATTACAACTCGTCAATTTATTAATTCCTTCAGACCTAGTTGGGTTTTAATACGAATGCAAATTGTGGCTTAAATTATTGTAGGAAATTATGACATTCAATTACTTTTAATGACAGTAAGCAAGGTGTAGTTGTTGTAAACTGAAGATGGTAGTTAGAAATTTTACTATATCACTTTAATTTAAAGCTATTAAACTGTACAAAATTAACGGAAGTTATTTTAAGTCGTTTGAAATAATTAGAGAAGGTTATAAAACTAATTTTTATTTGAAAGGCAAAATGTAAGCAGGAAAAAGGCATTAATAAATGAAATGCATAGATTAGATTAAATTTGAGAGTGGTGGCTAAACGTTTATATTCATGAGACACTACATCGACCCCTTGGTACAGTCTCCAAGAATCATTAGGACCCTTTCCCCTAGGTTACTCCTCAAACCGTCTCAAATCCCTTGAGCTCAGTACAAAAAGTGTCTGAGGAACGTCCTAATATTTTTTCTGTAACTTCACCCTAACCTAGCTATCGACATTTTGCAAAAAGTACGAAAAATCAAACTAGTGTTTATAACACAACAAAAGAAGATCGTGAGTTCAAGCTTTCGCCATTGACTTCCGCTCAAAAAAAGACATTCTTTTTGTCATATCCCTTCTAGTTATCGATTACTCCATAACCATCGAATTTTTTCACCATTTTCAAACATCAATTTCTAAATTGGCACTAAAAGAATAAAATAAGTTTAATCCAATAAGGGAAAAATAGCACGTATTTCGCATAGGAAAGTATCGCTTTTTCACTTATAATTCAGTCGGTCAAAGACAATGCTCTTATGCCATCATCTTACGTTAATTCTAAAAGTAAACAATATACCAATGATCTGAATTGATCCAATCGATTGCTAGATGCTGCTTAAAGTAATCAGTCACTATATGCTGAGTATGCTGACATTCAGCTGCTTACAATCCGCTAAACCGTATGTATTCTAATCCCGCTCCGTAAAGTTCTTTTTGACTTACGCCACCAGCAGAGAGGTTCAATACAATCAATAGAAGAATAGAATTGAAAGAGATTATTCATTATTGTACCTCTCTGCTGGTGGTAAAGTTACCGACAACTTTACGGAGCGGGATTACTTTAACAGTACTCTGGTAACTAAATTCATCGTATGCTGACTCTCAGCGGATTGTAAGCAGCCGAATCTCGGCATAGTTAACTAATTACTTTAAGCAGTTTGGTCTGCTAAACGCACCCATTTATTAAAATAAACAAACAAATTAATTTTAACCCTCCGTCGGACGGGTGAGTTAGAAATCACATGGGCGAACGGATGCGGTTAAAAAGCTTCTGAAGAAATTGTTTGTCTAAATTTTTCAAGTTTTTTTTAATCAAAACCAACTATGGGTAGTTTAGCTGAACATCAACGAAGGTATTTTTTTTTATATTGTCCTATCTTGTACAGGCAGAGTTAAAAATGTAGAAATGAAAATGAACGAAAATTCCAACGTAAAATACAAGGGTTCAAACGTCAACTTAGTTTTTTTAAATTCTCGGCAGCACCCTACGGTGTGCTGTATAGCCAGGACTTACAAAATTGACAACAGTATCTCATCTTTCTACGTTTACAATACTTACATGACCTCGTTTAGTGGGGAGTTGGTTTGGTTGATCTAGGGTTACTACTCCCAACAGTCGACTTGCTGATTCTTTCACTTTTCTGGGAATATATTTACTAGTTGCTCTAAATCCATGTGTGGCTTTAGTAAATTTACCCCCAGATCTTTTAAAACAGCCTATTAGACCAGGAGAAAGTGACAGATTTTGGGTCGTATTCTACGTGTATCCTGATGATAATAATATTATAAATCAAATATTCATCTTGTGTTATTCTCACTGCAACACTGCATAAAATCCTTGCCGAAAATCTGTCACTATCTCCCGGACTATATAACTTTTGCTCAATTTGCCATCCGAATTGTTTGCTCTATGATAAACGCGTTAATCGCAGCTACGTTTAGTAACTCATGGAAGATTACCATTGGCCATCAACATTTGCAGTTTCAAGCCATCGCGTTATACGATGTTACCATTTTATTGATCACATCTATAGGTATCCCCTTTGATAATATTATAAAATATCACCATTTCTGGTTTACCCTTTTCACCAGTTCATAGTTATCTTGTTACGCAATGGTCAAGTTTATTTCCTTTTAAAAAACATACCTAATGCAGCATAATGTCAGGCAATCGCCAAAAGTTATAAAATATAAGACTAAATTATACACAAAACTCTCCGTTATAAGTGAAAAATTTCATTTTCAGGTTCCAACTAAAAGTTACGCGAGCGGCCGGCTGGGGGCCTATCAGGACAACTTTTTTCAGTATATTGGTAAGTAACCTAATTTTGTAATATTTAATTAGAATGTTTCCTTTTACATTTTTAAGAGGTATACAAAAGCTCAGAGCGGTAAAATTATTTATTGGAAAGTTACAGCAATTTTTCATTCATTTTTCGACGAAGGATTAAACTTTTTTTAAACTATATGAAGATCTCGCTCGAGAGTAGCATTGATCTCAAAACTATGAAGCTTGGCTGGTAGTTTTTTTCATGCTCTACATAATGTTCCCATCATGATTTGAGTGGTAAAAGTTTGTAAAAAAAATTAAAAGTCGCCAAATCGTCTCTATTGCCAATCTTTAATACCTTGCAGAATATTTGCCAAGCGAACGCCGAAGTTATACTTTGCGTCCTATATTTACAAATAATTATTCAGTGTTTCGGTATTAGGTTTTTTACTAAATAAGGTTGGGTGGTAACTTATCGAATTTATTCCGTAAGTAGTTTCGACACTACGTAACATAGTAAGGTTAGTCCCGTTTCAATTAACTTTATATCTGTAGATTTGTACCATTTGGCGAAATATATCCATTTACAAATTTTTATATATTATATAGGATAGGTACGGTACATCTGTACAAGTTGCTAAAAGTCAAAGACTATAAAAATTTTATTACCGTACAAAAGTATAAATTAATAGGTTCCCACTTGGAAAGTTTTTATTTTTATTTCACCACGTAATTTAAAAGACATGAAACTTCATTTCTGTAACGATCTCGTATAAGTATATAAAAGTACGCCAAACTAACTTTTTTTATAGTTGCCCTCTTAGCATTTCCACCTTTTACAGAGTAAACTTAACCCCCACTTGATTACGACTTTGAAAAAAGTGTTTAAAAAAAATATTTTCTGTTAGTGGGTATAAATTTGCTTGCAGACGTATCTAATTGTACGATAAATGAGGTACAAAGCAAACCGCGTCTCGAATCTTTTGAAGCTATACCACGCATATCACTTTATTGTCGTTGGCAATAGTACTTCAAAAAGAGAAGATTTAAATATTTTTTTTATTCGAGAAACTTTTTATGTTTTCACAATTTTCACAGTCTTCTAAACGTGAAATTGCAAAGATTGTTTTTGAATACTGTAAGCATTACGCTGATATAAATTGAAATTCGGTCTCGGAGGATATGTTTGGGATAAAATTACACCGGGATTAATTATTAATTATTATTTGGTTACCACAAAGCAAAGTCTTTTGTTGTAAAATTACAATCCAAATTTAAGTAGATAAGCAAAAAATAAACGTTTTGTCTCTGATGTATTATATTTTACGATTTCAACAAAATTTTAGTCTAGTCTCGAAATGGCTTAAGGCTGGAGAATTATAGATTATGGTGCATTAAAGTATTTATGCAACCCAACTAACATTTTCAGTAGCGTCTCTTACATTTAATTTTTGGAGGTGTGTATCATTTAACTGTCTTTGTTACCCGTCATTCAGGCGTATTCTGTATCATAACCTCGAGAAATAGTGACATTATATGCCAAAATTTTGACATTTTCCATCATATTTTTGGTACAGATTTTATATGGTCGTAATCAGCGTAAAATTTTTAATTAAAAAATTAGTTTCGTTTGGGCTGTATCCGTTGTGTGCCCTCATTGCTTCCTATTTGAGGAACCGAACTTTCGTGGTAAATTTTAACGGCGGTAATTCTATGCCGATGCAGGTCTTGTCAGGTGTCCCTCAGGGGAGTAATTTGGGCCCGTTGTTTTTCTTATTGTTTGTAAACGACATTGGGGATTGTTTGAAATACTCCGACTGCTTACTGTTTGCTGACGACGTGAAGTTGTTTAAGGAAGTAAAAACCGAGCGCGATTGTCTTGAGCTAGAGAGCGATCTCGATAGCATCTGTCGGTGGAGTGGGGAGAATCGTCTGGAGTTCAGTGTTAGCAAGTGCTCTGCAGTTAGTTTTGGCCTGGGTTTGACCACGTTGCGTTTTGGTTATTCTATGAACGGGGTATTATTGAAAAGACCGGAAGTCATAAAAGACCTGGGGTTAAAATATGATCGTAGATTTTCGTTTCACTTGCATATCGCGGACCTTGTCTCAAATGGTCGGAAATTGACGGCTTTCATTGTAAGGAATTCCAGGGATTTTGTCAATCCGCAGTCAGTAAAATGTTTATTCAACTCTATAGTGCGCCCAAAGCTAGAGTATTGCTCGATAATTTGGAATTCTACTTTTGTTGGTCATATGTCCGAGATCGAGAAGGTTCAGAATCGCTTACTTAAATTTTTATATAAGATGGAAAATGGGGCTTATCTTAGCTTCGTTAACGTGAGGTCCAGCGAGTTAAGAGCTAGATATCAGTTTTCGAGTTTGGCAAGCAGACGGCAAATGTCGTGTGCTCTATTTGTGTATAGTGTTGTGAATGGTAAAATAGACTGCGGAGATATTCTAAATATGATAGAGTTTAGGGTTCCGAGAACCATCAACAGCCGAGTCAAGGATCCTTTAGTTGTCCCTGTCGCGCGAACGACCTGTCTCTCGCATGCACCCCTCTGTCAGGCATCGGTTGCCGTTAATAAGTTATACCTGGGTTCGGGGGCTGATCTGGCCATGTCTAGGGAGAGATTTGTTGTGGAGTGCAAGAATTTCTTTAGATAAAGTACCCGATGTGGAGACCGAGTTTTTGGGGTTCATTGCTGTGTGCGGTGTGCAAGTGTGCATACACAAAAATACAAAAAAAAATTGTATATTTTATGTAGATGTATAGTCCACATATAATTAGGGCTTGTCCCTGTTTGTGGAGAGTAAGTTTATAATCAAATACAAAATACAAATACAAAAACTCTGAACAAGTTACCGCAAAAACTCTATTTCTTGCAATTTGTTCCAGGTCAAACTTATCATTACCTGTACTAATATTTATCTACGCTTATGAATCGCAGCGACGGCTGAGTGGCGACATCTATTAAAATGTTTGAGAAGCTTAATTAACATTGGGCTTATGCGGAAAATCTTACGTCGTCCTCAGGGCACAAGAAACACATTTTCTTCTAAATCAATTATTATAGATATGTTCTATATCATATCCTCTATGACATGATATATTTTATATCGTTCTAAGTATTTATACAAAACAGAAAACTATCAATTTAAACTGAATGTAGTTTGCCACTTTTCGGAAAAAATTTTTTTTGTTACTTTTTAATACTTTTTTGGAAATTAAAAATATGTCATACCGTAAACAAGCTGTTTGGCTAGACCCTACAAAAACCTCTGTTGTATCTGTTAAGTATTAAAGCTGTTCAGGACGACAAAAAAATTCTAACCTACAATTCTTCAGCCTTAAGTTCAGCGTGATTGGTTAAAAATCTTATAAAAGAACCAAATTTAGAAGTTGACTTAAGCCTACCTATTTACACTTTAGGGTGTATACGAACAAACGAACCCCCAAAATCAAACGCATGTAAATCAGGTATATGAATTTAGTTTTTGGTTTTTGGTTTGCGCTAATAGATGAGAAACTCTCCGAATTTGTTACTTTTGAGTTAGAACCATCAGTCATTGAATTGCTTAAAAGAGCAAATTTCAATTTTCAATTAGTATTTCGAATGCGCCCAATCATGTAATTTTGATATTACAATCGGTGGCTAATCTGAAGTTAAATTAGTTCACAGTTTTTTTGTTTTACCCCCATACATCGAAACCTGAATTAATGCATCGAAATTTATAATAACCAAAATGTTGTCTACTTACCCGTAGTTGAAAATATGGTAATTATGGCGGCCGTTAACAGAATTTCTTCTAATAGTACCATTTTTACACACTGATTTTATTTAGGTTCTCGAACATATTTAAACTTGTAATTTAACTGTCCTATCCTTTAACGGCAGTCACCTGAAACACAGAATTTAATTTTTGTAATTAAAAAGTCTTCCCTAATCTTCATGTAAAGCTTACTTAATTACGAACAGTTAAACTTCAATATAAATTTTCTCATTAAAGTGTAATTAATTTATAATTTTCAATTAAACGCCGACTTAACTAATGTATGTTAAAATTAAAACAATAAGAACTTTTATCTACTTTCGTTAGGTTATAGATACCTTATTTCAGTCAATTGCGTTAGGTTATGAACTACTTTATTTCACCGTTTATCATTATTTCACTCTTTTTTTTAAATTGAAAGTTGGCAAATTAATATAAGTGCATTTATTGAAATTGAAAACTGAATTTATATATTTTGCGTCTATATGATCGCTATTTTATTATGAATATTTATTACACAATTATTGCATTAATTTGTATAATTTGGTGACGACCACTCCTGCGAAGACGAGTGTGAAGATGAAGATGATGCTAATACGTTTTCAGGATCTTTAATTTCCCCTAGGATTTGCATAGCGATGTTCTTTGTGGAACTAGTGGAATCTTCCACATATCCCTCGGCAACGGCGGTTCAATGTTAAAAGATCCGCATCTGAATCTGCATCTGGATTGCATCTGCATGCATTAGGTTGCGGGGGGGGCATTTCCAAAACCATATGTTTTGTTTGAATTAAACTAATTACTTAACTAAAGTTAGATTATTTTGCACCGTTTTTATTAGTATATTATTCAACGAGCAGGTAATGAGCCGTACTCGCTAGTTGAATACTATGCTTTATTCGCCACCGTAAATATTAGAAATTGTGTTTAAAATGATTTAAATAATTTTTATTTATTTAATTGATTGGATAGGGTGGATTCGTCTTGAATTACACCACACCTTCTATTATTATTTATTTTATCATTAAGATCTTTTTTGTTGCATCTAAATGATAAGTAATCTAAAATATCACTAGTGTTCAGAAAGATACACACACTCAAACCAAACTATTTAATATGAGAAGTTGTAAATTTCTGTAGTCAACACCATTAGGTTTTATTTGTATCTAGATGAAATTGTGCTATTAGTCATATTTTAGCAGTATAGACTTCCAGCCACGTATGTGTATATATGTTCAGCTATCTCAAACATGAAACTAATCAAAACTTATTTGAGGTCATCCATACATAACTTGAGTTGTATGTAATTTAACCAATAAAGTTATGAAATTATTGGCCCGGGAAGATTATTCTTATCTACAACAACATTATATACTCCGGGGCAGTTGTAGTTTGCTAAGATTGATAGAAAATGGCCGCCCAATTAATGAAGCCCAACTAAATTTACATTTATCGTAAACGAAAACAATTGGCTTTTAAATTATAATTATTAAGCCGTTAAATTTTACAGAGCGTTCTTAACTCACTTCTCATTATTGGTGGGTGTCTAAGCGTAAGATGAGAGCAATTATTTAGAAAATTAAATTGGAATTTTGTAGTAAGTAGCTAAATTATTTTTTTGTTCGTATTACTTTTCCGAAGTAGTCAAAGATAGTAAACTATTAATAAAAAATTAATAGGTAATTTCCAATGTATCTATTTAGGTTTGAAAAAGTTTTAATTAAATCCCTATTATTTCGAATAACATAAATTTCTAAATATTATAAGAAAGTACTTTTGTAATATTAAAAATAACAATTGGTGAATATAAAAGCGTAAAACAGAGCTGAATTAATGTGTTGCTCTTGTAATAATTAAAGCACAGCAAAACATATAAACATATAAAATATTTCGAACAACAAAATTATAACAATTTTCACATTAAATTCATTTGAAATTCTGCTTTGTGTTTTTTTAGCATGTTTTGTTTTCCAACAATTCAGCTTCGATATAAGAAGCCAATACTGTTGTTTTCACTTTCATTAACTTTTCATGTTATTTTCAATAAATCAGGTTCGTAAAGTTCCTCTTTTAGATTTAAATTGCAATTGAAAATCAGCTTCTGACGCATTTCATTTTGATTTTCTTTTGTATCGCTGCTCAAGTACTATACGGTGGTATAAAGTTGCTATACATTCAGGGTGGTTTTTTGCTATACCTACTCACTTGTATTAAATTGAATAAAGTACTCTCAATTTCTTAAAGAAGTTCTGTCGTATTTGAATTCCAAAACATTTATTATAATTCTGTCTTTTTATAAGGTAAACGTAAATAATTGCTTTAGGTTCTTTTATAACAAAATTTCATTATACTTTTTCAATTTGGCAAAGAGGAATCGATTTGTTTCAAAAATTAATTTCTTCAAACCAAAGGCAGTTTACGTTAAAACATTCGGAATTAATTTAAATTTGAATACTTTTAGTTACGTTTACAATAAAAAAGTAAAATTAAGTTATTATGTGGAGATTCTCTTATCTGAATTTTGGAAAACGACAAAGCCATGGGCGCTTAAAAAAGAAAACCTTTTCCATAGCGCTCCTGTCTCATTTTATTAATATTTTATTTCTATTATGCATGCTGTACTTTTATTTACGTTACAAAATTTAACTTTTTTAAAATTTAATTTGAGAAATATGTTATAATAACGATATCCGCGCATTAGTAAAGCTTATCCGTTAATGAATTATTTTCTGTAAGCGTTAAAGCAACAAGAAGTGACAACAATTTTCCCTTAATGAAAAAAAAATATTAATTATATATTTTTTCTTTAAACTAGAGCTGTGTCGAAAGCAAGAACCTAATTTAATACTAGTTTGTGACGTTTTTCTTCTCGACTAGATTGCTTGTAATGCAAACAGTTTAATAGCATTAAAGAGCGCCAACTCGGATAATTAAGAAAATAATAATTTAAACAATTCTGAAATTAATTGAATAATTGTTATTTTTCTTCAACTTTGGCGATTCGGTTTATTTTCAAGTTCAATCAGGGAACTTTATAACCATTCTCCATATGCCAGTGGCGGCGTTTCAGGGAGGCTAGGAAGACTCAGTCTCCCTAACCAAAAACAGAAGAAGAAAGAGAAAAAAGAAAATTTCTAGTAGCAGTTATGTTTGAAATTAAAAACCAACTTAACTATTTTCACAAAAACTAAATTAGGCCACGTCCCCTTTTGCCTGCAGCGCGCTCTTTGCCTCGCTTCGCTTGGCGGGTTTTCTTTAGCCTCCTCAATTTTGAAATTGATAGGCCGCCACTGGTCCATGCCTATTTTATATACAGGGTGTCTCGGTCAGAGATTCCTTAGGTTAAAATGAGGCGATTAAACATATTATGTTGTGATAGAAAGTGCAGCCGTTAAGAAACTATAGGGCCTTAAAGTTCAATTTTTTCTTTTCATCGTCATTTCTACAAAAATGTAAATATGCTTACTACTATTATGCCGTACACTAAAAGAGACATTTTCATAAAGTTAACTTCACTTTTACAGACACCTAACCTAACTTTTCAGTTTAATATCGGCTCTAAATAATGGTAGCGCTACAGTTTTATTCGCGTGTTTCCAATGCAGTAGCAAGGGATGAAATCAGCGTGTTTGACCCCCCCCTCCCCTCATTATTTTCAGAGGTTTTAAAAATTGCGAAATAATTTACTTTAAGCACTTTTCTGCATCTTGTACCCATTTCCGGAAGAAAAGCTGCATGTAAAATAAAATTAAGTATTAGAATGAGGTCCTATCAGACTTGGATTTAGCTTAGAGTTCTGAATTAAAAGGAACCCTCTAATTATTCTGCAATATTGCTCTTGCTTATCTTAAAAAACTGTACTAATTGAATTCTTAGTTTTCATTCTTTGTTTTTATGAAACATCTTTTTTCGAGACACTATCAATCGCTATTAAAATTCCTGAACTTTGTTTTAAGCCGTTTGACCTTGAAAAAGCAATTATGTTTATTATTTCACTATTTCATTTCATTTTATTTCTAACTTATGCGATTTGAATACTATACTGCTTTAAAATATCTACGCCATTACAGTGCACATTTGTAGTGTGCAACGGCATAAAATTGCCGTAGTTTGCTCTTTGTCCGGCTCTACTTGCACCCCGCTCCCGAAATTTTTTTTTGCCTCCGGTCTTGCGTCCCGTCTTGCGTGTTGCTAGACGTTACTCGCTATAGTTATCAATTTTGTCCCATGATTTAAGTATTTATTTTTGCAATAATATATTACCAAATGTTACTCGATTAATGGAAAACCTTTAAACTGATTGAATTTTTAAATTAAGACTGTCACAAATTGAATGTAATAAAGTTGGCTACCTTTAATCAAAACTTATGAAAAACGAGCGATTTCTAAATTTTTGCTAGCAACGATTATTCTTTTTGTCATTTATTTTAAGGTCCTATTTTTTGCTTGTGGGTTCTACGCTATGATCGATAGTTATTTTTAATCCTCATATTAATTCCAGTATTCTCTATGAACTCCTTCATCATAAAATTAGAGGATTATTAAAATTTGTAAAAATGCAAAAAGGATTTTCAAATTTGAACTTTTTAATTATTAAGAGCTAAATTTGTAATTAACTTCAGTGCTGCATCGCTAATATCTGCACTTCATTTGCTGCTAATACGTTATTGATTACACACACAGCACACAGGTATTAATATCCGTCATCCAGCTCCATTCTGTCCAATCTTGATTCATTTAGCGTAATTGTTTTAAATTAATCTTTTTCGATTGTTTTAATTAAATACCAGGCCTAACTTCCTATTTAAATCTTTAAACGATTAATTCTTTTGAATTCTGCAAGGTACGGCTGGTACGACTATCGATGCTTTCCGTTTTTACTCTCTGAAGAAGATGTCGTTTAACTAACGAGATGTAGACAATAAAAGAAATGTTTAAAGAAATATAATCTATGTCACGGTAATTTAAGGAGGCTTGCAGGCTTCCAGTTATTCAGATATTTAGACGAACGCTCTCAACAGCAAAATTCATTGCCAGTTCATTTCATGTTTATGTCTTCAAATGTCTCTTTTGTTTTCGTTTACAATTCAATAAACAAACGACCAAACAAAGGTATAAAGAAATATATTTTTATAAAACTTGAAAAAACATTTTCTTCTTTGTGGTTGAGTAAAAATCGCAATAACGCCTTCTCCGAGCGAAGCTTTTGTCAATTTCATTTTTATTCTACCCCTTTCAAGGAGGAGATTGTGAATTTAATGCAATTATTAGTTTTTACACAGTTTTTGATTTTTTTAGAGTTTGTCTTGTAGTGATGGACTCGAGACGAGACGAGACGAGACTTGGGTTAGTCTCGTCTCGTCTCGAATGTATAAGCTCTAGTCTCGTCTCGAGTCTCGTCTCGTCTCAAAAAGTCTCAAAACGCACTGATGTTACGTTATTAGGTAATACAGATTTCAAAAAATAATTTCTAAGTTTTTGAAAATTTTAACCTAGGCCAATTTTTCAGTTAAAACAATTTTTAGCTACCCGAGTGGCTATTGGCTATACCGCTATACGAAACATGAAACTCATACATTTCAAAAAGCCTTATAACGAGGATTTTCAGAGAAACTATCGAGTTGATGTGTTTATTATAAATACTCCAATTACTAATACACCCAAACACAACGCATTTCAATAAATTATTGAGTTTGGTTTTGAGTTTTATGAATACGAATATGAATATGAATTGATGAATTATCAGAAAAAGTAAAACTTACGCCTATTTTCGTGTAGGCAGTTTTACTTTGAACACTTCAAATACTTCTTTGAAATTATAATTTTTATATAAGTTTGCAAAGTTATTATTCCCCGGAAAAATTATGTATTTAAAAAGAAGTCAAAATTTCGAGACGAAATGAGACTTTTTTTTGTTAATCTCGTCTCGTCTCGTACTTTTTATGGTCTCGTCTTGAGTCTCGTCTCGTGCTTATAATACGGTCTCGTCTCGAGTATCGTCTCAAATTTCGAGACGAGACTCGAGACGAGACGAGACTAGTCTCGTATCGTGACCATCACTATTGCCTTGTTTTATGATTTTCTAGTACTTAAGAGGGGGATTTAAGTCGGTGAGAAATTTGTCTTTCTTGCTGAAAAATAGCAGAGTTGTGAACCTGACCGTTCAAACTGGTGGAATTTCTGATAAATGTTAATCATTTCGTGCGGGCATAATTCACGCTTTTATTGATAATCTTCAAAACTTAATATTTGGGCGTTTCATTGTTGTTGAGATTGCCTCGGCAAAGTGAAAG
Source organism: Malthinus flaveolus (assembly GCA_950108345.1). Classification (NCBI taxonomy): domain Eukaryota; kingdom Metazoa; phylum Arthropoda; class Insecta; order Coleoptera; family Cantharidae; genus Malthinus; species Malthinus flaveolus. The sequence goes on from OX467285.1 coordinate 67,069,716, forward strand.
TTTGAACATAATCCGTAAAAAAATTTTTACATTGCACTTTTACCTCACTTACGAACGCGATATTTTTTACAATAGTTCAAAACTTCTTCTTTAATCTATGATCATATTTATGATCATCTCCATAGATATCAAAATTTTTATTCTCAAGCTTCTATGAAACCCATGAATCATGCTGGGGAGACAGTTTAAATTCAATTTTTTATTGAACCTGTCTCATTAATTCGGACTTTCGTTTTATCACTTATCACACAATAATAATCGCCAAATTTTATATTCATACATATCTAGGTTTAGACAAGTATTTTTATGCATAAAAATGATTTTTCTCGCCGTAGTAAGATTTGAAAAATGTCGACAAAAATTTTTCATATTTTCAACATCTGTATAAAAGTTATCCAGAACCAGGCATGGGCACCAGGGAAGAAAATATATACATCATGCGAAATACATTTTTTAAATCATCTTTTTTTCAACCGCAAATGGTGGTAATCTTAGAATAAAAATATTTTTCCTACAACAGAAAAGGACGACAATAACACATTTTTCAGAAAAACGATACTTAGGATTTCATCTCCTTTTTATGTTTCTTTGAAGAGTAGTACTACTGGCGAATTAAAACTATTCTTAAATATTTATTTTTTAAGTATTACTAAAATCTTTAGTTTTAAACTTTAAACCCAAAGTTTGCTCTCTGGTAGTGGGGATTTTGCCAAAATACAAACAGAAGCTTTGTTTTATGATCGGAACATGTTGTATGCCTAAGCATATCCAGGAATCTATTAGTTTTAAAATTAATATCGTTTTCCCACAGACAGGTAAACAAGCGCTGTCCTAGAGACAAATAATATTTGTTGCCATAAAAAGTGGAGATTGCACAAAATCGTTACTAAGCATACACACCACTTCGGCGGTCAGATGAGCAATTAACGTCTTTGTTTGTGCTTTCAATTTAATCAATCCTGAAATTTAAAGCTCTTCCTAATAGCTGAAGAATTCTAACCGCACGAAAATTGCTTTTGTGTGGTTTACCCGACTTTTACTAACTTAATAAAAGTGAGTTAATTAAAATATATAAATATATAGTTTGGCTTTATTTTATTTGACTTACCTAAGGGCTAAAGCGTAATAAACTTTATTTATTTAACGGCTGTGTATTTAATTAGGATGTATTTATTCATCCATACTCTGCACCGGGGTGGATAATTGTATTTAAATCGAATTAACATTAAAAGTAAAAGTTGTAAATGGTAGAGATTTAAGGGCCATAGAAAAAAATAAAACTTTTACAAAACAAATGGTAGTGTAAGGAAAGACAGCAATGACTATTGTAGAGCCAAATTACACTTAAAGCTTCCTCTTCGAGTTTTCTTCGAGCAAAAAAATAGCATCGCGGCCATACAATAATTTAGAAAAACTAGTAAAAAAGATATATCGCCGTCGTTTTTCATTGTAAAATAAGCAAATTTCTAAATTTGCTTTTTTGTCGAAAATTTAAAATTCAATTCGCCAACTTCTGTAACCTACCATAGACAAATTACAATTTGATTGGGTTTTTTACGACTATTTAATTGTAAAATAAACTGTCGAGTTTGGAAAAATGTATATAAATTGCTTATTAAAAACAAATTTTTAATTTCCTTTACAACAAGTTTTCCGGTTAGCTCTTTGAGAGCATTGTTACTTGTTATATCAGGCGTTAGGTTAGTTTAATTAAAACGTTAAAGTAAAACTTTATTTACAAGTACTTTTTATAACTTTACTCACCAACAATATTTTAATTGCTAAAATTCCATCAATTATTTCAACAACACTAAAAGCCTTTTAGCCGACGTATATAATTTTTCCTACAAGTAGGTTAAGTTTTTACGCCGTCAGTTAACAACTTTCACAGAGACGTTACTCACAAAAACTCCTACCACGTAATTTTCTTTTGAAAAATTAACCGCTTAGCGAAATAAAAAAGTAACTTTAAACTCGAGAACTCGGATTAGAATTGTAATTATTAATTTAAAAAAATTAATTGTCGAGTAAAAAAATTATAAACTTTTTTGATAAGATCGCAAACAAATAATTTTGAAACCGGAACGCGAAGATTTCCAAACGCGGTGTCGCACTGGACTAACTCCCGGGCCGACGCCATGCGTCGCGACGCCGCCCGGACCTGCGCCTCCTTACTTTTATGGATACTTGTAATAGTCAAACTTAATCACACATTTTGTATTTTATATATTTTACTCTCGTTTTTTTTTCTATAACTTTAAGGATACTTATTTGCCATAAAAGTTGCTCATCAAATGTTTAAAACTACAATAAAGCGAAAATACTAATATTGTACATTAAATTTTAATTAATTAATAAAACTTGTGCTTTAGTAAGTAGTTTTGAACTATTGAACATGTTTAACATGTTTTACTGAAATATGCAAACTATTTTACGAGACATTAATTTTAAAGTGATCAATAAAAGTGAATGTGAGGGTACATATAAAATAGGCATAAACTTTTAATATGCCGTAAACTTTTATTGTTGCTAGAAGATTTTTGACAATTCTAAGATTGTTTATAAAACCTTGTTATTTTACAATTGAACCAATTATAATACTACGCGGGGTGGTCCTCAGAAATAAGACTATTACAGTAGAAGCAAATATAGCTTTTCCAAAGATATAGGGCTTTTTTCGTTTTTTGTATGAACTAAATTAGAATAGACATTTGCACTAATTTTCTCAATTTGGTTGCTGACAGCTGTTTCGATACACTGTATCATCTTCAGAGCGAGTTTTTAACAGAGCTTCTTTCGTGTTCATGTCTACCTTGTGCGATTTGGGATATTTGCATCTTTTAAAGGATACAAAAAGTAATTATCACCTGTAATGCCATAATTCTCTTACGTACGTCTTTTGATAGGCTATAGATGCTAAAGTCAATTTAGCGCTAGCACAATATGCACTAGTGTGATCTCACATAAAGTGTATGTGTGTGGCGTACGTGAATTATTATTGGCCTTTGATATCTCCCTATATCTGATAAATTTATCGGTACAAAGCCGACTTTGTAAAAAAATACTAGTTCCCGTATACGATGAAGTTACATCAGCGCACAACTTAATTTGCATTTTCTCTAAAATTGTTGAAACTGCTTGCTAAGGATTTCAAATTTCTACGCGCAATTCTCGAGTTGTACAGCAGTACTACTGTCTATACTGTACTAGTAAATTGTATTAAGGAAATTAAGCATAATAGAATATGAATTAACGAAATTACATGGACACCACTAAAGGGGGACAAGGAAGGGCACTTACTCCCTCCCCGGAAAAAGGACAAAAGTTACTGTTGTACTGGCGCGAACTACATTAGTTCAGTGTGTTAGTCAAATTGTAAGGTGTTCAGGTATAGATAAGTAGATATAAACGTGGAAAAAACTGATTTTAGCCTTCGCTGAATTTTTTACAGCCTGTCCTGATTACACACTACACAGTCTGACTACGGCCCTGTGTTGAATGAGAGTCCACATATCATACGTCCTTTTTCTTCAAAGGCGATGTTTACATCGTAATTCGTAAATAAAATAGGCAAGTAACTGCTTAAAAATTTATTGGCCTAGAACAGTGTAGTCACAGAAAGCATTAGGTTACCTATTTTTCGTCTTCTAAACGTAGCTTTCTTTATTATGAGTTTCATTTGTCTGATGTGCGATGTGTTCTCGCACCAAATTAATTATTAGATACCCTCAACTTATTAAAGGATATCATTTTACCAACTCATGTTGTGGTACTCGTATTATCTTGAACTTAGAGCTTATGCTACATCGACTATACTATACAGGGTGATAATTAAGTATGTACGCAAACTTTAATAAATTCATGTTTGATTCATTTTAAGACAAAAAGTTCGTATAAACATGAGTCTGTAACGGCCCTGTTTTTCAGTTACGGGGTTTTATTTGTACAACGTCTGCCAAAAACTGGAAATCATTAACGAGAAACAATTTTGATGTCGAATTTAGTAGATTGCACTCTTCAGTCGTCATTTGGCATGTCCTAATCAAACTTTGCTCCAAACGATTTCTACCTAAATTCGACAATACACAATTTTTCCCATAGTACGATAACGACTATATTTTTATTCAATTTTTATAATTTCTTATTATAAAAAATGTATCATCAAACTCCTAAAATTCGGTAACGTCCTTTAGAGATTCCACCCGCATATGACCATTTACTATTATTTTATTGGCATGGGTATTAAGGAATTAAGGGTTAAAAAGGGTGTTCAATTTGAGTACTAAAAATTTTAGTTTTTTGCCGCTAGTACTTTTTCCTGTTTCTCCTAATATAAGGGAATTACACCCTTTGTACACATTTTACGTCCATTCATTTAATTAAAAATACAAATGAATAAAAATAATCAACTTTCATTATTTTTGTAGAATTAAAACTTTTATAAACAACTTTGAATACACATAAGGCGGGCGACTCAGGTGTTGTTAATATGCGATAAGCGCGTCATTATCAATAGTTTCAACTTGTACCTCAACGCATTTTAGTTCGATTCTTTGCAATTTAATTCGGTGTACGGTAATGCCGCGAGTGGAGTGTTGTAAAAATCGTCGTATTTGGAGGGTTTAAAACACCCTATAAAGTTTCAACTATGTGTTTTAGTAAATATCGCGAAGACTGAAGAGTCCAGAAAATTTGTTTTCTTAAAGGTAATTTTAGAATTTCTTATTAGTACACACCTGGTTATATTTGCTTCGTTCGTAATCACATATTTTCAAAAATGGCCGTGGAAAGATTTTTGTTAATTAGGTTTCGTTTGGTAGTACACAATTTATTTCTATTTTCTTGAATTTTTAGAAAATGAAAGAAGTAAATGTCGCAAAATTTGATATTGTGGTCATTATTCAGTTTTGAAATTTAAACACGACGTTTTTAGGTAAAAGCCTCATGTGTAAACGCTTCTTGACACGTTTACAATTTTTTTACTTTATTTTCATAAGACCCCTATCTTCTAACAGATTTTAACACCCCGTTTATCTAGAAAACAGAGCCGTTGCGGACTTTTTGTTTTAAAATCAATAAAATATTAATTCTTTCAAGTCTGTGTACATACTTAATTAACACCCTGAATACCAATTCATTAAGGACCACCCTGTATTACTGTTTTTAAGTGTAACTGTACAAACAACAATCAAAGACAACTCTAAAATGTTTAGTTCTATATTCTGTTTGTTAGTTTGTATCGGGTACATTTTTTAATACTCCATTAATTCATTTCCCTCGATGAAAACTTAATAAAAGACGCATGTGGCATCCTTAATTTAATATTAAAAGAACAAAGCTCTAAAGGGATTCGAAAAATTGGTATTTAGTCTTTTGCCAGTTATTTCAAGTCTTCTTGATTTGATTTTACCTTTTCTCTGGCGTATTATTTTTATTTCTCGAGTTTTTATACGTAGGCTTTATCCGGTTCGATTTTTTACGGACGTTTTCCACAACGCATTTTTAAACAATTTATATTGTAATTTCTAGAAAAAATGGCGTTTTGAGCTATAAACGAAACAACGTTTATAAATTTTTTAACAATAACAAATATCTCTAATTTAAAGAAAGATTATGTCTCTGCGTATTTTCCGCAATGTGCGATGGGCAATGTGTGGCCTGCTACGTAGATGGATGTATAGACTTGATTTTCTACAACTCACGTGAGTTACTGGCTTTTAAAAAGATCGATTTTAAAATAAAATTAGTTAACGAAACTAATGTTGACACTTAACAAACTTATTAGCACTTATATACACGGAGGTAAGTTTAAATTAGCAAGATAGCTTTGAAACTTACTCCTAACGTAACGTAACTCGAAAGTTACATCTAATAAGTCGCAAATAGAATTTCTTGTAATTAACATATGTTGTATATCACGTGTTGATCTGGGCTCCTTTTGCTTAAGGGATCAAGAACTACTTCATACCTTTATGGAGACACACAAGCTGTTCAAACATGAATACGTACCATTGATCATCGTTTGTTATTATTATAAGAGCTGATTACAATCACGTTTTCAGCACAAATAAATTTTGTTTTTTGATTTGGTCTAGGCATGGCCCAAGGATTCTTTTTGCCATTTAACTAAGCTAGATTCCTGTACTTAACACGAACTTTGATACCACCCGGTATACCATATACAGTCCACTAAGTCATTAAATCCACTCATCTTAGCAGCATCGCTTTTTGGTCACTAAAGTTTTCTTCTTTGTGTCTTTTAATTCTCTTGTAAAATGTAGGGACCTTTTTTGATTTATAACATCCTCGTAAGTACTCTTCCAACTACTTTAGGTTAAAAAGTCAATAAGTCGTCTTCCACTATTAATGAATCTACCGTACCTACACAGTCACTACATACTCAGGCGATAATACGTTAGAGAATCGTTTCAAGTGACTAGATTGCACAAAAACGATTACAAATTTACCGAAGAAGCGACCTACATAAAATTTTACTTAATACGTCCTGATAACCTTAATTTCTCTCAACGCCTCTGTTGTATTAAATAGATTAGCATCGTATCAGGTCCCTAATTTAATAAGTCGTACGGGTAGAAAATCAATAATGTCTATCTCAAAGGGATTAACTAAAAATCACTTTTATCATTTACATGTTATTTAAATACGTAATATGTATACCGTATGTCCCGAAACCTTAACTTTCAGTTATGAACTTTAAATTATTATATTATTTGCAAAATTATTATTAGTGAAGTGCACGGGGTATTCAAATCAAATCAAATCAAATCAAATCAAAATCAATTTATTTCCACTAGAATAAAAAAATCAAACAATAATAATAATTGGAGCAATTTGTGGAAATATTGTTTTGCCCAAATATGGCGAACCATGAGCGTGTATTAAATTGTGATTTCTGTTTTCACTTCAAAATTAAAAAATAGGACCTTTTTTAAATCATTCCTTACCTTCTGGAGTACCAATGTCTGATAGTCGTCAAAATCTCGTTCTGTACGGGGGGTGGCTCAATCAAAGAAACCGCGAAATTCTTTGCCTTTTTTCAGTTTTTGTCAATTTCGACTCCGAAGGACTCATTTTTCGGCAAATGCAGCTCTATACGATTTAAAAGTAAACATATTTTCTACAATTTTAGACCAGAATGGTCTCTGTAGACTTAATGGTATCCAAGATACAAGTGTACAAACGTGTGTAAAAATATACTGGAGTTATTTGAGATTTTAAGCTTTCACAGCCGGCGTCATTAGTGTGAGTGGTTTCTAGACTAATGGACCGTGGTCGAGAGGTTCTTTGAGAGATTCCTGACGTTGGCTGGTGTGGCAAACATCTCTTCTTGAACCTTCGGTACGGTCACTTCAACCTTTACCACGCAGGACAAACCAGATCTGAAGATCTTTGCCACAGCAGCAAACAAAGTTTTAAGAATCTCTCAAAGAATCTCTCGACCACGGCTCATTAGCCCAGAAAGCACTCACACTAATACACGATTTAGTTTTAGATTTTTGGCAAAGACCGGGTTATTTACTTTGCGTCAAAGTAAATAGAACTCTATAGAAAGCGGTACGAGAATCAAGCTAATGCGGCCAGCACTATGCTGGTGGTAATATTATAATTAATGCACAGTAGTTGTTTGTACCGTATGAGCTTGTTGCAATTTGTTAAAATTTGATTGTCAGTTTGTCCGAAATCTTAGGTGCTTGCATTGGCGTTTATAATCGACTAAAATTTATCTACTATCTTAAACGTGTAACACGTAGCTTTTGTTATGATTTTTTGATACGTGTATATTTATGATGTAGGCCTAATAATGAATCCGAGTTTTTGTCTTCGGCGGACCTCCCGATTTGCAAACTTTTGTACACTTGTATCTCGGACACCAGTAGATCTACAAAGACCATTCTGATCTCAAATTATAGAAAATTGATTCTACTTTTAAAAATTATAAAACTGTCTTAGCCGAAAAGTTAGTCCTTCTGGTCAAAATTGACATAAACTGAAAATGGTCTCTAGTAGTTTCGACCTACCGCGTACAGAACGACCCCCAGAACGGATCCCAGAAGGTAAGGAACCATTTAATTTGAAAAAGGTTCCATCTTTTAATCTCAAAATTAAAAATGTCAAACAACAGGATTGTTCCTTACAATAATATTTTACCCAAGTTCATAAGAGAGAACTTTCATAACTTAAGAAATTTAAGATTTAAAATCGAATTTCTCTATGCTCTTCTCCTAGTGGTTTGATGAATTTCTAGGGACTTAGCTAGTTCAACTGAAATTGATTTAAAATTCTACCAGAAAGTTCTAAACTGTAAATTTTGTTTACATTTAATATCTTTCGATAAGACCTGCTTGAGGCAGATCATTTTCAAACTCTCAGCTTTAAGAGGGATTTTGTACTCGGTTCACCTTTGTTCGCAGCTTAGGTGAAAAAGTAAAGTGAAAGTAAAGTTGAAATACCAAAGTTTAGGAAACCTTATACTAAATAATGGAAAACACAGAAATATCTAATATTTTTGGGTTCATTTATGTCTTTGCGGTGAAGTGAAAAAGCTGTTGAGGCTGAATAATTTCGTGTAAATGAAATGACGAAACAATAAACGCTAAAATAGTCGTCCTTTCGTACTAAGTACAATATGCCATGCCGGCTGAGTACTCCAAAGTAGTTTCATAATGTCACGTCATGTCGAAAGAAAAATCGAATACATTCAAACCCAATAAATAAAAATAGGAATATGAATATACTACTTTGACTTTATATGAATAGCTTTGTGGAGGTAGAGATGGATTAGAATTTTTTCGTATTCTTTAGAAACGCGATTTTACTCTATGTAGTATATTTTGTATTGAACTCGGAAATTGTATAAAAACTACGCAGTGTGTTTAGAAAATTTTAATTAGGCTACAAGAAGCAGTAGATGCGAACATAGTAAGTTAAAGCATACTTTGGACAGGGTCCAGACCGGAACGATCCGTCATATCGAGTCAAGCTAATTTTGACAAACTTCGTATCTTTGCCAACCAACTCAATATGTTGTTTAAGCTTTAATTGTAAATTTAAAAGCTTTTGAATGTTACAACTGGCGCGTTGAATTATAATTGCATAATTTTTTAATAACTTAATCACTTCGTTTCCGTATTTGATGGTATATAAAAAGTTGCTTCAACATTTACACTTGGTTTTGTTTGTAATTACAAACACTAGTATTCTAGTAGTTTCGTTATAATAGGAAATATTAATTATTAATTGCTGTTGAGAGAAAGGGCATTTTTTTAAACATTGTGCGAACAATATACCACACATAGGCTTATATTTACTTACCGGTAATTCTTGTGAAACCCTTCCTGTAGTGAAAAGCTTACTTAGTAAATGTTTGTGTTAATTTTCGCTGTTAAGTTAAATACTATATCAAGCAATATGAGAAAATTAGTTAACAAGATAACATTACTTTATTATGTTTGTTTAAATACGTAGTATTCACCTAAATAAATTTAATTTGAATAAAATAAAAGGACTATTTTACATTTTGTGACATACTGTAAATAAATATTACTATCAACTACCAACGTAGCTCGGGTAAATGAATTATAGGACGAAAAATATTGCACAACCAGCTAATACACATTTATCTAAAATTTTAAAACATACAAACATACTTATTTAAGTCATTTAACACCTAACAGGGTCCGGACTGATCAAGAAAAGAAAATTTGTTTTTAGTTTCTACTTTACGAGAAAAAGTTATTCTTTATAAAATTGCACCCGATCTAACACAAAATTTAAATTATAGTTTTTGTTTCTAAAAAAAGTTAGTGTAAAATGGTAAAGGTTTTTCTGATTTACGCTACCCGCAGAGAGGTTACAATGGTGAGTGGAGGCCTCCTTTATAGTCCAGGCAGTGGGTAGGTTCTGACTTACAAAAGGTCAAGAAAAGTTGTGATTTGTTAGACTTGTACAGTTTGGTATTCTAATTAATTATCCAAGTTTGCCACCTTGAGCGACCGCTGCTCGCGCTGCCATATCGGGATAATGGTACCGAAAACCAGTTTTTTGAGAATATCTTCTCTCTTGTGCCATCTAGGTCAAAAATAGCTATTACAAAAATTATAGAGCATAAAATTTCCGGTAACTTTTGTACGAAACATTTTTGAATCAAATGAATAGTACACGAGTTACAGCGGAGTCAATTTCTACAATTTGTAAAATCGCTACTTCGTCTATTAATTACAATCTATACCGTACCTATAAATTATTTACTTTGCATCAAATAGGATAGTTAAAATTTAATGGTATGCTGTATGTACAAAATGAAAGTCGTTTGATAAATCCAAGTTTTGGTCCTCGGAGGACCTCAAGATCTTTGTCAAAAATCCATAACAAAAGCAAAATTAAATCGTATATTTTTGGAGATACCAAAAAATCATAACTACTCCATTTGATGCAAGGTAAATAATCCGGATCTTTGTCAAAAGCCGTATCTTTAAAAAAGTCACAATAACCCTACAGAATGCCCTACAGAAAATATTTACCTATTTCTCTCCCCCCCCACCACGCCCCCAGATTTTTAATGTAGATGTAAGTTTTGTTAGATAAAAATAAGATTGGTTGAGACCCAAATTTTCAATACAGGTCGTACCTACTTGACTTCTCTATAGAGAGACCTCTATTTACTATTGTAACCTCTGTGCGGGCGGCGTAAGTCAGAAAAACCTTTTTCTATTTCGGTACTTTAATCTTTTCCTTAACGGACTGTTTTGGTCTCAAAACAGTGCGTTAAGAAGCTCTCTTAACGTACTGTTTCTGGGAGATTTTCTTCTGCTAAGTTCGCGTCAAGTTGAACTGTCTTAACGTACTGTTTTTGGGGGATTTTCTTCTGCTAAGTTCGCGTCAAGTTGAACTGACGTCTAACAATGTCAAATATAATTTTTTTTAATGTTTATTTTTAGAGCTTATTAGAATTGAAATGTAATAAAGAATAATGGTTTTACATATTTCATTCATTTTTATTTGTTAAAATTTAAATTATACAGACAGGAGTAGGTGCATTATTTAAATTTAAAAAAATAAATTGCTTAACTTGAGAATGGCGGTAATTTTTAGGCTACTTAGAAATCTTGCTAGATTCTAATAGCTAGACTTTTCATATCTTCTGACATTTCAAGCAAATATTAACACAAAATCTTTTATATTAAAATTCGAATTATCAATAATCAAACTAACTTGAGCTGGAAGAGTGATGCTCAATGCTGTATGTTGGTAACGCATGGTCAAACGGTTTAACGAGACTGGTTCTAACCTAAGAAGACCATGGCAGCGGCGAAAATTAAGTACTAATGTAAAGGGTGGGCGTTTCTTTGTTTCTTAGGCAGTCCTCTCTAAGAAATGGAAGAGTCGGGAGTAATTAGTTCAAAAATTTGCTTGCTACTGCTCGTAACCTTGCAGTATTATCTCGAATCAACAATAATTATTTTTGGAATGTTGATGATTTGACGGAGGTTTCAATTTCAAATAAAACGCAAGAGAGTCTTAAAACTCCCGATGGAAGTGATAGTATGTGGCAAATAGTATAGGAGAGAGATTTTCTAGTTGCTACATAATATCTCTCCGAGAATCCTTTTTGGGGATGGCTCTTTTATGTTTTGAGGTAGAATCTGGAGTTAGTTCCAATACCTGCGAGGTCTATGAATAAGAATTATTTTCTTGAAAACATCTTAGTTGAACGTGTACACCCCCACCTGTGTCAGCCACAATCAACTCGTAGATACTGTAATTGTAGAATGGGAGAACATGTCCCAGAAAGTTGTTGAGAATTTCATTTCTAACATGCCAAGACGCATGAATGCTACACCTACTTAGGAGTAAAGAGGGAAAATTATGCTATTAATATTACGGTAAAATTCATAAATTCCATTTTTTTTCGATTTTTGTTTGTTTTTTACTTTTTCACGAGTTTTTTAAATAAAGTTTGAACCCAAAAATGATGGAAAGTTAGGTATTTTTTCGTAAATTTCTTTCAAAAACTATTCCACTAACCTAATTTATAAGCTTTCGTGTAACTATAATTAAACTTTAAACGGCAATTATGAATCTCTGCGTTAATTTCGTCCAGGAGTGTATTACTTTTCCTATTGCTGAGGCGGGCGGACTGAAAGTACTGTCACTGCCACGGCCGCCAGTCACAAAAAAGGAAGCCGCTAACTTCGAATATCGAGTCACATAATTTTAAGTCTTTCTGATGTTTGAAGAAACTATTAATCACAATGATACATGCCACGCAATTACATAAATCAAGTCATGAACTATAATACTGATACCGAGATAAGCATTAAATGCACACTATGCGGTTTGGTGTTTATCTTGTAATTTTCAAGTTAAAAGTTTGTGATTGCCTGCAATATCAAGTAGCCATTAATAACCGTTAATAGTATAATAAAGTACAAGTTTCATAAGGCACCTTGTTAACGTACGAGTCCAAGTTTTGAAAACGAGCCGCTTGCGGTGAGTTTTAAAAAGGACGAGTACTTAACACGGCTTATGAAACGTGTAATTTATACTATTTTTTCTATTTCACATTTTAATAAAATAATTTGTTAAAATATTTAAATAATTAACATCATGATGGAGATTTTCTTTTTATAATAATTGTGGTGGCACTGACTGAGATGTCACATCATTTAGTTCAATGATTCATAGATGTCGCAAGTTTATTTTTTTAAATTTAAATAATGCACCTACTCCTGTCTGTATAATTTAAATTTTAACAAATAAAAATGAATGAACTATGTCAAAACATTATTCTTTATTACTTTTCAATTCTAATAAGCTCTAAAAATAAACATTTTAATAAATGATATTTGACATTTGTAAACGTCAGTGCAACTTGACGCAAACTTATCAGAAGAAAATCCCCCAGAAACAGTACGTTAAGAGAGCTTCTTAACGCACTGTTTTGAGACCAAAACAGTACGTTAAGGAGTGGATTAAAGTACCGAAATAGAAAAACATAGGTAGTTTACAATTTTCATTTAAAACTCGACTTTTACCGCTGGGTCTGGAAAGCCCCCATCTGTGTTGTGAGTTTATCCTGAACTGTTTTTAAACGCGAGGTATTAAAATAAATGGTTTTCAAACACTGAAACTGTGTAACTATTTGTCAAGTGTTGAATTTTACTGAAACGATATCTTACAAGACTTACTCTAGCTACTAAATTCATTGTTGTAGGTGACAACTAAGCGTCCTAGCCAGTATAATAAAATTGTGCGGTAGTTTAAAATGTATCATATGTTTCTGATATTTTGTGTAACAAATTTATTTTACTTCATTTTCAGGCTATTTTGAAGAACTATCTTCACACTTTTAAAACAATATATTTGGCGATTGATCAAAAATCTTGAAGCGCGAGAAATTGATGTTTATTAAATCAACCCAATTGTCTCTTACCTACTGCAAATCTTGATTTAATTTAGAATACTAACCATCTACCCAATTAGTAATTACAAAAGGTATAAAGAAATATCTTTCGGTCTCAACTAAAGCGGTTGTTGAGTTGAGTGTTTTTGCTATAATTAGATTTTGTTGTAAGAAGCCGCAGTCTTCGTGTCAGTTAACTTTCGCCAACTTGAAGAAAATAATTTGTAAGCTTTATTATTTATAGAAATTTATCAAATTTCGTTTAATTCGATTTTAATGTCGAGTATACAATTTTTCTTGTAAAACATGCTAACTGCAAGCGTTTGAAAAATTAATCTTAAAGCGAAACAAGGAAAATTTCATTTACTTACGGTGTATTAGAAAATTAAACGGAAATACGTTAAGTAATAAGATCTTGGAAAACTTCGAAATTGGGGTTTAACGAATTCGTTATTATTTGACCTTTTGTGGAGTGATAAATTGTTAACAACTAACGGCCAGCTGTAAAAATGTTTGCTGCTAAATTTGTCTTTCGAGAATGACTAATTACAATTTGTTTTAGTTATCATTTATTTATTTTATTAATTTTTTACGTGGATTGTTAAAAGAACAATATTAGTTTTATTAGTTGGAATCACAAAACCCTATTGTATGAAGTAAGAAAAGCTTGAAATTCTTAAGACTGTTGTAGCGTTTTGTTGATAAAAGCTTTACAAACCCGTAATCGTGTTAAAAGTTGAGTTGAAATTACGTTGATATTGTATAACGAACCTCATAAATCAATTAAGTGAAAATTTCGGAAATATGTTTTTGCAACAAATTTAATTTTGAAAGGGGGAATCTATTGGTAAAACGGATTGATTGATTGACACTAGGGGGTTACAGCTCCAGGGACGTCGTATTCGGTTAAAAATGTTATCCACGTAGTCGCTTGTCATACTATCTGGTTTCTACATCGTAACCTTAGTGTAACATTACATTTTTCGGCGTCATGTGATACTTACAAATTAAATTTTCTAGCTTTGTAACTCGAAAAAGAAAGAAATCCAACGTTCAAGTTATTCACCTGAGCTATTCAGATATCAAATGGTGGCTTTGTTTTGAAATTAATATGCAGGTGTTGCATTGTGCAGTAAAACGTGAAATTTTCAGCATTGACAAATTAGGATTGTGTCTACTCGTTAATTAGTAATCCACTACCCGTCGAAATCCTTACAAATGCTCCTTAGTTCTTGTCATCGTTAGAGGTGCGGGTTATTCTGACAGTTGGAACGAAATACACATTTACATGAATTAGAGCGAAGATAACTATCTAATAAAGATATCCATTTTAATTATCCGATTGTATAAAAAGTTTACATAGCAGTAAATTTTGGAAAATGCAAAGAAAAGAAATGCCGTTTAAATGAAATAGCTTTACGCTTTTACTCTTTTTAGGTAGTTGTGCGCATCTACCTAATCTTTCAGAAACGTTTTAACGATACAACATAGCATCATTTTCATCGGCTTTTCCCAAAATTTAAAGCATATCGGCATATTTTTGAGAACAGAATATTTGCTAATTTTTCAAGTAAAAATTCTTATGTAATTTTACTCAAGAATCTTGTCGAATGCTTCAATAGCTTTTAACAGCGGCATAATTAACATCAAATATTCTTGGTATGGGTACGTCTGTTTGGGCCTCCAGTCAGTTTTATGGTAACTATAGGGAGAATTGCTCATGTTCCTTCAGGGGTGCCGCAGGGTAGTTTTATTTGTCCCCATTGCTTGCAATTTATTGATTGTAAAATTGCTAGTATATTGAAACTGTTAAAAGACCACGGTTTTTCGTGTTCCGGCTATATTGGGAGCCTCTGGAGAGACCAGTGTCAATGAAAACAAAAAAGTCCCCAACCAACCAAAAGATAGGGTGAATCTGGGAGAGATGGTGCACCTTTTTAATTTTTGTGATTAACTATTCAATACTCAAAACCAAAAGTTTAAAACCATCTTACCCGATCAGCATGGGAGAGATGACTAAACTTTCTTTTACCTATAAGATGTTTACTTCCTTGCCACATCGTAGACAATGACTGGGAAAATTTGTGCAAGTCTCGTGAAGACATCCGAGGCATTGAACACATTGTCACCGGACCTCTTTACTTTTGGTTTCTTCATAATTCTCTGTATAACCAATGCAGACATTTGCATCATCACTGGCACTGTCTGAGCTTTTTCTAAAATAATGTTAACATCACTATGAGACCATGATTCGCTAATTCGTTTAAACTTCTTATTTTAACTCACAACTTTTGCTTCTGAATTTTTTTTTTGACCAACAATTCAACTTTCTTATCTGTTAATGTTTTTCATTTCGAAACACTTTCAGGGGACGTCGGTATCTCGATAAGTTGTCGACTGCGCTTTCGAATTTCATTGCCTCTTGAAGTACTGGGAACTGATGGGCACATCATATCTAAGACCAGAACTCACCGCTGATACATTTTTAAAATATTTTTCCCGGGCCTATATTTAGTTGTGAGTCGATTTCACTCTTGTTATACAGATTACCTGGCTTGTGGAAGAGGTCGTACTTTTTTACAGTACCTTCCCATAGCTTAAAATAATTACCAACATCTGTTTTATTCATTCCGCGTGCCCGAGCAAGAGACTCCTGATTATTTCCTGACTACCAAATCTGTATTTTGTTTTAAAAACGATCAGAACCAGCTGTTTCTGTTCTGTGGTTAAATCTGTGCTTGATGCCCAATTGTTGAGCCAATTGGTACGCTATACTTCGCACAACTATTCTTGTGGAGGCAAGCTCATTTTTTTCATGAATAACAATTTTTCTTTCATTTGCGTCACCAAGTACCGACGATGGTTCTAAAAATCCTTAGTATTTTCGTCTTACTGTAAGTGCATGGTACTCTGAACTGCCTTGTTCCAACTAACAGTTTACAATATTTTACTGCGCCGGCTCTCCCGGTTTTGCCATTTAAAAAAATACATTTTCACATCTATGTGAAAAGCAATTCTAGAAACCGTAATTTGTTATTTATCATACAAAAAGTTGGAAACATCAAAATCGGACTGCGATAAACACAAATCAAAGTACTTCACGCAATGTAGGTTAGATTACTGAAATAGATTTACGATAATGTGTAACAGACCAGCAACGAGGATGTTGAGATAGATCCGAGATCCAGCCATGTAAACAGAAATTCTTAAAAGTGAAAATTATTACAAATTATAACTATAGAAACAGAGTAAGACTTGATAAATGAAGAGAAGGGTTTTCTTGAATTCCAAACGTAATTCTATTGAAGTTACTTGTGTAAACTAATAATAAACACGTTCTAAGTTACAAAATTTTGAGTTTTTGGAAAACCACTTAAACGTGAGAATTGCGGAAAATAAATTAAGTACAAATGCCCTATCTATTCGTCTCGAAAGTTTAAAAATCGATGCAATAAAATAAGGAACAGAAAGCTATCGGACAATCTCTAATTGAGAATTTAACATATATATTTCCTCGAATTTTCTGAAAACCTTTGTTTGGTAAAACGTTTCGACAATAAATTTGCCATTAACCGAGTTGAACTTCCTTAAGAAATCCCTTTTGCAATGACAAAAATCATTGGAAATTGCACACATACCCGATTTGTATTATACCAGTTTTTAAAGACCAAAGCCATTACTTTACAACATAACGGTTTTCGTTTTTCGTTTAGTGCACGATTTTCTTCGAATGGCCACGTAATCGTCTGGAGACAAAGTGTAAGAAAAATGAAGGAAAAAAGACGAGAATTACCTTATAATTTTTAAGCTATCTTCGTCATAATTTTAGATGACATGAAATGAAAAAATGATAACACAACTTCTTTTATTCATTTAACGTAGTGCATTAACATCTAGGGTTTGTTCACATCTTTACCCTTTTTTATTTTATTGCTCAAATAGTTTATCTAAATGACAACCCCAGCCATAAAGCTCTGTTCATTTCACTACTTCAACCTTACAGTACGCTTTTTGCTGACCTCTTGTTTGCTTTTATTACTAATGGTAATGCGAAATTAAATATTAATTCACCTGACATGTTAAGTGCGGAAAATTTTCGATTTGGCTTATACGGAAAAACCTCTCTCCTTTTTAGTTTCATCCGAGTAAAAATTTGTATTACAACTTTTATATTGTAATAAATAAATTTGTAAACGGTGCGATCAAAAATTGATATTTATAAAGTAATTTTCAGTTCGTCATAAATAATGCGATAAGAGCCGAACTGTAATAAAATTTGCGCTATGAAGTGTTACCTACTTTCATATTCAAGTAACGATCCTGTTTCAAAATTTTCTTAGATGAAAGTAGGTACAAATATTTTTAGTACACACTGGAAATCTAAACCTCTGCATTAATATACAAACAAGAAAAGTCGTGACTTAATTTTGAAATTGGCCGGAAATATCTGCTAAGGGTGGGTATACGTTCCTTCTTAAAGTTTTTATTGTTCAACAAAAATGTAAAATTTAACCTCTTTAAATAGTTGCGAGGTTAGATTAGAATAAACAAATAAAAATGCAAGTACGTGCCTACTACCTAAACGAAAAAAAGAACAATCGTGTAGTATGGCCAATTTTACAAACCTTAAAATAAAAAGGTGTACTTGAACCGAACGAGCATATCGTAGTTTCAACTTTTATTAAAAGATGAGCACAAAACTTCGATGTTCGAGAAGCGCTTAAGAAGGTTTGTAATAAAAATTCCTAATCGCCTACCGAATAGCTCTCGAAATTGGAATTTTCAAAAAGAAAATTTATATGAAATTGCTTCTTGGTGGAAACTGTAAACAAATAGTGTAAAACGCGTTGTTAAGTTTTAATTATTCTCAATACACACCTCCAGAACTGTTATTGATTGGTTGAAGAGTCGATAGCATGGCCACCAAAACTTTGCCCAACTTGATTAATATCTTTAAAACTATCTAAAAAGTGTAACTTATGCGCGTAGATTAGACAGCAGAGAGGAACTTACTCAAAGAATAAATGCGGGGTTATAACACCTGGAATCTTGAAGCAAGTTTGTCGGTCTTTAGGATAGAGAGTGCGTGTATTCAAATTTCCAAACTTCAAACAATTATAACAAACCATAGGTTTAAAACGTCTCAAGTCTATTTTTATTTAATTGATTTTCATTGATAGACCCGACTCGACTTAGAGGTAGTTGAAATACAGTGGCAGCATTAACTTGAGATGGCTTTAAAAGGGTGGATTTTTGCTCTTTTTTCGGTTTTTCGCTTTTTATAACTCAAAAACTTTAGAAGAAAAGTGCTTTCATATGACTATAAACTACATCAAATTCCGGCCGATATTTCAATCTTCTATTAAAGTTCCTAATAGTTATTTGCCTAATAATTTATTTAGTTGCTAATTGATTTTAAAAATTAGCCAATTATAAAAAAGGATTTATGTAGCAACCAAAACTTATTCGCCAAATAGCTATTAGGAACTTTAATAGAAGATTGAAATATCGGCCCTTAGGCTTTTTTCCTCAGACGAGCGATTTAACGCTAGAGCGCGTTATACTTTTACAAAAATTCCACAGTCCACTTTTAGAAAAAATTGTTTCTATATAATAATGTGTCGGTAGTTGGTACATAATATGTACCCTTTTCTTTCCCCTTACCAAAAATACTTTCAATTTACATCATATTTATACTCAAATTTACAATATTTACATTTGCGGATAACGAGTTGGTTCCTTTAAAGTTTTTTTAGATTTTCTAATTGCTAAAGGTATAGACTACTTGCTACTACAACATACTAATCTTCCTGATCTACATTTCCAGGAGACACTTAACTTTACTTAACTTTAATTTATTTACATGAAAACGACGTACAAGATCATCCTTCAATCTCACTAAATAAACCACCTGGCCAACTTTCTCTATTATCCTACCAAATAACCAAACCTTATCATTTAAATCATTTTTAAAAGGAGATTTAACTAAAACTTTATCATTAATATCAAAAGTCCTAATTTTTCTACTTTCTAAACTTAATTTTAAATTTTGACTTACGGGTGTAACATCGACAATTTTCCACGATATTCATAGTTTAATAATATCTTTGCTGGAGCAACTTTCGTCACTGTATTTGGCGTAAATCTCAAACTTTTCAAACACATATTTAGCCGCCGTTTAAAGGGTACATTTACATTATATTTGTGGTTGATTAACAACGACTTTACTAACAAACGTTTAACTGACTGAACGTCACGCTCGGCCAAACCATTTGATGTTGGATTATACGGCGGCGAATTAATAAATCTAATATTATGATATTTTAAATAGTTTTTAAATTTCATTGAATTGAAAGGCGGGAACCGTTGTCGCTCACCACCACCTTAGAGAACAAAAATCTAGAAAATAATTCGTCCAAATTCTCAATTACCAACGACGCTGTGGTACTATTCATTACGAATGCTTCCACCCACTTACTGAAGTTGTCTACTATCAAAAATACTACATTTCCCTCACAACGTTAAAAATCTATAAGGATGCTTCGACTTCATTAAAGAACAGCACCAACGCCGTATAGTTATACCATTTTGTAGCGTTCTTTTTAACTTACGCCACCCATAGAGAGGTTACAATAGTGAATAGAAGCCTCCATTAGAGAAGTCAAATAGGTAGGTAATTGTTGAAATCTGCGTATACCTGCATTGAAGCTCGAGTTTCAACCAAATTAAATTTTTTTCAACAAAACTTGTATTTAAATATAAAATCTGGTTGTGTTTGAAAAGATAACATCTGGGGTGTCAGCCAGGAAATATTTTCTGTGGTGATTTCTTTATGTTTTCTTTCATAAATGACTGTGGATTTAGTTTTTGTAAATAAGCGGCAAAAATTCTTAAAAGGTTTAACCAGATTACCTACCTACTTAACTTCTCAAAGGGAGACATCTATTCACTATTGTAACCTTTCTGAGTGTGGCGTAAGTCAGTAAGAACTTTAAGAAGTTAGTGGTGAAAGTATAACTCGAACTATCGCATGTAACAAAAATTGGTAACCAGCGGTGCTATTCTGTTTCTTTGGCGACAAGCTCTCGCCCGTAGTCTGTTCTCGCCGGCGACAAGAGAAAAAGTGACAAGAGATCTCGCTTTTACACCGAATTGGTATTCTGTTTCTACTCGGCGAGATCTCGAGACGCTTGTTCGTTCGATGTAAAAAAGGAGACAAGAATCTAGGGGAAACTGTATTTTTTGTGATAGTGACCATGTAGTAACCAATGTCACGTGGTGTATATTTTTTGACCTCGGGCCACTTTGACAGTTGTTTGTTTATATTCAGCTGTTTAGAGCGTGTTATTACTATGGAAACGATCGAAATTGTGGGGTTAGTAAGAGTAATTTTTTTTCATAAATGGAAATAAAATAAGAGTAAAGAATAATTTTGCTATTTTACTCTTTGTATTTTAGTGGGAAAAAATACTAGAGTTAATTGTCAGAAAGTGCATGGAAGAGCACAGAAACAGAAACTTGGCCTCTAGTAGGGTGAATGGCAATGGACCCCCGTTCCCGATTTGTGTAACATAAATACATAAAGAATAAAACCTCTACCTCAGTGATAATGTGAAAATTTACAAACCTTATAAAATTATGATTCTAATAAAATTAATAACTAAATAACCGAGTAAATTAAATTTAATAACCTCTAATATTACACAAGCCACGATTACGATTTTCCGCAACCTACATAAAAATCAAAAAATGTTCTAAAAATAAACCTTGCCCGAAAAGGATTTACTAAAAACTCATTTTTTGCGTAATAGTGTCCCAAAAATTTAATTTAACTTAAAAAAAAGTCGTAGAATTGACTACTTGTCGCCGATTTTTTCCTTCTCATCGCCTACCGAGGCGATGTTAACTTGTCTCCAATTCTTGTCGCTTTTGTTATGTCGCTTATTTCGTTCTCGCCCCTTATTTAAGAAACAGAATACCGATTCGGGTTTTTGGCGACAAGATCTCTCCATTCGACGATCTCGTCGGCGACAAAAAGAAACAGAATAGCACCGCAGGTGGCAGGATTAACTTGCGAGTGGCTCGAAAAGGGTGGGTTTTTAATGTTATTCAGTTTTTCGCTTATAACTTTAAAACTAAACTTTTTTTGAGAAAAGTGTTTATATATCAAAATAAACTGCATCAAATTTCCTATCAATTGTATCTCAAAGATTTTTTCTCTCAGACAAACGGTTCAGGCGCTAGAGCACATTAAAGTTTGACAAAAATTGCACCTAAACTGTGCGTTTCAGCTTAAATTTCTACTGAACATATCTTACACTAGTTGTTCTCTAGTCAACTGCTAGATAATTATTGTTTGTATAATATAATAATTTAAAATTTATATTTGTTCGGCGAACATTTTAGAAACAAAATTACTGCTGCTAGGAAAATGACAAACAGAGAAAATGCTTCAAACTTTTTTCACAATCTAGTATTGCCGTTGTCACCAAATATAACTCACACTAAATTAAACATTTTGAATTACTCAAATATTAAGATAAAAGTTTTCTTTTGTTATCAAACTAACCATTCTTCATTTATTTCTCGACTGCTTTGGCAGAGTTTCCACTGCCAAATAAAACGAAAGAATTAGTGTACATTATACATTAACTGTCAGGAAATAAAAGGAAAATCTTTATACTAACGGTTTAAAATTTAACATATCGATTCTGTTCATACTATTTTGTAGTTGATAAAGAACGTTTAGTTTTGCAAGTTTTTACATCAGTTTTCTTCTTCAACTGCTACATTTTACTCGAAAGCTTTCAATAAAATAAAACAACTTTTCTTCAACTTAACCAACATTATTTGGTTTTCATCTAAAAATCCAAAGTGAAAATAGTTAAATACTCTCATACACAGAAAAAGTGTATACATTTTATAGTAAGTAATTGCGTCTTACAACTTATAAATGCACTTTATAAGAGTAAAAGTATTCGACTTCTTCTGAATTGGATTTAATGTAAAACTTTCCAATTCAAATCGTTTTAAAATCAATTAAGATAAATCATCCATTAAATGTTATTGCATGGTCTTGTGATGACCTTTAAGTCTTGTTGGTAAATTTTTGTTCTATAGAACATGTTAATATAGACAATTAATAGGAACATTAATTAATAAGTGCTTATAAAGTACTAAGTGATCTTAGTTAACTACTCTGATATTAGAACTTCCTAAAGGTTAATTACTTAAAGAAAGAGGGTCTAACCCTTGTCGCAAAGGTCTAAAATAAATTAAAACTTACGGCCAAAAAACTTGTTAATGTAAATTTACAATTCTGGCATTGTTTTAATGATTTAGTGTATACGTACGAGGTTGAGCGAATGTGTCGGAGATCTCGATTTCTGGTAAAATTTTAAAGTCTTTTTTAGCAATTCATTCAGATGAAATATGAAACGGTTTTAAATAATTTCTATCGGACATGTCCTTGATCTTTTTTCAACGTAATTGTGCTTTCATTAACATTTCTTGACCCCCTCTCCAAGAGTACTTGTTTGTGGCCCCCATTTTGCCCAGTTTTTCTATAAAAGTTGTAGGAGGCCTCTCACTACAGCATCTTGTTACGTCATAACAAAATTATCTAATTAACGAAGTCTTTTTGAAGCTGACTTAGGGGAAATTAGGGGAAACCATTACAGCAATTGTTTTTAGATCTTAAATATTAAAAAAACAACTACTCACTGTCACTGTAAATATGTGATGTGACTTTACTCTCTTGTAGACGGTGAATTTGACAAGTTTTCTCGAAAAAATTACTATTCGTCTAAGTAAAAATGTATTTAAAATGAAATATTGGGTTGTTGTGCTACGTAAATTTTCAAAACGTAATATAAAATCATTTTTTCTTTCATTCACAAACTCTCAATTGCTTATTTGTATTTCATTTCATTCCGAAATTCTGTAATAATTCAGTTTGGTAGTTGAATACTTCGTCGATAGTTTTTTAATTAATTAAAGGCCATCTCATGTGTGTTTACAATTAGCGACGATTGATTAATCAATGAAAACTCTCCATAAAGTTCACAAATTGACCCAGAATACGTGCCACTTACGAAGCTTTTAACTTCAACTTGTAATAATTTCAATTTATTCCTCAACTCGTCTTAATTATTATTTTCTGTTTGTGTTCTTTTAACTTTAAGATTTAACTACAAAATTAAATATTTATCATTGTTCAAAACTACGGAAAGCTAAATATAATGATAAATCTATTTATGCAAATTTAACTGTAAACATTTCCTTAATTCAAAAACTTAAGAAAATTGAAAAGTCTAATATATTACTGAAGCCCATTAATATTTATTAAAACGCATAAATAAATCTATCAGCCACAGGTGGCAAACGAAAAACTTATTACACGTTCTCGTGTAATTTTTTTTTAGCACGGATATAGATATTATAGATATAGCTCGTTTCCTGAAAGAAGTAAGCTGTATCAATAGTTACATACTTGGGTACTTACAATTTACAATTTTATTAGGATGTTGTTATATTTTTTAGTTTTTGAATTGGCTTGATCAGCTTATTTTTGTAAGAACATTCAGGGCAAATATGCTTTACTTACCTGATTATTTCACTTCCGTATAAATAACTCTATCAGAGAAATGCAATTGTCACATAATTACGGCGCAAATCAAATTAGTAGCAAATAACGCTTATAACGACGTGTAATTGTCGCTGAAATTATACATATACCGGATGATCCAGAGCACTCGTATCGGACTTTTTTTCAAGAGCAGTTAGTCGTAGAGAGTTGGGTTAAAATTTTTTAAGACACAAGCTACAATAAAGAATGGAATGGCATTGTTATTACCACGTAGAGGTCGACATGCCGAAGAGTTTGTTACAGACTCCATAATTTTAAATGGCGCCATAGGCCAAAAGTGGTATCGTTGAAAAGATCCTTAAAAAATAAGTACGTTTTGTAGAAAAAATAATTTTATTACTACCAACCCTTTTGAGTAATATTTGATTGAAGTTAACAAACTCAAATTTAACATGGCTAACTAATTTTAGAAATCGATATTTAAAATCTCAGTTACACAATGTTACAAGTGTTCAAATTGTCCCCCATTTACTCTTAAACACTGGTTTACTGATTACAGTTTGGCCCAACTCTCTAAGACTAACCTTTTTTTGAAAGAAAAACCTGATTTGGGTAATCTGGTTCACCCTATATACATTGCTTCCCCAGAATTAAAAACTACTTAATAGTAGACTACTATCTAGTGACAATTCTATTTAATTTTATTAAGAGTTGATACTCTCGGTATTCACTAGCTTGGCCATCAAATAATATTCTGAATATCACTCTAAAAAATACGATTGCTCTTAAAAACATTTTAATGCACTTCAAATTTTTTTCTTGTCAAATTGATAGAAAAGGCAACTCTATTTAACACGAAAAATTGCCAAGTATCGAAATTTTCGTACAAGCACATCGATTCTTTGCCTAAAGTCGCAGCGTCTAACACAATTGACGTCTTATCACACTACAACTCCACTCTCAATACGCTCTTGGTCCGACAAAATCTCCTTATATGTTCGCATCATAGTGTCACTCTCGATACGCTCTCGATGCGCTCTCGATGCACTCTCGGTCCGATACTCATATCCACACTATTAGTACGTTGGGTACACCAAAAGAACACTGCACTTTTTGATTGGAACGTGCCACTTCTGTGGTCTTAGTTGATGCCATAAGATAACTTTCTAGATAGGGAGGCCACTTGAAAATTTGTGTGGAGCACGATCATAACGGCCATTGAAGATTTCCTCCATTAGCCACACTCAATTTTTGTATCTCAACCTTAAAAGTCGATTCATACATCTACGGAACGGGACAGGAGCGTGTCCGGACCGGGACGTGATAAAAATGTTATTGCATAGAAATTAAATGTGCAAGCTCACACTTGTCCGTCGAAGTGCTATCTACGGGGTTTAGCGTCCGGACCGTGTCCGGAACGTGCAAATACATATCGTCGCCAACGATATTTTTCTCTATATCCCTAACGCTCCGGACGTGTTTTAAAATGAATGATGAAATGTGCATCGAATTGGTGCGTAGGCACAGTATTTTGTATGATTTATCTCATCCAAAATATATGGATAGCCAAAGAAAAAATTATATTTGGGCAGACATCTCTTATTTGCCATGCTTCATGAACCCATTTACGTATTTTTACTTGTATCTGATCATCTTCTTCTTCATCTAGTGCTACTGCAACTAGTGCTAGTTCCTCAACACTAAATAACGCGATAACAACTATGTAATAATATTAAATTATTGAAAACTTGAAAATTATGCGATTGTGCCACTCTTCACGTTTCAAATGCTAATATAACACTGACGCGAAATTCCCTGATATGTGTGAATAGTAGACCCTGACGTGCCCCTGATACCACTGTCCCGGTCCGGACACGCTCCTGTCCTGTCCCAGAGATGTATGAATCGACCTTTAATGGTCCGATCTCCATTCTGATCTGAAATTGTAGAAACTTTAGTTCAATTTTTAAGAATATAGAACTGTATTTGCTGAAAAATTAATCCTCCGTTGCCCAAACTGCCACAAACTGAAAAAATGAATGACCACTGGAAGTGGTACATCCCAATTAAAAATTGCAGCGTTTGGGATTATTTAGCTATGTACCCAACGTACTATAGAGGGTGAAAATACTAAGTTAGTACACCCAAAAATGGCAGTTACAACTCTTCGAAATAAACAACTTTTGTTGGTACCAATTTTTCATTTGGAGCTCCAGTTCGTAGTTATTCAACTTCTTAGATTTTTCTAACAATCGTCATAATTTCCTTATTTTAAGGACCCTTGAGAAATATCGCAGGCTTTCAGAATTGCCGGGAGTAACTGCCATTTTCGGGTGTACCCACTTAATATTTACACCCTTATGTATAGCTCCACTTTCTATACTCGGGTGTTTGTTTGTTGTTTAGCACACACTATCGCTATCGCTCCGATACCACTCTGAACAAATTATAAAAATGTATCGCTATCGGAGAGTTATTAGATCGAGATAGGCGCGAGAGCAATAGTGTGACTATCCTCATTGTTTCTTGTCTAAGAATAAGTTATTGAACCGAGAGTGTATCGATAATTGGACACGACCCTTAATGTTTCGCTTAATATGTTTCAGAGAAGCAATAGCAGTTTTTTGTTATCGAAAAATGAATATTTCACTAAAATATGTAGATTGTATAACGAACCAAGTACCATAGGTATACAATTTAGTTCGTTAATTTTTAATTCCTTAATTAATAATTAATTTATTACATTTTTACTATGAAAAAACTTTAATTAACGTGCTTTTCAACCTGAATTTAATTAACATGCAGCAATCACAAACTAAAGCAGTTCCTCGAGAGTGGTAGTTTAAGAAAGCACTAAATAAAAAAAAGTCATTAGAGAGTGCACAAAAATCCAAACAACACTTAAAGCAATGCTATTACTGCAATTTGAAAGGAACCTTTTATTCTTAGCTTTACAATGGCGGCGGCGTAATTGTAAAATGTTTTTAATTTGTTTCGAAATGTCAATAAATAATTAAAATTTGATTGTAATGTGGCTTCTTAACTAGGGGTTGTAAAAGTGTTCGTTTATGTGTTTCTTTCTACTTCGTAGTGTTAAGTTGGCTATATTATAGAAATTGGAACGACAAATATCATTATCCAGAATGTAATTACAAGTTACGAACTGTGAGCGCAACTTGTGTAAACTTCCTCTATAACGCTTTTATATTGCTTTATTGCTTATACAGTGTGTCGTTCAAGTAACTCCTAAATCTTAAATTCGATTAAACTCACAAAAAGTGTATTCGAAAATTGTGCCAAATAAGTAGGCCAAGTATCACAGATTGTAAGTGCCTATATGTGGCCCTTTTATCAGAAACGGAAGCTCACGGAAGCTCTAGCCCTAGAATTTAGGTCACATGTTGGCGTCTCTTTCTTTTATTTTGAGATACTTTTTATGCAGCACGTCTTTCTACATAATCCAACCTGCTTTTTCGTTAAGACGCCTTAAGTGAATCAGAAAGATCTCCTGATAGGTACAAACTGTTCTATAACTTGTTTCTTCGGGCCATTTAAAAAGTAAAGTTTAGGTTTCAAAACCAAAGTTGCGTTTCAGGAAGTGTCTTTCATTTCATTTTTGCATTTTTCTCTTATGCGCTTTCTGCATTGTCATTGGCACGTCCTGTATAAGTTGAATTAATGCTAGGCTACACATAAATCTCGTATCTTGTCGATATTTGAAGTACTGATGCGTAGTTGATTACCAAACGTTTTCATTGCTTGCATTAAGTAATCTTCCACGTTTTGGAGCACCAGAAATATACCTAATACTTGTTATATTTCATTAACTTAAACTTTAATTATCATTTGGGGTTAGAATCAAATTACACGTAAATTGTTTATTACGTGTATAAAGCACATGCATAAATACACTAAACAGACAAACAAGGCTAAATGTATATTGAAACATCGAGTGAACGAGGCAATGAAGAACCTCATGAATTATAGAACCGACAAGCTTTAGCGGATGAACAGGTTGTAATTTCCTGGTCCGAACGGATGTGTAAACATGCCATAATCCTTAAAACTAAAATCAATAACAGATAAGATGTTATGTATTCATTATTAATGGGTTAACTAACATTAAGTATATGAAAATATTTATGGTATTGCACTTTCAACTATTTTTGCTTAGAGCATGAAATTAGAGAATTAAGCGTCGTTTTCAAAACCTTAATAAAATTATTACACTCGTTACCACGCACTTACTCACTCAAAATTGGCACCTGAGGCTTTTCCACTGGATAATAGGATTTATCAGTACCTCGTTAGGTGGTACCTACTACCTACTACAATATAAGCATTTCTTTATTAAGTAAAACCTAGACTTTTTATACATTCTAATTTTCCCTAAAATTTCATTCACATTTTATGGCTTATTATTAATTTCTTCTCTCCAACTCTGTAGAATTGTTGTTAGTGAAACATTAAGTGATATTTTAAAATATAGAAAGTGCTCACTACAAACTTAACCCATTTTCAGGCCTTACGCGTTTTGTGCTCCGTGTAATTTTGATAAAAAGGAAAACTTTGCAAAAGGTTTATTGTTTCTACCCCTTTCAATTTCAAAGGTGCTTTCTTATATTTTTGCGACGAAAGTAAACAGTATTATTCACAAAAAGTAATAGACTGACAAAATGCTTCAAACTGTCGCGCAAATCAATTGTTTCGAGTCTTTTGAGGAGCTGCTTTGTTTGTCAGATTTTTTACTTAGAAAATCGAGTAAACGTTAAAGTTTAGTTCAGTACTATTGAAATTTGTTTACTTCAAGGGTTTATTTTTATTTTATTTTGAGTAGACTCTTTAATATCACTTTCTTACCAATACCTTGCCGTTTCAACTTTCAACCTAACCAATTTGTGAGTTAAAATGTCCATGGGCAACTGCCTTTTCAAGCAATTAATTGTAAACATAGTACCTGCAATAATAATAATAGTCTTATAACTGTCAAACACAAATCAAAACAATAAGTTACACTATTCACATTAATTTACATGATTATTAGATTATCACAAATACATAATTCAGTTCCGCGAACTCTTAACAGAAGGGTAAAAAAAGGGAAAACCTCAAACAAAGTTTCTTGTATCGTAGAGGGCACTCTCCACCAGATAATCCCTCAGCTTCAGTCAGTTCAGTCAGTTTAGTCTGGAGGTAGTTAAACACTTTCATACTTCTTGTCTCCTGCTTGGTAGAAGGAAGGGTGGTGAACTGGTTACATAAAGTTTCCTTTTCTCTAGATTTATACTCGTGTCCCGCTTTAAATTTGGCAAAGAGGACCCTTATTCTAGAACACCAAACAACTACACTTGCGTACACGAACAATGAGACCTTAGTAATTTTTTGAAGTTCTCTAAAGCAGTGTTTCTCAACCTCTTTGGCTCGCGACCTCAAATTATAGGCGTTATTTTTGGCTACCTCTCAGAAATAGCGTAATAGGCGCAAATTTTTGATTGATTAAAATGACGATAAGGAATTTTAGTAGCAATTGATAGTCTCTCCAAACCGATGCTTCATAAAAACAAATTAGGAAAATCAACGTCCAGGGCATTGAAGTGTTTAGCATAAACTGACTTAATCCTTACAATATCCACCAAATACGCCAAGTAGTGCAATCTTTTAGCTCTAATGACCGCTTTGGTCTTAGTGTTTTTAATTCATTCATTAATAATGCTTTTTTGGGGTTTGCGACCACTAGACAAATTTAAAGGCTACCGCGCAGCTGTCCGCTGTTTCTATATACCTTTCAAATTAGCTAGTACTCTTGCCGCTCTTCTCTGTGCAATAAATACGCTATTCCACCCAGGAGAGCAGCCCCAGAATATGATACCATATCAGATGATGGATTAAAACTGAGCAAAGTAGTACGGGCACAAGGTGCACCGTTACACCGTTTACTCGCTTCGCTGAGGGAGTCGCACACACTATTCAACTTAGAGGTTACATTTGCGATGTGGCTGCACCATTTCACGTTTGGAATTACCATCCCAAGAAATTTAGTCAAAGACCCGATGTCTCTTAAACGATCTTTAATCCTCATTCCAACTGAGACTTCCTCCGGTACCTTTATCGTCAATACGTACGCCGCCTTCTGTTCACTCATCAACAGGGTATTTCTTGATAACCAGTTTTTGACATTTTGAATGGTTGAGTGGGCACAGTGGTTTAACTCGGTGATTGTGTTTGATGTTATCAGAATATTTGTGTCGTCTGCGTTTGATGTAAACGTTGGTAAATGAAAACACCCTCCGGGTCATTTACGTACAATAGAAAAAATACTTGCGCAATTATTAACCCCTGGGGAAGTCCCAAGTTAAGCTGTTTGATTTGATTTTTATTTTCTCTGTAATTACAACCCTTTGGCTTCTATTAGGTATTAGATTCGATCCGATCCAATCACAAGCCGTGCCTCGAATACCTAAGCGTTTAGTTTAGTCAAAAGGTAATTGTGATCCACCAGATCGTAGGCTTTGGTCAAATTGATGAAAATATAGCCAGAGCCTTCCGGCTCTTCTCCAAAGCGTTAACGACCTTCTTCAAAAAATGTCATACCTCTCCAGAAAATTTGAGATGCGAGTATTATTTTTCGAAAATTTTGAGAAACCGATACCAAGCTATTGGTGTATAGTTGAACAGATCGTCCTAAAATATCCCCTCTGATAGCGAACGATTTACTCAGTGGTTGAGCGATGTTTTGAGCGCACTTCTTCATGCTGGATGCGGGAATTGCATTTTCTCCTGTCTGGTGATTTATTGCGTTTAAGAGCATAATTACGTTGTACACTTTAAATTCCGTTGTTAGTTCCAGAAACAGATGAATTATGATACTGAACACCACTAAAATGAGATTTGTTAGATGGTAGTGTTGAGGCGAATTTTACTTTAAGCCGCTGTAACTGTTTTGTTATTGGGATTTGATCAAGCTTTGATTAGAAAAACACCTCTAATTTGGGCCTCTCTAGCTGCTGTTCGTTCGTACGTTAGAAGATACCCTACCCTGTATATTACAGAAAATAGATTTCAACTATTGGTACATATTAAACGTCAGCTTCGCATGATCTTAATAAATTGTATATTATAATTACGTCATTTTATTTAAGAGATATTTTAAGTACCTAGTAATAAGTAATATAGCCCCGCTTAACTGATATGATATTTTACCCTAATTATTACAAGTAGTTCAGTTACGTTACGACGCCGAAATATGTCATTAGCTTATAATGCGGTAATAAAATACTAAGTAGTCAAATTTGTGTGCCTGTCGTACTAATGAAATCAATTTGGAGTTTGAATTTCGTATCGCTTATTTTGTTAACTTTTATATTTTTCTAAAACTAAGTCTTCCTTTAATATTTTTGCCGCTTACAATTTTATTTCTTAACAAAGGTATCAAAAACAGTTCTGCAAAATCTGCTGCTATACCTATAGGTAAACTATTTTTGAAACTCATCTGGTCGATTTAATTGCACAGGTACTCGATTTTTCATAACTGAATCAGACGGAATATCTTTTACTTTTAAAGATAACAGAGATAAGGACTGCGTTGGAACTGGCTATTATATTTGATGCCACTGTTGCCGCCACCGTACTGGTGTACGGAAGACATAATATTGCAATACATAGTAGGTAATTTATCTTTGTGTGAAATTTCGTCTTTCAGGTTACTATAAAGTTATTTTTCTGAAAACATTGAGATATTTGCCACTTCAGTAATGTAAAACATACTGTTGTGTCTTCTTCGAATTCAGTATTACGAAAAATATAACTGAGTTTTTGCTCAACTAAATGATGACTCAACTTTGAAAAATGCCAAAATAGCTCCAATAAGTAGCAAACTAAATTGGGATTTAATCTTTATTCGACTCATCCACTTTCTCAAATAAAAAGATATTGAATTTTCTTTACAGAATAATCTTGGCTTTTAAATCGTATTAAATTCGGCTAAATCTAAAATTTCTGTAAGAAAATTGAATAATTCAAATAGAAATGTACTGCTAAGGTATTATGTGGAGACTTTTATATTCTTAAACATTCACACTTCGTGGTAAGTTTGCCAACTTTGCCAAAATGCGTCGTATTTAGTAAAACTAAAACTTTATGTAAAACGCTTAAACGTAACTCGAATTTTCTTCCAAGATAAGCTTGTAGATGTGGTCACACAACAGCAGCTACTGACAAACGGGATCCAACAACAAAACGTTGTGACAGAGTAATATGTTTACCTCGTTGCACCCTCGTCTGTGTGTTATTTATTAGAGGGTGCGGTCGCTTCTGTATTGCAATAGCTGTAATAGTTTCCATCATCCCGCTCACAGACTAAACTTGCCGTTTCCTTAAACCGCTCGTTGATATATGCAAGGTAGATTTTCTCAAGTAACTTATCCACGTTGACGTTGCGGTCTTTGAAAGTAATTAACGAAGATGAACGTTACGTAATAATGTTTAAAATTGAAAAAAAAAATACTTCTTTTGTTTCATAATACGGTTAGGGTTGAAACCACTTAAGTAATTAATTGCCGAAAGTATATCAATTTTAGGAAAACCTCAAGTCGACACTCTATTGCTGCGATGGTTAGCGGTAGGGTATAAAACCAATTTATATTTTCGACGCTACCTGATTTAATTTTAATTCGGTTGACTGCGAATAATGTTATCTGACAAACCGCGAAATTTTCTAATAAAATTGAAATACTTAAATAATCACGCTTTTTGTGAGAATATAAAATGAAACGAGAAAATTGGAAAATTACACAATACATTTTTTAATAAAGAAATCTAAGAGCTGGGGTATTTATTTTTATAAATTAGCGTTTTCTTCTTCAAAATATTTTTAATAAATTAGAAATTTTAATTTGAAAATGCATAATTAACTTTGCTCTTTTTAGGGTCGTTTTGACAAATTTATTCAATAAGAGTGGTGTTATTGTAGTTCGTTGAGCTTTCGATGCACCTACTCGATTTAAAAATATTTTATTGTGCATAGTTTTACCAGTTTTACTGTTACTTTATTCTCGCTGACTCTATCGAGTGAAAATCGATTCTCTTGCAAGATTTTATGTCTAATACTACTTAAACTCATTTTGAAACTTTGAGAAGCAACATTTTTTTAAATCGCATCTTGAATCTATGGGTGCGTTTAGCGGACAAAGCTGCTTAACGTAATCAGTCAACTATGCTGAGTATGCTGACATTCAGTGGCTTACAATCCGCTTAACCGTAAGCTGAGGGTCAGAATTCAGCATACGATGAATTTAGTTACCACAGAGCTGTTGTGCTGACTCTCAGCATACAGTTTAGCGGATTGTAAGCCGCTGAATGTTATCATACTTAAAGTAATCAGTCGACTATGCTGAAGCTGAATATGTGAGTATGCTGATATTCAGCTGCTTACGCTTATATGCTGAGAGTCAGCATACAATAAATTGTATTTGGCAGAGTGCTGTTATGCTGTATTGTATTGTATTGTACTCAGGGGTCGATTGGCTACGTGAGCCTTACAGAACTGCGACCAGCATTGATCTTTTGTTCATAACCCTGCTCGTATTATATTCTCAGGAATTCGATCTTGTCAACGAAGCCTAGAGTGTCCCTGAGAGACTTTCTTTTCATTTCTTCAGGCGTTAGTTGTGCCTGCCCTAAGTGTTTCAACCTAAGTCGAGCTAGTGCATCGCAATTGCAGAGACTGTGCTCGGTGGATTCGACCTCCGTTTCACATAGCCTGCATATGTCACTGTCTTCCAATCCCAATTTTTTGAGGTGGTACCTCACTGGGCAGTGTCCAGTAAGCAGACCTGTGATAAGTCTGATTTCGTTCTTTGATAGAAGAAGAAGCTTTTTAGCATTCGTAGACGAGTACTCAATGAATTTCTTCGCCTGTCTATGTCCTGGTATATTATGCCAGTGAGATTTTTTGTTCTCAGTTTCACATTTTTGGATCTTTTGTGCTGTTGTGCTGACTCTCAGCATACTATTTAGCGGATGTAAGCCGTCGAATGTCCGCATACTCAGCATAATTGACTGATTAGTTTAAGCATATTAGCTTAATGTAATCAGTGTGTTGATGCAGTGATTCAGCTGCTTACGCTTATGCTGAGAGTCAGCACACGATGAATTATAGTTGCCAGAGTGCTGTTGTGCTGACTCCCAGCATACGGTTTAGCGGATTGGAAGCCGCTTAATGTCAACATACTCAGCACAGTTGACTGATTACTTTAAGCTACTGCTTCTATGGAACCCCTCTGTGGGTGACGTAAGTCACTAGCACTAAAAAGAAACGATATCTCTTACAAGTAATCGTTTTATAATTTTGGTAACGTATACATAAGGCCTTAAATATGGACTAATAAAAATTTTAACAATTTCTACAGAAATCGACATCATAAAACGACTACCCTATCAACCTTAATATTGTAAGTGGCTCACCCTGTATATGTAAACAGCCGCTATCCCAACATCTCCGTATTTACTTCAAAGAATATTTAAAATCGTATGATGTAAAAAGAGAGCTTACAATAGAAAATACGGTCTCAACTGAATAAAAACAAAAATAAGTTCGACGAAAAACGAGATCAAACTGAAAATTGTCTACCCATCGTTATCTCTAGAGTAGATATAGCATATGGTATAGATATAAGGATAGTCAGAAGACAAATTCAAAGCACAACCAAAACAATTTGCAACACACAAACCTTTTCGACTTGTTTGTCAATCACGAAACGATTTATAAAACAAACATAGCATTCCGTTCAAGCTCAAGAAAACAATCTTAGCAAAAGTTTGAGAAAAACCTTCTTTTATTATTATTTTGTATTGAATATTGCATTTTTCATTGTATACACTATACACTACTACAGCAAATAGTTATTTCTTTCAGTGTTAGTTTCTATTAAAAAAGTTTTAATCATCGCATAAAGTTTCTTTCGAGGTTTTTTTCTTAGACTGCGCTTTTGAAAATGAAAATAACAATATAATATTGGTCATAATTTCTTTCTTATACATAACGCATGTTTCGTTGAAATTCTTTGCGAAAAGAACGCGTAGAAATTGCGTATATATATCGCATCTATAAATTTAATAGTGAGTGTATCAACAGACACAAAATTCAGTAGGCAGAAAGGGGTGCTATCCTTAAACAAAGTTATTTGTCCGCTTCAAGCAACCTCGACAGGTGCTGACAAATTGCGTTAACTTCGATTCTGTTTTATTCTGTTGTGCTTTCAATAAAATTAAACTTATACTCGTATACGGTTATTGTAAATTTAATTACATTACTTTTGTTAGCCGTTGCGTATATTTAAATCCTCTACGATTAATTATTATTTTAAAGCAACAATTGCGCCTACGCAATAAATTACAAAGTGAGAGAAAAGCCACCCACGTATTTAAAAATGGAGTTAGGAACGATTTCGAAATAGTGGAATTAAATTATATTCTTTATTTTCAGACTGAACTTGGCTTTACACTCAACGCAAATATGTTCTTTCACCCTTTTCTTTCTCTCAGGAAATAAAATTCGATTTGACCTAGTATTTACTCGCAACGCTTTTTAGCTAACATTTTTCTCTAGTAAAGGACGGGAGTTTGAACATTGACATCTGCAAGAAAAAATACAAGGCGGTTTTTCACGAAGTCTTAATTTTTTTAACGACCCACTTTGCTGAACATTAGTATGTGACCCACATTTACGGACTATCACAAATCTGGGTAATCTATTCCCTTTCTAAAAATATGAGTAGTAGTACCTAAGGGTCATTTTACAAAGGAAAATAATGCGTGTAACTAGTCATGGACATAAGACGAGACGAGATGAGACGAGAAATGCAATAATCTCCTCTCGTCTCGTATTGACCAAGACCAGTCTCGTCCCGTTTCTCGTCTCGTTTCATAAAATTCCGGTCTCGTCTCTGTCTCATCTCGTATTGCTATTATCTTTACGCTTGTGATAAAATAAAAAAGTGCACAGAGAATTCGCCCGCAAAAATCTTATAGGTCAAAAGAAGTTTATAAACACTGTGTCTTTGCTGCTATAAATGAAAAAAAAATGTTGCATTTTAATCCTGCCCTAACTATTTCCTATAGTTGGTACGGCCACTATTCGTTTCTTTAGACGTAACTTATAGTTATAGTCCAAGTCAGGGCCGTGTCTATCATAAGGACAGTTCGTAAAAAAGCCTCAGGCGGCCAATTGTGGGGGCTAAAAGTGCAAGAGGCTAGCTGTCCCTCCCTAAATGATGATGTATATAGCGATGCCGTCAATTTTTACCCGAATAGGTGTTTATAAACAAAATTGTCGTCGCTGGGTTAGTGAACATTCACATACTATTTACCAGCAATCTGTGCGGACATACAAAAGGGCACGGTTTATTGTCGATTGAATCGTACTTTTAAGAACGAATCAGGTATAACGTGTCAATCGTGTTGGCTATCTCCATCATGAGATGCTAAATCAATTTTTTTATGAAATCAATTTAGACTAGGGCGAAATGTGGTTTCAGCTGGACGATGCAACATGTTGCAACGAACGTGAAACGCTCTGACGCACCGAATTTCTTGGTCGTGTTATCTCTTGCAACAGAGTGAAATATCTATTGGTAGATAGCGGAAGTCTTGCGGTCTAACCGTTATACCTTCTTCTCTGGAGCTATATGAATGTGAAAGAGAGGCTTTATGCCAACAAACTGGCCGTACGAATTCTTTGATACAGTATTTTTAACCCTAAAGCTACCGTACGGGGTACCCGGGTACTTTTTTGAGTTTAAAAGCCTATAACTTTTTTTATTTTAAAGGAATATTATTGAGACTCTTTGACATCTTGTAAAATTTAATTCTTTATACGAAAATATTAGAGGGGCACAAAAAAATTAAGTGAGATGGGATATTTTTGTAATTTAGTAACTTACACCTTAAACCTACCGCATGGGGTACCCGGGTACCTCGCGGCTCCGTGAAGTTAGCCCCCCAACTTGATTTTTTTGAAGTGCCCTTTTGTCACAAATTAGTAACTAATTAGTAACTATTTGTAAGCATAAAATCAAAATTTGTAACTCAACCGTTACGCCCCTAAAAAAATAAAACGTTTTGGGGGCCAGCTTCTCGGGGGCCCCCAAACTATCACTTTTCCAAAAAATGTTTGGGCCAAAAATTAGTAACTAATTTGTAACTATTTGTAACCTAAAAATTAAAATTTGTAAGTCGCGTATAAAGGACGTAGGAATAACCAAAATTTTGGGGGCTAACTTCCGGGAGCCCCCAAACTTTGAGTTTTGGAAATTTTTTTTCGGCCAAAAATTAGTAACTAATTTGTAACTATTTGTAACCTAAAAATTAAAATTTGTAAGTCACGCATAAAGGACATACGAATAAACAAAATTTTGGGGGCTAACTTCCGGGAGCCCCCAAACTTTGAGTTTTCGGAATTTTTATTTTGCTAAAAATTAGTAAGTAATTTGTAACTATTTGTAAGCTAAAAATTACAATTTGTAAGTCTCATCTCGTGGAGTTACCTCGTGTCAAATTTTGGGGTCCGTGAAGTTAGCCCCCAAAGTTTAGTTTTTTGAAGTGCGTTTTTGCCACAAGCTAGTGACTAATTTGTAACTATTTGTAACCATGAAACCAAAATTTTTAAATCAACCGTTAGTCTTTAAAAAATTAATTAAGATTCAATATGTTTAGTGTTGCCAATACCAATTAATAAGCCTGCGTATAGGAAAGTTGAGGTAATGAAGGGTGTACTTAGGTATCAGTATCACTCAAAAAAGATTTCTGTTATAGAGGCATATGAGACATTGCGATGAAGTAAACAACATTAAAAATGTTTTGCGGACTGTCGTCCAATTAAACTTAAGCTTTGGTATTTTGAAAATTATACGTGTAGTCTCGTTAATCTGAACTAATAGAAACCTGGCCTCATTCGGATTACAGATAAGTTCGGATTACTGGATAACCTTTAAAAAACAAAATTTTGCATATAATTTTGCCAGATAGGCACCCCTTGGGCACGTTCCTAATGGAACCAAGTAAACACGGCTTTTTCCATAGCAGGATTTTCAATAGGTTTAAATGTTTTTCGTTTACCTGGACCTTTATCGGTGGTAGAGGCTATAAAATCCATCTTTTTTTAATATCGCATACTGCAGACTTTCTTACATTGTAGAATTTAGCCACACTTGCAGTTGTTTGGTTCTCATTAACTTACTAATAATTTCCATTTTTTGATTTAGGTATAGTTAGCGTTGTGTGCTTTCGTTTTTCCATTTAGAATTTTTAACAAGGCATACTCATGTTCTATAGGTACTAACTACCAACTCCCAAACTGTTAGACCAACAAAACGTAGATACGTGCTTGATTCACAGAAAATTAAAAGTCCAATCTAGCAAAAATAAGTTATCCATTTATAAATAAATAATGTTTGTATTAAATATTTTCCGCCGTACCACTTCTGTAATCCGAACACTATTCTATAATCCGAACATTTTATTAGTTATGTTCGAATTATAACTAATTGTGCAGACTACTGAGTTTTCTGTCTTTTGTTCGGATTACTGGATGTTCGGATTATGAAGTTTACACGTATAAGTAAATACGTTTTCTATTAATTTTAGCTAGCTAAAAGCCCATGCATATGATTTTCATTTCTACAAGGGTGTTGTATTACTGCTCAGTGAGAATATTTAAGATATTTTGAAATGGAACATCCTGTATATTTGATATATTTTGACTTGGCATTAAGTGGCCTGCATGCCCATATTAATTATTTAAAATTTTACTGCGGCGTTGCAAATTACTAATTTTTTTCTCTAAAAAATGCCTACAACAGGCTCTACTTTATAAAATCGTACTAAAGCCGTTGTGCTAGCAATAAAACGATTTTTTTTCTGAATAGCTAAAGCTATATCGTCCATGCGTTAAAATTAAATGAAAGATTTTAAATTGTACAGGGTGTTCATTCAAGCCACTAAAAGCTACTAATTTTCAAATGACTCGCTATTTTTAAATGAAACACGCTATATGTATATTTTTCTATTTGGATTTCGGGCAAAATTTGGATTTTAAATATTCAAAAATGCAGGGTGTTCTATTGTACTTCTTTAAGATTCTTAAAATTAAATGAACATATGAACAATTTAATAGATTTTTTTTAATGTTAAAGAGGATAGTCATTGCTACATAGGAAAAAAATGTCGTTATTATTGCTTGAACAACGGCTTTAGTACGATTTTAAAAAGTAACGCCTGTTGCGGGCAATTTTTGTAAAAAAAAATAACTTGGCAACGCCGCAGTAAAATTAAAAAACTTAATATGAGCATGTAGGCGACTTAGGCCCAGTTGTGTAAATTAGATAATCTCTGAGTCAGAGTTAACTCCACGATCTGAATATAAGGTTAGATTTTAGCGGGAATTAGATTAGGTTAGCTCATAAGCATTTGGTTCAGGATTAACCCATCCATTTTCTAGAGTCGAATATATTTGAATTTTACTCAGAATTAGTTGTTGATTTAGGTTGATCGTGGAGTTAACTCTGACTGCGAGATTAGCTCGTTTATACAACTGGGCCTTAAAGACTAGGGGTTTAAATTTAAAAAATTTTGTTACAACTATTTTTATTACTTATTATTTATATTATTGATAATGCCCAAAATCTTAAATTAGGAAACCACCAGTAGAATTTTGCCTTTACCCTATATTTTTTTGTTTTGACAATACAGGGTGATTCTTTATGTGGTATACCTACAACTATAACATTGGGATCTCAGAAATGGTAAGAGAATTCCTTATGAAAGTTCAAAATTTTAAAATTTTAAAGTGATTCCTTTGATATTAAACTAAAAACAGCATGAGCTGCGCAAAAACCCAGCCCATGAATGAATTTTGATGAAATTTTTTATTGAATTCTTGATGCCCGAAAGATCAAAGTTTATACCCTAAAAACGTATGCATTTGCCTCAACGCTTTCTTAAACCACTTCTTGTTAATTTATTAAATTAATCTTAAAAATTGGCTGAAGAAGAATCTTTTACTCACAATTTAGGGTGGAAACTTTGGATAATAATTGGTAGCTAAAAAATAAATTTATCGAAAAAAAATTCTAAAAGAGCATGATGCAATTAACATTTTTAAGTATCAATAATTAATTCAAACTGCGACTTTACAAGAACACACAATTTTTGTTATTAGCAATAACTATCGAAAAGGCGATATATTTTAGTCCTCTGTAATTCGAAATATAAATGTAAGGTAATACACATCAACGAAGGCATATTATTTTTATAGATTCAGTAATAATTGATCATTTATAATTGATGAGACAAGTTTTCTTGTTATGAGCAGGGCCGCCTTTAGGGGGGGGGGGGCGAACAGGGCCTGGGCCTCGCGCTTTTTTTCTTACTTTAAGGCCTCGCGCTTACGATCGTTTATCATATTCTTTAGGAGAAATTTTCTTAATAATAGTCTGGAAGCCTTATAGTATGTACATGAAAAATTTTGAAACGTATTTATTGCAAATTAATGAATCGTCCTCATAACTTCAAAACTATTTAAAGTTTTACAACTCAAATCTCATATAAGTAATTCATGATAATTTAGCTACATCATAGTCAAATAGATTTTTATAAACGAAAGAGTTGGTTAAAAAATGATCCTTGAATTATGATGCCTACACCAAACCAAAAAACAAAATTTACCCTCTCCGTAATCTTTTAGAAATATTGCGGAAAATAACAATATTGGCATTTTTAATTTTGTCTCTACAATCGTTATTAAAAAATGAAAATACACTATCTCACGAGAGCTTTTCTGGGTCTTTCAGATGTTGCTAATAAATTTTCGTTACCATTAGTTAATCATTATTCGTTATCAACAACAAGTTGATCCAAGCTCTGTTAACCTAGAAAATCAAAAACATTTTGCCATTAAAAGTTTTTGAATATT
This sequence comes from Malthinus flaveolus, assembly GCA_950108345.1. Taxonomy (NCBI): domain Eukaryota; kingdom Metazoa; phylum Arthropoda; class Insecta; order Coleoptera; family Cantharidae; genus Malthinus; species Malthinus flaveolus. Next base: position 67,110,693 of record OX467285.1, read on the forward strand.
TTTTGTCCGACCCCCCCATGATTGTAAAAATGTCAATCGGCCCAATATCTCAAGTTTGCTGACTCCTGGCCGTAGAATATTAAAATCTATTAAATTTACGCTTCAGTATTATACTTACCTGTACTATAGTACAATTAAATACATATTTTATTTCAATATAGAAACCAAACCCTAATTCACTTCTGTTTTCACTAAAATCCATTAAATGTTTCTCCTTTTTAAAAAATCCGCCTGCGGCGCAGATTCATATAGGCCTCGCAATTATTTTAGCCCTGGGCTTCGCATTTCCTAAGATCGGCCCTGCTTATGAAAATCACAATGCCTCTATAACAGAAATCTTTTTTGAGTGATACTGATACCTAAGTACACCCTTCATTACCTCAACTTTCCTATACGCAGGCTTATTAATTGGTATTGGCAACACTAAACATATTGAATCTTAATTAATTTTTTAAAGACTAACGGTTGATTTAAAAATTTTGGTTTCATGGTTACAAATAGTTACAAATTAGTCACTAGCTTGTGGCAAAAACGCACTTCAAAAAACTAAACTTTGGGGGCTAACTTCACGGACCCCAAAATTTGACACGAGGTAACTCCACGAGATGAGACTTACAAATTGTAATTTTTAGCTTACAAATAGTTACAAATTACTTACTAATTTTTAGCAAAATAAAAATTCCGAAAACTCAAAGTTTGGGGGCTCCCGGAAGTTAACCCCAAAATTTTGTTTATTCGTATGTCCTTTATGCGTGACTTACAGATTTTAATTTTTAGGTTACAAATAGTTACAAATTAGTTACTAATTTTTGGCCGAAAAAAAATTTCCAAAACTCAAAGTTTGGGGGCTCCCGGAAGTTAGCCCCCAAAATTTTGGTTATTCCTACGTCCTTTATACGCGACTTACAAATTTTAATTTTTAGGTTACAAATAGTTACAAATTAGTTACTAATTTTTGGCCCAAACATTTTTTTGGAAAAGTGATAGTTTGGGGGCCCCCGAGAAGCTGGCCCCCAAAACGTTTTATTTTTTTAGGGGCGTAACGGTTGAGTTACAAATTTTGATTTTATGCTTACAAATAGTTACTAATTAGTTACTAATTTGTGACAAAAGGGCACTTCAAAAAAATCAAGTTGGGGGGCTAACTTCACGGACCCGTACCTCGCTGTTATTTGCTTGTATTTCATGAGGAATCAATCAATTAAAAGTAGAAGTATTCGAATTATCCATTTATATTATACATTTTTATATTATAAATAATTATTATTATTATAAACAATAATTATTACTAATTAGAAATCGCAAAAAAAGTTAGTGATGAACTTTTGTACTTGCACAATCGATAGATCTAATGGAAGTCGGTGAGATATGCCCATCACAGACAAAATTTTTACAACTTTCTCATCTCTTCCTCGTTTTCCTGTTTGGCATCTTTTCACAATTCTTCCAAATTATGCAACAACCAATTACCCTCAGTCGTTCAGTTTTATCCCGTTCTTGAACGTTTATTTGTGGCTGTGGTTTTTTAATGTTTACTTTGACGCCAAGAAATGATAACAATGCAATTTTTATCAAAATAAAATTGAATAACTAATCCTTTAGTTCCCTAGTTCACAATCCTTAATCCCTAATCCCTAGTTTAGTTAGTATAGATCCTATATACTTCGATCTAGTATGGATGGCATACAAAGAGTTTTTCCTAAATCTTTTAAAATTTCCCTACGTTGATTTGATTTTGAAGGCAGCTAATAGGGTGATTATCAACAAAAATTATTTCTATGATTCTGGACACGGATTATTTGGAAAGATGTTGCAGTACAAAATAAAAATAAACCCTGTTGTAAATGTCCACGACGCTATGCCCACAGAAAGCGCATGTAATCTTTACAAAACAGCTTTACTTTTGAGACGCAAATAGTCATTTGCTGGTTATAAATAAATTTTGAATTAGGTAAAATGGCGTGGGAAACAAACAATTGTTTTCTGGGCACTGTCGAAATAAAGCACGTGTCGACACAGAGTTTATTTGTAAAAATATTGCAGTGTAATATAATATAAACTCCGTTGTAAATGCCGACGACGCCATGTCTTCACAAAACCGCTCCAATTTGACAACAAAAATTGTTATTTTAATTTTTTTTAAATTATAATTTAAAAAATAATACATTTGCAAGATGCAATAATAATTAATATCGCTCAAATATAAACTAATTAGCTGTATTACTACTCATTCTCCATGTAAAATATGCAGGGTACCCGGGTACCCCGTGCGGTAGGTATAAGTTGTAAATTTGTATGGTACCATGAGGGTTAAACTTGCAGTGAGTGGAGTCAGTTTTATTTTATTTTTTCGTTCCAGGAGTTTTTGGATTTTTCAAAAGAGGTTTCTAGTTTACTGCTTCGACTAGGTACTTCAAAAAGGTAAGATTTTTTTAATAATATAAAAATTTTTTTTGTTGGTATAGACGTATATCTTTTATTACTCGAAAATCTTCACATAAAGATATGAACATATATGTTCCCAACCGCTTAAATTTTTTGATACAGGGTGCTAAAGTTTTGATTTTAAAATAGTCATTATTTATTATCTCCGAAAGTACTTCAGATATTATTTTCAATTTTGGTATGCGTTAATAGGATATTAAACCACATCTTTTAGTTGAAAAAGTTTTTGAGCTGAGGACCCTAAAATATTAGCTTGTCATTAAGGAAAACTGTGTATTTGTGTCTACTTTGCTGCTGGAGATAGGTGACGGGCAGGCCTCAACTTACCATTAGGTTAAAATTTCGGAACTCAATTTTAAACCGTTTGGTTTGACCTTGAACCTTCCAAAAATTTTGTCTGGGACGCAATTTACTTTAAATTCGGGGCGGAGAGGAAGGGATGTTAAAAATTTGCACACAGGCGGCCATATCAATAACATTTTGTCATCTCGATAACCGAAATGGCACTTTACCTAAGCAGAAATTAGTTTTTTTTGTATTCTCACGACAACCTTGATATTCTAAAACTAAAATCTGATTAAAAGTCTTTTTAGACCAAGCAGGGCGGCATCCCAAATCATGAAAACGAGGTTAAAAATGTTTTGATTAATTATACCTATAAATAGTAAAGTCATTCCGGGGACATACTGTATACTATAATGATTTAGGAACCTACTTTCAGTAGAGACTGCACAAAACTGCACAAAAAAGCACAAACAATAATAATTTGTTGTGACGCTGTTTCGCTGTTGTAATTCAATCTTCATTTATTTAACTTTTTTAATTGGTTTTAGAAAGAATTTTTGTTAGTGACAGAAGATAATAATTCTTAATATTGTAATGCATTTATTTTTTCGTTCAATAAACTTTATAAAATTAGTAGGTAGTTTGCAGCATAAAGATTAGTGCTTTGAAGTTTTCAAGAGCTTCCTTTACTGCTTTCTAAAAGCGGTTTTACTGTGTACCTTGATTAAATAGATCTCCACTGTCGCAGTTTCAGTTCTGATTGTATATTTGCTCTTAAATAAAAAGATTTTGTAACGGCATTTCAAGTGCTTTGTATAATCTTAATTATACTAATTACTGTATGTGCCGGATGCAGAGTAGTAATAGAACGTTCCTTTCTTAAATGCTCTTCTACACTTACTATGCTTATGTTATAAGTAGGTTTACAAAAGTTTAAGTAATTAATTTATTTGAAAATGAATAGATAAAAGGTCTGAAACGTTTATGAATGCGAGAAATATACAGTGTGTTTATCATGAAATCGTGTCCCAAAATCTGTCACTATCTCCCGGTCTATAAGGACCAGTTCCACCAACTCTCATTAAAGAATTTAATCACGGTCTATGGGAAATTGTCATGACAAGTCATTGTTTATTCATTGATTACTGCTCTTAACCGTGATTTACTTCTCATCACAGAGAGTTATCGTGGGACAATTAATACAAACAAAATCATAATATTTACATTCTCTTCAATCGAGCCTAAACTATATTTTTGGTTACCTACTTTATTTGTTTTTACCTATGGATATTTCAAAGTTCGTTCAAGAATTTTATTAAAATGATAGCTTTGAGTAGGTACTGACAAAACAAAGAACTTATCGGATAAAATGTAAAATCAATTCAAATCTATGGAGTTTTTTAATGAAATTTCAAATGAGAGTTTAAAAGTCATGGCATATAAATAATGTAATCTGTAACTGAATTCGTGAAATTCAATAATTTAGGGTGGAGTCAATAGTGGATATAGTTTGGTCCTTTATTAATTGAAGTGTTTGCACTAAAATTGGAATCAAAAATTATCACGCGATAGATATAATTTCATAAACTAATAATGGCTTAGTTAGGGTTTCTTATGTTAGGACTCTCTACTGTGGTTGAGGTAATACGAAAAGTAAATTAATGTCACAATAGGCCATTTGCACGACATAAAATCAACAAATGGTGTGAAGTGTAACGGTTTTTCTTAAATCTTTTACAGTTTTTATTAAGCAGTAATAAATAAATCAACTACTTAAAAGTGGGTGTCAATCTGTCCACCTGAACGTAAAAATGGCGCCTAGTATATCCCCAATATGCCTTTTGTTCTACAATTTCCTCTTTTACTATTCCGTAAGTCTTCTTATATTGTTTTGGCCGAAAAGGGAGAGCTCTGGTTTACTGAACTCGACCCAAGTATTCCGTGCCATAACAAATTTATTCAGCAAATAAGCATTGGAAGTTGGAAGTAAACAACGCGGTTGTATTATATTTTCGACGAGCAAAAAGTACTAGTACAAATTTTCGCAGAGGCTATTCACGCAAGAACTAAATACCTACTAGATGTGAAACTGAGTGTAAAAAGAAATATGAGAGTTTAGATTGAACTAGAGGACATTTTTAGGACCGCTGCTGTGAAGTGTAAGCTATATTTTCATATTATCAATGTAAACGCGACTGTCGCAAAGTTTGCAACTCTGCAAGACCGCTAACCAATATAAACCAGGTAGCAGTATAGTATTCTTGATTTTAAATCCACCTTTTAGTCGTTTTTTTATTTTATTTTGTAGTGCTGAAGTTTTCGTACAAAAAAACCGTTTCTTTTATTGCTAATTTGTCCTCTTCTGCAGTTCATACGTTATAGTAGCTGCTAAAGCGCTAGAACTAAGATATTCTTACCATATACGTACTTTCGTGTAATATTTTGAATTTCGGTGTAAAATGATTTCCTCCTAACATGCATAAAAGCTTTTTAGTCGTTAGTTTGCCCCTTTTCGTGGAGCTGACAAACCGAATCGGATATAAAAAGTGAAAGGAAAGCACTATGAAGGCTGTTTCTTCATTATATTTTTTTATAAATTTTTTAACTGAAAACTTCCCTTATGTTGCCCACGAGGGAAATACAATGAAACTTTTGTTTACCATTACACATAAAGTAATTTTGAGGTCAATTTGTCAACTCCTGCAGGATTTATGGCCAACAGAAACAAACAAACAATTAAGTGATAGGATCTGCTGTTGTCCGATATTCTAAAAATACGATATTCGTACATTTTTTATATTCGGCTGTAAACCACTAATTTACTTCCAAATTACAACATTGTAACGTAATTTATAAGTTTTTCGTTTACGATAAAATTCACATTTTCCTGTTTAGAATCTTAAAATAAAGTTATTTCACGTAAACATGTTTAGTTTTCTACTCAAAATTTGCTTCACATAATCGATGGTAAATTAAGTTGAATGCAGCAACGAAAATACGCCAATCGTTGCTCTGCCTCTCCAACTTTCTAACAAAAAGCTCTTAGACTTGATTATCCGTTTTTTTGCACTTCTTAAGGCCCACTTTAAGTGTTTTTAAATTGGACCACGGCAATCACGATAATTGTTCATTTTATAAAATGATAACGCAAAATTGCTATCGCAGGGTTAATTATTTCTCGAGCCAGATTAATTCCTTTTTATTTTGCGCGTTAATTTGACATTTCTTATTAAGTTTAAAGGATGGTTTTTATAAAATTACAAGTGAGAAAAAATTTGTAGACGAGTCCGAGAATGTAGTTTTCGATAGATACAATTGACAAGGATATCTAAAAAACAAAATGACCGTGACTTGTTTATAACATTCAATAAGCGTACGCTTTACCAATAAAATTAATGTAAATGGGGGAATTAATTATAGTTTGTATATTCCGATAACGTCTAAACGACAATTTGCTGGCCTGTTAGACCCTGCGCTTTGGGTCTTTGAAAACGAAATTTTCACGAAACACTCGGATAAAATCAGCTCGTCTGGTCACTCTAAACGACATTGTTGATAACGACATTAGATACAGCAGAACGTTTGTTTCTAAATAAACATCATCACGATCCAGGAAATTATTTAGAAATGTTGTTAGATTCTGGATTGTCTTCTTCTTGATGTTCTGCTCAATAATTGTTGCAAACTTTATTAGAGTTTTTACTTGATTTATTGCTGTTCGCGATCTCAAAAATAAGCTTATATTGAATAAGAGTAGGTTTAACGTTCACTGATCATGCAGATGGCACCGAAAGGCTAAGAGTAGAGTCCCAAAATTTCTGAATTGTTCTTTGCCTTTAAAATAAAACTGAAATCTGCAGAGAATTTTATTCTTGAAAAATCTGTTTCGTTCCTATAATGTACGATATTGTACATACAAAAACCGCTAAGCCGTCCACAGACTCCACAGACCTTGTGATTGTTCATCGGTCATCCAGACAAGCCGTCATGATTAGTTTTCAAGCCAGATGAGCGCACAGACCTCGTGATTTTTCATCGATCATCGTAACAAACCATCGCGATTGAAATTCATGTTTGTCATGATGACCGATGAGCGATGAAAATCACGAGGTATGTGGGCTCATTGGGCGTGAAAACCAATCACGGCGGCTTGTCACAATCAGCGACGAACGATGAAAAATCACGAGGTCCTAACATATCCTAGTAACTCATACTAGTGTAACTGAGGCTTTTTTATTTCACCATTTTAGTGTAATTACACAGTATAGGTAGGTTTAATGCTTCTTGTTTTAATTTAAGTAGAGCAAAAATAATGTTTAGTGCTTCTATCGTGGGGATTTTATTATACAAATTGTCTGTTTGACGTTTTGCATTGTCGTCTATGGAACTATACAATAGATATGTCTCTGCAGGTAATGGCATTGGTTTGTGCTCACTACCAGTTAATATTTCAATAGAAAATCTGGAATCACTTGAAACTTGAAATATATTTATTTGTATATTCATTGAATTTAAATTTTTAAACATATTCATCAATTTTTATCAAAAATCTGTGAATTGTTGCAAAATATGTGTTCTAATACCGACAGAGTATAATCCAGCAGAGTTACAAAAGTTTTATTTGTTAAATAGCTTATGTGCTAACTTAATTGTTTATTGTAGCTTTTTGATGATAATAATATAACATCCCACGATCCCACATAGTGTGCATGTTAAAATCGCTTGTTTGCTAAAATAAGAGAAGTTCTATAAACTTGTGAGACGCTGTAAAAGGGCTATTTACAATTTTGCTTTTGCTTTTGAGTGGTGTATTTTGAAAACGTAATAATTGTATTAAAACAAAAGGTTGTTTTTGAATAAAAAAGCTTTGTTTTTAAAAACGTATAATTGAAATGCGAATCTAAAACTCGAGTGCGGACTTTAAATACGAGGCTGGCAGGGATAGATTCCGTTATACTTGCTCGGTAATTTCACAGTACCTCTTTGGAAATAGGAAATTTTTCCACATGGAACCATTGCGGATCATTACAGTATTCCAATAAAATTTTAAATAATTGAAAATGCTAATATTTAGGCGAGTATGTATTTAAATAGACGTACTATACCAGGGGTGGCCAACTTTTGTGTAATACATAAGATCTACTTTTTTTCTTCAAAATGTGTTGCGATCGACTTGTTGTCGGGGGTGGATCGACTCAACGTTACCCATCCGGCCAAATTGTGTTAAAGATGCCCGTCATGGGCATAGCAATGTCACCGCATGCAAAATGTTTTGATTCTTCAAGGTCAAAAGCGAGTCACTTCTAAATAATTTAAAATTTAAAAAAAAATAGAAAAGCGCGTGACAAAAGTAAAGCAACTCAAAGCTAGAAATTATTACTGTTCCATTATTTTGTATAATTTTTCGGCGTCGTCGCGTCTTGGAAGATATAAACTTTTGAAGAACTTTATTAGGGAGTAATGATTTGTTGCTTTTTTTTACCCTAAATTAATTAAGGAGAGAAAAATTTGCCGACCATCTCGGGAATCGAACCCAAGGCAGCCATTTCCGGTGACTGTACAATACCAATCGCATCAACTAGGCGGCTTGTTAATCTCTCCTTGCGACTCGCCGTATATCATAATCATACATTCTCGAGATCGCGAAATAAACACACAAATTTAACAACTTTAACAATTATACGAATCGCCGTACTTTTAAAATTAAAAATCCGTAGTAAAAAATTGTATTTATAAAATCCACCGTATGCTTGCTTGCATACCATTTGTAATGAATAAGTTAATTCAAGAATGTGTAATTAATACTGAAAAAGCCCGAATATTTATAAAAAAGTACGGCGATTCGTATAATTGTTAAAGTTGTTAAATTTGTGTGTTTATTTCGCGATCTCGAGAATGTATGATTATGATATACGGCGAGTCGCAAGGAGAGATTAACAAGCCGCCTAGTTGATGCGATTGGTATTGTACAGTCACCGGAAATGGCTGCCTTGGGTTCGATTCCCGAGATGGTCGGCAAATTTTTTTCTTCTTAATTAATTTAGGGTAAAAAAAGCAACAAATCATTATTAATTAAAAATTAAAAATTCCTAGTAAAAAATTGTATTTATAAAATTTATTAGGGAGGTTTATATCAATAAGTGATTACTTATCGAGGAATGTTGTAGGGCGTATACGCCGTTTTATTTCTTCCCATAAGTCCGTGGATTGTGCCGGTCACTTTAAAATCGCTTGAAACCACTCTTTGACCAACTGGGAATTGTACTTTGGGTCGTTATCTTGCTGAAATATGAAACGCAATTGCATTTCCCACTCTACGTAAGGCAGCATTATATTTCAAAGCATATCTCAACGATCCATGATTCTATCAATGAAATGTAACGGTCCTAGTTTGGTCATAAAAAGAAAAGCAGTCCCGTGCGAAAGCGTTTGGCGTTACATTGATTTGCCATGCTTAGGCCGGTCGTTCATTTATACGACATGTCGTATACGACATGTCTGCAGACATGTCGTATCATTTTTAAACCAAGAAAACAAGAAATAACTTGTCTGTCAAGTGTACGAATCTCAATTAATAAACACAGGTTTAAAAATGATACGACATGTCGCAGACATGTCGTATACGACATGTCGTATAAATGGACGACCGGCCTTAATGGTAGACGTAACGTACTTTGGATTAAATCTTGGACTGATTAGCCGTCTCACACGCTTCATCCCATCTGAATTAAATATTTTATAAAGACTATAATCGCTAAATAAAACTTTCCTCCAGCCGTAAACTGTCCAGTTCAAAGGTTCCGGTGCGAATTCGAGCCTGGCTAGCATGTTTTCTCTCGAAATAAGTGGTTTCTGTGCCGGACGTTTGCTAAACAGTTTAGCTTCAACTTAGAGTCTCTGAATTGTTCTTTAACCAACTTCTATTTCGGAAATAATTCTGGAGGCAAACTTCCTAAGATAATTTTGAGAAATTCTTTTGATGCGTCCTCCTATCCATCCAAATTGTGGTTTTCCTGGGTCTTCCCAACTTCGACATGTTACCCAAGTGCCCTCTTGTATTATAAAACGCCGCAATTATTTTTGAAATTATATATTTTGACAAAATATCAGCTTGCTTTTTATTTTCCAAAAAAGCGTTTGTCAGCGTTGAATACCTCTTGGCATGGCTGAACATTTGAACAATCTGAACATGTTGAAAATAGATTGTAAAAACTTGAGAAAATTAAGAAAATATTACCTTTACTAAAAAAGTTTTTTGATAGAAAAACTAAGCAGTTGCTTTACTGCACTGACTTGCACTGTTTGTGTCTGAAAAGTTGCACGCATTTCAACTGTTTGGTTTGCTGGTTATAGAAAAAATGAATTGATGTTGGTGACAGCAGCCTTACTTTTTCAAATGTGTTGCTCTACTTTTGTCCGACAGTGACCGATTCTTGCCTGATTGGCCTCGCTATCGACCAAAATTCGCTTCGCGATTGACCGAGACTTGTTGGCCACCCCTGTACTATACGACTTACTCTATTTCTACCAATTGGATCTTATAAAATGTACAACTACCTTTTAAAATTATTGCTTAGTATTACTTTTTTCCTTTTAGTACAGGAGTTTTCTTAAATTAGTTTTTCTCTAAAAGCTTTAAATAGTTAAGTTTATAATATTTTATATTGTCGTATAGGTACGTATACGTAGTTTGAATCTTTCCACTTCTATGCGAACGAAAAGAAAGCTCACTCGTTATGTGTAGGACGAATGAATGTAATGTTCTAGGTAGGTACCTACTTATTCTAGTGTAGTGTAAAGCTTTAAAGTAATATTCAATTACGCTAAAGTAGTACATGCCACTCTAAGGCTCTAAGGGCATCTTATTGCAAATTATCAAACGAATCATTTTAATTTAACTCAAATGTTATGTAATGTCGGCAAAAACGATTTGTTGGCGAAACTTCCAGAGCGTCTTGTGAAGCATAAAAGTTTTTAATATTCAACTTGGGTAGATTTAGTGAAGGAAATAAAATATTTTTTTTATTTTAAATTTTTAATATAGCTCTACCAATGCTCAACAAAGCATTTTTACTAGTTATATCCTAGCAATAGTAAATTGTCACAGCTGCAAAGTGTCTAAAAATATTATCAAAACAGTGCACCAGGTTTCATAAAAGTCTTAGCTATATTGAAGCTATGGCAATATTCATCATCATCACGACCTGTGCTCGTGTTTTCATCCATCATTCTAAAGCTCATATTTGTTATACCCCTTATACAATGGCTTACCTTTACAGACGCAAACACCGTTTTGCATACCAAAAACTTCTAATAAAGTTTCTTATTTCTTTGATTTACAACCTTTCATTTAATTATTTACCCAATTCGACTCTCTATTCTTACGAATTCAAATAAGTAGAAATGAAAGGATTTGGGCAATTTGTCATTCTGTGTAATATTGACTACATTGGTACAAAGTTAAACCACCTACATTTACGGTTTAATGTAGCGCATTCCCAGTAACGGTTTGTATATTATTTTACTTCATTTCACAAGCACAGAGTGTATGCAAAAGGAAATTATTCACGGATATATTTATCTTCCGTTCTATTCTGTCATTTATCATTACTGCTTTAGTTATTCTGCACGATAACCTATCAGTAAATGCTGAATATGGAAACTGGTATTTCATACATTATATTCTGATGAAAATTATCGGACAGTTTTATTACTTTAATATTTGAGAATTTTGAAGCGAAAAGGAAGATAAAATGTTTATCGAAATTTATATTTAAATGTGCCCCTATAATAAGAGAAGAGTTATATTTTCGTGCAATTAAAAGAAAAGTTATAGTATTTTTTTTTGTTCGTTTGCTTTTCAAATTCCATATTCGCTATGTTTATGACTTGTATTCCATCGTGTTCGACTACGCCGATGTCGTTTTGCCGCATCTTCTCCTATAACAGAAAGAAACAGAATAAATACGTAATACCTGAAAACAAGTAAAACTGAACCGATAAAACGCCATAAATTTTGACATAATGTATCTGCACTTTAAAAACTGTAAATGCTTGTATAGATTTAAGTGAAATCTATAAATGATGAACCTACAATATAAAGAAATACTCGATTGTATAAAATATTGACGAGGAGAAAAGAACCCTAAGCGCTGCGAAGCGTACCAGGCTCGATTAGAAGTATTCCAAGTTGCGTGCGATACGGACAGCGCAACTTTGGGCTTGGATTGGTCGACGACCACTCTACCAATCGGATTAACTTCCATATCAAAATACGCGTAATTGAGTATTCTTTAAAAATTACTGAATCCAACGACTCCAAAATTATCAAGTTGCAATGTATAGAATGCAAGATATGGGCCACGACCGACGACGTATGTTTCACGATGAGGGCGAGAGTTTTCGCGAATACGCAAAATCAGGATTAAGGTTTCCGACCAACCTCCTATCAAATAAAAAAAATTGAAAATGACAGTGCCTAAAACTTTTGGGTCACACGTATAATTTTCGTAAATGCACTGTAAGTACTAGATGTTAGACAACAAAGAAGCTGTTGCTTATTTTTGTAAAACAAAAGCGATGCCGTCGATTTTTACCCTAATAGGTGTTTATAAACAAAATTGTCGCCGCTGGGTTAGTGAACATTTGCGGACTATTTAAAAGCAATCTGTGCAGGCACAAAAGGGCACTGTTTGTTGTTCATTATGTACCAGAAGAGAGAAGGTCGTGTTTTTCTAATTTCAGACTTAACAATGTTTAAATAGTCTAGTTTTCGATTTTTAAATGTGAAGTCCAAAAATTTATAAATGTTTATAAAAAGAACCTACTGACGAAGCCTGAAAAGTCAGTAGCGCGAAACGTCAGGTTATTATATTTTCTAATTTTCACTTGGAAGAAAAACGTAGGAGATAGATGCCGCACATTTTAAAAAAAATTCATTGATCTCTTAGTTTAAAGATTTAACTTAAGAAAATAGACGTGTGTGGTTATTAGAATGTATATTTTGGTAAAATATCAACAAAAACATTTTTTTTAACGTAAAAACATATAAAAAAAATTATTTTTTAAAGAACCATAAATAGCCATCTCTCCCATTCATAGAGGGTGGGTGTGTTGCCGCAGGCTGTATGGGAGAGATGGCTTATGGCTTACACGTTCTACTATTTTTTGTTCTGCTTCTACACCTAGGTAAGACTCTTACCGAAGGTCCGACACTAGTTTTCTTGAAAGTATGGTTTGAAATTCGCCTCATTAATGTTCTTTCGGGAATATTAAATTGTCTTTCTCTCTTATTGATATATTTATGATGTTCGTTATTAGCGTTGACGGCACCCTGTAAATCCGCCTCTCTCCAGAGTGCCCTATTACTTTTTCTGGTGTATTTTCGTGGCATTGCCTCTGTAAATAAAATACAAATTTTTGTTGTGGTGAGTCTAAAAGCCGCGTCATCTCTCCCTCGCATAACTGCGGCAACTCTACTCTACCTATGGGAGAAATGCTGCAGGACACCATATGAACTCACACACTGACTCACTGGCTTACTAATTATAGCTAAAATAGGTAACGAAGGAGTTATAGTGAAATCACTTGATTAATATCGGTCTCCTTGTTATCAAATCTTATACTGCGGCAACTCTCCTCCTGCGTTATCTCACCCACATTTACCCTAAGAGGTTTCCAGAAAAATTTCCAAAAAATGCCTGAATTAAATTATTTTACAGTGAGGCGATATAATATTAAAAGATATTTAAATTATTACCCACACACCTATCATTCATATGATAAGAAGAACGAGTAATGCTATTGAACGTATTTATGTTAATAGTTAATCGTCATTTTGAAAATCGTAGCGCAGAATCGTCACCAGTCATCGTTACGTGCAATTTAAGTTTAATTATTTATTCTTAGATTGAGTTTCAAAGTGGCATCACGACCGAAGTTAACGTAAATTATTGCATTTTCCATTTAGTATTTCATTATAAATTAACTATTAGTGCAATTTTATTGTTTTGCTTTCAACTGAGACGAAACGTTAGGGGATTGCCGTATACATAGCTGCTCTCGTAGGAAAGCGAGCTCACAATTTGTAAACGATTTCATTAGAAACGCTCAGGATTCCATCATTTGACTAATTAAAAATAATTTATTAATTAAAAATTTTAATTTGCATTTATCCCGCACGTTTAAGTATTTTTGAAACTGTTTAATAAACAAAGTAGGTACGTATTTCGAAACTATCAAAACTCATAACCGATGTCTTGTGTAGCATTTGGTTTAATTAGATAAGATATTTAGTACAATTTAATATATCAATAATATTGAATTCTTATACATTATTTTTAAGCTTTTTTTTTTTTTTTTTTTTTTTTAAAGTTCTAGCTTCGACAACCTAGGTCTTTAGCTAAAATTAGGTATACAATTTAAATTACAATTTTATTTTAGATATATTGATGAAATATTTAAGTCTGTCGATGTTACCGTCAAGAATGTCTGTGATATTGTCAGGTAAATTGGCTAGTATTCTGTTATGTGTGTATTTTTGGCAGTCAAGTAGAAGGTGTTGCACAGTCAGGGGTTCATTGCACGTAATACAAATGGGTGGGTCAGTTTTGGTCAATAAGTATTCGTGAGTCAATCTCGTATGTCCAATTTTGAGTCGGGTGATGTTTATTTCGTCTCGTCTAGTCATGTTAGTTACTGTCCAGTCGGGTCTTGTAACGTTTTGTTTTGTCTGTCTAAGAAAATTACGCGTAGTTAGCCATTCTTCGTTCCAATGCATTTCAGTTTTGCTTTTAACGTAAGTTTTTAAGTCGCTTGTAGTTATTCGGTTGTCATCTACCGTGGGTTTATTTGTGGCTTCCTTAGCTATTCTGTCGACTTCTTCGTTTTCCGTTATTCCAATGTGGGAAGGGATCCAGATAAAAATTACTTGTTTTTGATTAGTCAGTAGGTCGGAGATGCAGTTTTGTATGTCGATGATTAATGGGTTTTTTGGGAATAGTTCGTTGATTGTTGTTAGAACACTCAAAGAATCAGTTAAAATGAGGTAATTTTTGTCTGCTGAATTTTGTATATATTCTAATGCTTTAAGGACTGCGAAAAGTTCGGTAGTAAAGACTGATACTTTATCATTGAGCTTATACGAATCACTGAAATCACCACACACTATTGAACACGCCGTTTTGTTGTCTATTTTTGAGCCGTCTGTATATATTTTATTAAAGTTTTTATAGTTATCTAAAATTTCGGCAAGATCACTCTTAATTATTGACGGTTGGAAATCAGTTTTGCGGAATTTGGTGAGGTTAAGGTTTATCGGTTGTCTGGGAAAAAGCCAAGGAGGTTTGTTATAGGCGGCGTTGTAGATTTCTGCATTATTTATTTTATAATGTCGCAGTTGCTCTATCGCCCTTGTGTTAAGTGGCACGATTTTCGGATGCCGAGGTTGTACACTTTGGGTTTGTTGCGTGAAAAAAGAATGGTTTATATGATTTGAATGTGATTTACAAGTTATTGCATAAGTTACAGTAATTTTCTCTCTTCGATATTTTAAAGGAATTTCTCCAGCTTCGCAAATAATACTTATTGTTGGACTTGTTCTAAACGCTCCTGTTGCCATGCGAAGACCTGTATGATGGATAGCATCTATTGTTTTTAGGATTTGTTTATTTGCGGCGCTATATACTACGCATCCATAATCTATCTTTGATAGGATTAACGTTTTATAGAGTAGTATCAAGGTGTTTCGATCAGCTCCCCATTCGTAACTGGCTAACGATTTAAGTATATTGAGTCTTTGTTTACAGTTATTCTTCAATTCGTTTAAATGTGGGATCCACGTAAGTTTGGAATCAAACGTCATTCCTAGGTATTTGATAGTCTCTTGATATTCGATAGATATTCCTTTGAGAAATAAAGGTGGTATTATTTTTAAGCTTGTAGTGAGTGAAGTTGGTTTTATTTTATTTTTTCGTTCCAGGAGTTTTGGATTTTTCAAAAGGGGTTTCGAGTTTACTGCTTTGACTACTTTAAAAAGGTAAGCTTTTTTTATTAATGTTTAAATTTTTTATGTTGATAATGATAACAGGTGCATTGAATATAAATCTATCTTTTATTACTCGAAAAACTTCACGATTATTTCTTAGACTTTAGAAATATTTAATAGTTTTTATTTTTTACTTACTAGTCTAGTAAAAATCTGCTCTAAGCCGGTATAAAAATGGTAAACAATCGTCCATCTTGGAAAAACTAAAAACTAATTTTTTCGAAACTTCTCGTTTTTGGGGAGTTCTTCGCTGAAAATAGGTCTATCAAAGACGTGGGGAATAGCATTGACCAAGCCTTTTGTTTTCTGTGGTATAAGTAGTATATCCCCAGCAGACGTAGTCCACATCTGCAAGTTGTCACTCCTACTTATTTTGAACTCGTCAGCTGTAAAGGAACTGAAGGGTCGAAGGGGACTTTCACTACTTTGCATGAATCTGTAGTTAGAAACTTGTGTTTACAACTAAAAATTTAATTTACTGTCGAGCAGAATTTTGGAAAGGGTTATGGTAAAAATCTAAAAAAATAGTTTTACTTGTTTTTATTGTTTTTCATTTCTTATGCCATTGCGTTTGAATATTATTTCGAGCATATGGGCGCCAGGACTGGCTCTAATATAAAGGTCCAATTTTAGACCAGGATTTGCTTGTGGATTCTCTTCACTCCAAATGCAATAATTTCGCTTGTTGATACAGCCATTGAGCCAAAAATGTGCCCCACCACTGAACAAAATTTTACAATGAAACGATATGGCAACTTGATTTTCAGCTCATTTGCTAAACAGACGCCCAACACGTTGGTCACGTGTCTCCAATTCTTATGCGAGCTGGATAAGGCCTTAAGCCAAGATGTTTACTTGAAAATTTTCTTAAAAAGTGGTCGGACAGAGGACCGAGGTCAAATTGTTGCGTACGGTGCCGAATCGAGGTGTTTGAATCTTTTTCGATACTACTTTTCTCAGGAGCGGCGACGTTTTCTTCGGTACGCAGTATTTTTTGCCTCGCAGTGTTCAGCTACATCAAGTAGCGTTAGTGAGAAATCCATGATAACTGATGTCAAAGTAGTCTCAATGAAAAGTTCTATCGCGACAAAAAACACCCTTTATAATACAAAATTATCCCCAATGTGGAACTTTTTTGCTCAAAATTAACCCATCACATTATTCTTCTTCCAAAATTAGTTTACCACCTTGCTACCCTAGTTTTTTTCGAAAAACGAAAAAGTAAGACGATATTCAAAAATTTTTGAGTTTGCTATAGCAGCAGAAATTATAATGTATGTTCGTATAATAATAAAATTACAAAAATGAAATCATTTGCTTTGACCAGCGTAGTATGTAGTACACAATGTCTAGAAATGTTAGAAAGCTGTTGCAACTCCAGTTGGTAATAGAAAACGCAACCTTAAAATTTAAATTTGAAAAAAGGGCCTCTAAAAACGTTACTTACAATAAACATGCGGTATTGTATAAAAAGAATGTTCTATTTAAGCTAAAATAATATATATTTTAGTCCTTTTTGTACCAAATGTTATGTTTTATCTCACATTCGAATTGTCTTAAGCTGTCCAAAAGGGATAATAAACGTGATGGTATAGTGGCGATAAAAGAAAACAACAATGTCGTTTTAACACGATCATGAATATATTTGTTAAGGCCCTACTCCACGCTAGAATATTAAACACAAAATTTTATCTATATTTTTAAATTTAATCAATCTCTAAAGTTTTTGACAAAGAGAACTAATTAAATTTAAGCTGATAAAATTTCGAAACATCCACGCAGATCTCTTTATGTACAAAAAACGTACTTTTTATTAATAAGCAAATTTAATTAATAAGAGTAAATTTTGAACAAAATAAAAGCGAAATTTTATTTTTTATACGTTTTAATAAAATTTCATGTTTACAAGTATTATTGTGCATTTTAATAAAACCGAGTTTTAGATATACCTAGCTAATTGAGTATTCCAACTGCGCACACATTAATCCAAAAAACATAAATGGATTTGTTGATATTATCCATCCGACACTACGTTTATGAAAAATTTGTAAATTATCATGTTACTACGGTAGAACGAAGCTAAATTTGTAATGCCATCACGTTTACTATACGATTAATACGTGAAATTCGGGGCAACAATAAACTTTTGAAAATAACAAAATTCGACATAATAATAGTTGGCGCCTCGATTCACTAATCCAACTTTTTTATATTATTGAAAACTGAATAATTCATCGAGTTAAATCTAATATTTACGTATTTTTATATTTTTAAGTTTAAGGACAGAACTTCAAGATTTTTTTTTATATTTTCCGCACGGTTGTAACAAAATGCAAATGTACTTATCTCGTAAAATATAAATAGTTAAAGCGTTGAGGTTGTACGGTTGCCAATTCTTGTGATTGTGTATTGGAGAAAATTTTCCGAGCTTTTTGAAATCTGGTGAATTTTACAAATCCCTAATGGTTGTTACGGTTGCAATAATAAAATAAATGTTGAGCATGTACATTGTTGTTGTTTGCTTAAAAATGTAGCAAATTCTTGTCTTTGTCTCTTGAGGGTTGGGTAATACTTTCTGTAACAATAATCGACAAATAGACTCCGTACTTTTATACTACTAACCACCAACATTAGAACTTATCACATCCATTCACCACCTACAGGTCGATGCATAAATTCGTGACATTTTTGGTTTCCATGGTAAAAGTGCTTTGGAAACAGATTTGTTTTAGGAAATGTTGTCATTTTAATGTCATATTACTGTTTTTTTAAAACAGGGTGGCGTAGAGAAACGGGAAATTTTGAAGTTGTTGTTGGTATACCTGTAAGTTTCGTATGAGTGAGGGGCGGAAGTCATGACGCCAAGTAGTAACGGACATTTAGTTGAGATGGAGCAGTGGAGTGGTGCGGAGCGTGCAGTGAGAGCGTACTACAAAAATGGCGACAGTGCTTCATGCTTTTCCAGATATTGAAATTCAGCAAAGATTTCAACAAGATAGAGCTATCTCACATACTGCCAATCTGTCAATGGCTGCATTTAGACGTTTGTTTGGGGAGCGCATAACTTCAAGAAACGCTAACGTCGCTTGGCCTCCGCGGTCTCCAGACCTCTCAGTATGCGACTTCTTTCTATGGGGACATCTAAAGAGCGTTGTGTACCAGACTAGGCCAAGAAATCTTATTGAGCTCAAGACTCAGATTGAAGAACACGTCGCCAACATCCCAGAGGACACATTGCGCCGCACAATGCAGGTCTTCAAAATCGATTGAATGAATGTGTTAGGCACAATGGACAGCACTTAACTGATGTGATTTTTAAAAAGTGATTTTTAACTTTATTGTTATTTCCAACATTTCTCATGTAATTTCCACTCTTGCCTAACACATTTTCAGCATTAAAAAAATGTTTATACAATTCATTGGTTTATTATGATTATTTCAAGATTTCTCGTTTCTCTGCACCACCCTGTACTTCTTGAACATTTTAATTTTTAGAAAGTCGGGGGGCAATTGTGGGCTAAAGAAAATTGGGTGTCAATATTATCGACATGTCCTTTTGTTTAAATTTAACCGCGGAGCTAATAAAGCATCGAGGGCTGCTACAACTATTTGTGCAGTTTACTGAGAGAAAACGCCATTAGGAGAAATACTGTACGAAAATGGTTTTCTCGTTTCAAAGAAAAACATTTTGATATAAATGAGTCTTCACATTCAGGGAGACCATCCGACTTTGATGAAGACAGATTAACACCTTAACTCCTGATTTCTTATGTCAATCAAATCGGGAGTTGGTCAAATGATAAATTGCATTCCATGGGCAAAGTTTAAAAGTTGGGTGTTTGGGCACCATACGTTTTGAGCCAAAACAACAAAAATCATCGTGTTACCGCTTGTGCTTCTTTGCTTGCTTGTCATCGTTTAGTTCGTCAACAACATCGAGCTTTTTGACCCAAATTGTTACTGGTGGCGAAACATGGTGCCTTCACATCAACATCAAGAGCAGAAAGGAAAGGAATGGGCACTAAAAACAAGCAGCTCTCCGTGCAAAAGCTACCCATCCACATAAGGTAATATT
The DNA here is from genome assembly GCA_950108345.1 of Malthinus flaveolus. NCBI lineage: Eukaryota > Metazoa > Arthropoda > Insecta > Coleoptera > Cantharidae > Malthinus > Malthinus flaveolus. The sequence goes on from OX467285.1 coordinate 67,130,543, forward strand.
GTGCATCTGGTGGGACAAAAAAGTCATATTATACTATTGCTTCCAAGGAATACAAACATACCTTCTGATGTCTATTACCAAAAATTTCGTAATCTAGAAACCGCAATTCAAGAAAAGGGACCGATGAGAGGGCACCAAGCGATTTTGCAGCATGATAATGCTAGTCCACATACTGCTAACATAACAAAAGCGGCTATTCAAGAGCTCGGTTGGGAGGTTATTTCACATCCGTTTTGTTCTCCATATTTGCTCCATCAGATTTGCATATTTCCTGCTCTCTAATCAACAACGTCCAGCTTGGCCATTTCAATGTTTTATAAAATTCGAAATAATACAGGGTGATTGAAATTCATTGTGAAACATAAGGTTACCATAATGAGTTAGATTATAGATTTAAATTTGTCAAAGTTGCTAGATTAGGTGCTGACAAAAATAATATGGAAAATTTTTTTCGCGAAAACTGGAAAAACCGAAAATTCTTATTTTCTTTTTTTTGCGGAACTTTTCTATTTGTTAATATTTTTTAATTCTGTGAACACATTTTTATTTCCACTTTTTATCCTATTTTCGAATCTTTAGTCACCATTTCGATTAGTCGATTTGTTATTTGTTTTTAAATGTCAACTTTATTTTTTCTTGTGGGCGCCATATTGGATTTTTTTACCAAATTGTTTATTTTTCCATTCTAAATTTTCCCATATACCTTACCTCACTTTTACCGTTTAATTAATGTAAGAACAATACTTCCATTTTTTGTTCAATTTTATTACTGCGATCTAGTATTGAATTTTAGAGATTTAAATCACTCTATATATTTGGGTGTTTGTAATTATTCTGTTGATTAGATTTTTAAAAAAACAGATAAATACTCGGAACCAATTATAAATTCAATCATGATTGAAAATTAATTTAGTCTGATATGCACTACGGCATAAATGTGTTGGGATCGAAAAAATGATGTATGAAGTCGTAGCTCAGCATCATAGAGATTTGAAATTATAAATTGATTAAATTCATCCAGCACCTGTTAACTTATTTCAGAGAGTAAGCTCTTCGTAAGATCTAAAACCACATTAGGATTATACATCTTGCATTAACAGCTTTAGTTCGTTTACAGATTAACCGTGTAAATAACTCCTTCACTCTCTACATGCGCGAGATTTCAAAGCTAAATTTTGAAATACTTCTGAAAACATGTTCTTTTTGGTAGGTAATTTTGTTACATTGTAACCTTAGAATTACAAAGCACGGAGAATTAATTAACTTCTCGGCGAAAATTCGATAAAATGTTATTGTTTCTCACGTTTCGAAATTTTACAGGGGTTGCAACAATGTTGGCGAAGTATTACTTTTCTTGTTATTAAGTATTTCTCTCAATGTAATGTCATTTTTAAACAAGAAAACAACATACAGGGTGTCAATTTGACAACAACTTGCCACCTCCAGTCTCGTCATCTTAGTTTAAAATATCGACATTCCGAGAGATCTGTCAATTTTATTATTGAGAGGGGCACTTTAATCGAGTATTTGCGTTCTCCCTAGATCAACCCCTAAAGTGACGTAGGCTTAAATCGTAAATTCAAAGGATGGTCGACTGGTACTTTTTCTGAAAGCCCCTTCAATTGCCTTTACAACGATATGCTTAATTTGTTATTTTTGGGTTAGTACTACCCATCTTTAGGGATTGATCTAGAGCTAAAGAGAACGCAAATAATATTCCTTGAAAGTATCCCCCTCGGTAATAACATTGAAGGGTCTCGAAGAATTTTAATATTCTATACTAAGGCAAAGGTACTGGCGGTGGGAAGTTTTTAAATTGAGAACTGTATCTGTATCAAAATTAAATGATACCCCAAATTGCGACAAACGTCGAAATTTTACAAATATTACGCATTTGAAGAAGTGTCCTAAGTTGATAAATAACGAAATTATGAAAGTGTCCCAACTTTTGTTGGCACCCGGTATCTCGGTTTGTGGTAAAAAATTAGCATTGGTCCTAGATGATCGTGGCCTTTCCTAACCCGTCATTTAGTTATTTTACGTCTCTCGATAAACTCGTAGTGTGTTAAGTTTTCTAAAAACAATACTAAATCACGATATGAACGTCGCCATGTTGAATTTGTCATTAAGAATTTTAGTTTCGTTTCAGGTGATTAATCAACAACTCGATAGACTTATAGAGTGTAAAAAAAGAGCGCATTGTGCTTATAACTTTTTATACACGCCTCCTCTGACCCCGATGAAAGTTGCTGGAAAAGTTATTCTCAATTACTGTGTTAGACGGAAATTGTTGTTCATCAACTGTTGAGTTTATATGACAGCCAAATTTTATAAAAGGGCCACCTACCTTTTTTGTATCTCATTTTATGAGAGGGCTCTTAACTTTTCTCTTTTCCTTTTAACAGTATTAAACAACACTTATTTTTTATTTGAGTTTTGTGGGCGTGAATAACTTCTAAAGTCTAGGTGGGTTCTGAATCGCCCAATCAAGGCTTGGTCGATAGAAAAATCTAGAGTGCCAGAATCAAAACATAATTGAACAACTCGCTACAACTGTCGTTATCCGGTTAGTTCGGTGATGTACAACTCGCTGTCGAAATTAATGTACTCTATTTTATTATCAGTCGATTTATTATCTTATTGTTAGTGTTGTATTCTTTTACTTTTTAATAAATTTTGGAACCACTACTTGATATCTTGCCCTGAGCATCGACAAGCAAATGACGTAGGAACTGCACATCGAGGGAATAACAGCCAGAGCTAGAGACGTCATCAACAGACTGTAGCCACCACTCAGTGAGCCCAGTCTGGATCTTTGAAAGAAACTGCTGCTATACAGATAAGTAATCTGCCCAATCATGCTGTTCGCATCCCCGGCATGGGGGAATATACTGCCAAATCTCATATCGGGATTCTGCAAGTAGTTCGCAACGCTAATATTGGAACCGACTTTCAAATAGTTTAAGACTAAATTTATACATCTGCCTTCAAATTCCAAAGTCCCCTACACACGACCTGACGCGGTCGGCCTGACAGTCGGTCCGACCAAATCAGGTGTTGCCTACACGCTAAATCGACTGACAACGCTCCACACGACCTGATTTGGTCAGGCGGTTGGGTAGTCAGGTGGACGGGCCATCCGACAACTCCCGACGACCCGACACAATAAATGTCAGACGACAAGCCTTCACACGACCTGATATTCTACCTGATCTGACCAAATCGGCCCGACCGCCTGACCAAATTAGGTCGTGTGGAGAGGCAACTGAACGACATGATAATAACCCCACCATCCAAAGACTGTGGGAATATGGCATAGGAACAACGAGGCTTCGCAGGAGACTGAAGCTGGTTCTAGAAAGATATCCCGCTCCCACAAGCTGGCACAACGCGTTAGCGACCCAAACAAAAACTAAACAGTAAAACCAAACCACAACTAACGAAAGCAGGAGATTAAAAACCTAAGTTTAGGTACTCCACATGCCAATAAAGATGACACGAAGAAGAGAATTTTGAGATTAATTTTACTCAAAATCTGGTTGTAGAAATTACATCACAAGGACATTCACAAAGGCCGTCTCTATATGCTTAGTACTTGGTTTCCATAAAAATTAAACAATGGAATTAAAAATAATTTCTGTGGCAAACAGAATGATGGTGAACTTAGATGAGAACGTCACTGCAGCTAGTGGCTAAAGGGGCAAAGTTGCACCTTAATTATTGTTCTTTTAGTATTTAATTATTGAAGTTTCGTTAAATTCGTGTATTATCACTCGGATCGTAATTATTCATCATTAGCGTCTAATTAAGTACGAGGGCGGATTGATATATTTCCGGAAAAACAACGAAGGCGCAACTTTTTTGCCAATTTTATTTTTTATTTTTCAACATAGTGTCCTTCTAGCCAATACACTTATTCCAGCGATGTTCTAACTTTTTGATGCCATTCGAATAATAAATCTGATCAAACCTTTCAAAATAGGCATTTGTTGCTTCTATTACTTCAGCATTCTAAGCAAATTTTCGCCCACCAAACTATTTTTTAGGATTTGGAAACTGAAAGTAATCTGAAGAATATGATAGATCAGCCAGAAATTCAAAACGTTATTTAACCAATTTTGCCATCGCAATTATCGATGAATGAGGCGGTACATTTTCACGATAAAACAGGACTGTTTTCTTTCTTAAATGTGGTCGATCCTTCTTTATTTCGTCACTCAACCGATCCAATAACGATGCATAGTGATGTCATGCTATTGCTTTTCCTGTTTCAAGATAAACAATCAATATTATGTCACGCGTATCTCAAAAAACAGTTGCTATAACCTTTCATGCTGATTTAATCGACTTCGCTTTCTTAGGGGCTCTTCCACCATCTTATAAAGATGATCCATTCTTTAGTTTCGGGTGTATAGTGACGAATCCATGTTTTGTCAACGGTTATGAATCTACACAAAAATTCATTAGAATTACGCCAAAACAAATCCAAAATCCAAACAAAGTTGTCAAACGAATCAGTTTTTGATCGACTTTAAGCAAACGCGGCACCCATCTTGCTAATAGCTTTCTCATTTTCAAATGTTTATGTATGATGTTGAAAATGCGTTTAGATAAGATGCTCACAATGTCAGCAATCTCGCTCAACTTGACTCGGCTATCTTTTAATACCATATCATGGATTTTTTTGAATTATTTCTTCGGTAGTCACCTCTTTTGGTCGACTCGAACGTTCAACATCATTTGTGCTGGTACGACCATGTCTAAACTCAGCAAATCAAAAATAAATCATAGCTTTCGATAGAGCAGAGTCGCCAAAAACATTAGTGAGCTCAGTAAGAATTTCTTGTTGTGCTAAGCCTTTCAAAAATAAATATTTAATCACTACACGATACTCAACTTTTTCCATTTCAATAAGAAATGTAAAATACCTTCTTTCAAATGACTATAGCGGGCAAATTAATAGAAAGAATGATTTCAAATTTTGAGAGCAGTCGACTTAAAGATTATACTTGTCAACTGTCGTATTAATATTTCGTTTTTGATGCAATATTTTTCAATTCCTGAAACTTATCAATCAGCCCTCGTAATGTACTCATTATTACGGTTATCGTCGACGCACAGTGAGTCCAATAATCTGGTCATACAACGCTAATTGTGATTTGCAATCTGCAACTGCAACTGTTTCCTACAAATTGATTTAGATTCGTTTTTTAAATTGTTTTCTATGGTACTGCTACTGCATCTCTTTTTTTGAGATAGACACTTGTAAATAAGAAAATTCAACTCTTAGAGAATACGTGGTAATAAAATGCACCGTTCTTATAGCTCTTAAGAGCTCGTAAAAAACAAAGCAAGCACCTACAAAGACAAAAAATTAGATGATATAACAAAAAATAAAAAGAAACATAAAATGTTTTAGTAATCCACTTCTTCGCTTGGACTCTTCAACACGGGGTGCTTAATCAAAATTCACTCAACTTTTATTAAAGTAAAAACAGTAAAACTACGTAAATTTATGAAGTTGAAAACTAAATTTTTAAGAGAATTCAGTTTTCCACAACACATAATTAATAAACTTTTCGTAAAGTAATTTAAATATTAAGAAAAATTATGGTACATTATTACTTATCTCAAACAAAAACTATTCCTAGAGAATAAATTTTCTCATTTTGAGCTTGTTTTCTAGCACCAATTTGTTAAAAGGCTACCGCTCTCGTCTTTTCAGCTTCGTGAAAACACGTTGGCTGTCAGCAAAGAAAACAACTTTCACAGGCGTTGAAATGCCGAAAGAACGGAAATAGATTTTACATTTCATGGTTTTGAGTGACAAATGTTTGCTCAAAAGATGTCAATGTTCAATGTTCTTTATAAAATAAAAGCAATAAAAGATTAACCTTTAACATTAGGAATAAAAAATGGGAACTCGATAAATTAAAGCATAAAAGTATATGGGAATGGATTAATTATATTAGTATATGTACTCACCTAATCATATAAATTAAGTGAATAAAAGTTTAACTTTTAATTAAATATAAAAATTTCATTTTGCGAAAACGTAAATTTATTTAGCTTTTTTCCAGGCAAAGCACAACATTTTGATTGTTTGTCACATCCGAAAGTTGACACTTTAATTAATCGCACTTTAAAAAAGTCTTTAATTAGCAGTTTGGTTAAAAACGAATTAAATTTTTTTAATTTGTAAAAGTTTGAAAAATTAAATTGGTTTCGTAAAGCACGTTTTACTTATTTAATTAACTCCAGCAACAGTATACAATTTTCTTTAAACTAGGAACTTTATATCCCCTATCCTTGCTTGTCCAAGAAATTGCGATAAAGGATTGTCAACCCGCCTTCTACGTGTTTAATTTTGGATTAAGATTTGTATAGTTAGTTAATATTGGTGATTAACTAGGTGTTTAGGATGCTGTTATTGACAGGTTTTATTGCAGACACGAGGGCTCTAAATTGACTTACCTATATAACTAAATTAATTTGCTTCGCGAGTGTATAGTTTGTTGGTAATTTAGTAAATTGTAAAACGCATGCAATAGCAATAATGGGCATGGGATTAGAACGTAAAAATACTAAAGACTGGAATTACATTATTTGCATTATGAAGAAAGGTGTTAGAGTAATAAGGTGTAGAGAATAAAAAGACTTTTTCAACCTATAACAGGTTGAAACCCTCGAGTACACTCGTGGGGTAATTGTGACTTGGAGCTAACAGTAAAAGCGGATATTTTAAATTTGATAACCTTTTAAATACTCGTATTCCCAGTAACTCTCATTTATGTTGCCGTAATCGGGAGTTACTTGGACATTCCGGGGTAACTTGTTCACCCCATGACATTATGTTTTATTTCTATTTAGTTTATTGTTATTGTTCGTTTAAATGTTTTTTTAGGTTTATAATTCGCTATACAATGATTTTTGTTAATTTTATAGAATAAAAAGAGATAGATATCTCGAGAGTTTTTTCACTTTAAATTTAAAATACAAAAAAATGACTTTAAAAATTGACTTGGACCTAGCTTTTTTATTTGTATCCAAATCCGGGGGACATGGGGTCATATAACGCGTTTTAAAGACCATTTCGAAACAATTTTAATAAGGCGACCAAGTATCCCCATATACGTGGTAACTTTTGGTCACCCCATCAATCTGGGCAAATAAGCCGCCCTCACTATCACCAGCGAAATACGCGACTTTAGACACCTCAACTCACTACACAATGTATTAGCAACTCACCCACAATGGAAGGAATTATTCCATTATTGATACTAATTCTTCGTAATCTGGCACTCAAATACTCGTCCTTATCAAAATGTTTTAATCTAAAAATCATGTTCACTTTTTTAATTATTAAGTTTGGGACTGTTTTTCATTCAAACCAGTTTACAGCCCCTGTAGCTCTTCTTTGAAGTGCCTCCCGAATGTTTTTACCCATAGCACCAAGATTGATGTCATCCGCGAAAAGCACGACGAATATTGTTGTTGGCGAATATTAAAAACAGCAAAGGGCCCAGTATTAGTCTCTGCGGAACCCCAAAAGTAGAAACTCGACAATCTTATTTTATTTGGATGTAATAAAATACAGGTTACATCAAATGGGGTAGTTTTCATTTTTTGAAGTGTTGTGTGAATGATAAATCCTAGTTTTTGGCTTCGGCAGACCTCCGCAGGCCGCAAAATTTTGTGCCTTTTTTCAGTTTCCGTAAATTTTGACCCCGAAGGATTAATTTTTTGGCTTAGGGGTAATTATGATTTTTTGGTATGTTGTAGTATAAGGTGAAGGTTTAGTGACCGTAAGTGGTGCCCAATATCAAAAAATGTCGGTAACATAAAGTAAATATGGCAAAAATTAAAATTCAAAATCTCAACTTTGAGGCCCCGCAACTTTCCTATTATTCAGATTTCGACTTGTTCTCATGGGAGCTTGTAGTGCTAGTTTGACTTGTAGAATCGTGTGTAGGCCGTTGGCCAAGGAATATCCTAACACCCTGTACTTATTCGATTTAGTAGTGCGCTTGTAGTGTTGAATTTTTGACAAATATTCGGATTATTTATCTTCATCATGTTATAAACATATAAGATACTAAAAAATTGTATAACTACCCCCATTTCAACAAATTAATCGTTCGGGATCAAAATTGATGGAAACTGAAAAAAGGTAAACACTTCGCGATTTCTTGGAGTATTGGCAAAGATTCGGGGATCTGTCGAGGCCAAAAACTTGGATTTATCGCTACGCCTCCGTCATAGGCAACACACCTTAAAGTTAGAACTACCCCATTTAATGGAACCCATATTTTAGGTGACAAAATAACTGGAGACTATTATTTAATGTTTTCTTCATTTATTGCGCTTTTTGGAGCTTCTGCCATCTTGAAATTAAATTTAAAAAGTTAATTTGTGTTACAAATTCTTTATAAAGGACCTCGAAAACTATAAAAATCATTATTTTCTCCAAAGGAATATTTAAAAGTTTCGATACTGTAATTTAATTTTTTGTTTCACTTAATAAAAACAAGACAAACAGTTCTCATAAACTCGTACCGAGACATCTTTCCTAAGAGAGCAACAGTCCTTTGAAGCTTACTACTCTTCAAAGAAACGATTTTTCACTAAGTCTTTATAGGAAAATTTTGTCTTAAAAATGCATATTCTATCACTCGCTTAAATCCTAAGCATTAAAACTGAGACACTCTGTATTTTTGAAAAGATTGGCGACAAAGGTATTGGTCGGTAGTTGTTAATCTTCTATCTCTTTTTTGAATACAGGGATTACCACTGCTTGCTTAAAAGAATCCGGGAAAATGTTCACAGAGATACACCCGTTATTAGCACTTAAAGGTATTGAATCGAGTTATCCGTAGCCAGGAAGCTTCAGTAGGTACACGGCAATCGAATGCGTATTGGAAATTGGAAATTGTGTAGCCGTTAGAATCGAGACGAAGTTATTCATTTATTAACTGACAATATTAATAACACAATTAATAACAATTAGTTTTTTATAATCTTTTAATGATTTAAGTTGTACAAATTAATAATTAAACTCATTTTTAAGTTTTACAACTACAATTGGTTTAAACAACAAAGACGTTGTCTGTCCAAACAAACTTTTGTTTTAAAGGAAATTGGGAAGTACAATTAAACTAAAACTGCATTAGCGGAGATGCAGGCAGTTAGTTTGTTCTCTGAGTCTGCCCCACGTCAATATTTACAGATCTGATGTTTTTTATTGCGATGAAAATTTGTATCCTTACAAGGAAGTTAGTAAATGAAAAATAAGAGCTTACAGCTTACATACATAATATCTCGAGGTCGGATTTACCGAATATCATTTTATCTCTTGGAAGAAATTTAAAAAATGAATAATTTATAAATTCTAAATAACAAACCGACTCCCTTTAATTTCATCAAATTAAGAGTTTAATTTTTTTTTAAACAAATAACTTGATAATTAGGGTAATTGGTTTATTGGTTAACTTAAAAAGTAAATATCATTAATTATTAGATGCGACCTACTCGAGATAACCAACAACAATAAACGAGGCTCCTCGTTAAAACCTTAAAATACCCTCTTTAAAATTTAATCGATTTAAGCTCTACAAATCTGTTTACCACAATCTTACCTAACTTTATATTTAAGTTAAAAGCTTAGTTTCGTGCCAATTGTTTTTAACATTTAAGTCTTAATCCGGGCTTACCAAGGGAAAACTTTTTCAAATGTTTGGTTTTTTGAAATACTTCATAAATTAAATTGTCAAGTTTAGATTTATACATTACCCTCGAGTTAAGGAAAATCATTGTTGTCACTGTTATCGGGCACAATTTAATTCTTATAAAATCACTCCAAACTTTCAGTTTTAAGTTTAATTATACAGGGTGTCTACGGATGGAACTCACAAGAGGGGGAACTTTTTCATTATATAATTATGCAGTAGAAGGAAGGTGACAATAGTATATAGCGCCCAAAACAATTTCTAATAACAGACTTTACACTTCTTCTTGAATGAAAGTGAAAGACTTGAGATCTAAAAAATTCTGAGGTTGACGTCAGTTTTGCTTTTACTGCCTCCTAACAATGGATTAATTGACATTATTAGTTCGTTATTCGTATGTAAGTAATAAATTGGTATGAAGGCTGGTGGTTAGGGTAGGTAAGAAGCATAGAAAATCGCACACCGTTAAGTCACTAATGGTCGGGATCCTACAGACTGGTAAACAGTGATCACATTAAAAGTTTATTAATTGTAATTAATAAGGCTTGATTTATTGATCTAACTATAATAAGAATTAGCTAAATAAAGGGTGATTTTTTTAGAGTGTGGACTTTCAATTGAAATAAAACACAGAAATTAAAGTCCCCTAGACACGACCTGACGCGGTCAGCCCGACAGTCGGTCCGACCAAATCAGGTGTTGCCTACACGCTAAATCGTCTGACAACGCTCCACACGACCTGATTTGGTCAGGCGGTTGGGTAGTCAGGTGGCCGGGCCATCTGACAACACCCGACGACCCGACACAATAAATATCAGACGACAAGCCTTCACACGACCTGATATTCTACCTGATCTGATCAAATCGGCCCGATCGCCTGACCAAATCTGGTCGTGTGTAGGGGACTTAAGTTTCAATCCAAAATTGTTTTGTTATTCTAAAAATTATTTTAGGACATTTATCGTTTAAAAATCATTTCCGGACTTTGCGCCAAGTGCAAATGCAAACTGCATTTGATTAGTTGAGTTTTTGACCAGTTTTTCAAGCAATTTAGTTCTTATTTCTGAAATAACACGGGTTATGTTCATTTCCAAAGTGCCGATTGTTGTTGGTTTATCAGCATAAACCAGCGACTTCACATATCCCCATAGAAAATAGTCCAATGGCGTTAAATCGCCCAACTTTGGAGGCCAATTCACTAGTCGCAGTATGGCACGTAGCTCCATCTTGTTGAAACCAAACGTTTTCTAGGTTTTTTTCAAGTAAATTTGGATAATAATCCAAATAATCCTTTATTATGGTTCTTTTACGATCACTATTGACTGTAACATTTGCTTTGTCTTTGTTTTTACAAAAATAAAAGCCAATGATGTCTCCAGCTTGTAAACCATACCAAACAGTACAGTTTGCAGGATGTAGTGGAACCTGGAGAGCCTCTTGAGGATTATTATTATTCCATCTACGGCAATTTTTTTGTTACTGTAATCATTTAAACAGAAATGAGCTTCATCACTAATCAAAATTGTTTGATAGAAAAGTGGATCAATTTGGAATTAACTTTCAGCCCATTCTCCAAACACACGACGCTCACGATGGCTTGTGCCTTGAGATCTTGAACCAATTGGATCTTATGGGTGTAGACACAGATCTTTATGTAAAATTTTCCATGTAGTGGAATAATCTACAGTTTTGCTTCCCTCTTCGTCTTGTATCAAGTAGAGTAAACGTTGTTAGGAATTTATCAATAACTCGACGATTGAGTGGCTCAGATGGGAGATTACGCACTCCAGAAAGTTCAAGAAGTGCTCTATAACGTTGACTTTGTAAATTAATTTCTACAATTTGCAAACGTTGTTGCTTTTCATGTTAATTTGTCGAATCTTACTAAACACAAATGTCCAAACAGATGACATTAATCATATATCAAACAATAAAAAAATCACCCAGAAGTACACAATTCTTATAATACTTCTGAGCCCTGTTTTGAAAGTGCCAACCATTCTTTTTAAAACGTTTCACGGTAGTTTAAAAGTTACAATTTATCAAATCATTGAACCAAATTTCTTTACACGAAATATTTTATACAGATATAGGCAATTATAACTTTTCATTCGCTTTTTTTTCAACTTTCTTTTTCCAACTTGTGAAAAATGTTTTTTATAACTTTGGCCATAATTTTCCGGCTAAAATGTAACCAAGGTTTATTATGCATTTGGCGTAATTAATTAAATCTTCGTTTTAAATTCAAAGAGAAACTAAATCTTAGCAAAACCCCACTTGGAAACGTTTAATGTACGTAGCCTTGTTCAATTTGGGAGGTGTAAACTCTAGCCCAATTTCAAAAACGTAAATCCCACGCAATTAACTTTCCACCACATCGATGGAGCTCACAAAATTATCGGTAGCGTGTAAAAGTTTATTAAACATTCTGTCAAGTTGTGGAGTTTAGTTAAATACCTGAAATGCCAACATTGCACTGTTCATTTCTTTGCATTTTCAAGTTATGTAGTTATGCACTAGAAACGTGCAAGCTTTGCACAGCTCGTGAATACAAAACGTATTTAAAACTCAAAAACTCGGCTCTACTTTTACAAAAAAATAAAATAATATTTCTTGTTATATCGTTTTGTTGAAAGTAAATTAAATTGTTATGCAAATATTAAAACTTACCTGTTATTTTTCTTACAATTACGTGAGTAATCTCGTTAAACGTGCACTGTGCCGCTATACGTCAAGTTTGTAGTACGTATTGTACCTAGTTGGTTTTTATCAAAGTTAATGTTGAAATATTAATGTAAATTTCAATCTGGCCTACATTTTAAATTTGTTAACGATCTTATAATTATACTTGGAAAAAAATACGAAATATTATACTGTTTTATTATTTTTTTCGCTCCCTGAGGAAGATTGCATTTTAATAACGAAAGCACAATAAAACCAAACAAACGTTGCTCACGACCTCAAATAAGAGATGGTAATTTTGCGATAATATTTTTCTTTGTACTTCGAAAAGAAAGGGCAACAAAACACATTTTTCTAGAAAAATGTTCATATTGTTTAGGCCCTGTGGGGCCGTATTGAACTTCTTTATTATGCCATGAACACGAACAGGGGGGTCCTCTCAAAAACACCACTCGTGCAAGCCCTCTGTTGCGCTATTTACTTGTTAACTCCAAGGGACTAGGAATCTAGAGACTCGGGGACTACGAGTCCAGAAACTCGAGAGGAGAGTTCAAATAAGACAGTGAGATACCTTTAAGCGTCTATTAACTAGGTATTATTTTGACGTTATTTTCGATTTTTTGAGGGCCAGTATTACAAAAAAAAAATTTTAATTTACTGTATGCGTTAAAGTAGATAAATTTAATAAAATCGTTGGTCATCAGTCATCGTAATCATCGTGGATTTCATATTTTTGCATGGTAAATTGAGTTGATAGACTGGAGGATTAGTAAGTTTTATGCTACGCTACTGTCATATAGAAATTTGACTTAACATTTGCCTAGCATGTCATAATTAATTAATTTAGTATAAATGCAACTATAAATGCTAGTAACGAGGTCTTTTAAAATGCTCAACTCCAAATAAATTTTGAAAGAAAATTTTTAGCTGTTTTTCAATTTATCCCGTTTTTTAAGTTTTGGCCCTTTTAATGAAAATCTTGATGAGCATAATTTATTTGTAAAAAGTTTATGCACAATAATTTTTTTTTTATATTAAATTAAAGGTGCACCAACTTCATGGTTATATGGCACCAACAATACAAAAATTTATATAGATTACATTTTACAAAATAAGTTATTAAGTTTTAAAAACAGTATAAGATTGTCTATGATTTTCAAATTGTCGCCTAAAAGTTTGTCAATTGTAGTCGGAAGATTGAGAAGCTGTCTAGAGTTTTGATAAGTTAGGCAGTCGATTAAAATGTGTCTAACAGTTAGTAAGGTGTTACATAGTTCGCATGTTGTTGGGTCGGTCCTGTTCATTAAATGTCCATGTGTAATTTTGGTATGCCCGATCCTGAGTCTTGTCAATGTCACTTCTTCATTTCGTTTTCTTCTGCTCGAAGTTGACCACTCGTTGACATCTCTTTTAATTTCACTAAGCTTGGAGTTGTTGTTATTCCATTCCGTTGTCCATTGTTTTTTAATAAGTTGTTTGGCGTGTGCTTGGAGATCGATTATAGTTGATTTAGTTTCGATGGAGCCATAAAACGGGATTCCCTTAGCAAGTTTATCAGCTGTCTCATTCCCTGTAATGCCGCAATGCCCAGGGACTATACTTAAATGCACCATAATTAAAATATACTAGGAAGTTATTTTGCACGAATGCGAATTCTTTTTAATCACTTTTGACAAATCTAGGTCGCGAAACACGAATAATCGTACTCAGCTGGCCGTCGCGTATTTATTATGCTGATTAGAGAAATATCTCGAAGCGTTGGCTGCCGCCAATGATTGTGCTAAATATTACCAAAAAGGTACCTTGCACCGCCGGCTGCCACAAGTACTTATTCCCCGTACACCGACTGAGTCGCCGGCGGTCAAATGTTCGGGTGTGTAAAATCGTTGTTTGGAAGCTGGCGGTTCATGCTACTTGGAAAATTATATGAAGTTTAGATTGAGTGGCATACAAGAAATCACAAGTCGAAGTGGTTCGGCGTTCCAAGCAACCTATCTGGAGAGAAATTAGTCATAATATGTAGGGGAATCCCAAAACTACGATGACGTTTTTGGTAATAGCATCATATATTTTAAACGGCGTCACATACAAAGAACGATTTTACCGCCGGCGGTGCACGCGGCAGCCAACGTGTTAAATGTCATTCGAGTGGGTTCCAGAACGTTTGCGATAAGGTGTACGCCTACTAATCAGCGGTGACTTATAATTCTCGTTACAATACGTAATTCAGAGCCCTGGTCCAAAAATATCGCGCCATCCAGTTAGATTTGAGTACATCAGCTGATTCTCCTTCCATCAATTTAATATGTTTATAGTCTGTGTTCCTATTTTCTCTTCTTTGCTCTAGATAATATTTTTTAATCTCCACCTTCCAATCCGCATGTTGTATTTATGAACTTCTCTTTTTTCAAGTATTCGTTATAATATGACGGTTGTCGACTGTCGAGGTCTTCATCGGTTTCTATCGTTCTATCCCTGTGAGCCTTGGCCTGGAGAGTATTTTCTTTTGCCTTCCCCGAGATATGAGTCAGAATTTGGACAGTTTATGACGTGGATTTAATATTAATAGACCTCATAAATCCTGTTTGATTTACGATAGTTCTTGAGAAGTTTATCTCTTCCTGTTTAAAAATGAGTAAGATTATCTCGTCAGTAGGATTTTTGTCGATTTTAGTATTCACATTAGTAGTTAACTTTGGACTTGTGATGATGTGGTCGTGGAATTTATAGCCCGCTTCGAGCAAATTGTAGTTTGATTTCCTCGACAACTGTAATTTGCGATAATTGATTGTTTCTATTTTACACTCTTTTACGTTCACGATTCAAAAAGGTAATACGTTGAATTTTTAAGAGAGACGCCAAATAGTCTCGTTATTACACTTGGAAATTTGATCTAGTGTTGTCTAGCAGGTTGGTTGAGTTTTGGACTAGTTACAATATTGAGATTTTAGAAGTGTCGTTCATTTTGTTGTATGAAGAGATTGGTGTAGTCGATAGTCAGAGTTTCCGTAGTTTTGGGTTTATTATGGAACCGATCAGATTTGGTAGAGACCTTATTGTGAGGGTCGTCCTCAGTACCATTTTGATATTTCAACACACGATCTAGACTTACTAGGTCTTGTCATGGTTAGTCTTGGGGCATCAATAAAACGGACAATTACGTAGCTTTTTAATTTCGTTAGTTGTTTTTATTTGTGTAGTTGGCTTGTTACAATTATTTTATTATTTTACATTAGCAATCAAATCTTAAAAAATGATTATTGCATGCTATACAAATTTTTATAGACGATTTATTAGAGTATCAAATATATTCGGGTCAAGTGACCGAGAACGGAGGCCGTTCTCGTCTAATCACGCTCTCCGATGAGATCGCTTAGAAATGTAGGAAAGAGCCAACATTTTTTTTAACTATGGTAAAAGTAGTGATAAGGGTAATGTAGGTTGCCGAGGTATATAAAATTTGTTCTTTCGATCATCACATAAATGTTCTCTAGGCCGAATGTTCGTCAATAAACTGTCCGTCGCTGAAATGGCGAAGTGACCGTGAGTTCACTAAAATTATCGAGTATCACTATGAGCGCAAACTGCACCTAATACTACAATTAATTATCTTACAAATAATATAAAGAATGTTCAATTTTAGTATGATCTTTAGGAATATTTTATTCAAAATTAAGAGACATAAAAAAGTCAGACAGAGACCCCAATAAATTTACTTTTTATAACAATATAGTTTAAGTGTTCCCACTAAATCGTGCCTTTAAATCTTTGGATAACTGATTTTGTGTATTTAGAAATCCGTCTATTATTCATTGTAAGTTTTCGCAAATTCCTCCTACGCATTGGTCGGATTTTCCGCCAAATAACTTAAAATCCTTTTGTTTTAAATCGTGAGGTATCATACATGGTTGAATTGGGGTTGCTATAAATTGTTCTAATTTAAAAATATATCCACAATAAATTTAGCGTACAAAGCGCACTAAAAACGTTTCTTTCTATTGTTAGAAGTATAGTAAAGTTATTAAATAAAAAAGAAACTTTCTTCATTTTTCAAACTTTTAACAACCGACACTTAGAGGAATTTTCAAAATTTCGTGTTTGGAAAACTTATTCGTGGTGAGATCTTTTATTATGATTGCGTCTTAATCCAAATACGAAGCCCAAATTTCCAAACTTGTTAAGTATTTACAATTTGTTTTTATTTTAATAAAATGGAAGAGATTCAAAACTGGGGTAAAGTTAAAGACGTTCGAAACTACTTACTCAAAGTGTCTGAATTTGTCAATTAATTTTAACTGCCACAAGCCATGTTTCAGTACTTTGGAGTTACATTTATATTTCGATAAAATATAATACATAAACATAATGGGGTTGAAAACTTAGAAAATAGTTCTTTTATGCCTCTTTGCTATACTTATAACTTATAACGCGATTTCAGTGGTCTTTTTAAATTGATTTCGAAATAAAACTAAGACGTATTCAGCTTTTTTAAATTGCATCGATGTCAATTAGTACTGACTTTTTGTTCGACGCAACGTTTTATTTTCAAATTAATTGACTTTCATTTATAACAAACTTGAAAGAGTAAGCAAATAAATTAATACAAGAAGGAAAATTCTTTTCAACTTGCAACGAAGTAATTTAGTGTTATTAATTGCTTTTTTTAATTATAAATTAAAATTCTTCACTCGTATACAATTTTTTAGCCATCAAGCTGAAAAAATAGTATTAACGTATAAAGTTGACGTAGAAACTTTATTGCAAGAGGATTTTTGGGTTTCCTAGGACAAGACGACCGGGAACCAGCCTGCTCTGCAGGTATATGTGTGTCAAAAATTTTGGTTTCAGACACTGTATTGAGTAATTTTTACAAAATAATAATTTTAATGTATTCTTTCTCAAATAATGTTAACAAAATCAAAAAGCAGCTGATTTTATTAAAAATTAAAACTCTTAAGTATTTATAAGACACTTTTAGATAGTAGTGATCTAGTGATAACTTTCCTTTCAGAATAAAAAATATTCTTTGCAATGTGTAGCATAGCCACTACGGCGTAAATATCTTTTTATTTATTTACAAAAGTGTAAGATTAGATCGTAGTGAACTGAATACCATATGAAGATAATCATCAGATCATCACCCTCTTATACTGCGCCTTTTGATAATACTAGTAAGAAATCTTGCATAGGGCTAAAAAAACGGAAAAATAAGAAATATTATGCAAATTAGTAGATACGTTATACCGGTTGGTTGTTTTTTGTTTTGAACAGCTAAAGGGCCCGGTCAAGCTGGCGAGCAATTTGTTGCGAGCGGAAAGTCGTGGATGACAGAGCGACAAACTATAAATTCAAAGCCGTAACACCAAATTGTTACACATGCGAGAAATGTCAAAGAGGCTGTCGGCTATAAACTAATTTAATTAATGCAAACTGGACTGTTTGTAAGTGCGAGTAAACTTTTGGAAATCTTGCGGAAGTCGCTTGCAATACTGTAAATGTGCATTGGAAGAGACTTCTCCAAGAGTTCTTAAGGTTTTTTCGCACTTACAGTTCAGTTTATATTAGGCTAGTTTTTGTCTCTCTCTCTCTCTCTCTTCCTGTTTCTTGCATGTGAAGAAGAGGCTTTTAAGCCTCGTTTTACTGTAAGCAAGAGTGTAAACAGTATTACAAGCGACTTCAGCAAACTTCATCGAGTTTTCTCGCAGTTCACATTAAGCTAGTTTCTGTCTTTTTCGCAATTTCTCGCAGAAGTCTTCTCGCATGCGGGAAGAGGCCGTCAGGCCTCGTTTTACCGTAAGCAAGAGTATAAACAGTATTGCAAGACTTTCTGAGTTTTCGGGCACTTACAGTTCAGCTAACATTAAGCTAGTTTCTGTCTGTCTCTCTCTCCTTATCCCTCTCCCTCTCCCTCTCCCTCTCCCTCTCCCTCTCCCTCTCCCTCTCCCTCTCCCTCTCCCCCTCTCCCCCCTCTCCCGCCCTCTCTCTCCCTGTCTCCCCCTGCAATGTCTTGCAGAAGTTTTCTCGCATATATGAAGAAGAGGCCGTCAGGCTTCGTTTTACCGTGAGCTAGAGTGTAAACAGTATTGCAAGAAGAGGCCTTTAGGCCTTGTTTTACTGTAAGTAAGTTACTTCTGCAAGACTTCCCCGAGTTTTTTTGCACCTACAGTCAAGTTTACCTTAAGCTGTAGCTCTATCTGGCAGTCTCTCAAATATTTCTAGCATGTGGAAACAACAGCTTACAGTCCAGTTTATATGAAGCTAGTTTCTTTCTCTCTCTCTCTCTCTTTCTCTCTCTCTCTCTCTCTCTCTCTCTGCAATTTCTCACAGAAGTTTTCTCGCAAGGGAAGAAGAGACCTTTCTGCCTCATTTTACTGTACGCAATTAAACAGTACTACAAGCGACTTCTACAAGACTTCCTCGAGTTTTCTCGTACTTACATTCGTACTACAGTCACCTGAGAGTCTATCTGAAATTTCTCGCATGTTAAAACGCGACCTAACTTGCTAAGCGATACGTCGTTTACGTTTTGTGTCAGTATGGCCGTTTCCATTTGTGTTACGTGTTTGAATTCATTTTTTGGTCTTCTGTCGTTCACGACTATTCGTTCACGATAAATCGCTCGCCAGCCTTCCCTATCCTTAACGCATACTTGTATAGGTATAATTAATCTTCCACCACATGCCTATTTCTATTACTTATGCGCAAACTGATTAATGAAAATCAGTTGTCCGCTATTTTCGCTATTAAAAACTTGTTGAAAAACTCTAATATAATCAAAAGTTATAAAATGTACGTTGCACAAAGTTTGCTACAAAAATAAAGCACGTAAAAAGACAGAATTTGGAAGTAGTTAATGTTTGTAACTCTATAATTAATGGGCTCCCTGGTGAGCTAAATGAAAGTGAAAATTATTGTAATAAAGCTTGCGAGACTTCATACTAAAAACGTAATTTCTATCACATCACGCCACTGATTGTATATAATTTATTAACAATTTCATTTCTTTTAAATTGAATTTTGTGTTATGCCTATATTACCTCTAGTTTCCTATATTAAATAAGTTACTTTTAAAAACACGCAATTAATTTTAGTGCGAAACCACAAATTGTCACGCAGCCTTAATTAACAACACTTCATTAGTGACAACCACATCGACATTGTAGAAACAAAACTATGTGAAACTTGCGTTAGCGTATTATTGAGGAAAGCGCCGTAACGGGGAATAATTTATTTTTCAATAAGTTAAAGTTGATTAATGTTCTTGATTATCTGCTTACCTATAATAAATTTTCAAAAAACAGTTTTGCTTCGTACATTCGATGCTCAATCTTTGTTACGTTCATTGTACTTATTTTTCTTTTATTCTTTCGAATTGAAAACAAAAATGTGAGCTTTCTGCTAGAATACAAAATTTACTTTTTCTGTATACAATGTGTCCCACGGGACGTGGGATAATATGGTTTCCTTGTTGCTAGTGAAGATAGAGTTTTGGACAATTGAGAAAACAGGCAGTTTTCGGTACTATTATTAATAATATGCAGACAAAGAAACTGCTAGATGTTCCGTCTATCAGAAGTTATTTTTTAAAAAGCCAGTACAAGCTAAAGCAGTTTTCACTCGGGGTAGAATGGAAAACCCCTTCCACCGCCACTAGCTTACTAGAGATAGAAAATAAAACAATATAGACACACTGTAGTTTATTTGTTTAGCACAAAATTGTACGATATTTCAATTATTTACGTTCTGTGAAAAGGTTTTTTTTTTCAAATTTTGAATTTTGGTTCCATTTTGTTACTGATAAGTGCGTATCTTCTTGCATTTTTACACACTAAAAAATTTCCACTGTTTGTACTAAAATTATTTTAAGGTTTATAATGCCTGACGACTGATGAGGTAGTAGTTTCAAAATTAATTTAATTCTATAAGAAAAAAATGCATTTAGTTTTTTCGCCTATTGCCAGCTAGAGTCATTCTAGCTTCAAAGTCGATCAAGTCGTTGGGGATTGGGGCTGTAAAAAACTTCATCTTCATTGTTGAAATCCACGTAGACCTGCATTAAAAGTGGTCGTATATGAAAAGACAACATCTGGGGTGTCAGGCAAGTAAATATTTTCTGTAGGCCATCTCTTTTCTTTTCTTGCATAAATGCATTAATAGCGTCCCAATAGCGGATTTAGTTTTCTTAAATAAGCGGCAAAAATCCTTAAAATGCCTAACCAGATTTCAACAATTACCTACCTATTTAACTTCTCTAAGGGAGGCATCTATTCACTATTGTAACCTCTCTGCTGGTGGCGTAAGTCAGTAACAACTTTAGGAAGTGGCCTCACTATACTAACTACGATTAAATTTGCAGTTTTCACATGTTCACTAATTTGTGTTGTTTTACGCAGTTTTTTTCTGAAGTGGTGGATAGGCAGGGCCAAGTGGACGTGGTCTATACCGATTTTTCTAAGGCCTTCGATCGTATAGATCATGGTATACTGTTGCAGCAACTAAAGTCTCTTGGTTTTGGCGATGCATTGATTACGCTGCTTGTATCTTACCTTAGGGATCGGACACATTACGTCGTTTACAACGGTTTCACATCTCGTAGTTTTTCTCCTGAGTCTGGTGTGCCGCAGGGTTCCAACCTGGGTCCACTCTTGTTCTTGTTGTTTATCAACAATTTGTGTGATGGTATCCAATGCGAGGTTTTAATGTACGCGGATGACGTGAAGCTTTTTACGTCGGTTGAATCACTGCGTGATTGTGATAGACTGCAGGCTGATTTGAATAGAGTGTCTGAGTGGTGTAACAGGTACAGGCTGGGCTTAAATGTGGCTAAATGCAGGGTAATGACGTTTTCGAGAAAAGTGAATCTGACACTGTGTGATTACACTGTCAATGATCAACAGTTGGTTCGCTGTAGCGAAGTCAGGGATCTTGGCGTCATCTTCGATGGGGACTTGTCGTTTGGTAAGCATATATCAGTCGTGACCTCTTCTGCGAGTAAAATGCTGGGTTTTGTCGTGCGTACTTGCAAGGAATTTTCTAATCTGAATGTTTTGAGGAAGTTGTATTTTGCCTTGGTCAGGAGTCGACTTGAGTATGGTGCTGTGATCTGGGCACCGTATTATGAGTGTCGCAAGAGGGAAGTCGAGGGTGTCCAGAGAAGACTTCTTAAATATCTATGGTTTAGGGAGCATGAGGTGTATTCCATGCGAGGGACCTCTGATGAAGTGCTGTGCGGTGCCTTTGGAATGAGATCTCTGGAGGATAGACGTGGGGCATTGGCATTGACTGTATTGTACAAACTTATTCATAATGCTATAGATTGCCCGTATTTGTTGGCCAAGTTAAATTTTTGTACTCCAAAGAGGGATACCAGAAATGCTCGAAAGACTCGAAATAAAAGAGAAAGGATATGAAAACCTCTTCTTTGATTGAGGGGTAGAGGAGATAGCCGAGTTTGTCATCGGGCCACGTAGTTGAACTTTTGCAGATTACAAGCACATCTTCTTATACGGGTGTTTTGGAGCGTTTCTAACTGGAGAGTTTACGTAACAGAGTTTCGATAACAGAGATGACTAGAGTTAGTAGCAAAGAACGTTTTATATCAGTAGGAAGAGTATATTGCAGTCGTCTAAGTCTAAGAGAGTGAAGATACAGACGGACGGGCGAATACCGAATAGACAGGCAGACATACGTGCATGCAGGCGGAAAAGCAGGCAGAGAGGGAAACTAACAGTACCTACATTATTTTTTTATTGTAGGTACTGTATTATAGAATCTCAAAATTGACTTCAAATGTTTTTTCCCTACTTGTACGAGAAATATATTGAACTTTCCAATACTTAGTAAGATAATAATAATAATATCCAACAATTTAGAAAGGAATGTGTGGGGAGACTTATATTAAAGATTTAATAAATAAATGCTCAAGTAGGGTCCCCGAACATCAAGGTTTACTACATACCGATTAATGTTAATTTAGACAGCTTTTACGCAATGTTACTGTTATTATCTACCTCCTTTAGTTAGAATTCCAGGATGCGCAATCAATTTTATATTAAGAAATTTTATACTGAAAGGTTATTAAAAATTATAAAGGTAGGTTAGCTACAAACACTGCATGTAAAGTCAAGAAAGTGGATAGTAACAAAATTAAATTGAAATACCTTCTACGAAACCCAAAAGTATTTTATTACTTTTTCATTTTCAGAAAATGGTGATACTATTTCTATATCGCAATTTTTTAAATTATATCGTAGCGAATTATTTGAATCCTCGGTGAAAAGCTAATTAGAATAATGCGTTACTTAGATAAAATTGGAAGTTTTACGAGAAGAAAACTACAGTTCAACACCCTTATAACACAAAAAACAACTTTTGCCTTTTATTTCCCTAGTGACATTTTAAAATCTAAATTCTCCCATGATCGTAGTTAACACAATGGAATAAAACACCGTATTACTTACTTTCCCTTTAAGTGTTCTCTTCACTTAAATTTTCAACGGAGATTACTGAAAAAATATTTTCTTTGTAATTGATATCTTTGAAAAATGAAAGCGAGAGAAACATAAACAGAGTTTGGTAGATCTTAAAAATGGAGCGTTTAAAAATTATTAAATGTTTTCAATTCCTGAAAAGGGAATAATTTGAATTTTTTCTGCAAAAGTTTTTATTCGATATTTAAATATTGTGAATGAATCTACTAATATTGTTTTAGTCATAGTAACTAAAAAACCATTTTTGAATTATTTACCTATACGACGGAGCATCCAAAAATTAAAAATAATAAACAACTTGTGACTGAAACTTGACAAAACTTTAATACTTTTCGTGTTCATCGCCGCTATTTACTCTTTATCCTATACAAATATCTTGACACCATATTTGATTTATTATATCTAGCATCTTTTTAAAAGATAACAGCTAGTGAAAAGTTCCAAGCGCTACAGGCGAAAAACTTTTTTTCTTATTTTTTGTTAACAGAAACGTCTGTTGATAAAGGCCTTCTTCTTGTCGTTTCTTTATTAAAAAATTTGATGTTGGTATGTCAAGTTATCTGTCTGTCTGTCTCACAAACAAGCTGCCACGGTTCATTGTTTATTGAGAACTTCTGCTTTTTTACTCTCGGTGGTTCGTTATTGCCTTCCAAGTGGTGGCGCCGTATACTATTAGATATAGATACTACATGCCTACAGCTATTACTTATTACTACAATTTGTCAGTGGAGTTATAAACATTTTTTTATTCTTCTACAGAGTGATTCAAAAATACTTAATATTTCTCTGAGACTGTTCGTAAAGTTCGCACTGCTTTTGGTCGCTACGTTATAAGACACTTAATCGGCGGACTCTCGAGAATTTAATCAACAAATTCGAAAGTGTTAGGCAAGTTAGTGACGTGCGTCTCCAACTCGTGTTCACCTAGCTAGGTTTGTGGGAAATATTGTTGATATAGTGATGTGGCTCGTGGCTGAGAGTTTAGCAAAAAAAACAAGTTTGTCCATCCGTAGACGATCACACAGCCGGTAAAACAGTTGCTATCTTGCATTAAAAAGTTTATAGGCGAGCGATCTAGAGCTAACGCCGTTGAACTTCTTTCTTTGGGGATAAGTTTAGGAGAAGGTATACACCAACAATCCAACAACCACTGTTAAACCACAAGTTATAACATTAACATTAGAGCAGAAATTGGAGACATAGGACATAGAACCAAATAATTTGGGAATCTGTGATGAAAATTTTTATCAAAAGGATCACCATTTGTCAACAGAGCCAAGGCGGCCATCTATTTTATACTTAACCTACTAATACGTATTATTTACTCAAATTATAATCAAATCAGTTTCTCAAAACATGTGTTTTTCTTAAATAATTAGAAATGGGCGGTTTTAATGAACAACCCCGTATATTGTTTAAATACTTCCTTAACAGTTCTATAATTTTCTAATTAATGTAATTTATACGAAACTCAGATCATTATTTATATGAAGTTAAATTATTGGTTTTTGTTGCAGAAGCATTATATCAAGAGAAGCAAAGCATCAAGGAGTAAAGGTAAGTCCTCAAATTGGGGTTTTGTAAAAAAATTAATTGGTCTTTGGTTTCTAGAAATGTTAGTACAGGGTTCGGCAAAATGTACTACCCAATTTAAACAGCTTATAAAAATTTATTAACTTTGAATAATAAAACGAAAAATACATATTCTTAAATTAGAAGGAAGGGAGTTATTATGACTTAAATATAGAGTTTCGTAAATGGTTCTCAATGCATTCTTCTAATTGAGTAGCAAATTTTTGCATAACATTTTGGAGAACGTGACCTGGGATAGCATTAATTTCATTTCTAATGTTTACTTTCATCTCCATTAAATTTCTTGGTTTATTCACAAAGACTTTAAGCTTTAAATAGGCCCAAAGAAAATAATCCGGAGCTGAAAGATCTGGGGATCTTGCTGGCCATGGAATCGTACCATTTCTTGAAATGAGTCTGTTTGGAAATGAGTTTCTTAAAATGTACATGCTTATTCTTGCCGTATGGCTTGTTGCCCCGTCTTGCTGAAACCAGAAATGTCCTATTTCTTCTTCAATTTGCGGTAAAAAGAATGTCTGCAGCATTTGAACATAGCGCGCAGAAGTAATGGTTACCGCCTGACCATTCTCTTCAAAAAAATTAGGCCCAATTATTCTAGTCGATGAAATGGCACACCATACAGTTACTTTTGGGCAATGTAACGGTCGCTGATGAATTTCTCGAGGATTCTCTTGAGCCCAATAACGACAATTCTGCTTATTTACATCGCCGTTGAGATAAAAATGTGCCTCGTCACTCATGAATAAGTAAGTTTCGATACCTTGGTGATTATCATGAATCAGACGACAAATTCAAGTCTGTTAATCTTATCTTGATCATTTATTTCCTGGGCTATTGCGATCTTATATGGATGAAAATGCATGCGTTTTAACATTCTTCTCGTGCTTCGATCACTCAAACCAAGGACGGAAGCATGTTTAACAGCGGATTTTTTCGGACTAGCAATAATTGAATTTCTTACCATTTCTTCGTTACGTTCATTGCAGGCAGTTCTTGGTCTCCCACTTGACTTTTTGTCTACAATAGATCCCAGTTGTCTCTATTTATTGCGCCAAGCCAAAATAGTCTTACGCTGAGGACAGCGACGGACATTAAAATGACGTCGAAAACACCTATGAACGGCAATTATTGAATTAAATTCAATAAATTTTTCAACACAAAAGACACGATGTTCTGTAGAACAACGCTCCATTTTGACAAATGTCAACAATTATAACAAAATTTCCCAAGCCTACTTTTTCATTTAAAACTATTTTCATTCAAAATAACCAATTGGTTTTTGAGTTATTAAAGAAATAAAATAGGCAATACATTATGCCGAACCCTGTATATATCTAGTACTTTTACTTCAGTGGTTACATTTGGTACATACGCATTACACGTCAAATTTCACAATAATAGGCTTGACTGTTTCTGTCAACCTCTACAATAGTTTTCAACTTTGCAATTTCAAATTTAATTTATTCTTTAAAATCGAATAATGGTCCTTTTACTACAAACTTTGCTTCTCAAACGTCTTGGCTTTGGCTGTAAAATATTTCCACTACTCACTACACGTTTTGCTTTTACTATTATTAAATTTTGTTGTACTTGCCCACTTTGTAAAATCGTAGCGCAACCTTTTACTTAATATACAGTGTGTTAATAAAGTAAGGAACAAATTTGATATCTCTGAAAATGTGTATCACGTTTTCTCCTAATAAGTCATTGATTTATATTTATGCATTGTGTTTGTTTGTAACATCTTTCGTGTTTGAGATCTGTTATCATTAATTTTGGAATAATACGTTGTATGATGATAGTTCATTTGAAAGCTATTTTAAAGAGTCATTCCGAGCACATTTATTTTTCTTTGTTTTTTAAGGGAAAAGCAAATTTGTGTGATCGTTGAGGTTTTGGTCACATCTTGACTGAAGCACGAGTCATTGGAATATGGAGTGACCTTCTGAATTTCCGAAATCGGTCTCAAGACTGGAAAACTCTTTTTTTCAGAATTAGTCGGCAATCCGAGATACAGAATTTGTTCCTTACCTTATCGACACGGGTATAATTTGTGGTGAGATTACGATTTTACCTAATTATATCTATTAATTACAAAAATTTTGGGATCAGTGCTACGAACGCAAAGCGCGGGAAATTTTGTATTTCAATTATTCGAGGTATCTATTATAAAAACAACAACCTCGGAGTATTTTAATTAAAAATACTTGAGGCAGAATCGTAAGCGCGAGGTAATGTTTGATCAGACTATTTCTAAAGTAAATTATTTTTTCTACTTCACGTAGTTTGAGTAATTTCAGTTAATGGGCTATGAGCTTCATTATTTCAGTCAGCCTGAATTACATACAGGGTGTTTTAGGTCGACTACGTTAAACTGTACCACATGATAAATTACAGTACTAGAACTAATAATTATTGTTTGTTCCAATTTTTTTAAATTGCGCTTAAGTTTTCTTGCTATGAATAATTCATTTATTTTTTATTTATGTTCCTTATTTTTTGAGTTAATAAAAAACTAAAAATATGTACGAATATGTTTGTAATATTAATAAAGTTTTATTATATTTATGTATCTATGTATAATTTGTATAATTTTTTTTTTATTTTTTAGTTTTTTGATAAATTAATTAGCCATAGCGAAAAAACTAAGCACATTTTGAAAAATGAAACAAACAAAAATTGTTAGTTTTACTGTGATTTATCATGTGTGTTACAGTTTAGCTACTCGACCTAAAACGCCCTGTATAAAATAAATATTATAGTAAGTATTAGCAGAGATTACAAAACAAAGGTGAAAGCATCCCAAGAGATTGCGATATAAAATAGTGGGAAATAGTCCTTATACTAATTTCTATTATGTCATTTATCAATTTATTTTTATCTCGCAAAACTCTTCAGTCGCGGTGGTTATTTACAAATATTCTGTTTAGTTTTTTCTTGGAGCTTTATTTAGTTACAAAATGCCAACCTTAAGTTGAGTTAAAAGTACTCCTTTACGACGTCCTCTTTACTCTTTGATACACGGTCGACAAACCTTTGAAGTTTAGATGTAATTGAGTATTTGCCTTTATTAAAAGTAGTGTAAGATATACACCGCATTGTTCAAGTTTGTTAAAGCGTCTCTTAAGTAGTGTCTATTTGCCGTTTATTTTAACAAAATCTTATTGTTAAGAGTTGAAGACTTTTACAAGTTTAATTCACGAAGTTCTTATACAGGGTATCTAGGATAAGGTTCCGTTCCGTGGAGTGGGTGATTGCTGAGCTCAAAGTAGAACGACTAAACTGAATTTACCTTAGTCCAATGTTACAAGCGCGACTTTCGATTAACAAGTGATAGAACCACCAAATTTCTATGATATTCTTATTTTAATGCGAGAAATAACTTGGTAGTCTTTAGAAATCGATATGATTATTTTGAGGGAGTTAGTTATCACTCTATTTTGAGCTCACCAATCACCCACTTCAAGGAACGGAACCTTATTTTGGACACCCTGTATACGATAAAGAATAATTTAACACCCAGATAATTTTAACGTAGTTTTAATAGCAAATTATTTTGTAAAGAGTAAATAGTAACAATGAATTGAAGAAAATTGTACAGTTTGTGAAATTATAGAGGACTACTTTCAGATTTCGTTATGAGAATCTCGTTTTATTACAAAATGTATAGAGAATAGGTTTGAATTTAGCAAAGTTGCTCAATAACAGGCACTCATCAAACTCATAAATTTATTGCTTCCAAATTTTATTGGGTGTAATAATATGAAAACTCGTATTAGGGAAGGTTTTACAATAATAAGTGTGCTAGCAACTTATAACACATAGGAAAAGTTTATCAGTATCGACTGCCTGTAGTTAGCTTTTTAGTTTTTATAACGTAAACTGTCGGGATAATTAATACCACTTTATTAGAGATTTGCTGCTAATTTTGCTAAGCCTATTATTTCTCTTAAAAAATGTTGACAGCAAAATAAAACCACATCAAGTAAGTTCTGGCAACAGTTTAATGTCACAACACCAAATTCGTATTACAAAAACGCTCACTACTCATTGTGGTCTCTCCAAAATAGCCACAAAGCGAAATTCGTGTTAGAGCATTAAACTATTGCCAGAACGCGTTGTGGTCGTCTTTTTCACTCAGTGGCCGTTTTTGGTCATGGAGCCTAACATATACATAACATATAAGCTGTCATTTTGAAAACTTCTCATTTCTCATCTCCAATATTTTCTCTTAGTATAAAAGATTGAAATCCCGTCAATTTTAATACTGAGGGGGGCACTTTTTCAGGTATTTACGTTCTCCCTAGATTAATCTCCAAAGTGGGGTAGACTTACCTCCTTAAATCTTAAATGAAAAGGGAGGTTGAGTGGCGCCTTTTCTAAAAACCCCCTCAATCTCCTTTACAACAATATTCTAATTTACTATTTTTGAATTAGTAGTTTTTATTGCCAATTTGAAGGATAAAATATGAACACAAATCTGAAACAAATTCACTAATGATAGCTTCGTACCTGAGTGAAAAATCTTTGTCTATGAAAATATTCTGAAGAATACGTCTGCAAATTGTAGGATGATATCGGGGGTGCTGCAATGGGAATCTTGTTTTTATTGCTGTTTATCAATGATATTGTTAATATATCTTATACTATAAGGGATTAAAAATGTTTAATCAATTGCCTGATGAGGTTAAGCTTGCTGCTGATTTCGGGTCGTTCAGGGTCAGCTGTAAAAGGCACGTAAAGGTAAACGTTGGCTATCTACCTTAAATGACGTTTGGTGGGGTGCGGTGATTCGGGTTGAGTTGATTTGGGTCCATTGCGTTGGGAGTTGTAAGATTGTCACAATCGAAAAAAAAAATGTAGTAAGCAAATGTAAAGTTTTTTTGTATATGGAGTTAGTGTTTAATAGTTTTTTAAGCTAAATAAAGACTTATTATTATTATTATTAAGTTTTGTGAGATGTTTATTGTTATCTGATAATAATTTTAAATTATATTGAAGTTGACTCAAAGTTAGATTGTGTTAGACTGCATCGGTATATTGATAGATTGAAGTATGAATGCGAACGCTATGAGTTTAAGCTTTAGTAAGTGTAGATCTGCTCTGGGTTCTGGATTATTTAAGGAGGAGAGGCTGGCTCCCAGTACTTAGATCACTTATTCAGACTGATGTTACCTTCTCCAAGCAGGCTTTTAGGGCTCATAGGGAAAGAAACTCGAGAAATTTGGCGAGAGAGTGGTGGTGATTCTAATGAAGCGCTGCCAAGAGGCCCCCCAACACAAATATTCTTGGCAACATGGCAACTTGAGCTGAACAGTGGCAGAGCATAATATGTTCGGATATGTCGACCTATCTGTCGGATAGGTCGTGCCCACTGTCTACTATTTCCAGTGTATAGAGGCGTTTCTTTGACCCAGCAGTGTCCCGTGAGTACCCCTTCAATTATTACTCGTAGACTAGTTCGAGACGACTTTAACCAACATTCTGTGAGTTTTTTAGAGAACCGGCTTTCTTACTCTTACCCTGGCACCAACTTACTTTACTTGTCCATCTTTACAATAGATATTATTCTTATATTAGGGCCACAGGGAAGACGATTTGAACCTTTCGTGACATGCTTGTCTAATTTATCATTATCTACTGTTTCTATGAGGTCTTTTGACCCAGACACTTTTCCTGGATGTTTAAGAAACTTTAAATTTAGTTTAAAATGCAAAAACGACTTCTAAAAATAAAATACCCTAATTTTAACTTCAGGATTTGCAATAAAGATAGCGTTTGAAGTAAGAAATACGAAATTTACTCTCACTTAAGATAACCACTCTCTAGGAATAATAATTAAAAATTATTTTACTACCAATTATAACATGACAAAATTATGACTGCTTTACACGACACTTTCTTGTTAAAAGTTGCTTTTGGTGTATCATTTTCTTCTAACTATAGGTACACTGTACACAGCATTGTACCTTAACAAAAGGTAAAACATAGATATAGGCTACAAGTTGCGTGTTTTAAACAGAGATTTAATTTTTATTATATTAAACATGTGCTTGCAGAGTTTATTACACACGCAAAATAGATTTTAAGATATGCACGCTAAGTTTATAATAAATATATCATGTAAAACGCCCTATCTTTGAAATTATCTAAAGAAAAGGGTACTTAATTCCAATTCTTATTTCTACAATTTATTTGCTCTTAAAAACGATGAATTAACGTCGTAATGTCAAACAATAAATTTTCTTGCTTACAAACCGAGAATTATGGGAAAAGGCAGTTTCTTATTCTCCTTTCATAATTAAAGTTAGTTTTTGTGCGAAATTTCACCTCCGATAAAAAGGATTCTTACAGCATCAACGTTTCTTACAAACCACCTAAGATATTGTAGACCACTGCTTTAATGGGCAGCTATTTATTAGTTCAATACTAACATTTATTTAGAGCCGTACTTGGATTTTTTAACGTTTGAACAATTGCAAGTTACTCCTACAGGGTGTTCTAAAAATTGGATATATGAGCCTGTAAAGTAGGAGCGCAAAAAGTTTTTTTTCTATATTTCTAGAGCTCTAAACTGATTTTATGACATTAGTCTAAGAAATAAAAATTTCAATGCAAGTAACACATATTTTCATTTTTTTAAGCTCAACGCCTTTTTACAAAATAAATTTCTCAATAAGTTTAACGGATTCAGTAGCATTACGTCCAAGCACGATATCTCGGTGTCTGTTACAGTTAAAAGAGTTATGAGGTTTCGTTTGAAAGCTACATTAAACTAGAAATAAAGTAGCATTTCCATAAGCTATTTTTGAGTAAACGGGGTGCCCCGAAATTATTGGGAAGCTGTTCTAAAAAGTTAGTAGTTTTTACTGAACGAATAAGTAGATAAGTAGGTGGTTCCTCTTAGTGTTAGAGAGCAAGCACTGCCAACATAAGCAAAAGAATGCTGCCCAATCGCCTTAACGGCTCTTGGGACTTGTATCCCAAACTGCAACCTGTGTCTTGTTGAACGTCCGTGTCCTATCAGTTGCAGACTACGCTGTTGCTAGAACAAATTATGAAAATAATACAACTGCCTTCTAGGATCGAGCATCCCACTTTCGCTATACAACCGGTCACTAGAGTACCTATTTCAAAGATTTTTAGAAAATATTTCTAAATGACTTCCAACCCATTTAAATACAGGGTGCATGGTTGGATGGAGCATGTTTCCCAGTTATTTGATTTCTCGAAAAGAATGTTCAATTCGTGGAACGAATTCACTTTTTGTTGTGTCATTTGGTTTTCACTATCGGAATAAATAGTTGTCTATTTCATGCAACGGAAATCTGTTTTATGCTCTTATAGGTATAGAGAAGAGAAACATAATATAGCTTCATTATGTCCAAACGGAAAAATTAAGTCAGGCGCTATTGTTAATGTTTTAGAATTCGTATAAATGAATCATAATAAAACATTTATGTTCTACCTAGGTGTATCGTGTATGTATCTCCAGAATAAATTCTAAAAAATAAAAAAGCACCGTGCGAAATTTATACTGCACCAGAGCTAATTTTTAAAGTTAAAGAAGAATAGTTACTTTCATTAGCGCATCGAATAAAGTATTTCAATTGCTAAAGATAATTCTTTCGATATTAATATTTAGAAAATGTAGGTTGGAAATAACTTAAATTACGAAGCATTTGTTACCGGTGCCAAAATGTTAATTAAACTTGGTTATTGCTTGAATGTTAGACGCGATCTAACTTAAAGTAAGGGTAAACTATCTTTTAAGATATAATTAAATAACGCGCAGAAAATTAAATGCGATTAACTTTCTAAATACGACACTGAAAGTGCAATTGAGTCTTGTTTTCATTTTACTAAAATGCATTTTAAAGCTCTGAAGCTTTAATCTAATACATATTTTACATTTTCATTTGATATAATTATTTGATCATGACGAGCAGTGTAGATTTCTGTTGAAATTAAACTACATCCAGCATGTTGTACTTATTTTGTTAATTATTTTAATTACTTCAAAATAGTATTGGATGTCATGCAGAACTTATGTAGATATTAAATTGATCTAACTACAATGCAGCTTAAGTTTTGATAATGCTTTACTAGTTTTAGGCATTATTATAAGCGTTGAGCACGTATACGTATCTGTAAGACAAATAGTCACTAATTCAACGACGTGGATTTAATTTAATTAATGTAAAAAAATTTCCTTAATTTTAAAACCGAAATTTTTAATTTTACAACGATGGTGAAGGCAATCTAACTTGGAACAGATCTAATACTGCAATGTTTGAAATTTATAATCCAAAGCCGTTTGATAACGAGATTTTAGGATATCACGTCTGGGATTGTGCTTATAGTTGTTTGGGATCGAGAATAACTAATAAATACCCCAAAATACCTAAATTTGTTTAAAACTTAATACTCATATTTTAGGTAATTACAACTAAGGCCATCAACTACAAATGTCACGAATATGTTGCAAATTTTTTCTTTGAAACAACATACTTCTTTCTGTAACATTGCATTTTAAATCTAAATTTTTGTAGGCTTTGTATAAGATATACTTTTTTATATTTTTGTCGCGCTGGGTTTTGTCATATTTTATTATCTAAAACTACTTCTGATCCGGCCTTTGGACATCGACACACTTGGCATTATTTTAAATAACCAATATCTCAATTTAAAGAGGAATATACTCCATATACTACACCTACACTATTATTCGCAAGTGCTTCATTTTTGCCCTTTTCAATTAAAAATTATAAAGGACTTTTGACCATCGGAAATAAATGAATCAGTTCTGTAGTTTCATATACAGGATGCTTCAAGAATATACAGCAGAGAATTAGAGCTTCTTTTTTACCACATTTATTGAAAATGTCGTCTCCTTAGTTTTAATTGATGATCTGGAGCATTTAAGGAGAGGGAGCAAGCTTCCTGCAATTAGGCTGCGATTAGGACTCATTCCACTTCCTCTAAGCGGCCTCCCAATTCTGGCAAAAGCTGCTTATTCCGAACATGTCGAGCCAAAAGTCCCCCAACGGGGATCTTCTTATCGACCTTAGGGCTGGACAGTGACAAAGCACATGTTCAACCGTTTCGTCTTTTAGTTCGCATCCACGACATATGGGATTATCCACCAAGCCCAGAGTGTGGAGATGTTTGTGTGGTCGATAGTGTCCCATGAGTTTCCCTACAATTGTTCGTAGATTAGTTCGGAACAGCTGTAGACAATATTTTGCCAGCTTTCTAGAAGGAGCCGAGAAAGCTCTTTTGCTTTGGCGCCAACTTACGTTTCTTGTTCATGTTGCAGTGTGTAATTATGTAATTAATGATATTAAGGAGGCTATTAACAGTAGTTAAAGCTAACTTTTGTTATTGACCCGGAGCCACAGGGAAGGTGTTTAAACCTTTCTTAGCCAGCTCGTCTGCTTTATCATTACTCTCATTTTCTTGATGTCTTTTGACCCAACTGAGTATAAGAACATTTGTTTTACTTTTATTTGGAAACTAAATTTTCTTTCTAAATTTTTTTAGAATGAATAATAATAAAACACCATTATTGGTTGGTTCCTTCTTTTGAAGGTGTCGTCATTTATATTTTATTTATACGTTTCGCCATACTTTTTTTCATTTGTCTTCTGGCTTCTTCAGTGTATACAACAATATTTAACTATTACAGACTTTGACATGAGTTACACTTTAAAAAATATTTACATAGAATTGCCTGGAACAGAAAAATTTTTATTTACAATCAGTCATAATGGGTGTTGTGAACATACCAGATTCAATTTTATTTTATTTTTTTTTGTTTCATGTTCTATTTGTTTATTTAATATTTTATTTTATTTTTTTTATATAATTTTTCCTTTTCTCGGTGTGTTTTTTGGTGGAATTCATTTAGTTCTCGAGTTTGAAAATTAAATGGTTTTTAATTTTTATTTTCAATAATTGTTTAGGAGTGGTGTGTGTTTGACGATAATGCAACAATTTATTTGATTGAAATAAAAGCGAATTATAAAGAACCGGATTTATATGTAGTTTAAAAAGCTGAGAAAATTGAATTGATTTATTATTTTTTCTTATTATTTTGTCTGTTATTTTTCATGGATTAAGTTGTTGTATATCACGTTTAAATTTTCTGTGTCTGTTCTATAATTGATTGATATTTTATTTTTTTTTCTATCATCTCTAGGATTAGTCTTTTTTTTTTTTTTCATTGTGCAAAATTTTTGCATCGCTGAAATTGAAGGTGGTGCATGTTCTCAATTGCGTGGTCCGTGAGTACTGTTTTTGGGGCTTCCTTATTGATTAGACTTTTCTTGATGGAGTACTTGTGTTGGTTGATTCTATCTTTTAGGTGTTGTTTGGTTTGTCCTATGTACTTAGCGTTGCAATCTATGCAATTGACATCGTAAACCACGTCAGATTTCTTCGCTTTTTCAGTTTTGTCTTTAAGGTTTGTAAAAAACTTGTTCCTTAATGTGTTAGTATTTATGCATGCTGTTCTGATGTTGTGTTTTTTAAGTTCTCTTTCTATGATTTGAGTTAGTTTAGCTATGTAGGGAAGGGTTGCAAAAGTGTGATTGGTCAATATGGTCAATGTGGATGGACAAATAAACAAAAAAACCTGCAGTAAATTATCATACAAATTAAATATAAGAACATTGTTTTTGAATAACTGATTCAGCAGGCACTACCACCAGAAGACCAGAGGTTACCTTGTAGATGTTTAAGGCTTGCAAGGCAGTTTTACTGTCCGTCTATATCAGTATTTTCTTGTTTAAGATTACGTTGGCACTGTGTAATATCCCCATCAGTTCAACTGAGGCATATTTCCACAGCGGCAGGCTGCTGTCAAGGGTAAGCT
Source organism: Malthinus flaveolus (assembly GCA_950108345.1). Taxonomy (NCBI): domain Eukaryota; kingdom Metazoa; phylum Arthropoda; class Insecta; order Coleoptera; family Cantharidae; genus Malthinus; species Malthinus flaveolus. Next base: position 67,165,909 of record OX467285.1, read on the forward strand.
CAGATGAGTGCACACCTGCTTCATATCCCTTTTGATGTTTAGATCCATCGGTAAAGACAGTTATCTCTGCTTCGATGTTCTCAGTTGAATCCATTAGAGTTTTAAAGTATCGTATCTGTTAAAGGTATAGTTTGGAGAGATACGGTCTGCATCCATCTGCAGGAGAGGTAGCTTCTTGGAGCAGTCCTTGAAAATTTTGGTGTGTCCATATCTGACAGACCATAGTCTCCATCCCCGCAGTTGTAGGGCTGCTTTTGTTGCCATCTCATTCACATACAGATCTAGTGGAAGATTTAGTACTACTGATGAGGTTGTGATTCTGATGGTTCCTATGGCCATAAGACAAAATAGTCTCTGTATTTTGTCTAGTAGACTTTTCTTAGTGATCCCACTGCTCTGAGGAACTGCCAGAAACCCAGACTTGCTTTGTAATGGGCTAATGATCTATTAGGAAAATGCTCGTTAGTTTTTACTTTTCAAATTGACCACATTTTGCTTTTTTTGGAATATTAGCGCTTCCGTCCCACATTAGAACCCACTGGACTTCCATCCAGTAACCGTGAGGTGGAGAATCTATTTCAGTAGCTCCAAAGTTTTGTTTTTCTCCACTTGAATTAAGAGGGAAGCTGTAACAACCTAGTTACTCCTAAGGTATAACTTTATAGTTACCTACTCTTTCGTATGTTCGTGCATATTATTGAAAACCCCTTTTCTTGTCAAAGTAACGTTGTTACTAAAGCGTCACGTGCGTTTTAGACATGGACTTTCAAATAATTTAATACAAAAAGCCCTATCTTGTGTCTCTTACGTAAAATATAAATTTGGATCAATCGCTTATTGTAAAAGCAAACTCGAGAACAGCGGAAGAGGAAGCTTTGGATTACTATAATAGACCTATAAGTGTTATTACTATTTCGCAATACAATTAGTCATAATATAACGTATTACTATTCTTTCGGATTAAAAACTAATTAATCAAATCGTGTTATCACTATTAATTTAAGATATTGCCATGTTAGGGATTTACTTAATCTAATCAAGATGGTAAGCGATTTCCTTTTTTTACTTACCTGTCCTTTATGAGGACAGCTCGATGTGCGTGAGCGCGATGTTGTTGATAACTTTAATTGGTATGTTGGTTTACGTTTAAAACAATTTTAAGAAAATATTATAATACGCGTATCTGATTTTAGTATGGGCATGCTTAGGCTACTCGACATCGCTCACAATAACGAATGGGCCAAAAGTGCTCGAATTAAATGCACAAAGACGATTTACAAATCGCCTAAACGGCGTTACTGGCAGAAATAACAATTTAGTGGTATTAATGTGCCCAAATAACTATCGTTTTGATAAACTTTTATTAAAATGCGTCGAGAAGGAGCGCGTTGATCGGCGGTCAGATACATCGAATTGTTTACCAGGACTTGTCGGAAGGTTTCCCAATCCTGAAAGTTGTAGAAGCTTTTATAATTGTGATAATGGAGTTGGTGGCGAACTTTGTTGTCCTAACCATCTTTTGTTTAACAACAAGACTAAAGACTGTGATTATCCAGAAACTGCCGATTGTTGTGAATATTGGGAGAAGGATCCCGAAACAATAGTTGCAGAAGGTGTATTTGATTGAATTTTTTCTTTAAAACAAAATTCCTACCCATCTTTAAATAAAAGTTTTTGTATTTTCGTTTTTTTTGTGGCAGTTTATTGGGGTCGATGTGTGTGAATAGCTCAATTTCTCAATGCGAGGTTCTTGGGCTTAATCGATTTCAGTTCATTTCATCCAGTTTCCACACAATTTCTCAATCCCGTTTCATCATCGGTTGAATCCCCCATTTGTACCTTTAAGGACGAGTTGTACATTAGCCCGATTGTATAAAGCCTGAAGCCTGGTTACCGATTAATTAGTGACGTCAGGGCAATTAAACTGCATCAATCGAGTTGGTCGACTGGTTAAATCACCTGCACGGTAACGGTAAACCTGCAGCTTAGATGAAACTCATCATGGATATGGCTACAACTGTATTAGCATTGCTGACGTATGCACAGATTTTAAAATTAGTTTTCAACTTTGCATACGATGTGAACTGATTAAGGGGGTAAAACTTAAAACTTCTTTAGCTGAGTAATTACTCTTTGAACGCTTATCTTAACTATACGTAATTATTTTGTATTTATCTCTTACGTCATAGTGTGATTATCTTAGTATTATCAAAAGATTAAACATTTTTAATAAGTTTATTAAGTTGAAAGTGAACACAACAACAATTAATTATGCTTGGAAAAAGTATTTTTCTTGGTACGTATATCACTGACAACGAAAACATCCACTAACGGTTGCATTTCAGTTTTTCTCTTCTACTTGAATCCAGTTATTAGTTTAGTATTAGAAAGAAATGTAATTACGGTCGTTCCACTTCAACCGTCAAATTCTTTAGATGAAACATCATTTCTTGATATTCGCAGTGATGCTAACAGAGAATTACACAACTGCCCCAAAAGTTACACTTTTGATTCTATTAACTTGAAGTGCGTTTCTAATGAAAACTATTCAAAGTTGGCAAAAAATACAGCTTGTCCACTTAATTTTAAAGGAACGTTGACCAATCCTAATAATTGTAAGACATTTTTAAATTGCTGGGATGGAGCCGAACACGTTAGTCCGTGTCCTGATCATCTTCTATACAACAATAACACCAAAGAGTGCGATTGGCCTGAAAAAGCATGTTGTTGCGAATATTGGGAAAAAGATCCCCAAATAATCGTTTCAGACGTGTGGTGAATTTATAACTACAACAAGTTAATTTAAAAACATATTCTTATCGTAAATTGTATAAACGACAGTGCCATCGTGCGCTTGCACGTTGTGTGTCTTGTGAGTATATCGTTTCAAATCAAAATTTACAGGCTTAACCATGTTAACTTTCATTTGTGCTCTTTTTAACTGTTGGTAATTGAATAAAAATCTTATAGTCACGTAGTAAATTATTTCTGCGACAGATATAAAACTGCATCCCAAAAATAAACTAAAAATTCCTCCGAATGATGCTGGAATAAATTATTTAAGTATATCGTTAAAAATTTATGTCGTTTTAATGCTTACAAAATAAATAAATTGTAGACGTTAAAGTGTCTCTTAATAAAACTGTTTGGGCTCTACCGCTAAAGAATACTCGCAGTAGAATAGTTTTATCTGTTAGTTTTACTTTATTTCTAAAAATTGCGGAGTTATTTTTTTATTTGACTTTTGACCCGGGTATTTTAGAATTTTTCCTTCAAAACAGAATGATAGTCGACTGGAAATTGACATAAGTGTCTGAGGCTATATCACTATTTTTCGTGGTCTCAAAATACTAAACTGTTTGTAGACGCCTTACATGACTTTGCAACAAAAAAGTTTAAAACAAATGTACGCATTTTTGTTCTACAGCGACCCATGCAGGCTCCAATGCTTCCATGAAACATCTTAAGTACAGGGTGAATCTGGAGCCTGGAACCTATTACCTGGTACTGACTTTACTTACGGTAATCCGGTAAAAAGGTGCCATAAATTAAACTAACAAAGCCATCTTAGACGTTTGTTCAAAATTGAAAGAATTAAAGAGACGGGGTAAACTTTTGAACAAATGTCTAAGATGGCTTTGTAAGTTTAATTTAATATCTTTTTAACCGACTTACCGTAATTAAAGCCAAAAAGTCGTTCCGAAATAACGGGAAACCTACTATACAGTGACTACTTAGCAAAGATAATTATCTAAAATACCTGAGTCAGTTTTATATTTATGCAAAATTTTTAATACGATGTGCTTACATGAAAGACGACGTAGAGATATTAGAGTTGACGAATCTGGTACTAGTAGATAAGACGTTGTAAAAAACGTCTTCGCATAATGGAGGGCATTCAAGAGCAGTAACTTCCAACTCTAAAATTTAAGAGTTACAATACTACGTCTACAACAGGTGGCCTTAAAAACCATTTTGAATTACCTTTCACACTTCGAAGACACGGAATTTTTGTTACGTTGCAAACTGGTTTCTCTAAAAAAAATTGGAATCGGTTAAACCACAACAGTGTGCATTTCTGAGTTTCATCGCTGAAAGGGGCAGCGATGAGATTGTCTTCATTGAAACTACTGTGCTCAGGCGTCGTCCAAAGTATTTTTATCGGTTTATTACCATACGCAATTGATACGAACTCACCTTTAAACTTGTAATAATAAGGCACGCACCCGCAAGTACTTTCAATGTGATCAGCATCTTGTTCCGATTTACAATTTGAATCAGAGTATTCTGAAAAATATTTCAAACTATGCTCGTCGCTATAAACGCATTTTCTGTCGTTTGGATTTAATTGGCGCACTTCTTCGGTGCACTTATAGCGCGTTCCTGATAATTGCATTAAAGTTTCTCTGCCAGTCGCAACGATTTTTTGTGAACTTCCGAAACCGATCTGACTTGAAGGGTGATGAATCAAAACCTACAAAAAAAGTATGTTGTGCAGTGCTTACACCCTTAAAAAATAGAAAATGCATCTATCGCTTTAATTTAAATTTGTTTGTAATTTATTCGCTAAACTAAACATGCGTTTGCATTTAGAATTTATTCCGTGGTAATCTTTGTAACTACCACCTTTCAAGATATTACATATCGTTAATAACGATGTATGTAGTTGTTGCACGTTTAACCTGTACGTGATGTTGTTCGATTCTTTAGGAACGCACACGACAGTTCTAATAATGAAAATCTGATTTAAAACACGCTTTATTTTTCATAATAATAATGGTATCGATGATACATAAAATTAAAAAAATATGTTAGTAGGTAAATGCATCAATTAGTACCTCGAGTACCTGCATCAGATCAGCAGTTTTTAATAAAAATTTGGTTATCACCGCCACTATTACTACACAAGGAGCTCAGATGGGGCACTACTTCCAAATCTGTGTAAGTGTAAAACACTAAAATAGCGGTTCCTAAAAACATCTCTTCTGTGTAAGAGTGTAAGGAATCCGAAAAGAGGGCCTTTCTTAGACATAATTTGGTGACAAATTCTAAATTTCCTACTTCCTACTGAATCGTTAGGTACAACACCAGTACCTAAATTTAATCGGTAGCGAAACTGGATATATCAGACTACAACTAGAGACGTAACTTTTCACGGGCGCCGCCGGATCTCAAACGTCCTGGCTCGAAAAAATGTAAAACTCGCTCACTCCCCTTCTAAGCATGAAAAGTTGGTAGTTATGTCAAATTTCAACATTAATATCTCTAACGATTTGAGAGGCATTAAATAAAAACTCTCTTCGAGGACCTTTACTTTCCGACCTTCCAAGGGCTGTACCTCCCTTAGGAGACACCTCAGAGAGAATCTTTATTAAGTTTTTCGTCATAAATTGACTAGCTCTATATCCACTAAACCGTTGACTATGCATTTTAGAATCACCTTGTACTTAAGTCTTAGAAATTTGTTCATACGTACTCTCATTCCTTCGGAATGCAAGGAGGACCTCTGTGCGTTTTCGACCATTGGATTCAATAATACTGACAGTCCCATTTGAAATCCATAGAAATATGTTGTCATGATGTGTTTATCCCTAAAGCAGTTAATCATAATATTTATATGTAGGTACTACTACTATACAGGGTGTTTACGGTCTTCTCTATATCCTTTAAAGGGTGATACTACATGTCAAACGAAGTCCATAACCATTAAAACACCTTGGTAATAGTTTCCTAAACCATATTTTTGTTTAAAAATGTAGTAATCTACTACTTAATTATCGCTGACCACTTAAATTATATAATTGTTATACTATTTACTATTTATTTCTACAAAATATGTTCGAAATTATCAGCACCTTGTTCTATACAACAACGGGCTCGGGGCTCGGTGTTCCCACGACACCTCATAGTTCTCAAGACATAAACCTTCTTAACGACTTTTCACCGCTGCTATTTGCAGCCGGTTTCGGAGATCCTGGATGCCGAAAATTTCGGTGTTGTAAACCATACAACCCCACAAATAAAAGTCCAACGGTGTTAGGTCTGGGGATCGAGAATATAGATTACTAGATTTTACAAATCGTTTATTGTGAAAACTAAAAGTATCCATATGAGGATATTTTTACCAATGATACAGAGAAGGCCGTAAACACCCGTACCCTGATTAAACTTTGTCCAGTCAACAGATGCAGCTAAGCCACGCCCCCACAAATTTATGATTGCGCAGGCCAATGTGCTCAATAACCAGTTTTACACGATACAAAAAATGTATTCATAAAAGCTCGCCAAGTTCAAATAATTGTACGAAATTTAAAAGCAAGTTTTAGGGTGCTAAAATTGAATGATAAGCGAGAGCATAATTTTATAATACATAAATGGTATTTATTTATAAAAACAAAAATTAGAAGGAATTGGAGGAAAATTATATTGTGGGAGTTCGCTAAACCGGGTTTTCAAAATTTGACCAATAGAAAAGTTCTATTCAAATGTCACTTTTTGAGGGGCGGGGGGGCATTAACTGCATCAGTTGGCTGAACGAAGATTAGTAAGTAATATCACTTTCTTGAAATGTGAAAGCAGGTTTTTGTATTTTCATAGTTTTTCAAAAGAGTAAAGGTAAGGTAAGGTAAGGAAGCAATTGCTTCATTGCTTTACGTTAAAAATTGAGGCATTTCATTTTAAAAAACTTACCTACTCAACATGTTTCTCTCACTTGATATTTGAAAATAAGCAATAATAATAATTCATTTTTGATAAATTTAGTAGCCACTAGCCACTATAACTTACTAACACAGGCAACTTTTACAAAGTTTAAACTTCCAACTTCCATATTAGATAAGTTTGTTAAAATGACAGAGAGTTCCTCATTTAAAAGCATAATTACAGTGAATTGTAGTTAAATGAACAGCAAACTCCTCTTTTTGTATAAATATCAACGAAATAATCTAAGCAATTAATAATTTTTGCTTCCCATTTACATTTCAACAACATATCTCTACATCGTTGTCCTAATTTTCCCATTACATTTTCAAAGCTACCGTATTCGTTGAAATCGAATAATTTCTGTAGGGTTTCCAAGTCGGAACTGTTATAATTCGCATCATCCGAGTACGCTCGAAGTTGAGAAAAAATGTTTCGGACGTACTCTTCACTTTGATTTTGTAAATTTCTACAAAATGCACCAAATTAGTAATAAACTGTTCGGGTAATTTTTAATAAAACTGACAGGTTTTTAACGAACTCGTCCACTTTAGAATTTAAAATTGGATTTATATTACAAATTGTAACACCAGGAAACTCAATTGCGATCGTAGGTGCGTAATTCGTTTCGATACTAGTTCTAGTGGGATTGCTGGTAAACCGATTCCAAAATAAACGTAACATGAATATGGATCCACATACACCAGATAATATAACGCAAATCCATAATAATCTGTAAATAATTCGCTTAAATTTAATTAGAGAATAAAATTGCGATTTACCTCTCGACTACATTTAACTTCTTTTTGACGGTGTATTTCAAGCCATGGATGCTGCTGTTTTCGGCAAATTCTATAAAGGTATCAATTATACTTTGAAGGAAAAAATTTTCAACTTTTGTATGTTTTCGTTTCATGTTGGGTTAGTGGGTAGTGGGCACAAATTGTTTCCACGAGGAAAAAATTGCACTAATATTTAATACATCGTTCCGGAAATAAAACTTCCTGTCCAACTTATAAATTATTTAAAGTAGGAAATAACTTCATAAACAATGTATTGCTTTCCTATGTATGTAATAAATAAATAACTACTCTATACTTCATTTATCACGATGAAATCGGGTAGTAGGTATAATTTTTTAAAAACTCCTAAATATTTAATATTATAATGCGTATCGAATCCCCAGAAGTTTCTATGATGACATCCTCTTGATGTTATCAACGCAGGCTGTAGAGTTGTCCTGTTGTCCTAATTTTATTTTTTCATCTCCTAACAAATTGTTAAGTCAATAAACATTGTTATTCCTTAAGATGTCAAAATATTTTTTTGCGAAGCCGCATCGTGGAGTACAGCGCGAGTTTTTCTGAAACTTCACTCTAGGGTTTTTTATAAATTAAAAAACAGCGATTTAAAAAAAACATTGTATACGATTTTTATTTACTTATTATAAATTAACGAGACTAGTGGAAATGAGAAAAATAATTATATTGTGGTGGGCAAACACTTTACACTTATTAACCCCGGTTTTAAATGAAAACCGATAGATAGAAAATTTTTTTAGAATCTGATTTGCTTATGAAGGTGTTCTCCCAAACATACAATTAGGCTTAGGAGATTCCCTTGTTTGCGAATCGAAAATCGATGCGCGCCGATTAATCGGCCGATTCGATTCGGTCGATTTTTCGATTTTAATCGATTAATCGAAAATCGCTCAAGCCTACATTCAATACATTTTTTTTATTGTTAATAGAAAAGCACTGACAAGGCCTACTACGATTTTTTTAATGACACCATATTTATCTAAATACGATCACATCTCTTACACAACATATAATTAATTTTTCTTCTGCCGTCTCTGTATATTCCACTCTTTGGAAGTCTTCTTTTGGTATTCTTCTCTCTAAAGTAACTAATCCCTCATTGCCTGGTGACTATAGATCCATATCTATCCTCCCAGCTATTTCAAGACTTATCAAACTTGCGTACGTACAAGTCAGTGACTATGTCTTATCATACAATTTACTTAATCCGTTACCAAGCAGTTTTAGGAAAGGTCACAGCACCACATCTGCGCTCCTGAAGGTTATTGATGATATCAGACAAGGTATTGGTAAACAAAAAATTACTGTTCTAATCCTTCTTGATTTCAGCAATGCTTTCAACTGAGTTGGTCTTGATTTTACTAACTGCCGTACTACTCAAAAGTTTTAATGTTGACACTCCTGGAGTGTAATAGTTCAACTCCTACCTTACAGGACATATACAGAGAGTTTCTACTAGGGAGAATCACTCCTCGTGATCTTCATTAGGCTGTGGCCTGTGGCGTGCCGCAGGGTTCTATCCTTTTCTTTTTTCTCTTTTCATCAATTCTATTTCTGACTGGCACTTTCACTGCTCTTATCATCTCTATGTAGACGTAATAAACTGGAAGTAGAGTGTTGACACGTATGCGGTATATGGTCAATTTAACTATACCCGTTATACCGGTACAGTGAAGCGATCACCGGAGCCATAAGGGATCCTCGGATCAAATTGGCTGTTGCAGTCTCTGCACCAGAGGAGCTGTGGACTAGTCTATCTGCAGTTGTACTTTAATTAGTAACGAGAAGACGCGAGGTCTGGTAGGAAGTTCTCGTACTTCCGTAGAATGCATGCTCTAAATGTTAGGCACGTGGGCACCACCAGTGCGTGTCTAGGCTCTCCGCAATCTACCTAATCCCTGTTGCGGACACAGCCCCGCTGTTGGGGAGTGCAAGGTGATCCACGAGTGCGCCATCATGGTAGCTTGGCCCCGCTGTTGGCGTGCGATAGAGGGACACCGAGTGCTCTCCCTCATAGTAACTGGTTTGCAATAGGTCGTAACGGATGATCCGGAGGCGATTAAGTGGCTGCTGGTGGAAGGGGAGTAGCTACCCCCGAACCTGTGGCCAGTCTGGTTAAACTGGTACTGCGGGCAGACGTCTAAAGACTTCTGATGAGGTTGGATTCGCAGGGGCTAATGGCTTCCTGGTAAGTGAGAGATACCATCAGCCCGCTCTCTATAACTCCTGATATAGCTTAAGCTGAGTGCAGGGGGGAGAGCGGGTGGATCCTAGATCCAAATCGCACCTTAAACGATGTAGACGATCTTAAAATTTACATACAAACATGCTGAACCTGACCATATTCACGGTGCCCTCAACTTACTTAACGATGACCTTAGCCGACTTTACGACTGAAACCCTAAAAACCCTCAATGTATTTTAATCGGAAATAGTGACCAACTAAAGGAAATTAACAGACAGACTTTACACTCACGTTATCCCTTTTGTACAAACTATTAAAAACCTTGAACTAATACTTGACGAAGATATTACCTTCCTATGTCCCTTAAGCGTACTCTTTTCCTAACTCTTCTCCTTCCTGTCATTGAATATTGTGATGTGGTTTTATCTCCTTAAAATTGGAATAATTGCTGAACAATTGTATGCGAAAACGTTTAAATGATTACAGAAGGAAAACTAGTTAAATTGTTTTTGTATTATCAAATATTAGTAAAAAAACTCGTAAAATTGATGAATTCAAAAAAGTAAAAGTATACAGAGCGGGCCATATCCTTATCATATTTCCAGGGAAATCGGAAGTGGTACAAGTATTTTACTGTATCATAATATGAATTCAAGATTGTTCGTTAATTTAACAACTCTGTACCATCTTAGTCGGAGCTGTAAAACTGCAATTTTTTATTCTTTTAAAAAACATCATAAAGGCGCCAGAGAAGGAAGTGCCCCGTTAATAAATTACTGCTTCACTAACTGGCATAAAATTAGTTTGCAAAATTTGCATTCAAACACACTTTTGTAATACTTATTTTTGTAACAAACAAGTGAATATTTTAATGAAAAATGATACTGACAAAAACTTTAAAAACCCTACGAAACGGACATACCTTAAACCCTTTTCAATAAGAGGAATAAGTATCAATTGAAAAAATTTTACGGCAACGAACTGTGCAATCGGGCATATTCCTAGAAGTTTGCTCTCTCTACGGTAGAGGGTTTACAATTATTTCACTTTTAAGTCCCCTTAAAAAAGCATGAAACTGCAATCTGTCTTTCGATTCAACTTATTGCACCGTTTTTCGCTCACATTTAAAGTAATCTAAAAATGAATATCCATGATGTTCCTGAAAATTTATACTGCAAAGCAGACGTCGTAAAAATTCATCCACTTTTCAAGTTATTTATGGATTCAGAGTGACGTTTACAAAACCAACCGCTCATTGTGGCTGTAGAAAAATTCCCCTTTTCAATACCTAGCAATTTTTTTTAAAGAGAATAAACTTGTAAAAATAACAAATACTTTTAAACTTTAAAAATTTTATTATTTTCATAATTTAATTACTAAATATTTACTACTCATTGCATATCGTACAATCCAGGTCTGTTAAAATTTACTTTATTAGTGCGGTCTCTGTCGATCTGATTATTATACTCGACATTACGTGGACGATTACTAAAATAGGGCTTGTATCCTTCATTAAACTTCTTTCCAATTACTGGTGGTGAAACTATTTCTTGACACAATTGGTCGTCTAATGTCTAAAATTTTTTATTATTAATAATTTGTTTAGCTTAAGATATAATTTTAAAAATTACTAAATCAGATATATGTCCTTGCTCTTTAAAATATTTTTCAATTCTGCTGAATTCCAGCTTGATATCAGGACTAACGTGAGTTTGTTCGATAGCATTTCTTAATTTATCAATTACATCTTTATTGAAAGTTCGAGCTGGTCCAGGAGCTGCAGAATCTTCATGTAATATGGATTTTAAAAGTGGTATTACATCTTCAATATTTCCCATTTCAATTAGTGCCACAGCCTGCATATTATTTCAAACACATTATTTAAATTTAAAAATCTAGTATCCTAGTTAGATACCTAACATTTGGGTGCGTACTGGATTTGCGCCCAAATACAGGGGAGAGTATGCCTCTCAGACTTATACTTTATCGAACTACGGCACGGTTCATCTCTCTTGCACAAGGCATGTCTCATAATTTTGTCAATGCATTTCAAGTATCTAGCTACAATGCTTACCTTAATGTTTCGTACTGTAGTGTAATTTGGATTTCTAGTAGCACTTAAAATTTCCAACGCCATTTCTGGTTGTCCTTGATTTAAAGCAAGTGCTGCACAAAACGTTATTGCTCTTCGCATCGGTTGATGTCCTATTTGATTCATACCATGCCAGAGTTTAATAGCATAGTCGAAGCTTTCTTTAGAATTCTAAAACTTTAAAAATTAGTAAAATTCTCCTACACAAATCTAATAAAACGAACCAACTTATAACATGCTGCTAGAGTTAACACAACAGCGTTCTTAACAAATTTGATACCTTCGATTTGCTTTTCCTGAATAATATTAAATGCATCCAACATTTCGCTATATTGCTTATTTTCGTAGAGTAAATCGAGGAGAAGTTGATACGATATTAACTGATCGAAAAAGCTTGTTAATTCGGGATCTTTAAAACACTAAAATAAATTTATTAAAGCAAATAATAATAAACTCTATTGTAGTTAATTACCTCTAATGCTTCGTTCGGTTTATTTAAACAATAAAACATCCTCATTATCACAGGTCCAAAAACATAATTACCGAAACGAAGTTGCTTATTTTGTTGATTAAACCTTTTTTTATTAAAATAAACTAGTAAGACACGAAGACATTTCCATACTTGAAATTAATATTTACCTTCTCAACATTTTCATTACTAACGCAAGGTCTTCGTCATTATCGGCAAGATGAATCATATTTTTTAGGTCCTCGGTAAATACCATGTTTTTAGAATCTTCTGTTGTAAATTCTTCCATTTTTTGTCTAAATTTAGTCGATATATTCGACATTTGATTTACGATAGACTTTTTGTGTTGAAGATAATTATCTATTCCTAAAGTTGCCTTTGCATATAAAGATCTATATGCTGCAAATAATTTAATATAGCTTCTTGACTGACTACTACAGTATTCATTTCAAAAATTAACTACAATACAGGAAAACGTGAATATTTTAGGTTATAAACGTATACTTTACCATATAAGTTATTGAAACTTGAATTTCCTTGTCTAACAAAAGGTTTCATAAATTTACACAAAGAGGTAATTGTATTTGCCATTTTTGTTGTTATTTCCAAACTTTTCTCACAAAAATAAATATAAAACTATTTTTTATTTGACAGATTTTTAAAATGAACGCAAATGAACGTCAAAAATCAAATTCTTATAGGGAAAATAGTAGTTCTTGTTTGTTCCAATTTTCACTGTATCTAATCGCTAAAATATAATAAAATAATAATGTACGACCTATTCAAATAAGTCAGTACTTAGGGCAGTTTGTAGTATGATAATATAAAGAAAATAAAGAGACCTAGAAAATTAATTTCTAAAAGTAAAATATACCAGGTGTTGAATGGCTTACCCGTACATAAGGAAAAACATCTATAAAATCACGTTTTCATAAATTTCTGTATTTTATAGCAAAAATGAAAGAAATAAAAATTATGCAGAATTAAAAACTAGAAATGATATTATAAATATTTCATCTTTCTCTTTCATTTTTGGTCTAGAAATTTATAAGAACCTGATTTTTCGTGTTATTTTTCTATGTACGGGTAAGGGGGTAAGCCAATCAACACCCGGTGTACAATAGGTAACACCTCACCACATCTCACTACACTGTGCGTAGCTTTTATTTCGTACTATTGTATATTTTTACATCGTCTTTTTTGTGGATCAAGTTTTTAAAACGTTGTAGATAATCGCTTGTACCTTAGTACCTACCTTGTAGATACTAAACTATATTTTTTTAATTAAATTATTATATTCCCTCTTCAAGGAAATTATTCTCAAAATTAGCGTAAAGCCGCCCCAAGACGGTCGAGGGATCGAGTATGGAGTACGCTTGAAAATTGGACCTATTAAAGATCAAACGCATTACTACGTGCTTTACACTACTTTATATACGTGCGCTTTATGGAGCGCCAAAAGCATTTCCGTTTATTTTATATTATGCATTTGACGTCGACAATGGTGAATAAAATTCAAAATTGTGATATGTTTGGGTGGAGTAGTTTTGATAACTTTAACTCGAAAATTAAATTCATTAATAAGGTGGACTCTTACGTCGATTTATTACATAAAAAACAATTCAAAAAGAATCTGGCCTAAGGAACGGTGCAAATTAAAAAACTATTCTCCCACAAATATTTACAAAGAGTGTTACAGGCGTTACAGGCCACCGAGACGAACGATTAAAAAATTCCGAATGGGCCAAAATACGTTCGAAATATCAAAACAATGCACTGAAGCAATATATTCGTGCATCTGTCACATTGAGATAGCTGGCAACGCGTTTCTTATTCTTGTTAAGAGACCAACGCTTTTAATTTTTACTTGCCTGTTGTCCCTAGGAAGGCTTTGGTGTTTTGATGTACTAGTACCACTAGTACTACTTCATCCACATAGTCTATAATCTATAGAATATCGGTATTTTTTTAACCAGCTACAGACTTGGATTTTAATGGATGACTCGCTATTAGATAGGTACCAACGTCGATAGCTAGTAAAATAAATTGTGGATAGTATATGGAGAAAAACCTTGTATGGGCCAGCAAAGCCTAAAACCTTTTTGAAATAATATGTTCTCACAAGCACAAGGTCTGCTGAATTAGATTCACTGCAATTTTGTTTGTAGTTGAAGGTATAATCGCTTTACACTACATAACTTTTTATTCGAGCATGAACCCTTTAAGAAATAGAAAATCGATGACACAAATTCTTAAACTCATTTATATATATAATATACTACCCCATAATTATCTCATTATCTTGCCCGAGATAAGAGAAGTCAATTAATAAATTGTTAACTCCATTAATTTTAAATAAAACTTAATTGATTTACGATTTACAGTTTACAAAATATTTTAAAGTGCTTACTATTATAGGTAGGTATAGCGTGGCAAATTCTTCGTGGGTATTGGGTATCATTTTATTTTTAATTTCGTAGTCATTTACCATATCCATATTTTTCACATTTTGCGAAATTTAAATATTTATAAAGCGGATTTGAGAAAGTTTTGTTAAGGTTCAAGGGCACCCACCGCTATTTTATTTAGATTCCATTTCTTATTACTCATTTAGTCATTCATTAAGGTTGCAGGTTGCCCATTATTATAACACAGAACGAGGTAATTTTTCTATTTTTTTTTATTAATTAATAGGCCTCAGTTAATTTTACGTCTTCGACAATTAAGCACCTACTGATACATACTGAATAAGTAAGGTGAATGACCATTTATAACTGTAAAAACTTTATATATGTATGAAGTTGTGTTTATTTTTGAACGTCTTACTTGCCAATAGATTTGATCACAATAATTATTGTAGTGGCTCTTGAAATAGTGCTCGAGATAGTTTAGATCGAAAAGTTAAATTTGAAAAATTAATGTAAGTACATATTACGTTGTGTTCCAATTTATTTATTGAGAATCGCGAATCGCTCATCTTAATACACTTATTAAACGGATTTAAATAATTAAAAGGGTTATTCTAAAAAATTTTAGAATTTCATTTTATTAAAAATTTGTAACTTTTTATTTACTCCATAAACCATCAAAATTGACCAAACTTTTCGACTTCTTACAGAATGACTCAGTTTAAGACGGTTTTTGTAACTGGTGGTGCTGGATACATAGGAAGTCATACAATTATAGAATTATTGAATGCGGGATACGAAGTAGTTGTCATAGACAATTTCATTAACAGCGTAAACGAACCCAGCGGAGAATCTGCGGCGCTGAAAAGAGTCGAAACCATAACCGGAAAAACTGTGACTTTCTATAAATGCGACCTGTTAGACCGAGTGACTTTATTTGATATTTTTAACAAGGTTTGTTTTCTCTAACAAAACATAAGACGGAATTATTATAACTGAAACTTGCGTGTTTTAGCACAAAATAGATTGTGTGATACACTTTGCAGCTATAAAGGCGGTTGGAGAGTCTATGGACTATCCCTTGCTCTATTACAAGAATAATCTTGTTGGTGTCCTGAATCTCTTAGAGGTAAATTGTATTATTTTTCGTAAAGCAATTTTTACTTCGACGTTTTTCGAAACAGGCTATGGAGATGCAGGGGTGCTACCAATTGGTATTTTCAAGTTCGTGTACGGTTTACGGAGAACCTATCCAACTTCCAATAACTGAAGATCACGACATTGGTAGAAACATTACGAATGTTTATGGAAAAACTAAATACTTCATTGAGGAAATGCTTGCCGATATAACTCACGCAAATAAAGTATGATTTCGCGTAAAACGCCGTCCTAATCAAACTGACAAGTGGTCTTTCAGAAATGGAATATTATAACTTTGCGTTACTTTAATCCTGTAGGAGCACATCCATCTGGATTAATTGGAGAGGATCCCACGAAAGCTTTTACAAATATAATGCCGTTTATAGCACAAGTGGCTATTGGGCATAAACCCGTTTTAACTATCTTTGGAGGAGATTACAATACTGTCGATGGAACAGGTAAAAATGTACAATTTATAAAGGTCAACAGAGTGATCTAAGTTCTAAATTCTTTGTAGGTGTCAGGGACTACATTCACGTTATGGATTTAGCCACAGGTCACGTTGCTGCGTTACGCCAACTACATAAAAAACACCATCAATTAAAGGCAAGTGTTTGAGGTATGTTATGTCTGTCTTCTCTCTTTTAAACTCTACAAAACGCCTAAAATGGAGCTTAATAAATATAACGACTGCTTACTACACTTTCACACTCAACTCGTAAACTCTTTGGCACTATTAAAATATTTGGTATGTTAATGAGTAGTGAGTTTTAGGTATATAACCTTGGTACTGGACGCGGAGTTTCAGTACTTCAGTTGGTTAAAACCTTTGAAAAAGTAACAGGATCGGCAGTTCCGTATACAATAATTGATAGAAGAGAAGGTGACATCACAGCAATGTTTGCAAACGCAGAGCTTGCAGAAGAAGAAATGGGTTGGAAAGCAAAGCATACTTTGGAAGAAATGTGTAATTTTTTTAAACAGTTCCATCGATGGTTTCTATTTTAATATTTAAAAATTACAGGCATGGACTTTTGGAGATGGCAGACGATGAATCCAAACGGATATCGCACCAAAAAAGATATTAAAATTAAAAATGGGCATTAATAAATTTCAAATAAACAAAACGTATTTTTTTCACAATATTCTATTTTTGTAATAAATTATTAATAATAAAAACGCTAAAACTAAGTGAAATCAATCGATGAACTGATACAAGCTTTCGTGTTGGAATCGTAAAACTTCCAAGCCCCAACTGGAACAATTTGGAAGCAAATACCTTGCAAACAATTCGAGACAATTTGGAGTTGTAGAAAAGTATGGTTTTAGAAGTTCTACAATAAATAATCGGTTTTAAGGTGACTAAAAAAATGTGAACACATACCTAATAAAGGTGGTTTATGAGAATGTAATGCGCTAGGTACACTAACGATTAGTTTATCATTTTCGCACTTAAATTTATGCTCCGGATTTCTAGAACCGACTAAAATTTGTTCGAAAGGTTGTTTATTAGGTGGCGTTGAAAAATCACAAATTGGTTCTCCCGAACAAGTTATCTGAAATCACAGACCTAAGCGTATTTATCTTTTGATTCAACTAAATACTATACTAACTTACTTTCAACCAGTATAATTTTGCTACGAAATGAACTTCCCATGTGTCAAAAAACTCCTTTTGTAAAGTTTTTAAATGTTGCATCGAATTTGTGCACCAAACTACTACCAAACCTGTGTCAGTCAACAGCTTATTTATAGGAAGTTTTTGTAAATCGTGATTATACATCATTTGATACCCATGATCTGTTTTAGCCTTTTTTCTTCTAACATATTTATTCCACCAAGGTGGGTCAAGTACTATTAGATCAAATTTTATATCGATTAAATAGTTTTCGATGTCAGCTACGTCTTTAGAATAAAATTTTGAATTTGAGGGAAACAGAAACTTATGAGTATTAATCGGTATGAGTCTCGCATGGTCTTGATTTTCACCAACGGCATTACTTACAGTAGCTTTTCCTGTTTCTTCATACACATTTCTTGATAGTTCAAGAGCCACTTCATTATTTAAGTTACTATTGCCTATAGATTCAGCAAGTGGTAAGAAGTTACAAATTTCTTGCCGAAAATTAATAAAACGTCTACGAACATGATTTACTGAATCTTGCAGAATATCTGCATTTTCGTTACACTTCTCGTCTGCTCTACGTTTCCTTTTTGGAGTTTCCTGTTGTTTCTTATATGAAGTATTAATTTTAAACAAATCGTCCGATATTTTGTAGCATTTTAACTCATTTTCAACATGTACTTCTTTGTAAATACTGTTAATCAACTCTTTGTGCGATATTAACCAGCCCAAATTAGAAGCGTGCAAAACACTCATTGCTAAATAGTATATAAACTATAAACCTTACTTATAATCTTAATAAATATAATTTAATTTCAGAATTAGAAATTTATATTTTGTAGGTTATTTAACGAGGATGTCAGTTCTCTGGAGCGTCTTGCGGCACTTGGGCTCCTGGCTGTGGCATAAGTTGAAGTTGTTACAATCGTTAAAAATAAATAATGTGAAATCGCAATTCAGTTCATTACATTGGCATCTGAGAAGGGCACAATCAGGCACAATTCTTATACTGAAAGCAGACAAGGCTTGAAGAAAGAAGGTAATTTCTCACATTTTGTTATTGTTGGTATGTTTGGGCTTTATTATAGTAGTATACTAGTTGTCTACTTATGTTATTAAAAATGTAGGTAATAGAAATATGAAACTTGTATTTTATTTTTTACAAGTGGGAAACCTATAATTTAGTAGTCTGCTTTTAGATACAAATAAATACCCATACAAGAATTGCGGCCTGGAAAGCCATCCCAGAACTGTATTCGTAATGGTACTTACCCAAAAGATTTACCAGCTAATCGGTCTTGAGCAGATGTATCTCACTTCAAAATTTTTGAATAGTGGATATTGTCTCCAGAGAAAATATTAAGTTTTTGGATATAAAGTTGAGCTAATAATCCTCACCTCATTACTTATTTCATTTATGAATTTAGAACCGCTACTGACATGGTGGTCAGAATGCATTTGGGATATAAGTATTTTAATAAAAAGGTTAACGTAGATATAGGAAAAATTATACTTGAATAATAATTAAGAATAACACCAAACTTCTTAATGAAGCTCAAATTATTATTTGATTAAAATGATTATTGACATCAACTGTAAATACAGCTTCGTACGATGGGTTGCATATCGTCTAAAAGTTTGTCATATATTTTGTTGAAGTGAGATTAAAAATTTGAACTGTTAGTTCGTTCAGTACTCAGCAGATCAGTTTCTAGTACTACTTGGTAAATTTTACTAATACCAGACATCCTGTAGTTGTTACTGCTACTAGCAAGTAGTGCTGTGTTGTGGATATGGTTGCTCGAGAACTTACCTTTGTCCTTTGCTAGAAAAATAAGTATACATACACATTGTAGTTGCTATTTTAGGACGGAAGTTTGGGCTACTGGAGGATATTTCAGAAGGTCTTTATAAGTTTAATATTTTATTAAATAAGAAAACTATTTCTTTGAAATGTGGAAATTTATTTTTAATTTTATGTATTCTAGTAGTCCTGATAGGAAGCAGTACTTTCCACAGTTTCAACCTGGCATTTTAGAAGTACATATAATAAAGGGTATCGAGAATGTGACTGCAGAAAAGTCTTTCTACAAGAAAATAGGATGTTTTAAGGTAATTGCTCTCATTTTAATATTTTTGGAGCTTTATTATAAGATCTTGGAGTTGTTTATTAAAAATTATAATATAACTATTTACAACTCTACATTTTCTACATGTTGGGTTCTCTGTTAGTGATCCAAGTCAGCTCATTACGTGCCAGGACTTGACATAGAAACTTCCAAGCACAAGAGCACTATGGCGAGTGCAAAAGGCTCGGTGAGGGGACTAGAAGTAGTCCCGATAGGAAGCAGTACTTTCCACAGTTTCAACCTGGTATTTTAGAAGTACATATAATAAAGGGTATCGAGAATGTGACTGCAGAAAAGTCTTTCTGCAAGAAAATAGGATGTTTTAAGGTAATTGTTCTCATTTTAATATTTTTGGAGCTTTATTTTGGTCAGTTTAGGATAAGATCCTGTAGTTGTTTATTGAAAACTAGAGCTGATCAGCGGGGGAAGTTTAAATGAGCAAAATTTAAATTGGCTGTAGAAAATTCAGAGGCTTTAGGGCTCCAACGCTCAATTATTAATTTAATTAACGTTCTGTTAATTGTTACAGGAAAATATTGAAGAGCAAGAAGAACAAAAACGAGTGATTGGAACAAGATATTCGTAGATATAGAAGGAGCTTTTGACAAGGCTACTTATGAAAGCATAAGGCATGCTCTCCAAACATATGGCACGCCTCCAACCATTGTCAGGCTCATCATATGCCGGATACTGGAAGAGCTGTTCAAGTAACTGTTGGATACACAACTACAAGAGGCATTGCTACAAAAGGTTGTGTCTAGAGAGGGGTACTCTCCCCACTCCTCTGGAACATATTCGTAGTCAGTCTTATCAGACGCCTCAACAATCATGGTTTTTATACCATAGACTATGCAGACGACATTGCGATTCTGCAGTCAGGCAAATTTGAAAGCACTCTATACGACAGATTAAGAGAAGCTCTTAAAATAACAGAAAAATGGCGTATCAAATATCGAATACTCCTTGACGGTAAATCCGAACAAAACGGAGCTGGTTCTTTTCACTAGAAAAAGGAAACTAAGCAAAATGATCTTCCCTACTTTGAATGAAATTTCCCTAAATCTAGTGAGCGAGGTTAAGTATCTGGGCATTATTCTAGACCACAACCTTAATTGAGGAAACTACATCAAAAACAAATTACACAAAGCAAGTCTGGCTTTCTGGCAGTGTCGCAGGGCGGTGGGTCTTTCTCCTAAAATCCAACACTTAGGACCAGTCCCACCAACTCTGATTAAAAAATTTAATCCAGGTTAAAGGGGGTGTGACCCAAAAATAAAAGTTATAGGACGAAAAATTGTAAGAACAAATTTCAAAATCGTACATCACTGAGACAAACCGTTTTGAAGATATAACGTTTTTAAGTATACAGTGATGTCATACTGACATTGGCCGTCAGCGTATCTAGTCGTATTTGGTCGTATGCACAACACATTAGTAGGTTATGTGATTAGTAGCGCCTACTAATGTGTTGTGAATACGACCAAATACGACTAGGTACGCTGACGGCCGATATCGGTATGAGGTCACAGGCAGCTTCAGTAAAACTTCTAACGCCTAAATCTCGATTAATATTTGGATTTTAGATGTGCAGTTTTAACAACTGTTCTTAGATATTTTGTTTACATATATCCGTGAAAAATGTTATTTTTGGGTCACACCCCCTTTAATGGCAGTTAATCATAGAATATCAATGAGTTGTCATAGCAATTTGCTATTAACCGTGATTAAATTTTTTAATCGGAGCTGGTGGGACTGGGCCTTAATTACTAATTTAATTAAAGTGATGTTAATTGTTACAGGAAAATATTCGAAAGCAGGAAGAACGAAAACGAGTGATTGGAACATGATATTTACGCTTTCGTACAGAACGCGCTAAAAGCCATTTCTATCTTTTAAAATCTTACACGTTGTAGTGTAATTAATTAATATTACAAGTTACTACTTAAACTGTTCTATTTAAATTTAATTAATTTTAGTCGTTAATAGTGGTTTTCTTGTTTTTTACTATAAACCAGAGTAGCTCCAGCATTGTTTGTAGATTAAAATTTATTATTACATATATATTATACATGTTTGGAAGGCGCTTACAAGCTGTTGTTGCAGTTATTGCTTCTTTCTTCTATTAGTAAATCTTAAGCCGATTTAAATTGTACTTTAATTATTTATGTAGTATCTCATTATTATCGTATATTTGTTGTACCTTTACAATGTATTTCTATATAAGGTAGTTTAAAAAATCGTTTTTATCTTTTAGAATCTTGCACATTGTAGAGTAATTAGTTATAAGTTACTACTTTACACTGTTTTTAAATTAATGTTTTGTCATTAATAATTGGTTTTCTATAAATTAGTATTGTTTGTGCATTAAAGTTTATAATTATAACAATAGTTTGTTAATTAGTGAAGACTATTATGTATTTTTTCTCCAATATTGACCACTTTAAATGTGCAAGTGAAAAATTTGTTAAAATTTGCAACTTTGGTCGCCTAAGAGTACATAGGCAACACTTTGTACTCTCCTACTACATTATAAATTTTGTATAAGCAATAGAAATTTGTAGAGTGGGGTGGTCACATGATCACCAAAAGTTAATATAAGGCCGAGTTTCGTCATTCGAAAATTTTGTTATCAACGCTTAAAATCAGCTTCGAAGAGAAAAATTTCAGTTTACTCGTGTGAAAAATCAACTTGGACTTTTTGAATTTTTTTTCTTGGAAGTTGTTAGTGGCATTGTTCTGAATATCTCTAGCGACTTTCGAATCATTTTGTCAAATATTAAATGCAGGAAATCAAATTTTTAAGTAGCAATTATTTATTCGTCCCACAACAATATAACCCAGTATTTTCTTTTGGAAGACGTTTATAACTCTGTCAGTTATTTCTTCGCTCCTCTGTTAGTAAATTTTATGTCTGCTTAAATGGTACTTTAATTATTTTATTAATGCTATGTAGTTGTATATTAGGTAGTTTAAGTTTACAACATTTTGTTAGACACGTACATTATCTAGACATCTAGACTCTTAAGGCTAATGACTTAGAGAGACTAGTTACATAATATGTTAACACAAGACTATGTTAATACAGTAATTTAATTTATTGGTGTTTTATAATTATTATTGTATGTATAATATATTGAAAAAAAATAAAACTAAAAAATAATTAATTTTTTTATTTAAAATCTATTTCACTGTCCAATGTATTACAAGCAAGGTCCAAATTTTCTCTTCAATTTTACGCCTCTCAATTCTTAGCATAAAATTTGAAGTTATAACTCTACATAAAAGTTTAAAAGTCGAATATCTTCTAAACTAGAGGACCACAAGTGCTCAAATTCTACAAGAATATTTGCCGCTAATAGAGCTAAAGAATCGCACCCTCAAAACTGCAAAATTTGAACTTATAAAAACCATTTTTTCAAAAATTGCTTTCAAATTTTACTATTTTCGGACTCGGTAGTAGGAGAGCAGAAGGGTGATAAGGTCGTCGAAACAAATTTTAATATCAAAAATATTTACCTCAATAAATAGCATTTTATGTAACGTTATCGCTTAAATATACGAGTTTAAGATTTTATTACATCTTTTTCTATAAATTTAAATTTTATTTCGACGATCTTATTGTCCTTCTGCTCTCCTAATGTATGAAATGGTTTGCACACCGCAATTTTTGAACTTTTAGCAGTTTGTTTACGTTTTTTATGGCATTATACTTTTGAACTAGAGGAGATAGGAAGTTGAAATTTTACATGAGGGTAGTTCAAGGGTTGAGAAATAATACCCGCTTATTAAAATTCCCCAAAAACACTCCTAAATTGGCGTTACACCTTCTGAAAGTACAACACCTAAATTATGATTGCTTATATTTATTTATATTTATTATATAGGGGTGTTTTAGGGGAATTAAGCGGGTATTATTTCTTAACCCTTGAACTACCCTCATGTAAAATTTCAACTTCCTATCTCCTCTAGTTCAAAAGTATAATGCCAAAATCATCAAATTTTGCCATAAAAAAAGTAAACAAACTGCTAAAAGATTAAAAATTGCGGTGTGCGAACCATTTCATTCATTAGGAGAGCAGAAGGACGATAAGATCGTCAAAATAAAGTTTAAATTAATAGAAAAATATGTAATAAAATTTAAACTCGTATATTTAAGCGATAACGTTACATAAAATGCCATTTATTGAGGTAAATATTTTGGATATTAAATTTGTTTCGACGACCGTATCGCCCTTCTGCTCTCCTACTACCAAGTCCGAAAATCGTAAAATTTGAAAGTGATCTTTAAATTAATGTTCTTTCTAAGTTCAGATTTCGCAGTTTTAAGGGTGCGATTCTTTAGCTCTATTAGCGGCAAATATTCTTGTAGAATTTGGGCGCTAATGGTCCTCTAGTTTAGAAGATATTGACATAAAGCATAAAATTTTAAGAATTACAAAGTTCAAAATAACTTTAAAATCGAATATCTTCTAAACTAGAGAACCACAAGCGCCCAAATTAAACAAGAATATTTGTCGCTAGTAGGGCTAAAGATTCGCACCCTCAAATTGGCGTAATTTCGATTTTTTAAAACTAAGTTTTTAAAAATTTTCTACAAATTTTATAATTTTTGGACAAGGTAGTAAGAGAGTAGAAGTGCCATAAGGTAATTGAAATAAATGAAAAGAAAAATATTTATTTAAATGAATTTAAAATCTCATGCTTATCATACAAGCGATAACGCCTTGTTTCATAACAAATGCAGGTGCTTTTAAATAAATATTTCTGTTTAATTTATTTTGATTGCCTTATAGCACTTCTACTCTCCTACTACCTTGTCCGAAAATTGTAAAATTTGTAAGAAATTTTTTAAAACTTAGTTTTAAAAAATCGGAATTACGCCAATCTGAGGGTGCCAATCTTTAGCCCTACTATCGGGGAATATACTTGTTAAATTTGGGCCCTGTTGGTCCTCTAGTTTAGAAGATATTCGACTTTAAAGTTATTTTGAATAGTTTAATTTTTACAATTTTATGCTTTATGTCGAATATCTTTTAAACTAGAGGACCAGCAGCCCCCAAATTTAACAAGTATGTTCCCCGATAGTAGGGCTAAAGATTCGCACCATCAGATTGGCGTAATTCCGATTTTTTAAAATTAAGTTTTTAAAAATTTCCTTCAAATTTTACAATTTGCGGACAAGGTAGTAGGAGAGCAGAAAGCCGATAAGGTGTTGGAAAAAAATTTTAAATTGAGGCAACAATAATTTTATATATTACAGAATTTATATTCACACGCTTATCATAAGCGATAACGCCTCGTTTCAGAACACAATGTCAGATGCTTTTCGAATAAATATATCTCTTTAATTTATTTCGATTACCTTATCGCCCTTCTGGTCTCCTACTACCAAGTCCGAAAATCGTAAAATTTAAAAGTATTTTTTGAAAAAATGTGTTTTCTAAGTTTAAATTTCGCAGTTTTAAGGGTGCGATTCTTTAGCTCTATTAGCGGCAAATACTCTTGTAGAATTTGGGCACTTGTGGTCCTCTAGTTTAGAAGATATTCGGCTTTGAAACTTTTATGTAGTTATAATTCTTCAAATGTTATGCTAAGAATTGAGAAGCGTAAAATTGAACAGAAAATAGAACTATGCTTGTAATACATTGAACAGTGGACAGATTTTAAATAAAAAAATTAATTATTTTCTAGCGTTTATTTTTTTCAACGTAATATACATACAATAATAATTATAAAACTAAAAGAAATTAAATTACTAAATTACACTAACAGAGGAGCGAAGAAATAACCGACAGCGTTATAAACGTCTTCCAAAAGAAAATACTGGATTATATTGTTGTGGTACGAATAAATAATTGCTTTTTAAAAATTTGATTTCCTGCACTTAATATTCGACCAAATGATTCAAAAGTCGCTAGAGATATTCAGAACAATGCTACTAACAACTTCCAAGAAAAAAAAATTCAAAAAGTCGAAGTTGATTTTTCACACGAGTAAGCTGAAATTTTGGTCCCGGACGAAGATCCCGACCGTTGATAAGCTTTTAAGCGACTGCCGAAACTCGGCCTTATATTAACTTTTAGTGATCATGTGACCACCCTACTCTACAAATTTCTATCGTTTATAAAAAATTTATAATGTAGTGGGAGAGTACAAAGTGTTGCCTATGAACTCTTAGGCGTACAAAATTGCAAATTTTAATAATTTTATTTTTTAACATAAAATCTTGTATGCACCACTGGCGTTACTAGATGATAATGCCCTTGGTACATAAATAGCTATTTGACTTGCAAATTTAAAGTGGTTAATATTGGATGAAAAATACATAATAGTTTTAACTAATTAACAAACTATTGTTATAATTATAAACTTTAATGCACAAACAATACTAATTTATAGAAAACCAACTATTAATGACAAAACGTTAATTTAAAAACAGTCTAAAGTAGTAACTTATAACTAATTACTCTACAATGTGCAAGATTCTAAAAGATAAAAACGATTTTTTAAACTACCCTTTATAGAAATACATTGTAAAGGTACAACAAATATACGATAATAATGGGATACTACATAAATAATTAAAGTACAATTTAAATCGGCTTAAGATTTAATAAGAAGAAATAACTGACAGCATTGTAAGCGCCTTCCAAACAAGTATAATATATAATGATAAATTTTAATGTATAAACAATGCTGGAGCTACTCTGATTTATATTAAAACAAGAAAACCACTATTAACGACTAAAATTAATTAAATTTAAATACAAAACAGTTTTAAGTAGTAACTTGTAATATTAATTAATTACTCTACAACGTGTAAGATTTTAAAAGATATAAATGGCTTTTGGCGCGTTCTGTACGAAAGCGTAAATATCATGTTCCAATCACTCGTTTTCGTTCTTCCTACTTTCGAATATTTTCCTGTAACAATTAACATCACTTTAATTAAATTAGTAATTAAAGCCCAGTCCCACCAGCTCTGATTAAAAAATTTAATCATAGGTTATATCCCGAGACCGACAAATTTTACCGACTAAACTGCTGGTAGCTTGTTTTTGTAAATTTTTGCTTAGAAAATGTTCGAGACTTAATAATTTATATATTAAGAGCCCGAGACCGTACTTCTAGTCCCCACCACCGAGCCATTTGCACTCGCGATAGCGCTTTTGTGCTTGGAAGTTTCTATGTCAAGTCCTGGCACGTAATGAGCTGACTTGGATCACTAACAGAGAACCCAACATGTAGAAAATGTAGAGTTGTAAATAGTTATATTATAATTTTTAATAAACAACTTCAAGATCTTATAATAAAGCTCCAAAAATATTAAAATGAGAGCAATTACCTTAAAACATCCTATTTTCTCGTAGGAAGACTTTTCTGCAGTCATATTCTCAATACCATTTATTATATGTACTTCTAAAATGCAAGGTTGAAACTGTGGAAAGTACTGCTTCCTATCGGGATTACTTCTAGTCCCCGTCACCGAGCCTTTTGCACTCGCCATAGTGCTCTTGTGCTTGGAAGTTTCTATGTCAAGTCCTGGCACGTAATGAGTTGACTTGGATCACTAACAGAGAACCCAACATGTAGAAAATGTAGAGTTGTAAATAGTTATATTATAATTTTTAATGAACAACTTCAAGATCTTATAATAAAGCTCCAAAAATATTAAAATGAGAGCAATTACCTTAAAACATCCTATTTTCTTGTAGAAAGACTTTTCTACAGTCACATTCTCGTTCTCGATACCCTTTATTATATGTACTTCTAAAATGCCAGGTTGAAACTGTGGAAAGTACTGCTTCCTATCGGGACTACTAGAATACATAAAATTAAAAATAAATTTCCACATTTTAAAGAAATAGTTTTCTTATTTAATAAAATATTAAACTTATAAAGACCTTCTGAAATATCCTCCAGTAGCCCAAACTTCCGTCCTAAAATAGCAACTACAATGTGTATGTATACTTATTTTTCTAGCAAAGGACAAAGGTAAGTTCTCGAGCAACCATATCCACAACACTACTTGCACTAAAATTTACCAAGTAGTACCAGAAACTGATCTGCTGAGTGCTGAACGAACTAACAGTTCCAATTTTTGTGACTACCGCCAATTTTAGTTAAATGTACGGTATATAAACAAGAAAAATAATCATAATCCAAATCAAACTCTAACCTCGCAACGTTCTCACTTCAACCATTGACCTTCAACACAATCCCTGCGTTCGGAGAGCTCGCTATTAGTACTAATAGCACTATTTTGCCGTTCGGGGAGCTCGCTTTCAACGCTATGAAAGCTTTCGTGACGTCACTGTTCCAGTACGTAAACTTATGGGTCAAACGCTAAAAGCCTCCCCGAACGCACAGTAATACGTCATAATAGCGTGTGGTGCTAATAGCGTGAAAGCGAGCTCCCCGAACGCACCCAATGCAGCACAGGAAAATACGAAAATAGTTTGGGTGCGTTCGGGGAGCTCGCTTTCACGCTATTAGCACCACACGCTATTATGACGTATTACTGTGCGTTCGGGGAGGCTTTTAGCGTTTGACCCATAAGCTTACGTACTGGAACAGTGACGTCACGAAAGCTTTCATAGCGTTGAAAGCGAGCTCCCCGAACGGCAAAATCGTGCTATTAGTACTAATAGCGAGCTCCCCGAACGCAGGGTTTAAAATCTTGTCTACTATAGGCAACCCAACGTACGAGACTGTATTTACGGTTGACGCCGTTGACACGATTAATAAGTTTATTTGATGGAATTTTAATTTGAGTTCTATTAAGAAGTTTGCTATTATTCTTAATTATTAAGGTATAATTTCACGTACACCAACGACCCAAAATTTTTTTCTGAAGGCGATATCCACTATTCAAAAATCTTGTAGTGAGAGGTCCCCACAGAACATCCCAATATATATATATATATATATATATATATATATATATATAGAGGTCCCATTTCGAATACAGTTTTCCGATCGTTTTCCACGCCGTTTTCCATTATCCTCTTATAAGCACTCTCACACTGTAACCTCGCAACTATCTAGCTTGACTAGATAGTTGAGAGTTAAATAGTTATAGTGCGATAGTACTCTATTTCTATTTACACGATGATAATTTTGGTGAGATTTGCTATCATGACAGTAACTCTCGCAAAAACTATCACCGTGTCAATAAGGCTTTAATAAATTACTTGTAGTTCTGAAGAAGCAAAAAACGACAAACATGATTCTTTTGATAAAAAAAGTTCAGAAATTTGTAGAAACTCTCCGGGTGAATTTTGCTATTGCATTGGCCCATACCAACGGTCAAATTTACGTCTCAAAAGGTACAGTGAGGAGGTTGTTCACCAAATAATATTGGAAGGTCCACTTCATTTATTGCAAGTAAAAAAGAAATAAATTTACTTTATAGAGGCATTTTTCGGTTCACACAGTGAAACGCCTTTTAAATGTGATTTAGTTCTCAATCCCTTCACAAAGTACTTACTACATCTGGGCGATTGATTGTAGCTGGTCCAGAAAATTGTATGCGTGCTAGGCAAAACCCCTCGCGCTAACGAGAGAACAGCGACGCACTCAGTTCAACTGCTCGTATTGTAGGCATTATCAAGTTATAATAATCGTTAAGTAGTAGACCATCTTTGGTAGTAACATTCAGTATATATGTATAATGTACAAGGTATAAAAAATCTTAATACTGTTCAATCTAAATAGAAAGTTTTTCATTCCTGATCTAGATTTCCTCCTCTTAAATTTGACTCTTCTGTAAATTGTAATTGAGCAAAACGATGTTACTCTCTAAAATAAAAATAAGTTTAGTTACTACTTAATTAAAACCCACAGAAAATCACGACAAACACCAAAGCAGCATCATTTTCATCAAACGACTTACGCATTTAAATTATTACTACTTATGACTAATGACGCTGAACCACCATGTTTAATTAAATTTTCCTAATAAAAATTGCACTAAATTCAACTTTCCGAACCTCATTGGAGTAAGAAAACAGTTCCCTGCCAGACTAAATTGAAGTGAATGGTTCTGCTAGTTTAAATGTAGTGCTAGTAAATGACAAATAAATATAAAGTACCTTCTGGGTATCCTGGAATAGTGAAAACTGCTGCCCTGTAGCAACTATATTGTGCACTTTTTCAGCAAACATAAGTTCTCTAAGAACTGTATCGGCACAATTACTTGATCGTGGCACTCACAACTACTTGATGTCTAAGATTAGTAAAATTTACAAAGTACCAGAAGCTGATCTGCTGAATGAACTAACAGTTCACATTTTTAAGGCTACCGTTTTTTAATTAGTTAAATTTGGTTAAATGTACGGTAGGTACGTATACATAAACAAGAAAAATAATCACAATCAAAACTTTGACTTCTAACACAATGCACAACAACTTAACAAACCAAACATCTCATAGAGGGAATGTATTTTCCCCGATTTTAACCAACACCTATTGTGCTAATATTTTTATATTAGCGCCAATATATTTTACCTTGACAGTCAAGAGTCCTTTTGACGCGAGACGCTCGTCACCATGAAGACAGGAAGAGAAGAAACCTAATTTATGGGATTGAGATTTAAACTACGAATTGAATTTATTGTAATTTTCTGTTTTTCAATTTTCACTCAACTGAAACTTTAAAAAAGCTCAGTGCAAGTTGTCGATTACGGCCACATTAAGTATAGCTGGAACTTAAAATTCCCAGTTGGAATATGCTAACACTTGACCCGAACTTGGTGGAAGTTTTGCTTACGTGAGTCATCTGAAGAATTAAGTAAGACAATTGTATTCTTTTACTATAGTTGAAGTTTTATATTTGGATCTCTGCATCCTTAGTTAGAAAATTTAGTAACCATCCCAATGCTGGTAATGTAAGTATTTCCATATAGAGATCCAATTATAAAACTTCAACTATATGCACTATGCAGTTTTATTTTTAGAAAAATTATAAAAATATAACTACTACCCCAGTAATTTAGGAGTTTCAATTTCACTAGATTCTAAAACATGTTTTTGCTTCAAACTTTCCAACTCTTTCTCATCGTCACTGCTACTTTCATCATCACTTTCTTGTGCATCAGCATCTACCAAGTCGAACCTATGGGTCGAAAGCCTCTCTGCTAACCAGTTTAGCATAACCGTTTCTTTAATCTCCGTGTTAACTATGGTAGGCAAGATATATTTCTCTTTAAATGCAATAACGTCTTCCTCTACGTTTGTCCAATCTATCGGTTCATGAATACCATCTGCCCCGTACCTAAAATTGTACCTATCGTAATGCACTTGATCCAAGACCAGCCCTAAGCCAGGTGCTCTGGGAATATTAATTTTTTCTTGTGTCCACGCTTTATTAAAAGTATCAATATTAATATACTCTTTAATTATAGCAATAGACAGACCAACCATTTTTCTGATTTGGTGTAACATAAAACTTTGACCTAAAATAAAATAAATTAAATGTTGATTGGAACAAAATTAAAACTGCCACAATACCTCTCACTTTTAAAGTTGCAAATTCAACACCATTTTTCACAACAGGAGGTTCACAAGCAAAAGACGTGATAAACCTCTTTGCACTAGGATCTTGGCAGTTTTTCTTACAAGTAAAATTATGGAAGTTTTTGGTGCCCTGAAACTTGCCAAGTAGATCGTTAATTTCTTTATGGGCATCTTCACTAAGACGAAAAGTTTCTTGAGTGTCTTCACAATTAGGTTTGGCAAATGTGAATGTGGGAAGCATATAAATGTATGTTCTTCCATCACACTGAGTTTTACTATTAAAACCCTTAGTTACCCTCTTAACTCCAAATACTCTAATGACCTCGGGTAAATTTTCATTAATTTTAGTAATATCGACTTCTTCGGCTAGAAAATAATAATTATGCTAAGTTAAACATACCGGCGTAACTTACGTAATTTAACAGAAACAACTTGACGAGCAGCAGAAACTCCTTTGTCTGTGCGAGCAGCTCTTTGATAACTTATCATTTGAATATGTTCGAAAGACTCTGTTGAAATAAAGTCGGCTTTTAGCAATGCTCTGAGTAAATCTTCTTCAATTGTATTTGTCAACGGATTTCTAAACAAAATTTAATACAGTATAAGTTAGTAATCCGTACCACACACTTATTTTGGCCAACTTACCTTTGCATGCCATGATAATTTACACCCGAGTAACCCAACAGCATAACATATTTTCTTTTTTTTATGCGAATGAAAGGTTCGCTGCAATTTCTTTTTTCACTATGGAAAATTTCACCTTTATCACTTCGTCGCTCTTCCCATTTTCTTTTTTTACTTCGACCATCGTATCGAGATTTTTTGAAAAAAACTTTTAAATCACTTTCACTACTGCTACTCATTCTTTGTAAACAATTGACTGAAATGTTTTAATACACAAATTACAGTTTATTTTCCTTTTAAAATTATGCTTACAGGACTGTAGGGTTAAGTTTTTATTACAACATAGCCTCATGTAATTTAACATAACCTACTTTTTCCTTTGCTTCCTATACATTCAAGTCTCAAGTTCAATTATTACAACTTGACGAATGTTCACTTATTACTTAGACAGTTACCAAATATAATTGTTAAAAAGTAAATTTTTACGATACATTTATGTATATTTTATGTATAAACACAATAACCTATGTGAACTACATACACATAACCTCAAAACTTGATTTAATGATTTTATTTTAGAGTCGTTGATTATTAATTATACAAGGATGATTTCATCATTCATATTCGACAAATCATTCTCAAAGTTAACTTCCCAAATTTCGTTATCATTGTTCACAACTAATTACTTTTAGTGTACATTCAACAACTGTTGTTAACAGTAAGTCAGTAAGCAACGATATCACAATTTATTAAACACGCATTTTACACTAATTGCACCAAGTGTTACCAATCATCTTGTTTCAGTCTATATGTCCAATTATCACTACGTACATTATTAATGCTAGGTCCATAATAAGGAATTATATACGCTGAACCATCTGCAGGCCCTAACGTTTGAGTAGCAATAAGAATAATATCGATAAGTTGTCCCAAAAACATGAATCCTAAAGTACAAAATTTAGCAAGACCCATTGCTGGATAGCCTAAATAAAAACGATCAGCTCCAAACATTCCCAAGAAAACTGATAATAACATTGTAGTTTCAAACGAGTAACCATTACTAAAAAACAATTCCTTAATTTAATAGGTCATATATTTTACTATATTTACTTACGTCCATTTACAACCCATTTCTCTAGTAAATGACGAGTTTCTTGTTTCTGAACAGATGATACCTTCTACGGCAATGCACCATACTTAAAACAAGTTACAAATTATTTACGAAATTTCTATGTAATTTGCTTTACCTTTCGCTTTGTTGTCTTTACGACAACCTTTCAACTGTTGTGTTTTAGGATCTATATGATTATAACTAGGGTCAGGGCATAAGTATTGTCCCATTCGCAGACTGCTACAGTCAAGCTCATTCGAATGCGCGTACACAACACATAAAATAACTAATATACTAATTTTAACTAAGAGAATAGGCATTTTATCATCTTACAATGATATTTTTTAGTTTTGGACGTGGGTTTTGGATAATAAAAGATTTCATGGGATTTTCAGGTTATATTTACGTGACAAGAGAATGGCAGGTGACAGCCGTCAGCTGTTTGGTTCTTGGTTTTTTCTAACCTCAAAATGTGATCAGCTGTAGTGACTGTAATTTAAACTTTTAAAAATAGTAAATATTATTGAATACGTTTTCGTAGAAAATAATTCAAGTAGGTAAAGTACATACATTATTAGGAACAGAAATGAGATATAATTGATATAATATTATGCATTTCACAGGTTAACTTAACTGTAAAAGGAGACTGTCCGTATGGGGGCCTACAATAATTTATCTAAATCCTACACTTTACTTAATAATAATTCTAAGAACGTTCAGTTGCTTATTAAATGCTTAGTTCGTTATTGTGGCTATCAGTCGGTAGCTACGAATGCAGATACAATGGATAATTTTACAACTCAACTTATGCAAAAGAAAACTACCAAATGGGATAATGTTCGTACAAAAATAAATACCAAACAAGACTTACGTTTACGTGACGCACAGCTAAAAGATGTTGAGCATAATACTAATATAACTTTAAGTAAGACGGAATTAAATGACACACTGTGGGATGCCATAGAAAGTTCAAATTGTTTAAATGTTCGAAAACTTACAGACGTTTTTTTATCGCAAAGGCAGTTACCAAGTATATTAGTTTTGGATAAAACTTTATCGTATTATGCAAATATGGGTGATAAAGACACAGTTTCTAACATCATTAGTTTATGTACCGAATTAAATTTAGACGCATTAAAAGAAAATTCGTATTTTAAACATTACTTAGCCGAATCGGTTTGGATAAAAGGAAATATTGACCAATCGTTGTGCATGTTTAATGAAGTTTATAGAAGTAATAACTATTTAAGGCGTAAAATTAAATGTATGTTAAAATATTTAATAGTCGACACAATCACCCATCGTAGTGAAGCAGCTTTACTAATTGTCATTAAATTTGCCAAAAGTTTAGTTAAAGACTTTACGGATTTTTATATCTTGGCCTGCATATGGGAGATTTGTTTTTTAAGCGAGTGGTTTACAGATCAGTGCATAGCACTAGACTTGTTACAACAGAACGAAGGTTTACTGGAAGCAATTAGTAATAGATTACCTTTCATAATTGCATTGGCACTGAAAAGTGATCAAACCGAAATTGTATATAGATTACTAGAAGTTTTATTGAAAAATGGTGAGAAGCTTCATAGTGCAAGAATTTTGGAAGTCTTATTCGATTATCGAGGTTGGTTTTGTTACATTTTTACGCCTTTTTTTTAATTGCTATTTTTTTTAGTACGACGTGGAGATCTCAGTGGGTGTACAGATATCGTTAAGTGGTCTCTTCAGCACAAAATTGAATTATCGGTCATTCAGAAAGACGAGTTTTTGTATCTTCTGCTTGGTTATAAACAACCTCCTATGATTGATAGGAAAATCAAACCAAAAACTGAAACTCAGTGTAATTATAAGTTTTAGTTAGTTTAAATACTTAATTTATTATTACATAAAAATAAAAAGTATATTTTATATATTTGTAGCTTCTTCTGCTTCGATGCTACTTTTTGTTTTATCATTTTCTAACTTATCCATGTTTTCGCTTACGGTTACCATTTGATTACTCTTTAAGTCTTCATCATCAAACTGTTCTTCTTGTTTATCTTCACTTCTTTCTTGTTTTTTTTCTCTTAAGTACAAAAAGCTAGAAAATATTTTGAGTAGTAATGAGTGAGCCGCTTAAGACAACTCACAGTAGAATTGGAAGTCCTAAAGAATGTAATAAAATTCCAAATAGAAAAAAGGCCTGAGGAAAAGTTTCTCTCGTGTGCTCATATATTCCTTGGCTGTAAATTTGAGCTGACAGAGCAGCCGATATAGCGACAGTTACTATGGTTAAAGAAAACGCTTTGGCCATATCGTCTTGTGACACCGACTTTGTGAGTAGTGATCTACTTGCTGCATGACCTGGGGCTCTTAAGAGCGAAAAGGTTATACCTAAAATGAAATTTCTTTAATTGCAAATTATCAATGAAATAAAATCGCTTACCGATATATAACCCAATTGGTGATGTGTAAACTGTATATATTACATTGATGAGTATTGTGTCCAAGTAAGATATAAAAATAATAGTTAGGTCTCTAAACTTGAAAACTTTAGCAAATAGTGGCACTGCTATTAGAAGGCCTACAATTAATGTTTATTACACGTTTATTAAATTCATAATTTTGAAACAATTACCGATAAAATTAGCTACCGTTCTCATGGTTGTAAAATAACTATAGTCAACTGCAGTCCATTGGTAAGCCGCTTGTGTGAATAGAAAGAACGTACTCTGTTCCCCTAAATATTTTTACTAGGATAATTTTTTTATAAATGAGAAACTCTTATACTAACCGCTTGAAACTAAAGAATGGATAAATGTGAGAAGTAAAGTGAGTAAAAACAGCGTACGCTTATTTTCTTCATTTTTTTTTCAACAGTTTGAACGTTTCAACAACATGTTGAATATTAAAAATGTCTTTAATTAAATTGTCGTCTTTTTGTTTCAACGGAGTGGGTTCTTTCACGCTGAAAATTCCATTAAGGAAAGCAGTTATTAGCAAACAAAAGCTTATACAAAAAATCGGTATGTAACCGAGCATTTGAAATAAAATTCCACTAATCGCTTGAACTATCGGTATGAGTATGTTCAATAACATTGGTATAACCGTCAATCTAATTATTCTCATATTTGGAGAACTAATATCGGCTATGTAAGCGTAAGATACCATAATGAGTAGTTTTTCAGAACCAAAAAATGAATGTATAACAGAATTAACAACAACTAGCGCTTCTATAGACCATTCTCTCATATATATCACACTTAGGATCGAGCCAAGAAGTCGTATCACGTCACCAATAAGAGGCATAAGCAAAAACGGCTTACGAATTTTATGCCTATCACTATAAGATCCCAAAAACAGCACGAGAATTACAGGCACAATACTCGCTATTGGTACTTCCCAAGAATGCACTTTATTCACGTACGATTGAACTATATGGTTCTCGGGAAGAAAATTTTTTTCCAAATAAGTGCCAGAAACGATGGAGTCACACACCGTATCGTTGAATCCAGCATTTGCTTTGCACGCCTTTTCAAAACGCAAGTTATTCATTGCAGGCCCACAAACTACCTTGGAAGCAACGATGCAACATATCAAAGGCTCTATAGTTACCAAAGATCTTACGTATTTTACACGTTCCACAAAACGCATTTCTTTAAAATAAATCTTCTTTTCCTCTTCATTTTCTTTAGGATTGGAAGATATTTGTTCTACAGATTTCATCGATTTTATCCAACGTCAGTTAATTTACGGCTCTTAGCTGCACAGATGAAATTTTAACACTGATGGGTACCTATTTTTCAAACGAGTTGTTACATAAAATTTAATTGGAATACATGTTATGTATTTTTCCAGCTTTCTATAGGTATTTAATCTGTTTTTATTAAATAATAATTTTTCCGCGTTAATAACTAAAACGAACCTTGAATCAAAATGGTATTATGTTAGTCCCCTTTCAGTTCATTGTTATTCAACTTATACGTAAGCAATGTAAACATACCACGATAGTGCTCGTTACACTTACCTGAACAACAAAGCGATATGACCACTGACCACTAACCACTATATTATACATACCCACGTAAATCGTTTGATCGTTCGGAACTCGCCGAACAATCCTGAAATAAGATTCAAATAGTTATAAAGTTGATTAGATTTATCTGCTGAACTTCGTCTTTACGAAGATAATTAAAAAGTCAAATTGGATTATAGTGGAAAAGGGGGCAACACTATTCAAAACTAACAAAAAAATAAATACGTACTCGAGTAAAACTAGGTTTTTTCAATTTTTGCAAGGAGCGGCTTAAAGAATTAACTGGAAATTCAATTCGTAATAGGATTTCTTTAGCAGCTCTATTTATACTGTTGTCCATACAGTCACATCAATCCAGGTAGGTCCCAAGACCACTAGGGCGGTATAGTCTGTAAAGACTTAAAACAAAAGCGTAGCATAGCCGGCGTAATCAGGCCTTACCGTCTTTTCCTGAAGACTCGTGAGACCGATAATGGAACCAGCGAAAATTTTTCAATTTTTCAGCGATGATGGCTTTGTAAAGGGGACCTCATCCCAAAATTCTACATCCATGATTATGCGAGAAGAGTTTGCAGGGAAGATAATGTATCTTTTCAATACGTTTGAAGCAGATATCGAGCTTTTGCGCCACAGAGACAGTTTGGATTGAATATACAAAGGATCTATTTAAGAAGACTTGTAGCCTTTTTTGGGTATACAGGACTGCCGACGGACCGGAACGTACAAAACAGCCAATTGGCCGAAGCACAAGAGTCCTTTCCAGTAAACCCCTATAGGAAGGGGGAACATAATTATAATTAACATTAATGAGGCAATAACATTCGGTTTTTTGAAGTGTTGATGTCTAGTTTTGATCATTTTTCTAGCAGCTGTATGCCAATATTTGTAAAATAGTTGTTAAATAACCTGGTGGTTACGTTAAAGGCCATTTTGGCCTAATTTCTGCCAAATTCCTTACTATAATGAATTAATTCGACCGGTTAACTAATTAGTATATTGCGATAATATTCCAGATTGTCAGGAGTTCTTAAATAGCTTTTTTAGTATACACAAGCACATCAAGGAAAGTTGAGACAATTAAGAATTTTAATCGAAACTATGAGTAACTCTTGTTAGTAGATAATGATAACGATAGACCAGAGGTATTTTAGACGAAAGTTAAACTTATTCCTAAGGTACCTATAATAAATGTAGTTTATAAGGTATAATTATTTACGCATTTACAGTGGAAGCTGTTAATGAGTATATAGACGTTTTGTTTCCTGCATTGAAATTGTCTCAAAAATATAGATCGGATCGTGTCATTAGTTTTTTTAAACATAGGCAATATAGCCATACGGCCCCTTAAACCATTATTAGTTTAGTTACGTAATACCTCATTATTAAAAAAAGATGACCTTTGATAGTATAATCTATGTATTACATTTTTAATGTCCGACTATTATACGGTATAAATCATAGATAATAATAATAAAAAAAACACAATAACAAACATAGACACATATAACAAAATTTGCTTTAAAAATGGGTAGTTTCAACTATGGCGTTGGAGCCATTTTTTCCATTTTGGGCATGCGTTCCATTGGTTTCAGTTTTTTCTTTTGACGCATTTCTGGATTTTTGATCGAAATGTAACCATCTAAAATTTATATATTAACTTGATCAAGCTATTCATTACACAACTTCAACGACAGGTTGTAGAAAAGTATAATAATTAACAAATTAACCAATTGATTCAAATTATCTACAAGCACACCTCACTACCCAATAGTTGATTAATGAGACATGTATTTATATTTTACATGAATCATGCGATAGCATCACCTTTGCTTGACTATTTGGAAACGTGCAAGCCCAGGCTTACTGATGAGACTGACACAGAACTATCTGATTATTACATTTCAAAAATTTTGCAGGTAGCACACAGCCTACCCGCGACTTTGTAGAACTCGAGATAAAGGAAGAAAGTACTAACGTGAAAATTAAAAGCGTTTGAAATTAAATTTAAATTGGTAGTAGGTACCACGAACGTTTTCTTTTTTTGTCTTTAATCTGTTGAGGCTTGTGACCAAATACTCAAAACTATTGGAATGTTTTTTACACATAAAAATAGTTCTTATGCCAGTCACTGTGCTTGTAAACTATTCATACTGATATCATATTCAAGAATAATTAATAATCTTACATGACTACGACGATTCCAAGCGTATATAAAGCAATTCCTAAGAGAAAGAATGCTTGTGGAAAAGACTCTAATGTTAAACCATAAATTCCTTGATTGTATATTGGTATTGCAACAGCTGGAGCAATAGCTTCGATGATTGCAAATAGAGATTGAGCTTTTCCTAGATCGTTTTCTGAAACTACTTTCGTCGCTTGAGAACGTATTGCTATACTAGCAATGCCTATAATCAAACTAACGACAGTTCCTAAAATTAATATTTTTAGTGTAAGCGCAATACAAATAATTAAGGTAAGCCAAACCAAAAATCACTGTGCCACTATCGCTACGTAACATAATGCTACCAGACTACCAGATATAATTTGAGATCACATGCACTTGGCGTTTATAAATTAAGAACACATGAAAATGCTTTAAAAGAGAAGGTGTGGGGGTCGTCATTACTGTCATTTGCTTCATACAAAGATCAAAAAAGAAACGCAAATTAGTACTTCCATGAGAAACGTACCGTGGTGATGGTATACCCCATTTTGTAATGTATAGTTTTACTTCACTGGGTCAAAGGAAATAAATCAAACGAGCTGCCACGAAAGTTTTAAACAGCCTTCCCTGTGGCCCTAAGCCAATCATTCAACCAACCGTAACTACTGTTAATAACTTAAAAATAACCCATCAATTACAGGCTGAAAAATGGACAAGAAACGTAAGTTACCGCCAAAGCAATAGAGCTCTTTAACGGCTCCTTCTAAAAAGCTGGCAAAATCAGTATTATAAAACAAGTCTCCAACTTGTCCCGAACTCATCTATGAACAATTGCAGAGACACTCACGACTACACAAACATCTCCACACTCTGGGCTTGGTAGATGACGTGCATGCGAACTAGAAGACAAAACTGTTTAACATGTGCTTTGTCACCGTCCAGCCCTAATGTCGATAAGAAGATCCGTGCTGGGGGACTTTTAGTTCGACATGGCCAGAATAAGCACCACTCCTCTCGCCAGAATCTTGGTCTTCATCCTACAAGTGAGATAGCTCGAGATCTAATAGGCACTGAGAGGTCGCTTGGAGGAAGTATAATATGGGCCCGACGTGACTTAAGTGCAGAGAGTTTGCGTCCCCTCCCTAAATGATGCAGATCCAGGCAGAAAAGAGAAAAAAATGTTCATACTCCCTGTGCCACACTGATGTAAAAGGTGGGCAAAATTCGATTGTTCTTATGGAGAAATCGATAACTAGAAGAGATGTGGATTTAGCAAAAAATTAAAAAATCTAACTTTTGCTCATAGTTCCAAAACAAAAGAAGATCGCAAATTCCAGTTTTCGCCATTGAGTTCTTCTCAAAAAAATATAAAAAGGATGCGCCATCCATTTTTTCATATATCTTAGGCCAGTTATATAAACGAGCTAATCTCGGAGTCTGAGTTAACTCCACGATCAACTTTAATCAACAACTATATAATTCTGAGTTAAATTGAAAATTGATGCATTGGGTTAACCCTGGACCAAGTACCTACGAGCTAACCTAATCAAATCCACGCTAAGATCTAACCTTATATTCAGATCGTGGAGTTAGCTCTGACTACGAAATTATCTCGTTGATACAACTGGGCCTTATAGTTATCGATTTCTCCATAAGAGCCATCGAATTTTGCCAACCCTGTACAGTAACTGACAAATATTGTCTGAGATGAGATAAGGAATCTGTATTTTGCATGTACGTAACGTTTTCAACTGCACAAAAAATATGCAAAGTGGGTCAAATTTTACTCTCCGTAGCTTTAGGGTAGCCAATAACCACAAAGAGGTGTAATAGCTACAGCACACTGACTTTTAGCTCGCCCTATGTGACAAATTTACCAGTATATAATCCTGTAGGCGTTACAAAAATTATAAAAATAATGTTGCTAAGTATCTTATCGAAGAAAGAAATTGCGGTGATGGTCAAATCGCTCAAATGCAAAACAGTGGTAAATAACGGTAATGCGATTATGCTGCCTAAAAAAATAAATTATTTAGTTCACGTTATTGTAAAATTATGTATCCTTTACCGACTAAATGAATAACCGTGTTGATTGTCAAAAAATAACTAAATTGAACAACCGTCCATTGATACACAGATTGTGTAAATAAGAAAAAT
The DNA here is from genome assembly GCA_950108345.1 of Malthinus flaveolus. NCBI lineage: Eukaryota > Metazoa > Arthropoda > Insecta > Coleoptera > Cantharidae > Malthinus > Malthinus flaveolus. Next base: position 67,207,060 of record OX467285.1, read on the forward strand.
ACAGTTCCTTCTCCTAAAAATAATTGTGTAACATTGTTTCTTCATGCACTCTTCGATTCTTTGTAATAGCCACACGGTATCCATGTAAAGGATTATAAACGTATAGTTATACCTTAAGGTCTTATTCAAATTTAAATTTTTAAGTTGTGACAATAAGTTACTCATGGCTCATGGCTTATACAGCGAATCCAATAGTGTATAGTGGGACACAAAATACAATTAGAAAGACTTACCTCCTACAACGCCGGCGTAAATAAAAAGTAACATCATTATTAACATAATACCGAGCCGACTGTTACCATCGGTTTTTTTAATGACCAATTTTAACGTTTCAATAGCATGGCCGACGTCGAAAATGTCTTTGATTAAATTCTTCTTATTGTCTATACCGACCGCCTTTTTGGGCTCTTTAATCCAAAATAGACCATACAGAAATCCCAACATGTATAGAATTCCAGCAAATACCAAAACTCCTATATAACCGATCGATGCAAACAAAACTCCACCTAATAATTGAGCTATAGGACTACAAACATTTAACATAATTTGTACGACTCCAATGCGAAGGGTGCGCATTTCTAAAGTGCTCACATCGGCTATGTAAGCAAAACAAGCCATGATTATCATGGTGGGACCACCAAAAAACGAAGGTATTACAGTTTGTAGAATACCTTGCACCACTAAAGGCCACTGTTTCATAAAAATAACGCACAATATGCAACCGACAACTGCGAAAAATTCCCCAAATATAGGAATTACGAGGAATGGCTTTCTTATTTTGTGTCTATCGCTGTAAGATCCCAAAAATAGTATTAAAATAATTGGCATGAAACTTTGCAACGGTTGTTGCCATGAATGCATTTCAATTATCAACTGTTGTACAGCATCGTTTTCGGTTGTAAAATTTTGTTCTTGATACGTACCAGTAAGAATAGCATTGCAAATAGTGTCGTTATAATTTAAATCCGATGTACAAGATTTTTCAAACTCCAAACTGTTTAAAGCGGGACCACATATCGTGGCGGCCATAACATAAGAACTTAATAAGGGTTCGATCGTTATTACTTCCTTTACGTATTTATATCTATCTTCCATACTCATCGTTTTAAATGTTTTTTCTTCTTCTTCTTGTTCCATTTTTTCCGATGCCAAATTTGTCACCGACTCGGTGACTAGCTCTGTCGTCGATGCCATTTTTAAATTCTTATTAAGTTATTAACTTTTAATTGTTTATACTTTAAAGATTCACTCTACACTGTTGTACACCTCGCGATTTTTTTAGCGAACTTTAAAGCACCTTCGAGAAATTCTCTTGTAATAATGATGAATAAACCTGTTTTTGAGAGCAACCTTAAAAATAAATAAATAAGAAAGACGAAATGAAAAGCTCTTATTTGGGTAAAAATAGTTAATAATTATGAGTCGAACTGTTCAAACGTCCTACAGAAAGTTTTACTAACACACTTTAATGCCACTATGTTTTGCTTTTTTGAATGTGATTTCTCGATGAAGAATTATTTTATTTCCCAATTAATTATAATCTTCGAGTATAAAATCGAGTTTTGCCAGCCTTGAAATTTTTTGTGAATATAAGTAATAATTGCTGTGATATCAGTATTGTTCAATGATTCACGTCGTTTCGTGAAATACCAATTATTGTTTCTTTTAGTACGTACAAGTACTGAATACTTAAAAAGAAACATCATTTTTCATAATTTAAATAAAATACAGATCATCAGGTTATTGTTATGAGCCAAAATAAATAACTGTTTATGTAGCAGACAGGTTGGGTTCAGAAAAAATGTAAGGTTTTGTTTTTAATTCGTCTATTCCAAGGGCAATAATACTATTTCATACAAGTAATTTAAGAAGGTAGTACCTACTTATAAGTCAAATTCTTTCATTTTTTGCAAATTGAAGGTTAGCGCAGCAAAACAAGATCTTAAAATAATCATTAAAATATGTGCATAATTTGTACTAAAAATAACCTTTAAAGAATTCGTTTTTACCAAGCTATTCAAAAATAATTCAAATTTTTAAATAAAGGTACTATTATACAGTCTGTCCGATAGTGCAACGGGTGGGTATAGCATGGGAATCTTGGAGACTGTGAGAGATACGAGGTCTGTCAAATTAGATCAAATGTTTTTACTATCTAGAGCTGCTGTATTCACCCATAAAGTCAAAATTTAGTTGTGAGCCAAAAAACTCTATTCCTTAACGTGAAGCTTCAATTATAACTTTTAATTGTACACATTCTTGTACATTATTTCTGTTAATTACTAGTAGATAATTCGTCTTTAATAGTTTTATCGTTTTATAGTTGCTTCAACTTTGACTTTTGCAAAAGGATGAGAGTGAGAAGTGAGATGATTTTCGATGATCTAATCCTAATCAAAAAACGGTAAATGTTGTTGTACTTGGAAGTATCTACTTGTTATAATCTCATAGATTTTAATTTTATGATCAAGCATCACGTAGACTATAGGTATTACATCCTAATTACGGTATATCTCTTAAAAACAAACTCTAAAATCCAAAATTGTAAAATCATAAATATAAAAGGCACTAGAGAGAGGAAGCAGTATTTTCAAATCAGTTACTATTTCTTCGATCCTTAAAGATTTTATTAGCTTAGAGTTTTACAGAATGCAGAAGCAGAATGTGTTGGGCATTTTCCATACATCATTTTTCTAAATTACCACTTGAAGTGTCCTGTATATGAAAACATTATAGACCGCGAGCTAGAAAACATTATACCACTTGACATTATTCCACAGGATCATTATTTTTATTTGATTAAATAGTTTAGTCAATAGTCAATATAAAATCACTCGACTGCCGATCTATATTGACCGCGTAACAGCAAGACACGCATTCAAATTATCACAAGACGCCAGGCTAAACTGCTCGTCTGTCATAATCAACACAATTTGTAAGACATTTATTGTACTTTATTTTTTAATAGGAACACTTTTCTCATAAAGTGTCTATCTTTCGAGTACTAAGCAATAAACTTTAAAAAAATTAGTTTTTCTGACCGATTTTGGAATTTTTGTCAAATTGAACGCGCTCCAGCATCTAAGTCCCTTGCCTGAATAAAAAGCCGCTTTTGAATAGTGACATTCAGGATTCTGCTGTTTTTCCTTCCTCGTTTGACAAAAATTATACTTGTACAATCTTTAACAAACTTTATAAACTCAAAGACACGAATAAATTGAAAAAAAATGTTTCCCTTGGTGTGGCACCTACGTTTTCATAAAAACTTCAAAATAGTTGGAGAGGTTGCTAACTGTATGGCTGGATTCCTCTAATCCTTGACCACCGTAAAATGAAAAAATTTCAGTCTATTATCGTGCACCAGCATTTCTTTATTTTTCATTAAAATCTTAGAATTGACCCCGTTTGTAAAAATTATTTCATAAGGTCCCAACCAAACAGGGAGTAATTTTTTACATTAATTTGATCTTTTTGGAAGCCTCATCTTTAACAAGTACTAAATCGCCAATAGAAAAGTTTGAAGGATTAATGCTCTTATCATAACGTGATTTAAAATTCTCTTTACTTTTAATTAAATTTTCTCGAGCTATTTGATGTGGCAATCGAGCTTTTAATTCGTTGGTATAACTATCTTAATTGTAACAGTTTGGGATTTTTGGTTAACGTAGGAAGAGGGTATTTCGACTTTAGGACCAAATATAAATTCAAATAGAAGAAATTTTGTTGAAGAATTTGGGGTAATTCGGGCTATACAAAAATTAGATAATTTGTCCATCAACTATCCCAGTCCGTTTGGGATTTATTGAGAAAGATACGGTATTCTATTACATTTCTGTGCTGCCTCTCACAAGAACCATTAGACAGTGATGGTTGGTCGGTAAGCAGTTGCTTGAATTTTGGAAGTTTTGAATAGTTTACAAATATTTTTGAATAACTGGAATTTTGACCTTGATCGATGAGTACTGTCTTATACCCTTTTCACACGAAGCACTAAAGTGGAGACGAAAGTTGAGTCAACTAAAGTGCACCGTGTGAACAGCCGGTCGAGTAGAAAGTTGAGCACTTTAGATGCCGTCGACGGAATAGAACATGTTTCTATTTCGAAGACTTTAGTGTACACTAAAGATGAGCACTTTTCAACATGGCTACTTTGCGTATTCATCTCGAAGTTATTTTATCCGAAATAATCGAAAACCATGCAATTTTTTCACTATTATCATATTTAAAGAAGTATATTGTTTGTGTAAATTACGTGCACATAACAGTTGAAGGTTATTACAAGAATTATTTTATAAGATTGGAACCTAACCTAAAGTTTTGTTTTGTATACAAGTAAAAATAAACTTCAAAGAAGAAATAAAATTCAAATAGGTAATTTGGAAAGATTTAAAATATTTTAAATTTGAACAAAGAACTCATACATTTATTATTGTGAATTTTGAAAGAGTTTGTTGCTGTACTTGTACGTATATTTTTAATGGCTTCGATCTCGCTTACTGCAAGTGTAACAACCCCCCAATACCCACAGATAATAACTTGAAAGTTTTGTCTTTGTCCATCATAAAAGTTTTACAGAAATAAATGTGACATTAATAGAGCAATTTAATTAAATTTGAAAAACCGCGAAAATCCAGAAAAACTGCGCATGCCCGTGCATCTAAAAGATTAAACGAAAGTTTGCCGTGTGAACGGCTCGTCATCTTTAGTGAGCACTTTCGTCTCATCTTTCTAGCCAACTTTAGTTGAGCACTTTCGTCTCCACTATAGTGCTTCGTCTGAAAAGGGTTTTAGGAGTGGTGTGTGTCATAGCAAAATATAGTAAGGACCACAAATATCGATACAAACTTTCTCGAAAGGGAGTTTTGGTGTAGTAGTTATTGTCATAGGTTCAGTCGTGTACTTAATAATTTAATTTTTTTGACAAATTGAACAACTTTTAACATCTTTGTACATATTTTTCCACTATTTAATTTTCTAGAAGCATTAGTGAGTCAGCAGATCTGTTCCTATCACTCCCACAGACAATAGATAAACTGCTAGCATCTGTAGCCTGTAGTAAGGATAAGGTCGTCAAAGGTAAAGCTAGACTGGAATAACTTATTATATAGCGCCTATTATTTATATAGTATCCAGACATCCTGGAAGACCTAGAAACTGTTTAACTTCCTTAGAATTTTTTGGAGTTCGAAAATTTTTCGACCATTTTAGGATCAGGACGCAATTTTCAGATATAACATGGCCTAAATAAATTAATTCGGATTTTAAGAAAATGCATTTGGATGGTTGCAGTTTGAAATAGCTATTACGTTAACCTATCAAATACTTTGAATTATGTTCCTCCAGAGCTCTACCGTAAATAACTATAACGTCCATAACAACAAAAATGTTAATACCCTGTATTCCACATAAAACATTATTCATTAATCTCTGGAATGAAACTGAGTTCCTTTAAGTCCAAAAGAGGTTCTAGTAAATTCATAATAACCATTAAGAGTGGAAACGCAGCTTTTTGTCTGTCATTTCATTAAATTTTATCCAATGCAATCCGTCAGCTAAATCGAGAGTAGAAAAGAATTTAGAATCATCTAAGTGACCTAAGATATCTGTGATATTTGAAAGTGGAAAAGCGTCCAATAGTTTTCCAACGAAAAGCAACAGTTTTCTCGTTAAGTTTCCGAAAATCTACTATTCGCCATCTTTTAGTACCATTACTGTCCGGTTTTTTGGGTACAACAACTATGGTAAAATTCCAAGGACTATTCGATGGTGTAATAATTTCGCTTTTTAACATTTCTGATAGGTACCTCTTTCTGCATTTCATTTTTTTTGAAATCTGATGTCAATAGGATCAGTATCAGGATCATATCAGTGTGTTGGATAGAATCAGTATGCGTAAGTTTATTGCCCTTTAAATAAAATATGCCGGAATACGATGTGCATACTGCATGTTTGTAATAGTAGTACGTTGCTCTGATGTCATAATATGATGTTTATGAGCTTTGCTGCGTTCATTAGCTTGAACAAGGTCCGGGTTTTGAGAACTATGTATTTCAAATACATCGAAATCAGTGAGATTTGGGATTAAGTTTTAAATCTGCTGGGATAGAATTAATAATGAAAATATGGCAAATATTGTTAATTAGTTTGGTAATTGCAATTGCGATAAATAACCCGTTTTCCAATTGTGCTGACTTGCATATACAAATATACATTCAGTTAAATTAGTTTTGACCTTTGCAATAATTTCGGAGCGTGCAGGTACAATTATTTCGTTACTTGCAGTAATAAACCTTAAATAAAAAATTCGGTTATTTACCGTCAAAGATAAAGTTTTTGATCCAAAACCTAATTTTTAGCGTTAAATTTATTTCAGAAATATTTGCCCAAGATTCCGTGATTAGTTACTGGAAAATCGCGAGATCCACATGAAAAGGATGCTCGATAATTTCGTCTTCAAATTTAATGTTGCCATAACATACGCGTAATGTACAAATTGGGTTTTTGATTAAGTATACCATTTAATTTGGATTTTAAGTCAGTGTGTACATCTGTACATGTGTACAAGGGTAAAAGATTTTGTTGAAAATTAGGATTTACTAGTAAGCAAATTAGACTACATAGAAGACTGTAGAAAATTTGACGTATTTGGCAAATTTGACCTTGAAAAGAAATTCTGATTTGTTTGATTAGTTCTATAGCAATTTTGAGACGTATGACCAGCTCTGAAAATTGTTTTAACGTATTTTTGTGGTAAAACAAATGAAGTCCGTCTAGAAAAGTTTTGATGACCAAATGGCCACGGTTTTTACCATTTATAGGTATAAAGCAATCTAAACAAAATAGATGATACAGGAGAACTACCGAAAAACATGCACACGGGACTTTTGATATGTTCATTCGAGAGCTTTTTAGAGAGAGAGCAAGCATGCAAATTTTTAGCCGTCCATCGATTTGTTTAAGATTAAAATGCGTGCTAAATATAGATTGATATTAATTCATCAAAACAAAGTGATAATTGTAATAATATCAATGTATAATATTTATATTTACATTGCGGTAATTAGCTCCCACATGATTAAACCAATTTACTGACCTACTCCGTTTGAATTAGCTCTTTGCCACTCGCAAAAATTTAAAAATCTAAATGCACTAATTCGTAATAATTCAATTTTCTCCCATACTGTTTTGATGCATCTGCACTGGCGTCATCATATGTAAGATGTAAGTTTTTTTGTTACTAAGAATAAAATATCTTGTAGTTGAAGTACTTGATCGTCTGGGCATTGCTCCCAAATCTCAATGCTTAAGTATTTTTTAAATTCAACACATGTACAGATTAAAGAAATGTTATCAGAAGTCTCGATACAACAACACATACATGCTTACATCCATGCGTTCGTTCAGTAAATTTATAATGCGAAATGAATAGCACAGACTTGGAAGAATATCTATCGACAAGTAGTACTACTAGTAATTATTCGTATCCAAATGAATCAAATATTACTATTACTTCTAATGAAGATTTTAAAAATTCAACAGTTGCGCCATTGTGGATATTAGTGTGTTATTTTATATTTATATTAATTGGTTTTTGTGCCAACTTATTTTTAATCTTGACATTGCTTCGCTGCAAAAGAGATGGTAAGAAGCTTTCAAAATTTAATTAATTATTGCTATGTGAATGATAAAGTACCTATGTAAGGGAAGTAATTTAATCAAATACTGAAGACATTAGTGCTAGTGAAAAAAAAAAGATTTATGATTTACCAACTGCAAATTGAAATGGAACAGTTATTTATTATTTACTAGTTCATTTGTTATTTAAGCTGTATTCATTACTTTATTAATATTTATGCATAAACTGTAAAAAAATAAGTGTTTATTGATTCATGGTTTATAAAACCTTGTAGGCAATTGCATAAAGTTCTTTCTACCCATTATTGTTAGGGGTTTGAGGCACGTCATTTTCTTAAAACTTTTTGATTTCTTACACAGGGCGTTTCATGAGCTACATTATTTTTATCTGTCTTCAATGATAAATTAATAATATTATTAAACGTAGAGATTGGGTTGAAAAGACTGATTGTGATTCCTTAGATTTTTAAAATAAAAATTAGAAACGCTCACCGTTCGAGAGCGTGGAGTGTACGATAATTAGAGAATACCGGCCCTGGCCTTGATCTTTGATGATTGATTCCAATAGATTAAGTTGGTAGGTACGATAATATCATCCGTTTCTTAACGTATTTTCCCTGATTTCCTTATATTTCGTATTATTTTGATGACAACCACCTATCTTTCGATTCTTTACAATTTCTTTATTTACTACTTAATACTATTTATTTTACAGGCATCCTATCATCAATATTACAACTATCGATACTGGATGCTGCATCCACGTTTGTTGGAATCACAGAAGTATGGGTAATCAACAACAATACCTGGACATTTTCAACATTCTTTTGTCAATTTTACTTAGGCAGTGAAGTTTTGTACAACACGTTTATACTATACTGCATAATATGTATCAACTTCCACATAATTTCAACATTCAATTTACATTTATACGAAACCAAAAAGACCGACAAAAACCCCTTAACATCCCAAAGTGACGAGGATTTAGAATACTGTTTAGTCGATAGAACTAGCAATCACTTTACAAATCGTAATGTAACGATCGACTACAGCAAAAAGACAAACACAATTTCGATTGTATTGCCATCAGTTCTCATTTGGTTCGTTTGTGTATCCCTAAGTATACCGCAATATGCCATATCGAGTACAATTAACTTAAACAACACGACATTTTGCACTATCGTAGATACGTCTCACAGAAAGTCTCTGCAGTACTTACAAATGGTTTTCCGAATAGCCACACCAACAGTTTTGCTTTTAATTTCTTTAATGGTTTTATTTGTAAAAGTTTATCAAAGCGCGTATTCAAAATGTTTTACAGAAAATTTGTTAGCTAGAAAAACTCAAGCGATCAAATCATTGTTGTTGTTTGGTGTAAGTATTACCATTCTCTATTCTGTAACTTGTTTTCAAAGACAATTTGCTTATTTCTTACATGTAAATAGTGTAAGTAATCAAAGATATGTAAGTAAGTCTGATGTATATAAATGGCCCCCATTACAAAATGCCGGCTGTTCTCAGAGCCTAAATTTAATTTCTGCAATGATTTATTATGGGTTTAGTTTTAGTAGAGTAATTTTATATCTTGCAATTTTACCAGAATTACAAAACGTTAGTTTTAGAGTGCTCCCGAATAAATTGAAATGTGATTCGTAAGAAATCAGTGGCAACTCCTCAAACTGTTAATTATTTCTAAAATACTTTCAGATAATTTAATAGTAGGTATGCATTGTTTATAGATTGAAAAAATTGTGTTTTATCAGCTGGGACAACTGTAACTGGTGTTTAGGCTACAAATGTGTTCCCGATTTTTGTCAATAAAGTTTTTTATTTGAATAGTTTGATAATTATTTATATTGCATAATTACAATTACCGGTATTTTTAATTTACCTTAAGGCCTTATGCGAAACTTGACCTTTTCCTACACCTAATAATGAGACTTTATGTACAAATGGTTGCCTGTAGGTTAGGCACAATTTTATACCTTTCTAGAAAAATGTATCCGTATTAATTTGTAAAACATTATTAAGCATTCAGGGCCATCATAGATCATAGCATTTTTTAGATTTCTACTGTGAGCATAAAAGGATGCTTTTGAAAACAATAAGTTAACATTATACACTCCAACAATATTATTTAAAAATGAAATTAGATTTTAACATGATTTCAAAATAGATCAATTCAGAACTATTATACATACTGGAATTACAGATCATAAAAGTGTCGGTAATAATAATCAAGCACGTTTTAAAAAACTCTCTTAAGTGCTACATAAATGTATTACCGACAATCGGTGAAACAAAATTACATACAGAGCTTCCCGGTTTTTCGATAGAGTGGGATGGGTCAAATAAAAGGATAGAAGCAGAAGCTCTTTCTGTGGGTGCCAAAAATAGCGAAAAATACGACAAAATAGCGAAATACAAGTAAACCGGCACTGTAAACTAAAAGCAGCAAAATATCGTACCCCATATTTTAATAAAATGATGGTATGATAATGAAGAAGTTTAAAATATGATTATAACGATAAGTATACAGTAAAAAAGAAAAATTATAATTATTTAAAACAGTAGAGCAAAATATTTACAAATAATGTTCAGGGATAATGATTGAACTCGATCGTACCTTCACAGTTTACACCAAATGGGCAAAGTAATTAATTTCAAAGAAAAAGTAACTTAAAATTACGAAATAAATTCAGAAAATAAATAATTTGTTGATAATTATAGCGTAAAATTCCTACCTGCTTTGTTCATATGAAGTTCTCAAATTTTCCATCATCAATAAATTATTGAAATTTGGTTTGGTTGCAGATGGTAAATTCGATTATACAATTACAGATGAAACGTTCATAGACAAACTTGTCCTCGCCACTGACAAAATCAGACCATATAATATCAAAATTGTTGATAAACGGAAAAAGCTATAAAAAAATGAATAGAAGCAAATTACCAAGTGAAAATATTTAAAAAATCGAATAATTACCTTAATAGAATAACATGTTTTCCATTTAATAATTTAAATTCCGTAAAACCATCTTGCAAAATTGGAATTAAAGTTACTACACACTACACACGCACTATTAATTTTTCAAAAATCTTTAAATCCATTTTTTAAACTTAATTTTTGTTAATTAAATCAAAACTTTAACTTTTGAGACAATTTTTACAATGAAAGTCGAATCTCAAATGTGAATAATTTTGCACCTGATATGATACCAAGAAATTTGAGGATAAGAAGTGATAAAGAAAAATAAATGAGACAAACTAAAATGTGGTAAAAGCTTGCGCATTCTCATATAATTATAAATAAACAAAATTTTAAAATTTATAATTTAAACTGCAAATTATTGTAACAATTTATGAGGGGGATTTGAAGTCCATAGAGGGACTAGGGTGACATCGCGTTTTACTTTTTTTTTACAAAAACGATACAGAGAAAAAAGACTTTCTAAATCTACGTTACAAAAACGTTAAAGTGGGACTCGGACTTAAAGATAATGTAAAGATTACCTTTCTGATCAATTGAAAGTATGCAATGAAACTCCTTGTAGTATATTTCTATGCATTATCAATATGCCTGGAAAGAATTATCAGTTCACTACTAATTTGCTAAAGTCTGTATAGAATAAGTTTATGATTTTACAATATAAGAATACATTTCATTAATGCTTTTACTACTACATACAATTCGTAGGTTTAAACTTCACAAATTAAACAAAGATACAGTCCATACTGATTAACAAATTAAACTAGTATAAACTAAAATGTTTATACAGTACGAGAATTAATTTCGAGATCAAAAGTTTAATACATGTTTATATAAATGTACAACCTACAATATAGCAGTCGGGAAAGCACTGATAGCAATACTTTAATGTACACCTCACCAGTGCGATTATTGAAACAACAAAAGTATTCAATTTACGAGTCAAATAACACAAGATTCAAATTCAAGAGCTGTTATAATTTGTTTGAAGTGGAATTATAACATACTTGACATCTTTATTTTGAGTTTTACGTAAAACGTCAGCAGCGTGAGTAAGCTGTAGTGCACAATCGGGATGAGCACTTCCTGGTAGTTGCGTACATTCGTATTCAAAAATTAAAGCTAAACCAGTAAGTAAATCAAAGAATCCTAACGACATCGCCGCTTTTCGTAATCGATTTAACTCCTAGAAGAATGAATTATAGTTTAATTAAATACGTAACATACTATACAATAGTCACCTTATAAAATTGCTGCGTCTTTTCTGGAAGTTTTCGAGCATGTCTCAGAATTTTTTGTATATCAGATTGCAGTCCGGCTTGCCTTATCCAAACAACTCCATTTTGTGAATAACTTCGTTTTTCGGAAGGACGAACGGGAAAGTTGCCAATGGATTCAGGTGGCACATTATCCATCGAATCCAACCGATTTAAATCTCCCATCCATGGAACGGCATCGGAACCGGGCATTAACATAGTTAACATTAAATTCGATTTTTTCTTTGAATCCGCCCAAGAGTAAATAAAACCATACCAATTTTCTCCTAAAGTGACCAACGCTATCATATTTTCTACTTTAAGTGCGCCGTGTAATAAAACACAAAAAGAAGGAGTTTTGCCTTCGTCCAACGTATCTTCTTCGGTTAGATCAATATCAGTCTTAATCGAAACGTTTTCCTTATTGCTAATATTTGCTGGAAGTATTAAGTGACGACTAACGGCCATTGGAGAACCAACATCTGATATTGGTATGAACCCGCACACTTCGATTAAATCCGATACCGAATATGTTTGACAATCAAAATCAGTTATCTTTGTATATGGCTAAAAGTTTTATCATTAGTTGTGGCATGTTACTATAATACAACAAATTCTTTTATTACAATGGGCGATGGTGAAAGTATAATTCGTGACTCCAAGTTTCCACACTTTAAAACTCCTTTAAAAGAAGTATAAATATCGTCGGCTAATTTTTGAAACATAGAAACAACATTTGCATCACTTAGTGGGCCGTCCGGTATTAAAACTGAGCCATCATATCCACTCATGTCTACCAGTCGCATATACAGTGGTTTTGCTAAAAAAAATATGTATTTTCTAACTAATTCCTTCATCGACAAAACTTGTGGATTAAACTTACACTTGAGTAAATTAAGATCATCTGGTGGTGCAATACAAACAACATGAAGTTTTGCAGGAAATGTAAATGGTAAAGGAAAATCATTAGTCGAATTTGGATGATTTAATGCTGCTAAAGAATAAGATAAAGACATCGGTCCTACTCCAGTATTTCCGTCAGTTACCAAAATTACCTAATTAAATTTAATGTTAGAATCGACGCACATTTGAATTAGATGCTCACCTGACAAGCCGTGTTATTTCCCCATTCTCCAAGAACGAGCTGATTAACACCACGAAGAGCTACTTCTATACAAGTTTTATCACAATCTTCTAATTTTTGAAGTTCTGATTTGATTATACTGTAATCTCGGGTAAATGGACATTTTTCTTCATAGAGCGAAGAAAACGTAACCTGCCAAGATTATCTTTAAAAGATTTATTAAGTAGCGGCAAATTAGTTTCTTAATAGAAAAAATTTTGATATACTAAATACTTGTACGCACATTAATTTAGAGTTCTGCTCGTTGAAAACAAAAATTCATTTCGAGACACAAATTTAATGCAAGTACAAATATGATCTTTCTGAAAAAGTTACAAGCAAAAAAAAACAAAATATTCAAAATCATTTATTTCCTCTTGATCATTAAATTCCTATCAACTTAATTTTATCTATAAAACATTCAAATAAATTGCTAGGATAGATTAAAATAAAATGACACTTCAACATTTTGAAATGTTTATGCAGAGAATAATAAAAGATTCAAGTCAGTCAAACATAATTTTATAATGGACAAATTAAATTTGTTTATAATAAAATAACACAAAAGAACTAATTGTGTAAAAATAAATATAATTACATAATAAATTGTCTATTATAACTCCAGAAAATGTATGTTATTTCGAATTAACCGTTGCTTGAGCGGCTTTTTTCGCTTTAATAATTTCTACCAATTCCTTATATCTTTTCATACAATCTTTTTTCGTGCGATTTGGAATACACTCCGCAATTCTATCCCAACGATCGGGTGTTGTCGAAGAGTAAGTCTTGAGAGCTTGTTCCAAAAGTTGTTGTTCAGTAGTTGTCCATGGTATTTCTTCTTTTTTCGAATTTTCTATATTCGAAACACCATTCATTTTAGCCGACTTTTTATTAACATCACCATTAACAATTACTGTTGTAATTTCAGACTGCACTTTAATTGTAGCCCGTTTTTCTCTTTCAAAATTATTAAACGCGTCTTTATTGGCCGCATCTTTGAGGTCGCTTTTTGAAAAATCCGTTTTTTGTAAATCTTTTGCTTTAGCTAAAACTTCTTTCGCATTAAATTTGCAAGAGTTTTCGGGGAACACTCCGTGTTGATTTACGAAATTAGCAACTACCTCCCAACGCTGATTTGTACCGGCCGGAAATAAATTTACGGCTTTAATTAAAAGTTGAATGTTGTCCTGTGACCATTCTCCTTTAGATTTTACGTTATCCTTTGAACTGTTTTCATTATTACTATTATTTGTCTTTTGAGTATAGGCTTCTAATACTACTTTACGTTCGGCTTCGATACGTGCTTCACATTCTTCTACGGCTTTCAAAAACGAGGTATTTCCATTGTTCTGTAGTTTACTATTTAATTCCTCCAATTCCAGAAGACTTAAAACTTCACATATCTTATCTACCGCTTGCATGTGCACTAAAACTTCTTCCTTATTTTTAGAATAATAATCGTGTGATTTACAAGTTTCTCGAAAAATTTTACGCTCTTTCTTAAGAGCCTTCTTTTGTACCTCACGCTGCTGGCGCTTTTCTTCTATTCTTGCACGTTCTACTGCTTCCATTTTTTCTCTCAACAATTGGGCTTCTTTAGCGAGGCGTTCTTCTTCTTCTTTTTTAGCTTGTGCTGCGGTTTGCTTTGCTTTTTTAGCGGCCAATTTCCGTTCCTTATCGTCCAACTTGAATTGAGCAATTCTAGGATCCGCGTTATAAGCCATATCAACTAAATTTCGAATTCTTAACATTTCTTCCTTCTTCTTACGTTGACGTTCGGCTTTATTCATTTTTTCACACATCCTACGCTCGTCACGATCCGAACACTTGTCTTTGTCCTCTTCGTCTTCGTACGAATACTCACGCCAAGATTTGAAATCGTACCAAAAACAATAAAATTTATCGACTTCTTCTCTAGAGGTGTTACTGTCACCAAGTTCAGGTACTGGCATTTTTTCTGACCAACGAGCATTCAAGTTAAAGTAATAACCAAATAATTCAAAAAAATTATTCTTTATATCAGAATTCATCGGCAGTGCATTATCGAACTCGGGATCAACCGAATCGTAAGCTCTTCTCCTATTTAAAGACCCTAAAGTTTCGTAGGCCATCGTGATACACGTAAAATAATCATCGTCCGGTCTGATTTCTTCACCTAATCCTTTACGTTTATCGGGATGATGTTTAAGTACCATTTTTCTATAAGCAGTTTTAATCACATCTTCTGAAGCTTCAAACCTCAGATCTTTAATACCTAACACGCGATAATGATCTTGCTTTTTCCACTCTTTAGGATCTAAACTTCTTAAATATTGTACATCGTCGACATATACGACATTGAGATTTTTATTTTGACCGTTCGTAATCCCATTTTGTTTAGGTTGCTCTACCTCACATTTTATCACTTTATGAGATTTAAAATGAACCCGCGGCTTTCCATTTTTGATTTTATAAGCAAAGAAATAACGAATTGCCACAGTGTTACATAAATTATTGCTTTCTACGCTCGTTCCCATACTTGAACAATTTGCATAACCTCAAATTTAGAAATACTTTATTAAATTGGCGAAAGTAAATTTATCACTTCACTAATTATTAATCACAATTAATTGATACTAAAATTCAATTATTCTATTTAGGCAATGCGTAATTTAATAAATTAATTGCGTTCACATGGCATTTTCGAGCTTCTACCTCAAAAAGACCTCGGTGATTTTGTGAATTGAAATGAGTTGGTAGTTGGTATTGGTAACCCTGAATTTATCTGTCAATGCCACAAATGAAACTAAGGCTCGTTTACACTGGCAGCTCGAAGTAAGCAAAAAGTTTTAAAAAATTTAAGTAAATTTAGTTTTTTACTAATCAACACAATAATACGTTCAATAAAACATCCTTACAAATATCCTTAAGCGCATTACTTATCTTTCTACTACATTAATCGCATTAAATTGATAAATTGTAATTTGTAGGTATGCACTGCACAATGTCCACCAAATCATTTCATTTTTCATTACACTTAAAGCTCTAACTAAATTCGTTACAAAAATAGAAAATTCAATAAGGAAATCGTGTTTCAAAAATAAAGAGTAAGCACCTTACCAAGCTAATGAATTCCAATTTTGAATGTGAACTTAAAGAATCCAAAAATGCGTTTATTCCATTAGCTGCTAATTGTTTTCTAGTAGTTTCATTATTTTCATTTAGTTTTACAGGTCGTGTCATCGATAAAGAAACGTCGAATAATATAACTGTCGGCATTTTCAATATAATTAACTAAGGTATTACGTATCGGCGTAAAGTTTTGGGGTTATGTTGTGTTTTAAAGAGTTTAATTGTCAAACAGGTTGTGGTTCACGACACCATGTAGGTATTATATATTATAGTATTATAGTCAAAATCTATTTTTATTCAAAACACATTCTACAGTGTGTTAAAAACCAAATGCATATTATTTGTAGTAGACTAAAATAAGTGAAAAAGCCCCGATTAACAAGTGTCCTAAAATTAACCGTTTCAGAGATATGGTTGGTTTCAATGTTTGGATGAGGATGGGTATCGTAGGTGACAGATTAAATGGACCACTTTTCCAACCAAATTGGCTAATAGGGCCAGGCGCTGGCCTGTATGTATGTGGTATGCTGATACTATTTTTTAGTAAACACCTTACCCGGGCTTCTGTACGATGTATCTCTAAACCAGAGAGCACAATATTGGTTTATGCACTATGAACTATGAAGCACCATCACCTTTCGCGACTGCCGTAAGGGAACATAGGAATCGTACTTTTAAGGAATAATAGATTGATAAAGGGGGGGTCCAATTAAATGGCCTTTGAGATCACCTGCCTTGGTTGGCTCCCTTTAGACTATTTTCTTTGGAGTTACTTGAAGAAGTTGTTGGTTTACGCCACACCTGTTGATCTAAACAAATTATGCCAGCGAATCAAACAAGGTCGCCAAACTATTCGACAAGTAGGTACCAGCAATTTTTAAAAGGGTGCTTCATTTATTGATGTGTAATGGAAAGTGTAATGTACGTGTTGAAAACGATGGGAAGCATTTCAAGGTTTTGAATTTCAAACATTTACTTTAACTACAACTTAAACGAAAAACTGACATTGTAAAACAGGGTTTTTTAATTCACAATATTGAATACAATTTTGTTACCTTTTTTGGATATTGTGGATTTTATCTCGATATATAAGTTTCAATCCCAATTTTCTCCCCCGTATACATATTGAGCGATTTTGCTAAAACAGAATTCCTACCTAAATTGTTCTGTCTGGTAAGCAAATTCACTTTCCAAAGTTTCACTTTCCACAAAAATCCTGATTATTGGTATTATTCGGATTCTACATTTTTAACAGCAGAGTGATACAAATGGGATACTATATTAACTTTTATTTCTATTCAAAGAATACATTATGTTGTCTAAAATTCAATATTAAATGGATATCAATACATTTTGCCCAGAATAATGCTTCATATCAAAAATTTACAAAACAAATCATATAAACTCTTCATGTAAAATGTTGTTACTTCTTAGAAGTAAAAGAATATTACAATTTTTATATTCTAGTTATATTTAAGAGTAAAAGAAAGTACAGAATATTTCTGGACAAACTGCAAGTTAACTATATTATGTAATATACAGTACATCTGCAAAGGCTTACAAATTACAACTGTCGTACGCAGTTCTAACTTTAGGTCTAGCTTTAGAATTATTACAAAATTGGTTTTGCAATTTAACATCATAACCTATTTAATAATATATTGACAAATGTATTTAAATATCTCTTTGGGACAAACAACTATTTGTATTTAAACATATATGGAATGTTTAAATTTTTCTTTTTTTTAGCTGAAAAAGTTAACATTATGTACTGCAAAAGGCTTCGTTTCAAGAATTTTCATCGAAAATGTTTCAACTAAAGAATTCGCAATTCGAAAATTCTATAACAAAATGGAAGATATTAAAACATTCTCTTTGAAATTCTTAACAATTTTCAACTATTTTTTTGTAATCGTAAACCTACAATAAATATAATTATACTTAGTATTTTTAAAATGGCGACAGCCTTAGATATAAATGCTGCACAGCTATTGCAGAAATCTGCTTACTGAATCGGCACCGTTGCAATAGGAAGAAGCAATTTTAATTATACAATCTATTATAACTACGAATTTATATCGCACATAAAAATTAAAACTAGGTACACTTCGTGTTGTGATGCAAACTATAAAAATCTTCTCGGGACTATATTAGGAAGATATACAAATTTCCGAATTAAAATACAAAATAATAAACTCGTAACTTGACTAGGAATTATTATTAAACACTATCTACAACTTTATACAATTTTTAGAAATATTAATGCTACGTACATAATTTTATATTATTGGAATAATCTTAGATACAAAAATTGGGAATTATTAACAAAATGACACCAAAATGACCCGTGGTTCGTCGCACTTTACGAATAATTTTAGTATCAAAATAATATGACCTCATGAAAATGATGAGTATATACAAAATGTCACACGTAAAGTAGCGACTAAAGACGAGTCAAAATTTTCATAAAATTTTGCATGTAATCACAATATGCACAATAATATATTAACTCGAAATCTAACATTACGTAGTATTAAGATGTATTTATTTCAGCTGTGCTTATTAAATAGATTTATAAATTTACAATGTAATTGCTCGAACACATAATTTTAAATGATTCCAAACTCGAGTACGAGCACCCACGTGCTACGTGCTTAAAAAATTTACAGTTAAATTTAATTTAAGACCGTCATAATTTTTCAAACGTGTTCCTCGAATATTGTACATATAAAAATCACCTAAAAATAAGCAACAAATTTAAATAAAAAAGAGTATCTGGCAATTAACATATATAAAAAAGCCTTTCCTAAGCTTAGAAAGTTTGTACTGTTTATATGCATACTAAACATTAGCCTCACTAACTAAACTTGGACATGGAGTATTAATCGTTTCAGTCTTATGTACATTACTAGTTGCAGTAATTTGATAAAAGCTTAAACACTGAAAATTTTTATAAAAAATGTTTAAAATTCATTGGGAATAGCTCTTTGGTAATTGTGATCATGTGTTTGTTTAAAACTTACCAAAATTTTGCACTTCCTTTTTATTAAAAGCCTCAAAATTTACTTTTCTTTAACTTATTTTTTTTTAATCTCTTCTATTTTTTTTAAATTCAAAGTATGCGGTAGAACTACGAACCATAAAATTATGGAAATATTTCTACAGTTAACAAAGATGGAAATGGAACAATTTTATAGCTACAGAATATATAATCTAATCACAATGTTGCTAAATCATAACAATCTATCTGTACGGACATACTTATCTAACACATCCATAAGAAGCACTTATTAATCATCGAAATACTTAATTCTATTCATATCGTGTCTACAATATATGTATATATCTATACATACGGGGTTGCTAGTTAGTACGACAAAGTACATTTTAGCCATAAAGATTTAAACTTTTCTTAATTTTTGAAGTCTACTTTTTGTAAACGAGACTTGGGATACTTTCTTTAAAACTGACTTCACTTACACACCATCTCCCAAAGTGTCAGACCTCGACACCTACTCCCTTATCTTAATTGCGATGCTACAATTTTTTATTGTGTTGCAAAACGATATTGGCATTCCCTATACTCGTCTCTCAAACTTTTTGAGATAGGTGTAGGGAATGCCAACACCAGTTTGTTTATAATCAAAACCAGAAACACAATAAAAAAGACACCTCACATTTAATATAAAATAGTAGATGTTGAAATATTATATCGGGGACATTCTGTATACGTCGAGATTGTTTTTATAAGATGTCCCAAGTCGTGTTTACGAAAATTAATCTTGAAAATTACAAAAAACTCACATCTCATTTGGCGCTTTGGCACTTTGGCGCCTAATGATCAACTCCGTATAGAGTAGTCCTACGCGCTAACGCACCATCTATTTCAATTGAGTAACTGTCATCGGTACAATACAAACTAAACTAATTAATAATTAATATCAGAATTTCACTATTCCGTAAATATTTTGTCTTTAGTTGTGTTTTATTTGCAATAAAAGTAATGACAAAAGTTTTCTTCATCGAAACTATAATAAAAATCCCAAATCTCGTCAAAGTATACAAATTGAAGAACAATAAAAGTTTTATTTTATTCCTAATTTTATTCTTCCACCGGGTGATACAAAATCTGATCACTAATGATATTCTTTTTACGACTTCCACCTTTAATAATATTAACTATACGATTTAAACAGTCTCATAACACTAAAAAGATCAAAAATGGTTCAATTAAATTAACGTAAAAATTCTTCATCGTTAGCTAATTTAACTGAACTTAATTTGAAAAGTATAACCTTTATTTCTAATTCTAGTAAATAACTATCATATTTAACACTACGCAATAATCGTATAAAGGGTATTATTTGTACAATACGTAAGAGATCGAAGAAGTGCTTATTCTTTAAAGAGCGAAAACTGTACATGTAATATACTTTACGTAAAGTATGTATTAAAATATATAGCGTTATTATCGAGTTTATTTCACATTAGCCTCACTCATTCTGTTGATTATTTTAATTTTATCTTTATCCACTTTATTTATGAAAAAATTATATTTCAGTTTCACGAAAAAACTTTATTTAATTAATAAAAAATCGTATAATTTTAAATAATGCTCTGTGGCTCGACCCGAAGTATAAAACGTTCGAGTTTAATTTAAATTTGTTCCACACTAACCAACTTTATAAGGGCAATAATAAGTAAATTATACAACGACAAACATTAAACTTTTCAAAATTGACGATCCTCGATGGATTAGTGTACTCTTTTTATAGCAACTTTTAATTTATCGAACTAATTACGATGGTTAAGGAATATTCGATTCGTTAATGTCATTACTTTCATTACAAATTTCTTTTTGAATTTACCTCAGACGGTACAATAGATTAATAAAACTATGCCCGATATATATACGAGGCAGTATGGGGAGGTGTTGGTGAAGGTGACGAGGAGGGCGGCGAAGGGGAACTGGAAGAGCCGCTACTCGTAGGCAGCGCGCTGTGCCCCGAACGTGGCGGGCGTGGCCGTCCTAAACTTCGGGCGCCCACACCGCCCTCCTCACTGCTTTCTCAGAGGTATACTTTCTTTGCACTTCGTGTTGTAGAAAAGCCATCTCCTCGTCGGTAATTATCACCCTGTATTTAACATTTCTTATATATTAAATCAATCGTAACTAATACTTTTATTAGTAGCGGCTTTGAGTTGTCAATAGCCTAGGACCCTAAGGCGTAGAATCCTAAGATGTGACATAGATAAGACTGCCATCAGTTACATATTTACAAAATAACAAAATTAATATAACAAAAGTAGTAGTACACCAAAATTAGTTGTAAATTTTCAAAATAAACGGAAAAATATTAGATAGTGGATGAAAATTTGCCAATTCTAAACAAATCGAGTGAAACGTGAAAACAGAGGGTGCTAAACAAGGCGTTTCGAAAAAATGTGTAAGAAGGCTGCATTTTGAAAAATGTCCATCTCCGCCAATTTTTATCTTACAAGTATGGAATGTATATCAAATTAAAGGTAATTTTATAAGCTTAAAAAAGAGGCCAATGACTTTTTTCCATAGAACTATTATTTTTGACTATTTTGACGACAAATCGACTTTGATCAGTTTATGTCTGCAAACTTTCATCCACTCCTTTAATTTTTTCCACTTTAAAACCGAATTTTATTGTACTAAAAACGCAGTTAGGTATATTCGGCAGCACTAACCAATTATTGTTAGAGTTATAATTAATTACAAACTTCCTTTACCTGATGTGAACGAAGGGTACCGAAATTATCCCTCCCTCTAAAATTTTCTCTACCGTTGTAGCCAGTATCTGCTTGAAATTGAAACAACGTTTCGGCATTATTTTGATGTGGTCCTTTACGCAACGTACTCTTAGGAGAATGCAATTTTGGCGGCGGTTGCGGAACTAAAACTGGTTCGGCGTACGTCACTTCTTCTTGTGGAAGTAGTTTTGGTTCGGCTTGAAGTCTGCTGCAAAAACTGTTATTATAGTGAATAATTATTGTGTTCGCAAAATTTTTTTAACTTACCTATTCATATTTTGGCGTTGTTCAAAATACTCGTATTCCGTATCTGGATAAGGCAAATTGTCGTCGTCGTCTTTATGGCACTTTCTACCACACAAATAACCCGCAATAAATCCTATAACTAAGGCCGATAATGCACCGGCCACTACGGCCAGAATTAAAGTTTCGACAGAGTACTGTGGAGGCATACTATCCGCTGCCGTAACTGCTGGATCACCTAAAACAGTACGTATTTAATAGACATTTATAACTACAACGACTAACAACTCACCTCCGATGCTGTCAAACCCTCGATCTTGCATTATATTTATAACCTGCCCATCGGGCATATCTTTACTAGGCTGATGATCTTGATTAAATTTTGGGAGAGTCGAGCTTAGACCTCCTACCGATCCCGCATCTTTACCCAATTTTGGAGAAGGACAAGCCGAGTGTTGACCAGTGGCGATACTTTGGTAAAAATACGATTCTTCTCCCCAACGACCGGCACCGTGAGAACGACACTTGCCGAGAACCTTATCCCAAGCACAATAAGGATCTTGAAGAGCCACACATTCGCTGCAGCTCGAAATTTTGTTACTGTCACATCTATGAAGTCGTAGCGATTGAACTTCTCCGTCAGATACGACCATAAGGCGACCTTCCTGCTTTTCATTTTTTACTACATGAATGCCCCTAACGGCTACATGCACGGGAAACACTTGAATTTCTTCTACTACTACAGGTCGTACACCATGCCTCGTTTCGGCAGAAAGTGCGTTTACTGCTTTTATAATTTTTCCGTTATCTGTATACAAATAAGTTTTAAGTTTTATCTAAATTATTTAAGTTTAATAAAACACGCACCTGTTCCTATGAATAAAACGTCGTATGTTTTACCACCAGGAACTTTTACTTGAGGATCGACGGCAATTTGAGTAAATCGGTAACTATAAATAGTCATCAAATTATTAATTATATACTAGTGGAGTTTCTCACGTTAATACTTACTGAAAACTCGTTCGGATTACGATTGGTTGTCCAAAAAAGGAAGGCACACTCTCGTCCATAAGTGAGTGCGTTTTAATAAAATTAAGTGTTAGATCGGGAAGTGTTCGACTATCATTATGACACTGTCCCGGTCTTGGATCAGGCACTTTTGAACTTTGAACTGGTAACCAATTCGAATTGATGGCTGCTTGCTCTTTAAAATTACCCTCAAAAGTGTCTGCGATATCTTGCAAAGAAAAGGCACAAACAGCGCTACCAGATATACTGTTTGGAGGTGTCGTAAATGTACCGTACACCAACTGAGCAGATACATCTCCGTATTGTCCTTCAATCAATTCTGTAGTTGATTCTAAAATAATAATAATAAAAGATTAGCAATTAAGTGACAGAAAAGTGAGTCTCACGACGCACAATTGCAAGATAGAAAAGTAGAAGAGAAGGAAACATACAGGTGGATGAGTTGAGTATCACCGATATACGGTATACGGTGAGATCACAGACAAGCTACTTGTTACTTTAGTTGGAGATAAAAATAGAAATTTATACTCAGAAACGCTTTGTCCTGAAATAAAACGATTCAATATTATATTGTTTTTATCCGATCTGAACGATGAACGATCTTCTGTAGAACAAAGAAGCAGAGGAGATGCGAGTAACAAAAGGCGACAACCACGTAATAACAGAGGTAGCCAGCCTGTACTTATGCCGTTACCTGCACTAACTTTCACGAAAATTTCAAAAACAAAAAATAGAATTTGAGTTCATGGATGAGCACTTGAGCAGACAATCACGATTCAGTATTGAAATTCATCAATGATACTTCCCACTAGGATGTCGAAAATACTTGGTAAGTATAGTAGGTATGCCAAAATTAAGTTAGAAAGCAAAAAATTACTTATCGCTGTTTAATTTAAAGAAAATTGATTTATATAAAGCACGGTTCGTTTAATAAAAAATTTAGAAAACTTTAGTGGAGCACAATGGAAATTAAAATGAAGTCGTTTTGATAGTTTCAGCATTCTGCCAATTTGAAATAACGAAATCAGCAGAGCTTCTAGATTATTCCTTCGAGACCATTAAATAGCTCCCACGCTAATTTTCATGCAAATCAAATTCCTATGTAATAGGACAAAAAAATCTTTTTGTGTTTCCGGTATCAAAAGGCAGAGGAATTTATTTGTATTAAATTTTTTTTGAAGTACTCATAAGTTTTCATAACAGAATTCATACCTACACCATACTAATCTTCAGTCACATCATTCAAAGACCTCTCATTTTCTGGATTTAGAAATTTAACCATACTACGACATTTAAATGTCATGTTTTTAATTATTTAATTAAACAAATAATTAAATGCGCCTGAAGAAGTTTAACAATTAACTTTAAACCTGGGAAGACAAATTCAGTAAGGACGACATTTAAATTTAAACTTTAAATCAATCTTATATAAAATCGTTAATTTAAAACTTTCAAAAAATAATAAATTTCGTTTTAAATAATTAATCAAATCACGATTCAACTTTTATTTAACCACTCCAACAAAAAAAGGCTGTTCTGTATCTGTGGAAAAGTCTGGAGCTGGTATAATCAAGTAAGAAAGTAATTATAGTTTTAAGAAACTTTTGAAAATATGACGAGAGGAAATAAAATTCTACTTGCATAGCGAGTTTCCTAAGTAGATAAGCCAGCGGATTTAGAATATTATTTTATAACAAGTATTTTAATTTTCAACTTATCTGCAGAAACCACTTAAACATAACAGTTAAATTAGTACTAAAAGTTGTTGTTTTAAGGATAATTTCAACATTTTGAAAAGTAGTTGAAAAACTGCGGTACATTATGTCTCGTTAAAAATTATGCTTTCTAGCACGTAACTACACTATCGTCGTTTTTAAAGCAAAATTATAGGTAAAATTCTGAAATTAAAGAAAGACGAAACTAAGAAAAAAATTGCAGTACCTACAAAAGTCTTTATAGAAGACCGTAACACAACTGTGTGTATTCTACTTAGTTTCAAATTCAGTTTTACGACTTCAGCGGGAAGAAGAAGCTATAAAGGGTGACTTATTAGATTAATTAGAGAAGCCAGAATTATAAATGAATCGGATAAAGCCGACCTGGCAGTTCGGAAGTGCCGTAACAGTATCAGTAAGGCATAGCGTCTTTTTCCAAAACCGTCCCTCTGACTTTATACTGCCATATAACTTGTTATCGAGCTCTATTCGGGTGTTGAGGGACTTCTAGCTCGGCAAGAGTTGTACAGGTACCCTAGGTTGATCTGAGGCTTGATGGGCCCAAAGGGGCCGCTTGGAGGGGGTACACTAGGCCCAAATAAGCGGTGCAAGTGCTGGGAGTTAGCTCTCTCTCTCTACAAAATAATCCAGACACACGTCGTGCGCGACTTCTGCAGCACTTGCTACTGATCCTAGTAGAAGATTGCACGACTCGAAAAATGAATACAAGACTAGTTGACTACGGCTACGATACTACGATTGATATACATATACAAGTCATAGACAGGCAAAACAGACAAGTCACTTTTTTTCTTAAACTGATATTTTTGGCAATAGAAAGTCTCCAAACGAATAGTCTCCTAAAGAATATTTTAGAAACCAAAGCTTTAGCTCCTTTTATTACAGTAAAGCAATTATTGTTTCTTGTTTGTACATTGTATAGGTACTCAAATAAATTGCCGACAAAAAAATAAAAAAAGCACTCAAATTAAATCAAAATAAACTTACGTATTTCATTGAAGTAAAACGGAAACTCTCCCGTCACAGAACAGTTTAGTCTAGATTTAAGAAAAGAAGTCCAACGATTTCTAAATCGATGTGGTCCTCCACGATCGTACTTGCATACTCGTGCTACACGCGAATACACAGCCTAAAATTTAAAAGGAAAAAAAATGTAATTAAAAATGTGTCAAAATTGTACTTATGTAAATTGAAATTAAATATAATAAAATTTTGCATAAAACTTTTTTATGGAAGAAATAAAAAAGCGTCATGAATAGAGTTGGAAATAATAAACTTCTCTTTTTTTTTTAATTCAGTGGCTGGCTTCTACAGCAAAGTCATTGTTGCAACTAAGACGTTTTAATTAATTTTTCGTATACATTTGAAAACTAAACGACAAAGGTTAGCTTATATAATTTTTTTTGCAAATATCAAATGCAAAAATAAATTTTCAAGTACGAAATAGAAGAGAAAGCTCCTGGCAAGTATCCAAGTTCTTGTTAAGAATGAAACAATACAAATTTTAAGAAAATTACCTTTCCGCAGTTAATGTATTCGACGGCAGTTTCTCTAAAGAAGAAGTAGACGAAGTCTCCCTGCGTCATGGAATTGACGAAATCTGGAGCTGTAAAGAATTCGTTTTAAAGCAAATCTATAGAAAGTGCCAAGGCACCGATTATTCGAAGTAATTCAAAAGCAACTTTACCATTGAGACTCATCGAATCGTATTGTTCCGTCTGTAGCGGTTCCCTGTAGATAATGGGATCCATTCCGCTGAAATCGGCCACTGTCCCGGTGTACAAATCACCATCTAAAACAATGAAATTGGTTACAATACTAGTTAAAATGCCGCTTTATATAAACACAATCACAAACACCCACTTTAAAAAAAATACATAAATCGATAAGTTTCTTAAGGAAACTGATAAATTTTCCAATTGTGCCCACTTTATTATTGTTCCGAGCGACAACAGAAATAACATTAAACTACGGTAAATCCATTCAAAGTTAGAATCCGTAACGGAAGCTAACGATATCTATTGTCCGATAAAATCGACGTTAATTTTATTAATACGAGGATTCGGATACTACAAAGGATCGATTATAACGTTAAAATTGGACAAAATCCTTTATTAATCGGCATCCACTACACAAGAACAAACCCCCAATTAAAATTAGCTACATTAAGGCAATTAACTCTTCTTGCTAGCCTTCTGTTTCCTCTACACAAACTTAAATAGTACTTAATAACTAATTAGAAAATGTAATAGTTTATGTAATTGAAATTTAACAACGTACAAGCCACACTATGCCTTTAGTAAACGTTACCCTTTACAGAAACCATATCCGCACGTCAAATAAGTTACAGTCGAAAGCTAAAGCTTTAAGAAACAACAAATAATCAAACATGCAGAAAATATGTCTTCGTTATTTTTTGCTTGTTATTTCATGTCGGTCTATAGAAGAACTCTGCTTTGAAGTCGCTTTAATATACATGAGAATCATACAACTTTACTCTTAGCGGAGTTATTTAACAGGATTAAGTTTTGAAAGAAAAAATGTAAATGGAACTCAAAGAAGCTGATGTGAAGAATTTTCCTATAGAAATCGAGGAAGAAGCAAATTTTAAGTTTCCAATTAAAATTTGAAAATTCGTATTTGATTCTCGACTGTTCTTCAGATGCGAGTTAAAATCAAAAACAGCAAAAAAAGAGTTACATCTCATTAGAAAGGATAACTGAAAGGGACGAAATAACAGTTTTTAAATTATTTGTTTTCCAATATATTATGGAAACAAAAAAGGAAAAACGAAACTGCCATCTACAGTTGAGTTATTTACAACTTTAGCCATGCAGTGCCACAACGCGTTGAAATTATCGAAACCTATTATGAAACTAGACGATCAAAAAAATGCATGCATTACGTGATTTTTTGGATACTTGAATAAGCAATATTGTCGCATTTGGGTCGATGAAAACTCCAGAGAGATCGTCGAGAAACAGATGCATCCTCAAAGAGTTTGTTTGGTGTGGTGTTTTGGCTGGAGAAATTATTGGGAGGTTTTTTCCGAAAATGATGCCGGCAATGCTTTAACTATGAATGGTGAATGCTATCGTGCCATGATAACGAACTTTTTATGGCGCGAATTGGATGATATGGATGCGGACGATATGTGGTTTCAACAAGATAGTTCCACATGCAACACCCCCACTGAAGCAATAGCCTTATTGCACGAGAAGTTCCCGGGACGCATTATCTCGCGAAACAGCGATGTCAATTGGTCACCGAGATCGTGCGATTTAACACCATTGGACTTTTTTCTTTGGGGTTATCTCAACAGTGAGGTCTATGTCAAACAATTCAAGAGCTAAAGGACGAGACAATAAGGCATATTGGTGAAATGAAGGAAAAATTATGCCAGGATGTCTTCCTAAATTTCAACAAACGAATTGATGTGTACCATCGAAGCTGTGGTGAACATTTGGCCGATATTATCTTTCACACAGAACTGTTATCGATCAATACGCATGATTCAATAAAGAAATCAAAATCATTCCGGTTCAATAATTTTTATTTACTATTCACATGGTGAGACTCTTATTGGCCCACCCTTTATAACAGGTTTCAACCCGGACATATCCGTCGCCATCTATAAAAATTTGGGTAAAATGAAAATTCGTCCAATAAAAATAAAAATTGATGACTCTGAAATTAATAAAGGAGAAGAAGAAAAATGCTATTAGCTGAAGATACCGAAGACCAATAATAGTCAGAACTGAGAAAGGAGTAACCTCAAGCCGGAGCTCGAACTAAAAATATAATAAAATATGTTAACTTGACGACTTTTCCATGTGAAATATCTATAAATTGGCGCGTTATTGGCTTTGAAAAACTGGTGTAGTATCGAGGGACGGCGTTGAAAGTTGAAATTAACCCCGTATTTCATTAAATTACAAAACACGCACGCTATGCTTTTTATATATAAAAATTAATTTTAAATGAAAACTTCAACATAGACAATGGAAAGAAAGAGGTGGAAAACATAACTTTTATGTGCATAAGCTCTACAGATGATCAAAAATCCAACAGACAACCAACTTCTTCTGCTTTCTTCTGATTTGGAAAAAAAATTTGCTATTGGTATCGTACTTCTATAAAGCCTACCACATTATTGAAATCCATAAAGACACTTAAAATAAATTTCCGAGTCGAGTAAGTTTCGATTCCCAAATATAGATTAAAGAATAAAATTTTTTGCTCCATTAATCTCTTATTGTTCGAATTGCGAAATTTGCGACACTTTGTAACGAATTCGCTCCAAAATTTCTTTTCTTACTTAAACTATAGAATTATTATGCTGAAATCGTACTTGTGTAGTGTGTAGGAGAAAATATTATTCACGTGAGGATGCATGTGGAACGTCGAAGTTAATTAACTAAATCTATTCATACTTGAGTCTACACTTGTTTCCAAGTTTACACCTTATAAACGTGCGGGGTTTCTATTCGGTAACCAATTTCCTGTAAAAGATGAAATCTATTTCTGTGTTGCCTTTTGAAAACACTTCATTTAGCAGGCCAATTTACAGCTCACGTAACTATTACTAATATCGAAAAGTTCGTTGCTTATTTTAAATTAGAAAACAACAAAAAAAATTTGATACTTTTATACGTAAAAGGCAATTGGAAGATAAAAGTAACAAATTTATATAAATGTTTTTAGATAAGGTATAAAGAAAACAAAAAAAGTAAGGAAAATGACACTTACCAACATATATAGCAGTAGAATTGTGATGAGGGTCGTAAGGACATACAGCTTGGCCTGGTTTGTCCTTTGCTACAGAGTAATTTCCGTTATGAATGACATAGTCGCGACAAAGAGGTTTGAAAGAATTCGTTCCGCAAACTAGCAACGAACCAGTAGCAGTTTTGGTCATTATTCGCATGTAATTTTGGCAGTTTTCCTGAAAATAAATTAAAAGGCGTAATTAGAAATTTTTAAAGACGGCTATTTAAAAAAAGACGCGAAACATTTTCCAATCTTCGTATAAAATGGCAACCAACGTTACGTCAGATTTAAGTGGAGTAGGTTGTTAAAATGTAAATCAACGCGAGCAGCAATAAGGGTTTTACATTTAAAATTTGTTGGCATAATAGAAGTTTCTTATCGGAACATCTCTTTAAGACGTCCCCGACAAAAAGAGGAAAAGAATGGAATCCCATTTTATTATATGTTTCGCAATTTGAATTGGATACGTAAATTAAAGGCCCAATCGAGAGTTATAAAATTTACTTATTAAAAAAATTAACGAAGTACACAAATCAAAATTTAATTTTAAACGACAAATTTAAACTGACGCACCAATTTAACAAAAAAAATGTCGCGTTTAAATTGCGGCAGGGTTGAAAGTTGAAACGCAGAAAGTAACAAGGATAAAAAGACAGTTCGTTGGTTTAAATGTAACACTGTTCTTTCATGGGCTTTTCCTTAAGCTCCAGAAGGAAAACGTTTTAACCAAATACGATTCAGCGTTAGGAAATTTTAAAGTAGATCAGTGGTAAACTTAGTAACTCAATTTGGAATTGAGTCAGTACTAACACACATAACCGCATTAAATAGTTCCGTTGAAACTACAATTCGAATAAATTGCAATTTTTAAAATTTGAGATGTGTGTCCTTATCGAGTGACTTGTAAACCAACTAACTACAAAATTTTTGTGAAAAATCAACAGTCGGTGGATAAATGTATAGGTACTGCTATCGGTACTTCCCCGACTACAATATTTGTAGCTTTAAAAAATACACTGTTTAGTTAATATTTCTTTTCAATCCCCAGAATAAGGTTATATTTTAATAACGAAAGGGAAATAAAACAAATTTTTTTTTCGAAATCAACGCTTGTTCCTCACGAAAGAATTGGCAATAGTTTGAGAATAAATTGTTTTTTCTTACGTTTCAATACGAACAGGGAACAATAACACATTCTTCGAGAAAAACGCTTTTTGGTAATTTACCCGCTTCACAGACAGGCAAGCAGAATTTTTAACGCTTGAAAAATGACGTCCTCGCCTTATTCACTGCTTCGCTCCAGTGAAACGCCGCTCGTAGCGAAAATAAAGCAAGAGCCACATTCAGCGTCTGATGCCGAACAACAACACGCGAAAATTGCAAACAATAAGTTCGGATTTATTTCACCAGAATTTCGCAATTTAAAATTAAATGTAACTTCACTTAAATTGGTGTGTTGATGGTCGAGAAACCATTTATACGCCAAATACCAAATCCACATATTTATAGCTACGGAGCCTTCAGATAAAAAGTCAAGCTTTCAGGTTCAGCTAGTGGAACAAAATACACATATTTTATTATCATCGTAGACATCATAGTACCGTGCGGATAAAATAATTCTAGAAGGTTTATAGGAATGTAGATTGGAAAAATTTGATCGCTCATTTACTTTGCCAATCGCATACTAACCATTCCCAAGCCTTCTCGATGAGTTTTAATTTAGACGTCTCTGATGTACATAATATTATGTACAATTAGTATTTGATTAAAACTGTTCGAGGGTTTAAATTTCAACCCTCAAATAATAACATGGTAATCAAGTAGTTATTGGGACAAGTATGAAAAGTGACACTTTAGTAACGAGTGACAAGTATTTAATTGATTTACTTGGTACTCAGTAAATGGCTCTTTAACAAGGATGAAAAGTTGCATACTACTGAATGAGTAGACAAATTTGTGCAAAAGCCGTAGGCGAGTGCTGAAAGGCTACGAGTTCAGGGAAAACACTTTCCATACGAGTTACGTACCACACAATTGTTTTTGTACCGTCATTCATTTTAAGTTAATTAAATTAATTATTGGAAATGGAAACAGGCCATTCCGCCCAATAATCACATTGTCTTATTTCGTGTAGCCATGGAAACGATTTTGATAATGCTTTGACAAATACTTACTTCAAATACACCAGTTTCTATAGTACAATAGTATTCATTTAAATAATAATAGTAATTACGCCATTCACATCAATATTACAATATTGGAGGTAAAATTTCATTTGGTGGGTATTGTACGTCACTATAATGAAAAAGTTATGGTTATCGGTTGGCCATCATCCGGTTGGCCATGCTTTAGAGGGCATGTTAAGCTGTCGGTCCGGGCTAGCCTGTAATAATTATTGGGGCCATCTTTCGGCATTCAAATGAGCATTGAAAAGCTTCCTTTCTACCCATCTACAGGGTGTTCAAGAATTCCTCTAATATTTGATGCTCTGTTTACTCTTAAACAGCAAGACGAAAGAGTGGGAAGTGATTAAGAAATGTGTGGGCCACTTCTTGCAAATGAAGTGGACACATCAGGAGAGACTAGAGACGAATAATCGATTGAGTGGACCCGTTTGCAAAGACCTACCACGATGCGTTCCAATCACTACTGGTTCCATTATCTGTTCCATTAGTCTGCAGTGTCTAATTAAGGTGGTAAAGCTGGAATAAAACAAGGAGTCTCATATTGTCTAGTACAGTGAGAAAGGTTTCTATGATGGTACCTCATGCACGTAGTTCGAGAGATAAGTATAAACCCACGTGCCCACTGACCATAAGTTAATGTTGTTTAAGCCTAGTCTTTGAGCAGTTTTTTGAATTTCGGTTTCCGCTCTCAATGGAACTTCAACATTACTGATCCCGGAAGTTCAATAGAGAAGAGCCTACCTCATAATATGCGCACATAATTTGGCCATAGTATAACTGCACCAAAGGTATATACAACAGTGCGAGTGTTAAGAAAAGTGTAAAGCCATGGTTACGCTCTGTAGGTGAAGGACATAGCAAACTAAAGAGCAGACAACCTGACTTGAGAGAGATCTGATTGTGAATACAAGAATCACTATTTGGAATTACAAAAGTCACAGTAATAAGAAGTGTAATTAAACGAGACACTTTAGCCGATATAAAACCATACCGCAGGGAGCAGGCTTTCTAAAGCCAGCTCGGCTATAAAACTTAATAAACCCACAGCACAATAATTAGTATGTATTGCGATGAAGAAGAAAGAGAATTCCGGTATAGAATTCCAAAGCAAAGCGCTTGTGCTTACATAATATTTCAACTCTATGAGTGTGACAGTTCCACACAGATACACAGATATAACCACCAGCCGATTTGACTTCCATACATTCCATACCCTAAAGACTGATTATCTGATTAAGAAAATTTAGAAATGAAAACGACAAAATACTGTTTATTTGTTAAAAAAGTGTTCCTTAATTCAACAAAAGTATTACATGATTGTAGAAATAGTTTATTCAAAAATTAATTTTAGATAGAACTGATGTAAACCGAAATGGTGATTCCTCAAATAGAATATACTTAACCAAGACCCGAACTACATTATCATTTAATATTTAATGCGAGTTAATTAACTCCGAGTAACTTTAAGTATTCATGTAACTCGAGGTTGCCGCTGTTAGAATAATAAAAATCACTTCTTACTTTCTTTAAAACTGCGAACGCCAAAAAATTACTTATGCATAGCTTTTGTGTAACTCCTTGGCACCTTTATTAATTTTTTTCGACGCATTTTGCTTTCGACGAGAAGGAAAAAAATTGAAATTCAAGTGAGTTGTTTTATAATCGGTTCACAATTTATTTTAATAGCTGTAACGAAGCCGATTATTTATCTCCGACAAGTCCAGAAAGTAATTAGTAAAGTGAGAGATGAGAACAGATAAAATGCAAAAAACGGCAATAAAAGAGACAGTAAATCAGTCTTACACAATGTAAGATACTGCGGAGCAAAAAATTAATGGAGATGAGAAATTGCGAATGCGATGTTATAGACAATGCAACTAAAACAAGAAACCGACTGAGACTGGTAAATTAATAACCACTCCACGTAAAGGAAAATTATGCCTCGAAAACACCCGAAACCTACCAAATCTATTAGCATAAAATAACAGTAAGCTACAAATAAAATTTAAACAACGCCGATTTCTAATTTAATTTAAAGCTCGCGAATTCGAAAGGGTCGATTTTTGTCATTTTTAATAATCGAACGTAATCGTTTGCTATCGCAACTACGTTTTGTAGAATATTATTTTTACATTTTAAATAAGAATTCATATATCGTAAAATGTTGTTCATAAATCATATAATACTAAACGTTCCATGTATTGTGCATACTTCCTTTATAGTAGTTTTCGGAATAATATTGCCATTACAATGCAGTTTTCCACAATAAATAACGTGTATTCCAAAAAATGTCATGTTTAGATTTCCGTTAAAAAGTGAGAGCAAAAACATTACAATTTAGGATATTTGTAAAACCTTTTTAGTGGAGAACAAAAGGTTCTCAACGCCATCTCAACTCGAATAACTTTCTCAAATATAAATGTTTGGACTTTTCTTAACAAAGGCCGATAATTAAACAAAAACCATATAGAAACGAGAGTTATTTTATTACATTTCCGAATCAACGAAAAATGTACCATTTTTCTATTTTCGTTGAAGTACAACAATTTTCTCCAACTTGAAAAAATTTACCGAAACATTCCAAATACATTCTTGTGATTTTATTATAGCTTGCAAATAGGATATTATTTATTATATGATAAAACATTACAAATTAGTTGTAAGTTTGAATCGTTTCATTTTCAGAACAAAATTATTTTTCGTTTATTACTGAAACATAAATTCCACTTTCGTAAAATTTAAATATTCGAAATACTCGTCGTTTCAACGTCAAACCGCATTTACTTTTACCTGTAGCGAGTACCTACTAAAATTCGATGATTATGTTCTTTTGCTTACACAGCTCAAGTTACACACAACATGATGAGCGTCAAAACTAGCAAAGTTATTATTTCAACTGAAATTAACAACAACTAAAGTTCTATGGTTCTACAAAGAGCTTTACACGGCGTGTAAAGTATACCGGGTGTCGCATGACTTACCCGTACATGGCACTAAAATCGCGTTTTTATAAAGTTCTGCTTCCCTAATTGTTTTAGAACAAAAATGAAAGAGACAAAAATTACGCAGAATTCAAAATTGAAAATGATAAAGGTATTATACACATTGATATCCCGAAATCCCGATTAAGGGCGACAATACCTAACGGTACAAAAATATTCCGCTAGTCGGCGCGAGTAGTCGCACATGCAAAATTTTAATTCCCCTCAATTTGCATGCTCCCTTTCCATGTAAACCAAAGCGGTAATGGCGTGTAACGTAATGTCTAATAATTGTCTAATGTCACTGAAAGGGTTAAGTGAATATTTGCAAAGTTCTAAAATATGGTTCAGTCAAGACAATCCACGGACCTAAATCTAATAGAGAATGTGTTCATGCTTTCAGGAAGAATCACTCCGCATGTGGGTAACATTCACAATACTATGGGTTGCTTCTCAAATTCTGATTGTGCGAATTTCCATTTGAGACTGAAACTGCACTATAAAGCCGTTTGTTAACATAAAAATCAAATGCCGTTGAAGTTGATAAAACTTTCTCTTTTCTTTTACCTTCATCGTTGTTTTTGCTTTTTTAGAAACATTTTCATACCCGCATACCCAAGATTTTTAAAAATTGCCCGTTCTGAATTATTTTTCATGAAGGCGACACTTGACATTATTTGACATTCAATAAGTTCACTAATTCACTAAAAGCAAGATGAAAAATGAAATACCTTTATCATTTTTAGATTTTAATTCTGCATAATTTTTGTCTCTTTCATTTTTGCTCTAAAACAATTAGGGAAGCAGGAAATTATAAAAACGCGATTCACGTTTTTGTCTCTAAAAATTTAGTTTTCTTTCTCTCACCAATCATAAATGACTTTGTGACTTTAGTTAAGGAGAGAAGCTTGCAAAGCGACATAAGTAAAATAACGAAGACCTAATAATACGTTCGTTTAAACACGAAATTTTAAGCGTGGGAACAGTGCGGATCACCGCGCATGAGGCGCGTGCAACAAACCAGGAGCCTCAGTCCCCAAAATCGTTGCATGGGGCGCTACCAAGAGGGCAAGAAGGGCCCTTCGCCTCTGGAAAAAGACCAAAAGTTACTGTTACTGTTAGTGCTTAGTAATTTAGGTTCGAGATCACACTTTGACTGACTGGTCAGGGGTGCTAGAGCGTCCCGGACCCCAGGGTTCAGGCAAGCCCGAGCTTATCAATAAATTGGACAATCTCGTTTTAAAATAAAAAAATTTATTTTATTTAAAACATCAATTTTATGATTAGTGTAAAATAATTACCTATACGTATTGAAAGCCCTACATTTACCATTAGGCTTAAGTCTAAGGCCCTAGATTAAAAGGGACCCCGTAATTATACAGCAATATTTTATGTTTATCTGAAATTATAAATATAATAGTTAGTAGGTAATTTAATTCTTAATTTTCCTATTTTGACCCATAAGTCACTACCAAAATTCGTAAACTTCATTTAAAGTCGTTTGACCTTGAACAATCAACAGTTTTCACCTGCTACACTATTTCCTGTATAATTTTTAAAACCTAGGATCTCCCGAAAATAATATTCATAGAGTCACTGGGGGAGGGGGGAGATGTCCAGACCCTGTATAGACGCAGTTTTCCACAAGAAGTTGAATGTTCCAAGCACGACCACGTTACAGTTAGTTTCTGACCTATAGATAATGAAAACATTCGACTAAATGCACAAAATACTCGACTTTATCTATTTATACTCTCCGATTGCAATCCTTTTAATATTATAAAAATGAGGAAAACTCATAATTAGTATTACCTACTATAAAATGAGCTCCTATATTTGATTCAAATTATATTTCAGGTCCCTGCATCACTCGACAAAGCAAGTTCCAGGCCAGCAAATGTAATATGCAAACCATTAACATAAATATGCGACTTCCGGCGTAAAGTGTCAAAATAAAGAAAAATTTTGAACGCTTATAAGAAGAAAAATTGCAGTTTTCTATTTTGCCATATTCCACCATGTAGTTTATCAGGCAGAGCACAGAGCTATTTGAAAAGATTTGTAAATGCATACTACTCCACACTCCACCCCATTACGAAAATACTT
This sequence comes from Malthinus flaveolus, assembly GCA_950108345.1. Taxonomy (NCBI): domain Eukaryota; kingdom Metazoa; phylum Arthropoda; class Insecta; order Coleoptera; family Cantharidae; genus Malthinus; species Malthinus flaveolus. The sequence goes on from OX467285.1 coordinate 67,244,006, forward strand.
TGAAGTTCTGTTGAGTATGTATCTCCGGCATACTTTACGAGTGGTTTATTGTTCAAGTAGAAAAATTAGAAAAATTGTATTATGTAGGCGAACAATACTTGTGGTTCGCACGTTTGCGAGAATACTTTTATAGTAAAATTTTCGGCTGCTCAACCAAAGTAGCCTTCGATAATGTCATCAGAATGAATAGCCGCGACGAATTCCAACTTTTAAGCAGAAAAAGACGACAATAAGAGAGGAGCCGATGAAAATGATAAAAAAGGATTATTAAAAGTGAAAAACTCAAAAATTGATAATGGAATTTATTAAGCCGCGCTCATTAACCGACTACCTGGAGCTCCTTCGTTTCCTAATTAACGCCGAAATTGATTATCTATCAGATGCAAGGAAATAAGCTTTGAAACGAACCCAATTATAACAACAAATGAAATTTATTCTTTAATATATAGTGTTACAAATCTTAACCCTCATTAGCAATGCTCAAATTGCTCCCCTGCTTTAGTCGATTCGACATAAAGATAAAAATTTTCTTATTCTCCCTTATCAGAAATATAAAGTTTTGTGATTTTGCACAAAAGTAAGTTATTTCGAAGACATAAATGCAACTCGTTTTATTGTTGGACCAACAACCCGCTTCCGTTTTTTATTTTTTTCAGAAGTTGTACGTCTTCCTTACCTACTTATTTTCTTCACTGACCTAGTTCAAGCGAAATATGGTAGTTAATATATTTTATAGTGGGTTTTACGTATTCAAATATTGTAATTATTATAGTACCTACTAGTCCTAATTTAGAAAGGACATTAAAAGTTTTAAAATTTCAGAGCTTAAAATACAAATTTTGCATGACTTAGTGCATTTAAACTGCACTGATCCATAAACAACATGCAACATGTTTTGCCGTAAATAAAAAGGCGTAGGTACTTAACACAATTTATTGTAGCGAAATAAATGAAGGGAAAAAATGTACAAAAACGTCGTTAAGTACTTAAAAAAATATAAAAATAACGCATTTACCAAACATTTTAAAATAAGTCGACTAAAACTTTTTATACCTATTCCATAAAATATAATTCGCTACATTAAATCTAGTGATTAAAATGCAGATTGTGAAAGCGTGTACAACAAAAACTCACTTCGCTCAAAATGTCGAGAGAATCTGCTTATATTAATCGTGATCAAACAAAAAACAAAATTTTGCGACACAAAACATGCAAACGAAATACGAGAATAAATCGCCAAATAATTTTTTGCCCGTGCCAAAAAAAACTAAAAAAAGTACAATTAACTAAACTGAAAAAGTGTTTTAATTCTCTTTTGGGAACCGAACAAATTGGACTTTAAAAAAATAATAAGCAAAGGGAAAAAAAGAGAACGAAAGTGGAAGTTTAATTATCAACCGATATTTTAGAATCGCGTACAAAAATTTCAGTTGTACGACAATAAGTTGTTGAGCAAACTCTCCTGTGTAACTAATCGGATAAGAAAGAAGGAAGCAAGACAAAAATTCATTTGATGGCAAAAATAACAAATCAAACGCCCATTAACCAACAAGCAATTTCGTTCTACATAAGAAAACCTTTAAGAATATTACGAGGTTGGGGCTTTTGGCGATATCGGCGAGGCGCAGAGGCCACACATCACGGCGCATATCGATCCGCCCTCGCTTTGTAACACTTACTATGATCCCCTTCTTTCAACTGCCACCATTTTTCTCGCCGCTTCTTTGTCCATTCTCTTTTTAATCAACGAAGCCAGGCTCAAGAGCTCCTTAACGACCGTCGACAATTTCATACTGTAGATACAATTTTGTTTATTTACTTTTTTCCACTTTTGTCTTCGTTTTCTTCAATTTATCTTCCCTCTTTTTGTGATAAACATGTTACTTTTTTGCAACAGCTAAGTTGTATCTATGTGTGTTACCTACTTACAAGTATCTAATAAAAGTGACAAAACAAATTTATGGTCGCATTTTTCCAGAAAACCAAAAATGCAAATCTAAGAATGATAAACAAACTTGGGAGCTTTAAAGTAAACATATTTTAAGAAAACTGAAAAATTTCGTACCTCGCATACTTTAAACCGTGTCTCTCCACTTTCTACTACACTTCGATCAACATCAGTCAAGCAAGGTTTTTCGTGTCTTTTCTCATTCTCGAGACGATTTCACTTTTGCTTACCTATTTCAACTATTTACAATCATATATGTCGATATATATCCAATTTAGGGCCACCCTATATAATTTATGTGTTTTACATTCCTCACTTTATTAAACGCTTCCTTCCATCTTCCATCTCAATTCAAATCACGTCCGTGTCTTACGATAGCAATGTAATCTTATTAGTCTGGCTGCCCAACACGCGTCGTTTCATTGTCCATTAAGTAATTCGCAATTTTTCCTTAGGCTTTTGTTTCGAGTCCTAAGCCTCTTTTCTTCAATAGTGACAATTAGGAGCGCGCCTATCAAGTGTTAGCATTCATTTGCTAATTGTCACGTACCCTGAAAGATCTTTTGAAGTGTATTGAACCTGTTCTGTACTATATCAGTTCCTATTTTCTTTAGACCTACTTTCACAAACGCACAAGATAATGCTTCTGAAATTTTGCAAGATTTTCGTTACATATTATTATTACAAGCCAATCGTTCTTCAATTTACGCTAAATTGCATTGTAGAAAGGGTTTATCGTCGAAATAAAGATTCTCCATCAGGAGGCCTTCGGGAGTTTCTGTCTGGGAAGTCTGACATCTAATTTCAGCTTCGTCGATCCAGTTGTAGCGTTCCGTCTACAGAGTATTCTCTTGGGAGTATCGTCCCACTATAACCAGTTGTCTTTGTAGTGAGCTTTGCGTCGAGCTGAGTTGGAAAATTACTAAGTACAAGTTGGCTATTCGATTTTATACGAGCTCTGAGGGGATCTATAAAATGTTCGAGTAGAGGCTTCACGTGGCGGTTGCCACCGCCACTGTACGGTTTCTATTGCTTTCATTCATGTTGCGCTCTTACGGGGTCGATGAATATAAGTAATGGTAACGTACCTTTTTTTTTGCTTCTGTAGGATAATTAAGGGTCTCAGGGATCTGGGGGCTTTGTTCTTTCGTCTTCCAATCAAATCCTATCGTAACAAATTCATTCTTGGCGTACACTAAAAATTGCAATCAAGGTATGGTTTCATAAGCACAGTAACTCCATTCTGCATCCTACTGGAACCAAATTGAACCAAATTCGTCGTTGAAAATTATTTTTTTGGAAAAAAAACTTCCTCTTCTTAATAATGCGTTCCAAGCATCAATTTAAGAACGTAATAAGACGCTGTTGACGGTCAGTAGGCTTTATTTCTTGAACAAATTAGATTTTTTATGGTCGTTCAGAAATCTTTTTACAAAATTCGTCGTAACGAAGGCCTGGAAATGTTTTGGTTGCAAACGATCTAAACCGTTCTAGTGACAAAAAAAACCTAAGAGACATAATTCGTAAGGAAATTTCATGTACTTAGTACTTTATTTTTGTATGCAAACACTTTTTTCAAAAAGTGCGTAGTTTTCAAGTCATAAGCGAAAAGCTGAAAAAAGAGCCGACACGCACCTTTCTCAAGCCTTCCTTCAGTTAATGCTGCCACTTGGGGGTGGCAGACGATCGGTTTTATTATACAATTTATTGCAATGTTATTTCTGACGGCATGAGATGAAATGAAAATCTTTAACAGCGTTCTGCAGGATATCTATTGGGAGAGACCGTTTGTAAAAGACAGCCAGCACACACTTTGCACTAAAAAATCTAAAAATGAGTCTTTGGGCTCGGTCAATGTGGTAATAGAGAAATAACTTTGAATAGAACAAAATAAAGCAAATTTTCGGAATATATATTATTTATATGCCCACGGCTGATTATGTACATTGTACAAGTCTACCGTCAAACTCAACAACAGTAATATAAGGTAAACATACTTGTTTTCGTTTCTAACATTAAACAAACAATATAAAAAATAATACGAATGATACAAAAAATTGTTACCTATAGAGAAATATAATTTTCTCCAGAATAAACATTTTAGTTGGCAAAATTTTGTTTTTGTAAACTTTCTACCAAACAACTAAATTTGCTTGCAGCATTTCGTAGTCTGCCACAAAACTTAAGTCTGCGATCTTAGAGTTTAGCTTCTTTATGTTATGTAATGTAAGTAAGCAAATCGATACCTACTAGTCTTAATGAACGTAATAGCAAAACGAAAAGTATCGAATAAAAAGCAAATAATGAACAGAAAGCACGATTTGCTAAGTTCAGTCTGGAAGGCGTCGATGAGATTTCCAGACAGTGTTACTCTTAAGCTCCATTTTCCTCGTGTTCTACATTTTTAATTTTTTTGTTTTACAAAAAGAATACCGCATCGTCAACTAAATCGAGCAACTTAAACGAAATAAAAAAAAAAGAAAAGAAGAAACTTGGAAACTTATTAACGAGTGACTTTTCTGTAGTTTTTGATTCTTTTATTTTGATTGATGACTTCAACATTTATCATTTTAATTTATATTAACCAAGAATGTCGTAGAAAATAAGATAGATATTAATAAAACAACCCACTTAACCCAATTCGGGGTAATGAATCCCCCATGCCGCAGAATTAATATGGTAATAAAAACAACACTACCCATAACTACTTTTGCAAACTAGAACTGTTCCACAATTTAACTTGGCAAATGCCATAAAATAAGCTCAACTAAGTTTCCCAAACGTTAAATATAATTTTCATCATTACAACATACTGAAAACGAAATATACGCGAAAGGTGCCTCAATAGCGCCTCAATAAAAATTTTAATATTCAAAGTGGACTTGAAAGAAACTGTTACTATCATTATTTCATAGGGTAACACGAACAACATAGTTGTTAGCGAGAAACATTAATTCAAAAGACACTTTGGCAAAACAAGTGAAGTGAAAATACAAAGCCGAATCAATTTACCCTTTGTTGGACTGATAAACAAAAGTGAACGCCATCCTCGAGAAGCTATGTGCGCGCTGTCAAGTGCAAGAGCTCTGTATTCGATTATCTCATTTTTTTAAAATAATATACAGTGTGGAAATAACTTACGGGATAATTAGATAACTTAAAAGTAACCTCATTTTACAGAAACGCCGGTTACTTTTAATTACACCCGACACTCCTTTCAGTAGTACTCGCTTGTTTGTCAAGTCTATTTTGAGGCAAGGAATTTTCTTAAATTGAACTGGGTACGTGGGTACCTATATACGTTTTTAATGGCCCGTACGACAACCTTCTTAGCTAACACATGTTTTTATATTCGTCTGTCATATTTTTTATCGAGGAGCTTGAGGAGCCACTAGCACCAGCGATCAAGAAAATGTCAGCTCTTAAGTCGCCTACAGACGTTGCGATTTTTCATCGGTGATCGTGACAAGCCGTCATGATTGGTTTTCACGCCCAATGAGTCCACAGACCTTGTGGTTTTTCATCGGTCTTCGTGACAAACATGAGGTTCAATCATCACGACGGTTTGTCACGACGACCGATGTACAATCACGAGGTTTGTGGTCCCATCGGGCTTAAAAACCAATCACGACGATTTTTCACGATGACCGATTACTGATGAAAAATCGCTAGGTCTATAGGCGGCTTTTATTAATATATTTATTACATATTCATTAGAGTAACTTAAAGTGAACCCCCTTTTCAAAAACTTTAAAATTAACCGAGAAAATTTTCTTTTTCAAATTCAACTGTAAATTATTCAATTATTCGGAGTTGAAAAATTTAGTTATAAAAGTTACAAAACCTGTTACAAATTTAAATTCTAAAACACAATTTGAAAGCTAATTTTCATTAATTAAAATACCCATCATTTTTATGAAAGTGAAAAAGATCAAATAACGATCGGGAAAAAAACACACAAAGAATTTCTATTACTTTCTTATCTAGAAAAAAGTTAAAGCGCTTTCGAAAAGTCGTTTGGGGTAATTTTTCGACATACCAAAACTGTATTTCGTCGAGTGCTCGGCGGTTTAAGTCCAAAAATTTGCATATAAAATAACGAAAGATCGATAAACAAAACTTGGCGTAAAGGAAGAAAAAGAGAGAAAATAACATTCTCTCACACTTACTTGCACGTTTTATGTTACTTTGAAACACACGTTAAATAACCATCAGATACTAGAAACTAATTTAATGATCGCTAATTACCTGCGTTGCGACACTCGCCAATAATCGTTACTTCGCTAGCGCCAAATTACTTCGTTTAAAATACCCTCTTCTACGCTAACGCTAAATAACTTTATTTTATCCGAAATTGAAATTAAACAATTTGAATAAAGTAATTTTATCTTCAATGTTCTAATTAACAAATGTTATTATTATTAATTATTATTACAACACCAAAGAAGGTAATTAAAACTTGCGTTAATTCAGTCACGTAACTGGACTTACACGACTGAGTAGATCAAAGGAAGGATAAAAACTTTTTGTGATATAGTTTTTTGAAAAAAACAAACTTTGTGTAACAAAATTTAAACAATTTCGTACAAAGACAAACTAGTTGATGCGTATAGCTTTAAATAATTACATAAGGGATGCGCTACAAAAAGTGTTGCTGTGAGCTTTTAAACACTCAGTAGACGTACTTGCAAATTTTTTACGAAAAACCTGCACATGCCTTTGTTTTTCTAAATATTTATGCCGATTCGATAATCGTCTAATTAACTGTCTGTAAGCCAATTGTTTTTGTTATTTTTATTGATATTAATAAGAAGCGTTTTTTTGGTATTCTGTACATTTATTTACATCCTCTTTATTCCATTACCATTTTATAACTTAAAATTAAAATCCCTTCTCCTCTTGAACGTTGCGCACTCGCAACCAACTTTAACTAAATATCTAACACCTTCCGCCTTAATTATTTACATAATAATAATTAATACTTTAATCTATCGGGTTGTTTTAACATTCTTTTAGGTCCACTATAATTTTAGGTTCTTCAGGTTGAATTTGTAAAGGTAAGGCATTATGAAACTTGTACATTTTTATTTGATTTAAATGTCTAATAAACTTCGACTTTTCATTAATATTTTTAATTTCGAATATTTTCTTACCGATTTGTTTTTCAATAATGCCTTCCTTCCAATTTTCCTTGCCATTATACATTCTAAATAGAACCTTATCTCCAACCTTAAAATTAGTGGATCTCTTCCCCTTAAAATATTTTTGTTGGTTACTATGATTTTTCTCCACGTTAGCTTTAACTACATCGTTTGTTGGCAATAGCAAACTAAACCGCGATCTTACTTTATGTCTTAACATTAACTCCGAAGGAGTCACCCCTGTTGCACTATGAATAGAATTTCTGTAATCAAACAAAAAATTACAAAGTATACGATCTACATTGCTATTCGAGTCATCTAATGTCTTCTTCAACGCATTTTTTATAATTTTAACCGAAGACTCGGCTGCTCCGTTTGATTGGGGATGATAGGGTGGTGACAATACATGCTCAATCCCGTTATTTTCCAAAAATCTATTAAACTCATTCGACGTCAGCTGCGTCCCATTATCTGAAACCAAGGTTTTAGGCAATCCAAACCTCGCAAAAACATGCCTTAAAACTTTTATAGTTTCACCAGCACTAATATTGTTCATTCTAAAAACTTCAATCCACTTCGAGTGGGCATCAACAACCACCAAAAACGTCATGTTCCGAAACGGACCACAGAAATCAATATGAACTCTCTTCCATGCCTTTTCGGGCCAACCCCACGAACTAATTTGAGTTTTTTGTGGGTTTGGAGAACTATCTATGCATTTCGGACATGTACGAATTTTTTTCTCGATATCTTGATCGATTTTTGGCCACCAAAAATAGGAACGTGCTATCCCTTTCATTTTAACTATCCCTAAATGGGTATCATGAAGCCTATCTAACAAGATTTCTCGCAACTGTCCCGGAACCACTAACCTATTGTTCCATAGTAAACACCCACCTTCGATAGAGAACTCAAATCGTTTAAGCAAAAAATCCTTAAACCTCTCCACCCCATGAGTGTAACTTGGCCACGATCCTGTTTTAACAAATTTTATTATTTGCTGCAAAAACTTATCTTTAGCGGTTTCAACTTGAACGCTACTAAAATCTAATTGAAAATTTTCAATGTTACTAAAATAATTTGAATAATCTACTTCTAAATTAACATTGTTACATACATTTGTAGGCAACGGTAATCGTGACAATGTGTCAGCCTTATTTTTAAGCGAATTTACATATTCAATACCGTAATTATAATTAGACAAAATTACGGCCCATCGACGTAACCTATTAGCTGAAAATTGCGGTATAGCCTTCTTTGGACTAAAAATATTTACTAACGGTTTATGGTCCGTAACTAAGACAAATCTTCTACCATATAAATAATCATTGAACTTACTAATTCCAAAAATAATACTAAGACCTTCTTTTTCGATCTGTGAATATTTTGATTCACTATCACTTAAGGTTCTAGAAGCAAAAGCAATTTGCTTTTCGACATAATTAATAACATGACATATCATCGCTCCCAGACCATAATTTGATGCGTCTGTAACTAATTTAACAGGTAAACTTGGATCATAATGTACTAAAATTTCTTCTCCCGTTAATTTATTCTTAAGATCATTAAAAGCCTGGTCACAATTTGGTGTCCAGTTCCATTTGATCTCTTTTCTCAATAAATTATACAAAGGATGCAATAAACTAGATACGTTATTTATGAACTTTGAGTAATAGTTGACTAATCCTAAAAATGACTTTAATTGCGAAATATTTTGAGGAATTGGAGCGTCCTTAATCGCTTGTATCTTTTCGATACATGGATGTAAACCTTGCTCGTCGATAACGAAACCCAAATATTGTATCGAATTTTGAAAAAACTTACATTTATCTTTGGCAATTTTTAAACCAGAATTTTGAAGTATTGTCAACACCTCGATCAAACGCTTTTCGTGTTCCTCTTTAGTCGAACCAGTGATCAAAATATCGTCCCAAAAACACACGACCCCCTCTAAACCGACCAACAGAGTCTCCATAATCCTTTGAAAAATTGCAGGAGCCGACGAAATTCCAAATGGTAACCTATGATAGCAAAATAAACCTTTATGCGTCGAAATAGTTACAAATTTTTGAGAACTTTCGTCGATTAAAATCTGTTGATAAGCATTTGCTAAATCGATTTTTGAAAATTGCTTCCCCCTTTGAAGTTTATTAAACAATTCTTCCGTGCGGGGCAAAGGGTACTGATTTAAATCTAAAATGGGATTAATTGTAATTTTAAAATCTCCGCATAATTTTACGCTTCCATTTGGTTATTTTAATAACCACTGTTATTTTTATTGATATTAATAAGAAGCGTTTTTTGGTATTCTCGAAATAATTTACCAAACGTGGTTTAAATAAAGACCAATCGTTACATTTATAATTGAACTCACGCAGTTGTCCCATAAGGTTTCCTCCATCCGCCATTATTTCACGTTTTTAAATTTTCCAACAAATCCTGAAATATTTTTGCAATCCGCTACTGTATGTATTTATTACTTTTTCCTTTAAATCCTCGTCGCCACTGTTATTTTTATTGATATTAATAAGAAGCGTTTTTTTGGTATTCTGTACATTTATTTACATCCTCTTTATTCCATTACCATTTTATAACTTAAAATTAAAATCCCTTCTCCTCTTGAACGTTGCGCACTCGCAACCAACTATAACTAAATATCTAACAGTTTTTCAAGAAACAATTAATTTATTTGAAATTCAAAAATACAGGGTGTTGCATGACGTACTGTACAAACTTAAGGGGCATTTTTCTGAGGTCAAAATAAGTCGATTTAACCAACTTACCCTATATACCAAAATGGTTCCTAAGCCCGTGAGAGTGCTTCAAAATTTTTTCTTTTTCTTTAATAACTCAAAAATGCTTAGTTTGATTTTGATCAAATTAGGTATGTGAACATTTTAATTGAAATGTTACTTTTTGAAGTTCACAAAACATCAACTAAAATTCCCTAAGGGTAAAAACTACCCTCACTGTTAGATAAATTTGATTATAAATTTTTGGGGGTAGTTTCAGCTCTTTAAATTTGTTTCTAAATAAAAGCCTTATTAATTTTTGGACATTTTATGGCTCTTGTAAAAAACTCGTTTTGTGTCTCTAAATGTGATAATTATGGTTTCAATATTTCATCTTAGAGGCTAAAATTGCGATAATACTTTTATGCTATGTAATATGCTTTCTCCCTTACAAAATTTTAAGAAATAAAAACTATCTTAAGTGTTTAAAATGACCACCTTCAGCATCGATACACTTTGTAGTACGATCAAGAATGGACCGAGTAGCTGCATTTAGTATCTCCGAATTATTCCTTATTTGCTGACATACTTCAATAATACGCTGCTGCAGTTGAGTTCAAGTACTTATTTGTACTTCGTACACTTAGCTTTTAACATGACCCCACATACTAAATTTGATCAAAACCAAACTAAGTATTTTTGAGTTATTAAAGAAAAAGAAAAAATTTTCTTCAACTTTGAAGCACCCTCGCGGGCTTAGGAACCATTTTGGTATATAGGGTAAGTTGGTTAAATCGACTTATTTTGGCCTCAGAAAAATGCCCCTTAAGTTTGTACAGTACGTCACGCAACACTCTGTATATAATTTGGTACTGTAGAGATAGATATAAAACGTAAACAATAGTAACACATTAAATCCAAGGAAGTCTCCACTCCAATTTGTATTGGGATTAATTCGCGCAATTAAACACCATCAGTTAGTACATAGTAATAGTACTAACAACAATGAAAGTGAAATTACATTAGCAATACACATGAAAACCACTAAACTGAAGTGTATTACGGTAATATACATTTAGAAATTATTTAAAATTGAAAACTGGAAAATAAAAATAGTTTAGTTCATTAGAGGCAGAAGACAAATTTACGTCTATCAATATCTTACTGAAATTGACATTTTTAATCTTCATAATTAATAAGTAGTATGAAAGTATATTGAAGAATTACCTACTAAAAAATGATCAAACTTAATTAAAATCTAATAACGTACCTACCAACAGTTAGAAAAGTTTGGCTACTCCATAATATTCAATTTTTCCTCTACGACATCCACAAAACTTAGAAAATTTATTTCAGTTTCTACCACATAATTTTTGTTAAGTAATTTTTCCTTAAATATTTACCCGAAGTTCAACAAAGTTAAAAAAGCACCAACTACTAGAGAGTTCGTGAAAAGGGCAGATGATGATGTTTGATCAAGACTTTAAAATGCGGTTGATACAACAAAGAGAAGTGTTGGATTGATCAATCAACCACACAATCGTTTAATGGATACTTCTAATAAGAAAAATCGTTTGTTGATAAATAGTCGGAATGCAGACAGACAAAGAAAATAAAACCGCCACTTCACTAAACGCCAGAGTCAGAGAACTAATAGTTTAAATTTAGATAATTCATAATTACAGTAGCGAGTAGAGGGAACTTTCAATACACACGGTCAAGATTAATGGAGTTGTAAATACTGATTTACTGAGTCGGATTTTCTTATCAAAATCTAAAAGTATGGCAGTGCTACCAAAGCAGCCTGACGTTAACTTAACTTAAATTAAATAGTGGGGTCAGTTGACAAACTTTAAAAATTACACTTTGGGCGCTAGTCCGGTAGCGTTGTAGAACTGATGGTAGATTTAGAGAGAAGAAGAAATACGAATCTAGCTTCGAACCGTAAAATAAAACGACCAATGGGGCATTTTTCGCACGTGATGAAAATATTTAAAAAGTATCAAAAATAGTACCTCAGAGGCTCCCCCTGATTTCAAAAAACTGAAATTATGCGGAGCGTTTCTATTTGAAAGCTAAATATCATTTACCGGTTCACCCATCAAACGTCAAAATATGAAATGTTTGGTATCACTAGATAGATAATTTTACAATCATTCCAAAACACTTAAAATATACAGGGCGGTGTATTTAAAATAGAAAAACTAACCCAATTTTCGGTTAAACCGAAAGTCAAAATTTAACATGTTTGGTATCATTTTACAGCTAATCTTACAATATTTTAAAATATCATAAAATAAATAGAGTGTTTTCAAAAACTTCTTTTGCTTGGTTAATTTCCGGTTTAACAGGAAGTGTTTTTTAAACCAAAAGTAGTATAGCAAATAATAGAAATTTATAGAATAAATTAATATACCAACTTGCAATACAAATTTTAATTAGAAAATGAATTATAAATTTTTGACCTTTTGACTTAAAATAATAATAGCTCCGAAACTAGCAAATAGCGAAAAATAAAACTAAGTTGTATAATTAAGAACTTCGTTATCTACAACATATCAAAATATAGACAAAACGGGTCGGAGAAAATTTTGAGAAAATCAGTTTTAAACTTTTAGTCAACTTTGGTCTTTTAAAAGTAGTCATTTTAGAAATTATTTTAAAAATCGACTAAAGCCCTATTAGGCCAGTCAGTAGAGGGCCAAAAGACTCTTCTATGATGCAATAAATGGGGTAGAAGCTTTCATTTTTTTAAATTGTTTATATGGGTGTAAACATGTAAAAACCAAAAATGCTAACACCGGCGACCTCGGGAGACTTTTTGACAGCCAAAAAAACCCAAAATTTTAGGACTTGTTTTGTTTTTTCGCCTATACCTCCTAAATGGAGCAGCTTAACAAAAAAAGTATTTCTATAACAACTCTACTCTACGTCGAATGTGTACCAACACTTAATAATTCGCTCAAGCGGTATGGTCGCCAACCGCGGTCAAAAAACGACAATTTTTCCCAACTTTTTCAAAAACTGACATATTGCATTATATATGAGTCTGCTGTTTACAAATTAGTACTCTAAGAGGAAAACTCATTTAATGCAAGTTGTAGACCATTAAATTCTGCGTTCACGTGTACCAAAATTTTTAAATTCGGTCAAGCATACGTCTCCCAAATTGGCAATATTCTGATGTCCGGCAGTTGGCATACGAAGGTATAGTAAGAAAATAGTCCAGTCGAATAAGGATTTTTGGTCAGAATAATTCCTACGAAGCTGGATTTTGGTATACACGTACATTAAGATGTTCCAAATAAGTATATCACAAAATCAGAAAAATTTCGGCGGAGCAATTTGAGATATTCAAGGTGAAAATTCTCCGAAATGCGACCAAAATAGCCCCCTTATTTTGGGCCACCCTGTATCAATTTCGTTTAAAAGCTTATTTTGTCGATGAAATTTTGTCAAAGTGGCCGAAACAAAATTTCAACAAAATTGCTTTAGGAATTTTATACACACATATACATATACACATAGACAGACAGACAGACATTATCTAAAAGTCTCATTTTTTTATAATTTTGGATTCAGGAGAGCCCGAAACGTCAAGAAATTAAATTTTTAGTACATGCTCCCTAAAATAGTAATTTTGTAAACAAATTTTAGTCCGCAAAATGTCACTTTAGCGGACCGAAGCTCATAATGGTAACTTAGCAACACTTTAAAGGACTGAATTTGATTTTTATTCAAAAATGCATAATAGACCGGGAGATAGACGGAATAGACAGATTTTGGGCCACGATTTTATGCAGTTATGCCTTTCAGAGGACAGTATTCTACGTGTTTCCTGATGATAATATTATAAATCAAAAAATCATCTTGTGTTCATGTTAAAAAATAATTACGCTTTTGCTCCAAAAGATAAAAAATACTTGGGCATGCGCAATCGGTATGCCATCTTGGCGTAGGCACTTTTACAACAAGAACTTGTGTATACTTATCAGTTATCAGTGGCATCCTCTTTAAAAACGCGGAAATCCTTCAAATTCACGTGACTATGCCAGCCCGCTGGGCCCACCTTAACGGCATACCAATGATTTTCCGAGGAATTTTGATTTTAAATTTCATTACCAAACACATGGGACACGGCAGCTTTTTTTTGATTTATAATATTATTATCATCAGGGTACACGTAGAATACTGTCCTCGGAAAGGCGCACTGCATAAAATCTTGGTCCACAATCTCACTATCTCTAGGACTATAACGTTATTAACAAAATAGAGATTTACGGAACGTCACCCATCGCTTTTATTACAAATAGTTTTTAATTTTTTGTTTGTAAACAAAATTTGACAGTTTCCATGGCCGAGGTTTCATTATTTTGTTTGTTATGGACAAGGCACCTATCTGAATTTAATTTATATCGACTATTTCAAAATTTCATAATAAATTGTTATTTTGGTAATCATTTTAGGGAGCTTGTACTAAAAAATTTTGTATGTAATACGTCCGCAAAACGCTTTATCGGACTCATCTATTTTACGGACTCGGCTAGCGCCTCGTCCGTAAAACTCGATTCGTCCGCTAAAGCTTTGTTTTGCGGACTTGTTACATAAAATACTATTAAATAAAAATTTTATTTAATCATATTACCTATTACCTTTCAAAATAGACGAAGGTAACAAAAAAGTGAAATGGTTATGATCCAGTTCAAATAAGGTGGCCCATGCATGACTCATAGTTTTGCAAATTAAGAATTAGCCTGAAGGTTTAATAATTAAATATGTTATTTATAATAATTATTAAATCACTGGGCGTAACCTTACAAGTAGAAGTATATTTTTTCAGAATTCTTAATTTTCAAAGCGATGAGTCACGCGCCACCTTACTTGAACTGGTCCCTACCTACCATTATTTAAAATATCAACGTGACGTTTGAATAGCTCTTTTACGGCATATCCACGTATGTTAAAAATATTTTCATAGTGTACTTAGATCATTTCGAAAAATAAACATTCATTCAGAAATTTTTTTGGTGATTTCTCCCAGAACTCGTTGTAATTCCACATCGATCGAAACAAACCTTTACGGGGCTTGCAGGGTTGTATATCGCATTCAGTAATAATTTATTATTGTTCCTAAATATTATTTTATGATCAAGTTTTTGTTTACAATAAAATAATTGTCTTTTGTTTATTTAGATATTCATTACCTATTGAATAATTTACGGCATCTTGAATAATTTGTTTGTTAATAATATTTGAAAGAGGCACAAATTATTAAGATATTTACATTTTCTACAAAATAACCTAAACGTAGGGTATCAGGAAAATTTGAACAGAAAAATACACTTTAATCAGTTGCGCCTTTCTATGGTTTTTGGATACAAAATGGTGCCTAGCGGTAATTACAAATTAATGAATGAAAGGTGAAAGCACACACTTAGGAATCACCTTCAACGGCCCAGCTCATTGTCTATGGAGACTAGATTTAAATTTTATGTTGATATTGTTAACTCGAAAAAAACTATCGTCTCATAATTTAACAATACGAAAGAAATAATACAACAGGAAGCAACCTACGTGCGATTAGAAATAACTGTACTTGAGAATTTATCACAAAATCGAAAACCAAATAATAACACGACTTTCATTCAGTTTAAGCAGTAGCTAAAAGCTCCATTTACTTTATAAAAATCGAACACATTGATTTAATAATTAAGAACTAATATCACTAATACCATATTCAACTGCTCCACTCTTTTCGACGCGATAAGAAACTAATCGCACGATACGAGAAATATAAAATACAAATTTAAATTTAAAAGTTAAAAGGATAATAAATAAAATAAAAGACGTACCTCATCCTTCCCTTTCATTAAGCACATCTTCACGTCTGGTTCACTAGAGTACCATACAAGTTGCTGTTGCTCCCGAAGGTCTGAAGTACTCAAATTATAAACGACATTCCTGAAACAATTAAAACTTTTTAATAAACGTACTTTGAGTGTACATTAAAAAATGACAATTAACTTAATTACGCAAGTCGATTTTATATTAATTAAAACTAAGACAACTGAAATAATTTAAACAGCTATGGGCGCTATGACGAGAAATAATTATTTCGGCGTCAAAAAATTGTTTAGTTACAAACGGAATTTCATTAAAGTTTTCCTAATATGTGATCCGTCAACTGCGAATTATTTTTTTTTTAATTTTTAATCGAATTTAGGAGTTGAATGCTGTAAAAATTGTATGTTTAAATAAAAGTCGAAACAAATTCTATTCATGTTACTACCTTTAACCGGTATAACGCATAACGAGACTCACGAAAATAGAACTCAGTTTATAAATATATAAATACATCATGCGATATATTAATCCATAATTAAGTTCACTGTTACGTGTAAAAATAGACTAATCTTCAATTAGAATACGACTAATATGTGCGCAATAATAAAAATAGCTTAAAATGATTAGAAATATAATAAAGGAAACACGAAGCAATAAAATTTCATGCAAGGGTATGTCGAGATCTAAATATACTTAGCCGCTTTTCATATCCAAGAGCGATCTTTACAAAAACCCCTTACGTGTCATGTGACGTCACCTTACACACTGCGACTAACAGACCATAGATACCAAATCGCTAAAGAAACGATATATACGATAAGGTGAAGGAAATTTAAACTTTTCATATCAAAGACGACATTCGACTTGTAACAAATTCAATATCCGAAAAAACAAATTAAGTTGAATACGATTTCAGTCTCACAGGAAGCACGAAAATTCGAAGGAATAAAATAATAACAAAATAACGGATTTTACTAACAGATAAAAATAAAACTTCTTTCAAAAGATTTCATTTTTATACTACATCGAAGTCACTACATAGTTATATAAAGTAGAAAAGTTTTTCTCATATCGCAAAGTTTGGTCAGAAGCTCAAAGGCTGACGTTATTGAGGGTGTCATGATGGGAGGAATACAATGAATAAAAGTCCTATACTCGAAAAAAAAGTTTCTTATTTGCGTCTTGTTTTTTTGCCAAATCTATAAGAAAAAGCGTTTAAAAAGACATCTTTATTTAAAAATCGATGGATTGTTTGGCTCGATGAAGCCAATGGGGGCCCCCACGTTCGCGCTCAAACTCTAAGCTCGTTAACATACATTTTTTACGTATTTGAGTAACCACGTTTTCAGAAAACTACTTGAAGTGTCACAAAAAATGAAACGAAACGCCATTTCCCGGGGGGTGGGGAGGCTTGTAACAAAATACATGTAGGCGAAAATATTCAGTTTTTCAGTTTTTTTTAACAAATCGTGTCCATTACAGGAGTTCTCACAACAAAAATCGCTTGGTCTGATATCATTTAAATCTAGTTCTTTCTTAAAAACTATTGGATGACATTTTTCGAATTTTTGGCAAAGTCCACATGTGAAGAAGATCTTAAAACTGAGTTTACCGAGTGTTGAGATTTCTTTGTTTTCTTTTAAAAATGTTGGATCGAGTTTTCCGGATGACGCTCACCGGGTGTTTGTCATTTTGTCTAGTAGGTCGTGTCTCCCATGATCTAAGAGTCAGACCTGCAGTCCCGTGAATGGGCGACAAAATAATTGACCGAATTGTCCCTATTGTACAAAACATTTATGAGCTTTCTTATTTCATCAACTTTTTCTTCACGACTGCTTTTCTCCCTTTCTTATAAAATCTTTCGATACCGCAAAGGAAGGAAATATCTTCCTTTATAAATCTAATTTAGCTTCTGGGAACGAAGAAGTCTATTAACTTCTTCTTTATTTACTCACACGTCACGTTCAATTTCTTTCAATTTTAACAAAGTTAATTTGTCGTTTTAGTGTAAAAATGTATGAATAATTATGTAGAACCATTGTCAACAAAAGTAAGTTCATTTGTTCGGTAAAGTCCTCGAGTTTAACTTCAACACGTGATCGTGAAAAAGATTGGCGTAATAACTAACACACCATCCTTCCTCATTATTTAAACAAAATTTTTTTTGCAGTAGTTTAGGTAAGAATTTTTTTCTTTACAAATCTCTTAATTATAACTACGTGATTCTGGTGCTAATGAAGATGAACTCAAGTAAATGTAATTAAGAAAATTTAATTATCCGAGTAATTTACAATTTTGAATATTTCGCGTTTCAATAAAAAGAAGCGTTTTAGTTGCGAATAAACATTTCTGTCTGTATGCAAAAACAAAACGAAGTGTATTATATTAGGAGAAGAAGTTCATGAAACTTGAAAGTTTAGTGTTGATTTAGTGGAACACAGTGCTGATGTAGCCATTAGGCAGGTGAGATTATCTTTCCCGAATTGAAGCCATTAGGGGATTCTGAAGTGCACTTCAGTAATTGCAACATCTTTTTCGTATCTAAAAGTTCCAATGCCTACTTGAGTCGATGGTAAATCAATATATTTTCTCATAAAAACACATTCGACTGTGACAAGATGAGAACTTCTACCGAGTTGCGCTTCATTAAGTTTGTAATGAAGTGCAGTAAAAGGCGTCGTGGTAATTTATTTTGGATGTAAAATTTAATAATAAAGTTGTTGGTTTAGATGCACGAATGCACCTATTTACTGATTTATTTACTGGCACTTAACACCTATTAAATTATAATAGGAATACGATATAACTAATAACCTACTACATCGAGCTCTGCTACTACGAACGATACCTATAATAAATGTGAATTTCCTAGCTCTTATTTCCCTCGGTACATTCGGTAAATACTATATCTTTAACTTTTGGTTACTTAGGAGTGCACACAGATTTCAGCTACACCAGCTGGGGAATTCTGGAATGATCTCAATGGTCATTTGTCACGCACTTGACCACCACCCCTTGTTCAAACAAGCTGTATCCTTTGAACTTTGTCTAGTATTTATGAAACAATATACACTACTACGTGATTCGATTTATAAATAAAAAAAAACTTTTTATTATTTATTCGAAAACCTTTATACAAATTCGAATAATTTTGGTGACACGTTTCATCGCCTTTTAACGATTATTACGATCGAAAAATTGCAAAAGTTCATCTTTGATGTTTTGATTAGAACTAAAAGACGGAATGGAGAGATTAAATTCGCCGCTTTTAGACAGTAATTTCTCTACGGCAAAACTCGAGTCCTCTTGAGTAATGCGGAAGTTATTACTATCTCTAAACGAGGAAAATGTTTACTAGATCTCAGAGCAGATTCTATCAAATGTATTGAAAAGAGATACCTATCACGATAATTTAGTAAATTTTATCGAACGATTATTCTGGTTCAGTTTATTTGTGCATTACTTGCATACCCATCTGTATTTCTTATTAGCCAATTTGTTTGTCCGTCAGTATAAGTCGACCGCTCCCTTGTTTGTCCGTCGATCGGTCGTTTTGGCCACCTATTGGTGAAGCCGATTACTCGCACGTCTGTCTAACTACGTGTCTGCTTCTCTAGATGCGCTTCTATTGCCCTTCGCTGGAATATTTTTCAGCGGTGTTTAAAATCTACTTACACGTAATAAAAGGCCATTTTAACCTAGGTTTAGAATTAAGTCGAACTTAAGATTTAAAATTGACGTCTTACCTAACGTACCAAAATGCCCAATAAAAGAATAAATCGCACCCTTAAAATTTTGAGAGTAGAAAAACTACATTATTCTTCCTTGAACGATCTTTAACAATCGAGAAAGCTTTGTGCGGTAGTAGAAAATTTGACACAATAGTAGTACAGCTAAACTTATTTCTATTCTACAGATGAATTTCCTATATTTGATTCAAATACTAAATCACAACAAATAGCACCATTGTGTCTCTGTAACAATTTAAATTTATTGTGGAACTCTTTAATTGCATTTAAATAAAAAATAAAATTTCATTGTTTATTTTATTGGGTCGACCTTTTTCTTAAAGTAAGTGTGTTCTGTAACACCAAAATAACATTAGGTAATCAGAGAAGCCCTTGCTGACCAAGTTGTTTCTCTTTTTAAGAAAATACCCTAATATAAAATCAAACAATCCTAATACAATATTCAGCACATGAACGGTCACACAATCGAAGCTGTAGCAATGTATTTATTTAATTTTGATTGGACTCAAAGCGTCACATGCATTTTAAAACGTCCGACGCGTTTTATTGCAAAAAAGGATAGTTTTGAACATTTGGAATTTGAACTTCGTATAATATAAAGCGATATTAAGAGCTCTCAGTCATCAAACTTCTATAACAACACATAAAATCCATTTTTCTAATTTGCGCTTCTCTAATTACTTTAGACAAACAAGTAGGTACCTCAACAGTAGTTTTACGGCATAAAATTCTGCACTTAAATCAACAAATAAAATTAATTTTGCGTAAAATATTGATATTCCGCAAGACCCGTCAATTTTAATACCGATGGGGCACTTTGATCGAGTATTAGCGTTCTCCCTAGATCAACCCCCAAAAAGAGGTAGACATAATCTCTTAAATTTCGAAACACCGCTAATAAACCGAATATACGATTACTTCACGTCTAAGAATCTCTATGCTGCCAAACAATTCGGTTTCCGTAGGCAAACATCGACAGTTGATGTCAATACAAAGCTCTAAAATCGATTGACCAAAAAGAGTTCCTCCTAGCCGCCTATCTTGACATAAAAGGCGTTTTCAATCAATGCGCTTTGGCCAAAGATCATCTCTTAATTATTCACAAAACGATGCCTTCGGAACCTAACCAACACTATAAAAACATATCTAAAAGGCAGGAGGCCAGAATAGAAAAGCAAAAGAGACTAGCACAACACCTACCAAAGAGGGAATTACGCCAAAGCGTCAAGAGCAGATGAGAAGTTAGAGATGAGCGACTACTACAAATGCAAAACAAACTGAAAAGTTTTTCCCGACAGTCCAAGACATCTGGGAATCAATTACTACACAACGCAACTACTGACAGAGCATGGAGCTTTCGCCCACTACTTCTATAAAATGAAAATATACGGAAACCCTCTATGCGAGTTCTGCAAAAGAGGAGAAATCGACGATGCTGATCACATAGATATAGAGTTTTATCCCAGATAAGACGACCATAAGAACTGATAACCACTAAACAAGACGCCACGGAGGAGAACAGAACAACGCTGCTGAGGAACCACATAGTGTTGGAGACATTCGCTAAACGCTAAACTAGAAAGAACTACCTCGCCAGGTATGGTGTGCCGGTACGGACGACGTCCAACACAAGAAAAGAAGGAAGGTGGTGTGGCGAGAGTCCGGCGAGAGTCCGGCACTACCGCTCGAGACAAAATCTCTTTTAATCTTAAATGGGTAGGGGGTTCGAGTGGAACCGTTTTTGAACGCCCCTTCAATTATTATCTTTACAACGAAATTTTGTTTTGAAACTTTTTTTTTAATTTCTAATGTTTAACTGTATAAGTGCTGTAATTCGCTCTTTAAGATTCTCAATATCATTCTCAATTGAATGAGATTTCAGAAAAGATGACACTCGATCCGGTTCCCATTTAAGATTTGGGGAGTTAAGCCTACCCCACATTGCGGGTTGATCAAGGGCGAACGCAAACACTCGTTTAAAGTGTCCCCATCAGTAATAAAAATTACGAATCTCGCGGAATTTCATTATTTTATACTTAAGCGAGGATATTGGAGATGGGAAGTTTTCAAATTGACACCCTGTATATTAAAATGTCAAAAATTATCTCAGAAATGGCGACACTTTCATATCTATCCCTATCGCTATATATTTTCATTGTAATAAACGATAAAACGGACCAGCAACTTTGCCCTAATTTAACCATCAAACCATCTTTGTTTTTTGGTATTGTTTATACGTAGCTATATAGTACCGGGGAGATGCACAACCGTGAATTTCAAACAGCCTGTATTATAGTGTACACGGTAATGCAATTTAATTGTTTGTATTACAGTATGCATGAAAACAAATAAAAAGTTTATATTATACAAAACAAAAGTAATTCGGAACGCCAATATTGTAAGCATCCCCTGTTTGACTGTTTAATTATGCTCGTATCAATATTTTGCTCATGAATATGCTTGATTATACAATTAAACTAATTTGACCTATCCAATTCCAACTGAATGAACGATACTACCCTCAACCAACTCAATTTTTTGAAAACTACACATAAAAGCTAAAAAGATAGTTGTTGGAGGTAATAATAATTTCAAGCTTAACCACTTCAATGTATAAAAGAAAATTCGCCTAATTAGCCCTTTGCGTAAGACACCATACTGAAAAGCGTCGTAAAAGTTAATTTCAAAATTACACCCGCGTATATCAAACACAGAATAATGATCCACTCATTTAAACCAAGAACTACCTAGACGCTACTAGTACAGTTTACGGTTTCAATATGGCACATTTCTCCCTTTCGTCTCCTTTATAAATAATTAACGTACAAACCACTACATTATTCCGAGCAATCAAGTTTTAGTAATAACAATTACATATGTGATGGCGTATAATAAACGTTGGACGACGTAAAACTCGAGCAAGTGACCTACCGGAAAATGAAAATATTACAAAATACACGAAGCTTTAGAATTAGATTGTAACTTTATTTCGGAAGTTAAAAGATAGTAACAAAAAGTGACATGAATGTAGTAACGTCCTTTGTTACTCTTTAATAATTCACCAGCGAAAGGGCACAAAAAACCTTTGTCCCAAACATAAATGATTAACTTTTGGATTATTTTATTATTTCTTTGTATCTTAACTAACCCAAAATTATTTTTCATTTGTCACCCTTCGCATGTTAAGAATTTTCTAAAATACTATATTTATTTATTACAAAATTATAATTTTATTTTTATTTAAGTTTTGCTTTGCATGTCGACTCAAATATTTATGTGATTTCTACGTTTATTTCATGAAAATTATTTGTAAATTACGATTACAGTGAGCTTTGATCGCAGTTTATGAAATTAATTTACTTTTTATATATCAGTCATATCGACTCTTCATTTATTTTATATTAAGTATTAGATTGTTATTGCTATTAAAAGTCATTTTCAATAACTAATATTACTAAGTTCGCTCGTCCTTGTTCTTGTTTTAATAAAATTAATGATTGATTATACGAATAGCGGAAGAAAATGTGAAATTCATGGCGTAACATTCAAAACGTCAATGTGGAATATCTTTCATAAAAACCGGTGGTCATGAAAAATTATACATGAAGTAAAATTAAGGAGTTTCTACTTTTGATTTTAGATACCTTCAATATTACAAAAGTAGGTTTGCCAATGACACGGAAACCATTCCTATAGACATAAACTTTGACTGCCAGCTCGTGGTATTCGAACTTAATTTTGTTTGTATTCGATGGAGTGGCTCTTTCAGTTTTTGGACTCCCAGTCCATGTGGTGATATGGGGAGGAAAAGCACCGTTTCGTGATCACTTGACAATTACTCCATGCGTGAATAAGATCAGTCGCCGATTACTTTAATACTTTGATTAATTATCATTCGTGTCCAATGGTAAGTTACCCAGAATTGAGAATTGGTGCCAAATTAAATTTTTTGTCTCGCGTTTTTCATAAATAAATTAAAAACAAAAATCTAAAACCAAATTTGAAATAGTTACGATACGAGCGTATAATTTTTATTTCCGTGCCATTTAAGTTTTTATCGTTTCGGTAATAGCAACTGCTAAAAATTGTACGTGTACTAAACATTAAGTTTGCTGAAAAAATATTTTGCTACGAGACCTATCGATTCGACTTTTAAATTAGAAATCGAATTTTCGTTTAAGTTTCAAATATGATGTTTTATCATAATACTCTTGATGTGATTTTTTGCCATAAAGCACATGCTGTAGTTTGGTTGATATTTTTCAGTGGAAGTTTTTGTGGGCATTCTGTGTTTGAACGGTCTGATATATTACCCCTGAGCACGACCCGCGCGACACTGAGATAGATTCATGTGATACGATATACGACCGTTGGGTTTTACAAAAAGTATAGAAATAAAATTTATACGGTATCTTTGGTGTCAGATGCGCCGCCGCTTTACGTCAGAGATCGTAAGAAAAATGAAAATTAGTTTTACTAAGCTTTCCAGCTTCATAAAAGGGTAACGATATTTTCTCTACGTTTACAACAAATATCGCAATAAGATAGCAAATTAAGAAAGAAACTCCGACTCTATTTTTAATTGAACAATTTACTTTATTACTCCTTACTTCAGTTGATACACTTTACTACTGTCTGCCGCAATAAAACTATTTTAACTTATAATTAAAGCTTTTACGTTATTTTAAGCTCTAATTCGATAAAATTAGTTTATCTATTTCTATTACCACGAATAGCTGCAAGTTTGTGACGCTATCGAGAATCTACCCAACATTTCCACTTATCGAATAAAGTGCACTAGTGTGGCACCAGTCAAAGCACCACCTAACGTTTTAATTAACGCCTAATTAATAAGTTTAATTTTAATCTCGCGAGGCCCAAAAAATGCGAAAAGTTACGAGATAAAGCGATATAGTATAAAATTATCAAAGCAAGATTTGTGGCTAAACCACAACATGAACACAAGTTGAAAACTTATTCGCAAGCATCGGGCCAAAAACATCCCTTTTAAATTAAAATGCTTAAGGCTAAGCTCGTCTGGACGCAACGTTATGTTATATTAACTTTGTAGTGAGATCAGCGTAGCGTAATTAAACTTTAACGAATCTAATAACACGAGCTTTCTCATTGTTCACTGTTCATTAAAAGAAGCAACCGCGTCACGGGCCATTATTAAAGGAATTTGCTATCATTAAAACGAAAATTTTAAATTGATGTTATAGTATGAAAATTAAAATAAACATTCCACTTAATAGCTTCGCAATTACTCGGAAAATCCCCTGTTGTATTAGTATCCTAGCGTTTGGAGTTTTCTTAGCACATTATATTCTTTTGCCGATGTTTTCCGGATCTACTTTCATTAAGCTAAAATGACACATCGCAGGAACGGGAAAAGAAATGTATCATATATCTGAGATGTTACGGCCAATTTCGAAAGCTTTTATATGATCGACTCGCACACCAAACTTTCCTTACAGAAACACTTAAGCGAATAATTGTCCACTTATGCTGATTACGCTATCTGTAGAGGTTCACATAATAATTATGTGCTATTATACAAACTTCCCTTTTGGAAATTATCGGTAACGTTCCAAGTAAGAACAACAAACCTTAGTTCGTAGTTCATACAAATATTAATTTAGACGTGAATTATTATTAGACAGCTAATTTACAGTATTACATTTGAACCTCCTCCACCTACTCGCACCGACACTTTCAGTTTATAATTTTACATTTTTGTACAAGTTTTTAATTAAAAACCTATACATATAAGGAATAGATAATGGATCGAAAGCAACCCAAAAGTTTCACTTTATTTAACAATTTAAAATAGGTCCATCAATTTGTAATTTCCGAGAATTTCCTACCCAGCTCATAATCTTCAATAATATTTAATGTATATATAACGCATATGAGTAAAGGGCAATGAACTGTATAGCAAAATACACAGGGTAATACCTTAAATGCTCAAATTAAAGTATATAGCATTAATAGCCCACAAATAAGACAAACTGAGAAGAAAAAATCCAAGAGTTTTGAAAATTGGTATGGTTGTTCGTCAGAGCCTGCAGTAGAACATACTAAAAGGCCTGAAGGGTGAAGGGCGAGCGGGGGAAGGGAGAGCTGTTTAAAGATGACTTTTCCTCGTCTTTTGCAAATAACCGTCAACAAATTCACTGTAACGTCTTTTCCGCGCTATATCTCGAAAAGGGGCCTAATTAGGGAAACAATGCATATTGTACCTTGTATGTATGTATAATGTATCTTGTAGCTAATATTGTTTTTTATAACTTTCATCATAACGTTCATCAACATACGATCTATAGGCGGCGAGTTATTTGCAAAAACACCTTTAAACAGCATTTTCCAGAATGGTTTATATTTTAACAGAAAGGATGTACATGGACATGTCCTTGACTTGGCTAGGAAAGTTGAAGAAAGTGCATCACACTGTATACATGCGAAATTGAAAACAGTCAGGAGTGGCAGCCGCCAGCCAGGGTGTTTAAAAACTCCTAAACTTAATGAAAGCGGCTAACAAAAATAAGGGGAATCACAAGAGGCCGCAGTAGTATAGAAAATTACTTTAACTCTCCTCGAAAACCGCATCCAATTTAATCTAAGTACATCAGAAATAAAAGCCAAAAATGGACTAACAGAAAATTTAGTTTTTGAGGCATAAAAAGCTTCTATTGAGCGAAAAATTGAGGATTATTTTAAAACCTTCCAGAGATAAAAATTGAAGCTTTTGTGCTAATTATAACTTGAAAAATAACATTTTATTACAAAAGAATATAAAGGAACTTGTAGTGTCCCATTCATCGGATTAAAACAAACTAAAGCCGACACGATGTTGGTTTTAAAAGCTTTCAAGTATGCGATTTGCTCGGCAATTTGCAAACTTTTAAATGTTAATGTTAAATTTATATTTTACGAAAGGAATTCAATGAGATGAGAGATGCTAGAAGTTTCGGAACGGCAATAATTTGTAGTCGCCGTACTTTATTTTCCCTTTACCCAAAAAGATGGAAATGGAAGGTGCATGGTGATCGAGCTACAAGAATATAAAAATGTTTACAACTACATACTACTACGCACTATAAAACGGGAAACGATAAAAAATTAATTTTGTTCAACAAACTACCTCTAAAAGCAAAATAATTGCAGATTTAAAAAAGTCGTGTACAATACCAACTCATTATTACCTATTACTTAATTACATCCGTAGCGAACCGTTTACATTGAAGTAAATTACATTAGACTGCACTGCGGACGCCCAATGCGCACTTATTATTTCAGCACTTATCAAAACACAGCACTTGCGTCTGGAATATTAATAGACTATAACGAATTCCCTTTTTGTAATTGTTTCGGCTGCACAAAACATGCCTCCAGCTATTGCTACTAAACGTATTTTTTACAATTCCCCAATATTAATTAATTTGTATGTCAAAATGCGACTCGTTCAGTCAAATAAATTATAAAATAATTCATTAGGTTATATGTATCGGAATATGTACCATATTTCACACACGAATGTCACATCGATTTTTGTGAAAAGTGCACACCTAGTCGAAACTGTGTATGCAGAAACACGCTGCATTTTCGGTTGAAAGGAAATTATTTCGTGTGATGGTCGCATAAATTCCAAGCGATTTGACCTTTAGGACTTGCGTTATAGTCAGGATAAAAGCCGACTATAATAATTTAACTGCAAGAATTCGCTTTTTAATTATACAAAGAAATTTGAACAGTGTGTATGCAAATAAACAATGAAATAAATCCGCAATTCTACATGTTTTACTCTGGATCTCCTACTCCAAATCCTTTTCCACAGAACAGGGGGTTTTCCAAATAACAACTTTAAGTCAAACCAGTAGATAAGGTTTACATAACGTGATATATTGGGTTGAGAGAAACAACAGCGAGGTTGACTACCACCTCACCCAATTTCTTCTAACAAGGCATGGACGCTTTAGAACATCCTTAAGATCACTAAGTGCAATTAACGATGACGAATGTATCTACTGTGGCAAGCAGAATTACCCGGAGCATACCTTCTTCTACTGTCCCAGTCCTAGGTGGACCCAACAGAGATGTTCACCAAAACAGTGAACAGTGAAGAGAAAATCCTCGAGAGTGAGAGAAACTGGAACATTGTGCGCAGTTGGACGATGAATGTGTTGAAAACCAAAGCGAAAGAGGAGCCCCTACACCCGGAGATGATCGAAACAAGTAGCGAGGAGGAAATAAGCGAGAAGTGAATAATTAGCACGTGCTCACATTCGAGGAGAAGAGCGCAAAAACTGATACCGAAGAAATGTTTAATCGACGTACCAGTCCACCATAAACAAAGGAATAGAAGAAAATCATTTATTTGGTAAGTGTCTGGACAACTTTCCCAGATGAGTCCAACACACTCCTCGGCACAGATTTCGCCGAGGAAGTCCACGACGGACTCGCCACCCTCTATAAAAAACATAAGGTTTACGTGTGCGCAAGATTTTGCTCTGGTTACTTATGCCAATGCTCATACAGATCAACAACTTTAGAGCCACTTTTTAAACACTTTTGTAAAAATTGATCGCTTCCCACCGCCGCACACATAATAAACTAATTTAGGCGTGTTAATGAAAGAATTTAATTATGGGCTGTTGTTTATAGCAAACCCCATTGTAAACAGAAGCAATAACTTATTTTTACTATTCTACGCTACAGAAGAACTTTTAAACCACTAGAGAAGGGGTCGTTTAGCTGTAGTGTTGCCGTCGAGACGAGATAATTCTCGATCTCGTCTCGTCTCGTCTCGAATTTCGAGATCGAGATTGACATTTTTGATCTCGAAATTTCGAGACGAGATTTAAAAAATTCTCGAATATTCGAGACAAGATCCTTAAATTCTCGATCTCGACAGTTTGAATAGATAGGTTTATAAAAAACAACAAATACGCATATAAGAGTTATAGATTTTAATCTTAAAAAAACGATAAAGCAAAAAATTTAAAAAAAAACTTATTTAAAAGCGATTTAATAAAATCGCAAGATTGCCAAGCATTTAAACATAAAAGTACCCTATAGCAGACTCACTATCGACTATCGAGTCTGTTGCGGTGTTTACGAATAATCAAACCTGATGCCTTTGAGAACATTCGTTCAGATGCTCCACTAGTAGTCGCTTGTATAGCAAGAAAGTCTCGAGTCATTCTGGCAAGGTTTGGATATAAAACTTGGAGATTTTCCCACCAAACTAATATATCCGTGTTTTCATTTGCTCGTGGCATTGCTATATAGTCATCGATTTCCGTTCTCCAGTTGTTAATTGTGTCAGTAGGCTTATTAAACAGTGCAGTTAAATTAAAGGAATCCAAATCTTCAGAATCAGAAGAAAAGCAAAGCCATGAATGAACGGCTTTGTTATTTCATTGGCGTTATCTTATAATATAAACAAAACTTGAATACTTGCAAAGCGCGCTCATTAGGTTCTTCCGTACCTATAACTATTGTAAATTCGAGAAATCTCGATTCTCGACTTCGAGATCGAGAAAAGGTGTTCGAGAATTTTCGAGATCGAGATCGAGAATCAATTTTCGAGAGTTTTCGAGATCGAGATCGAGAGTGAGTAAAATCTCGTCTCGTCTCGTCTCGCGGCAACACTATTTAGCTGTAAAGAAAATGCGTAAGGATTGCGGTGAAGTGGTAGTGAAATTTTATGCAGGTCTGTAAGTTACGACATCGGAGAAAACAAATTACATAAATATTTAAATATTGATTTATAATCAAATATCGGATAAGTATCAAGTAATTTAACAATTTATAGTAGAAAAGAGGCTTCTCCGCTGTAATCTTAATTTTTAAGCCTATTATATTGTGACAGAAAACGGTAGGTTTAAATAAAGTGTCCAAATAAGCTTTTAGGGACAAACAAGATATTTTAAGTTTATACCTAAGCGAACTACAAATAAGATAACGTTGCTACATGTGTCACGTAATGTTTAAAGGTAGGGGATGGAGTAAAGAATCAATATATGGAAAACTTGATCCCAACATCTAAAATTTCGTTTGTTACTGAAAATAATGTATTTTTATATAGAAATTTTGGCCTAAAAAGGAAGAAAAGTGGCCATTGGTAGTAATGATTCTCTCCTTTTAAAGTAAGAAGTCGTGTAATCGTATTAAAGAAAATCTAGAAAAATATAGTTTTATGACTTAAATCAAAATTGAGTTTCCAATTTTCAATGCGATTAAGTTAAAACGCATCAGGTTTTAAATTGGAATTGGTTAGCGTGGCAGGAAAATATAAAAAATTTTAATTATCGTTAAGAAAACTATAGGTACTAACGTGTATTAAGTGAGCTGTGAGGTTCATTAAATGTTCACGATCGAATTCAACGGAACAACGTAAATCAGGATCTCGTTAGTCGTTATACTAAATGCTTTTCAATTAATACACCCCCAAATATGAAACGGTTGGATAACTAAATAATTGCATATGCAGTTATCTTCGAAGCATAAAGCATACTAACGAAATCAAATTTTCATGGTTATAAATAAATATCAGCAGTTTCGCTAAGTGAGGAAAAGACGTTATTTACACTATTTTCATCTAATTTGCGGTTAAGGGGCAGCTTGTGTAGCTTTTGCTCTTATAAGTTAGAAAATGAAATTGAAAATCGAAATGGGTAAGACGCCCTCAAAAACGGGCCAGAGGTTTTCATTTTCCAGAGATTGCATCGGATATTTAGAAAGTCAAAGCGTTTAATTGGAAACAGTTGGTGATGGTAAAAGTCGTCGATGACCCTGTGACGACGCAAGTGGCAAGCAGTAACCAGAACCTACGATCTCCCCTTCAGGACTATTTTATCTGAAGTAAGGATTATAGATATGAAAAGATGATACACCCCTGCTCCTACCTAACCAGAATCGATGATCTTTCCTTTAGAATTATTTTGTATAAAGGGCAGTATTCTAGATCTAAAATACACCCTTAACTTTTTTTTTACTAAGGTCCTTAAGCTGTCCACCAAAGTCGACGAAATAAAACTCCAAGTTTCCAACCAATGCCAAAATATTGCATTTTACGGATAATATTAATTTGCCCAGGCCCGTAGTAATAGTCTTTTAGCCCTGACGTAAAGATCGGGGTTGTATAGTTAGGGGCAGAGATGTATTACTTTTCTAGAAATTTACTCAATTTTGAGTAACTATGTCACGCTAAAATTTTTGCATCGTTACAACCGTGGTAGAAAGAGAGCACTAAAAACGTCACCAAATTGGGTAGGGCTGATCTGGTCGGCTCTTGGTTACTTTGCTAAATTCCACTAGAAGGTCTAAAAGGTTAGGTATACTCTATAATAATTGAAAATAACCACTTTTGTGCCTTTTGGGAACACAAAGGGAACACGTAACTCAAAGGAAGCATAAAAAATTAATACTATTTTTACAAAACGAAATGAGGTTACATTCGGTTTCTGGCACGGTGGGTAAAGAGAATTCTGCACTCTGCAAGATGCAGTACACAAGAGATAAGTGAATGTAAATTAAAGCAACAGTTTATATTGCAATGTAAATATGCTAAATAAAATGTATGTAGTGTTACACAACTTTTAGAACCAATGCGTTTATAAAACAGCAATACACGGTAATTGAAATAAATGCGCACACCAGTAACACACACGATTTTCACTCAAATAAGTGCTCTGGCAATACAGTTTTAGTGAAGCGATAAACTCTCCATTACTTGTTATAGATGTGCTACATTTTATGCAAATAAGAGGAATAAAAATTGCATTGTAGCTATGTATACACCTTGACATATTTATTACAGGTATTAAAGCAGTAATGAAATAATGGATCATTGCCATGCTAGAAGTAAATAAATGTGCTTAAATTTAAATAAAAGCTTTATAAATAGTACGGAATACATTTACCATAGTTAATTAAGTTACAATAAAAATTGTTTAACTTAAATTATTATATCATTGCTTTTTATAAAATTTATGTTTTAATTTAAAATCGAGCCCGAGTTTATCCTATCAATTTATCAATAGCAATTAACTAAACCTAAAGTTAGAAACAAAATTGTACAGGCATATGCATTAGTTATCGTAGTCTGTTGCCTGTCTCATTACTTAATTGACTTAAACAATTACCCAATTTGTCTTCCGATGCAGATAATTACAGACTAAATCACTTTACACCTATTTGTTTCGGACAAGACAGGGTAAAACGTCAAGTAGAAGATATCTAGCAAAACACATAAATTTGTTAAACCGAGCAGGAAATTGTTATTCAAATATGCAACTAGCAAAAAGCTTTATTTAATTACAACTTTACATTCGATAACATTAAATAATGCAAATAAATTTAATAGGGGAGCAAAAAACTTAACTAACCTTATTAAATATCATTAAAAGCGCATCTCTACTTTTCTAGTTAAAAAGTTTAAGAACGAAAGGAAGAAGAGCGACTTCAATTAGTAAATAGAAAAACGATAAATTTTCTCCCCAAAGGACAAGTTTTGAATAATAATGAAATGCACATCCCAAAATGGTTAGCTGCAGTAAATGAGATAAGGCAGTTTGTAGAAATAGAAAAAGGAAGGATTAGACACTCCAGTAAAATTCGATTTTCATCTCGAGCCCGCAGCTCTGCCGAAGACATCCCTTATCTAGGACCGTCGAGAAAAGAAGCAATCAACAATTGTGTTCCATTGTCCGTGGCAACGGGAGATCGCACATTCAGATAGTTACAGCATCAATTCATTCAATTCGTCTCGCAGACTTAAAAAACTCCAAAGATATCGTCCAATCTACGAAATGAACATTGATTTTTATTTCATTTTTAAATCGACCAATAAATCAAAAATAAAATTCTAACTTATTATTCTTTTATTTTTCGACAAAAGCCTACTCAAAACTACTTAAAGAATCTCAAGTTTATGAGATCAGTCATAAATTTCACTCAAAATAATCCTGCGGTAATATTAATGTCCTCGGCGGACCGCATAGATACTTCTATATTAAAACTTTATATAGCGCATTTTTATTTTAATGAAATAAGACTCGCCCCGAACAATAATAAAATGTGTAACACCGTTTTTATATATTAAAATAAATAAAAGAACGTATATAACTTACCACACAACATGTAGGTACAAAGGTACATATCGTAACAAAAAAGAACGTAATCCCATAAACATAAAAATGAAATACTTAATGTGATTTTAGTTATTGCACAATGGCTTCTAGCAACCTTAGGAATAAAAAAATAATAATGCTTTGTGTACGTGCAGAAGTGATGGTCTAGGATTAAAGTTTCTATAAATTACGCTTAGATTTTATAGAATAAGACAGGAAAATAATAGTCTGGAAGTAAATCCAAAATTCCAAAACGCAATCGTTGGAGCCACCATCCGCAAGTTATACCTTGTAAAGGCTCGTGTTGCAATACTCTTGCAGACACTGCTTGCGTAGCTATCAACACGTTATTGAAGCTTTTAGCAAATTTACCCCACACAAGTTGATCTAGCAAATGCGCTTGACAGTGTTCTCAAAATGCCTGAGTAAATAAGTTGCTTCCTTGATCCAAAGACGTTTTTCTTCCCTCTTGTACATAAACTTGCACACTGTTTGAAAAGCACGTGCAAGTCATAAGTCATAAAAAGCTAAGAAAGCGTTTGCGGCAAGACACAGTGTGCAATTGCACAGACAGTAACTTGCACAACTTTTACTTGAAAATGGACACGAGTCTTTAGAACTGCTCCTTTTTTTGAAGGAAGTTCAATTTCACTTCGAATTTTTTACTTCTATGCATTTTTTGGTCTCCAATAGCACTTTAAAAGACTAATGGGATTATGTGAAGTAATAAGACGCGACGCGACGCAACACTAACATTTATAAAAAAACACCGGAATGATAGAATCAATAAAAAAGATAACAATTAGGGGGTTTTTATACTCGAATCTAAAGTAAACAAAAGTCGATATCCTACTTGCTTACGATTGCAACACTGTGAAAAAAATATCCTGCCCCCTTCAATGGGAGATCCAATAAATGAAAATTAATTTCGAGATCCGAGAGATGTGGACCCGTAGGCTAACCTAGATATCATGGTCTTATCTCCACGCCATAACAAAATCAAAGCAAAGCAAATCCAAACCAACAAGTTTGTAGGAATATACCGTACTAAAAAACGTATTTTTTCTACACATACACTGTAAAATGTTCATAGGAGCCCCATTTTTACTTCTTTTGTTTTTTAGAAATACCACTACTTGTATTTAAGCCTTATTGTATCCACTGGTCCCAGATAAACAGAACCAAGTGCCAAAAAACTGATCAGTTGCTCAAAGGTTGTGAGGATGATTCATTCTCTTGGCTTCGTTCAACAGTAAATTACAATATCGATCCAAATCAAAGATCCTAACACAGAAAATCGAAATCGTGGAAAAAGATGAACGGCGTATAAAAGCCAGTCAAAAAAATTTCCTCCAATTTAGAAAAAGCTTCCACAACCGTGTCATGACAATCAATTGAAAAAGGAAAAGTTATACTCGTGGAATAAATTGCAAACGATATAAGTCCAGTCAAATTACACAAAAATGTGTCTGGAGTGGCACGCCCTCTACACTTAAACTTACAAGACAGACCCAGTGTGGTGAAACCGATTATAGTGGAATTGGGGCGTCGAAATCAGGTGCGAACTCGAGACTGCAGTTGGGTGATACCTTACTAACCCATTCATATCTTTAAAACGAGGACCCACCACAGAGCTCACAATGCAGTGTTGATAGTGTTCCACGTTTTATTAGAGTGCCCCAACTTTTCGGCTACTTGAGCGATGTCCGTTGTCCGGGCTTTTCCGGCATATCTAAACCTGAATTCCGCCTCAACTCTCAGGTGTACTTTGAGGTTCATTTACTATACAACAGAACTAATAAAAAAGCTGTAATTAACTATTATATAGGTGCTAAGGACCTCTGCAGTCAAAGTACCTTCGAATAAATCAAATTATTAAAAAAAATATGGCATTTGAGGGAAAAAATGTAAGGAAATGTAAAGGGAAAATTCTTGCCTCTTGTTTGAAATCGTAATATTAGCGAGTCGTAGGTACCTCTACGTTTTTGCTCACCACGAGGAAAATTAATAGAACCCTTTTGTAGAAAATTTTGTCTACTTTAATTTTGTATAGGAATAAATTTTCCGTAAGGTTCATAGTTACGGAGATATAAGCAAAGCCGAGGAAAAATCTTTAAACGGCTCGTCCCCCATTCTCAAGGACTCAAGGACTCGAGGACTTGGATTTTGTTCCCTCAATTTGTCTAATTTTACTGAACTAATAGAAAAACTACTCACATACAGCATTTAGACACGACCACACGACTTGCATTCGATATAACCGTCGATTTATCTAACGATCATGATGAATTCAAATTAAACACGGGACTCGTGCGGGCTTTATTTTCTTCTTAATTAAAAGGTATAAATTTTCGTTTCACCGCACTACTGATTGTACTTACTTATCCGCTAATAATGAAACAGAATGTAAGTAGTTATGAGCTTTGATACTCAACATTTTGGTTACAGTTCAACTGTTGAAAAATGAAAAAGAAAATCCAATACAAAGTTCCAATGGTTACGATCGAGCTGTTTATTTAATTCTTAATTTATGAAGTTAGTAAATACATAATATTTACTATCGAGTAGCCCGCAATAGTAAGTAATTAAAAAACCAATTTCAATAGCACAAGTTGAAAACAATCAAAGTCTCCCAGACTTTATAAAAAAACCTACAATTTTTTTAACGATTTTGCAACAGCATCCTTATAGTAACAATAACTACGGACTATCCATTGACGCGTAAATTGAGATTTTTTTATTAATAAACCAATTTCGAATACAAATTTCTATAAATTTGAATACTTATCTAAGCAAACAAAACTATTTCAAACTGGTAATGTAAAATAGTTAACATAACATTTCAATCTCCAACAAAAAATTACTATACAATTGATTCGATCAAGTATAAAGTTAAGCTCAATAAAACTAATTTGAAAAAAAAAACTTGGATATAAATTCATTTTGTTAAAATAGAAGGAATTTCTGCGAAATATAACACGAAACTGGTGGAAAAATATAACAGCACAGAAGCTACAGTATATATGTGACATTCTATTTGGTAAACCCAAGAGATATAGCATGGTGACAGTCTCATCAATACCCTCCCTATATCTTAACATCCAATATAAATACGTGATACTCGTATATAAAAATAATAAAAGGACGTCTATGATCGATTTTAAAAATAGACGACAATAAATTTTGTTTAAACTATTTCTTTTAAATGTGAGAACACTTTTATCGATCAAACATTACTCAACAATAAAGTTGAATTCATCGTAGACGGCTTTCACTCCACGATGTTAAATTGCACAAATCGAGACAAGAAAATTAAGCTGTCGAGAAGCCTTAAGAAGGTTAATAATTTAACAAAAAATGGTAAAACGAAAGTAGCAACGCGGTAACATCTAAAACACTCTTGGGCGGTGTCAATCGCTTTGAAAAGTTCTGATCGAAATGAGACATTTTTGTTTCTTTGAAAAGATGTGGAAGCAATAAATAAAATTTTAAAGGGCACCTTTACAGGGATTTTAGAGGTTATCCAATGCATAGAAAATATCCTCAGGTAATACAATCTTTTTGGACACACGGTATTAGAGACTTGTCAGTGAGCGCATCAGGAGCTTAGGCTGCCAAGAAAAAGGAAGGAGGTGTCAGCCGAAGAAAAACGCAAAGGACGTTTAATGAAATCAAAACAAGGTTTTTAAAAAAAACTATTTAGTTTTCTAGGTTTCTCTATCTTTCTAGATGCCCTGTGGGTGCTTTTAAATACAATACCTTCATCGAATTGGGGTAAATTTAGAAAGAGATCTCAAGGAGCCGACGAGGGCAAAATCTAGAACGTTTCTCTTTTTAAAAACTTCTGTCAAAGTTACGAAACAAAATCTATCACTCGGTAGCTATTACGAGAATCAATATCGCGGAATAAAATTTAATTTAAATCTAAATGGCCACTCGGCTTGTTCAACGAACTCTATACAATACGAAAAATGAAATTAATAACAACTCGTATAATTAATTGAATCCAAATTAATTCTAGCAGAAGTAATTAATTAGTTCATATCTTGCGTGATATACTCTAATCGTTTAGTAATAATGCGTTTTGGGAGCTAGACCACCAATAAGAAATGTCCGTCTCATTTCACACTCCAGTTAGCGCGACTGTGGGCTCCAATAAACTCGGAATTGATTGGATAATTGATTACTCCCTTGCATACAATTTCTGCTATTCGTTTGTGCAAATAAAACATTGCAGGTAAACGAATACGGTACGTTCGTGATTTGAAAAGATGCACTTGCCCATCTATCTAACAGGAAAATTTGTTAGGCAAACAAAAAGCGATAATAAAGTTAGGAGTTTAAGACAATTGAACGTTTGGAGTAATAATGAGAACCTTAAACGGAATGCGAAGTGCCGCCATTACTTAAATGGTAATAACATTTTTCGATAGCATACACTGCATAGCTATACAGTGCGTTACCCTGTAAATATGGCACTTGAAAAATAACGTGAAAAGCCAACAAAAGGCCTTATCGTGGTAATAAATATCAGAGTGACGTTATTAAACGAAACGATGAACGCTATCATAGCGTTATGAGAAGCACAGATTGCACCAAATAACCTGTCAAGTATTTATGCCGACATCGACCCTTTTGTAAAACATCAAAAATTCTAATAAAATACCGCGATTACCCACGACATCGCGCCCTTATAAAAGTAAATATGACAACCTTAACAACATAGCATGTGGGCTATGGTACGATAAGGGTAGGTTTTTATTATTGTAATAATGAAATAAATGGCAAGTGGAAATATTAGGAGCAAGCTCAACCACTTTAAATGTCAACGTTTTGTGTAATTGTAAAAATTTCAAGAATTGTCAACCAACTTTCGCGAAAATTAAATTTATTTAAGATTTATGACCACCACAATAAAGCTCTCGGTAATTTACAAATTGATGAGATGACGAGATTTTTAAATCAAGTAATTAAAGAAACGCGATAAAATGTTGTTCTCAGGTTTTAGGGACATTTTTGAAAACATTATTTGACAGATTTTTAACCTTCTCGTTAGCCACACTTCTCTTCAGTGTAGTTAATCTTCAACTGTTTCCAAGCACGTTCAGATCTTCGACTTCAGAGATATTTTGATGCAGCACTAATAAATTACTTTAAAGAAAATTTCTTGAATTACCACTACTTTATGTTAATTTTCACCCAGAAGGACTATGTTTTCGGCAAGGACAGCTTTATACATTTTAAAAGTAGACAAAATTTCCTACAATTTGAGACCAGAATCATCTCCGTAGACCTAATGGTGCCCGAGACACAAGTGTTCAAAAGTATGCAAATCCGGAGGTTTACATACCAAAAGATCATAACTATCCCATTTGACGCAAGGTAAATAATCCCAGTCTTTGTCAGAAATCCAAAACTAAACTAAACTATATCGTGTATTAGTGTGACTGCTTTCAGGGCTACGGGGTTGTGGTCGAGAGGAAGAAGTTCTTTGAGAGATTCCTGGTGTTTTGTTTGCTGCTGTGGCAAAAATCTTCAGAGGTGTTTTGTCTTGTGGTAAAAGTCGAAGTGACCGTACCGAAGGAGGTTCAGGAGGAGATACTTGCCACAGCGGCCAAAGAAACTTCAGGAGTCTCTCAAAAAAACTTCTCGACCACAGTCCATTAGCCCAAAAACC
The DNA here is from genome assembly GCA_950108345.1 of Malthinus flaveolus. Taxonomy (NCBI): domain Eukaryota; kingdom Metazoa; phylum Arthropoda; class Insecta; order Coleoptera; family Cantharidae; genus Malthinus; species Malthinus flaveolus. The sequence continues at coordinate 67,282,233 of OX467285.1, forward strand.
ACTCACACTAACGACGCGGCCGTGAAACCTTAAATTCTTAAATAAATCGTGTATATGTTTGCAAACTTTTGTATACTTGTATCTCGACTACCATTAGATCTGCAGGCACCATGATGGTCTCAAATTATAGAAAATTTAGTCTACTTTTAAATAGTATAAAACGGCCTTTGCCTAAAAATTGGTCCTTCTGGATCAAAATTGGCGAAAACTGAAAAAATGTAAAGTATTTCGCGGTTTCTTGGATTTTTGAGCCAACCAGTACAGGAAGACACTTTGACGACCACCGGATTTTGGTACCCTAGAATTCAGAACCCAAAAGATAAGGAATCGTTTGAAAAAGGTTCCAGCTTTTAATCTCGAAGTGAAAACGGAAATCACAATTTAATACCCCATGCACTCCACTATAAAAAGAACACAAAACTCTAAATCCAAAATTTCTTTTAATTTATGTTGAGTTTCTTACTGAAAGGTAAGAAAATTTTAAAGAAAATATTGACATATTCTTATTGAAGAAAAATGAAAAACAATTTCCCTAACTTCTTCCTAAGAGATGAAATTGCCCCCCCCCCTAAAAATTTGTGGTGTTGTGATATTACCTTTTCTTATTAAAATAAAATAAAATTTCCCTAAATTATTGTTTTTTAGTAATAGCAGTAATAATAGCTATAATAGCATATTGTAGTCGAGGAAGCACTGATGGGAATGTTTTGCTCTTGTTTTTTTTAGATTTAAATTCAATTAATTAAAAAATTTTAAAAATTTAATAGTTTTGTTTCAAAATAATAAACAGTAAGGTATATTTGTATATTCCGGTAAATTTAAACCAAACAATGGATGCAAAGGAAAATATTTGCTTTAAATAAATTCGCTGAAAAACGCATCTGCATTTCCTTTTTTTGTAAATTAAAATAAAACAAAACTAAATTTTCCAATAATCCCATTAGAATAAAAGAAGTTCGTAGTTTTCAGTTTGCTTTTACACGTATCTACTACCTCTACTGTACTATATTTCTATTTTTTACACAAACGTTACGATTTAGTCAAAATGAATGAATCTCACTAAACATTTAACGAAAAAAGTCGAACCTATTGTAAGGAGCAAGAGGTTCGTAAACATTAAACATGGCGGAACGCTATTCGAGTGGCGCAACCATCTATTAATCAAAGTTTAACTAAAAATTTCGAGTCGATTGGTATCTTAAAAGGAAGAAATTTAAAATCTAAGTAATGAGACGTTTAATTACACGGTTTGTTAAATTAATTAATTAATAATGGCTAGGCTAACCGGAAGTCCTTGTATAACAAGAGGGTTCAAGTCGTAAGTTTAGAAACTTGTTAAAATGGTCCCAGTTATCGAAGGACTGCAGTAGGCAATTAGTACAAGTTTGGGAGCTTGATGGTAATAGAAGATACTGATTACGTAATTATACTGTCGTCCTTAATCACTCCCGTTTTTGCGTCATGGAACATATCTCCGTTAACAGAATTCCACTAAAGACAAATGTAAGAAGAAGTGTATAAATATATTGTGTTAGTAGTATTATTCATCGATAGGAGTATGACTGTTATCATTTACGTAGTTACTAGTTATTCATTTATTGTTTGTCATTATGATTATGTGACTACCTTTTATAGTGATAGATGTAGGTTAAATTCAGGCATTCATAGTTTGGTTCTCAACGTGGAAGTGTGTTTGGTGAATAGTGTAATAGTTTAGTTTACCTCACATATCAGAAGCGGGATTATTAAACCCAGTGAATATTATTATTATTAAATAAAAATAAGTGATTTTTTTTTTTTGGTTTTCTTTTGTTCGTGTAACAAGCAGCGCAAGAGTATGGGAAGAAAATCTGGCCGTTCAAGGCGCATCAGCAGTTCAAGCAGTTCTTCGGAAACGTCTGAAGAAACCGTCTTAAAACGACAGGTGAAAAAACTAAAACGAGAGGTCGAACAGCTAAGAAGTAGGCCATCGACAACCGCACATCCCAGTGACGAGTATTTAATACCTATTTATGATCCTTCAAAGGACGATATGGTGGTGGAACAGTGGGTGAAAAGAGTGGATAATTTAGCAGAGAGATACGAGTGGAGCGACAATTCCATAGTTAGAGTGATTGCTTCTCGTCTAAAAGGAAACGCACGTCAATGGTATGATCAACAAATGAAATACGATGCTTCATGGGTGAACATTAAAATCAATATGATCGAACAATTTCGTAAGTCAGTTCCATTTTCTAATTTATTAAAAGACGCTTCAAATTACGAGGCCATGCCAGGTCAGAGTTTAGGGGATTATGGTTTTCAAAAACTTTCGAAGCTAAGAGCGTTAAATTTAAACATTCCAGACGAATATTTAATCGATGCTGTAATAGGCGGTATCAAAGACGAAAATATAGCACGAACGGTTAGGTCAGCGAGACATACGGATGCTAACTTATTGTTTGCATATTTAAATACATTAGGTAATATGCCAGGAAATGCGAACGAAGCACCAAGTACAAGTTCTTCTTTTTCCAGTATGCATAGTACAAAATTTTCTAAGCGCTTCCAAAATGCAAATCCCCCGAATAGTAATAGACGTTTTTCTAAAAATCACAGTGTTACGAAAGCTTCTTGTTATAATTGCGGTATACCGGGTCATTTTGCGCGTGTGTGTCGTAAACCACGAACGGAGTGCCCTAAATGTAAAAAATTGGGTCATACCTTAGATAAGTGTCCTTTAAAAGCATCTTCGCCGATCAATGCAAAAGTGGAACAAATTACGGTAACATCTAACGAAATACACAACATGTACATAAAAACAGTGTTTGTAAATGGTCATAAATCTAAGTGTTTAATTGATACGGGGTGTTCGAACACATTAATAAAAATGTCGGTAGCGGAAGTTTTTAAGCTACGATTGGAACAAACGAGTGACGTCATTCTTAAAAGTTTCATGGGCACTACGGTTTCATGCAATAACAAATGCGAAGTAACGGTTCGAATAATGGAAGCGATTGGAGTTGTTAACGCGGTAGTAGTTTGTGATAATTATCTAATGCATGATTTAATAGTAGGAAGAGATTTTTTGGACCAATCACAGGTGGTAATGATAAAACGCACCAACGATGTATCTCTCCGAACGCTTCCCGCTCTTAACGATTACACAATCAACGTTGTAGATTGCGATATTAAAAATACGATTACAATCAATAATGTTATTTTTGGTGAGGTTGACGCTCATACGAAGAAGGAATGTGTCGATCTACTGAACTGTTTTTCCGAATGTATATCGTCATCATTAGGGAATTTGGGAAAAACAAACTCGACGTTTATGGAAATTGCTTGTAATTCTCAAGTACCTATAGTTTACAACCCATATCGTGTTCCAGAAGTTGAAAAAAAAATATTGAGAGATATCGTTAGTGAGCTGTTGCAAAATAACATTATTCGCGAGTCTCAATCTCCATACGCTAGTCCAGTCATATTAGTGAAAAAGAAAACTGGAGAATACAGAATGTGTGTCGACTACAGGAGATTAAACGCGATAACAGTACGAAATCGTTTTCCCTTACCTCTAATCGAAGAACAGATTGATCGGTTGCAAGGAAATAAGTATTTTACTACGTTAGATCTTGCCTCCGGGTATTATCAGGTCCCCGTAGCGGAAGAATCTATAGCCAAAACTGCATTTGTAACTCCCGAGGGACATTTCGAATTTCTGCGCATGCCTTTTGGTTTAACCAATGCCCCGTCAGTATTTCAGCAGTTAATGAATAAGGTGTTGGGCGATATAAAGAATTCTACTGCTTTCCCATACATGGATGATATAATTATTCCTTCAGTCACTATCAAACAAGGATTGGAGCGACTCCGTGAAGTATTATTAAAACTACGTGATCACAATCTCACGCTGAAATTAAGTAAATGCGCGTTTTTTAAAACTCGAGTAGAGTACCTTGGAAGAGAAATAAGTCACGAAGGTGTCAGACCAGGACGGAGGAAAATAGAAGCGTTAATGAAGATATCGGCACCTAGAACAGTGAAACAAGTTCGTCAATTCTTAGGTCTGGCGGGATTCTTTAGAAAATTTATAAAAAATTACGCATCCATCGTAGACCCCCTGACCCAATTAGTTCGAAAAAATGTTAAATGGAACTGGGGATATTCACAAAATGAAGCATTTAAACGCATAAAAAACCTATTAAGCTCAGATCCCATTCTAGCAATATTTGATCCTTCACAAAAAATTGAGCTACACACAGACGCCAGTTCACTTGGCGTAGGAGGAATGCTACTTCAAACTGACAATAAAAGCAATCAACATGTTGTGTCGTATTTTAGCAAACAAACTACTAGTGATCAACGACAGTACCATTCGTATGAACTCGAAACTATGGCTGTGGTGCTATCATTAAGATACTTTAGGGTGTACCTACTAGGAATCAATTTCACTTTAGTGACTGATTGCAACGCCTTAAAAACCACACTCTCAAAAAAAGATTTATTGCCTAGAATAGGTAGATGGTGGTTGGAGATTCAAGAATTTACCTTTAACATTGAATACAGAGCAGGCACTAAAATGTGTCATGTCGATGCACTAAGCAGAAATCCTGCAAACTCTCTTGAAGTAGAAGTAAATCAAATTAATCTCACGGAGGCAGACTGGATAGTGGCGGCACAACTTGAAGACGAACAAGTGAAACATATTAGAAATGTTTTAGAAAAGGATATTATAAATAACGAGACAAAGCAGTACTTCATGGAATACGAAATAATCAGCGACAAGGTGTACAGAAAATTAAAAAACGGAAGTAAGAACTGGGTGGTTCCTAAAGCAGCGCGTATGCAAATTTGCCGCTTGTGTCATGACGATGCAGGACACTTGAGTCTCGAGAAAACGCTAAAAAGAATACAAGCAAATTACTGGTTCGCTGGTATGAGAAGATTTGTGAAAAAGTATATAAAGGCGTGTTTAAGTTGCACCTATTACAAAAAACCTAATACTACGAAACAAGGCAAATTAAATCCTATTGAAAAAACACCGATTCCTTTTCACACCCTACATATCGACCACATAGGACCTTTCGAGACTAGTAAGAAGAAAAACAAATTTATATTAGTCATAGTGGATGCATTTACAAAATTTTGTTTAATCGAAGCAGTAAAGGATCAAAAAAGTAAACGTGTAATACAAATTTTGAGTGACCTAATACACATATTCGGTGTTCCTAGCAGAATTATAAGTGACCGGGGTACAGCTTTTACTTCTAAATCCTTTCAAGTGTTCTGTGCGAATTTTTCAATGAAGCATATACTAAACGCGGTAGCAACACCAAGAGCAAATGGACAGTGTGAACGTTATAACAAAACTATAATTAGCGCCCTTGCAACCACGGCGGCAGAGAAGGAGCCCGATGAATGGGATTTTTATGTAAAACAAATTCAAAGTGCTTTAAATACATCACACAATAAAGCTATAAACGCAACACCGATGGAAGCATTAATTGGTTGTAACACAAAGCATGTAGCAGAAGCGTGGGTCTTGAACGAAGTTCATAACGAATTGGATAGGCTAGATCTAAGAAGTTTGCGACACAAAATTGTGGACCACATAACTAAGGAACAAATGGATCAAAAAAGACGTTACGACAAAAACAGAAGAGAAGCCACTAAGTACAAGGTAGAAGAGTTGGTCATGGTTGAAATAACCAGTCAACCGAGTACCGGTTCGAGCCGAAAATTGTCTCCAAAATATAAAGGCCCATTTCGTATAACAAAAAAACTTATTAACGATCGATACGAAGTAGAAGATTTAAGAGAAGGGTCTAAACGAGTGCGTACGGTGGTTTCCGTGGACCACATAAAACACTGGATTACGATTCAAGACGACCAGTGGTAAGTTATAGCAAGTTAACGTAGACGTAAACATAATAGGTACCTATACGATTTAATGATATCAGTAAAATACGAGCTTACACACCTTAGAGAACAAAACGGTTCTCAAGCAAATACGAAAGTGTTTATACGACTAAGAGAGCAAAACGGTTCTCAGGCAAATACGAAAATGCTTATACGATTTAGAGATCAAAACGGATCTCAGGCAAAAACGTGCCTATACGGTCTAGAGATTGATAAATCTCTAACCAAACACATCAACGAGGTTAAGTGATATAATTAATATATGTATTGTTATGTTTTAGCTCCTTATAAGAGTCCGAGGACGGGCTCTACCGCAGGATGGCCGAGTGTAAGAAGAAGTGTATAAATATATTGTGTTAGTAGTATTATTCATCGATAGGAGTATGACTGTTATCATTTACGTAGTTACTAGTTATTCATTTATTGTTTGTCATTATGATTATGTGACTACCTTTTATAGTGATAGATGTAGGTTAAATTCAGGCATTCATAGTTTGGTTCTCAACGTGGAAGTGTGTTTGGTGAATAGTGTAATAGTTTAGTTTACCTCACACAAACGTTCCTCCACTAGGAGTGTATTATGTACTAGGTCTGGATAATAATTACGTATTAAAAGTTTCTGTTATTGCTAAGGATAAAGTGATACTTATTTAGATTAAACCCATAAACGTAACGTTATCTTTAGACAAATTGCCACCAATTTCCATAAGTTTCCAGATATTAATCAAACGTTAAAAATAGTAACAAACATTATAATTAAAGAGAAAACAACGCATTTATACATATAGCAAAGTGACGATTGTCTTTTTTACCAAATTTTTCTTCATAAAGCCTTTATAAATTCTCAGAGCTTATCGCAACCGAGAAAAATTGCCACAATAAATTTTACAAGCTGCACACCTTAAATTTTTAGACGCCACGGTTAAACTTTCTTTTTTTTTAAAGAAAAACAGTTTAATTATATTAAAATAAAATACCAATTTCGTCTAATAGTCATTTTGGGGTCTTCGTTTAATTAAAATTTAATAAAAAATCAATTAATCCGAGTCGCATTTTTAAAGTGCGTATAATTTTTGCGCGGAGAGCCTAATAAGAAAATCTTCTTTGATATTCGAGAGAATGAGCTAAATTAGTTTATTAACAATTTCCTAATTTGATTGATGTGTAAGCAGGACGCTTTACTAACGGGCGACTTGTTTTTTAACGATCTTACTCAGTCTCGTCTTTTTTTATCGTCGCTGGGTCGCTGAAATTAGTTAAGGTTAGGATATACGCGAAAAAATTAAAAATCTGTTATTACGATACACTATATACAGGATGTTTAACAGGAAACTTTAGTAGCATATTTTACTAACGAAATTAATGAGCACAGTTACCTAAAACTGCTTGTTAGTGAGGTAATTGCTTCATTAGTGAGGAAGTTGATTTATGGCAAAAGAATTTCCGAAAAAACAGAAATGACTGGTGACTCGTGATTCGGTGGTCCACTAGACCACCAAATTTTAATCGCAGGATTTCTGCGTTGGCGATCATTAAAATGAAAGTTGGGGGCTAGGGTGGCAGCATCGGATTCTGGTCTGGATGCTTTCGGTTTGAGACCGGCCGATACACTAGATTTTTCTACAGTCAATGATTTTAAGGTTAAAGATTAAAAAGGTTATACATATAAACATGGGTAATGCAACGGCCCTGTAAAAAATTGTAAACATGTGTCAAGAAGGAGGAGAAAACGAGGTTTTCACATAAAAAGTCGTGCTAAAATTTCAAAACCAAATAATGGCTAAATATCAAATTTTGCGACATTTACCTCCTTCATTTTCTAAAAATTCAATAAAATAGAAATAAATTTTGTACTACCATTCGGAACCAAATTAACAAAAATCTTTCCACGGCCATAATTGAAAATATAGGGTAAGTCGGGGAGAGATGGACCACTAGGAGAGATGGACTTTGGTACATGAGAGGTCCATCTATCCTCTACGTTTATGGATAGACGGACCACTAGAAATTTTTATGGTTTTTGCCGCTGCAAAAAAGCCTAACACTTATGTAAGAGAGTCTAAAAGACTTAGTAGGGGACTATGGATGGCAACAGTACAGAAGATGAAGATTGCGAAAACCAATGCGTAGGGAGCAAAAAAGATTACCGAAAAGATAAAGCACTGATGATTGGACACGTTGCATTGTTTGCGGTGGGTGGATGCATGATGAATGTCCAACCTTAAATGTGAGTGTCTAAAACTGATTAAACCACCTCTTGCACTATGTCATGATGTAGGATTTGTTTTTTAAGTTTAGTATAAATTGTGGGCTTTTTGTAGAATATTAAATTTACAATTATGTTTACGATGCAGATAGATATTGGTTACGGGTTATGTATTTTGTTTGCCGCGGCTTTCAGAGCAGCAGTGCTTTCTTTCGATTATTTTGTATTTCTATTTTAACTGCTTGCTTATAATTAGGGCTTTTTAGTTCTGTTAGCAGCAGTATAATAATAAATAAATAAAGAAATAAAACCTGTATGAAGCTCTGTCAAATTCGTAAAAAATATGTTTAAAAAGAAATAATGACAGGGCCCTTTTACACATTTTAGACCAAAATGTTTTTATATTTTTAATATATTATAAAAGAAATTAATTACGTTTTATCTATGTTTTTATGTTGCTTAAGGTCTGTTTTAAATTAATAATGAAATTGTTTTGCTTAAAAATTATTAATGTTTATAGAAGTTACAATCACTTTTATAAAATGTGGTCCAACTATCCCCGACTTACCCTATGCTTACCAATGAAGCAAATATAACCAGTATGTACCTACTAATAAGAAATTATTAAATTACCTTTGAGAAAACAAATTTTCTGAACTCATAGTATTAGTCTTCACGATATATTCTAAAACACATAGTTGAAAGTTTATAGGGTGTTTTAAACCCTCCAAATACGACGATTTTTACAACACTCCACTCGCGTCATTACCGTACACCGAATTAAATTGCAAAGAATCGAACTAAAATTAACTTTTGATAGTGATGCGCTTATCGCATATTAACAACACCTGAATAGCCCGCCGTATGCTTGTGTATTCAAGGTTGTCGTTTATAAAAGTTTTAATTCCACAAAAATAATGAAAGTTGATTATTTTAATGCATCGTATTCTTAATTAAATGAATAGATTATAAAATGTGTACCTACAGAGAGAGTGATGTAAAATCAATCAAAAATTAATTCCGTATTATATTTTTTCGGAAATTCTTTTATTAAAAGTTCAACATCCTATAATATGTACTTACGAATTTCAGCACTTTGTATAAAATATATGTTAAAGAGTTACAGAAACGACAAAACATTCAAGAGGGAAAAGTTAGACACGAAGAAAATAAAAAATAGAGTTCTTTCCGATTATTAAATTGAGAAAACTCGGCGGCGTTAAATAATTTCAAACGGTAGTGCAAGCAAACTTAAAAATACAATAAAAAGTTTCAATTTGATCAAACTAGTAATAAAATATCGAAGTAATATAACGAATTTGAACGCCCAGAGTTTTAATGCAATTTTAACGACGAGAGAGCTGGGCAAGCAATAGTAAAAGGTTTTCGATAAATTCCAGTCGTGTGGTCGAAGTCATTAAGAACAAACATCAAAGTAGCACGAGACCATCACGGAACAATATCCGGAGAACTCGAGGATGAGAAACACTCACCTTCCTCCCACGAGCAACGATTCTCCATCCCGCATCACCAATCTAAAGAAGTCCGTGTGTGTGTCATTTCCCAAGAAGTGATGTACATCATCTTCTGCACCTGAAAAAAAAAACGTAACGTTAATAACATTAATGCGCATTTGAATATGGTCAATGCAATTTTTTACAACTTTATTTTATTTCGTTCGAAATTTATATAATATATTTCCGTAGAAAAAAACAGACGCTAAAAAATATACTATAAAGCAAAATAATTTGGTCAGATTTTCCGTCCTGCGCCGATAATATCTATTAATCTGCAACGCCTGCAGGCCATTGGCCGATCCCTAGGGACGCGATAGTAGGCTCCGGTAGTGATTAATGTTTATGCCGTGTGACACTTGTGAATATCGCAGAATTAAAGATTAAAAGAGAAAAATACATCAAAATTAGTGAAATGTACGTTTTTCACATTTGCCCTAAAACTAGAGAAATACGAAATAAAAATAAAATAGCTGTTTTTAATCTAGGAGCCAGACAGTTGTTTTATAAAAGGTTTTATTTGTTGTAATTATAACCACTGCTTAGCTGCTCGGGGCTACATTTTTGTCAGTTAATTTTTTGTTAACGATAATAATACTAATTAACGAACAAGATATTACGCAAAAACTAGCATCGAATGAAGACATGTAAAGTAAGGAATAAAATATGAACTTGGACTCGACAAAAACGTGCAAATTAAAAACGCACGAATCAAGGGTGGACATGTGGACAAGGGCTAACCAATTATTCTACCACTCGACTAATTCATATTACGCAAAAAATTTTTATCACTACATTCTTGTTCGGCGAGTCACCATTCGAACAATACAACAAAGAACAACGAGCCGTTTTTAACTAAGAACAAACTGATGATTTAAATGGAACTGTCGTAGTAGTTGGATTTCTAAACTTTCCTATAACGGCTGAAAAGGCAAATTTGTAAAATTAAGAAAAAGTATACTACCTACTACCAGCTCGTTATCAAGCACATTTTGCTTTCAAAAACACCCTATGTATTTATACTTTTTTATATTCAAGATTTTTGAACTTGTTCATTGTGTTCCACCGTTGTAAAAAATTTTATTTTTTATGTAGGTATGGGGAGAGTTTAGGCAAGTGCCGGATTAAAAATGATGTGCGAGGTTTGGGACAAATTCTTTTCAAGGATTGTAAAAAATGTTTCTCTAAAATTACTCATGAGCCACTTGACAAAATTGAGCGCAGCGAATAGCACTTCCCTCTGAAATTTGGTAATTTTTTGGGTTTCTTTCTATTTTGAATTTACTACGTAGGAATTTATAATTTTCAAAATTACTGCAGTTGTTTTTTTTGGAATTTTTCTAAATTATTGTTTTAGAAAATAATATCAAATTTTCTCCTAACCACTTTTTAAATTTAGATTGTATGTCATTAAACTAACCGTTTCGCCTTACTTTGTTTTCGTAAGAACGATCAATATGATCAAAATTCGTAATGCGATATAATCAGCTATCAGTTTTGTGAACAGCTAGATTTAGTGAACAAAACATATTTTACATTGACCACTCTAAGTAGTGAACAAGTGGTAACCATGCCAATTTCAAAACTCTTGGACCCCCCCCCCCCCCCCCAGTTTCTCTCAAGACCCCCCGCTCTCAAGACGGCACAATGTGCCGAAAGCTGTCAACAATCCAGTTGATAAAATTAATGTAAATGGCTAAAAACCCTTAGTAAATTTAAACCCGATTTATATAAAATTTGTACATAGTACAAGCTGAATCTATCCAACACTTAAATTCTTAAGCTGTTAAGCAGACTGGGGGTAAAAAAATCGTCGTCTGAAAGAAACCTAACCTGCAGAAAAGTCCGGTTAATGGATAACAACTGATTAAAATGTCATTTTTCAACAAAGCCACCATAGTCTTGTTAAGATATAGGCGGAAACGTCACTTTAAACAAACGCTACACGATTAGAGTTTCATCACTTAAGTTTTCTGCAACCTGCTACCTTAACCTTTCTCTCATTCTAATTGTGCCAAACAATCTAACGTCGGCCTTTAGTAAAATTTTAATACAAATTTTCAAGACCCTCCATTGATTGCAAATTGCAATGATTACAGTTTGGCCGTCATTTTTTGAAATATTAGAGCTTTCAGAAGTAAAAATTTTCTTTGATTATAATTCAAGATTCTTTGAAGCCTGCAACAGCATTCCTTCGTGACCTTCTCTGGATTCCTTTCCGTCAAAAGATTCTCCATGTTTTTATTACACGGCCTACTTCATCGTCCCCGCTTTCGGGATGACGGTGGTGTCTACTTTAATTGATGCAGTTTTCACTTGACCGTAATATATATTTTCGAGTTCAAGTATTTCTGTTAAATATATTGCAGCACTCGTGTTTTTATTAATAAAGCGAGGTGATGAATTTGTCAAATTCACAAACCTGAAGATTGTGAAGGCGAGAAAACAAATAATAAATAATTAAGTAATCGATTTCAGAATATTTAAACATCACATATTGACGAACTAAATTAGCTTACCCAGTTTGTCATACAACATTAATCTCAAAAATCGATCAGTTTATTAATTAAACGTAGGTAAGAATATAGTTCGCGAGTAAAATGAAAAATTTGACTCAAAGTAAAAACGTTTTAAATTGATGGAAAAACTTGTCAAATAATAAAGTAATAACGTCAAACTTAGTAAAACAGGAGTTGGTGGGTTGAAGGCAAGAGGTATGGACAAAGGAATAGAATGTTATGTGAAATGAAATTGCAGGAGTGATTAATTGCTGCAATAGTTCTGTAGACATGTATATATCCCGGAAAGCTATTTCAATCACAGTGACAAATTGCACAGAGCAAGGTCATACAAGTCGTCGAAGGGAAAATCTTGTAAAAGATTGCAACCGGCAATTTTGTGTATTTTCTTTTTTTGCCCTCTTACAATTTAAGAAGACAGTATTGTTAACGACTGGTTTAAATTAAACGTACAAATACCGATGAAATTTAAATTGAAGTTCCTTTTATAAACAGTTTTCAATCAAAACTAATTTCCACAATTGAATTAAATGTAACAACCAAATTATGTAGTGAATTACTTGAATACAAAAGAGGCAGACAAGCAGGAAGCTGTAATAACTAATAATCATATTAGATACATACAGAACACAAATAGAATAAAGCAGTGCATTAAAATTTATCCAAAAAGTGATTCAACTCGTGATTTTGAGTTTTACACGAGTCGTTTTCGTGCATTACGAAACTGTTTGTTTGTTCACAATAAAGTAATAATAACAAATAACAACTAATAACAATAATAAAAGAATATACAATTCAAAATTTGCTAGATAAAAGGCTTTGAAAAGCATCAAACTAATTCAGATAAAACTAAGAAGCCGCTCTCCCTACGACACACGTGCACATACAAATTGATCAACAACCACAATATAATATTTATTTATGTTTCCAAAATCGAAACGATACAACAGGCAAGTTCGTGCATTGTTATAAATAGTGAACATACTGGCATGTTTTAGGTAAACATTAGATTTCCCGAGCTAACAAATGTGATTGTCTCGAAAATTAAGCTGCAGCTTCGTCTTAAAAGATTCGTGATTAAATCGTAAACATCAACACCTCGTCCTTAGAATTAGTTATAATGGATCGGCCCTTGCTGTACTTGTTGGAGGGAATACCACCCGTAAGCATTAGGAAATTTTTCTCACAAGTGATGTAATAAGAAGGTAATAAGCAGAACTTTTTGGGTATACGTAGCTAGTCGGATATTATAACTGGATCGTTGCGTTGGTAGTTAAGGAATTACATAACGAAACAAATTGTTTATAAGTTTATCATGGATATTATAACGTAATTCCTTGAACTGGACATTTTGATTATCGATAGTATAGTATAATATGATAGCTATAATAGTACTTTATAGGTAAACTTGTTTTGAAATGGACAGGTGCGTTTATGAAGTAGACGACAATGCAAAAAGTATTTTTAAAGCATGTTGACAAAAAAAAATTGATCGATAGTGTCTTCAAAAAAAGTGTTCCACAAAAACTCACCATACTGACTAATATATTACTTAACTTTTAACCCCGGGTTTTATAGCCCAGTCAAGTAAGACAAACTAGGGGAAAATCCAAAAGTTTTGAAAATAGGTATAGTTGTTCATTAGAACCTATAGTATAACGTACTAAAAGTCCTAGATGGTGGGGAGGGTCGAGGGAGAGCTGTTTAAAGGTGACTTTTCTTCGTTTTTTGCAAATAACTCGCCTCCTATAGGTTGTACGTTGATGAGGTTTTTACAAAAGTTACAGAACACATTATTAGCTACAAGATTGGTTATGTGCATTTTTATCATAAGTTTGACCCTTCTCGAAATATAGCCCAGAGAAAGAGTTACAGTGAGTTCGTTTACGGCTATTTGCAAAAGACGAAGAAAAGTCACCTTTAAGCAGCTCCCCCGTGCCCCGCTCGCTCCTCACCCACCAGGACTTTTAGTGTGTTATACTGCAGGCTCTGACGAAAGCCCATACCAATTTTCAAAACTTCTGAATTTTTTTCCCTTAACCCTTTTCAAGATATAGCGTGGATAAGGGGTTACAGTTAATTCGTTGACCGGACGACACTGTACCAACTTTTATATGGGGGTGGGGGCATCGGGAGGGCTCGCTGAAAACTGAGTGGGCCACAAAAATATTTGCCGGATTAGTGTTCGCTGTACTATACAAAGAGATGCCTCTCGCAGATTTTCCTGCAATGAGGGATCCATAGAGAGAACCTCGTTTCAAAATCCTTCATACTATAGGCACTATAATAGGTGTCAAAGAGGAGCCTAGAGACTGCGGACTATGCGGAGAAAACGATGAATCTTCTCAACCCATTATAAGCAGAAGCTCAGTTTTGCGGCATTGAAAGAGATTACTAAGTTGAGCTTCTCTTACTTTCTTTAAAAATACCAGACTAAATACAACGAACTACGGCCTTGCATCATATGATAGCAAGGAGTACCAAACTCAAAATTCTCTTTTCAATCTGATAAACCGTATAACCATCGAATATTGTAATCATTACGGTTTTGTAGTGGGATGACCAGTCCGGGGCCAGACGAATTGTCAGGGAGGTATTTTACCTTTGTAAAAAGAATCAAATGTTAAATATGTCAATCGGGTGTATTGTAAAGTTTGAGTGTCCAATTCATAGGCCGTCGTCTACTTCAAGGGAGCTCTCCCCTACATATAATATATGAAGACTAAATACACGCCAACTCATCGATGAATGCCTACATGATTAATAGACACAAATTAATGCATCTAAATTTCAAACCGTACAATATATCCATACCTTTTTGTCACCTAATATGCAATTTGAATTAACAACCAATTTAATTAAACAAATTACAATATCCCTTTCAGTGGGGAAACTGATTAGTTACGCACACAGGACACGCGCTTTTAAATGAGAAACATTGTGAATACACGTATTGAATCAAACTCATTTAGTTGTAAATTGTAAATACAAAATACAATAGATTATTCTCATCTTCTTTATTCGGGTGTCAAAAACGCAAAATTTACATTTTTAGTTTAAATTTTCCGGAATGAAACTGATGATAAAAATCTAAATAAACGCGATTAAAATAAAAAAAACAGACCCTTTAGTTGTGAGCGGCGTCTAACGAAAACAAAATAGAAAAAATAGAAGGAATACTAAATGAAGCATATAATATAAAAAGCATATATTGAGAAAATTCAAATATTGGATTTCGATCTAAAGCTGTAAAACTCTCTATTGCGAATTGCTCTTCATACAATAGCTTTTATGCAGTTATTTTGCTTGTTGGACACACGCTACAATTGGCTCAAAATATTCCATAATCTACCAAGCAAACGACATAAAAATCTCATCAAAACGAAACGTTATTAAACTTTACGATTTATATTTTCATATTTGCTAGTTTAAATTGAGTTTGTAACACATGGAATATTTTATATGCGATTTCTAAATATATTGGCGAAGTAAATATTTAATTATTTATGCAGTTATACTAGCTGGAAAGGTTTCAAAGTTTATGTATTTGCAGTTACAAATTATATTTTAATTAATAAACATTTAAATGTCTAAAGTTTTATGGTAAAGCGAAAAGGGATGAAGAGAAAGAGACAATGAGAATATGAGAACTGTAGAGGTTATAGAAAGGTCCATGTTAAGCTGAAAAATTTAATCCGAAGTGATGATATTTCAATTGTTTTTCAAAGTCGGAAACGAGGAAACCTTGTCCAGTGTGCGTGCCATATAAAATTAGAAGAAGCATAACCACCAAAAGCTAATTGTGTTTTTTCCCAAAGTTCAATGATGCGTTGAAAGGTCATCGTTTTATCTGAGCTGCCGAATTTTGGGGCTGCTGTGCATAGTAGTTGAAAAGTAAACCAGAAGTGTCAGAAAGTGTCACACTAAAGTGGGATTATATCCACGTAAATTTAATATGAGGTGGATTTACTGCACTATAACTAAATTTCTTTTTATTCTGTGTTTCACTTATGTTTCACATTTTCCTTGAAAAATTAAGTAGAGTATTACAACAAAATTTGAAAAGTGCTTCTTTTATAACAACTTATTTTCAACTGTCATTTATAACCTCAATAAAAACCACCTTAAAATCTTAAAGTAGTAAAATTTTTCACGAAAATCATTTCAGTATTAAAATATAAATTGCAAGTTAAACCTAGCGATCTACCTTAAGCTTAGGATTAAATTTAATTATTTTGAAAGATTATTAATTTTAACCCATAGATGTTCAAACGAAAGCCTCATTTTAAAAGCTAGAAACAAATTTATAAAAAAGAACTTTTAAATGCCTTTGTCAACAGTTCATCCATTAATTTAAGATCGATTCCAACGTATTAAGTACAATTTAAGTCACGCTCGCCATAAACCATTACGAAATGAAACCAAAATTATCTTTTAGTTTAGACTAACACATTTACTCTAACCAAGGTTAATCTCAGAGGAATATCTAATAAACTAAGTTAAGGGTTGTAACTATTATTTCCCTAGATGGTTTGAAAATTGATTGATAGATTTTCCATAGTAATAAATAAATAAATTATTGGTTTAAGAAAAATTAGTTCAATCATAAATATTTTTGGGGCAGGCGCAAAATATTAAATAACATTAGGCCAGTCGACAAGTGCCTTACTGTGGAAACAATTGGGCGAGCTAAAGAATCTTTTAATAGCTTTATTTGGACTTCAAGAAATAGGTACTAATTTAGCACCACTTGTTGAGACACCGTACGTAATATTCGTGAATAGGTTAGTTTGGGTTTACTTTAGGGCAAATTATCAAGTTATCGAAAATTAAGTAGAATAAATAGTCTACAGAAAAGATCTAATTCATTTGTTCTGTACATGGATTGGTTGCAGAGTTACAGCCAAAAAAGTCCGCACTATAGAGAGGCCGTTTCAAATTTGGTGTTAACTACCATCGGGGGGGGGGGATCTTAGTAAAATTAGTGTTCAACCCCAAAATTACCCCCAAATAGTTCTGCCCTGCTGCAAATTGTTCAGTACTTTCCTCGTAATAAGTGATAAAAAGTTGCACGACCTAGAGCGTCTGATTTTCGTGGGGAGGGAGGTGGAAAAGGAATAAAATAGTTTTATTAGTTTTTTGCAAATATCTTGAGAACCTTGAGGTCTAGCGCAAACATTACCATGTACAAACTTAATCTACAATAAATTTGAAACAAAAAAGGTCATGAGCATTTTTGTGCTACAGATAAGGGTTACGGAGATATAGAAGGAGTACGTCATTTTCGCTTTTTTTACCAAACTGTAAAGTAATAGTATTTTGCCCCTTCGATATCGCTGTAACCCTTATCTGCAGCACAAAAATGCATAGGACCTTTTTTGTTCAAAATTTAATTAAGATGAATTTTGTACTAAATAATGTTTGCGCTAGACCTCATGGTTCTCGAGATATTTGCAGAAAACTGTTCAAACGTACCAGTTTATCTCCTTCCCCCCCACTCACGAAAATCCAAAGCTCTAGGTCATGCATCTTTTTATCACTTATTACGAGGAGGGTATACAACAATTTTTTAACTATCTCCTTTGTTGGCTCGAGAAATAAATTTCCAGTTTTAAGCCTAACTTCCGAAATTGTTTAAAAAATGAGAAATTGCCGATTGCCTTCTACAGTTGACGGACTACCAAAAATGTTCTACACAAACATTATTAATTATTATGACACTTTTCAAACTTTTAATCTTAAGAAAAGCGTCTCTAATTAGATTTGTTCCTTCATAGAGTACTTTTTGGCAAAACAATGACAGCAACTACAGCACAAAAAGAATTTCTATCTAGCGAGAGAAATAAGAATTGGTCGATATTACCATTCTGTGCGGCAAGTTTGTAACTGAAGGCTTCATAGTAAAACAAACTTCCGAAGATGCTGACACTTTCATAATCATAATTAATACAGCTATTGAGGGGCCTAACAAACTCAAGTCGGTTATTGTAGTAGTCGAGGGCATTGATTATTAGTTACTCTCATTACCTTTTCTGTCAACTTGGTACTGTCATCCATCTTTAATTTAAAGCAAGAAATGAGGTTTTCACTGAAGTTTTTCAGGAGAAGTAATAGTTTCGTCAAAAATTACTACCGTCGAGGAGCAATCTTAAGAAGTAAATAAATAATGCAAAATATATACCGCGCGCCCCTAAATATAGTTACAACTCCGCAACCTATCGATTTACAAAGCAAAAGAATAGAACCTTTTTTGTTGACAATTTACTTTACTTCATATTTGATAACTTGAAATTTCGCTCTAAAGTGAACCAAAACTAAGATATTCACAAATATCTTAGAAATGTCTTTTCTGGAGTGGGTTTTCCAATATGGTAGCTAGATTCGGGATCGGTAGACGATGCGAAATTATATTTATATTGTCAAAAAAATAATGGAAAACAATAAAGATAATAGTACAGAATGTAAGTCACTCGATCAAACGTAATTGCGGCATCTCCTAAATCCAATGGAAATAACATCAACGATGCAGTGCATAGAAAATACAATTTAACAGCAAATTTTGAAGTGCTTTGCATATAAATTAATTTAGCATTAGTGTTAATGTATGTAACATCATGATGGACTACGCATCACCGTCACTAAAATCCACGTAAATACTTAATGATTGATTTTGTACGTCAACTGTTTAATTAATGGAAATACTATAAATTGCAAGAGGATATCCGTTTAAAATTTGAAGATTTGGCGGCTGAAATAAAGTTAAAACAAATATACCTTTTATACCTCTTGGTATCTAATATAAAAATCGAATTACATAAGTGAACTTTTTCGATATAAAAAATCGTTACCAAAGAGGGAAACGACTACAGAACAATATTATTTCACAAAGTTGGATACACATAAGAAGCCGTCCTATCACAACATAGGCAAATGTTTTCAGTCAGAAAGCCAATAGATGCTAAATAAATATTGGAAAAACATAAATATAGAAATGTCTTTTTGTTTAGTTTACGAATGGATAAAAAATCGACATCGTATTGTTGACGAAAAAAATTTTAATGTAAATTTTAATAAATTGAATAATGGATTATTTTATCGACAACATTAATTATTATTGTTAGTGTGCGCAATTTTGTAATAATTACAATACGATAATAAATAAATGATTGCGTATCGTAATTAGAGACTTTTCGATTTTACAGTTCACATAATTTTCCAATAACGCGTATTCGAATATAATTAATAAAAATAATATTCGAACTATTGTAGCGATAAAGATTTGAAACCATCGAAATTACGTCCCTATTTAAATGATTTCATTTATCTCTTCATAATCCACCAATTAAAAACGCAGATGGCACATGGGCAAAAAGTAACATTTAAAAGGCTAACAGATATGCTGAACATCTTGAAAAAACTTTTCAACCGAACGAAGGTGAACGTTTTCAATTGGGAAAATCTTATCCAGGAAGAAGATAATATCAGACCCACTAGTCCAAAAGAAATAACATCAGAAATTAAATATAACATCAACGCGAAGAAAACTCCAGGGTTTGACTTAATTACTGGGGAAATTCTAAAACAACTTCCTCGTAAAGCAATCGTTAAACTTACCCATCTTATTAATGCAACATTTAGATTAAAATACGTACCAAAGATATGGAAAGTGGCAGAAGTTATGGTGATTCCTAAACCGGGAAAACCACTAAATGAAGTCTCGTCTTACAGGCCAATTTCCTTACTTCCTATAATTTACAAATTATTCGAAAAAATACTTCTTAAGAGATTGAAACGTATCATTGAAGAAAACAACATAATTCCAGATCACCAGTTTGGCTTTAGAGAGAGTCACTCAACAATAGACCAAGTTCATAGGATCGTAGACATAATTAAAAAGTCCTTGGAAGAAAGAAAAGTGTGCTCTACCGTCTTCCTCGATGTAGCGCAGGCTTTTGATAGGGTTTGACACGAGGGCCTGAACTATAAATTAAGCAAGCTTTTACCCAAACAGTTCTCACAGTTGTTGACATCTTATATTTCGGATAGAGCGTTTAGATTAAGTTCTTAGAATCCAAGAAATACTAGTGAGTCAATCCTTGGTTAAATTTTGTAGTAGTAATTTAAATTTGAAGAAAATTACTCATTGATCAGATAATGATCAGATTGTAATGTCAGTAAAATGCATGTACATGTACAAGTATTTTATTATAATAAAAAAAAATTTATCTCTTAAAAATATTAGCCATGCTTCCCAGTGTTTTAATTGTAGCAAGTCATTACACTTGGAGAAATCTAAAAGATTCTTCATATTTTGAATAAAATACTTCCACCCGACTTAGGTAGTAATAGTAATTAGAATTAACCAATTCATATCGACTAATTTAATGCGATGAAGTCGAAGAATGATTAATCAGACTTTGAGATTTTTATTTCTTTTATCTGAGTCTTGAAGACATTAGCACTCGTCTCCATGGAGCGGAAAATTTGAATTTCATTCTCGATTACTACACATCGATGCTTACAATATAGTTAATATTGCAATGGAAAGGCACATCCACTTCCACTATCCTAACTATCCACCCTCGTAACATTTACTCGCGTTTGGAGTCAACATAAAGTCACTCTTTCACGTTATTCCTTTTCGATAAGATGGACCGCGACGCGAGCAGCTCGAAAGATGCAACAACTGTTACAGTTTACATTAGAAAATAAATTTCAAAAAGATCGACGAGTTGGGTACACAAAGAAATGCACACAGTGAAGTGTCTGGACTTCGATACACTACACAAACACAATAATATTAATTTATTAAAAGAGTTCTTATCCTTACGTAGTTAGAATTAGAAAACAGTTTGTATGTAGTGATTAACAAAATTAAAAAAGACTAGTTTACACAATATTAAACGTGGGATGCAGAACACAATTCTTGGACCTAACGTTGTTCCTCGTTTGTATTAATTCTATATCTAGGCCCACAAGTTACACTTTGGCTTTACAAAATCTAGACAAGTTACAAATTGCTTGATACGTACATACAGTGTGTTCATTTAAAAACTTGCCACATGGAATAATTCGAAATCTAATTGATACACGCTTTTAAGACAAAACACGTCGATTTAGATCTGAGAGGAACTTCAAAACCCCCAGCAACCCCTTCTTGGCAATATCTAATGTGTGATACATCATTTTAAAGGGCATCAAAAACATAATCGTCTGTGAAAATTAAATCAAAATCGGATCATAATTTCTTGAGATACAGAACAATATACAGAACAAATCAATATTTCGATTTTGAGTTATTTCAGGTGAGAAGTTTTCAAACGACCACATATTAACGTTTAGGTTAGACTCGAATTTAAATAATTCTTTTGAACTTTTTATTTCAACCCAAGTAGCAACTGAAGACACTCTGATAGAGAAAATGAAACACTCGCCCTGTACCGAGCGTTTCGGTGGATACAAAATCAATATAATGAAACTGTAGGCAATTAACAAGAAGAATTTGTTAAACAATTTAAAAAAAGAATAAAAATGTTTTGGTTTTGGTGAACGTCGAAATTCGTTCGTCTTAACAAATTTTGAATTTTATTCTAGAAAAGCGTATATTTTCTAACAAATAACATTCAGTGCCTACCACAAGAGATGCACGATAGTGGTTCGGCAGAGCGTGAAAAGCACAAGGGTTTACACAATTTATTAAGTTTTCACATACAATACAAAACGATATCAGTAAAAATTGAGTACAATAAATAACAATTTTTTAAACTTCTTTTCAGAAATCTCGAAATTAAATCAATTTCTCGAAGCGTAACAAATTTTCGGTTGGTAAAAAGACGAAGTCGAAAAAAGCAAAAAACATTATTCAAGTGGGTGTTAATAAATCTTGCGTTTCAAGTGACCAAAAGGCCACTTCCAATATACCGGTCAGCAATGTTTTTGCTATAGTGCAAAAATTTAACGTAGTGATGTAAAAAAACAGATATATTTTGAGACTTATGACGCCAATTCAAGTTCTTTTTTACAAACTTTATTGCCAATACGTGGACATCAATAGTTTGGTAAATAAACGGCTCCCTTTTATAAAGAAACGAAATACTTTCCCATCACATTGAAGCAACAAACTCACAAATTTAAGCTATAGAAATTTGTTTGGTAAAATATTGAGTACCTATTAAAAATGTTTTCAACAAAAATCTATTTTTTGCCTCAAAGAGGATGTTAATGTTACGCTAATAAATATAAGTTGTTAATTGTTGATTAACATGCAATAAAGTTTATTTTAGTAACTTCTACAAAACATCAAGATATTTTAAGTTCAAACACCCTCGAGATACTGTTAAAGTATGTTTTTCTTCAACGGCAAATTTTCACAAATGGAAAGTTTTAGTAAAATAAATTTTGTGGAAATTAATAGACGAAAAAATAATACTTATACCGAGCAGAGGCTGTCATTTCCACCAATCTTTCAGTAAAACTCGATTCCGTAATAATAACGTGATTTAAAAAAGCGAATGTTTACTGTCGAACTGAAAAACGTTTCAAGATCGTTTTTGTGCAAGGAGCTTAAGCTTATAACTTAACTTCTTTAGAAAGTTTCTTATTCTCTTTCTAGCACTCCAAACAAGATTTAAAATACTGCTCATCTAAAGAACTAAAGTTGGGAAAAAAGCTAATCTGCACTATAAATTTTAATGCAGATTTATAGAGAAAAATTAATAGAGAAGAATTTTGTTTTGAAATTCTTTTAGCTTAACTACTGCAGCGTTACTGCATGTAAATTCGTAAAATTATGTAAATTAATATGAGAGAAAAACAGTTGCGAAGTACTAATACTATCTGTGCTTCCGCGCAAGTTGCTAAGATGGCAGGCGAAGGAAGTTATATTACGTCTAGCAACTGCTCAAGGCGCACGAATCATGCGGGCGCAAAATTAGAAAGGCGAAATAAGTGTTAAAACAAATTATTCTTGTATAATACGTAGAGTTGCATCACAACCTTAGGTAGCTTTTCTGATATTGGGCGCACTCAGGAAGTTCTGAGAGCTGCAGCGCTTCATTAAAGTGGTTTACGTTTATTGGTTGTTATATGAAGCGCTACAGTTCCCTGAATGCGCCCATTGGTTACAGCATACCCGATTCTTCAAACTTTATCATTTGGTGGACTTATAATAGTTTCTTTGTAATTATGAAAAGGTGAAATAAATAAAATGTTTTTTTGGTATAAAAAATGCTTAATTTCACAGTACAAAAATATGTATGAAAATTCTTAAGATTGATATATAAGCTCTGCTGACATTGAAAATTCGAAAACAATTTGCCCGCGGCGCTAGAGCGCCCGTAGAAAGTCGAATTAAAAAAATTTGATAGAAAACAAATTTCGCCAGAATTCTCTGAGAAAGAAATGGGCGCACCGATTTTACTTATTCCGAGGTGCTGAATATGTAGCTACACCACTGGTCTAGTCTATCTTGGATGAGAAAGTCGCCCATGCAAATATTTCAGAAGCAGCAAGACAAACATGTTCGGTCGGGCAATTTTAAAAATTGAGTCATATCAAAATGACGTCAAATTATAAGCGTGGGTTAACACTTAACTTTCTTATTTATTAACGCGAAGGTGAAGTCGTTGCATTTGGTTAGCCTCATGCTCCTAAAGCTTGAAGACAGGCTCGAATCGGTCAGCAAAAATCAGTTTATGAATGAAATACGAATTTAATGGTTTTGAGCATTTTAAAAGACGGGACCTACATATTTGCGTGGGTTACGAATCGCCCGACGAAGGTGTTTGAACATAGAAACATCTAGCGGTGTCATCCGGAATCGAACCAAGAACATCCGGACCTGAATTCGACGCTCTTAGCCGCTCGATAACCCTGGTCTAGACCACTCATTGTAATAACATTAAATTGAAAAATACCGGCGTGCCTATGGATTCATTTTTAATAGTTGTCGAAGCCACGGCAATGGCTACTATACAACTTGCCATGACTTCGACAACTACTAAAAACGATTATCCATCCATATTCCATCTATATGGTCCATCCATATTCCCTCCCATGAGTCCTATATATGTAGATTAATCAGCGATCGGGTCTTTAGGCTCTCAATAGTCGCCAAAACAGCCCGTAACCTCTTCTAAATCGTACATCGAAGAGGGCCTTTTAAAGTCAGAAATGAGTTCTGGCTGTTTAAATACGGAAATGGAACTACAGATTAGAGCAGCGCAACGCGCAAGGTCAAAAGACCATCTGTTTATTGGCTCTAAATGTTACTATTTTTAAAAATTCGAAAAAAAGCTTTATTACATTGATGTTTTGATATGAAGCATATTGTAAAAACATATTATTAGGTAGGTACAGAGTACAGACCAAAAAATGTAAGTCAACGTACTTTTGACCTGGACTTTTAGAGGTAGGTATAAAAGCTCACGTTTACTCGCAAATTACACACACGTACGGATTTTATATTTGATGCTCTAATTACACTCAGACAATGCTTTTCATCACACGTTAAACCGAAAACCATATAATATATAATTTATTTAAAAATTATATCGCTATTATTTATGCATCACTAAAAACTATGTAGTACGTAGTACGTACATCAAAGGATATTATCTATGTATTGCTTGTATCTGATGCTAATGTATACAGGTCTATGCAAATATGACAATAGAATGATTGATGTAAAATAAAATAACAAATATGTCGCCTCTACACCTTTTTTTACATAATAATATGCTTTTTACATTACCAATAACCGAGAAGGTAAAATCTTTCCAATCACAAAGAGAATTGTATCAAAAAGAAATTTTTTACATTATTGGGTTATTATATAAATATTCTCATTATAAAAATCAATAAACAAGTCGAGTCTTCTTTGTCATTTTACAGGAGGATGCTCAATGACTTGAGACAATATTTATTAAAGATTTGTTTAAATTTTAAATAAATATTTAACAAAATATTTAATTTGATGTTTAGGCATCGAACAAATCGGGCATCCCTTGTTTGCCATTTTAGCTTCAAATTTAATAAATTTGAGAGCACAATAAGCGAAGCTTTAAATTTTTATTTACCTAAATTTAAATATATTAGAAAAGGGCTTTAATAATAAATTTCGCACCAAATATTTATATCGAGTGAAATTTTAGATGGTTTAATGGTAGAAAAACTTCGCTATTATTTGCACATTTTCAACGTTCCCATAAATTGAATGTAGAAAAATGATCGAAAGTAGCAAAATCATTATTTAGGACCACAGTCATTTTGTAAGATTGCTATCAGTGATATCCAACATTTCCTTCATTGGGTATACAGTGTGTTTCGTTAATAATACTGACTCATTCAAAAAGCCATCTGATTAGGTTTCCAACTAAATTTGGCACTGATGAGATGGCCCCTAAAAATGCTTTTCTCCTATTATGAGCACTCTCAACATCAAATTGTGAACATTAGTTTTAGACACTTTAGAAAGGAATATTAATTGAAAACGAAGATAAATAAAAAGTTGTTAAGGTAACGGTTCGTACTTTACCTCATGTGTAAAAAAATCCAAAAAAACTGTTTGGAACGAGCGTCGGTAGAACCCGAATCGAAACTTGGAGATCGAAATTTATGTGTAAGTAAGCAAACGCCATTAAACTACAATACGCTCTTAGTTTTATGATAAAAGATGTAAGCCAAGCAAGTATTTAATAATGGGATGATGGAGGAACGAATGAATAATAGTTGAAAGTTAAAATTGATCTAAAATTAATGGTATCTAGAAATAACATAGATTAAATAATGGTAGCATGTTATAAGAGCGTCGGTATTCAGATTAGTGATTGTATTCTAAAAGATTTATCATTCGCTAGCATTTGTGATCATTCTCATAATTGGTTTAGCGAAAGGGTCGCTGGCAGTTATTAATAGCAACAAAACAAGCGGGTGTCTTCTTGGTATATAAACTATAATTAATCAAGAAAGTATAATAGAAAATTACAGTGTTATCAACACGTGAAGACGTCTTAAATTTTATAGTATCGAATATCGATATATCCGCCCTTCTGCTTCTATCAACGACACTAATCGTGTATTCTACACGCAACTTAAAGTTAATGATAATAATAATAGACATTTTTAAACGGAGTCGAAGGCGTCGCATTTTTGCACGTAACAAAACTCGCGCAGCTTTAATAAATTGTTCTTGGACCAATTGCCACACTTTAGAAAAGAGGCCGAAATTAACTATACGACGTAGTGTCACACTGTTAAAATTTATCCAGTAGTACAAAAAAGGGTGCTTCTATCTCGGGGGTCAGTGTAGATATTCAAGAATGTTCCCAAATGGTAAGGCTAAGGCTATCCATTGAGATAAAGAATTGGTATTTCGCAGAAACTTGTCGGTCGGTTTTGAGTCGACTTAGGTGCGTAAAAGGGTCAAATTGTAGATTAAAGGCTACGTAGTGCACATATTTCGGTGCAGTGCCGCACCAGCGGTCAGCGGTTTTCAGGACGCAGCATCGGTTCACTAGGCGCCACGCTAGTATGCTTTGATGAGATGATGGGTAACCATCTAAGCAACGACCGTATTTCGATAAGTACGATGAGCTGCGTTCCAACCTGTAATTGAGGCAAAAGCACTGTTGGCTAGTTCGCAATCTAAATAAATAAGGAACAGTCTAAAAATAGTAGCATTATCTTAATTTTAGTCTATTATTCATACTATGATACAAATCTCCCCTAAATGTGCAAACTCTCTTCTCTGGTCATCAATCATCAGACATTGTCACTTGAGAAAACCTTCATGTACAGTGTGCATCAACTGGAGAAGCATCAAATATCATAAAAACGCTTCAAAATTTTCCCACTTCTATTACATTCAATCATTGGAAGTTTTCCGGTATATTTTAAACAGCTTTCAATACATTATACATTCTTTGAATTACTTTACTTAGTTCTCTATTACTTACTATCAGTTTCTTATAATATTACGAATTCACAATTGAATTTTTGGTACTTATCTTCAACCCAAAGAAAGTCTGACTTTCCTGATATTAGCGACATGCCGCGCTTCTCGTTTCTGCATATTTCTTTATTTAGTGGTGTTTACCAAAATAAAAAGCAATTTAAAATTCATGAAATTAACTGTGGTTTATTTATTATGTAATAAGAACCACCAAACATCCCCTGTCCTAACTGTTGCGACAATCAAAGCATCTACTAACGAATTAAGAAATCTCTTCTTTCTTCGTATTCCAATTACATAACGAATGAGAGAAACAAAAAATGAATCAAGTGGCATTATAGTTTCAAGTTAAAAAATACGTAGTTTTTCCCCAAAAAGGCATAAAAACGAAAACGTAACACACAACTTTCTGACTATGGGTACGTTTTGAATATTTATGTAATTCTAAATTCACAAGGTATTTGTGCTAGTTGATAGCTCTTCGTCCGTTCATTTTGTCAGTAAGACAGAAATTAATAATAAACTCGAGAATCGCTTATTAAAAGACAATTTTAAAATTTAGAAATAAACTCCCGAAAGAAGGGTCAATATCGTTAAATCTCGTATTTGCAAACTTCCCATTAAGTAGTCTGTAAACTCAGTGGAGAAAGAACAAATTTCAATTAAAGATAAGATAATGCTTTTAAATGAAACAAGGATTAGAAAGAGGTTTCTAATTTATGAACCCCAAATGGTGGCGGCTACCAACAGTTAATTTCAACTGTGTAGATGGGGCGGCAATACGAATTCGTCTAATTACTGGTAACTAACAGGAGGTCGAGGGGCGATAAACTGCTCATTAAGAAGCGATGCGGGAAGGTTGTTAGATTTTGGATATATTATATATAGTCTACAACAAGGAAATTAACGTCGTTTTGACAGTAATAAGACGAAATTACAAATTTCGATCAAATTATCTCAGTCGTTTGGTGGGTATTAAAAATGAATTAAAAGTACTCGGAAATGCACAGTAACCCCATTCAATTTCCGCCCCAGAACTGACTCACTCATTTATTTATCTTAAATGTAATGAAATTTCTGTTCACTTTGAATAAAATTTTAAGTAACAAACCTAAAACAGCTCGGTTAATATGTAGTCCGTAGATTACCATTAATAAAAGGGGAATTCAAAGAGTGGGCGTCCAACTGGAAGACTATCTAAATTTGCAAAAGTGTAAGGAACTGCGCGTAAATAAATTCAATAAGCGCCCAACTTGCTTTCCCTAAAACTCCTAACTTGTTTTGTAAACAAAAACCGTTGTTTAAATGTACAAATATTCCAGTTTTATTAAATTCGTATTAATAAAGAAACGCTGTCAAGTTAAATGTCTGCCACGTCGTGTTATTTTATTCTAAAAGTAGACAAAAAGACTGGTGGAAAATTAATGTTAAGAGATTGATACAGGTAAACGTTTTTGATGCGCAAATTAAAATTCTTGCGCCGATTTCGTTTCTCAAATTATCCCAAAAAATGCTAAACACTCATAAAAGTGAAAAAGCATTGATTATGTGAATTTTAAAATGTTTAGTGCGGCCATTTTCTTTTACGATATTTGCCTTAAAATATCATTACATCCAAGCGCTCGTTGGAGAAGAACCACATTATCATTACGTCCACTGATGTACTTACGTTATAAGATTGTGAAGAATATGCATTTATCTACAAAAATACCGCGGGAAAAAAATTAAATGGTTTTTGAAATGTTTTCCAATGGCGTAATTATAATGAAAAAGTGCCAAACAACGTTATTTACTTCAAATTTAATTCGAGGGAGGACATTGACATCTAGTATGCCTACTAGGCAGTTTTCCACGTAGTATACTCGCGAAAAACTTATATCGCTCTTCACAAAACCCAAATTTTGTATTAAGCCCGAGTCTCTCGGTAAGAATTTCCATCAATATTTTGATAAAAACTGTTACAAAAACTGCTTTTATCGCGTTAAGGGCCTTTAGTACAAAAACAAACATTTATTCCATTACCAAAATCCAACAACGCAACCTCGTGTAAGGATTATCGTCTCATCAGTCTAATGAGCCACTTTTTAAAACTTTTTCTTCGAGTTCTACACACAAGGCTTTATAAAAAAATGTGAAGAAATAAGTGGAGTCAGTCAATTCGGATTTAAGAGCGGATTTGGAACTAGAGAAGCCATATTCAGTCTCCAAACATTGGTCCAGGGCTGCCAAGGCCAAAGAAAGGATGTCTATGTTTGTTTCATCGACTACGAGAAGGCATTCGATAACGTTAAGCACAATCTTCTGATAACATACCTTAGAGATTTGGGACTGGATGAAAAAGACATAAGGTTGATCGGTAATCTGTATTGGCAGCAAAAAGCAGAAATTCGAATCAGTAACGCTGGAACAACTGAAGAGTTTAGAATTAAAAAAGGCGTTCGCCAAGGATGCATCCTGTCCCCAATGCTATTCAAACTGTACGTAGAAAAGGCATTCTCCGAATCAATCGCAGATAGCCCCTTGGGCATTAGAGTGAACGGAATCCCCATTAACAATATCCGATATGCTGATGATACCGCAATATTGGCAGATAATGCGCAGGACCTCCAAAGTCTACTAAATCGGGTCAATGAAGAAAGCCAAAGAATAGGTCTAAGGATTAACATCAGCAAAACCAAGTTTATGATTGTTAGTAGGAACGATACTCCACACATTCGAATACATATTAATGAAGAGAACATAGAACAGGTCACAAAGTTTAAATACTTGGGACGCATGATTAACAAAGAATGGGAGCCGGATCAGGAAATAAGATGCAGGATTGAACAGGCTAGAACAACCTTCCTACGACTTCGAAAGTTTCTTACAGACAAGAATTTAAACTTCAGAGATATAGGATGGCAAAATGCTACGTATGGTCAGTTCTTCTGTACGGAGTTGAGGCGTGGACGTTGAAAGTAACAGTCATCAACAAAATCGAAGCCTTCGAAATGTGGATCCTGCGACGAATGTTGAAGGTGTCGTGGGTCGACCGCGTAAGAAACGAGGAATTTCTCCGAAGAGCCGGTCTAGCAGAACGACAACTTTTCGAAAATATCAAAAAGAGAAAAATAGGCTATCTCGGACACATACTACGTGGGGAACGCTACCACTTTCAGCAGCGCCTCATTCTTCAAGGTAAAATTGAAGGAGGAAGAAGAGGAATAGGCAGAAAAAAACTATCGTGGCTAAGAAATATTCGTCAATGGACAGGGATAAAGGACTTCCAAACACTACAAAAGGCTGCAATTGATAGAATCATCTGATAAGAAAACGACTCAAGATGAACGCCTACGCAGGAATCTGCATGGCACTTTAAGAAGAAGAAGAGTACAAATTTTCCGAAATATTTTGTTAAAAACTTTCAGCGTCATAGAGTCGGTTTCACTCAGATTTTAACTAACAAAAATAAATCTACCTTTGATATTGGAGGGGCTACGCCGATTGGAAATTCGAGCCTTACCTGAAACAAAAAACAAAAAATAAGTAACCATTAAACAAATAGTAAATAATTATTAAAAATAATATGTAATTCCATATTTATATTATTTAAATAAAAACAAATTAACTGAAATCTTCAGAACCTAAATTTAGTAATTACAAATAGCATCCAATACTTGGGAATACTGCCGTTTTCAGAAAAATCGGTAACAATTTTGAAGAAAAAAGTGGCGAAAACTATATATTGACCCCCCCCCCGCACTTCCATGTATTCTCAATTTTATTACCTATATTGTAATTCGACCTTTGTGTTGTCAAACACAACCAAACAAATTTTGAATATTTTAATCAAACTACTTGGAAGTGACGGTGTTTCTGGAAGAAGGCGAATATTCCTCATTTTTAACCATCTCCCTAGTTCCATCTTTTTTTTTAATCCTTGGCTCGAATTATCTTTATCCATTATTTTCTCTTTTTAATAACGAAGAAACGAGGTGATAGCAGCTGCGGAGAGCTGGTTAAAATACCTTGTTATTGCTGCTACAGTACGCTAAGGTCAAACTCGGAAATTGAAAAAATAAAATAACTTGAAACACAAGTCACAAATGTTGAACTTTGCCCTAATGCTAAAATAAGAACCGTGACCCTGCCCTGAAAGCTCGGGCATAAAATGTAATAGATAAGCTTTGTCTACTGCATGAATTGCGAATTGCTCAAGGGTATTTTCTGAAAACAGAATAGACAATGAAAAAAAATCAACTAAAGAGATCTGGAAGATAACTGATGGTAGACAGTAGACAGAAACACACGACTATTTAAAATTATTTTAGTAAAGAGGAACTTGAGATTACGCAAATTGAAAATGGAATAATTGGAATGGAAAATTCTCCAAAATCTTCTAAACTAAAAAAATAGATTGATAGATTTAACGGGAAGCACGAAAATTACTGTGAGAATGTTTACCAACCTAATAGTAATTTATCTGCGTTTGTCAGGATCACAACCCACAGTAGTTTCCCTTCGTTTACTACTTCGAGGATGAAGCATCGACAAAGAAGCCCAGAGCAACATTTATAATCGTCCTAATATAATTTATATGCCCGATTAAATACCAACAAACCTCAACCACATCGAAATGCCACGTGTCTGAAAATTCACTTTGATAAGTGAAGGTTTGAGAGACATTAACGGAGAACTTTTTACATTACTTTTTTGTATGTTCGAGGCTCGTTAAGAGTCAAAATTTCGTAATAAAAACTACCATTATCAAAAGTTTCAAAGTTTAATTTAAAAGAAATAACGCATTCATAAAAAGATAAATTGAAGTTAAAAAAAACTTTTCCATTTAAGATATTCGTAAGACAAACGGATGGATGATTCTGTTGTATCGTACGGCGTGGCACGTAAAACGTTGCGGCGGCAAGGGGCCCGTCATTCGCTGCTGGCAGCAAAGAAAGAAAACGACTGTCAGTTGCAATATCCCATTAAGCAATCGTAAGCAATGCGTTTGACGAAAACGAAGAAAAAAAATTACAATAATACAAATCATTTTATTCTCATAGATTTGAAATTTACAAGCCCCCAGTCGAGTAACAAACTGGTCTCGTCGGAATAAAACTTCTGAATTTGTTACAAGAAAATTAATTTCAACTTGCCCAACTTATTTGGAGGGTTGCCTTATCTGATTAAGAAGAAAGTTCAGTTAAATATATTCAGTTACGAAAGATCAATGATCATAATCAACAACGAAATAAATCTAATTGTTGGTTTAAACTGAAAAAGTTGAGAAAAACGGATGTACACGCCATACCATCTAACCCTTCCTTATCGATTATTGTTACTTCTGTTTATTTATTAACAAAACTGTCGCCCCTTTATTTATTCTTTTAGAAAAAAGAAGTTAGGAAAAACAAAAGCATTCCTACACGTTTGCTTTTCACGCATCTTTCGGGACAGGCTCGTTTTTATCATAAATATTTTTCACCGTTACTGTTACCACCATATCGGGGACGGTAAGGGGTGAGTCTTAACCCTCGAACGAAAATCAGATAAGTTTATAATTAGTACGTTTAGATAATACATAATTTTATTACGCCAAAATTTAATGTGTTCTCGACTAAATTGTTTGCTACAGGATTAACCAACAACAAACAAATTCCTTCAACTAACTAAAACAATTAGTTGGATTGAACCGTAATAACGTAAGTGACATTTCGTTTGCCTCCTTAATTTTTAATGTAAATTCTAATTAATTAATACACCAGCGGTATAAACTTAACGTTGAGCTTTGAAAGACGAAATTTAATAACTCCTTGTCTTAACCTTCTTTTGACAGGTGATAGCTGTACTTAATAACACGTCACGCACTTAATTTCGAACCTTCATTTTCCATTAAATTATGCTTTAGCGAGTAAAAATAACTAAAAATAAATAAAATAAGTGTATAGTGCCTATTTAAAGTATAATAAATATACAATTGTTAATTAAGGCGTCTTTTAAAAACACTACAGCCGAAGTTTACTATTTAGTTATAGTCCAATCCATTTAAGGTTGCGAATGGCCATCTCCTAACTGTTGTAAGATGAGCCCATAGTAATACAAGACTAAAGTCCATTCAATTTCAAGATGCAGTAGACATAAACATATACACGAAGGCTGCAAGTATTTGCTGCAATAGCGGGCACATGGAAGGGCTACTAGATTGAACAGAGACGGATTTAGGTAGTAGTGGGTTTTAATATTACTAAAAAAACATTTTTTGTTCTTTAATGTAACCGCCGTGTCTTTAATCTAAAAGTGTTCTATAGTCCTTTCCATTTTAGAAACATTTCGAAATGAAACATTCTCGTCACTAACTAAATTATACATCTGAAAATTCTCACTCAGTACGGCCATGTATTGCCTCGATAATTAGGGCTCGGGACTAATACCTGTAGCCAATTGCAATCGAGCACGATGCTAAATGCAGTGATCACGCACTGATCACGGTTGTCATTTACTGCACCTTGATTTGAATGGACTATCGTTCAATCTTTATCCGTGTGATGCAGATCAGGATCTTCAGTGATGATTTTAAATAATATAAAAGTGTTTTGCGCTATTTGTAATAATACTACCT
This sequence comes from Malthinus flaveolus, assembly GCA_950108345.1. Classification (NCBI taxonomy): domain Eukaryota; kingdom Metazoa; phylum Arthropoda; class Insecta; order Coleoptera; family Cantharidae; genus Malthinus; species Malthinus flaveolus. The sequence goes on from OX467285.1 coordinate 67,315,921, forward strand.
ATATACCAACCAAAATCCTAAACGGAATAGACAAGCAAAACGCAAAAGTGTAAGTATAAGATGCAGCATCGCAGACCCCAGAGCACTCTCCTCCACCACAACAAGCACAAGCCACAAGCTTCACCTTGCCAGATCCGAATACAATAATCTCCTTAGGTGGGTTAAGCCACCCCGAGAGAAAATATCAATCTCAGAGAATTAATTGGCAATTCTGCAGAGCCGAATAATCGACGAGGCCAAACAGTGACTCGCTTAGAATTATAGGAGAGCACGAGGAAACTGAGTTGCAAAAGCATGTGACTATCGTTGATAAAGTTATTTATTATTTTAAATAAATAAACCACAGAAGTCACCGCCCTCCTATCCACCAACCTGACAAAGTTAAATTCCCGAAACAGACTGGCGTAACTTACAATCAGAGAGTAGCTTGGATATACTGCATATTTTTTATAACACAGATATCGAAGACACCTCTTTTGTGCCCTTTCTAGGTGGTCTATGTAAATGCCGTAGTGGGGAGACCATACCACAGAGGCATACTCGAACACAAATGAGTTATAGAGAGTTATAAGTTGTAAATACGAGACTCGATATTTGTAAAACTACGAGAGCTCCCGATAATGAAGCCTAGAGTCCGACTGGTCCTCCTAACAGTTTCAATGATATGTTTATTAAAAGTGGGCTCTGTATCATAGCAGATTCCCAAGTAACCTAGCACTCGAGACGCACACCAACTCTCTCCCTCCGATGCTTTTAAAAATTTTTCGCCGTCTAGTGAAGCGCATGTAATAACACTTCGCGGCATTGAATTCGAACCTACTCTGGAGTCCCACTGAAAGACTGCGTCCAAGTCGTACTTGCAAAGCTCAGCATCGAAATGCGATCAAACTTCTCGAAATAGCTTAAAATCATAAAGCACAAAAACAAAAGAGGGCCAAGATTTGAGCCATGGGGTACTCCAGCATAGGTTTCGAAGCAACGGGACCGATGGCCAGCAAATACAACATACTTAGTTCTTTCGCTAAGATAAGAAGTAAACAGCTGCAGCAAAGGCACCGATAAACCAAAACGGACAACACCAATAACATAAATAGGCCGAGCCTCATCTGAAATTCAATTTACTAGCTCTTATATCCAAGTTATGGGTGTTTATGGGTTAGATACTTGAGATAGGACTGATTTGGAATCGATTCAGGTCAATATACCTCTACGTAAAGTTTGACCGTTTTTAATTTTTCAATTCAGTTTTTGTTTTTTAATTTAGTTTAACCCTCATAATACCGTAGGGGCAATAGAAACCCCAAATGCGTTTAAAAACGCGTATATGAGTTAAGGCGTTTTTCAGGTAAAGTATTATAGATGCCCTTTTTACCCAAGACATTAAAAAATGTTGCTAGTTGTAGGTCAACTGCCAATTTTCACTCTTTAGAAAACCCACAGACACATCTTCCTTGAAATGCATTATTGATGTAGGTAGTTAAGAATTTCCAGATTTTTAATTCATTTTTATCGTCAAAAATTAATGAAAATTAAAAAGTTCAGTTAATAAAAGTTAATAATTAATCATTAAATCGTTAATTACCATTAGTTATAAAATTTGTTCTGTTACGTGTGTTTTTATTAGCTATTTATAATCCTTTTACTCCCATTCTTTCTATTTAGCAGTATGTATTATCCTTATTATTACACATATACGCACTTTTTGATAAGTTTTCTTTCGTTATTGTTATTTTTTATCTAACAGTCTACCACACATGTTAATTTTGATTAGACTACGTCGCATATTAGTACACATCCCCTACATCTTTTCAATTTCGTTCCTTTCCAGTTTTCAATGTTGCGAAATGTCTCTCTAATTTTTTTATTTTTAAGGTTTTAAAGTGAACGAAAAAAAATAATATTTTTTCATTTCAAGTTAAAATAGCAGGGGATGTATGCTTCAATCAAATATTTCAGTAAAAAATACCCCAATCCTAATTAATTCGGCCTTTTAAAAATGCATAGGCAATTTTAATCACCAAATTGGTTGTTACCCATGTATAGTGTAATGTATTTTCAACTGAAAGCAATTCGAATAACAAAAAAAAGGTCTTTCAAAAGCTGCGCCCGTAATTTGTATCTTAATTAAAATGCCTTATGAACGTAAAACTTTTAAAACCATACATGACCTAACGTTATTATTAAAAACTGTCGTGAAGTTTCTAAGCAATTTTAAGTTTAGTGAATTTTAATGAAAAACTTTTACAATTTCAATGTTTTATTTATTTTATTTCATAACCCAGAGATGTGCAACATAGTAGATTTAATTAAAGGCTACAGCAATCCTAAGAGTAATTTCTCAGACATTCATTACGTGTAGTACACTGAAAACACAATTAGGTGGAGCTCGACACCAATGGCTTCGCGATCGCAATGGTACTAAATCGCCATTTTCAAATTATTCAAATTTAGTGCCTTAAAATTTGCGATATAAATCAAAATTTTAATTTAAAAAAAGAATTGATACGTTACTTATACACGAATAAAGCGACATAATAAAACTGCGCTAACTTTTAACGAGAAATATCAAAATATAAGCTTATGTAGCAGATTTTAGAGACAGGAATAATTATAAAATCGTTGCAGAACTGCAAAGTCAGCGAACAGGAAGTATCCAAGCCCCAGAATACAATACTATCCTGTTTTACATAATAGGAAGGAGAGTGTACCGAAAATTAGCTTTCATATACAAAGAGCTAGACGCACCACATTTTCGTGTTTAAAATTACACGGCACCTTAGCAGTTAGTTCTATCTGTTCTATTCATATTATTTAGTAGAATTGAATTTGCATAATGTCCCTTTTTGCGATGCACAAAATACATTTTTCACATTCAATAATTCTTTTATATAAAATTTAACTGCAACAGGCCATAAGAAAATCTGCATTTACAATCAATTTACTTATTTAAAGATATAGTTAATGTAAAGAAAGCAGTAAACTGTTGGAGAAAAATGTTTCTTATATCTCATTCTGCTTCTGTGCACGGTTCTCGTTGTGTTGCAGCAACATCAATCGCTTAGTTCAGTTAGTTTTGACAGCAGATATATGATGTAGAATTTAGTTAATGCGTTTGGTAGGTACCGGAAAAGGCATTGCACTTTGCAGCGCATACTATTTATATAAGAAAAAAGTAGTGATTAATGGAAAATTATTACTTCTGCAACATAAAATTTATAAATTTAAGATGGATAAAGCCTCAATTTTAAAAAATCGAACATGTATATTATAACACAAAGAGCTTGATGTGAATCACATAGTTTTCCCATTCACTTAATTTCAAAAGCATTAGCTAAGTATCTTTGGTATGATGATACGTGCTGAAGGGCCCTGAAAGGTACTTACTGGTTAAAAACATGGAGAGCACACTAATTGTCGGGTGTGTTAAATCATTGCAAAAATAGCGCAATTAGATCAATTTATTTCAACCCTCTCATTAACCCCATCGCAATACTTTTATTCCCTATCGGTAATGGAAACGCAAAGGTGAAAAGTTCGAGCACTATAAACATTTTATAAAAATTTGATTTTCGGCTGTTCAGATTAGGTAAAAATGGCGAAATCTAATTTTCGACATCGAAATGTTATTATTGACTTGCGAATATTAAGTTTCGAAAATCAAATTTTTGCTTCATTTAATCTTTAGTTATCGCGTTTCTATACAATTATCGTTTAGCACATTTGCAATTTATTTACACTACGTTGTCTTTGTTACAAAACGTATTGATGGTAACAACGTAACAACAGACGCTAGAATGGGTTTAATTAAAATTTCCGAATCATAGAAGAGCGAAGGAAACAAACAAAAATATTTAATCTAATTTTTATTATTTTAAAATTAAACAGAGAAATCGAATTGTAACCAATAAAACAATTCAACTCGCGAAAACTCATCAAAATTTGCATAATCCAGGTATCGTTTTGTGGTAACAACTTATTGTCCAAGTTTCAATAAACAACTCTATTAATTTTATATGATTGTTGGTATAGGTACACACTGAAATAAGCAAAACTTTGCAGACCCAACAGTTCAAATCCCACCAGTTTAATGTAAGACCCCGAGTCACTAAATTGGAAAACTTTACTACGCAAAATAGTATTAGTAGTTTGCCATTATCTTCCGAAAGGTGACCTCGTTACTTAATAATTATTTTTAAATGCTACTACGTAGATCTCAGCTCCTTTAACATTAAAATAATTAGTAAAATCAAGATTATCGCCAATGTTGCGCAGGTTTCAGTTTTAAATAAATAAAAACAAAATTAGAAATTCCGAACAGTTTAGAAATGAAGTTCACGCCTGATAAGGCAGGTAAGCGTGAAGTCCAATATATCATTTCCTTTCAGTTTTGAACGCTATTTTTCATTTTTACTAAAATGGAGCAGTTAGAAATTGCGGCGTGCAATAAGCTGAACTTGTACAATGTAAACATCTTTCAAAACCTCACCGACCTGCGAAGAAAACCAATTTTCGCACAACACCGTAACCAAGGTTTCACACTAATTAAATTCATGGATTGGGCGTCTCTTTTTACCGCTTTCTCGCTTCCCCTACTGCGCATCTAGGGTCGGTGAGGTTTTGAAAGATGTATAAGTACATACATAATATAAAAACTCGATGATAAGTAAAGGACACTATAGCGAACGAGTCAGTGCCTTATAGTATGGCAACAAGCCCTTCTATCTTAATGTTTTCCATTACCGACTCATTCGTTTTTGTAGTTAGATCTACATTTAAAGGTCTTTTCGCACATATTCGTTTTATATCCGCTCATTACAATGATTTACTATCGCTGACAATCCTTATGGTTGAGTATTTTCTTTTTATTACTAATGGACTTCTTTTAACGCATCCGGCGTGATACAAGAGTGCATTAGCTTCGTTTTCAAAATAGTATACCTAGGAAGAATAATTGTCGCCGCATTTAGGAATTAAAATTCAAAACACACGCTCTAGACTTGGCACATCGAGTCTCGTCTATGAACAACTACGAGTAAAGTATAGTGAGAACTAACTTAATTATGCGGCACAAAAAACTTATTGTGGCATGAGCGGATAGGATGAAAATTGTTCTTTTACAGTACACATTGTCAAGAATAAGAGCAACCGAAGCCCCCTCGATGAGCACTGGTAAACTACATTCTCACGTCTGTTCCTATTCTTGACAAGGTTAAATACTCTTAAAACTGCTTGACCACGTTACGCAAAACGTAAGAAATGGAACTTTTCGTATTTTGACGTTTAACGATTTGACGTTATGTAAATCGTATTTTTCCTAATACGATCGGCAGGTTCCACTTATTTTGAAGGCGCTTTCATATTGGTAGAACAGAATTATCATGTTCTTTTGAGCTTTTATTATTTTATTTCAGCTTATAACTAAGTATGAGACTGCTGCTAAATCATCAATTTTAGATGCTAGTCCCGGCAATCTTTTGACCTTATGTTTCAAAAACAGTATCCTTTAGCTTAGGACAAATTTTAAGACTATAACGAAGTGCCATCTTTAATTGTTATAAGACACAATTTACATTAATTGTGGCTCTGAAATTAAAGCGATACAATCCACTCATTGTGGCTCTGCAATTATAGTACGATATAACCTCAATTTCAATCCATTCAAACACACATATAAATGATAACCGATAAATTGAAACTATGAGGCAGCGTTGAATAAACCACCATGAGCAAGGAGATGGTCTTGTAATGTCAGAATTTCTACAGCTGAAGTATTTCCTAGATATCCGTTAAACCTTAAATCAGCAGTATTACCGCAGAGAAGCAGTGTTAGCAAAACTTCTAATAGTTAAGTTCAAAGCGCACATTTCGTTCCGGTAACAAGACTGGCGACTCAAACTGAGGTTTAATTTAAATAAAAGGATACAATTAATAAATACTTATTTTATTTTATATTTTATAATAAAAATCGGAAACTTTTTTATTTGCATTTTTCTAAAAATACAGCAACCCATAGTTGTAAGTAATCATTCCAACGATATAAAAATTTGGTACGCACGCAATTTAAAATAAATTTTTTCACTTCCCCATTTTGTTATTGTCTTACTCTATTATAAGAATTTCATCAAAACTTATTCGTACGTCTTAGCAACAGTATAGTATTCTTCCGCATCTCATCAGTATTCAAACCATAACTTTTCCTAGCAAGTAGATCCTAAAATAATTATTTTACGAACCGAAAACGACAATGAGTTATTTATCCGAAGAAAAATACAAATTTCTTTATTAAAAATAAAATTATTTTTTTAACGAAAGCATTACACATCAAAAGTTTTCGAATAAAACTATAAGTAATATAAGTTGGAAAAAATGTATAATCATATTTATGAATTTTCTCAACTTTAAAACGTATCATAAGACCATTTTCGTTTGCTCTATACTTGACCCGTGAAGTTGTTAAAAGTTTTATCAGAATTTCTTCTGCATCAGACTATCCAATACATACAGAAGGTTTACAAAAAGCTACAAGTATTATTTAAACTTTATATTTAATCTTCAATATTAAAAAAGTTTTTTAAGTTATTCTTGACGACAACCCTATACGGCAACATATTACAACATTATAAAGCAAAGAGGAATATTTAAAAAATGTAGGTGGGTACACTATTTAAATTAGGTAAAACGTCGTAATTACAATGTAAATGTTTAGAATTGTGAGGTTGGGGTTTGTAGAAGCTATAAATAAAGATAAAGGAAACTACCCCTAAATCGTAACGATATTACATTGTATTTAGAACAATATTATTTCTATCTAATAGTCAACATTGTTTAGTTCTCCAAGTAAGCAAAACTCAATTAGGTCAAACCGATGTCTAGTTGGAATTTAAGTTCAATGTATTCGATAATTTCGAGTTGGCAATATTTGAACAATAAGGTAATTTGCAAGATACTGGACAGGTAAAGCCAAAACAGCTCAAGCAGGAAACAATTCACGTTGATGGACATGGGTCGGCAGCTAATCGATCTACGACGGCAGGAAGTTGACAGTAAGTACGCCAGAATTTCAAAATTTGCCTCGACGTAGCAAGGCTATGCGTATACGCGTCATTACCCTAAACTCCCTAGAAACTGTTCTTCCAAGCGCGTAACTTCGAGATAAGTTGAAATTAGAATGTCGTTTCCGATATATCCGGCACTTGGCAATTTCAAACTTTAATTTTTAGTTTTGCATAAAATATGCGATAACGAAAAATAAGATAAGAACGAGTTATAAACTACTTGAAAGTATGTAAAGCAATTTTATAGTTGGACAGTTTTTCCAAAATCTTTTTAAAGTTTCATGATATAAACAAATTTTCTACCTACATTTTTGTTTGATTAATTAATCTGAACAATATACACGGTATGTCCACGAATTTAGTTACGATAAACAACCCTGGCCCATTTTCCAGATTTGTGCCTGCTAGAGATACAGGCGTAGTGCGCGTTTCAGAGAGGGATTAATGCGACATCGAGAGAACAAGAGTTCCATGGTTCTCGGTTCTTGTTTTTCTCACGAATAAACTACATCAGTAGAGACTCAAAAAGTGATGGCCCCGACGTGATACTCGAATCCACCCACCTCATACGCAGTTCGCCGTTCTATGTCGTCGATTAGCTGGGAGTCGTAAGAACGAACTTATCATCAGATCATCACGGTAGAGAGTATCGAGACTAGGGGGTGACTCGAGCACTCGAAACGAACGTGAGTCGCATTCGAGAGAGATCAACGGGGGACTCGAGATATATTAGTGCTTAGAGCACTCGACGTCAACAGACCTCTATTCTAGTTAAAACTGCTCTTGAGCAACGAAAAAGAGTTTACAGATAGAAGGGCAAACTTACTATAATTTACCAGCGCTGATAAAGTGTCAGTTTTAGGTTAGGTACAAAATCACCTTGGTGATTATACTGATTATTGTACAACATGCTCGGGTCTTAACGAGCTTTAGTTGCAGATTTGAATCTTCAATATTGATGGTAAACTTTAAAGAACCGAAGGCCACACGCAAACGATATGTAGGTACAAACAAATTTATTAAAAGCTAGGAAACATAAAATTTTGTAGAAATACTTCGAGACTGAAATAACAAATGAAAATAAGTTGGTACGTCAGAAGAAAGCCATTGGAGAACAAAGCTTGACAAGTCTTTATAACGTTTTGAAATTCTGTAAGAGACGAGGATAAGCCAAAATTGAGTTTTAAATATTTTACAGTTCAGAAGACTAAATACCCCTTTAAAATTACTTAAAAAGGAAAGACGACTGTTATATAAAAGGTCATATTTTATTACAGTCCTTAATATAAAGTCATTAAAAGAGTATCGAAACTGTTAGGTTGCATCCAGCCCTTACAATTAAAAATAGGTACGGATGTAGAGACTGTGGTAAAAATAGATAATACCACAGTACATAAACTAGTTTATGTACTGTGATAATACTTTACGGTTGGAAGCGTGTAGTGCTGACCACACCATCTTCACTCGCAGTTAGCAAGCGTAGCGAGAGTTGCTACAAAAAGAGGTTATAATTAATTATTATTTAATGTATTTCGTTACAATCGATTTATTTAAACCCCAATTTTACTTTAAAAGCACAAGCGCACCTAAGTCTCTTTCTTCGATCAAAAAAAGTAAGAAAGTAAAAGCTCCTCATATAATTTAAGTTATCATTATGTCAAGTTTCATCATACTAATCGTAAACTAAGTTGATAAAAGCACATTCTTGTAATTTGTTTTTCAAAAAGCTTTTAGAAGGAGTTCATCAAACTACGATAAATAAAGAGAAAAAAAGAACTGTCTTAAAATTTGAGAACATTTTCTAAAGTAATATTACGATATTACTTTCGAGGTTGCTTTTGTCAAGTTATTTTTTACATTCCAACATATTTATTTATTAATAAAATATGTATAAAAATAATAATTGAGCAGGGCAAAATTTAATTTAAAAGAGAAGAAATATATTACAATATGACATATTTTTCCTTAAACTCCAAGAAAATAAGTTTTCAATTTGAAATCTCGTGACCTTCTTTCTTATAGATTTCTGACGACAAAACGTTAAAACTTTGCTTACCATTGCAAAATCAAACGTGTAATAACATTTTAATAAAGGCGATTTGACTTCTAAAGTTGAGTTTTAATGAAATTGTTGCGGAAATGCAAGAGATTGCAATCTCTAACTCGGTAAGTTGCGACACGGTATAAATTATTACTTAACAGGAAAATACTTACTTGGGCTAAATTGAAGTTATACATTTTCAAAACGACGTTTTGGAAACTCGCTTCAAAATGTATTGCAACTTTTATTCATAGAAAGCAACAAAAGATTATCCAAGAAAAGCATAATATTTCTCAGGGCCTTGCAGAGAAAATGTGAGGTGCGGGACAACTAATATTTTAAGAGCTGTTTATAATTTAAGTTTTCGGTATTAGGCCAGGTAATGCCGTAGATACTTGAAAATATCATGAATTAGAAACACAATAAAATAGCGCAACAGGCAAAAATTTTTGATTATGTTCAATCAAAAACGATGTTTCACAAAACCAAAATAAAAAAATTAGGAATGAAATTGGTGTATTGTTTCAGATAAACAAAAAACATTTTTTGAGAAAATCTTCCCCCTCCCCCCACAGACCCTGATACGTCTAACAATGTTTTAATCGATATTTTATAATATGAGCATATTATAACGAAGCAATTAGAATGTTTTCGAGTTAGAGTAACTTAAAACTTATAGTTTACAAGTTTGAAGCTGCAATGCATGTAGGAAGGAAGTATAAGATAAAAGCCAAACTTCGGAATACGCAACGGTTAATTATATTTGCGTTTTACTGGCAATCAAAGTCGTGGTTCTAAAGAACTTGACTTTTATAAGAGCCCACAAAGTTAATACCATATCGTATACCATGTTGTAGTCTTTTTTTTCTGCATGCTGTGCCCTGCCATTTATGTCTGCTTTGATTTGATGACCGTCACGACGCACCACTGACAGCAATACGTTTTCTTCTTTCATCATCCTTCCTTTAGCAGGACATTTCCCAACTCTTCGATTTCTTGTGAAGTTACTGTCCAATTCAAAATTCTCCTTTAAAGAGCATTTTAATAAATCGCTGCCGGACAAGTGGTTGAGAGGTTGAGCAATGCAATATTCGTCCGATATGACCTGGCAATATCGTCGACATAAGGCTCGGTGTATCGCGGCGGGAAGCGATACTCGACCGAGGCGGTCTAGTAATATGCAATGTGTGTGTGAAGTGGGCAGGCAATGAAAAGCACTAACGATCATTTAACTCCTAATCGTTAGTGCTTCGTTAGTGCCTCTTGGTGTTTCATACCCGAACTCAGCAGGCCCAACGGTTCTCCAGTAATTAACGTATCAAAAGGGCCTGCCCACTTCACGCTTTGTCAGAAGCACTAACGATCATTAAGTGTCTAATCGTTAGTGCTTCGTTAGTGCTTCTTAGTGCTTCATACCCGAACTTAGTAGGCCCAATGATTCTCCAGTAATTAACATATCAAAAGGGCCTGCCCACTTCACGCTTTGTCAGAAGCACTAACGATCATTAAGTGTCTAATCGTTAGTGCTTCGTTAGTGCCTCTTAGTGCTTCATACCCGAACTCAGCAGGCCCAACGGTTTTCCAGTAATTAACGTATCACACGTTGATGCAATGTATCAACGCGGTTTACCGTCGCCCGCTAGTTTTTGACACGCGACGAGCGATCCGGTAGTACAAAATCACAGATTTTTCACGCGACAGCCTTCAATTAAAATAAGTGACCCAACTGAAATATTTATAGAAACTGTGCGTAAATACACATATTTGTTTGTCGCTTCATGTGACTCTAGTTCGATACATAAGCGGTGGTATTCCCCTAACTATTCTCTCTTCTTATTGATTTCATGCACCCAACATCGTCTTTGTGTTTTGCAAAGCTAATAGGATAAGTAGACAAAAATTAATATGAAAACGCACTACTATTCTCTAGCTCTAGAAGAAAGCGACCAGACTGAACCGCTCGTACAAACGTATCGCGTCCTATGCGACGTCGCCATATCGCAGACCGCCTGGACGACCGCTGGATATTTCCCACCGCGACAGACCACTTTCTGTGTGCCCGAGCCTTAGAAGTTCTCAACCCATCTTGTTTGGCCAATGCCGAAACCTGGATCTATAGTAGCATTTCTAAGGCCCAGTTGTATACACGAGCTAATCTGAGAGTCAGATTTAACTCCACGATTAACCTAAATCAACAACTATATTTTGAGTTAAATTAAAATATATTTGACTCTAGAAAATTGATGGGTTAACCCTGGACCAAGTGTCTACGAGCTAACCTAATCTAATCCACGCTAAGATTTAACCTTATATTCAGATCGTGGAGTTAACTCTGACTCCGCGATTATCTCGTTTATAAAACTGGGCCTAAGTAACATAATGTGGTAACTATAGAATTTAAGAAAAATATCTGTTCACTACAACGACGAACGTTTCGTGCAACTCAAGGTAAAGTTTTATAAAAAAACACACTATCACTAATGAAATTGGAGCAGATTATCAACCATAAATTACTGTGTGGAACCACCCAGGAAAATTTTCCAAGTCAAGAGCTATTAGAAAATTACTAAGATCATCTCGAGCCTTTTCTTGTATTTTACAGTTTACCTACTCGAAAATAATTAGAAAAAATCAATTTGATTAGTGTGAAAAAATACTCAAACGTGTGTTAACAAAACGCCAATAAATTTTGATGAAATTAGAAACTAATTAAAAAATGCTGTTAACAAGACCATTAGCACAGGAATATTAAATGATTTCAATAGGCACGTTTCAATACAACAAAGAGGTGAAATTTAAAACGCGAGCACTATAATGCTAATACCTTTATTACAATCTAAAATGGTTAACTGATCCAATACAATAAAAATTGATTTTGAATAAACTTTTTAACGATGTTATAGTACATTATAATAATATATTTACCAACGGGCTTAACATAATATAAAAAGAAAGTTAAGCACGGATCAAAGTTTTTAATTTTCTTTTTCATAAACCTAACGAAAAACCGGTCTTCACATATTATTATACATGTTTGTGGGCTTGAAAGAAGCTTTCGAAAAGTTTCAAAAGCGTTTATAACAAAAATGATTACATTTATTAAAGCCATCAAGAAAATCGTAATTCAAAATATGTTTCGTTCGAGTTAATGCACTAACATATATTTTAATACGGCAAAATGTATGCAGAGCGAACTACCAACTCGCATCAAAGAATAAACGAACCATATTAAAATTCTGAAAAGAACCAGCCACGAGCTAGAATATACGAAACTAAATGGGATCAAGTCGCATCAACATCAAATGGTTTAACTAAAAACAGACAAATTTTTCCATACTATATAAGCAAACTCAAAGGCAAATACGTGTTTTCGCTATAATTTTATATTATGATTATTTGTCGGACTATACGTTCTCGAGTGCACCACGTTTTACTCTATTAATGTATGGTGAACTTGTTCTGGATTTGCTCGAATCTCTTTTATGAAAGACGTTTTAATAATTATGTATTTGAAATAAATTGCATTAAAACAGTCGGATTTGAATCAAGAAGAAGAAATAGTTAACAAGACCCGCGATCGAGAATATGAAATTTTTCATTGGTACGAACTTTTTTTTAATGCTAAATTACGCGCGCTCGCTGGTATTTAGTACGTGCAAGTGTGAAAAAGGAATCTGACGGAATTTTTGTGGCTAATCGTCTTTAAATGTTCCACTGATCATAAAAGTGAATCTTGCCAGGCGGAAATGTGGCCGCGTATTGTTTATAATAAGATTATTTAAACAATTAAGAAGTTCGAAAAATCACGAATTTGAGTATTCGACCAACTCTTCAGAAAATTCGCTTGACATATTTCTTGGCAAAACAGGTGTATGTGAAATGCGTACACAGGCACACAGGAAAGCTTTGTTGACAAGATTTTTTTTCTCTTCATACGAGTTTCAAACGCTTTGCATACAAAAACAGAATTAACAATTCTACCATACATCATCCCAAAATGTAAGCACACGAATTTGTTAACAAAGCTTGGCAATTTCGTCAAAATATATTTAATTTAAATTTTAAATACGCAGATGACAAGTGACACGAAAGTATAGTCGTAGAGAAGAATTCAAAATTGAAAAGTAGAAACTGTTTCGTGGGCACAGTTTAAAAAAGAAGAAAATATTGTGAAAACTATTAGATCCAAAGATGAACACGATCCACACAAAAATGTTATAAATGCTTTGCAACACATGAATACACGTCGGAGTGCCACTTGGACGGCAAGTTTTCTCATTGTGCCGACTCAAGTACCATCTAACAACTTGTAAGTGAGCATTTCATTATATCTACGTTCGCACATAAACTCAATTACTCTCAAAAGCACAAGAATAATTTGATTAATCTTAATTTGTAGTCTCCTATTACACAAAAAGCATTTTTAATATCAAGAAAGTAGGTTACTTCAACCGCCGACAATTTCAATCCAACGAAAAAACAAAAGTTTTTAAAATTCTATTTTGAATTCAAAAGCGGTTCCAAACGGTACTAGCTTTCAAGTAAAAGTATTTTAATCTACTTTTTGCTAGCCCCGTTGTTTCACTTTCATCGCATCAATCTTTCGCTTCCCCGCTGACTGACAATCAATCTATTGTTAGAGTTAAGCGCAGCCATAATCCGATTTCGATGTATTTTTTCCACTAAAAAATAACAACCCTCCTAGAGTATTACGTGCAGTTGTCTGTTCTCGGTTCCCGATAAATTTTTCAGCGAACTAAATATTTCCCTAATCGAATCTGACAAAATTAAACGAACTATTAAATCCCGACTGGATAAAGTATAATCATAAGCGCGAAAGTCTAAAGGGAGTTTTCTTATATAATTACCCAAATTTATAAAACAGCCAAGTCTCCAATTAATCCCCTGTTAAATTATTACCTTTACATGATAGTAATGCTTCACCTAGTTCCTAACAATCGAGCACTAATTTCTACATTTTCTACAAAATTTCTTCATTTATAAACCCACGCAAAATACAAATTGCTTTTCGGGCATTAACATTTCACGAAACCTGAAATGTTCGTGTAAAAACCTTTTCAAAAGATTAAATTATAAAGTAGTATAAATTTTCAATAATTTAAATACACGGAGTTGCAAACGTTCGGAATAAAAAGTTTTTAATTAGTTAACAAAATGATGGGTTGATTTTAATAACTAGTACTCGGTTTAGGGTGAGTTTATTTAATTTCAAAAACAAAGTTCAATTAAATAGATTAGGTTAAGTTTCGTTCATATAGCTTCAAAATATTAACAGATTGCAATAGTTTCTATTCCACACTCCACGTTTGTCTATTATTTAAATTTTGATTTGTTGGTTTTTGAAGCTACACGCATTACATAGGTAGTATTCTTATGTAAATGTATGATTTGTTTGGATGTTACTATTTCAAAGACATTCGATTGAAGCAAATTAACATTTTTTAACGTTTTAGAAAACAAAACAACCAAGCAACGTATTATTTTTGTACGAGAGAGTGATTGATCCTAGTAGGCCTATAGGCAGTTATTCACGCACAAAATAAAATCTGTTACCGATACCATGACCATAAATAAAAAATACCATAGTAATAAAAAGTTGGCTATTGAAAATGTTACTGATGGGCGGATAGGAAATTGCACTTCAAAAAGTTAAGACGATTTGTATAAACTATCCAAAAATATGCCCATCGCAATCGAAAATAACGATAAATTCAAGTATCCCTATTTAAAACAGCTCTCATACGCCACACTTTAATCCTAGGATGCACACCTGCGAGGCCCAGCGACCGATTAAACTGTACCTCAATAATTAATAATCCATCATACTACAAAAATTAAATAAAAAATAATTTTATTTAATAAATCGCTATGGCTATCACAAAACAATTGAAAATCGTTCAACAAAAACAATATAGTCTAACCCATGATTGTCCAACATCATTAAGTTTATTTGGTTAGTAAAATGATTATTTTTCAATATTTGCAGTTTGAGTAAATTTCCAGTTTTTCTCGACGAAATTGGAAACTTGGCTGCAATGCTCAATTTTCTTAACGGTTTCTGAATATGCATGTAATTCTGCCCAACTTTGCTAACTTAACCAACCCTGTATCTCTTATAATAACAAAGTTACCCATATATTAACGTAGGTAGTGAGATATTAGTCACCCTGTATAAAGTGTGTCCCCGAATAGAGGGTAGGTGTAAATGACTAAAATTTTTGGAATTAAATTTACATGTTTAAGGATTCCGGCCTGCTTAGTCTGAAAAGAATTTTGAGCATATTTTGAGATTTAAAAAATAAAGACGGCCATGTTAATATTGAGAAAACCCTATTTTCCGATCAGGTAAAGTGCCTTTTTTGTCAATAATACAATAAAATGTGATTGACAAAAGTTCTTCAGGATACGAAATTATGGCTCTGCAAAATTTCAAGAAAATCGTCACCCTTTCTTAATAAATCACACTGCAGAGAACGAGTAACTTAGAAATTACTTACTATTAATCCAAGATAATGACAATTAAGTAATTATTTTATTTTACTTTATCTGTACGTGGCTACCTGATACAAGTAGGTACCTACTCATGAGATTTTTCGTTCATTCAAAGAAAACCGATTTAATAAAAATGAGGGGGCAATCTTCTTGAAATTTTGAATAGAGCCATAAATTCATATTCTGAACAACTTTTGTCAATAAAATTTTACCGTATTATTGACCAAAAAGGCACTTTACCTGACTACTCAATTGTCAAGACTGAATTCTTTTCAGACTAAGCTGGAATCCCAAAACATGAAAATAAAATTCTAAAAATTTTGCTCATTCAGGGACACACTGTATATTCACAAAAAAAAGACTAAAGTCCCTTTATAAGTTATATTTTAAGGACTTACGAAGCACTGAGCCCTAGCAAGCCCATGCCGTGTGAAAGTGTAAAGCATTTTAGGCGTTCATCCTAGGGTTAAAACACGTGTATTGCAAACTTCAAACAATTTATGGATCTTTTCTAGAAAACATCGAAGAAGTGTACGACATTATTGGATTGCCAAAGTGGGCTACTACTTTTAAGAACAGAAGCGAGTAATAATAGTGGAAACATCGCGCTTGTGTGTACTAGTGATCGCAAATGTTTGGCACCATCATGTTTTGATTTAGCTGAACCTAACTGTAACCATTTATTTAAAAAAATACAGCAAAATTTAAAAAAAAGTACACCATTGTAACGCCAAAAAACTACATTTGCACCCACTTTCATATTTCTGCGATCAACAGTACCTACGTACTAGATGATATTCAAACTTTATGAAAAATCGGAAAACATCCATGTTGCTCGTTTAAAAATCAAAAACTAATCGCAAATGACTAAAAAAGCATGGCTGCCTTCAAGAATCCTTGAATTGCGGTAAAAAATACGTAAACAACAACTTTTATGTAAAAAATAAAAAGGGTTTCAGGTTGCAGGTCGTACGAGCTAACAATAAAATCATATCGTGTCCCGTACTCCTATTTTTCATAAGTTGTACGCTCCACAAGAATATTTATAACTAAGCGCATGAAAATTCATATAGTTTTATGCTATTCTTTAAATTATGTACATATTTACACGAAACAACCGAGTAAATAGTTTTTGCATCTAGATCTAGATGTTACAATATTAGAAACAGCACAAGGAAATTGTAGAACTTTTCAAAAATTATAACGTTTTTCTTTTAAACTAGAAATTTAAAAATTATTTATGGATGAGAACATAACTACTAGTAGTATACATACTTAATAAATTAAATTTTCTTTCCATAATATTTTCTTCAATAAGCAATTTATTCTATCGCGAATACTTTTTGATATGAAATTGGAAGTTAATTAATTAATTCAACAACCCGGTTAACAAACAAAAAGTTTCAAATAAATTGGAGACAAATATTAAAAGGGAAACATAAAGTTCAAGTATTGATTCGTCCAACGAAAAGGGTTACACATTTTTCATCAACATATGTGACCGATCCGTCCCCAACGATTTTTAAAACTAGCGGACTGGGAAAAAGCAATTAAGAAGATTAATAGCGGTTACTTTTGGTTGCGGCGATTATTCTAATAAAAAAAAACTTTTAAATTGGGGGTTATTTAATATTTATTATTAAAACTTGTACGCATTAGCGAGTACTCTTGAAACTTGCTCTGCTTAAAGCTAAAAATAATTAATATGTAATCCGTAGTCAAGTTTTAATTAAACAAACTTTTTAAAAGTAATAGTTTTCATTACTTCGTCCTTCGTCTACGTTAATTACGCTATTCTGGGCAAAAAGTTGCCGATAAAATCCTTTGATACAAAACTAAAAAGTTAAAAAAAACTATAGTCAAAAAGTTAAAAATCACTCTCGAATTTCAAAATAGATCCGGTTAAAAATTAATAACCATTTCGGGGATTAAGCTTTTCCCCCTTTAGTCGGTCTCGCAGTCTTTGCTGTGGTAAACATTTTTGTTTAATTAAAACACTTTCAAACGAACACGTAGTGGCTCGTGAAAAACTCATATCGCTCTTCGCAAAACCCAAATTTTGTATAAATAAAAAAAATTATACCTTTGATATAGGAGTGGCTACGCAGATTAGAAATTTGACCCTTACCTGAAACAAAACAGAAAGTATAAATAACAATATTGCTAATACATTAAATTATAAACATGTTGTGAGTAGTATGCACAAAAACAAACTTCGTTACCACGGCACTCAACAATAATTTATTTGCTAATAACGTTAAAAAGATGTTCAATAGATAAAATTTTATAAATTGAAGGACTGGAAAAATCAGAGTATCGTACAATTATTAAGTGCCTGGCATTTACAAAAGTTAAAAAGCCATGCACGTTTAGAATATTGGATGGCCGATGCCTTCATATGCGCTACTTTTGTAAAAAAAAAAAACTTTCCGAGTTGCAAATATCAAAGAGGTTAAATTTTTTATCGATGATGGGAAGACATCTGAAAGTTCAGTTTTCCGCTTTCCTGAAATATCTATAGTGTCTACCCTACTCAAATCGGAGAGTTGGGCCTATTTTGAAGATCTCGTAAACCAAGTGTTCATTACATAAATATAGTTCGCTTCCATTTGGATATAAAAATATTGCAAACTGACGACTACCATGTGGTCATGAAGGCGCAAGTAAATGAGAAGTGGTTTAGGTTTAAGTCACTCCACCAAAATTAGATGAATGGTCCTTACCTACTATCAGAGCCAAAAACTAGAAAATGTAAGTACCAACTCATTTAATCGTGAAATTAAATATGCAAGTAAGTAGGTACGTGGATAAAACGATAGGGGACTTGGATGGGTCAGCTGGTCAATTTGCAGGTTCAGGACCGTTTTTGCGTTTTTATCTCCTCTACTACTATTACTCAACGATTGGCTCTGCAACTTGACCTCTGATATGCTCAAAGCCGAACGAAGAACGTCAGTGTACAGGGTGGGCAAAATGCGATGGTTCTTATGGAAAAATCGATAACTATAAGGTATATTGAAAAATAAATGTCGCATCCTCGTTCTCTTTTTTTGGAAGGAACTCAACAGCGAAAACTGGAATTCGCGATCTTCTTTTGTTTTGAAGCTATAAGCAAAAGTTCGATTTTGTAATTTTTCGCTAAATGTCGATATCTCAGTTGATGTAAAGTTACAGAAAAATCCATTCACACGAACTTTTGCTTATACCTACCTATAGCTCGAAAACAAAAAAAGATCGGGAATTCCGTTTTTTGCCATTGAGTTCTCTCAAGAAAAGTGCGTCATCCATTTACGTATTTTTCCATATCTTTTCTATTTATCAATTTCTTCATAAGAGCCGTCGAATGCTTCCCAACTTGTACACTGTACATGACGCTTAGCTCCCGTTAGTGAGAGGCGTTTCATCTACTGCGTATACCATTCTCAGGGGCCAGGCCACAATCGTTGAGAAGTAGTGATACTAGTGATGAATACAATTTTAAAAACCTATTTTCCTAGAAATTTTCTTCTTGCGAAGGGGTTATAGAAACTGTGGAAAGCTAGTTTACAAGGAACAGAAACATTTTCCCGAGGTTTGCGGAAGTCACAGACTCGACAAGAATATCATGTTTTTCATTCTCAAACATTCTTCTGTAATAGGCAAAAAAGTGTATATTATAGAAGCCCGTCATAACGAGTACAGTTTCAATCATCTTTACGGCGATTAAATTTCAAAAAAGTAAACAACACAAATTTCCTTTTATGGTCCATAAAAACATTCATGAGAAAACACGATAAGTTTCCATTGGTTACATTGTATTTTTAAGCGAGCACATAACAATAAATTTATTAATCGCGGAAATTCAGAAGATCGGTAATAAAATGCCAGTAAACTGCAAATAATTTTACATTATGTTGTAGTCACTTTCTAAACACGATTTTCTTTAATGTAGTGAAAAATTAAAATTTGGCGGACCGAACTTTAATTCCACGTGTAATTAATTGGTACTTATAACATAAACGAGCACGATTTCCATTCCAAAATTGAATTTTCCTAATTTACTTTTCAATTACTTATTAAAATAGTAATCATCGATGGGAATGAGGGAAAATAAAAAGTTCTTGTATGATTTGCTTATAATAATTACAACTGGGATAGTCGACATATGATTGACGACGTTTATTAGTTCTCGAGGGAGTGGCAATTTTCTAGTTACCTTTTAAAGGAAAAACTTTAGGGGTTGAAAAGATTGCTAATAGAAATTTAAGTAATATTAATTTTGTTAACTCGGTTTAGTAATTCAATTAAGGAACGCCAAGTTTAAACATTTTTGAAATAAATGAGACGTCCTTTTAATGACATCCAACATTTGCACATGAACGGGATCTAAATTGGACGACAAGAATGTCGAGAATTTCCCTACAAATTTTGATCTAAATGTTAACTGCCTTTATCTTTTAAATTGTAAAAAATATTATCTCCAGTTAAAAAAATTTTCTCGAATTGAAACTCTCGAAATTTATTATTTATTTTTATTCCATCAATAATAAGATCCATTTGTAAAACGGTTTAGTTTCCATTTTCAATACAAATGTTGTAAATTTAATTTCACGACTGCCCCCGATTAAACCTCACATAAACTATCCACAAAGGCGGTTTGTAAATTACCCAGAATTGCGGCACGCAATCAAATTATGAATTTGTGTAAAGCACCAAGTTGACTCAAATAATCGAGAGTGGGAAAGAAAACTTTTGTTTTTCATTCCAATTTTAAAGATTAGAGTAGCTCGCAAAAGAACGAAAAGCGTAAAAATACACCATCGAAGAAGTAAAAACCTTAGTAAGAACCTTTGACAATTTATTGACAAACGTCGCTTAGCATAGTTACATATTACGCCAAGACATGAGAGCTCGCGACAGCAAAATCTGTCTCTAAAGCTTCCAATCGAACACCCTTTATGTTTAACCATTTCAATAACTTGACGCAGAAAAACAGTATATTAAAATCGAGTACAAATAAAAAAATCTCTTTGAAAAACCCCGACACGCTCTGCAAATTATTATTTTAATCAATATTTAAAACCAATCAACTCGCATTTCACTTTAAAGAATATTGTGGACACGCTAGTTGGCTGCGATCTGACAAACCTAAAATGAAATTTGTAAAAAGTAAAATTTTGGCCGAGAGTTTCGTAATAATTTTTTATTTTAATATCCAAACTTAAACTGTCGATATAGCAAACGATAAAATTCGTCCAAGTCTTTAAATCTAAAATAACACTGCATTGCAGGATGTATTTTGAACGTAAATTCATGGCGCAGCTGGGATCTAGATCGGAGCAACCAAATACATCAACATGGCAGAATATAACATAGACACTTTTAGTCAATACTGTGCCACTGTAGAGAATGGTTTCCAAACGTTGAAATACTGCATATTGCAAGGAAGATGAGACGAGGGCCCCTTCGTAATCCAATTTAGTTCCCACTTGATTATTCTAAAAGGTTTTCAAAAATAACAAACTTACATAAATACTACCACCAATCAGATATCGCTCTTAATTTTAGAATAACATTGCAATATACTCGACCGAGCCGGATATAAAAATTTGAATTACTTTTTCGCAGGACATAAAATTTATCGACCGGGAAGTTAATTATTAGAAAATTGGGTCGCCGGAATTGTGACACTTGAAACAGGAAAATAACTTTATAGATTAACTTTTGCGATTTACCAATCTTTTAAGTCCAAGCAACTAAAATACGATGTGCAATTGATTGCGTGACGTTCTACGATACTGTATACGCTGTACGTCGACAATTTTTCATTCAGAAAAATTAACTACCTACAAAAATCTCAGCACGGTCTCAATTCTACGTTTTTTCCCTTTTCTTTAAATTAATGTATAACACTGCGAATTAATTTTAGACCGTAGTCTTGACGGATAAAGGAAGCATAGAAGGAATCACATAAGATGCAGCAAAGTGCTAAATCTTGTTCCGACTTTACAGATAGAAAGGTTGTTACCAAACACATGTTAAACTTTTCTTGTTTTATCTACTTTGGCATTGTACAAAACTTTAGTTAAGCTCACCTTAAGTGAAATAACAAAGGTAGCAGCAGTACCCACGGTGATACTTATACTTTCAAAGCTCGCTACTTAAGTGCATGCAAAACAATACTTATTAATAAGATTTAAGCAAGTTACGGTAACCGCAAACCAACACTTACGAGGATATATTGAAAAATTCTTAGCCTACTATAGAACCAAACAAAATTTCAATGTCAAAATATTTTATTACTCAACATATTCTCCTCTTAATTGGATACATTTATTACAGCGAACCTGCAACGTCTCTAGACCTTTCAAAAAAAAAGTTTCTTCTTGCTCTGCAAACCAGACCTCCACAGCTTTTATTACTTCCTCGTTGGAAGAAAATTTACGACCTTTTAAACTTTTCTTCAGTTGAGGAAAGAGATGATAGTCGGACGGAGCCAAATCTGGAGAATAAGGGGGGTGTTCTAGTAATTCAAACGCATGGCATGGCAACATGAGATTTGTGTGCAGGGGCGTTGTCCTGCAAAAACAAAACACCTTTAAATAGCTTTCCGCGTCTTTTCTCTTTAATTTTTTCCCGTAGAGTGGTTAGTAATGTCGAATAGTAATCTCCAGTTATTGTTCTACCCTTATCCAAAAAATCAATCATGATTACTCCACGGCAATCCCAAAAAACTGAAGCAAGAACTTTTCCAGCAGATTTTTGGACACGAAACTTCTTAGGTCTTGGAGAACCAGAGTATCGCCATTCCATCGATTGTTGCTTTGTTTCTGGATCGTAGAAATGTACCCAAGTCTCATCTATAGTAACAATTCGGTTTAAAAAGTCTACATAGTTTTCAAATCGAGCACAGATCGAACGCGATGTTTCTACCCTTGCACGCTTTTGGTCAACATTCAAACATTTGGGGATCCATTTTCCAGAAATTTTTCTCATGTCCAAATTGACGTGAACTATATGATGAACGCGTTCGTATGAAATATTCAGTGTTTCAGATATCCGTTTTAGCCCAATTCGACGATCTGATAAAATCATGTCATGAACTGCATCGATATTTTCGGGGACTGACACAGAAACTGGCCTTCCCGATCGGTCATCAACTTCAATTGAAAATTTACCTCTTTTGAAGCTGGCAGTCCAATTTTGCACGGTCGATACGAAAGTCATTGATCACCAAGGGTATTAACCATATCTTCGTAAATCTGCTTACCTCTTAACCCTTTTAAATACAGGTACTTGATGATGGCTCGATCCTCCAATTTTTCGATTTTCACAATTTCGGTGGACATCTTTTTTCTTTTAATTTATTGCTTAACTCTGGTTTACTTTTTTGACGTCAAACTTTACACTGATACTTCTAATAAGTTATTGTTCCTTGCTATGGTAACTGGAACTGGTCTAGGCTAACTAGATATCAATACATCCTCGTATATCGTAATCTCGACAAAACGAAATTGTTGGTCTACTTTTGCAGACAGCGCAGACAGGAGACAGGGCACAGTATTTTTAATAACATTGCAGCACCTCTTCAACGTGCAAAAATTAGTGTAAAGCAATACATGTCTGTAAGAAGGTCCTTGAAGGTAAAATTCAGATTTTTTCAAAATCAAGAAAAAATAGAAAGTTGACATTCTAAAAAAATGTCGCTGACGTTATTAATACTCACAAACAAATGAATTTCATATGAAAAATAAAAAAGTAAAGCGAAATTGACGTGTTCGTAGATTTTTTGCGAAAAACTGTTTGTTTCAGTTTTATTATGGTCCCAAAATCAAATATAGAAGTTATAAACAACGACCTGGAACCTAAACAGGTATCCTTCTTTTGCTATGCCGCTTTAAAGTCAACAAAAATATCCACAGATGAGCAGTCCTTCAGAAAGTTGAGAGACCTGAACTCTATTTTCCTGAAATAAACGCTTTGTATAATTAGCGTAATCGATTTAATACGGATTAGTGCTTCTGAAACTTTGTATGCCCACGGGTCAGACAGATCTGTTCAAGGGCCTTTCATTTGTTGGAAAAAAAATTTTAGTTTGCCCATTAGTGACGGGTCAGAAGTCCGTGAACTGCAACTTTGAAAAAGCTAATCTAATAGAATTCTAAATAAACGTAATAGTTAAGAGAAAAATTTACCCCTCTATAAAATTGGTCCCCTTATTCAGTTGTCCTTTTCGTCAATCCAGTCCCGTCCGCAAGAGCTTTTGTCATGCCTTCGACAAGTGTTATATAATTAAACACACAAAATTCAGGACCCGTATCGACTAAATCACATTTCTTTTTTATTACCATTAAATTTGGTATAAAATCGATTTTCAATTTTCGTTATGTAACCTATTAGTTTTATCACTCTGTAACTATAGCAGCAGGTCGTTCATCATAGTAGGCAGCCGAAACACCTCAAATAACGCTCAAATGTGCACAACATCAACTATAATTAACGATAAACTAATACCAGATAAATATAATTAACTCGGATACATTTAATTAAAATTAGGTACAATATTGTCAATTAAAATAGTGAGAAACACGACAATGGAATTAATTAACTAATGATACAAAAATTAATAATAATTGTTCATAAAATATGCTGAAACATAAACGTTTGTACAACCTGTAAATTCGTATTAAATTCGATAACGAAGCTAATTGCACGGACACTCGAACAAAATGCATTAATCAAGATCGAATATTTGATAATAATAATAAAGTGAACAAAATTTTACTCTTCGCCGTATATTTATTGTTCACAACATGTACATTGTACAGGTAGGTAAAGTCATCATTTAGGATACAAAATCGATTTAAGGGGGAAACAAAATTGCGCCTCTAGCAACTTATCAAGTAAAAAAAAAGAAATTTTCGATTTAATATAAATTTGAATTTAAATTTATTTCGTCGAAAAAAAAGTCCATAGCAACCCTAACAAAACACGAAATTGAATTTTTGTTCTTCTCTTATACAAAGTTAAAACGAATTTTTCCGAAGTTCGAATTTCGACCCATTTCTTATAGAATAAGAAACAGAATTTCCTCCAAAATTATTGCAATTAGCCTCAATTGTCCAAATTTATTTCCAGTAAACATCGAAATTTTCCACCACAAATCTAATGACTTGAAGGCAGTAATCGCATTAGACAATAAATACGACTAATATCACTCCAAACTGCTTCGAGGTGCTTAGGATTTATTTGTCAAATAAACCTAAGCCCTTAAAAAATGTTTATGCGGTAACCGCGAGTTTAATGCGAGAAATTCTTTGCTAAGTTAAATAAAACAAATAAATAATTTAAAACTATCAATTAAAGAAAACTCTAGTAAACCAACGATTACACACTGTAAACAAACTTGACAGTTCTTTTAAAAGCTCTTTATTAAAGTACTTTTCTCCTGTCTAGTCTCCCTATTATAAAACAAATTGCGAAAGCTCGGAAAAGCTTCAAAGAAAAAGTCCGCGGTAAGTCAACTATAAATTAGGCAATAGTCCCTTTAAAGACTTAAATTAATTACCAAACTCATGAACACGCTTAACCTGCGACGCTTTAAAATCGATGTGCAATAAGATCGCAGTCGACTCGTTAACGACTTGTTACACAAACTTACTTTAGTAGAAAATTATTAACTACGATTAAATATGTAAGTATTAATCTAACTACCAGAAAGTCTAATTAAAACGGCAAAGTACGTATGGGCGCGAGTCGCGAGAGCGGGAAAATAAAAAAATATATTGCAATTTTCAAAGTATCGAAAATTAAGCCGAGAAACGAAAACAAATAATACTAATGATAATAAACTTATATTAGGCTCTTGCTGTTTACATAGCCATAAAGAAAAGTTAAATACTTGACAAGCTTTGGATTAATCCGTCACAGATATAAAATTTCTGATAGCTGAAGAGAGCTGTTCTCGATAAAATTTTTCGTCGTGACTCATTAGAATCTCTAGAATCTCTAGATTCTCCACACAACATGTGAGAGGGCAGAGCGTTAAAAACGGATGCAGAGACGAGAGTCATCAAGGAACTTACTGAAACCTCGCCTACTGGAAAAATCGTATCTTGTGTCGTTCCTTTCAACATTCGGCCTGCATCGGCCAAATAAAAGAATTTGTATTTTTATAGTATTTCTGAATTTTGCCCCCCGGACACACTATGTTTGAAATACCCCAAACTTCAACGCGCTTTACCACCTCAACTGTTTGTTTGACGAAAAAACTTTAAGATGCATAATTTGTAGCAAATTGAATGTACCTTATTTTTGTATGAAAACGCTATTCTTCATAAGTGCATAGTTTTCAAGTTATGAGCGAAAATAATTTTCTTTGCTCGATTTTGAAAGTTTTTTAACTTTAACGCGCCCCTAGCTCCTAAATCCTTCACCCGAGGAAAAAAACTTAAGAGATATTGTTTGTAGAAAATTAAATGTACTTTATTTATACATACAAGAACTTTTCTCATAAGGTGCGGTGCGTATAATAGTTTTCGACTTATAAGCGAAAAATCGAAAGAAAAGCCAAATTCCCCCTTCTAAAGCCTCCCCAAGTTAATACTGCCACTTTTAACAGGCAGACGGTCGCTTTATTACTCATTTACAATGTTTTTTCATCGTGCATAGTCTCATTAGTTTTGTATTTTATAGTTTAGTAAAAGTGTTCGTTGCCTTCCGAACTAACAGTTCATTAACTCTGGGATAGAACTACAGAGTTATAACGTATAAAAAGGCGTTCTTTTTATTTTCATTCTCTTTAAACTTGGACGCGTCAACTATGTACAATCAGTCACAATATACACGCCATAGGGACTCTATTTTTCGCGCGAGTACCGCCGCAATTAATTTTCATATAAATATTTATATTTCCTAATACCTAAGTACTATAAACCATTTACATATTCCATAATAAACGCAATCTAGCTAAGTATATCGGCAATGCTGTGAGTCTATAAATGGAAATTTTAGCAATGTGTTATTAAGTAAATAGACTATGTTCATGTTCCTACACATAAGTTAACTCGTATGATATCTAACCACAAACACGAAATATTACTTTGAATTAAGAAAAATCTGTAGTAATTACGAACCAGTTAATTATTAGGGTAGGTTTCATGCACGATGTAAAGGTAGATGATTAGAAAATGGATTACTTTACTTCATTTACATAACTTGTTTCTAACACTCGTGATTTTACATTAAACCTAAAAGTTAGTTTTCATTAATTAGTCCATACGAAAATTACCTAGAATAATCGAAGAAATTAGTTAGATATACAGGGTGTCCCGGATAAGCACGATGAGCATGGGGATATCGGAACATATAAAAGACACAATGGTGGTCGGTTACTTCATACTCTTAAAATGTAGATTTTAGTAGAAAATGTGTCGATCACTGTCTTATAGTTCACAAACTACCTGTAACTGGTTCCATTTTGTTTTTCTATACGACAAAAATTGACTAAGTAGTAACATGATTTTCATTTTTAAGAAGAAAACACTTTACTGGCCAAAAAATACACCCTTATAGCTTATTTATTTTATTAGTTATTTGCAAAAAAATTGCAGGCTGCTTTACATAGAATTTAGATAATTAACCAACTTTTTTCATTACCTATACCCCTATACCTAGTATTTCTAATTTTTATTATATTCTCCTGGACTACATAGATGGGAATATTTGGTATCGAACTGTCGATCAGAAATTTAATCTTATGGAATGACATTACGATTCACAATGGCTGCTCACATTCTTTCTGCGCACTTGGATCCAGAATACATTTTTTTGGTGATCATGAATCATGGCTGCTGCGTATGTACGCAGTATATGCCTCATACAAAAATATGTGTTTGAACAATTTTTTTCAATTAATACAGTGGTTCTTATGGACCGCAACTATCTGCGAATGGTGATCAGGTTTTAACAGCTCCAAATGAACCAATGTATATCCAGTCACTCGCAGATAGTTAGTTATCCGCAGATAGTTATCCCCGATAGTTACAAAGTTGAATAAAGTTAAAGTTGCAGTTATATGTATTGCGAATAATACAACAATTCTCACGATATTTCTAAAGTATTAAACCTCGTACAGGTACTACCGTACATAATATGAAAACTAAATTAAGTTCAAGAAATGCATTTCGAGATTTTCCCGTTGTAGTAGTAGAGCTGGTGATGCATGCAGATTAGAACTTATGCAAATACTATCATTATATCTTTCAGTGTGAAACAAGATAGCGTCTATCATTTCTATCGTACGTACGTAACATTTTGGGGCTGATAACTCGCTATCTAGCGCGCTCTATAACAACTTCTCTCATAACACTTGCATTTCTCATCTAATTATGTTCATAGTTCTAATGTAGTGGAAGTATACGGAAAGAGTGATACAAATTCGCAAAGTTTCATAACTCAGGGGTGAAGTGGAAACTAATTATGAAGCTCGATGTCTTTTATAACAATAAACTACCGAATTTCCCACCGTACAAATGTACAAAATTCAAAGTTACTCATTATTATTAATGGAGTCCTTTTAACAAACGTGAAACGTACAATGTTAAATCGATAGGTTAACACTATATTCGCAATTATCATAAGTTAACATTACCATTGACGAGGTTTCCACATTTAACTTAAAATGTTTGTTACAATATGCCTTGGGCATTACCACTAATGAACCATAATCTAATAACCATATATATCTATTGATATAATTCCCAGGATGTAAACTGTACACCGACGCTATTATTTTAATGATTTTTTATTTGTAATAAACACTAACAGAGATAAAATATTTTCATTTCGTTTTAAAATAAAAGTCACTTTAGGTAATTACAGTTCGAACAAAGAAAATTTATTATTGATCCTGAAAAACTTAGTAGGTATCCATTTCAACTAGCTACCCTATTAGTATTAGGTTTGTAATTAATATTTATAGAGGTATAATGAATATCAAAATTTATGATATAAATTACGAGTTCGTTGAATAGGTATGAGTACTGAGTAGTAGTCGACGTTAGACGTTACACGAAACCCCAACCAAAGATCACCACCACAATTTTATAAATAAAAGAAGCTGTAAATATGGCGTATTTAAACAGGTTGGAGAATGCTGGAAAATATAGAAAGAAAACGACTTATTTGAAATATACAGGAACGAACAAAATTGTGGATCTTCGAAAACATTAGAGAATTAAAAGCCGGCTGCGCCACCGCGAACGAAACAAAACTAAGTCGAGAGAAAATAAGTTTTGAATAAATTAGCTACCATATTTTGAAAAGTGCCCGCGGCCACCGAAGCGAAACTAAGCAAAAATATGTAAACTAAGATTGAAATTTTTTATCTTCGTTTCGTTTGTTTTAGGTCGTGTCGGCTTTGAACGATATTTTTACATAAAGTTTTTATACCGCAAGTACAAACTAATCGAAGTAACTCGGTGTTTTTCACATAAACCTATAGTTTAACGATACAGGGTGTTCACTTTTAGTTGTCCACCGCCATTGCTATATATTATGTTCTGAAAGAAATTATAAAAGGGACGAGGCTTAGATTAGACAACAATTACTATTTTATAAGAGAGTATCGATGAAAGAAGCTATTTTTGTTTTGACCCATGGTTCTCAAAATACATATATATTTCCTTTTAATTTAATCCGAGTTCGACGATACAAATAAGTCATAGCATCACAAAATAATCGCAAAAATGCAATTAATATAAATTTGATCGAAATAACTTCGTCTCGTAACTTTTCTATTTCTATAGATTTTTATAGATAGCAATCAATGGTGGACATTTAAAACGAACACCCTACCCGGTATACCAGTAAAGAAAATTTCCATTTGTTATTTTCCAGCAATACGGTGTAAAGTGGGTTATTGATCGAATGTGTTCAAAAGAAGTTATACTGCATGTCACAAGTTACAAGAGCAAAAAATGCCGACTCTAAAGTAAAACTGTGGGAAGAAATTGAAAAAGTGGAAATGAGATGACTTTTCACGGGTCCCATGATAACATACAATTAATATAAATAAAGTGCCAAATCAAATTTAGAATAAGACAAATAAAGTCAAATAAAGTAACAAATAAATAAAGTCAAAAAAATATTGCAGGAACGTTAACACTTTGATTATAAATGCATTTATATTTGGGGGCATTTAACAACACCTATTGAAGGACAAGTGAGTCGTTGGGTTTCTAAGATTGGGAAGCACTGCTCGAGATTGTAAATCTACAAAATACTCAGTTGGGCTACGTTTTCAGTCTCCTTGGATGTAGTTTTCCAACCTGCTGTTTCGCATGTAGTGTTTTGTCCACCTTTAGTCAAAATAACAAAATGTAAAATGTAATAAAGAGTCAAAACTTAACGAAAGTAATAACGCCGCGATGAAGGTTCCTTAATAGCTTCGAGAATAATAGGTCTAAAAAATGCGAGTAATTTATGATTTTACTTGAATTTTTCAACAATGAAAAC
This sequence comes from Malthinus flaveolus, assembly GCA_950108345.1. Taxonomy (NCBI): domain Eukaryota; kingdom Metazoa; phylum Arthropoda; class Insecta; order Coleoptera; family Cantharidae; genus Malthinus; species Malthinus flaveolus. The sequence continues at coordinate 67,346,026 of OX467285.1, forward strand.
CTACTATCTTTCACTACCTAATTATTTTGTGAAAATAAAAACGAGAATGAAACTTTACACTCAAGTTTTTTGCATATAAATTAAATTTTATCGATTTGGTAATAATTACCAGAAAATAAGTGAAAAGTCATTACTGAAAAATCCAAGGCGTGTTCTTTAGACGTAATCAAGTACTTAAAATCTTAAAAGTTGAAAAAATTAATGTAGAAAAAATTTAAATTTATACCCAAGTTTAAAAAAAATTATATTGACTAAAATTTCGTTACTGTCGTATTTAGCCGGGGTAATTTAAATAAAGAAGTGTCAGAGTAGGTGTTTTAACCCCATTTAAAAAACAAGGGGTTAGTAACTCGCTATTAAATAAATTTTAACAAAAATGTGAACTTTTTTTAATTCTCTTGATTTATACTTTTCGAGAAAAAAAAACTTGAAAATTTATCTAATTTCGTGGTTTTTGTAATAGTGGTCGTTTTACGTTTTAATTTATGTAAACAAACGTTGAATTAAATAAGTTAAAACATCAAGTTGCGTTAATAATAACTTTCAAATTGGGAAAATTATAAGCGTAGAAAGTTTTTATTTTTTTAACAATATTGTATTTCACGCAACTAACAATTTATGCGTATTACATGATCGTTTTCATTTCAAAGGGGTAAAGAAAAGTTACAATACCCATAAAAGTTGTAATGTTGGCAACGCTAATTTTATACCAACAACACATAGAAAATAAGCAGAAACACAAACATTTTCTTTTATTTATATTTTATTTTATTAAACAACTAACTACACGGTTGCAAGAATAAAAATATATTGTGCGAAAAAGTATTACTACATGTATGCATGTACATACAGCATTACCTTATTGAAATGACCTCACTCGAAACGAACGCGCATAATATTTATTAAAAACAGCATTATTTTCATTTTTAATTTTTATAAAAACAAAAAATAATTTTATTAATAAAGGTATGGTATTTACTCCAAATGGGGAAAAATTGTTTTTGCGTTATTTATAAAAAGCAACCCTAGAATTCCACGCTGATTACAGTTCCTGATGCAATTAGAGAAAAATGTACGAAAACAAGACAATAAATCAGTGGTGATTTAATATAAAAAAGAAGAAAAAATTTCTAATATCTTGAAAATTAATTTGGAAGGTAAATGTTTTTGGCGGCGAAGTACACGATTGCGGATCCAAGTTGAAATATTAATACGAAGACAAAAAAAGGCAATTTCAGAAATTGAAATAATAAATTTCAGGACACTACTATACTAAGCGCAACTCGAAAAGAGCTGCAATATATTTTTCGCATCTTTTCTTAAAAATAACGCACAGGTTAACCACGTTTTTGCGATGTTTTCCATAACATGGCGCTAATTATAATAATGTGGTAAATTGTCATTAGGTATGATGAAAGGAAGTTCCAACGAAAAAAACATATGAACTTCAACTACGGCTAAAAGGCACTAATTTTAGCTTATATAAAGTCAGTGGTATTGCACGTAGAACAAAGTTTTCGCCAGTGTAAACTTAATTAGCAAGCGGTGTAATTGGTAAATGCATAAATAATAAGAAACTGTAGCTTTTGGTAAGTAATGGCTTGCATCCAAAAATAGAATGCTTCTACAGTATTTCAAGAGCACCAATTAAATTCAAAAACGTCGGTAGATATAATTTCCTACCCAGCTAAACCCTTTTGGCTTTAAATGATTGCAGAAAAAGACATATTCAAATACGGCAATTTTAACTAATTAAATAAGAACTGCTATACTAATATGCCAAAATGAAAAAACGGGAAGTTTGCCAAACTAAATTAATTGCAGATAAGAGACCTCTTAGTTGGAAGGTTCGAAGAAGCTTCTTGAAGGGTAGAACGGTATCTATCGACAATTCCTTAAAATACATATCATAAGGCAGAGGTACCCATCAACCTGTAGCTATGTGGCTCGCGCAACCTTTAAATGTATCTCGCATATTTCCTCTTATTTTCCCCTTAAAGACAGGACCCCAAAAGTGTTCAGCGCCTAAAGTTAACAAGTTAAAAGTTGGGCACCACTGTCCTAAGACATGCCCTAGAGCGTGTAGGGTGTAGGGTGAGGCATTGACAGATCGCAGTATGTTAATACTGATTATATCGAGTGCCTAATAGGGTCTAGGGTATATGCTTTAGGGTTCTTCTTGATCGTAATAAAACGCAAAACTTATCACTTTCGATCGTCTACTAGACTTAAGTAAGGGCAGGGCACGCATCAAATAATCGACTACAGTCACTACAGTTGATGGGAACGATTGAAAACGGTTTCAAAAGTAACCGTGAGTGGAGTTGTTTAAACGGCAATTACTCGAAATACTCTAGTAAAGCCGCTCACAGACCTCGTAATTAGTCATTGGTCATCGTAACAAACACGAAGTTCAATCCTGAGGGTTAGTCACGATGACCGATGAAACATCACGGAGTCTGTTGGCTCATCGGCTTGAAACCCAATCACGACGGCTTACCACGGCTTCGGACAATCCAGACGAAAAAAATGGGATCGAAAAAGGCATAGTTAGAAGGTAGTACCAAAATTTTGGCTCCATGGCATTAACCCCAATAGGAAGATTTACGAAGAATTCTGTTAGCTGTTTTCGGCCAAGTGCCCAGTGCCTAGACATTCTTCGTTTCTTCGAAGCTTCCACTCCTCACTAAAATGATTACACAAGCACATGATTACGCACCAAAAAGTTCTTGGGCGTCGGACCATTCGTCCAAACTAGAAACAGTTTTGAGCCGAGGACTCTCACCAGCCCGTGTCCCATCGATACTCGGTTTAAAAGTCATGTGCTTGAAGTCCTGATGTGCTCAAATAGCGCCACGAATTAAAATGATTGACATATTAGAATTGCACTGAGAAAATCGTTGCGAATGCGAGATTGTGAGACACATATCCATCGCACACTTGTGAATAAATAGTAAGAGACAAAACATTTTGTAGCTCGTCTTGAAAATGTCCAGAATAAGTTAGTGTAAAGCCACCCAGTGACCTAAATCTTGTAGTGAAGTGAGCTGATTTAAAATTTACATATAACGATAAAATATTTTCAATTATATACATATTATTCCATCTGTATAACTTAATTTTATTTAGGTAGGTGAAAAGTAACGACAAACATCAAACACCTTAATCACGTTTTGAGTTTTTTCAGCTACAGCGAACTTCAATTTACATTAAAAATTACACGGAGCATTAAAAATGTAAAAAAAATTACACGGCGTTTTTTTGCTCATTCATAAAAATGTATTTAAATTTTAAATTCTTGTACTGAACGCCTTCCATTACGGATCGCGGCACTCGATCAACCTAAAAATGCATGTATAAAACTGCTACACACTAATAGCATTAGCATCAATGCAAAACCCTATAAAATCGATCCACAATAAATACGATTCACAAACTGAAAACCTCCCAAACTATTTCGATAAGCACGAGACTTGCATAAAACCCAAGTCACCCCCATTAAAGGAAAGAGTCGACCACTACGCACTAAGAATATCGAATCTACTACACACTACAGTATAAGAGACCTTAAACATAATAAAATGTGGAAAAAGTTTTGCTCACTTATTCGAATGAAATTTCAAAGAATACAATAATGTAAAAACAACAGACAATCAAATTACGATATTACGAAAAATATTTCTTTTAGTAATAAGATGTCACTGTTTTCCACCGAATATTTTCAGAATTTTCCTCCAGAATTTATAATTTGTTTGCGTTATTCAAATTCAAAATACAATCATATGAATAGTAATTATTTTTCCCTTGATCCATATTCATCGCGTACGACAGAATTCTCATAAATATTTTATCTGCCCGAATTGAGACGCATTAATGCATCTATATTTTTATCAAAAATTCGGCCGCCATTCGAACACGCAGTGTCCGAACAATTTATCCCGACGGCATTTTGGATTTTATTATTTAATACTCATACAACCCCGTGCTCCCTTATAGAGAACATTGACCTTTGAATTATTTGAATATATTTGCATTGTAAAGAGCCGTGTTGCAGTGTAACGTACTTTGCCTAGCTGGCTTTGTCGACTTGCTCAATTATTGATAAAGCTGCAATCCACTTTTCAACTTTTTTCCCCTTGACATTAATTACTTAAGGCCAATTTATTAAACTGATCGATAAACTGCTTAATAGGGCCAAACGTAAAACTTTTTTGTTACCTTTTTTTACGTCTCAATTACAGTAAACAACGCGTTTTGCATGAATAAAATACCCAAAAAAAATAAGTTCGAGAAATCTTAAACAGGCGCATTTGTTGGAAATAAGCAAAAAAGTTTTTTTAAAGTTCTGATACTGACAACGGATAACTGGATAACGAACGCCATGTACTTTACAAGCGATTTTTCAATAGCTTTAAGTGACAAAGAAAAATCACAAAATCTGACATTAACTTATTCTTTGAATGTAGAAAACGTATTTTCCATACGGGAAAAAAGAGTCGCGATAATTTTGTTATTTATTTTATAGCAGACATTCGCTGCGTAATGTGCAACAAAAATACTTTTTTTAATTAGCTTAAGTACCCACTGTCACGCTTTCACCTCTATACGGGGGTGTCAACGATCTACAACGCTATTTTAGTTTAATTTTCCGGAATTCTAGAAAATACGCTGTTCTATTTAATTATTTTCTTCCACGCAGTACAGTCGCACAAGGGGGGTTGATTTTGACTATTGGTTAACAATTCAATGTGGCGGATTCAATATGACGACAAATGATACCTAATGCGTAATTGGCGTCCCGGTATTGAAAATTGCAGAGCACCCTGAAGCTCGCAATAAAATAGAACAATAGAAAATCTGAAAAAAATGAATCGTACCTGAGCATAACAAAGTTAGTTTGGGAATATTAAAAGTAAATTAAACAACAAAGTGTCTTTTCTAATTTGACACTGTTAATTTGGGGGGGGGATCATTTATGCTCGTGCCTAGTAGGCTAAATGAACGAACAACCGAGTTACATTCTGAAAACTACACAAGTCCAGTCGCTGGTGGCAAAACACCAGAATCAGTGCTCTGTTACTATCCAGATCTAACGTCCTCGAGAGGTGTCTTTGGGCGATTTCTGGTTCATCATGACTAATAATTTCTAGTTCATCACGATAAAGTGGTAAAATAGAAGTGAAAAATCGTCGGCAGGCCCAGTCTTAGCAAAATGAACCTTGACAATTAATACTAAATGACCTGCTTAAAAATATATGTGTATAACCGTACGTGTAACTAATATGAACAAACATGTTGAAGTATCGATAAAAAAAAGAGTTACTTAATAAAAAATTTTCAGAAATTTCGAATTTTAGCCTTTGCCGACCTACTGATATAGAACCGGCATTGATTTGTAGAGTAAATAAAAACAACAAGCTTTCAACTAAAGTCCGTTTACGAAAACAAGTTAGGTATTTATTGTCAGTCCGTCATATTATGCAAAATTTGACTATAATAACTCGCTTTGAAACAGTTGACTTGGGTACAACAGATTGTGTTCAAAGCGTAAATAATGTAAGATTAGCTTTGCATATGTTTAGCCAGGTAATTAGTTTTCGCAGCGTAATACTCCCTTAATTCATTAAATGGAACCCAGCGTTTCAGTTTTTCAGAGCTTTATAAGCTCTACATGTACATTTGTACATTTGGCAATTTAAATGCATAAACATTATTTCAAAATAAGTTTTCCTTTATGGAACTCATACAAAATTCAATAAAAAAACAACTCAGACGGTTATGTGAAAGTTGAAATTTATAAGTCAATTTGTGTTTCTTTAGGGACTTCTAACTCGTACAAGTAAGTGTAAAGACGAATATTATATTTTTTAAAAAAGGTATATTCAATTTTATTTACCCACGTTAAAAAATAGAACGATTGCCATGTTCGCGAAATTCCCTTTTTTGTAGTTTTATTGATCTAAATCAATTCATATAAGCACCAATTGGCCCCAATCGGTTCGCTGCGGCCTCTACTAAATAACTGGCACTAACTTCGATCTTTCAATTCATAAGATTTATTTCGACGCAAATAGTTTGAACCAACCAACGACTTCTATAAAATATAGAATTTAAATACAAAATAAATTCTTTAAGAAGGATAAAGCTCGTCTTATAAAAATTCAATCTCGGAAGTTTAAATCAGTTTGGAAATAAATAATTTGGGCTTCGCCTTAAGTTTTAAAACGTCAAAAATTCAAGAATACTTTTTACTCAATGCTGAAATTTGTACAAAAATTACACGCTGTAAGGAAGGTCAAATAATAAAATGTGTTAACACGGGAGTGGACAGGGTATTAAATTGTGATCGTTGTTTTCACTTCGAGATGGTCCGATACTAGTCGTCGAAATGTACGTACGGTGACTCAAAAATCCAAGAAACCGCGAAATTCTTTACCTTTTTTCAGTTTTTGGTAATTTTGACCTAGAAGAACTAATTTTGCGGCAAAGGCAATTATATACTATTTAAAAGTAGTCTATATTTTCTACAATTTGAGACCATTGTGGTCTCTGTAGACCTAATGGTAACAAGATACAAGTGTACAAAAGTTTGCCAACATAGATTACACGATTTATTTGAAAATGTAAGGTTTCAGGTGGTTTTTGGGCTAATGGGGCAGTGGTCAAGAAGTTCTTTGAGAGATTTCTGACGTTTCGTTGGCTGCTGTGGCAAACATCTTCCCCTGAACCTTCGGTACGGTCACTTCGACCTTCCCCAAAAAACAAAACACCTCTAAAGATGTTTGCCACAGCAGCAAACGAAACGTCAGGGATCTTTCAGTAACCTCTCGGCCACGGCCCATTAGTCCAGAAACCACTCACACCGGATTTATTTTTAGAATTTTCACAAAGATCGGATTATTTATCTTGGGTGAAATGGGATAGTTATGATTTTTTGGTATGTTGCGTATTATGATAAAGACCTAATAAGAAATCCAAGATTTGTCCTCGACGGACCTCCCGATTTGCAAAATTTTGTACACTTGTATTTCAGACACCATGAGGTCTACAGAGACTATTCTGGTCTCAAATTGTAGAACAATTAGTCTACTTTTGAAAAGTATGAAACTGTATTTGCCGAAAAATTAGTCCTTCTGGGTCAAAAACGATAAAAACTGAAAAAAGGTAAATTTTCTTGGATATTTGAACCACCCCGTACAGGAAGACATTTTGACGACCATCGGAGTTTGGTATCCCAGGAAGTATTAAGGAATCATCCGAAAAAGACTCCAGCTTTTAATTTCGAAGTGAAAACAGAAATCAAAATATGTCAAACGACAGGATTGTCTGTCCTATTGTCTAATATTGTTATTATGTAGCAGCGGAGATAAAGTAGACGACTGCGCGTTTTCCGGGGCTTAATAGATTATCAGGCGTATTATTATTAGTGCCCTGGTAGTTGAATAAAAGGCGTTTTTAGCAACTTATCAATGACTGTCCCGCATGACATTTTGACAGCTACTCAAAATGTCGAAAATATCAACGACTGAACGTGCCATGCAAAGCGCTTTACTTGATGGCATTCAAACGCTGGTCCGGCACGAAAAGCTGTCTGCTACGCAGCCACCATAAAAATAAGTTCCAAACACTGTATAATTACTAATTACACGCATAGATTGGTGTTGGAAATTTGTATTATTAGGAACACGCTAAACACAATGATGTACAATGCACAATGCTCTCAGCATCTGCTGGACCAGAATATACAACGTTAACAGAGAAAAGACGATTAGTCTCGCGTTTTATGCAGTGGATGACAGGCTAACTGTGTTAAAGATTAACAAATCAGTTGAAAATTGGAGTGTCTTAGAAGTAATATCAGAGATATGCCCGAAAGAGAGCACGATTCAATTAAACGAGCTCAGTACACGCGATCTTTCGTGATCCATTTTAGAAAATTATTTCAATTTTTAAAAGAAAACTTTGTAACTTGTAAGATAAAAAGTCGATTTCACCCTTTATTGCAAGTGCGATCTCATACATCAAATTTTCTCCGAATACGGTTTACCACGTAAAATTTAACAAAGTTGAAAAATTCTTCTCTTCTAACAAGATGCAGTTTATTTTTGAATTACAAGTTCGGTCCCAAGTTTGTAACTAAGTAGAGTCGGAAAATAAACTTTTAAAATGAAAAATAATTTAATTTGTTTCGAGTCTTAAAAAACACGAATTTAAACAAACATCCAGCAACTCACTTCTACGTCCTTGTTTTAACTTTCTAAACCACCACTGGTGGTAGTCACGTAACTTGTTATTATTAACTTAAGAATTTAAATAATTAATAAAGTTTTTAAAAGTACAATCTGTACAATTTTAAATATTTGCAAATTTATGTTTCGACTTAAATATTCTTTACGAGCCGCTTTTAGGAAAAGGAAATTCATGTTAACCGTTCATTATTAACTTCTTAATTAACATCTATCTTAGCATGCGTTTGTTTGTTAAGTATGCCTCGCCTTTTCAAACTAGAACCTACACTCGGCTTGATAGAGTGAAATTACTACATCGTGCTTTGAACTGTTAAGCCACGAAAAGGCCTTTTGCCAAACCACACATCCTAAAGGAACACCAAATCTTAACTTACAAAGTAACAAAATTATTGATGATTGTAACCAAATTATTAATTTTTGAGCTCGAAATCGTAACGATAATTTAAGGAAGCAAAGTTAATGTAGTAGACGAAAAAATATCAAATAAACGTAATGTTTAATAGCATTTCTACGGCCACTCACATTGTTCGCGTTATTTAAACGAATGAATATGTGCTACATCAGCGTGACCGTCCATTTGTCCCAGTGACAGACGGATGAAAAATGAGGAGAATTTAATTACGGCCATTTATTCTAACAAGCAATAATAGATGCACAGCAATATTTGTTATTATTTTTGACATCTCCAAATGAAAATTCGAATCGAAAATATTAATTACAGATTTGTTTTCTACAGAGTGATGAAGGTAATAGTCCGGGAGGTAGCGAACACTTTTACCAAACCACATAAAGTACAAAATTGTTCATTATGTAGAATGAAATACGATTGCAAATGAACACAAATGAGTAAATAAAACCGACCGTCTGCCTGTTAAAAGTGGCAGCATTAACTGGGGGGAGGCTCGAGAAGAGTGAATTTCGGCTCTTTTTTAGGTTTTTCGCGTATAACTCGAAAATTAAGCATTTTATAATAAAAGTTCATTTACATAAAAACAAAGCACATTAAATTTCCTACAAATTATATTTCTTCAGTTTTTTCCTCAAGTGAACGATTTAGGCTCTAGCGCGCGTTAAAGTAAAAAAAACTTCCAAAATCGATCAAAAAATTTTTAAATCGCTTATAACTCGAAAAACGCACTTTAATAACAAAGTGTTTCTCTACAAAAAAAAAGTATATTCAATTTCCAACAAATTACGCTCCTTAAACTTTTTTCGTCAAACAAACAACAGTTGAGGTATAGTATCGGACACAGTGTCCGGAAGGCAGAATGCCGAAATAAACAAAATTTTTAATTTTGACCGATGGAGGCTCAAAAAATATGCTAATAAAGCCGGCCGTCTGCATGGCTCTTAAAAGTGACAGCATTAACTTGGGGACGGCTCAAGAAGGGCGAGTTTTACTCTTTTTTCAATTTTTCGTCAATAACTTCAAAACTACACACTTTTTGAGAAAAGGGCATCTATGTAAAAATTAACTAGATAAAATTTCCTACAAACTACATCCAAAAAGTTTTTTCCTCAGACAAGCGGTTTAGGTGCTAGAGTGCGTTAAAATTTGACAAAAATGCAAAAAAACTGTTTTCTCGAAAACTACACCCTTTTAGAGGAAAGTGTTCCTATAGAAAAATAAAGTACATTCAATTTCTTACAAATTATGTCTCTGAAATGTTTTTTCTGTATTATCCGAACTGTTTGTTTGACGAAAAAAATTTTTAAGAGGCCTAGGAGGATTGCCATCAAGTTTTGTGCGAAACTCGGCAAGCCCGCAGTAAAAACTTTTACTATGATACAGACGGTCTTGATGATGATGGTGATGACTGTTTGTCGGAACGTCAAGTCTACTGGTGGAACAAGGTCTTTCTAGAAGGCCGTGAAGAGGATCCAGCCGCCCTACAATCCTATCGTGACTCCCGCAGGCTTCTTTTTGTTTATTCGCTGGAAACTTCCATAAAAGGACATCATTAAGGCACAGTTAAAAAAGTCAAAGAGGCTTACGCTAAGGCTCAAAGGATATTCTGGAAGAGGCCTACCGAGACGCCCTCGATGTCGGGAAATCTCGCTGGAAGCTCTATCGACGCAAGAGGGCCATTTTAAAACTTTTTTATGTGTTGTACTAGTCCTCGCAACCCAAGTTGGCCAACGATGCCATAGAACTCGACGCCATGGATCGACGAAGCGTGGATTCACGGGGGTATTCATATATTCTACAATATTATTCACTTTTACCAACATGAACCTGTAAGTGTGCACATTCGCCAGTTAGAGTGACGATACATATTATTATTTGAGAATTCCTGAGAGTTCCTGATATCGACTCATTTTTATTTGTCAATTTCATCTAGAAAATGCACCTACACATTCTCCAAATGCGCACTTATACCGTAACACGTATACATGTCGCAGCTACTAGTTATAAATATTTACTACCAGGCAACAAACGATTAAATTCAAGTAAGTGGTATAGCAAAAGCGTCAGCTCACTGTTAATCAAAACGAATATCACAACAATTATTTCCAGTCACTTTTCAGCGTGAACTACAATAACTTTCCCATTTAATCCATTAACTTTAAGACTTACTCGTAATGGCTAAGACCAAACAGTTATTTTCTAGTTCGAATTAATTATTAATACCGCGTCGCGTCTTGGCGAAATTTCATTCGCGAAAAGGTTTTGTGAAGGTACGAAAAGTTCGTTGTTTGTTAACGAATGGCACATCGATAAAATATAAGACGAAGTTCTTCTTATGAATAAATAGCCTGTCCAGGCGCCTTAAAAAGCTTTCTAGAATTGTGTCCCTTTCTCGAGCTCGAAGGCTTAGGTCTTTGCTTCGTGAAAAATTTATTTAGTTCTAAAGTAAGCTTGGTCATATCTATAAAAAATGCATTAATCAAGTTCTTTTGAATTAAAAGTTCGCTAATTATGAAAATTTACGAAACACATTTATTTAATCTTCGCAATAATATTTGTTTTAAAATATTAGTTCGTTTTGTGAGAATATCTACCTACTACAATAAACCAAATTAAAATAAACAACCCGAAGGCTAACAAAAATTGAATATCGTCGCTTTCAACTTCCATCATTTTACGTTAAAAATAAATAATTTCATCTATAGAACTCCCTTTTATCGAATGTATTTTAATTTCGTTTTTAATAGATTGATTGGAATTGGAGAAAAACTTTAGAAATAAACTTCCACCTGCGATATAAAATGATAAAAAACAGATTATTATTAACTATCGTTCCATTGCGATTCATTACATATAACTATGCACAAAATAAGGAAAGCGTAAACCCAATTTCAACAAAGAACCCAAGAATTTTTGCCACGAAAGACATTATCAATAGCTACGTCTTAATGTAATTCGCGCCACTCACAGTGACGCGATGATTTATATCTTCTGTTTGAACCGCAATTCCCCAATATTACAAAGTAGGTGCGATATTCGGACAGATTAAACGCTTTCTCTTGGGGAAACTCTGCATTATTTTGAAAGAGAATACGTGTTTTGCCACAAATGGCTCCTTAGGCAACGAAGGACATGCGCTTGCTTGCGGAGGGGCTCTTTATAATGTCCTTTTAAAGAATTGCCGCTGTCAGCTTGCACGAAGCGGTAGTTTGTTATATTAATATCAAGGCGATATTGGCAGTTTGCTGATATGAGTTGGTATACTAGAAAGAATTTCAAAGCAAAATTCAAATTATTCCGAAAAAAATTTTTCATTTTTTTAGAAATGCGAAACGACGCGACGTCTCCAATTGTGTCAAATAAACAAGATAATTGAAAATTTAACATACAACAAGAGGTCTCAGAAGTGGTTTTTTACACGAGAGAATTTTGGAAAATAAAATAATTAAGTTCGAGAGCGAAAGCAGAAATAAAAATCGTATTCGAAAATTATACCATCGAAAGGAGAATTAATTGAAAGAATGGACTAGTAATTTTTGTTGTTGGCTATAAATTTAATCTAGCTCACGCAATAAATTTGTTTAACCACCTACCCCTTTACAACTTGTAAAGCTACTTCAATTTATTGGCTCTTAATTAAGCCGAGCTTTCGATTCTAATTTTCAAAATTGTAAATAAAATTAGGTCTTGTTGTATGAACAAATTATGAACTACTCAATAAAGATTAACACCGAAAGAGAAGGCGAGAGGCCAATTAACTAGAAAAGCTTTTAAATTAGTCAAAATTAAATTACTTTTGATTAAAAATAACAAAGTGAAACGGTGTAGTTGTTAAATTCTAATCTGATGTACCTGTGTGTGTTATGTTGTACCACCGAGTACGAAGTTGACAAACGATAAACGATACTGTGCTGCGGCGAGCTCTTAAAATAATACAAATCGGGATGTACGTTTTAAATATTTCTCATTGTCCATTTATATTATTCTGATTTTATTAAGAAACCTTGTCTAGTTTTACTTGGTAAAAAAAAAACTTAATATCAAATATTTCCATGCACATCCATATGTTTTCCTTGTCAGTTTGTCAAGATATTAAAAATTTATTTAATCCTGCGGCATCAATATTGATCGAAAATGTTTTGTGCCTAACATCGACTTGGTTTCTTTTGAAGTTTTTAATATCCCTCCGAGGACATTATTGAAAGTCAGCAAAATGGGATTTTTTTGGGGAAGAACCTTAGTCTATTTGCCCGGGGGCGAAACTGTGTTTAGTAATCAAATGCATCATCAGACGACCTATACGAAAAAGTTTTTCCAACCTCAACTTAAAATTTCCATTTCGACTAATGACTGTTCATTGTATTTTGTGATTTTAAAACGCTTTTGATATATTTTGTTTGAAAATATTTGCAAAATAATTGGCGAATTAAAATTACTTTGTAGACAAACGCACTTCAAACAACTACTATGTAACGCATATATCACGTAGTTCTATAAATATGTTAAAATGTATTTCTACAGATAATATTTTACAACAAAAGTCGAAACAAAACTTTGAAAAATTAGACATTTTATTGTTGTTATAATATAAGATTGGTTGGGGGAGGCAACTGATAGCCTAGTTGCAGCTAGTACTATTGGGGAGTGCGGATAGTGTTCATCGCTACTTGGCCATAGAGGCATACAGAGTAAAGTTGTGGATTGTTCGGATTGTCCGTGATCCGTGGCGAATTTCCGAATTCGGCACAGTTGGGCAGACTGTCAGACTGCAGTCAGATAGAAACTTAGATACCGTAAATTTGACTGTAAGTGCGATAATACTCTACAAGACTTCCTTCCGCCTTGCATACCAGACGCTTCTGCAAGACTTTCTTAAGTTTTATCGCACTTAACAGTCCAGTCTAAGCCCGGCACAGCTGGGTAGACTGTCAGATAGAAACTTAAATAATGTAGAATTTGACTGTAAGTGCGAGAAAACTCTATAGGAAATCTATTATTGCAAGCGACTTTTACAGGACTTCCAGTCCAGTTCGACATTATTTAAGTTTCTATCTGACAGTCTGCCGAATTCGGCAACGATCCTAACAATCCACAGCTGAAGGGACCAAGAATAACTGTTCGGGTCCAACCTTTAAACTAGTATCTAGAAGCTGGATAAGTAAAAGACAACTTTTAATACTGGAATGACCAAAAATTAGTACAAATCTAAGAACGACTACTCGCATACAGCAAAGTTGCACTGCTAATACGATGAACCTATATTTGAAGTTACCAAGTATCGATTTTTAAAAAGACTGTGACTGTTAACTCACAGGAGTATCAGGAAATCTTGGCAGCATTGAAAATTGAAATCAAAGAGATAGTTCCACAGTGTAAGGTGCCTGGGAATCTCTAAAGACAGATTGGAGGAGATTGGACTTAAGATCGCCAGAATTCGTCTTAAAATTAGGCTTAGACACCTAAAGGTTTGAGAGATAATAATATAAGGAAATTGTCTTTCTCTGAAAACAACCCTGGCGTCCATTTAACAGTATTTACTATACCAAAATCTCTTTCTCATAATGTAAAGGAAACGCAAATCACTGTGCTCGTAGAGAGGCAAAATATACAGACAGGCACACGGACAGAAGCATCGTAAATTCATGTTCGTCAAACAAAATTAGACGTACTGCATTATTTTCAATTAACCACCCCTAGGTCGGTTCATTTAACAACAGAGAAGAAAAAATATCTTATTTTTGCATATTATTGATGTGATATAATTCAATTTAGAAAATCGTTCGTGCTTAAAGTAATAAATTGAGATTAAGGATATAACGAATAGAGTCGCAAATAAATCCTTCCGTAACCAACGTCGAAGATAATAAAGATTAAAAATTTTCAAAACCAATTAGAACCCCAAAGCATTGTCCGTTCCTTGCTGATTCAGTCTAGCGAAATAGATTTCGTTAACAAAGTTGACCAGTAGTGGTGGTCGTTGGTATTCAGGAAGCATCTACACTTAACGACGAAATTAAACATCCCCAAAGAAACGTGCGTGTAATTAAGAATGTCCCTACATACCCGAGAGACGCATGCAGTTGATTTAATTAGAAAAAAATGTTCGACTATTCCCGTTAAAGACTCCGTGACGTAATAATTTCGTGCAAATTAGCTGTCGCGCAAATCGACTACGGCATAATGTGATTGTTAGGTAGTTTGAAGGGTAATTTAATTGTACCGCTTTAGTTGCAACCTGCTTGACATTCGAAACGCTTCACACTGCATAATATGGAATTGGAACCCCGAGCCCCTCTTCCACGACAAACTAACAGCGACCAATAATACCTTCGGAGTGAGGCTTCTCGTTCCTCGTTCGTCAATTAATCAATATAATATATATTTGTTTCCTCTTCCCTTTGGAATTCAAATGAAACTGAATATAAATAAATCTGTTCAATTCGGTGTAAAAATATACAACTTCCTTTCTATTCCATTCCGAATAATAATAAATTTTGATTGCTTACTTTGTCCTTTTATAATAATTTGTTCATAACCCACGAGACGTAATGAGTTTGAAAAATGTTCCAACCATGCAGAACAATTTTTGACTGAGTCGAAATGAATTTCATATACGATATATCACAAATTGGTAAAAAAACTTTCGTTATTAAATTATTTATACAAAAAATACTGAACATATCGTCAGTTTCGTATTACACGATTTTTATATTTTATGTGCATTGGGTATAAAAAAATAAATTTTCGTTTCGCTTCTTCCTCTTTCTAAAGTCTGTAAAATAAACTTTTAATAACGTACCCAATATCGAATATAACCACTTTAACTCTCGTCATTATTTCTACAACAAATGAACCTAATAAAACAATATAAAATTTCGCGAATCTAAGAAATTTGAGCTTTGTTCGATCTTACAACGCACGTTGTAATCAATCGAGACAAAAAATTGAAAGCAATTTGTAGACGCCTTTCGACGTCTCAAAGTAAAATTTTACTATTGGATCACTGGCAAGAAAATCTTATATTGCCTCATGAATGCAAACCGAGTTACTTTTCTACTACCATTTCAAAAATACACATTTTCCGACAGCTTTTTGTGTTACAGATCCTAAATCGGTTTGTGGCTTTTCTTATTAAATATGCTCCAATAATCTTTATTCGATAAATAAAATACCGGCGCACACCCGAGTAAAACAATTTTAAATGAAAGATGGCCCACGAATGCGCTTTTAATGCTTATTGCGCCATTTCGGGATATAACGATGTCACTAATTATCCAGCTCGAACAATTCGAAGAGGGTCCATCTTAAATTGCCGATTTGGTGCTTTGTGTTGTCGTTTTCACATCATACGAGATCCCCCTATCTCATGCATCCACTCTCGCAAATCCACGGCTAATCCCATCATCGAACACGCCGTGGATAATAATTTTCTCAATTCATACGTGAAAAACTGCACAACAGATGTCGATCGAGATATAAGAATTAATTCTATCGGTCGGTCAAAAAAAGATTATCTACAATAAACCTATTAGGATTTTTATAAATCTACCCTGAACAAAAATAATCGGTTTTCTAAAATATAAAAAAACATTTCTTTGTGTATTTTCTCTTATTTACATGGCGAGCGCGTGCGATTATTGCTTCCGTTAAGAACAAATTGCATTGAATTTGATTATTCAATAAGTAATAACGAAGGGGAACCTTACGCCCGAGTCAGAGCACCAATAAAGTCATGTACTATATTATTATTTAGTCCATGAATGCCCTTATAATAAAATATCAAAAGAGGTTCAAGTTGAATGCTGTATTTCTTTTATGAAGACACGATCATTATTTCTTAGAATTTAAATAAAAAAATTGATGTAATTTGGTAAAGGAAATTTTCAATTATCAAATTTAATTCAAATTGTAAAATCTTTTAGCTGTCATTTTTGCAATTAAAAGACCTAAGAAAATAAATTGCATTTAAAAAATAAATTGAAAACAAAGATAATATATCGAAACATCCGATATCCGATCCGATACATTAGACAATTGATATACATATTATCTTAGGTATAAATTACGTAAATAATTATTGAGTTATGGATATATCGAATAACCTGTAGGTCAGGTATTGTTTTTCTTGTTTCTGCTTTCTTTTTTGGTATAATATTATACTTTAGCATTTTAAATAATATATTCTTTAACATAATTTGAGCAAATGTAAAAAAATTAAAGAAGAAAAACAATTTTTATTAGATTTTAATTCCGCCTCTTATCGATTACAATATTACAATGTATGATAGTTCGTATCAAACTGTTGTTGGTAAAAAGTCCTACTGGAATATTTAATGATCCAAAAGGGTTCAATTAGTTTTTAATTAGTTAAATTAATATGACGATTTAATTTTTTCTATAGGTAATGTATACTCGAGATATTCAATGAAAATAATTTTTAGTGATCGTGACTGCCAAGACGTAAAGTGAAAATTGCACAAAAAATATAAATATACAGCGTGTTGTTTGGCATTTAACATTTTTAAATTTTATTATGAATGTACTAGTACAAGCAGACGGCTTTGAAGCTGAAAACTAGTGTCGGGCGCTCCGGGCGGTTCTCTACCCTAAACTCAACGCGCTCTAGAGCCTAACCTAAGATGTTCATCGGATGAAAAAACAATTTGTAAACATAAAAGGCGTAGTTTTCGAGTTATAAGCGATAAACAAAAACGAAACGGTTTATGAAATTTTTGTCAAATTGAACGCGGTGCCTAAGCCCTTCGTCTGAAAAAAAAACTTAACAGATATAATTTGTAGAAAATTTGATGTAGTTTAATTTTGGCATAGAAACACTTTTCTCAAAAAGTACTTAGTTTTCAAGTTATAAGCGAAAAATTGAAAAAATAACCAAAATTACCTTCTCTAGCCTCCCCTAAGTCAATGCTGTCATTAAGTCGCTTTTTTTAAATGTTCTTTCAGTCTCCATTCTCAAAAATTTTGTACTAATTGTTTTAGTAGTACCTATATTCGCCCACTGCCTCCCACTCAACTCGCGCGCTTTCCGTTGCAGACATCTCGCTCTATCGAGTTACCGCTTATGCGCTAAACTGAGATGTAATGAGAATCTTTAACATCGTCTGCCGGACAAACGCGCCCGTCTGCCTGAATTCTGTTTCGACAGACATATTTACTCCCCCCCGCCTTTTTTTAAATTATAATTTCAAACTGGAATAAATGACACAATTTTACGACATTTTTTGGGTGCGACTGAGACGACTGAGAGTGCGTGTCCTACTGTAACGTGGCCCCGGCAGGTAAGTAATTTTATATTTGCCATGAAAAGTACTTTTAAATAAAAATAACGAATCTTTGGAATAAAATCATATTATAAGTGGTATGCTAGACAGCTAGACTATACGATATCCATCAAAAGGAAGAAGATAATAGATGATTCTGATTAAATTTACACCACCTGGTATGGTCAATAATTTTAACTTTAAAAACTCAAGTCAGGTCAAGTGTACCTATTGATTGAAAAATGTTTTTTTGAAATTTGGATTATAATTAATTAAATCTCGACGTTTCATGACGTATTATGTGTATATGCATAACTCATTAATTATTTCCTAACCCAAACGTTATAACTCGTACTGTCATACAGACCTCTAAACTCGCCACTTGATTGTCAGATGTATTTCAAATAAGTACAACATCAAAAACGAGTATACAAATTAATGTAGTTTCGTTTGTTCTTTTATCCTCGTGCGAGCTGCACAATTTGTAGTTTCAGTTACCCTCTTGTCGATACAAATAACGCACACATTTTATAAGCCCCGATGTTGAATAATTTATTGTTATTGCTTAACTAAGATTACTATTAAACACCAGTATATGTACGGATTACAATTTAAATAAAATTCTATTTTAAATTAAATACTTAAATTTATTCTTAATCAATAACTCGCTATTCGATAGAAGTTACGTGATAGGAAAAAAAGGGACATCGAAAAATTTGTATTATTGAATTTAGAACGAAGTAGGGGTATTTTATTGGGGAATTATAAATCAGACTTGAGTTGGTTTAATTCAGGCATGAGTCATAGAATCCCACTATAATTACGTAAAACCCAGCACTGATAATCTTGCGCTTACAATGCTCAGTCCTGGCGCTTCTATATTCAGACTAATGTTAGTTTTATGTTAATCACTCCTATACTTAAATCGTATAGTGCGAAGCGCCAGGATCAACGTTAATCCAAGTAGTGCACTGGGGTTGCAAGTTTTAATACTAGCGATCGACTAAAGTGTTATTGTACAAAGCCAAATTAATTTGTCTGGACACAATATCAAACACCCAATTGTAAAATTAACCTCAACTTGATGGTACTAGCACATCGTGTGCATGTATTATTTGTAAATGGTCTACCAACGAGGATGCGGTAATGTTCGTTTGTTCGCTATCGCTTTCATAATACGAAAACATCTATAACAAAATCATTTACAGTTTACATCACAATCGTCGTAAAGTAAGAAATATTGTGGTGGTTTCGTACTAAGATCATGATTGATGATGGCGTAATCTGAAATCATGCAGGACATTGCTTTACAATTTTATTTATTACCTTTTACAACAACGGCAACGTTCACGTTGACATCCAGTTCCTGGCAGTATTTTTAATAAACGTATAAACAACGCATACCTGAACAATCGTTTATTAAATCAAAACTACGCCACCTCATTTTTCCTAACGATAGAAAATTTATAAAAGCGCCGCATTATTTTAGTTCTTTTTAAACAAAATTTCGTAAATGTATAACACCATCGACGCTGCAAAAATCTGGAATTTAATTTATTTGTTGGTCGATGATAGGACACGCAAAAAAAAAGAAAAATGCTGGCATTCTAACCTAAGCTCCGAGCTTAAAAATAATACAAAGTACGAGAAGCTTGGTTTAACGACTTGGAATAAAAATAAGAAAATAAAAATGAAAAAAAGCCTTATACTCATTTCCTTGTAATATTTACACTACACACAGTTAAATAACTCTGAAATTCTTCATATATCTCTTTTTTTGTTTATTCTCGCCTTTATTCATTACTTACATTTTTTACGTTTAATCCGGATTTTCAACTCATTACACTTTGGTGCAGCTTTTAAATTATTTTAGTAAACACGCTAATGGTGTTTCTGTAATAAGAGCTTTCTAATATACGAGCGTTTTAAATCATTTTATACACACAACAAACTTCTCTTTTAGAGAAGTTCAGAAAAGGGTTGTTAAAACGAATGCTCGAAGTGCACAACAGATCATTGCGCTTACCAAAAGATACTTATTGAAATGGAGATCGACATGACATGTGTAGATCTATTTTATTTTCAAACTGCACATTGCAAGCCATTAGAGAATAATTGTGATGTATTAAGTGAGCCAGAGTTCACCTTTGTTTTTCCAATGACGAAAAAGCAATTATTTACATCACTTGTGACAACAGAAAGTAGCAAGAAGAAACAGCCAGTAACAAATACCTACTTTAGACTTTTTACTTTCCAATTTCCTACCCCCAACTACTTAATAATGAAGACACTTGAACAAATTAGATATACTTTGTGAGGGGCGGTTTCCCTCAGTAAAAGATTGTTTAAGGAGAGGGTACCAAAGTTTTTGCAAAATTTGGTTTTTGAGAATCTCCATTCATTCTCAATGGCCACCTTGCTCGTTTAGTTTACGGAATAATGACTAAACTGCCGACTATACGTTAAATTTCGTACACAGACGATTCGAGTTGTAAAAAATAAAAAAATTAATGATGAATAGTTTTTAAAATTGTCATGTAGGTCATGCTCGTTCAAAATTCAAAAACTTTTGTCTACATTTTTAAAAGGCGTCACGTTTCATGACAAAAAACATAATTTTCAAACAAAATCTGTTGTGCCTCTCGGTGTATCAATCTCAACATCTAACGAGCCAGTTGTTTTTACTAGTAGAATAAAGCTAGAAAAGTTGATCCATTCGCATAATTATAAGTAACACCCTGTATATTAGAAAAGTATCAGAAACCACCTATTTATTGAGGTCAGAGTCAAAAGTCTCTCGACAAAGTTACACAATTATACCTGACACATTTTGACATCTTACTAACGCACTCTTATTGCGTATAACTTCCCCTTAAAATACGAGTAACCCTTAAAAAATTTTTTTAGTGAATTAAATAATATCTAACCTTGATGAAGTAGCAAAAATTGAATTTCAAACTCCTTGCAGAATGTCCAAAACGGCAAAATAAAATTCCAAACGCGGGCACTAACGAGCACATAACCTAACCGAGTTCAATAATATACTGAAATATTAAAAATGCGATGACGATTAGTAGTATTTTGTATAACATTTAAAAATCTTTATACATTTGGTGACTACACCTGCAAAAATTCTTATCGAAGTATAACAAATGTGACTATGATATCAACTACTAAACGAAATAATCCAAACTTGGCCTAACAAGTTTTATTTTTATCAAATAAATATTTTTGAATACATTAAAATTACAAAAGAGAATTCAAATTTTTAATTTGAGGTCAAAAATGTTATTGGTAAAATTATTTCGACCTCCGTGAGCTCTAAACTGCACATTAAATATCGCAAAGTGGAAAATTTCAAATTTTCGAAAACCAAAAAATTATTTTAATAATACCTATTCCCTCAAATGTGACATTATCGAACCATAACTAAACTTCGCTTATATAAAATAGTGCTCTAATTATAACACTTTCGGTATTGAAAAGTGTAAAAATTTGAAACTTATAAAAAACAATTATTTGGAGGCTTCTTTACGCTTATCGTATTCTGAGCGCAAACGTTTTTTGGAAATTCAAGCTTGGTACTCTCAAATCTTCTCTTACCAAACCCAAACCCAACAACAGAAATTAGTTTTTGTTAAATTTTACCGATCACTTTAATGAAGTGTAAAAATTAAAACTTTTCAAAAACTAAAAATTCTTTTGTAAATTTCCTGCGACCAAAATGGGCGCAAAAATCATTAAAAAAATTAAGCGATTAATTCTCAAATAATATACCCTTAACAAACTCTAGAATTGACATTAGTTCTTGTTACGATGATGCCTCCTGGAGTTCATCCTACAAGTAGGATTGCTCGAGATCTGATGGGCACGGAGGCTTGGAGGTAGTATACTAGGCCCGATTAAGTAGGCCAAGTGCAGGGAGCTTGTTCCTTCTCCCTAAATAATCCAGATCCAGATAATAGTGCCCGGTGTTTTCAAATAAAAGACGGCTGTTGTGGCCATAACAGGAATTTTTGATAATAATAAACCACAAACGCCATATAAGTTTCATGACGGTAAATAAATACATTATTAACTTCAATATGAATTACTTACTACGAATCGACTTGAATTGAATTTACTTTTCAAAAACAAAATAATTTTGACAATTAGAATGTATTTTAATTTTGTATGTAGAATGTATGACCAAAAACGCCACGTAACAAAATGATCACCGTGAAAATGGCGCTGGCGGAATACAAAACTGCAGGTTTAATATTAAAAACTACGAGTGACGTAGTGACGCACGCTATTGTCCGGAATATGAAACTCAAAAAAGTTACAAAAGACATGGCATTTGAAAAAAACACCCTGTACAGCTGTACACTGCGTACAACAACCATATTTTTTCCTAAGTCTGTGTGACTGTTTAATTGGTAGTTTAACTACTAAAGCCCAACTTATCCATAAGTTGCTTCAGAAAAACGAATATAAACTTTCGTGAACTAATATTTCACATCAACATCATCAAGGTTCCGTTAATTGGATTAAAAGGTTGAACCATTAGATCATTTATGCACGACTGAGTAACTACATACGGATTTCAATTAAATCACAAAACATTCTTCAGAAGAAAGTTAACGTAGTAATAAACTCGTTCATTCATCGATTGGTTCGATCTAATAAGGTATGAGAGTAAGTGAAATAAAACGCACGATAGTTGTTATGGCGTGCTTTCAACTTATGCAAAATAAATATCCGAACACTTCCAGGGAATGTTATTGCAAACTCGTCAGTCTATTTGCTTTCCAACATAGATAAAACATTAGATCGTGTTGGGGGTAAACAGAGCAACAATAAATACGTCTAGAAAAGACGCCCTTTTGGACGCACACGCAATCCTACCAAATTATTAATATCAACTGCCGAGTTTCCACTATTAATAATTTAAAGCAATGTTTTTACACTCAACAGCAAGACATAAAGCTCGTGCTGAGTATGAGAAAATTTAAGAATACGAATTTACTTACTTACATAAACAGCCGGTTATGTTTTATAACAAACTTGCAATATGTAAACATACATAAACGTAATGGCGGGGTGTAAAAACCACTAACGACCAATAAACAGTTCCATGTGCAGTGGTTGCGAATTTTAAAATTGACAAATTAAATTCATAAAATTAATAAGCATTTTAATATCCCACCAAACTAATTTGAGCCGAATAGTACATTAGCAAAATTAAATTTTAACCCCTAATTTATGGACGAAGATTATATTTTATTTGAATATTTGAACACATGGTGTTTAGAATTGAAAGAGAAACGTAATGCATAATCATGGAACCCCCGATTCCGGAACTCCATTAGTGCTGAGCGGCACCTAAAGCTCCCACATCAATTCCAATTCGTACAATTTAGAAAATACTCCAGTTAAGTGTTGAACTTATAGTCATGTTCTAAACGTTAATTCCCTTCTAAAGAGTATATATATACCTATTGCACTTTCGGAAAATGCGAGCTCTTTTCACTTCAACTTGAAAAGTTAATTGAACAGTTGAAGATGGCATTTATTTTGTGAACAATTAAAACGGCTTATCGGAGACGACTTTATTTTTTTGCTTAAAAAAACTAAATGTAAAATGAGGCTTCAACAAAAATTTATGTGTCCATAAAAATATGTGATGGTAATATATTGGTTAGAGCTTTCTTCCCTGTATCTTTTACCTTCTGAATAAATAAATATTTCTTTTATAGCCCAGGGTGAAATAAACGATTTTTGAAATTGATTACAAAATTCAAGAGTGGTATGTTGTGCGGAGTCGCCGCAATTAAAATTCTATAGCCTCGGGCGGTTCAATAAACTACTAATACTGATATTTTATTGGCGAAATATAGCAAGTGGGCACTTGTAATATTATCAGAAACGCCCGAGGACTTTAATTTTAAATTGAACAAGCGTTATAACTTATAAAATTAAAAGAGGAATAGTGGCACAGTCCAGGAACCCGAATTATATGGGGACACACAACACACGCGGTTAATAAGGAAATTTGATTTTTTCGTGTTATGTACCTACATAACTGCTTTTTCTTTCATCGGACTAAACCTAAAAATTAATTAGTTTGTTCGTGTATAAACGTCAAACCTATTCTGAGTAGATAAACTTCTTCTCATAGGAACAAAAGACCGTACCGGAAAATATTCACAGTCTATGCCGAAAACGTTAGCTATTATTGATTAGGAACTGCTATAAAATATACACAGGACACACCGACACCGTCCCGGAAAGGTATCACTTTTTGATCAGAGAAAAACGTATATTTTTGTTAATATTAAAAATGCAATGAAGATTTATGCAAATCAATTTTGTGCAAAAGCCCAATTTAAAACAGTACCTATAGTAGGGAGTTGAATTACTTAATAATGACTCACGTGCGATGATGGGTCGCCCCCTAATTTCCTTTTCGCCAATTGTTCCTATGTCAACACTTAGGTCTAAATTCATTCGTTTTAATTTGACTAAATTGAAAATTCGAAAAAGTGACTTAAATTGACCGCATTAATTGACCAACGGTATAAAATTGGTAATTTACTGCCTCTAGCCATGCGACTATAAATAAAAAGCAATAAATGGCACGAAATAATAACTTAATTAAACTACACCTGCCATAATTTTTGTGAATATTATGTAAAATTGATTGTAGTTAAGTTTAATCGTAAAACTAATCGACATTCACGGTTTATTAATACTTTTAAACTTACTTGGTGTACAATTTTCCGGTGTAGGAGGTTACGTTGAAGTATGTACGGAAATTGGACTTACCTATAAAAAAAAGTTATTTTTAAAAAATGGCAAATACATACAAAAATAATAATAAAAGATAATCTTAGGACATCTGTGTGTCATTGTGCTATAAGATAGGAAATTTTAATCATAGCAAATGTCTCTCCTTTGTTTAGATACGCTCCATTTACTATCGTGTTCTTTGCAATTTCAATATCCGCAGTTGCAACGTAGCGATGGAAAATCGGAAATTAACAAATGCTAAAATATTCAGTATCAAATTCCAATAACAGCAACTAAAGCGAAGCCAATGTGCCTACTAATGTACAACGAACTATTTCAACATTTAGAAAAGCTAAAGATAGTGCCTATTTATATGCATTCTCTCTCTATCTGATTGTAAATGTTAAGTAGTCATTAAAAGGCCTTACAATTTTGTAAGAGCACAAAATCGAGTAATAAGAATTTTATATAAAAGACGAAAATCTAATATATCAAGTTGTTTTGTCACAATCATCAATCAACACTCCAGCGGCGTAATAATTTTTCACGAGACCTTTTTAATTTATCAATTTGGAAAAACATGGGCATTTAAAGAAAAACGAATAATAAAGTAAAAAGCTTCCAAAATTTGTCATTAGTGCTTTTTCTAACTTTCCCACTTCATCGATATTATACATAAGCTTTCCGCTTAACCTATATATTTGATTTATTTCAAAGGAAACAAACAACTTTCGTAGGTGGAGTTAGAACAGTTATAATCATTAAAGCAACTAAATTAAAAATGATGATAACGTTTAGGACTAGAATATGTCGAGTCAAATGTTTTCATTTCTCAAAAAATTTCAATTGCTCAAAGCTCATCCGTACTTGAATATTAGAAAAGCCAAAAGCAACACATGAAAGTAAGCAGACAGAAGAGCAATGACGCAATAAGATCTGGACAAGGATAAGCAAACAGACAAACGTCGACATACTACACAGACAAGCAAATAGAATAAAAGAAAATACGCAGACAGACTACTGGAAATTTGGAAATGCACGATGAAAGTCAATAAGCAATAAGCACATATAGGGGTAATTAGTAATGCCAATCATTTCAGCTTCTAGCAACCCTTTCAAAAAAATAAGTTTTTCACGCTACTTTCCAAAGAAATTCTACCATCGAAGCCCGCAGGTCAAAAAACTACCAATTAGCAGTAAGTGTTTAATTTGCTCCACCCTAAACAGATACTTTATCTATTTATTATTTATTATTAAAGGGCTAATTTATACACGTTTGGATAGGTGAAGTCATTACCATCGCTTTGAAGTTCCGCCAATTTTATCCACGTTAAATAGTCCTACAAATAATTCAATTTCCAAATAGAAATTGCATTAGCACTTAGTTCGAGTTTCCTCGCAGTTCAAAAGGGATAGTTTTCATATACAGGGAAGAAATTATCGCAAGTGGAAAATAAGTAAAATATTTATATTGGGTACTTAAAACGATAAGGCGCAATTTCGTGAGATAACTCGATGTTTCAAATTCTTTCTAAGAACATTACTCGGTAAATTCATGAAGAGAAGTTGTTATATAGACTTAAAACGACAGAAATATCGGAATATCAAAATAGTTGAGTAACAGTAAGAGAAATAGGGTCGTATTTCACTTTTAAGAATTAATTAAGTTGGATTTATAACCCTCTCAGATCTGAGAATGTATAATTCACAGTTTTCATCTAAATTTGTTAAGCTGCCGCTAACAATCCTTTTAAAATTAAATGAGCTGTAATGAAAATACGTCAAAGAACAATGGGCTCGCAGTGAAATTATGACCGGGTCCATTACAAGAGGATACTATAAAACCATAGGGCGATACAGAAAAGGGGTGCATATGAGAAAAGAGCTACTAAATTCTAATTAAAACGTAGTAAGATTATAAATCTGTTACAAGAGAGTGGTGCAAGAGTTGACTGACCAATTTGTTACCGAAATCGATATAAACGCCCATTTGAAAATTTTTCTCAAAGCAAAGAGCGTGTCGAGTGTCGAACAGCAACGAGCACTGAATCGCCCCTAATTTTAAATTGCCTTTTAAATCTTTTAAAATAAACATCTGGGATTGCATCGCTTTTTTATTAAAAAAATATACAGGGTGTTTTAAGGGTTTTCGAGGAACATATTTGGAGATAGTCGGGATAATCGATGCTTCGAATAAAATTTTGTTACAATTATGCATTTGTAATTCTAATTGTACTTTTACAAAGAGTTCGATTTCCTCTGTACCTCAACATTGCGAAAATGTGTAAGTTCTCTATAGTACATGAACACAAGGACAAAAACAAATAAACGCGAGTGTTTCAGACCCTGTCTGGAACAACACGGACAACTTAATATTTTAAACGAAACAAAACATTCTAAAACTCCTAAAACAAAATTAGCAATAAAATGAACAACTAAGTGGAGGCGAAGAAAACATTTAGACGCAATTAGGGACTTGGAAATTAAAAAAAAAGTTTTAGGAATAGTAGGTAATTAGGTAGGCTGTGAAAATTTATTTAACCGAATAATGTTTTTAAAATTTTACTTTTATCCACCACCAATACCTACACGAATAATAAATTATGAAAATGACTCCTGTTCAGAAAATGCTTGGTTGCCATTGTTTCAGTCATTAAGTTCGGACGAAGAATGCGCGTATACAACAATCTGGTAATTCAACAACAAGTCAGAGGAAAATCCTTCAATAATCAATATGTAGGTATATTTGCCAAGATAGGTCAAATCAGTCCTCTAAGGTATATACAGGGTGGGCAAAAATTCGATGATTCTTATGGAGAAATCACCAACTAAAAGACTAGAAGAGATAATGGGGGAAAAAGCTTCGTCGAGAATTCCTCGATCTCTTTTTTTAGAGCTATTCAATGACGAAAGTCGGAATTCGCGAACTTCTTTTGTTTTGGTAGATATCTCGGTTGTTATGAAGTTGCAGAAACAAATATTAGCACTCTCTTCGGATACTTTTTTGAGGACAATATAAAATCAGCCAAAAGCATGTTTAACATCTTTATAGTTTTCGTTTATTTAAATAGAAACCATAGTTGGATTTAGATATGACATTTAAATAGAGTTTTATCTTTTCAATAATATAATAATATACAGGGTGTTTCATAAAGAATGAGACACCGTTTAGTCATAGATCCCTTGTATGTCGCAACGACAGTCCAAACAACACTTTGATAGGGCATTTAAGGCGGACAATTAGACTTGTGCACATGAACTAAGAGTACCTTATTTTTGTGCTTTTTAAATTCTCTTTTAGATGGTAATTTTAAATTTAAAAAACAGTTAACAAATTTATAACTAATATAAAACTCAAAAGTTCGGTTAAGTTCCTCTTAGAGTGAAGTCTAATTTAGGACAATTTTTCATACTAAGTCCGTGCACAAAAGTTTATATAAGTAAATATCTTTTTATTTATTTGTGGAAATGAGAATAATAATAAAAAATAAAAAATTGAACTTAAAAGCCTTATAACTTCTTAACAGTTATTTACGAAGATGATATATTAAGTTTAATCGGCTTATTTAAACCTATGGAATATATGACTAAACGATGTCCCATTCTTTATGAGACACCTTGTATAACATAACAGTTATTTGAAAAAAAAATTCTTGTATTGTAATTTTTATTTAATTTTTCATTTTTCGTTTTTTATTTCTTTCACATTTCTTAATAAAAAAAGTTTAAACTGAAATAATGAACCCCACATATTGCATATCATTGAAAAGAGGATGAAAGACGCTATTTAAATAAATATGTCTCATTCAACTATGATAGTACTCTCTTCGGCTCATTTTATTATCCTTCAAAAAATGTTTGAAAAACGTAATATTTTTTCTGTAACTTCACAACAGCCGAGATATCGTCATTTAGCGAAAAGTTAAAAAATCTACCTTTTGCTTATAGCTCCGAAACAAAAGAAGATCGCGAATTCCGCTTTTAGACATTGAGTTCTTTACAAAAGAGAGACCGAGGAGTCACCATCCATTTTTCCATATCATACTTAGTTATCAATTGCTTCAAAAAACCATCGAATTGTGTCCACCCTGTACACCTTGTAAATAAATTTTAAGAAAACTCCCTATTTGATATTGGTATTAAAAGTTACAATTCCTACATCAACATTTGAGAAGAAAGCAATCAGTGCAATCTTCTTTAAATTAAACAAATTCTCCTTTTCCAGTGCTCTCCACCTATTTCGTTTAAAATATCGTTTTCATCTTTCGAATGTACGAATGTACCTCAAGTTTTCTAAATTTAAATTATTAACGTGACAGTAATTTAAAACTTGGTAACGTGAGTAAATACGGGTGAATACAGATATGATTTTTAAAGACTTACATTTACATGTAGAACGAAGAGTACTTAGAGAATCGTCCAAAAAGCATGAAGGCTTTAAAAAATTACATTAAAAATACACCAAGTTCGTGCATTTTTCAGTTTTATTTGAATATTAATGAACACATGTTCTGATATGTATGTTGATTTAGGCTTTTCTTTGTTTGAGAAAAATTCTGAATTTATTTAAATAAGAATAAGTTCTGTTTGTGGATCTCAAACAGGGAATATAATTACAAAACATAATCTACTAAGTATAAGCAGTAGGTAATCGCAATGCTGCCAATTCTAAAATAATTTACCCTTGTAACAATATCATAAAACATAAAACACACATAAAATTATACACGAGCTTAAAGCCTACATGTCACTAACGGGCGAAAATTATGTACGCGTGTTTGTATTTCGTTAATGTCACCGTCACGTATAATAATGTGCACTACGTTACGGCACCGACCCACCCACAATTTTCTTGCAAACTTCACGAACATTTTGACAAAACATGACAACGTGAATGTGATATACAAAACAAAGTAGCTTTTTTACGAGAAATATATGATACCGTATTAACAAATGATTAATATGTATAGTCACTCGTACATAACCAATAAAAATTTACGATATCGTTGCAATTCATTTAATGGGCTTGATTACTGCAATGAATATTTGATAGGTAGTATATAGAAAAAAAATAATAGTAATACGAATAATGATAGAAGAAATACACAAAAGATATTTACTCAAACAATAGCACGCGATTAAAAAAACTGAAAGAAATAAACATTTAGCAATTATAATAGGGAGCAAACCTTAAAATTTTGTTTTGCAAACGTGCTGGCTTACCGTGTTCGAAAAGAACAAAAAAAAAAGCTTTCGGCAAAAATTCGATTTTCAAGGTCCTACCCGTAATGTACACATTAAAAATTCAATAGACCCCAAAGTGCATTATGATGTGAGTAATACGTATAAATATTAAAACCCAGTTCCAGTATACATACCGAAATAACAATTACCGCTCGTTATTTTAAATTCTACCCAACCATCATCGATTTTGTAATAATTTTTTATTTCCAAAAAGGGGCGTGTCTTTGTTAAAACGTTAAATAAATACTAGATAGTGTGCGATGATTGTATCGCAATGCATGAAATATTTGTGCAACATTATTTTTCCGGCCATTGAACACTCGATATTCCTGTTATCTTTTAACTTTAATATTAAAAATAAATATTGTACCCATAAAATCGATAAAGCGTAAAGTAAAAGAATCCGAAGTCATTTTATTGAAGTATACCATCAAAGACTAAAACCACCACAGTTTGTGGTATAATAATAATAATTACTACGACTACTTTTACGTGTATTTTAAGCGTGTAGCGATAACAAAACACAATTTTCAACCACTCTAGAACGGTGTAATTATCTCACCCTTTGATTGCTTTCACTGCAGACACAAAGAGAATTTTAATATCATACCAACATGATAAGATAATTTAATTTCTTTTAAGAATAAGCTCGTACATATTTACGTGAAAATTCTTTAAGGGAATGGATCAAATACCCCCACAAGTTATAAATTAAGGCGTAAGTAATTTCATATAACGTGACGTGAAGTGTGATACTTGAAAATTATATTATAGAAAAATAACTTTACTTAACCCTACTTTTTTTTTGTTTTGATAGTATCGCTTGTAACTATACCGGATGTATCAAATTTCGTAGTAAGTACAGGGATATCGCTTATTAGCGTAGATAGAGAGTTGGTTAATAGGGCAAAGACAAAGATGATCTTTGAGTTATGCCATTGAGTATACAGGGTGTTGCATGACGTACTGTACAAACTTAAGGGGCATTTTTCTGAGGTCAAAATAAGTCGATTTAACATTTAACCAACTTACCCTATATACCAAAATGGTTCCCGAGCCCGTGAGAGTGTTTCAAAGTTGAAGAAAATTTTGTCTTTTTCTTTAATAACTCAAAAATGCTTAGTTTGATTTTGATCAAATTTGGTATGTGGACATTTTAATTGAAGTGTTACTTTTTGAAGTTCACAAAACATCAACTAAAATTCCCTAAGGGTGAAAACTACCCTCACTGTTCGATAAATTTGATTATAACTTTTTGGGGGCAGTTTCAGTTCTTTAAATTTGTTTTTAAATTAAAGCCTTATCAGTTTTTGGACATTTTATGGCTCTTGTAAAAAACTCGTTTTGTGTCTCTAAATGTGATAATTATTGTTTCAACATTTCAATCTTAGAGGCTAAAATTGCAATAATACATGTATGCTATGTAATATGCTTTCTCCCTTACAAAATTTTAAGAAATAAAAACTGTCTTAAGTGTTTAAAATGACCACCTTCAGCATCGATACACTTTTTAGTACGATCAAGAATGGACCGA
This sequence comes from Malthinus flaveolus, assembly GCA_950108345.1. Lineage (NCBI taxonomy): Eukaryota > Metazoa > Arthropoda > Insecta > Coleoptera > Cantharidae > Malthinus > Malthinus flaveolus. The sequence continues at coordinate 67,377,511 of OX467285.1, forward strand.
GTAGCTGCATTTAGTATCTCCGGATTATTCCTTATTTGCTGACATGCTTCAATAATATGCTGCTGCAGTTGAGTTCGAGTACTTATTTGTACTTCGTACACTTAGCTTTTAACATGACCCCACATACCAAATTTGATTCAAACCAAACTAAACATTTTTGAGTTATTAAAGAAAAAGAAAAAATTTTCTTCAACTTTGAAGCACCCTCACGGGCTTAGGAACCATTTTTGTATATAGGGTAAGTTGGTTAAATCGACTTATTTTGGCCTCAGAAAAATGCCCCTTAAGTTTGTACAGTACGTCATGCAACACCCTGTATAATATTTTGCCTATAAATTTTCGTTATCATCATTACTACGAAACTTGAGACATCCGGTATATTAAAAAACTTATGAGCAATACCTATTATTGGTACCTATTATCTGGATATATCGACACATTGGTAATTTCTTCAAGCACTAGAATGTGCCAGCAATAGTAATAATACTAGTAATAGACCATAAAAATCTACTCGTTGGTGCTTTTTAACCTTATAGATCTACGAATTTCGGAATAATCTTAGTAAGGAAATCCGCCCTGTTTGGTCTAAGCCCTTAGTAATTGATGGTCACTCTATAATTTGCTTGAGGTCTGCTTGGGCGCACAAACGTAAAATGTTTAATGACAGTGTGGCAGCAAAGGTGCAATTAAGTTAATTTGATTTCGTGTAAGCAAAAAGCAACTTCTGTTTATAAACTATAAATTGAACGTCGGGCTTCAGAAGCCCGAAGAAATGACAAAATAATTAAAAGGGGTTCAAAACACGTAAATCGAAACAATTAAAGGAGGCACTTAATTTTATTTCGAACGCCATATAATAAATTTAACTCCACTTCAAGAAAATAATCCGCAGATTTTGGAATGCTTCAACATTAAACTGCTTCGTTGCAAAGCTTTTCTAGTCTTTAGCGATTATTTATAATCATTACATTTTAATTGTATTACTGAACAAACCGCCGACGCTTACTACTAATGAAACTGTCACCAAATTATAACTTTTCCAAAGAAATTTTCCACTTTAGTTAATCTAATAATTAAAATTTAAATTTAATTATACATAAAGATGACTCCATAAATAAAATTGCGCATAATAAAAAGTAAAATAATTTAGCTCGATATAAAATTGTGTTTGTACAACATTTAACACGAGTAGCAAGTTCGAAACATTCTCCCGTAAAGTTACAAAGCTCTTCAGTCCTTTCCAAGTCTGAATGTAATTACCAAGTTTATAGAATTATTCCTAATTATTCGGTTTCGAGTGTAGGTATGCTCGGTAAGCACGTAAGTCTTCCCTAGGAAAAGGACAATAAAATGAGGTTCCTAGAGATTACGCGGAAAGAAAAATGTTAAATTTATTGAAATGAAACCTTATCTGCTTCCAGATAATTACATTTTAGAAGTATGTACTTAATTTAGTTACACTTTGCATCCTATTAATAGAAATGCAAATTAAAAAGTACAAAAAAAGTACTTCATTAAAAAGAATTCTCAATTGCTTCTTGTTAAGTTCGCTATCATTGTTGAGTAAAACCGCCACTACCATTGCATTGTTAAGTGTAAAATAAAAGTGCTCTTTGGATGATAAATAAAATTACGACAAAAAAATAACTTCACCATTTTATAGTTTTCGCAAGTTTCATTGACTTTCCTTCATTAAACTTCAAATTTGTTTACAAAAACCCAGAACCGAATTAAAAGATACATTAAAATCTTTAATAACTTCTTTCAATATTTCGATAACACTGTAAATTGAGAAAATACGGACATCAATTAAAATGCCCATCAGTGAAGTGCCAGTGCCCCAAAGATAAAAGATAAAATGACGTTTTAAAGAAGGAAATTTCATTTAATAATGAAAAAATGATTTCGACATTATTAGGTACATTTCAACTCCTTAAGTCGAAAAGAAAATGAAAATTTATGCTCAAATAAATTTTTGACTGTTTAGTTATATTAGAGAAATATGATAAAATAAAGCCATTTGATAACTTCGAGAAACTCATTAACCTATAATTAATTTTGTGTGTCGTTGCTCATATCCTACATAGCACAAGAAATGCCCCTTTGTTCCTAAAGTAAAATGTAGGGCAACAACAACTCCCCTATATATGCCTATGCAGAGTCTTCTTGAATCGCCCCTAATATGTGTATATGGTGTATGATGGAAGGAAATTACTGTAGCTTAACCTTTATGTGACTGAGTAGGTACACGTGTACCTTTTGCGTTTTCGAGTTTCATTATTTGTATGAATTTAAAAAGTTAGGGAGGTGGTATTCTGGGACATCTAATAAACGGCAAGGGGTAATCTTTTTATCAATTTTAAACATTAAAAAGTATTATTGTTTTTTCAAAAAAGAAGAAATTGTTTTTTGCAAACACTAATGACGAGAAAGGTACACCTGTACCTTGATGTGTTTTATATTGGATTGAATGTTGTGATACACAAAAAACGAAATGTTATTAATTCATATGATAATAATAATAATAATAATGCCTTTATTATGCGCTAAAAGATCATTTTATTGCCAAAAAATACAATTACTCGTAGAATCTTAGCAAGAGTTTCCACTGCCGGCATACAGAGCTCACGAGCGAGGTTTTTTAGATCGCGATTCAAGCTTCCATCGTGCATACTATAAAATATAAAGGAATCATACAAAGATGTGCCTTTTATGTTTAAAAGAATTTCTACTATTTAAATATTGCAATACAAAAAATCAACATCCAAAAAACATTCAAAATTACTGCTAAATCATTAGAAACTACAGCTAGGTACAGCTGTACCTTTCCAGTCATTAGTGTACTTTGGGATTGTCAGTCACATAAAGGTTAAAGATGTCAATTATGTAGGTAGGTATTACAAAAATTAAAGTTATTTCTTTAATTCTGCTTCTGTGCGGTAACCTACTACTCCGAGAGGCAACACTTTACTAAACCATAAAACACAAAATTTTTTACTATGCTTAAATGGCATTGCAAATGAGTAACAAAACCGCCCAAAAGCGAAAAACTGAAAAAAAAAAGATAGACTCCACCGTTCTCGAGCGAACCCCAAGTTAATCCTGCCACTTTTAAGAGGGAGGCGGTCGTTCTTGTTACTCACTTGCAATGTTCTTTCAGCCTGCATCGGTCCAAGTTCAAAAGGCTTTCTTTTCTATTTCGGCATTCTGCCCTCTCGGGCAGGCCAGGTCCAATATGCCTTAAACTTCAACGCGCTCTACCACTCCATCTGTTTGTTTGACGAAAAAAATTTAATTTGTCGAAAATTGAATGTAGGTACCTTATTTTTGTATAGGAACACTTTTCTCTAAAACTGCGTCGTTTCGAGTTATGAGCAATAAAAAAATTTGGAGTCAATATCGGCCGTTATTTAATTTTAAAGAGCGTTAGTGCCTCAAGTCGTTCACCCGAGGAAAAAAACGTAAGAGGTATCATTTGTAGAAAATTTATTGTACTTTATTTCGTGTAAGAGAACTTTTCTCATAAAGTGTGTAGTTTTCCAGTTATAAGCAAAAAACCGAAAATAGTCTAAATCTGCCCTTCTCGAGCCATACCCAACTTAATGCTGCCGCTTTTCACAGGCAGACGGTCGGTTTTATTACTCATTTGCACCTTTCAAATTTTTAAAAATTTTGTACTTTATGGTTTAGTAAAAGTGTTCGTTGCCTACCAGACGAGAAGCGAATTAAACTTTTTTTTATGGAATCCATTTGAAGACTGAGTTAAAATTTCCCTGAGTCCCATAAAAATTCCAACTTCTACCTACCTATATCTGGGCATTCAAAATAATATTTAAAATATCGAAGAAGCCAAACTTAGCCACATAAAAAACTAGGTAAGTACGTAAGTCCTTTTTCGAATGTCGAACAAAAATATGCGTAAAAAGTAGTATTTATGTGGCATTTGTTTTTCAATTTTATATCACACTTATATCAAAATTTTTGAAGCTTCTTATTTTGCATAAAACTTACCAACTTTTTTTGTTATTATTGTTGATTGAATAGCGTCGACCGCCATTATATTATGCAACGCGTGCCACGAGCAGCAACCCAGCAACTTTGTCAATTCTGCGTTATTTTGTTTGTTTCGCATCAACTTGCTCAAACAAGAACAAAAGTAAGTAAATTATTTTGTCGTATTAAACTAATCTAATTAGTAAAACTAACGATTGTTTCGAACAACGAAACTGTTCTTCCTCAGAGTGAAAACTAAAATAAAAACATTTGCAACTTTTAAATACTACATCGACAGCGGTTATCAAACGCCTTATTTTTAAAATAATGATTATATCTGAATCCAAAATGGCTACTCTGATAATTACCTGTTGTACCCCTGTGCCGTTAATGAAAACCCATTATGTAGCTTTTTAAACACTCTGTATTTAGATATCGTATATATTTGCGATCAAATTGCACTCACAAGTTTAGCGAAGTTAAAAAGGAAATGGCAAAGTTCATAATCAGATTACGTTCACTAATTTCATATTATTCTTTTTTCCTATTGGATTGATACTAATACGGTGAAATGATTGATTGTTTCCCTTACTAGCTACTACTTTTCCATTTGTGCTTCGCCCAAGTTTATCTTTCTCGAAATGAACAGTATTTGACGTAGTTCAATTAATCTATTGAGGCTTATGATGAAGATCGATATATCCGCGAAAGTTCGTATTTAAAAAAAAGTATATAGGTAAGCTAAAGCTTGCAATTAAGTCCATTTTAAGGTGATTAATATTGTCCCAACTGCAGCCAATGATGAAAAAAATATAAAACAGTAGGTACTATCTACTACAGAAAAAAAATTACAATTCGACGGCGACCCTTTTTCTGCCGTTTGTTTTGAAGCAACACAAATAATGTTAAAAAACGAAATTTGTGGAGAATTAAGTAGATAGTTTTATATTTAAAATTTTTTTTGTATAGATGTGATACTTGGGATATTTTGGGAAAAACAAGTTCTGGGGTGTAACAAAAAAATTAACCTAATTAAGTAGAGGGCATAAGGGGTGAGATTTTTAGTATGTTAGTTAGGAAACCACCCTCGGCAATTTCTCGTAATATCCCATTCGTTGCCGTGTATTCCCCCTATTTTTCCTAATTCCCCTACACTCCAAGGCTCTAGGGCGTTTGATGGGGATTAAATTCATATGGAGGTGTGGTGCAGAAAAGAATTATTTTTTAGTAGCTTTGGAATTTCTAATCGACGTCAAGTGTGGACATAGTTTTGAACCATAAGTCCGGTCGAAAGTAGTAAAGCATTACAAAAATCAAACTACTTTTTATTTTATTTGCTAAGCTAAGCTTAACCCAAATGGCTTGCTTGGTGACGTTCGTGGATAAGGATGGTAAACATATAAGTCGTCGTTGAATTTAAAAATGCACATTTAAATAATTCAACGCAAAAGCAAGGATAAACTAAAAGTATAAAGCAAAATGTATCTAGCGGAGAGCTTTATCGTTCGATGTAATTTGTAACGTTTATAGGTTACGTCTGCAATAAAACTGCATTTGCAACATAAATATATTAAACTGGACAGTTTTAGTCGTCCAATAAGCATTTACTATAACGTGAATTACAATTAGTATATCATACTTCCACGTATGTATAACACTTAATTAAAACGTATATACGTACAACATTATAACGCGCAACATTAATTAATAAAGACCATCAGCAAGCAACAAATAACTAGCTTAAAATTTGATATTAACGAGAACGAAATTATTTTCAAATTAAGGATGACATAATACGAAAAATAAAGTTTATTATATTACGAAAGCTATCGATTATTCGAATTACTGTAGTTTAATAGGCTAGAACATGCAACGATGGAAGAATATACATTTCTCCAGCTAGACGAATCCAATCATACAAAGGAAATTAAATCTAATATTTTAAATTAAATCTGCCGAGCATTATGGCAAGGATTTTATTTCCTTCGTTTAAGATATTCTAAAAGTTAAATGAATTCACCCAGCATTTAATTACTTTAATGGATATTGATCACTGGACTTTGAATGGGATAAATCGAGAACAAAATCGCTAGACGTTCCTTATTTGATTTATTTAATCGTCAAAGCGTAAATAACTGTTTAACCCAATTTACAGTTTACGCTACCATATTAAAAGCTCAACGGTACAGTAGAATAACCATCAATAACGTTTATCATAGTGATACATCAAACTTATTGTTACTATCTTATGACACTTGATATCTAATATCGGTTCGGTGTTCAACCGAGTATTCGAACCTGAAATTGCACCCCACGTCGATATGCTCGATATTATGCATTGCGCTCAAATTCTACATAAATATGCAAATTTTCCTAAAATCAATTCGTGAACGTTAACAACCATTTAAAACTAATGAAATCAGAAAATTTCTACCAACTCGTATAATTATATTAATTTAAAAGTTTCTGACAAATGAAAATAATTACGTAATTACAATAATTTGCTTCATTATTTTAGACAATAAGCTCCGAAAAAAAAATAATGAATTAATCGCTCAGATTTTACTATAGGGAACTGTTTAAAAATCAATTAAAATTCAATCAGCGCTGATAGGTATTCGTTTTGAAATGGAACGAACAATGGTTTAAAATTTGCATGTGCTTCATCAAGAGAAAGTAAAAAAACAATTTTTTTCTTTAAGAAAATTTAATTAAAACTCCGCCAGAAAACGTTTTTCGGTATTACTTGACAACTTTACCGACTTCAACTTTTTGGGGGAGTATAGTATGTTTCCTTTGATTGAATTGCAAAAATGATTGATTGCAGTTTAAAAAACTCATTAATAAAATCGTTTTTTTCCAAAATAGGTACTAGTTCCTAGTTCGTAAAATCAATATGCTGTATAATGTATTTTTAAATCTCTTACTGCAGTAAAATGAAGTGACCTAAAAATATTATGCGACTTGAATTGTAACTCTCGAACCTTTCGTAAAACCAAAGAATATAGAATTATCAGAAAAAGCAACCAATGTAAAATTTTAAAACCTTTTAAAGTGTAGTAACACAATTGAGCTCCAGATGTCTCTGCTCAGTTTACAGTACTTTCGAGAGTGTGAGAAGATGAAACATTTAATTTTAGTATGTCCAAACTTGAGTTTAAATGGTTTAAAAAAGGTCTATTCGAATGGTATGTTAATCCTTTTGTAATAGTTGAAGAAAATATTATTTTTACGACCCAGTAAATTTAGGCAGGTAGTTTAACTGTGTAAATGCAAGTTTCTTTTCTTATGTACAGTAAAAATTTTATTGTAATTAAAGCATTATTCATTGGGTTCTGATTATTTAAATAACCGATTAGGTAATTAAATGAAAAATCAAAAGATTCAAAGCTTAAAAAACCAAATACATTTTCTTATTGTTTAATTGGGCCAAATTGGGTAAATTTCAAATACCTACCTACACAAAGACAATAGGTGTGTGTATAGATACTTAGATTTTTTTAACAACATTACTAACAAAAATCAAGTTTTCCAAAATTGATAAGTAATTCTTTGCCTTTTACAAAAGTGTTTCTGTAGGTATTGTTCAAAAATAGAAATTTTCAATACACCCTAAAATTTCATTTATTTCGGCATTAAGAAAAGAAAATACAGTTATGTACTTTATAATTGTATTGTTCAAAAATAGAAATTTTCAATACACCCTAAAATTTCATTTATTTTGGCATTAAGAAAATACAGTTATGTACTTTATAATAAAATAATAAAATACATTTTTTTTCTGATATGTCCATACCGTTAACTTTGATTTTAAAATTTGAAGAAAATCTATGGTCGATTCCAGTAGTGAAAGTCTGCGATGATCTTATTGTGGGGCACGGCAATTTTATTTTTAAATTATTTCTCATGTGCTTGTAATTAATTATTACCAATTCATTATTATTGTAACTATTATTATTATAATTAGATTATTACTTATTACTTATGTATTAAAATTTAGATTACCTACTTATTTATTTTTGTGTTCTGTACCTGTACATATTATACTACATTAATTTGTAAGATTTTTGTATAATTAAAATTTTTTTTTTGTTTTTATCTATATTAAATTATGATTAAATTAATATTGTTATATTTTTTTTCTAATAATACCAAAGACCAAAGATTTTGAACTTCCTATCAACAAAAACTTTCGTGACAATAATATAACCATCATAAAATAACAATAGAAAAGCAACTTTGTCCCTTAGTCGTAAATAGTATTGTAAAAATCCTCTTGCTAGCTACCTACCTAAGATTGTTAGAATTAAGAATAGACAAACCTTTTATGTATTTTTGTACCTCTCTTTGTTACTCTTACGTAGGTATACGAAAAATTGTGCTAAAATGAGGAGCGACATCTGAATCTCACCGGTGTACTACGTTTAAAAGAAGGCGCAGAGATCCCATAAGCTTAGGGTTTCTGATAATTCTATATTCTTTGGTAAAACTAATACTTTCAGAAATAATTAAATAGTGGCCGAAATAAGGCCCAGATAGTCAGATTACTCCGATCATACGAGAGGGGACACTGAGCGCGCTAATAAATACGAACATTAGAAAAGCTACCGGATCAGTGCCGGATGGTGCCCGGCATTCTACTGAAAATAATATGAGTAATAATATAATATGAGTCCACTACAAGTATTTCCCTAAACTCTGAAAGGTTGAACTTATCACGATCCCCAAACAAAAAGGGACTAAAAAGAGAGACCCTAACTCTTTAAGACCCATTACACTAATCCCAAAACTGTTTGAGCAAAAAGATGAGACTGTTTTTCATAACACGAAACAATTTGGTTTCCCTCAAGAGCGGTGAAAGAAGGATGCGGTCTCTAAAATAATCAAATCTGCAAGAGAGAGAGAGAGAGCAATTTTAAATATACAGCGATTATATTTTTGGGCAAAATAGGCTGTTTCCAAATGCATAGTGGAGATGATTTGTAATTACTTTAGCAACAGATAAGTTGTATACCAATTTGGAAGTGTTGCGATCGAGAGAGATCTATCTAGGGGATGCCCACAGGGCTCCGTATTGGGTCTTTGTCAAGAAAACGGTTTCCTGGATATGGTTGCATACGAAAATGACCTCACCCTGGTGTGTGAGGGGGGGGGGGGTAGCAGGCTGGTCCTCGTAGCTGCTATAAACTTGAGGCTTAAGATGACTTATGAATGAATTGGCAAAAAGAAGCTGGGTTTCTCGGCCAAGAAATCAACGTATATTGTGACTGGTGCTAAGCTAAGTAGGAATCCAACGGTAAAGCTGAGATTCCGAACGAATATGAAGGCCCCCTACAGCTAAATTCCCGGGGGAGAGACTAAATTGAGCTGAGCATACCTCTAACGCTTGCCAAATGACAAACGACATCTTTCACAAACTCAACAGAATGTCGACTAGTCTATCGGTGCCTCCCTCCTCCCTCCTCCCTCCGAGGCACTGAAAGTGATTTCCTATTTGGCGGTGGTGCCTTTGGTGTGGCGTACTGTACCTACATTTTCCAAGACCGTATTTTTATGACACGCAATAGACAAAAATAGCAAACATTAGGGTATGCGTCAGAACTATCACAAACGCATACTCCTTCACCTCCATGGAGGCCTCGGCGGTACTAGTAATACTGCCTCCGATCGAGAACCTGATAGCAAAAAGAATCCGCGTTGCGAGCAAAAAGAAGGGTGAGAGTTTATCTATTGTACTGTATGTAGTGGACGGCGAGGTAGTTGAGAGCGTCCGAAATCTTAAGATGAGACTCCAGGGAGTATCTATAAATATCTGGCAATAACAATGGTCCGAGACGAGAAAAGGTAGAATTACGTAAGCGTTCAGGATGGATATTCCTCCCAACAGGAAAAATGTTCAGATGCTGACGAGTCACAGGCAGTTCATGATGCACTACCTTCGGAGTTTCGGATAATGGCGACTGTGAACGTTGTGGCTGTCCGGATGACTCGCTGCACCGAATATATAAATGTCCGTTGTATTTGTACTTTCTAAAGACGCGCTGACGAGAGTGGCACCTAACCTGGATCGAATGGCGCTACCGGTTCCTAATGGTTCCTAACCGATCTTAAAAAAGTGGACCTCTTGGAAAGATTCACTTCGCGTTATTAGCGATCTAGTAGTGAAACCTTCACATATAATGGAGTGTATATCACGCATTTTGTATTAATTAATATCAAATTTTGTTTATTTTGTATTTTGCTTCTCATTACAAGGAGATATAATTTGTATTTTGACTATTATTCGTAGTGCATACCTACTGTTCAAACTTTAAATTTAAATTTTGTTATATTTTGCTTCTAACCAGAATATGTATTTATTATATATATGTAATAGTATTGTTTTTTTGTATATTTTGCCTTCTGAAAATATTATTTGCGTATTTTGATTATGCACGGCGAGGGTGTCAAGCACATCCCCTCGCCTTGTGACTAAAAATTATTTACTTTGTTGTAGAAGTTGGTTTTTAGGCAAAAGAAAAAATGAGAGAACCACTACAAGAAGAGGCGTCCCTGGAAAGTCCTCAGCGTTCCAGGGGTGCGTATATGTGAGGGAAAAACCTCTCCTTTTTTCCCGAACTAATTAACATATATTGAGAAATATTTTGGACAAACTGTATCAGAATATTAATGAAAGCCAAATCAAGATTACCTCGGTAACTTTCTTTACTTTTAAAGATATCAATCGGAAATATTAAGAAATTAAATAACCAATAACTAATTTAAAATTAATACTATACGCTGTGGGCAAGTTATTTCTCGCATTCTATTTCCATCCACGCCTTTCGATTCTCCCAGCAAAAAAATATAGGTACGTGATTAATAATATACCAGTTGATTAAAACGACATATTTCACTAATCAAACAACCATATTATATTCAATTTTAAATATTGACGAAAATGTACAATGTACGTAGTTTTAATTTTAATAGACTGTTAAGCCATTGCATTTTTTACAAATCGTTATAGGTAGGCATTTCAAACCGTTGGCCATCATTTATTAAATAACTAATAAATATATTGTACTTTTTTGTAATCCATCACCAGCGAATGTTAAAAAATACGGCGCCCTAAATTTGAAAATTGCCATTTAATTACTTTTGAAGTCGAGTTCTGGAACTTTTATCATCAAAAAACTTATTATCAAGTAAACGGTTTGGGCTACACATATTTTTGAAAATTAAGTTTATTAAAATTTCTTTTTGTAGCACCGTAGAAACTTTCGGGGCAGCTTTTAATAAATTTCAGTCTCCTCGGTAGTTTTTCGTATCACTTTATTCGATAGAAATTTCCAAAAACAAACAATGTTAATTTCTAAGGTAGGAAAGCTAATTAAGTATCTATGTAGGTTATTCACCGCCTACCTCTACCTATCCCACCTGTGGATACTTGGCTTGCTAGATGTTTTCATCAATATTTATGAGTCGAGCTTTTCGAACAAATAACAGTAATCAAATTTTATACTTGTTAATTTTCGAATTAGTTTTTGGGCACGAAAAAATTTATCCTAATCGATTAAAGAAACAGTTTTTAGCAACTTGGACACATTTCGAATGTCTTTAATACAAACACCTTCTAATCTAAACGCTAATCGCTAATCAAGAAAAAACAATTACCTTCAGAGTCCATAAATTCCTAATCCCATATATTACTTCCTATCTGAAAACTTTGTTCGTAAACAGCAGAAAAGTTACATGGTTGATATTCTTTTAGAAACTTGCGAATACTTTTTATAACCCTAATAATCCACGAAATAAATCTTTATAATAAACTGTAATGACATTTCTCCCACTTATAATTCACGTTTAATAATTTTGTTTGTCGAAAATAAATTTCGAGTTTTCCTTCGCAACTAACTATACGAGAGTCGATAAAATAATGATCAAAGTTCACTTGTCCTTTAACCACAGCTTGTAGACTACAAAGCTTAAGTCGTGGCGCTTTTCTAACTAACCACCACACTATCTATTCAGTAAACTTTCCACGTATTTCCGCAATATGCTAAAAACAACTTTTAACAATTTCACTGTCGTCAGGTTACTTTCTTTTGTAAAAAAACAGTCAGCAAGCTTTTTATTCTCAATGTCTTTGAGAACTATGGTAGAAATTTAAATACCTATATACAAATTTATAGCAAAAGGTCTTGTTATTACTTTACAAAAGTCAAATTTGATATTTTTTATACAAACCACAAATCACCTAAGTCAATTTATATGAAGAACGCTGTTTCAGCGGTCGCTATTATCACTCCCCGGCAGACCGTGGCTACTTACTTAAAAGGCTGTATGTTTAAAGCTAGGACATTTATGTAATTTTTTTGGTTTAGTAAATGTTTCCGAACTCGAAAAAGCGTAAAATCGGTTAATTTATTGTAATATACAAACGACACTGTGGTGAACGCATGAATGATCATTGGGAAAACAAATCAAACGTAATTAGAGACCCAGTGGCGATTTTATTAAACTAAAACCTTCAAAGCCAGTAAGTATTTAAAATAATAAGAGACGTAAGACGTAATTAATTAGCATCATCATCTGTATTGCTTCAATAAGCTTTGAAGTTGGAAGTGTTTAACATTACACACCAAGGAGAACGAACGTAACTAGTATAATATATGACTTACACCGGGTGTCAACTGCTAAGTCACCCCCATTTCGGCTCCTACATGTTGAGTTATGAAAATAAAATTTTATTATTGTAAATTATCGTACATTTAAACTCTAATAACACCTTGGGCTCAATAGAATTTATCTATGAAGCTCATTACTACAATTTAAAAAAAATTTGATTTCATACAACATAATACATTACTTATTTTAATAAAATAAACATTTTGTAGCAAGTAACATTAAATGAAAACACTAAAAAGTCATAAGTAATTGGGAGCTCACCAGTGGCCCAATTACTTGTGACCGAAAAATAGAAATTAAGACATTTAACCTCTTTAATCTTAAAATGCACTCCTTAAAACTATAGGCTCTCAAAGTTGAAGTTAAAATGTAAAAGAATCGCCTCTCGGAAGGCACTAGCAAACCACACAGAAGTTCGAATGCAGCTGGTTACGCATCCAGCTGGAGGTCCCATCCCATACGTTGTTTTTAACATAAAAACGCGCCCAAACACATCAAATAGTTGCAGGAAAATTACCTAATACGTTCTGACAAGAAGGCACTTTTAGAAAAATAAAATAAAAATTCTCAAGGGTTTTTGTTGATTTTAAAACTTGTCGAAGCAGCATAAATTAATGCACTTTTGAAAGAATTCATCAACGTTTAGAAAATAAGTTTGTAAAGTGAACCTTCTTTAATATTCACTTACAATAAAACGAGTCGAAACTCTTCATTTTAATTCTACTTATACGGCAAATAGAAAAACTTGAACGTAATTTAATTAAACGTCTTGGAGTAAAAAATACGTACTTTCTAAAAACTTTTTCTAAAAAGTCGTAAGTAATATATTGAAGACTACTAAGTGCATTGCTGTTTCTTCGCTGATAAACGTCCCTTACAAAATAGTAGAAAAACGAACAGAATCCAATATACTTTAAATAGTTGTTACAACACTTTAAATTGTGGGCTCTTGTATAGGTATACCTACACCTACATGTAGAAAAATATTATAGTGGAAGGGAAATAGCATGTATATCAAGCAACTGAAAATTAAAATCGTTGCACTTTGAGATGGTCAGATAGTCAGTAATTGAATTAGTACACAGTCTCCTTTAGCCTAACGCTGATTCAAAAGCCCGTGAAACACAAAATAATGAATCAATCTCGAATCTCGAATAGATTTGAGAGCATAAAATTGAGTTTATATACAGAGAGCACTTAACAACTGAACAGTTCGAGGAACAAATGTGAGATTATACATCTAAGTCGGTGTGGAAGTGGAAACCGAGTATTCAAATTATTCAATCCTCTTACATAAAAATGATAAGTATCTAAGTACCTTTTGTTCCAAAGTTTTAAAACGAATTTTCGAAAAAAACGCTATTAAACAAAATTACGCTCTAAAGTTTAGTGTCGTTATGAAATATCGAGTTGGTAGAGTCCCGATCGACGTCCGACATCAGCCTACTCGCAAATATTTTTCAACAAGAGATAACTCGGAGAAAAATGATCGTACAGAAAATTTAAAAAAAGAAAATTGTAGCCTCAAGTGTCTAGTTTTCAGATCTAGAATGTAAAATTCTTGAGCGTGTAGGCGGTTTTCACGTAATCTTCCGAAACCCAACTAAAAATAATTTTTCCAAATTTTTTCTCGGCTTTGAAATAGTTTGTGGACTTCAAAAAATTCTTTTTCATTTCTTTTTTTTTCGACCATAAAACTTGTTTAGACAATTGCTTACGATTTTTTGCCGAGAAAGTAATCGTCGATCAAAGCAAAAAAGTTCATTTTAACTTTGACAATCGATTACCCGGGAACTAATGATCGTATAGCAAATGAAGGTAGGGTTTTGGAAATTGCAAAACATTCTCTATAAAACACAATCGGTAGCGATGGATAAAAAAAATTTTAAACGATGATGATGGCTGAAAAAAGTTGAAAACTTGCGAATTTAAGGATATTCGGAAACTTTGGTATAACTTTGGATATAGTGGATGAACAAAGGATATCTTTGGTAATTTTTTAACCTCAAAGGGTCCCTAAAAAAACCTTCAAAGTTGCAAAGCGCTGCAATTGTTCTTTCTTAGCGCCCCCAAGGTTTAAATTTATCGTTTCGACCAAACATCACCGTAACAAGCAATTTTTCGATTTTTATGCATTTTTCGACTTCAATATGGTCTTTTTGGCAACAATCCATATTTTTTGCTCAAAAGCATGACTTGGAAAAAATTAAAAAAAACGATTTTTTCTAAAATTTTTTTTGTTTTTTCAAAACTATTACTAGTACAAAATTAATTACTACCTAAATCTTATTCAAAGATAAAAAATCTAATTTAAAAAATTATGTATGAAATTCAAAAGCATACACAAGTTTTAATTCAAAACTCCACTTGGTAGGTATTAATCTCGTAAAAGTTTAAGAAGTTTTGTTTACAAATCAGAGAAAACAAAATTTCCTATACGTGTTAGAAGTCTATCAATATTTCAGTAAGTTTCGCCATTCTTTTCGATTGAACTTTCATAAACTTCAGTCGATTTTCATAATAAACAAAAACATCGTTGTACAACAAAAATACTTTTTGGTTTTACTTATAAACCAAATATAACGTTCGAATTAATTTATAATGTAACTTGTTCTCGAATATATTTTTGGAACTTTGCAACTTCTTAGATCAATAGTGTTTGAATTTACATTAACTTTGTTTGGAAGTCAAGCGAATGAACCTCTTCTCATCAATAATGTTTTTAAATGCACGCTACTCAGAAACCGTTTAATAGGTAGCCACTAACGCATGAAGATGAGGAGGAAATGAAGAATATGTGATTTTTTTTCTATCTAAGTTCGAGTCTCTGAAAGCAGTCCACAGATCCCAAAGGGGTCCATCGACCTTAGATCAATAAACCCCGCGTTTAATCATGAATAAATTGTTACGTTTTCGTAAAAAAATCAAGAAGTGCTCTTATTGTAAGAGTTGGCAAAAAAATTCTTGACTCAGTTCAAATAAATATGAATTTTTGAAACGTACATACTTAGGAAGCCTATTTTACACAATTTCTTCAAGTTGAAAAAACAATTTTTGGCATCCCCGCATTTTACCAGATAAAAGTTCAATTTGCCATTACAAATAATAAATCAACTTAAATCTCAACGAAAAGTGAACGAAGTTTTAAAAACTTTAGTATGCCATAAAAGAACTCTGCAAGTAAATTTCCAACAGTAGCTTTCGAAACATTTTTATTTCGTTGCGAGTAGCTTCTAAATCCCTCACAATTACGAAACAGAATTAGGAAATATCCTTGTACCCAAAAGTTTAAACATAGGGGTTGTTTGCAAGGTACGTAACATCCGTATTATACAACAAGGATATACCTACGCCAACAAATGGATGCGGTGATAAGGTGATGTTTATGCGTGCGAAAGACACGAATACTTCGAGCTTCAACTTTTATCTCGAGAGTAAAGAATATACATAAAATTGAAAATAAATCAGTAAATGCAAATAAAAATAAAGTTAACGGATAGAAAGTTGTGAAAACAACGCCACTCTCTTTGAGACACTTAAAAGCTATCATCGAAAATACTTAACGAGTGAAGTACTTCATCACTCGGCAACCAATTTATTTCATCACGGCAAAACATTACGGATTATGCGAATTTTAAAATAAGTTGAGAGGAAAAAGAGCTTTTTGTAATAGTATTGTTAAATAATGTACAGGGTCGTCCATAAAGAATAGACAGTGGCATACTGAGTAGTATCGTTAAGACGATTGCACAAAGTGCTCAAATGAAGACAGGATAAATTTTTTTCAGCGAAAGCGTAAGATGTATTCATAGGTGGCACTAGTTACGCCACGTTAGACTTATAAAAAAATAATTACGTCATAACATTTTAGCTCCAAACTTTGCGGCTGTTTTAGTTAGAAATTATGAGGTAGGCACTATTTTCGTGATGAAAAAAAGTTTGATATGTACCTACGAATTATTAGTCTCTAACAAAGTTTTCAAGTAAAATATAAAGGGTGTCTGAAAATTAACACCCGTGCTTTGGGAATTTGATTCGGAGGCCAAAATTAAGAGTAAAAAATATGAGAATTTTCTTACTGAACAAAAACGTACATTTTTCACGATCTATCGAGGAGTGCCACAGCGGCGCAAATACGAGTTACTAAATATTTACAACGGTTTCTTTCAAAAAGATCTAGAAAAACTAATCCAACGAATTCAGAATCTGGAGATCACGACATGACATGGAACCACTTTTCCAAATTCGTCTCTCAGAAAAATTTTGATTCGGGAAATTTCTCATTGGTACTCCGTAATGACAAAGACAGTCGACATAGCAAGGGCGTCAATTACGAGACATCCTATACAATAATATGGATCTGGGTCATTTAGAAAGGGGAGTAAAGGAAGCTTCCTGCACTTAGACCACATAATCGGGCCAATTGTACTTCGTCCAAGCGGCCACCGAGTGCCCATCAGATATCAAGCCATCCTACTTGTAGGATAAACTCCAGAATTCTGGCGGAAAAGGTGGTACTTATTCTGGCCATGTCAAGCCAGAAGTCCCCCAACACGGATCTTCTTATCGACGTTAGGGCTGGGTGGTGACAAAGCACATTTTCATGTTCAACCGTATCGTCTTCTAGCTTGCATCTGAAATTAGGTGCAGCACCTGCAGGTATTTAAGGCTTGCAAGGCAGCTTTACTGTGCGTCGATATCAGTATTTTCTTGTTTAGAATTTTCCGGTGTAGGACTTCATTCAGTTTAGTTTAAAAAACTGGGGCATTTCCCCAGCGGTAGGCTGCTGTCGAGGGCAAGCTCAAGTGAGTGCACACCTGCTACATATCCGTTTTGATTTTTAGATCCATCGGTAAAGACAGTTATGTCTGCTTCGATGCCCTCAGTTGAATATATTAGAGTCTTTGTTAAATGTATATTTTAGAGAGATATGGCCTACATCCATCTCCAGGAGAGGTAGCTTCTTGGAGCAATCCCCGATGATTTTGGTGCGTCCGTAAATTCGATATCTAACAGACCAAAGTTACCATTCCCGCAGTCGTGGAAATGTAGATCTAGTGGAAGAAGGCATATAGAAGCACCTCCAGTGCTGCTGACAATATTTCACTTAGTAAATATATTTTATCATTAGGTAAGTACCCATATTGATTTTTTTACGATCGATCAGCTTTTCTCAAAAATAGTTCGTTTCACGGGCTTTTAGTGAATATGTGAAAACAGCAAACAGCCGTAAATTCATCAAAATTTAAGGTTTAACTAATAAACCTAACAGGGCAGCGCCATGAATATAGTAATTTCTCGTCCTCCACGAGAACCATCAAAAAATCAAAAATATAACTGGGGTTGTCCGTCAATTTTGAAATACTCTCGAGGGAGCAAATGTAACAAAACAATGAGCCATTCCGGTCACGAAATAAAATTATTACAGCGATATCAAAGACTAATATTTTCAATTGAAATACTGACTAGCTAGCGATTAAGTATTCATAACCAGCCGTTAAAAGCAATTTTAAATGTCGATCAAATTTAATCCATAGAAAACGATGTCACGTTACCAATGTCACCTATGTGATGCTAGAAATTTAAAGCACACATTTTCTCCAACAATGGAAAATACGTTTTATTTGTCAATCGAAATACAATGCGCAGAATCAAATTAGAATATACCGAAAGGTTCGCACTTTACAAATAAAGCGGTGGAAATGGCGAAGAAATCTGAAGGTAATTGTCAGTCATTATACTGAAGGTGGCATTGATCTACCGATCAAACAATAGCAGAGGGTCGAGATAAAATATTCAATGTAGAAAGAAGCTTAATGCAGTCATCCAGGCACGTCTACACCAATTATTTTATTTCGACATCGGCTTTTTTTATAAGAATACATTTTTTTTCAATAACTTATTTTAAAAAGATTTTAAAACTTGAAAACTCGAATGTAAATTTAACTTTTCCAAGAAGGTATAAGATGTAAAAGTTTTAAAATACCGAATTTCTAAATGCTGAAAACGAAAATTCTATTACGCTCTACACCCATTTGCTCGTAATTGGAACAAAAGGGCAGGAAATATTACGACAAACTTGCTTTTCATTACACAAAAACACATCAATGTATTCCAATATTTTACTCTCGAATGCACCGAATGTCTGAAATTCGTAAAAACCATTCTCTTTGTATCTTTCAGACAAAATGGCGCCAAGAACTAAACTGCTTTAGATGAAACCTTAAGTACATTTATTAGGACGTCGAACTTTGCAACTCCACCAATTTTTCCAACTCTACCATTTCTTTTAAAACTAACCTTAACGCCACTTCTAAAAACGTTTTTGATAAGTTCGCGAACATTTGAATGTCTCCATTAATTTAAAATAAAAAACAAAACTTTTTACCGACGACAATCGCAGACAAACAAAAATTTGGTTATTTTTGTTAAAATAAATACTTTCGTTTCGCACGTTAATTAAAAAAAAAACTAACGGTTACATTGCTGGGGGCAGTTTTAGGGTAAACTAAAAATTCCACCTTTTTTAATTAATTTTTTCAAACAATTTTGTTTGCTGTATCAAATTAGCGCAATTATTTAAAACGCGAAAAAAAACCACCGAAGTTAAATCCATAACTGATTTAGACGCACAGGCGACTTTAGACGTCGAAGCTTCAACAACCATGTCACCAGATTTTACGCGAAATGTACATTAAACTTTGAAATCCTAGTTTAGAAAGATCTCAAACTTGCCAACTTTTGGCGAGATACGACCGCGAAAAGTTTTGTGCCGCAATTTAATGTGACTCGAAAAAAATAAATCGTAGATTTTGAATAAAAGAAAAGCGAGCCGAAGTAGCAATATTGCTAACGCAATTTGTATCTACCTATACTGCCTACATTTAAAAAAGTTGAAGTTTCCGAAACAATTTCGATTACACCGGGCAGGCGGAATCGAGCAAGCTTTGTAACGTCGAAAAAGTCCTTTACCCAGAAATTTCCGAATCGCAATATATTTATTACAGGTCGGTCGTCGGGATAAAAATTAGAAAGACGGCGGTTTCTTTAATTAATATAAAAGTTAAGAGCAACTCGACCGTATATATTACGTATAGATATAGATATCGTTTATTGGTGACTATAGAAGATTTCTATAGTAGAAGAATATCATCTTAATCTGGGTCACTTACTAGCCATCCAGACCAGCACGTCCCTGTATGGCACTGTTATCGGAAAAAATAATTAACGGCCGTTCTTGGTTCGACTGCCATAGTCAACGATTTTGTGAACCATATATAATAGAATAGTAGGTATCCAATTCACCAACAGCACTTTGTTAATTCAAATAATTTATTTCCAAGTGCTCGATCAAATAACAAATATGGAATACTTGTCACACGTTCTCATGGGAATTGTTTATTTATTTATCGCTGCAGTATGTCATACGAGAACAAATATTTAAAAATAACACTCCACTTTTAGAACGCATTAATTATTGATCTCAAGTAGCATCCAAATTTAGTAGATAATAAGAACTCGAGACGTACAAAGTTACCGACGAACAGCTTAGGAGTAGCTTTACGAAGATATTAGACTAATATTTGGTTATATGCTTAAAGTGCGCTTGAAATGACTGCTCTGACCTCTTGACAAAATTGACACAGTTACGAAAGTTCTGGTTTCACCGGAAATAGAATAACGTACGTGTACGTGTGTTAAAAAAAGACCTGTACCGAGCGATCGCGCTTATCTAAAACGACGAAAGATTTTCCATTAGCACATTAGAACAGTAGTAATTCTTCATTCTTTCCACGACTTTTATTTAGAAGTATTTCGCATCTGAAGAAGCTATACGTTGTAGCGAAACGCGTTAAGCGGTTTTAATAAAATAAGAGCGAAAATCTATTTTGCTGTTTTATTACAATATGTTTATTGATTTTCATCATATACCGGCCACAGACATCGAATTAAAGATATAACTTCCCGTTTCACCTAAAATGGACGTAAGATTTTCCGTTAAAAAAAGGTTTCATGGGGTCACTTTACAGGGCTTCATTTACGACAACGACAAAAGTAGTTGTGAAAACGAAAAATGCGTTATTGGAGCGGCTCTGAAAAAGGAAGTCGTTTTATGTCGACCGAGCCTACAATACACACGGTTGATCCATGGATATGGGTATAGTTACCTAATGGAGCGAACAGATCCATCGATGTGCGAATACGGTGGTAAATTCCCGTTAGAGCAAATCTTAGCGGTGTACCCAATCTTCCCTTGTTTACTTTTCAATTTGCCATCTGACGTAAGAGAACTCTTTGACAATGAGCAAAACCGTATAGGTTAAACAAAACTATACAAATAATCTAGAATGTTTGAATTCCTATGGTTTCGAACAGTGATGATACATACATGTTTCGAGTTTGAACCAATAACCATATCAAATTTGAGCTTTTTCGACCTCGGCGTACTCAGCACTTGAAATGAAGTAGTACCCGGGTCTGTCTGTGATGCGCTAACAGTAGGTGGTTACAAATATAATAGTGCTGGCTATATTGCCTCCAATATACAGGGTGTCAACTGTAACTTGGCCAAGAATGCCAGGGTAGGTAGAGGACTGATAGGCAAGTATTTTAAGGATAGGAACCAATGTCCGGAAATGCACCCGTACGGAGATACGGCCGTTTTTAACTTTATCGTCCGATATGCAGGCAGCATGTCGTGTGTCTAACAATTGTTTGCCTGGCAACTCATCGTTGCCTAGGAAATACATTGGATGTCAGCTCAGAGACATTGTGTCAATAAAACGTGTGCTGAACAATGAACAGGTTAACCTTTCAGGAGCTCACCGACGTGCATCTGGCATATGGGGCTATGAACTGCAACGCACTTGAAGCACAGCGCCACAGGTACACCTTAGCGACAACAATGTATTTTCTAGGCTACGATAGGTTGCCAGGCAGACAATTATTTTAAAATACGACATGTAGCGTGTACATCGGGTGCAAAACCAAAAGTTAAAAACGGCCGTAGCTCCGTACGGGTGCATTTTCGGACATGGGTTTCTATCCTTAAAATACCTGCCTATCGGCCCTCTACCTACCCTGGCATTCTTGGCCAAGTTACAGTTGACACCCTGTATAAAGGGATCGCAATGCAGTGCTGTCGAACATTTTAAGAACGGCTATTGATTGTTGTGCATATTATAATCACATTATGATATTTTAATTCTAAGTGCGTTCGTCATTTTATAGTATTCCTCCAGCCATTATCGAGTCAAACTGAAATGTATTTTTTTATGTGTCTTTGGGTTCTTAAAACCTTTTAAGTTAACTGCCCTTAACAATATAATGAAAAAATTTTTTTATGGTTGCGACGTGCATTTTAATAACAATATGCGACACAGAGGCTAACTAAGAAAACTGAAGATTGCCATGCAAGTGACTTCAGCGACGTCGCGGTGCTCAACACTGTACAGGAAATTTAATGATAAATAAAAATATACAGGTGTGATATTAAAAGAAATTTAATTAAAACGATGAAAAAAATTATCATCGTACGAAAACCCATAGTACATATATTTTTCGAAAAGAAAATAGTGAGACGTAACCAACTACATATTTGGTCACCTGGTACAGTAAACAAAATGGCAAATTTAAAAATAATACAATACATAATGTCTTTACAACATTAACAACCAGTCCCACGGAAGCATTTTTTTACAATTGGAATGAAAACAGTTTTTCGATTATTTTGATGAGCCCTATGCTACTACGGTTTTATAACAGAAGTTAAAGAAAAACTACACCTATTCCTATAATAAAATCTCAAAAAACCAGAGAACCATTGTACCCAAACAAGCAAATTAGAGCTCAGATCAAACATCGTCTATTGAGTATCATAACGGTACTAAATTTAATTTAATAGTTCGCACTAAATAGAATGTATTGTTGAAAGCGTGAAGTCGTACGTCACTATTATTATGTGTTTAAGTCTTGTTCTCTTTTGTTTGGTTCGGTGTTGGCCATTTTACGTTTTTCAAGTTTCCCACGCGAAAGTAACTTAAATTGGATAAGACGTCGTCGTTAAATTTTGACCCTAACTATGTCTAACTCGGCGTTATTTAATCATCTTTTTCGACGGTGATGTGTTCGACTTTTTAAAAGAGTGCTATTTTATAAGTCTTTTACGCGGGAATTCGCTGGAGACTAAACGAATAACTTATTGATGCCGCTCGGAAGAAAAAAGACTTAAATAAAAAATTAGCGAGAAGGACTCGACCCATTCAATGACTTACAATCAGAGATTCAAATTATTCCCTGGCTAAATGACTACAGGAAGTTTGCAGTATTGTTAAGTATGGTGTAGTATAGAGATATGTTACAGAAGTTTTGCAATTCTTTACTAATTCATAGCTCATAGCTCTATTTCTATTTTAAACTATTTAATCTACCTACGCAAATATCAAATATTTTAAATACCTTATAGTTATGGAAGCGTTAAATCAAATACGGTAACAGTTATAAATATAAGTTAATTACTGCATTAACTCAACGATACACGAGAAAAGCAATGGGGTACTTAATGTTTGTGTTATAAATTATACTAATTAGAACAAAAATATAAAAATACAAGAAAAAACTGAGTTTTATCTGTTTTAGTGCTTTGCAAGTAAGCGAGAACTGAAAATAATAAATAATTATAAAATAGTTTAAAAGAGGCCAAGAAGAAGCAGATAAAAGAAATAAAACTGATGCAAATCACTGGCAGAATTATTGCAATAGACGTTTTCTAGCAGTGATATTAAAACACACAATACTCGTACATATTTATAGAGAAACAATATCACATAATAGAACTCAAAATAGACAAGTACTATTTTAAAAACTAATTAGGATGCGAACTACTATTTTATGAAGTCAAGAGCAGATGCAATGCTATCATCGGTGCTTCCCCGACTGCAATGCTACTTCTAAAATATATATGGTTTTGTTTTTAGCCCTTCTAGGGCATTTGGTATAGTATGGAGAAAATTTCATTACAGATCAAAACAATTGCGAGCGCGCGGGCAAAATGGTTTGTAAGGTACAGGGTACAGTAAATGCTGGTACTGACTTTTTGACTGCTTATCAACTTAACAAAACTTTTGTTACACCCTGTGCGTATTTGTAAATTAATTAAACGTTACCTTGTCCTTAATTATTGCTAAGTGTAATCGCAAACATTTGATCAGCTTACCTGAAAAAAAAAGAAAAATATTAGTAATTAAATTAATAAATTAACAGAAATCAAAGAATAGTATCTTATAGTATAGCTGAAGTTTAACGTGACAACTAAACACGGCAGTAGGTACCTACATACTAACTTCCAAATTATATTAATTTTTGAGATTTCCAATTTTTTATTGTTTTTCTTGTATTGGGCGTATCGGTTCTGGAAAGGCTTTTAGAGTATGTACCTTTTGCGAGTTTATATCTGCACTGCATCTCCAACACCAAGTGCTTTTAATTTTCTAAAACGCAGTGTAAAAAGAATTTAAAGGTCCACCCGGTAGTTTAGATAACTTCTCAAAAAGGCGCTCTTTTTATATTTTCTTCCGTAATAATTTTATAGCATCAGTAGTTGTTTTTTGATTTGTCCCAAACACGTATTTTCTCAAGCATAGAAAAACCTGGTCTTTCTAGTAGTAGCCATTACATGGATTTCGTAGGTGACGAAACTGGAAATCACTTAAAATTGCATCACATGGTTTCTGTGCTTTTAATAAGAGACCACATACGTAGTTTCTGAACTAATTTGTTAACAAAATTATTTCACTTTAGCTCCATTGAGTTGTTTAATTTTATTTACGGTTCATTAATCGATCATTGTTTCAAACAGAAATAGAATGATTGTTAGTAGGTCAATGAGCCTATAAATTTAAATTTATTTATATGGAGTTGAATATTAAATTTTAATTTAGGAAAGTTATAATTAAGGTCTATTCTTTTAACTAAGTTCTATGTAGACAATCCGTTACTTTAAACATTTTTTACGTATCGAATCTTTACCTCATGAACTTTAATGGCTTTTGGGTATTATTCTAAATGCCAGTATTTTCGCTTTCTTGATTTTTAGATCATAGCTGCTAGTAATTTTAGACATTCTCAATACTGAGGGCGTATTAAAGCTATTTTGATTTGATTCAAATTATAAAAATAGTAATTACTGACATCATTTTAATAAATCTTCATAGAATAACTCTCATTTCGTTATAGGAAGATGATAGTATACATTTAAAAAATTAAAAAGAAAAAAATAGTGTAGTAGTAGTAGTACAACTATGGTTGATATATCATTCGTGCAATATTCTGTCAGATGGAAACCCGAACAGCTATAGATTTAAAATATGTTTGAACCAAGTAATCGAAGGGGGATTGTAATTGTGATAATTTAGATTTTTGTAGTTATTTTGTTTTTCTCTAAATGTTTTGTTCTCACCTCGTGAGATGTGTGATTGTGAGGGCACAGGCCTTCGGCCTGTTAGTGTCCCTCAAATGTAAGAAACTGTCACGAGTTTTGTAAAATAAAAAAAAATTCCATCCCAGAGCACATCATAGAAATGATAGAAATGGAACGACAGAATAGTTTTCCTACAAGGATGTGGTACTTCTAAACAGTTTTAAAACTAAATAGAAAACATCTTGCGAACACGGGAACCACGCCAGCAGCAGCACTAGAGGGCTGTTATGCCTTCTTCCACTAGATCTACATGTGGAGTAGATGGCAACAAAAGCAGGCCTACGACTGCGGCGATGTGGACTATGGTCTGTCAGATATAAAATTTACGGTCATGCTGTCACTGTCCAGCCATACGAGATAAGAAGATCCGTGTTGGGTGACTTCTGGCTCGATATGGTCAGAATAAGCACCACCCCTCCCGTCAGAATCCTCGAGTTCATCCTACAAGTAAGATTTAATAGGCACGGGCAGACCGCTTAGGGGAAGTACAATGGGCCCAATTAAGTGGCTTAAGTGCAAGGAGCTTGCTCTCCCTCCTTAAATGAACCATATCCAGATCTTGCGAACACAAGCAGTTGGACTATGAGTAGAACACTTTGCTGTTCGAAAAACTAGGTATACAGGACGGCGACTTAGCGACTTTTAAGATGTCGTACACCAGGTAGATCTCCTAAACCCAAAAGTTCGTCAAATTACAAAAATTATTATTGTGGTTTTACAGGATTTAAAAAGAAGTTCAAACGAACTCGTATAATTTCAAAAACTCGCTGAGAAACTAAAATCTTTATTTTTCTTATTGATTCCATATCTTTATTACTCTACTCGAGTCAAGGTAATGACATTTGTCAGTTTTATGTAAGTCGTTATGGGCTCGTTTCAAACATTTCATAGGGCCACTACAACTACATCTTCGTACTTTCATAGCCACCTTCTTATTTTCTGGCCGACCTCATTATTGAATTTTTATAAATATCATCGGGTAGAAAACGAAAAATACGATTTTAACTGTGAGGCGCCACATGAAATAACAAATGAATAATTCAGATATTTTGCGAAGTTCACTCGTTAATATTCAATTAATATTTTTCACGGCAATTTGATTTCGTTATTAAAATGTCCAATCATTAATTTATTATTTCGTGGCAACTCAATTGTGTCGACCAATTGGAAATCGACGTTTCAAGTTGGTTACAAAGTCAGATAAGCCAGCTAGGTTACATCGTTGAAATTTTATATCCTCTTTCTAGACCTAATCAAAAGTTGTCTGTAAAAACATGAATATCTAGGGTAGGAGAATAGGCTTATGTGAACCTGAAACGTCCGTTTAAGTAGTAAAAAAGAGATGGAAAAAATAAGAAAACGCAAGATTTCAGATCTTGCAGGTTATTTCAAAAATGAAAAAATTGGCATCGAGTTCTTAGCACATCCGCGAAGAACTAATGTGCAGTTGATTTAAAATGTTCTGTATCTTAGAACTTGGGCAATCAGAGTATAGCATTATATAGGACAAACTAAATGAAGAACTAATTCTAAACTATCGAGAAACTTCTCAGAGCTTAAGGGCTTATAACTATAACCATCGGCAACTTCTTGAAACACAGGTACAGAGAGCATATAGTTTATAACAAATCTAAAAAGTCGAGGAATATTATTATGGTCTGCTGTTTCCCCCACCTACTATGAGCTCTTATGTACGAGCAGCTTTAAATAAAGGTAATAATAAGAAAAAATAGAGTGCCAGAACAAAAAGGCTAAAAATTTCATTTATTAACACTTGCTTTGAGAAATAAACTTTGATTATCTCTGTTCTATTCAACAACGAGTGTAATAAATTCGTAAAACGTTCCAAGTAAGCTATGCAATTTATCAACAACAGTTCTGTTTCATATTGCTGCTAGTATTTTGTAATACTAAAAAGAAAACTTAAAAAGATTTGGCGAAAGTTCAACTCAATAAAATGTAATTCGGACATAGTTTCAATAAAATTGTGACAAGATATAAGAAAATCGTTTCGGAAAACAGCAAATGTGATCAAAGAACTGCCAAACTTTTTCTTCTTGATTTATACACATTTTTCAAATATACAGGACAATTTTGAAATTCCCGCATACGAATGAGATTTGATTTAAAATTCAATAAACTTATCATTACAAATCATCACCTAACTCTGTAAGTATGGAAAAAATTGTGAGTTTACCTGAGTAACAAAAAATTAAAGTTTAGTTTTTTTAAATAATAAAACATAATTGTTATGTGCATAAAAATTTAATCATCGTGGTGGCGCTGCACAAGACGAAAGTAATTTCCTCTAAAACTACACTAATATAAGTTTAGTAATTATCTTTTGCTACTGTATAAACACCATGGGTAAACTTTAATTTAACTCAGTACTATGAAAATTTGTTTAAAATATGTAAAATTATTTAGCCTTTTAGCCTTATTCTATAGAATTATAAACTTTAATAGTTGTAACACAACAGAAGCATCAAGCATCATCAGGGTATTGCGTTCCTGCAGTTAACAAATAGAAAAAAAGCTCGAAAGTCAAACAAAATTTCTGCATAAATCTTTTTGTTACTTTTGAACAAAAACGTTAATTTAACTTTGGCGTCATTTAACAGTAAGTATTCCTAATTTTTACTTGTAGTTTCTGATGGCCATACAGATATTTGGAACAGCTTGTAGTACGCGCAGAAAAATGTTTTTTAATAACTATATGTATAATCAGTTCGATTTTTTAAGAAAACATAAACCTCCATTTTCCACTTGTTCTTTTTTGCAATACCTTTCCGGCGTGCTGCCGGTACGAAAAATTCAAAGTTTTTCACGTCGTAGTAATTGTTACAGCAATATAGACAGACGATAAGAGATTGGCATACTACTCGTATACCCATCATCGTTATAAATTATCATTTTCCCGCCTATACCTATACAATATAGGGACGTACTACTTTAAGAAATTAAGACATTTCTACAACTTAACTTATTATCTCGCCATCTTCATCATTATGGTCCTCTTATAAGTTCAATTTAAAGAGTAACTTTAACTTAAAGTCGTCATTTACTTTAGCATATCCTTAGTTTCCTAGAGCAACTTTAGTACATTAGTACTTTCTTTAAAGAACCTTACCGAGCACTTTACCTTAAAGTAGCCTTAAAAGTACTAAAGCTGCTCTAGGAAACCATGGGTAGGCTAAAGTAAATGACGTTAAGTTAAAGTTGATTATGAAAATGGACGTTAAAGTAACGGGTACCTATACCATAATAAATTAAAATTGATAATTTTTACTATAGGTACTTACACTAGGTCTAGGTAGAAATTGACTTGCGTGAAATGAGAACAAACTCGTGAATTCGAATTTCAAAGCAATTACCTTAATTGAAAAAACGACTGGCGTGGCCATAATAGGACTTTTGCGTACGCGTTGCTAATTCTACAAGCTCTCAATAATATGCTCAGAAGCTCTCCCAGATTTCAAAAATCTAAAAGTGTACGCGGTTTCTATTTGAAATAAGAAAGCTTTAAATTTGGCAAAGTTGCTAAATTCGGCTCTGACAAAAATCTGAAAAAAAATTGGAATAAATTTACGCGTTATCGCGAAAACTGAATAAAACAACTAAAATTCCAATATGTCACCATAAGAAGAAAATAATGTGGACATTAAAAGACCAAGAACAAATTGACTAACCAAAATGGTTACTAATATGGATTCGAAAGCAGGTTAAAAAGTGGCAATGAAAATATTTGTACAAAATTTAAGTAGGTAATAGTAGCTGAAAAAAGAAAATGAGGATTTTCTTTTTTTTAGTTTCCGCAAAAACGCGTAAATTTATTCGATACTTTTTTTCAGATTATGTGTGAGCGCTGAAAGACGGACAATTTCCTGTAGGCATGTGTCGTTAGAGCTTTAGTTTTCGAGAGACAGGGTGTTAAATTTGTTGTTTTTGCATTTCTTATGCCCGTACTAATAGTCGAGAATTGAACCGGGATTGACAAATAATTCTCGGATTGACTAAAATTCTTACCAATAGTCGATATAATCCTAGATTCGAGCGAGATCAATCCTTACTTGAATAATCTTACCCTCACCCACGCTCAATCCTAGATTATTTCGTTGCGTATGCGCGTTGTGTCTCTTTTGAATTTTTGTGTATTGAAATTAAATTTATTACTAATCATTTAATCATAATAAATATAATGGATGAAGCTGATTTTAGAGACAAATTCTTTAATTATTATTTAGATGATATTGAGAACGACCTACACCCAACTATATAACTACAATAATTTAAATAAATAGAATAATAGAATAGAATAATAATAATATAATAGAATAACAATAATAGAATAAAATAATAATAAATGAAAACAAACAGTACAGAATAACACGAAAATTGAAACTTGACCACGCTGCTCACACTTGTTTACGATTTTAAAAAAACGCGCTGCCACAAAACTTGAAAGCAGGTACGCATGTCAATGTCAGATTTACTTTTATCACCAACTTTGCTTTGTAACATATTCAATTTCACTAGAAATCACTAGAAATAACACTAAATCTAGGATTGAAATAAATATTCACCGATACTACCCGAAGCAACGACTATTTGTCAACACGAGTTTGATTGATGGATCTAGGATTGCTCAATCCTGGTTTAATCCGAGAATTGAGCTACGACTATTAGTACGGGCATTACTGTAGGGCATGTAACACGTCCTATAAAATTGTAATACATATTCATTACCACCCTGTATAATTTACATCATATTGTACATCACTTCCTCCATAGAGATCTATAACTCACCCGCTTTGTATCTTCACTATCTTTTATCAATTGTCTTATTCTTAAAGTTAGATTGGATTTATAACCCCACGTTCTCTCTACTTTACTGTTCGTACTGTTCCGTAAATAGTAAAAGTGACAGCTGCCCCTTGTTAAAACTTGGAAAGAGGGCCTCTCGATAGAATAACCACTAACGACGAATTAGCAAAGCCGCTAAGAGATTTCTAAAAACGTAAGCCTATACTTCGCAATTTTACTATAAGGGATGTACTTAACTCGAGAGTAAAAGGCCAGAACGTAAAATAATAAACCATAAAAGATCAACCGTACAAAAACCTTTTTCAAAATGTCAGTAAAAATAAGGAATTGGTATTTAATAAATAAAAAATGACTAATAACAATAAGTAATGCCCCCTCAAAATCTACTGCACAGACCAGTCTCTTAATGTAAATGTTGTTGAATGCAGTCCAGAAAACTAGTGCGCACTGCGCACATGGAGTAATTTATAATAAAGTACCGTGAGAAAAACTTTTAAGTGACGAGCTAAGTGCACTGCTCGCAAAAGAATTTTACAATTTTTTAAGAGAAGTTTTGAAGAAATTAATTGAAGCGAAAAGTTCTGAAATCTTTAACAGTAATAAATTTGCTGTTAACCCGCTTCGAATTATTAAAATGCATTTTCGTTTGTTTTTCCAAAAAATAATTCACTGTATCCGCCAAAAACGATGCATCAATGTCACATGGCATTGGCCCTGTATAACAGCGGACCTCTGTCGATGTCCAAAATTTCCTGTTTGTCTGAGAACAAAATACTGGACCAATTAAAAATTTTGAAGACGTATTTTCTAATGTTTTCGAGTTCTTTTACCACCCACCCTTATCCGCAACGGCGACAGTCCTAGTTTTGAATGGCGACCTTTTTTTATACGAACCCAGATTCTACTAGAAATTGCATGTGCGGCGAGTGTGGGGTTGTACGATACTGCATTGATAGTTTATAGTGTCTCAAACCACAAATTGTCTTCATGTCAATGTTCGATTTGCGTGCAAGGTGCAGGTTAGGTCTAGTCAAATCAAGGCAATTTTTCGCGTTTTCGTCTACAATTTTTTCTTCCAAAGTAAATAATTGAATAGACTGTCTGTAGTGCCTAATCTAATGTAATAAATAGTTTGCATATGATTCAAAAGGTTAATGTCAATTCAATGGCTACGTGCTACGAGTACACGAACCAGGAGTTGCATTTTGTGGAAGTTGAGATTGACATGACTTGGCATTGGTGAGCATTGTTAATATTTACACAAACAGAATCTAGGAAAGATTAGCTACTCAATGGGGGATTATAAATACATGCATAGTTTATTACCGATATATCAAAAACAATGCGCAACAATGTCATTTATTGCATAATATTACAATAGCGGAAATATCGTTTCGAGGCATTGAAGATTAAAAACGTGTTGACAGAAGAAACATTTCCTGTCCGTCTGTGGCCACATTTTTCATTGATATGATAATTAGTTTTATTGATATTGTAAACTTCCTATGCTAATTAGATAGCAACACTCCCTCGAATTCTTTCGCATATTAAATTAGGATTACTCTGTAAATACACAGACAATCCTTTGCTTCTTTCAAAAATGAAAATGCTAAACATGTATATTCTCAAAAGAATTAATGAAACATTGTGTAGTTTTTTTAGTTCGCTTATACTCTATTTATTTTCTGCAGTTTTATGTTTTCATAAAATTTATGAAAAGACGGTTTTTCACAGTCAGCATTTCTAAACAGAGATGCGATATTAAAACGGTCAATTAAACGAGCAAAAATGAGCGTTAAAGTAGTTTGTGAACTATGAAGCCATTAGGATTGAAACCAACACTAGGAAATCCAAATTGCGCATAAAAATTTTACGAGCAACTTTAAGCACACTCGACTTGGAACTCGTGACAAAAAATAATTAAATAATCAAACCAAACAATGAAAAAATGGAAATTCAAAAATTTTATCGATTAACCTAAAAGCACAACTCGCCATTGTAAATCTCTTTATCAAGTTTACGCAACATTTCACACATTTTTACAGAATACATTTTCAAGTTTCCAACAACATTAATAACAAAAAATGTTTAAATACGCGCTTAAAAAGCGTAAAAATTACTCGGTATTAATATAAAAATAGACCTTCTATTCAATTTGAAGGAAATTTTATAAGATGAAAAATTGAAAATCTTGCAGATCTCAACAGCCGATCTACTAGAAAATATAATTATACTTTGCTTTGGACATATCAAGCAAATTGCAAAAAGTTTGATCACAACCAGATAATCCGTTTATGCTTTGTCAAACTGACAAAGTTCAACGACAAGAACAGACACCAAGCGGACAGAGTTCACAAATTGTTCGTGCTTTCGATAATTTTCTTATTCAAGACCACCACAAAGTCGAAATAAAGTCATTTTTCGGTTCACTAATTTGAGTAAAATTTTTTATTTATTATCAGTGATACATTAATTAGTATCGGCACATGTTCGTAATAGTTACAAACGACACCGATAGGTATAAAATTTAATGAGAACATACACAAGTGCTCAATAGAAGGGTCGTCTAGGCGGCCTGGCATAACGCCAAGGTCCTGGTCTTTTGTTCTATAATAACTATTGAATAAAAAGAGATAGAATGTTTGGCAGAACTAAACGAAATATGGCATAAACCGTTGCCATCTTCAATTTTCCTATATCTTTCGGTATCTGCATAGAGATATTGCTTCGATCTGTAACCAAATGAGTTGCGTTAGAGCCAAAAGCACGTTGTTTCGTTCTCACTACAGAATTAATTTACATACCGACCTAAATACCTTTGTTATCCGAATTACCCCTGGAATACACATTGGCGTATCGTTATTTGTAATAGGAAAGCGTAATTGTAACCGTATCCGTTTAAAATATGCAATACTAAGCTCGCGCTTTTCTTACTGAAATTCGACGATGAAAAAAAAAGAAAAACCCTCTAAGCCGGTTATAGACATTACTTGTACTTGAATAAAATTCCACTTGATAAAAATTTCAAGTTAAGAATCTCGAGTAAACAGCTGTAGAAAGCTTCCATTGAGTAATCATTCATAGCCTTCGCGTTTCCTGCTTCAAACGCAGTAATTGCATTAGTTCAATTGTAGTAGTACAACGAACGAGAGTACGTGGTTTAAAATTTTTTAAGTCAACATGACAGGGTCGTACAAACACAAAAGAATTATTGAATGAAATTTAAAACACGAAATACGCAATTATAACTAATCAAAACCTTAAACTTACCGTTTGTCAAGAAGAAGTAGAGCGTATCTATAATAGTTACGAATAATATATTAACCACGTTCAGCAAAATTATTAAATTTTCAATTTGTTTCGCAAACTTCATAAAGTTGGAAGTGTTTTATCTATTCAACATTCAATTGTTTTTTTCACTGCTAATTAATAGGAATGAAAAGCTGTACTAATTCATAATAACAAAGATTCGTGGTCTATTAGGCACATTGTCTAACGGATGACACCCCAAAAGTAGGAATATTTCTGTAGGAATAATTAATAATGCTAATCCTATATTATGAACAAATAATCTTAACAAACAAAATTTGTTTCATCCCCCCCCCCCTCCCCCGACTATTTATGCCTAATGCTTTAATTTCATTTTATTTTGGGAAGAAATATACTCTCCAGAAATGTAAAAAAAGAAAATGTCCAAAAAAAGGCATTGACCTTAAAGTACCCCAATTTTTTCTTAATCATTTCCTATACCGATACATACGTATATTTCCTTTGCGAGTACTTAATAATAAAGTCATCTACCCCAAGTTTTAATCAGTACAGTCTCAATTGTTGAGACTACTTCTACATTCCTGACCTTCGAGTCTCGCTGGAAGTGAACAATATTATTAGTTAACCGTCGGACATGAAGACTAATATGCAGAAAGGCATGGGAAATGAAAAATAAATGCAAAGAAGAGGAATAAGTACACGAAAATTGCCATAGGGCCAAATTAAAGATGAAAGGAATGGTCCGATTCAGACTGAAGAAGGACAAGAAAATTATAGCTCGATAAATGATTAGCGATGATTTACCAAAATCAAGGGTAACTAAAAAGGATTGCCATTAAAAAAAACGTTGGTAACGCCATTAATTACTTGAAAACAAATGGGCGTCTAAAATTCAATTTGATATAAAAAAAATGTTTAAGTTATTTATTCACGTATAGTGACTTTATTTCATACTTCAGCCGCTTACGAATTTGAACCTATAATAAAGAAGCTTCCCCCCTTCTAATCAAATAGATGCAGTTCACGTTTTTATAGCCTCGTAGAGTCGGAAAAACGACAGAAAGCATGCTGGTACACAGCATGCTAGGAAAAACAATTAAAAAATTGAAAACAAAGAGTGGTTGAGTAACGACCTAACTTTAAATACACGCATGTACAATAGCAAATCTAGAAAACTTCAAAAGGAAAACTATCCGAAAATAATTACTTGGAGCGACCATAATTTTTATGGGGAGCGAGCTGTGCAGTCAATAATAGAGAGGAGCAAGTTTAATGCCTTCTGAGTGTCGTAGGACACTTCAACTGACGGATTAATAGGGAATTAATAATGGAGACGATCGCCACCCCATGGACTCGCCACAAAATCCAGGAGTTTTTTTATTACAGAACAAACTTAAATTCCTAGCGTTTTTCAAAAGTGTGGAGATACTTTAAAATAGATTTTGTCTTTAAAAACTCATCAACTTTAACACAAAAAAGAATCTTATTTATAGTTAAGCCAAAAATGGCTCTAGAAACAGTGGGTTATTTTTTGTATTTTAATTTTAGAAACTTCGTAATTGCTTGTTATTCAAATCAGATTTAATTATAATTTTTGGTATTTGTAATCCGTCGCAAATGCGATTTACATAATAAACAAACTCATTATAAAGGAATACGGACAATTAGGTATTTAAAAATACATTTATTCAAATAATATCAAGATTATATCAATAAAATGGCTCATAAAATAAAATTCTACTTGTATTATTAGATATGACAAGATTTGTCAAATTACGTTCCAAATTTTTTAGATACGCTATCGTGTTCTCCAATATATATTTAATGGAATTTCTATACAAAGAAGTAAATCGTTATTGCTTTATTTGCCACGTGGCCTACGAATCGATATCTAAGAATAAGATGAAACTGCAGGACCTATTTACTCCCCCTTTGATACAAGAAAGATGCTACTCGTCGTTCCATATATCCTAAACTCGCCGGCGTATCCAGAAAAAAAAGTAGCAAAAACTCTAATAAACGTTAAAATCAATAAAATTCCTATTTAACATCGAAACTTCGGCAATAAATTGTGTTTTTTAATTCATTAGTAATTTCATTAATTTAATATAGCGACTTTGTTGTGAACTTTTGAGTTTAAACCGGCACGTTATTTCCAGATCGGTTAAATTTATTCTTGGTTTCACCTCATCAAATAACAATGTTTATATTGAACTTTGGTTCTCGAGGGAACAATATTCAGTATTCCAATGACAAGAAAGAAATAGTAGGGGTTCTTTGAACGACCATAGTGGCATAGAGCTGTCATTCAAGTGCGTGCCTGGCTTTAGATTACTTACCACCCTGTGCGACAAAGCACAGTATAATAGGTACATAGATCAAGTATCACACCCAAGTAAAATGTTTTAACAAAGATTCAATACAATGAAACACGTCTACTATAAAAAAAAGTCTCGTAAACCTCAAAGTAACAAGATTATGATTGGAGTGATTAGGTTTTCTAAAACGATATCAAGGTTGGGAAATTGGGTAAGAGGCGCGCTCCTCCTATTTGTGAAGTAACTCTTTTGTCGTTTCTCGAATAAAAAATTTGCAATAACAATATCTATTTCAAGAGTTTCTTCTGTAGCTAATATCGGTAAATAAAACTTCGGTTCGGTCTCCCGAGCAATTAAAAAGCTTTCGAAAATAGTCTCGACGTCGCAGAATCGATACAATAATACGTCGAATGATTCTGACGAAACACATTAAAAGAGCGCACATGGGTCCTCTGTCTCGAATTTTCGAGTTTTTAAAGGTTTCAGAAACATTAGGTTCCTAACGGTAATTTGATAATATCTATAATAATTCTAGAGTATATTAGTTGTTTTTCTACTGCCAATTTATTGTCAGGGCTCAGAAGTTTTGGTACACCCGCTACATTGAAGTTGCTTGTGACTAAATAGAATTAAAAAACCCAATTTTCAAAAAAGAAAATGGATGCATAGGAGTCAGGATGGCCGAGCAGGTCAAGCATCGGATTTAGGTCTGGATGTTATGATTCGAAACAGACTAACATTACTCGATTTTTCTGTGTCAATGTCCTGGGTGGTTCGGAACGCACTGTATGTTCCGTCTGGAAACACCCTCTGCAGTTGAAACGGTCGTTAAATACCACATTTTAAAATGCTATGGATATTGAAGAATAATTCAAGTACTCTCATTCATCTCGTTAGATTTAGGTTTCATTTTTTCGTTTAAGTGACTTCGTCCGCTGTTACGCCGTATCTCATGGCCCAAGAGAGCCAGCGTGTGCTCTACCTTGTCTCACGCTCTCGTTAACTTTAACGCTTCCATTTTCGTCCATGTTTCGGATGAGTATTGGTTAAGCTTAATGCGGTTGGGTTTCCAGAACTAAGAAGTCCATTCGAGCCTCTCATGATGGCGAGCTGTGCCATTATGTAGTACAGGGCAATACCAAAATGAAGCAATTTAAGAGAATTATTATCTGAAATTCGTTTCATATTCAAGCATTAGTTATTGTTACATGACCTATCGAGTAGTCCACTCCAAGAACTTTGTCGCTCGCTTGCATGAACACACAGTACACCGTCTAGAAGTGGCATTTATTTTATTTACCCCCCTATAGGGTTTAAATAGCAGTCGCAGAAAACGGCGAGGGAAACAAAGTTATATGCAATGAAATGAAATTTCTATCCAAAAGTGGAATAAGAGTGCCATTGTCCACAACCCTCTAATGTAAACCAAAACCAAGACAAAGCAATCTACGGCCGTGACTTGCGTATGTGAAAAATTGTTATAACGATAGCATCACCATATGGCGCATTTTATATTATTTAAATAATGAACAACGCTAGGAATGCCTATTTTATTACTTTAATTTAAGACAAAAGGCAGTTTAGACTGTATGGAAAGGTAATAAAGCAGGAAAATATAAGCGGGGAATTTCACAAAGTGTATGATAAGTCGACTGCATGTAAACCGCTTTATCTAACAGTAGAAACGTCAGATTAAGTTATTGTATGGCCCCGTTCGTAAATATTCTCTACTGTAAACGCCGAAATAACTGGATCGTTTTACAGAGTAATGTGAAAACCAAAGTGTTTATTGATAATAGCACGTTTGTACGTAAAATATTCCCCTATTTTAATTTAGAATACTTTAAAGCGGAAAAAATAATTTCAACTGTAGAATAAATCTATAAAGTTTTTGAATAGTAAAAAGGCTATTCAAATTTTCAATTATTATTCATCGAGAATCAAATAATCAATCAATTC
Organism: Malthinus flaveolus; assembly: GCA_950108345.1. Taxonomy (NCBI): domain Eukaryota; kingdom Metazoa; phylum Arthropoda; class Insecta; order Coleoptera; family Cantharidae; genus Malthinus; species Malthinus flaveolus. The sequence continues at coordinate 67,415,023 of OX467285.1, forward strand.
GTTCTCTCTATAAAAGACTGCGTCGAGAAATTTTTAGTCTCTCTCTTTATACAAGAAAAATCTACCCTTTACGAGAATAGAATGTCGGCTCGTACTCAAATTTCTTCAACGTGTCATATAAATCTTGGGTAGGCGTAGAATGTCTCTGCCTTGTTAGAAAACTAGGACGTTGTAAGGATTAAGGGAAGTTCACACAAGTCCCATTTAACACGTCAAGGTGCAAGTTTCAAGAAAAATAAATTCACCCACTTTAATTAGGTTACGGGAAAAGTTTGTAAGGCTTTAAACAAACGTTTGCGTATTAAGAAAACTTACAAGAACCCCTTTTCAGTTATTCGAAATCTTTAAATTGATATTTCCACTAATAACTGCAGCTATAAGCTCACAACTAAACGTCGATTTCGATCCATCATTTTAAATAATTGATGATCTACGCGAGGCGTTAGGTCTTCTTGCTAGTAAATTATATAACAACATTATCTACACTGTCCTTATCTGATCGACGGTAGGTACATAACTAGAACGAGTTACTCCCTTGAAATGATCACATAAACCAGGTTTACGGCATGTCATAAAACAAGCACGTAGCTGTCTTGTTAAGGCTTAACTAGCACACATATATACAGACATCAACAAGCTTTAGAGCCAACAACGAATGATTAATATAAATAAAAACGAATATAAACAATTTTTAAAAATTACAGCTTAATCCAACTATACACATGCTCAATTATTTTTCATTTTTCTCGACGAGGATCTCGCTTATTGTAATAAGTTAGAAAATCGGTTAAATGTGAGGACAGTGCAATTGTAAATTACAGTTACTTTCAGCAGTTTGAAGAATTTGGAAGTTTTCAGTTTTTTGACCGTAATATTATTTAAACAATTAATTATTCAATGGATTATCCTTTCAAAATTATTGATTCTTATAATACATACTTAGTTGATTTTTATATTAAATTGTATAGTATAAATTGGAATGATAGTATTAAATAAAATACAGTCCACTATTATCTTATTTGTTTGTTCTATATTTGAAAAAAAAAAGAAATTAAAAAATAATTCACCCTGCATATCCCCTAATAATAAACTCGAAAGCTTTTAACATACAATTAATTAAAGATTAAAGCAAGAATAATTGCAGATTATTACCGAGAAAATTCCATTATTGATTAAGTTATAGATATTACTTTCCCCACAACATTAATAAGAAGGAATTTACGAGCTCTATACACGTTAAAATACGCACGTTCGTAAATACAACCCTGCGCAATTTTACAAACAATTAAGAATTTATTTACGTTGAACATTTTAAAAATGCGATAAATAACTTGCTAAAAACGAGACACGAATGTTTGAGAGAGCATACATATTATTACACAGAGAGCCATAATAAATGGTTAAAACGAGACACGCGGTCTGCTCTACTTTTATTAAAATTTGAGTCCACTGTGAACATTATCGAAGTGCTGATGTAGAAATTGCTTCTCGTAAAATTCTCAAACTCGGAAAAATTCTGCCGAGGTACCTTTAAAAAGTTATTTAGTAGTACGTTGGAATTTTTTGCGGTATTATTTTATAATACGTAAAATAAAATATGGAGGCCAAGGGACGCGTTACTGCTTATTGATACTGCAAGAGACGATTTATCCGTCAGCAAGATTTCCCTATACCCGTTTCAAATATTTTATATCTGGTCCAAACTTCTGCTCTTCATTTATCAATAAATATTAAACCGCTTGAGCTATTTAATCAAAATTTGAACAAAACAAAGTTGGGAGAGAATACGCAAGTTTGTCGATTCTTTACGAACGATAGTTTTTTACACCACCCACTTGAAAAACCGACCCTAAACGTTTTTTATCCTTAACTTCCTGCTTTCGATTAATATGTATCTAAGGCTCGAAATACACGTTTCTTTTATCTCACGCGTTTTATACAGGATGTCCCACAAGAATTCAAATCGAATACATCGATGCGCGATGGAAAACCTGTACTAGGTACCCAAATGATATTTATTAATAAATTAAATGAGCAAATTGTATCAACAAATTAAATGAGCAGTAGGTACCTAACTACATTTTGAACAGTAAATCGGATAATTAATTACAAATTTCTAAAAAGTAGTATTATACGTTTATCGTTCAACTCTGTTTGTTTTTCTAATTAATAAATTTCGTAATGATTTGTTGACTTTAGTTCGCTTTACCAAATCCAAAAAACTATATTACACAAATTACGCTGTTAGGAACAACTAAACATTTTATGAAAAATACCTAATGTCAAAACGATACTTTAAAAATGGGAAGGTAAATAGTAAATACTGTTCTAAAAACTAGACTGGTAATTTATAGTCGATTGTATTATAATTGCAGGTTTTCCATAATTTACTATTAATCGGAGGTTCAATGTGTTGTGGGGTCAAACAATTCTATCTTTATTGCCGATTTATCAATTAATTAATACCAGTTAGCATCCCGAGGCAAGACACGAATTTGAAACACCCTGTACTCGTTCTTCTTCTTTCTTAACGAAAACATTTAAACAATAGCGTTCTCATATTGGCAACTCCGCGGCTTGTTGACCAATTTACCAAAAAAAACTAGTGACCTATTTAAGAAATTTTATTTTTCAACATTTTCCTTGGCCCTTCTCAGATAACAACGGAATAAACTTTCAACAAATAACTTTTGCCGTTTTCATAGAATATAGCCCAAGGTAAGTGCTTTTAAAGTCAAAAGAAGCAAATATGTGACGCCAATGTGCTATGAACAGAGTTTGTAACGAAATAAATTAAATAAATTGCACGTTATAAAAGGAATAAGAACGAAGTTAAGTATTTTCATAAAATAATTTTAAAGAAATTCAACTTTTATAAATGTTTTTAAATTAAATAATTATTGTATAGGTAAGTTATTTTTTTAATTTAAATTTAAGCTTTAGAATTGTTTCAAAATTTATTATTCCATTATGTTTAACGGTTACCTATACAAAGGATTTTAATATGTCTTGGAATGGTTGGGAACTCAATTTATTCTTCATACTTTTAGCTTCATACAGGGCGTCTCAAAGTTAGGCAGACACACTTCTGGGAGTTAAAAAATACAGCAAAACAATAAAATCAAAGATAAATCCAAGAATCTAGAGCGACTTTTTTAACGTGAACACATGGACGTAACAATAATAAAAAAGATATCAGAAATAGTAACCTCAGAAGCTCTCCCTGATTTCAAACATCTAAAATTATACGGAGTGTTTCTATTCGAAATAGAAAAGCTAACTCCGTTTACGGTTAAACTAGAAGTTAAAATTTAACATGTTTGGTATGGTAGTTTCGTTCTGTAACGTTCTTTTTAGCTTTTTAACTTTAAGAGAGGATACAATAGTGAATAGAGGCCTCCCATAAAAAAGTTAAGTACCTGTGTACCTGTAAGGTTGAAATGTGGGTATTTTTAAAAATCTACCTGTCATATTGTAATTGCTTTTAAAAGGGTTACCCACATTTCAACCTTACAGGTACACAGGTACTTAACTTTTCTATGGGAGGCCTCTATTCACTATTGTAACCTCTTTTAAGTTAAAAAGCTAAAAAGAACGTTACAGAACGAAACTACTATATCATTAGACAGCGAATCTTAGAATATTTTAAAAATCATATAATATACAGGCTATTTTCACAAACTCCTTTTAATTGGCTAATTTCCGGTTTAACTGGAAGTGGTTTTTAAACCAAAATTGTAACAAATAATAGAAATTAATGAAATAGGTATATTAATTTAGCAACTTGCGATTTTCTTAAAGTGGTCACAGCCAGACCGGCTTTTTTTTAACAGTAATACTTTTTTACTGTTTGGAATTCGAACCCGAGACGTCGAGAAATTAAATAAAAAGCCGCGGTCTGAAACAAGTTGACAGCACTAGGACTCGGCAGCTGATTGTGTCAGCCTTACCAAAACTGTATTAAACGTATTTTTTACAAAAGAACGAAGCATTAAATAAAACCTTACTTTTAAAAAAAAAATTGCGTTTAAAACAGTTTTCGTAACCCTGATTCAAACAGCTGTCCTAGTGCTATCAACTTGTTTGATACCGCACTTTGATTTATTAACCAGCCAAATAATACTTAATCCTACTATATGTATTATGCGTGTAAGGTACGGTTCAAACTTATTTTCAAAGATCATGAGGAACTATACACCAGCTCCGGATGTGTGAGGCTATGTAATTATTTTCTTACGCTATTTTCCCGAATGCCTAAGGCAAATTAATGTGATGAAAACTTTGCATAGAATGATAACTATAATATACATAACATAACATTTTTTACAGCTAATAGAGAAGCAGAAGCAGACTTTCATCATCAATTTAAAATTACATCAAACCTTACCTGTGCCAGGTGTCAGATAAAATTAACTCGTTAGCTTACCTGAAAACAAAAACAATACATTAGAAATTCAAATAGTAGTAATTACAACGAAAAAAAGCATTATACGTGCTACAAGGGAAGTCACGATTCATGAAAGGCTGTTTACATGATTTCTATAGCCAAATCGGAAACAACGCGGAAAATAAACTTCGACATCTTGTACTACCTTAAAAATTGAACGCGAATACGCGGTAAATACCCAATTAAAGAAATCAAAATAGTTACACTCGCAGTAAAACTTTTTAAGTGTACAATATTAATAATAACGTAATTTAAATATCTCGATGTAGAAAAAAAGTTCAAATTAAAGGGAGCAAATACGATGGCCCCATTAACGTGGGTAATGAAACGGCACGGTGTATTGGCATTTCAAATTCCGTTTAACCTTCCTTGCCTGATGGTTCATTACTAAGATAATCGTCGATTCTCCATTATTTAAATAGCCGCATAATTATCTCAACAAACTGCTGCGATATGGTTTAAAATTATTCCAAAGATCAGATATCTAACAATTTATACAAGTACTTAAAATTAATTTACTTTATATTGGGGTTTTCTTATCCCATAAATTTGAAAAATTAGCGAAATCAACGAAAAGCTGCTATAGTAAATTCGAAATTTCGAGTAGTAGGTGCTTATAATACGAGTGCATAATTATTAATTATTACAATTCAAGTTGTACGTCATCAAAAGTCGTAAACCAGCCCATAAGGGTGGAGAAGTTGAAGTCGCTTGAATCACAGTAGTATTTAAGAAAAATTATTGTCTGTTATTCGATTCATATTTTCACAAATAGCACTCGCAAACACATCGAACACTCGTGGTACTGCTACTCATGTTCTGATATATTGCTACCACTATTATTATAAGTAACACTATTTCAGTACTCAAATTAATGTGTTTTTACAACTTTTCAAGCTATGCATTTCCAAGCTCATTAAAATTTTATACTTATCAAATTACAATGCGCCAAAACTCAACTTTGCTGAACAAATTTATTCGCTATTTGAAACAAAGAATACTTTATTCAATTCGATGAAAATTTCAAAAGTAAAATAAAAGCTTCAATGGCCATATAAATTGTTGATTTAATACAATAAAAACCTCAAACTGAAATGTAAAAAAATGGTAAAGTAAAGAAGTTACATACGCACGAAGCAAATGTATACATTGTTTCATATCACAATGTTTTCCGATAGTGGGCACCTACTCTATCTAACTAGTCTCTGCGTTTATGAAGCGACAAAATGATGTATCGCTCAATATTTTTCCGTCAAAAAATTGAAATAAAACTTCACCGAAACAGTAGTTTTCGCCTCATGTCGATCATTAATGAATCCCGAGGGTACAAGGTCATTTGTTCTGTATTAGCCTGAATAATCTGTGTATAGAAAACCCTTTTTTCGGCTATTCCACAGCAACCTTCAGTACGCGTCGTAAAATGATGTAAATTTCATATGATATTTAAATTAAATTACATAAATATTCATATTACAAACCATTAAGGAAATTAAATGATAGAAAATGTATTTCGTTATTTCGAATCGAACACACGCACGAGAGTATGCATACAAAAAATTGGAATATTCGCAGGAAAACGGAAAAAACAATTAAAATTATACAATTCTGTTTCAAAATCAAATTATAACTTGTTAATAAATACGAAACTCGTTAAAAGGATTTAAATAACTTTTTTTAACGAATGAACCGTTGTTAAACGAAAAGGCAACTTAAACCAAGAGCCGCAAAAGTCTACAAATTTGAGCCCATTAAAAAATAAAATTGAAAAGCAATAATCTTCAGACGCCAAATTACGCACCTACCTGTAATTATTGATCTTGAAACTCACGAGACAAATTAGTGGAAATATGCACATTTTGATCTCGAAAGTAAACGTTTCATTCTATGCTTAATTTGTTCAAGTGTTGTGTTCCTACTCTCGTTTTTTAATTAAAAAATGCTAGTATTTTTCGTGTTCAATGCAGGAAATAATAAACCGAATTTCGTGTATAGTAACCCTGTGATGTAAAATTAACTGTACGTTACCTACTTCGAGTTTACAAAATTTCAGAATTTAATTGCCAAGATACGAAGATACAATTTTTCTATTATTAGAGATTGATATTTTGGAAAACTTGATGATGTACGCCTCCAATTGTCCGGTTGTCAAAAAATTTCCATTTCGCGTAGAATGTGCCCGATACAGGGTGTTAATTAAGTATGTACCTACACTAACCTCAAGGAACTAATATTTGATTGATTTTAAGACAAAAAGTTCGTATAAACATGAGTGCGCAATAGCTCTGTTTTCTAGATACAGGGTGATAAAATCTGATAGAAAGGTAGGTCTTATTAAAATTAATTAAAAAAATTGTACACATGTGTTAAGAGGCGTTTATACATCACGAGGGTTTTACATAAAAACGTGGTGTTCAAATTTCAAAACTAAATAATGGCCAAAATATCAAATTTTGCGACATTTACCTCCTTCAGTTTCTAAAAATTCAAGAAAATAGAAATAAATTGTGCACTACTATTCCGAACCGAATTAAACAAAAATCTTTCCACTGCCATTTTTGAGAATGTGTGCTTACTAACGAAGCAAAAATAACCAAGTAATGTATTACCCACTAATAAAAAGTTCTAAAATTACCTTTAAGAAAACAAATTTTCTGGACTCATCAGTCTTCACGATATTTTCAAAAACACATAGTTGAAAGTTTATAGGGTGTTTTAAACCCTCCAAATACGACGATTTTCACAACACTCCACTCGCGTCATTACCGTACTACATCAAATTAAATTCTAAAGAATCAAACTAAAATGTGTCGAGGTACAAGTTCAAACGATTGATAGTGACGCGCTTATCGCTTATGAACAACACCTGATTCGCAGTATGTGTATTTAAAGTTGTCGTTTATAAAAGTTTTAATTCCACAAAAATAATGAAAGTTAATTATTTTAATGCATCGTATTCTTAATTAAATGAAGGTAGTACGTAAAATTTGCACAGAGAGTGTAATTCCCTTATATTAGGAGCAACACAAAAAGAATTAACGGGCAAAAAACTGAGATTTTCAGTACTCAATTCGAGCATCCTTTTTAGTCCTTAAATACTACTCATGCCAATAAAATCATAGGAAATGCTCCTATCCTCCTATGTGGGGGATCTCTAAAGAACGCCACCGAATTTTTGGAGTTTATAATAAGAAAATATTGTACACATAGGTACCTATTAGTAATAATTATACTACGGTGTTCGTCAAACCGTGGGTATCATACTATGAGAAAAAAATTTTATTGTCGAATTTAGGGAGAAATCGACTGGAGCAATATTTGATTAGGGCATGCCAAATGACAACTGAATTCGAAAAAAAAATTTTATTCTCGTAGGTAATACATAATGATGTCCAGTTTTGTAAACTTAAGTGATAATTTATTAAAAGACCAACTTCCTCAAGAGGGTTGTTATTAAGTAGAAAAATCTCTTTTATTGGCATTAGCAAATATGAATTTTAATGAATTTTATGTTTGGATTTATAAGGAACCGAACGTTTGTATCTATCTTGAATTAGATTTTAACACCACCCCCGTAAGTGGAAAACAGAGTCGTTGCGAACTCACGTTTATACGAACTTTTGTCTTAAAACTTAAAATCAATCAAATATTAATTCCTGAAAGTTTGTGTACTTACTTAATTAACACCCTGTATAATGCAGAGAAAAGACAATAAGGCAAGACTTAAAAGTAAATAACTGTCCACTGGAGAAATAGATAAGAAAGTAGGAAATTTATTTATAACCTGCGCGAGTTTAAACAAACCATGCATGCAACTTTAATTTAATTTTAAGAAAAATAAGAAGTAAGGAAGTTTGATATTCCTTTAATAAGTAGAAATTATTCAAAAATCAACCAATTTTGTTTTCGAATGACAAGCAAGGGTTTAGATTGCGAAATCTCTGCAACTTCCGCCTTAATCATAAGGGTGATCCAGCTTGGGGTAGGGAAAAATATGTCATCATAATTATAGAGAAGTTGATCGAGCATTGGCTCTTTGAAGACCCCATCGATACGAAAATGCTGATTCGTCAAGCTCCACAACATACTGCGTACTGCGATCCGTTTAAATATTTTTAATAAGCGCTTAATTTGCAAAATCGATCCTATAATAATTATTCGGCCAATTCAAAAATTTAAATTAGTTTGTTAGGAAATTAGTATGTATAAACAAAAAGATTAAATAGATAACGAATAATTAAATACGTTAACCATAACGTTCACAAAGTTGTACAAAACAGCTACTAGATGTGTAGGCCAGATTAATAGCTGCGTAAAGTGAGCTACATAGAATCTCCATATAGATAGGTTATACCGAACAATGAAAGCCATTATCTGAGCGTAATTTGCAAAATTACTGTATATTGTGAGAGAAAACAAACAGGTGGGTAAACTTGCTGTAAAATTTATAAAATAGACAGTACGTGATTTTATAATTATTTTTACGTGTTGTCTACTGGATTAAAGCAAATAATAGAAATTTTTAAAATAATGAAAAATTACAGTTAGGAATGTAAAAATTTGTAAAATGCACGTATGTGGGTACCTATTATTATAGGGAAGCCCAAAATCCGTAAGGATGCATGATAATATTATCGGTTAGAGTAAGTTTAAATTCGGGAAAGCTGCTAATGTTTCATAAATATAATCAAAGGTCATTCAGTAATTTGAGATAAATATCTTTAGTTTTTCAGAAACTACAAGGATTTTTTTGCCCAACTTTTTTAAACAATTCGAATGCTCTAAACTTAAACTAAGCCAATTTGTTCGATAGCTCGATTTCTTTTTGTATCACCGTAGCCAACTAGGGTTTTTTTCTCGGGGACGAAATTTTCCCGGCTCGAAATTCGATGACATAATGTCGTACATAATTTTCCTTTTGCATTTATTGTAGAAATGAAAAAGATGCGTTTTGAAATCAACGAAAAAACACAAACAAAGTAATCAAGTTCATGAGAGAGTCAATTGTTTCTTATCTAGAGACCATTGACAGCGTTTTGCAGGTTCAGAAATTTTTATGGGGAGCTTTCAAAATTTTTAATTTTTGAAAAAGCTGTTTTGGAAATCTAATATTTTTCTGTGATTGTTTTGTACTAAAACCAATCTGTTATAATGTAACAACGGACACTTCAAGTGCCACCGCAAATTTCGGCCACCCTGTATAAAAGAAACTTTGGTTAGGGAGCTTTATAAATACATTGATTAATGACTACTTAGGGTCTATTGAAATTTCTCTAACAGTAAATCGATACACAAAATAAGAAAAATAAATTGAAATGTGTATATAGTACGAATAAATTCCCATCACGTAATTACCAACTAATCAACTACTACCGAATTAACTAATATAATAAATTCACAATTTATTTTAAATCAATTAAATCCAATTACGTTTGAAATATAGGTAGATAATATATACTAATATATATTTTAGATAAGATCGTTCACTCTTCGGCGTTTTCTATTTACTTTCCATCATTCGTATTCTATTTATTTATTTTCTTTTGCCCATATTGAGTACATACCATTTACATAAATTGGTTATGTGTTTTACGCAAGTATCAGTTTACTATCGAAGTTTTCTACTTTTTTTGGTATACGGTCGATGCCATTCTCGTGTCGTATAGTATTTCACGGTTGTGGGTGTTGAAAAAAAATGTAAATTAAAAATAAGCTTAAAACAATTGAGCATCGTAAATTCAAAAAATAACCGAACGTCAATTCGGTCATGAATCGCTTCTAATCCTCTTACCTTATTTTAATTAAATTTGTGGACGTATTACGTGTAGCCTCAAATGGATGCATCTCGCTCCGTCAAAAAAATTGTTTGAGTTGGGCCAATTTGAAAATTTCTTCTATTCGCAAAGACTTATACACCAGAATACATATTTATCGTTTTTGGCTTTAAGGAAATAAAAAGAAAATTAACGCGCCCTTTTTTAAAAAAACTTAGTAGGTTGGCACCTTATAGGTACTGGTAAGGAATTATTACGCTTTTTACATTGACAAAAGATAGGAAACTTGTGCTTTTCACATGGCGTTTAAAGCAACTGTCAGAGAATTAGCGAAGACTGACCCGTATTGGCTTACGACACTATAAAGTTAATTTAAAAAAATGTAAAAAATATACTGTGGTCTCACCGCTTTGAGTACATAGAATTAACACGAAAAATCGAATTTTCTGCTCTCCAGTACTAATAGTAGTAATTAGTAGTATAATACTAATAAAAGTAACTAATAGTAGTAATAGCAGTAATCGTAACAGTAGTAATACCTACTACTGGTATCCGAAGAAAGATAATTTAATCTTGCCTTCCTTTTGAAAAGCATAATTTTAGTAGCTATTGCTAAATGATTTGGTTTTCAAAATTTGATTGTGATTCGCCCACGTTAAATTCTGCAGTTTTGACATTGATATCAAGATGTACCTATGTGGTTTTCGACATTCGACATTCGACATTCGACATTCTCCTAATTGTCGTCTTATCGGTATACAAATTTACAGTTAAACGTGGACTTTTTAAGAATTTTCCTAAGCGAAAACCCTAAGTCGAACGTATATAACATAAAGTCGCCCACAGACCTCGAGATTGTATTATCGGTCAGTGGTGATCGTGACAAGCCGTCTTGATTGGTTTTCCAGCCTGATGAGCGCACAGACCTAGTGAATTTTCATGGGTCTTCAAGGAAAACGTCGTGATTGAATCTCAAGTTTGTCAAGATACCCGATGAAAAATCATGTAGGCATATCCGGCTTGAAAACCAATCACGACGGTTTGTCACGATTACCGATGACCGATGAAAAATCACCAAGCCCGTGGGCTGCTTAATATCTAGTAATCTAGTCTACGGATATATCGACCTATTATGGTAGGTGACTAAATAAGGAACCAGTCGTAACCAATCTTTATTTCTATATTATGCCACAGGAACTGTATTAATAACATGTTTTGCTTACAGCCTCGTTCTATAATCATTTATGCGTGGGGTCCACCTGCATCTCGCTCCAGGTGAACTTGATTTCTTAAGTCTTGTCAAAAAAGTAGTATGTAGTGTCTTGATGTATCGCAAAAATAATTTTAAATCAAATATCAGTAGAGTAGGTAATATTTGGAAGAATATTTATTACGTTAGAATTAAGCTGCCCGATGTTCAACAGTTTAAAAAAAATCATTTTACGTTAATTAATATAAATTACGTTACAGAGGCAATTAAAAGCACTGCACGCTTTGAGATTTATCTCAAAAAAGGTATGTAGGTGAAACTAGTTACATCCAGTTATGCTAATCCGATTTACTTGTTTCTATAAGATAGGTCTCTTCATACGCATATTAGCAAACAGGATTATTCTTCAGGTGCAAGTTGTTATTATGCGAGTATTAAGTGTAACCCAAAGGGTCATTACACACGAACGCTTTTATTATATAAATACCATTTAAGCTTAATGAATCTCGTCACTCTTTAATTCGATTAAGAGCAAATAGTTTTACATTGTAGGCACGCTTCCCACTTACATGTGTACTGTGGGCATTCATAAAATAATGCCAATTTAATTTATGAGACAGTGAATACACCAACAATTTTTTATGTTGCGGGTATGCAGACATTTTTTTAAATTTATAAAATAGAAAAGAACCTTTATAGCCGTTGTACCTACTCTTGATATTTAAACTTTCAGTGGCAAAAATATAAGGTCAACAGACATATTCCAACATTTGGGCTCATGTTAAAATGTGATTGGGTTATGAGGTAAAGCTTTAGTTCTTTAAAGAGCAATTGCTGCTTTGAATATACTCGTGAAAGGAATTTCTTGAATGAGCTTTCAAAACGAGAGACCAGCTTTCCTCTTTCGCATAAAAGACATTTCTTTAAACGTCTGAGATGTCTTGTAATTGAGCATTTTAGTATATAAAGCTTAAGTATTCAAACCTAAATACAAACTATAGAAAACCCTCGCAAGTTTGACTTGCTACCCCAATGCCCTAAATTTTTCTAGAAATAAATTAGTACCTAAATAGGTACAGACATCAGTTGCAATAAAGAACTTTTGTACTGCGTCACATACATAACTGAAAATAATTAGTAGCGTACTAAGTGCATGCGGAAATGGCCAATAAACTGCATTCTGCATTTTAATTTCTAATTTTCAATAAATAAAGGATGATTCAAGAAGAACGCAAGATTTAATTTTTCAATAAAACACATTGCTTATTCGAAAATTGCGAATATTTTTATTTTAATATAAAACAAAATATGGCGGCTATAAAGTGGAATAAAACATCTAACAAATAATTGTTGCCACAATTTTGTCCTTTTGGAAAAATTGGAGATTACATCTTCGCATATTGCCTTTCAATTTACACGTCGAATTTTTTCCCTCGGCTCAGAAATTCTGGCTGGTTGGTTGGTAAAGACGAAACCCCATATAGGAAGAAGTCGCAAGGCGTTAGATCGCACGATCTCGATGGCCACCAGTGCGTGAAATGATACAGCCAGGGAATCTCTCATGCAACAACTGCATTGTCTCTCGCGTAGTGTGATAGGTTACTACTCCGTCCTGCTGAGTCCACATTTCGTCTAGATCCATACCGACCATTGCAGGCCCCAAAAACTCCGTTATCATATTGCGATAACGTTCACTTTTTTCGAAGACCCAACCACTCCACCAGCCCAAAATCATCATCAAATGGTGACTCGTTGAGGATGCATTGCTTTCTCGCGAACAAAATGCGGATTCTCTGATTCAAAATCCAGCTATTTTGGGTGTTCATGTACTCATTCAAGTGGAAGTGAGCCTGATCGCTAAAGACGATTTTTCTAACAAAATCAGCGTCCGTTCTTTGGTTTTCCAACACCCACTTGACGAAGGTACGGCGTTGCACATGATGGTCACCTGGCTTAAGTTCTTGAACCAATTGAACTTTATATGGATGCAGATGGAGATATTCATTTTAAAATTTCTTTCAAACTGCTTGTGGAAATAGCCAGTTGCTGCAAACGGCGACGAACCGATGTGCCTGGATTTAAGCAAAGAACATAGAATTATCAGAAAAAGCAACCAATGTAAAATTTTAAAACCTTTTAAAGTGTAGTAACACAATTGAGCTCCAATACAACAAATTTAATTTTTGTTTTCATAACCCGAAACAACAATTTCACGGTTATTTAACGATAAAGCTAACCCGATCTATTGTATTTCATAATAATATGCATTATGATCGCTCTATTTTCAATACATATCATCCTGCATGTAGTATCTACTACACAGTAACGGAACAAAGTATTATTTAAAAAATGGGATATTTCAAAAGAATTCTTTCAGCAACAAAATAATAATATGGACTTTGTTGTAATTTTACAATTGTTTTGCTCAGTCATACTTCAACAATGTTTAATTAAATTGAGGTATAATTAATAAAATGAACAACCTTACTAAAACTATATGCAGTTTATTCAATTGTTACTACGAGTATTAATTAGCCAGTGCCTATACTTATTCAACAATAAATTTCTACGTAATATTTCAGTTTTTTTTGTAGTTCTTTTCTTGTATTGTTTTGATGTGCCATTGGTTTCAATTGTTGTGATGTGTGTATTTAAATAACTATTATTATTAAAATTTTTGTAGGTTAACGACTTAATAACTAATTCGTGAATTCTCAAATATCAATGTCATTCTTACATATTTATTTTATCGTCAATTTAGGCCATTTTCAAAAGTTCACTTTGTATCAATAACTTTCTATTGCATTTGGTAGTAGAGAGACCCATTTTAGATTTCGACAAACTCCAATGAAAAAGGTGGGTGTACAAATAAGAATATATAAACAAGTTTCACAATTACAATAAACATGAAATACCTGCGAGTTTACTTTATTTATGTTACGAGTAGAGCAGCTCCCAGTTAAGCTTCTATTTCATTCCTTAAGATTTTAAAAGAGTATACACAAATCATTGTTGCTATAAAAGTTTATGGTGTTAGAACCAATAAAAATAAATTTCTAGCAGGTTACTAATACAATTAATTTTAAATTTAAGCATCTCTCGCCTCGCAGGAGGGGAGCTCCCTACGTTTAGGGTCTCGGAATATGGTAATGTTATAATCTAAAGTCTGCTAGACTTTTAGAAATGCGAAGCTTTTCCAATCAATCCAAATACGAGACACTTTAATTGTATAAAAATATTTGGTACAATCGATAACCATAAAAAGGCTCCATACGAGTTTGTACAATTATTCGTGTATCGAGAAACCTGTATAAATCGACAGTAAAACAAGCAAAGCAAAAGAGATGTCTTGTGGGCGCATTATAAACATTCCGAATCCCTGTAGACACTTGATCTCTTATTTCGATGCAACGTTATCGAGTACACAAATGAGATGTTGGGAAATCGCAGTTTTTAGCTGAATGAAGCTTACAAGGGGGTAATATCTAGTTAGCTGTAGGCAGCTTTCCTCGCACGGTAACGAAATCCGCTACTGTAGTAATTAATTAAAAATGTGACTTCGAAAATTTTAAAAATTGTTGTCGATGGTCGATCATTAAAAAGGTACCTAATACATGTATTTAAAGGGGTAAAATGGTAAGCAGATTTACCGTACTACTTGTGGTAATCAATGCCTTTCACACGCTACTGTAAAAAATTGGATCACAAATTTCAAAAGAGGAAAATTAACCGTCGATGATGAGAAGAGGTCTATAGAAGGCTGAAAACAACAATGTACAGGGGTACAACAGCAATTGGACAATGTTAAGTCAGTATTATATCCAACTCTTCAAGAGAAAAAATATATGTGGAAGAATAAAAAGCTGGTCGGTAGAGTATAGGAAGAAACTGTTTTCTGGGAGTCTATGGACGTATTGCAAGATGGCGTATAACACTAATTCACTAATAAAGAAAAAATTACTATCGATAAACTTAAAAAATTGCCCGAACTATTCATTACGATAAAAAACTAGATAAAAAAACATTTAAAATAAAAAAATTTTACTCAGCAAGTCGATTATAATAATCATTAAGAAAATTTAAGTTAAAAATTTTTATTTCAAAAGAAAGAAGTAATAACTTAGATGCGCCGTATTACTATTAGTTTTAGTATTTTGTGTTTTTCAAAGCCTAGGGAGAGTTTCCCTCGAGATTCACAAATCTCGATTAAGAGAAGCGTGGCATAATCCCAACTATTATTATTGGTCGTTATTTACGGTCTTACCTATAATAGTGAGAAGAAGGAAAAACTTTTCTGAAAGAAATGTGGAAATCTATTAAGTTGTGAAAGTAATATAGTGGTAGTTTTTACAATTTTCAAACTTAAGATGTGCAGAAAATAAGAGAAACGGGGCGAAAAAGAATATGATAATAAATGTGCATCGTAGAATATAAAAAAATTCCTATTTGTCACGAACAAAGAAGGTTTGTCGAGTATAAATATCAGTAAAGTTCAACCATGAAGTCTGTCAATATTTGATACTCTTTCAAGCTGGAAATCGCATTCCGAAATGTAGTTTTGGGACCTAATAGTTAGAGAAGTGATTTATACGAACTTCAAGCCCTAAAATTGATTTTATTTCGCGAATAAAAACGATCATTTGGTTTGACATGATCTTTTAGCAAGAAGGTACAAAACTCGGAAAGCATTTGCATGTTCCTACAACACGAGCACTTTCAGAAAGCTTTTTGAATACGTGCCTTCTAGTTAGGGTAAACAGAAAAGGTATAACTCGTAAGTTCAATACCCTAGCACAAGCTTAAACACCTGAAACATCTCGTTCAGAGGTCTTAATTGTGTTTACAGAAGTTGTTTGCGCATTATATAAACTCGGAGAAATATCATACTTCAAAAAGTTAAAAAAAAGTGTATAAGATATATTTGACGAAATATTGACTTAAAAGTTACACGTAGTAAATGCCGAAAGAAACCTAATAAATAATATAGATGTTTCATAACAGTTGAACAACAAATTATCACTAGTTTAATTTGAGGAACCACAAAAAAACAAGACTCGAGGTAAAGTCGGCAGTAAAAATAATATACTACAGGTCTTCTTTATTTAAATAATGAAGTTATTTAATGAAAAAGACATAAAGTTACAAATTATTCGAAGGCAGGAAGAACATGTTGATTACATACTTCAGGAATAAGAGCAATCGCTTTTTATATGTTAGATAAGGGAAGGATAAGGTTCAAACTGGGGTAATATTCCTTTTTATCTAAAAAGTCATTACGTGCACCTCAACTTTTTAGAAGTTTCACTCAAATTAAAATCGATACCTAGTTCCTTTTTAAGAGCAAAAATTCTCGAAGAAAATTGCAATTTGTATTTATATGCTGGAGTTTTATCTTTTAATGGAGCGTTGTGGTTATTAGAAAATGGCATCGACCGCCTTTGAAGTGTTTAAATCACGCTTAGTTGCAAGAAGCTAATACAGTGGCGTTGACTGTGTGCAAGTTAGGATGCACAAAACAAAATAAATTTCCACGAGTCACTCCGAACAATTCATTCTTATTCATGCATCGTGTGTCCACTTATAATAAAGCTATTAATTATGGAAATACGGACATTACTGTCTAATTATAAAATCCCCTAATACGGACAAACTTTATTTATACCAAGGCGTTAAGGTAGTGGAAACATCAGATACACTAAGGGCCGTGTCAAACCGTCGATACGCTCTCGGTCCGATAAAATATTATTATACACAAGAAACAATGAGGGTAGTCGCACTATCGCTCTCGCTCCGATCTCGATTAAATAACGCTCCGATACCGATACATTTTTATAGTTTTATCGGAGTGGTATCGGAGCAAAAGTGGAGAGCGAGAGCGATATTGTGAACAGTTGTGCGATACCGTTCCACTCCGTTAACGCTCAGTTGTGTGCTAAGCTAAACAACAAGCAAAATACAAGAGTATCGAGAGTGGAACTATACTGTGGGAATGAATATCAAAACTAGAGTGTATCGAGAGTGGAGCGACCCTAAATGGTACCGTTCACTATCCATGTATCCATTATTATTTATTTATAACTTCTCGTATATTATTCCACCTTCTTTACTACTTTAGCCACTTTCGTATAACACAGATTTGTCTTCGGTTCCACACACGTTTCAAATTTCAAACATTGTCATTATCAAAGCTGACAATACAATACAAGACGCTAATATTTATCACAAAATACGGACGTATTTACAACAATAAGCATCAAAGATACACACAAATTGGAAGCCTTTGTAAAAAAACGAAAATATAAAATGAAGGAGGCAAAGAAAAATAATAATAAAAATATCGATGAAAGAAAAACATCGCCAAAGTTTCGGAAAGAAAAAGCCCCCAAAAAATTTGAATTAAACGTTTTTGCAAATTATTCGCCGGCAAGCAAAAGTTATTTAAAATAAAAACGTTACAAAAGTTTTTGTCATTTTCGTAGCAAGCTTGGATCGTCAAGACGTATAACTTTTACGTTCTCATACAATTCATATTTAAATTTTTTCTCCGGTATCATGGAGCCTTTCTTTAAACAATAAAGTAAGCCGTTAGCGATTGTTATAGTGTGGCTGCTTATTGTGTAATTTCGAGCAAAACGTCTGCATAGAGAAAATTTAAAATTTCTCAATTTAGACAGCATTTTTCAATTAAAAAGATGAAACTTCGAAAACAATCTCGCATAATATTATAATTTTCAATTAAAGCGTAATTTATTAATCGCTTTAGAAATAATTATAGTATCGTCGGCAATTTACTTCCCCACTAGGAAGAAAAGCAAAAAATAAGGTATAAACCAAATAAAACGTAAAAATTCCAAAGAATCGATAGAAATGCTACACACTAAAGCACTTGTGATTAATTTTACTACATTCATTCGAAAGCACGGCGGTTCGGTGCTCAGATGGATGTCGTTTTTTGTGATGTCGCATTTCGTTAATATAGAAAACACGTGGCGGTGACAGCAAAAAAATACTCTTCAGTAATTACGTAATTAGACTTAATGTAAAATTCGAGCGTGTAAAAAGCTACGTAAGTGCAGCAGCTCAAACAATGTGCTCTACCTCTAACTACGATTTGCTAAAATTATTGAGCTCGACTAAAAAAGGCACCTATTATATGAAAGGGTTTGAGTAATTAAATGATCGATACGTTAATTAAATTTAATGGGTTGAACCTTCAGTACTTGATTCCTAATCTGTTTATTAACTGTATCAACAGTTAGTAATCGATATGTAATGGCAATTACTCTTACATTAACCATAAAAATTATATTTCTTACCCGACCGGCGAGAAAATTTTGATTTTTCAAGAATAAGAAAAAAAAATTTTCTGTCACAAATCTAATGAAAAACAAATTATAAGAAGTACGTATTTTCAAAAACATTTGTAGCATTTATTTGGCATTTGACACATCTGAGTGGAATATTATTATACCGAGTTGGCTCGATTGCAGTTCCACTTATCAAAGTCCTCAAAGCTAGGGGGTAGTAAGTTCGGTCAAGTATGTATGCTATTGTCGAAAGATATCTCTTCAAAAAAAATGGAGTAGAATGTTCATTTATCGTACCTTTATTAGTAGGCAATACCAAAAGTAACACTTCAGTGGGTATTATTTTAAATAAGACACTTCAAAGATTGACATAGGTAGGTAGTGTAATAAAATTATTTTTACGTGCTTATCTTCTGTTACTCGTATAGCAATATAATACAGTGTGTCCCCGCGGTGCCCGGATTGACTTCACTGTTTTCTTTTGAGCATATTTTTAGTTTAAAAAAATCAAGGTGATCACAAGTCATGACCGCCTTGCTCCCGACTCATGAAAATTGAGAAAAAACTATTTTCTGCCATTTCGATTAAATAATGAAATTATCGTTCTGTATGTAAAATTTCAAAAATATATTGTCATGGCCGCCTTGCTTTAAAAAAACTAAAAATCTGATGCTGAAAATTTGATTGAGTGCTTTTCAGACTAAGCAGGGCGGTATCGAAAATATCAAATCGAGGTAATATATTTTTGGTATAGTTTATACAACCTTTGCGTCTGCATGTACGACTGTATGTATGTGGTGCTTCGTTTTTCATTAACGAGTCTTTTCTTCGCTAATACTGTACATTGAAGAAAAATGTGATACGAAAAAGTTTCTAAATTCCACCTTACTATTCACAACGTTTATCAAAAACAATACTTTTTTTAGGCCTACAAGAGTTTAGGAAAACTTATCCAGCTTTGGTGTTAAAATGTAACACCCTGTATATATTTACAATTCTACTAATTGAAAAAACGTATAAAAACGCTGCCTTAGATAAGTTTTTTTGTGCTCGTTCTCATAGAATTTTTGTACGTTAAGTGTCATTTTTGGAGTGGCTAAAAAAGAAATTTATTCAAACAGTGGACAAGTCTTATAAATAAATAGAAAAGGTGGAATCGCAGAAAAACGATAGAATATTTTGTTTTTTCTCAAAAATATAGGCCACGAAAAATTCTTACTTCTGTTATGCTATAAAATAAAAAATAATTAAGAAACTTCTGCTTTGTTGGGTCTTACAATACTACCGAAGATTTAGGCAGTTTTCCACTTAGCGTAACCTCTGCGACGATTGTACCGCTGTACAATTATTATTACAGACTTTATTGCTACTGGGAATAAATCTTTAGGGCTAATAGTATATTAATTTGTTTTCAGTGAATTCCAATTTCTAGGGCTATAAATAGTTGGTAGCCAATTAGGGTATTTTAATACAATGTAAAAGTAAATACAATATTTGAGCGAGTCTTTTAATTAGGTACGTGGTACGCAACCTTTAAAAACGAAAATTATTAAATTTTTGGAATAACATTCTTGTTAATTTAATTATTTGCTTAAATGCTTTCCATATTGCGAGTTTTTATTTAAAGTTATAAATTCAAAATAACAGAATTATTACTGAATAAAATTGGGAGATTTGTAAAAGCTGTTCAAAAAAACCATCAGCTGTGAAATTTTTAAACCCAAAACAACAATTTCTCTTGATAATTACATCTCAAGATCATTTGATGATTCCAAACGTACTCTCCATCATAACAAGTAAAAAACATGACTCAGTCGACTTATACGAATGAATAAGTCGTGCATTTGAGAGACGAGGGACACTTTTCAACATCTAAACAGCATGGAGCTAGCGATTAAAGAAATCCTAAATTTAGAATTTTGAGCAAAACTCGGCCAAAGCCAATTTGCGCCAAACAAGTTACAATATAATTCCCTTGCTTATAGCTAGAGAGCTTCGCTCTAAAATGCACAAGTAAAAGTAAGCTGCCTGTTTGTGTGGAAGCTCAAAAGTATTTCTTAGGCGTCATTTACACAGAGAAATATCAGATAAATTCTCAGATAGAGCTACAGCTTGGAATACTGTTTACAATATTTCTTACAGTAAGACGAGGCCGAGATATACAGAAGCTAGCTTAATGTAAATTAGACTGTAATAAGTGCGGGAAAACTCGAGGAAGTCTTGCAGAAGTCGCTTCCAATGCACATTTACAGTATTGCAAATTGCAAGTGACTTCCGCAAGATTTTCTAGAGTTTTCTCGCACTTATACAGTCCAGTTTACATTAAAGTAGTTTCAAAGTGACAGTCTCTGACATTTATCGCGGGACATTTCTCGTATGTGTTAATGACGCCTTAAGATTCTTCTGGATATCTGGAAAGACTGCAGCTAATATGCGAAGATTGAAGATATCCTACAGTAATAGCTCGAAAAAACACGTTTGTTCTTGTCAAATCTTTGTGACGTACCATGCAAGCTTTCAAACCCCCCTCCCATTTCGAATAATTTTGGAAAAACATTCATATCTAGTCATAAATGAATAGAAACAATCTGTGAGATTGATTAACGCAGGTTGGGAAGAATTTAACATAAGTCACGCAGAAAAAAAATCAGATTTGAAGCTCACCGCAAGCAGCCCTTATTTCATTACAGGATTTAACCTTCTGAAGTTCTGGATTTTGAAAAAGTTTATTTCAACAATATTTTCTGATTGGGATGCATGAGTGAGTACGAGCGTAAAAGCTATATCGCTTATCGTTAAACTATGTTGTCCACTATCATCTACACGGGGTTTCTGCCCGCCCCCGTATGCGTCTTGACATTACATTTTAGTCTATCAGTTGTAATATTAGCGAGCACAAAGTGCAGACACGTATACTGTAAACTAATAAAATTCAGTATAACCAGTAATACCATTTCGTACATAAAAATTTAAAAAGTTCCACTAAATTCAATTTTCCTGTCTTTTGAGCGAAACTTTTTCAACTTTAACGACAGAGAGGTATTACAGAAGAAACATTAGTAGTAATAATAATAACTACAAAGTAAAAGTGACACATCTTAAAGGAATTAAAGTAATTCGGCACGAAATACAATTAGTTTAGTAGGTAGGTACATTGGTACCTACATATCCCTGAACTACTGAAAAGAAGAAAAGTTCTAATTTCTGCAAATATGTAGTATTACTGCAAAATTTAAGTCTTAAGTTAAGCTCATATTTAGTTGACATAAAGTAGCAAGTCGGAAGGCGACAAATTCCTAGTTTCTACTCGATCTAATGCAAGTTACACTTTTAGTGTAAATAAGTGATGTCGAAAGTTATCGTCTTGAATCCGACCATATTGAGACCACTACATTTACAAGGATTATTACTTGAAAACTAAAACAGTTCGTATTCCAGCATCTGCATATGTATTCTGAAGCTAAACATAGATCTCCAGACATTAAATAAGAGATGTGTACGACGTGTACGTGTCGTTAGAGATGAGGTAAGTTAGCAGATACTCAACTGTATAATTTACGTGTAAATGAGGTAATTTCATTTTTTTTATTGCGCGTAAATCCATCAAAGAACAACACCAAAGAAAAAGTCTTCTCATCAAACTAAAAAAGTGTGCCTTCAAGTCACTTTGCGAGAAGTTAGATACGAAAAGTTGTCGACAAATTTCTTATCGCGATATTGGCTTCACGTTCAAGAAATTACGATACTTATCAATTATTGAGATTCGATATTTTCTACTCAAATGTAAATAAATTATTAACATTTTATCTCTCAATAACAAATTTTTAGAATCGCTTAAACAAGAAATTGATAAAACGATGCAACATATTACTGCTAAAATTTTAAATTTCAAGTAGCTCAGCCAGTAAAATTGTACCTTTTTTTAAAAGAAATTTCACTTTGAAAGTAATTTCGAGTCGACGAATCATAACTAATTCAAGGAGGTTCTACGAAAAGGGCCATAGTTGCTCCTTTTTTTTTCTCGTGATACTTTTTCTACGAGCAAAATTGAAATGAATAATGAAAACCTGTAAAGGGATGACGCATAATTTAAATTTATAATACTAAAAAGCTGTTTTCGTTGATCGAAAGCTGTGTCATTTATTAGTAGTTGTTTTATAAATCAATGCAAAATAACAGATAACGTGCATTCTGATTGATGACTGTGGTTTTTTCACAGCGTGAGAAATTACCACAAAACCACGTATCAAAATATTGCCTTGGACATTTTGACTAGAAATAATATACAGGGTAGTTCATCGATGCATTGTTTTTTAATATTTTAAGTATTCGCCATTTTGAAATAGAGAAGAGATAGTTGAAAGAATGAACCGTTTAGAAGCTTAAAACTACAAAAATTAAAGGGATAAAACTAATGTTAGTTTTACCCTGTATATAAAATTAATTGTAGGCCCCCTTCTCCCTACCTATACATTCTTACAGCCCTAAATATATAATTTAAAAGTATCGTATAAATCTTACCGTAAGTCTTGAATGATAAATGATTTCAGAAAAGATTAGCTCACCTGGAAAAAAAATAAAAGATTAATATTTTGTATTGTCAAAAAAATATAGAGAATGTTTAGAAATTTGGGTAAAAATAGTAGTTCAGTCAAAATAGACAAAAAAAGTTGAAATTTCTGAAAAATTCGCATAGAGAACTGAAAATTGGTATACAGGCCTTAAATACATTATTATAAATGACATTTCAAAAGTCCCCATCCATCTCCCTTCTGCTAAAAAATTTAGTTAGTCAGAGGTCGAAAAATAGGCTTTTCGCAAATATCTCCTAATATTATCCAGTCAAATTAGACAAATAATCCAGGAGTTTTGAAAATTGGTATGGTTGTTCGCTAGAGCCTGCAGTTCAACATACTAAACGTCCCGGAGGGTGATAGCGATCGGGGCGAGAGGGTGCTGTTTAAAAGTGACTCGCTCTAGTTTTTTTAATAACTCGCCTCCCATAGATCGTGCGTTGATGAAGGTTATTATGAAAGTCATAAAAAACATTATTTTAGCTACAAGATTAGTTATATGCAATTTTGCTATAAGTTTAACCCTTTTCGAGATATAGCGTGAAAAGGGGTTATAGTAAATTCGTTTACGGTACGACGCTGTATGAACTGCGGAGTAAGACGCGTAAGTTTCATGAAAAGAATCAGTCACCAAAGTTCTCCACTCATGGAATATCCGGCACTGAAGATGTAATTAAATAATTATGTAAACAAAAGTCGCGTTGGGTTTCGTCTTCGCCTTTTGTGAAGAAGTTTAAAAAAACTTTTGTTTATACAGCGTCATCGCGTAAACAAATTTACTGTAACCCCTTTACCGCGCTTTATCTCGAAAAGGGTTAAGTTTATGGAAAAAATTCATATAACCAATCTTGTAGCTAATAATGTTATCTATAACTTTTATAATAACCTTCATCAACGTGCGATCTATAGGAGACGAGTTATTTATAAAAAACTAGAAAAAGTCACCTTTGAACAGTCCCCCTCCGCCCGCTCACACCCATCCTCCAGGACTTTTAGTATGGTGTACTGCTGCAGGTTCTAACGAACAACCATATCAATTTTCAAAGCTGACTTTTAACATTTTATATACAAAAATTTATTTAAGGCCTATACCAATTTTCAGTTCAATGCGAGTTTTTCCCAAGTATAGTGTGTCTATATTGACTGAACTATTATAGACATTTGGACGAACAATTTTATATTCCTAGGTACGCCACAAAAAACAAAAAATTGTGCACGACAATTAAAATTATCAATTACCTATCAAATTAAAAAGAAAGCGTTAACTGGTTGTCTTTCAAAACAGAGACTTAACACTCCAACTCTCGCAATGACATATTTAGCGCTCGACTCGAAAAAAAAGTTCTCATCTAAAATTTAATGGACTAAAGTAACACCGAAATGTTTCACACTTCGTGAGCGTTAGTGCTTGGTTTTTTTTAGATGTTCCAAGTGGCACACTTGGGTTAACCAAACTAAAATTTATTTCGCTATTTAAATAAACGTAATCCAAAAAAACATTTTTAGACGCATCAATTATTATACTTTCTCTGAATAATTTATCAAGTTTTTCCATGTAAAAATATCCGGTTTGTTCGTTGATTTGCTTAAAATTTAAATAATCTTGCAACAAACACTCAAATATTCAAAGCAATTTGCAAATCCATGAAAATTTGAGCTGCGAAATCTCGCACACAAATAGTGTTTACGTTCTGATCAAAAAATATATGTGGCATTAAGAAATAATTCCCAAATGAGGCACATTTTGTTATATTTTATTATTGGACGATGGACGTAAAATACACTTTTTTAGATCGCACAAATCTTTTGTGGTAAAAGAGAAGTCTTGTATTTTCTTACTTTGTGACTTTTATCACAAACGTACATGTTTCTTTCAGACCTTGTTTTTTCAATAAAGAAAAACAAACCAAGAATCTTTTTTTTCTCGAGAATTTTTCCAACGTCACGTATAAAAAGGAGGCGCCGCGAAAAAAACAAAAATAACGTCGAAAAACAAACCACTTATTATAATACTTTACATTTAATATATATTATGCGGTAGAAACAAAAGTTACGCACTTAAATGGCTCGTAGAACAATAAATATTAATTTAAACCGTTAAGAAAGTTTTGTCCGAACAGGTGCCCGAAACGACACAGAGGTATAGATTTCTATATTTTGAATCTAATAAGAAATTGGTCGAAGTGCGTCAAGTTTGGGATATTTCAAACTTCTGGGCCTAATGTTTTCAAGTTACTTCGCCAACAAGATTAAAAAGTTTACCTATAAATTTATTTTTATCAATTTATTGTTGATGAAGTAGAATCAAAATGGACTAAAGAAGAACCAATAACTTAGCCGTATTTGTTAAACCCAATCACAATTCTTCCATTAAAATAGAAACAATGATGGATCCAAATTCGATTTTTCCATATTATTAATCCGAGGTTTGCCAAACAAGAACTGTTTGTCTATTCGGCGGTGCAGAGGGATGCTCTTTATGAACATTTCTATAATAAATGAGCAGAAGCTTATAACTTAATAATAAATACTTTATACGGTTCAAAGGTTTGTTCCCTGAAAGTTTTTACATTACGTCAAAATCCACGGTAAGGGCGGTAAGTGCAAATAACTTTATGTTAATTTTCTTTATTACAAATGCTATCGATTGACAGGTCATTAGCGGAACATCAAAATTTATATTTAATACCTACATTAATAAAATGTAATTATAAAGTAAACGGGATCGGAAACTCGGTAAAAAGACAAAATACTAAGCGAACGTTACAGAAAAAAAATTTAATCAGGATAAAATATAATCAAAAACTCATATTCGCCGCCTTGACTAAACTTGATGGAATGGGTGGTCTTTACGAAGAGTTTAGATTAGTGTTTCACTTCACAAGTCCATCAGGCCCCGGTGACATACTTAGTATGGCGTGATTTTTCATCGGTAATCGTGACAAGCCGTCGTGATTGGTTTTCACTCCCCGATGAGCCCACAGACCTCGTGATTTTTCATCAGTCATCGTGACAAACATGAGGTTCAATCACGACGGTTTGTCTCGATGACACTGAAAAATCACGAGGCAGTAGTAGGCTTATCGAGGTCAGTGAACGGCTATACAGACATGAAACAGAAATCGCCGCCATGGACTAGCAGTAAAGTGCTGATGTAAGTATGTCACTACCAATAACATTTCAAAAGTACGAAATCAGCTACTTCTGAAGCATATAGGAAAAAAGATAAGAGGTTTCTGGGCTAATGGGCCGTGGTCGAGAGATTCTTGGTAAGATAGCTGACGTTTCAGATGGGGGTTTATTTCTTCCTGCATGGTGAGGGTCAAAGTGACCACAGTGACCTCAGATGCGAATGAATAGATAAGCAATAAAGTCTTGATGATTTCTTACTATAATAACAATATTCATATTGTAAGACAAAGACAAGAAATCTTATTGCAATAATGGATCACAATTATATTAACAAAACGAACGTTACTGAATCGGCAATTGACATCAATAATTCGAGCAAATCTCAAATTTCTTTAAGCAATCGCTTCTTTTTCTTTTTAATTAAAATTTCGAAGTTTCTCATTATTATTGGATTAAAAGCTCGTTTATTCTTCACCAAGTTATTATAATAAGTTTTAATTTTTTAGAAAAAAAGTTAACTGACAACAGTAAAAACATCACAAATTACAAAAACTAAACTCTTTTTAACTGTCACTATTATGCAGAGAAAAGAAAATACCCGTAGCCATTATTTCAAAAAATTTCCCATTCAAAAACACTATCCTTGATCACTTTATATATAGTTACTTCTTACATCTAAGTGAATTGAAAACTAATTAGTTTACCATCCGAACAGCAAATAGCAAATACTACACCAGCAGCTCATTTTCATTATATTATTAATCACAAGCTCTCGTGACAGACTTTTTGTGGTAAAAACGTTCAATGCATTCGTTTGGGATATTAAAAAAAGCATTCTTGCGCAGTTGTGTAGTTATTAATGATGAATGAACTTTGGCTAAATTAAAAAGCTTCCATCTTCACTAAATTGTAATTAGGTAATTACGTATATAAACAAAACATATTTTTAGTTGCTCAAAAATAGTCTGAGTGGAGGATCTTTATATTGCATTCGAGAGTACCCTATGCACTTAAACTAGTTCGTATAGTAAGACTTGATAGGACAAAAATATATATGTATCAAAGGGTAATTTAGTATCTACTGAAGTTGCAAGTCACGCTAAACAAGGGTTAATTTACAGTTAAGGAGTTGACTTCCCAACGTCGTCTAATTCTCTAAGAGAGAAAGTCAACAAATGCATTTAATTACTATAAGTATTTCTCAATTTAATAAAAAACCACGTTTCCCTAAAATGATTTTCTAATTACAAGATATTTTTAAAATAGTTAAAAAAGCTTTCATTTTTTAATTTTAAAACTAATTTAAGCCCCAGAATAGCGCATATAGAGGTTTTTAAAAATCGCCCCATTTAAACACACTCTTGCTCTGTTTCAGTTTACAGAGCTGCAAATGATAGACCGCTTTTTTTAAATGCGTGAGCTTTTTCTGTTTAATTACATTTTTGTTTAAAATTAGAAAAAGGTCGGAAATTACTAAAGCTCCCACGAAACTCAAAATTTTTGCCTCTAGTACAACAGATTCGTCGAGATCAAACTTCACGTTTAGTATAGAAATAAAATGTCGTAATTAAAATTTTACTTTATTATTTACTTGTACAAAACGCAGTCTTTCATGGCTAATTTGTTGAGAATGGTTTGCTACAAATTCTATTTAAAACAAAACAAGAGAATTAACTATTTACATAACTTTGCGTTAAATAAGGGCTTCGGTACAAAAGGAAACTCTTGTTAAATACTAGAAACTCCGCTTAATTGTGTATTTTTATGCAAAAACTAACACGAAGTTAAATCTTTATTAGTATGAAATTTTCTTATAATGGTCTAAGCTTCTTTAATCTACTTTCAATACCTAATGGCAATACTATAGCTAGTAATTAACTTCGTTGTGCACTTGTACGGAAAAATAGGCCCGATTGGCACAATAGCTCTCGGGGACTACTTGGAGACTCCTACTTGGCTACCCCACAACATTGCTTTATTTTGTTTATTGTTGGTTTAATATTTTTTTAGTTTATAATTCGTTTTAGAACGATTTTTGTTAATTTTATAGAATAATCTACAAAAGTTTAAAATACAAAAAAATGACTTAGAAACTGCCTAGGGCCGAGCTTTTTTTATTTATATTCAAATACGCGTTTTAAAGGACATTTCGACACACTTTTAATAATGCGACCAAGTAGACCCAATTACGGAGTAACTTGACCACAAAATAAGTTCTCTTTTCAAAATGTTCACAATTTATAGTTGTTTTATACGTTACGCGTTGCATTTTGGGCATGTCAGTTATAGGCAAATTTTTTGAGGATAAAATATATTATTTATTTATCACCACTTATAGCACCAAGTGATGAGTAGACAAAAAAGCTTATTATTTTTTTTTAGGACTTCAAAAAGAATTGATAAAATTTTTAACTCGTTTTTTTGCTTCATTCCTGAAAGTTCTCGTTTCCTAGCTCCATACTACGACGAGTTGTTTACTGGGATATCACCTCATTTGAGAATTTTTGCAGGTCGTGTAAGGCGGAGCTATAGTTCATTAAAACACATTTTCATAGAATCTTAAATTTTTGAATTAAGTATCGAACAGAAAATAGCAGAATTCGGTTGAGATTCACTAAAATGCTGCATTGCTAAACACTAACAAGTGTATGTGATGATTAGTGATTACAAGTAAACCAACATGCTGGGCGGTATTGAGAACACATTGCAATGTAATTAATGGTTATTACGTTATTACTAAACTTACTGATAGAGAACAGTCTGGGTCAATCAGGTGGCCACATACACACTAAAGAATTAGGCCGGCAGGGGCAGTAATAACTTTTGTTTTTGAAAAAAAACACTTACTTTTTATTTAAATTTTACTTTAAAAAAATATGATTTGTCGTGATGATCAGAAGAACTACAAATTTATTGTTGTAGATTTTTAAGCGTTTCTAATATAAGCAAAATCACACTTTCCGAGTCAGAGTTTATAAATAAAGGACATTTAAAGACCCACATGCCCGTCGATTACTTCAATTATTATACCAATATATTTACGGTTCCGTTCTCGTGTCGTTAGGAATTCACATACAGTGTCCCCGGTACGGACTGAATATGAGGGGAAAATGGTGTTTTACTGTTCTTTATCAAACTTTTTGCTTAGCTTAAAATGCCATAACTCCAAACAAAATTCAAATATTAGTTTCCATTACCGAATTAGGTTATTGATGAGAGTAAGAGAAAATTGGATGTTCGATAGCAATGGTGACATTGATACCTGATTTTAGACTTTTATTGTGAGAACTACTTCGAATATTGGTTTTGATAAAAAGGTCTTTAGCTTGTAGAAAATGATAGTTATAAGGTGGATATAGTACTGAAACTAACTATCGGGTATTTCTGGCACACGTAGACACAAACGGACGTCGTTCTAATACGTTTCAAATTATTGTAAGGAGACTTAAAAAGGCAAAACTTAATTTCTATACAGTATACTTTAGCGACCTTATAGTGCTCTCTTGATCTTGAACAGTGTTATAATTATGATGTACGTCCTCGAGAGAGTCCAGGTAATACATAGCTATTAAAATAAGATAACAATTACTTTTAATACAACGCGTATATGATACACATTAGGGTAAATTATATTTTTTACATTAAAATCTTATAGGACGAAAACTTGAAAACACGCAAGAGAAGTCTTGAGGTTGGAAAAAAATTTACAACAAAATAAACTTTATAGATCACTTATAGATACGAATATTAAATCTTAATGTTTCATATTGTTACATAAGGGTGAAAACTCTACGGTAGTAGCCGAAATGCGCCGAATAAAGGGATGGAAGAGGCAGGGTGCGGATCAATACACCAACAGGCCTACCCTGGTTATATGATACTTTTAATAGGATTAGCAAAATTACAGGGCATTCAAAGAGAAAACATTTAATTCGAAGAATGCGAATTTGTGGCACATCTAAAGAAGTTGCTCGAAGCTTATTATCAAAAAAAAAGAAGCACAAAATGTTACAAAGCTTATTCACGAAACTATATCCGAAAGGAAAATTTTTATTTAAATACGTACGAATCCTCCTCGTAAAAATTATACTAAATACGGTGGCTAACATCTCGCGAAATTTCCTTCAAGTGCGAAAATTACGTCCCGAGTTAATTTTCTCGAAATTTCAAATTGCGCTTGTAAGACCCCGTAATAAAAATGTTATAAAATTTGACTCGGATCGAATTAAATTTTTGGTAGTATTAGGTAATCATTGAAAAGGATTTTATAATTAATTGAACGCGGTGCAACAAATTAAGCAAATGTGTGTCAGTCGCTATACAATTCGATTCGTTTTGTCGGTACGAAAAAATAAATCTCATAAAATTAGAAAACAAACAAAACGAGTTAGGGTTAAAGTTAAATTATTATCAACGCGAAAATTTGGTCTTGTTCCTTCCCAACATTTATTTACAAAACTTTGCCTTAATTAGCCAACTTGGAAAGTTTAAGAAATTGAATTATAGGCAAAGCTAGGTAAATCTATGACCAAGTAAACTAAGCTGAGCCTTCTTAAGCAAATATACAGTGGGAAGCGGAAGAAAAAAAATTTCGAACCGATTTGTGTATTCGATTCACATAATACAATATAAGGTATGTATGAAGCATTGCTAAAACTTGGTTGCGTCGTAATAAACCATTTTGAAAACGATTTCCCAAGATAGCGGTATATGAATTTTATTTTAGTTGACAGCACGTTCTAAACTAGACAGGCATGTGCTATGGCTATGCTAGAGGAAGCAATCGTACGGCCGTTCTGAATGCATAGCGGCGACCACTATCGTATTACACGTTAATGCAATGGGTAAATGAAAGCAGCTACTTGCAGTACAGCAATAAATGTACGTTCGATGTTGACTTTTAAAAATACGGTCACAGTAAGTTCATTTTACAAAAATATAACGCCCGCCCCGATTAGTTTTATCATTATGACAACGTCACGAAAGCTTAAACTCGCAATTTATAGAAATACGAAAATTTTATTACCGGTCAATGGGATTATTTTGAGAACGAAAACAACAGTGAAAATTATGTGTTCTCTGATAGACACCAGTAATGTTCGTCCATTACGAGATTGTATCGGATATTGGAAAACTTGCGAGCGTAACAAAGAACACAATTATAATTTGATTAGAGAACCAAATACTCATAAATCACGGAACAATATTTTTTTCTGAAGTAGCAAACCAAACACTCGTATTACTATAATTTTCCAATTAACATCACTTCATATTTCCAATCAAACCCCATTTCTGCTTGGTACTAAACCCCTAAACCGGAGCGCGGTTATATCTATGAATCATAAAACTGTTAATAATTTAAAGATTGGGGAAAACTATATAAGCAAAAACAAGAGAATAAAAGTATGCGCCTTAAACGAAGCGCCATGTACCTATATTAACAATATTTTTATATGAAAAAACGTGTTGATGTGGAATATGTAGAACTAACTTTTGATCGAACAAATCTGACTTTTATTTTATTTTTTTACTTGTACTTGTCCGTATGCGGCAATGCTTTGAACGCTATTAAGTGAAGTGCGCAATGTGCTGCGCATAGAACGCATGAATGTAAGGTCCAGTTCAAACAAAGTAGCGCATGGGTCATCGTTATGCGTACAGTTCTTTAATAATTATCACAAATAACACAAAAGACTTTTAGGTCATTCAAAATCCGCGATAAAGGTCTTCAGCTCCATCAGATGGATAAATATTGAACTAGTCTTAAATGGACTGCACTATACAAGTATTTAATGTCATACAACCTAGGTCACGACTCCGCATTTCGTATAATTATTGGTAAAGGATACGGAAATAATTCAAGAACTCCCACTGACTTAATTTAAAAATATAACCTTTTTCCAATTTCCCTAATAACACCTCTTCAGATGTTCCACAAAAAGCACAAACCCACATGACGTTTAAATGTATTTTTCAAATATATGAGTTTTAAAATTAAATTTTTAATTACATTCTCCTCGCGAAACAGTTTTAGCAAAATCAACAACATAACAAAAATTACGGTGATTGCTAGAAAAATTTCCATTAAAAATTAGTTTACCATTAATTTGTAATTGTCAGATTATCTCAAGACTTAGTTATGGGTAGGTATACCTAATGCACGAACTGGAAATAGTGACAAAAAAATGAAGTAGAAAATGAGGCACAGATTTAACACTCATTTGATGAGAGTACTGACGCTAAAATTACAACAAATTAGACAAAGCTAAAATACTCTTTATAAACTCGTCTGTTTTCTCCATTATCTAGAATCTAGGACACGCGTTGTATCCTAGGATACAAGTTGGATAGGAAGTTGGCTATAGTATTATAGTTTTGGATCACTTTACGGCTTTTACTTGCATATAAAGCGAGAAATGAAGCAATTACAAATACTAATGGGTTCTTGGGAGTATATTAGGCACTTTAAATTTATAAAAATTTCTATTGAGCATTTTAGACTATTTATTGTTCAAACTTGCATTTATTTATCTGAAACGGTAGAGAAGACAGAGCAAGAAATTTGCCATTTTCCAATAAGAATCAACTGTTTTCCCATAATCGTAGTACAGTTAGCGCGTATTGCAGAAACAACTGTATGCGATAAAATTTTACTTTTACATTTTTATGGCAATATCTATAACATATCGTAAGTTTGTTACCTATACGTACATTCAAACTTTTATTTTATTTTTTTGTTTCCCGACACTCAAGTAGAAACTTACTCTCGCACCTATGCGAACAAGTGCAAAAATTGACTTTTTCGAGCACCGATTTTGACTTTCTATTTCCCGAATCCCCCCAAAAAAATATTAGGTAATGCTCATAAGTGCTTAAAATGCCATTTACTTCGTTAACAAACTCTACCGAATGCCGTTACTTTTGATGGAAGTTAATGTACAGAATATTTTAACAGCTATGCAGCTCTGTATTGTAAATACCAACATACCGAGCCACCTCCAGGTTTTAGTCCAAGACCTAGACGTTAATAATGGAATAAGACTTTAGAAATTTAATTAGTCCAAGATGATGCTGATATGGTAGTAAATCATTTAGTCTACGTAATTGAGAAGAAATTGCCATTTTAGATGCATCCCCAAACACCATTTAAAACAGGCAATCTAATTAGCAGCTGTTGTTTCTCATATATAAATAAACACGAAGTAACCTTTTAATTAGAACGGTCCCCATAATTTACATAAAGCCAAATTTTAGTACATAAGAACAAATTACAATGCCTACTGTTTATTTATTCGACCACTACAAGCAATTAACATTACAGCACAATTAAAAAACTATAATCATTTATAGAAATTATGGAAAAAAAAGCTTAAACGATCTATGCCGTGTTAATATTAATTTTCTAATACAAATAGACTTAATGGGCATTATACAATCATTTAGTTATCTGTCGTTAAAGACCCAAACAGCCAATTTTAAAGACAAACGTAAATTACGTTTCCATTTTTATAATTTCCTTAAACCCATTTATTTAAACAAAATGTAAATTTTTATGAGCACATTTCTATGATAATTAAAGCAATTTCCTTTTAAAATAGTTTCGAGTCACTTTTTTGTCTATTTGGTGCACACAAATTTAATACCACTTTTAAGCTAATGCACCGAAATATCAAACAAACGAGAAATAATTCAGATTTAAATTACGATAGTTAACTCGAACCAAAATAATGGACGGTGAGTCAAGTTATTATTATTTAAACTTGGTTATAAACATACACAATACGCACACTTGCACCGTTGCACATATCGTGTTATTAAGTATCAAAGGAATAAAAAATAATAATATCTATCGTCTTGGGAAATTTTGAGATGCAAATGCAAATCATTAAAGCATAAATACAATTTAGAAGTTCGCGTACTGAAGCAATTAATTTTCATTCCCTGGTGCATAATGTGACATTTAAGACAACTCGAGGCGTGGTGGTTTTCATTTCTTCCGCTACAGTCTTCTCTGTACAGTAGATGAGGAGAGGTTTTTGGCTGAATGTTGAATCAACTATTGTTTTTTTTTCAAATGTCAAAAACGTTAACTTACGTAATTTGTTACAATAAACTTTCAGTATAAGTTTGCTTTTCGGCATTTCGGTATATCCCTAAAATCGCTTACCTAAAACGACCCGTTTGAATTTTAAATGTCACTGTGCTTTGAATTTTTCTCGTTTTTCAAAGTTTTCGAAGTAAGATGTAAAATAAATATTATAGTAAGTTATAGAAGTCGATCAGAATGCAATACAAAATACGAAGGCTTTTTCAAAGCGCACTAGAGATGAATCGTAACTGCATAATCTACAAAATAGTTTACGATTTATTGGCGATTCTGTGAAAATTGCAGCAGAAGATCAATACGGGTACATCGATTTAAAATATAACGCAAAAGCGCTGGACTTTTTATACAGGGTGAAGTTTTACACCAATGAAAAGAATATTCATTCTGTATAGTACCTACTAGGCAATCAAGTAGGCAATACTTCCTCTTAAAAAATATTTTTCGAACTGCTTAACTCATCATACTTGATTAATTGGCCGGAAAAAATAATGAATTGATGGGCTATTATATTTGAAATAATTCAGAGCCCTAAATCTTGTATAGAAATGGTGTTTTAAGGAGAGCCTGGCGGTTAATCCGACAAAGACCCCACTAATCCACTTTACAAGAAGAACAAAAATAAGACTGATGGTAACAGAAAGCCAGAATACCTTTGGAAGCAGTGATCGGAGAAACCAAATACTTAGGGGTTATCCATGATAGCAAACTAAGCTTCATACCACATATAGACAGATTAGTAAATAAACCTAAAAGGTCCTTATGCACCTGTAGATAAACGGTGGGCAAAACCTGGAGACTGACGCCTCAGTTGATTTACTGGATATACTGCTCATGTCGACATACCAGGGAACAAGAAAGCGGACGGTCTGGCTAAACAGGCCAACAAAATAAGACCCATTGGACCAGAACCAGCCTTTGGAATTCCCTATGAAATGGCAAAGAGAGAAATAAAGTTACTTCTGATGACGTGGCATATACATTGGAGGGAAACTCCTGGATAGAGACATTCTAAAGTCCTATTGGAGAAACCCTCGGACAAAAGAACCAGCTCTATACTCAGAATGTGCAGAGGTCAATTACAACTGGCAACGGTAATAATAACGGGTCATTGTCAGCTTAAAAAGCACCTGTATACGATGGGACTAAAAGAAGGCCAACTATGCAGAGGATGTGCAGATGAAGAGGAAACTCCAATTCATCTTCTGCTACATTGCGACACTTTCACAAGAAATCGTCACAGCTCCAAAGAGAATTTAATTTTCCTCGTCGTAAGTAGCAGAGGAAGGAAAATCTACATTCAATCGCTTTTACCGCAAAGAAATGGCCATGATCCCAAACTACGCAAAAAACTCGGCTAAAGCTGTTTCTGCAAGTGTTGGGCCTTGGACCAAAGACACGAATCTTGAACAAATATAAAGTTGATTTCCTACAGATCTACAGCAAAAAACCCGTACATAAAAATGGGCAATACAGGTGACAAGTGACTTAAAAACCATTTTTCCTACAATCGCTATGAAAAGCAGGCTTTTGCGCTTGCTTTTGTCATCGCAAAGTAGACGTTTCCCAATGAGCAATCATAACAAACAAATTGCTGCTCGTCTCCCATGACAGCAAGCGCAAAATACATTGCCGCTCGTTGCCATGGGAGACGAGCGCAAAGTAGAACTGTACCGATCGTTTGAATTTAAATTTGGTGTGTATACCTAAATTATTATTTATTTAAATTTAAATTAATTAAAATTACTATAATCGAATAAAAACATGTTTGTTTTTATTTAAAAATATAAATAAAAATCGATTTTTGATCAAAATAAACCAGTAATACATTTTCCGAGTAATTTTTAGATTTTTTTTTAACTTTTTTGGCAATTGTAGAAAAAATTATGTGTGCATGTCGCGCTCCGCTTTGCGTCGCGCGCCAAACTTCTTTTACGAGCGACAAAGTATCACTTTGCGCTCTAGATACACAAATAGCTATTTGGTACCTACGGTTAAAATTAAACCAGCGTCATATGTGGAGAATTTTCAAGAGAAAACACGAGAGAAACGTACCTCTTTACAACAAAAGCTTAATTTACGAAAGCACCGTGGTATGTTTTGAATTTGAAAGAGTGCGAAGCATATTTTAGCTCCCTCGAAACAGAAATGCAACTACCGAGGTATGAATAAAGAGACTAACAAGTTTTCTCAAACATGTCCAAGTCATACACAGTGTAATTCCAAGCAATTAATTTAAAACCACTTTAAGAGGTCGGGTTTAAACTAAACAGTTGAGGCTTTATACTTAATTTTCTCCCCTTGTAAGCTTTCTCGTATCAAATGACATTAGGGGTCGTTGTATGTATATGGTTACAATATAGAAATGATTAAGGTAACAGTTGGGTATTTTGATACTTACACATAAAATTGGTTTGATAATCCACAAATTTAGATTGCCATCTAAATCCCCTATAAGGAGACGCACAATGACGGGCATTTAAATTCATTACCAATAAATACGGAAAATAAAAAAATGAGCTTTTTATTACGTAACAATTTATCGAGTAGGTAAGTAGGTATATAAGAAGGCATCGAGTTGATTAAAATGAGTTTTCTTCTATGAAAGTAACTGATATTATATAAGAAATCTCTTGTTTCCAAATTTGAAATATTCAATTTCGTTTTACGTGTTATAATTTATACCTATAATAGAATATTTCATATAACTTGGTTTATTTAAAACAAAATAAGTGATGCGGAAACGATGTTCAATAACAAACCAATATTTTTACAATACGAGGGTGCACAATTCTTCCTCGGGGCATAAATTTATTCAGGTCGTGTTGGAGGTGGCCTGACTGGAATACCGTGGTAGCGCTGCCAGAGGCAATAAACATTGGTTTGCATATATTTGTAGACCGTCTGATTGTGAACGATGAGAGAATCGTGCTTTTACTGTATCCTTTGCTAGATGTCTAGATTTGTCACCTGCTTTTACTAGCACTTTGATGCATTAGATACGAAAACCGTAATTTAATTTATATTTATTTACAAAAATTACCTCTACAAAGTAAAGCAATTAACAACTAAAATAGATAGTTTTATATTTTGAATAGAAATTGACGTCAAAATTTAAGAGAGCACAGGTGGAACGAAGATCCTCTTAAATGAAGTGAACAAAATTTTACTTGAAATTCCAAACGCTACGTCTCAATTTGAAATTCTCACAGTAAAGATACTCTATAGCTATACCTATATAGTTGATAAGAGCCTACCTATGTAAGTTTTTTGAAATGTTAAAAACGAACTGCTGCATTCAATTCACATTTATAAAAAATATTTTTTTTCTTCCCCAAAGACGGTTTTTATTTTATGCAATTTTAGTTTTCCAACCGAGTTAAAGAAAAAAAAACTTCAGACTTAATTTTCCTAACAATATTGAGGTAACTTAAAACTTTTCTATTTAGTTTTACTACTATTCTTCGGCTCTAATTTGTTTAATTTGATCCGACGGTGGTTCGTTTATCTTGTTTCCATTGTATTACCCCTAACCTGGATTGGATCTTTAATCAAGAAATTTTCTCACTTCAATTTTTTGCATTAGTCCGAAATAGTCCGTAGAAGATTAACTTTATTGAGGATTCGCTAAAGATAATCAGTCGAATAGATCGTTATTTCTTTTACTTTTTAGTCTTACGGATAACTTTTTATACAATACGTAAAAAATTACTCCTCCATTGCCTAGTAGAGCGAATTTTCACTAAACAACCTAGTGCGAACAATAAAATAAATTTATTTTTTACTCGACAAATTACGGATACCGCTTTATTGTTACTAATTTTCATGTGTTCAGGTTTTCACTTGGGGTTTTACCAAAAATAAGAAGCGAGTAGAAATCCAAGTAACAAAAAAACTCTTTTAGTACCCAATTTTTCACTGCAATTTGAACCGATATCCTGCGGTTATGTTCTCGTGTCGTCCAAAGACGAGCATATTAAACATTTAAAGTCTGTAAATTGATATCTACGAGCATATAAGCTCAAACTAGGTAATTTGGAAATAATAAAAAAATTCGAAAACATAACTTTCACTACTTTGTGGGAAAAAATAATTGGAGGTGTTGGTTTAATGTACTTATTGGGGTTCGCGTGTGCTTAAAAAGTTGAAATTATATTGGGTCAATGATATTAAAGAAGCTTAAAGAATATTAAAGAAGAAATGATGATAGCAAAGAAATTAAAAAGCGTCGAGTATTATAATGTATAATCAATGATTACATTGCACATGAACGACCTAGAAGATCCTAGAAAGTTCAGCGAACTACATTTAAAGCTACTACAGTATACGACAAAGTTGCACTTCAATCCATTACATATAAAATTGTCATAATAACGAGCTCAGAAAATTCTCTTTTGTTTAGTTAAAAGCATCGACCGAATTACAAATGATAAAAGGAAAAACATAAAATTGAAAACTATTGTAAACTTAATGAACTTTTTGCAAAAAAAAGCCGAGACAACTTACTATTACGTTTTGAAAGATATTGCAAATAAAAAATTTATCTAAGTGATTCTGTTTTACATTTACGAAGATTATTCTGAAAATCGTTTTGAACTTATAATTTCTTATTGTACATCAGCAGAGTTATATCAATTGAAAGTATTAATCATATTAAAAAGAGAACCATTCGGCCGAGTTATCAAAAAGTAATTATTATAAACGTAACGAAGCTTCCACAGACCTAAAAGTTAATGACAGTCTCGACATTTATTTGACTGCTAAAACTATTAACAAAGGTTTTCAATTCTACAATCAGTTTGGAGCTTTCGACATTTATCAAAAAAAGCTTGATCTACTTATAGACGCTTTAATTAAACAAGTACACAACAGGAGGCCAAGTTTTGAAACTCAAAGTAGGGAACAATAATTTAGCCACAAAAATTTAAATAATTTACGTTTTACGCTGCAAAAATTGTTCAGTGACACATCTACGCTGCCAATGAATTTAAAAACTTTTGTCAAAATGTTTAAAAGTCTATGACAAGACAAAAAACATAATTTTCAAACAAAATGTTTTCTGCCAGTCAGTTTATCAATCTCAACATCTAACGAATCAATTTAACGAAGTGTCGAACAAGCATACTCAATTTCTTTTACCAGTAGAATATGCTAGAGAAGTTGATCCATTCGTATTGTTATAAAGAGCACCCTTTATACTTATTTGAAAAGCATCAGAAACCACCTATTTATTGAGGTCACTAGTCCAGTATGACTTTCAAATGTATAGAAAAAACATATGTCATAGTCATAAGTCATAATAACGTTCAACATTGGTTCTGTACAACATCTTTTGACATCTTTTTTGCAGTCTTATTGCGTATAACTTGTGGTAAAAAAGAAGTGGCCCTTAAAGATTTTGTAGCAAGAAAAAAACCTCACCTTTGTATAGTAGCAAAAATTGAACTAAAACTTCTTGTGGAATGTCCCAAACGGCAAAAGATAATTTCAAACGCGAGCACATAACACAACCGACAACCGCGTTCAATCACAAACTAAAATATTAAAATTAAATTAAGTTCAAAGGTATAGTTTTGAATAACTCTTTAAAATCGGGTCCCATTTAGTCGTCGCACGTGCAACAATTC
Organism: Malthinus flaveolus; assembly: GCA_950108345.1. Classification (NCBI taxonomy): domain Eukaryota; kingdom Metazoa; phylum Arthropoda; class Insecta; order Coleoptera; family Cantharidae; genus Malthinus; species Malthinus flaveolus. The sequence goes on from OX467285.1 coordinate 67,455,195, forward strand.
TTATCGAAGTAAAACAAATGGTACGAAAAAGATAAACTATTTAACGAGACAATATTCAAAATCAAGTTTTATTTTATTTATATCAAATAAATTTTGTTCTCGAATACAAAGAGAGCTCAAATTTTTAGAGGTTAAAAATATTTTTGGTAAAATTATATAGACCTCCTCTGTAGATCAGTTCTTGGAGTAGAGCATTTTCAAGTTTTTTATAACCAAAGATTTAAAAAATATTGTTTAACCATTGCATTTTCAAATGCTCAATTATTAAAACTCGTAACTGAAATTAGTTCTTGTTAACTAGTACCCTAACTACAGAACTTTCGGTATTGAAAAGTGTAGAAATTAAATTTTTTGCTGTTTTCGATCAATAAATATTTAAAATAGATACTAAAGCATCGATTACATTGAACGAGCTTACTAGATACTATAGTCAGCAAATTTAGAAGCGGACGAGTCAGCTAATGCGATAGTGAAGACGACACACGAAACTCTCTTTCACTTGATGAACTAGCAACTATGATGAAACACGCCAGCGAGTAGCGAGTAAAGTAGCCCTGCTTTCAACTTTCTCGGTAGATTGTTTACAATCTCCTAGTTAGCTAGTGAGCAAGTTTACTTACAGCTAGTGAGTTCGCCGGCTAGTAGCTTGTAAACTCGCTCAATGTAATGCTATCGACGCTTAACGTAGGTATGGTATTTAGAAACGCAAAAAATTACCGCGCCAGCATTGAGCTGAGTAATTGCATAGCGGTAAATTGGGTCCAATCGTTTCTTGAAAACAAATATCCACATCAAGATAGGGTCTTCTGTGTTTTCCACCCCTTGAAACAATTTTACAATTTCTAACCAGAAATATAAAACATCTAGAACTACTTGTTATTTGCTTGCTCTTTCCGACTATTATAATGATATTCCTTTATTTTCAGTTTGTCCATTACAGTTAACTTTTGGTTGAGTAACTCTTGGTAGAGGGTAACTAACCAGGTTAGCTCACAAAATTTGTTTTCTTTAGGTCACTTTAGGTTAATGCATACATGTGGTATACATAAAGTTGAGGTGAAAAAATTCAATGGAAAAACGTATGTAGGTTAAGACCTTCAAATAAAAGTTATAAAACGCGAAGGTTAACCTGCAATGGAAAAGGCTGGAGGTTAAAAGAGCAATTAATTGCATAAACAGTACAGAACAGAACTAGTCTGGTGTGCGAGGCCTACATTTTCCCTCATTCCATACTTACTGCACATCGTCCTTTCCATCTTTTATTTCTTAATGTAAAGGTATAAGTATAGCAGTTCAATTCTAAAACTGATTTGAAAGGATCTAAAAACCTCGAAGTAGCAACGACAACAAATTTCGATTCCATTTTTCTCAATTTCTTTAAAAGTTTAGCCAATAATTCCACCAATTCGTTTCTAACTCTTTGGTCAGCAAGATATCCCAAGACGCCATCAAAAAAAGGATCCGAGTTTAAGTATACTAATTTTCCACTCGGAGCGTTGCTGTGCGAGAACACACACACACCACAAACAGCGCACATAGTAGAAATTTTATTAGCTTTCACTTTTTGAACTCGGGGTGGCTAAACCGTAAAACCCCGATATCAAAAAGAAAACTAAATCGATACTTTCTTTACATGATAAAAACAGTATCAAAATTTTAGCTCGTGCGTTCGATTCATCCCTAAATGTAAAATATATCCATATATTTATTTTGTACAGCAGAAAATTTAATTAATAAACTTTGCGTAAATAAATAAACAAAGTTGAAGTAAGTTATAATTTATACAAAACACACAAAGTAACTTAAAAGTACCAAAAAGCAATTTTATATAATTAATAAATTGGGATATAGTAATATAAAGACAATTTTGTTTAGTTATTAAACTACCTTTGTGTAAATTAGTCTTAACTGAATAGGATGGGATTTAACAAACTTTTTAACCGCAGTCTAAACTCGAATCTCTTCAGGTGCAGAGAAAAGTTCTGGATGCCTCCACAAACAAACCCACAAAGCTATGGGATTTGTATTTGAAAAGATAAACATTGCATCTACGTCCGGTAGGGAATTCATTTAAAATTTAAATTGAAAAAGTCTCATTTTAATATCGTTTCTGTTTGGTAACAATGACGATATAATAAAAAAAAACTGGCACTTTTTGTAAAAATAAAGTGAATCATAATAATTGCTTTATTGCATTATCGGGGTAAACGTCATTTCATTTAATGTTTAAATTACATCCTATAGGAATACGTAACTAGGAATGCCATTTATATACCAAACTAATTAATTATCTCGCTCTCCCTGTCTCTGATGGTATCGGAAAGTACGAAAAAATGCTCAAGAGTTTAATTCTTCCGCGGGTAATTGGGGTTTAATCCTGTCGTATATTAAGGTCGAGGAACTTTGTTATAAATATTGGCGGTGAAATGTTGTGTATTTGTTTCTACATCCTACCTTTTTGACATTCTAGAAATTTCCTCATTTAATCATAAGCGAAAGATTAATTTGAGTCGCAGAGGAGGATTTAATAATAATATTATTGTTCCTTCCAAATTCATTGTTTTGATTTATTTCTTAGAGTAAACATTGCGTCAGAAATTTAATATAATCAACTATGAGACCTAAATCAAATTTTGTTAATATTACGAAAGTAAAACCAATACAAACTCGTACTTTTTACAGGCGTTGGCTTATACGCATTCAATCATAATGTATCGTTAATCTAACACTACAGTATTACTCAATCTTAATAAAAAAATAAGGCGAGGAATTATGTTACTTTTAAAAACATCGAAATTTGAAATTCCGAAAAAGTTCGACAAACTCGTAAAGTGGAGAAAGACACTAAAAAAAGACTAATCAAACTGACCCCTGTTGTGGTCAACAATTAATTACCTGACAGTCTGACAAACAAGGATCAATGAAGTCTGTGCGTCGGCTAACAAACGTATCTTTTAATATTTCGTTGGCAAGTTTCAAAAAAGACGATAAAGTTAATTCTCTAAATTAAGTAAACGATTATTATTGATCAACTTACCTAGTTGGACGTACATCTTGGGCCGGACATTCTCCTGCCAAGCCGCAAAACACGCGGAAAGCGCGCACGCGGCAAACACCAAAAAGCTCTTCATTGTCCATCCACTGTTTGCTACCACATTATTATACGTAAAAAACACCACACTAAAATTTATGTAAAAAAAATTAAAACTCGGTTCTCATCACAGATGAAAAAATGCACTTTTTTTAAACTCACAAAAAATTCATATTTGTTTATTCGATTGAATAACGGCGCCGTATACTGTTTGGACGCCTGACATCGACTACTATCGCAGCGTCGCGACGTCAGTACCAGCTGACTTCCCCTCCAAGTTCTGACGACAGCGCTAGTATCCTGCAACGGACATAAACTATATTAAAAATAATGTCCTGTACATTTTGGTAACTAAAATTACATAAAAGCTCATTTACTGTTGTAAAAAGTTGACGAAAAATCCACAAATTTAAAAAGTTGTAGGTACCTACTACTATTTATAAATTTAAATTGGCGAGATAATGCTCGATGCGTAATGTTTTTAAAAAGTTTTCTCGTTTTTCAATAGCTTATTGATGGAAATGATGGTCTTTTCCTTGTTTTGCATTTAAGCGATTAGCACAAATTTATGAATGAAAAGGAAAAGCATTCAATGATATTCTCATAAAATTTTTAAACAATCGCCAAGCAAAAGAATTTTATAATTAATACGTTTTTAGAAGTTCGATGATTATCGACTATTTACATTCGTGTCTACCTTTAGTTTTAGGTAATAACCTAGTTCGCAGAAATCAATTAACACCATCATTCAATTACTTACATTTTCATCGATGACTTGATTCATAATTTTTGAGCGATTTAAATTTCTTAATTTACGCCAAAACGGCTTAAAGAATTGTATAGTTTATTTCAATAAGGGTGTAATTCCAACTACTTCTTTAGCGCTGTTTAAGATGAAGCCCTCTTACGTCCAGTTTGAAAACATAACCATAACCCTAACCTCCAGTAATGCGGTTAAATTGTTCAGAAATTAACTTCTTCGAATGTCCTCACATTTAGCTTATTACTACATACAGAGATGGGCCAAAGTGTGGGTATCTAAATATTTCGAGAGTTGAAAAACAGGGGTTGTACTAGGATTTGAATTATCAACAAACACAGATTTTCGCAATTTCCATCAGAATTGATTCGGACAGCCACGCCGCTCTAGAAGCTCTTATTAATTATAAAAAAAACTCGAGTCAGTTTTGGAATACTGGAAAAATCGTAAGCCCTTTTAGTTCACAACTATATTGAGTCGGACTGGGTGCCCAGTCATTTAAGAAAACGAGATAGCTGACAGACTAGCTGTGAAAGAGATGTTGCAAAAGCACCTTTAACTGTCCTGAACTTGCTCTTGGTATCTCCTACAACCTAAGAGCTTCATCAAAAGAAACCTTTTAGAATGGCTCCTCCTAAAGGGACGCAGCAAGCACTGGAACTCACAAAGGCCTAGCTAGACGCGGTGCTTTAACACACATTACAAATTTGTTTGAAATGAATTAGCAATAAATAAACTCACTTTAAATGATGTCTCTTTTTAAAAGGTGTGAATTAAGCGAGAATGAAAATTGGTAGATATTACGATAGGATGATGTATAAATTAAAAATAAATTGATGAACCAAACATTACTTATTTGTACGTCTTATCTTTACACTTAGAAGAATGGCAAGGAAATTAGTGTTTCTTTTGCATTAAGTAGTCACAAATAAGAGGTTATGAAACTGATATAAATCAGTAATAGCATTATCCCAAAAATTGAAGACTTTTAGCAAAAACTGTAAGCAATAAATAAACCTCTATCTCCCCTACTTTATCTCGCACTACACGAATAAAATTAGTCATTACTGTTTGTAACACAATAGGAGAAATATGCAGGGAATGTCCTCGCGAGAATCGGTTAGTCTTTTGTTAGAAAAATCTTGATATGTCGGGTGTAAACCAAATCAGGATTACTTCCTTAGATATATAGTTTTTTTATCCTTTAAGACATAACCTAATTTTGTCGACCTGTGTATTATAGCGAGTGATAACCACCAAACCTGGCCATAGAGCGATTTAACATAGGAAACAGTTTTAGCTTGATTTTTGGTATCTTTAAAAAGTCAATAAATAAATAGCCAAGTTCTTAGAAATATTATTAAAAAATTAAATGTAAATTCAAAAATAGACAGAATACGACAATACGGGGTAGATTTTTACAACAAATATTCAAATAATCCTCCATTTTGATTTAAACAATATCCCAGCCGATAATAAAATGCAGTTATGACATTCGAAAGTTGTGTTTCCGTTAAATTTCGGCATTCTACAATAATGGTCTCTCCCAGAGAATCGATACTTTGGTGTCGTGTTTTATAAACGTTGTTTTTACTATAGGTCCACAAGAAGTCGCATGGTGCAACATCGGGAAATCTGGTCGGCCAATTTACTCCATCAAGACGACCAATCCAGCGATTTAGAAAGACCTCATTTAAGTAGACTCACATTTACACCAAAATGCACAAGACAGCTGTCTTGCTGGAACGATACCTCCTGATCGTCAAGTGCAGAGCCGACTTCATTTATCAAAAGATCTAAATATTATTGTAAATTTGAATTTCCTACTATCACAAATGGCCCATTATTTAACGTGAAAGTACATTCTTCGAATAAACAAATAGAGAGCAGAAAGTTTCTGTCTTGGTTTGCCCTTTCTTGCATTTCTTTGCGAAACGTAACTCTAGTTCTGCGTCTAATCCAAAGATTTTCCGATATCATTGAAATTTGTACAGATGATAATGATGTTTATGTAAAATTTTCCATACTGCTTCGGAGGTTACATTACAATTTTTAGCAATAGTTATCGTACTACTTGTAGGATCCGCGTGTACTATTCCCAAAACCATTTCTTCCAAAGCATCATCGAAGTTTCTATTATTGCCTCCTCTAGACTTTGGGTCCACACTACCAGTTTTTCCAAATTTCCTTACGCAATTATTTATTGTAGATTTCGACGGTATAGGTCGGTTATTTTACAGAAGATAAATCTCTCACACTTCTTAGGCTAACGCCAGAGTAAAAGTAACAACGATTTATAATGTTGCAATAAAAATTAGAACTGTCAGTATATGTTTGTGACTTAAAAAAAGATTTTTCAGGGCGATTCATTAATATTTTAGAAAATATGCATAATGTTAAATCGCCCTATGGCCAGGTTTGGTGGTTATCACTCGGTATACTATACGTATTATACATAAAATTTCAAGAACGTGAGTAATAACGCAGTGCTTTCCGTCATTTTCCTAAAAAAATTTTAACAAAGATAAACGTAGTGCAGCAGATAGATAGCTTTCAAAAAATAATGTTTCTTATTAACAAGAAGGAATGTAAAAATGTATCAAAAAATAGTACTACTAAAAGACTGTTTTAAAACAAAGCTCTTCCAAGTCTTTAGTAGGTAACAGAACAACAAGAACGATTTGCTTTGTTAAAATTTATAATAGTTACGTAGAGTTCTAAAAAGTACATTTCATGAAAAATAATCATCTTACACAGAAATATTGCTTTACGTTGAAACTGAAATCAATAACATTATACTTAATAATATTAAGTCATTTTTCGGAAAAACGATTTAGGTCAAATTTAATTACCTATTCTTTGAAGTGCGCAATGATTGGAATAGTAAGTCACTAAAATGTACAATAGTATAAAAATACCCCAATTTAATGACTTCTGAAAAAACTCACTGTACGAAGTATATTAGGTACCGACTGACCTCAAATTTACTTACGGCCTACTATTTGAACGAAGCTCTAAAGTGCTTTTTTAAACTACACCATGTATAGGGTGTCTAATTTCCACCCATGTTATATGAATGACAAATAAAAATGAAGTGGTTTTTCCAGTTAGACACTGCGATGAGGCTCCTTCAAACAATAATTCGCTCTAAAATTTTAGAAATAACTGGAAGAAAACTACTAGATCTGAGAGTCTTTTCGCCAATAAGAGAAACATCATCCCGGATTCCGGATTCCTTCTAGGCAGATGACAACAGCAAAATACAATCAAGGTTTAAGATAACGCTATGTTCGGACCATAAACTCCAATAAATTTATCTGACAATTTACCAGCCTTCCTACATATTTATTTGGTCCTTCCGAGAAACTTATAAAAAGTAAGAGAACTAATTACACTACGCTCGATAACTAAATTGTTCGTAGAGAGATGAAAAATGGCTAACGTCGTCTAGATGGAAATTTACAAGTAGATCCTCGACGATTTACAAAACAGTAAAATATCAAGTAATTTATACACTGTACAACAGAGCCCACCCGGTATAATATGTACTGTGTACGAAATAATACTTCAAGAATTCATGCAATTTACTGACATACTTTATTATAAACATTAACTGCTATTAACATCTAATTTAAGTGTGAAGTGGCAAATTAAATCCAAACTTATTGGTCTAAAATATTAAAATTGCTAAAATCAGATGAACGTCAAATTGCAACAGAATTAATATTATAGGTATACGATATGTATACACATTGTGTTCCAGCAACATTATAAATATTTAATAAGCCTTCAAAGCGGCTAAATCTCGAATTAGAATTGATACGTCGACTACAAACATATACATATAGTAACATCGATATATGCAATGTACCAACTGTAACTAACGTGAATTACTGTTCTCAACCCATTAACAAATCATTATTGGTTTAATTTCAAATCTCAAAAATCCACCCTGTATTTACTAGTTTTCCTCGAGTGCCTTTTCAACTACAACAAAATACGAAACCAGTCATCTGTGGTACAACTTTTTTTTTGTAAATTGTAGCTATAAATTGATTTTCTAAATTTCGATCCTCATAATCGTGACAAAAACGTTTAATTGAATCACTCTATAATAATTAATCTAATAATTCACGTTATACATATTTATACGGTGGTACTAACATTACTTACTAGTCACACGATTAATCGATTAATAACAATTTAAACGTCTAGACGGATACAACAAACGATTAAACTATTAATACCAAAAAAAAATGTAGAGAAAAGAAAATCTTTAAACTAGAGATGCAATTAACTCTCGAGTGTGTATACGTAATGCACGTCGTATGTACGTAGGTAGATACGTAAAAATCTTTACATATTTTCCACTTGTTTTTCACAAACCAAGTTTATAAAAAAAAGTCTGAAAACGAATATTTTGTTTTAAAAAATACCTAATTATACGACTTTAAGCAGCAGGGAGTGATTTTTATGGCGTGATAGGTTGTCGTAATTACTGGGCTAAAGTAAAAGTACAAAGTCTCGTGCGATAAACGTAATAAACACTTAATTAAACATCCTTGGAAAAATTTTTTAATGTATTATTCACTTCTTCACTGCCAATCCAAATTGCATCTTTAACTTGCTGCTCGTTAATTCAAATATATCTTCTAATCTCAAAAATAATTTTTTTGAAACTTAAAATGTGTGTGAAATTAACCTATACCTACTTATTTTTGACATTAAATGATTACTGTAATTACTTATTTTGGGTTTATGTAGCCAAATTTTGATTACTTAAAACATCCTCTAGACACTAAAGTGTCTGTGCAGTAATTAAAATTTAGAAATATCGGGCTTTAACACTAGAACATCCGTCGTTTTTAAGAGTTCCAAGTTCGGTACTAGGGATGGTATTAAAAATATTCAACGTATAGGCAAAAAAGCCTGAAACCCGCTCTTGGAAGGTTCTATACCAGAATCGCTTCTAACGGGATATTGGAAAAGCATTGAGACTTATAGATGAAGAGATTAGGCCCAGACAAGCACGGCTTTCAAAACCCTGGGGAAAAACTCCAAGGAGTCACAATACTACCGAATTGTAGCAAGACGCCCAAAACCATTAGACATCAAAGGCCCCATCCGAACATGTCTCTTCCAGGAGCCAGGACTGCAGACGAATGTCTATGTCTATAACAACGTCGGGAAAATATAAAAATACACAAGGTAATGCTCACGTTTGGTTACATTCAAATTATTGGCTTAGGAACGCATAAAGGGTGTTCAGGGAGCAATCTGCCCATCCGACTCGGAAAAGTGAACCGAGTTATGGTAACTGAACGAGTAACTGAATTTCATCTGCAGCATTAAAAATGCTCCGAATTAATGCGTCGCGGCTATTAACCTTCGCTGCATGAACACGCTCTTTCATGTGTCTTCAAAAATAATAATCCATTAATTGTTTTCAAAGCCTACTCCTCTCAATTTTGTACAGTGTTTTTGCTTATAGTGGCCTAAGGAAGTGGCCTCTGAAGTTTGGCAGATTCCTCCTGGAACACCCAGTATAATGTGATTGAGAAGTAGATGAAACATTCAATTTGTCACATTGCGAAATACAAAAGTTCAATAACCAGTACATCTCAATTATATTTGAAGCATAACATAATTGAATTAGTGTCGACAATAACTTGAAAAACATTCTTCAGTTTAGATGATTGTCTATAGCCTATACTCTATACAGATATAATTCGAATTGATAAAATCGCATATAAAACAAATTGGAAATAACAAAAACCAACAAATTCGTTACGTCGAGTAAGAAAATTAACACTACTTTAGTTTAGTACTTTTAAACAAATAGAAATGATAATAAATTATTTATCAATCGCCCTTTAAGCAGCAACACTACGTGTTCGGAATTCCGATTACGAAAATGAAATTTGCGAAACTTGACTGGTAAACTTTGAAATTTAATTTTCCTCAAATAAATTTGCTGAAAAGTTATCGAGATTCTGTTATTACTTCATTTATGTGGAAAAAATCATTTAATTTCATTTTGTTTAAAAGATAAATTAAAACGAGACAAATTTAATAATCTTTATAAACAATTTAGTGCGAAGGAAATTGAATTTTCCTAATTTACGAACAAAGTAAATTTAAAAGGATATCGTCAATATTTTCCTTTTTACAAAATATTGAATAAAATGAGAGAGTAGCTCTCTGATGCATGTGTTCTCAAGTTTGTTAACCAATGTGTAAGAAAAATTTCTCAAAAAAAGTTGACGTTTCCATTTATACAGGGTTGGAAAATGAACTTTTAATATACGGACGATTTTAAAAATCTATCTTCATATTGCAAAAATTAATTTTTAACTTTCTATTGAAACGAAAAAGTATATTATTTTGATTTTTCTTTTAGTAGGTACCTATTAAAACAGAAAGAAACAATTATTCTTAAACTACCACCCCAGCTTCTTGAAAGGATGAAAAGTAATAAACTATTTTTTTAGCAATATGCAGGTATTAGTTGATATTATTTTGTAGTCGGGGAGACGAGGAGGATAGCAATACTTAGCAGCTGTTCAATCAAAACGTCCAGAAAAATGAACTTGCAAATCAAGGAATTAAACATTGGATATAAAATCATTACCCAACTCCCCTCTATGAACAAATGAAAGCTTCTAATTGATTTAATTACAAGTATGGCAAGCAAGTGACTAATTAAGGGTTTGGGTTTCGTATAAAATGATAAACACACTATTTCGATGTCAAAAATAAAAGATTAGAATAATTACAAAATATAAATGTATTATGATAACGCCCTTTTTTTTAATAACACCCGTCTAAACTTTGACATTTTTAGCAAATTTCCCCTAATCTAAATCTACACGGAACACACACTCAAATCTAATTTAAACGCAATTTTCGTATATTTCGAGCTTAAAAAATCTCTTTTAATTTCAATTCCAAAATTGTTTATCAAGTTTAATTATTTCGCACGAAGATAGGAAAAAAAGACTGTCACGATATCATTATTGATAAGAAAAAAATACTGTCCCAAAAGTAATATCAAGCAAACAAATGAATCTACCGAAAAAAATTAATTTGGAAACTGACATAACTTTTTATTCAAAGTAAAAGTTTTAAAATGAATAATTATCGAGTTACAAACAAAAAATAAAAAAGTTTTTCAGCTTTTTCAAATAACTGGAAAACTGTTGAAAACTTCTAAATTATCTTTTTAAAAATTTGAATAAACATATTCCATTAAAATTCGAGTCCCTTTCATCGTGGAATTGACGCCCTGCCCTGTATAGTGTTAAAACAGAGTAAATTACTAAATAGTACACGAAAACAGTTAAGAAATATTATTATTTGACATTTTTTCCGAATATAAATTATTTATTTAATTTAATAAAACCCTCTTTTCGTTTTAAACCTTATAATATATCGATTTGCAATTATTTATTCCCAAAAGAGCAGTGAATATTGAAATTCTTTGCTCGAGAATAACTAACAGAAAGCCTTTTTTAAGAAGAAAACGCTGATGTCATACTTATCAGTGCTGTTTTATCAGCAAGATTCATCCGCAAAGAAGGGACACAACCTTCATCAATCATTGCTTCATGGATCCTTAAAACCTTAGCTTCCACAACTGCCGTATCTCACGCACCAATCACAGTCGCAGTAGACCAAAAAAGTAGATAACGTAACGTCGGTACAATAAATCACACATAAAAATATCAAACATTAGCGATTCTTAAGTTCATTATTCGGTAATGTATCTACAGTAAAAAAATGATCGAATCGTATAAATTTTTTTAACATTTCTTTTGTACAAAAACAGCCGTAAGCTTTCCTATCGCAATGGAAAAGAAAATTTACACCCACTCCTGATACGTGCTAAAATATAATACTTTTACTGCACGCAAAATGCACTTAGTTGCATGTAGTGCCTTAATGTATTTTAGTTTTCATGCCAATAACATTTATTTAGAGTTATTTTGAAAATTTTCTCACTAACATACTCATTAAATCGATGGCAGTTTTGTGACAATACATAGGTACGCCATTTCCGATCAGGAGAGCCGGATAATTTATTTTACTCACGTGTTATACGTTCCGTTTAAAAATCCAAAGTTGGCCTATCGTAGTCCCTTGAAGAACAAAAACAATGTCAAAATTTATACCTAACAATTTCTATTACCAAACTAACTAATTGACAATCAAATTAGTAATACGAAAGCTAATACCCATTATGCATCATTTTTTATAAATGTAAATTTCTCATTACTATTCTGTAGAATTCGTCTTCTATAGGTACACATATAATATTGATGTATCCTTATTCAGTAATGTATCGGTATTTATTCAAAAACCGTATAGTACGTAATAATAGTTGTGACGACAATTACTCCAAAATCGATCTAGTTATCCGAGTAACTTGGTTATTCTCCAAATTACAGATTAAGTTAAATTAGTAAAGTTACAGAGAATTACATAACAAATTAAATTAGGTTTCCAAAATTTACCAGACCTACTAAACTAACATGTTATTATAATTGATTGATCTACAAAATTAAATTATTATAACACCCAATATTAATCACCTAGAGGTCATAGCCACAACAAAATGTTATAGAGCATGGCTAAATACATCAGTTATTATTCTATTAATTCCCTGCGACATTCATATTTAAAAATGTGTATAAGTAAGCAGTACATATAAAAAATAACCACGATGAATATGTATAGTATATAAAACGCAAGCAAGGATATAAATTTTGTTACTTGAAAGTTACAATAGAACTTCAACATTCTTTTTGAGAATTTGTTTAATACGTTATCGATTTAATGAATCTACAAACTTCGCCCTCTATTTATACTTTAAGCCAAGTTTTCTTTAGAAAACCACTAATACAAATATATTTCCACCATTTAAATTTCATTTATTTCCATTAAAATCTATAAAGTACGATACAAGTTTGGTAGTTTTCAATTCCATTCTTTTCATCTTTCATAACCTTTGGAACCTGTACCTGAAAGCAAACTCGAACAACTATTTATTTTAAAAAATCACAATATTTTGTTTATTTATCGTTGGTACATTATATTATTTAAAATACCAAAAGAGTAATTTAATATTTCTCGTTTGGTTGAATGTTTCCTAATTGAACAATGCCTTTAAACCCCCTCATTAATCATGTTGTGTAAGCTAACTTGCGCTAACATTTCAACTGTATGGCGTACAGAAGTATAAAAGCGTTTAAAACAACGACTTCAAAACCACTAATTTATGTAATTATTATAAATGTGAAACGGTGGTTAGTTCAAATATTTATTTAAAATGACGTCCAGTAATATAAATTAATTCACAAAGAGCCCTTTATGAGCAAAATAAATTATTATGCGAACAAGAATAAGAGTTTTTAGGAGAGCGGTGCAGCTGAAAAGAAATGTTAGGGTTTTAGAATTTCAAGTAGTAAAAAAATGAGATTTCATCCAAGAAGTGATTATATAGACGGTGGAAAAACTCATGAACCGCGACCTTGACGAAGTTCAATCTTAATCAATTATTACAAAACAAATTTACGCCATTCACCGACAGGAAATTAACGAGAAATTAAATCACTTTTATCTGAATTAATTTCCCATTCATTCCATTATAATCAATTGCGTTGTTTTTTTGTACCTATAATAACTAATTTCAGTCCCAGTTTATCAAAGTCCGTAAACGACGCAAAAAGGCTCCTATATTTTTCTAGCAGTTATACACGGGCATCATAGTTTCATGCTAAACTTAATCCAGGGACATTTCATTTGTGGCGTCGAGCGTCTTTGCTCGAAACGAAATGTAAAAAACTTGTGAAAATGAGCTTAAATGCACTCGAAACGAATCCCCGATGAGGTCACTTTTCGAACACTGTTCGAGAAAATTTCGTGGAATCTAATATCATTCCAAAGCTATGATGAATTACAGTGAAAGCTCTCATAAGCGGACACTCATGGGACCGATTTTTTTGTCCGGTTGTAAGAAGCGTCCGGTTAAACATTTCATTATTTTGAAGTTATACAGAGTTTCTCTAAAAGGTCTGTACAAAAAGGTCTTCTGTTCCAACAAATTTGCCCGTTTAAGAGAGCAACGAGAGTTTTCGCTGTAAGGTGTAGGTGCCCTTATTGTTATATCAAGTTAGAACCAATATGTCCGTGGAACACGCGGCATCAAACATGGAGAAATTTAAATTTAAAATGCTGACACACGTACAAACTGCAATTTCTTCAAATATGAGCTGCATTTCCCCAGCACCCCCACTTGGGAATTTCACAATTTTGGTATGTAATGACATTGTGATTGATTTTCAACCATTGTTGTGCAAAGCCGTATGAGATATTAGAATTTCAAGTTGGGGGTGCTGGAGAAACTAGAGCATCCCCACAAAAGACTATGTAAAATTTGTTAATAAAACAATTGCCTGCCGTTGCTCAAAATTGACAAAAACCTGGAAGTACCTATCCGATCCTCGCCATTTAAATAATCGGGATCGAAAATAAAAGTTTTCGAGTTAAATCATATTATAATGGTACAAACAGTATCTAGCATTATTTTTAAAATTCGAAAGTAGGAGTACCGTCGTTTCCCAGCCCCCTTCCTAGTTTGAAACTCCAATAACTCCTTAGAACTTTGCAGCACGCGCGCTAATAATGGAACACTAGCACAAACGTAGTAAAACGAATGGCATTATCCAAAATTTGCAATTTGAGAATAGGAGTGCTGTCGTTTCCCCAGCACCCCCAATTTGAAATATGAATATCTCCTAGGTCTTTGCAGCGCAAACGCTGAAAATCGAGCACAAAGTGCTGAGAAAATGCAGCTCCAAATATGACCAAAATCGCTTCGGCGACCTAAAAACATGAAAATCTGTCGAAAATGTCAAATTTAGCTCCGCTAATAGTATCATACTTTCCTTTCTATGGAATAGGATTCGGAAAGCTCTAAATGAGGTACCTAATACTAAGGCACTAGTAATAACAAACCTCGAACAAACCTAAATTTTATTGGACTTCACATCGAAATAAAATTATACGATTGTCGTCTTTCGCGTATAGTTATATAAATAAATACTAACACTTTTTACAAAGCGCCACGCTGTCTACATACGAACTCGTTAAAAATGCATTATGTAAGTGTGTTTTATACGATTTTCATGTAAATAAAGTTAAGAATGATTATTATGCAAAAAGTAAATTTGAAAACAACGAAAAAATGTAATTTATTAAATTTAATAACTAATAATCTATTTTTAATGCCTTTAATAAAAATATTTATTACGGAAAATAATTTAAAAAATATAACCCGCTATAAATGCTTAATAACATTATTCATCGCTACTTTTAATAATTGTTAATTAGCTAAATTCGCTTAATTAGGTTATAAAATAGATGCGAAACCAACAGAGAATTCAATATGTTATTTAAAATTCATCACAAGAAGAGAACGAGATTATTACTCTCGATCAATCTTCTTCCTTAATAGAATTTAAATTTACTACGAATTATTGCTCAATTAATTAATTAAGTTGTTTCCTACGCGTAATTTGAATGTTTATGATTAACTAATACAATGAACCGCAGTCTCGGGAGCACATTAGTTTCAATTAAAAAACAATTGTGTACAGAGAGTTTCATGCGAGTTGAGAGAAAAAGGTGAAAAATTGAGATGTGTGTTTTAATAATTTAACAGAAAAAAGAACAATTGGACGTTTGAATCAATTGAAACAATCGTAAATCAAAAATATGGCTTAGAGAAATCGTTAAATTTTGAATTCATTGTGTTAAATTACAAATTTCAGCATTTTTTAGAGAGAAGTTATACGAGCTGGGCGATAGGTTCGTGCTTTAAAAATGATTTTGAAACTTTTCAATATGCAGAACGAGCAAATATATACTCCAATCTAGATGGGACAATAAAAAAAAGTAAAATAATTAAAAACAAACTATTTATTTTGTTCCTTGATCGAGAGTTTCCCCAAAAGAATGCTCACTCGAATCATAATCTGGATTACGTACGTATACGAAATTACAATTGATACAGCACTACAGCACTGAAGTTTTAACCCCCAAATAAAAGAAAAATCAAAATTAATTTCTTAAACTAAGTTGGTCCCTGTAGGTTCTAAGTATAATCAAAGGCTGGCTATTATTATAGTAAAGCGTTTTAATTAATAGGAGTGTAGTACGTATTTAGCTGCATTTCTAAATGTAACAGATCCATTTTCTACTCTAATGAATAGAAAAATTAATTTTATAAATTCGCTCCAAAATTGGATTAAAAAGAACTACCCCTAAGAGTATCTTATAAATCTTAAATTTCAACACAATCGATAAGAAACCAGTGGGCTCTATAAACAAACGTAATTTTTTCAGGTGTTTATTTTTCCAAGCTCTCGTAACACTGAGAGAGGGTGATAATTCAAACAAAAAAAAGCATAGATATTTCAAATACGCAGTTTTAGTTATTAATGTAATTTCAGAAGCAGCTTTTGTTACACATTTAATTTCTTTTTTTATCTTAATAAAATATTTGAGCTTTCAAAAAATGTTCAAGTCGAGTATAATTGAATTTATTCCCAAATGTAATATAAAAAGGCCATTATTTATTCAACGATGTCCAATTTTGTTGTAGAAACAAATTTCTAAAATGCAAGGGAAGTAATACTATAACCCCTACTCTACACTGATTACTGAAACGCTGAAACATTTTGTATTCTTTAAAGAATATACATTTTTGTTAGGCGAACGGCGTAAGTTTTACGTTTTGAAAATCTATCAACTATGAAATTCCGTTTTGTCAGTCGAAATTACAGTCACCAAGCTTTTTCCCCAAAACGGTGCATCTTTAAAATTCCTCCTACACGTTATTGTAAGAGGTTTGGGGTAGGTACATAATTTAATTCGATTTTTTGATATCTTACACATACACAGTGCTACATTATTTTCGTATAAATTCAATGGTTGGTACTACTTGTGATACCAATATTTAAAATATTTTAAGTAAAAAATTAAGCGTTGGGGCTTCATTCAATGCAATTCGCCTTTTTCGAGTTTAAAATTATAAAATGAGCTGAAGTGACGCTTTTACCGACACCCTGTACTTTCATAAATCTCTTTGTGATGTAAGTCAATTCGAGATGTAAGTTTTATTCCGGGCCTATTTTAGTACTCTCTACAGAAATCGAGATAATTCCAATGGCCGATCGTTCTAAACTCTAAACTTACTATTTACAATAATTTCTTAATTAATATTATGTTTTGTGATATAATACACTACTTCGTAAAAGTGAGCTAGGTTCCGGTAATTTTTGTCGGCTATTTCATTTAATTTCGAAAATGGATTTATATAATGTTTAAAGAAGCTGATCCTGCCTGCCTGCGGTCCTTAGATTTTTGTAAAAAAATACGGTTCTATAACTTTCCAGACTATATTCCTAATTCAAGCCCGAAGCTTTCAGCATATCAAAATTCGTATAATGAGGTACGGTAAAAACACTATAACAATCACAATGATAAAATCGTTATATTAAGTATGTTGTTGCTCACTTACTAAAAGTAACAAACAAAACAAAAATATTTATTTGTTTGTTTTACAAAACAGTTACCTACTCTATTTTCTCTTTCAAAAACAACGAAAATAGTGAATTTCAGTTAATTATGAAAATAAGCGCATAAAAATATTTTTGCTCTTTCCTTACATTTTGATAATATAGTACAGGGTGGGCAAAATTCGATGGTTCTTATAAAGAAATCGATAACTAGAAGAGATGTGGAAACTCAATGGCAAAAACCAGAATTCGCGATCTTCTTTTGATTTGAAGCTATAAGCCAAAGTTCGATTTTTCGCTAAATGTCGATATCTCGGTTGTTGTGAAGTTACAGAAAATCAAATCAAAGCAAACGATTGGATTCGATTAGTGTGTGTTATTAAACGTTAATTGTTTTCGTATTGTTATGGTAATTTGATCACTAGATTGGTTTTTTAAAACCTTATGAAAACTCCAGATTATTAATTATTGTATTGTTTTTTATATCACTGTAATAAGAATTTGATACGCTTGAAGAATATTTAGAAAAAATACATACATTCCATTTAAAAACATAAACCTTATTTACTTTACTCTCTTGTTTAAAATTTCAATTGTATTTTTAAATTGACCAACGTAACAAGCTTTTAGATTATTGTAAGTTACCTATATAAGTTTATATTCTATCTGTAATAATAACAGAGTAGCCTGCATTATCACATTATTTCAATCACCCTCTATATCCTAGAATGTTTACAAAAAAAAACAAGAATTTTGCTATAAGAAAATTTAAGGTGAAATCGTAGTCAGAAATGTTCATTATTAGGGTGAGCCAAAATTCACGGTTCAATCATCAAAGTCACAATATTGTATTATCTGATAGTACCCACTATTTTAGCCATTATTTCTAAAATAGATTAACAATTTGTGAATTAACTAGCCTCGTTTAAATAGTGACTACAACGTGAGTTAGTTACATTCTCCTCGTTTTAAATTAAAATTTATAGTATACAACGAATTATAGTGTAGTTGAAAGCAATCAATAACAACACAATTAATATCGGGTCTGGTAAAGTGCAGAAATGCTCAAATTTTGCCAGTTATTGTTTATTGTATTATATTACACCGGGCTTATTCATCACTTTAAACTGTTACAAGATAATCTCTTGAACTAGTGATATATCAGGATAGTATGCGACTAACAATCCCAACAACATATTATAATACTCAAACTTCTCAAAATAAGTAATAAAGGTTATCAAAAACAATTTAATTTAGCAACGAAATGTGTTATAGGTAAATTCTAATATTTTTTTAGTATTTAAATCCATTTATAAATGTTAAAGTACACTTCAACCCTAGGTTGTTTGATTGCATTAAAATGGCCCATTTCAACTTCACTATAAAATAGTGGAGACACGTCGGGTCGTGTGCTGGAGACACGTGGCACGCATTCGCCCACATGTTTACTTTTAGTTAATCAACATTATTGAAAACCTTCAAATAATTAACTGCCTATAGTGTATCTGTATAGTCAGGTAGGTTTTTACTTTCACCCCTATTAATCTTCTCGTTAGAGGGACGACGTGGTTTTATTCGGCCGATATTGATAAACTGTATACCTACGCGTGGTACCAGGCTTCGAGTTGACAGCTTTAGTTCAAATAATTAATAATACTGAACAAACTATTACCATCATGAAAAGTATTAATACCTTTGCGCTACTAAAATAACGAAAGGGTAGTTTCAGTAAGGTTGGAGAAAAATATTCTGAGACAACCACACCATAAACCTCCATATTAATTATCACATAGCGTTTATAGAAATCGAGTATATTAGGGGTTCTTAATGATTTCTATAAAGCAGATGTTTATACGTTGAGATAGTCTACAATCGCTTTTAAGGGCACACATCGCTTCGAAGTTACACCACCTGGTTCCCGTATTATATTATTTTGAAGGATAGGCACATGCTCAACCGGTTTAAAGCTAAACTGGTCACATTAAAACAGTAAATACTACTTGTTTAGTAGTACTTAATGGTACTTCTGAAATATTTCAGTATTAACCTGTAGCACAACTAACAATAATCATACGTTATAAAATTTCTAGGGTTAAATTAAATGAAAAGCAAGAAATTATAATTAAGTGGCTATTTTATAACTGTTGGCTATAATTAAGGCATACAAATTATAGGGTATCCTAAATTCAAACAAACACACGTTATTATTAATATACAATATAATACAGCTGATGAAGATTCGGCCAATTTTTTTTCCTTTCACATATAAATAGGTACCTGCCTATACGAAAGTTCAAATGTTGCGGAACTACGGTAATTTTTTCTAACCGAATATTCCATCTGAAACCGTTATTCGAAATTTGCAATAAAACTAAATCCATTCCAAACCAAATTATTTTTAACTTATATTATGCGCACTGCACTATACAGGATGTCCATAAAAGGCCTGACAACGCGCTACGACATATTCCTGAGACCAACGTAGGACGATTAATCCAAAAATATCATTTTTTGTAAATAACAAAAGATTGCTTTATAGAGCTAGGGGTGAGTTTCTTACAATACTTTGTTTATCTTGGCTTTTATGTTAGATGCGGCTATCTGACGTAGTTTACACTTTACTAGACTTCGTGCCAAATAGAAACATGAATGTCAATCAAGACGTATCGTATGAAGACACTCATGAACTGTATGCCAATCTATGATAGGACACTGACCAGATAACGGTCTCGCCTCGTTTATGTTTCTATTTGGCACGAAGTCTAGTCTGCAGGTAGCACCAAAATATATTTTCGTCGGCTTCATGACTGAGTAGACGCGTTTGCGCTCGTGCTGTCATTATATAATTTCTGCATCTGTATTTTACCTATACTAGTGTTAATAATTATTTCAAAAATGCCTAAAACACGTTCGGGGTTAGCTGAAGTTGCTACTGATAGTGTGGTTGATAACAGTGCATCAACAATTATGGACCAGATTTTGACCAACTCTAACTTTATAGAAACACTTGCTTCTAAGATAGCTACAATTGTTTCAGAAGCACTAAATATGAAGATACAACACCTGGAAACCAAAGTTACAAGACTTGAAGCCAAACTTGAAGAAAAGGATTGTCTTATTGATAACCTGGAACAATATGGCAGGCGAAATAACATTCGTATCTACGGTGTTAAAGAGGACTCGTCTGAAAATGTGTACGATGTAATAAAAAATCTGTGCAAAGATAAGCTTAATATAATTGTGCCGGATTATGGGATTGATATCGCTCACCGATTACCAATCAAAAACAACTCTGCTAGACCGATAATAGTTCGATTCTCTCAAAGGTCACTTCGAAATCACATCTACGATAACAAGAAGAAACTTAAAGGCTCAAGCATAGTGATTAAAGAAGATCTTACGGCAAGGCGTGTAATTCTCTTAAAAAAGGTAGCTGATAAAGTTGGTTACAAAAACGTTTGGACATCCTACGGCGTTATAAACGTTAAACTAAATAATAAAGTTATCAAGATTTCCAAGGATGCAGATCTGACATCTCTCATCTAATTTATTTTAAGCAGCTCGAGTTCACGTTGACACGACGTATTTAAACAGATAAACTTGCTTTATTTAAATTTATAAACTTTAATAATTTTGTTGTAGGTGAACACATTTGGGTCCGGCTGATTTGTGCTGTTCATTCTTTGCGGCTGCGTTGGTGTTGGCGGTAACTTTTGATTTAAACTCTCACTTATCTAGTTCATTTTGTTCAAGTAACAATAATAATTCACTTCTGCTTTGATTGATTAAATTTTTGGCATGGATATTCATAAAATTTAACTTCATCTTTTCTTTTTTTAATGCGGTTTTTTTTTTAGTAAATGTTGAAGCTTGCACATCTAAACGTTCGCTCGTTGATGTCGTGTATTGCTGGTGTCAGGGGGATGATCTTGGACAATGATATCGATATATTCTGCATCAGCGAAAGCTGGTTGTCTCCTTCGGTTCGCAATGACATGATATCGATCTGTTCTTACGATGTCTTTCGTCGCGATCGAGAAGGCAGGGGCGGTGGCGTGGCATTTTATGTAAAGTCGTGTTTGCGTGCTAGAGAGGTTGCTTCGCCGGATGCTATCGAGCAGTGCTGGATTCAGCTGACTGTGGGTAGGCGCAGCGTTGCGGTTGGCGTTTGCTACCGTTCTGAGACTTGCAACAAAAAACTTTTTCTATGCGAGCTTGAGAGCACTCTATCGGCCATTGTACCTTGTTTCGATACAACTCTGCTCTGCGGAGATCTAAATTTTGATTTGTTAGACCTAAATGCATCTAACTGTATTGCGCTATTGGATTTGATGGAGAGCTTTCATATGCAGCAACTGGTTGACAATCCCACAAGAATAACGCAATCTAGAATGAGCCTGCTTGACGTTGTTTTTTCCAGTGACGTGGAAATTGTGGAAGATCTGAAAGTTGTGAGTGTGAATGATATTAGCGACCATGAAATGGTCAGGTTTTCTCTGAGCGTTAACCCACATATTACGCAATCTTTTTCTACATATAGGAACTACAATGCAATAGACCGTAGCTTATTTGCGGAGCACTTTCTCGCCTCTCCATTAGACCAGATCTATTACTTGTCTAATATCGATGATAAGGTGCAAATTCTTAGCTCTGTTTTAGTAAATTTAATTGACTGCCATGCACCTTTGATATGTAGGCGCGTAACTAAGAAACCTATGCCATGGCTTACGGATTCAGTAAGGATTATGCAGTCTCTGCGTGATTCTGCATTTGAACGGTTTAAAAACTCTGGCACTGAGGCGCATTGGAATTATTACAAAAATCTTAGAAATCTGACAACTAATACTCTGCGACTTGAAAAAAAAGCCTTCTTTGAGCATCAGTGCACTACAAATGTTAGCAACGTGTGGAAACTGTTGAAACTTCATAACGTGGTTAATAACAAAAGTACACTTATACCGGACTCACTGAAAGATGCCGACGCTATTAATCTGTTCTTCTGTAGTAATAATTCTGGTGCTACCTTAAATGCTGGAGAGATACTTCGATACTACAATCACACTAGACATCCTGTCGGTCAAAGTTTT
The DNA here is from genome assembly GCA_950108345.1 of Malthinus flaveolus. Classification (NCBI taxonomy): domain Eukaryota; kingdom Metazoa; phylum Arthropoda; class Insecta; order Coleoptera; family Cantharidae; genus Malthinus; species Malthinus flaveolus. The sequence continues at coordinate 67,477,713 of OX467285.1, forward strand.
TCATTTTCATTGGTTAGTAACGAGCATGTAGCCCGTATTATTAATTCAATTACGGCTCGTTCGATAGGTAGTGATGGTATAGGCATTCGTGTTGTGAAGATGTGCACTCCTTACATCATGCCTTTTATTACAAACATTATTAATTCTTGTTTGTTGGAGGGCATATTTCCGGAGTCATGGAAGCACGCAATTGTAGTGCCTTTGCCTAAAGCAAATAACCCCACTTCTTTTAACATGCTTCGGCCAATTAGCCTGTTGGCAGCTATGTCAAAAATACTTGAAAAAATTGTGGCCGAGCAGTTACGTAGTTATCTAGAACTTTATAACGTCATTCCGCGTAATCAGTCGGGATTCAGAAAGGGCTACGGTTGTGAGACCGCGCTGACTTGCATAGTGGATGATATTGTTGGGGCTACTGATAGAGGTGAACTAACACTGTTAGCTCTAATTGATTACTCTAAAGCATTTGACACTATCAACCACAGAGTTATGTTGGCTATTCTTCGTCATGTAGGTTTGGATGACACGTCATGCGGGCTGTTTGAGAGTTATCTTTGCGGGCGGTCTCAACGCGTAAAAATTGATAGCGCTTTATCTACGCCACAGCGGCTGACATCTGGTGTGCCTCAGGGTTCCGTTCTCGGTCCCCTGTTGTTTTCTATTTATACTTTCGCTCTTCAGCGTTCGGTTTCGTTTTGCTCCTCACACTTTTATGCTGACGATACACAATTGTATTTATCATTTGGTGTTGGCGACCTCGTCTCGGCAACAGAGAACTTTAATTCAGATCTGAATGCTCTACTGGGGTTCTCGCACAAGCATGGCCTTGCTCTTAATCCAGGTAAGACTGAACTCTTGCTTTTTGGGCCTAAAAAACTAAAACAAAAATATCTAGAACTCAACTTGCAAATAAATTTAAATAATACTTTACTTAAATTTGGTTCACATGCAAAAAACTTGGGTCTTATCATGGATGAAAACTTAAACTTTAATCTTCACGTTAACAAATGTATACAGAGGGCGTATTGTGCTCTGAAACTTATATATTCCAGTAGAAAAGATTTGTCGACAAATATTAAGGTCATGTTGTGCGATTCCCTGGTGCTTTCACATTTTAATTACTGCGATAGCGTTTACGGTCCTTTTCTCGATTGCGACAATCAACGAAGGATACAGGTGGTGCAGAACTCTTGTCTAAGGCTGATCTTTGGCATCCGCAAGTATGCTCGTATCTCGTATAAATTATCTGAAGTGGGGTGGCTCAACATGGGCGGACGGCGTCTACTTCGTGCTGCATGTTTTTATCATAAGATAATTATTTATAAAAGCCCCCCTTATTTGTACGAGAAAATAAAATTTCGTACGGATGTGCACAGCTTGGATATCAGGTTCAAGGGAACGCTTACACCACCTACACGTAACACAGAGATGTTCAAAAAATGTTTTACTTATCAAATTTCACTTGTTTACAACAATTTGAACATCTCTTTCAAGTTTCTTCCCTTGAGCCTGTTCAGGAAACGACTGCGCTTAGAACTGCTAAAATGAATATCCTTGCCTGCCCCTTCGTGGCTGCGGGTTGGACGGTCGTCTGCACTGGCCTGGTGTGTTCATCAATCACTGTTTATATCTTTCACAAATGTTTATTTATTTATTATTGCTAGTACTTGTTTACTTTTTTTAATAGCATTTTTATAACTTTTTTTTTTTATTCAAGGTTGAGTGGCAGAGCAGCTAGTTAGCTGAACTCCGCCTTGAGATTTTCTTTTTCAATGAATTTTGTATTAATTTTAAATTCCTGTGTTTATATAATTTTTTTTTTGTATATTTGTTGAAAAGAGAATAAAGTCATTATTATTATTATTATTATATATTTGGTATAAACGTAACAGGCAAGGGTCGATTTTTCACGAGAAGTCGATGATATTGTAAGAAAAGGCATTTGAAAGCGCTAGTAGAAGAAATAAGAATTAATACTTAAGTACAAGTAAACGTTTCCCACCATTTGAAAGAAATGTGAAAACTAAAATTGAGTCACTCAGTCGTCCTTCGGAAACTACTATTTACTGACTCTTTCGTGTTTGTTTTAATCGTCGATCGTTCGATTCAATCGGTAAATTATTAAATCAAAACAAAATAGCTAAAACAATAGTAATACGGATTTAATACAGCATTCCACGGGTTGAATGAATGAAAAATAAGGTGAATAGGTTTCATTATCTTGAATATTACTATGCAAACAACAATGTTTTCGTCTGAAGCATTGAAAAAATAATTACGTTCTGGATTAACTAGGGACAGAAAATGGGTCTCCAGTGAACACTTTAAAACGAATAGTATATTCTCATATACATAATACCCTTACTCACAAACTGGATTTATATTTACAAGGAAGAGAAGATGCCTATAATAGCTATTAACTCTAATTTGCAGGAGTGATCCATTTTTTTAAGATGCAATTCGCATTTTGCATTTCCTAAATTGCAATGAGAAGAAACTTATACTTTTGTATACGTATATGTAAACCATAAATACGTTTATTTATTTTTATAAATAGGGATACACCAAAATTACCTACTAACGTATTTAAATCAGATTATAGTCTAACCTTAACTCTAAGGTACGTGCGAGGGTACGTGTGAACTAAAATGGATAAACGTTACTTAAAATATGCACATGCACAATGTAGGTACATAAAGTACACTTTATGTATAAAATTGTTTGGGTAAAAATTTAAAAACGAATCAAAAACTTTACAACAAACGAAATGTCCAACAAGAACTAAACGAGAAAACAAAAAATAAAAAATTTAGAGCTTTTTGAAACTTTACCATCCACAAATATGGAGTACCACTGTACTAATACAGATAACGGCTAATATGTGTTACAAACTGCAACTAGTGCAGAAGATTCTTACCATTATTCGAATTACTAAGTGAATACTAACTTGAATTTTTTAAATTGTGTCGACATTTATGTGAGAACTCGGGACGTTTATTGCATTAAGCTTTTACGAACAAACTTTGCCGTAATGAAAACTGAGAAACAGACACAACATGTTGCCTTCTTAGTTTTTATGTACTTATATTAGCAATCTAAACAACCGATATCTCAAACTTTTAACAGAATGCTTAATACATGATGCTTTTGAACTGTCTCCTACTCATCACGACAAATTTAAAGCATTGAAGCTCATATTGACGAATGTTGATGCATTCTCATATTTACTCAATTTACCTAATAGAATGCAATCAATGCTTCTTCAAATAATGACTATAAGGTATACCGCTCTGTTCTAGTGATGGTGATTTTAATGTAGAGAGGTGCAGTAATGAACTTTTTTTTTCTATTTTATTCTGCTATTGATTGTATTAAAGATCTCTATGTGGGTGCCGTAAGTCACCGTCACCAGCACCAAAAAGAAGCGGCGCCTCTATACAAGCATCCCTCTTTTAAGCCATTCTGCTAACATGAGCAGCTATCGAAGTTCCGAAAATATCCAATTACGACTGGGAAAGATTTTCAAATTTGAATGTCTAAAAATTTCGAAATTGTAAACAAGTAGTACTTTTCGAGCACTAGCTTTAACCGTCGAGGTAACACATACTACTAGAGAATTATAGAGGTGTGTTTCCACTCACAATAATTATTTTATCAAGAACGGAATATTTATTTTATTAGATTATTACCAACGTCGCTATATGAAATGAATGACCAAATAACAATAAACAACATTGTAATCACATTATAAACATTTCTGAGATCACGCCGTAACATTCCGAAATTTATCAGTAAACTTAACTTATTAGATGGTGGGCACTGTATTTTCGTTGCTACGTACAAATAAAAAAAATTTTTTTCTTAAAATAATGAAGATCACAAGAAAACTTACGGGCGCGTTTAAATCGATAGATCAATACATAAAATAAGCCAAAATTTTGAACAGTTACTTGAAACTCCCTGTAAATAATAAATATATAAATTTCTTATCTTGAGCGCATCCTATTTAAATAATTCTTAACCTCATTCCAAATTTAATATTTTAACAAATATATCTGTTTACCTGCTACTCGGGGTTACCTATAATTTTAACAGCAAAACTTCTTGTTCCGGATTCTAATTTCACTCGGTATCACGGGTAATAATTCGCCCGAGGCTTTGCTGCGCTCCCGATCGAATATTAGGCCGAATCCGCCCTTTGGTGCCAATATAAGGGCTTAAATTGGCTCATTATCTTGATTAGTTGTCGAAAGTATGTACACAAGTGACCAATTTAAAGGTGTGATTTCGTTGCGACGTCCAGCAGTCGAGGACACGGTCGAGCAGCGGCTCGTCTTCCACTTACACAAAGTGCATTGTAGCAGTGCTCGACCGTGTGCTCGACTGCTGAACGTCGCGGCCGGCCGCGACCGCTAGACGTAGCAACGAAATCGCACCTTAACGCGGTGTCCTACGTGAGCGTTACTCGCGGCCGGTGCGGTCGGTGCGTTCGAAGCTGCAGATGCGGCGTAGGCGTAAACGCGACCAGAGTGTCCTGCGTGAGCGGTACACGCGGCCGGCGCGTCCAAAGCTGCAGATGCGGCGTAGGCCAAAACGCGACTAGAGTGTCTACTGCGCACGGGATGGAAAGCTTTTTCAGCGCGTATGTCAGTTGTCAAGATTTCTTGGTCGAAAAAACGCAAAATTCTTTTAACGGAGAGCGCCTACTACCGAAGAATTCTAAAAATGCGTAAAAAAAGACTCAAGAAAAGACACAAAACAAATACTGAAGATAAACAACTGAGTGCGCCGTGAGCAGCTTTTGCGCGCGGTGATAACTACGTAGGACACACAATATAGTTTACATTAATTTGATATTACAGCTTCGGTCGTGCTATCAAATATTTTTATCGGCTCTACCGCCCCACAACCGCGTGAGCAGCTCGTGCCGCGCGGTGATTTCTACGTAGGACACACAATATAGTTTACATTGCTTTGATTTTTACGCGTCGGCCGTGCAGACCGCGCCGCCCGAGCGTTGCGCTCACGTAGGACACCGCGTAAGGGCCCCGCTTAGCGGCCAACGTGAATTGCTTTGATCTTTTGCCAAGAAAACGGCACTCGACAAAAAACTACCAATGTTGACGGCAACTTCGTAGCTAATTACGAATGAACATGTCCAGTCACCTCGCAGATAGTCACTCTGTGGCTCTGTGCTAGTTACCCTGTCTGAAAACTGCCTTAAAAAATTTTTTTTTAATTATTGCTAATGATTAGAATGTTAATTCCGAAAATCTTATAAATCAACGCTTCTTCAAACTCTCTAACTGTTTTAGAAAGTGAGATGAGACAGCTAATTTAAGCATGAACTCCCTTAGGCTTATTGAATCAAGTCATAAATAAATTTCGACAAAAGGCCATTTCTCGATAAACTTAATGAATACGAACATTAACCTTTCTTTTAAAAAAATATGCATTATTTCAATGTTGCAAATAAGTTATACACTACTCGCCTTCGGGGTTAAAAACAACTTTTAAAAATTTCAACACCTTAAGTGACCTGTAAGTATCTATACTCCACGATATTAACAAAAACTAAAAGTGAGCTGCCCTCCTAATTTCAATGGCACTATCAATAAGCTGATCATTAATTTGTAACATTGTAAGTGTAATTTGCAAACAAAAGAAGTAATTGCATTATGCAACTACATAATACATAAAAAAATAATTAGGGACAACGCTTTTAGTTGCAGGTAAAACCACGAACAGAAATTCCCTAACAACCTGTAAACTGTGAAAGTCACGTACAGCACTATTTTTTTCCTTTATGTGGCAAAATCGCATTGAATTTTATACTAGAAAATCAGGTAGGTGCCTATTAATATTCCCACGCGCCCATTTCTCACACAGAAAAATGTGTATTCATGTAAGTCCTTAAGACTTAAATTAAGCTAAACGGTTATACAAACCAGAAGCAAAAAGGTAGACGTATACATAAAATTTAAAGGTAAAAATGAACTGCCTGTTGTCCGTCTAGTGAACGTCCAGTCCAAAGAACGCAAAATTTGTGGGCGAATTTCTGATAAAATAAGTCAAAAGAGCATTTCCTTAATTTCCATATTTTCTTTACAGACCACTAGTAGTAGAATTGTAGCCTTTTCCAGGGAACATTCTTTTGCATTTTTCTCAAAATAAATTCATTAATCTTCAAGAAGGCGGGGTTAAAACCATCCACTCCGAAAGTCAAAAACATCAATTTATAAACGCTAAACGACATCAGTATTATCAAAATTATTTAGTCTTAAGTATACACTAGGTATACTACAGTATACAGTTTATTTAGGTAATCTTATTTTCTACTCAACAGAATGTATCTTCATAACATGATAGCTAGAGCGGATATATAAGTTTCACATCTTTCATTAATTTATTCCAGTTCGATGATTCGAGAAGAGAAATACGGAATAATCAAACATTATTTTATTAATAGTAATTACTGTTGACGCAATTTTACACACCTTACTCCTTGTTGTATGAAAGACTCGCAATTTTAAAATTAATTTTTAATAAAACAACAAATAGAAGAGAACAAAAAGTGAAGAAAAATAGTAGGTACTATTTGCATTAACAAAACATGTAGGTTGTAAGTATTTATAAGAAAAAGTTATGTTCATATTGTTTAAAATTAAACTTCTGGATAATTTATATACCATGCATATCTGCAGGTTATAAGCGTAAGCACCTGTAAATGAATATGAAATATGCGCAACTCTTTTATTACTACTCGTACGCACTTAATTACATTGTACTTTAATTAACAGTTACCTAACTACAGATCTATGAGTAATATGTTTTTAACATTACCTCCACGATGCATGATGTGCAGCTGAGTAGCTTGGAACATCAATTTTTTTTGTTTGCTCATATCTGCACGTCACGCAATAATGCCTTCTTTAGAGCACGTCCTCAACCATTTTTAGGAAATTAATAAAAAAACTAAATGTTTATATAAAATTAAGCACTTATTATAGTATACAGACGGGGTGAATCAAATTGGATGTATTAGTAGCCATAAAGTAGTAGCCAAAAATTAAAAATTATTTCAGTTCCACGTTTGTAATTATGAACACCCCTCCCTTCGCAGTCTCCCAAATTTCAATTTTTATAACTTTTTTCTCTTTATTGATGCCACTTTTCCAATGTTACTATATTGTCTGAATCAAAAAGTTGACGTGAGATTTTCATTGACCCCCCCCCTCACTTTGTAAATGAGATTTGGTGAGATTTTGGTGCCACCCCCACATAGAGCTCAGGTAATTAATATACGCCCCATACAAAAAAAGGGACAGTGAAAGTCTTACTTTGATGAAAAGTCTTATAACGGCAGTGTTATCAATTTATGATGCTCAAAAACGATTAAGCTTTCCACACCCCGAATTATACAACTACCTTGCAGTTACGTTCTCGTGTCGTTGAGAAATTTCATAACCTTACTAACAGAAAACGATAAATAAAATATAAAACTGACTACATTAAATTTATCTAAAAAATAAAGCTCAATACCGCCCATATTGTAAAACCGATAATATTAACTTATTATCTACACGTCCACGCCCAATTTGGCCCATAATGTATTCAGGTATTGTAGGTATATTTGAATTAAATTTTAATGTAAAGTGCTGCAAGTAACCCCGAACTTCGTCGATGAGCTATTATTCTGCCAGCGACTTAGCTCAAAGCCGAAGACGGGCAGGGTTCGAGGAAAAAAATAAAATAAACAGTCGCGGTGAATGGGGAAAAAATATTTATTCAAAACAAAAGTAAATAAAATATAATAAAAAACTCTTCTTAAAAAAAAAACCAACAGAAAAAAATTATCTTCTCTTCTTATCTTCACGGGGAAAAAAACACGGGAACAGCGGAAGCTTAGGCTCTACTGCGGCTCAGAAGGAACCACAGAAAAACGGCAACCACTCACGGACGAAGAGATAATATCAACTAACGCGGAAGCTTAGATTCCACTGCGGCTTAAAATAAAACCACGGCGGAAAACTACCACAAGAAGTTGATACCGATCTAATGCGGAAGCTTAGATTCCACAGCGGCTTAAAAAACCACTACGGAAAACTACCACAAAAGATCCAACCCAAAATAATGCGGAAGCTTAGATTCCACAGCGGCTTAAATAAAACCACTGCGAAAAACTACCACAGAACAAGGGTTGATCGGGATGGTCAGTGTCACTGAAGGGTTGAAAAATGTAATATTGGACGGGACAAACGCGGACTCTCAACAAGACAGGACTAGGACTCGGACCGGACTCGACTCGACTCTAGAATGTTGCACCTCTATTTATAACTTCTCCACCACCGTACACGAGCACCAATCAGAGCTTACCTCGTGATGGCGGTACCAGTGGGGATTTTGAAGTTATCTAAATAGAGATGCAAGGGAAAATTCTTAAGGAGATCAAAATTTGGGAAAAAGAATATTGGGATGAGAAGCGCTCTTAAATGGGGACCACGTGAATATAAATTTTAAAATTAAGAAGCAATACTTAAGAGCGGAGAATAATTAATAAATGACAAAGGATTAAAGACTAATGACTAAAAATTACCAGGGAGTAATGACGCAAAAAATTACAAGGGCTGACTAGAAAATTCAAAAAACAAATTAAAAATTTTAAACGTTAACTAAAATTGAAATTAAAATTGAATTGAAAGCGTGCAAGGTCGCGAGTAAATCTCATATCGACGCTTGCACTTGGAACGATATCTAAAACACGGTTATTTAAATCTAAATGACAATTAAAATTAAGGGGAAAAAAAATGACGAAAGGGACCAAAATTTAGAAATCGTAAAGGTGGGGGATATTTGCTGAATTTAAAAACAAGGAAAATCTCAGTGACTACTGAATAACCCCAGAGATAGCGTACAAACGATGCTGATTTTGATAGTTCGGAGCCAGAATCGCAGGATTCATAACTACTCCGAACCATCCCAAAATCCACATCGTTACATAGTGAAATTTTCAAGGAAAACCAATAAACTTCACCTTAGCAAAATGAATACGACCGTACGACGAAACAGTAAATAGTCTTTTCTGATGCTTCCGGCACGTAAACTTAGCGCATCAATGTAATTAAAAAATTTTACATACACATCGCTTGGATAAACCATAAAAACTAAAACTCAATACAGCTGTTGCATGTTTTACAAACCCATCAAGACATGAAGACATCGTTTTGTTTTAATAATAAGTTTAATACCACTTTTCCCAACACATGTATCATTTATTTTTTCAAGCACTTGCATATTGACTTTTAATTTATACACTTAATTAGTACTTAGTACTTCGAATTAACATTACGGAAGATATCTTCGATGCACGAATATCAAACATATATTCGTGAAGTATTGAATATTAGGATTGAAGAGGAAGTGACACTTAGTAAAGGATAGTACGAGCATGCATAATATTATCTGATAACAAGTAGTGTAAACAAACCTCAAAGAAAGCTATTATAAGTTCACAATAGCCAGTGAATGGTAACTATGGGTTAAAGGGGCAAGCTATGAATACCAAACGCGGCATTGATAGTAGTGGCAGGATGTGTGGTTTCATACACGGCTTCGTAAAGAATTTTTGTATTCAAATAATGTAGGTTTAAAGCCACAACCATCCACAACCAACAACATTCAATGATATTTTCACACAAGTCCCGGTAATTTAAGAAAATACGAGACCATAATAAACTAATTAAAATTACTTTAATTGTAAATACTAAAGAGACAATTATGTTCAACGACTCGTGAAACTATTTTATGTTGGAGCATTAAATTACCAACATGTGTAAATACGGCTTAGGAAACTTAGACAAAAAACTATACACTCGGAGCAGTTTGAGAGAGTGGTAGATGAGTGTTATATTAAATGCTAAAAAATTACCATTAACCATTTATTTAGAAGAGACGCGGCGTCGCGGCGATGAACGCTCTTGGGATATTTAATCTATTTTTATTTTTATATTCGATTTAAGAATTCATTAATTACCTACTAGATCAGACCAAAACCCACATTTTCTCAAATTTAATCAATTAATTATTCCTCTACAGTTTCCGAGATCCCCCCATGATGGGCAGATTAACTAGGCCACCCTGTATATACACCAACGTTTATGAAACGTTTTGAAAAGACTAGAGAGTGAAATATAAATTTTTTTTTAAATTTACTTCCAACAAGGGTGCTTTGATGGCAAGATTTACAGCAAGTTTTCTCTTAAAAATTATCTTTGCAAAACATAAAAGTAGATGTAGGTGTAAAATATTCATTGTAAGTCTGAAAGTTTTGTTCCTTATTGACGTTAAATGCTACCCTTTTATGGTAATAGAGAATTATTAGATGCAGAAATCCGATTAGAATAAAGGTAAAACATTCATTTCACTTATTTTGCTCGTTAATTTTCATCTGTGAACTTTCTGGCAATGATTTAAAAAACGCTTTTGATAAAAGGACAAAAGCTACCTTTTTCACAGAGATAATCACGAAAAACGGGCTATTTTTTTTAAATATAATACCGCAAGACATTTTTAAAACAATTAAATTATTTATTACTATAGGGCTAAATTATACCGAATAATAACACCTTTATCCACTTACTCCTAAACGAAATTTCAACTACCATCCATATACCATCCAGTATACGGAATGTTTGAAAAACGATTAGTTACCCACACGATCGTAAGTAAGTAGTTATTATAATTATTTAATACTAATAATGTTTAATTTTTATAGTTTACTAGTTTTCTTTTTTAAGTAACCGTTATTAAAGTTAACTCCACCGAGTGTATCAACAAAACAATAAATTAATTTAAGCCATCAAATCACAGTACCAATTATGTTAATACAATAACGATAAAACAATAAAACAGGGAATCAATGAATTTAAAAAAATTAAAGTTCAAAAACCCACATCATGAATCATTATATTTAAATTTAAATAAAATTTGTGTAAATTTATACAGGATTATTAATTACACTCATTTATTTTTGTCACTAGCACGAGGTGGTTCGTTATACTTACCACGTATAATAATATGTAGTTTAATTTCGGTCGTCTTACTAATTTACATAAAAAAAGTCAAGCATTATTATACAAGCACACATAATGTACGTAAAACAAATCGATTTAAACTATTATTCATACACTATTAGATATAGCTACTCAAGAATCAATTTAAAATTCGAGTCCACGGGCGCTTCAAAAGCGAGTTGCCCACCATCATGTAGGTATTCTTAGGTACAAGAATATCAGAAGGGTATCTGCCCTCTTGAAGGTACAGAAAATTTGGTGTACCTAACGAGTTTATCTATAATATCAGTTTAAATTAAACGATTAATCCTCTATGCACTACCCCAATGTTTGACAATAATCAACGATGTGATTATAAATCAATGTTCTCTTATCTAATATTTATTAAAAGACATTGTACAACTGATTAAAAAGTAAATGAAACTATAAGAATTCAAGGAAACAAAGTTATCAACCGCTATAATAAAAAATATAAATGACCGTGTGACCTAAATAGTATGCTGAAATTTTAATTAATAATGAAAGAAAAGTATAATCTGAACAATTTTTCAACTAAAAGTGGCAAATCTTTCGTTTAGTCTTTTTAAGTTTCTTGGAGATGTATTGACATCGTGTTTGACATGTACAAATGTAAATACACATAATATGTATTATCTTCTATCTCAGGTTACCAGGAGCCTAATTTTGTGTCCATGTTATTAGTTTCAAATTTGTCTCTGCGCATTGGGATCTCGCAAACCGTGTGAGATATATAAGTTATATTGTAACAATGTAGCGTATTTATGGGTCTAATATCTTCTATCTATATAGGTCCGCATAAATGGATTCAGGAAAGTATGTATTGCTAAAATTGTAAAAATGAACTAAATATCTTTATTGCCCCATAATACTTTCATAAAATCCTTAAAATATCCACTACGACATTTATCCAAAACATGTAGGTACTGTTTTCAAATATCCATGAAGTGGTTACCAAAATATCTTCATTTGAAATAGTTATTGTGATAGTGATAGTGTTTCTGAGTTTTCTTTTCCCGAAGACGACGATATTCATTCCGATAGGCAAATCTGACCGCCTTCTCCGGGAACAGAAAAGCTAATGACTTCGCAATAATAACATTTCTGAATTAAGGCTCTACTGCACCACTTGTCCGGTATAGGGAAAAATAACGTAAACGCGACCTAACTTTTCAGTCTCAATTTTGGATTTAAAGTATCGCTCGAATTTTTTATCTATAGAATTTGATGTGCTCTTTTCTTGTGTCAAACTTTCGTTTCAAAAACATGCGTAGATTTTTTGTTATTAATAAAAAACTGTTTTTACTAGACCTCACTTTTAAGCTCGACAAATTCAAATTTCATCTTAATTTTTATATCAAAGTGTACAAAAATTAAGTCTCCATTCTTGTGACAATTCCGTTTTTATTAGAAATAATTCGTTTTCGATCAAATTTGATATAAACAAAATGATTTCTGGTAATTTTAGTCGAACCAATGCAAATTTCTATCTCATTTTTTAGCCACATATTTTAGTTTGAAGCGTTTCTCGCAATTTTAATGGACTTATACTACATTTATCTATTGAGATCCGATGTTAAATTCCTTTAAAACTCATTTATTATTTAATTATTAATTAAAAACCTTAAAACATAATTTTCAGATTTTGTCCCTCGGTCTGCTTCTTTTCTCCTGAAATTTGGCAGACATGGAGAACAGAATCATCTGCATCGATACCTATTTTTACTTTTTTTTCAACTTGCAGAGTTTTAATTAAAATCAATAAAAACAAAATTAAAAACAGAGAAATTTTTAACTTTTGAGCGTAAACTTGACACAAATTTTAACATCTGGTATCCCTTTAGCTCATAATACAAATTTTTGTACAAAGGTAGGTCATAAAGCAATTAGGATAGACCAAACACTTTTGTAATCCTTTTGCTAGGTACCTGCCACAATAAGGTGTCGAAGTGAAATTATCTTTCTTATTTTCGACGACTTCCAGAAAAATTATTTTTTGTAAAATTTAATTTCTTCACGTTTCTGGTCCCTCTAAATTCAAAAATGAAAAAAACGAATTACTTAGAAAAATTCTACCAGGCTGTGGATGGATGGACGTGGTGTATGTGTAACGCTATGAAACAAAAACTAATTAAAGCTTATAAATTAAATTAAATGGATACAGGGTGGTCCAAGATGCGGAAGTTATTTTGGTGGTATTTTGTAAAATTTTTACCCATAATAGTTATACTAGGCTATAGAAGTTAGTTGACATCATCCCTAATCAAAAAAATATCCTTTCTGTCGTTCTCTTTTGTATTAGTTTTTGTATTGTAACTTTACAGATAATTAATATTATAAAAATTTATAAACAGAAATATACAGGGTGTATCGACTCGACTTAGACAAGACATAAGGCTTGCAGCTCTTTCAAAAACAAACACTTATTTTATTTAAACTTTTCCGATTTAGGCCCAGTTGTATAAACAAGCTAATCTCGGAGTCAGAGTTAACTCCACGATCAACCTAAATCAACAACTAATTCTGAGTTAAATAGAAATATATTTGACTCTAGAGAATGGACGGGTTAACCCTGAACCAAGTGCCTAGGGGCTAACCTAATCTAATCCCCGCTACGATCTAACCTTATATTCAGATCGTGGAGTTAACTCTGATCCCGAGATTATTTCGTTTTATACAACTGGGCCTTAGAGTATCGTATCCGCAATTTTTTAAAATTGCTCTTTTATTTTGGAACTTCCAGCAACGCGGAAAACATTTCTGACAACTGTGTATTTTTTTATGCAACTCTTACATTAAGGACCGCAAAACTGAAAAATTTGATTTTCGAAACCGCACCGCGATTTTTGAAAGAACAAAAAATGTCAGTTTGAATCAATATTTATCATTTAGATCAAGAATGTTAGTGGAGACTTCTTCTTGTTTAACCGCTAGAGGAAGTTGATTCTAAAAAATGTTGTAATCGAATTCTATTCCTATCAACTATTATTTTTTCATTGACTTCGTCTACTTTTGATGTGGGATGTGGCCATAATAGGACTTTTTTGTACGCGTTGAAAATATATGAAAAAATATTTTCCAATTAAACCGGAAGTAAAAATTTTATGTTTGGTAGCATTTGACAGCCAATCGTCGGTATTTAGTCAACTTTGGTGCTTTAAAAGTAGTCAATTTAGAAATTATTTTAAAAATCGACTATATCAAAACTAAAGCTCTCTATTTTGCTTATATGTAGGTACATTCTTATTTTAGATTTTTATAATATAGTATAATAATTATCTCCAAGAAGTTATAATAAAAAACTAGAAAATGGGCCAATCGTTATACTGGTATTATACGGGTAGGCTGGCAGTAAAAATTTGAAAAGGTATTTTTTAAATTAGGGCCCATGTGTACTAACTTATAACCGAGTATAAATACTGTGGGTCAAAATTTTCCGAAATGCGTCCAAAATAACCCCCTTATTTTGGGCCACTTTATATTGAATTCGTTTAAAAGTTTATTTTGTTGATGAAATTTTGTTAAAGTGACCGAAACCAAATTTCACCAAATCGTTTTAGTAGTTTTTATTTGACGGAGTTAGGTACATACACACTCATCCTCCCCGACAGACATTTTCTAAGAGTTTTGATTTTTTAGCGTTTTGGATTCGGGGGGAGGGAGCCACATTGTCAAGAAATTACATTTAAAAAAATTATTTTTTTCGATCATAATACTTTTTAAAGTAGTAGACGAAGATAACGAAAAAGTGAAAATGCAGTAAGACTAAAATATTGCTGTAATAGGTCTCTACTTTCGAATTTTTATATTTAATTTACCTAACACAAAAATATTTTTTCCAAAGTGTAAGTTTTTGGTCATAATTCTAAACTAAAACGTAAAATCGTAAAATTCTGTTTTTATTTACTAAAATTTAAATACCCGAAGAATACAATAGAAACCCCAGAAGAGTGTCAGGTATATTATCTAGCAAGGGCAAAAATTGCCAGAGGGTTAAAATGTTACTCAGGTTGCTCGAAATTAGGCGTATTTTAAAATTCCGTATTATGGTCAAAATAGAAATATAAATTGAGTGCAGTAGAACCTTAAGTCGATCAGAATACCAAGCGTCGCACTTAAGGCCGGTCATCCATTTATACGACATGTCGTATACGACACATGTCGCCGACATGTCGTTTCATTTTTAAACCTGTGTTTATTAAGGCCGGTCATCCATTTATACGACATGTCGTATCATTTTTAAACCAAGAAAACAAGAAATAACTTGTTTACGACACGTCTGTCAAGTGTACGAATCTCAATTAATAAACACAGGCTTAAAAATAATCAGACATGTCGTATACGAGACATGTCGTATACGACATGTCGTATAAATGGATGACCGGCCTAATTGAGATTCGTACACTTGACAGACGTGTCGTAAACAAGTTATTTCTTGTTTTCTTGGTTTAAAAACGACATGTCGTATACGACATGTCTGCGACGTGTCGTATCATTTTTAAACCTGTGTTTATTAATCGAGACTCGTACACTTGACAGACTTCTCGTAAACAAGTTATTTCTTGTCGACGACAAGTTTCATACGACACTGCATGTTCGAATTTGAAGCGACATTCGTTGTTTGATGTTCAGTGTGAACTCTTCGTGATGAAAGACGATCCCGAATTTAACATTAAATTTGTCAATATAGTAGCCAAATTGAAGTGCTGTATGTTTACGAACATAAACATTATTCAAACCGACAAATTCAGGAAAAACATAGAATGAAGTGGGGAAAAAAATTAAAGAACCTGGTATTTTGAGTAAAATATGGATGTACCCAAAATCTTCGCCTCTTTTTCCCATTTTTTTTCTGTTTTATACTAGCGTCACTAATAGAAGTGCATTTTCATCATACGACATGTTTTACATGAATGGACGAGGTCCCTTGTTTGTTTGATATATTTTGTCGTATACGACGTGTCGACTACATGTCGTATCAAAAATGTTTCAGACATGTCGTATAAATGGATGACCAGCCTAAAGAAAAAATTGATTTATGAACATTTGTTTTTCAAAATGTCGAAGACGTGGCATCTGTCAATTTAACCGACGTAGTTGTAAAGTTACCAACTCCAAAAGAGACCAAATGAACCAACAGAACAGAACTGCATATTTGTTTACTTTTTAATTTGACTTCTTTGTTTTTTGTAATATTCGTAAAGCGAGTTATTTTACTTATATGTTATATCTGCCCCACTGTATGTATCATTGCATTGTATGCATACATCATTGTATGTATGTATGTATCGTTGCTACAAATTCCACTTTGTAATAATGAAAAGATAGTTTGTGTATAAAGTTTTATAATAAATCGATAATAAATAAATTGGTATTAAAAATAAAAAATAAAATAACTAAAGATTTGATATAAATTATCAAAATATCAGAAAATTCAAAAGAGGCGTATATTTTGACTCTTTCAAAAATCGTATCAATGTGTCCCAACTCTCCCCCTACCAACAAAAGTTGTTTATTTCGATGAGTTGTAACTGCGTTTTTGGGGTGTAACGACTTAATATTTACACCCTGTATAGTTTGAAAATGGATATCCTGACCGATTCTGACTAAACAGTCACTCCAAAAATATAGGTTGCGATAGATAAGTTGTTATAATGTTATAATAGTAGGTACAGGTTAAGTTTGGGAGATCACCAAAAATGAGGAAATCCATGGGTAACAACTAGACAATATACATTAACGCAATTTTTTACATTAAATGTTACTTGAAAATGAAAATAAATTATTTTACGATCATAAAGTGCTTATAGCTAAAAATGGGTACCTATGGGTATTTAGAATTTAGACGATTATTATACTAATAGTGAACGATTATATAATTCAGCACCAGGTAATACGAGGTACTAATCACTTTGAGTTTTTTAATCCTAAAGCTATTTACATAACAACAAAGTGAAATTTAAAAAAAATTGCTTTTGATTCCTCATTCAAACAAAATGAATTACGGTAGAAGTAATAAAATGGAAGTCAAACAAAAAGAACTAAACATCAATAACTGCAAAATTTTAACTCCATTAGAAAAATTTAGAAAATTACAAGTTTTAATAAACCAACCGAAAACACTAATGAAAAATTAACAAAACTTGAATGTGCTTTTTTAATAGAGATTTAATCGAGGATTTAATATTCAATCTTCAATATTATTGGAAAATTAGGTACGTAAGTCTTAAAATTAGTAAGTAAACAAAATTGATTATTAATTACTTGATATAAGTGTTTACATAATAAAATTAATTAATTTGCAATTAACTTGAACAGAATACTTTGTTATATTCTTAACCAAATACAACTATACTTACTACCCATACAAGTCTTAAATGCTTTTATTGAAGGAAAAATTGTTATAAGGTGCCAAGGAAGCTGTTTTTATCAACTTTTAATTGAATGCAAGAATTTTTATGAGTTTTTCGGTGGATAATTTCCATTACTGATACTGTGGTACAGTCACAACATGTCTAATAAAATTTAAAAAAATACTGCCATGGCTGTAAGCTATCACAATGCCGTTTTAAAGCGCGAAATTCCAGCCAGATGATCCGTGCTGAGAGACGGTTCGGCTTGCTGGAAACGTCCAAGACAGTAACGGAACTAGTATTAAATTTGAGGGTGGGCAATTAACAGATCAATGAAATAGCAGAAATAGGAGGGCGGAAATTTAAATTTTATTTTCGTATCTATCTGTATCTTATCCATCCATATCCATCTTCATTACATTTTGAATTTGGTGTTGATTTTGATGTAGGTGGGTCATGAGTTTTTTATTGGGCCCGGGCCCACCCTGGCCCTTCAAGCGGTTCCACCACTAATCCAAGATTTAAAAATACGTTTGATTTTGTATAATAAAATTTTGGTTGAAAGAACCAATAATTTAGTAGGATTAATGGATTAATTTCATTGATTGTTTACACAGTGGCGAAACTACACACCCGTCAGCCGCCGCGAAACGGGGTATAGCGTTTATTTCCGTGTTCCGTGAGTGTTGAGTATTATAGACGACCGATAAAGCCCTAATCGAGCCCAATGCATTGCTTTGTACAGATCGGAGATCGTATACAGCGCTCATAACTCGAGCTATGATCATATCCTAACCTATCAAGTGTCCAGGAAAATACCACGTAATTAAAAAATTTGTGGTCGCTGACGTGTTGGGAAGACAACTCTGGGGAATCATAAGACAGCTTCTAGAAGAAGACAATACAGGGTGGTTAGTTTTTTAATGTCCAGCTTATATCTTCTAAAATATTAAAGATACAAAAAAAAGTTAAATTAGGAGCTTTACAAACAAAACCTGGTGTACAAAATTGCGTATACAATATACAATTTTGTTCCACGGCCTACTTATTTTGCGGAAAAATATGCAACTTTGTTTTTTTAAATAGAACACCCTGTATATTTTTACAGAATCAGATTCTAAATCAATTTCTCTTTACAAAGATGTATTATAAATGCCTTTTTGGGCATGGACATTTTTGCCAAATTGGTCATTTTGAACAAGCTTTGTAATACTTTACGTATTAAATTTTGTTAAGAGGGTACTTAAAAACGTTATATCTTCAAAACGGTTTGTCTCAGGGATGTGCGATTTTGAAATTTGTTCTTAGAATTTTTCGTACTATATCTTTAATTTTTGGGCCAACCCCCTTTAACAAAATTTAATACATAAAGTATTACAATGCTTGTTCAAAGTGTCCATTTTGGCAAAAATGTCCATGTCCAAAAAGGCATTTATGATACATCGTTGTAACGAGAAATTGATATAGAATCTGATTCTGTAAAAATATACAGGGTGTTCTATTTAAAAAAACAAAGTTGCATATTTTTCCGCAAAATAAGTAGGCCGTGGAACAAAATTGTATACGCAATTTTGTAGACCAGGTTTTGTTTGTAAAGCTCCTAATTTAACTTTTTTTTGTATCTTCAATATTTTAGAAGATATAAGCTGGACATTAAAAAACCAACCACCCTGTATACGTGGGTATTCTGTGATATTAATACCTAGGTAAACTTGAAATCTGTTGTTACGCCTATGTTTATTAATATTTAATTTACACCTGCGTTTCTAAACTTCATACTTCTCATTGTTTATTTTAAATTTCCTTATCGACGGTAGATATCATCACTATCACCGCCGGACCTTTAAATTTAAAGATTTATCAGATCCACTTGAAAACTTCAACGATTTCAATTTTTTAAATACATTTTTGGAAATTTAGTTATTTTATGTATTTGTTTATGTTGTTTTGATGACTAGGTACTTAGCTACAATTGTAGTTACTATGTTAAATCTGTATAACTAATAACTACCCTACCCTGTATCTTACGGACGTACGTAATATGCTAAAATAAGCCATTCCGCTATTAGCAATTATTTTGATAAAATGTTTATCTAAGAATTATCAGAACAAAATGAGGATCAATTTAATTTAAATGGAAGTTTCTTTTTATACTGCAGATTGTTTATAGCTAAACAGAAGTAACAATTGAACAACAAATTAAAGGTTAATCATTCAGGGCCAGTTTTACAATATCGGTATAATCAAGGAATCGCTATTCTAGGTAAAAAATCCAAAATTATTGTTCCATCAGTTTCCTTAATAGATCAAATGTGAAGAATTTTCTATTTGGACAAAGCTTATTCTGTCGTTTATACCGCGATTGTAAAACTGGGTCTTATGTACTGTTGACCAAAAGTCCACATAATATGATGGGAAATGGGGACAATTTTTATTAAAACCGAACTTGGACGTTAGTCATATCGTCATACTGACTTATTTTTTAATAGGTACACAACAGAGCGTACAACCAACTAACTTTATAATAATTTTCATCTCAAAAATAGTAGTAGTAGGTACCTATTATAGTAATAGAAATTAAATTTAAATACTACCACTACTTGGCTGGGCATTTGCACTGACCAGACTAAAATTTTGATTTTAATTCTCCTTTATATTTTTACATGTAAATAAAAGCACTACTCATAACAACAATAGTGATAATTATACAATTACCAAAACGAAAACAAATGAATATGGCTCTCGTAACTTCTTATTAAAATGAGCCAGTAATTTTTACACAGTAAATTATTCGAGAAAGTAACATATTTATTCGATTATTAGATAGATAATTATGCAATAAATATTTACTTACTTATTCTTATTTTCGTTGCACCCTTAAAAATTGAATAACATACCACGGTGGAGAAGAACTATGTTCATTAACAAAACACTTCTTTCGTAGTAAATTCACTTAAAAAATAAATAAAATATACGCACAGTTAGATTTTAACTATTCGCGTTTTACACTTATATAATTTTCACACATAAATTATACATATTTTTTAAATAAAAACAATATAATAAACATTTATACACCAACAAATCGATGTTTTAATACACGGCGCTTGCTCCAGCTCGAGAAGCATACGTTCGACTGTCAGAAATCCAACGATAAATTCCGAATTAACACGATTATCGTCGAAACGTGCAACTGAAATTAGCAATAATAAAAACAAAATGTTATTATATTTTAAATCTAATTAATTCGCCAAAAATGAGGACCGCTTCTTATCATTTCTAAGCTTAAAAAATACATTTTTTTGAACACTGCAAGTATTGGGACAACGGGCAATGTGATTAGTGATTACCGCCATCGGCGAATTTCAAATTTTCATGTTCTCTTTTCTCTTCCGTCCAAAGCCGAATTGTTTTTACGAGACAAGGAGACACGAGATGGCTATCGGATCGTCTATTATTTATGCGTATGCGGAATTGTTCCGCTTGATTGCTTATTTAAAATTTTGATAATTACCTAAATTATCTAGCAAAATATTTAGAATAAAAAAAATTAAATCAACATTTACAGGATCTGGTAAGCGACTGATATCATTAACAGTAAGGTAAGGGACAAATACAAGACAAAAACAAAAAGTAATTAGCTCGACTTGTAACAAACTAAATTTAGGATAAAGACCTTCATTTAGCATGATTTTCATTTCTTAAAACTATAAACTAGGAGCCCTTAAGGAGTTAAACCGTTAACATATTATTTCTTTCGAAATACAAATTTTAAGCCTATAAACGCACACTGTGATTTTTGGTGACGGCCTACTATTTTTGAGCTTTCAAAGTAAATTCCACAAGAACGCAAATCAAGAGTCGAGACTTTACAGAACATGTTGTATAAATGTTGCGCTTCACGAAGTGGGCATGCTTTTCACAAAATGAACAATTTTCCTGAGAGAGGGCACGACACAAGTACATAACGATTAGCTAAAGAAGCAAGATGCGCAATACGTGAGCAGGACAGAAAAAACATTTTTTTCTTGAAACAATAAAATCAGATACGTAAGCCCAGTACTGTAGGTTTCACGTTATGCCGAAATGACTTATTGGCTTTACCAGTGACGGCCCATCAATTTCAAAATTGAGGATGCCAAAGAAAACCCGGCGAGCGAAGCGAGGCCTAATTTAGTTTTTGTGAAACCAGTTGGTTTTTAATTTCAAACAACACTGCTCGTCACTGTAAATTTTCTGGTTTCTTTTTCTTTTTCTGTTTTTGGTTAGTACTTACAGTAAGCCGGTTGAAACGAATCATAAATTAAACTTACAAAGCCATAATATAGACATATCGACATTTGTTCAAATGTTTACCTAAAGAATAAAGAAAAAAGGTAAAATTTTGAATAAATGTCGATATGTCTAAGATGGCTTTGTAAGTTTAATTTATGATTCGTTTCAACCGGCTTACCGTAAGTAAATCCAAGAAGTTATTCCGCAATAACGTGAAACCTACAGTAATTTTAAACATCCTACACCTTGCATCAAATTGGGTTATGATTTTTAGGTATATTGTCTCTGAATATAACGGATGCCTAATGATTTGATAAATCCAAGTTTTCGAGATTGGCGGAGAACCGAATCTTTGTCAAAAATTCAAGAAAGGGCCAAATATTTTACCTTTCCTTTTCTTTCCGAAGTAGTAGTACTAATTTTGTGGAAATTTTTTTAAGGAGTTAAGTTGGCAGCTGAACTCTGAATTCTAACAACTTTTGAAAGTTCTCAACATATCCTCATCAAGTTGTTTAAAAAAGTATTTGGCAACGATGTTTTGAAGCTACCCTGATGTGACTTATGTCATTTGTTTTTATCTGCCATTGATTATGAACATCAGCATCAGATTGCCAAATCTACAATTTACTTCTTTTTTAATAACTACAAAAATATGGCACTTTTTTTATGATTATTCTTTAGTTCAAATACCCGTTCCCCATCTCTATAACGTACTGAAGAGCTTATTCGCCATTTTGTAGTGAACGAAAAAATCAGAAGAGATTTTGGACTATAACATCTACCTGTTTTCGAAAGTATCTTTATGACCGTATTAACAACTAAACCATCAACTTCATTTGACATTTTTACAACCGAATATAATTTTCCATTCTGAAAACCTGAATTTATCTTCAGTTTCATCATTTTCTTCAATAACGTCATTATTTCAACTTCTCATGATTCATTCATTTTCATCGTATACAATTTGCGGTGCTTTTTCAGTGGTGCCTAGTGCCTAGCTAGTTACCTACAACAGGAGCCCTGTTGTCTGTTGTTTATAAACATAACTAGTTACTGCAATAATTTTTCATGTATAAAGTTTTTTGGAAATTGGTTTACTGCAAAATTTTTAAATTTTTTAAAAATTATTGTCTGTTGTGTTTTCCGATTTATATATTAAAACTTTTGATTTTTCTCTGATATTCCTATAGGTACCGCCGGTTTTAGAACATATTGGATATTGGGGCCCCAAAAGTCTTAAGTGACCCACAAAAGTATAATGCGCCACTGTTTCTATAAGCAGGGCTGGATTACCCTTAAGCTAATAAGGCTGCAGGCTAGGACCCCGGCTTAAAAGCTAATTATACTGAGTATAGATATTTTGTTTTCGTACACCTTCAGAGACACTATCAATCGATGCTAAAATTTCTGAACTTCAAAGCCTGCGGCGCCATTTCCTATACAATTTTGAGACTAGGACTCTCTCAAAAGTAAATCTGGGCCCACCTATAATAATTAAACTCATCAAACTAAGAAGGGGCTTTTGAAAATTTTTGGTACCGTGTGGGGGTGGGGCTGCATACACTAGGTCTGTTTATTTGTCTGTTCTATTTACTCCAATTGCTCCAAGTGTGATGTCATAGAGCAGGACACACAGGCAAAATTAGTGCAAAAGAGCAGGACAAACAAACAATTTTAGATTAATTACAGCAGATCGAGCAGACAAATAAACAGACCTGTTATTAGCAGTATAAATTAAAGTATTTTTTAGTACATGCTCCCTAAAATAGTAATTTTGCAAACAAATTTTAGTCCGCAAAATGTCACTTTAGCGGACCGAAGCTCATAATGGTAACTTAGCAACACTTTAAAGGACTGAATTTGATTTTTGTTCAAAAATACATAATAGACCGAGAGATAGACGGAATAGACAGATTTTGGGCCACGATTTTATGCAGTTATGCCTTTCAGAGGACAGTATTCTACGTGTATCCTGATGATAATATTATAAATCAAAAAATCATCTTGTGTTCATGTTAAAAAATAATTATGCTTTTGCTCCAAAAGATAAAAAATACTTGGGCATGCGCAATCGGTATGCCATCTTGGCGTAGGCACTTTTACAACAAGAACTTCTGTATACTTATCAGTTATCAGTGGCATCCTGTTTAAAAACGCGGAAATCCTTCAAATTCACGTGACTATGCCTGCCCGCTGGGCTCACCTTAACGGCATACCGATGATTTTCCGAGAAATTTTGATTTTAAATTTCATTACCAAACACATGGGACATGGCAGTCTTTTTTGATTTATAATATTATTATCATCAGGGTACACGTAGAATACTGTCCACGGAACGGCGCACTGCATAAAATCTTGGTCCACAATCTCACTATCTCCAGGACTATAACGTTATTAACAAAATAGAGATTTACGGAACGTCACCCATCGCTTTTATTACAAATAGTTTTTAATTTTTTGTTTGTAAACAAAATGTGACAGTTTCCATGGCCGAGGTTTCATTATTTTGTTTGTTATGGACAAGGCACCTATCTGAATTTAATTTATATCGACTATTTCAAAATTTCATAATAAATTGTTATTTTGGTAATCATTTTAGGGAGCTTGTACTAAAAAATTTTGTATGTAATACGTCCGCAAAACGCTTTATCGGACTCATCTATTTTACGGACTCGGCTAGCGCCTCGTCCGTAAAACTCGATTCGTCCGCTAAAGCTTTGTTTTGCGGACTTGTTACATAAAATACTATAAATGTGACAGACTTTGCATGAAATTAATGCGGATATTATATAATTGCTACATTCCAATTCTACATTCAATGCAAATCTGGACAATCTTACCAACCATTGCAGTATTTGAATGCGACAGTTTTTGCCTTGAAGTAATACTACTAATGTATTATTCAGCCAACTATGTTGACATTCGACTGCTTACAATCTGCTAAACCGTATCCCGGTCAGTGTACGATAAATTGCCAGAGTGCTGACTCTCAACACAAGGTTTAGAAGATTGTAAGCATAGTTGACTGATTATTTTAAGCAGCTTTGTCCGCTGAACGCACCGCACCCAACGTTTAGCCAAAAACAGTGCTGTATTATTAAAAATTTAGGTATTGCCTTGCACATATTAGGTTTATTAATTTATCTGCTTCAATCATGTTAAGTGTGACGTCATGAGAGCATAAAGAGCAGAACAAATAGAGAAATTAGTGCAAAAGAGCAAGACAAACCAACGCTTTAAATTTGTTCATTTTATACTCCAAGCAGACAAATAAACAACCTAATGTGCACATTGCATAATATCCAATTTTGGTACTGTATATTTTGGCGAATGTGTCTTTCTAAAAAATAATAATAATAAAAGATCTCGAATACAGAGACAACAGAAGAAGAGACATGGTTTCGATAGAAATTACAATTCCAAGTAAACTATTTTATTGCCACTTGGTTATTAAGAAAATTAGTTAAAAATATTTCGAACTGAACAGCTCATTTGTAAATATCACAATAACATAGTATAAAATTTGAACATAAACTAAGCAAAGATTTCTTACAAGATTTAAAAAAAAACTAAAACTACTTGTAACAGTAAAAAAGTTCATTATGCTATATTACTGTAATAATGATATAACTATATAACTAATAATAAAACTAGAACTACAAAATTCCCAGGCGTTTTTGTAAGTACAGCTTGACCGTTGAGAAAAAAAAGCTGAACCTTTGCGCAAGTTTAGTCAGAAAGGGGTAAACCTGTCACTCTCCCAAAATACTAAGTACAAGTATGACTCGTCTTGATACACAGTGGTCGAGATGGGTGGCGTATCGTATTTAAAAAAAAATGCAAATTTTATTTTTAGAGTGACATTAATCTTTAGCGCTACAGGTAACCCTCTTACAATTCACCTAGGTACCTAAGTAAGTGAATTATTTAAATTATTGAAATAATTATGAGTATAGAGCACCATACTGGTGCTACGCCACTGGCATTTTTAGGAGATTAACATAGATAGAACCATGGGGTTCTAATTGGTTGAAGAAACGGATATATACGGTATGAAGCAAAGACATATTGATCAGAAGTTCTGCGCGAGGTTCAACTTTTTTTTTCCCTCTCTGCGGTCAAGCTGTAGGGTCTTATATTCTCGTTTTCATTTTATTTAACAATTATTTTTGTTATAAAAACTTTAAAAATAAATATTAGTAACATTAAAATTTGCATAAAAAATAAATTGTACACATGCATTAAGGCCACAATGACATAATATTCTCACTTATCACAACGTCATCACAAAAATTTATATCACCGAGTCTCAAAAGTTACATTATATCAAGGACGATAGAAATTGATTATATCGTTAATTTCCTTGTTGAGGTACCTTAGAATGATGCTAATCTAAGTATAAGTAATATTAAGTTTCTTTAACAAAACCATCTTCTACAGAAGTGGTGTTTTGTCTATTTTATGATTTATTTTAAATGAATAAATGGCTACAAAACTTGAGTAGATACTTGCAGGATTCCTTCCTTGCTACTTTCTTTTTTGGCTTCTGCATATTGAACACTTTTCCTTGTAACATTAGAACCGATTGCTAGAAAAACATAATAAGTTATAAAAATTCCATTAAGGTAAATGTAAAACTAGAACTACTATGTGTTTACTGTTAGTTGCCATTCAAGCAATTAACCACAAAACTAAAAGTAAGAACAAAAAAGTATAGAAAACAAAAACATGCTTACTATGAACATGGCAAACCTCCACATCAGCACCAGTCGATCTCAAAACATCTAGCCACACCTTTTGTTTAAAAGAAAGTTTATCCTTTTCACCTTTAACTTCCACAAATTTACACTAGAAATATAAAAAATTATTATTAAATATTACTCCAATAATGTAAATAACCTTCTTCTCTTTAGGGGTCCATAAAAATAAGTCTGGGAGACCAGAATTATATCTTCTATAGTTTTTAATAATTCGTTCGAGAAAGTGTGCAAGTTTAAGTCGTCCGATACATACAATAATGTCACAAAGATCTTCGATACTATCAACAAACGAGTCGATTCTGACAAATGTTTGATGAGAGTGTTCATCCCATACATCATTAATAAAACCTTTTAATTGATCTAAAGGCCATTGATCTCTTATTTCCTTAATTCTTTGATCGATTTGTTTTTTTCTATTCGAATAAAAACATCCAGTCTTTAAATCCAACGGAAAATACTGTATTTCAAGCACAAATGCACCAGTAATGCTGCTGTCATATATGATGTCCCAAAATAAAATGCAAAATAAGATATGAAACAAATTTCCTTCACAATGTACTCCAAATTCGTAACCATTTTTCTTGTAATGGTTGAGCGC
This sequence comes from Malthinus flaveolus, assembly GCA_950108345.1. Taxonomy (NCBI): domain Eukaryota; kingdom Metazoa; phylum Arthropoda; class Insecta; order Coleoptera; family Cantharidae; genus Malthinus; species Malthinus flaveolus. The sequence continues at coordinate 67,504,789 of OX467285.1, forward strand.
CACTTCCTCTACAGTTAATAATTTTTGTTCTTGATCAATTTTTTCAATATACAGTCGTTTGCCAGTGGCAGTATTACTATAATAAATGCTGTTATTATTTAAATATTTTAATACATTATTAAACTTACTTATGATCAAGAGTAGCATCAATTTCAATGAATGGAAAATCGTCCAGTAATACTGATTGCCCGAAAGAAATTTCGTTTTTTAATAATTCTGATAACTGATGACTTTTGCATATCTTCATATTTTCTCCTCGTGTACTCAACATTTGTAGATCAATATCCGAATTTAGAATTTTGTTATCTTTCAAAGCAGTCAGCAAAATCTCTCCCGCCTAAATGAATAAAATTCATTGTATAGTATAGTACATTTTCGACTGTACAAAAAATTTTAATTAGTCATTTAAACAGACATAAATACGTAACAAAACCAGGATGATTTGAAGAATTTTGAATAAACAATTGGTTTATTTTTAAGTCCGTATTATAAATTCAAATTCCAACATTATCGACGTAATATGTTATCTACAGAAAGATTTTTCTGAGGTACTTACTTCTTCGTATTGTTTCTGGTATTTATATTTGATCATAATTAACAAATCATACCACACTCCATGTAGATGTTGAAGATATTGATCTTGCTTTAACAAATACTGTAAATGTACTTCTACTTGTTGTGGATAAAATCTTCCTAAATGTTTTGCACCAAATGATATAGTCGACACATATTGATAATCAGCAGTAAACCGCATAAAACAAGGATTTTTGGTATATGGTTTACTAAAATAATGGAAATTTGTGAAGGTTGGCATAGAAAATATACCAAATAACCAAGTAGTAAAAGTACTTACATATTCAATAAGAGAATGTTATATGCCACTTCACACATTTCTAGCATTTGCTTATAATTCCTTTCCTTAAGACAAATTTCAATATCTCTTCTGCATTGAACCGCTTCGGAAAAACTAGAAATCAAAACATATTAACAAACATAAATAATAAGAAATCTTAATATTAACCTCAAAAATTCTTCAATCGATGAAAATATCACTGTCGTGCTATCAAGAGAATACTTGGGCATGCAAATGTCTTTATTATGTACTCTGCTTAAAAACAGATACAAATCATTAAGACTCTCAAGATCGTATCTAACAAAAGAAAACAATAAATGCACTTTTTTAAGAAGTCGGCACATGCTCGGTTCCAGCTTGACACAAAAGCCCATCTTTTTAAATATTTCCCTTTTTAATACATCTTCAAAGGACATCTGCATCGTAAGAGTTGATTGATGGTTACATTTTCTTAGTAATATCTGTATTAAATCGCCTTTTTTCTGATTTACAGTTTTCAGTTTAAAAATATTACAAACGTCTTTTAGATCTTTAACCAATAATTCGTGTAAGAGGCTAACACATGATTCGTTTTGATAATCTAAAATAATTACTTTTATTAAGTCGGCTTAATATAAAAGAAGCATACGACTTACCCGATACTATAAAGTTCTTTTCTGCGAGGTAATTATACATGTGCTTCACATCTGGATCAGACATTTCCAATTTAATTAGCGTTCTAAACTTAAAAATGTTATACCATTTTGGTAATCTTGTAAACAGTTTAAAACAAAAGAACTTATATCGATCATCAAAAATGTTTATGAATTGGTATAGTTTATCTTGTTCTACACATGTTAATAATTGACTCAAGTGATTATGGGAAGTAACACAATTTATGATTTGTTTTAGTATGGTCAACGATAGAGGATTCCATAATTCTTCTTCCTCTTCAATTAGTGTTCGATTGGCCTTTAACTTATTCTTTTTTGGCGAGCAGGCCGTCTTTTTTGGGGATATGGTGATCTTTTTTGGCGATTCTGGGACTGTTTTTGGTGGGCCAATAGTCGTTTTTGGTGATTCGGTTATCCTTTTTGGCGAGTCAAATAACTGTCGTGGCGACTTTACTTTTAATCTTATTCTACTGGGAGAAGCTTTGTTCGATGTTCTAGTTCCCTGTTTTGACGATGAGGGTTTTATTGAAGAAACGTCCAAAATGTTAATCGACGAATTTTGTTTTACAGGCGTATTAGTACTTTTAATAATTGTAGGTGTGCACAAAGAAGTAGTCTTATTTTTATCTGATAAAAGTTGAGGTAATTTCTGTTCTCTATTTGTAGCAACTTTAACAGGAATATTAACTCCTATGAATGATTTCTGCGGTTTGGCACTAACAGACGATTCTACGGCACTCTCATCTTTTGATGTAGAAGGAATTGCTGCAATTTTAATTTTATGCGTAGAATTCAATATTTTTACAAATTATTAAGGATTTACTTATAGTCCAGGCAATGAATACATAAAAATGGGCTTTCGCTACAAATGGTCCAGGAGTGTTGTAATTTGGTACACTTGTACAGTTTGCTACAGTGTCCTAATTGATATTCCGAGTTTTCGACCTTGAGCGACCGCCGCTCGCGCCGCCAGAGTGGAAAAAAGGGGCCGAAAACAAGTGTTTCAAAAATATCTTCTCTCTAGCGCCACCTAGGTCATAAGTAGATATTACAACGATTATAGAGCATGTAATTTCCTAAAACTTTTGTAAGAAATATTTTTCAATCAGATGAATAGTGTACGAGTACACAACTTTTCAAATTTATCATATTGTGCCATTTTTAGCGATACAGCGTTCGCCAAAGATCCGAATTATTTACCTTGCATCAAATGGGATAGTTATGATTTTTTGGTATGTTGTACAGGATGAAAGCCCAATGATAAATCCAAGTTTTCGACCTCGGTGGATCTTCGGATCTTTGTCAAATCTTCAAGAAGATGTACGATTTAGCTCTGTTTTTGTTTTAAATTTTTGACAAAGATCCGGAGTTCCACGGAGGTCAAAAACTTGGATTTATCTTTGGGCTTTCATCCTGTACAACATACCAAAAATCATAACTATCCCATTTGATGCAAGGTAAATATAAGCCGAATCTTGGCAAAAGCAGTATCACTAAATTACCACTAAAATACCACCATGAGGTAGAGTGAGAGGCGCGTTTTTTATGTGGTATCCCCAGTAGGCCTAATCCACGAATCTTATCTATTCACGTATTGTAGTAAGGTAAGCTCTCGGGTGTATGTGGAAAAATAAAAAACAACTATGACTCCGTTGCCGACGTTTCGGTATATATTTACACCATCCTCAGGGCTGAAAGGACACAAATTTTCTTCCGTTTCGATGGTAATTCGGTGGTGAGGAAATGAGTAAAACACGGTAGTACGAAATTAATTTAGTGATACTGCTTTTGCCAAGATTCGGCTTATATTTACCTTGCATCAAATGGGATAGTTATGATTTTTGGTATGTTGTACAGGATGAAAGCCCAAAGATAAATCCAAGTTTTTGACCTCCGTGGAACTCCGGATCTTTGTCAAAAATTTAAAACAAAAACAGAGCTAAATCGTATATCTTTTTGAAGATTTGACAAAGATCCGAAGATCCACCGAGGTCGAAAACTTGGATTTATCATTGAGCTTTCATCCTGTACAACATACCAAAAAATCATAACTATCCCATTTGATGCAAGGTAAATAATTCGGATCTTTGGCGAACGCTGTATCGCTAAAAATGGCACAATATGATAAATTTGAAAAGTTGTGTACTCGTACACTATTCATCTGATTGAAAAATTTTTCTTACAAAAGTTTTAGGAAATTACATGCTCTATAATCGTTGTAATATCTACTTATGACCTAGGTGGCGCTAGAGAGAAGATATTTTTGAAACACTTGTTTTCGGCCCCTTTTTTCCACTCTGGCGGCGCGAGCGGCGGTCGCTCAAGGTCGAAAACTCGGAATATTAATTAGGACACCAAACTGTACAAGTGTACCAAATTACAACACTCCTGGACCATTTGCAAGTCAGAATCTACCCATTGCCTGGACTATTAGTAACCAAAACTTATTCGCCAAATAGCTAAGAACTTTAATAGAAGATTGAAATATCGGTCCTAACTGTTTTAGAATAACACTACTGATTATTTTTTAATTTACTGGTACTAGAATTTTATAATGAATTTCTTAATTTTCTTAGTTGGATTTAGTGCTACTAAGGACGATGGTACTACGGTACTACAAACTACAATAACAAATTTTTTGAATTTAGCAATTTTCATTGGAAATATTGAGCATTTGTTATTTTTATCTGGCATTCACTATATTTAGTCAACATTCTTTACTAAGATATAAGATAAGATAAGATAGGAAACAGAGCCACTGACATTCCATTGTAACAGTGGATTTTAGGAAGTCCACCTTTTCTGGTGTAGAAAGAAGCAATTTTCAAATGCATGTTTTCAATTTTCGGAAATAATATCTAGAAAGTCATGCAATTTAATATCTGTTACGGTTTGGTAGATGTACATTATGTACAATGTACACGTTGAAAAATCTAATTTTTAAGTTTGATGACTATAAAACAGTGTATTGAAATACTTATTCAAGTTGTCTTTGAGCATAAACAAATTGTCATAATCCTAGTTTCCCTATTATGTAGTTATAATAGGTTTGTTCCAAAAACGAATATTTCCAGTAATATTACTACAACGCAATCGCATTCATAAAATGTCGTTCCAACAGACAAGAATTACTAGTACGAAATTCTGATTACTAGAAGTCTGCTGTTCCAACAAGTTTAGAACCGTTGAGAACCAGTAATATTAGCGGCCACACAGTCCTTGCTCGGACCAAGAACTAAAAGTTACCGTAATTTTACTGGTCTTGTTCAGGCAAACGCAGTTTTTAGTTCAATTCAGTTCAATTACTGCTAGTGAATGGTAAAAAAACTCCTTGTTGGAACAAATCTAATGTAAATGATTCCAGAATAAGATGAGGAGCCAAAGACATTTTTAACAAATAGGTACAACATTTTATTTAACTTATTAAAAGAAGAAGATCTTACCAAGTACAGCTTCACAATTATTAGCAATAGAAGCATCGGATGAATTCCGTTCAGAATAATTCTGTTTACGAAGAGTGCTTTTGCATTTAGGATTTCTTCTGTCTTTTCTTTTATTTGACCGTGGAGGAGTACTAGCAACTTGACTAGTCTTAATTCGTTTTGGACTCACACTCGGTACAAAATCATCGTCACTAGAGATATCAATTACTTCAAAAGTTTTATTAATACAATTTTTGTTAGAAGAATTGTTGAATAAAGTTGATGTAGCAGAAGATGTTTCTTCACTTGTATCATCAAGTTCAGCTTTAATTTCTTGCTTCAGAAAAGTTGCATAATCGAGTAGTTCAAATGGAAGTTTTACCTGTGTAGCTCCTTCAACTTTTATTTTCCTGCTTTTCTGATTTCTTATTAAATTTTTGTTATCAAACAAACTGATGTTTGACATTTTGGTAGATATTTTTACTTTGAAAAAATCCTGTATGTTCGTTTGCTTATATTTATCTGCTTGGTCTTTATTAACTAATCGTTTCTTAAGTACTGGCATAATAACAGATAACAAAAGAACCTACTAGTTGACTCAAAAAGTCCAAAATCTATTATACCTAGTAGAAAGAAATGATAACAACAATAAAGCGAATATAAAAGAAACTCACATTCATTCTCGGCTGAAGACTCAAGCACAGATTTATGTGGTACATAACCACAGACACCGTCATAAATAAACAAAGTATACGTACACCGGCGGACACCGCCTCAAGTACTGTTTTTGCGGGTTTTACTGTTTTTACTATTTGCGCCTGTTTTTTAGGGTTGCCAATCTTTCTATAAATTCCCTAGGTCGTTATGATTAATGATTAGTGCTATCGACTTGACCTTGGCAGCTAAAATCGCATGTGGCGCGAGATAACCGTACACTTCTACCACTACCACACTTCAGTTAACATTTTTAACATTATAAATTCTAACCTCAAATTAATTTATTAAAATTAGGAATCACGACGAAGTTACATAAATATAAATCACAATATACGGTCAAGAATAATGTCACTTCCGTCTGCCGTAAATTCGTTAATGTTATTAGGAAGATGTGTTCCTTGTGTGAAGCAGAATGCTTCAAAGTTTAAAATCAAGAGGTTAGAGTTGGATACTAATCTATTAATGGTAATATATTTAAAGATATTTTAAATATATCCTAAACCACATTTGTTTTTCGTAGTACTTTTCCAAGTTTGAATACCTATATGCTTATGATCCGGAGAAAAAATGTAAAACTGGAGACGTAGTTCTGATAGAACAACTACCACAAAAAATGACACGATTAATCACACACAAAGTTAAAGAAATTATATATCCCTTGGGAGATGTTACAGATCCCCTAACTGGTAAAAAGGTCGTGGTAGGTCAGTTTAGAGATCAAGTTGATGCCGTGAACGAAATTTACGGAAAACTGCCAACTGCTTTTGATTATGACGAAGCACCGAATAGAGGATGGCTAGAAGATGAAAAAGACTTTACGCACGTCGAAACATATATTAAATATCACAAATTTGAAAACGACGATCAACCATACGCTGTTTAAAGCTCGAAAATTATTGTAGTTAAAATTTAAGTACATATTAAATATATTTTAATCGGTCAAGTTTTATTTTAAAAATATAATCGACTACAATTAATTATATGGAATATGAACATCAATCTTAACAAAATATTTATAAAATTATGTCTACATTAACAATAAATAACATATAGGTAATTAAATTTTATACATAATAATATAATACTGACTTCATTAATTATATATTACATGCTTACATAAACTAATTTAACTATTTGAGAGAAACTCTCTTTCTAAAGCCGCTCCCATCATATTCCATTCACTATCATCTAATTCGTCCACAACACTGCCTTCACTATTTGAATTTTGTCCAATATCTAAATCACTATCCAGTTGATCGCCTCGCCTAAATTTAGAAGGAAAATCATCAGCATCTTTAGTGGTACCACCTCCTTCTTCTTCAAGCATTGCAAGATTTCGTTTGTGCCCTCGAGGCATTTCGCCACCCAATGATTCTATCGAACTGCTGCTGCTATCCTCTTTTTCATATTTATCGTCACGATTATTTTGTTTAGAATCTTCATCACTTTCACTATCATCATCGTCCAAGATTGCCTCGACCTGAAAATTGCCTTCTAATTTAAAAAGCTTGTCAAATGTTATAAAAGTACTTCTTTATCCATGTCTTCAATATCAGCACTTGAAAATGACATTAAAGGATTTATGGAATCCATAAATCGTCCACTAGGTGACCGTTTGCGAGAAGCTGGTGAATTATGTACTTCATAATTAGGAGCGTGTTCGGGGCTACTACAATGTGGTGGTGGGTGTCTGTTTTTAGAACCTTTAGAATTTAATGGGAAAATTTTTTCGTTTACGTGTTCCCATCGTTCGGCACACGTCCATAACCAATCGGGTGTTACAATTTTAAGGTTTTTTTTCCGTTTACCATTATTTACTTTTGCCGTTCCTGGCCTAACGGCAACTAAATGAGTAGTGGATTCATCAAACTCTTCAGTCACCTAGAGGAATAGAAATTAACTTCTAGCTAAGTATGTAGTACAATAAAATCGAGTTTTATGAAGAAAAAATTGGGAAATGTATTTTAAGAAATCGAGAAGTTCCTGTTGAAAGATGTTTGTGTTAGCTTTAAGAACAGTAAAAACAGGTCAGAAATTCAGGGTAGTCACGATAAAAAGTAATTTAAACTATTGATTTCATTGACTTGAAATATAAAAAAATCGCATCTTTCTCAACTGGGCTATTCATCAGTTTCTTAAAATATAGGTCTGTTTATACCCCTGTGCAAATTTTCGTTAAATTTTCAAATTCTTAACTGTACTTATTATTGAGTTAATTTTACCGTGCTAAAGTAGAATTTAGGCTTACTTTTGCTCCTAAACTTCTGGCAACTTGATAAGCTTTTGAATTTTCTAACCTTAGATGAGTAGGCACTAATCCACTAAAAATTAGTTTACATTTCTTTAAAATTTGTTTTTTTACCAAAGGTATTATCACTTTAAGATCTGGTACTTGAGGCTTTGTTTCCTCATATTCTAAATAAAAAGCATTATGTATTCGTTTTAATATGTCTTCGAGATATAATAAATAGTCGTCTGGATCTTCGCAGTCAATTTTATGTAACGAAGCATCAAGTGCCAATTGGGCAAGATTATCTGAATGAGTAACACTTTTAGTTTTTTCGGATATATCATCGAGTGTTTCAATAGTTCTTTCATTTTCGTCAGTTATTTCATTATCTTTTTCTTTGATTAAATTATTTTTATTTCCTACATTTACACCATTTTCTTCTTCTTTATCTGAAGTATTTTTATTTTCTACATTTGCACCATTTTCTTCTTCTTTATTTGAAGTATTTTTATTTTCTACATTTAAACCATTTTCTTCTTCTTTATTGGAAGTATTTTTATTTTCTGTATTTACGCCATTTTCTTCTTCATTACTTGTATTATTAGTCTGAATATTTGTTTCAGTGTCACTTATGTTATTGGAAACTTCCGGATCCTGCTTTGCAAGAATTTGGTTTTCTTTACCACCATTTAAAGTAATTTCTACGCTGGAGTTTATGACAGAACTAGAATCATCTACAGGACTATCTAGAATATTAACATCACTGCCATCGGCTTCTAAGTAGGTACTAGTCTCATTATTTGAACTATTTTCAAACGAAGCGAGATCGACTCCATCTTTTTCATCATTTTCGTGCTTTTCTAAACCAGGGGGGGCATTTATATCTCCAGTATGCTTGAAAAAGTGGTATGGCTTAACGTGAATTAAATTTGAAGCATTTGACCACACATCTTCTCTATCATCAATTATACAAACCATGTCATCACCACAAGGAAATAATGCACTGCTCAAAAAGTAAAATTATAACCGTAAAAAAAGTTAAAAACCTACTTACGTTAGATTAGCAGTTTTGCTTGTAGGATTAAAACATTCGTCTCTCGATAAAACTCGATTTGAAAAAAATTTACCATCGCCATCCAAAATACCAGTTATTTTGTGAGCATAATTCCTGGCGCCGAAGGTACATATATGTAATTCGAAGTACGAAGAAATATTAGCTAAAAATTGTAAAGTGCCGGGTCTTAATCTAGTATGATACCACTGCGATTGAGGGCCGTACAATTGAAAATGATACACATCTTTTAAATTGGGAGGAATTATGTCGTTTGTTGTATGAATAAGTGTTTGATCTAAATCAACCAGCAATACCAGTTTTCGATCTTTCAATAATCGGTCGCCATCGGCTTTTCCTAGTTTTTGAGCCAACTAAAATGTTTATACAATAAATAAATTCAGACTTATAACAGCCAAATACCTCTTGGCTAACTTTCAGCTCCGGAACAGAATGTATCATAGGTACGGAAGCTGTCGAATTTAAATCGTCTTTTCTTAAATCTGCACCACATTCCGCACACATGTCTTTCATAACCGTCGAATGAATACATGGTTGCAACTCAAACAGTGGTTCGCTAAAAACAAATATCATATATTTCCCGCCACAATTGTTTAAATAAAACATGCGTGCGTACCCTGGTAGAATTATGGCGCCTTCCTTTGCGATAAGCTTACAAACTATTCCAGCTTGTGGCGACTTTAACTTGCGTTGTTCTTTCTCTTCCGATTTTTCAAAATCATATATAAGCACTAAAGAACCTATCGACACTGAAAAACCTTGCCGTATTTTCCATTTTAAAATTTGAATCGGTTTTAAATGTTGATGCGAAACGATCACAGATTTTTCGGCCATCTTGAAAGCATACCCTATCCCCACCTTTTAAAATTTGCAGTTCCATTGGTTCAACATTACGTCATAAAACAACTAACTTCACTTCGAAAAATACAAATTCGAAGTTTTGAAACATTCGATTGATATTTTTGCGGGGTATTAAATTAAATAAACCAGTATGATCGTATTAAAAAAAGAACTAAAAAATTGCTATAAACCGTGTCTATAAGCTAAATGTGTTTGTGCGTGATAAATTAACCACCACGCTCTCCTTTTCGTTAGTAGCAGATTTAAACAACTTTGGTACGTATTCCATTAAATAGTTTATTAAGCCAACTCAAATACATGGATACATTTACATTTAAGAAATAATTTGTTCTATAAATAAAAAATTTATTTATTATAACAACGAATTACTGTTATATTAAATTTAAGTATAAAACCAACAAAAATTAAAGAGGATTTAAATAACTTAAAATTTAACTATCAATTTCTTTTACCATAGCTCTAAGAGCAAAACAAGTCGCAATACTTTTAAAACAAAAATTAGAAAGTTTGTGATGGATAATTTTATTACAAGTACGTACGATCTAAAAGAAATGAATACACCTAATTAAAAATCGATTAAATTTTATCATGAATATAAGTTTTGCTTATAAAGCAATGATAGTAGAAAAATTTGGCCTATACTGATATTTTGCTATTCTTACGTAAACACAGAAAAAAAAAATCACAATATAAAATTTTACATAAGTTAGTGAGTTGTAGGCATATATTTTAAAATACGAAACAATACAATTTTTCGCTCGGGTGCATTTAAAAATGAATTTTTCTTCAAACCATCTCACCAATTTACATAATGAACAGTTGAACGTTTAAAGTAAACACTGTTCTCAAGATCAAGACAGAGTGATTAGTTTTCTAGCAACAACCACCTCCTTGTGAGCTTCCTTGTCCTCCAGCACCAGGTAATGCAGGATTTGTAGGTGAATGTTGTGGTCCAATTTTAATTCCATTAGCCTATTTCAAAAAACGCAATTTAGTTGAAATTAATTCGAAACAGCGTGAGAGGTTGAAATAATATATTAAGCAGTCACCTCGTTATTGATATCAAATACACCTTCTTGAATCTTTTCGTAAATTTCCTTCGCAGTGTTAATAAATGCTTCTTCTACATTGGCAGCAGTTTTAGCTGATGTTTCCATGAAGACTAGACCATGTTCGCGTGCAAAAGCTTCTCCTTCCTCTTTCTTAACCTCACGTCTGCTCTCTAAATCACTGTGAAAAGTGTTTATAACATGCCGCTGTGTTACACAAATGTTTAAACAATTACCTTTTGTTTCCAATGAGCATAATAACCATATTCGAGTTGGAATGTTGTCTCGCATCCTCTAACCATGTCGTAAGATGATTAAATGTTTCTCTGCGTGTTATATCGTAAACTAACAAAGCACCGGCAGCCCCACGATAGTAAGATCGAGTAATTGAACGAAAAGCCTCCTGTCCTGCAGTATCCCAAATTTGCAACTTTATTTGTTTACCATCGATAGTAATCATTCGAGCCCCGAATTCGACTCCAATAGTTAAATCGTGCACAGGTTGAAACCTCTTATCAGTAAATTGTAACAATAAACACGACTTGCCCACTCCTGAAAGCAACACTTTTGTTTACTATATTTTTAATACGTATGGCTGTTGAATCACTATCAGCTGGCATATTACAAAAAGGATTTAGTCGATAATATGTTATAGATAAAAACAGTGTATAACAAAGAGTTTTGACCTTTGAAATGTACAGAAAACGTTTAGGGATTTGGTAAAAACACCAAATCGTAAATAATTTTTTTTCATTCAATATGCACTACCAAAAATAGGTGTAGCTCCTAATTTTAACTCACCTGTATCTCCAATTATAATATACTTAAACAAATAAGCGTACGACATTTCGTTTAGAAAAATCTATCAACAACAATGAAAATATTAGTGCAAAACGTCACAAAAAGTATTTTAATAAATCGCAAAACACTCACTGCGCTCGCATCTGTCGAACGTCATTAGACTTAAATGCGCAGTAACGAACAGGCACAGTAATCTTTCCACCCTCGCATTGGTCAATAGTGTGTTTTCAGATATGATTATTGGCGCCAAATTTAAATCATAACTAAAAATGCCATCGATGTACAATTTTCGCTTAACGTCGTTAGTCATTATAATGCAATTTCACATTTGTATACAAATGGCTGATGTGACCAGGATGTGACCATAACAGGCTTTTTTCGTACGCGTTGAAGCTAATTCTACAAGCTCTCTGAATATTTAAAAATATACCGGAGGATCAAATTCTCTTTACAGTTATACAATACTAAAAAACAAAACAATTTGATAAACTGAAGTGATAAGGTTTTAAAAAATCAATCTAGTGATGAAATTTCCATAACGATACCAAAACAATTAACGTTTAATAACAAAAACCAATTTAACCAATCATTTGTTAAGGTCCAAGGTAATTTAATCAATCACTATTTAGATTGATTTTTTAAAACCTTAGCACTTTACTTTTATCAAATATTGTATTTTTAGTATAACTGTAAAGAGAATTTGATACTCTTGACTCGTGAAGAATATCTAAAAAAAATGTATCTACATGTTTTCTATTTAAAAAAATAAATTAATCTAATTAACTTTACTCTCTTGTTTTAATTTCAATTGCGCTTTTAAATGGGCTAACGGCTAACGCAACAAGGTTTTCGAGTACTGTTTTTCTATATCTTTAATATAATCGAATAATCTGCAGCACTACTTGATTTCAATCACTCTGTATATCACGATACAGTATCGCGATATTTATTGAGCGTCTAGGGTCTAGGGAGGGTCTAAGGTCTAGGTGTAGGGACAAAATCGATACAAGGTGGCCCAAATTAAGGAAGTTATTTTAATCTTGGCTCACATTATTATTTTGACTCGGTTGTAATAAGTCAGTACACATCGGTTCTGTTCTAATCAAGTAATCAAAAGAATATCTTTTCAAATTTTTAAATTTAATATGGCGGCCAGTATAATATCATAGTATAATTAATATTATAAATTATAAGTATATCCCCAGGATATGGATTGTCCCATTTTGTAGTTTTGGTATTACATATATTACAACTTTGCAGATAATAATTATTATTATAAAAATCTAAAAACATGAATACTTAATACTTAATATAGGCAAAAGAGTAATGTTCTTAAGACGTTCTGATATTTTTAATAAAAGGGGGGGATTCGCGTGGTAGAATTTGAGATTTGAGGGGTCCCTTGGTGGCTTTCGAGGGTATTGGAGATAAGTAATTGGGAGTATGTTGGATTTATTGGAAAATTTACAACGCTTTTAGAGCGGATGAATATCTCATCGGCCATGTTGAAATTGGCAACGGATTTGGGGATAAAGTTAATTCATTGAAATTAAAAGACACCGAAATCAAATTATAGAAACAAATAATATGGGACTTCAATACAATTTCATACACGGTATGCAAATTTTTAAAATGGACTATTTGTTAATATTTACCGGAACCTTTATCTCAATAATTTAATTATTGTAATTTTATTTTACCATTGGCAATTGGCGCCCCTTTTTGACTTGGCGCCCCTAGGCTACAGCCTCACTAGCCTAGTTGGTAATCCACCACTGGATGGTCTATTACAAGTATACTGCTCGGAACATCCCAATATATATACAGGCTGTATCAAATTTCGTGTTAAGTACAGGGATCTCGCTTATTAGCGTAGATAGAGAGATGGTTAAATGGACAAAAACGATCCCCGAGTTATGCCTACACTAAATCAAAAAACAAAATTTACCCCCTCCATAACGTTTCTGAAATATGGCGGAAAATAACGAAATTTGCATTTTTAATTTTTGGCTCTAAAATGGTTATTTGTAAAAATTTTTAGAAACTGAAAAAAATTTCTCAAAGGAACTTTTTCTGCTCTTTCAGACAATGTCAACGAATTTTCGCTATCATTATTACTTTACTGTATATCGATACCAACTTTTGTTTTTCATATGGGAGCCATTTAAAAAATTTATGTCATCGAATAGAGAAAAAAATGCTGATTTCAAAAATGTATAATATGTCTATAAAATTTTTGATAAAAAAATCACCATAAATAACCCAAATAATTATAAGTAAATTTCTATAAACATTTGCAGGAAAACAAATGAAGCACATATAAATTGTTTTTTATAAAACATATTCAATTGTTTTTCACGGATATTGCTATTTATAAATTAAAATTCAGTTTTAAATAAAATATTCTATTATTTTAATTTTGAATTTATTATTTGTGGTTAGTTTATGGACATGTTATACATTTTTGAAATCAGCATTTTTTTCTCTATCCGATGACATAAAATTTTTAAATGGCTCCCATATGAAAAACAAAAGTTGGTATCAATATACAGTAAAGTAATAATGATAGCGAAAATTCGTTGACATCGTCTGAGAGAGCAGAAAAAGTTCCTTTGAAAAAGTCTTTTCAGTTTCTAAAAATTTTTACAAATAACGATTTTAGAGCCAAAAATTAAAAATGCAAATTTCGCTATTTTCCGCCATATTTCAGAAACGTTATAGAGAGGGTAAATTTTGTTTTTTGATTTAGTGTAGGCATAACTCGAGGATTGTTTTTGTCCATTTAACCAACTCTCTATCTACGCTAATAAGCGAGATCCCTGTACTTAACACGAAATTTGATACAGCCTGTATATATAGTATACTGGACTGAATTAAATAAAAACAAAGCACTTATACTTGTTTGACAATCGACGTGGCATTTGTTTTTAAAAACAAACTTCATAGCCGACTGTTTAAAAAAATAAATTTTGCATTTTTTGGCAATATCTTTTCAAATTTTTATTGAAACATGTAAGTATTATACATATTTGGAATCAGCGTTGAAATCTTTATCGATCTAATAAAAAATCTAACATGCCGACCATAAGAAAAACTAAAGTTGATGATGCGTGCGTGGAAATGGAAACGTAAATGAAAAATCTAAGTAGATATTCAAATTCAGTATAAAAAGTTGCTTAAAGAATGTTTTTACAAATTAAAAAAAAATTTACAAATAAAAAAGTTATGACAAAAATTAGAATTTGACGTTTTTGACATTTTTTGGCATATCTCAAAAATCACAAGAGATAATTGAAATTTCTTTTCACATTTTTGTTTCTGAATCCCATACGTAACTTTCATCTCATTTAACCATCATTGTATCTCTTATAGTTTCCGAGATCCCCATGCTTATCAAGCTTAACCGGGACACCCTGTATATTAAGAGTATAGCTCAATTTTGCATTTTTTTACCAAATAATTTTCTTTAAATCTTGCAATTAATTTCAATTGTAAATTCACCTTGAGTAATGATAATCGAACAATGTTGTTCGTTGCACTATCGAAAATTTGATAATTTTAAAAACCAGGTGCCAGGTGATATTAAATCTGTGTTATTTTATACTAAATATTTATACAACTAAAATTAAATTACAAAGTGAGTATTCTTTCATCTTTTGAGAATGTTGCAATTCACAAAATTTGCAATAATAAATATAAATATCAATATGGTGCGGCACCGTGTATTAAATTTTTGAATATAGTGATACGCAAACGAGTGATTAAGTGATTAGGATAGTGCATCCGCATATACCTACATAATTCTTATTTTTAGGTCGAGTTATACTTTACATGCAAGTACCTACTTCATTTCGAACATACTTCGCGTAATCTTGGTAATTTTTTTTAAATACTTTTCGGCATAACAAAAATTAATTAGTGCCACCTACTTATTACTTATTATTTATTATAAACATTTTAAATTAAATTAGTGTTCCAAAAACAAATGGGTAAGTGGTGTTTTTATTTTGAATTTTAACCTGCGTTCGTCCAATATGAGTATAATCAATAATCAATCTATATCTATAGTAAATAGTAATGCACAAGATTCGTATTAATAATAATTATTATTTATTATCGTGTGTTTCTCCCAGGCCGAATTTTCTTCAAGGCCACCACGAAGGCTGCATTTAAAACCGCCTGCCTGCCACAATATGTTTATAATCTACACAAAAAATGCAATTTTTTGGTATTATAGGTATACATTTTTCGTGTACTCATGGCATATTCTAGACGCATATTCAATGTTAAAACCGTTCATCTGCGGAAAAAAACAAAAAAATATAATTTGTAGGAAATTTGATGTTGTTTATTTTCGTATAGAAACACTTTTTTGATGAAGTGCGTAGTTCCAGAGCTATAAGCGAAGAGCCGAAAATATAGCAAAAACTAACTCTTCTCGAGCCACCCCAAAGTTAATGCTGCCGCTTTTAACAGGCAGATGGTCGGCCTTATTATTCATTTGCAATGTTCTTTCAGCCTGACTCGTGAAAAATTTTGTATTTTGTCGTTTAGTAAAAGTGCACGCTGCCTGCCGGACTATCATGTTATCATGCACCTAAATCTAAATCCTAAGAAGTCTTGCTACAGGACAGGGGATTCGGGATTCCATATACAAAAATTATATATTTCATACTAATTTAATCAATTTTTTTCCATTCCAAAATCACAAGTGGTGTACGAGTAGGTATATAGTATATAGTATATTGTAGCATGTAGTGATGTACATAATATTATGTTTGTGCTCAGTTCACACCTTTAACTCACTTTCCTGGTGTAAGCAAATGCTTCAATGTCTTGTGATACTTTCCAAGAAGTAGAATATACGTTATGAGTGATAGAATTATCTGAAAATTATTTTTTATGTATTGATACTCTTTATAAAAACTCACTTGCGCGCAAGATAGTAATAATAGTCCGTACACAAATTAGTCCTTTTATGTTTAAGGACCTAACAAAATCTAGTATCGTTTAACGTTATACGAATCCTCTTATCTTGCATATCGAACTACTTCAGTCTCATATAACCTTCTTACCTTGTACAATGTGTTCCAATTAAAGTCAATAACACCCACAATGGAAAAGGTTGTCGCCCGAGCTGCTATTCTTGTAGAAGAGCTCAATATCTAAATTAATTTAATAACTGATTTTAATTATTATAGTAATAAAGGATATTATTTACGTATTGTTGATTTTCGAGCTTTCTGAAGTTTTGACTGTGGCTGATCTCGTGAATAGATACACCTAAACTATTTGCCTAAAAATTAAACGTTTACTACTTATCACTTATTATTAAGCAACTCTTCTAATAGAGTGATAGAAACTACAATGCGTTTAGTACGTTATAGAGAATCAATTTAATCTTAGGTCAAGAAAATATAAGCAGCTTTTTTTAGAAAGTATAGAACAAAATTCTTTATTTTTTCTAATTGATGGCTTAATAAAAAAAGTCAATTAAGAACTATTTGGCTCTATAGAAGATTTTACCTTATACAACCAAATACAGCTACATTCTTTAATTTTATTTGGAAAAAATTGATAAATTTGAATGGTATACATTAAAAAAAGTATTGAAATACGTTTCTTTAGGATTCCCTAAAATATGAGGAACCAAAAAAATTTATTAAAAAAATTATATGCAAAAAACGGAGGTTGGGGAACCAAAACAACCCCGCACGGTCACGGAAAGGAAGCACAATAATTTTCGATCAGCCCTTTAGATTTCTCAAAGAATTTTAATTCTATGTTTAAAACTATAGCTTTACCTTTTTGCTGCACGATTTTGAAGTAAGTAACATGCCCATGATCAATAACGACTCTTCTAAAAACCAAAAAAGCACGAATAGGTGTGAGATACTGTTTGAAGCAAATATGTCGGTAAATAGTAGAACGTATTCACTTGTAACTTGTAACAAAGATTGAATTGTGTTGCAAAAGATTAATATTAATGCCGGTTTTCCAAATCCATTTACGAGAAATTGTACCATACGATTTAACATGTTGTGACACCTACATAACGTATTAATTTTATTCAACAATGAGTCGGTCAATTCCTGCCCATTTACAAGTAACAAACTGTTATGTACTAGATTAAAACGATCTCGAACTAAATATAGTAAAAGACTCATTTGTACTGTAACGCATATTATGGAAAAATTTAGTATTATATAAAATAGTTTGTAGTATATGGGCATTTGTAATACGAAGAGCAGCCAAAGGGTAGTTGCCGCAAATAAAGTAAATGTACTCCCCATAAATACATAAAATTGAAATAAATTATAAGGGACGAAGAAGTTTACATTTGCCAAAATTGCATCAATTTGCGCAACGTCTTGGTAAAACTCGTACAATTTATCACGAACTAAATATATTAAAATAACTATAAAAATAATATTAATACCAAATACAGTGACAAGCGAAAGTGTGATGGGATTTACCAATCTTGGATTTTCTTCGTTTAAAATTAAGAAATACATTAGGAGAATAATTAAAAGGTAAATCGCCACCACGACTGTTGAATATATCCAATCCTTCTTACTGCACGGTTTTATGACGCCAAATTTAAGATTCCAAAACGATAACGGGAATATTCCAATAATTTTACTTAAAATGTGATTGTATTTGACCAACTCACAAATTTTCATAAAATAATAGTTTTCTAAGTTTTGGCGAGTTTTGAAAACTTGGATCATTTGGGAATTGCCATGAAACATATCTTTAATATAAACGACTACCTATACTAATACTTTTAGAGCAATTACGTGTAGTATGTTTAAAAATTTATATGATTAGTGATTTTACATTAGACATTAATAAAGCTATACCTATCAATTTTTTATTTAGGTCACTTTAAAAAAATCAGCATTCATGCCATCATGATAGTTAACACTTTTAGACGCGTCTTCAATATACAGGGTGTCTCAAAATTGACGCCCGTCCTTTCAGAATATGAATCGGGGGGCTAAAACGAATTAAAGTTATTGACAAAAAACAAAGATCTAACATTCAATGTTTAAACTTTATTAAAAACGAATATTTGTTACAAAACAAGAAATTAATTTATAAAAGGTGTTCAAACAAATCGCCTCCTACTTCAATACAAATATTTGCACGATTTATCATTGAATCACGAACCCTCTGTAGCATGTTTTCGTCTATAAATGACACAGCAGCGTGAATACGAGCTACTACATCTTCCACACTCTCAACAGGTTCAAAGTAAATTTTTTCTTTCAAGAATCCCCAGAAGAAAAAATCTAATGGATTTAGATCTGGAGATCTAGGAGGCCATAGTACGGGTCCACCTCTTCCAATCCACCAGACGGGGAATGTTTGATTTAGTAATGTTCTCACTTGTCTACCATAATGTGCAGGAGCACCGTCATGTTGGAACCAACAATTCAATCTAGTTGCTAATGGAACTTGATCGAGAAATGGCAGTGGTAAATTGTCGTTTAAAAAATGAAAATACGATGCTGAATTAAGTCGGTTAGGTAACATATTTGGGCCGATTACATTATTATTTAATAATCCAGCCCAATGTTTACTGACCATCGTCTTTGGTGACATCTTTTACGTATTAAATAAGGGTTTTCATCTCTCCACTCGTGCAAATGATGAGTATTTATATTCCCTGTCTGGGCAAATGTACACTCATCAGTAAACATAATATTTTCTATAAAATGTGGATCATTGTTTACGTTATCCAATAACCATCTACAAAAATTAATCCGAAGCTCCCTATCTCCTTCATGTAAAACTTGAACTTTTTGAGGCCTAAATGGATATAAGCCATTCCTTCTTAATAATCTATGAATGGTATCTTTTTGGAAATGCGTTTGTCTCGATGTAACTCGAAGACTTGTATTTGGTTCCGCTTCAACAAAATCAAGAATTTGCTCTTCTTGGACGACGTTGAGCGTAGAATGGCGTCCTCCCTTATTTAATCTGGGATTTAAATTACCTGTTTCCAGTAATCTCTGTTCAACCCGTCGTATAGTTTTTGCATCGGGGTGCCGTCGATTTGGGAATTTTACGGTATATGCTCTAGATGCAGCACTGGCATTATCATTATGCGCACCTAATACTTTTAACATATCAACATATTCTCGATTGGAATAATAACGTTCCATTTTTAAAACAAATAACCGTATGAAATTATACTTATACTTATTATGACAAAAGTTGACAGAACTAATAATTAACATTTAACATTACCATATGCTACAACCTATGCTACTCATTTGTTTTTAGCTGACTTCGTTTTTAATAAAGTTTAAACATTGAATGTTAGATCTTTGTTTTTTGTCAATAACTCTGTAACCATGGACATACCGTAATTTTTTTATTCTTACGTTTTAATTCGTTTTAGCCCTCCGATTCATATTCTGAAAGGACGGGCGTCAATTTTGAGACACCCTGTATAGTCATCTTCTGTTCCTGTTTAGAGTTTTTGTGAGGTTTCCTTTTTACCTCCTCACCTTTCTTGCATAAATAATCAGCTTTGATTTAAATCTTTTTTGCGTCTGATATTCACCAACAGTCAATCTGAAGGTTGCAGAATATTTCCATCCGATTTAGATATTTATTTTAGTTTAAGGAAAGACTCAAAATCAGCTAATTTTGGCTTTATTCAAAGCCGAAATGACAAAAAATCTTTAAACACTTCAAAAATTACGTTTCACTAATTCACAACGTTAGCTTTTTCAAATTACATGCAAAAAACATTGACAAAGGAATATTAACACACACTGCTTCTGCTTTTGGTTTTTTTATATTTATGTTTCTTCTCTTTTTCTTTATTTATCATTATTATCAAGTCTTGATTTAAAATTTAATAGAAACGTAATTATTGTTTTTGAATATTGTTAATGGCAGTTAATAAATGATAATGGGTTGTCATGTCAAGTTGCCATTAACCGTGAATAAATTCAGAATTGGTGGAAACGGTCCATCTTTAATTTTTTTGAAAATTTGTTAATTAATTGATTTTCTTTAAACGTAGTACCTATATTGGATGATATGGATGGATTTTTTACAAAAATAAAAAAATTTTGAATTTGCGAAACAATTTTTAATGCGTTTGAAATTTTTTTGCCATTTTAAAATTAGCTGAGTTTTGAGTCTTTCTTTATACCAAAAAAGAAGTACATACAGGGTGATTCCAAAATGGCAGATAAGCTCTCCAGTACGTTGTAGGGGATAATGATTGAAGTCAAGAAATAATGCTAAAAAAATTCCTAGCCGCTCAAACTTCAACGCGCTCTAGCATCAAAGCCGCGCGTCTGAGAATAAAACCTAAGAGATATAATTTGTAGGTAATTTGATGTAGTTTATATTCATATATATGCACTTTTCTCATAAAGTGCGTATTTTTCAAGTTATAAGCAAAAACCGAAACAAGTGCAAAAATCCACCTTTTCTAACCACCACCAAGTAAGCTGCCGCTTAGAGAGTGGCAGACCTACATCTATGGCCCTTATGGCGTGAAATGCTAAAATGGCTAGTGCGTCCAATAACACAGTAGCCAGTAATTTGAATGTGCAAAGTTTCTGTTTTCTATATATCGCCAGTGTAGACGTGTAATACTGGTTGAGACATTCGGTACTAATCTGCATACTGCATACATAAGGTAACCGTTCATTGCTTTTCCGCAATACAAAGACGAAAAACTACGATATCGAACAAAAATTCCTTGCTGAAATGTGTGTTGTGAAATATTTTAATGCAAGAAATATCGATTTCGAGACTAGAGACTAAGATTTATCCCCGTCTGCCTGGAAACACTTTATGTATAACATGGTATAACTGAAAAACGGTTTGAGCGGTGAATTTTGTCATAGACCAAATTGTAGTTTTAAACGAAAATTTCTCGATCTTCTAATGTATTAGACGTTTCACATTTTTTTTCCCGCAACAACACACGTCTTCTCTGACAGATTAAAATACCATCACCTTTAGATAATAGACTTTTGAAACAATATTGAAATTTAGCTAGTGGAAACAGACGAAAATATACAGAATTTATCTGTGTGTACATCTTCAAGTAGGTACATCTTTTTATTTAGGCGATGGATCTTTTGTTTAAAAATGCCAGTTCCACTTGGTTCTTTCAAGTCTCAAACACTTTCTAAACAAAAGTTTACAAAAACAAGCTACCAGCAGTTTAGCCGGTAAAATTTGTAGGTCTCGGGATATAACCTAATAATAGTACGATTAACTATTATTTCAATTAAATTGGAGTTAAATTGTTTAAATAAATAAATTTAATTTGGCAGGTTTATAGAGTATTTTATCCTCTACAATTTCAGTTTTGTCCATTTTTATCGAAAACCTATCTTATTTTGAGATAGTGATGCAATCGGATAAGCTATAAGAACTATTACAAGGAAATTGTCCAAGTCATCAAGGGCCATTGAATGTATTAGTAGAATATTTTTGATTTTCGCTCTCGCGCCCCCATTCAATTGGATTTACGCGCCATTTAGATCTGCGTATAGTGCGTACCTATAGTATTAGTTGTTATCACCGGTTTAAATTAAATATATTTCATTCGAGTTCCGTCGTGAATTATCACCATATCATATCAAAATTCACAAATGTATTATTAATTTAATTATCGATCTGGCGTCGATACATTTCCAACTTCCAATCGTTCTAGCAACGGTAGTTTATTTGTAAAAAAATTATCTAGTAGCGTTTGGGAACTTTTGTATTTTAACATTAATAAATAATTAATTATTATAATATTCAAATTCGAATTAAGAGCGGACAGTCGTATTATCAAAGTCAATAGATGGCAGCACGTGCTATTTCAGCCTTTTTTTATTTACCACATAACTATTATTCCGTCGAACAAATCATACCTACTAAATAAGAACTTCACGATATCGTAATTTTGAGAGTCGTGCATTGTAAAATAATACGGATACATTTTACTAATTAAAATTCACGCAATTCAAACAAAAATACAAAAATCTATTGACTTTGATAATACGACTGCTCACTCTTAACGGTTAACGGTTTTCCGAAAATTGTCCTCTAAAAGACATACTGAGTGAAACTATTCTTAACAATTGAATATTTTGTTTGAAGATATTATTTTACTCTTCTGCTTATTTCGGCGTGACATTGCTGTATAGACACCCTCTAAAATTGATTTCACAAAGTAGCAGCTGTTCAATTCATACTTTTGTTAAATGCATGGTAATTTTTGATCACTCGTTTACATTTCACAAATTAATTGAAATTCTAAGTTTAAAACTAGCTTTACCTTTTTACTGCACGATTTTATGGTAGTTAACAAGCCTATGGCCAATACGCATATTTCCAAAAACCAAAAACCGAAGAATGGGGTTAAAATCCGTTTAGAATCAAATGTGTTTGTAAATATTAAGACGTATCCACTTGTAACTAGTATCACTCCTTGAGTTTCGATGCATATGAGTAGTATTATAGCCGGTTTTCCAAATCCATTGAGAAGAAATTTTATCATATCGCGTAAAAGATTATGGCACCTATATAACACATTAATTTGATTCAACATTGAGTGGGTCAATTCATTCCCATTTAGAAGTATCAAATTGTTATGTATAAGATTGAATCGATTACGAACTAAATATATTATAAGAACCACTTGCGTCGAAAAGGATATTATAGAGAAATTTAGTAATATATGAAATAGTTTGTAGTAGACTAGCATATGCAATACGAAAAACAGCCAAAGACTAGTTCCCATAAAGAGAGTAAACACACTAGCCATATACGCATAAAATTGAAATAAATTGTAAGAGACAAAAAGGTTTTCATTTGCCAACATTGCATCAATTTGTGCAATGTTTTGATAGAACTTGTACCATTTATTACGGCTTAGATATATAAAAATGACGATAAAAATGATACTTAAACTGAATATAGTAACAAGTGAAAGAGAGATGGATTTTCTTAAAGTTGGATTTTCTTCGTGTAAAATTAAGAAATACATTATGAATGCAATTAAAACGTAAATCCCCATAATGAATGCTGAATATATCCAATCTTTATTACCGGGTGGTTTTATCACGTCGAATTTACGATTGAGAAATGAAAACGGAAATATTCCATTAATTTTAGATAAAATGTGGTTGTATTTGATTAACTCGCAAATTTCCGTAAAATAATAGTTTTGCAAATTTTTATCAACTTTGAATAGTTTGATCATTTCGGAGTAAGATTCATTCGGCATCTTCAATAAAATTACTACTGGTATTACTTTTATACAAATTAATTATGTGTTCGAAGTAATTACTAATTACCTACCTCTACCTATATTCACAAATGATTCGATTCGTCAATAATTATAATGTATAAAATGTGATAAAGAACAATATATTGTTTATCAATAAGTGATTTGATGACACTTGAGTAAATGTATGCTAAAGCTATTCAGGAATAATGTAATGAGTAATTTTAATGAAGTTCGGTAAGAACTTTCCATTCTTTTACTTTTCGGTTTTAGATTCCGCACATAGGGGTTGAAAATTCACCCTTGTAATTAATATATCGCAATTTGCTTGCGGCATTTTATTTAGACTATCAAGTAGCATCCATGTTCTTCGTTTGATAAGAATACGTTGATATTAACTGTGCCTTTTTAATTGTTTTCGATTCCGTACCTAGGGGTTGAAAATCCACCCTTGTAATTATTATATCGCAATTTGCTTGCGGCAGTATATTTAGACTATCAAGTAGCATCCATGTTCTTCGTTTGATAAGAATACGTTGATATTAACTGTGCCTTTTTAATTGTTTTCGATTCCGTACCTAGGGGTTGAAAATCCACCCTTGTAATTATTATATCGCAATTTGCTTGCGGCAGTATATTTAGACTATCAAGTAGCATCCATGTTCTTCGTTTGATAAGAATACGTTGATATTAACTGCGCCTATTTAATTGGTTTAGATTCCGCACCTAGGGGTTGAAAATCCACTCTTCTAATTAATATATCGTAATTTGCTTCTGGCAGTTTATTTGGACCATGAAGTAGCATCCATGTTCCTAGTTTGATAAGAATACGTTAATGTTAACTGTGCCTTTTTAAATGTTTTCGATTCCGTATCTAGGGGTTGAAAATCCACCCTTCTAATTAATATATCGTAATTTGCTTCTGGCAGTCTATTTAGACTATCAAGTAGCATCCATGTTCTTCGTTTGATAAGAATACGTTGATATTAACTGCGCCTATTTAATTGGTTTAGATTCCGCACCTAGGGGTTGAAACTCCACTCTTCTAATTAATATATCGTAATTTGCTTCTGGCAGTTTATTTGGATCACGAAGTAGCATCCATGTTCCTAGTTTGATAAGAATACGTTAATGTTAACTGTGCCTTTTTAATTGTTTTCGACTCCGTACCTAGGGGTTGAAAATCTACCCTTGTAATTAATATGTCGGAAAATGCTTCGGGCAAAAGGATTTTACCAAAAATATCAATTCCGATCAATTTATCGATTAATCGCCTTAGCCTAAGTGGCGGACGGTTTAAGAAATGGGATTTTTATAAAGAAATTTTCTCATTAAAATCTTGGCTGGGATTGTAAGTATTTTAATTTTTGCAAGTGGGAAACTCTGAACTTAAACATGTGCTTTTAGATACAAAGACATTCTGGAAATCAAATGCGACCTGCAAGAACTGTACTCGTTATGGACCTACTACTTAACAGTTCTGCTGACTAATGTTTGGATGTGTGGGTGAAGTTGAGCTAAAAATTCGGGCAATAGTTTAATTACTAATAAATTAAGTTCTAAACACTTGGTGAATTGTTTCAAAAATTTTATTAACATAAAGCTAACATGTTTTGGATCACAATAATATGATCCTTCTTCAGAGCTTATAAAGACTAAACTGAAGATTTTAAAAAGTAGCAACTTATATATGTAAACAAAACTAAGAGATAACAGAAAATTGAAAGTGAACATGTGCAAAACTCGAAATTTGGGAAAAAACCAAGATCATAAAAGTAAAAGTAAATAGTTTAATTAGTGAATTTAGAACCTGGTCCTGGTGGTCAAAATTCATTTTAGGATAATTATTATTTATTATGGAAAGGTGAAAGGTGGTCTTAGGTGTGGGAAAATATACGTAAATGAAGAATTTTAAACTCATAAAAAATCTCGAATTACTCGATTAAATAATAAGTTGCGTCAACCGTAAATACAGAGTTGTACGATGGGTTGCATATGTAAACGATTTAGAACTGATTTTACCGTCGAGTAAAAAGTAAAAAGCCACTTCCACTTGAAAGAAATGTCAATGTCAACGACATTTGTGTTTGCGGCTTCTAACCTTAGATTTTATTTTGAAAACTTCAGCTCGTTAACAAATTGCATACTAGATACCTACAAATACCGACAGTTAAAAGGAACCTCATAAAGGTAGGTGACGAAAGTTATAACGTTATAACCGTACTTCTGTTCATTTCTTTGTTATCAATTTGCGTGTTTTATAATTGCACGAACAGCAGTTTGAGTACATGAACGTGAAAGTTGCGTTGTAGTTGGAACAAATGTGCACACGTTAATGTGCTTCATGCACCAAATTGCGAGGTAGTGCATATAGATTGTGTTTGAGCAGATTCAAGCTTGTTCGACTAGGCGGTTCTCGGCCAAAGAGTGCAATTGTGAAACACGCCAATTATCACCCGTTGTAAGCGAAACTAATTGTTGGGCGGCTCTTGAAGTTCTCATAATTTCAGCAGTTATAGTTATAAACGTTTATCGTGTTTTGAAAATTGTTTGTTATAAGTGAAGTAATTCCACTGGTTGGCAAAGGAAATATTATTATTTATTATTGCTTATTCTGTATTCTAATCCAATAATGCATAATATACAAGCTATAGCATACTACGTGTTACACCGTAAATATTTTGTATTGGGAATTACCCTATTTTCGTTACGTAGTTGGTTAAAAGCCGATGGGAAGGTAGGAAGTATAAAAATGGATTTGGCTTATGGGAAATTTTCGTTGCTTGAAATTGGTACGTTATAGCCGAGAGTTCGTTACTAATGGGTTCGCTATAACCGAACTCTACTGTATGTAAATTGTAATGTAAATTAGTTGGGACTGTTTCTTTGTTCAAAATCGAAAAAAAAGAAGATGTCTTGCATAGGACTACTGGGCCCACCCTATTATTAGTCAGCGATTACTAA
Organism: Malthinus flaveolus; assembly: GCA_950108345.1. NCBI lineage: Eukaryota > Metazoa > Arthropoda > Insecta > Coleoptera > Cantharidae > Malthinus > Malthinus flaveolus. The sequence continues at coordinate 67,531,673 of OX467285.1, forward strand.
AGGGACAGTTTCACACTTTATTCGAGGATCTACTTTTTCACTCCAATAAATCTCCATAATAACGAATTTTAATAGACAAATATGAAAGAATTTACTGCATTTCATACAACAGAAAGGAAAACCACGTGCACAACGACAATTTTGTAGTTCATGTGCGCGCCCCTACTTAATTACGTTATTCTCATCTAGCCGCCGACTAGTCACAGACAATCGGGTCGGTTGATAGTAGGTGGAAAAATGGAACACGTTACATCTTTTATGTAGGCTCGTCATTTCAATCTTGTCGGTCACCGACTATCTGTCGTGTGCGTTAGCCCTAATACGTAGGCAATTATACTTCTACAAGTTAATTGTCTGTGAGTTTTTAAAAATTTAATTTACTCTCTCGTTATTACTTATATTTATGCTATTATTTGTTTTTAGGTAGTGAAATGGTATCCAAAGAGCAGTTTGGCAAACGTTGGGTTTCAGTACCACGGAGGAATCATTGCAGAAATTGATTGTATAAGTTGGTTTGGGCATCTGGGGAGAACACAATTCTAGTACATTAACACGAGACGATGGCATGAAATAATATAACAATGTACTAGCACTTTGTTAAAGAAAATTGAATGTTGACAAAAGGTAATTTCGCACATTTTGTTATTGTTAGGGCTTTAGCCTGGTAGTTGTCTACTTATGTTATTCAAAACATAGTTAGTAGAAATATGAAGCATGTAGGTACCTATGTACATTTGGACATATTTTCATTTTTACAAGTGGGAAACCTATAATTTAGTAGTTTTGTGTTTTTAGATACCAGTGAATACAAGGACATAATGGAAATCGAATATGGCCTGGAAAATGATTGAGAACTGGATTTGTAATAAGACCTACTTAACTGATCTACCGTCTAAATCGTCTTTGAGCAGATGTAATGGTTCAAGATTTTTGAACAGTGGATATTAGAGTGGGTGGATATTGTCTCCAGAGAAATCTCAAGTTTTTGAATGTTAGGGTTAAGTCGAGCTAATAATCCCTGGAGAATTAATTTCATTTATGAATTGAAAACTGACACTAAAATTATTTGTATTTTTTGATAGTATAATAACTTACGGTATTTACAATGAAAGAACGACAGGTGACACGATCAAAATTTTAATAGAAACGGAAGTTATATAAAGTGTCTGTAATAACCATTTCATTGTAAATTAGTCCGGACTGTTTTTTTGTTAAATTTATTAGTCTTGGACTGTTGCATTGATTTTATTTTAAAATAAATGAAAAGGATAAAAATCTACTCTTGGGGTGTGAACATCGAATCTGTGTGTACTCGTAGTAATAAGAGCACTAATGAAATATTTTGTAACAACAGCAAAGGATTGCCAAACATTATTCAGTAAGATGTTCCTTTGCTTATTAACTAATTTTGTTGTGTAACATATTGTCGTTCTTTGTCTTAATTAGGGAGGGCTGGTCAACCAGGGGTGTGAAGCATTAAAAGTTTCACAGAGAAGGAAGAAAAGTCTCGCAGAAGAGACGTCTCTCTCAGTTTATTAGTTAAAAGGATTTTAATTTTAAAAAACACTTCCACATAGTTTTATTTCTTTAATGTGATCACAGTTCCGAGTTCAAAACCGATAACAGTTTTTGTTACTCAAATACACAAAAATTGCATCTTGTTTTGGGCGTACAGTATCTCTGCTAAATCTTAAAGCGCTATTGTATTCTACGTCTATAAATTAATAATTCCTTCAATAAAGGTTACCTCGATTACCTGCATTAACTCCTCGTTTTCAGTTTCGTCAAACATCAAGAAAAAATAATAAGATGGCTTATTACATTACTTTTGCACATAAATTTTGTGAATGTGAGCATTTATTATTTATTAGTATGTTGAAACATAATTTCAAAATACGAGTATGAGGGCAATAATTGCAAATAATAAGTTTGCGGTATAATTTACGCCTGATATATCGACAACACTTTATACCTGCATGAATAATCTTTAATAATAGTAGTGGATTGTTGACGTGATTATAATTATTGATCATGCTCCGAAATACTGAATTGTGATTGGTTGATTTAGAGTTTGTGGTAGGGACGAGTAAATATAAGGCCGAGTTTCGTCATTATTTTAGATTGTTATCAACGCTTAAAATCTACGTCCGAGACTGAAATTTTGGTTTACTCGTGTGAAAAATCAACTTTTGATTTTGAAATTTTTTTCGATCCGAAGTTGTTCTTTACAGTACTCTGAATAAGTAAAAGCATATTTTAAACAAATCGTTTTATTAATAAGGCTTAATTATTAAATTATAATTTTTATTTTTGCCTTATAGTAATTGGCAATTTAGCTTTGGTATTCTCCGAACTTTATAAAACTCTAAGCTTTTAATAAGCAAATAAGTAAAATATGTAATTTGAAATAATTTAATTAAAATTAAATTCTAGTTTTGTTACAGGCACATTCTTGCGAGTTGTACTTTGTACTCCACCAGGCATCTTAACTGAAGAGTACCCACCCAGAACAAGAAGATTAAGGATAAATGTAAATTTTCATTCACAAACTTCTTTCAGTTTCCAAAACCGCAAATGGACACCCACAAGATAAATCAAGCTCAGTCGATACTTCTTTCTCTTCTGAAGAAATTGTAAAATTTGTATTTATGTAATTACTAATTAATGAGATGTTTTAGTTAAAATAAGATTTAATTATATAAATTGAGGTGTAAAAAATTTTCTTAGTTAATGAAGTTTAATTATTCTTTGTAAATAACATTTAAAACAAAATAAAGAGCGTCGAAATTATAATTAAGAGTTGTTTTATTTTTATAAAGTGATTTCAAAATGCTGTAAGCCATAATCTTACGCAATTAACGTATAACGTTGCAATGGGCAATAAATAAAAAAGATACGCACAGTTTACGCCTAAAATGCAGGCAACCGTCTAAGCACATGCCCTTATAAGGCAACAGAGCAACTCTGATATTAATTTACCGACACCTCCTTTAACTTCCTAATCTCCTTATACATCGATCCCAATTTAATAATTTTCACATTCACATTTTTCAAATATTTTTAAAACATTTTTCGTAAAAGGGCGAATTTTGAAAGTTTGATGACGCCAATTTGTAGCCCTCATAGGGACAAGTGTTCCTATTAAATATGAGCCCTTTTGGACCGGTAGTTTAGAAGATATTCGACTTTAAAGTTATTTTGAATGGTTTAATTCTTAAAATTTTATGCTTTACGTCGAATATCTTCTAAACTAGAGGACCAGCAGCGCCCAAATTTAACAAGTATATTCCCCGATAGTAGGGCTAAAAATTGGCACCCTCAGATGGGCGTAATTCCGATTTTTTTAAATTAAGTTTTTAAAAATTTCCTTCAATTTTTACAATTTTCGGGCAAGGTAGTAGGAGAGTAGAAGTGCGATAAGGTAATCGAAATAAATTAAAGAGAAATATTTATTTAAAAGCACCTGCCATTATGTTATGAAACGAGGCGTTATCGCTTGTATGATAAGCATGAGATTTTAAATTCATTTAAATAAATATTTCTCTTTAATTTATTTCCGACACCTTATCGCATTTCTACTCTCCTACTACCTTGCCCGAAAATTGTAAAATTTGAAGGAAATATTTAAAAACTTAATTTAAAAAAATCGGAATTACGCCAATCTGAGGGTGCCAATCTTTAGCCCTACTATCGGGGAATATACTTGTTAAATTTGGGCCCTGCCGGTCTTCTAGTTTAGAAGATATTCGAATTTAAAGTCTTTGGACTATTATAAGTTTTCAACTTTAATTTCATATTTTTAATTAAAGAAATTAATAATAGTTTTTTGGCGTTTATTTTTTTCAACATATAACAGTATACTAAATACAATAATTACAAGACAAAAATAAATTTAAAAATAATTTTTCATTGTGTATAAATAAGTACAAACTATTGTGTTAACGAAGCCTTCAAGTTTGAATATAAATAATACGATAATACATTAACAACAGAAGAGCAAAATATCAAACATTGTAAGTGCCTTCCAATCGAAAATACTGGTTTCTATTGCTGTGGTATGAATAAATAATTGTTCCATAAAAATTTGATTTCCTGCAATTAATATTCGACAAAATGATACAAAAGTCGCTACAGATACTCGGGACAATGCCCTTAACAACTTCCAAGAAAAAAAATTCAAAAAGTTGAACTTGATTTTCGACACGAGCAACCTAAAAATTTCGACTCGGAGCTAGATTTGAAGTAGAGATAAAAATCTAAACTATTGACGAAACTCGGCCTTATATTACCTGTTTCCCTACCAATAAAATTCAATCGACCAATCATATACAAACATTAATATCGTGTGATTCAGTAAACAATTCGAGTAAATCGTATGCGCTGGTGTATGAGGGGTTGCTTCAATGCTAGGCGCAATTTTATATTCGATCTTTAAACTTACGAAACTTAAAATTATACCAAGTAATTTAAAATTTAAGTACTTATACAGGATCACAGGGTGTAATTGAATACCCAGTACTAACTTTGACAAGCTGTTCTTTACATGGTTGTACAAAAGTTTCCATAAACAAAATCATTCTCTAAAAAGAAGTACTTCTAGTAAATATTGACTTTAAGTTTAATTTATATAGATAAAGCGCTTTGTACGAGGTTCTTGGTTATATGAATAAAAGACGAAAGTATTTCCTCGTATAATTATATTTTAGATCATCTCACACAACATGTTTCGGATTATAGTTTTTAATCCATCTTCAGGTGTGACTACAAGGTTTTATGAAGTTAGGTGTTACTTGCTTGTTGATGCATTGGTTTAGAAACCACATGTGTTGCTCATCGCGGTTCTTCAATTTTCTTTGTCTTATGTAGTAACTAAGCGATATGGGCATACCTGCCATTATTTAATAGTGGACCAACTGTTGAAAAATATAACTAAAAGAACCACATCGATTTATTGATTATTCTAAAACTTGTCAACGAAAACTCGCAAGTCAAAATTTGTCTTAAGGTACATCCGAACACATTAAAGTCACTTTAACTATAATGTAGTAGTATCTCTTTAGAGAGCAATCTCTCCTTGGGGAATGACTTTACGACATCATTACGAGAACTTTGCCCGCAGTTATACAAGGAACCACCTGTTACAGTTTATAATAGATATTCAGTTACTCATAAAATGTACACATCTCTTTGTAAAATTAATAACCTAATTAAAACACTTGATAATTTTGGTGAGATGTTTCTTACATGGTTGGAAATAAGAAAGTTTCCACAAGCATAAAATCATTCTCTAAAAAGTTGTTGCCCTTTAAAGAGCTACTTATAGTAAATACTGACTTTTATTTATAGTGGACCAGTATTTATCAATTAAAAAATTATAACAAAAAAAACACATCAATACGTTAATTCTCAAGTTTATCAACGAAAGCTCGCAACTCAAATTCTGTCTTCAAATGGATCTGAAAATGTTAAAGTCAGTTTTACTATCTCTTTAGAGAACCCTCTACCTAGAGAATGGTTTTAGAACATGATTATAAGAAATTTGCCAGCAATCTTTTTTTTCATTTCTTCCTTCAAGTTAATTCTCTGTAGTTATATTATTTTATTAATTATATATTATTGTTGTTGATTACTTAATCATATAAGAAACCACCCCTAAAAATTTATAATAGGTATTCAGTTATTTATAAAATGTACACGCCTTTTTATAACATTAATATCTTATTCATGAACTATTTAATAATTATAAGTTATTATAACACTTTGTAACTATTTTGACAATTTTGGCCATGTATGAATGTTACATGGTAAAGGACGAATAGAATAACGTTTACACTAACTCAGTATACAGTGTGTCCGGGGATAGGTGGAACACGGGCGATCTCGCTTATTAGTGATTTTATCAAAAAATATTACTCTTTGTAAAAGTTTTTGATTGTTCCAAAATTAATATTCACAGTTTCATTTCTGTAGATTTTTATACAGGGTGGTATTTATTAGCGTTTCTCTAAAATTATACATCAGTAAACTACTCTTATTTTAAGAGAAAAATAAAAAAGTCATAACAAAAAATTATTCCTACGCCGATTTCTTATTCAGATATAAATATTGAAACCGATACGGCACTTTTCATATTTTCAAAAATTTCGATGTAACGACGTTTCAAGCTGCGTATTTTGAATTTCGCCAAGGAATTGTAAAGATGTATGAATATAAGGAGCACTTATATTGAGTAGTAATTATTATTTATTTGTTTGTTTTGATCTCTAATAAAAATTTTTTATGAATTTGTTAATAAAAAAATGTTGAAATCGTTTAAAAATATTAAAAGTACCGCATCGTTTTCAAATTTTATATTTGAATAAAACATGAGCGTACGAATAATTTTTTGTTATGAATTTTTGATTTTTCTTTTCAAAATTTTCCTAGTTTACTAGTGTATAATTTTCGAGAAACGCTAATAAAAACCACCCTGTACAAAAATCTGCAGAAATGAAATTTCGAATATTAATTTTGGAACAAGCAAAAACTTTTACAAAGAGTAACATTTTTTGATAAAATCGCTAATAAGCGAGATCGTCCGTGTTCCACCTATCCCCGGACACACTGTATATATCACTACAACATTGTAGTTAAACGGACACATTTTTTGAACAGGAATACCTCTTAATTCTAGAGTCGATTAAAGCAATTGCAACTTTTTCTCAGGCGTTAGAATTATAAGAATAACCAGCTGCTCTTCATTTAGTGCTTTGTAAAAAATTAAACTGTGAGCATTAAAAATATATCAAACATTAAAAGCTTATACTATTTCTTAAAAGACTAATTTTCGTCCTACTTGGTAGTCCATCATTTCAGTTAGCCTGAAATATACAGGGTGTTTCCCATAAGTGCGTCATAACTTCAGGGGCTGTTACAAGAACTCAAAAGAAGTCGTTTGACCCCAATTTTCTTATACCGAAAGTTCCTCCATTCAGAGTTACAGGGTGTTTTAGCTGAAATTTTCAAATTTTTAAAAATTTATTGTGGCGAAACAAAAGCAGTTGAGAAAATAATTTTTGTGGAGATGCCTTATGTATTTTTAAGTCTATGAGATAGATGTGGTACTTTTGTTTTTCAACTGCCAATATGGCGGATTCAAGATGGCGCTCATCGAAATATTAATGGGATTGCAATAAAATATTAGATACATGGGTTTCTTGAAAATTTGTCGACAAATCTGAAATTAAAATTTTAAAATTAAAAAAAAAATGACAAACGGGTAACCTGAGAAAAAAATTTTTTTTTTTCAAATTTTATTAAAATAAATTATACTGTTAGGTTCTTTCAAATATTGGCTTTCGAACTATCGAGTCAGATTTTCAAAATTTCATCTAGAAAAACAAATACAGCTATTTGAAAATACTTATATCAGTACAAATACAAATAATAATAATAATAATAATATCATTTATTTCGCCAACAAGTACAATCCGAGTACAATCATCAATCACAACGACCGAAATAAATGATTAAGAGGGAAAATATTTTATAAAGTAGGCACTTGATTGTAAAATTTATAAATTGATTACTTTCAAATAACGGTATTTTTTTTCTAGATCGAATTTTGAAATTCTGGCTCGATAGTTCGACAGCCAATATTTGAAAGTACCCACAGTGTAATTTTCATCAAATTGGGTAAGAAGAATTTTTTCGCTCAGGTTACGCGTTTGTCATTTTTTTTTTAATTTTGAAATTCTAATATCAGATTTGTCGACAAATTTTCAAGAAACCCATGTATCCAAAATTTTATTGCAATCCCATTAATATTTCGATGAGCGCCATCTTGAATCCGCCATATTGGCAGTTGAAAAACTAAAGTACCACATCTATCTCATAGAGTTAAAAATACATAAGGCATCTCCACAAAAATTATTTTCTCAACTGCTTTCGTTTCGCCACAATAAATTTTCAAAAATTTGAAAATTTCAGCTAAAACACCCTGTAACTCTGAATGGGGGAACTTTTGGTATAAGAAAATTGAGGTCAAACGACTTCTTTTAAGTTCTTGTAACAGCCCCTGAAGTTATGACGCACTTATGGGAAACACCCTGTATTTCTTTATGGGCAGGTTTCCATTTGAAGCGATGGCACCATACGTTCAGAGAATCCTTCGGATCAAACCTATATAAAATAATGACTACAATTAATTATTATTTTAATAAAAGTAGAAATTATGCTTAGGGGGATCAATAAAAATTGAAGGGCCCTATTGTAGGTATATGTCGTTTTTAGAACTATGTTAATTAGTGACGCATATTATCATCATTGTCTAAAGATTATTACTATGTGATTCTGTCCAAGTTGAATAAAGATAAGTTTAAACGTAAAAAGGGCACATAATTCGAAATTATTACCCTTCTCCAATCGTATATTATTAGTATTACATAGTTGCTTTAAAAGACTTAACAATATTAATTTTATTTACACGTGGTATTTAACGACCGCTTCAACTACACAGGTTATTAACAAACGCAGCCTACAGCTTTAGATGGGTTCCGAACCACCCGGGGCAAGCCATTTGACACATAAGACAAATCTAGTGGTGTCAGCCGGTCTCGAACCATCCAGATCTGAATTCAATGCTCGGCTTGCTTGCCCACCCTGACCCTTAAGAATATTATTGTTAAGATTAATTACATTAACATTACGACTCTCCATACGAAAACTATTTATACTAGTAATTCATAATGTGTAATTTTGAGATATCGAGTTTTAATCTTTCAATGGTTGCTATTGTAATTGATGGTAAAATTACGAGTAAATAAAATTTTTTCGAACTCACTAAAAGACTAACAACCAAGAGTATACCAGTCCGAACGAGTTGCAAATGGAGAAGCTACATGTAGTCAAATTGTTGTATAGTCGCGCTAGCTACTCTCTTGATCAAAGTTATGGGCTGCCAAAGTTGAGAGTAAAAGATCGATTATTTGACTAATTTAACAAAAAAACAGTCCCAAATAATTTACATTAAAATTTAAATACAGTAGAGTTCGGTTATAGTAAACCCGTTAGTAACGTACTAATTTCAAGAAACAAAAATTTCCTCGTAAGCCAAATGCAGTATTTTACTTCCTACCTTCTTATCGGTTTTCAACAAACTTTCGAAAAAAGCCAACGAAATTTTCCATAAAGTAGAGCATTATTTTCCTGTTATAACGAAAATAGGGTAATTCCCCGATACAAAATCCCGACAAAATATTTACGATGTAATACGTAGTATAATATAGCTTTTATGCAATATCGGATTAGAATACAGAATAAGTTATAAAGAATAATATTTCCTTTGCCAATCAGTGGAATTACTTCACTTATAACAAACAATTTTCAATACATAATATAAACGTTTATAATTATTATAACTGCTGAAATTATGAGAACTTCATAAGCCGCCCAACAATTAGCTTCGGTTACAACGGGTGATAATTGGCGTGTTTCATAATTGCACTCTTTGGTCGAGTACCGCATAGTCAAACAAGCTTGAATCTGCTCAAACACTCAAACACAATCTACAATATGCAGTACCTCGCGATTCGGTGTATGAAGCACAATTGGGTTATTTTAACACATATGCACATTTGTTCGAACTACAATGCAAGCAATGCAACTTTCACGTTCATGTACTCAAACTGCTGTTCGTGCAATTATAAAACACGCAAATTGATAACAAAGAAATGAACAGAAGTACGGTTATAACGTTATAACTTTCGTCACCTACCTTTATGAGGTTCCTTTTAACTGTCGGTATTTGTAAGTAACCAGCATGCAATTTGTTAACGAGCTGGAAGTTTTCAAAATAAAATCTAAGGTTAGAAATATATATATTGGGATGTTCCGTGGGTTAGAAACAGCAAACACAAATGTCATTTTCCAAGCCATATTCGATTTCCATTATGTCCTTGTATTCACTGGTATCTAAAAACACAAAACTACTAAATTATAGGTTTCCCACTTGTAAAAATGAAAATATGTCCAAATGTACATAGGTACCTACATGCTTCATATTTCTACTAACTATATTTTGAATAACATAAGTAGACAACTACCAGGCTAAAGCCCTAACAATAACAAAATGTGCGAAATTACCTTTTGTCAACATTCAATTTTCTTTAACAAAGTACATTGTTATATTTTTTCATGCCATCATCTCGTGTTAGTGTACTAGAATTGTGTTCTCCCTAGATGCCCAAACCAACTTATACAATTTCTGCAATGATTCCTCCGTGGTACTGAAACCCAACGTTTGCCAAACTGCTCTTTGGATACCATTTCACTACCTAAAAACAAATAATAGCATAAAAATATAAGTAATAACGAGAGAGTAAATTAAATCTTTTAAAACTCACAGACAATTAACTTGTAGAACTATAATTGCCTACGTATTAGGGCTACCGCACACGGCAGATAGTCGGTGATCGACAAGATTGAAATGACGAGCCTACATAAAAGATGTAACGTGTTCCATTTTTCCACCTACTCTCAACCGACCCGATTGTCTGTGACTAGACGGCGGCTAGATGAGAATAATGAAATTAAGTAGGGGCGCACACATGAACTACAAAATTGTCGTTGCGCATGTGGTTTTCCTTTTCATTGCTTCACTTTCTATTGTATGAAATGCAGTAAATTCTTTCATATTTGTCTATTAAAATTCGTTATTATGGAGATTTATTGGAGTGGAAAAGTAGATCCTCGAATAAAGTGTGAAACTGTCCCTTTAGTAATCGCTGACTAATAATAGGGTGGTCCCAGTACTCCCGTGCAAAACATCTTTTTTCGATTTTGAACAAAGAAACAGTCCCAACTAATTTACATTAAAATTTAAATAAAGTAGAGTTCGGTTATAGCGAACCCGTTAGTAACGAACTCTCGGCTATAACGTACTAATTTCAAGCAACGAAAATTTCCCGTAAGCCAAATCCATTTTTTACTTCCTACCTTCCTATCGGCTTTTAACCAACTTTCGGACAAAGCGAACCAAATTTTCCATAAAGTAAAACGTTAGTTTCCTGTTACAACGAACTACGTAACAAAAATAGGGTAATTCCCGATACAAAATCCCTACAAAATATTTACGGTGTAACACGTAGTATGCTATAGCTTGTATATTATGCATTATTGGATTAGAATACAGAATAAGCAATAAATAATATTATTTCCTTTGCCAACCAGTAGAATTACTACACTTATAATAAACAATTTTCATAATACGATAAACGTTTATAACTATAACTGCTGAAATTATGAGAACTTCAGGAGCCGCCCAACAATTAGTTTGGATTACAACGGGTGATAATTGGCGTGTTTCACAATTGCACTCTTTGGTCGAGAACCGCCTAGTCGAACAAGCTTGAATCTGCTCAAACACAATCTATATGCACTACCTCGCAATTTGGTGCATGAAGCACATTAACGTGTGCACATTTGTTCCAACTACAACGCAACTTTCACGTTCATGTACTCAAACTGCTGTTCGTGCAATTATAAAACACGCAAATTGATAACAAAGAAATGAACAGAAGTACGGTTATAACTTATAACTTTCGTCACCTACCTTTATGAGGTTCCTTTTAACTGTCGGTATTTGTAAAGATTCAGTATGCAATTTGTTAACGAGCTGGAAGTTTTCAAAATAAAATCTAAGGTTAGAAGCCGCAAACACAAATGTCGTTGACATTGACATTTCTTTCAAGTGGAAGTGGCTTTTTACTTTTTACTCGACGGTAAAATAAGTTCTAAATCGTTTACATATGCAATCCATCGTACAACTCTGTATTTACGGTTGACGCAACTTATTAGTTAATCGAGTAATTCGAGATTTTTTATGAGTTTAAAATTCTTCATTTACGTATATTTTCCCACACCTAAGACCACCTTTCACCTTTCCATAATAAATAATAATTATCCAAAAATGAATTTTGACCACCAGGGCTAGGTTCTAAATTCACTAATTAAACTATTTACTTTTACTTTTATTATCTTGGTTTTTTCCCAAATTTCGAGTTTTGCACATGTTCATTTTCAATTTTCTGTTATCTCTTAGTTTTGTTTACATATATAAGTTGCTACTTTTTAAAATCTTCAGTTTAGTCTTTATAAGCTCTGAAGAAGGATCATATTGTGATCCGAAACATGTTAGCTTTATGTTAATAAAATTTTTGAAACAATTCACCAAGTGTTTAGTACATAATTTATTAGTATATTAGTAACTAGAGCTAAATTGGCCCTTCGGGCCAATAGCTCTAGGTCGGCCCTGCGGGCCTCCGCTCGGCCCTACGGGCTCTCGCGCGGGCCTACGGCCCTTAACAGGGGCTCGGCCCTGCGGGCCTCGCGTCGGTTCTTCGAACCTCGATTCTCGGCCCTACGGGCCTCGTTCGTCGGGCCTTCGGTCCTCCAGGCGCAGAATACCGTATTCTATATTTGTTCTGTACGTCAAGCTTGCCAATTATCAGCTGGAAATCAATATTCGATGTAGTCAGCCTTTTTACGTCGTGGATCTGTAAAATAGCTTTACACAGGGTGATTTATTAGTTCACAGACAAAAGTTGTCATATGAAAGCTCGCGCTATATGAAAGCGCGCTGAATAGTTCTAGGTCGGCTCTTTCGGGACTCCCCTTGGCCCTACGGGCATTAGCACGGGTCTGCGGCCCTTAATAGTTTATTTTATTGGTTTAGACTTGTTTTGTTTCTCTTCGATCCGAATTACAGCTTTTTCTGGCCATCCAGGTAAATACACGAATATGTAAGTTGTAGGTACCTACTTCACTTTGGTACAAAATAAAGAATATCGCGTTGGTGCTTTCTTCGCGCATCAAATTTGCCAATTGTCACGCACAAATTAAATTAAATTAAAATAATTTATTATTTTGAGGTTACGATGTTTTAAAAAAACAATAATTTATAACTCCGCCCACTACTGTAGAATTAGTACTTAAAACTTCAAAATAAATTCGAATGTCAAAAAATGACAGTGTGGACATTTTTTCTTAAAGACGTTCATGCGCTACTCAAAAGTCAAATGAGTACTTCTATTCACGTAATTTATTCAGGACTGAAGAAAAAATTTAAAATATATCAATTCCAACTACTTGAAGGGAGTCAAGTTACTTGACTAATCTGAACGACGCTTTACTCTGTTACTAAAATAAAGTTAAAACGTACTACCTTAATTCATTCCTAATTTTGAATTCTGCATAATTTTTGTCTCTTTCAATTTTACTCTTAAACCATTAGGGAAGCAACAATCATTGGTTCTGTTTATTTTATTGGTTTAGACTCGTTTTGTTTTTCTTCGATCGGAATTACAGCTTTTTCTGGCTATCCAGGTAAATAATATATAAATTGTAGGTTGGTGCTTTCATCGTGCATCAAATTTGCCAATTCGTTCCGAATTAAAGCTTTTTCTGCTTATAAGAAACTCCGATTTTGGACAATTAAATTACTTCATGTATGTTAATAGTAATAATCCAGATAAATATACGCATATGTAAGTGCTTCAATGTAAACATAATGTAACTAATAAGCAAGTACTCCAATTATAAATACTTACTAATACTCATTTTGTATATTTCGTTTAAAACAAACATCCAATTTTAACGTTAATCATTTTTGACAATCGAATTTATTTTGATGTTTTAAATAATTCAACAATAGGCGACTTATGAATTGCCACTAATTTATAACAACGTAACCTCAAAAAATAATAACCTTAATAGTCGAAATTGTCGTCGTTTATCAGCACGCGCAAGTACCGTATACTTTTTGCTCGAAAATCGGTTCTTTTATTTATCGGCGTCAAATGATAAATTAATTTCGTTTATTAACACATTTTTGCAAATCTAGGAATTCTTTCTATAATTTTCCGTTGTGCGCTACCCCGATTTGGCCCCGTAGCCAAATTACGAATCCTCGAAATTGCGTCTTCGCAAAAGCTATTAGAATTGGTCGACCTGCAGGTTGCGGGCCCGCCACTCTACCGCCCGTAACTTTAGCCGCCCCTCGAAACTATCCAATTTTTTTGCCAAACCGCCTCTTTCCGCACGATTTAAAAATTTACCAAAAAACCGCCCGCAACCTCTTCGAACCAGTAGATTTCACTTTTTGATCCAAGAGGGCCTTTTAACTACGGAAATCAGTAAAGTAAGTTTATATATATGGACTAGAGCTAGATCGGCCCTGCGGGCCGATAGCTCTAGGTCGGCCCTACGGGCCTTCGCTCAGGCCCTCCGGGCCTTCGCTTAGGCCCTCCGGGCCTCCTGCTCGGCCCTGCGGGCCTCGCGCGGGCCTACGGCCCTTAACAAAGGGCTCGGCCCTGCGGGCCTCGCCTCGGGCCTACGGCCCTCGTTTGTCGGGCCTTCGGCCCTCGAGGCACAGAATACCGTATTCTATACTTGTTCTGTACGTCAAGCTTGCCAATTATTACCTAGAAATTAATATTCGATGTAGTCGGTATTTTTACTTCGTGAGTCTGCAAAATACCTATACACAGGGTGATTTATTAGTTCACAGACAAACTTTGTCATATGAAAGCTCGTGTAATGTTAAAGAAAAATATCATTGTACATTTGTCCGATTTCACGACTTCAAAACTTAATGCAGAACAGACGAATGTAATAAATATCAACAAAAATAGGTGGCTTATAACTTATAACAAACAAAAATACGCATGTCAGTTTGCTGTTATAGTGTTGTTGATTAAAACAGCAGCCCTTCCATTGCAACAACAGCAACAACAATAGACAAAAAGTACATCGGCATATTTTAGAGTGCTAAATTGTGTATTATTATTGGTTGTTTTTTGTTCTAAGCCTACTTTTTTTGATATTTGGTAAATTGGCTGTAGTAAACTTTGAAGCGATCCAATTTCTTAAATAAGTGCAATCGGGCATAGTATGTTCAAATAATTTTTTTGTCTTAAAATTACACAAACTTTCATACAGTAAAGTCGGTAAGCTAATAAATCACTCTGTATAGATCAGCTTTTAGGGTCTCCGGTTGACCATACGTGTACCCGTGTAATGTGTAAATATTACTGTAAGATTGAAAACTGCAGCGGATGAAGGAGCTATGTACATCTAAAATAACATTCTCAATGGAAGAAGGTGTTATGGGCACACATAACTCCTTTTTTACAATATGAATGCCATAAAAAGAATACAATTCTCGGTGTGAATGAAGGTGCTATGTAACGTAGATAGCACTTTCATTCATAATGATAATGTAAACTATTAATTGTCAGTGATAAAAGTTATTTTACGTTTTTCTTATTGTTTAACAACCTTAACTTGCATGAAATCATACAAAAATCAAAGGTATTCAATTATTGGGTTAAATTAAGTTAAAAAATATTAAATTTGCGCTTCTTCAAAGTTTATTTTATAGGCACCTTCCTAATCTAATCAGTTTTGCAATGCACGTTTAAATAAATATATACAAAACTGTTTGATTCCCTACTGAAAACTGATAAATATTTTTTTGTTTTAATTTTGAAACACCCAACTATGAATGAAGGTGTTATGTAACCCAATATAAATCACTCGGTAATTTATATCCCGAAAATACTCCAACATTACATCCTAAAGTACTCTGTGCACCTTACTGAACAACCTCATAAAAGACCGAGAAGCAAAAAACTCGATTTAAATTACAATTTTACTACATCAAACAGATTAAATAGATCAAATAGAATAAAAAGCTATCGAATAAGTACAAATATGGAGTAATATACCACTTCCAAGCTACCCGATAGGTTAAAGATAGTTACCCGATTGAATCGAAGCCGTAAGATTCTTAAGACTGCATAAACAGAAATTTATAATTTGGTTTTTTGCACTACCTAAATTGAAACAGCTATTTGCATTAATTTTGTTACTTTCCTTGCTGCAGTTGTTTCCATACACTGTATCACCTTACTTAATATACCAATATATCACTTCCAAGCTACCCGAGAGGTTAAAGATAGTTACCCGATTGAATCGAAGCCGTAAGATTCTTAAGACCGCATAAACAGAAATTTATAATTTGGTTTTTTGCACTACCTAAATTGAAACAGCCATTAGCATTAATTTTGTTAATTTCCTTGCTGCAGTTGTTTCCATACACTGTATCACCTTACTTAAAACACCAATTAATTCTAACGTTAATAATATTTGAAAAAGATCCAAAGCTTTAAAATTCGTTTACTTAGACACTAACATCACAACTCGATGGTGTCGATAGCTCGAAAAAGAGTAATCGTACTCTAAACTCCCTTTAAAATACCATCAGAATATAAAAATTTCAATTTTAGTCACTCACTTTCTCTTCGACTAACAAAATCGAAATAGCCACTTGTACTAATGTTGTCGGTACGGTTGCCAATAGCTGTTTCGATACACCGTATAATCTTCCGAGAGGCTTTTTAACTGTTCCGAAGACAATACAGTGGATCGTAGCAGCTGCGGACCATAAAACTGAAAATTTGAATGCAAATGGCTATTCCAATTTAGTCGGTACAAAAATCAAACTCGATTTGCACACAGTAAACACGCCGAATCTATTAAGAACTTATTAATTGCGCCAAATTTATCTTCCATCGAGCAGTAAAGATGTCGAATTAACATCTCGACTGAAATGTCCCATTTTTAATTTAACACAAATAATTTTAATTTAACACTCTTCGATAACCTTATTTTCGAGTCGAAACGACCCATAACAAATTTTACTTGACTCGAAATAACACATACCACGTAACAAAGACAATAAATGTCTCGGACCCATAGATCGTAGAGTTTCCAGATGCACAAAAAAAAATTATGTATGTCTCCAAATGCACTTCCCACCGATTCAGCACGACGTTTTGAATAATAATTTCGACTTAATATCATATTTATCCGATTAAAACGGCTAAATTTTAAGAACAATAATTTACATTTAATAAGCTGTCATAATATATTATAACCTTATTGTCATGTCGGTATTGCAGATTTCCACGTTATAAAATTAATGCGAAAAAAATGTCCCCCCGCGAGCGGGAAACTAAAAAAGAAGTACAAACGTGCGTTCACGAAACACGTCCCGTGGTCAAAAGGGCCGTATTAAATTTAAAAAGTGGTTTTTATTGCAAAAACGTGCAAACGCGAAATGTGAACGAACCTTCGAGTCTCGATAAAGTGAATGCTCCACAAATGAAATTTGATTGTTTTCGAAATTTACGTCAAAATTTGCAATATTTTCCGAGTTCGCATACTCTCGAAGTTCTCCGAGGTTTTCGAATAATTTTCCCGTGCGCACGAGCTCGATTAAGGCCCCCAGCCGCAATTCCAACGCCCAAAAAACTTTCCCCGATTTTTGCGAGTCGCTTGTGGCGCTCGTAGGTTTTTTTCATACTTTTCGCTCTCCCCGGGCCCCCCGACCGCCGATCCGCCCCAAAAAATTATCCCAGCCTCTCCCGCCGGTCCCCGAATTTCCGAGCTCAAAATTTTCCCAAAATTCGCCCCCCTTCCCCCCAAACCGAAAAACCGTTTTTTTGATCAACTCTTGCTTAATTATCATCGGAAATCAGTTCTGGAGCTTTATAAATAGTAACTAGAGCTAGATCGGCCCTACGGGCCGATAGCTCTAGGTCGGCCCTGCGGGCCTCCGCTCGGCCCTACGGGCTCTCGCGCGGGCCTACGGCCCTTAACCCTGGGGCTCGGCCCTACGGGCCTCGCGTCGGTCCTTTGGACCTCGATTCTCGGCCCTGCGGGCCTCGTTCGTCGGGCCTTCGGCCCTCCAGGCACAGAATACCGTATTCTATACGTCAAATTACACAAACTTTTATATAGTAGTAAAGTTTGTCGGTAAGCTAATAAATCACCCTGTATAGGTCAGCTTTTAGGGTCTCCGGTTGACCATACGTGTTCCCGTAGGTCAATCTTAGCTTATTGTACCTATACCAATAGGTACTAACTTATTGATAGAGAAAAATATTCTAATTTAGATGTTTTTTGAAATTAATTGTTGATCAACTATTAATAATTGCACTGTGAATATAATTGAAGACACGAGTGGATAAAGGTGTTATGTAACATTTAAAAAAAAAGACTTTTTTTACTGAATGAAGGTGTTATGTACTCTTCTATCGCATGGCACCTTTCAAAATGTGTAGTATTACTGTAAGATTGAAAACTGCAGCGGATGAAGGAGCTATGTACATCTAAAATAACATTCTCAATGGAAGAAGGTGTTATGGGCACACATAACTCCTTTTTTACAATATGAATGCCATAAAAAGAATACAATTCTCGGTGTGAATGAAGGTGCTACGTAACGTAGATAGCACTTTCATTCATAATGATAATGTAAACTATTAATTGTCAGTGATAAAAGTTATTTTACGTTTTTCTTATTGTTTAACAACCTTAACTTGCATGAAATCATACAAAAATCAAAAGTATTCAATTATTGGGTTAAATTAAGTTAAAAAATATTAAATTTGCGCTTCTTCAAAGTGTATTTTATAGGCACCTTCCTAATCTAATCAGTTTTGCAATGCACGTTTAAATAAATATATACAAAACTGTTTGATTCCCTACTGAAAACTGATAAATATTTTTTTGTTTTATTTTGAAACACCCAACTATGAATGAAGGTGTTATGTAACCCAATATAAATCACTCGGTAATTTATATCCCGAAAATACTCCAACATTACATCCTAAAGTACTTGTGCACCTTACCGAACGGTTGTTCCTCATAAAAGACCGAGAAGCAAAAAACTCGATTTAAATTACAATTTTACTACATCAAACAGATTAAATAGATCAAATAGAATAAAAAGCTATCGAATAAGTACAAATATGGAGTAATATACCACTTTGAAGCTATCCGATGGGTTAAAGATAGTTACCCGATTGAATTGAAGATCGAAGCCGTAAGATTGTTAACATCGCATTAACAGAAATTTATAATTTGGTTTTTTGCACTACCTAAATTGAAACAGCCATTTGTATTAATTTTGTTACTTTCATTGCTGCAGTTGTTTCCATACACTGTATCACCTTACTTAATATACCAATATATCACTTCCAAGCTACCCGATAGGTTAAACTTAGTTACCCGATTGAATCGAAGCCGTAAGATTCTTAAAACCACATAAACAGAAATTTATAATTTGGTTTTTTGCACTACCTAAATTGAAACAGCTATTTGCATTAATTTTGTTACTTTCCTTGCTGCAGTTGTTTCCATACACTGTATCACCTTACTTAATATACCAATATATCACTTCCAAGCTACCCGATAGGTTAAAGATAGTTACCCGATTGAATCGAAGCCGTAAGATTCTTAAAACCGCACAAACAGAAATTTATAATTTGGTTTTTTGCATTACCTAAATTGAAACAGCTATTTGCATTAATTTTGTTACTTTCCTTGCTGCAGTTGTTTCCATACACTGTATCACCTTACTTAATATACCAATATATCACTTCCAAGCTACCCGATAGGTTAAAGATAGTTACCCGATTGAATCGAAGCCGTAAGATTCTTAAAACCGCACAAACAGAAATTTATAATTTGGTTTTTTGCACTACCTAAATTGAAACAGCTATTTGCATTAATTTTGTTACTTTCCTTGCTGCAGTTGTTTCCATACACTGTATCACCTTACTTAATATACCAATATATCACTTCCAAGCTACCCGAGAGGTTAAAGATAGTTACCCGATTGAATCGAAGCCGTAAGATTCTTAAGACCGCACAAACAGAAATTTATAATTTGGTTTTTTGCACTACCTAAATTGAAACAGCCATTAGCATTAATTTTTTTAATTTCCTTACTGCAGTTGTTTCGATACTCAACCTTACCCTAAACTCCCTTTAAAATACCATCAGAATATAAAAATTTCAATTTTAGTCACTCACTTTCTCTTCGACTAACAAAATCGAAATAGCCACTTGTACTAATGTTGTCGGTACGGTTGCCAATAGCTGTTTCGATACACAGTATAAACTTCCGAGAGGGTTTTTAACTGTTCCGAAGACAATACAGTGGATCGTAGCAGCTGCGAACCATAAAACTGAAAATTTGAATGCAAATGGCTTTTTCAATTTAGTCGGTACAAAAATCAAACTCGATTTGCACACAGTAAACACGCCGAATCTATTAAGAATTTATTAATTGCGCCAAATTTATCTTCCATCGAGCAGTAAAGATGTCGAATTAACATCTCGACTGAAATGTCCCATTTTTAATTTAACACAAATAATTTTAATTTAACACTCTTCGATAACCTTATTTTCGAGTCGAAACGACCCATAACAAATTTTACTTGACTCGAAATAACACATACCACGTAACAAAGACAATAAATGTCTCGGACCCATGGATCATAGAGTTTCCAGATGCACAAAAAAAATTTATGTATGTCTCCAAATGCACTTCCCACCGATTCAGCACGACGTTTTGAATAATAATTTCGACTTAATATCATATTTATCCGATTAAAACGGCTAAATTTTAAGAACAATAATTTACATTTAATAAGCTGTCATAATATATTATAACCTTATTGTCATGTCGGTATTGCAGATTTCCACGTTATAAAATTAATGCGAAAAAAATGTCCCCTCGCGCGCGGGAAACTAAAAAAAAAGTACAAACGTGCGTTCGCGAAACACGTCCCGTGGTCAAAAGGGCCGTATTAAATTTAAAAAGTGGTTTTTATTGCAAAAACGTGCAAACGCGAAATGTGAACGAACCTTCGAGTCTCGATAAAGTGAATGCTCCACAAATGAAATTTGATTGTTTTCGAAATTTACGTCAAAATTTGCAATATTTTCCGAGTTCGCATACTCGCAGACGTCTCCGAGGTTTTCGAATAATTTTCCCGTGCGCACGAGCTCGATTAAGGCCCCCAGCCGCAATTCCAACGCCCAAAAAAATTTCCCCGATTTTTGCGAGTCGCTTGTGGCGCTCGTAGGTTTTTTTCCCTCATTTCGCTCTCCCCGGGCCCCCCGACCACCGATCCGCCCCAAAAAATTATCCTAGCCTCTCCCGCCGGTCCCCGAATTTCCGAGCCCAAAATTTTCCCAAAATTCGCCCCCCTTCGCCCCAAACCGAAAAACCGTTTTTTTGATCAACTCTTGCTTAATTAAAGTCTGAAGTGAGTATTGGAGCTTTATAAGTATAACTAGAGCTAGATCGGCCCTACGGGCCGATAGCTCTAGGTCGGCCCTGCGGGCCTCCGCTCGGCCCTACGGGCTCTCGCGCGGGCCTACGGCCCTTAACCCTGGGGCTCGGCCCTACGGGCCTCGCGGCGGTCCTTCGGACCTCGATTCTCGGCCCTGCGGGCCTCGTTAGTCGGGCCTTCGGCCCTCCAGGCACAGAATACCGTATTCTATACGTCAAATTACACAAACTTTTATATAGTAGTAAAGTTTGTCGGTAAGCTAATAAATCACCCTGTATAGGTCAGCTTTTAGGGTCTCCGGTTGACCATACGTGTACCCGTAGGTCAATCTTAGCTTATCGTACCTATACCAATAGGTACTAACTTATTGATAGAGAAAAATATTTGAATTTAGATGTTTTTTAAAATTAATTGTTGATCAACTATTAATAATTGCACTGTGAATATAATTGAAAACACGAGTGGATGAAGGTGTTATGTAACATTAAAAAAAATGACTTTTTTTACTGAACGAAGGTGTTATGTACTCTTCTATCGCATGGCACCTTTCAAAATGTGTAAGTATTACTGTAAGATTGAAAACTGCAGCGGATGAAGGAGCTATGTACATCTAAAATAACATTCTCAATGGAAGAAGGTGTTATGGGCACACATAACTCCTTTTTTACAATATGAATGCCATAAAAAGAATACAATTCTCGGTGTGAATGAAGGTGCTACGTAACGTAGATAGCACTTTCATTCATAATGATAATGTAAACTATTAATTGTCAGTGATAAAAGTTATTTTACGTTTTTCTTATTGTTTAACAACCTTAACTTGCATGAAATCATACAAAAATCAAAGGTATTCAATTATTGGGTTAAATTAAGTTAAAAAATATTAAATTTGCGCTTCTTCAAAGTTTATTTTATAGGCACCTTCCTAATCTAATCAGTTTTGCAATGCACGTTTAAATAAATATATACAAAACTGTTTGATTCCCTACTGAAAACTGATAAATATTTTTTTGTTTTAATTTTGAAACACCCAACTATGAATGAAGGTGTTATGTAACCCAATATAAATCACTCGGTAATTTATATCCCGAAAATACTCCAACATTACATCCTAAAGTACTCTGTGCACCTTACCGAACAACCTCATAAAAGACCGAGAAGCAAAAAACTCGATTTAAATTACAATTTTACTACATCAAACAGATTAAATAGATCAAATAGAATAAAAAGCTATCGAATAAGTACAAATATGGAGTAATATACCACTTTGAAGCTATCCGATGGGTTAAAGATAGTTACCCGATTGAATTGAAGATCGAAGCCGTAAGATTGTTAACATCGCATTAACAGAAATTTATAATTTGGTTTTTTGCACTACCTAAATTGAAACAGCCATTTGTATTAATTTTGTTACTTTCATTGCTGCAGTTGTTTCCATACACTGTATCACCTTACTTAATATACCAATATATCACTTCCAAGCTACCCGAGAGGTTAAAGATAGTTACCCAATTGAATCGAAGCCGTAAGATTCTTAAGACCGCACAAACAGAAATTTATAATTTGGTTTTTTGCACTACCTAAATTGAAACAGCCATTTAGCATTAATTTTGTTAATTTCCTTGCTGCAGTTGTTTCGATACACAACCTTACCCTAAACTCCCTTTAAAATACCATCAGAATATAAAAATTTCAATTTTAGTCACTCACTTTCTCTTCGACTAACAAAATCGAAATAGCCACTTATACTAATGTTGTCGGTACGGTTGCCAATAGCTGTTTCGATACACAGTATAATCTTCCGAGAGGGTTTTTAACTGTTCCGAAGACAATACAGTGGATCGTAGCAGCTGCGGACCATAAAACAGAAAATTTGAATGCAAATGGCTTTTTCAATTTAGTCGGTACAAAAATCAAACTCGATTTGCACACAGTAAACACGCCGAATCTATTAATTGCGCCAAATTTATCTTCCATCGAGCAGTAAAGATGTCGAATTAACATCTCGACTGAAATGTCCCATTTTTAATTTAACACAAATAATTTTAATTTAACACTCTTCGATAACCTTATTTTCGAGTCGAAACGACCCATAACAAATTTTACTTGACTCGAAATAACACATACCACGTAACAAAGACAATAAATGTCTCGGACCCATAGATCGTAGAGTTTCCAGATGCACAAAAAAAATTTATGTATGTCTCCAAATGCACTTCCCACCGATTCAGCACGACGTTTTGAATAATAATTTCGACTTAATATCGTATTTATCCGATTAAAACGGCTAAATTTTAAGAACAATAATTTACATTTAATAAGCTGTCATAATATATTATAACCTTATTGTCATGTCGGTATTGCAGATTTCCACGTTATAAAATTAATGCGAAAAAAATGTCCCCTCGCGCGCGGGAAACTAAAAAAAAAGTACAAACGTGCGTTCACGAAACACGTCCCGTGGTCAAAAGGGCCGTATTAAATTTAAAAAGTGGTTTTTATTGCAAAAACGTGCAAACGCGAAATGTGAACGAACCTTCGAGTCTCGATAAAGTGAATGCTCCACAAATAAAATTTGATTGTTTTAGAAATTTACGTCAAAATTGCAATATTTTCCGAGTTTGCATACTCTCGAAGTTCTCCGAGGTTTTCGAATAATTTTCCCGTGCGCACGAGCTCGATTAAGGCCCCCAGCCGCAATTCCAACTCCCAAAAAACTTTCCCCGATTTTTGCGAGTCGCTTGTGGCGCTCGTAGGTTTTTTTCATACTTTTCGCTCTCCCCGGGCCCCCCGACCACCGATCCGCCCCAAAAAATTATCCTAGCCTCTCCCGCCGGTCCCCGAATTTCCGAGCCCAAAATTTTCCCAAAATTCGCCCCCCTTCCCCCCAAACCGAAAAACCGTTTTTTTGATCAACTCTTGCTTAATTATCGTTCGAAATCAGTTCTGGAGCTTTATATATATTAACTAGAGCTAGATCGGCCCTGCGGGCCGATAGCTCTAGGTCGGCCCTACGGGCCTTCACTCAGGCCCTCCGGGCCTTCGCTCAGCCCCTCCGGGCCTCCGGCTCGGCCCTACGGGCCTCGCGCGGGCCTACGGCCCTTAACAAAGGGCTCGGCCCTGCGGGCCTCGCCTCGGGCCTACGGCCCTCGTTTGTCGGGCCTTCGGCCCTCGAGGCACAGAATACCGTATTCTATACTTGTTCTGTACGTCAAGCTTGCCAATTATTACCTAGAAATTAATATTCGATGTAGTCGGTATTTTTACGTCGTGAGTCTGCAAAATACCTTTACACAGGGTGATTTATTAGTTCACAGACAAACTTTGTCTTATGAAAGCTCGTGTAATGTTAAAGAAAAATATCATTGTACATTTGTCCGATTTCACGACTTCAAAACTTACTGCAAAACAGACGAATGTAATAAATATCAACAAAAATAGGTGGCTTATAACTTATAACAAACAAAAATACGCATGTCAGTTTGCTGTTATAGTGTTGTTGATTAAAACAGCAGCCCTTCCATTGCAACAATAGCAACAACAATAGACAAAAAGTACATCGGCATATTTTAGAGTGCTAAATTGTGTATTATTGGTTGTTTTTTTGTTCTAAGCCTACTTTTTTTGATATTTGGTAAATTGGCTGTAGTAAACTTTGAAGCGATCCAATTTCTTAAATAAGTGCAATCGGGCATAGTATGTCCAAATAATTTTTTTGTCTTAAAATTACACAAACTTTCATACAGTAAAGTCGGTAAGCTAATAAATCACTCTGTATAGATCAGCTTTTAGGGTCTCCGGTTGACCATACGTGTACCCGTGTAATGTGTAAATATTACTGTAAGATTGAAAACTGCAGCGGATGAAGGAGCTATGTACATCTAAAATAACATTCTTAATGGAAGAAGGTGTTATGGGCACACATAAGTCCTTTTTTACAATATGAATGCCATAAAAAGAATACAATTCTCGGTGTGAATGAAGGTGCTACGTAACGTAGATAGCACTTTCATTCATAATGATAATGTAAACTATTAATTGTCAGTGATAAAAGTTATTTTACGTTTTTCTTATTGTTTAACAACCTAAACTTGCATGAAATCATACAAAAATCAAAGGTATTCAATTATTGGGTTAAATTAAATTAAAAAATATTAAATTTGCGCTTCTTCAGTGTGTATTTTATAGGCACCTTCCTAATCTAATCAGTATTGCAAGGCACGTTTAAATAAATATATACAAAACTGTTTGATTCCCTTACTGAAAACTGATAAATATTTTTTTGTTTTAATTTTGAAACACCCAACTATAAATGAAAGTGTTATGTAACCCAATATAAATCACTCGGTAATTTATATCCCGAAAATACCCCAACATTACATCCTAAAGTAATCTGTGCACCTTACCGATCAACCTCATAAAAGACCGAGAAGCAAAAAACTCGATTTAAATTACAATTTTACTACATCAAACAGATTAAATAGATCAAATAGAATAAAAAGCGATCGAATAAGTACAAATATGGAGTAATATACCACTTTGAAGCTATCCGATGGGTTAAAGATAGTTACCCGATTGAATTGAAGATCGAAGCCGTAAGATTGTTAACATCGCATTAACAGAAATTTATAATTTGGTTTTTTGCACTACCTAAATTGAAACAGCCATTTTTATTAATTTTGTTACTTTTATTGCTGCAGTTGTTTCCATACACTGTATCACCTTACTTAATATACCAATATATCACTTCCAAGCTACCCGATAGGTTAAAGATAGTTACCCGATTGAATCGAAGCCGTAAGATTCTTAAGACCGCACAAACAGAAATTTATAATTTGGTTTTTTGCACTACCTAAATTGAAACAGCTATTTGCATTAATTTTGTTACTTTCCTTGCTGCAGTTGTTTCCATACACTGTATCACCTTACTTAATATACCAATATATCACTTCCAAGCTACCCGAGAGGTTAAAGATAGTTACCCGATTGAATCGAAGCCGTAAGATTCTTAAGACCGCACAAACAGAAATTTATAATTTGGTTTTTTGCACTACCTAAATTGAAACAGCCATTAGCATTAATTTTGTTAATTTCCTTGCTACAGTTGTGTTTCGATACACTGTACTAACACTTTACTTAAAACACCATTTAATTCTAACGTTAATATTATTTGAAAAAGATCCAAAGCTTTTAAATTCGTTTACCTAGACACAAACATCACAACTTGATGATGTCGATAGCTCGAAAAAGAGTAAGTCTTTACTCTAAACTCCCTTTAAAACACCAGAATATAAAAATTTCAATTTTACCCACTAACTTTCCTTTCGACAAACTAAATCGAAATAGCCACTTGTACTAATGTTGTCGGTACGGTTGCCAATAGCTGTTACGATACACTGTATCATCTTCCGAAAGGGTTTTTAACTATTCCGAAGACGATACAGTGGATCGTAGCGGCTGCCAACCATAAAACTGAAAATTTTAATGCAAATGGCTTTTTCAATTTAGTCGGTACAAAAATTAAACTCGATTTGCACACAGTAAACGCCGAATCTATTAAGAACTTATTAATTTTGCCAAATTTATCTTCCATCAGACAGTCAAGATGTCGAATCAACATCTCGACCGAAATGTCACACTTTTAATTTAACACAAATAATTTTAAAACA
The DNA here is from genome assembly GCA_950108345.1 of Malthinus flaveolus. NCBI lineage: Eukaryota > Metazoa > Arthropoda > Insecta > Coleoptera > Cantharidae > Malthinus > Malthinus flaveolus. The sequence continues at coordinate 67,558,530 of OX467285.1, forward strand.
CTCTTCGATAACCTTCTTTTCGAGTCGAAGCAGCCCATAAGAAATTTATCTTCAGTCGAAAAAACACATACCACGCAACAAACACAGTAAATGTCTCGGACCCATGAATCGTACAGTTTCCAGATGCACAAAAAAATTTTATGTATGTCTCCAAATGCACTTCCCACCGATTCAGCACGACGTTTTGAATAATAATTTCGACTTAATATCATATTTATCGCGATTAAAACGGCTAAATTTTACGCACAATAATTTACATTTAATAAGCTGTCATAATATATTATAACCTTATTGTCATGTCGGTATTGCAGATTTCCACGTTATAAAATTAATGCGAAAAAAATGTCCCCTCGCGCGCGGGAAACTAAAAAAAAAGAACAAACGTGCGTTCACGAAACACTTTCCGTAGTCAATAGGGCCGTATTAAATTTAAAAAGTGGTTTTTATTCCAAAAACGTGCAAACGCGAAATGTGAACGAACCTTCGAGTCTCGATAAAGCGAATGCTCCACAAATAAAATTTGATTGTTTTCGAAATTTACGTCAAAATTTGCAATATTTTGCGGGTTCGCATACTCGCAGACGTCTCCGAAGTTTTTCTATAGTTTTCCCTCACGCACCAGCTCGAACGAGGCCCCCGGCCGCAATTCCGACGCGCGAAAAACTTTCCCCGATCCACAATAATTTTTCTTGTCGCTCGTAGGATCTTTTTCAGTCATTTCGCTCTCCTCGGGCCCCCCGACCTCCGATCCGCCCCAAAAAATTATCCCGCACTCGGCCGCCGGTCCCCGAATTTCCGAGCCCAAAATTTTCCCAAAATTCGCCCCCCTTCGCCCCAAACCGAAAAAGCGTTTTTTTGATCAACTCTTGCTTAATTATCGTTCGAAATCAGTTCTGGAGCTTTATAAATAGTAATTAAACTATTGCCCGAATTTTTAGCTCAACTTCACCCACACATCCAAACATTAGTCAGCAGAACTGTTAAGTAGTAGGTCCATAACGAGATAACGAGTACAGTTCTCGCATACATAGCTTGCAGGTCGCATTTGATTTCCAGAATGTCTTTGTATCTAAAAGCACATGTTTAAGTTCAGAGTTTCCCACTTGCAAAAATTTAAATACTTACAATCCCAGCCAAGATTTTAATGAGAAAATTTCTTTATAAAAATCCCATTTCTTAAACCGTCCGCCACTTAGGCTAGGGCGATTAATCGATAAATTGATCGGAATTGATATTTTTCGTAAAATCCTTTTGCCCGAAGCATTTTCCGACATATTAATTACAAGGGTAGATTTTCAACCCCTAGGTAAGGAATCGAAAACAATTAAAAAGGCACAGTTAACAAGTTAACATTAACGTATTCTTCTCAAACTAGAAACATGGATGCTACTTCATGGTCCAAATAAACTGCCAGAAGCAAATTACGATATATTAATTAGAAAGGTGGATTTTCAACCCCTAGGTGCGGAATCTAAACCAATTAAAAAGGCGCAGTTAATATCAACGTATTCTTATCTGTAACAATGTGGATTTTACAGCTCACACTTGACGACTCGACCGTTATCTAGCGTACGTTCATTCAAGGCGCGCGAGGTCAATCATTTTCACGTTCGATCTTCCTATAGGTACTGAATTTAATAATTTAAAAACTTTGAATTAATTTTGTTCAAAAATTAAATTCTAAACTTCGCCCCCAATTTCTTTTGCTCCCCTAATCTTCTATTGACGTCCCCTGATGATCCGTAATTAATTTTATTAATTACTGGCTCTGAATTTAATTTTTATTTCTTTTGCGTCCCCAAATTTCCCCCGATCACGACGAGACTTACACTATTCGAATCAATTTTATAATTATAATTAGCTAGTGGATGATAACCCGTCCGCCAATATTAACCCCACTACAACAGAGATTAGATCGACTTTAGGAATTTTGAAACATATTTTTGTAGGTACTGTAAAATTCAGCAATACCTACCGAAAAAAAAAGTATTTTTAATAATTTATTTTACCCATTTGATAATAATTATTGTTTTTGGCGTTCATTGCATGGTTTCTTAGCGATTTTAAGTTTTCGTTTTTAATTGCCACTTTTAAAGTTTTCGATTTTTATCCCGTAATCGTGTAATCGATCATTCGTTTTAATTTAAGGCTGGAGAATTATAGGTTAGAATTCTTACGTCGTCCTGAACAGCTTTAATACTCAACAGATACAATTGAGATTTTTGTAGGGTCTAGCTAAACAACTTGTCTATGGCTTGACATATTTTTAAATTCAAAAAAGTATTAGAAAGTAACAAAAAAATTTTTTCCGAAAAGTAGCAAATTATAGTCAGTTTAAACTGATTGTTTTCTGTTGCGTATAAATACTTAGGACGATATGAAATATGTCAAGCCATAGAGGATATGTTATAGAACATATCTATAATAATTGATTCAAAAGAATATGTGTTTCCTATGCCCTGAGGACGACGTAAGATTTTCCCCATAAGCCCAATGTTAGTTAAGCTTCTCAAAAATTCTAATAGATGTCGCCACCCAGCCGTCTCTGCGATTCATAAACGTAGATAAATATTAGTACAGGTAATGATAAGTTTGACCTGGAACAAATTGCATGAAACAGATTTTTCGCCATAACCTGTTCAAAATTGTACGCTGATCACGATCATATAAAGTATACTTCAAAAATATGATAGGAAATGGCAAAACTTTGGCATATAATGTCACTATTTTTAGAGGTTATGATACAGAATACTCCTGAATGATAGGTAACAAAGACAGTTAAATGATACACACCTCCAAAAATTAAATGTAAGAGACGCTACTGAAAATGTTAGTTGGGTTGCATAACATACTTTTATGCACCATAACCTATAATTCTCCAGCCTTAAAATAAATAATATCACACATGAACGAGAAACAGATGCAATTAATCACATTCACATCACACTTTTATAACAAATCGAATAAGAATCAAATTATCCTTAAGGAATAATAGAAACGTTTCGGTAACTTAAAAGTATAACTAAATACTCAAAACTGAAATGTGTTTTTAAACATTCTATCAACTCCAAAAATACAAGTGTCGCTATAATAAACATGTGACAATTACAGACATATATTAGGGATGAGTGTAATAATTAATAATTTACAGTATATATTAGTTTGGCGTGATTTGACACGCTACACTCACAAAAATAAGAGTACCTAAGCGCTTCTGTTAACTTTACCCAATCGACAAAACGTCGGTAAGCTTTGTATAGTTTTGTGTTTGCCCTAAATTAAGCAAAAACGTGCGATACCTTCTGTAAATTTAGGGAGGGGTTCTGACTTCCAAAACCGCCACTGTGTTTACCGTTTGGCAGCTGGATAGTTGCGGGTTTGGGTCGCTTAAGAGTTAGCTACAGCACGCTGAACAGACATTTCATTCAATTTCGCGTTTAGGGTGTCAACAAATTCGAGTGTTTTAATAGTTCCATTACACCTAATTCAAATAAACAACTTCAACATCTTATACTGACTACTGACCACCAGAATAATGCTCCAAAAATATTAAAACAATTACCTTAAGACACCCAATTTTCTTGTAGGAAGACTTTTCTGTCGTCGCATTCTTGATGATGCCGTCCATTCTAAGTTTTTCTAAGATGGCAGGTGAAACGTTCTAATACTTCTTTCTATCGGTTCTGCTAGAATTCACAAAATTATAAGTTATAAGAAATATCCATATTTCAAATAAATAGTTTTCTTATTTAACAAAATTAATTTGGCATGCGTTAGGTGTTTGTACAGGGCCGTCTTAAGATATTCGGTTCCCGTGGGTTACTAAAAATAATGCGCTACTATCACGGGCCCGAGTTCAAAGATTTTCCACGGGACCTGTTTCCCTCAGCGCCGCAGACTAAAAATTGTGTCTCAAGGTCAACAGAGCTTAAATCAACTTTAGGATTTTTTAAACATAGTTTTAGGTTTTATTAGTTTATTGTTCATCAAACCATAAAAATTAATTGTTTGTAGTTTTTAAATTTTTTCATGTTGACTCCATGTCTCCATGTGATAGGGTGATTTGATGTCTTTGCATATGCCGTGTGCTGAAGATATTAAACAAAACTAAAAAAAGTTATATGAATGCTTGTATTCCATGTTAGACCTGCTATACGATAGGTACAAGAACTTTTTTTTTTAATTTAACGCTACGAAGTAAAGATTGCCTTACTACTTACTGTAGAATTTAAAAATATAATGAACCATTAAAACATTTACGCTGAAACTGAAAAATAGCATAATATAGAAAAATAAGTTAAATCATAGACAATTTCTGCCGTTGATCATTAAGCTACCTCGGTCCTGGAAATTCTCTTGTATTTAACGCGTGCTCACGGTGATAAATTTTTTAATTCAAAATGAGATAAATTTTCTATTACTACAAATTCAGCTCTTTTTAGCAATTTTTATTCCCAAAAATCAAGTTTCGAGTAGGTATAGTCAAAACCAGGAAAGGTGTTCTATGACTCATCGCTAAAATGACTTAAAAAAGACGTATTAAAATATTCTGTCGCACTCCCACAAAGTAAAAACAAACTTATAAACAAAGATAGCGTGATTCAAGTTACGTAGTTTTTTGGAATGAGTCATAGGACACCTCTCCTGGTTTGCACTATATTAAAATTAATCAATTGACAGCTTGGCATTTTCGTATCATGGTGTTTTTGCGTTTTTAGGGAAGCAATTTTGGACTAAGATAACTACGATTTACTCTATTTTGAGCTCAACAATCACCCACTTCAAGGAACGCAAACCTGATGCTGGACACACTGTATATGACATTCAAAAAATATCTATTATATATTAGTTAATTTGTTAACTACATTCAATATCTATTATGTATTAACATTAAAAATTAATTACTTATTCAATAGAACGATTATGTTACAGAAACCAGTGTACATTTTTTAAAATTCCGAATAACAACGAAAAATTGGTTGCAGTTGATCAATCCAAAAAAGATTTATCAAATTATTACTTTACAAAAACTTGCAAATCGTTCAAAAACATTAATATTATAAGCAAATTTGTTGGAATTTATCCATTTAGATATTTGAATAAAAAATGGGACGTAATAAAACCACCGGGTAACAAAGATTGGATATACACTGCAACAGCAATATTCGTGTATATTTCGTTAACTTTGCTGATGAATTTTTTAATTTTGAACGACGAACATATTCGTTTGAGTAAAGCTATTACACTTTCGTTCGTGACGATGAGTGGCTTTATTAATATTTCATTTGTGTATTTACAATATTCCTGTCGAATTAAATGGTTCGAGTTTTACCTAAATATTGCCCAAATTGATACCCTTTTAACGAACGAGAATTTTGTTCGCTTCGATATTTTTAAATTTCAAATGTGTTCGTTAATTTTATTTGGGATATTTTTCACCAGATCACTTTGGTTGCTTTTCGTATTTCACATACATCTCTATTGTAAACTATTTCTTATAATTCAAAATATTTTTATATTATCCGGTTTTTTACAAGGTGCACTTTTAGTTTCCTTAATCCACGATCGCATGAATTTGATCCATAACTATTTTTATTTTATGCGCGACAATGCATTCAAAAAGGCATTGCCTAAAGATATTAGTAATTTATTTAAAAGTCACGCCATTTTGAACGATACAAAGAAGTTGCTTGTGTTAATATTTGGAAAACAGGGCTTAGTAATACTTTTTTGCCTTCAGTCGAGTGTCATGATAATTGTTACAAGTGTATATGTTTCTTTGTTTACCAACATATTTGCTGCAAAATTGATTGTCTATCCGTTCGGTGCGCTTTGGTTGTTGGAAATATGTGCAGTCTCATTTTATTTTGTGTTCAACTCAGAATTGAGCAGCAAGAAGGTAAAATTAGACAATGCAATAATTTTTCAGAGCTTGCGAGTGTGTACTAAATGAGCCAGACAGCGCTCGCAAAAGAATCGATTCTAATTGTTTATTATTAATCGAGTTCAGTGTTGGAGAAATAAGTTTGATTAATTTAACCTACTACTTAATTTAAAATTTTTATACACTCCCTAAATATTTCTATTAGCCTTGAATACACTAAAGGTGCTCGCACACTTGTCCACTTTTGTGGCGCAACTTTTTATAGCAAAATTCTAGAATGCACGTCGTGTTCATACTTAACAGAAAGATAATAAAAAATGAAGAGTTTGATTTTGCTGTAATCGTTGATCTGTAATAGTTTAAGCAGAAAATGATATTTATTTTGATTTGCTTGTATGTAAATTAGGTTAAAAATTGCGCCACTTAATTCTCCGTCGCGTTGGTTATACAAAGTGGCGCAATTGTTGACATGACTGACGTAGGTAGGTACCTACTTCCAAGTAAATTAAAATTATCATTTTCTGCATAAACTATTACAGATCAACGATTACAGCGAAATCGAACTTTTAAGTTGCGTAATTCAATTGTGTCGCATTTTTGATTATTTTTCTGCTAAGTGTAAACACGATGTGCAATTCTATAGTTTTGCAAAAAAAGTTGGGCAATAAAAGTGGACAAGTGTGTGAGCACCTTTAGGCTATAGATAGTAACAGTATCCCTTTATTTTATTTCAAATTTGAAGGTCATATTACAATTTTTCGGAAATTTGGTTAGATGGAATTTATAGTGAGCATCAATTAACAAGTTTTATTTTTAGGCTAATAATTTCGGTGTACACGTACATGAAGTTATGGATATTCTAAGTGTAAGAACTACTAACATCAAAACTCAAAATTACGTAAAAAATTGCATATATGTATATCTATAACTAAACTAAACTAATGAATTTCTCAATTCAGTTCTTCGGCACTTCTTTGAGAATGGCAACACGAGTTTCAAAAGTTTCAATTGTGGGCGTCATAAATTTTGATTGGAATTTAATATATAAGGTGAGTAGTAAACATTTCTATTGCATACTTGAAATATATTTATCTTTAAAAAACATATAGAAGGTGCAGATAAAGACGAGTACTCTATAGATACACGCGTTTGTACTATACATCAAATATTTGAGATTTGTAATAGCCCATCGCACAATTTAAAAGTATCTGCAGTAGTTGTTAATATCATAATATATTTCAGATAATTCTACTAAATGTGACATTTCTTTTACTTCTTGCAAAGAACCACAAGCAGTTGAAGGACATACTTACTCAAAATTAAATTACCTAACTAAATATCTTATGTTACTGACTGTACCGATGAAATTTTAATAAAAAGGGTTTTTAAACAAGGACTTTGTTTTTAAAAAAATACACATTTTGGATGAAAGTTCTGTATTTCTTTATTGATAATATATCGTACAGTGTGTCCCGAAAAATCACCGATAACGCTCTACAGTGAGTTCCCAGTTCCCAGGAACAAATTAGGACATTTGTCCCATGCACTTTGAGCAGTTGACTCAAAATTAGTGTTGGAACTGTGTTTGTGAATGAAATTAGGAATTCTTTTAAATCAATTAGACGAAATAACCAACAATCAGTTAGTTGTAGCATCGCACGTTGGCTGTATATTGAGACTAAAATAGAGTTTCTTATTTATACTGTTGTACTACTTTATTTCAGCTACTTATCCACAATCAAACTGCCAGTATCCTTTTTCTACTCAACTGTCTTACTTTATTAAATATTCTTGGTACATTACATAAATATCTTTGCAACAACCTTTCGCTTTTAAACTCCCGCTTTCTGTCCAGTGACCTCTAACTGACATTTACTGACATAATCCCCCGTCAGCCTGCTCTATATGAGGGATACGGCTCACCACACTTCCCCCCTTTGAAGTAGAGTAAACTACGATTTGAAACAGAGTAGTTTACTCGTCAAAAATTAACTGAGAGCAGGTGAACAAAAGTTGATTAAAATTAATGTCGAAGCACCAAAGGGTTTTTGCTTCCTTATAACGTTCTTTGCTTTAGTCTCCCTTTTTTTTTCTTAAGCGTCACTTATAACCGTATAACTAGCATTCCACTTAGTATCCACTTGTTCACTTGTTCACGTTACAGTTTACACGTTATCTCACTGTTCAATTAGAACTCTTTTTGATCTGAAGATGCGCTCTCCTGGTTGTTCCAAGTTGTCTCACAATATACTACAATACCTGCTAATTAAATGCATGGTGTCTTTACAATTATTAAAAGTACCTAAACTAAACTTTACTAAAATTAACCACTATACTACACTATTAAAGTTGTTAATACATATAAAAGTCTAAGAACAACAATGTACATATAGATAATATCGTGCATCGAGGCATATATTTATTTACTCGGTAGCACTAGTCATAAAATGGTTTCAATCTTTTTTTGTAGACTCTCTGTTGTTTATTTCCCTTTTTAATCTCATAGTTTACCGGTGAACTTTTCCGTAACATTACATAGGGACCTATCCATTGGGTATCTAATTTTTTACTTCTGCCCCGCCTAACTTCTTCATTATGAAGCAAAACCTTGTCGTGTATCTGGAATTCTTTTATGTTATTGTTGGCTACCGTGTTGCTTCTAATGAAATTTTTAAAATCAGAGTAGTCTAAAATTTGTCGATTCTCATGTCATCATCATTGTCACTAGTATTTAAAATAGTAGCTATCCCTTTACGGTTTTGAATATTCGTAATACAACTACCGAGGTATACCTGAGAATGAATTTCCAAAGACTCACAAATACCTTGATTGTTAGGACAATTCTTTCAACTAAAAACTTCCACATTGTTTTCTGAACGACCCGGTAATAAAATACCTTTCTTAAAACTTTGTGGAACTAAATCGGTCTGCTGGAATTGTACCCTTAAAATTTTTTTATCCAAGTCAATAACGCCTTTATGCTTTCCTATAAAGTCTAAACCCAGAATACCATCGTAACTTAGGTTAACACTATCATTGGTAACTATGTGAAATTTGTGATTAATCACCGACTCGTCAATTTTAATTGCACTTACAACACCGCCAACAGTACTAACCGTATTACTTATGCCCTGAATCGAACATGTTTCCTCGGTGCGTACCGCATCCTCGGAAATGCAGTTAAGTTTTAACAGGGATATATCCGCGCCCGTGTCTAACAACAACCGCGTGTATTTCTCCTTCCCCTCGCTTAGCTGCACCAAAATTGATTGATAGTTTTCCCCATTGGACTTGCTAAAAGATACGTTATATAAACGTTGATCGCAGCGTGTTTTTATTATGTTTTCCTGGTCATCATTCGTAATCAAATTAACTCTAATACCCTGCCTCTGCATCGGCTCTTTTCCTTGATCGCTCGTTTGACAAACACGCTCCGCATTAGTAGGATTAGTACTAGAAGGCCCGTCCCTACAGCTACCATGGTTATTAAAATTTTGACGGGGGCCAGAAGGGCCCTCGAACCGCGGAGAATTATCATATTTATTTCGGAAATCGCGCTGCTGTGAAAAATAATTTGTCCGATTGCCTAACCTGTAACCCCGTTTGTCGCAGTAGCGAGCCACGTGGTCCTCTCTTTTGCAAATGTTGCAAAAAACAACTTGCCTATTACTGTCGAAGTTAACTTCCGCCTCCTCCTGTTGTGCTATTGTTTTAGCTTCCTTTATATTAGCGGGGTTGCTCCTTTTAACGCCTACGCGAATATCGCGTTTAAGACCCGAAATAAAAACTCCCACTAATTCTGCAAGGAAGCTTTTTTGCAAAATGTGCAGTTCTTGACCTACATACTGCTTAATATAACAGTCCAGAACGTTCTGAGCACTATTCCAGAATCGGGAATAGAACTCAGACACGCTCTCGTTCTGGCTCTGTTTACAGCGGTACAGAGTCTGTCTGAATTGAGACTCATTTCCCAAAACCCCGTACTGTTCGCGCAGAAACGCCTTAAGTGCGTCCCAATCCGTAATGTTTTGAATAACTTCACCGGCGGAACCTTCGATCCTTGAACATATAATGTGGAACAGTGCAGAATCTCTGCACAACAAACGAGCTCTTTCGCAATTTCTAATAAAGTGGTTTACGTCACTATTCACTCCTTCGACGTCGTTAATAAATTTACCAATTATGCCTAGTGCAACCGATAAATAATCGTCCCTCTTAACATTTGAATCATCTTCTACTGTTACACGTCGATTTTTTTTCTTTTAACTGACTATGCAGTAAGTACTTAATTAAAGTAAAACAGAATTATATGCCTAATATAGGCTAAACACCAAGCAATTCAAGTAGCGAAATATTATTAGTATACGTCGTATAAAATAGAGCAACTTACAGCGCTTTTCTTCTCTTCCACACTTCGGTTTGGATGAATTTTTTCTCTTCCACACTTCAGTTTGGATGAATTTTTCCTTCTTCCACACTTCGGTTTGGATGAATTTTGGCTGCCAATTTTCCTATTTCTTGTTTTAATTAGAGTTTTTGCCAACACTTAATGTACGAGACCGTGTTTTTCTTTATCGAGCAAATCCCACCGCTGCCACCAAATTGTTGTATACTTTATTTCAGCTACTTATCCACAATCAAACTGCCAGTATCCTTTTTCTACTCAACTGTCTTACTTTATTAAATATTCTTGGTACATTACATAAATATCTTTGCAACAACCTTTCGCTTTTAAACTCCCGCTTTCTGTCCAGTGACATCTAACTGACATCTACTGACATAATCCCCCGTCAGCCTGCTATATATGAGGAATAACCCTAATAACCATCGGCTCACCACAATACAGGATGATTCCAAAATGACAAATAAGTTCATCAGTAAGTTATATAAGTTGGACGTTAAAGAAGTAAATTGTAGTTTTGGCAACATGATACCGATGTTAATAATCGATGACAGACAAAAGCATAAGTGACATAATAGTCCAGTCAAATAAGGATTTTTGGTCAAAATAACTCCTACAAAGCTGGATTTTGGTATACACGTACGTAAAGGTGTTACAGATGAATATATGACAAAATCCTAAAAAAATCGGTGGAGCAATTTGAGATAGTCAAGGTCAAAGGTCACAAAAAAATTGTTTTTTGCTAATAACTCGTCTTTTATAGACCGTATGTTGATGAAGGTAATTATAAAAGTTATAGAGAACATTATTTGCTACAAGATTGGCTATATACATTTTTTTCATAAGTTTAACCGTTTTCGAGATATAGCGCAGAGAAGAGTGACAATAAATTCGTTTACGGGATAATGCTGTCCAAACTGTGGAGTCAGACGCGTAAGTCTCATAAAACGAGTCAGCCACCAAACTTATCGACTGATGGATAATGTGGCACTGCAGGAAGTAAGATAAAGATGTAATTAAAGATTTATGAAAGTAACAAGGGTGTTAGGTTTCATCTTCACTTATTGTGAAGAAATTTAAAAAAATTGTTCGAAATTGTAGGCGCGCTATTGAACTTCAAGCATCTTATTCGTCACTTGGAGGTATCATAAACATTTCTCATATCACATTAGATAGAATAAGGACGTAGTTAAAGGTTTTTTATAAACAAAGTGGTGCCAGATTCCGCCTTTGCATTTTATGAAGAATTAAAAAAACAGTTTTGTTCGAAATTTTAAGATTAAGGGGCGCGCTATTCAACTTCAAGAGCCTCTTATTCACGACTTAGAGGCACGATCAAGATTTCCAATATCACATCAGTTAAAATAAGGACGTAGTTAAAGAATTCTTAAAACAAATTCTTAAATAATTTGAAAAATAATTTCTGTTCTTCAACTAACTGGTTATTGGTTATTTCGTAACTCATTTATAATATAATATAAAATATAAATAATAATATACCTATTTAGCACGCGTTAAGTGTTTGTAGATGGTTTGTAGAAGAGAAGAACTTAGACCGCGATCGAGGATCGAACCCGAGTCGAACCATGGTACTTTGACCACTCAGCTTCCTCGGTCTTTGCAATTCAAATAAGGTAAATTTTCTATTAATACTACTAATCCTGCCACCTATAGCAATTTTTATTTCCAAAAGATAAGTTTCGAGTATTAAAATCAATCAATTGACAGCCGGACATTTTCTTATCGAGGTGTTTTTGCGTTTTTATGGAAGCGACTAAGGTAAATTCGATTTAAATCGCTCTATTTAGAGCTCAACAATCACCCACTTCAAGGAACGCTAAACCTGATGCTGGACACCCTGTATATGACTTTCAAAAAATATCTATTATATATTAGTTAATTTGTTAACTACATTCAATATCAAATTATGCATTAACATTAAAAATTAATTACTTATTCAATAGAACGATTATGTTACAGAAACCAGTGTCCATTTATTAAAATGCCGAATAACAACGAAAAATTGGTTGCAGTTGATCAATCCAAAAGAGATTTATCAAATTATTACTTTACAAAAACTTGCGAATCGTTCAAAAACATTAATATTATAAGCAAAGTTCTGGGAATTTATCCATTTAGATATTTGAATAAAAAATGGGACGTAATAAAACCACCGGGTAACAAAGATTGGATATACACTGCAACAGCAATATTCGTGTATATTTCGTTAACTTTGTTGATGAATTTTTTAATTTTGAACGACGAACATATTCGTTTGAGTAAAGCTATTACACTTTCGCTCGTGACGATAAGTGGCTTTATTAATATTTCATTTGTGTATTTACAATATTCCTGTCGAATTAAATGGTTCAAGTTTTACCTAAATATTGCCCAAATTGATACCCTTTTAACGAACAAAAATTTTGTTCGCTACGATATTTTTAAATTTCAAATGTGTTCGTTAATTTTATTTGGGATATTTTTCACCAGATCACTTTGGTTGCTTTTCGTATTTCACATACATCTCTATTGTAAACTTTTTCTTATAATTCAAAATATTTTTATATTATCCGGTTTTTTACAAGGTGCACTTTTAGTTTCCTTAATCCACGATCGCATGAATTTGATCCATAACTATTTTTATTTTATGCGCGACAATGCATTCAAAAAGGCATCGCCTAATGATATTAGTAATTTATTTAAAAGTCACGCCATTTTAAACGATACCAAGAAGTTGCTTGTGTTAATATTTGGAAAACAGGGCTTAGTAATAGTTTTTTGCCTTCAGTCGTGTATCTTGTTAATTGTTACAAGTGTATATGTTTCTTTGTTTACCAACATATTTGCTGCAAAATTGATTGTCTATCCGTTCGGTGCGCTTTGGTTGTTGGAAATATGTGCAGTCTCATTTTATTTTGTGTTCAACTCAGAATCGAGCAGCAAGAAGGTAAAATTAGACAATGCAATAATTTTTCAGAGCTTGCGAGTGTGTACTAAATGAGCCAGACAGCGCTCGCAAAAGAATCGATTCTAATTGTTTATTATTAATCGAGTTCAGTGTTTGATTAATTTAACCTACCACTTAATTAAAAAATTTTATACAATCCACTGTCGAGCAACGTCGAAAAACTAACCAATCCTTAAAAGGATCGATTCGTAAAAAGTAGAGAGTTTGGAATTATGCTGGCAATAATCTGAACCCGGTGATTATAAATTATAAAATTGAAAGTAGAGTATTTAGAATCCATACCAAATTAGAGGACTCCGTTATCTGGACACTTTGATAAAAAATATCTACTGATGTTAGCAAAATATTTGAATAAACCATTTATACCATATATTCAATCAGAAACTCCGAGCGCACAACTTTGAAGTTCTGTGATCGACTTTCCAAGAAATGAAGAAATTTCGAGTGCTTATCGTCCCTTTTTTAAAAATTGCTTAATAAAAAGGCTTGTTGACGTTACTGAGCTTTTCAGCCATCGAAACTAATGCAAATTTCTTGAATATACCTAGGATGATAGAAATATTTCTATGAGCCTTGAATACACTAAAGGTGCTCGCACACTTGTCCACTTTTGTGGCGCAACTTTTTATAGCAAAATTCTAAAATGCACGTCGTGTTCATACTTTTAGCAGAAAGATAATAAAAAATGAAGAGTTTGATTTTGCTGTAATCGTTGATCTGTAATAGTTTAAGCAGAAAATGATAATTATTTTGATTTGGTTGTATGTAAATTAGGTCAAAAATTGCGCTACTTTATTCTCCGTCGCGTTGGCTATACAAAGTGGCGCGATATTTGACATAACTGAAGTACCTACTTACAAGCAAATGAAAATTATCATTTTCTGCATAAACTATTACAGATCAACGATTACAGCGAAATAGAACTTTTAAGTTGCGTAATTCAATTGTGTCGCATTTTTGATTATTTTTCTGCTAAGTGTAAACACGATGTGCAATTCTATAGTTTTGCAAAAAAAGTTGCGCAATAAAATTGGACAAGTGTGTGAGCACCTTTAGGCTATAATAGGCTATAGATAGTAACTGTATCCTTTTATTTTATTTTAAATTTGAAGGTCATATCACAATTTTTCGGAAATTTGGTTGGATGGAATTTATTGTGAGCATCAATTAACAAGTTTTATTTTTAGGCTAATAATTTCGGTGTACACGTACATGAAGTTATGGATATTCTAAGTGTAAGAACTACTAACATCAAAACTCAAAATTACGTAAAAAATTGCATATATGTATATCTATAACTAAACTAAACTAATTAATTTATCAATTCAGTTCTTCGGCACTTCTTTGAGAATGGCAACACGAGTTTCAAAATTTTCGATTGTGGGCGTCGTAAATTTTGATTGGAATTTAGTATATAAGGTGAGTAGTACTAAACATTTATATTGCATACTTGAAATATATTTATCTTTAAAAAACATATAGAAGGTGCAGATAAAGATGAGATACACGCGTTGGTACTATACAAATATTTGAGATTTGCAATAGCCCCTAGCACAATTTAAATGTATCTGCAGTAGTTATTAATATAATAATATATTTCAGATAATTCTACTAAATGTAACATTTCTTTTACTTCTTGCCAAGAACCACAAGCAGTTGAAGGACATACTTACTCAAAATTAAATTACCCAACTAAATATCTTATGTTACTGACTGTACCGATGAAATTTTAATAAAAAGGGTTTTTAAACAAGGACTTTGTTTTTAAAAAAATACACATTTTGGATGAAAGTTCTGTATTTCTCTATTGATAATATATCGTACAGGGTGTCCCGAAAAATCACCGACAACGCTCTACAGTGAGTTCCCAGGAACAAATTAGAGCATTTGTTCCATGCACTTTGAGCAGTTAACTCAAAATTAGTGTTGGAACTGTGTTTTTTAATAAAATTCGGCATTCTTTTAAATGAATTAGACGGAATAACCAACAATAAGTTAGTTGTAAGTTGTAAAGTACAAATTATTATTCAAATTTTCTTACTGCTGAGAACGCCGTAGATATGATAAATTTTGATCTTGTTCAACACTTTCACTTGCAACAGCCGATCGACCCGCCCGAACAAGTCTTGTTGTTGGTAAGTTGGTATGCCATGTGAGCATCATGGTACGTTTAGATACCGTCGTTTCGGCAGTACGGCAGTATGGCGTTTTCTGTACTAACCAATCAGAACGCAGAATACGATTTGAGATATTCAAGGACGACTGCGTGACCACGACGCTGCGTTGACGACAAACAGTTCATCTGGTTCAACTTTCGACGTCGTCGTTTCAGCGTTGTGAGGTTATGTTTGTTGTTTTTAAATATCTTTCAAGTTACTGTTATCAATATTCAATTCCGAAAGAAGATTATGAACTATTTCGATTTTTATTCTATTTTTCACCCATACTCTTCTTTTCGTTTTTTTGTTTTTTTTTAATTTCTATATAAATAAGCGCAAATTAATAACGAAGACTCATCCATTATGTTTAACTATGTTTTACTGAAAATATTAACAGTTTTATAGTAGTTGTTAACTCCTTAACTTAAAGATACACACGAGTGAATTTGTATTTGCCGCCTGCATACATCGCCATGACGCTGCACTGCAAAAACGTCGAAAATAGTTACCAAAAATCCGGCGTTGTGGCGTTTTGACGTTATAGCTGCGCGCAGTCGAAACGACGACGTCGAAACGACGGTATCTAAACGTACCATCACACGTTGGCTGTATATTGAGACTAAAATAGACTTTTATATTTATACAGGATGATTCCAAAATGACGGATAAGTTCTTCAGTAAGTTAAAGAAGTAAATTGTAGTTTTCGCCACATGATACCGATGTTAATACTCGATGACACATAAAAACATAAGTGACATAAGGGTAGTTTCAAAACATCGTCGCCACATACTTTTTTTAACAACTTGATACAAAAATTTCGGTACTCAAAACTAGTTTTACAAGATATTAAAATGTTATATGAGCATTTTTTTGCCAAATATGTAAAAAAACACGTATAGGTACATTACTAGAGGAAATGATGAAAAGTTTAAAAAGTTGCCAGAATTCAGAGTTGAGTACTCAACTGAACTTCTTCATTTCTCAACAACTTAGTGGCTAAGAATTTTTTTAGCATTTTTCTTTACTTTAATCATAATCCCATCCGTACGTACTGAAGAGCTTATCTTTGAAATCAGAAAAAAATACGGAATTTAATGAGCTAACTCTAGCATATTATTTAAATGTTAGATGTTGCTGACAAACCCTAAATCATTCACATATTGTGAAGAATTTTTTAGGAGAAAAATTTGTCATTCACTATATCGTACACCTAGGGAATCGAACCCAAGAAGCTATTACCGGTAGCTTTTCATAAACCAACTGAGCACAGCGGCTAACGTAATTTCTCTCCTTTGCGTTCCGGCATGTTACTACATGCATCCAGAAAGCGAAATATATAATTCAATAATTAGTATGCTTACAACGAACATACGTGCTAATTTTACACGCAATTTTTTATAATCTTTTTTATAATTTTTAATAATAGTTATGCAGAAAAGTTTTAGTAAACTTTCGGAAGCACTATAACACAAATTAATGTTTAATTATTTAGGTAGTATACAAAAAATATATTAGGTATAGAAAAACTAAATTTTGACCACTAAGATTTATTGAGTTACTTACCCTATTAAAATATATTATTTAACAATTAGTTCTTTACATATTCAGTAATATAAATTATTATTTGTTAATAGAAAATCAGTCTAAGTTTGTCGAAATGTCGAGTGCCACCGGCCATCAGATCAGAGTTTGCTCATCAGCAAAAAGTTTACAAAAATATTATTTTATACGAAATTGCAAATCGGTGTAATACCTTAATATTCTAAGCAAAATTGCTGGAGTTTACCCATTTCAATTTGCGAATACCAAATTTGACGTTATCAAGCCACCCGGTACAAAAGATTGGACGTATACACTAATTGCCCTGGTCATTTCTAGTTTAATCACTCTGTTGGTGAATTTTTTAATTTTAAACCATGAAAGTTATATCTTGAATAAATATATTACCCATTCGTTAGTGACTTTCGTGGGATTGCTTACTTTTTCTATTATTTGTTTTCAATATTGGAACCGAACTCAATGGTTCGCTCTTTATCTGAACCTTGCCCAAATTGACGCCCTTATGACAAACAAAATTTTTGTTCGTTATGACTTGTTTAAATTTAATACGTTTATATTAATTGTACTTGTTTTATTTTCGACAAAAACAGTTTGGTTGCTGTTTTTATTACACGTGCCTCTGCATGTTAAAATATTTTTTATAATTCAAAACGTTTTTCTCATTACTAGTTTCTTACAACTTATACGTTTTGTTGACTCAGTTGACGATCGTACTAATTTTATGACAAATCAATTTAAATTTATACAGCATTATAATAGCACAATTATTACTGATGAAATTAGTAATTTATTCAACAGTCATGCCGTTATATACAACACGATAAAATTAGGTGTTGCAGTATTTGGAAAGCAGGGTTTAATACACGTGCTTCTGTTGGTATTGAGTTTCATGATAATAGTTACAAGTTTATATATTATATTATTTATCGACATACTTACTCCAAAAAAGGTTATTTGCCCATTCATTGTGCTTTGGGTATTGGAAACATGTGGAATGCCGTTTTATTTTCTAATCTATTCAGAGTCGAGCTGTCAAAAGGTAAAATTAAACCTTATATTATCATTTTTATCAAAAAAAGAGAAGCATTCATTTTGTACTAACAAATTTTTTGCTTACAAATCAAATTTAGAGATGTACTTCCTAAATTCATTTTAAGTAATATCTCATGATGGTCGTGTACTTAAAAACGCGTTGTTTCTAAGTTGCGGCACATAATTTTATGTGGGTATAGGATCTATCATACCATACGCCTTGTGTAACGTATTTATAGGCAGAGGCGGATTTACCAGTGCGAGCTCTGCGCACTGCGAATTGTAGAAGGGCCTCCAATTTGAACACAAAAAACAATTTTACTAGTTTACTTTGAAAAACAAAAGAAATGAAAGAAAGAGGAAACGAATAATTAATTCTGTTTATAATTTTTAATTTCCATTTTATAAATTAGCTATAAATGGTTGTAGGTTGTAAGAATACGATAATCATTTTTACACTTTTGCAAGCGAGCAAGAGTCGTATTATTTTAATGGACTGATAAAATAATATATAAAAGAGCCGCGTAATGTACTGGCATATTCGCATATATCGGATAACGTGATATCTGATATCATATTATGCATATCGCATATGCAAGGATTGTTGCAGATACAGAAATATACTTTATCAATAATTATCGAGACATTTGGGTAAATTTTTTAGAATTTCATTTTGTTTTATATGTAGGTATGTAGGTAGATAAAAACTGCTTTCTTGAATTTCAAATATTGGCTCGTGAGGGGGCCCCAGGGACGTTGTCTTCTAAGCAATATCAAAAGAATTTTTTGTTTTCGTAAAACAAAAATCTCTTCTATTAAATCTCTATTAAATATGAACATTTCAGCAACAAAATTTAGCTTAGGTACATTGTAGCTCAATCTTTCTACTTTATTTTTTATCTACATAATTTTTTTGAAACTTGAATAGGTTTTGATGCTCAAGCGCCCCCGTGTAGTACTATTTGCAAGATTTCTTTTATGAGCGAAGTCGCCACCTTAATCCAAAGTCACACCCCTTAAATAATATACGGATGATTTATAATGAACGTAAAAAACTTCGGCAACTTATTAATGACATTATTTTGAATCAAAAATGTTATATGTATAAATATAGGCCCTATCTTGCTTGGCTACCAAAGTACAGGAGGTCAAAGTTTAATTATTATTTTACTTTATTCGATATTTTATACATTTTATATTTCTAAATTGGCGGATAAGAGCAGTAGCACCATAATCTACAAATAATACCGAATAAAAAGTTCCTTTGCGACTTTGCGTTTTGACGAGTAGCTGGTACTTTTCCAGATAGCTTGATTTTCAAGAAAACTGAAAATTGGTGAAAAATATTTTTGATTTTAAAGGATGCCACAACTACTAGTTTTTTTGTTTTTTATTTGCCAGTTATTACTTTTACCCAATACTGACTTAACTTGAGGTCCTATAATTTCAAATCAAGATACCTGAAAAAATACCCTTAAAACGCAAAACCGCAAAGAAACTTTTTATTTGGTTTTATTTCTAAATTAACTTGTTACTGTTCGCCAATTTCAAAATACTCTGTATAAAATGTAGAATTAAGTACTAGTGATTATTAAACTTCAATTTCTTGTATTTTGATAACCAAGCAAGATAGGACCTATGTTCATACAACGTTTCTTACTTAAAATAATGTCATTAATAAGTTGTCGAAGTTTCTTACGCGCATTATAAGTCACCCTGTATATAATAAACATTAAAGAAACAAAATTGTAGGTGATATACATAAGTATAATTTAATTTTTAGGCCAACAGCTCAGGTGTACATGTACATGAAATCATGAACAGTGAATGTGCAAGAGGCACCACTAGCATCAAAACTCAGAAATACGTAAAAAGTTACACATTTAGATCATTGAAATTAAATTAATTAAATTTTTGATTTTAGTACAGTAACACTTCTTTAAGAATGAGAACTCGAATCGCAAAATTTTCATTGGTGGGTATAATAGATTTTGATTGGAAATTATTATATAATGTTAGTAATAATTAATAACAATAATATATTATATAGTATATAGTATTTTCATCCCTGTGCCATTGATTGAACACGCATGAATCACGAATCAAGATTTTGAATTGCACGTGAATTGACAGTTAACGCAATTTCAAATACTAATTATGACGGAGTAAGTTACGACATTCTAGTTATCTGTCGGTTTTTATCATGAAACTAGAAAATAAGTGGAAGGGTTAAACGCGCGAAGAACATGAGGCGACTGCCGAAGAACAAATTGTCAGTTGCATAAAGAAGTTCCGAGAATTTTGTAGTAGGGAAAAGAGAGTATACAGCGTTCCGAGCTCTTCCGAATTAGCTTCTGGGCTCTACCTATTCTAATGTCTTCTAATACGTTTCCAAAAGAAATTAGTTCAGATTGGTGGTGTAGTTTGCTAGTCTAGAACTAGCCAAGTGGGCAACGTGGCGTAAAACCATTTACCTACATAGACTTTAGTTGTAATTTTCTTTTCTTAAACTTGAACAATGAGATGAAAATAGCTCTACCGAAAACCGAAATAAAGAAATAAAATCAAAGCAACTATTTTGTCAGCTGTTTGTTTAAATTTCAAATAGCTGAGCCACGTGGGAGAGATGCGCCTCTATGATTGGCTGGTGCCGATTTAGTAAGTAAAGTGGTCTAGAAGTTTGAAGCTTGCAAGCTTTCTCATCATTGTTAGCAACGACCTTAGCAACTAATCCTCATTGTAAATGCGCACATTGAAAAGATCCTATTCTAGCTTCTAGACGCTTACCAACATTACCAATACGATTAGACTACTGCCTATGTAAATGGCGTTTTACTGAGTAATGCCCCCTTTCGCCCGTTACTAATTTCACTCTTAAATACCCTTAAACTAACTTACAACAATTCCACTTACTTTCTAGTACCACGATTTTTAGTGGGAACCAAGATCAAACCTATATCTGAGCTCCTCCTTTAAGATTCGTGTCTACTTGCAAGTTAAACTTGTGAAAGTTACTGTCTGAGAACAATTTAATACTGCGTAAACAGCGCTCAGGGTAAAATTGCTTCAAGTAAAATGCTTTCGTCGCAAGCGTTATGGTAGGTACGCTCCGTAAAGTTCTTTTTGACTTACGCCACCAGCAGAGAGGTTCAATACAATCAATAGAAGAATAGAATAGAAAGAGATTATTCATTATTGTACAATTGTACCTCTCTGCTGGTGGTAAAGTTACCGACAACTTTACGGAGCGTACCTACCATACCAACTTGTCATGACTTGCAGGCGTACAAGCGCGACTTGCTAAAACCGACTTGAGCAAGTTCTGTCGAAACAGTTCAGACAGTTTTTTAACAAGTGTGAAGAAAGAAAGAAACATATATTATTTACTGATAAAAGGTGCCCAGGTTACAAAAATAGAATAAAAAACAAGGCGTTTTGGCGAATTAATTAGAAAGGACGGAAAATGAGCTTCAACAGAGCTTAATTTAAGGATGCAGACTAGCCAGAAATGGGGAAAAATTCAAAGCAAAACAAATGGGCAAGGAACAGACGTGTTCACTTTAAAACACAAAAGCTACTTACCAGAGTAACTTGTATAGCTTAAATTTACTAAAAACTTAAATAGTCTGTAGGCAGCCGCGTAACTTGTTTGCAAGTGGCCATGAGCCTTTAAGGCCCGTGTCCACTAGCAAGCAACTTGTGATAGATTTTTCAGACACTGCTTGCGTAGCCGTGTACACACAGTTTACGTTTTTATCAAATTTACTCTACACAAATTACTATAGCAAGTAGCTTTTGTGGTTTCAAGTGTACACGTCTTTATTGAAATATCTCCGGCTATAGAAAGAAGCAGGTAGTATACCTACCATAAAACTCATCGATTTACAAAGAGCTTACAGATCTTTGGGAATTATCTTTTAAATTTTGGGAAGACATTTATTTAATCCCCTACAATCCATTTGCACACAAATTTGTAAAGGTATATGTCGATTTACTAAGAATTACCAAATTCAAATTTGAAAATAAAGCTGAAGTCAAATTGGAATGAGTTTTAGTTGTGTTGCATATTTCGTATCACACGTATCAACTACAGCTTCTGTTTTTTGGTTTTTATGTGCTATTTTTCTTTCAAACAAATCAGTCTTTATCAAGACTATACAGTGTATATTATTTACTTTTGAGCAGTAACTTAAAATTTTTTTTATTTTTTAAATCATAACCGTGCATTTCCACTACGTATATTATTTGTTTCTACACATCGTGTAAAAAAAGAAACGCACGGTAAAAATTTTAATTTAGTCCGTAATAATTAGTATACATATTTTGATGTTACTAATATACACATTGTTTTTAATTGTGGAGTAAATGAAATTGATTTGCAGATCAAGTCTTTGATGAAAGCAAAAGTTTTTTTTAATTCTCGACCACTTTGTTTGTCGAGATACCGACTTCAAAGCTTGTCGTAAATCATTATATGTATTTAGGTACTTTTGACTACAAAGGAGGGCCAAGGAAACACAAGTGAAAGATGGTGAAAGTGAATCAAATTTCATTACATCAAAATATTCCCAAGAATACGTAACTCGTCTGTCTTTTGGCCACTTTTACTTTTTTGAATTTTCTTTCATTCCTGGCTTATCTATTTCCTTAAAATTATGTAATCTCCGTTGAATCTCAGTCCTTTCGAACAATTGCGCTAATTTCACCAATGTGGCTTATTTTTTTATTCGTTTTTTGCTTGGGATACAATTCAAAAGTGTCATTTAGCAAATAAGTATCTTTTGGTCGCTCAAAGACGTTTTTCTTTCATCTTGTATATAAGTAATTTGTACGCTTGCAAAGAACTTTCGGAACTGTTTCGAAAGTTTTGCTTCATTCGGTTTTGGCAAAACGCCCGTGTACATGTTATGTATTGTGTCATATTAGATAGGTCATGAATTATTGTTAACATCATTTCGTTTACCTTGCAAGGTTATCAGGAAATGCTGATTATGTTTGTTTATAATGCAAGGTTGCGGAAGTGATGAGTTAATAACTTTTTGTTAATTACATTAGTATTTAAGTTAGTTTTTAATTATTATAAGTTTAGTTTACATCTGTTATCCAAATCGATACTTTGTGACTCCGTTTAAGATAGTAAATCGTTCCACATCAACGTGTTTATCATTCTTAACCGAAAAACTTAACTGGCGCAGTCGGCAGGATAGTCAAGCGGTGGTAAATTTGAGAGAACATCAAGTCAAGTCATCGCAGTGTTTTAACAACTAATTGGCTATTTGGAACCACGATCATCGACCGAAAATCGACCAAATCGCGAAATTCGGGGAAATTAAAGAAGAGCAGAAGATCCAGCATATTGTGGAAAAATTTGGACCACATCGCCAAGTCACAACCACCTGGATTGAAAAGAAAATTAGTACACTATTGAAGAAATGCAGATAAGAGAGTAAGAACTTTTCACTTTCCTTTAAAAGTAAATTCCTTTCCAAAACTGATAATAATTATAAAAGTCGAATAAAATAATAACGAGGTGGATAATTAAAATAGGTAACTAATTAATCTGGTAATTGAATACAAGTGAATCAAGTCGGCAAACAAAAATTTTATACAAGTAATATTTTTAATTTTGTAAATAAAATGGCTATAACTCTGCAAAAATTTCATTTAGACGCGATACCAGAATTCGATGGTAATCAAGCGACACTTGCGATATTCCTCCAAGCGAGCGAATATTTATTGAACACATTTGCCGATAGGGATAATCCCGATAATATTATAAACGAATTTTTAAGAAGGGCTATATTAGGAAAACTAAAAGGCAGGGCTTTGAATTTAGTAGGAAGTAGGCCAAATTTAAATAGTTGGGCGGCAATAAAAAACTTATTGTTGCAATTCTTTGCGGATCAAAGAGATGAGAGTTGCTTAGTAGGAGATCTAATGAGAATTAGGCAAGAAAAAAATGAAACTCAAGTAAATTTTGGTAATAGGTGCCAAGATCTTTTAGGGCTGTTATTAACAAAAATTCAACTGTCAGAAGATGAAAGAGCAACGAAACTAATCAAAACAGCAATTTACGAGCAGCAAGCTTTAGAAGCATTTTTACGTGGATTGCAAAATAGTTTAGCAATTAGGTTAAAAGATCCGGATAATTTAGAACAGGCAATATCGTATGTTATTGAAGAAGAAAACTTTAATTATGCTAGGAATAATTTTACGAGAACCAATTTCTTCGACAAACCAAATAGAAGTAACAATTTTCAAAATATGAGCAACCAAAATCGTTTTCAAAATAATAATTTTCAAAATAACAATAACTCAATTAGACCACAATTTAATCATAATTCACATCGTAATAATTTCAACAGACCAGCAAATAGTTTCAACAGAAATTTCAATCAACAAAATCGTCCCAATTTTAATCAACAGAATCGTTTCAATCATCAAAATCGTCCCAATTTTAATCAACAAAATCGTTTCAATTTCAATCAACATAATCGCCCCAATTTTAATAGAAACTATGCTTCAACAAATCAAACGAATCAGTTTCAACATCGACCACAATTTTCCAATAATCAACAACAAAATTTTAAACCTGAACCAATGGATACTTCATCGGGAAACACTAGATCTATCAGACCCCCAAATCGGTCAAACTATGTAACCCAAGAATTATTTCAACAAGAGGTATCTGAAAATACAGAACAGGAAATTAGAGATGTAAATTTTTTAGAGCGAAGCCTCCAATACGAACAAACTTAATTGATTTATCTCATATCAGTAGTCCTAGCTTACCTTATATAAAAATACCAAACTTAAATATAAAATTAATGATAGACACTGGTTCATCTAAATCTTTGATTGACCCACAATTAGCGTATAAATATTATTCGAATTTCATAAAAGAATCGCCTTTTCAAATAAAAACGGCTCATCAAACAAGTATTCACAAATACATTGCTGAAATACCGTTACCGAAAATTTTCAATACTAAGGATTATTTCAAATTTCACGTATTTAAATTTAACGAAAAATATGATGGTTTAATAGGTATGGATTTATTAAGATTTTTAAACGCCAATATCGATTTAAGAAAAAATGTTTTAATTACAAGATTTTGTAATATTCCTATTTACTTCGAGCCTAATAATAAAAGTAAACTAATTAAATTAGAACCTAGAAATCAAAAAGTGGTAAAAGTACCAGTAAAATCAAACTTACATTACGGAATAATCGAACATGTTGAGTTAGCAAAAGGAATAGAAATACCTCAATGTTTAGTAACAATTAAAGAAAACGCAGCAATTTTAACGATAATTAATAGTACGGAGAATTATCAAGAAATAAATTTAGAACCTTTAGACGTAACAGAAGTGGATGATACAGTTAATGAACTAGAAGTCAATAATTACGAAATTAACCACGACAGAAACGTAGATAATTTATTAAAAGAAAATATGAAAAATTTGAGACTAGAGCATTTAAATAAAGAAGAATATCAAGCAATACGTCAACTATGTTTCGAATATAGAGATATTTTCCATTGTACCAAACTACCGTTAACATTTACACATTTAGTAAAACACGAAATTAGGACAACGGACGAAAAACCAATTTTTAAGAAATCATATAGATTACCGTACTCTCAACAACAGGAAGTAGAACGACAAGTAGAAGAATTATTAGAGAATGATATAATTCAACACTCCCATAGTCCATGGAGTAGTCCGGTCATTGTTGTACCTAAGAAAACTGATGCGTCTGGTAAACCGAAATACAGGATGGTAGTTGATTATAGACAACTCAATGAAAAATGTTTAGAAGATAAATATCCATTACCACAAATAAGTGAAATTCTCGACAAATTAGGTAAATGTAAATACTTTTCGACACTCGATTTAGCTTCCGGGTATCACCAAATTGAGATGAATCCTAGAGATATTGAGAAAACAGCGTTTAGCACCCCAAGAGGTCATTATGAATATAAGAGAATGCCGTTTGGATTAAAAAATGCTCCGGCAACGTTCCAGCGACTAATGGATAACATACTGCGAGGAATTCAGAACGAAGCTTGCATAGTTTACTTGGATGATCTGGTGATCTTTTCGACATCACTTCAGGAACACGTGTCTAAATTAAAATTAGTGTTCGATAGATTAAGAAACGCGAATTTAAAAGTTCAGATGGACAAATGCGAATTTTTGAGACAAGAGATACAATTCTTAGGACATGTAGTAACAGCAGAAGGAGTAAAACCTAACCCAGCGAAAATTGAAGCTGTAATAAAGTTTCCTACTCCAACGACAACAAAAGAACTAAAAGGATTTTTAGGATTAACAGGCTACTACAGGAAATTCATTAAAGATTATGCTCAAATTACAAAACCATTAACTAAATGCCTAAAGAAAGGTCAAAAAATAGTTCACGATAGCGAATTTTTAAATGCTTTCAATAAATGCAAAAATTTAATCACAAACTACCCAATTTTACAATACCCCGATTTTAATAAACCATTTATAGTAACAACCGATGCCTCTAACGTAGCGTTAGGTGCAGTTTTGTCTCAAGGAACAGTAGGAACGGACAAACCTATTTGTTATGCATCCCGAACATTAAACGACAGCGAACAAAAGTATAGCACAATAGAAAAAGAGTTACTCGCCGTAGTTTGGGCAGTTAAATATTTCCGACCATACTTATATGGTAGAAAATTTGTAATTTATTCAGATCACAGGCCGTTGGTATGGTTATCAAAATTGAAAGAACCAAATTCAAAATTGCAACGTTGGAAGATTAAACTAGAAGAATACGATTACGAGTTAGTATATAAACAAGGTAATGTGAATACCAATGCTGATGCATTATCTAGGATTAAAATAAATGTAACAGAAACCGCATCATTAATAAATAATTACGACGATCAAGAAATAGACAGTTTATTACGAGAGATAGAAGAAACTCCAGTTGACAACGAAGAAGAATTAAATAAAGTCACTGAAGATGAAACTGTCGAGTCAGGAAATGAAAATGTAAGTTGCCAAACAATCAAAATATCTTCAGATGTGATCGACTCCAAACCAAACCAATATTTTATACATGAAGTTTATACAAAGGCAAAACCAGTGAAAATAGAGCAATATGGGAAAATTAAAATATATCACGTACAAATAAGTCGAGACAATTTGGAAAAAGAAATTATAAAATTTATCAAAGATTATACTTTAGAAAAGAAAAAATATTATATTCATTTTGAAACGGAAAAAATATTTAAACTTTTTAGCCAAATAATATCTACACACTTTAATAAAACTGGTCCGGAATTAATTTATTGTACAGAACGAAGAGAATTATTACACGAAGAAGATTCAATACAACAGGTTATTAAAAACCAACACGAAAGTAAAACAAATCATAGAGGAGTAACTGAGACATTAAGGCAGTTACAACGAAAGTATTATTTTCCGCTAATGCAAGGAAAAGTTACCAAATTTATAACAAACTGTGAATTATGTAAAAAATCGAAATATGAGAGACAGCCTCCTAAAATAGAGATGATGTTAAGCGACACACCTCATAGACCATTTGAAAAAGTACATATAGATTTATTTACTTTAGAAAATACCAAATTTTTAACTATAGTAGATGCTTTTACCAAATTAGGCCAAGCGATAGAAGTAAAATCTAAAAACGCGTTAGATATAGTAGAAGCATTAATTAATTATTTCTCATTTTACGGACTTCCCGAAAGCATAACCTCAGACAGAGGTGCCGAATTTGAAAATCACATGGTCAAAGAACTTTTAGAAATGCACAAAGTCAAGATACATTTTACTACCCCTCATCATCCAGAATCTAACGGACTTATCGAGAGATTTCATTCGAGTCTATTAGAGCATGTGCGATTATTAAGAAAAAATTCCCAAGAAACAATAGGACAAATTATTAAATACGCTATTATTGCATATAATAATACTATACATTCAAGTACTAAAGTAACCCCACTAGAATTAACTTTAGGACATACAAATTCAAGAGATCCTTTTGATATATTTTACAATCAACAAATGTATAACAATTATTTGAACAAACATAAAGAAAAATTAGCTCTCGCGTATGATAAAGTAAATGAAAGGTTAATTGCTAATAAAGAAAAGGTAGTACACAAATTTAATTCAGAAATAGATAACCCTTTTAAAGTAGGACAAACAGTCTACGAAAAAAGTTATAAGTTCCTACGGAACAAAACGGGAGAAAAATTTAATGGACCATTTCAAATAACTAAAATTTTACCAGAAGGTAAAGCTGTAATTCAAAAATTAGATAATAGAAAAAAATCAAACAACCTAGGACGTACAGTACATTTAAAAAATTTAAGACGACCAATTGATACAGAATCGTCATCATTTTATCCACAACCTTCTACATCACAGAATTACTTAATTAGAGATTAATTAGAAATAGTAAATATGGGAGTAGTTATGTTAATGAGATGTATAATTATATTTATTTATTAGAATTTAAAACTAATCAGGTTAAGTTACAATTTAAACAATTAATGATTAAGGGTAGAAATAGAAAAAAAAAATGGATAACGCAACTGTTAGCTGCGATCGATACAATTTCGAAACTTTTACAAACTATAGAGAATGCCATAACATTTGCAAAGTTAAACATCTTACATCCTTCAATAATTACGCACAAGAAATTGATACACTACTATTCGATCATCAAGATAAAAAGTTATACTAAGTCAAATAGTATTCATTTTAGAAATTCCATTAGTAGAGAAACAAAATTATAATTACTATCAGCTATTTCCTTTACCCATCCAAAGTCAAAACAATTATAACCTAATCATTCTAAAAACAAAATTCCTCATCCTGAGTGAAAAAATCTACGGCCAATTCAATAATAGATGCATAGAGACAGTGCGGTCAAACTTCATATGTGAATTAGAAATATTGAACCCAGTGAGTGATAACAACCCTTGTGAAGTGGATTTGATTAATTTCTCGAGTAGACCAAAAAATTGTAACATAATTAAAAGTGAGATCACCAAAAATCAAGTCAGAAAAATTTCACTATAACAATGTTAGTTTGTACACAGTTTTAATGTATATAATAATGTTCATATTAATAATGTATTATGTAATAAAATTTTATCAAAGCAGGCAAAAGGAAAGAGAAGAAAATAAAGAGGTCCACGTTAGAGAGTTACAGGAACCAAAAATTGGAAACTCATTTGATACAAGTACGACTAATACATAGCTATCAGATAAAATAAAAATTTTCAAGTCTTTCACCCTTTAAAATTTTATCTTAAGGGGGGAGATGTTATGTATTGTGTCATATTAGATAGGTCATGAATTATTGTTAACATCATTTCGTTTACCTTGCAAGGTTATCAGGAAATGCTGATTATGTTTGTTTATAATGCAAGGTTGCGGAAGTGATGAGTTAATAACTTTTTGTTAATTACATTAGTATTTAAGTTAGTTTTTAATTATTATAAGTTTAGTTTACATCTGTTATCCAAATCGATACTTTGTGACTCCGTTTAAGATAGTAAATCGTTCCACATCAACGTGTTTATCATTCTTAACCGAAAAACTTAACTTACACTTGCAAGTTAGGGGTCGACCAAATTTATACCTCTCACACCGAAAAGATTTATTTACTTGCGAAAATTTTTGTCGAGAACTGTCAATCATTTCAAAGTTGCTTCGTATTTTACTACCTGATGGTAGTAATAAGGGTTTACAATTTTAAGATATATGGACGCAGTTGACCAGTCCAGTAATGCTTAAAAGAATGCCACAGCACTTCTAAAAAATTGTTTGGTCAACTTTCGTTGTGACAGTAAAGTCTTCCGTCCTTCTTATAAATAATTTGAAAACTTGTTGTCTAACCATTGGAACAGCTCCGAAAGTACTGTCTATTGAAAGTCGGTCTTGCCAAGTCGCACGTGTACACTAGAAAATCGTGCCAAGCTGAGTGCGATTGTATACTTGCAGCAGTTTTACTCTATGTGCCGTGTACACGTGGGTTACACAGTATGCACCTGTTCTCAGACCTAACTTGTGAAACTTTTACTTGCTAGTGGACACGAGCCTTAAGGCATCCTTCAGACACGGTGATTATCTGCTAGAAGGCTAATTTACATTGGTTCTTATGAACCGCAACTATCTGTGTATAGTAGGATTAACTATTATTTGGCGGGTTTATACATCAAAGCGCAGTACGAAACAACTGACAGCACTAGGACTTGACAGTTGATTGTATCAACGTTATCAAAACTGTTTTAAACGCACTTTTACAAAAAAAACGAAGCATAAATAAAACCTTACTTTTTTTTAAAAATACGTTTAAAATAGTTTTGGTAGCGCTGATACAATCAGCTGTCAAGTTCTAGTTCTTCAACTTGTTTCATACCGCGCTTTGATTTATAAACCCCCAAATACGCGTATACGATGTTCAAGTTTGGACTATCCAAAAGTACCAATGAAGATTATGAAGTTACCTACTCGCAGTAAAGTTAGTTATCCTGTCTGAAGGCTAACTAAAAGAAATACGTACCAACATCTTTTGTGTATTATAACATACCTACTCCAAACGACAATGGTGTGTGAAGTTCAATTTGACCATTTATGACCCAAAGTAGAAGATATGGTTATTTCAGAATATTGAAGAAATTGTTATTTCGTATACATTGGTGTACCTACCAAGATTGTGTGCTTCGAATTTCTGAAAATGCCCGTAGTTGCTCAGTTGCTTTGGGGTGTCCTTTTTACACGATACTTATACCAATTTATGTTATTATAGAAATATTACATTTCAGATAATTCTGCTAACTATAACTCTTATTTTACTTCTTGCAAAGAACCACAACGCGTTGAAGAACCTAATCCAGGAGAATTTAGTTACATAAATATTCGCTTTATCTACAGAATGTCTAATGTACTCACAGAGTGATTTGAACATATAATAGAATAAAGAATGTAAATAATGAATATAATAAATAAAAAAGTTTTACTCATTTGGGAGACTTTTACTTCAACTTTGAGAGCGTACAAGTGCATAGGGCTGCATTTTGGGGTATAATTTAAAGAAAGACAAATATCCTAATTTTGTCCTGATAAGTCACTGTAGAGCGTTATCGGTGATTTTCCGGGAGACCTTGTATAAGATATTAAAATAACTTAACAAATGGCCAAAAGATTAGACAAAATTATAAAAATAAAATACTCTTCTTTTAAGTTGATATAATTAACTGTTTCATCAGAAATCGCTTTCAAAAAGTTTAAGTTTTACCATTTCTTACTAAATTTTAAATAATCAGGTTGCCACGATCAACTAAAATACGAATAAACGAAAAGAAATTGGATTTTAGTTGATCATGTTTTTCAGGAACACAATTCCCGAGATTTTCCATTTCACCTTTTTTGGAGACACTATCAATCGCTATTAAAATTCCCGTACTTAATTTTTAGCAGTTTGACCCTTGTACAATAAAAAGTTTTTGCCTGCGCCCATATTTTCTGTTATTCCCTTATCGCGATATATTTAACCACTGCTTTAAAGTCTATAGGCCATGGCATGGCCTACTCCCGAAAATTTACCTATACCTATGCCAAAACTTTTGTTCATGCACGGGAGCTTGTCCGCTTGTTCCCCTCTGAAAGTTTTTCTGCGGGCGCCCATACCTACAATTTTGAGTTATTTGTGGCTTTTCGTGTTAAAATGATAAATTTCTAATCAACATTAGTTAAATTGTTTTGCAGCATGTGTTGCAAACAAAGTATTTGAAATTTGAAATACCACTATACTATTATTAGTTATTTAAATAATCTTGTTATTGTTAAAAAATAATATATATGTAACTTTTCTCGTACTTCTTGCAAATTATCACAGCGAGTTGAAACGTATACGTATACTTTCTTCAAATTAGTTACATTTTCTGTTGGTTAGAACAAGTTATTTATTTTTATAATCTCACATTTACTGTTAGGAGTTTGTTAATCACTTTTTGTCGTGTTTTTTGCTGTTTCCTGTTAGCAGTTTGTCCTTAGTTTTTTTTTCATTGTTTAAAAAACACATTAGAAAGCAAGCAAAGACAACATTTAAGAGGAAAATTGAAAATTGGGAATCCTGATGATCTTACAAAAGAACAGGTAATTAGATAGGTGCCTAGGAATTCGTTTAACAATTGTTTCTAAATTATGCTTACAGGTCCCGCGTTATACGTCGGCGAGACAAGGCGAAATCCGGAAATCCAAACAAAGTAGTGAAGTAGTTCACTTCTTCAGTGGCTATTCAAAGTTGATACGTATAGCGAAATTAAAATGAGACGACCAAGGCGGATTCAGCGACCACGAACCAATTTATGACCAGCCGAATCTACTTTAACAAACCTATTTCCCAAATATTTGAAATATTTGAGTTTCCTCCTCAATCACCTATCAATCCTCAATCAATACACGGTCTAAATTTATATCTTGAACATATAAAAATGTAAAAATAAACGTCTGCAAATATTGGCCCCCTTAATTATTTGACAGGAAAAAGGTAAATTTTACGACATTAATTTGTCGCAAAGAAACATGTCGAAGACATGTCGGATATCTCGACGACAGACCGTACCGGCCTAAATTATAATGTGTACTACCTCTACTACTCTACCTATTAAATTATTTTATGAGTAATTTTTAGATCAAATGTTATTCTTTATAAAGAGTTTTGTTTTTTCTAAAAAGTCCTTTGCCATAGTCAAAATTTCGATGTAGCGTACAGGGTGTTTAAAAAATAGGGAAAAGTTAATAATGATAAGAGTAAAGTATACTAGTTTTCGAGAAGAAATTAAAAATGTTTGAGGAAAAAGTTGTTTCTAATGTTAATGAAAGCTCGCATATAAAATTTGCACATTGTATCTCAAAGTTTGTATTTTTGACTTCTTTAAAATAAAAGTAATAAGTACCTACTCGTTTATCAAAGTGCATAATTTATTGACAAATGAACACAAACAATTCATATAAACATGGGTCCGCAACGTCTCTATTTTCTAGATACGGGGTGTTAAAATCTAAAATCTGATAGAAGATAGGTCTTATGAAAATAAATTGTAAACATGAATGTGTGTCAAGAAGCGTTTATACGCGAGGTTTTTACATAAAAACGTCGTGCTCAAATTTCAAAATTGAATAATGGCCAAAATATCAATTTTTGCGACATTTACCTCCTTCATTTTCTAAAAATTCAAGAAAATAGAAATAAATTTTGTACTACCATTCGGAACCAAATTAACAAAAATCTTTGCACGGCCATTTTTGAAAATATGTGCTTACCAACTAAGCAAAAATAACCAGGTATGTACTAATAAGAAATTCTAAAATACCTTTGAGAAAACAAATTTTCTGGGCTCACAGTCTTCTCTATGTTTTCTAAAACACATCACAGTTGAAAGTTTATAGGGTGATTAACCCTATAAATACGACGATTTTCACAACACCCCACTCGCGTCATTACCTCATTCCAGCACACCGAATTAAATTTCAAAAATCGAACTGAAATGCGTCGAATACTAGTTAAAACTGTCGATAAGTAAAGCGTTATCTCTTATTAGCACCTTGCGCCAATATATGCATTCAAAGTTGTCGTTTATAAAAGTTTTATTCCACGAAAATAATTAAAGGTGATTATTTTAATGCATTGTACTATTCTTAATTAAATGAACGGGTGTAAAATTTGTACAGAGGGTATAATTAATTCTCTTATATTATAGGGAAACACAAAAAAAGTATTAGCGAGAAAAAACATTGAGATTTTCAGTACTCAATTTGAGCACCCTTTTTGGGGAAGTTTTTTGGAAAATCGAAATGTTCGATCAGGACATGCCACTGAAGAGTGCAATCCACTAAATTCTCAAAAAAAGTTTTGTTTTGAGCATAATGTGATAATTGAAAAACCAACTTCCTCACGAGGGTAAAAAAAATCTCTTTCATTGACATTAGTAAATATAAATTCTAATGAATTTTATGTTTGAATTTATAAGAAACCGAATGTTAGTGTCTATCTTGAATTAGATTTTAACACCCCGTAACTAGAAAACAGAGTCGTTTTGAACTCAGTTTCATCTTGTGAGGATGTAAAGATTTCTTGGACGGTGGTCGGAGGACCTCGGTGGTTCCAGTAACAATTTTTATTTTTTGCTTTTTTTGGACTGTGTTACTATTTTCCGTTTAGGATTGTTCGGAAGATAAGCAAAGCTGTATAGCCAGAAAATTTTTTGAGGGGGAGCAAGTAGAGCCGGACAAAGAGCAAAATTTTGCGTCTCTACAAATGCACGCTTTATTGGTGTAGATATTTTAAAGTAATGGTATTAAAATCTCAGAAGTGAGAAATAAAATAAAATAGTGCCGCAAGCAAAAATTTTTGATTATTCAAAGTCAAACGACAAACGACTAGCTCTAGTCTGGACGCCGCTTTGATGCCGGACGAAACTTTCTACTACTTCTTTCTATCGGCTCTGCTAGAATACACAAAATTATAAGTTAATAAGAAGTATCCAGATTTCAAAGAAATAGTTTTCTTATTTAACAAAATATACCTATTTCGCTCGCGTTAGGTGTTTGTAGACGGTTTGTAGAAGAGAAGAACTTGAACTGCGATCGAGGATCCAACCCGAGTCGCACCATGGTGCTTTGACCACTAAGCTACCTCGGTCCTTGCAATTCAAATGAGGTAAATTTTTACCTCTTACTACTACTAATAATCCTGCCCCCTTTAGCAATTTTTATCTTCAAAAATTACGTTTCGAGTATCTATTAAAATCAATCAATTCACAGCCGGACATTTTCTTACATTCTTACCGAGGTGTAAACGACTAAGGCCGGTCGTCCATTTATACGACATGTTGTATCATTTTTAAACCAAGAAAACAAGAAATAACTTGTCTGTCAAGTGTACAAATCTCAATTAATAAACACATGTCGCAGACATGTCGTATACGACATGTTGTAGAAATGGACGACCGGCCTAAGGTAAATTCGATTTAATCACTCTATTTTGAGCTCAACAATCACCCACTTCAAGGAACGCAAACCTGATGCTGGACACACTGTATATGGCATTCAAACGGAGTAGTTATCTATTATATATTAGTTAATTTGTTAACTACATTCAATATCTATTATGTATTAACACTAAAAATTAATTACTTATTCAATAGAACGATTAGGTTACAGAAACCAGTGTACATTTATTAAAATGCCGAATAACAACGAAAAATTGGTTGCAGTTGATCAATCCAAAAAAGATTTACCAAATTATTACTTTACAAAAACTTGCGAATCGTTCAAAAACATTAATAATATAAGCAAATTTGTTGGAATTTATCCATTTAGATATTTGAATAAAAAATGGGACGTAATAAAACCACCGGGTAACAAAGATTGGATATACACTGCAACAGCAATATTCGTGTATATTTCGTTAACTTTGTTGATGAATTTTTTAATTTTGAACGACAAACATATTCGTTTGAGTAAACCCATTACACTTTCGCTCGTGACGATAAGTGGCTTTATTAATATTTCATTTGTGTATTTACAATATTCCTGTCGAATTAAATGGTTCGAGTTTTACCAAAATATTGCCCAAATTGATACCCTTTTAACTAACGAAAATTTGGTTCGCTACGATATTTTTAAATTTCAAATGTGTTCGTTAATTTTATTTGGGATATTTTTCACCAGATCACTTTGGTTGCTTTTCGTATTTCACATACATCTCTATTGTAAACTATTTCTTATAATTCAAAATCTTTTTGTATTATCCGGTTTTTTACAAGGTGCACTTTTAGTTTCCTTAATCCACGATCGCATGAATTTGATCGATAACTATTTTTATTTTATGCGCGACAATGCATTCAAAAAGGTATTGACTAAAGATATTAGTAATTTATTTAAAAGTCACGCCATTTTAAGCAATACAAAAAAATTGGTTGTCCTAATATTAGGAAAACAGTGTTTAATAATAGTACTTTGCATTCAGTTGAGTGTCATGATAATTGTTACAAGTGTATATGTTTCTTTGTTTACCAACATATTTGCTGCAAAAATAATTATCTATCCATTCTGTGCGCTTTGGTTGTTGGAATTAAGTATAATCGCGTTTTATTTTCTGATCAACTCAGAGTCGAGCAGTAAGAAGGTAAAATTGGATAATGCAATAATTTTTCAGAGCTTGGCCTAAATGAGCCAGACAGCGCTCGACCTAACAATCGATTCTATTAATTATTGTTTCTTATTTATTGAGTTCAGTTCGTCTCGAATTTCTCCTTCAAATAATTAAACGTGTTGGAGAAATAAGTTGGACCAATTTAACTTACCACTTCATTAAAAATTTGAATACAGTCCACTGTCGAGCAACTTCAAAACACTAACCGATTTTTAAAATGGATTGATTCGTAAAAAGTAGAGAGTTTGGATTGACCTGGATTTTTTTAAATTTTGATAGATGGAATTCATTAACATTAACATTCATTAACAATGCGGAAGGCCTTTAAAATCATCCTATTATTGTTAAATTATATGATTTAAAGATTACAAAATGTTAATCCAAATTTTACAAATAGATGATAAGTAATAAGTTTTATTTTTAGGCTAATAATTTCGGTGTACACGTACATGAAGTTATGGATAGTCTAAGTGTAAGATCGACTAGCAACAAAACTCAAAAATACGTAAAAATTGCAGAATGTATTCCTATAACTAAAATTAAATAATTAATTTCTCAATTCAGTTCTTCGGCACTTCTTTGAGAATGGCAACACGAGTTTCAAAATTTTCAATTGTGGGCGTCATAAATTTTGATTGGAATTTATTATATAAAGTGAGTAGGTAATATACATTTATTTCATACTGTACGGCTATTGCTACTTTCCGTCATTAATTTGAGTCCGGGAAATGGCACATTACATCACTAGGCCGGGAAGTGTTGCTAAGTAACACTTCCCGGACTGTTTGGCGAAGTTTTTGAAAAGGACTTTATTTTTTAAATTTTTGATTGAGAAAAAAGCTTGCCGCCAGGAGGGATCGAGAACCTATGAACCTTTGGGTGAAAGGCAAGGGTGTTATCCAATACACTATACGAACACCTATATTAATGTATATCAAGATTGAAGTTATAAAGTAGTTATTTGTTGCTAAGTAACGAACATAAAGTGGATAATGTGATTTAAAATGAAATACCTACAGCGGATATATAATTTGACATTTCTAAAATGACGTTTTTGTACAAAGAAATTTTTCAAATAAAAAACTGTTTTTTACAGTATGAAATAAAATTTTATACGATATACGTCCGTGAAGTGATTATTAAAGCATTCGTTTCGAAATTCCGGACTCAGCTTCGCTTCGTCCGTTAACATCTTACTCATGCTTTAATAGGTCACTTCCCGGACTAATGACGTAAATAACTATTACATTACACATTTGAAATAAATTTTTCTTTAAAAACTTAATATAGAAGGTGCAGATAAAGACGAATATTTTGTAGATACACGCATCTTGTTCTATACAAATATTTGAGACTTGCAATAGCTAATAGCCCCCAGCACAATTTAAAAGTATCTACAGTAGTTCTAAAGTAGTTGTTAATATAATAATATATTTTAGA
This sequence comes from Malthinus flaveolus, assembly GCA_950108345.1. Taxonomy (NCBI): domain Eukaryota; kingdom Metazoa; phylum Arthropoda; class Insecta; order Coleoptera; family Cantharidae; genus Malthinus; species Malthinus flaveolus. The sequence goes on from OX467285.1 coordinate 67,596,207, forward strand.
TAATTCTACTAAATGTGACATTTCTTTTACTTCTTGCACAGTACCACAAACAGTTGAAGGACATACTTACTCAAAATTAAATTATCCAACTAAATATCTTATGTTACTGACTGTACCGATGAAATTATAATAAAAAGAGTTTTTCCAACAAGGACTTTGTTTGTAAACGTTATATAAAATACACATTTTGGATGAAAGTTATGTATTTCTTTATATTGATAATATATTATACAGGGTGTCCCGGAAAATCGCCCCTGTAGCTGTTCACAAAAATAGTGTTTTTGCAAAAGAAATTAAAATTATTCTGTTCTATTTTAATAATAAATTTTAAGATGATGACTTTTTATCTCTTAAATTTTTCTTCTAAAATTAACGAAATTGGTAAAATAATTTGAATTCGTGTAATTCATTTAAGGGGCTCAAGACTGCATTTCATTCAAAAACATGTGTTGATCAAAATACCCCTAGAATTTACCTGATTTCGCCGAATGCTCGAGTTCAAGTACATGGGAGTCACTTTGAGCAATTAACTAAAAATCAGTGTTGAAACTATCTTTTTGAATTCAGCCATCTTTTAATTGAATTAGGGAATAACCAACAATCAGTTAGTTGCAGAATACAAGTTATTTTTCAAATTTTTTTAGTGCTGAGATCGCCTTGGAACTGATAAATTTGGATCTTGCTCAACACTTTCACTTACAGCAGTAGATCGACCCGGACTTCGGACGAACACGTCTTGTTGACTTGTTGTCAGTGTGTCATGTGAGCATCACACGTTGCCTTATACAGTGTGTCCGGGGATAGGTGGAACACGGGCGATCTCGCTTATTAGTGATTTTATCCAAAAATGTTACTCTTTGTAAAAGTTTTTTCTTGTTTCAAAATTAATATTGACAGTTTTATTTCTGTAGATTTTTATACAGGGTGGTCTTTATTAGCGTTTCTCTAAAATTATACATCAGTAAACTACTCTTATTTTAAGAGGAAAATAAAAAAGTCATAACAAAAAATTATTCCTACGCCGATTTCTTATTCAGATATAAAACTTGAAACCGATACGGCACTTTTCATATTTTCAAAAATTTCGATGTAACGATGTTTCAAGCTGCGTATTTTGAATTTCGCCAAAGAATTGTAAGGATGTATGAATGTAAGGAGCACTTATATTGAGTAGTAATTATTATTTATTTGTTTGTTTTGATCTCTAATAAAAATTTTTTATGAATTTGTTAATAAAAAAATGTTGAAATCGTTTAAAAATATTAAAAGTACCGCATCGTTTTCAAATTTTATATTTGAATAAAACATGAGCGTACGAATAACTTTTTGTTATGCATTTTTGATTTTTCTCTTCAAAATTTTCCTAGTTTAGTAGTGTATAATTTTAGAGAAACGCTAATAAAAACCACCCTGTACAAAAATCTGCAGAAATTAAATTGTGAATATTAATTTTGGAACAAGCATAAACTTTTACAAAGAGTAACATTTTTTGATAAAATCACTAATAAGCGAGATCGTCCGTGTTTCACCTATTCCCGGACACACTGTATATTGAGACTAGAATTAATTGTCTTTCCTATTTATACAGGGTAATTCCCAAATGGTAGATAAGCTTTTCAGTACGTTACAGTGGACGGTTATTTGAATTAAAGAAAAATCGTAAAGAAATCTATCTGCTATTTTTGTAGTTATTAAAGAAGAAGTAAATTGTTGATTTGGCAACATGATACTGATGTTAATCCTCATAAGGGTAGTTTTAAAACATCGTTTTGTTTAGGTGCATTATGTGCTATTATGTGCAATACTATATGAGCATTTTTTGTCCAATAATTAAGAAACACGTAAATTACCAGAGGAAATGATGAAAAGTTTAAAAATTTGTCAGAATTCAGAGTTGAGTTCAACCTAACTTCTTCATTTCTCAACAAATTAGCGGCTAGAAATTTTTTTAGCATTTTTTCTTTACTTTAATAATTATCCCTTACAACGTACTGAAAAGCTTATCCTTGAAATCAGAAAAGAATAAGGCATTTAATGAGCTAACCTTAGCATAATATGGTTGACATTGAAAGAAATGTAAGTTTGGGCTATAATCCATAAAGTAACGATTCAAATTTCTTTTCATAACTGCATCAAATTTATCTTAAAATTATCTATCAAAAACCTCTTTTAGAGTTTTCTGTATTTTCAATAATTAACGAACTTATAGGTTAATTGAGCATTTGGACGATTTTCAGTTAGAAGCTTGGAAGCAATGCTCATTTTTTTTAACATATTCTGAATCTGCATGTAATTCTGACAAACTGTAATAACTATAATAACAAAGTTACCCATAAAACGTGATGAGATATTTGTCACCCTGTACTACATCCGCCTATTTTAGTGCATATTTATAATTCTTTAACTTCTACTTCTACTTTAACAAAAACTCGGAAAATTAAAATGGGCAATTGTCGAATGACTGTATACACATTCGACTTTGAGTCGTTCGACTAAAAATGCAGAGGTAGAAACTAAAAAAGTAGAGAATCATTCGACTTCACTCGAATCGAATTGTATTTCGAGCGACTTGCCAAAAACAATGTTTACATGTTCGATTTGCAGTCGAACTACTAAACGCACCATTACACAAATTAATATTTAAAAAGTATTTATACTAGGTAGGTAGGTATTGTATTAGGTAGAAAGAAAAACTAAATTTTGACCTCTAGGATTTATTAGGTTATTCTATTGAAATATATTATTTAAAAATTAGTTTTTTACTTATTCAGTAATATAAATTATTATTTTTATTGGAAAATCTGGAAAAATTTTACCCATTTGGGAGATAAATTGATTTTATTGCATTTTGACTTCAACTTTGAGAGCGTACAAGTGCCCAGGGCTGCATTTTAGGGTAAAATTTAAAGAGAGACAAATGTCCTAATTTGGTCTTGATAACTCACTGTAGAGCGTTATCGGTAATTTTCCGGGGACCTTAGCGTTAGATATTAAAATACTTTAATAAATGGCCAACAAAACAGAAATGGGGGAATGGCTATCCCCGGGATGCTATACCTAACTGTTTACGCAAATCAAAAAAAAATTTTGTCAACATATCGAAAGCTCTATTTTCTATTTCACATTAATATTTAACTAAATTTTGACCTCTAAGTATTATTGGGTTATTCGATTAAAATATATTATTTAAAAATTAGTTCTTTACTTATTCAGTAATATAAATTATTATTTTTATTGGAAAATCAGTCTAAATTTGTCGAAATGTCGAGTGTCACCGGCCATCAGATCAGAGTTTACTCATCAGAACAAAAATTACGAAAATATTATTTTATACGAATTTGCAAATCGTTAAAATACATTAATATTCTAAACAAAATTGTTGGACTTTACCCATTTAAATTTGCGAATACCAAATTTGACGTTATCAAGCCACCCGGTACAAAAGATTGGACGTATACACTAATTGCCCTGGTCATTTATAGTTTACTCTCTATGTTGGTGAATATTTTAATTTTAAACCATGCAAGTTTTATCTTGAATAAAGCGATTACCCATTCGTTCGTAACTTTCATTGCTTTGCTTAATTTTTATAATATCTGTTATCAATATTGGAACCGAATTCAATGGTTCGCCTTTTATTTGAACTTTGCACAAATTGACGCCCTTTTGACAAACAAGATTTTTGTTCGTTATGACTTGTTTAAATTTAATACGTTTATATTGTTTGTACTTGTTTTATTTTTGACAAAAATAGTTTGGTTGCTGTTTATATTACACTTGCCTCTGTATGTTAAAATATTTTTTACAGTTCAAAACGTTTTTCTCGTATCTAGTGCGTTACAATTTATACGTTTGGTTGACTTACTTCAGGAGCGTACTAGTTTTATGACAAATCAATATAAACGTATACTGCATTATAACAGCGCAAATATTACTGACGAAATTAGTAACTTATTCAAAAGTCATGCCGTCTTAAACAATATGATAAAATTGGCTGTTTCAATATTTGGAAGCCAAGGCTTATTAATATCGCTTCTTTTGCTATTAAGTATCATGATAATAGTTACAAGTTTATATATTATAACTAGAGCTAGATCGGCCCTACGGGCCGATAGCTCTAGGTCGGCCCTGCGGGCCTCCGCTCGGCCCTACGGGCTCTCGCGCAGGCCTACGGCCCTTAACCCTAGGGCTCGGCCCTACGGGCCTCGCGTCGGTCCTTCGGACCTCAATTCTCGGCCCTGCGGGCCTCGTTCGTCGGGCCTTCGGCCCTCCAGGCACAGAATACCGTATTCTATACGTCAAATTACGCAAACTTTTATATAGTAGTAAAGTTTGTCGGTAAGCTAATAAATCACCTTGTATAGGTCAGCTTTTAGGGTCTCCGGTTGACCATACGTGTACCCGTAGGTCAATCTTAGCTTATCGTACCTATACCAATAGGTACTAACTTATTGATAGAGAAAAATATTCTAATTTAGATGTTGTTTGAAATTAATTGTTGATCAACTATTAATAATTGCACTGTGAATATAATTGAAGACACGAGTGGATGAAGGTGTTATGTAACATTAAAAAAAATGACTTTTTTTACTGAATGAAGGTGTTATGTACTCTTCTATCGCACGGCACCTTTCAAAATGTGTAAGTATTACTGTAAGATTGAAAACTGCAGCGGATGAAGGAGCTATGTACATCTAAAATAACATTCTCAATGGAAGAAGGTGTTATGGGCACACATAACTCCTTTTTTACAATATGAATGCCATAAAAAGAATACAATTCTCGGTGTGAATGAAGGTGCTACGTAACGTAGATAGCACTTTCATTCATAATGATAATGTAAACTATTAATTGTCAGTGATAAAAGATATTTTACGTTTTTCTTATTGTTTAACAACCTTAACTTGCATGAAATCATACAAAAATCAAAAGTATTCAATTATTGGGTTAAATTAAGTTAAAAAATATTAAATTTGCGCTTCTTCAAAGTTTATTTTATAGGCACCTTCCTAATCTAATCAGTTTTGCAATGCACGTTTAAATAAATATATACAAAACTGTTTGATTCCCTACTGAAAACTGATAAATATTTTTTTGTTTTAATTTTGAAACACCCAACTATGAATGAAGGTGTTATGTAACCCAATATAAATCACTCGGTAATTTATATCCCGAAAATACTCCAACATTACATCCTAAAGTACTCTGTGCACCTTACCGAACAACCTCATAAAAGACCGAGAAGCAAAAAACTCGATTTAAATTACAATTTTACTACATCAAACAGATTAAATAGATCAAATAGAATAAAAAGCTATCGAATAAGTACAAATATGGAGTAATATACCACTTTGAAGCTATCCGATGGGTTAAAGATAGTTACCCGATTGAATTGAAGATCGAAGCCGTAAGATTGTTAACATCGCATTAACAGAAATTTATAATTTGGTTTTTTGCACTACCTAAATTGAAACAGCCATTTGTATTAATTTTGTTACTTTCCTTGCTGCAGTTGTTTCCATACACTGTATCACCTTACTTAATATACCAATATATCACTTCCAAGCTACCCGATAGGTTAAAGATAGTTACCCGATTGAATCGAAGCCGTAAGATTCTTAAAACCGCATAAACAGAAATTTATAATTTGGTTTTTTGCACTACCTGAATTGAAACAGCTATTTGCATTAATTTTGTTACTTTCCTTGCTGCAGTTGTTTCCATACACTGTATCACCTTACTTAATATACCAATATATCACTTCCAAGCTACCCGAGAGGTTAAAGATAGTTACCCGATTGAATCGAAGCCGTAAGATTCTTAAAACCGCATAAACAGAAATTTATAATTTGGTTTTTTGCACTACCTGAATTGAAACAGCTATTTGCATTAATTTTGTTACTTTCCTTGCTGCAGTTGTTTCCATACACTGTATCACCTTACTTAATATACCAATATATCACTTCCAAGCTACCCGAGAGGTTAAAGATAGTTACCCGATTGAATCGAAGCCGTAAGATTCTTAAAACCGCATAAACAGAAATTTATAATTTGGTTTTTTGCACTACCTAAATTGAAACAGCTATTTGCATTAATTTTGTTACTTTCCTTGCTGCAGTTGTTTCCATACACTGTATCACCTTACTTAATATACCAATATATCACTTCCAAGCTACCCGAGAGGTTAAAGATAGTTACCCGATTGAATCGAAGCCGTAAGATTCTTAAGACGGCACAAACAGAAATTTATAATTTGGTTTTTTGCACTACCTAAATTGAAACAGCTATTTGCATTAATTTTGTTACTTTCCTTGCTGCAGTTGTTTCCATACACTGTATCACCTTACTTAATATACCAATATATCACTTCCAAGCTACCCGAGAGGTTAAAGATAGTTACCCGATTGAATCGAAGCCGTAAGATTCTTAAGACCGCACAAACAGAAATTTATAATTTGGTTTTTTGCACTACCTAAATTGAAACAGCCATTAGCATTAATTTTGTTAATTTCCTTGCTGCAGTTGTTTCGATACACAACCTTACCCTAAACTCCCTTTAAAATACCATCAGAATATAAAAATTTCAATTTTAGTCACTCACTTTCTCTTCGACTAACAAAATCGAAATAGCCACTTGTACTAATGTTGTCGGTACGGTTGCCAATAGCTGTTTCGATACACCGTATAATCTTCCGAGAGGCTTTTTAACTGTTCCGAAGACAATACAGTGGATCGTAGCAGCTGCGGACCATAAAACTGAAAATTTTAATGCAAATGGCTTTTTCAATTTAGTCGGTACAAAAATCAAACTCGATTTGCACACAGTAAACACGCCGAATCTATTAAGAATTTATTAATTGCGCCAAATTTATCTTCCATCGAGCAGTAAAGATGTCGAATTAACATCTCGACTGAAATGTCCCATTTGTAATTTAACACAAATAATTTTAATTTAACACTCTTCGATAACCTTATTTTCGAGTCGAAACGACCCATAACAAATTTTACTTGACTCGAAATAACACATACCACGTAACAAAGACAATAAATGTCTCGGACCCATAGATCGTAGAGTTTCCAGATGCACAAAAAAATTTTATTTATGTCTCCAAATGCACTTCCCACCGATTCAGCACGACGTTTTGAATAATAATTTCGACTTAATATCATATTTATCCGATTAAAACGGCTAAATTTTAAGAACAATAATTTACATTTAATAAGCTGTCATAATATATTATAACCTTATTGTCATGTCGGTATTGCAGATTTCCACGTTATAAAATTAATGCGAAAAAAATGTCCCCTCGCGCGCGGAAAACTAAAAAAAAAGTACAAACGTGCGTTCACGAAACACGCCCCGTGGTCAAAAGGGCCGTATTAAATTTAAAAAGTGTTTTTTTGCAAAAACGTGCAAACGGAAATGTGAACGAACCTTCGAGTCTCGATAAAGTGAATGCTCCACAAATGAAATTTGATTGTTTTAGAAATTTACGTCAAAATTTGCAATATTTTCCGAGTTTGCATACTCTCGAAGTTCTCCGAGGTTTTCGAATAATTTTCCCGTGCGCACGAGCTCGATTAAGGCCCCCAGCCGCAATTCCAACGCCCAAAAAACTTTCCCCGATTTTTGCGAGTCGCTTGTGGCGCTCGTAGGTTTTTTTCATACTTTTCGCTCTCCCCGGGCCCCCCGACTACCGATCCGCCCCAAAAAATTATCCTAGCCTCTCCCGCCGGTCCCCGAATTTCCGAGCCCAAAATTTTCCCAAAATTCGCCCCCCTTCCCCCAAACCGAAAAACCGTTTTTTTGATCAACTCTTGCTTAATTATCATCGGAAATCAGTTCTGGAGCTTTATAAATATTAACTAGAGCTAGATCGGCCCTACGGGCCGATAGCTCTAGGTCGGCCCTGCGGGCCTCCGCTCGGCCCTACGGGCTCTCGCGCGGGCCTACGGCCCTTAACCCTAGGGCTCGGCCCTACGGGCCTCGCGTCGGTCCTTCGGACCTCGTTTCTCGGCCCTCCGGGCCTCGTTCGTCGGGCCTTCGGCCCTCCAGGCACAGAATGCCGTATTCTATACGTCAAACTTGCCAATTATCACCTAAAAATCATCATATTCGATATAGTCAGCCTTTTTAAGTCGTGAGTCTGTAAAATAGGGAGATTTATTAGTTCACAGTTGTCATATGAAAGCTCGTGTAATGTTAAGGAAAAATATCATTTGGACATTTGTCCGATTTCAAGACTTCAAAACTCACTGCAAAACAGGCGAATTTAATAAAAAATATCAACCTAAATGACAAAAAAAGGTGGCTTATAGTGTTGTTGATTAAAACAACTGCATTTCCATGTATCAATTTCTCTTCCAAAAACTCAGTTTAGTAGGTAAACTCTCGGGTGTGTGTGAAAAATCAAAACAACTATGAATTCGTTGCCGACGTTTCGGTATATGTATTTACACCATCATCATGGGCATCAAGATGAGGCCAAAACCTGATTTTGGTGTCCTTTCAGCCCTGATGATGATGTAAATACATAATTATATCGAAACGTCGGCAACGGATTCATGGTTGTTTTGATTTTCCACACACACCCAAGAGTTTACCTACTTAACTGCATTTCCATTGCAACAACAATACACAAAAAGTACATCGGCATATTTTAGAGGGCTAAATTGTGTATTTTTGGTTCTTCTCAGTCCAGTTTTTTTGATATTTATTAAATTGGCTGCAGTAAACTTTAAAGTTATCTAATTTCTTAAATAAGTGAAATCGGGCATATGTTCAAATTATTTTTTTGTCTTAAAATTACACAAACTTTTATATAGTAGTAAAGTTTGTCGGTAAGTTAATAAATCACCCTGTATAGGTCAGCTATTAGGGTCTTTGGTTGACCATACGTGTACCCGTATTTCAATCGTAGTACCTATTATACCGATAGGTACCAACTTTTTAATAGAAAAAAATATTCTGATTTAGATGTTCCTTAAAATTGTCTACCAACTATTACACCTTGAATAAAATTCTTATAAAAGAAAACGAAGGAAAACACTTCGTAACCATAATTATTGTTTTGATAAGTTTGTTTAGACTTTAGACTTTAAAAAGCACCATAAAGTCTATTTCAATCACCATTTTACCCTATAGTACAGATTTGAAAATGGATCGAAGGTTTTTATATACGTTAACATAAACTGAAATGAGAATTTGATGGTGTCGAATGCATAAGAAAAAGAAACCGAACCGTATTTGATGATGTTCACAGCTTGAACGAAAGTACCTCCAAACTAAATTCCATTAAGAACACCAATTTCTTTGTATCGTTCCTATTAAAAAAAGGATCTAAAGCTTTTAAATTCATTTATATGGACTAACGTAACAATTTGATAATGCGAACAGATTGACGAAGAGTACCCATAGACTAAATTCCTTATAAAACAGCATTTCTTTTTATCGTTCCTATTGGAAAAAAGATATAAAGCTTCTAAATTCATTTACATGCACTAACGTAACAATTTGATGGTGCGGACAGCTTGACGAAGAGTACCCATAGACTAAATTCCTTATAAAACAGCATTTCTTTTTATCGTTCTTATTGGAAAAAAGATATAAAGCTTCTAAATTCATTTACATACACTAACGTAACAATTTGATGGTGCGGACAGCTTGACGAAGAGTACCCATACACTAAATTCCTTATAAAACAGCATTTCTTTTTATCGTTCTTATTGGAAAAAAGATATAAAGCTTCTAAATTCATTTACACAGACTAACGTTACAATTTGATGGTGCGGATAGCTTGACGAAGAGTACCCATAGACTAAATTCCTTTTAAAACAGCATTTCTTTTTATCGTTCTTATTGGAAAAAAGATATAAAGCTTCTAAATTCATTTACATACACTAACGTAACAATTTGATGGTGCGGACAGCTTGACGAAGAGTACCCATACACTAAATTCCTTATAAAACAGCATTTCTTTTTATCGTTTCTATTGGAAATAAAATATAAAGCTTCTAAATTCATTTACACAGACTAACGTAACAATTTGATGGTGCGGACAGCTTGACGAAGAGTACCCATAGACTAAATTCCTTATAAAACAGCATTTCTTTTTATCGTTCTTATTGGAAAAAAGATATAAAGCTTCTAAATTCATTTACATACACTAACGTAACAATTTGATGGTGCGGACAGCTTGACGAAGAGTACCCATAGACTAAATTCCTTATAAAACAGCATTTCTTTTTATCGTTCCTATTGGAAAAAAGATCTAAAATTTCTAAATTCATTTACATGGACTAAGGTAACAATTTGATGGTGCGGACAGCTCGACGAAGAGTACCCATAGACTAAATTCCCTATAAAACAGCATTTCTTTTTATCGTTCCTATTTGAAAAAATATATAAAGCTTCTAATTTCATTTACACAGACTAACGTAACAATTTGATGGTGCGGACAGCTTGACGAAGAGTACCCACACACTAAATTCCTTATAAAACAGCATTTCTTTTAATCCTTCCTATTTGAAAAAGGATATAAAGCATCTAAATTCATTTACTTGGACTAAGGTAACAATTTGATGGTGCGGACAGCTTGACGAAGAGTACCCATACACTAAATTCCTTATAAAACAGCATTTCTTTTTATCCTTCCTATTTGAAAATCGATATAAAGCTTCTAAATTCATTTACATGGACTAAGGTAACAATTTGATGGTGCGGACAGCTTGACGAAGAGTACCCATAGACTAAATTCCTTATAAAACAGCATTTCCTTTAATCGTTCTTATTGGAAAAAAGATATAAAGCTTCTAAATTCATTTACATGGACTAAGGTAACAATTTGATGGTGCGGACAGCTCGACGAAGAGTACCCATAGACTAAATTCCCTATAAAACAGCATTTCTTTTTATCGTTCCTATTTGAAAAAATATATAAAGCTTCTAATTTCATTTACACAGACTAACGTAACAATTTGATGGTGCGGACAGCTTGACGAAGAGTACCCATACACTAAATTCCTTATAAAACAGCATTTCTTTTTATCGTTTCTATTGGAAATAAAATATAAAGCTTCTAAATTCATTTACACAGACTAACGTAACAATTTGATGGTGCGGACAGCTTGACGAAGAGTACCCATAGACTAAATTCCTTATAAAACAGCATTTCTTTTTATCGTTTCTATTGGAAATAAAATATAAAGCTTCTAAATTCATTTACACAGACTAACGTAACAATTTGATGGTGCGGACAGCTTGACGAAGAGTACCCATAGACTAAATTCCTTATAAAACAGCATTTCTTTTTATCGTTCTTATTGGAAAAAAGATATAAAGCTTCTAAATTCATTTACATACACTAACGTAACAATTTGATGGTGCGGACAGCTTGACGAAGAGTACCCATAGACTAAATTCCTTATAAAACAGCATTTCTTTTTATCGTTCTTATTGGAAAAAAGATATAAAGCTTCTAAATTCATTTACACAGACTAACGTAACAATTTGATGGTGCGGACAGCTTGACGAAGAGTACCCATACACTAAATTCCTTATAAAACAGCATTTCTTTTTATCGTTTCTATTGGAAATAAAATATAAAGCTTCTAAATTCATTTACACAGACTAACGTAACAATTTGATGGTGCGGACAGCTTGACGAAGAGTACCCATAGACTAAATTCCTTATAAAACAGCATTTCTTTTTATCGTTCTTATTGGAAAAAAGATATAAAGCTTCTAAATTCATTTACATACACTAACGTAACAATTTGATGGTGCGGACAGCTTGACGAAGAGTACCCATAGACTAAATTCCTTATAAAACAGCATTTCTTTTTATCGTTCCTATTGGAAAAAAGATCTAAAATTTCTAAATTCATTTACATGGACTAAGGTAACAATTTGATGGTGCGGACAGCTCGACGAAGAGTACCCATAGACTAAATTCCCTATAAAACAGCATTTCTTTTTATCGTTCCTATTTGAAAAAATATATAAAGCTTCTAATTTCATTTACACAGACTAACGTAACAATTTGATGGTGCGGACAGCTTGACGAAGAGTACCCACACACTAAATTCCTTATAAAACAGCATTTCTTTTAATCCTTCCTATTTGAAAAAGGATATAAAGCATCTAAATTCATTTACTTGGACTAAGGTAACAATTTGATGGTGCGGACAGCTTGACGAAGAGTACCCATACACTAAATTCCTTATAAAACAGCATTTCTTTTTATCCTTCCTATTTGAAAATCGATATAAAGCTTCTAAATTCATTTACATGGACTAAGGTAATAATTTGATGGTGCGGACAGCTTGACGAAGAGTACCCATAGACTAAATTCCTTATAAAACAGCATTTCCTTTAATCGTTCTTATTGGAAAAAAGATATAAAGCTTCTAAATTCATTTACATGGACTAAGGTAACAATTTGATGGTGCGGACAGCTCGACGAAGAGTACCCATAGACTAAATTCCCTATAAAACAGCATTTCTTTTTATCGTTCCTATTTGAAAAATATATAAAGCTTCTAATTTCATTTACACAGACTAACGTAACAATTTGATGGTGCGGACAGCTTGACGAAGAGTACCCACACACTAAATTCCTTATAAAACAGCATTTCTTTTAATCCTTCCTATTTGAAAAAGGATATAAAGCATCTAAATTCATTTACTTGGACTAAGGTAACAATTTGATGGTGCGGACAGCTTGACGAAGAGTACCCATACACTAAATTCCTTATAAAACAGCATTTCTTTTTATCCTTCCTATTTGAAAAAGGATATAAAGCTTCTAAATTCATTTACATGGACTAAGGTAACAATTTGATGGTGCGGACAGCTCGACGAAGAGTACCCATAGACTAAATTCCCTATAAAACAGCATTTCTTTTTATCCTTCCTATTTGAAAAAGGATATAAAGCTTCTAAATTTATTTACATGGACTAAGGTAACAATTTGATGGTGCGGACAGCTCGACGAAGAGTACCCATAGACTAAATTCCCTATAAAACAGCATTTCTTTTTATCGTTCCTATTTGAAAAAATATATAAAGCTTTTAATTTCATTTACACAGACTAACGTAACAATTTGATGGTGCGGACAGCTTGACGAAGAGTACCCACACACTAAATTCCTTATAAAACAGCATTTCTTTTAATCCTTCCTATTTGAAAAAGGATATAAAGCATCTAAATTCATTTACTTGGACTAAGGTAACAATTTGATGGTGCGGACAGCTTGACGAAGAGTACCCATACACTAAATTCCTTATAAAACAGCATTTCTTTTTATCCTTCCTATTTGAAAATCGATATAAAGCTTCTAAATTCATTTACATGGACTAAGGTAATAATTTGATGGTGCGGACAGCTTGACGAAGAGTACCCATAGACTAAATTCCTTATAAAACAGCATTTCCTTTAATCGTTCTTATTGGAAAAAAGATATAAAGCTTCTAAATTCATTTACATGGACTAAGGTAACAATTTGATGGTGCGGACAGCTCGACGAAGAGTACCCATAGACTAAATTCCCTATAAAACAGCATTTCTTTTTATCGTTCCTATTTGAAAAAATATATAAAGCTTCTAATTTCATTTACACAGACTAACGTAACAATTTGATGGTGCGGACAGCTTGACGAAGAGTACCCACACACTAAATTCCTTATAAAACAGCATTTCTTTTAATCCTTCCTATTTGAAAAAGGATATAAAGCATCTAAATTCATTTACTTGGACTAAGGTAACAATTTGATGGTGCGGACAGCTTGACGAAGAGTACCCATACACTAAATTCCTTATAAAACAGCATTTCTTTTTATCCTTCCTATTTGAAAAAGGATATAAAGCTTCTAAATTCATTTACATGGACTAAGGTAACAATTTGATGGTGCGGACAGCTCGACGAAGAGTACCCATAGACTAAATTCCCTATAAAACAGCATTTCTTTTTATCCTTCCTATTTGAAAAAGGATATAAAGCTTCTAAATTTATTTACATGGACTAAGGTAACAATTTGATGGTGCGGACAGCTCGACGAAGAGTACCCATAGACTAAATTCCCTATAAAACAGCATTTCTTTTTATCGTTCTTATTGGAAAAAAGATCTAAAACTTCTAAATTCATTTTCATGGACTAACGTAAGAATTTGATGGTGCGGACAGCTTGACGAAGAGTACCCATACACTAAATTCCTTATAAAACAGCATTTCCTTTAATCGTTCTTATTGGAAAAAAGATATAAAGCTTCTAAATTCATTTACATGGACTAAGGTAACAATTTGATGGTGCCGGCAGCTCGACGAAGAGCACCCGTAAACTAAATTCCTTCTAAAACAGCATTTCTAAAACAAAAAACTCGATTTAAATTACAATTTTACTACATCAAACAGATTAAATAAATAAATAGAATCAAGAGCTATCGAATGAGTACAAATATGAAGTAATATACCACTTCAAAGCCATCACCGAAAGATAGGTTAAAGGTAGTTTACCCGATAGAATCGAAACCGCGAGATTTTTAAAATCGTTTAAACAAAAAGCTATTAATTTCGTTTTTTGCACTACCTACATAACTTGAATTAGCCATTTGCATTAATTTTGTTATTTTACTTGCTGCAGTAGTTTCGATATCACCTTCTCGAAATAACAATAGAATGAAAAAAGAAATCCAACGACATTTCAACACTAATCGTTACCTAAAAATTATCCTAAATTAGAGTTTTATTCCTTCGGACAGTTGAGGATAGAATCAAATGCTCCTCGAATAAGCCCAAATGTAATAACATACCAATGCAAAGTCACCGAGAGACTCGATTAAAGAAAGTAACCTCATCTAATCGAAGCCGCAGAAACTTTTCCTTCATCGACACTGAAGTTTACTAATTTCGCCAAATTTGTTTTCCAGCGGGCCGTCGAGATGTTAAATAAACACTTGAACTTAAATAACATATTATCTCGTTAAAAACCGTCCAAATATCATCTAGTAATTTGATTAAATTACCTTTCACAATTTCACAGCTGTCAGTAAATTAAATTTGACAGATGTGTAATTTTTAAATCGTAAAATCGTATTTACACGCTCAGTCGGTTTTCCAATTACAGATACCTAACTCCAAAATAAGAAATGCGAGAAAAAAACGCCAAAGGGGCGCAAAAGTAAAAAAAAAAGTACAAACGCGCGTATATTAACCATTTTTCATTACCAAATGTGCCGAATTAAGCTTAAAAAGTCAAATTTGCCGCAAAAATGCACAAATGCGAAATGTGAACGAACCACCGAGTCGCGATAAAGCGAATCCGCCACAAACCGAAAAAACAACGGGATCCGAAATTTACGTCAAAATTGCAATATTTTCCGAGTTCGCATACTCTCGAAGTTCTCCGAGGTTTTCGAATAATTTTCCCGTGCGCACGAGCTCGATTAAGGCCCCCAGCCGCAATTCCAACGTCCAAAAAACTTTCCCCGATTTTTGCGAGTCGCTTGTGGCGCTCGTAGGTTTTTTTCCCTATTTTCGCTCTCCCCGGGCCCCCCGACCTCCGATCCGCCCCAAAAAATTATCGTGGCCTCTCCCGCCGGTCCCCGAATTTCCGAAAAAAAAATTTTCCCAAAATTCCACCCCCTTCACCCCAAACCGAAAAAGCGTTTTTTTGATCAACGTAGGTTAGATTATCGTTCGAAATCAGTTCTGGAGCTTTATAAATAGTAATATTTATCGAAATACTTACTCCAAAAACGATTATCGGCCCATTCATTGTGCTGTGGTTTTTGGAAACATGTGTAATGTCCTTTTATTTCCTAATAACTTCAGAGTCCGGCTGTCAAAAGGTAAAATTAAACTTATTGTAGGATTTTTACAAACTTTGTGAAAAAATATATATAGTACATATAAATATGTAAAAATTCTATCATTGAGTTTTAGTTAAAAATTTTGTTTAATTTTTAGGGTTAATTATTTAGATAATTCTAATACGTTGTAAATGAACCCCAACAAACACACATAAGTAAAAAAACTTTAAATAAAAAAATTTGTTTTCCGCCAAGCGCCTCGGGAATCGAATCCAAGACTTTGATATTTCCGGTAGCACGCCTATACCTAATACGCCAGGCGGTTAACCTCATTTTCTTAGCAATCCGGCATTGTTTAAATGCGTCGAGAAAGCGAAATATATATAAATCAAATTAGTATGCATACAACAATCATACGTGAATAAATTACAAATTTTTTTAAATTTTTAGGGTTAATTATTTAGATAATTCTAATACGTTGTAAATGAACCCCAACAAACACACATAAGTGAAAAAACTTTAACTTCGCTTTCTCGACGCATTTAAACAATGCCGGATTGCTAAGAAAATTATGTTAACCGCCTGGCGTATTAGGTATAGGCGTGCTACCGGAAATAGCAAAGTCTTGGGTTCAATTCCCGAGGCGCTTGGTAGAAAACAAATTTTCTCATTTAAAGTTTTTTCACTTATGTGTGTTTGTTGGGGTTCATTTACAACGTATTAGAATTATTGAGTTTTAGCATATCCATCGAAAATTAATCTTTATCATTTTTATCTGAATCCTGGTAGGGAGCATTAATTTTGTACTATAAAGTGTGTTTAAAAATCAAATTTAGGGATGTGATCCCTAAAATCATTTGAAGTAGGAAATATCTCATTGACGTGGACTCAAAAATGCGTTGTTTCTAAATTGCGGCTCTCTAAAGTTACACCAGATTTACACCTATAGGATCTTCTACCATACCTTACGTCTTGTCTAATGTATACGTGAGGGCGTTGGTCGTGCGGTGCGTGCGTGTGTAACGGTATAAATACAGTAGACAAAAGTGCAGTGCATGGAACTAGAAAACTATCTTCTACTTCCATGGCACTCTCGCGTTTACATTGGACAAGGAGTAAGCAATATTTTATAATATTATATACTATCTACTATTTTCTTGTAGTTTGGAATTTTGAAAAAATATGAAAATTCAAATGAAACTGCAGTAGTTTCTTTAAAGAAGTATCAATTATTATTTATAAGCTATAACTGTTTTAGGGCAGCTACGTTATTAACCCTGATTTGCTCGCGATACTTTAAGATGAAATTTGTAATGAGAATATTTTACTGAAAAAATGCGTTTTTTAACGTATAATTTGTTTTCTCGTGGGTCTTGCGTGAGTAGTAGAAAATTGTAGTAGAAAATTGACCACTTGCAAAGTACCTTAAATTTTGAGTCAAAAATGGTATATAAACATAAGTCCTATCTTACTTGGTTACCAAACTACAAGGGATCAAAAGTTTAATTATTACTATTACTTAATTCTGCATTTTATAATACAAAGTTTCTAAATTGGCGGATACGAACAGTAACACGTTAATCTACAAATAAAACTAAACAAAATTCCCCTTTGTGAGAATTATTTGCCTGAGATTATTGGAACTCAAGTTAAGCACCCAGATAAAAGTAATAAAATATCTGAAAAAGTACTCAAATCCATAAAGGGACTTTTTACACAGTTTTTTTTGCAGATTAACGTGCGTATCCGCCAATTCTTAAACACCTTGTATAAAATGTAAGTATTTAAGTATGTAATAATTAAGTAATGAAATAATAATAATCATTAAACTATGACCTCTAGTAATAGCAAGATAGGACCTATGCTCATAACATATTACTCAATAACATATTCAAAAATCAGAACTACACCACCTTATGAAAGGCAATGGCCTGTTATTCTCCCCATTGACTGGACTATATAACATATCTTACAAAAAATGTCATACGTTCTATTGTAAATCAGCCTGTACGATATGATTACTAATTTAATTTTTAGGCGAACAGGTCAGGCGTATATCTACATGAAATTATCAATATTAAAGATGCAAGAACTGCTATTAGCATCAAAACTCAGAAATACGTAAAAAATTACATATTTAGATCATTGAAATAAAATTAATTAAATTGTTAATTCTAGTACATAAACACTTCTTTAAGAATGGCAACTCGAGTAGCAAAATGGTCATTAGTGGGTATAATAGATTTCGATTGGAAATTATTCTATAAGGTTAGTAAAAAATTAATAACAATAATATACAGGGTGTTTCCTATAAGTGCGTCATAACTTCAGGGGCTGTTACAAAAACTTAAAAGAAGTCGTTTGACCCCAATTTTCTTATACCGAAAGTTCCTCCATTCAGAGATACAGTGAGTTTTAGCTGAAATTTACAAATTTAAAAAAATTTATTGTGGTGAAACGAAAGCAATTGGAAAAATAATTATTGTGGGATGCCTTTTTGTTTTCCAACTGCTAATATGGCGGATTCAAGATGGCGCTCATCGAAATATTAGTGGGATTGCAATAAAATTTTAGATACATGGGTTTCTCGCAAATTCGTCGGCAAATCTGATATTAGAATTTCAAAATAAAAAAAAAAGCCAAATGCATAACCTGAGCAAAAAAATTCGTCGTCTTGGGTTCTTCATGTTAAAAAATGATTATTCTTTTGCTCTGATGTGACGATGTGTTTTGGTACGACTTTAATCATGCTGCCATGTGTTTGGTATTAAAATTTAAAATAAAAATGCCTCAATTTCAATTCGATCATTTGTGACATGGGGATCAAAATACATGAATCTAAGCATGGTGTACCCGAATTAGAAGAAAATGACATTTTATGTATTACATTGCTGTACCTTTATTGTGTGCTTCAACTTCCTACATATGCCAGTTGCTCAATTATCTTTGGGTGTTCTTCTACACGATACTTTATATTAATTTATGTTGTTAAAGATATAATACATTTCAGGTAGTTCTGCTAAATATAACTCTTCTTTTATTTCTTGCGAAGTACCACAGCGCGTTGAAGAACCTATTTCTTTAGAATTTAGTTACATACATTTTTGGTCTATCTGCAGAACATTTGTCTAATGTACCTACTCACAGAGTGTTTTGAACTTATAGTAAAATAAAGAATGTAAAATACTGAATATAATCAAAAGAATGTTTTTATTTTGTATTCGTTCATCTTTCATTTATTTTCCCAAAGTTGTAACTGTCCCGGCCTTTGTAAATTGTCGTTTCATATTGTTAATCTAAATTGTTGAATTTGAGTTTTAATTATTATTCAGTTGCACGAGATTGTTGAGTTGCGTGAAGTAAACTATGTGTCGTGTGTCGCCCTTATTTTTTCAGATCCTCTCACTGCGTTAGTGGGCAACCTTGCCCAACTCTGGGTTGATGTTTCTTTTGTGGTTAATTGGAAAAATTTGCGTCCCATTAATCACATAAATTAATAAGTACCTACTACGAATTCCGATGCCTTAAAAATGTATTTTAATTAGTACTGCCGTGCCATTACCACCCTTACACAAACACAAAATAAAGGAAGAGCCTGGATGGACTTTTCGTAAATTTGAATTATAAACGAAATTAATATCAGTTCAAAATTGACAACCACTGAACAAAGGTACTAATGAATTTCGCGGTTTCTTGGATTTTTGAGCCACCCCGTACAGGACGACATTTTAGTATCCCCGGTGGTAAGAAATCGTTTGGAAAAGGTTCCAGCTAGACTTTTTTTATGATTTTTCTTTAGTTCAAATTTCAAATAACC
The DNA here is from genome assembly GCA_950108345.1 of Malthinus flaveolus. Taxonomy (NCBI): domain Eukaryota; kingdom Metazoa; phylum Arthropoda; class Insecta; order Coleoptera; family Cantharidae; genus Malthinus; species Malthinus flaveolus. Next base: position 67,615,833 of record OX467285.1, read on the forward strand.
GTTCCCTATAACGTACTGAGGAGCTTATCTGCCATTTTGGAATCACCCGGTATACTGTATATCAATATACTATCAATGATTTATGTAATTATTATAAATGTAATATCCTACAAACCAACTTTTTTACTATGATTTATTATTTAATTCTATTAAGAAAATTAATATTTATTTTTGTACTAAATTTGTTTTCAAAGAATTGCAGTATAAGTTTATTAAAATGTCGAATAACAACGGGCAATTTGCCGCAGTTGATCAATCCAAAAAAGATTTACAAAATTATCACTTTACAAAAAATTGCAAATCGTTTAAGTACTTTAATATTATAAGCAAAACTCTCGGAATTTATCCATTTAGATATTTGAATAACAAATTCGATGTAATAAAACCACCCGGTAACAAAGATTGGGTATACTCACTAACAGCTACATTCATTTATATGTCGCTCAGTTTCTTGATGTGTCTTTTAATCGTAAACGATAAAAATTATCCTTTCAGTAAACCTCTTTCACTATCGTTCGTGGCTTTATGTGCTTCGAGTAATATTTTAAACATGTTTTTTAAATATTCGTGTCGAATTAAATGGTTCGAGTTTTACCTAAGCATTGCACAAGTTGATGCCCTTTTGGCAAACGAAAATACCCCCGAGGCTCGTTATGATTTGTACAACTTTCGAATCTATATGAAGGGTACAGGTCCAGAAGGAGCCAAGTCGCAAAGTGTCGGTTTCTTGTAAAATGAAAAATAAAGTTCAAAACGTGCTGCTATAATCGTTTATTTAATAATTAAAAAACTAAAAATATATTAACACGTATATGTATAAACTGAACAGAAAATTATTGTGTAATATAAACAAACATTATCCTAAATAGGATAAAAAAAATAACACTTCACATAACAACAAAAATGTAACTACCGGAAGGAGCTAAGTCCAAAAAATTGGAATATAAACTATTGAAATAAAGCAGAACAGAAGAGTTTATGTTTTCGGAAGATTATTGAAAAACTCTTGGGCTTCAATTCTGCAAAATTTTTTTAAATCTTGCAAGTGTTTGAATTTTTTTGGGTTGATTGGAATGAGGTCTAAAAATAATACTTTTAGAGTAAATTTCTGGATGAAAAAACTTAGTTTTTACCTGAATAAGAATAATGTGGAAGAATAAATTCGTTGTGTAGTAAAACGGGCTTACTACGTTTTGTCTTATTAGTGATCATTGCCGATTCCCATGCTCCATTATAGCTATTCCGGAAATAAAGTAGCCGGGGATGCTCCTGACGAATTTCTAATTCTCGTACTGGACGTGAAGCCATAGGACATTTTTTTACATAGTCTGAGTTAGCGCTGAAAAATGCGGTGAATGCTCGAAAATATGACTGTTTAACCTCGACAACATCAAATGGCGATGGTTTAGTACGCGCATCTCTAAATATTTTTATCCAATCTGAAGGAATCTCTGCTCTTTGTGTTGTCTTTACTAAACCCATGTTTTTATCCGGTTCCATGTAAGAATGACCACGGATGGGAAAGATAACCTTGACGTAATCGAGTCTGTGTTGATTGTGGACCACATTATGCAAATAGCGAAACATCGTGAAATTTTTATTCTGGCCCCCACAAGAGTCACAGAAGATACAGAGCTTTCTTACTTTTGGGTTCAAAAAATTGTACAAAAAATCGTGCAGCATAGAACATACATCATCACTCCCCTTCTTTGCAATCGTTTCCGGATAAATATAAAAAACACTTTGTGCCGTAGAGAGAATGTGAATGTTAAAAGCATACACTTTTAATTGACTCTTATAGTAAACATCGTTAGTTGTTATATTAGGAACACAGACATTTTTGCCAAAATCTAAACAAATCGCCTCCTCAGTTTCAGATTTCTGACTGCTTGTCTTTGCAGCCCTTTTTCTGCTATAGAATTGGTCAGCTTTGCGTTTGTGCAACTCGTTTTCCGTAGTAAGTTGTTTAATTTCCTTTTTCAATGAATCTTTTTTATTACCGTTTTCTGGTTTTGCAATATCAGATTGAAGGCATTTTATTTTTATTCGAAATTCATCACATGCACTGCATGTGTCAGTTCTTGGATATCCGAAGGATATGTTGAACTGAGTGTTGAAAATGCGTCTATAAGACTCGTAAGAAATTTTTAAATTGGAATTTAGTTCACAATACATTCTGAACATTTTTTTAATGTTTAATTCTTCAGGCAGATAAGTTCTCTTGCTATCTTTCATACTATAATGACTTTTCCTGCCTTTAAATGACCGAATATGATCGCACACAGATTTAAAAACATTAGGCTGCATTTTTTTAGGATGATTCCTGTTTTCACCCCTTTTGTCTTTTGGAGACATTCCAGTTTTTTTCAGTGAATTCTGTAAATACGATATTTTTTTTTTCTTTATTCCATGAATAGACATAAAGGCTTCTCTACAAACAACCATTTCTTGTAAATTATTATCAGTTTTGTAACGTACTCGGTAACTAAATGAAGCACTTCTCAAATTTGCGTCATTTTCATTTTTCCTAGGTCTTCTACGACGAATGGGTATTACAGAAATTAAACCACTAAGGTAAGAATTCTGTTCGTTGTTGCAGGACAGTGTGTTAAAATTTTTGATTATAGTTTGTTTTGCTTGTTCTGGTATATTTTCAAAACACTTCTTGCTGCAATTACAGTTTTCTCCTACCTCGTGGCTTTGTAACTTAATCTTTTTCATAACCTCTCTCATCCTGCCGTAGCTTTTCCGTTTCTTTGGCTTGTTTGTAATAGCCCCTTGTTCACTATCACTACCACTTTGCTTTTCCATTTCCATAACAATTCTTTATAAATTTTAAGTTTTCACAGTTCAATGGAAATTATTAGAGGCTAAAAAACTTTCCCTAAACCAAAAAAAAAGATCACCTATAACCACCAGTACTAGATTGATACTCAAAGCTCACTATTAGTATAGCGCTGAGCGCTGAAATGTTTTATTAATAATTAGGACTTAGCTCTATATGGCCCTGTCTAACATGGACTTAGCTCCTTGTCGTCGTGAACTATCAAACTTTAAGATCAATTTACACGGTACTCGGCGCTTTCTGGACCTGTTTACTATAACTAGGACATCGGTCACTATAATCACTAAAAGATGGCGCAAGCAGTTTAAAAATTACTATATTGTGACTTAGCTCTTTCTGGTCCTGTACCCTTCATATGTTAATTACACTTACTCTACATTTGGCAAGAATACTTTGGTTGCTGTTTGTGTTACACATGCCCTTTTATTGCAAAGTATATCTGGCAATTCAAAATACTTTGTTGGCTTTCTGTATTTTACAAATAACGCTTTTTCTTGAATTCATTCGCGATCGTATGAATTCGATTAATAATAATTTCAAACCTATAGGCGATAATGCATTTAATAACTCGCTTACCAATGAAATTAGTAATTTATTTTCATCTCACGCCGTTTTAAATAATACAATAAAGCTTGTGGTGATAGCATTTGGAAAACAGACGTTGTTAATACTACTTGAAATTCAATTAAATATCATGACAATATTTACAATTATATATCTTTTATTATTTACCGACATATTAACTGCAAAAATGATGATCCTCCCATTTCCTTTACTATGGTTATTGGAAGTAATGGTAGACGCGTTTTATTTCCTGGCTAGTTCGGAGTCGAGCACCAAACAGGTAAAATATGTACCTATACATTTAATGTCCTCAAAGTTTTTAATTGTTTAATCTGATTTAACATTGTATTCAATCTATCGTTTACCTCCAGTGTTCCCAACCGGAAACTCGACTTGATCGTTTACAGATTACAGACAATGAGACAATACAAAACAATGTTATAGATACAAAAGTATATAGAACACTTTTTTGAATGCGCCTCCATATACCTCCATATACATAAGTTCGATACATAAATAAAATCTGTAATGGAACAAACTATTAAACTCTTAAGAGCATAATACACCACGTGATCATTTCACTCACGGGTTAGGCTACAGAACGTACCCTTTAGTTTATACTATACGAATCAAAAACGAAATCGAGCTTAATAATTCCACTTCGAGATGGGACGTTTACATTTTTTGATAAAGCTGATGCTATTTTGTTTTTTTGCATCTAAATTTTATTTTGTATTTTGGGCCTTGTTCATTTGAAGCACTTGATCATGAGGATATTATTTCCGTAGTTTCTTTAAAATATCTCATTAAATCCGATCATGTAACTCGATTTCGTATAATTGTTCGTATTCGCGTAATAAAAATGAAAAAAAAAATTGGGGGGAAAAATTTGCAAAATTCTTTTCCTGTGCGCTCTTTAGAAATAATTTGCAAATACTACTGTGAAAACCGCATTTTAATTGAATTACGAAAACGAAAATCATGGGAAATTTTTTTTCAGAACACTAGTGGATACTACCTTTATACGATAGGTGATTTAAATAAATAAAAAATTCTCATGCGCTGTTCAGGAATGACTTTCAAAAATTACCTTATAAACCGCATTGAAATCGCATTGAAAATAATTAAGATATTGGTAAATTCGTGTAGCAAGACCTGGCCTATCCCCTTATTAACAATAATTAATTAATAGGTGCCAAACACAAAATTAAATTATTTACAGTTTTGTTTTAGGTTAATAGTTTTGGTATAAATGTGCATGAAGTTCTTAATGTTTCAGCTGAAAGAACTACTAATATCAAAACTGAAATATACGTAAATAACACATATTTACATTATTCAAGTTAAACTAATTGATTTTTTAATTCAGTTCTTGAGCAACTCACTGAGAATGACCACTCGAATTGCAAAATTTTCAATGGTAGCTATAATAGATTTCGATTGGAATTTAATGTATAAGGTTAGTAGTCCACTAATTATATATTAATGGTTAAAGTATATGTTGTTAAAAAATATAACTTTTCAGATAGTTATACTAAATATAACTTTTATTTTGCTTCTTGCAAAGTACCACAGCCATTTGAAGAGTTTTCTAACTTAAAATTACCTCCAATTGCACACCATGTTGACCGCATTTATAATAGAGTAATGTACCGTCATGTTAATGAACACGTGTAATTAATTAAATATCTATAGCAATCCATAGGCAAAGCTGAGCAATAATGATTAATGCACGAGTGGATATACTTATACTATTTCACGAACACACAAAGAAAAGAATGACAATGTACTGTTGAATTGTTGAATAAAAAATTATAATACAAGCTGTTTAGATCGCTAAATAGATTATGCAAAAATTTGTAGCACCTGAGAGGAAAATGGATCCTTATGTTACCTACTGTTGAGTGAACTATTATGTGAATAAGCATATTAAAGCCGTTAGTCCAGGCAATTAATACATAAAAATGGGCTTTCACTAGAAATGGTCCAGGAGTGTTGTAATTTGGTACACTTCTACAGTTTGGTCTCCTAATTAATATTCCGAGTTTTTGACCTTGAGCGACCGCCGCTCGCGCCGCTATAGTGGACTATAGGGGCCGAAAACAAGTGTTTCAAAAATATCTTCTCTCTAGCGCCACCTAGAGCATAAGTAGATATTACAACAATTATAGAGCATGTAATTTTCTAAAACTTTTGTAAGAAACATTTTTCAATCAGATGAATAGTGGACGAGTAAAAAAGTTTGCAAATTTGTCGTATTGTGCCATTTTTAGCGATGCAGCTTTCGACAAAGATCCGAATTATTTACCTTGCATCAAATGGAGTGGTTATGATTTTTTGGTTTGTTGTTTATGATGAAAGCCCAATGATAAATCCAAGTTTTTGATCTCGGTGGATCTCCGCATCTTGGTCAAATCTTTAAAAAGATATACGATTTAGCTCTGCGTTTGTTTTGAGTTTTTGACAAAGATCCGGAGTTCCGCCGAGGACGAACAACTTGAATTTATCATTGTGCTTTCATCATGTGTACAACATACCAAAAAATCAATACATTTCTCAAGAAATGCGCAAGAGTTTACAAGAACTTTAAACCACTATAACTTTGTTGTTGTTGGATTTTTATATAAAGTTTATTTAAAAAATAACTATATTTTGGTCCCATCTATATGCCCTATCAGTTTTTTCCGTAGGTTACCAGTCACCCTGTATACGTTTCGCGTTGCATTTTAGTAGTGTCGGTCGCTACCCTTTATTAATTAACATTACAGAAAATAGTTTTACTTGTAGGTAATTATATCATGGTGATTAGTCATTCTAATTCTAATCCACAAAGAGTGACGAGTAACGGAAGAAGAAGTGACAATGACAGAAAATTTGGGATCGCTCTTTTTTATAGTTAGGATAGTTAGGCTAAAAAGATAGCATTTTAGAAGACCTTTAATTTGAGGAAACAGAAGAAAAATACACCGTTTAAATGGTGTGGCAGGTGGTGGTGAGAGGATGAATATTATACCCCAGTCAATTTAGACAATCTAAGGGGACAAAATCCAAGAGTTTTAAAAATTGATGTTATTGTTCGTTAGAACCTGCGGTATAACATACTAAAAGTCCTAGAGGTAAAGAGCGAGTGGGGGGAGCTGTTTAAAAGTAACTCTCTCTATAGTTTTTTTGTAAATAACTCGCCTCCTATTAGATCGTACGTTGATGAAGGTTATTAACGCAGTTATAGAAATCATTATTTACTACAAGATTGATTATATGCAGTTTTTCCATGTTGAAAAGGACATACCATTTACATTTTTGGTAAACTTTTGTAGAAATTTTTCAAAAATAAAAAATTTATCTTTTGTGCGTATTGTAAACAAATTTCAAGGGTTTTGTTCAAATCATTTTGAATGCTAGTGATTAGAGACTGACGCAAAATAGGCACAGAAATTTTTTTAAATCAATTTTTGGATGTCGCGAAGTTTCACAATCAATATTTGAACGAAAAAGATTTGATATTTTTAGAAGACTTTCCTTTTTTAATTTCTATTTTACGAGAAAGCATCAATTAATATTTTATTACAAAAAATCGGGTAAGGTATAGGTACTTTAAAAACTAATTTTTTACCTACGAAATTAGTTAATCCTAATCAAAATACATTATTTAAAAACGAATTGTTTATTCAATAATATACCGAGATAATATTATTATTAACTACTTAAGATATGTATGCTTTCCAAAAAAATTAGAGTAAAGTTAGTTAAAATGTTGAAAAACATCGTGCGCTACCGAATTTACAATTAAAAAAAAAAATTAGAAAAATATTACTTTATAAAAAATTGCAAGTCGTTCAAATACATTAATATTCTAAGCAAAATTGCTGGAATATATCCATTTAGATTTGTGAATAAAAAATACGACGTAATAAAACCACCCGGTAACAAAGATTGGGTATGGGCATATACAGTAATTGCGACTGTAACTTATATTGTAATTGCTCTGTTGACGAATGTTTTAGTTGTAAATGATAATAATTATATCTTCAGTAAACCCGTTACACTTGCACTCGTGCGTTTTTGCGGATTTATTAACTTTTTTTATGCTTGTTCTCAATACTGGGGCCGAATTAAGTGGTTCGACTTTTATATGAACTTTGCAAAAATCGACACCCTTTTGACAAACGAAAGTACCTTCGTTCGATATGATTTGTCTAAATTTAAAGTGTATATGTTAATTGTATTTACTTTATTTTCGGCAAAAATTTTTTGGTTGCTGTTTGTATTAGGCATGCCTCTGCCTTGTAAAGTATTTTATATGATTCAAAGTATTTTTACTGTATCCAGCTTTGTACAAATTACACGCTTAGTTGATTTGATTCATGATCGCAGTAATTATATAGTAAATGCACTAACAGTTATTCGCGATAATGCCTTTGACGACAACGAAAAAATTGGTAACTTATTCAAAAGTCATGCCATTTTATATGATACCGTAAAATTGAGTGTAATAGTATTTGGAAAACAGGCCGTACTATTAGTACTTTGCATTATTTTGAATATGACTTCAATAGTTGCAAGTATATATATTTTAACTAGAGCTAGATCGGCCCTACGGGCCGATAGCTCTAGGTCGGCCCTGCGGGCCTCCGCTCGGCCCTACGGGCTCTCGCGCGGGCCTACGGCCCTTAACCCTGGAGCTCGGCCCTACGGGCCTCGCGTCGGTCCTTCGGACCTCGATTCTCGGCCCTGCGGGCCTCGTTCGTCGGGCCTTCGGCCCTCCAGGCACAGAATACCGTATTCTATACGTCAAATTACACAAACTTTTATATAGTAGTAAAGTTTGTCGGTAAGCTAATAAATCACCCTGTATAGGTCAGCTTTTAGGGTCTCCGGTTGACCATACGTGTACCCGTAGGTCAATCTTAGCTTATCGTACCTATACCAATAGGTACTAACTTATTGATAGAGAAAAATATTCTAATTTAGATGTTTTTGGAAATTAATTGTTGATCAACTATTAATAATTGCACTGTGAATATAATTGAAGACACGAGTGGATGAAGGTGTTATGTAACATTAAAAAAAATGACTTTTTTTACTGAATGAAGGTGTTATGTACTCTTCTATCGCATGGCACCTTTCAAAATGTGTAAGTATTACTGTAAGATTGAAAACTGCAGCGGATGAAGGAGCTATGTACATCTAAAATAACATTCTCAATGGAAGAAGGTGTTATGGGCACACATAACTCCTTTTTTACAATATGAATGCCATAAAAAGAATACAATTCTCGGTGTGAATGAAGGTGCTACGTAACGTAGATAGCACTTTCATTCATAATGATAATGTAAACTATTAATTGTCAGTGATAAAAGTTATTTTACGTTTTTCTTATTGTTTAACAACCTTAACTTGCATGAAATCATACAAAAATCAAAGGTATTCAATTATTGGGTTAAATTAAGTTAAAAAATATTAAATTTGCGCTTCTTCAAAGTTTATTTTATAGGCACCTTTCTAATCTAATCAGTTTTGCAATGCACGTTTAAATAAATATATACAAAACTGTTTGATTCCCTACTGAAAACTGATAAATATTTTTTTGTTTTAATTTTGAAACACCCAACTATGAATGAAGGTGTTATGTAACCCAATATAAATCACTCGGTAATTTATATCCCGAAAATACTCCAACATTACATCCTAAAGTACTCTGTGCACCTTACCGAACAACCTCATAAAAGACCGAGAAGCAAAAAACTCGATTTAAATTACAATTTTACTACATCAAACAGATTAAATAGATCAAATAGAATAAAAAGCTATCGAATAAGTACAAATATGGAGTAATATACCACTTTGAAGCTATCCGATGGGTTAAAGATAGTTACCCCGATTGAATTGAAGATCGAAGCCGTAAGATTGTTAACATCGCATTAACAGAAATTTATAATTTGGTTTTTTGCACTACCTAAATTGAAACAGCCATTTGTATTAATTTTGTTACTTTCATTGCTGCAGTTGTTTCCATACACTGTATCACCTTACTTAATATACCAATATATCACTTCCAAGCTACCCGATAGGTTAAACTTAGTTACCCGATTGAATCGAAGCCGTAAGATTCTTAAAACCGCATAAACAGAAATTTATAATTTGGTTTTTTGCACTACCTAAATTGAAACAGCTATTTGAATTAATTTTGTTACTTTCCTTGCTGCAGTTGTTTCCATACACTGTATCACCTTACTTAATATACCAATATATCACTTCCAAGCTACCCGAGAGGTTAAAGATAGTTACCCGATTGAATCGAAGCCGTAAGATTCTTAAGACCGCACAAACAGAAATTTATAATTTGGTTTTTTGCACTACCTAAATTGAAACAGCCATTTAGCATTAATTTTGTTAATTTCCTTGCTGCAGTTGTTTCGATACACAACCTTACCCTAAACTCCCTTTAAAATACCATCAGAATATAAAAATTTCAATTTTAGTCACTCACTTTCTCTTCGACTAACAAAATCGAAATAGCCACTTATACTAATGTTGTCGGTACGGTTGCCAATAGCTGTTTCGATACACAGTATAATCTTCCGAGAGGGTTTTTAACTGTTCCGAAGACAATACAGTGGATCGTAGCAGCTGCGGACCATAAAACAGAAAATTTGAATGCAAATGGCTTTTTCAATTTAGTCGGTACAAAAATCAAACTCGATTTGCACACAGTAAACACGCCGAATCTATTAATTGCGCCAAATTTATCTTCCATCGAGCAGTAAAGATGTCGAATTAACATCTCGACTGAAATGTCCCATTTTTAATTTAACACAAATAATTTTAATTTAACACTCTTCGATAACCTTATTTTCGAATCGAAACGACCCATAACAAATTTTACTTGACTCGAAATAACACATACCACGTAACAAAGACAATAAATGTCTCGGACCCATACATCGTAGAGTTTCCAGATGCACAAAAAAAATTTATGTATGTCTCCAAATGCACTTCCCACCGATTCAGCACGACGTTTTGAATAATAATTTCGACTTAATATCATATTTATCCGATTAAAACGGCTAAATTTTAAGAACAATAATTTACATTTAATAAGCTGTCATAATATATTATAACCTTATTGTCATGTCGGTATTGCAGAGTTCCACGTTATAAAATTAATGCAAAAAAAATGTCCCCTCGCGCGCGGGAAACTAAAAAAAAAGTACAAACGTGCGTTCACGAAACACGTCCCGTGGTCAAAAGGGCCGTATTAAATTTAAAAAGTGGTTTTTATTGCAAAAACGTGCAAACGCGAAATGTGAACGAACCTTCGAGTCTCGATAAAGTGAATGCTCCACAAATGAAATTTGATTGTTTTAGAAATTTACGTCAAAATTTGCAATATTTTCCGAGTTCGCATACTCTCGAAGTTCTCCGAGGTTTTCGAATAATTTTCCCGTGCGCACGAGCTCGATTAAGGCCCCCAGCCGCAATTCCAACGCCCAAAAAACTTTCCCCGATTTTTGCGAGTCGCTTGTGGCGCTCGTAGGTTTTTTTCATACTTTTTGCTCTCCCCGGGCCCCCCGACCACCGATCCGCCCCAAAAAATTATCCTAGCCTCTCCCGCCGGTCCCAGAATTTCCGAGCCCAAAATTTTCCCAAAATTCGCCCCCCTTCCCCCAAACCGAAAAACCGTTTTTTTGATCAACTCTTGCTTAATTATCATCGGAAATCAGTTCTGGAGCTTTATAAATATCATATTTTTCGATATATTTGGTTCAAAACCGATTGTGGCTATATTCATCTTAATATGGCTGTTCGAACTAAGTGTAATTGGGTTTTATTTTCTAGTTTGTGCAGAAGCAGGTTGCACAAAGGTAAAATTAAATACTAATTTTGTCAAAAATTTAAATTTATACAAGGTACAAGGCTACAAGGCGGGAATCATCAAAATAATTGTACTTAAAACAGTTTTATTTTGACGCTGGTGACTTATACCCTTCTTATACCAACTGCTAAGATTTAACCAAATTGAATCCTTGACTTAATTTCTCTCTATGGGTGGTATTATAAGTCACCAATGTTTTGATTGGTTTTGATTGATCCGAATCCATTTGTTTTGAAATAAAATTATTAGTTCGCGTATTTTTCGGGCTTATTGTAAGCTTGGTGCCTCTGTATAGACAAGCTTCTAAACTCTATCGTATCAGTTTTTACAATTTCCGACAATATTAGCATTGGTAGTAACAGAACTTGGTTATTTAACAAAGTTTAGAAAACCTTACCTATCAAAAATGGCCATCCTTTTACCTACAACTTATTATTAAAATAATGTTTCATTTACTTAATTTACATTTTGAAAATTAATGGCCTCTACCGATCAAGCGAAGTAATGTATAAGATTTAAGCACATTTTAGTGCTATAAGGATCGAGCAACGATATTTAGAGAGAAGCATTAGTGTAATTTTTATGAGTAGATATATTTTAAATTTTCTACTATTCAGAACTCCAAATCCAATAATCGCCGTTTCCGAGATTTTCTACTAACTAAGTAGGAGGTTTTGAAACCCCATACTTTCAATTTCAAATAGAAATTACGAAATGCTAAATATTAAATTATAGTTTAGTGCACAGCCGCATCAAAGTCGTTTAGAAATGATGCCTATCTGTTTACACTTCGATATTTGATACTGGTACCATTTTTAAATGATTCCTTACCTTCTGGGATACCAAAATCCAATGGTCGTCAAAATATCGTCCTGGCTCAAAAATCCAAGAAACTTGATCTTCTTTCAGTTTTTGTCAATTTTGACCCAGAAAGACTCATTTTTCGGCAAACACAATTGTAGACTAAATTTTCTACAATTTGAGACCAGAATGGTCTCTGTAGACCTAATGGTGTCTGAGATACAAGTGTTCAAAAGTTTGCAAATCCAGAAGTTCGCCGAGGACAAAACTTTGGATTTATTATTAGGCCTTCATATACTACTATCCCATTTGAGGCAAGGTGAATAATCCGGTCTTTGTCAAAAATCCAAAACTAAATCGTGTATTACTGTGAGTTGTTTCTGAGCTAATTGGCCGTGGTCGAGAGGTTATTTGAGAGATTCCTGACGTTTCTTTTGCTGATGTGGCAAACATCTTCAGAGCTGTTTTGTCCTGTGTGGTAAACGTTGAAGTGACCGTACCGAAGGTTCGGGAGGACATGTTTGCCACAGCAGCCAACGAAACGTCAGGAATCTCTTAAAGACAATCTCGGCCACGGCCAATTAGCCCAGACACCACTCACACTAATGAAGCCGGCCGTGAAAGCTTAAATTCCCAAATAAATCGTGTATATTTTTGCAAACTTTTGTACAGTTGTATCTCGGACACCATTAGGTTTGCAGAAACCACTCTAGTCTCAAATTGTAGAAAATTTAGTCTACTTTTAAATCATATAAAACGGCATTTGCCGAAAAATGAGTCCTTTTGGGTTAAAATTGGCAAAAACTGAAAAAAGGTTAATAATTTCGCAGTTTCTTAGATTTGTGAGCCACCCCGTTCAAGACCACATTTGGCTATCATCGGATTTTAGTTCCCCAAAATTCCTTTAGTAAGGAATCATTTGTCAACGGTTTCAGGTTTTAATCTCAAAGTGAAAACAGAAATTACAATTTAATACCCCGTGTACTCCACTATTAAACATTTTAAGCAATAATACGTGACAAGAGTTTTATTTTTAGGCGAATAGTACAGGTGTGCATACACATGAAGTTATGAATATTGTATGTGTAGGAGCTACTAGTTTCGAAACTCAAAAATTCGTAAAAAATTACATACTTGTATAATTCAAATTAAACTAATTTATTTATCAATTTAGTTCTTGAACAATTCCTTGAGAATGCTAACTCGAGTCTCGAAACTTTCAATGGTCAGTGTAGTAGACTTTGATTGGAATTTAAGCTTAGTATTAATAAATGTTTATACTGTGTGTTTCAAATACCTCTACCAAAGAAATTTCAGTGAATTAACTTTTGCCCATTAGGTAGGTACTATAACACAATCAAACCGCAAAGTAACTAACTCAAAATTTTCTTTTTGTATACACGGTGGTCATTTTAAAACTAGCCACCAAGAATAACTATGCTATGAATGGAAAATAAGCATAATTTGGAGAAAGAAAATGGGATGTTAGGGGCGAAAATGTAGAACTTAGAATTCAATGAATAGTGATTCGAATTTTCCCCTCGAAAATAAAATTGACGTGTTTGTTTTCTCGAAATTGTACTTACTTTAGATACACAGTTATTCTGGGTGGCTAGTCTTAAAACACACGGTATATAATTTCAAACAAATTACTTTAGTAAGTATAGAAAATGTTACCTAAGTGTTTCAATAATACAGTGTCTCCTTCAGCCTTGTATGTGCTACAATCATGGGTGCCCGGAAGGGTTGCAAGCCCGAGCAAATCTCCCCCGACCCGATTTAGCCCATTTAAATTTCAAGTTTTTCAAGAGCACTCACAATTTACGAGATTTTCCATGACCTATAATACTTTGTTTTGGTGAGACACCTTTTTTGAAGACTGCTACTAAAATTCCCGAATTAAATTTTTAGTCGTTTGACCTTGAACGATACAAAATTATAGTCTATTCGCCATTGGCCATGACCTAATCCCGAAAATTTACCCATACCTATGCCAAAACTTATGTTAATGTACGGGGACTTGCCCCCATCTGAAAATTTTTCTGCGGGCGCCAATACCTAAAAATTTGAGTTGTTTTGTGGCTTTTTGTGTTAAAATGATAAATTGAAAACCAGCATTACTTAAATTGTTTTGCAACATGTGTGGCAAACAAAGTATTTGAAATACACTTACAGATATTTAAATAATCTTGTTATTGTTAAAAAATAATATATTTCAGATAGTACTACTGAATGTAACTTTTCTTATATTTCTTGCAAAGTATCACAGCGAGTTGAAACGTATACTTTCTTCAAATTAGTTACATTTTCTGTTGGTTAGAACAAGTTATTTATTTTTATAATCTCACATTTACTGTTAGGAGTTTGTTAATCACTTTTTGTCGTGTTTTTGGCTGTTCCTGTTAGCAGTTTGTCCTTAGTTTTTTTTTCATTGTTTAAAAAACACATTAGAAAGCAAGCAAAGACAACATTTAAGAGGAAAATTGAAAATCGGGAATCCTGATGATCTTACAAAAGAACAGGTAATTAGATAGGTGCCTAGGTATTCGTTTAACAATTGTTTCTAAATTATGCTTACAGTTTCCGCGTAATACGTCGGCGAGACAAGGCGAAATCCGGAAATCCAAACAAAGTAGTGAAGTAGTTCACTTCTTCAGTGGCTATTCAAAGTTGATACGTATAGCGAAATTAAAATGAGACGACCAAGGCGGAATCAGCGACCACGAACCAATTTATGACCAGCCGAATCTACTTTAACAAACCTATTTCCCAAATATTTGAAATATTTGAGTTTCCTCCTCAATCACCCTATACCTACACGGTGTAAACTTATATCTTGAACATGTAAAAACTTAATAATAAACGTCTGCAAATATTGGCCCCCCTAATTATTTGACAGCAAAAAGGTAAATCTTACGACATTAATTTGTCGCAAAGAAACATGTCGGATATCTCGACGACAGACCTTACCGGCCTAAATTATAATCTACTACTAAACTCTACCTAATAAATTATTTTAAGAGTAATTTTGAGATCTAATGTTATTCTTTATAAAGAGTTTTGCTTATTCTAAAAAGTCCTTTGCCATAGTCAAAATGTCGATGTAAGCGTACAGGGTGTTTAAAAAATAGGAAAAAGTTAATAATGATAAGAGTAAAGTACTAGGTTATACAAAAAGAAATTAAAAATGTTCGAGGAAAAAGTTGTTTCTAATGTTAATTGAAGATAGAAGTCCAGATATAAAATTTACACATTGTATCTCAAAGTTTGTATTTTTGGCTTCTTTAAAATAAAAGTAATAAGTACCTACTCGTTTACCAAAGTGCATAATTTATTGACAAATGAACACAAACAATAAGTTCATATATAAACATGGGTCCGGTCCGCAACGTCTCTATTTTCTAGTTACGGGGTATTAAAATCTGATAGAAGATAGGTCTTATAAAAATAAATTGTAAACACGTGTGTCATCAAGAAGCGTTTATACACGAGGTTCTTACATAAAAACGTTGTGCTCAAATTTCAAAACTAAATAATGGCCTTCATTTTCTAAAAATTCAAGAAAATAGAAATAAATTTTGTACTACCATTCGGAACCAAATTAACAAAAATCTTTGCACGACCATTTTTGAAAATATGTGCTTACCAACTAAGCAAAAATAACCAGGTATGTACTAATAAGAAATTCTAAAATTACCTTTAAGAAAACAAATTTTCTGAACTCATCAGTCTTCACGATATTCACGATCATAGTTGAAAGTTTATAGGGTGTTTTAATCCCCTCTAAATACGACGATTTTCACTACACTCCACTCGCGTCATTACCGTACACCGAATTAAATTGCAAAGAATGCGTCGAGCTACAAGTTAAAACTGCTGATAAGTAAAGCGATTATCTCTTGTTAGCACCTGATGCGCCGTATGTGTATTCAAAGTTGTCGTTTATAAACGTTTTAATTCCACTAAAATAATGAAAGTTTATTATTTTAATGCATTGTATTATTAATTAAATGAATAGACGTGAAATGTGTACAGAGGGTGTAATTCCCTTATAGTCCAGTCAACTAAGGATTTCACCTTCAAAAAATTCCAATAGTTTTGAAATTTCATACACTCGTTTGGAGCTGTCTAGTGATGAATATACTAAAAGTCCTTATAATAATATTAAATATTTTATTAGTTTTGAGACCAAGGTTAAAATTTACTTTGGTTGTAGATAATTTGTATTTTGTTAATAAAACATTCTGGGTTTAGCCGTGGTGTGATTTATACCTTATAAATTTATTACACTGGCGACGAGGTAAAAAGCAAATTAAAGTTTACTAGAGGGCAGGTTACTTTGCAAAGAGGGTACGAAACCGATTTTTTGCAAAGCTCGATCTATACCTTATTCACTTAAAAGTAAAGGCGAGGACGAAATTCAAAAGTTAATAAACCCAAAAATTTTGATGCCGGCCGAATTTAGTGACTGGGCGACACCGGTATTAAAACGGAACGGACAAAAAATACGCATTTTTTGTGGCGGTTTTAAAGTAACGCTAAACCCAAAGCTAGACATAGACAAGTATCCGCTACCAAAAATCGAAGATTTACTTGCAAATTTAAAAAACTGCCAAATTTTTTCGAAAGTAGATTTATCGCGAGCGTACGCGCAATTTGAATTGAACGATAAGTCAAAAGAGTTAGTAACGATAAACACCCATAAAGGTTTATTTCGATATAGGTAATCGTTTACCCTACGGGGTTGCCCCCAGTCCTGGAATTTTCCAAAAAAATATGGAAAGTATTTTTACCGGTTTGGAAGGAATATCGTTATTTTTAGACGATGTATTAATTGCTTCGCACGATGAAGAGTCTCATCGTAAATTACTTTTTAAAGTTTTCGAAAAACTAAGTTTTTTTGGATTAAAAATTCAGTTAGAAAAGTGTATTTTCTTTCAAGACAAGATAGATTATTTGGAGTTTGTAATTGATAAAGGAGGTATTCACACATCGCCTGACAAAATTGAGGCTATTGTTAAAGTACCAAATACAACCAATATAACCGAATTAAAAGATTTTCTTGGTTTGTTAATTTATACGCTCGATTTATAAAAAATATTTTGCTTAAGTTAAGCCCGCTGTACAAATTGTTAAAAAAGGGCATCCAATTTCGATGGACGGATGAACAGCTAACAGTTTTTGAAGCGATCAAAAAGGATTTAGTGTCGTCAAATGTTTTAGTGCATTATAATCCAAATTTGCCATTAATTGTAGCAACGGATGCTAGTGCATACGGTGTAGGTGCAGTTTTGTCGAATGAATTTCCAAACGGCGATGTTCGTCCTATTGCTCATGCTTCGCGAACATTATCTCCTTCAGAGAAAAATTACAGCCAAATCGATAATTAATAATCCATTATTTTTGGAGTAAAGAAATTTCACCAATATATTTTTGGTAGGCATTTATATTGTTTACAAATTACAAACACATTACAAAGGAAAACAAACACAGAATATACAACGCAATAATTAAAAGTATAGTAACCTACGGTAGTGAAGTGTGGCCTATAAAGGATAGAGCAGAGAAATCACTAAAAGCCACAGAGATGGACTACTGGAGAAGAGCGGCAGGAAAGTCTAGATTGGAAAGGATCAGGAATGAAAGGATAAGGGAAATAATGGAAGTAAAGCACGACATCGTGGATGACATAAGAACTGGACAACTCAGATGGTACGGCCATGTACAGAGAATGGACCAAGACCGACTCCCGAAGAAAGTAATACACTGGACACCGCAAGGAAGAAGAAAAAGAGGAAGACCCCGGAAAAGCTGGAGAGAGGGTATAGACGGAGAGATCCGGACGAGAGGATTGGAGGAAGAGGCTTGGAAAAACCGAGATGGGTGGAGATTAGGAATCGGAAGACGGATAACGTTGTAACCCGATGCATATATATATTTATATTGTTAACCGATCACAAACCGCTTATTAGCTATTAGCATTTTTGGAGATAAAAAAGGCATTCCGATTTTCGCAGCAAGCCGTTTGCAAAGATGGAGTATCAATTTATCTATATATCAGTATACAGTTAAATTTGTGAAGTCTGAAAGGCACGGAAATGCGGATGGTTTGTCTCGTTTACCTCTGGTTTGTAAAATCAATGACAAAGACGAGGGACATATAAATTATTAACTGGAAAATTACCTATTGATTACAAGCAAATTATATTATTAAAGAAATTCAAAAAGACTCCGATTTAAATCAATTGTATTCTTATATTTAGATGGCTGGCCGAAATCAAAGAACCTTTCCGAAAATTTAAAAATATATTATTTTAAGATGGAACAATTACATTTACAAAACGGGTTAATTATGTGGGGTTACAGGGTGGTTAATATACCGAAAGCATTAATAATAATAATATAATAATAATAATTTTTATTTCCATAATCCCAATTTTTGGCTTAGAAAAGGTCAAGTTACAATTCAAATAAATACATATAAAAACTTATAAAAGAGCAATACAAACAATCAAAATAGCCCTGCTCAGGAACACAACATACAACACACCAATAACTTCAACATAGAACATCAGGCCGTGCCCAGATGTTCACTGCAGCCATACGAGTAGTATTCCTCCAGATTATAAAAACAGCTCTGGAGCAAAAATTTTCTTAGCGCGATCTTTAATTTGGAGCAGCTTAATACCTTCAAAGGTAGAGGCAGGAAACTGTATATATCTACAGTGTGGCATAAAACGCTCTTATGCAAAAGAGCACGCGACGATTGTGGCTTTCGCAATCTTTCCCTAGCTCGAGTATCATGCCCATGTTGTCCCGAGGTGAAGAATTCTGGGTTACTTTTTACAAACATTACACATTCAAAAATATAGACGGACACAACAGTCATTAATCCCCACTCCCTAAAGTAGGGTCTACACGACGTAAACCGGCTCACACCGCACATTGCCCGGATGCAACTCTTTTGAGCCACAAAGACACTCTTAGCCTGTGATGATCCCCCCCAAAAGTATGCCATATCGTACAATTGATTGGGCCAAATCATAGTAAGCGGTTGCCAAGACATGTCTATGAGTCACATCCGACAACCTTCTCAGCATATAAGCTACTGTATTGAGCCTCTTAGCGATACTCCCCGTGTGTGTCTTCCATGAGAGATTATCATCAATATGCAATCCCAGAAACTTGACGGAATCAACTAAATTGATACTGGAATTTAATATATTTATAGAATTTATTCCAATAGTGGTATTGTTTCGAAATTGCATAATCTGAGTCTTTTCCAAGTTTAATTTTAAGAAATTATCTTTAAACCATTCAGCTGACCTCAACACTCTTTCCCAAACCTCACCCACAGCAGCACAGATATTAGCACCAGAGCACACAATACTCGCATTGTCAGCGAACAGCACGACATCTTCAGATGACAAAAAATCAGGAAAATCATTAATGTATACGATAAAGAGGAGCTGGCCCAGTACACTTCCCTGCGGTACACCTGCTTCAGTGATTCTCCAAGAAGACCCCACATCATCAAGAACAACTGTCTGATATCTATTTTCCAGATATGATCGGAACCAACTATTGACCACCCCCCTTACACCATAATTTTGAAGTTTGCGCAGTAGAAGCTGTCTATTTACGCAATCAAATGCCTTGGTTAGATCAAGACACACGGAAACAGTGGTCTCACCGTTATTATCGTAATTCAAGATTTTCGAAATTGACTGATAAATGGCCAGGGTAGTACTTCTGCTTGGATAAAAACCGTTCTGAGATTTAGAAATTGTACATCTCGATTCAAAGAATTTGATCAACCTCCTGTGCATAGCTTTCTCTACAACTTTTGAAAAAATACATAGTGGTGCTATAGGACGATAATTGTTTACATCAACTTCGTTACCTCTTTTAAAAACAGGCTTAACAATAGCTCTTGATAGAGCCGAAGGAAAGATACCCTGCTCAAAAGACATTTATTATATGTGTGAAGTGAAGAGACTCACTATTGCAGAAGCACACCTCTTGATAATTTGAGTCGTGATCTCGTCCCATCCAGTAGATTTATTATTTTTTAAGCTGTTAATTACATTAAGTACCTCAATCTCTGTGACAGGATCGAGAAACATTGAGTCATGACCCGATGCAGGAAGCACGTTCAAATTTGGAGTACCTAAATTCATTTTTACGTGAATCTGTGTAAAGAATGCGTGCAGACATGTTAAAGGAAGTTCACTTAAGTAGTAAGAGTTTTCAAGAATTACCCTAAAAATTATTCTAATGGCTTCCAAACTTCACACCTTATTCATAGGTGTCTAGTGATTAGAAAAACAAATTTCTTATAGGCCTGAGGTCATGTCTATAGGTTATGTCTATGTTAGGGAAAATCGTATATAATAGAGAGAGATGTAGATCTCTAGTGATGACTATACTAAAAGGTCTGATGAATTAGAGGTAAGCTGTAGCGGCAAAACATGACACATTTTTCAGTTTTTTGTTAATATCCCAAAAAGTATTGGTCAGAGCTAAAATGTGACTATAAACAAATAAAGCTGAAAGAAATTACCACAAAATCCATCAGATGTTATTGTTTCGTTTTTGTAGTAATTACCGAGTTGTAGGGCATTAGAAAAGGTCCTTTTTTCTCAAAACTTTTAAAAACTGATTGAAACTCGACAAAGGTGCTAATAAAACGTCCGAAATGGTAAATTTAATGATACTGCCAGAAATACAAATACCTACTATAGGCCAGTCAGTAGAGCTCCAAAACACCCTTCTATGATGCAATAAGTGGGGTAGAAGCTTTTATTTTTTTAAATTGTTCATATGGGTGTAAACATGTAAAAAACAAAAATGCTAACACCGGCGACCTCGGGAGACTTTTTGGCAGCCAAAAAACCCCAAAATTTTAGGACTTGCTTTGTTTTTTCGCCTATAACTCCTAAATGGAGCATCTTCACGAAAAAGTATTTCTATAATAAATTAAAGAGCATTAAACTCTGCGTCGAATGAGTACTAACACTTAATAATTTGGTCAAGCGGTATGGTCGCCAACCGCGGTCAAAAAACGACGATTTTTCCCAACTTTTTCAAAAACTGACATATTGCATTATATATGAGTCTGCTGTTTATAAATTAGTACTTTAACAGAAAAACTTATTAAATAAAAGTTGTAGAGCATCTAATTCTGCGTTCATGTGTATTAAAATTTTTAAATTCGGTCAAGCACACCTCTCCTAAATTGGCAATATTCTGATGTCCGGCAGTTGGTATAGTAAGAAAATAGTCCAGTCGAATAAGGATGTTTGGTCAGAATAATTCCTACGAGGCTGGATATTGGTCTACACGTACATTAAGATGTTCCAAATAAGTATATCACAAAATCAGAAAAATTTTGGCGGAGCAATTTGAGATATTCAAGGTCAAAGGCTACAAAAATTGTTTTTGGCAAATGACTCGCCTTCTATAGATCGTACGTTGATGAAGGTTATTATAAAAATTATACAAAACATTATTAGCTACAAGATTGGTTATTCACATTTTTTTCATAAGTTTAACCCTTTTCGAGATATAGCGCGGAGAAGGATCGAATTCTGGTTATGGATAAACCCCGGAGTAAGACGCGTAAGTCTTATAAAGGAGTCAGCCACTAAACTTACCGACTGATAAATAATGTGGCACTGTATGAAGTTGAATAAAGGATGTAATTAAAGATTTATGAAAGTAAAAATGGTGTTAGGTCTCGTCTTGACATATTGCAAAGAAATTTAAAAAACAGATAGTTCGAAATTGTGACACTTATTAAGCGCGCTATTCAACTTCAAGAGCTTCTTATTCACAACTTAGAGCAACGATAAAAATTTCCCATATCACATCTGATAGATTAAGGACGTAGTTAAAGGTTTTTTAGAAACAAAGTGGTACCAGGTCCCTCCTTTGCATTTTATGAAGAATTTAAAAAAAAGTTTTTATCGAAATTGAAAAATCAAGAAGTGCGCTATTCAACTTCAAGAGCTTTTTTTCTCGACTTAGAGGCACAATTAAGATTTCTCATGCCACATCATGTAGAATAAGGACGTAGTTAAAGGTTTTTGAGAAACCATTCTTGATAGTATCTCCAGGCCGTGAATAAAAAGCCAAAATACCAACTGCCGGACATCAGAATATTGCCAATTTGGGAGAGGTATGCTTGACCGAATTTAAAAATTTTAATACACATTAACGCAGAATTAGATGCTCTACAACTTTTATTTAATGAGTTTTTCTGTTAAAGTACTAATTTCTAAACAGCAGACTCATATATAATGCAATATGTCAGTTTTTGAAAAAGTTGGGAAAAATCGTCGTTTTTTGACCGCGGTTGGCGACCATACCGCTTGACCAAATTATTAAGTGTTAGTACTCATTCGACGCAGAGTTTAATGTTCTTTAATTTGTTATAGAAATACTTTTTCGTGAAGATGCTCCATTTAGGAGTTATAGGCGAAAAAACAAAGCAAGTCCTAAAATTTTGAGGGTTTTTGGCTGCCAAAAAGTCTCCCGAGATCGCCGGTGTTAGCATTTTTGTTTTTTACATGTTTACACCTATATAAACAATTAAAAAAAATAAAAGCTTCTACCCCACTTATTGCATCATAGAAACCCTCTACTGACTGGCCTACTACATAATATTATGTTTTTACATATATTATGTATACTGTAAATATGGTTAGAAAACTTTTGGAAAATTACAAAAAATGTAATGTAATCTAAAACTTATAATTCATGTACTAATAGCTAATTCCATTAAAATAAATTCTATACAAACATAATATTTATGATAGAAATATTTTTTTGGAAAAGCATTAGTATATTATATTTGTTAAAATGTGGAATAACATCGGGCACTTGATCAGAATCCACAATTCAAAAAAAAGTTTAGAAAAATATTACTTCGTACAAAATTGCAAGTCGTTAAAATACATTAATATTCTAAGCAAAATCGTTGGAATTTTTCCATTTATCTATCTGAATACCAAAGGCGATGTGATAAAACCACCCGGTACCAAAAATTGGATATATACAGCAATTGCGACGGCCATTTATATTTCGTTGGCTCTACTAATGTATTTTTTAATTTTAAACGATGAAAATATCGTCTTGAGTAAATTCATTATACTTTCACTCGTGACTGTTTGTGCTTTAAATAATATTTTATACGTTATTTTCCAATTTTGTTGCCGAATTCAATGGTACGAGTTTTACCTAAACTTTGCGAAAATCGACACTCTTTTGACAAATAACGAAAGCACTTTTGTTCAATATGATTTGTTTAATTTTAAAATGTATATGTTAATCCTATTTTCTTTATTTTGTGCAAAAACTTTTTGGTTGCTGTTTGTATTACGCATGCCTCTGTATTGTAAAGTATTTTTTACAATTCAAACTGTTTTTATGATATCCAGCTTTGTGCAAATCACACGTTTAGTTGATTTGATTCATGATCGCAGTAATTATATAGTAAATGCACTCAAAGTTATACGCGATAATGCTTTTGACGATAACGAAAAAATTGGCAACTTATTCAAAAGCCATGCCATTTTATATGATACCGTAAAATTGGGTATAATAGTATTTGGAAAACAGGCGGTACTACTAGTACTTTGCATTATATTGAATGCCACTTTAATAGTTACAAGTATTTACATTGTATCATTAATCGACATATTTGCTGCGACAGGGATTATTTACCCATTCATTGTACTATGGTTGTATGAACTAAGTGTAATAGGGTTTTATTTTCTAGTTTGTTCAGAGTCGGGCTGCAAAAAGGTAAAGTTAAACAATAAGTTTTCTTAAAATTTAAGTTTAGACGAGCTGAGAATTAAGAAAAACAATAACTATTATACGTGTTCAGCTCGCTCTACATAACGTGTTGTTGTTAATTTTGAATTTTTTATAAATCTAGACAATCTAGAATCATTGCAAGTATGTCTGCTTGCTTTCGTGCCATAAAGTTATATGTGATTAGGATCATTAGTCTATAATTATAATTAAAAAGCATTCTTGTCACTACCACTGTTAATATCAAAAGCAAGCTATGGACACATTCAGACACTTGATGTTTCGTTTAGGGAAAATATTTAGTTTCAATGAAATGCCGCTGCATACTACAACTTTTAGTGAACACAATTCACATAATCTATGGCATAGTCACATAATCAATCTATAGTATAATACATTTGCCCTCCTCCTCCGGGTATGCCATTTTTAATTTTCTAAACATAATTCAGATCGTAAGAGGCGCGAAAACAAACCAAGCTATGCTTAGGATTTTCAAACTCTGTAAGTTCAAGAAACAACATGCCTTACATGATGGCCGTTATTAGGTAGCTTATAATCTACTTACCGAAACTCAAAAAAATATTAGTAAAAGTTCAAGCTGAATGCGTTTATTAAATATGGTAACTCATAACATATATATTATAGTACAACAAAAAATTTATTTTTAGGCGAATAAATCAGGTGTACATGTACATGAAGTTATGAATATTGTATGTGTGGGAGCTACTAATATGAAAACTCAAAAATACGTAAAATATCACATCCTCGTATAATTATAATTAAACTAATTTATTTCTCAATTTAGTTCTTGAACAATTCCTTGAGAATGCTAACTCGAGTCGCAAAATTTT
This sequence comes from Malthinus flaveolus, assembly GCA_950108345.1. NCBI lineage: Eukaryota > Metazoa > Arthropoda > Insecta > Coleoptera > Cantharidae > Malthinus > Malthinus flaveolus. Next base: position 67,640,590 of record OX467285.1, read on the forward strand.
CAATGGTCAGTGTAGTAGATTTCGATTGGAATTTAAGCTACAAGGTTAGTATTAATAAATATTTGTGTTGTGTGTTTCAAATACCTCTATTAAAGAAATTTCAGCCAATAGCTTTTGCCCCCCAAATTATAGATAATACCCATGCTACGTGTTTCAACAACACTATCCAGGTACTAAAATTTTGAGTTATTTTGTGGTTTTATTCTGTTAAAATGGTAAATTTCAAATTTTGGCCCATTTATTAAATTGTTCTCGTTTTACATGAAGTTGCATACAAAGCAGAGGCGTAGCGAGGGGGGGGGCAAGGGGGTTTATCATGCCCCGGGCGCCACTCGCAGAGGGGCGCCAAATGGTTCCCAAGACAAACAATATTTTCCTCAAAATTTCAATTTTTATTTTGATCGATTTCTGGGAAATAGGTATACTATTTTAAATTAATAATTACTGTAATATAATTATTTCCTTTCTTGATTTGGCTGATAAAATATGCATAAATTAATCAAATATCTATACGGTGAAGATTGTCCTTTTTATAATTGTCTAAAATGTGTAGTTGGTACCGACAGGTGCATGATATTTTCAATAATTTTACGATCAGTTTGATGGGTTTATTATTATTTTTTACAGTCTTTTCCTGGTCGGCAACCATAGGGTTTCGACCGAAAGCTTTCAACGCGTTATAAACAACAACTATTTACAATGCGTACTGCATCTGTTAAAAACATTTGTGTTTCTCCAAAAATACAGCGTGTAAACGGATTGAATTGCCAATAGGTGTAGTGGACAATAAATTTTAGAATTTGGTGTTGATATTTTGGAATGTCGCCCTGCTTGATCTAAAAACAATTTTCAGCCGATTTTTAGTTTGAAAAAATATAGTGGGCCTTGACAATTAAGAAAAAAATATTTTCTATTTAGGTAAAGTGCCTTTTAGGTCAATAATATGGCAAAATTGGATTTAACCAAATTGCTGAGAGGCGTTATGCCAAATTTCAAAAAGATCGCAAATTTTAATTTTAATTAGATGATAACGAGTTTAATACAATTTTCAAATTTTAATTCAATATTACAATGTCAAATTAATATAACTGTTATAGGCTCCAAGACCGAAAACGGACATTTAGTAAAAAAAACGTGTTTTGGAAACAGGTAGATGCCACAAATCGAAATTCGTGGAATGAATGTTAAAAAAAACTTAATTTATGATTTCTTTGAAATTTGGCATAAGGTCATAGTTTCATATTCTTAGCAATTTGTTTAAATAAAATTTTGTCGTATTTATGGCCTAAAAGACACTTTACCTAAATAGAAAATAGTTTTCTCTTAATTGTCACGGCCCACTATATTTTTTCACCCTGAGAACCTGCTTAAAATTGTTTTTTGGTCAAGCAGACATTCCAAAATATCAACATCAAATTCTAAAATTTATTGTCTATTACACCTATTGGCAACTCAATCCGTTTACACACGGTAAATTGCTACTAAAATTTCTGAATTTCATTTTAAGCCGTTTGACCTTGAACAAACTAAAATTTTCGCCTGCGGCGCTATGTATTCTTTTTTTACAACGTATTGTATTATAAAAAGTACATTCTATATTTTATATTACGATTTTTCGAGAATGGAGGCGTCAAAACGGTATCATGCCCCGGGCGCCAGTTATGCTCGCTACGCCTCTGATACAAAGTATTTGAAGATTGAAATACACTAACTCATAGATAGCCGATACCTAATCTTGTTATAATTAAAAAATAATATATTTCAGATGATGCTACTAAATGTAACTTTTGTTTTACTTCTCGCAAGGTATCACAGCAAGTTGAAAGATGTATTTTCTCAAAATTAGTTACAATTTCTGCGGTTAACAATTTAGGCACGGCCAGGAATTTGTTCACCACTTTTTTGTAGTGTTTTGGATGTTCACTGTCACCAATTTGCGCATAAGTTCTATTTTACTACACAAAAATGGGACCAAAGTAGAAAGAAAGCAAGTATAACAACCAAGAGGAAAATGGAAAAGCGATAGGTAATCCTGCTAGCTCATTAAATATTTTGTTTTTGTTTACTTAATGTAATTGCGTCTCTATGTGCTATGCTTGTAATTTAAATTTAAATTATTTGTATAAACAATGTTGCTTTGATGTAATAAACTAAAAATTTACCGCTCTCATACGTTTCTTTGATTTTATTAGGCCGGGAGACAACATGCAGCGTGCACTTTTACTAAACGATATAAAGTACCTTCCGAACTATAAACGATTATAGGAATAATGCATATTTCGTTTCCTGTAAGAAATGGATAAACAATAAACTATGTTACGAGATTTTGAAAGCAATCAGGAGTTTTTATAAAGAGTGGATTTTTTGAGAAGTCAAAAACAAATTCTTTCCCGCAACCCCAACTTTCAATGGTTGTAGTTCTGTTAGGACGCATTTTCAGACATATGTTTATTAAGCAATTTTAACTCGAAATTACTTTAATAACACACCCTTAAGCTACGGACGTCGAGTCATGGGACACCCTGTATAAGCTCTGAAAAGAATTGCTCAACAAACGCTTTAAAACTTACTAAGCTTTCGAAGAAATTAATATTTAATAAATTAAAATGTATATGTTAATACTAGCAATTTGGCCAATTCCATTAAAACATCGTATATTTTATGTGTATAAATGACTTATAATATTAAAATTTAAGATGTCTAAAAATAACGCGTACTATCATAAGAAAAATGTTTTTCAAATAATTCATCCATCAAAATAAAGGAGGTGGCGAGTAGTACGCTAAACTGCAAATTCTTATATTCAATTTAAATACTCAAAGTTTCTACTGACAGTTAGGTATTGAGTTATTTGACCGGACTGGGACTTTTGGGACACCCGGTGCATTCTTGATATAATAATTAAGCTTTATATTGACTTAAAGGTCGGTACTCGGTATTACTAATACAATCCACATAATTGATCTAATACGTATTACTTCGTAGACTTTTAGGGTAATACGTCATTCACCGTAATGTCGGCAAACACTGTAACGAATTGAAATTACTCGAATTAACGGGATGCGAGTTCCAGTCGTTGACGAAAGCTGCTTTAATTATTCGCTGAATTTAGTATTTCTATCTTCAAGAATTGGGAACGCATTCAGTTCGCTATGAAACTGATAATTTGAGAAATCTTCTTTTTTGCGTTTTTTTTCATTGTTCATAAATTTCGATGTGCAATTAACTTTTTAATGGAATTGGCCGGCACCTTCATCTAAGATGGGTAAGCTACTCTAGTTCCCAATTTACAACACACTCTTCTAACCTTTAACTCTTTTCTCCAGGTTTACAACGAATGACTAACCAAGCCGCCGTTAAGAACCTCAACTTAAAACTTAAAAACCACCCAGTTACTCTGATTAACCGATGATGTTGTTTAATGCACATTCGTGGAAATGACGAAATAGTGCAGTCAATCGCCGTAGTTTTAAATTCGTTAAAGTGTTTGCCGGCATTAGAACGACTGACTAGGTTTTCCGCGCAAAGACGTATATTATGCCAATAATAGTCTGGGACGTTGACACTATACGCGAATTTCATTTTGAGTGATATTTATTTATTTAATTTTATTTGGGAACCTTGACGGAGTTATTAGCCTCAAAGGGAGGTACCACGACGTTACAATTTAAAAACAACAGGTATACGCATATAAGTGCAAGAATAATAAACGCATCGCGACAGGCAAAAAATTGAGTTAGTAAAAGTGTGAAAGTGAAAGCATGTAATATCCTCTAATTGCCTTTGCAACTTTGCATATTGTAAATAGGTAAGTCAATGAGTGAGAATAGTCCAAAGCAGCATGTGCAGTGGTGTTTATTGCATTCCGAGATCATATTGTAGACAAAATAGTAACGCAGATATCAACCCCATAATTATCTGAAATGGATTAATTAGGTTACAGTAAAACGTATCGTAAATATATTCAAGTTGTAGTTAGACTAAAAACACTCGAAGTTACGGTCAGAATATTAACTATAGTGTTCTATAAGAATACACGAGTTTTATATCCCTCACACCTAATGATTATCATGTTATCAAACGTTCAAGGTCTGCCTCTGTCAGCATGAGGAAAATGTCGTTTTTTAATGTTCGTTGCCTATTTCTATGGTATAAAAAATGAATTACTATCTCGAACCATTCTCTAGACCTTTTTCGATAAAATCAATTTTTTTCCATTTTATAGACTATAAAAAAACTGGGACTTTGATACTGTGCATAAAAATTAAAATACCTTGTATAGTAAAGAATAATCAATAGGTCCCAATGCATAAGCAGAAATTTTAAGATTTTGATGAGCAATCTGTAATGAATACGTTTGCAACTAAAAGAACAAGTATTATTACAATCCTTAACTTCGCCATCATGTTTTTCAATTATTAATAGGATAATGAGGATACTATAGGTATTTACCTGTTTCAGCTCTTTGCCTTTGAAATTTTTAAAAACTTCATGCATATGGTATCCAAAAAAATTTGCCTGAAACAAAATAAAGCGACCTAATTTTGCTTCTTGGGTCATGAAGTCATGAAACTGTTAGTTTTCAGTTTTTATTTTTCATGCTTAAAGTAATCAGTCAACTATGCTAAGTAAGCTGACATTCAGCTGTTTACAATCCGCTAAAACGTATGATAAATTATATATAGTTCGTGCAGGATAAATATTCCTCCAAAAGATTAAAGAGTCAAAACCGTAAACCGACGGGTCGTAGTAAAACAGCCGGTTTTTGTACTCTTTCTTTCTTAATAGTATTGTACAGTTTTCCCTTTTTTTTCATTTACCAAGGAATAGTAAACGGTCAGCAGTTCTTATTTCTTATTTTAAAGCAGAAACAGAAATACAAAGAAATATACCCTTCTTAAGTACCACCCGTCGGTTCACAGTGGTGACTCTTTAATCTTTTAGAGGAAAATTTATCCTGCACGAACTATACTTATTATAGTTACCAGAGTACCTACTGAGTACTCTGTATGCTGTTTACTGTGTGATAGGGGGTGGATTGAGCCGGCGAAAAACTTGGCGCACAACAAGCTGTCAGTTGCTTAAAGGAGGTCCTAGAGTGTTGTTGTAGGTACGAGTGAGACAGTTCCCTGGCGTACTCGGCCGCACACACTTCTAAGCAACACCCCCCTTAAGTTGCTGATGCTTCACTTTTAGATACCCCCCAAACTAGCTTATAACCAATCCACTGTAACTCTCGGCATACGGTTTAGCGGATTGTCGGCAGCTGAATGCCTCCTCTACTCATATTAAGCATAGTTTACCGATTACTTTAAACGCACCCATTGAGAGCTTTTTGCAAAATTGTGATTTTCCTAAACCGTCTTTATAAACTTGTTTTAAATTCGATCGCTTTATATTTACCTGTGCATACAGCTCTTGGCAATTGACAACCATTCCACCCCCTAATAAAAATTCTTCGACAGACCACAAACTAGTAAAAGTGTACATCAAAAATTTAGATTTGAATATGTTTTTGAATGCAAGTGTATAGAATAACATCAATAGCAGTAACGACTGTGAAACAATCAAAGCAATAAATAAAGTAGCTGTTTTTCCAAAAGAAACTTCGATGTCGCGTCCAATTTGAAATAATTTGTAATGACTATCGCATAAAATGCAAGTTTTCTGTAACGTTCCATTGATCGAATTCTTATTTGATAAGCCGTACGATTTCATGACCTTTTTAATTAGGCTAAAACGGTTAGCCAAAGTGCATAGAATAGAGAAGAATATAAAGAATTTACACATTTTTACAAAACTCGATAAAATATGAAATATTTTAAAATAAATCGGAATTTCTTCAATAGCCAACAATGTACAATATTTTGTCGCCAATACGATCAGGGTTAAAATGAGATGTGTGTTGATCCGTAATGTCGCCTTAGTATTAACGTGGACATTAATTTTTGATAGATCGTAGTCTATTATTCCGATGGTCTTAAACATCTTCCATACTGTCTCTCTAAGTTTTACTGGTGACAACGTAAAATAGGATATACCGAACGGCACAATAACTGCCAGCAAAATTGGTTTTGGTACTATTAGTTCGTCTTTCAGCAGAAAAAACGTTGATCCAAAAGTTACTGTAAAGTAGAAAATTCCAAAGCTAGCTCTGTAGAAGCGATCTCTATTTGTTATATTTAAAACATTTAAATTTTTCTTATAATGATCTGAAAATAAGGGAAGCAGTCCAAAATATTTATTCAAAATTAGTACTCTATTTATCGATTGTAAAGAACGAAAAAAAAAAGTATTCTCTTTGTTGTTTTCGGTTTGCATGTACATTCTTTCAACTCTTATTTAGTAATGTTAGTTCTTATTCGTGTACTGATTTATTCAAATGATTTGCTGGTTACATTAGAAATTAATTTATTTAAGTGCCACAATAGTGGTACTATTATGGGTAATTATGAATTATAACACAATGGCGCCTCAGTTAATAGTTAAAAAATATCAACTAGTTATTATTGTAATGGATTAGGTAAGACCATATTAGACGAATATGATTACAAGATGGGCGATGGACTAGTGGCAGATACAAAAATTGGACCTTAAAAATATTTCAGTTTTATGTAATCCACTTTGACAACAGAAAAAAAGAATCAAACATTTAAAGTACAAGAACGCTATGAAATTTCCAGAAGTTCTCAGAGGTTTGAGGTTTTACACCGTCGTGATCAAGAAACGCCATCCATAACACTGCCTTAATTTCATAGTCTCATTACAATGCAATAGTGTAATTACAAAGACTGTTCTGATTACCATTGAGTTCAACTCAGCAGGATGTCGATTATTGGAGAACCAAATTATACATTCAGGCGTATTCTGTATCATAAACTTTAAGGATAGCGGATAAACTTTGACGGTAAAATGCCGTTCTATCTCGTTCTGTCACAGCTAAATAAAAAAGATGGAACGTCATTTTAACGTCAAAGTTTTCCCGCTATCCTTAAAGTTTATGATACAGAATACGTCTGAATGTCCTTACTACTACTGAAATATAATCTGTTACGAGAGTTTTAAAGCAATCAGGATTTTCTATAAAAAGTGGATTTTTTGAGAAGTCTAAAATAAAAAATCTTCTCTCTGTAGCCCCAACTTTCAATGGTTGTAGTTCCGTCAGAAAGCCTTTTCGGACATATGCTTATTATTAAGGAATTTTAACTCGAAATTACTTCAATAATACAGCCTTAAGCTATAAACGTCGAGTCGTGGGACACCCTGTATAAGCTCTGAAAATAATTGTTCCGCAAACGCTTTAAAACTAATAAGCTTTCGAAGAAAATAATATTTAATAAGTGAAAATGTACAGACTAGATATTATTGAACTAGAACTACCTTGATAGTTTAACTAGAGTGCCTAGGTGATCCACTCTAGTTGTTCGAACTCAACTAGAATCTAGTAGAAAATTCTTATTATTCTTATAAAATATCTTATATTCAATTATTTAATTATCCAAAGTTTCTACTGCCAGTATGTAGTTATTAAAATATCTGACCGGACTGGAACTTTTGGGACCCCCGGTACATTCTTGATCTAAGTGCTAACATAGACTGCCAACTACATAAGAGTTTTATTGAATTAAGCTTTATATTGGCTTACAAAGGTCCGGTACTCGCTACTCGGTATAACTAATACAATGCATATAATAAATTATTGATCTAATATGTATCACTTCGCAGACTTTTAGGTAACACGTCATTCACCGTAATGTCGGCAAATACTGAAACGAATTGAAATTAAAAACATTATATCGGAATTTTCAAATTTGCTTTCATGAGCGTTAAATTAGCCGCCCATGCTCCAGAATCCGGACCTTATTGTTGATAATTTTCGATGTGCAGTTGACTTTTCAATGAAATTGGCCGGCACCTTCATCTAAGATGGGTAAACTACTCTAGTTTAACACACTCTTCTAGCCTTCAACTCTTTTCACCAGGTTTACAACGGATGACTAACCAAGTTGCATTACGAAATAGTGCAGTCAATCGCCGTAATTTTAAATTCGTTACAGAGTTTGCCGGCATTAGGAGGACTGACTAGGTTTTCCGCGCAAAGACGTATTACGCCAATAGTCTGCGACGTTGACACTATACTTGAATTTCATTTTGAGTGATATTTATTTATTTAATTTTATTTGGGAACCTTGGCGGAGTTATTAGCCCCACAGAAAGGTACAACGACGTTACAATTAAAAGAACAACGTTTATACGCATAATAAGTGTAAGAATAACAAACGTATCGCGACATGCAAAAAGTTAAGTTAGTAAAAGTGTGATAGGAAGTATACAATTTCCTCTAATTGCCTTTGAATATTGTGAATAGGTAAGTCAAAGACTGAAAATAGTCCAAAGCAGTATGTCCAGTGGTATTTATTGCATTCCAAGATCATATTGTAGACAAAATAGTAACGCTGATATTAACCCAATAATTATCTGAAATTGATCGATTAGGTTACAGTAAAATGTATACAGGGTGTCTCAAATTAGACGCCCGTCCTTTCAGAATATGAATCGGGGGGCTAAAACGAATTAAAACGTAAGAATAAAAAAATTGCGTTATGTCCATGGTTACAGAGTTATTGACAAAAAACAAAGATCTAACATTCAATGTTTCAACTTTATTAAAAACAAATATTTGTTACAAAACAAGAAATTAATTTATAAAAGGTGTTCAAACAAATCGCCTCCTACTTCAATACAAATATTTGCACGATTTATCATTGAATCACGAACCCTCTGTAGCATGTTTTCGTCTATAAATGACACAGCAGCGTGAATACGAGCTACTACATCTTCCACACTCTCAACAGGTTCAAAGTAAATTTTTTCTTTCAAGAATCCCCAGAAGAAAAAATCGAATGGATTTAGATCTGGAGATCTAGGAGGCCATAGTACGGGTCCACCTCTTCCAATCCAACAGTCGGGGAATGTTTGATTTAGTAATGTTCTCACTTGTCTACCATAATGTGCAGGAGCACCGTCATGTTGGAACCAACAATTCAATCTAGTTGCTAATGGAACTTGATCGAGAAATGGCAGTGGTAAATTGTCGTTTAAAAAATGAAAATACGATGCTGAATTAAGTCGGTTAGGTAACATATTTGGGCCGATTACATTATTATTTAATAATCCAGCCCAAATGTTTACTGACCATCGTCTTTGGTGACATCTTTTACGTATTAAATAAGGGTTTTCATCTCTCCACTCGTGCAAATTATGAGTATTTATATTCCCTGTCTGGGTAAATGTACACTCATCAGTAAACATAATATTTTCTATAAAATGTGGATCATTGTTTACGTTATCCAATAACCATCTACAAAAATTAATCCGAAGCTCCCTATCTCCTTCATGTAAAACTTGAACTTTTTGAGGCCTAAATGGATATAAGCCATTCCTTCTTAATAATCTATGAATGGTATCTTTTTGGAAATGCGTTTGTCTCGATGTAACTCGAAGACTTGTATTTGGTTCCGCTTCAACAAAATCAAGAATTTGCTCTTCTTGGACGACGTTGAGCGTAGAATGGCGTCCTCCCTTATTTAATCTGGGATTTAAATTACCTGTTTCCAGTAATCTCTGTTCAACCCGTCGTATAGTTTTTGCATCGGGGTGCCGTCGATTTGGGAATTTTACGGTATATGCTCTAGATGCAGCACTGGCATTATTATTATGCGCACCTAATACTTTTACCATATCAACATATTCTCGATTGGAATAATAACGTTCCATTTTTAAAACAAATAACCGTATGAAATTATACTTATACTTATTATGACAAAAGTTGACAGAACTAATAATTAACATTTAACATTACCATGTGCTACAACCTATGCTACTCATTTGTTTTTAGCTGACTTCGTTTTTAATAAAGTTTAAACATTGAATGTTAGATCTTTGTTTTTTGTCAATAACTCTGTAACCATGGACATATCGCAATTTTTTTATTCTTACGTTTTAATTCGTTTTAGCCCTCCGATTCATATTCTGAAAGGACGGGCGTCAATTTTGAGACACCCTGTATATGTTGTAGTTATACGAAAAACACTCGAAGTTACGGTCAGAATATTAACTAGTGTTCTATAAGAATACACGAGTTTTATATCCCTCACACCATCCTCGAGACCTTTCGATTAAATCAAGTTTTTTACATTTTATAGACTATAGAAAAACTGGGACTTTGATACTCAAACCGTTAATTAAAAGAATCAAAATTAAAATACCTTGTATAGTAATGAATAATCGATAGGTCCCAATGCATAAGCAGAAATTTTAAGATTTTGATGAGCAATCTGTAATGAATACGTTTGCAACTAAAAAAAACAATTATTATTACAACCCTTAAATTTGCCATCATGTTTTTCAATTATTAATAGGATAATGAGGATAATAGGTATTTACTTGTTTCAGCTCTTTGCCTTTGAAATTTTTAAAAACTTCATGCATATGGTATCCAAAAAAATTTGCCTGAAACAAAATAAAATATAAGAAATAAAACGACCTAATTTTGCTTCTTGGGTCATGAAGTCATGAAACTGTTAGCTACTACAGTTTTTCGTTTTCATGCTGAGAGTCAGCATACGATAAATTATATCAAAACCATTCCTAATTAGACTGCCGGAGTAAATAGGACCGTTTGAGACAAAATTTAGTTTCAATATCCCTGTGGAACAGGGATTTAGAGTGAATAAGGTGTTGCAATAGACATTCCATAGTAAGTCGACGCTTTAATATAAAATAATGTACTTTTGAACGGTATTCGATATTTGTAAAGAGTCACGCGGAATAAGCATCGTTACTCAAGTAGAAAGATGAGTTTTTACCTGCATATTCTAAAATCCTTTTTCGTTAAGCTGGTAATAAAATTATATCTACTATCTACCTATTTGCGGTCATAAATCTTTTTCACGATTAACAGTAACAATCAAAAGAACAATGGAAAAGGTTATCCAAACTTCAAAATACGAGACGGTAATGGTTCAAATTGGGCATGATAATACACAAACGTTTTCCATGTTTTTATCCCTTTCTTTATTGCTCTTACAAAGGTATTCAAAAAATATATCGACTACGCCGCTCAATTTTTAGCTAAGCTTTGACGGTCTAATATGAATGGTTTTTGATTATACAGGGTGTAAATGTTAACTTGGGACACACGTCTAGAGTGTGTAGGGGCTACCTAGGGAAGCATTTTGATATAAGACACCCATGGTCGGAAACGTATCCTAACAGCGCCAGAGGAGCATAACAATTTTAGAACAATTGCTCAAAAAAATACAGGTAGGCTGAAAAAACAAAACATTTGACGTTATGGAAATAACAAGCCCAAGTGTAGTTTTCATGTGCAACTATTCATTTCAGTCCACTCCGTAACTATGAACAATCTTTCTTTTATCGAGCTAACGGATATTCATTATGCGTACTACTGTGCTTGTGATGGGAATGCACGTGGCGCTCAACGTTGTTACCAGGAACGATTTCCTAATAGGAGGTTCCAATTGGACTTCGACAAGCAATGTGGCTTCAACACGATGGGGCACCAGCCCACTACAGCCTTATTGTCAGGGATCATCTGAACCAGGAGTACCCAGATAGGTTGATTGGGAGAGAGGGCCCCATTGCTTGGCCTCCGCGATCCCCAGATCTAAATCCCTTAGATTTTTACTTCTGGGGTAGAATGAAAGATCTTGTCTACCCTAAATGTGGCACACCTGTGGCTACAGAAATGGACTTGGTGGCAAGAATTGCGGCTACCGCTGACGTTACTCGAGAGGAGATTTCTCAAATACCTGAAACAATGGCCAAGCGCACCACGAAGTGCCTTCTTTAAGGCGGTGTACACTTCGAACATCTACTGTAGGGGAGTTATTTTAGTTTTAGCGTTTTAAATCCAGTACTTTTAGTGATCTATCTTTGAGCAGTTGTTCTAAAATCTTTATGTTCCTCTGGCGCCGTTAGGATGCGTTTCCGACCATGGGTGTCTTATATCAAAATGCTTCCCTAGGTAGCCCCTACACACCCTAGACGTGTGTTCCAAGTTAACGTTTACACCCTGTATAGTTAAGGCAGGTACATTTTTAAACGGCGTTGGTAACTTTACCATCAGTAAAGAGGTACAATAATGAATAATCTCTTTCTATTCTATTCTTCTATTGATTCTATTGAACCTCTCTGCGGGTGGCGTAAGTCAGAAACGCCGTTTAAAAATGTACCTACAATACCAGAGTACTGAGTACTCTGTACGCTGATTAATGTGACAGTGGGAGGTTTGAGCCGGCGAAGAACATGAAGCTCTTGGCGCACAACAAGGTGTCAGTTACGTAAAGGAGATCCGAGAGTGTTGTTGTAGGTACGAGTGAGACGGTTCCCTGGCGTACTCGGCCGCGCACACTTCTAAGCAACACCCCCCTTAAGTTACTGATGCTTCACTTTTAGATACCCCCCAAAAGCTGTGACTCTCAGCTTACGGTTTAGCGGATTATCGGCAGCTGAATGCCTCCTCTACTCATACTCAGCATAGTTTACCGATTACTTTAAGCGGCTCTGTCCGCTAAACGCACTCATTGAGAGCTTCTTGCAAAATTGTCGTCTTCCAAAACGGTCTTCATAAACTTTTAGTTTTGTTTCGATCGTTATATTTACCTGTGCATACAGCTCTTCAAAATTGACAATCATTCCACCCCCTAATAATAATTCTTCGAAAGACCACAAACCAGTAAAAGTGTACATCAAAAATTTAAATTTGAATATGTTTTTGAATACAAGTGTATAGAATAACATCAATAGCAGTAACGCCTGTGAAACAATCAAAGCAATAAATAAAGTAGCTGTTTTTCCAAAAGAAACTTCAATGTCGCGTCCAATTTGAAATAATTTGTAATGATTATTGCATAAAATGCAAGTTTTCTGTAAGGTTCCAATTATCGAATTTGATAAGCCGTACGATTTCATGGCCTTTTTAATTAGGCTAAAACGGTTAGCCAAAATGCATAGAATAGCGAAGAATATAAAGAATCCACACATTTTTACAAAACTCGATACAATATGAAATATTTTAAAATAAATTGGAATTTCTTCAATAAACAACAATGCACAATACTTTATCGCCAATACGATCAGGGTTAAAGTGAGATGTGTGTTGATCCGCAATGTCGTCTTATTATTAACGTGGACATTAATTCTTGATAGATCGTAATCTATTATTCCGATGGTCTTAAACATCTTCCATACTGTATCTCTAACTTTTACTGGTGGCAACGTGAAATAGGATATACCGAATGGTACAATAACTGCCAGAAAGATTGGTTTTGGTAGTATTGGTTCGTCTTTTAGCAAAAAAAACGTTGATCCGAAGGTTACTGTAAAATATAAAAAGCCAAAACTAGCTCTGTAAAATCGATCTCTATTTGTTATACTTAAAACATTTAAGTTTTTCATATAATGCTCTGAAAATAAGGGGAGCAGTCCAAAATATTTATTCAAAATTAGTATTCTATTTATCGATTGTAGAGAATGGAAAAAAAACGATTTTTCTTCGTTGTTTTCGGTTTGCATAAACATTTTTTCAACTCTTATTTAATAATGTTAGTTCTTATTCGTGTACTGATGTATTCAAACGAATTGCTGGTAACATTAGAAATTAATTTATTTAAGTGCCACAATAATGGTACTATTATGGGTAGTTAAGAATTGTAACACATCAATGGCGCTTCAGTTAATAGTTAAAAAATATCAAATAGTTATTATTGTAATGGATTAGGTAAGACCATTAGACGAATATGATTACCAGATGGGTGATAGACTAGGGGCAGACAAAAAAATTGGATTTTAAAAATATTTCAGGTTTATGTAATCCACTTTGACAACTTTAAAAAAGAATCAAAAATTTAAAGTACAAGAACGCTATGTTATTTCCAGAAGTTCTCAGAGGTTTGAGGTTTTGCACCGTCGTGATCGAGAAACGCCATAACACTACCTTAATTTCATAGTCACATTATAATGCAATTGTGTAATTACAAAGACTGCTCTGATTACCATTGAGTTCAACTCAGCAAGATGTCGATTATTGGAGAATTAAATTAATTATACAATGTCCTTACTACTACTGAAAAATAATCTGTTACGAGAGTTTTAAAGCAATCATGAGTTTTTATAAAGAGTGGAGTGTTTGAGAAGTCTAAAATAAAAAATTTTCCCTCTGTAACTCCAACTTTCAATGGTTGTAGTTCCGTCAGAAAGCATTTTCGGACATATGCTTATTAAGGAATTTTAACTCGAAATTAATTCAATAATACACCCTTAAGGTAGTACTACCGGTTTTAGAATTGACGTTCAGAATTTAATGAAACTTAGCATATTGGTACATTATAATATCATAATTAACCAGTTAAATTTTTGGAGGCCTACAGAGAACTGAAAAAAAGATAAAAATATTTAAAAAATTTTGCCTTTAACATTGATCCTTATGGGAAATCACAGATTTTATTTTATTTCACAAAATTGGACGTTCAGATTTTTATGAAATTGGTATCAATAGAAAGAAAAAAATTAATTGAATTTTCTGTATTAATAAAACCTTAACTTTAGAGCTCGTGGTAAGAGTAATTAATAAATAATTAAGAAAAAACTTACATGTGGCAACGCCGCCAAGAAGGTTAGACGCGCGCGAAATTTAAATATGTACAGAATACGGCTAATGCTACTTGTTTCACATTTTTTTATACCTTTTTTCAGTGACTCTTTTATTTTTCCAATGAAATATTCGTTTTGTACCATTTAAGAAGTTTGATTCAGACATTTCATTAGTAAACAAACATTACATGTCAAACCGATAACCTGAAAGGTATTTTTTGTCTCTTTTGCTTTTACGCGGCGTTGCCAAATATAAATACGACGGAAGTCAAATTACAGTAAGCACACATTTGACACTTGTGGTATCGGTAGTACTACCTTAAGCTATGGACGTCGAAACGAGATTTTTAACTAATAGATTATTTTAGATCTTTAAGATCTTTTAAGATCTAAGTCTAAAAATAACGGGTGCGTTGATTAAAGTTAGTCAATTGATCAAAGATCATAGGAAAAATGCTTTGCAATTAATTAATCTATCGAAATAGTACCTACGTGGCGAGTAGTACGCAAAACTTAAATTCTTATATCTTATATTCAATTATTTAATTATCCAAAGTTTCTACTGCCAGTAGTTACTAAAATATCTGACCGGACTGGAGCTTTTGAGACCCCCAGTACATTCGTGATCTAAGTGATAACATAAATATACCGCCAACTACATAAGAGTTTTATTGAATTAAGCTTTATATTGGCTTACAAAGGTCCGGTACTCGGTATAACTAATACAATGCATATAATAAATTATTGATCTAATACGTATCACTTCGCAGACTTTTAGGTAACACGTCATTCACCGTAATGTGAACAAATACTGAAACGAATTGAAATTAAAAATATTATATCGGAATTTTCAAATTTGCTTTCATGAACGTTAAATTATCCGGCCATGCTCCAGTATTCGGACCTTATTGTTGATTAAATTTCGATGTGCAGTTGACTTTTTAATGAAATTGGCCGGCACCTTAATCTAAGAAGGGTAAACTACTCTCATTCCTAATTTTTCAATACACTCTACTAGCCTTCAATTCTTTTCACCAGGTTTACAAAGAATGACTAACCTAGTTGCCGTTAAGGATCTTGACTTAAAACTTAAAACCCACCCTGTTACTCTGATTAACTGACGATGTTGTTCAATGCACATTCGTTGAAATTACGAAATAGTGTAGTTGTAGTCAATCGCCGTAGTTTTAAATTCGTTACAGTGTTTGCCAGCATTAGGACGACTGACTAGGTTTTCCGCGCAAATACGTATTACGCCAATAGTCTGCGACGTTGACACTACTAATACGTGAATATCATGTTGAGTGATATGCCATTTGCTCTAATTACTTTTGAATATTGTGAATAGGTGTGTCAAAGAGTGAGAATAGTCCAAAGCAGCATGTGCAGTGGTGTTTATTGCATTCCGAGATCATATTGTAGACAAAATAGTAACGCTGATATCAACCCCATAATTATCTGAAATGGATTAATTAGGTTACGGTAAAATGTCTATTCATGTTGTAGTTAGACTAAAACACCCCAAGTTAAGGTATGATCCATACTATAGTAGGTATATTGATGGACTCCATTCGTTTAAAATTCAAGTCCTCGGGCAGAATATTAACTGGTGTTCTTTAAAATATACGATTTTCATATCCCTCATTACCTCAAGGTTATCAAACGTCCAAAAACTACCAGCGTGAGGATCTTGCTTATTATTCAAAAAAAAACGTTGTATTTTTAATGTTCGTTGAAGCCTATTTCTACGGTATAAAAATGAATTACTATCTCGAACGATTCTCGAGACCTAGCGATAAAATCATTTTTTTCCACCTTATAGACTATAGAAACTTTGATACACGGACCGTTAATTAAAAGAATAAAAATTATAATACCTTGTATAGTAAAGAATAATCTATAGGCCCCAATGCATAAGCTGAAATTTTAAGATTTTGATGAGCAATCTGTAATGAATACGTTTGCAACTGAAAAAAACAACTATTATTACAATCCTTAAATTTGCCATCATGTTCTTCAATTATTAATAGGATAATGAGGATAATAGGTATTTACCTGCTTTAGCTCATTGCCTTGGAAATTTTTAAAAACTTCATGCATATGGTACCCAAAAAAATTTGCCTGAAAAAAATTAAAGTATAAGAAATAAAACGACAAGTTTTGCTTCTTGAGTCATGAGTCGTCAACATTTGCAATTTTAGATTTAGCTCTTGATCTATCAAAAGCATTCAGGCCTATTCTGTATCATAAACTTTAAGAGAGTGGCTAAACTTATACGTTTAAAGTAACGTTCTATCTTTTTTATTTAGGTGTGATAGAACGAGATAGAACGTTATTTTAACGTCAAAGTTTGGCAACTATCCTTAGAGGTTATGATAAAGAATACGCTTGAATGTCAACATACTTAGCATAAAATTATGTGTTGAAGGCTATTCGATTTTTAAGCTATAATTATTTGGGAGACGTAAATTAAGCCTTTTTTGTAATTTTTCTCAAAAATTCGTATTTTCTTTTTAATAAGAAAAATGTAAAATGAATCGTTCTCTCAGACACTTGTCAATGGGTTTTTATGATTGTCATTTACATTAAAATTTTTCCAACGTTTCGCCTTTTAATTGTAATTCCTTG
Source organism: Malthinus flaveolus (assembly GCA_950108345.1). NCBI lineage: Eukaryota > Metazoa > Arthropoda > Insecta > Coleoptera > Cantharidae > Malthinus > Malthinus flaveolus. The sequence continues at coordinate 67,657,894 of OX467285.1, forward strand.
AAGAAGCCTTTTGAAAGGCGAAACGTTGGAAAAATTTAAATGTAAATGACGATCAGAAAAACACATTTTTCTTATTAAAAAGAAAATACGAATTTGTGAGGAAAATTACAAAAAAAACTTTATTTACGTCTCCCAAATAATTAATACTTGGCATAGTTTACTTAGCAAACTATAAGCAGTTTGTCCGCTAAATGCACACAAGCAAGGGTATTCAGTATCATAACCTCTAAAGATAGTGGCCAAACTTTTACTTCTATCACTTTCACTATCTTAAAGTTTATAGTACAGAATAGGCCCGATTCAGTTGCTTACAATCCGATAAAATGTATGCTATGACTCTCAGCATACGGTTTAGCGTTTAGCGGATTATCGGCGGTAGAATGCCTCCTCTACTCATACTCAGCATAGTTTACTGATTAGTGAATACTTTAAGCGGCTTTGGGCGCTAAACGCACCCATTGGGAGCTTCTTGCAAAATTGTAGTTTTCCAAAACGGTCTTGATAAACTTTTGGTTTTGTTTCGATCGCTTTATATTTACCTGTGCATACAGCTCTTGGCAATTGACAACCATTCCACCCCCTAATAAAAATTCTTCGACAGACCACAAACTAGTAAAAGTGTACATCAAAAATTTAAATTTGAATATGTTTTTGAATACAAGTGTATAGAATAACATCAATACCAGTAACGCCTGCGGAACAACCAAAGCAATAAATAAAGTAGCTGTTTTTTCAAAAGAAACTTCTATGTTGCGTCCAATTTGAAATAATTTGTAATGATTATTGCATAAAATGCAAGTTTTCTGTAACGTTCCATTTATCGAATTCTTATTTGATAAGCCGTACGATTTCATGGCTCTTTTAATTAGGCTAAAACGGTTGGCCAACGTGCATATAATAGCGAAGAATATAAAGAATCCACACATTTTTACAAAACTCGATACAATATGAAATATTTTAAAATAAATTGGAATTTCTTCAATAGCCAACAATGTACAATACTTTATCGCCAATACGATCAGGGTTAAAGTGAGATGTGTGTTGATCCGCAATGTCGTTTTATTATTAACGTGGACATTAATTCTTGATAGATCGTAGTCTATTATTCCGATGGTCTTAAACATCTTCCATACTGTCTCTCTAACTTTTACTGGTGGCAACGTGAAATAGGATATACCGAATGGCACAATAACTGCCAGAAAAATTGGTTTTGGTAGTATTGGTTCGTCTTTTAGCAGAAAAAACGTTGATCCGAAAGTTACTGTAAAGTATAAAATTCCAAAGCTAGCTCTATAGAAGCGATCTTTATTTGTTATATTTAAAACATTCAAGTTTTTCTTATAGTGCTCTGAAAATAAAGGGAGCAATCCAAAATATTTATTCAAAATTAGTACTCTATTTATCGATTGTAGAGAACGAAAAAAAAAAGTTTTTGCTTCGTTTTTCTCGGTTTGCATAATCATTCTTTTAATTCTTTTAATGTTAGTTTTTATTCTCGTACTGATTTATTCGAACGAATTGCTGGCAACATTAGAAATAAATTTATTTAAGTGCCACTATTATTATAGTGGTACTATTATGGGTAATTAAGAATTATAACACAATGACGCCTCAGTTAATTGTAAAAAAAGTATCAAATAGTTATTATTGTAATGGTTAGATTAGGCTATTAAACGAATACGATTACAAAATTGGTGATAGATTAGTGGCAGACACAAAAAGTGGATCTTATAAATATTTCAGTTTTATGTAATCCGCTTTGACAACAGAAAAAAAGCAAAATAAACCTTTAATTAGAATCAAAAGAATAATATGTTTGTATAGGTGTGGATCAATGGAATTTGGTTTCAACCATTGTGACCGAAATAAGAGGTTCATTTTCATCGCATTTAGGAAAATGTTGACCCACACTATTTATAGGTACTCGGCTATAAGTTAGTTACGCATATCCCCTAATTAAAAAAGTATCGTTTCAAATTTTTTTTGTCCATTTTCTAGTTTTTTTTAATATATATCTTTGGATATATGTATACTTTGGATATTACTATTATAAAATCTCTAAAATAAGAAATACCAGGCAAAATCTAGGGCTTTAGTTTTGATTTAGTCGATTTTTAAATGATTTCAAAATCGACTACTTTTAAAAGCCCAAAGTTGACTAACATCTTAAAACGGATTTATCAAAATTGGCTCACGCCGTTTTAGTCTAAGATCCGAACTAAGGTCGTTCCGTTCCTATCTGCTTACCGGATGAAAAGTATTTTTTATCAAACATAATATTTTAACAAATATATCGCGCATGGGTTGTATAAGGAAATACGTCCTCATGTACACAGAAAGTCAAATTGTTTTTTCCACTTCAGTTCGTATTTATAAAAAACGATTTACTATGCCTGAATCTCAACCTTCAAGTTTTTCCGATATATTTTTAATTAAAAAATTGGTGCCAAAAAATTACTTGTAATGGCTCTCTCTAGAAGAAATGATACTAAGCTGACAATTTCTTTTCATTTTAAAATGATGATGATAGAAGTTGACACCTTGAAAACTGTTTTTTAATGTGGTATTTAACGTCCTCTTCAACGCCACAGGTTATATACAGACAGGATCTACAGCTTTAGGTGGGTTCCGAACCACCCGGGACAAGGCATTTGACACATATAAAAATCTAGTGGTGTCAGCGAGTCTCGAACCGAGTACATCCAGACCTGAATCCGATGCTCGGCCCACTCGGCCCCCTGGCCCTTTGAAAACTGTTAAAAATAGACATTTATGTTCAAAGTAGAAAAATTTTCAAAACTCAAAAAGACTAAAGATACACTTATAAATATACAATAGATACTTGTCGATAACAATACAATACAGCAAGATGCATAAGTACTAATAATACGTAAATTGAATTTTTATTATTCATTTTTAAACCTCGCGTATATTCACTCTTTCGCGGATTTACTCTTCCACTTTCGAGACGTTAACCCATACACCATTTAAAATAGAAAGAATGAAACTACTAGGATCGTATTTCAACGGACTAACGGTCTTATCATTAAGTACAAATTTAAAATTCTTAAGCAACATCGTCAAACCAACTTTTACTTGCATTTTTCCAAATCTTAAACCTGTAAGAAAAATTTTAATTTTTGGGGAAAACATAATATGTGCACAAAAATACTTACCAATACAATTTCTTGGCCCCTCTCCAAACGGCAGATAAGTAAAAGGTGCAATATTTGATTTATTTTCTTCACTAAAACGTTCAGGATCGAATTTGTCAGGTTCTGGAAAATAATCAGCATCGCGATGCATGCCTAAGGTGGAAATAAAAATTGGAACGCCTTTTTCAATTAGGTCGTTTGTCTCGGCAACTTTATAATCGGCCACACAAATACGATTTAACACCGGAAGCGGCGGATACATTCTTAAAGTTTCTGAAAATGAAAATTGATAATAGCTCAAGAATTACTAATTATATTACCGTCCATGACTTGTTCCAAATATTTCATATTAGCTATTGATTCGTAAGTAATTTGGCCGTCATGTTCTTCTATTACTGAATTTATTTCTTCTCTTACTCTTTCTTGAATATCCATGTTCGAGGCTAATTCGTAAAGACAAAATGTCATGGTTGTAGAAGAAGTTTCGAATCCAGCAATAAAAAATATAAACAGTTGGGCAGCTATTTCTTCGATCGATAAACCTTTCATACTTTTACTATCATCGTCAAAACTACGACTTTCATTTTTTAATTCGATTAGTAAATGTAAAAAGTCGTTACGTTTAACATTGTTTTTTTCACGATAATCGATAGTTTCTTTCGTTAGATTCATAAAAAAATCGCACACGTCTTTCCTCGACCCCATCACTCCAAATTTTCGCGCAAGTTCTGGCATACAGAAACCAAAAAATCCTTTTAGAGAGTGCCACAAACTTGTTTGAAATACTTTCTTCCCGTACGTTCTAAAATCCGAGTTGGGATTCTCAAACGAATTACAGTCGATTCCAAAAGCACAAGATCCGATAACGTCTGTTGTGTAACGTCCCAAAATATCTCGAATTTCTATGGCTTCGTTAAGAGAACTTACGTCGTCCACTGCGCGCTTTAAATTGGCGGCGCATTCCACCAAAGTCGTAAACATCATTTTCATTTTACCAGACGTAAAAGTCGGTGTTAGTTTTGCTCTGAGATTTCTCCATTTTGTTCCTTCTATCGAAAACAAATGAGCACTTATTGGGTCGTCTTTTTCGTTATAATACATGCCCCGATCAACAAAATGATTGAAATCTTTTCCCATCATTTTTTTTATAATTTGTAAGTCGATCGGCATGTAAACTGGTTTCCAAAATGCAAAAAGTCCCAGACGCTTATGATTGTGCTTTTTAGCATCTACGTAACTGTGGTAAACTCGCTCTCCAAAGCTTTCAATTACAAGTACAGTCGACGTCATCGTCCCAAACGGTATTTTAGGAGTTTCGTATGGAACGTTTTTGTTTTTCCAGTACTTATATACCCATTTGAAATATGATATTATGCCAATTAATAAAGTGACTAACGTCGTTAGAATAACTAGGAAAAGGTCCATTTTAAAAACTTTAAAATGTGAATTCTAAGTCGACAAATTTAACACTAAACTGTCTGATGCCTTCAAATACGATCGCTTGAAACTAAAAACCGAACTGTGTTTTAATGATTGTCTTATTTTTCGTCTATTACATACCTGATCAATGATCACATGAAAAATATTAAGAAGTTGCCGATTAGATAATGTGTGCTGCGAGCTGGATACAAGATACCTATAATCTACTCAATACGTAGTAATATCCACATTTTTAACGTTCATCACTCATAACCATCAAGGTCTTATCAATTAAACCGTAAAAAACTAGAGTGGAGGTTATTTATTGTTCAGATTTAATTTCTATTTTAGATTGGTTATTGTCCTACCTAAACATAAAAATGTGGAAATGGTTTGTCGAATTTTGTCAATCAACCAAGCGAGCAGTAAAAACACAAATATTATCTACCGATAAGCTATGAATGTCATTCACACTACTTTTACAAATAATTCACATTTATTAATTTAAAACCGGAATCAATAACTTGAACAAATTATTTTTCATTGAAAAATTGAATTGATTCTGACTATAAATTCCTTGTTGCCTTCATACACACACTTGTTTCAACGACTTGATCCCTTTAATCTAATCGACTTCGTGGCGATTTAACTCTTTGAACTGCTCTAGTTGTATCTCACTCGGACAGACCATTATATTCAATGTGCATAGGTAATTTTATTTACAACAAATAAACTCTCTTTTCAGCTTTCCGACTCGACTAATTTGTCCAATCATAATATTGGTCCAGTAATTTTCTAAAATACGGGTTACCTTGCATCAAATGGGGTAGGTCTGATTTTTTGGTATATGTTGTCTATAACGGAGGCCTGATGATAAATCCAAGTTTTCGGACTCGGCAGAACTCCGGATCATTATCAAAAATCCAAGAAACCGCGAAGTTTGTTACAATTTTTCAGTTTCTGTTAATTTTTACTCCAAAGGATTAATCTTTCGGTAAATGCAGTTTGTCCTTTTTAAAAGTAGACTAACTTTTTTACAATTTGAGACCAGAATCCGGATCTTTGTCAAAAGCTGTATCTCTAAAAATGGTAAAATATGATAAATTTGCAAACTTTTAACCACTTGTAACCATTAGGTCTACAGATACCATTCTGGTCTCAAATTGTAAAACCTTTAGTCTACTATTAAAAAGGACAAAACTGCGTTTAGCGAAAAAATAATCCTTTGGAGTCAAAATTAACAGAAACTGAAAAATGGTAACAAATTTCGTGGTTTCTTGAATTTTTGACAAAGATCCGGAGATCTGCCGAAAATCATACCAAAAACTCAAAACTACCCCATTTGATGCAAGGTAGGGTGTTTAATTTTACTGGACTGTATGCAAATTAGTTTCAATTATGAACTTCTTTAAGCTTCCTTGATTTATTATATTATTTTGCTCAACCGACTACGGACCCACACCACAGCATCATGCAAACACAACGGAAAAGCTGAGTTTAGAACTTGCAAAATGTCAAAATAAAGATTTTTAAAAATTGTTTTTTTGAAATTTCGCCTTCAGAGAAGACCGAAATCTTTAATATTAAATACAATTTTTTGCTATTCGATCTTTGCTGTATTGGATTTTATCTAGCTTAATAATACGAGGATGTATTGATAACTAGTTAGCCTAAACAAGTTCCGTGTAAAAAAAAAATTGCGTCACCATAGCAACGAACAATAACTTATTAGAAGTGTCAGTGTAAAGTTTGGCGTCAAAAAAGTAAACCAGAGTTAAGCAATAAATTAAAAGAAAAAAGATGTCCACCGAAATTGTGAAAATCGAAAAATTGGAGTATCGAGCCATCATCAAGTACCTGTATTTAAAAGGGTTAAGAGGTAAGCAGATTTACGAAGATATGGTTAATACCCTTGGTGATCAATGTCCTTCGTATGCGACCGTGAAAAATTGGACTGCAAGCTTCAAAAGAGGTAAATTTTCAATTGAAGATGATGACCGATCGAAAAGTTCTTGCTTCAGTTTTTTGGGATTGCCAAGGAGTAATCATGATTGATTTTTTGGATAAGGGTAGAACAATAACTGGAGATTACTATTCGACATTACTGACCACTCTACGGGAAAAAATTAAAGAGAAAAGACGCGGAAAGCTATCCAAAGGTGTTTTGTTTTTGCAGGACAACGCCCCTGCACACAAATCTCATGTTGCCATGCAAAAAATTCGTGATTTAGGGTTTGAATTACTAGAACACCCCCCTTATTCTCCAGATTTGGCTCCGTCCGACTATCATCTCTTTCCTCAACTGAAAAAAAGTTTAAAAGGTCGTAAATTTTCTTCCAACGAGGAGGTAATAAAAGCTGTGGACTTCTGGTTTGCAGAGCAAGAAGAAACATTTTTTTTGAAAGGCCTAGCGACGTTGCAGGTTCGCTGTAATAAATGTATTCAATTAGGAGGAGAATATGTTGAGTAATAAAATATTTTGACATTGAAATTTTGTTTGGTTCTATAGTACGCTAAGAATTTTGCAATATAGCCTCGTAAGTCTCAGTCCCAATGTCCAACCCCTTTTAGTCGGGCGAGACTCCTTGTCACGGCTCTGTTGATGTATTTTAAGATCAAATTTTACTATTGTTGAAGAACTAAACTTGATTAGAGCCTATAAATTCTGAAAAGAATGGCATTCGAACTCAAGAACGTCGCAAAGGTTCGCCTGAAAGATCCGTTAAAAGGGCAGCTAGCTGGTCAGTATGGCTCGAGATTTGCAGGTTCTACTTCTGAAAATTGCTCACTAAAAATACGTCAGAAATATCCGCAGACGGGACAAATTGGAAAATATTTATTAGTGAACAAAATATAACGAGTTGAAGGCTAATAAAATATAATTATGTAGGTACTTATAATAAAATAATAGAATAGAATAATAAAAAATAAAAAAACCTGCTGCTGACGGCTGATTATTACTCAAATAAATGGTACTATACGAAATTAGACAATTTAGTAAAACGCTTAAATAATAAATCTTCCTTCAAGGCCTAACTTAACCTAACGTAACGACCTTATGTTTATGTATCAGGATTTGTCGGCCTATATAAAACAACACAATTAATAAACAATAATTAAACTAGGTTAATTATAAAGCCGCTAAACCAGATTGCTGGGCGTGTGAGAAATATGAAAATTCCCGATAGACCTATGGAAAAACTTCCATATGGGCCACAGGCCGGTGTGAGTAGCAGTACGATGTACAAGTTGATCTAGGCTCTATTGACCTGGAAACATCAAAATTCTTCGGTGCGGCGCTGGGAGCCCCTGAACTTTTATCGATTTGGCTGATCGACTTCTATTTCCCGGGCCGGTTTACTATTCCCCATACACTCCTGCACAAGATTCATGCAATTTAACAATCATAATTAAACTAAATGTTGACTAACATTTTATTATTCTGAGAAAACTACGCATTGTCGTGATATGTGCTTAGCAAGGATAAATTGATTTAGATATAAAAATAATGTAATGATTCGAGAGTTCCGTGGAATCATGCCCGTGAGTTCAGGAGCGCGGAAGAGAGGACAAAAAAAATTTTTTTATTCAAAAATAAAATTCAAATCGTGTTATCTAATTTTAACAACTTCAAACTTCAGCATACGGCATTAGCAAAATTAGCAGCAAGCATCATCATTAGCAAAAAGTCGCTTAATTTTACAGTAGGTACAAGAATATGTTTAAAGGAAAAAAGTTTTTCAGGAGAGGCTAAGATTTCTAAAATTGTTGATTTTTTTAATGAATAATAAACTAAACATATCACGATATTTTATTGAATGAATTTACGGTAAAGGAATTCGAGGTGAGACACATCGAAGACAAGCAAAATAATAAAAGAATTTAAATATTTATTTGTGTTTTATGAGAGTATCGCAATTCTACAAGAAAATCTAAGTAGCTTTCTTTTGAGACCATCATAGGTACTACGGTACTGCAAGCACAAAATTATTTTACCAAGTATTAAAACAGTCTCGCTGATAATCTAAGCAGAGCTACTACCAATTTCTGCGACAAGCATTGTAAACGTTATGCATGTTCCAAGAATCTAAAAAAAATCCTTTTTGAAAAAGCTTTAACTATATTAAATTATGACGTACGGTATAAAATAATGAATAATCTATAACAAATAATCCATACGCTGAAAATTGAACTTTATTATGAGTAGCTTGTAAGGAATAGTTCTGAATCTACAATACAAATTGTTACCTATTTAATTATTAAATAAAAGATTTTTAATTTTACGCTTTTAGTTATCTGGATGTTTTCAACCACCTTCTCCACTTGATGAATGTAAGCTCCAAAAAAATTCGCCTAAAATTGAAAATTAACTTCACTTGTAGAAAAAGAGTCGAGTTGAATGCATAATTAACAAGTTCGATGATAACAATGATCACAAAAAATATATATTATTTTGCCTTTTGGAGAAAACCGCCCTCTGCAGGGTGTATGGGGTAATGAATAGTCAGGATTATTGTCACATGTAGCTAAAAGTTGATAATTTCAATACTAAAAGTATAGGTATACATAGACAAGGACTTGATTCGCTAGAGGTGAGGATTTCAGTAATCAATTCCTAATGTGAAAATATTTTCTTTTACTTGTTTACCACATCACAAAAGGAAAAGAGGGAGACTCAAAAGAACGTGGAACAAAGGTATCAGAAAAAGAAAAACAATGGGCACAACAAACATGTAAGGACAATAAGAAAGTTCTTGCAAGAAATATTGTTTACAAAGTAACGAGTGCTTCTTTAAGGGCGTACGATACCTAACGATACAAAAATATTCCGCTAATCGGCGCGAGTAGTCGCACATGCAAAATTTTAATTCCCCTCCATTTACATGCTCCCTTTCCATGCAAATCAAAACGGTGATGGCGTGTAATGTAATGTCTAATTGTCTAATGTCACTGAAAGGGTTAAGTGAATATTTGCAAAGTTCTAAAATATGGTTTAGTAATATGGGTTGCTTCTCAAATTCTGATTGTGCGAATTTCCATTTGAGACTAATACATAAAAGTCAAATACCGTTGAAGTTGATAAAATTTTCTATTTGCTTTTACCTTCATCGTTCTTTTTACTTTTTTAGAAACATTTTCATACCCACATACCCATTTTCAAAAATTGCCCGTTCTGAATTATTTTGCATGAAGGTGACACTTGACATTAAAAGACATTTCAAATTCGGAGTAATCGAATAAAGTTCAATAGTGGGAGTATTTAGACAAAGCGAAAAGAAGTAGAGTGGAATATACATAACACAGTATTTTTTACCAAAGTCACGTACTTCCTATTGCCTGAAAAATTGGTTATTTATTCTAACACAAGTAAAAATTATTAATTTAACGGGACAACTTGGTACAGTAAAGTAGCGTACTATTTGAGCGTTCCAAAATTAAGAATTTTCCATCAATTTAAATAATTTTTTAATAGAAAGCTATAGTTTTTCTTGCAATAAAAAATATGTCACGCTGTAATATCATAAAAGCCCTTTTATTTAAACCGCGATTTAAGTACTTCGGAGTCTTCATTACTCTTAACAATGGGAAGTCAAATTTAATTTTTAAGCATTAATTTCTCCTAGAACCAATTATTTTCAAGACAACTTTTATTAACAAGAATTATCAGAAATTATCATTTCTAACGATATAATCTTTCAAAATTATAATTTTGTAATTTTCGTTTTACGTATATCGTACACCCTTAATAAACAAAATTTTGGTATTCAATTATTGCAGTTTTAAACGATCGGAGGATGAAAGGCGTCGCTATTTTTCTCTACACAAATTCTAAATGCACTTGAGCTTCAAAAATGATATTCACGCATTAAAAATTTACTATTGAAATTCGTATACTACTTCGTACAAATGACCACCCGGTATATCTCGAGATTACTTACTTGTTCATAAATATCTTCAGCACATTTTAAAAAGTACGTCCCTGATATAACATCTTCAAAGCACCAAAGTAAACACAATGCCATTTTAATATACTTATCGACAAAAAGTTCTTTAAATGTTAAAACGTACATAAGAACAATCTGTTGTAGTAAATTGACTTGTATTATTGTAATCAAAAACAAAAGTTGTTTTCCATACTCGATATTTATCCTTTGTGCCATTTGACGTAAATTGTAGTGACATCGACTTAAAGTACATACATTTTTGATGAACTTATAAACAAAATTTGGATTTTCAATAATTGCAGTTTTATACGATTGAAGGGTATCATTGATAATTAAAAAACGTCTCCCCAGAAGTGTAAGAATAGATGAATATTCTACACACTTGACCAATTTTAAGAAAGAAAAGATTGTAACATATACTTTGTAATATGGTGGTACATCAGGCGAAATAATCAATAAGAAAGTTCTTGCAAGAAATATAGTTAAAAGAAATAACGAATAGTTGTTAATTGAGTTCCCCAAAGTTTTATAATAGACTGAAACATCTATAGTTGATAAAAGGTAATCTTGATGCGCTAAACTATGATAAATTTGTTGAACTGCCTTTCGATTAATAAAAGAGGAGATGGATAAATATATCTCCAATAAACCGTACAACTGAAAAATAATAATAAATACTGGAACAACTTTTGATAGATTTGCATTTTCGTCTTTTATGAACAAAAATAAAGTTCCCAAAGTTAAAATAAAATAGATGGCTACAAATGTAGCGGTGTAAATCCAGTTAAATTTGTTCAATTCCAGAACAATTGTATCTTCGTCTTTGCGTCGTGTTATAGGAAAAATGCCAACCATCGAACATAAAAAATGTAAAAATTGTAACGATTTACATGTTTTCGAAATGAAATAAAGATTTTTCCCGTCGTTGGAATTATCGAAATTTGATATTTTGCCCGTTAGTTGTACCGTTCTGCTTGTTTGCATGTTTAAGACTCCCAGAGTTACTCAAAAGTAACTTTTATTAACCATTAAACTAATACAAAAAATTAATATTCCATAGTAGTAGGTAGGTATAATAAATGTTTTAGGTATTACGTTTTCTCCATTAGGCAAAATTAAAAACATACAAATAATTACTATCTAAAAATAAGTAAAGTTCTTCTTCAAATTTATGTGGCAAGAACCACTTTCATAATTCGTCCTGTTGTAATGATTTACGTCGTGTGCCTGCGCAATAATTTCGATAAAAACCTTTAGGTAATTCTTACTGTATCGGAAACTTTCAGGAACGATTCCAAAGCAGTCACTGAATTTCAGGTGAAGCTGTCCATGTCCAAGGATCTGGACATTTCGGTTCAACGAAAAATTTCGGTATACATATTGCCACAAGTAGCAACCTAGAACGCGTCACATTCGTCGTGATCAGGATATTTGAGTAATATCCAAAATTTCGCCTTCATTGTGTATGGCAAAAAAATTCAAGTGCACTCGTTTTGTTGCGTTTTATGTGCAACTGCAAAAATTGGGGAACTGAAAAACTGACGTTCATGAAGTGCACAGTTAGCAAAGAGAAAATATTGTGTTACCCATCAACATAATCGAGTTGTAATATACTGTCTGTCTGTAAACACTAATTCTCGAACAGTTGAACCGAAGCACTTGAGATTTGGTGCGTGGATCACGAGACGATAACGAAAACAAAAAAACATTACCAAAAATCGTAAAGGGGATCACCTATTATTGTACAGTATAAGAAATAATTATTGGTCACTGGTCACTATAGGTTGTTTAAGAGATATTTATGTCCGCAATTTCTGCAATGAAATCTTTATGAACTACAAATGGAATGTTTTAGTTACAGCATTCTTGATTCTTTGTTAAAACGTATTATGAGGAGAAGAAAGTTGCCACTTACAGTACTCGATAAAGTTTTCTGTGGCTGTACACTAATTTATGCCCCTAGTCTTATACCCTTATAAGTTTTCCTACCAACTTTATTCGCTCTCCCTCAGTTTCCCAAAACACGCCCCTAACAGTCAAGAAACAACAAACTATAACTATAATACTCTATTCAAATTCAAGGTGCAGTAAATGTCAACACATACATGTAGATATCTTGGCAAATTAAGGAATGTAAATTTTTTTTTAGCTTTTGAGTAGGGGCTCGGTAGTACATAGATATTTAGGGGGTTGAAATAATATCTGCAGTTAATTGCAGCCGTTACGCGATGATCACTGTTGACATTTACTGCACCTTGAATTTGGATGGACTTTAGTAATATAAATAAAAAATATCAGTAATGATAACAAAAATTGTAACCAAAAAATTCTCTCGAAGGGTTTCGAGGTGCAAGTATTTAAATAATTTATTGAGAATTAAAAAAATAGTGTAGTCAAAAGGATTCGGTCATTTTTAGACCTCCTTTCAGTCGGTTGGGACTTGCGAACATAGTTTTTAATACACCAACTAATCAATTAAAATTTTCAAGTGGACCGAAAGATAAATAATAGATAGGTAGGTACTTCAAATACGTATACTTGTGCCTACTTAATTTTTGATTGCATCCAAATTAAAAGAAAAGACTAAAGAAACAAAATTTTATTTTTGATAAAATAATTTTTACCAAATTAATAGTTTTCAATTTATAAAAATACTATACACAGGTACAATCAAATTTCTACTTCAGTTGGAAATAGAATAGCATGTACATTTATTAAGTGTTTCATACGTTTCAAATTTTTTAAGTTTGTATAAAAGACTAAAGTTGTAAATAATTAACGGAATTTTAAAAAATCGTCCAATCTAGGACCTGATCTTCCTAATGGGTCTTCGGGAAAAATTAATATATTATCGACCCATGTAAACATTAATATATTATTTTCAATAGTTCGTCGCCATTCGGGCTTTTCTGCTAACAGATCTCGGTAATTATCGTTAGATACAATTATTCCATCTTGTAAATGTGCATATTGAACAATAAATCTAAAAACAAAACCTTACTTGATGGAATCCTTTAACAAACGACGGTGACAAAATGGGTTTTTGAAGTTAACAAAAATTAGTATCCTGTTATGTGTTTTACGTCCATTCAACTGCTAAGATTATTACAGACGGAATCTACAGCTTTAAGTGGGTTCCGAACCACCCCGGCCAAGGTATTTGGCACATAGAAAAAATCTAGAGGTGCCAGCGGGATTCAAAGCAAGAGGCAACGACCCAAGTCCGAGCTCTTACAGGTTTTATTGGAGTAGTTGCTAATTAAAAATTAAAGACAAAATGTGGAGATGAAGTGATACAATTATTAGGAGTTGGTACATAACGAGTACTTAGAGTCCTCAAACTTTTACTGTACTGTACGTTTCTCTATATTCCGAAAGGACTCCTTGGTTTTATTTACCGTAATCCGTGTTAAAAATAGCCAGAAATTAAACTTACAAAGCCACCTTAGACATTTGTTCAAAAGTTTACTTGGAAGAATTAAAGAAAAAAGGTAAAATTTGGAACAAATGTCTAAGATGCATTTGTAAGTTTAATTTATAAACCTAAACGTACAGTACATTATTCTTTTTAATGCAAACACAGTCTTCATTGTGATATGTGTAAAACTAGAACTGATAGCAACTACTAAAAGTGAAGCCTTCACTTCACATTGAAAAAAATAAATGCAATTAACTCAGAAACTGAGCATAACTTAATCGTAACTTTTAGGGGCACTAACATTTTTTCAAATTTTATTATTGCAGCTTTCAAATTTTTACTAACTTCTAAGACCCATAAATCACCTGAAATTGGTACTACCGTATTAGCCCGAATATAACGCGACATTTTTCGACCATTTATTTTCCGTTCAAAAATCGACTCGCGCTAAATTCGGGGTTTATAAACAAGGACATTAAATTCGGGGTCGCGTTATATTCGGGCTAATACAGTAATTTGTCGTTGCTAAAATTTAAAAAGATTGCTTATTAGTTTCAATGGTTTCAGGAATTTGGATTTTGTAATTAACAACTTTTTTCCACTACTAGCCTCAGAACCTTTCAATTTATAAAACTGACTGCTGTTAGTTGATATCAAATTTAAAATCATTCAATGATAGGGTTGAAGTGTTAGTAGTGAAAAAAATATTGTATACACTAACGGTTGAAAAGACTATTATAGACCCAGCATCTTGTAATCCTCGGTGCTTCGCACCTCGAGGTACAATCCCGGCGCTAGGTAGCCTGCTCAACCTCTGTGTATATACTATTATTGCAATAGTGTACTTACCTAAAGCGAGAAATAATAGATTTTCACCAATTAACACAAATAAATACTTTATATCAGGTCAATGCATAAGTTCGTACCGCTTTTTAAATTAAAAATAAATTTTTTAAATACTCAAAATACAAAACTAATCAATAATATATTCTTCTGCATTGGTTATGATAAACTCCCAACATTCTAGATTCTAGATTCCTCGCCTGAAGAAATCCGGTGGTTTGCAAGTGAAGAAGTTGTCGAACCAGTTTTGAAGAGCAGCGTCATTCTTAAATGAGGTCTTGCAGATTGTTGGATACAGAGCAGAAAAGATGAAAATTTGATAGAGCAAGATCCGGAGAATACGTCGGATGTGGAATAAGCTTCCAACCGAGCTCTGGAATGGCAACTTTTATGATGTTAGCAGTATGCGGAAGAGCATCATCACGCTTCAAAACATATGGGGCCCAAACACTCAACTTTTGAACTTTGCCCATGGAATGCAAATATCGTGTGATGGTTGTTTGGTCACAATTCATCATATTGGCTAATTCCCGAGTTGATTGACGAGGATCATCACATTTATCACGAATTGAAGCATTTAATCTGTCTGAATGTGGGAAATCATCCATATCAAAAGGTCTTTTTGGAAACGAGAAAACCAGTTTCGTGCAGTAGTACTTTCCCCGATGGCGTTCTCTCAATAAATGGTACAAATAGTTGTAGCGGCCTCATATGCATTAACTCCGGTTAAATTCCAACATAAAAATGTGTTGGAAATGTCCTTTTTTGGTACTTGGCACTCCATTTTCTTAAGCCAACAATTACTCCAACTTTTTACAAATTGAAAAATTCAAAAAGTATTCAACAAAACAATAGGTTTGTTTATTTGTCTGCTCGATCTGCTCCAAACAGACGTGAGACGTCATTACAGCAGGAAAAATTAGTGCAAAAGAGCAGGAAAAACAAACGCTTTAAATTTGCTCTTTTTACTCTGAGCAGACAAATAAAGCCTAATACCATGGCATTAAAATGATTCTAGATTTCCCAAAACAAATTTGTTTCGAAAGCACTTTTACCATGAAAAACGCTACGAACTTATGCATCGACCTAGATCTAATAATTGTAATTTATAGCAGAAACAACAATTAAGGTAGTACCATCGTTAATGCAAGAGTTAAAGAAAGTTTGACTTACGCAGTATTTAGACTATGCAACTATGGAGTTCAGCATTCAATCACAATAAAAAATATTCCATTAGTAAGGTAAAAGAGCGACACAAAAAATGTACGAAACATAATTTACGTTATTTCAATAAAGATGTTTTTAGTCCAGCTATTTTAAACATCCTACCTTGCATTAAATGGAATAGTTAAAATTTTTTGGTATGTTGTTTTTGATGGAGGCCTAATGAAATCCAAGTTTCCGGGCTCGACAGACCTCCGCATCTTTGTCAAAAATCCAAGAAACCGTGAATTTGCATGCTAAATGCATTTTTAAATTTCGGGCTCGTGTAACATTACGCAATTTCACGAACTTTCTAGCGTTAATATATCTTTACTATTTCTCTGTAGCTCTTTAAAACTTTAATTGCCAAATGCCAAATTTCATTAAATTCTGAACGTTAATTCTAAAACCGATAGTACTACCTTAATAATTATTACTTGTTATCTACAACAAGAAAGTGCGTAAAGTATGCTACTGCTTAAGATTGAACTTTTTACTTCCCTCAAAGCAGTTAAAGCTCTTTTATCACACTTTCGTATTGCATATAAATAGTCTACATAGTATTGTGCATCTCTCCATACCGAGTGTTGAATGGTTTACCCTTACATAGGGAAAAAGGAAAACAGCATTAAAATCACGTTTTTATAAATTCCTGCTTCCCCAACTGGTTTATAGCAAAAATGAAAGTCAAAAATTATGCAGAATTCAAAATTAGAAATGATCAAATGATAAAGGCATTACATTGCATCTTCCGTTTAGTGAAAAAGTAATTTAAAAAAAAAGTGTTAAAATGTTCATTAATCAAAATATCATTGTAATAATTGTACCGTAGCAACAATTCACATCATAATTAATGAAAATTTCAACAACTTTTCAACGCTTTTTTACTCTTTGATTAAAAAACGTGATTCTACAGGTTATTTCCTTATGTATGGGTAAGCAATTCAACAGAGGGTATATGTAAACATTACCCTTTTCGAAGTTTGATTTTAAACCGATTAACAAACTAAAACATTTTTTTACAAAACTTGCTTTACGTTAAATTTACAACAAGAGGTTAAATTGCTTTTTGTTATATTAGCTGGTCCTTAAAGCACCCCTTACCGATGCCCATGAAGTATTTTGTAGAAAATGACTTTTTCAAGTTGATAGTTATGCAGAAAGTTAAAACTTTAATCAAAGAATAGTTAGTCGCTAACATGAAAAAAGCAACAACCGAAGAATCTTTCTTGTAGAAAATCTTTCGTACAACAAATTTTGTACAGAAATTTCTTAGTCAGACAATCAGTTAAGCAGCAACTGCATTTTTAAGCAGAAAAATATCAATATTTTACACTGCATCCTAAATGTTTAGGTGATTACTCCTAAGCCAAACATTGAAAAGGAAAACATTTAATTATGGAAAGATTCAGAATATTCTGTAGAATTTCCCCTGTAATTGGTATTGTTGCTCAGACGCCTCTGTATAAAAACCAAATAAATAATACAAACCTATCATCGTAAGGAGTAATTCGTCTACCTTCAACATCTCGGGAAGGTGTAAAAATAACATAACGTTTGTCACCTAAACTCTTCAATAGACTAGGGCAAGAACATTGGCCTTGTTTAAGCCGGTATTGCGGAACAAATGCTGTTACTTTATGACCTTTTTTTAAAAAATACTCGATCGCTATTATTAAACCTCTTACAGAAAAAAATTTACCATTGGAATGACTAAAACAAATAATGATTTAAATTCATGTTAAAAGATTCTTTCATGATAGATAAAACGACATACCCAATAGCCACGTTACTTCCATCTATGACAATTTCTCTCAGACCTTCTCTTATTGAATTTTCAGTATTACAAAAAATATTCCTTCCAATCGAATTCCGACACTCCATATTCCCAGAAATTAAAGAATTTGGTAAATTCTTGAATGCACGTTGTTTATTCAATTTCTTTTTTGATTTTTTATTAAATGAAAACTGTTGCTGTTCTAGATCGTTTATAATTATTACTGAATTATCTCCATCTGTTGGTTTATCTTCGCTGACAAACTCGATGTCAGAATTCACGGACAAACATTCAAAATCTGACGAATCTATTTCTACGACGTCGCCCTTATGCCAGTTTGTATCATCATCACTTTCACATTTCTCATCTTGTTGGTCTTCGATAGCTTCAAAAGAACTATGTAGAAAAACTTCGTCCTTACTAATATCTACAAATAAAACCTCATTCTATAGTACCGCTTTTAACTTAGAATAACTACTATTACCTTCAATTTCAATTATTTCAGAGTCTAATCGCTGTTTTTTAACAACTTTCTCATTCGTTTCTTCTAACGAACACTTCCTTTTTTCATTGTGGCTGTTGGGATACCCTATTAATTCTTTTTTGTTTCCACTAAAAACGGTTACTTTTTGTTCAACTGCACCGACAGTTACTTCTGATTCATCTTCATTAATGATAATATCTAATGATTGCTTTGTTCTTTCATCGGAGCTCTTTGGATTACTTATTAACTCTTTCTCATTTTTCCCAATGTGACCCTCTAACATGTTCTTTCCTATTTTAATAAAGGTCTCAACATTTTCTTTTAATGTATCTGTTTTCCGATCATCACTATTTACTGCTGATAAACTCTTTTTTCTTTTTTTACAAAGAATATCTATTGTACATGCACTTTTGGCATCAGTTTTAACTAATTTAGACTTTTTAAGCAAAGGCAATTCAATTTGCTCTTGCTCTTTTGTTACAGAACTAGCCGATACATTTAAAAGTAAATTTTCGAGTACTAATTTTGCTTTATTTGATTTACGCTTTTTACCTCGTTTGTTCTTTTTCTTAGTCTTCGTTATAATGGTTCCAGAAATACTCTCATCTTGTGAATTATTGTTAAGTTGGCCAGATATGGAATTATTGCTTTCAATGTCACTAGCTCTTTTTTTAGATTTGCTCATCTTATAAGATAACTGGTAACTGCAGCTTTGATATTGACGTAACAATTACCTATTACTATTATACCAAATTATTAATTACTTTATAATTTTTCTATAACTTTCAAGGAAAAAACTGTTGATTATAACCTCACTTACTCACTTTCCACTTTAGTTCTTCGGCAATAATAATCCCAATCAATAAAATTGGGTGAAAAACTTTAAACTTCACTCCGATTACGTTAAATTTATAAATAAAATGTTCAATTAAACAGTTTTAACTAAAAATGACTCTTGACACTCGACAGTTAGTGCTAGAGCTCGATGAGCTCGACACTCGACACTCTTGTAAACAATTATAATAATAAATTTCAAAAGAGGATACTAGATGGCAGAAACTGTTAATTTAAATTCTGATTTCAATTTATGTTTTATTGCGGCGCTAAATTTAATTAGAACCATTTAGAACTTAATAAGCTGCCAATACCATAATAAATAACTAAAATTGCATTGACTTTCAAAGTTGCATCAAGGTTTCTAATTATTACACCGTCTCAATAAAAAATAAGAATTTGTAAAAATATTCATTGGATTTCTCTACCAAATGGTTCTGAGTCCTAAACAGCTACTATAAATTCGTGAACAACCCTGGAGGTGGTTTTCATTTCCATTAGTGTTGAGACTGATGTGATCATTGGCCATAATAGGACTTTTTCGTACGCGGAGCTATTTCTACAAGCTCTCAAAGACTGAAAGTATTAAACAAAGATACCGGAAATAGTAATAAACAATGGAATGCTCAGAAGCTCTTCCCGTTTTTCAAAATCTCAAATTATACGAGTAGTCCAGTCAATGGGGAGAATAACAGGCCATTGCCGTACAAAAGGTGGTGTAGTTTTGATTTTTGAATATGTTATTGAGTTAGGGACCCTGATGAAAAATCCAAGTTTTCGACCTTGAGGGGGGTGCGCGATCCGCCATCTTGGATTAAAGGTACGAAAAATTGGTTTTTCCGATTTAACTTCTTAAGGGTTGATCCCACGACAAAACTGTCAAATCCTACTTTGGAGAGGACAAAATGCCCTACAATATTTGTTCCGTTCATTTTCTTCCTATCTGTTACGGTTTCTGAGATATAAGCCGGAGAAAATCGCTATTTTTAGAAAAAAATAATTTTTTTGCTAAACTTCGCTTGGAGACCTTTTTACCGTTCATTTGAGAGAAAATTCTTTAGAACAAATGCTGTAGGATTTTAAATTGCCTTCAAACAGTGTATCACTGATATTTTAGCTCAACCAGATCCAAAGTTAGAGCAGTTTTATGATAACCTGTAAATGTATAAATGCAAATTTTGACCTTCAAAAAATCATAATTCCTGTTCCGTCCATAGCAAAGAAGCGACGTTTGATTAAGAACTTCTATAACATATATAACATCATATGCAAGCCTTTGGTGGTTAATCACCACTAGCCCATAGCCTTCTACATAAAAAAACTCTAATGTAAAATTATATCAAAGTTCAAGAATATAAAACCAGCCCTCGTATGATGTAGGGTCTAGGGAGGGTCTAGAACGTCACACCATCACACGTCACTATTCGGTTTTCACTACTTCTCTGGGGGTAAAACGTAATACATAATATGTATTCCCTAAAGGACACCGTAATACTTTTAACCCTTTTGACATAAAAATATTGATCAAGTATCAGGCGTAGTAATAATGAGCTGTGGGAGTAAATATTGATTATTGTGACTGATAGCATTGACCTAATACCCACACACGACTTCACAGAATTTTTCAATAGCTGCCAGTGGAGATAGTTCTCTTTTACTGATAGTTAATATTACTAAGAAAGTTTTTCGTTTGTAAAATGGCAAAATGCCAAAAGAAAGAATGAGTTTTCGTTCGTAGAAATTCAAAAAAGCCCAATTTACTCTAATTAATCGTATGCTGTATGCAGAATTTTTTGGGTCATAAACAAATTCGTTAGTTTTTAAGTTTCTAAAAAGGTGAGGACTAACAACATTCATGTAATCGATGTTGGAAAATATTTTTAATTTTCACTCGTGCCTCAGAACTCAGAATCATCCAAATTAGGTCTGAAGGAAAAATTACAAATGATAACGTTGATGACTATCGTTTCCTCAATTTCAAAGCGCGAGATAAATAAAAAATAAAAACAACACGTGTTGTAGTGATTTGTTATTCGAACAATTAATTGTGCAATCAAAATATTAGTCAATGGTAATAGTAAGCTACGATTACATCACAAATAATCAGGTCCCAACTTCCAACACGAAGAGTAACAATGTCAATTTTAGCAAAAACTTCCTTCTAATCTTTTACTTGGTTGATATGCACTCGAAAACTTGAAGTATACATACCTACCTACATTTAGTTAATCATAATTTTTAAGGTCGCCTGTTTATATAATTTAAATTACATATTTATTACGATTATAATTAATTATTCGATATGAACAATGGGTTATAGCGTTATAGAATATTATTGTGAATAATGAACTTATAAATTGATAAGTAAAAACTTGAAAAAAATATTTTTATTAATCTATCTGTCCCATTTTACAGTTTTCATTCCAGATTTGATCTCCTGCAACCTGCAATTATTAGTGGGCTGTGGGCTAATTTATTTTGCTCAAATACAATCTGAATTTTTTTTCTTATCATACTCAAGACATGTAACCTATTTATTGATTTGCAATTCATCGTGTTTGCACATAAACAGACATGCTTCACAATATCGTCGTAAAAAGTGAAGATTCGGAAAAATTTTGAGAGTACGGAGAGTTACACAAATAAACAAGTTAGTTTAGTAAAAGAAGAATATTATTAGATCACTCGATCATTCGACTAAACTTCGTGTTAAACTTCATACTTTGAACTTTTCAACTTCACAATGTTGAATCCAAAATATTATCTAAGGGAAGCTACAACCACGAGAGCAAACTAGATCGATCTGGATTCCTTATATGACTTATGACATGAAATTTTTTTTTAAATTATATGTTTGATACAAATACAAGCATAATTAAAATCCTGCGTAATCCACGTGTGAGTGTGCGAGTGCACTTCTTTTCCTATTTTGAAATCTCGCCATACTCAGCCTGAGGCTGGTGCTGGAGCACGTGAATCAACCAGAGAACAGACAGCCTCCAGCAATACGATCACTTCCAACTTCCAACAACAGCGAATTGCACCAATGAGTCAGTTAAAGTAAGGAGGCTGTGGGGTTCCCAGTTCAAGGTTTTGTCTTTTGTCGTCGGATTCATTATTTAATTGCGTAAGATAATGCGATAATAAAGTCGATAGCGGCCAGTTGTGCGATTCAATGTCAACCTTAGCTTCCGCGTGATCTTTTATGAAATTACATGCATGGTGTTATCAAATTTAACTTTATTTGAATGTAACGATTATATTTTGCGATATCTACATGTTCTTTACTTTCAAGGATCAAAGCACTAAATTATTTGATAACTAGTACTACGTTTTTCAAAAACTAAGCGATACAACTTTTAAACAAAATTGTGACACGAGCGTGACGATTCTAAAATTTTGCGTGCAATATTGTAATAATAATTTTTGGTTCGTCGTTGATCTGAGATAAGGTGAAGGTCGTACGTAACCACCATTATTATAGAAGGTCGCACAGTTCGTTTACTCCAAAACCACGGTACCTACTGTATAAACTGACGTGTAAATACACGTTTGAAAAGCCAGCTGGAATGGGACTAGTTGGAACTAGAATGGAACTAACTTGCACAACATTGCACAAACGAATTCAGTCAAGTTCAATGACTTTCATATGCTTTCATTGAGCAATCTCCCACCTTTTTAAACTACCTGTGTCCATTTAATAGACGATGTTTTTGTTTTCAATCTTTTTACTGAAGATGAATTGCAATTAATAAGTCTGACATTTTAGTTATACATTATGCAATTGCAACTTTGCATACAAGTTAGTTTATGTTGAGTAATACTTGAATAACACAGAGCAGTGTTAGTTACCTAATTTATGTGATTGTGGTGTCAATAACAATTAACAATTGTTACATTATTTTAGAAAGATGGGACACTTTTGTAATGTAATGCCGACCTGTTGAAAAGCCATGATTTTTATGTTTTTAAAGTTCATTGTTCTCGCTTAATTTCGTTAATCATATCTAGTTATCAAGTATTCCAAAATGTATTCTAATGAAGAGCGAGTTTTCATGGTAAAAACTAAAAACTTTCAGTGGCATGGTGGCATCAGTTTGCAGAAGATCATACAGATATGTTTACAATTCAATCTCTATAAGGGACATGTCTGCATTAAAGTACAAGTATAGGTACATTTCAAAAATACATACATATACAACAACTTGAACAATCTGCCAATACCAATAAAAAATCAAAATTCAAAATTTCATTAGCCGAAAACAAAAAATAAAACCATCTTCATAAAAAGATTAAAATTAACAAAAGCACGCTGCCAATAAAATGAAATAAAGACATGTATTATTATTATTAATTTCTGTGGAATAAGAATCTAGGGGTGACAATTTATTTTGGGTCGATAATAAAATAAAAATTTAAGGGAAACTTATATTTTGCCCCCTCCTCCCCAAAAAGGATTTAAAAGGAGATTGTTCAAGATCAAACGACTTCAAATGAAGTTCAGGAAGTTTAGTAGCTGTTGATAGTTTGATAGTTGATACTGTCTCAAATTTTCAAACACCCCTACACTTCAACAAAAAAGAGGAGGCAATAAGAATAAATAAAACCTGGTTCCCAGCTCTAATGAAAAGACATCCACATCGAAACCAAACACCAGACAACACTCAAACTATCGACCATACCGCATCGAGTTCGCACAATTTAATCTTTGAAAATGCCTACTACAGAAGTAGACGAAAAGTTGTCCCTCTTAGTTAGGTAGTTAGTCTCTACCTCTAATAATTTTTTATTTGTAATTTTTAACATTTCAAAATATCTTGGGTAGGCATGCAGACCATGCCTGGATATGAAAAGTTCTTCTTCGATTATTCATCGGTATCAACATTGGTCTAAAGGCCATTTGAGATCGGAATCGAGATAATATGCAATCTGTTAGATGAGTTTCTCTAGTACGTTAGTTTATTGGAGAAGCGAATAGAAGTTTAAATAAGACAAGTTAAGGTTTTCAGCAAATAACCATCCTCTGTTTCTTGTAGTTATAGGTTATAAGTAAAGAATATGGCGTTCCTTCTTTTTCAACAATTGAATTAGGCAAATGAATTAGAAAATGCACCTGGGACTGATAACTTAACTTTGTTTCCTCCACAGGACACAGTTTTTGTTTTAGTGTTCCTATTATTCCGTCACAAAACAATAAATGAATAAAATAAATGAAATTACGTATTGACAACAAAAAATACTTATCTATAAATAACTAAACTCGAAAATTTTATTATTGGATCATTTTGGATATAATCTTTTGTACAGTTATTTTAAGATCTGTTACTAACTTCCCTAGTACCTAGTAGGTACAATTAAATTAAGATACCGATGTGTGAACAAGTTTCTTATAATTTTTGATTGAATTGTTCCTGTTCTAATACTTTAAAATCTCACTAAAACTTGATTCAAGGTTCTGGGAGTTGAACTTCAAACTTCAAACGTTCAAAATTAGTGTGTATAGGTATATAGTAGATAATATTATGTTGAAACGATTAGGTGTGGGTACTAGCTAACAGCAATAAACCCACTTGTTGCTTGTATAAAAGAGTATTTACGAAGACATCAAATAAGGATCACATACCAGTATAACGAAGTCAATACAAAAGTTTAGGTTTAGAAAAATCACGAGATTACTATTATAAGTTTGTAGACATTTTCCAATCTCAATGTTGTGAGCTTTGAGTTCCAATTAGTCCTATACACGGTTTAACATTTTTTTAAATAATTCCATCACCCAGATTCCTTCGTATACTATACTATTTCGATATTTCGGTTTTCACTTCAGCGACCTCGTTGGAGTCGAGTTTATATACAGTGTGTTTCACTTGAATACACACATGAATACCAGTTTTATAACTATTTATATAGGGGTCAACAATATGCATCTTTTTGGTAGTTTTCATTTTTTATCATAGTTAGTTTATTTTTGTAAGCTCTACAAAAATTTCATTTCTACCAAAAAGGTGCATCTTGATGACCTCCGTAACCAACACCAATTTTAGCCTAATCGAGTTCCTAATGAAAAAGATATTTAGGTGTATTATTCGTGTAGTGAAATGCAATGTTTAAAAAACACCTAATCTCAAATATCAATAAATTTGATGCAGAAATATTTTTAATACGTTTAGTAAAAGACTAATAATATCCTAATTTCAATTTCATTAACCTTAAAATATATACAGAGTTGCAAAAATTTTCTTCTAGACACGACACGACTTACTCCGTGCCCTTTCTTAATTAAGCATTTATAAAATGGACATGGTTATCTGTTTAATTGATCGCGTGAAGGAGTAAATCCACAGATGATTTTAGAAGAGTAAAATTACAAGTGAACTTACTACACGCTTTATGTTAAAATCAATCATTTGTAAAATATTAATTTGATCCAATCTAGAACTTTTAATATTGATCAATTCACGTTAAACAAATATTTTCCCGTTTCATGACCTTAATTAGTTATTCAGTGAATAACAGATGCGGTTTCTTCAAATTTTTGACATTACATCCACGAATTTGTTAAAAGAACTAAGCAATTCTGAATACATCCTAATTTAATATAAGCGAAGAAGCTTAAACCCTTAAACTTTTTTAAAGTGAAATTAATATTTAATGTTTTCGGATGTTGATGACGCTTAAGGAGTTTTCATGTCTAGGTGCGTGAAGCTGGCCCCACCCACTTACGCACACTTTTTTTTAGCTAGGCGTAGAAAATAGTGCAAAAAGTGTGCTTTCGAATGGTATACTTTAAAAAAGTGTGCGCGTTTCCTAAGCCCTTCGAAAGCACACTTTTTGCACAATTTTTTACGCCTAGCTAAAAAAAGTGTGCGTAAATGGGTGGGGCCAGCTTCACGGACTTTTCATGTCTTCATCTTTAGACCAAAACCAATACAACGCTATACGACCAGAGCTGGACCAAATAACGTGTCGGAATATTTTAGCCCAAACAAAAGTGAGCAGAAAGCGGAACTTAATCGTTTTACTACTAGCACGATTTGTTCTTTCTGCCGCTCACTTATTTTTTTTAAAACAATTAGTAGGTATAAAAATGTTTTGAAGATAATAAAGCCACGTTTTGAAACAAAAATATATAATGACGCGTTTCGCCCTAAGGCTTCATCAGATAAAAAATAAAAAATTACAAAAAAAAATTAAAAATAAAGCTTAAAAATCTGTAAAGGAAATAAATCAAAATTAGGTTAGCGAAAAGCATAAATTTTTGAAAATAAACTTACTATTATAAAAAACGGAGATGTGTCTTGTAAAATTTTTGATATTCCCGCGTTAAATTAAATAAATTAAGGTTAAAAAATTTTTCAAGCAAATAAATGTGACTTTTATAGTGACGTTTATAATGTTTTTGAATTTTAAGTTGTTATGGGAATATTTAAAATAGAAAAGGGTGTCTAGTTTTTTGTTTAATGTATGTTTATTTGTTTTATTAGGTTAAAGTAAATTGAATTCAAGTTGTCAATATCGCTGCGATAATTTATAGAATTTTGATGTTTTTTAATCTCAATCATTTCTAGGTGTAAGCGTTTGTTTAAATTGTTTTCTTTTTGCAGAATTTTAGGTTCATTGAAGTTGAATTGATGTAAGTTTTGAACCGAGTGGTCGCTTAAGGCTGTATTTGGAAAATTTGGATCTATAAATTTTTTTTGGACAGAATATTTGTGTTGTTTTAGTCTTGCTTTAAAATTTTGTTTTGTTTGGCCGATATATGTGGCATTACAATCATTACAATTTATAGAGTAAACAATTTCTGAAGTGTCCAATAGTGGTGTTTTATCTTTTAATACTGAGAAAAATTTTTGGCCGATGGTGTTATTATTATTTTTAATTTTTTTTTGTAATTTTTTATTTTTTATCTGATGAAGCCTTAGGGCGAAACGCGTCATTATATATTTTTGTTTCAAAACGTGGCTTTATTATCTTCAAAACATTTTTATCATTCACAAGAAAACTAAAAAACTATTATAATTTATTAGTAGGTATTATAGGCATATTACTGTTTGGACTAGGAAGATTACAAAAGTTGTAGAAAATAAAGCCGAAGAACGTCTTCTTCATCTGATGCCGAAAGATTTGAAATATACTTTAAGCAGTATCACACTAAAATTTTTTCTACTTAATTTCACTATAAATTGACTATTAGTTAAAAATCTAATTGCTATTGAACTAGAAATTATAAGTGATCCATTCTAGTTCGAATTTAACTAGAATCTACTTGAAAAATTTAAGTGTGTAGTGTGTAGTGATCCTCTGCTGGATCGTCAAAAAATCAATGTACAAAATATTCTAGCGCTATAACATTGTACCTAATTATTTACCTAAGTTTTAGATTGACAAGCTATAGATACATATGTCCTAGATGTATGACTATCCTCTATCCATACACAACATCAGATAAAATATTTCGTAACTGGAAAAAACCATATGCGATAGTTTGCCTTTGCTTATCGATATTATTTTTGAACAATCAATCCAATTGAAGTAAATAAATATAATATACCTATACTTCCCGGCACTTTTGAATTTTGAAGAACCCCTATCGAATAATGAGAGTAATTAATCAGAAACGAGAAACGATAAACGTAAGTTGTTGATGTGTTAAACAAATTGTTAATAAATTGTTGGATTCGCAATCTCCTTTTACAGGAAAAAAAATCAGTACCTACTATTCTTCTTCACGAACATATAACTTGTCTGTCAAACACTTCAATTGTTTATTTATTAGGTTGGTAACGAATTACTTGAGAAAACAGTTGGCATTTTTATAAATGGGTATTACTGGTATTACACACCCACGCTTTCAGCTTTTTGCTTGTTCCATCATATTCCAGGCAAATGTAAGTACCTGTGTATACAGGTAAAGGAAATACGAGACGGGACGTAGGTAGGTATACGTCAAAGTGCGAAAGAACTTTATTTTCGTTATCAGGCTCAGATTGAGATATCTGGAGAGGTTTATCGTTTTTTCATTTAGGTTGCTCTGTTAACTACTTTCACATAAACGATTAAATTTATCGTTAACTACTTCTAGATACCTACCTAAGAAGTCGTCGTTGATAATGATAGATAGGTATATTAAAAATAATCTCAATACTCTTCAGTATGTTCTTCACTTACAGGAATTTTACTTAACACGAAAAATCTAAATAAAGCTGCTCACAATATGCTAAACCATATGCTGAGGCTGAGAGTCAGTGAATTATTGTTGCCAGAGTGCTGTTATGCTGACTCTCATACTCTCAGCATACGGCTTACGCAGCCAAGTGTCAGCATACTCAGCACCCAATGTGCAATGTCACTAAAAAATGTATTTTGAAATACTACTGTATACTTATACTAACCAAACCCTCCTAATTTAAAAAAATCACTAGAATCGTAAGAGGCGCCCATCAATAACTAATTTTGATTATTAATATCTAGTCTAAAACAATATTCTTTTTAAGGTGAGGAATTTTAAGTACATACGTGGAAATATTTTGTAAAAGTGTGTCAAATATAACGGTCACGGATTTTTATATATTATGAAATCGTCAATGAGAGTGCAAAATATTTCATATTGATAATACCAAATTCGTTCTAACTCAACAAATAATGTAGAAATAATTAATACAAATAAATTAATAAGAAAATTGAAGAATAATTAAGATGCAACAATATTAGTAGCAATATTATTTACGCAAAAAAGTGAAAACGATGCTTGGTAGGTAATGCGCATTGATACTATTCCAAGACTTTTAGTAGTTTTGCGTCAATACAAAGCCATTTTCTTCTAATTATTATTTTAGATTATTACAAGCAATAATTTTGTTTAACGTAAAACAAATAATAACATATTAATTCTAAAATGATTATTGTCATAATATTTACTACTTTGGTCACAAATTCCACCACGCTTTATACAGAAGTTGTATTAAAAACAATAATAAATTCGGTAAAGCAGAGGTTTTCAAAAAGTGCGATTAATTAGTTAGGTATCGTTTCGGATATTCTGCGCAATCTTAATTATTCACGCTCTGGAAAACCTCCATCTCCATATCCATATATAAATTTTAAACCGATTCTGGGCCCAATCCCCATCTTAAAAATGGCAGAAAGAACAGAATTTCCGATTCAGTGTCTTAGGACAGTGACTTGAAACCCAATTTGGCAAAACTGATCGAGTTTTAGATATCGGTAGAGTGCTAAAGGGTGGACGAGTGCTAAAGTTTGCCGAATCTGGGCAAATTATTTTCACTTGTAAAGGCTTCCCGGAAGCTGAGTTTTCTCCGGTCAAACATCTCTTAGAATTCAACGTGTAGCGTAAAATGATGCTAAGGTATTATATCTAGCGTGATTCCCAAATTTGAGAAACTATGTAGTGAATAAAAGGCTCAACAACGGCGTCGCGCTACGAGAAAGTTTTAAAACCACTCCAGTAAAGTACGCGCGCTCTTATTATCTGTTCGTTTATTTATTATTGGTAATTGTTATTTTTCATTACACGAGCAATTAGCCAATTAGTATGTTTTAAATTCCCAGTATAGTTTATCAATTGATTTGGGAGTTTAGTGGACGTAGAACCAAATGTCTCTTATCTGTCAAATGAGTATTTTTTAAATTTTTACTAGTACCAACGGCAACAGATTATCGACATAGAGTCACACTAGATCATGACTCATGACCTAAGGGTGGTTCGTTTGCGAGCGCCAAACCGTCTGCTACCGATTACGACTCGCGTACTTTTTCCTAAAGTATTTGTACACGATCTGGTCGTAATCATATATTCATATCATAAATTTACATGTTTACATCTGCAAAAAAGTGTCACCGTGCGTACTATGCTAAAATATGTATTATTCCGGGTGGTTCAGAGTCCGAGTTCAGAGTTCAGAGCAGTAGACTGGAACAGTAGATTTACTTAAATCCGGCCCTGACTACACAAAAAGTTACCTAACATAGTAAGCGGATACGTAACACTTTCCATGCCTTATTTAGCACTTTCACTCTTAGTTTTAGAGAAGGCTCAATTTGCAATATGTGCTTCGGGGATCGCGTATCGAAGGAAAATCCAAAAGGTGTTTAATCCACAATCCGGTTATTGACGCACAATCTTTCCGAATTTGTTATATTACTGTCGTCAATAGAGAAAATCGAGTACATTAAAAAACATCTAAACGGGTCATGGTTTACGTTATTATCATTATTATGAATGTGTATTGATGTATATACAACCTGACTGTTAAAAACATGTTCAAGCCGCAAGTACCCAGTTGCTAGCAGCAACTTGCTTAGAGAGAGAAAGTTGAAAAAATAGTTTGCGAGTCATACGAGCATTTCACACGAATTCCAAATTAGGTTGGATTATAATAAAAACAAACTAAATTAACACAATGTTTATGTTATGATTCTCCGTTAAATAAACATTAAAGTTTTTGTTCAATTTCTGAGGTTTTCCCAGTTGAATATTTTTAAATTCAAATTTCTGTACACAGGTAATTTTACTCTAATAATTCTGAAAGTCCATTGAGAAAAAGCGGCCAGGGAAATTCCCTTCGAAATTTGAAAAATGTATTTTTACGTTGAGTAAATTCGAAACTATAAATAGATTTCGAGCTTGGATTAACATAAAATTAATTTTTCTATCGCGTCTAATCATTTTTCTAACAGCAAATTTCCGTCTAGACATGGCATTGAAGTAACCTAGAAACGAACTCTTGGTAAAATCCAAGGTAGTATTGGGTATTGGTATAGTATCCAACCTATACCAAGATGTATCATGTATCATTTCCATCGTGTATTGGGTATTTTTGAAACGCATTTAAGCTTTTCCAATAGTTTTCGATTATGCGGAAAAATTTGCACAATATTGTGTGCCACTTTAATGTTTTCTAAGTATATCTCTTGTTATCAATAGATGTAAGAAGTCTGAAGTGTTTTGATATCAAGTAAGTCTCCTTCAAGGACGCGTAATAAAATACTGTATATTACCCATTGTACTACGACAAAACTAACAGAAAAAAATTTTCCCTTCAACCTTCAACATTTTTAAATCTTCCGCTGGTGCTGGTAACAAAAAGCAATTTACACTAATTACGTGAAACCTTAATAATTATTGTTTAGTGTCTTAGTTTTAGTTTTAGGAAAGTTACAACCCTTCCAAATATGGCAGTTTTTTTCGAATTTTGACAAAATAAGAAAGAGTTAAATCTCTGTAGTCATAAGCGAACATAAGTAGAACAGTTTTTTTTACGTTTTTCATGCCAAAAACGAATAAAAAAATTCGACTAATTTTACCACATGAAATCAAGTGGTGACATTTTAACTAAGGCACCGAATTTCTTGCAATAATTTTTTTATTTGGCTTTGACGTCGATGTAAATGTCAAGGCTCTATTATAGTAAGAGTAAGAGCAATTATTTTATTAAGTTTAGATTCATTTTTATACAATCTCACACAATTATCACGGCTTGAAGCACATGATACTCGCCTTCTTCTCGAAAATAACGGACCCTAGTAATGTTGGCCTAAATTAGAAGAACTACATGAAAGTAAAAGAAGCTCAAAACCGAGTTTTACAGAAACAGAGAGTGTAGACTAGGTATATAATCGTTTTGAATGCGTTAAATTTAGAAAGATTGAAGATACATATTTTCGATACACTAGATAAGCTTATCAATAATCTTCTTCATATTATGGAACTTACAAGAGGTTTTTACGAGATATATTGGCCGTTGTCGAAGAAAATAAGGCAATTTTGTGTCCTCCGGCGTTTACGATGACATACAAGTGCACCAACCTCGAGTCTAGTAAAATTAGACAATATTAAGGGGGAAAAAATCAAAAAGTTTTGAAAATTGGTATGATGGTTGGTCCTTGGAACCTGCACAGTACAACATACTAAAAGTCCTGGACGGTGGGGGGCAAAACGCGCTGTTTAAAGATGACTTTTCCTCGTTTTTTACAAATAACTCATCTCCTATAAATCGTAAGTTGATGAAGGTTATTATAAAAGTTATAGAAAACATTGTTATCTACAAGATTAGTTATATAGATTTTTCTCCCTTCTCGAGTTATAACGCGGAATTCGTTTTATGGGATGACGCTGTATAAACTGCGGAGTAAGACGCGTAAGTTTCATGA
The DNA here is from genome assembly GCA_950108345.1 of Malthinus flaveolus. Classification (NCBI taxonomy): domain Eukaryota; kingdom Metazoa; phylum Arthropoda; class Insecta; order Coleoptera; family Cantharidae; genus Malthinus; species Malthinus flaveolus. The sequence continues at coordinate 67,690,142 of OX467285.1, forward strand.
AAGGAATCGGCCACCAAAGTTATCCACTCATGGATAATCAGCATAATTTAATCAGGATAATTTACTATATTACATCGCATAGACTATAAGAACTTTTAAGAATTTTTTAAAAACAAAGTCTTTATCCTTTATTGCATCTTTATTCTACCTCAGGGAGTACCGGATTATCCATGTGTGGATAACGCAAAATAAATCTACAAGTGCTTAAATGTTGATCAGAGGCGAGCAAGAGGGAAAGCGTCATGTTCGCTATATGAAAAGAGGATGATTTTTCATATGGCTTTTTACTTTTTACGTCCATTTCAAGTGCAACTTTAGGTAGGTTCCGACGTTCCTACCCACCCGGATCAAGGCATTTGACACGTAAATCCGACGCTTTTAGCCGCTTGACTAACCTGGCTCGTTAAAAGATAATGATTTTGGCCCAGAACCTAGAAATGAAGCAAAACAATGAATGGAGTGAAAACAGTGGTTTCTCAGAGTACCGGGTCCATAAGTTACTGCGTTGTTTAAAACAGAAATTAGAGATTCTTTTTTTTTTCGTAGATCCCCTACATCCGTTCTTGGTCTTTCAAGCCTCTGCTGATGGGTTTGCGTGTTTGCCTTATTTTTTAGAACCGCCGTGAAGCACCTAATTACAATTAACGAATTGACTATCGGCTCAAAGCTGGTTCAAAGTCACTACTAACCATTGGTTAGTACTGTGAACTGTGAACTAACATAACCACTAACAATAAGATGAGTGTTCTTTGAGATTCCGTATAGACGCTTGTACCTTTATCTTTTAAAAAGGCTTGCCCTCTATTTCTAATAAATAACGACTAATTACCAAAGAACTTGGATTTCTCGTTTATCACTGATCACATCCCACGAGCCACGAGGACCAATACCCCGAAAAATCGCAATGGTCACACCTTAATGTTTAAAATTGTAATGTTTGCTCTGGTTTTTAATACTTTTGTAGTTTTGTATTATTTTTACTCGATTATACCACTTCATTTAATCAGAAGATCATTATTGTAATTTAGAAGTACTTTGCGTAGTCTGCCGGATCTATATTGAGCGTAACGGACATGCATTCAAATTACTACAATTTTCGCTTATAGCTTGAAAACTACGCACTTTTTGAGAAAAGTGTCTCTACGTAAAACTAACCTAGGTACATCAAATGTCCTACAAATTATATCTGATAGGTTTTTTCTTCAGACAAACGGTTTAAGCGCTAGACCGCGTTAGCTCCCTCCCGGTCTAGACTTCATTTTAATTCACAGCGACTTTATATGTTTTAGATACTTCTAACTGACAATTTCATGATATGATATATTGTGCAACAGCTCCAGGCTTTTGCAAAACCGATGTACTTACTTCCTTTTTTTAGTTTTTGTTTTTTATCGTTAGTTGGTAAACAAATTACAATAATTATTATTGGCTATTCTTTAAGTATTCTACTTCATTACCTGATTTACTACGCAATAAGCACGTATTGTGATAAAGATAACAGTTAACAAGTGCTTTTTTGATTTTTTTAAGTTAAAAATAGCTAACTCTGCGTCAAGCATTATTACACAATTATGGTGCGAACTTTCCTCAGTCCTCGTGGCCTAAAGCTCATGGACAAAATTTGCAAAAATTTGCGCAATTAATGGGTTCATTGAAACTTCAAAGTCAATTAGTTTGAGCTTCGAGCTTCACAAAATTCTTCAACAGCAGACCTAATTATTTTATGATGCTTTTTTGGAATACTCGTCTTGTAAAGAGTTACGAAAAATTTAAATTCAATGAAAATGGCCAATGAAATGTTACTGTGTTACTTTTACTTTGGGTAAGAGCGAGAGGCAAAAATTCCCTTCTCCGCGGCTGCTTAAAAACAAAAAGGAAATTTTTTGATTTTCATTAATTTACCCAAATGTTTGTGTGAGACCAGTAAATCACCGTAGAAATGTTATTTACACAATTAAAGTGCGATAAATGATAATTATAAATGCATCAATAGTCCTCGAATTCGAATCGATTTCATGGGGTTAATAGAAAATTTTTATTTCTAATATTTTCCTTCGCTTTTCCGCAAACTCAAGTTCGTTGTACTAGTATTATTTAACAGCAATATTCAATTATTCAATACTTTTTCTCCCCCTTGACCTAATTTATATTATGAAATGGGTGCGCAAAAGGCGAATCCTTGGAACGGATTAATGAGGACAAAATTCAAAATAACAAAACTTTTATTATTTAACCGTTTCCAAAGTTTGTAATTCCGTGTAGGAATTATCGGTTTTTCGAATGTGTATCCAAACGAACAAGCAATTCCCCGAGTGTTCTGGGAATTTCTGGCCTCCCACTCTGCTCCTAATCTCGTATATAAATCGCGGAATAACGAAATGAGTCAGTCAATAATAAACCTTGCACGAGCAAGCGTGATATTGGATATACGAATCAAAATATTATTACACAACGTTAAATAATTCAAAATATTGAGTGAAAATCGAGAAAGTTTGTAGTGGTAATAATTTCATCGAGTGATTTAGTGAAATTAAAAAAGTGTTTTCCAAGGATTTACTTTACTCTCAAGTTACAAAAATGTGCATTTCGAAAGTTGAACAACCCAAATGCAAAATGCTAAACAGGTACATTAATTTTTACTAAACGGAGCACCATCATAATATTTAGTAATTGATGATGATGAACTTACGATCCAAATATCGCCAAAATTCCCTTTCTAAAAAGTGTTTATTTTTTAACAGAAACAATATTGGACGTGAAGTCCTAGGAGTAGTTGCGAGGGCCCGAATCGAACGTCGCCTCATTTGCGGATTATTTGCATCCATAACATACTTGGAAGATAATCCAGAAGATGCTCTACTATGCATGCTTCCACAAACGAGACCTGGAAACGCAACCATGCACATGCAAACTATCCTTTTGCAGGCGTTTTGTTACGAAAACGACATTCCAGTTATACAGGTAGGCGTTAGATCTTTTCACTCGTTTTTCGTTATCATTTGGATGATTATTATCAATTTCGTGCCTTGATACTTAAATTTTTGCCATTTGCTCCTTTGTGCGATAAAACGCCGTTGGGCGCATGTTTGTAATTATTCCAACATTTGCACGCTAAGGACGTGATCTCTGATCTGATAACGAGTTCTCAATAAGGTCATCCACATGGAAGATTATGAAATTGAAAAAGTTGACTCAAATAGTCGATGTTATCTCCGACATATCCTAAAAACGACGAGCAGAACTGGAATTTCCGTAACATACTGGTATAATAATAATAAAAATAGGCCCTGCGTACGTCAACTGTACAACCTGTAGGCGGCTATAATTCGGTTATTAATCCTTAATTAATTTTTATCTTTTTCATAATACGCAATAAATGCGAAATCGTTAATAATTATTCATAATTTGTGTGTAAATAACGAACAAAGGAACTAACATTTTCTTATTTTTACAGGTTGATAGTAGTGAAAGATTGGCTTCGATGTGTGGAATTCCTCACGCAAACAATGGAAGATCCGAAGAGTGCTTTTGTGCAGTTATTACGAGAGATTTGAATGTACCTATAAACGTCAATGAGGATCCTCCTCTATCACCCTCGGAACAAGTGCTAACGGACTTTTACGAATGCACTTTAGAAGAGTTTCCAAAACCTATAGTTCAACTACCGATTGTAACATGAACTGTAGATCAAATAGAGTTGAACATACTCCCCAAGGATAAAATGGAATGAAGTACTTTAAAAGTATAAAAATAATCAATTAGTATTCTGGAAAACTAATCTACGAGGTGCTAGGATTATGTTTTCACTTTTATGTATAACAAAAGAAACTGTTGATTTTGTTATCGTGATGGTACCTTACCAGACAAATACGATTATTGTATTATAAAACAATTTGTTGTTAAAATTTGACGAGAGGATTGGTAAATATAATCCTATTGTGTATTGATAAAAAGAAAGAATTGTTAGTTATTAAGTTGTTTATTTGTAAAGATTTAATTTGATAATAGAAATGATTAGTTAAATTGGTAATTATTTCATTACGATTTTTTGTAAATCTTTGCGTCATTAGGAAACAAAGTTGATGACCCTTCCCTTACATGTTTTATCATCATGAGATCCATTGCTTGATGATCGAGTGGTAGTTTAGTCTGAGATTTAAATATGAATTCTTTTTATCATTCATTCGACATATCAGACATATCGACCTGTCTTCAAGTGAGTAATCTCGCTCGAAGCAATTGTAAGGAAAATGAGTATTAGACTCGGACTCGACTATAAATTTATAATAAATTTAGTTCAGGTACTAAGATAAAGAGATGAGACAAAACAGTCTTCAATATTAAAGCTTTACAAATATTGATCTAGTACTTGAAGTTTTATATTTGGACCCTGCGTCATTGTCATCCGTTACAGATTACAGAATCGAGTATTAACGAAACCTGTAGTAATTGTTTATTAGTGGTTTTGCATAAGCATAGATATGACAGAAAGAAAAAGCCTCAATGTGTTTCTTGTAAAGACTTATATTACGTTGGACACCTTACTCTAAATTCTGAAGGAAAGGACGCATGGGCAGGGGTTCAGATAAAAAATTTTCTAGTCCAAGTATACACGAAAAAGTATTGAGGCGACATCTATTACTGTTGGCTAAAGTTTTGACAAAGTTTTCTTCTATTATCGCAACCTTGTGCAATGAAATTTATATCAATTTAACTGGAGTAAAGGGAGGAAAAGCGATATTTTCAATTTGAAATTCAGTTCGTTAGTGGTGTAAATAATACCAGAACTCGGTAAGCTGAGATACATATTTTTGGGTTATTTATAATTATTATTGTGACAAAAAAGGTAGTAGATAAGAATTTTATCATAATTAAAGAAAGCTAATGACCCCATCAAACACCTGGCGCGTTATTGTTTCATATTCATTTTTACGGTAATTAACCACAACAAATAAACAGAGTAGGTAATTCGTCCAAAATTTCAAAATGTCGTATTTACCTAATTGGCCCTACAAAAAACCGACTTGGACTGAAGAAAACATCGATCTTCTCTCAACAAGTAACTCGACTTCTTCAGATTCTCATCACCTAAGTTTAGAGGCGCTTATAACAAAAAGTGAGGAATTTCCCATTAAATTTCCCATTGATGTGGTACGATGTAAAATGTTAAAAAATGCAGTTCCTTCGGAAATTTTAGAAAAAAATATAAACTCTGCATATCCACTCATTCACGAAAATGCGCTATTATTGTTCGTGGATTTTCTCAAACACAAACGGCAGTTTGGCAACTCAATTGAGCGCGAATTTTATAAAAATATGTCCTTTTTGGATTTCGTAGAGAGATTACTCACAAAAAGAGCAGTCATGTTCATGGGTAGATTTGATTCTTACATCCTCATGGATGGCACTAAAGGATCTGGAAAATGGGATTTAATTGGAAGCACTAATCAAAAATCGATACTAACAATAAACAATTGTTTAACGTACGACGAAATAAAGTTGGCGGTATTTCTTTCTGTTAGTTCCTATTCGTACTTTATTAACGATGGAACTCGTCGTAATCTTGGCGAGGTTGTTAAAAATAGGGAAAACATTCAAGAAGAAGGAATTATTGTGGGTGTAATAGGTGCGAGGTTAAAAAAAGTTAATTTTATGGAATATCAAGAAATGGTAATCAGTAAAACCCAAAACACGCCCTCTAACGGTTATGGAAATACAGAAATAAAAACTTTGCCGCAGCTGTTTTTACATTTTTATGAAGAATCTCCCATAAATTACGATACTATTGAGGAAAATGCCAAACTTAGCCCTCAGCGATTTATTGATGTCGGTGAAAATGTATACTTCGACAAGGTTGTTTATTCAAAACGAATTGCTCTCTCTATCGATACATTGCTCATAGAAGCTAATCATAGGGCAAAAGAAAAGAAAACTACAGCTTACGTGCACGTCGTCGGAATTGGGCTTGGTGTGTGGAAATGTTCACCTCACCAAGAAAATATTTTCGTGCAAACGTTTGCAAATAGGTTAAAGCAAGTACCCATAACACAAGTGAATTTGGGCACAATTTATAAAGTTACCTTGTAGATCTTTAGGGCCAAAATTAACCAACATTTCCGACGTGGCCTTTTCTTATTTCAATAAAACTAAATCGGTGGGAGATTACAAGAATGGCCAATTGTTCAAAATTGATGATCATCCAATGGGTGGAATTAACATACACATTACAAAGCGAAATCCACATATAAAACTAACTGACAGAGATGAAGGTACGGCGATGCGGATAAAAGGCACAAAGCTTAACATGGCGTTTTTTAGGAAAATTGTTGGTGGTTTCTTATGCGTGGGATGGAAATTCTTTGCCAGGAAATGAATTTTGGAGCGGGAAACTTGGATCTACCGGTGATTCGGCAGCTGCTGCCTCTACTCAAATAACTGAACTTCATAACCCTCACATAAATTCCAAAGTTTCTGCCAATAATTTGCGTATAGCAACCCCGAATGGTTTAGTTTTATTTGTTGAGTACGTAAACGCTATAAAACTCGATCAGAGTCGGGTAGACAACCCGTAAGACACCCGTGTATTGTTATTGCATATGTATACTATTGGTTTTTAAATTAAAATAATAATTTGACAATAATTTGTATTTTGTTAATCTAAAGCATAAACATCTAATTAAACCTCTTTTTCTAAATGACCTCTCTTTTATGTTTTTATTAGCGATCCTTTAGCAACAGTAATTTCCAAACATTCTATATTTATTATATCGATAAAAAGAAGGAAAAACCGCAAACTGATAATTATTTATTTACACAATTATTTTTAGATTTGGAGATATTTCAGTTGCGTTTACCTAGTGATCAAACATAGACGATAAATTGGTGATTTTATTTCTTCAATTATGTTTGAAATACCAAATTGGCCCGATTTAACACCACCAGTGTGGGGAAACCAAAATTTAGAACTGCTAATAGCCGATGCTAATTCACGACAAACGCCTAAAACAACTTTAAATGACGTTTTAGAAAACAGCAATCGCTTTCCAATACCGTTTCCCATCGACTCGGTACGTAGCAACACCTTAAAAAATTATACTTCTACGGACATGCTCGAAAATAATATAAATTCTGTTTATCCTGTAATACACGAAAATGTTTTGTTTTTGTACCTAAGTTTTCTGCTGTTTAAAAGAAAATTTGGGACCAATATAGAAAGGGAATTATACCAAAATCTAACGGTTACGGGATTAGTTGACAGACTTTTATTTCAAAGAGCCGTCGTATTTATGGAAGCTCACGATTCGTACTTACTTTTGGACGGTTCAAATGGTTTTGGAAATTGGGAAAAAATTGGAACAGACGCCCAAACCGATAAGTTAAATTTGAATAAGTGTTTAAGCTACGACGAAATTAAGTTGTCCGCCCTTATGTCCGTCTCCTCTTATACCAGTTTTATCAATAACGGGAATCGCCATAATAATGGAGTTAGAAGCACGTCAAATGTAGAATTAGAGGGAATAATTGTAGGGATGATAGGTACCAGATTCGAAAAATCAAATGTGATGGAATATCAAGAAGTTATTGTTTCTAAACAACAGAATACCGCAGGCAATGGTTATGGAAATCAATTTGCTCCGACTATGAAAAGCACATTTTTCGGATTTTACGGGGAAGCTTCTAGGACGTATTCTGACTTTTTGAATATTCAGAAAAATGAACCTAATCGTTTTCACAAAATTTACGAGGAGGAATATTTTGATAATACTATGTATTGCAAGAGACTAGCTTTATCTTTCGACACGTTATTATTAGAAGCTAACGATAGGGCAAGCAAGAAAAATACATCTGCATTTTTACATATTGTAGGACTTGGATTAGGGGTGTGGAAGATATCGCCTCATCAGAACTCGTTGTTCCTAGATACTTTTGCTGCAAGAATTCGGTAAGTGGTGTAGTGTTAGAAATTAAATATTTTCCGAAACTATTTTGTTTTACTTTTTAGAGCATTGGGAAAACACCTTCCAGCCGTATCCGATGTAGTTTTTGCATACTTTAGTGAAAACGCAACTTGTGGCGGTTACCACAATGGCGATACAATTCCCATAACAGGACATCCAAATAATGGTATAAAAATAATCATTTCGAGAAGGGAGCCGCATACAAAATTAACAAAAGACGACGAAGGTTGGTCATAATATTGGAATTGGTAACAAATAATAATTAAACGTTCATTTTGTTTCTTCCAGGCAAACTTTTGGTTGTTTCGTATGCTTGGGATGGAAACGCTTTACCGGGAAACGAGTTTTGGTTAGGAAGTTTATCTGGATCTGGAGATCCGGCTGCCGCTTCCTCAACTCAAGTTGCGGAAATTCATAATTCGCACATTAATCCTCAAGCTTGTGGAAAAAATCTTAGAATTGCTACAGTCAACGGTTTAATTCCTTACGTCAAGTATTGCCAAGATTTAAGAGATAAACAATTAGTGTAGTGATAGTTTTCATTTAAGTTGTTTTTCACAATTTTTGAAATTTTTACTATTGAAAAAATAATTTGTATTTGCTGCATATAATTTTGCAGTAGTCGTTCCATGGCATCTAAACATTTAACACTTTCTAATAATAAAAGTATTGTAAACACATTTTTAGTAGGATCTATTTGGCCATATGGCCATAAGTACTGCGATTTCCATTAACTAAATTTTAAGAAACTAAAAGCGCGTTTTAGTACAGTCGAACTAGTACACATTTTATCCTGCAAAAGGTCGGGTTAGAGCCCATTGAAAAGCAGTATGCGAAGAATACATCAAATAACAAGTTGCTAATAATTTTCTATAGAAAAAGATAAATTAAAATAAATGTGCTAAAACACACGATAAATGAAATGTTGTGTATCCAATGATATTTATGAGATTTGAAATACACGTTCGATTTTAAAAATAAAGCCAAAAAATCCTAGTGGTGCGTTAATTTTGCGGGGTAGTGGGTAGTGTTAGTGTATAAGGAATCGAGTGAGTCCAATAAAGAAGAGGCATCTCAGCTCTTATGTAGGTAGGGAAGTCAAGTAAATATGGTCAAAAATCTGATAAAACTGCAAAACAGAAAGCTCTACCAAGCTTTGAAGACAGTATAATAGAACATTACTATTTAGCAGAGAAAACTTTTGAGTTTTAAGCAGAAAGTTTTGGTTCAGAATTAAAAAAAAGATCGATTGCTTCTAAAGCTAAATAAGTGCATAAAAAATCTCACTTTTGGAAAGTGAAGATAGTTCCATGAACCCAAAAAACTTCCGTATTCAAGAGTTCAGTTTGTTCCGGACGAAGAGACAAATCAATTATTTACACCAAAAATCTCGATTTACCTCATAATTATCCACTACCCACTCCTTAAGACTTACACAGCTAATAAATGTCTTTGAACGTAATTATTTTATTGTCGAGGTATTCAAATTGCAATGCTAAATTCGTTTTTCCTACAACTTGACCACATAACAATAGAAGACGTATCTATTAATTCTTTTGTTACTAAATTGCCCTTTAATTTAGTTTTTTTATTATTTTATACCCTAAGAAAAGTTTTAAACGTCACTTTCTATTTACAAATGGCTCGAGTTGATGAGAGACTCAAATAACGCAAATTATATTATCACAGTGCTTTATTTGTTTATAGTTTTCTCGCATAAATTTGCAACACGATGATGCACAATTAAATATTGACGCATGCAATCAAAAACTATTAGCAAAACGAGGATAACTATCAAAATGTACTTTCTACGAGCACCTACCTCTCTGTAAAATTTTTTGCGCTAGTTTTCTATTTGGGCATTAAATTAGATTCAATAAAATTCTTATTTAATTAAAATACCTATTATCTCGTGTTGTGTGTACTACCATCTAACATGCGTATGTTATTGGCAATCTCTTAAAAAATGATTAAATACAATTTCCCTACAGCGTATTACTTTCAGTCGATTATAGAAATTGTATTGTGCAATATTTGAAGTTATTTGGACCTCATAATTATTATAACCTCATTTTTAAGTCTTAAGTGTCTACGTATGAACTTTTAAATGAGAAGACCGAGTTTTTATATATTCTACGAGGATGTATTGATATCTAGTTAGCCTAGACCAGTTCCATGCATAAACAAAATATTGCGTTACCATAGCAACGAACAATCACTTATTAGAAGTGTCAGTGTAAAGTTTGACGTCAAAAAAGTAAACCAGAGTTAAGCAATAAATTAAAAGAAAAAAGATGTCCGCCGAAATTGTGAAAATCGAAAAATTGGAGTATCGAGCCATCATCAAGTACCTGTATTTAAAAGGGTTAAGAGGTAAGCAGATTTACGAAGATATGGTTAATACCCTTGGTGATCAATGTCCTTCGTATGCGACCGTGAAAAATTGGACTGCAAGCTTCAAAAGAGGTAAATTTTCAATTGAAGACGATGACCTATCGGGAAGGCCAGTTTCTGTGTCAGTCCCCGAAAATATCGATGCAGTTCATGACATGATTTTATCAGACCGTCGAATTGGGCTAAAACGGATATCTGAAGCACTGAATATTTCATACGTGTTCATCATATAGTTCACGTCAATTTGGACATGAGAAAAATTTCTGCAAAATGGATCCCCAAATGTTTGAATGTTGACCAAAAGCGTGCAAGGGTAGAAGCATCGCGTTCGATCTGTGCTCGATTTGAAAACGATGTAGACTTTTTAAACCGAATTGTTACTATGGATGAGACTTGGGTACATTTCTACGATCCAGAAACAAAGCAACAATCGACAGAATGGCGACACTCTGGTTCTCCAAAACTTAAGAAGTTTCGTGTCCAAAAATCTGTTGGAAAAGTTCTTGCTTCAGTTTTTTGGAATTGCTATGGAGTAATCATGATTGATTTTTTGGATAAGGGTAGAACAATAACTGGAGATTACTATTCGACATTACTGACCACTCTACGGGAAAAAATTAAAGAGAAAAGACGCGGAAAGCTATCCAAAGGTGTTTTGTTTTTGCAGGACAACGCCCCTGCACACAAATCTCATGTTGCCATGCAAAAAATTCGTGTTTTAGGGTTTGAATTACTAGAACACCCCCTTGTTCTCCAGATTTGGCTCCGTCCGACTATCATCTCTTTCCTCAACTGAAAAAAAATTTAAAAGGTCGTAAATTTTCTTCCAACGAGGAGGTAATAAAAGCTATGGAGGTCTGGTTTGCAGAGCAAGAAGAAACATTTTTTTTTGAAAGGTCTAGAGACGTTGCAGGTTCGCTGTAATAAATGTATCCAATTAAGAGGAGAATATGTTGAGTAATAAAATATTTTGACATTGAAATTTTGTTTGGTTCTATAGTAGGCTAAGAATTTTTCAATACATCCTCGTGTGTATAACTACATAATAAAACCGTCAATATCGCGATATTCCAGAACCAGAAAAGATGGGGTTAAGAGATGTGGACCAAAGACTAATTCAGTTACTATAAGATGATCGAGTAACAAAACGTAAATCAGAAACCGTCTTGACTTCTGACTTGTGTTTTGATGACGTGGGTACCGCTTCGCTTTGTGATTGCTCTCCAGGCGTTCATTGACTGGGACGGAAACACTGTAACTTGAAATGGTACACCCGGTTATTCTGTATGACTGGTGTTCAACTCGCATTCCTTAAAATAACGGAATATTGCAATCAATAGGAGTATACTAGAATCTTAAATGAGTTACAAAACGTTTGCCTTTGCCTTCATTAAGGGCAATGCCCAGGGTTTCTGCAGAATGACGTATTACGCCAAAAGCCAACGACTTAATAGGCCTACAAAAGAAAGCCGTAGAAGAAGGGATGTTAAAGATTTCAAGATGGGGGTATGGAAATTGCGAGCAGGGTTGTAATTCTACTAAGCCACGAGCCCGTCCATTGCCCATTTCCAAGCTGTTAATAATCAGAAAACCACTTTTCGTGTATTGTTATTTTGTCCAACATAATATATTAAGAACTTTATCAATCTTAAGAACAGCCATTCAACATTATGAGATACCTATAAAAATATTATGGGATACTAATTACTGAAATACAATTGAAGAATTTGTATAATTTTATTTTATTACGGTAATGCAATAACATAAATAATAATAAAGTAAAGTAACAAATATACTTAGTATGTGACTTAAGTTATTGACTAAAATTTTTCCAACTTATAAGTATTACCCCGTAGCTATTGGCATACCTAAGTGTTTACTATAAGTTTATAGAGAGAATGTTATTCCACTGTTTCAAGATCACCTTTACAAGTAGGTAGTAAACAGGTGAGGGGCCCCTCTACAAAAACCTCCTTGATTATACACCTTGGATTAAGTTGAAACTACATCAGTTTTCCACTCTCCTTTAGAAAGTGCAGTGTAACTCGTACCGTATTTAGTTCTTAATGTTGTTATTATAGTGTTTCGTTTTTATTTAATTTTAAGACATTAATAAATAACGAAAAATATTTTTAACGTGCAAATAAGGATATTAACACAAAGCACAAAGGTGAGTCACTCGGCGTGGGTGCAATTCGATTTTTTTAAATTTTAGGTTGAGGGTTTGCTAATATAAAAAATCTCATAATGAAACAATTGAATCAATAAACGCGTTTTGATTCGCACAACCACGCACTTTGATTTTTGTGTGATTTACTCGATAACAAATTTGCATTAAAATAACTTGTATCTACCATCTTAAGTTGATATGATCTTTAGACAATCAATTCAAAAGTTACTTTCGCCTCTATCTAGTAAAATGGTAAAACATTCTCGAATTTAATTAATTTGAGTTAATAATATTGAAGGGAGGAAGAGATAAGAATATTAAAATTTTTGAAAAATTGTGCGCAAGTTAAAACCTACGGGCCCAGCTCCCTAACCGGCGATTTTCAAACTTTCTGCCTCCTTTGACCTGAGACAAATTTTTCGACCTCGCTCCCCTTTCCCCTATAAGTGTGTGTTTTTTTGAAATAAATGCCTACTGATTAACTTTTTATTTTACACTTAATTGCATGACTCGGGCCACAAATACAACATATACTCGATATAAAAATCAAAATCACTAGATAGGTGCCGAGGTACCTGAGAGTTGAGGTACCGAGGTACCTTGCCACCATTGACATTTGTCTGAACTCCGTTTACTCGTTAAAATCGCCACAGAAGTGTTTTTGATGTGTCAACATTGGAAGATTAACGAAACAGCAGATTAGTAGCATATTGGAAACACTGGGCTATCGGTGGTCCATTGTGCTATTCGTACCGAGTGGAAATTGTGTCTCAGGTGTCACTTTTCATTTCCCGTCCGTTTCTTACATATATCTGAGAAATGACAGGTCTCTAATTTTCAGTTCTCAACATATCTAGAAGAACTAGATTCCATTACAATTTGGCAATACTTATACTTAGGGCTTTAATTACAATTTTGTTTATCTCTTTCAATTTCTTATTTGTATGTTTTCTTTTTTTCCCCTTCTGAAAGGTCCTCTCTCAGTATTACCATTGAGTATATCCCATACTTTCCCATTTCTTATTATTCTTGCGCCTATTTCGCCCTTAAACGACCAAACACACACGCCCATCTTGAGTTTGTTTAGGTATTCATATATTACCCCTTCTTATATTTCACCACTATATAATAAACGTTGTTTTCGTTGTTTTTTTTTCTAAATCTAACCTTGCGGCTTCCTTAATCAAACTGCTTGTTGTTCCTTCAAGTTTTTTGCGTGTCCTCGCCAGTAGACTCGGGTCATCGGCATATATGTAATACAGGGAGGTTGTTTTTGTATTTTGTACCTTCACCTTCGGTTCGTGATTCTTCTAATTGCAACTTCCTTTGCCAAATTAAACTGCACTTCCCTTGTCTCGGAATTAATTTATAACACTTTAACCTCAGTTAGGTGTGCATGAAATGCGCGTATGCCCAAAAGAGTCGATAAGAATCCTTTTTCTACCCAAACGTTATCCATAATTAAAAGTCATAATTGCAATTACTTACGGCAAAATTATTAGCAGCACAAAATGAAATTAAAAACATTTTTAAGTGCTTCTTTAATTAGTCGGTCGGTGTTGGTCGTGTACCGTTAATAATAAAATGTAATTTTAAAAGAATTATGCAAACAAAATACAATTTAGGAACTGTAAACTGTGCCTTATGTGTATTATTAGTTCTATATATACGATACATCGCTATTTAATTAAAAGAAGGTAATTTTACGCTTAAAAGATGCTCGTGTAAGTATGTGTTTATCAATTGCAACAATCTACAATTTTGTGCATTGCCAATTACTTATATTTTTTTGTCGTGATGCATTTAGAACGTGGAAACGTAAAAAAAATTGCGGCCTACGTAAAAGTTGCATTATGTTTAATAAGTTGCTTGTAGTAGGTAATTGAATAAATAAAATTTATGTCAAGTGCTCGAGTAAATTTCGCAATTTCTTTTCTATTAATTTCTTTGACTTAATACGACCCTACATCAGTCTAATATAAAAGGCCAAAACTTGAGCTGACGTTACACAATAACTGAAGCGAAGAAACATACAATCGCTAATTAACGAACTGGTTATACTTTCGTTAATGGGAATTAATTTTGGATTGTTGATGATAAATTCGATTAATAATTCTAAAACATTAAAGTAATACTACCTTTCGTTTAATAACTCCTCGTATCCTCATAATTTAAGTTTCGGCTCATTGTTCGATTTCTATAAACCTTTTCGATTAATACTCAAAGCATATTTAGGCTCTGCAATTCTTAAATTAACATTTTGATTGTTCAATTGTTAAATCCTTTTACGATGTTTATGTTAACTAGTGTTGCATAAAGAATTTGTTGTTGAAACTAAGATATCCCACATTTCGAATCGTTGATTTTTATGCGTGGTCGAAAACTCTAGCTGGCTATTTTCAAAACGTTTAACAGTCGGAATGTTGACTAAGCGTTTAACGATCAATCCGTTTGTGACAGACAGACCATCAGCAAATAGACGGATGAGAATTTTCTCCTCCAAGTTGATTTTCAGACTATAAAAGTCACAGAACGGTTAACCCCTTTAAGTTTATTGTTTTTGTAATGGAGTTAACGACCTAGTTGCGGTCCAGAGGGCCTTGATAAGTTTTTCTTAAGAGTGACAAAATTTGAATTTTTTATTACCTTTGGTTACGCCAAACCATTTCAACAATCTGCCACTAATCCTAAACCTCAACTCTAGAAAATTACATCCATCACTCGACAACGAGTCTCAAAATTACATAAGAGCA
This sequence comes from Malthinus flaveolus, assembly GCA_950108345.1. Lineage (NCBI taxonomy): Eukaryota > Metazoa > Arthropoda > Insecta > Coleoptera > Cantharidae > Malthinus > Malthinus flaveolus. The sequence continues at coordinate 67,705,417 of OX467285.1, forward strand.
AGGCCCTCTGAACATCAAATACATCACTATACACACGTACACACCATATAGGTACCTATACTAAATAATAATTAAAAACTGCTGCGGTGATCCGTCAATCAAGTGACCTCAGCAGCATTTATAAATTATTATCCAGCATCTAACAAAATCGTTTTCAACTTTTTGGGTGATGAGCAGAATTTCTCGGCTTGACGCTCGAAGAAATTAAGTTTGGTAAATGACGAAGGTGCAAACAATGCAAGCGAAGGAATTTAAATGAGTTACGTTGACCAGTTGACCTTTCTTTACCATCCACAACTAATACAAGAACAAGAACTATCGAGAATCCTTGAATAAAAAAACGAAAATGTGGCGAAAATAAACGTTAGATGAGAGAATATAAATAAATTTAACGATTTCCAATTATAAACAACAATAATATGTAATCATCTTAACAGTTAATCAATTGCCACTTTGTTAATCAATATTATCCGATTGGGTTTGAATAGAAGTTGTCGAATAATTTATTTACGGTACTAAAATTTTTGACATTGCAAACCGCCGCGACTAACTGTTGTTGACTATTGGGATTGGACGAATTCCTTTATTTAAAAAAAAAAGTTTGGCCCGGGCCATTTACAAATTACAAGTGAAAATTTAATAAGACGAAAGATTCGGAGTAATTTCGAGGTAATTTGTTTATTGTGGGCCAACAATAAAAGTGAAAACAAATTATAGTCTAGTAAAAAATGCGAACGTAATTATACGTTAATGTTAGTGAAGTACAACAATGAGTTGATATGATACACGAATTAAATTTTCGTCGATTCATATTAACTTACTGCAAAACGTTTTCTTTTTAATTGCAAACGCAACGAGAGTCGAGATTTTTAATTGGGTGTCGTAAAGATTTCACTTTAGAAGTTGGAATTTATGTAGCACGCACTCCCTTATTTGCAAAAAAGAAGGCGACAGCGAGTTATAACAAGTTTTTCTGTTGAAATTTTTGAATTTGCTAATTGAAAACGTAGTACAATGACATAAAGAGTACTTTTCGAGGCGTAAACCCTAAGCTTTCTAAGCGTTTGCAGTGTCTTAGATGTGTCACTTGCCGGAGTCGTTATAGATGCTCAAGATTGACCGAAGATGGCTAGTGTGAGCGTGTGAGATGAAGTCCCATTTCTCTTTTCCATAAGGTGGGGTCAATTAACTTTGTCTAATGTCTTTTGATGAGGGGATAGGCAAATTTTATAAACTTCCAAATGAACTGTACAGATGAGTATGCTCAATTCCTTCAGGAGGGAGGCAAATGTGCAAAAAAGTGCTTTTGAAGTAATAGGTATACCGTTACGGTTTATGAGCGTTAGAAATATGGTAAAGGTTGCTGACGTCTTTAAACAAAAATATCATTTTTAGAGATTACTACTACATATTTACATAAAATGGCAATTGCAGCAAGGCACCCATAAATTTATGAGTAATTTAAGAGTAAAAATAGCATATTGTGCCATTAGGATTAAAAGCGGAACTTTATTTGATAAGCAATTTTTGCATTTGCGAGGCGAAACGTATAGTTCAGCCGAGCTGATGCAAAAATTAGAACCCCAATGCATTATTTAAGAAGATATACAAGATCTGTCTACGTGCAACAGACCGAAGATAGTCTCACAGTTAAATAATATTGCAAAATTAAGTTTATACTGGTTAATAATATCCGAAGGTCTTTTAATAGGCTTTCTCTTGTCTTCCGTGTTAACTACCAAGTATTTTCTCAGATATTATTCATAAGCGCATGAACTAAAATTTTTGTAAATGATGTAAACAGACCGGAAAGTTTAACTACCTATCTTGGAATATTCAAAATTTTAAAAGATACAAACAAGTAAGTAGCTATATTCTGTTTGAATGGTTTTCTAAATCGTTCCATTATACATTACACTTCCATACCAGCCCAGGACTATTACATACAGTGTGTCCAAAAGGTACTTTTTACAAAAAAGTTTCATATGAAAATTGTATATCTAGTGGTTATCTACCACCTTACAGCCAAAAACTCGATTTTTTGTTAAAAACGAAAGCACAGCGAATAACATGCTTCGATAGAGGCATAGTATGCGCTCCGATGACGAGAAAAAAAGTTATTCGTGTTCAAAGTTGAAAATTTTTTGGAAACTTTTCTCTTCGGGCGGTTTTTTGCGAGTAGTTTTCTTATGCTGCTTTGGAGCTGTTGATGACTAATGATTTTTAAAGCACACTCAATTATGCGTATTTGCGTATAAAAATTAATCCGATTGGTCCATTGGTCGCCGACCAATCCAAGCCCAAAGTTGCGCTGCCCATGTCGCACGCAACGTTGAAAACTTCTAATCGAACACGATGCGCCCTCGCAGCGCTTGTAGTTTTCTTCTCCTCATCAATATTCGTCATTATTTTATACAATCGAATGTTTCTTCATATTGTAGGTAACATGGAAGACGTTTAAAATCAAGTTATTCGTGATAATTCATGATTTTGGTAAGTTATAATAAAGTCAGTGATTTAACCTGTTTAAACTGATCTGGAGAACAAATTTGGAGATGTTTGAAAAGTACTGCAATTTTAAACCACTTTTCTGACTTTTTGAATATGTCTGTCATGATGTCTAAATTTTGGCCGAATTGTCTTAAACTTCTAGAGACCAAGTTTTCCCACGAAATATTTGGTCATACCCAAAAGAATCGTTTAAAATTTTCAACTTCTTTCCTTTTTCTCTGTATTTTTGGTTTTTCGTATTCCGTCTCATCGTCGCACTCGTCTTCGCCTTAGGAGGGCGAAGGTAAGAAGGTAAGGGTAAGGTACGAAGAAGAATATACGTTGAATCGATTTTTAAACACCTACCAGATTACCTACAATATGAAGAAACATTCGATTGTATAAAATAATGACGAATATTGATGAGGAGAAGAAAACTACAAGCGCTGCGAGGCGCATCGTTCTCGATTAGAAGTTTTCAACGTTGCGTGCGACATGGGCAGCGCAACTTTGGGCTTGGATTGGTCGGCGACCAATGGACCAATCAGATTAATTTTTATACGCAAATACGCATAATTGAGTCTTCTTTAAAAACCATTAGTCATCAACAGCTCCAAAGCAGCATAAAAAAACTAATCGCAAAAAACCGCCCGAAGAGAAAATTTTTCAAAAAATTTTTAACTTTGAACACAAATAACTTTTTTCTCGTCATCGGAGCGCTTACTATGACATAAATGAATTTGAAAGAAAAATACTAAAGAGTCAAACGATTCCTAAACCATCGAGTTGCAGTAGATAGAATTCGAGATATGGGCCACAACGCATTTTTCAAGATGGCGGCAAAAAGAGGTAATTTCGCGGATACGCAAAATCAGAGTTAAGGACTCCGACTAACCCTCTATCGAATAAAAAAATAAAAAATTACAGTGCCTAAAACTTTTGGGTCACACGTATAGAATTTTCGTAAATGCACTGGACTAGTAATAGATAACTACTTGAAAAACAACTTTTGTTTAAAACTTATTTGTAAAAAGTGGATATTTACTGAGCTGTATAGTACATTCCATACCTTTTGGACACACTGTATTATAATATTTACCCAGTACCCACTATTAGGTACTATGAAGTAAATTGAGTCATTATAGGAGGAAAGTAATATTGTGTACCACTGTTGTATACTGATGTGAGTAAAATTAAGAATTATTAAGTAAAAAAAATTATTATTTCGATTCTTTAGTTTCCTTCCCAATTATTATTGTTGCAGTTGTGAGAAAAGAAAATAGGAATTCGAAATAAATAAACAATGCAATTTTACAATGATTGCAAGTTTGAAAAATAAAAGAATCATCTACTCACCATTGTACTTTTGAGATTACGGTACAAAAATTAATTGCAAAAATGCTTTAGAGTTAATAATAAAGTAAAATGTGGAGTCTCGGTGGAATGCATTTTCTTGGTATGCATAAGGTGTGATTTTGTTATTTAAAAATGTTTAAGTGTGTTATTATATGTCTAATTAATATACTTTAAGTACAGTTTTCAAGTTACACTGCGAATGCATGCAGTTTAATACCTGCTCACACCTCGTACAAGGAGATATACGAAACAGTTTCAACGAACTTATAATGCAATGGTTATAATATTTACCGTTAACTACTTAATTCAAATCAACGTTTTTTTAATAATTACTTAATTAGAACAACATGCATTCCTCAACGTGTTAAATCAATTTTACTCAAGTCGCGATAGTTTGGCGTAGCGGAGATTGAGCCCAACGACATTTATTTGGTCGAACGAACAGTATAATAGGACCGAATGAAGAGGATGCACGAACCCTCCAGCTAAAATTCTAGGGTGGCCTGAAAACTTATAAGCCTGTAGAAGCAGCTCGCATGATGTAAAATAGACCCGAACTGAAAGTTGGTCCCCCTCCAGTTTATAATCTAGAATTCGGAATATCCTGTGACCAGATGTTACCCAATCAATTGGCTGAAAGCCAAAAATTCTGTTGGTTTGTTGTCTATAAGAGAAATAGCAAAAACTAAATAAACATTTCCAGGCTTTATAGATATTTTCATTTTTATGGCGAAGTATAGAATTTTATTTTTGCTTCGTACTGACTAGCTAGCAGGTTTCTTGTTCTCTTCAATGCTTAAAATTATAAAGTTGAGATTCCTCAAAATCAGCCATATTAACGATTATTGAAGAATTGAAGGCACGGTATAAAAAAGAAACTTACTTTGTGTATACAAATCTCTCTAGAAAATTTTCTTTTTACAATTTACAATGCAATAAATATAAATAATCACTATAGAAGTAACTCCTCCAATAAAGAATTACAATAGCCCAAGGCTAAAATACCTACATCGTGCTAATTAAACTAACATCGGCCTACGGTTAGGCGTTTTTGTGTTTGTGGGGCCTTAGACACAAATTATAAGGTTGTAACTTGTCGACAGTAATAAAGTAGAAAAGCTAAACTCCTCGTAAATATTATAATTAATTTTTTTAATTTAAAAATAATTAGGAAATACCTCGCGGTATTCTTTTTATATTACTTAGGTAGGTACTTAGAATTTTACTGAGTGCTTTATTACAAATTTTTTTTAAACCCCAGAAGCTTTAATTTTAAGTAAATTAAACTTCAAAACAATGTGCAATTTTTAGTTATATATTTTTCTCGATTGTTTTCTTTATTTTCTGATGAGAACTAGTCCTATAAAAGGTTGCAGGTATATTATAAGAGAAAATGCAGTTTTTGTTACGTGCTTGGTTTTTTAATAATGTCGTAGTGTGCCATAACCTACTTAATATAAATATTTTTAAATTGATTATGTATTATTATACACCAATAACTTTTTAAAATTTTTATCCATCAGGGGGTTTTGCAAAATTTTTTTTGTGATAATAATATCTAACAATCTAACTTGGGATTAGAAAATGATTAAAATTAAAGTAGATACCTTACCCTAAGATTTACCTGAATATATCGGTGCTTTCGAAGATACCATGCATGGCACCTCAAAAAAACACTGTTTGATTGTTTAGTTCCCACTCTCTGAAGAAAAGTGCATTTTAATAAAGGCGATAAGACCGCAATAGTTAAAAATTCTAAAAGCAAAATCATGCACCAGCAAAATACGCATCTCACTAATGCTTTAACTGCCCCCAAAAATGCATTTCCTATTTATTAAGATATTTCTTAATTTTGTTCCACATATCCACATTATTATCTATAATCTACAATAATATAAGATTTTTTATGCCTTAACTTTTATTTATATCTTTCACTCCATCATTTGCAAGTCATATTAATTGATTATTAAACTAGCAATTAATTATTTACGATCTAGTTGTTTTAGCATACCGAATATATCTTTATGCCCCCATCTATATGCCTATACTGACAAATAGTGATCTAATAAAAATATTCTTAGAGTACTGCAGATACCGCTTTTAAATATAGGTACCAAACAATACGTTCTTTAAATTCCAGATCAATCATATAGAATTAAAATTGTGTACAGTTTTGAAATACAATAGAACAATAATGTTATTTTATTAAGTTATAAACGAATTATAAATAACAAAGATCGAAAGTACGCATTGTATTTAAATCAATTTGTAAATCCCCAAGCCAACTTTTACGTGACATTAAATATTAAACCCTCTTGACTATTATTATTATGTTTATTATTTTATTACGAGGATATATATACTGCCCCCAAAAATAACTTTGGCGGCTGATTCCTTTCATGAAACTTACGCGTCTTAGTCCGCAGTTTATACAGCGTCCGTTCCGAAAACAAATTCACTGTAACCTCTTCTCCGCGCTGTATCTCGAAAAGGGTTACACATATAACCAATCTTGTAACTAATAATGTTTTCTAAAACTCTTATAAGAAGCTTCATCAACGTAGGATGTATGATCCATAGGAGGCGAGTTATTTGCACACGAAATAGACAAGGTCGCTATTAAACAGCTCCCCCCCCCCCTTGCACCCCACCCTCCGGGACTTTTACTATGTTGTACTGTAGGTTATAACGAACAACCATACCAATTTTCAAAACTCCTGGATGGCTTTCCCTCAAATGCCACCCATTTGTCTAATTTGACTGAGATAAAATATGCAAAAAACCGATTTTTTGACCTTTGACTTTGAATAAAAATTTTAGCAGAAGTAGGATTGATGGGGACTTTTGACATTTGATTTATAATAATGTATTGTCTGTACTAATTTTTCAGCTCTATGCGAGTTTTCCTGAACTTTCCACGATTTTTTGTCTATTTTGACTGGACTATCATATCAATAACCGTATGAAGCGAACCCTAGGTAGTCACGAAAATTGCAATGGGCGTGTGTTAAGAAACTGCCGAAAATTATTGTAGATGCATTGAAGCTTATAACGGACTCCTCCAACATCCAATAATTAATGTCTTCTGAGAGAACCAAGTAGACCAAGCTAGTATCAAAATCGCGTAAAAATTAAATTTTCTAAGCAATCTGATGCTAACACGTCGTTCTGCTTGTTTTACTCCGTGGTATTTACTTACACAATAAAAATTAGTTAACAATAATTCTAAATTCTTTGAGGCAAATCGATTACTTAAAGCTAAATTGAACATTCGCCTATAGTACGAATTTTAATCACACGTTTATAGACACTCATTCCAATTCTCTCAAGTTACAACATAACTTCACGTCGAAGAATAGTTAAATATACTTAGCTCTTGTAAACTTTTATATGATGGGAAATATTACTCGGCGTTTTCACTCATTCAATATGGAATTCGTTCGAGTGCTTTACAATACCCTCATATGGTAAGTGAGAGTTGCATAATTTATTACGCTGCACTAATCGCATATATGCAATAAAAAATGCTTCCATTGTACCACTATCAACTAATTTCGCAAGAAAATTTGTACTCTCTTTTATGGATGGAATTTTAATAGATTAATTGCGTGTAATTGAAATTATTACGATGGTTACCTAAGTATGTTAAGTATTTTTTTAAGAAACGCGTTGACCACAATGACAAACCTAAATTTTACGCAAGTTTCACACTTCGCGTTAACGAACGTAAATTTAAAAAAAAAGTTCAATTAATATTGTTATTATTACTATTTTTAGTGTCACGTAAAAATGTTATTAGAACAAATTCAATTAAATCAAAAAATAATGGACCCGTGTAGGTAAGTAAGTAGCACGCGGCTCTTTACGTCTACTTTTGAAACTACGAATTGTTGCACATTTGTAATAATTTAGAGCACCACGTAGATATTATTTATTAATGAGATGCGTTTATAGAGTTATCCATGCGTACCTTGTTATTATTAGGTACTATTTTCTTAAATCTTAACTACTTTTTTTTCAATCAGTACCCAAAAACACAAAATCAGATTAGAAAGTTTTTGGTTAAGTTAAAAGTGTGTTCAATCTTTGTATATTTCGTAACTAGGTACTTATTTTGGGCTTGTTTGTTACTTATTTTAATAATAATTCATAGCGAAACTATAAATTGAAAAAATGTATACATAAGTGTAGCGAGCAGACTCGTAAAATGTGCGTGTTTTGTTTTTTGGAGTGGAAAGACATGGGATTGAGGAACCTCAAAGCTCAAAGGCACTAGAATTTCGTTTATTTGCGACATTTTCGCGTGGTGCTGACAAAAATTGTTAGCCTTCAAATTTCAAAATTTGCATACGAACCCTAAAAAGTTCCGAGAAACACACCACAGGCCCCGTAGTGTGCTTCTCACTTTCCTCCTTTTTGTGGCCACAGCAATTTACCTCTTTAAAAAGCCCTACACGGTTCTCAGTGGAAATAATAAATGAGTTACCTAATTTTCACCGAACGAGTTAATTATGGTCGATCTCCATGCGGTGCAGCAAGTTTATTTATATTCGAAGGCTTCATTGTGAAACGAAAGCTTCCGAAGATGCTGACAGTTCAGTAATTAATTCAGCTATTGAGCTGTCGAACAAATTCAAGTCGGTAATTGTTAATTATAGTAGCCGAGGACATTGATTATTAGTTATTCTCACTGCCTTGTGTCGATCTCTCACTAACATCTACGTTTAAAAGCAAGGAAGATGGGTAATTTTGATAGAAATTTTCCTTGAGCTCTGAGCTGATAGTTGCTGGGGTAGCTTTTCTAAGAAATACTACCGTTGCAACTCCAACAGACTAATTTACGAAATAACAGAATATATACAATCTTTTTTGTAGGCCACTATTTGTTTTCAAAAATTTGAGATTTTGTTCGACAGTAAACCAAACATTCATACAAATTCTTTTAAGTTAAATCCGGTATTCGAGAATCGGTATAGATGGCGCATTTGTGCTTTTGGAAGCCCAAATAAGCACAATAAAATGTATTCCAGTTTGCTTATTCCAAACGCCTGATCGGCCGTGCTATAAATATAAATACCTAATTAGAAAGTAACGAGATGAGAATAAAAATATTTGGATTTCTTTTACATTCTTGAAAAACATTCAAACGTTCACAACAATTTTTAGAATTCAAAGCAATTATAATTACGTAAGAAGCCAAACCATGCATGTGGATTAAAATTTAATGATTGATGATTAATTAATTGCAAAAAAGTAATTAACACTATACAAACAAAAATAGCTTTTGTTTTACTTCCAAGGAAATTCTCGTCATTCGCTCTGTTAATTTTTGTAAAAAAAGGTGCCAAAATAATCTCTGTATTAGTAGGGTTTTTAACCATTAATTTATAATTGATTTTTTCTTTGCTGTACGACTTATTAACTCACACGCCCATACCTACTTAGTTTTGTAAACTAATTGAGTTATATTTTCAAATTTAGTTAAACAATGCTCGTCTTCTTCCACAGAATAATTAACTTATACAGGGTGGGCAAAATTCGATGGTTCTTATTTCTTATGGAGAAATCGATAACTAGAAGAGATATGTAAAAATGGATGGCGCATCTTCGATCTCTTTCTTTGAGAGGAACTCAATGGAAAAAAATTTGGAATTCGCGATCTTCTTTTGTTTTGGAGTTATAAGCAAAAGCTCGATTTTTCAATTTTACTCAAATATAGATAATATCTCGGTTGTTGTAAAGTTACAGAAAAAAGTATTAGTGCGTTCTTCAGGCACTTTTTTAAGAACAATAAAATTAGCCGAAGGGATTTTAAATATCTTCGTTAGTTTCCGATTTATAACCCAAAGTTGTGTTTTTTTAAAGCTCACAAAATACAAGTCGCGGGCCTTATTTCGTTTCTAAAGTTAAACTCTTCTGTTTGGTCAATTTCACAATCTCTGGGCTTTATTTTGAGTGTGTTTCACACGGACACTTTTGAGAGGACAATGTAGTGGACAGGTAGTGATAAATGTAAGAATTTTTTTAAATATCGAATATCGAATTAAGTGTCGTTATTAAATTTCTCACAAACTCATAAAACAAGGAAAAATGCTAAAACCATTGAAAACGAAATGGAGACAGTTTATGAAGACGCTTGCCTTACTAAAATTATGATTTATAAGTGGCACAAATTATTTGGATAAGATAGAGTCACTTGAAGATCATGAGCGCCCTAGCACGTCCAAGTTAGTGACGTTATAACTTATATAACACATGAAATGGTCATAAAAGTTGATGATGCCGAAAAGAAACTAATCGCCTTAAAGTAAAGGAAGTTGCAAAAATGTTAAGGATATCGGAATCGCCAACTTCAACTTTGAAGATTATAAAAGAATATTTTATGGGTATGTCAAAGGTGAATGCCTATACAGGGTGATTTATTAGCTCACCGACAAACTTTACCATAATAACATGGTACTTTTTTCTTATTTTTATTAATATTTATTAAATTCGCCTGTTTTGCAGTGAACTTTGAAAGTCTTCTAAGTCCTTAAACAAGTGAAATCGGAAAAATGTCCAAATGATATTTTTTTCTTAAAATTACATCACGAGCTTTTATATATGGCAACGTTTGTCGGCGAGCTAATAAATCACCTTGTAGAATATCGTTTTGAATGTTGAAAGGAGTTTTTAGAGCTGGGTGGTGCTGACCTAACAGCTATTATTAATTGAATTGTCACAGGAGATGAAACTTCGGTTAATTTTTATGATCCTGAATCAAAGAAGGAATCTTTACGTTGCATTTAAAGGGTGATCCAGCACCAAAAGAATTTAAAGTTGTACATTCTGCTGGAACAGTAAAGGAAACAATGTTTTTGGGGTTTTGAAAGAATTCTTTTAATTTATTATAAAAATAAAGGTACCACGATTCCACGATAACAGGCGCATACCACGCTGGTATATTTTACATTGATCAAAAGAAGAAATTAAGCCAAAAACTAGAGAAATTGGCAAAAGGCGTACTTTTGCTGTAAGACAATGTACCTGTTCAGCAGGCACAAATTTAGATAAGTGCCATAACGTCATAAATATGGTTTCGAAGAAATTGTTCATCCACCCTATACAATCCAGACAATCCAGACTTAGAACCAAGTGACTATTAAGTACCTATTTTCAAATTTGGAAATAGAAATTCGTGGAAGAGATTTCGACAGAGACGAGTAGCTCTAGATAGAAGTAGGAAAACGAAGATTTTATGAGCAAATATAAAAATTATTTTTTGACGGTTTACAAAATTTAACTCATAGAAGTAATAAACGGATTGATGTTCAAACAGATTTCCGTTTCTTTGTGCCCCGTTCAGCGCACTTAAAAATATATCCTCGTAGGCCAAATAAATATCTCTCAATGTCTCTCAAGGATGCATGTTGCAAGATGTACTAAGAACACAATCATCACACAAAACATAAATAAAGTTTAATGTTTAATGTAAATGCACAACTCATTTATGTAAATTTGCGACCTATCCACAAAAGGATAAGTACAAGAGACATTTCCGTGAAGCACACCATTCTTGTATACAAATTAATCATCAAAAACGTTGACAAAAAAGGAGGTTTGACCTTTGAGAATGTTTCTCAAAACAAGTTCAACTGTATACGGAGTGTATTAGTTTTCCTTTTTCTCTTCGAGAATTTCGGTTTTAAGAGATAAAAGAAATGAAGAAAATTTAGTAAATGCCAAGTCTAAAACTTTTCGTTTCGAACTTCCCTCAACCGTTTAAACACGGCTAAAAAACTGAAAAAAGTTGCAAACATGATTTTCCCACCGATCAAAAGAGCGAATTTTTTAATGGCACTAGTGAAAACTTCGACATTTTAGTCGTAAAATCGCGTGTAATATAAATTTAATAATTACCTAAAAAGTATACTAATTGCAAAATTAAATTTTTAAGAGAAAATATTACGATATCTAAACTTAATAGTGAGGTAATAATCTCTCAACAGTGTTTCCAGTCCATTTTAAACTGAGTTTTTAAATACATTACTTATTGAGGATGGTCGTAGGTACGTTTACATAATTATTTAAAAAAATGAAATAATTTATCCATTTAACCACTCTTGCTCTACTTGCTAAGCCCTAGACTTATATTTAAATGCAAATTTTACCTCCGACTTTTGAATAACTTAGAAAGTTTTTTTTATTCTTTTTTTCTCAAAATTAAATAATTTCAAATGTTTTCTTTGCGTGTTTTAATTATTTTTTTGTTTATTACTTATTTCTTAATACAATGATCAATTTTAACCACGCGTATGTAATTTACAAAAAAATATACCTACAGGTTGTCCAGACAATCGCCCTTCGTTTATAACTCTTGTCATTTAATCTAAACTCTTTTCTTTTAAATAGAGCACGTACTTATGTGTTTTTACAATGTCTATTACAGTTTTTCTTCTATATTCAATCATATTTTACTATTTCAATTTTGCCAAAAACAATTTATTCAATTCATTTTTTTGGAAACGTTATCAGAGCATCACAAAAGTCTTATCAAGTGTTTCGGGACAGGTTGAATTGTCCTGTTGTTGAAAATTAAAATAAAATAAATATCTTACAGTATTCATTAATACAAGAACAATAGGAATTTTTTTTTAAATTACGTTATAGTGCCACTTCACCAGACCTTTGAGTGTCCCTCGATATGATGCACTTATAGGCACTCCACGACCCACGACTCGACACACTGTATGTTTGCTCGTTTGTAAATTAATGCTTACACAAGTTTAGAAATTTTCACTAATCGCCATGACAAAACTATTAATTATATTAATTAACGCATTCATTCAAATTGTTTATCATGTTAGATAATAATTTATTTTAATAATCAGTGTCTTTACTTACTTATTTGACAAGCAAATAATCGTAAAACTTCAATACATAATTTGTTAATTGGAATGCTATTTTTGACCTAGTTTTTACTAATTCTTTTTTGCAAAAATGAAGAAAAGTTCGTGCACTACCGGTATAAACAAATTACTGTAAAATTATTTTCAACAATTACAAGAATAGTTTTGAGCACAGTTATCTGCAATAATTATAATAATGAATAAAAACAGTTTTCTAACGCAAAACTATAGTTAGGTTTGAAAAAGCCTTTGTGAAAAGATTTTCCTTGATCAGTTTTTAATTTTCACTTCTTAACAAACCTCTTTTGTACGAAATAATTGAACATAAAATTTAATTAAAGGTATTATTTGTTTACAACAATGTAAGCACGCTAATATTTAGAAATATTGTCAACAGACCATATAATTACTCGTAATAGACGTTTTTTTATTAATTTTCGTACATTAACGCATTGTTAAGTAATAATCGCAATTCCCACCAGTTTATAACACTTAATTATAAGAGAGAGAAAAAATTTAACTTCCGCATAGTTAAAATTATCTACTTAACTTATAACTTTCACTCGCTAACTACAGTAACTCTATGTCGTTTTAGATTTGTTATGTTAATTAGTTTTTTATGAATCTTCTATAGGTACCTACGTAGTTTTTATCACGATGAAAATGCATTTTGCTAAGAACGAATTTCTCTTATTAGCAATCGCAAGTATTGTACAGGTATTAGTCCGGGCAGAAGCAATACTAAGTAACCCCTTGGCGTTTTTCAACTTCTTCCTACTCTCTCTATTCAGTGAGTAGTGAGTATGAGTAGCTCCAGTAGTATTTAGGTACACATCAGATGCATACAGCTTATGGGGTCCTATGCTAATAGTAAACGCGATTAGAAGCGCAGTCCTGACCGCATTACGCATTACCTTCAGTATAATGGCAGACACACGAATTTTTACGATCATCCTCCACTTCGAGAGCAATGGCAAACCTCCAAGATTAATTACTCACAACGAAAGTTATACCACATTATACCCTCTTTAGTAGAGTGCACGGGGTAATAGCAATTGTGATTTCTGTTTTCACGTCGAGATTAAAAGTTAGAATCCTTTTCAAATGACTTCTTACCTTATGGGGTACCAAAATCTTATAGTCGAGTCGTCAAAATACCGTCCTGTACGGGGTGGCTCAAAAACCCAAGAAAATGGCTCCTTTTTCATTTTTTGTCAATTATGAAAAAAGCCTTCATCATCATAAATACAATACATTAAAAAATCATAACTGTCCCATTAGACACACGCTAAATAATCCGGTCTTTGTCAAAAATCCAAAACTAAATCGTGTATTAGTGTGAGTCGTTTTTGGGCTAATGAGCCGTAATCAAGAGGTTCTTTGAGAGATTCCTAACATTTCGTTTGCTGCTGTGACAAACATCTTCAAATGTGTTTTGCCCGGTGTGGTAATAAAGATCTAAGTGAATGTGCCGAAAGTTCAGGAGAACATGTTTGCCACAGCAGCAAACGAAACGTCATAAATCTCTCAAAGAACCTCTTGACTACGGCCCATTTGCCCAGAAACCACCCAGAGGCCCTTCTGGTCTTAAATTGTAGAAAATATAGTCTAGGATTGAGGAGTGTTGTACTTAATCGAATAATTGCAATAATATTTTATACTAACAATGTCCAGAGGAAACTTCGTTATTTTTATATAAATACTAACATTCAGTTATTCCACTTCTATAAATAGTTACAGAAATGTTTCTTTGATGTCGTGACGTCTTTGAATATTTTTCTTGAAAATTATGGGAAATTTTTTAGTGTAACGGGTGTAAGATTATTTTTAGAATAAATTTAATTCAAAACTTTTATTGGTATAACGTCTAATAACGGCAAAAAGAAATTATTTATCCAACTACGTTAGAGACTTCAACGATAGGTTAGCCAAGAAACTGCTTTATTAAATAATAAAAATATGATACCTACTGTTAACACCGGTAAATGGATGCCATTAAAAACAGATTTAATTAATTACATAATTAAGAATTAAGTCAACAAGAGCTAAATTACGGATATATAAATTAGCAGAGTGCAAGCGTTGCACACGAATAGTTTTAATTTTTAGTGGAAATTCTAAACGGTTGTAACGAATTTGAATTCGTTTAAAATAAATAAGTAGTACTGCTCGATTGTAATTTACCTATAATAAATAAATTACGTGATTTTAAAGAGTCATCGACTCAAAAGTTAAAGCTAATATTTTAGATTTCAAGCACGTCTTTAAATTCTATTACATTAGAGGTGAACTTTCGGAAGAGAAATCGTAAAACCGGGACCGTCAGTGTGGCTTCCGGCAATATTGTTTCCTTATGTTCTGTTCGGCCGTCTGTAACAAGTGGTGAATTTAAAAAAAAACGAGCCTCACCATATGATTATAAACGAGGCTTCATTTGCATTCAACATTCATAAGTCGAGAGTTGAAAATTGATATTTTTATGAGCGAACATTTACATAATTTCTACGAAGGTTACAAAATGTTACATATATAGTACCTACCTGTATTTGTTAGCTGGTAGCTGTGGTAGTATAATTTAAAGCAAATCGAATTACTGTATGTTTATATGATTCTATATAATTATTGTTGGTTAATTAGAAATTTTCTTTCTTGCTAGGACTATTTAAAAGCTGTGCCAAATAGGTTACTATACTTAAACAGTGTACATGAAATTATACGGATAAAAAGAGTTCGTTTGAGAGGTGGGGTTAAAAAATGTTGAATTATAATAAGGTAGTGAAGATCTGATGATATGGCTTTCATCGCAGGCGCTTCAGAGTTAAGTTCATACAGGATGATATTCGTAGGAGTTCGAAAACTTAGAAGGCACCTATAAGTCAATTGTTTTTAATGAGCCATCCTGTATAGTTTCAATTATTTGGGTATACCCTATGCCCTAAATTATGTAAACAAATAATCAAATTCTTTCGAAAACCGCGTTGGAATTTTGAATTTCGGTGTATTGGACTATGACCATTCGAAAACCTCCAATGGTCTATTATGCACATGTCCGGAACTAAAAACGCTATAAACATCACTCTCAAGCGCTGAAAACCTCCCGAGTAACACGATGATAAACGGTATAAATCTCTCCACTTCAATTTGTCACCTCCTATAATCTACTATCTCAGAAATTAATCTTCTCGGGGTATTGATGAGTATGTACGCCCTTTTATAATGCTGAATCGCTGAAACGAATGTTTTTCCCGAGTAAAGCCTCATTGACACGGTGATAGTATTTTAGGACAGTAATTATCATGAGAGTAAATCACGATAGTTATTGTCGTGAGAGCAACTTTAATTTCAATATACACAGTGATAGTATTTCTAGCGATAGCATATAGAGAGAGAGGGGGGGGGGGGGAAGAGAGAGAGAGAGAGAGAGAGAGAGAGAGTTTAATTTACACGATGTTGTTTAAGCGAGATAGTCGGTAACTATCGTGAGAATGACTCGCAACTATCTAGCTTGACTAGATAGTTGAGAGTAACTATCATAATAGTAATAGTACGATAGTAGTCTACGGATGTATTGATAACTAGTTAGCCTAGACCAGTTCCATGCAAAAAAAAATATTGCGTTACCATGGCAACAAACAATAACTTATTAGAAGTGTCAGTGTAAAGTTTGACGACAAAAAAGTAAACCAGAGTTAAGCAATAAGTTAAAAGAAAAAAGATGTCCACCGAAATTGTGAAAATCGAAAAATTGGAGTATCGAGCCATCATCAAGTACATGTATTTAAAAGGGTTAAGAGGTAAGCAGATTTACGAAGATATGGTTAATACCCTTGGTGATCAATGTCCTTCGTATGCGACCGTGAAAAATTGAACGGCAAGCTTCAAAAGAGGTAAATTTTCAATTTAAGATGATGACCGATCGAAAAGTTCTTGCTTCAGTTTTTTGAGATTGCCATGGAGTAATCATGATTGATTTTTTGGATAAGGGTAGAACAATAACTGGAGATTACTATTCGACATTACTGACCACTCTACGGGAAAAAATTAAAGAAAAAAGACGCGGAAAGCTATCCAAAGGTGTTTTGTTGTTGCAGAACAACGCCCCTGCACACAAATCTCATGTTGCCATGCAAAAAATTCGTGATTTAGGGTTTGAATTACTAGAACACCCTCCTTATTCTCCAGATTTGGCTCCGTCTGACTATCATCTCTTTCCTCAACTGAAAAAAGTTTAAAAGGTTGCAAATTTTCTTCCAACGAGGAGGTAATAAAAGCTGTGGAGGTCTGGTTTGCAGAGCAAGAAGAAACATATTTTTTGAAAGGTCTAGCGACGTTGCAGGTTCGCTGTAATAAATGTATCCAATTAAGAGGAGAATATGTTGAGTAATAAAATATTTTGACATTGAAATTTTGTTTGGTTCTATAGTAGGCTAAGAATTTTTCAATATAGCCTCGTATTTACACGATGATAATTTTGGTGAGATTTGCTATCGTGACAGTAACTCTCACAAACTATCGCGAAAACTATTACCGTGTCAATGAGGCTTAAAGTGTAGTCAACTACGCCAAACTGTACGACTGTACCACACGATAAAACACGGTAAAACTAACACTTTTGCTGGTTCAATTTTTCAAGTTGGCGCTTGGTTTTCTCACTACAGCTAATTCGTTTATTTTTAAATTTTTACAAATAATATTCATAAAGTTTTATTATATCTCTAACCATCATTTAAAAATGGCGGAGAATCAAAGTTTTTGAAGTTAAATTTCTCCAAAGACCCACTTGATGAATTTTTTGTAAATGAAGTTTATTGAACTCTTCAAAAATAAATGAATTAGCCATACCGAAAAAATTAAGCATCATTTTAAAAAATAAAATAAGCAAAGATTGTTAATTTTACAGTTTTACTGTAACTTATCATGTGGTACAGTCGTACAGTTTAGCGTAGTTGACCTGAAACACCCTGTAGAGGTACGTTTTCAAACTCTGAAACTCGACAGTCATA
The DNA here is from genome assembly GCA_950108345.1 of Malthinus flaveolus. Classification (NCBI taxonomy): domain Eukaryota; kingdom Metazoa; phylum Arthropoda; class Insecta; order Coleoptera; family Cantharidae; genus Malthinus; species Malthinus flaveolus. The sequence goes on from OX467285.1 coordinate 67,723,154, forward strand.
TTGTTCGGTAAAAAAATTGATACAACTGCTGCAAATCTGTGGTTTGTTTTTATTGTAGTGTTCGATATAGAAAATGTGCAATTTTGCAGAAGATGCCTTGGCAACGCGCAACCAGACTATTACAACATAACGTATCATAAAATAATTGCAAGGTAAAAAGCTATAAACATACTAAATCAAAATTGATTAACACATGATGCAAATTAACTAAGAAAAGAACCTCAAGATATTATTTAATTTTCTATTAACAACCTTTTAATAGAAACTAATCGTCGGATTATCGAGACAGAGCAAAACCAGTCTCAAATTTTAATGCAAATTTCCAAATATAATCACTAGCGGTTAAATAACTAGTTCTATTCTTGTTCCAAAGAATTTATTTTAATTATTCAAATTGTTTTTCAAAATCTTTAGATAGTATTTATATCATTTTATTAATTTTTAAATGTCAAATTAGTATTACAGAATAATTATAATAAGTGGGCAATCAACCTGATTGAAACAGGTGAAATCGGGTTTAATATACTCGCGTTTTATCTTACTCAATATTTCTTCCAGTCATCGCATTTTTAATTTTCTTTCAAATATAATTTAAATTAAAAGTCTCATATCCCATTGTATAACGGTCGACTAATACTGGAGCGAATCCAATGAATTGTTTATGTTTAATTTACATCATTACAAAATTTTTCCATGCTCTAATCTCTAATCTATTCTTGAATGCAATCTAAAACAAGGTATTTCTGAGATCTTAAGCGAAAGTGGTTTCGATGATGACCAACTTCACATTCTATTACACAAGGCTTTTAGGTGCGTATGGACCGCATTTCGTCACTTAATTAATTCCTCAGTTTTCATTTCCATGAGAATTATAGCTAAAGTATGCAATAAATAACTTTAAGTTTAATTGTTAATTATGTTCATCGCTTCCTATTTTAATAATGATTTTTTTCTCTTTTTTTACAGACGAATTTCGACCTCGAACGGAAAATTGGGAGCCGAGTGTCTCCGCCAAATTGAAAATAGTGGTAGCGAACTGTTTGTAAAAATGAAAGTGACGAGCAATAGTGATAGATAGTGAATTTTTAAAATGTTGTTACAAAGGACCTGGGCAGGATTTGCCTTTGTTTTAATTTGTACGTTATTTGTTCCTGCGCAAAGTCATGTTGCCTTAACGTATCCACCTGCAAGAAAATATGACTTGGATTTTTTAGACAATTCTAGAACGAAAGCACCATGTGGAATGCCTAAAGGTAATTTAAATTATAATTTTTTCTATTTTTATTTGAAAGAATTTTTGTCAAGTAAGCTCGTTTATTCGTCACGTACAAGAATGTAATATTCTTTGTAAAGAATAACAAGTGGCGAGCAGCGAAAAAACTGATTTAATCAAGCAAACCGAACACGTTTTCAATACCAAACAAAATAATGGGTATAAAAAACGGGCGTATGCAAAATGGCAAAATATAACTAATAGTAAATAGAATGTTATGAAAGTTGTTCAGGTATGTGAAGGTTAAATCGATCTATTTTTTGAAATGCAAAGAATAAGGAAAAAAATTGAAGAATGTCATTCAATAAGTAATATGTAAAATTATACGTTAAAACGTTAATTTGGTTATTAGATAAATACTTCCTGTTAGTAAACTTCCTCTTGCTAAATGCACTTAAAAATGTAAATTAAATGGACACATTGCATGAAGGTAATAAATAATAACGTAAAATCAAATTAACAACATCGTCGATTGCATTATTTATTACTGAAAAGACTGAGGTGATAGAATATAAATACCTCTATAATACTACTCTTTCTAAAGAGTTTTCCGCGTTCTCATCTCAAGAAATATTTTTTAAATAATGTAAAATTAAATTACTAGTAAAATTTCTTAAAATATACGAAGAATATTAATGTGAGTTCCAAAATAAGACGTAATTTTCACTTGTTATCCACCATGAGTATTAAATCAAAAAGGCCCTAGGATTTGAAAAAAATCTCGAAATTCCTAGAAAGATTATAAAATATTTTATTCCTTCTAATACACATCAGATAGGTATTATTTTATTTTTTATATTTTTGGATTCGGGGAGATCAGAAATGTCGAAAACTAAAATGTAAAAAAATATATTTGGGGTCATGCTAAGAGTAAAGTTCAAACTTTGGCAAGAGATGTAGTAGTTTAAATTGTTTTCTGCTTTGTACAGAAGATTGGTGACAAGCACATAATATCGTCTTTACCCAATATTTAAATTTTTATTACATAATTGAAAAAAGAGATGGTCGCAAACTCAAAAATTAAATATACAGGGTGTTCTAGTAAGCGAGCAGTCTTCGATAGTAATATTGCAAAAGGTAGCTTTTTTAAGTAAAAATAGGCACGCCACTGTGTTTTCCAGCATTTGGCTAATTTTAGTTTAAATTTAGCGATTCTTAAAATGAAAATGGTGGTAATGATTTAATGGTTATTGACTCCCTGTAATTTTTACCACTAAGTATAAAATACGCCTAAAAATAAGTTTATTTACATTTTTATTATTATAAATAACACCCTGTATCATCAGAAACCACCTATTTATGGAGGTCATAGTCAAGTAAGTATGACTTTTAATGTCGAAAAAAGATTATGTTATTATGTCTCTGAACGTAACCCTTTTTTTTACACCTCACACCTTGTGATATCTTTCTACCGCAGTCTTATTAAAAAGAATAACCTTAAAAAATTCACTAATAAATAATAATTATTTTTTACCTTCTTGAAGAAACGGAAATTGAACTTAAACCTTCTTGCATAATGTCCCAAAAACGGCAAAAAATAATTCCAAAACGCGAGCACTGAGCAAATAACGAGCACATAACCTAACCGAGTTGAATGATACACTAATATTATAATATATTAAAAATTTTGAATAACACTTTAAAATCAAATCGCATTTGGTCGCCGCACATGTAAAAATTCTTATCGAAGTAAAACAAATGGCAACTGTGATAAAGTCAACTATTCACATACGAAACAATCCAAACTTGACCTTTCAAGTTTTATTTTATATCAAATAATTTTCTCGAAAAGAGAATTCAAATTTTTAACTTGAGATGAAAAATATTCGTGGTAAAATTATCTCGATCTTTGTGGGCCAATTCTGCTCTAACTACAGCGCCTTAGCCTTAAATATCGTAGTGTGGAAAATTTTCAAATTTTTGAAAAACAAAAAATATTTAAAAAATATTCTTTGGCTATTAATTGTTCTCTCAAATGTTCAATTATTAAAACATGTAGCTGAAATTAGTTTTTGTTAACTAGTGCCAGTACTTTCAGACCTTTCAGTATATTGAAAAGTGTAGAAATTAAAAAAATAATTAAAATGTAGTAGGAAATAAAAAAATAGACGAAAAATTTCCTGCAGACATGTATAGTGTAGTCGGGGCACGGAGCTTTAGTTTTCGAGGGTGGTGTTAAATGTGTTCGAAACTTAATTTAATATTTTTGAATATCTAAAAATTGGCGGATTGGAATCAGTGCCGGATTTACCTATAGGCCAACTAGGCCCTGGACGTTGGGGGCCCAAAACTCCAGCGGCTTTTTCAACTTTAAACGACAAGGCCGGACCAGATGCAGATCCTGCTACCGAGTGATATTTTAGAAAAATGGGCCGCCAATAATTGCGAAAATTTTAAAGCACTTGCATTTAAACAATACAGCTCTTCATTGAAGTGCTTTACGTTCATAATTCTGATACAGTTCCCAGAATGCGCCCAATTTTGAAAGTGAATCTAACTTCTGTTGGCCTTGAAAATTCAAAAAAAAAATGCCTGCGGCACTAAGCGGTCTGTGGAAAATCAAATTTAACAAAATTAGAAAAACAAATTTCCCCAGAACTCTTCTGAGAACCAAATGGGCGCACCGATTTTCCTTGCTTCAGGGCGCTGATATGTAACTACACCACTGAACATGAACATGCTGTTGAAAAACAGCAAAACATTCTAAAGTAAATTAGTAGTAATTAATTGGGGGCCACCACTATTTAATTCGCCCGGGTCGTTTCTTCTCCAGACTTTTCCACTTTTTTAAAGGGCCCATTCTGTTCTTTTGGCCTAGGGCCTATGAAAACCGTAATCCGGCACTGATCGGAATAATACCTCGTTTTGTTTTGAGGAAAAAAGTAATAATCATACGTTTTCGTCGTAGGACCCACGGTTTCCAAGATATTTCACATTGTAAGAACCCAAGTCCAAGTGTAACGAATTTAAATTTAGACATTAGTTTGCCATGGTTAATTTCAGCATTTATTGTAAGGGTGTCGAAAAGAATTGTGATCATTTATTTGTTGTGTAACACGCATTAAACCATAATAAAAAAATTAATTTTTCTAATTTGAACTTGGGTTCTTACAATGTGAAATATCTTGGAAACCGTGGGTCCCACGACGAAAACGTAAGATGACTTTTTTTCTCAAAACAAAACTACCTAAGTAATATTCCAATGAGCTTATTTTTAGATATTCAAAAAATATTAAATTTTTAACAAACTGTACCTATCTCAAAAACTAAAGCTCCAACGACAGACACATCATGTCTACAGGAAGTTTTCCGTCTATTTTTGGATTTCCTACATACCCTATAAAATTGTAAATTGTAACACGTACTCATTAACACCCTGTATAACAAATATTTAAAATTTTTTAAAGCCAATTATTTCAAGCGTTGTAATTTGTAATTAGACAAAAGCGGTAGTTTCTAGGAGCAGCTGTAGCGTTTATATTAGATACAAAAATAGACCTAATTAAATTATAGAAATTTCTGTATTTATTTGGAAAGCTACATTATAGTGGCCTGCAAAATAACTGAAAAAAAAGATTAGTTCTTTTAAATCGATTTACTTTAACCAACATTCAATCAGTTAATACGATTTACTTACACAACGTGCTTTTTTATTTTCTAACTTTCAAAAATTCAATTATCATAACGAAACTTAATTATTTTCTTTTTAACAATATAAGTAAAAAAACGGTCTTATTTTTTATTTTCATTTCTCGAAATCAATACCTAACCGAAGATATTAATCGCTGTTAGAAAAAAAATTTCTTTTAGTTTTTAGTAACAAACTCGCGCCTAATTTTGCGTACTAGAAACAATTTTTTTTAATAATACGCAAGTGAAAGTTTATTAGATCTTATCCCCGCGTTGAAATTACTACGTGACTTAATTCAATTAAAATTGTACCTACTAAGGTAGCTGCCACTCCAATTATTACGCGTAGAGCGTAGATATTTTAATTCATTCAAATGGCACTTTTATTAGCACTACCTTCACAATAAAAGTATCATTATGAATAGAAGTAGATATAAGTAGCTGTTGTTTTAAAGATTAAAAAGTGATGGGGTAATTAGAGAATAGTGTTATAATAACTAATAATTGTAATTTTCGCTTCATGAGAAAAGCTAGTGCCATCACAGAGATTTTTCAATTACTTACCGTTGACCTAAGCACCTAAGACCTACGAGGTCCCACAATTCTTCAAGTCAAAATGATTATTATTACGTACTACATGGTACTACCTACTTCCCTACATAGCTTTATATTAAATATTTAGATAGATCTAATACGTTGTAAATGAACCCCAACATACACACATAAGTGAAAAAACTTTAAATGAGAAAATTTGTTTTCCACCGAGTGCCTCGGGAATCGAACCCAAGACTTTGCTATTTCCGGTAGCACGCCTATACCCAATACACTACGGAGGCCAACATACTTTCAACAAGCCATCCGGCATTGTTTAAATGCGTCGAGACAGCGAAATATATATAAATCAAATTAGTATGGATACAACAATCATACGTGAATAAATTACAAATTTTTAAATATTTAGGGTTATTACCCTAAATATTTAAAAATTTGTAATTAAATATTTAGCTACAAAAATTAAGGGAATCAAAAGTTGGGGTGATATCTTTCTAATAGTTCCATTGTATGTTCAAAGATGTGGTTAGTACAGGGAGAAAAACATTTTTGATTACTCTTCATAAAAACTCTTGCGTGTTCTCAAACTCTCAGAGCATTTATTAGTTTTTATCTGACTCGTGCAGATAATTAAATATTAACAATTTGTTGTTAAATCAAATTTTCATATTTGATTTCTCAAAAAAATCCGATCTTTATGAAAACTCCTGCTTGCTTAGAAATTAGAGATTAGACTTAGACTTAGACTTAGAAATTTCATTTTCTGTAAAAGATGGATACTAATAATGTGGCACGAGAGTTTCAACGCAAGCAGGGGCTTTTATGAAGAGTGGATTTTCTAGAGAAATAAAAAATAACAATTGTCGATACGTACTTTGATTCAAATTCTTCTAAGCCAGTAAAAACACAATTATCTCATTTTCTCGAAGAGATGGAGAAAAAATAATGTGTTATGAGATTTTCAAAGCAAGTAGGAGTTTTCATAAAGAGTTAATTTTAATGCATTTTAATATAAATGGATAATTTTAACCAAAATAATAGTGATCGTGTGATCGTATACCGCGATAAGCCGTTATACTCTATACTTCAAACTTTTTCAATTGTGGAGGAAAACATTATGCACACTTAATTACCAGCAGACATATTTCATTCCAAAGATATAAATCGATCTGGAAGGTCAGAAAACTCGGTTACCTCATCAGAAAAATTTTTTAGTGTGAAAGTAAAATTGTAAAATGAGTAAAAAGTAAAATGAGAAATTTCCTTCACGAAGTAACCTTCGTAACCTTGGAATATTAAAAAAAATGAATCTTGTGCGCGGCTAGTGGGATAGGAGCACCCGATACACCCCGTGCCTACCTAATAACGTGAGGGCAAATTAATTTAAGAATTTTCTTTAGTTACATTATGAAAATTTTAGCAGCCCACTCTAAACGGTTTGTGGAATTCAAAACATATACTTGGTGTAAATGTAAATTAGGCAATTAATTAACGTTTGTTAAAGCAATTGCAAGGGTATACTTTATGATCTAATGATGTATGAGCTCCGAGCTACAAGGACTTGCTACTTGTTTCTATTTTTAAACATTCCAAATTTGAATTGTCTTAATCTTAGATCAAAAAATTATATAAATTAATGTCAGACACTTGACTTTTACTAATTTCAAAATTTTTCAAATGGGTCGCTTTTGGCTGTATTCCATTTTAGCAGATCGGCACTTTGATATGTTTGTAATTTATTAACTTTTATAAACGTGGGAATAATTTTAAGCCAAACAAATTATTTATTTTCTGCAAATTTCGTAATGTTTAAACAATTTTGGAAAGAAGTGAAGTGTGGTACTATTTTGGGGAGGTTCGCTGCTTCATCTTTAAGTTTCTTTTAGAAGATACTTAAAATTTTGGCACATGGCAGATAGGTGTCACGACTCTACGACCCTTCCTCTTAGATTAAAGCAAGAAATAGGTGTACTAATGAAATTAATTTAACTTTGCTAACGATAAATTTTAAAGGGAAACATTAGAAACATTGCTTAATTGATCGCGTACCTCATTTACTTTTAACGGGGTAACTATAAATTAACTAATTTTTAGGTAAAAATACAATTTTTATAGTTAATTTTAACCAACTTTCTCTTGATTACCACAACTCCATAATTTAAAGCATAACTACTAACAATTTTTTTAACTATGTCATAAAGGATTTTCAAGGAAAACTACAGTTTTCATTAAATTTTGTAACGATATACACTTAATTTAGGTACCAATTCAATTTAAGACAAGTTAAACATTCATAAAATAATTAACAATTTATATCATCAAACATTCATAAAATAATTAACAATTTATATCATCAAACATTTTCTTTGCTACGACTCGATCATTATCGACAAAACTCACATTGTTAGATTCAGTTAGATTGTAAAGCTTCCAAATTTTCGTTTTTCTGGACAATTCAGGAGCGAAACAACCCCGTATTTTTTTAAAATTCTTAAATAACAAGAATGTACAACTTTTTTGAACTTTTATCTCTTTGAAGTTTAAGAGATTGAGAGATCTTCGAGGCGTAAGTATACAGGGTGTTGCATGACGTACTGTACAAACTTAAGTAGCATTTTTCTGAGGCCAAAATAAGTCGATCTAACCAACTTACCCTATATATCAAAATGGTTCCTAAGCCCGTGAGGGTGCTTTAAAGTTGAAGTAAATTTTGTCTTTTTCTATAATAACTCAAAAATGCTTAGTTTGGTTTTGATCAAATTTAGTATGTGGGGTCATGTTAAAAGCTAAGTGTACGAAGTACAAATAAGTACTCGAACTCAACTGCAGCAGCGTATATTATTGAAGCATGTCAGCAAATAAGGAATAATCTGGAGGTACTAAATGCAGCTACTCGGCCCATTCTTGATCGTCTACAAAGTGTACCGATGCTGAAAGGTGGTCATTTTAATTACTTAAGATAGTTTTTATTTTTTAAAATTTTGTAAGGGAGAAAGCATACATAGCATAAATGTATTATCGCAATTTTAGCCTCTAAGATTGAAATATTGAAACCTAATTATCACATATAGAGACACAAAACGAGTTTTTTACAAGAGCCATAAAATGTCCAAAAATTAATAAGGCTTTTATTTAAAAACAAATTTAAAAAGCTGAAACTACCCCCAAAAAGTTATAATCAAATTTATCGAACAGTGAGGGTACTTTTCACCCTTAAGGAATTTTAGTTGATGTTTTGAGAACTTCAAAAAGTAACCCTTCAATTAAAATGTTCACATACCAAATTTGATCAAAATCAAACTAAGCATTTTTGAGTTATTAAAGAAAAAGACAAAATTTTCTTCAACTTTGAAGCACCCTCACGGGCTTAGGAACCATTTTGGTATATAGGGGAAGTTCGTTAAGTCGACTTATTTTGACCTCAGAAAAATGCCCCTTAAGTTTGTACAGTACGTCATACAACACCCTGTATACTTACGTGCAAATGAAATGTCGATGAGAAAGTTCGGTCCCAATCAACTGATTTACACCCATCAGTGTCACCTAGAGCAAAATTAATAGTTTTTCCTTGAAAAACACAATTAGTTGGTACCGTTTTTACTTTTATTTTAAAACCTTCGGCAAACTGCTTTGAATTACTAATTTACTTTGATTGTATCGAAAAGTAATTTGTTACTTTATTTGTGGTATAATTTTACACAAAATAAAAACACGTCGTGACCAATTAAACAAATTTTACAACTTGCGTGAGATAAATCATTATAATATGCTCACACTTTTGGCAAAACGTCCTTTTTTGCCGCAAAGATGTTCAATAAATTTGCGAAATAAGCGGCGCACCGTAATTAAATGATTCATGAGGGTAATTCAAGGCCTACCTTTATATTTATAAACGTTAATTATTTAAACCACAATAATAATGTGTGTGTATGTGTGTGGATGGCTCTGGTCGAGGTTACAACCACATATTTTAACCCAAATGGTTTACAGCATAATTAGTGTTGTAATTATTACAAAACTTATTGTCAGGACGAGTTTTCACTTTTTTAATTTCCAAATTCTTTTTCCTATACTTTTACAATTTACAGTTGTTGCTATAAAACCAATAAAAAACCCATTGTTTATAAGGTATGTAAGTACCTGCCTATTATTATTGACTAATCGTGATCGATTTTAGTGAAATTTAAAACGTAAATTTACACGTGTGATTAAGAGATGAGAAAACTCTCTGTATATTAAGTACCTTCCAGTGTGAAAGTAATGTTTTAGCTCTTTTCCTTGTAACTTGATGAAAATAAATAATAACGGATACCACGATGTGTTTGTTCATTTTTCAATTTTTAATTTGTGCCGACTTTCCTTCCTTTCCCAGATTGGATGTTCTTCTAAAAGTTACTTATTAAAAAGATACTACAAAACAAGAGCAGCAATTATAGGGCAAAAAATGGCCCTCGATAATCAAAGCGTTATAATTAGTAAGTTTCGGAATTTAGATCAGGAATTAAAAGAAGAATGACAAAAATGACAGCTGGTATAGGTACAAGAATTTAGTTTATCTAAGTAATTGGTGTGGATTTTTATTTAACCTAGTTAAATATAAATACAAAAAGTCATACAAATGAGAAGTTATATTGCTATCACTTATTTAATTGTTGCAAATGAGCAAATGTAGGTTAATTTTTGCTTGATTGGCTATTGGTTTACACTTACATTAATGCACTCATTAACTCATACGAACATAAGAAACAGGTGCAAAGACTATAAATTATACAGGATGTATTATTTCCTTTTTTCTAAGGGGGTTTCGCTTATTTTGAAAGGTTTCTTGGATTAATAAAAAAATTATTATTATTATTACAAATTATAAGAGTGAAAAAATCGGTCAAATAAAGAAAGTAGTGCATTTTGGAAAAAGTAATTCTTTGCTGTTTGAATCCGGCTGAAAAACCAAAAAGTCAGAAATTCTTCAATTTCCATTTAATAGAAAATGTTATTTTTCATTTCCTATATTTTGAGATGCTTTGTATGTTTAAATAAGACGTTAAGCAAAAAGAAAAAGAAGCGAAAGAAGTTTTTACACAGATAAAAATGGATTTATCCAGTTCCTCTTGGTTGAACTAATCCATTTTGTAATATAAACTAAACTTTAAAAGTTTTTAAAAATCATAAGTTATTTTTTTAATGAGACACCCTGTAAATTTTCTGTTAATTGAATAAAGCTCAATGTTCTCTAAAAATCTTATCTAGTAATAACGGCATAAGACCAAGAGTTTTTGAAAAATTTAAGTTTTGACAGGTAGTGACTCTCCCTGTAAACATCATTACAGTAATAATATATTCGACCTTCACTTTAAAATGATCCATCAATTACTTCTTCATAAATCACAAAAAATTATGTCTTCAAGAACACGCTTATGCGAGAGCCTGTTTCATTAAAACTGCGAAGGTTCTATAAATAAATCAATTTCGATACCTTAACCGCGCTGCGCTATTGAACCAATTTGACTTTAATTAAAACCCCATACTTACCTTAATATAAAGATTATAGCGGAAGAATTAGTGCAAACGCAAAAAGAAAGGTCATAAGTAATAAACGTCACGATTATTACGTTTACAACTCTTATAATTTAAATTATAATTGCCATTTTAAGAGCAAATTATAAAGAGTAATATTGCATAATTCAAGACGTAAGATCATTATACACCATCAAAAGTGACCTACAACATCGAATGACATTGCCCTAGCTTTTCTTTAAAACTACGGCAATCTTCTTCTTTTTATGATTATCCAAATTATAATTATTTTTAATCTTTTCAGGAAATATAAAAACGTCGATATTAGCAGGATCGAAATTCAACGTATCGTGGCACTTAGGCTATCCTCACAGGGTAAAAATTATTTTTACGAAGTCGGCTATAGAATTATAAAATTTTACATTTTAGGGAGGTTTTAAACTACAACTATTAGATAATTTAGAGAGGCCAGTATTAGATTTAACACCAACAATACAAGGATCCGAATTCGTTTCGAATGATGCTACGTGAGTTGGAAATTAATACTTTTCTCCCCTTGAAAATTTTAATTTTTACTTTTTTAGGGCACAATCTTACCAAATTCAACTTCCAACTGACTATACTTGCACAGACTGCACCTTGAGGCTAATACGACAAGCTCTCGAATGGGGAAATAATTATAAGTTCTGGTCGTGTGCCGATGTCGATATCAAAACTAGTAAGTTCTGCTAATTTTCAATTTAACATTAATAACATAAAATTAACTTTAGAAAAGGAGTATCGTGAAACGTGTAATGGGCACGGACGATACCTCTTAGGTCGATGTAAATGCGATAGACTGTATTACGGAAACCAGTGCCAATACAGAGACGAGTGTTGGGAAAATAGCGATTGTGGAGACCACGGCAAATGTGTCGACGTACAAGCGACCACCGCACCTCGTCAACAATGTTACTGCGAATTAGGATGGTTCGGACCGGGTTGCAACAAACGTAAGCTAAACTTTTACACGTCCGAAAGCGACTCACTTTAACTTCCACTCCATATTTAGATTCTCCAGTCAAAAGCACCGAAATCGATTTTGGATTGTACACGGAAAAGAAGTTAAGCGAAACGTTCAAGATATATTGGAGAATACTTAAAGAGCACAAAGAATTAGAAGTCGTTATGGTTGTAAACGGCACAAGTTACGCCGGTATAGGTTGGAGGCCGCTATCTTTAACTAGTAGCTGTAAAAACTTCCCCAAAATTGGCCCTGTAGGACAAGCCTCAGATGGTAAAGCAAGCCCAGAGCCTGGTAGTGAGCCAGAACCAAAAGGTGAGCCTAAAAGCGAACCTGAACCAAAATCAGAACCAACAAGTGAACCTGAACCTACAAGCGAGCCCGAACCAGAGCCAACTAAAAAACAAGAAGCAGAACCAGAACCCACGACTACTTTTAGACCTAAGTACCGAAAATCACTTTACTCGAGACGATCTGCATCACCATCGCCGAGGGTTCTTACATCACATAATAAAGCGGACGTAGTTGAAACGAGCGTTTCGTATAAAGTTAGTACAAGACAAGGTATGGATGGATATAACTTGCTTATTAGTTTTATGAACTAAAAACATTTTTGTAGGGCGTCGCAGGCGTAGTCCCGAAGAAGGTAAGATTTTATTTACATTTTTTATTGGTTTTTGCACCGGAGGGTAGTTTTAGCACATGGTTGCTATTTACATTAACTTGGTGAATATGTAAAATATTACAAAATATTTATTGTAGTTCAAAACCTATAGAGATAAACGAGCAAAAAAATGTATATTCGAATACGATGAGTGATCATTGGTGAAAGTGAGCACGGAAATTTAAATGGAACTAACCTAACTCACTGTCAATGTAAAAAAAGATGACGAAACGATTTATCTTCTCACATGTAAAATATCTCGCACTACAATATTTTCATAATTAAATTGCACAAATTAAATCTAGATACATCACTCATTGTGTTCCGAAATACTTTAAAATTAGAATTTTTATGGATAATTTAAATTCTAATATAAAACGTAGATAAATTATTTACTAACGGTGGTTGGTCTGGATTCTTATAGAACCTGTAGCCGAACCCACTTCTGAACCAGAACCAACGCAACAACATGACGATTCAAACAAACTTAAATACCCGAGCACGATTGCACCACACCCTCATCCCACAGCTGAACCAATATCCGAACCTGAACCCACAGCTGAACCAAAATCCGAACCCGAACCCACAGCTGAACCAAAATCCGAACCTGAGCCCACAGCCGAACCAAAATCTGAACCCGAACCCACTACCGAATCCATATCTGAACCTGAACCAACTTCTGAACCTCGATCAGAGCCCGAGCCCACGTCAGAACCTAAATCCGAACCAAACTCTGCACCTGAACCGACATCTGAGCCCCAATCCAAACCCGAGTCAACCTCTAAACCAGAGCCTACATCTGAACCAAAATCCGCACCTGAGCCTACATTTGTACCAAAAGCAGAACCCGAACCTACTTCCGAACCAGAACCTAACTCCGAACCTGAGCCATCCTCAGAACCAAAACCTACAGCAGAACCTAAATCCAAACCAGAGCCTACCTCAGAACCAACAACTGTTTCTAAACCAAAACCTACCTCAGAAACAAATCTTACCAAAACCCATTCTAATTTAATAGACGCACAATCCGGAAGTAAAGGTATGGTTAAATTTTATATTGGGAATGCTTTTAGAAACTAAAATATTTTAAATATTACGCATACAATTAAGCATTAACATTGTAGATATTTTTAATTTTTTGCCATAATTAGAATTTATCATTTATTTTTGTAAATAAAAGAAACTAATCCATTACTAACAAATCATTGCATTATACAGGTAAATCCCAAGAACCTTTAAATCCCTATACACCAAGACATGATTTTAACCCCATGGATTGTACGGACATCATTATTGGATCTGCAAGAAATACATCGAGTCGTATTGCGGATTACTATACACGAGATCGATCTACACCACGCATGGATAACTTTTGGGGAGGCAAAAACGATTTAACTGCAGCTATGGGTTTCGAAAAAGATGGAGTCACTACTATTCTTTTTAGAAAAAAATTGGAAGCTAGCGAACCATCTGATCATTCGATCGAACAAAACTTGATGCACGTAATTTGGGCACAAGGGCAAGAGACTGGAAAATATGTGCACGTGCCAAAATCCGGAGTCGAAACGTCTAATGCAAGTGTGAAGGAATTTTATAAAACTGACGAATTAAAATATCACGGCCATGGTTCACAGAGAGGAGTAACTACTATTAATTTCTTTGGTAACTTCTTCTTGCAAATTTTTTTAAACGTCTAATGAGATTTTTCAGATGAAAAACGTCCATCGGCATCTTCCGAAGATCCTAAAACTGGTGAAAATTCACTTTGTGGTGGCGTGTGGAAATATCCACGTAGGTGCATTCCAGATAACAATACCTGCGAATATATCGCAAAATGGGAGTATTTACCAAGACGCGATGAAATCAAATTTACTATATCGACAAAGAATACCGATGTTTGGACAGGAATTGGATTTTCTAACGACGAAAACATGGTAACTTTTTTAAAACTTACATTAACGGGTGACATTAAAAATGATTTAATTAGCCTCAATCAGATGCCATATTAGGTTGGGTCGATAAAACTGGAAGACCATTTTTAATGGATACATGGATAACTGGATATACTCAGCCACTTTTAGATGCGTCTCAAGGAATTTATAATACGAGTGGCAAAATTGTCGATGGAATGACAATTTTATCATTTGTAAGAAAACGAATGTCGAATGATTCCAAAGTAATAATTTGAAATTTGTTAAGCAATTATTGTTAAATATTTTATTACGTTATTTTAGGATATTTCATTTACAAACGACAACTGTTTGTTTATGCAATTTCCAGTCAAAGGTGGTGCTTTTAATAGCGTTAATAAAAAAATCCGTAAACACGAAGTAAGGCCAATCGTATCGGAAGAGCGCATCTGCATCCAGTCTTGTGGAAACGGTAAAACATATTTACCATCGGTGATTAAAGCTCCAATGGGTTCTAGATAGCTGTATTACAACTTTCATGCTTTGTGACTGCAGTGATCAATTTTTTGGACCCATTTATGTTTTAATCCCTTAAAGATTTTAGTTTTCCACTTACATAATAAATTTTAGATGATTTATATGGCGATCCCGTGACAACTCCAGAACCACCAGTCTTGGGCTACAATATGGAAGTCAAAATAGTAAATTTAGGAGAAAATTTCCACGCACCTGAACAAGGTAGCATACAATACGAAGAATTATCCAACACTATTAGTGACAATTTTAAACCAATATTTACAAAAGTTTTGGGATACAAAAGGCTGATGGTCAAAGATCTCAAAGAGTAAGTTCACTTAGGCACTCTTTGGGTATCTGTAATTTATATCATTATAATTATAGAGAAAACAATAATATTATTGCAATAATGAGCCTTCAATTAGATAAAGCTGCTGTAGAAAAAGGGCGTTCTTTATCTCAAACAAATGAACAAGAAAAAACTATAAAGTTGCTCTTGCAAAACAGCGTCGAAACGGGTCGTGTTGGAGCTCTCAAAGTCGATCCAACACATCATTTTGTATTCGATCCAGAAAGTTGTAAGTAGCTGGTTGTATTCCTACGTCGGCGGAATAAAATAAAAATCAATTCCAGTAACGTCGAACGTCGTCCCAGAAGCGTCACAAGAACAGAACAACTTCTTCAGTTTATCGGGGACCAAATTATACATTGTATTAGGATGCCTCGGTGCTCTTGTATTACTATCTGTCGTACAAGCTGGTTGTACAATATATAGAACAACGAAAAAGTCTTCATCAAGTCATAAGGTAACATCACTGTGAATACGAGAACAAATTGAAAAGTTCCTAACTTTGTATGACTCTTTACTATTTTGTACAAGGTAAATAAAATTCTACCTCATCATTTTAAGTGCATTCATAAAAACAAAAAAAACTTTTCAATGGTGCCTCGTGTTTTGTTCAGGAGGATTAGTTTGTTTGTCTTAAATTGCTTGTTTGACTAACAATCTAACAATTTATACACGAAATACTCGTACGTCATTTATGTTTTCTTCATTAGCATGAATTGAAATTTTTCAAATCTTTATAATATATGTATACAGAGTGTAAATAAAGAAAGGAACAAAAATTCAATATCTCTGAATATACATAGAACGTTTTCGACTAAATCCCGACACTTAATTGATTAGTATTTTGACTCATTTTTTAATGTTATCTGTTTGTTCGTAACGTCATCCGTGTTTGAGACGTCACAATAGAACAATAATAATAATAGGTCTTTAAAGTCTTCTTCATTTGAAGGTCAAGAGCAATGTCGAAAACTCGATATTTCCTGAGATCTGAGATTATGAGAATTTGTTCCTTACTTTATCGACTAACGGTTAATTTTCTTCTATAATCAGAAAAGTTATAAAGTTTTCCTAAAATTGTAGATTTGAGAATTTTCAAAATTAATGTTTTACAGAATTATAATTACCCATTTAATCATATTCATGCCTGCTTCTTTGGTGCTTTATAGAGGGTTTACAATGTGCAACTTCATCCACTTTATTACCAGACTAATTTCGAAGGCTGTAATAACACACCGCCCCACTGGGCTGTGACTACTATTGAACGTGAGCGTTCCAGAAACTGGTAACCTCATAGTGATGATCGTCAGTGGTCCAGGCCCGTGGGGTAAGTTATCTTATTTATACCTAAAAGTTACTAACGCTAAGCAATTATACTCATAGCAGAGGTTGAACAAAATCAATTAGCATCATCATTTGTATTGGCGAGAATTCTTTTAATTAAATAATAAAATTTTTAGGATCAACTATTACATACATCTGCATGGAAGGATTATTCCTCCGCTAACACAAACTACGCATTCGATACTCTCGACGGTAATGACAAACAATTAAACGGTCACAGCAGAGCCGAAACGCTTCCAGTTAAAAATCATTCTCGTAGTGGAAGACCTCAAAGTCGTCCACCGAGCGTACCTGTTTATTCTCCAAATCAAACTCCAGACACACGATCACTACAACGCCCAAGAAGTTATCAACCAGGACAATTAGAACGAAGTACTCTTTCTCTACCGAGAACATCTTACGACAGACATAGACCACCACCAGACATGCAACCAGACTTTTACTTCATGCCTTCACAAAGAAAATACTCAGGAGAAGTTGTTAGAGTTTATGTAGATTATAACAATAAACCCAAGTGAAGCGCGATTTAAATTATTATAGCGTAACTAATGTACAATTTTTGTGTAATCGATTAATTCAAACAGACTGTTATTTGCTCTTAAGCTACATAGAATAATAATAGGTAGAAACTAGTAATTCAAAACAATTTGGCATTTTAAATAAATGTTTATAATAGTTAAATTAAGAAGAGTATGCGACTTTTTACGTTGCAACTAAAATTTTATTTATTAAAATTTGCAATTATTTGTTATTACTTAGTTTAATGTGTAAATTTTAATATTCAATCGACAGCTCATTTTAAGTTGAATCCCTTGTACCAAAGTAGTAGTAAAAGTAAAGCATACCCTAAGTCAGTTTACAATAACATTAAATAAGTAACATAGAACTTATTTTGTAAATACTAAAGTTTGTTATAAATACAATACACTACAATGTTAAAAATGTACATAAAGATATTTTTGTATGGAAAAATAATTATTTTTCTTTTACATTAAATAGAAATGTATTACTCTATATTGTTACAATTAAAATAAATTTTAGTATACCTTTCATTTTAGGTACCTATTTATTTCATTATCGTTGCTTTTAGTGTTGGTTCAAATATCTTCTTTTCTTCCACATCTTTCTTGTCTTCCTGTACTACTTGTACCTACTCTGTTGAAGATTTTGAGTCAATACTACTGCCCTGCGTATTGTTGTATAAGGCACCTTATATGCTTCTACATAGCAAACTATATATACCCCAGTCCAAATAAGTTGGCGCTTGACTCGTTTCATACATCTAGACAGTAGCATTGCATTTCTATCATATAACGGTTAGGATAGTCGAGCGGCTAACAATATCAGATTTAGGTTAGGATATTCTTAGCTCGAATCCAGCTGGAACTTCTAAATTTTTATTTCTTTCGAATTCCCATTTACGTGCTATGAATAATTCAAAAAAAATTTTTAATTAAAAATTGAGAGAAATCCAGAACCTGATTGGGACTTTCTTGGAGATCTCCGATATGTGCTGAATCTTTCCTTAAGGTTCTACTCTGTTATTCCATATGTCTAGGCTTACTAGACTTTAGGGTACTAATTCGATTGCACTATTAAGAAATTACAAAATAATATTGTTAAAGCCTGATCGACAAGAAGGTTAACAAACAGAAATTCACATTTTTTACAAAAATATGTCTTTATTTTTATATTTTTCAACATGTACCTACACTGTAAAGTAACAGTATCCCTCTATAATTTTCACACTTAGTTACTCGTCTAAAAGAATTACTAAAATGGAATTTAATTATTCACGTTCGATAACTAATAAAAATGATATTGGTACATCTGATTTTAATTTATTTAGTCTAAGAGAACAGTCTTGAAGTTTTATTTATATCAGATCACTTTAAAGTCAAAATTATTCTGTATAAGAGTGACACACTAAGATACACATATATTGGAGTAACTGTATCCTAATCCTACATTTTTAGGAGTTTTCCTTAATATCAGTATATGAGACTTTCTTAAATAATAAATACAATATATTAACCAGAATATAAGCTAGTGACAATTTACAGGTTTTGTACATTAAATCGTAAATAATAAAGTAACGTTTTATTTTACATTCATTTGCATTTCGTTATACTTTGTCAAATAAATTGAACTGTATAAAATCACAATTCGAGCCTAGAAAACATTATTTTTCAAATTGCAAAATATGAAAAATAAGCATAAATACTGTTTAAAGTTATCTTAAAAGTTTGAAATAGGTACAGAATACCTACAAAAATTAAAGTGTAAATTTTAAGCAGTTCACCTTGGTATTTTATCGCTGCTAAAATAATTTATATCACCTTTAAAACTAAAGCACCCGATGATAATAAATAACGGTAACTATCAAATATAGGACGGTAAATACATATTTTAAATTAATAATAATTATTGAATGCTTTATAACTATTGCTAACTTCCATTAAAAACATCACATCGAGGACGTATTCAAAATTTTAATATTGATAAGCTCTGGTTTAAGACTTGTCTTTGAAAGTGTTTCACTTTCTACATAAGTGAAGCATGTAATTCATAAAAAAATAATAGAATTATGAAAATAAATAAAAGCGATGCAAGATCTCATTTTACAACCCGTTATAAAGTACATAGTACATGTATAAAAATAACATTAAGTAGTATATTTACTAGATTAAAATAAGTCGTTGTAGTAATAATATTTGGTAAAACATTAAGATATAATCGATGTTGGTGATGTTGTACATTCGTCTATATTAAGCATTTCGTCGTCTCCTGATAATAAAATTTCAATTTCTGAATCCGTATGAAAATTTCTAAGAGATCGATATTGTAAACTAATTTTACGCAAAAGGCCTTGTTCGATGCTTTCCTTCGAGTCCACTTTCTTTTTTTTGTGCATTAGAAAATTATCAGTTACCCAGAACATTAAAATCTAAAAATAGTTCACACAATAAGGTAATACATTAAAAGAAACCTTTTAAGAGTATTATACATATAAGTATATAATCCAATTAAACGCAAATAAACATTTCGCATTTCCATACTTACATTTACAAAAAATGGAATGATCAACATAACAAATGCCACCTCAATTCTCGCATTATTAAATGGATACAATATAAAATCCGAAACTCCCTGCCAAAATTCCAGTTGCATTAATAAAGTGATGCATGTTTTAACGATGACCATTAAACCAACATATAAACAACACTGAGCCAACCAAGCATTCATCGACGGAGGCGTTCCTGTTAAATAATAAAATATTCAAATTGGCTTTTAAATAAAGACGAAAGCGTACCATATTCTCCAAAATTAATAGCTTCCCAACCACTTCTCCGAGATAAATATTGACTAATCCGAATTCCAAAAAAAACTATTAAAAGCCCCACAGATGAATCCAGTAGAAAATTAATTATGTACCTGAAGAATTATTTTTACTAATTTTTCAGAGTTAAAAATACGACTAGAATTTGATGATATTATAAAATAAATTAAACCGTTAAACGTTGATAATATAGTGTTGAATAAGATCTAGAGAGTAGAGAGCCAATAATTGGCCCAACGTAATTTAACATGGTAAAACCTTATGTACCAGATCTAATTATCGTACATTCACGGTTCTAAAATTGATCGACTTGCACCAAATTTGTACTTAGATCTTTAAAACCAATATTACTAAAACTTCTTATGTTATGTTTACGTTAGCCTGCTAAACTTATTGAAGGTCATCAGTTAAGTGCATCAAATAATACTATTTACTCCTCCTTATCTATTTACAATTTGTTGAATATAATTACTGCAGTTTTAATGCGTTTAACTTAAACTTGTTTCTTGTTATTAATTAGTTAATAAAATTTATTTGTAAATAACTTTTTATTTAGCAAAAGCATTGAAGTTAATTTAAATATGTACGAAACACATACCAGGTACACGGATCTCCAGTATATTGTCCTGAAAGCCACACGTTGGCTAAATGAATCGCCAAAGCACCCATTCCTTGTTTAGAAGTATCGTAAAACCATATCAACCATGATCTACGTTCTGATTTAGGTTCGCAAAACCTTTTAGCTGAAACGATACCATTACTGTCGATTAAAATAATTATCACACACAAAATATATAAATTACCTATAAGACATGTGAAAGCAAGACATGCAAGTAAAATCTGGAGAAACCAACCAAATACATCGGTAAGTGCATTTTTATTACAATGACTGGGACTGCTTGAAATATTAAAAGTATTCATCACGAAGTATTTGTTTTCATAGGTGCTAACCTAGATTTGATTAACCTGGTGTACATTTATCCTTAAACACTACGTCTACATCACTGAAATATTGTTCCGATAAATATTTTCGTATTCAAGTTTGACATGATTTACGTTTGACGTTTAATTTGACATGACAAAATGCAAAAAGTGAATCAGCAGAGATTGTGACGTCACTATAATTTTAATAAACTTTCTAATTTAAAACGACTATCAACTATCTCTCGTTCACTTAGTTGTGTTACTAAAAGAAATTACGTCATTATAAAAGTCAAGACTTTTCCTTTTTCCAATTGAATTACTGTTTTTAAATTAAATCCAAAAGTCCCGGGCTGGCTGTCATTTAAGCCATACTTCATACATACGCCATCTACTTCCTTTTGCAACACATCCGAACCGAATATTGTTCGTCTCCGGTGGATGTGACTTCGAAATTGTTTTTTACATTCATCGACGTGTTTGTACTATATTTTTAATAGTAATAAATAAGATAAAATAGAAATATGCCACCCAAATTCGATCCCACCGAGATTAAATACGGTAAGCAAAAAAAATCGCTCGAAAAAGAGGTTGCAAAACCAAAACAATTTTCTCCATTTTTTTAGTTTATCTCAGATGTGTTGGAGGTGAAGTAGGTGCTACATCATCGTTAGCCCCTAAAATCGGTCCTTTGGGTTTGGTAAGTGAATTTTACAAATATTTAAACAAATTAGGGTTTGAGGTTATGGTAGCAAAACCATGCCTTTTTTAACCATATTTCATTTTGTAGTCTCCCAAAAAAGTTGGTGATGATATAGCTAAAGGCACGGCCGATTGGAAAGGTTTAAAAATCACCGTTTGTCTTAAAATTCAAAATCGTCAAGCTACGATTACTGTAGTACCTTCGGCTGCATCTTTGATAATTAAAGCATTAAAAGAACCACCACGAGACAGGAAGAAGCAGAAGAACAGTAAGTTTTGTTTTATATGTTTCAAGTTTAGTAGTACTGCACAATTCGTATTAATAAACAAAACTGTATTGGTTTTGTTTACAACTATTGTGCTAAACTAAATTCATTTCTTATTTGCAACCCACGCTTACGAACTACTAAGTGTGTTACTAGTGGAAATTAACATTTAAAAAATAATTGTTTTCACCTGCTAATTGGAATATTTTTGCAGTTAAACACAGTGGAAATATTAGTTTCGATGATATTATATCAATTGCTAGACAAATGAGGCAGCGTTCTATGGCCAAACAGTTGTCTGGTACTGTGAAAGAAATTTTGGGAACTGCACAATCGGTAGGATGTACCATCGATGGTAAATTGCCTCACGATGTAATTGACGAAGTTAATAGTGGAAGTGTAGAAGTTCCAGAAGAGTAATTTAAAGTTTGATACTAATAAATTTCTTAAGTTAAAAGTTTTGGATTTTTATTTGTAAGGACATATTAATCAATGCATCTTAACTTATCCAAGTTGTAAGTACGTTAAGTCCTATATCTTCGATTTCTTGCTTAGCATTTTTTGAAATTGTAATTCCGGCTTTATTAACTAGTACTAGATATGGTACATATGTGACGTTAAATCGTAAACGCAATTCGCTAAAATAAAAATGAGTAGTAAAAGGTCGAATTTGTGAATAATACGAAGGAAAGACATACTCGACTAGTGTGCTTCCGTGAGGAACGGCATACCACTTTCCATGATTTTCTTTAAAATATGCCAACATTATGTTTGGGTCTGTATCATAAGATATATAAATTACTTCCATTTGAATCTGTCTCTTCATAATTTCCTAGAACGA
Source organism: Malthinus flaveolus (assembly GCA_950108345.1). Taxonomy (NCBI): domain Eukaryota; kingdom Metazoa; phylum Arthropoda; class Insecta; order Coleoptera; family Cantharidae; genus Malthinus; species Malthinus flaveolus. Next base: position 67,745,979 of record OX467285.1, read on the forward strand.
TTTGTTTAAGTATCTGAATGAAAGTAATCGATTGAATACCTCGTAGAGTTTTTTGATTTGTGGTAATAACATTTTACATGGATTGCACCATGATGCTGAAAAGTAATATAGAACATACTGTTTGTTTGCAAGAACTGTATTTGCTTCAACATTATTGCCATTTGCATCGATTAAAGTTTTTCCTTTCAAAACTTCCATAAACCTCTACTAAACTGAATTATTATATAAAATTGCTAGTGGGGTGTATTTACCTTTTGTTCACAATAGAAAAATGTTCGTGTTTTAGTTAGAGTTTTGACAAAATTAATTAACATTATTAGCGTCACATTAACGTTATGACTGTCATGATTTGAATTAATAAATAAATATGGTAATGGCAAGTTTCAAAAGATTCAAATATTGGAAAATTGATATATTTTAACAGTAGAAGTATTTTTTAAACCAATTACTAATTCGCCAGAAAAGAAAAATAAATAATCGTATTTAATACGATAATTAATAATTACCTAAAATATTGTACGCCACTGACCAAATATGATGATATTACAGAAAACTGTAATTGTTAATTTTGAGAGTGAGGTTATGTTCTTGTGTGTTTATGAAAATCTATAAACTACAAGAACGTGCTTGAATTTAAAAGACAATTTAAGGAATTATATATAAATAAATTGTTTCATTTTCATTATGGATGACGAAGCAGAAACTTATAAATTATGGAGAATTCGCAAAACTGTTATGCAAGTAAGTATTGTAAGTAACAAAACTGTTTGCAATAATTACTTGATTATATTTTTAAGCTTTGCCATGACAGAGGTTATTTAGTTACACAAGATGAATTGGATCAAACTTTGGAGCAGTTTAAAGAACAATTTGGAGACAAACCTAGGTATTTGAAGTTGTGGGGCTGGTGCAATAAATGTGTGTTCGATATCGATATGCTATCTTTCGGTTCGAGCTCTGATCTTTTTAAAAGGTGGCGTAATTTTGGAATGGTGTACATAAATTTTGAATGATCTTGCACATATTTGTTGTACTAGAACCGAGGGTTTAACGTCTTTTCAGTAATTCAATTTATTTTGTTTTTTTTAGCGAAAAGCGTCCTTCAAGAAGTGATTTAATTGTTCTTGTTGCTCATAACGACGATCCCACAGATCAGATGTTCTTATTTTTTCCAGATGAACCTAAGATTGGTATTAAAACAATAAAAACGTATTGTCAACGTATGCAAGATGAAAATATACACAGAGCCATTATAGTGGTTCAGCAAGGAATGACTCCATCTGCGAAACAATCGTTGGTCGATATGGCACCAAAATATGTCCTCGAACAGTTTATAGAATCTGAATTACTAATTAATATAACTGAGCACGAATTAGTTCCAGAACATGTCGTTATGACACCGGAAGAAAAACAAGAATTACTAGCACGATAGTATGTATTGTTTATTTCAAAATATACAGGACTTCCTTGGCTTTTGTACAGTATTTGTTTCAGTTCATAGTTGTAGCTTGCAGGCGTATTTGGTGGGGTTTTTACATAACTCCATTAGTTGATAATAAATGGGCAAGGACAGAATAACTAATTGTACAACAGTAGAGGACTATCTGTATTTACTGACACCACTATGATTTCATAGTTGATTACTATTCTATATCGATAATTAATTTTTTATTATCTTTAGCAAATTAAAAGAAAACATGTTAATGAGAATACAAGCGGGGGATCCTGTAGCAAGATATTTCGGTCTCAAGAGAGGTCAAGTAAGTAGTTTTTGTAATTAAATTCAAAATTTTAATGCTTAAGAAACTTAATAACCTGGTGCTATTTATGTAGGTTGTAAAAATTATTCGATCTTCTGAAACTGCTGGGCGCTACATTTCCTACAGATTAGTATGTTGAAATAAGTATAAAATATTATAATTTTTTATCTAATAAATTATATAAAACAAGTTTTTGTTTTGATAATTACTTTTGCACATCCAGATGAAGTACATTTTTTGTGCACTTATTGAATAATTATGAAACACAATAAATATTATTAATGTATTAAGTTAATTCAAACAAGTTCCTTATAAATTTTATTGAAATTAAAACCAGTTAAAGAATTTAGGAAGTTTAGCAAAACTGGTTGAGAAAAATTAGAAAAACTGGTTAAAATAGTTAAAAACAGTACACAACAAAATATGGCACTCACAAACAACTTAATTTTAATTTTTTTTTGGCGTTTTATTAAAATACTTTTATTTACTAAAAACGTCTTGGTGCTAATTCGTAAGAATTGACTAAAATAGTTTAAATAATACCTATACTTATGTTATGTCATAAATTTTACTACCAATTTCACGTCTTCTGATACTGATGTTTTTCAGGTCACGTATAACTATGTACTACATTCACATACGAATGTACATTCGTCAGTTTTTCTGGAAATGTATGTATGTACATAATGTAAAACTCTTAACTAATAATAAATTCACAATGATTTATAACTCCCTTTAAATCATATTTCAAACTATTATTAATATACCTGAAGGCAATCAAGTGTATCATAAATAAACTGAAAACAACTTATTAATGTTCTTGGATTCAATGCACATATGTATATACACTGTAAAAATAATACCATTAACCAATTATTATTAGTTGAATCATGTTGGACTGAATAATTATAAATTTTTTGAACCATTGACTTATTTACAGCCAATAGAGATCTACCAATTTCCATTATTTTTTTACGTATTGGCCATTATCTTCCACGTATTTTTACTTTTGCTTTTGGCACCCATTAGGTAAACTTTAGGTAAACTAGTGTTGTTATCGGGCAAGATTATTCTACCCTTACGATATATTCATTATTTGTGGCTCCCAAACCAAACGTTTTTCACCATTTTTAGAAGGTTCAAAACGAAACCATGCCAAACTTGGAACTTAGAAGCCAGTTAAGCTTGTGCCTACTCCTACTCCTTGTTCTGACAGGAACCCTATCGAAAATGATTGAAATTGTTTACGAGAAAAGAAATTACCTTTAATTTTTTTGTCACTTAAATTTAAGTACTTAATGGAATAGACGAAGGATAGATTTAGATTTGAATGAACAACGAAGTTTGAAAAATCGGAAAGGTGGCCACATTCGATTTTTAAATAAGATCATTTGTCGCCAGTTTTCTTACTATATTTTTTCATTGTCCTCAAGTTAGTCACCAGTGTCTTGAACCATTTATTAACTACGTTCCATTTCATTAAATAGGTAGGCGGTAGTACTGTTTTTATCCTAGCGGCACGCCCCTGAAACTTAGGGAATTTGAAAAGTCATGTAGATGTTTGAAACGTTTGTGCAAATAATACGACATACGACATTGTACATATTTGAATTTTTTGGTCAGGTTTTGGATTCATTATTATTTAGTATCCGTAAGTCTTGGATCTAGGAATTTAGGGCCGATAAAATTGCGCTTGAAGTACCCCTGCGGTTTTTAAACCAGCGCTGACTAGTGGTAACCGATCGAAGTGGTAGATCAGCTGTGAATTGGAACTATAAATAGCGCCTAAAACACTTGAGGTTTCAAAATTACGCAGTTAAGATAATGGACGAAGGAAACTTGTCGCACGATTTATTAGAGATAATAAGATAATGTGTGGACGTTGGAGGCTTGAGTTCCCAACTGTGTATAGGCTTTTGGGGCGTATATATCTATACAGGGTGTCCCGGCTAAAATTGAAAAACTTAAACATAAGAAAAACTAAAGTTGATGATGCGTGCGTGAAAATGGAAGAGTGAACGAAAAATCTAAGTACATATTCAAATTCAGCCTAAAAAGTTGCTTAAAGAATGTTTTTACAAATTAAATAAAAATTCACAAATAAAAAAGTTATGACTAAAATAAGAATTTGACGTTTTTGACATTTTTGGCATATCTCAAAAACCACAAGAGACAATTGAAATTTCTTTTTACATTTTTGTTTCTGAATCTCATACGTAACTTCCATCTCATTTAACCATCATTGTATCTCTTATAGTTTCCGAGATCCCCATGCTTATCAAGCTTAGCCGGGACACCCTGTATATCACGAATCAAGGGTAAGAAATCTTGGAACACGCTGAATGCGCCGCACGGTGTTTATCGGCGAGAATTGAACAGTCGACGATCTAGACGTCTTGTTAACTATATTATGTAGAGTCGGAAAACCAATTTTTCTTCGTTTATTTTTGAGTATTTTTCATTGGTTGATAATAGTCAAATTCGTAATTTTTGGAATTAAAAAAATCCATATCTTCTAAAATAATATTTTTTTCACAAAAAGTCATCGGGCCTTTTAAGTTCGTATTTAAATAAAAAACATAAAAAAAAATTTCCCGTTTGAAAATTAGACAATTTCTTAATTGTTTAAATAATCTTATTATAAACAATTAGCGACCACATTTCCACCTTGCAAGAATCACTTTTATGATCAGTGAAACATTTTAAAGACGAACAGCCAAAAAAATTCCGTCCGAATCCTTTTTCCTACTCGTGCGTTTCTTATTAGGTATATCAATTTTAATTTAGTTTAGAGTTTACCCTGGTGAAAAAGCTCTTACGCATTTTCCAATAATTAAAACAATTAAAATGAGTAGAAAGAAATTTTAATTGGACAATTCTTATAAAATGAGCTGTTTTGGGACCCTTAAAAACACGGGGCCTATTTTATTAGGTATGTGACTCAGCGCCGAATTTAACCATGTTGTCGCTGTACGACATATTTATTATGTTGTAGGTTATATTTATTAATAAATAAAAATGAAAGTCTAATTTAAAAGAGTTTTTCAAAAGCCAGGGGGGTGCAAGTGCACCTCCTTGCACCCTCTTGCCGGCGCCCATGCTCCCGCGATCTAAAAATCTGAGTTAGAATTTGCAGACTATTCGAACAGAATTTCAGCGCCGAGGTGAGTTATAGAGCCCGAAACTAATGTCTAATGGAAGTTTCTAGCTTGGCGTTTTATTCCAGGGATTCGAACCGGAGCTAAGTAGCAAAAACGTTATTTTTGTCGCAACGAAAACCGGAACCGAACTGCTAAATTTTTTTAAGTTGAACCGGAACTAAAAATAACTCTTCAAAGCCCTGTTGTATTCACAATCATTTATTTTAAAACCAAAAATTGGAAATAAATTAATATTCAGGGTATCAATTTGAAAATTTCCACCCACCTCTAATATATTCGCCTAAAGGTGCCCATTCACGCAGTCGGCCTGCAGAACAGAACTACGGTTATCCAGATCGACAATCAAAGTTTCGCAATACACACGCAGGCCATCGTCCGGCCGTCTACAGGTCTGGGCCTGTTCGAAAACGAAAATTTCATTTATTTGGTGAGTAATTTATAGAGTTTTATCCGACAGTGGCCGTGTTTATTGGAAAATTAAAGATAAATCATTTTGCGTGTGAAAAATTATAAATTATTGAGTTTTTATAGAGCCGCGCAGATGAAAACGCCACCGTGAAATAGCGTTTCTCATGAACTGTGTTTTTTTGGGATATGTATATGGATATGGGAATGTATAATATTATGTACCATAATATTAAGGTTTAACTAAATCTAAAAGTTTATAAAAACACGTATCGTCCATTTTGCGATAATTTTTTAAGTAATCTTTAGTACTTTCTCTTAATTTTTTCACCAACCTTTACTATAGAATACCGAAGCTCCGCGGGAACCGTCAATTTCATTGCTGAGGAGTATACTTTAATCGAATGTTTGCGTTATTCCTAAATCAACCCCCAAAGGAGACTAGACTTAACCCCTTAAATCTTAAATGGGAAAAGGGTTGAGTGCCACTTTTTCTGAAAGTCCATATACAATATTGCTTTTACTCTTTTACAACGAAATGCTAATTTGCTATTTTGGGATTAGTATAGTTTTGATAATATAAATCAATTCAACATTTGTTCGTCCACCAAAACGATATTTATTTATCAGTATCTTTTGGTGGATACATTCATTCATTTGAAAATAACAGAAGAATCTGTGCATTTATTATTTATTTTAAAAAATTACGATATTGTCGCGTATTGCGCACCTGAAACATACTTAAGCGGCATCCCTTCGATCCGATCGAGGTGGCGGGGACGTGACCTCTGGGGGAAGCGCTTGGAGCTATGTAGTATAATGATAGAATTGTATTAATTAGTCTTAGTTGGAGGTCCTAAGGCTCCGTACTTTTATAAATAGTTAATAATAAATAACCATAGTTTAAATCTTAGTTTAATTAAGCTACCTCTGAAACTCTACCCCCCGCCCCAGCGTAACAATATTAAATTCAAGTCGTTCTACAGAATGTTAAAACATTTTTACTTTTCACTGAATTAGCTGCAAAAATTTACCATACAATTCTATATTAGAAAAAAAAGACACCAACTACAGATACGCGAGAAGCGATACGATGCGATATTTTAAAACTCATCAAATTTTATGTAACTATACAGAGTGAAAACGATAAGCGTTGCGAGGAAAGATATTGTTATTGTTGTTCGTTTTGAGCCATTGTTAAGACCGTTTAAAGTTTAAACTACGACTTGCTCTTCACGATCACCATCCACAGATCCACGATTGTCGTTCAAAAACTGACACGGGCATCGCCAGATGATATTATATCGCGGCAGGTGGAAAGTCGTTTAAGCCTCGTGCAGTCTGTACGAGGCCGAAGTCCTGAAGTGGCCTTAGCCAGTGTAAAAATATTTATTCAAATAATCCGGTGTCTGAAAGCTAGCGATTACTCAACGATAAAGTAAAGTACAGTAGGTACATTTTGAAACGGCGTTGGTAACTTTACCACCAGCAGAGAGGTACAATAATGAATAATCTCTTTATATTCTTCTATTGATTCTATTGAACCTCTCTGCGGGTGGCGTAAGTCAGAGACGCTGTTTTAAAGTGTACAAAGTATAACAAGTATTCTAAAGCCGCTCCGTAAAGTTCTTTTTGACTTACGCCACCAGCAGAGAGGTTCAATACAATCAATAGAAGAATAGAATAGAAAGAGATTATTCATTATTGTACCTCTCTGCTGGTGGTAAAGTTACCGACAACTTTACGGAGCGTACCTACCATAACACCTTTCAATGTCATATCGCAATCGGGTCGGCCCAGCGGACGAAGGGCCTTAATCCTTAATCTAAAAAGTATAAACCTACCAAGTACTCTCGAATTTTCGAATTTTTATCCATAGAAAGTTCCTTGTTCATAGAATAATTATTGTATGTTTAATCGTCGATGAAAGATCTTTTTAGGAGGCAAGGAAAATACATAATTATAAAATGTTTTTTTATTTTATCTTCTATGGGCTTAGGGATAATGGTTTCAGGTTTTATTTACTTAGGTATCATAAAAAAAATGGCATGGCATTCAAAAAATACATATTGCAGCTGCAGACGCAAAAAAAGAGATGTTCAGTTATATTTAATTTTACGTATGATGGTTGTGGATTATATTTTAATTCAAATTTTTTTTATTTGAGAAACTTTAATATTGCTATATTTTTAAAGAAATTTTTAGGGGATCGTCATTAATTTTAAATAAAATGGTTCAATTACGGCTTTTTTGTAAAAAAAAATTAAGAAGAGTATTAAAATATAAATATATTAAGTCCGCACCTGTGTTGTTATTAACGAACGTCAATCTACTTGTTTTTATAAGTCAGTGGTAGAATCCCATGTGTACAGTTTTCTCAGGCTGGCGCCCCTCTGCACCTTGCGCCATGTGGTGAATATAAACAAACGACATTACGCACGCGGGGGTCCCATCAGCTGTGTTCGGTCGAGAGCGCCTGCGCCAGGTCAGCGTTTGTAAGTCGCCGCTCAGTTAGTGAGAGTGCGTTGTTGATGGCGGTAACCAGGCGGTTGTGTTGCTCGCGGGCTAGCGGGGGGCCTCTTCTAAGAGACCTGGGGGCTCGTTCCCCAGACACTCTGCTAGATATTACTGCCAAAATTGTAGCCGAAAATATTCCTTTTCAACGTATCGAAGAACGTTATGATCGTATCCCCGAACCTGTGCAACGGAGGATCATCTACTGGTCCTTTCCCCGGAACGAGCGAGATATATGCATGTACTCTTCTTTGTCGCGAGTGCCCCCAGTGAATTCGAGTGGTGAACCCCAGAACTTGTCTTTTTGCAAAGGATTAAAATTACTCGAGTCCGGTTGTGTCGATAACGTCCTTCAAGTTGGTAAGTCATTGCTAAAAAGTTCGCTGCCCACAGAGTACAGAAGCCCCTACTTCGATTATGCAAAATAATCAAACCCCGCTGTTCTCGATTTATTACTATCGCTCGAAGATAAATAAACGACATCAAAATTTTATATTGGCGAGTTGATAAGTGATAAGGTTTGTAATTATTGCTCGGGGTTCCTAGCCCTACCTGGCTAGCATCCTCTTATTTGTTTTCAAATATTTCTCGAAGCGAGTTTATTGACATGTGTGAGAGGTACCACTTTCAACTATAGATAATCTTATAAACAATTAAAATTGTTTTTTAAATCCAAACATCTACATGAATACAAACTTAAACTTAGATGTGACACGAATGGAATTCGTTTAAAGGATGTAAAGATAAATGTAGACAATGCACGTAATTTCCTCATTTCAATTAGTAATAGTTCAAACTCCAGTGCTTTATTTGTAATAGAATGAAAATTTTAAATCGTTAGCAGACCTATTTGTTTATGTTGTGAAAATTCCGTACCTATATAACGTAACACAAATCTATTTATAGATTTTCCTTTTATAAAAAAGTGCCTAAAAATAAACCTATACAACATTACTCGTATTTATTTGTAAACACTACTTTAATCAGCAACCTTTTTCTGTCTTGCTTTTCACGTATTTTAAAATAAATTGTAGAAACAAAATTCACGAACTCTTGCATATTACATTTTTAGTTGTATGCAGTTGTTCCGATTCAGAATTCAAAAGAATCTTCATCGCAGCTTTAGACCACCACTGTTAGGGCGACATGAGGTTGAATATACATGTCGAGAGTCGAGACCCTCTGGAAGAACGAGCAATCAGCAGGGTTACTTCCAGATGGTCGAAGAATAGAATTTCTTCCAAAAACATTTTGTATTCAATATTCGTGTAACTCATCGAGGAGTGATTTTAACGCTTAATAATTGCCTACCAATGAAAAAAATCTGATTGTAACAAGAATCTCAGAACTTTTGAAGCAGAAGTAGTACATACAATTGAACAAAATTGAAAAAATATCAAGGTAGGCACGACTCGAATGTTTTTAGTCCTTGACGAAACTCGAAAAATTTCGAGGCAGGTTTCACTCGAAACGTTTTCGTTTTCAAACCTTTGATGGTTTCTAGAAGTTGTAAAATAGTAGTTGTTTCGCAAAATTTTTTAAAAATTGCCATATTTTTGGTAATTTAGTTGAGAATTAATATCTAAATAAATAAGCAATTTTACGTCGGAGTGTTTTTCAAGTATTTTGTATAATACCAAAAAGTTTTTAGTCAAATTTTAGAAAACTTGATGATATTAAAATTTTTGATTTTCACCCTTGCGGTAAGGATCCACCTACTTTCATGTTTGGTCAGATTTTCTCCTTCAGTATAGGTCTGTGAGCCATGTTATTTGAGATTAAGGGACTTTACATCTACACTGATAAAACAGCCAGAATTTTTATTTTATTTTGCCTCTCAAGTCATAAGTCATATACGTGGACATTTGCAATAAAGTTTTGAAATACTTTCTCAGTCCGTGGTTTGATAAGAAGTTTTCGAAAATACGTAAGTTTGTGTTTAGCATATCGAGTTGCATTAACATCTTATGCCATCTCCTAACGATTACGTATATTATCTCAAACGCTCGATTTCACTTGGGCTTTTTTTTAACCCACACAATTGAATTAAAACTATTATAAATGTAATCAACTTTAAATGCATGTCCTGTTGAAAATTAAAATTTCATGTACAGACAAAATTGAAGTAAACTAAAGCGTTTACCCATGACTCATTCTTAGTCATGTAATAGTAAATAATAATCGAATAAATGTATATAAGTGGTTTAGTTTTTGTAAGTGATGTTCAGTCATGCAGGGGATGAAGAACGACTTCTTCATTTTTCGTTTTGATTTCTTCGTATACCTTTCTTTACTTTTTGATGCAATAATCTTATTGTATTGATCCAAAGCACAGTGCATTGGTTTCTGGTATGGTGCATTTAAATTAAATACGAATTTGCTTCGGTATTTCATTGCTTCAAACGATTGGCGGTGAGTGGAGATATATTTTATAAGAAACTTATGTTTTTGATAACGAAGAATATTAATTTCAGTTCAAATTTCTTTGTTTGTCGGCATATTGATGCGTACTTATTCTAGCATTTCTATAATAATTACGGAGTTAAAACCATATAATGATCTATATCGTAACTTTTTTATCTTTTGCGATATTCTGAAATGTTAGGGAGGCGGAGACCAAATAAAAACAACAAACAATTTCGAGTTCCCGCTACAGTCAACCTTTTGTGCACTGCTGGTATTACCGGAAAGGACTTCAATTTCAAGTTTCTCCAAATGGAACCACCTTGTAAATTAAAATATTTAAAAATAATGCATTTGGTCAAGTTTCACAAATTTATTTTATTAAAATATATACAATGTTTGACAATAGGTATAATAACGGTTCGGAGTTTTCAATATATACTACCTACCTACTTATGTTTTCCTGAAAGCGTATGCGAAACCTCAGTTCTAGCCTTCCACATATTTTCTTTTTGGATTCTGAAAATCATTTTGGATTTACTGTAAATATAATATACTATTGGGTGCACTTACACGGCTTTGGAGCATACGTTCCAGGCACGCGCACGCCAAAACTGTTCGATTTTGGTCGACAACCATAAATTCCTAGAACGCGTTCTCAACATGCACGTCTGGATTGCAGGTCTAGGGTCTACACTTGAAACCTTAAAATATGCAGCAGCACCAACCACTCGGGTTGGATGTGCCATGGTTGAACGCGCTAAGGAACATGAAGCATCTGACAAAGAACCGACTGTCAGTTGCATAAAGAAGTTCCGAGAATTCATGTATATGTTAGATTCGTCCGCCGAATCGCCGAAATAAATACGCAATCCTAGATCTGAGAAACTAAGCATGATCAATTGGCGAAATAAGTTTAATTTCGGCAATAGTGCACATGCAGCACATGATCAGTTGACGTAAATATTGTAACATGCGGCCACGGAGCAACAGTCGAATACTCAATACGGGATTTGATTAAATTGTGAAATCTATTGACGAAATGAAACTTATTTCGGCTATTGATCAATGATCATATTTATTGGGCCAGTCCTAGGGTTGCATATTTATTTCGGCAATTTGGCGGATGAGTCTAACATATACAAGACTCGATATGATGGACGGGTTTGATAGTTTGTTGCTATTCTGGATCATTCTAAATCAAGGTGTTTTTGTCATCGTTGTCAACTTATACGTAGTGCGCTATGCATATAGAGCATTGACCATTATGTTATTCTGATGTGTATAGTATTAATGACTAAATTGTATTGTTTCGTAAAATGATATTGAAACAATTTGAATGGATCATTTATTAATCATATTGTTTATTTGCCTTCATCACTGATCGTGCGCAAGCAAGAGAAGTCGTTGTCTGAAGAACGATTTTTGCTGGAAATTGTGTGTTGGTGTAGAAAGGGTAACTAGAGAGGACCCAAAAATTACGCTATTCGCTTCCTTTTTTAGCATCCATCGACTTTTGCGTATTCGTCTATAGCGTATTTGAAACAAGGCACAATTTTGTCCCTCTTTTCATTTAGTGTTCACCCGTTCTAAAATTTTTACACAAACTGATTGCTACCCTTTTGAAACCAATACATGCATTAACCACGCGTATGGTATTAGCGTTTTGAAACGAATATTTTCGAAAACTAAAAATACTGCGGTTTCGTCTAGTATTGGAGGCTTTAGGATATCATTTATATACACATTCCCGTTTCCAATTAAAGTCAATAGCTTTATTCGAGTCTTGTGAAAAAAAGTGATGGATATTAATGGTATTTGGCAGCATCACTACATATTAAATTTTGAATAGATCTAAATTTATTTTTGTTCTACAATGCAATGTTGTAATAACGTTCAAATATAAAAAAAGAATTTCTTTGTGCTATTTTCTGAAGCTCATTTAACACTTAACAATGTTTTTTTATATAATACACCAATAATTAGAATAATTAATTGTTATTGAGTTTAGTTGTTTAGTGTTCGTTTAAACTTGAAACCCGATTTCTTCATTAAAGTTCGTTGTGATTTTAGTCGCTATTTTAATTTCATGGCTACCCTCTGTTTCTATATAGTCACTCGAAAGCTCGTCATTTTGTCGAAGCTAGAAAAGTTTGGCAATGGAGCTTTTCGAGCAATGTGAAGCAACACGAAAACGTATCATTTTCTAATTAATTTCAAATTAAAATGGGCTAAAAGAAGATTACTTCTCGATTACGTATAGCAAAGACCCCAAAGACTAAATAATTTTAGGTTGAATCTCGTATACGTTTTAGTGGCACATATTCGATCGACCCTACCTATTATGGTCGGGCCCCCTGCTCAATAAACAAGTGGTCGGACTGTCGGTCGGTCGGGTCTAATATTTTTTGCCGAACCAGCATAAATCATGTAGAGGCCGATATTTACGATGTACGCCGCTATGCAATTATATAAATGAGAATTCCGACAATTTATTCCTTTTCTTGTTTATAATACATATGTGTGGTGCCTCCGTAGTTTTTGTTACCGCTGGATTCGGTATCACTTATCAAGTTCAACTTGGGTACCTCCCTTATTTAAATTGAGTTTTGTGGGCAATTCTTTAAGGTTATCGGGTTTGAAGGATGGTAGGTGTGTAAAATGCATTAACTTCTTATAGAATTACAATCATTAATTTTCTTTTGAAACTTTTCTTTTAATTTTATTGGAATTTGTTTTATACCGAGCAATTATTTGGAGAGAAAAATAATTCTTTTTTCTTTCCACTTGTTTCTCGTTTCTTTTATATATAAAATTTTCTCGTTATAATTTAATTGTTTCAATAAATACGTCGAAAGGTTTTTTATTTGAAAGGTGAATATTAATTTTATTTCATTTTTCTTTTGTCACCTTTATCTGACGTTTATATTTGTTCACTTACTGCCCGATCCGGGCTCACTTTTCATAATATAATGGTAACGACTTTTGTCGTAACTTATATATATTATGTATGTTGGAATAATTATTATACAGTGGGGGTTTCCTGTTTTTAAACTCTTTTTATCACCCAGGCAGGGTTCACTAACTCAATTATCTAGTTAAGGCTCGAGGATGAACTCGCGGTGAACTTTAAATTTGACCAGTGGAGGTAAGACGAATTAATATTGTAAACATGTATACAGTTTACTATTTTGCATATATTTAGAAATCACGTTTTTCTACAGTTCATTAGCTTGTCCTTGCAGCGTTGGAGTTGGTAAATAATACAATATGATGATAAATAAACTAATCGACATCCATGTAGTTGTAGTTTATTGAACAAATACACGCTTATAGCATTTTTCTATACTTACCGAAAAAATAAGTGAACAATGAATTAACGATTTCTGGAATGACTGCTTTATATCCCATTTTTCCATTCGCGATCGAAATTATCGACGATAGTTTTGAAGAACGAGTAGGAGGCTTTAGAGATTTAACAGTACATCCACATAGGTACGTAACCGGAACATCTGAAAAGTCACTCTATAAAGGCACTCCCAAATATTACCGCATTCCAAAAAGGTACAGTTTTGTTTACTAATGATCGCTTATGGAAAATTATGGCACGAGCCAAAATTAGCGTTACGATTTAAAATAAACTCGATGCACATCTCACCGTCTTCCCCAACAAGTCATAACTTGTATCTTGTATCAACTTTTATGTTTTAAATTAGTTAAAAATTTGTTTATCGATTGATAGTCCAATTCAAAAGTTGTTGATAATTTAAAGAAATCAGTTACGTTCTTGAAAAACTAATCTACTTCTACTCGCACTATTTAAATTTTCAACTTTTTGCGTTATTTAGTTGTAATTTAGAAGTTGCGGACTTTGTAAAAAAATTTCCGTAATTTGCTCATTGTGAGTAGGTAATCAACGTAGCCTTTCAAATTTTATACTTCTCACACATGTAACAGCATCATAGATGAGGCACTTCTACCAAAGAACCTCTAATTTGGCAAGCAATTCAATGCAACCTAAGTGCAGCCTGCATTCTTGAGTCTGCCTGAATGACCCACGAACAAAGACTACCTCCATCCAGCCAGACCTTGTATAAATGACGACTACTTATTTCACGTCGTTCTATAGTCCGCCTTAAAAACGTTTGTTCCATTTTCTTCTTGTTATATTTTCGATAAAAAGAATTATACGTGGGTACCGTTTGCTTTTATTTTTTAAATTATACCAGAGTGAGGTATTTTGATATTTCGTTGCAGGATGTGTAAAAATCGATTAGAGGTATAAAACAATTTTGATTCGGATCTTTGATAATACTCATTGTTTTTTTAATGCACCGATTATTTCGACCAAATTGTTTTTGGTGACCTTAAGTTTTAAATTATGTATATTTTTGATTGAGACAGCCCTCATCAACTTGCACATAAACAAGTTGAAACGTTCAGTTCTAATTTTAAAATTCCATTAAAAATATATTTGGGATTGCTTTTAAAACTGGTATATGGCCAGGTATCCGACCTATCAACCCATTTTACAAGACGGTAAGGTGGTTATTATTAATAGCCAAATCTGGTTGTAAAAAGGGAAAATTATCTTCGTCTAGTTATTTTGTTGCGTCATAATAGAAGCGAGTATGGCTTTAGAGTTCGGGGTATCTGTTTTACAAATAACAAAGCTTATGGAGATGGAGCAAGACTAATTTCGGAAAAAAAGGAAAAATTCAAAAAAAATAATTCTGCCCACTGCACTATCTTCATCGCTGCACAGTTTGATATTTGATAGATCGTTATGTTTTACGCCTTTGATGACTTACATTAATTTTAAATTTTAGAATAATTTATTAAAGAAATCGCATCCTTTTCAGCAGGCACGCAACTAGATCATTTTTTGGGGGGTGGGGGACTCGCCGAAAACTGGGTTGGCCACAAAAATATAGTTATGTTTATGTTAGTAGATTTTAACATCGTATCGAATTTTCATAGAAGCGCGGTTTAACCTTATTACTTCATGTCAAGACCGTAGTCGAGGGAGGTAAGATCAACGTAGTTTGAACCCTTCCCAAAAATTTTCAGAGCTCCGGAGAAAGCCATTGATAAACTATTCAAAAATAGTTCTTCTCTACCAATTTACCGGATTAGTGCTCGCTTTACTATGAAGCTGCCCCCCGCAGATTTTCCTGCAATGAGAAATCCATAGAGAGAACCTTTTCCCAAAATCCTTCATTACTGTTAGGCAATATAGGTGTCCAAGAGGACCCTGCATGTATAGACTGCAGACTATGCGAAGAAAGGATGAATCTACTCGACGCTTTTTAAGCAGATAGCAGATGCCCAGTTTTGCGGCACTAAGAGAGTTTGAGGGAGAGGTTGTCTAAAAGTGAAGCATTAGTAACGGAAGGGGGTGTTACTCAGGTACACGTCAGGGTACTCTCAATTTTCACTATTACGAACTTCTTTATGCAACTGACAGCTTGTTCGTACCCTGGCAGTTTCATGTTCTTTCCTCGTTCAGTCCTTCCACTTATTTTATTTTTTTATGGTGTAATTAACCCTCAGCCACGAACACGAACATATTTTCAGCAAGACGCTCTAACCATGCTATATCCGAACTGTTGTCTTCAGACTGTTTTTGATGACTTATCTTTTAATATTCTACCCGCAGAGATGTTCAATGAAATCAATAGAAAAATTGAATCGAAGGATAGAAGAAGACCAAGAAGAATAGAAGGAATTCATTACTGATGTGTTTTTCTGCTGGTGGTAAAGTCACCAACACCATTTCAAACCGAAACCATTATAATTCTCTTTCTTATTTTCTTTCGGGGGCGAAAGCAGTTAATTGCAAAAGTATTACCAATCATTATACGAGTACATACGGGGAAGCATCAGTAATAGCTGTTGCTTTGCAGCTGTTCGGTAAATTTGTTAACTAATTAAATAGCAATAATAGTAATTACCAACCCTTGTTTTTAATGACAAAATAAACATTTAAATATTTTTTTGTTTATCCAACTATTACAAGTAATAACTTTACCAGTTTCCTTCCATCTTGATCGTTAAAATTGTTCAAATATTTTTCTTCGCGATCTATATAGTGCTCGTTCTTAATAAAACAGAACAGTTTATTTTGCGAGTACAAAGATATCGTCATATATTTTCTTTCTAAATATTGCCACAAATTGAAATTTATAATTGGTAATTACAGTTGTGTTTGTCTAAAAATATTGCGACAGGCTATGTAGGGCTTTGTGCTGTGGTTATCGATGTAAACGTTTGTTAGTCAAGGTTGAATAATATTTGTTATTTAATTAAATACCTGCATCTTTAATATTAATGTTCGTGTTTTTCATAAATTTAAGTCGGCTGCTTTTTCCAAGTCATTCTTTACCCTTGGGTGGGTTAGGTATAGCCTGTTGTAGCTCATAGCCATCTTGATAGCTCCTATACATTAATCAATAAATGTCTTATATATAAAAAGTTTTCGTTTTAGTAAAACTCCGATGTTCTGTGAGACATTCCGTATAAGAAAAATTTTAATGGTAAATTTTTGGATGAGCTCTAATCATCTCTCTTTTACATCTAGTTAGTCGTTTACTTATTATTATACAAGTTGGTCTAAGTACACGTGTATAACTTTGTATAAATGGTATATATGGTACTTAAGTGAAAACTATTTAAATTTTATGAGTTAGTTGATAGTTCAAGTTTTATGTAAATTTATTGCTGAACGATATCAATTGCCCCTAATCTTGAGCAGGATACAATCACAAATTATCGTAAGAAACAATTTTATTGATACGCTATTTATGGAATAACGAAGGAGTACTATTTATTTTTCCGTTATCAAATACTGAAGATTGATTTTAATTACCTGCCATGTTTAAGATTCTCTTAAAATAGACACCGCGCCGTCACATTTCTATAAAAGGCTGTTTAATCAGTTCTAATACTGTAACTGTAATAGTGAAACACGAGGAACGATTTAAATATCACTGAAGAAAGACATTTCAGTGGATGATTATGCTTTCAATTCGACAGGCAAACCTGAAAAACAGTGTATACAGTACACTCTATACAGTTCACACAGTACCCACGGCCAACACAAAATCAATTTTTAAAATTCTACGACTGCTTAGGGTTTTGCATTGACGTAAAATATGTAGAGCGTAATAATAAGCATATAAGCTGGGAATACGAGTAATGCCTATCACCTATTATGCACCTGAAGTCTTTGTATAGTTTGTGGTAGAACTGTAAGAACTTTTTTGAGTCAAACAGTATCGCTTGATTTTTTAATATTCGAATAAAATTATCTTAATGTTTTTAATAAATTGCACTTTATCTGCATGAAAAAGCGTTTAATCAATGTTATTTGTGAAATTTGTGCTGTTATTGCTTCGATAAATAAACTTGAATGAACTGAATATATCGAAATAAAACGACATTTCTACAATTACAAATAGTTATTATGTTAGTCAAGTACAATTTTATATAACCTTCATTCTGCTACTTAAAACTACATTGTCGTTAATCTTTTTAATAGAAGAGGTATTACTACATTTCGTTGTTTATAATCAACGACTGTAGGAATTATCATTGATTAAAAATTTATTTAGCCAAGTAAATACACAGTTAACAATTATAAACTAATAATTCATTCAACAATTGTTCTGCCAAGGTAGTTACTTTCTTCTGTTATAGTATTGAAACACTTCTATTGTTATAAAATTATATTTATACGAACCAAATAATTATTTAAAATTAATTTTGTACGTCATACATATTATGTTTTAATGTTTTATACATAAACACCTTTAATGTACTTCATTTCTATGAATAGGTAAGGTAAATCAAATTAGCCTTGCGAAATGCATACCAACATAATACATGTATGCTCATTTGCTCATTTATAGAAGTTAACATTTTAATTTTTTCCTAAAGCTTTTACGCTTTTGTTTTTTTATAAAAAAGTTATAATTACTCGTTTTAAACTTTTATGATATATAGGTAGACAATTTACCTTGATCTAATTATTGTGCTCCTTTTCGCTCGGTAATCGTTTAAATCGTAATTATTACTTTGATAAGCACGACTCGGGTTATTTAAACAATTTGTTGCTTAAAACGTGTGCTTGCACACGCATTATTGCGTTTTAGGTTTGCCAATGGTTAAATTGTTGGAAATTCTAGTGATTGTTAGGGGAAAAAATATGAACAGGGAACGTGCGTCCTCCAGCGTTTACTTTACTAGGTACAAACGTGTTGAGATATTAAATAAATTTATTTGTTTCATTAGAAAGCGCTACTATGGAATAAAAATAAAAACGAAAACAATCAAATGGAATGTTCAGTATGTTTGTTCCTCACCAGCTGTAACTGGTCGCAGTGTTTTCTCAGCAACCACTGTTAGTTGTATACCACGTTCGATTTTGGTAGTGTTGCTTTGAAAACTTGTTTCAGTACGTTCTCGATGAATTTAATTTCTGAGACGTCTTCAAGATGTAACCTCGTCTTCCAATCTAGCAAAAAAATATTTAGCTATCTGACTGAAATGACTCGTGTGAGTACAGTCATCCACCAATCAGGTCTCATATCGAATTTTCGGAAGTTAATTCAGTGTCAGTGGCTGAAAAACTGACAAGACTAGCAATTACCAATAATATCGACCTAAAACTTAGCCGGAATTGAAATCGAGCTTGATGTAGATTCTCTTGTTTGGTTGTTGTTTTACATATTGTCGGTACAATAATAATAATAATAATAATAATAATAATATCTATTGGACCTAATATTTATAAAAATGAAAATAATTACGTATCTCCTACCATCAGAAATCAAAACCACTTAAGAAAAGCTTTTCGATTCATTTCTTCAGTTTTCCATCGGAAAACTTTTTGCTCAGTTAGATTGGATGCTTATAAATTTGCAGCTGTTTGTCTAAGAATTGTGGGATTTTGAAAATTAATTCTTGGAAATTAGTAATTTCAATGATTGTCGTAAGTCGTAATCTATGACCGACACAATGAAGTATTTTTTGTTTCCTCTTCTCATTTTTTTCTATTGCTTTTCTTACTTCCATTAGCTGACCCATACATGATGAAATGTACATATATTTACAATTTGGGTGTTAATAGTTGGACTACAGCATGACACATAGTGAATTTTGAAATAGTATAGAAATCTTAGCGGCAGTTTATATACCAAATCCAGTTTACATTACACAGCTATGCTATGCTCTCTTCTGATGGTAAAGTCGACAGCTTCGGAGCGACATACCTATACCATTGCGTGATATGATTTGTGACAGGCAAGTTGTGATAGTTTGTTGTAAGGAATAGCGTATTTATTTTAACGCCTGCTTCAACGGCACAGGTTATATACAGACGGAACCTACAGCTTTAGGTGGGTTCCGAACCAACCGGGACACGGCATTTGATTTGAAAAATCTAGTGGTGTAAGCGAGTTTCGAACCGAGTAGTACATCCAGATTTAAATCCGATGCTCGGCCACCCTGGCCCCTATATTTTGAAATGTATGTTCAGTTAACCTCCATTCCTCAATTGTTTTCTTGTCTAGAAGGCATGCCTTTTTTGTACAGACATCATACCATATCAGACGAATGTAACTTTTTGTAGTTTTTTTTTGCGTTATTTGTATTTCTTGCAATGTTTATTCAGTTCAGACCCTAAACCTGCGGCTACAGGTACCTCCTAACGGTGTTTTGTTGAAATATACACATGGTTTTTAAATAGAAATTCTTTAGAAGTTCTTGGATATTAAAACAAAGCAAAAAAAATAGTTTCGCCAGCGTGCCTTATTATCTCGCCCTTTAGCTCTTGAATTGTTGCTGGCTTAATGGCATAGACCTCAGTTTTGAGATAACCCCAAAGAAATAAATCGCACGATCTAGGTGGCCAATTGGCATCGCTGTTTCGCGAGAAGTTCTCGCGAACTTCTGGTGCAACAAAGCCATTGTTGCATTCGTTGTGTGGTATGTGTAGCCGTCTTGTTGAACCCACATCATATCGTCCACATCCATATAATCCAATTCGGGCCATAAAAAGTCCGTTATCATGGTACGATAGCGTTCACCATTCACAGTAACAGCATCGCCGACATCATTTTTGAAAAAACACGGTTCAATAACTCCTCCAGCCCAAAAATCACACAAAATAGTGACTGTTTGCGGATGCATCGGTTTCTTTCGCGATCTCTCTTGGGTTTTCATCGACCCAAATGCTACAATTTTTGTTTGAACTCCCATTTTCATAATAGACTTGGATAATTTTCTAGTGGATAAGCATCTATACATGGCTAAAATTGTTAATGACTGTAGATGGCTGATGCCAATATGCATGAAACAATTTTTTTTACGTTCAGATTTTATTCACCACTCACATGATAAAAGTCTTATTAGCCCACCCTTTATTTAGTGCCTAGATGTACTATACTACATAATGGTACAATTATGTATTATGTAGTTATGGAAAGCAAATCTAATCTAAGGAACGGGAAGGCTCGAATTCCCTTATGATTTTTAGAATATAACGAGGAAGAAAATTAAGTTATTTCTCTACAACTCAACTAACCGAGACGTTAAGCCATTCTTATCGATCGCAATTGTAATCAAACAACAAAATTTAATTTTAGACAGAAAGAAACCGAATTGCGAAACTACACATTAATGTAATATACTACATTAATAGTATATACTTGTATATCAAAAATACATAAATTATCGTGGTGAAAATTAGAAATGTTATTAACAAGCACATAAGTGCTCTGAACTAGAAGTATCTAATGCGGAAACATAACTTGAGATAGAGACTCTAATATGAGACCGTCTGGCTAACGTCGCGACAAAATCGTGGAATAAGTTGTCTCTTTTTTCAATAGCAAAAGTAGTAAAATCTGTCTGATTACTGATGTACAGTTTAATTTACTAAGAATGGGAAGACGGAGGTATAAAGTTAAAACGATAAAAGAGAGCAAATTGATCTTATTAAAAGATGAAAAAGTATAAATAATTATATCGTCCACTTTTTTTTGTATAAAACGTAAAACAAAACAAAAATTTGTACTTTTACGTGATACATCTGCTTGTTGGTTTTTCTCGATTGTTTGGGATTCGAAACTTGTCGTAAAGATAATTGGGGACTAACAGGAAGGGAGGATGTTCCGTTTCTTTTACACCCACCGCATCAACTGGACGAGAACAATCAACTTTCATATTTCCTCTGTTTTGCTTTTTCGGCCAGGGGCGGATTCAATCAATTTTTTAAAAAATAAAATGGCAGTTTTTCCCAATTTAAAGTTCTTGCGTTAAATTAACTGGTTTATTGCTTTGAAAGAGAAATTCCCTCTAAGTTTTAATGTTCGATTTTAAGAAATTATATTATGCTACTTCAGTTGTATAAGCTACCATTCTTTACCAAATTAATTTCTTGGCATTAAAAGAAAGTTGTAATTAATTATAATTTGATAATGCAAAATAGTACTAACTACTAGACACTGATTTAACGCCCCCTATTTAAAATGGCGTAATATATTACTAATGTGTTCGTAAATATTATGCTATTGATTATTATATTTAAATGCAGCTGTTGTGTTGGTAACATTTGGTATAACGTTCAATTTAATTAAGAAACGGGTCTTGTATATTAATCACAATTTAATAAAAAAAAATTGCCAAGTTAATTTATAAACTATAAACTACCGGTTAGTTTTTATCTCTCGCAGTGTGGGAAAATCGCAGCTTTAGAAACCAAGAAATTGATTTATTTTTACGAAGACACACTTCGGAGTCGCGTGAATGAGCCAATAAGGTATGAGTAATGTAAGTACTTGCTTATATTGAACCAATAGGAAAAAATTATAAGTATCGAGAACTTTTCGAACATTTTTTTGAGAACTCGAGTAACTCTTTCGACGCTTAGACAAGTTTTTTCAGAATCTCGTTACTCATTTGTTTCTTAATAGGATGCCTGCGTTTTTTACTTTTTCTCGAAAGCTTCTTCGGGTTTCAAGAAAGATGGGTGAGCTGAAATGAGTTAGTTGGTTTAGCTTGAAAGTTGTAATGCCGATGGATAGTTTTTAATGAAACGTCTTCATTTTGAGTATTTTTTTGGACTGGGAAATTGAGACCAAACAAAGAGAGCTATCGGGAAAAAGAAATAGTATACAACACAACAGCAGTTTTAAAATACATAGTAAAATACAAATACATAAATATTCGCTTTTCAACGTAGTATCTATTTTTTGCTTTCATTATTTATATCTCGTATACTGTTTTATTTCTTGTATTATTTTTCGTGCTAAAAATTGGTATTATTATACAACATTTACACAATAAGATCTTTAATTTACGCTCCAAAGCTACTTTAAATTTATGAACAATAGATACTAATCATCATAATTTATAATAAAACCAAATATCTAACTTTAAAATTATAATAGCTCGAAAAACTTTCGAATACAGGAAGTGTATCGAATTAAATATTAATATATTACAATTAATAAATATTAGATCTAATGATGAAATTGATATAGAAATAGAAAACTTTGGGTTTTTAGAAAGCAAGAGTATATAGAAATAGAGAGAATAATTTGTTTTTTTAAGAATATTTCTAATGCATCAGTCCCGTTGCGTAATCTTACGATTAGGAAAGTATAATTAATTACGATGTCTGTATTTTTAGTCTTTGAAAGAGATATTGGAAAACCAAATGGACGTACAGTTAATTGGGTATATTGTTTATTAAACACATGTTCTATAACTATATAATAAATTGATAAAACGCTTCTGTACTTGTACTCGAACTATTAAATGTACAGTGTGTGCTCGCTCTACGGATTGTTGTCGGAATAGGCGTACGTTGTACGTGTTCGCCAATCAAAATTGACCACTACACACTAGAACTAAATAATAAAAACAAATAGAAGACTATAATAATAAAAGGAACTGATTTTCGACGTATAAAACGTTAGGATTAATTAATAAACGACAAAAGTTACATACAAAAACACAAAATTACAAGTAATAACCGAACAAAAACAAGGTGCTAATTAGCTAGGGTACTTACCTGCATTAAATAAGCTCGTTGGACGCGTTTTACCCAATAAAAAACCAGTCGCAATGGGTGCTAAGTGCTAAGATCAAAGTTACAACTGCATACTCGCATCAGTGAGTGCTGAAATAAACTCGAACTATTCGCAATGAGTAATGAGATGAGACTTATTTAGTGGTGCTGGTGGTAACTATCCTGCTACCTGCACAAGGGGTAGGCCGTCTCTACAGTTGTGGGGAAATATCGACTCGTGCCTAAAAAGTAAAGTATAAACTACAAAAAATTTCTAGTCTGCGTTCTGCACGCCGTTCCCGATTGGTCTCATATTAGTCCGGGGGGCAGACAACACTTTGACTAAACAATAAAGTACAAAATTTTTAACTATGCAGGATGAAAGAACATTACAAATGAGTAATAAAACATAAAACTGACCTTCTACCTATTAAAAGTGGCAGCATTAACTTGGGTGAGGCTCGAGAGATGTGGATTTTGACTTGTTTTTCTATTTTTTGATTATAATTCGAAAACTACGCACTTGAGAAAAATTCTGATATACAAAACTGAAGTACAATTAATTTTCTACAAATGGTATCTCTTGTTTTTTTTTCTCAGGTGAACGATTTAGGCGCGTTAAAGTTAAAAAGTTCAAGAATTGGCCCAAAAACCAAATCGCACAAATTTGCTACAAATTACTATCTCTCTTGGATTTTTTTCGTCAAACGAACAGTATGTTTAGTATGTCAGGGTGGTTTTGGGTGGTAAAACTGAACCATGTAGGTTACCTGAAAATTTTTTATTTCCAAAAATTGCCATTTTTGTCTGCATCTTAAAAGTTGCTGCATTAACTTGAGAGCGGCTAGAGAAGGGTAGGTTTTTGCTCTTTTCTCAGTTTTTCTCTCTTATAACTTCAAAATTGTTCTCTTTTGAAGAAAAGTCTATGTAAAAGTAAAATAGATCAAATTTCCTACAAAATACACCCTAAAAGTTTTTTCTTCGGGCGAACGGCTTAGGTGCTAGAGCGCGGTAAAGTTTGACAAAAACACTTTTTTTTATCGCCTATATCTTGAAACTATGCACCTTTAGTGAATATGTTTCTAAACACAAGTGGATATTAATTGCGGTTTAACTATCTGGAAATCTGGCAGCCCTATAATATGAACTTGAAATTGTTCGTTATTACCAGTATACCTCATCCTCAAATTTCAAATTAGTATCTCAAAAGATAAAAAAGCTAACGTATGCGCCCAACTAATTATTTTTTTCACTTTTCAATTTTAGAAAACTTTTCGTTCTCGAGATATTATGCGAATGTTACGTATAAAAAAAGTCTTATATTTATCACCCCCGAAAGTGTTCGGTTAGCATTTATATGTTTCTGTAACTGATCCTGCATGTGAATTGTCGTCAAGACTCCAATTTCGAGCTACGTCAATTTAAAAACATTACGTTTTTTGCTTTCCGACTTTATGGGTTTGCTCTCAAAAGTGCTCGAAATAGAAGATCCAACTACATTAGGTACTTTGAAATAAATATAAATTTTGTTCCTTGAGAATTTAACGCTTTCAAGTTGTCGTGTATTACTGCACCGTGATATAAACTGCAACATACCCATGTCACCTAGGAATTGCTACAACAATAATATCGAGCATTTGTTGGCGTTTATTTTAGAAATGATTTGATTGTGGAAATGGCAATCTTAAGATTATTCTCAAGGAACAAATTTAACGTTCTCATAACTGGTAAAAGACATAAATTTTTAGCTAAAGTGGATAATTATTTTTGGTTATATCTTTAATCATGCTCTAACGCCAAAGTATAACATCCCGGTGATATGTGAGCATGAGTCAGAGGGGTATGCCACCCTTGGTGGTGTTAGTGAGGATTACGTAGTCACCCCGGCAATAAAGCTGGCAGGCGTGCTTCATTTTGCATCCTTCCAACTCTCCCTTGTGTCCTTTATACGTTCGCGGGATATAGATTTAACTTATATAAGGAAGATCTTCTTAGCGTATCTTACAACAATTTAATCATACCATTCCGTTTTTTTAAACTAACCATTATTACTAAATGTGTTAACTCGAGCTTCAGTATTGCTCTTTATTGTTACTTTATTATTTTTTTCGCGTAACGTGCCGAACTTTGATTAAAGCGTTAAATAATTAACAATTTCATTATCGAATAGTTAGCACTCGAATGCTACAATTGAATTTCTGTCGCTTTTTAAACGGATTAAATATTTTAATAATAAAATCAATAGTCGCAGTCGTTCACAAATCAAATAATACAGTAATATTGCGCGCGTGTTGTCGACATGTAAAAATGGATTTAACTTTCAAAATGTTAAAGCGGCAGTGGCACAAACCCCCCCGTTTTAATAATAATCTTTTATGCAGATTGTGTGTGTTTTTTGCTTCATTTTATATTCGTATTTATTAATATTTTAAATTTAAAGAAGCTTTCTGAATTCAATATAAACTTTTCCTAAGGACGGATTGTGAGTTCGTTCTTAATTTAATATACCGCTTGGTCACTTATTTAGTAACATTAGATCGTTTCTTTCATATTATTTCGATTCTCTATCGAATTTTCTGTACTTTGACATCTCGTGTATTTCTTCTCAACTTTCTGATTGCGTACATTGACGTCTGGAAGCGGCTATTGCCCATGTATGGGACCTACAGTCCATAGAGGATCCGAACTACTACTTTGGGAAGCTTCAGGCTGCATTTAGCTCTATGGTTTGTCATTGCCTTTCGAAATATGACTCATTTAAGATTTTATGATAATTTTTTAATTTATCCTTTTCATCGGATGAAAATCTAAGGAGACTTTTGACCATTTTTATAGCATTTATATAAACTTTTTTCATAATGGCCTCTTCAAAACGTGATGCCGTAGAAAGCTCTGAAAATAAGTCTCTAATACTAGTTTTCCAAATTTCCAGTGAATTGGCTTTGAAAGATCTCATTGTTTCTGCAGCGTTCATTTCTTATAACCCTATAACGCTACCTTTGTTCACTTTTTGTAAGAAATGTCGTCTTTAAGAGAAGTTTTTTGATAACAAGCTTCCATTTCCACTGGTGGAAGGGCTAAACAGTCATTCAAAATATTATTTATTTTTCAAAGCCGCTTTTTAAGCTTAGCGAAGTAATTTCGGCAAAATAATAGTAGGTGGTACATCAGTTGAATATTTCTTACTAAAATAATCTCATCTGCTAATCAAATCTTAATCACGTATTCCCTTATTTATAAAGGAGGGTTTACTAATTTTGCTTCAGGGCGCCGAGGGTATGGACAATGCAGCTCTTGTGTCGCCAAGGAAAAAATTAAATATGCATGTGAGAGGGGTGTTATAATTGAGAGTAACGAAGTCACTGTGTGGATGATGGCTGACAACGGAGTAGTTTTAAATTAACGTATACCGATATTATACAAGGTTTAAATGGTAGTAGAAGAGTGTTTCCTAAATAGGGCTTTGTAATTCCCAAGATAATTATTATACGCCTGAGTCTATGCTTGTTATTAGACTGTTATGGATTTTACAAAAGTTAAAAGCTAGCTGTGTACTGCGTATGGACCACCTGGGGACCAAGATGATGCGTAGCATCCTACAAATTGGATGGCTCGAGATTTGATGGGCCCAGAGAGGCTTCTTGGAGGAGACACAATGGGCCCGAATAAGTGTGGCCTAAGTGTTCTAAAACCATAATTCTAAATTAGTAGTAGCACTAGAAATTTAAATGTGTTCATTAAGTGAAAAGCGAACCAACCAAGCTATACAAATTAATACCAAGTTTTGTGGAAAATGTTGAACAGTAGGTAACCATCAAAGTGATATTCTGCCGTATTGGGTCTGCCATTTTGAGTTTTTGCAAAATTTGCTTCTGTCAGTCGATTAATGACCGTGCTCTGATGAACGCCGTTGCTGCTGCTATACAGCCACCGTCACCGTACCGGCATCCTGTTAATAAGGTCGAACGATGAAGTTTTGAGGTGATATCGATCGATCAGTATTTATTTAAGAAACAAACGTCGTTTACGCGGAACATTAAGAAAAAGTGTCCAAGGTGAACCTCGTAGGAGGTTCGCCGAACCACAGTTTGAAAACTGCGTGTTAAATAATTTCTATTACCTCCTCTTTCGTGTACAGGTGATGGTAACTAACGCTAAGGTCAAGAGATGTTATTGGTTATGAGGTGAAGAATTTGGCGGCTTCCTGAATGCTTTCGTCGTCGCTCAGAGATTGGCATTAATTTTAATTGTTAAAGGAAGGAAGGAGGTTACTTCATCTTCATTCTTCCTCTATGTTTTGTACCGTAAATAAACCGAGACGGGAATCGATTTTATTTTAAATGCAAGACCTTTGACTTCCATTAGGTAGATCGATGAAATAGCCTATACATTTGACATTCATCTTTTACATTTTTTCTATTTTGAATTGCGTGTTTTACTCTAAATTATTTTTATTTAAATCGATTGAAATTAAAAGGCGTTATATAGAGCTGTTCCAAGACCATCGTATTTAATCGAATAATTACCGATGCTTGACGTCAATTGCAAAATAGCCACATGAATACTCTGTAATCGGTCTCATATTTTTTTTAATTCACCGGAAGAAATAATGGTATAGTCGGCCGATTTGTGTGATCAGTCGCCATTCTGGCGTCTACCTAAGCCATCAAAAGTCACTTAAAGAAGAACTCTTTTTTTATTTTTACCACATCGTTTAAAATTGGGATCCTGATAGTAATGCTCGAGGTGGTGGTGGTATCTTTTTGTTTTCAACAACCTATACGTGGGGTTGTAGGTAGTTTTCTTCTTGGTAACAAAGTAATTTGCCAAACCTTTGTTTCGAAATAATCGATGATTGATGACCTTAGTACAGTTTCCGTTAATTACTAAGGTGTAGCTTCTTTTTATCAAAATGCTTACGTTTTAAATTTAAAAAAAGATACGTGCGTAGCTGTAAGTTCAAGTTAAAAGCTCAAGGCACAACTTCTTATAGGTACGAGGTACGAGACTATATAATTCAGAAGCTGGTTGTGAAGCCCCTCAAGCTGGTATTAAATAAAAACAGGGAATTACTTCGACAATTCTTAGGGTTGCTCTAAATTTATTTAATTCTTTCGTTTTCAAGTTGTATGGCGATGGTGGCAAGAACATAAAGATGTCTGATTATTGTTATTAAGTTCGAAACCGGCTTTTGTGTCTGTCTGACGAATAAAATTACTCCAATTTTGAATGGTTAAGATAGAATTTGGCGCCGTTCTTCGTTACAAAAAAGTTTACGGAAGAATTATATTTTATACTTACGTCTTACGTATGGAGAAAAACTTGTTGATTTTATTTGGATATAATTG
Source organism: Malthinus flaveolus (assembly GCA_950108345.1). Lineage (NCBI taxonomy): Eukaryota > Metazoa > Arthropoda > Insecta > Coleoptera > Cantharidae > Malthinus > Malthinus flaveolus. Next base: position 67,774,645 of record OX467285.1, read on the forward strand.
AAACTAGTTGGTACAACTGTAAACAACTCTGTGTGCGTTAAAACCGTTGGGAAATTTGGGAGTCGAGTTTAATAACAGAAAAACTTGGAAATTGTGATATAAGATGTTGTTGTTCGAGTGCTTTGTTGCCCGTACTGTTATATCGAAGCTAAATGAAGATTATGTGATTAAACAGAAACACTGCTGTGTGTATTTACTCAAATTGAATTTATTGCTATTGTTTAAATAAGGTACTGAGAATTTATTATTTTCAGGTCGGTATTTGGTAATATACGAGTTAACTTCAAAGAGTTTCCGGAATTGAAGCTTACTGTTTCAAATAGGCTAATCGAGACGGAGAAATGGCTGCGTACTGCGACAGATAATATCGTCAATACATCACGAGGTTGCAAATGGCTGGCTTCACTTTCTTGTTTCCTCGCCAACTGTATAGCAAAAGCAATTTGTTTATCTGACGTACTGTGTATGGCACCAAATGTAGTGTTTTTCTTGAGAATTTTACTCCAGATACATTAACGTTGCTTAGGAAAGCATATAGTATACCTAACCTAAGTGTCACGGCAATGAAAAAATATGTGTTTTCCGTGGAGACCGTTGTAGAGTATTGACTATGATTTCTGTAGCTGACATTAGTCACATTTTCACGATAGAAGTAAATCTGCTGTTTGATACTGATACGACTGGAATTGGAGAGGACAGAAAAAAGTAACGTTTGGTCATATTGGTGGTTGCATGGATGCTCCCCAGTTTACGAACTTTTTGAAGCGACCTCGTAAATCAATAAATTGTGTTACGCATGCCTTTCTGAGAGAAAGTCACCAATATAACTTCCTAAAGTTGCTAAATTGTCTCAAATCAGCCCCGTTAATAAAAGATAATTGAAGCGAAAAACATTGGAAAAATTATTGCGATTTCTGGCGATTTTTAGAATAAAAATGCAAATCTACCATTTTGGTCTAAAGTCACATTTTGGACACGTACATGAGTGGATTATTCTTCGAAAGGCGAAACAAAGGATCATTACATGCTATTGTTCACGCCATTGACACCCAAATTACCGTTTTGTGTTAAAAATCCTGACTTGCAAATGCAGGATGGCGTATAAACCGCACTTTCATCCAACTACTGCAGTAGATCTAATGGATATTAATTATCTATATATTTTTAGTCTGAAATTTAAATATAATTATCGTCAATAATTTGTAATTGTGAATTAAAGCGGCTAAAATGTAAAGTGTCATTATCTGGGACAGTTTCCTTTTGCTTCTGTGTTCTTTCTATTCGTGTTCGCTTATTTCTCATGATGCCAACCCTCGACCTCGCTACACTTGTGGATTCCCCACGCTTCATTGCCGACAGCAGGCTAATCCCCAGTCTTCCCCTATTTCACTGCAGTGTTGTAGTTGTGCCGAGTACCACCCCATCTCTCCATTTTTGCATTTCTGTGATGCCGAGGAAAATTTTTATAAGTTGAATTTTTAGATACCTCTCATCTTTACAATTGTATCTTATACGTTTTAAATATGTAGGTGTATTACAATTAATATTATAATTAAAACGACTTCAAACTGGAAAATCAATAGTATGAACAATTTTAGCATTTATTTCGAGTGTATTGTACATTGTTAATAAGAATTTTATTAATAAACTGGAACTTACTCAACGCGGCAGATCTGCCCTTCGGGCCTGGTTTGCGCAGAGTAGTCAAACCTTTTGAAAACCTGAGAAAAAGCCTAAAAGAAAAACTTGGAAGTATTGAAGTTCTTTATCGAAATAAAGTGTATTTATATTGTCGATGTAATTAATGTAAATTTGGAAAGAAAAACCTAATATTTGTTGTATTAGCGAAAGTTTAAAAACTGTACAAAATGTAAATTATAATATGACAGTTTGTTTGTAGAGGTTATAAATCATTATTCTATTTCGATTAAAGATTTGCTGGTAAGCTTCAACTTACCTATGACAATCTTATTAAATTTTGAGATTATGAATCAGTAATCAACCTATTTTGATCACAAATTCGCATATTCACTGTCAGACGTCAATTTATGACGGTTTACTTATTAGTTTTTGAAGGTTATTCATTGCCACGTCAAATAAAGTTATTTTTATTCTAAAAGGTTCGATTTCTCATGACGTCGCTTACTCGCTCGCAAGTTTTCTGCAAGTAGGACGCAATCGCTTGAGAGAAATTTCAGATATACTGTCTGATAGTTTAATGTAAACTGAACTGTAAGGCCCAGTTGTATAAACGAGCTAATCTGGGAGTCAGAGTTAACTCCACGATCTGGTCACTTGGTCCATTCCCCCAATTTTCTAGAATCAAATCTATTTCAATTTAACTCAGAATTAGTTGTTATTTATGTTGAATTTAGCTTAATCGCGGAGTTAACTCTGACTCCCAGATTAGCTCGTTTATACAACTGGGCCCAAGTGCGAGAAAACTCTAGAAGTCTTGCTCAAAGCGCTTGCAATACTGTTTACACTATTACTTACAATAAAACGAGGCATAAAGGCTCTTCTTCACACGTGTGAGCAAATTTCTACTAAAAATTTCAGAGAGACTGTCAGATAGGAACTAGTGTAGTGTAAACTGGACTGTATAAGTGTGAGAAAACTCTAGGAAGTCTTGTCAGAAGTCGCTTCCAACGCACACTTACAGTATTGTAAGCGACTTCCGCAAGACTTTCTAGAGTTTTCTCGCACTTACAACAGTCCAGTTTACTTTAAACTAGTTTCTAACTGAGAGTCTGACGTTTCTCGCATGTGAAAATGACGCCTTGGTTGAGTTTTCACATGTGAGAAAACTTCTGCGTGAACTTTCAGATAGACTCTCAGCTCTCAGATAGAAAATAGTTTAATGTAAGTAAACTACCTCTAGGAAGTCTTGCAGAAATCGCTTAGAATACTGTTTACACTATTGCTTTATTGCTTACACAGTAGAGCGAAATCTTTAGCCCTGGTCTTTACATGCGAAAAGTTGCAGTGAGAAGTGTCAGACCCATGGAACTAGAAAATAAGTGGAATGGTTATAAGCTAGTTTGAGGGTATCTAAAAGTGAAGCATCAGTAACGGAAGGGGGTGTTACTCAGTAATAAGTGTGCGTTGGCGAGTACGCGAGTACTCTCGCTCTTCCCTACTAATACGAAATTTTTGGAACTTCTTTATGCAACTGACAGCTTGTTCTTCGCTAGGCGCTTCAAGTTCTTGGCGCGTTTAACTTTTCCACTTATTTTCAGGTCAGACCTGTCAGATAGAAACTAGCGAAATGTAAAATCCGAGAAAACTTTAGGAAGTCTTGCAGAAGTTTCTTTCAATGCACATTTACAGTATTTCAAGCGGCTTCTGCCTCCTGCAAGACTTCTTAGAGTTTTCTCATACTTACAGTCCCGTTTACATTAAGCCAGTTTCTAACTAACAGTCTGTCCGACATTTCTTAGAGAAATCGCCAACTAAAAAAAATTTGGTTTGAATTTTCTTCTCAAAAATATAAATTCTGATACAAAACTGTTTTTCTAAAATTTTCATAGTAAAGGCATTGGAAATTTCTTGGAAAACTTGTAATTTAAGTCTATCGCGGAATCGCTTGATTACTGAACAGTTGGCGGACACTTTACGAGCGATTCAAAATGGGAGTTCTACCAGACGCTTGTGATGCCTACAATAGGTACTTCAATTAATTACGTATGATAACGATAACCAATAGATCATCATTTATTCAATCGGCCGATGGTTTGAATTCCAACTTGATGGCCATGTGTTAATAATTAACAAAACCAATCTGATATTGAAATATGCACCATCTTAGAGATAAAGTTGAAGTTGCCAGGGTGCCCATAGTTGAAATATTAAGAAAATCTGTAGGAAATGAGATGCTCTCGGCGCCTTTAATTTAATTTACGTCATTAATCTTGATTTTAAATCTTAAAATAAGACCCAACACGATTGAAGGAACTTTGCGAAAATACTAAATTGACGATTTCACGAGGGTACCTACACAAATATTAAATTACGAGAAATCTCAAAGACGCACAACGTAGCATCGGCATGAAACAAGAGTCCGGAAGTTCCGAGCTCCGGGCACACGTTTTGTGTTCGCAGCACGCTTCGTGTCACGCGACCAAAATGAATAAGAGAATGAAGAAAAAGATAGATTGATATATTCTCTAATGTTATTTAATTGATGTAAACATAGTCGTATTTTATCAAACTTTTTTAATATAAAAAGCCCATTTTATTGCCAAGGAATTTTTTTTTCTTTCAGCTTAACGGCCGCAATTTTTAGGTAAATGATCTGGAAGAGGTAATTAACATTTTAAAGCGCTAATTATTAAATTTTAAGTCGCAAATTTCCAATTAAAAAATGTAAATTGTACCCCAAGGTTGTATAATCGCATTGGCTGTTTTTTACCGAATGTAGAAGATAACATGGATAACCCTTTATTTATTATTTGCACAAGTTTTTCTATGTGATACTGACAGCGTACATACAATAGGCCAAACAAGATGCCCCCATGTAATATAAACGAACGTAAAAAGCTATCCCCTATCGAAGGGTCATTGAACTGATAATTTAATTCTTCCATATGGAACGGGAAGTACTGCTGATATGCAAGTATTGTTTCGCCGCATGGTGCATGACCAACTACCGCATATAAAGTGGTTGAATTGCTACTGTGTATCAAATATAGTAGTGCTTCGAATTTTGGATCATGAGTTTAAATATAAATTTAAAATTTTTCTAATTTTATCGAAAGAACGGAATTTATTCCCGATAAAAATTTAATATTTGTATGCGGTCTGCGCCGTTCTGATACAAAGTACTGCAGTGGAACATTTTATTTCCTAACCTCATTCTTGAACGATATTGTTTTCTGAGACCACTTCTTCCGTTTCTTTAGGCACCTTTAACAGTCAAAACAAAAATTAGAAAATAGTACACATAAATATGCCTAGGAAAATGCGGTTAGGAAAATGCAAAATGAACCAAGTCGTGGGCATTAACAGGCCAATTCTTCCAATCGTGTTTTTTCCTACGTCAGAAGTAGCTCTACTAAACTATATTGACGAACCAAAACAAAGCAAATTTAAACTGGTTTCATATCTCCAACTAGGAATCTTAAAATTTGTAATACTTGCGCATCAATTCAATTTTCGTATTAACGCACGAGACAAGTTCAGGAGACCACCAAAGGTTTCGTATTCAGAGTTTGTTGCCATCGAGCCGAAATTGTCATTAGTACGTGTTTGTATTGTTGGAGAATTAATCAGACTTTAAAATAAATAAAGCATCTTTATTTGAAGACGTTTTATGGTAATATACAGCTTAATATCGTCTTAAAGAATTCGTGAAGACGTCGAGACCGGTTTTGAAGTCTTCATCTACGATAAAACACGTCAAATTTACAAAGAAAGTTTGGTTTATATATTGAAACCTTCGCATGATCAATATTTACTAACACACAAGACTGTCGATAGTTTTGTCTGCTAGTATTGAACGAAAAGTTTTCTATAAATGCATTGGCAAGACGGTTCGGTCGTTTCATGAATAAGATAACCAACTAGGTCATTTTAAAATTGCAGTAGATAGTATAAGAGAGTTTCGTATAATTACTTTGTAATCATCTTTTTAGTTATTCTTCAAGGTGCAGACAGTAATTAACATTCTCATATTTTCCTGTAATTCGCTAGTAATTTATTTAAAAAATTATTTTGAACCACTTGCAGCTTGAGCGCTACATTTTGAGCAATAAGTTATGAGGGAATGCTGAAGCAAATTTGTGGAATGAAGTTTATATCTAATCAAATTAAAGAATTTTTATCGTTGGACAAATTTCTGGGTTCAATTAATAGCTATATCCCCAAAATTCTTAAATGGTTATGTTGTTCCTCCCACCATCCAGATTTCATCTTGACCATATACTTACCTACACTTTTACTGTTAAAAATACTAAAATACATTTGGAGATGAAAAGAGAGTATAAAATATGTAGATTCCTGGGTTCCTCTCCTGTAGCGATAAGTGCAAATTCATAATATTTTTTTGCCCGAAAAGAGTTGGACATGGGCCTTATGGAAATTCAAAGTTTAGAAAGTGAACAATTAGTAGCCAACACAAAATGAGGAACTCAATGCCACAAAACTGGACATTTGCTTATAATGCGTTGAGAAGATTCATCTTTTTTTCCTGCACATAGTCTGCAGTTTCTATATGCAGGGTCCTCTTAGACATCTATAATAGGGCCTATAGTGTGATTTTGAGACGAGGTTCTCTCTATGGATCTCTCATTGCGGGAAAATCTACGGGAGGCATCTCTGTTTGTGTGTCGAATACTAATCCGGTAAATTGGTAGAAAAGAAGTAACTATTTTTTTAATGGCGTTCTTCTGACTCATGACCTCTAAACTTTTTTGGAAAGGGTTCAAGTTCCGTTTTATCTCACCTCCTTCGACTACGGCCTTGATATGACGTAATAAGGTTAAACCGCGCTTCTATGAACTATGAAAACTCGATACGACGTTACAATCTACTCACACAACATATTTTTGTGGAACATCTAGTTTTTGGCGAACTAAACCCTACACCCTACACCCTAAAAATTGATCTAGTTACGTGCATAAAACCACAAACACCAACTTCAGTTCTTGAATTTTCAGCAAGGATAATGGATAATATTTTCCTTTAAAATTTATTTCGCTTTTGTATTGCAAGTTGCTATAGTTAGTTGATGTCTTACTAATAAAAAGTTGTATTTCACGCTGTTAATACTGTTCTAATATTATAAAAATGGGAGATTGTCTACAAAAGACTAAAGGACTCTTACAATATTACAGAATTCTTTTAGGTAAATCAATTTAAAAAAATTGAGTGTTCTGGTAATAATGGGGCTAGTGCGGTTCAGTTTAACAACAAACCCAGACTAGAATAATCGTCGTTAGCTTATTATTAGTCTAAAACCTGAGGGAGTTAGCTAATACAACTTTTCAAGACTAATAAAATGTAAATTAGTAATTACAGACGGTTTGTTTGTATAAAAATAATTAATTAATAGGAGAAACTTGCAGTAAACCCGTGATAATTGATTTATCGATTTAATTAATGTGCATGGAGTGAATCTGAGAAAATTATGTTTCGAAGTATGTTTTTTTAGCAAAACAGCCTTAATAAGGTGGTATAATTAGCATATGATTATAGAAATATTTTTAATAATAGGTTAGGCGCGTTGGAAAAAAAATGATCGTGCTCGAAAATTCAGAAGGGCCCCCGTCTTTCATTTCACCGAACTGTAATAATTATCATACAACATTATTCTCTCACACGATTTTGCTTTCTCATGCTAAAACAGGAATATAATCTACCCTTATATTTAATTATTTATAAATGCAGAATTTTAAGAACTCTCTTTGTGTCGAACGTGGCCTCGGTACTTATTCCGATAAATTATAATTTTGTACCCTTCCCTTTGATAAGGACTTTGTGCACTCATAATTTAGAATATTGAACTTTCAAAGGGGTAGTTTGCAATGAATTGTCATATTCAGGACTCCTGCATAAATATCTTACCATTGTCCTACGTTTAAACTTCGTATTTAATTAGTAGTTCTATAGTGCTAACTTGGAATGCTGCTCTCTTAGAAGGTATCCCTATTCATGATACTATAAATTCTCGCAAAAATAAAAGCATTTTTAATAGAATAGTATAATTACGCTTGGTGCAATTTCCTATTGTTTTATAATTATATTCCGAATGAATTTCGTTATCTAAAACGAATCCCCTTTTTATATTTAAATCTTTGGAACTGTAAATAAATATATCTGCGAATTGTAGGGCGAGTACGAGTTTGGAGGGTTAGTATTTGACTGCATAACCAATTCTGATCGAGAATGCAATAATATCTTCAAATTAATTAAAATTTTCCAACAACCTCCTAATATTATTCTAGACGCCATCACAAAATTACCATCAAAACAGGCTCATTTCCTCGGGCTTTGTAAATTATGGTGATGGGATGTTTCTAAAAACTTGTTTAAAAATTTGAAACGGAAATGTCGAAGTGGTTAATTTGGTGGTCAAAATAATAATAATAATGAAAAAAGTTGAAAAGTACAAAACTGAAATATGTACCCACCTACCTGATTTCTTTTTATAAAAATTTTTTATGTGGTACTAACGATGTTTTTTTTTGTTTCAGGTGAGTAATTTTGCCGTACTTTATTTTAATTACTACAAATGGAGTTAACTTGATTTCTGAGATAAGCCGTGTAAGTAAACAAAGTTCAGAATACAGCGTGATTCCCCGGTGAGTACCAGACATAATATCTCTTGGCATATTTTTTATATTTCTTATACAAACGCTTGCCAAAAACTACATCGTTTTTATGCCACCGGATGTTACAAACTAAGAAAATAATTAGGAAAATTTTGACAATCTGGAAAACTTCGGAATTTTTATTTAAATTTGGGGTGGACGTACGTGTGGTAAAGGTGAACTTGTGGATAATCTTTTTAGATAGGTAGTGATAAACTGAATAGAAAGTTAAAGCATGGGAGCGATGTATTTTTGAAAGGAATGTATGTTCATTGGACCTTATTTACCTAAAATAAGCAATGGAATATTTCCTCACAATTTGTTTCTACTTGCTTATGTATCACCTTGTATATCCTTACTAATTCGTATAATTTTGTTAATTCGTAGTTCAATAAACTACTTTTTATAGTGTTATTTTGGAGGTACCTATTTGAATTCTTGTATATGTATACAGAATTTTTATTTACAAGGGCATCGAAGCCATTTAAAAATAATAATTGTATTTATATTTATTTTGCGTCACACGTGCCTCATTTGTTATTAATCGTATTTTAAATTAACTCTAAGAGTTAGTAATTTGAAGTATTTTGATAGTATAATTTATTCTTAAGGAGATAATGGGAAGACTTTCCTGCATCATTTTTACATACGTTACGAAGAAATTTAAACATTTCAACTTTAAACGAAATTTACAAAATGATTTAAGCAACTTAAAATTAAGGGACGATTTAGTTAGCCGAGAAAATTATTTTTCGCTTAAAATAAATCCTCGACGAATGCTTCATTATAATTTGCTGTATTGGAGATTAATTCTAATAGTCTAATCAATTAAGAAAATTACTTCGTACTTGGAGCTCTGAAAGAGCATGGCAATAAAAGAACTACAATTGGCAATCTCGATTTTATTGCACTTTCCAATTTTATACTCGCGGGAATATTTTATATTCAAATGTTTTGCCAATTCGAATCTAATTTGGTTAGTTTTGAGTCACCAAAAATTCCTATTCAAAGTAGCTTTCGTCGCATAAGTTCCTGATTAATCGATATTACATTCAAACATATTTCGTAAATCACGTTACAGCCATGATGAGCCTAACTACTATTATCGAAACCGTCTTTATGTAATATTTAGAGTTTAGAGGATGCCTACTATTCTGGTTACTTATTGGCAAAATCTAGCTTTAACTATATTCTGTCTTCTTATTATCATTATCACTTTCTTCCAGTTTGTCACTATTAAATCTTCATCCACCAGCACAGCTGATTTTATGTAACTTTCCCAAGTCGGAGCTTTTAGCTTTTATTTCTTTTGTGGAGGAACAATGATTTTGGCTATCTACCGGACATAAATCAAATCAGGATCACCCATCTGGATTATTTAGGGAGGGGAAGTAAGCAATGGGCCACGTAATCGGGCCCATTGTACTTCCTCTAAGCGACCTCCCCGTGCCCATCAGATCTCGAGTCATTCTACTTGTAGGATGAACTCCAGGATTCTGGCGGGAGAGTTGGGTTTTATTCTGGTCATGTCCAGTCCGAAGTGCCCCAACACGAATCTTCTTAAGGACATTACGGTTGGACAGTGACAAAGCACATTTTCAATCGCTTTCTCTTCTAGTTCGCATCCACGACATATGGAATTATCTACCAAGTCCAGTGTGTTGAGATATTTGTGTAGTCGTAGGTCGTAGGTCGTAGTCGACAGTGTCCCTGCAATTGTTCATAGATTAGTTCGGGACAGCTGTAGACAGTATTTTGCCAGCTCTTTATTTTAGAAGGAGCCGTTAAAGCTGTTTTGCTTTGGCGACAATTTACGTTTCTTGTCCATCTTTCAGTCTGTATTGATGGATATTATTTTTAAGGAGGGTTTTAACAGTAGTTACGGCTGCTTTTGATGATTGGCTCAGGGCCAAAGGGAAGGCCATTTGAACATTTCTTGGCTAGCTCGTCTACTTTATCATTGCCCTAATTTTTTTGGTACTCTTTGACCCAACAGAGTATAAGAAGATTGTTTTGAATATCTCATTCAGCAGCTCTATGCACTCCAACAGAAGACAAGAGGTTAGCTTGCAGGTGTAGGCTTGTAAGGCAGCTTTACTATTCGTCAATATCAGTATTTTCTTGTTTAGGATTTAGGATTTTTCTGTTTAGTATTGCTTTGGCACTTCTTGTTTTGTCCCCATCAGTTCAGTTTCAAAAACTGAGGCATATTTCCCCAGGTGAGCTCAGATGAGTGCACAGCTGTTCCAGATCACATTAGATCCATTAGAGTTAGAAGTTAGAGTTTGAAAGTTTCTGTTGAATGTATATTTTGGAGAGATACGGTCTGCATCCATATCCAGAAGTGGTAGCTTCTTGGAGCACCCCTCGAGGATTTTAGTGTATACGTAAGTTCAATATCTGACGGGCCATAGTCCTCATCCCCGCAGTCGTAAGGCTGCTTTTGTTGCTTCTCCACAGTAGTGGAAGAAGGCATAGCAGCACTGCAGTGCTGCTGAGGGCGTGATTCTCGTTGCTCCTCCCCTCCTCCGACCATGAGACCAAAGAGTCTGTGTTTTGTCTAGTAGACTTTTCGTAGCGATCTCTCTGATTTTGGGATGCCAGATAAGAGCTCCATAGCAAAGCATAGGTTTAATTATGATCATCCATAACACTTTTTAAAATCTTTAAAGATATTTATCTGAAATTTTGAATGTAAACGACGATTAAGTTTTTGCTCTATCTGAGAACCTTGATGAGATCATTTTTTTTCTAAATCTAAAAAATTTAAAATATATGTTAGGTGTTTCTTTTGAGTAACCTAATAAGTTAATGTTATCTCCTCTACGGCTGAAAGTGGTACTATTTAGTCTATAAATTCGAAACTTCCCCTCTTGAAATTGCAGATTGATATCTGTTTTATTCTGTTTGAATAATTGAGTAGTTCCACTTTTATGGTAGCTTTAATCTCCTGGTGTATCCTCTTTTCAGGCTAAAATTATGGTAGTGCCTACTATAATTTGTGCCATTTTAGAATTTTATAGATTCTCTATAAATTTAGTTGGTGTCTTTCTTATATTTGGAATCTTCTTATATTTGAAATGAGTGGCTGTGACTTTTTATCAAAAATGTCATTAATTAGCTAGCGTTTTATCACTGCTTGAGGCCATGTTCTTTGCATCAATAAATAACGTTATGAACCAGAACGATTAACAGGCCTGTTTCTACTTTAGCTAGGTTTTTCGGTCCTTTCACATAATAATGAGTACTTTATCTATTAATTTAGTTTTTCGAAATATATAAGTAATTTCATACTATAGCTCAAGCCCCATTTGCCCCTTTTCGGCCATATTTTTAGTTCTCATAAGTTCCACCCTACTCTATAAAACATCCTCACTAGGTACTGATACTTCGTGTTCCTTTGTAATATCCAATCTAATCGTATTATAGTATAGTGTTATTGTTCTTTTTTAAACTATTTAGGATTTACGTTCATCAATGGTTCTTCGTTATAAATAAAAAAGGCGTAAACCATTCACGGATCAATAGCTAAAGATTAATTGACGAATTATTTTTATTATAGCTAAAATCTGCCCCTCGCACAATAAAACGAGCCAACGAACGCTCGATCTATGATTAAGGATCTACATTGTCATTACATTATTCAGGCGTTAACTCGTGTATGTGTCGCTTCAAGGCCAGATTGGGTTCATCAGTTAAGCCTAGATTTTAATTTTGCAGTCCATTTCTCGCCGTTACAATATTTCCATTTTAAAATCACCAAGTTTATCAGAAAATGTGCTCGTATCCTGGGTGGACTAAAACGAGTCTGTCTTGTCACATAATAAACTCGTCGAAGTGTAACTACTTTGTGAAAGATGCTTACCGTATACAGCAGCTGTCTGCAAAATTTTCTGACAAAAAGCTAATAGACAGCAGACCACTCGCACCACTGCCAAAGTTTGAAAAGCATAAATTGAATTTAATTGGTTTTCGAAAAGCTCAATATTTTTCCTCGAGTCTCTTCTAGTAATGTTTGCTCTTGTTACATTGCGTGCAAAAATATTTTAAGTAAAATATACATTTGTGTGTAATAAGTTTTAACATAAACTAGAAATGACTGTTATTAACAAACTTTGCTAAGTACAGTGACAGAAGCGAGCGGAAAGCATTTAGAAAGCCCCAAAAAGGAGTTAGTTAATCGAACTTGGCAAATCCCAAACTCAGAGGCATTAGACTTTGATATATACAGACGTTCCTGCCGTGTGTAATTTGGAAGATAGGCGCAAGTAGTCGCCATTGGCTGCCGTCAGCTTACATGAACCGTAAGCGCGTTTAGTGCGATCGATGCGTTTCTGCTCTTTACCATTCGCCGTCGTGTGATTTACCCCAACCTATTCCTCCTGTTATCATATCACACTTCCCAGCTACTCAATTTCAAATTCCCCTTTAAGGCGGCCTTCTTTTTCTATTATTTCATTGATTAGGCTGCCGATTCTAGATTTCATTTCTTTTTTTTTTTCATTAGTGAAGTAGATTTCGTGTTTTGAATTTTATCAGCACTCGAGTAAAAGTAAAATACTTTCTATCTGCGTAATTTCCTATTACGAATTTTCTTGAAACAGCACTTAATTCGGTTAAATAATCTTTGTTTGCTTTGAGGGTTGAGTAATTTTTTAGTATTTACTTATATGCGAGCATATATTTATTTATCATACTTGGGGATGAGCAATGGCGCAATGGCACTTTCCCGGTTCTTATCTATATCACCCCACGCATTTCGAACAAACTGGATTAATCTTAGGGTTGTTGTGATGGTTAGCCGGGGTTAATATTTTTTATATTATTTTCGTATTAATAAAAACATTTTAACTGTGTATTTCTTGCGTTACAAGTACAGGATATAGTCCACGTAGTGTAGGTTCGAGCGTTCGTCTACCTGCCATTATCATTGTTATATTTACACATCTTTGTGTAAAGAGTTTTTATTTATATTTCACAGCTGTGTATACTACTCCCAGGTACGCAGTAAGAAAATGGAAACTAAAGCAAATTCTATGCGTTCCTTTTCAAATACTTGAATAGACAAAATGAAACTAGATACATTTTTGGCCTTTCTAAAATTCTAAAATGAACACTTTTAAACATTTTTCCATTACAGTAGAAATTGTTTCTCTATTGTTTAAAGATGTTGCGCAAAATGAGGAATTTTTTAATTTAATTTTTCTATCGGCTCGAAAAGTTTAATATTTTCGTAACACATCTGTGCGTTTTATCTTTTTAAATCTCCATATTGGACTTGAGCAGGGGAGCCATCAATAATAAGACCCGCACTTAGTAGGCTTCCCATGTGTGTTGTTTAATATTTTAAATTACTGTTTTATCATGGCCGCCATCATCAAGTCAGCCAGTTGTTGTATAAATTACTAAAGTTTTAGTCGTTACATTATTACTACAAAGTACTTAATTCTTCTACTTACCTCGTGTACGTTAAGAATTACTGAGGTGTCACACGAATGGGGGTTTGTAAATTATCACGGAACATCATGCAGGATGGGAACATGGGTTTAATGCCATTGAACTAACAAAAGCGAGTTTGCTGCCACATACAGGAACCCACACCTTAACATTGTTGTTTTTCCTATTTATACTGTGGTGGTATTGTTTTCACCGAAGTAAAAATATTTTGCATTATACTTTTCTATTCATTTTATTTCTTCTTTTTTATCAGTATATCACCTAAGTAGTATAATACATAATAGCTGATACCTGGTGTGGCTATTTTTACAAAAATAATCTCTATACACCACCAATTTAGCCATTTAGAGCATGGAATATTTTTTAGTGGAACCAAAGCATTTTCATTCAAAATTTCTAGTAGTTTTGGAACCACGCTATCGTTTTCCCCTACAGAATGAAAAAATTACAAAATATTCCGAATGAAATGGCAAAATTTTATTGTGGGTCCAGTAGTACCTACTAGTATAAAGAAATATCGATTTTCTATCGATAGAATATCGACTATAATAGTCGATATAATCTCAAGAACGTCTCGATGTATCTATTTCACTTCTCATCAGCTACACACCTTTGTATCTTTTTTATTTTTCATCTATGGATTTCAAATATTAATCATAAGTTCCTATTAGAGACAAGTTCTTTCGTATTCCTAAACTTCAAATGTTTTATAGATATACGAGGTCTGGATTTACCATTAGGTTAACATAACATATTTTCTTCTATTTCTCCATTGAGGAAGAAGACCCCAAATTTTCCCGCTTCTAGGGCTTCGAAAACAATAAACGCTTATCTGACATCTGACTCCTACTCTTAGTGATTTACCACCTCCAAAAAGTATGTCAGTGTTCCTCTTTGTCCCTCCAACAAAAAAAAATCTTGGATCTCATGTTCAGGCTACAAACAGAGTTATGAGAAGTAATTTAGAATCCAACCTTAAGGGCTACCGCACACTACAGACACTCGGTGACCGTCTGTTTTGTAGCGAAGTGACCGCACACGACAGACAGTCGGTCAGACATCGGCGCCTACATCTACACCATCGCACACGCTACCGACTATCGTTAGGAAGTCGGTGGTTGTTGCATTGTTTGTCCATGATTTTAGCTATGGGAGATGCACAACGCCAACGACAATTTTGTAGTTCGTGTGCGCGCTCCTACTCAATTACGTTATTCCCATCTACCGCCGTCTAGTCACAGACAATCGTGTCGGTTGATAGTCGGTGGAAAAATAGAACACGTTACATCTTTTATGTAGGTCCGTCATTTTAGTCGGTTGTGTGCGGTGCTACATAAGAATCTGTACTGAGCATTGTAACCGACTATTTTGACGGTCACCGACTGTCTGTAGTGTGCGGTAAGCCTAAGTCCAATTTTCGTAGAATATTTTTGAAGTTAATAATTAATTATAAATAAACCATTATATCCTTATAATAATTTTACGAAAAGAGTTTATTGAGAAAAGTTCTATAAAGTTGTATAAAAGAACCCCAAATCCAAGTTGCTGTAGAAGCCACAACGATAAGGTGATAACAGTGATAACCGTCGGCCCATATAATATGTCAACGTAACCAAAAACTGAACAAAATCGACTGTAAACCATTTTCTATTACAAATTTCTTTTGGGACTTGACTTTTCCTACCTTTCCAATTGTTTTATTCTCTCGAGTCTCACTCTCGGTGTTATTAGATACGCCTTCCTTTACTATTGATTAGTCTAAAATTTTTGACCTGAGGGACAGGGACTAGAAATTGAAATATCTTCGTCTTGACAGACATCCATAATCTTTCGGAAACACATGGTTGACTGGTTGACTCGATAGCGAAATAGCGATAAGAACCAAATCACATAAGATGTGGTGACTTTCAATTCGACAGGAGTTGAACAAATTGTTTACGAGAGCCGTGTGATATAAGTTGGAGCTTTAATTAAAATTTCGAGCATTTCCCACAATTCCAGTTCGTGACAACTTTCATTTAAAACGTCTTCTGTCATTTTTTTTAATAAAGCCTCCCATCTTGAAAATTTCGTAAATTCCCTAAAGACTGAGAAGTTCCAAATTTTACCAACCTCAAGAAGGCCTGTCTGTTTAGACTTTGCGCTACATAAACTTTTATAAGCAACTTACCCTAATTTAATTGCATAAAACTTACGCCTATGTTGTTTTCAAGGTTTTGCCATACACAATACACACAGCCATACTGAGTAAAGAGCATTTTCTTGTATTTCTGTCAAACAATAAAACTTAACGATGCCGTCTTTTGTTAATGAGTCAAATGTAATGACTTTAGAAACTATGCTTCTGTATACAATTTTTTTTGAATCTCACTTTGCGTGCTGCGATTTTATTTGGACAAACAGTTTGAGCAACTTTTTATTTTTAATTACCTATTGCGGAATGTTTTTTTGGGCGGACTCAGTAATACGCAATAGAACTTATGTCCAGCTATCCAGCTTTAAACATTTATTTTCATGTAGTCGGTGACATTTATGTCTAAAACAATTAAAATATATCACGCAGATAACAAACTGGAAAAACTGCGCCCGTGGCGTGTAGTAGGTCTCACGCTGCACAAATATGATAGGTAGGGCCACTTTTAATTTTGAGGCTAATACTACTTGTAGGTGAATATTGACGTAATTATTTTTGGAAAAATTAATCAGTGTAGTTTAATTAATAGTTGGAATGTTACACAGATAATTTTTCTATGTATTTACACAGTTGTTTGTTTCAACTCTATTTATCTACGGATGGTTACAAATACCCACTTTGAAGCTATTTTAAACTACGTGAAATATTTGGGCGTTTATTCACACCATCGTGACGAAAAGAGACAATTCTCGGTACCTTTATAAATATGTAAATCCGTCCCAAAAAAATTATTGAAAATAGAATAAGAAAGTGCAGATGTGCAGATGCAGACAGTCAATTTATATGCACCACCCTGTTTGACTTGTTCTCATTATAATGGGAAGATCTGGGGCAGCTCTTGAGGGTTTATTGATTTCTTGAAGTTGATCGCGGATTCGTAATTGCAACGTTTAGAAACCAGAAACACGTGTCCAGGTTAGTCATTGGTGTAACTGCACCTTTTGAAACTCGTCATAATAAGACACGGTCACCCGGGTAGGATTTTTAAAATTACTCCGCTAGTAGTATACCGCGCTGACATCTGTTGCTATATCAGTGAGTTGGAGGTCCATTCTCGCTTTCGTCTAACGCCGGATCCACATATAAGTGCCAATGGTGGGGCCAATATTAGCTCATTTTTGTCATGTAGTTGGTGACTGCGCGTGCACCGTACGTCCACAGAGGAATATACTATTTAAGTATTCGCCAAATAACGTATAGTGGCCAATAATTATTTCTTCGACTGTACACATTGAGAGTAAACTCAGTTAGCTTCTCTCAGAACCAACGTAAACATGCCTAATATAGAAATTGTCTTTCAAATTGTTGGCAGTACATGACATATTAAATGGCTCTTTTAATCGTAGGTATATGCATCGGCAGTTGCATTCCCATTTTTATGATCCCGAACCACCGGCTTCCACAAAATTGGCTCAGCTTGACATAATTGTAAAAACTCCAATACTTTTTCTTTACTCCCACGGCGTTTACGACATATATTCAAAATTTCCACTCTAACTTGATGTAAGGTACGCACCCGTCAACAAACACGGATTAAATGAACGTGCGTCCAATATGTGGTTGGTTACACGAACATGGCGTCAATTTCTTCGATGTTTGCTCAAGAACGGCACACTACCAATGTTGACGCCAACATTCGAGCCAACTCGATGTCATCCAATTCGTGGATCTGCCGTTACACCCAGTTGACTCGAATGTTGTCACTAACATTGGTAGTTTTTTGCCGAGTGTCGGTTTTTTTAGCAAAGCTCAAAGAAATTCACGTACATGATAATAATTGAGTCAAATTGGCTCCAACAGCTGACGTAAGTGCCTCAGTTTACACTGGCAAGATTCTCCAAAAATGTTAACTCAAACTATAGAACATCTTGTATATCTTTAGAAATTCAAACTCTCAGTAGTTTTTTAACTTTCGAGGCACACCAAAGCGAGCGAGTCTTGCTACGTATTGCTCTGGTAATATGGAGAGATATCGGTACGAATGCGAAATCTTCATTTCAATATTTCTCCTCTCCCACCTCGCAGAGTACGATAAAGGTTGTGAACTTTTTATTTATACCTACATAGGTAATTAGAATTTTTAAACTTGTAAACAACAAATAAATTTTAGCGCCTCTGGGACGAGCTTAAGACTTCAATAGCAATTTTAATGCGGATCAACATTAAACATTATTAAACCAACGGTAATTTTGCGTCAATTAGTAGGTATATTTTATAAATATTTCATTTTTTATAACACTTTTTTCTCAACGATTTATGTTTTTGTTTTACGATCGGAATTAACATATTGATAGAATTTTTTTATGTTTACATAACTTTAAAATTTATTTTCATTAAATTCCGAACTTAACTGTACGTATATTTTAAATGGACATGTTGAATGAAGCTGTAAAACTTGCTGAAAATTACTAAGGAAACCAGAGTGAAAACAGGAATAAGAAAATGTAGAATGTGGTCGTAAAAATAAATATTTTTCTCCTACAATATTAGTAGATTCTTCGACATCAAGTTATGTTAGAATTGATAATAATAATAATAAATTATAGTAAAATTATAGCCACTATACCACTGATATACCATCAGCCAAGTTCTGGTAGTATGTATTTTTGAAAGCACGATGAAACAGTCGCAAAAAATTGATACATCAGGGTCCATGTCTCCTAACAACTTATGCCGAGAGAGAGAGAGAGAGTAATTAAAAAAAAACATTTCAAATTTTTGGAGCACCCATATTTCAGAGTTTCGCTTTTGGATGTAAAATATCTTTTATTTAAAGTGTTGGGTAGCTCTACGAATTAAACTGAGCTAAAAATGGAAACTTTTTGTTTTGAGGAATACCGTAGTAGTATTTGAAGCCTTAAAAATTTCATATTTCGAAACAATCAAGAAGTATTAAAAGCTAAAGGAAGATTCCCCTATACGGTATTCGTTACATAATGCAAGAACCATTGAAATTCTTAACATTCTTCGATTTTATTGAATTTCCACAATTAACATTTTTCTTAAAGGAATTGCTTAAAGAATTCTCTTTGTTTAAAACTTTTAAGATATTTTTCAGAAGAATTTTAATTTACTTAAGTTACAAATTGTTAAGTTCTCATTAGAATTCAATTTTTGTACATAACCGAGGTGAGAGGCATTACGCATTTTCAATTTTCTTCTATAAATATTAATTTTACCCTCTAAAAACACAAACCGTACATTAATTATTAATTACTAATTTTAATTAAACTTCGCAATTTGTAATTTTACTTTTAAAAATACGTTGCACTTTATTGTAAATTCGACAACAGGACGTTTCTAAATAGAGAATTGACCTGCTATTAGCACCCTGCTTTATAATTAGAGGGGTTAAAGAGAAACAGCAGGTTGTTCGAGCTAGTTCACTATGTCAGTATATCCTCTTTAAACAACCCCTGTACTCGCTGTCTGCTCTAATCGTTTCAGGCACCCTCTTTGCTTTGCTTTACAGCTGAAACGATCTGAATTGCACTTGTCACAATTTTTCAAAATAATTTCTTAAAAGACCGTATAAGTTGGGTGGTTAATATTAAATTACTTTTTCATTTATTTGGTTTTCTAGATTTTTTTTTGGCTTACATTTTAATAACTTTCCGTCTCTTATTTAGATTTAATGTGACATTCAATTGTTATTGATGCGTTCGGTAGTTGGTATTATTTTTGGCAACCCCTATACGATTTTTTTTTGTACTTTTCTTTAATAATCGAGTATTATATATAATTCTTCGTATACAATACTCTCTCTATCTATGATGCCATTATAGTACATACATTATTTAATTTTCCATTAGTCCGTAACATCTATATCCCAGATATCCCTTTACTTTTAATAAAATTTACATATTTAT
Source organism: Malthinus flaveolus (assembly GCA_950108345.1). Classification (NCBI taxonomy): domain Eukaryota; kingdom Metazoa; phylum Arthropoda; class Insecta; order Coleoptera; family Cantharidae; genus Malthinus; species Malthinus flaveolus. Next base: position 67,794,474 of record OX467285.1, read on the forward strand.
GCTATTCGTTTTATCCATACTGTGTTGCAAATTCCTTTCATTAAATTATAGTTTCAGTAGGCCAAATTGTATTACGTTTGTATTGATTGTCGGATACTGATGATAACAGGATTAGCCACAAATAATGCAAATTGTATATCTTGGCATCCTGTAAAATCATTAAAAAAAATTTTTTTTGCGATTTAAATTACTTAATAAATATGTTCTCACGTCACTAGTGAGACTTCGTGAAACATATCGTAGCATAGTAATGTGCCACCACAGTTAGTTGCTTTGCGGTTAGCTGCCAATTTCTGGTCAAGGAGGCTTCTTGCAATTATTTATCAGTAAAATTTCGTAATCGAACAGTTTCCCAAGACTGAAATAATTCTTCGTGAACTTTTTCACAACCTGTACCCGTTCGTCGTAGATAAATAAATTTGGGCGAAGTAAGTTTGAATTCTGCTTTGTTTTAGTCTTACAAACGTGATTTAACTTACAATTATCGGCTTCTTTTAGGAAAGTTCTGTACTTTTTCAATATAACCATTACCGTAACCTCAGAGACAGTTCTTGTAAAACCGATAGTAATTTTAAGAAATTATCTACGTGAAATATGCTTAGTGTTTTCGTATACGCGACCCAAGCTAAATAAAAGCCAAACTTTTATAAAAGCGCTGTCATCGAACTAAAGAATAGGTACTTATCTGTTTTGAAAATTTTCTGGAACAAATTAAGACTTTAGTTAATGAAGTTCCGATAACTATATGAAAAGCCTCTTAACTTGTAACCGATGTAGTATTTGAAATTTGACGTAGAGGGTGAAAAGTATTCGGACAAATTCATCGATACATCGATATTGTGTCGATGGGTATGGTTCGTGCCAAATAGAAACATGAACGAGGCGGGACTCTTATCTAGTCAGTGCTCTTATCATAGATCGGCATACAGTTCATGAGCGCATCGGAACACGATACGTATTGATTGACATTCCTGCTTCTTTTGGGCACGAACTACTACACAGTTCTAATAAAAATGCCCTATTAGTATGATTTTGACTGCTGCCACTTTCGTAGAGCAATATTATATTATAATATTAGTATGTGTTGTTTAGCAGCTACTATGACAATCGATGGCATACACATTTTGTGACCCGAAAACACACCGGAAGGGTATTAGCAGTTTTATTACCCAATGTTATTAGTTATTCCACGATCGATTAAAATTTTTTGCCAGTAGTTGATAAGTTTTGAATATAAATTCAAATGCTGATGCTGCTAGCCGGCTAAGCCCAATACCCTTTAGAGTGGAGGTACCACTGAAGTTTTTTATAGTTATTACAAAACACACTAGGTACGTTCTGTTTTATTTACATAATGTATTATGTACTTCTAAATTATTATTATTATAGTGATGAAGTAATAACTAATTACTTTGGTACGACACCAATTATCTATTATTTAATTTTTTCGGTTTTCGTTATATTATTGTGTGCTCTGGTTAATTGAATGTTTTAACATTAATACCAAAATGAAAATAAACAAACAATTACTGAACAACTTTGCTAAGTGGCTAATGAAGAAAATTAAGGATTGGAAGTTAAAAGCAACGAATTGCAAAATTAACACGTGCCGAAATTAGCTGAAAAACACTTATTTATTTTTGTATTTTGTGAATATAGTATCTTTTTTTAAAGATGGGCACAAATATGTATTTGGACAGAAGCTGTTGCGAGCTTTTATTTAAATATTACTAAATATTATTTATGGCACTATTTTGAATATCTGTTTGCAGGTTACACATAATATGCAATTGATTTTTTTAAATAATTGATTTATACGACATTTAAAGGTTCATGGCTAAATTACTTAGGTTGTTATTTGTTTAAAGTTATCGAGTCTGCCTTTGATTAGATTGAATAGAAAAATGGCTACAAATTTGCACGAGTTTGTTTAATTGATAATAAGAACAGCTTGTGTATAGTCTAAGTTTAAAAGTCAAAAGCAAATTGAGAACTAATTAATTAACGCGACATCAATTAAAGGCCCCTATCTCATTATTTAAATTAATTGACGAAAGATTTTTGGTTGTAATAGAGAGCAGTCAAAAGAAGATTGTATCGAGAAGGCTTGGCATGTTCTCAAAAATTCTCTTGAAATATCTAGATAGTGGTGAAATGTTTAGACAGCTTTGAACTTTTGATATCCTAGGGCGCACAAAAGCTACATTTTTAACGGTTTAGAAACACGCCCTGTAGGGTAGGTTTTAGCGTTGGGTTACAACAGCAAAAGAATGCGATTTTATCAAGTCATTTTTGACCTGCTCTGGCTTTCCCTAAATCTTAAGGGTGGATTAGTTTTTCAAGCCGTAACTACCACACATTTTTAAATCTTATTCCAACCACTTCAACGCTTCACAATGTATTACCACAGTATTACCTAATCATTTGACTGGGGCTGGACTTCATCCATATTTATGTAGTTTTTAGTTTATACCCGCCATATTTACAATGTTTTGGCATATGAATTATCGCTGAAGCTACAACTTAATTACGCACTAAATTGCGAAATGTAAAAACAGTATCAGTGTTTTGTTTTCGTAACTTTTGTAGTTTAAGCACCAACCTTCCAGTAAATTGCCAATTTTTTACCTAAACTTAATGATTATACCATAGTTGGTGGACTCGTGTGGATGTTGAAAGACCAACATTTTTTCCCAATGTATAAAAATACTAAATTAATTCAATAATTGAAAAATATCTAGTTGCCGGCATGTTATTAATTTTCTTTATTGAAAAACAATTGAACGAATGTACAAAATAAACAAAATTAATAGTATTTTCGTTCTCAGTTTTCATTTTAGTATACATATTTGTAGAATTGATTGAAAATCGAATTGTTGCAACAGAAGGAGCGTAAGGTCCTATAACAGAAGCCGTGTAGTAAATTTATGACGCCGTGAATTATAAAAAGGGTTGAAGGGTCAAACGCGGTCACCTAGCAACGTCTATCTCTCTCGCTAAATACTTAAAGGGAAACTTGATTCATTTTTTAATATGTTAGGCTCAAGTTTTGAGCTTTATAATTATTTATTATCATTTGGGGAGCCACGATTTTTAGAACACGGTACTGTAATTGGAAAAATAAACAGTTATTTGCAAACCCCTACATTTTATACCGCACGTCCCGTTTCAAAGCGAGGGATATGCAAAATTGGAAAAAATAAAACTTTTCGATTTTAAGCAAGCTTTTCTCAAAATGGGCTCTGGGCTTTTTTTTAATTTTTCGATATCTCTGTGATATCGAAGATCGAAGTTCTCGGGAAGTTCTTAATCAAACAACATTTGTTCGGTTAGTTAGATATTTCCAGAACCGGAGTTATGATTTTTTGAAGGTTCAAATTAGGCACCATTTTTCTCACTGCATGAACACCTATGAATTGCCACCTCACTGCTTCAACAATATATTTAAAAAAAACAAGATCGTTGTAAGTACGACGAAGCTACTTATGCCCTTTCACGTCTTTTTGCTTTATACAAGTTTTATATGTCATTTGCATTTTAACGGAATATTTAGTATCCTTAAAGCCTCCTCGCACCTTGGTAATCAAATAAGAAGGTAGGCGCAAACACGTAACTGGCGAAAACGAAGGAACTACTAAATATTAATTTTCAGATTTTCTCTCCCAACTTTTTTTAATTAGTTAGTTTCCTATGTAAAAGGAAAATAGTCTTGTAAATTATAAATTGTCGTATATTTAAAGAAACGGGTTTTGTGTTTAATTTCCTATTTCTAGAGTAATTGAAAATTTTACCACCCCTATTACGTGCTATATTATTAATATCTCATTCACGATGAAGGTTTTCCTAGACAGTAGACAGTTTAAAGCAATTTTATAGAAGTAATAATATCTTATTACTATACTTTTGTAATGTTAGTTAATTAGTTCCAATGCAGGTGTATTAAAGGCAGGTGGTAAATGTGGAACTTGGCAACGGTTTTCTCGAGTTTTGTAATTTGTACAAAATAAAATAATTTTTTTAAGTGGTAGCTTAAGCTATTACGACATGTGTATTAATTAAATGTTACATTTTTTGTGTAAATTTTGTAAGGGCAACATTCGACACAGCTGTACGTTTAGCACTAGTTATTTTATAGTTCTAATTAATTATTTATGCTTTACAAACAACGTTGTTTTATTAGGGACATTATCCTTTCTTATGTGAAATACGAAGTAATTAAAATACTAAATGGGTGTGCTACCTCACTTTTAAAAGTTACGACAGAACTCTTCACCAGAGTTACGACCAAGATCGAGAAGGCGTGCAGAAAACTTATTGCAGTCTTGTTCCATCATTTTAATGCCTAGGCTTAGGGGTCGTTTCTTCCATTTCTTGGGCTTAAATTTTGAGTCTAGAGGTTATGATAAAACTTCTGTAACTTGAGGTTTGTCGATGCAGATGATGACTATTTCACGAAATGATAAGCCTCTGCTTCGCTTGCTTCAAATAAGCAATTCTGCTCTTGCTATTTTTGAACGTCTGATATAAATCGTTTGTACTGTATTCTTCTTTTACACTTTTGTTGCTTGGAACGTGTTTGTGCTTTTGCAACTCTCTGAGCACTATCCAGCACTTCTCCATTATCAATACATCCAATTTAAGAAATGCAATAATGTTGAAAACGTAAGCGTGGCCTACGGTGCAAGGCAGAGACTTACATCTTAATTCTGCTTAGTTTGCCCTTTGAATTTTAGATTCCTGTGGTGGCTTATGCGGAAGTTTGTCTAAACTACAAAGTCTGGAGCCGAACGATCACTTAGGGATAGTTTCGAGTTTTAGGATTTTAACTCGAATTTAAAGCCGATACTGGTTAATTAGTAATATCATATACCTATCACAATAATATTCTTCATTGTCTTTTCAGATATAGTATACTACTCGAAGGCTCGAGTAAGTACGTATTGTTTTCAGAATGTATTCGAGTACTACTCCATTTATAAGATTTTTAAACGATGTTATTGCGTTTAATTTAGAAATGTAATAACGCGCGCTATATGCAATTTCAATTAAAGTTTTGAAAGTTGCCAATTTTCTCAAGTCGAAGTTAACTACTGTGGGCACGGTATTTTTGCTTGGAGATTTGAAACGTTTTAAAATTGATGAGTCAAACTCGACGAGAAGTTTTTCAGTTCTCTTTCCAATTTGTTCGTCGTTAGTCAGAAAAGGATTTCCGATGATTAGTTCAAATTAGTTTGCTTCTATGCGAATATGTGTTTCATTTTTACCTTTAGTCGTGCACGTAATAGGTTTTTCACACAAAAGGGAATTAGAATTAAACTTCCACGTAATTTGTTCGTAGTGCAGGGTTTTTCTTTTTAGTTTCTTCTCTAAATTTCGATATTGTGACTCACAAAATTATTTTCTTTTGAAACTATACGATATTGGTATTGATTTGTAAACTTTTGAACTAAACGATGATTGTGGACGACTCGGAGGAGTTTGAAATGTTCCGAAGTGAAAATAGTGCATATTTACTTAGGTAGTTATAGAAGACGATTGCATAAATTTAGTATTAGTTTAGGAATTGTTAATTAAACTACGGTTCAAATTATGAATATTCCTATATTCAAATTGCACGTAAATTGTTTGGAAGATAAACGTGCTTTTCGAAACGCAAGTAATTTGAAATTGTAAACATCGTATTGATCAAATTTTCGCTTTCAGAACACCCCAAAAATGTTTCATTTTCATTATAGGAAAGAATAGCGAACTTCTAGCAAATTAATTTTTATGTGAATTAGAGTCATCCCTAATCTGCACATGTGACGATCGTAATGAAGAGCGTCTGCGCGTTTCTCTTCCTATAGTCCGTCCCATGTAGTATTGATCAGTCCTGTGACGTCACGGCTACTTATGAATGATCCACTACACAAACTGCTACTAATTCGATTGTACGGACCTGATATTTGCAATTTTGCTCCCAATGCTCCCTTAGCTAAGGCCGAGCTTCGCTTCGTAAAATAATTTTATTAATACTTGCCTTTACTGCTTCAAAACAATGTTATTTCGTTTACATAGTCGATTTGTGGTGGTTTAAAATTTTACCTAAACGAATTTGAATTAAAATCTTGAATAACTTTTACCATTAGAGTTTTAACACGAACTGCAATTTGACGAATTAGCTTTATTAATTCAAAAATGTTATAGCTTTACCGTAATGTCGTATAATCACAAACTGGCTTAAGGAGCGAAACTAACTATACCTATGCTTGTGCACAGTTTTTTTTGAACATATTAATTTCGTCTTGCGATTTATACCAATTACGAACTGTAAATAAATATCTGACGAAGTTAGTCAGCAATTCCAAGTTTACCTACCAACTCGGTTTCCTAATTCCTGCACAAATTTTAAATGATGTTTATTTTCTAATTGCTAATTCAGTACATCGTAAATTGTTGGCAAATATTATTTTCACAAATAACTGTTGATCATCGTCGTTGCATTTGTAGATTTGCCTTAAAATACAAGGTGGGCAATTATTAGCAATGTGTATAACTGCTATTGCAATTTTCTTCTTGGCACACCTTTTTTTTGGCGTTTTAGCCGCATTTCCCCGCTTTCAAAAAAGTGACAACGGGAGCTTCCTGTCTTCACAATTTGAACCGGTCGGATTAATTAACTCAACTTTTGCAATTATTTTTAACTCCCTTGTCTCGTTCGTTTTTTCTTAAACGATAGTACTAGGGGTAAAAGCTTTTTTTTTAGATAACGACAAGTATTTGTATAAGACGATAATAAGTCGCCGAGAGGCCAACCTCTTTCTTTGGCGAAGCTGGAGCAATTTTAAGGTGGGGATTTTTAATTTCAATTTCCAACCCCAAAATTTTTGTTGAAGTGTATCTTAGTTAGAACTACTTTTACTTGTTCACTTTATTTTAACAATTTTAAGTGACTCTACTCTAGGTCATCCTTAGTAGCAGTAAAACCACGGAGCAGGCACACATGTAGTGCTTTGAACGATATGCCAGTACGGGAAAAACAATTGAGAAATTGATCAATAAACTTTATGATTACTAAGGGAAGGGTCAAGAATGAACGCTAGCGTCGTCCAGTTCAAACAAGGTGGCACATGACTTGTCGCTTTGCAAAGTAGCCTGGAAAATGCACTTATACCTACATGTAATTGACGCCCAGTGATTTAATTATTATTATTATATAATAATTTGTATAGGTAAGTGTATTTTTTAGGCTAATTCTTAATTTGGAAGGCGATGAGTCATGCGCCACCTTATTTGAACTGGATCATTCACAGATTGGCCTATATGCATAGAAAATGTTCGCATTCGCGATATTAGTGCAGAGATCTAATAGGCAATTACTTTTTATATCAATCTGAATCTCTGAATGTAGTTGCGGGCCATGGCTACCTCCTTTCTTCAAGAATATGATTTGCTTTCTATGTGTCATAATATATTGATGCGAAGTTATTAAAAATTCTTCCATTTTATTAGCAATCAAGCAATATATAATTTTGTATAACGTGAAAAAATAGTTTTGATTCAACAAAACAGTAGCATCCCTGATATGGCCATTTTTGCCTTATGTAAACTTTTTATAGTGAGGCCATTAAGTTATTTTATTCCCATTTATAAATTTATCATTCTCATGCAGCTCTCTTATTGGAAAAATGGCACAAAAGGAAATTTTATGTTTACGTTAAAATCTTCGAACAAATGGCGTTTTATAATTTTTTTAAATACGTACAAGGTGCTCGATCGGAAAATCTATAATTTTCTCAAATGAGAAAAGAAGGGTATTTTCAAATTATATGAATTCTCCCAACTTGTTAATAATCGATTAATAAACTGTTAGATTTTCTTTGTAATAACTTCAATATAAAATTTACCTTTTGATCCCGTTTTAGATGCTAACCATTAATTAACTAGGCACTATTAGTCATTAATTTAATTATTTAGACATTGTGTTTTAAGTTCGATGGGAAGTGTTCTTAAAGACACCGTTATTTATTCAATTCAATTTCGAGTTTAGTATTTATAGTTTGAAACATTAATATTTCAGCAATTTAAAAATATCTAGTAAAATATTGTGCATATTGAAGATTTTCTGTGTCTCTAATTTCGCTTATTACTTAGACGCTAGACGTCAGAAATGGGATGGAATTCTATGCATGCACATTGCACAGCACAAGTATACCTATAATATATACCTTTATATTATAGTCATTTTCAATTTGAAAAATGTATTGCTCACATTTAAATTCAGTAGAAGAGCCACTTCCTCTTTTTCTAAAAGATGTGTAACCGTTTAAGTTAAAACCTCACCTCACATGGTGAGTTTATATTTCCCTCTTCCATTGGGCCGCAATTTAGTTTCGTTTGCCATTTAAAATTTAAGCAGTTTTTGAGAGCCCCAAAAACAGTTAATAGATCTGCCGTAATTTGATCTCCGGTTTGCACCAGCAATTTTTTCATCGGGATCTCTAAAATGGGATAAAACTCAATATCCATGAGGATTTTTAACTTTTTGTGGACTTTGCTTACAAAGGATGCACACTGATGCAAATCACTGTTGCCATGACATCAGTTCCTAATCGACTTGGGCTTCCGCTCAGATCCCCCTGATTATTTATTTCATTTAATTGATATTTACTAGTTGCGACTGACTCTTCCATCGTCACAAATTTTTTCATGTCGATGATGAGTTAGTTGACGTTTCGTTATGTCATATGAATTTTTGTTGGTTTAAAATCTATGACTGTAGCGTGGTACATGGTACATCATGCCGCCTTGAGTACGGTGGAGGATCTAAGCACTTATAACTTGTAACCATCAACCACTCGTAGCAAATGAAACTAATTTAATAGCTTAGTAGATACTAAATAATTTTGTAACAAATTTTGAAACTTATTTTTTGTTTTAGGTAAGTTGAAATAATGTCGGAGAAATGAAAGAGTCGCCTGCACCCTGCACGTCTAAAATGAACGAATTTAATATGGTAAAAATGCTCGTAAATGGTAAGGATTTTAAAAAGAAAAGAAATCGTATTTAATTCGATGATTCGAAGTTAGGTAGGTATGCAATTACCAATAATCCTATAAAAAACCTTTAATATAATCTAAAATAAACATCATAAAATAGCATTCAACAATTGAAATTATTTATTGTCATTTGTTCTTGTTGAACAATTTGCAAAAATGGAAAGTTTTGGTATTGACGAAATTATGCGAGTTGAAATGATTATTATCATCTATTATCCTTATTAAACTTATACATTCTGTATAAACTAATAATAAATACGTAACTTATTCTTGCTATTGTACTAATTACCCAAAACTAAATTAATCCCCTGTTACACCAATATAAAATTCCACTACTAATTAACTAATTTTAATGAGCTGTGTGAAGTGCATTTTTAAAAAAAGAGCGTTTTAGTATAAATTACAAAGGCAAATGGTAAATTAAAATTGTTTTTTTTAAATCTCACCACGACTTCAAAGAGGAATTAACAATCACTCTTGTTTAATAAATATATTTTTTTGAATTCTTAACTAAAAATTAGCCAAATCGTGCAACAATTGCTGAAGTTTACCTATTAGAAAAGAATGGGTGAAAGTACCCACCTAATGTAGATTGTCGTTAAACTTTTTGTTACGAAATATTTCAGGTAATTGTGGTAATTATTAGACAAAAAACGTTTAGTTAAGCTTAGGAAATCTTTTAGAATAAACAATTCAATTACGAATTTAATGGTCGATAATACATAGTATAGGTATTAGGTATGCTGCATAGGTAGAAGAGAATCGTATCTATTTTGTTGCAAGATTACAAATTGCTCAATTAAATTCATAGATCGGGAGTTTGTTCTTGTAAATGGTATATTGTGAAAACTCCTTTTGGAGTGCACAAGTAATCCTTTTTTAAGGTTTTAAAAATGCATGCTCTACTTTTTCAATATCATGATGTATATTTCCTCTTCGGACACGAATTACAATCTACAGTCTTCGTGGCATCGTGTTTTGATCATTTTTAAGCTAATTTCATGAAGTTCTTAAAGTCTTTGGTATGTCTGGACGACGACGTTCTCTCTAGTTAATCCAAATGATGTTCCATCGAAAAGATCCCAGCTGCAGGCTGTCAAATCAAGTCTTCGAATACCTGTCTGTCTACCTTATCCAGCTATTCAGTTACGACTCATATATTTTGTAGTCTGGCGTTTTCACGCATTATAGGAGGTATAGGATGAAATGGGACGACAGTTTCTTCAATAACGTATTCCACATATGGGGTTCGAAGCGCCATTATCGGCTACCAGTATCGGACCAGTTTGTGCTTCTGTGGAAATATTGACTCACACTATAAGAGAACTTCCGTTAAGAGGTTTCCGTTAGTGCATTCCGCGTATTGTTCGTTTTGTTTTCTCCACATCTAAAAACAAACGCAACTCATCAATGAAGATAAGAACTTCGCCTTGCTGTTGTACAGTGCTTTTACGTTTTTTTGGATCTAAGATCCACCTGCTCTCCACCTATAACTAACTAAATTTACCAGGATATAAGAAAGCAGGCTGATGGGGTTAATCCCTCCCTAGAAAAACCTTTAGCCACTGCGAATCCAACTTCAGTAGAAGGTAAACTGCTGCCCGCAGTACCAATATCAGAGCGAGCATGCTTAAGGCCTCCTGCCTCGCGCCGCTGAGTGGGACGACGCTACTATCAAGCGGCGGTAAAGGTTCGGAATCGGGAAACTCTCACCCTATCCCCCGTCGACCACAAAATCGCTTACGGATCATCCGTTACGACCTAAGCCAGACGGTACTCCAGGAGAGGGGACCCTCTCGGTTTTAACCATCATCAGAACACACCGACAGCGGAAATTGCGGAAAGCCTACACACATACTGATGGTCTTATGTCTTCTTAACCTAACCTATCTTTTATTTTTAATCAAAAATTTCTCCGTTACAATATCTCTAGTTTTATTACAGTTTTTAACCTTTTTGTACGGCGTATTTTTTTAAATTACTTTGTTCTCGGTCAATGCGTGAATCCACGCTTTGTCGATCCATAGCGTCGAGCTCTAGAGCATCGTTGGCCAAGTTGAGTTGCGTGGACAGTAAGTGTGCGCGGTCGAGTACGCCAGGGTACATTCTCACTCTTCCTTACTACCACATTCTCGTACCTCTTTTACGCAACTGACATCTTGTTCTGCGCCAAGAGCTTTATATGTTGAGCTTCATGTTCGCCGGCTCAATCCTTCCACTTATTTTCTAGTTCCTTGTCTGCATCTCATCAAGTGCAGAATAAGGCAGAGCATCCGCCGTTTTACCCGTAGAATTTACGAATTTACCAGAATTGCCTGTATCTGATACAGTGTAGAGTTCATCAATATGCGTGTAACAACGCGAACTGAAGACGGCCCAACGATGCCTTGGTAGCAACTGTGCGGTGCTGGTAAGGTCTCCGCAAAGTGAACTATCTCACACTGCTACTATAGCAATCGATGTTGATGCTGTACTGCCGTTGATTCACTATTATCCTGTATTTAGAGTGTTCTGTCTTCTGTTTGAAAAACTAAAGCTAGTAATATTTGCGGTAAAACTATTGGGATTGGTTGGGTATTACTGCAACTTGTGAATTCAAAATTATTCGTGATTTAGCTTTTTGGTAGGGGTGGTGTTGATTTGGTTTACAGCCGGTATAATAAGAGGCTCTTTGTTGTTTGTTGATTCTTATGTGGACTTTCTATTGGTTATTTGTAGTTGCTCGGGTATAAGGTTAGAATTGAAGAATAGAAGAATAGAATTTCTATTATAGTTGTACAAAATAAAATTTAATTAATTTTCATTGTTAGGACGTTTTACAGAATAGGAAACAAGCGAAATAGGATCTAATTGAAAGAGCCTCAACCTTCAGTGAACTAAACAAAATTCATTACACTACATGGGACTTCCCTCTCATTGTATTTGGAGTTGAGATAATCAGTATATCGGAGGTAAAAGAGGAAACTGTAGACGGTTAGATGCTGTTTCAGCAATCATTCTTTCGTGAAAATGTGTTAGAAAACACTTTATCTGTATCTTTTAAAAATAGGCGTAACTTCCTCATAACAAGCTAAATAGGTCACCCTGTATATATGACTCCAAAATATCCAAATTAGAGTGGCACAACCAACCATTAGATATATTTATAAGCATAAACCTTCTAGATACGTATCTTGATAGCTGTATTTAGTTTTATTTCGAATTTCGACACTTGATGATTTGATGAGATGATATACCAATGATGGTTTATCGATATATTAGATAATCGATTAATATTATTTTAAATTTTCTTGTTACTTTTGTAATAACGTTCATTTTGTATACTATAGTATACACACGAAAAATACAATTAAACACACGCTGTATAAATAGTGGTAAAGTTATTTCAAAGTACCAATTAACTTACTCAAATCATTGTAACTTTTAAAACTTCCAACTCAACTCAATACCTGCTATATATACAAAATAGCAAGCACTCCACCATTGAACTTGCTTTATTCATTCTTTAACCTACTTTCAGTAACGAGCAGCTTCGAAATGTTGCAGTAACCTAATTTACATTATGTAATAGCTTTAGGTATATTACATTTTAAGCCTTTTTATTGGTATCGATTCAGAACGACTCCGAAATATTAGAAATCAACCATTTTTACGTGTAAAAATATTCTCTTGTTAACCCTTATTTTTTAGATTTTTCATTCTTTTTCTGTACATTTTTTTAAAATTATGAAACCCGGGCGAAATTACATTACCAACGCCATTAATTGAATATTTCTTAAGTTCGAAACTTGGGCATCTACATAATGGTGGTTTATTTACCACGTAATTTGGCCGTTATATACAGGCTTAAACCATTTAACGAGCCAGCCTGAAACTGACTTAATTGTTCTTTTGTGCACTACATAGAGTTCAAAGCTTATTTGCTTTGACTTCAAACTTCAAAGTAAAGGCACAACTAGTTTATTCCGAAGTGGTTGATAGTTGATAATAAAGATTCAGTAAGTTTGCCGAAAAGCAAACGAATCGAGTTAGTTCTGACCCTGCGACGTTACGACATACTGCACGGAACTAATAAAAATCGGCGATGTGTTATAACAGAACTTTGCCAATTAGCTACTTTACGTGGTTTTTAAAAGTGAAATAATTAAAAAACTTTGGGAGCTGTGTGAACGTTTGTTCGTAAACTAAAGCCATTTGAGGGGCCTATTCGAATGCATAATTGCATTCCACGATTGGAGAAGGTAGTGACTCGTTGCTCCTATGCATAACTATCGATACATTTTAGATTAGGAAATTTACAAAAACTTATTAAATGCGAGATATTTGCCCTCATTTTACTTGTAGGAAGCAAGTTTCATTCGATAGGTGTATCAAGTTTGTTTTATTCGAAATAAGAATCCTCGCAATCTGATTTTCTTCCATTGAACAGTATCGCATTTCTTTGTCGTTAGGATTATATCTTTTCTTTCAAACTTATACTTGCAATTCCGTAACTAAAGGAATACATAATAAAACGAAAAAAAAGCCGGTTGGTTCGGATAACAACAACCCTGACGTATATACCAGAATACTTATACTTAGCCCTTAGCCGAGACAGAAGAAGAGAACGAAACAACGAAAGAAAGAATGAAAGCGTTTGGCCAGCTGTAATAAATACGTCAGGTGTTCCAAAAAGATCGGTTAAGTCTACCGTGCAAAGTCTTTCTGCATAAGGGTTGTTGATCCAAACTTGTATTTTTGAGATCGAAAAATGCGATTGTCGATTTTACAAACGTTTTGTCCAACATTATTTTTCAATTTTGCGTTTTGGTTATTTGTAATCATCGACTTGCACTCCTAGCTTAATCGAACAGCTGATTTTACCTCAGCACCGGGTAAGGTCGTTGAACGAATTACTACATTCTTTTATGACGGAATCTAATTACATTTCCCATTTTTAACAAAATAAGCGTTTAAAAATAAAGAGCAAGGCTTCTTGTTGGGTAATCACCCAGTTTGCTAGAAAAAGTAGTATCTCGTTAGGCTTGCGATTTTGATCGATAGTACGATAGTGGAAGGTATACGCATTGAGTATATATTAACACTGCGTTAGTATACGTAGGTATACATGTTACGGGTAAAGTAGATATAGCTCGGCATATGCACACATTTTCCGGTATAGTAAAACCACTAGGTAAAGTTATTCCTGACTTACGCCACCAGCAGAGAGGTTACAATTGTGAATAGATGCCTCCCTTAGACAAGTCAATTAGGTAGGTAATTGTTGAAATCTGATTAGATCTTCTAAGGATTTTTGCCGCTTATTTACGAAAACTAAATCCGCTATTGAGCCGCTAGTAGTGCATTTATGCAAGAAAATATAAAGGGATGGCCTACAGAAAATATTTACCAGCCTGACACCCCCAGATGTTGTCTTTTCAAATACAACCACATTTTATATTTAAATACAAGTTTTGTTGAAAAAAATTTAATTTTGTTATACGCAGATTTCAACAATTACCTACCTACTTGACTTCTCTATGGGAGGCCCCTATTCACCATTGTAGCCTCTCTCTCCGTGTGGCGTAAGTCAATAAGGACTTTAAGAAGTGGCCTCAGTATACGTGTTCACATTATCCTGCCTAATAAGGAAATGTGAATAAGTAATAAGTATATCATCATCGATTGCCGCATGCACTTTTACCGGTTGGCTACGGCTAATATACACATCTGCCAGGGTGTCACGGTAAATATCTAGTCAATGTGCTCGTAGCATTATAGACTGAAATTTGAGGTTAGGGTTTTGTTTTGATTCGTCAAATTCTGTACGTTGAAGTATCTTTTAAATCAAAATCATGGAGTATAAATTATGACTTACTCAATAAAATCTTCAGCGAGAAAAATAAGAATAATAGAATCTGATTTCATTAGTATATGCACATTTTCATAAGTAGGGCGGGTAATGTGTACTTTTACCGGCTAAAGTACACAGTAACATGATTTTGTACATCGTATTTATGCACTTTTCCCTGTGAGCACGGCAAATGTGTACTTAACTTGCCGATAAATGTATACATTTACCGATTACGTACTCTTCCCGTAACATACGTACATACTACTATGCTATGGAGATTTTGATAAGTCTCTTTCGATAAGCATCACGAGTCTTCCCCAAATTATTTTTTGTTATTAATTTGGCCCAAATTCAGGAGTTTATTTCTAGTATACTTTTACGTTTATTATTTATATTGATTTGTAACACAATATGACTTTTTTCTTGAATCCGTTCCTGTTGCATGGGCGTGTGACTGAATCGCAAATCGTTTTAAAGTAGCACTGCTACTTCAAGCCGTATCGCGTGCATCTTTCGATATAATTATGTTCTATTCTCTTTAATCGTTTAATAGCACGTATGGTTTTTGTCATTTTGTTACATTTAAGTGTTTGTGCTACTGTCTCTACTGTTCTTTAGTAATTCCTTTGATGTTGTTAGGTTCTAATCTTATTTTTTAAGCTGCTTCTTCTTCGATTGAGCTAACAAAAATATTTTTCCCGAAGGGTTATTACTTTATCGGGTAAAATTGAATGTTTTCTCCCACTGTATGTTGTATACTGATAACAAAAATTCATTGTCTTCTACATTCCAGGGAAGACCTAAAATTTCTATCGCTTGATTTCGCTTTGCATTAGTTCTGATCCGCCAGTTACGAACTTGACAAAAAAATTCACTAACGGCGGACATCGAGTATAGTCGACCTGAATTTTAATTAATTTTAGTTTTCCGTAAAATCGAGATAAAGTGGGTTTCTGGGATCAGCAGCGGACATAGAAGCAAATTTGGAAACGAGATGTGGTTCATTAATTAATAATGATAAAATGGCGGTTTTGCGACGTCCTAAATTTTGAAATCGAACTAGACAGACTCAGTTGTTACCTGCTTTTACCAATCTTGCCATCAAGACTGGATTGGATTAGTGATATATTTACTATTACAGCAGCACCCCGAAGCCATCGCCAGGAAGTGCTATATCTGCGCAAAGGATTATTGGTGAAAGGCGTTGTTTCCACATGCGAGAAATGTCAAACAGACTGTCAGAAAGACAGTAAACTGGACTGTAAGTGCGAAAAAATATTAAGAAGTCTTGCAGAAGTCGCTTATTGGAATATTGTAAATGTGCATTTGAAGCGACTTTTGAGTTTTTGCGCATTTTACAAAGCTAGTTTCCATCTAACAGTCTGCCTGTGGCACTTCTTGCAGCTTCTCGCATGTGAAGACGAGGCACTTAGGCCTCGTTTTACTGTAAGCAATAGTGTAAACAGTATTGCAAGCGACTACTGCAAGACTTCCTCGAGGTTTCTCGCACTTACAGTCCACAGTTTACATTAAGCTGTAGTTTTATCTGACATATCTCGCATCATGTGAAAACGAGGCCTTATAATGTAATGTAAAGTATACATCTTTCCAAACCTTACCGACCTGCGCAAAAAAACAAATTTCGTACAGCGACGGAACCAAGGTTACACACGAACCTAAACCCACGGATTGGGCATCTCTTTTAACCGCTTTCTCACTTCCCCTTCTGCGCATCTAGGGTCGGTGAGGTCTTGAAAGATGTATAGACTAGTACCTAGTACCCTTATTTATAGAATATCAAACAGCTGACCAAGACCAAGCATTGATGTTTCTTCATTTTCGATGTTACTAGTTGAACATTTTATAATATTTAGAATTTCCAGGGCAAAAAATTGAAAAAAAGGAGGATCTTTTCTTAACAAATTTTTCTATTCATATTTGAAAATGGAGCTAGATCGAAACTCGTGCCCCTATTATGCCGAAATATGCCAATTGGTCGTGTCAAATGGCAAAACTTATGAGTGATGTGGAAGTTTTTTGCTGGTACGTGCGTGTTGGCAAAATTATTCCAATTGGCACGCCAACCCAAACTCAACGGGTGTCGGTCCGAATTCAAAGAAGCTAGTTGGCAATTTCTAGTGAGAACGTGCCAATTGGCCTTTCCATCACGAGTCACGAGTCTGAGCTGGAATGGCTGTTTCCGAATATAGTATATCACTACATTCCTTGCTGACCGGTCAAATTCAGAATAAACTCTAAAATCACTGCTAATCATTCGAAAATGTCGTAAAACCACCTCCTCTGTTTTTGAGATTTAACTCGTCCACATCGTCCAAAATCGAGTCTTTTATGTGTTCACTTGCTTGTATCGAGTTCGACTTCTATCAACGCTCGGGCGTATTAGCCAAAATCGTCGATTGCGTGGCTTGCTTATTATTATTAAGGCTACAGTAGCAACAAGTACGTCCTCGTCGGTTGCAACCGGCAAATGACTAGAAAAATTAGAATTCGCTGACTTTTTTTAGCCCCCCCCCCCCAAGACCCAAAACTCAACTAGTTAAAATCGACTAGCTTTGTTTTTATTGTAGGTACCGAATTGTCCTAAAATTCCTCAATCAGGTTCTCTCCAAACTTAAAATAAAATGGGTATCGGGATCTACATATTTTGAATCAATTGAACGCTTAGTGGTGGTCAACTGACCAAACGATGGCATTTTGAGGGTTGGTCAACGGCAGCTTTTATCAGCGTTAGTCGTTCACTGAAAGTCTATTGTAAGAAATTAATTTGTGAGTTTTTATGTTTATCGCCTGTAACGAATAGCGTTAAAATTGCATTTGCTGCTCCTGCTAAGAAAAGAGTAGGTACTCAACTGCATATGCTTCATCATTTCGTAACTTTACTTTTAACTTTTCTGGCAACACTCGAATGGCACAGACAAATTTATGTAGCTTAAACTTGAAAGGGAGTGGTAATACATGTTCTATAGAAGAACGACATTGTGGGGTTTGGCAACAATATCGGAATATGTTGAACTAGCGCTAAAGTGAAGAAGAAACTAAAATGATTTTTAAAAAACTCATTCTGGCAAGGCTGGCTGCTCTATTGTGGTCTGATACAGTAATATGATAAATAATACTAAACGTGTTGTTAAATAAAAGTATAATTAAAGTAAAAGTACATCATGGGTCAATATTTGAAACTTTCTGAAACTTTGAATTATGTTGGAAATTCAAAGCATTTCATAGTGAGATATGAAAGATAAGAGAAAGAGTTAGTTGAGGTGGTTGTAAAGAATAATCGCCCAAATACAATAAAATCTAAAACTCGGGAAATATAATTCTCCTGCGGTAGCAGTAAACAAGGTATTGGGAAAACTGGTGCGTCGTACTACCCTAAAGAATTTTTCGTTGTTTGCCAAGCTCTGGCCTTCTTTTATGGACGTTAGTGAATCAAATTCCCACTCTCGGAAGCTTTTATTAGTATATTTTGGAATATTCAGGCTTGTGCTCTTGTGAATCTCTTGAGAAAGTAATAATTTCAAATAGTTGGCAATGTTGGCATCCATTTAAAAATGTTTTATACAAGTCACCCCCTAATTGTCGAAATTGCAGCTTCTAGAAATAAATTATAGACATATAAATTAGTTCTGAGAGATTATCAACGGAAATTAATTTATGCGTTTACGTATTACGAGAATAAGCAATAACCAACTAAAAACAACCCCAAAGTATGCTTTTAAACTTCAAAGGTATATATTTGCATTAGGTATTTCTTTTTTAGCTCGACTAATTAATTTTATTTAAATGTAAAGAGCATGGCCGTGTTGTGAAAGATCACCTTTATTGTAGCTTTACTTACACGGAACCAAAGTTTGATTTCTCGTGTTGTAAGGGCGTGGTGCGTGCGAAAAACATAGTACTTCCCCTTTAATTCGCGTCGCGACTGTGGCGACCTCGCAAGCTCGGCTGGCCTGTCTGGGTCTAGGTCACCTCACCCCACTTCCCTTAACTCCCACTAGTCGGAATCTCAAGGCTAAATTTGTTTATATGAGCACTAGCCTACCTATCCGTATGCATTTGTTCTATTACAACAAAGTGCACTGCGACACGATTGTGAATTTTTAAATTTTAATTTACAATAAGAAATTTAGTGAGTAATAAGCATTTCGGGTCCACGGCATTTTGAAGTTTTCTTCATTTCCTGTTGTATCTCATCGTAATATTTATAGGTTTAGTTTGTTACCTAGTTAGTGCAAGTCTCAAACTTTATGGATACCGGGAAAGTTTCGTAAAATCTCCCACATACAAATTAAGTTCACACCTTTTATGACAGAGAAGTATACATAGAGTATTTACGAATCATCACACACCTCGAGTCGCTGAATCTTTTTTTTACACTGAAAAGCAAATCATTATGAGCACTACATGCTGTGTAGAGCATAATAAATAATACGAATTCTTTTTAAATTTCTTATTGTCCAAATACAAAAGCCTTTTAAAGTCTGGTTTACGTTCTACGGTTCTATGTTGATGCAATTGAGAAAACCGTTTGTGAAGAATGAGAAACGTGTAATGTAAGTCATCTAGGGAAACAAACGTAAAAAGAAATGGGAAATGCATTTTGTATTACATTATGTAGTAAAATATACAAATGAAAATTTTTTTTTTGTATTTTACGTCCGCATCAACTACTGTGGTTATTGGCAGACGGGACCTACAGCTTTAGATGGGTTCCGAACCACCAGGACCGGGTATTTGACACATAGAAACACTCCAGTGGTGTCAGCCGGCTTTGAACCTACGACCTTTACATCCACATGCGACGATGCTAGCCTCTAGACCACCCGGTCCTTCAAATGGAAATTGTTTGACGAAAAGAAAATTTAGTTTAAAAAACTTGATGAGGTTTTAATAAATCTTTACGTCCGGACAGCAGTGTCACTCGTTTCTTTTATGGTTGGTTTACACGATGCAACTACTCGCATCATATACAAAATCGGCCGAGTTGCTGACCGTGCGAGTAAGTTAGTAACTGCAAGTGGATAGGCCAGCGTCGCAAATAGTCTTATGTCCACTGGCCTTTTTCTACCGTAAACCCATCTCACTTAACCACATTGCCAGGCCAGTTTTTCGCGTTTTGTGAACTTTCTTACACGTAGTAGCTCACACCGTGTAAACTATGTTCCTTGTAGTACATTGAAATCTTCGCTCTTAATGTTTTCGTTGATCTTGGGAAGCTTTAGAAATTCTTAAAGAGAATCCTTGTGAGAAATTTTGTCGAGGTACTAAAAGAGATTCCATGTGAGGCTGCTATTGCACCTCACATGGTGCATACTGTTGCTAGTGCATATCAGTACCTTGAGATATAGATATCACGTCAATCGAAACTCGGCAATTGAGCTTCTAGAGCCGATTTTCGAAAGATGCAGCTTGGAGCTGCTGCGGAGAAGATGCTCTACTAAAAGTTTGTCTGATAGGGAAAGAATAGTAACCTAATTGTTCATAGTTAGCTATGGCATGTAAATATCTGTCTCATTTTTTTGTCTTTAGGTAACTAAAGTATTGAGTTAGAATTTTGTCAAGTAGTACTCACATCTCCTATGTATGTACTAATGTATTATCTAACAGAACTGTCGGTTTTTGGAGAAATCTACTCCTAGAGAGCAAGTAAACAATACAGAATTCCACGGAACTCTAAGTGCCGTTACGATTCATTCTATGTATGAGTTTTCTCAGTACCTACATATTAATAAATCTAAACTAATTGATACGAAGCTATAGAATGACTGTCTGTAGAATCATTATAATAAATGAGTATTCTGATATCGACTTTTTGTTTTTTACAACCTCCATTAATTGTCATTCGAATTTTGTATTTCCGATCGCATCAGTCATATTTTAACTTTTAACCATGTTGAGAAGTAAAGTACCCACGACGGAGAAGAGTCCACTACAAATTGACAATAATTGACTGCGACTTTCAGACACGTATGTGTATGGCTCGCTCGAGTTTGAAATTGTGGAAAGTTCGTATTATATAAAGTAAAAATCAATAATGAAATGAATCGATTTTCCGTTATTATTATAAAAAACGATTAATTATCGTTGATCAAATACGATTGCTATAAAATCAAGTGAACATCACGTAATTCATTAAATACACCGAATGTAGATAAAACTTGAGAAATGTTACGATGACGTTGTATTTAGGAATTTATGTTATATGATAAATCTAAATTAACTTCGCAATTTAATTCAAGGGTTGTAAATTATTTTTCCACCACGTATAAGATTTTTATTTTTCGTATTTTTGGTCTCTAACTTTGTTCCATAGTAGACGTTTTTTCCCAAATGTCTAAAATCACCGCATTCACCGCATGGACTTTTTTGGAGATTGTGAACGGCCACTTTATGTGCTTTGATGAGCATGTACTGGTTCGCAGTGTAATCAACTAACAAATTAAACCAACAATGGTTATTTATACTAAAAATAAAACAAAAGATAAGTATTTCCTTGTGTATTCGTTTAATTTACAAACTCAGGGAATTTAACTTCGTAGCCTTATGTGGTGCTATTGTTTCGTGTAATATGAGTTTAAATAAGATCTCATTAAAACAAAGAACACTGACACAATGTTTACAACCTACAACAATGAATCACTTTCCTTTTAATTAAAATCTAACTCATATCTTGCTTACAATTATTATAACAATATGTAAAGAACTTTTGGCTTTTGTACAATCAACACCACTAATTTTGTCAATTGTCTGTTAACGTGTGTTTAAAATGTAAAGTGTCGAGAGCTTATCATTGCCTTGTACTTCAAATTAATGCTAATTTTGGTGCTTCTGTAGGCTGTTTGTTCTTCGTAAAGAATTTTCATGTTTCTTTTGGCAAAGTCTCGGGCCAACTATTGTTCTTGAGAGCAATGGGACCAATTGCTCTATGGATGAAGATGAAGTTATAATATTGTACTGATTGAATAGGTATATTGGATTAGGGCATACAAGCAGGATGTGTTCGTAGACTTGTCAAAACTTCGAGAAAGCTAGGGGAAACTAGAAACTTATAAATTCGAGTGAAAACATTTTACAGATGCGATTTCGAAGTGAAGTGAATCTGTAGCTTTATACAGATACTTATACTATAGGTACTCGTGGCGAACCCAATTTCGAAGTCTTCGTGCATCCTGAAGTATTGATGTTAATATATGTCGAGGCCGGATTAGCGTCCGCAGTACGGCAGTACTTTGAAGTGACACACAGACAGAAATATCCCGCAATCCATAGAGAGAACCTCGTATCAAATCCTTCATACTATAGGCACTATAGGACTATAGGTGTCTAAGAGAACCCTGCATGTAGAGACCGCAGACTATGCGGAGAAAAGGATGAATCTTCTTAACTCATTATAAGAAGATGCTCAGTTTTGCGGCATTGAGAGAGTGTATACTCCATTCAAATACAAGGTGCAGTAAATGTCAACACAACACAACATGCAGATATCTTGGCAAATTACGGAATGTAAATTTTCTCTTTTAGATTTTGAGTATGGACTCGGTGGTGCTTATAGATATTTAGGGAGTTGGAATAATATCTGCAGTCAATTGCAGTCGTTACGCGATGATCACTGTTGACATTTACTGCACCTTGAATTTGAATGGACTATAGCTGAGTTTTGCTTCTCTAACTTCTAACTGTCTTTAAACAGACCAGACTAAGTGCAAGGAGCTACGAACGGCCTTGCGTCATATGATAGCAAGGAGTTACGGTTACGAGTTAATTACCAAAGTCAAAATTTCCCCTTCAATATAATAAATCGTAGCCATCGAATATTGTAATCATTATGGCTTTGTAGTGGGGTCGCCAGTCCGGGGTCGGATAGATTTTTAGATGGTCCAGGCCCCCCGTAGTTAATACGTGTCTGCTAATAGCAAGGAGGGCAAAAAAATCGGAAGAAATGGAGTTGGAACCCTTCAGAAGCATGGGAAGCAACTGTGATCAATTGGAATCTCATTAACGATGAGATTCGGATAGAACTTATACTGATTGTTATTAGTACTTATTATTCACTGCAAGAGGAGTGCTGTTTTAGACATTTAAAATGTTTGAAAGTTAGTGGGTGGATATTATTAAATTTATCATAACTACTTTGGCGGCTGTTAGTTTTCTTAAATTTCTATGTTTAACTTGGCAAAAGTAAGAAAACATTTAACTTTTTACAAAATTGATATGGAAATATTTAAATGTGTTGCGTTATAACATTTAAATTCACCCCTTTTTCAGGTCCCCACATTTTATATGTATATCTTTGATAGATAAAGAACCTATCACAAGCAAAACGAAGGCAATACACAAATTTTTGTAAATAATAGCTTTTACACCTTCACTTTATCGCCGGTTTCGTATTACCATATTTTAAAAAGACATTCATAAATTACTTAACAGTTATAATAAATAGCCGAATTCCAAAAACAAGTTTATTGGAAAAAATATTGTGAGAGGTCTCTGAACTTTAATAATATTGGAAATTTTTAAGGAAAGAATCTGAACGAGTGCGAATTATTTAATTAATAGGGCTATTACTTACCTTCGGGAAATTTCTTAAATTAACTCATGATTTCCACGTTCGGACGTTCGTGGGTTGAATTTTAGTCTAAAGTACGTTCCATTTACCCATAAAATTGTAAAGAAATAGTGGTGGGGATCAAAAATAGATTTTCATTCAAATTAACAATGTTCATTGTTGATTCGAAAAATTCAACCATCTTACTGAGCCACATTCCGTGGTGTCGCCGGTCATTTAGTGTGGTCATCTTGAAAATACCTGCCGTCCTTGATGTTCGAGAATGGCAACCCTCCCATCTTCAATGACCGCGCTTACCTAGGGTCTCACGACCTATCGCCCTACACGATCCGTTACAGCACGGTAGTTATGTGCTATATAGGCGTTAAAAGCTTCAGTTTTCCTTAAAACACTTAAATTGCGTTTTTTTAAATATTTGTTGTACAAAATTAAAGAGGTGTTTCGCACAATTTCTTAAGTACCTATATTATTGGTGTGAATGAATCTTACAAGGTTAATCTTAATTATTTACGCTTTTCTAGTGTAGGTAAGTAGATATACAGGGTGGTTCGACTTGCATTATGTTGTCGGAGTATTGGATATTACAAGAAACAGTCGAAAGGAAAAATTTTCACTTTATGTATAACAAGTAGAAATAGTACTTTTTCATGGCCTACTAGTTTTGAGGAAGTCCTTCAAGTTTGGTTTTTCAAATACAATATCTCGTATATTCTATTGCCGGAAGACTCTTTAACTTAAATTTAATTTTTCTCCTTGACTACTAATTATTCGTAGTCTACTTATATAAATTTCTATTTTAGCAACTCCCAAAACCAGTAGGCCGTGATTCGGTTCTTCACAGTGTCCTTCTCGTATCATAATGGTATAGAAAGGCCACTCCGTTTTGGCGCTGGTGACTTTACCACCAGCAGAGAGGGACAATAATGAATAATCTCTTTCGATTCTTTTCTTCTATTAATTCTATTGAACCTCTCTATGGGTAGCGTAAGTCACCGGTGCCACAAAGGAGTGGTTCCTCTATATCTAATCTTTTTACTTGGACTATCATACTGTTTATTTCTTTGATATTCTGCATATTTTTTTATTCTTCTTCATCTTATATACTCTGTGGAAACGGTCAACAGTTCTTTAAAGATTGAATGAGCCGAATCATCTATACTTCTGGATTATGTTAATTTGAACAGTTGGTATCAATCCTGGTGTGTGGCAACTAAATTTCTTGCCACCTTACGTATCCTGGGCGTTGGCTGGGAAAAGCCAGTCGTCGGACAGTCCCTCTATTTGAACCCACTCGAATTTTTATTTGTAGGGACATATTTAAGATGTGGCACGTATAAATGCTGCAGATCGTGGAAGACATGTTGAACATTTCTTTTGACGGGTGTCGTTTTTGGTATTTTGTTATGTACTTCCCAAGACCCGAAGATCCCAAGTAAACAAAAAGTTAATCTAGATACTTGAACACGATTATATCCAAAGAAGCATATTGGAGATCAAATTAATGTTCCCCTTGTTATTCGCAAAACGCTCTTCAAGTTTGAGGCAAACATCATTTATTCTTGTTGGAAGATCAGATGACCATATAAAGCCAAAAGTTCAAACTTCACACTATAGAAAAGTATTTAAAGCAGAAATTAAATTTTTTTAATTAATTCCCAATTACCATCTATCATCCTGGAATAAAACAATTTGCCTCGAGCGCAACCGTGTGACTGAAACGAAAATCAGCGGTAATCAAACTCTTCTCAAGCATCACGAGAACGGTTCTGCAGTGTTATTATATTATTGAATAAGAGTGACATACGTATTTGTAGTTAATAGTTGTCGAGTTTACGAGACTTTAATTATATAAATTTGCGCAACTTTTTTTTAAGGGATAGTTTATAGCAATTGCCTTTAGGAATATTTCTTGCATATATCAGCAACTCGGTCCAACACAAATACATCGTCGGGTATACTTTAAACGCAATTTGCATGTCACTAACAAATCACGCAGCTATTACTCAGTTCTATATTTTAGACAGAATAATTATTATCTGACCACGAATCGGGATGCGAGCATTTCCATAATCGTTATTTATGGATTTTGTTGCAAACTTCATCAAAAAGTAACGATTTGTTTTAAATAAGTAATTTTTCATCTTTTCGTGTAAATAATGCATTATAGACGACGAAATGATTTTGTTTGCCTTCCCACCACGCGAAACTAAAATATCGATTTTTAAATAATAATTTTCGTTACGATTAATAAATTTTCTATTGCAGGATTTCATCTTAGTGGGGTAGTAACTGCTTGTCGAAGTTCACCCCCAGCTACGTTGCCTTGCGGAGCGCCCGAACCTCCACATAGATTTAAAGTATCCGTTAGTTTTGACAGGTGAGTTTTATAAAATGAATTTTTTTTCTATTCTTTTGTACAGCTAATTTATAGTCGTATGTTATGTCGGATTTGAAACTTGGCAAATCTGGAAAAATTTACAGGTCATAAAGCAAGCATTGATTTCCAAAATACAATTTAACTTTTATTTTTGAAGATAGATTCTATCGGTTCCAAAGCTATCGATGTTCTTAAATTTATGTTCTCCAATTTTTGCGAAGTGGATTCAAGAGTAGATTTGAGATATATATACCTACGTCAGAGTTATAGATATATTTAGGACGTATCTTTCGTTGAGGAATTTAGACATAGGAAATTGCTTCTGTTATTCAATATCTAAATCGAAACTTAATTTTCTTATCTCGTCAAACATTTTTCTTTAATTCGGTCTTAATCGCGTGTAAATGCAATTAGAAAAGAATTCTGTTGTTTCATTCAGAAATATGCCAAAACTGGATTATGTAAGCTCGCTGTAATTAACACTCGGATGAAAATTTTAGGAAGTACGGTATAATCATCGAAAAACTATGTTGCGTTTTAAAAAATAATTTTATTTTGTGAAACTTCTCCAATTAAAAATATTGAAATCTCCCCAGCATTTTGCATGTTAAAAGATAATTTATTTTTAATTTTCAACAATACAAAAATTAAAGTCGCAATTATTTATTCTAATTACTTGAAAGTAATTTTAGCGATCGTTGTCGCGTGCGAATAAGTATAACTCCTTGTATCTTTTTGAAAATCAAACTTTACCTAATTATTTATTTAAGAGGCACCGTAAAAATATACTTTTGGTTTAAAACCGACTATTGCCTATTATGTATTAACTTGATCCACAATAGCTGATCTCTAGGAAAGGCGACGACGATTGAAGCCACTTGAATAAATGACTTCCAAATTGTATGAGCTGGGATCCAAATAAGTTTAACCGTATTCTGCTTGTTTTTTGTCCTGTAGGGCTTTTGTGGCTACCCGAGTAGATTGGTGTAGTTTGGTTCTTATATCCTATCTCCACATTGGTTCTCGCCTATATAGGTATTTATTACCGGCGCAATTTCTGATGGAAATACTCAAGTCAAGTTTTTCAAACTCAGACAAGTGCTTTTGTTGGGTTTAATTTCATGATGATGAATGTATTCCAGCTGCAGTGCTGTTTCTTATTTTGTAACCGTTCGTAAGCCCTTAGTTTTTTGGGCGAACCTTAATGATCTACCCGAACCCATTTGATCATATTATATACACCATAGAGATTCCTCTGAAGTTGTATTCCAAAACCAGGCCTTGGAGAACTAGATTGCTTTCATCGATTGTTCGTTTCTGGGTCATAGAAAATATACTAAAGTGCAGCTGAAAGGCTCAAAAAAATCTGAATCTTTTTGACTTATACACTTGGGTTCACTAGCATTCAGATATCCAGTTCGTAGAAACTCTTTTCGTATCCAAATAGAACTGAACTGCGTTTTTATGGAATCTTCTAAGCGTTTAGCTACCCGTTTTAACCCAATTCGTGTCCTGAACTTCAATGATATTTTTGGAGGTGGATACAGAAACTGGCCTTTCACGTCTCTTTTCGCCATCAATGGAAATTGTATACATCTTTCTAAATCTTTGATCTATTAACCTTTTTTGAAATATAGGTGCTGTAGTTTATGGATTTTTTTCAGTTTCGGTCGACTTTCTTTTAATTTAGCTATTATATTTACATACGGCACTGCTGTATGTACCGCTTTTTATTATTTTCATCATGACATCTTAAATAAGCCCTTAATGAATCACGTTTTACGTCCGTTCAACTGCTAAGGTTATTACAGACGGAACCTACAGCTTTGGGTGGGTTTCCAATCACCCCGACCAAGGTATTTGGATCATAGAAATTAATGTAGAGGTGCCAGTCTGATTTGTTCCAAGAACCCACGGACCTGAGTCGGAACGTTCTTCAGTCGCTCGACCACCGTGGCCCTTAGCGACTTTTGTTTTTGTATTTGCTGAAACACCAGATTTGAATACCCTTTTGGGCATATTGTACAGATAATAATTCAAACGTATTCGCACTTTAATTTTGACACCCAAGTATTGTTTTTGAAACTCAAATCTTAAAATCAGCTTCATTTAAAAATTTTATCGGATAGCAAAAGTTTACATATCTGAAAGCGACATGTGTTTAGTAACTAGATCTTTTCTTTTTGGGAAATCAGCCCCCGTAGAGCAGCTAAAAATTCGATTTGAAACTGTCTAAGTTTAGTTTCTAGTTCTTTGTTGAAAAATTGGGCGATGTGTCAGCACGGCACTTTTATATTTACCTAACCTTAAAGATATTGAAATAAACTTTACTATGTAAGGGATTATGCGATGGGAAAGTAATTAGTTGCTTTTCTATTTATTAGGTATAAACTATGTAAGACATATTCGTTAATGATCTGTTGAATATAAAATTTATGTTTTGTTATCTTTATCTCATACAATTAATTTATGTAAGATGTAACCAACCATTGCTAACAATTAATCTACGTTGCTTTTTGTTGTTCACATTAACTTGGCTACCTTAAAGCTCTTGTTAGTAAATAACAATATATTATCCAATTTATTTGCTAATAAATTTAGAAGTTTTGCAAGAAGTAGTAATGTTTATTTTTACTTTCAGATGTAAAATAACTTCGGTAACATGCAGCTGCGAAATGAAAGATATTTTTTGGTGCCAGCATGTGGTAGCACTATCGCTCTATCGTATTCGCAATGCAGAAATTATTCGACTTCGTGTTCCTATTTCAGGTAAGCAAAAGCACTATACCTTTATTATTTATACGTACCTACTTCTCATTATAATTATAGGTATATACCAAATATATTAATCTTGCGCAAATGATGGCAATTTTTTCTCATAATAGATTTCTTATAGTAAAAGAGCGTTTGTTTAGTATTTTTCTAGAACTTTCTGGGGGGCTATTATGTATTTGAAATTTTTTGTTGGGAGTACATAGAGCTTAAAAGCAAGGGGTTGAATGGGGAAGGTATGTAACTCATAGAGACTTCCCCTCCGTGTTTTAGAAGTGGTTTTTATACATTTTCAGCGGCTCTTGCCTCTTTCACTTCCCGACTTCTAGACATCTAACACATTGGACATTGTCAAATTGACACCTTGTATAATCAGTCAAATAGTATTGTGGCTCTTAATTAATTTAAAACAATATTTAACAAATTAAGCTTTGAGATTGAAGGGAGCGTGTTCTGCTTTGAAGGGGCTTGGTATTGGTGAGTTCACGAACATGCTCAGAATTCATATACCTACACCTGAAAGCTTACAAATTATGAACTATTAAATTGCATTTGGGTTTCCTCTCGTCACCATTTGAAAATGGGGGGAAATACCAAAGAAGGCAGATTGTTGGAATTAGAAGAGTCAAATTTGGAGAAAGAAGATTTATAAAATGAGATCTAATAATTGGGATACATTACGGCACTCGCCTGCGGTTCGTGTCGCAATACATCCTCATTCGTAATAGCTATCATTATACGCTCGTGGATACTATACTATTTCCGTATTTGTGGAACACTCCACATACATCTCATTCAAATTGAAATAACAAACTTTACTTTGTGACTACGTAGAGTATACCTT
The DNA here is from genome assembly GCA_950108345.1 of Malthinus flaveolus. Classification (NCBI taxonomy): domain Eukaryota; kingdom Metazoa; phylum Arthropoda; class Insecta; order Coleoptera; family Cantharidae; genus Malthinus; species Malthinus flaveolus. The sequence continues at coordinate 67,823,925 of OX467285.1, forward strand.
TTTAGTAACTCCAATTACAGAATTACCAATTTCGTCCCACTCTTTCAGATACGATTTCGATTCTAATTTTAAAAAAAATTAGTTACATCAGTCATTTAAAATAGTATGTATGTCCTGAAAGCACAAACATTTTCCTATAAAAGCAAATATTTATATACTGTTTAATAGTTAAGACCCTTGCATATTAAATTCCAAATGTTGTAACCAAATAGAATTGTGAATAGTGCTCTCCCAATTTTCTCAAGTGAGTTGTAGTAAATTAAAACAACCCTCTTGCAAATCTTAAAGGAAGGGTACATAGTAAATTTGACTATGCATAGGGTACCGTACCGTATCTATCTACTGTATGCATCATTAAGCGATCACTAAAGTTTCCACTTTCCACATTTGCATTGTATTGAATACGTTTTCTTCTAAATAATCTCACTCTCGATTTTCCATACTATTCCATAGTTCCAAATCCCTCATCACTTTTTATTGCAAATTATGCCTACTTAATTTTCACTACGTATTTTCTTATTTCCATCGGTGTTCTTACACATATTTGCATCTCGTGGAAACATCGCGAGAAGACGAAATTCTTTATTATATAGTTTTACAAATTTAGCTTTTAACGTAGTCTCAGTTTGTTTTTAATGTAATTTATTGCTGTGGAAAGTGTTAGAGCACGTTCACGTATTTTCGCTTTTCGTTAATTGCAAAGTACGTTTTTCTCGTGTGTGCTATTCTAATGAATTACTAATACATTAGCCGAGGGATAATTTTAATATTTACATATTTAATAAACCACACCTTCGTGATGCTACGGCCGCTGGGGTCCCAGGCCTGCGCTTAGGTTGTGTAACGATTTTATATTAACTTTTTCTCCACGGTGGGAGTAACTAAAGGGACTGGGGAGCAAAAAACTATAAAGTTTCGCCATAAAACAGTAATGTAATGCTATATACCACACAGACCTTTTGCAAAAGCATGTATCGACCGTCTATATTCGGGACTCTTCGGGATACAATGAGAAATGGGATATGAATATCATAAATTCGGGTATATCTCCCTTTAAATGCACTTTTGTTGGGTTGGGGTAATTTCAGATTGATACATAAGTGTTAAATGTTTTGTTGTTACGTTGTCACAAAACGTAATTTAACATTTTTGAAATGTCTATATTTGCTCACTAGTTGTATGATGATAGAGAGTAGGTAATTCTTGCATTTCGACTATCCTACAATCCCATCTGCGATATTCGTTACTTACTTCCAGGCTTCCAGCTTATTACGAAATTACCTACCTCATTTCTAGCTCATAAATTTTATGCAGGTAACTTTAGTTCGACGTCTTTTCAGGTCTAACCGTCTGACTCGTTGACCATAGTGGAAGCCTTCTCCTATAGTTAATACCTCTTTCAGTAATCCACATTTTAAACTGGCCGGTGGTAATGGGGAAAGGTCATTACATTTTTCCCTTATATGAATGACTATTGTTGTTATGAGTAGTTATTTTTTGATAATCTTCGTATTTGTTCAGATTGGGCAGAGTATTTTCCAAGGAGCGTCAAGTAGCATAAAGTGTTTTAGAATAAGTAAAGGATAGATTCTTTGGTAAGCTCAGAAAAAAACCATATAAATAATGTTGAAATATAACAGATTAATTTGAATTGGAGGCGCTTATTCACAGCGTGTGCAAGTCGTAACCCCAGGCCGAGATGATGATAATATCGTAGATTGTGCAAGGAAAAAAGTGTAAGAGGCGAACTACAAGTAAAAACTATATTTTTAAAGTGGGTTAAACTGTGAAGGGCAAGATTTGGAATTAGGGACGGAATAGCTGTGCTGTAGCTTTTCTGAAGGCTGCATAAAATTATGGAAAGCTTCACAGAAACGAACAGCTCGGCTAAAAATACTGCAAAGTTGTTTTTTCCAAATGCGTGATTTAAAGCCCGTTCTAGGCATACTGCAACTCTTATACCCAGTTTCTCAGTCGTGGTTTAACTTTTGGTTTAACTTTTTATTTAAATTTTGGTTTTTAAAAGATAACCAAAATTTTCAACTAGTTTAGCCTGTTTAGCTGAATACGAGTTTCTCAGTGGATAGATTAATATTCTAGTTAGCTAACCGCAAACTATGAAATTTATGAGTTAACTACTTTTATTTGGTTTAAACCACGACTGAGAAACTGGGCATTAGTGCAAGAGAACATAATATTTGTATATCGTATTGGGCTCGCAGTCGCTTTTTTCTCATCAGTTGTTAAAATTGTACAAGATAAAGGAAAATTACTAAGTTTAACAGTTTTTTAACAGTTTTAACAGTACCAGCAAAATTCTCGTGCATATTGTGACAACTTCCGAAGCGCCGTCATGTCGTCACCTGCTGCCTCTAGATTTTCAAGTAATCTGGTTTTTGAAGTATCAAAGGATATTTAAAAAAAGAGATTTGCTAACTATTTTGGGAACTGAGTTGCTGGCTGCTGTGCTTCAGTACACTGTACCATCGAGTTAAAAGCCCGCTCTTATCCAATGAATAAGAAATAGTTGGAAAAGAATCAAATATTATTTTGCTGTAGAACGCTCAGATTGGGTAGGAGTAGTGAAAGGTCTATTTTTGCAATTGCTCATACTTCATACTCCCATCGCACTGCCAGTTACTTGGGATGTGCTAAAGCTTAAAGAGTTTTTCTTAAACAAATTGAGAAGTTTGGAACTTTGTAATATGAGTTCAATTGAATAGGTGCATAAAATTACTAGTAGGGTATATCAGTTGGTTTTTAATAAAACTGAGTTACCAATGAAACCCAACTAACTATAAGTAAACTTTTTTTTTCTGTTTACAGAGACTTTATTACAAATGGACAGACAACAACTTCAAAAATTTGTGCAGTATTTAATATCGGAACACCACACAGAAGTTTTGCCAACAGCACAAAAATTAGCTGACGAAATTCTACAACAAAAATCGGAAATAAATCAAATTCCTGGTGCACCAGATCCAACAGCAGGGGCTTCGGCCGATGACGATCACTCGTGGCACCTCGACGAAGAGCAAGTTTGCGAACAAGTTAAATCATATTTAGTTCAAGGCACTTATTATAATGCAAATAAACATTTAAATTCGCTTTTCTCAAAGGTTTGTTTTTATTGGAATAATAATGGATTATTGGTTTGTAAATAATTTGTTATTAGGTGAGAGAGATGCTCAGAGCACAAGATTCAAATGGTGCAAGAATGTTAACGCTTATTACGGAACAGTTCCTTTCTGATCCTAGACTGCAAATGTGGCGTAGTCAAGGAACACCAATGAGTGATAAATGTAGACAATTATGGGATCAACTTGGTGAGTATATAATACGTTTGTATTAATTTAATTAGTTGTTAAACATTTGTCGATCCGTATAATAACAATTACAATGGTGTAAGACTAGATGTGCAGTAATAATGAGAGCAAATAAACAAATAACGTCATTGTAGGTGTTCTTTGGGTGTGTATAGTCCTTAATCCACATAGCACACAACATGAAAAACACCACTGGAAAGCCTTATTAGAAAAATGGACACGAATCGATGTATGTCCGCCGGAAGATCCCGATTTTAGGTTGCAACAATCAAATCATCTTTTGCAAAGAGATTCTGTAAGACATTACATTTTATTATGCTACTTGTTTTACTAATTTTTCTTTTTTCAGTATGTAAATAGAGATAGGGATAGGTATTACTACGACCGAGATAGAAACCGATATTTAGATCGAGAAAGAAGAGATCGGCGGGATCGAGATAGGGATCGTGATAGAGGACGGGATAGACCAATTTATGATTCTTCTGATAGTTCTGATGACGACGATGGAGAATCTAGTTCGTATAGCCATCGAAGTAGTAAACGATTACGACTGTCCGGAAGTTCTAAATCATTTCCACCCGCATTACCAAGAACAATTTTTCATAGGTACTGTTAACTTCTTCCAACTTATTCATTTGTGATAACATTGCTTATATTTTAGAGCTTTGGATGCAGTTGGGATGTCGTGGGATAATATGCACTTGAAAAATATATTATCGAGCGATTCGTATTGTTCTCATGTTCCCGATAATTCAAGCTCTGGTAGCTTTAATTCACAAGGTCAACCGCTTTGGCATGGTAAATTTTACCAAATTAGATCGACACGGATATAAAATCTATTTTTACAGAAACATTGGCTTTATGTGCAGCAAGAGTCGATTCTCTGAGATCACATGGTCATAGAGAAGCAGCATTAAGGTTAGCAGTATCCGTCGTCCGTACCATGAAACAGCAACAACTTATTGCACAGAGGCGTTGGCACGAAAGTCAACAAACAACTAGTTCTTCCAACAGAAATCAAAACAACAGTTTACAACCTTCCCCTTGTACTTCACGCTGTAATGGACAAGGTTCTTGTTCGACAACATCAATTAACGCGCCCGTCAACACTGATGGATGGGTGGGTCATCCTATGGACCCTATCGGAACGTTATTCGATGCCCTTGCAGAAGCGTCGGTCATTCCTGAAGATCAAAGACCACGAACTCCAACCTATTTAGGTAATTTAATTTTTAAGGGCAAAAATATTATTTAAATCTTAAAGTGACCACTTTAGATTTGGTGAGCACGGATGATCAAAACAGCAATTTGCGGCCATGCTATCATCACGTGCCCGTTGTCGGAACACGCGATCGTTCGGAAACATATCTTACCTTGGCTTTCGAAGTTGCTTTAATCGGACTCGGGCAACAGAGACTCATGCCAGTAGGACTTTATGCACAGGTAAGTCGAGAAATGGTGTGTAAAAAACTGGGCAAAGTTTTAAACTTACCATATAAACCGAGTGTATAAAAAAGAACCCAATTATTTTACTTACAGGAAAAGGCGTGCAAGCAAGAAGATCATTTGATTGCAAAGTTACAAGAAATTGATTTAGATAACAGTTTAGTAGCGGTATTAAGAAGGCAAGCTATCGTATTATTAGAAGGTGGCCCTACCAGCGGTTTAGGAATTGGGATTCATCCCGAAAGTGTACCTATGCATACGTTTGCCAGGTTTATGTTTCTGTCTCTTTTGAATTATTATCCAGATTTGGCGTACGAAGTGGGGTTGAGAGCTATGAGACTGCCTTTACTCGAGGAACGCGAAGATTCTGACGATCCGATGGGTGGAAATCCGTCTAGTTCTCTTATGATAAGCAGATCACCGCGTTGGTTTACTTTGGGTCACATTGAGACTCAACAATGTGCCTTAAGTTCGACAATGTTAAGTGCAGCCAAAGGTATATTGACTAATACTTTCAAAAAATCACTTTCTTTAATGCTGTGCATATTTAGGCGAAGTTATGCGTCTTAGAACCGTATTAGAATCGAGTCAAAGACATATTCATAGTTCCTCGCATTTATTTAAATTGGCCCAAGATGCGTTTCGTTTTGCCACACCAGAAAATGGTCCAAGACATCCTTCCCTTTTAAGCGTCGCGTTTGAATTAGGTCTTCAGGTAAGTTCTTCTGTTTGCGTTTGCGTTATTAGTTTTTCCCCCTCGTGTAGATCGAGCATTAAATAAATAAATTTTTCATTAAAGGTTATGAGAATGACTTTATCATCTTTAAATTGGAGAAGACGGGAAATGGTGAGATGGCTAGTTACATGTGCTACAGAAGTGGGAGTGGAAGCTTTGATATCTGTAATGCAAAATTGGTATCAATTTTTCACCGCTACCGAAGCCACAGGTCCAGTAGCTACTACGATTATGTCGCATAGTACGATGATGCGTCTCAATCTCAGTTTTAGTCAACAGGAAGAACTATCCAGTTGTGCTCGAACACTTGCACTGCAATGTGCCACTAAAGTAAAATTAATTTAATTTGTGCAATTCTTTACGTAATAATCGGTTAAACTCATTTGCAGGACCCTCCAAATTGTGCCTTGAATGCATTGACATTGTGCGAAAATGAAGCATTAGCTTTTGAAACCGCCTATCAAATCGTCATAGATGCAGCATCTCACATCATGACTTCTTCTCAACTGTTTACTATTGCAAGATATATGGAACATAGAGGTTATCCAACTAGAGCCTATAAGTTAGCTGTGCTTGCTATGAAAAATGTTCATCTTGCTTATAATCAGGTAAATTTGATTAATAAACCATTAATAATACAGTGCAACCCTGCAAACTGAGACAAAATCGGAATAAGCTGATTTGTGCGGTATCTGCTTCTCTAAAACGTTCTTTTAAACTCGATTAAAATCCAAAATGATAGAAGCTCCGTTCAGCAAACTAAGATTAACTACCCTAAAACCACCACTAAGGTGCAAGTTTTTAGTTTTTTCATGGAGAACTTATCTACAGAAGTAGAAGAATAATTAATTAAAACAATATTGACCTCAACTTTTTGATTACACTTTGTTTGCCGTCTCATTTGTCGCATTCAAACCTTTGTTTTATTATATAAACTACCTGATTTAAAATCGTCACATCAATTCCATTACACATTAAATTATCCACCTTGTATATTAACAATTTTTCAAGACTTGCGTAAACTCTGATTCTTTATCAAATAATACTAATTTTGAGTACACGGGATTGGAAATTTTTTATTCTGTGAAAAAGAACTTGTATATGGAGGAAAAGAAATCGCATGTTAACGGGTGGTTTTGGGGTAGTTAGATTCGAAACATTTGCGATGTTTAGTTAGCTAGAAAGAACCCTTTAGGGATACCGATCGCACAAGAACCAGCTAGTCACGAAGTTGTTTAAGGTTGGGGTCGAGATTCACTTTATTTTAATGAACTATAATAAGGTAAAGTACTTTCCTCTAAAATTTATTAATTTATTGTTTCTAAAGTTTTTAAGAAGGATAATCGAAGTAGAAAGAGTTCTAACTTCTCTTTACGTTTTACAGGACACGCATCCTGCCATAAACGATATTCACTGGGCTTGTGCATTAAGTCACTCATTGGGAAAAAGTGAACTGACGAACATTATTCCCCTATTAGTAAAAAATGTACAGTGTGCAACAGTTTTATCAGATATCCTTAGAAGGTGCAGTATGACGGCACCAGGAATATCTTGTCCACATCCTCCATCTTTAGAAAGTGGGAAACATCATACGCATCCCCACAGGACTAGTAGAGGTTGTGCCGCAGCAATAAAACCCCTGTCGTACGACAGGCCTCCTCTCAGGCAGCTTCTCGAAGCAGCAGTGGCCGCTTATATTAATACCACTCATTCACGTTTAACGCATATCTCGCCTCGACATTATGGAGACTTTATAGACTTTTTAACAAAAGCTAGGGATACCTTTATATTAGCGCACGATGGCCACGCCCAATTCACTCAACTTATCGAAAACATGAAAGTTGCCTATAAGGGAAAGAAAAAGTTAATGTTTCTAGTAAAAGAACGATTTGGCTGATATAACTTGAAAAAATTATTTTTGTAGTTTAATGAAAGACATTATTTTCTAATTTTAAATAAGATCACTTGGTTTTGAATTTATTTTATTTAAATAATTAATATGTGATATGTCGTAACTATTACGAGAGAATCTCTAGCTATGACTTTTTAATAGGTTTCAGTTTCGAAGTACGTCGATTCTTTTGTGATATTTACCGTGCAAAAGTACGAAACAAAACTAAAATTTGTTCAAATTCGAGTGTTTTTATTTTGTTGCCTTGTCGCAAGAAGCAACATTTTTGTTTTTGAATAAGCAAACAGACAATACTGTAAATGAGACTCGTTGTTTTATGTTACTATTGTTTTATTTAAATAGACTGATTTTTTTTGTTCGCTGAAATTGGCAATCAAAGAATAGACTGACCATATTTATTGGACTGTATTTCTATATTTTGTATTTATAAATGAATATGTCGGTCTAGACTTTAAGGAGTTTTATATTGTACGATCGATCTCATGCCGTCGGGCAATTTTTAGTATTATTTTCATGTACGTAGATAAAGACATGATTAAAATACGTGAAATTTTAGTTAATATATCATTGTCGTTCATCGTATGAATCAAGTTCACGTTACTTTGTAGGTTTGGTGAAAAAAGAGTTTTTACGTCGATACATCGGTGTAGTAAGATACGTAGGTATTTATTGTAATATTTCGATTCGTCTTAATTAAGTTTTGCTTTTGTCGATGTTATTTATATTTTGTTTTAACCAAAGATTGTTATTTGTAAAATATTTGTGTACATATTTATAAATATATAATATATCGTAAGTGATAATCAATAACATCTCATAATCTGAGTGGCAAAAAACTTTATTTGTCCGAATTGTGTTTTCTTAAATAGTTTTCAATAGGTGATAACAATTACACAAAATAGGGTTTTTTCGCCACAAATACAAGGTAAATGCTTCCTGTTATTTATAATACTATTATACAGTATATATATATTGATAAGTACAAAATAATAATTTAAAAAAACGTAGCAGTCGACCAAGCTATTGTGCGATGTCAGCTGTATATTCCATTTAAGCTACCTCTGCATCCCATCTTTAAAATAATACACAATTGCCTTTCAACCAAAATTACAATATGAAGACTACACTTTATTTTGTAGACTGAAATGTAAGTTGGAAATCAGTTGTTTTAGATTAATAATAATAATAATATACATATAATATAGTATTATTTTTAGATATTGTAGTGTTGGTTGAATAATTTGAGCTATTGACTGAATGATTTATAAAATCAAACTCGAAACTCGATATTATTGCAAAATATTAGTGTGTAGGCAAAAAAGTATTTAATGTACAAACAGGCCTCGTAATATCAAAACTGTAAGACTATAGTATCGACTGTCTAATTTTTATTTGCGATTTTTGTACGATTTATTTATTGGGAAATTTTTGAAAACTAGATGATTCGATTGCATCGGAGTTGCTGCCAGTAATTTTATTTACTATTTAATATTTTTAATCTGTGATTTTAAACAGTTTTACCATTACTGTTATTTTATGAGTTGATCATCGTTTGTTTTTAGTTTAGTCTTTCGACTTTTGTTGGCTAAATTGTATGTTTTCGGTTAATATATGGGACAATTGAAAGTGTAAATATAAAGAAACGGCCTTATTGGCGCATTCCATTACAGTGAAATTATTTTTTCGTTGTTGTGTTGTGTTTTGTGTAAATTTAATAGGAGAGAATGTTGTATATATTGGTAAGAAATGAAGTCGCTCATTGTTTGTTAAAATAACTACGCAATCATTTCATTGAATTTGTCTGCGTGCATCGTATAATTTATGATTATTTTTATGAAAATAAAAATATTTGTAATTCAACCTCTGTTTTCTTTTTATATTAATGCTCTTGTACTTCTTACAATAGGATTTTGTATAATTAATTTTCAGTGCATTCTTTCGTATCAATCCTTCGGTTACCTGTGGATATTACAAAAATCTTGACTTATAACGTTGTTGGATATAGACCGATTACAAAGCTAATCCTACCCTGCACTGTGCCCCCTCCTGATCCTAGGCAAAGCATGTCCTGTCTACACCAGTCTACGCGACTGTGAATCAGACTGAGCAGTATAGAATTTGTGAGCATTTGTGAGGGTTGTGCTAGTTGCGAAGTTTTTATGCGATTGAAATTTATAAATTACTGTACCAAAAGTCCCCAATTTTGTCATGTCCGCATTAGGTAGTAAAGGGATGGGATTATAACAGTAGTTGCTGTTCATATTTTTGAGGTTGTAATAGTATATTACATACAGAGGTAGAAAGTGTTTCATTTATGTCGAGAGCAAAAATAGCTGACCAAGACGCGCAGCGCCTAGGTCAGTTAAGGCTCGAGATAAAAATGAAACTTTCCACCGACGTTTGTATGCTATTTTATTTTCAACCATATATCTACATGTTCACTGAGAGTAAAAATAAAGTACTAACAAAAAATGTGGAAAGTATCGTTGAATAATTGTTACTTTTCCAACTTACAGAAACGACAGTAATCCTGTCATTACATGTATGGTTGAAAATAAAGTATGTTGAATCTAATATTGCTAATTTAACTTTTAAAATAGGTATAAATTTGATAGAAATTTGCAAATGCTATACACATTTTAGAACTACACAGACAAAGTGTAATCCCAATAATTATATGGATACCCGCTAGCTTTTATATGAAGTCGCCTCTAAGTTAGAGACATGGACCGTAGATCACTTAAAGCATTGCTATTTGAGAGGGATGTTGTATATTTATTCAGTTGATGAATTTGTTGAGTAGCTGTGGCGTTTGTTTATTGTGATGACCTTATTGGAAATTTGAAGATACTTGTTGTATTTTTTCCATATTAGTCTTAAATAAAACATTCCAACGTCAGAGTCTAGGCAGCACATTTACGACAGTGACTATCATAACGGCTAAGGCTAACAGCGCAGGTTGGTACTTTTTACATAAAATTATTGTGATTTCGACTAATTGAACTTGTACTTGCAATTTCGAGTTGGTATGAACTCGGACCTTTTATTTAAGATTAATCTGGGTCCAATCTCCAATCAATTAGTGCATTCCAAAATTGTCCAGAGTTTGAAAGTTGAAAGGAACCTTTAATACATTAGATCATCACTGGCGTCGCTAGTGTGAATCATTACTGTCAAAATTACATTTAATTTGAAATTTAACGAATTTTACTTTTTATATACAAAATCTCCAAAATTTCTTATCGGCATTTTGTAAATTTATGTTTTTTAGTTCAACTTAACTGCAGCAGCTTTAAACTGGAATAATCTATGAATGGAAGTGGTTTGCTGTTACCATATAACCTGTTATTTATTTTGTAATGTAAAATGTCATATGATAGTAAGAAAATATCGGAACTGTTAGAATTACATAGGAAGTTGTTGCAAACAACAAAAAAGCGATTGAATGTCGTACAAGATGTTGGAGTACAGGTATACTTACATTTGTTTTGTTTATGTGTATATGAAGAAAGTTTAAAGAGTTAAAGAAAGTGAGGTTAATTTTGAATTTTACCGCTTACGAAAGCCCAAAATACATTATTTCAAACTGCGCTTTTTAATGTTAAAAATATAAAGACACGGTATTGATTAATTACATAGGCTCTTGACTTTTGTAAGACCATTATAATCGTTGACGTAGATTGTCGTTGCCAAATTAAGTCAAGTTGGAAATTATTTTAAAGTGGACATACTAGTGTCTCTTGACACATAAAAGAAAACCGAAACTCAGCTAGTTCTTGTTAATATTTTAATGATATAAAAGGCACCACTTCCTTTTGTTAACTCATCTTTATTTCATTTTTTTTTTTCGTATATGTATTTTGAAACTCGGTGTACGTAAAGTATAACTAGAAGAAATTAGCTCTTTATAATTAATTACACTTTTCTTTTAAATGCCACATTCGATCACTTACAAGTTACAATTAGTTTTGTAAGATTTGGTTTGGTTTATGAAAATGATTCAAGAAAAATATGATTACGAGATCATGACAATCTTTGAGAAAGATCATTTTTGAATGTTTAAAAAATCAAACTAAAAACTGAATGGCTTCCAATAGTACTTAAAATTTTATAAGCTAAAAATCAATACCAGTATAATATAACGTTTTTAATAAATTGTTTCATGTGAGAAATATTATTTATTGTAAACTTACGTGATTTAACTTTTGTTACCATTCTAATTAACCCACGTTATTTATGTAAAATTCTTTCTTTAGGAGTGCTAGTGTCAGTGTATATTCATTGACCTTGTTATATATTGATTTTCTCCCTTTTAGTCAACAACATGAAAGGGTGAAACTTGATGTATTCTGTTGTTAGATCCTCAGATCCCTGCAATGTGTTCATCCTAAGCACTCCCTAGTTGATTTAAAATTAACCATTATTTTGTCCTCTACCACTTAAAAATATTAAAGTTAATTTCAAATTAAAATTATATAAAGTTAATGTTAGGGATGTTTGGTGTAATTATTAAGTAACATTTAAAACAAATTGTTTAGATTAGTGAATCAGAACATGATAGTTCGAGTGAGTCTTTCTTTCAACTACAGCCAAATCAACGACGAGAAAAGGTTGAATCGAAATTCCAAGATCAGAAGGAAGAATTGTTCGAACCTATTTTAAGTTGCAGGTCTGAGAGAGAAAGCCAAGTATGTATTTATATTTTTCTAATTTTAAGATTCAATATTAATGCAACCTTTTAATCTTTTTTTCTTGTTATGTGGCAAGTTGTACATTTATTATCCAAAGTGTCTCGATAAAGAATACAGTTGTTGGTCGACTGATAGTACATTAGACTTTTTCGATTCACTCTGCAGTAATTAAATTTTTTGCAAGTTACTTATTATATCTTATTAGTAGTTTATAGTAGTTTAGTTAAAATATTACTTATTATGATAAATTTTTGATATTTACGTATTTATATAAGATTAAGATCCGAGTATCAATTTGAAGAGTGTTTATAGTAATTGAGGATCTGCACTTTGTTAATGAGTTAAAAATTTATTTTTAACACTAAATGTTCACCAAAGAACACGTATAAAAATTTGTATAAGGTGTGGACAATTATTACATTCTCAAGTTTGTTTAATGACTGTTACATTGGCATGAGCTTATCGTTTAAATCTAAATTAAGCTTTTCTATTATTCGAGTGCTTCGTGGACGCTTTAGCCATGTATTTTTAAGTTTTGCTATAATATGTTGTGTTCTGACGTCTTAAAAAAGGTTTGAAGAATTAAGAAAGGTTGCCTTTGGTCGATGAAAATAATTTCCATAGAAAGAGTTCCAGACAGCCTGACTTTATCAAAGAGGGATTTTCATTAGCTCAGAGCTAATTTAGAAATTGAGAATGTTGTGTAGAATTTGACAATATACTGCTTATTATCTCTCAGTAAATTCAATAAAAACCCTTTGTAATCTTTTTCAAAATTTAAGTTATTTGAGAGTTTTCTAAGCCTCACACTTTTTTCAATAGGTTTAGCTAAATTATTTTTTCTATTTGACTAACTAGATTAGTACAATAATTATTTTAGTTGTAATTAATAAATATATTTTATACTTTTGATTTTAAATAGTGATTTACGAGCGCACCTCTAGTTAATATATTCATCATGGTGTATGTTGTGTATAGGTCATTCATTATCGTTTGTTCAAAAATTTCATTATCGCTTATGAAAAATCTTTATAAGCATCACAAATATTTCTAGTAATCGATCAATTTAATTAATGCTGTTATAGCAAAAATAAGTTTGTCACGGTACAAGTATAAAACAAATGGTAATATTTGTCTGGAACATTGCTTTTTGTTTTTTAAAAAGAATGTATTGCAAGTTTATTTTTGCTGGCTACACGTATGTTAATTTTTTAGAATTTTCCATTAGTGGAACGGCTTGATTTAAGTAGTTGCAATGGTTCATTTGACAAGGATAAGCAAGCTTTTATTGATAAACTAGAAAGTTCAGAAAACCCATTATCTTTTCGATCGGTAAGCATGCTATTAATTTATTGCGTCGATGTTTGTACTTTTAATTTATTATTAGTTTCTATAACTGTAATTAATTGTAGTCCTTGTGTTAATCAAATTTTTATATGTAACAGGATGAGGACGGCGGAAGCAAAATGCTTCGTTACGGCGAATTTAGTCCCAACAATCCACAACTAAGGGTGGCCGCTGCTCCTTATATTGGACTTGGAGAATACGAACAGAGAAAACAGTTTATTTTTAAACAACGACAAGCCGATTATAGGGAACATATTTTGAGGGTAATTAAAATTTAATAATTTATTAGGCGACGTTAATTATATTCGGCCATTGATCTGTAGTTATAGCGCCTGTCTTTCCAAACATTTTTACTTCGAAACCTTTAATGAATCAACTCGAGTATTTCCTACTAGTACCCAATTAGTGTGTGTTTTGTTTGTCGTTGTATTGTACATTATATAATCATTAACCATTTTGAATGAACTACTAGTATTGTTTACAAATAATCTGTTTTGTTTTGCTATTATATGATTTCAAACGGTTTCGATGCTTAATTGTTGCTGCTATTGGTACATAATTTAAGGTACATACCTATTATATTCAACGCTTAATTGTTACCGCTATTCCTGCATAATTTAAGATACACATAAGGGGTTGGCAACTCAAAAAAAGTGTATAATTCAATTCATATCATGAATTGCGATCCAATTAGATGCAATAAATTCCAAATGAATTCCATTTATTCACTATAATTCGAGTAATTTATAGAATTCAATTAAATTCTTAATAAAGTTAGAACATTTAACGTCCACACGGATTACAAGATCCTTCCTAATTCATCTTAATTTAGACAATTTGTGAATTTTTATTTAATTTGTCTACGTAAACCTAGCTTACTATGGTTTGGATTATCTGTATTGTAAGACGAAACTAGAGGTACTAGTAATTTGAGTTAAGGGGAAATTGAATAAGCACTACTACAATAAATAATATACCAATACAGGTGGTCTTAATTCTGTATTAATGGATTTTGGTAAAGCAAATAAATAGAAATCTAACAACCTATCAACTGATCGTTTGTTGATATTTTATCTAAGGAGCCTACATAAAATATTTTGACCTTAATTTTAACAAATCAACTTCAGTCTCAAGTTGTACTCTGTTGAACGTTTTAATTGGGAAAAAACTTATACAGGATGATTCAAAGTCAATAGTACACAAACAACTTGTAGGAGCTGATTCTTCTCAACAGAAGGAGGAAAAAAGTTTATATGATCTATAGTCTGAAGACGCCTGAGTCATGAATTAGTTTTAATTCATTACTAATTTAATTCGTAAGAATTCAAAAGCACTAAAATGGTCGAAATTGGAATGAATTTAACGATTCTTTTTCCAATTTTTGTCTGCTACCATCTCAGGCATTTTTGAACTTTTTCCCTTATTTTAATAAGAGAAATCACCTCTAGCAAGTTGTCGGTGTCCTTTTGAATGACCCTGGATAAGAGATTCAATATCTTTAATCTCTTGACAATTGCCAGTCCGTTGTTTGCTGTTTGTTGCAACAGAATGACGATTGAACGAATTTTGTTCAGAATTGCAACGAAAACTAGAATCATCATCCTCGCTGTTATCAGAGCTTTCAAATGTACTCCGGGGTTCGCTTTAAGAGCAGCAGATGATCTCTGATCAATTTCTGCATCACAAAATTGGCATTTTCTATTAAATAATGTGAGATTTAACAGAGACACCTAACTACTAATAGCATCTATTTCAGCCTTATTTATAAATTTTTAAATTCTACCTAGTTCTAGATATGGATTGACTCATTCTCATGCTTTTTCAAAAATTAGAAATAGAGAGGGGAATTTTAATATGGAGATACTAGTTATAATTTGTTTTTGCGATTAATTATACTCTTCTTAATTTTTAAGAATTTTAACAGTTGCACATTTTATTACTGTGGATTAGGTGTGTTAAAAAGGTCTCACAGAAGACTTAGAACATAGTTTATTATTCTTAAAATTAACAGTAAGAAAGTGGGCATTATTTTCAGTTGGTAGGATAACATTACATTCAATGTTTTAGATTATTTTTAGTAGCGCATGGCAAAAACCTATTGACACAAAATTATTCACTAATGACTATTACCTCATTGCAACATTTTTGCAGCTCAAACAGTTTTGCAACTTTTTCCAGTGCAACGATTCAGCAATGTATCGATAACCGAGGCGACATTAGTCGAAATTTAGATTGAGCGTCTGAACTTCATCTATTAGGAGATGAATTCTAATGTTACTTTCAATTCACCCAATTCTAGTTCGGTTTCGTAAGCTCTATAAATTCATCATAATTTAGATAATTAATCTCAATTCCATCAATTCAATTCAAATTTGAAGAAGATGTACACAATAATTATTTACAAGTTGTCAATCTCTCAAATACAGAATTCAATGAGTAATGTGATTTCTTACCTCGTCTACCATATCTAATATTTACCATGGTTAAATAATATTCTTGTCTAATTTTCTGAAACCTGAAACTATTTTACAATTTACAATTTTGAAAATTCACTGTTGTTTTATTTTAGAAAAATAATTTGGTGAAAGAAAAGGTTGACAATAATTATTTTGAAAAGACACCTGAGCAAAGAAACTCATTTGGACTTTGCAAGGCAGTGCAAACTGATATTCAAAATATCCACAATAAACTTGTACGTTATTAGGATTTTGTACTGCATCGAAATAATTTCGTCCATTTTTTAGGTTCAGTATGAATTACATTCCCAAATCCCCCCCGAAAAAGAATTGAGCCCCCAACCAGTGAACACTCAGCCCAGTAAAATGCATAATAGTCATAATTCTCTTACGGGCAGGTTGGATTCTAGATCTATGAGAGCCGAGAGTAGTAAGCCGAAAAGTATTTTGTCTTCGAGAAGAACCGATGCACATCACGACTTGCATCATTCTTATGTGCCAAGTATTTTAGACGGTTTCAATTATCAAGATAGGAAGGAACTTATTGAAAAAGAAAGATTGAAACGTGAATCGTATCAAGCCGATTTAAAACAACAAATTGACGAAAAGAGGAGAATGATGGCTTTGAGAGATGCACAGGAGAGACGAGATCAAGAATTGGAAAATCGCAGATTTGAACAACAACTCTTGAAAATGCAAGAAGAACAGTATCGAGATGAACAGTATCAAAGGCAAAAACATAGTTTGGTAAAAAATTTTCTGTACATGTAATTTATAAACCTCCCATTTTTTTTATAGTTTCGAAGAACAAGTGAAGATTTAAAAGATTACAGAGACGAATCGTACGATTATTCGTTTAGAAAGCATGCAGATTCTGAAAGTAGTGTAACAAGCCTTCGTAACACCAAAGTTGCCTCCAAACATATGTCCCATTATTCTCCACCAGTTAGTCGTCGTGTTCCGTATTCCTTCAACGTACCTTCAACATCCGTATTTTCCAATCCTACGACTAGGTATAATCCTTCATATTATGATATTTACAAAAAAGACAATTATCTCAGAAGAAACTGTTTTAGTAGATCAGAATCTGTAAACCGCGATGAACCTCGTAGTAGATCAAATTCTTTTAATCGTCACGAACATATACTTAATCGTCACGAATCTTTAAGTAGAATAGACTCGTTGCAACAAGAAGCTTTGAATCGAATGGAAACTTTAAGCGTTCGAGATGGTATTAGTAGTGTGCCTCGTAGACACAGTGCGACACAACAAGAACTCAATTTTATGAGAAGTCCAAAGCTCCATAGATACGATAGAGGTAGTTGTAGTAAATTGGACGATACTTATCCAATTCCAATTTTAAAAGCACATTCGCCCGTTGCCAAAGATCTAAAACATTCTATAGCTATCGATTCAAGTAAACATAGTTCTTCGGAAGCTCTCAGGAAATTAGAAGATCGATGGCAGGTAATTTAAATTGCTAATATAATTTGAATTAAATTTTATCTGCAAAAATTTTTTAAGATTCCCGCAGTTCAAAAAAATATTTTAAGTCATGGTGATCCTCTTAGAGAAGGGCACGGTCGAAGCACGTTAACTCAGTTAGGAGCTATACGTTTGCAGTTGCAAAAGGAACAGCTTAGAATGGATGAAAGCTTAAGAAAACGTGTCGGTTCTCAACCTAAGGCTGTTTAACATTAAGTTTTTTTAATATTGCATTTTCATAACATCGAGTTTTAATAGTGATTTTACATTATTATTATGCTGTTAGAATTCATATTTATACTATAGAATGTACAATAATAATACAAGTTGAAATTGAAATATTTTATGTATTACGTAATAGTTGAAAAATAAAAGTTTAATAATTTGTTTTCTGTGATTTTCAAGTTTGTAGATTATTTAAAATTCTAAATTGATACTCGAACTGATAAATTTTTACTTTTCAACTTATTAAAACTGAATCAACCATAATAATTTTTATAGTACAAGTATATCGATCTGTCTTCAGGATAAAGCAAAAAACGAGCTGATATCTTTTGTATAATCTCACATTAAATTACACAATAATAGTTCCACTTTGTTTAGAATTTGAGAAAAAAGTTAATAATTCAACCATATAATGTAGTTTTTTAAAAAAAATATGTTAAAAAATTATACAATAGAAAAGTAAAATACAATTTGTATATTTCCAAACCTTATGAGTAACTTTGTTTTTAAAATTCTGAATGTCTGTTTCAAATCTAAGTAATATTTAGCCAATATAAAATTTTATTAATTTATTCGAAACTACCGCGCTACCAAAGATTATTGAGCAGTGAGGTACTAGAGCCACGCTAAAAAAAGAGTCGAACTGTGAGGTACGGTACAAGAGCCACCATCCCAACCGTCAATGCGTCAAATTCAAAAATCAAGCTGTTTGTGAAACGGTCGTTTTTACAACGGTTGACAAGAAATGTGTTGTGTTATTTTAATCGTGATTTTAATGTAATTTTAAATATAGGAGAATTATATGTCTACAATGGATTTTAAAAAATGGGAATCCGTTGTCGTTGAATGGGTAAATACCTGTTTCTTAATTTATATCTAAAATTTAATTACAATATTTTTTATAGGCAAATTGTTTGAATTTATCGCATAATATTAAAAACTTCGTAGATTTAAGAGATAGCGAGTTTTTCTTCAAGCTAATAAAACTATTGTAAGTATAGTACTGACATTTTGACTAGAGGTGGGATGAAACCGAAATTTTGGGTACTCGAACCCAAAACTTAAAATGGTCTTGAAACTAAAAACAAAATCAACGCCAAGCAGACCTGCAAGTTACTTTGATAACCCATTTTAAACCTATAAGTATACATAATTTATGATAAAGAATTTTAAAATTAGAAATTCAATTTGAATTCCTAAAGGTTTCGAGAGTTTCGAATTACAATTTTAACCCAAAGTTTCGAATGCTCGAACTGACCTTGTTTGGAGTGTCCCATCTCCAATTTTTATACGACGCTAAGCATTTTGGTTTTAGAAAACAAGATGATTTTGTCGCCGATATTACTCTGGACGACATTAAAATTTTTATTTCTCGACATTATCCAAACTGCCTTTTTGAAAATGTTGACTACGAAAATTTAGGACAATTTAGAAGCAATGATTTGATATTATTGTCATCGTTACTAATTCATTATTCTTGCGTAATAGACCGGAGAGAAGATTTAACTTCTCCACTTTGTAATACTCTATCGGAAACGTCTCAAGTATGTGTTAGAGCTTTTCTGGAACATATGAAAGTTCAAATTACTGCTACAGAATTATTTAATATAATTTATACATGCACGATCAATACACCTAAAGCCAAATCGGCGCGAGTTTATGCATTACAGTCGGGCGATTCTGTCTTAACAAATAGCCCTTTGAAAGCCTTTTTACGTACACCTCTACAATTAAACCGCATTCAACAAAAAGATAAGAAAATAACTAAATTACTTCATGAAATAGATATAGAGCGGTTCGATAAATATGAACTACAGGATAAATTAGATAACCAAAAGAAACAAAATTCGAAGTTACGTAAGTATTCGGTAGTTTGGCATTTCTGAATATTAATTACTCTTTCTTCAGGTGCACAATTGGATGAAAAAATTTCGGAAATAGTGCAACTTCGTGGTGAAATTTCAGATTTAGAAAACTCTTTATTACCACATGAAAATCAAGAATCTCGTGAACTGCAACAAAAATTAAGATCTGAAATTAACAGTTTGGAAAAATACGTTAATCAACTAGAAAATGAACAAGAGCAACTGCACAATGAGACCGATTCTATTAAGGATGCTGTAAGTATTTTATAAGTATTATAACGATCGTACATTAATATGAATTCTTTTTGTTATAAGCTCAAAAGAGCCGAGGCACAATATGCATTATGGCACGAAAAGGCCTTAACTGTGGAACAAAATTTCGAACACCTTTTAGAACAGCATCAACAACAAAATATAGAACTTGGCCAGTATAAAGCTCAGTGCATGGAACTAAATGCGTTTTTAAAGGAACTGCGACCGAAAAGGCGATCAATAGATGGGCTTGAAGTAGACTCATCGATGATCGATACTTGTTCGAAACCTCTTAACGAATCGGGTTGTGGTGAAGCTGTATGTGCTGTTATTGATATACAACTGAAAGAGGCTGAAAATGAAAACGCCGAACTTAAAAGTCTATTAAAGCAAACGCAGAATAATGCTAATAGTTTAAATTCGGAATTAACATCTGTGAAAAGTCGTTTAGAAAAACTTACTGAAGACTATAATCTTCTTCAAGAAAATAATTCTGAGCTACTTAAAAAGGTTTCAGTTCTTGAAGAGACACAACATAATTTGAATTATGTCCAGGATGAACTAGAAGAATGTAGACTAGAAATAGCTAAGTTCATAGACAAAAATATGAGGAACGAGTACATCCTGAGTTTAGAAGAGGATTTACACAGTAGACGGCAACCGATCACTTCTTTAAAACTATCAAATGAAGTTCTAAGCTCCGATTTACAAAGTATTGAAGATGACTGCATAGATTCCGATAGTATGCTAAAAGAAAATGTTAAAAGCTATCGTTTACTTGACCAGTTTAATATTGTCCAGAAGGAATACAACAAATTAATAGAAAATTACCAAAATTCAAATTTTAATTTAAATAGTATGACCACCGTCTTTACCCAACTTAATTCTGACATGGAACAAAGTTTACAAAAGTTGAGTAAATTTATTTGCCACAATAATACCGTCGATACGAGTAATAAATATTCTACATTTAGTGAAATGATTGCTGAATTAGAAGAAAAGGAACTAAAAAATTTATCCGAGAAACAAATTATGATGGATAACATAGAAGAGTTTGAAATATTAACCAAAAAACTAGAAAGAGAGTTAAATTGTCTCAGCGATAGAGAAACAATAAGTTTACAGGAATGCAAAGAGTTAACGGAAAATCTACACTTTGCTAATGCAAAACTTGAAGTTTTGGAAGGCACAATTTCGGAAAATTTAAATAAAATTAACTTCTTAAACGGTACGATACGTGAAATGACGGACACAATAACAGATTTAAAGGCATTGGAAAAAATCGTTGAAGAAAAACAAAATGGCATTGATGAGTTAAAAGCCAACAATGCTACCTTGGAGAATCAGCTACAGAACGCAACATCTGAGCTGTCTCAAAACAAAGTACTTCAAGAGGAGTTGCAAGCAAGGTTAGAAAGTTGTCAACTAATGAATGCAGATTGTAGAAAACAAATACTAGGGATTGAAGGTATATTGAAAGTGTCTGAAGAAACCAAACAGATACTTTCAGGAGAAGTAAATGATTTAAAATCTCAAAATAATTTGCTCGATAAAGAAATTTTAAAATTAACTACCGAACTGCAAGTACGGAAGGAAAATTGTGAAGAACAAATACGTATAATTGCACAACTAGAAACTGTAAAAAGTGATGTAGAGCAGCAATTGGTGGACGCTAAAAATGAGATTATGGAACATCAACGTAAAGAGAGTTTACTTGAACAGAATGTGTTCGAGCAGGAAAAACGACATCAAGAGACTATAAATAGTTTAAATGTCCAAATCGAAAAGCATTCTTGTAGAATAAAAGATTTGGAAAATGAGTTGCAGAGCACTATTCTAGAGTATGACGCCACTCAAAATAATTTGCAAGAAATTACACTCATAATACAGAATCTTGAGGGAAACTTTGAAACTTGTAAAGACGACTTCAATAAACGACTATGTGTATTCAATTCTACAATCTCACAAATAGAACAAAATTTAAAATCCACACAAGCGAAAGAAGCAGATTTGAATAATCGGCTGGATGAAAAATATATCGAGGTTGAGAATTTAAAGTTTGAAGTGAAAGAAAAAGCGCGTCGATGTGATGAGCTCGAAGAGCAGCTGAATGCTGTTCAGAAAAGAGTACTTGTATTAGAAGAAGAGTGCATAGAGAAAGACGATTTGGTTGCTAAAGAAAATCAAAATTTATTAATCGTTAAGTTGGAATTGGAACAAAAAACTTATGAAATTAAAACGTTAAAATCGGATATAATAGAACAACGCTTAAAAATTATGAATATGGAACAGTGTATTGGTAGTTTAAATCAAGAAGTCAAACTATCCGAGTAAGTTGAAACGTTAATTTTTAAATGTTTTTGTACTTCATTTATCACTTTATGAGATTTATGTGTAGAGAAAAGATTGAAGTAGATTTAATAGTATTGGTATAATCCGTTACCTAGTTTTTTAAATAAAGTCTCGGTCAGAATAGGTTGGTTGCTGCTGGCTGGGCTATAATAGTCTACGTAAGTTCAACGTTCAAGTTTTATAGGCTATGAAAGTTGTTTCATAGACGAATGGAGATTCAGCAAGTTATTTTCTTGATTTTTTATTAGAAAGATTAATTTTTTAGGTGTAATTAAGGGGAACAAAGTTAGAATTTGATTTTAAAAAGTAGTTGGTAGTAATAAATTTGTATTTATAATTTTTTAATGAAACTGAAATTTGACGTTTTTTGAAGGAACACAGTCGAGGAACTTCAAGGAGAACAAATGATTCTACACTCTCTCAATTCAACTTTACAAAAGAAGTGTGAAGATTTTGAGGCAAACACTTGGAAAATACTCTCAAAGTTATCGCTGAAAAATCGAGATTTTAATCAAACTGCTTTAAAACTAAAAGATCATCAAGAAATGACGCAATCTACGATATCAAACTTAAAAGCTGCATTAGCCGAAAGTGAATCAAAAGTAGAAGACTTACTAAATAAAGAAACTAACAATAGTGTTGAGAATAAGTTAAGAATTAAAGAGTTGCAGAATGAAATATATAATCTTAATAATAAAATTGAATTGTTAAATAAGAGCGAATTAGAAAACTTGGATAAAATACGTTTAACTCAAGAAGAATTAAGTGATACTGTTAATAAATACACACAATCGTTACAGATGCACCAAGAATTTAAAACAGAGAGCGAAAGTCAGGTAGATAATTTAACTAAAAGTTTACACGAAATGATCAAAAAGTATAATATAACCGATAAAATATATTTAGAAACGAAATCGGAGCTCGAAAGTACAAAGAATAAGTTGGAAAGCCTTCAAAATGAGAAAGTTCAATTAGACGTTTTAATGATGAAACAAAAAGTAGAATACGAAGCAAACTATACTCATTGTGAAGCTAAATTAAATTTACAAATTGCAGAATTAGCCGATAAAGAAGTTCGCTTTAATTCGGATTTGAATTTATTGAAAGAAGAGTTGCAAGATTCTAAAGATAATTACGAAAATTTGAACAAGTTGTTTAAAGAGGTTAGTGAAGATTTATCTTTACTGCGCCAAGAAAAAGTTACTATAAGCAGAACTATAGAAAATCTCTATAAAGCTCATAAAGAGCTCAACGAAATGTATTCTGGTTTAAAAGATGATCATTTGTGTTTCACAGAAGACCACAAGAAAAATTTTAAACTAGTCCAAAGTGAATTGGTGGACTACGTCACAACTTTGGCTAATGAAAATGAAACTTTAAAACACACTATTAATGAGTTAAAAGAGAGAGTTAATATTTGTCAAATTGAAAAAGACACCATTGATCTAGAACTTAACTTAAAATTACGTCGGAGTGAAGATAATATTAAAACTATAGAAGAAGAAAAAAATATGTGTAAACTACGATTTGAGAAATTATTAGAAGAAAAAGCAGCTCTCGAGGAACACATTGTTGACGAAAGAAGTAAATTAAGTCGATGTAAAGGAGAATTAGACGAAGTAGTAAAAACAAATTTGACTGAAGTCGATGATTATAAAAAAAACGTCGTTAAATTAAAATGTGCCGTCGATATATTAGAAACTGGAAAACTAACTCTCGAAGAAAAAGTGGAAAGTTTAACGAAAAAAATTGACGAACTTGAGCAACAGAAAATGACTATTAATGAATTGCGTGTTAAAGAAATTAATTCCAAAGATGAAATAATTGGTAGTCTAAATGATAAGGTTAATTTGTTGGAATTGCAGTTATGTGAAAATGTGACTAAAAGCGATGAATTGAAGTTAGAATTATGTACCATTAATGAATTATTGAAGTCTTTGGATGAGAAACACTCGACATTGGAGACGGTAGGTTTATTTTAAATTCTTTAGTGCTTTTGATCAAAAGTCCTTTTAATTGAATGCAGAAATTATCTGTATTCTCTCCATTGATTTAATAATCTAACTTTTTTATTAGCCCACGCTAATTAGATACAAAATGGGGATTTTCGTTTGTCTAAAGTGGGTCCCTAACTAACATACTAAAGGGCCTTCCCATTTCAACTAAGTTTCTGAGAAAAACTTAATTTGAACCCCTTTGAAATTTGTTTTTTGCAGAAATATCGCATATTAATTAAGCAGAAGTTTTATAATATTTCAGTTGTTAGAAAACATGCTCGACGATTTTCTGTAAAAAATCTTTTGCTTTATCTTCCGACTCGATGAAAAATGTTATTTATTTACGTTGTTATGTAGTTGATAATTTCTAAAATATTTTTTTAACAGCTCTTTGCAGAAGAGAAGCTTGGCTATATCGAAAAATTACAAACATTTGAAATCGACTTCAAACATAAAGAAATTCTATTTGAAAACTTGAAATCAGAAAATCATTCTTTACAAGAACAAATTGCATTCACAAAAAGCGAAGTGAATAATTTAGAACAAAAACTTAAAAACACCGTACTAGAACGCGATTCACTGAAATTGGAAATTGAAACCGTTAGCGAAAAATTATTAGCTCAGGAATCCAAATGTAGACTTCAAGAATCCAACATTTCTGAAATCAATTCGAAACTTTTAGGTAAACTTTCAGAATTACTAGAAGTGCAAAATGAAAAGCGTGTTTTACAAGAAAAGCTGGAAACAATAACTCACGAATTGAGTTTAGTTAAAAAAAATCGAGACGAAATTTTAGACTCTCAAATTAAGATTATTAAAGAGACCGAAAATAATTTGATTCGTGCTCACGAACAAGGAATCGAAGTTAAAAATGACTTATTAAAACGCATAGATGAATTGGAATTGGAAAAATTGAATGAAGAACAGGTACTAACTGATGTGGAAAAATTGTTAAACATCGAAAAAGTTGCAAGAGAGATTTTAGAAATACGCGTGCTTGAATTGACTAATGAGAGATCTAAGTTCATCCAATTGTGTTCTAATTTGAAAGATAAAGTAGAAAAACTAGGAATAGCGTTGAATCAAAAAGTGGTTAGTGTCAATTGTGGAGAGAAGGAGCTAAGTTTCAACGATTTTGAGTGTTTGAACGATACACTGGAAATGTTGCAAGAGGGAATCGTAACTGCGATCGACGAGCATAAAACGTGCACCGAGGAAATAACAACATTAAAAAATGATATAATTGAAATTACAAAAAAACTCGAAATAATGGAAGCAAAAAGAAAGTTGATAGATGAAGAAAAAGAACAGCTACTACAAAGTTATAACATCATTAGTAACGAAAAATTAAAAATTGAACAGGAAATCACAACTGTTAATACAAGAAATGAAAACTATAATGAACTTCAAGAAAAGATAGTGAATTTAGAGCAGAAGTTAATGGAAGGATATGAAATTTATAAAAAGTTTGCTGGTTTATCGAGTGATTACAATTCTGAAGTCGAACGATTAATATCGGAACGAGTTGTAATCGAAGAACTATTAAGCAATGTCAATTTAAATCTCTCGAATATTAAAATGAAACACTTGTACGTATCTGATATAAGAGAACAAAAACGAATTGCCGAACAAGTAGAGTCATTTGAAATTATTGTCGAAGATATTCAAAAGCAATCTATGCGCCTTGGAAGAAGAATTAATAATATTATTTCATCGGTTATTCAAATTCCTGTAGAAATTTATAATAGTATAAATGCTGAAACATCGAATACTGCCCATGATATTGTTGAAAAATTTAATTTTGTCAATGAACTCGAAAAAGTAACAGACTGTAAAGATCGTGTTAAAAATTTGTTGCAAGAAATGATTACTTACGCCGATTTATTGGATAAGGTAAGTGTGTTGTAGTAATAGAGGTCCGTAGCTAAAACACTCATGTAAGGGGTGGGCAAGCTTCACTTTAGGGTAGTATTTTGATTTTGTTGATATTTCGCTTTAATAATTAATTATACTATTTTTTATTGAACACCTACTGTCACAAAAAGACGTAACATTAATCGACTACCATACTCGGAAATAATTGCCTCAAGGAATAATACTAGGATGGCATTTTTGTAAATTTTATTCTACACAGAAAGAAGTTACAAAGTGCCAGATTCGTCCCTAGTCTTCTTATTTCAGTCTTGTTGGGTAAAAGTCGACTACGAGAGAACTCTGTTCTCAACTTTGCACATGCACTCCCGGCCAGTGAAATAGTTATTAAGTTTTACAAGGAAGGAGGGAAAACAATTGCATGGGGGGATTAGCTTTCTTGTAGCTACGTACTCATTGTAACAATCTGTTTTTATTTTTAAATTTGATTTTTATAGAAAATCCCCAAAGCACAAAAAGAAAACGTATTGCAACCAATTAATAACATGAAAACAGAAGTTAAAGATGACGAATTGAGAAGAAAAAATTTAGCATTGAAGCAAAAATTAACATTAACAGAACATGCTAAGAATAATTTGGAAAAGAAAATCAAGCAAATTCGAGAAACTAAAATTTCGAATTCGAAAAGTGAGACATTCGACGAAGATATTGCATATAAAAAATTGTTGCGTGAACACATTCAAACAAAAGAAGAGTACGAAAAACGTATAAATAGTTATAAGACCAATTATGAGAAACTTTTTAATGAGTACGAACAATATAAATCGCAAAATGTGTTTGTACCTAATCGGCTTCATTATGAAAAAGATCTTCAAATAGAACAGGAAGTTAAATTAGAGAACGAAGTAATAAAATTGCGTGAAGCTTATGGAAGTTTAATGAGCGATAATTCGAAACTAGAACTCGAAAATTCTACCTTGAGGAATCTGTTAGAAGAACGAGCCTCACAACTAGGTCAAACAAAACTTATTAAAGAAGCGTACGAAAAGATTCTTGAAGAAAATAACAAATTGAGATTAGAATTTGACACTCTCAAATACAAAAGAAATCGAGACCGCGAAGCATTCATGGAAACCTTAAAAAAAGATCAAGCCGAGGCACGGAGACAAATGGAAGAAGTTAAAAATGAATACGAAACCAAATTAGAAAAAATGAAGGATAAGATGGTATGTAAGTCGATGATCGATAAACCGAGTTAATAAAATTATACTTTAGGTCCAACTTTATCGAAAAGAGGTTAATAAAGAAATGCAGAAAGATGAAACTGAAAAGGTAGTTTTGTATATCACGATAACTTTATCTTGCTATTATTAAAGAGTTTTTGCTTTAGACTTTCCTTCGTAATACGATTGAACAATTGCAGCAAAGCTTACAAGTAGAAAAAAGTAAGCATTCAAATGCTGTAAGTTTCGAGGGTCAAGAATGCAATTTTTGCAATTCAAGAGAGTCTCTAGTACCGGCTTCCACCTCGATGCCTGCTCCAAAAGTTCCACTGAAAGCTCCAGTAAAATTAGTTTTTGACTGGAACTCTCGTGAAAGTCGAAAATGTTCTACTTTACCCAAATCCTCTAATATAAATCCTACAACACAAGATTCGATTGCCAAAAGAAATACTATGCAGCCGCGTTTAGGTAAGATTTTGTTCTGGAACTTTTTAAAAAGTTTATCGTGTTAAAATTTAGAAATGGAAGATGAGGAAGACGATCTCTTTAACAATAAGTATTTGGCCGATTTGAAAGAAGGACGGTGTGTAGTTCCGAGTGGACGCGAATCTAGCATTAGTCGTTTATCAGAGTTAAAGTGGCGCAATTCGATGTGCCCTCCGCATCTCAAGTCTTCCTATCCTGCCGAAACGCAATTTAATAGTCCAAAACAGTTTAAGGAAGAATACATTAAAGTAAGTTTATCACCAAAGAAAAATTATAATAAGATTACATAAGAAAAAGAAGGATTCTAAAATTAATTTGTTAATGAGATTAATTGGAATGTTATTAAAGTAGTGTATTATTAGTAGTGTATAATTTTGTAATTATTTGTTTTTAATGATTAAATATTTCACTTTGTGAATAAACAAATTTTAACTTATACTTTATAGTCTGGAATACCCGATTTTGATGATAGTATGAGTACTCGCTTATTACCTGGAGAAAAGGCTCGCAAAAAAGACGCGGGAACGACGTCGTATAAAAAGCCAGGACCTCCGACCCCTAGTAAAAATGGAGGACGTATGTCGCTGCAAGGAAACGAAGTATGTGTTCGAGATGTGTTACGTGAACACAATGATTCTAAAACACCAAAACGCAATACTCCGAGTCGTTTGAAAGCTTTATTTCTCGGTAGAAATTCTTCCAACATTCGTGAAAACAACGAGGTAGGCAATTCTTTGATTCAAACCTATTTTCTTTCTATTAATTCTCCATCTATTAATGAAAGCATCAATTACTGCTTCTTTCGTGATAAAGAAATCGTAAGAAAATGTAGTCTTTATTGCAGATTTAAACAATTTTATTATAGAAATCAATTTGCATGTTTTCTCATATCTCTTCTTTCTATTGCTTTCTATTTTATCAACAAATATTGGAATTCTTACTAACTCGTGGTTGTGGATTATAAGTAACTTTATGTTATAAAATAACTTTGTAGCTTTATTTTAATTAAATATTTTTCTATTTATCTTTGTTTAATTTTCTTTTAATTGGTATTTCGATTTTTAAATTATTGAATTGTTTTATTTCAGAATCAATCTGGAACACCCAAAAGTAAACGCCTAAGTATTTTTCGTAAACAAAGATAAAAGTAATTAATTCCTAGTGATATTTATGATATATGTCTTATTTTGGTATGTTAATGTTTGTAAATATTGAAAGTTACTCTAAAGTTTTAAATTAAAATAATATTTCTTTAACAATATTTTTATATGAATTCTTTTTAACAGTTAGTACCTAAGATTTTGGTTTTTCTGCAAGTTCAAGTTTGGAATATTGGAAAATTTGGTCTTAAGGGACGATTTTATAAGTCAAACGAAGTTGAAAACCTTAAAAAACTTTAGTAAAAGTTGCCTCATAAGCGAGATAGAGATTCTTTTAGTTTTCGCAATGATATTTAAAATTTAGTAATCTACTTGTTAATCTCTAGGGTCTCTAGGCCTTCTTGATCCCTAGACCGAGCACTTTTTGACTTTTATTTGTGGGGTTTTATGAAAACCATGGTAAAGTATTATCACAGACAGGTTGTCTGTGGTATTATTCAGCAATGTTGCCTGACGTATGCCATCTATCTGGGAGTTACTTTTATTGTTTTCACCCTCTTCCCAACTTTATTTAGCATTCAACTTACGTAGATGTAATAAGTAACATACGTTTATGATATTAAGCACGTTAGTCTTTTATTTTAATTTGTAAAGGGCATTATTTAATCATTTTAATAATATCACATACACGCCAAGATCGCTCAATACTTTATACAAAACCGGCATTTTCGACATCCAGGTTTTTGTCTTGAGAACTATGTGAAGCCGTGGGAACACCAAGCCCTTTGTTGTATACAATAACGTGGTGATAATTTCGAACATCTTTTGTAAAAATACTCTTAAATATTTAAAAAAATGGCAGAACATTTATTTCGTAATAAATTGTAAATAGGATAAGTTGCCCTCCTTAAGTACGGTCCTGTTCGATTGTAGCTTGTGAAATGAACGGTGAAACGTCAAAAGTGCCAACTTCACACTGTTCACAGCAGCTGACAGTTGCATTTTCAGAGAGCTCACTTCATAGTTAGTACTAAAATTTTATCGAATGTTGAAATAATTTGGGATGTGAAAGTTTTAACTTGGTTTTATTATTTATATAAAAATAAAATATGGCAGCTACACCTGGAGCAGAAGGTCCACCTGAAATTATGATTAGGCCCATAGGATGTGCTCATTATAAAAGAAAATCACAATTTGTGGTATGTACAATATAGTTTTTGAAATTTTCAAAACTCGGATGAGGTTGCATATAGTTTCAAATTTACTTTGTTATTAATTGTAAAAATAGAAACGTGAATTTGCAATTTGCGAATAAAATATATTTAGCAATCAAACAATGCTGGCAGGTTCTAAAGAAATTGAGCAATAACAGACGTACTTGGTGTTTTTACTAAAACTTGCTAATTTGTTTTAATTAGTAGATTAATTTAAATCAATTAGTCTTTACAATGTTATTGATTTAAATAAAATGATTTCAGACTCCGTGTTGTAACAAAGTATATACATGTCGATTTTGTCACGATGAAAAAGAAGATCATACTGTTAATAGAAAAGAAGTTACCGAACTCATTTGCACAATATGTGAAACACGGCAGCCCGTTCAAGCCGAATGCCAACGATGTGGAATTAGATTTGGAAAAGTAAGATTTAGAATACGAATGAATTAAAAAAAAAACATTAAAAACTACACCTTTCTTGAATACTTTGATTTGTGTTTATGTACGTGCGTAGGTCTAATGTTTATGGATTAGATTCCAAATAATTTGTTGAAGCAATAAAAAATTAATTGCAATAACAGAGGTCAACATCGTGGTTTATTTGAACTTTTGATTGATTTAAATTGTCTTTTAATTTATATCTTTATAATGAACTCAGAAACTACATAGTCACATATTTTGATCAGGAAAGTAAACAGTTTATTGTATTTTAGTACACTTGCTTAGAATGTAACCTTTTTGATGACGAAGATAAAAATCAGTATCATTGTGCTGGTTGTGGAATTTGCCGTATTGGTGGAGCAGATCGCTTTTTTCACTGTGAAAAATGTAATATGTGTTTACCTGTACAATTAAAAAATGGCCACAAGGTAAATACGAATTTATTTTTTTAAACTTAGAAGCAAGTAAGCGTTATTTTTTAGTGTGTGGAAAATGTATCTCGTGCCAATTGTCCTGTATGTTTAGAAGATATTCATACATCTCGCATTCCTTGTCACATACCAGACTGTGGTCATCTTCTCCATCGTACGTGTTTTGAACAGTTACTACATTCGGGCCATTACGCTTGTCCTATTTGTCAAACCTCCCTCATGGACATGAGCCAACTGTGGAAGTACCTCGATAATGAAGTTGCTCAAACACCCATGCCAACCGAATATAACCATTATATGGCCGATATACTTTGTAAAGACTGTCATAAGGTATGTTGAGAATAATACGAGCAAATCAAGCAAATAATGACGACTGAAAATATGCCAACTAATTTTTACAATTCGTGGAGGTACAAGTTTAAGCCAATACCTACAACTTATCGGTAAAAACTGATAGGTTATACAGTTTTTGTGTTTCTTAATCTTCTCGTATTTATTATTTTTAAATCAGTATTTTTCAAAACCATTCAATTCATGCTAGTTTTATTTAAAGTATCACCCCAAAATATATTTTTGACACTGAGTGTATTGCCTTGTTAACAGTATTTTGTATATTTTTTAGGAAAGTACAGTTAAATTTCATGTGGTAGGATTAAAGTGTAGTCAGTGTGGTTCGTATAACACTTGTCGTATAAAAGGTCCTCCGTGTCCTGTAGGAGGTAAGCCCACCATTTTTAAAAATTGTAAAAGTTTATAATACGCCGTTTTGGATTAGGTGATGCTTCGAGTAATTCCAGTCGATCGAATGGTGAAAACAGTGGTGGCGATGACGACGATCCTCATGTTCCAGTGCATAATTCGAACAATTAGTAAGCATTTATATTAACTTTGATGAAATAATTTTAGTAAAACAGTATGTCTTTAGAAGTTGTAGTGCTATATAAATTGTTATGTATAATTATGAATAATTTAAGTAGTTGAAAGTCGGATGATAGGAGAATGAATAATTGTAAAAATAGAATTATTATTGCTCGTGATAAATTGCAATACATTTAAACGGCTGGCAGCTATATTTTAAATAATATTAGCGGGTCTATATTATTTTGAAGGCATCCTCAGTTTTTGAAAAATAGTAAAGTTCTAAAGTTCTTTACTAATCATTTTTTAATTTTAATATACAGTTTAAGAATAGGATCAATTTTAATAATTACCATTGTCTTTAGACATTCCATTAATCTGCTAATCATTTTTTATTTTAAGGGCCAGTATTTTGAGTCTCGTTTAAAATGATGTTTAACTGATCGGGTTTTTAAATTAATCTACTCAGTTAACCTGTATTTTGAGCTAATTGGATAGGTCTGTTAGCTAACCACGATTTTGTATACTTTTCTATTTTTGCCTACCGGTGACGTAACATGGTGAATTTTCAGAATGCTACAGAGAAAGACAGCACGAGCAACGTAATTTACGAATAAATACCCACATTTTCATCTAAGTAGAGCACGCGCATGTGCCCGGTAGTGGTAATTTTTGCAAAAAACAAATTTTAAACACATTTTGTCAAGAGTGCTGACTCAATCTGTGTCGTTTTTAAAAGCACCGAGTTCTTATTAAATATTATCTATCTCTGCAAGGGCAGTTTTTGGAGCGAGAACAGTTTGCTAAAGTGTGAATTAAATTCTAATTCAGTCGGAGAAATAATTATTGACCACTACAAGTTTTTTGGTGAATACGCAAGGAAATTTTTACTTATTATAAAAAATGGAATGTTTTATAATTACAGCACTTGATTTTTATGCCATTCTCTGCTGAAATGTATATGAAAAGAAGAAAGTTACCACTTACTAGTGGCCAATAAATTTTTCCGTGGCTGTACTAGGTACAAGCAAACAATGACGACTGAAAATATGCCAATTGATTTTTAAAATTCGTGGGGGTAAAAGTTTAAGCCAATACCTACATCGCGGACTGTTCTTGCTGATCGTTCATTGTCATATTTTCGTTGAAATCAATCTCAACTGAGGTCTTTCTCGTGCCTCTACGTTTTTGCTCAACACAAAAAAAATGAATAGGATCTTTTTGTATCAAATTGTCTCTACTTTCATTTTCTATAGGGATAAGTTTTCCACAAGGTTGATAGCTATGGAAATATAAGTAAAAAAGGAAGCAAATCTCCCCTTCCCCCGCTTGCCCCACCCGCCGAGATTGTTATTATGTTGTACTGCAGGTTCCAACGAATAACCATACCAATTTTCAAATTTCTTGGATCTTACGCTTCTGGTATTCGATTGTAGATGGCTATTGAGTGTGAGTACAACTGCTTTTGGAAGTACTTAGTAGTATGGTAGGTACGCTCCGTAAAGTTCTTTTTGACTTATGCCACCAGCAGAGAGGTTCAATACAATCAATAGAAGAATAGAATAGAAAGAGATTATTCATTATTGTACCTCTCTGCTGGTGGTAAAGTTACCGACAACTTTACGGAGCGTACCTACCATACCATAGATAAAGTTTTATTAATCAATGGTAAGTATTACCATACTACGTACTAGGTACGCAAATTATTAAGTTAGTGCTACGTTAATTATTAATAAACAAACCGAAATTTAACTTTTTTTATTTCATAACGCGACATGCGGTTTTGCGTGTTTTTCAGGCGTGCGCGCCAGATTGCCACGCTACCAAAGGGATCAAAATAAGTTTAACGTTCCAAACCGGCACGCCAATCCACGTTGTTACCAACAGTTTTGGCTGACGCTGAAACGTCTATAAATTTTATAACTTACTGCAACACAAATAACAAACTGATGGAATCGTGACTATAACTCATCAAACACAAAAAAAAAGGTAGCGGCTGTGTATTTTAAGCTTTTAAAAGTCAAGGCTCTAGCCAAGCCGAGCAAAATCAAACATTTAACATGTAACAGATCAAACCGTGTGAAAAATTCTTGCTGAAAATCGAACAACTTTGACGCGCGCGCCCGAATCACACACAAAATCATGTGAAAATCATGTTTATTTTGTTATAAATTAATTTTTTTTTGTTGAAATTAATGAAAGCTGTTAAAAAGAACGTAGCCTATTTAATCATCCCGGTTAACTAGTTGAATACCTTCCTGAAAGTCCGTTTAAATTTGGTACGAGAAACTCAAAATACCCAGCCTTAAGACTTCAATATAATAATTATGTAAGAGTTTATTGATATGTATTTTTTAATAAGTAATTTGATGTAAAATTTGATAAATTATCGGACTTTTAATAAAAGCCATTTTTCTCTAATCATCTAATTTCATTTTTGGTATTATTCTCTTAGTTGAACGAAATTTGTACTTGAGTAAACATTCAACTTAAGGATAATAATATTTTGAAGATAAAAAAACCAATTTTCATTTTAAAATTGGAATCACTCTTCGGATGATTCGGAAATAATAAGTTATAATAGTTTTTTAGCTTTCTTGTTGATGATAATAATATTTTGAAGATAAAAAAGCCAATTTTTTATAAAAACAATCTTCAAATCATTATTATCATCAACAAGAAAGCTAAAAAACTATTATAACTTATTCAACTTAAGAGTAAAAATAATTCTTCCATTTACAAATCATTACCATAAAATATGATGAAAATGGGCATTTGTCGAAGAATATAGGAACTCGAAAAGTTCTTCTGAATGGCTTGTAACTTAGGAAGAAATAACATGGTTCTACAACAGGATTAAGGAATCGTTATTTCATGCGAGTTTTTTTATTTATTAAATACAAACCCCTCAACTCTTAATTTTAATGTATATCGTATATTGGTGATAATTTTCATTAGAAATAAAACAATAGCCCATATTCGTGTTTTGTGCAGAAGGGCTTTTTGTTAATAAAAAAAAAATTTCTTAGGAACTTTTTATTACCAAAATTGCACCTCAAATACAATACAATGTTAAGGTAACAATTGTAAAAATTGTATAATATTAAAAAATATAATAGTGTTCATAAAATTGCACATATATTATGAACACGCTTTTCATAATAAAGGTAGTATTAAGGTACCTTAAATTAGTACCATTAATGATTAGGTTATAATAATTAAAAAAAAACTAACATTTGTAACACTTTTTATCGTTACGATCTTGCTTAGATCCGAAACATCTCACTAGTTAGTTACACCATGTAATAAACATTGTTAAATACTAAATTGCAATTAAATTTAATTCGAATTGTTATTAAAACTTAAAGTTAAAAAACATAATACATAAACAAAGCTATAGGTACATTTACTAGAAGATGGTAACTTAGCTAATTTATGAAATAACGTATAATTAGGTAGAAAATTTGTAGGTAGCCACTTTCGAATTTCACGATCATTTTTCAAGAAAACGTCAATACAAAAAAGAAAGAATATATTAAAAATTAAGAATAACAATTGGGGCTTGAGCAATGAAACTGACCAAACAGAATTAAGAAAGCTTACAAAAAGAAAGAAGTCGCCTTAAAGGTAAAATATTCCTGGGAGGTGTGGTACTGTTGCGTAAAAATATTAGTGCATACTATATTAGTAGTTAAAACAATTATGTATCTGATGTACAAAAACGAAAGCATCAGAACAAATTGAGTTAGATATCACATACATTATAGCTGAAAACACTTTTCCTGATAAAATTTAAAGTATTTTGAATACAGAGATCAGTCTTAAAAACTCAGAACTCTAGGACTAAACCTAACACGGTTGAAATTAAGAAATAAATCGAAGACCATCGTTCTCGATTCTACTAATTTCATTAACTGACAATAATGACTATTAAAACTTAATAGTTTTGTCTTGAAGACTTCAATTTTGAGTATTTGAATACTTAGGTATATCTAATATACCTTAGTTATATCTACTAAAGCAAAAAATTTAATTTGTAATTAAAACTTTTCATAAACATATTTATAATACGAAATTAAATAAAAATCAAGTGTAAGCGAGGCATTCGCCTCCAGCTTTTTCAGACTCTAAATTTAATAAATAAAACTTTGGGAATTAAATTAGTATTAAGACCGAACTGATATTGCATTAATTTTCTAGCCCTAGTTAACTTTTGAATTATTGATGACCAAGATTGATGTCCTTATTGGCTAATAACCAAACGTTTACCAGTTCAAGAAAGTAAGGGACATTGACAATACTCGGGCATAGACGCAAAAATTAACTCCGGCAAGTTCGATCTATACATCTACAGTGTTCTCCAAAAAGTCTGCATTTATATAGAAATTTTTTTGTATCGAATTTGACTTTCCAGATAGGAAAATTGTTTGCCGATGATTCGGACTACATCTGATCTCAGTGTTAAGCTAACTCTCATTCTCCTCGCTGCAATGATACACTTTCCACCTCTGTATTTTAACACTATTAATAAAAAGTTTCCCATATATAATGCCTACTTTTAGGAGAACACTGTATAAAGCTAAATAGCTTAAAATAAAATTAGTAGAAAATTTAAACAAATCAACATTAAAGACACCTAAAATTTAAAAGTGTCAAAACCTACGGACTAAGCATAAGTATCCTTTAAAATACATCAAATATACTTCATTCACAATCCATCTGACACTTTTGGCTGTAGAATTGTGGCTCTTGCAATAATTGTAAACTAAACTTGTCAACTAATTTCTAATTATAGGTTACAATGTATACGAAATGGATAAAATTTGCTTGCTCAACCGTATATTTTACAGTTATATGGGTCCTATACCTACCGTATAGGTATAGATTTTGTTCGGCGATTGAAAATTACGTTCATTAAAATTATTGGAATTTTGTTGACAAGTTGACAGCATAAAGCCAATCTACACTACTAATTATTGTGTCCTATACCTAAATAGAATTGTACACAAAACTGTACTTTTGATTTAAAATTTAAACGAACACATAAAACATGAGTAAAATAAGTAACGTCATATATTATTCAGTCTTATTTCGTTAAAATTGATAATTAATTGCGAATTAACTTCGCAAAAATACAATTAATAATTTAAGTAAGAAGTGATTATAGAGACTTAATATAATCTTCAAAAATATATTACTTTAATAACATCAAAAAACTTGCACGCGGTCGTTCTCAAACTCTACTACGATGATTCTACCTTCGGGAGTGAGAGCTACGTCGATGGGACGATCAAACTTATTTACCTCTGTGCCTTTTTTTCCAAAACTATTGAGCAAATCGCCATTTTGATGGAAGACCTGTATGCGATAATTACGCGAGTCTGCAACTATTATGTTACCTCTATCGTCACAAATTACACCTTGCGGGCGCTTCAATTGATGAAGTTCCTTTCCCTCACTTCCAATGTATCGACAATGGGTCAAACTTTTATCCAGGACAATCACTTTATGAAGGTTAAAGTCTGTAATGATGATATCGCCATTGGGCGCAAAACAAACGCCCCTAGGCGTGTCAAAATGTCTATACATGGGTTCTGAAGTGGCACCAATTTTGCCCAGGAAACTTCCTTGGGGATCGAAAAATTGGATGCGGCGATTACGAGAATCCGTTACAACCATGGTTCCCTTAGAATTTACAGCGACATCCCAAGGATAATTAAAATCTCCATTACCAGAACCCTGTCTTCCAAATAGTAAAATAAAGACCCCGCCCAAGGTAAAAATCTGAACTCTGTGATTATCTTTATCGACGACGATCAATCTGTCTTGGGTATCAATTGTTAAGCCTGCTGGTCGATTAAACTGGCCCGGCTCCTCCCCGTTTACTCCAAAAACGCTTTTTACCGTTCCGTCGAAATTATATGTGATAATTCTGTGGTTGCTACGGTCGGCAACAATTATATTACCTTCACGGTCACAACAGACGCCCCATGGGCGACATAAAGAAGTCTTCCCCATTACTAATGTAGGAGGAGTTGGATGCAAAACACAAACTGGAGTTGACAAACCGTATATTGGTCTTCCTATTGCATTTTCTAAACTTGGCAATTGAAATGAATAATTGTTGGATACCACATCAAAATTATTGGATACCACTAAACCTCCTAAAGTGCTTAATAGGTTGTGAACCAATGGATCCAGTGGCACAAAAGAAATATCTGGCACCTCTTGAATGGGTGGCATATTTTTCATTCTCATTCGTATATGTTGTAAGTCTCTAGTTGCTCTATCGATCTTATCTTTTATTTCGAGAGGCACATTAAGCATCAAGGCTTCGCTTATAGAGTCGCTCACCTTCATGATTTGTAATAAGCATTCTTGTACACTATCCACTTTTTCTTGGACGTGGCTACATGTGTGACATTTATGTTTCTCGATACGATCCAAAAGTTCCATTTGACGTCTTTCCACCATTTCTACACATCTGTTTAAAAGATCACGAATTATGAATGCGTTTTAGGATTTTTCTAAACGAGTAAAAAACGTTTCTTTCCTAATTGAGAATTTGTCGACGCAAATAAGGAAAAGACGATGGTTAACACAAAAAAATAATTTAACGTATCATTTTCAAGGTATTGATATCAACTCTTATTTTTTAAATGGAACACTAGCTTTTACAAACTCATAGATTTTTTAGGAAATGCTTCAACATAAGCCGATACATTTACTGTGTTTATTACTTATAGATTAATTCATTTCTCTTTCATTTAAAATCAAAATATACATGGTGTTCCATTTAAAAAACAAGAGTCTCGATTGATATCTTGAAAAGGACATGTTCAATTATTTTTTTGTGTTAACAAATCTGGCAAAAGTAAACTTTCGGTAAATAAGGTATTTCCCTCACCAAATTCGGTGTGTGCATTTTTTTAAATTTATCACTTATGAATGATATTTACTGTTAAAATATGCATTTGAAAAGGCCTTGATGGATCTCAACTCCCTAGTGAAATTGTACGGAGGCGAAATTGCAAAGATACATACTTAAGTTGTTAAGCATATTGAAACTTATGCAGTTGGCGGCTGAAGCGTTGTGTACCTACAAGAGTGTAATTTTTGCTAAAAACCTGAATGGTTCCAAAATTGACCCTTATTATAAAATTTCTTATAAGGTCTTTCGACTGAAAAATGTGCACATACCGAATTTTTACCTTATTGCCTAAAATAACAGTTGAAAAGTAAACGCACATTGCAAAAAACTTGCTTCATAACTTACCCTCCAAACATATAATTGATTTCCCTAGATTCGTTACAACAATGTCGTTCGATCAGTTGAATTTGCCGATGCAGAGAATCCAAGGTTTGACTAATCTCTTCTCTAGCAGTATTAAATTGCGTGATGAGCATCGTGGTTGTGTCCAAAGGAAATCGAGTATAGTCTAGTTGAGCATATCCGCTTAGTCGTTGTTGTTGGCTAGGATGATCAAAAATTTGACTTGTATCAAGACCCATAAAACGTCCGACTGTGACAACCTGGCTCATTAGGGTGCCTGGCTGCATATTCCATCCAAACTTATTCCTTTCTGTATACGGCTCGGGGCGTTTAATTTCGTGGGGGATCTAAAAATTTAAAGCGATTTTAGATTTGTGACGTGTTTTTTGTGCGAAAGTAAAACGACCGATGCAAAAGCAAATTAACTTTAAAAAAAATTGATATAAAACGAGCGCTTTAATACATAAATTTGAATTCGGCGGCTCTAATTCTAAGAAAATTAATTCAAGCTCCTTTTAACGAACTTCAACAGGATTTGAAGGAAATTTAAAATAAACTCACTCGATGATGTCGAAAACGTGCGTTATCTGGTATGTTAGCAACCCCGCTGGAGAATTGGACAAGTCTGTTCCCGCTGGTCACTCTTACTTGCTTTTGAATGCAGGACTCGCATAAATATTCATTACTAAATCTCTCGACGTACTTGGCTTTTTTGCAAATATCACAAACCTAAAGTATAAACACATAATAAGTTATGTAGTACTCCTCAAAATAAAGTAAGATGTGATTATAAAATCGCTGAAGAAAACTTACTTTTGAAGAATGTGCTTGGTTGCTGGAGTTTCGATGAGATGAAAATGGACGAGATGGGGCACGAGAAAAGTTTCCACCCTGACGTTGTGGCACGGTAATCTGCTCCGAGGGCCCCGTGCCGAAGTTGGGAAAATCAAATGATCTTATCATTTTTGTTACCGGTCTTATAACTATTTGATTTACTGAAAAAAAACGTGCTTTTAAAAAAAGTTTAAAATCGGATTTTGTTTGGTAGGTAGATCAAAATTGAACTTACGATCAATTTGCGTACGGTATCTAAATTCTAAATTGATAATTCACATAAAATTTTATAAAAACCATTTAAAATGTTTAACTTCAATTTTGAGTTTTAATAATACCATAAATTATACGAATGTCACTCAAAACTACCAAATTTTTGTATGTGAATTGTCAAAAATTATATGTAAATGAATTAATTTTGATATCTTCCTTCAAATTAAAATTGAGAATTATATTCGAAAGTTGGTGATAGTTTTTTTGCACCTAGTTTAGTTGAAGTGTTTTAGAAAATGAGATAAGAAAAACTTATCCCATTGGACGGCTGGACACCATGCAAGAAATTCTCGAAGTCATCGAATGGTAAAAGTGCGTAACTGACGTGTAAATGGATCAACCTCGTCGAATGGATGGTGGTAGTCGTGATAGTGGTGTCAAAAGGAAGAAATAAAAATATCTATTAGATAATGGAAAATGGACAGTTTGCAGGCAGTTTCATGAATATTTTGGTTAGTAAATCAAATTATGAGCTGATAATTTACCCACTTACTCTAAAGAGGGCCTTAACAATATCTTGAAAATTTCCAAAAGTCTGGGGTTGCATACTATGCATAAAATTATCGTGTAATTGTCTCATTTCAGTAATTAGCTTGAAATGTTATCGAGACGCCATATCTCGATCGTTCGAAGATAGTCTCGTGACTATAATTCGTTTCAAGATTCTGGATCTCTTTGTGAGGAAACATTTAAGTTAAAAGATTTATCAGGCATCGTCCCGTTTTTGTTGAAAGGAACCGCAAGATATCAAGATATGATAACCAAATCTTAAAAAGCATGAAATAAGGTTTTAATGAACTTTAAAAACATTTTATTTTTGAAACTCCTATATGAGTTGTATTGGTATATTCCGTAATCTAGACCTAATATAATGTTTTAAAGGAGGGTTCGTAATCATAAGTCGGAGTACCTACTACTTGAAAATGAAGACCTTGAAACTAATATTTTCACAAAAATTTATCTCCTCTGGCTGTAAAGAACGGGAACCACCAAAATAGTTACTGATGAAGAAAAAGATAACAATAGTCAACACAACGTCTACTGGACTGGTCTATTATCGAACAAAAATATAATAATATTTGCAAAGTACAAAGTATATTGCTTCAACTTAATTTAAAAGCAGTTTTAACCTTGAATTAAGCTT
Organism: Malthinus flaveolus; assembly: GCA_950108345.1. Classification (NCBI taxonomy): domain Eukaryota; kingdom Metazoa; phylum Arthropoda; class Insecta; order Coleoptera; family Cantharidae; genus Malthinus; species Malthinus flaveolus. The sequence goes on from OX467285.1 coordinate 67,865,167, forward strand.
TTGGCAATTTAAAGTCCTTTTACAACTTTTAAGAAAAGGATACACTACAAAATTACTTGTAAAATGGTTTTGCACTTTCTAAAGGAACCAAAACATAAAAGCAGGTACAGTTTACGACTACCTGCTAGAAATGTAGGGTCTTATCAATTGTCAAGAAATTCAACATACACCCTCGAAATAGCCCCAACAGAAATGCCAGAAATTCGGCTAATATTTAAATTGTTAAAAATTATTCTTTTACTCTAAAACTGAACTGGGTGGGAATAAAAATTCAGTACTGTTACAAAAATAACGGCACCTACCGCGTGATGCACAGTTTTTTTAATATATTAATTTACTCTTTATAAAAAACAACCCCTTTAAAACCAGTTCAACGGGAACTGAAAGGTCAGTAGTCAGTACTAATGTGATAGGTACCTGTTACTTTTGTGAAAAACATTTAATAACCACTTAAGACACCGAATTTAGTAAAAAAAGAAATTAAAATCCCACCCCCCACAAGTAGTAACGAAGTTTTCTGAAATTCTCAAATAAGTTATAATAGGGGTCCATTCGAAAGTATTTACAACGGAGCTCACCTTGAAATGAAACTATTGGGCTAGTCCTAAAATAACAATGCATTTTGTGAAAAGACGAATTATAGTTGCCAACATGTGTGCGGATTTGGACTTAAAAGTTTAAGCTTTCCATGGTCGAAAGGATTCAAAATTTATGTAAAGCAAAAGTAAGAAATGGAATTTGTCCAAATTAATGAAGTTTTAGTAAAGAAAAATATTTAGCTTCAAAGTATCAAATTTTGGATAAGATAATAATAATATAATTAATTATATCTTATGAATGTGAGCTAACAATAATTACTAATGGCATTCTCTGTTTACTAGCAAAATAAAGGCACGCATCCGAAATGAATCAATAAGTGTTTTGCCCAAAATCTAAACCCTATTTCTAGGAACTACCATATTTAATGTATATCTAAAATAAGGGAGAAACGAGCGAGAAGGCATGCGCCCTAGAATGTTTAGCTCGTGCATTGGTGCATTTTAGACGCGGATGTAGCATTATGAAACAGTCCACACATCAAAACAAAAATACCCCTACCAGCACATAGTAAGCTCAATGCTTGGTATGTTGAGATAGATCAAGATTTTAATTTCTAGTTTACAAACAACATTTCCGTTATTTAAAACTAGGAGACCTTCAAATTGTGGTCGGAGGTCGGATTAAATTAATTTACCACCCTTACTAATTATTCTTTTAGAAAATCGTTTTGGTAATCAATGACTTTTGTGAACGATTATAAAAAATTGATCTCTTTAATATTATTAATTAAAACAAAACCTTTATGAACATGTTAAGGATCAAATTTGAAAAAAAATACCGAGAATGTTCTGATAATCTGGAAACGGGGATAGAAAACAACACCATTGTGTTCTATGTTATTTCTTTCTTATTGATCACGTGAACAGAGTGTGGCTGTGTCGAATATTTTTGAATTGGCCAATGTATTGTACAAACAATTCGATTAAGTATCACAATTTTAATTCTTCGACTAAATTCAAAATTTTCCAAAAATTTCGTATAAAATAAAAAAGGAACAAAAGTAAAATGTATACTTGGAAATCATCCAAAAATTCAGGGAGTCCACATAAGGGCGCGGTTTTCGATAACTTCTGAGATAATTGTGTTGTACAATTATATGTTGTATATACACATACTATACAGGGTGTTTCGGAATAACACCGTCTAACTTTGAACTTGTACTTTTTTTTACCAAAGTAATCAATTTTTGCGGATAAATCTATGTTCGAAAATAATGAAATTATATTATTTCTGATATTGAGGAAGTTAAAATATTAGATTTTCTGTCGTATTCCGTTCCTCTTAATAGTTTTTACGAAATTTTGGTTTAACCAATAACATTAATTTATTGATCAAACCAGTTTATTTTATGCTAAATGCAATTGAAATTTTTAAGTTTGTGATATTCTTCTACAATCGAACAGTATTGATTCATATCAGTTGGTTGTTATTCTCGAACATTGATTTATTGGCAAAAATTGTCAGTGTTATTCCAAAACACCCTGTATATCTATCATCCAAAATTATTACAGACCCAAGGTGTAGTAGTATACAGTGTGTGCCGTATATTGATTACTATTTTTTAGTTTTAGTAATTATTGTTTCAATTTTTTTTCTAGCTTTCTATTTTATTCATTTTCATCAGGCCGTAGGCAAGGAGGGGATTAGCAGAGTTTGACCTCTCCCCCGAAGTTCAGGACTCAGGAAGAATAAAATCAAACTGCGTGTAAAATAATTACGTATTATAATTGGTTCTCATCAGGTCTGGATTTAGCATTAGGCTAAAGCCTAGGGTAAAAGGGGGCCTCTGATTATTCCGGAATATTTTGTTTGTTTATTTTAAAAAAATATAGTAATTTAATTCTTAATTTTCTTCTTTTATTTTTATAAAACGTCTTTTTTGGAGACAATATCAATCGCTATTAAAATTTGCCGAGCTTTGTAACCCCATCCGTGGATATTGGACATACTGTATAAAACTTGGTTCAATTTGACTCAATAATCTCCAAAAAAGTAGTTGATTAAAAGAATGGATTAATATTTTAGATAGAATGCAATCGGTTAGACACTAGACTAGCCTAGAACACGTCGATTCAGAAAATGACTGGAAGATGAAAAGTCGCAGGTCTTTTTTTAGTTATTTGTGTAGAAATTTATAAAATTAGTAGGACTTAAAACGTTTGAAGTAGTAACAAATTACTCCTCATTTAGGAATTCAATGCACATCAAAGCACCAAAAAAGTCATAAAAACTATCTCCACATGTATGATAAAACTAGTCTCTATGCTTATTTAACCAATAAGTTAAAATATGCATTCAGCAAAGAATCTTTATTAGTTGTTACGTTATTACTATCACATTACGTAAGAAGGAGCGTTCAAAGGTTCACTCATATCTATGTATAATCATTAATGTATTATCGACTGTTAAATCACAAATCACCTCCACATATTCAGAAAAAAATTAAAAAGTATTTAAGAATGAGACCTATTATAATGAGGGTGTTTTAAATAAATTCGGCATCATCGCAACTCTCTTATTATTGGAGTTATAAAGTTGATGGCCAAATTAACAAATATTATTAATTTGTTCAATTAACGATCAACTTCAAAGAAGCGTATCTTGTACCGTTGATCGCATTTTGAAGATATTGTCATAAACTCTTACTTTTAAAATGGAACACCTTGTATATTTGTATTGAAAGAGAAACAAATTCCAAATAACTTACTATCTTTTACAACCTCTATAGAATTTTTTGGAAACGATTCGAAAGGAAATTTAGAGACAATGAAAATGTGTTTATAAAAACAACGAAAAAGCCTATTTGGAATCATTTCCAAAAATTTTAGAGAGTTTGTAAGATAGTAGCCCATCTATGTGTAGAATTCATTTATCTTTTATATAAAATCAAAATATACAAGGTGTTCCATTTAAAAACAAAAGTTTAGATGGATATCTTGAAAGTGGGATGCTCAATTATTTTTTTGTATTGACCATAATAGTAATCAATGGTAAAATTATGCTTCTTTGCTAATTAATCAACTTTGCAGCTCAAATAGTAAGAGAGCTAGCAATGGTACCGAGTTCATTGAAAATATCCAATTTAAACAATTATATTTCAAGATAAACAATATTGTCGTTGATATGGCTAATTTGGTTCGTTTTTGAATATTTTCGCTCAACGATGACAAACAAACGAAATCAAAGTGCAAAATATAAAATGTTAGTGCGCTTCAAGTATAATCAATGATATCAATGATGCACGTAAATCCTATCGTGTACAGCGATATACAGTGTAGAGGTATAATAATAGCGCCTATTCAAATTGTAAAACTAAAAATGAAGTTACCAGTTAATTAACTAATGCACTTAATCTGACTTTGAATGCCAAATATTTCAATATTTCATTTACCAATAATAGCGGGTTGCTTATCAAAATCTTTTAAAAGTTACAATGTGCATTAATTCTAAAAGATAATACAATACATTATTTCAACAAACTAATAAAAATATTTATCGGAAATTATCGAAAAAAACTATAAAACTAATAAATATGCTCAATGCTCAATATTAATTCTCTTGAGGGCTTGAGCGTCAAATGCGCACATTCAAAATTTAGCTTGCGTATAATTAAAAAAACAAATTTTTTAAAATAAGATGTACGATGGTTAAAAAATAAATTATTTGTAACATTTAAATAAAAATATATAAAAATCACTTACATTATCAAAGTCGTGTGGGCAGGGAACTACGTCTCAACTATAAGACTGTTTACCAAACACTGCAAACTCAACTCAATATATATTTCTGCTACAATACCGTTCAACCCCACTCTTTTATCTTAAAGGGACACTACCCTTACCCAACCAAGGGTGCCATGCCCCTCTAGAAGCTAGAAGATCATGCCTGCCTAGCAACATCCCCCGATCTTTCTCTTTCTTTCACAAAAGTACCTGCAAAATTTTTACAATCGAATCTACTCTTTTAACTTGTTTTGGGTTTTTTCCCCAAATTTTTGGCAGGAATTTTGATAAATTCGTTTAATTTTCAATTTACTTATCAGAAATAGATGGTAACTTGATTGTATGATTATCGTTTGTAGTAATTACTTATTCCAAATTGATAGTCTACAGGGTGTTTCAAAATTCGCGGATACGAACAGCAGCACGTTGATCTAGAAAAAAAAACGAATCAAAAGCTCCTTGCGATTTTTCGTTTTCACGAGTACTTTTCCAGGATTCTTAATTTACCAAGACCGTGTACATCTGGTCTAAGATATCTATACTGTAAATGCATTTTTTCGACAAGCAGAATTTTTTATAAAGATTGACTTTTTGTCTTAAAATAAATAAAAAAGTTTTTTCCTCTCTTTGTCAATTCTATCTTGGGGCACACTGATGGCATTTCGTTAAAACGAAAAATGGCAAGGAATTTTTTATTCAGTTTTTTTGTGCTACTGTCCATATCCGCGAATTTCGAAACACCAAACACCCTGTATACTATGCAAGACGATTCAAAAATGAGTATACTCAACGACTCAGCGTTTTAGTGGATATTGAGCAACTCTTAAAAAATAGTTTTTTTTGCAAAATAAATTCAAGTTATTCTACTTTATCTTAGTAATTAATTTAAAAACAATGGTCTTTTGCCTCTTAAATTTTCCTTCTAAAACCAACGGTTCTTGAGAAAACTTAAAAAAATAATTTGTATTCTGCAACTATTCTGATCCTGATCCTTGGCTATTGCAGTTGATGAAAAGATTTTAACCAACTCGATTGCTTAATTCATTTAAAAAACACCGCAAATCATTCAAAAATAGAAAAGTTAAAAAATGTCTTGATTGTTTTTAACAATCTTTATTTTAATATTTATCCTCATTATATATTTTGTATCACATTTGAAATCTGGAAAACAGAGCCATTGCGGACCGGACCCATGTTTATACCATAATATTATCAACTCTTTGTCTTCAAATCAATCAAATATTAATTCCTTAAAGTTTGATGCTTAATTAACACCCTGTATAATAGGATGATTCGTGATTGTACTTATGCACATGACACATGAAGTAAAGCCCGGTATTAGACTATAAAATATCTTCGATAAAGATTTTCATAAAAATCAGAAAGCATGGTACGGACGGACGGATTATTGACCTTCCATCGACTGGGGTAGTTATGATTTTTTGGTATGTTGTATTGTTGTATATGATGAAGGCCTAATGATAAATCCAAGTTTTTTTGCTCGGCGGCCCTCCATACATTTCTCACAAGTCCAAAACTAAAGCTAATTTTGGATATTTGACAAAGATCCGAGGTCCACCGAGTCCGAAAACTTTATCATTAGACCTTCATCATACACAAGATACCAAAAAATCATAACTACCTCATTTGATGCAAGGTAAATAATCCGGATCGCTGTATCGCTAAAAATGGAAAAATATGTTAATTTTTTCAACTTTTGTACACTTGTATTACGGACACCTAGGGCCGCCCTTGGGGGGGGGGGGGGGGGCTCGCGCTACTGACAGTTAACCATCATATTCTTTAGGAAAAATTTTCTTAATAGTCGTTTTGGCTCTACAATCGTTACTTAAAAAGGTACGAGAACTTTTTCTGTTCTTTCAGATATTGCCAATAAATTTTCACTCAATCAAAAAATATTTGTCATGAAACATCTTTTTTGGAGACAATATCAATCTCTATTAAAATTGCGGAACTTCGTTTTAAGCCGTTTGACCTAGAACAAGCAAAAATTTTCGGCTGCGGCGCTATTTTATTTCATTTCTGATCCGAGGGACGCAAAATTCGCATAATGTACTCTTTGTCCGGGGAAACCCCTCTCGAAAACTTTTTCTGACTACAGCCATAGTTTTCACTAAAAGCCATTAAATTAGGCCACGCCCTTTTTGAAAAAATCGCCTGCGGCACAGTCATGTGGGCCTCGCAACCATTTTTGCCCTGGGCCTCGCAAATCCTAAGGACGGCCCTGCGGACACCATTAGGTCTACAGATACCATTCTGGTCTCAAATTGTAGAAAATTTAGTCTAATTTCAGAAAGTATAAAACTGTCTTTGCTGAAAAATGAATCCTTCAAAGTCGAAATTAACAAAAATTGAAAAAAGGTAACAAATTTCGCGCTTTCTTGGATTTTTGACAAAGATCCGGAAGTCTGCCGAGTCCGAAAACTTGGACTTGTTGCCTCCGTTATAGACAACAGTCCAAAAAATCATTTATTTCAGGTTATTTTAGGTTTTAGGACAAAATTAGTGGACATTATTTTGTATGGTTTTTGTTATTGAAAAAAGTTTTGTTACATATTTCTAATTTAACTTTAGTTATTTAAAAAAATATGAATGTTTTGAAATTTTGAAGATCTTTGGCGTCCGATAGCGACTAAACGAAATACTTATTTGGCGTAGAGGTAAATCTGGTTAAATCTTATTTATTTGGACTCGGGAGTATGTGGTAGCGTTTAGGGTCACAAGACGAGATAAAAAGGGTATTCATCAAAATTTAGCAAAATAAAAAATATTAATTAACCGTTTTATAAACTATAGGTACTTGGAGACGTATTAGATATATTTAAATTTGTAGAATCAAAAGTGGCACCGTTTATCGCCCAACAGATGCCATAAAATAAAGTATAGAAACTTTGATAAAATGTAACAACCTGATGTTAAAATTAATTAAATTAAATTTTAAATAATAAATCTTTTCCAAAAACATTGATAGTCACCTATTTTACTGTAAAATAGTTTATGTAATATCTTTTATCAAGAAATTTGTCCAAAGATCTTTTACAGTGTAATACCGGCATCCTAGAGAACCTTATGATCGTGCTTTTCAATTATCAAAACCGCAAATTAAAATCTTTTTCCGACAATAAATTTATAGCTATACATATACAGTGTGGTGTGTAGTGTGCTAGTGTGTAGTCGAATTTATGAAAAATTTTCTATTAGTATGTTCAATATCGAATTAAGCTTTAATTTAATTTATCAAATTTATCATTGAAGTGGGAATTGGCTTATTCTTACGTACGGTAGAGATTATTTTAATACATTTATTAAAGTACATAACTATACATACTTCGCAGTGTTTTAGTTTAGTAGTTTTGTTTATTTACTACGCTTCGCTTCGCTACAGGGTACCTGGACCCTGCCTGGATTTTCATAGAAACCAACAGTTATTAAGGTAGGTGAATTTTTGTATGTACTGTAGTAGGTTTCACGTTATTCCGAAATGACTTCTCGACTTTACTTACGGATGCTTACGGTAAAGCATCTCAAAGCAATCTGTTCAAAGTTTTGAACAAAAATGTCTAATATGGCTTTTTACATCAGTTTAAGTTATGATCATTTACTGTAAGTAAAGCCAAGTCATTCCGGAATAACCTGAAACCTACTCTTTTATAAAGTTTTTTTTTAATACTCAAAATTATTGAACCTGCTACTTTGGTCTTAACAAGTGTGCGACATAATGATAAGCATGTGTCATGGTACCAAATTATAAATAAATATCTTTACATTAATTTGTGGAAACGACAAGCCCTATAATTTCTTAACGGTTATACTTTCTACGTTTCTACGTACTTTCTACCAAAGTACATTATGTTTAATCGTCTTATTAAACCTAAATACTCTGTATCGACTTATTTTGTCGCTAAAATTTTGTTAAAATGGTTCAAACCAAAGTTCATCAAATTATTAGATGTGGGCATATTATACCGACGTATTAGTAATTCTGGTTTTAGGCGTTACACAGACCCAGACTTTTTCGAACAAAGTGTTTTCATTATCAGTTATCATTTTATTTTTTGAAATAGTAATTCAAAATTAATTTTTAAAGTATTAATTTAATCCTATATCTGTAATTCCGGTAAAGCATGGAACACCTTTACTGAACACTCTGTATACAGTATACAGGTTGTCCACAGATGGGATTATGAAGAAGAAAAAAATTTAATTTTCGATTTTGAAAATTTTTCAATTATAAAACAAACACAAACTTGTTAATTTCTTGTAAGAAAACGGAAAGTGTTTATAAAAAGAAATGTTTTTTAAATAAGAATTAATTATTTTCCCTCTTTGTAATCCAATCCGTGGACATACTGCCGTAAAAAGTATTAGAGTACAAGAAGTTTGATTTATTGCTATGCAAACTTTGCAAATCCAAAACAGCTTTTTCAAAATTCAGAAAACCAATGTGGTAGATTGTACCATTGTACGCATTAAAAGTACCTGAGGTAGGTAAATTTTCTATTGTCCTAGTCATGATGTCATGATAAAGGGAAAAATATTTTATGACTTAAGTATTCTAGTTTTAAATAACGTAGTTGAACATAATCTTCAAATTTCAATAGAAACAAATTTTTCAAGGATAAAATACCATTTTAATCTTGCCGGCTTTCAATTATTTTTTTGAAAGGTTTTCTGCAAAAATGTTGAACAGAATAGGTAAAGCAAAAGTATAAGTAATTTTTTAAAATTTAAATATTGAATCTATTCAATTGAAACTAATATACGATAAAATTCACGAACACACAGGATAAACATAAAGCGGTGGACGTATCATCTTCCAATGTTTATTAAAGTAGCTAAATAAAAATATAAACTACTAATGAATTAGCAATTGCCGAATTCGGGCAACGGCCGAAATTTATACCGGAGTTCGTATATGCTCAAATCGCGTTATGGGTATTCTGCCACGCGAATCTCGATACTGTATACAGTGCCGGATTACTGTTTTCATAGGCCCTAGGCCAAAAAAACAGAATGGGCCCCTTAAAAAAGTGGTCCGGTCCAATTGATCGCTAATTTACTTTATAATGTGTTTTTTTAACAGGATGTTCAGTGGCGTAGTTACATAATCAGCACCATGAAGCAAGGAAAATCGGTGTGCCCATTTGGTTCTCAGAAGAGCTCTGGGGAAATTTGTTTTTCTAATTTTTTTAAATTTGATCTCCCACGGGTCACCTAGCGCCGCAACCAATTTTTTTTTGAATATTCAAGGTCAACAGAGCTTAGATCCACTTTCGGAGTTGGGCGCATTCATAGTGAATGTAGAATGAAGAGCTGCATTGTTTAAATGCAAGTGCTTTAAAATCTTCGCAACTATTAGCAGTCCATTTTCCTAAAATACCAGCGACCCACCGGGCGGGCTATCGCCCTCGGCCTTGTCGTTTAAAGTTGAAAAAGCCGCTGAAGTTTTGGGCCCCCAACGTCTTGGGCCCTAGGGCAGGGCCTAGTTGGCCTATAGGTAAATCCGGCACTGATTGTATAATACGTAATACCATTGACTATATAATAAATAATAAGGTAGTTATTGATTGATCCTATTCCTCAATGGTAATTGGTAATACTCACAATGTGGTGGTATTATTTCTTATGAATATGGATTTTATGCAGGGTGAATTATTTTTCATTTTCTCTACGAGTACATTTTTTTAAAAACATTAAGAAATAAATATTTGATTGATTTTAAGACTAAAAGTTCATATAAACATGCGTTTCCAACGGTTCTGTTTGTTAAAATTATTTTTAAAAGATCTATCTTATATCAGATTTTAACACCACGTATCGAGAAAACAGAACCATGTTTATATAAACTCAATGAAATCAATCAAATTTTCATTCCTTAAAGACCCCGTCGAGGCAATGTATATTAATAATTTATGGTCAGGATTTGGTCAGCAATAGGGCTGGGCGATACCGTAAATCAGGGATCGATACTATTCAAAAGTATCGAGGTATCGGAAGTATTCAAAGTATGGTTTTATTTAGAAGCTTATTAGTCAACGTTACTCTTAGGAATGATTTTTCGCTACATGTTCATGGGAACTTTTTGTCTTATTTTTAGTAGTAGGTGGTGCATGTTAGGTGATGCCAAATAGTAATTTTATTATCTCCTGAATGGACAGTTTTAACAATTAATAGTAAGCCGGTTGAAAAGAGCAATAAATTAAACTTATAAATTTACAAAAATCTTTAATTCTTCCAGATAAAATTTTGAACAAATCTCTCATTTCTCATTTAGCTTTGTAAGTTTAATTTATGGACCTTTGCAACCGGCTTACCTACTGTAAGTAAAGCTCAGAAGTAATTCCGGAATAAAACGTGAAACCTAAAATAAGAAGTATTTACCTATTTACTTAAATTAGGTAGGTACCTACTTTTAGAAAATCGTAAAATACAAAGCCTGGGAAAATGTCGGTCTCCACCAATAAAACTCCAAACAAAAGGCCTGCATACGTACTAGAAACTACAAGGCTACAAGTAAAGGTATAATAAAATGTCAACTAACCATAAATACCTAAAAATATTTTCCCCGTAATAATGTATATTAATGCCAATTAGGCACTTTGTCTTCGAGACTTATGCACACTTACGTCACTTACTTTAATAATTATTAAAAGTTCAAAATATCCTTAGATCGTCGATCGTTATCTCTGAACGTGTTTCATGAGACGAATACTTTTGAGGGAAGTACCGTGTTGTGTTCACGCACAACGTTGCCGAGTCAAAAAAATAAATATGTATGGTTGGTCCGCTCCGTAAAGTTGTCGGTAACTTTACCACCAGCAGAGAGGTACAATAATGATTAATCTCTTTCTATTCTATTCTTCTATTGATTGTATTGAACCTCTCTGCTGGTGGCGTAAGTCAAAAAGAACTTTACGGAGCGGAATTAGAATACATTTACAGAAATTAAAACTAGGCGAAGACACGAAGGTAGAGTTTTTATAATTTTATAGAATCTGTAATTGCAAGTAAAACGAATAATGACGCTTTTAAGCTCGAAGCTGCGATAAATATTTCCCAAACTATTGAGTATTAAAGCTATAGAGAGCTGAAAATTTAAAAGGTTGTAGATTAAAATTCAGGGTAATAGGTTTGTCCGTTCGTCTGTCAATGAACATCTTTCATAGCCCAAACTATAATGAAGTACAATGGGCCCGATTAAGTGGCCTAAGTGCAGGGAGCTTACTCCCCCTCCTTAATAATCCAGATCCAGCCCAAACTATGAGAGCTCGAGTTGAAATTTTAAAAAAGTAGAGCCAGCAGATTACAATTCAGGTTCTAGATTCTTGAACATTAGGGTCCTGTGATATTTTGATGTTGAAGCTTAGACCTGGATATCCCTCTGATATTAATCCAACCGACTGTTTTATTTTGTGTACACTTATTAAAAGAACTAGTTTGAGGCTTCACTTGCGTTTTGCGTAGTAATATGTCCAAAATTAACTGTACACGATATAAAAATACCTATATATGGTGTATAAATTACAATTCAACTCGCACATGAAGGAGGCATTGTACGAGGTTTAATAGGATAGTGTGCGTGCGAGTCTAACGAAACCAGCTATAGCGAAATTACGAATATTGAAGTTTTATTGAGTTTTTAATTGCAGGCACAGTCAACATAATATACATATCTGCAAATATGCACGCTCCGATCAAGTGTAAGCTCACAGTACAGTACATAAACATTATAAATTGATATTTATACCAAATTACAACTTAAGAAATCTTTATTTCTAATTGAAAAAAAAATCACATTGTATCAAAAAACATTGTCCTTAAACTTAAATTCTCCTCTTCTGAGTACTTATGTATAATACATTGTTTCCTCGAATAAAAGCATCGCCAAATTTATTTTTTAATTGACCATTTACGTATTCTTCGGTCTGTTCTAAAGCAATATTCATGTATCCATCAAGACAAGCCAATACCCCTAAAATTTAATTATATTAATAACACGAACACTTATCCACTATCCGCTTAAGCTAACCTCTATAATCGACGCCACTGTTGAGTTTAACAACAACAGGTCTTTGATGTATTTGTTGAATAAACGATGAAAGTGCTTCTTTACGACTCATGGTTAATCAAAATTGCAAAAACTCAATTAAATCTTGGTTATATTAACACAAACCACAAATTGAAAACTTAGGTTAGAAATTTTCCAGTATGTTTCGCAGGTTTTGCAGATTTCTTTATTTCCAACTAAATTAAAAAATTATAATATTCTGTTGAACGTTTATTTTTTATAAAATTATAAATTTGCATTGATAAGAGAATGTATACTCGTATTTTGAACACTAAATATAACTATTTTTAAAAACATTAAAATCGTACGATTTTATATAACTTGGTTCCGAAGTATCATCACTATTCTCGTCAAGATCCAGCACAATCTTCATATTCTTAATCGACGCCTTATTTGAAAGTTCTTCATTCTCATTTAAGTGTGTTTCAGTCGAAGAATCTCGTCTGATACTTGTAGCTTCTACTTCTACATCTTTAGAACTGTCTGTATTACTAGAATTATCATTTTTTATAGCTTCATTAATTGATTCATTTTCGACAGAGTCCTCTTCTTCGGCAGCACTTTCAGGTTCATATTTTCCAAAAAGATCAAATCTTGTGAAATTGCTACTCTGAAGTAAAGTTTTTTTCTCTTCCAGTTCATTTAATTTTTGGCCATCTTCTGCTAAATGAGTCTGAGTATGTAACCTGTACTTAAAAATATGGTAATACAGTAAATTAAATTTAAGTAAAACATACCAGTCACTGAAATGTTCGTAAGTGTGTAATGAACCGTTTTCTTCATATTGCTCTTTAGTTATTAACAGAGTTTTACATTTTGGGTCGTCAACCAGTGATTTACCTCCTTCCCATGCAAAAGATATTGGACTAAAAACAATTTGATTAGGTCTTACAAATTTTTTCTTTTTTACGCTAATTAACACTATTTATTTCATTCCAAAAGCGGCAATGTAAATATATTGTCGCTTTGGACTTACTTTTCAGGTTTAAATACGTTAACAGTCCAATGGTCGGGTAAATGTGATCTAACATCATTTAAAATTCGTTCCTTAAAACCTGGAAAGTTGGCATTTCCTCCTATTAGGACTATATTTTTTGCCAAACTCGGTTGATCATTAATAGGACATAGTAAAATACAATGAATAATTGCTTCTGAAATTCCCATGCTTTCCATCCCAATATTCGATGGATGGAAGAGAATTTCTGGTACTGTAAATCTTTCGTTATTTAACCTAAGGATCTGACAACCTTCCATAACGTCATTGTTTTCTTGAATAAAACTGAAATAAAACAAAATAATGAAAATTTCCGTTATAGTTATGTTACTCTACCCTCTACGAATGTTGTTAAAATCAGGTAGAACATAATTTTTCACGATTGTATTTTTATCACCATGTAATTTAGCTATTTTCATGTCATCATTAAAGTTAACAGACACATAGCAAGTATCTTCTTTTACTTGATTAATAACGTACGTCTCATCCATAACATGAAGTTGTCGATAAGATATAATATCTTTTAAATGATTAGTTAGTAACTAGAACAAATTTATAATGTTTTGGAATTCAAATCTTCTCTCAGTAACTTACTTTTCCACCCACATTAATACGTCGTACAGCCTTGTAGTATTTTTTCCCACCTATATAAGGAACTATACTTGTAAAACTATATCCACAATCGATAACGATACACGGTGTTATTCGTTCTACAAAAAAATTCAAATAGCTATTTCGAACAGCCCAAATCATTGCTCTTACTTGCAACATTATTTACATACTGATATTTTGCCAAATCAGTCGGATTAACTCGAAATAATGATTTAATTTCGTATTCTTCAAAAAAAATCTCGTCCGTAATTTCTTGTATAGATTTAAAGTTAAACATTGGTTGAGTTAAAATTACGGGCTTGTCCTCAACAGGATAAAGATTGTTAAATAAATAATCCCATACTGGTTTTTGCACCGTCCATTTCATAATGTAACCTTTTTCGCAAGGCAATAAATAGTACAAACCGGACAAGTCACGACACTCTTCAATTTGATTACCAATAAAAAATCTTTTCCTCTCCGATTTTACTTTCATAATGCAGTTTGGAATAATACTACGACAATAATTTAGGTCATTTAATAAGAAGTCGAAGTGATTGTTTTTACCTAGGTTTTGAATCGGTGGACATTCCAATTTTAGCCACATGAGCTCCATTGTCGAGAATCAAAACTGGAGGACCACTATTCTTTTCTAAATTTGATATTTTAAACATCATAAATTACATAAATTATGCACAGTACCTCTCTTAGTAGGACTTGGCACCCCTTCGGAGCTAGGCTTTCTTCTAGATCTACTTTTATCGGTTCTTTTATTACCGTATGTTTTTTGCTCAATTTTAGCACGTTTATTCTCAAATAATAAACTACTACGGTTTTCTGGGTTTTTAATCGAATACATTTCTTTAAATTGTTTTAAACAACTCAGAAGTTGTAACCTCAATTTTTAAAACAAATACAAACTTAGCTTATTTAAGTATTAATAGATGGCGCCTCTAGTTCATATTTTAGATTTAAAAAGTAATTAATTATATTTTGAGTTTTGAGTATAAATGCAATAAAATAGTCAAGTAATAATAAATGAATTGGTTTAACAAATATGTCTAATAATTAATTACTTAAGTTTCTAGTTTCATGTTTCAATGCTTCATTCTATCGGTTAGGCTAGGGCTGTGAATAATATTTTTGCACTGTTCACAGTTCTGTTTGAAGTGCATTCACAGTCGATATAAATTTCAAAATTAAATTTTATTTTAATTGTAATATTTTACATTTACCTACATCTATTTAATAAAATTATTTTAAATAACTCATGAGGGCGAGTTGTTTAAAAACGTTGAACCGGGGTTTAACGTTAACTGGGTCACTCAAAATGGAACCCTGAACCAGAGATTAACATTTTTATACAACTGGCCCTTAGTAAACTAACGTAAAATAAATAACAAGGAAAAAAGAATTATGGATGGTGAATTTAAATAATATCTTTAGTGATTTAAAACTAATACTGTGGTGATTCTGACGAAACATATCTTTGACTTATGTAGGGAGGTCGCCTTTGTTGTAAAGGTATGTTAACGTCTTCTGGAGATCTAAAAACTTGCCCCACTGTTGTATCTGCTCTAAATGTAGGCGTATAAGATGTCGGTACAGGAACAGCACGACGTTGAGAAGCAATTAATTGTGGACGATGAATTGGATTTTGTTGTAATTGGACTCTTATCTAGAAAATTTTGAATGCGTTTTATTAAAACTGACACATTTTAGATAAGAAATCTTACAGGTTGTTTTCGGATTGGTTGTTGTTGTTCTTCTTCTTCGTCTTCATACTCTGGATAATGGAATTTATCGGGATAATAGCGTTCAGAATAACGTAACGAAACGTTGGGTTTATTCTGATGTTCTTCCAAGTTTAACGGTTTATATAAATATTCGTTGATAAAGTGGTATTTGGATGAAGTTTCACAAATGTTGTCGTTACCAGGTGGCATGCAAATGAGATGAACCTACGTTACATACATTAGAATTAAAGTTTGGTTTAAAATGTAAAAGGTGGCCTTTCAAACCTGGTGGAAAGTGAATCCTTCAGGGCATATCCAAGAATGTTTGGCGTTGTCTTGACAGTAGTGGAAAACTTCGCATCCCAATCCTTCATCTGCATAATAACCTGTATTTTTTCCAATACAGTTAAATTTAGATTGTGGTAAAAGAAGGCCGAGTCTATCTGGCTCTTCTTTTTCTTCTTCTAACAGTTTTTCTTTGCCGTTCTAAAAATAAAATTTTTATTTTAACTGTTTAAGTGTATTTCAAATAGTAACTACTTCATCGAGTTGCGGTTTGAAATGCGCTGGCGAAGGCCTTTTTTTATATTGTTGTTGTATTTGTTGTTGATTAGGCCTTGCGTACGCTTTTCCTTGTATTAATTGTAAGGAGTTTCTGTAAGCGTATTCGTCATCGTACGTTTGCGCTCTGGCTGTGGTGGCTTGAGAAGATGCTGGCGAGTTATCTTCTTCTTCTTCGTAGTCTTCGTAACTTAGCGTTGTTGGGCGAAATCCTCTTTCGTCTTGTAGACGTCTATTTTGGTCGTTGCTCGATTTTGTAAAATACTGTACATTTTGACTCTCTTGTGGGGTGGGATTGTAAAACTTCTGTTGAATCGTACTGTATGCGTTTTGGGGTGCGCTCGTGGTGAGTTTGAGAATTGTTAACCAAATTAACGTGACTGGTATGGACATTCTAAAAGCATAAAAAAGAGATCTGCTACTGGAAGGTTACTGCGGAAAATATAATTTGAATCAATAGTATGTAAATTGTTATATGATCGTAAATTAATTTCAATACCTAAAACTAATATGTAATAAGAGTAATGTATAAGAGTTACATATTTTTCTATTGAACAACTTTCACTCTTTAACAGGTGTAGGCATTTATAATAGTCTTTTAGTTTTAGGTTTATTTTTGTAGTACGAAAGTAGACTATTTATACCAGGCACGCCCTTTATTTCCGTAAGCCTCTCGTTATTTTTATTTTGTGACATAACGCTTAAATTTTTGTGCTACTTTGACTTTAATTGATAAATATGTAGTTCTTTAAATATCAGATTCGTTAAGGTGTTAAAACTTATGTAATTTTAAAATTGCAGTTGATTCTTGCAAAAGTTGAATAAGAGTACCGATTAAAATGTATTTTTGATTAAGGCTTAGGTGTAGGTATCAGGTTTTATATGGATCTCTCCATCAAAACAAAACCGATTATTAATTAGAATTAGAAAAAAGTATATAGGTTTACTATGTCTTTATAAATAGTGGCTCTAAGTTTGGGGAATTATCGCATTGGCAGGATTGCACGGGGGGACAAGCTATATCAGAGAGTACTAGCAGTACTATTAGTATAGTAATTTCGCTAGATAAAGTTCTTGGTGACTTACGCCACCAGCAGAGAGGTTACAATAGTGAATAGATACCTCCCTTGGAGAAGTTAAGTAGGTAGGTAAGTAATTGTTGAAATCTGTTTAGAGCTTTTAAGGATTTTAATATTTACCTGCTTGACACCCCCAGATGTTGTCTTTTCAAATACAACCACATTTTATATGCAAATTTGTACAAGTTTTGTTGAAAAAAATTAAATTTGGTTGAGACCGGAGCTTTCAATGCACAGGTATACGCAGATTTCAACAATTACCTACCTACTTGACTTCACTATTGTAACCTCTCTGCTGGTAGCGTAAGTCACCAAGAACTTTACCTAGCAAAATTACTATATCTGGTATAACATCATAGCATTAATTTATCATTCGATATGAGTTTAGAAAAATATTGTAACATTTACTTGAAAGCCTAATTGGAAAAGAAAATAAGAAGACCAACTCAGGTTAAAATCTTTATTATCCACTTCAATTTCTTTTCGTTTTCTAAGGCCGTTATTATTATTGCAATATATGTTAGTGGGACTCGAAAATTAGTTTATATGCAAACAAATCCTTAATTATTGTTTCTACTTTCAATTTTCAAAACATATGGCAAGCGCAGTTGGTTGATTTCTATTTTTAGTACAATTTTAGACAGTGCACTAAATTTTCGATTTTTGAAACTTATTAACATAATTAAACGGAACAATTTGCGTTCATAATAAAATTAAATTCATTTACAAAAATGAAAACACCGCAGTTGACACGGTTTACAAAATATTGTGCAATTTTGATGATTTATTATTATTTACCTTTTGGTTTTGGGTGGGGTCGATAATACTTACAAATAGTTTCAAATGTCATAAAATTTAGAAAATTAGGTCTCCATTGCTTAAAAGTAAGTTTTAAATTTTTAACAAAAAAACTAAAATAACCGCAGGGGTGTGCCCTCAAAGGTGTGGTTTTTAAAAACGATTACGGGCAAATTCTTCATAGATCATAGCAGCAATACGTGGAGAAATAAATTTTGGAAGTTTTCACTCACTTATGTGATACGAACATAGATTGGGTTCAAGTACTTGTAGCAACTTCAGTTAACTAATACAATGCCTTGTACGCTAACACATAATCCATCCAGACAAGCATACAGAAGAACCAATCAACCAATATTAGTTCAGTCTGCCTCAGTTTTCGGGCTAGGTCATCTCCGTCTTCAAGCAAAAAGGAAACGAAATCAAAACAAAACAAATCAGTTATAGCAGTATTTAGACTTATTTCGAGTAACTTCAAGAGACACCCCATACAGGTTCTAGACTTAGCCATGTTTTGACGAGCCTAAAATATTCCAAAATAGAGGAGTTGAAAAATGAAAAAATGGACAATAATGGAAATGTTTTACTTGTGAAATGCGATAAACTTTGCTGCAATCGACTTTCCAGTTCCAGTTTGGCTTCTTGTAAGAGGTTTGAACCCTTTCAAAAAATTTCAGAGGTCGGGAGAACGCCATTGATAAACCATTAAAAAACTAGTTACTGTTTATCTACCAACTTGCAGGATTAGTGTTAGCTTTACTATGAAGCGATACACAGACACATAAATATTATGTTCCAATGTCTTCCGCAGATTTTTTCGCAATGAGGGCTCCTTAGAGAGAACCTCATTTGAATTTTTTTTATACTATAGGCTATAGGCACTGTAGATGTCTAAGAGGACCCTTCATGTAGAGACTGTGGGTTATGCGGAGAAAAGACCGAACCTTCTCAACGCATTATAGGCAGATGCCCAGTTTTGCAGCATTGAGATTGAGACAGTCTACCCTGCTTCTGCTTCTCTAAACTGTCTTAAAAACAGACCAAGTGTAAGGAGCTACGACCTTGCGTCACATGATAGCGGGGAGTTACGAGTTACGAGCTAATTATAGATATCTTAAATTACATCGGATTAAACCAAACTCAAACTTCCCTTTTCAATCTGATAAATCTTAACCATCGAATATCGTAATTATTATGATTTTGTAGTGGGGTGACCAGTTCGGGGCCAGACGGATTTTTAGTGTGGTCAGGCCATTGCGGTCAAAACTTTTACTCAAATAGACAGGATTGACATGCACGTCAGCAGTAGAGGAATCTGGAGCAGCTGTGCCACTGTACATGCACCTAAGCTTACTCTCGAAAGTAGCTTATCGCTGGGGAAATATAGGACTTAAGGAATATTACACAGTGTCCATGTAATCCTAAACTAAAAATTATGATATCGGAGGACAGTAGAACTGCTAGCTTCCTTACAAGCTTCAAACACTGGCAATCGTCTGGTCTCCTGTGGGTGTGCATAGAGCTGTTGAACCAGGTATCAAAAGAAGAACCATTGGAATATAAACGAGCCCCGAGGCGATGCCTTTTTGCAACGTGGTAGCTTGAGGGCAGGTGTGCTCCTCTTTTCTACGCCCTTACAGGACCGAATAAGGGCTAGTTTTGAAGAGCATACCAGGATTCACCATGAAGAAGCTAATAAATATTAAAGGGAATCAATCACAAACAGGCATATCTAGATCCTATAGATACCGTGATTACAACTTAGAATACCATTTATCTAATAAATTATTGGGGTGACTGGACAACTCTCGCGATGTTGGAAGAAAGTTATTTAAATTTGTATCTTGAGGCTCTAGCCTATACTAACTTCCGCAAATAAGTGCAACACTCATAATTAGTTATTACAGTTATTAATAAACTTATTAAATTGGACTCGAAACATTTTGGAAATAGAAATCGAAATGAATAGGTATAGTTCATTCATTTCTAAATATTATTATTAGCCGAGTTTAAGCTGGTTGTAAAATTTCGGTGATTATTAGCTTACTCTTGCATTGTGATTATTTAAATAAAAGTAAAATTCGACCTTGCACTCCACATAATAATAGTAACATTAGAAACTTGACCCACAAAATTAAACTGCCTTGACTTTAAACCATCATCGTTAACGAAAACGAAATTGTTTATAAAATATAAAATTTAAGAAAGTGTTGTTGCACGCTATAAATAAACAAAATGAATTTTATATTCTTAAAGAGAAATGCTTTAAAAACCAGGTAACTGGAGCTAAAATTATTAAGATTGGCAGGTTTTTTCCTTGCAAAAACTAATGAGGAGAGCACAATATGCAGTTTCTATTAAGTTGAATTAAATAGCCCGCAATAGTATTGGAACTTTGCGTGCATATATGTATATTATTAAAATCATGTCTTCCGGAATAAGATTATAATTCAATTTAAATTCAATAGAAAAGTTTATCCTTAATAGTCTAAAGTTTATTTTCTACGGATCGCTTATTATGAAAAATTTCTACCATTAATCAATCTACACCGGAATCATCTTGTGAAATCTTCCGCTATGATATGCGATTGATACGGTGATAAGTGAAAAGTAAAAGTAATCGGCAAGACCGCAAGAATCGTGTAACTTTGAGGTGCTAAATAGACTCATGTAACTTCAGTACCATATAATGGATGTTAGAAAAATCACCAGGAAACTAGAAAAGGCCAGGAAGACCATCTCAGGCTAGAAATGTGTACTGGTTTTCTCACTCAAGACTTCCAGAAGTTGACAAAAATATGGAGGTAAACGTTGTGGTAAGCGTGCCTGAAGCCTGAATCTAGCCCCAGAAATCCCGGTAGTCATCGTTGACTCTAACTCGGGTGTGCCCCCAAGTTTACTATTGTTTAGATCAGGCTCAATGATAACGCCTGGAAGCAACCAGAGATAGTTACCAATTACAACATGTGCTTTGCGACTGTCCGTCGAGACAGTTCTCGTTGGTGAAAATCTGGCTGGGCATCATTAGAATTAGCGCCATCCCTCGCCAGAATTCTACAGTTTAACCTACAAATTGGATAGATAGAAACCTAATGGGTTCGAAGAGGGTATTACTTGGACGGGCTCAATACCAAGTGGATTCGAATAAGTATAGTCTCAGTGCTGTGAGAACTTTCTCATTTCTGAATAATTCAGAATTTTGTGTCAACAGAATTCTCCTCGTAGACTATTTTAAGTACCTACAAAAAAATAGTGAAAAATGGGGAAAGAATACAAGCGTGCCACTGCATTCAATGTTTCTAAGGCCGCCACTAAGTGAGCAAACTTCATAACTTCGGTAATAAAATGGAGCTATTGAATTGGCAAGAGCTGTAAAGCATAATGGGCTTAAGGAGAAGCCTTAGAAGTCAATAAATGAAATAAAAGCAGAAGTGTGCATTTAACTTTTTATCTTTATTCCAAGTAAACAGTCATATGTACCAAAACGGGAACACTTTTGTTTTTTATTCTAGCAATTAGCACTCCTTAGATAGAGTCCTATTTGAAAAGTTTGAGAAGCAGAAAATTATGTAAATTCAAATGGGTTTGTCTCAGGATTAAGGTTATCGCTCTTCAAGCAGATACTTCATGTCTGCCTTTTGATGTAATAAACTACATTTTGAAATTGTAGTGGCAATGACTTTACTTACTGTTAATAATTACAGCCATGATTT
Source organism: Malthinus flaveolus (assembly GCA_950108345.1). Lineage (NCBI taxonomy): Eukaryota > Metazoa > Arthropoda > Insecta > Coleoptera > Cantharidae > Malthinus > Malthinus flaveolus. Next base: position 67,887,050 of record OX467285.1, read on the forward strand.
TCTTCAATAGCTTACTAAATGAATGCAAATAATTAAAAAAAAAGTTTACGGTATAATGATTATTATTAATAATTTAGCTTTCTCTACCGTGCGTAGCGTGTTATAACTAATTTGTTGCATCTAATTAAGTAATTAGTGGTGTGATATTAAACGCAATATTGTAAACAAATTTACACCTTAGTTCTAGATATTTTAATTAAATCCTCATAATATACATTGAGCTTTTTAGAAACAAAATGGTAGAAAACTTCAAAACCCTATTAAGTACTACTCTCAAAAAGCGCTCATCATTTATAACAGAAGTGATGGTCCAGCAAACTTTGGGCAGTTGGATTGGGTTTTCTTAGATTATAATTTTCCCATATACTTCCAAGTCCTAATAGACGCCAATGGGTTAACGCAGCTACTAATTAAAACAAACGAAATTTTTTTATGGTGTCGGGAATTGAAATTTAGGAGCTTAATAGGACGTGTCAAAATTTAAGCTTATATTAGGATTTTTGTATGAACTAAATTAAAATAGCCATTTACACTAATTTTGTCAGTTTGGTTGCTGACAGCTGTTTCGATACACTGTATCATCTTCAGAGCGAGTTTTGAACATCTGAAGATGATACAGTGTATCGAAACAGCTGTTAGCAACCAAACTGACAAAATTAGTGCAAATGGCTATTCTAATTTAGTTCATACAAAAATCAATCTCGATTTGCACACAGTAAAAGCCAAATCTATTCAATACCTATAGTAGGATTTTAGCCTACCTAATTAATTTGAATAACAGTTCTTCAAAAACGCAATTTTATTATTTAAAATCTGCTTCGAGATAATATATTATAGTATAGGTACTTTCTCTTAAATAAGTTAGCAGTACATACGAAAATTTCACTTAAAGGAATGAACGTCAATCATTCTCATAGATGTCAAAGTAGGTATTATAGGTATGTAATAAAAATACTAAAAAAACAAATAGTTTGCGGTCATTCGTGCATATAAAAGGGAAGTTCGTTGATCAAGTATAAATAACTGCATAATTTTGTATACTACTAGGTGCAGAAAAATTATTGTGATGAAAGTTTATTAAATTGTCATTTATCAACCTCTTATAATACGACAACTCTTCGAGTTATTTGTCCTTACATAATAGATAATCACTATTTTTCTCGGTACAAAAATAATTTTAAATGCAGCTTGTCAAATGTTAATAGAATCAAAATTATGCAAGAAATAATTACTGTAAGTGGCAAATAAAAGTTAACAAAATGAATCGTTAAATGCAGATGTAGATAGATATTGTTATATAACAGAAAGGCGTATAACAAAATAATTGGTCCTTCTTGGGGGCTTCTAGCCGGCAACCCGGCTAAAAATGTGAAGTAAAAAGTCATTTCGAAATAGGGGTTTTCTTACTATACTAAACTAAGTTCAAAATTTAAAAATATGATCAGAGTTCACTTGTATAAAACCTTATGTAGGTAAAAAAAGCGCTCGGTATCTACTAATAAATTGTTATTAAAAAACTACTTGCTCTTTCTGCGAGAAAGAGTTTCTATAAGTCAAACCACTTTTCGTTGAGAATAAAATTTATTTTAAAAAATCGTACTCACATCAAATCTTAATTCACAAATTGCACTAAAATTACTATACTAATTTTGTCTAGAAGCGAAAACCTTTTATCGAATTCTCAAATCCCTTCTTTTTTAAGCATACAACACTCTTATTACGATTTCATTTAAGTGGGGAAATTTGTATGAATTATGTTAATCAAAGTGTGAAAGAGACGAATTTAGAGCAAATTTGTGTTTATTTTGCTCATCAGAGATATTTGGAAGAAAGCGTGAAGGCGTCGTCATGGCTTCTTTTGGGTAAATTTTGTATGTAAATTTCGGCACTAACTTAAATATGCTGAAATTAGCAATTAATGACTTTGTGGATTGTTAAATTTATCAGTACGTGACTTCATTTAAAAATCAATTTTTTCAAATTGTACAGATATTGGTTCCTAAGTTACGGGATCTCTTTTTTGAATCCGCCGATAGACTAATTTCTACTAAAATTGAAAACAGTACTATTTGGAAAAGAAATACATTATTAATACTGGAATATCAATTCAATAGGTTATATAAAGCTTCTGAAAGAGACTAAATTCCAGACAACATCGTACACCGCAAATTAACTCCCAATTTACTTTGGAATTACGCAATGTAGTTGTGGTGTACCCACTACCTACTACACCTGCTAAAATTACAAGTAGCTCAAATTTATTAACAATATTGCAATTGTAAGCTCATTTTACTTTTTAAATCATCTTGTCTGCGTTACGACCTTCAATTTTCGAATTAGTGCCTGCGCGTCCCACCGTGATTAATGATTTATAAAAACAACAAGTAAAAGTGAAAGTATCCACCTTTGTATAATTGCTTTTTTCTGCTACATAGGGCTTAACGATTTAAATTTATCGTTAGAGATTTGGATATTAATTATTTGTTCTTTTCACTCTAAATTAGTGATAGTGTAATGCTTGATTAATTCGCTAAACAATTATTAAATTTGTTATGTACTGTTACAGTTTTTTAACTCTTACTTAGTTATTCAATTGTTATTGTACTTAGTTGCATATTCGTAAATTTATGTTATAAGAAAACTAATAAGAACAATGCCTATCGCTATTTCCAAATTAGGTACCTACATCTACTTTATGGCGTACCCTAGACGCTCAATGCGTATCGTGATATTATCACGGTATGGATCGCAAAAATATTTTAGTAATGGATCTAAGTGAGATCCTACACGATCAAAATAAATCTGTGGGTCGCAGTTCATTGTTTTTTCTATGTCTTCATCCATAACTCCACTATAAACTACTTCAAAAATACGGATTGTAATATGGACCACGTTTACGGTATCGCGATATTAATTTATTGAGCGTCTATTACATACACAGATTACATACACAACATAAACAGATCACAGTATGTTAATAAATACCGCGATCCATATCGTGATAATATCACGATCTGTATTGAGCGTAAGGTATGCCTTATAAAATAAATATCTTATCACGATCCGTATTGTTATTATATTCAGTGTTTAGGGTCTAGGGTCTGTCTAGGGTCTAAGGTAAGCCATAGACCAGGGATTGGCAACCTATTTGTAGTGGCAGGCACATTTCAGAATTTTGAAATCGCGGGGGGCACTTTAGATGTGGGGGAGGGGGTCAGCTAAAAATATGAAAGAAAATAGCGCCGTAGGCAAAACTTTTTGATTGTTCGAGGTCATACGACTTAAAATGAAGATAAGAAATTTTAGTAGCGGTTGATAGTGTGTCCAAAGAAGGTGTTTCGCAACAACTAAAAATCTAAATTTTCAATTTTTCCGACATCTAAGATTTTCCCACTTCTCATTTTATGTTTCTGGTTAAAAGCGTTCTTTTTAATTATTGTATCTTACCTTACTTTACTGTAAATATTTTTGTAAAACCCCTACTCTAATTCGTAGTCTTATGAAACCCTTAGGCCCAGTTGTATAAAAGAGATAATCTCGGAGTCAAAGTTAACTTCTCTACAATCTGAATATGAGATCTTAGCGTGGATTAGGTTAGGTTAGCTCGTAGGCACTTGGTCCTGGGTTAACCCATCAATTTTCTAGAGTCAAATATATTTCAATTTAACTCAGAATTAGTTGTTGATTTAGGTTGATCGTGGAGTTAACTCTGACTCCGAGATTAGCTCATTTATATAACCGAGCCTTAGTGGTGCGGGCGGAAAAGAGGTGTGAAAATGTTACTGCCGTTACTACAATTCTGTAAAATGTACATTGTGTACTTAAAAGGGTTTTTGCAGTATTAACATAATTTATTTGGCCAGGTTAGAGGCCGGGCACTTTCAAATAACCTGGCGAGCACTAAGGCGCCCGCGGACACTAGGTTGCCGGTCGCTGCCATAGACTATAGGACCATAGATCTATATTTTTTCTTTGAGAGTTTTTGTTTAGCAGTTATAACCAAAACTGTAAAGTGACCCTATTTTCAAATTTTTTATAAAAGACGTAGCAATTTCTATAATAGCGGTTTTATTATTTAAAGAAAGTTACTACAAATTGTCGCCATCTATGCTTGCTTTTTATTGCCATAATATTTGATGTAGAATCTGTTTAGGAGATAGGTAGTCCTAAACACGGAACATCCCAATATATTCGGGAGTACAATACTTTATTATACGTAATATGACCAGCACCACGTTTCTAACATCCCTTTTATCACCTATCTGCTGCTAGCAACTAGCAACCAATGCTCCAACTCTCCAACTGCTAACATTGCTCCGACCCAAGACCCAAGAACCAAGAACTTTCGTTTGTTGTAAAGTGAAAAGGATGGTCCTAAAGATGACAGCACTGTCGGTTTTAGTAGTTGTACGTGCACCGGGCAGTTCAAAACCAATTTAATTTACTGGCTTTACTCTAAATTTAAAACTCTTTTTAAAATGGCAGACATATTATGTGCTTTTTTTACTCCAATGCAAACCTCTGTTATCTAGGGCAACGATACAAATCAATTGATGTGTTGAAAATATTCTGTGTTGAGACCTTTAAAGTTTGAAGCACTGAAAGTACTACTTGAACTTTTGGAAAAGCCATTAAGCGGAAGAGTTACTTGTTACTTTTATTATTTTTTAAAATGTTATTAATACGTTTTTTAAATTTTTTCATTCATTGGAATACGACTACACCAAATTATTTGTTCATCCTGTATAAACTTTTTAATTTTGACGTGTGCACATGCGTCCCAACTACTTGATAATCTAACATAACCTCAACTTTCTGTTGATTAAATGTGTAATATACCTAATTTAGTTTCTTAGTTTATTTATTTATATTCCAAATGACAACTAATCGCGGTTTATTTTTGATTCCAAAATTTATTAATACACCATCCCAAAACGGCGTTGGTAGATATGTGTGCCAATTACAACGCGTCATCTTAAAGTTTTGCAAAAATCATGGAGATAGTCGAGGTTTAAGGTATTGTTTATGCTCTTGTTGTTAATAAAGTGTAACATAAACATTTTAAGGGAATTCATCGAGTACGATTTACTTAATTTTGCAAACAATAACCCAGGAATTGTAGTATATTTAAAGCCTAGACGCCATCGAGGACCAGTAATAAAAGGAGAATACTGTACGTGTTATAAATTGAAACTACCTCGTTATTAAAATTTAACTTATTTATAGTAAATGGCGAAGTTCAAAGTATATTTTGTCACAATAATTCTCGCGAAGAAGTAGGAAAGTGGTTAAATTTACTTCGTTCGCAAGCGGGTAATCATGACGGAACTAGGCTGCGTAAGTTATGGCACACAGATTACCCATCAATACAAGGCGCTTGGACACCATACACCTTTAGAGACCCTGCATTTAATAAAATCGAGTTTCCAAATGAAGAATTGTCTTCTCTCTTAGATCAACCTAAATCTGCTTCGGATAAGTTACTTGAAGCATTTGAACAGCAACGAGCTCAATAAAAAAGTACACATTTGGAATTGTGTATATTTCGTTTCATGAGTTTAGCAACTTAGATTATAATAGATTTTTTAAAGAAAATAAATGATGTTAGTGCAGGACTTTTCTAGTTAATTTACTCGAGTCGAGCGTTTAACCAGTTAAGTGCCACGAGTTATAATGAACGTATTACACCTACTTTTGCCCTCTGGGCTTTGCGACAAATGCTATACCTCGCTGTGGATTTCTGTAGACTACTGTAGACTGTTCTAAATTCAAGTGTGGTGAACCAGACCACCCGTATCAGGCTTTTTTTTCAAGAACGGTTAGTCGTAGAGAGTTGGGTCAAAAATTTTTATAGCAAAAGTCATAGTAAAGAATAGAATGGTGATATTTTCATTCTGGGGAGAGGTCGGCATGCCGAAGAGTTTGATGCACAATGTCGAGAACTCCATAATTTTAAATGGCACCATAGGGCAAAAGTGGTATTGTTGAAAAGATCTCAAAAAAATAAGTAAGTTTTGTAGAGAGAAAATATTTATTACCCCCTCCCCTTTTGAGTAATATTTGATTGAAGTTAATAAGCTCTATTTTAACATGGCTAACTTATTTTAAAAACGGACATTTAAAATCTTAGTTCACAATGTCATAATAATTAACAATCAATTGTTTTATCATTTGATTGTAAAGTCATGATTGTTTGATAAGCGTTTGAGCATAAAATTAAAGTTGAAATTTCGTTTATTAATAATAAAATCTATGATCCTGTAGCTTGGAAATAAGTACTCTAAGGCCCAGTATATGAATGTCCACTTAAGTGACCCGTAAGCAATAAATGAGACTTAAAACCGGTTGCCGGTTTAGAGCTGCTGAAGTAGCCTGTAACTTAAGGGTCAATAGAGATGTGATTTATCTTTAACTTAACGCAATTCTTCTTTTTAGCTAAGGGAACATTTAAATATCGGGCCTAAGAAAAAACTCCTCAAATAGAAGTTGTAGAGCATCAAATTCTGCGTTCATGCGTACCAAAATTTTTAAATTCGGTCAAGTATACCTCTACACCTAATAATTGTATTTAATAATTTAAGGAGTAAGTGGATAAAGGTGTTATAATCTCATTTTGAAAAAACGCGGATTTTTTAGCCCAGTCAAATTAGCCAAATTGAGGGAGTTTTGAAAATTTTTATTACATTTTATTATTATTTTTAAAATAAGTTAGCCATGTTAAATTTGAGTTTAAGAACTTTAATCAAATATTACTTGAAAGGGGTGGCAGTAATAAAATTGTTTTTTCTACAAAACTTACTTATATTTTTGAGATCTTTCCAATGATACTACTTTTGCCCTATTGTGCCATTTAAAATTATGGAGTTCTCGACATCGTGCATCAAACTCTTCAGCATGCCGACTTCTCCCCGGAATAAAAATGTCACCATTCCATTCTTTATTAGGGCGTTTGCTATAAAGTTTTTTGACCCAACTCTCTACGACTAACCGTTCTTGACTAAAAAGCCTGATACGGGTGGTCTGGTTCACCCTGTATAGTATATACTATAGCCTCAGTGCATAAACTAGATCTAGATCTACATAAACACTACATAAACTAAGTTGATGTACTGTGCTATAGCTATTAAAGAATGTAGCCTGACGAACGGCCGATGATCCTGGTCCGGGAAATTTCTTTTTTTTAGTATTTTCTTTTAGTTTGAAAGTGTAAAATAATACCTACTAAAGTGCTACTAGCTAGTAGCACTTTTAGAACCAGGTATTTTTACACTACGGTCACAGAATTGTTTATTATTCTGTGCTACGGTGGCGTATTATATTATCCCACAAATATTACTCCTTAAGGTGCCGATAGACTGCCGAGAAAACTCGCGCAATTTGCTGTTCGACAGCAGTGTCACTAATGTAAATAGCACTGCGAGTTCCTACGAGTCTATTCATTAGAACTTGCGACACTGATGTCGGACAACAAATCGCGCGAGTTTCTCGCCAGTCTATAGGCAGCTTTACGATTATGCAATTTTTGTGATGTTTATGTGTATGGTTGGTTGTCTAAGACAAACTCGTTATCATAATACTGTGGAGAAAATTTAAATGGATTAAAAATTAAAACTAACCTGTTTTTATGATGAAAAAGACCAATTTTAAATGACCTTTTATATTTCAAAATAATTGAAATTTCAAGACATTGACATACTTTGCACGATAAAATTAAGATTTCTGTTTCAAATATCAACCCCATAAAGAAAATTAAAAGACAAGACGAAAATTATTATTCAATGATTTTATTAGAAAAGGATCTACAATTCTGATTGCAAGTGATTGAGAAGTGGTTTATTTCTTTTAAAATAATCGTTACAAGTTACAAGATCAAGTTTAGAATTACTTTTTGATGAGTTAAAAAAAATGTCGAATATTGCGTGTGCTGGTCATGGACAACAAGATTCGTAGTTTATTGCTTTGATTATAAAATTTTCACTTTAGTATCTATTTTAAAGCAAAAATTTTTAAGAGCGCTTAAAACTATTATTTATATCTATATTGATTTTCTATATAAGGGATAGGAATGAAAAATTTAAACAAATATTGGTGACGTCTCGATAATACCTATAAATATTACTTATTAGTTGAATTTTAAATCAAACACTTTAAAAATACATAATAATAATTTATTATGATGCATGTAGGTATATTGTAGGCGTTCTCAATAACAACAGTCTAAAATCCATAATTGAATAAAAACTGTTAACTTGATATTCATATAATTTGGTAGTCCCGGCAATTTAAATGAACAAATCAAAACCACACATTGGTATATTCGTGTATTGGTAACCTTTAATACGCATTTATTTTGGGAAATACCAGGGATCCGTGACACAAACCGCACAAGTCTTACAATATACAGGGTGTTCCCTGAGGTAACCGACAAATTGACACCCTGTATTCTAGAGGTGATTCTGAACAAAAAAGTTCTTATGAAGTATAGGTCAATTCTTTTTCAGTTTCAAGATATGAATAAAAGAAAAACTGCATAATAATGCAAATTTAAGTGTCAAGATAAGTAAGCACTAGAGAAATTGACATTTGTTGATTAGTTTGATTTATTTGACATTGTTAATAGTACAAACTTTCTAAGTAATTGTTAATTTGCATTATTATACAGTTTTTCTTTTATTCATATCTTGAAACTGAAAAAGAATTGACCTATACTTCATAAGAACTTTTTTGTTCAGAATCACCTCTAGAATACAGGCTGTCAATTTGTCGGTTACCCCAGGGAACACCCTGTATAAATAGTCCAGTCAAAATGTACCAATTTTTCCGAACTTTCCACGTTTTTTGTTTATTTTGTGTGGACTATTTATACAAATTGTTAGGACTTGTACGGTTTGTGTTACGGGCTCCAGGTCTACATTTTGTAGGTGCTCAGTGCTCTTGCTCTTACTGAGTTTGATCAACAAGTTACAGAACAGTAATAAATTATATTAATAATTGGAATTTTATGTTTTAAATGGGCATTAGATATACCTAGTTGTATCACTCACTAAGGCCTAGTTGTATAAACGATCTAATCTGGGAGTCAGAGTTAACTCCGCGATTAACCTAAATTCAACATAAATAACAACTAATTCTGAGTTAAATTGAAATATATTTGACTAGAAAATTGATGGGTTAACCCTGGACCAAGTGCCTACGAGCTAACCTAATCTAATCTACGCTAAGATTTAACCTTATATTCAGATCGTGGAGTTAACTCTGACTCTCAGATTAGCTCGTTTATACAACTAGGCCTAACTTTACTGTTCTACAAATTCTACTTTTTAGCCTGGAACAGTCGTGAAATCTTTTAACAAGAATTAAAGGACTCTTTAACAGCAGCTGTAGTTGCAGTTGGCTGCCAAGGTTTCCTAGAACAATAATTTTGACTTTATTTATTTCTACATGCGATTTGCAATATACGGTATAGGTATAAATAGTATATAAATATAAATTTTTGGAGACCAAAATATTTAGCTATACCGACACCACCAAAATGCATCGCTCAACGTATTGAAAAACGAAATAATTGGAAATGAGTTAAAAAAAACTTATTGGGTGACAAAATTACCCATAATTGGGGTTACTTGGTCGCATTATTAAAAGTGTATTGAAATGGCTTTTTAAACGCGTTTTGTATTACCCCAGATTTGTATACATATAAAGAAGCTCAGCCCTAGTTTTTAAAGCCATTTTTGTGTATTTTAAATTCTTGAGATATCTCCTTTATTCCATAAAATTAACAAAAATCATTATAAAACGAATTATAAACTACATAAACAAAATAAATATTAATAAAAATAAACAATGCCATGGGGTGACCAAGTTACCCCGGGGTATTTAAGTAGCCCCGATATAGTACAGTAGATATACAGTTTTGAAATTTTGACCTTCAAAAAATCGTAATTCGGTTCTGAAATTATGTAACAAATCGAACAAACGTCATCCAATTAAGAATGTCTATATCTATAAATACATAGGATTGTTTATTTGTCTGCTCAGGTGCTGGAGTAGAAAGAGCAAATTTAAAGCGTATTTAGTCCTGCTCTTTTGCACTAATTTTGCCTGTGTCCTGCTCTAATGTACGTCACACGTACGATGATTGGAGCTGATCGAGCAGACAAATAAACAGACCTATTAACTTATCCAAAACTAGAAAAAAAGACGAAGCGAGACATTTGATGCTCACAGTCGAACTTGAGCCGCTTTTCCCCGTCAAAGTCAGCGTAACAGTTTTCACTACCAAAAAACAAGTAGAAAAATTACAAAGTTACAAAGCTCAGTAAAAATGTCTTCTTTTTCCTAATATATGAATTATTTCAGTTTTTATATCAAATTTTACATACGTAGGTAGTAAAAAGAAAAATATAACTTTTCTTAAACTAAAACTAAACTGAACGTGTTAGCCTTGAATTGATTAGCTAAAAAAGCAGAATTAGAAAAAAAATAACGATAAAAAACAGTAAAATGACGAGGAATTATTTTACGCGTGTATATGCGTATTTTCGTACGGTATACCTACGGTCAATATAAAAATAGTTTTTTTCTGAGACCACCATTCCTTGTTCGGCAAAGAATTTTAAAATTTAAAGAGTGAATTCATGAAGTTTGTCACGAATCACGAATGGCACAAATCTCTATACTACTTCTCGATTAGTGACGTAGCTGAAAATTAAGAAGAAAAATTTAAATTAAATGTTTAAAATTAAGTTTCTTTTTCTGTACGACTGTGATTGCCATTATGTATGTTCTGGAGATTAAACAGCCAGAGAACGCGGTGGAACTTTTTTATTCCGTCTTTGCTTAGGCAACTGTGTCATGTTATCAAACCCGAATTTACCTTTGAGGACGTCCTAGACTGGACATTTTATACGAGCCCACAGAAATTTCGGCGACATAGATAAATTTTCTTGATTAAAATGCAATACCGCCGCAGGTGAAAATAGACACCATGTTTTTGTCGCCGATTTTGTAGTGGGGTGGCCAGTCCCAGACCAGACGGATTTTAAGGGGGCCCTGGTCACCCTAGACTCCCTGTCGTTACGTGGTTGTTCGCTAAACGCATCCATTGCTGGAAAACGTCACATCAATTAACATTTTTTAAACATATAAATATATAAATTATAGGAGGGGGTCTCAACTTCTGAATTATAAGGGGGGTGAGGTATACTTTTATTACTCAGGTAAATTAATTAATTAATTATTATCTCACGTCAGAATGGTCAAGAGAGTAATAATGGTCGAGATTGATATGTACAACTACTTTATTTACTATTTACTATTTACGCAAAAACTAGATCATTAAAATTACGGTTATACACAAAAGAAATAAAAAGGTTGGCAACACCATGGGCGGTCAGGGCGGACAAGGCACTCGAGGTCCGGTCGGCGTACCCTAAAATAAATAAAGAAAAACATATGAGCACCCTTATTCGACAATTCGTGTGGTAAACTACGTATCAACAACAATTGTTTAAATATCACAATAACTTCAAATAAATATAGTATCCTTTAGATACGTCTTTGACTTTACTCCAAAACATATCTCTGTCACGAGCAATAATCCATGACAGCAGCATACAGTTCTGAAAACGCTTAACAAGCCACAGGCACATTACTTTCGTAATACCAGTCCAAACTGTACACCACTGACCATCTGTTGATCATGAGCGTGCAATGACACCAAGGGAGAAACGCGCGAGGTGTCACTCATACCAAGTAAAAGTGTAACGCCTAACAGCGCACCCATGCCCCGAAGACATGCCGCCAGCGAGCCTACTACTGACCAATTGGTGATCACCCTACCTCCTGCATTGAGACTGTGCAATGGTACCAATGGAGAAACGCGCGAGGTACCGGCCTCCGAATACAAGCGCATCACCACTGAGCGTGCAATGGCACCAAGGGAGAAACGCGCGAGGTGCCTAGCTCCAGATAGTGACACAATCGATAAAGCTGAGAGGTGCAATGACACCAAGGGAGAAACGCGCGAGGTATCCTCCCAAGACATTTACCAATAACTAAGCTCCTTTAACGACTATACTACCAGGCAGACATATTTATCATTACCTCAACTTTAAGCAGTACAATCGCTCATAAACAAGGAGCTACTCAGTGAAAATAACTTTACTTTCATTTACTTTACTCTAACAGCAATAATGCAGAAAAAGGGTTACTCAATTATATGAATAAAGGGTTGACTCAATGAAACTCATAACTATCTACAATGTTACTCAGTGAAAAACCCACATAACTATCTAAAGGGTTACTCAGTGATTCAACTCACATATACAAATAAAGAGCAAAGGGGTACTCAGTGAAAAACTCACATAATTATCTAAAGGGTTACTCAGTGATTAACTCACATAATTATCTAAAGGGTTACTCAGTGATTAACTCACATAACTATTTAAAGGGTTACTCAGTGATTAACTCACATATACAAATTAAGAAGTACTCAGTGATTAACTCACATAACTATCTAAAAGGTTACTCAGTGATTAACTCACATAACTATCTAAAAGGTTACTCAGTGATTAACTCACATGTACAAATAATGAATAAAGGGGTACTCAGTGAAAAACTCACATAATTATATAAAGAGGTACTCAGTGATTAACTCACCTAACTGAACAAATAAAAACTGTAGAACAAATAGAACTGGTGTTTCAGTCACAGCCTCTTAAGTTAATCAACATGTGGCGATTTTAGCAATTCTTACAAAAATTCCTACTTCTAACTGAATACAAAATCATGAGTCTTACACATATAAATATATAAATTAATCAAAAATGTAATCAAATCAACATCGTCGTCTAGGCTCTCAGGAATAACTAAAAACAACTTTGGACTTTTCTTAAAATAGTTTTATGTTGAGGAAATTTTTTCAATAATCCAAGTTACTTAGCGAAATATAAATATTTAAAATTCACAGTGACGTAATAAAAATGAAAGGAGTTTCGTTATAATTTATTGTTAACATTGACATTGTAGCCTTATTTTAATTTTGTGTTATCTCATCAGCCCCGAACAACGCGCTTTTTTACTTTTGATTTAATCTTGAACGTTTTGTACGAGAAAGAGAAAACGTATTATAGGTACCTACTAGGTACCTAAGTAAGATTAACATGTAACTTACGTATTACGTAATCCGAAGAGAAATTCGAGGTTAAGGTTATTCTAATAAAATATAACTTACAACTAACAATTAATTTATATTTTAGCTGGTAGGTACTTTAATCTCTCAACAACAAAATTTAAGTGCCAGTCTCGTCTTGTGAAACCCTAGTTTCCTTAGACGTTTTAAGACTAGAAAATTTTGTGGGCTGATTGTAGATCTACAATTAATTGGTGCATGATGTATCTAAAGTGGAGTCCAGAGATTCTGCAATTTTTATCAGTAAATCTTACTTTACAGAGACGTCGAGACTTGCAACATTCTTTCAACTTCTGGTGTTTCTGATTTGACATTTCTTTATTGCTCAATTCTCCGCCTTGCCAATAAATATAATAAAATATTAGTTATTATCTTATAGTAAAGAAATAAAATTTGTTAGTACCTACCAACATAGATACTACTTTGTCTACTAGTTACGACTTCCCTGGTTCTATAAATAAATTTCTACGCAGTTTTAGCAAAATTTCTCTTTTCAGAGAACACAAATGACAAATTAAAAATGTTTATCAAAGAAAGTAAATAATTTCTTTCGTCTTTTGTAATTTGTCACATACGTTTCTGTTAATATTAACGACAAGTTGGTGTTACAAGTAACGCTTACTATTTAATGAAAGTGAAAGACATTATTTCTCTGCGACTATTAATTGTTTTATAATAATAAAAATTTAGTAGTTAAATCTTAACGTTTGTATGAGTTACCAAGTAAGGGTTATAGTGTTGTGCTGTGTGCTGTTAGTAACGTGACTGATATTTTGTGAGTTTGATCAGAAAAACATTTCAAAAATACCTTCCTTTTTAGTACGACCTTAACTAAGGCATCGACCTTTCGTAATTTAAAAATTATTGATATAAATAGGGGCGAATCAGCTAACCTAACTCATGGTAGCTACTACTAGTCACCTATTCCAAAATTCAAACACTACTTCAAAATTAATGTTTCTTTGGTTTGGTAGAGTTTTTAGTAAAAACCGAGCCTAAAAATTGAGCGCAAAACCTTATTCCAAATTGTATTTTACCTACTGGTTTCAAACCTTCCTGGAGTCTAAAAGTATTCCACCTCACCGTTGTATACAACTTTTTGGTGAAAGTCAATTTCAATTTTCGTACGTTCGACTTTTTCTATTGCTCCACGTAATTTTCAGGCTCCTGATCAATTAAATATAGGATAATATTTAGAGTAAGTACCTATCGCATTTTGGGGCGTATATCTGGGTTTATTTAGGCACAAATAGTATATTATTATACTGGGTGATTTTAAATCAATGTCAAAAAATTTCAAAGATGATAGAATAAGTCAATACCTACAATCATTTTTTGTTATATTTATGGAGGTCGTAGACACTTTGTAACCCTGTTTGGGGTGGTTTTTAAATAATATTTTTAGGAGTGGAACATTTTTTATTTTGAATTGACGGATTCAAATCTTTAAAGCTATTTGATTCCAAAATGTTTCTTGTTAACTTCTTGTCGGATCAACAGTTTTCGTTGTAATAGCCAATGAAAATCATCTCTTTAAACTAATGGCTCATTGGCCATTAAATCGAAAACTGTTGATCTGACAAGAAGTTAACAAGATACGTTTTGGAATCCAATAAATTTAAAGACTTGAATACGTCTATTAAAAATAAAAAATGTTCACTCCTAAAAATTGTATGTAAGAAATAAGCTAACCCATTCATCTTGCAGTGTGCAAAAATATGGTGCAAATAGTGATTTTAATTTAAACTTTAATCAAATAAGCAACCAAACTGCAATTTTTACTGATCTGGTCAATAATAGTTATGACCTCGAAATTACTATGAAAGTAAATCCAAAAGGTGATTCTTGCCTTGACACTATTTTAACAAACATTGATAATGAATTGTATCTGGTTTGGGTAGAGGATCTTTGTCTATCTCATCATCTGTTGGTATCGATTGGGTGAGCATGGAAAAATCTAAACCAGCAAAGAGTTTCGTATGCTTTAGACCAATAACTCAGATGGGGCTTAATAAGTTTTTTTTTAACTAGGGAATTGGAATAATATCAGCAGTCAGCAGTCACTTGCAGTCGTTACGCGATGATCACTGTTGACATTTACTGCACCTTGAATTTGAATAGAGTATAGTTCATATTATAAATTAATATGGCTTTACAACAAAGATTGTTAAATCTGTAACAAATAAGTTGGTTTAGCCATTTCTAAGCTTTTTAATTGGTGCATTAGGAAACATATTTCCAAACTGTCTGAAAATTTCGAATGTTATACCTCTGTACATAAAAAGGGTAGTTCTAATGATGCGAGCAACTATCGTCTAATCTCTTTGATACCTAATAATTATTGGTACGATTTTAGTCAGTACGACTTTAGGAAATAGAAATCTACTGTTGATGCCATATTGGAACTAACAGATTTACATTTATAAAAATTCTAATACAAATATCTCTAAGGGTGTCACTTTTTGTGACTTGTCTAAAGCATTTGTTTGTGTTTCCCATGCCAAGCTGGTTCGAACCTTGTCGATCTATAATTTATCTCTTGTTAGTTGCGTTCTCATCTCATCGTACTTTCAGCATCGAAGCCAGAAAGTAGTTTTTAATAATGAATGCTCACATTCAGAGAAAATTTTGAGAGGCGCCCTCAAAGATCCGATTTGGGCTCTCAGCCTTTTTTAGTCACTATTACCAGTAAGTCGGTAGTTACCATTTTTTTGGTTCCCCTTTAAATATTTTTTCTGAAAAAAATTGCAATAAAATTACTGTATCTAAATATTAAAACAATGTTTGATTACTGGGTTATTTATTAGAGCTGGGATTGCGGTTGAATTGAAATTTTCAGCTAATGATTACGATGGCTCAATTTCAGTATATAAAGGCACTACTTAGAAATATTATTTTGTACATGGATAGTACTATATTACATCTAAGTCTACTAGTTTATTTCTAATTTATTTTTTTCTGTTCTTTTCCGAATCATCCAAAACTACTAAATTATTTATTTTGCCTACTACTCGGGCATTAAACTCTCCAGTTAATGTGATTTCTCTGTTATCTCCCACTTTTTTTACAGCGACTTCAAGTCCTTCGTCCTTCATAACAAATTTGTACTATAATAGCTCGAGTCCTCGAGTTAACTTTGTCTTCGTCTTTTAGAGCTCACATTCCGAATATTTTTATTCTCCTTCCTAAAACGTTTAAATGTGTATATTTATTGTATGAACATTGAAAAAAATGTTAAAATTAGAAACAAACAATTAACTACCTTTAATCATAGTTAAGTATACATATTATAGTATTGTGATAACTTTGTCTCTGCTAGTTGTCTTGAAAATTGAAATAACAACAATTTTTTATAATAATTACTGGGGTACATGGACTTGTCCAAAACAAGAGAATACAGCGCGCATTGTCCTAATAGCCTCAAGGTTTGTTTGCATTTTTAAGTAAATTTTTAAACCGAAAATTGGAGTGATTAATAAGACACTTACAACATAGATATAGCACAAAATATAAATAATTTGTAAAGAGGTAAAGACGTTTAGTTGATTACCTTCACCAAAATTTATATAGCATAGTATTAAATTCACTAGTCTTACAGTTGTCGATTCTTATACCCTTCACTTAAGATGTTTAAGTTTCGCTAGGTTTACTTTAAAAAAGTGTTTTTTTGTGAAATTATCAAAAAACAATTGTTCTTAATTTAATTTAGTTCAATAAACAAACTAAAATGGTTTCAACAAAATTTTTATATGCGTTGTGCTTTTTGTGTGGTGCGTTAATTTCGATAACTGAAACGAAAGTAACGGGTGAGTTTTTGGAAATTTATATATTTTGTTTCCGACATTCTTATCGTCAAATTGTAGATTTGGAGTACTCGTTAATGCCCAAATTATTTCATTTGGACGATTTTGATCGGTGCTTGTTATATGGAAAGGAAGCTCTTTATTGCTCTGTAACAGTACAATTAAGCCCAACTAATCCATCCAATTCTTCTTACGTATGGAGAATTATACAAGTATGTACTTAGTTTAATTAATTTTTGCTTCGTAACTTCGGCTCATTTAAAAAAAACCACAGGGAACAGAGTCAGTATAATACGAAAAAAATTACAAGAGCCCCCCATTAGTCGTCAAAATAGGATAAATCATTGGGTATGTTGAATTAAGAACTTAATGAAAGTCAACGAATTGGTGTTGAAATTAAATTAATTAAATTTATTGCGTAACCAAATTAACTAGTCTAGGTGGGTTCTGGGGCGCGGGTGTTTTAGGTGTGCACGTGTATATGCGGTTGATAGTGACGTACTTACTAGAAACTACCAAAAATTAAAAAATACGATGCAAATGACAATTACAAATTTAAGCCCAAACCCAAGGTAATTAATAGTAAAAATTAAAAAAAAACATGGTAATTATGTATTAAAATTTTAATTGCAAGTGCGTATTAATTATACGGAAATCGCCGGGTGTAAAATACCTATCTATACCTACGTTTTACTACAGACATTATGGACCTATAATTTATTAATTAGTGAATTAAAATACAAATAACGGTTGTAATAACAATTACATCTATCAGTACCCATTGATGATTGGATGTGCAGAATAATGTGCATTATAAAAGTGGATATCGGCACGTACCTATAATTCTAATAACTCACGACATGTTGATGCAGGTACCTAGATGAATGTCCATTCGCAGATTTATTACAAGGAGGGACTGAAGAGCCGGCATAACTTTTATTATGAGAAACACATCTAGCATTAGCATAGATATTAATCCATGGTTTTTTGGTTTTGATATTTTGATATTTTGGTCGTACCGATGCTCCTGATTAAATATGCACAGTGGCACACAAGAAAAAGGGAGTAGCTTTTGAGTGATTTTCCCCGACACTCGCACAAGATAGCAACTTTTATCATAATATACGTAATTTCTCTTCTCCGAATTGCATACCTATGGACACTTTGGCCAAGTTTTATCTGGGTAGCCGGTAGTTTTAGAGTCAAAATGCAAGGGAGGTAACTGATAGATATTTTAATGCAACATAGAATACCTTTGAGAACGATTTCTTGTTCTTTGTTCTCCTTGTGAGATACAATATACTGTGTGTTCGCGGATGGGTCTAATTATACTTCTAATTAAAATTCTTTATTATTAATTTGTAGAGCAAGGTCGTTTTTATAATGTTTTGCTTCTTCTAAAAGTCACTTGCATTATAATTAAAACGCCGATATAACCATTGATGTACGATGTACGGGGTGCTTATAAATAGGAAAATGTCGATTGTCGATAATGATAAGAATGGATAAGATGATAAGAAGGTATACCTACCAATTAAGTATGTGAGAAAAGACTTAAAATGTTAAAAAATTGGTTTCATGCATTAAGTTGCAATATAAAATTAGAATATTGCATCTCGAAATCGATATTTTAGCGTAATTAAACAACTTTTTCTTCCGACATTTTCAGTTTTTTTGCCCAATAACATACTGGCAGTTGACTCTTATTACCATTTAACGCTGTCGTTACATGGGCATTCCAATTACGGCAAAATACCTTCCAGAAGAAACATAATTCTCTCTAAAGACATATTTCTTAAAAATAAAGAGATTTACAAGTATAGTAAGTGTCCAACAGCGGACATACCTACTGTATTATAGCAGTTAATTATAAATAGTTCATTTTAAAGTAGATGCTGTTAAATTGTAAACTTGTACCCGAATTTCAAAACATAATATGCTTGACTGTATTTTCCCGGTTAGTTTTCTTGTTTACAAAAACTGTAAAACGAAATACAAAATCAATTTTCAAAAAAGTAGCATGCCTTGGAGCTAAAAAAACTTAAATTTATTCCACTATAAAAATGATTTTTTGTATTTTTTTATTAATACTCTTATGATTATTATGACTTTGACGTTAACCGTCATCACCATAAAGAATTTCTATTAGCAATAAGTTATAATCATTTAATACGAAAAAAACGAATATTTATGTATGCTACATTGCCTTTTTGATTTCAAGGCGCACTCTAACCAATAATCAAGTTGGGGAAAGCCCACTAAATTTAGTAAATTCTAGCGGTTATAGAGTATAGAGTCCGAAACAACATCGTACGACAAACACACGAGAGAATTTGTTTCTTGTTTTGATCCCTATTATCACCTATACCGTATACCAAAGTGTGTCGAGTTTTTTAATTAACATTCAAATATTAAGATCTTGAATTAAGTTTGACTGGATGTATATGACGTAATACTTTGGTGTTCCAATTTAAAGACAACTATAAAGTATTACTATCAATTAACTATCAGTGATTCTCTGACTACAATCTGTAAAAATCTGTTAATTTTAACGCTTGTAAATTGTCACTTCGACCTCTACCACACAGGGCAAAACACCTCTGAAAATGTTTGCCCCAGCGGCAAACGAAGCGTTAGAAATCTCTCAAAGAACCTCACCACCACAGCCTGTTAGCTCAAAAACCACTCACACTAAATACACGATTTAGTTTTGGATTTTTAACAAAGACCGAACTATTTACCTTGCGTCAAATGGGATAGGTGTGATTTTTTGGTATATTATAGTTTATGGTATATGATGAAGGCCTAATAATAAATCCAAGTTCTTGTCCTCGGACCTCCGAATTTGCAAACTTTTGTACACTTGTATCTCGGACATCATTAGGTGTACAGACACTATCCTGGTCTCAAATTATAGAAAATTTAGTCTACTTTTAAAAAGTATAAAACTACCTTTGCCGAAAAATTAGTCCATCTGGGTCAAAAATGACAAAAACTGAGAAAAGGTAAAGTTTGTTGGATTTTTGAGCTACCTCGTACAGGACGACATTTTGACGACCATCGGATTTTGGTATACCAGTAAAAAAAATCATTTCTAAACTACATTGATGCGGCTGTGCACTACACTAGTAGTTAAGGGACATTTTATTTTATTTTTGTTTTGATAAGAAGAGGCAATGGCATAATTTGCAAAATGTTTGAGAAATTTATCTCCAAGAAGAAGAAGAAAGAGAAAAAGAAGAAGAAGGAGAAGAAGAAGAAGATTGGTATTTTGAGGATAAAATTGATTAAATTTTTGTTTAAAAGAAAAGCTAGCAAAAACAACAACAATGTGGAAGCACTTATTGCATTGCGCAACCCATATATAGAATTTCAACTTTTAATTTAAAGGCTATCAATCTACCTTTAAAGTAAAGTTGTCAAGTTATTTAATTAAACAAAAGTACACTTTAATATATTATATTATAGTAATTAAAACTAATTAATTTGAATAATTTTACATTATTAATTTAATAAAAATTATACGGTCACTTTACTTTTGCGAACATTACCTTACCATCGGAAAAGGAGGTACTAGACGACAAGATGACTGCACTGGATATTATTTTAGCTATAATACCCCTAGTGAATTCCAATAAGGAGAATAGTTTATAACATTATTGAGATTACTGAGATTTTAAGAAATAAACTAACTGCATTAATACTTAACCAAACTATTGTATTTTTCTAGGAAGTTATAAATAATCCAAAAAATTATCGACACGATCGAATTCGACATGGAATTTGTATACGAGATTCCTGTCCACAACTGATGGTCAATAATGTTTCCTTTCTCATGTCTAATCGAGAAGTATTAGAAGATGGGATTTCAAAGTGTTACAGTGCTAAATACGCAAATTTGGGGTTGAAGGGCGTTGTGAGTCAACTTCATTGCGAAACAGAGGATCCTCCAGTACCTATCGATGGATATGATAGGGCAGTACAGTAAGTACATAAACTTGGAGAAACAGGCAATTACTCTCTTGTGCACTGCTTGTGCAACTAGAAGTAGTAGTTTTTGTTACTCTGTTGAAGAATGGCCCGTATTGCTATTAGAAGATTTTCACGTGCGTCATTGGCGTGACGCGTATCCTAAATCCTAGCAAATAAAAAATTGAATAGTAACACAGAAAGATTTTCTTGTACATGCAGCACATTTCTAAAGTCATGTTTTAAACGTGCGCTTATTAATTAGCATTCTCTAGTCTCATACTCTATTGCTATTTAAAGTGCCATTTACGTAGACACTAAACGTGTTGGTAATGGTAAGCGTCGTCTAAAAGCTAGAATAGGGTTTTTTCAATGTGCCCATTTACAATGAGAATTAGTTGGTAAGGTCGTTGCTAACAATGGTGAGAAAGCTTGCAAGCTCCAAACTTCTAGATCACGTTACTTACTAAATCAGCACCAGCAAATCATAGAAGAGCATATCTCCCACGTGGCCCAGCTATTTGAAAGCTTTCATTTTATTTCTTCATTTTAGTTTTCGGTAGAACTATTTTAATCTCATTACACCACCAATCTGCACTAACTTCTATGTAAATGGCGCTTTAGTTGACGCTAGAACAGATTGAACTTTAACAGCTAAAAATAATTCATGCATGTCCAACGAATTTCAGTGTAGTAATAGTTCCAAAATTTATTTTTCATAATATTTTACAGAGTCGCTTTGTGCATATTGGTGATTATTGTTGCTTATGGTACTTATTTTGAAGGAATGGCCAGTTATAAAACGAAGGAAGAATACCAAAGAATAACCGAAACCAAATGTAAGTATCTACCTAGCAAGAAAAGTTACATCATTATTAACAAAATTTAATTTTCTGTGTAAAGATGGTCAAATAATTAGTTGCTTTTCAATTCGAAGAAATTGGCATAGACTTAGATCCACCAATCCAGATACTGATAATAGTTTAAGGTTTATTAATGGAGTCCGATTTTACAATATGCTCTTAGTGGTAATGGCTCACGCTTGTCTCCTAAATTTTTTCAGTCCTGTTGCAAATCCTCGATTTGTAGAAACGGTATTGTTCAAAAATTTATTTAATATTGTTCAATTGACACTATTACAACTTTGTAGTTAACCGATGGCCCTGAATATATGTTAGTTGTAAATGGAGCGTACGCGATCGAAACATTCTTTGTGATTACTGGAGTACTTTTATCTTACCATTTTTTGATAATATTCGAAACGCATAAACAAGTCAAGTATAAGTACATTTTCCTTGCTTTTGTAAATAGATATATTAGGTAAATAAATGCTCGATTAGTATACAAATTTGAGAAAGAATATAAAACACTGATTCTAGATTAACTCCATGTTTATTAGTAATGGTTGCTCTCAGTGGTACATGGTTACATCATTGGGAAAGAGGACCTTCTTGGAATAAAACGGTAGGAACAGAATACAGAAACTGTAGAGAGAATTGGTGGGCGAATCTACTTTACATAAATAATCACTATAATAGTGAGCGCTTAGTAAGTCACATTTTCTTATATTTGACCAAAATTTTGCAATTGAAATTTTAGTGTTTGCAACAATCTTGGTATTTAGCTGCAGACACGCAACTATTTGCAATAGCCTTATTCTTAATAGTGTTAATGTGGAAGTATCAAAATCGTATTAAGCTCATTTTGGGAACTTCTCTCGTACTAAGCATCGTGAACTTAGGACTCATTAATTATTATTACGATTTGGATATTGTCATTCGTCAGTACCCGGAGTGAGTACCCATTATACTTTAAGATATAGAGCCGTATAAAATATTTCTTTAAATTTTTTTAGAAATTATTATTCCATATACTTAGATATGCCTGAATGGCACATAGTGTACACAACATCTTATTCCAACTTAAGTGCTTACATACTTGGCTTAATTTTTGGTTACATATTTTATAATTGTCGTAATAAATCCGTATTTACTAACAAGGTAAATATACTTTTTTCTAATCGGGGTGTTTGTAGGCGTAAATTTTGTTTTTGTACGTATAGAGCGTCTCAAGTTATTCCGAAATGACTCCACCTGTACTCCTTGTTGAAAAGGACTATGAATTAAACTCACACAGCCACCTTATACCTACATTATTTGTTCAAAATTTTACCTTTTGTATCAAGTTTGAACAAATGTATAGTATAAGGTGGCCTTGTAAATTTAATTTATGGCTCTTTACGAACTGCTACCTTAGATAGAGTCAAGAAGTCATTTCAGAATAACTTGAAAAGTTCTATACACACATGTCTGTTAATAGTTATTTTCGTTGCAAGTACTAAAGTTAATTTTTTAGTTCCAAATTGTTATATGGTGGATAGTAACGTGGGGTTTACCTCTTGCAACAATTTTTGTGGGCGTAATATTTTATCAAGAAGATTACGTACCCAATCGACTTACAAGCGCTATATACGTCGCTCTTGCTAGGCCCGTTTTTGCTCTTGGAGTAATTATAGGAATGTTTGGAGTCAGTCAAAATGTTGGATGTAAGTACAATTTCGTTAAATGATACTTACTATTATTATACTATTACAAAGAGTAAGTTCAAATTGCAGGTTTAATTTATTAATTTCGTAGGGCTACTAAGAGACTTCATTAATTGGCCACCGTTACAAATTTTGGGAAGACTTTCTTACTGCGTGTTTTTAGTCCATACCACATTTTTACGTGCAAAATCTGGAATGTATAGATATCCAGCATATGCATCTGGAATCGTCATAGTAAGTACCTATTTGAATTATTCAGTTTAAAGCTAACATTTTTTGAAAGTTTTCAGCAACTCTTGAAAATCTAGGAATTTCTTACGTTTTTGCCACAATTCTTTGTCTTTTCGTAGAAATGCCGGTATCTGCATTACAAAAAGTATTTGTTCCACAACTATCAAAGAAAAGAGGTAATATATTGAAAGGAATACTGATTCAGTAACGAACTTCAACTTCACTAACAGTGCACCTTTTTCTTTTTTCATCTAATTTTATTTGAAGTTAGCTAACTGGCTATTCTATCTTTTACTAATTTTATTTAAATTGGCAGCTTCAAAATCAGGCTAAAATGATTTGCTATAGTTCTTTTGCTATCATTCTATTAATCGATTAAGCTAATTGTAAGTTAGTGAGCGTTAGAACTCCTAAAATAAATCAAGAATCTAATTTATACTGATCGAATATATTAGTCTTTAGTGGAGGTGTCGGTACTGCCCCTTTTTATTAACAAGTATAGTATTTATAAAGATAATTTACTTCACATTATTAAAACCAATCAAACTGCCTTCTTTACGAACCACCTAGGTAATGGAGTCTTACTGTTGATAAACTCTCACTTGAGACTTGAGTAGAAGCGTATAACTAAATCTTACAGGCTTCTTATTAACATAAAAGGCTTTAAGGATAAACTTAACAATTTAATACTATTTTTACAATAACATTCAGAGAAAAATTATTTATGTATAGGTCAGGGAGATTCTAACCACAACAAAGGCGACTAAATACCGAAAACAGAAAAATTATTGAAATCAAACATATCGACAAAACGCTAAAAAATAAGTGATGAGTTCGAAACATTGCCACGATCATTCCAAGATTAAGAAGAACTAGAAATAAATTGTAAATTTTGTAAATAATATTATAACTGGAAAATTTATTTGCATTTTCGATATTAGCCGTTTTCAAGTGTACAAAAACAGGTTCCCGTGGGATCCTTGATGAAGCAAGGGTGGCACTAGTCTCAATCTCTTTGTTTGACCTTGGAGAAACATAATTTCTATGTTGGCACTTTCGAAAATTATGCGTTCGAGTGCTGTGCGCGAAAGAAAATGGCCAACATCGCAACACTTTTCTATTTATCTATTGGGATTACAAAAAAAAGTTTTATACAAAACATATTGATACATCAATTCTACATAAAAAAGGTTATTATAAATTTTTATGTAGGATTAACCGTTTCCTCAAAAAGAGGATTGTTCATTTGCAATTGTGCAAAAACAGGCACTCGTGGGCTATTGATGAAGCAAGTGTGACACTAGTCTCAATCTCTTTGTTTGACCTTGGTGACACATAATTTCGATGTTGGCACTCTCGAAAGTCATGCGTTTGAGTGCTGCACGCGAGAAACAAAATGGCTAAGACCTCAAATACTTTCCCATTTATCTTAGCAGTTCCAATTTTTGGTATCTTGTCTATTACGGAGGCCTAATGATAAATCCAAGTTTTCCACCTCGACAGATCTCCGGATCTTTGTCAAAAATCCAAGAAACTGCTAAATTTTACACCTTTTTTCAGTGGCTGTCAATTTTGACCGCGAAAGATTAATTTGGTGGCAAAGATAGTTGAATACTTTTTTAAATAGACATAATTTTCTACCATTTGAGATTAGAATAGTCTCTGCAAACCTAATAGTATCTCAGATACAAGTGTACAAAAGTTTGCAATTTTGTCACATTTTGGCGATACAGCTTTTGACAAAAATCCGGATTATGTACCTTGTATCAAATAGGGTAGTTAAGATTTTCTGTTATGTTGTACATGATGAAGGTCTAATGACAAATATAAGTTTTTGACCTCGGTGGATCTCCGGATCTTTGTCAAATCTTTAAAAATATATACGATTTAGATCTGCTGTTGTTTTAAATTTTTGAGAGACATCCGGAGTTCCATCGGAAACAAAAACTTGGATTTATCATTAGACCTTCATCATGTACAACATACCAAACAATCATAACTACCCCATTTAATGTAAGGTAAATAATCCGGATCTAGATATATACGTTTTAGTTTTAGATTTTTGAGACGGGTTCGTATTATTTACCTATCAGCAAACGGAGTAGTTATTATTTTTTGGTATGTTTTATGTGACGGAGGCCTAATGATAAATTCAAGTTTTGGTCTTTGGCGGATCTCCGGATCTTTGTCAAATATTCAAAAGTAAAGCAAAACTAAATCGTATATATTTTTGAATATTTGACCAAGATCCGGAGATCTACCGAAGACCATCATCATATAAGACCATCATCATATAAGACATATCAAAAAATCATAACTGCTGCATTTTGTGCATTTTTCGCTGTATCGCTAAAAATAACAAAATAGGAAAAATTTGTCAACTTTTGTGCACTTGTATCTCAGACACCACTAGGTTTATAGAGACCAATCTAGTCTCAAATTGTACAAAATTTAGTCTACTTTTAAAAAGTATTAAACTGTATTTGCCGAAAAATTAATCCTTCGGGGTCAAAATTGACAGAAATTAAAAAAGTTTTTAAAATTTCGCTGTTTCTTAGATTTTTGACAAAGATTCGGAGGTCTGCCGAGGTCCAAAATTTCAATAGTGTTTGCGATATCGGCCATTTTTTTCTCGAGTGCTGCTCTCAAACGCATCATTTTCGAGAGTGCCAACATCAAAATTATGTTTCTCCAACGGCAAACAAAGAAATTGAGATCAATAACATACTTGCTTCATCAAGGTTCCGACAGGAGCCTGGTTTTGTACAATTACAAGGGGGCTTTCTGAGAAAACAGTGAGTTCTACATAAAAATTGGTAATAAGCTTTTTTGTGTATAATTGTTGTAGCAATATTTTGTATATTAAACTTTTTTTGTAACACCAATGGTTACTCAGATAAATTGAAAAAAGTGTTTGCTATGTTAGCCATTTTGTTCTTCACGCGCAGCAGTCAAACGCATAATTTTCGAGAGTGCCAACATCGAAATTATGTTTTTCCAAGTTCAAATAAAGAGATTGAGATCAATGCCACACTTGCTTCTTCTAGGATCCCACGGATGTACATTTGAGAACGGACTATATACCTACTTTCAATCAATAGATTGATGAATTTATTTCAACATTTACACTAGGTACAACGTAATAAAGGAGGCACCTAGAATATCAGTGGTCTAACTAAAGATGATTTTGATATTAATAATTATTGATATTAAAGGTTTTATGAAAATACCTACACCGCGTTTAATAAGTAAGTGCCACCGTCTCTGGAATATTATTGTCATCAACTAATATAGGAGCTAAACCATCATTTTGGAACGATATCCATCAGAATATGTGTTGAACATTTTTACAACATTTGAACCACCATTATTCTACGATTTATGTGCCTCAAATTTTAAACACGTTAACGTATAAGGCGTCATTTACACATGCAAGAAATGTAGCGAGAGCTACAGCTTTATGTAAACTTGACTGTAAGTGCGAGAAAACTCGAGGAAGGCTTGAAGAAGTCGCTTCCAATGTACATTTACAGCATTGCAAGCGACTTTCGCAAGATTTCCTAGAGTTTTCTCGCGCTTACTGTCCAGTTTACATTTGGCACCCCTCTCTGACACATATTGCGAAGCATTTCTCGCATGTGTAAATGACGTCTTAGTGATACATTAACAGTTCCTAATGCCATTGTAAAGCTCATGCACTAGTTAGTAGGAAGGTAATTAAGTAATAAGCTCTTCAAACTCCGAACATACCAAGTAAAGTACTGTCTGTTTCGAAACTAAATTAAATGTTAACATTTTTGTTGCTTGTGTTTTTGTTTGTAATTACTATAACGTAAAAAGGGCACTAGAGAGGGAAGAGGAAAGCCTAAAATTTATTTTCTACGAGCCGCTACTAACTGCAATGGCTGAAAATTAATTTCACTACTGCTATGTTAGGCCAGTCAGTAGAGGGTTTCTATGATGCAATAAATGGGGTAGAAGCTTTTATTTTTTTAAATTGTTTATATGGGTGTAAACATGTAAAAAACAAAAATGCTAACACCGGCGACCTCGGGAGACTTTTTGGCAGCCAAAAAACCCCAAAATTTTAGGACTTGCTTTGTTTTTTCGCCTATAACTCCTAAATGGAGCATCTTCACAAAAAAGTATTTCTATAACAAATTAAAGAGCATTAAACTCTGCGTCAAATGAGTATTAACACTTAATAATTTGGTCAAGCGGTATGGTCGCCAACCGCGGTCAAAAAACGACGATTTTTTCCAACTTTTTCAAAAACTGACATATTGCATAATATATGAGTCTGCTGTTTAGAAATTAGTACTCTAAGAGAAAAACTCATTAAATGAAAGTTGTAGAGCATCTAATTCTGCGTTTATGTGTATTAAAATTTTTAAATTCGGTCAAGCATACCTCTCCCAAATTGGCAATATTCTGATGTCCGGCAGTTGGTATAGTAAGAAATTAGTCCAGTCGAATAAGGATTTTTGGTCAGAATAATTCCTACGAAGCTGGATATTGGTCTACACGTACATTAAGATGTTCCAAATAAGTATATCACAAAATCAGAAAAATTTTGGCGGAGCAATTTGAGATATTCAAGGTCAAAGGCTAAAAAAATTGTTTTTGGCAAATGACTCGCCTTCTATAGATCGTACGTTGATGAAGGTTATTATAAAAATTATAGAAAACATTATTAGCTACAAGATTGGTTATACACATTTTTTTCATAAGTTTAACTCTTTTCGAGATATAGCGCGGAGAAGGGTCGAATTCTGGTTATGGATAAACTCCGAAGTAAGACGCGTAAGTCTTATAAAGGAGTCAGCCACTAAACTTACCGACTGATAAATAATGTGGCACTGTATGAAGTTGAATAAAGGATGTAATTAAAGATTTATGAAAGTAAAAATGGTGTTAGGTCTCGTCTTGAGATATTGCAAAGAGATTTAAAAAACAGATAGTTCGAAATTGTGACACTTAGTAATCGCGCTATTCAACTTCAAGAGCTTCTTATTCACAACTTAGAGCCACGATAAAGATTTCCCATATCACATCTGATAGAATAAGGACGTAGTTAAAGGTTTTTTAGAAATAAAGTGGTACCAGGTCCCCCCCTTTTCATTTTAAGAAAGATTTAAAAAAAGTCTCCCGAGGTCGCCGGTGTTAGCATTTTTGTTTTTTACATGTTTACACCCATATAAACAATTTAAAAAAATAAAAGCTTTTACCCCATTTGCTGCATCATAGAAGGGTGTTTTGGAGCTCTACTGACTGGCCTATGTACTGTAACTGCGAAATTTAAACTTTCTATTAAGTTTCTATTATATTAAACTTTCTTCTATTAAGAGCAACGAGCATTGAACATAATATACGTCAACGTCCCGACTATAAAAAGCGCAAAATGCAAAAAGAGAGCGACTAGCGATAAGGTTAACAATTCAGAATATTCTTTCTCGTGCTGTTTTTCTTTTTTACCTTTTCTCATTCATTTTTATAAATTATATTTATTTCGCTTCTTGTCTTATCCCTTTTCTCGTTTCTCATTATTTGCTCTCATTTCTTACAGTTTCTCATCGTTTCTCCTCTATTTAGTAGTTACTAATCGTGTTTCTGTCGTGTTACTTTCGCATTTCTTCTTTTCCTCTGTCATCTTTTCTTATTTTCTGTCTTCATGTTTGGTCGTTATTCTTAATTTATTTATCACTTATTCTTCTACTTCTGTACTACGTCTTCTTTCTGTTCATCATTGTTCTTCATTTCTCATCCATTTTGTGTTTTTCATTGTTTTCATTCTTTCCCATTTTTGCTGATTATATGTCTCATTTATTTTCAATATTTATTGGATTTTCTTGTTGTTATGATAAATTCTCATTTCTCCTAATTTTGTTATATTTTTTCATAGTTTCTTAACTTTTTGCATTTTTTTTATCTTATAAACTTTCCAATTTATTTCACACCTTTTACTTTTTTTTCATCTTGTCGCCCATTTTTCTTCTTTCGGATCTTGTCTCTTCCTGGTTCATCGGCTCTCATAGGGTATTTCCCATTTCCGGCTTCAAAACCGAAACTTAAGAACGATTTTTGCAATGTATCTGAACCGTGGGATTTAGGTTTATAGCCGAAAAATAGTTGAAAAATTTTTAATTAACCAACATTAAGTTTTTCTATTAAATTTACCACCAGTATAGAAATTTGAGCACAAAGTGCGTAGCTTTCAATAACCGAAAAACTGTAAAAGAGCTAAAACCCACCCTTCTCGAGCCTTTGGCGCTGCTGTTTAAAGGATGTTGGAATGGGAAGATTCATTATCTTTTCCACACTCTCTATTCAGGCGTCGTTAGCGCGATAATAGTTGTCGCTTGTAGACTGTGCGCGTGTGCACGTCTTTTCAGTTCAAATTGTTTTGTAACAAAGTAGTTTCATAGTAATGTTTTTTAAAGTAGTTATTACTTTTAAAAACTTTATCTGGAATCCACGAAATAAATTCTGACTTCTACGTCTACGTTGACAATTTGCGTTGCGATAATGGAATGGAGTGGACCAAAGCAGGGGCTTACGTTGGCCCACAATAGCAATAGCCTCCGATAATCATATTATAGTTAAGGACGAAGCATGATTCGGTTGTTGAAGAGAAGGGTCATACGACCAAAAGAGTCGCTGTTTTTCTAATACCCGGCTATATGTTTTTTATATTTTACTCTTCTTATTAATTCAGTTTGATATACCTCATACCTTGGATATACCTATGCATATACGTAAACAATTTGTTGATCAAATTTTTATTTAAAATAAGTAAATTAAAGGAAATTAAAATAATTTAGTCAATTAACGTTTAGTACGTATGTATAAAATCTAATGTCCTTCAATATGGTAATCTTTCCAGTTTTTAGGTAAGAGCTATCTGTAAATACTAAATAATTGCTTTCAGGATACGGCATCACATGTAATTGCATTAATTTATAGATAATTTAAGAAATTAATATTTAACAATTAATAATTCTAGGTAGTAAAAAAAAATTAAATTAAGAAATATAGTAGATTATTTTATTGCAGGTTTCTTAGATTTTCACTTTCCACCATAAATAATCTGAGGAGTACTTTGAATTGACAGAAACAGCTTCAGTCAAATGAAAAAGGCATAAAAAATCGCCTTTTTGTTTAAATCTAATAATTAGACCTGAAAGGTGTTTCAATGTTCACGCAAGAAAAATTTTTTATAGAAAACACGGGTTTATAATTAAAAATTTAAATTTTTTTATTGATTCATAAAGTAGGTATACAGTATCGAGTTATGTATGGAATAGCCTATCGGGTAAAAATTTACCCAAAATGGCCTCAGGTGGTCGTGGGCGTGCAAAACCTTAGACTTAAAAAAATCCCCCAAAAAGTCCTACTGCGCTAAATCGCTTGATCTGGGCAGCCAATTTTGAGGAGGAAGGAGGAAATTAAGCGCTGCACTTCTTGCGCGAATTCTGGGACATTTTTTAGAAGTTCGTTTTATTTTTTGTCAAACAAAATAGCATCGTTGGTCGCCAATGTTACCAAATCTAAAATTTGCTCATATTTACGATTCTTCTTTGAAATTCCACATAACGCAAGTATCCAGTTGTAAAATATTACTCCAATGCTCCCCCTAAAAGTAACAACGATGAAGCTGCAACCATCGGAATAGATGCTCATTCAAAAGCTAAAATCAACGTGTCGTATAGGATTCTGGCTTTAGATGAACAAGAAATTTTTTATTTAAAGCATCCATAGTCGACGGCACAATAAAATTTTGTATATCTACGGCTATTGCAGTCAATATGAGGCATAACGCAGAATTGCATTAGAAACGAGAAATCGCACACTTCGTTTTGAATGTAATCGGCCATCTAAATAGTAATGGACCGACACCGAAATTGTTTGTGCTGGTTTAGAGTTGTATAACAAGCTTTTCTTCTCAAAAGCCGTCGGGCAGTGCTCGAATAGGCTGTTATAATTATTAATATTAAATAAAGAAAGGCTCAAATAACACACTTGAGAATATCTCAACTCAACTATACAACTCGTTGTGTACAGAAGCACCATGGTTTTACCAAATAAGTAGGAAGCTACTCATGTAATTTATATAGAGGGTGTGTCGAATCGTTTCCACTTAGGCAAATACATAGAGATTGAGTTTCTCCGTCAAGATGGAAAGCATTTCTGTAAACTTCGTATTTAAAAAAAAATTCCTTTCAAAATTTGTAGAAAAACCATTTATTTCAATTTTATTTGGCATGTTCTTTACTTTTTAAGCGCACTGTATGTGTACATGTTCAATATATTGTTATACATATTATGGTTAGCAAACAAATTACCTTTAAATAGATTCCAATGAATTATATTCATCACAATTAATACTATTTATTGTACCAATGATAAGCACTAACACGCAACAAAATATACCTACCTAGTACCCTAGTCCCTATCACAAAATGTGTAAAAAGGTGAAGCGAATTACTAAATTCAATAGTATCGTTTGATAGTGGTCGATTTTTGCCTTCCACTAAGACAGTTCAGTTTCATTTCATTTATTAAAAAAAACGAGGTTTTAGTAAAATTGTATCCAAACAATTGTTTTTGAATTTAATTTAGTTCAGTAAACATTAAAATGATTTTAATTAAATTTTGGAATTTTTTGTGTATTTTAGTCGGCACTATGTTAATTTCGCCAATTGAAACGAATGTAACAGGTGGGTTATTTTTATACATTTTTATTTAAATTCTGATGTAAGTTTAATCGTCCCATTGTAGATTTAGAATATTTGTTAATGCCCAAATTGTTTTACTTGGACGATTACGATCAATGCATGCTATATGGAAAGGATGCCCTTTTTTGTTCTATAACAGTACAATTAAGCCCTACTGATCCGACCAATTATTCTAATGTGTGGAGAATTATACAGGTATGTATTGCAATGTAATTAAATACCAATTTTACTTTGCAAATTCGTTTCCCTAAATTACCAAAAGTGGCAGTTATAATATTAGGCATAACTTTGTAGTGATGGCTTGGTAATACTCAGCTCCTAGTTTCTTTATTGCTTTTGGTTCAAGTAACTCTCAGTTAGAGGCAACTATGCTATTTTATAATTAACGATAAATATTATTTATCTAGGAAGTCATACAAAATCCAAAAAATTATCGACGCGATCGTATTCGACATGGAATTTGTATACGCGATTCCTGTCCACAACTGGATGATAACGTTTCCTTCCTCATGTCTAATCGAGACGTATTAAAGGATGGCATTTCAACGTGTTACAGTACTAAATACTCAAATTTGGGATTGAAGGGTGCCGTGACTGAACTGCATTGTGAAACGGTAGATTCGTCAAATTCAATCGATGGATACGATAGGGCAGTGGCGTAAGTACTTAAAATTAGGAAGAACATTACTTAATACCGTTTTTGTTGTCTTGCCGAAGAATATCTTGTGTTGCAATAGTAATGGATTCTAAGCAAAATCCTTAACAATCTACACATAGATATATTAGAAAAAGATTTCACGAGAGCTACTATTAGTATAGGATAGGGGATAGACAGTAAAAAGTTGCATATTTAGGGTAGACAGTTTTACGAAGGAAAAAGATACGGAGCCTTTAGTATTTTATGAAGGAACCTCAAAGACATAAAACTCTCGTTATACGACATTATACCGTGATACTGACAACAATTAATTATGAGATTATAAAGGTCGATTCATACATCTACGGGACGGGACAGGAGCGTGTCCGGACCGGGACAGTGGTATCAGGGGCACGTCAGGGTCTACTATTCACATATATCAGGGAATTTCGCGTCAGTGTTATATTAGCATTTGAAACGTGAAGAGTGGCACAATCGCATAATTTTCAATTTTTCAATAATTTAATATTATTACATAGTTGTTATGGCGTTATTTAGTGTTGAGGAACTAGCACTTGTTGCAGTAGCACTAGATGAAGAAGAATATGATCAGATACAAATAAAAAAACGTAAATGGGTTCATGAAGCATGGCAAATAAGAGATGTCTGCCCAAATATTATTTTTTCTTTGGCTATCCATATACTATTTTGAATGAGATAAATCATACAAAATACTGTGTCTACGCACCAATTCGATTAACATTTCGTTATTCATTTTAAAACACGTCCGGAGCGTCAGGGATATAGAGAAAAATATCGTTGACGACGATATGTATTTGCACGTTCCGGACACGGCCAGGACACTAAACCCTGGAGATAGCACTGTGACGGATAAGTGTGAGCTTGCATATTTAATTTCTAAGCAATAATATTTTTATCACGTCCCGGTCCGGACACGCTCCTGTCCCGTCCCATAGATGTATGAGTCGACCTTTTAGTCTTCAAATCTGAATCTAAAACGGGACCGTTTTTATCTCAAGTATAGGGTCACAACTGGGAAATAGATAACTGCAAGGCCAACTTGGACTAACTGTTTTAAACTTTTAGAGCTTTTATTTTTTTGTAAAAAGAAATTTAAGGATTATAATGGCTACTTACTCCGTGCAAGAACGTGTCAAAATTATAGAATTTTATTGTTCCCAACGATCTACTGTTACAACGCAAAGAAAATATCGAATACATTTTAATGTTGCAACAGCTCCCAATGCAAACTTGATCAGAAGCGTAATCCGCCAATTTGAGGAACGTGGTACAGTATGTGATCACTGATCAAGTACGGCCAAATGTTCATCGACCTGCTCGCAATGAAGAAGATATGGTGACTTTACGACAGAGTGTCTACGATGATCCATCTGTATCTACGTGTTGACGTGCTAGTCAATTGGGCATCTCCAGAACATCGCTAAGACGAATATTGGAACTTGACTTGAAGATGTTTCCATATAAAATTCAATTAGTCCATAATTATTACCACAAGATTTAGAACAGCGCTTTAGATACGCCAATAGATTCGTACAGCTAGCCACACAGAATGCAAATTTTTTAAACAACTAAATTATGAGTGATGAAACTCATTTTCATTTAAATGGATATGTAAATAAGCGAACTGTTGAATTTGGGGTACAGAGGATCTAAGAGCGTTGCATTAGCGTCAATTACACCCTGTTTGATGTACTGTTTGGTGTGGAATTATGGCCAATAGAGTAATCGGTTCATATTTTTTGGAATCTGATGATGGACGTTTACAAACCGTTTCATGGGTAGTATACCAAACCATGATAGAAAATTGTTTACGCCCGGTAGTTAGTGACCCTGATCACCCTGACGTGTGATTCCAACAGGGTGGGGCCACGGCGCTAACCGCGAGAGCGGCAATAGACTTTCTTCGAGAACTTTTCGGTTACAGAATTATTTCAAGAAATTCGGATTTTGCTTGGTCTTCTCGCTCCCCAGATTTAACAGCGCCTGATTTTTTTTTGTGAGGCTACTTAAAGGAACGGGTTTACCTCATAAACCACAAACCCTAAGCTAGCTTAAGCTAAGTATTCGCGAAGAAATAGCAAATTTGGAGAATGAAACGTTGTGTGTCGTAATGAAAAATGCATTAGAAAGAGCCATTATGTGTCAACAGACAATTGCAAGTCATTTAAATCATATTATTTTTTACACTTAGATAAAAACAAAACTTAACAAACAAACGGTACTGTTCTATAAAAAAAAATTAAAATTACAAAATTTAGATGTACGATTTTAAATCAGTCAGTTCAAGTTGGCCCACCTTGTAGTTATACTTTCAGTTTTGGTAGCATTAATTTGTGGAGAGACTATTGGCTTGGAAGATGTAATTTTGGGCCCAACCTGTTCTCAGTGGCTTTTTTCATAAAGACTTCTTGGTTTTAATATAATAATAATTTTTATTATTTTGCAGGGTCGCTTTAAGCATTTTGCTAGTCGTTATTGCTTATGGTACTTATTTTGAAGGAATGGCCAGTTACAAATCGGAGAAAGAATACCAAAGAATAAACGAAACCAAATGTAAGAACTTGCCTATAATTGTAGTAAACTACATCGGTGTTTACAGAATTAAATTTTTCATGTGCAGTTGGTCAAATAATTAGTTGCTTTTCAATTAGAAAAAACTGGCAGAGACTTAAATCCAGCAATCCAGATGCCAATACTAGCCCTTTAAAAGTTCTTAATGGAGTAAGATTTGTCAATACGGTTTTAGTTATACTGGCTCACTCTTGTCTTCTATCTATAGGAAGTCCTAGTTCTAATCCAAGATTTATAGAAAAGGTATTTGATTTGATATTTTACGAAATGATTTTTCTATCACATAATTACAACTTTTTAGTTAACCGATAGTCCTAAGTATATGATAATTCTAAATGGAATGTTTGCGATAGAAACATTCTTTGTGGTAGCTGGATTACTTTTGGCTTACCATTTTTTGCTGCTATTTGAGAAGCATAAACAAGTCAAATTAAGTTATATTATACTTGCTTTCGTTAACAGATACGTCAGGTAAATAAATATTCGATCAATAGGACCTACTAGGTATACAGAATTTAGAGAAACAATTTAATTTTGTTTTAGATTAACTCCATGTTTATTAGTAATGGTTGCTATCAATGGTACATGGTTAGAGCATTTTGAAAGAGGTCCTTATTGGTATAAAGCGGTAGGAACAGAATACAGAAACTGTAGAGAAAATTGGTGGGCGAATTTACTTTACATAAATAATCACTATAATAATGAACGTTTAGTAAGTCACATCATCTTAAACTTGGCAAAATTATTGCAATTGAAATTTTAGTGTTTGCAACAATCTTGGTATTTAGCTACAGACACGCAACTATTTGCAATATCCTTATTCATAATAGTGTTAATGTGGAAGTATCAAACTCGTATTAAGCTTATTTTGGGAACTTCTCTGGCAATAAGTACTTTGATCTTAGGACTCGTTAATTATATCTACGATTTTGATGTTGTCGTTCGTCAGTACTCAGAGTGAGTATCCATTATACACTCTTATAAGGTACTTTTTGTGTAAACCGTTTTAGAGCTTTTTACACCGTATACTCAGATAATCCTCAGTGGCATATGACGTATTCATCATCTTATTCCAACTTAAGTGCTTACGTAATTGGCTTAATTTTTGGTTACATATTTTATAATTGTCGTAGTAAGAGCCTATTTACTAAAAAGGTAAAGCTTTCATTCTAAACCAGAAAACTACGAACACCAAAACAAGCAATTTTTATCAAATCCCTGTTCTAAAACATACTGATAAATACCCATAAAATTTTGAAGTTGAAGAATTTAGAAACTTTTCGTACCAAGAGTGCATCATGTTGGTTTTACATTTCCGCTTCTGCAAGCACTTCAAGAGAACAAAAGCAACATTTTTATTGTCGCAACTAGAAATCCACTCGATTGGAATTTTAATGGTAATCTGATGAATGCTTTTTGAATTAGGTCAGCAATAATGGTGCTATCTTATTAACGCATTTGATTGTCCTAATATAGAGACAGTTATCCGCAAAATTGAAATAAATGCTGCACCGTCTCGGATTAAAGATCTAATTATTAAACGTTAACTTTTATCGTGAGACAATTCTAAAACTTCGTATCTTTTTATTTTTTGAAATGTTTTAGGAAATTATTTTGAGAGTTTCTGAGCATACTATTGTTAGGTACTATTTTTGATATCTTTTTAAGTATTTTGAACGCGTACAAGTCCTCTTATGACCACATCAGCCCTTTTTGAGAAAGTACCAAACGGAACGGAAAATATGGAAGAAAATCTGTTAATGTTGTTCAACTTGAACTTTTCTGTATATTACCCGAAACAGCTTTTTAGACTAAAATTGATTGTTTTGGGGTTTTTATTCAGCCTTCAACGTTCGTGTGAGTTGTACTTCATGTAAATTTTTAGTGGCAAATCGTTATATGGTGGCTATTGACATGGAGTTTACTTCTTGGAACAATTTTCATGGGTGTAGTTTTTTACAACGACGATTACGTCCCCACTCGAATTACCAGCGCTATATACGTTGCTTTATCGAGACCAGTGTTTGCTCTTGGAATAGGTATACTAATGCTTGGAATCAGTCAAAATCTTGGATGTAAGAATACTTTGTAAAAGAATAAGTAATTGCAAACTCAATGTGGGTCTTTTGTAGGGCTTCTAAGAGACTTGATCAATTGGCGCCCGTTACAAATTTTGGGAAGACTTACTTACTGCGTGTTTTTAGTCCATACCACGTTTTTACGTATTAAAGGCGGATTATATAGATATCCACCCTACGCGTCACCTTACGTCATGGTGAGTACCAATTACCAATTACAATTATTCACTTAATTACTTAACATATTTTAAAGTTGAGTGCAACTATTGAAGCTCTAGGAATTTCTTACATCTTCGCTACAATTCTTTGTATTTGCGTAGAAATGCCAGTATCTGCTTTACAAAAACTATTTGTTCCGCAACTATCAGAGAAAAGAGGTAGGCAATAGTAAAAATAACGATCTTAGACACTTGTTTAAAATTTTACTTGGAAGAATTAAAGAAAGAAGGTAAAATTTTGAACAAAAATGTATGAGAAGTTTAATTTGTGGCTCTTTTTAACCGGCTTATCGTAAGTAAAGCTAAGAAGTCATTCCGGAATAACGTGAAACCTACACTACTTAATCTCACTTCCCGTTTTCCCAATTCTATTGCACAATGCATAATCTAATATTTAGCTAACTAGGTTTACGCCTAAAGGTCTTGAGTTTGAGTATACTCAGCGTAAAATGATATTTTTTTCAAGAATAGTTCAAAATCGATGATGTTTTTGTGGGTCGGGCTAACTCTATTCGCTGTGCGTGGTCAGTTGACTTCAGTTCCCGTGACAATTGAATTTTGTAAACATGAAGATACAAATCTTTCGTGAGAATACGCTGCACAGAGCTTCCCGAAATGTTCAATTCTTGACCACTGTGCCAAATTTATTGATGTTCCTGTACGAACTGCTTCGATATTTTTTCTACTGAAACGGTTGATGAAGTTGCGAAAATTGCGAACTCTACAATGAAAACGCGTTGTTCTTTTGTTTGTTGTTTCTTTTTTCGGTGGCAACACTTTACCGCAAAGATGTCGCAAAATTCAACTTAAGCTGTAAGTCGAGCTTCACCCGCTTTTAATTAACATAGCGAGATTTAAGGATGAATTTAACAACATTCAAATAAAATTCTGAGATTAACTTTCATATAGTATCATATCTGTATTAGGTCGTGGAAATCTAAGCGACAATAAAGCTGAGTAAATGGTACAAGCAACAAACAACAAAAGATCCTGAAATTAAACTCGATAAAATGCAAGAAAATAAGAAGGTACGAAATATCTTCATTATAACTTTCAAGACCAGGAAGAACTAGAAATAAATATTGAAATTGTAAAATAATTATTAAAATTAAGGCATGATTTTACTTTATTATGTAAAAATTATGATTTATTTTATGTAAACTAGTTAAATAATGACTCCTCAAACCCAACATAATATATTCTTTTATGTGTGCGTTATTTGGGAAACGTCAAATTGTCACTCCAATTCTGTAACTGAATTTATTGTTATCTACAGCAAAGAGGTTTTAAAGATTTCTTCCTTTTAATAACAATATTTGTATTGCCACGATATCAATATTGATCTTTAAAACTTGGGTTTAAAACTACAGATGATAATTCAGTTGCAGAGTTGGGGCGAATGTTAATATGATCCGTCGATCCGTCCATAGATTTGATACGCCGGGAATACGACGAGCCCGTGCGTCTTGTCATATTATGATGGTCAGCTGAAGCACAGGTGCACAGGCTCTTTGTATAGGTACACACTACACACGTAATTGTGTAAGTGTGTGGAATATTTTTTCACTTTTGATATAACTTTGTTTAGATGAACAGAATAAAAGTTAAGAGGTTTTTTGCCAGAGATCTGGCCTTTCACCTACACCTGCTTTCTTTGAAATTGTCGTGAATTTGAATTTGTCGCCTAAATACTCAAAGAATAAAAGTTTAAACCTATAATACTCAAGAATGTAAGCGTTATAAATAAAATACCATGTTCCTCTGGAACTATTCTTTACAGTTTTTTAGCCTCTTGCTATTAATTCGAAGCCTAAAATAATATGATTAAATTGATTATATATACACAAAAAATTATTCACGAGCAAGAAGAACAAAAATGAGAGATTGGAACATGGTACGCTATAGTACAGAACACGGTCGTAGGTGTACGGAAAATTATACCTAAAGAATTAAGAATAATAGCAAACTTTTTAATAAAACAATTCTATCAAATAAAATTATTAATCGTGTCAACGGCGTCAACCGTAAATACAGTATCGTACGATGGGTTGCCTATCGAGGACAAGATTTTCTACTTATTTTCTCGTAGTCGTGCGTTACGTGATGCTGTGGTGCATTGCATATTGCACGTGCATTTTCATTGCATTGTGTTGTCTTTGATTTGGATTTTGTGATTATGATTATTTTTCTTGTTTATATACCGTACATTTAACTAAAATTGGTAGTCTCAAAAATTTGAACTGTTCGTTCGTTCAGCACTCAGCAGATCTGTTTCTGGTACTACTTGGTAAATTTTACTAATCCTGTTGTAGTTGTTAGTTCCACTAGCAAGTAGTGTTGTGGATATGGTTGCTCGAGAACTTACCTTTGTCCTTGGCTAGAAAAATAAGTAGGTAAACGTACAGACGTACACAGTGTAGTTGCTATTTTAGGACGGAAGTTTGGGCTACTCGAGGGTATTTCAGAAGGTCCTTATAAGTTTTATATATTATTAAATAAGAAAACTATTTCTTTGAAATGTGGAAATTTATTTTAATTTTATGTATTCTAGCAGTACCGATTGGAAGAAGTACTAGCCAAAGTTTCAACCTGGCGTCTTAGAAGAACATATAATAGACGGTATCGAGAATGTGACTGCAGAAAACTCTTTCTACAAGAAAATAGGATGTTTTTAGGTAATTGCTCTAATTTTAATATTTTTGGAGCTTTATTCTGGCCAGTTTAGGATAAGATCTTATAGTTGTTTATTTAAAACTATAGCTGATCAGCGCGGGAAGTTTAAATGGGCAAAATTAAAATTTGCTGTAGAAAATTTAGGGGCGTTAGGGCTCCAACGCCGAATTATTACTTTAAATAACGTTTTGTTAATTGTTACAGGTAAATATTGAAGAGCAAGAAGAACAAAAACGAGTGATTGGAACAAGATATAGAAGGAGCTTTTGACAAGGCTACTTATGAATGCATAAGGCATGCTCTCCAAACATATGGCACGCTTCCAACCATTGTCATGCTCATATGCCGGATACTGGAATAGCTGTTCAAGTAAATGTTGGAGACACAACTTCAAGAGGCATTGCTACAAGAGGTTGTGTCCAGAGAGGGGTACTCTCCCGACTTCTTTGTAACATATTCGTAAACAGTCTTATCAGACGCTTCAACAATCACGGTTTTTATACCATAGAGCATAGACTATGCAGACGACATTACGATTCTGCAGTCAGGCAAATTTGACAGCACTCTACGCAACAGATTAAGAGAAGCTCTTAAAATAACAAAGAAATGGCGTAACGAACACTCCTTGAAGGTAAATTCGAACAAAACGGAGCTGGTTCTTTTCACCAGAAAAAGGAAACTAAGCAAAATGATCTTGCCTATTTTGAATGGATTTTCCCTAAATCTAGTGTGCGAGGTAAAGTATCTGGGCATTACTCTAGACCACAACCTTAATTAGAGAAACTTCATCAAAAACAAATTACACAAAGCAAGTCTGGCTTTCTGGCAGTATCGCAGGGAAAGACGTGGGGTCTTTCTCCTAAAATTCAACACTTAATTATTATTTTAATTAAAGTGATGTTAATGGTTACAGGAAAATATTCAAAAGCAAGAATAACGAAAACGAGTGATTGGAACATGATATTTATGCTTTCATACAGAGCACGCCAAAAGCCATTTATGTTTTAAAATCTTACACGTTTTAGAGTAATTAATAAATATTACAAGTTACTACTTAAAACTGTTTTCTATTTAAATTTAATTAATTTTAGTCGATAATGGTGGTTTGTTTTACTATAAATCAGAGTAGCTCCAGCATTGTTTATACATTCAAATTTATAATTGTAATGCTGTTAGTTATTTCTTCTCTCTTCTATGCCGATTTAA
This sequence comes from Malthinus flaveolus, assembly GCA_950108345.1. Classification (NCBI taxonomy): domain Eukaryota; kingdom Metazoa; phylum Arthropoda; class Insecta; order Coleoptera; family Cantharidae; genus Malthinus; species Malthinus flaveolus. Next base: position 67,928,950 of record OX467285.1, read on the forward strand.
ATTCTACTTCAATTATTTATGTAGTATCAAACTATTATGTATTTTTCGTCCAATATTGGGCACTTTGAATGTGCAAGTCAAAAATTTGTTAAAATTTGCAACTTTGTACGCCTAAGAGTACATAGGCAACACTTTGTACTCTCCCACTACATTATAAATTTTGTATATACGATAAAAATTTGTAGAGTGGGCTGGTCACATGATCACCAAAAGTTAATATAAGGCCGAGTTTCGGCAGTCGCTTCAAATCTTATCAACGCTTAAAATCAGCTTCGAAGAGAAAAATTTCAGGTTACTCGTGTGAAAAATCAACTTCGACTTTTAGAATTTTTTTTTCTTGGAAGTTGTTAGTGGCATTGTTCTGAATATCTCTAGCCACTTTCGAATCATTTTCTCGAATATTAAATGCAGGAAATCAAATTTTTAAAAAGCAATTATTTATTCTTACCACAACAATACAACCCAGTTTTTTCTTTTGGAAGACGATTATAACGCTGTCGGTTATTTCTTCGATCCTCGGTTAGCAAAGCTTACGCCAGTTTAAAATGTACTTTAATTATTAATGCTATGTATTTGTATATTAGCATATATTAGGTAGGTAGTTTTAAGTTTATAATATTCTAACAAGAGGCTTCTTTAACACAGTAATTTAATTTATTTTAGTTTTATAATTATTATTGTATGAATACTACGTTGAAAAAAATAAACGCTAGAAACTAATTAATTTCTATTATTGAAAATCTATCCAATGTTCAATGTATTACAAGCAAAGTCCTAATTTCCTGTTCAATTTTACGCTTCTCAATTGTTAGCAAAAAATTTGAAGAATTATAACTCTACATAAAAGTTTCAAAGCCGAATATCTTCTAAACTAGAGGACCACAAGTGTCCAAATTTTACAAGAATATTTGCCGCTAATAGAGCTAAAGAATCGCACCCTTAAAACTGCAAAATTTGAATTTAGAAAAACCATTTTTTCAAAAATTGCTTTAAAATTTTTCGATTTTCGAACTTGGTAGTAGGAGAGCAGAAGGGCGATAAGATCGTCAAAACCAATTTTAATATCAAAAATATTTACTTCAATAAATGGAATTTTATGTAACGTTATCGCTTAAATATACGAGTTTAAATTTTATTACATATTTTTCTATTAATTTAAATTTTATTTCGACGATCTTATCGTCCTTCTGCTCTCCTAATGTATCAAATGTTTCGCACACCGCAATTTTTGAACTTTTAGCAGTTTGTTTACCTTTTTTATGGCAAAATTTGATGATTTTGGCACTACACTTTTGAACTAGAGGAGATAGAAAGTTGAAATTATACATGAGGGTAGTTCAAGGGTTGAGAAATAATACCCACTTATTAAAATTTCTGAAAACACCCCTAAATTGGCGTTATATGTTCTGAAAGTACAACACCTTAAATATGATTTCTAAGTTGCTCTTATTTATTATTTAGGGGTGTTTTAAGAAATTTTAATAAATGGGTATTATTTCTCAACCCTTGAACTACCCTCATGTAAAATTTTAACTTCCTATCTCCTCTAGATCAAAAGTATAATGCCAAAATCATCAAATTTTGCCATAAAAATGTAAACAAACTGCTAAAAGTTCAAAAATTGCGGTGTGCAAACAATTTCATACATTAGGAGAGCAGAAGGACGATAAGATCGTCAAAATAAAATTTACATTAATAGAAAAATATGTAATAAAATTTAAACTCGTATATTTAAGGGATAACGTTACATAAAATTCCATTTATTAAAGTAAATATTTTTGATATTAAAATTGGTTTTGACGATCTTATCGCCCTTCTGCTCTCCTACTACCAAGTTCGAAAATCGAAAAATTTTAAAGCAATTTTTGAAAAAATGGTTTTTCTAAATTCAAATTTTGCAGTTTTAAGGGTGCGATTCTTTAGCTCTATTAGCGGCAAATATTCTTGTAAAATTTGGACACTTGTGGTCCTCTAGTTTAGAAGATATTCGGCTTTGAAACTTTTATGTAGAGTTATAATTCTTCAAATTTTTTGCTAACAATTGAGAAGCGTAAAATTGAACAGGAAATTAGGACTTTGCTTGTAATACATTGAACATTGGATAGATTTTCAATAATAGAAATTAATTAGTTTCTAGCGTTTATTTTTTCATCGTAATATTTATACAATAATAATTATAAAACTAAAATAAGTTAAATTACTGTGTTAACAAAGCCTTTTGTTAGAAGTTAGAATATTATAAACTTAAACTACCTAATATTCAAATACATAGCATTAATAAAGCCTCATTGACACGGTGATAGTTTTCGCGATAGTTTGTGAGAGTTACTATCATGATAGCAAATCTCACCAAAATTATCATCGTGTAAATAGACTACTATCGCACTATCACTATTATGATAGTTACTCTCAACTATCAAGTCAAGCTAGATAGTTGCGAGTAATTCTCACGATAGTTACCGACTATCTCGCTTAAACAACATCGTGTAAATTAGACTCTTTCTCTCTCTCTCTCTCTGCTATCGCTAGAAATACTATCACCGTGTATATTGAAATTAAAATTGCTCTCACGACAGTAACTATCGTGATTTACTCTCATGATATTTACTCTCATAAAATACTATCACCGTGTCAATGAGGCTTAAGGCCCACAAAGTTGCAATTTTCACAAATTTTCGACTTGCGGCAATATTGCACGAAAATTATCTAATAATTATACATTTTTATGCATAAACAGCTGCAACTACTTACTGATTTATAGTAAAACAAGAAAGTCACTATTAACGACAAAATTCTTTTAATTTAAATAGAGAACAAGAGAATAGTCTAAAGTCTAAAGAAAGTAATAACTTATAATTAATTACTCTACAATGTAAGCTTCTAAAAGATTTAAATGGTTTTCGGCGTGTGTCTCAATCTCTCATTTTTGTTCTTGCTCTTGAATAATTTCCTGTAACAATTAACGACCCATTAATTAAATTAGTAATCAAGTGTTAGAGCTCGAATACCTCTGCATTCCCTACATCCAATTTTATTTTTACCCATTTAAACTTCTCGATTTGACTTCTAGTCCCCGTGTTCCCGTTTCCACCTTGTTATAGAATCTATAAATATAGCAAGTCCCCAGCAAGAGTGATAGCAAGTAGCAAGTTATAAAATCGTCGAGTTGTAGATTTTATTGCAGCGATTAATGTGTTGCCTATCAATTAGGCGCATGCTTTTAAAAAATCCAAATTATTCTAACAAAACTATCTTTAAATTTAATTTTCTAAGCCCATTTTTCTTTTTAGAAAATCGCGATTCTGTCCAATTTAAACAGGACAGTTTTCCATTCTTGATCTAGATTCCCTCTTCTTAAATTTGGCTCTTCTGTAAATTTGAATTGAACGAAACGATGCTACTCACTAAAATAAAAGTAAGTTTAGTTACTACTTAATTAAAACCAACAGTAAATCACCACAACCACCAAAGCAGCAGCATTCACAGACATTACGCATTTAAATTACTACTTCTAATGACTTTATTTAATTTTTTTGCACTCGTAATAGTATTTTGTGCTTGAAAGTTTTTATGTCGAGACCTGAGGCGTAACGAGCGAGAGCTTTGATTTAGTTTTATCGCTACGAGAGTACCCAACAAGTACAAAATGTCAAATTATAGTTCCATTTTAATTTTAAATAAACAACTCCAATATCTTATACTAAACTGATCAGTATAAAGTTTCTAAAATAATAAGATGAAGAATAATAATTACCATAAAACATCTTTATTATTTTCTTGGGGGAAGCCTTTGCAGTCGTCACGTCGTCACATTCTTGACGCTGTCCATTCTATATTTTTTTTAAGAAACCAGGTGCAACTACTAGAACATAAGAGGCGCTGATTATCGAAGGGAAGAACTGGGATCGAACCTGAAGAATATTTTTAATTAGTTAAATATAATTTTCCCTACACCTACAGCCACCTTTTCATTAAAATAATGATACCTATCTATGATATCATGAATGAAACGAATGCTACAAGGATTATTAGCTCGACTTAATTTCTCTGCCATCCCTTAACATTCAAAATCTTGAAATTTTTTCTGGAGACGATATCCACTATTCAATCATCAGCTCAAAAACGATTTAGTCGGAGATCTGATAAGGATAGGTCCCATTACAGATACAGTTCTCGGATCGTTTTCCAGGCCGCATTTGATTTAATTGATTAGTCCAGTCAATGAAAACCAAATAAAATATGGGCTTCACCTTAAAAAAAATCCAATATTAGTTTTGAAATTTCACATATTTATTTATTTATTTTGCAATTTTCACAATAAAATAACGTAATGTAATATTGTGTTGCATTGCACATGCAGTATTAATTGCCCACGTTCAATCCCGTGGTTGAAGTCAAGACTTAACTTAGGCCAGTCAATGCTTTAAATACCTCGTTCATGCAGATAATTCATGGCACAACCTGCAGTATTTAGTCGCCAGTTATCTTGTATAAAGATAAAATTAGGGCCCATACCATAAATAGCAGGTACAATATGGTCCTCTAGCGCAATATCGATATAAAGTTGAGCGTTTAGATTCCCTTGAATTACTATAGGGTCGACTCGTTCTTCAAGACAAGACACCCCAAACCATTATAAAGCCGCCACCAAATCTCTGAGCTTCTCGTACTGCGACAGCAGAATAGCGTTCGCCTGAGCGTCTGTAAACACGTACTCCACCATAACAACGTGTAAGACGGAATCTTGACTCGTCAGTAAAAAGTACTGATATCCATTGTAGAAGTTGCCAATTTACATGATCACGACCAAAATTCTAACGGCGTATTTTGTGATGTCGTGTCATGGGTTTTGCGCCGGCCTTCTAGTTGCAAGCTCGCTTCTCTTAATCGATTTCTAACATCTAGTGCGTGAGTCGTTCTAAGAGCAACTTGGTGATCTTTTGCTGTTGAGATGCGATTACGCAAGGAAATAGCTAAAAATGAGCTCTGAATTGCAGTGGATTTTCTCTTACGGCATTGCCCGATGCTTCTTTTGTATTCACCTATCTCCCTATAGCGATTCCATAAACGGTGAATGGCAGAGCTAACATTTTTTGCGACTTGCCGAATTCCCATTCTCAATCAGAGCTACAGCGCGAGCAACTTGTACCTCCCTAAGATGCACCATTTGACTTCTATGAAAACCGCAGAATAAGCTATTCTAGGAAGAACCTTAAAACTTTTGCTGTATAAATTAATTTAACCCGAAAATAAATGAAATATTGGTATCAGTTATTATACCAACATTTCTTCTGAGGCTAGTAGTAGGAAAAAGCTTTTATTGTGACGATCCAGGTAGTAATTTTACTACGTAGTATTTATATTATAGTTAACTCGAAACTTAATTATTTATCTACGCACACATTGCTTTTAATTACAATTGCACATCACATTAATTAGTAATTAGAATATACAGAGTAGTGCAACTAATGATACTTGTTAAAAAACCGATTTCTACGATAATGGCAATAGCACTCTTAAGGTAGACGGAAACGGATAATATTTTCAGGAAATATTATAGAGAATCTAAAATGGGCAATGGCCCAAATTATAATCGTTTCTAAGTTTTGTTTGAGCGAAAAAGTAAGTTTAAATTCAATTAGTAAACTGACAACTTGTTAGCCCATTTGCTTCAAGCAAATATTTACTTTTTTTTTAACAATGTAGTTAAACTTTTAGAAGAGATGTGCGCAGGATCATATTATGCACTGGGCTGACTAGGCTAAAGTCTAAGGCGCCTTTTGCAGAAAAGGCGCTTGGCCGATTGATACTTAATCAGAAACTGGGCCTAGGCCTAGATTTACCATTAGTCCACGGAATTTTCCAACAATATGTTGTGTTTATGTGAAATAATAGAGTAATTTAATTTTCCAACTTTGATTTTGTGAAACATCTTTTTTGGAGACAATATTAATTGCTACAAAAATTCCTAAACTTCATTTTAAGCCGTGTGACCTTGAACAATCAAAAATTTTCGCTTGCGGCGCTATTTTGTTCTCTTTCCTCCTCAAAAAATAAAAAAGCGCTAGAATTATTATAGCGTAGGGCGCCAAACTCCAGTAATCCGGCGCTGGATGTGCGTTGGGAAATTAATGCGATTGCTGCAAGACGCACTGCATCGGCGGCCTTGCAGAGTAAGCTGAGTTGGGAGTACTCTGAACTAGAACTTGTATGCAACGTAGTGATGTGATAACTTCGAGCATCTGTTGAAGAGAAGCTCTAATATAACTTAATTGGAACTGTTACATAATTTTATAAAAGAAAACAATCATTTCATGTAAAACTGAAACAATAATTATCTGTGGTGGTTTAGTTTTGGCAACTTCTTTTGATTTGTTCTATCGCACCTTAAAAGGAAAGACACAATACCCTAAACACCCTGTATAAAAAAATTACCTGTAAATAATCTGCACTATATATTTATATTTTGAACAATTAATGCGCTTAGATCTCGCACAAAATGTAAATGTGTAAAAATTAAAACCGTATAGTTGATTGATTACGGATTACCTTCACTAGAATTTATAAAGCATAGTATTATATTCAATAGCGGACAGTGTTGTAGATTTTTACCCTCCTTCTAAGATGATTTACTTTCATTAATATAATCTTTTTTAAATTAATTTTAGTGCAATATAAATAATTAAAATGATTTTATTTAAATTTTTGTATTTTTTGTGTTTTTTGTGTGGCACGTTAATTTCGATAATTGAAACGAGAGTAACAGGTGAGTAAATTTTCATTAAAATTCCAATTTAATTTTCTTCGTCAAATTGCAGATTTAGAATATACGTCAATGCCCAAATTGTTTCATATGGACGATTACGATCAGTGCATGTTATATGGAGAAGACTTCCTTTTTTGTTCAATAACGTTTCAATTAAGCCCTACTAATCCATCGAATTATTCAAATGCGTGGAGAATTATACAAGTACGTACTCGATGCACCTAATTATCAATTATTTATTACCTGTATATGTACTACTTATTACTATTATGTTATACGCTACGCGCGTACAACTTATACCAGTATAGTAAATTAATAAGAAAATAAGGCCAGTAGATGTCCTTGGAAGAAAATGCGATTTTCTTACGACCTTGCGTTTTAATTTAAGATTTAAGAGTAATATGGACAAAAAGTGAAAATGCTTCGGCTTTTCTTGAGAATTGCTAAAAATAGACATACTTGTAATACCTTGTAGGGACCTAGTGATTTCTGTGCCGTATGGTCTACATAAATTAATAAAAACGTATATTAAAGGGCAGTGCGAGCCTATACGTATTTCAATGGCGATTGAGGTCGTTGGGTACGTCGTAAATTTTCCGGGGTTCTTTAAAGTAATTGCGGAGCTATTACGCGATTTTTACCTTTAAACTCATTGCAAAATAAAACGGCCAATGCACGCACTTAAAGAGTTTTTATAGCATTCCTTAACATACCGCGTGTCCCAGGATAAGTGGAACACGGGCGATCTCGCTTATAACTTCTTAGTGATTTTATCAAAAAATGTTACTCTTTATAAAAGTTTTTGCTTGTTCCAAAACTTCAGTTTATTAGGTAGAGTTATTTTTATTAGCGCTTCTCTAAAATTCGAGATCGTCCATGTTCGAGTTATCCTGGGACACACAAAGAGTCACACAACCCTTTAGGAGAAAAAAACTTTTAGTCGATACAAATATTGCAAATACACAGTACAGATGGCAGGCACTAACATTTTTTGGAAAATTAAAAAAAGTAGTTAATAGATGATTTGAAACTTCCAACAATTGAAAATAAAAATACACCAGTGATGCTCTTCAGCAGTGAGAGAAAGTTATATAAGGTGATTTTAAAATGCATAGTCAACGGCTTAGTAGATACAGAGCAAGTCAATTTGACGAAAAACTTAATAAAGTTTTTCTCTAAGGGGTCTTCTAAGGGATGTACAGTCCTTGGAAGGTGGTCCCTGAAGAGAGTTTTTATTTAATATTTTTCAAACCGTTGGAGATATTAATGTTGGAATTTGGCGTAACTACCAGCTTTTCATTTCAACGGTTTGAGAGATATTAAATAAAAACTCTCTTCAGGAAACCACCTAACAAGGGCTGTATCTCCTTTAGGAGACATTGACTTGTTCTATATCCACTAAAACGTTCAGTACGCAGTACCTTGTACATGGAATAATTAATTTTCAAAACTGATTTTGAGCTTTGATATTTCAAACCGATTGCGATCGTTAAAAAATGTGTGCAAAATATTAGCTGTAAAGTCGCTTCCCCTGTCGCTTACCTTTCAAGTAAACACAACATACGTCAATATTACGCGATTGTACTAATTAAATAACGATTAAAAACTTAATATTGCTATTTAATTAAAATAATTATAAGGTCACTTTACTTTCGCGACCATTACACTACTACCAATTTCAAAATATTATAATATACCACTTAGCTATTGTTGTGCGTTGCATTTTAGATAACGATAAAATAATAATAAAAAATAAAAAAGGTACCAGCACCTGAAATTTTTGATAAAAATTTTCGAATTTATTATCTAATAAAAAATATGTAAATTTACAAAACTATTTCGAATAATAATTCCACATTTTTATCATTTTTGGAGTACCTAACAAAATGCGTTATTATTTCTCCGTAAAATCGTAAAACTTTGATGCAAAATTTGATGGAGTATATCAAACGAACTTATTACCAAATCTTTACTTTTTGAACCTCTGTATTATGTTCGGTGATTAAGCAAAATCGAACCCCCATTTTAAAAAAAATCTTGTTTTGAGAATCCCCGAAACGATTTTGGAAGGATTTATGAAATTATGTATGCCTGATGTAATATGCAAGTAGGACGTATATTAAAAAAGGTCATAGCCATAGCTCCTTGTAAATTAAACGAATTAGTAGGTAAAGTGCCTATTTATTGAACAAAACTTATTTCTTACAAATTTCGTTTCACGCGCTATTCTCTTAAATTGTGTATTATTGAAATTAGCCTACATTTGATCAGACAAACTGGTTCGGAAAGTTGAGTAGGAATGACCAGTGAAAATATTTTTTAAGTGTAAGAAAATATAAATAGTCCGAACAATTTCTTACCATTATTGTTTTTAGAATTAACCAAACTAATGCATTTTTATAGGAAGTAATAAAAAGCCCGAAAAATTATCGACACGATCGCATTCGACATGGAATTTGCGTACGCGATTCCTGTCCCGAACTGATGGATAATAACGTTTCCTTCCTCATGTCTAATCAAGACATATTAAAGAAAGGCATTTCAAATTGTTACAATGCTAAATACGCACATTTGGATTTGAAAGGAGAGTTGACTAAACTTCATTGTGAAACAATTAATCCTACAATACCTATCGATGGATATGATATAGCAGTGCTGTGAGTACTAGTACTACCTACTAACAAAAACTGAAAAAAACTAAAAATTATCCATCCATATTGGATTGCTGATATAGACACATTAAAAAAACATTTCATGCGAACATTTAAGTCAAGAAAGCTGAATTTGGCGTCAACTCAGTCCCTAAAAATCGTATATGTATTATGTGCATACATACTCTCCTTGATTTCATTGTATACTTTTTTAGAGAGCCCAAGGGAAGTTATAATAAACTAAATACGTTGGTAGAAACAGTTTTTTGATCTTTACAAAACAACAATTTGTATGCCTTTTCACTCGGGTAGATTCATAGATTTTCTTTACATTCTCGCCGATCATGTGCCCTCTGTTATATACTTACCAGTTTTTGGAGTCCTGTAAAATGTTAAATGTATCTACGACTAGGCCTTTTAATACGACACTTTTAAAGCACATTCAAACCAAAATTCGGCTAACTTGGGAGTTAAAATATTAAACAGAAAACTACCCCAATACACAAGGTGTCTGCAAAAACACCTTACAACGCTTTAGAGTAAACTTACGAGAGAATATTAGACCGATATAATCCAATTTATCTCTATGCACAAGTGCACCACTTCAGAGTTACAGCTCTTCAAAGTTTGCGTTTTACAAAAGTATTTCTTTTATATCGGAAGAACCGTTATAAATAGGAGTTTAACTCGTGGAACATGTTTTTCTCTTATGGAAAGCTATCAACCGACAAAGTTTAGGGGAAAAAGACACAATGGAAATTGACCAATCACTGCATCGTTACTAGTTATTAACAGTTGAATATCTTTGTAATCCGTCGATGAATTGTAAAAATTGACTGCACAAGTGAAGTAAAATTTCAATATTTAGAGCTTTAGCCTCTTCAGCTTATCTCATACGGTTTTTGGTTTAGTACATAAAAGGAAAAACAGACATAAATTTAATTTAAAAAAAAAATGAAAAAATTCAAAATAATAAAATTTGAAGATGCAAAAGCTCAAAATATTATTGGTCATTAATCACCTAATCAACCATTTTACATTTTGCTCATTAAATTTACGGGAGGAGACCTTAAAATCGATCAATAATTGCATCGTTAATAATAACTATTCAATATCTCTTTAATCGGTTAATGGTCAATGAAAAATAAAACTGACTGCATCAGACGAAATGAAAATTTAAAATTTGGACGTTTTGCTTCTTTAATTAATTTTTAATCAATTTTTGTAAAATTAATTTCAGTTTATTTTTCCATAGTTTTCCTTTTATGTACAAAACCAAAAGCCGTATGAAAAAAGGTGAAGAGGCCAAAGTTCTAAATATTGAAATTTCACTTCATCTTGTGCAGTCAATTTTTACAATTCATCGACGGATTACAAAGATATTCAACTGTTAATAACTAGTAACGATGCAGTGATTGGTCAATTTCCACTGTGTCTTTTTTCCCTAAACTTTGTCGGTTGATAGCTTTCCATAAGAGAAAAACATGTTCCACGAGTTAAACTCCTATTTATAACGGTTCTTCCGATATAAAAGAAATACTTTTGTAAAACGCAAACTTTGAAGAGCTGTAACTCTGGAATGGTGCACTTTTGCATAGAGGTAAATTGGATTATATCGGTCTAATATTCTCTCGTAAGTTTACTCTAAAGCGTTGTAAAGTGTTTTTGCAGACACCCTGTATAGTATTTAAATTTTATAATATTACATTTTTATATAGATCTAATACGTTGTAAATGAACCCCAACATACACACATAAGTGAAAAAACTTTAAATGAGAAAATTTGTTTTCCACCGAGTGCCTCGGGAATCGAACCCAAGACTTTGCTATTTCCGGTAGCACGCCTATACCCAATACACTACGGAGGCCAACATACTTTCAACAAGCCATCCGGCATTGTTTAAATGCGTCGAGACAGCGAAATATATATAAATCAAATTAGTATGGATACAACAATCATACGTGAATAAATTACACATTTTTAAATATTTAGGGTTAATTAGTTAGATAGATCTAATACGTTGTAAATGAACCCCAACATACACACATAAGTGAAAAAACTTTAAATGAGAAAATTTGTTTTCCACCGAGGGTTGGGGTTCATTTACAACGTATTAGATCTATCTAACTAATTAACCCTAAATATTTAAAAATGTGTAATTTATTCACGTATGATTGTTGTATCCATACTAATTTGATTTATATATATTTCGCTGTCTCGACGCATTTAAACAATGCCGGATGGCTTGTTGAAAGTATGTTGGCCTCCGTAGTGTATTGGGTATAGGCGTGCTACCGGAAATAGCAAAGTCTTGGGTTCGATTCCCGAGGCACTCGGTGGAAAACAAATTTTCTCATTTAAAGTTTTTTCACTTATGTGTGTATGTTGGGGTTCATTTACAACGTATTAGATCTATCTAACTAATTAACCCTAAATATTTAAAAATGTGTAATTTATTCACGTATGATTGTTGTATCCATACTAATTTGATTTATATATATTTCGCTGTCTCGACGCATTTAAACAATGCCGGATGGCTTGTTGAAAGTATGTTGGCCTCCGTAGTGTATTGGGTATAGGCGTGCTACCGGAAATAGCAAAGTCTTGGGTTCGATTCCCGAGGCACTCGGTGGAAAACAAATTTTCTCATTTAAAGTTTTTTCACTTATGTGTGTATGTTGGGGTTCATTTACAACGTATTAGATCTATCTAACTAATTAACCCTAAATATTTAAAAATGTGTAATTTATTCACGTATGATTGTTGTATCCATACTAATTTGATTTATATATATTTCGCTGTCTCGACGCATTTAAACAATGCCGGATGGCTTGTTGAAAGTATGTTGGCCTCCGTAGTGTATTGGGTATAGGCGTGCTACCGGAAATAGCAAAGTCTTGGGTTCGATTCCCGAGGCACTCGGTGGAAAACAAATTTTCTCATTTAAAGTTTTTTCACTTATGTGTGTATGTTGGGGTTCATTTACAACGTATTAGATCTATCTAACTAATTAACCCTAAATATTTAAAAATGTGTAATTTATTCACGTATGATTGTTGTATCCATACTAATTTGATTTATATATATTTCGCTGTCTCGACGCATTTAAACAATGCCGGATGGCTTGTTGAAAGTATGTTGGCCTCCGTAGTGTATTGGGTATAGGCGTGCTACCGGAAATAGCAAAGTCTTGGGTTCGATTCCCGAGGCACTCGGTGGAAAACAAATTTTATCATTTAAAGTTTTTTCACTTATGTGTGTATGTTGGGGTTCATTTACAACGTATTAGATCTATCTAACTAATTAACCCTAAATATTTAAAAATGTGTAATTTATTCACGTATGATTGTTGTATCCATACTAATTTGATTTATATATATTTCGCTGTCTCGACGCATTTAAACAATGCCGGATGGCTTGTTGAAAGTATGTTGGCCTCCGTAGTGTATTGGGTATAGGCGTGCTACCGGAAATAGCAAAGTCTTGGGTTCGATTCCCGAGGCACTCGGTGGAAAACAAATTTTCTCATTTAAAGTTTTTTCACTTATGTGTGTATGTTGGGGTTCATTTACAACGTATTAGATCTATCTAACTAATTAACCCTAAATATTTAAAAATGTGTAATTTATTCACGTATGATTGTTGTATCCATACTAATTTGATTTATATATATTTCGCTGTCTCGACGCATTTAAACAATGCCGGATGGCTTGTTGAAAGTATGTTGGCCTCCGTAGTGTATTGGGTATAGGCGTGCTACCGGAAATAGCAAAGTCTTGGGTTCGATTCCCGAGGCACTCGGTGGAAAACAAATTTTCTCATTTAAAGTTTTTTCACTTATGTGTGTATGTTGGGGTTCATTTACAACGTATTAGATCTATCTAACTAATTAACCCTAAATATTTAAAAATGTGTAATTACATTTTTATATTTATAATTTTTTAATTTGCGTAACACTCAATTTTACGGTACCTACCCCGAAATCATCTTGTGACTTTAGCAAAGAGCAGTTAAAAATGGGCAATATAAAACTGTCCTGGGAGGAATCTGCCAAACTTAAGGGGTGTATTCTTAGGTCATTTTAAGAAAAAAGAGTTATATCAACCTATCAACGTATTAGGTTCGAAGCTCGATGTGGAAAGGTTAGCGAGTTAAGGTTTATTAACGAAAACGGTTAACTGCGTAAAAATAATCATGTATAGGCTCCTTATAATCCCCATGCTGTACAATAATTGCAAGCAACTTTCAACAAAGCTTTTCTGTGAACGTGTGGTTAGAAATCAGATTATTGGTCCACGTGTTTTTAATGGTTGTCTTAGGGGAGAAGTGTACTAAGCCTAAGCCATAACTCGCTACCGAATCCCGAATCGGACTCTGTTGAAATAACCATTTTAGGTTAAAACTACCTATAAGGAGTTTCTCTGAAGTTAGGCAGCGGGACACCCTGTATTTAAATCTTTAAGTTCCAAAAATCTACTTTTCTCCTTCATTATTTTACAGTGTCGCTTTAAGCATATTGCTGCTCGTTATTGCATATAGTACTTATTTTGAAGGATTGGCCAGTTTCAAATCGGAGAAAGAATACCAAAGAATAACCGAAACACAATGTAAGTAGCTGCCTAGTACCATTTTATCTTACTATTAACAAAATTTAATGTTTCACGTAAAGTCGGTCGAATAATTAGTTGCTTTTCAATACGAAGAAATTGGCATAGACTAAGATCCAGAAATCCAGATGCTGATAATAGTCCTTTAAAGTCTATTAATGGAATGCGATTTTACAATATGGTTTTAGTGGTAATGGTTCACGCTGCTCTTATATTATTTATGGGTCCTGTTGCAAATACCAAACTTGTAGAAACGGTATATTACTCAATACTTTGGACTCTAGATTCACTTAATAAAAACTTTTTAGTTAACCGACGATCCTAAATATATGATAATTGTAAATGGATCATATGCAATCGAAACATTCTTTGTGATAGCTGGACTACTTCTATCTTATCATTTTTTGCAGTTGTTTGAAAAGCATAAAGAAGTAAACTTACAGTACATTTTCCTTGCTTTCGTTAATAGATATGTCAGGTAAATAAATAGTCGATTACATAAACATGAGGAGAAAAATAACAATTTTGTTTCAGGTTAACTCCGAGTTTATTAGTAATGGTTGCTATCAGTGGTACCTGGTTGCAGCATTTGGAAAGAGGCCCTATTTGGCATAAAGCGGTAGAAGCAGAATACAGAAACTGTAGAGAAAATTGGTGGGTGAATTTACTTTACATAAATAATCACTATAATAGTGAACGCTTAGTAAGTCACAATTTCTTGTATTTGATCAAAATTTTGCAATTGAAATTTTAGTGCTTACAACAATCTTGGTATTTAGCTACAGACACGCAACTATTTGTAATATCCTTATTCATAATAGTGTTAATGTGGAAGTATCAAAACCGTATTAAGCTGATTTTGGGAACTTCCCTCGCAATTAGCATTGTGATCTTAGGACTCGTTAATTATATTTACAATTTTGATATTGTCGTTCGTCAGTATCCGGAGTGAGTATCTCACTATACTTTAAGAACAGTTCTTTAAACTATAAAATATTTTAGGGCTTTTTATAGCATATACTTAGATAATCCTCAATGGCACATGATGTATACATCGTCTTACTCCAACTTAAGTGGCTACATAATTGGTTTAATTTTTGGTTACATATTTTATAATTGTCGCGATAAAACCGTTTTTACTAAAAAGGTAAAGCTCCTTCTAAACAGGGTCTTGGAAACAACGCCGACAAACTTTTAAGACTTTGAGAACTTCAAAATTAGAACTTTTCGTCAATAAATGAAATTAATGAAAATGTAAAAATGCCAAAGTTAAAGAATTAAGAAAACTCTACACTTTCGAACACGGTTTTATCGTCAAACATTACTTGTTTTGGTGCTATTAATCCACCCTTTTAAGTTTTTCGGTTTTGATGCCGGTCACTCTGTATAAAATACTTATAACTTAAATTTTTAGTGGCAAATCGTCATATGGTGGATATTAACATGGGGATTACCCCTTGGAACGATTTACATGGGTGTATTTTTTTATAGAGACGATTATGTACACAATCGACTTATAAGCGCTATATACGTTGCTCTTGCTAGGCCCGTTTTTGCTCTTGGTATAGCTCTAGGAATGTTTGGAGCCAGTCAAAATGTTGGATGTGAGTCGAATTATTTTCCCACTGAATATTACAAAAAATTTTAACTGAAGGTTTAAACTATTAATTTCTTAGGGCTTCTAAGAGACTGCATTAATTGGCCTCCGTTACAATTATTGGGAAGACTTTCTTACTGCGTGTTTTTAGTCCATACCACATTTTTACGTACGAAATGTGGACTTTTTAGATATCCAACTTACGCATCCACTTATGTCATGGTGAGTATACATTTAGTTTATTCAACGCAAACTGTTAAAAGTTAACATTTTTTTAAGCTTTCAGCGACTGTTGAAAATTTAGGAATTTCTTACGTTTTTGCAACAATTCTTTGTATGTGTGTAGAAATGCCAGTATCTGCTTTACAAAAGCTATTTGTACCGCAACTATCCCAGAAAAGAGGTAATATTGAAAAGAATACTGATTCAGCAATGAGCAGTGCGTCTCGTTTCAAACATAAAAATAACAATACGCGCCTCTAATATACACTAATATTTTAAATCTCTATAATACCTAATAAAGAATTAGTTTTTACATTTTATTTAAAGTTGGTTGGCTGTCCTGTTTTCTATTAATTTTCTAAATTTTTGTAATTTCACCATCAGGCTTAAATGGTTTGTTTTGTTCGGTAAAACATACACAAAATCTTCTAAACGTAAAAGGTATCACCGCATTTCCGCATTACTGCCTTAATTAACAATAATTTATGCTAATAAAATAGTAATTTAATCGCTTTACTCATTTTGGTGAGCAGAAAGGGATTTAATGATAAACTTAACAATATTCGAGTATCATTCTGTGAATAATTTTCTATATAGGTCCTATCCACAACAAAGCCGAATAAATACCGGAGGCGTAATCTGTTTAATGAAACGTCTAAAAATAAGTTACAAGACCAAGAAAAACTAGATATAATTTATAGATTGTTAAATATTATTAAAACTAAGAGAATAGATTTTAGTGGTCGATTTGCAAAATAGTTAATAAGTCGTTTAAAACCAAACATAATGTATCTCATACAGGGTGTCTCGATAAGCATACGATATTCGATAGCTTGCGAAATGTCTTGTTTATGAAATAAAAAAATATGCGTTTAAAAGAATCTGAGAGAATTGATCGGAATCCAACGGTCTCTTTCGATTATGGCGGAAGGAAATGGGAAATTGGAGTATCTCGGCACCCTCGATTGGGCAACGAGACAAAATGGACTATGTAGTATCGGGATATTATCGTATTTACTACTTCATAATGGCTGTATAAACGAACTGAAAGGAAACGACAAAAATTCATAAAAAATAATAAGAAATTATTAAGTTTGCATTGTTTTTATTATATTTTATTTTGTCTTAATAAAATATTTTTGAAATCAAAATAAAATTAATATTTATTCACAATAGTCCATTAAGGTGGCGATATTCTAGAGTGACAAGTCCCTCGCTCATTTTCAAAAGTAAGCAACTTTAAGAATAACGACGACTGTTATCAAATAGCTAGATTAAACTACATAGTTAGGCGAACTTATTCCCAATTTCAGAAGGCCCCTCCGCTTATTATAGAAATATGAAAATTTTTGCGTTTTACTGGAGCGGTTGGTTCAGGTTCATGATGCAAATTATTCTTTAAAAGTAAGTCTTAAAGTGAAGATAAATATATAGAGTACGATATGTATATCTCAGAATTTTCATTTTTTATTTAAAAATGAGCCAAAAGTGGGTAACTAAAAGCGACCAATTATCCTGACTTTCAGTAAGCATTATATCTATTAAATAGCAACAAAATTTCAGCAACAAAATTTTGCTTATATTGTAGTTCAATCTTTCTACTTTATTTTTATCTACATAATTTTTTTGTAACTTCAATAGGTTTTGCTGCTCAAGCGCTCCAGTATAGCACTATTTGCAAGATTTCTTACATAGGCGAAAGCGCAACCTTAACTAGAGCTCCACTGATAACCCCCGCCTGATATTGCTAAGTGGCAGTATTAACTTGGAGGCGGTTTGAGAAGAGTGGGTTTTTGCTATCGATAAAATTTCAAAGTTTTTTCTTCAAATAAACGGCTTCGGTGCTAGAGCGCGTTAAAGTTTGACTAAAATTCCAAAATCTGCCAAAATATTTTTGTTTTGTTTATTGCTTATAACTCACTATAAACTACACATTTTTGCAGAAAAAAAGCTTCTATTGAAAACTAAAGTACATTCAATTACCTACAAAGTGTGTCTCTTAGATTTTTTTGTAAAACAAACAGTTTAGATTCTAGAGCGCGTTGAAGTATAGCGGCTGCAGAAGAGTGGATTTTTGTGGGTCAAACAAACCACAGGGTACAAGAAGACTCTTTTTACCAAAAAGAAATGCAAAGATAAAAACGCCTACCACGCTTTTAGCAATAGCCCAAAATATTTAGCTTCATTCGTCTGGTAAAGAGGCCATAAAATGAGTTGAAGAGCTCAGAATTGTTGGAATGGTTAAAAATTGAAGATTTCCACTTGCAGTGAACGCTCCAATCATATTCCATACATTCATTAGCAGTGAGAACTGAGGGTTTTTGAATGCCTGGCTACAGTATTATAACCTTGAAGCGTTCCGTTCAGGCCAAGACTGCAGCGATCTGTTATCTGCTAATAAATTTTTAGTACATTTTTTCAAAGCCATTTTTTCTTTATGCAAGTAATAAATGAGCGCGCACACTAGAATACGCTTTTTAATACAGTCCATAAATTTTCACGATTCGTCACAAATATGTGTGCCTTTATGTCAAAATATTGAAATAGCGAAATATAGAAAGTCCACTAGCCGCTATAAAGGGACAGGACTATATGGCCGTTGTACACATAACAAACTACTTGACTGAAAGTATTAGCTTGTGACAGTTTTTGGATGATTAGTAAAGTCTGTCATCCAAAGAATATCTGAAATACTGCTAATGTATGGGCCGCTATAGTATTCAGGAAATTCAGGAATTCTAGTTTCCTTAGTTCAAACTAACAGTCTTATCAAAGGATTGTCATTTGAAATGACCTCAAATTTCTATGTTTGGCAAAGTTCATTTTTTAAGTTTATCTATCTGTGTAGTAGTACAATCCCCGGATTGTAAATTTTTTATTATGTACTCCAGCCACGCCCTCTTTTATCTTATTTGATTCGTTCACAAAAATTAGATTTTTGTCTTTTAAAATATGCGATACTTGGCAAAAACCCTGTTTACAGCAGACTGTGGAATATTGCTTTATTCAAAATGGGAGGGGGGGTTATGTGAATATTATTTATTGTAATTTGAGTTTTTATTACCTACTAATTTTTGTTGTTGTTTTATTATTATAGATGTAATGGACAAAATACTAAAAAATGGCATGCAACGTAATTCGACTTTGAGACCGGACACCCGGTATTTCTATATTAACTTTCCATTTTAAAAAGTACCTAACTTTATTATATTACCTCGTACTACTAGAGACAGAAATTTTGCAAACTTTTGCTTTTAATCCCATAATCCGATCAAAAATATCTATCCGTTAGTACCTCTCTTGCAATTCTATTTTCAACGGTTACGGAGATGCGTTTATTTGAAAATGAAAGTATTGATAATAAATTGCAGTGCTGCTATTAACCTTTGAAGTGCAAAGTGGTTTACCTATTTACGTATTTTAATTCAACTAAGTAGTAACTAACGTTAATTTCTATGCAAATTAATGTCAATTGCATCGAGAGGTAGTTATGATCCACGCATGTAATACATTTACATATAATAATTGTCAATTACAACATTAACAACGTAATTTGTAACGAAAATGACCGAATTAAAAATATCTAACGAGTTTCTAACTTATGCCCTTTTTGGTTAAATGTTCTACAATGTCGTAAGATGTTAAGATAATTCATCAACGCAGGTTGTAGTGATGCCGTCTTGTCTCGTCTCGTACGAGACGAGAGAGAGATTCTTTCTCGACAAATCACTCAAGACTTTCTCGTCTCTCGTGAAAAATTACATTTTGTAACAATTAAAGCGCATTGACAGAGCAAGCTTTCAAAGTAATTAGAGTCGCACCAAATATTTTTCGTCAATGTGCATTGACGGAGTAAGAAAACTAAATCTAGAATAAAATTTAGTTGTTTATTATTTTAGTGTTCAAATTTAAAAGAATTTTATTAAAATTATTATTTTATACATACAGCGCTCAGAAAGAAACATGAGTCCCGGAAAATATGTGAACTAATATTAAAAACTTGTAGTAGGAAACCATTCATCGAATCACAACAAGAAACAGTTCAAGGGTACATGCGATAACAAAAGAATCCGTTTGTACCAAAAGAACTAACGCGCCACCTGCCACGCCTCTCCAGAGCTCATGTTTGAATCTGTTAGTTGTATTTATTATCTTCGAAATTTATTAAAGAACGACAAATAGAAAATACAAAAATACGATAAAATTGATTATAATCTTATAGCAGTTTTGAACCTAGCAAGAGCATTTCAATTTCGCTTCTGGCATCCATAACTAATCATCAAGTCGGTGAGCAGGGGAGATAACAGGAAAGGTCCAAAATTTGACTTTACAAATTAAATTTAAACTAGTTCATGAACACGAGAGAAACGAGACGAGACGAGATGAGAAGAGAGAGAGAGAGAGAGAGATCTTTCTCGAACGAGAGAAGAGCGTTATCGTCGAGACGAGAGATTCACTTTCTCTCGTTTTGCGAGACGAGACGAGAGAAGTGACATTCTCGTATCGTCTCGTCTCGCGGCATCACTAGCAGGTTGTTGTAACGAATTTACAGAAACTACTCTTGTGGCAAATTAATATCTTTTCCACGTGGTAATGAATTTCTTTAACTGTAATAAAATTTTGATAGAAAAATTTCGACAATTCCACACGATTCCATCTGGGTGACTTTAACCAGAGGATAATGCGCATTGTCCTCGCAAGCGCTTTCATTTGAAACCTCGAAATAAAAGTCGATTATGGAATCGACCCTTAAAAACACGACATAGGGAGTTTCTTGGAAAGGTCCCTTGCTAGTTGGATCTTTGATCTTTGTCCTGTCTGCTCAAAGAAAGCAACAAGCCTTCTAGGCTCGACCCCGAATATTCACTTGCGAGTAAGCAGAACACAGGGTTCACAGGAACAAACTATGTCAGTGCAGTAAACCTTGTCGTTTGCTTAAAATTTGTTAAAAAAATTCGTTCTTTTTCTTTTTACGCATCATCTTCATCACCAAAAAAATATAAAATGTTTCACTGGTTGCATTATCAGTTCCACGAGTCCACGGGGGGGGGGGGGGGAGGTATTAAATTTATTATTCCATTTGCTACAAGTAAAAAGAGAGAAAACGAAACAAAAAGAGTAAGTGGTCCTCAAGTTTTCCCCTAGTCTTCAATAGTGTATAGATTATAGATAGCCAATAGCCGCGTACGCAGTGCCTGCAAGAACTATCGCAACTTGCTTACCTTTATTAAATAATTTGTACTGATTTATTAGTATAATATGCAAGACAATTAATCCACTTAGTTACAATGTATTATTGTAAATAATATAAATATGTAAGAAGAGGTCTACTTGATTAATTACCTTTAGTAGAATTTATAAAGAGTCGTGGAAAATTTAATAGTCAACAGTTGTGGATTTTTACCCTTAAGACGATCTAGTCTCATTAAATTTATATAAAAAAATTATTTTAGTTTAAATATTAATAAAATAAATAATCTTAATTTAATTTAGTTTCATAAACAATTAACATGATTTTAATTAAATTGTTGGACTTGTGTATTTTGTGCGGGGTATTAGTTTCGGTAATTGAAACGAAAGTAACAGGTGAGTAATTTGTGTAAATTTTCACTTAAATTCTGATTTAAGCTTCATTGGCAAATTGCAGATTTAGAATATTCGTTAATGCCCAAATTGTTTTACTTGGACGATTACGATCGGTGCATGTTATATGGAGAGGATGCTCTTTTTTGTTCTATAACAGTACAATTAAGCCCTACTAATCCTACCAATTATTCTAATGTGTGGAGAATTATAGATGTGCGTATTTTATATAATAATTAGTATACCTACTTATTACTTTTTAGTATGCTAATTTGTCTCTCTTAATTAGCTAAGGTGCTAGTAATTAATTAATTATAATATGTAGGTAGATATTATTATAATCTTACAATGTAAAGCCTACTAGTATCTAGTATTTAGGCCATAAATGCGTAGACCTTATTCAAAATGTCATGGCCGATGAACTTGAAAGTTCAAACGTAAATCAATTATGTCCTGAAAGTTATCAACGAGAAGTGATATCGTTTTATCCAAATAAATTTCTCGTTCTTTTTTCAGTCAAGTGTGTGACTTTTCAAAGTCTTCGGCCATGACGTTTGAAACTAAGTCTACTTAACTGGTCGTCAGAAACAAAACAAACATAAAAAATCAAGTGTATTTTCCGTATTTTCGTAATATCGTCTTATAGGGGTGCGAGTAAAGTAGTTTGTTGGGTATACAGCTAAAAAAGCCCAAACGCTGCACTTTTTGATTGAGATGTGTCACTTTCTGTGGTCTTAGTTGATGCCCAAAGGCAACGTTCCAAATAGGGAGCCGCTTGAAAATCCACAATGGAAACAAAACACCAAAATAACGACCACTATAGCCGCTCTAAACTTTCTGTATCTCAGCTCCTAATGACCTGATTTCGATTTTATTTTTTTTTTGTTCAAAAGCTCTCGTGAAGAGGGAACTTTTTGGTTCCTACACATCTATCTATGTGCCTTAAGGATTCGGCAAAATTTTTTAAAACCTTAAAATTTCACTTTTCTCGCGCAACTCGTTGATAATTTTAATCACCTTTCAATAATTATGCTCAATATTCCGGTTTCACCCCACTAAAAGGATTTATGTCTATGGGGTTTCGTATATATCAAGAAAGACTTGCAAGGGAACACTACAGTTAATTAAAATTTAAAAAGATAATTTTCTCTACATTAGCTCCGGCCGTTTTTTTCTATTGTTGGATATGTTGCGGAGTTATGAAATTTTGAAGACCAAAACTTCAGAAATTTTCAATTATTTTTGTATTTAATATTTATAATTCCACATGAATTTGTTTTATAAATTTCTGTTCTTTTATACTACATATTTTCGTTTTAAAAAACGTATATTTTGAATAAAACATTCTGTGGCTTGGAAGATTGTATAATTATCTCTCTATTATAGATAGTAATGTGATACCAAACCTAGACCTAGAAACGCCTAACAAGGTTAGGAAAGTGAGACGATCATTGACTACATTAGACATTATTTTTTGAGCTGTGACTTCACTGCTGTGGCAACGTTTAGAATTTTGGCAGGGTTAAATAATATTTAAACAACGAGAATAATAATTATTAGTTTTAACTTAAAATTAAAAACTACCGGGTGCACTCAAAATTAACGAAATTAATGCATTTACTATTTAGGAAGTCATACGAAATCCAAAAAATTATCGTCACGATCGCATTCGACATGGAATTTGTATACGCGATTCCTGCCCACAACTGATGGATAATAACGTTTCCTTCCTCATGTCTAATCGAGACGTATTAAAGGATGGCATTTCAACGTGTTACAGTTCTAAATACTCAAATTTGGGATTGAAGGGTGCCGTGACTGAACTGCATTGTGAAACTGTTAATCCTCCAGTACCTGTCGATGGATATGATATAGCAGTAGCGTAAGTACTTATACACATAAACTTAGAAACAAGTCGAAAAAAGTACTAATTTTTGTTATACCTACCCCATAAAACAGAAAATCAGATTTTCACTTTGTTAATTAAAATCCCATACCGCGTTTCGTTACACTGTAGCTTCTTCAGATGCGAAGGATCAAATTTGATCCTTCGCATCTTTTAAAAATGATTTGATCCTTCGTATCTGAAGAAGCTACATTGTAACGAATGGGGTTTTAATTAAATAAGTGAAAATCTGATTTGCCTTTGCCATGTAATTGCGTTGTCGACGTTCTAATATTTGACTGTCGCATTCATCATAAGAGGTATTTAAGAAAACAATTCAAGCTGGTTTGATTTTGGTTTGAACCTTTAGCCAGTCCCTATACACGGTGGAAACTTGAATCTTGATCATAGGATTTTACATGAGAAAATAAACTTATTTACATAATTGGCTCCTCTAACTATTTTACAGCAAAGTACTAAATTACAATTGTTTAAAGAATAAGAAGCTTCTTCTAATGCAGTTATAAGATTTTTAATTAATTCAGCCGTTTTCGAGAAAATGAAGAAAAATTATTCAGTTAATAACCATTTCTCGAGTTAGTCTTGATTTTAACGCACGTCAGATTTGTTTGTTATTAATTTTGTAATAGTAATTTGGAATGGATTATCAAGGCTAACTCGAGAAATGGTTATTAACTGAATAATTTTCCTTTATTTTCCCGAAAACGGCTGAATTAATTAAAAATCTTAAAACTGTATTAAAAGAAGCTTTTTATCCTTTTTTTTTTTGGCTTCGAGCACAAGCTCATGCAGCCATTCTTATCCTTTAAAAAATTGTTGTGTAGTACTTTATGTAAAATAGTTAGGGAAGCCAATATTAACAGAAGTTTGTTTTACCATGTTCAATCCTATGATCAAGATTCAAGTTTCCACCGTGTATATTTATTTATTATTGTAAATTGTTGCATATGGGTACAAGGTCAGATTCATATTATGTATAAATAAAACTAAATCGAAGTGGAATTTTCTTGTATGATATTTTTGTATGATCAAGCATTACACGTTTAGGGTGTTTAGACCCAACTTTGGTTTAGTTTAGACCTACCATAATAATAAATATTATCATGCTTATCCTACAAGGCAAAATTTAGATTACATAGTTAACGAAATCAGGACTTACGTAAATGGTTGAAACCGGCGACATCAAAAACAGTACATCAGGCTTTGGCATTTTACAGATTAAAATTTTTTTAAAATTAGTAGGTACCTACTTGTAGTACGTCTACAATTAAAATGAGTTGTGTTTGATAATAATTGGCATCGACGACATGCGCAACTAAAATTACAGTTTGAGTTGGGTTATTTGTAATTTGAAGTTATATAGAATGCCCCTGTAAATGGGCTTATTTTAAATGTTTTATTTATTTTTTATGGTTTTCGATTTCGTATGCTTCCAGTTTTGTGCTCTTCTTGACTCTATGTACTAATAGTAGGCATAGTTTGTTTCACTTTCTTCCGATTTAGCTTTTCCACTTTACCTATTGTAGTGTCTTCTAATCCGTTTCTAAAAAAAAACATAAATTAAACTTACAAAGCCACCTTGTCCATTTCTTTACGGTTTTACCTCTTATATATGCAGGTAAAATTTTAAACCGTAAAGAAATGAACAAGGCGGCTTTGTAAGTTTAATTTATGGTTCTTTTGGGAACGGATTAGAAGACTCTTCAATAGGTAAAGTCGAAAAGTTAAATCGGAAGAAGGTGAAACAAACTATACCTACTTATCTTCATATTCTTGAGGTATTTTGTATCTTTCATCGTTGTTGTCAATCATTATCAAACGCAACTTATTTTAATTTATTGTAAACGTATTAGGCACAAATTTTAATTTGTTTAATTATTTAACTAATTTTTAAAAAATTTATGTTAAATTTATGTTATTTCTCATAGAAAATGCGGATCTCGAGTTATTTAAAAAGCAAAAGGGAGTTAGAGTCTTCTTTAGTACTATAATAAATATTTCAAACAAGTTGATACTTCATTCTTCAGTATTTATATTTGCAATTTAAAAGCCACAGGAGGATCGGGGATTTTGAAGTTTAATAATTTATTTCAATATTTTACAGGGTCGCTTTAGGCTTATTGCTGGTCGTTCTTGCTTATGGCACTTATTTTGAAAGAATGGCCAGTTATAAATCGGAGAAAGAATACCAAAGAATAACCGAAACCAAATGTAGGTAATTACTTGTCTGCTAGCAAATTATTTAATTATTTACGAAATTAAATATTTTATATACAGTTGGTCAAATAATTAGTTGCTTTTCGATACCAAGGAATTGGCAAAGACTGAGAGCTAACAGCTCAAATTCTGACAACGCACATTTAAAGGTTATTAATGGAGTACGGTTTTACAATTCACTTTTAGTGATACTGGCTCACTCTGGTCTTATATATTTTACAGGTCCTGTTGTCAATACCAAATTTGTAGAAACGGTACCTATTTTCAAAAATATTGCATATAATATTGTTCTGTTGCATAATTAAAACTTTTTAGTTAACCGAGCGTCCTCAATATACGCTAGCTCTAAATGGATTGTTATCGATCCAAACATTCTTTGTAATATCTGGATTACTTTTATCTCACCACTTCTTTTCCTTGTTTGAAAAAAAGAAACAATTCCAATTAAGTTACCTTGTACTTTCTTTCGTTAATAGATACGTCAGGTAAATAAATGGTCTATCACATAAACATGAGGAGAAAAATAACAATTTTGTTTCAGGTTAACTCCGAGTTTATTAGTAATGGTTGCTATCAGTGGTACCTGGTTGCAGCATTTTGAAAGAGGTCCCACTTGGTATAAAGCGGTAGGAACAGAATACAGAAACTGCAGAGAAAATTGGTGGACGAATTTACTTTACATAAATAATCACTATAATAGACAACGAGTAGTAAGTCACATTTTCTTATACTAGTTTACAAAATTACTGCAATTGAGAGATTTTTAGTGTTTCCAACAATCCTGGTATTTAGCTTCAGATACACAACTGTATGCCATATCCTTATTCATCATAATGTTGATGTGGAAGTATCAAAATCGTATTAAGCTCATTTTGGGAACTTCTCTCGCAATAAGTACTTTGATGTTAGGACTCGTTAATTATGTCTACGATTTTGATATAGTCATTCGTCAGTATCCGGAGTGAGTTACTTTAAGAACAATTAAATCCTTCTAACTGTAAAATATTTCGTTTAAATCTTTTCAGAGCTTATTACACAATATTCTTACATCTTCCTCAGTTTCACATGGTGTATTCATCAACTTATTCCAACTTAAGTGCTTACATAATTGGTTTAAGTTGTGGTTACATATTTTATAATTGTCGTAGTAAAACCGTATTTACTAAAAAGGTAAGTAAATCATTCTTCCCAAACAGGGCGACTTGAAACAATGTCAATACACTTTTACAGGTAAATGAGAACATCACCAAAACAAGCAATTTCTGTTTCTGATACATCAAACCAACGACGTCACAAAGTTGTTTTACCTTTTTCTCGACAACTGACCACGAGACGGTTTCGTCCTTTTAAATTTTCACGAAAACTTGGTTGCTTTACAACTTTAACTAAATATTTATACAAAAATTTTATTTATTTAAATAACTTCGTTTCTTTGACAAAAATTGTTTGTTTTGTATTGTTGTTTCTTGTTTCAAGTTGCCCTATTGCCCTTTACATAATTTAAATTTTTAGTGGCAGATTGTTGTATGGTGGATATTAGCATGGGGTTTACCTTTGGGAACAATTTTTATGGCTGCAATTTTTTATCAGGACGATTATGTACCCAATCGAATTACAAGCGCTATCTACGTTGCTCTATCCAGACCAGCTTTTTCTCTTGGAATAGCTATACTAATGTTTGGACTCAGTCAAAATCTTGGATGTAAGTACAATTTCATCACTAAATTATTATCTCCCTTTTTCAAGTACCAAGGATAAAATCAAACTCAGGTTCCTGTTTGACTTTTGTAGGGCTTGCAAGATACGTGATTAATTGGCAACCGTTACAAACTTTGGGAAAACTTACTTACTGCGTGTTTTTAGTCCATACCACATTTCTCCGTATAAAATCTGGACTACAAAGATATCCATCTTATGCTTCTAATTACATCATAGTAAGTCCTCACTTTTGATTTGTTCAGCTCAAAAGGTAACATTTTTTATAGTTTTCAGACAGTATTGGAGGTATAGGAATTTCGTACATTTTTGCTCTAATTCTTTGCATTTGTGTAGAAATGCCACTATACACTTTACAAAAAGTACTGGTACCGCAACCATCAGAGAAAAGAGGTAACATTGAAAATAATAGATCTAATTAACCCTAAATATTTAAAAATTTGTAATTGAAAATAATGATGATACATTGCTTACATAACTTACTAAACATAAAATTTCTCGACTACAATGCCATCACACCTAAATTTTTACCCTCTTTGATGGAGTGCTTTTACTGAAAGCTGAAACTGAAACACAATTTGATCCTCCATCCTAAACAAGTGTACCAAATATTAAATAATAATCAAATTATATCGTGTTTGCGCGTATACACAAGACAGGTTTAGGAAAACTATCAACAAAAAAGTTTTTTAATTTTCAACATTCATTACAAAGCTCCACCCGACTTTGTCGTATAATTTTTCAACGCTTGATTTGGCTTTTCTAATTTAGGCGGATATTGTTTTAAAAAGAAATAAAATTACATAACATAAAATATCAATGGTAGCTATCGTTAGTTTTTACATGAATGATACGAAATCGTAAGTCTTCAAATAAAGAGCTCACATAGAACTTCTCATACCGATTCAATATAATCGATGTACTGCTGCTATTTATTAACAATTGTGGATTTAAAGATAAGCTCTAATAACTCAACTAAACTTGAATCGCTTTTTCTTAACATAAATGGATTTAAGGATAACGCTCGTTTCACAATGGGGTTTGTATAAACATACATACTACCACATAAAACACATTTAGTAGAATGACACATATTATGCGAAACTCATTGTGTAACAATATTCAAATAATGTTCTGAAAAAAATTATCTATCTAGGTCACAAAGATTTGAAGCATAAGAAAATCGAGTAAATACCAGGAGCAGAAAGAACTACTGAAATTAAATGCCAGAAAATAAATGGGTACAAAACATTACCAAAAAAACTAGAAATAAATTATAAATTATATTAAAATTGTCAATATTTAAAATAATAAGCCGTTAGAACCCAACAAAATGTATATTTTTATAATTGTGTTTGCATTCATTTATTAGAGACAGTACATATTCATAAGGAAACAATTGATATTACGTTATTCATTGTATTTTATGACACGACTCAATGATGAAAGTGCAATTACTTACATTATGATTTATGGTAATCTTAAAAACACATTTACATATGAAGCTAACACCCAACAAACATCGCCGTTGACAACTACACCTACATCAAATATGTATTACAATAAAATATAAATGTGATTTTATCACCTGTGCTAACTTTTACTTATCTACTGAAAATGATTATCCTATATTTTTTGTAGTAATTACAAATTGCACATCAAATCTTACTGTTCGTCAAACTAAAGTAAAAAGTGTTGCTTATATACACGTGCACAATCGATACTTACTTGACAACATAATTTAAATCAAATTTGAGAAATGCCCGTGTTAAGAAGCCGCTTTACATTTTAAGATGTAAATACAATCAACAGCAAGAATTTGACATTCTAGTATTAGTACACTCAAAAATTTGTCTATAACGACTAATTACAGTAAGTTCCCCCATTATTTAAACTACACACTTACGGTGCATTAAAATATGGTACAAGTAATATTGTCAGGTATTAAGGAATGGTAAATTTACATAATTTTTTTTTGTTAAGCTAGATATAAACAATCTGACAAGGATTTATAACATTCAAAATTACATGTTTATAACAACTATTTACATTGGTAACAATTTTTGGAAGAATTATTTCTATGTATACATCATAAGAACTAATTTATTTTATAGCTACCTTTAGAATATTCAATACAAATGATAAGTGTCCTAATTACACAGTTAAGCTGCGATACTTTTTTAAGTAGCAATTGGTCAACAGCATAATATAAGCAGTTAAGTTACACATTTTTAAATAAATCATTCAATATTCTTTAAGATATGTACACGAAGAAATGCATTTATAGTTACTAAAATAGTTTATATTTACCATCAACTGAAGTGATCAACATACGTACATGTTTAAGCACAGAGTACAGTGGTAAGGTAATTTCCTAGTGTTCGCATTGCTTAGAAAGAGAAAAAGTAAACTACACAAGAGCACATCTTATGAGATAAGCTATAACACAATTAAATAAGTTCAATGTATGAGCGACTGATACAATAAATTATTTCGTAATTACTAAAAATAAAATTTTGCTTCTCCTATCTACCCAATTAATAGAAGAGGTAGTTACTCTTCTCGTCTGATATTTGTTATTTGTCAACAATTCGAGTTACAAAAAAAGAAAAATAGAAAATAAAATAAAACAAGAACATAAAAAAAAGATATATTGAAATAAATACATATCTTTTTACATTCATTAACATATTATGTACAATTTTGTACATTAATAAGTAATTTTTTAATTTTCAGACAAATTTCCTAAATACTGAGAAGGCATTTCTACATTATTTGCTCGTTTGAATGAAATTCGTTATATCGTTAATGGAATAATTTGTACTTATACTTAAAATATAGTTAAAAGGAAAGATAAATAATATAATCTACAAATTTAAGAACAAAAAAAATTCGAAATAATAATCAAAAATTAGCTTCTTGGAGCTTTCGATCACGTTCTATTTTTTTTTAAACTATAAACAACTACTTAAGCATTTACAAACTTAAAAAAAGGTGGCACGGAATATATTTACTTCGTGTGACTTAGACAAACTAAATGTGATCATTATATTGTATTTTTATTTAAAATAGAGCCACGCGCCACTAGTAAATAAATAAATAAGCGTATAAAACTATTTTAAAAGAAAAAAATATGCAAAATTGTAATTACCACTACATAAAGGTAGAGTATTGATAAGTTAATGATAAGGCACTCTACATATTACTTAAAATAATTCAAAAATATAATAATCGGGTGCATCCCTGACTCAGAATTTTTAGTGCACAAAAATAAAATCCATATAAAGGGAAATCACTATACAAATATTCACAAAAAATATTCTATATTAATGCAGGCCTAATTTCTAGTACGAGCATATTAAAATTTTAATGCAGCAATTGTCACGTACAATTATTTTAAGTTTTTATTTGCAAAAAAAGTAGGAGATCATTAAAAGATATTATTACGGCTGTATACTAAAACAGTTATTACAGATTACCTTTAATGAAACTTAAAATTTTTTGTTTTAAATTGCTTTTCAAATTAGATGCAGTACGCATTTCTTATAAGCATATTTGAGTGCAAATAAAACTAGAAAAAACAAATTAGCACCTTACGAAGATCAACATTTATCTACCAAGCTATTCGATAAAACTTTAACACTTAAATCGACTTGCTTAATGTGATAAAGAGTATGGGACTTCTAAAATCTTATTTTTTATTTCAGTACTTCCACAGTTTTAAATATATATCTATAACTTTCACGTGTTTAAAGTGCAAGTGCATCAATTTCTAGTTTATACTCTAGCATCAGGTATGTGCTTACAATCACATACTAGTTACCGAGTCATTTTCGATTTACGTTGGGTCACTTGTATCGTTTTCTACTTAAATATAATATCATGTATGAGTACTAGAATATATTAACCGAACATGTTTAAAATTTACAAATAGGTAATAGCGTGGTCAAAATGTACATAAATAAAACGAAATAAAATTAATTTAACAGATATGCGTTATTCACAAACAATACATGTTCAACAAGCTTTATATTAGTTGGCTCGTAACAACACTTCCATCGAAATATACACACCACTCACCAACTATTGTTTCTGATTTTCGAATTTACTTAATGCGATCGCTAATTCCAAATCTTCTTGTTCTTGAATTCGCCTTTGCCGTCGCATAGTCTCTTGCTTTTTACTTTCCTCAGTTGCCCAAGCTAACTGTTGCGATTCTGTGAGTTGTTGTTCTTGAAGAGGAGCAGAAGCCCTACCGCTAGAGCTTAAATAAGGATCGGCAAGAGGTAAAGGAACCGATTGACGGCCGCCTAATCCCCAAGAATTCTTCTTTTTAGTTCCATTATCATTTTTCGAAGACTCCATTTCGAAAGGATCAAACTTCAAATCTTTAATAACTATTTTCTTTTCCAAAGCCCGCGACGATCCAAATGCATCTTGGGAATTAGCATCTTTTGAAACGTCATCGGGTTCATCTTCAAAAGCAATATTAAAAGGATCTTCGTAACGATAGTCTCTAAATGGGTCATCGGTAAAATCCAAGGTCTTGTTGGTCGAATTGGTATTTGTCGTGGATGTGTTCAACTTGCCAGGAAACTGAAGATACGAGTAGATTATTAAGGCTGTAAATCATTATATGTTTGTTAGTAAATATCCTGGAATACCGCTCCTACAATATGGTTAATACATTACTGAAATTAAAATAATTGTCGATCCAAGTGCTCTTGGTAGTGTCATGCATGTGCCACTGAAGTAAATAATAAACAAAAATAAATAGCTAAAACTGTAAAATATTAAATAAATTAACAAAAATAAGCTCAATTTACTACGACTTAAACAAAGTTCAACTTTGACCTTAACAAATTCTTTGAAACACTATTTTCTTATTTAATTAATAAAAAAACACTTAAAAGTCGGAGTTTAAAGAAGATCTTATTTAAGCTGTTCTTTTACATACCTCAAAAAACAAACATAATTTTTGGAAATTTGGGTTTCTTCGTTTGGGAAAAAGTGGATAGGGTATCATAGGAGGAGTATCATAATTTAAAGAAGAATAATGACAACACTAAAAACTCCAAACAATTAATAACTGTGACTAAACCACTAAGCAAATATAAAACATTAAATAAATAATTACTACTTTGTATTTAATTAACAAAATAAAAGAATACATAAATGCAATTAAATCGTGTCATTCTCACCTTAGCATCAAAATCTGCAAAATTTGCAAAAGATCCATCCCCAGCAGATGAAAACGGATCATTTGATCCAAATGTATCTGTTGAGGGTGTGGTTTGTTTCGAGCCAGGAGGCGCAGGACGCGGTGGTGCGGGTCTAGGCGGAGGCTGTTTACTCTTTTTAGGTGGCAGCGCAGGACTTGGACTAATTGGTCTAGAGGGTACGGATCCGTCTCTCGTGGGCGCATGCAATACTGCAAATGGATCACAACCAAACGGATCTTTACTACCCTATAAAATTCAAAACTTCAAAATATTTTCCTAAAGTTGATATTAATTAATTACATCTGCCGAATTTTCTGTATTTGTATTATTTGTATCTCCAAATGCATCAAAGGGATCAGCTTTAGCACTCTTAGTTGTTGAAAACGAATTGAAAGGATCTGACGAAAATTCATCCTGTAAATCGTAAGAAATAGATGTAGTATGTAGTACTGTTTCTTACAAATATTCAACTTACGTTGTTTTTAAAGGCAGAATTAAAAGCGTCATTAGCGGTGAAGGCATCTGTGCTATTTTGAAATGGATCTGCAATTATATTAATAAAAATATTTGTTCAAAATTAAAGGTATCACATCGAACCTGATTTAAAAGGGTCATCTTCAAATCCTGAGTGCCCGTTTTGATTACTAAACGGATCACTATTTCCAAATCCATTTTGTCGTAACGATGTCGAGTCCCCATTTATCAAGCCTATTTTAACATACTTAGGATCCCGAAATTCTGGTTCAATTCTAAGTGCTGTATCCACTACACTTATCGAATCTCCCGATTCTATTGCATTGTCACAATAAGATATGGCATCAGTCATTTGTCTCGTTTGTTCTTCAAGTTGTGTAATCATCGATTTGGCCTAAGTTTAAAGTTTTAAATATAAAGTTAAAAAAGTGAGAAAAGTAATAAAACCTGGCTGATATTGAGTTGAGTATCTTGAAGATTAATGGCGAGATTATCTAATTTTTTCACACTATCATTTTTCTGTTGTTCTAATCGCTGTTCTTCTTGTCTAAGGCCTTCTAATTGTTCCTTCTTACTAAGCAGTTCTGCTTCTTGTGCAACGACGGTCTCTGATTGCTCCGTTGCTTGTGCTCTTAATTTATCTACCTACATTCAAATTTTAATATTAATAACAAACATAAACACGTAACAAACCAAAAACAAAACATTGCATTAGCACAGCACAAAATCACCAATAATAAATTACACTAACAAGAAACTTACCTTTTGTAACTGTTCGGTTAATTCAGATGTTACTTCTGCCATTCGCTCGTCTACGTCCAACTTCTAATGAAGTAAAAAGAAATGCACATGCCAAATCTAAACTACAGTCTATAAACTAACTATTATGATTATAAAAAACAACTAAATTATTCCAAAAATCTATGTTAAAAAATTAAAATAAAGAAGAGATCAAAATAACCATTAATTTGAAGTTTAAGCATTAGTACTGCACAAGTATATTACAAAACAAAAGCTGGGCATAAAGCATTGCTCAATTTTTAAAAACCAACGGATTTAAGAATTTTAGTGAAATACCTGCAATCTGAGATCGTTTAATCTTTTTTGTGCTTCTCCTTTTTGGTTTTCCAATTGTTTTAAAGTAGCAGCTAAAGTATCCAATTCGCTCTATAAATAAAATGTATTATTATTATTGGAACTGGTCAATATGTTTTGAATACTATGTACTATTTCTTTACCTGCAAGCTTTTAATTTCCCCATTTTTAATTTTGATGTCTGCTTCTTTTTGGGTAATATCAGCTTCTAATATAAGCTTCTCTCGAGATAATTCTTCAATATCCTTACTAATCATATCTAATTCGGGATTGGAGTACGGAGTATTATTATTTTCCTAAAAAAATTACAAGCTAAGATTACTAGTTAGTTTTAGATTAATTAAGTTTTAAATAACAACTAAAAGAATAAACAATGAAAACAATTTATTATGGAGGAACTTCCAGCTGTTTTGACGAATTTACTATTTTGCACTGTTATTGATTACATCCACAGAAAATAAACTTGGTGTAGGTATGGGTAACGCAGTGTTATTATATACTCAATGGTATGGGAAAGAAATATCCTTAGAGGAATTTTCATCTACATGTAGATGAAGTGGGGAAGATAACTAATTTTCTCAACGCTTTTTAAGCAGATGCCTAACTTTAGTACTAAGGCAGTGTCCCCTGTGTTATCTGGAACCAGTGGATAATACGGATATATGTATAAAGGATCCATAAGAGTAGGCTTGTAACCTTCTTTGAGAATACAGAACTGCAGACGAATCTATAACAGAACCAGAATGTGTCAAGGACTGTCCATGCTAAGTGAAAGGGTCCTGCCAACGAAATCCCTCGCGACGTTGCCGCTCATTCACTGTGGATTAGAGTTATGTGCCTTCCAAGAGGCCAATTAATTCTTCTTAAATTCTACATGATTTTACTTAAATTCAACACTGGGCTGTTAATAAGATTTAGAAGAAATTTTACTTTAAGTATTCTATTCTAATCAAGTACAGAAACTTTAAAAAAAATTCATCGTTGCTTTAGTATTTTTTAGGGAAAAATGATATTTTGAATTCAAATGCTCTTGAAAATCTTGTAAGAAGTACTTTAAATTTTAGATGTTGCTTTAAAATGTTATAAAGATCAATTTCACAAATTTTAATCAAATTCTCATCTTTAGGGGATGTCAGCAGTGCATCTTTAATATTCTAAACACTACCTGATCGTACCTGATAAATGAAATGTCAATACGACATTTAATTAAGTTCGTGCTACAAGCATACAATGTTGCTTTCTATTAAAATAATGATAATAGGATTCATTCTATTTCTGAATTATAGCAAATGCGATAAGCAATTGCAAGTTAAAAAAGTTTTAGATAAAGCCAGAAATTATTACAAATCTCAATTTAAAAAAGATAAAAACTGGCATTTTCTAGGTCACGATGTATCCGAATATCCTGGTAAAAATGAAAAACATAAGCAAACCAATAGGGATAAATGGGAAGAATACTATAATTGTTTACAAGCACAAAACGATAACATCGGCTTATACGAATCTGCTATTCCTGAAGCAACACTAAGTTTCGAAGGCAGTTTTGTTAGGTAAAATTTTTATCGAGAGAACAATAATTAATCGCCTCTATAATTCCAAAATAAAATTTAAGCTTCGATTGTAAAGTGTGCTTGAGTCCTAAAGAACGACTTAACATCAATTCGGTGGAGTGGTATTGGGCTCCATTTAAAAGCATTAAATTAGAGCTCGTGGAATATACTGAGCACATCATGTTATCACCAGAGGATAAAACTTTAACCTTGTATAATCTACAAAAGGACCAAACAGGACAATACATATGTAAATTAGGAGATTCCTTAACTGCGCCTTATTTTTTAACAATAATTGAAGCTACTTCAAATGTTATTGAAGTAAGTAACAAAACTAACGAGTATTAGATATTCTACAACCGCTTCAAAGGTGCACACTGAATTTGCGGAAGTTGGCCCTTATCCTCAAGAACCACAGCACTTGAGTGTATATAATGCGATGTTAGATACCGTTTGGAGTAAATGGTCTCCTTGTAGCGTTTGTAATAACGTTGGAAAACGACACAAATTTGGCTATTGCATAATTCGCTTACAAGATGATCGTCTAATAGACAAATTAAAATTAACTGAAGAAAAGGTATGTTAAAATTTACCTTAAAATTCTTTTTCATTGTAAATATTTATGAATACACCACATACATACACGATATATGCCAATACTTTAATCAATTAAAATTAGTTAATTAAAAAACGGAAGTTACAACAAACGAACGTTGCTTATTGATGCGTTACGTTTAATTTAATAGAAGTGACACTCTTGAATTGATTCTATTTCAGATAAAAGAAAATGAAAAAAGTTTAGACGAAAAAAATGAAATACATAAGAAAAAAACGATTAAAAAAAAAGAACCATTAAAAGAAATATCTGCGAGAGATTGGGATTTACTAAAAATATTTACAAATGGCGTTCCCTGTTTATCACATATTTTACCAAAACCAATTAAAACATTAATCAAGAGCCAAAACAGAACTACAGAAATAATGGTGGGCTATTGTAAGGTAAGTATAATTTTATTCCTTTAGTTGAAATTGATTAGAGATCAATTTAAAATGAAGTTTTATTAAAGGTTCCGTGTCCCGAAGAAAAGGTTTTTGAAGTACGAGACAAACAAGGTAACATATTAGAAAGAGCAAATAACTCTGCTGGAATTTATTCGATGTTACAAGATTTGCCACCACTCGAACCATCTGTAATTAGAATGCTACAATACAAAAGCTCCGGAGAACATATTATGATTTCATGTCCAGGGTAACAAATTAATGTACAAATACTAAATTTAACGTAACAAATTTACAACAGAAATTTAAACTCCGATGCCCCTATTCAATGGCAAATTGGTTCAAAAAATATTATACCAGAATTAATTTCGAAACAAACAAATAAAAGAATATACATCAGCGTTACTGATAAGATAAACATAATTAAAACTAAAATATCAGACTCGAACATATACAGGTAAATTTAATTACACATAAATGCAAAAATAATAACCTTTAAAATTTGTAAGTTGCTGGCAAAATAACGAATTAGCCGGAACAGTAAGATTAATCGTAGAAAAGAAAATTAAGTTGTCGCTCAATCATCACCTCATGTTAATTGGAATGATTCTTATTTTAGCAACGTTTTTATACATTTTTTCAAAAGCTTTTCTTGGACGGAAACGAGCAGTTATTACAAAGTAAAATATTTTTATTAAACTAAAGTTTTAACGTGTATTTCAAATAAAAATACAAAAACTTACCAAAACATCACTGGATTTTGAACTTCTAAAACTAGGCGGTATCATTTCTGGACTTAATGCAGGTGGAGGATCGACCCCTTTCAAACATCGTGCAACAAACCACATAGCAAGAGCAAACTGTTCGTTATTTAATTTACCACTTTGTTTAATATCACATAAAGCCCTATAAAAACATTGTTACACTCAAACAAAACTTCAACTTTATTAAAACGTACCAAATGTGTGCTAAAATTGCTTGAGGAACCCCAGATTGTAAAAAAACATCTTTAATTTCCTGTCCCGATACAAAGCCGTCTCTATCAATATCGCTTTTGATAAACAGAGCATCTGATTTTGCCTTTTCGTCTGGAGTAACGACCCACGAAAGAACAGGCTGCGGTGGAGCTGCATGCACCGTAGGTGCTTGAGATGGTCTATTCGGTGCAGGTACTGGTTCGATAGGTTTCGGAGGTGGAGGTAAATCGGGTTTAATACCATCCAGGCCTCTTGATAAAATTGGGGCAACCGACGGTATATCTTTTCGTTTCCCGGGGGGCATTAATTCGACAGGGAGAACATTAGGTATTGCGTGCTTTTCCAGTGCTTTGTATACTAAATGCATTGCCTGCAAAAAATACGTTAGCACGCTGAAAACTTACAAATAACTCGTTTGCAGTTAATTGCATCTCTACTCATTACAGAGTAACTAAGAAAAAATAATTTTACTTACTACTACAAATTCGTGTCTATCTAACATTCCGTCTTTGTCCTGATCTGCTAAATCCCATATTTTCCCAAGTGTATCCATAGGTAATTTCGAGTCCATTAGTACACCTTTTACCTAAAAATCAACTCGAACACTTAATTGATAATCGTAAATCTTCATTTACCTTATTGCCGGGAATTAAACCATTAAGAGGTCGTAGAGAATCAAATAATTTATCATATTTTTCGTGTTCGGACGATTTTATTGTCCAATCGACTCCAGCCGAAGGTGGCACGGAACTAATTAACGGCGCAGTACTCGGAGGTGGTGGTTTTGATGGCTTTGGAAGAGGTATATCACCCTGTTTACAAAATAATTTTTAGAAAAACTAATATACAAACGAATTTTGGCATTCACCGTTTGTCAATATGAATATTATTAACCTAGATATTAAACGACATTCAATTTTTATTGTAGCCGCAACTACTAGGCAGTTAAATTTCATTGCTTATTTGTAACTTGAATAGGGAATACGGTAATTCGGTTGCTAATAATGTTCTTTTTAATGTGACTTAAAATTGGCAACGAATTTAAAATATGTTTAGCTAATAGCTCGATCAATACTTGTACTATTTACTACTTACAAATGCGGTAACTTTAAACTTACCATCTTTGGAGGTGGCATATCAAGCGAAATATTTGATAAATTAATGTCTCGTCCGGCTTGAGCCAAAGCAACTAACTTTAGGGCGACAAACATGCCAGATTTATCAAGACACCCTCTTCCACCTGGATCTGATAGATCCCATACTCGAGACAAAACTACGTCACTAAGACCGGAACGTTTAAGAAAGCGTGCCGCTTCCATAGCACCAACGGTTCCAAACCCATTTGGATCGACCTAAAAAAATTAAACATCACTTTACATTTAATTCGTAAGTGCACGCGTTCTTAATGAAATTATTTGACAAAAAAAAGTATTTCGAGATAAGTTTGTATAAACAGGAAAGGAATTATCTTTGATACAAGAACCTAGTCTACGAATAAATAAACCTTTATTATTATTGACAGTACTTAAATGGAGTACAATGTAAGCTTAAACCTTATTAAAGACTTATATTAGAAGATGATAGTAATTTCAGGACTATTATGACAAGTGTTCAGATTGTGTAAATAATTCCATGAGCAATACTACCTGAGTTTTTACAGTCGTATTACTAATTATCAAGTTATTTACACTGCGATAAGTGTAATCTAAAAGAATTTATATTTGTTTATTAGAAATTAAAGTTAAAAATTTTATAAGAAACTTAAAACTTAATAAACTCACCAAATTGTAATAGGATTCATATATGGCACTATTTTTTCCTGCCACCTAAAAACAAATGCATCAAGAAATTGGAAGTAATTCTAAGTTCATTTCAATAGAGGCGATTATGACGGAAATAAATTTCTTTGAGCACTTAGAGTAAGTATTATAACGTCCCGGCTCTAACGAAGCAAGCGAAAATCATTAATTATGTAATTTAGAAAAAAAAAAGTTCTTTTGATTTGATATTGGCAAAATCTAGAAAACATGACACTTGAAAAATGTCAAGACCTAGTAATAAATTTCGAGCAGGCATGACATGCAACAGTTTTTATTTTGGGCACTGCAACTTAAAATAACAAAATCCAACACTTTAAATAAACAAAAGACTTTTTTAAGACCAAGTAAATTGTTGAAACTAATAAAACGCCGCCCTCCGAACTGTCATATTAAGATTGAAAAATTAATTTCGACCGATCTAGAAAACACTCGAGAAGATAAACTTCTTACAATTCGTATATCACTAACGAGCACGCTTTTTTATTAATTGCAACAAACTAAGAAAATTAATAATCTAAATAAACCGAATTATTTCTTCTCATACCTGTGTTGGTGACGGCAAAGCAGCCATCTTTTCGAATACTGATAAATTTTGTTCATTGGCCAATGCTTATCGTTTTAGCCAATGACAGAACCAATCAATACGAAGTACAAGAACAAGTTTACGTTTGCGTTTGCGCACGAATGACCGCCATAAATTCAAACAATTTATTAATTAATCGTACAAACAATTTCTTATAACATCTTTTAACTCGTTACTTATTACGAAAGCTTCGTCATCAATAACACTGTCTAAATGCCGTTCCTTTAAAAGGATTACCTCGTCGCCGTACATTTCCTTAATAGAATTCGTTGGGAAATATCCAGTTTCTATTAAACGCAACCAGTCGCGTTTTTTGTTTATGTCTTCGATGTACTTATAAACTTGAGGTAATTTGTCTCTATTGTACTTATTATCGCCCATTAATCTCCAAACTTGATCGTTTTTTAAATCGTACAATTGATTTAGCTTGTCCAATTTACAGACGACAAACTCTGAACAGATTTTCAGCAAATTTTCACACGAATAGGTCACACACTCTAAAAATGCAAATCTTAAATACACAAGATGAATTAAAGCACGATCTCTTTCTTACCAGTATTAGACTTTGTAGTACAATTCTCGCTCAAGTTATCCAAAGTTTGCTTTTCTGCAACTAAAATATCATCTAAAACTACTTTTGTTTCATTCTTAATGTACTCGGTTAGAGCCGCTTGCAAACTATTAAAAGATCATATTAACTCTTGGTTAGTTTGTCTTTAGACACTTTACTTATCCAAAAGTGAAGCTCGAGAATTTTTCATAAGTTCAAAAAATGTCGAGTTCATTCCACTTTTTTGTTTTGGTAGCGGCACAGTCGTAAAGAAATACAATAATATATTAGATGGCAAATCGTCCAGTAGATCATGTAGATTTTTCAAAATCTTAAATACTTATAAATTAAATTATATTCATCTAGTAAAATCCAATAAAAATACCTCGTCATATTCAAAATCAGTTTGCTCTTTACTAATATAGTTTTGAATCAGCTGCATTGCATCTGCCACTATTTTGGGACGATCACGGTAATGAAGTTCCACAGCTCGTTTTATCAATTTCTCATTATCATCCATATTTGAACAAGTGACTTAAATAATTAGGATTTACAATTTGTCGACTGTTTCGATGCTTCCAGCCAACTTGATTATAAAAACTAAAGCTTACTTGGTGAAGTCTATTTAGTAATTTGATGTTAAAAACATTTTATTTCCACATAAAACTTAAAATACTAACATTGTAGTTTGTAGCACAAGTGTAGAATTCATTTTACATAAAAACAAATTTAACAAGTTCAAAGACAGTTTTATATCACCTATTTTGTTTCCTAAGGGAAGTAACAAGATTGTCTACTTTATGATTAATATGACTCAAAAATAAATATCCTAATAGTACCGATGTTAAAGTGACTAGAATACCGATTGCTTCAAAGATTAATTTAGGAGCAAAAATCTTCCAAACCATCAAATGTCTGCAATGAATTGTAGCGGCCAACATACAGATAAACACCTAGAAAAGAATTTTTAACTTAATTAAACTCGGCCACTTCAAAACTTACTCTGAATGCGTGGTATAATATATACTTGCAGCTTACTGCAAATGCGTTTGCCAACATGATGTCTTCGTTTTCATAAAGCAACATTTCACCACGAGAAGTATCTTTTTGCGAGTTATGCCCTTTCTTCGAAATAATCGACGGAAACACAACATGAATAGTAAACGGTATAATTAATAATAAGGGGAGAGAAAGTCCCATTAAGATATAAGATCCAAACGTATTTAAAATAACTAATAAAGCAGGTATAAAGTTATTTGAAAAATTTTCGCCTGTACCAATAAATGCCGCTTCCCATGAAATGTTTGGAAATGTCGCTTGATGGCCAGTAGCGTAAAAGAAATAAACAGATAATAGCACCCAGGTTAAGATCGACGAATTTGGTACTTCAAATAATTGCCCTACAATTTAAAAATTTAAATGTTTACAAACGTTCTACGAAACTATAGAGAGCGTCCAATGTAACTGATTAAGCATGGGCAGACGGTACTGGGGCCAGAACACAGCAAAACGGCGTTTCGACACTTAATAGAATTTGTCAAGTGATATATGTATTTTGATGTTAAAATTAAGATTTTTGAAATCGCTTTTTGTAAGTAGTGCATCCCTCCACCAAAAACTAGGATGGACTGCATCACTATTTTTTTAGAAATACACCACTGAGCGTAGGGATCTACAGAATCCAGAACCATAAGAGATACAAAGTCGTTTAATTAAACAAAAGTTAGTATGAATTATTTATCGTCTAAATTAACCGACTTTGTATCTGTTAGTTCTCAAGACATTCATGCTTAAACAGTCCCATTTACTTCCTTGTCTGTATACATACCCAAAGAGCTATTCTTGTCGTATCTGGAAACAGCAGATAATACTAACACGATAGCTGACGTGAAGTAGAGCAAAACCGAAGGTGGTGCTAAAACATCTCCAAGTAACAAAACTAGTATTAAGCAAATATATACACTAATTGAAGTAAATGCGGCACTATATACTGTGGCCAAACCGTAGACTACAGGTACATTAGAATTGTTTCCTTCTTTGGACTTGCTGTTAAACAATCCTCTGATATGATTAAATAACTGAGGAATCATATTATTGTCCGAGTAAAACGGCGATACATCTTTTTTTGTGTTCGACAAAATATGAACACATAACGGTTTAATTAAGATGCTAACAACTCCCATAAAGCAAAATGCATATACGATCCAAGCTAAGTAGTCTATATGCCATCCGGCCATGAATCTGCTTTTAGTGTCTTTGGGCAATCTATGTAATACCCAATAACCACCCGTCGAAACGACCATAACTGTAGGAGCGTAACGCATAATAACAACTGTTGGAGAAAATCCAACAAGGTTTCCCCAAGAACGTAACAAATTTCTTGTAACAGTTACAAAAACTGCCATGGTAACAAGACTTATAAGATATTCCGCTTTTGCCGATATGGGCCCAAACTTAATCCCCTGAATATGCCTGGTAAAGTATTGAGCACACCATTGTTGTTCTTCACGACATTTCCAAAAACTTGTAGATAAGCGTATTATTATGCAAGCAAGTAATACTAGTAACAAGAGTTTAATTTTTAACCAGTTCCACTTTGGTTTAGCAGTGAATGAAGTATTACTAGTTTGCTTCTTCTAAAATGATAAAGATTAAAATTATACACAAATAACGTACCTAAAAATGTTAAAGAATACTCACATTATTAGTGACGGGAACATTGGTGTTTTCGTACGCCATTAAAAACAGTATACTAAGTAACAAGAATAAAGAAACGTTGCCTTCTTCGACAATATAACTATTAGAAAGCAAGCCACACCAACTCAACAAAAAAATGAGTCTACAAATAAAATCCATCGAAGTTCTATGTCTACTTAAATCGTACCAATGAATTGCGATAACGTCCCAATTTTGTATCACAAGAACTGCTAGCATAAAAACAGACACAATTCCAGTGGAAAAAAATATCGTCGATAATAAGTTGTCTACCAAATTTAAATAAAAACTAATGAAACTGACAAAAGTTGCAAATGCAAGAGCGAAATAAGAACAGCCTAAAAACGAACTCCTAAACAATTCTACCAATTGTTGACTAGGTATTCCACTAATAATCATATATATGAGAAAA
Organism: Malthinus flaveolus; assembly: GCA_950108345.1. Taxonomy (NCBI): domain Eukaryota; kingdom Metazoa; phylum Arthropoda; class Insecta; order Coleoptera; family Cantharidae; genus Malthinus; species Malthinus flaveolus. The sequence goes on from OX467285.1 coordinate 67,972,613, forward strand.
ATAGTCATAAATATCAAAACCAAGCCACGAGACATAGAAAATGAATCAAATTGTATCCACACTTCTTCGCACATTATTCGTAACATTTTCATGTATTCGTCGGCGTGGTCAATAAATACTGGAAAATCTTTTTCAGTTGTAGTACGTACACGCGCATTTAGTAAGGCAAATTTTTCATATAAATTTTGTAAGCGTTCGATGCTAAATGTTTCAGAAGATATTGCATATTGCTTGATATAATTTGTCATTTGTTGTACGTTAGCCCAGACCGAAAATAAAACTATTTGCCATTGAGGAAATGCAAAATCAAATTCGTCGTTAATGATGGGCAGCGAATCGACGACGAGTGCACCCAAGTTTGAATGTGGTATTGGAATTCCTAAAATGGTTGCCAAAGTAGGAACTAAATCGACTTGCTTAATTATGCTTTCTGTATAATTTCTTCTCGACATTAAAGGAAGTTTGGAATACACAAACATTGCCGATGTTACTTCATCTGTGCTTTCTCCTCCATGGTCTCCTAGAAGTTTAATATAAATAAAATTAATAGGAATATTACTAATACAAACCTGTAGACGTCATTCCATGATCACCAATAACAAAAAGCATCGTATTTTCATCTAAATTTTTTATGGTTTCCCTAAACAGAAATTAGTTTCAATCACAAAATAAATCATAATTAGCGTACTAACTCGATGACACTGTTCATTTCACTTAATTTTCGTGTCATTTCTGAATGAAAAGGTCCATATCTATGCCCACAATGATCTACTCCCAAGAAATGGGCAACCAACATGCTCCAATCCTTTTGTTGTAGCTCGGGATAAAGATTGTTAATGACACCAGTATCGACTGTATCCAAATCAAAGACGTTGAAAGAAGGATAAGAATAACTTCGTATAAAACGGTTAGGATAAAGTGATACCCAAGTGTCATCACCCATGAAAACGATATTCTTATTTTGGCTAACAATCTAAAATTTAACTTTAGTTTTTTTAACATAATAAATAGTTAAGACCAAACCTGATCAATGAGGTTATCTTCATTAATTTCGGATGTTGCAAAATTTGAACCGGCATCGATGAAAGTCGGTAAACTTCCCGTAGTCAAAGCTTTTAATCTTTGCATCGTTGTAGTTGGAGGATCAGCTATAAACTTATACAATCTTGTGGATGCAGTGTCAGTCGTTAATAAAGTATCAATTATTGGTAACTTATTTTGAAATGGCAACGGTTCTCGATTTGAATTATTGAATAAAGTAAAATCGTATCGTAGAGCATCGATTACAAGTAAAACAACTCTAGATCTTTGAGGTAAACATACGTTTAAAGCTTCGTGAAGTTCGTTCATTAACGATAGTCGATTAACATTTAAACAATACCGGTTGTAATCGTCACTAGCGTTTACTGCATCGGATTTTACGCTACAGCTGCTCGGAATGAACGAATTACATGTTGCGTTCATTAATTGAGTATCTCTGCTTAGAAGAAATCCGCGAGTAAATAGTAATACCGAAGCAATTAGTAAGTAGGAAAACCATAACAGAAAAAGAAAGTAACGCAGAGACTTCGCCATCTCTGATGCACCATTCGGTATTCATTTATAAGTAGAATAATTTGACGCGAATAAGAGTTTATATTTTACACACAATGAACTCATAATTAAAGTTTTAATAAACTAACCAAACTACACCTACACATTATGGACCCAGAAAATTTGACTATTGACAGCTTAGTTTGACGTTTGACACTTTCTGGCCGATCAAATAAACTATACAGCACTTTACCTACGTCGACACGATATGAAATATGAACTACCTGGTGAAAATTGGAAAGTACGAAAATTGGTGGTAATATCTACCTAAAACCTAAATGCAGTAATTGATTTTTACATGTGAAGTTTTCTAGTTTAATTATGACATAATAGAAGTAAATAAAACAAAAATAAACTTATGAACGCTATCCTACCGGGACCTTACATAGCAAACGGCTAGTCTCGACTCTCTTTTGATAGGAGGACATGATACTGAGGTATTCGAATTAAAGTAAAAAGTTGGTATTCGATTTTGACTGATGCACGTTGTAGTACCACATATTAATTGTAAAACTTGCAGATAGTGAGTATCAGTGGGAAAAGTTTTGCACCCTTTTGGGGATTTTATTGTGTGTACGCATCGATTGAACTATTTAAAGTATTGAAATTTTTAATAGTTTTCCATTAAATTGGGATTTTGTGTAATCAGCATTTAACCCTTATCAAAAGGTACGTAAGTTAAAGTGTTTCTTCGTTCGTTTGTTCTTACTTGCTTTTTTGTCAAAGGGTTGTAGGGTACGGCTTCATTGAACGGCAGTAAAGTTCGAGCGAATAAGTTCCTATTATTATCATCACCATATTTTGGTTATCATTCATCGTAGTAAAACGAGTTTCCGTAATTTTACCATCTGTTCGAGGATCATCTTGATCATTTCATCAAGAAGATTAACGTCCATCAGATAAGTGCAATTTATTCGTCGAAGATTGATTTATAAAAAAAAACGTGTCGAAATTTATAACTTTTATTTGACTTTATTAAATTACATTTTACAGCATTGTAAGGACGACGCAATTGACCAGTTGTTGAATCTAAACGTAAGATAATTAATTTTTATAGTATTCGATATAGCATATATTAGTTATATATTTTCTTTAAATTGTGTAAAGCATTTATCGGTAGATACTTATAGCTCCTACAATTTGAGAAGTACATGTACGTCATCGTCATCACTAAACTGCGCGGATTAAAATAGGCAATGGCGTAGAATAAAATTTTATATCTGGGTGCTGACTATTATAATTATGAAGTTTACTTTCAAACTTAATTACTTACCTTTACATTTACCCTTACCTTCAGAGTAATAGACATTTTCAGAAATCCATTCGACCGATATAAATTGAGGTTGATTTAAACTTGGTATAAACTCGTACAATTTATTACGTAAATTAATTCGATGAAGAGTACCTGATGATTGAGTGCTAAAATACACGTAGTTTCTTCTTACAGAAACATCTAAATCGGTCACCTCACTGTGATTTATTGCAAGTAAAAATATTAAAGTATTGGTTTCTTCCAAGAGTTGGTAAAAATGATTGAAACAAATACTAGCTTCATTCTTTCAAAATCGCTTTTACAAGACACCGAGTCGCTTCTAAAAAAGAAAATATAGATATTATTTAGCTTAGATGACGCTAATGAAACAAAAAGTTGAGATCCAAATAATCGCAAATCTGGAAGCTTTGCGGCTTAAATTTAGAGTCCCAAGTCTCAAGTAAATTTTTTAAAATTCAAAGCAGCTCACCTAAGATGATAACCGTCGTAACAGTCACATTTGTAAGAACCGACCTTTTCGATGCACACTTGACCACACATTGGTGGCTCAAATGAACATTCCTTAATATCGACACACGAAAATCCATCATCTTCTAACCTATAACCCGGCTTGCCAATGCAATGTGATCCAGTTGGCAGTTTTTGACAGGAATGCGCATATTTCAATCCCTGAAGACCATAAGCATTAGAACAATTGCCTTCTTCGTCCGACCCATCGCCACAATTATTTTCACCATTGCAAACGAGTTTTATATCAATGCAATGCCCATTTTTACAAGCAAAATCGTTATCACAAGTACTATTAGATGGTTTGCTTGGATGAAGATGCGCACACAAAAAGTGAGATTCATCAGAATGATCTTCACAATCGTAGCGACTATCACCGATACGAGTGCTAGGACACGATGAACAACCTCTTTCATCTTCATGTTCTGGACACTCGGAGGTTCTATTACAACGAACGGCGATTGGAAGACAGAGGCTTTTACTTTTATAACAAGGAAATTCGTCTGGTTTGGAAGCTGTTTTAAGTTCGTTGAAACAAGATATTTCATCTGAAAAATCTCCACAATCGTCCACTCCATTGCATTTTAAAGCTTGGTTTATGCATAACCCATTTCGACAAAGAAATTTAGGGGGTAGACATTTGTTATAAGCTAAAAAAAATTTGTTAGCTACCCGAAATTTAAGTGTATCTTATTTAATTATCTTACCGCAATTCTCGTGTTTGTCACTATCATCTTCACAATCTATTTCTTCGTCACATTCCCAATGACCAGGAATGCAATGGCCGATATTACATCTAAAATTAATCACATTTACAGTTCACGCAGCATTGGGTGTAGTTTAAAAAAGTACCTAAACTCGTTGCGACTACACTTTTCTTCCTTACAATGATATTCGTCCTCTCCACTATCACAATCTTCTTTCCCATCACACATAAAATTGAGAGGTATACATTTATGATTTAAACACATGTGATAGGTGTCGTCGGGGCATATAAATGTTTGATTAAACTTGGTTTCGCAATTTAATTCGTCACTTTTATAGTGGCAATTATAATTGAAATCGCACACTAAAGATTTATCGATGCAGTCTCCATTTTCGCATCGGAAGAAGTCCCTAGGACATACAGTAACAATAGGGCAATCAATTTCGTCTTCTCCAAATTTGCAATCTTTCCTATTATTGCACCTTAGTTGCTTTGGTATACAAGACTCGGAAGTAAATTGATTTGATTTGCATTCGAAAGGCGTGTAGCACGTTTTTCTATCGCTTTTCAATTCCATTCCTGTGGGACACTCACAAGTAATTTCTTCATTTGGACCTACTAAACATAAATGACTACAATATCCACTCTTTTTGTGGCACCGATGAACTGGTATTTTTTTACGTGTAGCTGATGTTATGTGGCTAATACGTTGATTATTGCCGATTTTAGCTAAAAAAGAAATTCGTTATTTTCTTCAATTTTGTACTGTATAATAGTACTGTAATACTGACTAGTGCACAGTATACTCACAAAAAGCAAATTCTCTTATAAAGTTCGATTTAGGGTTCATTTTATCCAACCAAAATACGGAATTCGACGGAATTAACGTTCTCTAAAAATAACGAACTTGCCTGCTAAACTAGTAGTACTAATCTCTCCTGTACCAACGTCAATCCAAGTTACTCTTTCTAATTCGACGTTGTATGATAATCTCAAAGGACCTACTTGAGGCTTTTTAAGAGGGACTCTTGTTCTATTTGTACCATTCATGTGTAACCTGTCTACTAAGAATTCACTGTTGGAAGTTTTAATGCTCAAAAACATTATTCTGAAAAAAAATTGTATTCAATAAAGTTTCCAAACCGAGAAATTTTAAAGTGGGGAAAGGAGAAAAGCTTTTTACCCTTCTTCTGGAATAAGAATTATTCTTAAAGGGATATTTCCTTCGCTGTTAGGTACAATGATTTTTCTCGACTTTGTGTTTAAACTATACACTTCTACTGTTTTCTTCTTCAAATCACACCAGTAGATGTTATTACCCAAGTAATCTAGAAATCACAATAAATTAACATAGAGCTACTTCGTTCTTCTAGAAATATGATAATAGTATTATCAAAATCTAAAGATGAAATAAAACCAATATCTGGATCTTGTAAAATAGTTTCGGAGTCAAAAGTGTACATGTTCAAAGAGATTATAGATTTTTTTTCAAAGTCACTTAAAATAATGGTATCTGCAAGTGCGTTGTAAGCGACAGCACTTATATTTTTATAAGTGATTGGAATGTAAGTAACATCATCTCGTCCCAATTCCACGTAAGTCATAACCCACAAATTCTTTGAAGTGCCCATTAGAACTCTCTCAATATCGTATTCATCTAAAAAGAGCATGTTACGAGGTATTATACTAAAACTTATTTTAATTAAGTATCTATTACCTGTACACGTTCGAGTATCTGAATTCAATATTTTATTTTCTGGGCATGCACATGAAAATGTTCTACGTTTCAGTAAGCACATGTGGCTGCAATATTGAAAAGAACAAGGAAACTGGCCAAACTGGCAGCAAAAACTTTTAAATAAATTTAGTACTCCGAAATATCGTAAGAGCGCGCCACAATCTGTTTGCGTATAAGTTGCGCTAAGCTAGCAGCCATTCTGTTTTCCGCTGTTTTCAATTCAAACGCAACAAGTTTTTGTGTTAGAAATTTATCTCGCTTAAAATGTAAAATAGGTAAGTGCACATATTGAAATATATTAGCAACTATGTAGAAAAATACGTGGTAATTAGCAATTTTTAACAAAAATATGAAATATCGCAGTTAAACTCGCGTTATTACATGTAAGCGCCAATTAGGCGGCCATATTGTTTGAAATTTGAAAGCGTCTATTTTTTGAGAAAGTTTTTGTGTGTTAAGAAAATTTTCTCGCCTAAAAGGTGAAGATAATAATATGTAAGTGCACATATTGAAATATTTTAGCAACAATGTAGTAAAATACGCGGTATAATTAGCAATTACATAAAAAATATAAATTATCGCATTGGTAATAAGTACTCGGAATACTTTTTCAAACTGAAAAGTGTAATTTCGTACTACACCTTTCCTTTAATACCTATAATTACGGCCTTGTTAGGCAAATTTGTGCAAACATGTGTTATAATAATAGCAGTTTTACCATCAAAATATGTTAGTATAACGCTCGTAGATTCATCGACACCATTTTGATTCAAATGTTCATTACTGGCGATTGAAATAGGTTCCTCTTTTTCGCAAATAAACTGTACTAACCGAAGAGCGTATATTCCCAAGTCTAATATTGTGCCTCTGCCCATATCTTTAGATCTAAAAGAAAAACTTTACAAAAATTTTATTTTAATACGACACTCTTACTGAAAGCGTTCGACACAATCAAAAGCTCTTCCAAATGTAGTGTAAATTAATATACATGACGTCATCAATCAAACCAGACTTTTAATTTTTGGAGTTTTACGTATGATGGAGAACAACGTGACCAAATCGCTTACATCAAAAACAAGTGCTTACTGCGAGCGTATTCGATCAACTCGGAAGTACCTCTTTCTTTTATAGTAAAAGGTTTCTCGCATAACAAGTGTTTTCCATGATGACTCAACACTAACTTGGCTACTTTTAAATGCTGCCTATTTAAATTTTCAACGTATACAATATCTACAAAATTGTTAAGGTTATGTAAAATACGTGTACTATATAAAATGATGCACGTAATTATACCAATTTCATTATACTAAACTTATGTAATTGCCATTATGCTTTCGAAATGTTCAAGTCTTTGGAAGATAGTTGAGCTCGTTGCAATTCATGCAGATCGTTAGGTAGTACCGATACTGATATAGCAAACTGGTACTTATTTTACCTGCACCTGCAATGCCACACTTTAGAACCATTTAAAACTTAAAAACTGCTGTGCGTAGATTAATCTTTTGACAGTTACTATAGCATGTTCATTTATGAAAACGTATAAACGTAAACATAACATAACCTCTCAGACTCTCAGTTTGAAACGTAAAACTTAATATTCGATTAATTAATACTTATAAAATTACAATGCCGATTAGTATTGTTGTATAGTATTATAGTAGCATTGATGCAAATAGCAGCAATAGGAGGATTTGCAACTGCCGGAATGGGGTATGCATTAAGAAAGAAAATAAATGATAATATTGCCGAAACTGAATATTATAAAGCAGCATTTAGCATTTTACGAGCTCATAAAGGTGTAGTATACCAGTATACCTATTAGAAGAGCAACTAAGAGATGGCCGTATTGATGTAAGTGATAACGCCTAAAATTACACCGAATCGTTCAGTTCAGAGCACACTACGAAGTACCTGTATGAATTGGATCAAAACAAAAAGGTATTTTACACTTCTGGGCATCGAGAAATAGTGAGAACGATAAGAGAATATTAGATTATTAAAAAAGAACAATCATAGTTGATTACATAGTAACTTATTGTGTTTGTAATTCATTTGAAGCTTATAATGCTGGTCGAATTAAATAATTGAATACGGTTTCACGAGTATTTTCAATAGACTTTCTTTACTAAATATTATTAGATAATTAGATATGAAATAATGGATGTTTATCGACAGAAAAATTGCTTGAAAAGATTCCTTTATTATTAAATAATGTAACTTCAAATTCAACACATCCAAATTATATTCGTTTTAAAATATTGTTTACAAGAAAAATTCGTTATCTAAATATTATGGTAAATTATAAATCTATAAAAAATTTGCTTGTAATACACGGTTTGGCTGCTCAAATTTTTTAGACTTATCATAATTAACTACAATCATTTCCAAACAAGTAACGGGTCCTCCTTCGTCAATTTTCTGAATCTTCGGCAAATAAAAACCACAAAAAAGCCTATAATCTAAAAGCCACCACGAATCTTTTCTGAGTTTGGGGAATAGCCTAAGCACGAGTTTGAGTTGAGTTCCGAGTATTACTTCTGTGTAAGTTTGATACCTCGAGTTGCGATTTGAATTATTTGATAACTGCAAACTGTCCCTTGAACCCATTATTTTTTTGAACAAAGACAATTTCCGCGTTTTCACCTCTGTCATTTATCATTTATTAAACAATTAAATTCACATATTTATTTATTTTAAAGTTTTCGTTTTTTTTTAAATGTCAGTATCAACCTAGTTTTTTAATTCAAGATTCGTTTTAAACTAACGTGGTCAAATTATTATTCTCTTATGTACAGATTAGAAGAGTGTTAATAAATGATTTCATTAAATTCGTCAACTACTTTGAAACAAAAATTTAGTAACGACTATTGTATTAGGTCTATTATTGTCTAGATGCTTTTTATGGTATATTGCGATATAAGGTTGGTAAGTGCACTATAACAAAATCGAGAAAAAGTTTGAAAAAGCGAGACAGCGAGACAAGTTGAGATTTTTCAATTTTCGAGATTTTGTTATTTTAGCACTTAACAACCGTATATCGTATTCTATTTTTCGCCCGATCAAAATATAATAGATAGACTTTTTTTTAATTTTAAATTAATTTTTGCAAATGTCAAAAATTTAAATGTCAACAAAATAGTGATTTTGCAAGGAGTACCAACTTTACTTACCGCACGGAGTTAGGTTATGTCTGTGGTTATAACTTATAACAGCATTGTATTTTACTGGTCTCTATGGAAACTATTAAGGTGTTGTAAATTTGATTTACACGGTCTATCAACAAGGCCTGTAAGTACGTTAAAATACACGATCGGGCGAAAAAAAATTAACAATAGTAGATTGTGTTATTAGGATTAAAAGTATGACTTTGTTTGCCCAGCAATTTTTGCATTTGCAAGGCGAAGCGTAGCGTAGTCGAGCGAGTGTAACAAATTATTCCGAACATTTGAAATTAAACGGGACTTTCAATTTTTTGGCGCATAACAGGACTGAAAATTCTCTAAATTACCCTCGTTATTGTTCTTTGAAATCGAATTCAGTTAGCTTTAATCAAATTTATTTCTTCATCTTGGCAGCTTGCATAAATCTGAAAATGGAAAAAGAAAATTGTGGTAACAATTCGCCACTAGAAGATTATGACGAAAATTTAATCAATCCACCAAACGACCTTACTGAACTTGCTTCCACCTCATTCATAATCAATCATGGAATAATCGATCAATCTGATTCTCTTAAAGATGAGTTCTATATTCACTGTAAGTAATTAGAAGCACTAAAATAAATTTTTATATAATATTTACTACCGCATGTATACATGATTACAGATAAAGAATTAGCAATAGAGAAAGTAGTGGCGGCTACAAAAGTTCTAGATGAAAACAATTTAAAAGAAATGTACTCGTGCGCTGCAAGTACATCAAATGAAACATCAAATTTACTCAACGTGTAAGCTTTTTCTTTTCTTTGCTACTGACTTGATCATAATATTTAATAACTCTCTTTTACAGAAAACATGACGGTTTAGAATCTGCTTATCACTTACTTCATACCTTAAAAGAAAAGGTGAAAATTCAGAAAACAAAAGGCGAAGAGTAAGTAAAGTACGACGCCGAAATGGCATCGTGTTTATCAACTTATCAAGAAATGCAAAAGTTAAGGAGAGAGCACGATCCTTTGTGGCCTAAACGCGAACAAGCAAGACTCGAACTGTTCCGATTGGAAGTGGAATATAAAATGAAAATGCAAAAACAAAAAGAATTAAAAGAAACTGAAAATTTGCGCCAAGAAATTCGTAAGAAGATGAGAAATGCCGCCATTGTAGAACTTGCAGAAGCCATGGCGGAACGTGAACGGTGTAAAAAATTAACTGAAGAAATTGAAGTGGCCGAACGAAAAGAAGCAGAGTTAGCCAAACAACTCGAAAGTTTGGAACTGCTAGCTGGTAAATATTTATTTAGCTCGTTTGTTTTCCTGTTACTTGCGTGTGTTGCCTGTTACGTGCGAAAGAAATATTTTAGTTATAATGGAGCTTCTAAAGATTAATAAACTTTTTTTATATTTTAGCTGAAAAAAATGTTGAACAAGAAGCATCAACAGTTATGCAATCTACATTTAAACCAATTTCTATTCACTCATGTAATATTTCACAAGTATATCTTATATTTTACATTGTTCATAATGATTAATTTATTTTAGCTGATGCCAAAAGATTGCACGAGCTTCATATGAAAGACATTGATCGTCTTTTTTTTAAAACCCCACCCCAGCAATCAACAGCCACACGATTGTCATCATCCTCACATATTGAGAGGACATCGTCACCAGTAAAAGAAAACAAAAGAGTTAATGTACTGGATGATACAGTTATTGCCAGTGGAGCTCAAAAAAAGTCTCAAATCCAAGGAAATTTAAAGCAAGAGATTATTTTCACTTCTGAAGAATCTGAAAATGAAATAAGTGAACTTGGTACGTCTTCTTTTTGTTTTCTATATAATTTTTTTTAGACTGGTTAAATTATAAAGAGACATGTGTAAATACTAAAATTTGTGCCTTCTAAATACGCACATAGCGCATTTTTGAACATTATTTTGGAGGTTTTTAAATTGACATAGCACTTTTGGTCGACGAGAAGTTTACACCCCTATTTCACATCACAACGACCCGAAAAAATTAAACGCCAAACTCATGTCAAAATCTTCACTTTAACGATATTTTTATGAGTTACAAAATAGGGGTATAAGTTTTGTTTTATCTGTTAATATAATAATTATTAAACATTTATTTACAATCCTCGTTACTCCTCTTAAGTACCTACCTACCATTAAATTTTTACTTGGGTTTTATTACAATCAAAAATAATGATAAAACTAATCCATCCCACATGCTATTATTGTTTAGGACGTTGTTTAGATAAAAAAAAAACATTTTCCAAGTTATTTATTTAATAATGATAAAAACAATAAACAAATAATACAGTAGAAGATTGTAATGGTGAATTTTTGGGATCTATAAAATAATTGTCGAAGTCGTAATCAGTTAAGTTATTTTAATATCGTAATAGACCAGGAGATAGTGACAGATTTTAGGCCACGATTTTATGCAGTACGCCTTTCAGAGGATAGTATTATTCTACGTGTATCCTGATGATAATAATATTATAAATCAAAAAATCATCTTGTGTTCTTCATGTTAAAAAATGATATTATTCGTCTGCTACAAAATGATGTGTTTTGGTACGGCTTTAATCAGGCTGCCATGTGTTTGGTAATGAAATTTAAAATACTAATAATTCTGCTTAGCGTACTTAAAACACTCTTATTATATTCTACAGTAAATCCAAAGCTCAACAGGAGTCAAAGGCGGGCGATCAGACAAAAAGAATATTTTAAAAGAATGAGGAAAATGGTAAGGACTTAGACTTAAATTTTTAGAAAGGTGCACAAATCCTTCAAAAATTAGTCATTTAAGCTTTACTTTATTTTGATTTTTTGAGGTTTATTAGTTTATTTTACTTTTACGCTTTTTTACCGTTTATGATTTAATGCTTTTATCGTCTTTTTACTTTTTTCAAAACAGATCTTTTTCAAAAACTCATAAGTGATTCTAAAATCAATTATACATTAATTTGTTTCCGGATCTTTGTAAATATCTAAAAATAATACGATTTAGTTATGACTAAGTATACATATTTAGTTATCCGCCGTCAACCGCGGACCAAAACTTGGATATATTAATATTAGGCATTCATACCATATTCATAATATATAACATACCAAAAAATCGTCAGTATTCCATTTGATGCAAGGTAAATAATCTAATAATCTGCATCTATACATAATATTCGATATAGATAACTATACACGATTTAGTTTTGGATTGTTGACAAAGATCCGGAGGTTTGCCGAGATTAAAAACTTGGATTTATGATTAGGCCTAGCAACTTGTTAAAGATCACTAATTTATTCATCGATGTAATATATTAGTACTGTAGTTGCAAACGTTCTAGAAAAAATCTCAGACAAATTTTTTTTATTTTTCAGTACTACCTTACGATTCTTCCGATACCTACATCACTCGAAGAAGACCCACCTGAGAATAACTTGTTTAAAACTAGACACACGGGTTTTGGGTTATTTAAATAAATATCGAACAACGATAAAAAGGGAGATTTATCGTTCTTCACGAAAAAATTTTTTAAGTTAGTTAAGTATTTATTAAATTATTTTGATTATCGCGAAATTTATTCTTTTATGCCTGTTTTGAATTTAAATATTTATTTTTAGAGTGTTTATAGTTTTGCAATTCCCATTCTATAAAGGTATGCTCATGCTCTAATCTCATGCTAATCTATTTATAGGATTTTAAAAATTTTATTGTCAACGTCTATTTTGAACTAATATTTAAAAAAACATTGCTCAACAAAGAGATTGTAATAAATAATAAAGAACAAAAACTTGCATCGCATTTAAAAAGATCAATAGTTAATATATTTATGTACTTCTTTTTCTATCACATTTCTCATTTAAAAGTAACAAACTTTGTCTCTTTCTCTATAAAGTATTCAGCTTTTGGACGAAGTCTGTCTTTTATTTGTGGTGAAGCGTAGCGTAAGCGAGCGAATGCAAAAATTAGCGCGGCAAATAAAGACACTTTTAATCCGAATGACACATACTATTTTTTCTGCAACCGAAAGAACTGGATTGAAAATAATAAAAATAAGAGTAAGTTATTCAGGTCCTTACATAGGAAACGGCTAGTCTCGACTTTCTTGTGGAAATAGTAAGTTATTCAGGTCCTTACATAGGAAACGGCTAGTCTCGACTTTCTTGTGGACGTAGTAAGTTATTCTGCTACTAACACAGGAAACGGCTAGTCTCAACTTTCTTGTGAAAGTAGTAAGTTATTCAGGTCCTTACATAGGAAACAGCTAGTCTCGACTTTCTTGTGAAAGTAGTAAGTTATTCAGGTCCTTACATAGGAAACGGCTAGTCTCGACTTTATTGTGGAAGTAGTAAGTTATTCTGCTACTTACACAGGAAACGGCTAGTCTCGACTTTCTTGTGAAAGTAGTAAGTTATTCAGGTCCTTACATAGGAAACGGCTAGTCTCGACTTTCTTGTGAAAGTAGTAAGTTATTCAGGTCCTTACATTAGGAAACGGCTAGTCTCGACATTCTTGTGGAACTAGTAAGTTATTCTGCTACTTACACAGGAAACGGCTAGTCTCGACTTTCTTGTGGAAGTAGTAAGTTATTCAACTCCTTACATAGGAAACGGCTAGTCTCGACTTTCTTGTGGAAGTACTCCTTTGATTAATAAGTTCAAAATTCGGTATTGCTGGTGGTTAGGGAAAGGCCTGAATAATATTTTGATATACTAATAATCTTTAAATTAGTTTGGCACGACCTATTTGCGCGATTATTTAATTAATTATAGTATGCGGATCATTATAATTTATTAAAATGTTATTCAGTGGGGTGAAGGGCGGCCTTTTCTTTTCAAGGTACACAATTGTGTACCTTGACTGTTTTTTAATTGCAATTATTATTTTAGTTTATGGCAGCCACAGTAGCTTCTTTTAAGCCGCCGTGTGAATAATTATTTAGTTATAGCTACTTACGTAGGAAACGGCTAGTCCCGACTTTCTTGTGGAAGTAGTAAGTTATTCAGGTCCTTACATAGGAAACGGCTAGTCTCGACTTTCTTGTGAAAGTAGTAAGTTATTCAGGTCCTTACATAGGAAACGGCTAGTCTAGATTTTTATGTGAAAGTAGTAAGTTATTCAGATCCTTACATAGGAAACGGCTAGTCTCGATTTTTATGTGAAAGTAGTAAGTTATTTAGGTCCTTACATAGGAAACGGTTAGTCTAGACTTTCTTGTGGACGTAGTAAGTTATTCTGCTACTAACACAGGAAACGGCTAGTCTCAACTTTCTTGTGAAAGTAGTAAGTTATTCAGGTCCTTACATAGGAAACAGCTAGTCTCGACTTTCTTGTGAAAGTAGTAAGTTATTCAGGTCCTTACATAGGAAACGGCTAGTCTCGACTTTATTGTGGAAGTAGTAAGTTATTCTGCTACTTACACAGGAAACGGCTAGTCTCGACTTTCTTGTGAAAGTAGTAAGTTATTCAGGTCCTTACATAGGAAACGGCTAATCTCGACTTTCTTGTGGAAGTAGTAAGTTATTCAGGTCCTTACATAGGAAACGGCTAGTCTCGACTTTCTTGTGAAAGTAGTAAGTTATTCAGGTCCTTACATAGGAAACGGCTAGTCTAGATTTTTATGTGAAAGTAGTAAGTTATTCAGATCCTTACATAGGAAACGGCTAGTCTCGATTTTTATGTGAAAGTAGTAAGTTATTTAGGTCCTTACATAGGAAACGGTTAGTCTAGACTTTCTTGTGGACGTAGTAAGTTATTCTGCTACTAACACAGGAAACGGCTAGTCTCAACTTTCTTGTGAAAGTAGTAAGTTATTCAGGTCCTTACATAGGAAACAGCTAGTCTCGACTTTCTTGTGAAAGTAGTAAGTTATTCAGGTCCTTACATAGGAAACGGCTAGTCTCGACTTTATTGTGGAAGTAGTAAGTTATTCTGCTACTTACACAGGAAACGGCTAGTCTCGACTTTCTTGTGGAAGTACTCCTTTGATTAATAAGTTCAAAATTCGGTATTGCTGGTGGTTAGGGAAAGGCCTGAATAATATTTTGATATACTAATAATCTTTAAATTAGTTTGGCACGACCTATTTGCGCGATTATTTAATTAATTATAGTATGCGGATCATTATAATTTATTAAAATGTTATTCAGTGGGGTGAAGGGCGGCCTTTTCTTTTCAAGGTACACAATTGTGTACCTTGACTGTTTTTTAATTGCAATTATTATTTTAGTTTATGGCAGCCACAGTAGCTTCTTTTAAGCCGCCGTGTGAATAATTATTTAGTTATAGCTACTTACGTAGGAAACGGCTAGTCTCGACTTTATTGTGGAAGTAGTAAGTTATTCTGCTACTTACACAGGAAACGGCTAGTCTCGACTTTCTTGTGAAAGTAGTAAGTTATTCAGGTCCTTACATAGGAAACGGCTAGTCTCGACATTCTTGTGGAAGTAGTAAGTTATTCTGCTACTTACACAGGAAACGGCTAGTCTCGACATTCTTGTGGAAGTAGTAAGTTATTCTGCTACTTACACAGGAAACGGCTAGTCTCGACTTTCTTGTGGAAGTAGTAAGTTATTCAAGTCCTTACATAGGAAACGGCTAGTCTCGACTTTCTTGTGGAAGTACTCCTTTGATTAATAAGTTCAAAATTCGGTATTGCTGGTGGTTAGGGAAAGGCCTGAATAATATTTTGATATACTAATAATCTTTAAATTAGTTTGGCACGACCTATTTGCGCGATTATTTAATTAATTATAGTATGCGGATCATTAAAATTTATTGAAATGTTATTCAGTGGGGTGAAGGGCGGCCTTTTCTTTTCAAGGTACACAATTGTGTACCTTGACTGTTTTTTAATTGCAATTATTATTTTAGTTTACGGCAGCCACAGTAGCTTCTTTTAAGCCGCCGTGTGAATAATTATTTAGTTATAGCTACTTACGTAGGAAACGGCTAGTCTCGACTTTATTTAGGAAGTAGTAAGTTATTCTGCTACTTACACAGGAAACGGCTAGTCTCGACTTTCTTGTGAAAGTAGTAAGTTATTCAGGTTCTTACATAGGAAACGGCTAGTCTCGACATTCTTGTGGAAGTAGTAAGTTATTCTGCTACTTACACAGGAAACGGCTAGTCTCGACTTTCTTGTGGAAGTAGTAAGTTATTCAAGTCCTTACATAGGAAACGGCTAGTCTCGACTTTCTTGTGGAAGTACTCCTTTGATTAATAAGTTCAAAATTCGGTATTGCTGGTGGTTAGGGAAAGGCCTGAATAATATTTTGATATACTAATAATCTTTAAATTAGTTTGGCACGACCTATTTGCGCGATTATTTAATTAATTATAGTATGCGGATCATTAGAACTTATTAAAATGTTATTCAGTGGGGTGAAGGGCGGCCTTTTCTTTTCAAGGTACACAATTGTGTACCTTGACTGTTTTTTAATTGCAATTATTATTTTAGTTTATGGCAGCCACAGTAGCTTCTTTTAAGCCGCCGTGTGAATAATTATTTAGTTATAGCTACTTACGTAGGAAACGGCTAGTCTCGACTTTATTGTGGAAGTAGTAAGTTATTCTGCTACTTACACAGGAAACGGCTAGTCTCGACTTTCTTGTGAAAGTAGTAAGTTATTCAGGTCCTTACTTAGGAAATGGCTAGTCTCGACTTTCTTGTGAAAGTAGTAAGTTATTCAGGTCCTTACATAGGAAACGGCTAGTCTCGATTTTTATGTGAAAGTAGTAAGTTATTTAGGTCCTTACATAGGAAACGGTTAGTCTAGACTTTCTTGTGGACGTAGTAAGTTATTCTGCTACTAACACAGGAAACGGCTAGTCTCAACTTTCTTGTGAAAGTAGTAAGTTATTCAGGTCCTTACATAGGAAACAGCTAGTCTCGACTTTCTTGTGAAAGTAGTAAGTTATTCAGGTCCTTACATAGGAAACGGCTAGTCTCGACTTTATTGTGGAAGTAGTAAGTTATTCTGCTACTTACACAGGAAACGGCTAGTCTCGACTTTCTTGTGGAAGTACTCCTTTGATTAATAAGTTCAAAATTCGGTATTGCTGGTGGTTAGGGAAAGGCCTGAATAATATTTTGATATACTAATAATCTTTAAATTAGTTTGGCACGACCTATTTGCGCGATTATTTAATTAATTATAGTATGCGGATCATTATAATTTATTAAAATGTTATTCAGTTGGGTGAAGGGCGGCCTTTTCTTTTCAAGGTACACAATTGTGTACCTTGACTGTTTTTTAATTGCAATTATTATTTTAGTTTATGGCAGCCACAGTAGCTTCTTTTAAGCCGCCGTGTGAATAATTATTTAGTTATAGCTACTTACGTAGGAAACGGCTAGTCTCGACTTTATTGTGGAAGTAGTAAGTTATTCTGCTACTTACACAGGAAACGGCTAGTCTCGACTTTCTTGTGAAAGTAGTAAGTTATTCAGGTCCTTACATAGGAAACGGCTAGTCTCGACATTCTTGTGGAAGTAGTAAGTTATTCTGCTACTTACACAGGAAACGGCTAGTCTCGACTTTCTTGTGGAAGTAGTAAGTTATTCAAGTCCTTACATAGGAAACGGCTAGTCTCGACTTTCTTGTGGAAGTACTCCTTTGATTAATAAGTTCAAAATTCGGTATTGCTGGTGGTTAGGGAAAGGCCTGAATAATATTTTGATATACTAATAATCTTTAAATTAGTTTGGCACGACCTATTTGCGCGATTATTTAATTAATTATAGTATGCGGATCATTAAAATTTATTAAAATGTTATTCAGTGGGGTGAAGGGCGGCCTTTTCTTTTCAAGGTACACAATTGTGTACCTTGACTGTTTTTTAATTGCAATTATTATTTTAGTTTACGGCAGCCACAGTAGCTTCTTTTAAGCCGCCGTGTGAATAATTATTTAGTTATAGCTACTTACGTAGGAAACGGCTAGTCTCGACTTTATTGTGGAAGTAGTAAGTTATTCTGCTACTTACACAGGAAACGGCTAGTCTCGACTTTCTTGTGAAAGTAGTAAGTTATTCAGGTTCTTACATAGGAAACGGCTAGTCTCGACATTCTTGTGGAAGTAGTAAGTTATTCTGCTACTTACACAGGAAACGGCTAGTCTCGACTTTCTTGTGGAAGTAGTAAGTTATTCAAGTCCTTACATAGGAAACGGCTAGTCTCGACTTTCTTGTGGAAGTACTCCTTTGATTAATAAGTTCAAAATTCGGTATAGCTGGTGGTTAGGGAAAGGCCTGATTAATATTTTGATATACTAATAATCTTTAAATTAGTTTGGCACGACCTATTTGCGCGATTATTTAATTAATTATAGTATGCGGATCATTATAATTTATTAAAATGTTATTCAGTGGGGTGAAGGGCGGCCTTTTCTTTTCAAGGTACACAATTGTGTACCTTGACTGTTTTTTAATTGCAATTATTATTTTAGTTTATGGCAGCCACAGTAGCTTCTTTTAAGCCGCCGTGTGAATAATTATTTAGTGATAGCTACTTACGTAGGAAACGGCTAGTCTCGACTTTCTTGTGAAAGCAGTAATTTATTCAGGTGCTTACACAGGAAACGGCTAATCTCGACTTTCTTGTGGAAGTAGTAAGTTATTCAGGTCCTTACATAGGAAACGGCTAGTCTCGACTTTCTTGTGAAAGTAGTAAGATATTCAAGTCCTTACATAGGAAACGGCTAGTCTCGACTTTCTTGTGAAAGTAGTAAGTTATTCAGGTCCTTACATAGGAAACGGCTAGTCTCGATTTTTATGTGAAAGTAATAAGTTATTTAGGTCCTTACATAGGAAACGGTTAGTCTCGACTTTCTTGTGGACGTAGTAAGTTATTCTGCTACTAACACAGGAAACGGCTAGTCTCAACTTTCTTGGGAAAGTAGTAAGTTATTCAGGTCCTTACATAGGAAACAGCTAGTCTCGACTTTCTTGTGAAAGTAGTAAGTTATTCAGGTCCTTACATAGGAAACGGCTAGTCTCGACTTTATTGTGGAAGTAGTAAGTTATTCTGCTACTTACACAGGAAACGGCTAGTCTCGACTTTCTTGTGAAAGTAGTAAGTTATTCAGGTCCTTACATAGGAAACGGCTAGTCTCGACTTTCTTGTGAAAGTAGTAAGTTACTCAGGTCCTTACATAGGAAACGGCTAGTCTCGACATTCTTGTGGAAGTAGTAAGTTATTCTGCTACTTACACAGGAAACGGCTAGTCTCGACTTTCTTGTGGAAGTAGTAAGTTATTTAAGTCCTTACATAGGAAACGGCTAGTCTCGACTTTCTTGTGGAAGTACTCCTTTGATTAATAAGTTCAAAATTCGGTATTGCTGGTGGTTAGGGAAAGGCCTGAATAATATTTTGATATACTAATAATCTTTAAATTAGTTTGGCACGACCTATTTGCGCGATTATTTAACTAATTATAGTATGCGGATCATTAGAACATATTAAAATGTTATTCAGTGGGGTGAAGGGCGGCCTTTTCTTTTCAAGGTACACAATTGTGTACCTTGACTGTTTTTTAATTGCAATTATTATTTTAGTTTATGGCATCCACAGTAGCTTCTTTTAAGCCGCCGTGTGAATAATTATTTAGTTATAGCTACTTACGTAGGAAACGGCTAGTCTCGACTTTAATGTGGAAGTAGTAAGTTATTCTGCTACTTACACAGGAAACGGCTAGTCTCGACTTTCTTGTGAAAGTAGTAAGTTATTCAGGTCCTTACTTAGGAAATGGCTAGTCTCGACTTTCTTGTGAAAGTAGTAAGTTATTCAGGTCCTTACATAGGAAACGGCTAGTCTCGATTTTTATGTGAAAGTAGTAAGTTATTTAGGTCCTTACATAGGAAACGGTTAGTCTAGACTTTCTTGTGGACGTAGTAAGTTATTCTGCTACTAACACAGGAAACGGCTAGTCTCAACTTTCTTGTGAAAGTAGTAAGTTATTCAGGTCCTTACATAGGAAACAGCTAGTCTCGACTTTCTTGTGAAAGTAGTAAGTTATTCAGGTCCTTACATAGGAAACGGCTAGTCTCGACTTTATTGTGGAAGTAGTAAGTTATTCTGCTACTTACACAGGAAACGGCTAGTCTCGACTTTCTTGTGAAAGTAGTAAGTTATTCAGGTCCTTACATAGGAAACGGCTAGTCTCGATTTTTATGTGAAAGTAGTAAGTTATTTAGGTCCTTACATAGGAAACGGTTAGTCTCGACTTTCTTGTGGACGTAGTAAGTTATTCTGCTACTAACACAGGAAACGGCTAGTCTCAACTTTCTTTTGAAAGTAGTAAGTTATTCAGGTCCTTACATAGGAAACAGCTAGTCTCGACTTTCTTGTGAAAGTAGTAAGTTATTCAGGTCCTTACATAGGAAACGGCTAGTCTCGACTTTATTGTGGAAGTAGTAAGTTATTCTGCTACTTACACAGGAAACGGCTAGTCTCAACTTTCTTGCGAAAGTAGTAAGTTATTCAGGTCCTTACATAGGAAACAGCTAGTCTCGACTTTCTTGTGAAAGTAGTAAGTTATTCAGGTCCTTACATAGGAAACGGCTAGTCTCGACTTTATTGTGGAAGTAGTAAGTTATTCTGCTACTTACACAGGAAACGGCTAGTCTCGACTTTCTTGTGAAAGTAGTAAGTTATTCAGGTCCTTACATAGGAAACGGCTAGTCTCGACTTTCTTGTGGAAGTACTCCTTTGATTAATAAGTTCAAAATTCGGTATTGCTGGTGGTTAGGGAAAGGCCTGAATAATATTTTGATATACTAATAATCTTTAAATTAGTTTGGCACGACCTATTTGCGCGATTATTAAACTAATTATAGTATGCGGATCATTATAATTTATTAAAATGTTATTCAGAGGGGTGAATGGCGGCCTTTTCTTTTCAAGGTACACAATTGTGTACCTTGACTGTTTTTTAATTGCAATTATTATTTTAGTTTATGGCAGCCACAGTAGCTTCTTTTAAGCCGCCGTGTGAATAATTTATTAGGTATAGCTACTTACGTAGGAAACGGCTAGTCTCGACTTTATTGTGGAAGTAGTAAGTTATTCTGCTACTAACATAGGAAACGGCTAGTCTCAACTTTCTTGTGAAAGTAGTAAGTTATTCAGGTCCTTACATAGGAAACGGCTAGTCTCGACTTTCTAGTGAAAGTAGTAAGTTATTCAGGTCCTTACATAGGAAACGGCTAGTCTCGACTTTCTTGTGAAAGTAGTAAGTTATTCAGGTCCTTACATAGGAAACGGCTAGTCTCGATTTTTATGTGAAAGTAGTAAGTTATTTAGGTCCTTACATAGGAAACGGTTAGTCTCGACTTTCTTGTGGACGTAGTAAGTTATTCTGCTACTAACATAGGAAACGGCTAGTCTCAACTTTCTTGTGAAAGTAGTAAGTTATTCAGGTCCTTACATAGGAAACAGCTAGTCTCGACTTTCTTGTGAAAGTAGTAAGTTATTCAGGTCCTTACATAGGAAACGGCTAGTCTCGACTTTATTGTGGAAGTAGTAAGTTATTCTGCTACTTACACAGGAAACGGCTAGTCTCGACTTTCTTGTGGAAGTACTCCTTTGATTAATAAGTTCAAAATTCGGTATTGCTGGTGGTTAGGGAAAGGCCTGAATAATATTTTGATATACTAATAATCTTTAAATTAGTTTGGCACGACCTATTTGCGCGATTATTTAATTAATTATAGTATGCGGTTCATTATAATTTATTAAAATGTTATTCAGTGGGGTGAAGGGCGGCCTTTTCTTTTCAAGGTACACAATTGTGTACCTTGACTGTTTTTTAATTGCAATTATTATTTTAGTTTATGGCAGCCACAGTAGCTTCTTTTAAGCCGCCGTGTGAATAATTATTTAGTTATAGCTACTTACGTAGGAAACGGCTAGTCTCGACTTTCTTGTGAAAGTAGTAATTTAGTCAGGTGCTTACACAGGAAACGGCTAGTCTCGACTTTCTTGTGAAAGTAGTAATTTAGTCAGGTCCTTACATAGGAAACAGCTAGTCTCGATTTTCTTGAGAAAGTAGTAAGTTATTCTGCTACTTACACAGGAAACGGCTAGTCTCGACTTTCTTGTGAAAGTAGTAATTTATTCAGGTGCTTACACAGGAAACGGCTAATCTCGACTTTCTTGTGGAAGTAGTAAGTTATTCAGGTCCTTACATAGGAAACGGCTAGTCTCGACTTTCTTGTGAAAGTAGTAAGATATTCAAGTCCTTACATAGGAAACGGCTAGTCTCGACTGTCTTGTGAAAGTAGTAAGTTATTCAGGTCCTTACATAGGAAACGGCTAGTCTAGATTTTTATGTGAAAGTAGTAAGTTATTTAGGTCCTTACATAGGAAACGGTTAGTCTCGACTTTCTTGTGGACGTAGTAAGTTATTCTGCTACTAACACAGGAAACGGCTAGTCTCAACTTTCTTGTGAAAGTAGTAAGTTATTCAGGTCCTTACATAGGAAACAGCTAGTCTCGACTTCCTTGTGAAAGTAGTAAGTTATTCTGCTACTTACACAGGAAACGGCTAGTCTCGACTTTCTTGTGAAAGTAGTAAGTTATTCAGGTCCTTACATAGGAAACGGCTAGTCTCGACATTCTTGTGGAAGTAGTAAGTTATTCTGCTACTTACACAGGAAACGGCTAGTCTCGACTTTCTTGTGGAAGTAGTAAGTTATTTAAGTCCTTACATAGGAAACGGCTAGTCTCGACTTTCTTGTGGTAGTACTCCTTTGATTAATAAGTTCAAAATTCGGTATTGCTGGTGGTTAGGGAAAGGCCTGAATAATATTTTGATATACTAATAATCTTTAAATTAGTTTGGCACGACCTATTTGCGCGATTATTTAATTATTTATAGTATGCGGATCATTATAATTTATTAAAATGTTATTCAGTGGGGTGAAGGGCGGCCTTTTCTTTTCAAGGTACACAATTGTGTACCTTGACTGTTTTTTAATTGCAATTATTATTTTAGTTTATGGCAGCCACAGTAGCTTCTTTTAAGCCGCTGTGTGAATAATTATTTAGTTATAGCTATTTACGTAGGAAACGGCTAGTCTCGACTTTCTTGTGAAAGTAGTAATTTAGTCAGGTGCTTACACAGGAAACGGCTAGTCTCGACTTTCTTTTGAAAGTAGTAATTTAGTCAGGTCCTTACATAGGAAACAGCTAGTCTCGACTTTCTTGTGAAAGTAGTAAGTTATTCAGGTCCTTACATAGGAAACGGCTAGTCTCGACTTTATTGTGGAAGTAGTAAGTTATTCTGCTACTTACACAGGAAACGGCTAGTCTCGACTTTCTTGTGAAAGTAGTAAGTTATTCAGGTCCTTACATAGGAAACGGCTAGTCTCGACTTTCTTGTGAAAGTAGTAAGTTATTCAGGTCCTTACATAGGAAACGGCTAGTCTCGACATTCTTGTGGAAGTAGTAAGTTATTCTGCTACTTACACAGGAAACGGCTAGTCTCGACTTTCTTGTGGAAGTAGTAAGTTATTCAAGTCCTTACATAGGAAACGGCTAGTCTCGACTTTCTTGTGGAAGTACTCCTTTGATTAATAAGTTCAAAATTCGGTATTGCTGGTGGTTAGGGAAAGGCCTGAATAATATTTTGATATACTAATAATCTTTAAATTAGTTTGGCACGACCTATTTGCGCGACTATTTAATTAATTATAGTATGCGGATCATTATAATTTATTAAAATGTTATTCAGTGGGGTGAAGGGCGGCCTTTTCTTTTCAAGGTACACAATTGTGTACCTTGACTGTTTTTTAATTGCAATTATTATTTTAGTTTATGGCAGCCACAGTAGCTTCTTTTAAGCCGCCGTGTGAATAATTATTTAGTGATAGCTACTTACGTAGGAAACGGCTAGTCTCGACTTTCTTGTGAAAGCAGTAATTTATTCAGGTGCTTACACAGGAAACGGCTAATCTCGACTTTCTTGTGGAAGTAGTAAGTTATTCAGGTCCTTACATAGGAAACGGCTAGTCTCGACTTTCTTGTGAAAGTAGTAAGATATTCAAGTCCTTACATAGGAAACGGCTAGTCTCGACTTTCTTGTGAAAGTAGTAAGTTATTCAGGTCCTTACATAGGAAACGGCTAGTCTCGATTTTTATGTGAAAGTAGTAAGTTATTTAGGTCCTTACATAGGAAACGGTTAGTCTCGACTTTCTTGTGGACGTAGTAAGTTATTCTGCTACTAACACAGGAAACGGCTAGTCTCAACTTTCTTGGGAAAGTAGTAAGTTATTCAGGTCCTTACATAGGAAACAGCTAGTCTCGACTTTCTTGTGAAAGTAGTAAGTTATTCAGGTCCTTACATAGGAAACGGCTAGTCTCGACTTTATTGTGGAAGTAGTAAGTTATTCTGCTACTTACACAGGAAACGGCTAGTCTCGACTTTCTTGTGAAAGTAGTAAGTTATTCAGGTCCTTACTTAGGAAACGGCTAGTCTCGACTTTCTTGTGAAAGTAGTAAGTTACTCAGGTCCTTACATAGGAAACGGCTAGTCTCGACATTCTTGTGGAAGTAGTAAGTTATTCTGCTACTTACACAGGAAACGGCTAGTCTCGACTTTCTTGTGGAAGTAGTAAGTTATTTAAGTCCTTACATAGGAAACGGCTAGTCTCGACTTTCTTGTGGAAGTACTCCTTTGATTAATAAGTTCAAAATTCGGTATTGCTGGTGGTTAGGGAAAGGCCTGAATAATATTTTGATATACTAATAATCTTTAAATTAGTTTGGCACGACCTATTTGCGCGATTATTTAACTAATTATAGTATGCGGATCATTAGAACTTATTAAAATGTTATTCAGTGGGGTGAAGGGCGGCCTTTTCTTTTCAAGGTACACAATTGTGTACCTTGACTGTTTTTTAATTGCAATTATTATTTTAGTTTATGGCAGCCACAGTAGCTTCTTTTAAGCCGCCGTGTGAATAATTATTTAGTTATAGCTACTTACGTAGGAAACGGCTAGTCTCGACTTTATTGTGGAAGTAGTAAGTTATTCTGCTACTTACACAGGAAACGGCTAGTCTCGACTTTCTTGTGAAAGTAGTAAGTTATTCAGGTCCTTACTTAGGAAATGGCTAGTCTCGACTTTCTTGTGAAAGTAGTAAGTTATTCAGGTCCTTACATAGGAAACGGCTAGTCTCGACTTTATTGTGGAAGTAGTAAGTTATTCTGCTATTTACACAGGAAACGGCTAGTCTCGACTTTCTTGTGAAAGTAGTAAGTTATTCAGGTCCTTACATAGGAAACGGCTAGTCTCGATTTTTATGTGAAAGTAGTAAGTTATTTAGGTCCTTACATAGGAAACGGCTAGTCTCAACTTTCTTGTGAAAGTAGTAAGTTATTCAGGTCCTTACATATGAAACAGCTAGTCTCGACTTTCTTGTGAATGTAGTAAGTTATTCAGGTCCTTACATAGGAAACGGCTAGTCTCGACTTTATTGTGGAAGTAGTAAGTTGTTCTGCTACTTACACAGGAAACGGCTAGTCTCGACTTTCTTGTGAAAGTAGTAAGTTATTCAGGTCCTTACTTAGGAAATGGCTAGTCTCGACTTTCTTGTGAAAGTAGTAAGTTATTCAGGTCCTTACATAGGAAACGGCTAGTCTCGACTTTCTTGTGAAAGTAGTAAGTTATTCAGGTCCTTACATAGGAAACGGCTAGTCTCGATATTCTTGTGGAAGTAGTAAGTTATTCTGCTACTTACACAGGAAACGGCTAGTCTCGACTTTCTTGTGGAAGTAGTAAGTTATTCAAGTCTTTACATAGGAAACGGCTAGTCTCGACTTTCTTGTGAAAGTAGTAAGTTATTCAGGTCCTTACATAGAAAACGGCTAGTCTCGACTTTCTTGTGAAAGTAGTAAGTTATTCAGGTCCTTACATAGGAAACGGCTAGTCTCGACATTCTTGTGGAAGTAGTAAGTTATTCTGCTACTTACACAGGAAACGGCTAGTCTCGACTTTCTTGTGGAAGTAGTAAGTTATTTAAGTCCTTATATAGGAAACGGCTAGTCTCGACTTTCTAGTGAAAGTAGTAAGTTATTCAGGTCCTTACATAGCAAACGGCTAGTCTCGACTTTCTTGTGAAAGTAGTAAGTTATTCAGGTCCTTACATAGGAAACGGCTAGTCTCGACTTTCTTGTGAAAGTAGTAAGTTATTCAGGTTCTTACATAGGAAACGGCTAGTCTCGACATTCTTGTGGAAGTAGTAAGTTATTCTGCTACTTACACAGGAAACGGCTAGTCTCGACTTTCTTGTGGAAGTAGTAAGATATTCAAGTCCTTACATAGGAAACGGCTAGTCTCGACTTTCTTGTGAAAGTAGTAAGTTATTCAGGTCCTTACATAGCAAACGGTTAGTCTCGACTTTCTTGTGAAAGTAGTAAGTTATTCAGGTCCTTACATAGGAAACGGCTAGTCTCGACTTTCTTGTGAAAGTAGTAAGTTATTCAGGTCCTTACATAGGAAACGGCTAGTCTCGACATTCTTGTGGAAGTAGTAAGTTGTTCTGCTACTTACACAGGAAACGGCTAGTCTCGACTTTCTTGTGAAAGTAGTAAGTTATTCAGGTCCTTACTTAGTAATTGGCTAGTCTCGACTTTCTTGTGAAAGTAGTAAGTTATTCAGGTCCTTACATAGCAAACGGTTAGTCTCGACTTTCTTGTGAAAGTAGTAAGTTATTCAGGTCCTTACATAGGAAACGGCTAGTCTCGATTTTTATGTGAAAGTAGTAAGTTATTTAGGTCCTTACATAGGAAACGGTTAGTCTCGACTTTCTTGTGGACGTAGTAAGTTATTCTGCTACTAACACAGGAAACGGCTAGTCTCAACTTTCTTGTGAAAGTAGTAAGTTATTCAGGTCCTTACATAGGAAACAGCTAGTCTCGACTTGCTTGTGAAAGTAGTAAGTTATTCAGGTCCTCACATAGGAAACGGCTAGTCTCGACTTTATTGTGGAAATAGTAAGTTGTTCTGCTACTTACACAGGAAACGGCTAGTCTCGACTTTCTTGTGAAAGTAGTAAGTTATTCAGGTCCTTACTTAGTAATTGGCTAGTCTCGACTTTCTTGTGAAAGTAGTAAGTTATTCAGGTCCTTACATAGGAAACGGCTAGTCTCGACATTCTTGTGGAAGTAGTAAGTTATTCTGCTACTTACACAGGAAACGGCTAGTCTCGACTTTCTTGTGGAAGTAGTAAGTTATTCAAGTTCTTACATAGGAAACGGCTAGTCTCGACTTTCTTGTGGAAGTACTCCTTTGATTAATAAGTTCAAAATTCGGTATTGCCGGTGGTTAGGGAAAGGCCTGAATAATATTTTGATATACTAATAATCTTTAAATTAGTTTGGCACGACCTATTTGCGCGATTATTTAATTAATTATAGTATGCGGATCATTATAATTTATTAAAATGTTATTCAGTGGGGTGAAGGGCGGCCTTTTCTTTTCAAGGTACACAATTGTGTACCTTGACTGTTTTTTAATTGCAATTATTATTTTAGTTTATGGCAGCCAGTAGCTTCTTTTAAGCCGCCGTGTGAATAATTATTTAGTGATAGCTACTTACGTAGGAAACGGCTAGTCTCGACTTTCTTGTGAAAGTTGTAATTTAGTCAGGTCCTTACATAGGAAACAGCTAGTCTCGACCTTTTTGTGAAAGTAGTAAGTTATTCAGGTCCTTACATAGGAAACGGCTAGTCTTGACTTTATTGTGGAAGTAGTAAGTTATTCTGCTACTTACACAGGAAACGGCTAGTCTCGACTTTCTTGTGAAAGTAGTAAGTTATTCAGGTCCTTACATAGGAAACGGCTAGTCTCGACTTTCTTGTGAAAGTAGTAAGTTATTCAGGTCCTTACATAGGAAACGGCTAGTCTCGACATTCTTGTGGAAGTAGTAAGTTATTCTGCTACTTACACAGGAAACGGCTAGTCTCGACTTTCTTGTGGAAGTAGTAAGTTATTTAAGTCCTTATATAGGAAACGGCTAGTCTCGACTTTCTAGTGAAAGTAGTAAGTTATTTAGGTCCTTACATAGGAAACGGCTAGTCTCGACTTTCTTGTGAAAGTAGTAAGATATTCAAGCTCTTACATAGGAAACGGCTAGTCTCGACTTTCTTGTGAA
Source organism: Malthinus flaveolus (assembly GCA_950108345.1). Taxonomy (NCBI): domain Eukaryota; kingdom Metazoa; phylum Arthropoda; class Insecta; order Coleoptera; family Cantharidae; genus Malthinus; species Malthinus flaveolus. The sequence goes on from OX467285.1 coordinate 68,000,751, forward strand.
AGTAGTAAGTTATTCAGGTCCTTACATAGGAAACGGCTAGTCTCGACTTTCTTGTGAAAGTAGTAAGTTATTCAGGTCCTTACATAGGAAACGGCTAGTCTCGACTTTCTTGTGAAAGTAGTAAGTTATTCAGGTCCTTACATAGGAAACGGCTAGTCTCGACTTTCTTGTGAAAGTAGTAAGTTATTCAGGTCCTTACATAGGAAACGGCTAGTCTCGACATTCTTGTGGAAGTAGTAAGTTATTCTGCTACTTACACAGGAAACGGCTAGTCTCGACTTTCTTGTGGAAGTAGTAAGTTATTTAAGTCCTTATATAGGAAACGGCTAGTCTCGACTTTCTAGTGAAAGTAGTAAGTTATTCAGGTCCTTACATAGGAAACGGCTAGTCTCGACTTTCTTGTGAAAGTAGTAAGTTATTCAGGTTCTTACATAGGAAACGGCTAGTCTCGACATTCTTGTGGAAGTAGTAAGTTATTCTGCTACTTACACAGGAAACGGCTAGTCTCGACTTTCTTGTGAAAGTCGTAAGTTATTCAGGTCCTTACATAGGAAACGGCTAGTCTCGACTTTCTTGTGAAAGTAGTAAGTTATTCAGGTTCTTACATAGGAAACGGCTAGTCTCGACATTCTTGTGGAAGTAGTAAGATATTCTGCTACTTACACAGGAAACGGCTAGTCTCGACTTTCTTGTAAAAGTAGTAAGTTATTCAGGTTCTTACATAGGAAACGGCTAGTCTCGACATTCTTGTGGAAGTAGTAAGTTATTCTGCTACTTACACAGGAAACGGCTAGTCTCGACTTTCTTGTGGAAGTAGTAAGTTATTCAAGTCCTTACATAGGAAACGGCTAGTCTCGACTTTCTTGTGGAAGTACTCCTTTGATTAATAAGTTCAAAATTCGGTATAGCTGGTGGTTAGGGAAAGCCCTGATTAATATTTTGATATACTAATAATCTTTAAATTAGTTTGGCACGACCTATTTGCGCGATTATTTAATTAATTATAGTATGCGGATCATTATAATTTATTAAAATGTTATTCAGTGGGGTGAAGGGCGGCCTTTTCTTTTCAAGGTACACAATTGTGTACCTTGACTGTTTTTTAATTGCAATTATTATTTTAGTTTATGGCAGCCACTGTAGCTTCTTTTAAGCCGCCGTGTGAATAATTATTTAGTGATAGCTACTTACGTAGGAAACGGCTAGTCTCGACTTTCTTGTGAAAGCAGTAATTTATTCAGGTGCTTACACAGGAAACGGCTAATCTCGACTCTCTTGTGGAAGTAGTAAGTTATTCAGGTCCTTACATAGGAAACGGCTAGTCTCGACTTTCTTGTGAAAGTAGTAAGATATTCAAGTCCTTACATAGGAAACGGCTAGTCTCGACTTTCTTGTGAAAGTAGTAAGTTATTCAGGTCCTTACATAGGAAACGGCTAGTCTCGATTTTTATGTGAAAGTAGTAAGTTATTTAGGTCCTTACATAGGAAACGGTTAGTCTCGACTTTCTTGTGGACGTAGTAAGTTATTCTGCTACTAACACAGGAAACGGCTAGTCTCAACTTTCTTGTGAAAGTAGTAAGTTATTCAGGTCCTTACATAGGAAACAGCTAGTCTCGACTTTCTTGTATAAGTAGTAAGTTATTCAGCTCCTTACATAGGAAACGGCTAGTCTCGACTTTCTTGTAAAAGTAGTAAGTTATTCTGCTACTTACTCAGGAAGCGGCTAGTTTCGACTTTCTTGTGGAAGTAGTAAGTTATTCAGCTCCTTACATAGGAAACGGCTGGTCTCGACTTTCTTGTATAAGTAGTAAGTTATTCTGCTACTTACACAGGAAACGGCTAGTCTCGACTTTCTTGTGAAGGTAGTAAGTTATTCAGCTCCTTACATAGGAAACGGCTAGTCTCGACTTTCTTGTGAAAGTAGTAAGTTATTCAGGTGCTTACATAGGAAACGGCTAGTCTCGACTTTCTTGTATAAGTAGTAAGTTATTCTGCTACTTACACAGGAAACGGCTAGTCTCGACTTTCTTGTGAAGGTAGTAAGTTATTCAGCTCCTTACATAGGAAACGGCTAGTCTCGACTTTCTTGTATAAGTAGTAAGTTATTCAGCTCCTTACATAGGAAACGGCTAGTCTCGACTTTCTTGTGAAAGTAGTAAATTATTCTGCTACTTTCACAGGAAACGGCTAGTCTCGACTTTCTTGTGAAAGTAGTAAGTTATTCAGGTCCTTACATAGGAAACGGCTAGTCTCGACTTTCTTGTGAAAGTAGTAAGTTATTCAGGTGCTTAGATAAGAAACGGCTAGTCAGGACTTTCTTGGGAAAGTAGTAAGTTATTCTGGTTCTTACATAAGAAACGGCTAGTTTCGACTTTCTTGTGAAAGTAGTAAGTTTGTCAGGTGCTTACATAGGAAACGGCTAGTCTAGACATTCTTGTGGAAGTAGTAAGCTATTCTGCTACTTTCACAGGAAACGGCTAGTCTCGACTTTTTTGTGAAATTGGTAAGTTATTCAGCTCCTTACATAGGTAACGGCTAGTCTCGACTTTCTTGTGAAAGTAGTAAGTTATTCAGGTGCTTAGATAGGAAACGGCTAGTCTCGACTTTCTTGGGAAAGTAGTAAGTTATTCTGCTACTTACATAGGAAACGGCTAGTATCGACTTTCTTGTATAAGTAGTAAGTTATTCTGCTACTTACACAGGAATCGGCTAGTCTCGACTTTCTTGTGGAAGTAGTAAGTTATTCTGCTACTTACATAGGAAACGGCTAGTCTCGACTTTCTTGTGGAAGTAGTAAGTTATTCTGCTACTTTCACAGGAAACGGCTAGTTTCGACTTTCTTGTGGAAGTAGTAAGTTATTCTGCTACTTACATAGGAAACGGCTAGTCTCGACTTTCTTGTATAAGTAGTAAGTTATTCTGCTACTTACACAGGAATCGGCTAGTCTCGACTTTCTTGTGGAAGTAGTAAGTTATTCTGCTACTTACATAGGAAACGGCTAGTCTCGACTTTCTTGTGGAAGTAGTAAGTTATTCTGCTACTTACATAGGAAACGGCTAGTCTCGACTTTCTTGTATAAGTAGTAAGTTATTCTGCTACTTACACAGGAATCGGCTAGTCTCGACTTTCTTGAGAAAGTAGTAAGTTATTCAGCTTCTTACATAGGAAACGGCTAGTCCCGACTTTCTTGGGAAAGTAGTAAGTTTGTCAGGTGCTTACATAGGAAACGGCTAGTCTCGACTTTCTTGAGAAAGTAGTAAGTTATTCAGGTCCTTACATAGGAAACGGCTAGTCTCGACTTTCTTGTGGAAGTAGTAAGTTATTCAGCTCCTTACATAGGAAACGGCTAGTCTCGACTTTCTTGTATAAGAAGTAAGTTATTCTGCTACTTACACAGAAAACGGCTAGTCTCGACTTTCTTGTGAAGGTAGTAAGTTATTCAGCTCCTTACATACGGAAACGGCTAGTTTCGACTTTCTTGTGAAAGTAGTAAGTTATTCAGGTGCTTAGATAGGAAACGGCTAGTCTCGACTTTCTTGGGAAAGTAGTAAGTTCGTCAGGTGCTTACATAGCAAACGGCTAGTCTAGACATTCTTGTGGAAGTAGTAAGTTATTCTGCTACTTTCACAGGAAACGGCTAGTCTCGACTTTCTTGTGAAAGTAGTAAGTTATTCAGCTTCTTACATAGGAAACGGCTAGTCTCGACTTTCTTGTGAAAGTAGTAAGTTATTCTGCTACTTACACAGGAAACGGCTAGTTTCGACTTTCTTGTGGAAGTAGTAAGTTATTCTGCTACTTACATAGGAAACGGCTAGTCTCGACTTTCTTGTATAAGTAGTAAGTTATTCTGCTACTTACAAAGGAAACGGCTAGTCTCGACTTTCTTGTGAAAGTAGTAAGTTATTCTGCTACTTACACAGGAAACGGCTAGTTTCGACTTTCTTGTGGAAGTAGTAAGTTATTCTGCTACTTACATAGGAAACGGCTAGTCTCGACTTTCTTGTATAAGTAGTAAGTTATTCTGCTACTTACACAGGAATCGGCTAGTCTCGACTTTCTTGTGAAAGTAGTAAGTTATTCTGCTACTTACACAGGAAACGGCTAGTTTCGACTTTCTTGTGGAAGTAGTAAGTTATTCTGCTACTTACAGAGGAAACGGCTAGTCTCGACTTTCGTGTGAAAGTAGTAAGTTATTCTGCTACTTACTCAGGAAACGGCTAGTTTCGACTTTCTTGTGGAAGTAGTAAGTTATTCTGCTCCTTACATAGGAAACGGCTAGTCTCGACTTTCGTGTGAAAGTAGTTAGTTATTCTGCTACTTACTCAGGAAACGGCTAGTTTCGACTTTCTTGTGGAAGTAGTAAGTTATTCAGCTCCTTACATAGGAAACGGCTAGTCTCGACTTTCTTGTATAAGTAGTAAGTTATTCTGCTACTTACACAGGAATCGGCTAGTCTCGACTTTCTTGTGGAAGTAGTAAGTTATTCTGCTACTTACATAGGAAACGGCTAGTCTCGACTTTCTTGTGGAAGTAGTAAGTTATTCTGCTACTTACATAGGAAACGGCTAGTCTCGACTTTCTTGTATAAGTAGTAAGTTATTCTGCTACTTACACAGGAATCGGCTAGTCTCGACTTTCTTGTGGAAGTAGTAAGTTATTCTGCTACTTACATAGGAAACGGCTAGTCTCGACTTTCTTGTGGAAGTAGTAAGTTATTCTGCTACTTACATAGGAAACGGCTAGTCTCGACTTTCTTGTGGAAGTAGTAAGTTATTCAGCTTCTTACATAGGAAACGGCTAGTCCCGACTTTCTTGGGAAAGTAGTAAGTTTGTCAGGTGCTTACATAGGAAACGGCTAGTCTCGACTTTCTTGAGAAAGTAGTAAGTTATTCAGGTCCTTACATAGGAAACGGCTAGTCTCGACTTTCTTGTGGAAGTAGTAAGTTATTCAGCTCCTTACATAGGAAACGGCTAGTCTCGACTTTCTTGTATAAGTAGTAAGTTATTCTGCTACTTACACAGGAAACGGCTAGTCTCGACTTTCTTGTATAAGTAGTAAGTTATTCTGCTACTTACACAGGAATCGGCTAGTCTCGACTTTCTTGTGGAAGTAGTAAGTTATTCTGCTACTTACATAGGAAACGGCTAGTCTCGACTTTCTTGTGGAAGTAATAAGTTATTCTGCTACTTACACAGGAAACGGCTAGTCTCGACTTTCTTGTATAAGTAGTAAGTTATTCTGCTACTTACACAGGAATCGGCTAGTCTCGACTTTCTTGTGAAAGTAGTAAGTTATTCTGCTCCTTACATAGGAAACGGCTAGTCTCGACTTTCGTGTGAAAGTAGTAAGTTATTCTGCTACTTACTCAGGAAACGGCTAGTTTCGACTTTCTTGTGGAAGTAGTAAGTTATTCAGCTCCTTACATAGGAAACGGCTAGTCTCGACTTTCTTGTATAAGTAGTAAGTTATTCTGCTACTTACACAGGAAACGGCTAGTCTCGACTTTCTTGTGGAGGTAGTAAGTTATTCAGCTCCTTACATACGGAAACGGCTAGTTTCGACTTTCTTGTGGAAGTAGTAAGTTATTCAGCTCCTTACATAGGAAACGGCTAGTCTCGACTTTCTTGTATAAGTAGTAAGTTATTCTGCTACTTACACAGGAATCGGCTAGTCTCGACTTTCTTGTGGAAGTAGTAAGTTATTCTGCTACTTACATAGGAAACGGCTAGTCTCGACTTTCTTGTGGAAGTAGTAAGTTATTCTGCTACTTACATAGGAAACGGCTAGTCTCGACTTTCTTGTATAAGTAGTAAGTTATTCTGCTACTTACACAGGAATCGGCTAGTCTCGACTTTCTTGAGAAAGTAGTAAGTTATTCAGCTTCTTACATAGGAAACGGCTAGTTCCGACTTTCTTGGGAAAGTAGTAAGTTTGTCAGGTGCTTACATAGGAAACGGCTAGTCTCGACTTTCTTGAGAAAGTAGTAAGTTATTCAGGTCCTTACATAGGAAACGGCTAGTCTCGACTTTCTTGTGGAAGTAGTAAGTTATTCAGCTCCTTACATAGGAAACGGCTAGTCTCGACTTTCTTGTATAAGTAGTAAGTTATTCTGCTACTTACACAGGAAACGGCTAGTCTCGACTTTCTTGTGGAGGTAGTAAGTTATTCAGCTCCTTACATACGGAAACGGCTAGTTTCGACTTTCTTGTGAAAGTAGTAAGTTATTCAGGTGCTTAGATAGGAAACGGCTAGTCTCGACTTTCTTGGGAAAGTAGTAAGTTTGTCAGGTGCTTACATAGCAAACGGCTAGTCTAGACATTCTTGTGAAAGTAGTAAGTTATTCTGCTACTTTCACAGGAAACGGCTAGTCTCGACTTTCTTGTGAAAGTAATAAGTTATTCAGCTTCTTACATAGGAAACGGCTAGTCTCGACTTTCTTGTGAAAGTAGTAAGTTATTCTGCTACTTACACAGGAAACGGCTAGTTTCGACTTTCTTGTGGAAGTAGTAAGTTATTCTGCTACTTACATAGGAAACGGCTAGTCTCGACTTTCTTGTATAAGTAGTAAGTTATTCTGCTACTTACACAGGAAACGGCTAGTCTCGACTTTGTTGTGAAAGTAGTAAGTTATTCTGCTACTTACACAGGAAACGGCTAGTTTCGACTTTCTTGTGAAAGTAGTAAGTTATTCTGCTACTTACATAGGAAACGGCTAGTCTCGACTTTCTTGTATAAGTAGTAAGTTATTCTGCTACTTACACAGGAATTGGCTAGTCTCGACTTTCTTGTGAAAGTAGTAAGTTATTCTGCTACTTACACTGGAAACGGCTAGTTTCGACTTTCTTGTGGAAGTAGTAAGTTATTCTGTTACTTACAGAGGAAACGGCTAGTCTCGACTTTCTTGTATAAGTAGTAAGTTATTCAGCTCCTTACATAGGAAACGGCTAGTCTCGACTTTCTTGTGAAAGTAGTAAGTTATTCTGCTACTTACTCAGGAAACGGCTAGTTTCGACTTTCTTGTGGAAGTAGTAAGTTATTCAGCTCCTTACATAGGAAACGGCTAGTCTCGACTTTCTTGTATAAGTAGTAAGTTATTCTGCTACTTACACAGGAAACGGCTAGTCTCGACTTTCTTGTGAAGGTAGTAAGTTATTCAGCTCCTTACATAGGAAACGGCTAGTCTCGACTTTCTTGTGAAAGTAACAAGTTATTTAGGTGCTTACATAGGAAACGGCTAGTCTCGACTTTCTTGTATAAGTAGTAAGTTATTCTGCTACTTACACAGGAAACGGCTAGTCTCGACTTTCTTGTGAAGGTAGTAAGTTATTCAGCTCCTTACATAGGAAACGGCTAGTCTCGACTTTCTTGTATAAGTAGTAAGTTATTCAGCTCCTTACATAGGAAACGGCTAATCTCGACTTTCTTGTGAAAGTAGTAAATTATTCTGCTACTTTCACAGGAAACGGCTAGTCTCGACTTTCTTGTGAAAGTAGTAAGTTATTCAGGTCCTTACATAGGAAACGGCTAGTCTCGACTTTCTTGTGAAAGTAGTAAGTTATTCAGGTGCTTAGATAAGAAACGGCTAGTCAGGACTTTCTTGGGAAAGTAGTAAGTTATTCTGGTCCTTACATAAGAAACGGCTAGTTTCGACTTTCTTGTGAAAGTAGTAAGTTTGTCAGGTGCTTACATAGGAAACGGCTAGTCTAGACATTCTTGTGGAAGTAGTAAATTATTCTGCTACTTTCACAGGAAACGGCTAGTCTCGACTTTTTTGTGAAAGTAGTAAGTTATTCAGCTCCTTACATAGGTAACGGCTAGTCTCGACTTTCTTGTGAAAGTAGTAAGTTATTCAGGTGCTTAGATAGGAAACGGCTAGTCTCGACTTTCTTGGGAAAGTAGTAAGTTTGTCAGGGGCTTACATAGGAAACGGCTAGTCTCGACTTTCTTGTATAAGTAGTAAGTTATTCTGCTACTTACACAGGAATTGGCTAGTCTCGACTTTCTTGTGAAAGTAGTAAGTTATTCTGCTACTTACACAGGAAACGGCTAGTTTCGACTTTCTTGTGGAAGTAGTAAGTTATTCTGCTACTTACAGAGGAAACGGCTAGTCTCGACTTTCTTGTGGAAGTAGTAAGTTATTCTGCTACTTACATAGGAAACGGCTAGTCTCGACTTTCTTGTGGAAGTAGTAAGTTATTCTGCTACTTACATAGGAAACGGCTAGTCTCGACTTTCTTGTATAAGTAGTAAGTTATTCCGCTACTTACACAGGAATCGGCTAGTCTCGACTTTCTTGAGAAAGTAGTAAGTTATTCAGCTTCTTACATAGGAAACGGCTAGTCCCGACTTTCTTGGGAAAGTAGTAAGTTTGTCAGGTGCTTACATAGGAAACGGCTAGTCTCGACTTTCTTGAGAAAGTAGTAAGTTATTCAGGTCCTTACATAGGAAACGGCTAGTCTCGACTTTCTTGTGGAAGTAGTAAGTTATTCAGCTCCTTACATAGGAAACGGCTAGTCTCGACTTTCTTGTATAAGTAGTAAGTTATTCTGCTACTTACACAGGAAACGGCTAGTCTCGACTTTCTTGTGAAGGTAGTAAGTTATTCAGCTCCTTACATACGGAAACGGCTAGTTTCGACTTTCTTGTGAAAGTAGTAAGTTATTCAGGTGTTTAGATAGGAAACGGCTAGTCTCGACTTTCTTGGGAAAGTAGTAAGTTTGTCAGGTGCTTACATAGCAAACGGCTAGTCTAGAGATTTTTGTGGAAGTAGTAAGTTATTCTGCTACTTTTACAGGAAACGGCTAGTCTCGACTTTCTTGTGAAAGTAGTAAGTTATTCAGCTTCTTACATAGGAAACGGCTAGTCTCGACTTTCTTGTGAAAGTAGTAAGTTATTCTGCTACTTACACAGGAAACGGCTAGTTTCGACTTTCTTGTGGAAGTAGTAAGTTATTCTGCTACTTACATAGGAAACGGCTAGTCTCGACTTTCTTGTTTAAGTAGTAAGTTATTCTGCTACTTACACAGGAAACGGCTAGTCTCGACTTTCTTGTGAAAGTAGTAAGTTATTCTGCTACTTACACAGGAAACGGCTAGTTTCGACTTTCTTGTGGAAGTAGTAAGTTATTCTGCTGCTTACATAGGAAACGGCTAGTCTCGACTTTCTTGTATAAGTAGTAAGTTATTCTGCTACTTACACAGGAATTGGCTAGTCTCGACTTTCTTGTGAAAGTAGTAAGTTATTCTGCTACTTACACAGGAAACGGCTAGTTTCGACTTTCTTGTGGAAGTAGTAAGTTATTCTGCTACTTACAGAGGAAACGGCTAGTCTCGACTTTCTTGTATAAGTAGTAAGTTATTCAGCTCCTTACATAGGAAACGGCTAGTCTCGACTTTCTTGTGAAAGTAGTAAGTTATTCTGCTACTTACTCAGGAAACGGCTAGTTTCGACTTTCTTGGGAAAGTAGTAAGTTTGTCAGGTGCTTACATAGGAAACAGCTAGTCTCGACTTTCTTGAGAAAGTAGTAAGTTATTCAGGTCCTTACATAGGAAACGGCTAGTCTCGACTTTCTTGTGGAAGTAGTAAGTTATTCAGCTCCTTACATAGGAAACGGCTAGTCTCGACTTTCTTGTATAAGTAGTAAGTTATTCTGCTACTTACACAGGAAACGGCTAGTCTCGACTTTCTTGTGAAGGTAGTAAGTTATTCAGCTCCTTACATACGGAAACGGCTAGTTTCGACTTTCTTGTGAAAGTAGTAAGTTATTCAGGTGCTTAGATAGGAAACGGCTAGTCTCGACTTTCTTGGGCAAGTAGTAAGTTTGTCAGGTGCTTACATAGCAAACGGCTAGTCTAGACATTCTTGTGGAAGTAGTAAGTTATTCTGCTACTTTCACAGGAAACGGCTAGTCTCGACTTTCTTGTGAAAGTAGTAAGTTATTCAGCTTCTTACATAGGAAACGGCTAGTCTCGACTTTCTTGTGAAAGTAGTAAGTTATTCTGCTACTTACACAGGAAACGGCTAGTTTCGACTTTCTTGTGGAAGTAGTAAGTTATTCTGCTACTTACATAGGAAACGGCTAGTCTCGACTTTCTTGTATAAGTAGTAAGTTATTCTGCTACTTACACAGGAAACGGCTAGTCTCGACTTTCTTGTGAAAGTAGTAAGTTATTCTGCTACTTACACAGGAAACGGCTAGTTTCGACTTTCTTGTGGAAGTAGTAAGTTATTCTGCTACTTACATAGGAAACGGCTAGTCTCGACTTTCTTGTATAAGTAGTAAGTTATTCTGCTACTTACACAGGAATCGGCTAGTCTCGACTTTCTTGTGAAAGTAGTAAGTTATTCTGCTACTTACACAGGAAACGGCTAGTTTCGACTTTCTTGTGGTAGTAGTAAGTTATTCAGGTCCTTACATAGGAAACGGCTAGTCTCGACTTTCTTGTGGAAGTAATCCTTTGATTAATAAGTTCAAAATTCAGTATTGCTGGTGGTTAGGGAAAGGCCTGAATAATATTTTGATGTACTAATAATCTTTAAATTAGTTTGTCACGACCTATTTGCGTGCGTATTTAATTAATTATAGTATGCGGATCATTATAATTTATTAAAATGTTATTCAGTGGGGTGAAGGGCGGCCTTTTCTTTTCAAGGTACACTCTTGTGTACCTTGATTTTCTTTCAATTGCAATTATTATTTTGGTTTAGGACAGCCACAGTAGCTTCTTTTAAGCCGCTGTGTGAATAATTATTTAGTTTTAGCTACTTACGTAGGAAACGGCTAGTCCCGACTTTCTTGTGGAAGTAGTAAGTTATTCAGGTCCTTACATAGAAAACGGCTAGTCTCGACTTTCTTGTGAAAGTAGTAAGTTATTCAGGTCCTTACATAGGAAACGGTTAGTCTCGACTTTCTTGTGAAAGTAGTAAGTTATTCAGGTCCTTACATAGGAAACGGCTAGTCTCGACTTTCTTGTGGAAGTAGTAAGTTATTCAGGTCCTTACATAGGAAACGGCTAGTCTCGACTTTCTTGTGAAAGTAGTAAGTTATTCTGCTACTTACACAGGAAACGGCTAGTCTCGACTTTCTTGTGAAAGTAGTAAGTTATTCAGGTCCTTACATAGGAAACGGCTAGTCTCGACTTTCTTGTGGAAGTAGTAAGTTATTCTGCTACTTACACAGGAAACGGCTAGTCTCGACTTTCTTGTGAAAGTAGTAAGTTATTCAGGTCCTTACATAGGAAACGGCTAGTCTCGACTTTCTTGTGAAAGTAGTAAGTTATTCTGGTCCTTACATAGGAAACGGCTAGTCTCGACTTTCTTGTGGAAGTAGTTAGTTATTCTGCTACTTACACAGGAAACGGCTAGTCTCGACTTTCTTGTGAAAGTAGTAAGTTATTCAGGTCCTTACATAGGAAACGGCTAGTCTCGACTTTCTTGTGAAAGTAGTAAGTTATTCAGCGGTGCTATTCTGTTTCTTTTTGACACCGGTGTGATCGTCGAATGGAGTGATACTGACACCAAAAACCGAAATCGGTATTCTGTTTCTTAAATAAGGGGCGTGAACGAAATAAGCTTCATAACAAAATCGTCAAGAATTGGTGTCATGTTAACATCGCCTCGGCAGGCGATGTGAAGGAAAAAATTGGCGCGAAGTGGTCAATTCTACGAATTTTTTTTAAGTTAAATTAAATTTTTGGGACACTATTACGCACAAAATGAGTTTGGTAAACCCTTTTCGGGCGAGGTTTATTTTTTAGAATATTTTTTATGTAGGTTGGGGAAAATCTTGGCTTGTGTAATATTAGAGGTTATTAAATTTAATTTACTCGGTTATTTTTAGCTATTAATTTTATTAGAATCATAATTTTATAAGGTTTGTAAATTTTTACATTATCACTGAGGCAGAGGCTTTATTCTTTATGTTACACAAATCGGAAACGGGGGGCCCATTGCCATTCTCCCTACTAGAGGCGAAGTTTCTGTGCTCTTCCATGTACTTTCCGACAATTAACTCTAGTATTTTTTCCCACTAAAATACAAAGAGTAAAATAGCAAAATTATTCTTTACTCTAATTTTATTTCCATTTATGAAAAAAACATTACTATTTTACTAACCCCACAATTTCGATCGTCTCCATAGTAATAACACGCTCTAAACAGCTGAATATAAACAAACAACTGTCAAAGTGGCCCGAGGTCAAAAAATATACACCACGTGACATTGGTTACTACATGGTCACTACTACAAAAAATACCGTTTCCCCTAGATTTAATGACTCTTTTTTTACATCGAACGAACAAGCGTCTTGAGATCACGTCGAGTAGAAACAGAATACCAATTCGGTGTAAAAGCGTGATCTCTTCGCACTTTTTCTCTTCACACCGGTGTGAATAAATTCCGGGTGTCAGCTTGAAGCCAAAGAAACAGAATAGCACTGCGGGTGCCCGCCCCATCGCTCTCCATCCTACAGTTTGTAGTATCAAAGCGATAATATATTTCTTTGGTAGTATTATTACCTACTTTTAAATCGTAATGGTATTGGTTTTAAGTTTTAAAAAAGTATTTAATTTCTATCTTATGATAAAATATCGTAAAAAAGCAACCCCACTTCAATTTCAAATTTTTGATAATGGCTTTCGTTTGTGCTGGAAAGCTCTAGAAGAGTTATTCAACGACAGCAGCCCCACTCTCGAGTTCAAAATTTTTGATAGTGCCATTCGTTGGTAACGAAATAAATTAAAAAAATATTCTATTTAAGTACAATCATTCATGATTTTTACATAGGTACATCATTTTTATGGTCCTTTTCACCTGCGCTCCCGTAATTAAGTCACAAAGTCATTTAAGAATAAGTTGAAAATTTCTACACCTATTTAATAGAAATAATGTAAAATGTAAGTATCAATAGATCAATTATTAGTAAAGTAAAACAGATAGTGGGTACTTTTCTGCGGTAGTTCTGGATAATTAGATAACGATACGATGTTTAATACTCATCTCTGTGTATCAGTTTTCCTTTAAATTCGTATCATTGAACTATATATTAATATTCTGAGCATTATTAGTTAATTTGATGTTTTGTTTATTTTATTGCAATTAATTAACTAATTGCTAAGTGGCGAATATCGCTAAATCAGATTTACAATGTTAAATTTTGTTTTTCTTATTTCTTTATAATCGAATCTTTTTATTTTTAAAATTTACAAACAATTGCGACTCATAGCTTTCATTCTAAAATTCCAAAAGACCTGCACCTAACGTATTTCGTAAAAATCCTAAAATATTTCTAATATTCGTTAACAACAAAAATTAATTTCGTAACATTATAAATTATAACTTACAACCATCAAAACAAATGAGATATTGAGATTGAAAAAACAAATTTATTACAAGGAGGGTTCAAATTATAATACATTATATTATATCCCCTTCAAAAGTAAATGATAATAATAACTAATGGATGTCAAAGTTCATAGAAGAAATAGCTATTTGATCGTAAATACATCAGTTGCAACAAAACTGCATTTTAAATCGATCGACATAAAAGTTAACATAAAGGGACCAAATGAAATCAATTATTCTAATGTTTCTATTTGTCTATTTTTGCAATGGATTTGAAAATAGTTTACAAAGGTCAGTAGTTAATATGAATTTAAAAAAATACCTGTATCTAATAGGGTATATTTTATTATTAGTGAAAATATTAGAAAACGCCACTCAAGATTTTTGTTCACATCTCCGAAAATATTTAATTCTGGAAGAAATGAGACTATATGTGTAACGTTATTTGAAACAAACGTCCCTACAAAAATTTTAGTTGACTTAAAACTGAAAAATAAACATTACGTTACTAATCATACATTGAATTCAGGTAGGTGTAGAAGATAGGTATCAGGTAAATGGAAAAAATGATAATTTTTATCTTAAAAAGTTATTCAAACTACCAAAGAAAAGTACGATACACAGTACACAGTATAGGTACCATGACCTCAACTGATATTAATACGTTGACCCAGTAACTTAAAAAATGTAATTTAATCTTAGAATAACAAGAGATTTTGTAAAACAATATTTTTGTAAGAATAATTAATCGTGTAACTACGATAGGGTGGCCTTTATTTGCCCGATGGACGAGTTTTAACGGGTTGGACCCCCCCCCCCCCATAAACGATTGGAGGGGCAGTCAGTAAACTTCTGGCTGCAAATAGGTACTAAGAAAAAGCAAAATGAGGAAATGGGCCGCTAGCGCTAGTGTAGATTTAAGAAATGCAGAGTATCTTATAGTGCAAAGTGTAAGTTACCGACATAGGTACTATGTAACTGTTTTTCATAACGACACTCCAGGTCTATATTGTCCTTAATTTTTTTGAAAAAAATTCTGAACTCAAGGTAAAAAATTTCGAAAAACAAGTAGGCCGTACATGTAGGCGATTAGGAAACCCATTATTACGTTGATGAACGAGCTTATAAACCCAAAGCTCTCCTTCCGTTTGGTTGTGAATATTAAGAGATCTAATTATAATTCTTCTGTAGAACACGAATGTTTTGAAATGGTAATTCCAAAATTAAAAAATCCCGTAAGAGATGCTCAGCGTGCACATTTGCAAATACAAGTAGACTTGAACGGCACAGTTAGTACAAAACACGGACAAGAGCCAATATTAATTTTACCGAAAAAACATGTAGTGTTTATCGAAACTGACAAAACTTACTACAGACCTGGAGATAAAGTAAAAATGCGAATACTTATTTTAAACGGAGAACTGAAAGCGTCAGAAAATTATAAAGTACGACTTTTTGGCTTCATCAAAAGACCAATACTCATAACTCATAATTGCAGATAAAAATAATAAAAGTTTTAAATCCTAGTGGAATTACTGTTACGGTTTGGGAAAACATACCCACGGAGCTAGGGTTTGTTCAATTGGAGCATCAATTAACACAAGACACTTCAATGGTAAGTATAATATTTAATAAGTATATAGTAAATTTATATAAACCCAATTAACCCGAAGGTGTGTGTCGTAGAAAAACTTTTACAGGGTAACTTCATTATTCTGAATACATTATGTTTTATACCACCGTTTTAGGGAAAATGGAAAATCGAAGTAAACGAAAATTCACAAACATTTGAAGTAACGGAGTATATTTTACCAAGATATGTAGTTAATTTAGAAAGTCCTAAAATCATTTACGTTGCTTCAAACTATACTAAATATACAGTATGTGCTAAGTAGGTATTACGGGGTGGTTTATTATCGATAAAACTATGAAGATTTTAAACTAACAAATTTCAGATATCTTTATGGCAAAGAAGTTCTTGGAACGGCATCTCTTACAATTAACTCGGATAAAAAAGGAATTCCTTCCGTTAGTAATTCTAAAAAGGTATGTATAAAGACAAAGGTCGAAATTAATCGGTACCTAGATATTGTATTCGTTTCTGAATGAACAAGGCTTGTAGCTTTTCTTCTCGTTTGTTCCATTGTTTCTATTGCCGGATTAAGGTTTGTAGAAGCTACAGGCCAAAAATATAAAATGGTGGGTAAATTTTTATGTTTTGCACATTTTTGTAATACAAAATCATGGATAAGATCATCGAACGATAGCTTACTCAATTTTTCGTTTTCCATGCAAAGAATTGCCAACGAAGTCAACAATTATTCGGTTTTCAAAAGTTTTGATATTGAAATACAGGGTGTTTTTCATAAGTGCGTCATAACTTCAGGGGTTATTACAAGAACTCAAAAGAAGTCTTTTGACTTTAACTTTGTTATACCGAAAGTTCCCCCATTCAGAGTTACAGGGTGTTTTAGCTGAAATTTTCAAATTTTTAAAAATTTATTGTGGCGAAACGAAAGCAGTTGAAAAAATAATTTTTGTGGAGATGCCTGTATGTATGTATGTATGTATGTATTTTTAAGTCTATGAGATAGATGTGGTACTTTTGTTTTTCAATTGCCAATATGGAGGACTCAAGATGGCGCTCATCGAAATATTAATGGGATTGTAATAAAATTTTGGATACATGGGTTTCTTGAAAATCCGTCGACAAATCTGATATTAGAATTTCAAAATTAAAAAAAAAAT
This sequence comes from Malthinus flaveolus, assembly GCA_950108345.1. NCBI lineage: Eukaryota > Metazoa > Arthropoda > Insecta > Coleoptera > Cantharidae > Malthinus > Malthinus flaveolus. The sequence continues at coordinate 68,016,844 of OX467285.1, forward strand.
GACAAGCGCATAACCTGAGCGATAAAATTCTTTTTACCCAATTTGATGAAAATTACACTGTAGGTACACTGTACTTTCGAATATTGGCTTTCGAACTATCAAGCCAGAATTTCAAAATTTCACCCAAAAAAAATATAGCTATTTGAAAGTAATTAATTTATAAATTTTAAATTACCCAAAAAATTTAAAAATTTGTAAAATAAATTTTAAAATCAAGTGCCTACTTTATAAAATATTTCTTTCATTTGTACTGATATAAGTATGTTCAAATAGCTGTATTTTTATTTCTAGATGAAATTTTGAAAATCTGACTCGATAGTTCGAAAGCCAATATTCGAAAGTACCTAACAGTATAATTTATTTTAATAAAATTGAAAAAAAAATTTTTTTTGCTCAGGTTACGCGTTTGTCATTTTTTTTTTATTTTAAAATCCTCATATAAGATTTGTCGACGAATTTTTAAGAAACCCATGTATCTAAAATTTTATTGCAATCCCATTAATATTTCGATGAGCGCCATCTTGAATCCGCCATATTGGCAGTTGAAAAACAAAAGTATCACATCTATCTCATAGAGTTAAAAATACATAAGGCATCTCCACAAAAATTATTTTCTCAACTGCTTTCGTTTCGCCACAATAAATTTTTAAAAATTCAGCTAAAACACTGTGTAACTCTGAATGGAGAAACTTTCGGTATAAGAAAATTAGGGCCAAACGACTTCTTTTGAGTTCTTGTAACAGTCCCTGAAGTTATGACGCACTTATGGAAAACACCCTGTATACCTCTCTCTTGGTTTGGTAACATTTGAAAATGATAACTTCATTTTATCGTCAAGACTAAACACTTCAAAAAATTTGAGGCCCTTAAAAGACCTACCAAGGCCTACCTGACCTTATACCTAAATTCGGCACTAATTGTTTTTTCAGTAAATTCGCTTCTTACCTATCTTCCGTTATACGTGATCTTATTCTCCAATTCTCCAAACACGAAATACCCATTCTACATTTTCTCCGAGTCCTGGTTATTATATCCTTGAGTGGGTTGATGGTGCCTCAGGCATGCTTTAGTCTCGTTTCCAACCGGGTTTGGAACTGACTATGACGGAGTAGCTTACTAATATATCAACTTCTTAAAAAAGAAATTTTCTAGTTGCAACATGGATGCGCTACCTTTAAAATTGCAAACAAAGACTTATTACTGCAAGACCAAATAAATTCTTACATTCGTGCAATAGCAACAGTAACAGAACAAAATTCAAATCGAACCGAATTTCAAGTACGAAGTAACTTCATTAAAAGCGAACCTTTCGAACTAAAATTTCTAAATAGCAATAATTATTTTCAACCTGGTCTACCTTATTATGGAAAACTAAAAGCTATAGACAAACTTATATCTCTACAAGGAGAACTAATTGAAATATGTTACAACGTGGCAGTTAGAAAGACTTGGAACATAGTGGAAATACGTCAATGTTCACATTTAAGTTTTGGACACGATGACGTTATAAATTTTATCGTACAACCCTTAAAAGAAGAGGTCGTTCAAATAAGATTATATGTATGTATTAAATATTTCAAAACTTTTACTATCTACTTGTAACATAAATTTTTAAGGCGAAATCGTTAAACCAAGCATTTCTACAAAATACAACGGCAGGAGTGCATTCATACGAAACCATAGCTCATTTAACTTTAAATAGATGGTATTCGCTCACAAATAGTCACATACAAGTGGATAAAATTAACAAATTGCATCCTAAATGTAAATCCACACAACAATTTAACGTTTATTACACTACCAATAAATTAAAGGACCATCATAATGTTACATTTTATTACATAGTAGGTTATTACGTCATTATTAAGCAACTAAAAGCACATTGAGGTAAAATTTTTTAGATTAAATCTAGGAATAGAATTTACAAAATGCGCACCGTTACCCATAAAACACAAAAGCAAAACGTAATTCGTTTCAAAGACTTGCAGAACGTTATTGGTACAAATCATAGTTACGCAAAGAGAGAATCGTACGTGAACAAATATATTTTAAAATTCAAATTAGATCCAAAAATAATCTCAAAATATCAATTAATAGTTTATTATGTTCTTCCCAATGGAGAAGTCGTGGCTGGAAACGTCGATATAAATATTGAAAACTGCCTCTTGAATAAGGTAAGAAAATAAGGAATTAGATGATCGAAACATATAAGGGAATTCTGACACAGTAAAGCTGAATTTACTCAGTAAAATCATAATTATTTATATGGTAGGTACGCTCCGTAAAGTTGTCGGTAACTTTACCACCAGCAGAGAGGTACAATAATGAATAATCTCTTTCTATTCTATTCTTCTATTGATTGTATTGAACCTCTCTGCTGGTGGCGTAAGTCAAAAAGAACTTTACGGAGCGTACCTACCATACCTGCAAGTGCAAGAATTTATTTCAATCTTTTCATGCCCTTATGCCCTAATTAAGTGCAAGTGTATTTATAGGTAGAAACAATTTGGTCCCACAAGCAGTATTACCCTGGAGAGAAAGCCTCCATTACAATAAAAACAAGCCCAAATTCGTTATGTGCCATTTCAACGGTAGATAAATCAGTAGCACTGTTAAGTAATAAAAAACACTTGAGCATTCCGTCGCTTCTCAATTCGTTTCTATCAGAAGCTAGTCCAAGAAGGTCCAACAAATTAAACTGTATCCCTCAATCTTCATCCTTTACTGAAGGTAAATTAGTCTAAAACTAATAATGAGGTCTCATGTCTGTAATTAAAAGTTGTAGTGACAACAAATATACCAGAATCGGACTTACGAAAACGAAAAAGACGTTCAAATGGAATGACCTCTTTCGGTCAATATGATTCACACGAAGCCTTTAACGTGATAATTAAGAAATTAATTTAGTGCTAAAATTTACCAGTCTGTTACAGAATTTTGGAGTTCTAACTATAAGCAATTTAAAATTTATTAGCAAACCCTGTCCAACAGATGGTGAGTATTTACACTCATGAAAAATTAATCGAAGATAATGTTTTGATTTATAGAAAATGATGCAGTTCCATACGAAGCCGAATCGCTAAACTTACATGGTAAAATTTACGACTAAACTTAACAAATAGCAATGAATAATTATTGTACTATCATTACAGCACATTCAGTATTAAATCCAAACTATTATGACATACAAGTTGACGATAGAAAAACCGCAATTCGTTCCTTCTTTCCAGAAACTTGGTTATGGGAACTGGTGCCCACCAGGTAACTATTACCAGAAAGCGATCTCAATGATTATTAATTGAGAATTTCTTTTTAGTTCTAACCAAACTACAATTTTTAGAGACTTGCCTCACAGCGTAACAAACTGGGTTACAAGTACCATATGCCTTTCGCCTACGTTAGGCGTAGGAATAAGTGAGGAAGTTGAAATAACTGCATTTCAGCCATTTTTCCTAGACGTTTTAACTCCGCACTCAGTAAAAAGGGGCGAAGTTTTGCATCTAGAAGTGATATTGTTCAACTATTTAAATTATAGCTTACCGGTAACTTAAAAAAAGTTTTTGTATAAACAAAATAATCGAAACTTTTGTAGATACGTATTAGTTTGGGTGGCTCAGATGGTTTCGAGTTGCCACTTTTGATGGAGGAACAAAGTGCGATTCATTGCATCTCCGCTTTACAAAGTAAATCAGTCGAATTTCGTGTAATTGGTAGAAAATTGGGCAAATTTAGTCTCAACGTATTGGCCGAAATCGAATCTTCTTACCCTAGTGTATGTGGTCCCGAATTTATTTTTAATAAGAGGTAGGTAATAATTACTTTCTTAGAGCCAATTCAGTAAACCGACCGTTTAATTTCATTTTGTTTATACCAGAGATGTGGTTGTTAAAGATGTCGTTATACTACCAGAGGGCTATACCATAGATGACACCAAATCTACATTTATATGTGCCGATGGTGAAATTAGCGCAGGATATAAAAACATAATTATTCAATCGTTATGTTTTTAGATTCCGAAAATGAAAACAATGTTACTTGGAATTTAGAACTACCCCAGAATGTAATTCCCAATTCAGCAAAAGCAAGATTAATTGTAAATGCGGACTTATTGGGCCCAACCATCCATGTATGGTCTTCTCATTACACTTAGACAGGAAGACAGGGTGTCCTAAAATTAGACCGACAAACGCCGAGTTATCGAAAGGAACACCAAAATATTGCAATCTTGCAAATACATGTCCGCACACGATCCTCTTATTGGATTATCGTGTAAATAATCTTAGTATCTATAATGACTTTCGGAAACTCCTGATCCAGATTAGTGATGAGCAAAACAAGACAGTCTTTGTCTTGCATACTTAGTCTTGGTCTTGCATTAGTACCTCTGGTCTTGGTCGTGCATACCGAGTCTTTGTCTTGGTCTTGCTTGCAAGAGTCTTGTAGTCTTGCAGTCTTGATTTTTTCACACCATACCTGTGATTGATAACTCAATTACATACACTTATTTTCTTATTATACGCAAGGAATAATAAGGTCTTGTGGTCTTGCAACCTTGGTCTTGGTCTTGCAATTCGAGTCTTGGTCTTGCTAACACAGTCGTGGTCTTGGTCTGCATAAAGTGTAAGACCAAGACCGGTCTCTCTCATTACTAATCCAGATACTTCCGCACGCCCAAACTGAAATGTGTAGGTAATTCGTCACGTTGAAGCCACACGTTTGCCTTTTGCAAAATCGACTACTCATCAACCCGCCGAGTATAAACTATATTCATTCTAGTGCCAAAATACTCATTCCCATCATTGGACTAAAATTGCTTACTTTGGTATCTTCTTTGATATACACGAAGTATTTCGGTTCAATTTTAAGACATCCTGTACAAAAAAGGTGCTAATATAACTTTTATAGAACTTGGAGAAACTATTACTCGTGCCTACAGGCTGTGGAGAACAAATTATGGCAACACTAGTTCCAAATCTTTACATTTTAGAATATTTAAAATCAACGAAAAAATTAACGGCCGGATTACAGCAAAGAGCCAGGCGTAACTTAAAAATAGGTGAGAGAAGTTAACAATATATTTGCAGATAATAATTTAAATAATGCGTATATAGGGTATCAAAGAATTCTAGACTACGTCCACGAAGACGGCTCATTTTCAGGATTTGGATTTCACGATCCAACTGGCTCGATGTTTCTAACAGCTTTTGTTGTAAACGCTTTACAACAGGCAAAAACTTACATTTATGTTGATCAAAATGTTATAAAAAAAGCTGTAAATTGGATAATTAATCATCAGTTAGAAAATGGCTGTTTTGCGACAGTTTCTCATGTTTTTCACAGTATGGTAGGTACTTACGCGCTTATTTTTTATCTGACAGTCAAGCAGCCCTTAAAGCGCTGAACGCCTGTGAGGTGGGGTTCGGACTAGTAACGGACTGCATCCGCAGACTGAACGAGCTAAGGGGGAAAAATTTTGTCAACCTGGTATGGGTGCCAGCTCACGCCGACATACTAGGGAACGAGAAAGCGGACCGTCTGGCCAAAGAGGGCAGAAAAATAAGACCCATTGGACCAGAACCAGCCTTTGGCATTCCTTACGAAATGGCAAAGAGAGAAATACAGTCACTTCTAACGAAATGGCATATTAAACACTGGAGGGAGACTCCCGGGCAGGGCCACTCTAAAGTCCAACTGGAAAAACCCTCTGACAAAACTACCCACCCTCTACTCAGAATGAGTAGAGGTGAGCTACGACTGGCAACGGAACTGATAACGGGACATTGCCAGCTCAAAAAGCACCTGTATACGATGGGACTAGAAGAAGACCTACTATGCAGAGGATGTGCAGAGGAAGACGAAACTCCAATTCATCTTCTGCTACACTGTGAAGCTTTCACAAGAAGTCGTCACAGCATTCTCGGAAAGAAGAAGATGCTCCAAAGAGAATTGCCCAAACTACCAATAGATGGAATTCTGGACTTTATCAAAAGCACAGAACTCATATAAAAGAAGAGTATATCCGAGGCGCACAATAGACCCAAGATGTCGCGGTGCAAGGAACCACTGGGGGCCAGCCTCAAGGAAAATAATAATAATAAATACGCGCTTATTTAAATTGCGAGACCTAAATATTAAAATTTTTAGGGTGGAACAAACATCGAAAATAGTACGGCGGCCTTAACTTCGTATGTTTTGATAAGTTTGTTAGAAGCCGGTATAGAGGTAGCAGAAAAAATACGTACAAACGCCAAGTATTGTATTAGGGGCCATTATTCTCCAGACAAGTATACGCTGGCAATAAGTACGTACGCGTTGTTTTTGGTCGGATGGGAAAGCGAAGCTAATCGTTCCTTAAATAGGCTAATACAAGTTGCTACTAAAGAAGAAAATCTCATGTGGTGGAGTAATCCAGGTAGTATTTTTAACGCATTAACAATTGAAAAGCTCCATAAACGCTTATTTAGGTTCAGCCTCGATTAATATTGAAATGACATCTTATGTTCTCATGTCCTTACTATACCAAAATAGCAGCGTAAATTTAGTTTATGCAAATTCTGTTGTTAGGTGGTTAGCAACCCAAAGTGGTCCCAATGGAGGATTTATATCGACACAGGTAAGTTTCGAGACAGTTGTTTAGATAGAACGTCCAGTCGTTTGTCCTGCCGGAAGCTCCTTCTAAAAGGGCAGCTGTACACGCAGTTGTTTCTGCTGGAAGTACTGCCCGTTCATATAAAATCTGTCGATCTGTCATCTGTCCTGTTGACAGTATCGTCGGTCTTCCGGCAGTAACGACGACTTTACAGTGCTGTGGGCGTAATAATTTTGAAGCTACGCAACTATAGACAAATAAGTAAACTGTTCCACCTCCAGACGAAGAATTCATAATTGTTGATAATAAACATTTACCTCTTATAACTTTGTGATATCGTGTTGAAACTTTTACAACACATACCTAACTTTTTAAGCAGAATCTAATGAAGCAGACTACGTCCTGCTAGCAGTATAAGTCACCATGACAAACACGTCCTTCCAGCACGACGCAGTGCCTTGTTGGAAGTACGCTTGGACGTTCTATTTAGTATTTACCTAAATTTACCATTACTTATATAGGATACAGTTGTGGCTCTAAATGCAATATCAAAATATGCTAAATTGATGCGTACTAAAGATGCAGATTTGCACGTAAATATTACAATTGATAAACAAGAGTCGGAGATAATCATCAATCCCAAAGATCGCCTTAAAGCCAAGCAACAAAGTATCCAGAGCTTGCCAAGCGAGTTAAATATACTGGTCGAAGGTGAAGGATGCGTCTTTGTGCAGGTAAAATAAATTATCAATTTAGACAGTAAAGAGCCCGTTTGGTTACAAGGGCAATTTCTCGAGTACTTTCGATTAAAAATGATTGTTGTTAATAACTTTAGACGCACGTGCAATACAACGTAAACTCCATAACAAGCAGTGAAGCATTCAAGCTGGCTGTGGTAGTGGATTCGGTGTCTGCTTTAGATCAATGTTCGGTAGCGATGGTATCACCTTGCATAGCATACACAGGGCCTGGAATGCATTCCAACATGGCAGTTTTAGAAATCACTATGCCTTCAGGATACGAACCCGATAGATCTTCATTATATCAATTAACAGAAGACACTAATTCGAGTAAGCATTTTGTACTATTTAAATATTACGAAAGTCTGCTCAACTTTTCTTTTTAGAAGTAAAAAAATTCGAAGAAAGTGAAAATCGCGTGGTGTTATACTTCACCGAATTAACCAACGAGCCAGTTTGTTTGCAATTTAATATAAACGAAAATGTACAAGTAGATGCTCGAGTCGATGCATACGTTAAATTATACGATTACTACAACCCTGAGCTGCAAGTTTCAACGGTAAGTGCTAAGTGCAGATAATTTAATTATTTATTTTTACACCAATTACTATAATCGAACATAATTCTAGACATACACGGTTAACGTGTGCCAATTCAATAACGAAACACCTATACCACAACTTCCAGGTGATCCATAAATTTAAGTAATTTTTTAATAATTCTAGCTAACCCGATTATTTTGTAGCAAACGAAACTAATAGAAGCTTCGGGAATGGAACGACTTTATTGAGGAGTAGCACCACTCTCACAACACATGCAGCAAAAGTTCATGTTTGACTGTAATACAAAAATTGAAATATTTATTAATTTAACTTCAAATTTTAAAACTAATTATGAACTTTATAATAAATTATGTCTTTTTATATCTACCTAAAAGAGCAATGTGAACCATCAATATTAGAATTTCGTTAGCAAGGTATAGATCTTCTCACGATTTTCCAAAATGGCTTCTTGACTCTACCATCTGTAATCCGTGTTTAAACCCCCATAAATTAAACTTACAGAGCCACATTGAGATAAAAAAGAGGTAACATTTTGAGCAATTGTATAAGGTGTGTAAGTTTATAGATATTACCGAGTCAAGAAGTTCTTTCGGAAGATTATGAAAAGAAGTATACGAACAATATACGAGCACAAATAACTGAATAACTGAAGAAATATTTGAAAAACACGATCTGAAAAACGGTTCCACTCATAGAAAAAAAATTGTCATATAAGAACTTGTTATGTTAATGTTATAATAATAGGTGTGAATTGTTAGTTTCAAATTCACCGATACGTAGGTTGACAAAAGTAAAACAGGAAATTAGTAAATTTTAATTTTTTAATAATTATTGGATTCTCCGTGCGACGTAAGTTCTAACAATATTTGTGACGTTAATTAGCGCGATTAAATTAAAAACTGGTATGTAAAAGAGCTATGGCAAAACTCATGATGCGATAAATTTGTTATTACATTAATAGTAAGTTAATCTTTTTAAAGATAAACTGCAATTTATTGTAAATGACTACAAAGTCCTATACTAACTTAACGAAGCACGTGACAAATAAAACGTTCCCGTCGATATGTTTATAAAAAGTTGCGGGTTTCTATTATTATTATTATTATTCAATTTATTACAATTTACTAAAACGGCCCCCTCGCAGTGTATTTGTGATAAAACTGGACAAGAAGTTCTGTGCACAAACAAAGTAAGTTATTTAAAAATGCTTTAAACATAAACAAATAGAGCTCATTTTGATAGGAAACCGGAAGAAATAATTTAATAGGTATAACCATCCAAAACGAACTTCAAACAAATGCCGTATCGTATCAGGAAACAACAAAAGTAAAAATTACTTGCAATATTAAAACTCTCCAAGTAAAAGTTTTCGAAAATCAAGGAAATCTGATAGAAGTGGATTTGAGTCAAAACGCCATATCTGCAATTCCCAACGACTTTTTCGCTTACATACGAAAGTTGAAAATATTAAACTTATCCAAAAATAAATTAAAAAACCCAACTCTGGATACATTTTACGCACTCGATAATTTAAAAATACTAGACATCTCCCACAATGAAATATCTTCGCTAGAGTTAGGCGTTTTAGACATAATGAAAAACTTGGAAAAACTATATTTAAATAACAACAACATAGAAAATTTAGGACCAAATATTTTCGATCAGTTACACAACTTGATTACATTAGATTTATCCTACAACGAAATGAAAAATCCTCCGGTGAGTGTGTTTGATCAATCGAGCAAATTACAAGAAGTAAATTTAGCAGGAAACGACTTCGGCGATGTGCCATTAGGTACTTTTGATAACTTCGAGCAAGTTACTCATTTAAATTTGTCGGATAGCAAAATAAAAAGTCTCCCTTTAGGACTCTTTGACAGATGCGATAACTTATATCAATTAGATTTAAAAAACAATAATTTACGAGTATTAGCCTTAGGATTATTTGACACTACTGCAAACTTGGTAGAAATTTATTTAAGCGGAAACGAGATAGTAGCTTTACCTTTAGGTATTTTAGATAAAAGTCCAAATTTGATTCAGTTTCACATTAGTGAAAACAAAATTAGAGCTTTACCTTTGGGATTATTTGATAAATCTGAAAATTTAGAAGAGCTCGATTTGAGCTCTAATAACATACAAGCTTTACCTTTAGGAATACTTGATAGAAATCCACACTTGGTTCAATTTTATTTGAGCAACAATAAAATACGAGCATTACCCTTGGGATTTTTTGATAAATCTCTCGATTTAAACGAACTCGACTTAAGCGAAAATTTAATTCAGGAACTGCATTTGGGAATTTTTGACAAGTCGTCAAATTTACAACTGTTTTCTTTAAGTGGAAATAGAATACAAGAGTTACCATTAGGGCTTCTATTCAAGACTGTAAATTTGATGGAATTCGATTTAAGCAATAACAAAATACAAGAATTGCCTTCAGGATTTTTTGATAAAAATATAAATTTGCGTAAATTGGATTTAAGCAGAAATATGATACAAGAATTATCGGTGAGGTTGTTTGATAAAGTCACCAATATAAAAAGACTCGATTTAAGCAAGAACAATATTCAAGAACTACCATTAGAACTTCTCGACCAATTAACAAATATGAACATATTTGATTTGAGTAAAAACAGAATACAAGAATTATCTTTGGGATTTTTCGATAAATCCCTTAATTTAAAACGACTCAATTTGAATGGAAACATTATACGCGAGCTTCCTTCGGGATTATTAGATAAATGTGTGAACTTAATGGAACTAGATTTAAGTAATAATAGGATTAAACAATTACCAATAGGGTTTTTGAATCACCTCAAAAAATTGCATATTATTTGGCTCAACAAATGCAATTTCGAACAAATACCAGATAATATGTTTCTTGAAAATTCTCGATTAGATCGTATCGATTTATCGAACAACAACATTAAAAGTTTATCACAGAACGTATTTAAAAACTTAGAAGAACTTAACTATTTGAATTTGTCTCGTAATTCAATCACAGAGTTACCAGCAGATATATTTCAAAATACAAATTTAATCGAAATAGATATTAGCTACAATTCCTTAAACGCTCTCCAACCGGCTCTTTTAAGCTCGAACACGTTACAACAAATAGATATTCGAAACAATGAACTTACATTTTTGGAAGTAGAACGTCTTGCTACTAAAAATTTTTTCCTAAAACATCTTGATGTAAGAAACAACAAATTGGTATTTATCGAAGATCATTTCTTTGATTGGGTTGTCAACTTGGAACGAATGGAAATTTTTGGAAATCCTTGGGATTGTAAATGTTTAGAAGAAATTTTAGAATATTTATCAAAAAATTCTATATATTATAACACAACAGGATATTATAATGGTAGAAGACCGATATGTGTTTTCGGTAGTTATTCCTGTCATGTTGAAATGAGCCATATTTCTTCGTACTTTGATGTATTTAATCAGTTACAATAAAGGTGCAACTTGTGGATTATAAATTTATTGCATGAAACGAGCCTTTAAAAAAATGTTTTTTTATAAAAATATGACTTACAGCGTTCTACCAAATATCATGAAAATCGAATCGGCGGTCTGCCATTATTATAAGATAAATTATAATTTATTATATAAATTATAATTATATAATTATTATAACATAAATTTTTTTAAAGTTGAAAGCAGAACTAGACAGAAAAAACAATTAATCATTTTATGCAAAAATTTAAATGATGATAAGCTTTACGTCTTAAACGTAATCAACACAAACAAATTAAGGAATTTCTTTCAAATATTATTTAAGTTAAAAGAGAAGTACTATAAAGGGAATAATAATTATATATTATTTATAATGGCAGGTGCTAAGACTGTTAAGTATTTCACTTAAAACACATTAAGGCACAGGATCTTCAAAAGGCCTGCAAACTCTTTGAATACTACACCCCCTACATTCGGGAGGTGAATAAATATGGCACTTGTATCCAGGTCCACAATATTCCGTTAAGCAAATATCCTGAACTTCGTCACAATTTTGATAAGCTAAAATGTTAATATATCAAATTCTACACAAAACGAACAAAACTTAAAATATTGAAGAAAAGAATGTAGTATCTGAAGTCAGTTATATTATGTACTTACTAGAAATACAAACTCCTTGAATGCAGCATCCACCACAACACATTTTATCATCATTGCACTAGTACATAACTTAATTAAACACAAGAAAATACAAAAATGTGACTTACCAATTCCCCAGGAGTTTTACAATCTTGCGAATAAACACTTAAGCATAAATATCCAAATAAAATAATAATATATAACCCCATCTTAGACAAAGTAGAAATCAAACCTACGTTTGAGAATTAACTTGAAAAAGAATTTATAAAACTACTTATAATTTTATATACACACAATGTTATGCAATCTATAGTATGGTAATTATAGACACTTAAAACCTTGTTTACATAACTTTAACAGTAAATTTATTAGTTAACCATTCGATCATAGCTGTTGAAGGATTTAAATTCTCCCGAAGGTGTTTTACTGCATTTTGAATCCATAAATTTGTAGTTTTAGCATTTAGTGATGTCGCAGAAAGTAACGCTGCCCAATTTTCTGCCGTTGCAGGATAACTATGGACTGCTTTCTGAGCTATTTGCAAAAATTGATGATTGTCTCCTTTTAAAAACGACGCCAAACACATTATACATTGTATCTAGAATAAAACAACAAATTATACAATTTATACTTGAAATTGAAGTTTACTTACTTTAGAGATATCCATGTTATGTCTTCCTAAATTTATTGCAAGTTGGGCACATTTGGAGGCTGCTATGATCTTTAATGGAAATTCCTTGTGTAAACGTAATAATAAAATTGATAAAGACAGCCAGAGCGACGCTTCATCCGGATATCTGTGAATTAATTTACTCAACTCACGAATTGCGATTTTATAATGCCCCTTTTAAATAAATAAAAACAATTATTATAAACTTTAACCAAAAGTAATTATTACAAACCACAGCTAAGTAAGTGCAACTTAATAGGAATCCATAATGTTGTAAACAATGACGATTATCACGAATTGAATTCAATTCGTTCAGTACCAATCTTGCAAGATCTAAGTCGTCATGAAGTAAACCCAGCGCCAGTGTTGCATACAATCCATAAGCAGATGGCGGTTGTAGTTGGGTACTGTTTAAAAAAAAACTCAAAAATGTGTTTTTTGAATGCACAACAATACCTTTGAAAGAGAAGAGTTTTAGCTGTATCGGGACCTTGAAACATGTAAGCGATAGACGCAAGTGCAACTAAAACATCAGACTGCGAGGTTTGTTTGTCGGTTAACCATTGCAAAGCTTGTTCATAAGTTTCATAGGATTCTTCATATTGTTTATCTAAAAATAAAATACTATACCATTTATACCATTTAAAATCATCCCCTTACTTTTAAATAGAGATAGTGCCAACCAGCCTCCACTATTAAAAGTAGCAGCTTTGACAGTTTTAAATGTATTAATCGCTTCCTCGTACTTTTGCAGATTAAATAATAAACGCCCATAATTAATTTTAATCTTATCCCTATATTTATCGTCGCACACTCCCAAGGCATTTTTAAATGCCTGCGCGGCTTCTGAATTTAAGGCCATACGTTCCTTGAGTAGCCCTAACATATTCCAAGCACAAGCATCGTCAGGATCGTTTTCTAATAGAAATAAAAATATTATTGACGTCGAAAATTGTTTATAAAACAAATCAAGCGAGAAAGTTAGCCTAATCTTTTATTTACTAAATAAAAAATCAAACACATAAATGACCCAAAAAATGCATGAATAACCCAGTTATTAAACACTTTCCGCTCAAGCTCTAATTGAGAAAATAAACATCATGTAGATACAATAATTTGCCATATAAAATACCAGACACACTTTAACTGCAATAGTTCATTTTATATTCAACTATCGAAACAATGCCGAATATTGTATTTTTTGTTATAGCAGTTACTTTAATAGTGGTTTGTCATGCACAAAATGAACAAACACAAGACGTTGGCAGAAGAAGTCCATTTAAACATCATGGCTTATATCGTACGTATAATAATCTCAATTAAAGTAGATCAAAAAAGTTGTAATTTCAGACGGTTTAAAGCACTACTGGATTTTTTTAGCAGTTAAAGCAAAAATAATTTTTTTAGTAGCTACATTCATAAGTTTTTGGGTGTTTGCTGGAAAGGCTTTCGCATTTTTATACTACATAAGTCGAAAAGGTATAATTGTAGTTTGATTATAATTCGACCATTTAAAAATTTTAATTTCAGAAAGTTGCAAATGTCCACAACACAACGAAAAAATTGTACTTTCCGAAGAACCACATTTCGATCACAAATATTCTACAGTAAACGCACGCCCACCTATAGAGTATCAGGGTGAATACGATGGCCCTCCCATGCAATTTTCACCTTACGAACGATATTCTGGTCGAAGTATCAAAAATTCGATACTCTCAAATAAAGGACTTGTGCAATCTTTAATTACAAGGTAATTTTTAACAACGTACATTGAATTAATCTTTAATTGAAACTTTGTAGCACCGATTTAACAGAAATGGCTTTTGACGCAATGAAAATAAATAAAAATTCGTGTAAAAAAAGGTTTGTATGCGAAGTAGAACAACGAACTAAAAAGAATAATTTTCTTACTCTTGGAATGTACATGTTCAGGTAAATTAACTAATTCCAGCTTTTATAAATATTTCTCAATTTAACTTTTTAGCGACATTGGTCTCACAAAATACAAAACTAATGCAACAATAAACTCAATAGATGATTGCTACGTATTAGGGCCCGACTGTAACCAAATTTAAAAATGCTTTTAAATGTATTTATTAAACTAATAATTTATTATAATTGTCAAACCTATATAATAATTAGGTAATTATTCATGGTCTGTCTAGTCAATCTACAACGAGTCCCTATATTCTATACTATACCAATTAAAATTAATTTAAAGGTTAAAAACGAATAAATATATACCAATTGATTCAGAAGAACTAATTAAACATTTCCACGTAAGGAAATCCATAAAGGAAATCACCACATATAGTTTGATATGTAAAAATTTTTGAAAACGTCCAATTGCGCGCGCCAAAATGCTTGCTTCTCGTGCGACTGCAATTCAGTGCACATGATCGTACCTATCGCAAATTCGTAAAATCGTATTAAAATAAAGGAACCTGGCATACAAAACGTTGTGGCTTATAACATCAACGTACTTGGAATGCTACATGACGTTGGGATGAGAGAAAAACAAAATAATGTAACTCATAAATTGATGCATGTACGCGCCAAGATCGCTGAATGATACTATAACTAAAAATTCATCAACTTACCAGTATACCAAGTCAAAGCGTCACACGCAATCGGAATTGCATTCATTTTATGAATAGCCTCCAAAAATGCACGTGGTGGGGCATCTTGTAAAGTTTGACAAACCCAGTGACCATAACCAATAGCACTTTGCTGTTGTAAACCCAAATATGTGCTATGTCGAAACAAATCCATCGAATCTTCGATCCCTAAATTTTCAGCAATAAGCGCCTATAAATATTCTTAAACAATAATAATTACATTTAAGCTAATCTAAACCATACCTGGCCAACCCAACTCTCGATATAATTGGGATCTGCTCTTTGAGCTTGAGCAAAAGCTTCATTTGCTAACTTGTAATTACTCAAACATAAATATAACGTTCCTAAGTTACACCACGCAGCTGCACTGTTGTTCTCAATTGTAACAGCTTTTATAAAAGAATGTTGGGCCAATGCGTAATTTTTTGGTTCTAAATTGAAAAAACAATAAAGGAATTAATTAAATAGTTGTAAAAGTATTATAGCTGTACCTTTTTTAACAGCGATTACGCCCATTAAATTCCAATGTTTCCAGTTAGTAGGATTAACAGTGACACAATGTTGTATTATTCCAAGAGCCTTTTGAAACAACTCTCCCTGTCGGGGCTTGTTATTACAAGACTGGCCGTGAGACAAATAACAAGCAGATAAATCATGAAAAAGTAAGGCGTTGCCTCTGTTAATAGCTAATGCTTTGCAGTAACACCTACAACAAAAATAAACACTTTTGATCCCTTAATAAAAGCGGACGTTGAACGATTTCTAACCTTTCCGCAAATTCATAAAGTTCATCTCCTTCTAAAATAGTTTTGCCTTCAATATCTTCATCTTTAACTAAAGCACTTAATACTAACATACAACAACATTTTTCTGGAAAACTAGCAACCAAACAACAGCAATCCCCTGCTAATTTCCACAGGCACGAAAGATTGTCGTTTTGTTTTATTCCACTAAAAAAATTATTTTTGAATTTATTTATACTGTTTTGATCACATTACATTGAAATTTTTTCAAGAGCATATTGTGCACTATCTCGAGCAAGCCCATTAAGTTGATCTTTTCGGTAAGAACGGGATTGTTGTAAGCACGTTTCGGCAATTCCCTTCAATGCAAGTACGTAACTTTTATTCATTGAAAGAATGTTTTCAAAATCAGCCCTAGCTTCTTTACACTGTCCCAACAACTAAAAATATTCAATTTCTTAAATGGTAATGCAAAATTAAATGTAAAATTAACCTGTTTTATATGTGCAATTTGGAGTAAAGGATACAAACTATTAGGCTTAATCTCAACAGCTTTTTCATACGATCTCAAAGCAGAACTGTAAGCTCCTCGGGCCATGTAAGCATCTGCTAAACTTTCCCAACAGTGACTAGAAGTGACGAGGTAATTACAGAAGTATTTTATTTGTTAAATAATACCCATTCTTATCATTCTTTCTAACGACAAATCGTAATGTTTCTATGGCATTATCGTACTCTTCCTGCTCTAAATAATTTAAGCCCAATTGTGTCCATGCCCATTGATTATCATTATTGAAAACTCCGTTAGTTATACTTTGTAGTAGACTAATATTGTTCTCCTATCAATTTTATGTTTATTTGAACATTTTAACTTCTTACAAAAAACGTACCCATTTTTTCTGGACTCTGTATATTTTGCTTAACCGAACAGGTACTTCGACGCATTTAGGATACATTACAAAAACTTTTTCGTAACACCTTCGAGCTTTATCAAGATCATTGAACTGTTCATAATATTTTCCAGCATACAAAAAAGCCAAATAACAATTCTGATCCAGCTTAGCTGCCTAAAAAAATAATAAAATATGAATGTAAAAATTGGAATAATACGAACTTTTAAAAATGGCATCAAACTTTTAGAAAAATTTTGCATATCCCAGTGCAAAGTTCCAATTTCCAACCACCACTCTGCTTTTTCACAACTTTTTTCATCTTCAAGCAAACTTAATGCTTTTTCTAAGTGCCCCTCACTATGAAGCAGCTGAGCCTCTAACAATTTATCAACAACATTGCACTGTGACGTTTTCAACTTTAGCAAAAGCTCATTTGCTTTCTTAAAATCTTTTATATTAATGTGACATCGAACGAGACATCTGTAGAAATCTAAATTCGAATTACTTTCTTCTACCAGCTAAAAATTAAGTTTAGAATTGTATTAAAACAAAACTGTTGAAGTATTACTCGAGAACATATCTCAATTCCTTTTTTTAAAATTTCAACATCGGAGCTCCTAGAGCTACTTTCAGACAACAACGTATCAAGATGTTTACGTATACGTAAATTAGAGTTATTAATCGACTGTAATAGTTTATCAGCCTTAAAAGAAGAATTAAGAGCTTCGTCATAAATGTACAGCTTTAGGTATAACGTTGATAACAATATCCATGCATGTAACAAACCAGGTCTTACAGTAGTGACTAAAATTAAATAACGCTCTTCACATTTCATAAGATATAGATAATGATTCTTTTACCTTGGTTCAGAACATCTACCAACCCAATAAACTTTTTATCTTCAAAAAGTAACAAACTTTTTGTAAACATTCCCATGGTTGATGAGGGTTCTAAATTTAGCAACGCCTCACAATGTTTTTGAACTTTATTTTGTTCAATGACCAATATATTATTTTGTTCAATTACTAATTCGTTATATAGTTTGCATATCCATTCTAATGCATTTTTATCCCCTTGGTAAAACTCGTTCATTTCTTCGGCTTTCGAGAGTAATAAATCATATTTGTTTCGTATGTATAATATTTTTAGGTACTCTAAATAATGTGATCTAGTTTTAAGTTTAGGCAGGTTTAAAATAAACTTCAGAGCTTCTTCATACTAAAAGCATCAAGATTACTTTTTACTGACTACACTACTACACTAGAAAAGTTACACTTACACAATCAAGAAGAGTTGGTGGTAGGACAGAAATTTTTGATAAAATAGAAGAAAGACCCAGCCAAGAAGCAGTTACAGTATTTTGAGAGCGGTTTTCATCTTTGGTTATACTCAGCAACGTATCTGCAACCATGTTTATTTTTTCTTCAGTAATAACCAACGCCGACAACTTTTCTATAATTTCATTTAATTTTTGGTCGTTGCTGTAAGAATTTTTAGAATTGAAAACTTTAAATTTGGTAATTATACCTTTCTATTCCTAACAGAGCAATGTAAACATCTATAAGTTCGTCCTGACATTCATTATTGGGTAATTTGTGATAATAATTAGCTAATCCATTCCAAGCCAGAACATTGTTTGCATTAATTTGAATAGCTTTCCGAAATGCTTTGGGTGCTTGATCCAAAACCCCCGTTTCTTGTAGGGAAATTCCCAAAAATAAGAGAGCCATGTAGTTTTCTTTATCATCTTTTAAAATACCCTGGAAGTAATTTAGATTTACCTATCCACAATTTCCGTAACAGATTCTGTTGATTGTATAATATATAGGATGAGTCGGGAGGAACACACCAAACACAAGATGTTTACGGTCTTCTCTGTATCTGTATTTTTACAAAGGTGTTTTAAGGTTTATGAACGTCTTTGGACCTGTAGTATCGCCTCTTAAAAAAATACAGAGAAGACCGGAAACACCCTGTATAAGACAAACAAACCCAAAATCGAAGAGCTGATCATTTCGTGTAAGCAAATCCTTTTAAGTAAAACAAAATCATAATTCATACGTATTGGAGCAAACGTTTATGCCTCGATGTCTTAATTTTACTCCAACATAAAGTTCAGGCGTAAGAAAAACTAAATTACAAGTCGCAAGCAACCGTGAATGTAATAATAATATTACTCGAATAACTATTAAATATAAACACTAACCTTGCAAAGTTTTAGTGAAGTTGAATAGTCCTTGTTTGTAATAGCTTCCCTCGCCTTTTTTAAGAGATCTTTTGAAGACATAGCATTTAAATTTCAATCCACAGATCAACGAGAACACCAAACAATCAATCGATATTTGAGGTTATGTTTACATCACAATTTTATTTTCACTTCACTTGACTTGACGTTTGTTAAGTTCCGTGGGGTGTCCGTGGGTCAGTCAGGGTCAGTTTTGATTTTACACCCTTAACTGGTGTGGTACGTTAACAATTATTACTGCAGTAAGAGTAATTAGAATGGCGGTCCCTCCTAGAGAGGCAATTCAGAAACAAATTCAACAAGACTGGGCTAATCGTGAATATATTGAGGTTATAACAGTAAGCATTAAGAAAATCACAGACTTTTTAAATTCTTTTGGTAAGTACTATCCATATAAAATAGTGAATAAATATTTTGTTAATATGTATCTAATTATTTTAGATATGTCGTGTCGTTCCAAATTGGCCTTGCTAAACGAAAAACTAACTACACTCGAACGAAAAATCGATTACTTAGAAGCTTGCGTGAGTTGGCTTTTCTGCAATTACTTATTCTGGCGTACATTATAAAATTTTAATTATATGTAATTTTTGTCTTACAGGTGACGAAGGGCGAAACGTTAACATAAGACTTACTCATATGGTCAGTGATAGTATTTATAAACTTTATAACAATTTTAATTAGGTTGAAATTACAATTTTACACATTATACCAAATTAACTTTAAGTACCTTTGCCAACAAGACTTGTTAAAAATGGAACCTATTTCAAACTTTATTTCTAAGCATTATAATGAATGGTATTATGTTAAGTAGAATCAAGTGCGGAAATATAGATCATAAGACTACTTTTTTGTCTGTTTTCATGTACCGAATGATTGGTACCTCACGTAACTTGAGTAATGTGGATAAATTCAACCGAGTATCGAATTGATTATAATAACTTAATTCCAGACTTGCAAACATACGTTAATAAATTATAGTTAAATCATTGATTAATTATACTTAATCTATGGTTAAATGTAATGTCTAAAAAACTATTTTACATAAATGTGGATATGCAATATAAAATATAGGGATTAGGGATGTCACGATAAACTTAAATGAATAATTCTTGCCAAGAAAATCAAGAATAACACTTTTATGGAGGTTAGAGGGGCTTAAGGGCGTACAAAATGTTAATATACAGTGGGATGGAACTTTTTTATCATTAAATCATTGAGAAAAAGTAGAAAAGCTATGTGAATGAGCAATTTGACTAGTTTTCAGATATGGACGATAATTATTATTGATGTATGTTTTTAAGGAGTGGTGGTAAAGGTGATAATATGAATAAGCATTCTTGCATTGAGTATGAATATCTAAAACCTTTGATCAATTGAAAAGTCTGATTTGCTCACGTTTAGAGAACTTCATCACCCTTGGGAAAAATGTTATTCTTGTTTTTGTGCTTATTTTGGCCAGAAGCCAGAATTACCCCTTTAAGTTTGTTATGGCATCGCTGTTACACCTTGTATCAGGCATTGGAGCCAATAAACAAATCCTTGCGCTATTTACAAGTATCAAGTTGTGATAATGTCATCGATGTAGGTTTAAATTCTTTAGTTTTTCATTAATTTAAGCACTTTGATGATGTACAATCTGCCGCATATTAAAGTTGAGAACAGTATTCTTAAAAATCTTACATTTACCTAACTGTAACATAACTTTTAAATAAACTTTATAATCATAAATGCCATTTAGTTATTGCTATTTTGTATCATTATCAACTTATTCATTCTAAGTAAATAACTATGTATTCATTTTATGCAGATAGTCTTGTAAAGTAAATTGTTTGCGTGATTATTAATTTAAAACTTTGAAATCTCTCTGTATATCAGGGTCATCAGTTAGCAGTTCATGAGTCAGTAAAAATAATTTTAAATAATAATGTAATCAGATCCATCAAGTAGAAGTTACAAAATGCACGTATTACTCTTATTCATTATTTTGTTCTACTCCAGAGCTTGTTTGGGTGCTTTATGCCGTTTAAGTAATAACCATGAAAACTATACATGTCATGGTTTTCGATTCAATCAGCTTACGGTATCACGTCCAACAAAAGTAACTAATTGAAAGAGTCCGTAGGTAAATCTGCTTAATTAAATTATTTTCAGTTACAAATTCTACGTGCTCGAATTTATGACTGCAAAGAAGTAAATATACCGGCTGAAGTTTTAAAATTTCCAAACGTAGAAAATCTGACCATGTCTTGTGATATTAAAACGATTGATCAAAATGCGTTTTCCAATTTAAACCATGTAAAAGAGTTGGACTTGAGTAACAACACAATATCTGAGTTGCCCGAAGATTTGTTTAAATCTTTGGAAAATGTATATTTATTAAATTTAACACAAAATAATTTCCAAGAAATAACCAAGAATATGTTCAATGGCTTGACTAATTTGAACAAGTTAATACTTTCGTTTAATTCAGTTTCCACTTTACACACAAAAGCTTTTAACAAAATGAGACATATTCAAGAATTGTATTTGGATAACAACGTTATTAATTTTATTCCCATCGTAGTATTTAATAGACTAACAAAACTAAAGCACTTAGATTTATCGTACAACAACATTCACGTCTTAAGCAATTTATTTACTCAAAGTAACGGTCTCGTATATTTAAATTTATCTCATAATCAAATAGAAGAACTTCCTGCAAGAATTTTTACAACCACAAATTTACAAAGCTTAGATCTTTCATTTAACGAATTAAAATCTGTATATCAAGAGGCACTTAAATTGGACACTCTTGAAAAGTTTTACTTACAAAATAATAAGTTATCCCTTTTCGAAGTTATTGGACTCGGTTCAAAACGTTTACCACTGAAGTTCTTAGATTTAAGAAACAACAGGCTCGTTTTTTTAGAAGAAAGTTTTGTTCTATCAGCAAAAGAATTGTCGAAGTTAAAAACTAATGGAAACCCTTGGGACTGCAACTGCTTGGAGCAAATTAAAACTGGACGAGATAGTTTAAATCTTCAAATTGAAAGCCAATCTATTGATGAAGATGTGCCTATATGTATAACTAGTGAAAGTAATGGCTGCCGTGTAAATAAAGATAAATTAGAAGAATATTATAACATATTTAAACAAGTTGACGATAGTTGAGTCATACAAAATTTGTGGTGTATTTACTCTCCAAAAATACGATGAAACTATTTTCTAATAATGTATTTTTCACAATTAGTTATAAAAATAAATCGTAAGTTGAAAATATGCTTATAAAATACAAATAGTTCAGTACAAATAATAGTCATATTTAAAATGTCCTGCCAAATTAACGCAATTAAAAATTTTTTGCTTAAAAACTAAAGAACAGCAATAAAACCTAATAAAATATGTATACGTAAACTCCGCCATGGAGAAGATTATCCATCTAATTTTGTTTTAATACTGGGAGGAGGCGAGCTATTAGCGCTTAATTCACCAGATTCAAGTTGTTTTAACAGCCTAAAGAGGGCGGCTGCTTCTCGTATTCTACTAAATTCGATACAAAATGCTTGAACTTCGATGAATAATTCCTTAAAAAAATATAAATTAATACTCAAATAAATTATACTCCATTCACAACCCCAGTAAGCTGAGGCCATCATAGCGTGTGTGATTCTGGCTTTTGCCAAACTTTTCAACTATGAAACCCCTGCTAAGGGGTTTCGTGAATCGTGGATCGTGAATGAAGCATTATACAGTATATTTATATTAAGTTGAAACTTACTTGTACGTTGATGATTTTATTTCTAATCAAAGATTGTAAAAAGACACACACTAATCTAACGAGCCTGTTCTGCATATACCTATCTTTGATTGTCTCACAAGTTGATATGCAATTTGAAATGTATAAATGGACAAATTCCGTAGGTAAATCGACAGTGGTTGTTAGTCGATTTACTACTTCCATCGAATGTAACGACATTTCCATATTTACTAATACTGTGAAATATTCTGTAATCTGCTTTGACTGCATCAACTTCAACAAAACCTCTATAGCTATCAGTGGATTATTTTCAACTAACTCTGGAAGCTAAAATGTATATTATAGTAACTCCCATCTTGCATGTATAAAAATTTTAACACACACTTTTGCTGGAGTTAACCCAATGTGGTAAACCAATTTGGAATCGTTATCAAGCTCTGTGATCAGTTGTTGTTGTTGAGGTATCGTAAGAGTAGATTTATACGCTTTAGTCATCAATTGCTTAGCTTCTTGACCAGCCATGTTTGGTACACACATTGTTACGTCATAAGCAACAGTATGTTCATTGGGTGCAACTACGTTAAACCACACGGGCTGTAATAATTATAAATCCACAGTAGCATAAACACATTATCTACATTTTTTTACTTACTTCATCTTTGCAATTCAATAAAGGTGGAGATAAAGTAACAAATTCGGGTTTATAAACTTGAAAGAGATTATCTGTAGTAAGTATATTTTTAATAATTTCGTCTTTTTTGTCAAGCTCGTTGGAATAACTAGAAAAAGTCGCTCTAAAGAATTTTCGAAGAAATAATCAATAATCAATACCTATTTGCTTGCTTTTCGGGAAAAGCCAATAGTGCAGGTATGGCAGATCTACAAGTCTTAGGCAGATTCGATTGTTTTTCTGCAACAGCTAATTGAAGTGCAGATAAATCTATATTAGTAGGACCCACTATATCAGAATTAACTATTTGCGAAGCAGTCTTCTTTAATATCTAAAAATCATAGTTTAATTTAAAAAAATTAATTAATGACAACTAAAATATTTACAGCATCTTTGGGTACATCAGAAATTAATTGCGCGAGAAAATTCTTTTCAGGCCCTGATAATTTTGGCAATTGTCCAGGATACTCAAGTTTCGGTGCACCTACATTAGATTGTTGTTGTTGTTCAGGAGGGTGCTACGATTATTCACTATTAAACTTTGTTACGAACCTACATTATTATTATTATTACCAATAAATGAATAAAAACATTTGCAAATGGAGTATTTGCTATTTGTTCTCCACGATATAATTCATGTAATAATGTTATAGCTGCAAGTCGCTGCTCTGGTTGTTCTAATAAGTCTTGTTGCAACAGCATTATTATACAGAGGCCGACTAAAATTAGAGAATTAATTTCAAAAAGTCTAATTACAAACACTTACCTTTAAAGTTCTCGTTAGTTTCGAATTTTTTTTGCATTTCGTTTGAAAGAGCTTCTAACGTTTGAGTTTCGACATTGCTCGAACTAAGTAAACTAAGAAAACCAAGTGATTAAAAAGCACAGAACTGAAAATAACAAACCTACCTCAACAATGTTTCACATTGAGTTACTGATAAAGCCATTTTAAAAACGAAGCTCCTGCAAGGATGTTTAAAATACCGCAAAAAAACTTATGAAGTTTAAATTTGTATTCAATTCATTTCGACTGTAAGGAATTTAATGAACTTCTAAAATCTCACATCTCAACAAATATTATTTTCATCACCATTTATCACGATTGCAGATTGCAGGATCAGGATCTGATCTGATGATCTGATGAATTTGACATCACACGTTTACGTTTGGAGGCTAGTTCTGTAGCCTCTATGACAGATATTAATAATATTATACCGTATGTCCCGTTTCAAAATTGAAAGGAACGTATTCAGAATTTTTTTTTATACAAAATGTACCCAAAAATATTGATCAATTATTTTCTTTCTTTTCTATCAGTGTCTAAATGTAGTTTTTTTATTAAAACCCCTCTTTTAATAAATATCAATAAGGTATAGGAAAAAAATGTCTATTAAACTAATTAAAGCAGAGTAGAAAATAATGCCCAGAACTCGTAGGATCGAGTCGAGGCCCTCAGGGCCGAGCTAGAACTTAACGCTGATCAAGCTATATTTATAAATATACAACACCAAAAGAAAATATAGCAAAAATCATACCTACCTCTACCTACCCCATTTGACGCAAGGTAACCCCTTTTTTTAGGTAACAAAATTACTGGACTGTTAGGTTCCACAGCTTTCATTATCATGATTTATAATAATTATGTAGAGCTGTCTTGTCTGTCTCAAGAAATATTTATTCTTGAGGTTTTTGAGTATATATTTTTAAGCCTATTGGAATTTTTTACGCTCTGTTCTCTGTATAATAATAAGAGTGGGCTCTGGTGGGGCATGTGAGGCATTAATTGCGCTGCCATCTCTTATGATCTTATGAAACGGAGTAAAGGGTAAACGGGGAAATGCTTTTGACTTTTGACATTTGATATAACAATAACGGTGCACTAACATTTGTTTTGAATTTTTGAAAATCTTATTGCTAATGATAGATGTTATGGAATTATTAATTTATAGTTTGGATTTGGATACAGAAGAAACACCTGTTTCACGCCTGTCAGTAGGAGAGCATGTTTTTGGTAGAGGCACATTATTAAAGGTAATGGTTGTTCCTAAGTTCGTATTTGAAGGTTTTATTTTCTAATACTAGAAGGACCTATTTATGATTAACATCTGTTTTTACTATTTGTAGTGCGATGATAAACGCGTGTCGAGAAACCACGGTATCTTAAAAGTTGAATCACTAAGTGCCACTATAACATCGGTAAGATTGTAGGATGTATAAATATGTAACGGAAGGTTATTGTAAAATACATTTTTTAGACTCACCACAATCCTTGTTTTTATCAATCTGCAAGTAGCTCTACAATTACAATTTTACCTAAGAATAATCCTGTTAATATAGACGATGGCGATAAATTTGCACTTTTGGCAGACCAATTTTGGTATCGAATTAAAATTAAGTTTGAACCAAGATCAGGTAATTATTAGATTATTACATGGCACATTTTATGTAGGATATAATTTCATCCTAAATTATAGTTGCACCTACACTATCAAATGAAATGAGCGATGATTCTAACACATCAATCGACTTTTTACAATTAAATGAAAAAAGAAAAAGTGATGAAGAATTTGGATTAATAGCTACTAAAAAAGTGAAACACAATGAAAGCACTGTAAGTGACCAAGATACAGATAAAGAAATAAATAATGTCAGAACAGGTAAATTGTTTTTAAATATTTATGTTAAATTTATTTAGTTCCAAAGTAATTATTGCAGTTCCATTAACAAATGAAAATGGTGACTCAAACACATCGATTGATTTCCTAACTGAAGAAAGAAAAAATCAAGATGAATTGGACTCGCCTTTAAGTAAGAAACTAAGTAAAAATTTAAGCAACGAATCTGGCAACCTTTTGCTTGAGGTCGATACAAATATTTCATTAGTTGACCGCAGAAATGTCGATTCTGGAAATACAAACCGAGCAACTATAAAAGAATGCCTTTCTGAATCTGATGATGATTTAAATGTTAATAACTTTTGTGATAATAAGAAAAAAGAGCTCCTTTCCGATTCAGATGGCGAAAGTACATCCAAGGTGCCGATTAAGAAGACAACACAAGACAAAGATCGTCAAGCTAAATTGAAAGCTATGCTTTTTAGTTCAGACGAAGAAGACACTACTGACAGTATAGCACAACCAGAAGAGAATAAAAGGGGAGATCCTGAAGTTAATTTAGCAACTGCGCTTGTTAGCAATGATGACGAATCCC
Source organism: Malthinus flaveolus (assembly GCA_950108345.1). Lineage (NCBI taxonomy): Eukaryota > Metazoa > Arthropoda > Insecta > Coleoptera > Cantharidae > Malthinus > Malthinus flaveolus. The sequence continues at coordinate 68,043,625 of OX467285.1, forward strand.
TAGAGAATCGGCAAACTCCAGATCCAAATGCTGCTGGTCCGAGTGGTACTAATGGCAATAGACCATGGAGAGATCGTTGCCAGTATGCTGGAAGTTGCTACAGGTAATCACTATTCGAATTGATAGGAAAGTACACATTTATTCTGTTTTCAATAAATACTAAAATTTCAGAAAGAATAAATTACACTTCCAAGAGTACAGCCACCCCGGAGATTCTGACTTTGAATCTGATCCGAATGATTCTCGTCCATTGTGTGTTTATGGAGATTCTTGTTATAGATTGAACAAAGATCATCGAAGAGATTACAGACACTCGAAAAAAAATCAACCTGCATTGAACAAAAAACGTAAGCTAGCATAGTAGGTATTTCTAATTGTAGTGTTTGCTAATAATCTGATTGTTGTTTATTTAGAAACAAAAACTACAAATATCCCTAAAAAGAAAAGAACTGCTACAAAACAGTATAAAGAATCTTCAGACGATGATTATGATTTACAAGATCCTTTTATAGACGATAGTGGCAGTGATTTTGTAGTTGATTCTGTCAGCGATGATACAACTGACTCTGAGATTAGTGATGGAACTCAAGAGGAGACTAAACGTTTAGTTAAAGAGGCAAAAAGATTTGCAAAACAATAAAAGGTAGAATAATTTTAACAGGAGTGTTATAAATTAATTACCTGTTGTAATGGAAGTTAAAATACAAAATTTACATTTCGCAATTATTTTATTTGTAATAATTATATATTATACTCGTAATAAAGTTTATTTTAAATTTAAAGTACAGTTTTACAAATTGTGAGAGCGATTTTAGCGTTATTTTAAATCAATGGGTGCGTTTAGCGGACAAAGCTGTTTAACATAAGCGGTCAATTATGCTGAGTATATTGACATTCAGAGGCTTACAATCCTCTAAACTGTATGCTGAGGTCAGCACAACAGCACTGGTAACTAAATTCATCGTATGCTGACTTTCACACAGTTTAGCGGATTGTAAGCAAATGAATGTCAATATACTTGGAATAATTGACCACTTACTTTAAGCAGCTTTGTCCGCTAAACGCACCCAATGTGTAGGTGCTTCAAAGTATGAAAGAATTTAGAATAACTAGGGTTTATGTACCATGTTTTATTCTAAAGATTAGTTAAAGTATTTAATTGAGGTGTAGAGTACAAAGGCACAAATGACAGGCGTCATATAAATTAAAAATTTATGACATTAGAGTAATGAACATTAAAATGCCAGTTGCTTCTCTGCACGAAGCTTTAAGACCATTAAGTTGGCTCGTTGGGAAATGGACGACAATTGCTGGAACGGGTAATTACCCTACAATAAATTCATTTACATTTAAAGAAAAAATCGAATTCGTATCAAATGGACAACCATTCCTTACTTTTAAATCTGCAACATGGAACTCTGGATCCTATTCCCCGTCATATTTAGCATCAGGTTTCTTGTTAACTAAACCTGATAGTACTGACATTTCCTTCTTAACAGCCCATAGTATGGGCGTAGTTACTTTAGAGTCAGGGCTCCTTGATGGTACTAAAATAAAACTTAGAAGTACAGAAATTGGTTCGATGCGGTTTTTTAAACCTCCACGTATTCTTAGGCTAGTTAGGTTTGTTGAATATTGTTGTGAAACTCAACATCTAGAAATAGCTACATCTATGGAAACTAGCGATACTCCTTTAACAGCATATTTAAAAGCTACTTACGAAAAAGAACCTTTTTAAGTATTGTGATATAAACTCGATGAAATGGATAGTTTTTTATGTACAGAATATTTGTGCTTGTCTAAATAAAATTATACATTCGTTATTGGTATTTTACATACATCATAACAATAAAACGGTAATTTGAGATTATTTAGAAGGTTTGTATATTGAACTTAACATTAACTAAGATCAATTGCGTCCTATCAAATAAATGGCTGTCTTTTACGATTATAATACAAAGAACTAAAACATTTCAAAGAACAAAAGTAGCATTCCATAGGAACATACATTAAAAAACCATCTGAAGACACATTAATAGTTCTGGCTATTGTCGATAATGAAATCATATGTTCTTGCTTAATATAGTTATTAAAACAGGCACATCCGCATACACAGTATTGAGCACAATCTAAATAATCTACTAGTGTTAAAGGCAAATTTTGAGGAGAATATGATATTTTTAATTGTAGTACTCGACGACCTGCATAGTTTTTAAGAGACCACACTGGTAAGTGTTTAGGAAAAATAGCAGCCGGATTACATTGCTTATTTGGATCAAACCGATTGTTAGACAAATCTAAAGTTTCTAATCGCCACCTTTTAACACTTCCGGGTAAAACTGTTATTTGATTATATGAAGCAGTGAACAATTGTAAATGGCTTAAACTTCCGATACCAGAAGGTAAAACTTTAATTTCATTATTATCCAAGTTGAGAGATATTAAAAAATGCAACTTTACAATTTGATCGGGCAAAAAACTCAATTTATTATTACTTAAATTTAACAACTTGAGCGTTTTTGATAATTTTCCACTTAACCAACCCCACTGTTTTAGTGTACTTTTACCTAACTCATTGTAAGAAACGTTAAGTTCAACAACACTTTGCATATTACACAGTTCGACAGGCAAACTCTCGATGTTGTTATGACTTATATCCAATATACGCAACTTTGATAACTGCAAAATTCCTCTATCTAGAGAACACCTAGAAATATTACTTATGTGCAATACTTCTAATGTTCGTGGAAACCCTTTCATGGGATATTCTGATCGCTTCTTAATAACTAACTTTTTAGGTGCTTCTTTTATAGGTGTCACAGACATACTCGAACACGTCAATTCCTTGTCCGAAATCTTGTTTTCTAATACTCTCTTTAGAAGATGTAGGAAACTCTTCAACAGTATTGGATCTGCTTGTACATATAGGTCGTGTTGCGGAAATTTAAACTGTATCGTTGCTTTACCTTCGTCTAGAAATCGAGTCAACACTTTGCCGATTTGCTTTACTTCATATTTTGTCCCATTTTTATTCTGAGACGAGAAAAGAATTAAGCAATACGAGGAAGAATTAGGCACTTTACAAAGGGCCAATGTCGATTTGAGATGTTTCTTGCTCGAACTTATGGATAAGGTAGGTAATAATCTATTACCCACCGACACATTGCATGATAATTTCATTATACAAATCCAATCCCAATCATAATTTAGGAAACATTTAATTACTATTTTTCGCGCCACTGACAGATGACAGAAAACAACACGAATATTCCGATTTTCCGATTCGGAAGTTAAAACTGGTTAGAACTGAGTAAGCGAGTACTGGTTTCTTTTTCTTCGTTTCTTGTTTTACGCTTGCGCAGTACGCAGCAAGAGCTTGATCAAAAATTTGATTTACTACTCAATCCAGTAATCCAGAACCAAAAATTTATAATTTTAAAACTTCAAAAAGGTTCAGAATTGTAAAATTCAAATTACTACAACAGTTTGTAGTCAATTTGTCAAGATGGTCAGTTACTCTTGCCCAAACTCGTACTTGATTAGTTCCACTTTCCGAAAAGACGGGCGCTACCATCGCATGTTTGCAAAGCTCTAAACGCTATCGCTTTATCCTATCACAGTCATCTTGCTTTCTCTGTCTATTATTATGATTATGGTTGTGTGTCTGTAACGGTTTAAAAATACGTGGAAATGTGCTAAGATAGGATATTTTATAGTTAGAAAATAGTATTAGTTTAATTTTAGTTAAACTAATTTATTAAATATGTATTTATATTTTGAGTAAATAGGTTATAAAAGCAAAATTCAAGTTTGTAAATTGTAAATATTTTTGAACAGTAATTTAGGTGTCAAATAATTCCCCTACTATTGAATTTGCTGACGTCATCTAAGATGTCTGGTAAGTTAGCCTAGAAATCGAATTTGATAAAAATTACTTTATTTTTTCCTCGTTTTCCTTTGTAGATTTGTTTGCAAAGGTTAATTGTACTTATTGTCAAGAAGAAATCAACGGATTAAGAGTTCAATGTTGTGTTTGTGCGGATTTTGATATATGTCTACAGGTAATTTTTAATGACGTTACAAACGTCTAAATTGCGCATGTGAAAGGCGCCAAATTTAAATTATTTTCTGTTTTAAGTGTTTTTCTTGCGGAGCCGAAATTGGACCTCACAAGAATAGCCATTCTTATAAATTTGTTGTAAGTCCATTTTAACCTATGCACTGGATTACTTCTTGATAATTATAATATTATAGGATCACTGTGCTGTTAGTATATTTGGTGGCAGAGGTAGTTGGACAGGTCGAGAAGAGTTGCAATTGTTGGAAGCAATAGAAATATGCAGTTTTGGCAATTGGGAATTTGTCAGCAAAAGCATCGAAACAAGAACTCCAGAGGGTATTTTATGCTTTGTATATTAAAACTCAAATGCATTTGATTATCTTTCTACTTGCATTCTTGCACAGCATATTTAGCAGCATTCTTAAATTTTTGATTGGCGAAATATTAACTATTTTAATGACGGTGATAGCAATAGTTCTATTTCAGAGGTGAAAGATGAATACTTATGTCGGTATGTGGATGGAAACATTGGTAAAGCAACCTGGTCAGAGGTAGCGGCTCATAGACCAGTTATAATAGACCAGACATCTGAAGATCACGGGCCGTTATCACCTTCGGTTACTGCTCGTTTACCTCCTTTAGATGCTTCCCCAGAAGAAGCTCGGCAGTTAGGATATATGTCGCATAGAGATGATTATGATAGGGTAAAGAATAGAGAGACAAATAGTTGAACTACAATTGACTACTTACATTTTAGGAATATGATATGGGCGCTGAACAGTTAGTCACGTCATTGCAATTAAATATATTAGAAGATAGTAATACTGAAATTGCTTTAAAGTTAGCTCAAGTAGATATGTATACAAGACGATTAAGAGAAAGGGCTAGACGCAAACGACTGGTTCGGGATTACCAGCTGGTTTCGAAATTTTTCAACAACTTACGTAAAGATATTAAAAAACCATTAACCAAAGATCAAAGGTGATTTTTTAAATGTTTTGTTAAGCGCCACTGTATAAATGAAAGTTTTTTTTTACAGAGAATTACATGATAAAATGCGGGTTTTTAGTCAATTTTTAACAGCTGGAGAACACGAGAGACTTATTGCCAGTATAGAAAGAGAACAGGAACTAAGATTTCGTATTTCAGAGTTGCAGAGGTATAGAAGTCTAGGATTATCGACACAGGAAGAAGCGATTCATTATGAACAACACGCTGCTTTTCAAAGACAACAACAAATTAAACAAAATAAAGCTGTAAGACTTGTTTCTTCATATTATCTATGTTATTAATTATTCTTGGCTGTGTGTGAGTTAATTTTCTCTTTACCATCTATTTATAAACCTTTGCCATCAATTAAGATCCCAGTTGGTTAAGATTATCTGACAGTTTTCATTTTGTCGTTATGGAAATGGCTTTTACAATTATTATTTTAAACCAAACTTAAAACATGACTTACGTATTCCAAAATAAGCAATTTTTTCCAATGTATGCCCGGAAATGTACAGAAATGGATATTGTTTATTTTTGTGTTAATTCTTCCAGGTTTATCAGTGTTCTAAAGACTATAAATGTTAGAAAATTAGAATTTTGCAAAATCAACCTAATAAAAATTGGCTTACTGGGGTCTAAATGGATTGTGAATGGAGTATATATCATTCATCTCATTTTTATGAAATCTCCTTTTAAGTTTAGTACAGTCGCCAAAGAAAAAATTTGAAAGAGAGTTTGTATTAAATCTTTCCTGATACGTTTGTCTTTAATTTCCATCTCAATCGACTCCAACCAATGATTTTTTTATGTATTTAGGCACATTTTGGTGCACCTACTCCCCGAACTCATGAGTTTTAGTACTGAATACTGGACTTATCACAGCGCAATTTGATGCTTCTTAATCGCGTTTTCTTGTAAAACTGTTAAGCTTATAAAATTTTTGAGTATAATCTTTTTTGTGTACATGTAGTGTACACGTGTCGAGATTTAAAAAAATGTATTCTGCTTATTAAGATCTAAACATTAATCTGTGCTCAAACTCTTTGACGACTGGACTATTTGTATAACATTAATTTAATATTATTTTAAATGTGAAGCTGCACAAAACTTAACAGTGATGCACTTTACTACTTTTTGAGTACTATGTTAGTGTGGTCAATCTCATTGCTCATATCATCATTGTATGGTTTGTATGCAGGTTAATCTTAACCGAAAAACAAATGTGAACAGATCACACAGATTGTATCAGTTTGCATTTCACTTAGGGCAGCAGTGGCTACGCAACTTCAACAATCCAGGAAATCGTAACAAAAAACGGGTAAGATTTATAATTTCATTAAAATGTGAGAAGGCTTGGTTGGCAATTTAAAAGTTTTTTAAAGTTTAGTAAATAGTAGTTTCTATACTGTATGCAGTATGTTTTTGACATAGACCCAATTGCCTTAAACTGTGTTCAGTGTCGGTAATTCAATTTGCCTCACTAAGTTTTTTTGCAACATTAAAATTATCGAAATGCATCATACTAAAATTTTTTCTTTCCTTTGATGATACAGAGAAAGCGAAAGCGGATTATATTCCATAGAAAGAAGATCCACGTGGCTTCAAGAAAACGAATTCGAGAACAACTACTACAGCAACAACAGCAACAGCAGCAGCAACAGTATGGATAACATTACACAGCCTCCTATTCAAACCTTGCCTCATGGCAATTTGTTGTCTCAGAATGAAATACAAGTATGAATTTCGATAAATTTTGATACTTACTGTGTGTGGATAAAGTGAGGAATGAATTCTTTGAAATCAGTCAAAAAAATTTTATTTTCTGAGATATTGAATTTGTTCCTTATAGTTGGAGTGCACGGGGTATTAAATTGGGATTTCTGTTTTTACTTCGAAATTTAAAGCTAGAACCTTTTTCAAATGATTCCTTACCCTCTGAGGTATCAAAATCCGATTGTCATCAAACTGTCGTCTTGTCCAGATTCCTGACGTTTTGTTGACTGCTTATTAGTCCTTCTGGGTCAAAATTGACAAAAACCGAAAAAACGACCATAGGATTTTGGTATCCCTAAAGCTAAGGAATCATTTGAAAAAGGTTTCTGCTTTTTATCTCGAATTGAAAGCAGAAATATCATTTCTAAACGTCTTTGATGCAGCTGTGCACTCACAATAAATTACTCGGAGGTATCTTATTAATGGACAAAAGTTAGTTGTTAGTAGTGGTCACTTGATTTTTGGCACTTCAGAAATTGGTAGATGTAGTAAAATCAAGGGTCTACTAAACTCGGAAATTCTTTTTCTGATTTAGATTAAAAATTAAAAAGAAATACTGAAAGAGTGTTGATTTTTTTGGGTAGTTTTGATCTCTCGTCTCTATCTTAACTTGAAACGAAAATTAATTGAGTATATTTTCAGCTTTGCTCATCGTTAAATTTAGAACCTATCCAATATACAACTATAAAAACGCTTATTATTCAGGTTAGTACAATTAATTGTTGGTTACTTTTTCAACAAATCATTTTCACAAGTTGAAGATTACTTTACAGGGTAAAATACGATTTGATCCACACAGAAAATTGCAGCAAAGCAGTTTTAGAGGCAACAAAAGCAATTTCAGAGAAAATCCTGTTTAATAAGCTTATAACGTTATAACATACCAAAAGTTTACTAACATTATTTGCATCTAGGATTTTGATTTTTTCTAAAGCGACTTGGCTAAATCTGACTGCATCAGATATTTTGTAACAAGTTTTTTTAATTGCTTTAAAATTGCCTAGTATGTGGGAACCTACTCTATTTTAGTTGACAGTATCAAGAATCGGCGTATGAAAACATTTGCCAAGATACATGAGGAATTCACAAACATCTGACATATTTTCATTTGCTGCGAGAAGCAAATTAGTTATCGACACTGTTGACTGTTGTTGTGTGTGCAAAAGACAAACCAACAACCAGTTTGAGCTTTGGAAATAAATTGCTTTTGTTGCTGTTCTTGTTTTGCCCTGATTTTTAATATTTAAATAAATCTAAAAAGTTCCATATTAAAAAGACATTGTTATTTACAGGATAACTTAGTCTCAAATAATAATAAAACTAAGGCATCAGATTTCGACTCAAATGATGTTGGGATTCGAGAGGCCGTAACTCAATACTTACGTCTTAGTGGTTGGCTACCAGTTGCTGTTTGATCTCATTAGCATATTTAAAAATTTTTATAAAATTATTTATCTTTTATGTAGGCACATTATTTTTAATTTTTATTTTAAAATGAAGGTATCGACGAGAATGATTTTTAAAAACCAATGGAAATTAGGTTAATCGAGTTTTGTATTAGTACAAAAAGTTGTATTTCATTTGATTATCTATTTTATTTTTAATTGAATTACCGTATATTACTATATTTAAACAGATATTGAATCCAAATTATTGTTGTGCATTTAGCTTTGCCATTTTAAATATAGTACCTTTGTATCGAATAATTTTGAATGTACAGCATATGTATCGGTAACCTCGTGTTGGCTTATAAAATCTTAAGGCAAGGAGTGCTCGAGATTTTAGACTGTGTACGTGTTGGTACAAAAATAAAGCGAATCTATTAAATTGATTTTGTATTTATTATTAAACTTTTACACTTGGCGAGATAAAATAGTAACAAAACTTTAAAAAAGTGAAGTTTATTTCAAAAATTCTGTACAAAATCCCTACCACTTGCGTATAAATTAGTGAACATTTTGTATTTTATAAAAATATTAGTTCTAAATATTATAGTTATCATTTTTGACAGAACTTAGTATGGAGTAGTATTAAAAAGCTCAGAAAATACTATAAAAATAAATGATAAATGCTATAATGGTGTAATAATCACATAACAAATAGATATCTTCTACATCTTAAAGTTGTGATTGCTCGATACATTATCCTCATTCATAATATTTTTATTATTTTCATTTCGAAAATTTCTAAGCCACTGAAATTCAGACTATTATTATAGTTTACTTTTAATTTTAATTAAATAGCACCAAAAATGTAAATCCTAATTGTTATTATCGTCACCTTGCAATTTTACTACGCATTGGCCCCCCTTAATTAAACAATAATTAGAAAGATACTTAATAAAAACAGTTGAACGCGTTTTATTTATCGAATTTTGTTCGGGGCCCCTTGAGATGGTTTCGTCTTATTAAAGTCGTACGAGGCGCATTTTGGTATATGTCTATCAGCGGCTGTTTGATTAAATCTACGTCCACAGTGTGGGCATTGAACATAATCTGGATTAGAAGAAGGAGGTGGTGGCGGCAAGTCGGAGAGCTTTCCACCAGCAGCTACATGTTGTTGGGCAGCTTTAGCAGCTCTAATTGCTCCTATGAATTCTTCGTGTTTTTTACGCCAATCGGCTTTCTTTGCAACTGGTGCTTGTTTATTTCCGCCCTAAAATTGAAAAACAATTACGAAATGCGCAATAAGAGCGACGAAATTTGTCGGTTAAATTTAAGGAAAATAGGTAACAAAAGATGAAAAGAAGGATAATCTAGGAATACAGGACGAATTCTTTGGAAGACCCATATGTACTTGGGTTTCAAACATCAATTCAATATTTTTACAAATCAAAACTATTTCTTATTGTAAGATAAAATGGGTAAAAGTGGGACCAGCGAAAAAAAGTTATAAGGCTTTGAAAATACGATGTTTATTTCATTTTTACCTTTTTGGGTAATTGTTGTTTGGAGTGAAAAATGCCTGCACCTTGTTGATCACTAGCAGGCTGTTATAATAGAGAAGTAATAACATTTTAAATGCACAAGTAAATAGAACAATATCGTTTTCATAATAGATTTTAAATTATAGCTCTATGGCGTTAATAAATAATTATTACTCTTACCTTCGATCTATTCCCTTTTCTGGCGTAAGGTTCAAGGTCGGTTCCTTGCACGCGATGCTTAGTGGCATCATAAATTTTTCTTTTCTTTTGCGCCGTTTTCGAACAAATATCTTCATGTACTGCTAAACGATCGGGTGCAAATCTTCTATTACAATATCTACAACCTGCGAGATCATCTCTATTAACCGCCGATGGTGGTCCTCGTCCAGTTTGTTTATTAGATGCTGGTCTTGCCGTGGACGGACTTTTCTGTTGTTCTACATTTTTTTTCGCGTTCTGTAAAAATAAGCTTTACGTACTGGAATAGTTAAAAAAATTATATCACTTTTGAAGTTGAAGACATGCTGGACGACAATTTTTCAGACTTGATACCTCCCGAACTATTAGTTGGTGAGCGGCTATTTAAAACAGTATACGAGTTTTGACTAGGACTGTTTGGCGTTCGTGTAACAGTTCTTTTTACTAATGGCTGAAAAAATATTACTATTTATAGAAACATTCAGTTTCCTCGGATTTGCGAAGATTTTCTCAACTTCATAGTCAACAGAAATTTTGATTTTTTGATTTTACTATGATTACAAAAGTTGGACAACTAATTAAAAATGTCAGTTGTGACACATTATGTTTTCGTTTTCAAGGTATTTGAGATTTATAAGAAGTTTATTTTAGCCGACGTTTTTAGTTCATTCTTCAGCAAAACTTTGAACAAATTAATGTTCGACTGAAAATTGGCATACAGGCTTTTAAAAGCTCTTTAAACAACATCTGGATCTGGATTATTAAGGAGGGGGAGCAAGCTCCCTGCACTTAGGCCACTTAATCGGGCCCATTGTACTTCCTCCCAAGCGGCCTCCTCGTGACCATCAGATCTTGAGCCATCCTACATGTAGGATGAACTCCAGAATTCTGGCGGGAGGGGTGGTGCTTATTCTGGCCATGTCGAGCTAGAAGTCCCTCAACACGGATCTTCTTATCGACGTTAAAGCTGGACAGTGACAAAGCACATGTTCAGCGGTTTCGTCTTCTAGTTCGCATCCCCGACATATGGGATTGTCTACCAAGCCCAGAATGTGAAGGTGTTTGTGTAGTCGACATTGTCCCGTGAGTGTCCCTCATATTAAAGTCGTTAAAAATATCGTGTGCAAGTCCCTATTTTTTGTCGCCGTACAAGATTATCTACCTCAAGAGGCTACACATGGCATTGAAAGCAGCTCTTTGTGGAAATCAGTTTATATTAGGCTAATTAAAAGTCAGAGTTTAAATACATCTGAGAATCTTTCCGAGTGTGTTTTTTATAGTAGTTCTTCATAAAACATAATTCAGTCCTGAAAGCTGAACATTTCTACATTAGCAACACAATTCCGTGAAAAGAACTCTAAATCTTGTAGAGAAATGTTGTTTGGAAGATGGCCTGGCGGTTAATCCGACAAAGACCTCACCGTTCACCTTTCCATTTCACAAGATGAACAAATAAGACTGATGGTAACCTATTTGACATACCTCTGGAAGCAGTGAGAAAACCCAAGTACTTAAAAGTTATCCTTGATAGCAAACTAAGCTTCATTCCACATATAGACAGATTGGTAAATAAAGCTACACGGGTTCTATGCACCTGTAGACGAACGTGCGACAAAATCTGCCACTGACACCTCAACCGACTAACTTAGTATACACCGTAATGGTTAAAACATATATGCCGGCTCTGTGTAGTACACAAAAACACAAACAAAAACCTGTAAACACAAACTAGGAAAAATCCAAAGACTAGCTTGTTTAGAAATAACTGGAGCAATGCTTACTACGCCTACAGCAGCAATGGAAACAATGCCGAATCTTCCACCCTTGTGGTAGCGAAATCCAAAGCATTAAGAGAGGTTTACATTTTAAAACAACCCTCCAGAGGAAGGAATGCCTCAATTCTAAAAGAGATTGCAGAATACCCCATACTTAGTATGGTGCCTGACAGAATAAACCACAGCATATTATACCATCGAATTAACCTACGGAATTAACTCACTCGCTCTCTACTCAAAACGAGCAGAGGTGAATTACGGCTGGAAACGGCAATAATAACGGGCCATTGTCAGCTTAAGGCACCTGTATACGATAGGACTAGAAAAATATCCATTATGCAAAGGATGTGCAGAGGAAGAGGAAACTCCAATCCATCTTCTGCTACACTGCGAGACTTTTACAAGAAGTCGTCACAGGGCCACATCATTCTCAGAAAGGAGAAGATGCTCCAAAGAGAATTATCAATAGAAAAAATTCTGGACGTTATCGAAAGCACAAAACTAGGGGTGGGGGGCTCAGAACCGAATAATAACATAACTTCCACTCAGTAATATTACAACAAAGAATTACGTTTTTGAATGCATTCTGTATCAGATAAAAAGCGAATAAAAATTTACTGAAATTGTAGGCTACAGTGCGCACACGATACTTCCAGTATGTTACAATAATAAGCGTTCCAATTTTCAGTCCATCATCAATTTCGTACAGCTTCAGGTAAAGCTTATTATTATTAGATTACCTTAGCATTATTTTTTACAGGCGAATAAACTTTCTGTTGATGAATTCCATTTTTATTGTAAGTTTTTTGATCCGTACTTTTCAATTCGTTCTTATTGTGAGTATACAGCTTTGTTCCAATATTTGAAATTCGTTGTTTAATTGGAGACTCTTCGAATGCGTCTATATTAACGTCTGGAAATTCTTCGTCGTCGATGGTTACGTGAAAATTGTTTATTATATTTTCTAAATCTTTTTGTTTGTATGTTTTGTTTAAACTATATCCATTTCTGAGATTGTTTTCATTATGATAAATAACCTCTTCATAATCTTCATCTCCGTTATTATTATTATACAAGCTCTGTACAATTTCGCGCTTGTTTATTAATGGCTTTCCATTCTGAACATGCGAAATGTTGCTTTTAACAGTCGATTTAATCACCGTTTTAGCATTTGCATCATTTCTATCTAAACTATTTGCTCTTACTTTTCCGTACTTTATAGGTTCTAATGGGTAACTACGATCAATACCGGCCTTTTGACGTCTTTCATCAAACATTTGTCTAACTTTTCCTCTGCCTTGTGTAATAGACTTGGTGCTCGTATTACTTCCTGCACTATCTCTGTTCACACGATCGATTGCCCTTTGTTGTTGATTTTCGTACAAACGAAGAAGCTTTTCTTCCTTTTCTTGCATTTGCTTTTGTTGAAAGCGTGCCTGCAATTAGAAAATTTCTTATTAGATCAATAAAATTTATAAAAGGCGATTTTAATAAATAAATTGAAGGTCTTGCATATCAAGACCTTACGAAGTAATTAACCAACATCTTGAGGTAGGAGGTAGATATTTGCAGAGATGTAGAGTAGTTTTAAATGTCATGGCATTCTGCCAACAAGCAAAAACTACTCGAGTGCTGTATGCAGACTGCGACTTTTTGTCACTTTTTCACAAAATTAAGAGGTTTACTTTATAAGCTTTTAAAATAAAGGGGTTGGCCACACGCTTTCAGCGATTTAAAGGAGAAATTATCGATAGTAGAGCAAATATTGAGGCTTAAAATAGTAAAAAAAACGATTTTGAAGTCGACCTCAACCTAGATTTAAAATAGTAAAGGGCAATAATTATTCTTCCTACAGAATAAGAATCCAGCATTAACTATTAATACGACCTCGCATTGAAATACTTTTAAGCCTTCACAAGCATGTTGTAGCTCTCACGTTATAGGTAACTACTTTGAAGTAGATCTTTTTGCTTTAAATTAAAGAACATGAATCATTAATTAATTAGAAATTGATTTCTCTTGAACAAAGTCTAGTTCATACCACTCAACTAATAATTAAGTTGTTAATGTGCTATTAGTCCTTTACTGATTTTTAAATTCATTAGCCTATTAAATAATAGTGATTTACCTTCTCTAATACATTTTTATTTTAGTTAATTTACTTGAGCAATCGAATTACACCGTAGCTTTAGTACTTATCGTATTGGTTGTTAATTATGTGAATATTTAGCATTCTTAGATTATTTTGTAAAGGGAGCCATGTCATATAAAGGAATAGTCCAGTCATTACGTCGGAATAAAAGGTATATAAATGCAAGTGAACCGCGAAAGCTTTGGATATGTTGTAGAGGGGGCTCAAAAAAGCTTAACTTCAAATTTTCGACCAAGATTTCCTATGAGCTTTCGCCGCCATCTTAAAAAAAGGGTCAGATTTGGTTTTTTCTCGATATTCTACTTCACGATACGAAAATTGTGCTCATGTACTTTTTTGTTGCTTTTTTTATGCTCTACAATTTAGGGTCTATGAATTTTTTACGTACCGTTGATCGTTGTTGAGATATGGAGCGCGAAAATGAGAAATTGAGAGATCGAGATTTGTTTTTCAGTTTTCTTCTTTCTGGTAATGGATATCGAAAAAGTGTTTGAAATAAAACTTGTAGAGTATTTTAATACCAACAATGTGTTTTGTTTATTTTTTTAGACAAAAATTACGTCTTGTAGCACGCCGCAAAGTCAGCAAGTCCGCGCGAAGTTTCGATTTCATAATATTAGCTTGTAGTCCGGTCAAATTAGAAAAAATAAAAACATTAACCGGTAAAAATCTGGATTTTGGAATAGAAGCTCATTATGGCTTCCGGATAAACATACTAAAGTGCTCAATCAATAACTATTGCGCTTGGACCGCCATCTTGGAAAAAAGGTACACTTCTTTAGTTTTTCGCTTATATCTCAGAAAGATAATATTGGAGATAGAGAAAAAATGTAAGGAAACATTTTTATAGTAAATTTAATAAGCTATGGTTTTTATCTAAATCATTTCTTCGATATCATTAATAGTTCCTATCACCAGAAAGAAGAAAACTAAAAAAACAAATCTCGATCTCTCAATTTTTCACTTTCGCGCTCGATATCTCAACAGCGATCAACGGTAGGTAAAAAATTCATATAATCTTAATTGTAGAGCGTAAAAAAAGCAACAAAAAAGTTCATGAGCGCAATTTTTGTATCGTGAAGTAGAGCCGAGTTATCGAGAAAAAACCAAATTTGATCCCTTTTTCAAGATAGCGGCGAAAGCTTATAGGAAATCTTGGTCGAAAATTTGAAGTTAAGCTTTTTTGAGCCCCCTCTACAACATATCCTAAAATCAGCTTTCTCGGTTCACTTGCATTTTTAAATGTTTATAATGACTGGACTAGAAGGAAATTTAACTCGGGGAACCCTGATGTGATCATAACAGGACTTCTTCATACATCTTTTTTAGTGGCAACCTTTTTTACTTTCCAAACAGTAAAATTTTTGTTATTTACTAGCTAAAGAAATTTTAAGAAAAATTGTCAAACTTTATAATAAGTGTATACTTACTTACTTACAAGGTGGGTGTTACTTGTGTGGACGCATTGCTCCATAAACTTTTAAAGACAAAACCAATTTAGACCTATTAGACCTACATTTTAACTCAACCCAAACTTGTGTTTTTTAAATGGAATACTCAGTACCTATATCTTTACAAAAATTTCATATTTCCCGTGATGGTATTAGAATTAAAATTGTAAAGTTTTATGTACCATACCTATCGCTAACAGTTCTGGAGCTATTGCCATTTAATGATAAAATGAAGTCAACTTTATAGCCTTTTAGGTTAGGTCTGTAATCCAGATTTTTTTAAGCAGTTTATTTCACCGATTATTTACAATAGTCGCCAATTAACAAAATTTGTGGTAATCTTTTTGATACCTATACCTTTATATGCAAAATGCAATTTTTTTCAAATCGATGTAAAATGTATAGTAAGAAAAATTAGCGAGTCTATTCAAAAATAATTTTTAATCATTACTTTCTGTTTCCTGAAATTAGTCGTAATTAGTTTTAATAGAATGGTTCAATTACCTGATTGTCCCCGACATATAGTGGAAAACTCGCTAACTTTTGGAAGCTCCCCAGATTTTTAGAAAAGTAGGATCGCTGTAAAATAGTTTTAGTAGGCAATGACTTCTATTTCTAATTATTAGTATATTCTGTGCTAGTTCTATATTGTACCTTACGTGTTGTAGTAATCCACCAAAATTACAAAATATCGGGAAAGTAACAAAAAAAGTCATACCTAGTAGAATAGATTTTATAGTTAAGCCATCATTTGTTGCAAATAGATAGATATTTTGAAGTTTGGAATTATGAATTTGAATTGGGAAATTTGCTTAACTCATTCTTTTATACAAAAGTCTATTAATTGACGATGAGAAATTGGAAAAATAGTGTAACATTTTAAAAAGTTTAAAAAGTAATCAGAAAATTACTTAAAGCAAATAAATTTTCTTCTACCTGGTAAGGCACGCCAACTATATTCATATGCCATGCCATGCTTTATATTTACAGTTTTTGAGGAAAGTGATGATAAACAATATTGATTTAATACTGTTGGCCTCTTTTAATAAATAAACACACACGTATACTATCCTTTTTTTAAATATTTTCAAGTTAGACTCTTACATCAAAAGTGGTTTGTTTAATAGCTTCTTGAAGATTTCGTGCAGCCCATGATGTTTCTAAATCTAAAGACACGACATTGGCGATGCTCGATGATAAATTCATTATTTTGCCACTTGCCACTGATTTTAGCCGTGTTTGTATTCACTAAATTGTAAAGTAAGCATAGGAGGATTTAAAATTTAATAGAACATACGCACTGTTTAACTTTCACCAGATTGATGTACATATTGTGATTAATTTTTTTAATACTTTTAATATTAAGGGTGTTATTGTTTATACCAAAGGTTTGTAAACACTTTTAGTGTGTAAATTTACCGAATTTATCGAGCTTCACTACTTCAATGTTGTACAATAGAACATGCGCTTCGATTATTTAGTATCGGTCACTAGGTTACCTCAATAGTAACAAAATTTATTCATTCACAATTTTCTAAGAACCAAGGGGTGGTTTTCTTATGCAAATTTTTAAATTCGCACTATTTTAATGTTTTTCTAGCTACCAACTTGTTAATTAAAAATGACCAGGAAATTATTGTTAATTTTCTCACCTTATCGCTAAATTTTATCTTCTTTAATTTAACCCTCACAGTACCTACCTATTTTTCTTACGTTAACTACCAAACGGGGTGCAGTTGCCCCCAACGATCTTAAAGCTTTTAAACATATAAAATTACCATTTTTATTATTTGCAATGAAACTTGACTCTTATTAAACATTAATTAATAAAACCACAAGATTGTAAAAACAAACTTTTTTTTTATAAATGTTGGAATAACAAATTACTCAGAAAACTTGATTCGCCATTACATTGCAATATTCTGAAACGCTCATTAATTTTTTTCTTTTCATTTTTGACAACTTGCAATGGCATGTACTTTAAAAATCAATTATAGGAAGCTACTGAAAAGCAAGGGCATAAAATAAATTCTAAACATCTATTTTTTTATTTAAAAAATCAAGCCTGGGGTGTGTTTGTTTGAATGAAACACCTTGTATATTTTTACTTTTTTGGATTTCGATATTTTTCTATTTTATTTTTATTATTATTAGTAATTAACTTTACGTTACATAAAAGTTACTAAAATTACACCGTTCTTATTGTCAGTAGTACATCAAGTTTGTGTAACTATGTAATTGGTCCTTATAAGGCCAAGTTTATGCGAACTATTGAAGTAAAACAGATGTGAGTCACATAATAATGTAGGAGTTGTGACGCTTGCTACGTCTGAAAAGGCTCTTTGAAGTATGTTGTCTTCATCATTAATTTCTCTTCTTAATAATAATTAATTAGTGAAAACAATTAAATAGCAATAATAGAACACACTATTTATGAAATTGATTAGCCTAATTTGTGTTTGTATTTAAATAGTAATCAGAGGAAGAACTAGAGCAACCAGATAACTAATTATTTATCAATAGAAATGCATTATTTTATTCTTATATTCTTATATTCTTTCTTATAACAATTAATGGATATTTAGACATTTCCAGTTACCTCTTCGTCATTACGTATAAAAACTAACATTATGAAGGAATTACCTACTTGATTGTTAAACTACTTTTAATTTTTATTTAAAATAACTCGAAATTTGAATATAATTAAAAAGTAATTTGTAATTCTAATTTAAATCTTAATTACTTAGTATCAATCTAATTTCCCCTAAAAGGTTAGACTAATCTTGGCAATTTAACAGTGATTGTAATAAAAATTAATTGATTTTAATTTAATTGACTGAAATTACAAAAAAAAATAGATTTTGTTTAAATAATTATTTATACTAGTCAGACTTTTTTCATGTATGTGAGTCACTAAACTCATTTTCTCCTACACCAATCCTTGAATTTGGTAAAGGTTGTCGTTCTTATAAATCCCATTAATTTTTAATATTTGAATATAATCGAATAAGGCATTGATAAATTAAAGTATTGATTTTGAATAACAAATGAAATGTTTTAAATTACAATTTAGAATTTAATCGATTATGTGTAGTACCTTATTACTTATTACTTATTAATGCTCAGTAACAAAAACTTAGTAATTCGTTCCATTTATTATTTATTAGGTATAGGTACTACTGCTGTAGTACATTAATCTACAATCTGTAGTATACAGGGTGTTTTCAAAATGGCGGATAAGCTCCTCAGTACGTTATAGGTTATAGGGGACGGCTTATAAAAAAAGTATATCTTCTATAATAGTCTTTGAGTTATTAAAGAAGAAAGTAAATTAAAGATTTGGCAACATGATGCTGATATTAATATGATATATATAAAAACATAAGCAACATAATGTGCCATTGTTAGTGTACTTTAAAGACACCGTTGCCACATCCATTTTAAACAATTTGAAAATAAATTTTTTATATTTTGCGTCTGTAAGACCGCTATTATAGCATCCATTTGCGTATCGTAATGAGATTTAGCGTGCTGTAATAATTTTGTTAAAATTTGATGTTCGAAGTTGGTAGTAATATTTAATTTGACATATTTTGTCAAATCGAGGAAAGAGAAAACGACAATTTTTGTAATTAACATGTTCTATTTTTTAACATAATAATTAAAATTAATTAATTAACGACCAATTCAAACAACAAAACAATTTATTTGAATTTTAAATTACGAAATGTCACTTTACAATTAGTAGTACTGCCAACCAGCCAAACATCACAAAAATCCCAAAATTTTTATATTTTGATTTTTTTCTTTGAAAATGGACTTTAAAAGGCGCAAAATAGAAAAAATTATATAAAGAACTCATTTCATAAGTCATTATAGCGATTATAGCACTATAGTCGTGCTATAATACGTGACTTATGAAATTCGTTCTTTAATATACTATTACACAGGATAATGAGGCGTTATGAGCAAATTATGAGAAGTTTCAAAATTTGCCAAGATTCCTTCATTTCTCAACCAACTAGCGGTTAAAACTTTTTTTACTATGTTTGTTTACTTCAATGGACATCTCGGAGATGCCACTGTGTGAAAAAATCAATTATTTATTATTTTCTTTTACTCGTCAGAATAATTCATTTATAAGAATTAAATGACTTTCAATGCCGGCATAGAAAACAATTAGTGGGTCGAACACAGAAGCTACGGCGGGAGGATTCTTGGGACAAGTATTTTTGCATCTAAAAATATTATGACTTAGAAATAAAGAAAGTTTTTGCTTGTTCAAGGTCAAACGGCTTAAAATGAAGTTCAGAAATTTTAACATTTTAGATTGATAGTGCCTCTAAATGGGATGTTTTATCAAAACAAAGTAAGAAAATTAATATTTAAATTATTATAATAGGTGTTTCCAGATAAAAAAAATTTTGTTTGAGAATTACGGGGCCCCTCGTAAACCGCGGTCCTCATAGGCTATAGCCTAATGGTAAATCCAGGCCTGCAAATTCTAATACGTAATTGTTTTACACAAATCAAATAATGAATTAATAATTTTATTTTAAAAGGAGACAGCCAACTTGTTGAGAAGCCCGGGGCCCGAGATGCTCTAGTGTTCAGTGCTCAGCGCCTCTGGTCCATCTGGGCCTGTTTTGTAGCTATATTTCTTTAGGTAAAAATAATTCTACAACTAGAAAAACGCGGAGAGTATTAGATGGGTCCTCTTCAATACTAAAGCGGTGTCAATTCGGCGTTAATAAAAAATTTTAATAAATTTTTCTATATTTTCCAGGGTGGATGGAGTGGCGAAAGAACTTTTTACGTGGGCGGCTCCACCCTTGGTACTACGGTACCACTGTTCAACCATAGCTGTTTAAACAAGGGCCTAGGTCTGATCTCCATTGCACCCGACATGTTTTAGCTAATGAACCAGCTATTTAACTATTCAAAGTGCCGAATCGGTTTAATTTCTTAAATTGTTATATTTTGTAAAATTCTATTATTTTTCTGATCTACTCACAACTTTTATTTTACTGATCCCGCAGTAAATCTGAGGCTGCTTTTTTAAATATCAAGTAATATTCCAAATCACGTCTTATTTGAAAGATATTGGAGAATTGACTCTCATGCCGATAGAGCCGATAATACAAATCACAGCACTTTCAGTTTCGTTTTACTTTTTCTGAACTTTTTATTAAGTACCCTCTCAATTAAAAATTTGACAATCACATAATATTATAATAGTACATAGAAATTGACGATTTAGTTACTTTTTACAATTTCAACTCTTACTTACTTGCATTTGAGATAACCTGGACATTGCGTTCTCGCGTGTGATCACAGCTTGCTTTGATTCTGCAAAAATAGATAAGATATTAGTATCACGCAAGTAATACAGTAAATTGAACACTAAAATAATTTCAACAAAAAAATTGTAATAGCGACCAACTTCCGTAGAATTTGAATAAAAACTTGTTAGAAATACAGTTTATTATTTTATTGCTTTATGTTCTGGCAATTTAAGCCTATTATTTTATAATTATAGAGGGTTGTAACAGTTTTTTAGACTTAATTCAATACCATTAACGATTTTCTATATTTTTGATGTTCTAATAATAAAAAGAGGTGGTCGAAAATAAGCTAATATTTTTTAAATAATTAAGTGTTCTATTTAAAACTATACAGTGTGTCCAGTAAAACGTGCACTGCATAGGGATTCGAAAACTGAAAGAAATAATAAGTCGTCGTTAGTTAAATTAAACCAACAAATGGAAAAGTACTGTAAACAGCCTATGCAATGTAACACTTTGACCTATTGGTCGGTAATAAAAATAGTGAGGTATTATTCGATGCAATTTTTTGTACGAGCTACCGTTATACCGGGTGTTGAATGGCTTACCCGTGCATAGCACTAAAATCACCTTTTTATAATTCCTACTTCTCTAATTATTGTTAGCAAAAATGAAAGATACAAAAATTATTAAGCAAAATTCAAAATTGATAATGATAAAGTTAATTAATAAAAAATTAAATATTAAAAATACGTCAAAATTAAATTAAGTACCTATGCCTTAAAATACAGAGTGTTTCATTTAAAAGTTACGAATCTTTAAAAGTAGAAAGTAAAAAGTAAAAGAAAATTATTAACAATGTTTTATACAGGACGTAGGTATTTATCTTACACGAGCAGGAACTAACTTTTTTCGGTTTCACACGAATTTGTGTAAGTATGCAATTTAGACATTTCATTCAAATTTGTTGAATTGAAAAATGGCTTTTTAATTCAACTAACAATTCATACGTGTATTATTTCAACTTACAACACTAAATTGTACCATCGATTTGAATGTATTCAAATTATTTTGCGATTTTACCATATCTATAGTAAGTATTCTAAGGGTGATGATGTGTATATAAATACATACTCGTATATCCCACATATTTGAGTTTATTAACATTTTTCACTTTAAATATTATTAATAAATAATTACTTAATTTAATCACTTACTTGTTAATTATAGAAATTTCATCTTTAATTCATCCGTAAATTAAATTAAAGTTTTTAATGTATTTATACCGATTAAAATTAAACCGTTACATTATACGATTGTTGCAGTTATTAAACAGCTGATGTTACTTCTTGGCATGATAAAATAGAAATAAAGTACAATTACGACCTACATTAATGACTAGAAGCTCTCTACCAAAGTAAAATATAGAACAGCAGGGTGAATTTTGTAGGACAGGGTGAACGACACGACGATATCACAAATCGGCACGATATGTTTCGAACAAATAAAGTTTTTTTTTAAATGAAACACCCTCGTCATGTAACGTTGTTATTTCTTAAAAATGAAAAGTAAAATTGAATTTTGTTTTTTTGTTAACTTTATCCAAAGGAAAATCTTGAATTTTCTCGCTTTTAATCTAAAAAATTGTTTAGGGATAGTCGCTACTCTGTTCTCTGTAGTCAACAGATGGGGATTACTTTTTGCGTAAATATTTGTTCAGAAGTAATGAAATTAACCTTCGGTCGTCTCCAAGTTAGGATATAAAATATTGATCCTTAATAAACTCAATAGGTACATAAAGATTTATTCGGTGGGTTAATTAGGAGTTTCATCTTTTACACACCTACTACTTCCATACAATGAGCAAAAATAGCATTTTTAATGCTTCAGCTCTTCTCACCCCTTCATGCGTTACCACCACAAATAAAAAAATGAGAAAACTAGTAAACTGGTAATAGAAATTCAATGGAATAACTTATCAGAAATTGAAGGGCCGTAATGTTTATTATTAGTCGACACGTAGAACGCCTGTTCTGCCCTGCAATTTAGATATGATTTCCGAAGCCGTTGCAATTAGTAATTTATATTAGTCACTTATTAAATATTACTTAAATAATATTTAATTATTTACGAGACCAAATGAAAAAAACAAAAATTAGTCATTACTTTTTTGTTTACAAATCAAACTTGTGTTTAATAACAGACCTAAAATAGTTTCTGATGATTCTCTTGGGCGTAACCGTCTACACAAATTGTGATGAAACAATCCAACCATGGAAAACAATAGAATTGTCTTTGCAATTCCCCCAGCACACTTCCTTTTCCTTCGCAGTTTTTTGTGTAACCTTGTATGTAACACACAAATTGCTAATTTTTAAAAGTAACCAAAGTTATATTTTTGTTACAAACATTAATTAGAAAAGAAAGTTAATTATTGTAACTTTTGTTGGCTTTGAGAAATTTGCGATTCAATGCTCGAGTTATTTAAATTTCACCACGTTTTCTTTAAGAATAATTTCATTTCTTCACAAAAACCGCAGTTTGATTATAAATAAAACGTAAACGTAATAAAGATCATTTTTCCTGCACAAAAAAGTAAAAGATGAAAAAGGACACCATTTATGGCCTGGGTATTTGTCATTGAATTGCTCCATGCCCTATTTTGTCTGGGTCGTAGGATTTAAATGTGTACAAAATGTAATTTAATTTACATAATAAAATAAACTTGGATTTAAGGGCAACAAACAGTGGTTGTTTGTTGTAATTTAATTGTCACGTCAGTTTTCCTTTATATGACGAAATAAACGATTCTGTCAGTGAGACCAACTTCGCATATATTTTCTAGGGAAAGCTCTACTCTGCAGTAATTAAGATGAGATTAAGCAAAAGTATTGAGCAAGCGTACGTATGCAGAATGTCTCAAAAGCAATATAAAATAATACTTAAAGAGAAGATTCTGCCGAGTGTTTTCGGAATATTTTCTTCCTTTGAACGTCTGATTTAGTAATCGGGTACTTAATCGCCTCCTGAAACATTAGAAGAGACGACGATGTAAAATGTAAAAATTTTTCTTCCTTAAAGTGACAATTGATGCTAAACCAACTTAAAATTGTTTTCGCAGAAGATAAAATCAGCAATAAAGGATTAGTTGCCGCTTGCTCTATAGCAACCCCTATAAAGTTATACGTTTAGAAAGACGTATTTTTTTCCAGAGTTCGCGAGTTGAAAGGTTTTGAAGTAAACTCTAACTAAAAGGATAGTTAATTTTGAGTAAAAAGTTGGAGAGAAAATTATTACATATATATTGTTCTCAATTCAGAAATGGAAGTTTGCAAGGGGATCAAATTTTCCAAGTCAGCCATCGAGGTCTTTGAAACTGTGAGAGAGAAATTTGACGTATAAAACTGTATTTTTGAAAAATAAAATCGACAAGCCAAATGACTATTTATCCAAAATATTTGTTTCAATTTTAATGACATTTTTTCCATACCTATTTAGCCGCTAATTTTGTATACAGATGAAAGCAAGCAGAACATTTTCAGGGTTAACATTCGAAATAATAGAAATACTCTTTTGTATGTCGTTGGTAAAAATTTAGTAAACGTAAAAAATTTCCGTCAACGCTATTCGATTTTCTAGTATATCTAATATTTATCGATTAATTAATTACCTAATAATACTTACAAAAGTATAAGATTATGAAACGATCTCCAAGTAACTGCGTCTGATAATTCTTAACACAAAACTATTAAAACTTCCAAATGACAACAAGTCTCAAACTATTTATTTTAATCTATAAATTACGCTTTCGGCTAAGTACATTATAACCGTAGTTAACGGTGACTAGAAGATAACTAGTCGTTGCTCCTTGGTGAAGTCACCTATATTTTTCACCTTCGATTCTGGTACTGGGTACTGGTAGTGGTTACGCATAAATCGCAATTCAGTTACATACCATTTATGTACAATTTTTTCCTTGTTTATTTCTACTATTATAATAAATAATAAAACATATATTACGTAATTAAAATAAACAAATTGAAAACTCGAGCGTTTAACTTAATTTTTCCTTATTAATTATAGATTAATTGTTAGTTACTATAATTTTTAACATTATTCTCAGCTCTTTTCTGTAAATCAGTTTTGCTTGAAATACTCGAAACGTCACACATACATGTGAGTCGCATATACATATTATGTATAAAATATAACTTTTGTTTATCTTTAGTAAATTTGATATTTTATATAAATTCAACTTAACTTAAATTGATTCACAGAAGAGTAAAGGATTTTAAAATAATCAATGATCAATCTACAGTCTCCATAATCACCGACAAATTTCTAGTAATTTTTTTTTTGAAACAAGGAGAATTTGCTGCGGATATCTTCTGTGATCTGTCCAAGTGTCCAAGGCTCTTGATTGTCTCAGTCACTAGCTGCTTCTCGGGAAGCTGGAATATTACGGTGTCAGGGATGTACCCGGCGCATGACTCCGGCCCTATTTAACCCAACGTACCCATGTCACGGAGATTTCTACTCTGAAAAATAAACTTGTGAATAAAATAAGATCAGAATCACAACTAGTGGAGACATAAATGACCTGGTTGGCTCCTTTCGGCAGGCTCAGTTTTATCTGCTTGCTGATGACCCTAGAATGGTTCTTAAAGATATATTCAAGCGCATGCCCTCAGCTGTTGGCCTGTTTCTTGTTGCTGTCACGGAGTGGTTTAGTGCAAATAAATTGATTCTTTATTTTATGATAAAACCAGTGTCGTTGCAGGTCGGCAGAATCGACGTAGAGCA
This sequence comes from Malthinus flaveolus, assembly GCA_950108345.1. Taxonomy (NCBI): domain Eukaryota; kingdom Metazoa; phylum Arthropoda; class Insecta; order Coleoptera; family Cantharidae; genus Malthinus; species Malthinus flaveolus. Next base: position 68,069,041 of record OX467285.1, read on the forward strand.
ACCTCAAAGGGTTACTAAAAATAATAGTTTTATTCTTTTACCCACTTTAAAGTGAGATTCAACTAAGATACTTAGTTAAACTGAGTAGCTTAGTTTAAAATGATCTTTTTACGATTACGAACTGAGCACGAACTAAGATTCTACCAAGACAATTTTTCTTCTCCTTCCCCCTTGCCCCTATTGAGGTACCTTGCGAGATCGTGTTTAAAGTTTAAAGAGAGTCAAAGTGACATTTCTTAGCATTTTTGTCGTATTCGTTAAATTTAAGGTTGTGTCCACTGGTTCTCTAACCTACTTTTTATTGCAATTTTTTTTTGTATTTTTGCGATTAAGATTAAGATGGTCGTATGTCGTATTCGTTAAATTTAGTAAATCTCAGTATATCTTAGCTCAGTCTCACTTAACTGAGTCGTATATCTTAGTTTAGTATCATTTAACTGAGTCGTATATCTTAGCTCAGTTCATCTCAGTTGTGACGGTAAAAAGAATACGACTAATATCAAGCTATTGAACATTGCAAAGTTTCCTGAAGCTCAATAATAAGTTGTCTATGTCTTTAATCAGACGAACTGTTGGTAATATTAATGCTTCTATAACCGTTCATTACGCTGACTTTTTTAAGCTTTTTTCGGTATGGGGTTCAGTTCAGGGCTAGCTCCAGAGACAGTTTGAGCAGATTATTAATTATCGCTGGACGCATGTACGTGTTATCTGTGATATTGGCCTCAGAACGTCTTGCAAGTAGCACTTCAAAGACCTAAAAATATTAATGTTTACAAATCTCTACATATTTATATCGTCATAACTCCACTGTACACTGAAGTTAAGGCGTTTCGTAGTTTGCTGGGAGAGAGGCAAGGAATGCTACCACTGATGGTAACAATAATTAATTTGCAAAGAAAAAATGTCTTCAACAGCTTAAATGAATTATTTAATACAAATTAATCGTAATAAAATTGTTATATAAATTCTATGAACGGGGTATTATTGAAAAGACCGGAAGTCATAAAAGACCTGGGGTTAAAATATGATCGTAGATTTTCGTTTCACTTGCATATCGCGGACCTTGTCTCAAATGGTCGGAAATTGACGGCTTTCATCGTAAGGAATTCCAGGAATTTTTGTCAATCCGGAGTCAGTAAAATGTTTATTCAACTCTATAGTGCGCCCAAAGCTAGAGTATTGCTCGATAATTTGGAATTCTACTTTTGTTGGTCATATGTCCGAGATCGAGAAGGTTCAGAATCGCTTACTTAGATTTTTATATAAGATGGAAAATGGGGCTTATCCTAGCTTCGTTAACGTGGGTTCTAGCGAGTTAAGAGCTAGATATCAGTTTTCGAGTTTGGCAAGCAGACGGCAAATGTCGTATGCTCTGTTTGTGTATAGTGTTGTGAATGGTAAAATAGACTGCGGGGATATTCTAAATATGATAGAGTTTAGGGTTCCGAGAACCATCAACAGCCGAGTCAAAGATCCTTTAGTTGTCCCTGTCGCGCGAACGACCTGTCTCTCGCATGCACCCCTCTGTCAGGCATCGGTTGCCGTTAATAAGTTATACCTGGGTTCGGGGGCTGATCTGGCCATGTCTAGGGAGAGATTTGTTGTGGAGTGCAAGAATTTCTTTAGATAAAGTACCCGATGTGAAGACCGAGTTTTTGGGGTTCATTGCTGTGTGCGGTGTGCAAGTGTGCATACACAAAAATGTTGTATATTTTATGTAGATGTATAGTCCACATATAATTAGGGCTTGTCCCTGTTTGTGGAGAGTAAGTTTATAATAAAATACAAAATACAAAATATAAAATTATTATCATTCCTCTGCGCTTGAGGGCATTTTCTTTCTCGATCGCTTCTCTGTGAAGTATTAGAGAGACACTTAAGATTTTTTACTTGTTTTTGCTCTGGAAAATAATAATTAAAATAAGTAATAATGCAAAAATAAGCAAACATTTTTAGCTATAAGAAAATTTTAGAAATTCAAAAATCTAAGTTACAAGCATTGAGAGATGCCCATTTGTCTATAGTGTACACTGTACGCGATAAAAAATGCACTCTGTGTACTTCTATCCTATTGTTCTTCTATTAGTTTTTATAGTTTAGGCCAACATTTAATTTTTATTTATATAATATGATTAATATTGTAGTTTTGAATTCAATAATTTAATATCGTCATGATAAGAGTTGACAGCCCAAATTTATTTAATAAATGTATTGGTTATTTTGTTAATCTGTATCCTTATTCGTTCCTATCCCCTATACAGTGATACAGTAAGATAACGGTAAGTGTTTTCGTTAATTGTACTCATTACATCTTTATAATTTTTTTATCGTAACTAAGCTGTGACTGAGAGGAAATGTAATAGTTGGTGAAGTTAAAATGAAATCTTTTTTGGCTAGCTTGATACTTCGCCTTATCACTAATTTTGTTTTGTTTATTTAAGTATCTATCTAATAGTTTGAGAGGCGAGTAACTGCAGTGAATATATTAACTACGATATTTGAAGACCTAAATTTTAGAACATATCTTAATACTGACGGCCGGTATATTAGTTGCAGTTGCAGTCCGGATTATTTACCTTGCATCTGGAGGTCCACTGAGGTTGAAAACTTGAATTTATCATCGCTCCTTCATCATAAAAAATATACAACATACCGAAAAATCATAACTATTTGATGCAAGGTAATTAATCCAAATCTTTGTCAAAAGCTGTATCACTAAACATGGCAAAATATGTTAAATTTGCAAACTTTTGTACACTTGGATCTTGGACACCAGTAGGTATACAGAAACTGAAAAAAGGTATAAAATTTCGCTGTTTCTTGAATTTTTAACAAAAATCCGGAGGTCTGCCTAGTCGGAAAACTTGAATCCAGACGAAATACTTTACAAGGGGGCATACATTACATCATTATGCCACAAAAGAAAGAGCTAACATTCGCAACCGGCAGTGATGCTCAACTTTTATTTGCGTTTAATCTCCGAAGCCCTTTGGCTCACTTGGCAGCTTATTGCGCGTCAATGAAAATAAATGGTCTCACATTTAATCAAATTAATTTCAATTTAAAAAAAGACAGCTATATTTAAAATTTTATTTGGCTATAGGACTTAAGTACAGGTATCACAAGTACGGTATAGCACACTTGGGCACGCTGATTACACAATACAATTTTGGCTAATACGAGTATATCTATGCTAAACACACATACATATACCTACTTATTTGTAATTGTATAAATATGACCAGTGTAAAGCCCTTATAAGTTAACAACAAAAGTATTACAAAGATCTGACGATTTAATATCAAAGTTGGACGATTGTCAATTTAAATTTCCTTTTTATCTAAAAAATTGCGTAAATTTTGTAAACATTTTTTAAATTTAGTTACGTTACGTTATTACAATATATAAAAAATGTAATAAAAATAGTAGGAGTAACAAAGATAAAACTCGTTTATGTGTATAAACTATGTGTAAGGTGTAAAAATATTTTCTAAAATGTCTTACTATTACAAAAGCAGCTTATTTTTTCATAACGCAACTATTTGACAAAGCACAAAATATTATTTTATAACTAACACTCATTACTTTTTTTAATAATTAGTTTAAAAACGTAGTGTTAAATTATATATAGACACAGAACAGTCATACAAAGTTGCGTAGTACTAACAACCTATTTACTAAGTTAGGGTTGGAGTTTGGCTTACAATTTTCATAAATTTTAATTTAGACACATTTTAAGAAAAATATTGCTAAGATTTAATTAAACTTTTGGCAAAACTATCTCATACAATTCGCGCTCCGATTATTATTTGTACGTGCCCGCCCGCGTTCCATGTTCAAAAAAATTAAACCTTTTGAAAGTTCGCATTAGAGTGAAAAATATTATTTTGAAAATGAGTGCTTTATTGAAATTTAAAGAAAAATAGCTATTTTCGTAACTGGGCAAAGTGGTATCATTTCCTCAATTTCCTGGCGCGGACGAAGTTTAACGACCGCATCAGCCGTAGCTGAGGGCAGCAATCACGTAAGGGAAGAAATGGTACTTTATTCTCGAGTTATGCGTTTGATTTTTTACGACTTGCCTTCTATTCTTGTCAACAATCTAATAAATTGGTTTCTCGAAGTATATTAATTAAGTTTGGTTTGTTTTACCTCGCAAACACTATCAAAAATTATTAGAATGTAAAATCTCTATCAAATCCGAATCGATGATGTCAATAGATAAACTCATTTGTCCCACTCAAATGTGTGTAATGGGGTGGGTTTCAAAGAAGCGCTAAGCAAAAAGAAAAAGCAATTTTTTCCTTACAGGACAGGAGAAGAAATTCAGAAAAGATCACTTTTCATTAAGATCGTAATTTTATTTTCATGTAGTGGTGGTTTATTAAATGCTGCATGTTGAATTTTCGTTTCGTTTATTTATAGGCCACCAACATTATCTCAATTTTTTAAATACAGATTTTAGAATAGTAGTTTTTGAATTAGCTCTGGCTGGACCCCCTGAAAATCCGTCTGGTCCCAGACTGGCCACCCCACTATAAAAACATAAAGATTACAATATTCGATGGATAAGAATTTTCAAATTGAAAAGAAAATTTGAAGTTTGGCTTATTACTATTTACAATGTAATTTGAGATGTCGAGGACCGGGGTGGTCTAGAGGCTAGCATCGTCGCGTGCGGATGTAAAGGTCGTAGATTCAAAGCCGGCTGACACCACTGGAGTGTTTATATGTGTCAAATACCTGGTCCTGGTGGTTCGGAATCCACCTAAAGCTGTAGGTCCCGTCTGCTAATAACCACAGTAGTTGATTCGGACTTAAAATTCAAAAAAAATTTGAGATGTCAACAATTAACTCGTAACTCCTCACTATTATATGCCGCAAGGCCGTAGCTCCTTGCACCTAGCCCGGCCTTTTTAAAGACAGTAAGAGAAGGAGAATTGGGTGTTCTCTCAATGCCGTAAAACTGGGCATCTGCTTTTGCAATTTTGCAATGCTTTGAGTAGACTCATTCTTTTCTATAGTATGTAAGTTTTTGAGACGGGGTGCTTTGCTGGAAAATCTGCGGGAGGCATCTCCGTCTGTGTATCGCTTAATAGTACAGCGAACAGTAATCCGATAAAGTGGTAAAGAAGTAGTACCTATTTTTTTTAATGGTTTTATCAATGGCGTTCTCCTGAACTCTGAAAATTTTTGAGAAGAATTCATCTCGTTGATCTCGCCCCTTTGATTACGCCTTTATAAATAAAGATAAACGGTTTATATTAAAGATAAACCGCGCTTCTGTGAAAACTCGATACGATGTTAAAATCTACTGATATAAGGATATTTTTGTGGCTCACCCAGCTATTCGACGAGCCCTCCCGATGACCCCCTCCCTAAAAAATGATCTAGTTACGTACCCGGGCAACAATCAAAAGTGATTTGGTATACCAAACAGTGGAATTATTTTCACGCCTCCGTGGTTCTTTATTTTTGTCACTGTAGTTTGTATTTTGTAAGTATCTAGGCACTTCTCTCTTCTCTGTTTTTAGCGCTCAATTCAACCAAGCCCATTTTTTCTGTCGTGAATTTCTTCAAATTTTCGTCAAAGTATACTTCTTACACATTATATCCGCTACTAAACTCGGGTGCCATTTCTCGACATTCTTTACAGAGTCTAATATCTAATTTGTTTTGTGTTAATTTTCAGTAGTTTTCGAGCTTCAAGATAACTACTATTTAAGAAATTGTAAATAATATTTATTTACTATAGTAAATAGGTTTAGAAATGGTGATTGAATAGTATTTAATAAATGTTAGCAATATTTCCTATTTAAAGTTACATTAAATTGTTTAGTACACAATAATAATCTAAACATTTACCTAATTACTTAAATTCATCTATAATACATAACACTTATTAATCTAAAGTACATTTTTAACTAAGGTATAATTACGGTAAGGTTAATTTTTAGTTTGTACGAATAATTTCAAAAGTAAAAGGTTTTACTTCTTTTCTAAAGCGTATTTTCGTTTTGTTTTTATTATTTTAATTTCTAAAAGACGAATTGTCTCTATAATAAATTTAGCATTTTAATGGTACTTATTCGCTATTGGACATAGTCTACTTAAAAATGTTATAAAATGCAATTATTAAAATTTGACGATCTTTTTCTGCTCAAATTTAATACTATATGTTGTGTCGTTGATAGAATATTATGGTCTATATACATACGCCTTAAAATGACCGTATTTAATAGGACAAAGTTATACGAATAATAAAAAATTTTTTTGTCACTTAGGTATTATCAAAAGCCACTTTTGAAATTATGTACAATTGCAAAAAATTTTTCAATATCTAATTGGCAGTGGAAATATAGTAATTCTATACATTTAAATAATTATAAATAGGTATATTACATCAGTCTACAAATTTTTAGGCTATTTATGTAAATACTATAGAAATGTATTATTATAATAATTACTTGAATAACTTATTTAGGAATAGCTTTCGCAAATAACTTTTTTTGTTTCTTCTTTCTACAAAAATATAATTTATATTTAATAAAATTCACGCCAAAACATTTGACATCATTGCTATTGACGTCAAATAATAAATCAGTTGAGAGGAAAATATTTTTTGTGTTATCATTCAAGTTGGAGGTGCATATTGAATATAAACTAACTGAAATTATAGCAAAGCGAGTAAAAGTATGGGACATTTTAAGACATGTGGCTTAATCTGGCTTTCATAAAAATTTGCGTAATTAAAGTTGAGCACGGTTTACTCTAGAAATTTTATTTTGGCGTTTTTCAAGAGGAGCATAGCTAACTTATGTTTTTATGAAAGCAGCAGCAGTATTTATACGTCCTGTTAAAACTAATTGTCATATCTGACAAAACTGAAGTTCTAAGATATTATTAAATTGAGAGTTTGGCGTTTTTGTTTGGTCCGTCTAAGTTTTAATCAGAATGGTTATTGATGAATGAAACAGTTTCTAAATGTATATAGATTGAAAATTTCCACTGCAGCTTAAAAACGGAATTTTGAGAAATACGACAAGTTAACTAAATCCTGTTTCTGAAGGTAACATTGATATTTTAATGCAATGTTAGTTTGATACAACGGCTAATAGAATGTTATTTAATGAACATATAGCTCGTCATAATCCGCATGATCCGTAGTTCATGATTTATTTCAAGATTCGCTTCAAACTAATGAGCAGGTTAGCTGGGAGCTTTTTGACTTAAACAGTAACAATAATTTTAAAATTCGTAACAAACATTTAATTTTCGTTCAATGAAAAATGAAATACCTACCAAAATTCTAAATTATTCTCGAAGCCATTATTACGATGCTAAAAACAGGACTCCTTGGCACCTATGAAATTGGACGATTTAATTTAAGTTTTTACCTAAGGCACATTTAGAACTCTTGTTTAGCCAAAGTCGTTTTCTTTTTTTAAAAGCAGTTAGAAGGCCAATTCCCTAAAACGCTAATCTGCAGTGACCATAAGCGACTTACGACCAATAAGTGTGATTCCTGTAATATCATGTCTAAGATATCAGAAAATATTCTTAAGTTTAGCAGCTATCGCTTAGTTTAAACGGCTATTATTCAAATTTACAATCTGGCATTTTAAGCGAAAAGGAACGGACAAAGGAAAATTGAGCAACTTTATATGATCAATCTTCACTTTCAACTTTTACGCTGCTTTGAAACATTTTAAATATATTTTCTATAGGAAATACATTCAGCTTTACCTTTCATTGCATTCCAGAAATGTAGTTCTGAAAAACTTTTGAGATTGAGGTTTCAAAAAACTAAAGTTGCCCGTGCTCCATTTAATGCACTACCGGCTGTAAGTGAATTTTGTGATCTCGAATACTTCCAAACTGCATCCTCGACCGCAAAATAACATTTGCCGCCCTTAGTACTCAATATTATACTATTTGTTGATGCAGGAGTAGAGCAAATAATGACTCACTCTGTATAGAAGTTAAATTAAATTCGAGAGCTACCATAGGAATACTTTTATAAAATTGTGTATCGGTACCAATGTAAAGAAATAATTGTAACCACAGCGTGAAAATGCCATTGGATGCTCAAAATATTTAGAATTCTTCTAACAGGCGGACGTCGACGACTCTGTTACACTACCAAACGTATCTATGATGGTATAAATATAAATGTAAAATGTGGCATACTTTTACTCTACTTATGTGCTAAAATCTCATTTGTTCAGTTAGGAAAATCCAAACTGAACTAAAATTGTAGTAAAAATCCTAAGCCATTTACTTTTTTTTACACCGTTTTAATTAACGATTTTTTAAAATATTAACTCTTCAGCTACTCTTTGCTTACCTACAATTTTTTAATTTCACCCTGTAATGAGCAATGTTTCCTAATTTTTTATTTTATTTAAGAATTACAATTAGAACAACATATAGGCGTGCAGGGATAAATTGTTTTATAAAAAATATAAATTTCTTAATAAGCTTCTGTAGTACTCTATTTCAGATCCAAATCGGAAGACTGATCGGTGCGGCGTTGGAACTGAAATTGAGCTGTGTTCTGTATTGAACGAGATAATTTGTGAAAATCAATCTTTAACGATGGGGTATAATCACTAAATTAATTGCTGGTTTAATTTTCTACTTTTCAAAAAGCTTAGTGCTTAGGTACTTCGTCGATTATTTTGAAATTTAGCTAAGAATATCATTAGATCATTACTAATTGGCAATTTTTCTTTCTGTAATTCACACTCAATTCGCAACATTAGGAAACACTGCTACAAAATATCATTTGTTGAGCATTGACAGCCTACTTTACACTTTTCTAAGTCCACAGTTTACTACCCTTATAAATATAAAAATAAATGTTAATGTAAAATTAATAAAGTTCGTTAAAATTTCTCGAAATGGAATTACATTTTCTGTGATTTTCAAAACTTTTATCCAGCTTCCGATTTGTCACAGATACATAATTAAAAACAAGTTTTATAATTATTTCTAAACTAAACACATTTTACTAACAGATATGTTATTATTAACAAGCACACACCTTTTCCTTTAGAGTTATCGTATAACTTAATTTTTGTGTTATTGCCGTGTGCTCGCTAAAATTCTCCAATTATGATCAGATTTTCTATTTTAATTCCATACAGTTGTTGTAAATTTGAAAAATTAATTTTGAAGCAATATTTATGCAATTAATAAGCAAAATGCAATCATTAATCTGAGTGTAAAAATTCTCACCCCTTCGTCCATAAGCAAAACCAGTTTTGGCACAAATTAGAAATTCAATCTAGCTCTTCCATTTCTCTTGTAAATGAATTTGGCGATTATTTGACAAATTTAATTGTAATTAACTTTTTTAAAAATTGGTTCAGAAGCAAAAATCTCCAAATGCGCTCCAGTCGACCTCGTCATATCCACTAACGCCGTAATCGTCGGCGCTATGACAGTAAAGGGCAGTACTAATGGCAGTATCTGGATGATAAGCGGCCGCTTGGGTAGCCCATGCCGCTTGTCCCCATCCCCAACCATGGCCCCAATCTATTACAACTCCTGGAAGTACGGTGTGCTCTTCATTGTTTCTGAAAGTGTCCGTAATTGACCGTCTCTTGCTACATCCAATATTGTTGCAGCAAGGCGACTTTTGAGCTGAAAAATATATCGATCATTATTAAAAGTACGTCTTCTAACATTAATTGAAAGTAATTTTTTTCAGTTTAACGAAATGTAAATAAATCTCAGAACGGCTTTAAAAAACACTTTACACAAGAAACCCTTATACACCCCAAAATGTTGCTAATATGCACCAATTACTTTTAATTGGATACTCAAAAACTTAGTTTCTCTTGATGTTAGAAATTTACAATTTAAATTAATGTAAATAGTGCGAAAACGGTTGTTTATGCATATAAAATGACTTTATTTCGTTAATTGTAAAGTTCGTCCTTTTTACGTTCTCTCGAGTGCCGCAACACTCTCATTCTCATCGTAGTGCTTCCACAAGCGTAAGATGAAAGCTTTTTGAAAATCGAACAATTACTAGTTGGTTAAGTAGGTTAGAGGAAAGACGTTCGCGTTACCTTACATCTTACATTAAGAAAATTATATCAAAGTTCTACCAAATTATATTGCAAGTCATAAAGTACGAAGTCTCTTAACTACCGGGTTAAAAAGAAAACTAACGAAAGCATAAAAAAAGGTTCAAAGTTAACTTCAAAAGTCAACTTTTCTAATTAAGATGAAATAGTGAGCAAATGAAATTTTATTTGAAGTTAATGCGAGAAAGAAGCCAATTAATTCACGATATACACTTTGTTCAAAGTACTTGAAATAGAAACTATTGCATTGCGAGTCCTTGTTAAATCAATACGTGGGATTGTTATAATATTACAGGTAAGTAATACGATTTTCAAAGGACCTCGATAAATGTTACAGTTTAATAGAACCTATAAATTTGATATTGAATTCAAATTTTATATCGAACCACCAACGTGATGCAATATAATAGGAAATAGGTTGGAGGTATATTATGTAAGTCACTGGCGGAGTCGACACCGAGTGAGACCTGTATCGAACATTTTCAAGTAAGAAAATCTGAGACCGAGGTTATAGCGTTATATTTGAAGAGTTATAGTAGGTATATATAAAACCGTATAAATTTAATTTATACTTTGAGAGGGTGTTAAACAGAAGGTTTCTATTATCTTAGTGTAGTTATATTTATATTTTAAAGCTAGTGGTGGGGACTGGTAAACAAAATAATCAAAAAAAGTAAAAGAGAAAAGCAAAAGTTGACGCAGTTTTCTATAAAGCCAGGGTACAGTCGTGATTTGCACCTAGTATACAGGGTGTTAATTTGAAAACGCTTCATCTCCAATATCTTCGCTTTTTTCAATATTTTATACTATACGTATAAGGCAAATAAATTGGAGTTAGGAAGCTTTCAAATTGACACCCTGTATAAATCCAGTTTAGTTACAGCGTTCGATAATGGCACAGTGAACAGGACCTTGCTTAAATTGAGGTAATAATTTTGCTCACTAATTGGGATCAATAAGACTTTGAAAAGAAAATTTTGTATTCCTGAAAATTTTTGAATTTTTACACTTTTGAATACTGATAACAACAATTTAGAGCAAAATTGTCCAATAATATTTTTTAAATAAAATTTGGTTTTCGTAAATTTGAAAATTTAGCACTTTGCGATATTTAAAGTCACCACAGAGATCGAGACAGTTTTACCAAAAATATTTTTGCCCCCAAATTAAAAATTTGGATTTTTTTGAAATTTTGGTGTATTTGAAAATATTTATTAGATATAAATAAAACTTGAGTTTGAATTTTGTTTCTTTAAATACAAAGATACCATTTGTGTTACTTCGATAAGAAGTTTTGCAGGTGCGATCGAACAATGGGGAAATATTTAAAAGTGTATCATTGAACTCCGTTTAGTTATAGGTGTTGTGCTCGCGTTGCGGATCATTAAGTTCGATTTTCGCTACTTCGTCAAGGTAAGACTTCTTTTATTCATTACAAAATTTTAAGGGCTATTTACTCCTTGTTTACTACCAATTATACGCAATAAGAATACGGAAAAGATGTCAATAGTTGTTACAGACACAATGTTTAGTGACATTATGACATCTTTTTTTCTACATTGTAAGTCATACTTGATTATGACTAATAAATTGGTGGTTTCACACGCTTTTCTAATATACAAGGTGTTATTTATTATATTACGTATTATCAACTTCATTGTGGTGGTTTCTACTGGTAAAAACAATTATAGGGCATGTTTTGATGTTTTCGACGCTTCGTTAGAAAATTAAAAGGCGCCAAGAGAGCATCACAGTAATTTTTAGCTCAAATGCTGGAAAACTTTTAGAAAATGTGTCACTTGACTTCTTCTTATTTAAAGTTAATAAAATTGACGGGTCTCGCCAAATTTCAATATTTTATACTGATGCGAAAATATTGGAGGTGGGAAGTTTTCAAATTGACACCATGTCGTACCTACCTACCTGTTCAGCAAAAGTTTGGATAGAATAAAAAATAAGTCGTTAGTTTACACTATTCATTTGTTAATTTCCTGTCATGCAAACGACGCGTTTTAACGTGCTAGTGCTAGTAGTAATTCCCCATAAACGATGAAACCATCGTTCCTGCTTGTGAGCAATATGCGGTCTGTACGAGATGTATCATTCTCTCCGGTCCTCATTGATAATTTTCTCGGGACGGAACTAAGGATACGTGTCTGAAACTATACATTTCTAGGATGGAATGTTTTAAGCGAAGAACTGCTATTAGGGACACATTCTATGGCGTTATTTGTGGAGTCTTTTCAATAGCCAAGATATAGTTAATCTTCTGGGACATTAATATGTCGTTGAAACGGCCATTACTGCTATTACCTTAACGAGCCGGGACCATTAATTACATTACCAATCACCATTAATTAAAAGTAGTCCACTAATTTCAAGAAAAACTTTTATTTTGATTTAACATTCGCATGTTCACATCCCTTTATATATAAAATCAAGAACGTTAAGACAATTTTTCTGAATTAGGTAATTTTTAAAAAGCATTTTCTCAAAATAATCCAATTGAGATTGATTACTTTCTATGAAGTAAGCTTTCTCGAATGTGTATTAGCTTACTTCGATTCGTCGAACTTCGTATTGGAAAATTGAAATTTTCGTCATTTGTGAAGTTTCGCAATTGTGGAAGTTTGCGCTTTAATCTATTTTCCATTCAAAAAAATTGAGCCTCGTCTCGTATATTAATTTTAATATTTGTATTTAGTATACAATGTGTACATTGAACAATGTAATTAATTTACTAAGTTATCAAATCAATCATAGTCTAGTCTAGAATGGAAGGTAGTTGCCCTCAATTTGAGAGTAGAACGAAGGGTCAAGAGTTCGTATTGCGCCTTTTAATCCTTTTGTACTTCGGATTCGATTAATTAATCTCGCAATTTTATTGTCCAGTGGAGAAAAATCGTTTAGCGTTTGTGACAGTTGTAAAAAACTACAAATTAAAACTTCTGTTACTGATATAGTTATACGTGCATGATGTAAATCAAACGAACGATTAAATTAATCTGAGAATTAAAAAGTTTAAATTGCTACGAAAACTAAATACTCGAGGGTTTAATGTTTTTAATTGTTAATGTTGCTAATTCCCAAAAAACAAGAGCACTCATCGTTTTATATTATTAATTAGAATTAAGACACTTTCTTGTGCAAAGAAAATTGAAATATCAATAAGGGCTATCTTACATCATCTGTGAAAATGTCTACTTATAGGTAGATAAATATACGTAAAGCGTAAACCTATTTATTAGTTCAAACTAGATTAATTTATTAAGCTGCGTCTTCACGGATTCGATCGCCTATCGATAAAGTCAATCGAGAGAGTTAATTGCGTTTGAGTCGTTCCATATGAAAACGTCTAATCGGTAAAGCCAGCATATTTTAGTTTTTGCTCAAACTTTGTGAGAATCTTCATTAGAGATCCAAAGAAGGAAATCCAGCGTAATTTGATTTTCGCATGCGTCAGTTCCCCCCTTCCCCAATTAAAGCATTTAAAAAACGTCATTTTTATGCTTAAAGATTTTGAGCTCTAAAAATTTTTCTATTGGAGATATCTACACCATGAAGGTGGCATTTCAAAGCTAAAAGATAGTAGTTTCTGTAAAAAATATAAAAAAATTACACAATACATACCCCCAAAAAATACCATGTTGCTGAAAATACGCGTATTTTACTGATTTTTCGTGATTTTTAACTGACTCCAGTGTCTCGACTGTTGAATGCAAACAGCTAATATTTCTCAGAGATCAAGTGCGCATGTCGTGGAAGAAGTTGAACCTATAATGGACTCGTTCGGCCTACTCTTTACAAAAAAATCACTGCTTGAAATTTTGAAATTTTCAAAAATCGCATTATTTAGGCCGAAATATGAACATGTGGACCGCAAGATAGAAATATGAAACTTACAGTCAGTTAAAAATCACGAAAAATCAGTAAAATACGCGTATTTTCAGCAACGTGGTATTTTTTGGGGGTATGTATTGTTTGAATTTTTATATTTTTTTACAGAAACTACTATCTTTTAGCTTTGAAATGCCACCTTCATGGTGTAGATATCTCCAATGGAAAAATTTTTACAGCTCAAAATCTTTAAGTATAAAAATGACGTTTTTAAATGCTTTAATTGGGGTAGGGGGGAACTGACGCATGCGAAAATTAAATTACGCTGGATTTCCTTCTTTGGATCTCTAATGAAGATTCTCACAAAGTTTGAGCAAAATCTAAAATATGCTGGCTTTACCGATTAGACGTTTTCATATGGAACGACTCGTTTGCATTTTTTCAAGACAAAGTCTTGGTCGCTTTTTGTTACAATATTACGTGTTTACCTTACATGTTAAATTATAGAACTTAATTTAATAGAAAATTGGTTCTTTCAGCTTTCAGAGTTCTTTCTACTTCACACATACTTAGCTTAAGCCCCAGTTACACTAGATAGTAACTAAAGTCGAGTACTAAAAGCTTTCTCGTTCGATAACTGGTAGAGCTACCGATATTTAGTACTAAAACGAATGTTTACAATAAATTTTAGTACTCGGTTTTAGTTACTCGTACTAGTTGTTTTATCCTACTGTAACAGAAGCTTTCTAGACGAAGGCGGCTATATTATGTATTTGGAAACGTTTTGATTACTTCTATTTTGCCGCACACCCACGTTACAAAACTTCATTCGCTAGAAAACTATTTCAAGTCCTATTTACTACCTATTCTTACGTCTTTTGCCAGTTTCTCATTTCTTAAAACCAATACTTTTTGTAACTTCTACTAATCGACGTAATTTTTTCAATAGTTGGGTAAGTTTTAAACAAAAGTTGTTCGGTCTTTAGTTCCTCATTATAATATGAGAACATTTAATTCCAAATATTCTACTTAAACAATAATCTAAGAGTGATATAAAAAATTTATTAGCATCGTCTGAAAGAACAGAAAAAAAGCACTTTAGAAAGTATTTTCAGTTTTTGAATATCTTTTTAGACAACGATTTTAGAGCCAAAATTAAAGACGCCAATTTTGTTACTTTTTGCCATATTTCATAAACGTTATGGAGGGGGTAAATTTTGTTTTTTATTTAATTTAGGCGTAAGTTGGGGATCATTTTTGTCCATTTAACCTCTCTATCTCTTATCATAAGTGAGATCCCTGTACTTAACACTTAAAAAAATACGTCCTGTAGATGTAGATTGTGTTACTCCGTAACCAAAAAATTCAATTTCTACACCAGAACTACAATAAGTATCCCACACTGTGAATTATTCAAAGCTAGGCAATTTTTATTTGAATAGTTACTGAGGTCAATCGCGTATTCCATACTTTTTGAATGCACTGTATAAGTAGATCTCGTATTTCTGAATTATCTCTAACTATTTCATGTTATCGTATTCAGTGAATAGATTTTTACAGTATCTACATGACCTACATCTATAATCTTTAAATAATCCACTAGAATAGACATCCTTTACTAGAGCTCGATATTTGAGTTTGAAAGCTTAAAGTGTTAGTATTTTACTTTAATTCTAGGAAAGTGGTCAGGTGATTGATGGCCTTCCTACTTCTTCTTACATTAGTTTTTGGTCCTCACAACCTTGCCATGTAACTTTTCAGTACTACAAGCCTAAACCATCTTGTCTTGAAATGCTTTTTATGTTTTATATTTATGTCTCATCTGAATCGAGCTTTGACGAAACATCGTTCAATAATTTCAAATTAATTAAAAATTATATTGAGTATGTTCTTGCACTACACTTGAAACACGTTTCGAGGAATCTACGAGCCTGCTGTGCTTATCTGCTCGTGCTTCAGGAAGAGAATCTGTAGGCGAAACTCGCCTGGACTTATCCGCGATAAAATAAGATTAAAGTTTAGGGACCAACAACTAACGCAGATTTGAGATTACAAGTTAAATAACAGGGAAAAGTTAACCTTTTAATCTGATCATTGTGGGAGATTAATAAAAATATTTTCTAAAGCTCTTAATAAAATTAAAATACGACACTCGTGAAATTATGCACAAAAAACGGAATTCTGCTCCACTTTTTTTCAGAGTATCAAATATCCATTTTATGATTTTATTTTCTTTCTTTGTGGCTTTTACCGAAATACAGTATACATAGTGTCGGATACCTAATATAACAAATTATGTTTTATCTAGTGGCCATTAGTAAGGGCACTTAATGTGATTGTGAGTGATAAATATCAGTTACACTATGTGAACATGTCGCAGACGTTTTTAACAATTCTTTAAGAAGTTTATTTGTAACAGCGTAACAAGATCAATTTAATTCACCGACGGGCCATAAAAACGCTAGTTTTACTTTGATCAAAGCAGTATTATAAAGAACCGTAAAACTTTAATAAGATAAAGATTTTGACTGGGAAAAATTGTAACTATAAGTCACAACTCTTAAACGAGGGTTTTGTCAAATGTGTGTTTATTAAATCGCGAAACCGTCGAGTTGCTCGCAGTAAAGCAGCTATTTAGAGACTTATTACTTATTATACAGAACGCCTCCAGAGACTTCTCTATTTACTTTTTTAGTATAAGCTTTACGTATATTTTCTTACACAATAAATTACTTCATAAAAATTTAATTTTTGCTGCAATTAACTACGCGAATTTGAACGTTAAATAAATTGCAGTTTTCTGTTGCAATAAACTTGTGCATAAATTTTTCAATTCTCCATTGTGGCTTTTACGAGATAGCAAACTTTGATCAAGAATTGCAATTTTAGAACGTTCAACTTCCCGATAGTGCAACGACTGCATAATATATACCATTAAAAGTTGAAATTCTTTATTGTGATAAATTATACACGGTGGAAATTTGAATTTTGATCCTAGGATTATTAACTGAATAATTTTCTATCGTTTTCTCGAAAACGGCTGAATCAATAAAAAATCTTGTAACTATTAGAAGAAGCTTTGTATTCTTAAAAAAAAAATTAATTATTATTTTGTTGTAAAATAGTTAGGGGAGCCAATATTTACAGAAATTTGTTTTCCCATGTTAAATCCTATGATCAAGATTCAAGTTTCCACCGTGTAGAATAGAATTGATATATTTTGCAATTACAGCAGCATAAAGGGGATAGTTTTGTACACCCCAAACTAATTTTAAAAGTCGATACCGTCCATACCGTCCATGTACATACCTCTTAGTTTAACTGAATTAGTTTTACCGTATTACAGGGTGATAACTTGACCAGCAGTGCATGGGGATTTTTTTGCTCAATCACACATGTTCAATTGCCTGCTCCCCGATGATTTTAGAGCAAAATTGCACTCTATGAGGATAATAACCCTAAACAGTAACGTCCGGTCAGTCGGAGTCATAAACTTCAAAGCACAGCCGGTGCAGATAGCTAAAATAACTCTTTCCCGCAGCAAAACAAGTAATTGAGAAGGGATTCAAAACAGAGTTACTCAAAT
This sequence comes from Malthinus flaveolus, assembly GCA_950108345.1. NCBI lineage: Eukaryota > Metazoa > Arthropoda > Insecta > Coleoptera > Cantharidae > Malthinus > Malthinus flaveolus. Next base: position 68,086,564 of record OX467285.1, read on the forward strand.
AGTTCTCTCACCAATTTATTCTAAAGCCGCTCCGTAAAGTTCTTTTTGACTTACGCCACCAGCAGAGAGGTTCAATACAATCAATAGAAGAATAGAATAGAAAGAAATTATTTATTATTGTACCTCTCTGGTGTACCTCGCTGGTGGTAAAGTTACCGACAACTTTACGGAGCGTACCTACCATACAATACAATTTCGTAAGCTTCAGAATGTATTGAATTTCTAAGCAAACAAAAATTAATATAATTAATGTTAGCTGAGAGTTAATGTTGTTATTGGACACTTTCTTTTGCTTATTTTCTTTTCGAGGGTTAAATGTAGGAACATATTTTCCTTTTCGAGCATTGAAATTATTGTATTTTTAAACATATTAATTGTTCCATAAAATAAACTGCTGGTTATCGCGTGAAACGAGGAACAGTTCCGGCGCAGCAAGAAAAACTGATAGCGTCTCCACGAATAGGACAGTTAACGTCAATTTTGCGTTGTCAAACTCTTCACTAACTTGTATTTTTCACGATCGTGTTTTTTTTCATATTTTTATAATTGTTTTGATTTTTAGAAATAAATTGTTCTTTTGAACGTCTCCGCTTTGTATTTTCAGTTGATGATTTTTGATCAATAAATTGTCTTTTTACATTTTTGACATTTCAGCACTAATCGATTCAAACTAAAGTAATGTTTTGAAATTTATCAATTTGACTGCAAATTTAGGTGTAGATACCAGGGTCTTATTTTATCCTTTCCCTTTCACATTGTTATATTTACTAATCTTTGTCCAGCCAACGTATGCAGCTAAGCCACGCCTCCACAAATTTATGATTACGCCACCAATGAGCGCAACAACCAGTTTCATACGATACAAAAGGTATTTATAAAAGCTTGCCAAATTCAAATAATTGTACACAGTTTTAGGGTGGTAAAATTGTATAATAAGCAAGAACAAAACGCGTACATAAATAATCTTAACTTAAAACAACAAAAATTATAAGGAATCTAGAAACTATCGGTGAGGAAAATTATATTTGTGTGGTTGTTGTAAAGCGGGTTTCCATAATTTGACTAATAGAAAAAGTCTATTCGAATAGCACTCGTTTTTAGGGGGCATGGCTTAACTGCATTTGCTGGCTGGGCAAAGATTACGTGCTTACTTCTTTGTGGGTAAAAAATTACGTTACTGCGTCGCATTAAAAAAATCGTTTGGAAATATTATATTTTAAATTAAAAAATAAATCCATTCCGAGATAGAAAAGTATTGCAGTAGGTATGAAAAGTTTCATAAAAACCTTTTAAAATCGTGACATCTACTTACCCACTAAATGTAAGGTAGCTCTAAATGTGGTTCAAAAATATCTAAAACAGGGGAAAATGCGCAAAGGGTCGACGTAGATACTCAAGGAAGAGAAAGTTTTTATTTTCATTTTAGGTTAATCTGAAATTAAAAATCATCTCTTTTTTTGAGCATGAAGTACCGATATTTAATGGTAACTTGATCTTGGTGAACAGTAGCTGTCTTATCAACTCCCCAAAGCATTAATTTGCAATTTTATCACCACGCCTTTTACAAAAAACATTAATAATGAAGTTAAGAATACATAAATTGATAAACGTAACTCAAATTCGTCAGCGTCATAGTTACTGTCCATTAAAAAAAAGTTGTATACGAGTACAATCTGAAAAATTGACTTCTTCAAGCTTTTGTATCAAACGTGGTGGATTAATCGGAGTAGGTACCTACATGTATAATGCATTTTAAATGAGATAAATATCAAAAATCGAAAAGATGCTTTATAAAAATGTATGCAAATGTAAATCTACAGAATATACAATCAACTAAACAAATAAACTAGAAATCGTTTATTGAAACAAGATAGGAATTATAAATGTGACATTGAAATGAGTAAAGAAGAAAACGTGATAAACTTAAATTGGAAACGACGACGTTCAATGTATATTAAAAATGATACATTGTGGTGTGATAGCGATGAATTAAGTTTACACTCGACACGATCGTTAATTAAAATTAATTGGAATTAGATACTTAACCAAATTTTAAATTATACAGGAAGTAGCGTAAAATCGCCGAGAACGCTCTACAGTGAGTTCCCACAACCAAATTAGCCCCTCTTGAAATTATACCCAAAAATGCAGAAGGTCTCAAAGTTGTAATTTCAAAAATAGTGTATCGACACTAATTTTGCGTTAAAGTGACTTCCATTTACTTGAATTTAGTAGAGTGCACGAGATATTAAATTGTGATTTCTATTTTCACTTCGAGATTAAAAGCTGGAACCTTTTTCAAATCATTTCTCTTTTTCTGGGGTTTCATAGTCCGATGGTCGTCAAAATGTCGTCCTGTACGAGGTGGCTCAAAAATCTAAGAAATCGTGAAATTCTTTACCTTCTTTTAGTTTTTGTCAATTTTGATCCAGAAGGACTCATTTGTCGGCAAAGACAGTTCTATTCTATTTAAAATAAGAATGAATTTTCTACAATTGAGACTATTATGGTCTCTTTAGACATAATGGTATCAGAGATACAAGTGCAGGAATGTTTGCAAAAATATACACGATTTAGTTGATAATTGGAGCTTTCGCGATCAGTGTGAGTGGTTTCTGGGATAATGGGTCGTGATCGAGAGGCTCTTTGAGAGATTTCTAACGTTTAGTTGACTGTTGTGGCATCAAACATCTCCTCCTGATCTTTTGGTACGGTCACTTCAACCTTTACCACACAGGTTAAAACCCCTCTAAAGATGTTTGCCACAGCAGCAAACGAAATGTCAGGAATCTTTCAAAAAATATATCGACCACGGCCCACTAGCTCAAAAGCCACTCACACTAATAAACGATTTAGTTTTGTTTAGTTTTGGAGTTTTGACAAACACCGGATTATTTACCTTGCGTCGTCAAATAGGATAGTTACGATTTTTTGGTATGTAGTATATTTTATGATGTGACGAGCTTCCGGTTTTGTAAACTTTTGTACACATGTATCTCGGACACCATTAAGTCTACAGAGACTATTCTGGTTTCAAATAGTAGAATATTTAGTCTACTTTTAAAAAGTATAAAACTGCCTTTGCCCAAAAATTAATCCTTCTGGGTCAAAATTGACAAAAACTGAAAACAAGTAAAGCTTCTTGAATTATTGAGCCACCCCGTACAAGACGACTTTTTGACGACCGGAGGATTATGGTATTTTGGTAAGGAATCATTTGAAAAATGTTCCAGCTTTTAATCTCGCAGTAAAAACAGAAATCATTTCAAGACGACTTTGATGCGGCTGTGCACTACGCTAATTCGAGCATTTGCTTGACTTTAGAAGCATCATTCGGCGAAATCAGGTAAATATGAATTTGATTAGCACAAATGTCTGCAATTCAAATAAATGGGAACCACTTTGAGCAATTATTGCAAAATTAGTGTTTAATTTATTTTGCGAAAACACTACTTTTTAAAGGTTGAAGGTTGATGCCACTCCTCAGCGGGTAAATGGGTCAAATGTCCTAATTTGTACCTTGGAACTCACTATTATAGAGCGTTGTCTGTGATTTTCTAAGACACGCTGTATATACTTTTTTCAGTTGCTTGTAATATACGCACAAACAAAATGCAAATTAAACGCGTTATTAAAATAAGAGCGCAAATGAGAACTTGGTTTCTATACATAATTTTAATTTGTCACAACTTTTCACCCAGACATTTTACGTACGGTTTTTATTAAATTTAATTGCAGGGCTAATTTATTTATTTTTTTAATATTAATACGTCTAATTTTTAAGATGAATAAAAAAGTCTTATGTCTTCAATTTTACTTTCAAAAATGTTTAAACAATTAATACTGCATACTGCACACTTAATACAATTAAGTTGCAAGAGTGGGTGCTTTGAACTCCATTTAATACTGCGAGGAGCCCGCACAACCCACAAGAACAAAACTTTTAATAATATTTTCAAGACTAGCAAACAAACGAACTGTATCCAATAACAAAGACTTGCGACTATTTTTAAAATAGTCAAAGTTTTAGACTACTAACGCAATAACCACTAGCAGCTTGTTAGCAACAATGTTGGCAACATTGTTTACAACAAAAATTTGAATTCTGGTAGTAGTATTAAGTACTGGTGTCCGTGTATACCTCTAAAAATCGCGTGTGAAATATTCGCATCCATCAGTTTGTTCCAATGAAAAAATAATTCCCTCATTTCATTTTCATCGCATTCCCGGTCAGTTGTTCTGTTATATAATAAGTTTAATAATACTATTCGAGTTTCTGTAACGTATTTTTTCATAATTATGTGCATAATTTGTCATCCGAACGACTAAACAATTCACGAAATTAAGTTAAGTATGTTGCTTATTAAAAGATTTAGCTACAGAGTTAAACCAATTTAAATTCCTCATAAAGGAAAATTGGAAAAATTCCCAAGATAATAAATTAAAGAATTAAGACATAATTTCATATCTTCTATGAGATATCAAATAGTAATGCCTAAATTAGTGAGGAAAACGATAATTTTACTTAATAAAAAATAACGACTAACGAGTGTACTCAAGTACTCAACTCGTTTCATAAAATTTGAAACGTTATTTTGTAAAATCATTTCCACGTGAATGTGTTTTTTTTGTAAATAAAAATTTACTTTTATAAGGTATTTACTTAAGATCTTTTCGACTCGTTGATCATTGTTGCCGTTTACAGACATTACAAAATAAACAATTTCGCATTTTACAATAAATTATTATTTAGCCAAAATATACTTACGTTTGGGTGGAAGAGTAAGCGGACGCTTGCTCTCTAGAGGCAGATGCGGAGGAGGAGGTAACTGAAACAATCGCAATCGATAGTCCTTCGCCCTTAATCATATGTTTTACATGCACGTTTAAACATTTTATATACTTCTTTAAAGGTAAAAAAATGCATTTCAATAGTGAAAAATAAAAGCTTTAGTTCTCGTAAAAATAACAAAAAAGGCAATTCTCGCGCAAAACTAAATAACGTTATTTAATCTAATTTAGTAGGGACTAAAAATGGATCTTAGGTAAACGCCGATAATTCTATTTACGCTAACCTACGAGGCATTACCTAAACGTTTCGATTAAATTGCAGACAATTAAAATTGACGTCGATTCACATCTTTGCAATGTGTGAAATAGAGATTAGAGGATAAAACTTTTTTAATAAATGTGCTCAAAGGTTTCGTGGTTAGTTAGCACTAATTAAGTGAGGCTTTATTTATTAGCGTTGTTTCATAACCCTTATTCTGAGAGTTTTCTAGAAATAAGAAGAGGCCAAACTTGATTCTTGGCTATTATTAGGAGTTTTATTATTTGTAAAACGAAGCTATTGCAAATGCTCGATTTCTAAATTAGTTTACAACAAAATACCCAATGGAAAATTATTGTATACATGTTTGACTCATTTTTTATTTATTTGTGTAATTTCTGTAAGTTCCGAGTCTTCAACTCAGTATGAATATAGGGGAGAGAGCTTAACCTCTGGGAGGGTCATTGCTGATGCGTTTGCCACCAATTTTGAGTAAACTCACAATGCCAGTAATTCTATAACGTCAATAAGAAACAACAGGAAGCTTTATGTATATCAAGTTTTAGAGGTTTACATAATCTGCCCTGTCTTTAAGGACGGCTCCAAATCAAAAATACAGAATTACAGGCCTATCTCAATTTTTTCAGCGGTGTCAAAAATTTTCGAGAGCGCTTTGTACCAACGTATATATGACCACGTAAAACTCTCAATCGATGAAAACCAGCACGGGTTTATGCCAGGGCGCTCAACGGTTACAAATTTAATTTGTATCGTGCAGGACCTGTCAGACGCTTTGTATAAAAATGTACAAATAGATGTTCTGTATACTGACTTTGCTAAAGCGTTTGACAGAGTATCTCATGCGGTTCTCTTTTTCTTACTATTTGTTAACGATTTGACTGATACGGTAAGGAACTCAAAATTTGCGCGTACACGGACGATCTAAAGTTTTGAAGGGAAACTCAAACTTCACAAGACTGTAGAGGTCTGCAAGGCTACCTCAACCGATTGTTACAATAGAGTGTAACCCCGAACTTCGTCGATGAGCTATTATTCTGCCAGCGACTTAGCTCAAAGCCGAAGACGGGCAGGGTTCGAGGAAAAAAATAAAATAAAATAGACAGTCGCGGTGAATGGGGAAAAAAATGTTTATTCAAAACAAAAGTAAATAAAATATAATAAAAAAACTCTTCTTAAAAAAAACCAACAAAAAAAAAATTTTTTTTTCTCTTCTTATCTTCACGGGGAAAAACACGGGAACAGCGGAAGCTTAGGCCTTAGAAGGAACCACAGCAAAACGGCAACCACTCACGGACGAAGAGATGATATCAACTAACGCGGAAGTTTCGATTCCACAGCGGCTTAAAATAAAACCACGGCGGAAATCTACCACAAGAAGTTGATACCGATCTAATGCGGAAGCTTAGATTCCACAGCGGCTTAAAAACAAAACCACTACGGAAAACTACCACAAAAGATCCAACCCAAAATAATGCGGAAGCTTAGATTCCACAGCGGCTTAAATAAAACCACTGCGAGAAACTACCACAGAACAAGGGTTGATTGGGATGGTCAGTGTCACTGAAGGGTTGAAAAATTTAGATAAGGTTGGACGGGACAAACGCGGACTCTCAACAAGACAGGACTAGGACTCGGACCGGACTCGACTCTAGAATGTTGCACCTCTATTTATAACTTCTCCACCACCGTACACGAGCACCAATCAGAGCTCACCTCGTGATGGCGGTACCAGTGAGGATTTTGAAGTTATCTAAATAGAGATGCAAGGGAAAATTCCTAGGGAGATCAAAATTTGGGAAAAAGAATATTGGGACGAGAAGCGCCCTTAAATGGGGACCACGTGAATATAAATTTTAAAATTAAGGAGCAATACTTAAGAGCGGAGAATAATTAAATAAATGACAAAAGATTAAAGACTGATGACTAAAAATTAACAGGGAGTAATGACGCAAAAAATTACAAGGGCTGACTAAAAAATTCAAAAAACAAATTAAAAATTTTAAACGTTAACTAAAAGTGAAATTAAAATTGAATTGAAAGCGTGCAAGGTCGCGAGTAAATCTCATATCGACGCTTGCACTTGGAACGATATCTAAAACACGGTTATTTAAATCTAAATGACAATTAAAATTAAGGGGAAAAAAATGACGAAAGGGGCCAAAATTTAGAAATCACAAAGGTTGGAGATATTTAATAAATATAAAGCAAAACAAGGAGAAACTCAGTGACTACTGAAAAACCCCAGAGATAGCGTACAAACGATGCTGATTTTGATAGTTCGGAGCCAGAATCTCAGGATTCATAACTACTCCGAACCATCCCAAAATCCACATCGTTACAAGAGTGTGACCAGAAAGTGTTACACGGTGACCTTCTCGAGAAGAAAACGCTCTCATTCATTATATCGTATGTTTCGTATAGGTGAGGATGCCTTGATGTATAAGGAGAAGGAGGTGTGCGATCTTGGGGATGTTTTTGATAGTGAGAAATACCAAACAGTTTTCCAGTTCCCGTCCGCGGATAGCCTTATAAAATTCTATTGTTAGAAGTAAATTTAGTATTTGGAGCCCTAATCACAATCATTATATAGATAATAGATAGGGTGCTAAGTGTTCAGAATTCTTGTTTGAGATGTCTGCATTGGGGTTTATCCAAGTTTTACAGCTTACAAAGATCTTTTATCGACGCACCGCTCTAGTGTCTGGGGTACTCTGGGGGAAAGAAGATTTCTAATTAATACGTAAATAAAATTATAAACGGCAAGATCGATTGTGAAATAATAAATAAGTTTCAATTTGCAGTGCCGAGATTAAACAGTGGGCATTCTTCGACTTTCTACCTGTGGCACCCCACAACTAACTCGATTAGGAGATCCCCGGTGCACAGAATGTGTCAAAATGTCAACACTGTATGTAGAGATGTGTGAGAAGTGGAGTTCGAGGGTGGTTAGAAGGGCCTGCGTGGCTGTGCTGGGGGGGGGGGGTAATTTTGTAAGAGTGTGTTCCTGCAATTATTATTATTATTGAATTGGGGCTGTGGACTGGTGTGCGATGTGTTGTAGTTTGTGGCGGTTTTTATTTTTGTATACAATTATTAATGAATGCAGCCTATCCATGGCACTAGCTGTTGGCTATAATAATAAATAAGTAAATAAATTGCGCTTTTGGAATTAGGTACTACCTTATGATTAGATACCTACTCTCCCTAATCTCAAAGTAAAAACCATAAGACACCATACTAGGGGAATTTAACCATGTAACGCTAATTGCCGTCCCTGCCTATATTTTTCTTAATTTCTTTTCGTTAGCAAATTTTAGTTGCAACTTTTTAGTAATAAAAGCCCAAGTTGTGCTTTACACCAGATGCTGATATAGTTTTATGGATTTGTGTGAGATCACTGTCGCTTAGTTGTCGCAGGTGATGTCATTCTTCGTTAGAAACGTTTCAATTTTTAGTTTAACTTAGGCAGTTGCTTTGGAGAGTTGCTCCAGGCAAGTTGATCTTCGATTATTCGAGGAGGGTGACTCTTTGAATCAATACAGTATTTAGAACAAGGCCCCCTAATTCTTGAGAGGCGAATATTAAGCTTTTTCAAAAGTAATTTGTGTCATGTTGGAACAATAACACACAATTGATAAAATAATAAATAGTGATTCTCCTAAAGCAAATTGCGAGAGAGAAAAAAAAGTGAATCGTGGTGTCCAAATTCTCGTAAACTTATCGATTACCTAAAATCATCAACGGGTCCTCTGAGTAGAGGTCGAGATCATAAAAAGGTCCTCTGTAGAGGTCGAAGTCATCACCAAAATTGGTTCCTTTGAGTTATAAATCATCAAAAAACGTATTCCATTAGGAAGTCGAAATAGTCATTGTCGGTAAAAAATCACTGAAACTGCGTCTAGTCGATCGAATCTACCGTCATCGTCACTACAGAAGGCCAATCGAATTGACCACAATTAAAATCGTAAGGTAAAATTTTTATAACATTAAGTGGTTAGTGTGCCCCTTGCTCCTTTACCAGGCAAAAAATAGCAAACTTGTGTGCGCTATATTAATAAACCCATTGTAACGCGGCGTTTGATGTAAATTTTATTAAAACAATTTTTTTCGCATTCTCCTAATAGGCACTCTCCAAAAAAGTAATAAAAGAAGTTTTCTATTTCCTTAATATAGGCCAATCTTATTAGTTCCTCTACGAAATCAATTGGTGGTAATTGTTGAACGGACAAGTCCCCCACTTGAGCATCAAATGATAACCATAATGGTAACTTGGAATTAAAGTTTCTTGTAATTAACGTGTATATGAGACGTCTTAAGTGCACCTTCAATATAATTACGATACGAAAATCAGTAATTGCAATTTTAGGGATGAAAATTTATTAGTATAACACGACACTCATTGTTTATTAGTGACGTTGCCGTATTAGACGTAAACAAATTTTGACATGATCAAGTGCTTTCAGTGGGGAATTAATAAAAGCTATTACTCGAGCACTTTCGACGATCCTTTAAACTAATTAAATTAGTCGATCTCAAAATTTTTGTTTTATCATAACATTATCAATCGCACGACTGTACGAATTCGACGAATTTTTATTTGAAATGTACGAAAGTTTTTGATAGTAAAGTAGAGATTTTTCAATTTTGTTTGTTTCCTGTTTTACTTTTATGCAATAATAGTTCTTGCGATAATGCAAACTAGTAAACACTTTGAGTTGCTGAATAGAACTGCATTTTATCTCTCGAAGTTTAATGAAGTGAAAATATTTGCCATCTTAACTAATACGAAATGGTTGTGCAAGAGTTGTACTGCGATCTGAGGTAAACAGAGTGTAAACTTCAGACTTTCAAAAATGAACGAACGTTCGTAAATGAATTAACGCTGCCTGTCTTTTAAAATTTCAGTGGGTTTAAACATCTCTAAATTATCATTGTTTTAACGTAATGAATAATTAATTATTATAAGTAAAAAAACGTGCAGAACTTACTGTGTTGCTTATGGCAGTCATCCAATCGCTGCAAAGAAACAAAATAATGAGTATTTTAATGAAAATATTCGGCCTTTAAGTAATATGTATTTTAGAAAAATAACGATACAATTCCTTATTGATTTATTCTGAAGAATGGGAACACATTCACCAAATTGTGCAGTAAAAGCTGTCTCAAATTGAGTAAGGATTGACGAAAAATGAAGGAAAAGATAATAATTGAAGAATATTGGATATTGGAATTGTGTGAAACCTAATGGTCGTTTTCAACGACAAAGTTGCTACTTCTAACTTTTTTTTATAAGATTTACTTTTAGTGGGAAGGATTGAGTTGATTTTATCGATTTAATCAAAGTAAGGACATTTTTTATAAATTTTGCTCATACTATGCAGATACTTTCTTTTTATACAAAATAGGAACTCAATTAACGAAATAAAACTATTATATCTAGATATCATTTTCATAACTCATCACTTTTGTTTAACGAATTGAAAATTTTTATAAAGAAGAATTAAGTCCCAATTTTTTATGAGATACGCACGGTGGAAACTTATACTTTGATCATAGGATTGAACACGGGAAAACAAACTTCTGTAAATATATTGGCTCCCTTAACTATTTTATAGCAAAATACGAAATAAAATTATTTAAAAAAATAAAAAGCTGTTATAAGATTTTTAATTGATTCAACCGTTTTCGGGAAAATAAAGGAAACTGATTCAGTTTTATTCTTTTTTATTTTACTAGTTTATTTCTCATATTAAATCCTATGATCAAGATTCAAGTTTCCATCGTGTATGTACAGTGTACAGTGTGGTCCAGGATTTATAATACTCGTATTATATTAATAACGAGACAATTGTTTTTTGAAAATTTAGAAGATACTCACTTAACTTCTGCAGGCGATTGCGCCATTAACCAATATACTTCATGTGGACATCTACAACCGACAGCAAGCAGTTGACCCGTATTACAACTTTTTGGTATTCTTGGAGGACGGGGTACTTGTCGAGTCCATTCTCCTACTGCTAATAGATCCGGAGCATCGGAAATTTTGACATAACCTCTTGCTCTACTTAACCCCTTGTCTGCATAAAACGCCATTGACGAATCTTCGTACAGTACTACCCATTCTTCGCTCCATCCCTTACAAAAAAATCCTCCTGAAAAATAATAAACGAGTTAACTTTTAAAATGCGTAAAAATCAATTTTTTCCTTATACTACCCAGATAACGAACAAATTGTAATCGAATAACTGAATCAGTTTTATTTTAACGTCTCTAGAGAAATAACTTTTTAATCACAAATTTATTTCATGATACATTTTCGCAAAATGCTTTCATTAAGTTTTGACGTAGTACCTAAATTATAATTAATTTGTAAAGCTAACTTTTTGGTAATCGTGTTTTGGATCACTTTTTAGCTTTTTAAATAAATTTACTCCTTCACAAAATTAAGGGTAAACTTTAAAGAGAATTTTGTTTGTTGAAAACATTTTTTCTTTGAGAACAGTTTTTTACATAAGCCTCATTTTCTCCCTATCCAAATAAATATATTGAATCGTGCATAACATTTAGAATAAAATGGCGTCAACGTGTCCAATAACAATAACATTTTAAATTTACAAATTTGGCGCTTCAGCTGCTACCATCAGTATCAGGGCCACTAAGCACCGAAGTTCAAAGCATAATAATTTTGTAATAACGACAAGACCAGCTATTATACCTATATTAGGGTCATTTCACGTCAAGTGATCATAAAACAAGTTGGATGGCTCCAATTTGGTACACGATTTGCAGACGGATTACAAACATTAGTGCTGAAGAAGAGATCGGGCTTCGCTGCTTATCAAATACGCTTACAGCGTTTTAATGTACTACCTACTATGTTCTTTATTCCTGTCCATGAGGGTGTATTGTTTTATAGTGGAGTTGATTACCATTATAAGCATATTTTAATACCGACCCCTACCAGGCGGCTTGTAAAAATTTTTTATTGCTCAAGGTCAAACGGCTTCAAATGAAGTTCAGGAATTTTAGTAGCTATTGATAGTGTCTTGATTCAACTTGATTCATGGACATTTATCTTCCAAATGTCGAGAACATGGCATCTGTCGATTTTACCGACGTAGTTGTAAAGTCTCCAACTTCAAAAGAGACCAAAGGAACCAAGAGAACTGCATCTTTATTTACTTTTCAATTTGACTTCTCTGATTTTTGTAATATTCGTTAAGTGAGTTATTTTACTTTTATGTTAGTTTGGCATATCTATTGGTTTCTTTTATAATAATTTTATATAATTTTTTGAAAATTATTGAGTACCCAAACAAGTGAATTCTTCAAAGTATATAATATGAGGCCTATACTGTATTTAACTGCCCTACTGTATTATACATTTTTGAGTTATTAAAAAAAAAGAAAAAATTTTCTTCAATTTTGAAGCACTCTCACGGGCTTAGGAACCGTTTTGGTATATAGGGTGAGTTGGTTAAATCTACTTATTTTGACCTCAGAAAAATGCCCCTTAAGTTTGTACAGTACGTCATGCAACACCCTGTATATCATTGTGCTCATATGGCGGGGTAGATCGCTACAAATCCCACTTTGTAATAATAGTGCAGTAGATATACGCAAAAAATAGCTGATAGGTCGAACTAATTCCCACAGAGACGTGGTTTGAATTTTTTAGTTCCTTGTTGATATCTCTTTGACATACTAAAAGTCTAGAAAAATCTAAGTGTGCGAAAATCGTTTTTTGGCCTTGATCTTGAAGTAGTACATTATCTTTATGCTACTTCATGCAGTGCCGGATTATCCATGGATGGATAAGTTTAGTGACTGATTCCGTTCAAGAAACTTGCGCGTCTTACTTGGCAGTTTATACAACGTTATCTTATAAACAAATATCTTAAATTGCCCCACAGATATTTTGAGGATTTTGTCATATATTTATTTTGTAACATCCAAACGTACGTGTATACAAAAATCCAGTTTTGTAGAAATTATTCCGACAGAAGGGTGATTGTTTTTGCCTAATGTGATTGAACTAATATGCATTTGTAATACAAAACTCATAAAAATACGATTTTCAACACTGCAAAAGTTTTTAGTTTCTCGGCTAACATTTTGTTCTTTGATTTGATTTTGTAAAACCAATATCATAATTTTTTTAGCATGCAATTTTCTGTAATTTGATACCACACACGATTTTTTATAATTTTAAAAAAGTTTCTCGAGATAGAGGCCAAAAAACCGCATTTCGCACACTTAGATTTTTCTAGTATGTCAAAGAGATATCAACACGAACCAAAAAATTCCAACCGCTTCTCTGTGGAAATTAGTTCCACCCAAAAACCTATATCTACTGTACTATAATGAAAACATAGTTTGTGTATGAAGTTGTATTTAAATAAATTGGTAAGTATTAAAAATACCAACTAGAATAACTAAAGCATTGATTTAATTATCAAAATATCAGAAAAATCAAAAGAGGCGTATAGTTTAAGGATTTTTGAAAAATCGTACCAATGTGCCCCAACTGGGCCATACATTCTATATATACTATTTGGCAGTAGTACTGTACTTAAGAGAAGTTTCTTTTTAATCTGGAATCTTGAAATTTTTGTTTTACAGAACTAACCTTTTTTTTACAACTTTTTTAGCCAAAATATAAATGTTTAAATCGCTTCAAAACGATGACTTGGTAATACGAATAAGATGAAAATAACTGACGTGTTATGAAGGGGCTTCCCAATTATAATGGCCGAAATGAAATTTTCTTTGCTTTTTATTTCTGTCTCTTTGCGTACATATTTTATGACCTAAATAAATTATTTTATGAATAATTTAGCTTTGTTTGAAATTTTTCTAACATTTTATGTTGCGATTATAATCATTATTAAACATGTCACTTGTCACATTGTAAATTATTAATTAGTTAGCAAGTTATTGTTCTTATTGTAATTATTAGGTCAAATTTTGCTTCCATACTATTGATTTAATATTAATTTAATTTTAATAGAAATTTTAATAACAAATTGTCAATTTTTGCAATTTAATTAAAAGTAGTTTTAGGAATATCTATATTGGTTGAACCATGAAGCTACAAACCAATTTGTATTATTACAAATTAATATGACAGATATTACCTAATTGACTATTCATGTTTAGTGGTAAGCTTATAATCAGTGGTTGAAACAACATTATTATAAAACAGAAGCTACATGCAGAGCTGAAAAGTTATAGAAGGTTCTAGATTAGCAAACAAACTCAGTTATACACGCAGTGTTATTATATACTCGATGGTTATACGTATAAGAACTGTAGAATGGGTTAAATTAGCAAATTTATATATAACTAATACCAAAAAAATTCACGCAAGAAACTCTAATGTTGTTATACCTAACGGTTTTTAGCTATTTTATAATTTTCGATAAGTCAGCAGTTTGGCAACAATCTGGGAGTTTCTTGCCGGTATGTTTTTAGTCTTCAAATTACCTTTATTCTATCAAATTTAAATTAATTTTTACGGCGCAAAATAAGCTTCATAATTATAAATTATAATAGTTTTTTAGCTTTCTTGTAAATGATAAAAATGTTTTGAAGATAATAAAGCCACGTTTTGAAACAAAAATATATAATACTAGCAGGACCCGTGGGCTACGCCACACGCTTTTTCATTTAGCGACCCTTGTAGTTTGGAAAACCTATAATAATAATAACTCCTAATAGTATACTGGGTGTTAGATAAGTAACGGCCGTTCACTTATCACCGATGACTCGATCAGAAGACCTAATGTCTTTCAACGTGTTATTTACAACTTACAGCACCAACATGAGCTTTATGCGTTATAGTACATTCATCCCATACTAATAATGCCGCTTCTTTTAGCACTTTGACGTTAGCGCCATTTTTACGAATAGAGCATACTGGTGTTTGATCAGGTGAGAATGAAAGGGTTAATTTAAATGCCGAGTGTTAAGTTCGACCACCACTTAAAAGGGTTGCTGCAATTCCAAAAGCGGTTACTGCAATTGCAATTTGTTTCTGAGACCTCACCTTCGCTAAAATGAAATTAATCAAAAACGTCTTTCCCGTTCTACCGGGAGCATCAAGGAAAAATAGTTTCCCTTTATTATTCATAAATTCATAACACTGCTTAATATTTTGTTGTAGACTATTAGTTGTTGTGGTACTAATTCGCTCTCATTTTCGGAGACATAAAGTGCAAAATCATCTTCATTGTACTGTGTTTCTTGGTTATAAAGTAAATCGTGAATGTCGAGAATGTTCCTTTGAGGTTGAGGTAAAGAAAATTCTATTACACGTTTTTCTGCAAGCATATAAAGTGCATCATGAAGCAAAGTCAAACCTTCGTTGAAAACATCATCATTGAAAGGAATTTGTTGACAATTTCGTATTAAGCGATGTCTATGAAGAATATGATTGCATAAGTGTTCTCGAAATTCGTTCCACATTTCCAGTTGGTTAGATAGTTGACAAAAAATCAACATTATTGTAAATAATTCCATTAAGAGATGCGCACTTTCAGAGATAGTAGCTTTGAAAACCGTGTTTCTCCAATGTGCGTCACTTTGTAAAAGACCTAAAGCTTCGCATGCGGCACGGTATGAGGGATGTACAACATCGTTAATTGTTTTTGGGGGATCTTCATAATCGTTTAGGCGTACTTGTCCATTGAGACAGCACATTGCTGAAGTGTCGTCGATCCATTTCCTTGCATGGCGATTTAAGCAAGTGGTAGCCATATGTCTCAGAGACAGCTCTTCTGCATTTGCATAGGCAATGGAAGGTTCATAGGAAAATGCACAATTATTAAAAAACACCTCGGTTATAGGATTTCTATTTCGATTTGTTCGTTCCCGTTGTTGTTGTAAGCGCTCTTCTTTTTCAGACGTAGTACTCTCTGCTTGTCTTAATTGAGAAGTACCTTGGCGCATTGTATATAAACGCAACTCTCTTTCTGAAGTATTTTCGGCGGAACTTCTTTTGAGTTCGTCACGTAATTGCGTTACTTGCAATTGGCGTTGTTCTTCACTTTGTTGACTTTTAGAAAGGGCCATTTGTGTGGACCTTAATGTTGATAAAAAAATAGGTGTGTAGGTGAAGTATAAAGGACACTAAACGCGGAATAACTAAAAGTTCGTAAAACGAAATAAGTAGGTAGGTTAAAAAAAATGTAATGAAAAATACGGTAAATAAAGTGCAAACAACAAATCAAACAATAATTAAATAAAAATATAAATATTGCGCGAACTTGTCTGCGAAAGGTGTTTTGAAAACTGAACGTTTTTGTTATAACAGTAGTTGGGATACTTATTTTTGGAGTTTGTTATAGTTTATGGTACATTTCTTAAATGTAAAATTTTAAATAGCATAAAAGAATTGGTGTCATAATTATTGGCCATTAAGAGTTATTTATAGCTTAACGTAACGTATAGGTTTTAATTTTTTATGTTGATTTTAATGAGTTTTGAGATTTTTATTAATTTCTAAGGCCCTAGTAGACATATCAAAAAAATAGATAGCCTATTTTAAGCACGCAATTTTTATCTATATGTGAAAGTAAGAATGAAAAAAATTGGTTGAGTGGTTCGCGAGTTATTAAGTAACGTACATACAAACGAACTATTTTATATACTTATTAGTATAGATGACGCGTTTCGCCCTAAGGCTTCATCAGATAAAAAATAAAAAATTACAAAAATTAAAAATAAAGCTTAAAAATCTGTAAAGGAAATAAATCAAAATTAGGTTAGCGAAAAGCATAAATTTTTGAAAATAAACTTACTATTATAAAAAACGGAGATGTGTCATGTAAATTTTTGATATTCCCGCGTTAAATTAAATAAATTAAGGTTAAAAAAATTTTTAAAGCAAATAAATGTGACTTTTATAGTGACGTTTATAATGTTTTTGAATTTGAAGTTGTTATGGGAATATTTAAAATAGAAAAGGGTGTCTAGTTTTTTGTTTAATGTATGTTTATTTGTTTTATTAGGTTAAAGTAAATTGAATTCAAGTTGTCAATATCGCTGCGATAATTTATAGAATTTTGATGTTTTTTAATCTCAATCATTTCTAGGTGTAAGCGTTTGTTTAAATTGTTTTCTTTTTGCAGAATTTTAGGTTCATTGAAGTTGAATTGATGTAAGTTTTGAACTGAGTGGTCGTTTAAGGCAGTATTTGGAAAATTTGGATCTATAAATTTTTTTTGGACAGAATATTTGTGTTGTTTTAGTCTTGCTTTAAAATTTTGTTTTGTTTGGCCGATATATGTGGCATTACAACCATTACAATTTATAGAGTAAACAATTTCTGAAGTGTCCAATAGTGTCCAAATTTTTCTCAGTATTAAAAGATAAAACACCACTATTGGACACTTCAGAAATTGTTTACTCTATAAATTGTAATGATTGTAATGCCACATATATCGGCCAAACAAAACAAAATTTTAAAGCAAGACTAAAACAACACAAATATTCTGTCCAAAAAAAATTTATAGATCCAAATTTTCCAAATACTGCCTTAAGCGACCACTCAGTTCAAAACTTACATCAATTCAACTTCAATGAACCTAAAATTCTGCAAAAAGAAAACAATTTAAACAAACGCTTACACCTAGAAATGATTGAGATTAAAAAACATCAAAATTCTATAAATTATCGCAGCGATATTGACAACTTGAATTCAATTTACTTTAACCTAATAAAACAAATAAACATACATTAAACAAAAAACTAGACACCCTTTTCTATTTTAAATATTCCCATAACAACTTCAAATTCAAAAACATTATAAACGTCACTATAAAAGTCACATTTATTTGCTTTAAAAATTTTTTAACCTTAATTTATTTAAGGTAGTACTACCGATACCACAAGTGTCAAATGTGTGCTTACTGTAATTTGACTTCCGTCGTATTTATATTTGGCAACGCCGCGTAAAAGCAAAAGAGACAAAAAATACCTTTCAGGTTATCGGTTTGACATGTAATGTTTGTTTACTAATGAAATGTCTGAATCAAACTTTTTAAATGGTACAAAACGAATATTTCATTGGAAAAATAAAAGAGTCACTGAAAAAAGGTATAAAAAAATGTGAAACAAGTAGCATTAGCCGTATTCTGTACATATTTAAATTTCGCGCGCGTCTAACCTTCTTGGCGGCGTTGCCACATGTAAGTTTTTTCTTAATTATTTATTAATTACTCTTATCACGAGCTCTAAAGTTAAGGTTTTATTAATACAGAAAATTCAATTAATTTTTTTCTTTCTATTGATACCAATTTCATAAAAATCTGAACATCCAATTTTGTGAAATAAAATAAAATCTGTGATTTCCCATAAGGATCAATGTTAAAGGCAAAAATTTTTAAATATTTTTATCTTTTTTTCAGTTCTCTGTAGGCCTCCAAAAATTTAACTGGTTAATTATGATATTATAATGTACTAATATGCTAAGTTTCATTAAATTCTGAACGTCAATTCTAAAACCGGTAGTACTACCTTAATTTAACGCGGGAATATCAAAAATTTACAAGACACATCTGCGTTTTTTATAATAGTAAGTTTATTTTCAAAAATTTATGCTTTTCGCTAACCTAATTTTGATTTATTTCCTTTACAGATTTTTAAGCTTTATTTTTAATTTTTGTAATTTTTTATTTTTTATCTGATGAAGCCTTAGGGCGAAACGCGTCATATTATATATTTTTGTTTCAAAACGTGGCTTTATTATCTTCAAAACATTTTTTTCTTCATAATTATTTTCGCTATTATTGTTCGATTTTTTGATACCGACGTAAATTGGAACTGAAACTTGACGATTTCCGAAAAATAAAACATTTACGTCAAACCTCTAACTTAAATGAGAAAATTGAGTGATAATAAAACCCATTTTATGTTGTATTTGAGTCTCCCGAAAATATATCCGAGATTGATTTTACATCACAATAATTTGTTTATAACTCTATTTTGTTTTGTTACCAACTGGAAATAGATTTCGAATAAAAGGCCTCGAGAAAAATTGCTTCAGCTGCATTGTCGCGATTATTTAATAATCGAATTTTCCAAGTTATTCCCGCAGTATTGTGTTAATAAGATACATTCGCTAAAAAATCAATCTTTTGCGTATTTACCCCTGAAATCGGATAGTAGTCTTTTATTCATTTAGTTATCTAGTCCATATCTCTCACATTATTGGACATACACAATACGCAAGAAAAAGCTTCTCAGTGTGTGTGGGATAGCCGGATAGCAATGATAATGGTTTTTATGATCTTACTGGTTTTGCGTAAAATATTCAACGTTGGTGTTTCAAAATATTTTTCAGACGATTCTACTATAAATTATTTTTTCATTAATCTATGAGTTATAGATTTAAATAGAACAAAAGAAATATTAAACAAAAAAATCACAAGAGTTGGCTGATTGTTTTTACCTTCGAAGCAAAATTTAAGAAAGAATTATACCTAATACCTAGAAGAAAGAAGAATTTCAAAAATTTCTGTTAAATTTCTTATTAAACTTTCTTTTTGAAAAAATTTTCAATAGTCTAAAATGATTTGAGTTGCACCACTCTCGATATTTTTCAAGTTTTGTCCAATTTTTTGCACTGAGTGATTGTTATTCAAGTTCGTGATTGTAGTCCAGTAATTTTAAACATTAAATTAAATGGGGTAGCTATAATTTTTGTTGCCCTCTTCTACCAATCTATTGCCTAGGACAGTTAAGTACTCAAGAAATTATGATCAAATTTCGGTTTTTGATGCCCTTTAAAATGATGTATCACACATAGTACAGTAGATATAGGTTTTTGGGTGGAACTAATTCCCACAGAGACGCGGTTTAAATTTTTTAGTTTGTTGTTGATATCTTTTTGACATACTAAAAGTCTTTAAAAATCTAAGTGTGCGAAATGCGGTTCTTTGACTTTTTGGTTCTTGAGCAATTTTTTTAAAATTATAAAACATCGCGTGTGGTGTCAATTTACAGAAAATTTCATGCTCAACAAGATTATGATATTGGTTTTACAAAATCAAAATAAAGAACAAAATGTCGACCGAAAAACTGAAAGCTTAAAAAATACTTTTTTTTTTGAAATTGTAAATTTAAGGGGTGAATTTGAACTTCAAGAGCTTCTTTCCTGTATCGTATCACATAGAATAAGAACGTACCTAGCTAAAGATTTCTTAAAACAGAAGGTGTGCCAGGTTTCGTCTTCATCTTTTGTGAAGAAGTTAACATAAACTTTGGATCAAAATTTTAAAAATAGCGAGCCCTTTATTGAACTTCAAAAGCTTGTTATTCACTACTTGGAGGTATGATAATTATTTCCTATATTGTATCAAATAGAATAAGGCCATAGCTAAAGATTTTTTTAAAACAAAAGTCGTGCCAGGTTTCGTCCTCACCTATTGTGAAGAAAATTAAAAATACTTTGATACCACACACGATTTTTATAATTTTTAAAAAATTTCTCAAGAACCAAAAAGCCAAAAAACCGCATTTCGCACACTTAGATTTTTCTAGACTTTTAGTACCTATGTCAAAAAGATATCAACAACGAACTAAAAAATTCAAACCGCGTCTCTGTGGGAATTAGTTCCACGTATCAGCTATTTTTTGCCTATATCTCCTGCACCAACATTAGAGGTCACCATTAGAGATTTCCAAGTAGGAGTTACTGGCGGTGAAAGAGTGCAACATATAAATTAATCAACGGTAGCTTTGAAGTTCCTCTTTGTGTATTAATTAAATTTCGAGTTATTCCTGCTGGAAAGTTTTTAAATGAGCTCACTGTATATGTGCCCATACTGCATCTATGTGCATCTATGTGCTCTATGTTTTAAGGCTCTTTAAAAAATTGTATCAATGTGCCTCAACTCTCTCTAATCTGTACGTTAGGTCTAAGTAACACTAACCGCAGATATACGCTTGTATCATCCCCAATTAATATAAGGGGCAAACGCTTAAAAAAGTTTTTTAAATCATTAGTATACATGCATAAGCTCTCTTCAAACCGATCTAATTAGACTGCACGAAACAGTACATTCGCTTAATTGAATCTAGGCAGATAATTGATTATTTAAGGAATTTGATTTGAACTAAAAGCAATTTAAAGTTCATGCTCTCGATCAGTTCCTTTTATAGCGTTTAACTATTTCAGGTACGTGTTAGAAAGCACACGCTTCCAACAAACTTGAGGAATACTCGCACAATTTTCATGTTTACATTTTACACGATTTCTGAAGAATTTACTTTACATTACGTTAAATAACATACCTAGCATAGTTTTCATAACAACGAAATAAAACAAATTTTCGGAATTCTCGCTTTAGAAAGAATCGTTTTATTTTCTTATTCGCTCGACGTTTTAAAGAAAAGCTTCTTTATTTTTAACACAACTATTTTCAATCAGGAAACTGCAAACTTTTTTTTTGTAAGTAAACTCATATATATTTGGAAATGTGCGAAAGGAATGCTATAATAAAGGTAGAGCAAACACGAACATTAAAGCGCAATATCCTGAATTTGGAGTAGTTTCAACAAGGCGGGCTTCTAGGATAGGTATGTATAAATAAGCTTTGCATATTTTATTAAATTTTTGTCAATATCTATTGTTGGTACTTTAAATTTAAAATTACTTTTGGTAACTTTAGTAAGAATATTATAATATTTGTATATATTACTATGATTTATTTGTTTGACACGTTAAAGGTTTGAAACAATTAAGCGAACAGCCCCTTAGAAGAGAGTTTTTATTTAATATTTCTCAAACCGTTGGAGATATTAATGTAGAAATTTTGCGTAACTACCAACTTTTTAATATTTAACAAGACTCACATTTTGAGATGTCAACTAAGGGTAGGTTATATCTGAAGAAGAGGTACAAATAACCTCTCTAACTTATTTTTAGATAGATTTCTTTTGTTTTTGACATGAAATTATAAAATTTCATTGTTATTTATGGGGAAAAGGTACTCTTGTTAAAAAACTTTAGGGCCCACCGTTATCCAGTAAAATTGCTTTGAACATTTTTTAAAAGTTGATATTTATGCATAAACAACCATTTTAGGTTAAATTTGTTTTTATTCCATTTCAAAAATAGCAGTAAAAATAATTGCATTGACTTATTCTATTTTTTCAAACATTGATTTTGAATCATCCTGTATAAATGTTTGGCTTATCTGGCACTGTCCGTAACATAACATCATCTGTCCGATTCAAAACTCCAGTAGTGTCGTAAAACGCACATTTTTCAATTTTTGTGAAAAAGCGAACAATTTTTCAGTTTTGGTGCAAAAGTTTGTTTTACTCATTGTTAAGAAGGAACGTGTTAGCATGTCACGTAACAAGTAAGTCGAATTTATGTTTTCTTAAGAAAATGCAATCATTTGAACAAAACTGCCCGATTCATTGCCACTCTCCCCTATAGCGTTCCTTCCGTACACCGATTACCTAAAGTTGACACAAACGAGAGATATTGCGATATGTTCATCTAGACTTGTGGGTCCGGAAGCAAGGTCTACTAATAATAGCTTATACGATGTGGTTGAAAGTTTAACAAATAATTCAACGTGTAGATTAAATTGATACTACTACGGTACTATTACAGAATTTATATACGTACTAGATACTTTTTCCATACTTTAAAACTCGCAATGTTAAAACTTATTTATTTATAATTTGTTTTCCTTACTGATATCTGATATCGGAAAGAAACATAACAAAACTCCACTTTTACCAAGTTTACCGATATCTCCGATCAAAATTCCCTAAAGAAAACTGCTCTAGCTCTAGACAGCAGTAAATTTAGGTTTAATTTATCGCTTTACTATTTTATTACAAATTTCTTATTTCTAATGGTACTTAACGTTTTAGCTTTTCCCAAAGGAACGAACGGTGAAAAGGGCCTAAATAAGGTATGGAAAAGTGGTTGTTTTCTCGATAATCTACTATTAGTAGGTCAAACTGTTTATTCTTCGAGGCAGCAGAAAAATAAAGAACAAACAGTTTGTTGAAGTATTTTATTTTACAAGAATAATATTGAATTTAAGCATGACTGACATAAACACAAAGAAAATGTTAAAAGGATCTTAAAACAAAAAAGCCTTTCGTTTACACACTTACAATAACTCGGGTTGCTAATAAATAAAAAAATAATTAACAATTTCTTGTATAATTTAACAAAATTATTTATAAATGTAATTTTACTAATTTCGATGCATAACTTTGCAGATACGCGTTTTCAGTAGTTTCTAAGGGCATCAAGTTCTATTTAAACTACCCATACCTATAGACGTGTAAGTGAATCCATTTCAATTTCGATTAAGATTGCCTTTTATCTATCATCTATCTTTGTCGATTCACAAACTAAATTCCAACTTTGCTTCTCTTGTTAGTTTAAAAGAATGACTTTAAAGACACGGCATTTTTGGGTCATTTTAGAGATTTTATTTTTTCGCGACTTTGCCCACTTTGAAAAATAGTCCAGTCAATGGGGGCTTTTGCCCTACAAAAGGTGGTGTAGTTCTGATTTTTGAATATGTCATTGGGTTAGGGGCCCTGATGAAGAATTCAAGTTTTCGACCTTGAGGGGGGCCCGCGCGATCCGCCATCTAGAGTTAAAGATACAGAAATTGTTTTTTCCGATTTAACTTCTTAACGGTTAATCCCACGACAAACCTGTCTAATCCAACTTTAAGGAGGACAAAATGCCCTACAATATTTGTTCTATTAATTTTCTTCCTATCTGTTACGGTTTCTGAGATATAAGCTGTAGAACATCGCTATTTTGAGAAAAAATAATTTTTTTGGGTAAACTTCGCTTGGTGACTTTTTTACCGTTCATTTGAGAGAAAATTCTTTTGAACAAAAGTTGTAGGATTTCAAATTGTCTTCAAATTGAGTGTATTCCTGATATTTTAGCTCAACCAGATCCAAAGTTAGAGCAGTTTTATAATAACCTATAAATGTCGAAAAATGAGTAATGAGTGTTCGCAGCTCGAAGTTTTTGTTACAGTCCCCCCCCTTCCCCATATTATCCCATAACAATTTCTCTCCCATTTCAACATTTATTCAATTTAAAATGATTATGGGGAAGGAGAGTAGAGATGGTGAGCGAATTTTCTCGTTTATATTTCCAACAACCTGTCTCATATGTCGACAATTATTATGGGAGGGTAGTGTTTACGGGGGGGTTTGAGGGGAGGGGTCGACCTCATATAACATTAAAATCGGTTCAGGGGTTTGGCAACGACAAGCGTTCAAAGATTGCGGTAAGTCGCACTTCTCCATAAAACCAGGTTTGTAGGTACTCTTTTGGCCATAACTCCAAAACTTTTTGTCTGATCCGTAGTTTCTTTTTTTCACTTACTTATCGCAATCTTTAAACGCGTGTGGTTGCCAAACCCCTGAACCGATTTTAATGTTATGTGAGGTCACCCCCCCCCCCCCCCCCCCCCAATCTCCTCTTATCAAGCACTACCCTCCCATAAATATTGTCGACATATGAGACAGGTTGTTGGAAATATAAACGAGACAATTCGCTCAACATCTCTACCCTCCTTCCCCATAACCATTTTAAATTGAATAAATGTTGAAATGTGAGAGAAATTGTTATGGGTTGACATGGGGCAGGGAGGGGGGCTGTAACAAAAACTTCGAGCTGCGAACACTCATAGCTCATTTTTCGACATTTACAGGTTGTCATAAAACTGCTCTAACTTTGGATCTGGTTGAGCTAAAATATTAGGGATACATTCAATTTGAAGCCAATTTAAAATCCTACAACTTTTGTTCGAAAGAATTTTCTCTCAAATGAACGGTAAAAAAGTCTCCAAGCGAAGTTTACCAAAAAAATTTAATTTTTCTTAGAATAGCGATGCGAATAGCTTATATCTCAGAAACCGTAACAGATAGGAAGAAAATGAATTGAACAAATATTGTAGGACATTTTGTCTTCTCTAAAGTTGGATTAGACAGGTTTGTCGTGGGATTAACCGTTAAGAAGTTAAATCGGAAAAACCAATTTTTCGTACCTTTAATCCAAGATGGCGGATCGCGCGGACCCCTCTTAAAGTCGAAAACTTGGATTTTTCATTAGGGCCCCTAACCCAATAACATATTCAAAAACTAGAACTACACCACCTTTTGTAGGGTAATGGCCTGTTTTTTCCCCATTGACTGGACTAAAAGTTGTATGATCGGAAAATATAATTTTTTAAAATTTAATTTATCGACCTTTCTTGTCTTAAATCCAATTATTATTGCCTCGTTTTGCAGTTTTTTATTAAAACTTCGCCTATAATTATTATTAAGTACCGTTTTCTCTGTTTAGATATGCATATATCGTATGTGTAAAATATACAGAGTGCCAATTAGAAAACTGCCCAATCTAGAAACTACTACTCGAAACCAGGAGATCCCTAAATAAAATATACTATTGTTTGGTACTGGTTCTGATATTTTATATAGGGTGAGTTCAAAATGGCGGATAAGCTCTTCAGTACGTTATAAGAGACGGTTATTTGAACTAAAGAAAAATCATTTAAAAAATCTATCTGCTATATTTTTGTAGTTATTAAAGAAGAAGTAAATTGAGATTTGGCAAAACATGATACGGATGTTAATAATCAATGACAGATCCAAACATCAGTGACATAAGTCATCATAAGGGTAGTTTCGAAACATCGTTGCCACATATTTTTTTTAACAACTTGATACAGAAATTTCGATATTCAAAATTAATTTTACAGGATAACGAGATGTTAAAAGAGCATTTGTTTTTGCATAATAATTAAAAAACACGTGAATTACTAGAAGAAATGATGAAAAGTTTCAAAATTTGGCAGAATTCGGAGTTGAGTTTTCAACTAAACTTCTTCATTTCTCAACAAATTAGCGGTTACAAATTTTTTTAGCATATTTTCTTTACTTCAATTATTATCCCCTACAACGTACTGGAGAGCTTATCCGCCATTTTGGACTCACCCTGTATAATATTGTGAAAGCTTATTGTAGAGTTGGCTGCAATGCGTATGAAGAAGTTTTGTTATGGTCGCATCAACGGTTTTTAATTTGAAAACGCTATAGAGAAGCTACTATTAATTTAACAAGAGCTAAGTTTCTATGGTTTGTTAAGGCTGTATTTGAGAGCACTACTATGCTTAATTTTTACAAACTTCTTGCACTCATATTACACTTCACTATTGAAAGTATTGTAATAGGAAATTAACATATCGCTGTAAAGGCATGAAGGGGCTTTCAGAAAATCGACCCCCATCATATTTAATTGACATTGAGGGTTCATCTAGGGATGAACCTCGTCGGTATTAAAATTGACGAGTCTCGCGATATTTTTTAATATTTCTTACTAAGAGTGGATCTTTTCACCTCCAGGTAAAGTCTCAGATAAGCATTTGCGTTAATACGTGAATTAAATACTTATTTTAGTTATCTGACAGATAGATCTATCTGGAAGATGAAAAAACCCGGCATAAGGCGAATTATATTGGAGGTGGGAAGTTTTCAAATTGACACCCTGTATATACATAGTCTATTACATTACATTACATATATATATATAGTCTATAGTTACATGTTTGATAATGGCACAGTGCCTTGCTTAAATTTAGAAAATAATTTTGCGCTCTAATTGGAAGCAAAAAATATTTGAAAAGAAAATTTTGTATTTCTGCAATTTTTTTAATTTCTACACTTTTCAAAATACTGAAAGTGCTGTAGTTAGGGCACTGCAATGTAAGAGTCCAATGGTCTAGGAATATTTTTGAAATAAATTTTGGTTTTCGTAAATTTGAAAATTTAGCACTTTGCAATATTAAAGTCACCACAGAGATCGAGACAGTTTTACCAAAAATATTTTTGCCCCAAATTAAAAATTTTAATTATTAATGAAATTTTGGCGTATTTGAAAATATTTATTTGATATAAATAAAACTTGAGTTTGAATTTTGTTTCTTTAAATACAAAGATACCATTTGTGTTACTTCGATAAGAAGTTTTGCAGGTGGGATCGAACAAGTGGGGAAATATTTAAAATGTTATCAAAACACTACCTACTACTCTCGAATTTTAAATACCTATATTAGTATTAAATCGGACTCTGTTTTGTTAGGTGCTGTGCTCGCGTTTTGGATTAGCTTTGCCGTTTGGGACACATTCTGCTAGAAGTTTTAAGTTCAATTTTCGCTACTTCGTCAAGGTAAGACTTTTCTTTTATTCATTACAAAATTTTAAGGGCTATTTACTACCAATTATACGCAATAAGACTGCGTAAACGTAAAGAGTTGTCAATAGGGTCTTACAAAACCAACGTTAAGTGACATTACGACATAATTTTTTTAATACATTGAATGCTATACTATGACCTCCACAAATAGGTGGTTTCTTTTCTAATGTACAGGGTGTTATTTTGTTATTTATAATAATACGATGTACCAAATTTACAGTGGTGCTTTCTACTGGTAAAAACAATCGTGGCATGTTTTCGACGTTTTGTTAGAAAATTACAGTGCGTCAATAACTATTAAAGCATCACGGTAATTTTTAATCTAAAGAATCACGAAATTTAAACTAAAGTTAAAGTTAATTAAAAATCGATTCGAATACTTTTTCGTTTACTAAAAAAATTATTCCATTTGAAACTTAAAGTGACCAAGTCGGACCATTTCAGGAACTTCACTATAAAATATTTCGGGCTCATCCGGAATTTTAGGAAAAACTTATGTATTGAAATGTTGCCGATATTGCCGCATAATTAATACTGCAAATGTTTTATCATGACTTTTCTGAACTTTAGCGACAAACAATTTCGTGTTCTTGGTTTTAAATTCGAAAAGTTTAACTTTAACGAAATTGCCTTCATTTAAATCGTTAAATGTTCACTTGCTAAATAAGTAGGCTTTGATATAAGGGTTTCGAACGAGATAGTGGGTGGTCACTTAAACCTTCTTGCACACTGAAATTTAAGCTCGTGCCTTGAACTACATTCAATTCGAAAAAAATTAAAAAAAATCTTTTGTTTCAATTTATTATTCGGCTTGCATTTATAAAGAATAGGTAGCACATTCTTTAAGTTCTTCGAGGTTCGGGTAGCGGTAAGAAATATCGTCTTCCATCGTTTATAGTTTCTCCTTGTCTCTCTTTGCTAACTTCCGAAACAGGCATGGTATCTTGTAATTAAAAATAAACCTGGTGATACTCTTATTGTTGTTTTGGATATGAGCAGCTAGAACCAGGGTTTGGAGATTGCTCAGTTGTGCTATGTTGTGGAGAAACAACTTTTTCAGCTGTAGGTGTACGTTTCGTAGTTCCGTACGATGCAAAGAAGTGTTTTTAGGTGCACATTCTTCGTCACTTCCTATTTTGACTTTTTTGTAGTTATTTTGGCCGGCTCAAATAAGTTGTCAGGGAACATTTTGGGATTGTACGGGTAAACACCAGGATTTTTGAATCCATTTATCAAGGTTTTTATGCAGTTGCAGCTCATTGGTATGCATTGCCAAATAGCTCTTCACTTTCATAAGTCGTAATTACTTTCCCAGGATTTAGTCCAGTCAATGGGGGGTTTTGCCCTACAAAAGGTGGTGTAGTTCTGATTTTTGAATATGTTATTAGGTTAGGGGCCCTGATGAAAAATCTAAGTTTTCGACCTTGAGGGGGGTCCGCGCGATCCGCCATCTTGGATTAAAGGTACGAAAAATTGTTTTTTCAGATTTCACTTCTTAAGGGTTCACAAAACTGTCAAATCCAACTTTGGAGAGGACAAAATGCCCTACAATATTTGTTCCATTCATCTTCTTCCTATCTGTTACGGTTTCTGAGATATAAGCTGGAGAAAATCGCTATTTTTAGAAAAAATGAATTTTTTTGGTAAACTTCGCTTGGAGACTTTTTTACCGTTCATTTGAGAGAAAATTCTTTAAAACAAAAGTTGTGGGATTTTAAATTGCCTTCAAACTGAGTGTTTCACTAATATTTTAGCTCAACCCGATCCAAAGTTAGAGCAGTTTTATGATAACCTATAAATGTCGAAAAATGAGTCACGAGTGTTCGCAGCTCAAAGTTTTTGTTACAGCCCCCCCTCCTCACCCCATATCAACCCATAACAATTTCTCTCACATTTCAACATTTATTCAATTTAAAATGGTTATGGGGGAGGGGTAGAGATGAATTGTCTCGTTTATATTTCCAACAACCTGTCTCATATGTCGAAAATTATTATGAGAGGATAGTTTTGAGAGAGGGGATTGAGGGGGGGGGGTTGACCTCATATAGCAATAAAATCGGTTCAGGGGTTTGGCAAACAAACGCGTTCAAAGATTGCGAGAAGTCGCACTTCTCCATGAAACCAGGTTTGTCAGTACTCTTTTGGCCATAACTCCAAAACTTTTGGTCCGATCCGCAATTTCTTTTTTTCATCTCCAAGCTGGTTAAATTTACTATCAGATCCTTTATATAAAATTTTAATTAAATCCTATAAAATACCCACACTAGCCCACTGAACATGTGGAAATCGTCATATTTTGAAAAAACGTACACATTTAGCGTGCTGGTGTGAGTATTTTACGGTCTTTAATCAAAATTTCATATACAGGGCTGATAGTAAATTTAAGCAGCTTTTAGATGAAGAGAATAAATTTTAGATCGGACAAATAGTTTCGTAGTTATTGGAAAAAATGTGCCAAGAAAACTTGGATCCCACAGCAGTACATGGTTTTTAAAATAAACTACGGATCGTACAAATATTTTTGGAGTTATAGCCAAAAGAGTACCGATAAACTAGGTTTTATGGAGAAGTGCGACTTACCGAAAGTTAGCCAATCTTTGAACGCGTGTGGTTGCCAAGCCCCTGGCCGATATTAAGGTATTATGAGGTTGACCCTTCCCTCTCCTCTACCACTACCCCCCAAAACGTTAGAATTGTCGACATATGAGACAGGTTGTTGGCAATATAAACTAGAAAATATGCACAACATCTCTACCCCCCCTATAACCATTTTAAATTGAATAAATGTTGAAATGTGAGAGAAATTGTTATGGGTTGATATGGGGATAGGGGGGGGGGCTGTAACAAAAACTTCGAGCTGCGAACACTCATGACTCATTTTTCGACATTTATAGGTTATCATAAAACTGCTCTAACTTTGGATCTGGTTGAGCTAAAATATCAGTGATACACTCAGTTTGAAGGCAATTTAAAATCCCACAACTCTTGTTCCAAAGAATTTTCTCTCAAATAAACGGTAGAAAAATCTCCAAGCGAAGTTCACCAAAAAAATTCATAATTTCTAAAAATAGCGATTTTTTCCAGCTTATATCTCAGAAACCGTAACAGATAGGAAGAAGATGAATGTAACAAATATTGTAGGGCATTTTGTCCTCTCCAAAGTTGAATTTGACAGTTTTGTCGTGGGATCAACCCTTAAGAAGTTGAATCTGAAAAACCAATTTTTCGTACCTTTAATCCAAAATGGCGGATCGCGCGGACCCCCCTCAAGGTCGAAAATTTAGATTTTTTATCAGGGCCCCTAACTCAATAACATATTCAAAAATCAGAACTACACCACCTTATGTAAGGCAATGGCCTGTTATTCTCCCCATTGACTGGACTAATTATTACGAAACCAATTTTTACGTGATCATAAAACACATAAAAGGCTGAAGCCGGTGCGAAGTGTGTGGTGGAATTACAAAAATATTAACATTATTTTCTTTTACCATTTAAACATTTAAACTAACTCTTAAGTTTTTTGTATGCGTGGAATGACCGTCAAAGATGAGCATGACGGGTTTGTTTTTTGTTCGTTTTAGAATATTTCTGAAAATAAATTTAAGTATCGATAGCAAATTGCACATTACGACTTTGTTCCCTAGAAAAACCAAAATTGGTGCATCTTTTTTTTTAATTTAAAAGAAGTGTCTCTGAAACTTCAACAATCAATAAATATATTAGTGACTTTAGTGAGTCAGCTTTCTTTTATTAGGAAATGGGAAAAGATGTTTAGCTTGGGGTTTTGTACATCACTTCGAAGAAACTAATGGTCGCCGGAAAATTTGTGTATATCTTATATGGTTTTAATGAGAAAGTAAAACTAAACACTGAACGTCTTCTGCATTAGAATGAATCATTAGATTTTGCCCGGGCAACATAAGAGTTCAAACAACAATAGCACCAACTACGGTTTCCTGCTTTTTGAAATAAATGAGTTTCCGCGAGGCTAAGAAAATCGAAAAATAAGAAAGACTCCTTTCTGAAAATTATTAAAATTATTTATAACGTCTCTTGGATAGTTTGTTTTATAAATTAGTTCTTGTTGACGAATGATCAATTATTACAAAATTTTAAAGAGTTAGTTGAATCATAATTGTCTTATCGAGTCATCCCCCGCCCCTCGTGTAATAAATTAATTTGCCGTTATAATATGTAAAAAAAATGAAAGGTGAAAATGCTTACAAATTGAGTTTTTCCCGACTCGAACGAAAAAAATGAAGTAAACATACAAAATGCTAAAAGCTCGAGTAATGAATCAAATTTAATTTAAAGTTAGTAAACATCACAAAAGTTCTAAGGGAAGTTCAAACTATTAGTTTAACATTAAAGATGTAAAAACAAAATAATGAACTAAAGGAAAAAATTAAATGAAAAGTAATCAACTTCAAAATTGTGAAATCGAGTCAAAAGATAAGTTTTTTTTATAACAATCGATTTATTGTCAATTTTGAAAATTCACAAGCTATTCGCTTCGCTTGATTCATTCAAATATTAGGGAAGTTATTTTAGCTATCGTTAGATTTATTGAGGATTTTAGAATTTTTTATGAAAGCTATGCATTATTCGTTGTAAAATTTTGAAAATTTGCTTTTTTCAAAAGGTTTGCAAATCTCTCCGTCTTCTATTTGTTTTTTAACGTCGCAATTTTTGTATCTAAAATTTTTCTCGTAATAAATGGAAACTGTGTCCTCTTAAAGCTAATTTTTATTAACTTTTTTAACACGTGCACGTACTACATTCATGTACAACCCCAAGAATTTATTTTCAAGATCAAGTAATTTACTCATTCAAAACTATTCTTGCCTTCGCCTTGACATTACCCTTTATTAGAAATACAAAGAATTCCATCAAATATTTTCATTGAAATTCCTGAAATACTTATATCTAAAATAGAATCTTTCATAATGAATTGGTTTAAATTTCGCAAATTTCTTTAAAGCACAAAAGAAAAATGCACCTTTTGAAAGTTGATGTGTTAGTTTTTTCTGAAAAGTATATCTAATGTAAAATCTGTATCAATGCAGGCTCTTAGGATAATGATCGATGCCATTTTAATATAACTAACGTAATTTAAAAAGCATCGAATCCTCAATTATTTAAGGTTTAACCTCACCTTGCTCGAAGATGAAAATATTTGCGCAAAATATCAAGTAGAGCATTTCACAGCTCTTATCAACTCCTTTAGGAAGCATTTTTTAGAAAAAACGTAAAAGTTCCATACATATAATATTTTTATATTCGTATACTTTAAAAATTTAGGCGTGTCATAAGTAAAAAAAAGTTTAAAAAAAATTCTGCTAAGACGCAATTTTGTATTTAGTGAATGATCAGTGAAAAGCAGTGTAAGAGAATCAAAATTGAAATAAAATTGTGTATTTATACGCTACCCCTACCCAACTACAAAAATTTAATTATTTAACTAATTATTTTGTAATGTGGTTAATTAGAAAGCTCCTTTAAACTTGCATGAGAAACGGAGAAACGGCTACAAAAGTATTTGGGCGAGGGTGCAATTTAACAACAAACAATGTTCACCATTCGGTTATTAATCATATCACAACTACAGTAGAGATAAATAAAAAATGAAAAGAATTTAGTTAAGAGAAGCGGAAACGATGCATTAAGTATAAGAAAGGTAAATAACTTGTGTTGTCTCGGAAATATTTTCGTAACCTAAACGTTTAAAATGGTTTCGGAAAATTTTTTGACTTGCACCTTGGAATTAAAATTCTTTTTTATCACCAGGCATCTCACCTCACGTAGTTATATGACCCAGTTAACGTGTCTCTAAATAAATTTTGTATTCGTGATAAAAACATTAACTTTAGTGCCTTTTGGTACACAAATAACTAACGTTTTTATGTCACTTGGTAGAAAACTTGATCAGAAAACTTTCAAACTAAGTGACATTATTTACTGTCCTGGGATTGGTTGCTGTTTCTCTCAAGGTTTCAAATATACGAGTCCGACAGTGATCTCAATAATATTCGATGTGCGTATCGACTCATCACTTATAAAACCTGCGTAGATTCTCTAACAATCCGCGGCGGCTGATTGTTGTTAGCTTACCTAACCAAAAATAGAAAAATAAAAAAAAACAGAAAATTTACAGTGAGCAGTGTTGTTTGAGTTTAAAAACCAAATCAACTATTAATGGGCCAGTTAGATTAGACCCCCCCCCCTGCTCTTTACGTCGTTTCGCTCGGCGATTTTCTTTAGCCTCCTTAATTTTCAAATTCATTTTTGGTTAAGCTCAGCCTTCCTATCGTCCTCTGAAAAGCCGCTACTGCTAACAATAATAAGAGTACATTTTTACAAATTTTCGCCAATCGTGATCCGAAATTTCCACATACTTACTGATCGAAAATTGTAACTAATAGAGCTTGTACAATTTAGAAATGGGATTGTGACGTATTTTAGTTCGAATGGTTATCGATGCAAGCCGCATTCTATTTTACGACGTGCTCGACTATGAAAGTACAGAATAATTTTGTGCCGCTCCGATTTTGAGTGGTTTGTAATTTCTAGAGGTAGGCCTGCCGCTGGACCAGTTGAGTAATGTTTATAATAATGATACAATTCTTTGAAAAAAATTGCTTGGTCCACTATTATTGTGACAGCTAGTAACCATAAAGTTGCTTTTGTGAACTGTCAATCAGTGGCGTAGCAGGTACTTTTTGCAAATAACTTAAGGTAAAACTTCTATTAGTGCGCACCTGAACTTGACTCTCTGTACTGATTGGACGCTTGCAAAGTAAGTCGTTGGCGGTAGCATTTGTCTCAATCCCATTTCTAAATTGTACAAGCTCTAGTTGAAATAACCTGTAAGCATGATGTGCGTGAAGAAATATTAGGGTTATCAAGTAGCCTGAATTAACACACATTGCCTCGCCTCATCATTTGTGCCACGTTTTTTGGAGATACCTTGTAGAGCAAGCAAAATAATGCTGCAATATTGCTGTGCATTACAAAGACGCCTTAAAATTAGCAGTCTTCACAAGTTCGCGATACAATAAAAGCTATAGCCACGTTGAAATACATTGTTTTTCTAATGCACAACAATATCGCGACTTTACGAGTCGTATTATTGCTATTATAGCAACATTATACTCGTATAGCTCTGTGTGAAAACGGCTTAGGCCAAAACAAATACAAACTTCAAAGCTGTTATATTGCGAAGCGATTAAGATTTTTGATACTTTGAGTGAGGAAGTGACTTTTGTGGTATCTATATTAGCTTCAACCTTCAAACGAAGTGGGAAGCTATTGATCTGACCCTGTTCGTCTGTGGAAAACGTTTACTGCCCAAAACTCTAAGCTGAAATTTCAAATGACTGTACAGCTCAAATTAATTAGGAGGTAATTAGAAAGTTACCTATTATACAACGTAGTGAGATTCTGACTTTCTCGACTTTATTCGAGAAACCAATACTGAAACTCAATTGCTTTATGTCGATTTTGTGATTAAATATTAAGAACAATGTTTCCGGTAGAGTCCGTTTTCAACGCCTACGCAACGTCTAAAGATTGAATTATGGAGAACGTAAGATAAGATTTTATAAAAATTGATAAGTTTATATACTCATAAAACAGTTGTTTTCTTCCAAATTGAAAACGAGAATAAGTAATTTATGAATATTTTCAGTTTTTCGTAAGGGTGCCTGAAGTTTAAAGCCAAAATGGCAAAGAGAGCTTTATTTAAGGGCAACTAAAAGAGTAGAAATTAATGAAAAAAATTATTAAAGAATTAAATTTTTTTTGTCAAATACAATAAACTAAATTTTGATACCAATTTATTAATGATCGAGTGTTGAGTAGAAATTCTAAACACGTTCCATATAATTTTTTAAATTTAAATTCTTTAACATCCTACACAAAAAGTGAAATTTTAAATTTTCCGCTATGAAACGGGGATACAGATTTTTAATTATACAAGATATCACGGAAAATTACCTACAACGGTCTACAGTGAATTCGCTGTGCCAATTCAGGTGCATTTTGTGGCATAATTTAAAGAGGGGCAAGTGTCTTAACTTTACTCACTGTAGAGCGTTGTCGGTAATTTTCCGGGACATCCTGTACAAGACGGCTTAGTTCACTGCGGAAATTTTCGTATTATTTGTTGATTTTCG
This sequence comes from Malthinus flaveolus, assembly GCA_950108345.1. NCBI lineage: Eukaryota > Metazoa > Arthropoda > Insecta > Coleoptera > Cantharidae > Malthinus > Malthinus flaveolus. The sequence continues at coordinate 68,122,076 of OX467285.1, forward strand.
ATGGCCTGGTAATCTAAAGTAGAAACTAAACTATTTACTAAGTTACAGAAGTTGTTTAATTAGTTTTGAAGTAATTTTACGTCGAAAACACGCTAAATTTATGTCATATTAATGTATATATTTTCTTAGACATACAAGTGAATTAATTATTACATACCTGTCTTTTGTATTAGTTAAGTTTATTTTATTACAGTTCGTATTTATTATGTTTTATAATAAGAAATATTAGGCAAAGAAAATTCTCTCAGATATCCTATTCGAGTATAACTAAGTCAGTATTGAACGAATTCAGATATTCTTTGAATGTTTTTTAGGAACTTCAATTTCAAAAACGTTTAAAGGTCTTTTTTCAAAATATATGTTGTGGGATAAATGTGAATAAAAATAGAGTAGTTTATTTAAATTAAAATAATAAGTAATAAGAGTAAGTTATTATAGGTTCTACAGTGTGTTCCAGGAGAAGTGGAACAAGAGCGATCTCGCTTAGTAGTAATTTTAGCAAAAAATGTTCTTTAGCTTACATTATTCCTACTCTACAATTATTATATTATAGCCATTTCCTACTAATAAAAACGCTTTTATTATTGATTTTGGAATCGGCTACTACTTCGACTAACTATGACATAAGATATAGAAACATATCCAACACTCGCTACTAATTTTTTACAGTCAATTCAACGTCGATACCAAAATTAAATAAAACTTTTTACCTTTGAATTGGTGATAAATTTGAAAAGATATCGAAATGTGTTTATGTATTTTTATACAGGGTGATTCATTAAGGATGGACCAAGGATTGACCCCCATGTGTACAATCCGAAACTTGATGGTTCGGGAATTATCATGATTTAAGTGTATTTCCAGAAGAACCTGATTTTTCCATAGATATTTTGTCATGCTGACTAAACCGTTCGTTCTAGCTTGATGAAATTTTCCAGAGGTGTAGTCCAATAATGAGCCTATCACACCGTAAGTTAACATCCTCAATGTAACTTGACAATAGTTGGAAAAAAAAAGATCTTTCTAAAATTTCATTACAGCAGAAGCACTCTCCCTTATTTTACAACGCTCTTGCAGAAAATTTTGACATGGAAATTTTTCTTGGAACATGTTTTAAAAACTTCTCTGCTCTACTGACAATGTACCCTATAAATTTCATTCACCTACTTCTATAGCTTTTCATCAAAAAAATTGTGTTACTAGAAAAAGGCGAAATTTCATGTTCCTTATCGCAATACATTGAAACGATGATGATAGTTTTCAATTGATGCGAATTGTCTATAATAATGACAGAAGGTTTTGTTCATTGGTTTTTCGTGATCAAATCTAGTTACTGTGGGTTCTATCTAAATCTAGTTCTTGCTCCATACTTGGATTTTGGGTGTATTGTTCGTTATTTAAGTCAAGTTATGCCTTATTCGCAACGGGAATATGCAGTAATGCATTACTACTATGGTTATGCAAAAGGAAATGCTCGGCTTGCCGCAAGATTGAATAGAGCTCAAGTGATGCATCGAGGTGGACCACAACCTGCAACTTACCCGGATCACCGGGTTATTTTACGCGTGCATAACGCATACATGAAGGGCCGTTTGCCTGGAGCGAGTGATCGAGAAGGAAGAATTAGAGGGAATCCTGAGCGCGTTGAAATAGTATTGGAAGAAGTCATTGCGGATCCTTCCACAAGTACCAGAGCAATTAGTCGTCGAACGAGAATCGAGAATGAGCGAGAACTGAGCCCACAGTAACTAGATTTGATCACGAAAAACTAATGAACAAAACCTGTATTTTCACTTCTGTCACTATTATTGGCAATTCGCAACAATTGAAAACTATCATCATCGTTCAAATGTATTGCGATAAAGCCTCGTTGACACGGTGATAGTATTTTATGAGAGTAAATATCATGAGAGTAAATCACGATAGTTACTGTCGTAAGAGCAACTTTAATTTCAATATACACGGTGATAGTATTTCTAGCAATAGCAGGGAGAGAGAGAGAAAGAGTCTAATTTACACGATGTTGTTTAAGCGAGATAGTCGGTAACTATCGTGAGAATTACTCGCAACTATCTAGCTTGACTAGATAGTTGAGAGTAACTATCATAATAGTGATAGTACGATAGTAGTCTATTTACACGATGATAATTTTGGTGAGATTTGCTATCATGATAGTAACTCACAAACTATCGCAAAAACTATCACCGTGTCAATGAGGCTTAAGGAACATGAAATATCGCCTTTTTCTAGTAACACAATTTTTTTGATGAGAAGCTATAGGACTAGGTGAATGGAATTTGTAGAGTACATTGTCAATAGAACAGAGAAGTTTTTAAAACATATTCCAAGAAAAATTTCCATGTCAAAATTTTCTGCAAGAGCGTTGTAAAATAAGGGAGAGTGCTTCTGCTGTAATGAAATTTTAGAAAGATCTTTTTTTTTTCAACTATTGTCAAGTTACATTGAAGATGCTAACATACGGTGTGATAGGCTCATTATTGGACTACACCTCTGGAAAATTTCATCAAGCTAGAACGAACGGTTTAGTCAGCATGACAAAATATCTATGGAAAAATCAGGTTCTTCTGGAAATACACTTAAATCATGATAATTCCCGAACCATCAAGTTTCGGATTATACACATGGGGGTCAAATCTATCAGGTCCTCTTTTGACCTTGGTCAATACAAAATTTCTTTTTATTTGCCCCTCAAAGGCAAGCTCCCAAAATTTATTAGCGCCCAAGGCTCCATCCGAAAAATATGTCATAAATTTTATGGGTATTTAATTTAATTTAAAAACTTGCCTGATGCCTTTTGACTACCATTGTCAATTCTCGTTTCAAAATTATGAATGTCGCGCTTAATTATGCCCCTATATTACTGTAAGTTTTGGATACAATTTTGTATGCCACACTCTATAAGTCGCTTGAGAATTATCCCTCTCGGCCTTCGACATAGGTCTAAATTTTTCTTGCGTGACTTATGCCTAACAATATAAACACATTAGTACACCATTACATTAACTATTATTAAAGTAAACGCTTAATTTCAGTAATTTTTACAATTTTTTGCCATTTTTGTGTCACTCATACATTTATTAATAATATATTTCTTCTTAATTATACTCACTGCGGTAACGTAGAAGATAACCGCCTTTCACTTGTTTGCTTGTATCTGGAACAAAAACATTTTATTTACTGCACGAATAAATAATATCCCTAATTGCTAATTATTATAGTAATATGATAATCTTCCATCACCGGCACATAAAATTAACTTTAATGTGTTTGACGTTCTAACTGCTTATTATCACAAGTTAAGGGTCGCTTCAAAATAGGTTAATTTTAACACTAACATTAATGTGCGCATATTTTCTACTTTTATTTATAAATAGTGGAAGTAAAAATAAAAGAAAGAAACACCCTCCAACTTTGTTAGTTTTATTTTTCTACTTTTTGTAAAAGTTGTAAATTTTCCGATCAAGTTGACTGCAACTTGAGTTTTACTATAGTAATACTTGTTTTTAAGTTTTCTCTTGCAATTGTGTAACTGTAAGTTGCATTCATTTTTTTGCGGTTTTCAATTACCTACTAAAAGCAAGTAAAATTATTTCAGTTATAGAGTTATACAGTTTGGAATAATAGTTGGAATATTTGAGAGAGAAAAGGCCAGCGTTATGCAAACGTAATTATTTTTTCGTACGACCGACTCTAAAAACATTCTTTACGCTTCGTGAAGTAACGCCTAAAGTCGGACATTTTGATCGAGTTTGTTTTACATACAAGTATATGATCGTAAAAATTATACATGGACAGGTATATAACCAATAAGATACTTTACGGTTATATACTTTTTGTTTGATTCTGTGAAATTTCAATTTTATTCCACTAGATGGCGCACGCTCATTAGACAAAATTCAAACTTTGAATAATTATTTAGACAATATTGAAGTCGTAAATTAATTACTTATTTAACAAAATGCAAAATTGTGAAAGTACCTATTAGTTGTACTTATAATTATAATACGAAAGATCAAAACTCAAAACAGTTATTTGCTGGAACAATTTTTAGAAACGTAATTTACGTAAAACATAACCTTACAAAATACAAAAGTTACTAATTTTATATTGCCGTCGTACGAAAAATTTTGTATGTATCTCGAGCAAAATGCGTTTTTGATGTTCGGTCGTCATTTAGCAGCTCAGCTCCGCTTCGCTGCTAAAAATTAGACCTCACATCAAAAACTCTCATTTTACGCTCTAGACACATAAATAACTATTTCGATTCACTAAACCCCTTTCTTATAAAGCTTTAAAAGCGTTGGGTAAGTCTTATTTTCATAATCTTAATTTAAATTTATATCAGATCTTCCTTCGTATCTACGCTTTAAAGGCGAGCGACGTTACTTTTCGCCTAACTCGAAAATTTAAAAATTATTAGAAACTTATAAAAATATTTTAAAACTTTACTTTATTATAATAGGTTACGTTTTAGTAACGCTGATTGAGCGCTTTTCTGAAATTGCTTTATTAAAATTTTAACTTGAATTAAGCTCGCATAAGCAATATTCTTTGTATTTTATGAAAAGCTAAATTAAAAGAGGGTCGAGAGTAAATTCATTGTTATGTGATTTCGATTTAGTCAATATAAAATGTTTAGCGTTGTTAAACGATTGATAAAAGTTAGTATTAAAAAAATTCAATGGTATGTTAAAAATTTTTTAAAACATTTTTCAAGCGATTACGGCAGATAATGCCTATGCGTAAATTACGATCTGTTTTAAATCTGTGTTCATTATTCGTGCGCAGATCGGGCCCGGAAATTAATATTCCTCAATCTATCACATATTCCTGTCCTGACTATCCGGTCGATTTATATAGAACGTATTTAGGTTCAAAGAAATTTCTATTATAAAATATAAGACTTTTATGATAGCTTGGAGCTGATACGTAACAACTATTAAACCAGTATTTGATTTTCTTTTCAATACGTACAGCAAATATTTTGGGATTAAATTGAACGGAATTATATTTTATCTGGCAATAATTAAATACTTGACGCTTCACTTTTGCTTTAAAATCCTAAAAAACGTACACGATTTTCAAACGCTTTCTAGGGTGGAACGAATGCTCGGCTTGGTTTCTAATGCACGTGAGAGTTCAAGAAAATGCTTTTGAGTAAGCTTGCCCCTTGCCCGCTTAGAAAAATATGACACATATTTATTTAAGATTAAGTCTAATGCGTTACAAATAAACCCCAACATACACACACATGTGAAAAAACTTTAAATGAGAAAATTTGTTTTCCACCAAACACCTCGGGAATCGAACCCAAGACTTTGCTATTTCCGGTAGCAGGTCTATACCAAATACGCCAGGCTTTCGCTTTCTCGACGCATTTAACAATGCCGGATTGCTAGGGAAAATTATGTTAACCGCCTGGCGTATTTGGTATAGACCTGCTACCAAAAATAGCAAAGTCTTGGGTTCGATTCCCGAGGTGTTTGGTGGAAAACAAATTTTCTCATTTAAAGTTTTTTCACATGTGTGTGTATGTTGGGGTTTATTTGCAACGTATTAGAATTATCTAATTAATTAACCCTAAAAATTTAAAAATTTGTAATTTAAGATTAAGGTTAAACCCAAAATTTCAATTTTGTTCGAATTACGACGAGGATGACTATTGACTATCTGCGAGAAGACTGCATTGCCTCAAATGGACCGTCACCGTTTACGTCAGGTGTGCAGGTTTTAACCGCTCCATATTGAATCCAAAGAGGTGACCGGGAGGGACAGGCATTCTGCCCCAGGCGTGCAGAATTACCCTTGGAAACATACACCCCATAAATTTTTTGGAGACGCTATCAATCGCTTATAAAATTCCTGAACTTCATTTTAAGCCGTCTGAACAATCTATAATCTTCATCTGCGGCACTATTTTGTTTTCTTTCTACCTCCCAATATTTACCCATGTGTTGACTTTTTGTTCACTTACGGCTAGCCCTCTCCTAAAAAATTTTCTACGGGCAGCCATTGTCGAGTGTATTTTTTTTTATTAAATCCCGTCCCCGGGGTATTAAATTTTGGTTGCTGTTTTCACTTCGAGATTAAAAGCTGAAACTATTTTCAAATGATTCTGCACCTTCTGGAATACCAAAATCCAATGGTCATCAAAATGTCGTCCTGACGGGGTGGTCGAAAATCCAAGAAACTTTACCTTTTTTCAGTGTTTGTTAATTTTAACCCAAAAGGATTAATTTTTTGACAAAGGCAGTTTGATACTTTTGAAAAGTAGATTACATTTTCTACAATTTGAAACCAAAAAGGTCCCTGAAGGCCTATTGGTATTCAAGATACAAGTGTACAAAAGTTTGCAAAAACATACACACTTTATTTGAGAATTGAAGCTTTCACGGTCGACTTCATTAGAGTGAGTGGTTTCTGGGCTACTAGGCCGCGATCGAGAGCTTTTTTGAGAGATTCCTGAAGTTTCGTTGACTGCTGTGGTTCTGCTCGGTTCTCCTCCCGAACCTTCGATACGATCACTTCGACCATCACCATACAAGACAAAACACATCTGAAGATGTTTGCCACGGTAGCAAAAGAAACGTCTCAAAAAACCTCTCGACCACGACCGATTACCCCTGAAACCACTTAATACTTGCGCCAAATATGACAGTTAAAGTTTTTTGGTATGTTGTATATTATGATAAAGGCCTAATAATAAATCCAAGTTGTTGTACTCGACAGGCCTCCGAATTTGCAAACTTTTGTACACTTCTATCTTGGACACCATAAGGTCATCAAATACCATTTTAATCTCAAATTGTAGAAAATTTAGTGTACTACTTTTAGAAAATATAAAACTGTCTTTGCCGAAAGAGGAATCCTCCTAAGTCAAAATTGACAAAAACTGAAAAAAGGTAACGTTTCTTGGATTCTTGAGCTACCCCTTACACCTTACAGGACGACATTTTAACGACTATCGGATTTTGGTATACCAGAAGGTAAGGAATCATTTTTTTTGAAATTGATTACTTTCGACGAGTACCTACTTGTAAACTATTGTTTTATGGAGTACCCTGATGACCCCTCTCTTTCTTTTACGTATCCGGCGACTACTCTCATGGTTGTTCCTATTCTTGACAAGGTGTATTTTAAGTAAATATCAAACTATTAACCAAAACCCAAGTAATTAATTCAATGTAAACACGCACGCACGTTAAAATTATTAAGAAATAACTGCAGAACCAACTGAAACAAACTTTAATGAGAACACGAACGTATACTCGTAAGTGCCCACTTTTTCAATTTTTCATTTACACAAAGATTCAATAACGTACTTGCTTAGTAATTATTTTTTAATTAAAAAAATAAATAAATATTTACATTTACTAAAGTAGACCATCAAAGGCTAAGGTTCTCGTTCAAAAGAGTTCGTGCCTATGAACTCACTCAGCAGCTTTGTTTTAATTTCTTAGGATTGATTGGATGCTTTTTTAAAATGAAATTTTCTCATTTATTTAAAAAAGAAATTAATTTTTACAACTCGAGTACACAGCACTGTAAAGTAAGTGATACGTGCTAAAAACACTCAACACAATTTTCAAGTGTTGCATTTTTTAAACAAAGAGCTTTAATAAGTGCTTTACAACTTTTTTATGTTACGTATCCGTACCGCTTTCTTTAAAAAATATTTATTTTTTAACAACATATTTTTTAAATATTTAAATTTTTCTAGTCAGCTGCCCGAATTAAAAGAAAGAGGCCCAAACATGTTATAGCCCAGGGTCATCTGATAAAATATGTCAAGTTAGAAAGATTTATTTGGAAAAATAAAGACGAAAAATTGATTGTACCATAGATATAGTTCAATAAGTAAAAAGTAAACACATTTTTGGGGAGACTGTAGGGGAAGGTTGTAGAGATGTAGAGCCCTTAACTTAGTTAAGAATCCAAGGCCCACCAGACTTGAACCGATGCCGTTTATATTATTAAACTTCAGAAAATAAATTTACATTTTAATTTTTGTAAAAAAGGGTTTTAAGTTAAATCAACGACAATTCTCGTTTAATTAAAATTTTAATTAATTGTATCCTGAATAGAGTTTTATTGCGAGTTGAAATTATTACTGTTTGTATAGCTTTTTCAATTAAAGACATAATCGATACGGAAAAGTCTAAATACATTTTTATCTTCACTTTATACTTCTAAAATAATTTAATCTTTTAATGAACTCATTATTGAGATGTTAATTCTATGTTGTATCTTTGTAAGATTGACATACTCGCATTATATTCAATTCAAAGCTTATCTTAGGGTTAGGATTCTGTGCTTTGAATAAATTAATACCTAATACGTACTAATGAAACTCACGAATTTTTGCATAAAATTAGATACATTCATTAACTTGCCGATAATGCGCGCAATAGAATCAATTTTCTGAACTCATATCAAAACTGCAAACCGACAAAAAAAAATTTCAAAAAAGCATCGTTTAATATCGAAATTTGTATAAAATCCTTATACGAAAAGGTAACTGACCTTAATACAATTTGCGCATGTTCTTGTCAGTAGGATACCTGATGACCTAAATTTTAATATTTTAGTTTCCCTGGAGTTTTAAAAAGCAATATTTTAAATTCCATCTAAAATTTCTGAGGTCAAAAAGTACACAAAAGTCAATCCGAGCAACAATTTTCCATGTTCCATTTTTGCAAATATAATAAGAGGTAGAAAAATCGTAAGGATCATATTCAATATTTCCCATTCGGCTTCAATAATAATTGGAACGCAATTGTATTTAGAGTAGAAAATGCTAATAATCGTATTCGTTATACAGGGTGGTTGAAATATATTAGAAAGAGTTAAAATGCAGTTTGACGAAGTTGTATAATATTTTATAAATAATTAGCTCAGGTTCTCCAAATGACGTTTCTGCTACCAAATTTATTTCAAAGAGCTTTTTTACATTGGTTTGGTGTTGTTTCTAAAATGATTCTTTTCTTACGGTCTAAAATTCTGACAAAATGATAGGTCACAACAACTGTACCTTAAATTAACCGCTACCCTATCTGCCCATCATGATTTATTTCTTGCACAGTATCTCTGGGCTCTATCACCCTTCGGGAGACTGATTTTGCTGATTTCATAAAATTAACGTCAAGTTTTTGATTTTGTTCTCAAAGTCTATATCTTCATATCTTGTAACGCTTCATCTCTAATGAATCGTACAACAAGGGTTATCCTTCTCCCTTCTCCCATATTAGACCACGAACAACAAATAATTTCATTTTTAACTTTATGAAACGTCGCTTACGGACTAAATTTTGTTGAAACTTGGTTTAGAACACTTTAACAAAATTTCGTGACCAAAATAAGATTTTAAACAAAATCAATACAGGGTGACCCAAAAGAAGGGGGCTCTTTTGGTCGCATTTCGGAAAATCTCAACCCACAGCAGTTTTAGTCGGCTATAAGTTAGTACCCATCGACCCTAATTGAAAAAATTCCTTTTCAAATTTTTAAATTCAAAATGTCGTGTAGTATAACGATTGTCCCATTTTCTAGTTTTTAATTATAACTTATAACTTTGGAGATAATTATTAGTATAAAAATTTAAGAAGAGGAATATGCATTTTACAAATAATTTCAAAATTAACTGCGAAAAGTCCTGTTATGGTCGTTTTTACATTTGGAAACGTATTTTAAAGAAAAATAACAGTTGAAAAATACCCCTAAACGAGCCAACTTTTCGTATGAGAAAGCGTAAAGCGATTAATCGTTCTTTAGAAATTTTTACTCTCGAAATTCGAAATTTTAGATTCATAGCTGATATTTTCTCAATACAGCAAGGGCCAGATCTGCCAGTCTATAGATGAGGCATTGAGTTGCATATACAAATACTATAGTAAATCACCCCGTGTAGTAGTACGCCGTTTAATATTCGTCGCATATCACCGAGAGAATTATTCTAGCTGTTAGATGAGCATGTGCCTTCTGTTTATATTAGTTAAGTAGTAACTCGGAATCTTAACCTGAGTTGGCCGCATTCACTCGAATTGAGTACACCAACAAAATGTTTAATTAATTAAAAATAATACCTACCTACCTACGTAGTTTAAATAATTTTAATATCTCTTACTGTATTTCGAGCAAACCCTAAAGCCTGGATGTACTCGATTTATAATTCGTTATGAAATAATTATCGTTTAGCGTTCCTATTACTGTTGTTCAATGGTGTACCATTGCATTTTATGTAGTAATTCATTTTGATTCTGCAGTTGTAGAAGTGTACTATTCAACCCTAAAAATTTACTCCACTAAATAAAAGAAAAACTTAAAAATTGATGTAGTTAGAAAAAGCATTACTTAAGAGAAGTGATTTTTAAAACTAAACCGCTGAAACTACACGAATCGTAAAAGAAAACCGGAGCAAATAGAGCAACTAAACAAAAAAGCAATATGCTCGCATTTCTCAGTCAAATTTTTGTATAACGGTATACCTATTATATAACTTTCCTTTCTTTATAGAAAAGAAATGCATAATATATTTTAGATTAACAAACGTTTCAACTATTTCAGGTTTAACTAGAGAAAACTTTTATCAGTATAAATAAAAAATTTTCTTACTGTGGATTATTCTAGTATAATATAATACTATCGTGTTAGTTTTAAATTAACTTGAATCATTGACTTCTAAAATTCTCAATTGAACGTGAGAATTGTGAGTAAGTCATTATAGCTTTTCAACAAAGTTTTCGCTAAAAAGTGAAATTGAAATAAAAGATTTATTCTTACTTAAAAACTGCTTAAAACTCTCTTAAATATTTAAACTTATTTCCGACAAATAAATTAAATATTTAAGTACTTAAATAACCTCATAACTGCCTAACCTCAAAACAATTTTTAAAATACACTACTCTCTTCAGGGACCACCTTCCAAGGGCTGTATCTCCCTTAGGAGACACCTTAGAGAAAAACTTTATTAAGCTTTTCGTCATTAATTGATTTGCTCTATATCCACTAATCCGTTGGGCACACATTTTAGAATCACCTTGTATAATAGACGTAAGGAGAGTTGTACTCGTACAGTACACACATGTACATTAGTAGTTTTTAAAGCAAGCTCAAAGGTAAACCTGCCTCACCATTGTCCATTGACAATGGTAAGCTTGGTTCACCGTTGAGCTTGCTTTGCCTCACCATTGTCCATTGACAATGGTAAGCTTGGTTCACCGTTGAGCTTGCTTTGAGCGAGTAATGTACAATCCGGTCATAGAAAATAAATAATTTAGTCGATCACGTGATCCCAAAGATCCAAAATTTGAAGTAGATACTAAGCCATTGTTAAAAAAGTTTTAAATTTTAATGAATTTTATTTAAATTTACAAAACTTAAATTATTTTTGAATTTAAGCAGTACTATGCAACTGACGGTTAGTATATAAATATCTTCAAGGTACAAGCAGTTTATTTGACTTAAAATTTTCATTGTTTAATAGGGGCAAATTAGGTTTAAAGGTGAAAGCAAAAGAGTAATTTCATTATCTGTTAAAAACTAATCGGTATTATATTTGAACTCATTTTGATTTACATAAAGAGCATGTCGAAACATTTGTTATAAGTTCCAAATTGCTCGCCAAAGCCTCAAAGGAAATAATTCTTCTTTTGTGCATAAGCTTACCAAAATTTCAACCCCGCTTGTACACAACAATTTGCATAATGTTATATACGCTGTAAGCATCTGAAAGACGTACGTGATGTAAACGTAACAGCGATAAGAATGAAAACTATTTTGTTGTCAAGTTGAAAAAACTGTGTTTTAGTCAGTTTTCTAACTTATATCAATGATCGTTTCTTTTTAAAGGAAAAAGGCACAAATCACGTCCTGATTCGAGCTAATTCAAATTTTTACAACGCCATGACATCAATTTTGGACCCCTTAAGAACTTTGTAAAGTTTTTACTTTTATAATAAAATTTTGCAGCTTTTGTTTTATGAAATACTTAAGTAGGCCCCGATGCGTGATACTAACTCATTATTTTGTTTTTCTTTAAAGAACAAGAGCAATTTTTTTAAATAATAAAAGCATTTGGAATTCGTACAAAAGGAGCTTTGTTTCAACTTCTAGCACACTTCATCTTATCTCTAGAAGTGATGCTTCTAGGCTAGGATGACGAAATAGTTATTTATGTGTCTAGAGCGTAAAATGAGAGTTTTTGATGTGAGGTCTAATTTTTAGCAGCGAAGCGGAGCTGAGCTGCTAAATGACGACCGAACATCAAAAACGCATTTTGCTCGAGATACATACAAAATTTTTCGTACGACGGCAATATAAAATTAGTAACTTTTGTATTTTGTAAGGTTATGTTTTACGTAAATTACGTTTCTAAAAATTGTTCCAGCAAATAACTGTTTCGAGTTTTGATCTTTCGTATTATAATTATAAGTACAACTAATAGGTACTTTCACAATTTTGCATTTTGTTAAATAAGTAATTAATTTACGACTTCAATATTGTCTAAATAATTATTCAAAGTTTGAATTTTGTCTAATGAGCGTGCGCCATCTAGTGGAATAAAATTGAAATTTCACAGAATCAAACAAAAAGTATATAACCGTGAAGTATCTTATTGGTTATATACCTGTCCATGTATAATTTTTACGATCATATACTTGTATGTAAAACAAACTCGATCAAAATGTCCGACTTTAGGCGTTACTTCACGAAGCGTAAAGAATGTTTTTAGAGTCGGTCGTACTAAAACGTATATAAAGCTTCTGGCTTAGTTGTACGCGAGAAGTACACAGGGTGTCCATATAAGCTCACGGTCTTTGACAGTTCGTGTAGTATTGAAGATCACACGGTACACATTACTTTTATGCACTCGTATCATCTATTATTAAAAATTATAATATAATTATATATTAGCATGATAAGTAATACGAGTAAGTAACAATCAAACTTGATTTTACAGGCTCATAACTCTTATTTTTATTTAACACCCTGTAATCTACAAAGATTATAGTGAGGTTTTAGAAGTGCATGAGTTATTTTAGAGATTTTCTCATTAAATTTTTACGATGAAAGAACATATTATAATATACAGAGTGTCTTAAAATGAACTACTATAAAACTACCTACTTCTTTTTAAAATAATTCTTGTGGGAAAGAGAAAACAGTAGCTTGTTTATAAATTTCTTGAGGATTTTCGTGTCCTCAAATACAGAGCTATTTTGTTTATTCGTAAAGTCGTCCAAGTCGAATGACGGATTATAACATTTTCACTCCATTGTCGAGGACGTAAATGATCTCTGGGTTAAAGTTCTTGTGCCATCTTAATTTTATACGGACGCAGACTGCAGATGCAAATCTTGATGCATTATATTCCACAAACTATGTCCACACACATGTCCAATTCTTGTGATGGGCGATGCCTTATGGAGGTATTGGGTCTTTCAGCAACACTATCGCTCACTGCAGCAATGTTCGCGATTGACCGAGCGGTTATTGAACGACCAGTTGATGGTCTATTTAGCAGTGAGCTATACGTTTCCAAATTACAAACGACTACAGTCGCTTTTGTAGGAACATCATTACCCAGTTTTCTCAATGTGTTTGTGATAGATGATTGATTTTCGTAAAAGTTTTTTAGAATTACTACACGTTGTTCATTATTATAGTGCCCCATATGAAATTTTCTACGTCTTGATAATAATACATTAAAAAAACTCAAAATAGTATAGTTTTCGTTTTAAGACACTCTGTATGTGAAGGCTCATTATAAAACCCGTTAGGTTAGGTTAGGTTGGGTTGAGTTGGGTTGGGTTGGGTTGGGTTGTGTTGGGTTGGGTTAAGGTAGGTTAGGTTACTACATCTAACAGAAGCAAACAACTCTGTTGGGGAGGCGTTAGCGGTGTCGCTTTAGTTTGTAAGGGACAGTTCAAGTAAAAAGTATTTAAGCGACAAATTTAAATGCTTTGTAAGTTACGTATTCAGTTTCATTGACTTTCCGGTAATTAAAAGTATGACTACTCCTTGATTAAAATTGTATTTCTAAATTTTAAAAAACAGCAAAGCAAAAGAATAAAAACTTAATCACAACCCAGTAACCAACAATGCAATAACTGCCTAACTGTCTTTTCTCTACCACTGACTGTACTTAAAATAATATCTTAAACTTAATTGGGTAAAAGTAGGTAAAGGTTATACCACCCCAAATTTTTAAGTTTAGTTCGCATATTTTCCGACGGACTTGTTTGCATCTGTGCGCTGTATATTTATGTATTTTTACACCAAAAAATAGTAAACTGGACGTAGAACTGTATGTACTACTACGGAGAAATGAGAAGATGATTGTGGAAACCGAGGTTACTATTAACGGAACGGTGTACAGCGTATAAATACTTTTGTATATTCTGGGTGTTCAACTTTAGATACACCTGACCTAACTTCTTTCTTAAAAAATATATTGAGACAACTAATTTGATGTACTTTCGCTTTATTCCCTCCTAATTACTAAAAGAGTCGAATATAAGGGCCTTAAAAGTTTTGATCAATGTTGGTAATGAATTTTAATTTTCAGAGGGTACTACGCGGTTTGTTCTTGTATTTACTACATTTTGTCAATACAAACACAAAGTTGTAACAGTAGATGAGGGAAAATAACAGCGACTTATGATGTAGGTTCAGCTAATAGTATTATTACGTTATTACGATTTAGTAATGGGCGACGACACTGCTTGCAGCGAGAGACGACGGGTAGGTACCCTAGTCCCTAGTTAAATTTCGTTTTTAACTATCTATTATTTTGAACTCTTAGAAAGTTCTACTGATAATTTATTTATAAATATAAACAATGGTCGGCTAATCCTTTTTGTTGAAGTGTTAATTAGTAATTTACGGTTTGGTAGGATTTAGTTAAAGAGGAATCGTAATTAAGATTCTCTAGGTAGGCGCTTCTTTATTGTCTATTTAATGCAAGGTAGTTAAAATAAAAAAGAGCACTTTCAGCAATTTTAAATATATTATGTAGTCGGATCAATCTGCTAACATCGCATTTAGTATTAAAATCGAATTTTGTTAAAGTTGTTCCAAGTAGAAAAATTAAAGAAAAACCCACTCAGTAAAATTCAACCTCAAATTTTCAGCTATGATGGCTAATGTTACATATAATTAAACAACAAAAGGATTATTAGGTTTATTGCGGAAACGAAGTTTTCTGAAGGTGTAGGGTTTAGGTATTCGAAAAGTATAAGCAAACTTTCTGAGCGCTGGACCATTAAAACTTCAGAACACAATCGATTGTGAAATACTATAACATTGTTATTTTGGTTTAACGAAGCAACAAAATGTTTTACACTTAGAATTTAGAATCTTTATAGTGTAGCGAGTGGCTTAATTAAGTGTACCTAATAAAGGTAGAAATGGGTAAAACGGGAACAGCGCAATATTGGTCGCAACTAAGCAACTTAGGCCTACACTGGCAAATTCCCACGTACAGTGTGTATACGAGAATGATGTCAAAACAGACATTAATTTTCGGTTCATCAATTCACTTTAGAATAAGGGCGCAAATAAAAAAATGTTTTTAATGAAGACCACGATAGGTAAATTTACCATTTTTTAAAATTCATTTTATGGGAAAGTAAAACACCAATACGTATATATAGTCTGGTCAATCTAGACTAAAAAATGAGAGAAGTGGTGCATAAAGTCCCAACAAGCTGAAAATCAGTAAAATTGTTTAAAACATAATTATAAATAAAATTTAAAAGTTCCCCATCATTCCCGTGTGTGGAAAAAATTTTATTTGAGGTTAAAGGTAAAAAAATGAGTTTTTTGCGATTTTCAGCAAAACGGTAAGTATTATCATAAAAGTATCTTAGACAAAAATTGTAGAAAATAAAATTATCTATAATAAATGTATCAAAACGTTTTTTCCTACGAGCCACCGTTTCTGAGATATAACGATTCAAAAAGTTGTAAAAGTTGCGCTAAGTACACTACCTCATAGGTGGCGTGGAAACGTGTGCATATTATGTAATAACTTTTAAAGGGCTCATACGAATTAGTTCAAATTTTGGTACAAGGAGAAGTGGTCGTTTATCTTTGTAACCGTGTTTTTTAAATTATAATCGTTTCATTGCAATTTTTTTAAGCGAAGTTTTTGAAGCCGCAGATTTACTCATTTAATTCGAAATGGTTTCTTCGTGTTTGACGGCAAATAATTTTTAAACGGCTCATACGAATTATTTCAAATTATAGTACAAGGAGAAGTGGTCCTTTATCTTTGTAATCGTATTTTTAAAATTGTAATTGTTTTTAGTGCAATTTTTTTAAGGACGTTTTTGTAGCCGCAGATTTACTCATTTAACACGTTTCCACGCCACCTATGAGGTAGTGGACGATAACAGCTTTTTGAATCGTTATATCTCAGAAATGGTGGCTCGTAGGAAAAAAAGTATTGATACATTTTTTATATATAATTTCATGATCTACAATTTTTGTCTAAAATACTTTTATGATAATACCTACCGTTTTGCTGAAAATCGCGAAAAACTCATTTTTTATATCTTTGACCTCGAATAAAACTTTTTCCACCCACGGGAATGATGGGGAACTTTTAAATTTTATTTATAATTATGTTTTGAACAATTTTACTGATTTTCAGCTTGTTGGGACTTTATGCACCTTCGAATATCTAAATTGACCGGACTATATAGTTCAGTCCACTTAAGGTGGCGCATGTCTCATTTCCTTGCAGTGTAAGGATCAATCCATATTAAGCGTATTTTCATAGTTTCAGTGCGGATTTTGAATGACATAAAAGTGTTTTGTGTTATTTGTAGTAATTATTAAAACCCTAGGATGCACACCATGGACTTACGAGACCCAGCGACCGATTAATCTTTGTGTAATTTTCGATTCCACACCTTTTTAAAATTTTTTTAGATATGCCTTTTACCCTTTTATATCACATTTCAAAATTATATTGCGTTATAATGTTTTAAAATAATTTTTATTAATTTTTATTCACTAATACCTCGCATTTACACGCCATGGGCTTGCGAGACTCTCAAATTAGAACGTAGTATAACATATAAATGCTTACAATTAAAATAATTTTTCATAAGTTTTATTACAATCATGAGTCATGTCGTCATGTGCCACTTTATTTGGACTGGACTCTAGAACGTATATTTTTATTATTAGTAAAAAAATAATACTCTATACGATTTAATTTTTCAAATTCTGAATATTTAAATGTTGTTTACGTAAATTTTGGATTTTAAATGTCCCCATAAAAAAAGCACTTGGGTGCTAAATCAGTCGCCCTAGACTACTAATTTATTATACCACCACGGCTTAATCCAGCTATTTTGAAAACATTCGCCTACATAATTTTTTACCTACCGACGAAAATGGGCTGGATGCGGCAGTTTTTAAACGTTTCAGGGCTAAAATAGCTAATAAAAAAAAGAAAAGTTACAATTAGTTTAAAATGTGAAAGTGGCATAATACATTCGTGATTCCTTCAATTTTTATACATAAGGCGTTAGTACAGACGCCCTTAACAAGAAATTCAGAATTTCCACGCTCCTCAGACCCCTTGTTGGTTCTTTTTCACGTTTTTTACTCCTTTTTGCGTTTAACATTCTTAAAATTTTCAATAGAGTATTTGTTTTTCAACATTTTGTTAGTAACTGAAGCCGCTTTTGTGAAATTTTAAGCATTATTAGAACGCAATCGATTTCTAAAAGTGCTTTCATGAATTTAAATTACGCAAAAATGTTTAAAACTTGGAAACGTAATTCTTATTTCTTAAACCGTTTAGAAACTTTCAAAAGAAATGACGAATAAATGAAAAATACGAGAAATACTTATAACGTAAACATAATAAAAATAAGGTCTTTAAGAAGAAGTCACAATAAAGAATTTTTCGAATCTACCATTTCAAATAAAAAGTTTTGTATCTCGAGCAGTACTATTATGGACCTGGTCAATAACATCGAATTAACATAAAAAGGTATTTGAAGCTTCATACGACTTCTGTGATAGGTCAATTTTGTTTTTTTCCAAGAGGTATTCAATGGAATGTTGAGGAGTCAGCACAAACTCGGATTTTAATCAAAAGAACCAAATAGAACATTTTTTGTGGCTCGACGAAAGCGTAAAACGGCAAAGGCAAAATTTTGTTAATATATTAAAGATTTGGATTTTTACTTAGGACTGCCATTAGCTAATTATTAGTAGTAGCTTATACACCTATAGAAAAACAATATACAGGGTGTCAACTGTAACTTGGCAAGAATGCCAGGGTAGGTGAAGGACCGATAGGCAGTTATTTTAAAGATAGGAACCCATGTCCGGAAATGCACCCGTACGGAGCTACGGCCGTTTTTAACTTTTAGTTTTTTGCCTAGGAAATACATTGTTGTCGCTCAGGTGTAACTGTGGCGCTGTGCTCCAAGTGCGTTGCAGTTCATAGCCCCATACGCCAGATGCACGTCGGCGAGCTCCTGAAAGGTTAACCTGTTCATTGTTCAGCACACGTTCTATTGACACAATGTTTCTGAACTGTCATTCAATGCATTTTCTAGGCAACGATGAGTTGCCAGGCAAACAATTGTTCGACACACGACATGCTGCCTGCATATCGGACGATAAAACGTAAAGTTAAAAACGGCCGTAGCTCCGTACGGGTGCTTTTCCAGACATTGGTTCCTATCCTTAAAATACTTGCCTATCGGTCCTCTACCTACCCTGGCATTCTTGGCCAAGTTACAGTTGACACCCTGTAGATAAGCTAATATATTTTCCTGAAAAAATATTAAAGTGAGATGTAGAGATGAATGTGTTTCATCTCTCATCTTCTTCTTGTTTCTTTTCTTCGAGACTTCTAAGCTCTATTTAGGCAATCCTAAAATCTAAAAGAGTTGGAGTTTACTCTACGTTGCAACGGGCTATTTCAAATTTCAGTAGCCTTTAACGCATTACATAATATTATATCTTCTACAATGGAAAAAATTGTCGAGAGAGTAGGTCGCGGTTTAGATTAGAAATCTCAATTTCGATTAAATTAATGTAGTATGTAGTAGTAGGTAGGTACCTAATTCTAATTAATTACAGTTACTTCCTAAATTATTAACAATCTGTTCAGTATGTCAAAAGTTCGTAAATTAACGAAATAGTAATATTTACAAGATATGAAATAATTCGTGCACATTTCAAATATTTAAAAAAAGTAAATTCAAAATTATTTATGAGTAATGGTTTTGTTTTCTTAGAAAAGTTAAAAGAATTTATAAGATTTAGGTTTAACAACAGCATTAAGGAATAAAAATGCTATAAGGGAAGTTAGTATGTATTAAGACAAAAGAGTTTTATAACTTAGTCAATGCCAAAAACTTCATAATAAGTTCGTATTGATAATAAGGCAGAAAGTTTATTCTTCGAGATTGATTTTCTTCGAAATATATTTGAAAATTTAATAACTCTTTTTATAAAAAAAACGTTTGTGTGTATAAAATTGCCTCCTCAAAATTAGCTCTCGGTTGCCATAGTTACCTTTACTGAGTTAAATCTTCAATTAAGTTTTCTGAGAAACAATTAATAATTGTAACAAAACGGTCTCGAGAAAAAAGCGTTTCAGCCAATGTACCGATTCCCACACTTCGTCACTTGATAACATTAATATCATTCGAAGATCATTAATTTAGTATAAAAAGGAAATGCAAAATAGTATCTTTAAAGCTTTAATGCCGATTTATATAACCAGTAGATACTGCAGTAAATGGGGAAAATTTTTTTTTATTATTCCACTCTTCATTGGAGTTTTTTCAATTTAGGCTTAAGATTAGTTGTATGAAACTTTCAAAATCGATATTTCACCTAATTCGAAAAAACAACAAAACTTAAGTTTGTTCCCAAACTTACCGAAGTCTCGAAGCTTTTCAGAACCTTCAATATTAAATTTAAAATTCCAATAGCAAAATCTGAGCTTAGATTAGATTTTTTTTATAAAATTTCCAAATAAATTATATTGGGCTTGTAATACAAAAAATAACTTACTGTTATGATTATGTGAGTCTTGCAAAGTCGGATTTCCACGTGACATACAAAGTGTGAACATGACGGGTGTCGGAGCAATACTGATAGAAACTATCACGCCCTGCGTCGCGGCGTCCGCGTCGCCGATTCATATACATTTTCCCGTTTTCTTTACCTTATTCACTATCGCTACCACTTCTGTTTTCAACGAAATGCACTTTACGTGTCTAAAACACTACAATGAAAAATGAATCATTTGAATTCGACACTTTTTCATCAAATCTGACTCTCGCGATTGTAATAATTTCGACAGCTTTGTAATTTTAATTTAAGTCGTGCTGGATTTTTCGAACGTGCGTAGATTTGTTTTTAGAGCGAGAGAGGTTTTGGGAAACGCCACGTGTAATTGATCAATTAACTGAAATGACATTTACGAGATTACCATTAACTGCTTTTTACGTGTCACTCGTTTTAAGCAGAGCTATTAAAAATAAAAATTCCTTTGTTGTGAAATACCATCCTTTCGGATAAAAAATGAGGGTGGTTTTAATTCAGTTAAAATCAAAGCCTCGGACTCTTGACCATTTATTAAGGTTGCCAACGTTTTTGTAGTTTATAATTTGGTTAGTAATTGAAGTAACCCCCTAAGTGTGCAGGACAAGGCAATAAAATGTAGAGAAAGGGTATCATTAAACAGTTAGGTGAATTAAATAATACCTATAGGAGATCGGAATTTTACTCCTGCTACTTGTGCAAACAATCAGGGAGAGTTTGGAGTCATAGGCAATTAGGTTTATATTGAGTTTTATAAGAAATAATAAAAAATGCCCTCAATAACAATAAAACTTATAGGTAGCGTTTCAAATGAAAAGGAACATGAAAATGAAAATATTTTTAAAGATACCGTAAAAGCACTACATATTATTAGTCTCTTGTTTGACTAAGAAACTCAAGAGACATAATTTGTATGAAATTTAGTACACTTCATTTTTGTGTAGACACATTTTTACAAAAAATGTGTAGTTTTTGAGTTATAAGCGATAAACTATAAAAATCAGTTTTTTGGATAATTTTTGAATTTTTGTCACACTTTAACGCGCTCTAGCGCGTAAAACGTTTGTCCAAAAAAAGATCTACAAAACATAATTTGTTAAAAATTGAGTGCACTTCATTTTTGTATAGATATATTTTTCTCATAAAGTGTATAGTTTTCGAGTTATAAGCGAGAAACTATTAAAATTAGTTCTGGGGCAGTTTTGGAATTTTCGTCAGACTTTAACGCGCTCTAGCGCGTTAACCGTTTATCCGACGATAAAATCTAAGAGATATAATTTGTTTAGTTTAGTGTACTTCATTTTTGTATAGATATATTTTTCACATAAAGTGTATAGTTTTCGAGTTATAAGCGAGAAACTATTAAAATTAGTTCTGGGGCAGTTTTTTCGTCAGACTTTAACGCGCTCTAGCACGTTAACCGTTTATCCGACAATAAAATCTAAGAGATATAATTTGTTTACTTTAGTGTACTTCATTTTTGTATAGATATATTTTTCACATAAAGTGTATAGTTTTCGAGTTATTAGCGAGAAACTATTAAAATTAGTTCTGGGGCAATTTTGTAATTTTGGTCAAACTTTAACGCACTCTAGCGCGTTAACCGTTTATCCGACGAAAAAATCTAAAAGACATAATTTGTTTAAAGTTTAGTGTACATCATTTTGGTATAGATGTATTTTTCTCCTAAAGTGTATAGTTGTTGAGTTATAAGCGAGAAACTATTAAAATTAGTTTTTTGGCTAATTTTGGAATTTTCGTCAAACTTTATCGCGCTCTAGCGCGTTAACCGTTTATCCGACGAAAAAATCTAAGAGATATAATTTGTTTAAATTTTAGTGAACTTCATTTTTGTATAGATATATTTTTCTCCAAAAAGCTATAGTTTTCGAGTTATAAGCGAGAAACTATTAAAATTAGTTCTGGGGCAGTTTTGGAATTGTCGTCAAACTTTAACGCGCTCTAGCGCGTTAACCGTTTATTCGACAAGAAAATCTAAAAGACATAATTTGTTTAAAGTTTAGTGTACTAAATTTTTATATAGATGTATTTTTCTCCTAAAGTGTATAGTTGTTGAGTTATAAACGAGAAACTATTAAAATTAGTTTTTTGGCTAATTTTGGAATTTTCGTCAAACTTTATCGCGCTCTAGCGCGTTAACCGTTTATCCGACAAAAAAATCTAAGAAATATAATTTGTTGAAATTTTAGTGAACTTCATTTTTGTATACATATATTTTTCTCTTAAAGGGTATAGTTTTTAAGTTATAAGCGATAAACTATGAAAATCAGTTATTGGGCAATTTTGTAATTTTTGTCAAATTTTAACGCGCTCTAGCGCCTAACCCAAATAAAAATGTAAGAGAAATTTGTCTAAAATTCGATGTAGTGTTATATAGAAGTACTTTTCTTAAAAAGAGCATTATAGTTTTCAGTCATAAGCGAAGAATTGAAAAAAGATTAAATACCAACTATTCTCAAGCCTGCCTCAAGTTAATGCGCCCAATGTAACTAACCCGCCGTAATTTTATATTGACAATGGAAAGTGGAATAATGTTTGGACTATTAGATTTATTTTTTAGTGAAAAGCGGCTGATGGGGGATGTTGCCATAACAGCCGTAACATACTTTTCAAAGAATGGTTTAATCAAATCTAGGCAAAATTTTGTTGAGTCATTTTTAAACTTTTTTGCTCACATGCTAACTAACTATTTCATATCTCCTTGAAACTCGAGGGTTTGAAAAGCGGGTTAATCGATTGAGTCATACCTGCCCAATTAATCGAATATAGCGTTCATTTGACGATAAGAGTATGAAGCGTTGCGATAATAATGTTCCTCATCCGACACCGGTACTTTAAATCTAAATTTGATGATATGATGGCAAGCTAGATTTTGCATCAAATGCCCGTAATTGCGAGTTGTTGATCTCAGAGGAATAAACAACAGCAATTACTATTTACAACAGTTTGAGGCTATATGGTTATGACATGACAACTCTACGTATATAGTAGAGAATGAAACATCTTGAAGAGCCTTCAAGTTTGTCTCGAGTGTAAATTTAATCTTCAATCTTTTTTAATAAAAAACGGCTCTAAAAAAAGCCTTCTCAAATACAAACATAGAAAACAGCCTAATTTTTTTTAAGCGAGATTGTACCAAGAGCACTAAATATTGTATTTTAGTAGTTGAAGTTACCAGTTGTCACTTACTTTCTCCAACACGAGTTTATACTTAAAATTTTAATACTTTTCATTTCTTTGTAGACTTTTGTTCGAAAGTGTTATTAAACTGAAATATTTAGTAAACATCTTTTGTAATTGGTTCACACGAATTTGAACCAAGTCTACAGCGAATAGGGTAACTAATACCCTAATACAAAATAGTGGCAATGCAACTGATGAAACTTACAATTTCCTTTTGTAATATTTTATCAGTCACATTTCAGAAATGCGCAAAACGAACTGAAATGAGAATTGCCACTAGCTTTCAGTGTAACTGAACTGTTGTGTCAAGATAAGCTTCTCCTAGAAAAATTCTGTTTCTAAAATGCTCGCTGTTGTTAAACAATACCAATTACATTTTTTTTTCATTACCGCTTCTTTTACAGATATTAAAAAAATTAAGGCAATATAATAGTAATAGTTATACCCTAATTACGATTATCCTCATCAATTTGTCATATAACACCAAAATTGTATTAAAGTTACTCAATTTAGTATCGTTTTAGTTTCTAATTGATAATTAATTTTACTTGACGTTTTCAACTTTGAAGATAATTATTAACACCATGTAGGGATGTAGGTGTACGTTTTATCGGTTGTTTCTCGTAAACCTTTGAATTAGAGCACCGAATTAAATTATTATTTTAGCAGTAATTCATTTATTTCACTATACAGCTGTGTAAATTATCGATAGTAGGTACATTTGTTAACAATTAAAATCATATAAATCTGCATAAAGACCTTCAGTTGATTATTTTTAAAAGTGTCCACTTCATGGGCAGACTTGCATTGAAATGGACAGATGTGCTTATGAAGTGGACAACGATATAAAAAGTGTTTTAACCGTTAACTCGAGACATCGGTATGTGGGGCTGCCATGTAAAATTTAAAGTTGTATAACAATTTTTATTACACACCTAAGAAGGTGCTGACTTGTCTAGCTTGAAAATATTGTGATATCGACGAATTGACCGGATGTCGCCGTCACCAGTCTTTAGTATCACTAAATTAGAAACTGTTTGCCAAGTTTCACGCGGTTTGTCGAGCCGACCGTCGCCTACAACGTTAGTAATTTTATTAAGTGCTCATTTGTATATTTTTATAGTGTTAAAAATCAAAGTAATTATGTTGTGAAATTTCTTTGTTTATTATTGGAAAATATAATTTAATTGATTTTTTTTAATTCAAGTAGGTACACTGTTAAAATATAATTTTCTTTAGAAAATGGCATGTAACTCGGAAGAAACGGTAATAAAATAATTGTTACTTCATAAAAATTAATTTTTTTGGCTTATCTTATACTTTAAGCTTTGCATTTTAATATTAGTTAATAAAAAACTGATATTTGCGTATTATTCTGTGCGTTTTATTACTATACACAAACAGGAGCGTCAGACACCGCCGTTCGCCTATAGCGTAAAAAATATCAACGTCGCGAGTTAAGGGTTAAAAACATGCTTTACACAAAAATTGATGGTGGTATCTTTAAAGAAGGTATACTTGATTGTAGAAAACTGCCGGGTTAATCCTGGGGCAAGTGTCTACGATCTAACGTAGTCCTTAAGGTTAGTTGTATATTAACGAGATAATCTCGGAGTCAGAGTTAACTCAACAATCTGAATATATGGTTAAATCTTAGCGTGGCATTAGATTAGGTTAGTTCGTAGACACTTGACCCAAAGATATTTCAAGTTAACTCGGAATTAGCTGTTGATTTAGGTTGATCGTGGAGTTAACTCTGGGAGAGCTTCTGAGCATACTATTGTTAGGTACTATTTCTGATATCACATTATTAAGGTAGGTAATACAAACAAATTGCGATTTGAAAGGTAAAAATTTTTATTATTTATCCATAATTCAGTTTTCGCAAACTTTAGAAGTTTGAAACATTATGTAAAATTCGAAAAATAACTTTTATAGTAAAGTACTTTTAAGTACTACAACATTTATACGTAGTTAAATACACATAATACTATTTCGAAGTTCAAATACATGAAATACTTTTCTAAAAAGTTCCAATGAATTGAAATTACAACTTGTTAGCCACTTCGCTGATTTGTAATTAAATTTGTAACTGTTTAATGGATTTTCCTAATTAATTTTACGTTCGATAGAAACTGAATATTAGTCCGACTCCTCGATTGAATGCTATATTTTAACAAATTTGCATATACAGCGTCCAAAATAAATTACAGCGTATACAGTTAATTACGCAGTCACTTAGCGTTTATCGATTCGGCCGCAAGTATTATTGTAATTCAATACGTCATCAAGTTAATTAGCTAACTATAATTAGGTCGAGTGAGTCAATTTTTGTCTGCGTAACTTCGGAAATCGTCAAAACACTTTAAAATGAGTAATGTTAGTTTACTTAATGAATAAGAATGGTCCAAAGACTAATCGTTTTCTAAATACAAGGCAGGGCATTCATATAAGAGCTCGGGGTCATTTAAAAATTTTATGCCGTAGGATAGGGAAAAATCAGAATTTCACCTATAATAACCGAATCATCCATTACCAAAAATCAAACAAACACTTCAATGTCCTGCCCTGTACTTAGAAAACGATTAGTTTTTGGACTGTTGTATATTAAGTAAACTAACATTACTTTGAAGTGTTTTAAACGATTTCTGAAGTTATGCAGGTATAAATTGACTCACCCTGTAGATATTATTCTATAGATATAGATGGTTTCCTTAACCCTCATGGTACCATACAAATTTACAACTTATACCTACCGCACGGGGTACCCGGGTACCCTGCATGTTTTATATGGAGAATGAGTAGTAATACAGCTAATTAGTTTATATTTGGGCGATATTAATTATTATTGCAACTTGCAAATGTATTATTTTTTAAATTATTATTTAAAAAAAAAATAACAATTTTTGTTGTCAAATTGGAGCGGTTTTGTGAAGACATGGCGTCGTCGGCATTTACAACGGAGTTTATGTTATATTACACTGCAATATTTTTACAAATAAACCCTGTGTCGGACGTACTTTATTTCGACAGTGCCCAGAAGACAATTGTTAGTTTCCCACGCCTTTTTATCTAATCCAAAATTTATTTATAACCAGCAAATGACTATTTGCGTCTCCAAAGTGAAGCTGTTTTGTGAAGATAACATGCGCTTTCTGTGGGCATAGCGTCGTGGACATTTACAACAGGGTTTATTTTTATTTTGTACTGCAACATCTTTCCAAATAATCCGTGTCCAGAATCAGAAATAATTTTTGTTGAAAATCACCCTATTAGCTGCCTTCAAAATCAAATCAACGTAGGGAAATTTTAAAAGATTTAGGAAAAACTCTTTGTATGCCATCCATACTAGGACTAGATCGAAGTATATCGGATCTATACTAACTAAACTAGGGATTAGGGATTAAGGATTATGAACTAGGGAACTAAAGGATTAATTATTCAATTTTATTTTGATAAAAATTGCATTGTTATCATTTCTTGGCGTCAAAGTAAGCATTACAAAACCACAGCCACAAATAAACGTTCAAGAACGGGATAAAACTGAACGACTGAGGGTAATTGGTTGTTGCATAATTTGAAAGAAGGGTGAAAAGATGCCAAACAGGAAACCGAGGAAGAGATGAGAGAGTTGTAAAAATTTTGTCTGTGATGGGCATATCTCACCGACTTCCATTAGATCTAACGATTGTGCAAGTTCAAAAGTTCATCACTAACTTTTTTTGCGATTTCTAATTAGTAATAATTATTGTTTATAATAATAATAATAATTTATAATATAAAAATGTGTAATATAAATGGATAATTCGAATACTTCTACTTTTAATTGATTGATTCCCCATGAAATACAAGCAAATAACAGCGAGGTACCCGGGTACCCCATGCGGTAGGTTTAAGGTGTAAGTTATTAAATTACAAAAATATCCCATCTCACTTTATTTTTTTGTGCCCCTCTAATATTTTCGTATAAAGAATTAAATTTTACAGGATGTCAAAGAGTCTCAATAATATTCCTTTAAAATAAAAAAAGTTATAGGCTTTTAAACTCAAAAAAGTACCCGGGTACCCCGTACGGTAGCTTTAGGGTTAAAACATTTCTTATATTATGCTCTTATTGTACAATATTTTGTAATCCAATCTGCGTAAATTGCATTTAAACTTCAATAATTTCCCCAACGTATACACATACGTTTGTTTTACATTATAAAGCTTTGTGGTTACGAGTTAATAGTTTATTCATTGTTATTGCAAATAAAAAATATAAATCGTTTCTTCGAATTATTATAATTACAAAAACACTTTTACTTCAATATTCGACTTTTTCGAATTGTGTTAAGTTTCTATAAATCAATTTTTCAATCCGAGTTAACGGAAACAAAACTTTAAATTGAAATTTGGAAAAAAGATCGAGCGTGGAACAAGTAGAACATCTTGGTTTTACCTACATACAGGGTATAAACCATACGAGACATACAGCGGTTATTTTATACCCACACTGTTATTTAAAAATTTTTTTAAATTATAATTCAACACCTATTTCAAATCTGCTCTTAATATAATATTGAATAATGAGCAAATTCCATGGTATAATCTAAAACGTGAGAGGAGAAACCATCAATTGGTGGCTCTCCGAGAATTTTTTAATTACCCAAGTCTCCAGGCCAGCGCCTTCGACGTGGAAACTTGCCTTCCCTAATAAGGGATGCCGCGTCTTTATCCTCATTATCTTGTAAACGATTCTGGTAGGCGTTCCATCTTATCGCCGCCTCTACTGTTGGCATTTTTAGGTCGTCGTGTAGCGTGAAATTGATAACGTGCCAAGAAGCATCTACTAAATTGAAAAATCGAACTTTTGTTTATAGCTCTAAAACAAAAGAAGATCGCAAATTCCTGTTTTCGCCATTGAGTTCCTCTCCAAAAAGGAGAACGAGGATCCGCCATCCATTTTTCCATATCTCTTCTAGTTATCAATTTCTCGATAAGAACCATCGAGTTTTGCCCACCCTGTACACAAACTTTAAAGAATTAGCATTTGATTGATTTTACAAACAGTTCACAATTTAAACATGGGTCCTCCAGGGCTCTGTTTTCCAGATACAAGGAGTTAAAATGATGAGACACAAACGAGAGAGTTCTTATAAATAATATAAAAATTTAAATAATTACGAACATTGCGTGAACATTGATTTAAGTGTGGATGCATTTTAATAATGTGGCATTATCAATTTATTCTGAACTTTGATTCTATGTTAATTGGATAGCATACAATTATTGACCTCAAAATCGTAGTGTTCAACAACCGTTTTAAACATGAAGACCGAGTTTTTCTTTTTTTGGGTTTTTGTATTTTCTCTAACGAAGGTAAATTAAATTTTTTGTAAAATTAATACAAGAAATAAGTTAAATTTGTAACTTTAAATAGGGACAACAAATAGCCGACGATGTAGGTGAATTTAGCACTACGGAGAAGGCGTGCTTAAGAAAACTTCACTTGGACGAATTTGAGGTCGATTATTATATGAAACAACT
Source organism: Malthinus flaveolus (assembly GCA_950108345.1). Lineage (NCBI taxonomy): Eukaryota > Metazoa > Arthropoda > Insecta > Coleoptera > Cantharidae > Malthinus > Malthinus flaveolus. The sequence goes on from OX467285.1 coordinate 68,150,918, forward strand.
ATACATGCCCGAAGATAACATCCAATTTGCGAAGTTTATGTCGTGCGTTTGGAAGAAAGATGGATTTATTGATTCTAAAGATAATTTGGTTTTTGATAAATTTGCAGAATTTATTGCCGAAACGTACGCCGAAGCTGTTAAAAGCATTAAAATTGCAGAGGCTTTCGCAAGAGATAGTGTAGATAGTTGTAAAACACTTAAAGGAAATACTTCAGGACAAAGGGGTATTAAATTTATGAACTGTGTTACAAGACTTTCACAAAATTAATTTTTAATGAATTATTACTTCACATTATTAATTAATTTACCAAGAACTAATATTTATTACTTAAGATCGAAGAAAATTTTTTATAATTTACCGAAAGGCTTACAAAAGCATAGATTGAATTTATGTTATCACGTTATCACGCAACGTAAATTCACAATACAACTCTAAGGTCAAATGTTACTAATCTTCCAGAATAGCCTCTATTATAGTCAAATTAGCTAGGCCGTTTACCCTTAGTTGATTGTAGAACGTATATTGACAATTTTTGTGACGGATCGGGGTTCGTATATCCTGCACTGTGACACCAATCCCGTTTTTCATTTTCTCGATAGTTAATAATTGGCTATCACTAGTGGCTTTAGGCGCAACCCCATTATTTAGAATTCCTGTTGACCACTGTTGTACTCTCATGTTGTAACTCTGACACACTACTTGTTTTCAAGTAGTGTGTATTCACGTTTTGGTATTCACGTTTTGGACATTACGAGAATATGAAAATATGGTAGGTAACGATTCTAAGTTCCCTTGATTCATACCCACTTTGATTGTTCGGTATTTAAGACAAAATTTGCATTGATAAGATGGTGTCGAAACTTAAATTCTAAAAAATATTTTTACGTATCGTAATGATAACCTTTCATTTAGGTTTTAGGTCAAAGTGTACTAACTGTAATTAAATTAAATATAATTAAAGTCTGTGCATCGACTATTTACTTTCTTTATAATCAACAAAACATTCAATTCATGCGCATTTCCAATATCTGTAAAATGAAAGCCATCGTTTTCCTCGTACTTTACCTAAGCGTTAGCAGCTATTCTCAGGTGAGATCTTTTAAGGACTTGCTCGACTTGTTCTTTCTCTATTTATTAAGTGAAAGCGGTTGATGTTAAAAATTAAATTTAGCGTAGTAACTCTATGCATGTCTGTTTGAATTTATTTCAACAGCTTCTTAAGCGCTAATAAAGAACTTGCCGCTCACCCAAGGGCCCAAGACGATTTTTTTCCTGTTTTTAGTTTCTATTTTAGAGCGAGCTAAATAGTCAAGAATTAGGTCAGTTTAGTGAAAATGAATTAGAATGTATCGATAAACTACGTCTAAACTCAAGAACGATCACTACAGCGTTAAAGCAACTGTATTTGCCGGAAAATAATGAGGAGCTCAATCACTTTATGGAGTGTACGTGGAAGAAGGATGGTTTGCTGGCGCACAATGGTAGTCTTTTGTTAGACCCAATTAAATATTTTGTGAAGGGTGTTCATGCGGACGTCGTTGGTAATCCCGAATTAGCAGAAGCCTTCGCAATTGATACTATCGGCGATTGTAAGAATGTTAGGGGTTTAACTCCTGGACACGTAGTAGTTTTACTAATGAATTGTATTTTACGCAAATTATACGTTTAAATGTGTTTATTATCCACTATTCGAGACAGTTTATTATTTTTAAATAAATTAAAAGTTGTTACTTTGGTTTGTAAGACGCTAGAAAAAATTCCACCGCTAAAAATGTAGGTTTACCCCTAAGTTCACTAACTACGACTTATTTTAGGTTCAATTTAATTCTAACGAAGAAGAATGCATGATTCAATCAAGAGTTGATAGAGAATTAGTTGTCCGGGATAAACAAAGTGTTAATGAAGCGAATTATCCCAATTTGCCAGTGGATGATAAATTTAATAACTACTTAAAATGTTATGCAGATAAATTGAACGCCGCGGGTGAATTGCAATTTACAAAAAGTGTTTGGGTTAGTATACCGGGATATAAAACCAAATACCAGATTAAAGATCTCTATTGTACAGAAAATGATGAAACTGGAGTAAATATACTTAGACCATGTGTTTTAAGCGGGGTATTGTGATTTGCGATTCATTGTTATTAAGAAAGGCTATTACATAACGCTACACTCATTCTTTCATTCGTGGGCCCTTCTTAACTTTTAATTTTATATTAATAAAACTTCAGAGTTTTACTTAAGTAGTCCTTTTATTTATCCACACAATAACCAGTTTCATTTAAAAAATCATTTAGTTCAGAAAATACAAGCAACCATAACTTATCTTAGTGATTAGTGAGTGACATTTCTTTGGGAGGCTCGAGAAAGGTGTATTTTGGCTATTTTTTTCAGTTTTTCTCTTATAACTCAAAAACTACGTACTTTATGAGAAAACTTCTTCGACACAAAAGTACATTAAGTTTTCTACCAATGATATTTCCTAGCTTTTTTCTTGAAGTCAACGATTTAGGGCCTAGCGCGAAAAAGTTAAAAAGAATTTCCCAAATCGGTCAAAAATTTGTTTTATCGCTCATAACTCGAAACTACGGACTTTTTGAGAGAATTGTTTATATAGAAAAGTAAGGTACATTCAATTTTCTACAAATTATACCTCTAAAAGTTTTTTTGTCAAACAAACAGTGGAGGCGGTAGAGCGCGTTGAAGTTTAGGGTATATCGGACATAGCGTATTCGGGAGGCAGAATGCCGAAATACAAAAATATAAAATTTTTGATTTTGAGCGGTGCAGACTAAAATAGCATTGTAAATGAGGTAATTAGTATTAAAACCGACCGTCTGCCTCTTAAAAGTGGCAGCATTAACTTGAGTAAGGCTCGAGAAAGGTTGGTTTTTGCTCTTTTTTAAGTTTTTCACTTATAACTTTAAACTTTATGAGAAAAGTGCTTCTATATAAAAGTAAACTAAAATTTCCTAACAACAGTATCCAAAAACTTGGCAAAAATTTTAAAAAGCTTTTTGTTTTATTTATCGCTTATAACTCAAAAACTACGCACTTTTAGTGAATAGTGTTTCTATACATAAATATAATACTTTCAATTTTCTACAAATTATGTCCTTTAAGACTTTTTTCGCCAAACAAACAGTTTAGGTGATAGAATGCGTTTAAATATCAAGGTGATCTGATCTATTTTTCTACTTCGAACTAACTTCTCTACGCCGATCTTCTACACGAGCCGATTAGCGGGGGTACAAGAGGTTTAGTGTCGTTACACACTCCTCCCTTTTAAATGTCTCTCTCCGACTTGGAAGTCGACGGAGGACGTTTAGAACTTTTCAAATTTGTCGCACATACTTCAGTTGTAGCGTATGGGATTGCAAATAGTTCAAACCATTATTTAGATGTAGTGTCATCAACCACCCAAACCCGTCGATTTGCGGCAGTGGTTTTCGGACGTGGTCCGTATAAATCTACGGACATCACTTCAAAGTGCTGTGCAGGAGCCGGTGTTTGCAACATGTCTGCCGGTTTCTGATTGCTGGCTTTGTATCTTTGACATTCCAAGCACGTTTGAACGTGCTCGGGTCGTACGATCTATCCCATAATGACCTCCGGTAGGAGAATTATGATATTGTCGTAACAACTCTTTCCTCGTGCTACCAGGTACGACCAACGCTGGCTGTACCACATCTGTCTCATCTTTGCATTGGTAGAGTACACCATTGTTTAGCAGGAATCCCTTATCCATCCAACGGGCAACCTCTAAATCACGTCACTCTCTAGTGAATCGAAATCTTTTTTTAACTCCGGATCGGCGAGCTGTCTTTTCCGACGCTCTTCTAGCGATAACTTGGGCATTTCTACTGACACGTGACACACTTCGCAACCAGAAGACTCGTCATGATCGCAGAAGAGTCTTAAAAACCGATTTGCAACTATACATTTTTTTTCCTCTTGGGTGTTATTATTTTCAAATTCAGACCTTGAATCTTCAAGGCCCACCGGGCTAAACGACCGGATGGCGTTTTTAGTCCTAGCAGCTATTGCAAGAGCTGACAGTCACTCGCGATGGTGACCTTGGCACCATCTAGGTATGTACGAATTTTATCTACGGCCTACACAAGAGCAAGAGCTTCTCACATGACTGTAGAATAGTTCTTTTCTGGAGGAGTTAATAATCGACTCGCATACTCAAGCGCATGTTTTTCCAGTTCTTCGCCATCAACGCCCAAAGTGTACCCACTAGCGTACGGCTGAGTATGCGAGTCGCTTATTAACTCCTAGTTTTGGGGGTAAAACTAAATAATCTTTATAGAGCACATGAAAAATTTTTATACCAAAAAATTGCATTTTATTGTGTTGATTGTCTGTTTCTTAAAAGTGGCAGCGTTAACTTGGTGTTATACTCCAACCAATTATTCGAACAAGCTCATTCTCATAAAATAAAAAAGTATTTAAATAATTACATACTTTAGTCAGCGTACAAAAAATCTGATGTAAACTTATAAAAATTCTGAGATTCAATATAACAAACTAAGTTTTGAGGTTATGCAGTACTTAAATATTTAGAAAAGTTTTATGTTTACGCAACTGGGGGCTTGCTCCTTAAGTACATTTCAAGTCTAAAACTGTACGTGATTAAAAAAAAGTTTAATTTAGTCGTAAAACAATATATTTATTTCTTAATAAAAAAGGCTAACAGTAATTTGTACCACTAGTACGTTTTCCTTGGACACATTTTCGTGAGAAACTTGCAAGAAGTTTAACAGAAGAGGGTTTACCTGCTAAAGTGATTATTTTGTTAATAAAGAAACGCTAATAATAATGTATACAAACTAATATGTCTCTATTCTTCTTAATACGCAATTAGCCATTTTAATGGCGGTGTCTTCGACAGTTTTTCCGTGCACATTTTCGCAATGATGCATTGTATCTGCAGTCGCTAACAAAGCCACTAAATAAGTGCCTCCTTGTGTCGTTTGAAAATAATTTACAAGATATCTTTTAAAATTTTCTACCAAAATATTTCCATTTGCGTCAATAATATTTTCTTTTTTCCAAACGCAAACAAATATTTTCTTTAAATGTTCGTTATCTTCCGGAAATAAATATTGGTCGAAACTTTCCATTACTTCATTTTTGTTAAAGTTGAGTTCTGTTATGCATTCTTCTTCGTATTGACTGAATTTGGCGTCGTCCTAAATATTTTATTTTTTATAAACTGTTTGTAAAATGAATTGTTTACCTGAGCCAAACACGAAGAAAATAAAAACACAAACACTAATAAATAATTCATTTCTACACGTAACGTACAATGGAATAGATGCAATGATCTACTTAAATTTTAGATTTATCGAAATGAAGCTCAAAGGTTACTTTAACAGTAACAATAATACATAAATAAAATAAATTTAATACGTAATAGCCATAATAAGTTAGTTCGAACTAATTTGGTGTTTAGTTTTTAAATTGCCCTTTTTGAATAATTTACAATGATGGGACTTCGTCTCAAATATTTGTCTTCATTGATATGACAATTGTTCAAGTTCGAAGGTTTCCAAAATATTTTGATAAATTTGGTTCTGAGTCGCCATCTACAAATACAAAAAGCAGCTGTTGGAAACCGTTGTTGGCAACCAAAACAGTTACCTATTGGGAAATTTTATTAAATTTGAGCTGAGAAACGTATAGCTGAACCAAAATTTGAGATTTTTTTATTAAAAATATTTTTTACAGTTGTTTTTCAGCAATCGAATGCTAATTAAGCGACTTATAAATTAGATACTCAATAGATATGCAATAAAATTAATTTTTGACGCCTTTGCAAATGGAGAAAAGAGTAGTACAATTTAGAGCATCGCAGACGCAGACTACTCCTTCAGGAACATTTCTTATAGTTCTTAAACAAAAATATATCACGAAGCTTATAGAACTGCCAAGTTACACTGTTACACAATATACTAACATAACAGTCTTTCTAAAATAATTTAATATTGTTACATTCACTAACTACAACTCTGGTGCAAGTTCTTGTACGTATTTCGCGATACAATTCTTCAACCTAACAGCAGTTTTAAACTTATTTTCAGTTTGACTCGCCAGGCACGCCTGTTGTACCCTACCCAACGACGATCTTATCGTCTCATTATCACTTCTTCCGTCTAAAAATATTAATTGTAAAAAATTTTGAAGACCCGCATCGCTAATAATTCCATCATCGGCCATAATCGCCCTCTTTTTAAAAACACAAAATATGAATTCGCCGTAAGTAACGTTATCTTCTGGAGTGTTTGGTTCGTTTATAATGCCCTTCATTCGTCCACGTGGAAGATGTAATTCGGATGTACATCTTTCTTCTGGTTGGTATTTTGGTCGACATTCCACCTAATTGTTAGAGAGAAGGTCAAATTGTCGTAAGAATTAATTATTTGTGACTTACGTGTACGAAAATTAACAGAAATAGTGTGCATAATACAACGAGTTTCATTTTTATGAATACGGCAATGTGACTGTTTCGATTTGTACGGTTAAATGGTTAGTATTATTATGAATCGTACCTAATAGTAATAGTTCAAAATAGTTATTGTGGTCAAAGAGCAAATTGCAAATTCTAACTCTCACTAATTTATTTCAAACAAAAATTTAGACGGTTGATACTACACGCTGTACACGTTTTATTTTAACAATATTTTTATTGGATTAGTATATAGCGGCCAAATTTGTTTCTTACTAATTATTGCGTTAACAAATGTTTGTAAACTGGATGCTTAATCTGCTACGTTTACGATAAAAAGATTGGCAATAGTTAAAAAGCAGCTGAAAAATATTACTATCAATGCTTCCCCTACTACTACTCTACCCAGGTTTTCGTATGGCTGAGATGTCATTTTCTGCGTTTTGCCAAAATATTAATGATGTGCTGTATAGACTAATGGCAATGCTTGTAAAGTTCCCTACTGATGCTGTTTTAGTGTTTATTAATAAGAATTACGAATCAATATTAAAAATTGTTTCTAAATAAATTCATCGGGTACCTACTACGTGCTACTACCTACATCGCGTTTTTTAAATGAGCACTTGTTTTTTTGAATGAAATTATTCTTTTGATGTAATATAAGTCGACCGAGGCCGCCCCTGTTACACGCTCTTCCAATCTTTAATTCACAATACCGTGGAATACAAATTATTAATTTGTAACCTACATTTGGATATTTAAAATTCTATTCCGGGTAATTTTAATCCCTTTCTAATATGACGATTTATTTAAAATACAATTCCAACCCTCAAGTTACTATTTTCACATATAGACATACGGTAAAAAAGTGTTTGAACTTAAAAACAATATTTTTGCACTTAGAAAGGGAAAATATTTGGAAAAATCTAGATCAAAAGCTTGCCCGGCTTGTTGTATAAAAAATGCAGTTGTTTACAAAATTGAGCAAAATTATTTCTATTACGCAATGTCCAGAATAACTTGTAATCGTTATGTAGCTATACATATAGGAGCTAGCTAGTTATACATAATCGCAAATTTTATTCAAAACGTTCAGATAAACTTTGTTTTGAAGTTATAAATTGATCAAAGTTAAAGGTTGTAGAAAGGTCTCATGCAGAACTAATAATAAATCACAATCCTTTTCTAGGGTTTTCCAACAAGGATTTTGTTTTGAAACTTTAAATAATTAACATCAAATGTCCACTAAGACCACGCGCATACAGACGTTGATTCTTTTATCAAAATTGTCTATTACATTTTCGCATAATTGCGGCCCTATATCACTAATAACGCGTCGGATTTTGGCTTTCAAGGCTTCAATAGATTGTGGATTACCTGCATAGACTTAAACTTTCATTGAGCCCCACAAGAAATAGTCTAACAGCGTTTGATCACACGATCTAGGCAGCCATTGGACTGCTGAATTACGTAAAATGATTTGATCAGAAAATTTCGTTTGTAATAAATTAATTGTTTCAGTGGCTGTGTGGCATGTGTGGCGCCGTCCTGCTGAAACCACATATCACTCACATCTATATCATCCATAATAGACAAAAAAAATTATCAACATATCCCGATAACGCAATCCATTGACAGTAACATCGTTTCCAGCCTCATTTTCAATAAAATACGGTCCAATTACTCCTCCAGACCAAAAAGCGCATCAAACAGCAACCAGAGCGAAATGTAAAGGCTTATCTCAACAATCACTCTTGGATTTTCTCAAGTCTAAATACGGAAATTTTGCTAATTAACATAACCATTTAAATGAAAATGAGCTGGGTCGGAAAAGACGATTTTTTAAGAAAAACCGTCGTCTTGCTCAATGATGAAATTGGCGAATTGTCGACGAACAGCATGGTCGACTGGCTTTAATTTTCGCACTAACTGAACCTTGTAAGGTTTTAGAGTCAAATCTTTACGCAAAAATGTGGTGGTCTTGGATAGTTTCGATTGCTGAGAACGCCTTGGAATTCATAAATTTGGACCTTTCTCGACACTTTCACTTACAGCAGCAAAATTATTAGCAGATCGACCCGGACGAATGTTGGAATGTCATGTACCAAACCACTTGACTCAAATTTAACCATACAATTTTTAATAGAGGTTTCAGAAGGACGATGATTATAACGACCGAAAATATCCAAAATTTTGCCATATGTGGTTTTCACAGATCTACCATTTTCGCAGTAAATTGTAATTACTTTTAAGCGATTTTCGATTAAAATTATCAAGACATAATAAATGGTAGACCTCTACTTGACATAATATGTTAAAAAACCAAATGACAAAACTGTTGGTACCGTTTATGCACGGGATATGCGAAACACGTGCTGTGCACTGTCCAGCTCTTACGTCGACAAGCTGATCCGTATTGAGGGACTTTTAGCTCAAATGACCACATAATTTGCAAATTTTACTTTACACAGGGTGTTTACCAGAAAACGCAAGTTTTTGTATTGGGTAGTATACGGCAAGTAGTGGTAGATAGCAGTTGGGAGGGTCATACTGTGTGGAGGCTAGTTGGAAGTTTCAGTTACACTCAAGATGTGGAACTTTGAGCACCGCGCTTTTGTAATACGACGGTTTTACGCTAGCAATGAGTCCGTGATCCAGATCTAGCGAGAATTTTGCCGGTACTTCAATGTTACGCCGCGTGGGCCGATTCCGGATCGTAACACAATTTTGAGGTAGATGCATAATGTGAACACAACGGGATCCAACAAGCTTTCCCTGAAAAAGTTATCTCTCGTTTTAGAGATGTTCCTTGGCTCTTACGGTTCCCTGATCTGACGATCCCGGACTTCTTTCTTAGGTGTTTCTTGAAATCACGTTTTCACGCTAAAAAACTCAAGCCATTCCACGAGCAATGTTACAACATGCAATGCGTAATTTCAGGGAACGTCTGGAAACATGTGTTCAATTGGAAAGACGCAACCTACGCAATGTTATTTTCGCTAATTAACTTTTCTAAAGATTTTCTTAAAATTTCGAGTTTGTGGATTACATTGTTTAAAATAAATCAAGTTTTTGTTCAACATTTAAAACTTTGTGGCTTTTTTAAAACCATGCGGTTCCCAGTAAACACCCTGTATTTTATTTTATTTCATAAAAATAAATTATTAAGAGCTTCATCCTCCCTGGAAACGTACGTCCGAGCGTAGTGCATTAATTTGACCACCCCCAAAAATGTTATATTCGTAGTGAAATCGTGGATTACGGCACTTACTTCTCGTAACTTTTCTAAACCAAATAATATCGGAATTTTCAATTTTTTATTATTCCAATACATTTATGTAAAAAGTTGTTTACTATTAGCTTCAATAATTACAGTTCTATCTCATATATTATGTTTAATTGAGATAATTTAAATTTTGACCTTAGTTAACTTTGCTGATTTGATTTATCAATAAGTACACTATATATAAAACATACAAAGTGTAATTTTAAGCACATAGTTTTTGTAAATTAATCCAAAATGAAGGTCCTCTTAGTTGTTGGTGTAATTTTAGCAGCCTTCCAGGTTAGAATTTCTGCATTTTTATCTATTTATAACTGTACCTACTTATAACAAAACATTAATTTAGGTCGATGCCAAATCGATTGGACAAAATAGTGAAATGCCAAAAGTTTTATCCGATACAATTCAACAATCATTTTCGTGCGCCATGCAACTAGGGCCACAAGTGAGTTCCGTACCTAAAATAAAGGGAATCGAACAACTTCCCGAAGATAATGTAGCATTGAATCAATTGTGGGGTTGTATTTGGGAAAAGAAGGGAATAATTAATCGCGCTGCTGAAGTTAACGAAGATAATTTAGAACAATATTTAGTTGATTTGGCTTCCATTTTTGGAACAATTTCGAGTTCTGATGCAAATACTGCGCACGAAATGGTACAAGAATGTAAAGATGTGCAAGCAGGCGATTATGGATTAAGGGCTGTTAAAATACAAAACTGTATTAACAAATATATTGAAGAACATGGTAATACCGCTGAGACACTGTAAATTTGTAAATTAAACGTTGGCTTATGAAGTTGTTTTGCTAGCTACTAGCTAGGCAGATATCTGTATTTTTATTAGGCACTCACTTTTCATTTAATGACCACTAGTTTGTGATTCAAAACCCTTGGTCCTTCTATTTGTAAAATAAAAAAGTGCAGTCTCTAATAGTTAGTCAATGATACCTATAATAATTTCCTCCTTTCGTATACCTATTACTTTAAGATGATCAAAACAAACTTTCTTTTTATTTAATTTTTCGACGTTTTCGATTCCTTTGAACCCAAAAATGTAAAAAAGGGATTGAAAACTTTGTCTGCCTGTAATGCCTGAAAACTTAAATTACTAAAAACGGTTTTTCTGAACTTCAAGTGAATTTCATTGATAAAATAAGCGTTTAAACGAAATTGATACAGGGTAAGGGGAGTATTTTGGTAGCATTAAGCGCAATTGATAGATTTCTTTATTAACGTAAGAAGTAATTTTGATAGAAAACACAGGTTTCTAATTAAAACTTATACATTTTTTATTGATTTGTAAAGTATAATACAGTATATGGTTATGTATGGAATAGCATATCGGGTAAATGGCCTCCACGGCTTTGCTGGCTTTTTTGAAATTTATAATGACCGTTTTGCAGAAATATGACTAAACTTCGTTGATACAGCGCTGATACAGCATTTCAACGACGTTAATTCGGATAATATGGACGGCCAAAACGCGAAATTACACGACCAGGAAACCGTTCATGCAATAATTGAATTGTTTCTCCGGCTATATGGCATGTGACACCGTCTTGTGTGTGGATGTTGATTTTTTGAACAAAATCATCTTTAGCAATGATGCTTATATGCTTATGCTCATTTTGATGGCTTGGTTAATCGACAAAATTGGCGCACTTGGGGTTCAGAAACTGCACGAGTGATTGTTCAGAAACAAATGCATCTAAAACGTGTCATTTTTGGTGCGGAGTTTTGGCTGGAAACATCATCGGGGCCATTCTTCTTCGAAAATGCGGCTGGTCAGACAATAACAGTTAATGGTACTCACTATCGCGTCGTGGTAATTCTAGTTTTTTGTGCCCAAATTGCAAGACATGGAGTGGAAGCCATGTGGTTTCAACAAGACGGTGCTACATGCTATACAACCCGAGAAACAATTCAATTATTGCGTGAATCATTTCCTGGCCGTGTATTGAGTGTATCGTCATGTTTGGACTGTAAACTTCGTGCCAAATGTATCAGTCTGCACAGGAACCCAAATTTCATACTACGCCGTAACCAAGGTTACATAACAACCTGAAAACACGGATTGGGCGTCTTTTTTAGCCGCTTTCTCATTTGCTATTCTGCGCATCTAAGGTCGCTGAGATTTGTCAGGAAAGCTACTAATACCCTTCTTAATTTCTTAGGGTAAAATCAACTTGCGTGCATATAAATACCTAGGTAGGCACTCGGGAAACCAGCAAATCTTGCTCTTACTCCCCTTCAATGAAAAAAGCGGAAAAGGGCGTAAATTTTCTAACGAAGGGGTATATCTCATAAAATGCTATTTGCAGGCCAGCATTACTGTGTGTGTCACAGTAAGAAGAGAATACCTAGGTCATAATTAATGGTTTATTAGATTATTGTTGTTGTTACAAAGTACTTTTAACAAAAGTAACATAATTAATACAGGTCACGTGGTTTTCAAATGACATTATTCACAATAAGACGTTTTAACTAAGTACACGGATCAACGAAAGTGAACTCGTGCGGAGATAAGGGCCGGGTTCTACTCAAAAAGACAAAAATCAAACTTTTCTGCATGTTACAATGTCTTCTGCGTCAAATCGTATTTTTCATAAATATGAGAACTAACATAAAAATTGAAAACTGACACTCGTGAAGCTGCACGGAATTAATGTGGAAACCCAATCCATTTAAATATTTTGAAAGAAATTTATTAGTTCAGTAAAGTTTTATCAAACTTAATTAATTAAAATTATTGTTAAGACGCTTTAATCTATTTTATTGCTTATTATTAGACCTTGAAATATATCGAGAACCAAATTAATAATCTAGAGCTTTTTATCACAATCAGTCAGCGTAACCAAAATACACTTTTTAAAATTAAATTTCAGTAAATAAAACTAAAATAATTAGGTACGTATTAAGGCAAATTTATTTGAGTTAAATTAGTCCAACAAGTCAGTGTTAGCAACATAAGACCTGAGACAATTGCGCATTTTAATTGCTTGAATTCCCAAACGAGAATGTAATGGAGAGTTTTTACAATTTTCCACAGCCAAAGATGCGATACGATGCGCTTTAGATTCGGAATCTACAATATTTTTCCACAGAAGCTTAAGTCTCAATTCTGTCACTCTCGTTAGTTTATCGAATACGAATTGTCCTTCCGAATCGATCATTCCCATATCTTGCGAGTGGCATTCGAAAAATTTGATCATGTTTTCGTCGTCTTCGTCCATCAAAATTTGTTTATTTGCCTCAATTATGGCATCGCGATCGTGATGTAACTTTGTTATACACCTTTCGAAAGATTCGAGCATTTCGCTGGGAAAGTCTTGGGAGTAGCATGCCTAAAAAATATAAAAGAAAGTTATAATTTATTATTCACTATGTTACCAAAGTTTTTGAGTAAAAACTACATACTTGAACGAGCACGAATAGAATTGTAAAAATTGCAGCCTTCATGTTGCTGGCGGTGCTAATAACAATGTTGTATAAAAAATGGTATTGATTTTGCTTTTTTATATAGAAAGTATTGTCTTATCTTGAGTTTTTACACAAGTTAATTAATGAATATTATTACTAATAAAGATATTGACAAAAACAAGCACCTATTTTTACTCGTGAATTGAAAGAATAACAGAAAATTGTCTGAAGTAGATTATATCATTGTAAAGGGCGTTTCAAAAAGAGCGCAAGATTTAATTTTTTAATAAAACACATTACTTATTCCTTTATTCGAAAATTGCAAGTTTTTTAAGAATTTGAACGAGAGCGCAACACTGAAAGTTTCGGGAATAGGGTAAACGACGAGCAAGATTCTACAAAAAGTGTTTTATTGCTTTTCAAAATGTTCTTCTTTAAATTTGATACACTTTTCCCATCTCTCAAACTAGTTATTAAAACACTTATTCGCTTATTCCACTCGGAAGATGGGGGTGGTTTCGTAAGCTTCGACTGCTTCTTCCGACGATTGAAACCATTGATCATGCAATTTATTTTGGATTTTGGAACCGTAAAGAAGTCATTGGAACTTAAGTCAGAGCTGTAAGGAGGACCCTGACCCAATAATTCGATGTCATTGGCGTTCAAAAACTCAAGTCCTTTGATTCAGAATTATGCGTCGATTTTGATTATTTTTTCGGAGTTCGGTTATAATTTTGGGCAAAAAACTGTTGTATACCAATCAGTGTTAACTGTTCTACGATCCTGTAAACTAATAATTGCGACATGTTCTAATTTTGAGACAAACGAGCCAACCATTTTCTTAATTATGCTTCGAGAACGAATAATTTTTGTTGACTTCAGCTCATTTTCAAACGTCCAAACTCGCAATTGGTCTTTTTCAAGCTCATAAGAATAAATCCATGATTCGTCACCTGTTACAAATACAAACCATATAAATCATTGGATGTCCCTCCATTAAATTGTTCACGAATTATTTTGCAGCAAGTAACGCGAACTGATATATTTTTATCTGCTAATTAAAAATGTTTCGCACAGAAGGTTAAAGTGCATCACCTAGGGATTAATTTCTTGTTTTTCACACGTTGTTATGTTCAGTCTTTCAAAAGTTTCTTGTTACGCCTGAAATGTATCATAAATCATAATACTTATAACCACTGCTTTCTGCCACATTAGTTTTTGGTTGAACTTATAATAAATTGACTCAAGGTCTATAGAGCCAGGGAAAGAATCAGCAGGTTTTGACCCTTCATCCCGAAAATATCCTGAGGTTCAACAAAATGCAAAATAATTTAAAGTTTTAGTACTTTTCTGCATCTTGTCCCTACCCTCGGTAAAAAAAAGCTCCAGAAGAGTATTAAAATCATAATCAATCCATTACGACCTCTTGCGACCGATTCTTTAACTAATATTTACGTTACCTTTGCAAAGGTAACTTATTTTATCTGGATCACTGTACATTCTTTTATTAAATTAAATATTTACAACTAAGCATAGTTTTTAAGAGTAACGCGCCTAATAACGCAGGTTTTTAGTTTGAAAAAATATAGTGGGCTTTGACAATTAAGAAAAAACTATTTTCTATTTAGGTAAAGTGCCTTTTAGGTCAATAATATTATAATATTGCAAAATTGTATTTAAACAAATTGCTCAAAATATGAAACTATGACCTTATTTCAAAGAGATCGTAAATTAAGTTTTTTTAACTTCGAAGCAACCATTGATTAATTTTTATGTTGAACTCTTACACCCTCAGCCCTTACTTGGAAATCTCTAATGGCAACTCCTAATGTGTGTTACATCATTTTAGAGGACATCAAAAATGGGGAGTGCAAAATTAGGTTTGACCCCAGGCACAGTTTGCTCTTTGTCCTGCCCTGCTTGCAAAACCTCTCCCGAAATTTTTTCTAGCTACAGCCTTGCATTAGAAATAGTAATAGTGTACGAACGACAAAAGAATAATTAAAGCACTTGAGAAAAATATATCATTTATTAACTCATCATATATAATATTCAATTACTGATGTAATAATTGAGGATTCGAAATGAAAGATCTAATACAGTTACGATGTCTAATTGCAACAAGTCCCAATCGACCATCTTGTGGAGAATCCTTACAATGTTCAACTGCCGAAGTTGCAATGTGATGGGCTTTAGCATCTCCATCGGGGATGTTTTTCATCTGTATTTTAAGTCGGGCTTCGGTTATTTCTAAAATTTTTGAGGGTACAACAGTTCCTTGAGCATCCACAAGTCCTAAGTCTTTGGAGTAGCATTCAAAAAATTTAAGCATATCTTCATCATCTTCTGGCATCTGGACTTGCTTGCTTGCTTCAATTAGTACATTTCTGTCCAATTTTAAAGTATCGATGCATGTCTCAATAGACTGAATCATCTGCGGTGGAAAATCCTGACCGTAACATGCCTAAAAAGTTGAAAAGTTAGCAAACGTTTTATGCGGTTGCAGAAAAAATTAATCAGTGAAAATAAGGTGTAGAGCGATCCATATTGTGCTGTCTCAGTAGGACTGTTAAAGCATTTTACAAGCTGGTCTAAAATCCCAATGGCACCGCTTTCAAATTAATATGGCTCAATTGCCCACCTAATATAATAATAAATTAAAAATTCTTACTTGGATAACCACAAAAAGTAAAGCAAAAACTGTAGCCCTCATCTTAAGATACGGATTCTAAAGCTGACTGAAAATTCCTAATGATTTCGATTTTTATTTATATGTACTGTTTTGTACAATCTATCAATTTTTTAAGTGATTATACGGCTGATAATTGATAAGAACTTATTATGGTGACCGTATTCTTATGTACTTCAAATTTAGGTTTGTTGTTTAATTAACAAAAAATTATCTGAGAGAATAACAAAAATATGCATGTAATTTGAATTAATTAATTTCTAAAACTTTGATCTTAAACACAATTAAGTAAGAAGTCGTTTATAATAAATAATTCTGTTGTAAAAACAGAAGACGGAAACCATGCATGGGCGAGTTCCGAGTTGTGCTCGCTAGAAGATTCATCAAGGGCATAGAAAGCTTATAGGCTTAGGTATACCGACTAATCGCGTTCTACACTACAGGACTTTTTTGGCGACTTTTTTATTGAACTTTAACGCGCGCTCGCGCTTAAATCGTTTACCTGACAAAAAAGACTTAAGAAATATAGTTTGTAGGAAATTTAAAGTACTTTAGTTTTTTATAGAAGAACTTTTTTCATAAAATGCGTTGTTTTCAAGTTATAAGCTAAAAAACTATAACAGCGACAAAATCCAACCTTCTCGAGTACCGAGCATTTCCGTGTATTATTATTTTATCGTCTCTCGCTCGCTCTCTCTGTGTAATCCGTATATCAAACTTCAAAGGCGGCACATGGCGGAACTTAAAACGGTCTACTACAAAATATATAAGATCTACACAAAAAATGCAGATTTATGGTACCTATAAATTTTCATGCATCCTATATGATTTAGTTGTACCCCCCAAACCACTTTTACATATCAAACCTAAATTGTTCATTTGACGAAAAAAAGCTAATAGACAATTCGTAGGAAATTGAATGCACTTTATTTTTGCGTAGAAACACTATTCACCACAAGTGCGAATTTTTCGAGATATAAGCAATAAACAAAGAAAAATATTTTTTTTTAGTTTTGTCAAATTTTCCCTACTCTAGCGCCTAAGACGGTCGTCCGAAGAGAAAACCTTTCGAATATAGAGAATTTTATTTAGTTTACTTTTACATAGATGCACTTTTTTCAAAAAGCGTCGAGTTTTGAAGTTATAAGCAAAAAACTGAAAAAGAGCAAAAGCCTACCCTTCTGGAGTCGCCCCCAAGTTAATGCTACTTTTAAGAGGCAGGCGGAGGCATTTAAGAAAAATAATTTGTAGAAAATTGAATGTACTACCTACCTTAGTTTTGTATAGAAACAATTTTCTCTTAATGTGCGTAGTTTTTGAGCTATGGGCGATAAAATAATTTTTTGACCGAATTTGGAAGTTTTTTAATAAGTTCAACGCGCGCTAGCGCCTAAACCGTTTACCTGAGGAAAAAAACTTAAGAAATATTATTTGTAGAAAATTTAAAATACTTTATTTTTATGTATAGAAAAACTTGTCAGAAAGTGCGTAGTCTTTGCGTTATAAGCTAAAACACCGAACAAACCGAACAAAGAGTCAACATGCACCCTTTTCGAGCGGTCCTCAAGTTAATGTTGTCACTTTTAACAGGCAGACGGTCGGTTTTATTACTCATTTGCAATGTTCTTTCATCCAGTAACGCAAAAAAATTTTGTACTTTATGGTAAAAGTGTTTTTGTTGTCTCTCGAACTTGTTTTCCGTAAATGCGCCAACTGCTTGAACGGTCCTAAAGTCCTAAACATTTCCCCTGAAAAAGTCCAAGTAAGTAAATTGGTAAATGAAAATTTTTTGTATTTCTTGATTACGACTTTATGAGGGTTTTGGGTCTTAATATTATATTTTTAAGTGTTGAATTTAATTAAAGACT
Source organism: Malthinus flaveolus (assembly GCA_950108345.1). Lineage (NCBI taxonomy): Eukaryota > Metazoa > Arthropoda > Insecta > Coleoptera > Cantharidae > Malthinus > Malthinus flaveolus. The sequence goes on from OX467285.1 coordinate 68,168,632, forward strand.
TTTGTATATTTTGCGTCTATAAGATCGCTATTATAGCATCCATTTGCGTGTGGTAATGAGATTTAGCGTGCTGTAATAATTTTGGTAAAATTTGATGTTCGAAGTTGGTAGTAATATTTAATTTGACATATTTTGTCAAATCGAGGAAAGAGAAAACGACAATTTTTGTAATTAACATGTTCTATTTTTTAACATAATAATTAAAATTGATTAATTAACGACCAATTCAAACTACAAAACAATTTATTTGAATTTTAATTTACGAAATGTCACTTTACAATTAGTACTGCCAACCAGCCAACCATCACAAAAATCCCTAAATTTTTATATTTTGATTTTTTTCTTTGAAAATGGACTTTAAAAGGCGCAAAATAGAAAAAATTGTATAAAGAACTCATTTCATAAGTCATTATAGCGATTATAACACTCCTCCATTAAAACGCTCCTGGCTACGCCAGTCGCATTTTAAACTTGGAGTCGTGCTATAATACGTGACTTATGAAATTCGTTCTTTAATATACTATTTCGACTCATTCATTTTTCATTTTTAAACCTCATTGCGAGTACCTATAATACCGTTTACTTCGGCAATTCCTTGCGAATTGTACTGCTTTCGGCCGGTTCATTGCGATGGACCGTGAGTACCTGGTTTAGTTAATTTTTTCTGTTGCTTGTTACGTTTGTTTGTTCGTTGTAATTTAATTGTTGTTACCCTTTGTTACTTATATCATTATTACCCTTGTATTTGCATTTCTTTCGTTTTATTCATTATCAGCCTGATAGTGTACTCGGTACTTTTGACTGGCGACACTAAAGGGCGCACATTTTGGTCCTTTACAATTTTTTCAACAATTTATAAATATACCGGACGTTGTAGTTTGCTAATTTCCCATGTTTTTTTTAAATCTAAACAGTACCTATTAAATATTAGAAATTAACAGAATACATGTGCAAATTGAAAATTATCAATTATTTTAATTACAAAAAATGTCATAATAAGTTTATAAAATTTTGACAAAAAAATCGTAACTCAGGTCCTGGAAACATTATCTAACAAACTGAAAACACTTTTGATTAAGTATTTCGTGATCTATAACATACAAAAATAGAAAAAACGAGAAGACCGGGTTTTGAGAAATGCATTTTTTGAAATTTTTGGATTCAAGAGAACTACGACAGAGAAATTAAATTACAAACAGTCAATTTTATTTCCGATCATGATCTTCAAAAATAGCTTTTGCCTCTATATTATATCTTTCATCTTTTGTCTGCTTTTGTAGATTATAATTTTTCTACAAAGTAGAGACGTAAAATTGCAGTTTTCCGCGAATTTTTAAAATAAATAGCTTGATTATTGAGAAAATAATATATCAATATTCACTGGTACGAATTAGAGATTACCCAACTATAACCTATTGCCCTTGTACTTAGATAAATTTTAATATAAAGATTAAATCGAACAAATTCGTTCTAAAGTTTATGTAATACACCATCATGCAAACCATCGCTATTTTGTGCTTAATATGTGCCATATTTCAGGTAAAATAAATTTTAAACTTTTTTCAAAGTAGTTTATCGAGACAGAAACTTGACAAACCTATTTTAGGTAAATGGCCGCGTTATTGAGAGCACCACCGAACTCACAAGTGAAGAGACAACGTGCGTGACTGAACTCAGTTTAGACAAATCGAAAATTCAAGCTCAAAATAGTTTAGACTTAGCACCTGAAAATGACGAACAGTTTGGTAAATTCTTGAGTTGTTATTACAAAAAGATGGGTTGGCAAGAAAGCGATGGAAAAATGAATTATGATCAGTTAAACACGGCTTTATTGGACGCCGCTATAAGTGAAATTGAAAATGAAGATGCAATGGTTAAAATGATGGTTAGATATATGATGCAATCGGTATTTACCGAATGCGAAGAAAAGGCTTCAAACACAAATACGCCAGAAGTTACTGTTGTTAAATTGCAAAATTGTATAGTAAATGGCTTGAATTCGATGATCGCCGAAAATTAACGTTTACTCCGTGCGTTTTTGTAAACTAATTAGGCGTGTTACTCTTTAAAAATATGATTAGTTGTAAATATTTAATTTAATAAAAAACGTATATTGAAGTATAGGGAGACAACTCCTTTTTCGTGCTGGTAACTTCCACCACTCACAGCTCACAGAGAGGTTCATTAAAATCAATTGAAGAATGAAATCGAAGGAGATGATTCATTATTGTAACTCTCTACTTGTGGTAAAGTCACCAGCATCAAGACGGAACAGTCTCTCTATAGATAGAAGAAGTTGCTTTTGCAATGGCAATTTAAATATTAATTAAAGAATTAGCCGTAAGAGGTCGTGTTGAATACTAGCTGAAATTTTCTCTGCTTTAATAATACCGATTGATTCTAAATATGAAAATATGATCAACAAAACTACAATTTATGGGGTTTTGATGGCTGTTCAGGCACTCACATATACAGGGTGTTTTAGACACAATTATAAATAACATTTGAAGGAAAGACTTTATAGAGTAATATCTGAAGAACTACCCTAAGCCCTAAGATAATTTTCTTGAGGTTTACGATTAATCCATTCTAAACATTTCCTTGTTTTTGAGATATAAATATTTGATTATTGTAAAACCCTATAATAAAATTATTATCACTCAGGTTTGTTCTTTAATAGTCGTACAAAAGTTGTATGACATCTAACAGTATATTAGGCAAATGTACAGGATGAACCATTTAGGTACAGCAGATAGTAAACTGATTTTTGTCAAATAGAATGAAATGCATTATACGTATAGTTTTGGTTATAGTTGCGTCTGTACGGTAAATTATACGGCTATTGCTGAACCAAAGATTTCCTTTGGTAGGATTGGTCCTTAAGGCCCAATGATGGTTTTAAGAAGTGGAGCCACCGCGATTTTTGATGTTAGTTTTTTGAGGTTTTGGTAGCCCTGCTCTGGAGGAAAATAGGGTCTCAATAATATGTATAGATGCATTAATTATGCTATACTATTCCAAGGATTTTTATAAATATCTCCTATAAATTTTAGCTGGAAGCTTTTTTTCTCAGACAAGCGGTTTAGGCGTTAGAGGTGCGTTAAAGTTTTCCAAAAATTCCAAAATCTTTGAAACTACACATTTTAAGGAAATTTCGTCTTTTTTACAGTAAACTACATCAACGTGTCTACAAATTATATCTGGAAGGTTTTTACCTCAGACCCGCGGTTTAGGCGCTAGAGCGTGTTAAAGTTTATCAAAAATTCCCAAATTGGACATATACTGTTCTCTCAGTTTTCGCTTATAACTTCAAAACTACACACATTTGAAGAAAATTGATGCCTTATAAAAGCAAACTACATCAAATTTCCTACAAATTATATTTAGAAGGTTTTCATCTCAGACCCGCGGTTTAGGCGCTAGAGCGTGTTAAAGTTTAACAAAAATTCCAAAATTGGACATAAACTGTTTTCTCAGTTTTCGCTTATAACTTCAAAACTACACACATTTAAAGAAAATTGATGCCTTATAAAAGCAAACTACATCAAATTTCCTACAAATTATATCTGGCAGATTTTTATCCCAGACCCGCGGTTTAGGCGTTAGAGCGCGTTAAAGTTTAAAAAAAATTCCAAATTCTGCCCAAAAACCTGTTTTATCGATTATAGTTGCATCTGTACGCTAAATTATACGGTTATTGCTGAACCAAAGATTTCCTTTGGTAGGATTGGTCCTTAAGGCCCAAGGATGGACTTAAGAAGTGATGGAGCCGGTCATAAAAGATTTTTTTAATTTTTTGATTGACAAATACAACACTTCGACCAATCGATACTGCTGGACTCTCCGGTTAGGGACTGTGAGTCAGCAACCACTAGCAATTTTTCTCGTTTTGCCATTTAAAAAAAAGACAAGTTAAGTAGTTGCGCGCGAGAGTCGCGACTTGCGTCAACCGATTGAGGGCAAACGAGCGCGGGTTCACGCAGCAAGCTACTTCGCGCGACTGGCAAACGAGCAAACGTGGGCCGCGGGGTGAGGTATGAGGCGAGTAAGGGGGGAGATAAAATGATACCAAACTCGACTATATACCTAAACCCTACGTAGTTATTAATCTTTGTTAAGGTTAAAAACTTCCCCCCTCCCACCTGCATGAAAAATTCGGGTGGCTCCACTTCTTAAATCCATCCTTAGGCCCTAAGGACCAATCCTACTAAAGGAAATCTTTGGTTCAATAAAAGCCGTATTCTTAGTTTTTTTGTATTGTACAACCGCAACTATTAGTAGCTAAAACCGGATGTGATTATATCGGTCTAATATCTTCCCACAAGTTTACCCTAAAGCGTTGTAAGGTATTTTTACAGACAGCCTGTATAAAAATACATTTTAATGTTTGATAAGTAACTTAAAACATTGATTAACAATGCTTAAAATAATACATTTCCTTCAAAATAGTAAGATATTTGGTAAAAGCTATTTCTTAGTCGTTACATGTATTCCTATTATATTATTTTTCTGATGAATGTCGCCGATACTCCGATACACATTATCACATTAACATTATACTTTTCCGATTAATATTTATTTGATGGGCATAAAATCACCTTCTACGTTTTAGGATACCATATATCCATATATCATCCTCATTTTCTTTGTTTTGGGGGATTGTAATAAAATTTTTGAAAATTTATTTTAATTGTTAGCATTTATTATGTTCTAATTTCTGGGCTTCGCAAGCCCATAGCGTGTAAATACGAAGGATTTGAGAATAAAAATTAATATAAATTATTTAATAAAATTATAACGCAATATTGTTTTGAAATGCGGTAAGAAAAGCACCAAGTGAGCATAAATATCTAAAAGGAAATTTAAAAAGAAAAGTGCCGAATCGAAAATTACACGAAGAGTTTAATCGGTCAGGCTCATGGTGTGCAAACTAATTTGAAAATTTAATTTATGGTTTTTCCGTACAAAGTACCTAGGTTAAAGCAATGGGTGCGTTTAGCAGACAAAGCTGCTAAAAACTGTGGATTGTTATGATTGTTCGCGACGGATTGCCTAATTCGGCGCAATTGGGGCAGAGTGTCAGACTGCTGCAGATAGAAACTTAGATAATCTAAATTGGACTGTAATAGTGCAATAAAACTCTAGGAAGTCTTGCAGGAGTCGCTTGCATTACTGTAAATCTGCACTGCAAGACACAAGAGTTTTTTGGCACTTACAGTCCAGTTTTACATTATTTAAGTTTATATCTGACATCCTGCTCAACTTTGCCGAATTTTTAATTTCGTTCGCTGTCCGCGACGGACTGCCGAATTTGGCATAGCTGGACACACCGATGTCAAATAGAAACTTGAATAACGTAATACTTGACTGTATAAGTGCCAGAAAACTCTAGAAAGTCGCTTCCAATACTCATTTACAGTATTGCAAGCGACTTCTGCAGGACTTTCTAGAGTTTTCTCGCCCTTAAGTCTAGTTTTACATTATTTAAGTTGTTGTCTGACAGTCTGTTCAGTTGAGCCGAATTTGGCAGTCTTCCGCGGACAAGTTCCTAACAATCCACAGCTTAAAGTAATCGGTCAACTGTGCTGAGTACGCCGACGTTCAGCTGCTTACAATCCGCTAAATCGTATGCTGAGAGTCAGCATAACAGCACTCTGTCAACTGACAATTATAATTCATAGTATGCTGACTCTCAGCATACGGTTTAGCGGATTGTAAGGAGCCGAACGTGAGCCTACACCATCATGTTAACTCAAACTATCTCTGCTCAACGCCACCCATTAGTATATTAAAACATATTTAGTGAAACTCAATTAATTATACAGTAATTCTCCCTAGAAAACAATTGCAGATGTTGCAATTCAAAAAAGGTTTGAACTACGCGCTACGCGAGACTCGTACTTAAAAAGTGGCCTCTTCTCGTATGTGCAGCTTACGAGCTTACATCATCTTACATGGCATATTCTTATTGATATTACTACCGATTATTGGATTGGATCGGAAAAGCAGTTCGATTAAAAAATGACTCTTAACAACCATTCGCTAAATTTAGAAGTTTGAAGTTGGTGATCGGAATATGAAAATTGCTTTTGATATGCGGTTTTTTCCTACTCAATTAATTGAGTAAATTTGTAATAACAAAGTTTAGTATTTTAAATTAAGCAAGTGATTAGAAGTCACTTGACTATTGCAACAATATTAACCTTTTCGCCTCTATTGATTGATAAAAAACCTATTATTGATATAACATAGCCATCACATGCCGAGTACTACACGTCAACAGTCTTGTACAAAATGAAGTCTACTGCGTTGTTTCTTTTTGTGGTTACTGCCCAGGTAAATATTTGATAAATAGATATTTTGTAACATTGATTTTGACTCAATCACGGGAAATGTGTATTTAACTGAAATCTATAAAGCTAAATGCATTATTTTATTGTACATTCGTATTGTCCTTTAGCAACACTGCTCACGTGCACACTGCACACTAAGTGGTATGCCACACATTGCAGATTTTCGGGTCCGGAAATACGCAGCCGATCTACCGCAACAACGAATAGCGTTGTTTTCAATGCAAATGGTCCGCACACGCTAAAACGTTTTAGTATGATGGACGACTGCATTTAAAATAATGTGCTTCGTTGTTGCGGTAGACCGGTTGCGTATTTTATACGGACCCAAAAATCTACGACGTGCGGCCTTGCGGCCTACTACCAAAACAAAGAAATTAAAAACGGCAAATCTCGGAATTTATATTGTAAGGCCAAATTTACTAATTTTAGATCGGCATCAAACTCACAACAGCAGATCCCATCAACCCTGCAGTGTTTTTCCCCCAAGAAGATGCCTGCATAAACGAACTACAATTGGATAAAACTAAAATACTCGAAGAAAACGAAAATGAAATTGCTCCAGAAGGCGATCCAGATTTCAAAACCTTCTTATCGTGCTATTGGAAAAAAATGAAGTGGATGGAACTCAACGGAACGTTAAATATCGAAAAACTTAAAGAGTCGGTCACAAATGCAGCCCTCGCCGAAGTCGACGATGCCGATGTATCTACGAAAATTATGATTAAATTGATGGTTCAACATGCTTTCAAAAAGTGCCATACTTTGACACAGCCCGTCTTAGATACTCCTGATGAGATTGCAGTAAAAGTACAGAATTGCATTGTGCAAACTTTGAACGGGATAATTGATAGTTAGAGATAACGTGGTGGTTGGGGGACAGAAGTCGATGTAATGCACCTTGCACCTCTAAAATAATTTTTATTCTATGTTCCTTCTTATACCTAAGCTTCTAAACGTTTAAATAAAAATATAACTGTAAACTTATTGTGAAGCATTCTAATACTCTGTTTTTGCATTATATGCCCGAATTTGTATTGTGTTTTTGTCATAGAAAGCGCCGTTTGGTGGAATGAATACCAGGTTAACCAAAAATAGGTTCGTTCCACTCTCTGTTTTATCTTTTGAAAGCTGCTCTTATTAGGACTTTATTTAGTTTGTATACAGGGTGTAAATACTAAGTGGGTACACCCAAAAATGGCAGTTACAACTCATCGAAATAAACAACTTTGGTTGGTACCAATTTTTTATTTTGAGCTCCAGTTTGTAGTTATTCAACTTCTTAGATTTTTCTAACAATCGCCATAATTTCTTTATTTTAAGGATCCTTGAGAAAAATCAAAGGTTTTCCAAATTATTTTTTGATTCTCTAAAATATTTGTATTTACTGATATTTTGAGTTTTTTAAATAATAAAATGGCGTCCAATCAAAAATTTCTAACGCAGATATTTGGAAAACTATTTCATGGATTTTTGAAAACAATAATTTTGTATAATCCTTATGGTATCTACTACAACCATTTGTCCAAACATAAGGCTCGAATCTTGACTTCCGCAGAAAATATGAAAGGAAAGCAGGCGGCCCAAGGTTTTCACTAGCATTAAAACGCTCTACAGGGCTTGCATTACAACGAATCGTGGGCGTTTTGAAAATTCAAGTATTTCGTAGTTACTTATTTAATTTAATCGTGAGTTTGTTTCATTTTTCAAGTTTTTGTTTTTTAAGTTTTTCAGTGATGTACTTCTGCGCAATTATATTTAAACATTTTTTAGGCGTAGACGAAAATAATGTTTTACACAAATGTTGTAGTAGATACTAAAAAGATTTTGTAAATGTATTGTTTTCAAAAATTCATGGAATAGTTATCAAAATATCTTTGTTTGAAATTTTTGATTAACCGCCATTTTGTTACCGCAAAAATTTTGAAATAGTTGTAAATACAAATGGTTTAGAAAATCAAAAGATAATTCTCAAATCCTTTGATTTTTCTCAATGGTCCTTAAAATAAGGAAGTTACGACGATTATTAGAAAAATTTAAGAAGTTGAATAACTACGAACTGGAACTCCAAATAAAAAATTGGTACCAGTTGTTTATTTCGATGAGTTGTAACTGCCATTTTCGGGTGCACCCACTTAGTATTTGATGTGTACCCACTTAGATGTCTTATACATCCAAACATTTAAAAGAACATTTTTCAGGCACATGTGTTTAAGCCGTTACTAAAGTCCCCTCCACACGACCTGATTTGGTCAGGCGGTCGGGCCGATTTGGTCAGATCAGGTAGAATATCAGGTCGTGTGTAGGCTTGTCGTCTGACATTTATTGTGTCGGGTCGTCGGGTGTTGTCAGATGGCCCGTCCACCTGACTACCCAACCGCCTGACCAAATCAGGTCGTGTGGAGCGTTGTCAGACGATTTAGCGTGTAAGCCACACCTGATTTTGTCGGGCCGACAAAATCAGGCCGGTCGTCAGTCAGGTCGTGTGTAGGGGACTTAAGATTAGAATGGCATTGGCATCAAAAAGCGCATATAGTTCAAAAACACTGAGCGTATAAAAGTTAAAGAATACGGGTCATGAAGGTCTATCGTAGAGTCACTCACTGACTGACTCTCTGATAACCTGACTCGCATTTAAGGACAATTAAAACGACGGTTTGTTTTTGAATTAAAAGTAGTAAATTTTGTAAAAACTTTGTACTCGCCGTTATGTGTAGAGGCGCGTAAGCAATTACTAGGTTGTAAAATAGCACTTAAGATCAGGGACAAGTTTCTTACTATCAGGGTAAACTATTCCTATTAACCCAGTCAATTATGATAAGTTTAGGGGAAAAACCCAAGAGGTTTTAAAATTGGTATGGTTGATCGTTAGAACTTACAGTAGAACATCCTAGAAGTCCTGGAGAGACGAGCGGAGCGAGGGGGAACTGTTTAAAGGTGACTTTCTCATTTTTGCAAATAACTCGCCTCTTATAGATTGTACGTTACGAAGGTTTTTATGGAAGTTATAGAAAACACTATTAGCTACAAGATTGAATATATGCATTTTTTCCATAAGTTTAACAGTTTTCGAGATATAGCGCGGAGAAGGAGTACGGTAAATTCGTTTACGAGATGACTCTATACAAACTGCTCCACCCACTCGCCCCCGGCCCCCCATGACTTGTATGTTATGTTCTTTTTCTTTCTAAATCGTGATTTTCATAGATTTATATATGACTTTTGTAAACGAAATATTTCTTACATTTGAAGTGCCGAACAACGGATCTCTTCGAATAATGCGTTTGGAAACATTACTGTAGATCAGTAAATCCAATAAAAGGAGTTTTATAAACGCTTTTAAATTTGAGCGAGGGAGAATTTTCTCTTACGTGACTAAATTTTACTATTTCTTTACATAACACATAACATAAATACAAACAAGAAGAATAATTGGCGCATACACAAACTAATGAACTACAGGTAAAAATGTTAAAATTGAAGATGTTTTACAAATATCGTTACACTATAGTGGTAAATTTATGAAGATTACGTACGACGCAGTTCTGTATTTTAGCAACTCTAGTTGCAATATTATTTTCCACAATTTGCCGACATTCGGCCATCACCGTTTTAGCGTACATTTTACTCAAATTAATTCCAGGGCCAGTATCGCCGACAAATTTTCCTACTGCCTCCCCTACAACTTGCTCTATAATCGAATAATTAAAGTCGTTAGTTTTACTTATAAACAACCGTTGTCTCCATATACAATATAAATAATTATTAAATATATTGTTATTCTCTGTCATTATATTTCTTTCCGTAAGTAGTTCTTTTAAAGGAAAATCACTTAATACGTTGACAATTTCCAATTGATTGTACACGCGAATATCGTAATATTTAGTACTTCTATTTATACAGTCATCGTTGTTAGAATTAGGCATTCTGATACTTTCAATGGCCAACTCGTTTCCCACATTTTGCGAATAAACCTAAAATAAAACTGTTTTCCACAAAGCACAAACAATTTGGAAATGACGCTTACCCGACAGCAAATTAAACTAATTAGGAAGTATAATTTTTGCATAGTGAAACTGCTTTTTTCTTATTATAATGCACTGTTTGTTTTAGTTATTTAAATTTACTTAAATAAATCTAAAAACATTTTCATAAATAAGGTCAAAAGGCTAGCGATAATTTTGTTTATGGCAATTCCGACAAAAGAACACACCAAATTGAACGTCTGCAACACTTTATTCGTGAAAAACTCTATGTTAAATGAAATAAAATAAAAAATACAGTTTGAACCAGTTATTGTTGTCCAAGTTTGTTGAGTTCGTTAGCGATACAATTTCTAATTTTAATTGCAGTAATTTCCGTCGACTTTTGACATTCGGCTACAATATTAGTCGACGTCCTTTCTGCAAAATTAAGCGACTGCGTGTCGCTTCCAAGTGCTTGTGTGATGCCCTGTGCGATGAAAGCTTTAATTTTTTCGTAATTGATGCTTCCATCTTCTTCTTGACGTCCAGTTTTTTTCCAGTAACAACTGATGAATTTATTATATTCGGGGTTATCTTCGGGACACACTGCTTTACTATTCAAGCCAACAAATTCGTTACGTTTTTCGAGCAATTTCAATTCTGCCAAGCACGCGTCCTGAAGAGGACTCAATGTGTTTTCATTTTGGCCATCGTCTCGATTTACTGGTTGACTCGAAATCTACAAGCATCATCTAATAATTTTTGGCTAAAATGTAAAATAAATTACGATATACTTACTTGAAAAATTGTAAACACAAAGGCGAGCACTGCAATGGCGATTTTCATCTTGGCTTGGAAATTTTACAAATGAATATTGTTGTTGATCTTCAACTCATCCAACAGTATTGGTAACCGGTTTTAAACAAGAAGATTGGGTATTTTCGTAAATTCTTATTAATTCTACGTTTTTGTGGGCATATACTTAGATGTTAGTCACTTGGACACACACGCGAAAAATTAATTATTACAATCTCTTGTTGATAATACTAACTAACTGATAATTTAATTATTAAAAAGTTGTTTTTGATTAGTTTCCAACGGTACTAAAATATAAAGTACCAGGGACATTTAATTAATAATAATTGTTAACCGGCCACTTAAATTCTTTCCTTCTAAGAATTTTATGTCTTGCCGAAAAACCGTAAACCGTAGTAACTTTTAATAATTTTGTTGTTGGATTTTTCCTTTACGTCATTTATTATACGAACTGTGTTAACATAAATCCATAACAAAGATCAGATATTGCAAGATCTCTCTTTTTTAGTCTTAAGTGGAGTGGTGTATTTCTCATCTTTCTAATCGAGAGTTTTCAGGAACACGAAGTCAAAAATTGAGTAGTTTTTGAGTTCTTGTACTTTCGAATAAGCATGTGGAATCATTCAAAAACTGCTCGATCCATAGACATCTAATAGCTGGACCTAATTCGGAATAACGGAGAGGATCGAAATTCCTCTTTTATGTTTGTAAGGAACGATTTTGCGAAGGAGAACTATTAACTGTCGTGGAAACTTGCAGCATAGCTAATATTAACTATTATACAATCTAACCGGTGTTTCCAATTTCTCAATCGTTATGTTTGATTTGAATAAATTGTAATATCACAGTTGAATAGTTTTGCCTATCGCAATTTCCTGATTTTTAACTAAAAAAACTGTTTCATTCTTTCTAATCGGAAGTTGGTGGAAATTATGTAAAAGTTTTAAAATTGACTGCTATAGTATTTCTTGTCAATTTTTTTCTTGCCATATTTCTTACTGTTTGCGAAGGTGACTAGATACCCCCTGACGAACGAAAATCCCATTAACCCGAAAACAGTCTTGCGATAACGTCTTTTGACAACCTAGAACTGACCCAACATATCGATATCTCTACCCACCTTTTGAATTTATCATTTAAATAGTTTTTGACCTGCTCTGGTATGGCTTTGTCCCCTAGCTGCCTCTACTCGCTATAACAGCTCTACTCATTATATCTGAGCTTATTATATTTTGGCGATAATGATTGTAGTAATTCGTAGATTTTGTTCCAGTAGTTCTTGGCTAATTCGAGTAAGTACCAAATACTCCAATTGGCATCTGAGAAGGGCACACTTTGAATACTAAACTACAAAAGGATACGACGCGACGGGTTCAAAACATGTAACAACTTTTCTACAACGTTTCTAGTTTGATAAGAATACGTTAATGATAACTGTGCCTTTTTAATTGTTTTTGATTCCGTACCTAGGGGTTGAAAATCCACCCTTCTAATTAATATATCGTAATTTGCTTCTGGCAGTTTATTTGGACCATGAAGTAGCATCCATGTTTCTAGTTTGATAAGAATACGTTAATGTTAACTATGCCTTTTTAATTGTTTTCGATTCCGTACCTAGGGGTTGAAAATCCACCCTTCTAATTAATATGTCAGAATATGCTTTGAGCAAAAAGATTTTACCAAAAATATCAATTCCGATCAATTCATCGATTAATCACCCAAGCCTAAGTGGCGGACGGTTTAGAAAATGGGATTTTTATAAATCATTAAAGTCTTGTCTGGGATTGTAAGTATTTTAATTTTTGCAAGTGGGAAACTCTTAACTTAAACATGTGCTTTTAGATACAAAGACATTCTGTAAATCAAATGCGGCCTCGAAGCTATGTATGCGAAAACTGTTCTCGTTATGGACCTATTTAACAGTTCTGCTGACTAATGTTTGGATGTGTGGGTAAAGTCGGTAAAGTTGAGCTAAAAATTCGGGCAATAGTTTAATTAGTGAATTTAGAACCTGGCCCTGGTGGTCAAAATTTATTTTTGGATAATTATAATTTTTTATGGAAAGGTGGTGTGGGAAAATATAAGTAAATGAAGAATTTTAAACTCATAAAAAATCTCGAATTACTCGAATAACCAATAAGTTGCGTCAACCGTAAATACAGAGTTGTACGATGGGTTGCATATGTAAACGATTTAGAACTGATTTTATCGTCGAGTAAAAAGCATGGTTACCACTACCACTTCCATTTGAAACAAATGTCAACGACATACGACATTTGTGTTTGCGATTTCTAACCTTAGATTTTATTTTGAAAACTTCCTGACTTCCAGCTCGTTAACAAATTGCATACTGGATACTTACAAATACCGACAATTAAAAGGAACCTCATAAAGGTAGGTGACGTTATAACCGTACTTCTGTTCATTTCTTTGTTATCAATTTGCGTGTTTTATAATTGGACGAACAGCAGTTTGAGTACATGAACGTGAAAGTTGCGTTGTAGTTGGAACAAATGTGCACACGTTTTAATGTGCTTCATGCACCGAATTGCGAGGTAGTGCATATAGATTGTGTTTGAGCAGATTCAAGCTTGTTCGACTAGGCGGTTCCCTATCCCGACCAAAGATTGCAATTGTGAAACACGCCAATTATCACCCGTTGTAACCGAAACTAATTGTTGGGCGGCTCCTGAAGTTCTCATAATTTCAGCAGTTATAGTTATAAACGTTTATCGTGTTTTGAAAATTGTTTGTTATAAGTGAAGTAATTCCACTGGTTGGCAATGGAAATTATTATTCTTTATTGCTTTCTGTATTCTAATCCAATAATGCATAATATACAAGCTATAGCATACTACGTGTTCCACCGTAAATATTTTGTATCGGGAATTACCCTATTTTCGTTACGTAGTTCGTTATAACAGGAAACTAACGCTCTACTTTACGGAAAATTTGGTTTGCTTTGTCCGAAAATTGGTTAAAAGCCGATAGGAAGGTAGGAAGTAAAAAAATGGATTTGGCTTACGGGAAATTTTCGTTGCTTGAAATTAGTACGTTATAGTCGAGAGTTCATTACTAACGGGTTCGCTATAACCGAACTCTACTGTATTTAAATTTTAATGTAAATTAGTTGGGACTGTTTCTTTGTTCAAAATCGAAAAAAAATATGTCTTGCACGGGACTACTGAGACCACCCTATTATTAGTCAGCGATTACTAAAGGGACAGTTTCACACTTTATTCGAGGATCTACTTTTCCACTCCAATAAATCTCCATAATAACTAATTTTAATAGACAAATATGAAAGAATTTTCTGCATTTCATACAACAGAAAGTGAAGCAATGAAAAGGAAAATCACGTGCACAACGACAATTTTGTAGTTCATGTGCGCGCCCCTACTTAATTTCGTTATTCACATCTAGCCACCGCCTAGTTACAGACAATCAGGTCGGTTGATAGTAGGTGGAAAAATGGAACACGTTACATCTTTTATGTAGGCTCGTCATTCGTCATTTCAATCTTGTCGGTCACCGACTATCTGTCGTGTGCGGTAGCCCTAATACGTAGGCAATACTTCTACAAGTTAATTGTCTGTGAATTTTAAAAAATTTAATTTACTCTCTCGTTATTACTTATATTTATGCTATTATTTGTTTTTAGGTAGTGAAATGGTATCCGAAGAGCAGTTTGGCAAAGGTTGGGTTTCAGTACCACGAAGGAATCATTGCAGAAATTGATTGTATAAGTTGGTTTGGGCATCTGGGGGGAACACAATTCTAGTACACTAACACGAGACGATGGCATGAAAAAATATAACAATGTACTAGCACTTTGTTAAAGAAAATTGAATGTTGACAAAAGGTAATTTCCCACATTTTGTTATTGTTAGGGCTTTAGCCTGGTAGTTGTCTACTTATGTTATTCAAAATATAGTTAGTAGAAATATGAAGTATGTAGGTATGTACATTTGGACATATTTTCATTTTTACAAGTGGGAAACCTATAATTTAGTAGTTTTGTGTTTTTAGATACCAGTGAATACAAGGACATAATGGAAATCGATTATGGCCTGGAAAAAGATCGAGAACTGGATTTGTAATAGGACCTACTTAACTGATCTACCGTCTAAATCGCTTTTGAGCAGATGTAATGCTTCAAGATTTTTGAACAGTGGATATTGTCTCCAGAGAAAACCTCAAGTTTTTGAATGTTAGGGTTAAGTCGAGCTATTAATCCTTGGAGAATTAATTTCATTTATGAATTGAGATTTGACACTAAAATTATTTGTATTTTTTGATAGTATAATAACTTACGGTATTTACAACGAACGAACGACAGGTCACACGATCAAAATTTTAATTGAAACGGAAGTTATTAAAGTGTCTGTAATAACCATTTTATTGTAAATTAATCCGGACTGTTTTTTTGTTAAATTTATTAGTCTTGGACTGTTGCGTTGATTTTATTTTAAAATAAATGAAAAGGATAAAAATCTACTCTTGGGGTGCGAACATCTAATCTGTGTGTAGTAATAAGAGCACTAATGAAAGATTTTGTAACAACAGCAAAGAATTGCCTAATTGTCCTTTGTCTTAATTAGGGAGGGCTGGTCAACCAAGGGTGTGAAGCATTAAAAGTTTTACAGAGAAGGAAGAAAAGTCTCGCAGAAGAGACGCCTCTCTCAGTTTATTGGTTGAAAGGATTTTAATTTTAAAAAACATCTCCGCATATTTTTATTTCTTTAATGTGATCACAATTCACCGTTCGGAGTTCAAAAACGAAAACAACTAAGTTCTTGTTACTCAAGTACATAAAAATTGCATCTTGTTTTGGGCGTACAGTATCTCTGCTAAATCTTAAAGCACTATTGTATTCTACGTCTATAAATTAATAATTCCTTCGATAAAGGTTACCTCGATTATCTGTATGTATGTGATCTGCATTGACCCTCCTCATTTTCAGTTTTGTCAAACATCAAAAAAAAATAAACAATAAGGGGGCTCATTACATTACTTTTACACATAAATTTTGTGAATGTGATCATGTATTAATTATTAGTTTGGAGAAACATAATTTCAAAATACGAGTATGAGGGCAATAATTGCAAATAATAAGTTTGCAGTATAATTTACGCCTAATATATCGGCAACACTTTATACACGCATGAATAATCTTTAATAATAGTAGTGGATTGTTGACGTGTATTATATTGATCATGCTCCGAAATACCGAATTGTGATTGGTTGATTTAGAGTTTGTGGTAGGAAAAAGGTAGGGACGAGTTAATATAAGGCCGAGTTTCGTCATTACTTTAGATTGTTATCAACGCTTAAAATCTACGTCCAAGACTGAAATTTTGGTTTACTCGTGTGAAAAATCAACTTCCGATTTTGAAATTTTTTTCGATCCGAAGTTGTTCTTTACAGTACTCTGAATAAGTAAAAGCATATTTTAAACGAATCGAAACGAAATAAAAATATGTAATTTGAGTTAATTTAATTAAAATTAAAATAAAATTCTTGTTTTGTTACAGGCAGATTCTTGCGAGTTGTACTCCACCAGGCATCTTAACTGAAGAGTACCCACCCAAAACAAGAAGATTAAGGATAAAAGTAAATTTTCATTCACAAACTTCTTGCAGTTTCGAAAACAGCAAATGGACACCCACAAGATAAATCAAGCTCAGAGTCAATACTTCTTTTTCTTTTGAAGAAATTGTAAAATTTGTATTTATGTAATTACTAATTAATGAGATGTTTTAGTTAAATTAAGATTGAATTCTATAGATTGAGGTGTAAAAAATTTTCTTAGTTAATGAAGTTCAATTATTCTTTGTAAATAACATTTAAAACAAAATAAAGAGCGTCGAAATTATAATTAAGAGTTGTTTTATTTATATAAAGTGATTTCAAAATTCAAAATGCTGTAAGCCATAATCTTACGCAATTAACGTATAACGTTGTGTTGGGCGTTAAATAAAAAAGATACGGACAGTTTACGCCTAAAATGCAGGCAACCGTCTAAGCACATGCCTTTATAAGGCAACCGGACCACTCTAATATTAATTTACCGACACATCCTTTAACTTCCTAATCTCCTTATACATCGATCCAAATTTAATAATTTTCACATTCACATTTTTCAAATATTTTTTAAACATTTTTCGTAAAAGGGCGAATTTTGAAAGTTTGATGACGCCAATTTGTAGCCCTCATAGGGACAAGTGTTCCTATTAAATATGAGTTCTTTTGGACCGGTAGTTTAGAAGATATTCGACTTTGAAGTTATTTTGAAAGGTTTAATTCTTAAAATTTTATGCTTTATGTCAAATATCTTCTAATCTAGAGGACCAGCAGGGCCCAAATTTAACAAGTATATTCCCCGATAGTAGGGCTAAAGATTAGCACCCTCAGATTGGCGTAATTCCGATTTTTTAAAATTAAGTTTTTAAAAATTTCCATCAAATTTTACAATTTTCGGGCAAGGTAGTAGGAGAGTAGAAGTGCGATAAGGTGTCGGAAATAAATTAAAGGGAAATATTTATTTAAAAGCACCTGGCATTATGTTATGGAAATTTTTAAAAACTTAATTTTAAAAAATCGGAATTACGCCAATCTGAGGGTGCTAATCTTTAGCCCTACTATCGGGGAATATACTTGTTAAATTTGGGCCCTGCTGGTCCTCTAGATTAGAAGATATTTGACATAAAGCATAAAATTTTAAGAATTAAACCTTTCAAAATAACTTCAAAGTCGAATATCTTCTAAACTACCGGTCCAAAAGAACTCATATTTAATAGGAACACTTGTCCCTATGAGGGCTACAAATTGGCGTCATCAAACTTTCAAAATTCGCCCTTTTACGAAAAATGTTTAAAAAATATTTGAAAAATGTGAATGTGAAAATTATTAAATTTGGATCGATGTATAAGGAGATTAGGAAGTTAAAGGATGTGTCGGTAAATTAATATTAGAGTGGTCCGGTTGCCTTATAAAGGCATGTGCTTAGACGGTTGCCTGCATTTTAGGCGTAAACTGTCCGTATCTTTTTTATTTAACGCCCAACACAACGTTATACGTTAATTGCGTAAGATTATGGCTTACAGCATTTTGAATTTTGAAATCACTTTATATAAATAAAACAACTCTTAATTATAATTTCGACGCTCTTTATTTTGTTTTAAATGTTATTTACAAAGAATAATTGAACTTCATTAACTAAGAAAATTTTTTACACCTCAATCTATAGAATTCAATCTTAATTTAACTAAAACATCTCATTAATTAGTAATTACATAAATACAAATTTTACAATTTCTTCAAAAGAAAAAGAAGTATTGACTCTGAGCTTGATTTATCTTGTGGGTGTCCATTTGCTGTTTTCGAAACTGCAAGAAGTTTGTGAATGAAAATTTACTTTTATCCTTAATCTTCTTGTTTTGGGTGGGTACTCTTCAGTTAAGATGCCTGGTGGAGTACAACTCGCAAGAATCTGCCTGTAACAAAACAAGAATTTTATTTTAATTTTAATTAAATTAACTCAAATTACATATTTTTATTTCGTTTCGATTCGTTTAAAATATGCTTTTACTTATTCAGAGTACTGTAAAGAACAACTTCGGATCGAAAAAAATTTCAAAATCGGAAGTTGATTTTTCACACGAGTAAACCAAAATTTCAGTCTTGGACGTAGATTTTAAGCGTTGATAACAATCTAAAGTAATGACGAAACTCGGCCTTATATTAACTCGTCCCTACCTTTTTCCTACCACAAACTCTAAATCAACCAATCACAATTCGGTATTTCGGAGCATGATCAATATAATACACGTCAACAATCCACTACTATTATTAAAGATTATTCATGCGTGTATAAAGTGTTGCCGATATATTAGGCGTAAATTATACTGCAAACTTATTATTTGCAATTATTGCCCTCATACTCGTATTTTGAAATTATGTTTCTCCAAACTAATAATTAATACATGATCACATTCACAAAATTTATGTGTAAAAGTAATGTAATGAGCCCCCTTATTGTTTATTTTTTCTTGATGTTTGACAAAACTGAAAATGAGGAGGGTCAATGCAGATCACATACATACAGATAATCGAGGTAACCTTTATCGAAGGAATTATTAATTTATAGACGTAGAATACAATAGTGCTTTAAGATTTAGCAGAGATACTGTACGCCCAAAACAAGATGCAATTTTTATGTACTTGAGTAACAAGAACTTAGTTGTTTTCGTTTTTGAACTCCGAACGGTGAATTGTGGTCACATTAAAGAAATAAAAATATGCGGAGATGTTTTTTAAAATTAAAATCCTTTCAACCAATAAACTGAGAGAGGCGTCTCTTCTGCGAGACTTTTCTTCCTTCTCTGTAAAACTTTTAATGCTTCACACCCTTGGTTGACCAGCCCTCCCTAATTAAGACAAAGGACAATTAGGCAATTCTTTGCTGTTGTTACAAAATCTTTCATTAGTGCTCTTATTACTACACACAGATTAGATGTTCGCACCCCAAGAGTAGATTTTTATCCTTTTCATTTATTTTAAAATAAAATCAACGCAACAGTCCAAGACTAATAAATTTAACAAAAAAACAGTCCGAATTAATTTACAATAAAATGGTTATTACAGACACTTTAATAACTTCCGTTTCAATTAAAATTTTGATCGTGTGACCTGTCGTTCGTTCGTTGTAAATACCGTAAGTTATTATACTATCAAAAAATACAAATAATTTTAGTGTCAAATCTCAATTCATAAATGAAATTAATTCTCCAAGGATTAATAGCTCGACTTAACCCTAACATTCAAAAACTTGAGGTTTTCTCTGGAGACAATATCCACTGTTCAAAAATCTTGAAGCATTACATCTGCTCAAAAGCGATTTAGACGGTAGATCAGTTAAGTAGGTCCTATTACAAATCCAGTTCTCGATCTTTTTCCAGGCCATAATCGATTTCCATTATGTCCTTGTATTCACTGGTATCTAAAAACACAAAACTACTAAATTATAGGTTTCCCACTTGTAAAAATGAAAATATGTCCAAATGTACATACCTACATACTTCATATTTCTACTAACTATATTTTGAATAACATAAGTAGACAACTACCAGGCTAAAGCCCTAACAATAACAAAATGTGGGAAATTACCTTTTGTCAACATTCAATTTTCTTTAACAAAGTGCTAGTACATTGTTATATTTTTTCATGCCATCGTCTCGTGTTAGTGTACTAGAATTGTGTTCCCCCCAGATGCCCAAACCAACTTATACAATCAATTTCTGCAATGATTCCTTCGTGGTACTGAAACCCAACGTTTGCCAAACTGCTCTTCGGATACCATTTCACTACCTAAAAACAAATAATAGCATAAATATAAGTAATAACGAGAGAGTAAATTAAATTTTTTAAAATTCACAGACAATTAACTTGTAGAAGTATTGCCTACGTATTAGGGCTACCGCACACGACAGATAGTCGGTGACCGACAAGATTGAAATGACGAATGACGAGCCTACATAAAAGATGTAACGTGTTCCATTTTTCCACCTACTATCAACCGACCTGATTGTCTGTAACTAGGCGGTGGCTAGATGTGAATAACGAAATTAAGTAGGGGCGCGCACATGAACTACAAAATTGTCGTTGTGCACGTGATTTTCCTTTTCATTGCTTCACTTTCTGTTGTATGAAATGCAGAAAATTCTTTCATATTTGTCTATTAAAATTAGTTATTATGGAGATTTATTGGAGTGGAAAAGTAGATCCTCGAATAAAGTGTGAAACTGTCCCTTTAGTAATCGCTGACTAATAATAGGGTGGTCTCAGTAGTCCCGTGCAAGACATCTTTTTTTTCGATTTTGAACAAAGAAACAGTCCCAACTAATTTACATTAAAATTTAAATACAGTAGAGTTCGGTTATAGCGAACCCGTTAGTAATGAACTCTCGACTATAACGTACTAATTTCAAGCAACGAAAATTTCCCGTAAGCCAAATCCATTTTTTTACTTCCTACCTTCCTATCGGCTGTTAACCAATTTTCGGACAAAGCAAACCAAATTTTCCGTAAAGTAGAGCGTTAGTTTCCTGTTATAACGAACTACGTAACGAAAATAGGGTAATTCCCGATACAAAATATTTACGGTGGAACACGTAGTATGCTATAGCTTGTATATTATGCATTATTGGATTAGAATACAGAAAGCAATAAAGAATAATAATTTCCATTGCCAACCAGTGGAATTACTTCACTTATAACAAACAATTTTCAAAACACGATAAACGTTTATAACTATAACTGCTGAAATTATGAGAACTTCAGGAGCCGCCCAACAATTAGTTTCGGTTACAACGGGTGATAATTGGCGTGTTTCACAATTGCAATCTTTGGTCGGGATAGGGAACCGCCTAGTCGAACAAGCTTGAATCTGCTCAAACACAATCTATATGCACTACCTCGCAATTCGGTGCATGAAGCACATTAAAACGTGTGCACATTTGTTCCAACTACAACGCAACTTTCACGTTCATGTACTCAAACTGCTGTTCGTCCAATTATAAAACACGCAAATTGATAACAAAGAAATGAACAGAAGTACGGTTATAACGTCACCTACCTTTATGAGGTTCCTTTTAACTGTCGGTATTTGTAAGTATCCAGTATGCAATTTGTTAACGAGCTGGAAGTCAGGAAGTTTTCAAAATAAAATCTAAGGTTAGAAATCGCAAACACAAATGTCGTATGTCGTTGACATTTCTTTCAAATGGAAGTGGTAGTGGTAACCATGCTTTTTACTCGACGGTAAAATCAGTTCTAAATCGTTTACATATGCAACCCATCGCACAACTCTGTATTTACGGTTGACGCAACTTATTGGTTAATCGAGTAATTCGAGATTTTTTATGAGTTTAAAATTCTTCATTTACTTATATTTTCCCACACCACCTTTCCATAAAAAATAATAATTATCTAAAAATGAATTTTGACCACCAGGGCCAGGTTCTAATTTCACTAATTGTATCCGAAACAATAATACATGGACGTTACATAAACATATACATATCATGTTTATGATTTGAACATTTGCATTGCAAGACATTCAAATTGAAAATATTGAGAAAGTGATCTCTCAACTGATAGCCATAGACATTCTTTTTCGCAGATAACGGTCGAATTTGTTGAAGTTTATGTGTTACAAAGAGAGGATCGGCTTGTTTTAGATTATTATTTGATGCAGACGCCATCTCTTTTACTATTTCTTGTTTCTCACACACACACACCACTTTTTCCTCGAGAATTTTTTATTTTCTTATATGGAATAAATTGTAACGTTAATTGAATGTAATAAATTGAAATAAATCAAATTTAACACATTAATGTTACCTTCTTTTTTATATTCGAAAATATCCAACTTGCTACGAAAAAAATGAAACAAATTGAGTACCTATATTGATCAACAAAATCGATATGTTAGTGCTTCTACGTGTCAATGCTTTGTATTATTTTATATTATGAAGGAAACATCTAAATTCTCGTAAAAAGTTACTCCTCATTTATGAATGAAAAACAATTACACATCGAACATTTTAATGTACCTATAGTACATCTATACTCTGTGGGGTCAAAGGACATCAAGGAAATGAGGGTAACGAAAAAGCAGACGAGCTGGGCAAGAAAGGTTCAAACAGCCTTTCCTGTGACCCTGAGCCACTCATCAAACAAGCCGTATCAACTGTTAATACTCTCTTTAAAAATAATACCCATCAACTACAGACTGAAAGATGGACAGGCAAAGAAGGGTGCCGCCAAAGCAAAAGAGCTTTTTTGGCACCTTCAAAAAGCTAACAAAATACTGTCTACAGCTGTCCCGAACTAATCTACGAATAATTGCAGGGATACTCACGGGACACAGTCAACTACACAAACATCTTCACACTCTGGGCTTGGTAGACAATCCCATATGTCGAGGATGCAAACTAGAAGACGAAACCGCTGAACATGTGCTCTGTCACTGTCCAGCTTTAACGTCGATAAGAAAATCGTGTTGGGGGACTTCTGGCTCGACATGGCCAGAATAAGCACCACCCCTCCCGCCAGAATTCTGGAGGTCATCCTACATGTAGGATGGCTCAAGATCTGATGGGGACGGGGAGGCCGCTTGGAGGTAGTACAATGGGCCCGATTAAGTGGCCTAAGTGCAGGGAGCTTGCTCCCCCTCTTTAATAATCCAGATCCAGATCCAGAACCTACAGTTTTACATTCATATTTTTTTCTATAGCAGTTAATATGTTAGCATAATAATTTACAATCAAGTTACATGCACTCCTTCTGTACACAAATATATGTAGACTTTTACATTTGAAAAAATTATAAATCTTTTTCATACAATATAATAATATTCAGAAGATGAATCGTTTTTTCAACGATATATAAAAACACATGATACTCTAACACTTTATACTTTCTAGTGTCAAGAGTAATTATTATCGTTTCTTGTAAATCATCAATAGATAAAAAATAAAGACTCAAACGTCAAGTTGTTTTAAAAAAAATTTAAACGTCAAGTTATTCTTTTTTACAAAATATTTATACATTTTATACAATTTATACAAAATTTATACAATTTATACAAAAAAAATATGGTATCTTTGAGTTGTGATGGGTGTTCCAAAATTTCGACCTGTTTAGAATTAACGTATTGTGAAGAAGATCTAAGTTATACAAATTGTTGTAGCTGTGCAAAAACCCCTTACAGAAATTATGTTAAAAGGGGTGGTAAAATACCTAGACAAAAGTGCAACCACGAATGTTCTAAAGAAGATTTGTTCCAATATTTAAGAAATCGATCGAAATGTTGTATAGATGATTGGTCTCAAAGAAGTCAATCGACATCGTCGCATGAAAATTGTAATTCTATTACAGAAAAAGAAAAATTATAATAGATATAGTTTAGAATATCTTTTTTAGTTAGTTGGTTTTGAAAAGTAAAAAATTAATTCTGCATATTAGTCCAGTCAAATTAGACAAAAAATCGCCTATTCCTGGAATAATTCCTACAAAGCTGGATTTTGGTATACACGTACAAACGTACATTATGGTGTCACAGATGAGTATATGACAAAATCCTAAAAAAATCGGCGGAGCAATTTGAGATATTCAAGGTCAAAGGTCACAAAAACTTGTTTTTAGCTAATAACTCATCTTCTATAGATCGTATGTTGATAAATGTTATTATAAAAGTTATATAGAACATTATTAGCTACAAGATTGATGATATACATTTTCTTCATAAGTTTAACCGTCTTCGAGATATAGCGCGGAGAAGAGTGACAATAAATTCGTTTGCCGGATAACGCAGTACAAACTGTGAAGTCAGACGCGTAAGTCTCATCAAACGAGTCAGGCACCATACATACACCATTATACATGAAATGTCAAAAGTCCTCATCGATCCCACTTCTGCTAAAAATTTTATTCAAAGTCAAAGGTCGAAAAGTCGGTTTTTTGCAAATATTTCTCAATATTAGTCCAGTCAAATTAGACAAACGGATAGCATTTGAGGAAAAAACCATTCAGGAGTTTTGAAAATTGGTACGGTTGTTCGTTATAACCTGCAGTACAACATACTAAAAGTCCCGTAGGGTGGGGTGCAAGAGGGGAGAGGAGGAGCCGTTTA
This sequence comes from Malthinus flaveolus, assembly GCA_950108345.1. Classification (NCBI taxonomy): domain Eukaryota; kingdom Metazoa; phylum Arthropoda; class Insecta; order Coleoptera; family Cantharidae; genus Malthinus; species Malthinus flaveolus. Next base: position 68,193,459 of record OX467285.1, read on the forward strand.
AAAGCTATCTTTTCTATTTTGTGTAACTCGCCTTCTACAGATCCTACGTTGATGAAGCTTCTTATAAAAATTATAGGAAACATTATTAGCTACAAGATTCCATTCGTAAAACTTATGCGTCTTACTTCGCAGTTTATACAGCGTCATTCCGTAAACAAATAAATTCACTGTAACCTCTTCACCGCGCCATATCTGGAAAAGAGTTAAAGTTATGGGGAAAATGCATACAACAAGTCTTGTAGCTAATAACGTTTTCTATAACTTTTATAATAGCCTTCATCAACGTAGGATCTGTAGAAGGCGAGTTATTTGCACGAAATAGAAAATGTTATAATTAAACAGCTCCCCCCCACCCCTCTCGCACCCCACCCTCTGGGACTTTTAGTATGTTGTACTGCAGGTTATAACAAACAGCTATACCAATTTTCAAAACTCCTGAATGGGTTTTCCTCAAATGCTACCCGTTTGTCTAATTTGACTGGACTCGTATTGAGATATTTGCGAAAAACCGACTTCTCGACCTTTAACTTTGAATAAAATTTTTAGCACAATTGGGATCGATGGAGACTTTTGACATTTCATTTGTAATAGTGCATTTAAGGTCTACACCAATTTTCAGCTCTATGCGAATTTTTCCAAAGCGTCATCTCGTAAACAAATTCACTGTAACCCCTTTTATGCTGTTTCTCTTCTCTCATATTTTGAAAAGAGTTAAACTTACGGCAAAATTCATATAACAAAGCTTGTAGCTCATAATGTTTTCTATAACTTTTATAGTAACATTCATTAACCTGCGATCTATAAGAGGCGGCAGGCGAGTTATTTGCAAGAAATAGAAAAGGTTGAATTTAAACAGCTCTCTCTCTCCGCTCTTGCCCCTCACCATCCGGGACTTTTAGTACGTTGTACTTCCGATTCTAATGAACAAGGATATCAATTTTCAAAACTCCTGGATGTTTTTTCCTCAAATGCCATTGATTTATCTAATTTGACTGGATTAATATTGACAAAAACCGATTTTTCAACCTTTAACTTTGAATAAAATTTTTTGCACAAGTGGGATCGATGGGGACCTTTGACATTTCATTTGTAACAGTGTATTTAACGTCTAAACTAATTTTCAGCTCTATACGAATTTTTCCGAATTTTTCACGATTTTTTGTCTAATTTGACTGGACTTTTGTTCGAAATTGCAAAACTAATGAACGCGCTATTCAACTTCGAGAGCTTATTATTCGCAGATGCCACAAAGATTTCTTACATCATATTACATAGAATAAGGACGTTCTTAAAGATTTTTTAAAACCAAACCCTTGTCAGGTTTCGCCTCCGTCTTCCGTGAAGAAGTTAAAAAATACCTTTGTTCGAAATTCTAATATTTAGTAGCGCGCTATTTTCACTTCAGAAGCTTCTTATTCACAACTTGAAGGGCAATACAGATTTCCCATTTCACATTAGATAGAATAACGATGTTGTTAAACATTTTTAAGAAACAAAATAGTGCCAGGTTGCGCCTTTGCATTTTATGAAGAATTAAAAAAAGTTTTTTTCAAAAATGCAAGTTTAAAGAGTGCGCCACTCAACTTCAAGAGCTTTTTATTCACGACTCGGAGGTACGATCACAATTTGTTTCTAAAAAATCTTTAACTACGTCCTTATTCTACCTGATGTGATATGGGAAATCTTGATAGTGTCTCCAAGTTGTGAATAAGAAGCTCTTGAGGTTGAGTAGCGCACTCTTTAAACTTGCATTTTCGAAAAAAACTGTTTTTTAAGTTCTTCATAAAATGCTAAAGCGCAACCTGGCACTATTTTGTTTCTTAAAAATGTTTAACTACATCCTTATTCTATCTAATGTAATATGGGAAATCTTTATTGCGCCTTCAAGTTGCGAATAAGAAGCTTCTGAAGTGAAAATAGCGCGCTCACTAAATATAAAAATTTTTCACAAATTTTTTTTAAATTTTTTCATAATAGGTTAAGATGAAACCTAACACCATTGTTACCTTTATAAATCATGTATTATATATTTATCTTATCTCATGCAGTGCCACATTATCCATCAGTCGCTAAGTTTGGTGTCTGACTCGTTTTATGAGACTTACGCGTTTGGCTTTACAGTTTGTATAGCGTCATTTCGTAAACGAATTTATTGTGACCGTTCTCCGTGCTATATCTCAAAAAAGGTTAAACTTATGACAAAAATGCATATAACAAATCTTGTAGCTAATAATGTTTTCTATAACTTTCATAATAACCTTTATCATCGTACGATATACAGGAAGCGAGTTATTCGCAAAAACAACAGTTTTGTGACCTTTGACCTTGAATATCTCGAGATGCTCCACCGATATTTTTAGGATTTTGTCAAATCCTTATTTGTAACATCGAAAAGTACTTGTATGCAAAAATCCAGCTTTGTAGGAATTTTTCCTACCCAAAAACCTTATTTGACTGGACTATACATCGATAGCGAAACTTAAGTACTTTTAAATGACTAGTAGGCTAGTATTTATTGTAAAGTAAAAGATTAGAAGGAGTCTACGCCAGATATTACTATAATAATTATAATTATGAACTACATACTAATGAATTAAGTACAATAGACAATAAATATTACGAAATACAAAAATTACAAAAATACAAAGTACAAAACTTAAAAATTTACCATTTTAACGTTCGCTCTTTACTTATTTATGTCTCCCTAAATATAACTAGTAAGTTTCCTAGCAATCGGTATTGTTAATAAAAACCAACACATTATTAAGCCCCCAACACCTACCTCTGGAAAATACAACCCTATAGCTTCGCATCTTTGCATTTTGGGCTATGGTCCTATGATTGACGCTCGTGATATTTATCGTCAACAATTCCAACAATAAGCGGACTACTGGTTACATTGTTACATTACATTATTTGAAAATTATCCTAAAATTAATTTAACAAAAAGACTTAACCATTTCATTTTCAGCAATTTCGTCTAGACTGTAGACTGAAACATTAGTTATTTATAATTTTAATAAAAACTTGTCACAACCCAAAAATACTCAAATTACTCTGTTATATTATGTATGTATAGCAGATTGGTCAGCTACGTTGTTTTTGAGCTTTCCGAAACGTTTCTTATAATACAATTAGATATCCGTGTAACAGTCGCCCCATCCGAGTACGATTTTCTTATTCGTTTACAAACACTAATGGCGTTCTCCGCTACTACTATTGCTCGACTCTCATTTAATTTCACTTTTAATAAATTTTGCAACCATAATTGAAGCGTATCAAAACTGACATTACCCTCTTCGTCCATATAATTTTTTTTTCTCCAATAACACGCCATAAACTTATTAAATTGTTGGTTGTTCTCTGGAACGATTCTTTCTGAATTCCATCTTTCAATCACACCCTGATTCAAACTCAAATCGTCGACGCAGCTCTGTTCTAACGTATTTAATATTGGAGTAGTACTCGACGTCACCTACAAAGTAAATTTGAAAATAGAGCCAAAAGTTTGGGCGCGCTTAACGAACAAAGCTGCTTAAAGTAATCATTCAGTCAACTATGCTAAGTATGCTGACATTCAGCTGCTTAAGATCCGCTAAACCGTATGCCGAGAGTCAGCATAACAGCACTCTGGTAACTATAATTAATTCATGATTAGCTGACTCTCAGTATAGCTGAGTGTCAGGATACTCAGCGTAGTTGACTGATCACTTTAAGCAGCTTTGTCTGCTAAACGCATCCATTACGTATTGTTTAATGAAAGTAGCTCTAGATATAATTAAACAAGTTAATGAAATAATCACCTTGTCATAAAAATGATCAAGATGGTGCTTGCCATATAAATAAAGTAAATATACCTTCAAGTAAGCAAAAATAAACACCAAGAATAATTTCATAATGTACACCGTTTTCGTATAAATTTAAATCTCGACTGAACTATTATCGACGACATTTTGTTACGCTACCACCAGAGATAATATTAATATAATATCTCGAATAAATTAAACAGAAATGAGATAACTGCAGTGAAATATAAAATATATCGGCCAGTAACTCATCTAATATCTCTTTTCATCAATAGCGACTTTCAATGAGTCATCATTTTTAGATAATTAATTGACTGGTAACTTTAAGATAACAAACTATTACAAAAATTAATGGACTAACTACTACTATACTCTGTCCAGCCAAAATATTTTGTTGCGGCAAAACGTGACGATCGGCAACAAATCTTAGTCCACACATTGGTGTTTACGATTTTTGTCAAATTTTGCAATCAGTTTTGGAATGAAACTCGGGTTTGATCCCCAACCGCGGTCCACCCCTAGATAAACAGCTGAGCACTTACAGGCGTCTACCGTTTTCAACACCATAAGAACAGAAGGCGCAGACCTGCCACCATCAATAGTACGCGGAAGTCATGATAGGGATGTATAGCACGCAGCTTTCAGAATTGCGGAGCTGACTTTGGACAACAACTTCCGACTAGCTTTCAAGCTAATTCTCTAGTAGCTAATTCTAGTAGTGACGCAATATTATAAGGAAGAACATAAATCAGTTCAAAATTTCTGATAAGCTGGAATGCAGAAAATGGCCAGAGATTTGTGGATCCGATATGGCACGGCTGTTATAAATCTTGCTTGGTTTCAATGCATTTCTCATAAGCGCCAAATAAGCAAAGGAGGTACGTGGGTACCTAATTCAAATAAAAAGCACCAAACATTGATGAGACTGAACACAGTTAGGGAAAGTATGTCTATGCCTATACGTCGGATTGAATGGCTCTGTGAATAGATAATAATTTACGCCTTGTTCGATTGAGAATACAAAGTTGGATTTTTTATGTTTATAAATAATAATAACTAAATATTATTAATAACTCACATTATTGCAAAATTTTAAGTCAACAACCTACTTCAAACCTCCTAGTATGGGATTAGGTAAAAGTTTATTTTCAGAAGTTTTCACAATGTTTTTAACTTTATCACGACTGTGAAGGCCGTGTAGACAAAATAATATTTCTGGGGGATAGCAGAATCAGACAAACATCAAACTGCGCCTATTGTGTGCCCTTTCAAATGTGCCTTTGAATGACGTAATACTTTAAAGCAGTGGTAAAATGTCATGAGTCAGAAATGAGCTAAAAATAAATTGACATTTTTTTATTGTTCAAGGTCAAACGGCATAAAATAAACTTCAGCAATTCTAATAGCGATTGATAGTGTTTCCAAAAAAGGAGTTTCACAAAACAAGGTATGAGAATTAAGAATTAAATTACTATGTTATGTAGTATAAATGAACAATATTGTGGAATAATACGGGACCCCTTTTAACCATGGTAAATCCAAGCCTGATGGGACTCAATTCTAACACGTGATTAGTTTACAGGCAGTTTGATTTTGATTCGAATATTCTTCGTGGGCTATTTGTCGGTGACGGGGAGAAGATTCAGAAAAGCACTTAAACTTTAAATGATTTCGCATTTTTTTGAACCTCTGGAAATATTTAGAGGAGGGGGGGGGAGGTCAAGCCATGTTGATACCCTGCCTGACTACGACCATGATGGAAGGAGCCGTAATTCTCCTAGAGAACTCAACAGAATTCAATGTCAATAAAACATGAAACCAAATATTGTAGTAATTACAACTTATTCTATTCAACTTGTTTGTTACTAATACAAACATAAATAAATAAATTTAAAATTATATAATAATCATAAAACTGACTGTTAACTTTGCCTTTAAGCATCGCAACAATGTATACCATAGGAATAAATATTTTTTAAAAGCCGAGAGGCTAAAATATGTTTTCAGCAAAATTATTTAAACAATTCCACATACGCACAGCTTTAAGACCTTCCGAATCTGCCGTTACGCTCTCTTTACACCTAACAATAATGTAATTAACAATATGAACGCAATTAAAACGAAAACGTTTCTTTAAATCGCTGTGCATAACTCGAAATAGTTCGTCGAAATTAAAATTCCCGTGATTATTCAAATATCCCAACTTCTTCCAATAGCACGACATGTACTGCTGCAATTGTTCATCGTCTTCAGGAATTAATGGTTCGATGTTCCACGTTTCGATAGTTTCTTTATTTAGAAAATACTCCTTGACACACTCCTGTTCGTGCTCGTTTAGCGCCCCGCAGTAGACTTCAACCTGAGAACAGAAGAAGATTGTCAGTATGTCAATACCTACGTATAAATCAGATATTTGACCTCAAAATGATTTTCAAAATTAAAATTAAATTTAATTAACGACGCATAGCAAGAAAATGGGTTTAAGTCTACTTACATATAAAAATGCCAAAATTGTACAACAAATTGAAAGTTTCATCAGCGTGCTTTGCTCCATTGCGAAAAAAATCTGAAATAAAATATTTGGTTATTAAGTCGCTTAGGTATACTTAGGTATATAACACGAACCTTATATATCTTTGTTAAATAACTGTAACACAATAAACAGCTTCGATTTGAGCGCAGTTTATAAATAATTGAATAATGTCACAACACTCGGGAAAATCGGATGTTTTACTATTATTAAAACGTTTTGTAAGAACTTATCTACTCATTGAACTGTGTATGTAGCAAGAATCTTTGTGTAGTGAAGTTAACGACAAGTATTTATTTTATACGATTCTATCACGAGCGAGCTTCATGGAGATTATTTAAAATTTTTGCATTAACAGTAAAACTTAATTAATTGCACTTATCACGATTGCTTAGCTGTTAATTTTACACTTTTTTGAAAAATGCGAATTTGACCAAACCTCCAATGAGTACTACACAATTTGCATTGTTCTCATTTGTTAATGAACTTTCGGCTACGATTGATAGTGCATCACATTAGAAGAAATTTATAAAACCGTATTTGGCTTTCACTTCAATGAATAATTAGATTTGTGTTCATTAGTACTTAAAAGCTGTCTGGAATTCAACTGAGCAGTTGGCATTTTATCAATGTTTAACATCATGATCTATCAAAAAATGTATCGTGTACAATTTACATATAGTGGGGTGTGTAGCATTATCTTATGCATCATTTGAATTGTCTTATCGAGCAAAAGTACCCTTGATAATTCTTTTACGAAATAAGGAAACTCTCGACTTTCTTTTCTAGACAGAGAGAACTTGATGGCAACAACCAAAAAAGCTCGTAAGTCCACGTACAATCATCTATGGGCTATGGGATGGGTTATCCATGATCATGGTAAAAGATTGTGTTATTTTTTATCCTAAGACAAATTAACTAATTTGATCAGTATATAAAATTTCATTCGTCTTCGCGTCTTTCATTATTTGGTAAGCAATTAAATTAAATAATTTATAGTCACTTCAGATTTCTAGCAGTGTGTCTGAACATAACATTAATTTTAATGGTAAAATACAACTGGGGCAATCATTTAATTAGGTTAGTTTGACTTATAAAAAGATACACGAATATACACATTAAGTAGTTCAAAACGCATCTTAGAAAAAGGAGGACTATGGAAGAATTTTAAATTGTGTTATTATGCCAGTAAAATGACTTTCTGAAAACCGAATGAAAACAACGATTAGATGTTATTAAAAATCAAAACAATAGCCCATCATCATTGGGGAGCACAAGAAAATATCATTAAAAGAGTGTGTTTGTTTATCTTTAATCAGAAGCAAAATAGATTATGGGTCAATTGCATATTCGTCGGCTAATCAAACAGTTATAAATTCATTTATATGTTACTCAAAATACAACGCTCAGGATAGATATCGGGGTATTTAGAAAAAGCCCAGTTGAAAGTATTTATAGAGAATCTAGGATTCCGCCACTTTAGTTGCGTAAAGAGCAGATCCTTCTTTCATATACGACCGAAACTTCCTCATTACCAAATCATCCGATGGATGATTTGTGAGATGACAAAATAGTTTTTTCTCAATAAAAACCTCAATTCGACTATCACTCAAATACTATAAACGAAAAAAAAATACTTTCATCGTCCAATCCAATAATTCAGGAATCAATGACGGCTGTGTCCATAATGGATAAAATCAAATATTAAATGTGACACCACAATGGTAACATCTACCATGAAAAACCTACTACCCATGACTTAGGATTATACAAAACTTGATCAATAATCACTTTACTGATCTGAACACTGAACATCCAAATAATTAACTGAAGTGGGTTGTGTTGTAATCGAAGAAAATATTTAAAACAATTTTAGCCTCAAAACTTATTCGGAATTTTCAAAGTAATTAAAGCAAACCACATTAAACGAGCTGAAATTTGCTCAGATTTCCCAGCACAAATTTTATCAATCGTGCAGTTGTATTAAAAATACTTGTCCAAAAAAAAACAAATGCAGGAAGAGGTAACCAACTTAACAAAAAATTAGTAATCTGTTGTAGTTGTTATATGGGTTTCTTTCCATTTCAGTATTGAGAGCAATAAGCTAGTGAATTAATCGGCTAGGGAAGCAGCTGTAATGAACACTATATCAGATTCGTTATATCTTCACTATGACTTCAACACACTATAGGTACAAGTCCGAACTTCAACTGAATCAAACTTCATTCAATCACATCATTGCTAACATCATCAATTAAGCATCTAACGAGGAAAGAAGAGGTAGTTATTCGAAGATTCAGAATTGGACATAGTCGCTTCACGTAGTCATTTATTGACTCAAACACAAAAGTCCCAGTGTGAAATCTACGTATTTAGAATCACGCTATCCTTGTTTATAAGTTTGTTTTTACTGCAACAGTATATTTTAATACGTCATTTTTAAGTCATTTTAGCGATGAGTCATATGTCATATAACACTTCTCCTGGTTTTGACTGTAATAACCACCTCCTGCAAAAAATAGACTCTTAAAGCCCCAACCTCCCCAAAAACCTACAAGAAACATTTAATCAATAACACGTCGATGAGCTTATTTCATACATAAAGAACATTCTTTTCCAGAGTTATAATAACTATTTTGAGCCCTTATACATACTGTCCTCGCAACCCAAGTTGGCACCTTATAGCTGAGGAAAGACGGAAGGGGTGTGAAGCAGTTTTGACACTTGCCGTGCCATAATTGAGTGTTGTCAGCTGAGCGAGCGCAATGAACATTTACAGTGTTGCATGTTGTTATTGCTATTATTAACCTAACCTAACTTTTATTTATAATCAAAAATTTCTCCGTTACAACATCTTTAGTTTTATTACAGTTTTAACTTTTTTGCGCGGCGTATTTTTTGAAATTACTTTGCTCTCGCTCAACACAGTGAATCCACGCTCCGTCGATCCATAGCGTCGAGTTCTAGGGCATCATTGGCCAAGTTGAGTCGTGGGGACAATACAACATGCTTGGAAGCTATAGAGAACGGGTATCATGATCATGATTTCTGCTAAGAAGGGAAATAAAACGGCACTAAGGAAATTTAAGAGGTATAAAACCATCTTCGCTTGCAACAAAGTATATTATAGGAGGCAATGCATTGAAAAGGGTGGACTCCATTAAGGACTTGAGGAGTTTATTTTACCAAAAGTTTAAATGTTAATATATACATGTCGAGAACATCACTGATGCCAGCTTAGAGGTTTTTTAGGATTTATCATCCGAAACACGAAACAGTTTACTCGGTTTAGAATTCTGGAACGGCCCTGTATTCTCAAATGATCGAGACTGTGCAGAATAAGTTTATAAAATTAAATTTCTCATTCTCCCATTCGTCTCATTGAATTGCGAGATTTATTTTTAATAAGCAAAGACTGGATCTGGAACAAGGTAGAAAGATAAGAGGCGTCTCATTCCTGCACAGGATTATGAATGAACGAGTGGACTGAAGTTTTCTCCTTCAGAGTTTTGGATTTTAAGCCTCTGAAAGGAGTATTAAGAGTTCGAAGTTTAATGTATGTGCTTTCGTGTCGAATCAACCTCCGATGAAACTTTTCTTTGGTGAGAATTGCATAATATTTGTTCAATATAGAGTACCACCATCACCAACATGTTAAAAGTAAAAAAAAACTGTCATGGACATCATTGCCGTTTTGATTGTTGTTCTCAGTCCTCACTAAAATCTCGATATACTGAGTGCGCATATGAGGTTTGCTGCGTATGCTGCGTAGTAGTCCGGTGCCACCATTTTTATGGCTCTTGTTTTTTGTGTTGATTGTAGCTCTAGCACAGTGTAAATATACCTTTATGCCAGTTCTGTGTGTCGCGAATAAATAAATAAATATAAAAATCATTAGAAAATGCAATCGTGAGAGAAATTGTTTAAAATTGTGAGGGATGAAATAATAGGGAAACGGCAGAAATGTAGGTAGTTAGAAAAACTCAGGAAAAAGCATATTAGACCAACAATGATGATAGATTATATATAATTAAGACAAATAGCGTGGGGTGGAGATAAAAAGGAGTGAAATGACTATATAGTAGAATGTCGACTGAGCTACGGTTAAAATAAATAGAAAGAGGCCCAAGAAGACAATAAAACAATAATTAATCTAACATCTACAAACTACAGACATCGTCTAAGGATACCAGAAGAAGCAAGATATCTCGCGACTACTTCGCTTAAATAAAATTTATTTTACTCCCAGCTCCTGAGTAGTCACCTATCATTCATTGAACTTCGAAGTTATTGATTGGGTGGCTTTGACTTATTTCGGATAATAATGTTATCCATGCATTCATATCTAGTAAATATTAATCTGGAATAAGAAAAAACTAATTTAAACATTTTCATATTTTTATTTGAGGGGGCTAACAGAGACACAATAAATACCTTAATTACTATTACCACAAAGTATGCGCACGACTAAATTAATTAGAGCCGACCAAACTTTTTAATGCGCACTAAAACGCAATTTCTGACTAACATGACTGTACGCTCTTGAGTGTCGCCTTCCAAATCATTGCATTCAGAAATAATTCTCGCTGCTTCGAGTTTTCCCAAATTATTACCGGGACCTGTATCGCCAACTTCTCTACCAATAGCTCTACCGAGAACATCTTCTATAGCATTAAAATTAATTTTACCACTAGAATATTGAAATCCTCTACTTTTCCACATACAGCTCAAAAAATCGTTGTACCTCGAGTTACTTTCTGGCACAACATTTAGTTTACTCAAGTCTCGAATAGATTCAATGTCAAGATAAGGAATGACTAATAGGTGGACAAAGTATTGTTCTTCTAGTTGGTAATCAAAATCGAATGGAAAACATTTTTGATCTTCTTGTCTTAAATGTTCAACGCCCGCATCGTTTAAATCGATGTTAACCTATAAAAAGCTCAATTTGTTTTAATTTGTTTACAATAAATAGAATAGTTTACCTGAATCAAGAGTATTGATAAGAGATTGAATAGGAAAAATTTCATTTTGTTTAATGTCAACTGTGGCGCTATTAAAAATATTGATAAATATTGCTTTGCACGCCAAGTTAACAAACAAACAAACTAAGAAGAGAGAGGTCAATATTCCATTCGATAACGTTTTAGAGATAAAGAAATAACTAGGTTTCTAATTTGTTTAAATATAATATTTCTGGTAGATATTTGAGTAATGCCACTCATTAGTACAGAAATTTATTTACAAAAATTTAATTAAACGAAGCAGGACGATTCCGACTGTATCTCACTGAAGAACGGTGATGGCAAGTTGAAGTTATTTGGTGCAAGTATTTTACTTTGCGTTGAAGTTTAACATGCCAAAGTATGAAAAAGCTATTGTGGGATGATTTTGTCTACGGGTGCCAATATTGAAATCAAGGTTACATGATATAGTACAACTACACGATACTGGCATCGTACACTCCTAGGAGGTTGTGAAAAAACGAGAAAACCCAGTACTGTACAGGGTGATTAAAATTCAATGGTTCTTATGGAGAAATCGATAACTAAAAGAGATATGAAAAATGAATGGCGCACCCTCGATCTCTTTTGAGCAGAATTCAAAGGCAAAAATCGGAATTCGCGATCTTCTTTTGTTTTGGAGCTATGGGCTAAAGTTCGATTTTTCAATTTTTTGCTAAATATACATATCTCTTTGTAATATTGTTTTCCGCAACTTCACAATAACCGAGATATCGACATTTAGGGAAAAATTGAAAAATCGAACTTTTGCTCATAGCTCCAAAACAAAAGAAGATCGCAATTCCGGTTTTTGTCATCGAGTTTCTTTCAAGAAAGAGATCGAAGATGCGCCTTCCATTTCTCCATTCTCTTCAAGATAACGATTTCTCCATAAGGTCAAGTTCTATAATTGTTCTAGAGAGAAGGATCTGATTAGATAATGGGTTTCTCTGTCTGTCGCACGTCAAAATAATATTTTTCAAAACGTAAATTCGTTAAATTAAACATTAAGAACGCCTTAACTTGAGACCCTTCCTAATTAAAAATTTTTATCAATCATTAGAAACTGCCTCAATGATTCGCAAACATTTGTTTGATAGTCCGTCAACTGAAGTAGCTATTAGCGATGATCAGAAACCCAAAATTTCGCTTTTAGTGACTAACTTCAAAGTAGGCTTAAGAATGGAAATTTGTTTATAATTTATCATTGATATAATCTCGGTAACACGGTAGCATTTTTCCCTGTAGCTTTCTGAACAGCACTACAGAGCCAGAGACATCTTGATGATACTCAAATAATGGATAACATTTTTTTTAATACTTCACCAATTATATACGTGCTATAGACGCTTCCAGATGCGTTTAACATTTATCATAATAATTTTATTTTTACCCATTCTTTTTAAAATTTATCATTGCCAATTTACATAATTTTAGTAAAGAAAATATCGTATCGTATTCTAAAAACATAAAAACTAAAAGAAATATCGAAATGACCAAAAAAAATAGCACAAAAAAATACATTATTAAGTAGCAGTAGTAGAATATGAAAATTAAACTAAACGTAACCTACTAACTTAATTAGGAAAACTAGAAAAGTGCTTTTTTACGAGTTTGTACTCCAGCCAGGTAAATTCATTTTCTCTAAACCTTCTTCTCGTTAGAAGTATTCAATTTAAACTAACTTAAACTAAAAATAACATTAATTTATATACAAAATTCAATTTTAATTGTATTAACTAAATTATAGAAAATGGTATCAATTTCCTAACAATATAATTTTGCATTTTAACAATTTTTTGTCCATTAGACGTTCCAGTTATACCACGACAATGGTTAACGATATTTCTCGCATGAGCCATACTCAAATGGATAGCAGGCCCTGTGTTACCAACAATATTGACTATCGCTTTTTTAATTTCGTTTTCTAACTTTTCAAAATTAAATTTATTTTCTTCGGTAACGTAATTTTCGTTTCGCCATACACAGTATAAAAATTCTTGAAATACGTGGTCGTTTTCCAGTATTAAACCACGCTGAGATAATAAATCTTTCAACGGATATTTCTGAAAATTGTTAACAATTTCCAGTTTATTGTATTCGGTAATGTTGAAATTTTGATTGCGGGACAAACATGCCGAATTGGTGTAGTCTGGTATTGTTGATAAATCTATGGCTTGCGTGCAGCTTAAGGGAAACTAAAATAGTTTTAAATTAATTTTTTTTAGGTACTATTTACTATTTATTTATTTACTATAAACGAACAAAACGATAACACTCACCAGAACAAAAATGAAATTTATCGAACGTAGAGCTTTCATTTTGTATGTCTTGAAGATGACTGTTCAGACTGTTCTTGTTAGTGGAGATTTTTAAAATTTATAAAATTGCCTTTGTATAAATAGATTTGTTATTAATTTTAAAAGGTTATTGCCTTGACTGATACCATTGTGAAAAAATATCTGTCTAGTAGTAATATTCGTGTACAAAATTTATTGATAAGGATTAAAAATATATTCTTTTGTTTAGTTTGAGGAAACATATAAATTAGATCTACGTAAAGTAAACTACGAATTATTTAAGTTTTTGTTTAAAGAAATTCCAAATATTTTATTTGCCTTAATATGCAATTTTGTACTTGGACCACCGTTTGACCAGGTGTAAATCCAGATATGTTTCTACATTTATCGATGATGGTTTTTGCTTGAACTCTACTTAAGTTTGCTCCGGGACCAGTTGCTCCCACTTCACGCGTAAGAGCATCACCTAGTAATCTTTCGATTGTGTTGAAAATGATTTCTCCGTGTTTGGTTTGGAACTCGTATATTTGCCATGAGCAAGTTAAGAATCTGTTGTAATTTCCATTATTTTCGACCACTATTCTTCTTTTAGCAATATCACGTAGTGGCCTATGAATTAGATCTGTTATAACCTGAATTTCTGCGTATTGTTCGAGAACTGAGAGTGGAAGACTTTGTTCTGGTATACATCCTACTATTTTTTTCTCAATGATTATACTATCCAATCCACTTATGTAGTGAATCTGAAAGTTTAAATAATAAGAGAAGCTATTGAAACTGTTATGTGCTTATACAAGAAAATGAAGTTTATGAAAAGTAATGGAATGTAGCAACTGCCTCAAAATAAATGAAGGACAAATGGTAAATCTACTAATGTGACCGAAATGGTAGAGCATGTTCCTGGGACGAAATAAAGAGAAATAACTTACCATATACTTATATAATATACAAAGTTGTGCCGTTTTCGTTATAGGGGTCCTTGAAAATAGAAGAAAAAAAGCTTGCTTTTTAAATAATTCAGAAAAATGATAACATGATCCCGCTTTGGGGGTTGTTCAAGAGGGAACACAAACAAATCTCGCGGAATTTCGATATTTAATACTAAAGACAAGATATTGAAGGTGAAAAGTTTTTAAATTGGAAACGCCATTTTTCTCAAACTATTCAAAAAAACAAATTAGCATATCGTTGTAAAGATAACTGAATGAGATTTCTAAAAAGATGCTATTCGCCCCCCTTTTCATTTAAGATTATAAGCATAAGGGTTAAGTCTACTTTACGTGGAGGTTGATCTAGGAAGAACTCAACTCAAATGCTCGATTAAAGTATCCCTCTCAGTAAGAAAATTGACGAGTCTCGCGGATTTTCGATCTTTTATAGTAATGCGAAGATACTGGAGAATTGGAGGTGGGAAGTTTTCAAATTCACACCCTGTATATAAAGGTATATAAAAGTAATTTCGCTTTATTTCGTCCCAGGATCATATCCTATCACTTTGGCCACGTTTTTCAGAGACACCCTGACCAAACAACAGGTGAAGATAAAGCTAATAAATTCGAACACGTTTTGCTAATGCTTTCCAACACTATCTCAGGAAGGTAGACTGACAACCTCCATTTAAACGAGTATTTCTATTTTCGATTTCCATTGAAAACAAAAGAACTCTGGGACAATTATTTACGATTCATTTTGTGACGAGTGAGCTAGACCCTAGCACTTACGCCACTTCTTTCGGCCTATTGTAAAGGAGTTAAGCAGCCTCATCAAGCCCATCGGTTTTTAAGTCACCCTACCCGTCGGGTTTTGGAATAGCTAAAGTAGCCTCGGCCTAAAATGGGTTAGACTTCACAGATTTAAATAAATCACTCACCACTATTGTTAAGATTCACATGCATCAGGTATACAGAGGGTCAAGCTTGCAATCCTCACAAAATTTTATTGTCTAACAATCAAGATTGTGGACCTCTCTTTTATACTAAGACGTTGATTTAACCAACGCACGATTTTTTGCTTTGAAGTTACCTCTAAAATGATACATGACCCTATTCTGAGTTTTACCTCATTTTACTACTACTAAGCCCGTAGCTCAATGCAAGCTTAATGGTGAACCAAGCTTACACTACAGTGTTTCAAGAAAGTGCGTTGTACAAACGTAGCTCAAACAGTGATTCAACTGGAGACATATGCGACTTAAGCTTAGCTCAATGATTCTAGAACAGTATTTTTCTACAATATGTCACAAGTTTGAAATTTCTACTTTATTTTAGTAGTAGGTACTTGATTTATTGAAGTCTGTGTTATTTAGACAGGCCGATTGTACATTACTCGCTCCGGTGAATGAACCTTCCCATTGTCAATGGATAATGATAAGGTAGGTTCGCCGTTGAGCTTGCTTAGAGCGAATAAGGTACAACTTTTAAAGCCTTCATTTTTATTACAACAAAACAACGTCAACGCAATCAGGACACTAAGAGTCAATTTTACGTTCCTCGTTCAAAACAAGCTCAACAAAATTACCATTGTCAATAGGCAATAAATTTACCATTGAGCTTGCTTTGAGCGAGTAATGCAAAATTGCGCCTAAGTCACCATGGTAACCGTCTGTAACTAAACTGTCGAAGACGCTTACATCAGCCAATGCGCAGGTTTAATAATTTCCAACAATAATTTACATTACAATAATACTTGACACAAGTACGCTTCTGTTGAACCGTACTAAAAAAGACATTGGGCGAATTGTACCAACAACGTTTTACCTAAAGATTATGGTGGTCTGTACTTTACCATTCACATTTTGATTGATGATCTAACCATGAACCATGATCTTACGTTGAACGTTGTTAGTACAAATTGCCCAGAAGCTTACTTGAGCTGGGTTCAACTGAACTGACTTTAACTTGAATTTTAGTAATGTATAACTCGGCCATAGTATTCAATCACGGTATGTGGCAAAAACTTTTTAAAATATCAGGATGCTTTCTGATAACCTACGCCCTAATAAAAAAAATGTTTTGTTGAAAAACAGTTTTAGCAGCATCTTTATGAATTGCGATAATCATTCACTTACAAATGGGCAGGACATACAGGGTGTCAACTGTAACTTGGCCAAGAGTGCCATGGTAGGTAGAGGACCGATAGGCATGTATTTTAAAGATAGGAACCAATGTCCGGAAATGCACCCGTACGGAGCTACGGCCGTTTTTTGTCTGCCTGGCAACCTATCGTTGCCTAGGAAATACATTATTGTTGCTCAGGTGTACCTGTGGCGCTGTGCTCCAAGTGCGTTGCAGTTCATAGCCCCATACGCCAGATGCACGTCGGCGAGCTCCTGAAAGGTTAACCTGTTCATTGTTCAGCACACGTTTTATTAACACAATGTTTCTGAGCTGACATTCAATGTATTTCCTAGGCAACGATGAGTTGCCATGCAAACAATTGTTAGACACACGACATGCTGTCTGCATATCGGACGATAAAACGTAAAGTTAAAAACGGCCGTAGCTCCGTACGGGTGCATTTCCTGACATGGGTTCCTATTCTTAAAATACTTGCCTATCGGTCCTCTACCTACCCTGGCATTCTTGGCCAAGTTACAGTTTACACCCATACTCGTATGTGGAAAAAGTATCATATTTTCCTTGAAACAGTTCAGACAAATAACTTCGGCGCGAAGTAGTGGTTTTGGCTATACTATGCACAAGTAATCTCCATAATGGTAAATACCACGTGAAATCTTAGGGGACTTCGACTAGAGCAGAATAGAGAATCCACTAGTAATCATTAGAACGTGTATTAATAACTTTGCACATGCACATGCCCTAGGTCCACTACGTCAAATAAAATATTTTGTAACTATCATTATCGTGTTGTGCAAAAGCTTTTTTATCAAATTTTCACTACGAGTAAATTATTTTTTCGAAGACCTCTTTCAGCTATTTCTTATATTTTTATCAGTAGGGCCACCGATAACTAAAATTTTTTATAAATATTTGTGACAATACACAACACGCTATTTTTGAATTTTGCAATTACGACTTTAAAATCAGTTACAATTTTTGAAAACAACCTAACTTATTATTAATTTTTTTATTATTATTTAAATACGGAATTGACACTGCGTAGTAGTACTACAACTTACCTGAAGAAAGCCGAGTATTAATACCACCCATAATTGCATATTTAAAGCTGATAATTTTTCAGTTAAAATATTAAGCTGTTGAAGGTAATTCTTAACACGATATTAATGTGTGTGGTTGTGAGGAAACTTCTACATATAGCTCATGTGTGTAGTTATAAATTATTACTTATCGTTAAATAATTATTACGCAAATAGCTTAAGCTAAAAAAATATGGTGACCCAATAATCAACTAGCGATTTGTTCCGATTTATCGATTAAATATTAATTGGTATTTTAATATTTTTCTTTAAATATTTTACGTATAATAATTCTACTGCTGAACAAAATAGGGTATTGGAAATTGCTTTTTTAACAATCACGTAATGGCTCATTAAAACAACAACACATTTAGAAATAATTTACCTTATTAATTGAAGAAAATTACAATAACTATCACACTTTTTGCGTATTTGGTACAATAATACTATAATATATAGTGGTCCACAGATTACAATGTTATCCATAGATCTCTAAACGTCTGGAGAGCCTCAATAACTTCGTATAACCATAGCATTTTCTTTAAATTGAAAGGAGGTGGTATTTGCTATTTTCTGAAAGAACATTTGTCTCTGGGTGTAGACACTGCACCTGAACAAATGTGGAAGATTTGATAAAAAAATTATAAAGAAATTGGAAGTATGAATTTTTAGCTTTCAGGATGAGTTGATTACTCCAGTTAAAATGAAAATCTAAATTTTTACAAGAGGTGCTCAAAATGTTTGCAGTTTTAAAAAATAATTAAAAAAGCTAATATCAGACAAGTCAAAGATTGTTTATCAATATTATCGAAGATCGAAGCTACTCCATACTTTTAGACTTCTGTGTAAATCCAATGTCGAATACTCGATAAAGTTATTTACACAATAATTTATCACTGTTATAATTAACAAAATATTAATAAATTTGACTATAAATGTCGATACTGTAAAGAAAGTTTATACAACTTTCTAAACATACAATTTTGTACTTTAACAACAGTTTGTCCATGCGAAACTCCCTTTATATTTCTACACGATTCCGTAGCTATACGCGCCATTTTATCGCTCAATTTAATCAACTCCTGGCTTCCATTAGCTTGATATTTTAAAAATTCTCCAAAAAAGTCTTCGACCGTTTTGTAATTTATTTGACCATTCGGAAATTGAAAGCCTTGCTTTTTCCACGTACAGCTCATAAATTCGTTAAAATGATCGTCCGTCTCGACGGGATACAAATCTGCACTGATCAAACCAATGTCGATTCTATTTAAATTCAGTTCCCATAGACATTCTTCTTGATCTGTATCGAATGGCTGGAGATCATCGACGTTGAATGGAAATGAGTTTACACTCAACTTCAAAACACAAATTTATACCAAATTAAAATTAAATAGGCAAAGGTTATGTTGAAATATTTTATAAAAGTCCGTATATTAGGTACATAATAAAAGATTATTATTTCGAAATATTGTTTGTTTTTAAAAGTAGTAAACTATTATGAAACTCAGAAAGATAATTTGGTGTAATAATAATTTGTATTATTTATGAAATAATAACAGGTATACGCGGATGGGATTTGTGCCAAAAATTTTATTTCACCTCCTTGTTAAGCTTACAGGAGAGGTACTTCACCGGTAAACAATTACAATCACTAGTTGAATTATTAGAATATTTTTTAAGCGTTATATTACAAAAAATAAAATTTGGAAAAGATTATTAAATCTACCATCATAGTGAAATGAAAATATTCCGTGCAAACAGATTAAAGAAAAAAATAACGCGAAAAAGAAATCTTACCGCCAATAAGCTTAAGCTTAAGACAACGTAATTTGCGGTGTTCATATTGGTTCACAATTAACTACTTGCTCTTAGCACTGTGCATCAAGTCTTTATAATCCAATATTATAGTAGTGTCAGAAAGGTTAAAATAACTAGATTAATCAAGTAATGTGTGCTTTATAGACTTTTCAAACGCAAAAACACGTGCCACCTAACTTATAAAATATCGGTATCGTGCTATCAGTTTTTCTTCAAAGCTAAAAAAACAATTTTAAACTGCGAATATCTGTCTCAGTTGTCACAATTATGTTCAACTGCTAATATGTTGAATTAATTTTGGTTGTGACGAACATGATATCTTATAATATTTCGCTCGACGCTAACTTTTAAACTGTCGGCAGTACGCCGATCATGGATTAAAAGTCCAAAAGGATGAGCCGTTAGCAGCAGATTGGCAGTTCAAAGGTGAATAGAAGACTTGCGGGAATTGGGTTATTAATAAGAATAAGTACTTACAGGGTGGCTCCAAACACAATCCTAACTCAGTATTTGAGGCCAAAAAATTGAAGAAGACATTGCTTGCCGTATTTTACGGCGAAGAAAAGGTCTCAAAACTGCTGAACATTCGTTTCGTGTTAAATCTGAAATCATCCCCTAAGCCTGCAACAGACCTCGTGATTTTTCATCGATCATCGGTCAGTTGCGATTGAACCTCATGTTTGTCACGGCGACCTATGACCGACGTAAATCAAGAGGTCTGTGGGCTCATCGGGCGTAAAAACTAATCAAGTTGTAAGAACTTTTTTCACTTCGTTAAGATCACTCTCCTTGTCTTTATTTAATTTTCCCATATTAAGAAGTTGTTTGAAATCTTACGGTTTCCGAGATATTGTACAATTCAGGGTAATTTTGAGTCAACGTTGGAAAATTTCAGAACTGATAGAGATAGTTAAAACGATCATTTTTTGTTATACGATTTGGGGCGCCGATGATAAAAAATAGGCCATGCCAACCCAAAACGAGCCAGCCATGAGCGAGATATCAAATTACTCATCTATTAGGATTTAAAGTGTAATAATGAGTCTTACTTAAGCAATGCCAGTAAATAATGGTTCCATCGCCCCTAAATCCAACACTTAGCCATAACAAACTAGAATGCAAACGGTGTAAAATGCCAAAGAGGACTACTAATCGATGTTTTAAACAGATTTCATCTAGTAACTAATGACTAATTCAGTCTGCCAGGATATCATGATCAGAGCGTAGCGGCATAATTGCTTCAGGAGGAACACTGCTGTTAACAATAAAATCCGCCATTATGAACATTTCACCAAGATGATAATTATGGCAGATTACCAACCACAAAACAAGAATCTGCTAGTAAATGGTCTACAAGCGGCTGTTAGTCATGAGCAACCCACTATGCTTGTAGGAGATCTAAATAGGAAGCATACAGCTTGGGGATGCTGGTAAATAAGTCAAATGGAATCCGTCTCTATAATTACGAGGGGGGACCCATAAGCTCCGGGAATTACGCTGTGGGGGGAGGGGGAGTGAGGGAACCTATTGTTTGACCACATGTCCGTTAGTGTCACGCCAAAGTGCAAAGTGTGCAAAGTTGTGTCGCTGTGAGTGCATCGGTTTGGCTGCGAGATTTTTTTTAGTAAAACAACTGTTTAGATTTCGGCGAAAACGTAATGGCAGATTGTCGAGAACAACGCGCGGCTGTAAAATTTTGTTTCCTGTTGGGGAAATCGGCCGCGGAAACTATTGTAATGCTTAAGACTGCTTATGAGGATGCTGCCTTAAGTAAAACCAGAGTTTACGATTGGTTTTCACGTTTTAAAAATGGAGAAATGTCTATTGAAGACCAACCTCGTTCAGGACGCTCCTCAACGTCAAGAACTGATGAAAACGTCGACAAAATCAATGCCCTCGTTCGTGAAGGCCGTTGCCGAACCATTGATCAACTCTGTGAGATGTCGGGAATGTCATGGAGTTCAATTTAGAGAATTTTATCCAAAGATTTGCACATGAGAAGGGTTGCAGCCAAATTCGTCCCGCGCCTTCTCACAGACGTGCAAAGGGAGCGTCGACTTCAGGTATGTTTTGAGCTTCAAAATCAGCTCGAAGAGGACCCTGAATTTTTTTCCAAGGCGATTACTGGTGATAAATCGTGGTGCTATGGATACGACCCCGAAACAAAGCAGCAATCGAGCTAGTGAAAGACAGCTGGCTCTCCTCGTCCCAAAAAAGCTCGCCAAGTGAAGTCAAACATCAAGACAATGCTCATTTGTTTTTTCGATTGCAGAGGTGTTGTGCACGCGGAGTTCGTTCCCCCAGGTCAAACTGTCAACCAGAAGTTCTACTTGGAAGTTGTGAAAAGATTGAGGGAGAGTATCCGGAAGAAAAGGGCAGATCTTTGGTGCACAGGCGACTGGTTTTTCCATCATCACAACGCGCCGGCCCACACCGCCCTTTCCGTGAAGCAATTTTTGACCAAAAACGGCATGACACCGATTGTTCACCCCCCATACTCACCGGATCTAGCCCCCTGTGACCTCTTTTTGTTCCCCAGATTCAAAAGGAATATGAAAGGAAAGCGTTTTGCCACTGTAGAGGAGGTGAAACAAAAATCGCTGGAAGGCTTAAAGGACATCCCGATGAGTGAATTTAAAAACTGTTTTGAACAATGGAAGAATTGTTTGGAGAAGTGCGTTGTGGTCAATGGCGAATACTTTGAAGGTGATCAAAATTTGATGTAAAAATATTGAGAAATAAAGAAATTATGACGAAATTCCCGTTTTTTTGGGTCCCCCATTGTACATTCCAAATCATCATATATACAAGTATTTGCTCCAAATGATCCAACTTATCACCCATTCAGGCTTTCAGGCAAGATCACCAACCAGATATTTTCAACATTTGACCACAATAAATAATGTCTCAACCCATATGTCAAGAAGTTCTAACCAAAATGGATTCACACCATATCAAAAACAGCCCTCAATCACACAAAATATACCCAAAGTCATAAACGGACCTATAAGCTGAACATTGTTTTGAGAAAGTATTGACAGGAATTTACAACCACATAGAAGTCTAAAGTTGTGAAGAAATCAACAATTCTATAAATTGTTCTTACAAACAGTCTTTCTAAGCTAGCTTTCCATAAAGTCAAGACTGACAAATTGGACTAGAGTTTAAAAAAAGATAGTGCTGCTTGTAAATCTTTATTTTGAATGACCAACAATTACCTACGCTTGCTTGCTTTTCTTTTTATTTTTCGTTTGCTTTGTTGGCTTAGAATCTGGCCGTTTTTTTCTACATAACCGATTCTTGATAATCTGCTTAAGTTTAAATAAAACGTAAATTCCTATTATAGTAGATGTTATCAAAATTCCGCCCAAAAATAAGACGACATCAATTAGGTAATACTGATACCATTTTAATGTAACAGCATGTGATTGCAAGTGGTGAGCACCTTTATGCCTTAAAACGTACTCTACCCAATAAATAGCGTTGTCTAAAGGTTTTAAGGGCTGATCTTTCATAATTTGCGAACGACGCCGCGCTGTTCCCCGATAACTGCAAGTCTAGAATGTTTAAAAAGTCCGCGCTCGAATTATTCCACTCTCACCTGGGATTATTTAAAATTTCTTTAATAGACCACGTAAAAGTTTCCTCTGTTAGTTTGTCTATGTCAAGCTTAATTGCATAACCGCCACTAACAGCTTCAAAAACATTACTTTCTTGATCTGCAAACATTGGAATTCCAATCATGGGCACACCATTGTGCACGGCTTCGGTGGTACTCAACAAACCACCGTGAGTAATAAACGCTTTCAAATTAGGATGTGCTGCGCAGAACTAACATTATTTTAAATTGTCGTAATGAGTAAAAAATGCATTACCTAAAATGTCTCGTTGTGGTAACCATTTCCCAATTTTAACATTTGGAGAAATATCGGGAATATTGTCATCTTCGAACTTCCACAGTACTTTTACAGGTAATTTTGCAAAAGTTTTGACAATAGACTCAAGAGTTTCCTGCGGCAAATACGCACTTTTCATATTTGAACCTAAACTGAAGAAAATTACACCTTCTCTGGCCGAATCCATAAAATCTTGAAGTTCCTTCGTAAGACCTTTGCCCTGTTCTACGTGAAACCCGCCAATTCGAATCATGTTTGGCTGGTAAGGTCTTGGACTTTCGATGCTGTAATGCGAATTCAATAAAACCAACGAAATATTGGCGTATAATTCGTGAAGAGGTGGGGCGTTTGGAAATTGTTCTTTTAAAATTTGTTCTTCAAAGTACACCCAGATGCTGTAAAGTATTTCAAACGTCAAGTTTGCAAGAGTATTGAGTACTCTTTGTATAAAAGTCATGTTTTGTGTAAGCTGCAAAAGAATGTTTGGCACGTAGGAGTAAGGCGCCGAATTCCCTGTTAAACCATTTGATATTATAGTAGATCCCAGAGTGCTAAAGATAATCGAAGATGCCCCAAAATGGTGACTAATTCCTAACTGTGAAGGATTCATCATCCAACACTGAATTACCAAATCATAGGTTCTGTTTGAAGCGAGAAATTCTTTAATGGATTCCTCTTCATAAAAACTCCTTCTGAACGCACTCATATGTTTTGCAAAATTGACTAAAGTTTCAATGTAAAAACCTTCTTTAGATTTTGTAATATGATTCATTATAGTGTCTAAAAGTAAAAGTGAGTAGTATTTATTTTTTAATGTGGTATTTAACGTCCGCTTCAACGGCACACGTTATATACAGACGGGACCTACAGTTTTAGGTGGGTTCCGAACCACCCGGGACAAGGCATTTGACACATACAAAAATCTAGTGGTGTCAGCGAGTCTCGAACCGAGTACATCCAGACCTGAATCCGATACTCAGCCACCCTGGCCCAAGTGAGTAATATAAATTAGGTTAACTGTAATTAAAAAAGCTCACCTTTAGTTTGCGCAAGTATCGGTGTTTTTAGAGTAATGTCTTCGTAATTCTTAATTTTGGTTTTAAACGGAAACGGGCTAATCATCGTAACATTGTGACCTCTTTCAGCTAAAGCTTTTAACAATGCACTTCCCAAAATATGATGACTTTTGCTGGGTGCAGGAAAAATTCCTAAGATATTTGCACTTTCTACGTTTATTAAAGCATAAAACAATAGTACTACGACAAACTTGGTCATCATTTTATTTTGCGATTTTTCAAAACTTTCTTAACTAATGTTTCTATTACTAATAATCGCCATAAAGCACCTACTACAATTAATTATATACTATTTTTAGACAAAAATGTGGCTTATTCTAGTCTCAATCATGTTTATCGCATGAATATGAGTGTTTGAAGTGTCGTAACTATCTCTTTTTAGATAATAGGTTCAGGGCCGCATTTATTAGCTGTCATTTTTATTTAGGCTTTAATCAATATTTAATCGTCTCGTTGATGTCAAAAATAAAAAATAATTGATTTATGGTATAGTACTCACATACTCCACTGCAAAGTATGTGAGAATCCATGTCTCAGGAGGTACCACGTAGGGATGACGTCACATTAGTACCTTGGTGTTTGGGTCTAGGAGGCTAAAGTGACGGGACCTCGCTAACCCCATAACTCGACCATCAGTCCATGGGGAGAAAACAAGGCCTTTGCTGTACAAAAGGTGGTGTAGTTCTGATTTTTGAATATGTTATTGGGTTAGAGGCCCTGATGAAAAATCCAGGTTTTTGACCTTGGGGGGGGGTCCGCGCGATCCGCCATCTTAGTTTAAAGATACGAAAAATTGTTTTTTTCGATTTAACTTCTTAACGGTTGATCCCACGACAAAACTGTCAAATCCAACTTTGGAGAGGACAAAATGCCCTACAATATTTAATCTATTCATTTTGTTCCTATCTGTTACGGTTACGGATTATGGAAAGGTAGTGCTTGAGAAGAGGGGATTCGGGAGGGGGTCGACCTCATATAACTTTAAAATCGGTTCAGGGGTTTGGCAACCAAACGCGTTCAAATATTGCTTTGAGATGAAAAAAAGAAATTGCGGATCGGACAAAAAGTTTTGGAGTTATGTCCAAAAGAGTACCGACAAACCAGGTTTCATGAAAAAGTGCGACTTACCACTTTGAACTTTGAACGCGTGTGGTTGCCACACCCCTGAACCGATTTTAATGTTATACGAGTCAACCCCCCCCTTCCCCCCGAAGCCCCTCTTCTCAAGCACTGCCCTCCCATAATAATTGTCGACATACAGGCTGTAATGCAAAAAACGCCCACGGCTATAACTTCGTTATTTATTGTCCGATTTCAATAATTAAAAAAATATTGCAAATGATAATAAAAATACTACATACGGGCCCTAATTTTGATGTTTTTTAATATCAACTTTAATGTCAAAAATAATCAACTTTTTCTTTTAAATGGTTACCTATGTATTTTTTTATTTTGGCAATCCAACGATGCCTAAGATGTTTATTTTGGCTTAATAATGGATAAAATGTTTATCAACATTAACGTGATTTTTTTTATTAAAAAAGATTTTTTAAGAGTGTCGTGGATAATGCATGGATTCACAATGCTATTACGTTGTTTAAAACATAACTGGCACTGGTTTTTTGCATTACAGCCTGTATATGAGACAGGTTGTTGGCAATATAAACGAGAAAATTTGCTCAACATTTACGGCCAAGGCCTTGTTTTCTCCCCATTGACTGGACTAATATACTATGAACTCATATTCTCATATATTAAAAAATTACCATTTCATTTGCTGGAAAACTTTTAAGTTTGAAATGCTCATATAATGGGCTACTTTTACCGTACCTATAGTCCATTCAAATTCAAGGTGCAGTAAACGTCACCCCATACATGCAGACATCTTGGTAAATTACGGAATGTAAAAATTTGTTTTTAGATTTTGAGTAGGGTCTCGGTGGTGCCTAGATATTTAGGGAGTTGGAATAATATCAGCAATCAATTGCAGTCGTTACGCGATGATCACTGTTGAGTGTTGACATTTACTGCACCTTGAATTTGAATGGAATAAGTATAGTTGTCCCGTTAAATTAACTTTCTTTTAATCACTCGATTTAAAAATGCTAGACAGTTTAGACGTTCCAAAATGACGATATTGAGCTATATCTACACCATCTAACCAATTCTAACAGTAGTTTTAACCCTACTTGAAATAGCAACCATCTATTTGCAGTGGAAATTTCTGAAAAGTTGTATAGATGGAGTTAGCATGTGTAGCATGTGGAAAAGCTCGCAGTGTTGAACTTAAGGAGTCGTTGAAAAAGAGGTATGCTTTTCAAGCACCTCAAATAAAACTAATCGACAATTTAAAAAAATGGCAAATTAACGTGATTTGTTATACATGTTTTTTTTCACAAGGATCTACGTTAAAAATCTTGAAAATTTGTACTTTTATGTTAATTTTTTTGGGAACATTACTCGGTGTTTTCACTTTATAAGGTGGCAATCCTAGAATTATTCACTAATAGCAGTAAAATGGTAGAACACAAAACTTGGATTACTAAAAATACCAACTAATAAACATTCAAAGGGTGGTGTTTAAAAAAAACTCATAAATTAAAAAAAATTTTTTTCCTTTGTTTAAATTTCATACAGCAATTTGAGTTTGGAGTAATTAATTAGTAATGAAGGGAAGTCATTTAATTTTCAAAGTACAAGTTCACTGTTTCAGAAGTAAATGTTGCAGGTGGGTGTGAGAAAGACTAAACATTTTTTAAAAGGGTGCAAACTTATTTATTTTTTAGGAGTGTAACTTTTTACGTTAAAAATTGAGTAATTAACCAATTATTACGCAATAAAGTTAGTTCTCAATTTAACTTTGCAAGCAAATAAACGCAACGATGAGATACTTCCAATTTGTGGGCAATGTGGGCTACCGATTGGGGATTCTCAGTCTGATTGCTTCCGATTGGATTCAGTTCGCTTTACTAATACAAACAGTCCCATTACTATAGTATTACCGCCTTTTGTTATCTTGTATTTGCATAAATTGAACTAGAAATATTTACTTTAGTAATTGAGGTGATTTTTAGTTTAATTTAATCAAGTTTAATTAATTAAATTTAATTAAAGGTCGTTATACGTATATTTGTTTATTTACGCTACCTCGAAAAAATTATTTAAGAAAAAAGTAAATTACAAATTAAAATCCCATTTTGGCGTTATCTTGAAAAATGACCAACAGATCGACATTTCTCCTATTTTTTCAATACTTTAGCAATTTCCGTTTTAGATTCTTTCTTCTATGCAGTTTAATTCTCTTTACTGGAAGTTTCAAAAATATAGTTTAATAGCCGCCTCTTTTATTCTCACGTTTCTGGATTAGAAAACTCGGCTTATTCTTACAACTTTTAATTGGCATACACAAGACGGATTAAACTTTTCACTTTTCACAGCCGCTTTTGATCTATACCGTAATTTTTTCTTTACATAACACTTTTATTTCAAGTTGAATGACTGTTTTGGAGGCTGACTCTTCTCACTGATGTAGTTTCAATGTAAGAGTTTGAACCTTTTAACAGTACGTGACAGCTTTGTCGTTCTGTCGTTTACAGAAGCGACAGATATAAGTCATATAAGTTTTGATTCACCGAGTGGAAGAATTTTGTCAACAGCTCTTCACAACTTTACAAATAATCCTCCGATGGTTTACTATTTTTACAAATTTGTCGATTTGTGTAATTTTATTTTTCAAGTGTTTGTTCAAGTCACCTGGTATAAGCTGCTGGTCTGCCCTACCCTTAAAGACAAAAAGTTCTCATAAAGAGAAATTCGCAATGTCGGTTTTGGAGATAGTACAGAGGTTATATTTTTATGTATTTGTTCTAAACTCATCGAGAAAAGTTGAAATTTAGTGTACAAGTAGGTACTCGAAAAACATTTTTGAGAAAAAAATTGATACTTGAGTGAAGTTTTAGAGTGGTAAACTTTTTTTGAACATAATGTTCAAAGAGGAACAAAAAATGTTTCTTCAGATTTTTAAAACTTGAGTGACCCTTTTCTAGAAATACTAAAAACCGATAATAATTGTTTGTAAAGCGTTTAAGCTTTTTTTGTAGAAGGAAATTTTCATTAGGCAATCCCGAGAACATGTTTATCCAAAATTAGACGTACGAAGTGGTTAAAATATTGAAACTACCCGCGAGCTTTGGTTCCTTAACGCAAACATTAATTAAAATACTTTAGCATAAATTAACTTATGTCTATAAATTACGGGATAATATAGAACTCTTTGAATAACGAGCAATTCTTTACTCTGGAAAACTATTTGATGACGAGTCATTCTTGTTTGAATATTGAAGTTGGAAATTGGATTAAGAATGGTAACTACTGAAATGGGTTTTAATTGGGTAAACAGATGATGAAAAGAGACTACGGCCTTTGAATATATACACTCCGATACTTCAACACGGTTCATAATATTATAAATTCTTTTATGCAGAGAAATGAATTAGCAATGTTTAATTTACTTAAAGAGCACAATTTTATAGTCAATAAGTACTTACTTATTATTACTATTAACTATTACTATTAAATTAAAATTTTAATCATTGGACTTAAACTCTCAATCGATCGTTTGGTATTACGTTGCACGTAAAATATTTGTTAACTCAAAACTCGGTAGAAATAATTGCCGCTACGTTTAAGATTTTTGTTTAAATTCAAAACGAAATTAATATAATATCGAGTTTTATAGTATACGGGAGCGTTAATGTAGATATAAATATATTACAATAATTTGGGGTAATTGTGATTTAGAAATCACAATAGTGATTTTTTAAAAAAAATTTTTTAACCTTAATTTATTTAATTTAACGCGGGAATATCAAAAATTTTACAAGACACATCTCCGTTTTTTATAATAGTAAGTTTATTTTCAAAAATTTATGCTTTTCGCTAACCTAATTTTGATTTATTTCCTTTACAGATTTTTAAGCTTTATTTTTAATTTTTTGTAATTTTTTATTTTTTATCTGATGAAGCCTTAGGGCGAAACGCGTCATTATATATTTTTGTTTCAAAACGTGGCTTTATTATCTTCAAAACATTTTTATCATTCACAAGAAAGCTAAAAAACTATTATAATAAGGATAAGTAGTCCAGTTAATGCCCTACAAAAGGTGGTGTAGTTCTGATTTTTGAATATGTTATTGGGTTGGGGGCCCTGATGAAAAATACAAGTTTTTGACCTTGAGGGGGGTCCGCGCAATCCGCCATCTTGGATTAAAAGTACGAAAAATTGGTTTTTCCGATTTAACTTCTTAACGGTTGATCCCACTCCAAAACTGTCAAATTCAACTTTGAAGAGAACAAAATTCCCTACAATATTTATTCTATTCATTTTGTTCCTATCTGTTACGGAACCGTTTTACCGTTCATTTGAGAGAAAGTTCTTTGGAACAAAAGTTGTAGGATTTTAAATTGCCTTCTAACCGAGTGTATCGCTGATATTTTAGCTCAACTAGATCCAAAGTTAGAGTAGTTTTACGATAACCTATAAATGTCAAAAAACGAGTCATGAGTTTTCGCAGCTCGACGTTTTCGTTACAGTCCCCCCCCCCCCCCCCTCATATCAACCCATAACAATTTCTCTCACATTTCAACAATTATTCAATTTAAAATGAGCTTCTTCTCCCCATTGACTGGACTAAAGGTCAGTGGAGCCGCAAAAATATTTTGTGAGCAAAATTTCCGCTGCATCGCTGACCGCACTATTCAGACCTTCACTAGAATTCAGTTTAATTGAATAAATATGTGAAATTAATCATTTCAATGTCGTCTAATGTTATTACAAAAACGACGATAGAAAAATTAAATACAATGACAATCACATTTTAAAAACATTTTTCTACAACCGGGAGCAGAAATCGTTTCTTTCTAAGACACAAAAATCGTGACAGAAATAACAAATTACTACTCCATAATAATAATTCAAAAACTCCCTCTCAAAGAAAGAGATAGCGGATGCGTTATCCATTTCTATAAAAACCATCGAATTTTGTCCACTCTGTACAACGCATGTTTGTAATACCTACACTTTTAATATTAATTATTAATAATTAATATTTTACGCCTTGCATGTAGGCAACACATTATACGAGAGACACTACACTAACCTGCAGTAGCTTTGACACTTTACAATGGTACCATTAACAATTAACCAGTAAGTTCTTTTTAAAAATTTTTAGTTTGAGAGAACTTCAACGCAACAGATCAGGCTGCACCGTCTATAATATTATAGTAACGCACCATGAGTACGATGTAGTACGCGATAGCTACCTTAAGGACTAATTTTTCGGCAAAGGTCGTATAATACTTTTGCAAAGTAGACTAAATTTTCAACTACAGTCGGGTCCGGTTATAACGAGCTATGCTTATAGCGAGATCTCGGTTTTAGCGAGTAATTTCTCATGGCACGAAAAATTCGCTATTTAACTCAATACATTTTGAACTCTGATACAACGAGCTCGGACATAACAAGAAAATCTGTTATAACGAGCATTTTTCTCTTGTCAAACACGGTCAAACTGCCGAATAGCATCACTTATAACAAGCAATTTCTAATACTTGAAAAACGTTCTTAACTGGTGCGATTATTTCCTTCATTGTGGAAGATTTGAAAATTTATTGGACGGTTAGGTTCTAAAATAAAACACGATAATGATAACAAACTTATTGTAGCTCGCCGTGTAACTCCTCGTAAGCCATTTTAAACGTATATATCACATACATTTGTCATTGGTCATTGTTTCTTGTTGCTTAGTGATACTCTGTCCTAATCAAGTTTAAACACAGTAGATAATAATTAATAAATTCGTTATAACCAAGATCTTTTACAACGAGCGCTCGGATATAACGAGCGTGCTCGTTATAACCGGACCCGACTGTACTTGACACCAGACCAGTCGTTATATACCTAAAATGGTGTCCGAGATACAGTTGTGCAAAATTTTGCAAATTTATCATATTTTAACATTTTGAACGACACAGCCCATGACATGAGATATCTATGTGGTGATATCTATCTATCTATGACATGAGGTAGTAAATTAATGTTGGCCAAACTACAATTCGAGTATTTCTTTCTTCAAATTCACATTCGATAATGGATAATGCAGATTTCAATGTGAGTACGCCATTAGTAATATATTATGCAGCTTCTTGTACCTACCCTACTCTGTTTTAAAACTTCCTTCAAAACGTAAAAATTTAATTGGAGTAGGTAGTACGTATAAACGCGTGGGCTTCTTGTGTATAATAGATCAAAAAGTAACATCAGCCGAATATTTCATTAAAACAATCTTTTACTTAAAACTTTTCTTTTAAGAAAATTAACCTTTTTGAGTTTTTAATGTTTCCTTTACAAATATTACTTTTAATCCGTCCAGTGACGCGGGCTATTTTTCCTAAACTCGCATATTACATTTTTATAAAAACTTTTAAAAGCTTCCAAACAAATTTATAATCGTAAAATTCTTTCCCTCTGATCATTAGCTTAAAATTTTTTTCCGTTTCGCTTTAACTAAACACAATTATTTGTTCTTGCTCTTCTAATGTTTTCCCGTGCGCTTAATACGCGCAGGTAATTGGTATATTTTCCATTGAACAGAATAGATAAATTAAGAAAGAAAATTACATAAAGTTGGACTTAAAAACAATTTTTTTGACAAATTGATTTTTTCCATTACAAAAAAAACCTTGAGCCATTTTTGAATCGATAATTAAACAATTTTTCAACAATAGGAAAGCTTAGTTACGTTCCATTTATATTGTCTGTTTTCTAGTCCAATTCTTTGATATAACTTCCACGTGTCTTACATTTCTAAACTGAACACGATACAAAACTTATTTCCTATTGCATTACTCGAGCTTCTTAAAGCCCAACAATTTATTTGAAGGTATTCAAATTTAATTTATTTTTTTATACAGGGTGTTAATCAATTCGTGTTGCAAATTTATAGGGCGTGTAACAAGAAACTCTATTCGCAACTTTTATCCAAACGCTCCGAACAACGTCTAGTGTTTTGGAAAAAATGTACCTATCTACCAAAATACGCTTCGGAAGTGCAATGATTGCATCGAAGTTGGTGATCCTAAGCTCCAAGTCCATCCCAGCTCGAAAACGGCGAGTTTGCAGATAAAAATCAAAAATTCAAGAGACCGCGAAATTTTTTATCTTTTTTCAGTTCTTGTCAGTTTTGACCAACAAGAACTATTTTTTTGGCTGAGGCAGTTTATACTTTTTGAAAGTGGACTAAATTTTCTACAATTTGAGACTAAAAAGGTCTCTGTAGACGTAGTGGTGTCCGAGATACAAGTGTACCAAAGTTTGCAAAAATATCACGATTTTATGAGAATTTAAGCTTTCACAGTCGGCGTAGGAAGAGTGGTTTCTTGGTTGATGTGCCGTGGTCGAGACGTTCTTTGAGAGACTCCTGACGTTTTGTTGACTGCTGTGGCAAACATCTTCTTCCGAATCTTCAGTACGGCTATTTCGACCTTTACCATCACACAGGACAAAACATCTCTGTAATCTCGCAAAAAACCTCTCGACCACGGCTCACTAGCCCAGAAACGACTCACACTAATAATACACGATTTAGTTTTGGATTTTTGACAAAGACCGGATTATTTACTTTATTACGTCAAATGGGATAGATATAAGTTTTTTGTATGTTTCATATTTATGATGAACACCTAATACTAAATTCAAATTTTTTTCTTCAGCGGACCTCCGGATTTGCTAACTTTTGTACACTTATATCACGGACACCATTAGGTTTACAGAAACCATTCTAATCTCAAATTCTAGTACAGCTAGTGTACTTTTAAAAGGTATTTATATGCTTTTGCCCAAAAATGTGTCCTTCTGAATCAAAACTGACAAAAACTGAAAAAAGGTAAAGTATCTTGGATTTTTGAGCTACCGCGTACAAGGCGACATTTTAATGGCCCTCGGAATTTGGTATCCCAAAAAATAAAGGATCATTTGAAAAAGGTTTCATCTCTGAATCTCGAAGTAAAAACAGAACTCAATTCTAAACGACTTTGATGCGGATGTGAACTACACTATTACTAATTAATGCTATGGTTAAGTTTTCGGTTACATGTCTTGAGGCAAGGGTAGCGCAGTTATTTTAGGTCGGCCATATATTTGTGGCTGAAGATATCCACATTCTCTATTAGTACAGAGTTAGATTTAGAAGTTACGCGAATAACTCAATAAGTATAATGAAAATAGTTAACATAGCTATAACATGAGGTAGTAAATGTTATTGTCCACGTTCGACCAACCATCGCTTTCGAAGTACTTGATTTACATTATCTTGCTATATTTTATAATAAAGACTAATATCATTATGCCAACTTTGCCATTGTCAACACAGTTGATAATAATTTTCTAAACTACAATTCAACAAACAGAAACTTCAAAATGTGGTTTAATATCTAGTGATGGCTAACCACAAAACCGCCCGACTTCAGTTGCAGCTTTAAGACAAGAGTCAATAATAACAACAACAAGTAACATCCAACAAAATTTTTGTTAACCGAACGAATTTTAGAAACATTTATTTTTAAATAAAATTCTCGACTTCTTATTAGTTCAATTATAATTTAATCAATCAAAACGATTACTACTTATAACTCAAACAGCTTTAAGTCGAGCGTCGAGGATATTTCGAGAATTAACAATGACATTTTACGTTTTCCATTAGAGTTTGCCAAGTTATGAATTGAAAGCTTTTAGAACAAACTGTAGTATGTACTTATACAACTGCTAAGCTTTAATATTAAGGATTACGATATACACGGATTTCCAAACTAAACTAATAGGGTACCAGCATCAAATAAAGTTAAGATATTTGATTAAGAATTTTGAACGATGAATTTAAAGTTTTTACCCGCGTATCTCGACGTTAAGTTGTGAGAAGAACAAATAAACTGTGCACGTATGAAATCAAACAATCTCACTTTACTTTGATGAGGCAATTATACTATCTATCTGCTGTCTATTTAGAAGAGTTACATCTCCAAAGAATTTGTGCGAAACCAAGTCAAACGAATGTTACAACTTGTACAACATTTTAATTAAAATTTTCGATTTGCCATAAAACGAGTGACTGCTACTGAAGGCTCAGTCGAGCATGTACTGGGTGTACTTTTGATAAAGAATATTTCGAAGTGGAAAAAATCACAAAATTAAGAGTATTTTATTTCCGGAATAAACAATAATGACATGTGTACTCGGAGACATCAAAAGAGGCGCGATCCGGCGGGGCGGAGAGTTAGTCGAGTTTATATCAAGCATTATAGTCTGGAAGGCGGCGAGTACTTTTACTAAATAGTAAAGTATAAAATTGTTGACAATGCAGGCTGAAAGAACATTGCAAATGAGTAATAAAACCGACTGTCTGCTATACTTCAAAGTGGCAGTATTATTAGCTTGTGGTGGCTCCAGTAGGGTAGATTTCGACCATCTTTAGGTTTTTCGCTTATAATTCAAAAACTACACACGTTATGAGAAAAATGTTTCTATATGAATATAAACTAAATCAAATTTCCTACAAATTATATTTGTTAGGTTGTCTTCTCAGACAAACCGTTTAGGCATTAAAGCGCGTTAAAGTTAAAATTTCAAAATCTGCTAATAAAACTGCTTTTTTTCGTTTATTGTTAATAACTCGAAAACTTCGCACTTTAGGAAAAAAGCGTTCCTTTATAGACTTAAAGTATTTTCAATTTCCTACAACTTAAATATGTTTTTTTTCTTTAGACAAGCAGTTTAGGCACTATAGCACGTGAAAATGTGACAAAAATTCCAAAATTAGCCAAAAAACTGACTTTTTTAGTTTATCGCTTATAACTCGAACACTACGCACTACGTGAAAAGTGTTCATATAAAAAAATAAATTACAGTCAATTTCTTACAAAGTATATCTCTTGGATTTCCTGCGTCAAACAAACAGTTTAGGTGCTAGAGCGCGTTGAAATATAGAGCCTCGAGAAGTGTGGTTTCTTGGGGGTTAAACTAGAAACTAAACCATTCAGTGCACCTAATCGGAAAATTTATATACCAAAAATTGCACTATTTCTGGTGTAGATAATAAATATAAGAAGAAATTTGAAGAAAATTCGGTCTTCGGACTCCAAAGGTGTCTACCACCACGAGATGGCAATTTCTGTACTGTGGGTCTCTTCAGCCGAAGTATAACTACTGTACGAAACAAATTATTGTAGCCACGTTTGTGATATAGCCATAGCGTACTCCATAACTTGCGTTTCCAAAGCTAATAATGATTTATCTCAATCTGTGGAGACCAAACGCTGTTTAACCTCAAATGATTGCTGTATAAAGAGTAGATATAGGTATAAGAGTAGGCGTAGTGTTTGTATCCTGAAAAGTTTGTAAAGAGCGAAACAAACGGAACCCGATTTTTTTACTCTTTATAGGTACCGATTTCTGTTGTTTCCATTTACTTTTAACAAGAAAAGCACAATCTACAGTAGTTCATAAAATGGCATCAAGCGACAATTTTTACTAATTTGAATAGATCAAAATCCTTATTATTTATTATCATAAGCGACCCTTTTTCTAGAAAGTAAAATAAGTAAACGTGCATGACTGACGCTATTTTTAAGCTCGCGTGGTATAAAAAATAACTTTTTCTCTCAACAATTAAGGCAAGATAGATCCGATTTGAACGTAAGCTCTAATCTCATTTAATGAGAAAAAGAACTTAGTCGCCTTAGCTCCTTGGGAACGCGCTGTATTGTGCTCACATATAAATTTATAAAATTTTCATAGGCACCTTAAATGTTGATATTAAGCCGATTGACATAGCAGACGCGCTTCTTTTAAGCAGAGTATTGTGTTAAGAAATACATAAAAATTTAATGTCTCTAGACAATCTAGATCATCGCATAATCCGTCGACACGTCTGTAGAGATAAATGGTCGTAAGAAATTCCTGTCCCTCAAGAGATTGAATATTAAACTCACGTAGCAAATCTGCATTATAAATTATTTCTTATTCTGAAGTATACATTTTCAAATTATATCGTCTACAATCGCTAAGAGCATTTATTTTAATAATAAGAAAATGTAAAATTTAAACCAACAAACATGGCTTTCATTGTGGAAAGCCCAACGGAAGCATCAACAATGTTTGTTTTAGAAAAATACGATAATGTATTTTTCAACAGTTTGTATTGATGTTTCGGCAGACTCGACCCGTGAATTTAAATTTTACTTTATACGTCTTATTTATTACTTAAGTTTTAAATCTTCACTTCTGAGTATACACCAGAAAATTAATAAAGCAATACAAATTATAGCACGTACAGACTTTTTATTGACTATCCGAAAGCTCAGATAAAAGTAGCTCGCAATATAGAGTCATCAAAAGAAGAATTTGACAGCGCACGTCTTGCCAATTAGCTTTACAGGCACATAGGCGTAGAAATCAATTATAAGCCCCCATGACCTACAATTTGACAGAACGTGTCTTTAGAAGTTTCTTTAGCAATAACATCGGGATCGTATCGAGAAGGCTCCGCAGTGTTGTACTAACTGTAGCCATGTTATTTAAAAACACTTCTAAGTGCTCTTGATACATCATCGTACACTCGTATTTTTATACTACTAACTCTTTAGTATACATTTTGCGTTACGTTTACATCATTTCTCGTAAAAATCATTATAAAATAATTTTTTGTGATAAAAGAAGTCCCGGAGAGTTGAAAGTTGATCTTGTTTTGATACATACGGATGGAAAATATTTTACACACAATTTATTAAATAATACAAATACTTTAATATCTATTGAATTTGTATAGGTAACTCCAACGGAGTCCATCAACTAAAAGTGAGTAACCAACCTACAGCATTATCATCTCCCAACTACAGGGGTAATAATCTCTCCTCGTCCATCCAAAACAACACCATCAGTTATTCAAGCGCATTAAAAACTAACTCACCCGCTCATCTAAAAAAATTATCAGTTTCCGGAGATTCATTTATATCGAAAACAAAAATTTAGAAAATATTTATCATTTCAATAATCACATTCATTCGAGCTATCGAATTGACCTCCAATTCGAGGAACAAAAATGTTACAGATGCAAGCAACTTGGTCACCCATCTTCCATACTGTAAAATTAATGTTGACCCTATAACTACTGCAATCGAACCTTCACAAAATATACTCGCTCCTCAGTTTTCGGAAAACTCAAATCATTCCTCCAGATACTACTGTCCCATCAAATTCAATAGTTGATCTCTAGTTGCGCTCGATGCCTTAAAAAATAACCTTTTTCTCTGGTCACCCGAGTTGCGTCCGGAGGCTGTCTTACACACTATTTACCCTACTACGTATATACATCGCATTGCGCATTAAGTAGAGTTATACTAAGGAAAGAAAAACCCACCACGTGACCAAAGCTGCTACCACTACTTAGTGCAACAAAACCAAGACATGGGTACGTTGCGACTACGTAATAATCGGTTATAACTCCACGGCACTAAGTATCTACGTTCGTTTCTACTCAACTGAAGTACAAATCTACTTTGCAACTTGAACGGTAATCACGGGATGGATTCATCTTGCCTTGGTATCACTCTAGTACCTCCACAAATTTGGATAAATTGGAATTCGCGGAACAGAACGCTGCATTAATTTTCGAACGACAAGGCTCACAATTATTTGTGGTACTGGCCATAGACGACGAAAACGATGTCCACATCTCGAAGGGAAATTGAGCATTATCAGAAATGTAGTTGTTCAATAGTCACAAAACTCGTCAGCTCTGGCATCTTCTGGCCGATTGAAAATGAAATAAACTCTTTTCGATACGGGTTACAATACGTAGAGTCAATAAGTCAGTTCGAAATATCAAAAAATAGCCTATACTCAAACCAACTTGTTGAATTTTTCAAGTCAAAAATTTGACCGCGGGATGGAATTCGAGGGTATATTAATCCGACCCGGGACGAAACTCGAGATAATTACTAACTGCCGAGCGCATGTACGCCCAATTCAATCACAAGTCTCTCTAATAAAAAACATCCACTACCCTCAAGCTGTTTCGAAGATTCACCAAACAATTAAAAGTGTTCCATTTCACAAATTTTTGTCAAAGCCTCCCCACGAGATTAAATTGCCATATCTTCCCAACAATCTCAAACGGAAACGGAAAATAGCAACACAGTCATATAAGAAAAATTGATACTGAAATCACCTCTCTAGAAGAGATGTAAGGGCATTGGTGAAAACTAGAATACCTATGACTTCACTTTTCAAGAATTCAAAACTTTCTACAAAGATATAAAAAAAGTCGCAAACTCCCCTAGAAACAGAAAATTTAACAAATACGTGGAAGGACGAATTGCCAGTCTTGCAGATCTACGCGCAATCCTTCAACACCGAAAAATAAAGCATCATTTACTAAGAAATCTCAGTTTACACCCTCACAAGATGAAACTTACTAAAAACAAATTCTCCCATCAACAAAATTAAACTTGGTATTTTGTGTTTATTCGGTATGTTGTATTTATACACTATTCGGTATATTGTATTTACTTTTGTATCACCTTCATATCAATTATGCTCACAGCTAAAAACAAAAGCTGACGTGTGATTTTTCTTGAAAAAAAGAAGCCCTGCTGTCAAGATGTCATATTCAAGTTCTCGATGAAAATATTTTCACTACTAATAATCTACACTTCAGTTGCATACAAGTCGTGACTACACAAACTACACATTGTCCTCTGATGAGTTCTACAACTTATTGCAATTAAACTAAACTCTAAATTCACACACGGGCACACGAGAGCAACTAAATTGAGGCGATAGTTGATAGTTAGGTGGAAACAGTGCCTAACGAATGAGCTACATGGTTGGTCAGCGATCAAACGAAACTAGCCTAAAGCCACGACTCCCCCAAGACATCCCACTTAGTGAAAGTGATTAAACAAATAACATTCCATTATAAGACCTTAAAATATAAATTATTATGAGTGACACCAAAGTGAACACTACTTGTAAATTGACTTAGTGTGCCGCACAGTATAAGCAGAAAAAAAGAGCTGCATGGTAAAATAACTTCTATAAATTCCAGATTCGAGAACCAAGCTCATAAAGCCACAGCGCGGGCAAATAAGTAGTTTATACATGAAAATAGCATTCAAAAAAATAGATAAAATTTGATAGGCACCGAAATAACGATAGAAGTGAAATTAAAAATCGTTTTGTGTAACGTAATTTAATAAAGGGTAGAATCTTCAACTATAGTATAAGAATTTTTTTTTATAAAAATGGTAATAACTCACCGTAATTTAATGTAAAATTAATGTTAATATATTTTGTGCGTGCCCACGTTACAAATTTATAATATGAAAACGTAATATTTTATTTATATTTAACACCACTTACGTGTTTCCATTCTTCCACCATAATAAACAAATTTCTTGTATTCGAAATCCAATTATCGATTTCGCGAGTCTTCATTCTTTCCTAATTACTTGCAATCAAATAGATTTTAATATACGCAGGTATAACATGTATATTTTATTTGTTTCATTTTATCTTTTATCGGCCCTTTTATTTTACCACAATGAATTTCTTTTAAAATGAGTGACGACTTTTTGTCTCTCTTTCCGTGTTAATTAAAATTTACAATCTATTTAATAAGATTGGCAAAAAAGTAAAAGCTTCCTGTAAAAAGTTTGCTAACAAAGGCTTTTGTTACATTTAAATAAACTTTTGTCACTTTAAAAATATTAATTTAATTATTTTAAGTCTGTGTCAAAGAAAACGGCTGATGTGGCCATAGTAAGACTTTTTTGTACGCGTTAAAAGCTACTTCTACAAGCTTTCATAATATTAAAAAAGATATCGAAATAGTTCTAAGCAATAATAGAGCCCAGAAAATCTGTCCCCCCTTTCCAAAACCTAAAACGATACGGAGTGTTCTACTTAAAATGGAAAAGCTAACCCCATTGCCGGTTAAACAGGAAGTCAAAATATCAGATGATCTTACAATACCTATTTTAAAAACTGTCAAGTATACAGTGTGTTTACAAAAACTCCTTGGCTAATTTCTGGTTTAACTGGAAGTGTTTTTTAAACCAAAACAGTAATAGAGATTTATAGATAAAATTAATGCAGAAAATTGCAATTACAAAAAAATAGTAATTTTTAAAATTTTGAATTTACAAACTTTGCTGATAACAAATTAATCCAACAATGGTATTTACTTCCAGAACTTTCATATCAATAACATACCTAAAAATAGAAAAATCGGCCAGAAATGATTTTGAAAAAATCATTTTTAAAGTTTTAATCAACTTTTGACCCTTATAAAAGTGGCGAATTTGATTGGTAGTATTTTAGGTAAAAATAGGTACGTCACTGTGCTTTTCAGCATTTAAACAATTTCAGTTTGAATTTTATGTTTCTTAAAAATAAAAATGGCCGTAATGAAAGATTACGATAAGAAAGATTGTGTCATAATGTTGTTCAACATTGGTTCTGTACACCTTTGGACATCTTTCTATCTCAGTCTTATGCGTATAACTGGTAGTAGAAAGGTGTAGCCCTACAAATTTTGTAATAAATAAAAAAATCTTACCTGAACAAAGTAGCGGAAATTGAACTCAAAACTTCTTACATCAGAAAGTTCCAAACGGCATGAAATGATTTCAAACTTGAGCACCAGACCAAGTTCAACGATACACTGAAATATTAAAAATTCGAGTTAATACTAATTAGATGATTAATAAGTAGTATTTTGTATAACATTATAAATATTTATCGCATTTCTTCGGCCGGTGAAACCCCACTACATTTTGATTTCTTGTGCAAATGTTTTTAAAATCTGTCAATGTAATTTTTATGGAAGTTTCAGTCCTCTGAAATTAAAAATACCTTTCCTCCTCTACGGAAATTAGCTGGGGCCACTATGCGGGTATAGTACAGTGAACACTTGTGAAGTTGTTCGAGTACCACACTGATTATACGATTTTAGATTTTGTATCCGCAATAAAAATTAATAACGTTAGCTTTCACAAAAAAGAGATGACCATTCATTTCTGCTCGAAATGAAGAGAGAAACGCAGCTGCAACTTGACGCAATTGGACTTTTTTTATGGGAAATTGTTTAGGACCGTTGTTACTGCAACTACCCACAAATTGACGCACTTAAGGAAAACATTCTTATAGAGCTATTCTTGACATGGAGCCACAAACAAGCAACCAAGTACTGCAAAATTGGGTTAACAGGAAGGGGTACTTTTAAGCTAGTGACGGCAGCCATTTAAATGAAATTGTTTTTCAAAAATAATCAGAAGGTATACTTTCTTGAATATATTAACAATCATCACAAAATATTGAACAAGGCGGCTACAATATCAATTTCAAAAAGAAACCAACAAATTGCCCACCCTATATTATAGGTAGGTACTAAAAAGGAACGTCTCTAATTCTAATCATCCAAGTGTAGTCTGTTGGTGTAATCTGTACGACTTAATTTAAAAAATAATAGGAGCGCATTTTAAATATTATACCACAAACTGTGTTTTTTAATTAATTTAAATATAAAATTTACGTATTTGTTTGTAATTTTAGCTGTACATGTAATTGTAAATTTAAACGATATATTTCAAATTTATTAAAAATTTCCATTATTTTTAATCCGATTACTTTTAGAGTAGTACATGGTATGTGATTAAAATTGTATGTGATATCGTGATATGGTAGGAAATAATATAATATTTTCATTTAGGTCTTTTCCAAAATGTACAATAAAAGTAGAAACCAAATAGATAAATAATGTATTCTTGCATGTAATTATTTTTCTATTTTTTGATGAAGTAATTGCTATTATTGAATATTAATAGAACAATATAAAATGGTCGGAGAGGTCGACATCACTGTAATTACCAAAATACTGTCATTAGAATCGTGGTTGCAAGATTGTAATCACACTGGAATATTTAAGTATTTTGTGTAATAAACAATGTTGAAATTAACAAACGAAAAGTAGCTTAGAACACAACTGCCGCAATTGTGCCGCGCTATTAGTGCTTCCATGACACAGAATAATAATTTAAAAAGGCAACAATCGTATAATTTCATTAATTTTTTGAGGTTATCATAGAGTTCCATTTTTCCCACGTTAATGTTTAGGTTTCCTATGATTTGCTTCTTTCAAAAAACTGTTCTCACCATAACCACTTCTTCTTTTCACAGTCAGTTCTTATAACTTCTGACGGTTTAAAGTTAAAAAGCTTTTGGGCACGCTTTAATGAGGAACTAACGGTTGTAGCTTTCATGGTTGGTTGGTACTTGTCGTATTAATTTTGATTGTGACATTTTTCAAACAAGGTTCAATTTTCGCGGCTTTTACTGTTACAAAACTATTTAAAAAAACTTTTTTCCACGCAAGAGGATCTTTTTGAGTAGCTATGTAATTAGTTCACTTTAAGTATAAAATCAGTTTGATGAAAGTTCAGTGCAATCAGCGAGACCGATAGTAGGTATCTCTTTGAATTTTTACAAGTTTTTGCTCAATTTCTTACCAAACGTCTCACTGTCACATTTCTTATAAATGATTAAATTAAAGGTTAAACCTTTCGATTCAGTTATTATATCCATTTGAAGAATCAAATTTAAAATGAAGTTTAATTTAGTCACAAACCTTAAATTAAAAGAGAAATCGCATTTCTTAATTGCCGCATAAATATTATAAGCGAATATTAACTAAACGTCAACTCTCAGCTGCCGAGCGCCGCTCCCCGTTTGTATTGCACTTCTCTCTCGTGCATTATTAATAAACTAACTTTTAATTTTCTATTCATTAATTTTATTTTACTCTCTATCCCAATTGTATCCTGTTAACTAACATATTATACGCATTTGTTAGGCTCCAAGACTGAAAGCGGCCACTGAGCGAAAACGACGGTCACAGCGCGTTCTGAAGGGAACAGTTTAATGCCACAATACGAAATTCGTGTCATGGCTATTACAAAAACGCTCACAGCGCGCTGTGGTCTCTACAAAACAGCCACAAACCAAAATTTGTGTTGTGGTTCTTTTAGAAACCGACCAGAACGCGTTTTGGAATTAAAAAGTGCCACAACGTATTACAAATGTTTACTAATGAAGTGTAATTTATAGTCCAGTCAAATATTACCTACTTTTAAATTGAGTTAATTAGAAGTTTGATGAAATTTTAATGGCACGCGTAGTCCAGCCAAATTTCCTCCCACGAATTTCGCACGGGGTGGCCGTAATCTTGAATTTAAGGGATAAAATCATGTATCTCGGTAAATATTGATTGTACGTGATAAACTAATATTACAAAAATTGTTAAGGAGGATAATATCCAACAACTTTTGTCTGGAATTTTGGAATCTTTTAAAAAAGAAGTTGTAGCTTTTGAGTTTCTTTATAATGTACCTACTTGTGTTCAATTTTTTTTGCATACTTGATACGATTTTAGAGGGCTCCAAGAGTCGACCGGCCACATATTTTTGAAAATTTTTCAAATTTACACGTAACTCCCCCTTATTATGAATTTAGTGAAAACGCAATGAGTCCGAGGGGAGAAACTTGGCTGGAGTGTTCTAGTGGCACCCCCTACCTATCGATAAAATTTAACAGGAAGTACCAAAGCTATTTATTATTCTGAGCTCATCAATATACTTCTACATTTTGAAGCTTTTAAGGAGTTGGTAGTTGGGTTAGAAATTTGAAACAATGAAATTTTTAGTTTAACTATAGGTAGGTAGTACGTGAATCGTAAATGTGAACGCTTTTGTCTTTATAGTTTTGGTACAATAGACAGATATGTGAGTTGTGAGTGACTAATATTAGATCCAATAAATTGTTGTTGTACGTTTTACCTGACCTTTCAGCGCCAACATAGAAGTTCGCGTCCTAGTCTGAAATAACATAGCAATGATTCTACCCACTGGCATTGCTTACTTACAAGCTGTGGCTAAATGTTGATGCTGTGCTGTTCACAGGAATATTCTAATATCTATGTATTCAAAGTAATCAAGTACACGTTTCTACTAATTTTTATATTATCGCCGTCTTGCTTTGTACAAAATGTTATATGTATAAAAAATTAGAAAGACGCCAAAC
Organism: Malthinus flaveolus; assembly: GCA_950108345.1. Lineage (NCBI taxonomy): Eukaryota > Metazoa > Arthropoda > Insecta > Coleoptera > Cantharidae > Malthinus > Malthinus flaveolus. The sequence goes on from OX467285.1 coordinate 68,238,232, forward strand.
TTAGGAAAGCAATCAGATTTTGAAAATTTTTAAATCAACTACCCCATTTCTTCTCTAAATGTCGATTTGCATTACGTATTAGTACTCAAAACTTAAAGTATGGTATCGCACTAGTAGTTAAGTACTTGCAAGAGTAAAAAATTCAAATAAGTTCCTTCTGGCAGAGAACGTTCCCCAAAGAAACAATTCTATTGGTTTACTTTAGCATAACATAGTAGATTAGAGAGCACCGCCTACGCAATAAAATAATTAATAAGCAACACTGTTTTCTCGAAGAGGAGAATTTCTATTACGAAAGTTAAGTCTTAGATAGTGATATAAATAGTTAGCTGCATTTTAGAACAATTAAGAACGGCGAATCTGCAACGCAGAAATTAAAGAACCCTCAAAGCGCCAATGTCGATTTCAAGAAAACGATAATTTAAAGTTTTTAATATATTTAACCGCGCAGTGACATCTTGCTTACACTTTTAGCAAGATGGCATTTTTTGTTAAGCCTCAGTTTTTGCACACCTTATGTAGAACAGCGAAACACCCCTTTTTGTTACTTGTCTGCCGGAGATCCACACTTGTATGTATTACGTATCAGGTTGATGCTTAATTATCCACCGTTTTTCTTGCGTCGTTCAGTTGTTTGAATTTGACGTTTAATTAAAATGCGCATCGAAAAACGTACACATAATACACCACATTAGCTGGATCACTTCGAGAAAGCATGGAAAGCTGCCGAGTTATGTCGCGATATCAACAATTTTTTCGGCAAAGGAAATAAGCAAAAGTGGTTTGTTTGCTTCAAAGATGGCGATACCAGCTTCGACGACAAGTCAAGAAAAGGTAATTTTTCTGATTTTGATGACCGGGCGTTTTTGGCGGCTGTGGAAGAGGACGAACGTTCCACCACTAGGTCGCAAACTTAAACATCGATCAGTAAGCGATTGTTTGTCATTAAAAAACTCGGCATGGTGTGAAAATTTACCGCATGAGCTCTCAGACAACAACAAGGTCGCCCGAGTCCGAATTTTTGTCGATTTTCTCCAGAGAGATGTGTAATGTGTATGGACCCTCTACAAAAACATTAAAAAAAAGAAAGTTTGTGTGTCAGCCGGTCAAACTCCCAACTGTATTCCAAAAGCTGTACACTGCAAGAAGATTATGTGATGTGTCTAGTTGAACCGGAGCGGAATTATTCACTGAGACATCGTCAACAGTAACTCATACTGCTGCTGGTGGAATGACAATAATGAGCGTCAGGAGTGGCTAATCCCGGACTAAAATGGTCAAAGTCCTACACCAACAGCGATATGTACCTGGTCCAACTTGCTCGCCTTAACTATTTCTAAGGTTTTCACTTTTAAATCCAAATCCCTTTACAGGCAAAATAATAATTTTTTTTTATCTGAGGAAAAATCCCACTACGGGCTCGAATTTCCAACAATTTATACAAATAAAATTGTTTTAATAAAATATTCTTTCTCTTCAGATACAAATTCAAAAGTGATAAGCTGATAAGCTTAAAAATTATTCTCCTCCTCGCACATCAAAACACTTATCAAAAATTTAATTGCTCCAGAATGGTAATAGAGGTCTCCCGCATGCAATTTTCGAGTTTGAATTTTAAAATAAAAATCAGGGTGTCACAATTCTCAAATCCTTAGATGCTCTTAATAAGATCACCATAATACATTTTAGTACTCTCGAACAATTGCCAAAGACCGTGATGATATTGCGGATATCATCCACAGATCCTTGAGGACCTCCGGACAGAATAATGACTGTTTTCTAATTCCTGCTGCCATCCGCAAACTGTCGGAAATACAAAAATACTTTTAGACGCTTTGATTTGTTTTGGTGAAAGTTTCTTGAGCCCCGAATACGTTTACAGTCGATTACAAAGGTTCAGCGGGTAATATAATTAGGGGAATTAAATAAGTAATTTTAACGCAACCGTGATCAAAAATTGGGACCAAAAAAATTAATTTTAAGCAAGGGTGTAGACTGTGACTAGAATTAAATAATTATTATGCAGAATATTTCATCAATTAAGAGATTGATCAAAATTAAGAGATACTATACTAATTTAAATTAAATTACAGTGAAATCTCCCTTAACGGACACCTCCAATGAACGGACAACTCTCTTAAACGGACAAATTTGCTTAGTCCGAAACTCTGTATAAGAAATTCCGTATATATCAACCTCTCGTAAACGGACTCTCCCATGGGCGGACGCGGACACGGTATTTTTTTACAAACAGCGCCAAAGTCTCTCTTAAACGGACAGCGTAAAATTAAGATGTGATGCATCAAGTACCATGCATGTGCATGAGACACCACTCGTCACGTACAGACGGGTTTTCGAATAATGTAGGTAATTCCCCGACTAAAAATGTTGACCTACGTATTTATAAAGTAATTTATAGATTTATACGCATTTGCATTTCTGATTTGTTTGTGTTTGGTTATTTGTTGAATACAAATGTCCGCAAAACGTCAGGTGTTAACCCTTAAAGAAAAAATTGAAGTAGTGGAAGTGTATAACGAAGAAAAGCTTAGCGTAAGAGATCTGTCCAAACGTTTCAAAACTGGAAAAACACAAGCAGCTGAAATTGTTAAAAAAAGAACTGAGCTATTGAGTAAGTACCATCGAAGTACCATAAAAATCGAGGAGACTCTAAAGCAATAGATATGTTAACTGACTTAAAATTGCATTTTCAAGATGGAATGTGCAACACAAAAAAAAGGCAAACAACATTATTGGAGTATTTTTAGTGTACAGTCCCACTAAAATGTATTCGGCACTAGTAAGTGGTATCTTTCTTCTTTTCATCTACATTTTAGCAGATAATGGCATAAAAATCGAGAGTGACATAACTATGAAACATTCGTAATTCATATAAATTGCAAGGCAGAAATTGCGAACTTGCGGACAAAGTAGTCATCAAACAACCTGTAGGTCTGTAGGTGCCCAATAATTTTTACGCTGACAGTACATATTTAATTTTTTTATTTGTATTATGTTTAATAGTTTAATTAGGTATATTCCTTAAGTGTGGTGTTTGATTTTTATTTTTTCCTATAAGCGGACACCTCTGTTAAGCGGACAAAATTTTTCAGTCCGAATGGTTTCCGTCCAAGAGAGATTTCACTGTACTATACAATTATATTGCAAACTGCAAAGTGTAACTAAAGGTTACTCACAAACAATGTAAGAAAATTGATATTAAAAATTCACTAGGACACGTACCAACGTAGGGGATACGTCAAAGAAAAATTAGCCGATGTTGAGAGACGTGTTTGCGAGTCGGGCCGCTTTTCTCCTCGTGCAACTTGCTTTATTGTTTTCCGCCTAAAATACGGCAGGGAGCAAAGAGACCAAAATTGCCTGCCTGTATAAAAAATGTCAAAGATATTGACGAAACCGTTAAACAGATATGAAATTGTGCGCTCCAGGTTGATCAACTTTTTTGCCACTTACATAAGACCCACGAGATACAAAGTATGTCAAAAAATGCATTTGCCCGTCGCTAAAAGCAATCATTTGTTATTTAAAGAAATAACACGAATATAGGTATAAGTTGGGTTTAATCGTTCAATTTTGGTCTCAGAAATATGTCGTAGCGCGTTGCACATACTCAGGACCTATAGAAGTGGGCAAGAAGGGCTGGCGCCCCTCATATTTCACCACTACTTTCAAGTATCTATATACGCTATTGCATGACCAATCCCAAAAACTTAAATTTTAAGGAGCCTCTAAAATATTAGTTGTCCAAGGCCTCACATTTTCTCTAAAACGCCCTGTAACATATACTTTTTAGGAAAGCCCTGTACTAAAGAATTTTAAATAGCAGCTTCTATACGATTTGCTCCGAATCTAACTGCATATTTTATTACAAAATTAAAGGTATTATGCGACGTCTCCAGGATATGATTACTTATTACAGTAATGCACCTTTTATTAGTACGTCTACGTACAGTACTAGTGATGGTATTTAAAAGAAAAATGCGACGAAGATTTGAGTTTTATTAGCCCATAAAACCTCTGTGTTTTAATGGCAAAGACAGAATTGAGTTTATAACTACTTTATACTCGTATTATTCTTCAATTTATTTCACAAACTGTTATTTCTTTGTTTTTCTAATTTTTAACTGCGGCTTTTCTATTATTAAATGTTTTCGTTTAACAATAGCTTTTGGCTTTAATATAAATACCGTTCCAATTATAAAAGAAGTTGGATAGCAATTTGAATGAAATCGGATGTGGTTGAAAATATTAAAAGCAAGAATATCTCGAGTTTGCTTGTGTATTATGGTATAATTTGAATCTTTGAGTGAAGTTTCTGGTTTTCTTTAGTAGTAAGAAGAATCAGGTGCAATAAAACAGTTGGATATTCGTGTATGTACAAAAATTTTACTTTAAAAACGTATCTGGTACCTACTTCAATTTCCTGTAAAAAAATGAAAACATTTTCGTATCGGCTTAGCAGTAATTGAGGTTTGAATTATTTAAGTTGGGGACGCGAAATAATTTATGTTTTGTGATCGAAAACTACGTTTCGAATTAAACAACCCTCTAGTTTTTGTATATTTTGAAATTAGCAAAATTATCCAAAAAACCCTAAACTGATTAAACAGCGTTTATAAACAAAAAACCTCCTCCGCAAACTTATCTAAATGACCGGCCAATATGTATCCGAGTGGGCGCAGGCGCCCATGCGCAGTGTCCTAGTTCCAAAGCGCAACGCCAGTGCAGCGTCGCGACGACAGTATAGAATGTCCTGTTTTCCACAGTTTTCCACTTGTAATAATTATACTATTGTAACCGGTACATAAAAATGTGTGAAGTTGTAAAATTATGCAATAACCGATAAATATATCATCCACTAACTCAAACTAAAGTAAAAAAATTGTTAAACTTACCAAAAACGCGATTTTAATTTATATTAATGTATGTGAAAGACAAAGATTGTAAGGCAGAAACTCGATAAATTTAACGAGCCAAATATCGTAGCTTAGAAGGAAATAAAGAAGGGCCTGTCGAACATTTAAACGTATAATTACGCGCAACTACCATTTACCACCACTTAATATATTTACGAGTTAAATGACTGAAATTTGAAAACGTTTAGTTGAATTGACGCTTAAAAAACGTATTTGTGATTTATAAATGCTCAGTGACGAAAACGACCACGGTATCGAAGTGAATCCTCCAGAGGTATGATCGAAATTAAACCGAGTACCTAACAGCCAAATTAGTAATGAATAATGCAATAAGTAGTAATTGGGACATATCTAGAAAAGTCAATACATAAACTGTTGTGCAACTAAATAACCAACCAATTGAATTGCAATTTTCTAATTCTCCTCCTCTAATATTTACCCAAAGATTACAATTTTAAACTTGCGTACGTACACGTTTAGAAAAGAAGAAAAATACAAACACGAAATGTAATCGATAAAAAAATGAATACGAGTTCAATTTTAGGTCAAAAATATTTTAATGCAAGAAACTAAAGATGCGTATCCTCATTTTTACCGCCTTTGCTCTATTAGGGCTGTGTTCCAGCTTTCTTTTAGACGGTGCCACTAATTCGTATTCACAATTTAGAAAATGGGGAGGAGGAACAAACGGAAGTCTCGAATTTGAATTTAAAACAGATCAACCTAACGGCCTTTTATTGTACACCGACGACGGCGGAACTTACGATTTTTTTGAAATAAAATTGGTCGAAGGAGCTCTCAGATTAAGATTTAATCTCGGCGGTGGTGCTCAAATTATAACTGTCGGAAGAGACCTCAACGATGGACATTGGCATAAAGTACATGTACAGAGGCACGAAGATCGTACAGTTTTAACTGTAGACGGTGTGTCTCAAATGAGAACTTCTAGAGGAAAGGAGTTTAATTTTGGACGATTTTCGACCAATTCCGACGTATTCGTCGGCGGTATGCCCACGTGGTATAATAATAAATTAACCCTTCTCGCTCTACCAAGTGTGATTTTTGAACCGCGATTCATTGGAGCCGTAAGAAATCTAATTTATCCAGATGTCGAAGGAGGTTCGCCTAGAAGGCAAGAAACGAGGCCCAAAGATCACAGGGTAAGTGTGTTTTTGTCGTAATATTAAGACTCGGTTGTTTAAACTTTGTTAACAGAGTAATAAAGGGTCATAATTTAGGCAGAAGTGTAGTGGTTTTGTTTATAAAGATTTGTAACTCGACTTGGGCGTAATTAAGGTGGTAATATATCTTTTATAAAATCCTGTATTAAATTGTTTGTAACTATTAATTCTCCTCTTTCAATTTGTCTAGCTTTAAAGTAGTTCAGGGTATATTTACTTAAAATATAGTACACAGTCATACCATTGAATCGACAAGCAAATGGATAAAATTTCTTTCGTAGCTTTTCTAACGAGCATCTTTTGTTAGAATATTCTTTTGATCAGCAATCCCAGTAAAATATTTTATTAACTCCAAGTAAAGTTGATAAAACATTTTTGTTTTCGAACTTTAAAAAATGCACAGAGGAAAGCAAATCCTCTACTTACGCCTTTCATTGGCATCATTAATTCTTCAAAAAGCCCTTCTCATCACAATGAGCCATTATTTTTTTATCTTTTAACGAGTAGGTACTAGGAATTAAAAATAAAGTTTAACTTCGTTAGTAGGCACTGAAAATTTTGTTTTTAATTTAGTTTTAAGTAATATGCAATAATCTCATTGACACCTCTGATACAACTCAATGTGCTTACAACATCACTAACAAAGAAAATCTAGGTAAATTTCCCTAAAACCACACAGGATTTTTCTACGGTTTGGAAGTACTGAAAGGAGTACGAAAAGTGCGGAAATACTTGTGAATGCTAGTCGTCATCGATTTTGCTAAAAAGATTCCTGTTGCACCTACAATGGTTATATCTATTTGTTTCGCACTTCAGAAGAGTAAATTTCACTGGCTAAAGAAATTCTTTATTTAATGTAGTCCAGAAGAAACACATACAGATATCCTGCAGTGGGATGAAAGAGAGGCTATTGTTGTTAGATCATTAGCGACACAGGTAATAGATGTAGCAAAGGGGTCACCTTTCAATGAATCGCCACTTTAGTGCAATAATTAATAGTAATGTTTGTCTTTTTGTTTGTTGTCTGACAGTTTGTTTCTCAGTGTAAACAAAGTAATTTTGTTAATATAACATCCTAAGATCTCCAAAACTTAAAAACGTCTTAAATATGGGGGGTCGGGGGGTAATGAATCCAAAGTAAGTTTTCAAGGTAACTAAAATTCTAACATTGCGTTTTTTGTATTAGGGTAAAGTAAAATGGCAAGAAAGCCCGAATTAGAGCAGCAGATAAGCTCCAAATATCTAATTTTTTACCCTAAACAAAAGCCAACTCAAGTAGGGGCTTTTGTTGGTCCATTATGGAAACTTAAGTGAGAATACTTCAATAAAAATACATACAATAAATTTTCGAAGTTTGCATTGTTTGTAAATTTGAGTTATTGAGCAATTTTCTGCTTCTCTGGGCGATGACGCCCCAATAAGGCCACTGTCTGAGTAAATCGAATACATTTGAAACGATTTGAATAATTTTAGAACTTTTCTGGCTTTCGCGTATTTATTTATTCGGTTTTTATCAAATAATAGAAGAAAGGCTGTTTCCCAAACTTTTGAGGTACCCACCCCCACTATAGTTAGAGTAGATTTAGGCTGTTACGGTCGGTGTCATTAGTGGTAGAGGTTTTAGGGCTAATGGGCCGTGATCGAAAGGTTATATGCGCGATACCTACTATAACTCGAAATATATCGTAAACAGAATTATTGCTAGAAACAGTTCAAAGAAAATAAATTGATTCTAAGCAATAATTTCCTTTAGTTACTCGATTGATATCGTGTACGTTGGTGCAAAAAAGAACATAATTTTTTACAATAATAATTTTACATAATGCACGCAAGCACTTTGAATGAGGTTATAGCAGCAATATTATGTGTAAAACCATTTAAATCACACGAATAGTCTTGTTCAGCTAACTTCGGCTCACATTATTTGTGATTCGCGTTATCCTTAAGTCAGTAACGTAACTGATTTTCCTAAACCTAATTACGAAGTTATTCGATTCTCAGATTGGACTTTCATGTTAAGACAGTGGTTAGTGATTTACTACCACACGGTTCGATGGTTAATGCGAGATCAGAATTTAAAATTATGGAATATCGATATAAAGAAAATTGTTAAAAGCTAAGTAGGTACTACATTAAAAATATTAATTACGCAATATTCTGGAAAAAAATTCATTAAAATATCATAAAAGTTATTGTTGTAAAATTGACAGTTTGGTATGTAACGATAATTGTCTTTTTATGTTACAAGCACGGCATTTTTATTAGATTTTTCAATGTCACAAACTTTTTCATTACATTGATGGACTACGTCATTAGGCTCAGAACTTCGTTTTATACTTAATTTGTAATAGCTAATAAGTAACAATATTTTCCTATCAAACCGTGTCACAGTTTCTTGGTTTATTACATGAAGAACTTTATAGCGATAAACTACAGCATGACTAGTTGCTACACAAACAGAGATCGACCCAAAGAGAATATTTACACGATTCAAATATTCAGGAGGTAATTCTTGACTCAGTTTATTCTGTAACAAAATACTTACACAGACTTTATTCGAAAACTTCTGTTTTTAACGTGCAACTTCTAAATATAAAACAAATTTGTAGCAATCGGGCTTCCAAGGTCTTTGGTAATCAAATTATGAGACCCTCTTTTCTTGTAGAAACATTTTTAATAAGTGATGCGAAATTAAAAACAACCATTAAAGGTTTTAATGTACAGGGTACAGGTACGTTTTTGTACCTGAGCAAGAGTGAAAGGTTATAGAAAATTTTTTAATGCTGTTCTAAACAAGATTCTAACTTACAGAGTTCTACACCAAATAAATAAAGGTTCTGGGCCTGAAGCTTTTCATTGCAGGACACTGGCTAAAAGCCAAATAAAGCAACTTGAGCTTACATAATCATACATCCAACAACGGATTAAGCCACCAACTTGTCATAGATAAAATAAAAAAATAAAAAATTCGAGTACGACATCAATATTAGAAACCGGCATTTTATTTTCTCGAAAAATATTCGTAGCTTTTCTAAAAACAAATATTATTGTGTAGAAGTGAAATATAAATATTTCAAGTTCTTCCCTGCACTTGAATATCCACTTGAGCAGATGTGACTTGACTGCTCTTCAGTAGTAGGTACTAGGTTTGTTTTAAGAGGCTTACAAAAAAATTCTTGGCTGTACGGAATAGCATTTTAAGAGTTCACAGTGAGGAGCAAAACAAAAAGAACCGTTTGTAGTACTACTTGACGAATTTACGTTAATACAAAACTAAAAATAATATTAACTTCTTTAAAATTAACGTTTCATAATATTATCGTCGCTAATTTCAAAGTATGCCCATTTCTATTTCTATCATGGAACAAACTATCACAAAAAAATGTTTGAATAAGAAATTGCTCGTGCACTGTAGTTCGAGTATTTTAACTGAAAACGTTTTTTACTTCACTTTTTTAAATTAACGAACCCGTCTTTTATAAACTACAACACTTTTAAACTTAAACGAGAACAGGACAAGCTCATTTTTCAGAACCCTTAGAAATGCTCCCCCTTAACTCAAAGCCGTGAAAAATTCGCCAACCTTTTACGATTGTCTCAGAAGTTATTATTACCATCTCGTGCTTAACGCGACTACATAATAATTCATTTAAATAAATAACGTGGCCTACTATTTGTTAATCAAATAACGATCTCTAAAATACTTCGTAACTTGAAATATTAAATATCGCGTTTTTGGCAAATATAGCGTACAGGGTGTTTCTTAAGAACGTTGTTTTATATATTCAAATTTGAACATGAGATATGCACACGCACACCACTAGCTTCTTCACACTAAACTAAGTGTTTTGCGGTACAAAAATAGACCCTTTGTTGTGCTTTGGAGTTCATTTGAAGGGTACTCTCGGTTGGGGGGTGTAGGTGAGCAAGCTAGCAAAAAGATTGAGTGGAGCAACTTACGCGATTAGAAAGGTGTAACAGATGGTAAACCAAGAGATAGTATACCATACAAATTTTGAGAGTGTACTGGTTTATGGTATTGAGTTTTCTTGAGTCAGAGCAGACGTTGAAACCATTTTCAGATGTCAGGACTGTGTACGGGTACGGGATGAGACTCGCGCGAGTATTTACGTTCACGGATTGCTACAAGCAATATAGTACAAGAACCAAACAAATTTACAAAATCACGTTCACACTCCCGAGACACGAAATAGATGGGAACTACGGCTACAAAAAGTACATCTGTCATAGCTGCAAGGGGAACCAGTGTACAAGGGAACAAAAATATTTAACAATCATCCATATTATATTCATAAAAGCGGCACCTAAGGAGGTTCAAAAGGGATCTGAGGTGTTTCCTAGTGAAGAGCACGTTTTATGGGAATTTTTTCAACTCGACTGACTATCGATAGGGTTGTCTGGGCGCCGCTGATCGCTGCGTGTCATGGTCTTTTCTATGTTTACAAAATGAAACAATTTATTGTGGTTTTTATCATACGCCCTAGTGGGGCTTGTACAAATGTTTCAAAAAAATTTTTTTTTTCAAATTAAACAATTTTTTGTAGAGTATGTGCCATAGAGAAATAAAACTGTTTAGTATTGAAATTTTTAGAAGGCACGTCAGTGTACTTAGAAAAAATGTTCTTCTACGGATTTAATACTAGACTTTGAGAAGTCTGGATCTTAATGTACATTTTAAATTGATATTGATATGCTCATAAGAAATACAACATGCACTACATTACTTTTTAGATCGCAATCCTTATCCCCATACCTGAAGGGAGACTTTGGTTACCATTTTTTTGTTCCAGATTAAGCGAAGAAAGAGCCATATGAAATAGGGGTAGTATAGTTTATTTCATTGCCGAAATTCATAAATCAAAATACGAAGTGTTTTAGAAAATAATGGTCAACATCTTAGAGCCATATGAAATAGGGGTGGTATAGTTTATTTCATCGCCGAAATTCATAAATCAAAATACGAAGTGTTTTAGAAAATAATGGTCAACATCTTAGGGCAGAAACTAGTCAAACAGTCAAAAAGTCCCTATAAGCATATGCCTTAAAATGGGTGCCCGGTCAGAAGATCCCAGAAGAAAATATCCCAGTTAGTATTCCCCCAGCTAAAATGTCCCGCTACAAAAATATCCCAAACAAAGATATCCCGCTACAAAAATATCCCAATAACAAATATCCCGTGCCGAAAAATCCCTACAAGTGATCTTTGTTCAGATCGAGGTCCTGGCGTATTCGATTATTCACGCGGTTCCGAGGCCCCCCGCGTTAGGTTACGAGAAAGGAACCGATTTTTTTTTAGAGCAACGGAAAAAGTGATCTTTGTTCAGATCGAGATCCTGGCGTATTCGATTATTCACGCGATTCCGAGGCTCCTCGCGCTAGGTTACGAGGAAGGAACCGATTTTTTTTTAGAGCAACGGAATCTTTTCTGATTAGGATAATTATTGTTGGGAATTATATTGGGAAATTATTGTAATAGGATTTTATTGTAGATTGATATTTTTGCCATGGGATTTTTTTGTATGGAATATTTTTGTAATGGGATTTTTTTGTATGGGGTATTTTGGCATGGGATAATAATGATCGGGATGTATTGACTGGGATTTTCTGACCGGTTCTCCTTAAAATGCACCCTCTCAAGTTAATGGGGTTAAAATAAAACTTCCTATTTCCTATTATCGGAAATTATTGGAAGCTACTGAAAATAAAGGGCATTAAATAAGTTCCAAACATCTATTTTTTGTAAAAAAATTTAAGCCTGGGGTGCTTTTGCACCCCGGTAGGTACTGTAAGGATTAAACGATAGAATAAATACAAAAATTAATAAAATTAATACTAATATTAAATTATTAAAGAAGGTTCTCGAAATTGCCCCCTCTTCTCCTCTGCATGTTAGTTCTAACACTCTAACATTCTTCTCTCAATAGATGTTACATATAAACTAATTCCTTAACTTGTCCCCATCACGTATAGAGAACGAGGGGATACAAATCTGGTAAACACGGTGGTCATAGGTCGGACAACCACACCCAATCCAACGACGTGGATATGGGGTATCCAAAAAATATAGAATGCCCCATCGAGTCTATTAAGAAGTTCAGAAAGACCAATGATGTTATCGCCAATAGTACCAGCAGAAATATTGAGCGAAAATACGTATTGAAAGCTGGTAGGACGAATTTAGTGGAGATTTTCATCTGCTCATGTGTGCAGGTTATGGAAATTGACTACCTTTTTTCTAGTGAATGACGTAAAAAAGACATTTGAAATAAAATTGGGATCCTGAGTTTGCTTCCTTAAAAGCCACTTAAAAAACTCTAATATTGGAGAAAGACTCGTTGAAAATGATTAATGATAAGGGTACAATTGCTGTTCCTGCAGTGTTTTCAACACATTGTGTTGTTTTGTTTAAGTTATGTAAAATCTTCTCTTCTACCAGGGATTTTTGACGAAAACGATCGCGTTCCGAATCTACTTTTCTTGGCCTTAGAGCACTCCTTTCCCTTAAACGTCTATTAATATTTTCAAAAGTTCGTAATTGGGAACTCCTCCATTAGGAAACAATTCGCGATATCTACGAGTAGCTGCTCGAACTATTAACTTCACCATACTAAATGCATAACCGCCAATTCATTAAATGCAAACTCAGGATTAATTTTAATTTACTACTAATTACTTAATATATTACTTAAATATTAGTTTGACGTTTGATCCTTGATTGTTATTGGTTAAGAACAAGTTGAAATACTTTAATGTAGGCAAATATTTAATAGTGACGCCAGCGCCTGTGACATTCTTAGATATTCTTTTACCGCCTTGCAGTTTTATCTTAACCCCATTTAAGGCTAGTAGGGACTTTTTGACTTAGTTTTGGATGTAGTTTTTGCCCTAAGACGTGGGCCATCAGAAACACCTAGATTGAAAACTGTCCGGTTTGGTAGAGCACTCGCAACTCGCACCATTGCCAAGTAAGAAAAAAGTTACCAAATACCAACAGGATTAACCTATTAGCTAATTGTACTAATTCACGTTTAATTTGTTTACCTATAATTTTAAATATAGAAAGAAGTGGGTAGGTATAATAAGTCTGAGCATTAACGGTCTTCACTCTACTTTGGCCATGACTTGAAGTTGTCGCTAGTTTCGACGTTAACGTCGCCTTTGACGTTAGGGGTAAGAATTGGCTTTCAAAAAAAATTTTTTATCGATATACATTTCGGTTAAAACAAATGTAATTTAAAATGTCCAGCCCAAAGCCCTCCTTGAAAACAAAGGTTCGATAAAAAGGAAAAGAAAAAAATACATATTAAAGAAGCAACTAAAATTGTATTTTATTACCTTTCCTGTATATTTAAAGAAAAAGGTTAGGTTCAAATTTGAATATCCCTGTTCCTGGCATGTTTATGTTTTAAAAAGAAGATCTACGTTTTAAACAGACTCCAAATTATGGCTAAGAATTTATTATGCACAGTTGGAAGTAAGTTGAAATAAAAAGTGCTACGCTAATGTTTGTCGGATATACGAAAATTGTGCACGTAACAACATTTTGAGGGTTATTCAAGCATTCATGCAAGTGTTTGCCTGTTTTGTATTAAATGTGACAAAAACCGAGTACGTAAATGTAAGAGGCGTAACTGTTAAATCTCGTAATTAAAGGTTGGTGTAGGTTTTGTTTGGTAGTACCGCAAAAAGTTAACCCTCAATTTAACTAATATCGGTATCAAATATAATAATTACAATAAAATCGGCTTTTAATATCATTTTGATGTAAGTTGTAAATATACATTTTCCCGGCTTGGGCTGTTCTGGAAGGTAAAATAAATTTTAGTCTTGCATTTTAATTGAAATACCCGAGTTTAATTTGCGCAGCTTGAAAACATTAAAATAATATAAGCTTTTCATTATATGTCCGGCTTTTATTAAGACTACAAACCTTTTTATCGTACTTTTACTACGTTTTCCATCGGTTACTGCAATGAACGCTGTACGACTGTTGTACATGTTCTTAAAATGAAAGAATTCAAAAACTATTTATAATTTGATTGACGATGCATTCAACTTTAACTGCAAAGTGGTATAGAAACCAACAACTCAAAAGTTTAATTTGACTGAAGGTATTGTATTTTTGGCTCTTGCCTAATTCTTTACCCATCAATCAATTTGTTTAAAATGGGTAATTGTTAATTCAGAAAATCTTTTAACTTTTTTTTACACTTTAAAAGGTAAACAGTCATTACTAAAGGTTAGTGCTGAAAATTTTAATATCGATACATTCCGATATATCGATAAGTCGGAACATCGGTATATCGATACATTCCGATATATCGATAAGTCGGAACATCGGTATATCGGAATGTATCGATATTAAAATTTTCAGCACTAACCTTTAGTAATGACGTAAGATTTTTCCCTAGAAATAATTTGCTTAAATCTGAATTTCTGCATATAGGCTTTGACTTAGTAAAACACTATACTAAAGTATTCAATAGTTCCCATGTTAGCATCTTTGGGTTTAAGCCCTCTGGGTCATGAAAGTGCACTAACCAACTGCTAGTGGTGCAAAATTTATTAATTTACGATCCGATCAAACTTAGATTACGCTCAAAATGAAAGAGGAAAGATCAAGGAATAATGTACCCAAATCAGAATAATCCATTAAAAAAGGTGTAAACATGTGGCAAGAAGCGCTTATACACGAGGTTTTTAGATAAAAATCTTGTACTCAAATTTCCAAACTGAATAATGGCCAAACTATCTAATTTCGCTACATTTACCTCCTTCATATAATAAAAAATTCAAGAAATTAGAAATAAATTGTGTAGGTACTACACAATTTTGGAACCAAATTAACAAATATCTTTCCACGGCCATTTTTGAAAGCATGTGCTTAACAACGAAGCAAAAATAACTAGACGTAGGTACTAATACGAAATTATAAATTATTTACCTTTAAGAAAACAAATTTTCTGGACTCATCAGTCTTCACGATATTTTCTAAAACAAATAGTTGAAAGTTTATAGGGTGATTTAAACCCTCGAAATACGACGATTTTCACAACACTTCACTCGCGTCATTACCGTACACGAATTAAATTTCAACTAAAATGCGTCGAGATACAAGTTGAATAGTTGAAACTGTCGATAAGAAGTGACACGCTTATCACTTATTGGCACCTGATGCGCCATATGTGTATTCAAAGTTGTTGTTTATAAAAGTTTAAATTCTACAAAAATTTGCATTGCATTCTTAATTAAATGAAAAGACGTAAAATAATGTGTACAGAGGGTATAATTTCCTTGTATTATTAAGAGAAACATAAAAAGTATTAGCGGGCAAAAATAAAGATTTTCAGTACTCAAATCTCAAATCGAGCACCTTGTTTAGCCTTTAAATGCCCATGCCAATAAAATCATAATAAAGGATCATTTATGTGGGGGGGGGGATGTCACCGAATTTTAAGAGTTCGATATATTTTTGATAATGCCTACTACAGTGTACATCAAACAGGCGGCATCATACTATAAGAAAAATTTTGTATTGTCGAAATCGATTGGAGCAGTATTTGATTAGGACATGTCAAATGACGACAAAAGAGTGCAATCCACTAAATTCCCTAAAAAAATTTTTTTCTCGTAATGATGTCCACGTTTTGACGGACGTTGTACAAAATTGTAAAATAAGTGATAATTTAAAGGCCCACTTCCTCATGAGGGTTGTTCTAAGTTAAAAAAAAACTCTTTGATTGACATTAGCAAAAATATGAACTTTAAAACTAGAGACCAAGAACTGGTCTGGTTTATCAAAAATTTTCGAAACAATTGTGTGTGAAATGGTGAAAAAGTTTTTTAATAGTTGTGGACAATTCGGGAAAATCCAACATGGTTTTCTTAAGAGAAAGTCAACTGACACGGCTCTAGCTGAGTGCATTGATACAGTTCTCTCCTGTCCGGAGCAGGGAAATATTTCATGCGGCGTACTACTTGATCTATCAAAAGCCTACGATTGTGTGAACCGCCAGATACAGATACAGATAAGCTGTAAAAGTATGGGATCCGTGGAGCCTACTTGAAGTGGTTTGAAACGTTCCTGGAAAACCGGCAACATAATACAAAATTAAAAACAAAAAAAGAGCTACTCAAGTCGCAATTAAAAACAATTTCATGTGGCATTCCTCAAGGGAGTGTGATAGGACAATTGCTCTTTATAATTTACATTAATGACCTGGAGGATAGTATTAAAGGGTCTAACCATCAGCTGATAAACTATGCCAATGATACTACATTGCTAATCAACGCAAAAACCATTCGAGATCTTGAAATAAGCAGCAGCGAAATTGTAAAAAAGGTCAAATCCTGGTTAAGACAGAACAATCTTATCCTAAACTAACATAGCATTGTTCAAAACAAATAGATCAAGGAGGCAGTAGCCAGAGGATTTAATAATAAACAATAAAAAATACAAAAGTACAAATGCAAAGTTACGTGGTGGTGGATGATACCTTAAACTGGAGTGCACACAACATAACAACTTTGATGGTTAAATTAAACAGAAGTGCATATGCTATAAATTTATAGAAATTTGAATATCGTATATTATGCCAACTTTTATAGCCACCTTAGATACGGAATCATTTTGTGAGGCGGATCTTCATAGTTATAGACAGGGTGTTCATAATCCAAAAACAAGTGATAAGACTCATGTGCAACATGTGATTTCGAAAATCATGTCGCGGAGTATTCAAATTTTAAAGGAAGGTTACAGTTACCGCTTTGTACATTTATGAACCGCTCTTATACTGCTTTAAAAAGAAGGACAACATCGAATCCTTGGAAGTCAACCACAGCTATAACACTCAGATGGCTGGAAGCAGTTATTCCTACCCAATACACCACCTAAGTATGACCGTATGACAGAAAAGGCCCCATTATTTTATACTGGCATTAAATTGCTCAATTCATTGCCCTACGAAATTCGGAAGAATAAAACTTTTAAAATGTTTAAACGGCAAGTGTTCGCGCTACGCGCTACTGATGGGGATGGGTATTGCATCCTACTACCTCCAGGAGTATTATGATGGAGTTAGGCGTCATTATTGTTAACTTGTTACATGTTACTAGTATTTGTCGCTTTTTTAAATTGTATAATTTTAAAGTGTTTTGTGACGTACTTCAAATTTACATTGTAAATATTGAAATAAACTTATTTTGATTTGATTTGATCTCGTGATAACCATATTCCATTAAATCTTTATGTATGAAAGCATTTCATTGAGGTACAACAGGCCTGTGTTAATTTAAAAAAAGTAAAAACTTGCCTTTACCTAGCAAATTCTTTTATCTTGTTAATGAGCCCTTCGCCAACCACGATTTGCATTTATCACAATTTCAAATAGAACACTTTCGCTTACTACAGCTATTTAGGTAAACTTGTTCAAAGTTCAAACATTTGCAAATTTATTACTTATAGTTGAAAACTGCCAGTTTGTAAATATAGTTTTACCCTCACAAAAGTTTCGGTGCTAACTTTTGCAATTTTAGACTTTATTTTGATAGACAGCGTAAGTTTCATTAGAGGTTAAAGCTAATGGAAGTAGGTACTACATAAATGTGGTAGATTTTCTTTTTTTTTTAATAAAAACGTGTGACTGTTTAGTACGTACAAAACATATTTTGCAAATTCCCTTTTACGTCACGTGCATTAGTTATTAATTACTTTTCCCACGCACCTTTATAGATATCGATTAAAGTGTTACACTAATCCTGCGCTGAAGGTCAAACTAATTTTCATTGAATTTTTACGAGACCTAAGTTTTGCATAATAATTCTTCGTAGGCCTCTTCTTGCCTGACCTCCATTTCAGTTTTATAACATGAAAAGTTAATTAATTTAAATGTAGTCAAAATAATTGAATTCTGGATAACCTTTAGAAGTCTAGAAGTCTAGACGTTTGTTATTACAAGACAGAAATAAAACTTTTTATTAAGTTCACTTTTATTAATGGAAAATTAAAATAATCGAAACATTGCTCTCCGTTTTTGTAATAACATAAAATATCGGATAAAAAGCTCGTACAAAAATAGCTGTTATATACGTCGTTGTTCGAAAGAGAAAAGGTGTCACAGAAATTCATGATACAGAATTTTTTGAAATGTTGCATGTAAAATATATTGTAATAAAACCTAGGTATATTCATTATAGTGTGACAGATATCTTCGTTTATTCGTCAGACCTGTCTACGCAGTTACGCACTAGTTGCAGAAGACTGAATGAAATATACCCACAACTTAAATGTTTCAAATTATTTCAGGAAGCCCGTAAAATGTTACACAATTTGACTCTATAAAACAGGACAGATGATGCCTAGTCAATTTTCATTAGACCTACGTTCTCTAAATTGCCTGTTTTCACCCTGATGCAATAAGAGATGTATTAGTGCGTACTAAATTCATATTTTGTTTTTCACTAAAAAGTAGGGACAGCTATTTAATTTAGTTTCTGATATTACAATTTTTTAAATGAAAGAATAATTGATTAGTACTTTAAGAATTTATTATGGTTTCGATAGGACTAGGTAGGTACGTACTTAGACCATCAGCAAACTAAACTAAAACGTACAGAAAATACTAAATAATGAGATTCACTTTGGCTCCTCTAAACTATGTTTTTCCTTTATCTAAATATGGAGGGTTGTAAAAAAATAAAAATATGGATGTTTGTCAAAAACTGTATCGCTAAAAATGTCAAAACTTTGTGCACTTGTATCTCGAACACCATTAGGTCTACAGAGACAATTCTGATCTTAAATTGTAGAAAACGTAGTCTACTTTTAGAAAACATGGATTACTTTTGTCGAAAAAATTAATCCTCCGGATCCAAACTGATATAAACTGCAAAAGGGTAAAAATTTTGCAATTTCTTCCAATTTTGACAATGATTCGGAGGCCTGCCGAGGTCGAATACTTGGGTTTGTCATTAGGCCCTCGTTATAGACAACTCACCAAAAAATCAGAGTTACTCATCCCATATACGATACAAAACCATATACAGGGTGTCCAGTGACTGAGGAATAATGGAAATATTTCTATTCTCCGCAGGAATATTAAAAAACTATTTGACAAGTCAAATTGATTAAATTCAAATCTAACATTTTCCGATTATTTTCATTTTTCTACCACCTACCCTATGCGAGCAGTGACGTCATCAAACTTTTTTTTTAATTGCAACCCCATATATTTTTTCAGATTTCGATAGATTATAAAATTCTAATTTCAGCAATATACACAAGTTCGTCTTTTGGACTGACAGTCTCGAAGATATTAATTTTTTAATGTGCGCTATTGTTACTTACGGAGTGTACTAATTTTAATGAATTTATCCATTTAAATTTCATAAATTGGATTGAAAGAATTGGCTGAATTAAATTTTAGCAAAATTTTTATTTGCTTAAGTAACTTTATTTATTTATGAAATTTAAATGGATAAATTCATTTAAGTTAGCACACTCCGTAAGTAACAATAGCGCACATTAAAAAATTAATATCTTCGAGACTGTCAGTCCAAAAGACAAACTTGTGTATATTGCTGAAATAAGAATTTTATAATGCATCCAAATCTGAAAAAATATATGGGGTTGCAATTTAAAACAAAGTTTGATGACGTCACTGCTCGCGTAGGGTAGGTAGTAGAAAAATGAAAATAATCGGAAAATGTTGGATTTGAATTCAATCAATTTGACCTGTCAAATAGTTTTTTAATATTCCTGCGGAGAAAAGAAATATTTCCATTATTCCTCAACCACTGGACACCCTGTATAGACATAAACCCTTTTTTGTAAGGTGAAAAAGAAATAAAAAAAGTATAGGGACCCGAAAGTTTCCTATTCACGAGAGCTTTCAAACAAAAAAATAAAATCGAAATCGGATCATTAGAAGCTGACATACAAAAAATTCAGTCGAGGAGTTTGGTGCTCTACACGAATTTTCAAGTGTCTTCCCATCTGGAAAGTTATCTTTTGACAACTATGACCACAGAAAGTGGCACATCCCAATCAAGTTGTACAAAACTTTTTTGGTGTACCCAACGTACTATTAGAAACAAAAAAACAAATATAAACAGTGCAAACTGGCAATTACCGAGCACTAGGAATTTAAATTTCAATTATCATACACCAATAAGCACCTTTTCAATTACCGACTTCAAATTGCAATTAAGAGCATTCAATTTAATTGAAAACTACGAACTCCAAGTAACTGACTCTCGAGTTGACCGTTCACCTCATTATAAGATTTAAAAACTGCTTAGCAGCGCGGATGCCTGTTAAAGAGGAATAACTCAAATACTTATTAAAAGTTGAAAAATTAATACTTTAAAGTGCAGTACTACTTCTGAACTCTGCACTAGACGTAGTTGTTTGGTTTGATGGCTTCTAAAATTTATAATAATTGCAAATGATTTAGTGAAGTAGTAAGTACATGTGTAAGAACGATAAGTCAGCGCAGAGAGAGAGAGAACTTTGGAATAAATTATTCATTTATAAAACGTTCGAAATACGGAAACTGAAATCTTTAGTAAACAGCTTTTACGCTCGCTAAAATATGCTAAAATGAATCATAATACGAGTACTATAGCAAATTTTAACTTTCTAGTTGGTGTTGATTTGTATTCACATATTCGTACTCATAAAGAATGACCGAGGGTACGAAGGTAGGATATAATATGTAAAGAAAAACCATCACTTGTTTTCACTGACTCGCTTTAATTTTTAAGCTAAAAATAAAGCACCCCCTGTTCCATATTTATTAAAAATTCTCGTATATAACTTCCAATAAAATGTTAATATTTTCGAGTCATTTAACTCGCATATAATTCCGATGTAATGCCGTAAATATTAAAGTTCATGCACTTGTATTTTAAGTACATAAACCTTCGTGATTTTATTAAAATATTCAAGAAATGTGATTAACTTGTTGGTAGCTAGCTTCTCCTGAGAAATTAGTTTATTTTAAGCATCTCCTTAAACGCTATAAGTGCTTTCTCTTGTAAAACTCAAATCCAATTTCCAATTGCATTTACAAAATTTGAAAAGTCAAATTTAACAATACGCCGAATATCAATCACCAGAGCCTTTTCTATCTCGCTATTAAATCTGGAAGCTTTTTTACACGTACATTAGATTAACGTGTAGTGCAAATCATTGTCAGTCACCATGTAGAATAAAAATTTAGGTACAGGAAATGGTTTTAAAACTACGACACGCGAAGAAGTCATATTGTTTATAACCTTAACCTTTACATGTAATCGCTTTTACCCCAGTTCTGTTTTCGTATAAAATAATTTCCAACAGATTATTTGATGCACTACACGATATTCAAGGCTGTACCACGCAATCACGACGGCATTAAAAAGGCAAAAAAATATTACGTACCTACAATAAACTTTGATTACTGACACACGGTTACTTTAACTCTAATCTATATTGGAAGTTGGTGGAAGTAGTAGAGGTATTTAAAGAAATTTTATTCTTGTTTTCGAGAGCATTATCTCTTGTTATCGATCTATTTAAAAAGATGCAAATATACGTAAATTTATTTTTACGAGACATAGCTCGCAATATAAGAAGCATTTACCGACGAAGCATACCGTATATAGGTACAACCTTTTTAGTCAGTGGTGAACACATTGAACTTTTGTTGTTGAATTTGTAAATTTCTGACTGTTCATGTATGGGCTTACTTAGCCTACTATTTGAAGAGACAGAACTAGTATACAAAAGTGGAACCAACTCGAGTCTATCGTTGACCTATACACATTCATACACATTCATACACCTCCAAGACTAAAACGGCTGACGTGGTCATAATATGACTTATTCGTACGCGTTAGCTAATTATTGGATAATATAGGAAGAAACAATAGTATTTTAAATCTACAGGAGCCATTGAAGGGCGCGTACAGACCGAGGTGGAGTTTTGATTCAAAACAACATGTTTTGGGACAACTTTTTCATGACAATTCAACATGACAGAGCGCGGTCAGCCCGCGGCACTAAAAACATTAAAAAAATATAATATTTGCACTTATCTTGCATTTTTACTGTATAATAATTAAGCTCAGACCCTCAGACCAACAAATAAGGCAGCTAGAGAAAAATGGGTGCCGATAAAGTCATAAAAAATTGAAATAATTAAAAACAAATATTCGCCTTTTCTAGGATTAAAAATCTAAAATTATACAGGGTGTTTCTGTTTGAAGTGGGAAAGCTGAACCTGAAACCAAAATGTAAAATGTTTGGTATCACTAGATAGAAAACTTTACAATATTCTAAGCAACTTAAATTATACAGGGTGTTGTATTTAAAATAGAAAAACTAACCCCATTTTCGGTTAAACAGAAAGTTAAAATTTAACTGCGGAGTTGAAAAACGTAATAATTTGATTACGCTAAACTGCACCAAAACTAAGTTTTGATTACATTTTTGTGCTATAGGCTATAGGAAATGTGAACAAATCCAGCAACTTTGTATAAAAATAAAAGATTCCACATAAATGCAAACAGAAAAGACAAATTCGATTTAATGCTTGGGGGTTGTCATAGACAAGAACTAAGATGGGATAAACATGTATGAGAGCTTTAAGGCTGTTATTTACGCAAGCTCGACCAAAAATATTTACAACGAATACAGGGTGTCCACGGCTGGAGTTGATAAGTGATTTCGTAATAACTAAAATTGTTAAAATATAATAGTAAACATTTGCATTACATAACTTAAATAAATACCCCCCCCCCAATAAAGAATTTAAATTTTTTTAACAAATCCCGTAGGTGTCCAAACTGAGATTTGAGTATTGCATTTAAGGTTCTTGACTGAAGAAGCGGGGGGGGGGAATCTTGATTATTCACAGGAGAAGATTGGATATTTTTCAAAAAACATCCCTTAAAA
Source organism: Malthinus flaveolus (assembly GCA_950108345.1). NCBI lineage: Eukaryota > Metazoa > Arthropoda > Insecta > Coleoptera > Cantharidae > Malthinus > Malthinus flaveolus. Next base: position 68,261,307 of record OX467285.1, read on the forward strand.
TATGTTAAAAAAGACACATTATACCTAACTAACCAACTGTGCAATAGTGCAATAAAGCGAATATCATGAATGTGCCGTAGCTGTTCTTTGTACAAAGTATGATGCTCAAAGAACAAGGTGCTGAGGGTAGTTCATTGCTATAGTAGGTTCGCTCTGTAACGTTCTTTTTAGCTTTTTAACTTTAAAAGAGGTTACAATAGTGAATAAAGGCTTCCCATAGAAAAGTTAAGTACCTGTGTACCTGTAAGGTTGAAATGTGGGTAACCCTTGTGAATTTTGAGTATTTTTAAAAATCTACCTGTCATATTGTCATTGCTTTTAAAAGGGTTACCCACATTTCAACCTTACAGGTACACAGGTACTTAACTTTTCTATGGGAGGCCTCTATTCACTATTGTAACCTCTTTTAAAGTTAAAAAGCTAAAAAGAACGTTACAGAACGAACCTACTATACCACACCAGAAAAAACAGACGGGAATAATCAATAAATGGAACCATTTGCACCCAAAACTATCGGGAAGAGATGCTATGAATTTTTGGCTCTAATTGATCGAGAAGATATAGAGTCACTAATAAACGCAAAGGGCCTTTAGACCACTAAATTTAGACTAACCGGAATGAGATTGATGAGAGGGATGTTTGAGTACTGAAGATTGAGTCGATTGTCACATCACATACACATCCTGACAGACTTTTTCTAAGAGTGTTATTAGTTTTTGGATTCAGGGGGATTCAAAACGTTGAGCAATTATATTTTTATAAAATAATTTATTTTTTGATCATGTTACTTATTACTTTTTCAAAGTAGACGAAGAAACGAAAAAGTAAAAAGTAATTGGAAATTTCTAAATTGGAAATTTAAAATTTAGATTTAATACGTATAGATTATAGATACATCTCCTTCTTAATAAAATTGGTAGTTACTACGGTTTAATGTTCAATCGAGTGTATATTACATCAATTTGCGATTTCAATTTTCAACTACTATTAATTTAATAGTTGTAATTTCAATCAAAGCCAATTCTTACATGAGGAAACTTTGTAGATGGCACGTGAGTAACATTTGCCAATTTATGACTCACATTTGATTAACAAGTCGACTTACGAAAATAGTTTAAAGTTTTATGTACTTATTGGTATTTTTACTACTAATTTCTACTATTCAAATTACTTTTACTACGATTTGTTTTACTTTTAGTAATTTTAAATTCCGTCCGACATTCTCGATATTTATATAACTTGATTGTTGGTCGGTATTTCTCTAAATAAAAGACTACTGTTATGAATTTGAATACTTCGTAGTGAATTCGTTCGTTCGTGTTCATGAACAAATTAAAATAAGCTTTTAATCCAATTTTTAATAGTAATATGACGTTTTACTTCTTAGTTATTGGTATACGATCATGTAAACTGCATAACCCTAATCTTAGCAACGAATAACTCACGTTACTCTTAAGGTTGCGATTTTGCCCATGTTAGAAATCTTGCAAATAGTGCTTTACTGGAGCGGTTGAGCAGCGAAACCTATTGAAGTTACAAAAAAATTATGTAGATAAAAAATAAAGTAGAAAGATTGGGCTACAATGCAAGCTAAATTTTGTTGCTGAAATGGTGATATTTAATAGAGATAAGGCTTACTGCAAGTGAGGAAAACTGCTTGCTTTTATTTACCCACTTTTGGGCCATTTTTAAATAAAAAATGAAAATTCTGAGATATAGATATCGTACTCTATACTTTCTTCTTCACTTTAAGACTTAGTTTTGAAGAATAATTAACATAATGAACCTGAACCAACCGCTCCAGTAAAACGCTTTTGAATTTTTATATTTCTATTATAAGGACAGGGGTCTTCTGAAATTGGGAATAAATTCCCTAACTATGTAAATTTTAATGTAGCTATTTGATAACAGTCGTCGTTATTCCTAAAGCTGCTTATTTTTCAAAATGAGCATACACCTTTCTCACTCTAGAATATCGCAACCTTAACCCGTAAGTGCAGACATAAACTTTAGTTACGTTAGAACAGACACGTAGTCAGATTGACTATGTCGCAATTTAATGTGTTTCTTATACTTATAACCAAAAATATTTTACTTTTTATGGTTTGTCGATAAAGGCTGAACCAGGAGAGAGATTAATTATTAAAAAAAATTTTATCAAAACAAAACCATAAACATGAAAATTGAATACAAAGATAAAGACGTTCTAAAAGTAAGTAAAAATTTAGAGATGACATTTTTAATTTTTTTCTTTATTATCGCCCTAAAACTTGGGACTATGACTAATTTCGAGTACAAAAATCGTTGAACAAGCAGAAAAATGCAACCAGTTATTTTATTAATATACAATAACATCTAAAAACGTGACTCTAGAACGCGGCAGAAACAGTTTGAAATTTAATATCTTCTCGACGAACGCAAAAACAACGTTAAAAATACTTTGATATTATAGATAAAGGTTCAACTTAAAGGTACCCAAAGGCTAATGCAGATAGGGCAAAAGAAACCCTGTTTTAAATACTACTAAAGTGAAAAACTTAGTCAATTTGCTCCGTTTCTGCACTTACGGGAAGCAACGTGGGTTATTTGATGAATAATCCAATGCTTTGTCATACGGCAGGTCCTAATAAATACGATTGTCAACTTCTAATGACAACTTATAAAATTTATTATAGCCAAATTTTATTTTAAAATAAACTAATATTAGATAAAACGTTATGTGGTATACATAGGTTATTAGTTACTGTTATTGTTCACTTAAGATTAATAAAAGCTACTAGCCAAGGCTCGTAGCTTTCAAAATAACCCACCTATACCATAAATAACTGTTAAATGTGTTTTTCACTTAAAAGAATATCTCACAGCAACTACATATTAGGTAATTCACTCTAAAGTCAGTAGAGAGAAAAATTCTAACTTGTATACCTACTTAATTACATTTTCTTATGACCTACTGTTCTAGTTATTACGAAAAACTTTTTTTAAATCAAGAAATATACTTTTCTAATCTCGAAGCGACAGAAGCCCTAAATTATTACTAAAAGTTGAAATAAAAATTTAATATCAAGTTTTTCCCTAAAGAACGCATTACCACAAGGCCACAAACTTTCTTGTTAGTTTTTGATTGAGATGAGGGTACAGCTATATCGTTTATCGATCAGACGATCAGTATTACGCTAGTGTACATCATCTGTTCATTGCAGAACATCACATACATAAAAAATCATCCAACTTTCAAAATGTAAAATGTTTCAATAGTAAAACTTTTTTCAAAGGGGTTTTCAAAAATTATTGCCTTGTACTTGCAGTTATTACTGCTACGCTTGGCCCACTATTAGAATGGATGTATTCATCGTCATGCAACATTTTGAACAGTTTTAACTTTAAAACGAAATTAAAATTTTTGTTACTGCCAAAAACTGACACATTATTATCACATGCAAATAAATTAATTAAAACAGAACATTCATTAATCTAATAATTTCGTCTGATGTTTAATTACCTTTTTGTTAAGCCGCAAATAACTTTTATGTGAAGCTTTTGACGGTTTATTAGAACATTTGGCTACATTCGATATTAGATTAAAGGGAGCTTAAAAATTTAACAAAAACGCGATTAAACGAAAGTATAATTAATGTCAAATGCGTTCAAAATAGTACGAGTCGAATTAAAACGATAAATCAACTCATTCGGTCTTATAATGAAGCTAATGTGGCCAACACTATAAAATTCGAATCAATTATTTATAAATTTGATGTGAACATAGATTGGACGATTTTCATATTTTGGCCTCTCGTGAAAATGTGAGCCTGGCAAGTAGTATATCCCGTTTATGGTACCTTTATTAACAATACCTAATACATTAAGGATTAAAGTAAGGTTTTTGTGAAGCCTTATGTAGCTATAGTTTGACAAGAAAAATGTAGATTAATAATATTAATAATTAATAATTTCATGGGTGATTAATTGATTTTCTCTATAAATAAAATGAGCTGTCAACAATGTATGCTTAAAATCAATAAAATGTGTTTTGAAGTATTGCTCTGTTATAATAGTAGCAGTAGCATCAAACACCTCGGTATCCCGGTAATTTCGTTTTCCGGAAAGGCTTGGAATGAAAAGCACCTCGTAAAAAGGTATTCGAACGATACTTGGAAGGATTTAAAAAAGAAAGTCGACTTTAAATGCCTTTATTGCTCTTTCTAGAGTGTGTTTTATAATGTTACGACATCAGCGTATGGGATCTAGAATTGAATGTGGAACTTCTAAACTTGGTAGCTTTATTAGACAATTTTCTTTTTGGTGGTTTGCCATTGCCTTCTAAAAACGCAATGAACGCTTATTGTGGAATTCTTTTTAAGCATATCATATCAAAACTATAGCCAAACCCATAATATATAATAATAGCAAATAATTAATAGCCAATAATAGCCAGACCCATTTATACGGTCAGTGCTTAGTTTGAGAAGACAAACCTAAGTATTTAACCCGGTATTGGTACACTTATTTTTTTTACATATATGCTACACTAGGGTATCCTGGGTATCCCGCTACTCAAAATTTGTCTGGAATGTTAAAAATATAAAAAAATGGAATTATATCGGGTTGCCTAGATTTCAGTGAACCTCTTTAATTAAAGGAAAGTTAAAAACTGTGATACTAAGTACTACTGCAGATACTATGACTGACGTGTTAAAAATTAAAAATATGACAAAGTTCGGAAACATGTCACTAAGCATCTCATACTCCAGAGTACCAACGCAAGACTAAATATCCAGAAACTAAGCTTCTTTCGAAACTTTGGAAGACGATTCCTTGTGCAGTTCCTTAAGAATGCCATTGTATCCAAATTTATACGATTTCAAAAGTATCATACGTAAGCTTAAAGCGCATGAAGCTTGAATTTTGAGTTTAATTTCACATTTTTATCATTTACGTGGCAACAAGTCACTGAAAAATCACATGGGCGCTGAGTCGTAAAGCCACTAAAAATAAAGAGACTACAGATAGGCTAATAGCAATAGTAATAAGTTATGAAAGTTGGCTTTTGAGGTTAAAATTAAGCAAACTCTCGTTTGCTCCGCAAAAACCATGTTCGAGGACTTGACAATGGTATAAGAAGTGCCACGAAGCCCAATATATCAACTTCCCAACTGTTGAAGGAATGAAAAATTCTCTAAATTTAAGACATACATTTCAAGAAGAAAACCAATTGGTTTAGTGTGGAGTGTAAATGCAACGAGAGGTACATTACATTGTTCCATTGCATCGGAATAATAGAATTTGGTCTTCTATCCATTTTTCAATTCGAAATAAGTTTTATTTGTAAATTTTCAGTAAGAAATAATATCCAACTCCATTTAAATTTAAATAAATGTATCGAATATAATACATTGAATAATAGTAGAAAGCTGAACTGAATCTTAAATTTTAACATCAACTTTAAACTAAATCAGAGCCAAATTACAACATAAATCTTGTATTTACCTATTAAAGTTTTCAAAACGTATAACATATTATTATAATAATGTAGTTATTGTAACTCCATTTATGTAATCCCATTCTAACATTTGTTAAGTAAGAGAGCTGTAACAGTATAATGTAGAGAAAACGCAAAACCTTGTAGATCTGACAGGATTCCACCCTTAAAAGATTTAGTACCTACCCACATATAGTTGCATCTACAATCAATTTTAACAAACTTGACTCTCTCTGGAAAGATATACGGAATATCTAAATTTTTCAACTTGGAACTATACCTAATAATGAATGGTTTTAAACTTCAGGGTGTTCTTATAGTTAAATTTGTATAGAACAATTAATTACTCAGAGTTAGGTTAGGTGTAATTAAGTTACTAGTACATATTTTCAAGCACAGTCTTTTTACAAAATTCACAAAAGTATATTGAAATGGAGGAACTTTAGTAATAAAAGGTCATAGGGCTTTTGTTTAAATTTTGGTCTGTGTACAGACATCTTTGCAAACAAGCTTTGAAGCTATTAATCTGGCTTTGTCTGTCTGTCCGTCCGTCCGCGAACAATTTTTAAAGCTCCAACTATAAGAGCAAGAGAGCTGAAATTTAAAAAATGTGCAGTTCGGATAGTCAAGTTAGTAAATTAAAATTCAAGTTTAAAGTGCCCCTCCCCCATTTTTACAGCCTTAACTATAAAATAAAATTGAAAACGATTGTCAAACTCGGATAGTAGAGCCAATAAATTCAAATTCAAAGCTCACCTTTTACTTTTGAGGCCTAGCTTATCTTTTACTTCATTAATCCAGTCAAATTAGACAAATGATATTTGAGCGAAATAAATGCAGAAGTTTTGAAAATTGGTATGGTTGTTTGTTGGAACTTACAGTATACAACATACTATAAGTCCCGTAGGGTAAGGGGCTAGTGGGGGAGGGGAAGCTGTTTAAAGGGTATTATAAAAGTTATAAGAAAACACAAGCTACAAGATTGGTTATATGCATTTTTTTCATAAGCTTAACTCTTTTTGAGATACATAGTGCGGAAGAGGGGCGACTCTGTATAAACTGCGTAACTGAGTAAGACGGGCAAGTTAGATCCACTCATGAACAATCCGGCACTGTATGAGGTAGAACAAATATGTAATTAAAAATTGCTGAAAACAAAAGCAACGTTAGGTTTCGTCTTCACCTATTATGACATTATGAGGAATCTTGGAGTTATGATAAAGATAAACAAGACTAAGTTCATTAATACGCTGTCTCAGAAATTGAGTAGGAAGGATATTGTAACAACAACAGCTGAGAGGGGTGTTGATACTATCATTGTGCGATGTGCACTTGTCAAAGCATTATTTCAAGAACAAAACAACTTTTTTGCTGAACGTTCACCGTCATATCTTTGCTGAAATAAATCTCAATTGAAGTCTTTGTCGTACCTCAAGGATTTATCAGCACGAGAAAAATGAATAGGACCCTTTTTGTAGAAAATTTTGTCTACTACTTTAATTTTATGTAGAACTAATAGCTCCACCTCCCCCCGCTCGCCCTCACCCTCAGGAGCTTTTAGTATGTTGTAGTGCAGGTTTCAACAAACATTCATACCAACTTTCAAAACTCTTGGATTTTTCCCCCTCAATTTGTCTTATGACTGGGCTACATTCAGCTTAATTACGTTAGGTTTGCAGCGCAAATATTAGAAGAGCCGTTATTGAGCTAAAACTCTTGCGTTCAGGATTTGACCCATTCAACTCTACTCGTAGATAAAGTAGTTCGCTTTAATAATTTTTTAATTTAAATTGAATTTATTGAAAACACAAAGCATAGTGCAAGGTTAAAGTAGAAAATTATTTAATTAGTAGGTACAAGAGAATTATAATTAACCTCTGGTTCTATGCTCTACGTTGCTGTATCGTGGCATTTCTAATATAAATGCTATTTGTACTGAAAGCAATATAATATATAAGGTAGTTACTTAACTGTACATTCCTGTAAGCATTAAGCACACAGTCAAACAACTTATACAATATAAGAGTTATTGATTCTAGCATTTTTGCTTTCTCGAAGGAATTTAGTAAACCTGACTGGATGCATTTACCTCTTGTGCTCTCCAAAACACTATGACAAAATATCACGTTTTTCCAACTTAAAGTTATACAAATATATGAAGGGCAAGCTTAGGACGTGCTCTACAATTATTGTAAACAACCTGCTTATATAGTAGCAGAAAATCCGCGTTTAGAAGTAGCCACAAAAAATCCATACTTGAATAATTCAATTTTCTTTTTATACAAAAAAATAACTCTAATACTGCTTTTTGACAATGAATTTGTCTCGCAAACACTAAAATTTTTAATTATTTTTTTAAATTGCTTGCAGGAAATATAAGGCAAACGTGAGTAGCAAAGTAAACATTTAGTTTGTTTCGTTTATATTATATTGACGTATTTTGATTTCAATTTTCGGAACACAATTTCATTTTTCTCGGTCGCATTTATGTTTTATATTGTATACGATACATCGAGAAATAGGGCAGAAAACAAAATACAACGCAAACATATAATTTTCGCGAAAATCGTTTTCTAGATATTTTACCTTATTGCTTATTAGGCCGTTAAACGATATAAATTATGATATCGCTGTATTTTATTTATTTTTTCTCTTCATCGACTTATTTGAGCCACGTTGTTACAGTGCGATGGAGTGATGATTGCGGGCACTGAGGACCTATGTCTTCCCCAGTCGAGGGTGAGTTACTTGGAAACTGTATTTAGTGAATAGTCGTTTGATGCTTTGTGTATGTTTGCATAGTTTAGTAATCACAAACATAAATTCCAGAAGTAGTGATGCTTAGAGCTTAAGTGAACACTGCATGAAGGCCTTTGTGGGGAGAAATCATCTAACAAATTAGTTTCGCATTTAAAGGCCAATACACAAATCATCTAATAAGGCTCTCATTCGTATATAGTTTATCTCTCGCAATTTCCTTTCTTCGCTTATTCTTTAGTCGTGAAAGGTTTAGTTACAAAGCCCTCAGTTTCTCGCAAAACAAAAGAACTCGTGTCGTAAACTCAGGTGGGCGCTGGTCAAATTACATCAGCATTGACTTTTTGAGTAGTATAGCACTTTATGTAATAGTCTGCTGCTTGAAAAAGAACTTAAAGGGCTTAAAGAATTCCTTCAGCTACATCAAATAATTTCCAACAATGCGGCAAACTTTTAAATATAAGTTCTTTTTAAGAAAATTTATTAAAAAATTCCAACTTCGTTTCATCTCTTGTAACTCGAGTGTAATGGAACTTGCGAAAATTTATTGACACTTTTTGAAGATTTTTATAACAATTTTAAACTTAAAGCTTAGTTTTCGAGTGTTTGTAAGTGACGTAAAATATTGAAAAGAAAAACCCGAGTTTATCTACTATTTTTCGAGTTCCCGACGTTCTTCAAAATGCAAGTTTTCTTTATGAGACGCCGATAATAGATCAATATATTACTGTTGTAGGTCACCGACCGTTTAATGTATAAGGTCTGCATCTCTAAATACACTGTACAAAGCTAATGAGCTTTCCATGCCAAAATATTAATCATTTCTTTCACAATTTTTGTCAAAGGATTTTTAGATAATGGCACTTTTCAGTTGAGCCTTAGTCACGTAGAGAAAGCCTCTATTAATAATAATTACCTATTGCATATTTGGTGATTTTGAAACTGATGTAGAACGTGCAATAAATAAAAGTTTTAAAAGCTCGTTATAGAGGGGTTGGTAAAATCAAAACCGTTTTACTATTCTATTGTGTTTTACTTGTTACATTTTTTATTAGATCTGCATTTGAATGATTTCTAAAAATAGTAGGTATATGCATTCCGTAAGTACAATTGGGATCGATTTGAATTCGTTTTGATTTTAAAACGAAGTACTAGCGGAATTTAATGAACTTCGCTATTGCAGGGGTACTTATAGCCAATTAAAGCTGAAAAGTGATAAAATTGTAGAAATTAGCTTTGCATTTGTAGGACGGTGACCTTAATACAAACTTCTTTTTATAAGATTTTCGCGTTAAAAAATTTTCTATTGTGGAAGAATTGTTTTCGGGTAAATATAAAACTTTTCCACATCTTTATTCAACGTTAAACATAAAAAAAGAATCCACAAACAGTATGTTAAATCGTTCGTCGATAAATATCGTATAAAATAGGAAAAATGTAGTTCTAGTCCGGCTCGGCTTACAAAGCTTCGAAGGAGCGTGCTCAAGGGCGCTGCTGATTTTCTCGTACGTTCTGGAAAATCGCGGAGCTCTAGCACGGAAATTGACAGTTATTACCAACTCTTATATCGACAGTAGCTCATAAATGATCAGAGGCATGCTTTAATCTAACCCAGTGGAGTTTGTAGAAATTTGCGAAAATGGCTGTCAGAGCAATTCAAAGGTAACCTATAATTTGGTTTATGTTTTTGATAAAACTGCTAGACCGTTAACTTAATAACGCTAAATTTCGTTATGGTTGGAGTATACTGTTATGGTATCATTATTATCGAAGAGTTCTTAAAAAGTACATTACTTACTGCTATGGAATTAAAAAAGCTAATGTTCGAAAGTTTTCAAATTAGTATACAGCCTCTGAATTTATATGTTGAATGTAATTACACATTTACAATTTTCATTGAATACAAATCTATAACTGCGTGGGATAAACACGATTGATAAGAAATCTATTAACCGATGAAATTTAATTTGACAGTATTGCGGCTAGTTGCTTGTGTAATACGATGTTGGATTAATGTTATCCCTAGATCTATATGGTATTAAATAGCATGTATCGTACACATTGATGTAACCAGAAGTCATGTACAACATTGAGTAGGTACACAATCTACATGATACATATTGAACCAAAATGTATGTCGATATTTGATATCAAACAAACATTTATCTCTTGCTCTTGTCTGCTGGTTGTAAATTCATTACATACTGTAATTAAACAGTTTAAAAATAATAGTGCGTGGGTATACGCATTTGTTAAAAGCGCAAATCACAAAAATTGTTTTGCAAGGCTTGCCTCTCATATAGGTAACTAATTTAATGAGTTTAGACAAGAGGCTATGGATCGTAAACGAAGAAGAATTGATTAAATAAGAACCGTAGAAATAAGCCATTCAACTTATGAAATGACATTCGGTGAGTGTTATCGCCTACAGTGAGTTCCCACGACTAAATTAGGACATTTGCCTATCTTGAAATTTTATCCCAAAACGCACCCTTAAAAACTGTAGGCTCTTGAAGTTGAAGTGAAAATGTGAAATAACTCACTTTATTTCGGAAACTGTAAAAAATTATTTATTGACTTTTCTACAGCCGACCTATCTTATGCAAGTCGAAGTGTGATGGAAATTTCAAGAAAAGTGCAGAGCTAGAACTATCTGTTGAAGAGTGGCGTTAAATTCAACCCTTAAAAAGTAGTTTTTTGGAAATGAATTAAAATTATTCTAATTTATTTTAGTAATAAATTTTAAAATAAGGGATTTTTGTGTCTTAAATTTTTCTTCTAAAGTCAACGGATCTTGAGAAAATTTGAAAAATAAAGCGTCGGCGACCTCCATAACAGAATAACGAAAAATGATTGTATTGATTTATTCTTATCATTCCTGAAAGTTTTTTAGCGTTAAGAATATAAATATTAGGCTTACCGGGCACTGTTTGTAACATAACACAAAATGTGTCCAATTCAAAACTTTGATGTTCCGACCTGTGTTTGAGCTAACAACTTTTCACTTTTGATGCAAAAGTTTAGTTTTACTCATTGATATGTCATTAAGAAAGAACGTATTAGTAGTATGTCTCAAAAAGTAAGTGTAGTTTATGTTTTGTTAAAAAAATAGAGCTATTTGAAAAAAAACTGTCCGATTCATTGTCACTCTCCCATCTTGATGTAAAATTTGTCGGAATAAGTCCCGACCATTCGCGTAATAGAAGCAAGTTAGTGACAATTTTTTACAAAATATATGTGTGCGCTACTACCTACTGTTGCCAAGTCTAACACGTAAAGAAAAAATATTCTTCAGGGTACTCAGTAACCCTTATTAGACAAACGGAAAAAAATTTTACCTTAGAGCCTTAGATAAATCAGTCGAATGCATCTAGTGATGAGAATCTAGTCCTCCGATAAGAAGTAGCACACCATCCAACGAAATTTGCCCTTTCTGTAAAAAAAAATATAAAGTAAGTAACTCAGTTTAATTAAATGCAAGGCATTAAAATTAATAAATGCAAACAATAATTTAACAAAAGACAACAAAGTGCAGTTTGAGTTGAAAATCTCTTAAAAGCAAATCCTTTATACTTCACGTACAATGTTTGTACATGTTTGTTATGTATTATAATTTACTGCATTTACATTACAAAATCACAATTTAAAAAATAGAGTACAATACGTAAAAAGACAACATCCCGTTTTACTGATAACAATACTATACAACCTCTAGCTCACTATTATCAACAACAATTTCTGATTTGCACAGTTCAACAACTCTGTTAAATTATTCCACTACAATTACTTCACTTTAACTCTCAATGATTTCCTGTTCACTTGTTTTAAGTTAAGATTACTTAAACCATAATGACTTTTAGGGTCGAATAATATGTGGTTTATATAATATTTGGTTTACCTAATTGTCTTCAACGCTGAAGTAATCTTAATTGAATTGCTTGTCAGATTTTTAATGTTATTCGATAAGAAGGAGTCGTATAGCTTAGGCGGTTTAATAAATATTTAGTTAAACTAACACAAACCCATAACGAGCTAAATTCGTTTTAACTACAGTCATGAATTTTGAAAAATAAGTATTATTTTAGGTAAATAACAAATCTGGTAGAATCGAAAGTAGCTAAAACGGACCTCAAGGATTTAGACGCGCACTAGACCACACCTAGTCAATAAGGTGATGCCGATGTACGACCCCAATGCGAATCTTTTTAGCAAGTCAAAATAATAGAGAGGGTATGTAAAAGTAGTAACAGTACTTTACAATAATATATTTTAATTATGGTACTCGTATCTACAAGCTCTTATTAATCATTAACTACGTAACACGTTTATCTAAATGCAATGTACCTTGTATGTACCCATAGCTATAGTACCTGTTTAATACCTACTGTTGTCAATATTGAAATTACAGGTATTATCAATGCAATGTTGTGGAATACGCCTTTAGGGTTAATATCCAGTTACAGCATTTGAATCAAACGAAACAAAATGAGGAATCCAATACATTGGATAATTAATTGCTATCCAGCTGACCCATATTAATTTAAAGTTATATGTTACAAAATTTCTACTAGCACTGTCAAATATAACTGTTAGAGAATTTCTAATATTACTGTTACTTATTGAACACGAAACTATAAAAAATTTTTTAAGGCATTGAAAGAAAGGCTTTTATCCGATAGTGCCACAAATTAAAAGTTCTGCGAACCCTTAAATCTCAAACAAAAACAACTTAACAACGATCTTTACTGTTATACAGACTCAGTACGTCAAATAGAAGAGAAAACGTTTGTAAAACCGCACTTTTGATATGAAGATTATAACAGAAAAGACGATTAAGGGCCAGTTTTTCATTCATGGTTTAAACCAAGTTCCAGAGTTAAACCCAGTTCTGTATGATGAGAGCGTTTTTTATTCCACGCTTAAGCGTTGAACTCAGTTCGAAATCGAGTTCACGTTGAACGCGCCAGGACGGGCGTTCAAACTTGAACCGTTTACTACAGGGTGTCAACTGTAACTTGGCCAAGAATGCCAGGGTAGGTAGAGGACCGATATAGGCAAGTATTTTAAGGGGAGAAACCCATGTCCGGAAATGCACCCGTACGGAGCTAGGGCCGTTTTTAACTTTACGTTTTATCGTCCGATATGCAGACAGCATGTCGTGTGTCTAACAATTATTGTTTGCCTGGCAACTCATCGTTGCCTAGGAAATGCATTGAATGTCAGTTCAGAAACATCGTGTCAATAAAACGTGTGCTGAACAATGAACAGGTTAACCTTTCAGGAGCTCGCCGACGTGCATCTGGCATATGGGGCTATGAACTGCAACGCACTTGGAGCACAGCGCCACAGGTACACCTGAGCGACAACAATGTATTTCCTAGGCAACGATAGGTTGCCAGGCAGACAATTATTTTAAAACACGCTATGTAGCGTGTACATCGGGTGCAAACCCAAAAGTTAAAAACGGCCGTAGCTCCGTACGGGTGCATTTCCGGACATGGCTTCCTATCTTTAAAATACCTGCCTATCGGTCCTCTACCTACCCTGGCATTCTTGGCCAAGTTACAGTTGACACCCTGAATAACCTCAAAGTGCAATTTATTTTGTCAATTTGCATTGGCAATACTTTTGGTGCCATGTGGCAAGGAGATTGTTGTGTATACATGCTATCACAATGTTACAAAATACAAAATCAGTTTTTTAGTTAGGTAAAAATACTACTGCATCCTAGGAATATTACCAACCGTTAGTTGAATGTGGTTCATCAGAACTACCTGCTAAACACATTTGAATTTGAAAAACCCGAATACTGTTGAACATCTAAACTTAGATCTGTAGAACTGCAGTTTAAACCTTGAATGAAAAACTGGCTCTTATACAATCTAATAATATCTAGACCTGGATCATTTAGGGAGGGGGAGTAAGTTCCCTGCACTTAGGAAACTTAATCTGGCCCAGTGTAGAGCCAAAGTGAGATTTTTATATAATAATAATAATAATTGAAACTATACCTATATATAGTTTATTATTATCTAGAATCTAGAATATACACTGTGAGTTTCTCTATAGGGCCAATTAGGCCTAACATCATAACCGCTAAGGATGGGAGTAAAAACAAAGTGACAACCCTTACAAAAGAGATGACTTCAAAACATAAATTTGGAATGTCTAAAGATTTAGGTTCAGATTAACAGAGAATTTTTTGTATTTAAGGCATTCCATAGGTATACATCTTTCAAAACCTCACCGACCTGCGCAGAAAACCAAATTTTGCACAACGTCGTAACCAAGGTTACACACCAACTTAAGCACATGGATTTGGCGTCTCTTTTTACTGCTTTTTCACTTCCCCCTTCTGCGCATCTAGGGTCGGTGAGGTTTTGAAAGATGTATACCATTCGTACCGTATGCAACATTCTAATTTTAAAATCAATAGCAAAATTTGTCTTTTTAATATTAAAACATGTAAATTTCTTGTTATAAAATTAGTCCCATTATCTTATACTTGAACCACAACAATGCAATTTTTATTTCGTAAAGTCGCCTCTCTTTTTACTCTTCGTTGAAAATAATTTCTACTTTGTACATAATACCTTCCTACAATGTTATAAGATATTTTACTTTGAAAACTTTTAATTTTCAACTCGAAACTAATTTATTATACAAACACCGAAAAGCTTAAACTTTAAACTTGCCAAACACGCATCTAAAACAAAGTTATTTCCTGTTTAACAACCAATTTTCTAACAATGAAGATGCTTCTTACTGAGAGTGGAGGTTTTTCGTTTGGGATGTTATTAAAAAATGCCGCATTTGAACCCGATAATCATTTTTTAAATTTTCAAGTGCCTGTCTTGTATTTAAAATTAACTTTACGTGCAGAAAAAGTTCACTTGCAAGACGAGCTCTTCACACGCCATGGGTTTTCTAACAAATTGAAATTTGAAGTAAATTAATTGTTTCTATCGTAGCCCATTTAATCTCGATGCAGCTGTCATTTTGTCATGAGAAAATTTTTGTAAATTGTTGTAAACCTCGATAGGACACAGCAAGGTGGAAAAAGAAAAGCCGGAAGGCCTCTGAAAAACATAACACTGCTGTGCGTAGAGACGATCCTATATTAAGTAAAAACGATAAAGTAGAATTTTTATGTAAAAAAAGTGGTATTAAAGCCATCTAAGGTATGTATACGCTTCTACGAGACTTAAGCAACTCTAGAGAGATAGGACCGCCGGCCAGTTTCATAAGCGTCGTAATTGGAACACGGAAAAGCACAAACTATGATCAAAAACCGGCCTATTCTACTCCTAATACAACGGATGGGTTTGGTGCAAACTAATTCTCTTTAAATATATTACGTATAAGCGAAAGATGACAGTCTCGACTTCAAAGTTTACAACGCTATAATGTGGGTACACGATATAGTATGTAGTAGTAGCGTTTTTTTTTAGTTTTGCTACTTCTCTCATTATTCATGCAAGAAACTTTCCCACTTTGCAACATTTTGCCAATAGTTTATTTCTATAATATTATAATCTAAGAGCCATCTGCTTTGAATCTACGTGATGCAACTTTAAACTACCGTCTTAAATTTAATAATGCAGCAAGATATTTTTCTTTTGCACATATAGGTTCATAACTATAACTAACTAATGCATTAGTCTTTTTACTATCCGTAAGTGGCAGGGTAACTTTCAATAAAGATGTTGGGACAAATCGGCAAATTAACATTAGAAAGGCGGCGGAACTAACATCTAGAATAAAAGCTTTCTTTGGTTGCTGTATTAAGATTAGAAAATAATTTAACAACTCAACTCGATTAACTCGATCCGGTAGTGGGAAACTTATCGATGAGTATCAGGTATCAGTAATTTACTCATAAATGAAGGCAACTACGTAAAAATAATTTATTTTTCACACTTCACTATAATTTGATTTGCTTAAAATGATTGCACAACAGAAGGTAGTCAAGTTATAGGTAGAGGGTAGAGATATATTATTCTTATGTAACTCGTATAGAGTGACTGAAAATTTATTAATAGATAAAAGAAAATTAGTTTTGCCTAACTAGTTAGTGTCTTGCAGTAGCTCGAAATATAATTATTTAAATAAATTAAACCAAACAAACAAAATTGTTTCGATCAGTAATCCTAATTTTCGTAACAATGTGGCAGCAGACGAGAAAGTTCGAGGAGTCTGAGCCAAGCGAAAATTGTCAAACATGTGCTCCTTTGGATAAAAGGTAAAATGCTAGCGCGTCGATGAATTGTAGATATTATAAATAAGCCTAACGTAAGTCAAACCATTGAGAGAAATTTAAGTCCCGTTCTAAATAGATTTTCGTTACATTAATAATTAATAAGTCAACCACCCGAAAACCAAGGAGTAGGTATTAGGCAATTTTTTTACCTTACGAGCATTACACAATATGTATATTGACATAACTAAATTAAAAATTTATTTGTATTGGCATTCAATTTCTATTGCTTCTGTTGGATATACATTACACCGCGCCTATTACCTATACTTAATACATAAAAGTATAGGTATATTTGTATAATACAAATAAATAAAAATCTTTAATCGACTTTTATGCACACCTACACCTATCTAAGTGGACCAAAATCAATATTTAATTTTCTAATATTAACAAGCAATGAACGTGATAAAAATGAACTATGAACTTTGATAATAAAAGTTCCTAAAATTGAATTTTAATCAACAGGTTTAATATTTTTTACATTACATAACTTTTAATTGAAATTTTTTCAGGAAATTTTATTACTCAAGACTGTGTTGCCTAGTAATTTTATTATTATTTCTAAAGAAATCTTTCTAGAATATTGATTATATAATCAAGATTTTATGAGGAAATATACAGCATTAACTTTTGCAGACTTAAGTAATGATGAGTATAGGTTAGGTTTTATGAAAGACCCATATTTGAACAGTAGTATAACAATCTGAGTTAAAGGAGGTAGGGCCGATCAGGTCCTGATTAGATCTCAAACGATTTTCTAAAATATCTACCAACTGACTGGTGTGAATATTTGCTGAAAATGTACTATAATCAAATTTTAGAAGAAGAGAATACCCCCTCAAGCTGGTCAGAATCGTATCTTTGTATTTTATTTAAAGAAGGGAATAGGAAAGATCCATATAATTAGAGAGGAATATCTTTATTAAATACCATAACCAAAATATTTACCACTGGACTGGGCAGAAGACTTGGGGGTACCTACTACCTACTATACAAGAGCAGCAATTTGGTTTGAGGAAAGCGAGAGGCTGTCGCCATGCCATATTCACACTTAACAGTGTATAATAAACTAATAAACATAAATATTTGAATCTGTAAAAGTAAAGTATATGCTGTATTTGTTGACTTCAGGTGGGCTTTCGACAGCGTCCCGCACTCACTGCTTTGAAAAAGTTGTTTGTGATTGGAATCAGTACCAACTAAGATAATAAATATCTTTAAATCATTCTATAGTCAGGCTAGATCGACTATTTTAGTGGATGGCGAAAGGAGTAAAAATATAAAAATAACGAAAGGCGTCTTGCAGGGAGAATCGACGTCGCCACTACTGTATACGTTATTTGTAAATGACTTGAACTGCTTTATGACGGAACACAGAGATGATATAGACGGCGTAAATAAGTTAACGTTAATGCTTTATGCAGATGATTTGGTAATAACAACGAACAGCCAGATAAATGCACAAAAAGCTTTAGATGTTCTATTAACTCTACATTGTGAATTGAACGGGTTGAGTATAAATGTGAAAAAAATCAAATTAGTAATATTTCGAAGGTGTGGGAAAACGAGTCGGATGCTTACGTTTAGGGTTGGGCTTGAACCTATCCAGATTGTCAACGTGATCTGGCATGGCAACGTCAAAAGCTTTGGCCTAGCGTCGAACTCGGTCATCTCCGAGTTTCGGCAGTCGACAATTAAATGAAAACTGGAATTGGAAAATTTAAGAAAATACCAAATTCCGTCATAAAGAAAATGAATAAATTATAATAAATCTAATAATAACTTTTAGTATTTCGCCCGAATGACTGATGGCTTTAAAAGCCTCGTTTATGTGAATAAACCGATAAATACGTAAAGATTGGAACACGATTATTTTGACCTTGATGCCTTTAATGCCTAAAAAAGTTGAAACCTATAGGCCATTTTTATTGTTGTACAAGAATATAAAAATGTCTTCATCAAAAATTGGAATTTTGTAGGTACACATTTCCACGCCTTCTCGATACGTTTTTATCTAAATTGGATCTTTAGAAATGCTAGCGTCTCGAATTCTTGTACACCTTTATACAGGAAAAAAGTATGCGTAAAGATGTGGAGAAACGCAGAAACGGCAAAATTATAAAAATATGAATAAACACAAACGATGGCAGGCAGAATGTAGTTTAGTGCATATTCGTCAAAATATAAGATCTGTACGAGACAGCCCACTAAATAAAACCTAATGAGCTCCACGAATGCTGTCAAAATAATAATGTACCGAGATAGCTTAGGACTGTAAAACAACACGTTTTGTCACTTTAGATACTTTTCTAGCTACATTTTTGTCTCGAAATGCATTTAAAACCTCATTCCTCAGAATTTCCCGATTAAGATCAAATAATGTAACTCGTCACGAAAATGGTAACACGAGAAGCTAGAAGTGATTTTTACAATCGATACACCCTCTTATTAAATTACTCTCAAAATAAAACAACAGGTTCGACTTCAATTTTCTCTCGTAACTTTTAAGGAATGCAAGTGACCATAAATTCTTGAAATTTCTTAAGAGTCGACTGTAGTCGACTCGATAAAGTGAAAATTTGTGCGAAAAGGAAAACTATGCTTAGAAATTTCTAAGGAGTAGGTACAAACTTACAGCTCCAAACAAGCTGCAACTTCATTGTTCTTGACTTATGAACTCGATACTTCAATACGTTACACGGTTACACCCATCATAAGCGTTACACCTTTATTTATTTAATAAACATATATAATTTATAACTCTTTTACTCCTTTAGTTTCGCTATCTGGACAAACTGAAGTTATTTTACCTATATACACAAACTAATCCTATTTCAACATGTCGTTGCCCGAATTTTGCCTTTATTAGAAAACAATAGGCAACACAACGGAGAGTAAATTTGGGAACACAATACAGAAATAATCACAAATCTCCTTTCATCTTATTTTAAATTTGTTGTTAGTTGTAGAAAGCAAACATTAAACACGTAAAATTCGGCTTACGCTCGAATTATTTTATAAAATTAAATTAACCGAGTCTTTTAGATCGGATTTCGTCCATTGTTGTTTATTCGTTTGAAAATAATTTTTCACTTACAGCGCCACGAGTGTTCCGAAGCTAGTCGACAATTTCTACATCAACTACCACTCTTTCAAAGCTATGAAAATCATTTTTACGAAATTTTCGAAATTATGCGCTATTAATGCGCTATATTATGCACTCGTGCTATTAACAAGCACGTAAAAATTGTCGATTGCCTTTGGATAATCGTCGTATTTGAAGTGAAAACATACTTGACGTTTGACCTATAAAAATAGTCTTTTAAATTTATACTCTTTCGTCCATATTAACATGCCAAATATTTTAGAGCATACTTCATTTTCTTTTAACAGTCAAAAGTAAAACAAAAAGTTCTTAGTATCAACCACCTGAGAGTTAAGTTTCTTGATCGAAAATGTTAAATTGTTAAAATTATTCCGCTCTGCTAAACGAATTTTTTATCACTTTTTTGGCCTTTTTTATCGTAGGTTAAAAACCTGTTTGATGTATATTTAGTTTAGCGCTATTTGCACTAATAAAATGAAAAGTTTTTGAAATTTTAAGTTCAAGTAGTTGCCGGCACGCGAATTTCACCCAACATAATATTTTATAAACAAAAAACTTAATGTAAATTTATTGACTTGCAAAGTATGTAAAGTGTAATATGTAAATATGAAAATGTAAGAAAGGAAAATTAGTTTACACATCACTGATTCTCAAAACGCAACCCGGGGCTACAAAGGAGATCTTAAAGACTTTTTTTTAAAGATAATTTATAAAGGAATTCGCATTCGCGTGTGAATCAAATAGATTTATTTCAGTTTTAAATAATAAACGTTAAATTATAATTAGCGCGTTAAACATTTTTTTTGTGAAAGTGGCGGTTTAGACTAAACTTGTTCAGCGTTTGAACCACAGAAATACACTTTGAAGTAGTGCAAAACGAAATTTCATTAAATGTTAACTGAAAATAATTATAATAATTAGTAAATTATTAATAGACGAGGGTTTTTGTTTTAATTTTCGGTAGAAATGCAATCAAATGAGAGTAAATTATTTTAAATTGCGTTACTAAGTGTACGCGCAATGTTCGAAAACTGGGCTTAAATAGGGCTCGACTCGTAAATTGTCATTGAGCTTAACTTTGAGGAAATACATTGTTTCTAAATTACTAATTATGCCCCATTTTGTGCCGTTTACTCGAAATTGCTTATTATGTTATCTTGTATAACAGGGGCGTTTTACTGAACATTTAAGTGTAATAGGTAATAGGCTAATGTAAGAAAATCAAAAGGTTCACATGTATACCGGTTCTTTGTAATCAAAACACTTTAGATGTAGTAGGCTATGAAAATCTAAATGCGGGTTTAGGGCAGTGTTTTGACTATCTTTTGCTGCATCTTAATTATTCGCTTTTATTTTTTACACCAACCAGCCCCCAAACGAAAGCCTAATGGAGCATCTACGACCTATACGTAGATCGTCTTAAAAAGTTCCAAAACTTTTGTATGTCTGGTTTCCCAAAGTCTCTTAAAGTGTTTGCAAATTTAAAATTTTTCTTACTTAGTACTTGGAAGCATTCAAAAGTTTCCCGAACTGCAATTTCATTAACTTCCCGCCATAATCCTCTTTTGCGGTCGTCCTTTATTCGTTTGAATCGTTTGAGCCAAATTATCCATTAGGTGTTTGCTTTTACTACTTTTCCCATGCCTAATTTATATATTGTATATTTAACCCGATTCGTTAATTATTCTCTTTCGACGCCCTCTCGGTTTGAACTTCTAAATACATAACGAGAGAGCACGATAAACGTTAAAGCTAGCACTAAATTAGTAATACGTTAAGGTTAAGTTATTATCGACACATCAAAACATTTACAGAACGTTCTGCTGGAACTTTAAGTGAAGAGTATGAAAAGTTAATGTATTTTTTAAATCTATTAGATTCTATTTCAAATATTTAATATTTTACATTTCTGTGCTACAGTTACAGCTCAGCTCTAGCTGGCTCTAGCCATAGAATCGGCGAGCTTAGACGCCTTTTAACTGACTTAGGTTGCAGCGTACGACGCATTAAGGACTAGAAAAGACCTCTGCTTCTAGATTCTCCATTTCCTTTCCAATCCATTCGATTCGTGCCTTTTTTAAAACGCAATTTTACAATTTTTCCATTTCCTATAGAAAAGTGGCAAAGCACTTCTTACGTAACGCAGTTATTTACACTTCCAACGCGATTTTAATTTTAAAAAAAGAGTTTGGAAGAGCTGCCCTTTTTATTGGTAAGAATTTCGAGTAAAACATTTAAATTAAGGCATTAACGTTTTAAAAACGACTACGTAAAACGTTGAAATTGAACACATTTGTGAATCCATTCATGATCTCATTACACCTTTTAGTACTTCTATCGTGGCTCTACAATAACTGTAAACTTTTTATTGGCCAATTTTAGCTCAGCTAAACATTCATTTAAATAATATTTGCTAATTTTATTTAAATTTGAAACTTTAAATTAACATCTAAATTGTTTATCCAATAAAAAACGTAAAAGCAAAGAGTAAGTTTCCATTTCCATTTGCATCGATCAAATTATCCACTCCACAATCCATTATCACTCCATTATCCACAAAATTAAAGCACCATCTTTTTATAAAAACTCGTAAATGGCGGTAATTTTTAGGCTACTAGTCTGGCTAGTTAGGTTTTGCATTCAAGTAAATATTACCACACAATGTTTTGTTTTAAAATTGTAATTCTCAATGAAAGTAACTTTCCCCCAAAACTGTCTTAAAGCCTGCTCAAACATCGTTTGCTGCTAGTTCTTTTTTGTTGTCCATTGTGCTCGTTTAAGCTCTTTTCGACTGAAAAAATGAATCGAGCAAAAACTTTTTCAGTGGAAGAAATAGTAAGAGCAACGAATTTTCTAGAAGAAGGATATTCAATGCTTTATGTTTATGTTGGTGATGTGATAGAAAAGAATCGTTCCAGCCGAATAACTTGCATGGGTGAAAATGCTCTTGCAAGTGCTCGAAACCTTGCAATCACATTTCAAACAATCAGGTGACGCGTAAATGAAAGCGGATTAATCAAGAATCATCAATATTGGACTGTTGATAGTTTAATTCTCAAATAAAACGCATGTGAGCCTTAAATGTCCCAATGGACGTGAGCGTGTGTGGAAAAGAGTAGAAGAGAGATTAGCAAGTTACTACATCTCTCCAAGAATCCGTTTTGTGGAATCTGCTACAACGGCCGCACGGAGTTGATTCCAATACGTTTAAGGTCTATGAATGCAAATTATTGTTTCGAAAACATCGTAGTTGAACATATAAGGCCAATCATGCTCGTCCCCACGTGGCTAACAGCTTATCGATTACTTGAATGCTGTAAATATTCTATTAATGGAGAAGCCACCTTACTAGTTTTGATTTAAATCCTATATTGACTAATCTATGGGACGCCCCATAGATGCTCATAAGGTTCAAAATCACACACCTCCACCTATCAATCACCTATCAATCAGAATGGGAGAATGTGTCCCAGAAAGTTGTTGAAAATCTCATTTCTAGCATGCCAAGACGGATTAATGCTATGTTATATTTAGGAATATAGGAGGGTATAGACGATATTAAGATTGCAGTGACTCTATCAATTCCATTGTTTTAGTTTTTATGTTGATTTTAAGAGAAATGGTTTTCAACTGAAACGTGATGGAAATTAGGCAATTTTTCGCGGATTTCTTTAAAAATAATTTAGTAAATTGGTGCCTTAATTTTGTTCAGGAGTGTGCATAGAAAACTATAAAATTATGAAGCGGTCTTGATAGCTTTGCTACTGTACATGACCAAATGGAATAAAACTTGAAGAAGGTAATTTTATTTTATTTTTTAATCTCCTTTATTTTTCACTATCTGCCAAATAAAAAACAACAAGTGAATACTCTGACAATGTACGAAAGCAACAAAGGTACAAGTGCACAACTTAATTACTGGCATGCAGTGATCGATCCTATGATCAAACACATTAATATTTTTAGCCGATTTTAGCAGTTAGAAACTTATTAGCTTTTTACGCACACTTCACAACTCCGCACTTTACTGATCAATCAAACCGATCACCAAGATTTGCAGGTTTAAACCTCTTTAGTCTTCTCGTTGTGCAGGTGTCTTCTATCAATGAAGGTGCAACTCTGTTTGGATGGTATTTCAACCTGTCGCAGTATTTATAGAAATACCTTTTTATTTCTTCTTGAATAGAAGGAATCTTCAAGTCCTGTTTAATAACGGCGTTCGGAACGTACCATGGAGCGGCGACAATTGTTCTTAATACCTTGTTTTGGAACCTTTGCAAGATATCTAGGTTGGAAGTACATGCGGCCCCCACATCTGTATGCCATGTGTCCAAACTGGCTTAATTATAGTTTTATAGATGAGTATTTTATTTTCCAACGTCAGATGGGATTTTTGTCCCATCATCCAGTACATTTTTCGAAATACCAAACCCAGATGCTTCCTTTTAGTGAAGATATGATGTCGCCAGGTGAGTCGCTTGTCCAAATGAATTCCCAGGTATTTCATCTCGTCTTTCTGGGGTAACCGATTTCCATTGAGTGTGACTGCTGGACAGGATCCTTTTTTCGTTGTAAATGTAATATGTGCAAATTTGCTCTCGTTGGCTTTTATCTTCCAATCCTTTAACCATTTCTGGACTTTACCGAGGCTATTTTGCAAGAATCTGGAGGCCAGTTGTGGGTCAGAATGAGATGCAAGTATTGCCGTGTCGTCTGCGAAGGTTGCCACCATTTTTGGTCTGGTTTTGGGGAGATCTGCTGTGTATAGAAGGTACAACATTGGACAGAGGACACTTCCTTGCGGTACTCCGGCGTTGATGAGTTTTGAATTAATGTACTCGCCTTGGTGCTTAACGAGAAAATGTCTGTCACTAAGATAGGATTTCAGGATCTCACAAAAATGATGCGGAAGGGATTTTTTTAATTTGTAGCACAAGCCCTCATGCCAAACTTTGTCGAAAGCTTGACTTATATCAAGAAAGGCGGCTGTGCAATACCTTTTAATTTCCAGATCGTTGTTAATCTTTCTCACAATTCGCTGAACCTGTTCTTGTGAAATTTTGACCATTTTAATTTTTGCAATAAATTCGTATTTTTTAAAAGAAGTTTTTTCTAACTAAGTACAAGAGTTTAATTTAGAGAAAAACGAAAAGTTTAAATGTCTACCTCTCTCGATAGGTTGATTATTTTTACCAAAGGAGTGAAAAATGTTGTTTTTACTACAGAAAGGTTACCTACATCAACGATAAAAAAGAATTGACACGAAATTCTGGGCGCTCGTTTCGGATAATATTAAAAAGTAACTTCCTTATTGTTTAAAAATGGACTCCGACGCCATTACTAAAATTGAAAAAATTACATTATTACCCCTGTCAATTTTTCTATTTTGTCAATTAGTTGAAAGTTTGCATGGGCGCTCCAAACTTCGAGCCTTTTGTGTAAATAAATACCGCAGTTAGTTAATAATTTACTTTTAGAAAAAATATATATTCAACGAGCTTTGAAACGTAAATAAAATATTAGGTTCTAAAGCATAGTGCCAATTTAAAAGTTGGAGGAGCTAATAAGACTAATAATTACCAGAAAAGCTTAACTCGGCAACTTTTTAGTTAAACACCGACGACGAGTATTTGGCGAGTAAATATAAATAAAGAGCAGCTACAAAAGTGATTTTGTAAAAATATAAAAATTTTGAATTGCGCGGTTTTCGCCAAGAATATACTTTTGGTTTTAAATGCGCTTTTGCTTAAAAGCGTAGATTAAATTAAATTTACAATATAAAAAGACATCGCTTTCAAGTAAAGTTCTCCATTTTGTAGCCTGTTGCTCAATTTAGTTTGTCCGTCACTCCTTTTTTTTTACTCTCCATGCTTTACTGTGTGATATGTATCACGTTTTTTGCCCATTAAGCAAAGTTTGTTCCATTTTCACAATTTCAAGTTGTTTTATTTTGCTTTTACACGATATAATTGTAACATGGAAAATGTGGAGTTGAACATATAATATTTCTGCGTTTTATAGTGTGCGATATAATTAATAAAAATGACTTACGATTCTGTATAGTGAAAATTAACTTACTACTTTCCCTTTTTACATTTTAAGTGTCTATCAACTTACTGGAATAATTATTTTACCTGTAAAGGTCATTAATAAAAGCATCGTGCGAGTTCTATTTTAAACTTATCCAAGTTTTATGTGCTAACAACATTAACTATAGGCCATCTAACGAAGAGTATATACTGAAATCTAATTTTATAGAAATTTTTGATTTACTCAAGCAGTATAGTATCGCCGGTGTGGCCATTTACGCCCTTACTGGGGCGACATCTACTTTAAAATTTAAATATTGAAATTTCACATCTTGTGCAGTCAGTTTTTACAATTAGTCGACAGATTAAATAGATATTCAACTGTTAATATTAACGCTGTAGTGATTGGTCTATTTCCAGTCTCTTTTTCCCCTAAACTTTGTAGAATGATAGCTTTCCATAAGAGAAAAACATGTTCCACAAGTAAAAGAACTTTAACTTTGTAATGGTGCCCTTTTGCATATAGGTAAATTGGATTATATCGGTCTAATATTCTCCCACAAGCTTACCCTAAAGCGTTGTAAGGTGTGTTTATACAGACACCATGTATGTTGCTTTTAGACGGCTCCATAGCCATTTCGAGTTATTCAGCTCTAGTCTGATCATCTGATCAATTAGTGGTTTTCTTATTGTTTTTAATTTCTTTTTAAGAGATTTTATTAATTTATACGTAGGGTTTGAATCGTCAAAGTAATTTAATTTTAATTAATACCCCATCTACGTTCTCTTTTGTTGCTCCCAATACACTCTTCACATAAGTAATTTCTATTTCCTGACAATTTATAGTAAAGTTCAATTTTCAAATACTAAACATCTTATTACAAATTTTTAAATATTTAGGGTTAATTAGTTAGATAGATCTAATACGTTGTAAATGTGTGTATGTTGGGGTTCATTTACAACGTATTAGATCTAACTAAACATCTTATTTTCTAGATTTGTTAATTTTTTACGAGTAAAGCATTGCTGATGCAAATTTTTAGCAGCGGAAAATATACTAAAAAACTTGGACAAATAATGAACGTAAATCGGAATCCCATAACGGTAATCAAATGCTATTGCTCTCCGCGGTTCAATAAAACAGAGTTCGTGAGAAATGGAATCTTTTCTTTTAATAACATCAAAGCAGTTATAATAAATTATAATTTCAAAAATTTCCACTATTAAATAATAAATAAAATAAAATAAAATTACTAAACAAGTTTCCTTTACTTTACTCCTTTACAACACAAAGAACTATTCGAGCACCGCGCTGTGCTTTCTATTAATTTTATTAAACGAATTTCTTGCATCTTAAGTTCTAGCCCCTTATTGAGTTTCCTTTTAAGTGCATTTCTATCTAAAAAAATTAAATCCCTTTACCTTAAAACTTTTCATTTAAAGCAGCAGTGGTCGTAAATAAAGCAAATTCTACAAAGCAACATTTAGTTCAATATCTTAAATTTTAAATCTAAACGTTTTTGTCCCTTCCCTTATTACTTTAAGTTTAAGTAATTTTAAGTAAAATAATATTTTTAAAATAAGAAGCCTCAAGATTCTAAAGAACTGTTTTAAAAGCGCTAATTATGGAATATTTTGTATGGTATACACTATAGTATAGTTGAAACTTTTCTATTTATTTCGAATAAGAAAAGCTTTGAATGTCTTTCTAATAAGCTCTTCAATGCAAATTAGAATGTTTGTACGGAATGTCTGGCGAATTTTAACTTTTCCTAGTTCTATGTAACAAACACAAATATCAGTTGTAATTTCTTAAGTTGTAAGTCAACACAAAAATCTAAGGTCCTTTATAAATTGAGTTAATTGGGTTCTCTGTTTTAGCAGGTCATTGTAATTTAACAAAAGCGTTTTATGTCTTCGCGAACAAAAAGAAAATCAACGGCAGGGGTACACTGGAACGTAATACGTTGTTATTTTTAACTTACAAGAACTTGTGCTATTGAAAGTTTTAGTTGCTGGGTAAAAAATACGAACACAAGACTTAACTTTAGTACAAATCAGGACCGTATTCAACATACTCTCGTTTAAAATAACACTCGATAATTGGGACCGTGGACGTCCCCTCGGTTCTCTTTTTACTCTACTCTTTATTAGCCACTAGTAAGAGGTAACTTTCTTCTTTTTATGTACGTTTTAGTAATAATTGGCATCAAAATTAATTTTAAATAGTTTAAAACCGTTTCCCGCTTATTAAAAGACTGATTCATGTCAAGAAGAGAATGGTAGTGCCCGTTTCATAAAATGTCCGATTAAATGCCACTGTTTCCTAGGTTTTTATTACAAAAGTACAGAGAAGTGGTAAACTTTTGTCGGCAAAACAACGCTAAACTTAGATCTAAGTTACAGCAATTATACATCATTTCTAATGGAGTTTTTTTCTCCTTTTTGGTACATACTACTACACTAGTTAAAGGAAAGCTACTATCGGTTTTTTTTATTTTTATACGTCTTAGTTGTGTAGATTTATATGGTTTCTCACTTCATCCTATCTTTGTAGTCCAATTCTCACTATTTAGAAACCATCAATAACTAGTAGTCCAGTCAATGGGGGGTTTTGCCCTACAAAAGGTGGTGTAGTTTTGATTTTTAAATATGTTATTGAGTTAAGAGCCCTGATAAAAATGCCAAGTTTTCGACCTTGAGGGGGATCCGCGCGATCCGCCATTTTGGATTAAAGGTACGAAAATTTGTTTTTTCCGATTTCACTTCTTAACGGTTGATCCCACGACAAAACTGTCAAATCCAACTTTAGAGAGGACAAAATGCCCTACAGTATTTGTTTTATTCATTTTCTTCTTATCTGTTACGGTTTCTGAGATATAAGCTGGAGAAAATTGCTATTTTTAGAAAAAATGAATTTTTTGGGGAAACTTCGCTTGGAGACTTTTTTACCGTTCATTTGAGAGAAAATTCTTTGGAACAAAAGTTGTAGGATTTTAAATTTCCTTCAAATTGACTGTATTACTGATATTTTACCTCAACCAGATCCAAAGTTAGAGCAGTTGTATGATAACCTATAAAGGTCGAAAAATGAGTCATGAGTGTTCACAGCTCGAAGTTTTTGTTCCAGTCCCCTCTCCCCCCATATCAGCCCATAACAATTTCTCTCACATTTAAACAATTATTCAATTTAAAATGGTAATGGGGGGGTAGCGTAGAGATGTTGAGCGAATTTTTTCGTTTATATTGCCAACAACCTGTCGCTCAACATCTCTAATAACTAATAACCATTTTAAATTGAATAAATGTTTAAATGTAAGAGAAATTGTTATGGGTTGATATGGGGGGGAGGGGGGACTGTAACAAAAACTTCGATCTGCGAACACTCTTGACTCATTTTTCGTTATTTATAGGTTATCATAAAACTGTTCTAACTTTAGATCTGGTTGAGGTAAAATATCAGTAATACACTCAATTTGAAGGCAATTTAAAATCCTACAACTTTTGTTCCAAAGAATTTTCTCTCAAATGAACGGTAAAAAAGTCTTCTAGCGAAGTTTCCCCAAAAAATTCATTTTTTCTAAAAATAGCAATTTTCTCCAGCTTATATCTCAGAAACCGTAACAGATAGGAAGAAAATAAATAGATTAAATTAAATATTGTAGGGACGTTTGTCCTCTTAAAATTTGGATTTGACATTTTTGTCGTGGGATCAACCGTTAAGAAGTTAAATCGGAAGAAACAATTTTTCGTACCTTTAATCCAAGATGGCGGATCGCGCGGACCCCTCTCAAAGTCGAAAACTTGGATTTTTCGTCAGAGCCCCTAACTTAATAACATATTCAAAAATCAGAACTACACCACCTTTTGTAAGGCAATGGCCTGTTATTCTCCCCATTGACTAGACACTAGAATATAGGAACCTACTTGGAATTTGTAAAATTTAAAAAACTTTTTACTGATTAGCAAGTTTCTAATAATATTTAAAACTCGAACATCATTACCAAATTAAATTACAACGTATACAACGTACACATACAGTCGTGCAGCCTTAAATAAGAAAAACTTTTTTAAAAATTGAGTTCTTTAAATTAATATAAATGCTAATTTTGATATAATCGTTAAAATAAGATCACTTTTTGTTAACAAAAGTAATAGAATTCCTTTATACGGCCAACATTGGATCATCTTTCCTAAGAGCTTTCTAAATCGCTGGTGCCGAGAACGGCAAAAGTCTGATTTTGATTGCTCTCGATCAGATTTTTAAAGAAAAATTAGTTCACCTTTCAAGTTTAAAAAAGCAATTCCTAAAGGTGTTTTTAGCATTATAAGCTCAAATCAAAATGGAAAAGAGATTAAAAGAGATTTTTTTATTTACTTGAGAGAATTGTAACCCAATAACCCTTAGGAGCTTTTTACTCTTTACATTTAAAAGCAAATCACAAACTGTACTACGTGTGTTAGGCGATTGATATTAATTTATAAAATTGTTTTAAACAATCATAATCATAAAAATACAAATTGATTGGTTTATTTTACGTTGTTTTAATAGTGGGAAGCTATACTTCGATTGAAATAAATCCTTGTTAGAAATCGTATGACCCAGTTGTCGAGTTCGGTTCAAGTTTCTAAAGATAAATTTCAAACAAAATGTTTGAGAAGGTGCCTAAAAGGAACGTAAAAGTCGAATGTTAACTTTAATGGAACCAAAACTAAGAAATTACTTTAATGTTGGTACGCACTAACCAGAAAACTTATATAAAACATCGTCATTTACCATTTGAAATGTAACGAATTCGTAAAGAGAATTAGATGAAGTCGAACGTACGTACGTAACGCACGAGAGTGACCAAAAAGAGACGTCTTGGCATTTTTATAATTAAAATTGTGGATTGAAATTTTAAATGACAAAGTTTGAACTAGTAATACAATACCAGTGCTCGAAAAGTAAAACTTCAGTTCAAGAAGCCGTTGGAATTTAGAATATTCCCATGCAAACCGTTCACTTCGACTTTGAATTTTATTCTTTTAGTGTTCATCTGTCTAAAACAGCTCAACTCTCTTTTCTTACAGTTTTAAAGAAAATAACTTCCTAGAAATGCCATCTTTTGCAGTTTTTCCAATTGGAAATAAATCGTAGAGTACCCCCTCTCCCAACTAATGAAATACAGCTTACAGAATATTTGATTTTATTTTACAATTAAGGTATTAAAAATATTATTCTATTAATGCTATTCCCAACGAATGTTGTATTTCTATTGTATGTATGTATGTAGTGAAGCCCTTCTAAAAACAAACGCAAACAACTACTGCTAGGAGAAAAGGCGACGGCAATTTTGTACGAATATGATGAGCCCTGCTTTCTATATACGTATTAAAATCTGATAGAAGATAGGTCTTATGAAAATAAATTTAAAAAATTGTGAACATGCGGCAAGAAACGTTTATAGACGAGGTTTTTACATAAAACGTCGTGCTCAAATTTCAAAATCAAATAATGACCAAAGTATCAAATTTTGCAACGTGTATCTCCTTCATTTTCTAAAAATGCAAGAAATCCAAATAAATTGTGTACTACTATTCGGAACTAAATCAACAAAAATGTTTCCAAGGCCATTTTTGAAAATGTGTGCTTACCAACGAAGCAAAAATAACCAAGTATGTACTAATAAGAAATTCTAAAATTACCTTTAAGAAAACAAACTTTCTAGACTCGTCAGTCTTCACGATATTTTCTAAAACACGTAGTTGAAAGTTTATAGGGTGTTTTAAACCCTCCAAATACGACGATTTTCACTACACTCCACTCGCGTCATTACCGTAATACACCGAATTAAATTGCAAAGAAACTAAAATGCGTCGAGTTACAAGTTACAACTGACGATTAGTGACGCGCTTATCACAAATTAACACCTGATGATTCGCAATATGTGTATTTAAAATTGTCGTTTATAAAAGTTTTAAATTCCACAAAATAAATAAAAGTTGTTTATTTTAATTTATTGTATTCTTAATTAAATGAATGGATTTAAAAAATGTGTACAGAGGGTGTAATTCCCTTATATTAGGAGAAGCACAAATAAGTCTTAGCGGGGAAAAAAATTGAGATTTTCAGTAGTCAATTCAAGCACCCTTTTTAGCCCTTAAATACCGATGCCGATAAAATCAGAGTAATGCTCATATGTGGGGGATATCCAAAGGACGCCACCACGCTACCAAGTCTTAGGGGTTCGACGATATATTTTTTAAAATAAGAAAATATTATACGCATGCCTAATACTACGATGTTCGTCAAACAGCCTGTCTTCCTCACGAGGGTTTGAATTTATAAGTAACCTATGAACATTTTGTCTTCCCCCAGCAACAGGCCAAAGATAGACAAGAAATAGATAGACAGCTCCTTTTAAAAAGCTGGCAAATTATTGTCTACAGCTGTCCCGCACTAATCTACAAACAATTGCAGGGACACTCACGGGACACTGTCGACTACACAAACATCTCCATACAGGGGGTTTGGTACATAATCCCATATGTAGTTAATGTGAATTAAAGAATACTAAACAATTGAACATGTGCTTTGTCACTGTTCAGCCCTAACGTCAATAAAAATATTCGTAATGAGAGACTTCTGGCTCGACATGTCCAGAATAAGCACCGCCACTCCCGCCAGAATCCTGCAGTTCGTCCTACTAATAGGATAGCTCAAAATCTGATGAACAAAAGAAGACCACTTGGAGAAAGTGTACAGTGTACAATGGGCTCGATTAAGTGAACTAAGTGCAGGTAGATAACCCCTACTCCCAAAATAATCCAGACCCAGCTCAGTCTACTGAACTTTACATGCATTAACAGCAATTTTCGTTTGCTAAAATCGGCCAACTCGAAGAACTATTGAACGATTGGTGTAAAAATTCGAGTCTACATCAAGTCTCCGTAATGTCCCTATGCCAATTAAACGAATAAATGCACGAAGCGAAGTATACGAGAGAACGTAAGGGCAGGCAAAAATGTATCGATTCCTTGTCGGGCTCAACAATTAGGTGTCTGGGACACAAGAGCTTAAATCACTTACCACACTGTCAATGCAACGATAGCTCTATTGAGAGAAAAGTTCGGTGAGTCGATTGAGTCAGTCAATTGACCACCTAAAAAATCATAGAAAATTGGGTTCAACGGATTAATTCGTGCGTAATGCGTACGCTTTCGTGGAAGACATTTAAAAAATGTTGTGTTCCGCAAATAATGACATGTAATAAACTTATAATTATAATCACAGTTATAGCGTCACTGTTAATGAAAACCCCCGTTGAAGTTCGATTTTAAACGGAATTCTGAGTCCTGGAGAACCGTCTTAAGATGCGCTCGACCGACTCGTTATTTTTTAAATATTCGAAATATTAAATTAATTTTTATGAAGGAATAAACCACGCACGTTCATAAAAACTTTTCCTATTATTATGAGTACTGTATAGTATATACTCACTCATCGGTATTCCTAATAAAAATAACTAGCGTTCTATAGATATTTTGCGTCTTGGAGATTTCAGCTTCTAGCCAGTTTAATAAAAGTACATATTGGCGATAGATTTGTCTCATTTTGATTGAAGATACATCGAAGCCGTACTAGTTATAAGTAGGCATCTTTAGTTTTACAATATATCGCTTCAAGCACTGAGATTACCTGTATCTGAAGGCCTTTAAATAAAAGGATCGTTTAATCTAAGTTCTAAGTACGTGCAAGCACAAGCATAAAGACGATAGAATAGATATTGCTCTTGGCAAAGAGACGCCATCACCAGCTTTAGTCGGTAGTCCCAGAATAATAACAACTCTCCAAAATTGTTATATCTGGTTTGCACATCTACGTTTGACCACTTTTGCCTACTCTCATACCGAGAGTTACTTTTTTGGGTTCTAGTTTGTTTACAAAAGGATCTAGTTGCAACTTTAACCTCAAGTGAAAAGTATGGAGTAATAAAATATTTACATTATAATGAGGTCACATTCTCCTTTACTTTATATTTGATTTTCTTTTTTTTTTCTTTTTTAAATAAATTAATAAATAACAAATGACTTAGGTACTACAAAAAATAAATATGTATTGCATTCGCCAACTTAAATCCTTGAAGTAAAAACGTAAAAGCGACTAATCAATGTAGTAGAAATAAAAAAGTTACAGTATAAGCGATAGAAATAGAACAGAAACAAAATGGTTTTAATCTTAATTTCTACTTAAATATTTGATGATTACGATTTTGATTTTTTTGGAAATAATAACGATGTTTATCGTAACGACGAAATCACTCACAATTAAAGTTAATGGACTAATAACGTAATAACTAATAACTCTATTTGATATTTTTACAAACTTTTTCTTTTTAAACAATAGTAGTTCATAAAGAGTTCAGAAAAACAGTTTACAAGTAGCTCTAACTTAATAAACTAAGCGCCTTACAAAATTACCTTCTATAGAGGAAAAAAAAATAGTAGCAAAAAAAATAAGTTAATCATCGATATATTTTCTATTTTGCTTACAACA
This sequence comes from Malthinus flaveolus, assembly GCA_950108345.1. Taxonomy (NCBI): domain Eukaryota; kingdom Metazoa; phylum Arthropoda; class Insecta; order Coleoptera; family Cantharidae; genus Malthinus; species Malthinus flaveolus. The sequence goes on from OX467285.1 coordinate 68,295,477, forward strand.
TATATTACTTTTCCCTCTTACGCAAAAGACGAAAAAATTAAATTTTCTCTACGAGATCATAAGCGTCTTTTGTGCGTTCTTACAGCTGTGTTGGAGAGATCTTTTCTATATCGACACGCCCAGCGCCCTCGCTCACGTATATTGATCTGCTCCCTCTTTCCCCAAACCGGCAAGCTTGTACTCCACGACGCCCTATAACTGCCGCCGTCGGCGTTGTCACGTTTTATCAGTCTATCTCAACGCTTCACGCTAACTACTTTTGTCTGCTATTTAATAATTTGCAAATTTTCATTCGTATTCGTCGATAATATTCGATATCGTTTCTAACTACTACATGTTTCGCACATCGGAAAATTTTGTTTTTAAACTATTAAAAGTTGATGTCGAAAGTTACGTCAGAGCATGCGACTTTTAACTTGTTTTCTTTCTCTTTTTTGTAAATTTTTGTTACTACGAATTAAATACACGAGGACTACCCTTGTAGTAATGAGTCGAGGTTATTATACTTTCCTTTTTTTACGAAAGCGGCAGTAAGAAAGGAGAAGTTTAGAAAATTTGTTTAGGGCAACATCCTGGATATTAAGCGATAAGGGCTCTTCTAATGTCTCATCCTATCATACAGGTAGAATATTCTCGAGCTTTATAATCTTAAAGTGCTTCCTAATGTAAGGAACCTAATATATTATGTAGGTATGTAAAGCAATGAATCGTGACTTGAAAATTCCTAAAAAGCACCAAATTACGCCTAATTAAACGGATGCATTTTTTCTGTTTTTGTGCAAATAAATTTGAGCATTGAAAAAGGAAAATATTGCTTCCTCTAAAATAATTAGGGGAGACAATATTAACAACTATTTAAGTAAAGATATCGGTAGGGGGAGTTTTGGGGCACATTGATAAGATTTTTAAAAGTGCCTTAAAATGCTGAAAATGTATTAAAAATAGTAGTACTACTGATAGACAAATAGTAACGGTCCTAGAATAACAATAGAAAACAAGAACTGAAAAAAGCTGTTATTGTACGTGCGAAAAATAATAGAAGGACCTATTAAAATTGTTTTCAAAGATGGAGATTCACGACGAACAGTAAGTTAATATCCAACTCACAAAAACAACTTGAGAAAATAGAGAACTACATCACATGAAAATTAAAAACGTGTAAGTAGTTGAATGAAGTGGTATTTTACATTTATACCTTCAACTGTCAGTAGAGGTAAAAAGACGACATTTAGAAAATTGTGCCACTAGTAACTTTTGATCGGTTGCTCATTAACTACTTAATTCAAAAATTTCAACAAATTTACTAAAAGCAATTTCTCGTAAGAAACGAAAATTGAGCGGTATAAATATTAAAACACTGTGTCACAAACTCTAAATAAGTACAAGTACAGTTCAAAAGAAAAAGTGAGTAATATCAATTGGGGTAAAATTTTAATGAAAAATAAAATTAAGAAGTAGGTACTTTACGTCAACTGTATCCCATTTAAATTGAATATTAGCTGTTGCTGCGCAAACCTCGACCTTCTTCTCGGAGTTAATAAATAACTTTTAGCCATAAAATTGCCTATAAAATGACGAGCAATTATTTTTCTAAGACAATTAATTATTAAAACCAGCAATGCCGCTTTTTAGCAATAATTTTCAACACCGCCAATCGTCCCTTGGCCAAAATGTTGTGAAGCTCGAAAACTTCTTACATTTACGATTATGATTAATGGTTCTAACCAACAACACTTTATGAAATAAAAAATTTGTTGTGTTTACTGTTGTGATATTCGACCTTTTATAAAATGATCCTCTATACAAATTTATAAAGTAAGACAAACAATGGTTGATTGAATTTTTCCAAAGCAAACAAGTGCACATTTTCACAAAAAATTTTCAATCAATTAAAAAACAAAGTAAAGAAAACAAAAAAACACGCACGGCACATCGAGTTTATTTTAGTAATCTGAATACTTTCTTTCAGAAGGAAAACTAAACTGAAGCACGTTATAGATTTCCCATGTGTGAGAAAGAGCGTCTAACTTTGAACTTTATTGTTTTTTATATCTTAAACCAAATTTTAAATTAGCTCCCCGCTTAATTGTTTCGTTAGAAAAAATTTAATTTAAGTCGATTTGTAAAGAGAAAATACTTTAAATAAACAATTTGTTCGTGTCGTAAAGAGATAAAGCGTGTAAAGGGAAGAAAATTCCATTTGTTGCAGTGAAAATCAGTCAAGAAACTTTAGCGGACTACAAATGGTTTTAGATGTAGGTGGTTCTCATGTCGAACATGTTTTCAATTGACAGATTATTTCTTTAAGTCTACGGTATTAATTAACGCCTATACGTTTTAGAAAATAGACTACAAGAGACAAAAGGTTAACAACAATGGACGGCCTTTTGTGTTTTTCTGTGCTTTTTAAAAATTAAAATTTTGTTAACATTTGAAATGAGCTTTTATCTCAAATTACATTTCTCTAAATTAGCTTAATATTTCTGTGTGGGCGTACATTTTATATACAAAGCCTTGTTAATTTGCCTATGGCTATTTTAATATTTTCCAATTTCTGAGCCTTATTAATTTATTTTGTTAGCTTTTCACGTTTATTACAAAATTGATATCAAGAATTTGCACAAATATTTTTTTTGTTATGTTTTTTATCTACTGGATACAAATTTTATGAATATGATGGTTGGAAAATTCGGTTATCTCCTACCCACAAATTCTTTCACATTATGTTTGTACTACATTACTGTCTTTTATGAGAAGGTGCTTTTACTAATATTGTGTGAATTCAAAATTGCTACATTTGAATTGCGATAAGCTCTTTTTCATTTTTATCTTTTAATTATCCTTTAGCCTTTATCTACGATTTATATTATTTATACCGCGGGAAAACGTACGGAAAAATACATTTTTTGAGATTCTTACTCCTCATAGGCATGAAAATGGGAAAGTATATCCTTGACAGGGCGTAAAAAGCTTTGCGTTATTGATGGACGTAGCCTAATTGCTGTACGCTATATTACTGACATCCTTCATCCTTGCACCACATTTGAACTACTATTTTGTTATTTTTTCTTTTTTTCGACTCTACTGAAATATTGCTACAGTTGTTGGAGTACCTAGTACGTGAAATATGAACTTTTTTTTCATTATTTGGTTCTTAAGGTTGCGGGCTAGTGTTACACCAATTTGGTTAAACCTAAGAAGAATATATTCTGTAGATCCAGTCGGCAGGATGTTACTGTTATGCTCAAACCAAGTGAAAACAAATGGCGGTCGGCAATTGAATGTCATGTCCAGTCAAGGAAACGGCAAAAATGAGCTTAAAATAGTTTGAAACTTCACGTACTCATTTCTATTTCTAGGTGTCTAGTGATGAATACACTAAAAGTATTGATGAATCAAAGACGAGCTCAACGCCAAAAGCATGTAACTTTTTCATTTTTTCGCTAATATCCTGAAAACTATAGGTTATAGCTAAAACAAGCATATAAACAAAATTAAAGCTGATAAAATTTTCTACAAAATTAAATAGATGCATATTTGTTGTATTCCTCAAGTTTAGCGAGTTATAGGGCGTTGAAAATTGGTGTTTATTTTAAAACCACGTTAGTGCTGTGTAGCAAGAGTTTGCATACAATGTATAAATGGAGGAATTTTCTTCAAAATTATTCAAACAGTATAAGATTAAGCGAACAATGTATTTTATTTTTCAATTTTCAACGTTTTCCTTCTTCATAAACAAAGTGTCCAGAAAAACGAAGCCGTTTCTTCGAAGAAGTTACTGCCTGGAGTGGAGTAAGTAGACGTATCGTGAAAATTGTTCTGGATGTACTATTATTCTTGCAGTCGCTTTTACGATTCTTTAGCCACTTTTATGTAATTTCCTACGTTCAATGTTTTAAATCCAACTTCATTGAAGCAGGCAGTTGCATGGATGGTTTTGGCACAAAGAACACCAATTTTCAACGACCTATAACTTGGTAAACTTTGGGAATACAAAAAACGTACATATTAAATTTTGTAGCCACTTTTATCAGCTTTAATTTTGTATCTAGTCGCGTTTCAGCTCCAACCCATAGTATCGAGATATTAACAAAAACCGAAAAAAATGACACCTCTTCGGCCACCAGTGACGGCGCCATAGGGAGGGCAGGGTGGGCACGCGCCCACCCGAGTGCCCACCCAAATATTGCACTAGCTACCAGTTACCAGTTTTCAGAGGTTTAAAAAATGCGAAATACTTTACACTTTAAGTACTTTTCTGCATCTTGTCCCCATTCCCGAAAAAAAGCTTAAGAAGAATATTAAAATCAAAATCAAACCGTGTGTAAAATAATTAAGTATTTGACTTGGGTCCTATCAGACCTGGATTTGGCCTAGGGCCTTAGGTAAAAGAATCCCCGTAATTATTTCATATTGTTTCTTTATTTAAAAAAGTATAGTAATTGAATTCTTAATTTTCATCCCTTGTTTTTGTGAAACATCTTCTTTAGAGACACTATCAATAGCTATTAAAATTCCGGAACTTCGTTTTTAAGCCGTTTGACCTTGAATAATCAAAAATTATTTCAATTAATTTCTAACGCAAGAAATGCAAAATTGTCGAGTTCTACTTGCAACCCCAATTTATTTAAATATATATGTGCCCATCACAAAGATATCGTGCCCACCCATTTAAAAAACCCTGGCGCCGTCACTGTCGGCCACTGTCGCTAAAGCGCACCTCTGACTCATTAGGATATTTAGGATACAAATAAGTACTAGGTATGTGAAGTTTCAAAACTATTGGATTTTTTGAAGGTGAAACCCTTAGTTGACTAGACTGTTATACAAATGCGCATCTTTATAAAATAAAACTGTCAGGGGATTTTAGCAAGAACATTAATGAATTTATTACACACTTGAGCAAACAAACAAAATTCCAGAACATGCTCAGCCGTCAATAAACGATGACGGTATTATGGTTTAATTTAAGTAATCGCATAAAATTTATCGCTTTAAATTTAGTAAAAGGGCAAAACAACAGCGTAATTATAATCTGAACAGCTAATGACCTTAGTTGTCAAAGCTGGACACCATCATATTTAGAAAATAGAGTTCAACGTTACATTTAGTTCTTGATCTAAATATTTAATGTACCTACCATTAATGTTTGTAGTACCTTGTTTTAGGAGTCGAAGCAACAAACTAAACAAAACATATACAATATTATCTAAATTGATGTTTGTAAAATAATTAAAGCTGATTGTCAGAAATCGAAGCGAATGGTTAGAGGGTCGTTCACACTATACTGCCACTCTCCATTTGATAAAATCTCTAATTGAGAATAAAATATTTAAAACAACAAACTTATAGAACAATTAGTTAATGGAAACCAATATTACGTAAATACCTTTTGCTAAAGCAAAAATCATGACTAGTCATGTTTTTCTGCGATGAAACATTTGCTAAGATATTTTAGTATTGGATCGGGATCGTCATGAGTTCTGAGATCTAAGTCTGCGAAAGCATGTGGAAAGCGGCACTATAGTGTGGACTAACGTCCGGTATTATCAACTTTTTAAATCGTCTTTAAAAACTAAAACTTCCTTTAATTCAAAATCTAGCCATGCCATTAGTTAATATTTGACATAAATGGAGTTTTAAAAGTTGATAATGCTGGGGGCAAGTTTAATAGTTTATTACCTCTAAAAGCGTACTATTATATTGATTAGCCCATTAACCAAAACATCGGAGGAGCTATGCACCATGCATGTTCTGATTTCTTCATTAGTAATTGACGTTAGGGAGTTAAAATTTTACCGTTGTCAGAATTAGCACCTATGCATAATTTGCATAGTAATTATTGTTCAAATTAATATTTCTTAATCGGCTCGCGAATCTGCCCATGCAACCAAAAACCTAATCACTAAGAGAGTCTAATATCAGTAGTTACGACTGACGCATAAATACCAAACGAGTGTAAACTCGATAATTGATTGATGTCGAAATTCCCTTGGTCGACTTTAGAAGTTCATGGTCATTAAATATGAAAACTTACCAAAACTTTTATTAATGGTTTTATTACCAGGACTAATTTAACTTTGTAATAATTTCCTTCAAGGAAGTATTTCTAACATAATAGGTACAACCTTAAATAATTTCAACAAAAGATCAAATATACTTAAGATAATTACATCTTTTCTTATTTCGTAAATTAAAATTATTTTTTAACTATCCCGAATGTTCGAAACGTTAGTCTTTTAATCTCCGTATTACTGCTCATTAACAATACAATACACACATTCGTTAGCCTTCTCGAAATACCTTAGTTTTAATGGCTTTGCATTTTAACATTCTCAACAAAACGATTGGTAATGCTAACGAAAATAAATTTTGTACAAAACTACAAGTCGAACTCTAGTTAGTCCCTCGTGTAATTTTTATTTTGTTTGTAAGTTACTCTATCTGAGCAACTCACTAATAATTTTAAAAAAGCACCTATTATTTTGAGTTCAAATGAACTTCAAGTAGTGTATAACTATAATAAGTAGCACGTAACGCCTCTATTAGGGACAACGTGAGAATGTCAAAAAAGACGAAAAACTCGCGAGAATTATAGACAACTTAACTACAGCCTTCCTTAGCAAGAAACATTAATTTATCTAGAAATTCTCAATTATAATGTTGAGCAAAAACTAAAATAAATCATCCCCCTAAATTTCGCCCTTATTTAAAACAAATGTACAAACTTTTTGTATACATGCAACCCTTTCAACTTCATGTACGCTTTCGGTTGTAAAACAAGTCTTTTATTTCATCCTTTTTTCTGCCGTTTTCTTCGTGTTGCCTTTTTATAAATCAGCAAGACACTAATTTAATATTACTCGTGCCTTTTGCACACTTTACTTGCGACCCTCAGATGTAATGCGATTATATAATATCACAATAGGCAACCTTATGCAAACAATGTTAGGAAATGGGTATAACTATGAGCACGATACATCCCCGATAGTAAGCTAAGAACTAATTAATTGATGTTCCTACGTTCGTAATACTTAGTAAAATTAGAAATTCAAATATTTTAAATATCGCCTCTGCGATTTTGATAAATGATAATTACAAGTTAGAAGAGAATAACTAAAATTTGTTAAAATTAGCATAAATAGAGTTTGTTTAAACCAAACGTAATGACGTTAGAAACTAGTGTAATTAAAACGGTCCAATTGTTGTTAGCCAAAGGTATTTGCCGATTAATTTATTATATTATTATTGTCGTATTGTTTCAGTTTATAACTTTAATTTAAATTTATTTCGTAATGAATTTTAAGAGCAGGTATAGAGGAAGAATTATTTTTATTTTTGGATTTGGATTTTGGATTTTAAATGTTTGGTGTTATGTTCAGTTGTTTCAATATGGCCGAAAAACTAAAAAATGGGAAATTATTTACACTGCGATAACTATTTAATAGTATAAAAAAAATTTAAATGACATTTCCTTAATTCTTTTTCTAGAATTAATTGTGAAATAATAATAATTTTTTGCATGAGCCTTTTTTGTTATAATGCACGAAACTGTCGAATTTTGTATGGCAATCTCTGCAAATTTTTACACCAGCGAAAAGAGCGAATTTTTTGCATCATTGTTAACAAAATCGCAACCGATAGAAATTGATTAAAAGTTTAATTAGTTAATTCATTTTAAAAAATTAATTATTTGTTCACTCTACGTTTTTTATCCACTCCCATTTTTGAATACGAGCATTGAGGTTTAGGGTCGATTTACACTATCGATACGTTCTCGATGCAAAAATAAATTACGTTACATTTTCTGCAAAATGATATATCTCTTCTTTCTTTCTTTCTTCAGGTGAACAATTTAGGTGAGTGTTAAAGTTTAACAAACTAAAAGGTAAATTTTATCGCTCGTAACTCGAAAACTACGCACTTTTGAAGAAAGTGTTCCTATACAAAAATAAGGAACATTCAATTTTCTACAAATTATACTTCTTAAATTTTTTTTAAAACAAACAGTTGAAGTTTAGGGTATATTGGGCATAACATGTCCCGAGGTAGAATGCCAAAATGTAAAATTTTTAGTTTTGACCGATGCATTTTAAATAAAATTGCAAATGAGTAATAAAACCAACCGTCTGACTCTTAAATGTGGCAGCATTAACTTGGGGGCGGCTTGAGAAAAGTGTGTTTTCGCTCTTTTTCAGTTTTTCGCTTATAACGTCCCAACTACACATTTTTGAGGAAAAGTGCGTATATGTAAAAGTAAACTAAATAAAATTTCTAACAAACTATGTCTAAAAGGTTTTATCCTCAGATAAACTGCTTAGGCGCTAGAGTGCGTTAAAGTTTGACACAAATTCCAAAAAAACTGGTTTTTTTGTTTATTGCTTATAACTCGAAAAACACACAATTTTAGTGAATAGTGTTTCTTTGCAAAAGGAAAGCATATTCAATTTTCTACAAATGATGTTCTTTAAATTTTTATTGTCAAACGAACAGTTTAGGTGTTAAAGCGCATTGAAGTACAGAAGGGTGGATTTTGGAGGTAAAACTAAACCATATTACCCAAAAATTACTATTTTTATGTGGACTGTCGCTTCTTAAAAGTGGCAGAAATAGCAGCATTAACTTGGATGCGGCTCGAAAACGGTGGATTTTTGTACTTTTTTCAGTTTTTTACTATGTCAAAGTAAACTAGATAAAATTTCTTACAAACTATAGTCGAAAGGTTTTTGTCGGTCCACCGGCTTAGGTGCTAGAGCGCGTTAAAGTTTGACAAAAATTCCAGAAGAACTGTAACTTTGCTGCAAATAACTGAAATACGAGCAAACACCCACTCTAATCAAGCCGCCCCCAAGTTAATGCTGCATTTTGAGACATAGACGGTCGGTTTCATGGCTCACTTGCAATGATCTTTCAGCCTGCATCTGCGAAAATAAAAAATTTCGTTATTCAGCCTTCCGGACAGCTAATGCTCGATTTTATACCCTAAATTTCAATGCGCTTTTACCACCTCAACTGCTTATTTGACAAAAAAACTTTGAGAGACATATTTTGTAGAAAATTAAATGTACCTTATTTTGGTAAAGAAGCACTTTTTTCTAAAAATGCGTAGTTTTTGAGTTATGAGTTACACAAAAATTTTGGGACCGATTTTGAAGTTTTCTTAAGTTTAGTGCGCGCTAGCGCCTAAATTGTTTACTTGTGGAGAAAAACTTAAGATATATCATTTGCAGCAAATTGAATTGAATTTATTTTTGTATAGAATAACTTTTCTCTTCAAGTGCGTAGTTTAAGAGTTATAAGCAAAACGCGAAAATCCACCATTCTCGAGCCACCCCCAAGTTAATAATGCTGCCGCCTTTAGCAGGTCGGTTTTATTACTCAGTCGCAATGTTATTTCATCCTGCATAGGCAAAAACTTTGTTCTTTATGGTTTAGTAAAATTATTCGCTGCCTCCTGAACTACGTACGATGCCGCTCTACTTATTTATCGCTCAATGGGTGCTAAACAGCAAACAAATACACGAGTTATCGTTATTGTAATTTCCCGGACCTGTTATCGAGAGTGGACCTATAGTGTGGTACGACCTTTATTCTCCTTACTTTATAATTCTGATCTTTATCCACTTTTTACAATTTGTTCAACTCTTGTCCTTTTGTGGCAAAGTTTTCCGTCCTATTTCGATATTTAATTCATCCTGTTTACAATGACTAAAAATCTGTTCCTAGAGCTTTTCACTTATCCTCTTAATATAACCACACTTTATTAATTTTTTAATAAGCGAGTTCGTATTTTAATTATTCTTCCCCATTTCTATACTTTCAAACTTTCAGGTTTGACGAGGATTTAATCCTTTATTACCTACTAACGCCGAATTGAATGCATTTTTCCTGTTAATTACTAGAAACAGTCGAAAACAACACATTTTAATAAAAGTGTCACAAATTGCGACCCTTTGAAATAATATTTCAGTATAAATTTTATAATATTTGCATTTTAGTTTTTTTTCGATCTAATATTACAGAAAATCGTCATAATGCCGATCTGTTTTTATTATTACTTAATTACCATAAAACTGAATCGTGTCAAAAATTTCTTCACAACGTGACTTTTTGTTTCTATCACATTTTCGTTAACAGTGTGTAAGGGCTCGTTGGAAATAACTTTAACATAACATTGCCAATATACAACACCCTTAATTAATACGCTAATTGAAGATAGGGGATGTAATTTAAAACCAGTATTTATTAAATCTTAAACGTAGCAGGCGTAATATAAAATAATATTGATTGTACCTAAGGCGCTAAATAGTAAACCTCTAACTTTCAGGTTTCTATAATATAATTTCATGTAAAATTGAATTAATTACGCTTTGGGTAGCTTCGGGTTTATAAGCGTTACGATAGGGAAGTCGAATCGTGTCATCTTGGAGAACGGTTGATTTTTATTGAAACGTAATTTTTCAATTTCCAATAGTTTTCACTTAAATTTTCACCGAGCCATCACGAATGACATTGAGATTCAAGGCGTCGGTCGATTGACAAAAAGCACGGAACTGTAATGACCTAATGATTAGTTGATTAGTTAGTTTATTAAAAATGAGAGTGCTCGCATGCATGCCATGCCAGTTCAAACTTCATTTTTGCATTGACGAAACGGCACTTGCGCTTAAATTTTTTTAAATGTTGAAATTTAAATATTTTGGTTAATTATTGATAATATAAATAAAATCCGCACAAACGTCCGAAATAATGTTAGTCTTTTATATAGGACAACCGGTGTATCTAATGAGTTTTCATCATAACCCTTGTGACGGTCTCGAGATGAATAAATAAAAATCATAACGTCTCATCGGACGTAGTGATATTTTTACATATTATTTAATGTAGCCACTTGTGACTTGAACCTTTACTGACCTTAATTGAGCACTGAAGTTCATTTATAAATTGTGAATCTACCTTGTACGAGTATATCATTAAGTGAACTAGAAGTTGCAGCAGACTTTGTAAAAGTCGATAAAGGCTTTGTTATTAAAAAAATACTTTTTTTAGATTTGTGTGCAGTGTAGTGCATAAAATCCTCAATGTGATGTACAGAGATTTTTATAATTTAAATATTTATGTGCAAATTTTCATAGATAACAGTGTTGTTTTATGCAAATATTATTGTATTTTGCTTTTAGGCGTAATCTACTAAATTGCTCACAACCATCAACCATCATACAACAGTGTTGTATGTAGTGTCGGTATTAGTAAAATTGTGATAAATTATATTGATGTATACTTTCTGTTTGCTTTGGCATGTCTTGAAAATTGACGTTTTTTAAAAAAGTTGATGTGGGTTAAATGTTAAATTTGGCCTATCCGCTTTTTAAATTGGCATTTTGTTTGGAATGGCAGTTTTTAAATACTTTATTTACCTATATAAATACTTTTTTTCAGTATAATAAGTACTTTAATATCTACAGAGTGCCTCACTAGCAATGGGACACCGTATGTATACTCATAGATTCCTTAGGTTAAAATCGGACTATTAAAACATAATAATACCTCATTATAATAGAGTATAACCGTTAAGAAGTTATAGAGCCTTAAAAGTCAATTTTTCATTTTTTATTTTCATCGTCATTTCCACAAATGCAAAGATATTTATTTAAAATTTTGTACACGTGCTTAGTAGTCCGTTTTCAAGTGTACAAAAACAGGCTTCCGTGGGATCTTATATGACGCAAGTGTGGCAGTAGTCTCAATCTCTTAGTTTGACTTTGGAGAAACATAATTTCGATGTTGGCACTCTCGAAAATCATGGTTTCGAGTGCTGTGCGCGAAAGAAAATGGCCAACATCACAAACACTTTTCAATAATTTATCTATTGGGATTACAAAAAAAAGTTCTATACAAAAAATATCGATACATCAATTCTACATAAAAAAGGTTATTATAAATTTTTATGTAGGATTAACCGTTTCCTCAAAAAGAGGACTGTTCTTTTGCAATTGTGCAAAAACAGGCACTCGTGGGCTAGTGATGAAGCAAGTGTGACACTAGGCTCAATCTCTTTGTTTGACCTTGGAGACACATAATTTTGATGTTGGCACTCTCGAAAGTAATGCGTTTGAGTGCTGCACGCGAGAAACAAAATGGCTAAGACCTCAAATACTTTCCAACTTATCTTAGCAATTCCAATTTTTGGTATCTTGTCTATTAGGAAGGCCTAATGATAAATCCAAGTTTTCCACCTCGACAGACCTCCGGATCTTTGTCAAAAATCCAAGAAACTGCTAAATTTTACACCTTTTTTCAGTGGCTGTCAATTTTAACCGCGAAAGATTAATTTGGTGGCAAAGATAGTTGAATACTTTTTTAAATAGACATAATTTTTTACCATTTGAGATTAGAATGGTCTCTGAAAACCTAATAATATCTCAGATACAAGTTTAGAAAAGTTTGCAATTTTGTCACATGTTGGCGATACAGCTTTTGACAAAGATCCGGATTATGTACCTTGTATCAAATAGGGTAGTTATGATTATTTGGTATGTTGTATATGATGAGGGTCTAATCATAAATCCAAGTTCTCGACTTTGGGAGACTTCCGAATCTTTATCATCAGCAGATCTAAATCGTATATATTTTTGAAAATTTGACAAAGATTCGGAGATCCACCTATCTCTATTAGAAGAATTCGACTATTAGAAGAAGTTCGACTTCACTGTAAGAGGCACTTAAGGTTGCGATTTTGCTCATGTTAGAAATCATGCAAATAGTGCTTTACTGGAGCGGTTGAGCAGCAAAACCTATTGAAGTTACAAAAAAATTATGTAGATAAAAAATAAAGTAGAAAGATTGGGCTACAATCTAAGCTAAATTTTGTTGCTGAAATGTTGATATTTAATAGAGATAAGGCTTACTGAAAGTGAGGAAAATTGCTTGCTTTTATTTACCCACTTTTGGGCTATTTTTAAATAAGAAATGAAAATTCTAAGATATACATATCGTACTCTATACTTTCTTTTTTACTTTAAGACTTAGTTTTAAAGAATAATTAACATAATGAACCTGAACCTACCGCTCCAATAAAACGCTTTTGAATTTTTATATTTCTATTATAAGGACAGGGGCCTTCTGAAATTGGGAATAATCTTGCCTAACTATATAAATTTTAATGTAGCTATTTGATAACAGTCGTCGTTATTCCCAAAGTTGCTAACTTTTCAAAATGAGCATATACCTTTCTCACTCTAGCATATCGCAACCTTAACCTAACTTTTCAGTTTTATATTAGCTATAAATTTATCACCTGTAACGATTGTTTTAATTTAAGGTTATCATCTGAAAGAGAATTAAAAAGGGCGAAAATTAGGTATTTTTAGTTCATGTGGGTAAGTTCAACCGTTTGCTGTAAATGGCCTAAAAAAATTTTGGGTTGTCGTTGCAACAAGCAATTATCAATCAACCATGATCACTAAAACAATGGATGGTGCTTGATAAGTTAATTATTTTTAGAAACTTTATTTTATTGCCTGATTTGTGTTTATAAAAATACCGAGACATTCCAATGTTGAAATGGGGGGGGGGGGTACGGTTTATTAAAACTATTTATTAAATAAATGTCTTTACATTAATTTGTGGAAAAGACGATAAAAATAAAAAATGAAAAAGTGACCTTTAAGGCCCTATAACTTCTTAACGGTTAAACTTTATACTGGAGATACATTAGGTTTAATCGCCCGACTTACGCAATCTGTAACTTTACAGTGGCCTATTGTTAACGAGCAACCCTGTATGTGTAATTTCAGTACTTGGTGGAAATAGAATAATTATTGTTTTTATTTTATACCTTCTTATTTTCTATTCAGTTGATATACTTAATACTACAGCAAGCACTTTGTTACTAAGCGGATTATATGTTATTATGTTAGTGTTGTTTGAAAAGCTAGAGCTATTGAGAATCGTTTTAACTATACAGCGAAAATCAAAAAGTTTTCTCAATTTACTTTATTGTCCAAAGCTAAACTTTAATAATATAATAATAAAGTAATGCAAGTAATAAATTTGTTTAAATTGTTGGTTATCCTTAGGTCCTCGCGTATTTTCTCGAGAAACCATCTGTGTGCTAAAATTGAACTTGATGTACAACTAGCTGTACAAAATTCAAAATTGCAAAAGTTTACAATTTAGAGTTAGGAACGTTATAGTTATTACGTTGAGACATCAAAATAGATTGTTATCGTGAAGGCTTGGCGATGTTTACAATGTAATTTTCCAAGTAAAATATAGGTAGAAGGTATATTACGATACGATATTATGTGATCGTACAGTAAAAGAAATATAATAAAAGAAATTGATTTCAAAAATTGACTGAACCGAGATATGTTCAAAAAAGACCACAATTTTCTAAGCAAAATTTTTATAAAACTGCCACTGGCCAATACGTCGCTCTCAACGTCTAATTCATTTCTGAAAATTTTCCTGTAAGTCATTGGTCGCATTCACAAGGCGTAGCGTAAACTGCTACCGATCCAGCTGCTACATATGTAGCGATACAACGTCCGGTAAATTTGTTTATAGTGTAGCGGACAGACTCTTTAAATGTGCACGTTTTTTTGTTCTGGAGTAGAATCATACGGCACCTTTACTGTCTTATTAAGGCACTAGAATCTCTGCTTACGACATTTCTCTGTAATACTGGCAAAAGTTATGAGCCTTCGAACCTGAAATATGGGTTCTCACGCGTTCCCTCTTTCAAAAACATTATTTTTCTCCACCATTACTTCACGCACAGGACTGTTTTTGGTTTCAATTAATAGAATGGGAACTAGGAAATAAAAAACGATTTATAAAATTTAAAAATCATGATCAGTTTTAACAGTATTAGTTTGTTTTTTGGAAATGTCGAGACAACATGTGTAAAGTTCCGACTTTAAACACCTTCAACTTTTGATTTCACGATATGGAATTTAGTTTCTTGGCTACATTATAGCTGAATTAGAGTTTTGTCAACCTATGATCTCGCTTAACATATAGTCGCGTTTCAAAAATAAAGTCTCTAGGGCCATTTATAAGAAACGACGCAAATGAACTCATTATTAAAAAATAAATTGTCACTATTAAATCTAGAATTTTTATAATTAAAATATTTGGTCATCCTAATTAAATTAATTTACGTAGCGGAAATAAAATATGCTCGAAAAAATGGCGACAGCTCCACAACATTTACGAGAGTAGCGCTCGGTAGCGGTGTTGTCAGCGGACGAATTCCCAACAGTTGCACAACAGTTACGTCCGGTGAATGCAACCATTGTTGGGTACGTCACGTAGCTTGACAAACCGTTGATTTCTCAACCTCTTTTATAGTTTGAAAACTACTTCTTCTCAAGGTTGACATGAGAAACTTGAGAAATAGCAAAATGTCTGCTGGAACTGAGTCTAGAAAGTACGGTGTTTTGAACAGAACGATGGTTTTCATGTGGTTTGCTAGAAAAATGTAGATAAAGCGGCCTAGTTTTTGGACATTTAGATTTTTGCCGTACGAGAATGAGTTGTAGTTGTTCTCTCCCAGTTTTAGGGTTTACCAGGGTATATCGAATCAAATATTTGAAAAGGTGAAGAATTTTCCTTTACTTTGTATCGGATAACATTTACTTGAAATTTGGAGAATTTTAATTACAATTAGTGTGGACACAACACTGAAACGAACGTATAATGTGTATAAACCACTTTTGAGTGTAGAGAAATTTTATTATCCAAAGTTTTAAACTAAGTCTGCAAATAGCTATTGAATTTCTGAATAAGTTGAGTGTATAAATCAAAAACTTAAACTGGGTGTTTTGTAAAGAGTTTTCCAAACCAAGCCTCCCCATCTCTATAAGGAACAAAGAACTAAATAAGACACGGGTAGGTACCAAAATGATAAAGTGTTTATAAATACCGATCTTTTGTATTACAAAAGAGAAAGGGCCTACCTACTCAAAAAACAAATAAGTAGTAAAAAATGTTTTCAATAAAAAGTAGCGAAAACGTGAAAACCAAGTAAAAGCAAAGTTCTTCACAACCCGCGCCTTGTAGATTGCTTAAAGTTGGAAGTGTAGTGGTGACATTTCCATTTTAAGTTGATATAAATTATTCTCGGTGGTCGTTATTATAACCATATCACACAAAAGCACATTTTTGAGCACACAATTTTGAGAAATGGTATAAACAAGCTAATTAAAATACGAACGATTTTTAAATGAGTACCTACTCCAATTTGCCGTATTTAAATTACGCGACACTTTTTGAAATAAATTATGTAATTATTAATTATAATGAATTCGTTTAATTATAGGTTTTCCAAAGCAATTTTTTATTCAATAAAATGTTTTTCATTTACATTCAACACTGGTTTATGATTAAACTTTTCTAAGTTTCCTCTGGCAATAGGGTTAATTAAGAAGTGTAAGAATAAAATATAGTCACTTTATTATCGCAGTTAATGGCTTCTCTGTGAGTTAATGTTTTTAATAATATTTCATACCTATGCTATGTTGCAGTAGAAAAAAATGTAAATTATGTCACACAAACTCCATTTGTAATACGAAAAAAAAAGGTATTTAGTTCTATGAAAATAATTTCAGCGCACCGAGTTTTTCTGTACGACAGACAGTACGACAGACAGTACGACAATAAATTGTAGCGCAGTAACAAAAATACAAATAACGCATTAACTTTTTTTTTGTTATAACGATGTATACGGCATAAGGTGAATTCGACCGATAACAAAATTTGACTTGAAAAAATAAAAAATTGTACAAATAGAACGTGACAATTTTTAAAAACATTTTGCACGAGAACTAAAACCCGAAATTACTGTCTACTCTTATCTATACGAAGTAAATTTTATTACCGTAAAAAGAGCAACATTGGGTCATTTTTGTTCACTTCGGTTCGTAAATTTTTAAATTATTAACCAGACGAGTTTAAATTTTTTGAAAAAAGATGGATCGTTTACAAGAATGATGGTTTTCTAACTACAAAAGGGCATCTAGTTAACATCAAGAATGGTCTCTAACGAATAACGATTGTAAATACACAAGAGAATATTTGGCCAATAAATTTATAACTTAAACTGAACGTAAGAAAAAGAATAACTATTGACGAATTTATGATACATGCGGATATTTTGATAGAAGCAACCAAGCAAAAGTAACGCAAAAAATTTTGAAAAATGTTCAAAAGGGTATTTTGTGACACTGCTTTTTTAATTTGTATACTTAATTGAGAATCTTAGAAAGAAATGCAATAAAAAGTTCGACTTTCAATGAATTATTGTCAGTCGCGGGCAATCTACAATGCGTAGTACTAAATCTAATGACTAATTCTAGTACTGACTACTGACTATTCAAATAAGCAAACTACAGTCTAGTCCATCTAGTCAACGGCCTACCAGGCACTGCTAAATAATTTTCCATTAAAATCTCAAGTTTTTTACTAAAGATATATACGAGCTGCGAAGTGCTCTACGTCTGTTCCGTATTCCGTAGACTTTTATTGCTCTAGGTAATTGATTCAGACGAAAAAACAAGAAAATAATTTTGGTCAAATTAATTTAATTTCTCTTTACGAGTAATTATGCAAAATCAAATGGATTGTTTGGAAGAACTGATGTGAGTTTAAATTTTATCCAGAAAACGGTTTATGAGGTTTCCATTACCTAATAAGTCTTTTCAACTTCTACTAATAACGGCATCGCAGTCGCGTGTTTCCTTATCAGATTTAGATTTGTCCATTTTAATCATCTACTTGCCAGTCGAGCAGTTTTGTGAGGGTTTGTTTACCAGATGCCGTTGATTAGTGTAAGGACACATTTTAGGCAAACCATTGGGCGCATTCAAAGAAGCGCTGCAGCGCTACACCTGAACCTGAACGCACAAAGAAATTTATTTATTTATTTTTTTAGGTATTACCGAGCTTGAATGGCTATTCCAGGTTTGGCACCCGCAAACCCACATAACCTATTCAAAAACTAGCTACGTGAGAGTATCATTGTTTATCTACGCTGAACTTGAAGTTTTGAGTAGTATTTGAACGAGAACTCTCTGGAATTCAATTGAAATTCTTGAAAAAACTTTTAACAAAAATTTGTTTTGATACGAGTATATCATCAATTTGCTTCAATATGATTATGACTTGGTAATTACTTGGCTTACAAGTGCATTAGAAATGACTATAAATTACTTTTAATTCGTATTATTGTAAAAGTCAACGGTTCAAAATGACGTAAAAAAAGAGTAGCAAAATGTTATGGTAAGAACTTATTTTCTTTACTGAACTTTCTTTCCAACGGATATTTCATCATTGTGTTTAGTAATGAACACGACATAGAATTTACAACCTCGGTGTTAACCTCCGGGATCATCTCTATAAATTAAGACTGTTGAGGTCAACTAAACTAATACGAGTTTGAAATACTTCTACATATTATTAAGAAGCTTCAAATATGTCGAAATAATTATGTTAAAAGTGTTAAATGTATTCGAATTAGCTTCTTCCCAATCTCGCGTTTCTATGAAATCCAGCAATTTCTGTGTCTTAAATTTACTACTTATTATTTATTAAAAAGTATAGTTTTAGCCACTCCTAAGCGTAAGTAATTACTAAGCAACGGTTAAATTGGGCTAATATTTAGATTAGAGGCGATGAGTGACGACTATCCAAGCAAATTCCATCATTAGCTGATTGTGCTTCGGAGAGTAAGCTAAGTCGTCGGTCGAAGTTAACTTGTAATTAGGGTCTGTTAAACAACCGTCAGATATTTTTACTAAGTCAACCAATTTTTTTAAAAACGTTTTAGGTACAGTTGTAGCAATAATTATTTTAATGACTACTTTGTACGTAAGTTTTCATCAAATTCTGCACCGAAATTTTTACGAATTACCAATGGGGTGTTTTATAGCTGTAGCACTCTCGATTTTTAAGTCACTATCTGCTAAAATGTATATGAAAAAAAGAAAGGTGTCACTTATTAGTGCTCAATACATTTTAGTGTAGCTGTAGATCAAGAAAAACGCTGATATCTCGTAATCATCAACGCCCAGTGAAATAAGACAAGTGGAGAGGGAAAATGCCAAGAGTTTTTATAATTGGTATGATTGTTTGTTAGAACCTGCAGTACAACATACTAAAAGTCCAGAAATATTGGATCGAGCGGGGGAGAGGGGAGGGGGGCTGTACAAATGTGACTTCTAATGGTTTTTTGCAAATAACTCGCTTCCTATAGATCGTGCGTTAATAAAGGTTATTATAAAAGTTATAGAAAACACTATTAGCTACAAGATTGGTTATATGAATTTTTGCCGTAAGTTTAACCCTTTTCGAAATATAGCACGGAAAAGGAGCTACAAGGAATTCGTTTAGGGGATGACTCTGTATAAACTGCAAAGATTCATGAAAGGAATCAACTGTCAGAGTTATCCACTCATTGATAATCCGGCACTGTATGAGATAGAATAAGCATACAATTAAAGATTTCTGAAAACAAAAGTCGGGTTAGGTATTGTCTTCCCCTATTCTGAAGAAATTTTTTAAAAAGTTAATAA
This sequence comes from Malthinus flaveolus, assembly GCA_950108345.1. Classification (NCBI taxonomy): domain Eukaryota; kingdom Metazoa; phylum Arthropoda; class Insecta; order Coleoptera; family Cantharidae; genus Malthinus; species Malthinus flaveolus. The sequence continues at coordinate 68,315,051 of OX467285.1, forward strand.
GAGCACTATGGAGCTTCAGATGCTTTTTCTTCACAACTTGAAGGTACTACGATAAAGATTTAGATCATATAGTATAGTTTCAAAATCCTTAAAGAAAAAGTGGACTCCGTCAGAAAATTTTTCAGGGAGAAGCAGAAATAATAAGAATATTAGTCCCGGATAATATACAGTGTGTCCGGGGATAGGTGGAACACGGACGATCTGGCTTATTAGCGATTTTATCCAAAAATGTTACTCTTTGTAAAAGTTTTTGCTTGTTCCAAAATTAATATTCACTATTTCATTTCTGCAGATTTTTGTACAGGGTGGTTTTTATTAGCGTTTCTCTAAAATTATACACTAGTAAACTAAGAAAATTTTGAAGAGAAAAATCAAAAATTCATGACAAAAACTTATTCGTACGCTTATGTTTTATTAAAATATAAAATTTGAAAACGATGCGGTACTTTTAATATTTTTAAACAATTTCAACATTTTTTTATTAACAAATTCATAAAAATTTTTTATTAGAAATCAAAACAAACAAATAAATAATAATTACTACTTAATATAAGTGCTTCTTACATTCATCCATCCTTACAATTCCTTGGGAAATTCAAAATACGCAGCTTGAAACATCGTTACATCGAAATTTTTGAAAATATGAAAAGTGTCGTATCGGTTTCAAATTTTATATCTGAATAAGAAATCGGCGTAGGAATAATTTTTTGTTATGACTTTTTTTATTTTCCTCTTAAAATAAGAGTAGTTTACTGATGTATAATTTTAGAGAAACGCTAATAAAAACTACCCTGTACAAAAATCTGCAGAAATGAAATAGTGAATATTAATTTTGGAACAAGCAAAAACTTTTACAAAGAGTAACATTTTTTGATAAAATCACTAATAAGCAAAATCGCCCGTGTTCCACCTATCCCCGGACACACTGTATACCTTGGAGAGGAGCCACACAAAATTTTTTAATTTGTTCAAGGTCAAACGGTTTAAAATGAAGGTCAGAAATTTTGGTAGCGATTGATAGTCTCTCCAAAAAAAAGCGTTTCGCAAAAACAGATTCGCTTTTCAGTATAAATTACTAAATTAGTTCGCTGTAGTACAACAGTAACTAAAGCGAAGTTCAAGAACGCAGGTGCAGTAAAATGAAAAGTTTCTTTTTTCTATTTCGAAGCTGTTTTAATTTTTTTTGAGAGTCTAAAATCACTAGAAACTCTTCTGAGCTGTGTACCTTTTAACGCAGCATAAGTTATTGTTGTAAAACGTCAAACTCATTCTCTAGATACATTAATTTATAATATTAGGCGCGATCAAAAATAAATGAAAAATGTTTTATAAAATAAACTATTTCATAAACAAATTTAAAAGCTGTTTAAAAATTCAACAAGGCTAAGAATCGAAGGTATGTTTTCTTATTAACTCTTCACTAGTTGTGCGTTATTTTTGAAGATGGAAATTAGTATATTAAAGAACGAATTTCATAAGTCACGTATTATAACACGACTCCAAGTTTAAAATGCGACTGGCGTAGCCAGAAGCGTTTTAATGGAGGAGTGCTATAATCGCTATAATGACTTATGAAATGAGTTCTTTATACAATTTTTTCTATTTTGCGCCTTTTAAAGTCCATTTTCAAAAATAAAATCAAAATATAAAAATTTAGGGATATTTGTGATGATTGGCTGGTTGGCATTACTAATTGTAAAGTGACATTTCGTAATTTAAAATTCAAATAAATTGTTTTGTAGTTTGAATTGGTCGTTAATTAATTAATTTTAATTATTATGTAAAAAAATAGAACATGTTAATTACAAAAATTGTCGTTTTCTCTTTCCTCGATTTGACAAAATATGTCAAATTAAATGTTACTACAAACTTCGAACATCAAATTTTACCAAAATTATTACAGCACGCTAAATCTCATTACGACACGCAAATGGATGCTATAATAGCGATCTTACAGACGCAAAATATAAAAATATTTTTATAAATTTACAAAGTTTTTGTCATGAAAAACATAAATCAGGATAGAAACGATGAAAATTATATCGCAAATTCACGATTTACCTTTTCAGTGGCCCATTGCATATTAAATCAGATCCCGTTTCGGTAAAACAAAAGAGTTTTTTTTTACAAAAGGTTTAAAATAAGATAAATTTTACAAATAAATCTCTACCACGTTACTTTTTTATAACAATGCTTCATTTATATGAAGTTGTACAATGGTTTAACTGTAAATTTTAACTTTAGAGGTATAGGTATATTAGTTTTCACAATTGAAAAACTTCTTACTTTAAATTTACACAAACACCGCCACCTCATACAACACTCTTGAGACCAATGGTGGAGCGTTAGAATCCAAAAACAATAAATGCCTAAACAAATAAAGCTTCGGTGACACAAATTTAAAACAATTTCCTTTCGAAATGGGACGCTAACGGTATTCTGCCACAAATATAAATTCTAACCGAAAGTTAAATTTAAAATGGACGACGTTTCGTCACAGGACTTTCTAAACCCTTTCAAAATAGCATTTAAACCCGAAAACGTTAGAGGATAATTTCTGGTGCGCTATACGTTAGAAGCGTAATATTAACAGGAGACGAAAATTAACATTTAAAATTTTTTCCGTATTCAAAATATTTAAAACTGAACCAGGTACTTATGGAAAGAACTGGTACTTTTGCGGAGTATGAAATTTTCTTTAATGATTCTGTGGGAGGATGTTATTAACTATCGGTTTTTCATCAAAATTCTTCTTGGTGTGCGCCGCGTTAACCGGCGCATCAATTTTAATTAGCAACGGCTTCAAGCCGTGTTAATGTAAAATAAACAATCTGACACAAATAATGAGACATTAGAATAACCACAGGGTACCTGAACAATGTTCTTAAATGTTTTTGTCGTCGTTTTTGTTCGTTCGTTCTTTTCATAGCGAATTTTCATCACGTACGCGTGGCAATTTTTGCTTCTACTATTCATAATTTCTGAACCATTAGTTCCACAGTGATGGTTCGTTTTATGTTTTCTACTGATTAAATGGTTCAAAAATCAGTCTTTTTATTTTGATTCCTCTCATTAAAAATTTGAAGCTCAATCACTCGAGAATAGCGTGATATCACTGGATACCATCGGCTTCAAATTTCAATCCTTTACAATTCCGACTACTTTAAACTTATATAAAGGCTGTTTTACCCGATTTTTGGAGTCCCGTTGTTCTCAAAATACCTTAGTCGTAAACTATGAGAGTCAAAAAAATTCAAATTTAATTTTAGACACTTGTGCTACCATTTTCACTTATTTAATTTTAACACCAACGACCTGTTACGTATAATCTTATTTTTTTGTTCTTGTTTTTACATAAAATGACGAAATTTAACCTTATTTTTATTAAATTCCCTCGTGCTATGTAATTGAGTATTTTGAAATCCCAAACGAACTTGCAAAATGTGAGTTTAAAAACATAAAAAAAGTACTAAAGCTTTATATAAGGAATGAAAAATGTCACAAGCTCATGAACGACTCTATTTAGATGTCGAACTAAATTTGTAAGAAGCGCTATAGATTTTTCCACAAAATCTTATTAGGGTATGTCTAAAACTCCTAGTGCTACAAAACTTTCGCAGTAACACTTTTGTTGTAAATAAATGGAGTGACGTAAAATTTCTCGTATATTATAACGTTTAAACCACAACTTATACCACCTCTTCCAATTTTGCACAATTTTTTGTTCGATACACTAATGTTTTGTAAATACATATAATCATAACTTATGGCTTTTTGTATGCCCACCAATAAAAATTATTTATTTAAACGGCAAAATTAGTTTTTCTAAAGTTGTAATGCATTAAACTTTAACGCTAACGTTTCTAATGGACGCTTTAAATATATATTAACTAAAACGAAAATGCCAAGGTAGGCACCTACAATAATTAGAAAATAATTTTACTCAAACATCGTATTACCTACTCTATTCCATTTGACTCAAATAAAATATTAAAAACTGATGCGCCAGCAAACTTTTCTATTTGCCTAATGGTAAAAACACTAGTCGAACCAATGAAATTATTATTTCGTTTTTCTACAAACTTCAATCAAAACTTGAAACTAACTGTAACAGAAAACGTTAACGTCACATTTAATGACTTGATACCATTTGAGTATTTCGTCTAAGTGAAGCGTAAAGTCATTTGTCAGACGACGAACAGACGAACGAGCATACGCCAAGCAAACAAAGTAAAACAGACTGTCAGACAATAGAAGAGATACGTACAGCTTAAGAAATAATTATTGGCCACTATAAATTGTTTGGCGAATACTTATCTCCTCAAGTCCATATTCGACTAACATGAGCACGCGTGAAATACAAGGAAATTGCAAGAACCGAGGTAATAACTCGGGTATAATCCCCACGCGTGCCAAAGTGGTGATCCCGACGTGGATAGTCAGCAGTGCTTCCACCTGTGCCGTACGTCGCCCTAGACGTTGGTAAGAGTGAAGGCTCAGCCCAAATATCACATCATCGTAATGAGACGAACGACGTTTCTGGAAGAGGAGTTACTGTAGTGACTAGACTAACATGAACAAGCGTGAAATACAAAGGAATGGCAAGAACTAAGGTAGAGACTTGGGTTCGATCCCCATGCGTGTCAAAGTGGTCAAAAACTCGCTTTTCGGCGCCCTATATGTTGAGGGTTCCAATCTACGAACTGTAAGAACGGATGCTCAATACGGACACCGGACACCAAACCATGGTATCGAGACGACGACGCCTCTGGAAGGGGAGTACTGTAGCGACTAAAACTAAGTGCGTTGTTACACGGTCCGTTTTTGCGGGTCCCGCAATCCCGCATCCTTCAGTCCTGCACTGCGGCAGCATGCTGCCGCAAATCCCGCCAAAACGGACACGTGTAACACCTGCCTTTTAAGCTCTTGCGTTGTTGCCATCCTGCAAAGCGGGACCCGCAAAAACGGACCGTGTAACAACGCACTTACATGAGCTCGCGTGAAATACAAGGGGCTGAGATCAATGGACAGGCGACGACAAAAATACTGAAATAAAGTAAAATCCCATCTTTATGTTAACTTATCCGCTCTCATTTATATTATCCACTGCACCATAAGTAAATTAAATGTTGCAAAAGTTTAGTTTGACAACTTTCTTTAGCATTAATATCAACTTGAATATAATCCGCCAATTCTTTTGTCACGATATTGTATTGAAAAAATTTTTTACTTTAGTAAGGATTTACCTAGTATTCAATCTTATTCTCAGTTGCTGGATTTTCTATGTAAAAGAGAAATCCCAAAAATTCAACTTTAATGTAATTTTGGTTTAACAGTGGACGGTATAACTATTAATATCTTTTTTATATCGAAGTATTAAATATATGCTTTGATATACTTTTTACTTTAACCCAAATTGATTTAAAATTTTATTTATAGAGTTCTTTAAAAATGGTAAATTGAATTCAAGTTGCTTTACATAATATAATTCTAATATTTCGTTATGCCTCATAAACTCTTTTTTCTTGAATTATTCTAATACGCAGTTTAACTCTAAATAGGTTCACTAATTATAATAACCGTCAATTTCAGTTTATAATTGGGTTTACACACGTACCTATTATTATAATGTGAAAAGTTATTATCTAATTCGAGTAAAGAAAGGAGTTTCTATTATTTACCGTGTAAAAGGCCAATTTTCCAACACTCGCTTACTGATTGAAGATTAAATAAAATGGTTTTTACTAAAACTAATAAGTTATTAAAACACTGTTTTTAATTATATTTATGTTATTTTGTTTTTAAATGTTTAAAATGATAATAATAGTAGTAATTTCTATTGGTGCTTGGCTAGTCTGTCAGTTAGGGACCCAAGAAGGAGGCTAGGAGTATCAATGTTTTATTTAAAAAAAACGCCAAACTACAACATAAAGTTGTACCGGTAATCGAGAGCTACTTGGACAGTGGACACCCCAATGTAACTTGGTCACCCCATCACATTGTTTTATGTTGGTTATTGCTATTTTGGACAGCTTGAGTTTTTTGTCATTGTTATAGATAGTTCTTTATATTAAATGGTAAGAAAATATGTAAAGGTCCCTAATTCCAGACCACGCCTAAATTTTACCCAAGAATCTTGAAAATGCATTGGAGGCCGTTAGGGCCGGAATACCAAAGAAAATGGCTGCAAAAACGTTTTAAACTCCAAGAACAACGATTACTCAAAAGTTTCTTGGAAGACCAACAAAACCAGTTGGCCATCCCAAGGTTTTGTCTAGCAAAGAACAAGCCACTATTGCGTGGAGACACTTGGTGTTGTCGCCAATTGGGGTTTTTCTCTAACTAGGTTAGATGTGAAGACCGTCATCGTAAAATATCTTGTAAAAATGGAAGAGTCATTGCAGTGTTAAAAACCAACATTTCCGGAGAAGAGTTTCTCAATCCGTTTATAAAGAGAAACAACCTTTCTATTATTCTTTCAGCGAACATAAAAATATCCAGAACTTCCGGGGACCAAGCTTCTATATTATTTGTATTCAAATTCAGAGTAACATAGTCATAAAATGCGTTTTAAATACTTTTCTACTACCTTTCTAATCACTTTTAGTAAAGTCACCAAGTAGCCCCAGTTGGATCACCCAATAAATTTCTTTTGTTTTAGAATAAACTTGATTATACCATTCAGAATCCCCCAAACATAATGAGAACTCCTGTTCAGTTTAAAATACGATATCGAAAGCTCTTATTGTAATGAATAAAATGCCTTCAAATTGATGATAAATAACAGATGGAATAATATCAGTTGTCATATTTATTGGGTTTATATTGATAAATATAGTACCCACAATACATAGACTAATTGTTATTGCTTATTATAGAATGACCTAAACTCGCTGGACATGATGGCGTGCTTTTAGCAAATAACTAGCGTACCACACACAATACATGGTAGATTTACACACAATTTTCTAATACAAAGGAAAACTTGACAAAATAACTAACTCTAATGTGGTGGTCAGCACTAATAAGAGACACAATAGGGCGAATACGTTGTCAACACGAGCAACATTACTAGTTCAGAACCAAATTCATCTATATTTCCTATAATATCCAAAATACCGGTTTATATTTAAAAAGTGGGGTAGAAACGAGAGTAAAAGAAATTGCCAAAGATTGATCTAATTTTCTCAAGTAATTTTCTGTGTGAATAAATACTTATCTGTATAAGTTAGTTTTAAATTTAACTTATAGCGTCTTATAGGCACCAGAGAGAAAGTTTAAATTTCCGCCCATCTCATAAGATGCAAAACGACGTTTTCATTTAATAACTAAATTCTTCGAATTTCAAAATGCCCCCAAGTTTATTTATGGTTTTAAAATTATTTGCAGCTTGTTGGTTTTAAATTTTAAGTGCTTTAATTAATATACACGGAGGAATTGTAACAAAGTTTTTGAAACGTATGCGTATTTATAATTCCTGCTGGTGGTGTTATCGATCAGTTATTTGTTTGATTGTTTACGTCCAGAGTTCGTGAAATATGTAAAATAAGTAATTACGTTAAGGTCTTTAAATTTAAGTAATAATAAAATACATAAAATTTACAATAAAGTACGAATATCGTAAAACGACATTTTTAGCTGACACAGTAAACTATAAACGTGACATATAAGTCGTTGGAAAACACTTTAATTCAACTCTAAAAAGCAGGGAGTTAATATGCATAGAGCGTTTTTCGAGTAAGATAACCCACAACCCCTAGACGGTTATTGCGGTTCTTGATTTTTTTTCAGCAGATATTTACGCGATAGGATAGGGTCATCTCTAATCGATATCGTGTTTGCTTTAAAAAAGGCTGTTGAAGAAAATATATGTTAATAATCTTTATAAATAATGTTCACAAGAAAACTACATGGGGTCGAACATGAACAAGTAAAAGCCTGCCACGTTAAACACAAAAAGTTGGTCATATTTCAGAATTTACGTTAGAAAATATTTACATGAAAACCTATTTTTGTAAAACTGTTTGCATTTAGTTTGTTTTAGTTTAAAATCCGTAGGGAAAAAATGTGATGTTCCGACACACGGCGATCGTATTTGCATTGGCAAATGTCAGGTCTGGTAGTACAATAATTTTGGCAGTGTTTATTTTTCAAGTTAAACATAGAAGTAGAAATGATATACTATCGTGAATACTAATACGGTTTAACCATGACAATCCACATCCAAGTGTGTTATGATAGAAGACAAACCAATTTATCAAAAGCATAAATAAACATAGTAAGGGGAGAAGTTAAATGTTTTAAATCAGACTCAAAATAAAAATATAGGCAGCTCTGAAAAAATACTATATTAGATATACTTAAGAGAAGAAACATAAGACACAACTAATACACACAAAAACGGCGCATAGATAATATGAAAATAGTTTTTTTGCTCCCATATTGTTTCGAAGTTTTTTGAAAATCCGCTAAAATTTTAAAAATAAATAGACACTTCACAGCTCTATTCTTGTGTTAAATTTCTGCTCGAGAGAGAAAGTTTTTTGGTCAAACTCACAGACGCGCATATTTATTTTTCTAAATATTTGTGGCACAAAAAAGCTCAAAACGAGAATTTTCGCACAAATACAACAAATTTTTCAAAAAGCAATGGGTCCGTTTAGTGGACAAAGCTGCTTAAAGTAATCTGTCAACTATGCTGAGTATGATGACATTCAGCTGCTTACAATCTACTAAACCGCATGCTCAGAGCATGCAACAGCACTTTAGCAACTATAATATTCATCGTAATATGCTGACTCTCAGCAATACGCTTTAGCGGATTATAAGCAGCTGAATGTCAGCATACTCAGCAATTGACAGATTACTTTAAGCAGCTTTGTCCTCTAAGCGCACCCATTGTAAACGATATTTCAGTAGACACGATAGGGAGATCGAAAAGTGCAGTACATTTAACTGAAATTTTATATCGGGCTCTTGCGTCATTAGCAAGGCTTTTCAGAGAAAACGCAAGGTCCGGGCAACTAATATTTTCGAGACCCTTCAAAATTAAAAATAAAATTGTGAGCAAACAGGCCCGGATTTACTTTTGATGGAATCTTAAAATAAAAATTATATTGGGGCCCTTACCATGAGTACTTGGGAAAAGCTTTTATGGGAGAGTAAGCCGTGCATAAACAAAAAGTCCGGCATATAAGTAGATAAGTTTTCGTAAATAGACCATGCAATAGCATAGATACTTGAAAGTGGTAGTTAAATACCATGAGTGACAAATAAAATGAAATATAAGCCCGCAGGCAAAAATATTTGACTTGTCAAGGTCAAGTAGCTTAAAATGAAGTTCAGGAGTTTTGGTAGACACTCTAAAAAATTGCCCATTGAATTTTTTATGCTTTTTTTTACTTTTGGCTAACTTATTGAGCTAATTATTGAGTAGCGCCCCCCCCCCCCTTCCTGACAAATCGTAGCCATTAATTACAAAATTCAATTCAAGTAAACGCGTAGCAATTGTTGATTTTGTGGTTTAACATGGATTGGACAGAGCACAGAGCACAAACAGATTATGTTTGTCTTTTAAAGTTTCTTGTAAAGACTTAAGGTGGCTACACACACAACTGCAAGCTTCACAAACATGTATGTACAATCCTTTTGTGCAAGCATGCATAATTTAGCTTCTTCACCACCCGGTAGAAGTATGCTTGAATGCTAGCTCGAACGACGCTGCGCTTGCTTTGACTGTTTTTTTCCAGAGTAGTGGCAATATTTCTCAATTTTTTTATTTTCTCTTCTATAATAACCTAGTCCCGAAGGCATTTATATTCTTAACAACTGCATCCCCATAATGATTAATGATACTCTGATAATTTAATTCGCCAAAGACACGACTCATTTTGGTATGCACGAATAAACTCTTCCGGTAATTCTCGATTGACCTTCTTCAGATCGCTAGACATGGATGACACCATTCGTGGAGCTCACGCCACTGAAGTTTGTACGTCTGGGTACACACGTTCCGTTTTACTTGCGCAAGCTTGCATGGTTTAAATTCAATCCATCATCAAACAACTTAACAAATTAAAAACCTTCCGCAAAATTTTCCTACTAAAATCTGCTTTTACAAAATGATTGTACATGCATGCTTGTCAAGCTTGCAGTTGTGTGTGTAGCCACAAATTTACATTACCAACGTTGGGCCCGTTATTAAATTCTGTAACTAAGGACGCAAGGATGCAACAGATACACGTGTATCTAGAGGGGTTTAACGAAGACGGAGGAAAAATAGTAAATGAAATCTAATTTAAATTCTATAAAAACATGATAAATTCAAATTAGCGGTTTGTAACTTTAGAATGACTTCTCATTTTTTTAAAAGCTCTAATTAATTAAACTAAAACGAACCGGTTCGTTTTGTATCAGCGATGCGATAAAATTCTATTGAAATCGTTTTTTTCTTTATTAAAATTTAATTAATTATCCGGACTATGAATCAACATTTTTCATTTTTTGGTGTAGTAGATATTAGAAACATTTTCACAACCATTTGCAATTTACTCAGATTAATGTATCTATATTTTTTTACAGACGTTGCGAGGAAACAGTAGTGACGCATGTGAAACACGAGATCCTTGCCAACATGGTGGTATCTGCATTTCCACTGATAGTGGTCCCATCTGCGAATGTAGAAATCCTGACTACGAGGGTGAATATTGCGAAAAAGGTAACCAATTTTCTTTTTATTATTGCGTAAACTCCAATTTCTTATATTCTAAACATGTACACGACGCAAATAAAAATTTTCGAAATACTAACCGAAAAACATTTTTCCTACACACTTAAAAAGAATTTTAAAAGTTACAACATTTAAATCTTTAAACATAAATTTTCTCTTTTTTTATTCCCTTTCGTAAAATTTCTTCTTTATAAATAGATTGAGATGTTCTAAAGGCGTCGCGACGCTTTAGTTTTATAAAATGTTATTGACTAGAATTTAAGACAAAATGCTGGCGTCTGCATCTATCTTTACAAATGTGCAATGTTTCACAAAATATCCTTTCGAGTGTTCCCATCTGCAATGCGCTTATATACTCTGTGCGCTGTTTATACCTATTATTTTTAATTAATTATAAATTATAACTTCAATAATTGAAATACAGTTTAGCTAATATACAATTCCATCACATCTGGGTGTCATACGAACTCAAAATTACTCAATGAGGAAGCACGCGATAACTTTGTTAGTTCAAACTGCTGCCAATTTAATATACACCGGGTGCGGTAACTGCGGTAGCTTAAATTGATTTGTTTTTTGCATGACATTTTAAGAGACTGTCTCTTTCACTAGTTCAAGATGCTACTTTTATTAAAAACAAAAATATTCGTCCAATGAAGCATTACAAACAACCCCCATAAATACGAAATATTGAAGTGTTTAGTTAAAGAAATCAAAGTATCGGACAGATTGGGCTTTTTTGTGAAATTAGTATTATTACTCCTTGACGAATATTTACGTATTTACACAAAAAACAATCTTAAAATAAACAATCAATAGAAAAATAATAATAGAACAAAACTTAGTATCGTGAAGTTAAAAGCTGGCATTGGTAAAGTTTATAAATTTTCTCAAGGCAACTTTGAAAAAACGAAAGTGAAAGTAATAAAAAAAATAAGAGAAAACAACTGACGATAAATAAAGCAATTACCTCAAATAATGTAAGATACATTCACTCAAATATTGCCCCTATTGGCAGTAACACAACTTATTCGGCCATCCTAAAAGATATTAAAATTGGAAGAGGACGATCGACATTTTTTACCTTTTTATTAGTATTGCCGTTAGATAAAGTCCTTAAATGTTTTATTTTTTCATGCGTTCCGACTGTAAATCTAGTAATTATTGTTGTTGTTTATCGGGTGTGTTTTACGTCCTGCGTTAAGTCCACTATAATTTAGTGTTACACAATACAGGACAAAAGCTGTGATTAAATTGTTATTTCACAATGTCCATAGTACACTATTAAAGTTGAAACTAAAAGTAAGATCCAATCTCGGTAAGCACATTGCTTAATATACTAAATGGTTTGTACGGTAATTACACACTGGTCGATTAGTTAAAAGTTTTGAGTGTTTTAATTTAATTGAAAACGTATTAGCTTTTACGTAAATCATTTTTTCAGTTAAAATAATGTGAATTACTGAATCGTGCTTTAATAGACTAATCCAATGAAATTAATTGAAGTGCTAGAAGTTCCAACCATTGGAACTAGTATCACGTGCACAGGATGATTCTATATTACTAACACAGCATCATAGAAAGGGAGCAGCGTTTAAATCACCAACAAAACCATAGGGAATTGAATGAATAATTTTATTTGTTTATGAAAATACTAAAGTTAACAACCCAAGAATAACCGAAATACAGCCCAAAACAAAATCTAAATCCCGATAACTTCTACAATTACAGTTCACTAACATTTACTCACCAACCCCAACATAAAGTTAACTGTAAACAATGAACCTTCCCCGACAACACAACACACGCACCTCTCGCTCTCCCTTAACATATTCGACTATCTTGGTATTTTATTGTGAAGTACTTTTGAGTTGCGGTTCTAAGTCGACACACCAGGTTTATCACTACAAATGGAAACCGAAAACTTAAATAAGGTTCCGCACCGATGGTTGTTTTTATGTCCCTGTATGATGATGATACCTCGCTCCTCTTGATATTTGAAGTAAACAGTAAACTGCAGTATAGTCTGGCGATTTTGTAAAGTTTTTTTTGGTAACGCCACGCACAGAGAGTGTCGGAAAACACTTTACGAAATAGCCAAATTATGCGCTTCCGTCATCTTCTTATGACTAACTCCTTCTCACTAACTTGGGTAACTCAGTTGTATTTTCATTGTTTAGTTTCTAATTGTATAGCGTCAATAGGCGCATAAGCATATTCGAGGATATCTGTTCGCCTCCATCTGCAGGATCATTCATAACCAAATCAGCACCATCGTTAGTATTTGAATTGCCAGATGTCCGAGTTCAAGCTCTAATCTAAGAATAAAATTTGCAGTACTTCTAGGTAGTCGATTGTACTTTTTCTAATTCCTGCATTAATATCGCAAACTCCAAATTTCGGCCGCATAAAATATAGAGTGGTCGGTTTAACGATGTTTTCGAACAATTCAACTTTTCCATCCCAATTATCCATTTCTCGATTTATATTATTCTACCTTTAATTCTAGCCATGACTAATTTAAGCCTCATTGACACGGTGATAGTTTTCGCGATAGTTTGTGAGAGTTACTGTCATGATAGCAAATCTCACCAAAATTATCATCGTGTAAATAGACTACTATCGTACTATCACTATTGTGATAGTTACTCTCAACTATCTAGTCAAACTAGATAGTTGCGAGTAATTCTCACGATAGTTACCGACTATCTCGCTTAAACAACATCGTGTAAATTCAACTCTCTCTCTCTCTCTCTCTCTCTATGCTATCGCTAGAAATACTATCACTGTGTATATTGAAATTAAAGTTGCTCTCACGATAATAACTATCGTGATTTACTCTCATGATAATTACTCTCCTAAAATACTATCACCGTGTCAATGAGGCTTTAGCCTTATTAATTGCTAGGCTGGTTTGATTCTTAACTATTCGCGTCGAGTTAAAGGTGACACCTAGATAGTTAAAACAGCTCACTTGCTCTATTTATACCTTGCCGATTTTTAAGATAACGGATAACGAGCACACCCGGTGTACCCCATGTTCTAAACATCATGAATTTAGTGTTCAACGTATTTATTCCTAAAATGTGAGGGACGAAGTATGTGTTAAAGAAGTCGAGCTTGCTCTAGGTATCGTACGATGTTAGCCAGCATAACCAAATCACCAGTGTACGTTAGAAGCGTGATGTCATTGTGCCCGTCTATATCGACTCCCAGCATTCCGTTTATTCTCAAAAGCAACGTAAAAAGCAAGGGAACTCAAAAACCCTAAAAACCCTCGGGGACCCAGGAGGACGCGTGTGTATTTCCGACGCGTGACCCTCATTTCTGCGTACCCTCGTCCAGGCTTGTTTGTAATATCCGTATAAATTTGGTTGTTACTCGTTACTACTGCTTCGTATTATCTTCCAGAGCTTGTTGTGTAGCACAGAGTCAAGAGTTTGCTTAATATCTACGAAGACGGTAAAAAAATTCCACACTAGTATTCTAGTATTAAAGTTGTTAGCGTTATAGGCATGGTCCTTCGTTAAACCCGTCCGATTTTCTGAGAGTATGGAGTAGCTACGATAGAATTAAAAGCGCATTCTACAGAAATTCCAGATTTGGCGAGTTTTATTTTAAGATTTTTTAATCAGGTATTGAGGCTGAAACATGCCCAAAAGAACGGTCATAGAAATGGTTGTGCTTTTTAACGAAAGACGTACTCAATTATTACCTTGCTGAACCTGATATCAAAGCTGTTCATGCAAATCCTCCACGACAGGTTATCGTAGTGGGCATAGAATCTAACTCCAGCCGCCCAAATAATTATTATCAGACTATCAAATCTCGTGTTAAGGATATCGCTTATTAGCATAGATAGAGTTGGTTAATTGAACAAAAATGATCCTTGAGTTACGCCTACACCCAATCAAAAAAAACGTATTTACCCCCTCCATAATGTTTCAGCAATATTATGAGGAAAATTAACAAAATTGACGTGTATAATTGTGGCTCGAAAATCATTCTTTGAAGAGGCTTAAAAACTGAACAGGCATTCTTATGGAAACTTTTCTTGTTCTTTCAGACGATGCCAATAAATTTTCGTTATAAAATAAATAAATTATCAAATAAAAGCTTTTTCGGTATAAAAAATTGGTTAATTTCACAATATACAAAAATATGTTTAAAAATTCCTCAAGTTAAAGTTCTGTTGGCCTTGAAGATACCTACCAAAAAGGGCGGTTTTGATATTTAATGCAAATATTTTTCCTCTGGCTTCAAGTTTTTGAAAACTTCAATCCGGCCAGTTTCTCAAAAAGAATTTGTGTTTTCCGTGCATCATCTGTAGCTTCGACTCAACAAATTTCAACCATTCAGTTTTGATGGATATCGTATTTAATTTTCAGACTTCAGTTACCCATTACCGTCTTGGCAAACCTAATTAGTTCTTAAAATATGTACTTTTAAAGACGACGTTATTTAATAGCATATGCACATAGTTTCCTGAAGCTTCTGCAGCGAAAAGAAAATCTTATTACATAATTGTTTGAGTGTCTTTGGAAAACATGGTACTTAAAGTTCAGTAATATTAATTAGTCAGTAGTAATAAATATTGTTATATACACCCCATTACATTAAAAAGAATACAGTAATTAATTCTTACAGTCAATCACTAATAGAAAACAATTAAAACATATTTTATTTAAAAGATGTCCAAAACTATTTTCAATTCCTTCCACATTAGCAAGCGATTAACTACTGTCACGTCAAAGAAGCAATTCATTTTAGTTCAATAAGTAGGTATTAAGCTGAATTATTAACGCCCTTTGTATTAAAATGATTAAAAAGTCATTTACCAAAATTAATTTGGCCACTGGGTATGGATATGGAATGAAATTTAATGTAGGTCTCAACGGTTGCGCGAAATTAGAAACAAAACTGAAAAATTGATTAAAACACTTGAAACTCGAGAACTAATAAATCTTCATATTTGAGTAGTTAAGTACTAATTAAACATAATTATAACAACACTGTTGTTAGTTGTTATAAATAATAAAACCGCAACTTTAATACGTTATATAATTCTTAAAAAATGAATGTTTCATCTTGACAATTTTCAGCACAATAAATTACCTACTAATTAAAGTGGTTGTATAACAGTCTTCATACTAATTCATCTTAATTACGATTATATCTACTAAAGGTGATGAATGACGTTGTTATAAAATATGAATTTGAGATTGTGATAACCGAAAACTCTTTAACGTGTCACAAAATTTATGTATCTACGTATTGTTAATTAGTATTTTTTAAACCGACTCTTATACGAACACTTGCACGTACCTACGTCAAACCAAAAAAGCCAAAGAGTAAGAAGATTTTCAACAGTTTTCTCGAATAATTAAAAAATACAAAAGAAATGTCATTGACACACAAAAGGGGAAGATTTCATCCAAAAACTTCCACTCCTATTCCTTTTATGCAATTGTAGTCGCGAAGAAGCTCTGCTAGCAATGCTTTATAGTGGTTTTTATTGACATTGTATTGTGTCTACTAGATATGCATAATGCATATACATGAACTTCTCTGGAAAACAATTATTTTACTTTTTCTAAAAAAGTTTTAAGTGTTTTCTATTCCACAACCTCGATATTATTATTGTAGTGCGAGTATTCTAATTTCAAAACGCTTCTATACACAAAATCCCCAATAGAAATCTTTTTTTTTATATTCTATATGATATAGAAACGTGGGTAGCAACTCATTTAAATACACAGGTGCGCTGGCAAGCCGTCATATCAAATACCAATGGCTTGGTTCGTCTTTTGGTGGAAATATCTATGATTACTTTACTAACAATCTTAGTAAAAAAATTTTGTTTCATTAAGGCTATTTAAATCCGAGTTATATGACGGGAAAAATTTACCAACTCGTTCATTCAAAAGTAACAGGGCGCTAAAATTGAATTAAATTCATAACCGCTCGGGTATAGTAAGAGTGTGATACTCTTCGACTCGGTACATTGTACATCGACAGCGCCCTTGTTATTACACTGCTGTAAAAAAGAAATGCGATTTCTGAACGGCCTAATAAAATTTAATTGCAAACTTAAAACGGCGATGATTAATGAGCTCATTTATTAATAAAATTTCAAACTTCTCCGATGAAACATCGGCCAGTTTTTTTATCCAAGTCAAAAATGCGATGATGATGATGATGTATATTATAAATGTCGAAAACAGAAAACGAATCTATATAGACACGTACTTTAAGCATAAATACAAATTTCTTTACAGCAGAAGTGCCAAAAACAAATTCGCAGATCATAAATCTCGTCATCTATTCGATTTAGCTTTTCGGTTACAGCTTGAACAAATATTACTCGAAGCAGTAGTAGAATAAATTTTATTGGAACAGCTAGGAGGGTAGTCTCACTTAAAGTTGCGAAATGTATTGTGATGTGATCTCTACTTTAGCGTAACGTACTTTACTGTTTAATCGAGGATAATTAAATTTGTCCGTCACGTGCCTATTAAAAAATAATTTTATTTACTTAATTTACGTAAAATACTACCTCTAAGTAGTGTTTTTCTTTTAAACGTATCGTTTCTCCTCTTTCTCCAATTATAAATTTCAATGCTACATTTTCTACAAATTTAATTAATAATTTAAACAAAGCCGCTAGCGAGGGTGGTTATTTTAATTCGTAATTAAAACAATTTTTTGCTCATTAAGAACTTTCTTCATTAATACAATTTCAAATTGACTAAGTTAGATTGCGAAAACAGGAAATAACGAAATATGTGCTTTTTAAATTTTAGATCCGAAACCTTTTTTGTGTTAAATTTTGTATTGCGAAATGAAACAATATAACGTTAACTTGGTACAGTTTTTTTAAGTGAATGCCATCTCCAGTCTGGTGTGGTGGACTTTCGTGTTTTATTATTCAGGACACATTTTAAGCATTTTTTATTAACCCTTTTTTTCGACTTATTTTGCAGTAGTCGTCAAAAAAAAGAGTGCGGTAATACAATTTCCATTATTTTAATTTATTTTATTACCACATTTTAATAATAATGTCAGTTGTATTTAATGCATTTTTTAGTTTTCGTGAAAATACTGCACAATAAGCGCACTAAACCGTTATACTCCACACTCCCCAGCAAATGAATATCAAATATGGGCTTGATCTTCAAAAAAATTCCAATAGTTTTGAAATTTCACATACTCATTTGGAGATGAATATACTAAAAGTTCCAATAAATCGGTGGTGATTCCTCGGCAATACCCGAAGACATGTCACCTTTTTCGGTTTTTTGTTAATATCTTCAAAACTGTTGGTCAGAACTAAAACATGACTCTTTATAAAATAAAAGCTGACAAAATTTTCTACAAAATTGAATATTTACAAGTTTTGTGTATTCCTAGAGTTTGCCAAGTTATAAGGCGTTAAAATTTGATGGTTTTTGCAAAACTATTACTTTAAAAGTGTAGTCTATTATAGTAAAAGTTTGCAAGAATTGCCCTAAAAATTATTGAAATGGTTTCCAAACTTTACACTCTTATTTATAGGTGTCTAGTGATTATTAAAACCAAATTTCTTATAGGCTCAAAGTCACGTCTAGCGGCAATGATATAAAGTCTTTTTCTCTCAAAAAAATAAAGTAACAATTATAATTATTATTATGTACAATAACTCAATTAGACAAAATCGACCTAATGGAGAGAAATGTATATCTCTAGTAATAAATATACCAAAAGTTCTGAAGAATCGGTGATGAGCTTTCGCGGCAAAGGCTGAAGATACGTCACAGCTTTCGTATTTTTGTTAATATCTCGAAAACTATTAGTAGAAGCAAAAATGTGATTGGAAAGTATCTTACTTTCGGTCATTGTCGCTAGACATGACCTCAGGTCTATAAGAAATATTGCTTTTTTAAATCAATAGACACCTATAAATATGAGTGTAAAGTTTGGAAATCATTTGAATAATTTTTAGGGTAATTCGTGGAGATTCTTACTATACACTATACAGTGTTAAAATAGTTTTGAAATAGTTATTTATGTGTCTAGAGCGTAAAATGAGAGTTTTTGATGTGAGGTCTAATTTTTAGCAGCGAAGCGAAGCGTAGCGGAGCTAAGCTGCTAAATGACGACCGAACATCAAAAACGCATTTTGCTCGAGATACATACAAAATTTTTTGTACGACGGCAATATAAAATTAGTAACTTTTGTATTTTGTAAGGTTATGTTTTACGTAAATTACGTTTCTAAAAATTGTTCCAGCAAATAACTGTTTTGAGTTTTGATCTTTCGTATTATAATTATAAGTACAACTAATACTTTCACAATTTTGCATTTTGCTAAATAAGTAATTAATTTACGACTTCAATATTGTCTAAATAATTATTCAAAGTTTGAATTTTGTCTAATGAGCGTGCGCCATCTAGTGGAATAAAATTGAAATTTCACAGAATCAAACAAAAAGTATATAACCGTGAAGTATCTTATTGGTTATATACCTGTCCATGTATAATTTTTACGATCATATACTTGTATGTAAAACAAACTCGAACAAAATGTCCGACTTTAGGCGATACTTCACGAAGCGTAAAGAATGTTTTTAGAGTCGGTCGTACGAAAAAATACTAAGTTTCAATGTCCTACACTAACTCACTAACTACACTAACTAACTAACACTAACTAATACGAAAAACATGCACTTACTCAATTCTGTAGAAAATTTTATGAGCTTTAATTTTATATATCGTCACGTTTTAGGTCTGATGCATAGTTTTCTAGATATTAACGAAAAACCGAAAACAGTGGCATGTCTTCGGCCATTGGCGCGAAAGCTCTCCACATCCTTCCTGTATCGTTTTTAGAGAAACGCTACAAAATAGCATCTTCAAATACTTAAAACAACACAGCATATCCTAAAAGTAGTGAGAAAACAGAAATTTTGCTATAACTTTAAGGCCTGGGACGCTTTCGTTTAATTTCCGACAAAACCGAATGTTAGAATCCTCCGAATTGAATCCTTTTTGCGCGCGAATTTTCACCAAATCGTGCCAATGTTTGCAAATATGTGCTCAATTTGAAAATATACAGTAAAAAACCGATCCAGAATTTTCAGAAAATATCTTTAGGTGCAGGCTACAGTTCCTTGGTCCAAGAGTTAGATATTGTTAAAAAGATTTATTATTTTTAATGGAAAGTACTTTTCATAGCCCATATTTCCAAAACAATGTCGTCAAATTACGTGATTTTTTTGAGATTGAAATTACACTTTAAAAACAACTGATGAGGCCGTAACGAGACTCTTTTAATAAAAAAACGGCCTGGGCTGATTTTGAGAAAATCTTTTTCAAAATTTTAATTTAATTTAATTAAAATTTCATTTTGTTAAAGTGGCTGAAACGAAATTTCAACGAAATCCTTAATAGTTGGGTTTTGTTTTAAGGCGTTACAGAGACAAGCGCACACACCCATCACCCTCTCTTATTCAGACTTTTTATACGATTTTATTTTTCATTCTTGGATACCGGGGGACCAGAATTTGTTGCAAGCACATCATCTGTGTTTAATATTACAAATTATTATTATCCACTTATTTATTGAGGTCATAGTATAAAAAGTTTGATTTCCAATGTCGAAAAATGAATATGTCATAATGTTGCTCAACATTGGTTCTGTACACCTTTTGACATTTTTCTTTCGCAGTCTTATTGCGTATGTCTGGTAGTAAAAAATGAGCAGCTTTTAAATTTTGTAGTATAAGTAAAGAAAAGGCTAACCTGTGTGAAGTAGCACAAATTGAACTTAAAACTTCTTGCAGAACGTCCCAAATGGCAAAAGATAATTCTTACCACGAGCACTAAGTATACATATTAATCTAACCGCGTTCAATGATAGGTACACTAAAATATTAAAAATTTAATACTAACTGGCGCGATTTGTTGTCTGACAGCAGTGCCACAACTTTTAATGAATAGACTCGCAGTGCTATTTACATTAGTGACACTGCTGTCGGACAGCAAATCGCGCGAGTTTTCTCGCCAGTCTATTGGCACCTTTAGGTAGTATTTTGTACCCCATTTGGTTTTGCACGTGCAACAATTCTTATCAAAATAAAACAAATGATATCTTTGACGAACTATTGTAAGGAAACAAAATTGAAAATCAAGTTTTAATTATATCAAATAAATATTCTCGAATGTACGTCAAAATTGCAAAAGAAAATTCAAATTGTTAATTTGAGGTCAAGAATATTATTGGTAAAATTATCTCAACCTCTGAGAGCGAATCTTTTGCAAAATGGAATTTTTTTTAAAAAGTAGTATTTAAAAATTAAATTTTCATTGAATATCTAAATACTAAAAGAAGTCTTGTTACTGTTATTTATTTTTACGGTATTTACCAGTACCCAACAATATTGACACAATTAATTTTGAACATCAATCAATAGAGTAGTTGATTTATTTGATCTCGAGTTTATTAATGGACGATGTACTATAATAAATGGCGACTCAAGTTGGCACTCACAGGAGTTTACCCCTATTGGATAACCGCTAGGCCAGTACTCTTCAAACTTAATGTTAAAATACCAACCAAAATTAATCATAAAAGTACTTGTAAACGAATTTCTCAAACGACAAATTAATTATATTTACTCCTATAATAAATTAAAATAACGTGCCACTTGGTTTAGGTAAATAGCGGACGTATTAATTGCTATTTAAAGGTAGTAATTACGAAAATATGACAAAGCGACCCGTGCTCCATCGACATCAAGAGCGGCCGATATTGGAATTGATTAAATTTGAATTAATTTTTAATTAAAAAAGAAACTTACGTTCCAAAAGAAAAACATTTTTCATCTAAACGAATTGTTAAAAAGCAACAATCAAGAATTGTTTCTTTTTACTACAAAGTGCTCTCCTCTTGTAGCTTATAATTTTCTATTATGACATTATGTGTTTTTGTTGTTACAGCATTACTTTCTATTCTTGACGTAACAATCCTGAATCCTGAATTTATTGTTTCAGAAAGTCCCTGATACAAATTAAACTTTCTAGTCGTCGTTTTTGATATGTTAAGTGAGATCTGAAACTTAACTTTCCCACCTAAATTAGTATATTGTGTTGCGAGGGGTGAAACGAGACGATTTCTTACGAGGGCGAGAGTTGATTGCCCGAGCGAAGCGAGGGCTGCCATCGCCCTGGTCTGAAATCGTCTTTGTTTCATCCCGTGCCACACACACTATTTTTCATATCACATGTGATGAAACAACGAGTTTTGGAGTACTCATTTTATTTTGACAACGATTTGACGACAGCTGTCAGATTCTGACAGACGTCAAATAAAGACATAAATAATAAATAAATAAATGTGCCGGGGAGAAACAACTCATTTGTCTGAAATTGTCTTGTTTCAACTGACAAAACAGAGATCAAAACTCGTTGTTTCAATGCATGTGATATTAAAATTAAATAGTTGCTAATGGTTTTGAAGTGAATGCTTTCGTTTCGACAAAAAATGGATAAATGGTTTCAGTCATTCAGTAACTAATAGCTCTTTGTGGCTTTACAACAGAAATAATGAATCATTAATTGGAAATTGTTGATAATAAGGAAATTAGAGACGAATTTTTTTATCAGATTATTGAACAGAGAACGAAAAACTCACTGTCGTTGGCAGCAGAAGCAGTCAAACGATCGTAAAACTCAATAGCTCTAAAAAAGATAAATTAATTCAGATACAGTTTCAAATGTTGCAAAAATGATGTATTATGTATTTCGCAGTTTTTCTCTGAAATAAGTAAGAGAAAAAAAAGTCAATGCTTCAAGCTACTATTTAATTTGTATTAGATTAAGTCAACATACGGTATTGTACAGTGGGTTCGTCAAAATTACTGTTGAGTAATTTTTATGTTGCACCCTTTCACCCCCAGGCACGTGATCCAATTTCGACTTTATTTTCACGGAAAGATTGGGTTTTGATGTTCTTTAAAATAATGCATCATGCATTATGGGTTGACATTAGAGATTTCTAAGTAGGGGTTGCTGAGAGTGTAAGGGTGCAACATTAAAAATAAATCCACGAAAAGCGTGTATCAATTAGATTTCGAATTATTCCAGGTGGGAAGTTTCCAAATGAACACACTGTAAAAATTTCGTTAAATTTGTTCACTACCAATACTCTCGAAGTCCGAATTGTTTAAAAAGAAAATAATCAAGTTTGTAGAATCGAAACTGAATTGGTGGCAAGGAAACCTTTTAAATTTTTTGACCTAACTCTTCTAACTATATCCTTTTGGGACACTTAAAAATCCGTAGACATCCAAATTAGACCTGCAAAATTCCTTTAATGAGTTTGTTAACACAATTAGTCGTTGTCGGTTAGAAGCGGTCTATCGATTTGAGCGTCTACTTCGAATGATTTCATAAATGACTAAATGTCTCAGTTGACGAGACGCTTGCCTCACATCTAATTATCGTAAGCTCGAGTCCGCCACCTGGGTACGGAGTTACTTTCTATTCTGAGACAAGTCTTATTATTTGAAAAGAACGGTATTGTATAAAAAAGAATTCCATAAATTTTACGAGAAACTCTACGTAGTAGTGAATACTTTAGATGGGGTAAGTTTTTTTATTCTGAAAGTTACAGCTAAAAAAGTATTGTAGGTAATTGGAAAATAAATTAAATTAGTATATTAAAGACCGAATTTCATAAGTCACGTATTATAGCACGACTGCAAGACGCAAAATATAAAAACATTTTTTCGTATAAACTACGATGTTTCATGGCCCGACACGTTCTGAAGATTTGACCAAAAATAGGGGTGCTTGGGCTTGCAATAGGGTGAGCAATATTTTCTTTGTAAAAATAATTTTTTCTATTTCGGTACTTTAATCCACTCCTTAACGTACTGTTTTGGTCTCAAAACAGTGCGTTAAGAAGCTCTCTTAACGTATTGTTTCTGGGGGATTTTCTTCTACTAAGTTCGCGTCAAGTTGAACTGACGTTTAACAATGTCAAATATAATTTAATAAAATGTTTATTTTTAGAGCTTATTAGAATTGAAATGTAATAAATGATAATGGTTTTACATATTTCATTCATTTTTATTTGTTAAAATTTAAATTATATAGACAGAAGAAGGTGCATTATTTAAATTTAAAAAAATAAACTTGCGACATCTATGAATCATTGAACTAAATGATGTGACATCTCAGTCAGTGCCACCACAATAATTATTATAAAAAGAAAATCTCCACGATGTTAATTATTTAAATATTTTAACAAATTAATTTTATTAAAATGTGAAATAGAAAAAATAGTATAAATTACACTTTTCGTAAGCCTTGTTAAGTACTCGTCCTTTTTAAAACTCACCGCAAGCGGCTCGTTTTCAAAACCTGGACTCGTACGTTAACACGGTGCCTTATGAAACTTGTACTTTATTATACTATTAAAACGCTTGCTGTAAAATTGCAATGTAGATTTGGAGAAAATCTTTGTTTATTTTTCAGATTTTTAGATTTATATTGTGAAGCTGATGCAAAATGCCCCTTGAACAGAGAAAATATTGCTCACCCTATTGCAAGCCCAAGCACCCCTATTTTTGATCAAATCTTCAGATCGTGTCGGGACATGAAACGTCAAAATTTATACGAAAAAATGTTTTATTTTTTAAAATAAAAAGTCGACCCTGCAACTGGCACTGAAAGTATCGGGTGGCGCATTTGTTAGTTTCTTTTTGAGGTGAGTGATATTTTGGTAGTTTTCGCTGGAAATTGGTAGATATTAGTGCCGAATCTCCACTATAAGAAATTGATCGTTTTACGCTTGAGCAACGCTAGAAAATATTGAAAAATTATTTCTATAGTGAGTGTTGTGTAGAAGAAACTGTGCGAAGTTTTGAGCAAAATGAAGGCGATATGACGCAGTTGGAATTCTTTTATTCTTGAGATAGAGCCACCAACAATCTTCAAAGTACCTACTGCTAAATTGGGTTAACAGGATGGGGTACTTTCAAGACAGCGGGAGTAGACATTTAAATGAAATTGGGTTTCAAAAATAATCGAAAGATGTACTTTCTTCACTAGGGCAACAAACCGCAAAATATTGAACAGTGCAGTTTTATTAGGCTCTTCAAAAAGAAAGCAATAAATGGCTATCCCTATATTTTCACAATTTTTATTGCTGAAATGCTGAATTATTAATTTAAAGCTCCAAAACGTCTATCACCCAAGTAGCGCAAGACACCTTGTACAATGTACATTGAACATGCTTTTATAAACTCTTTCCTAATTCCTAGCCTACTACTACTAGGATATTAATTAAAAATAAATCGATATGACCTTGAAGTGTGCGTAATTATAGATTATAGTAGGTAATCAAGTCTAGTAATAATTTAATTGTACATTTTGAAAGGTTAACGAAAACATTAAATAATTTAATATCAAGATATTTTGTCCAATTAGTACTACACTGAGGTACTTAACAGCCAAATAGGGTTAAACAGAAACCTAAGATTAGCTCGAAAGTGAGGTTTGCGTGCGACTATGTTGTATAATTTCAGTTCGTCAATAAATTATTTTTATTTTTGTGTTTTTCGAGTTGAAAATTTATTTTTTTCGGACTCGCTAGTTAAACACCAATTTTTCTTTCTGATTGTTTCAATTTATCAGATCACTTTGTATTTAACAAAGTGCGTTCGAATAAACTATCGGGGCAATTTTTTAAATCGTTTTAGAATTTTGAAAAGAGCACTTTTTCAAAAAAAAATTGAGTTCGAGTCTTAGCACACATGAAAATGAACACTTGTGTAACGGCGCCTTCTCGTGGGGTTAATTAGGGGCGCGCGTAGTTACGCAAGGTATTTGCAAATTTTATTTTTGAAAAATGCAAAGCTTTGAGCAAATGGCTCTCTTTATGAAAGTAGACAATGGAGAAATGTTCTTTACGTTTACAAACAAAGCAGTATTGTTAAGAATGTCGATTAAATCGAGCAGAAACCTTTGTTAATTTTAGTGTTCACAGCTACTAACAAAAGATTAAGGATTGTTATCTTTAATAATAAGTAGCTAGATGTTCTATCAAGTTTTAATGCTTGTTCCTATATCGTATCAAAGATAACAATAACTTATATAATGTGTAAATTTTGGTAATATATGCAAATGATAAGTATTATTAGATGATTTTTGATATACGCATCTGCATGGTGTGAAAAGTTTTAATTTACGAACAAAATTGTGCAATGCGCTTATTTCTAATTTGTTTTAAATTAGAGTCTTTAATAATGCCTCGGTTAAGATTGACAAATATTCTGCAAATTCTAAAAAATGGTGACCCCATTTCAAAAAGCTTGTTGTTGCATCGAATGACTTGAAATTTTCTGTCGTATGTCAAGATTATGCCATAATTTATTACAGCGAAATTTCGTTAAAATTGGTTGCATATAGTAACACGCGACAGACAAATTTGAGGTAAATATATGCACTAACCCTTTTTGTTGTATTTTTCTGAAAGAAATCGTTTCAGGAATTGTATCGGTATTTAAATGGAAAATGACTAAATTCGTCTGATTTGAATCTCATTCGCCGTTATCTTTAAAACGTATTCAAGGGTAAAGTTGATAAACCCGGTGTATTTCTACAATGAACTGAAATATAAATTAGGAAAATGTTAAGAACTCTCGTCGAAGAAAGCTAGTAACATACGTTAACGTAAGGGTTGCACTGCGAAAAAAATTGGCGTGGCCACTACAGTATGACTTTAATTAAACTTACCTTCAAAGAGAACGAACGCCTTAGTTAAAATTACCATACAAATTCTGAAACAAAACAAAAGTTTAAGCTTTCAATACATTAATTAAAATTTGTAGTCTTGCTACAACTAAAAATTACGCCTGAAGTCGTATAAAATCATTTGTTTCTGAAATATGAAACTTCAATTCTCGACTACAACAAAGCAGGGCAGAAAACGTTTAAAAACATATCACTCTACTTATACTTTACCAGCGTATACGTTTAGAAACTACGGAATTTTAACATCTGAATAACCGAACATTATAAAAGGCGTTTTGGTTAAACATTTTTGCAGAAAGGAGGTAAAAAGTAAGAAACGACGTGATTTTCTTTTTAAATTTTTTAGGAATTTTTACCGAAAAATGCAAAACAAATATCTAACCCTCTTCTATTAGGCCGATTTTAGCCAAAAAGAGTATAGAGTGTAGAGTTGAGTAATCGGGATGTGCTATGTCTAAGGCCCAGTTGTATAAACGAGCTAATCTGGGAGTCAGAGTTAGCTCTACGATCTGAATATAAAATATAAGGTTAAATCTTAGCGTAGATTAGATTAGGTTAGCTCGTAGGCACTTGGTCCAGGGCTAACCCATCAATTTTCTAGAGTCAAATATATTTCAATTTAACTCTGAATTAGTTGCTATTTATGTTGAATTTAGGTTAATCGGGGAGTTAACTCTGACTCCCAGATTAGCTCGTTTATACAACTGGGCCTAAATCGCACATTTTTTGTACCTAAGCAATGTTTTTGAGTTTAGAATAGCTTTCTGAATGACACCATAACATATATGAACTGAAAATGCAGTCTCCATCGTCTCTATGTTTTATATCGTAAACTTCGAGACTCGAATGTATGAAAAATCGTATATTTAAGTATCTACTTTAAAATTATTGCTGAAACGGTCAAAAGTCGATACTTAAATTTAGTAGCGAATAGAAAGGAAATGAAGAAACAAGATATCAAACGTTGAACAATGATCTTTAAAGAACTAAAATGAGCTATGGAAGAGTCAATTAAGCTAATTGAAACACCTTGTGAATGTGAACAGAGGCGAAATGCCTGATTAATCTAAAGGGGTAAAGTTTTCCGGAGTGTAAGTTATAAAAGAGTATATTTAATTATTTGCAATAAACTGAAAAGTTGCTTTAACGAGTTATTAATGAAGTAATGAAATATTAAATATTGAAAGGGGAAAATATCAGTCAAATCGTAAACTTCCATTCATTTAATTCATATTGTAGTAACAATAACTATAAATTGAATGTTTTCAATTTTATAGATAGCTCGGTAACGAATCTGTGTGTGTCAAACTGAGTGTGCATGTTCGTTTTACACCATTAATCGCCCCTAATCGATAGTTAAATATAGTTTATGTTGGAGCGTTAAAGCATTTATTCTGCCACATTCTATTGTTCACTTGTCAATACGATAACAAACTTAAATTTAAGCCATTGCATAAAAAAAGTTAATAAATCATTTACATATTTACCTTTAAGAACATGCATTACGCTCCCCCAAACATAATTAAAATCGTTTTTAATTCAATAGAAATTTATTGGATGCGGAAGATTATTTTATATGTCCAATAAAAACAAAGGTTTTGGATAATTATTATTAATTAAATTAAAACTTTACTCTAGTTGGCTTTAATTACGTAGATGGGGTGTAACGTACAAATCGTATGGCACGAGTTAATATAAAACTTCTCTTTTTGCTTTAACAACATTTGCTCTAATAAATTAGATTTATACCGGGTGGAAACCACCATAGGTGAACATAGAAATAATGGCAGAGGATTAATTGGAGTTTCCTCTTGCTCTGTACACCCTCTGCATAGTGGATCTTCTTCTAGTCCCATCGTATACAGGTGCTTGCCGTCGTAATTCACCTATGCTCATTCTTAGTAGGGAGCGGGTTCTTTTGTCAGGGGGTTTCTCTAATGAGACTTTAGAATGTGTTTGTCCAGGAGTTTTCCTCCAGTGTTTAATATATCATTTCTCCAGAAGTGACTTTATTCTCTCTTTGTCATTTTATAGAGAATACTAAAGGCTGGGTGATGGTTCAGTGGGTCTTTTTTTGTGTTTCCGCTTTAGCTAGACCGTCCGCTTTCTCGTTCCCTCTGGCATGTCGATATGAGCTGGCATCCATACCAAGTTGACAACATTTACTTCCTCAGCTTGTTCAGTCTACACAGATGCAGTTACTAGTTCCAACCCCATATCACAGGCGTTCAACGCTTTAAGGGCTGCTTGGTTGTCAGATGCTACAAAACTTCATTGCTTTGAAGACGGTTACGTGCTTCCGTAGGCTTAACCTCACCTCCTGTCTCAAGTTGCCGTTCCCGATGATTTAAGTTCCTGTGCCTGTTGGGTGTTTAGGGCCGTCTGTGTAGAATACAAGTCAATTCATTTTGACTGCCTTTCATTCCCATTCTTCCCTTCTCGGAATGTTAATTCCGTAGGGTTTTTCGATGGTATATGGTCTGGTTATTTTATCAAACACCACACCAAGTATGGATATTCTGCCATTTATCTTAGGATTCGGGTATGTCCTTGCATAATCCTTCCTGCGAAGGAGTGTGGTTTAAAAATGTAAGCCTCAATGATACTACTACTTGATAGTACTTGATACTACTTTGCCCTATGGTGCCATTTAAAATTATGGAGTTCTCGACATTGTACATTAAACTCTTCGGCATGCCGACCTCTCCCCGGAATAAAAATATCATCATTCCATTCTTTATTATGGCTTTTGCTATAAAATTAAAAAAAAAAGCCTGATACGGGTGGTCTGGTTCACCCTGTATAAAGTCGTACGTAGAGTCAGTAACTTAATGGTAGTTAAGACGCTAATAAAAATGGAATAGCTCCCAATTTTACACAAAAAAATACCAAACCAGTAACTAATAGTTTTTGTTACCTTTTGGTGTTCATTGCACATGGGTATAAGTTCCGTGAGACGCATCAACTTTTTTCCCGATAAGTCTATTTATTTTGGGGATAGACAAATAATTTTTTTTTAATTGGTAGATTATCATCGTCATATTTTTCAACATAAAAAATATAATTAATAATATAATCTATACCTTTATTTACATTAAAATTACGTGCCCAAACTTTTTTTCTGATACTTTTTTAATAAGAAGCTTTATAAATTTGTATAGAGATTACTGTCTGTTAAAAACAACATTAATTAAAGTTAAAACCCTATGTCAAACATAATAAAACAAACAACGTCATTAATATAAAAAAACATTATTTATAACTTTTTTTTTTCAGACAAAGCACCTTCGGAGGCAGTGTTTCGTGGGAATGAATTTTTGTCGTACGATCTTAGTCAAACTGGAGGCGAACCTATTGTTAGTGCTCAAGATTCGGTCACATTTTATTTTAAAACGAGAGCTCCTCATGGATTACTTTTTTACACAGGTAATTTTTTAATATAAAATTTATAAATAATTAAAGAATTAGTTAAGTATTAGTTGAAATTCATATTAATAAACGTATTATTTTTTAAAAAGTGGCATGATTCCACCGACATAGATTGTTATCAAGTAGGTGGTGGAGTAGTGTAACGAGAGATCAATGTAAAATTCAGTTCTTGAGGCGGTTATGATAACGCACACAATGCTCATGATGATCTAGCTGACCAATTATAATACCAATATGTTTTTCAAATATCTGAAGACTAGAATTTTAATTCAATATGTCACATTTGCTGAATACGACATTAGGTCATAGTGTAAGTGTCCAGTCCAATAAACGGTTCATTGCTATGCAAACTAAGAATTAGCCTCGCATTGACGTAGCTAGGGATTTTTCCTAGGGTGGGCCATGGCTCTAGCCATAAATCGGCCGGCCACGGCAACGTGGTCACTGACTATCAGCGCATGCGCAACTTTGTAGGTATCAAGTTTGGATTTCAGTTATCTTATCCTATAGGACATCTAGCTAGGTCTAGCTATATTGTCGACTTAATTTACATATTTTTGGTCAGAACACATACAGGGTGAGTCTAAAATGGCGGATAAGCTCTTCAGTACGTTATAGGAGACGGTTATTTGAACTAAAGATAAATCATAAAAAAATCTATCTGCTATATTTTTGTAGTTATTAAAGAAGAAGTAAATTGAGATTTGGCAACATGGTACGGATGTTAATAATCGATGACAGATAAAAACATAAGTGACATAAGTCATCATAAGGGTAGTTTCAAAACATCGTTGCCACATATTTTTTTTAACAACTTGATACAGAAATTTCGATATTCGAAATTAATTTTACCGGATAATAAGATGTTATAGGAGCATTTGTTTTTGCCTAATAATTAAAAAAATACGTGAATTAGTAGAGGAAATGATAAAAAGTTTTAAAATTTGTCAGAATTTGGAGTTGAGTTCTAAACTTAACTTCTTCATTTCTCAACAAATTAGCGGCTAGGAATTTTTTTTGCATTTTTTCTTTACTTCAATTATTATCCCCTACAACGTACTGAACAGCTTATCCGCCATTTTAGACTCACCCTCTATAAGGTAAAAAAAGAATAGTAATAATAGAATAGGATATCTAACTGAAATCCATATTGAGTACCTAAAGTCTATTTCTTTCATTTCTGCCCAAAATGTGAACAAACCATAGATACCCTTACCTTACATTCAGCAAAATATCTTAACTTTTCACTGTCTGCTGACTAAGTATGATGTTTAATGAACAATATTAATACTGCTTCACTATATAATGCACATTTAAATAAGAAACATAAAATAGAAAGAAACATAAATAATTGATGAATAGATTTGAAAAAATAATACATTCGAGCTAACAAATATTTAGATTCTGTCGACATTATTTCGATATTTTTTTTTAGACGGTTTTCGGTTTTGGTAGGTAAATTGAGGATGAAGTTATTTTAATTTTATGTATGAGGAAGGGTATTTTTCTAGGGTGGGCCCACAGCTTTCTAGGGTGGGCCCGGCCCACCCTGCCCCCCCCCCTAGCTACGCCTATGTTAGCCTGTAAAATACAACTAGTCCGGTTAAATTAGACATAAAAATAGTGGTCACATAATAAAAATTCCCACAGAGCCAATATTGTTGGAGACCTTGGGTATACCATTAGGAATAAAATATTAAAAGTCCCCATCGATCCCATTTGTGCTAAAAAAGTTATTCGGGCTCAAAGGTCAAAATTTCAGGTTTTTGGATTTTTTTCGAAAACGGTAAGTTTTATCAAAAATATACCTCAGACAAAAATTGTAGATCTTAAAATTATCTACAAAAAGGGTCTTAATACTTTTTTTTGAAGAATTACCATTCCGGAGATATCGCGATTCGAAAAGTTGAAAGAGCTACGTTCTACATGACACGCACACATTTCCACAACTGTTGCAATTGCAAAAATGGTTGTAGTGCTAAATGTGACTGTAGAAGAGTAGGGTTACTGTGTTCTCCAGCGTGTACTAATTGCCAAGGCCAGTCTTGCTCAAATGTTCAATTGAATACAACTGAGGAAGAAGATCCATGTGAGTTCGATGAAGAGACAGTTGATTCATCTCCATTTGAACAATTTATAAACATCCATCAAGGAGAAGAGGAAGAAGAAATCGAAAAAGACATGACTGTTGAAGTCCACTTTGAACAGTATGAATCAGATTAAAATATAAAAAGAAATGAGAACTACAGTTAAACTCAATAATCAATATCAAAATCAATAATCATTATGCAGTTAGAAGAGTATTGTCCCTAAAAAATCCGTCATAACAGTCATAACAGGGGAACCACGTTAAAAAAACGCGCCAAGTACACTACCTCACAGGAGGTGCAGAAATGTGTGCACTGTGCGTATCATGTAGAACGTAACTCTCTCAACTTTTCGAATCACGATATGGAATGGTAATTCTTCGAAAAAAAAGTATTAAGACCATTTTTGTAGATGATTTTAAGATCTATAATTTTTTTCTAAGGTATATTTTTGATAAAGCTTACCGTTTTCAAATAAATTCCAAAAAACATGAAATTTTGACCTTTGAGCCCGAATAACTTTTTTAGCACAAATGGGATCGATGAGGACTTTTGATATTTTATTCCTAATGGTATACCCAAGGTATCCACCAATATTTGGCTCTGTGGGAATTTTTGCTATTTAAAATGCCTATTTTGACCGGACTAAACTATGCATATAATTGATTTAAATTGTTACAAATAACCCAAAACACTTTTATGTCATTCAAAATTCGCGCGAAACTACGAAAATACGTTTAATACGAATTGATCCTAATACTGTAAGGAGATGAGAGCCATGGGCCATCTTAAATGGACTGGACTATTATAACAGACCCAATTTTTAAAATAAATATTCTTAAGTACGGTCCTGGTGTTCTCAAGTATTATTTATATCGGTAGAATTGTAATTCAGTTTTGTGGCATAAATAAAACTACTCGGCTTAGTATAACCAATGTCTTAAAAGTAATACCTCGTATACAGTATTACAAGCGGTTTTTAGGCTCTAAGCTTCTGAGACGAGGGGATAAGATAGCGCATAAGATTTAATTCAGTTTAAAACCACTCTGATTAATAGGCAAAAGAGGTCTAAGCTTAAACACTAAAAATTTTCTTTGGCTATCCGAGCCGTACACTCATTTAAAATTTTAGCTGTCAAGCTCTTATAATTTGGAACGTGAAAGTCGTTCGTAAATGGTCGAACAAGTTTATAAACCTAAATTTTGCTGGATTGGCTGGTTGGCTATACTACTCGGACTGTGGTAGTGGTAGCAGCTTTTGCACAGAATTTAAAAAAATATGGGTCGATCAATTTAACCACTTGACAAGGAATGACACTACTTTAATTTTGAATCCTATTAGCGCAGTCAAAAAGATTTACATAATTGTTCTCTCTTGTAATAACCAACTAATATAAGCTAACTAATTCTACTTGCTCGTATTTCACTTTCGTTATAGTTTGTACCATGGATAAGCATCCATTTTTTGTGCAGATGTGGTTAAAAGCACTTGCACAAATTGAGCAATTCAATCACTGGATAAATTATCCCACAAAATGTTTTTGCGAACGAACTGTATAAATACCATTTCGATAGATTCCGTTTTTCAAACTTTCCCAAATAACAGAGTTATACGTATAAGAACCTATAAATAATTCACTCGACCTCTATGATAATATCGGGTTCGGCCTACTCTGTCCTATTTAATAAAATAGACCTTATAAAACGAACTCACAAAACCGACGTAATTTACTGTTCCGCTTGATACTTTATTTCTAATTTTGCGTAATACAAATCCGATGCGGTACAAGTGGACGTAAAAAATATTTGAGAGTTTATTCCAAAAAGCACAATTATGAGAAATTGCCGCCTTAATTTTATTACGCCTTCACGTTAATACTAAACAACTGAACCTGTATATTATAAGGGATGTGTCGATAATTGGATTTAATTTGAAGGTTGATTGATTAAATGTGATGGTTTTGGGTAAACATTCGCTTGTCATTTGCCACTCTTTATTCCCTTAGTTCTATACGAGTAAGTTTATCACTCTCACTAGGCATTGCGATGAGGTTATCTCGTTATCTGACTGCGGAGATTAACATCCTTAACACATTTTACGCATTCAAGGGTAGTTTCTAAGGCCTATCTATTGTAAAAGTATCTCATTAAGTGGTTATGACGTTATGACCTATAGATTTACTGCGGATGCTTTAAGTAGATAATTAAGTCCTTGAAAATTTACACTTTTCCTGTTTTTTTCTAACACAAAAAGGTGTTGCAAATTTTTGTTTCAGAGATTTAAAAACGGTAAATCACGCATCACGCTGCGGTCGAACTGATATCTAATTTAAAATTTATCTGAGAAAAACAGACTAGTAGTGGGTACCTTCTAGCGAAATGCTTCAAAGATGCAATTTAAATTTAATTTTATCTAAATTTTTAGTGAAGTACTTAAAATGCCCGAGGGATGAAAATTTTTTAGGAAAAAGTGTCAGAAAATTGATGTGTATTGTATCCCTAAACATATGAATACGTTTGGAGCACTCAAAATCCTCCTAGGTATTTTCTTATATCGGCTTAAAATTGTCACACTCGCTAGAATGTATGTGCAAATGTATGTTGCCAGAAATAATGGCAAAAGAACAACCCTTAGTTACCGTAACATCGCACAAATTTCTTCAGGATAATATTATGTACCTACTCGACGTAATTTTAATTCAGTTCCTTCGATAATATTATGAACGGTATAAATTATATCAGCTTTAATAAATTTATTGATTTATTATCACACAATAATTTCACATTTTCGTACATAATTGACATCAAAGCAACTCCCTTTTCAATATTTTAAAGCTTATTAAAAATATTTTGTATCTCTCCGGAACTGGTGATCAATTTAAATTATTAACTTCTCTTTT
The DNA here is from genome assembly GCA_950108345.1 of Malthinus flaveolus. Lineage (NCBI taxonomy): Eukaryota > Metazoa > Arthropoda > Insecta > Coleoptera > Cantharidae > Malthinus > Malthinus flaveolus. The sequence continues at coordinate 68,349,994 of OX467285.1, forward strand.
TTTCCCTTTTTAAATTCAATAAATAAATAAATTTAAAAGAAATTACGAAAAGAAAATTTTTTCTAAAGTTTAAACTTTTCTTTCAGGCAATGTGATCGATATATTTGTATAAAATTTAGGCGTTAAATTGATTTTCAAATAAGAAAGTGACATATTCTATATAATCTGTAAGAATATCTAACGAGATTTTTCGTCTGTTGCAATTTTACCGATTTTCAAAATGCCAATAACAGACACGAAGTTTATAAAGTTGTACTTAAAACAAAATAATATCAACATGAACTTCAACATCGCCCTTATTTAAAATACAATTTTTGATATAAAACTCAAATGCAGGTAAACACAAAATTACGCTGTACAATACTCGTCAAAAAATAATGAGTTTGAAATCAAAAGAAACGAGAGGACAACGAATTAATTAAAACGTAAAAATTAAAAAATAAGTTAGATATTATGTAAAAGCGTCCGAGTTTTTTATTTAGTTAATTACTCCGAGTTCGAGCTATTAGATTAATTAAAAATTCTTTTTTTCGAAAGGTGATGGAACGGATTATCTCAACGTCGCAATTAAAGAAGGCTGTTTAATTCTCACAATGGGATTAGCGAATGGAAAACAAGAAATGCAAATAAAGCCCAACAAAGTTCGTTTCGACGATAATCAATGGCACAAAGTCAGCATACATCGAAGAATACAGGAGGTGAGTGAAAATTTTAATAATTGAAAATAATGAAAAATAAACAAAAAATAGAAATACTGTAGATACTCACATTAATTCAAATTGTAAAAGTGACACTATACACAAGGTGTCTCGAAAGGAATCTACCCAACTTTAGGAGTGCATTCTCTAGGTAGGTCATTTTAAGTAAAAATAGTTACACCAACATAGGCCCGATTCGGAAAAGTTAGCGCGTTATGGTTTGTTGCAGACGGAATTCTGGATCTGGATCTGGATTATGTAGAGAGGGAGAGTAAGCTCCCTGCACTTAGGCTACTTAATCGAGCCCATTGTACTACCTTCAAGCGGCCTCCCCGTGCTCATCAGATCTCGAGCCATCCTACTTGTAGGATAAACTCCAGGATTCTGGCAGGAGGGGTGGCCGTGTCGAGCCAGAAGTCACCCCACGGAATACTTTTTAATCAACAAAAATTAACATTAAAGGAATAATAACAGTTGCATAAAATGCTCAAAGTAACAACCGATAGCTTCACTACATCACCTTCGGGCACGATTAAGTATGGAATGTGTCGTATTCTGCAGTATTTGAGAATTAAACCGAATTGCATCTGCAGCATTAAAAGTTTTCCGAATTATTGCGTCGCGGATATTAACCTTCTCTGCCCACACAAGCTCTTTCATGTGTCTCCAAAGATAATAATCCAGTGGGGTTAGGTCTGAGAATTGTTCTCCCCATAACTAGCTAACCTTTCCGAATCGAACCTATGCTGATATAATCTTTTTTGCTTCAAATTAACCAAGGAATACGCCCCTGCAGTTTGTCAGATTACGCTCGGGACACCCTGTATATTTGTGTATATGTCTAGCATTGCAAGTATGCTCATTTCATCAAAAGAGACAGACAAAGATTGTTAAAACATGTTCATAGAACATTTTATTAAGAAACTAATGTCAACTGAGCTTAAAGAATATGTTTGTTCAAAATGACCAATGTCTGAAGCGATGGACTGGACTGTCTTACTCCTGCAAACACTCTGAAGCATTGCGTTTGTTTCGTTTCTTTTGATTAGATGATCGTGGCTACAACAGTACATCTACAATCTTTAAACATTGATTACTGGGGCTTGAATGTTGAAATGTGTCATATTAATCAGTTTTGTTACGTTACCCGGATTTTATACGCCCTAACCTACGTAGTATCACCCACCCTGTATCATTTTTTAAGTAAATTGTTGTTTTCAATTTTCTTTGTATGATAGGTAAAAGTCTTTTACGTTTATTTTATTTGTCCAATTGTCTGGGTTGTTTTTGATGTGGATCATAATTTCGTAAACATATGCCTATCTCTCTGGTACATAATGCGTTGTTATTTAATATTTTATAAATATATTTTGGTTATGACTTTTTATCATTTTATAAAAGCCGTGTGGGTAGTACGACTATGATAATATAAAAAGGTTATACGAGCTTACGTTTTATTTAAACAACCCAAATTGCTTGTTCCTAATTAAAAAACACGTTTTAAATACCTAATAATATTAATAATTGGTAGCCATTCATATATGCTATGGTAACACAAGACAATATCATAAGGACTTTGCAGGAAATTGTCGTGGGTGGTTAATTTCCTAATACACACGAAATTTCTACTTTCATTTCTTTAGGGATTTGAACTCCTATAACATTGTTTAACAAAGATTTAACTAAATGTCGATATAACAGTAAAATATTATGTCGCTTGTCCTAATTTTCGAATGTAAAATTTGATACTATTTTTAGACATTTTTGCCATTTCTCTAGCTTTGCCGTTTTCTTTTAAGTCTCGCATTTCTCTTTGTAGCTATAATTTGCTACAATTCTACCCAATCCTGTGCTATAATTTAGCTCAGCTCTACGAACTTTTTACTTTATTAATCGCCACAATACAGAGTAGTACAAACATCAACATAGAGGGAATGGCACTAAACTACAAATAATATCTTAGTAAATACCACATTGAATAGTATAGAATTTCCATTGAACGAAATTACTTGTTACGACACACCTTAAACAATTAAATTTGCAGATTAATTAAATGATTATTAATTAAACTTTTTATTTAATTTAAAAGTGTAACTTAAATCAAGATTAAGTCCACTTTAAAAAGTTTTCTAGACGTTAAACACACAGATTAAACAATATTAATTAGTGTTTTTCACGTAAAACTAAATACAAACACGAAGAAATCGCAATTAAGATCTAAAATATTAAAACATTACTCTAATAAAATTAGTAACCTAAACTTTCAAAAGTGGTTTTAATTGTTAAGAGTTCGAAATTTCGAGATGCGCTAAATTGAACTTAAGTATTAAAATAATTTTAAAATGCTCGTTGCAACTTTTAGAATCAATATTTAGTGGGAATTTAATACGTACTCATTTCACTATACAATAGCGCAGCATTTAATTTCTAGTTATTAATCCACGTATTTTCATAGTCAATTACTTGATTTTCAAACTCGAATTTGCTAAGCTGGAGTAGTTACGCGGATATGCATACTATCATTTAACGAATTACTGTTATAAAACAAACAATACCACTGCAAACTTCACATAAACGTTTGCACTCTTTTTTAACAAAAAGCAGAACCACAACTTCAAATCCATTTTTTTATTAGTTTATTTGGTGAAAATAAATTGCTAGTTACAATACCGGCAAACATCTAAATATTGATAGCCTTGCAGAGCTGTAATAGTAAAGGGTCTTTCAACAAGAACGGGTCGATGTTGAAATTGAATAAAACAAGCTGTGTGTGAGATATTAACGTAATTATTGTTTTAATTCAAAGGCCCATTTATGCCATTAGGTACGGAATATGACATCGTTCAAATGTCCGCCGCGGCTTCGAACGGTGGCACGGATCCGAGAGGTCCAATTTAAATGACTCTGCTGTATAGATCCGGCTGAATCTGAGCGATGGACTGCGTTTTGTTGACTTTCAGGGCATCAGTCGATTTTGTCTTATTGGCATAGACCTGAGACTTCAGAAAACCCCACAAGAAAAAGTCTAGTGGAGTCAAATCGCACGATCTTGGTGGCCAATTCACGTCACCTTTGCGAGAGATAACCTTACCCTCAAATCGTTCATGCAGAATGTCCATCGTGTCGTTCGCTGTGTGGCACGTAGCGCCGTCTTGCTGGAACCACATGTCGTCCACGTCCATATTGTTCAATTCAAGCCAAAAGAAATTGTTAATCATTGATCTGTAACGCTCGCCGTTGACGGTGATAGCCTCGTCAACATCGTTTTCGAAGAAGTACGGACCAATGACGCCGCCGGACCAAAATCCGCACCAAACAGTAACTTTTTGTGAGTGCATTGCTACCTGGTGAACCTCATGTGGATTGTGGTCGTCCCATATAACGGCAATTTTGCGTATTAACAAAACCATTCATCCAAAAATGCGCCTCGTCGCTAAAGATTATTTTTTGGCCAAAATCGGGGTCTTCTTCCAAACGTTCCGAAGCCCAGTCAGCAAACAAACGGCGTTGTCTATGGTCATTAACTTTGAGCTCATGGGTCATTTGGATCTTGTACAGGTGCAGACTCAAGTCCCGACGCAAAATTCTCCAAGTGAAGTCTGTGAAAGGCCGAGTTCTTGTGCACGGCGAGTAATTGACTGCCTCGGAGTCGCCTGCACACTCTCACGGACAGCGGCGATGTTCTCGGCCGATCTGGCGTTTCTTAGACGTAAGGGTGTTGGTTGATTGTTTACCGAACCGATCGTCTTAAATTTGGCCATCAAACGTTGGAGAGTCGACTTCGAAGGGTCACCGCGTCTGTCGCAATGCGCGTAACGTTTGCACTAACGAACACTGATTTTGATAATAAAGTTTTATCATTTGGACATGCTGCTCAATCGTGTAACTTGCCTTGATGATTTGGCATCGGTGACTGAATAAGAAACAACAGATTTGACAGATGCCGCCAAAACAACGCGGCCGCCACAAACTGTCAACATCGACCCGCTCTATTTGAAAGACCCTTTATAATAATTAATAATATTTTTCCCTAATCACTATGTATAGTCATAATTTGATTTTAAAATACAACAAAGAGTTTACGTTTACTAAAAAGTGGCAAATTGTTCCAGTTTTACATAAATTATCACTAAATAAAATCTATATGAAAAATGATAGTGCGCAGCGCATTTTTTCAATAAAAAATATTTTCTTTGTCGAAAAAACATTAAATTCGATAAAAAGAAACTTACCTCTGATTTCGTAATAAACGGTTGGGCGAGTAAAATCAACTTTTCCCTTTGATACGATCATGAACTTATTTTAATTCAATTTTTAAACAAAAAACGTAATGCCCAGTTTAAAAGGTGGATGATCTTATAATAGACTTCGAAAACTAATTTTCTAAAAATACCCAACAAAAAGGGCATGTAAAAGTCTCCAGAGCCATATTCGCCTGACTTGAAACCCTACAATTCGTTGGCCTCGTAATGATTTTTTACCACAACACTTTGTTTAATTATACACCTTTCATTAATTAAAAACCGATGTTTGCTCTTAATAAAGAGGCTTTTATTTACTGACCGTAATAATTTAATTCAATCGATGAGTAAGGTTTATATTATTCTAATCAACGTACTACCTATATTAACCAAGCGTATAACAAATTGCAAATTAGTGAAAAAGTTTCAACCCAACAAATAGAACTTGAGCATCCGACAAATTATTAATTTGAATTTCCTATTGCCTCATTTTTTATTCCTTAGCTCAACTATTTAATCAATACAAGCATTACTTAATTCAAATTCCTTTCAAGTTTTCTTTTTCGTTTCTTACAAGTTTCATCAAAAGACTTCAAATGTGTGGAGTCTAGAAGATGCATTCTCTCCTATCCACCATGCAAATCATTTCAAATATTTCTTTTCGTTTATGCACACTCTTTTAATCTTGTTAATATTATTTATTTTACATCCAACAAAATGTATTAGAAAATTTCTCTCCAGGTACGAGGGTTCGTTTTTAAATTATAAATGACGCAAAAGATACAAATGATTTATTATAGCCAAAGAAGATCTGTACATTTTTAGTATAGGGTCGCCAGTTTTTTTATTCCATTGACCATTGTCACAAAGTCTACCGGGGTCTCGAACCACTTTTCAGTTAATCTTACGGAAATTCGTCTTGACATTTGTAAAAAAATGTTCGTAAAATTTACCAGAGAAATAATTGTCGCAACATCGCAGTCTCGATCTCGCGTATATTATCCACTAACCATGGACTTATATAAACGACTCGTACTGCAGCGGTTTGAAAATACCCTACCGAAGAACACAATTAATGGTTTCAGACACTGAGGGAGGACTTGGTGACAATATAATAAAGAAACTCGAGCAGTTGTCTATCTAGAAAAATAGCACGAGTATATCACTTTTGCGATTCTTAATAATAAGCGGAATCTTATACTTTTGAAACGCGCCTCGTATTACACAAAGTAATTGGATCTTATTATTTTTAAATCGTAAGTAAATGCAAAAGTACCACAAAAGAAGAATATAAAAGAAAATAAAGAAAATTAATGTGACATATTTTGTCGAGTCAAAAAGTTGAAATAAATTGTTTCGATGCAAATCAGAAAGGTGGAAAATTATTTGAACAATTTGCTAAAAGATTTAAATGAAATAAAGAATAAAATGAAAAGAAACATATACTTAGTGAGATGCTTGGATATGGTATTCCTGTTGAAAATCTGATATTACATATTACTAAAGAATTTTGGTACCTATTTCAAGTATTTATCAGTATTCCACAGTATCCTTGTTGAGAAAATACTTAGGAGAACTAACATTCTATAGAATATAAAACTTGTCTACTGGAATTTGATGTAGTCGTACTTCATTCCCTTCAACAACAACTACCTCAATAAAGAATTCTTTACGATTGTTACCTCATTTTTCATAATCCAAAACTATTAAAAAACGACTGATGTGGCCATAACAGGTAATCTCCCTGATTTCAAAAAACTAAAATTATACCGGGCGTTTCTATTTGAAATTAGAAGCTAATCTCTTTCCCTGTTAAACCGGAAGTCAAAATATTAAATGTTTAGTATTACTAGATACTAATTTTACAATCTTCTAAGCCACCTAAAATATACAAGGTGTTGTATTTAAAATAGGAAATCTAACCCCATTTCCGATTAAACCGGAAGTAAAAATTTACCATCTTTGGTATCGTTAGACAGCTAATCTTACGATTATTTAAAATAATATAAGAGGGTGTTTTCAAAAATTTCTTTTGCTTAGTTAATTTCAGGTTTCACCGGAATCGTTTTTTAAACCAAAATTGTAACAGATAATAAAAATTTATGGACAAAATTAGTATACCAACTTGCAATTACAAAAGAAATTGTAAACCTTTGAAATTTTGACCTTCCAAAAATTCATAGCTCCGGATCTGGTTATAGTAAATTAACCACACAACGTTGTTTAATTAAGAACTTGGATATTTACCACATTTATATCAAAATATAGACTGAATGGTGAGAGCCGATTTTTGAGAAAACCCGTTTTTAAATTTTAAATTTATGTCAACTTTGGCCCTTTAGGCAATTGTGAAATTATTTTTAAAACCGACTATTTTGTATACATATTTCTGTTTTTATATTTTTATAATAATTATATCCAAAGTTATAATAAAAAATACTAGAAAATTGGCTGATCGTTAGACTGGCTGCCATTTTGAATTTAAAAATTTGAAACGGTATTTTTTTAATTAGGGTGGTTGTGTACTAACTTGTAGCCGAGTATAATTACTGTGGGTCAAGGCTTACTAAACACTATTCACTAAAAGTGCGTAGTTTTCGAGTTAGTGGTAAACAAAAAAAACAGTGTTTTGTCAATTTTTGGATAATTTTAACGCACGCTTACGCCTAAATCGTTTACCTGAAGAACAGAACTTAAGAGATATAATTTGTAGGAAATTAAATGTACTTTATTTATATACAGAAATACCACTTACTAAAAGTGCGTAGTTTTCGAGTTATAAACGATAAACAAAAAAAATAGTTTTTTTTTAAATTTTTGTAAAATGCTAAAGCACTCTAGCGCCTAAGTCGTTCTTCTGAGAAAAAAAACTCTCGGATGTGTTGTGTAGAAAATTTGATTTACCTTAATTTTACGTAGAAGCCCTTTCCTCGAAAAGAGTGCAGTTTTGAAATTATAAGCGAAAAACTGAGAAAAGAGGAAAACCCCACTCTTCTCGAGCCACCCCCAAGTTAATGCTGCCACTTTTAAGAGGCAGGCGGTCGGTTTTAATACTCATCTGCAACGTTCTGTCAGCCTACATCGGTCAAAATTAATAATTTTGTATTTTTATATTTCACCATTCTCTCAACTGTTTGTTTTACGAAAAAAGTGTAAAGAGATATAATTTGTTGGAAATTGAATGTGTAACGATGTGGATTTTGGGATGGTTCGGAGTAATTATGAATCCTGAGATTCTGGCTCCGAACTATCAAAATCAGCACCGTTTATACGCTATCTCTGGGGTAGTCCGATAGTCACTGAGATTTTCCTTGTTGTTAAATTCAGTAAATATTCTCCTCCTTTTTGATTTCTAAATTTTTGTCCCTTTCGTCATTTTTTTTCCTTGTTTCAATTTAAATTTAAACAACTTCCACCGTGTTTTAGATATTGTCCCAAGTGCAAACGTCGATATGAGATTTATTCGCGACCTTACTTTCAGTTTACGTTCAAAATTTTTAATTTGTTTTTTGAATTTTCTAGTCAGCCCTTGTAATTTTTTTGCTTCAGCACTCCCTGTTAATTTTTTAGTCATTAGTCTTCAATCTTTTGTCATTTATTTAATTATTCTCCGCTCTTAATTATTGCTCCTTAATTTTAAAATTTATATTCACGTGGTCCCCATTTAAGAGCGCTTCTCGTCCCAATATTAGTTTTCCCTAATTTTGACCTCCCTAGGAATTTTCCCTTGCATCTCTATTTAGATAACTTCGAAATCCCCACTGGTACCGCCACCACGGGGTTCGCTCTGATTGGTGCGCGTGTACAGTGGTGGTGAAGTTATAAATAGAGGTGCGAGATTCTGGAGAAGGGAGTTCCGTATTAACTGGTCAGGCTCTCGCGTCCCTTGTGTCACGAAATTTTCAATTAATTTTTCTTACCCCTCAGTGACGTCCCTTCCCTTCCAATCACTTGTGGTAGTTTTCCGCAGTGGTTCTTATTGAGCCGTTGTGGAATCCAAGCTATCGCACTTGTTTGTTTAAGTCTTTCGTGGTAGCATTTCGCAGTGGTTTTTTTTAGCCGCTGTGGAATCTAAACTTCCGCGTTAGATCTTTGGCAGAAAATTTGTGGTAGCGTTTCGCAGTGGTTTCTAGTGAGCCGCTGTGGAATCCAAGCTTCCGCAGTTTCTGCTAGCCCGTGATCAGTCTGCCCAATCCTTGAAAACATTTTTTTGTTTGGAAAGTTTTTTTTTTCTTTTCCAGAAGATTTTTTTACTAATATCGTGTAGATGATTTTTTTAATAATAAACAATTTTTTTTTCCTTTATTTAATTTATTTTGAATCCGGTCCGTCTTCGACTTGAGCTAAGTCGCTGGCAGAATAACCCACCGACAAAGTTTGGGGTTACAAATGTACCTTAATTTTGTAGAGAAACACTTTTCTTTAAAAGTGCGAACTTCTCGAATTATTAACGATTAAAAAATTGTTTGATCAACTTTGGAAGTTTTTTCAACTTTAACGCAGGCTAGCGCCTACATCGTTCATCTGAGGAAAAATACTTAAAAAATATAATTTGTAGAAAATTAGATGCAAATTTTATGCAGATGAGCTTTTGTCATAAAGTGCGTAGTTTTTGAGTTACAAGCAAAGCTCCAAGAAAAGAACCAAAGTCCAATCTTCTGGAGCCTCTCTTACACAACATGCAAACCCCACAGTTAATGTAACATCCACCATCCACACACACACAGACAGACTTTTTCTAAGAGTTTTATTTTTTTACTGTTTGGCATTCAGGAGGGCCCGATGCTCCGAATGTCGATCACTTGAATCGAATTGGTCAATTAAAATATAGACACAAATTCTTTCTTACCGGCTTCTAATCACAATAGGTCAAAATCGTTATTTAACTGCAACCTACAGATTGATTTAATTGGTTCTATCTCGCGGATACAATGTTCGGTGCTTACTTTAATTTACTTAGTAGCTACTCCTCGGTTGAAGATGCCCAATAAGGAAGAAATGGCTATACTACCGGGGATGCTACTACTTGGGTAAATCAAAAATCTTTTTTTTTTTAAATATCGTAATACTTTTAACCAAAAAATGAGCTTGTATAACAAAAAAAAAGGTGCTAAACAAATTTAATAGATTTTTACTGTTTCATATACTTAACAATAATTAAAGAAAATAACAATAATTTGTACATTCGAATCACTCGTAGACTGTATTTAAAATTTAATGTTTAAATTTTTACCATTCCTTTATGGGTATCAATTATATTAATATTTTGATTCTCTTTTAACTCATTTCAATTAATTCTTTTATTTAAAAAGAAGTATTTACCTAAAAAGTTTAAAAGTTAACGCAATTTAGTTCAATAACAACCCCATGCTAGATATGTAGCAAGGCTTTTAACCAAGACGGATTGAGTGTAAGACAACAAGGATATAAAAAAAGTGAAAATGTGTTAATTGACAGTAGAATTGAGATAAATTTTGACAATTTTTTCACGTCGCTTTTCGTATATAAACATTTTTCTTTTGTTTCAGATATCGGCCATAACGAGTTTTTGTAGGGTAAGTTAACATTTTGTTTAAGCAATATTTTTGTCTTTCATTTTTGAAAGCTATTAAATATGCACGTTATCTAGGAAAAAGTTAAACAAAGCAAAGATTACGCTTATAAAGAGTAATGGAGTTCACAACCCATTAGGGAAATTACATATTTTGCAAACCGCTTTGATGCCTACCTACACCTGATACAAGAACGTATTTTAATCCCTATTCTCTCTTCTACTTAAATATTTTAGTTTGATTTTTAAATTACATTTAATTAGCGTTTTTCCGCTTCTTTAAAAATACAAATTTGCTAAAATTTGTGTAATAAATTAAAATGAAAAGTTGACAAAAAAGTTAAAAATTTTCTAAAGCTGACAAGTAGAAATTGTGACAAGATAAAAAATGATCTCGATGAATGAGTAAACACTATAAAAGAGGTATATTTATACGAACTGCTATCATAAAGGGCTTTGCCAAATCAATTATCGCTACAAATTGTTTCCTTTGTGACCATTTAATTATTGTACATTGTAAACTTTTATTTAAAATAATATAAAATGTTTTTCTGCTGGAAAATATTATAAATTGTGTTATTTTTAATTTTCTACAAAAAATCTAATATTTAAGCCAGTCGAACACGTTCTAAAGAGCCTTTGCGGAAATAATTGGGAGCGACTTGGAATAAATTTCCTTGTCTTTACATGGACCTCTAAAATTGCTCTAATTTTTCGCTGTTCGCTGGCCCATATTAGAAAAATCCCGCAAAAAAACATGAATTTCATTTTAGATATATTTGCCGGTGCCCAATGAGTAAGTAGCATTGAAGAAAAAAATTCTTCGATGAAGCTCAGAAGTTATCGTCTAGAAATGGCTACTTCCTAAAACTTTTTTTTTCTCATAATGGTTTCATTTAGAATCAATAACTATTTAAATTGAGCCTTACATTTTGGGTTAAAAAAGCCCCAAGAACATTCTTTCGAGTTGCTGAAAAAACGTAGAGTGTCTGGCAACCCTGATAGAGCAATAGGCACTGTAAACTCAAACCCAGAGTTTAGCTTCGGAGTAAGAATATTATTGCTCGCACTTTGCAATGAAATTGGGTGACTTTAGATTATTTATTTATTTATTCTAAGTGCATTGTGTCAGTCTCGCACAAACATCTAATTTCTAAAGTGAAAATGGATTAATTCCATTTTGTTTCGTACAAAATTAATTTGAAACAAGTCGACAAGTCATAAATTGAACGAAAGAAATAAAGAATAAAGCTCACTCTTATAATTGTAAAACAAAATAAAAATACTATTTTTTGTATTAGGCAAATGCTACACTTTAAATTATTTTAAAGGTTGGTCTACAAGCTTTTCATTATTATCTGTTTTGGATAATCCTACTATAACTCCTACCCATTACGGCAATAAGCCTCCAACGTTAAAAGTTTACTTTGGCCTTTATACAATAACAAATACGTGAAGACTTACAAGTTACAACCCTGCAAGATATTTACTTTTACGGAGGTTTCAGTTCCACAAATCTTAAGCAAATTAAGTAACTGCTACAACTACATTATATATTTATGCTTACTTAAGAATTTAGTAAAAACAATCGTTAACTTACTAATCAAAATTATTTGCATATCTAGAAAACTCTAATCGACATCTATAATAAACTAAGTTTGTGAGAGTTTTGTGACTGTTGTGCATTTTAGGATGTTAGTAAAGTTGTTTCAAATTGCTAAAGTTGTTGTGATAACAAACTGAAAACTTTGAACTGAAATTGGAAAAAATATATATTTAGTCAAAATAATCCATTTCTTGTAAGTACGTAAATACCTAAAACGCAAAATATTTGATTGTTAATAAACGAAAAATGCAGCTAAACGACTTTCTAGGTAAAATTTTTGAAAATAATATCAATCTACAGAAATACAGGGTGCTTTCTAAGTTACGAACGAAAATAAAATACAAGTAGAGGGGATCAAGTTAAGGTTTTTTAAATAAACGCTAGTCCAAATCCCAATAACGAGAAAGTTTCAGCAGTTTTAAGTTTTTATAAACCATTGACAAATTTATTAGGGTAATAACCTAATAACCTATGTTTTGAATTCAAATTTGGAATAATTGAGAGTTAATTTAACAATGTTTAGCCAAAAATTTAATAACATTTTAATATCAAAGAAGTTATGGCTATTATAACTCTTATAATAGTCAATTTTGGTATTCATTGATTGATAGCCGCTGATTTATTTCGTTTAGTCATACGTGTAATAGTTCAGTCGAATTTATTAAAATTAGACAGAGAAAAAATCCAAGAGTTTTGAAAATTGGTATCGTAGTTCGTTGAAACCTGCAGTACAGCATACTAAAAGTCCTGGGGAATGGGACGAGCGGAGAGAGGGGGAGCTGTTTAAGGGTCTATTACATTTACAATACACTCTCGATTCTCGATACGATAAAATATTCTTACACAGAAATTGATGAGTGTATTAAGACTTTTACGGTCGGCGTCATTAGAGGTAGAAGTTCTAGGGCTAATGGGCCGTGGTCGAAAGGTTATATTTGCGAATCCTGACGTTTCGCCCACTACTGTGGTAGGCATTTTCAAAGGGCGCTTGAATCCTGTGCGGTAGCGGTCGTAGTATGCGTACCGGTAGTTCAGAAATTTACCATAGGTGTGGGCAAAACGTCAGGATTCACAAATAGAACCTTTCGACCACGGCTCATTAGTCCTAGAATCTCTACCTCTAATTGATGAGGGTATTATTCACACTATCGTTCCCGCTTCGATCTCGATACGGTATCGCTCTGATACCGATACATCCATATTGTATTGGAACGAGCAGCGAGAGTACTGGAAGAACAAACACGTGTCCACTCCGTTAGTAAATTATGTTTTTTATCTAAAATAATCACAATTACAACTAATTCTTCTGTTGAGAAATTAAAAGACATCACGCGTGTTTGTGACAAAAAAATGACTGAAGCAGGAAACAAAAAATGTGAATTGAATAGTATCGATCCGAGAGTGTATATTATCAAGAGCGACACTATTGTGTGGATATTGGTATCGGACCGAGATTGTATCGAGAGCAAATCGAGATTGACGCGATAGTATGCCATGAGAAGATTTTATCGTATCGAGAGCGTATCGACATCGTATCGAGAACGTATCGTTAATGTGGATCTACCCTAACTGTGATTTTTCCTCGTTTTTTGCAAATAGCTCGTTCCCTATATATCGTACGTTGATGAAGGTTATTACAAAAGTTAAAGAAAACATTATTAGCTACAAGATTGGTTATATGAATTTTTTCATAAGTTTAATGCTTTTTAGATATAGCGCGGAGAAGATGTTACAGTGAATTCGTTTGCTCTATAAACTGCGGAGTAAAACGCGTAAGTTTCATTGGAAGGAATCGGCCACCAAAGTAAACTCATGGATAATTCGGCACTGCATGGGGTAGAATAAAGATGTGATTAAAGATTTCTAAAAACAAAAGTCGCGTTAGGTTTCGTCTTCACTTATTGGGAAGAAATTTAAAAATAATTTTGTTCCAAATTGTGATATCATTGAGCACCCTATTTAACTTTAGAGGCTTTTCACAACTTGGAGGTACGATAAAGATTTAAAAATTGAAAAATAGAAGAGAAAATTGTCTACTTTAACGTCAGAAATAGGTTGCAAAGCGTCACGTGACTTAAAACGTCATTACCAAAATAATGGGAGCGGGTGTAGTTAAAAGAAAATGGGGAAATAAACAGTTGCTTCCACAAAGTTTTCTCAGAATAGACCAGTATGGTTTGAATGCTACTGTTGGCGTTTAGCGCATATATCTCGGAAACAACGGGACGGGAGTAAGCCTTTATCGGGTGTAAACCACTAAAGATGAACATAGGCTAAGATTATTTTGAATATTTTTGCTAATTGTTTCTCACCAGTTCCTCCCAACTTACTCTCAAATTACCGATTTTAAAGAGAAAATTGCCGCAAATTTATACAAATCTCTGAACTTAGTTTTGCATTTCCGCAAAACCGGTGCTTACTTAAACACTTCCGATAAAAATAAAAGCTTAATCTATTCATTATTTAATTTTTTATAACTAAACCCTTAATTTGTTTTTTTATTAAGAGTTACATCCAATAAATAAGCATTTAAATTCATAACATTTATTTTATTCAACGTATTTTTGGTGGCTTGCACTCGGTATAGAAAATTTAGTTTTAAGCCTGTACGTTACATTTTTTACAATTTAAAATGTTCTTCGATTAAGATCTCTTCTAAAGAAGAGACATGTGAAAACCCTATAGAATGCCATTTTTAATAACAAACTCAATAACTTTGAAATCGTCTTACTTGGAAGGTTTTAGAAGATGTTTAAAGTAATTTTTAATGGAAAATATATTTTACATATTATATTAAAATGTAAAAATAAGTAAATGGAACACTTTCATCAAAAAGCTTTACATAAGCTCGATTTAAATACATTTATGAAATATTAAGAAATAAACTAAGCATATAAATTTTTAATTGGCAACTTTCGTATTATTATATCTACCCACGTTTCGACATTATGCAGACTTATATTTTTGGATACTTAGGTTCCCTACCTTATACAAATCTTTAATATTTAACTTTATATTACACACGAAATATTATCTAAATTAATTCACTCGAGCTTGTTGTAACTTTAAAGCTTCACTTTACTAATAGGATTGTTAACTTAAGAGTTGCTTTTAAATGAAAAACAAATTTTACTTAAGCTTTTTTTTATGTTCTTTATGTACACTGTAATTTGGTATTTCTTTTTTAATTTGGCGTATTTCACTCGACAGCTTTTTAAAAATTTTAATCAGCTTACCTACCTTTAAATTAATAAGGGGCGGATAACAAGTTTTAAATATATTTGGATTTTTTGTAATATACAGAGTGTGTGTAAAAATACCTTTCAAAGCTTTAGGGTAAACTTGTGGGACGATATTAGACCGATATGATCCAATTTATCTAGTATACGCAAAAGTGGACCATTACAAAGTTACAGCTCTTCAAAGTTTGCGCTTTACAAAAGTATTTATTTTATATCCGAAGAACCCATTTTAGATAGGAGTTTAACTTGGGGGACATATTTTTCTCTTATGGAGAGCTATCATTCTACAAAGCTTAGGGGGAAAAGACACTGGAAATAGACCATTCACTGCATCGTTAATATTTACAGTTGAATATCTTTTAAATCTGTCGATGAATTGTAAAATTGACTGCAAAGATTAAGAGAAATTTAACCCTTAGATGCAGACATGGAGTTTAGTTACGTTAGAACAGACATGGAGTCAAAGTGAGTCCGTGGCAATTTAATGTGTTTCTTACACTTACAACTAAAAATATTTTACTTTTTACGGTTTGTCGATAAAGACTGAACCAGGAGAGAGAATCAGGGGTATTCTGTATCATAAACTTTGACGATAGCGATTAACCATTATGTTAAAATAAAGATTTCGGGTAAAATGGTATTCTCTATTATTTTTAAAAACCCTTATGTTAACGTAACCATGCAAACAAATATTTACGTCGGCCTTTAACGGGTGAAAATAAAATGCGCTGAAAATTTGATTTTAAGGATAGTGGTCGAGTGTTTTGAGTCAAAATTATAGACCGGGAGATAGTGACAGATTTTTGGCCACGATTTTATGCAGTATGCCTTTCAGAGGACAATATTATACGTATATCCTCATGATAATAATGCGGGAATCAAATAATCGTCCTGGGTTCTTCATGTTAAAAAATGATTATTCTTTCGCCCCAAAAGATAAACATTACTTAGGCATGCGCAATCGGTATGCCATCTTGGCGTAGACACTTTTATAACAAGAACTTGTATATAGTTATCAGTGGCAGCCTGTTTAAAAACGCGGAAGTCCTTCTTATTCAAATACAAATTCAAGTGACTGTGCCAGGATTTTGGGCCCACCCTAACGATATACCAGAGGTTTTCCAAGAAATTTTTATTTTAAATTTCATTATCAAGTTCATGGCAGCCTGATTAAAATCGTACTAAAACCATTTTTTAACGCGAAGAATCCAGGATGACTCTTAGATTCATGTATTATTATCATGAGGTTACACGTAGAATACTGTCATCTGAAAGGCGTACTGCATAAAATCGTAGCCCAAAATCTGCCACTATCTCCCGGTCTATTGGTAAAGATTTGTGACACACTACCCTTTTCCACTGAACCGCGAATTTTAGAGTCACACAACGAATTTGCTATTTTATTGGCGAAGTTCTGCCACAAATTCTTAACACTGTTGGCCTCGAATGGTTTTGTCTTATCATTTAGGAGCACCCTATTGTTTTCCACGTAGGTAAGAAGCCTCTCATACTGGCCCTCGTGTTTTTTGCCAATTGGCCATCCCGTGTTAATAAAAAACAAACAATCAAAAATAACAATAAAAACAAACGTCCACACGTCAAACAACTACATAAATGAACCATTAACAGAATTAAACAGAACTAATGAACAAATTATTAACCGAATTACACAGAAAACACTCTGTAGAAATAGAAAACGATCTCAAAGTGAGGTTAAGGTAAAATAAAATTTGAAATAAACAACACAACATGCTTCGGTATACGTATTTAACCGAAACAACTCGAATGTTAAAATAGTACTATCCTTTTCTGACACAGGCAGTTTATCCATGTTTTTCTCTTTTCAAGACGCTTCTAAACTTATTACCTTTTTAACGTTTTAAAATAGCCTGCGCTGTAACAAATTATTAAAAGGTTGATACGGAATACGATTTTTTTAATAAACTTTAAAACACCCGTTATTATAAAACGTTGTTTTAACTTAATGGTTTATCGCTATCGTCAAAGTTTATGATACAGAATACCCCTGATTATTTATTTAAAAAATTTCATCTAAACAAAAGCATCAACATGAAAATTGAATACAAAGATAAAGACGTTCTAAAAGTAAGTAAAAATTTAGATGACATTTTTTATTTTTTTTATTTTTTTCTTTATTATGGCCCTAAAACTTGGGACTATGACAAATTTCGAGTACAAAAATCGTTGAACAAGCAGAAAAATGCAACTAATTATTTTATAAATATACAGTAACATCTACAAACGTGACTCTATAACGCGGCGGAAACAGTTTGAAATTTAATATCTTCTCAACGAACGCAAAAACAACATTAAAAATACTTTGATAATATAGATAAAGGTTCAACTTAGAGGTACCCAAAAGCTAATAAAGATAGGGCAAATGAAACCCTGTTTTTAATACTACTAAAGTGAAAAACGGAGTCAATTTGATCCATGTCTGCAGCTAAGGGTTAAATATTTAGAACTCTTGTCTCTTTAAATGCTCATGCTCAGGTTTAATGCCTTTTTTACAATTTCTAATTCTGAAGAGAATTTAACAAGACGAATTCAGCGATATCCATCATGATAAGATGATAAGCGTTGTCCTCTTTTAGAAATTGAAACCTGGTTCCCAAAAAGTCTATTGTTCTTGATACCTTTTCTAAATATTATGTACTGCGAGTTTGGAGTATATCATGGAATTAAAAAGCTACCGCCCTCCACGCGCATTTAATTTTGGTTTTTGCGTAATAAAAGAACAAAAAGGTATAAAAATTTGCTATTGCGTGATAAATAGTTCGTGTTTGAGCTTTGTTTAATAATGGACTATAAAAACAAGTTGGGTAACTGACCTTATTTATTTTATTGCTTATGTATTTTAATATTTTTGCACGAAATAATAAATTTATTATAATCTATATTGTAATACTGAAAAATAAGGTAGATTTGTTGCAAAATACTAAAAACTTCTACCACTTAATGACAAATGTACTACCTCAATTTGTATTATTTCATATACTTGTCGTGAAATAAGAAAATTACGGTGTCTAACGATTTTTATCATTTTAATAATAGAGGTCGTGAAGAATGGAAAATAGAAATGAACTTGGAAATTTTTCACGTTTTTATATGTCTGGCTTTATACGTCAGAGAACAAACATGTGGATATTTTTATTTGTATATGGGCTCAATTTTGTGAACTTGAATATTAAATAGACAATGTGGAAATTGATATTGGGTAAAATAATGTAATAAGTACCTACTAAAAATAGACTTGTGCCCTACTCAAACAACACAAAACGAAGAATGAAAGTTATTTGCCGAGACAAAAGTGTCGTCTCGTCGTTTGACTACACAAAAGATATTGGTCTCAAACATAATTTTCTCTATAAAGTTGTGTCAAATACGAATTCAAATAAGAGATATTGATATGCTTGACAAAAATCGAAAATCTTCTTGGGGAAATGCTCGGTAGTATGCAGTTCAAGTTGAGTCCCTTTCAAAACTACCACTACCTACATGTTGTCTCATCGCGCTTATAATAAATTTAACATAACGTAGTACCTACCTATCAAAAATGACCGTGTAAATATTTAATTGGAATGAGCGTAAATTTATTTATGTTTTCGAATTACAATCATTTTTATTATATTTGGTGTATATTAATTATAATTGTATTATACTATGTTCGATTTTTACTTTCATATGACATTGAACTAGAAATTTTAATTTGAAGGATATTTTTACTCTAAAGATATGCCATACTATCCATTATCCTCAGATTAACTGCCGAAAAATTTTATTATTCATTATAAAATAGTAAAAGTCCCATTCAGGACTACATTAAAAACGCTATCAACACATTAGTTATACTTTAAGATGACCATCTGATAAATAATCGGGGTAATCACAAACTTGGCTCATCTCATAGGGGAGATTCCCTATTCTGTGGATGTGGACGACCTATGAATCGGACACCCGAATTTGTCAATTGGGTAGCTAGAAGTTGCCATGAATTGGAGGATTCATGTACGATTTTTGTTTTTGTGGAACACCTTCTTTGGAGACACTATCACTCAATTTTTTATATAAAACATGATTTTAAAATACTTTTTAATTATATCATTATCCACTTCATAAGCACACCTGTCTATTTAATGGGAGTCTATACTCATGAAGTAGACACTTTTAAAAAAATGAATAATTGACGGAAGGTCCTACATATTTATTCAGTTTTATGATTTTAATTGATAACAAAAAATGTACTGTCGACAATTTAACATGATAAATTATTCTTACATTTTTGTCTGTGATATGAGTCACAATCAAAATTTAAAAAATTGTCCCATTTAAGGGAACTCTCCCCAAGACGCGAAATAAATAAATGGTGTTCGAAAGCCCGATTTTTTCATTGAAAGAAGTGAAATGAACTCACAACACAACTTTATAACATATCCATTAATATTAAACCTTGCCGGACTTGAAAGGTCAGAACATTCATCCTATGTTTACAAATAAATTTTAAATATAATATTAGAACAAATAAGAAGTGCGAAAACTAATACATATAAATCACCAATTAGTGCAGCTTAAAATACTGAGATTTTCCATTAAATAAACAAGACTTGAAAAGAAATTAATTCGTTTCCTCCATTGTTTCAACAAATTGAATATTTCTAAAACTTTTAAGGAGAAAAACTGGTGATTATCTCTCATGAAGCACTTCAAAATGTTGTAAATTTATTTACGAGCGTCATTTAGTTCGGGCATTTTAATTTCAACATTTAAAGTAAATAAGTAAACAAATTCAACAGTTAATTATTCCTTTGAAATTTAAATTTTTTCCCAACTTAAAATTTAACATTAAAACAACGTAACGTAGGTAGTACAACATAACAAGACATTATTAGGTGAATTTCCTCTTAGCGTCTTGAGCATAGTTTAAACTTTAGTGTACACAGTACACTAAATTAGTACTTTCATTGCACCGAGAATTAAAGGAAGAAAAGCGCAGAAAGGTTTTTGAGTTTGATGTTAATTGTTTTAAAAGTGAGAGTGATTATAACATGCAAACTGCAGGGAGCTCCCAAAGCTCCCGTCATGTATCATTATGGTGTGTGGTGTAATTTCGCCCGAAGCAGATTTTTTTTAAATACCCCTATCCATTACAAAAAAACAGCTATAAATTTAATTTATTAAAAACTATAAACAAGCGAGTGAATATAAAGCGTTTGGCGTATATCCGTCATTAAAACGGGAGTCCGTTTCAATGCATTTCTCGTGTCCGTTTCAATCTACGGGGACATTTTTAAAGAAAATGTGATAAAAACTAAAACGAGAGAACCAAATTTATTTTTAATAGTCGCTGAGATAAAAAAATACTTTGATGAGCATTTTTTCCTAATACCTATAAAATACGAAAGTGAGTACAACTACAACCTTCCCTTAAAGCTTGAAGCACCCAAAACGTGCAAATAATAAATTTTTTTTTGTAAATAAACAAAGATCCGCTCTATTTTCCACTTATTAAAAGACTGATTCACGCCAAAATTATAGTTGGTTGGTAGCAAATAAGCAAAGTTGCATTTCAGAAAATATAAGAGTGAAATAGATTTTAGTTCTTAAAATTATGACTGTGTCCGTTTCATAAATTGTTCGATTCTTTGCCACTCTCCCTTACTGCTGTCAAGTTTCTTTAGCCATTTCCTGAAACGTTTAACTTGCTTAGGCCGAGGATATTATACAAGTTTTTGTTTGGCGTTACTGTAAAAGTTTAGAAGCAAATCGCGTTTCAAGATATGTCTAAAAAACTTAGACACTTGGTCTACTGAGAAACTGTAGTACAGAATATTTCATTAGCTAGCAACACTTCACGAAATGTTTAGACTTATAATGAAATGCTACATTACGTTAGTAGATATGACACTTAAATCCATCCATGTGAGAAGAACGTATTTAATTACAAAAAATAATCATAAGCGTTGATTATATTATTATAATTGTCAGCTTGAGGAACTGCGTTCCATCAAAATCGTTTTTAATCGCTTCGTCGGACTGGAAAACCCTCTACATACTATTTTAAATTTTCTAATCTAAACCACTCCCAGTAAATTAAGCAGCTAACCGACGCTTATCGTAACAAAAGCTGTATATTTATGCTGTACAAAAAGCCAAAACAGAAACAGGCAAAACGCCCTTAAGCTAGCAGTACTTACTTTGTTGTTCTACGCCGTGAGATATTAAGAAATATTAAAACATATAAACCTCATTTCATCGGCTTGTAAATATTTATAAAATGAAAAAAAAACATTTTGCAATTGCTTCAAAGAATAAATTTATAATTTAAACTTGTATGTCTGTAAGTCTGTTCCTTGAACACGTACGTGTGTATAATGTAATGACCATCGGGTAATTAAAATAGGTGCATCTAACTGAACTACTGGAAACTTAAATAAATATTTTCCAGTAACATTAGAGGAAACCTTCATTTGCAAAAGCACGTTAACTTTAACCCCAATTTATATAAGTGAAATATACATTTAATTCGGAACTATCACACGCGTAAAAGCTTTCCTTTTAAAGAAACGACACAATATTTTAATTTCTCTAATGACACTCCATTAAGTGTGGTTTTAACAGTTTACGCGAACAGTAAGTTAGAAACTCGATTACTAGCAAACTAATTGATATATTGATTGCGCTCGAAATCAAAAGAATGGCCATCGAAACTTTTACATTGGCAAAATAAACTATTACTTATAACTAATAAGCAAAATGAAATAAGAAAACAAAATTTTTTTTTAATAAAACATAAATGAAAACGTATCCAATATTTTTGATCGTATTATATACCTAAGAGAAACGATTTTCAACAAATTATATTTACCCATTATAACTCACTTTTACTGTTGGGCTTCACATAAAAATATATTTTATTGTAAACATTTGATAATAAAAAATGGGCTCACGCAGAAACAAAAATTTTTGATAAATGAACAATTTGCTTACAACACGCGAGAAAACTCGATTTTAAATGAATCGATTCAAATTATTTACTTTAAAAGCAAAAAACGTTTTTCCTAAACTTTTTTTTTCTTTATTTGTAGCTGTCGGCTGTAGTAGACGGCGTGTATGCAGATCATTCCCATATTGCTGGAAAATTTACGATACTATCATCGAGTCGAGTATACGTGGGTGGTAGCATCAATACGAGAGCACTTCCTGGAGCCCGCGTACATAATAACTTCGTGGGATGTATGAGAAAGGTAATACTTAAAAAAAGAAATCGGCTAAACTTAATATCAATTTCGTCGAATATATTTTAGGTGGAATTCGTGGCAGATACTTTGCGATTAAATCTACTCGAATTGGGAAAATCCGGTAGCCACCTAATTTCTGTGGCGGGTCGTCTTGAATACAGATGTCCATCTGGCGAAACTAAGGATCCAATAACGTTTACTACGAGAGAATCGCACTTGGTGAGTTTGTGAAAACTCAACTTTTAACTTATTATGAGAAATCAAGTTGTTAAGCTACATAAATCTTGTCAAAAATGCGACCTAGAGGTTTAAAAGAAAAATGAGCTCTTAGCGAATTCTTATTATTTTCTTTTCGGACACTTATTGATTCATTGCAGATTCTACCACCCTGGAATGCCAAGAAGTCGGGAAATATTTCTTTTAAGTTTCGTACAAATGAAGCCAACGGTTTGATTCTTTTCAACGGCGGAATAAGGCCCCCGAGGGTGAGTTACCGTTAATTTTAATTAGAAAAACAACACAATTCGATTATTTCGTCATTATCAAATTATAGCTACGAAGTAGTTTCCTTAACGTTGAAACAAGAAATAGCATAAAATACCTTAAAATGATTTAACGTTCAAGTACACGACTCTCGAATATTGAATTTTGCATTAAATAACAATGAATGATACGTGAGTTGGTTGCGAGCCTATGCATAGTTGGAAAATCGGCAAGGATTTATTCGGTAATTATTATCAGGTGACAGGTCAAAGTGCTGAAATTATTTACGCAACTTCCCTACTTGTGTATTGTGTATGATGAAGCACTGCGCTCCATTTTTTATTGCTATTTATATCGTTCCTACTTTTTACCTTTAAAAGTGCGCGCTTTACTGTACGGATTAGGATAACGATTGAAATTTTACTGGGCAATAAATACTTCAATTTCCGTGTAGTTTTTCAATTATTCAAATCTTTCAACTGTAATAAGGAACTAGCATCGGCCGTAGTCAGAGAGGGAATTGGCAGGGTTAGACCCCCCCCCCCCAATATATCAATAAATTCGAATAAATGAGAAATAATTTACAGTACAGTAGAAATCTCAAGAAGAATATTAATATTTAATGTGGTATTTTACGTCCGCATCAACTACTATGGTTATTAGCAGACGGGACCTACAGCTTTAGGTGGGTTCCGAACCACCAGGATCAGGGGCATTTGACACATAGAAACACTCCAGAGGTGTCAGTCGGCCGAGTCGGCTTTGAACCAGCGACCTTTCCATCCGCATGCCACGATGTAAGGCGCTACACCACCCCGGTCCTAAGAAGAATATTAAAATGTAAAATAATTTTGTATTATAATATTCGCATCCACGGCATATGGGATTATCTCCCAAGTTCAGAGTGTGGAGATGTTATGTTGTATAGGCATATATTTGCCATTAGGCTAAAGCCTAGAGCCCCGGGTTGAAAAGGGACTCGTCATTATTCCACATTCACTTTAATCTTTAAAAATATCGGGAATAATTTAATTCTTAATGTTCGTCCCTCGTCTTTGTGAAACCTCTCTTTTGGAGGCACTATCAATCACTATTAAAATTACGGAACTTTATTTTAAACCGATTGACCTTGAACAATTGAAATTTTATTCAATAAAAGGCACATTTGAAGAGACGCAACATTGACGTAGTTTGCTCTTTGTCCGACTCTGCTTGCCCTCTCCCTCTAGTTTTTTTGGACTACGACCTTCGTCGTCAAAAGATGTCAAAAGATTAAGCAGAACAAAAATATAAAAAGCACGATTTTAGTCATTTTTTGACGTTTGGGCCCCTAACTTTCAGCCAATGTATCACTTGTCGTAGAAAGTTGTTCAAGTTGTTCTATTCAGGGACTCATTATTTTTTGCCAAATAATCTAGTGTGCACATTTCTCTCTCATGCATAGATTTTAAGTTATAACGCAAATTTAGCACAATCATAAAATTGCAATTTCCCCATATTGAGTTAATAAGGCGCATTTCCTGTAAAGCTTCAGACTTTTTTGCAGACGCATACTTATTGCTTATTTCTACTGAGGCACGTCAGTAGCGTGCAGTTAGCGACAGATAGTTGAAGCTTTTGTGTAATAAATGAAAGCGATATGTTATTTATCTATTAGAAAATCGAGATGACAAAATTTTATTGGAACAAAACATGCATGAAAGAAAGGCTTGAGAGTTACCTATCCCATTGTTTAAAACTTGAGAAGAATTATTTTACAATAGGTACGGAAAGACGAAAAGAAATTTCGGGAATAGTTTAGGCCCATTAGCCATTGCTAAATTTAATTACACATTCCATCTGATAAATTAATATTAAGAACAGTCGTTGAGAGACTATATACAGCCCTCGAGCCCTCGTATATAGAGAACGATTCAAAATTAGATTTTATTGTGACACACCTTTACAGCCGCCTATTTGAGTTGCACACATCGCACATTCTATCACGGCAGCTCTATAGAGATGGATACATCAGATTTTTCAAGAAATTAAAGTACTGCGAGAAAGTGCCAAAAACTTATTTGTCGTTTACGATAGTACTCTAATTTAGACACCCCAAATTAAATTTGTTCGTAGTCACTTTCAAAACCCGGTGTAAAAAGTAAAACTGAATTTGATTAAACCGTTTCTTTAATCAAACACGAAAAATAGGTGTTTAGTAGTCATTTATTGCACGGTTTATAACAAAAAACTAACTATAATATATTTTCCGATGGACGCCTCTCTGCAAAATTACAACGTGGTCAAAGAATTACCAATCAACTGGCAAAAAATACACAATGGAAGCAAACTGATCAAATGAGTGATCAGTCCTCAACTCGTTAAGCATCGTTGTGACGCAAAAGCTTTTTTTTTTAAATAAAAATTGCGAATTATAATAAACGAACCAAAAAGAATTGACGGCTCATTTATGTAACTCTATACATAATAATTACCATTATAATTTGCAATGTACGCATTAGCCTACACTCAGTCAAATTTTGGTAATTCTAAACGTTAACCGTAACAACAAATTTGTCTGCAATTTTGCGAAAAGACGACACCTCGTTTCGTAACGAATTACTGTTTAAATTGTTGTAGTTGATAGTTTGTAGTTTTGTCTTTAGCTAATGTTAGTGGGTTAGTACTATATTATGATAGTAGTTAACTACAAAGCTGGCTAGTTTAGAAATTAACTCTAAACAGTAAAGAAACTAACCAAACCTTAATTCTTTCAGGAAAAATTATTTTTTCGGATTATTTAACAGGGAATATTATGGCTATCTACAACATAAATTTGTTTTATTTTTCTTAAACTATGTACGTTAGTATAGGTATGTATAAACGGTACCTAATTAAAAATACCTCAACTTTCGTATAACTTTTACCGCGTAGCTGCCAAAAATAGCAATTAATTGCGGTTTTCTGGACATCTGAAGCTCAAACATGCAGGGTGGGCAAAATTCGATGGTTCTTATGAGGAAATCGATAACTATAAGACATAAGGAAAAATAGATGACGCATCCTCGTTCTCTTTTTTTGAGAGAAACTCTCTGACAAAAACCGGAATTCGCAATCTTTTTTTGTTTTGGATCTGTAAGCAAAATTCCGATTTTACGACGAGTTATTGTTCTAGTTATTGATTTTTCCATAAGAACCATCGAATTTTGCTCACCCTGTGGTAGGGGTCTGGTAATGTCGTTTTTACCAAAAATATCGTAAATACGTACTATAGGTAGAGGGAGACGTTTCAAACAATTAACAAAAGAAAAATCGAAACGCTTTTATTAAGTCGTTTTTTGCACCATTCTCTCAGTTTCTGCACAAACGTCCACTTTTTGACCCTTTTCGACTTATACAGGGTGTTCAATTTAATTTGTTTACCATTGCTAACTTGAGAACTTGAGAACTTAAGAACTTGAGAACAATTACTATTTTATAAATATTAAAGAATATCAATTAAAAAAGCAATTATTGTTTGTTTTGACCACTGGTTCTCAAAATACCCCTATAGTCCAGTCATTATAAACATTTGAAAATGCAAGTGAACCGAGAAAGCTGATTTTTTGGAGTAAAGGAGTAAATGTTGTAGAGGGGACTCAAAAAAGCTAAAATTCAAATTTTCGACCGCTTTCGCCGCCATCTTGAAAAAAGGGTCCAATTTGGCTTTTTCTCGATAACTCGGCTCTACTTTACGATACGAAAATTGTGCTCATGTACTTTTTTGTTGCTTTTTTTACGCTCTACAATTAAGGTTATATGAATTTTTCACCTACCGTTGATCGTTGTTGAGATATCGAGCGCGAAAATGAAAAATTGAGAGATTGAGATTTGTTTTTTTTAGTTTTCTTCTTTCCGGTGATAGAAAGATAGTATTGGAGATGTATGGCAGCGTTTTTATAGTAAATTTAATAAGCTATGGTTTTCATCTAAACCATTTCTTCGATATCATTAATAGTTCCTGAGATATAGGCGAAAAACTAAAAAAGTGTACCTTTTTTCCAAGATGGCGGTCCAAGCGCAATAGTTATCGATTGAGCACTTTAGTATGTTTATCCGGAAGCCATAATGAGCTTCTATACCAAAATCCAGATTTTTACCGACTAATGTGTTTATTTTTTCTAATTTGACCGGAAGTTAATATTATGCAATCGAAACTTCGCGCGGACTTACTGACTTTGCGGCGTGCTACGAGACGTAATTTTTGTCTAAAAAAATAAAACAAAACACATTGTAGGTATTAAGATACTCTACAAGTTTTATTTCAAACACTTTTTCGATATCCATTACCAGAAAAAAGAAAACTGAAAAACAAATCTCGATCTCTCAATTTTTTATTTTCGCGCTCGATATCTCAACAACGATCAACGGTAGGTTGGTAGGTAGGGTAGGTAGGGAGGATAGAGGATATCATTCCAAGTTCAATGACTTAAATAAGTCATAACTTTTCACGAAATAATCGAGAAAATCCAATTTATATCAATTTGGTCGTAATCGCATTGTAGCAAGAGTACTATGGAAAATGATAACAATTAAACATTATTATTTGTATATTGTAACATTAATTACGCATCATAGGTGCCCAAAAGTGGAGTACCATTTGACAAAAAATTCTAAGTCTTCATTTCTTCTAGATATTAGGAATGAAAGAAAGACTGTCAAACGTACAATTACTAAAAATGTCTGAATAACCGATGTTTTTATTAAAAGCATCCCCCTTCCTTAACGATTTCATTTTCAAATGAAAAAAATGTTTTCTACCATTCTTCTCTTCTTCACAAAGTTATTAAATTTTCAAGTTGTCGCTTTTTAAATGTTCCCATTCTTGCAGGAAGGGGTTACCTATCATCCCTCCAGAGGAAATGCGATGTTACACTCTGCATTATGCGTAAATCAACTTGAAAATTTTAAGTATCAACCCCAATTTAATTTTAAGAATCTGTTAACTGACTTGGCATCCTTTTCAGCAATAAAACAGTTTTCTAATTTCGCCCAGGGATCAACGCAACTACGTGTTGTGCAAATTGGAGATCGTAAAAAAGTGTTGACACAGATATATCTGAAATTCTAAGTTAGTTGGTGTGGTTAATTTAAATCTAAACTAAATTGTACCCTAAACATACATTCAAATTTAACACAAATACAACCAAAACGTATCAAGCAATATTAGTTTTATTCAAACAAGTAAACACATAACTTACAAATTTCTAATTTTAGGTAATGTAATTCAATAAAACGTTTACAACATTAAACCGCCCTTAATTCTACCTAAAAGGGTTATTCTAGTCGATTGTCTTTAAAACCATGTTTGAACTTTGTAATTAGAATATGTGTACAAGTGCACGTGTACATACTATTGTAGAAGTACACAAACTTTGTTAAAAAACAAAATATTGTACATTACTGATTACGATCTCCCCCCCCCCTCCCAACGCAAAAAGAAAGAATTATTATTTCTGGCGCAAATTCTCTCAAGTATGAAAAAAATAAAAATATATATATGCGCACAGTTCTATCAAAACTTAATTTTGTAGCCTGTTGTAACGTGAAATTGTTCAAACGGAAAGTTTCATTGATCTGTCCCCAAAAATGTCAAACATGTAAAGTGCATAAAATCCGCCCTATAAGAGAACACCTACATTATAGAGAAAACAAAAATTTTATCCCCTGAATTGTTCAAAATTTTAATTAAACAATTTTTAGCTCGTGGTTAATGAAAGGGTTGATAATTAACGGAGCAACAAGTTAAAGAGCTGTAAAAAGTCACCATAAATAACAAATCATGTAAAATTTTCTAACAGAAAGATTATTAGTAAAAGACCCATCACTTTTATTTACGTTAATTAAATGTGTATATCAGCATAATAGCATTGGAATTGCTAATATGACATCGATAGCATTCCAAATTAGTATTAAGCCACCCATCATCCACCGATACTCTACGTTATTGTGGTGGTACAGCGTATAGCTTATGTTTAGCGAATGCGAACGATGTGGAAACGAATCGATCGAATGTTTAAATTACTACAAAATAGTTTGAAAATTATTTCGGCAAAATTAACTTGCAAATTTCATTTTTCAGTCGGACCTTTTCGCCATCGAAGTGTACAACGGACACATTTACGTACACATGGATTTAGGTTCGGGATCGTGGAAACAAAGAGGCTCGAGACGTCGGATAGATGACGGCGCTTGGCACGAGGTAGTATTTCGACGTACAGGACGCGAAGCGAGAATTACGGTTGACGGATTTCACACGGATTTTAAGACTCCAGGTATTAAAGAAGAATTATTTATTTTTAAGGTGACAGCTTTTTCAAATAATTCCGTCATTTTCAGAAGGCTCCAACAGCTTAGAATTAGACGGAAATCTTTATGTTGGTGGATTAGGGCCGCCGTTTTCTGAGATTCCCGTTCCATCGACTCTTTGGACTTCTGTGCTTGGACAGGGATTTGTTGGTTGTTTCAAGGATCTCATAATGAATAGCAACTACGTGGATGTCGCAATCTACGCCAGAGAACAAGATTCCGGTAAGAAACCCGCTTAGTTGATAATTTAACTCGCGCGTAAAGAAAATTAAAAATATCTAGAAAATATCGAAAATGTTAAAATTTAATTTTCTTGAAATTGCATCTCCATAACGGCCTGCGATAAATAATTTTAGATTTACAGAAGCAATAAGTACTAAGTAGGTTGTACCTATAAAAAATAGAACATTTTTGTGTAATACAAGACTACATCAATGTGTACAAGCGGGATGTTTGGCAAATCCACAAAATTATTGACATTGCAGTTTATTCGAGAAAATAATTTACTCCTCTCGTCTATGTGTGTATAAATAGCTTTGGAGGTTTAATAAATTTTCCCTAACGAGGTATTTCAGCTAAATTATAAAAATATTTTTAAAAACTTTCTATTCTCTACGTAGGTATATGTTGAAAAATTCTCATTTAGACGTTAATTTAAACTTGGAAGTCGGTAATTACAATTTTTTACATTCGAATAATTTAAATTCTCATTTAAGAAAAATCTTCGTTTAAATTTTTGGTGGTCTGTTTACTTCGATAATTTTGAAAAAAAATCATTTAAAATTTTGAAGAATTAATATTTAATTACTATTTAACATCAGACGAACTGATTTAGAAAAGAACCTCTTATAAGTATTTGTATTCGGTTAAGAAGCTACACCGAGCCAATTCGTTCTAAAACTTTTAAAAATTAAAAAATAAAGTGGCCAACTGGCATGTTACAAAGCGCAATACAAATTTAGCTTTCTTATTGGGATGAATGAATAAATATACTGCTTGTTGCACTACTAGAATTTTCAATTGTTTTTGTTTGCACTGCGTAAACTTAAACGATGTTTCCCGTAAGACAAATTGAAGGAGAAAATCCAGCAGTTTTCAGTTTAGACATTGGTAAGATTGTTTGTTAGAACCGTTTAGTATAACTTACTAAAAACCCCGGAGAGTGGAGGGAGAGAAGGCGTTTAAAGATGGCTTTTCCTCGTTTTTGCAAATAACTCGCCTCCTATAGATCGTACGTTGGTGAAGATTCTTATAAAAGTTATAGAAAACATTATTAGCTACAAGATTGGATATATGTATTTTTTTGTAAGTTTAACCTATTTTGAGATATAGCTCGGAGAAGGGGTAACGGTGAATTCGTTTACGAGATGACGCTGTGTATAAGCTGCGGAGTAAGACACCAGGTTTGGTTTTCGCTTTTTATGAAGTGGTTAATTTGACTGGACTAGTTTGTAAAACTTAACTACAGGTAACACATCTAAAAATATTACCCCCCCCCCCTTGCGCAAGTAAACCATATTTGCGACCAATTTTCTACTATATTAAGGATAAATGCAATCATTACACCAACCGAACTATTAAGGCTTACCGCACACTACAGACAGTCGGTGACCGTCAAAATAGTCGGTTACAATGCTCAGTACAGATTCTTATGTAGCACCGCACACAACCGACTAAAATGATGGACCTACATAAAAGATGTAACGTGTTCTATTTTTCCACCGACTATCAACCGACACCATTGTCTGTCTGTGACTAGACGGCGGTAGATGGGAATAACGTAATTAAGTAGGGGCGCGCACACGAACTACAAAATTGTCGTTGTAGTTGTGCATCTCCTACAGCTAAAATCACTGACAAACAATGCAACAACCACCGACTTCCTAACGATAGTCGGTAGCGTGTACGATGGTGTAGATGTAGGTGCCGATGTCTGACCGACTGTCTGTCGTGTGCGGTCACTTCGCTACAAAACAGACGGTCACCGACTGTCTGTAGTGTGCGGTAGCTCTAAGTAGAAGGCAATTCTTTTAAACGCGGATTTTCACCAACCTATTTCAATACTTTAAATCTCTCGTACAACTACAGCTTTACTGTAGTAAACGTACGATATTTGCAATGTGCACTTTGACGTCGTCCTGTCCAGCCTTTGCCAACCCATCTATTTAGAATTTTTCACCTCGGCCCACACAGTTTTAGCGCAACTTCAGTTTGTAATTTTTTACACTATTTCTTACTGCTTAGAAGATATATTTTGATATAAAAATGAAATGAATTAAAAGTAGTTTACGAAGAAAAACATTAGTGCTTGATTTTCAAAACATTTTAGCAATTTTCCAAGTGACGTAATGTCGATAATTTCGCTTTTCCGTACAAATTTGATGTATGTGCCTTTCTTAAGAAAAAACAACAATAATATCATAAACGATTTATGAAAAATTACCGAAACGTAACAAAACCTCGGGTAAAATCAAAATTCAATAGAATAATTTTTATTAATCTTAGCGGTCAAGTAGATGTGGGGTAAATCTTTGGGGGTTTTCAAAAGAAATAAGAAATTGTCAAAGATATATTTTATGATCTTTGACTTATACGCAACAATAACTTACTTTTATATAAATTCTAAAAACGATTGCCGTTGCCGAATATGAAAACCGAAAAAGTACTTCTGGACTTATCTTTAATGGCTGTCAAAATAATTTCTTTTTTCCAATACCTTTTAGGCGAGTAAACACGAAATCGTCAAACAAAACAAGAAACTGCCGTATTTTTGTTTTATAAAAATTTGCTACCTACAAACAATAAACATAATATACGAACGATACTATCTCAGTTTTTTTGAAACACATTTTTTAGCCTCAGGGTCCTTTTCCACAAAATAAACTCTTCCTATAAGCTATAAGCTATAAGTAATTATTCAAAATGTTACTTCATCGACGTAATCTGACGCCCGACCCACGACACTTTTATGATTCTGAAAAAAAATTTCCATCTCCTTGTCACCACAAGAAAAATAAACATACTAATGGCGGCTTACAGAAGGCGGAGAGTAATTAATTAAATCGAAACAAATTTACTGTGTGATTCACCCTGTTTATTCCGGAAAAATAATAATAAGCGCACCTACGTAAATTATTTAATGGTTTAAATTAAACGGTAAAAAAATCAAGTACAATAAGCCTAATCTCGGATTAAGGATTACGCAAAAGTATTAGTATTACCAGTATTACTGAAGGATTAAACTTTGAAGCACGTTAGCACGTAGCTCTTTCTCGTTGTTGATGTATATTACCCTTTTGTAATGCGTGTGTGTACCTTGTACTTACTATTTTTTTAATAGATAAACCAACCATAAATTAATAAGGGGCTTCTAGAAAAAAATCTTTTACTAGAAAATTTGTTTTTTGTCTCTTATCTACCTCATTCCTTGTGAACTTAAATTCGAGGTGTTTCAGAATTAATAATCAAAAATCTATATTTTGAACGGCATCGCCACACTGGCACAATTAAGTCAAGGATCTGAATTTTTTATACCCTTAAAAGGATGTAATAAAGACTAAAGGATTGAAAGTGACAGAAAATCGGTAGATAAGAGAGAAAAGTAAAATAAAATTTGGACAACAGTTCCGTCCTTATTCAAATCGTTATTGAGTTCTTTGACGTACGTATCTGTGACCATAAGTACGCTCTTGGAGGATTACTAGGGTTAATATTAAGACGATATTCCAGTCATCTTAAGCAGAACTATAAATAGTACTAAATACGTGTGGAGAATTAAGTGAGAACGACTTGTTGTTTTATTGTTTATAATTTTCTTCCACGATATACGAGCAACACAAAATAATTTAACAGAAGATTATATACTTACAGAGTATTCTGAATCTCCACATTTTACGAAATCGTCTTTTTTTAGTTAATTGTTGAAAAAATTGCAATTTTCTACAAGAAATATTAAATTGATTTTTGTTAAGTTATTGGTACCCCCCTATTAAACTTTCAGCAAGACATGTTTCTGAAGTTCTGAAGTTTTCTAATACTGTCATATTCCTCTTTTGTTTTTCTAAAGGACTGGAGTTGTAAGGCGCTAAACTAAGCCAAATTTGTAAGACGAAAGCTCAGTAAATTATGAGTAAAAAGGGTTGCTTACACTGACACACTGACTAAATTGAACAGTGTAAAAGGTCTATACTTGGTTTTTAAATCTCACGACTTTCTGGCCATTCTTATGACCTTATATTTGAACCCACCTCGAAAAATAAGAGCCTCATTTGTAGAGAATTGACTGTATATTTGTTAAAAAATAATTTTGTATAATGATTTAACGATAGTGCTCGCGATTCCGGAAAAAGTTTAGCAAACGGGGGGCGAAGGTTTGGATTATTTGTAAATTTGTTAGGTAACAATTTTCTACCTACTTCCTAATATAGACTAATATAAATTATCTCTGTGCTTTTTAAAGTAATAAAATGGTACTTACGTAACCAAAAAAATTGTATTTAAATAATCGTATAAGCGGTTAAAAGCAGCCTCATGCTCAAAACGGAAATTTTATGTTGTAGATTACATATTTGAAGTTATGAATAATATAAACGAATAAGTAACTAAATTTAATACAATTTAA
The DNA here is from genome assembly GCA_950108345.1 of Malthinus flaveolus. Taxonomy (NCBI): domain Eukaryota; kingdom Metazoa; phylum Arthropoda; class Insecta; order Coleoptera; family Cantharidae; genus Malthinus; species Malthinus flaveolus. The sequence continues at coordinate 68,384,022 of OX467285.1, forward strand.
ATAATTATAGTAACTTCAAAATGAACTTACCTAAATACCAGGTTACATTTGGGGTTAAATATTTTGGTTAGTTAATCGCTATTTTATTATACGAACTAATTGATTATTTAAACAGTTTAGTTTGTTATAAACTAGAATTTAATTAGAGTACAACACACAACCGAAAGCACAACTAAACTAAATAATATTTTATAAACTTGCAGGTGCGGATTTGCACATGTTAAAGAATAAGCGCGTCCGATATTCATTGGCGTAAAGATAACAATGTGTTACTAAAATACGTAAATTGAATAAAATTGAAAATCGTTTATTTTTTTGTTGAAAAATATTATTTAATAATTTGACGACATTTAAATAATGTTTTTGCGGGATTTTAATATTATAATACACTATTCGGGCTTTAATACAGGGTGAATTGTTTTTCATTTTCTCTACGGATAAAAGTTTTTTAGAGAAAATTAATTTTAAAAACTCGCACTTTTCATCGGTGTAAAAATTTGCATTGAGTGCCATTTAAAATTCGACAGTTTGATGCACTATAAATTATAATAGTCCAGTAAATTTAAACATCCTACCTTGCATCAAATGCGGTAGTTTTGATTTTTTGGTACGTTATCTATGACGGAGTCTTAATGATAAATCCAAGTTTTCAACCTCGGCAGACCTCCGGATCTTTATCGAAAATCAAAAAAATCGCGCAAAATTTTTTACCTTTTTCAATTTCTGTCAGTTTTGACCCCAAATGATTAATTTTTCTGTAAAGGCAGTTTTATACTTTTTAAAAGTAGACTAAATTTACCACACTATGAGACTAGAATGATCTCTGTAGACCTAATGGTGTCCGAGATACAAGCGTATAAAAGTTTGCAAATTTGTCATATTTTGCCACTTTTAACGATACAGCGATCTGGACCTTGCATCAAATGGGGTAGTTATAATTTTTTGGTATGTTATATATTATGATGAAGGTCTAATGATAAATCTAAGTTTTCCACCTCAATGAACTTCTGGATCTTTGTCAAAAATTCAAAAATATAGTATTAAGTATGTGATGCGATTTAAATTTACTTTACCCTTGATTTATCATTATAGCTTCATTATAATATACAAAATACCGAAAAATCATGACGATTCCATTTGATGCACATTATCTAAAAGAAAATGAAAAAACAAAGTGTCAAATCAAAAATTACACGAAGTAGTCGCTGGGGCCTCACAGGGTTATGATGTGCATCCTAGGGTTGAGTTAATGTTTGGTATTTTAAAAAATTTCTCATTTTTTAGTTTTTCTATAATATTAAAACAATTTAACGTAGCACCAAAAATTAAAAAACACCATTGAATTACTCTTTCAAAGCTGCACTACGTTCCCCTATTAACCGATTTTCTAACTCTGAGAATAGTCGAGATCTCCATAGCAAAAATGCAAAATAATTCACCCTGTATAGAATACTGTATATTAGATAGAGTAAACCTATAGTATATAATCGCGTTGAGTGAGGTCTCGTAAACCTATACAAATAATTAAGTATATAAATTAATATTGAATTTTCTGTAAAATCCGACCAAACAGACGCCAATTTCGTATCAATCAATTAAATATTTGCATAATTGTAATATCCTGTTTGTTCATATAGGTGTACCATAAGTAGTTCCAATTTTTCCGGATAAATTGAATATTGCCCCAGAGGTAGTTGATGTGTAATACTGGTAATACTTTTCGGGAAAAACTGGCATGAGGCAAAGTTATAGTGTTATTAAAACCCTTATGTGACGGCATAAAAAATGCTACATACACACGGCGAGCGCGGTGGTACTCGGGTACCACCTTGTTTTCGGCTTAAATTTGAGGCAAACTTAAATATTTCTTAGGTTCATCGTAAATAGTCAACATTAATTTATGCTTATCAAAAATCGACTAAATTGATGAATTAGTTATAAAAATACTGTAAGTAATTAAATAAAAAAAGAAAAACAAAACAAATCTATAACAGCTGTTGTAATATCCACGGAAAAAAAATTTTGCTTTATCGTGAAAGGTATATTGTGCAAAATGTGCCATAACAGCAATGATCAAGGCTATAGCTAGCGAGGAATCGACGATCTTGCCCCCCCCCCCAGTTTCCAGTAGGCAGGAAGAAAGCCATTCATATTATGTACCTTAAAATAAATAGTTACATATGCCTTGCCGCACTTACATTAAATAAAATTTCACTAATAGTCTCAGGAAAAACACTTTAAGTTTAACAGGTTATTTAAATAGCAAATTTTACCAATTTCTAAAGAAGGTCGAAGACTTGCCACCCTGTAAAGGTTCTGAATGAGAATAGCTCTATTATAAAGGCTTTCAAGAAAAACGAACACACCGAAAACGCTTACTCATGTGCAAAATCTTGGCTTTATATCTCAGATTACACGTGGATTAAGTACTATCATGAGACTTTCTTTGGGCACTAGTACCCCCCCCCCGGGCTTTTGTATTTCATCCTTACCCCATAACTAAGCCCTGTGGTCCTGAAATTCTCAATGACGCAAAACGATTTACTGGAAGATGTAGAAGCCCAAATCTACACGGTTTCATAAAAGTTAATTATTTCACATTTTATGCGTATAAAGTACCCGGGTACCACCGTGAGTCAGCCACATAAGGGTTTTAAGATAATATATCCGAAGAGTAAAAACTAAATTGTTATTATTTAGTTTTATCTTCAGCTGTTTTCCATTGACAAATCCAAAAAAAGGTTTTACAAAAAAAACAATCTTTATTATAGCCTCTCCCCTATTTTTTTGAGTTGCGTATGAAGATTATTATGGATTTAAGTAGACTGGCGAGTAGCGAGCTGTTATATAATACGTTTTGTAATTTGTATACGGTATACGAACGGTAGACTACTTATATCTAATAATGTACATTAGTATGTTAATATAATAATTTAAATCATAATAGCAGACCTAATCTAAACAAAATAATAATATTCTCATTAACTATTTTAGTGCATGTCGATTATTAGGTCTGTTGTAATCCAAAATTTCACACGCGAAGCTGCAATATTTTTCATATAAATAACTAACACGAACTGAACCTGATTTTATTACTGAAATTTTCATAAATTGATTTAATTATGAAACGTTAACTTCGAGAGACTCTGTTGAAAATGCTTTTTGACGTGTTTCGTTTGATACACATAAAAGTCACACTTTGTCCAAGAAAATTAGTGCAGATCACGAGACCCATTAATTATTTAAAGAATAATTTCTACAAATATTGTTAAATGGCAGGCGTCCGCATTTCTTTTCGTAATAGGCTTAATAGACATTAACTAGACAAAAGCATTACTAGGTGTAGGATGTAGTTGAAGTAGACCTCAGAGTTAGCTTTCAGGTTAACTTTTAATATGAGTGGAGTTAAATAAATTGCTGATGAGTTTGTTATTTATCGTGAACAGAGTACATGTAAAGGATTTTACGGTGTTATTAATAAAATAGAACTTCGATGCATTATGCTTACAAAATGTCGCATGTCCACTTTAACTAGATCTCCACACATTTAAACATTAAATCTACGACCTCTGAATAATAAGTCTAGTTGTCTATCTATGAGTTTCAACTACGAGATCACGGCTTGAAATTAGTAAAATTTGTTCGACTAACTAATTAAACTAAGGAGAAAGTTAAGAACTTATTTAGAGAGAGTTTACACAAAAGCGTGACATTAGTATTCACGTAAGAGTGTCAAAGTGAAGTAAAATCGGTAGATGAGCAATTTTGAATAACTTTTTATGTTCAATCCAAACTATCGGCTTTATATAAATGGCGCACGTCTTATTTTTGCTTCTACTGGGGTCGAAAGTTGAAAGATTACTTACACTGCAGCCAGTCGGCCCTTTGAAAGTCCCGGTCGTGTTATGCGTCCACCCCATAGACCCAGTCTTCTCGAAGAAGGCTTCAAGCCTGCTCGGATGGACTCTTTGTATATATACTAGGTCCAGATAAACATAACCTAGGGTATACTGTCTCGGTACGACAAAAGCTGGACATCTGCTCAAAAAGCAGCCTTTACTTGTAGGGTCCTCTCTGACGAAGTCGAATTTTGAGATGTGGTCCCCTCCTTTTATCTTGAAGCCACCATCGCTGGAAAACATAAAAGTTTTTACTGGTTCCCTAGTCAAGATACCTGATACCTCATCTACGTAGTCCACTTGCACTTAAGCCTAAACTCGTGCCGCCTGAGCTTCCATACGTTCCAGTACTTCGCGGGATCGTTGTTTGAACGGCCAATCGGTTTAAGGAGTGATAATTGATAATTTATTTCAGAAGCTTTTTACTTCACAATAGGACGAGTTAAGAGTAAGCTTGGAGTAAGATACTATAATTTTTTATCCTTTCTGGGTTTTTGATATAATTGCATAACTCGTAGCTCGTACTTTTAAGATCTATTTTCGAGTATTTCTAGGCAGATGAATTTAATGCTCTATACGAGACGGTTAAAATAAATAAATTAAACTATGAACATCGAGCTCAATAAAGTCGCCATTTAAAATTCAAATGATTCTCTGGCAATATCTGATGACTATCCTTTAGTAAGATGAAACCTCGCTTTGGGTAGAAATAATAAATGTTTTTAAACTATCTCTTCAAACATAGCGATCGATTTAAAAAAAGTGAAGTAGGCAATCCACCTTTAAAACTACGGCCTTATACGCCATTTTCAAAATTATTTGAGAGTTTATATCCACCCTAAGAATTACAACGTTTATTAAGCCTTAATAATTTATATTGCAGGTTCAATTAGAACTCTATGTCACGTCCAGCCTCTTCAGTGTCCATCTCAACCTTGCTTAAACGGTGGAAGTTGTTCAGAAGGTTGGAATCGTTTTATTTGCGATTGTACGGAAACTACGTTTACTGGTCCAACTTGCGGCAAAGAAGCTGCAACTCTCAACTTTAACGGCTCACAGCACATGGAAGTTATTATGGACTCTGAGACCGAAACACAAACCGAAGATATAATATTAAGATTTCGTACTAGTAAACCGTTGGGATTGTTGCTCATTACAAGTACTTCGGAAACTGGCGATCGTATCGAGCTCGCTGTAGCTGCCGGAAGAATCCGCATGGCACTAAGATTAGGTGTCAAAGAGAAAAAAGACGAAGATAAAGAAAAAGATAAAGTAAGTGTTATCACAAATCTCAATTACCATTTAGGTCAGCTTCTATCGATCTCGAAAGTGCTTTAGAAATAAATGCAGCTTCGATTGAAGCTTGTTAATATTTTAGCATAATTTCAATAAATTAAATTATTCGCAGATATTACTAGCAGGACAAAATGTTAACGATAACGAATGGCATACGGTTAGGTTTTCAAGGAGAGGTATTAATTTGAAACTTCAGCTCGATAATCAATCGCCAATTAGAGGTATGAAGTGTCTAGCGACACTCGAAACAATTTAATAAAAACAAAAATATTTCAGCCGAGACGTTAGGAAAACACAACTCTTTGCAATGGCGAACTATTCACGTAGGCGGTTTATATCACCAAGAAGAAGAAATAAGCATGACAACAACAGTACCAAATTTTATTGGAGAAATTCAACAGTTTTATTTTAATAACATTCCGTACATCGAACTTGCTCGTTCTTCCAAAAGTGAACAAACCGTAACTGGCTTTCCTACAATAAAAGTTGCGGCAAAATTTATAAAACGCGCAACAGACAATCTTCATCGACCTGTAACATTTCGTTCGAAACATACATTTATCGGTCTACCAATGTTGAGGGCTTATTCGAGTATACACATAGATTTTATGTTTAAAACTCGAGAAGCGAACGGATTGATTATGTTTAACGGCGGCAAAAAAGAAGATTTTGTTGCTGTAGAATTAGTAGACGGTCATGTTAACTACATAGTTAACGTAGGAGACGGCTCTGTTAAATTACGTGATGGAGTTGTTTCGCACCTAAACGATAATCGATGGCACACCGTTGGAATTCGTCGACCTTCTCCCAAACAACATACTTTAATGGTCGACGACGATATTGTCGTTGCCGCAAATCAAGGAACTGGAAATTTAGAACTAGACGGAATTTTATATTTAGGCGGTGTTCACAAAGACTTATACGCGCAATTACCTCAAGAGGACATCAAATCCAAACACGGATTTGAAGGATGCGTAGCTGGGCTCGATTTAAACGGAGAATCTCCAAATATAATGGAAGATGCAGTCGTGCACAGTTCTTTAGTTACAGCCGGTTGTGAAGGTATAAGAACAAAGTGTAATTCGATTTTTGCTACAACTATTACAATTTTTAGGTCAATCCACGAAGTGCAGTCATAACGTTTGTGCAAACGGCGGCGTTTGCGTTCAGCAATGGCATTCGTACACCTGCGATTGTGATATGACTTCCTTCACCGGACCTACATGTTCCGATGGTAACTACACCTCAAATAAGCAAAATAATTATTTTACGCCCCAATATAAATTTTACAGAATCCGTAGCTTACGAATTTGGTCCTAATCGTGGAATAATTACGTACGTATTTCCCGAAGACCGCAGACCGGAAATGCAGGAAGATACAATAGCCATAGGGTTTATAACATCGAAATCGGATGCTGTGTTAATGCGATTAGTTAGTGGCACCTCGAACGATTACATTGAGTTAGAAATTGTAGGTTTTACCTAAAATTTCAAACTACCCCCGTTATTAATTTATTGCTTTTCTAGGTTGAAGGAAACGTATTCATGGTTTACAACTTAGGAACTCACGATCATCCCATAGGAGAAATATCGCTCAAAGTTAATGATAACGCATATCATGTAGTTAGATTTAAGCGCTCCGGTTCAAATGCCACATTACAAGTTGATGATTACAACGTACAACCGAATCACCCTTCCGGTAACTAAATTAAATTTCAAATTATGCTCAAAAACAATATACATTTTTACGATCACATAAATAATTTTTATAGGTCATCAATTGCAAGTATTCAACAGCCAATCTCAAATTCAGATAGGAGGAAAATGGAGTAAAGGAAAATCTCGAATTGAGCGCCCGTTTTCCGGTGTGGTCGCCGGTATTGTAGTTAACGGCATGCGAATTTTAGATTTAGCTGCGGAAAAAGATATTCACACGTCAATTCGAGGCGACGTTCAACTTGTAACAGGAATTTTAGATCGTCACGACTCGGAAAACGATTTGCAAAAAATGCAACAAGTAAAAGATATTTCAATTTATTTACATTCGAGATTTTAAACTTTTAATTACGTTACAGACTCCAGCTTCGGGCTTCCCAGGCGTAATGGACGATTTAGTTTTTAGTGGTGCAGGATCAGGTTGTAATGGCGACGACGAAGACGAATGTCCGCCTCTTCCAGATTCAGGATCTGGTAGCGACGATTTGATAACGCCCGTATACATTCCACCCACGCGTCCGCCACCTACTACGAAACCTCCACATCGACCAGGAACGGGAGATCGTAAACCCTGCGATGATGAAGATTGTTTTCCGGGTTCGGGTTCTGGGGAAACTACGGAAGATGGCTCTTCGACCACTACACAGAAAATTGGTAATGTTCTTACCTGCAATAAAATAATAAGTGACAGAAATAACTACAATTGCTTTGGCTACGATTTTCTTGTAGCGCAAAAAAATTTCTTACAACTTTTTGAGTTTCTAGCTCTAACTATAGGTACCTTTTTGCCCTTCGGGGTGGGAGATTTTGCAGTAGCTGAGTACTCCTGTAGGGGCCTGTCTCATATTTTTTTCACCTTTTCTTGTCTTGCGTATTCATTCCCACATCTTGCGATTTTTTTCTTTTACTGTCTGCTTATGTTTTGTCTTGTATGTACGTTCTGTCTAAACGAGTCCATTTCCCATTTTTGCATCTGAATCTGGATTATTTAGAGAGAGGAAGCAAGCTCCCTGCACTTAGGCCACTTAATCGGGCCCATTGTGCTACCTTCAAGCGGTCTCCCCGTGCCCATCAGATCTCAAGCCATCCTACTTTTAGGATGAACTCCAGGATTCTGGCGGAAGGGGTGGTCCTTATTCTGGCCATGTCGAGCGAGTAGTTTCCATTTTTCATTCACTAGGTTCTCATTGTGCTCCTCGATGTATTTTTTTTACTAAGAACATCATAAAATTATAATTCACCAGTGACTTGCAACGTTTGTATATTTTTGACACTAGATTATTTTTTTTAAATAAGCGTAAATCCTCTATTATTTAAAGTATTTAAATTTTTGTGGCTGTTTTAACCTTTCTGATCCTATCTGTTATTTCTCGCCTTTGATTATAATACTTTTCGCCATCTCCTGCTCCTGCAGTGAAACTATCAAACTGAATAGTCAATTTTTCAGAAGTCGTTCCACATATTACATCAGAAAGCGCAAACGTCAGCGCAGCCGAAGATTCTACAACAGACAGTGGAACTTCTGAAAGCTTCAGTCCCGAAGGAAGCTACGGAACTACTAATCAAGGAGAAGGCGAGGGCTCTAGCAGCACTACAGGTTTCGAATCTACACATTCTGGTACATCAACAGGTACCGAAAATACTCTACCACCAGAAAAAGTTCCAGAACCTCCTACAAAATATCAACCACCTGGGGGCGATTATCCGAATTACTTTCAAACCCCAAAACCACCAAAGAAGAGACCAGAACGCGTCAATTCGGAGACTTCCGAAGTCGTTGCTCTTATCATCGGTATTATTGCAGGAGCGCTCATTGCAATAATTCTTATAATTCTCGTTATACTTAAATTTAAATCTCGGGGTGATCGTTCGTATAAGGTTGATGATGGCAAAGGCTATCAACAAGGACCTAATGCCGCATTGCTAGGTAATGCCGGTAATACAAACGGACAAACTCCTTATAATATGAACGGTGCTTTGAGAAATGGCGATAGGGGTCAAGTGGCTAAATCAAAAAAACGCGATAGTAAGGATATTAAAGAGTGGTACGTGTAAGTGTTGTTGTGTTAATGAAAGAAAGAAAAACAGACTCCGAGCCATTTAAGACTAATATTGACTAATATCGACTACGATCACATGTTATCATTATTATCATTGAAATTAAGTGATAGTGAGTTCAATAAGTTTAGTCAATCTATTCAAACATAGTTAAAAAGTGAACGTTGAATAAGTAGTAGTTGTATTTGACAACAAAGCTAGAAATTTTTAATTTGATCATTCTTATAGGAATGCAACGTTTGATTTGATTTTTCATGAAATTTGTGCAATTATTCTTGTTGTTCCTGTTATATATTTGAAAATTTTGCAATAACCTAAAAGAAGAACAATTAGTTAATGTTGAAACTTTTAAAAATGAGTTTTAACTAGGTAATAACTTAAAGAATGAAAATGTTAAATGGTAAATTGCTTTTTGAAAGATTTTCTTCGAGTATTTTGTGTGAAAATTTTATGTTGTCAGGTAATGAGGCAAAACTAATGCTCCATTTGTCAGTTAGTGATGTGGTGTAAAATAGAATTCCCGTAAATTTTTGCATACAATTGAATTTAAAAGTTTTTTTAAACAACAACAGTAACTACGAACGACGTTGAAATTTTTTATCAGGCACGGATTTTTATAATTTTGATGTCAAACTAATGTAAGTAAAGTAGTAAAAATTGCATTTGCGAAAGCGAAGATAGATACTATCTATAGATTTTTCATCGGCATAGAAAATACCTCGATTGATAAAACTTAAAGAGTGGTATCAAAAATACGAATTAATAGTTATTATTCGAAAAAAAAGAACAATTTTATGTAACATTAATAAGCAATTAGTTTATTGCAATAAGCGACTGTAATGAACAGTTGTTGAATTTATTTCATTAATTTATATCGTATAGTATATACCAAAACCGAGCACCTGTTACTCCTACACTAGCTTAACAAAATTGTCATCTCTCTGAAACTGTTATGAAACTACAAATTTATTTAAAGTAAAGTTTTATTAAATAATTTTATAAATTGAAGTCATTTAGAGAAAGTGTAAGATAAATGATTTTGGCCTGAAAATTTTGTTAAAATGAAATTTTGCATATCTAAAGTGACACGGGTTAAAAAAATGAAAAAATAATCTCGTTAGGTTTTAAAAAAGCATCAAAATCTATAAACCTTTTGTTGAGCTTACTTTATGTAAACTAAATTTGGCTAAAAAAATAAATCATAAATTATACATGTGGGTGAACTCCAAACAGAAGAGTAAATTGATTTCAGAGGGCAAAAAAGTAAAAAAAGTGAAAACTACACCAATCCTGGAACGAAATGAGATAAAATCACGTCTATGATACCATAATGAAGAGGGCCTTAAAGAGGGTTGAAAAAGGGCATGAAAAACAATTTACTTGCCACAGAATAGGATTTCGTTTCCTATGAAAATAAAAAACTGGACAAATTGGAAAAAAGGAAACTCGACGGATTGTTAGAAGAGAACACACGATATTAGACGAAATGTAAATAAAGCAATTGATTTGATATGGCCAATAAAAGAATGAAGAAAAATTTAATTAAAGTATTAGGTGGATCAGACGGAGTGACAGAGTTTTTCACACGATTGCCACGCCAGATTTGAATTTAAAAAAGTTAACGTTCCAAACCGGCACGCCACTCCGTGTTGTTAGCAACGGCTTTAGCTGTCGCTGAAACGTCTTTAAATTTTATAACTTTCTGCAAAACAAATAAGCCGATGGAGCCATGACACATCAAACCCGACGGGTTGGAGCCTCTGTATATTCTATATTGTAAGTTTTTAAAAGTCAAGACGTCAGACTCGCAATCCAGGCGCACAGGCTGAAAACGCGTTCTAGGATTTCCGAACGAAATCAAACATTCCGTGATCAAACAGGTTTGGAAAAATCAAACATTGAAATACGAGATGAGAGTCTCTAATACGGGAAACGTGGCGCTTGGGAGTAGCAAGGACATGGCGAGAAGGAAATAGTATGAAGTTGTTACTTGGTTACTTCCTCAATTTTTAATTTAACCGAAAGAACCGTATTATACCAAATAGAAAAGAATTTGAGTTCTGTGAGTTCTCGATTAAAAGGTTATGTAAATATGAGACTTATAGCGTAGAGTGGCAATTATTTATTGAAGACTTCCCCCTTTAACGACTCCTGGGGTCGTTGGACACCTAAAACTATGTTTTAGTCCGCTCACCGAGGCACGAGGCACTTATAAACTAAATGAAGCTACGATTGTACTCAATCGATCGATTACCTACTATTATAGCACTAAACCGTCTCGGCCATTAACCAATTTAATTTGATATCAAAATACTCATTTAAATAGAATGACTTTCTGGAGAGAACTGTATTTTGACAGTCAAGTGTGCTTTGGGACGTGAAAACGTATGGTTTGGTAAAAAACTCCTATATAACTCGGTCCATTCATTATATCAATTTTGTAATGAGTAATGAAATTATTTTAATTGATCAGTTAGTGATCGCATCATTATTTGCTAAAACACGTTTGGAGAGGGGGTAATGATCTAGAAAAGGTACATAGTTTATCCGGTCACTAGATGGCCATAACTATCGAGATAAAGACATTTCTTGTAACTGATTAATATCAACTAGCACAAATATAAAAATCGACTGATTAGCGTACATATTTTACTTTTTAAATATTTACATTTTATTCTAACTATTCGAGTGGACCAATTACATCATTTTTACACCCTTTCAACTAGAAAAAAACGCTGGTGAAACTTTGTAGATTAAATTAGTTTGAACAAACAATCTGAACCTATAACCATTAATTCGTATTTTCGATTCCACCACCCCATCGACTGCCCATCATAATTTAATATTAATAAATAAATAAATTTTCTTCGGTTACAGTAATTGATTAGTTATTATTTATTATTAAATAAATCAATAGCAGACTGGCTACAAATTTACCTTAAATATTTACGAATTAATCGATGGTTATTATAGTAGTGGAGAATATCATGAACCGTGATGTAGAAAAAGTTAAACTTTTTCGACTATTACATACTAATATTACATGCGCCAGTTGATTAAGAGTAAATTAATTAGAAATTAAACAGTTTTTATCAGAACTAATTTTCTAATCATTTAAATCAGTTTCCGTTTTTTTTAAATAATCAATGTAAAATGAGATTCTCCACTGCCTATACTTCCTCGTTAGACAGTAATCAAATCGAAATGTTTAAGACTGCTGATACAAGATACAAACATAACCTAAAAAAACAAATATCTGACATGTAAAGAACCCAATGTTAAAAATGCCGAAGTGTTGAAGAAATTTAAAATTAAACAATAAATTAAAAATAAAATTTTGGTAAGTTTAAAAACATAAGTTCTAAGTAGGGAAATTTAAATAAAATCTTAGTTTAGTACAATTCAAAATTGTAAACAAATTCAAAAATAGGTAGATGATTCCAGTGACCCTCAAACGTTAAACTCCTCATCCCTCATCTCACAAGTTAATTTCTTATTTCAAAAATGAGACTGCATATTGAAACTAAAAAATATCATATCATATCAAGTACATGACAGTAGAAATAAATAAGTTTTGGGGATTGTGTAGAATTTAAAGAAAATGATAGTTAGTTTGGATTTAGGGTAGCGCTCTTGTAAAGTACACCCAAAGTGCTGTTATTTAAATATGACGATAGGTATAGATAAAATTTGCATCTACGAACATTGCCTTCTATGTTTTAATGATTAACTAAAAAAAGTATATTTCAATTAATCCGTGCCTGTTTTCTTTTTTATTATTATTTAGATGAAAAATATAATTCAGGAATTATAAGTAAAACACTAATTAATCACTTAAATTGTGCAGCAAGACGTATTAAAAATAAAATAGCAATATGAGAAAGATATACCTAGGTATGCCATTGATATTTTATTTTACGTTAGTTGTTCATTTTTTCTCTTTCGTAATGTAAATAGTCGTAAGTAGAATAGTATTTTGTATTATATTTTTTGGATTTTGTTAGAGCTACAATAAAATGGCATATATTTGGATGTTAAATGCGTCTTATTATTTTATTTGTACCCACTACCCACTACTCCAAGGGTAGGTACTAATTCCCAATTCAGATTACGTGACTTGAGATAGAAAAAACTCAAATCTCAAAAAATGGTATAGTGCAACTACAAACATATTTTTCTCTTCTTCATAAGATGAGCGATGAGTAGCGTGCAATGATTTCCTTCATATCTTCCCAGCAACATTGTATAAATCTTTTTATCTTTTGCGTTCAAAGGCATTCTAAACACTTAAGGCTTCATTACATTAAATCTGGAAGGAAAGCTACAAGCATCAATTACAAATAACGAAATAACGTTACTATAATACACGACTCACAATCTAATCTTGTTCTTAAATCTTTTTTTTAGCAGTTACGTATAGAGAAATTTATAAAATCTGATATTTTATGGATGCCTATGTGTTGAATCAAAATGTATTCTATAAATGAAATTAAAGTTGTAATATCGGCATTATGCAAACACATAAATCTCCTCTTTAATGTTCAAATTAAACCCGAAATGTTTCGCCAAGCAAAATACAATAAATCAGACAATGATGTCGTAAGTACATATTTGAGTTTGAAGAAAATTTTTTGATATTCACTACTAATACTTTTAAGGTTGAAAAATTCTGGTCTCTCTTAAGTGAGATAATAGGAAAACCCAATAGTGTAATAGCTACAAAAATTTACTTTTTAAAAAATTTAAAATACAACAGCGTACATTTTTACTCTTTACCTGAAGACATGTCGTATGGAAGTAGAGAACTATTAGTTGCGTTTAGTTACCTTTTAGCAAATAATTTACTGATTAAAATCGTACGTAATGTGATAAAAGACTCCCCGTTTAATCCAAATTTCCATACTGACCAAGACGTCAAGAATTACAGTAAAAACTTTTCGTTTAATTTAAAACAATTGAATTCTGACGAAGAATACGAAAATGCGATAATGTGGATGGAAGGTCGTATGAATATTAATAATAAGACTTCGATCGAATATAAAGAAAACGTTACAAAACTAGCGTCGAAAGTAAACAACGCATATTATACTATAGGTATTAAAATAAATTAACTAGCGCGTAAATTTTAGATTAGTTCCGCTTCTAAAGTCCTTTCTGGGACCACTTTATCTCATGTAGAAATAGTGGCTTTACATAATCGAAAAAATGGAGTGGAATACTTGGAAAATACCGAGTACGCTTTTAATGTTCTACAAAGCTACGAGAAATGGGAGAACCAAAACCATTTGTTTTGGGAATGGATGGTGAGTTATTATTCATTGAATCCTTTAAGTTGCAAATATTAATTTTTTTTAGAGCACCGTATTGGCAGAGAAGCAAAAAGATGACCGCGATCGTCCCATAAATGCAGAAGAATTAGATAAGTTAATGAACACAATAAACGAAGCATAACAAGTAGACTAAAATAAAGTTTATTTTAATGTAATAAATTTATTTATAATTTCAAATATACAAAATTAAATACATACGCTTCCCTCGCCAGATCATTACGTTTTTCTATGTAATGTTGCCAATTAAATTTTTTCATCTAAACAATCAAAACTATTCGGGGAATCTCAGCAAACGCCTTTTGTAAATAAAAGCGCATATTTTTTTACATCTAAAACAATTAGTAGATAAATTTAGCGCTCTTTTAACTCGATAAAATTCTCATCAATTTATTACTGCAAATTAAATTTTTTTAAAAACGGCCGTCTCTCTTACCGTCTTGACCGAGTTTTTAGAAAAGAATCTCAAAAATTTATAAAATCAAACTCGAATTCCGAAGTGAAATGGTAAATCGGTAAGTATGGGGAAAAAGTATCAACTTGGCAACGTTGAATTGTCGTGTTGAGTTATTTTAGGTTAATGAAAATCTATTTTAGGTTAGGTTTGTTCTATTTTAGGTAGTATTTTAAATTATGTAAATAGAAAGACTATCGAAAAATGTCGCAAATAATGATGATTGTAGCTGCTGCACATCTTATTTATTGTCCTTTTACAAAAGTAGAAGAAAGTTTTAATTTACAAGCTATACATGATATTTTATATCATAAAACTAATTTATCACAGGTAAAAATTTAGCGCTTGATTAATTGAGTTTTAATTACAATTTTTAGTATGATCATCACGAATATCCCGGAGTAGTTCCACGTACTTTTATAGGTCCTTTATTTGTTTCGATTTTAGTATATCCAATTACCGAAATTATCCAACTTTTCGAATTAAATAAATTTTGGACACAGTACTTAGGTAAGATAGTGAACAAAATTGGTTATTGTTCTATTGTAAATTAATAGTTTTTAGTTAGAGCAGCTTTAGGTGGCTGCGTAGTAGCGTCGTTCCACGTATTGAGCAAATCGTTGGAAAATGTGTTTGGAACTAAATGGTTACACTGGTTTATTGCCGTAACGGTAACACAAAGCCATTTTATGTTTTATTTAAGCCGTCCATTACCAAATATATTTGCATTGCCATTAGGTAAGAACTTTTCACCTGTTTACATTACTTTAAAATTAGCATTTTTAGTTTTGCTCGCTATAAATGGATGGTTAAACAATGATAATAAAAAGTTTATTATTTTCTCTGCAGCATCTATAATTATATTTCGAGCCGAATTAGCACTTTTGTTAGGAATACTTTTGTTATACGATTTAATTTACAAAAGAATTACGATAAAACAGTAAGTAACTTTTTAAAATGGCAATTAAGGGTAGGTCATATCGTTTACTTCCAATTATTATTATTGAATTTCAATACGAATAATTAATGTTTGAGATAATTGTCAGCCAAATTCCATTTCGACATGCAAAAGAGCTACCCTACCCTTAAGCTATCTTAAATTATTTTGTACCTCTTAAATTGAAAAAAAAGAATCATTAATCAGTTTTTTATAGCTTGTTACAGATTGCCATTCCGACAGGTATTACTTTATTATCGCTGACAATTATAATAGATTCAATATTTTGGAATCGGCCTCTGTGGCCTGAAGGAGAAGTGCTATGGTTTAATACCATATTAAATCGCAGTGCCGATTATGGAGTATCCTTTTAACCCTTTAATTTATTTCAACAAGCTACTCCACTCGTACTTCTAGAATTTCTTAATTTTTACTAGACATCTCCCTTTTTGTGGTACTTTTACTCTGCCATACCAAGAGGGTTAGCGGCATCGGTCTTTTTTGTTCCTATTGGATTATTTTTAGATTCTCGAGTACGAAAATTAGTTTTACCCGCTATTGTATACATATTTTTATATTCTTTTCTACCACATAAGGAACTGAGGTTTATCATTTACGTATTTCCTTTGTTTAATATTGCTGTAGCTACAGCTTGTCATCGTATGTAAGTTTTGGCTTTATTTACTCTTTTAAAATAATAAATAAGTACTTTAGATGGGAAAATCGTGAAAAATCGCCCATACAAAACCTGATGTCATTGTGTGTTGCCGGACACTTAGCTTTAAATGTGATATTTACACTGTTTTTACTAACGGTTTCGAGTACAAATTATCCAGGTGGTGCAGCGATGTCTCATTTTCATCGTCTTCTAAAAGACGAACCTCACGTGCATGTTCACATAGACAATTTAGCAGCCCAAACTGGAATTTCACGTTTTACCGAAATCAATCCAAATTGGACGTAAGTACCTAACTAAGTATTTTTAACCCGTTTATTAATATCGATGTCTATTAGGTACAGTAAAATTGAAAATTTGGTTCCTGGAAGCCCACAAACTTTTACGTACACTCACTTAATAACCGAAGCCAAAAGCAAGTTTTCAAATAAATTAAAACCTTACTTTCATACCCACGACGTCATTCACACAGTGGAAGCATTCAATCAAATCTCATTCGATTATTTTTCGATTCCTCCCATTAAAATTAAAACTAGACCAGTTTTGTATATTTTACAACGCAAACACAACTACAAGGAATTTATTAATTTAGAAGAAAATCAAAAAGTGCTAAGCGAAGAAGACTTAACTCAAGATAATGAGATAGCAAATTTTGAAGAAGCAAATGAGAAAGATACTGAAAAACCTAAAAAGTCGAAAAGGCAACCTAACGATAAAAATGTAAAGGAAAAATTACCAAAAAAAGAGAAACTACTAAAACAAGAAGAAAAGTGGAACATAAATACCGAAGCGATAAACCAAAGAAGTGGAGAAAAAACTAGAAAATTAAATAATAAACGAGAAAAACAAATATCACCAAACTCAAAAGAAAATGAAGAAAGAGGGGATGAAGATGAGGATGAAATATTAATAGTGAAAGCCACAAGTTCTCAAATATCAGAAGAAAAAACTGAAATTGAAACTGTTGAAGAGGAAGTGATTCTTGAAAAAGTGGATGTAGAACCTTCCATTATCGATTCAGAAGGTAAAAATAATAAAAATCACAGTGAACCATCAAAAGAACAAGATGTACTAGAATCATCGAGTGAAGAAGCTCAAGTTTCTCAAAAAGACGAACAAGAAAATAGAGATTTGCAAGAAAATGTTTCTAAAGACATTCCAGAGAACTTGAGTGATGAAATTAAGGTAAATGCAAACAGTAAGCAGAAATATATGAAAAAAGATTGGGGAAAAAAGTATAATCATAAAAGTCGAAAAGATGATCAGAAGAGGTTCTCAGACAACGATGAAAATCGTAGTAATATCTTGGAGGAAGTAAGGGAAAGCGGCGAACTAAATGTTGAGCAACAAGTTACACACGATGTAATAATTAAAGACGGTGAACACAATGTTGAAGATGAAATTGCAAAGAAGTCTTCAGAAAATAATTTTGATAGTGTTTCGAGGGAATTGAAACAGGAAATCGATATAAATAAAAGTATTAAACAGAAACGTGATAAAAAAGAGAAATTCAAAAAGTTTAAGTTTGACAAAATTGAAAGCGTTGAAAAAGCTTCTAACGAAGATGGTAATAGTGTTTCAGAGGAATTGAAGGAGCTTAAAGTTGAAGAAGAAAGGGCTCGAGCAAAGAAAGACTTTATGGAAAATGTTAATTATCGTGAACTCAAAGAGCGAAATAAAATAAACAAAAACATAAGGAAAAAAATAGAAACTACAGAAAAACACAATAAGGCCCAGTTGGAGAATATTAATATTGGCAAATTTCAAGAATTAAAAGCCAAAGAAGCTAAACAAAGAGCAAGCCTTCAAGTGCATAGAGTTAAAGAAAACATAAAACAGGTGATAAGTGATTTTAAGAAGACGAAATTAAATAATTTAACAAACGAAGTTGCCATACCAGACGTGAAACAAGAACAGAATACAAAAAAATCGATAAAAAAAATAATTGAGGATGAGAAAAAAAGGTTAGAAAAAGAAGAGCTGACGAAAATCCAACAACAAATAATGGAAATCATTGACAATAACCCAAACATTATAAATAAAGAATTGATCAAATACAAAATTAACCACGTTTTTGTGAGCGACATAACCGAGGCCACCGATTTTAAAGGTGATACAAGTTTAAAGCCAAAACCCAAAGAAATGAAGAAGGCCACTTTTGAGTATAAAGTAACACACGATAAGTTTAAAATTCACATGAAAAACACAATATACGAACAAAAAGTAGACGATGAAATGGAAAGTAACGAGCTGATATCAGATTTGAATGAAGAAAATAACTTAGTTGAAGACATTAGTGAAACAAACGACGATTTTCAAGAACAGTTTGAAACTGCTAATCAACAAATCGAGCACTTAATGCAAGCGATAGATACTATTGTTGAAAATATAGAAGTCGAGTACAATAAGAGCGACGAGGAAAGTTAACTAGAAAACGAAATAGCTTAATGATATTGAAGTTCTAACTTTAATTATTTTCTAAGAATTTAAATTGTTTAAAACTATTTTTCTAATTCTTCCTAATTCTCAGTTCGTCAGTAAAATAAGACAAAATTCATAAATTAACACTCCTCTATTAAGGGGTGTTCGTTACCTAATGTGGTAACTCGCTTGTAAATTAATACTTGTTTATAATATCAATTTTTCAGTTACAAGGTTATAGCTGTGACTAAACTTCTTTACTTTTCTTAAATATTTTATATGAAATAATTCCCTATTGTGTAATCTCTATCGGTGTACCTACATTCTGTCAAGTATGTCTTTAAATCAAAATATTATGCCAAGCGATCAACATAAGAATTATTAATTTAAGGTTGAGAAAAGTCAGATTGTGATCGCTCGATACAAGATTATTTTAAATTTATGAAGACTGCATGTGTTAATTAATTGATTGTTACTTCTTACATTGAGTTTTAATTAAATTGTTATAAATAATTCGTTTCTTTTCATATGCATTGATTGTAACTTTTAACATGTTCTTAATATTTTCATGAAACCATGCACTACCAATGAAGATAAATCATAACTAAAAAACACTAGCCCATATTTTAAGAACCAATTCCTGAGCAAGCATCCTAACTTAAAAATTATAAATTTACTGGCATTTTGTTTTGCAAAATATATTACCTAATGGAGGTTCACAGAATGGGTTTCAGAAAATTAAACCAGTTGTTCATTTATATTAAATTTAATTACACATACATAACGACTACCGTGAAGAACTTATACACACCTATTTACTTTTGCGCTAATTGAATAAAAACTTGGGCCGATAATCCAAGTCCAACAAGAGTTAAAGCAACTGTACCTCCGAACAAAACTCTATCGAAAATTCCACCTTTAAGATACACAGGCAAACCATCATTTACCTAAAATATTAACAATTTATTTGTGTTATCTAATGCAAATTTTACACTAACCTGAAATCTAGCTTGCTTTTCTTTCAACTTCTTGAATTGTGAAGATGGAACTTCATTTGTTACTGCAGCTTTACTACTAAACTGTCGAGCACAAAGCCTCGTTAAAGGTAAAACCTGTAAAAAAGCAAAATCAAGTTACATCAAACAAAAATACGCTTCCTTTGATCAATACGTTACGTAATTCGTAACAAATGAACCTATACGAATTTTGTTGTACAGAAAATGAAACTCCTTTTTTAATCTTTATGAGTACTTACCCTAGATGTATTCATTTTGTTACTTAAAAAAATCGTATTTTATTAATTTATTTTGATTAAAATATAAAATCCCAAATGTTCTCTAGTTATAAGCATGAAGTTAGCGCTGGATGGAAGTTCTGCGTCTGCGTCCTGCTTCAAGGTGTAACACCTACAGTGCCGTAGCATTGGGGTCAAGAACACGGAACATCCCAATATATATATATGTCAAGAACTACACAAATTAGAATTAATCTTAAGGCGAACGTTCACTAACAAGTGACTTCTGGAAGTTTTTGTTTGTGGATAACAATCTGCAAGAAAATTTCCAGAAGTTTGTACTAAAAATACTTCTGCAAGTACCTTTACACTAATCAAAACCCAATTTGAGGGAGAGGTTTGTTCGATTTCAGAGTAGTTTCATTCACAGTCAAGAGGGAAAAAAAGTTGATTACTAGCCTACATAACGAAACATGGTTTCAAGAGTTGCTTAGGCCCAGTTGTATAAACGAGCTAATTTGGGAGTCAGAGTTAACTCCGCGACTAACCTAAATTCAACATAAATAACAACTACTTCCGAGTTAAATTGAAATATATTTGATTCTAAAAAATTGATGGGTTAACCCTAGACCAAGTGCCTACGAGCTAACCTGCTAACCTAATGTAATCCACTCTAAGATTGAACCTTATATTTAGATCATGGAGTTAACTCTGACTGCAAGATTATCTCGTTTATACAACTGGGCCTTAGAGTTTATCGCAGAATAATGAATTTTAGAATAAAAAATAATAAAAATGGATATTTTTACACTATTTAACTCAATGTACATTTAGTTTTAAGCTCAATATAAATTACGACCACTTCTTTGAAACGTCTTGGTAATCTCCATCGGGAGCTTCATAATTTTCTATGGATGGTGTGTCTGAGGGACCTTCTGCAGTAAAAGGTAGCAAAGAACAATCAATCTACAAAACAAAGACGTACTTAATTTTGTTCAAAAGTATCATCTATCATAATATACCTGAATGGCCTCCTGGTATAGTTCCTCCGATTCCTTCTTTAATTCATCAAGAGCTTTCTGTTGAGAAAACAAAATTCGGTCTAACATTTGAATATCGGCTATATGTTGTTGGTTTTTATATCTAGCCCAATCTTTTCGTAACAATATTCTTCCTTCTTGCTCTTCAGGGGTCAGTGTTACCAACGGTCGTTGTCTGCTCCTAAAACCAGTCGTATTACCTTTACACAATATTTAAAAGGTATTTCAGCTATACTTAAGACTATCCATTAGGTGCAACGGAATTTCGCATTCATCGATTGGTTTCAATTGACGAGCTACCCTCTCTAATCTTCTAATTTGTTTTTCAATTTTTCGTTTTCTGCGATCTTCGCGGGCTCTAACTATTGCCGGATCTAAACGTTTCTTTTTCTTCAACGGTTCGGCCCTTAAAATTTGTCATAATACATTGAAGTATAGTATCAAATTTACTTACAATAATAATGGCGTTGTTCTAAACAACAAGGGAGTACTTGTGACAATATTTCTTCTAAAAACTTGAGTCCCTGCAAGAGTCAACCTAACGATTGTAAATAAGTATATTTATAAAATTTAGTCTGCGTGGAATTGTTAATACATAATAAATAACTAACCTGTTTAGTTTTGATATTACACTAATCATTATGTTAACTTCTTATTTAACTAATAAATGTTATACTTAAAAAGTTAGGTTATGTTTAACCAGAATATGTCAAAAGTTTTTCTCTGCTGGTACTGCTATACCAGTGGCATCATGCATCGGGTCAAAGTCACACTACAGGAAACCATTACAAAGGGTTTACTAAATTATAGTAAAATTAACGTATATAATAATAATTATCCAAATATTCTAAGAAAAGAAACACTTTTATGCTCGTATTCATTTATTTTTTATAGATCTCTTTTTATTATGCTTTGCAGACATCATTCTCCGCAAATTATTTGCTTCTTTTTCGAACATTGTCTTCTTCAAATCTTCTAAAGCTGTTTCGTAACTACTAACAAGTTCTTGCAAGGATTCTTCAGATATAAGAATCTACAAAATAATATCAATAGACAGAGCTTCCACATTGCTAATGAAAATCACTACCTCTTCAGGTGTACGTCTACCTTGACATATATTGAGCAATCTATTTTTAGTTACAGCACTAACTACAGTCACTGCTAATCCAGGCTCGCCTGCGCGAGCAGTACGTCCTACTCTATGCACATAGGTAGTGAAGTGTTTAGGAACACCATATGAGATCACACACTGTACATGAGGAACATCGATACCTCTTGCCAAACTATCGGTACATACGATGCTAAAAAATTCCTTAGTCAATTAGAACTTTGTAAAAATAAATAATAAAACTTACACATTTGTTCTTCCAGTAGCAAAATCCCTGATTAAATTTTTGCGATGATTCGATTCGAGCTGACTGGAAATTGGTACAATTTGCAGTTTGTTTTTAAACAATGCTTGTAATAAAATTGCTAGTCTATGAGTAGCCTCAACACTGTTTGTAAAAATTAAAATTCGGCTCAACTTCTCGTCATTAATAAACTTGTACAACGCCAATGGTTTTGAATTTATTGGACATTCGATGTATTTTTCGGTTAATTCGTTTGGTAAGGTGTATTTACCAATGTAAGTTTCGGCGTTATTTTCTGCTTCTGGCATTGTTTCATCGACACAAGCAAATAGTTTAGGTTGAAATAAAGAAAGCTGGGTCAATTTTTCGGGGTCTAATGATAAAGTGGCAGAAAATAATAGTTTTTGGATAGGTCGACTTTTCATGGTAAATAAATTTAAGATTTTTGTCGATTGTAGATTATTGTCTACAAGAAATGATTAAATTAATAAATTATTAATTTATTAAAAGTTGTATTACCATTTTTATTCATGTGATTTTCCAGGTGATACAGCCAGTCGTTTTGCATATAATTCATAATTCTATCAGCTTCATCAATAATTAAAAATTGAAGATCCTTCAAATCAAATCCTCTGGAATCTTTTAAGTAATCCACAAGCCTTCCTGGGGTACATACTATAATATCATATCCATTCAAATCTTTAGCTTCACCTAAAACATTTTTGATGCAAACATTAAAAATTACCTGTGGCGGTAGTGTTGATACTTACTTTCTAAACGATTGTCAGCTCGAAATGAACGATTTCCAGTTACTAAATAAACTTTAATATGGGTATTGGTCGCATAAATTTGAAAAGTATTGTAAACTTGAGAAGCCAAGTCTTTAGTAGGTAATATTACAAGGGCTCTAATTTTTTTAACACGATAAACTTTTAGTGCTTGTACGACTGGTAATACAAAAGTTAAAGTTTTGCCACTTCCTGTAGGGGCACAAACACATACATCTCTGGGTATAATTAAGTTAGATTCTCCATTAGATCGAAGTAACCACGGTACAACGGTGGCTTGCACAGGAAACAAATACTTTATACCGTTTGTCTTCAGTTTCTTTTTTAAATCTTTATCCAAGTTCTGGATAGTTGAAACTTTTGTGTTTAAATCTTGTAAGCTATTTGATATTGTTGTAATGTTTGCAACCCATCTTGGTAGTACTCGCTTAACCTAAAATCATAATGTAAAGACGACGCTACTAATGAAATTTAAATATTACTTGTGACTTCTTATTAAATGAGCTTCCACCTAATATCGTAAAACCTTCTACATCAGACGAATTTACTTTCGATTTCTTTGTTGCTTCTAATTTATCACTATGGCGTGCTTTGAGCTTTGCAGCTTTTGAGCGCTTACGTTTACTTATCTTCGCTATTTCGTTCGTTATAGCTTCTTCTAACACATTTTCATTTACAGATTCACTAACGGTATCATTGTTTTCAATAGTACTTTTTGAACGTTTACGCTTTTTTGATTCTTTTACTGAAGTTGTGTTAGTTGTTTCGCAAGTTCGTTCAGTTGCTGTTTCTTCGTTACTATTTGGTGTAGTATCATCGTGTGCGTCTACGTTTTGTACTTTTTTATTCTTACGTTTTTTCACTATTTCTGTACTTGTACTTTCCATTATTAAAGAGAAAATATGAAACGTGTGTTTCGATTTATGAATACTATTTAATAAGGTTATGTTGCTTTCAACTTATGTTAAGAATGAGGTTATGTCAGACAAGTGGACACAAGGGGTGCGTTCGGGGAGCTCGCTTTCACGCTATTAGCACCACACGCTATTATGACGTATTACTGTGCGTTCGGGGAGGCTTTTAGCGTGGGACGCTTACGAGCTCCCCGAACGCATTTGTGAGCGTCTCATGCAATCAACATGGCGGCAGAGGCGGGAAAAGCCGCAAAATGTAAACATTCAGAAATAACCTCAAATTTTTTGCCCTATAAGTTTGTTAACAGTTAACTTAACTCACAATGAGCTGAACTGATAGGCACTACAAATAAATTTGGTACAGAGAATTGAAAAAAAAGAGCCAAAACAAGTCTTTAGGTATAATAACCAGAAATTTCTTAGATTATACTTTAGTTTTTGTTAGAGGTGAAACGACACCAAAATTTTGGGTATTCGAAACTCAAACCCGAAACTTAAAATGATCTCAAAACCTTCAAAACTATAAGCAGAACGAGCAGAACCAAATAAGCAGACCATAAATAAATAAAGTCTTTTTTTATTTATGAAGCAAACCTCAAGCCGATAAAACAAAACGGTAAAGGCAATGAGCGGTATGTTTTGTATTACGGTAACATCGAATCAACGACATAACAACTATCGATTAACAAAATTAGCAGACAACTGAATGAGAATAGGCAGTGGCCTTTCATAACGCAAAGTTGCGAAAACTTGAAACTGTCCTTGTTTCGAGTGCTCCATTCTTAGTTTTTCTTATTGATAATAACTTGATAAGCTAGATAAAACTACAAATTTAATTTAATGAAATCCTCGCAGTCGTCTAATGCTACAACATCAATATCCATTGATGATACTAATCAAAAATATAACAAAAATATAAATCAAAAAATTTATAAAGCGCACGCGACTTTCCCGCTTTGCATTCGAATAGCAAACAAACACGGTTGCCACGGTAATAGTTTGAAAGCGTTTCGTGCCTCACCTCCAACTTGAAAGCGTTGAAAGCGTTGATAGCGCGAACAATGACGTCAGCGGTACTCGAATCGTTACGTCACGAAAGCGTTCATAGCGTTGAAAGCAAGCTCCCCGAACGGCAAAATCGTGCTATTAGTACTAATAGCGAGCTCCCCGAACGCAGGGAAGACGCAAGAGGCTTTCAGCGCCAAATTCAAATTCCAATCTAAAATCTTGAATCAAATGGGGAAGTTCTGATATTTTGGTATGTTGTATATGACAAAGGCCTAATGATAGATTCAAGTTTTGGTCCTCGATGGACCTCCAGATCTTTGTCAAAAATCCGAAACTAAAGCGGAACTAAATCGTATATATTTTAGGATATTTGACAAATATCCGAAAGTCCACAGAGGTCAAAAACTTGGATTTATCATTAGACCTTCATCATAATATATAACATACCAAAAAATCATAACTACCCCATTTGATGCAAGTTAAATAATAATCCGAATCGCCATATTGCTAAAAATGACAAAAATATGATAAATTTGTAAACTTTTATTCGCTTGTATACGTATCTCAGACACTATTAGATCTACAGAGACCAGTCTGGTTTAAAATTGTAAAAAGTCTACTTTAAAAAAATATAAAACTGCCTTTGCTGAGAAATTAATCCTTCGGGGTCAAAATTGACAAACTGAAAAAAGGTAAAAAATTTCGCGGTTTCTTGATGCAATGTTTTTTTTTTTTTTTTTACTGAGCTATAATAGTACTATATCATAGTCTAAGGTCTAAGGTAATTTATTTTCTAAACAAAATTAAATCTGGAATTTCAAAATAACTAATAACGGTAATAACTAATAACCAACTTATTGGTTATTGGGGTAGAAAGTATAAGACGACGAAAAAGCCAACATATTCTTATTCCTGTCAAACACCATCATTATGGAGTCCACAAACTATATTTTAGCATAAAATATAGGGCCCTTAGGTTCTGATAAATAAATGCTATATACTTCTACTCAAATTTCGTAAAAAATATTAGGAGAAACAGAAAATATGAAAGAATATCGCTTTTCATTGTTCAGCTTCAGAAACAGTACTACATTTTTGGATATGGCTTTATTGGGAAAAATTGCTTACTTTGGTGTTCTCATTATTTATCTCTCAAAGTTTGGTCGTGTTATTTCCAAACACCCTGTATAGGACTAATTTACCTTAGGAAAGTAAAATAAATTCATGAATAACGTGTTTTTCATTTTGCACCAATCCCGAAGCATCATTATTAATTATTTATACCTAAATTTTTGTCACGTCACGAATGTCTCAGTCAAAGGGGTTAAAATGAAAATATTATACAAATTAATAGCTATCACGCGACATAACAAATTAAAGATGGTTTATAATGTCAAGTTCATTTATAAATTATTAATTTAGAAGTTTAAACCCAAAAGGTAGCGTAGTAAAATTCGTAATGACCAAGATTTTACATCCATTTTTAATAAGATGAATTTAATTTGCAAAGCAATTTTTACTACATTTTGTGAAAAATGAGAATTATGTAATAATCAAATTTTTTACTGGAAAAATATTTATGTAGTATACCTAAAGCCTACAGGGTGCGGTAAAGATATTATGGAGTGCAAGATTACATATAGACGAACATTATATACAGGGTGACGCAGATCTAAATGAACATACTTCAACACAAGACAAAGAATACCTTGGGGGTTCTTAATCACCCATCTTTGATAGTTCAATTGTCGGAAGCAGTTTTTGCTTTTTTATTGTTATTTTCTTAATTTCTAATTTCCAAATATGCACCATTTTGAAATTTTTTACAAAACAACCATTTATTCTAATCAAGTGATGGGTGCGGGAACTTTGAAAATTATGCCGTTAGGGTCAATTCTTTATGCTCTTTCCAATAAAAAAATAATATTTTGAAAAAATTGATCTACAGGGTGTTGAAAATGTAAAAATTGAAAATGCCAACTTTTTTTAATACGGGCCTGGAATTTAAAATTTTTTGATACTGCAATTTTAAGCGACAGATAGGTTACAGATGTTGACCCAATATGAAAATTTTATACGGAGTGCATTAAAAAATATGACAAGAACAAAAAATTGCTGAAGTTCATAAAAGACCCTGTATCTTATTAACTATCGACAATTGAACTATCAAAGATGGGTGATTAAGAACCCCCAAGGTATTCTTTGTCTTGTGTTGAAGTATGTTCATTTAGATCCGCGTCACCCTGTATTATATAATAATAATAACGTTATATATTATTATTAAATACATATTCCATTAAATGGATCGAACACCAGAAAGCTCAACAAACGTATCAATAATACGAATAATAGTAATACCAAAGAATATCTAGAATTCCTAGAATACCTAAGAATTCTATGCTCTTTGGTAATAGTACTTATTTGCATCACAGGCTTAAAAGAATTACCTACTTTAAAACGTGACGAAGTACCTAGGTAAGAATTTTATTTAAAAAAATACCAAATTTCAACTAAAAATATTTCAAGGGTTTACAAAAATTAGGAAATATATGTACAAGGTGTCCCAATATAATAGTTGATGAATGAAGTAATATCGCTACTATTCATGAAACTAACACTTTGCAAGTATCTATCATAGTACGAAATAAACATTTTAATAATTTCTGAGTTTCTGAGCCCCCAAATACATGGAGTTTTAATAAAAAGCAAAGATGCTCTGCTCGCCACTTCTTTTGAGTTGGGTCACCCTGTATAATAAAAATTAGTTATTATAGAAATGTGCGCTAAATTTATGTAAATCTTGGCAGTAGCGCATTATACTATTATGGGGCCTAGGGCACATTCAAAGTTTGAGGCCCCAACCCCAATATGTAGCGCCGCAGGCAAAAATTTTGGTTTGTCAAGGTCAAACGGCTTAAAATGAAGTTCAGGAATTTTAGTAGCAATTGCTCGTGTCTCCAAAAAAATAGTTCACAAAAACAAAGTAGAAAAATTAAGAAATAAATTTGTATATTAATATTTCAGTTACACAAAAAATATTTTTGGAGAAACACAAATTATGTTTTTAACAGATTGATGTCTAAACTAAATCTTATGGTTATAGACCCTTTATCTATAGGTTATTAGTTACGTGCCGCCCAGGAAAAAATAATACAATATGCGAACTAAAGTGCAATAAATATTTCAATTGACAAAATTTTAAGTAAAGCCCCATTTACATAGAACTTAGTGCAGATTGATGGTGTAGTTTGCTGGTCTAGAACTCGCCAAGTGGGCAACGTGGCGTAAAACCATTTACATAGACTTTAGTGGTAATCATTCTTATTTTTTTCCTATTTTTTTTTCTTATACTTGAACGATGAGATTATAATAGTACTACCGAAAACCAAAATGAAGAAATAAAATCAAAGCAACTATTTTGTCAAATCTTTGTTTAAATTTCAAATAGCTGGGCCGCATGGGAGAGATGCGCTTCTATGATTGGCTGGTGCCGATTTAGTAAGTAAAGTGGTCTAGAAGTTTAAACATTACAAACTTTCTGACCATTGTTAGCAACGACCTTGCCAACTATACTTCATTGTAAACGGGCACATTGAAAAAACCCTATTCAAACTTCTAGACGACTCTTGCCCTTACTAGAACGATTACACTACTGTCTATGTAAATGGCACTTAAACCCGTCTCAAACTGATCGTAAAATTATTGGAAATATCATGCCGGTACCTACTACACATTTTAGACAATTACAAAAAGGACAATCTTCACCGTAGGCACTATCGTTGTTCTCTTTAAATTTCTTTTTAAGTGGCAATTTATTTTTAAATAAATCAAGTTATGATTTTGGGGCTCTTTCCAATCCGGGCCCCTTGGCACTGGCCCTATTTGCCCATAGGATAATACGCGGCTGACTCTCGCTGTTTTGACTATACCATATCTTTCATCCTCCTAGGTATCTATCCCCTATTATCGTCGCCAGACTGTGTAAAACGTTTTTATAAATCTCTAGTTTACACTGTATTCATTACGCGATATCTGATTATTTTTGGCACTTACTAAAAATGTTAATCTTCTTGATGTGAGCCAAAAAATGATTTCCTCTATAAATCATATTTTTTAAATATTCATTATGCATCAATAAATGGCGATAATCTAAACGGATTTGTAAATTAGGATGCCCAAATATGCAAAAAAAGTCTGGCGTAAGTACTAAACGACAAAACCATGTAGGTTAGAGGTATTATTATCCTTTTCCTTAGATAAGTAACTAAAAAACAACTATTTATATCAGCAAGTCATCACAGGTGTGTAAATAAAATGTGATGAATCAAATACATAATTAGATATTTTTATCATTTAATTAGATGACTTCATTTAAAATAGTTTTACTAGCTCCTTAAGTAATCCCAAATAATAATAATGTAATAGCAAAAACAAAATCGCTAATACTATAGAATTAATATTATTTGGACCCATCTATAAGGACCTTTGACTTATTTTTTATCGTATTAATATATGCGCTTACATTATATGAAACCTTTTTTAAACACCATGTATATTAGGTAGATAAGCTTCTTCTATCTTCAATTTTTTCCATTAGTAGTAACTTTGCACTTGTAACACCTCTTCATAAAGTGATAATTTTCTCATCTGCTAACAACCACAGATAACAGTACCATTCTTCCAAAATCTCTAAACTGATTGAACTGTCTGACTTGTGTGCCTTGAATGGGGTGTCTGTTTAGACGAGATTGTTGTTTCTAGTTCGAATGTTCAAGTAGCGTAAGACGCTTTTATTATAATCTAATACCAAATGAGAAAAGCAATTTCTTCATATCATGTTCCAAGTTATTCTTTAGAGCCAATACGCTAATTTTTAGTCGACTATCAATTAGTTTGTACAATGTTTGCTCTAAATGCGTGTATATTATAGCTTTCCCAACGGGCAGTATTTGTGGAGATAATATAGTAATACCCACTTAGAAATAAGGAGGTGTGGAGTGCACGACATATATTATTTTAAACTATATAATTCAATTTGATGCATGCCGTTCTTTTTGAAATAAGAACATGTTATTAATATTACACAAATATAAAAATTTTTACTTGACCCTATTTTTTTGCGAGCCTGAAATGTTTCGTTAAGAATAAAAAATGTAGGACGTCTCTCGGCGCTTAATACTTTAATAAAAATTGAAAAAATGGGTTAGTAGGTGGAGAATGTGTATGCAAAATTTAAAAAAAGGCAGTGATGTATAGCAATATACCTACACATACATACTTAAAAGTCTATTGTTACCGTATTTTTATATTTTTTTGAGAAGGAGATCTGACACATTAGGACTTAATAGAGGTGATATTAGTAATTTAGGTGATTAAAGCGTTGAGGTATGATACAAATTTCGACGGTGGTAGATTCATGCTTTCAAAAATAGACTCCCGACGTCGCAATGTTGTGACGTTTAAAATCCTGGATATTAAAAGACGCCAACAGTTCTGTTCATAACATCTCGACACGCCGACCATAGAATAGATCTCATCGCCGTTGAGCCAAAAGAACCAAATTAATAATCAAAAATGGTGTACGAATCAGATTTTTACACGACGCGAAGATATCGCCCTTCGCCATCACTCTCGACCTACACTGTTTCGGTGAGTTGAGTTTTTGTGATTTTTTTTTGTGATTATTTTTTGTTACCTGTAAGTTGTATGAAATTAAGCCGAGCCTTTTAGAGTGAGCAAGAAACTGCATCATTTTGCGTGTTGTCAAAGTATTAAAAATTTTAGTACCTATTTGCGAGAATTTTGTTTATTCAACCCGAATGTGTATAATATGGCGTTTCATTAAAAAAGCCCTATGGGCGCATTTTTCACGTTTCAAAAGTTTTTGTTAATTTGTTAGTTTTTATAACAGTTTAATTAAAGTAGAGTGTGGCTTTTTTATAATTTCAAAATTAGAAAGATGATTATTCAAAAACATTTTTTCGGTGGAATGATGAAAGAGATTTCCAACCTTTGCTTGTACTATATTCAAGTAGACGAATATTTTAAGAACAAAATTAAGCTTTTGGCTTAAGTTAATGATAAAAACTTAATGTATGTGTTTAATGTTATTAAATTTGTCGCTTCGTTTAACAAAAAAAAATTTTTGGCACAACCTAAATAAGTCACGAAAGTCATCTTGGCTGCCACCAATTTAGGGAAGTAGTCACCGCCGAAAATATTGTTCTGTTTATTTTGACGTAAAAAATAATTTTTCCCAAACGTAAAGGCATTTTCATAATTTTTAGAAAAAGAAGTGAAATATTCCAAACTGTTCCTTCTCTCATTTTATGTGTAACAAAATTAGTTGGGATAAGATTGCACTATTTCTCGCGCCAAATTTAGCTCGATGATACTTTTATACCCAATGTCTAAATATACGAAGCACACGATTTGCATTAAACCGTGTTTTGCTAGTAAAAATTTTAAATTACTCCAAATTAAGCCGAAAACGATTAAATTTAGTAGTTACTAGTTACTACTTTATGCCCTAGTATTAGTTATTTTAACTTTTTTAAATTACCTTTACTTTAATCTGTTTACTTTTTTAAAGTTTTCTTTTAAATTTTGTCCTCATTACTTGGAAGTTAAATATTTTGCTTTGAATTAAATAAGGTAAGGTTGTGTACCTGATGTTAGATATCGTTTCATTGGCTAAAAACCCAAAAATCCAAAAGCCAAAGTGAATAATTGCAAACTAAATATTAAAAACTTGTATTATTAGCTTATTACTCTATTTTTCATAGCTTGAGTTGCCTATTCTTTACAAATAACATTTTATTAACATTTTTCCCCAGTATTTAAGCAAGTCCTTCGGCGTATTACTTTTAATCAAAATCTTTAACATTATACTTTGTCAAGCATTATTGGGTTTTACGACTTTGACTTTTAATGTATCCCAACAACTACATATAGTTCTAAAATAAAAGAAGGAACTATAATGTTTTATAATTTGTAAAGACCTTCCTAGTATTCTGAAGAACAATGCTAGTATATCATTTGAAATAATTAACCATAGCAAATTATCGATGTCGAAGGTAGTTTGTCTACTTTGATAGACAGGTTAAACTTTTGGTAATATACTCGGTTGTCTTTTTGCATTTTACAATTCCGCAATATTGGACCAAGTTTACAATTCGCACTCGTAAAACCCAAATAAAACTTAGCGAAGTATACAGCTTTTGATATACTAACAGGTATATGAAATGCAATATGTCAAAAACAATCTACAATTCGCACCAACTGTAATAATTTATTACAACTGACCATTTTCATGTAAAATATTCAACTGCAACTGTGGTGATACGATCAAATCAACTTGTGTGTATTATTTGAAAATGAGCTAACGATGATGATAAAGAGGGAACGATAGTGTAAGACTCTTAAGAAAGTGGTAAATTAATTTGGCTGAGTTTATAAATTAAATTTGCCAACAATTTACGAAAGCAACATCATCGGCAATAATTAAGCTCTTTAGCCGAACAACTTCAGCGTATCCTTTAGTAGTACCTAATATCGATTGTTCGATTGCTGACAACTATAATTGAGATTTAAAAGATGGAAAATTAAAGACGAGAATACCACAAAACTTGGCGACAAACAATTAATGAATATTTTTTGAACAACATCGAGAGGATTAATTACAAAGTATTCCGTGTATAACAGAACAAGATCAGCAATAGCTGAGCACAACATAACTGCAATGTTTCAAAATCCTTCACAACAGGGTAAAATTTTGTATTCTTATAAGAGGTGTGGGGGATAACCAAATAAAATTAACGTTGTAAAATACACCCGTATACGATTAAATAATATGTTAGCCACTACTTTAACAACTGAAAACAATAATAGTAGAGTGTCCGAAGTATTAAATTGTAATATTTGTTTTCACTTAATTTAATTAAATCTGTGAGGTACCGAAATCCGTTAAATGTGTACGGGGTGGCTCAAGATTTAAAAAAAAAGCAAAATTTTTGACCATTTTCAGTTTTTGTCACTTTTGACCCAGAACGACTAATTTTCCTGCAAAGACAGTTTTATATAATTTAAAAGTAGTCTATATTTTATACAGTTTGATACCATTATGGTCCATGTAAACCTAATGGTATCCGAGATACAAGTGTTTGAAAAAATGTACACGATTTATTTGATAATTTAAGTTTTTAGGGCCGGCGTCATTGTGTTTTTTGGGCTTATAGGCCCTGGTCGAGACGTTTTTAGAGATTCTTAACGTTTCGTTGGCTGCTGTGCCAAACATCTCCTCCTGAACTGATATAGTTCAGAAGGCAAACGAAATGTCAAAAATCTTTCAAAGACCCTCTCGACCACAGTCCATTAGCCCAGAAACCACTCACACTAATTCACGATTTAGTTTTGTTTAATTTTGGATTTTTGACAAAGGCCGGACTATTTACCTTGCGTCAATGGGATAGTTATGATTTTTCGATATTTTGTAGGTACTATACGAGTATGAAGACGGTTTAATAATAAATCCAAGTTTTTGTCCTCGGCGGACCTCCTAATTTGCAAACTTTTGAACAATTGTATCTCTGACACCATTAGGTCTACCGAGACCATTCTGGTTTCAAATTATAGAAAATTTAGTCTACTTTTAAAAAGTGTAAAACTGCTTTGCCGAAAAATTAGTCCTTATGAGTCAAAATTGACAAAAACTGAAAAAAACTAAATTCTCTTGGATTTTTAACCACCCCGTACAGGACGGCAATTTGATGGCCATCGAATTTTGGTAGCCCAGAAGTGCAATACACTACACCTTTAGGGTTAAACATTTCTTTTTAAATAATTAGTGGATTCCATATTAGTCCCCATTTAATTTTACATGATAAAGTCCTATGTCTCAGATCTTATCCAACATACTGTATTTACCGAGCTAATCGAGGCAGAATAACGCCTCCAGAACTTCAGAATTTTACAAAACCCCGAAGTTTCTGCTTTTAAATTTCCGATAAGTAACACGCTGTTTTGTTGTTTGTCTTTTGAAATTTCATTAAAGTATTTTTGAAATCCGCATCAAATAAGTTTCTTGAATGTTACTTGGATGTAGCCAACGGTTAATTTCAGAACTTTTTTGAAAATTACCAATAAACTCATCTTTGTTAAATTTTTCTATTCAATCTAATAGTCT
This sequence comes from Malthinus flaveolus, assembly GCA_950108345.1. Taxonomy (NCBI): domain Eukaryota; kingdom Metazoa; phylum Arthropoda; class Insecta; order Coleoptera; family Cantharidae; genus Malthinus; species Malthinus flaveolus. The sequence continues at coordinate 68,418,326 of OX467285.1, forward strand.
GATTCTGTAATGGAACTAGTGGAACTTTCCAGTATTTTGAAGAAATTAAAAAAATAAATTTTAAGAAACTCTTTAGCCATTTTTATATCTTAAATAATTAAACGTTCTACGTCGTATCAGTTCATTGCTCTATTATTACCCCTACAAACGATGTGATTACTACCACAAAAGTTCAAGATTCTAGAGAAGAATAGGAATAACCACCAATCATTATCATTAAATAAATGATTAAATTGACTACAATTTGCTCAACATTGGCAACTATTTCTACATATTCTTCCTTCTAGCACTTATCATTAGTTGTATATAAATGACATTAAATTACTGCTTTACTAATTGGAATATTTGTATCGACACTGATAATTTAAGCTTAAAACTGATTAACATTAACACAATATAAATCCACGTCTATAACCTCATAATAAAACGGATTTCCTAACTCGGGTTGGCAATTTAAATCGAATACTACATTATTAGGAAAACCAATAATTATTACCAAACATTCAATCACTTAGCTGTCAATTTTGTACAACTGCACAGTTAGAAATTTTGCTTTTTTGTAAAAAAATTAGTTTTTTAAAAATAGTAGTGTAGTAGTCAGTTTAGTTAGGGTAAACGGTGCATAATCATTGGATTCTTCCAGAAACGAGAAATACCCTGGGAAAAGGTACCATTTGTTCCTCGTCCCAGTTTGATTCCGGATCCAGTAACAGCGTTTGGCAAGCGTCCGACCGAACAGAAAGAAACGAAACGAATCGACAAAGTCGTTATATCCCCACTGGATAAAGCTCGAATCAGACCCAAATTAATTTTAAAGCCGCTTAAGCCTTACGTTGATCCGCGAGAAGAAACGCGCGAGCGCGTATTTTGCGCTTTGAGAAAAACTGACTTGTTGCCAAAAGAACTTCCAAGCTATGATAGTATGGATGTTGTTTTACCAAAAGTTCACAAAACTGCTGCTGCTGCAGCCGAAATGCCAGTCTTACCGTATAAGCGTCGCATTGCCGAAGCCGCAATGTTGGATTATTAATTATTTTTACAAAACCCACAATCAATTGCTTATTTTTTAAATTTACTCGACCAAAATAGGCTACACAAATTCCTTTTAATTACACATAGAAAATGTAATAGTTTCTTGCTCAGGCACACAGTTGCGTTTTATTTTTGATATTGCTTAATAGCGTTTTATTTGTTTGTACCGTCTTTGTTTATATGTTGCATCTTATTTTTTTGTTTTAATAATTTGTATTTCTTGTAATTAGAGAAAAATAAATATTTTATTTAGCACAGAACAATTTAGTAAATATTTACTACAAAATTTAAATTACAAGTTACATTACTTTTTGTGTTTGTCATTGTCGATGTGCACGAAACTTCTGCGCTCAGTTATTATATTATCAAACATTAATTTAAAATTTAACAAACCAACTCCTCTTATCCTGATACAAGGCCTTACAGTTGCAATTAGGTAATGATATAGGTACATAATTTATTAACGACTGCGTAAATACAAAACGAGGTAAGAAAGTTTAAAGGTTAATTACACTTATGTGGTTAATGTAGTACCTAGTTAGTAGTAGAATTAATTTTCACTTGATAACTTATTGAGTAGATTAGTTTTTTCTGCACGTGACTATTAATTTAACTGTTGTTTTTTGGTAGAGCTTAAGAAAATTGAAAATAAATTTAGAAAACTTTGACCCCTCACAAGTTATGCTACTGTTGGTATTTTCTTCAAGAGAACGTGCAAAAATGCAGCTTCATAAAAATTTCTCTTGAGCAATTCTAACAATAAAATTTTAATGCTAAAAAATTCCCGAGTTTTGAACAACAACGTACAAACGATTTCAAAATATTATTCTTTGGTTCTATTCGACTAGCTTCACGATTCAAAATAGATATATATTATTCAATTGCCAATCGCGAATTTCCCCATAGTCGATAGGCCATACATCGAGCGTGTAAAATTACCATTTCGTTTCTCACATAAATACAACAGCAGCAATCCGTTTTTTAAGTTTTATTCTCAATTTTCTTCTCTTAATTCGATTTTTTTATTAGCGATCAAGTCGGGTTAACAGTTGTATTCAATTCCTAACGATATAATTTTATTGTCCGCAGACTCCGCGCTATTATGTGGTGAATGACGCCCCCGACGCCCGCCGTAGTGCAGAACAGCAGTACTCTTACTCGTACTCTTCCACAGAAAGTAATCGAGATCCTTATTCGCGACCCTCGAGCCGCTCTTATTCGAGCACGGAAAGATCGAGCCGCACTTCTTCCGGCGGTCCTGGGGGATATTCGTACAGTTCGGAATCTTCCTCTCGCAACAGAGGAGATGGTCCAGGAGGTTATCACTCTAGTTATAGTTCTACTACTTCCGGTAGACTCCCGGGTGGTACTTCGTACCGTCACTATTCTTACCGTGTTTAGTTTGATGTTAATTAAGCTTTTAGCTCAGTCTGATAAAGTATACCAAAACAATGTTTTTAGTAAACAAAAATTTGTACCTTATTTACCCTACAAAAGACTAATATTATGTAAATTTTTAAACGAAACAAGGTAAACGAATTTATTTTTTTAAATTAGATTTAATCTCGACCCTCTTCATTTGTTAATTGCGCATTAGTTTAGAAATTTTTAAAAAAATTGCTAGTGTTACGTAAAAACGTACTGTATACTAATTAAATAATTATTATTGTACGTGTATTATATTTGTCAAAACTTAAATTTTTAATATATTGCAGTTATATTAGTTACATTGTTTTTATTTACTCGTCCTGTGAAAATTCTTAATCTTTAGTTAGTGGTCTAATCCTCATCGCACAATTACCAATTTCCTGCAACCTTAAGTCCTATCTACTAACACATTTTAAAAACTACATATAGACAAAATGCAGAAGAAAATCGCTTCAAAAAAATGTAAATAAGTATATCGTAATGGTTAGTATATCGTTTTGCTAAAATAGCGAAAACAAACACAAAAAGAAATGTTTCTTTCTCTTAATTAGCTTATTTGGCAAGAAGTAAACAATAAGTTTGCTGTTAATTACTTATTAATTAATTTTAACCAAAAACTAACATATCCATTATTTAATTTGTTCCTTTTGTTTGTTTCCTGTCTGGATCGTAAAATAGTATCAACCATCAAGACAAGTAAGGCTTCTTCCTGGGCTCGGCAAGGCAAGTATATTTTTAATCATTTATTTTGAATTATATGCAGGATCTGATATAATATATTGTAAGAATTACAATACATATTTACATATACAGGGTGTCTTGAAAGTAAGCGATATTCTAACGCTATAGGCGAATTTCTCCTTCAGATTAACTTCAGGCAGCTTTGAGTAAGAATTTTAAAATAATATCATTTCTAACTTAAAATGTTAAAATCTTGTTCAAATTTTGTTCCAAAAAATGTTTACATACTTAAACTTTAGAATCTTTTCAATTTAGATTCTTTTACATTTTAGCTTTCTGAAAATTGACATACATTGCTTAGGTACATAATATTCTAATTCTAAAGCATTGTTTTTGAGCTTACAACTTTGAATCTTCGAAAAATTGATGATGTATCTACACTTACAAAATTTTGAATTTGTGTTTAGTTATTAATCGTTAATTTTTTGAAAGACATTCTACAAAGAGGCTCAGTAGGTATACAGGGTGACATTTAAATTGATACGTTTCTTGAAATCCAAGATACGCTACATTATTTTGAACAATTTTAGTCAAAGTCGGTATTTATAGTAAAATGTTCGTAATAAGCCAATAAACAATTTTATTGACATTGAATATTTCAGAGCCGGTCCTGCCCAATAATAACTATCAGAACTTTAAAACAATTGATAGCTTATCTGATACTGGTAGTGTTTAAAATTAAAATAACCTAAATAACTAAGGCCCAGTTGTATAAACGAGCTAATCTGGGAGTCAGAGTTAACTCCGCGATTAGCCCAAATCAACAACTAATTCTGAGTTGAATTGAAATATATTTGACTTTAGAAAATTGATGGGTTAACCCTGGACCAAGTGCCTAGGAGCTAACCTAATCGAATCCACGCTAAGATCTAACCTTATATTCAAATCGTGGAGTTAACTCTGACTCCGAGATTATCTCGTTTATACAACTGGGCCTAATACTTGCTTTTACCATTATGTGGTTTATGGCATACCCTAGACGCTCAATACTATACCACGATATGGTATCTCAATACCATTTTGCAATATGATAAGATATTGACAGATCGCAGTATAGACATCTATCAATAAAAAACGTGATATAAAAATATCATAATCGGACCGGCGGCTAAACTGATTAATATGTGCTACGGGTTCAGAGAGGGTATTTTTCCGAAGTCCTTAAGGCGTATACGCTTTAGTAGTAACCCCTATTTTTAGAAAGGGAGACATTAACGAATTAACAAACTAGAGACCAATTTCACTCTTAGTTATTCTGTCAAAAATAGTAGAAAAAGCAATGACTAAAAGAATTGCGAAATATTTTCAAATAAATAACATTTTTACCAACAGCCAATTCGCTTTTAGACAAAACAAATGCATTTTTTTGTTTGCAATGGGGATACTAGACTTGGCCCAGTATATGAATGTCCACTTAAGTGACCCGTAAGCAATAAATGAGACTTAAAACCGGTTGCCGGTTTAGAGCTGCTGACGTAGCATGTAACTTAAGGGTCAATAGAGGGATGATTTATCTTTCACTTAACGCAATTCTTTTTTTTAGCTAAGGAAACATTCAAACACCGGGCCTTAGGGCAGTACATACTCGAATCTTTTAAGAATTCGTGTTACACAGCTTCAGTTTTCTGCGATTTGAGCAAGGCCTTTGACTGCGTATCGCACGATATACTGTTACAGAAATTAGATAACTAGAATTTTCATAAAACAAAATCTTTTAAAGTCATATCTTTCAAATAGAACACAGATGGTAAAAGTAGATAATGTTAGCTCAAAACAGGGGTATATTAACACAGAGGTTCCCAATTTTCTGATCGATTATTTTTCAGAAAAATATATTAATGATTTACTTTCAAACATTTCGAGGGCTAAGCCGACCCTCTTCGCTGATGACACTACCATCTCCGTTAAAAACAGAAATTCAAATACAGCCGTGGCTCAGAACACGCTCCTTTACAGTTAAGCCGGCTAGGGCTTTGAGAAATCAGAAATTGGTCAAGTTTTTAGGGATGTATTTGGATGATCGACTGCTCTGGAATGCACATATCGATGAGCTGTGTAAAACACGGACAGGTGGTGAGACGTGCGTACTATTCGATGTGTCGGAGTCATATCGAGTACGCTTTGCTGGTTTAGAGACACGCGGCTGATTCTCATAGTATCTTATAGGCTCAACGAAGAACAATTAGGATATTGGAGGGTTTTGAGTATAGGGATGAGTGCGGGGGAGCTTCTATAAATTGTGGAATCTCAACTTTTCCGTCTCTGTATATTTTTGCCAATCTTGTTAATATTATAAGAAAGCTCTTGGATCTATACAAAACGTAAAAGTTAAAGTTATTTTAAAACAGACTTGCAGGTGATTTACAAGGTCTCAAGATGGGCCAAGTTATTGGGGCATACACTTCGATAAATGATAACAAGTTTCCCGAGGATTATAAACGGCTTCCACTTGGAAAATTTAAAAGGGAGGTTGTGTAGTGTGTACGTTGGTGGTGCTTATTATTCTTTTTGGGAGTTTTTGGGGAAGTTCGGGAATTTTAATAAGTTGCTTAGTAATGTTATGCATCAACTGTTTAATCGACTTGTATAAAAAACATTTTTTTCAAGACACTAATAAACTATTTGAATTTGAGTTTGAATATCTCACCCTACACGTTCGCTAAATATCGCGATACCGTATCGTAATCCACATTATATCGCGATAAATATCACGATCAGTATTGAGCGTCTAGGGCGTTCCTATAAGTTTTTATACAAAAATGTACAGAGCCGACTCTGAAATATTTAATAACTTCAATAAAATTCTTCTCGCTTATTACGAACATTTAACTACACAGACTCCGACTAAAATTTTTCAAAATAATGTACAGTAGCTTGAATTTTAAGAAAAGTCGCAAGGGTTGAAATTATCGAAAACACCTTTTTGTGGCTACCTTCAAATAAGAAAAATTCGAAGACGACCAGTTTTTACATTCAGCCTTTTCAGTATACGATGATTGAAAAAGCAACCATTGACACGTTAATGGTGTTTATTTTATGTAGACAAAATGCGCAAAAATCATTTAACCAACACTTTCGTAGGGTTGCAGAACGCTTTCAATTAGTAATTAAAACTAAAATCATATAACGGTTATTGTTTACAATGACATTAACCGGATTTTTGTGCAACCCACTTAGCTGCTGTTATCTTTTATATAAGTTAGCGTTTATAAAATTGCTACAAAAATACAAAAATAACGATAAAACTGAATGTCGTTAACCCGATATTCGTAAGTCCAAACGTCATCAAGCAGCACAAAAATATCCAAACACCCAAAAAGAAAAAGACTCTAGTCTTGTAGAATGTTTTAAAATCGCTTCGCCACTATTTAGCAAAATAATACTCTATTAGCACCCGGAGCACCCTTAAACCTAGATTTATTTTATGGCGTGTTTTAAAATCATCGTTACTTTTAACGGTAGATCGTATATCGTATGTTTGTGTAAGTTGATACCAATTTTTAGCATTTGCTTGCGTAGGTTTGTAGAACTTGTCATTGTCCACCACTCTTCTGTTTTTTACTATAAGAATACACAAATTTATACAGTATTTTTGTAATCGAAAGTACTCACCCAGATAAATAATTTCAATTTAACCATCTGAGGATCTGAGTAACTAATTACCTACTTACCAATATTCGGAACTTAAAAAATGTCTAAAAACTTAAAAAGACAAATTAATAGTTCAAAAGTGTGGGGCACGACACCCTGTATATTAAACGTAAACGTGAAAACAAAGATAACTGAAAATATTTTAAAGAATGTCTTTTTATTTTTTATAGGTCTCTCCCAACTCAAACTCACTTTTCAGAAACAGTGTTTTCCCGTACAGACCCTTAAAATGTTTTCTTATTTTCTGAAATATAAAATTTTACCACGCAGATATGTTCTACATAAAACTATATTCAAAAGAATTGTTTGATTTTCAATTCAAAGATAACTTACTCAAAAATTTCCCTTTGTTCAGTTTTAGACATGCAAATTTTCAGTGAGGTACCTAATATTCTTTTATACGATCGAGTATCTCTGAAGTAAAAGCGCCTTAAATTGTTCTTTGTGTACAAAACAATTTCATCTAATACTTGTTTGTTATTGAAAATAGATAATTAATATACGTGGGTACATAACAATGAAAATTACCTAAATAAAATTTTCTTTTGTGCTACTTATTAAATGGAGCACTTAAATAAATGCGATAAAGATTTGTATTACTGAAGTTCGATCCTTTCGTAATTACTGAAATAAAAAAGTAATTATTGTTAAAAAAAATTTAATTATAACTGTTCGTTTTTAATTTTGAAGTAATTCTTTAGGTTCACGTCGTACACACGTACGACAGAATTGTCCCATATGTGGGTCACAAGAGGCTCACGGTGGTGTCCGCACCTCCTAAAATCTTCAAAGTGCGACCATCCGTTCTTTTAAAAGAATTCGATCGAATTCAGTATAAATATCGTCCAGCAATTAGTTACTCGTATGTCAACAATTATTTAAACTCAAATCCTTCAGTGGTAAGAATATTCGCTTGACGTTTGCAAAAATTTTACGCTTTTGTAGTTAGATCAGATTACGTAGGATTCAATTTTTGCTTATTGCTTTAAGCTTCTTTTCATTTTACATTTTTAACCTCATTTTCACGCCACATTTTATGTTGTTCTTTTCTTTTTATTTTTGCTTTTACTTAAGTGTTGCGAAAAATTTGTTAGAATCGGAAGAAAATGCAGTACAAGTGCTTTTACTTTAACGCGAAATTTTAACTTTAGGCGAATGCGCGATTGTCTAATGCTTCATATAATTTTATACTAATGGACGGCAATATTGGTAGATAAAAAATAATGAATATAAAAAATACAGGGTGGATTTGTCAACGTGTACGCTATTGATGTCTCTTAAAAATAACATAAAAGATGCGAAGTTATTTGAATGGGAAATAGTGAAGTTTTCTACGAGCCAGACCAAATGCTTTTTTTTTAGTTTCAAAAATCCGCAACCGTTAAACAATACACTCATTTTTGACAAATAATAATGTGTGTCATAACCTGTCAGATTTCATAACTCACTTTTACGCCAGTTAACAGCTTCATTACTCAATAGGTCAATTTCATAACGAAACATTATTTCCCATTTAACCAACTTTGGATTTCTTCCAGTTTGGGAGGGTATGCACGTATGCAGTATACACATTGATAAATACACTCTGTAAATATAAATCTAAAACTTAAATTTAAATTTTAAATATTACCTATTACAGGTACCTACCTAATGATATTACTTTGGTCTGTTGTTGTGGAACATGTTGCTTTGTAAGTGTTGATCTCTCACACGTCATAAAAATTCTCAAACACATTTTATATCCTGTACAATTTTATGACTTTTTTTTCATCACAATTTGCTCGCATTAATGCAACCAACTTTAGAACCAGAAATCTTTCAAGAACATTCATACCATATTTTACAGAGACAAAAATAAATATAATTTATATCAGTTCGAAATTCAACGAAATCAGAGATAATTACATTTTAGTAGCCCAAAATATTTCTTAGTTCGTAGTGTATAATGGTTTTAGGCTATAAGACCGAGAAGGCCAAAATTCGAATTTCAGAGTTTCAGGGAACTCGCAACAGTTTAAATTTAGTGTTTTTGTATATCCATGATCACTGATCACAATCTGCATATTTTGTTCCTCTGCTGGATGTAAGTTCCATTAGTCCATTAGGGGGAAATTGGAAGTATAAATTGATTGCAGTAATTTCTTCGGGCTTTTAAGATCTTGTGGATGAAAATATGTATTACAGCATCCGAAGGGTTCTTAAGAGAGGGTCTTCAATATTATAAATGAATCAAAAACCACCTTAATTCTATCTTCCAGACTTGCAGTTCTGGGTGTTTATATTTTATTCGGAAGACTGTCACTTCACAGACTACTACACAGTTTCAGTGTCTACTCTCAACTTTTCATTAATTACAGTCACGCCTTTATCACATAAAAAAGTAGCTTTTTTACATGGCAATTCCGAATTCCGAAGACGTAATTTGTAAAAAATTTCAAATCCATCGTATTTCCTTAGTTTGTTTTTGTCTCGACCCACAAATCAATTTTATTACCCCATAGTGTTCTAGACTCTAGCAGCTGAACTATTTCTCTGTTTACAGTAGTTCCACTATTTTAAAGAAGTTTAATTTTAAAGTTTCTTGTTTTTGTCTAGCCACAAAATTAACGACAGTACAGAGACTACTCCGTATTGGTTTTCGCGACGCATTTTCAACGGTTTATATTCAATTTCATACCGATAGCGTACGCAGCTTACTTAGAACGGAGTACCACGTCGATTTGACTTGCATAATTCTTAATTGTTTATGTTTATAAAGGTGCCTACAAAGTGCAGACGATGCACCCAATTACACAAATGTTTGGCACGTTTTGTGGTTGATAGACGCATAGGAAGCATAAAATACTTTCGACGATTGAAATGCGCTTTTCAGGTACATCTACGTGACTCTAATTATAGAATTTAATTATAGGACATCTAATGTACTGAATTCTGTATTATTTGTTATTTCAAAACACCTAGCACGTTAAATTTCAATGTATACCATGGAGTCGGGAATTTCAGATTATATATGCGTGTGGCCTTCCAAAAATTCGAAATAGTTGTAAGCTAGGGATTTAAAAACTGACAGAAGAAGAATACAATTGTTTTTTTTAAACGGAATAACTGTCCATTATTTAATTAGAAATAATTACACTTCAACATGTCATCATCTTGGCAACCTAACTACGGTAATATATAATTGAAGTAAATTTACATTACTCTTTAATGTATACTTAACTAAATCTATTTCATTACATCTCACTACCTCTATGGGCGTTATAAAAGTCGTCTTTTCACTGTTTCTTGAACAAAGTAACCGCGCCTTTTCCTCCTCAATGATTTGGTTTTGCCTCGTCTATTGTTATGTTTGTGTTAAAAACGTAATTGAAAAGACGTTTCGTAAATAACACTGTCGCAAGGTTGTAATTTATGAAATTTCTCACTTGTCTTACTTCTGCCACGTAGCTTAACCATTTCTATTTAAATAATGTTTGCTACTAGACGGCTGCTCTACTTCTTCTAGCTTACCCCACGAATCACTAAGAATTAACTTTTAGCGTAAGGTACTAAAATCATAAATATTTGAAAAAAATTTAGGTGTAATAGTTCGCCCCATTACGTTCTACGAACCCAAATTTAAAAATTTGGAAGTTCTTTTTAAAACATATAAATCTACATGGCGTTTTAAATGAAGAAGAGGGCTTGTCGAAAATTAAGTGAGGTCTCTTCTACGAACTTTTTCTCTTAGACCTACAGCTGACTAGTTAGTCCTTCTAAAGAGGGAGTTGAAAATCGCATTTCTATTTTTGCTCAAATTATAGATGAGAAATGCGAAACCCCCAGTAGGTCCTTGCATCGCGACTTCTGGACGGACTTTTTGTGAAAACCTCTCAGTGTAGCAGAAGATGAATTGGAATAGTGAGTCAGTTTCTAGTCCCATCATCCCAACAGGTGCTTTTAAAGCTGGCAATGGCCCATTATTATTGCCGTTGTGAATCGTAATTCACTTCTGCTTATTTTGAGTAGAGAACGGGTTCCTTTGTCTCAAATGGAACTTTAGAATGTCCCTGCCCAAGAGTTTCCCTTCAGTGTTCAATATGCTACTTCACCAGAAGTGCCTTTATTCTCTCTTTGCCATTTCATAGAGAATGCCAAAGGCTGGTTCTGGTCCATTGGGTTTTATTTTACTGCCCTCTTTAGCTAGATTGTTCGCTTTCCCTGATATGTCGGCATGAACTGGCACCTATACCAGTTAGACAAAAATTTTCTCTCTTAGCTAGTTCAGTCTGCGGATGCAGTCTACAGAGATTCTCTGGTTTGATAACCTTCATGTAACAGTGTTTGTGCACATTTAGAGAGATGTAACTTGGAAGGAATGTGGGCCTAAATAAACGTTTATAAAGAAAGACCACTCTTAATTTTTCCCAAGTAAAAGTTTTTCGCGTATAATTAATTAGATACTTAGGCATAGTAGTTTTTAGGGCATGCCACCGTTGAGAATTATCGTCACCTTCAAATAGATTGTTAAAAATATTTTTAATTGACCTTATTGCGTAGGTATTTAATTTGAAAGCACACTCTACACATTATTCAAATCGTAACGCAAAAGTAAATATAACCGAAATGCTTATCTTAAATCGTGCAGCATCGACAATATTTAAATTTTAGCAGCAGAAATCACCCTAAGAGTTCAACAACCACCCCAACTGTAACTACGAACTTTTAATTCAATTAAACGGTCATCTTAAGTTTCATCATCATTAAGATGTCATTCTGTTTAAAAGTTACAATTACACTTGATTCACAACAAAATGCGATTATTTAATTTACTTTAAAACAGTCACATTCCAAAATAGGCTAGCTCCAGTTGTTACCACTCTAAAAAAAATTTGGAATTCCTCCAAAACGTAAGCGAATTTCTAATTTTGTTTGAATTTAAACGTATCTCATATTCATATTAATGACGATACTTAAAAAGTTGTGGGAGTGACAATATTACGTTTAAATTAATTTTTGGCAAATCTCTCTATTTTTAAATAAAAATTGCAAAAATAAGTTAACAGTTAACCTGTTAATCTAATCTAAATTGTTAGTTAATCTCAATACACGAATATAAAGAATAGTATTCCGGTTTATTTATGTTAGGTATTTTTAGAAAATTTCTTTCTCCTTCTCCGTCTATGGCGCTGAAGGAATTTGAAACGTTAAAGGAATTTGGTTGAGAGAAAAATTTTATTCCCTTCTATCTTTTCTTGGCGTAGTTTGCACATTTTTCGCACCCTTTTTATTTAGTCGCTTAATAAGAAAATTTATATTTTTGGCGCAAATTGTACTTTTAAAATGATTTTCTTATGACAACCCGAAGCGTAATTTTAAAGAGAGAAATACTTCCCTTCTACTTGCTTATTTTATACCCTTACAAGTTTTTTCCATTTTTCAATTCGTTGATGTTAGGTGTAATACGAATATAAGTATTCGTACCGCGTTGGAAACTGCACACGAAACATAACTTTTACAACTTTTGGGTTAAATCGTATAAACTTTATATCATTTTTGCTGTTGCTAACAATAAAATATTGCGGCAAAAATAGTTTTGAAGGCTTTGTATGTACCTAATTGTTAAATTTATTATTGTTTTCAAAATATTTGCAGTTTTGGTTTGTTTACAGAACATAATTTATGCTAAAAAACCGATTCCAGGACTTGATACTTATACTACTATACACCGTCCTGGTAGGCTCTATTTACATACAGTTATAAGTCGGCCTACTAGGCTATATTTTGATATATTAGGACATAAACGACATTGGTACGATGTTGTAAGTATTTCCTATGCTAAATTTGTTAATAATTTGAACGAGATAATGGTTCCTTCTAGTCTAGGAGGTAGTGGCGCATCAGTATGAAAAACGATTCTGACGGAATTTTTTGGCTGATTTATCTTTAATAAAATATGTTGTACTGATCATAAAAATGTATCTTGCCAAGCGGAAATGTGGTCGCATATTGTATAAAATTATTATTATTTATATTATTATACTATTTAAACAATATGCAACCACATTTGTGCCTGGCAAGATACATTGTTGTAATCAATACAACATACTCATCAGCCAAAAAATTCCGTCAGAATCGTTTTTCATACTCATTCGTCAATATCTCCTAGACTATTCAGAATTATGCTTTACTAATTTATTATTATTGGAAATTAATTGTTTGTACAATAATCGTAAGTGTACCTATACAAAACGTAAGATCTCACTATACATATCTTTTATTGAAGATTATATTAGGCCCGGGTCAAGAACTTTTTAAAACTATATTCAATTGGCAAGTCAGAGCTCTACTAGATCACCTGTTTTCAGGCCCATCTGATTCGTTTTACTGTGGCAAAAATTTCTAAGTTAACAAGGCCTAATTAGTTATTGACAGTTACAGTCCACCCTAGACGATATACAGGACGAGTCACTATGAACATCTATGTTTATTATCTTCATTACGGTAAATAACAGAAAAAAAATGGTGACACCACCTACTTGTACATTTTTAGATAGAACCCTCCCCTATATTTTTAAATATTGCCCACCTGATACTTTTTCCACAATCGAGTCGTTTTCTTTTCAGTTGGGGCGACGTCAAGGTATTCAATCTTTTCGCCTAAGTGGGGATTTTCAACACCTGACTAAAAACACACACTTTCGTGCTGGTGCTAATGGTGATATTTGCAGCACTTCTAAGATTTACCAGCCGAAACCATCACGAGTCATTTTTAATTGGTATGCCCTACAAATAGAATCAAGTAGTGGCTACTTACGATTACAGGTTTTAAAGAAATTAAAATTTTTGAGATTTTCTAAAATTGTATAGGTAATAAGTGACAATGAGGGCCCACACCTCCCTGAAAAACCGCTCCGAAGATAATACAGTGTATCAAAACAGCTGTCAGCAACCAAACTGACAAAATTAGTGCAAATGGCTATTCTAATTTAGTTGGCTATTTGTTTTTGTATTGAACTTAGTACTTATATACTTTGACTCGTTAGGTTTGGAAATCGTGAAATGAAAATTTATAAAAAAGAGAACAATTTGTTATACGTACAATATTGAGAAAGCAATAAGGAAGAATCGTCTGACTGAAAAATACACAGAGTAAACCCAAATTTGATATTTTCCCCAAAAACCCAGTAGGGGTTATTTTCGTTATGTTAGAGATGGTATAAAGATTAAGGATATAAGGGTAACCACCCAGTATATTATATAATTTAGTACAATATGCCTCAAGGCTCGTATGGCCTAATTGTTCATAGCTACATGCAATTCCAATCCAAATCGATTAGCGCACTTAAATGACGGACGCATTTACAACAGTTTCAGAACTTGTTAATATCTGTCTGACTAATTATCCAAAGTACGTATTAAATTTAAATTCTAAATCATAAATTATTCATCCTAATTAATATAATACTTTATTAAAGAGGTTTACACTGTAATAATAATACGATGCTTTTAGAAGCTGTACTGCAAAATCTTCTGGCTCCTAATTTCTAATTTATGTGCATTTTTTGCCCTATAATTACAAAAAACTTCTCATCTAACGTTAAGTTCAAGCATCAAGCTGTTAATAGATACGCAACACTAAACCATGCTTGAGTTCAAAAAAATAGCTAATTAAAGAAAACAAAAAAACAATAATTTCTACAGGTCTACAATGTTACTGAGAAAAATAATTTGTTTCCAGAGAATATCCTATCTTGAATATCCTTATTTGGGATACAATCGATTGTATTCTAATCTTACCAACGTTTATTATCATAGTTTAATTGAACGCCCTTCTAAACTATATCAGGATATATTAGGTAGCCCGCGTTGGTCTCGTTATTGGTATCGCTTTTGGTACGATATCCCAAGCAAGTATTATTCTAGTTATTACGATAGCTCGTTGTCGCATCCTTATTATTTGACAACATGGAGTCCTTCGTTATCTTGGTATAATTGTTGGTCCCCTTACTATTATAAAAACTTGACTCGTTTTGATTCATCCAAAAACTTTTCTACGTATGTGGATCCAAATTGGTCGCGTTATTGGAGATCGGCTTGGTCTCGTTATTATGATGCGTTTGTAAGTATTGGGACTAGACAAATAACAAATTAACAAAAAAAGGTACGACAATAAAATAAAAATGCGATTTTTACTAAAATTTTGAATTTTGAAAGTATTTTATTTAATTTCTTTTTCGTTTAGTCCACAAAATTGAGTTTGTTTCTATTAAATTTGTTTGTTTGTTTAGTCTTTGCGTAGTATTGGTGTACTCGTTGAAATAAACTCGCTTTTGTTAAGAAATATAGGAAAAAGAAAAGTCGTATCTTGTGCTTTTAAGCCAGTCGAAATGGCAAAAGAAATTAAACTGTAAATAATGTAAAATGCTGTGTTTTAGACTTTCAACGATGAAACAAGTCGCATCAAGGCTGACGCTGCAGGTCTATTAAAACGAATTCATACACCAGTTATAAGAACCACACTGCCTTTGCTGCCATATAATCTTAGGTATGAAAAATTCAATTATTTTTATACACGAGTACTAACTTCAAATAAACAATTCAATTAAAAATTAATTTTAATTTTAAATGAGTGCATCGCGTGGATCTATAACATTAAAACGACGTATACAGTGCGTCCAAAAAGTGACTTCTTTTATTTTTCTTTTATTTTTGGTAGTTGCCGTAGTTTTTGCGTCAATGATAGCGCGATACCAATGAAAGAAAAACCCACCACGTGAACTGGAACTTGAACGATAATCACGTGGTGGGTTCTTCCTTCCATGGTATCGCTCTACGGCACTTTATAAGCGCTGTGTTATTCTATTCGCCCAAAGCAATGTGCCTTTTTAAAAATTGTTACCTAATTCAAAATATGTAGATCGTAGAATGCCATTTTGTTATCAGAAAACGTTCAAAGTTCAGAAGCGCTGCGCGCAAACAATTTACCGAAAACTGTGACTGATCTCGGTCTATCTGCTAAAGTGGAGCGTTGGTCAAAATAGACTACTAATTATAGGGGTTAATGGAATAGTAGTGACAATTATGGACGACGTTATTATTGGGATACAAACTAGCAAAAACAAAAAAAGAAATTTTATAGAATCGACATGTCGCTTTTCGACACACTGTATACAATATGCACGAATTCCATTGCTGAATATTGATGTATGTGTTGACAAGTTTTGTTGTTATAAAATTTATTTTTATACGTTTATTTTTGGCTAACGTTGGTGTAGTCTATTGTTATTATTATACTAGTGTCTCATTTAATGCCACCCATGTTTTCAAGGAAGGCCTCTTGTTTTGGGTCTATATTTTCTCCAATCGATTCTCATATTCAATATTTAACTTACGTTGTACCAAAGCACGGATGCACACAGATATACTATTTGAGCTATTATTTACTTTTTCCTTTTAATGCTACTTAAACTGATTTTATTCTTGGTGTTTGTTCAATCAATGAATTTATATTTATAGCTATTGAAGATCAAGAATGGGCAAAGCCTTTATCTAAAATTAATTGAAGAGTACTCCAGAAAATAATAATTTGACCTTAAGCGACACATCTTTAATACTGAGAAACGCGGATGTTACTTTTAATATCATGAAATTTTAATTTCCTATACGGTATACGGTATAAACTGAAATAGATTTTCCGCCTCTTTTAATAATACCTCGTATTAGGCCGTTAAATTTTGTAATTTTGCTTTACCTCCCAGTTCTACTTTTAGAGCAGAGTCGGCTGGATGCATAGAATGATGTATTATTTTAATACAATATTTCCGTAATTTCCACAAACACTAATCTCTTATTTTTTTAGTCTATGCGACTAGCATTTCTATGAAAAAGACTCAACTTTTGGTTAGAGCTTCGGAATTAAAAAAAATACACATTTTGCTATCATTGGATTTCCCCAAAAACTGTTAGGGCCGATTGTACATTAATTAGGCCCAGTTGTGTAAACGAGATAATCTCGGAGTCAGAGTTAACTCCACAATCTGAATATAAGGTTAGATCTTAGCGTGGATTAGATTAGGTTAGCTCGTAGGGACTTGGTCCAGTATTAACCCATCAATTTAACTCAGAATTAGTTGTTGCAGTGCAGTCTATATTAACATACGGAATTATGGGATGGGGTGGTGCTGCGAACACATATGTTGGTCGAGTTGAAGTGGTGCAGCGTGCCATAATAAAAATCATGTTGGACAGGCCTTTGAGGTACTCTAGCGATCTTTTATATCGGGAGTCTGAAATACTGAGAGTATCTCAGCTGTATAGTGCAAGGGTACTCAAATTCATTGGCAAGGGTTTGATCGGGTTGGCTCTTCCTTCACATGGACATGATAAGCGTAATAAAGACAACTCTACAATTCTACGTACAAATAAAGAGGTTGGACATAGATGTTTTACTTATTTTGCCCCTAAGATTTATAATTGTTTAATATATTTTTAAGTCATAAAAGCGAGGTGGTTGATGCAGGGAACCGTAACCGGTTGGTGAGACTGTTTGTAGCTGAGTATGGGACTCAGTTGAGTTTGGTGTTTGGGCGTTAAGAGTCCGTTATATTGTTATTGAAGCATTGGTTTTTGTTTTTGTTTTGGGATAGGGTAACACCACTAGTTTTTGACAATTGATTTGACAGTTTGATTCAATAAGTTTAAGTGCAACCACACACAAACCTCGAGGTTTATGTGGTTAATTTTGGGATATTTCTACCTTATGTTGATATTGTGGAGTTAACTCTGACTTCGAGATTAGCTCGTTTATACAACTGGGCCTTACTTGCTCAAGGCAGGTTCAACGTTGAACCGAGCTTAAACTATATACACAATTGCCAATAAATAAGACAGGTTTAACTTTAAACCTGCCTTGAGCTTAGGTTGTTTAATTTGCACTAAATCTCTTATTCTTTTTATATCTATTCATAAATTCGAAAAACCAAGACTGAGTAATTGTAATTAATTTTAATCGCGTTCTTGTTTAGTTAAAGTTACAAAAATCTTTAATTATTAATAATTTAGTACAGAGACAGCTAAATTAAAAGTTATCGAGAAAGCTCAGGAATGGTTATAATGTTATTGCCAAACTTTGAGACATCGTAATTTATCACATTCTGAAAATTCCTAAGCTGTTTCTGTAGATCTAGACAGTATAATATTATTTTGTCATGTCGTGCTAATGATAAATTAATTCAAGTTGAAGAACGATGACAAATGGCTTCAAATAGCCCAAAATAATCTTTTACGATTCGATGGCCTCTCAAAATTATGATTTTTGGAAACCATTGAATAAGAATTTTGTAACAAAACAGACTTAAAAATCGTTTTCACATGCGAGAAATGTCATGCGCGAAATATCAGAGAGACTGCCAGATAGAGCTACAGCTTAATGTAAACTTCACTGTAAGTGCGAGAAAACTCTAGAAAACCTTGCAGAAGTCGCTTGCACTACTGTGCACTACTTGCACTTCACATGCGCCAAAACTTCTGAGAAAAATTGCAGAGAGAGAGAGAGAGAGAGAGAGAGAAACTAGCTTAATGGAAACTGGATGTAAGTCCAAGACAACTGTAGAAAGTCTTGCAGAAGTCGCTCCCAATGCACATTTTCAGTATTGCAAGCGGCTTCCGCAAAATTTTTTAGATTTTTCTCACACTAATATTCTAATTTACACTAAACTAGTTTATAACTGGCAGTCTCTTTGACATTTCACGCATCATGCGTAAATGACTCCTTAGATAGAACGTCAAATCGGTGTCATAATGCTTGAAACTTTAAATTTTTAAAAAGAAAAGTTGTAGTCGTTGAATTAAATAATCACACTGTAAGATTAGAACAAATTGCACGAAAAATTAATGAAAGGCAACATCTTATTTTTAAGTATTCTGTTTGAACTTTAACTAACGCAACAGTAAAGAAAATTTAGGAAGGGTAGTTTATGATATTCCTAAAGTAAACTCTAGGAAGCCTTAATAAATACTGAACAAGTTTTCAAAAAAAGATAATGGTTAAAATTCAGTATAAGCTATCTATTAGGCGAGCCGTGGAATAATCTTGTTCCTTGTTCAATGCCTGTTTTTGCCTAGTTGGCTAAGCTTTAAAGTAAAGGCAAGTAGAAAATTTGAAAGTGAAATTTTAAGTAATTTTACAGTAATGTCCTTTCTTGCGTGCGTGAAAAACTGCATGATACTTGAAAAATTGAAAGGTTTTGTTAGTTAGTACGAGTATTAACGTTCAAATTTAGATTGTCATCAAGTCATCAAGTCATCATACTGTCTAAGTTTACAGAGTAATGAAATTAACTGCCACCTTATAAAAGAAAATAATTCAGTACGAAAGCTAAATTTTTACTTTCACGTGAAGTTTATACAATTATCTTTTTAAAAAACAACATTAAAAGTTTGTTTTCAGTCTATGGTGTTTCATGTTTAAAATGGGACGCAAAGCTGATTGTCTTTGACATTTCAAATTACAATTGTCTGCCTGGTGCCTGAAAGCTTTAAGTTGAACTAACAGAGAAATAAAGAAACGTAATGTAACTGTCAACAAAAATAACAACTTTTTTTCTATAATATTTTTATTTTATTGTTGTAAGTGACGTATAGTCAAAAGCCGTTCTTATAGATGCAATTTTAAAAATAGAACGAGCTTTTCTTCTCATTCTTTTTTGAAATATAAAAAGGACTAAAATATCAGATAAATTGCGGAAACATGTCATGTTAGTAATGAGAATTTTCTATACTAAGCGCTCGTTTAGAACAGAAGAGCTTATGGGCTATATACTGCGGGAAATGAACAAGTGTGTCGGGTGTTTCCTTATGAACGTACGTTCATAATAGACTTTTCAATTAAAAACTTTAATGCTCATTAGAGGCGTGGCGAGTGCAAATTAGCTACTCAACTTCTCAACTTGGTTTTTATGTTAAATTTAGTGGGTAATTCCAATGCTTTCTCTGCTGCAAGGGCAGTCCGCAGAAATAAGATTGTATACAGTAATCTAAGTAGTATTAACTTAACTCTCGTTGTATCCGTAAAGGTAGGTTTAAATAGTGTATATCACTAATGGCGGTATAATGATTCGCCATCCGGCCATCCCAAGAAGAAGGAACAGCACATTAAAAATAATTGGCGTCTTGATCTTCGATTACTATGATGACCCCACTCATTAATTAATTTTTTTGATTGATCATTGATTAGAGCTACCTTGTTAAGAAACTTATTAGTACGGCTTGTAGAGTGACCAACATGTTTGAACGATTTACATGTTTACACACATTTTACCCGAGCAGGGGGCCATAAAAAACACGTAGTTAGAACTATTGAACCCTCAATGTTGTTAAGATACTACCATTAGGGAGTGATTACCTTAGATTGCATACATTTTAGAAATACAATAGTTTGATTGCTATTTAAATACCTCTTGTTAATATCAAAAAACTCTGTTTGCATTTAGTTGTTTCAAATTGCAGGTACTCCGAGCCACTTTTAAACGCTAGAGTTACGTCTGATGATTACAATCGTATTCACAAACTGTTCAGTTCTTCACCATACAATTCAAAAACTTCGTGCACCACTTATTATGCAGAACCTGTAAAGAAATACATAGGTGAGTAGTACTAAAATTTTTATTGGGTGTAGTAAAGCACAAGCTAACACAAAAAGGCCAAACAAGAAACACAATTTTTAAAAAATCTATTTTATGGCTTGGATACAAAGATTTTTTTAAACTAACGATATTTTTTAATTAATCAGTAAAACTTTTAATCCAAGTTGGAACTTAAAGAATTTTTGTGGTTTTATTTTGAATTTTTATTTTTGGTTTCGAAATGACCGCAGTTAAATAAAAATTTTTACACACAAAATTTATGAACAAACACAACGATTTATATTTAAGTCAAAAACTAAACTACCACTGAAAATTTTACGTGGAGCTCAATGAATATGAGCAGTGAGCACGGGGAAGCTTATATATTTTAATGCTAATTTGCTGCAGCACTAATAGTTTTTTTGTTTAAGTGTACATTTATTATTATTGCAACCAGGTCGGTTAGGTTGAATAACATTTATTTCAAAACAAAGAGCAATTTATAAAAGCTAAAAATTTTACTAAACGGTTTGCTTGAAAGTTTCCCGCAATGATTGTTCCAGTAATAATAGAGGTTAATGAAACGAAATAAATTTGCAAAGGGATATAACGTTAATAAAATTAGAACAAGTATTAAATAAACTGAAACTTTTGTTTGTACCCCACAGTACAAATAGTAAAGAAAAAAATTTAGAAACAGCATATACATATTACCCTCTCAAACTATTTTTTAATAACCGAGTGAGCCACTTCTTGAGCTAACGTTTTTGTAAACAACGATGTATACGACGTTAAGAGCCGAATTTAAGAATCAAACTCAACTTAAACTTTCTTCAGTCTTTATTAACTCCGCCCACTTTCACAAATTCGGTAATAATGCACGAATAATCTAGAATACCGAATTTCTGAAAATTGGCGAAGTTCTCGAGTACTACCTCTAAACCGTTCCTCCCACAAAAAAACATAAAAGCCATCTTTTGCAGGAAATTGAACGTGCTTTATTTTTCTATAAAAACACTTTTCTTTAGAAGTGCGTAGTTTTCGAGTTATAAGCGATGAAATAAGAAAACCGTTTTCTGGTCGATTTTGAAATTTTTGTCAAACTTTAACGCGCTCTAGCGCTTCAACCGTTTGTCTCAAGAAAAAGCCTACTAAATATAATTTGTAGGACTTATGATTTAGCTTATTTTTATATAGAAACACGTATCTCAAAAAGTGTGTAGTTTTCGAGTGTTCGTTTTCTGGCCGATTTTAAAATTTTTATCAAACTTTAACGCGCTCTAGCGCTTCAACCGTTTGTCTCAAGAAAAAGCCTACTAAATATAATTTGTAGGAATTTTGATTTAGCTTATTTTTACACAGAAACACTTTTCTCTAGAAGTGCGTAGTTTTTGAGTTATAAGCGATGAACTAAGAAAACCGTTTTCTGGCCGATTTTGAAATTTTTATCAAACTTTAACGCGCTCTAGCGCTTTAACCGTTTGTCTCAAGAAAAAGCCTACTAAATATAATTTGTAGGAATTTTGATTTAGCTTATTTTTACACAGAAACACTTTTCTCTAGAAGTGCGTAGTTTTTGAGTTATAAGCGATGAACTAAGAAAACCGTTTTTTGGTCGATTTTGAAATTTTTATCAAACTTTAACGCGCTCTAGCGCTTTAACCGTTTGTCTCAAGAAAAAGCCTACTAAATATAATTTGTAGGAATTTTGATTTAGCTTATTTTTACACAGAAACACTTTTCTCTAGAAGTGCGTAGTTTTCGAGTTATAAGCGATGAACTACGAAAACCGTTTTTTGGCCGATTTTGAAATTTTTGTCAAACTTTAACGCACTCTAGCGCCTAAACCGTTAGTCTGAAGAAAAAACCTATCAAATATAACTTGTAGGAATTTTTATGTAGTGTCATTTTGTATTAATCACTTTTCTATAAAAGTGCGTAGTTTTCAAGTTACGAGCGAAAAACTTAAGAAAGAGCCAAACGCTACCTTTCTTGAGACTCCCCAAGTTAATGCTACCACTTAGGAGGGACATACCGTCGATTTTATTAAAAATAATATTAATTCAGCCTGTGTTGTAATCTATTTTGTAAAAGAAAAATGAATCTGTGGAGTAAAATCAAGTAGTAGTATAATGTAAAAGTGTTTGACGACAGATAGAGGAGAAAAACAAAATTGATAACAAAAAACCGCACGTGTCTGTAATTCAAAGTCGTTTAATAGCTTTCAAAGCTATGGATATTGTCATTGAAGCGGAATATAAATGATGTATTAGATTATAAATGTGATTACTTAAAAAATTCTGAAATATTATATTATGTAAAAATATTCGTATAGTCAGGCTGTAAGTAAAAAGTGTTTAAATACATAATTTATAAGTGTATCTAGTAGGTAGTAGGTGGGTGGAAATGTGCGCTTCGAATGCATGGCTGTGCATACGCTTTCTAGTCGCTAGTGCCTTTGGGACATAGTACACTAGGAAAAGTAGATGACTAGTTAATTTACTCATGAATGACTTATTAGGGGCAGGTCATCTCGCCGCTATAAGCTATTTCGGCGATAAATCTTATGGGCGTCGTCGTAATATACGCATATATGAGGATCCCGTTAAGGATGACATCCAACTTTTAAGCTACTACATTAATAAGTTTCGTAGCGATAAAGCATCTAAAGACGCAGTTTCAGGTACCGACCAGTAGTTTAAATTATTTAATTTTAGAATTCAAAAAATTTAAAACTCAGGTGAATAACAAATTGTTTACTGTTACCTATAGAAAACTCAAACTTTTCAAATTTACTTTTTAGAAATTTTCTCGTGTTCTTTAAAGTTAAACAAAAAATGCCAAAAGAGCTTATAGCAAACAGTTTATAAAAAGGAAATTGAAGTTGGTAGCTTTTACCTCTTAAAACATACGCGAGTACAGTCGTTGAAATAGTACGTGGAACTTGAGTTTAAAATTTAATGAGTTTTCAAACAATTCTTTTTATTTGCACCAAAAATACTTAATTGCTTTGTATTATTTATCATCAGTTCATTTTTGTTAAAAATTTTTTTGGTAGAATTTAGAGATTTTCAGTAGATTTGTAAACTTTTAACAATTCTTTATAGGGACTCCATTTATGCATTTACAAAAAAATTCCAAATTTATCATCTTACACTATTAGAGAAGCAAAAAAATTAATGCTTGACTCTCTTTTTTATTGTCTTTTCATTTTTTGGGTTTTACTTCCAGACGAGAAAGTAGAAGAAACGAAACAACCCGAAATTTCTGCTGCCTAACACTGTTATCAAAAAATAATTTGATTTCTTTTTATAATTTTTCATCACCTACGTTGTTTCATTTAAAACTATGTCACCGCTCGATATGCTCTTTTATTTATTCTATTTTTTTATAAAACTCATTTGTTGAAATACTATGCATAAAACAAGTTATTTATCGAACAAAAAAATACAGTTTTCTTGATTACTTTACACTAAAATGTGTATGTGAAATATGTTGTTTAGTATTGGCATTCATTTTTGCTATAGTACACGAGATGAAATGTTTATGTAAAGCTTTATGTATGCCTAGAATTAGTTACTAAAGTTTTCATGTTTTACATCTTTATAATATAAATTTCTATTCTCTTTAAACCTTTTCTATCTATTTATCTTATTAACAAATTTGTTTGTTAAGTGTGTTAATACTTTGTTTAAATTAAAACTAGTTATACTTAATTAAAACAACTAACAATCTAACACAGATATATTACTATTACAAAATGATAAAAACGTTGTTATATGCATAGTATAAAAATGTATCAAAATTGTTATTAAACATAATAAACTTTATTTTCTTATATAATCTATGTTTTTCTTCTTTGGTTTTTTACACACAAATTTCCTTTAATTACCATTAATGCAATTTAAAAACTCATTTTTGAATTTTTTTAGACGACTATTGTTTCTACTTTTTAATATTTTTTTCTCTCTTATAAACTATACTTGGTAGATTAGTTTATGTCGCATGATTTTTTATTTTTAAACGTGATTTTTTCTAACTTTTAAATCCTAAGAAAATCAAGATTTAAAAATCGTATAAAATATAATAAAAATCGTTGATTGATTTAAAAAATTACTTAAATAAATCTTCTCACATCGAGGATTGGAATAGTGCTCCAAACATGTAAGTTTAAAATGTATAAGCAAGTTTTAAATTTTGCTTTTAAAAAATAACTAAATAATAAAAATAAAATAAAATAATAAAACACTACGTTTGACGCTTCATTAACTTAAAAGCGTTATTCTGACATAAAGTATTAGTAGCGAAATTAACACATTTTCACCATTACTTGACTTTGGATTACAAAACAATTTCAATTTATTTCAGTGGCGATTAAAACGTCTCTACCACCAAATCGCCCTTCGAGAGTTTTCTCACAAGCTAAATTAATACCAGAACCCGAAAAGGCTGAAGAAGGCGAACTAAAGGTAGATAGGGCTTCGATTAGACTAGGATTATTCAAACCTTCCGAAGTTGAAGTTGAATCCAAACTAAAGAGGCAAAAAGAAGAAGCTAAGCTAGCGGAAGAAAGGTAAATTTATAACTTTAATTTTTAACCATTTTAATTTAATTATATTTCAGAGCTATTGCCGAAGAAGCATCTAAAAAGAAAGCGCAAGCATTAAAAGAAGAAGCAGCGAGAAAAGCCGAATTAGCGAGGCAAGAAGAACTTGCTGCTCAAGCAGCATCTGAACGTGCAGCTGAATTGGAACGCAAAGCAGAACAAGCGAGGCAAGAAGAATTAGCAAAACAAGTAAGTAAATTCTACTAGTGCAGTTAACCAAAACCTAACGTGGGTTAGTTCAATTTCAAATTTCTAATCTCCGCATTATAATTAGTTAACGATAAAATCCCTAACTTCCTTTAATTTTAGGCCGAACTTGAACGTATTCGCCAAGAAGAAGAAGAAAAAAAAAGATTAGAAGCGGAAAAAGCTGAAGAAGAACGTCTACAGTTATTGCGTTTAGAAGAAATCGCGCGTCAAGCCGAAGAAGAACGCGAACGAGAACTTGCAAGACAAGCGGAAGAGCTAGCAGAACTTGCAAGACAAGAAGCCGAATTAGAAGAACTAGCTCGTAAAGAAGCGGAAGCATTAGCGCAAGCAAAGAGAGAAGAAGAATTAGCCGAATTGGCGAGACAAGAAGCCGAGTTGGAGGAACTAGAGAGACAAGAAAAAGAATTGGCCGAATTAGCGAGACAAGAGGCCGAATTAGCTGAATTGGCCAAACAGGAAGCTGAAATTGCTAAACAAGAAGCAGAAATTGCAGACTTAACGACGCAAGAGGCCGAATTAAGTGGACTTAAAGAAAAACAAGAAGCAGAACTTGACGCATTGGCAGCAAAGGCGAAGGCACTTGGAGACGACGAAGAAGAGGGAGGCGACGAAGAGGAATCTGCTCCAGCAGCCGACTCTGCCGAGCCCGAAGCAGAAGAGGAGGAAGAAGAAGAAGAATGAAGAAGCAACTATTAACAATCATCGTTATTTCTTTATAGGAGTGACTGAAAAATAATAATTCCTGGACATCCTAAGGCTTGAAGCGTTTAATTCGGGGGGTTGAATTAAAAATAAGTTGAGGTGGCGGACAACAAATTTTATTATTAGGAACGTACTTTTTTTAAGTTTATTACTAAAATATGCAAAGCGACTTTTACGTTTACCGTCTTGGAACGAGAATAAGAGCTTCGAGCTTCTGGGCCACGAATTGACAGCGCATTCTTGTGTTTTCTGTCACTAAAAATTGTTAGGCGTTGACAAAATTTCTGATTAACCCCGAAGTCCGAAGCTGCTCTTACTTTGATGGAAACAGGAAATAGTGAGTTGTGCTTTTATATTTTAGTAATAATCACAAAATACGTCCCCCAATAAAAAATTTTGACGTCGGCCTACTTGACTACGTTTTTAGTTGAATACCCGTTAATTTTCCACTCTAACTTTACTAATTGACTCAGAATACTGTCTTTTGTCTCTTCTTAATAAAAATTCTTAATTTGGGCACATTAATAATAATTCAACGCTAAAACTTAATTTAGACCATCTTTTAGCTTTTTGCACTAAAAATAATTAAAAGTCACTCTTATTACTAAATTTTATTTCTGTTAATGTTAAACCATGTTACCTGTTGTTAAACTTTTTTGAAAATACACAAAGGAGAAACTAAAATTAAAGTAGATTTTTACTACTTTTTATAGCTATAAACTTCAGGCTTACGTTTATTATTAGATTAATTAGAACTGTTGCTTTTATTTAGCATTTTTTTGTTTTTGCATTTAATTTAGTTTGCATTTAAATCTAAAAATTTACATACTTGATGATTTTCATTTTTTGTGTAAAAATTTTTTCATTTTATTATCAACAAAAACATACCAACATATCATTTATCGAAAAATTGGAAGATAAACAAATTACTAATTTTATTTTAAATATTATCTCCGGAACAATTTTTAGAAAATTCAATTTGTATTAAATTAACTAAAAGGTTGTGCAACAAGTGTTGCTAATATTTATAAATAATTTTGTAAACCCTTGTATTATGAAAAAACATGTACTCCTTTACGATCAATATATTATTTAAACAATTTTTATTTGTTATAACTTATAACTTTATAAGATGTTAATTTGTAGAAAATTTAATTAACAAACTTATATCCGATTAAAATTACATTTACTTAATTACTATATAATATACAGAACTCGATCCAAAATTTCAAACATATTATTAAGCGCCTTAC
Source organism: Malthinus flaveolus (assembly GCA_950108345.1). NCBI lineage: Eukaryota > Metazoa > Arthropoda > Insecta > Coleoptera > Cantharidae > Malthinus > Malthinus flaveolus. Next base: position 68,445,553 of record OX467285.1, read on the forward strand.
AAATCATACGATTTTCATTTATTAACGTGTATAATACATCAATCTATCGAATTCCCCCATATAATGTCAATTTTCGCCACATTTATTAAGTTTTTAGAGCGCACGGCGCATTTTAAATTTTAATCCTTATCGATTCCTACGAAAATCCTTTTTGGAACGCTGTTCGAGAGTTACCAACTAGTCAAGTTCTCGATGAACGCCGTTCGAGAGTTACCAACTAGTCAAGTTCTCGAATATACCGGGTGTCAGGATAATCTATAAAACTTTTATTTTCTCTACGATACGAAAATTGTGCTCATGTACTTTTTTGTTGCTTTTTTACGCTCTACAATTAAGGTTATTTAAATTGTTTACCTACCGTTGATCGTTGTTGAGATATCGAGCGCGAAAGTGAAAAATTGAGAGATCGAGATTTGTTTATTCAGTTTTCTTCTTTAATTAATTACAGATAAAGTATTGGAGATAGAGAAAAAATTTATGGAAGCATTTTTATAGTAAATTTAATAAGCTGTGGTTTTTATCTAAACCATTTCTTCGATATCATTAATAGTTCCTGAGATATAGGCGAAAAACTAAAAAAGTGTAATACCTTTTTTCCAAGATGGCGGTTCAAGCGCAATAGTTATCGATTGAGCACTTTAGTATGTTTATCCGGAAACCATAATGAGCTTCTATTCCAAAATCCAGATTTTTACCGGTTAATGTTTTTATTTTTTCTAATTTGACCGGAATACAAGCTAATATTATGAAATCGAAACTTCGCGCGGACTTGCCGACTTTTGGGCGTGCTACGAGACGTAATTTTTGTCTGAAAAAATAAACAAAACACATTGTAGGTATTAAGATACTCTACAAGTTTGATATCAAACACTTTTTCGATATCTATCACCAGAAAGAAGAAAACTGAAAATCAAATCTCGATCTCTCAATTTTTCATTTTCGCGCTCGATATCTCAACAACAATCAACGGTAGGTAAAATATTCATATAACCTTAATTGTAGAGCGTAAAAAAAGCAACAAAAAAGTACATAAGCACAATTTTTGTATCGTGAAGTAGAGCCGAGTTATCGAGAAAAAAAACAAATTTGACCCTTTTTTCAAGATGGCGGCAAAAGCTCATAGGAAATCTTACAACATATCCAAAAATCAGCTTTCTCGGTTCACTTTCATTTATATACCTTTTTTTCCGACGTAATGACTGGACTATTTGGGAAATGTCTAAAGCGAATTGGTAGGTATTGTATACAAATATACTAGTGTAATCTTGATTCTGCGCTAGGCAAACATGCCACCGAAAATATTCTCATTTTCGTATAAAGTTCAATTTGAAAAATAAAAAGTACATTATTTACAACACTAGCTTTTGACACATTGTCCACTATTGAAAAAATTAGCATAAGTGGAGTAGTATTCGTGCGTAATAATTTTGAAATTGAGATCAAAGCGTTCACTGAAACGTTTTTTAATTATTTATCAATAGCTTTTATTATTTGACTGCTAATGGTTTTGTCAGTATTTGCTCAATTTTTAGGTTTCTATTCAATTCTCGAACTTTTTTATGTCAAATCCTCAGGCATTTATATCTATCGTTGTCGTTGCTCGTGTTCGTGCTAGTACATTGTGAATTCTCTAGATATTGGAGAATATTTATCTATTAGTATGCATTTCACAATGTCTACTGCTATACGTGCAATCCAATAAACCATTTATTAACAACTGCGTAGTGATATACAATATATAATAGACATAGTCAAATCACTGGCACTGATCATTAATAGTGTCACAAGTGTAGGATTGTAGATGATGAGCTAGTGTTGATTTGTTTGATTTTTGAAGTGTGATGAATGTAATTTTTATAGATCTCCCGGTGATTGAGGGTAATTCCCGAAACTTGTTTATATATCGTAAATAAAGTTTTATCTATTAAGACACATTATGTAAACCCTTTAGCATTCTTCCGCAACCACTAAAAACAAATGCCTAGTAATTCAATAGTACAATTTAACAAGAGGAGGAGAAGAGAAGTGCTAGAATGACTTATGAAATAAGCTTTGTATACAACCTTATCTATTTTGTGCCTTTCAAGTTCACTTTCAAAAAGAAAAAATCGGAATATAACAATTTAGGGATTTTCATGATGGTTGGCAGTACTTAGTACTAATTGTAAAGTGATATTTCAAAATTTAAAATTCCAATAAATTGTATTGTAGTTAGTTAATTAATTTTAATTCTTATGTTAGAAAGTAGAGCCTATCGATTCCAAAAATAGCAATTTTATCTTTTCTCAATATGATATTTATAATATATGCCAAATTATTGATTACTACCAACTTCGAAGCAGAAAATATTACCAAAGCTATTATAAGACCCAAAAAGCTATTATAGCACTCATATGGGCGCTGTAACAGCTTTAACAGACGCAAAATATAAAAATGCAGTTATTTTATATTGACTATATTATTTTTAGCCGCTTTCTAAAAAAAAAATATGCATTGTAATTAATAATACAATCGATTTAATGTTATATTAAAGCCACCGCTACGATCGATATAATATAACAATACAGCTTACTTTGTGTGTTTAGGGCTTTTATTCAAAAGCCTTTATTTAAAATTTCGACTCAACTTCTCTTAAGTATAACAACTTTTTTATTTTGGTAAAGTAAATAGTACGTCGTACATACAGGGTGTTCCCTGAGGTAGGTAACCAACAAATTTACACCGTATTGTTGAGGTGATTGTGTACAAAAAAGTTCAATATATGTATGTATACTACTTTAATTTCTTTTGGTTTTTGAGATATCAACGAAAGAAAAACCACGACATATACGGTACGTTCTTCTCACCTTACGTCATTAGACTTTTTCCTGTGAAGTTGTTTTGAATCTCGTGTTTAATATAATGGTAAGCCAGACGCACGAGAAGGTTTTAGTATAAATTTTTTCGTTTGTCAATCTATTCAAAATGCAAAAGAATTGACCTAAAGTGTACATGAACTTTTTTGATCAGAATCACTTCTAAGACGCACGGTGTTATTTTGTGAATTTGTCGGTCACATCAGGGAACACCCTGTATAATAGTATTAAACACATCCAACTTACTAAAAGTAGGTTATACCATTTTCTACTTTCGGCAAATCCCACCGGACGTTTTTAGGTAGCCGAGAATACAAATAAATGTCTAGGCTGAAACATAAAATCTGAAATTTTGCTTTTATGTCCCTTTGAATGTAATACGAATTTAATAGTTTTTTATAATTAGGTTCTCAAGTTACTTAAAAAACTTTAACTTCTCTATAAAGCTTTCAAATGATGTATAAAAGTCACGTTTTTGGCAGCAGGTTAATTAGAAATTTTCTTTTAACTTTCATGTAGAAACAAAAAAAATACAAATTATAATTAAGATCTTTTTAATTCTTTTCTTATTTTTAATTCGTTACGATTAAATTTTATTTTTATATGAACGAACGAGCTGCTAATTTGACAATACTTCGTATTTTCGAGTTGCCCAGATTCAAGACTCAGACTCACCATTGAAATATCTCAAAGGGAAAATTTTTTCTACTGGATTGACACTTCATTTCAACAGCTCAGGTTTTCCTTGAATTTGTATTTATATTATTAATAATTTAATACACATAGCGGACCAGGGTGGGAGGGCGATTAAGAACTAGATAAATCAAGCATATTTTCTTTACAAAATATTTTAATGTTTTTTTCAGTAATAGCTATCGGAAAAAATTATTTGGTAATAAAAAAGCTTTTACCCCTACACACACGTGAGGAAAAATGTTTCAAGTTTATTGGACATTTAGCTGGTACTGTTGGCAGACAACTTAACACTCACGTATATTTCTTTATCGCCCAGATAAAAACGTTCTTTACGCATCTTCGACACATTGAAGTTCTATGTCTCGAGTATGAAACGATAGGTACAGTTCGAAACGGAAAAACTAAACAAAAAATTGACGCAATGGCTGCAAGAGGTGGTATCAGAAATGAGCAACGCAATACAAAACGAGCCTAGAGCGCGGCCTACATTGCATGAGAAAGTTAATAGATTTTAACTCTTTTTATTTAATATGGAATTTGTAGTATCACAAGAAGGTTCTCTAGTAGCAATAACGTTTTAATTATAAAAATAAACCGTATGTAATAAATAATTTACAAAAACTTTCCAACTTTTCTCTTATTTACACTAGGTAATGTCCTTTTGTTTTTCCAGTTATATAAGAAATTTGTGGAGTCATAACTTTTTAACGATTTTTCTTCTTTAATTCTTTTTCCAAATTCATTTTTGCTCGAAACACCTAGACAGTTTCTAATTTAGTTTTTACCACATATTGAAACATTAACTTCATCTAATGTTAAATTAATTATTTGCCCGCTCATTCTTATCTTTTGCAGTTTGCAGTAACGAACGCAGCTCTTACTTTTATTAGAATATTTCTGCTCAATCTTAAAATGTAATCATTATTTACCTGCCTTTCTATATTAACTTTATTACGTCTGAATTTATAAATAATTTATAAATTTTCAAGTCACCAAGTCAGAAAATAAATTTTGACGCAGTGCAAACAATGCGAATCGTTTTAATTACGTCAAGAGTATGTATGTAATGAAATGAAAATGTTGTTTTAAAGACGTTTCTTGGGAGGATTTATTTTGCGTAATTAATAATTAAATTGGAAATTATAAATTCACCGCAGCATGAAATATTTCATAAACTCTTATATAAATATAGAGTTCTCGCGTTTGTAGGCGGGCTAGCACATAAATTTTTTATTTTCTAATATTTTAATTAATTGACTCAAACAGTAGCATCCCAATTTAAGCACAACATACCAGGGTATAGGGACATAAAAATAAATTTAAAATATCAATGACTCGGAAAATATTCACACAGTTAATCATCTGGGAACTATACCTAATACACTTCATTTAGCACTGCGAATTTACCGAGCTTTGGTAAGAGCAAAATTAGATTACTGATGTATTATATTATGTATTTATACAGCTCTACAAACAAGTCACAATTAAACAAATTTAATCAAGTACATAGCCGCTTTCAGAAGCAGTCCGGTTACGAGTCAACATATTGAAGTTGCAAACCATCGCTATAGAAATGAGAAGGCAAAAGTTACTATTATTAAATTATATATTTAAAACATATGAGAAGAGAGGATAAATAATTCGAGAACTGATTTGAAACAAAAGATTTCACAAAAAAAACCAAAATCAACCTAAAAAACAGGTGATAGCCTTCAACCTCCTTGAAGAGCTCCACATCACACTAAAAAGCAAAAATATAGCTCCTTGGACTATAGAAAAACAAAAATCCATGTGAAATTAACACTGCTTTCAAGGAATACGGAGGGTAGTAAGAGTATTTACAATACCGGCTGCTAATAAATAAGACAGGCACAAATATAAAACTTAAAACTACTGTTCCACTTTTCACTGCGGAAATAATAGCAATAATCGAGGAATTAAAATCTTGCTTAGACAAATTGTTAAACAAAATCGTATGCTCCGACTCACTGGGGTCGCTCATATTCCTACAACAACCATTCAACACCCATCCGATTGTCTAGGCCTATCTTAGCACAATGCCAGTAAAATGAACACGAAGTCGCATTTCATCGGATTAATGAGCACTGAGGCATTACAGGAAATGACATACCCGACCTCAAGACACACGCTAATCAACTAATCAGAAAACAATGGAAAATCAAATGGAATAATAACAATACCAAGCTTAGTAGAATTAAAAGGGATGGAAACGAATGGCCAACTTCAAACAGAAGGAAATGTAATGAAGAAATGCTATTAGCAAGAATCAGGATGTGACCAAAATGTCACATGGTCACTTGATGAACAGGACCTATCTAATAATGTGTGAACGGTGTGATACGTTGCTAAGTGTCTTGATTTTGTTGCACTAAGTAGCAGTAGCTTTAGTCACGTGGTGAATTTTCTTTCCCTGGTATCACTTGAATCGACTTTCCAATATGTCAAAGTTCCAGGGAGCTCCTTAAACTTCCAACTGCAATTGATAAGCTAGTAGGTAATAGTTTGAAAACAGCAGGTATTTTAAAAACTCAATAACTTATTCTTTAAAATGTAAATAATTTAAATTTATGCACTGTTGGTGCCATATAACCTTGAAGTTGGAGCACCTTATTTTTTTAAATAAAATGAAGGTGTAAAAATACTCTACAATTAGTAGAAAATCTATTTCTACCTGAAAAGTTATAGCTTATCCATATTAACCTTTATGTTGAAAAGTAAAATAGATTAGTAGGTACCTAATTATATATTACATATATTATATATCTTCAGCTATGTGGTTCTACAATACACTAAATTTAGCAGTTACAATAAAAATAGCAGTTAATCTGCTTAATTGTTATAGGTCAGCAATAGTTACTAGAGCTTCTGCAAACTATTCATTTTTATGGAAAAAAGCTGGCATATAGAAAATGCGTTTATTTGAAATTACTTCAAATAGGGAGATTCCCGGGAGCGCCCTATACTTCTTTTGTTGCTATTTTAGAAAAGCTAAAAAATAACTAAATTAGAGTAGAGTAATTATTGAATGTAAAAACCAAAACAATAAAATTAGTATCTCCTATTATACCTAATACTTACAACTTCTAAATAGGTGTTTTGACTTTTTTAAATCTGTACTTAAAGATAGTCCCTTAAAAAGATGAACAGAAAACCGTAAACACCCTGTATACAAACCCAAACATTATAAACCGACTGCGTAATGCCCAGAGTTTATTGCTACACCAGTGCCCCGGTCCAACTTACATAATCATGAATAAAACTTTTGCTTTGAAGTGAAATTTAAAAAACTTGATAAATCAGAAAATTGAAAATTGGGTACACAAGTAGTAAACCTACTAATATTCTGTGGATTTTCAAAGATGTTCAATACATCTAAGCACACCTATGTGATACCAATGAACAAAAATATGGCAAATATGGCCGATGCGATGAAGCTATACAAAATCGAAAAACGGATTCGTGTACCTATACATATTTCATCAATAAATCATAAATACAAGAGTGTCGGAATTGAGCGAGTTTTATTAAAATTGCAGTAAATTGTGAAGTGACGTTCAACAGGAAGCCAGTCGCAAAACAATAAAAATTGGCTTTGCATGCAATAAACTCAGTTTTAACCTTTATTACATCGATATTATATTTTTAAGAGCCAAACTTCTTTTTAAGTCTTTGAAATAAACGAACGTGAGCGTTTAAAATTTTACGTGCATTCCTTTACGATGATTAATCTTTGCAGTCGTTCAATTCAAATACCAACGCTAATATTCTAGTAAACAATGCGTAACATAAGCATGCATTTCTTAAATGCCAGGTGATAAAGAATGTTATTAATACTTAAAATTGATCAAAAGAAGTAAAGATTTACTTTCCATCCTACTCGATGAAAAAATAGTGAAGTTACACCATTTTTATTACAGCTTGGACTGTTTGGACACCCTGGGGTAACTTGGTCACTCCATGACATTGTTTTATTTGGGTTATTGTTTGTGATTTGTGTCATTGTTATAGTTTATTCTTTATATAAAATGGTAAGAAACTATGAAAGGGCACCTGGTTCCAGACTCTACCAAAATTTTACTCAAGAATATCTTAAAAATGCGTTGGAGGTCGTTAGGGCCGACATGTTTAAGGAAACGGCTGTGCAAGCGTTTTTAATTCCAACAACAACGATTTCTTGAGAGATTCTTGAAAGACAAACAAAACCAGTTGGCCATTCCTAGGTTTTCTCCAGAGAAGAAGAAGCCACTATTGCGGAGCCACTTGGTGTTGTCGCCAATTAGCGTTCTCTCCTAGCCAGGTTGGATGTGAGAACCGCAACTACGAAATACCTTGAAAAAAAGAGTAAAGTAATTGGAGTGTCCATAAACAACATTCCCGAGAAGTGGTGGACCGAAAGGTGAATAAGAAGCCCCCGATTACGATACCTGTTAATCCCTGCTTTTTTAGTCTCTAATTTATTAAATTTTACTTCTTCTTAGTGGACTGTATAATATTGGTAAGTGTTGATTGAGATATAATTTGTGAAATAATACACAACACTTGAGATTTTTTATGTTTTTTAATTATAATGTTATGTGCTTCTCTGAGCTTACATGTAGGACGATTGCAATATATTTTTTAAATGTTTTAATACCGAACTCCACCCCATAACGGTAGTTTTAAAAAAACTTGGGTGAATAATAAAAGTTGAAATAACTTAAAAGTAATAAAAACAAAAATAATATGTTACAATGTGATTGTTGTACGGTCCTACTGTCCAAATACAAGAACGGCCCCTTTGAACAGTATGACCGTACGACCAGGTATATAACAATACCCTTTCAATTAGTTCAGGCTGTGCTTACTGAAGCTTTATATGCATCTAAACGGATGCTATTAGCGAGAAAGTTACCAACTAGACGTGTATTTAGCAAGATGCACTGGTTCCGTAAGAAAACTTACATTGATGCTTATGGTGTTAAGAATAGTAAAAGCAGCTGCGACAGGATATCCAGAACAATATTTACGTTACATTCACATACTCTCCAGGGTCCAGACAATACCTTCATCAAAGAAGCTCACAACCCTTGACGTTTTTCTGTGGGCACTTCTAATGTGAGGAAGCCAAACGTTGAAAACAGGAACAGGAAATGCAAATCAACTGAACTACTTCGATTGATTTTGTTCAACTTCCACTCTAAAGTTCTTATAACCTTTTTATTAGTACTCTGATTGTTTTATTTTACGCATCAGTTTCTTGAAAAATAGAATTTTCTAGAAAAACTTGAGGTTTCTATTACAAAGTTGTGCTAACGTCGTCATGAATAAAGTTTCTAGTGTTTTGACCCAGGTCGGGTATTCAGAAGATATAATTTGGTGCTTACTTGAGACATAATTGGATATTGTGGTTACCTTGAATATTTATGTGGCCACACCGAGTGTTTTATTGCGGCAAACTCGCTAAAGGCATGTGTTAATAGTAGTATAGTCTCTAAGGTATACTGTCCCAACAAACCGTGCATGGGGATTTCGCAATCGGTAAAAGTTACAAAGTTGGTAAAATTATACAAAACAGAAGAAAATAATTTTTTCAAACTATAAATATTAAGAGCAGTGATGACATGACTCCAAAAGTACGTATTAGTGCACCGTCGCTTTGAAGTAAACGGTCCTCTGTACTAGAAAGTGTTTTGGCTCACAGAATTTTTTTCTAAATACATCACAACTGAACAATATTTTAAGTCACTTTCATCTGGATTTTCTATTCGCATACCATGAGTTGAAAATTTTAAATTCAACGTCATTGAAGCAGAGAAGCATTGGTGGTTTTGGCACAAAGAACACTAATTTTAAACGCCCTATAACTTGGCAAACTTTAGGAATACAAAAAATATGCACATATTTAATTATCTAGAAACTTTTATCAGCTTTAATTTTGTATATAAGCACGTTTCAGCTCCAACCAATAGTTTTCGAGATATTAATACAAAACCGAAAAAAGTGACATGTTTGCGACCACCGACCACTGACGCTAAAGCTCACCTCTGATTCATTGTGACTTTAGGTGTACGCGAGTATGCGAAATAAGGCGTAGTTTCCAATCTATTGGATTTTTTGAAAGTGAAACCCTTAGTTGACTGAACCAAAGAGCAAAATATTTCTAATTGCAAAAATTGTCAAAAAAATGAATTTTCCTCAATTTTCCCCTAAAGTCCCTAGTTATTTGTTTAAATTATAAACGGATACGGAAAAGTACCGCGCGATTATAAAATAAAACACTTATCTGAAACAATGTGCATTAGAGGTACTTAAAATGCAATTCATTAACTTTAATAAAAAACTTATCTATTATTAATAATAATTAATTAACGTCGACGTTGGAAATGTAAACTTTTCGCATACGATTTAATTATTGGGTGTTGGTAAGCATTTATTACAGTAATTATAGTAGTAGTCTAGTATTAGTACAAATTACAAGAATTTAGACATTATTCTTTTATAGAAATTATAAATGGTTTTACATTGGATGATTGACGACAACGAATCAACTATTGACGTCATTTCCCTCTTCAGACGTTAATTATAAAATTTTTATAAGATTAAACGAACAAACGTCAATATTCGTATAATACAATTTCTCAATGATGTAAATTAATTTTCTCACAAAAAACAATAGCATAACCGTTCGTAAATAATTAACAAAGCCACCGGTTAATTGTAAATTTAGTTGGTAAATTAGTAAATGTTCATAGTGGGATTCATGATTCATATGAAATCACAGCCCTTAACCCAAATAAATAGTTTAACACTAAAGAAGTATTGAGTTCAAGTTTATAATAGATCATAGTTTTAGGGTTGAAACTTACGCATTACCTAATACTAACGAGTAACGAAGGGTGTATAAATTTACCACAATTTTCTCATTTCAATTTTACAGTTTCTAAAAGTTTTGTAATTAATTCCAATTGTTAAATACAATATTATTCGTGCGCTAGGCTAAATTTGGCTTTAAAATAACCTTATAAAAATAGCAACAAATTAACTAAAAATAGACTCTCTTGTTGGTATATCTACCTATGTACGACCCGACGAACCCTCTTGACGTATTTAAATAAATAAGCCAATTTGTATAATTTTTTATTAAACGGAGGGTTATCTAAGACTTGCTAGTGGGTGTTAGCGATTAACGTAGTAGTAAATTGTTGAGTAGAAAATATATGGGGGACGATAATACCCGCACCATACCAACCGCTAACGTCAATCGCGTTACTACAGTAGCTATTTTGTCGTGTTTTCAGTTCAAGTTTAACTTAGTCGATATCTGTATTTATTCATTGCTAGTACTGAATCTAAAAATGTGACTAGACTCACGTGCTATTTACAATTTGATCGATTTTTTTTTTCTAATAAAGATATAACTCACGTTCATTCACCAAGCGGTCGGTATACGTTTAGTTGAGCTTCGAGTGCGGCTTGTGCTTTTTAAATATTTTTCATCAATTATTTTTTTCAAGATGAGATCTGTCGATAAGATTGACGCTAAATTATTAGACGCTACGGATAGACTATCTGAATTAAGGTACGTAGTTTTTTTTTGCTTTTCTTTTAAACCAAAATTCGATCTTTGGAAAAGTTTTGAACTTGAAATTCAAGTTCTGGAACTGAAATCTTTAGCAAAGTTTACGCTCTGTTTGTAGAGTTGAATTCTAATTATTAGTACCTACACATTTAACCAAAGTTTAAGCAAACTCACTCGCCAACACTGCTACAATTGGTACACGTACAAACAGTATTATATACCTTTTTATTTTAGTTTGGTTATTTTAAAACTTAAATAAGGTCAAGGTAGAGCAGTTGCCTTAATTAAAGTAAAAATAAACACAGCCTTTACTTTAATAATTTTAATCTCTCATACACGTAAATTTTCAAAAGTGTGATTGATAAAAAGGAAAATTTATATACTTTTCATTATTATTAATTGGAAATTAGAAAACTGTTAAGCAAAACACCTTCATTCATTTTAAGTTGATTGTGTCTCTAGTTTCGTGGACAATTTAAGGCAAAAATACTCCATTTCTTAAGGTAAAACGAATCATTTTACTTAATGATCGATGAAGGAGATTGCCTCACTGTCTTGAACGATTGAACGGGTTTCAACTTTGTTTTAAAATTTTTAATTAAGTCTACCGTTTACGAATGAAAAATAATATCGGACAAAAATGTCTTCCAAGACCGCGCATACAGACGTCGATCCTTTTATCGAAATTTTTTATTACATTTTCGCATAATTGCGACCCTATATCACCAATTATGCGTCGGATGTTAGCTTTCAAGACTTCGATGGATTGTGGATTATCTGCATTATCATGCTTTTTCACATAGCTTGACAAGAAATTGTCTAACGGCGTTAGATCATACGATCTAGGCGGTCATTGCACTGCCGAATTTGATGAGGAAATTTTGTTTGCAGTAAATTAATTGTTTTAGTGGCTGTGTGGCATGTAGCGCCGTCCTGCTGAAACCACATATCACCCACATCCATATCATCAATAATATACCAAAAAAAATTTGCCAACATATCCCGATAACGCAATCCATTGCCAATAGCAGTATTTTCAATGAAATACGGCCCGGCCCAATCGCTCTTGCAAAACCAAAAGCGCACCAAACAGTAATACGAGCAAAATGTAAAGGCTTCACAATCACGCTTGGATTTTCTGAAGCCCAAAAGCGGCAATTTGGCTTATAAACATAACTATTTAAATGAAAATGATCTTCGTCTGAAAAGATGATTTTTTTAGAAAAACCATAACCTTGTTCACTGATGAAATTAGCGAATTGTCGACGAAGAGCATGGTCGGTTGGCTTTAATTTTAGCACTTACTGAACCTTATAAAGCTTTAGAGCCAAATTTATAGACCAAATGGGTTGGTCTTGAATAGGTCCAATTGCTAAAAACGCTGTAAAATTGATAAATTTGAATCTTCCTCAACACTTTCACTTACAGCAGCAATATTGTTAGTAGATCGACGTGGACGAATGCGTATCGTTGTTGTTGGTATATCATGTACTACTTGACTCAATTTTTTTTGAAATTTTTCTGAAGGCGCCCGGCGGATCATGCTTGTTTTCCTTATAGGCGCTAAAGAGAACTATGTGACGGATCTAGGAGCCAATGTCCCTGCAGTATATGGCTCTGCAACTGTGCAGTCTTTTTTTAGAAAACCCTAGGTTTCCTGTACGTTTCACGTTATTCCGAAATGACTTCTTGGTTTTACTTACGGTGAGTCGGTTGAAATGGGCTATAAATTAAATTTGCAAAGCCAAAATTGTACCGCTTTTCTTTAATTCTTCCAAGTAAAATTTTGAGCAAATACATCATGGAATCAAAATCAAGAAGTCATTGAGGAATAACGTGAAACGTACCTACACACTAGGTACGTAATTATATTGCTATTTTACTATGGTTAGTTATTACAATTTTTTTATCGCTCTGAACAAACTCGATTACTTTTATACCCCATGAGATTAATTTTTATAATTGCAATAATTTGTCCTTGAACTCAATATTAAATACACACGTATATTTTTAATTTAATTTCAAAACAAATGTAATTCAAAAGTAATAATAATATTTACATTTCAATAGAAAATAAACAAACACAGCCAATTTGAAAGTCAAATAGAAGCTATTTTAAAATTTGAAATTTATGAGCGCCAGTAAAATTAACAAAAAGTGTAACATTAAAATTTTAGAATTTCGGCACTATAATTTCGGTTTCCTTCGTTACATCTGTAAGCGATTTGAGAACACGAAATAAAAGTTTGAGTGCAAAAACTAATTGCTTTTGCATGATTTTATGATACGACTGGTGTTTCCTTTCATGTTTGAACACGAAATGCTTTTCATTGCAATAAACGACACTGACATTGAGCTTGGAAAATGTGTGCTAAATATAGAGGTAGAGAATTTTTTGCAGTTATGAAGTTCGAGTTCAGTTCAAGTTCGGATTATCTGTTTTTCGAGCAATACACACGGGAAGTAAGTTAGTTTTGCAATTAGGAAAAAACGAGGAAAGTTAAAAATGATTAAATTAATATAGCATAATCAAAAAAGTGTATACAGGGTGTAATTTAAGTTGGGTTTTTTCTTAAAATGCTACTGAGATACTATACATTATTTTGAAAAATTGTAGTCCAAGTCGGTATAGTAGAATATTCGTAAAAGCCAGAAGAATTGATTGAAATTAAATATTTCAAAGCCGGTCCTGTCTAATAACTATCAATAATTAAAAAACAATCTGGTATAGCTTGTTTGATAGGTACTGACGTTAAAATTAAAATAACCTAGAGAACTTATGCTTGCTTCTATCATTATTATGTGGTTTTTTAGATTTTTATAAAAAATGTACAGGATCGGACCAAAGAATTGAAGAATAACAGGTGAAGTTGACGACAAAGTAATATTATTGCGGTTCTGAGACTGTCCCCTAGTGGTTCCTTGCTTAGCGACCTCTCGGATCTATTGTGCGCCTTGGATGTAGTCTTTCTTTATATGAGTTCTGTGCTTTTGATAAAGTCTAGAATTTTCTCGATTGGTCTTTTGGCAGTTCTCTTTGGAGCATATTCTCCTTCCAAGAATGCTGTGATGGATTTTGTAAAAGCCTCGCAGTGTAGCAAAAGATGAATTGCAGTTTATTTTTCCTCTGCGCGTCCTCTGCATAGTGGGTTTTCTTATAGTCCATCATCGTATGCAGGTATATACAATCAGGGTCATATTATGCACTAGGCTGACTAGGCTAAAGCTTAAGGCGCCTTTTGCAGAAAAAGCGCTAGCCTCTAAAATTACTTCTTATAAGTGGCCAAACAATTATTAAATTCAAGGGTGTAATTTTAATTTTTTTTATTGTCAACACATTTATGAAAACATGCAAAAAATTTTGCATTACTTAGCAAAACGTCGACGTCTAAAAATTCCTAAAGACGATCTAATCTCTGTTGACCTTGAAAATTTCAAAAAATTTGTTTGCGGCGCTGGGGGTAAGAGACCGTGCAAAAACTGTAACACCTAAAACTCCACCGTACCGTACATGTAAATTAATAGGTAAATTAAATAGGCGCCAAATCTGTATTAGCCTAGGGCGCCAAATAGACGTAATCCGGCCCTGTATACAATGGCTCGTTGTTATTGGCGTTGCCGGTCGTAATTCACCTCTGCTCATTCTGAGTAGAGAACGGGTTCTTTTGTCGGAGGGTTTCTCCAATAAGACTTTATGTACCTGTCCAGGAGTTTCCCTCCAGTGGCTTTATTTCTCTCTTTGTCATTTCATATGGGAACGTTAAAGGCTGGTTCTGTTCCAATGGGTCTTATTTTACTGCTATCATTAGCCAGACCGTCGGTTTTCTCGTTCTCTGGTATGTTGGCATGAGCTGGCACCCAATACCAGGCTAACAAGAAATTGTCCCCTAGCTCGTTTAGTTTGCGGATGCAGTCTGTCATTATTTCGGACTCCACTTCACAGGGTTGCTTGGCTGTCAGATTCTTTGGTTGTGATAACTTTGATCTAACAGTACTTGCGCACATGTTAAAATGGCGTAAAACCACTTACTTTGATACCGTTAGTAACACGATTTAAAAATGTGTGAGCGTCAATAGCTACTCCCAATCTAAAATCCATCGACGTAAAAGCAGATAGGAAAGTTTTATTTAAAATGTCTTTTATGGGTTTAAAAAGTCTCAAAATCTATATTTTCGCAAACCCTAAGTTACTGAAAATACGTCTTAATATAACGGTTGTTACCTAATGAAATATTTTAGTGTAGAAATTAGCTCTGCAGCTGAAGAATGCAATTCAATAATTTTTTCCTGAAATTAGTTTAATAGCGAATGTTTAGTGGACGACAAATAATTTCCTGATAAACTTTGTAAACAAGTTTTTAATAACAGCATTGCTGACGTCTTCACTTCACACCTTCACAGTAACCTACGCTAAACGGAAAACGAATAATTTTCAAATTTTTCCACGAGTCAAGTAGCGATACTAAAAACAACTAACAAAATATCGTATCGATTTTTATAAAATCAAAAGTTATAAATATAATACTTATAATAATAATAATGCAATTAATTATAGTTAAAAGAGTTAGATAATAGATGCAATATAGATTATTTAAGACGGAGGCTATAACGTGTATGTACTTGCTGCTGAAAAAATGGCGTGGGTATAACACTCAAGGGTCTAACGTTCTTTTATACGTGAATTTTATTATTTTTTCAAATATATACACTAGGGTAGAAATAATTAATTGAATATATGATGTAAACCAACCCTAAATTAATCACCTAGTAGTGCGAAAAACGTTTTTAGGAGAAAAATGTTGAACGACCAAACGCCTCAGGAATCGAACCCGAGCATGCAATATCCGGTTGCAAGTTTGAACCACCGTACGCCTGTAGTTGTCTGGCTTGGATATTGCATGCTTGGGTTCGATTCCTGAGGCGTTTGGTCGCTCAACATTTTTCTCCTAAAAACGTTTTTCGCACTACTAGGTGATTAATTTAGGGTTGGTTTACATCATATATTCAATCGTCTAACCTTCTTTCTAGATAAACCTTTAGTTTCCAAATTTTGAATTAATTTGTCCAGTTTTTGTTTTAAATTGTGGTTGGTTTTCTTAAAGAGTATGGTACATTGATACTCATCTTCATCGTCTTCTCGACCCTTGACGTGTTTTGGCCAATCTGAAGGTTTGATGTGATGTTTCTTTCGCGATCTCCTAACTAACAGCTCCTGAAGTTTTCTACTCCATCTGGTGTATCTACCTATTCCATCCTGGGTGTAGCAAAATCTTCTCTAAGAAAGTGTAGAGTTTTATTTTCCACGAAATAAAAGTTCAAAGTAAGTAATCCCACCCATAACAAGTCGGTATTTCTTCACAATAATTTAGGATCAAATGAAATGTAAAAATATCTCTTTCAGTGCCATTACGCTCAAACTTAGTATTAATGCTTTAGGCCCATAATTTTCGTTTCTTACGATAAATTTAAAAAAATGATATATCTTTTAAAATACAGAAACTAAAAATAGATTGAATTGTTAAATGTACAAATGTAATTGTGTCAACCACCTTATTAGTACAACGTGTGGTGCTCAGTGTTCATGTCTCATTAAAAAGCGACTTCAGATGTTGAAACATCGATTTCTCAACATTCATACTTCGCTACAAAAGGCGAAAAGAGGGCATTTCATAAAATAAAAATCTCAAAGAGAATAATGAGGTGCTTGATTACGAAACCATCAAAAAGAAATTCAGAAAAGAAAAATGTCGAATCGACCGACAGCTTTGCAGACAAAAATTACACAAGAAAGTGACTCTTAAAAAGAAAGTTCACTCCAAGTTCCTTTTTGATAATGTTTTTTCAATATTTAAATGGCTTTTACATTGGTTCTTATTTCTTTAAAAAGTCGGGGGTCTCTTTATAATAATCATAATTTTACCTCAATCAACAGGTTGAAGTTACTTTGCAATGAACTTGATGGATTACCTTCTCAAAGCGACGAATGATGACGGATATTGATATAAAATACTGCTATAAATAAGCAAATTTAAGGTTACTATTACATTATTAGAAAGGGCTTCTTTGTACGGAAAGGATTTTTATAGAAAAAATTTCCCTAATTATGGTCAAATTAATCAATCAAAACACATTAGATTAGCCAATATGGATAATGGATAGTAATTTCTCAACACTTTTGCTTATTGAAGTTTATACTTTGGTTATCTGTACCTATTTTTGTGCAATAGCATGTACATAAGCACGAAGCTAGAGATAAAACTTCTTCAAGCCAAGCATGTACTAAATACTAATCGAAAGATATAGTTTAGAGAAGAGCATCTGAAGGACTAAAACGAACTAATGAGGTGCAGGACTGCCACCTTTAGCTTATGGCATTAAGAGAGCGATTATCCAGTACCAGATCAATTAGGTTAGGTATAATAAAAGTCGTTAGGCAATACGAACGCCCAGCGTTTTATGCCAATGAGGTTATGAAACCGCATATTCTACCATATCTTCTGCAGTTAAAAGACCTTAGTTTTCAGCAGGATAATCCGTTCTTATGTCGCAAGAACTTCTTTTAACCGCTTTGTAAAGGTCTAAGTATTTTCACCCAGATCTCCCTATCCTATCTTATCGCCGATTGAACATGTGTGGGACATGATGGGAAAAAGAATTACAAATTTGACAAATCCTCCACTCACGCTGTTAGCTCTCACAAATAAATTACAGGTTGCTTGGGACACAATACCACAGGAGCATATCAATCACCTGTTAATTTTAATCAGTTATTGCCTTGAGCAGTTTTGCCGAATTTTATTGAAAATTCCTAGTTCTTGGTGTGGCAATTTCCATGCCATTAATACGTAGGACATTTATTCCCATTATTGAACCATGTTTATACCTATTATATTGATGCTATGTAAAAAGTGTCACACATGCAAGTGCTTGTTTACAAAAAATAGTCCCAAAAATTAAGTAGCTTTCAAAAACAAATAAGAAATAATTAATTTGAATTGAGCATTGATATTTATATTTTGCAGTTTATAGCAGCAGATGGGTGCTTAATTAATTGTATTATTTACTATAGAAAGATATAAATATTTTTTATTATTGTTTATTATTGCCCTCATAGATAGGGAAAACGACGACTCAAAAATAAGTCAATAATCATGTTTCGCTACTCTACTAGAGACTGGTGAAAAAATCAACGGACGGTCGGGAAAGTTTTTTAACGATTTTTAAATTTTTGTGGCGAGATTCTTCCGAATTTTTACTTTCTCTTGAGGAAAAATCATTTTCTGCTCATCTTGTTCGGACAAAGAACTCGTGTCAATTTGTTGACACTCGCCACTAAGCGACACTTTTTAAAATTGACGGTAATTTCAAACCAATTGTTGTATTAATATAGACAACTTTATTATTTTTTTGTAATTCGAACAATGTCGTGTTTTTGTTTCATTATTTTCAATTTGTTAGGTTTTCTTATTAGTATTGTATCAAGACTACAAACAATACGTATTCGAAATTTATTTGGTAGGTATCGTCAAAGCTAATGTGTGTGTGTTTCAATTTCAATTCTAACTTAACTCTGTGTAAATACATCACTGAAAATGTAAATTATCGAGGCGCAGTCGATTGTAATTACTAATTACAATGTAATATTACAAAAAATTGGAAAAACCTCACATTTTTCTTACATAAACATGTCGTGTGTGTACATTATAACAACCACCGTGTAATTTATTGCTACTTTTACTTAAATTAAGCATTAATTTAGGGTAATTTTATTCAATTATTTACAGGATCGTATGTTTTAAATATTTATTTAAAGATTATTGTTAGTCACATGTATATGGCGATTTGTACTTTACATACGTTATTTGCTCCTAACTGATTGGCAATTGACGTAAGAGACAACCTCAAACATATACTCGTGTTGAAAATGATGTAGGATTGTAAGAATAAAAATTTTCTATACATAGACTATGGCTAAATTTAACCATTTCCATAAATAATGATTAAATTACTTATCGACTTTAACGTGAGTTAACATTTACGTGATCGACTTAAAAAAAACTTTTACGTAAAGTACGAGATGTAATTTTAATTTAAGCGTTAACGCCGGTATCTATAAATAATGAGTGCGTTGAGTGCATTTTTGGTGGTGATACTAATATAAATTAAAATATTTTTTTAAACGTCCCAAAAGCGGGTTAGTACGCGCTCTCATTGCAATATTGGGTCAAATACATAAACGTCTTCTAATGCGTTAACACCCTTAATCGTTTAGTTATTTTTATCAGCCATCAAGGTTAATACAAACATACGAAATTATTTAAACTTACATCGTTGGGTACACGTGGTCCAGCTGAAAATAGCTCAAAAAATACACTTTTAAGTGCATAATTTACGTATATCGAAATTAATTTCTGATTATAGTCATTTTTCTTCTTGAATATTTTGGAATACTCAATCAATGAGATTGGCAAAGCCGTCGAAAAGAAACTTTAGCACTTGGCACTCTTCTCTGATTGCTCTACTGAATAAATCACTATTTCAATGTCGACGAAAATTTATGTCATTGTCATACTATAAATACATAGGTACTAGAAGTCCATTTTAATCTATACAGATAATAAATATGCTGTTAAATTCGTGCATATTTAAGAAGACGCGTTATGGAGACATCGAGAAAAATAAAATTTAATGGAGTTGTTTTACGACTATCGGATATTTCGCCATTATGCATCATTAATATCGTAAATTATTAGGTATTTCGTGTCATTCATTAATGAAATTTAGTTGCTCCGATTATTAATTTATGTAGTTATTAGTAAACGAAACGGATAAATTGATATTTAATTCCATTATAAGAAAGAGTCGTATACACTATGAACATATTAAGAAAGATCAACGATCTGATTTTTTTATTGATTTAATTTTTAATAATATAACGCTGTTTGTAATTACTCAAATTGTTTCAGTTTCATACAATGCATCCATGTTCGTGTGAGAGATATTTTCTTATTCTTTTTTGAATATTCAATTTTTACCAAAACCGTAAATCTTTGAAATGATTCGAATTTGGCTGATAGCCATTATTTTAAGTTCCTCATATTTCCTTTTGTGAGAATTTTGTTTCAAATGAAAAGTTCGCACATTTATTCTGTTTTCGACATATCAAAAGATTAGGAATGGCACACATGTACGTAATTCAGGGTATAAAAATAATATTACGAAAACATAAATATTTAATAAGGTGTTTCGACACCGGTGAAAGAAGTATAACTATGCAGGTTACAGAATTTCAACTTTTAGGACAAAGTAAGACTGATTTAGAAAGGATCTAAACAGCAACCACGCTCCAGTTTTAAAATAATCAACACACAAGTGCATACACGTCGCAATAAACCTGCTTTTTTGCCAAGAAAAATCGAATGCAAAACCTGACACTTAATTATTAAATTATTCCTTAAGTTTCTTACAGTGCAAAAACTTGAATGAAATTTAAACATTTTTTCGGATAAAAGTTGCAGATAATTTGATATGCATATTTTTAATTAAAACGGGCCACACACTATGCAATTTGTTGTACAATAAGTTATACGACCCAAGTCGATTCAACCGTTGAAACGACAATTGCATCGTCTGTGGGATTGTTGTACAACCAGTTGTACGACCAAGTTGTATCGTATGGAAGTTTGGCTAATCAAAAATTTGTTGTACAGCCACGTTTGATGTACTACCTACGACAGATCGCATAATTTGTTTGCGCACTTTATGTTGTCTGGACTTGTTGAAACGATTTAAGGTGAAGAGATATAGCAGTACCGAACTTTAAGTCTTCGTAAGAATTTCCAGTTGCCAACTATCTCAACGTAACAGTTATCGTTCTTCAGCACTAATGGATTCCCTCAGTTTTGAATCTTGTTTTGTTATTTTAGGTCGAACTTACTTCAGTAGCAAATTAAAAGCGTCGTTGTCCATTTTGAGGTAATTCTAAAAATCTGTTGGTTCACTGGTGCGTAGTTTTCTTTTTTCTTACTTTGTCTTCAGAAAATAAGGCATCGCAATAGACGCCATAATTTCTTGTGAAATACCGGTGACTACATGACTTCTAATGCATACAGAAATAATGGCAACTGAAAACGTACTACAAGTCTTCGCAACTGGTCGTTTGTGTTTGTGGGCAAGATACTACACAACACGTCGTTACAATTGTCTGTTCAATTTGTAGTACAACATTTAGACAAACATATTTGACATCTTTTCTTAAACAATCAAGTTATAAGAATTTTCGTTCGCTTGGACCAAATTCAACCTGGCACTAATTTTCCCTTCCATTAAATTGAGCAAAAATTCGAGAAGGTATGGAACGACTTTTCAGACAGAAATTGTGGCTAATTTGTTTTATTATAATATACACTTTTGACAAAATATTTTTACATTTTTAAAAATACTCAAGTGATGAGCATTTTCATTCACTTGGTTTAAGTCGAACTGACACCCATTCTTCTTCTTAATTTTTACTGTAGTTCAGTGCATTTACGATCGACCTAAAAGTTTGAGAAGCTAGAATTGATTTTATTTTTTATATGGGGGGGGGGGATCGGAGACGTTAACCACGATTTTGCGTATTCGTGTAATCAACCCTTTGCCGTTGTGGCTGGAGTTACATCCATCGCAACTTGATCGTTTTGGGTTCGTGGGACTCGTTAGCATTTTTCCTTTAAATGCATCTAAATCAGAATAAGCACTCCGATGAAGATCAAAAACTTATTCGTGTTTAAAGTCGAAAAAATTTTTGTTCTTACCTTTTTCTTTTTATATTTGGTAATTTGGTTCGTCGTATTCTGCCTGGTCGTCGTTCTCGTCTCCACCTTCATCATCATCGAAAACGGATGTTAAATCTGTCGTATTTGTCTAGTTTTGTTTCGACATCTTCCTTTACACAATCCTGTGAATTTTCGGTTCTGTTGCTGCATTTTCTGTAGCCACAAACCCTGCCGTTTGGAGTCGTGCATCCACATAAAATCATTCTCAATAAAACACTCGGAATGGGTTCTTGAATTCCTTTTCTCTTGTAACTGGCCCCAATCGTCGGCTAGTTTTTGTTCATCGTGATTCTAGTGCATTTTAATCTTCTCCGAGCAACTACTGGATTTAAGACATTTCCAGGTCCGTTTGAAAATGTCCCTGCAGTCGACGGCCACAACGCGAAAACAGTAATTTTCCATGATGGCGGCGAAAGGTTTAATTTTGCAAATACACAAAATCAAGGTTAAGGTCTCCGACCAACTCCCTATCAAATAAAAAAGTAGAAAATTCTAGTGCCGCACACTTTTAGGTCACACGTGCAGAATTTTCGTAAATTCACTGGACTACTACTGTAGGAAAACTATAGAGATGGGACTAAAAAGTAGCTTAAACAAATGTTGTAGAAAATGTAATTCTCAGTAAGATTAAGAATATTTTATGGTTATTCTACTTATCGTTACGATGAAGGTAGAGCATTGAAGCCGAAAATTATAAAAAATTAGAATGTTTAAGAATATCTATATGAATGCCTCTGAGGTCTCTTTCGATTACAACTAAATTTTAAATGTTTCAACAGGTGAGTGAGGATTTCATTAATTATACAGGATGTCATTTTAAAAACTACCCTTATCCAATATCGTCGCCTTGGTATAAAATATTAAAATTCCGCGAGACCCGTCACTTTTATTACTGAGATGGGCTCTTTTATCGAATATTTGCGTTTTTCTTAGATAACCCCCAAAGTGGGGTAGACCTAACCCCTTAGAACTTAAATGGAAAGGGTAGTTGAGTGGCACTTTTTCTGAAAGCCCCTTCAATTGCCTTAACAAGTTTTGATAAAATGCGATTTAAGAAAAATTAATAATTACTTCAACTGTAAGTGCTGTTTAAGATTCTCAATATCACCGAAACTACTAATCTCCAAATCCTATTTTGCACTAAGACGGGGATATTAGAAGTATGAAGTATGACAAAAACATATTTGGTTACTCAAAAATATGAGTCAAATCAAGCAAAAAAGATACTTTTACAATTTACTAAATTTGCCCATTATAGGTCGAGAAATCCAACGACGAAGGTTTATTTTAACAACTTTTACAAAAAGTAGCAAACCATTGCAATAAATAACTATTTTTATTAGTTTTTGTTCGTTTATTAAATTACTCGATCTTTTATCGTATTTAAATGATACGATTATAACTCATCGGAATATAGAAAAATTCGTTTTACGGTATTTCCTAATATGCGGACTTCTTATATCTTCACGTTTATACTTATTCAATACGAAAATCGTAAAATAAATTTATATCAGCAGTAACAGTTTCTATAAATAAAATAAACTAGTAAATATACAGGGGGTTTATAAAAGCACTTTACCCACCATTCCGCGTCTCAAAATACTGCGTTCTGCTTATCCATTTAAAATGCACGGATTCCAAGTTGATTTCCGAATTTATTTGTAAAAGATTTTTTGAATTATTTTGAACTACAAGCAACAGCAAATTAAAATTTTCTATGTTTCCTTAGTAAGCCGAATTTACTGGCAAACCAAAAAAGTAAAATTGTTTTGCCACAACTGTTAAATGGGGCTCCTCCATCTCTATTTAGGACAAAATATTAATTGTTAAACGTCCGTATTTTAAAAAGTGATTCAATTAGAATTCTGTAGGAACCACTGTTATCGTTAATTAGGAGGAGTAAGAAATATCAGTTTAAAGCCAACTTTACCAAGCACCCTGTACGACTTTTATGATGTATGTAACTTACTATAATAATAGGAGAGAAGCTAAAATGCTTAAAATACATACACGTAACCGAATATAAGCAGAAACTTGAAAGAATTTAGTATGTAAAATAATAAAAAAAGTATTTTACCGCCACAGAAAATTTTCTCGGTATTTGCATCCAGCTCAACTATGTCCTACGTCCTACTTATTGTTATGCAGAAGCATGTCTCTATGATTTTCCCAACTCTTTGTTAAAACACTCTATAACCCCAAGAACTTTAGTATGGCTCGCAATAAACGTTTTAAAATCATCTACTGTAAAGAAACGCGAAATGGATTTTCTAAATAATATATTTAAGTAAAATTGAAGGACAACGTTCAATACTTCATATTATATATTATCTACGCGTTTATCACGATGGTTACAATTTTTATATATTAAAAATTTAAAAGCTCTTTTTTATTTGTATATAATTGGAAAAGTTTGACAAAAGTACAAATTTAGGTTATGAAGTTAGGTAGGTACTCGAAAAGATGTGAGTTATTATTGTTGATGTAATGTATTGTTAAAATGATAGCACTTAAAACTCGTGAAAATCTTTTGCGAGCTTAGGGTGAACAACTCCACTTAACGAAACTTTTCCTCAATTTAACGCAAACAACTTTTGTAAAATTAACGAAAAATATATTATTTAATAAATTGTATATCTAGTTTTCAGTCTGTAATACAGGGTGTCCCATGACTCGTGGTATATAGTTTAAGGGCGTGATATTGAAGACATTTCGCGTTATGATTGCCTAACATTTGAAAATGCTTTCTAATAACCATTGAAAGTTTATTTTTGATTTCTCAAAAAAATCCTCTTTTTATAAAAGCTCCTGCTTGCTTTGAAATGATGTAAAACTATGTGTGTAAAAGATGGATACAAAATAATATGTGGCACGAGAGTTTTAAGGTTAGCAGAAGCTTTTATAAAGACTGGAATTTTTTGAGAAATAAAAAATAAAATTATTTATCTCTTTGTAACCCGCAACTTTTCTTGGTTGTAGTTCTGTTCGGAAGCATTTTCGGGGCATAATAATAAATTCAAAATTACTTCAATAGCACGCCCTGAAACTATGTACTTCAAGTCATGGCATAACCTGTATATGTTTATTTTTATTAACATTTTTTCCTTGTAAGAATACGATGCATCGAGATTAAAATTTGAAAAAATACAAAAACTTTTAGGTTTTTTTGATGATTTTTCATATTTTCCGTGAAAAATTTTGTTGGGCAACTTCAGATTTGTATTCAGCACCCAAAAAACGCAAAAACATAAAGTAAACCACTGAAAATACTTACACCAGAACTTTCCACTTCAAACTACAATTTGACTGGACTATTATCCATTTTCAGAAATGCTCCTTTTTGTCACGGTGAGCCTTTCGACCATTTTTTCGAAATTGGTAATTCAGACCAAATTGGGGCTGAAATTAATTACTTCGAGGAGGCTATTAAAACTTAAGAAAACTTTAACAAAATTTCATTTAAGTCCGTAACTCACGTTAATTATTATTACAGCTATACTACTAGCTAAAAGATCTAATTCGACCTACCCTGTAGCTTGTCAAAATTCAAAGAGGCGTCTATAATTAATTATCGCAACAACGCCTAGTACGTGTTGTAATTTTCATTAGTGGTGTGTACGATACAAATATTTTAATATCAAAACTTTGAAAATTACAAGACATTGCACTTTCTTACATCTGTTTTCCTTAACTTTCAGGAAACTCGACAGATCAAAATTTATCAGAACATTGACCTGTCTTCTCGAACTGAAATTGTTATAGTCCCTTACCAAGTATTATTTAGTTTCTAAAACGTCCGTTCTTTGTTTTAGTAGATTTGATAGTTGCGAACTAAAATGACATTTATTTATATTTTTCATACAAGATGAAAGTAGTTTTGAAAATTTATTTCATAAAGAGAGAGGTAGTATGGCTTTAAAAATTTTTTTATAGCCATTAATAAATGCCATCGTAAAGAAAATTGTGTACTAGCGCAGCTAAATCTTTCAAATTTTGTTATTGCCGATATATCACGTATTATCTACTATACCTATACTGAAACCAAAAGGAAGTTCAATTACAAAATAAAAGAGACTGCGTTCCGAGGTTTGGAAGAAGTAGGTAAATTTATCTATTGGCTCGAATACGAATGAAGTAATTTTGATAAGATGCCTGTTATGAGTTATGATTAGTTATTCATTATACGCTTGTTGGCTTTTCTGGCACCATACATAAATGAGTTACACACATACGTGTGTTATTTTACTTTGATAACATAATACACTGATTCATTTTATTTACACTAAAACTTTCAACGCATTGACCGCTTGAAAAGGTTAAGTATCGGCCAAATAAATTGAAAAAAACTGGCGGAAATGCTCAAAAGGAGCAACTTCAGCAGTAATAAAGATCTGTGTTATTTGGAAAACCTAAAATGAAATTATTGGCGTTGTAAATTTTGATGGGATCTGAAGTTACATTTAATTATTCTAATTAATACTGAATTTTAATGACTTATAGAACTTGTAATTATTATATGTGTTATTAGTTGTGTAATTATTCACCCTTTTGTAAGCAATTTACATAGCTTTTAAGTTTTAAGGACTCAGTAGCAAGAAGTACATACAGTGGAAAAGTTGAAATGTGTCACTGATGTGCTCTTCTTTGATCATTTTTATTTAAAAAAAATGCTTCTGCTCTTGAACTCGCATTTGATTACGCGTAATATTTGCCAAAAATAATTGTAATAAAGGCTTTCATAAAATTAGCATAAATATCGTTCCTCAAATATACGTAAGGCACTTTGAAATCGTTTGAGCTTTGTATTTTCAGAATTTCGCTCCGGCTTTAGCGTTTCCATATTTTTAGCACTTAGTTATTTTTCAAAAACAATAGACAGAATTCCTTCCCTATACCAAAGGCTTCACCGAAATGTTAAAACTTTATGTTAGAATAGGCCCTCAATCGTACCGTAATAATACTAAACTTGCTAAAACGAATATAAAATTTGGGATGAGCCACCACACCCTTGACTATTGAACTTGATGTTTGCAAAACTTTGCCAAGGAAACAATTCCTAAATCTTAACAACGCAAGATAATATTGTAAATGATATGCAGGCTTTTGTGTACGGTCTAAACAGCGATATCTTCTTTATATACAAACGTTTCAAAATATTTATTCATATTATGTGGCAACCAAATAGGTACTTTAAATGCAGATCATCTTCAATATTTATTTAAAGGAATTATTAAACCAAACAATAGCTCTCCTCATTATTCATCATCACTGAAAGTATCGACTGACTGGACCGTGAGCGTTTTGTCGAGTTCATGGATAAGTAATTATCAAGTACGTAATTGTTTGGGGTATTATAGCTCGTAAAGTTTTATTACAAACCCCGTTTTAACCACCGTTTTACAAAACAACTTGTTCAAATATTATAAGAGACGAAATTGCAATTGTTATTTTATAGTTCAGTACGTTGAACCTTTTAGAGAGTATTTTTCAAAAAGATGTGATTTATGGGCTTTCTTATAATTTTAATAACAATAATAAACTTAGATAATAATATTTATAGAAAAGTTAATTCATACTACGAATGCGTAATATCCACTTTGCATAATAAATATTAGGTATACGTATACGAAATTCACTTCCCGAGGAAACTCACAATAAATTGTTTAGTTTCATTGAGTTTGAAATGCTTGTAGATATTCCTTATACCTACATATTGCTTTGTTTTTTATTGAAACGAATAATAAAAGCTTCGTATAGAGATTATTATGAATATTTTACAATTTTACCTGTATTCTCTTCTTTTATTTGCAGCATTGTAATTGAAGATTTCGATTCGTGTAAAAATAGCAAGACTCAGGAATGCACGACACCCGAAGCACCCGTTTATCAGCGTCCTCAAAGGCCCTACGTGCGACAATCTTCCGATGCTAGCATCAGAAAAATATTGGTAAGACTCTTATAAATACAAAACTTACGTATTTGATATACAGTGTGTCCGAAAAGTATAGATTATGCAACACCTACAGCTCAGTAAATATATCACACCTTGGAGGTATCAATTTTACTTTTTGCTATAAATCAAAGCGCAATGAATGACACTTTCATTTTTTAAAATTTTAAGGCACGTCTTTATTTATACAGGGTGTTTCCCATAAGTGCGTCATAACTTCAGGGGCTGTTACAAGAACTATAAAGAAGTCGTTTGACCCCAATTTTCTTATACCAAAAGTTCCCCAATTCAGAGTTACAGGGAGTTTTAGCTGAAATTTTCAAATTTTTAAAAATTTATTGTAGCGAAACAAAAGCAGTTGAGAAAATAATTTTTGTGGAGATGCCTTATGTATTTTTAAGTCTATGAGATAGATGTGGTACTTTTGTTTTTCAACTGCCAATATGGCGGATTCAAGATGGCGCTCATCGAAATATTAATGGGATTGCAATAAAATTTTAAATACATGGGTTTCTTGAAAATTCGACAAATCTGATATTAGAATTTCAAAATTAAAAAAAAAATGACAAACGCGTAACCTGAGCGAAAAATTCTTTTTATCTAATTTGACCACATAGGTTTAAAAATACATAAAGCATCCCCATAAAATTTATTTTCTCAACTGTTTTCGTTTGCCACAATAAATTATTAAAAATTTGAAAATTTCAGCTAAAACTCCCTGTAACTCTGAATGGGGGAACTTTCGGTGTAAGAAAATTGAGGTCAAACGACTTCTTTTGAGTTCTTGTAACAGCCTCTGAAGTTATGACGGACTTATGGGAAAAACCCTGTATACATTTTCTATGCGCTTTTCAATCACATGATAATTGAATAAATTCAACCGAAGCAATTGAATGAACTTTAGAAAACTATCACAATAACAAAGTTTGAACAATACTACTTGCTTGCAGTGGCTAATTTATCTGAGAAACGTAGAGTTGAAATTTTAATGATTCAGGGATATGGAGATAGAAGAAGAACCCGGGACGAAGTATATTATTTATCCAGTAACTTGTATCTAGAGTTAAGCATTTTGCAGTCTACTAAAAGCACAATTTGGCAAAAATTTCAAGAGATATGTTCGGTGAAAGATTTGAGTAGAACTAGTAGACCTTTTTCACTAAGTAAAGAGGAACGAGAAAATGTGTTCTTGTCTGTTGAGGAAAATCCACAAATTTCTATCAGGCATAATTGCTAGAGGACATTAAAAAAATTCTAATACGTTGCAAATGAACCTCAACATACACACAAATGTAAAAAAACTTTAAAGGAGAAAATTTGTTTTCCACCAAACACCTTGGGAAAACAAATTTCCGTTTTAGAATTATCTATTTAATTTACCCTAAAAATTTTAAAAATTTGTAAAATGAAAAAAGTTCATCCTTACAAAGCTTGTGTAGGTATTATTTGAAGACGACTTCAACAGAAGGCTGAAGTTCTGTGTAGTAATAACGAACAAACTTCAACAAGGTGCAAAATTTCATAAAATATCTTTTATACTGATGATGAGGCCACGTTTTGTTTAAACGGCACAATTAATAAACGAAACGCACATTACGGGTCTTCACAAAATCCTAACTGGTATCTTGAAGGACCTCAATACCAGCAGAAAGTTAACGCCGGATATTTATCTCGATCTTTTAAGATTTGAGCATTATGAGTTAGTTCCTGCTTTGGCGAAGTTATTTCCAAATGAAGTGAATCCAGATATACTTCGTAACAGAATATGGCTTCAAGAAGATAGGGCACCTCATTTTGGAACCGTCACTTTCTTAATAATACTCTTCAAAATACATGAACAGACAGAAAAGATATGATAGAATAGTCTGCTCGCTCGCCGGATTGAAGTCCATTAGATTTTTTTTCTTTGGGGCTACATTATAAGCAAAATTTATGGGAGTAGACCTAATAATTAATATTGAAGAGTTGACAAATCGCAATCGAGTTGAGATAAGAGCTATAACTCCAGAAGTGGTTGCGAAAGCGATTAGTGATTTTAAAAACCGAATTGACCACTGTCAAGGCAGTTATGAATGGTTCACAGTTTCAACATTTGTTATAACAATTTGATGTAAGTGTATTAAAGTTCAATATTTAGTATTGTGGCAGTGTATTCAATTGTTTCAATATTTACTTACGTATTTGATTAATACTGCACAATAAAATAAATTTCCTAAACATTTTATTGTTTTTCTTGAAAATTTTTTGACGTAAAAGGTAATAAAGTTTTATGTGGTTGAGAAAATAGCCCTACCAAAAACAAAGACGTGCCTTGCCATTGAAAAAAATGTAAGTGTTATTCGTTGCGCTTTTTTGTTTACAGCAAAAATAAAATTAGTACCTCCAAGGTGGTAGATAACAAATTAAATGATAAACAACTTTTATTTAAAACTTTTTACCTAAAGTGGATATTTACTGATCTGTATTAATTCCTATTTCATACCTTTTGGACACACTGTATATGAAGATATGATTTGTATAAAATTAGTGTAATTGCGATACTTAGGTAATAAAATGTGGACACACTTCGCGTTCGTCCGTGTGTAAATCTAAAATTGAAGAGAAACTCTTAGAACAAATTCACCCTCTTGGCATTTTTAAGAATTTCTATTTTTAACTAATAAAATGAATTGACGATATAAGATTATGATAATGCATCAAACAACTTTTCATAGGGGAAGTCGTGTGCGATTGAAAATGAAAAATTGCTTGTCAAAATTTTAAGTTTTTAAGGGTATTGTCCTCGATAAAATACAAACATTTTACAGGGGGAAAATAGGGCGTTTCTACGTGAATTTATACGTCCTTTTAATTTAGAAATGGATTCTGCACGTAACTGTTACACTAAATAAAAATCAAATTTCCAAAATGTGCTAATTCACTGAAACTACACTGTAATTATTCTGTATATATAAAGGGTGGCGATGTTCCACTCTGTTTTTCATATTTACGTGACCTAAGATGTGAGGGGTAAAGGAAGTACTGCAATTATTATTTAATGATTTATTACCCATATAGACGCCCAAAAACTGTAAGCTTAGCCCATCTGTCCATATGTCCGTTGTTGGCCGTTTAACCTATAGTGATTAAAACATTGAGTCGCTCTCGTTCAATTTCTATAACCCGAGTTTTCTCAAGATCATCTCGGCTCGTTTTCCGCAATTTTTTCCAAGTTTTCACATTTGATGTATTTAAGTAATAATTCACCGACTGATCCCCGGTTGTACCATTTGTACATGCTGTACCTATTTAGCTACGTATCAGGGTCGTTTCTGGTGATATATCTATATTTTCTTTCTTCGTTTTTCTTCGATTGAATTGAGAGCAAGATCTGAGACTTTGTTGCCCCATTGTTGACCGGCAATTGTTTTTTATGAGTTTTAATTTTGAAAAAGATCGCTCTCCTCTCTAAATGCTATCAGATACTAGCAATGTTCGTAACACAATTGCGATAGTGGATCTGTTTATAGGTAAACTCCAATTCTTTTTTGAGATAAAACAAAAATTATCTATCAACGTTCATTCGAGTTATAAACAAAAGTTGGACTTCTAACTGCTCAACCAGAGATAAAGAAGTTACTAATAAATTAATAAAGCGGTAACAAATTACGTTTCACCCTGTATAAGATCACGTATTCCCGTGCTATGTTATTTCATGCTGTAAACTGAAAACTTGCGGAAAATGATGACATCTTCTTAACGTAAAAGGCCAATAACCTAAGATAATCTCATCACACGGAAAAATGTAAGTTTACAGAGCGAGACTACTATACAAATACAAATACAAAGAAAGGTTAAGTAAAATAAATGTTAGGTGCGAAAAAAATATTATGACGAAAACCTGTGTCTCAGGTAAGATTTCTAGCTTCGACCACAACAAAATTTTAATTAATTAAATAACGAACTCAAATTTATTTATTTAAATTTATCGCAGTCTTTATTACACAAAAATGCGCTATTAAACTATTATTTTTTAACTGAAAAATAAAAGTCTGAAGAGAGGGTCGTTTACTTCCTGTTGTAGACCTTTAAACTTGAGATATTCCGCCCGCATACTGCATATTTATACTTAAAAGCAACCCTCCTCCTTCAACATCACAACGTCTAATTTATCTATTCTAATAAATACATATTTTAATTTGCAGGAAGAAGCTGAAAATCGAAAACACGAGTTCTGGAAGTTGATCGACGAGCACAACGCCGTTATTGAAAACTTAAAGAAAATAGAACAACTCGAACATAGTACTACGCAGTGCAAAAATACGCCGGCCTCGACGTCTGTCAGTACTTAGGTTTATTTTATTAATGGTGCTTCAAAATATGTATAAACTAGACTTGTAATAATGATTCAATAATTTATTTAAAGTTTTTGTCTAAAAGTCGTATGATTAGGGTAGGGACGTGTTTAGTGCAATGATAAGTATGTAACTATAATAGGTCGTATTTAGATAATATGCAGGCAACTTTCAACATAAAGTTGTAAACATTTAATTTCTGGCGAATAATTAAACTAATTACTGAAATAGACCCCATCGGTCTTGCAAATTGAAAAGTGCTGCATGAAACGTAATTATTAATTTGTTCCGTTTGTGCTCAATATTCTATATGGCAGTATGTTTAAACATTCTAATATACAGGGTGGGCAAAATTCGATGGTTTATATGGACATATGGATAACTAGAAGAAATGTGGAAAAATGGATGGCGCATAGGCGCATCCTCGTTCCCTTTTTTTGAGAGGAACTTAATGGCGAAAACCGGAATTCGCGATCTTCTTTTGTTTGGCAGCTATAAGCAAAGGTTTGTTTTTCCAATTTTTCACCAAATGTTGATATTTGAGTTGTTATAGCTCCAAAACAAAAGAAGATCGCGAAGATCGTTTTTTCCGTTCAGTTCCTATCAAACAAAGAGAACGAAGATGCGGCATCTATTTTCCAGTTCTTCCATTCTTCTCGTGAATCGTGAATCTTGATTGGCTGCGAAACTTCGGAACTGGGTCCATTGCTTCTTCATCGGATGGATCTGAAAAGATAAAACATGGGTAATTAGAATTACAGTAATGATGAAGTGCGACCGAAGTCGCTGACGATACGCGTCTTACTTGGTTCGCCGGAGGCGAACATTAATCCTTGTCGGTCTTGGTGTGCGAGAACTAGACTCTGTCCAAGACCAACTTGGGTCTCTTTCGGAGTCTCGTCTTGTTGACGTTGTAAACCCACAATTCTCGGATGGTGGGGTTGTCGTGGTCGATCGTTGCGTCGTAGAATTTGGCGGCCGCTTCACGGATGAAATCCTGGATGCTGATCATCTGGAGGTCCTCGTGGATGTTCCGATTCCGCACGAACCATGGTGCGTTGACTATGGTTCGCAGGATCTTGTTTTGGACTGTCTGCAACTTCTTGATGTGAGTCGGAGCGGCATACCCCCAGGCGGGAGCGGCGTAGGTCATTATGGGTCGGATTACGGTCTTGTACAGCAGCAACTTGTTCCTAAGGTCCAGAGTTGTTCCTGAGAAGAGCGGGTAGAGGGCGGAATAGGCGGCTCGCGCTCTGGCAACTGCTCCCTCGATGTGGGGCTTCCAAGTAAGGCCTTTGTCGATGGTCATTCCATTCTTCTAGTTATCCATTTTTCCATAAGAACCATTTTACCTACCCTTTTTATAAAAAAAGGCAAAGACTTCTGTTAATTCTCTAGCAAAATTCAGTTTAACTTTGAACCAAATTCTTTATTTACGTCACAAGACAAAGTGTCCCATTTTTGACTGCATGCATATAGGGCATCGGTTATTATAATAGATAAAGGGGTTCATGTAAGTTTGGCAAACTGCTAGTTTGATTATTACGCAATCTTCTAACTTTCGCAGCTGTTCGGTCTCTAGACTTTCGAACACAAACAAAATTGTCCAAAAATGTTATTTCTTAGATTAAATAATGAAAAAACCAGAACTTTTTCTCCTCTACAATTTATTTGTAGATTCAATGATTGGAAATTTGATTATTTTTTCAATACTGTCCAATACTGTAACTGACCCTCTATTTACTAATAATAATTATTTTGGATCTCGGTGAACAGAATCAAAAAGAGAAGCGGCATTCACAATGCAGCCAACGTGAAACTTCTTCTTAACGAGATTGTGATAAAAAGTAATTTATGTAGAAGTAAGGAAATTAAGTAAAAACGTAAAAAGTGCATATTTTTGTACAGCAATTAGCCAAATGTATACTATTAAAGTAAGAAACTTATATTTCCATTGTAGGTACTAAAATAATACAAAAAAAGCAAAAAATATATATAATGACATGACCATCATTGTGATTACGTGATTAATGTGATTAATCTCTTAAAAACCCATTAGGCATGTAAATTTAATTAATAAATTACAATAATTAGCCTGCTCTCGCTTTTAAAATTAAGAAATATAATTTTGGCGCGATAGCGATGTTAGCTTAACTAAAATAGTATAATTCCTGCTCTGTTAATAAGGCATTCTATATTCATAAACATTGACTAGGATAAGTTCGCTATACCCTTGTGTTATTTTAGTTAGTTAGAGAAAGTGTGTATAGTAACTAAACAAGTCCTATGTGAAATAAGTATACGGGGTGATTATTTGCGCGCCGCATAATATGGATTTCAATGGTGATGCAAATATTTTCTTTTCTAATTATTTCAGATGGAATTATAAAAACAAACCCCAATCAATGACAAAAACTGTAAACGTGGGGTGTGTTTATAGTTTCATGACGATTTTTGCTGTTTTATAAAACGGAAAATTGTAAAAACTGGCTCGATGAATTGCTTCGTGCAAGCCGGTATACACCCGGTATACCTAGTTTGTTTTTAATTGTACGATTTTTATTATTCGCTTAGTATTCTAATGTAAGACTGTACTTAGTATTAGCTATTTTATTGTAAAATAAATGTGAATAATAAATAAATTTGTTAACTGAACGACGCGTGTTTTGTAAAACCGCATGCAGTCAACAGTCACAATAAATAAAATGAAAGGAGAGAGAAGAAATCACTGTGTTTCGAAAACCAACTTTGCTGTAGGTAATTGAAAAATATAAAACTTATCGGATTTGTTGATGTAAAACTTTTAAAACATGAAATTATTGTCACCACACAGCTGAGAGAATATTGTGGCACGAAACAAAAAGTACGAAATGCATTAAACTAATAATACGTATTCGCAATGGCTTTTAACGTTACACAATTCAACATTACTTACTTTTAAAATTACTCACACGTTTATAATAAATAATAAAGTTTATATTAAATTTAAAACTCGACGTAAGTATTTCAACTAGAGTTAACCTGAATACGTATATACTGTGTGTCCCCGGGGTGACTTCAATCTAGGTATAACGATGCTGTCTTACTTAGTTTGAAAAGACTTTCAAGCAAATTTTTAGTTTTGAAAAATCAAGGCGGCCATGATAATTGAGAAAAGACATCATTAAAAACGCGTTTTATAAAACTCTGTTGGGTGGCTGGGCTGGTAATTAATTAATTGCGTCACCAGTTATTGAAAAGTAAAAATGATAAACGAAATGATTGAAAAAAACTTACCCTCCAGTACAATTTATTATTCTCGTGGTATATCTCACTATTAGGATAGGATAAATGGAAAAGGGTTGCATAAACAATCAGAAGGCGAACTTTTGCGTAATAAAAATTTAAGATGAAGCGATTGACGAGAATAAATCAAATAACTACACTAATAGACCGCAATTTTAATACTGAATAAACTGATAAAGTGATAAACTAAACATTGAAAAATAGATGGAAACCCCACCTCGATCGCAAGTGCAGTCGCGATAATTCTAATTTAAACAAATAACGAAACACCAAAACTAAACAAACTCGTTATTTTATAATACAGGGTGCATTTTCCCTATGGAGGTCTCGCTTATTGTAAGAGTTAGAGAATCGGTTAAATGGTGAAAATAGTGCAGTTTTTAAAAAGTAGTTCATTGATGCTTTTAAATTTTTGTGTGCGATATTCAGTTGTTTAAATATGGCCGAAAAACTAACAAATGGGAAATTCTTAAAATAGTAAACGACATTACCTTAATTATTTGTCTACAATTTGAAAATAATAATAATAATTTTTCTTCATTGGCCATTTTTGAGAAAATGCACCTAACTGCCCAATTTGAAATAACAGTATGCAAATTTTTACACCAATGAGAGGAGCGAATTTTTTTCCTTTCCTTAAAAAAGAAGTCCAAAGAAAAAACTAAAAGTAAGTCACCCTTTATAATAAGGTTCATGTTAAAAAATATAAAAACATTAAAAATATGTTTCAAACAGTTTAATAATTCTTCATACCTAATTGATTAGCCAAAAAAATTATAAAGCAATGCTCGATTTCAACAGGGTGAATTATTTTTAATTTTTCAACAGAATGAAATATCATATCATAAATAGCTGGTATCAACTGTGTGGTAACGACTCCAGTAGACGAGATAATGAGGGGGACGATGCTTACTTTATTTAAATTCCACACGTGTTAGCTCGATAGCTAGATTTTTCGGTCTCGTTGGACTGTAAATTGTACGTTAAAGGGCATCCAATATCAATTAATTGAGGCAGTTTTATTCACCATGTCTATGACGACGATATCCGGCCGGTGGTAGTCCACTGTTCGATCAGTTAAGATTGGTCTATCCCAATACATGAGAAAATCTTTAGACTCTAGCACTGGATCAGGTATACGTATTTATTATAGTAAGGTGGTGGATTAGCAATAAGTTTGTATTTCAGAGCCAGTTGGGAGTGGATAAACTTTGCTACTTTGTAGGCGCTGTTGGTAAGTACAGGGCATCCTCCGATCACGTGTTCGATTGTTTCTCCAGGTGAGTGGCATTTTCTGCATACGTCTTGAACGTTGAGTTTTAATATATTATACTTTTTGTAGTTTCTAGTTCTAACAACGCGGTCTTGGATCGATATAATGGTTCCTTCCGTTGCAAGATACAGTACTCCTTTTTTAAGCCAGGGATGTGGTTTTATCGACGTGCGGGTTCTGGAGTGCAGTTGGATATTTGTATATACAGGGTGTTGCATGACGTACTGTACAAACTTAAGGGGCATTTTTCTGAGGCCAAAATAAGTCGATTTAACCAACTTACTCTATATACCAAAATGGTTCCTAAGCCCGTGAGGGTGCTTCAAAGTTGAAGAATTTTTTTTCTTTTTCTTTAATAACTCAAAAATGCTTAGTTTAGTTTTGATCAAATTTGTTATGTGGGGTCATGTTTAAAGCTAAGTGTACGAAGTACAAGTAAGCACTCGAACTCAACTGCAGCAGCGTATTATTGAAGCATGCCAGCAAATAAGGAATAATCTGGAAGTACTAAATGCAGCTACTCGGTCTATTCTTGATTGTACTACAAAGTGTATCGATGCTGAAGGTGGTCATTTTAAACACTTAAGATAGTTTTTATTTCTTAAAATTTTGTAAGGGAGAAAGCATACATAGCATAAATGTATTATCGCAATTTTAGCCTCTAAGATTGAAATATTGAAACCTAATTATCACATTTAGAGACACAAAA
This sequence comes from Malthinus flaveolus, assembly GCA_950108345.1. Taxonomy (NCBI): domain Eukaryota; kingdom Metazoa; phylum Arthropoda; class Insecta; order Coleoptera; family Cantharidae; genus Malthinus; species Malthinus flaveolus. The sequence goes on from OX467285.1 coordinate 68,483,051, forward strand.
CGAGTTTTTTACAAGAGCCATAAAATGTCCAAAAATTAATAAGGCTTTAATTTAAAAACAAATCTAAAGAGCTGAAACTACCCCCAAAAAGTTATAATTAAATTTATCGAACAGTGAGGGTAGTTTTCACCCTTAGGGGATTTTAGTTGATGTTTTGTGAACTTCAAAAAGTAACACTTTAATTAAAATGTTCACATACTAAATTTGATCAAAATCAAACTAAGCATTTTTGAGTTATTAAAGAAAAAGAAAAAAAATTCCTCAACTTTGAAGCACCCTCACGGGCTTAGGAACCATTTTGGTATATAGAGTACAAGTTGATTAAATCGACTTATTTTGGCCTCAGAAAAATGCCCCTTAAGTTTGTACAGTACGTCATGCAACACCCTGTATAGGTATAAGTATTTTTAGTACATGCTCCCTAAAATTAGTATATTAAAGAACGAATTTCATAAGTCACGTATTATAGCACGACTGCAAGTTTAAAATGCGACTGGCGTAGCCAGGAGCGTTTTAATGGAGGAGTGCTATAATCGCTATAATGACTTATGAAATGAGTTCTTTATACAATTTTTTCTATTTTGCTCCTTTTAAAGTCCATTTTCAAAGAAAAAAATCAAAATATAAAAGTTTAGGGATTTTTGTGATGGTTGGCTGGTTGGCAGTACTAATTGTAAAGTGACATTTCGTAATTTAAAATTCAAATAAATTGTTTTGTAGTTTGAATTGGTCGTAATTTAATTAATTTTAATTATTATGTTAAAAAATAGAACATGTTAATTACAAAAATTGTCGTTTTCTCTTTGCTCGATTTGACAAAATATGTCAAATTAAATATTACTACCAACTTCGAACATCAAATTTTACCAAAATTATTACAGCACGCTAAATCTCATTACGACACGCAAATGGATGCTATAATAGCGATCTTACAGACGCAAAATATAAAATAGTAATTTTTCAAACAAATTTTAGTCCGCAAAATGTCACTTTAGCGGACCGAAGCTCATAATGGTAACTTAGCAACACTTCAAAGAACTGAATTTGATTTTTGTTCAAAAATACATAATAGACCGGGATTTTGGGCCACGATTTTATGCAGTTATGCCTTTCAGAGGACAGTATTCTACGTGTATCCTGATGATAATATTATAAATCAAAAAACCATCTTGTGTTCATGTTAAAAAATAATTATGCTTTTGCTCCAAAAGATAAAAAATACTTGGACATGCGCAATCGGTATGCCATCTTGGCGTAGGCACTTTTACAACAAGAACTTGTGTATACTTATCAGTTATCAGTGGCATCCTGTTTAAAAACGCGGAAATCCTTCAAATTCGGCTGTCGCCTCGTCCGTAAAACTCGATTCGTCCGCTAAAGCTTTGTTTTGCGGACTTGTTACATAAAATACTATTTCGTATCGCTCTCTCTCTTGGCGTTTACATAGTTCGGTGATGTTTATCAGTCCACGACCTCCCTCTGTTCGCGGTAAGTAAATTCTCTCCACTGCGATCCGAAGATGGTGGCACCGGAATTTCGTAAGTAGCCTGCGTGTTAGTCTATCGAGTTCTTGTAGCTTGTAGGTCGGTGTTTGAGGACCTACTTCAAGATTCCAAATGAGTTGGCTAAAACAGGGACGGCGTACGTGTTGATGGCGGTGGTTAAATTTCTTGACTGCAGCATTGTGTTCAGGAGTTTCGTGACTCGTACTCGTGGTCGATTTGTAACGTCGATTTTTCTCTCACTGTGGATTCCACGCTTTCACTCAGACGCGGCCAGGCTCGTGAAGAGCTACGTCGGTGAGGTTCCTACCCTCGGCGCGTGTGAACGCGGCCAGTTAGATTCTCACCTAGTTCGGTGTCTTCACCTCGTAGAGACGATCAAAGTTGGTCAATGAAAATATTTTATTGGCTCTTCAGGAACGATGTTAGTCGTCCAAGAGCTTACTCTGAACTCTGTCGCTCTGGCAACAGCTGTTGCTCTGGTGAGAGCTTGTGGGAAACATATATATATTGGGATGTTTCGTGTGAGAAACTGATTTAAATGCTGAAAAATCGCCCTATTTGTACCCGGTGGTTGCTGGGTATTTGGGATCAATACAAACATCGTAGTGAGGGATAATCAACGTGGTTTTGTTTTCCACCCTCACTACGATGAACAATTTAGGTAAATGCACACCTCGTAACTAGGCATTTTGGTCGATACCAACACTGTAGTAAGGGTTGATTAGCGTGTTGTTGTTTGCCACCCTCACTACGATGGATAATTTAGACCTAGCCAAGTCGCGATACTTTGGGGCTACTAAATTGGTAGGTCGGTTGGGGACCAAAGGTTAACTAGCAAACGTAGAGTTTTATGTTATTCCTGGGAACAGCAACAAAGGCGACTGAGAATTCTGGAATTTTAGGCTTGCTACTGGCCAGTTTTCCTAATGAAGCGTAAACTAGTTACGACTAGTTGGAAGCTTCATCTTCCACGGAAAACCAGCTTTACAAATTCTGTAGTTTTGTGCTATTCGTAAATACTTATACGTCTCGTCCGCATCTAATGCCTGTATATCGAGATAATCGCCTTCATCACCCTGTACTTTCCCTTTAACAATATGGATCTTAGCACACTTTTCCAAGCCGAAGTCACCCTGTATACTATTTTTTCCGATCATACTTCTACGAAGACGAAGTAAACGCAAAAGTAAAAATTTTAAATTAAAAATTTATTTATTTTAACCTTGTGTGCGCAAATTCGAATTTCATCTATTTTACACTAAAACCGTACATTTTCTAATCACATGTTGATAACACACCTGTACGTTTCAAGTTGAGAGAAGAAACAATTTACTAATTTAGTAGTTAGTTGTTACTAAGTCGTTTGGTAACATGTCCGTGGTGTTTACGTGTTCAAAAAGTATCGTTTTTTCAATCCACCCTACACCCTCGTTCAAGGGATCCAAGAGTGCGAATACGTATTAATAGGTAAGCACTTGTTTATTAAATTATTGCTCAATTATTCGTAATATTTTAGTATAGTTTTATCGACTTATTTGTCGTTAATATAATAAAAAAATAATTCTCTTTTGGGGTTTGCTTTTTTATGGGATTTATTTCCGGATCTGGTTCTAAACTTTTTTCTTGTGATCCGCTTCCGAAGATAACCTAACAATATCGTCGTAGATGAGGAAAATCAATTACCAGGGAAGTAGTTTCTTCCTTGATAACGACTTTTAAAAGTAATCGTTGAAGTACCTAAGTAGATCTAATTATAGTATGTAAAATACTCATTAGTCGTCACCTTTGACAATCCATGCGTAAATTTTAGTTAACAAATTTATTTGCGAATGAGCACTTTTTAATGATATTCGAATTAAAAATCAGTCGTAGACCAGATTAATGAAAAAAATATTATTTTAATCTGGAGCATGTAATCCTCTCCTTTAGAAACTGTATAACGAAAATTATAAATTTTTAAATTCATAAATCAAACTTCAACTTACCTTTTTGAAGAATTTGACAACTTTTCGTAGGATGTCGACAAGCAACGTCGGGTAAAATTATGAAAGTCTTTTGTACTAAAGTTGGAAAAGTTTATTATATAAAAAGTTTATGGTCTTATTTGTTATGCAATTTTAGTAGTTTGGTGCAATCTATGCCCTTGTTTGCTTTCGTAAGAAAATGAAATTGAAGTAAAGTTTATCGAAGACAAAATTTTCCATCAAGTTCAATATTAATTGTGCAAATAAACGATAAACAGAATGGTTTATTCACTTTCGCAAATAACGTATACATCAAACTTGTTCTTTTCAAAACTAAAATAAATTGAACTGAATTTAACACCAAAAAGATATTTATAAACTTCTATAGATGACACTTTTAAGTGGTTATTTGATGTCACTTCAAAGACTTGAAAATGAAAAAAACGAAATGCTCTTAGAATTTGATGAATTCAATTTTTGTTTCTTACAGCTCTCATTTTTTCCCATTTATGAATTAATAATTATTGCTTAGGATCTGGATTAGAATTTTTCGTGTAATTTATTTTGAAACAGAAATTAAATTGAAAATCTTTTTGAAAATATAGCTTTTGCTACTTTGTATGGGAAAGTAATTAATCGATTAACGACCAAGGCAATTAAAAATTGCAAATTTACACTCTTTACACAAATAAATAGTTGTCTTCCTTGCGTAATTTTCTTCTCTTTGGTAAGGTGGTCAATATTTTCTAATCTTGCGGCAGATGGTAAAACGGCTTTAGAAGGCCTTTCGTGCTAGTAGTACACTACTAGTACTAGTACTAGTACACTAAACATTCTCCTCGGCATCAGGAGCCCTTGCTTCTCAACAAACTTCAATAAGCTCAGCACTAATTGCGAACGAAAGTCTATAGTTGTGAAATGCTACAGAAATTAAATCTTAAAGATACGTTTACGCACTTTTACTATTAATGGGTTAGCACTTCATTCTATTCATTTTTAGATTTATTAATTACAATAAATTTTATTTACAATAATTTCAACTATTACCTTATTACTGAAACATTAGCTTTTAGTAGTTTCAAAGAATTAAAGTGGATCACAACTCACTAGCAGCGAACAAAATTATTTCGGTCCACCAAATTTCTCACAAAGGTATTGCTTTTAACTAAATTTCCAACGTTGGGTATATAAGTACTTCTTAGTCCTTCACTGTACCGAATTACGATCAGGCAGGCCCTTGGCTATTATTTAATCACGGCACTCAGTTTTACAGAAACGTTTTCGGTTTATTGAACAAAATAAAAGACAAAAATTTGAACTTTTTTTATATTAGCTTAGGTTTTTAGTCAGTTTTCTTTAAATGTCTTCAACAAATTGATAAAATCTTGAAAATTAGTGACAAAGAATGGCAACATATAATAATACTGACCTTAAAGTAGTCTCTGAAAAGCGCATCAAAGTTTTCGAATTTCCATGTCAATAAATAAATGAGTAGGTATAACTTAGGTCAATTAACAATAAACGCGAAAACTCTAGAGAACGCTTGGGAGATGTTTCAGAATTTTTTTGTCTGAAGCTTTAAAAATGGATGGTCGGACTCGGACATTAGCACCGGATTCTTTAAATTATAAAATGTAGGGTTAATCCTATAAGCACTCGCGGGCACACAAAGACAGCTTGTGCTACTTTTCTGGTGGCAATGTGTGATATATGGATTATGATTTTAAGGTGGTCACTGGCACTTTCTACAACTGGTTAATGATTAGTTTAGGTCCACGATTGCAACTAACTACTTTTTAAATAACAAAACTATTGAAAGTGTTTAGAAGGACGTTTTTGTAAAAGTGTAGTGCAAAGCCTCATCAAAGTCGTTTATAAATGATATTTCTGTCTTCAATTTGAGATTAGAAACTGGATGGTTTCTTATGGTTTTATAAGAAACCATATGGATTACGGATTTCAAATGGTTCCTTACCTTTTGGGATGCCACAATCCGATGGTCGTCAAAATGTTGTTCTGTACGGAGTGGCTTAGAAATCCAAGAAACAACTTTTCTTTTTATCAATTTTGATCTAGAAGGACTAACTTTACGGCAAAGCCAGTTTACTACTTTTTAAAAGTAGACCCAATTTTCTATAATTTGAGAACAGAATGGTCTCTGTAAACCTAATGATGTTTAAGTGAACAAAAGTTTGCCAATTCGGAGGTCTGCCGAGGACAAAAACCTGGATTTATTATTAGACCTTCATCATATACAACATACCAAAAATCATGACTATCCCATTGACGCAAGGTAAATAATCCGGTATTTGTAAAAAATTTAAAACTAAAAAAACGTGTATTAGAATGAGTGGTTTCCGGGCTAATGGTTGTGGTCGAGAGGGTCTTTGAAAGATTCCTGACGTTTCGTTTGCTGCCGTGGCTAACATCTTCAGAGGTGTTTCGTCCTGTGTGGTAAAGGAGGAGATGTTTGCCACAGCAGCCAACTAAACGTCAAGAATCTCTCAAAGAACCTCTTGACTGTGGCCTATCAGTCCAGGAACCACTCACACTAATGAAGCGGGTCGTGAAAGCTTAAGTTCTCAAATCTATTTTTGAAAACTATTGTACACTTGTATCTCTACAGCCTCTACAGAGGCCCATAATGGTTTCAAATTGTAGAAAATTTAGTCTACTTTTAAATAGTACAAAACTGCTTTTGTAGAAAAATTAGTCCTTCTGAGTAAAAATTGACAAAAACTGAAAAAAGGTGAAGAATAACATTTTGACGACCATCTGATTTTGGTATCCTACAAGGTAAGAAATCATTTGAACCAGTTCCAGCTTTTAATCTCGAAGTGAAAACAGAAATCACAATTTAATGCCGCCGTGCACTTCACTATAATGTACATTTTCTTAAAATTATTATGCAATATTTTACAAACTTTGTATTGTCACGAGAAAAGAAAAATGCTCGTTTCAGAACTATAACAAAAAGGTAACCTTGCTATTTACAAAAGAAAAGTTTGTTGTGATGCTAACGAATACAGTAGTAAATAAAAAATTTCAAGATCAAACTAAATAAAATACGCCAGGAAATGGGAAAATGCTAAACAAATGTTTTGAGTTACTTTTTACACACTTTTGGCGTTCGGAAACAGTCAAAGCCACTACGAAAGGTATTTATTAGCCTACGATTTTGAATTTTGGGTGTACTCCACCGATGGTTTTACAAGAATTTTACTAATATTGTTTGATAAAGAATAAATAAAATAAATATAATGTGTAAGAACCATTGTTTTTGTCAGTTTTATTGAGCCATTATTTAGGAAAAACGTGTAGTGGCGTAGAAAAAAAAATTTTGGTTTAATATTTTCTGGTGGAATATATCACGAAACATAACAAAAACCTGTCCTTGTACCGAACAGAAAAAAAACAAACAAATACGAGTCCTATTTCCGAAAAATATGTCTGCTTATAATCATCTTGTAGTGTAGGTACTTACCTAAAAGTTTCTTCTTTTACCCAAGAAGCAATAAAAAGCAACAAAGTAGAATTTCCTTTTAACATTCCGAGTTTCGCGGTCGCCACAACGCCACAAAAGAAATAGTAGCCTCGTAGAATCGTTACGTCTGGCGACGGCGTCGTATTTTGAAAATTATTTCCACTTAAAACATTTTCTAGCAGCGTGGCATGTACAGTTAAAAGCAATGCATGTATTTTCCCATCGTAAACCGTCTCTAAGCGCGACCATGATCATGACCATGACCTACGAAACGCATAAGTACTAGCTAAACATGAAAGTTGCAATAAGTTCACATCAAGACTCGACCGAAAACTGAAAATATTTTAAGGAGGGCGTTTTTAGTACCTACAAATGTCGCCTTGATAGAACATTTTGTTACATTAATTAATTGAAAAAGATTTGGACCCCATTTAAATGAATAAAACATGTAAATTACGAAAATTTCATTTATTATCACAGCCAAATAGGAAAATAAACTTCGTACAACATAAATTTAAGTCTACAGGTATTACATTTAACAATACAACTTGAGTACGTATCTTACAAAAAATAAATTACACTTTTTATACATGTCGTTGTATTAGGACTATAGACTATTAAATTAAACTATTATTATACTTTTTAAAAACACTTTTAATCAACAAATATTACGAGACACATTTTAAGTAGAGATATACTTTTTAGAAAATATATAGAAGTCGTACGTATAGTAATTTAGTTAACAATAATGGTAATTTAAGTTTAAACAATTCACCAAAATTAGTGTAAACATTACAAAAATATTTTAGATGCCAATTAACGTTTTATATCCCAACAAATAATTTCAAATTCTACATTTACGAGCGTTAGGTCGATTAAAATAATAATTGTTGTACCTCTTTAAACAGTTTTCAGTGGCACCAATTGACCTATTTTACTTCAAAACTTATTCACTTTATTGTCTTATCTTTTGAAATATTACTCTTGTAGTAGGTATGTTTCAAATTTCATCCAAATTAATCCAAATTTAAAATACTCGTAAAATTTGGGTTAAAAAGTTTATTAAGACAATTTAATTCGGATCAAGTGCGAGTATTTGTTTACTTTGGACCAATACAAAGAATTACATCAATTATCTCCCTCATAATAATTTCTGACCAATAAAAAACATCAAAATTGTACCACGTGATTAGTTTAGATAAACGGGTAACAGGTCTAGACCAAATTTAACAGTGAATAAACAGCCTCCACCTTTTGACGTTTACAAATGTCATTACCGAATTTAAAAAAATGAGGTGTTGCAAATCATGCACTATGATGTAGGGTACAAATTATTGGTACACGTCTCAAAAAATTTAGTTCCATATTTTTTTCACACAATTTTCTATAAAATCCTGAGGTATGACAGGTTTTTTACTTTAACTTTAGTACCAAATTTAGAATCAAATAAGCCGGCTATGTTAGTAAAAAGTTTCAACCACGACTGTTTTGAAAAAGTATCTGTCGTTTCTGTAGTTACCCCATCATTAACAACATAATATCAAAATTGTAGTTTTTTTTAATTGTTCTGATTTTTAAAATAATTATTAATTTAGAATTGTAAAATTTATTTTTTTGTTAATGGTAAAAAAAGTATGAAACCATAGTATATTTTATTTGAGAGATAATCTTAACATATACCCCTCGACCTACGAATTTTACCACCCAAACTGCCGGTAGCTTGGTTTTTTCAAATTTTTGCTTTTGAGCAAATGTTCTCGACTTAATAATTTACCAAAAACCTCTTAATATATAAATTATTAAGTCTCGAACATTTTCTAAGCAAAAATTTACAAAAACAAGCTACCATCAGTTTAGTCGGTAAAATTTGTCGGTCTCGGGATATAACCTATGATTAATTCACTCAACTAGCAAACGACCAATTACATGTCGTTATTAACAAAAATCCTACCAATCGAATGATTTTGATGTGGTTTATCAGGGTAAATTCTTTTCTCAGACAATCAACTGTCATCTGTCGTCAATTTTTTTTATTGTAATAATTGAAAAAATTAATGTACTACCTATTATCTATAAAATGAAAATTCAATTCTTGTTCCGTAAAATATTCTTTGCAAAAAAATGTCTCTCCTGAATTAGAAATTTAGCTACAAATTTTTGCGAAAATACTCCTCGGGCAACTTTTCTGTAAAGCAATATTATTTGCGCGCGTTTAGGATTGGCTAGTAAAGTTGCTTTTGACACTATTTTAAAAATTTATCGATAAAATTCATGCACTCGTGATATTACAAGAGCAATTTTCAATATTTTTCCATAACTTTTCGACAACTTAAACGTCGAATTTGTTAAGCTAATGTGTGTTCCTTGAGCTGGCTCAAGATTAGTATTTTTTGTTCTTTGGGCCAATCAGAAAATTATGACTATCATTTTTACTACAGGTATTTTTCTAAAAATCTTTTAACAGAGTAATTGTGAACTCTTTTTCGTGATTTGCAAATTTTTTTTTTCAATGAATTCCCTGTTGAATATTTGAAGTTACTTCATAATTGATAAATCAGTATTAGTCGTGTCCGATGTGCTTGAAAATATTACTCACGTTTCGCCCTCGTATTGTTACTTATCGAGAACCTGTGAAACTGATGTAAAAACCATCAACATAGGTAACTTCACACCCGGGTACGGCTCTTTCAAAACCCGACCTTAGATGTGCAGAAGAGAAAGTTAAAAAGCGGTAGAAAATGAATATTGATAAAATTTGTGCACTTCAATACATGCAATCAGCAGGCGGCTCTATCTATACGGGCTATGGGAGAACAACGTGTCCAAAAGGTATGCTAGATGTCTCGCTAAATGTCCACTTTGAAGAAAAACATTTCAAATAAAAGTTGGTTAGTGCTTAGTTTCACATCATAAGACAAAATTAAAATTTATTTTTCCAAAAAACCAAAGCGCAACGAATGACACTTTTTCTTTCTTAAATAGCAAGGTATTCTTATACTATAGTCCTTTGATAGAGAATTGGTTTCTCTTTTCAATGATGTGTAACTTAAGTACCCTTATTTAGATAACTTTTTGAAAAAAACGCAAGAATGTGCTCTCAAATTATTTGCGTTGTTCAATATCACTCTAAGGTTTGATGGCGATTATTTCTACTCCAATGAGATATTTTAAAATAATTCTAGTAAAAGGGCACTAAAGTTTGGCATTATTGAAAAGAGAAAAAAATTCTCTATCAAATGAGTTTAATAAATAGGTAAACATATCGTACACCTTGGCATTTAAAAAATTAAAGTGTTATTCATTACGCTTTTGCTATTTGAAAAAATAAAGTTTTAATTTTGTTTTGTGATGGAAAACTACCTACAAAACAACTAACTGTAATTTGAAACATTTTTCTCTAAATTGCATATTTATAGAGATATGTAGCATATTGCATCGGAATCCTTCGGAAGTCGGGACTCGGACCGCACGCCCTCCGTTAGATCTACCACTGAACTTTATATTGTGTAACTATCAAATTTGTATTCGTACAACAATTGCTGTCTTCTTGAATTAATACCTGAAGTCAAAAAATACTCTTGCCAACTTCGCTCGAAAGTCAGAATCTGAGAATAAATCAAAAACAACTACTTAAGTAGTACAATTTGTTTCATAAGCTTGTTGACGTTTGTCGATAGCCACTTGAGTCCTCGTAACTAATGTCCGGCAACAAGCTTTCGAAAACTTGTCGAATTATTTTTAATCTATTTGCACTTATTGTCGATAGTTAAAGCTTTTTAACAAACCGGCAACAATTTGGCGATTATTGAGCAACATTTACGTGCCTTTTATAAAATGCTTTTACAAGGTAACTTTTTTATGAATATTTAACGTCTAATTGATGAAAACGCCAAGCACTAAATTATGGATTAAGGGGAAATTTAAAAAACCATAATACACGCTTCCTCCCCTTTGCTGTATAATTAGGGTAAAATTTATTGTGTAACAGTTCAAGTTCATTTAAATGTTTTTAAAAATTAAATGCAAACAAATTAATACAAAATTGTAGGTACATATTTCAAGCACAACGCCAGAGCTGAGAAATGGAAACGGGTTTCTAAAGTAGGGATGAGTATAAACTTCATATAGCAGTAACTTAATGCTAGAGTGGTGGATTAATTATTTGTTTCAAACGTCAAGCTTTGCAGCCGAATATTAATTTCTAGTTGAACTTTAAAAAAAATTATGTAGGGGGTAGAGGTGGAGATAAATAGTTTCAGTTTAACTAACAAAGGTTGCAGCAAACTCATCAGTCTCACAGTGATTTCAAATGAGATTCTACAGTTTTACAGTGCAATAAAAATAATACTTAAACATATCTTCTCCAAATATTATTGGTATTTGACCACTACATGTTATGAGGCCTATAAATAATAATAGTCTACATAAATAGGTAGGTCAACTCTCGGGTGTACGTGGAAAAAATGAAAAACAACTATGACTCTGTTGCCGACGTTTCGGTATGTATATTTATACCATCCTCAGGGCTGAAAGGACACAAGAAATCAGGTTTAGGCTACATCAAGAGCTCTACTCGGCATGTCACCAAGTCAAAATACAAAATTTTTTTTACAAACCAACGACATTACAAAAGGTTGTCTAAGTCATCTTATTAACAGTGACACTTACCAAAAGATCTATAGACTAAGACGCTCAAAATTACAAAAAGTAAGTAAAGTAAGTAATTAATTTTGTTAAGAAGTTGTAAATTGACAATTAGTCTACATAAATAGTTTAATGCTGGATCCAAATCCCAAAATTGGGAATTTTTTTAGTACTTTTAAACAGTGATTTTTGATTTGTGATAGCCTGATAGCCTTTCAGGGACCGAGTTTTTACGTATTCTAGGTTATTGGTTTCGTCGACCAATAATAATTGATCTAATTTAACCGATTTCATATCTCATAGTTCTGGAGACCCCCAGCTGAAAAACAGTTTTGTTGAACAGCCTCTATAACACCATAAAGATAATAATTTTTCATTGTCTACTGTTTTATGAGAAAAATACCTAACTTTGCTTTTCGAATAGGCACTTTTTTAGACGATTCTACCTTAAATTCTTTTCGTCAATTCAGAAAGTGTAAGAAGTCAGCAGTCGCATTTCAATAAGGGAAGAAATGCCAAATAATAAAATCATAAAAGAGATTTAAAGTTCAAATCTAACTATTAACTATCACACTGTAGTGTCCTTTTTGACCATTTATGAATAGCAAGTGTGAACATGATAAAGTATAGTCATTTGAGCAAAAATATAGAGGGTGTTCCGTTTAATGAACCAGTAGTTGATATTGTTCTCAAAAACCAGTAAAACACGAAAAATTGCAATTTTCATTGGAATTATGAAGCTTCTTATTCTTGACTTAGAACTTACAAGAACTGGCTATAAAAAACTGTTGTATGGATAAATAAAGGGTTTTCCAATAAGAGGTTTCATTTTGATATTAAAAAACAACGAGTATTTTGTAAGAGAAATCAATAAATGCTTATTTCATTGTAAAGAGGAAGGTATGCCATTAACATTTGAAAACGATATCAGCCAAATGGCCGCCACGGTTACGGTTGCAGCACCATATCCGTTTCATGAAATTTCCCATAACCAATGTGCTGTATGTCCTCGATAACTTCACGAATTCCACCATTAAGGTCTTGAATCGATTGTGGAGCATTGGCATAGACCTTATCTTTCACGCGGCTCCAAAGAAGAAAGTCTAAAGGTGTTAAATCACAAGATCTCGGTGGCCAATTGTGATCACCTCTTAGAGAAATAACAAGGCCGGGAAACTTTTCTTGCCAAATTGCAATTGTTTCGTTGCTTGTGTGGCACGTAGCACCATCTTGCTGAAAATAAGGGTCGTCCACATCATTAGCTTTCAATCACGGCCATAAAAAATTATTAATCATAGCTCGGTAGCGCCATCCATTCACCGTAAGAGTTGCATCAATCTCATTTTCGAAAAAGAAAGGTCCAATCACAGCGCCAGCCCCAAAACAGCACCAAATAGTGACACGTTGAGGATGGGAAAGTTTTTCAATAACCATTCTTGGATTTTATGAGCCCCAAATGCGATAATTCTGCTTACTAACGTAGCCTCCGAGGTGAAAATGAGCCTCATCACTCAAGAGAATTTTTCGATAAAAGTCCGGATTAAACAGGCAAAATGAAACCTCTTATTGGAAAACCCTTCATAATGATTAATTTCGCGCCTACTTCATTCTGTCAAATTGAGAAATTTTGTATTATTCTTTCATTTCCCATGCGATAAAACTTTCGCGAGAAATTTCAGATAGATTTGCAGATAGAAACCAGCTTAATGTAAACTGGGCTGTAAGTGACAGAAAACTCGAAAAAATCTTGCAGAAATCGGTTGCAAAAGGGCTCGACTTCACATGCAAGAAAACTTCTGCAAAAAGTTGCAGCGAGAAGTGTCAAATCGGCTGTCCGATAAAAACTAGCTTTGTAAAACGTGAGAAAACTCGAAAAAGTCTTGCAGAAGTTGCTTCTAATGCAACAGTTACAGTATTACAAGGGACTTCTGCAAGACTTCTTAAAACTTTCTCATACTTACAGTCCAGTTTACATTAAGCCAGTTTCTAATTGACAGAAGCAAGAAGCTAGAGGCTTTTCTCGGATGTAAAAATGCGGCCTTATACTTACAATTTTCTCGCTATTTATGTATTGTGAAATCAGTGAAAAGTGGTGTCATACTGTCATTAGTAGCAAAACTGAAAAGTGCCTTGGGAAACGGACGACTCCCCACTGGCTTGTTGGTATTTTTATTTATTTATTATAATGCAGAGCTTTTTTTCGATAAAACGAAAGTCTGTCAATTTGCAATGCAAATTTTAACCTAAAAAGGCAGTGTCGGTTTATGAAAGCAAAACGTTTGACCTGCCAACTTGACTACGTTTTCAATTGATCGCCTGTTGCTTTGTGAGCTTTCAAAATAAAGCGACGAAACAAATTTTTGATACAGCTTAAATTACGTTAAAAATTTAGGCTAAACTTTTAGAAATTACTTCTCACATCTCATCGCGACTTAGCGTTCGGACTAGACATCGAACACACATCTGCCATTTTTAGGCTGCTATGAAGTTTGTTACCAGAAACGAATTTAATGCAAAAGTAAATTGAATTAAGAAAAACCAGACGCCCGTCTTAAACTTAATCGGAAGTGACAGCGTAACTTGAATATCTACCCTATAAATTAATAATAAAGTAAAAAAGGTAAACTAAAACGTCAACTTGATTTGCGTTTCTCAAGTGGTTGACAAAATTAATTTATACAAAAGTTGTGTTTGTTTGTTGTTGCATTCGTTTTCCTTGTAAACTTTATTAATATAACTCTGTATAGTACAATTTTTTACTTCGGCATAAAAATATTTGGCTAAATTTTAAAAGATGGAAGAACTTTTTTAATTAATTGCACAAATTAACCAAAAAAGAATTACCTACTTCAAAATACAAAATTAAATTGTTCAATTAGTTAGGTAAAATAAAGTTAGGTGTAAAGAGTTTCTAGTTCCTAATAATAAATAATTATTAAAGTGTGGTCTTACTAAAGTATGAAGTAGTTTTCATTTTATAAAACGGAAAAAACTTTTCTCTTGACAAAACTGTACTTTTGACTTTCCCGTTCGGTTTAGTATAGTTTGTTTCCAATTACTGATATTAAATTTATTTTAATATATTAAACTAAATTACATGTTATTAGGTAGATTTTAGAAAAAAATTATAGGTTGTTTAGAATTTTTTTGATAATGCAGAGTTTGGCAATATGTATTGATCATTTTATTTTTCCGATTAGAAGAAAACCAATCAACCATTCACTAACGTAGTTTCTTTTAAATCAAATATTTAGTAGGCTTTGGAAATTTTGAATTGAAAATATTGAAGCGACCCTAATTCTTAAAAAAATATATAGAAATGAGTAAAATATATTTTAAAGGCCAAAATTCCAAAAAATCTATAATAATAATTCATTATTATAATTGCAAGTTGGTATATTAATTTATTCTATAAATTTATATTATTTGTTGCTATTTTTGTTTAAAAAACACTTCCGGATAAACCAGAAATTAGCCAAAATCTAAAGGAATTTTTACAAACACCTTGTATATTTCACAATTTAAAAAAAAATTGTAAGATTATCTGTCTATTCGTATCAAACATGTTATATTTTTACTTTTGGTTTAACCGGAAATGGGGTTAGTTTTTCTTTTTTAAATACTACACCTTGTACTACATTTTGAATGGTTTGCAATCTTGCAAAAATTATCTATCTATAGTGATACTAAAAATTTAGTATTTTAAGTTCCGGTTCAGCTGAAAATGAGATAAGCTTCTCTATTTCAAGTAGAACACCCCTTATAGTTTTAGATATGGAAAATTAGGAATAGATTTTGTGCGCACTATTGTTTGGTACCTACTATGTATTTCCGATATATTTATGTTTTAATCTTTTGAGAGCTTTAACGCGTATGAAAAAGTCCTGCCATAACCACATCAGCCGTTTTCAATTTCAAAACGTCGTAAAGAGTAGAGAACACTATTTAACAATAACGAATTTCAGTTCTAGGGTTTGCTAAGGGATATTTGAGAGTACCATTACCATGCTTTATTTCTCAGAAGATACATTTACAAAATAATTTTTAGTTTTTTATTTCAAGTTTCAGTTTTTACACTACACTATTCAAAATATTTGTTTAATAAAGGGTTGGCCATATAGCCATCTAACGTTTGGAATTTGAATCGGCTATAAAAAACTAATAAATATTTTTTCAAAATTATGAGTAAGGCTGGAGAATTGTAAGTTAGAATTCTTACGTCGTCCTGAACAGCTTTAATACTCAACAGATACAACTAAGATTTTTGTAGAGTGTAGGCAAAGAGCTCTATAATATGGCATATTTTTAAATTTCAAAAAGTAACAAAAAAAAATTTTTCCGAAAAGTGGCAAATTACAGTCAGTTTAAATTGATTGTTTTCTGTTGCGTATAAAGACTTAGAACGATATAAAATATGTCATGTCTAAGAGGATATGATATAGAACATATCTATAATAGTTGATTTGAAAGAAAATGTGTTTTTTATGCCCTGAGGACAACGTAAGATTTTTCCCATAAGCCCAATGTTAATTAAGCTTTTCAAAACTTCTAATAGATGTCGCCACCCAGCTGTCGCTGCGATTCATAAACGTACTAAATATCCTGTACTAATGTACAAGTAATCATAATTTTGACCTGGAACAAATTGCAACAAACAGATTTTTCGCGGTAACTAGTTCAGAATTTTACGCTGATTACGACCATATAAAGTTTATGCCAAAAATATGATGCAAAATGACAAAATTTTGGCATATAAAGTCACTAGTTTTAGAGGTTATGATACAGAATACGTCTGAATGATGGATAACAAAGACAGTTAAATGATACACACTTCAAAAAATTAAATGTAAGAGACGCTACTGAAAATGTTAGTTGGGTTGCATAACATACTTTTATGCATCATAACCTATAATTCTCCAGCCTTAAGAATGAAACAAATCATTAAAATGACTGCCACGGCTGCTTTGACAGTACCCCATCCGATCAACTCAATTTTTCAGTACTTTTTCCATTGTTTCGACTCCAATCGCATGAATGCCAACTTCTATTTCGTGTTTCAAGGCATTAATCGTCTCTGGATAGTTAGCAGAACACTTATCCTTAAGGGCTCCGCACAAAAAAAATCCAACGGGGTCAAATAACAGTTCCTAGGCGGCCAATTGACATCAGCATTTCGGCTGATTATTCGATTTCCAAAAACAGTGCGCAAAGGATCGATGGTTACGTTGACTGTGTGGCAAGAGGCCCCGTCCTGTTGAGACCAAATGCCATCCATGTCATACTCTACAACTTTTGGATATAAAAATTCGTTTAGAATGGCACAGTAATGTTTGTTACTGACGGTAATAGCGGCCCCTTGCTCATTTTCGAAGAAAAATGATCCAATGATGCCGTGGAGCGGATCCCGTTGGATTTTTTTGTGGGGAGCCTCTAAGGATAAGTGTTACGCTAACCATCAAGAGACGATTAATGCCTTGAAACACGAAATAGAAGTTGCCATTCATGCGATTGGAGTCCAAACAATAAAAAATGTACTGAAATATTGAGTTGATCGGATGGGGTAGCCAGCCGTGGTAGTCATTTAAATGATTTTGTGTTTCATTCTTAAATGAAAATGTCCAAGCTTTCTAATAAGCTCATAATTTTGAAAAAATATTTATTAGATTTTTTTATAGCCGATTCAAATTCCAAACGTTAGATGCCTCACCCTACTAAAGGTTGTCCTTATCATAGCTACCATTTGTTTTACTGCGATAAGAATTTTTGCACATTGATTTAAAAATGTTTTACAAAATACTATCATCGAATTAATGTTGACTCGAATTTTTAATATTTCAGTGTACCATTGGACTCGGTTTGGTTATGATTTATGATGTGTTCAATGCTGGCGTTTGGAATTAATATCATTTGCTGTTCGGAACATTCTGCAAGAAGTTGTTAAGTTAAATTTCCGTTACTTCATAAAGGTAAGATTTTTTTATTTACTAAACAGTTTTAAGAGCTACTCCTTTTTTAATACCAGTTATACGCAATAAGACTGCAGAAGAAAGATGTCAAAAGGTGTAAAGTGTACACTTGTACAGAACCAATATTGAGCGGCATTTTTCTGCGTTGAGATTCGTTTTGAGTAATGACCTCAAAAGACTCTTTTCAAAGTTTCACCGTTATTTTAATTTTGAACGACTTGCTCCTCTGTATACCCTGTAGACGCAAAGAAGTAGGGAGGTAATAAAAAATTGTCTACTTTAAAACAGAAATTTGATCAATAAAAAATGTTTTTAATCTTTATTTCTGATGTTTCTGGTCCCCCTGAATCCAAAAATGTAAAGAAAATCTTAGAAAACGTATGTCTATGAGGGAGGAGTGTGTAATATGTATGTGTATCAATAAATTTTTAAGTAATTACCTACCTATTGAATCGAAATTTTATGATTATGAATCTACGTAAAAATCAAATTATTGAAAATGCTCTTGAGCTGAGCACATGAGCAGTTTTATCCTTTTGGTCGTGTAAATAAATAAAATTTTCTTCACTGGAGCAACAGCAAAATTCTTCAACGCCTTTTAGAAAGCCTTAGTATCAATTCATGGCGCCGTGATCGTCTAAGATCATTAAATCTACGTTTTTTTTAAATTGCGAGATTTCGGCCAGTTAAATCGAAATGATACAAAGTATTTCAAACTCCAGGAACAATTTCAGATAATATATAATTTGTAGAAATGGTACCTTTTTTTCAGTCCCAGGTCTTTTTATTCGTGGTTAGATGACAACCATTAATTTTCAAGTTATGAAACTTCAATCTTTAATAATCACAATACGTTCTATAAATGAAATCAATAAATTCTTGGTAAAGATCAATACATTTTACCGCATTCTGTATACTTTTGGGTTATTATTACGTTTTTACCTGTTTTTAGGCTCAACTTAAACATACTGACATACTTACACAAATACCCATACCACTGCACATCAATCTGCACCACCACACGACTACCTCAAAACGGTGGTTGCTTATTACTTATTATAGAAGTCCACAATACGATAGTACTCACACACGGGCCACTCGCTGAAGTCAAGTGGCCATTGTGAGCACTATCGAGTGCATTTCCATACTAATTTATAACCGACGATGAGCTACCACCGTTTTGCGGTTATGGCGTGGTTAATGCAGAGGTGTGTTATGAGCCTTATAAATACTAAAACTCGTTTAGAAACAACGTCATTCTAATAACTAGAAAATATTGGCAGTGTTAAATGCTAATATTTTTAAAATTTCGCTTCAACGGGAAAAAGCAAATTTCTTGATTTTCCTTCAATTTCCATTCATTCAATTTGTGCGTGAAGCAATTTTCCTTATACGAAACACATGAAACTTGAATAGATTAGAGCTAAGACAAATTCAGATTTAGGCTCTTATTTTTTCTAAATTTTAGGCCGATGTTAACCACATTTAACCATTTAAATGTATGTCTTCTACTAAACCAGCTCGTCTATTAAATTATTAGTGATTTTTATACGCTACTTTCAATATTTAAGATCTTAAAATTTTTATTTCATTTATATCCAGATTTTTTAATGGATCTGATTGGTACTGCACGTATTGCTACGGCAATTTTATTTTTGTTTGATGAAAAATCATAGCTATCAAAAAGTCAATTTGATTTATAATAAACTTTCTGCTGAGCTTAGAACTATAGGAACTGATAAATGAAATTTTGGAATATTCCACTGTTTGTTTACAAAGTAAAAAGACCTGCTTTGAATCTTCACATATATTTTACTCATTTCAGTAAATAGGCATGCCCAATTTTTGTTACGATTAAACACATCTATTACTGATTAATTATGATTAGAGTAAGTACGGGTACAAACAAAGACCATTTAAAAAATCTATAAATTATAAATTATAAAGATTTCAGTTAAACG
Source organism: Malthinus flaveolus (assembly GCA_950108345.1). Lineage (NCBI taxonomy): Eukaryota > Metazoa > Arthropoda > Insecta > Coleoptera > Cantharidae > Malthinus > Malthinus flaveolus. Next base: position 68,502,575 of record OX467285.1, read on the forward strand.
CCTTGCTTCTTTCTGCCATACCTCGTATTATCTAAAAATTTGTTACTAGTCCATTTTTTTACTTAAAAATTAAATTGTGGACCCTATTTTAATTTAAAAACTGATATATCTTAGTAAATTTTAAAAATAGGTAAATTTGACTAGGGACAGCTTTTTAATAATTATTTATACTACACTCGCTCCATGCCTCATACCACACTCACCATTTCTTATCACAACCACATCGTGTCCTTTAGTAATAGCTAAACTATCAATCATACTTTTCGATAGCCTGAGACTTCTCGGCGCATCACTAGTAATAACAATTCGTGGATTTTCTTTATAAACTCGCGATGCATCCGTTTCAGAAAACACTCCCGAACTTTCTGGTTTTGCAATTGGCACAAGAATAAATTCGGCACACGGTTTTGCAGCGAAACAGTCTCTTTGTACGTGATGTATAAAAGATGCTGGATCGCCTGCAGTAACGGCACCACTAGGTGCAATCGGATCTGAATTTTGATTGTGGCTCCTGTAAGTAAAACCCATCGCAGTTAAAAGGTCGTCTATTACTCTTCTAACGGCCGCTCGTAATTCGGCATTTCTATAACCGTAAACCCACGGATTAATTGCGCTACTTCCTAAAATCGGTAATGCTAGATAGACTGCAGCCCAGGCCGTTAAGATGCTTGTGTTCATAAACACGTCCATCAGCATGCACACCTGCACATAAAATAAAACAAACATCAGTTTTATTGAATTAATGATGATACATCTTAATACTTGAAGGCGCTAATAAAGTTTTAAAGGGCATCAAATACGTAGCAATTTCTTTCAAGTATAAAAAATATCTTTTACAGAATGTTCGGCACAAAATCATTCTCTGAGGCTACACATAACAATTTTTTGTGAATCAAAACAATAATAAAGTTCAATATTTATAACAATAATATTTTAGAAACAAATATGTTTTTCCTATAGGTAGAGGTTATTATATTATATTAGTCGTTCTATTTTTGGATTACTTCACGAAAGCAAATCGTTTCTTTGAGTAATTTACGAATTATAAAATTATCTGAGCTTTAAAAATCTGAAATTTATCGATATTTTGCTGAAAATTGTATCATAAAAATATAAAAATTGTAATAATTCTTCCAGCAGCATATTACTCCATAACAACATAACCGGCAAACTTAAATGCGTTCATCCGCATCATTAGCTTGTTACAGAAGTTAAAAAATGAGTACATCTTGACGATTGTAGCCTGGCCTCTGACAATTGAATGCGCAGTATATACTACTAATCCAGTCAAATAAACGAAAGAACAAGGTTGAAATTGAGTTATTTAGAAGTTTAATGCAATTTTAATGGTAGTGAGGGGTGCTACTACAACACTCTAGCCAAGTTTTCCCCCGGATTCTGCTAGGTCTGGCAGTCATCTTGAATTTAAGAGGTAAAATCATGTATCTCGGTATCTTGGTTGTACGTGAAAAATTACTATTACAAAAACTGCTAAAGAGGATATACCCAACAACTTTTGCTTGAAATTTCTTATTTTTTTAAAGTTATAAGTTTTCAAAAATGACCTAAAGGAAACTCAAAAGCTACACCTTTTGTCATAACCATTATATGCCCCCTGATTGACCGTTTTGATGTAAAATCGAGAAAACCGTTTCCACCCCCAATAGTGTCATTTTTGAAAATTTATAACTTTTGAACAATAAGAAATTTAAAAAAAAGTTGCAAACAAAAGTTGTTGGATATATTCTCCTTAGCAATTTTTGTAATAATAACTTTTCACGTACAACCAATATTTACCGAGATACACAATCTCATTCCTTGTTGAATCTGAGATGGGAAACTTGGCTGGACAGGCTGGAGTATTCTAGTGGCACCTCCTACCTACCATTAAAATTCATCAAACTTCTAATTAACTCAATTTCAAATTTCTATTTGACTGGACTATAACGGGATAACAGGAACTAAACATTAAAAAATTAGATCTTGAAAACCCCAGAAGTAAATAAAATGTTATCCCAAGTCTTGTCACATTGCACAAGAATGAAACAAACTAGGCTTTAACAAAGTGTCCATATTGACTATTCTATATATCTAAAGTCTCTATTTACACCTCTTTACAAGTTTACAACTTATTTAATGTTCACGAACGATGGAAAACCGGAACTTTTATTTTTCAACTAACTCTTTATGCATATAACGTCTACGTGCACCTACCTACATCAAAAGTTGAGCTTTTGTTTGTAATAAAGTATTTTGAATAACGTACCTTTAAATTATGACTAACCTGTTATTATTTAGTTTACAAAGAAAGGGCGTACTGTGCTAAAAGCTGAAATAATATGAGTTACTCTCGTTCAAATAATAAATCATTACTACAATGTATTTTATGCAAAATTACTGGTTTGCTTTGCAACTTGTGTATCTTAGTTATTTAGTTGGGCGTTAATTAAACTGACGGTTAGGCTCAGTCATCAGTCGTCACTGACTTAAAATAAGTATTTTAGGTATAAGTTAGTATACCTATACACTTTTCTATATTTTATAATAGTTATATCTTTCAGTCCATACATATGATTTATAGATGTATATTATGTACACGTACCCGTCAAAGTGACACTAGATCCCAAAGAGAGACGAAAAACGACTTCAATATCGAATAACTTCAAAGGGAAGCGACTTGCCTCACACGTTTACGTAAATTTTTTGTCGCTTATTTGGCGTTGTAAGCAAACCTGACTAATTTCAGTATCCATCGTTTTGTTTTTCTGGTGAAAGTAGGTTTTTTCTCATTTTTGCGTTTGAATTATTACATTATATTTATACTGGATGTAAACCAAATTAGGGTCACCCTTACAACTTTTCATCTTTTATGAACTTATAACAAACAAATTTTGAATTTATTACTCATACGAGTAAGCGTCTATAGGAAAATATTTTCATCATTTTGCCTACATTACTTTTGGATTTTCAATTGGAATAGTATTCTCAATGTTTTTACTTTGGACTAAGAATTAAAAATACCAAAAATTGATTAAAATATTATTTACGTTATATTATAGTTATTTATTAGTACCTACGCCAACGAAATCGTTACGGATCACTACTATCCAAGGTGATTCTAAAATGTGTACTCAACGTTTAAGTGGATATAAAGCATGTTAGTTTATGACGAAAAGCTTAATAAAGTTTTTCTCTAAGGTGTCTCCTAAGGGAGGTACAGCCCTTAAAAAGTGGTTCCTTGAAGAAAATTTGTATTTAATATTTCTTAAACCATTGGAGATATTAATGTTGAACTGGGGTGGTGGTGCAAATCACCCCCCTAAATTTCATAGTTATTTACGTAGAAAAGGTGCTCTTGTCAAACATCGATAGGGTTTATGTTTATTAAATAAAAAACTCTCACCGGGAACCCCCTTCCAAAAGCTGTGCCTCCTTTCAGAACCCTTTAGAAAATACTTTATTATTAAGCTTTTTGTCATAAATTGACTTGCTCTATATCCACTAAAACGTCGAGTACACATTTTAGAATAACCTTGTATTACAAGGGGGATAATTAGACACACTCACGGCTAAATAGGTGTAGGAGTGTAGGTAGCCTAAATTAACTTGATTAAAATTTCCAGCGGGAACTAGAAGCTTAAAGCCGTTATTTTGTTTGAATAGTTAAGAAGTTAAGGAACTTGAGCCGTGCGTGCACTTGCAATCACTGATAAACACATTGAGTGAGTTTAGTGATCATAGCTGGTTGTACCTATGCTGATAATCAGCATATTGTCGGTGTAATTAGCAAAGGGCCTAACTCCAATAACAATGAATACGATTTGTATGACATTTGTGTAGAATAAAATCAAGGAGCATAGAGAAAAATTAACTTATGTAGTAAGTTTGATAATGTATATATGAGTATATAGTCAAAACCAGGATAGGTGTCCTATGACTCATCGCTAAAATGGCTTAAAAATGACGTATTAAAATATTCTGTCGCACTCTCACAAAGTAAAAACAAACTTATAAACAAGGATAGCGTGATTCAAGTTACGTAGTTTTTTGGAATGAGTCATAGGACACCTCTCCTGGTTTTGACTATACTGGCAGAGAGCCTTCTGACTTCAGAATTCAAACATGCGGCTTCAGACTTTAGACCTCAGACTTCAGCGTACAGACTTCATACTTCATCTGGTCTGAAGCTACAATTCTGAATTCTGAAGTCTGAAGTCTGATGTATATAAGAGCCCTGGTAGAGAGCTAGCTAGTATCTAGACTTTAGGCTTCAGACTTCAGAAATAAAACTTCAGATTTCAGACTTGAGACTTCAGATTTCAACCTTCAGACTCAGAATTCAAATTTGCGGCTTCAGACTTCAGCTTTCAGATTTCAGTTTTCAGTCTTCAGACTTGCGGCTTCAGATTTTAGACTTCAGACTTCAGCCTTCATACGTTAGACTATTTCCGGACTATTTCGAACTATGACTACAGAACTCTCTTGCTACAGAAATTAATTTAGGGGGGTAATTGGGGCTTTTGCCTAACAGACTACGCTTTAGCCGATTGTAAGCAGCTGAATGCCAGGATACTCAGCATAGTTGACTGATTACTTTAAGCACTTTTGTTCACTAAACGCACCCACACTATAATACTCACTGCTACTTAAACATGTTTTTAGTATAGCATAATACTAAAGTAATATAAACTTGAGAGATTATTTAAGATTACTTTTGATTTCCGTAACTTCTGCACATTGATTGTTCTCAAAACATCCGTACTTCCAAAAAAGAACCAATTATTTATTTAGATCCCCATTTTTGTAATATGGCCAGTAGAGAAACGTCCATCGCTTTTTCGAAAACACTAAAGAGCGTAAAAATACCTTATACCTACACACGAATTAATCTTTTATTCTGTCGTATTTGTAAGGAAAAACGTGCGCTTACAATTTTCAAAATTTATTATTTATTTTTCGCACGTAAACTTTTTTCCAACTGTGAGTTTTACGAGAAGTTTTACGATCATAACCCTTAACCCCTATAAATAGAAGGTGGTTGTATAAAGAAAGTCCAAACATGTCTTTTAGAAAATATTGAAATAAAAACTCGTGTTGAATAGGTTGTACATGAACGCATGAACTGGTTTCGGAAGATATAAGATTTAGAAATCCACTTCAATTTTATTCTCTGAGGAGCAGCCACAAGAAACATCTCTAAACTTTTCTTTCGGTCATGTCGAATTTGGTAGCCATCATGCCATCATATATCATATCAAGTTTTAGAGCTTTGTCTCAATGTCTCAATAGACTTGAGAAGTGTGCGAAACTCCGGAAATCAGTTCCTTAAGAGGAAGGGGGTTCTGAAGCGAAATGTTTAAATACAATCCTGTACAGGGTACAGCATTTTCGTCGAATTGTTGACTTTTTGACGCTTGTAAGCAAAGCTACAGTATTACTTGCTATTCTAGGAGAACGGTTCTTCTACAAAATACTTCTACAAAATAGAATATTAAGGCCAAAGTAACAATTTTATGTGTTTGGTTTACAAGCAACTCGCTTTTAATTCAAGAACTCTTTCAGCTAGAATTGCGCGGATTTTCACATATTACTTACTGTTCATGGTGTAGCGAGAAACATTCTACACCCAGCCTATACTATACAAGACTTAAAATGCCATTAATTTCTGATTTAGTTCAAGATCATTTATATACCCTACCTACATTAAACTTCGAAATTAGCTAATTTCCTTTTTTAATTTAATTTCCAATAACCAATCAATTTTTTTCAAACTACGTAAAATTGTTTATCAAAACTTTTTTCATTCAATTAACTTCCAATCTCTTCAGGAAGCCCTTGGTTGAAATTAAACGTGACGGATCTCAAATTTATTTTTTTAATGGAATTTTATTTATAAGAATCTAAGGCTCAGTTGCACAAAATTAATATCCGCATATACAAGTGTAATTATTTTCTTGCTCAAAGCACATAATATATTATGCTGTCTATGTACTGATGTGTAAACTGCAGAACTGCACTCACCACGGGATATCCTGTAAATCGCTAATGTTACAGCCAGCGTTACAGAGATCAATATCTTGCACGAGCTGCAACTTAACTATCGCTAAGTTTTTTTTGTAGAAAAACATCTTAAAACTGTTACAAGGACGATGTCTTCATGAATTATAATTATTTATACTTAAGGATTTCATAATCACAGTACTAATAAATTAATTCAATAATTTACCATACGAGGGGTGATGGTTTATAACTGCACAAAAGTAAACTTTTTGATTTAATTGTTTTTTAAGTTTTTAAAGTCTTTTGGCGAAAAAGACTGTGTTCCAACTTTACAGGGTTCCAAATTTAGAATCATAACATCTACTTACTTTCTTCATTTGCACGCTTCAGGGATCAAAGGGGTATTTGTTTGATCGTGTTTAAGATATATTTTAAGCGAAAGGATTTGCAAAGTTTTTGAGATAAAGTCTAGAATTTTCTCTATTGATAATTTGGGCAGTACTCGTTGGAGCATCTTCTCCTTTTCAAGAATGCTGTGACGGCTTCTTGAGAAAGCCTCGCAGTGTAGCAGAAGATGAAATGGAGTTTTTCTTCCTCTGAACATCCTCTGCATAGTGATATACAGGTGATTTTTAAGCTGGCAATGGCCCGTTATTATTGCCGTTGCCAGTCTTAGTTCATCTCAGCTCATTCTGAGTAGAGAACGAGTTCTTTTTCCAGAGGGTTTCTTCAATAGACTTTCCATGCCCAGGAATTGCCCTCTAGTGCCACTTCATCAGATTTCTCTCTTTGATGCTCTCTTTAGCCAAACCGGTATAAGCTAGCACCCATATCAGGTTAAAAAAATTTACCCACCTATAGCTCTTTCAGTCTGCGGATGCAGGCCTCACCTCACAGGCGTTCAGCGTTTCAAAAGCTACTTGACTGTTAGATGCTACAAAGATTCTTTGGTTGTGATAACCTAGATCTAACAGTATTTGCGCACATGCTAGATGGTTCCAGCTCCTGTGCCTGTTGGGTTTTTAGAGCCGTCTGTGTAGAATACAAGTCCGTTCATTTTGACTGCCTTGCTGAGTACTGTAATTTTCAAACTTCTAGCTTAGGCTTGGGAGCTCTATTTACAATTGAACGGAGTTTGGAATATTTATATTTTATGATATAAAAAATGCATGTTTTTAAGTAAGTATGAATCATACTGTATTTGAGAATTGGTGAAGAAAATTCAAACGCGTCCGTAGTAGTAAAACATATAATAAATCGTAGTTGCTACAATCCATATTGCCATACTATTGAGAATGAGTAATGAGCAACCCTGTATAGTTAACTAATTGCATGTGCTAAACGAAAGTTTGTAAAGACCTCGAAAAATTGAGAGCGTGATGAGCTTTCAAGAACAAGGTCAAGTTTGAAATTGATAAATTGTTCAGAAAGAGTTATGAAAGAGATTAACTCGAAGAAAAATTTACTAAAACTTGGTCAGAGAAAAACAACAACTAAGAGAAGACGAGAAAATAAACGATTCTTTTAGAAATGAAATAAAAAATAATCGCTAATTGTAATTTTGTGCAAAACGTATATCTAAAATGGATCCGGAAATTACTTTCTTTGCCTTGAAAAGGCATAAATTGGGTTGATGAAATATATCTTTTACCGCATAATCTGCTTAAACATTGACATAGTTTAGCTATACTCTTATCTAAATGCAAGCTTATTTATTCAAGTCGAATACAAGGTTTTTGGCTTTATTATGTTTTGTTAGAAAGAGTCTTGTGAAAAGCTTAAGGACCATTTCCTACTTCTAGTAAACACACGAATATAAAAAAACTGCGACTTTATCGAGCAGTTCAATTCAAACTTTTTAATACCTTTAAAATGAAGATTACCGAAGCACAATTTTATACTTCGAATATAATAATTAAAGGCTTTATTAGATCGTGAAATTTGCAAATTTCATGGTTCATAAAATGACGCTATTATCACTTCTGTGTTAGTATTATTAAAACTTCTAAAAATGTTTTGAAGATAATAAAGCCACGTTTTGAAACAAAAATATATAATGACGCGTTTCGCCCTAAGGCTTCATCAGATAAAAAATAAATAAAAAATTACAAAAAATTAAAAATAAAGCTTAAAAATCTGTAAAGGAAATAAATCAAAATTAGGTTAGCGAAAAGCATAAATTTTTGAAAATAAACTTACTATTATAAAAAACGGAGATGTGTCTTGTAAAATTTTTGATATTCCCGCGATAAATTAAATAAATTAAGGTTAAAAAATTTTTCAAGCAAATAAAAGTGACTTTTATAGTGACGTTTATAATGTTTTTGAATTTTAAGTTGTTATGGGAATATTTAAAATAGAAAAGGGTGTCTAGTTTTTTGTTTAATGTATGTTTATTTGTTTTATTAGGTTAAAGTAAATTGAATTCAAGTTGTCAATATCGCTGCGATAATTTATAGAATTTTGATGTTTTTTAATCTCAATCATTTCTAGGTGTAAGCGTTTGTTTAAATTGTTTTCTTTTTGCAGAATTTTAGGTTCATTGAAGTTGAATTGATGTAAGTTTTGAACCGAGTGGTCGCTTAAGGCAGTATTTGGAAAATTTGGATCTATAAATTTTTTTTGGACAGAATATTTGTGTTGTTTTAGTCTCGCTTTAAAATTTTGTTTTGTTTGGCCGATATATGTGGCATTACAATCATTACAATTTATAGAGTAAACGATTTCTGAAGTGTCCAATAGTGGTGTTTTATCTTTTAATACTGAGAAAAATTTTTGGCCGATGGTGTTATTATTATAAAAAGTTGCTTTAATTTCAAATTTAGATAGTTCTCTTTCTAATTTGTTTGAAAGTGTTGGTACATAAGGTAATTTAGCGTATTTAGGTGGAGAAATAATATTTGAATTGTTAAATAAATTATCAAAACAATTTGGTTGTAAGTCAATTGAATTATTTAGTTGTGTAGATATTTTTTGAATTCGTTTTTTTATGTTTGTTTTTATGAAATTTAAAGGGTAGTTATTTTTTAATAAGATGTTTGTAATTATATTTAAATTTTGTTTATGAAATTTTTGATGTGATAATTGGATTGCTCTGTCAATTAAACTATTGATAACGCTTTTCTTGTATTTTGTAGTAGTAGCAGAATTGAAATTAAGATAGCGGTCTGTTTTAATAGCTTTTCGGTACCAATTTGTTATAAGTTTTTCAGTGTTATTGCGTATTATTGTTAAATCTAGGAAATTGAGAGTTTTATCGTTGTTTTCAAGTTCTAAAGTGAATTTAAGTCGAGGATGATAATTGTTGAAGGTTTTTAAGATTTCGTCTATTTTTGTTTGTTTTGTGGTGAGGAAAATATCATCTACGTATCGTTTGTAAAATGTTATATCGTTGTTTTTTTGTACATGTGTGTTTTCGAGATCACTTAAAACTAATTCTGCTATTGGTGAAGAAATTGGAGAGCCCATTGGAACGCCAAAAGTTTGTGAATATATTTTATTATTGAATGAAAAATATGTTGAATTTAGAATGAAGTTTGTTAATTTTATAAATGTGGTTTGATCTATGTTTGTATGTTTTTCAATTTTACTCCAGTTATTTTTGATAGATTGGATGGCTAAATCTTTAGGGATGTTTGTATATAGTGAGACAACGTCTAAAGAAAGCATGATGTTATCAGGGGGTATTTTGAATTCATCAATTTGTTGTTTGAAATTCCAAGAGTCTTTAATGCTGTATTTATTTAAGATTGTTACATTTGTTAAGATTTTAGTAAGAAATTTGGATAAATGAAAAGTTGGGCCAGTATATGAGGCGACAATGGGTCTTAATGGTATGTTTGTTTTATGAAGTTTTGGTAAGCCATAAATTTTAGGTATTGTGCTATTGTGTGTGATTAGTTGTTTGTATTCGTTTGGTGTTATAAATTTCTTCACCAATAGCAGAATTAGTTTTAAGTGATCTCGAAAACACACATGTACAAAAAAACAACGATATAACATTTTACAAACGATACGTAGATGATATTTTCCTCACCACAAAACAAACAAAAATAGACGAAATCTTAAAAACCTTCAACAATTATCATCCTCGACTTAAATTCACTTTAGAACTTGAAAACAACGATAAAACTCTCAATTTCCTAGATTTAACAATAATACGCAATAACACTGAAAAACTTATAACAAATTGGTACCGAAAAGCTATTAAAACAGACCGCTATCTTAATTTCAATTCTGCTACTACTACAAAATACAAGAAAAGCGTTATCAATAGTTTAATTGACAGAGCAATCCAATTATCACATCAAAAATTTCATAAACAAAATTTAAATATAATTACAAACATCTTATTAAAAAATAACTACCCTTTAAATTTCATAAAAACAAACATAAAAAAACGAATTCAAAAAATATCTACACAACTAAATAATTCAATTGACTTACAACCAAATTGTTTTGATAATTTATTTAACAATTCAAATATTATTTCTCCACCTAAATACGCTAAATTACCTTATGTACCAACACTTTCAAACAAATTAGAAAGAGAACTATCTAAATTTGAAATTAAAGCAACTTTTTATAATAATAACACCATCGGCCAAAAATTTTTCTCAGTATTAAAAGATAAAACACCACTATTGGACACTTCAGAAATCGTTTACTCTATAAATTGTAATGATTGTAATGCCACATATATCGGCCAAACAAAACAAAATTTTAAAGCGAGACTAAAACAACACAAATATTCTGTCCAAAAAAAATTTATAGATCCAAATTTTCCAAATACTGCCTTAAGCGACCACTCGGTTCAAAACTTACATCAATTCAACTTCAATGAACCTAAAATTCTGCAAAAAGAAAACAATTTAAACAAACGCTTACACCTAGAAATGATTGAGATTAAAAAACATCAAAATTCTATAAATTATCGCAGCGATATTGACAACTTGAATTCAATTTACTTTAACCTAATAAAACAAATAAACATACATTAAACAAAAAACTAGACACCCTTTTCTATTTTAAATATTCCCATAACAACTTAAAATTCAAAAACATTATAAACGTCACTATAAAAGTCACTTTTATTTGCTTGAAAAATTTTTTAACCTTAATTTATTTAATTTAACGCGGGAATATCAAAAATTTTACAAGACACATCTCCGTTTTTTATAATAGTAAGTTTATTTTCAAAAATTTATGCTTTTCGCTAACCTAATTTTGATTTATTTCCTTTACAGATTTTTAAGCTTTATTTTTAATTTTTTGTAATTTTTTATTTATTTTTTATCTGATGAAGCCTTAGGGCGAAACGCGTCATTATATATTTTTGTTTCAAAACGTGGCTTTATTATCTTCAAAACATTTTTATCATTCACAAGAAAGCTAAAAACTATTATAATTTATTAAAACTTCTTATTAATTAAATCGTTACGGTCTCATTTTGCGTTGCAATTTCCCAAATATTGTGATTTTTGCTTTCCAATAAAAATTAGGAAAAGTTTTATGTTTGTTACGGCTTCTTCTGTCAACTTTTACACTATATTCTGTCGCACGTTTTAAAGAGCTTCACAATATTTTTATCCCAAAGGCCCGTGCCCTAGTGCTTACAGAGATCAAGAACCTCCGGAAACGCTAAAATAACGAGGACCAGCCAAAAGTGGAAAAGGAAGATCGGGATGTTGAAAGCTTTGTCGCGTTTATTACGATTTAACGCCAGGAAATGTGTAAAACGTGCATTGTTTGCAATAATTTGGCGCGTAAAAACTAAAGACCATTTCAAGATAAAAACTATGTCATGGTGTAATTCGGCAGCAGATGCTACTTCCGTGTTATATTTTGATTATTTTTTATCATTTGCTGTATTAAAATACTTTAAAAGATACGTGTAATTGCAGTTTAGATGGTTGAAACATTTTTTTAAGAATGAACAACCTATAGGTACCCAAGTACCTATTATAAATAGTATCTAAGAAAGGATCATTGAATAGGTTGTTTGTCTTAAAAAACAAAAAATTTTTAATACTTTTCTGTTTAGTTCCAAATGTTCTGTTTGGTACTGGTTTCTGATAGTTTTTAAACTTCCGATTACACCAGAAGCGCATATTTGCCGCTCAATTTTGCCAAGTATGCGGCGAATTTCTTTTTTTAGCTCAGTAATTGTGGCTAGTTGGTTGGTTAGTTTAGAGACCATAGACAAAAGGTTTTACAAAACCCCATAGATTGCACAATTTCGGTACACAATTCTTACCACCAGTGCGTGAGATGACACGGCCCGGGAATCTCTCATGCAACAATTGCACTGCCTCTTGCGCAATGTGACAGGCTGCCCCATCCTGCTTAAACCACATCTCGTCCTGATTCATACAGACCAAGAGCAATGCAGGCCACAAAAACTCCGTTTTCATATTGCGATAACGTTTACCATTCACTGTAACGGCACTGCCGTCATCGTTTTTGAAGAAGTATGGCCCAACCAAAAATCCGCACCAAACGGTGACTCGTTGTAGATGCATTGCTCTCTCATAAACACTAGGCAAATTTTCTGATCCCCAAATCAGACTATTCAAGTGGAAGTGTGCCTCATAGCTAAAGAAAATTTTTCTAACAAAATCAGCTTTCTTTCTTTAGTTTTTCAACGCCCAGTTGACGAAGGTGCGGAAGTGACGGCGCCAGGGTTTTTAAATGGATGGGCACATACATTTTTAAATAAATGGGGGTTGCAAGTAGAATTCGACAATTTTGCATTTCTTGCGTTAGAAATTAAATGAAATAGCGCCGCAGACGCAAATTTTTGATTATTCAAGGTCAAACGGCTTAAAAACGAAGTTACGGAATTTTAATAGCGTGTGTCTCTAACGAAGATGTTTCACAAAAACAAGGAACGAAAATTAAGAATTCAATTATTATAGTACTTAGGTACATACTTTTTAAAATAAAGTAAATAAAGTTTTAAATGAACTGTAGTATGAAATAATTACGGGGATCTTTTTATCTAAGGCCCTAGGCCAAATCCAGGTCTGATAGGACCCAATTCAAATACTTAATTATTTTACACACAGTTTGATTTTGATTTTAATATTCTTCTTAAGCTTTTTTGGGGGAATGGGGACACGATGCAGAAAAGAACTTAAAGTGTAAATTATTTCGCATTTTTTAAACCTCTGAAAACTGGTAACTGGTAGCTAGTGCAATATTTGGGTGGGCACTCGGGTGGGCATCACAACTTAAACGGTGGGCACGTGACCCCCCTGGCGCCGTCACTGAGATGCGGCGTTGCAACATGCTCACCTGGCTTAAATTCTTGAGTCAATTGAACTTTATATGGATAGAGTTTTCTTTAAAATTCTCTTCAAACTGCTTGTCGAAATGACCAGTTTGTTGCTGCGAAAGGCGACGAACCGATGTGCCTGGATTCTCACCAACACTAGCATTCACTAAGATAATATTTTTAATAGGCAGGCCTGACCGAGAACGACCAAATATTTTCTCATCTACAACCGAGTCAATTCGATCAACTATTGAAGAATTTGGTACATTTTGTCGTCCAAAAATTCCGCGCGCGCTGCAGACTGTTTCCGCTCAATTTTCACCATATTTTAAGTAGGTAGTTACTATTATAATTTGCTGTTCGCTTGTGTAGTGTTTCATAATTGATAAGCGTGAAGCGTCACACCTTGCCATTTGTTAAATTTTTAGCCAAACGCTCTTCACTCTTCATTAAAACAAAATGTCGCGAATTTCAATATTGCCTTCCTTTTGAATCACCCTTCTACTTCACACGTTCTATTAGTCGACATTTTTAATAGTAAACTTAACTTTTAAATAATATCCCACGTAAACAATAATCAACTAAAAGCAAATATGAACGACGAAATTGCACGTAAATTGGTTTCAATAAAGGAAAACTTGCAACTTAGAGTTCAATCGCTTGGAAACTACTGAAACAAATTTGCAATTACGTCGTATCCTTGAGAAAGTTGGTAACTGCAAAATCGTTGAATTAATATATTTAAAAATTGTTTTTTTACACAAAACAAAAATAAATACAACGTACATTTATAAGTATAAACACCGCTGTTCCAAATAGCCAAATAGCTCGGGGATTGGGAATTGTTCACCAAAATGTGGGTTTAATCCCATAAACAAACAAATTGAAATATTTTTATTTACACTATATTGCTGGCTCTCCTGCGTCCATACGATGCGGCGGAAAAGTTTTGAGAAATTTTTTCTATAACAAATATAACTAATGTAATAATTGTCTATCTCAATATAAAAATTTCTGTTTGTAAAATGGCAGCTTGCAAATAACTTAAGAGAAGCACTAGCAATTTGGATGAGTGTTTCAGGTTCTTTTGCTTGCACACTCAAAAGAATATTGTCTGTTCTGTGCTGTTCCTTGATCCAGATTTTATTATTGTGATGTTTTTGTATCATTCCCCTCTTGACTCAGTCGATGTAGATTGGTAGCAGTCCATCGCGTTCATGACTCGTGTATTCGTCTTATTTTCGATCTAAGAAAGTATGATCGAATTGCTCACACCCTAGGCTTGTAGTAGTCTAATAAAATTCGCGTCCAACCCCAAAAGACCCTTCCCCCAAACAAGTTATACCCTACGGCCAATACAATCCTCGTAATAACTGATAAAAAGTTACACGACCTAGTGCATCAGGTTTTTGTGTAAGGGGGGGGGGGGGAGGATAAAACAGTTTTAGCAGTTTTCGCAAATATCTCGAAAACCTTGAGGTCTAACACCAACTCTACTACTATGTACAAACTTACACATTAAATTTGAAACAAAAAAGATCATAAGCATGTTTGTGCTCCAGACAAGGGCTGTGGAGATAGAGAAGGTGTAGAAGGTCACTCTGACTTTTTTACCAAACTTTGAAATGATGGAATTTTACCCCTTTCATATCTCTATAACTCTTGTCTGGAGCCCAAAAATGTTTACTCTTGTTTTATTAAAAGGACCAACGGAGTTACATTCGTTTTACCGGTCCACCGTTAGAGGGCCAAATTATATACCAATCGACTTGGTTTTTGATTTGGAGTCGATTCCCGTGACCTTCAACGTCCGCCAAGGTCAAATAAAAAAGTTGGCTGCTTTTTCCCGATTTTTTTTAGAACAACGGAAAAAGTGATTTTTGTTCACATCGAGATCCTGGCGTATTCGATTATTCACGCAATTCGAGGCCCCCCGCGTTAGGTTACGAGGAAGGAACCGATTTTTTTTAGAACGAAAAAAGTGATTTTTGTTCAAATCGAAATTCTGGCGTATTCGATTATTCACGATAGCCGAGGCCCCCCGCGTTAGGTTACGAGGAAGGAACCGATTTTTTTTAGAACAACGGAAAAAGTGATTTTTGTTCACATCAAAATTCTGGCGTATTCGATTATTCACGATAGCCGAGGCCGCCCGCGTTAGGTTACGAGGAAGGAACCAATTTTTTTTAGAACAACGAAAAAAGTGATTTTTGTTCACATAGAGATTCTGGCGTATTCGATTATTCACGCGGTTAGGTTACGAGGAAGGAACCGATTTTTTTTAGAACGAAAAAAGTGATTTTTGTTCACATCGAAATTCTGGCGTATTCGATTATTCACGATAGCCGAGGCCCCCCGCGTTAGGTTACGAGGAAGGAACCAATTTTTTTTAGAACAACGAAAAAAGTGATTTTTGTTCACATCGAAATTCTGGCGTATTCGATTATTCACGATAGCCGAGGCCCCCCGCGTTAGGTTACGAAGAAGGAACCATTTTTTTTTAGAACAACGAAAAAAGTGATTTTTGTTCACATCGAGATTCTGGCGTATTCGATTATTCACGCGGTTAGGTTACGAGGAAGGAACCCATTTTTTTTAGAACGAAAAAAGTGATTTTTGTTCACATCGAAATTCTGGCGTATTCGATTATTCACGATAGCCGAGGCCCCCCGCGTTAGGTTACGAGGAAGGAACCGATTTTTTTTAGAACGGAAAAAGTGATTTTTGTTCACATCGAAATTCTGGCGTATTCGATTATTCACGATAGCCGAGGCCCCCCGCGTTAGGTTACGAGGAAGAAACCGATTTTTTTTTAGAGCAACGAAATCTTTTCTGATTAGGATAATAGTGTTCTGGGACATTATTGTAATAGGATTTTTTTGTATGGGATATTTTGGCATGGGATAATAATGATCGGGATGTTTTGACTGGGATTTTCTTACCAGGATTCTTTCCAAGTATGATTAGTTCCAGGTTAGGTTGGGTTAGGTTAGGTTGGTCAGATTAGGTGCGGTAGCAGGTTAGGTTAGGAGCCGGTTTTTAGTGTAGTTAGACGTTTTCGAGCAACTTTTTTATTTGACCTTGGCGGACCTTGAAGGTCACGCCAATCTACTCTACTCGAAGAGTAGAGTCCAAATATATACAGTGTTGCCCCCTTGCGGTGGACCGCTAAAACGAATCTTTACCGATCAACGAAAAATTATACAGTTTCTTTGAGTTATTATCTTCGTTTATTTGGCTATCGGTAGTAGGTACTAATAAATAAGCTATTATTATTATTATCTCTATGCCTATAATCTGTTTTTACACACACGTATAGACAGACTAGTATTTAAGGTAGAAAATTTTTGTTTTTCTCCTAAGTTGATCAAAAAATACATTTGTTGGAACTGTTCTTAATACAAAAAACAAAACTTAAAAGCATACCGCATGTTTCCGCACATTAAATTAAATTTTTTTGCACCCAATAGTACACGGGGTTTATAAAATTCAATAGTACCGCATTCGTAATTCCTTTTTAATAGTTTTTGCCATTTCATAGATAGTATATCTGGACAAAAACTGAAATATTAGTTTTAAAAAAAGTTTAATAATAATTACACATTTTTAAATATTTAGGGTTAATTAGTTAGATAGATCTAATACGTTGTAAATGAACCCCAACATACACACATAAGTGAAAAAACTTTAAATGAGAAAATTTGTTTTCCACCGAGTGCCTCGGGAATCGTTTTGGGTATAGGCATGCTACCGGAAATAGCAAAGTCTTGGGTTCGATTCCCGAGGCACTCGGTGGAAAACAAATTTTCTCATTTAAAGTTTTTTCACTTATGTGTGTATGTTGGGGTTCATTTACAACGTATTAGATCTATCTAACTAATTAACCCTAAATATTTAAAAATGTGTAATTTATTCACGTATGATTGTTGTATCCATACTAATTTGATTTATATATATTTCGCTGTCTCGACGCATTTAAACAATGCCGGATGGCTTGTTGAAAGTATGTTGGCCTCCGTAGTGTATTGGGTATAGGCGTGCTACCGGAAATAGCAAAGTCTTGGGTTCGATTCCCGAGGCACTCGGTGGAAAACAAATTTTCTCATTTAAAGTTTTTTCACTTATGTGTGTATGTTGGGGTTCATTTACAACGTATTAGATCTATTTAATAATAATTTTATTGCTTTTCGTTCAAAGTTGGAAAAGCTGTTTAAAATGGAAGTTAGTACTACGGATAATTTTCAAAATCTAAAAATTAAAAAAATTTGTTTTAAACGACAAACTTTGGTTTGCACAAAACACAAAACTCGAAGTTACAATAGTATTAACTAATATATAAGAAATAACGCCCTTCAGATTTAATTTACTGCAATCGCGGAAGATTTTTTTTTCAATTTCTTCTGTTTTCCGGCAAACGTGATGATCAATAATTAACACTTTTTACATTAATTCGTAAAGCTACCCTGATTACTAATTCCAACTTGAAATTTTCCAACATCAAGATAAATGTTTCTTTAAAGATTTCTAGTTGTTACCTCCCTTTTAAATAAAATTTTTTGCTCCTAATTTACATTTTAAAACTTATCTATTGGTAGTAACTTTTCTTCCAATCTTTAGTAACTTTTCCAATAAAAATTAAAATAAAGTCAATTCCCCTTTTTTTGAACTCATTTTTCAGTATCTACCGGATACCTCGGAAACGGTCGAAAATTTACATTTTAAAAATCAGCTCATAAATACTTAAGAGCAATCAATGCGTCCGCAGTCATTATTGCAAAGTAAGGAGCATTTTCCCTCAGAAGTAAATCTCATTTTACTCTGTGCCCCAGAAGACATAAAAAGAAATCAGGCTGTCCAAAGTTTCCACTAACATTATAACGCTGTGCTTGGCTTGCATTACAGCAAATTTTGTTTGTTTTTGTTATTGTTTTTTTTAGTTTTTTATAATTTCGAAGCATTTTTGACGTGTCAGTGTCGCGTTGCTCTTAAGCATAAGAAACTGAAAAAAATTTCCTATTTAATCGAATTTTGTGTCCTTTAAAAAATTGCAAAGTAATACATTAATAATTAATTTGATACACCCTACTTCCCACGCAGTATGTCACTTTCTGAACAGAGTTTTCTTTCGCGTGTCAATTTAATATTTCATATTTCAATATTAAGTATTACGCAATCCCTTGAATAAATAATTTTAATGTGGATAGTAATACACGGTTTTCTTAATAAAGTAGTACAAATAAAAATAAAGATATTCTCTGTACAAGTACAGGTAAAAAATAAGCACTAAAAAGACATTGATCTGAAAAAGAGCTTCTCTGAAGCACAAAATGGAGTTTTTACAAAACTGTAATTATAAATACGAACGGGAATAATGCTGGAGGGTTAGAACAAAATATAAAAAATGAACATTATATTTAAAATGTTATTAATTAATTAACTGTACTAATTTACATTTTCATCCACTTTCATAAACGTTTTTTTAGGAAGATGTTTTTCAAAACTTTTCTTTATTAACGTACTTTATTGAATTTTCAGGAAAATAATTAGAGATAAAAATATCATCTTTTATTTATACGTCGTAATAAGGTAGAGAGAATTGTTATTGAATAAGTAATATAAAAATACTGATACAATATCCTTTACGAAAAAGCTTTCAAAATGAATGATATCGAATCGACGCGACAAGCTATTTAGCTTTTGGAATTGACTGAAACACAAATTAGCACCCAATTACTAAATCATTTTCGATTTAAGCTTTCCAAGTTCACGCTCGTATTACCTATTTGTTCTTACAGCAATAAAAGCTTTATAACAAAAATAACTTTTTTAATTTAAATATTAATTTATAGTTTGTTATTTTTTATACTTCCAAATATTTCTTATTTTATTGCTGCAATATTAACATAGAAATACATATTTGGAATAGAAACAACAGAAACATTAGATAGTGATCTCCTATATTAAACCTCGCCGTCATAAAAGTATGGATGTGTAACAAAACGGTCAAGTTCAGTAGAGTGTTGTATCCAATTTGAATTTATAGGTTGTGAATCGATAGACTGGCCGGTTGAAAATACTTTTACAGATATTAATTATTGTATTTACGTCAATCAATTTATTGTCCTTGCACAAAACTTGTAACTTACTGACGAACATTTAAAGCTCGTGGCCTATATTTATATGTAATAATACCGAGTGGCCGAAAGTAGTGTTTCAACACGGGGGTTTGGCTACTGTGAGCTACAAGTGATAGTTAACATTAAGAAAGATTGATCAATTTATTGCAGATTACAAATTAATACCAATTAGCAGGGCCCCCAATCGAGTTCCATGAAAAACAAAAATAATTTTAATATTTTAATTGGAAATAAATCTAAATTACATGAAATTTGCTACAAATTATATGTGTTAGGTTTTTTCTTTAGACAAGCAATTTAGGCCCTAGCGTTCAATTTGACAAAGATTCCAAAATTGGTCAGAGACACTAATTTTTTTTAGTTAATCGCTTATAATTCGAAAACTAAATCTTTATAAGAACAGTATTTCTATATGAAAATAAAGTAGATTAAATTTCCTACAAATTATGTCAGTTAAGTTTTTTCTTCATACAAACGGTTTAGGCGTTAGAGTACGTTCAATTTAACAATGATTCCGAAATCGGTCAGAGACCGCTAATTTTTTCTACTGCATCGCTTATAACTCGAAAACTAAACACTTTACGAGAAAAGTGTTCCTATTCAAAATTAGAGTACAATAAATTTCTTACTAATTATGTTTGTTATGATTTATTACAGACGAACGGCTTGCGTTGGCGATAGGCGCGTTGAAGTTAAAGTGTAGATAACCGCCGGACACGTGATTTCTATAGCTTCAAAGCTGTCTGCCACCATGAATGCTACACTTACGACAGTCTGCGATAGAATATTCCAAACCTACTCAAAAAATGCAATTTTTTGGTACTATTTAAATTTTTCGTGTACCGTATGGTTTAGTTGGGACTTTTTTTTGAAAAAAATCAGTTTTCTTAACCGATTTTGGAAATTTAGCCAAATTGAACGCGCTCTAGCGCCTAAACCGTTTATCTAAAGAAAAAACCTAGTAAATATAATTTGTAGACAATTTAATGTAGTTTAGTTTTATATAGAAACAGTTTTCTCAAAAAGTGCGTAGTTTTTAAGATATAAGCAAAAATTCTTGTGGTTACTGTTACGCTACTTATATATAGACCAGCAAATGAGTGCTTTTATAAAAATTATGATTTTCTGGAATAAATCAAGGGATATACCTAATGTTTCCTAATTCCTGGTCTATTAGAAGAGTTAACGAAAGGACAAGTATTGACGATTGGGGACAAAAACCAAACATTGTAGACACGGTGCAGACGAATAGAAGAGTCCGATTAGCTTGGACAGTTTTTAGAAATATGTACGTTAGAAACACAGCTAAAACGGTTTTTGTCCGAAAGTGCGCACATACCTACATAAAGAAGTTAAAAATAATTTGGATATCTAAAACAGCTATTTCAAAAAAATATAAATAAATTGAATTTCAAAACTCTTCACTAACTTTTCCATTGTCTCAAATTCGCCTGAAGCCATGTTTCTGCAAGTAATTTTACCTTTGTAAAACTTGAACCTGAGACCAAGACTCGTGTTAGATCAATCTTAGACGTCGTTCCAAGACGGCACAAAGACAACACCAACGGTCTTGCAAACCTCTCGTCTGTAGTAAAAGCAGATAAAGAAGGCGTTCTGAAGAGCAGTAAAAAATTAATTTTATTAAGCTCGTTCAACTTTAAAATTCCAACCCAGGTGTTACAAATTGTGCTTCGGAACATAAATTAAAAATCGATTTAGTTTTAACTTTTAGCTCAATTGCACTTTTAACAAAACTATTATTCTCTATTACACGAGCTAATATAAAACAATTTCATTCCGAGCCTGATTTCAATGAATACGAGATTATAATTTGATTAAATTCTCTAAAAGTTGAACTTGAAATGAATGGCAAAATTTTCAACTACGTACTAATTGAATTATAAAGAATTTTAATTAATTTTGTCAGGGTTTTTTAGTCGGAGCGGACATGATTTCATTATGCACTGGGCAATGAAATCAGACCCGCATCCTGCAACATTTTTCTACAAGACACAAAGATACAGTTTGCGACGTAATAATTTTTCATCTAGAATCTAGAGCCTAGAGGTTTTTATTTTACTCCGGACTCCTGAAATAGAAAACAATACCTACAATTATTCTTCCGCGAAGCTGAAAAGTCGTCCCGGTTTCTCCTCTACATCAAGACAAGAAGGTCAACTTTTACAAAATGTTAAAAAATCTCATTTTTGAGCATCAACTTTTTTATTCTGCCTGTGTGTGTGTGCAAGCACGAGAGTTTGAAAACGCGCGGAAATTTGTCAATAATGTAAGAAAAATGCGAATTGCAATGGAGCAATCTTGCCCAATCAGAAGAGGGAGAGTAAAAATCTAAAGTTGGTACGAGTATCTCGAAAAGTATGCCAGATATAAAAGTGTTGAGGACTGCTGCGAATTCCTCGTTTAAAAGTGCCTTAATTAGGTGCACGTTTTATGAAACAAACAATTTGTAGGCGAAAAACGAAATTGGCAAAATTTACAGCTTACCCTCAATACAAGACGCCTAGGGCCTAGGCGTTTTTCAAAGCACGATGTGTAAATTTTCTCATTTCGAGTTACAGTTGAATGTATAGGTAGTAGATTATGTTAGGTATTATACGCCCATGCATGAGAAATACAAAATTTTTATATTCATCTCGAATTCCATCTCGGTAGTGAACATTATTCCAACAAAAAATTCAAAAGCGTCAATGATATTCGACGTGTGCTGATGTTCGAGGATTTTTCCACTACAAAATTTAAAATTTAAACCAGTGCGTAGAATGCGAGTTAGGAGTTAATAAAATACAGAGTGAGAGTGAGTGACATTTATTATTAATGTTGGGTAAAGAATTTTACTCCGTCTTTTAGTAATTTTTCTAAAAAACTAAATAAACGAATTTTTGTACGCTAAGCAATTTATAGAAACGAAAAGTTGAGCGATTACATTTTCTGTATATTAACGAACCATATAAATTTCAATTTTTAGAAGATCTATTATGTCGTATAAAAAGTTTATATAATATGGGCTTTTATATTTTGTGCTTCTAAAGATGCTCAAAGGGCATTCTCCCCACATCAAGAAACTGCGACATACTATTGCTGTAAGGACCTTCGAACTCTTTCGAAAACCCCAGCATTCGCTCAGATTCGGTGGCATGTTTGATCTACTCTTTTCTGCAGCTCCTCACTGCCATTTACCGGCGTAGCGTACACAAAATTTTTAAAATACCCCAAAGAAAAAAATCGAAGATGTTTAAATCGGGCGATCTTGCAGTTTATGATATAGATTAGCCCCTTCCTATCCATCGTCGTCCAAAAGGTCCATGTAAATGCTCTCTAATGGCAATCGAAAAATGAGCAGGAGCACCATCTCCAAAACCGGCCATTTGCGCATGTTCTTTAAGACTTTTTTGCATATTTTGGACCTATTTTTAAGTTTATTGCATATGTTTTTAACTCCGTGTATAGAAGAGGGATTAGCCGTTAACTTTTTTTTTATTTGAAAATTAATCTTTTATCAAAATTAAAAATTAGGAAAGAGAATTACGTAAATGTAAATTTGCTTGTTGATAATCCTTATTAGATCCTTAGTACGAATTTTACAAGCTGTTAGATGTGAAAAACGTGGGCGAGTTTCCGTCTTAATAACTCGAAAGCTTAACTGTTTTAAAATTACCGGAAAGGCCTTTTCAGGTAGCTGAAGCTTGCCCTAAATACGCATATTACGATAAATATTACAAAATCTCGTTATAATCATCTAAAATGAAATAGTTATTGAGAATATTTTCCAAGGCGTTACCTACAAACTGAACTGGACTGAACTTTTAATTAGTCTGGCACGAAATGCACTCTACTTCTACATTTCTACATGTTTCATTTCTACAAGCCATTTCTACAAGGCTCATTATTATGTTAAATTAATATAGGTTTCGAGTTTGTATAGAATAATTACCTAATTGAAAAATTTCAGTAAAATCTTAAACGTTTTGCTTGTGGTTAGAAAATCGCGTCGAAAATAGTTAATATAAGCTTATTGGGAAATTTTCCCGAATATTTAGAATCTTCAAACCGCGACCGTCTTAAGTAATTTATACAATATTGTTAACGAATTGATTATTCAATTATTTAAAGTGGATAAACTTGAAATAGTTCGCCGTTTCCGTTTCAGTCGCGATTTTTTGGGTATACCTACAAAGGTCTTCGCGTCTTCTTTATTGTGAATGATGAAAAATACAAATTTACTTACTAGTGATGAAATAATATACTAGGTATTTGGGTAAGGAAAAAAACTGTGGAAATATAGTAACGTACGTTTGGGTAATAGTAAAATAATTACATTTTCGTTAATTTCATCAATTAATCATATTGAGAGCGCCTACTTTGTTTTAGCTAGTGCTAAAATTACACCGCCTTTTTTAGTTTAAAAGTGGGTAGACGAGGATAAAACAACCAACTCAAAACACTACTAAAATTGTTCATTTTACTTAAGTTGAAAGAAAACCCATTACGAATTTATTGCTTAACGTAAATTGAATGCGAAACTGCGCTGAATATAGTACATATATGCACCGTCAAATAAAAAAAAGCAAGTTTTATCAAACTAAATGCAAAATTTAAAACGAAATTACTTTAGAAAAAGACGTTATTGCATGCATGATTAGATTTTACTTAATATTAAAAGTGAAAATTGCTCATTTTCTGTAAGTTAAAATGTGCCAAACGGAATTGCCGTTTACGTTTAATTTTATACTGCGAAGAAAATTTTCACTGACCTGAAACGGTACCCAAAGACCGATAAACAGACCCGCGGTAATTGCGAGAGCCAGTCCGTAACGTGGAGGTCCTGTAGTTCCAGCATGATGGAGAGAATGCCGAACTTCCGATATTGCTCTAGCGTGTCCTCTGGCTACAAAGTAAACGTAACCGTAACAAACCAGCAAAACCATAGCACTTGGGCCGTATACAGCGCAAAACATGAAAAGTTGCACAGGTCTTGCAACTAGTCCTCCAAACGAACAGTCTCCATTCCTGAAATATTGCAAAAAGTGCATTTAACAGGTTGTTCGATTTTAATAAAAATTTTTTTTTATTAATTAACTGTAATTTATATAAATTTACATTAGGTACACTCTGCTCTAGAAAAAAGTTTCAGTGAAGAATAAACGACGAATTTTCCGATCAGATTCAATGGACGAAGATAGCTATCGACGAATATTGAATGTTACGTTTCATTTGATCCTGATGTTTATTTATGTCGTATTGTGGTTGTTACATTTAACATAAAATACACGCCGTTACAATAATTAGTAAATAGCCTGGAATAATTTTCGTCAAATTAATAACGCACAAAACTGACATCATCTATCCAAATTAGCGACTACGTAATAATTTTATACCACGCCAACTAAATTTACATTCCAAGAAAATCGATAGATTTGTGTCAACTAATTTATTTATTTATTTGGCACGATACGGTATAACACAAACTTCGTTCAATGAATTTTTTAAACTTCGAGTTTGAAAAACAGTCTCTTCCAATCGTAATTAATTTCGTCGTTGACAATGATAGGTAAGGATAACGATTACTTAAATAAATTTCTTTTCAAAATAAATTGATAAATCGCCACGCTCTCGGTAATTTTTGGTGTTTCAAATTGATAATCAAATACTGTACTTTAGACAATTTAAATATTACCCGACTTGCTAATGCAATTTGTGTAAAGTTCAATGCCTGAAAATTTGATATAAAGCGTACACTCTTGTGTGTAGTGTAAATGTAAGCAATATCTTCCTTCCAATTAAACAAAACAATACAGCAGGTTAGAAACTTACGCAACTTTGGCTACAAAATATTGGCGAAACGTAATTAATCGAAATTAATACTTTAATTACGTTACAGAAAAGTTTTACCAACTCTCTGATGAGCAAAAGTAAGAACAACTTTTACTAATTTGTTGGTTCATTGCACAATTTTGTTTAACCCACCAATAAGTATCTTATAAGCCACCGCTTTATTTAAAATTAATTGATGTAGCAATCGAAGCGAAAACTTGATAACTTGATGAATTATTTTATTGTTCATTCAAATGAGCTGCTATGATTAAAATCTGTTAATGCAGAATTTGTCTGAAAAATGCAGATTTATATCACATTGTCACTCATCACTAAAAATCGGTAAAAAATCTAACAAAAAGTGCTCTAAATTTCTTTGGTAAAAAGCTTTCAATTGAGCTATCATGCACGTAATGTCACAAATAAGACTGACGTTAAAAATTAAGCAATGGCATCAAAGGACGCTCAAAAATTCATAATTATACGGATTAAGATTAGTCAAAAATGTCATATTTTCAGAAAAGTCTTTTATGAGCTTGTACATACATTTTTAAACCATCATATCGCCGAAGTTTAATCAGTATAAAGAAGTCCGTATAAACTGTCGTCCCCAAGAGCCCAAGAGAGAAACGTCCTTTGAGTAATAATTTGCAACTCCAAATTACTTACGTATAATATTCAAATTTCAAGCCAATGAACTAAGCTTTTAATTTTATAAAATACAGTGTGTCTCGGATTGACTCCACTATTTATAATTTATTTATAACTATATAGACCAGGGTCGATAATTTTTGAGACCAAAAAAAATTATAGTAGGATGAAATACATTGAAAAAGGTAGAGAATATACCAAAAATGTAGAAAAAAATAAATTACGAGCGATCGGAGGTGGGGAAGGGGACGGGGGTGAGTTTTTAAGGGTAAAAAACGGTTTATCTCGATTGGTACCTTGTCTATTAAGTATGCCTAATGATATATTGAAATTTTAGACCTCGGCCCAGACCTTCCTAGCTCCTTTTCTAGATTCGAGTATTTTTTCTTTATTTGCATTTTCTGAGAACATTTACCATAGTAATGTATATATTTTTTTATACCAACAGAAAGTAGAGACTTCAACGAACAAAAAGCCCACCGACTTTTTTAAAAAAGCAGATATTTTGACGTGAGAATTTTTGATTGAAAATTGGGGTGCTTTTTCGATATTAAGTCAAAATAAGGTAAAACAATGAATATTTTAAATCAAAAAAATTACTGTGGGTTTGGGACATAAAAAGGTAAGTTTTCACCAAATTTTGTGAAAAAATAAAAATTTTTGCACAAGATACAAATAAAAAACCAAAAACTTGGTTATTTGAATTTTTCACATAAATTGTGAGGTTATGTGAAAAAAGTGTAAAAACAAAAGTTGTAGATCATTTAATTACCTACAACTTTGCGATTTAACTTTTTTTCATAGGACTTGTAGTTTTGCCGAAAATCAAGATAAACCGTTTTTTACCCTTAAAAACTCACCCCCGTCCCCTTCCCCACCTCAGATCGCCCGTAATTTATCTTTTCTTACATTTTTGGTATATTCTCTACCTTTTCCAATGGGTTTCATCCTACTATAATTTTTTTTCACTTTTTGCCATTTTCAAAAGTATCGACCCTGGTCTAATAGTAGATTTAAAAAATTTAAATCTCACTTTGATGTTTTGCCGTGCCCCTGATTTGCCTCAAAGGCATTTCAAGCAGATTTTTAATTTTAAAGTACAATGTTCACAACACAGATTTTTGAAATTTTGCATCGCGTTGTAAGTCCGATTTTTGCTCTTCAGCATTGCTAAGTCGTAGATGGGGATGAGTTTGACGTCCGTAGACAATAACAAAATGGATTCCTAAAGTTTAACCAGAAAATTCCAAACGAGAATAATTCTAATACTTTTAATTAAATCAGGCAACTTTGTTAATTAAGAGGGATTAATTAACTGATAGCTTTATGTGAGGAATTTGAGGTAGAGCGGGGGCATATAAAGGCAGTGTGAGTTATTGATGTTCCATGGCGGCTTCTAGAAACCACCATGGAACGATAGCCACGCGGAAGTAAGGAGAGGAGCGGGAATAAATTTCCTACATCAAAAAGAAAATGTGCGACGATATAAATTCCACGACGGCTCCTAAGAACCACTATGGAACAATTGTCACAAGGAAGCTGTGCGTAGTTGGTTGTTTTTTAAAACGCGTGACTCTTGGACCAAAACTTGACGACCACTTGTAGATGGTAGCACGAAGACACGGGGGCGAATACGGCAACAATAACACGACTTTTAATACGGGAACAAAAGGAAAAGGACGAACTCGACAACCACAATGACCGGAAGACTCTCGGCTATTTATTAACTTTTTCCACTCTTCCACCAATCACAGCGCAGCACGTAACGTAATCAAAAATCAGAAAAATTTTATTTATTTACGCTAATTAAAATTATTAATTTAAGAATGGCCCGGGGTGGGGGGTTAATTGGAAATTAAAGGACTGAAAGAAATGAGGGGTGCAATGTAATTTTAAAAAGACAATTATAATTAATTAAGGAGCAAGGGGATGTTAATTGGAGATCACGAGATGGAAATAAATAGGGGGTAAAATTTAGAATTAATATTTTGGACAAAATCAATTAAATATTTTGAAATTATTAACTTTTGTGTAGCAAGGACGCATGAAAACGTCCGACCTTGCACCAAGTCGACGAACGTGCACTAGATAACGTGTCAGGTGGCGTTCTATTATTGTATTAATTGTTAAATTTAGTAATAATTAACAACAGGGAAAATGATCAAAAAAGAAATCTTGAGTAGTGCACTGATAACCAAAAACAATGCGGATTTGGACCAGCTCAGAGCCCGAATTCGTATAGCTCTGAGCCATATACACGCGGCTACAAAAAATGTTGATTTTATTTATTTAACAATAAAAACGTTATTAATAACACTGTCAGATCTTTTAAAAGTATTACGTTTTAAATAATTAAGCTCAATGTTCTTGTGAGATATAGCAATTATAAATTAAATACCGCGTTGGATCGTAGAACTTAATTATTTGTAATAAAGCAGAATAATAATAATTAATAAATTACTATTAATGAGCCAAATATATTACTTCGTTTAAATTGATATTATTATTTGCTTAACAAATTAATTGTCTCTATGTCAACCACAGGTAATTGGGTGTAGTTCTAATTTCAGTTATGTAGGTACATTAGTTGAAAAATTTAATACAGGCGCACCCAGCTACATACTTTCAATTAGAATTACAGGGTGCTTTTTTGTAATAGTAATAACATTGCTATACCAATTTAAAATAGACTTTTAGAGATATTTAAGAAAATGCTATGGATTTATAGTTATAAATTCAGATTCAGTTGAATCATACTCGGAACGTGTCAATAATTATTTATTAAAAGTTTAGCGATATTTGCTCAATACCGTAACAATGTAGATCCACACCTCTTATATTAGGACCCACGTCCGAGAAATTGGCATCTGAGTCCAGTTAGGCTTTTATAATCTTCTTAAATATTAGGGCATTTTGGATCCATGCCATTGGATAAGTACGTGGACGTGCTAGGGTCATTCATACAAAAATGTTTTCATAAAAAAAACTTTTTTATTCGGTGAAAACGGTTTTTATACACATTTTTATAACAAAATATTGACGGAAATTTTTAGTCTCGGACTCGGGCTTTAGGGATACGAAAAAACTCCAATTATGTGACAATAGATAATTGTAAAAAAAATTATTTAAAATGGACAGTTGAGTAGGTACCTACCTATATCAAATTTGTTGGAAATAGAAATTTAGCTGGACCTATTGGGAATATCGGAAAGTCGAGACCAATCAGTCGAATTAAAACACAAAAGCGTCAATATAAATTCATTTTTTTGGCTTTTTAACTACATCAATTAGGTATAGACAAAGTATACAGAGTGTCTCGAAATTCGCGGAGACGGACAGTAGTACGTTGATATACAAAAAACCTGAAAGAAGATTTTCTTTGCGATTTTTTGTCTTGGCGAGTCTTTTTCTAGGTAACTAGATTTGAAATTATAGGAACTCAAGTTAAGCATTTTCGTGCTTTCATTTACAAACACCATGTATATCTGACATCACACATCTTTCAATTTTTTTCGATAAGTAGAACTTTTTATAAAGAATCGTCGTAAAATCAATAAATTTTTCCCTCTCTTTGTAATTCCATCTTGGGGCACACTGTATACTAATGGCATTCGGCCAAAACGAAAAATCGCAAAGGGACTTTTTCTTCAGTTTTTTGTAAATCAACGTGCTACTGTCCGTATCCACGAATTTTGAAGCACCCTGTATAGTATAAACATGATATATTTTTGTAATTCATTTCCATTTTCACTTTCTTTCTATTTACTAATTTAGTAGATAGCAAACTCTGACTTTTACGCTTTCAATGCGATTTTTTTATACAGAACAGAGTGGAATAATTGTCGATGACTAAAACTTGGCTAAAATAAATACTAGCGCCCAATTGGTTGGTTTACAATGATTTCGCATAAATTGAATTCCCTTCATAATAATACAGAATCTTTATGCCAATACAATACATCTGTATTAAATAAAGATATGAATATGAAATTTTATGAGGTCAAATACTAAAACATTTTTAAATTACTTATAGAATAAGTTTCAGAACTTACTTGGCGTTTTAAAAATTAAATTAAACTACTTACCCGTAGTTTCCAGTCATTCCATGCGATAGCGCGTAACCTAATGGCGTAAAACCAACAAGAGATGCATATGCCCAAAACACAACGATGTATCTTTCAACTGCAGAATGTGTTATCAAGTTTGGATACCTCAAAGGTCTCGCTAACGAAGTAAATCGATCGACCGATATAGCAACCATCACTAATACCGATACACAACACAACGTTATCGCAACACCGTAACTAAGCAAACATACGTGAGCACTCGTAAAATTACTGGCACCTCCAAGTTCCAAATACATTCCAATTGGCATAAACATCCCTATACCTAAATCGGACGTCGCCAAAGACATTATAAGGTAATTGCTCGGAGTTCTTAATCTCTTAAATCTGTACACGGCCACCAACACTAAAGAATTACCTATCAAAATCATTGGCGAAAAAAGAAACACCAAAAGTACAGCGATGGTAACTGCTAGTGGCGAATTTAACCTGGAGATATTTCTGGTGATATTGACGTCGGGCTCCGAAATGTTATCGGTTGGTTCAACGTCCACGTTATACAGAACCAACGCTTGACGGGTGTAATTGAAAGTTGACATTTCCATAGACACATTGATGATGTTGGTATTTATGAGAGCAGCAGAAGACGAAATAAATGCAGAAGTTGTCAGCGTAGTAAGGTTGGAAGAAAAGTATTGGTCGTTTATTTCAGACGTTGTGGTAAAATTTTAAACACTAGGCGGAATTAAATCTGAAACAATATAAACTGAATTATTAAATTGCAACGTGTATAGGTGTCTATAAAGTTACATTTAATGTACAAGGACTGTTGATAAAATCCTTTGTATTAAAAATACACAAATTACAAATTACAATTAAACGATGATGTGGGTCAAATCGATTATGCGGGTGATTTTCTGCTAGCATTACCACAATTAAATTTTCATCATGTAGTTGATTTTACCTATACTAATTTGAAACCTAAAACATGTACTTATAGGTACATCGTACATCTAACATTTATAGTATAAAATCGTTTTTAAATTCTCGTTTACTGATTGTTCTAAGGTCGCGTTTTCATATGTGAGAAAACTTCCGCGATCAATTTCAAATATATTCTCAGATCGAAACTAGCTTAAGTAAACTGAACTGTTGTAAGTTATAAGTGCGAAAAAACTCTAGAAAGCCTTGCAGAAGTCGCTTTTAATACTATTTACAATATTGCTTACAGCAAAACGACGCCTGAAGTACACGTCTCATTTTTACATTCGAAAAAACTTCTACAAGATGTTTCAACAAGCTGTTAGAATAGCCATTTGCACTAATTTTGTCAGTTTGGTTGCTGACAGCTGTTTCGATACACTGTATCATCTTCGGAGCGAGTTTTTAACTGTCAGTGGTAGCGAGAAGCTGCGAGAATTGGAACGAGAAGCTGCGTGAAGTTGCAGCGAAAAGCTGCGAGAAAGTGCAACTAGAAGCTGCGAGGAGTTCAGCAAGAATTTGTAACAAAAAGCTGCAAGAACTTACGAGAAGTTATAGCGAGAAGTTGCAGCTAAAAGCTGTGGGAACTTGCGTCAAGAAACTGCGAGAAATTGTAGCAAGGAGCTACGAGAAGTTGCAGCAAATATCTACAAGAAGTTCCATCAAAAAGTTGCAGCGAGAAGCTGCGAGAAATTGTAGCCAAAAGCTGCGAGAAGTTGCAGCGAGCAGCTGCGAGAAGTTCTGCAAGAAATTGCAACAGAAAGCTACAATAATTTGCCTCAAAGTTGCAGCGAGGAGCTGCGGGAATTTGAAACGAGAAGCTGCCAGAAGTTGTAGTGAGAAGATCTGCAAGAAGTTGCAACCAAAAGCTGAGAGAAGCT
Source organism: Malthinus flaveolus (assembly GCA_950108345.1). Lineage (NCBI taxonomy): Eukaryota > Metazoa > Arthropoda > Insecta > Coleoptera > Cantharidae > Malthinus > Malthinus flaveolus. Next base: position 68,534,397 of record OX467285.1, read on the forward strand.
TTAGCTAGAAGTTGCGAGTAATTGTAGCAAAAATCTGAGAGAAGTTGCAGCGAGAAGCTGCAAGAAATTGTAGCGAGAAGCTGCACGAAGTTGAAGCAAGTAGCTGCGAGAAGTTCTGCGAGAAGTTGCATAAAAAAAGCTATCTACAAGAAGTTCTGCAAGAAGTTGCAACACAAAGTTGTAAGAAGTTGCAGCGAGAAGCTGCGAGAAATCGTACCCAAAAGCTGCGAGAAGGTGCAGCGAGTAGCTGCTAGAAGTTCTGCAAGAAGTTGCAACCAAAAGCTGCAAGAAGTTTTAGCTAGAAGTTGCGAGTAATTGTAGCAAAAATCTGAGAGAAGTTGCAGCGAGTATCTAGGTGAAGTTCTGTAAGAAGTTGCAAAAAGCTGCAAGAAGTTGTAGCGAGAAGCTGCACGAAGTTGAAGCGAGTAGCTGCGAGAAGTTTTGCGAGAAGTTGCATGAAAAAAGCTGCAAAAAGTTACCTCGAATTTGCAGAGATAAGCTGCAAGAAATTGTAGCCAAAAGCTGCTAGAAATTGCAGCGAGCAGCTGCGAGAAGTTCTGCAAGAAGTTGCTACAAAAAGCTACAATAAGTTGCCTCGAAGTTGTAGCGAGAAAGTACAAGAAATTGCAGCGAGGAGCTGCGGGAAATTGCAACGACAAACTGCGAGAAGTTGTAGCGAGAAGATCTGCAAGAAGTTGCAACAAAAATCTGCAAGAAGTTTCAGCTAGAAGTTGAAGTAGTAATTATAGCAAAAAGCTGAGAGAAGTTGCAGCGAGAAGCTGCCAGAAGTTGCAGCGAGAAGCTGGGAAAAGTTCTGCAAGAAATTGCAACAAAAAGCTGGAATAAGGTGCCTCGAAGTTACAGAGAGAAGCTACGAGAAATTGCAGCGAGGAGCCGCGAGAAATTGCAACGAGAAGCTGCGAGAAGTTGTAGCGAGAAGTTGCAGCGGGAAGCTGCGAGAAGTTATAACGAGAAGCTGCGAGAACTGTTAGAAGCTCTAGGAAGTCTTACAGAAGTTACTCCAAATGCATATTTACAGTATATAGTTTTCTTATAATTTGGTCTCGTTTTGAACTAGCCTTATGTAAACTAGAATGTAAGTGCGTGAAAACTCGAGGAAGTCTTGCAGAAGTAGCTGGCAATACTCATACACTTTTCTCGCTGGAGTTTTCTTGCATGTGAAAACTAGAACTAACAGTCCAGTTTACATTAAGCCACTTTTAAAACGGATTTGTGAAATTCAAAAACATTGCTGTACGGGCATCATTAAAATGGCTCGTTGGTTTTTGAATTTAAAAAAAACTCTTTAAATATTAAATTTTAATAAGCAGTAGCTTGATTATTAAAACGTTAGTGGTCTATTTAAGTATTTAGTCAAGATCTCAATTTGCTACTAAACTAACAAAAAACCCTTATCCCTTGTTGAAACCCTTGCAGAAAGGTTCCTTCAAATTAAGATACTAATATTATTAAATATAATACTATTCTGTTTATCTTATTTATTTGATATAAGAAGTTACTTTAACTAAGCTTCGCCTTACGGTTAATTATTTCAATAGATTTCCACAGACATTCAGAATTTACAACTTTTGAAATCAAATTTAAATGCAATCAACACACTCTATGACTTGCAAAGAGCGTTTCTCAAATTGTGCATTGTTGCACACAAAAAGGCCCATGAAATAGTTTATAGTTTAAATTTCTAATTTGGAAAATTTTCACTCCATTGTCGACTTTGAAGTATTTCATTTTGCGCCTGCATGAACGAAGTTGCTAATACAAAGAGAGTTACTAATGAACCGATTTTCCTTTGCTTGCTAAACTCTTTAGGTGAAAACGATTTTTTACTACCACAAAAAAACTTTGACTCCTCACTTATTAGCGTTAAAGTTTCTGCCTACCCATCAAAAATGAGCGAAATCGCAAATCGCTTACAGAAAAAAGGCGGTTCTTTGAAGTTTGAAGCGATAGACAGTGGGGTAATTCGTGATTACTTCGACCGCTATAAAAAATTCTACAATTTTTCTTTCACGAGCATTTTTCTTAAATTTACGTAGCTAGACAGAAAGAACAACTACGTTTGAAAAGTCTTGAAGAAGGCCACGTGAGATTTTTGCTCAAAAAACTAGCGACACCTAAGTAACTTTAGCTAAAAGCACGACCACTATCAGCATCAATTTGTAAGACTTGGGTTAATTCTTGTACCTACTCGTGTGTAATAAAAGTATCAAATACATAAAGTTTTGATTAGCTCGTTATGCTCTTTGCTGAAAAAGTGCAGACATGCAATTCGTCGATACTGATTATCTTTATCACACGATGTTGTAATGTGCTCTATTAAGGCAATTTAGCAGCGCGTGTTAAAGCTTCAACAGCGTTCTACTTCTCTTATCAATTTAATCAATCAACCTAAAACTATGTGTTTATTAAGTATCATTTGGGTGTTATTACTATTAAAATTGAATCAATACTAACAAGGTCAGCTATTTTTTATTTTAAAGTAACTTCAAAAGTGCTTGAACAAATAGTATACTTTTGAAGGTGATATTTTCTGAACCACAGTTGGTTTAATTGAAGAACGTTGGTTCTGCAACGTATATTCTCTTATTAAATACACTACTGACAAATAAAGCAATCAATAGGGGGCAATTTCATTCGACAGTGGACGAGATTTCTCCCAAAGTGACTATATAAGTTGATAGCAGTAAAATTTTTATGAGTATTCGGCGTAACGCCAGTTGTGAATTTTAGTATTTAGATTATAAAAGTTTTAAGTTTTGTGCTTTTAACACGCTTTTTGGAAGACTGAAGCTTACTAGCATCAGAATGTCATTTAAATTGCTTCTTTTTCTAACTTTTTTTAAATATATTTGAAAAAATTTACGTTGTTCAAGAGGATGAAGTTTATTGTTTACGAAAAAACTCAAAAATAGCGTCATTTGCTTTGATAAGCAGTGACGCCGTCAAGATCAAGACTTTCATGTCTCAATTGACTCGAGAGTTTTGAAAGTCTCGAAACTCGAGAGTCTTGAAAGTCTTTTTGAGCACACTTGGAAAATATGTAATTTTGTTTTGCTATATTTTGGTACTTCAACTGATTCTCCTTCCACCAATTTAATATGCCAGTATTCCTATTGTCTCTTCTAACTCTCTAGAAAATCTTAATATCCACATTCCGTCGGTGTCTTCATTTGTTTTATCTTTCTATCCATTGTTTGGTACTCTGTGAGCAATTCTTGCTGCTCCAAATCCCTTCATCAAGATGTGAGTGAAAATGTGAAATGTGGACAATGGGGTTCTTGCACAAAATTCTTTTTTGCAGAAATTGAATCGTTATGCTTCAATTAAACGAAAAAAAAATTTTTCAATTTTTTATTAAAGCCCTTTTACTTATTTTTGATGATGTAATTTCAAATTAAAGAGATTCGCGCAAAAACGCCTTTAAGGCCCAGTTGTATAAACGATCTAATCTGGGAGTCAGAGTTAACTCTGCGACTAACCTATAAATTCAACACAAATAACAACTAATTCTGAGTTAAATTAAAATATATCTGACTCTAGAAAATTGATGGGTTAACCCTGGACCAAGTGCCTACGGGCTAACCTAATCTAATCTACGCTAAGATTGTTGATACAACTGGGCCTAAGTGTCATGGCTGGATTATGACATCAAGATCCATTAAAATTTTGACAGCTATCAGAAATGGAATTTTCTGATTGGTCGATGGGCAAATTTAACACTTTCGCGGCCAAGCTACAATTTGAAAAAATGCTCAAACCTTACCATACATCTACTACTACCCTACTACCCGTACAGGCGACGGCGGTTACTGGTGACCGCCGTGGCCTGTACGGAACATCATAGCAGCGGTCACTAGCACGTCACTAGTGACCGCCCTGGCCGCAAAAGTGTTAAAACTCTGAGTTGAAAAATGACGTCAGAATACGTTTTGAGTCAGGTGTTTAAATTCAAATAAATGCGAATTTTATTTTTCAAATTAAGTGATCAAAACGCCGAAATTTTTAAGAAATTTGTGAAAAATAAGATCAATTACATATTTTACTATTACTAAAACCACATTTTGTTGCAATTTTATTTTGATGCAAGGACCCCACGTCGTGAAAATTGTAATATACACAATCGGCCTAACTGTGCTTTCTTTTCGTCGAGAAAGGTTGTACTCGTGACGATACTAATGCAGATCTTATTACTCAATGACGATACTAAACCACCAATAAAACATCCAATTGCAGAAAGTGAAAGAAATATCAGTGGTAGTGCTTCAAAGGATTCAAATTTATTGCTTTATCGTCGTTCTTAAGAATTAGGCCTATCACCAACGATAACTTGGCGTATTTTGAGAAATGACTCTAGACTCTAAAGCAATTCAAAATTGATCCTAATTTTAGTAAAAAAATCATCTTTTCAGACAAATCTCATTCTTTGGCTAAATTGCCTTGTCAAAAGCAAAAATTGTTGTTTTTAGTGTGAAAATAATCCACAGGAGATTCAACAGGCGTTACTGACGACTAAAAATTGAATATTAATGAAACTAGCTAAATTTATTTGAATAAATCTTAAAAAATTAAGTTCGATTGCCATTTTTACAGGATGTGTATTGTGTAATGCAGAAAGTAACTGTAGAAAATAGTTTGGGCTTCAAAAAAAAATAAAAATTGTGACTGTATTTTAAATAGATTTTGTTTCATTGCGAATTGGTCGCAAAAAAGTAGTAATGGAATACTTTATTAGTTTTTAACTACCCCTAACTCCTAATACTTATTGAGACGTCTTTAAAATTATAAAACCAACGAATTTGGTCCATATGTACGTATAATTTCACTTTATGATCTTTTTCAGCACCTTAAAATAAAAATGTACTAAAACAAAATTAAAAATTAAACTAAAATGGAATAGGCTAGCATGTTTTCGTTTAAACATATCAAATATGCGAAAATTCAATTAGAGTTACTTGTAACGAAACACATTAATGTTTTATGAACAATCTATCAAAGTTAAATAGCCATAAAGTTCAACTAGTAACAAGAAATGGTCAACCACCCTAAGGTTTTTAACATTTACGCGGGCGGTGATGGTTCATGCGTTCATAAATGTCTACGTTCAGAAAATTAAGGAGAAAGCGGCTTAGTTTGAAGATACAAAATGATCAAATTTTAAAGAAAACTTCCTTATAAAATCCCAATTACTCTATAAGAAGTCGGGCTTTTGGGCTTCGTTTATCAGAAAAATTTGTTTACTGAAAATTTTTATCCTTTCACTACGCCTACTCGGTAGCCCTTGTAATCACTTTTTTTGAAAATAGTGTTTCTAATACGTCAAAAATTCAAAAATGCCCATGCTGTGTGAAAGTGTAAAGTATTTTAGACGTGCATCCTATGGTTAATTCGACAATTCTATAAACCTTCTTGTCAAAATAAAAAGAGCGGCCCTTTAGTCAAAGCTATTCAAGTACTTTAATTGTTATTTGTTTACGTCTCTCTGTTGGTTTAAAAGTTGGCATTATAAGCCGGAGGTAGCAATTGAATTCCCTTTGCACTCTTGTTCTCGCATAAATATTTCAAAGTGATGGTCGGCCAGCAGACAAGGTGAAAGAGATTGAGATTGAAAAACGAACTTTAGTGACCTAGATGTTTAGATGCGTCTTGTCTGCTATTAAGGTCAACTGCGATATCGTTTTTTATTTTATTTTATCACATGTAAGTTTTCACCCACTTAACGTTTTGTAGCAACGCTCAAATTGAGTCGTTTCTCCCTTTCGATGTTGTATTTTTATCGTCTTCTTATCGATTGGCTTAGCATTATGATCTAAATGTACGTTTAGGTGACATCCTTGCACGTGCAAAAAGGAAAAATGTTTCGAAAACTAGCATAGGAAAAACAACTTTCCGAGCACAATGAGAAATACATATTTGATTATTGATTTTAAAAGCAGTTTATAGAGAAAATTTACAAAGGATCAATATCTTTACGATTTGTCTAATATAAAAATGTTGGAAAGAGAATAACAAAGGGTGGAGGAAATAAAAGTTAATATAAAATTGTTTGAATTTAACATATAATATAATATAGCATCAGCAACACGTGCTAATGTTATTGGTTTTCTTCAAAACATATGAAACGACAAATAAAGTAATGGAGATTTAATCAGAAACTAGGAATTCTTGAGGGAAATAAAAATCAAGTTCAAGTTGAAGTTCGATAAAGCAAAAGTCGGCATTACAGACTTTGAGACTCCGCACGAAAAATAAAAGCAACAAATGACTATCGTCGTTTGTAAACAACGAGAAAAGAAAGAAAATGGAAACGAAATTAAACGTTAATGTAACGTTTTCTTTGAAGTGCGACTTTTGATTGTTGCGAAATAGTTTTGTTTTTTTTAGTTTTTCTTTAAATTTTTGAAACGAGTTTGTTAATAGTCACTAAAAAGGAAAAAAATGTTTTGCAATAAATAAGTGCTTGTTAACAGAAAACGATTGATCGCCATCGATTACATTGATATTTTTTATTTTTTTGGTGCAATTGCTCTTTTTAAAAGGAAAATTTAAAGTCATCAAAATAAAACATTATCGAGAAGGCTTAACAATGTTCTGTCAACTATTTCAATAACAGTTATTTTCAAAAAAAATCCTAAGCTTCAGCCTAAATCACACCATTTAGATAAGGTCGTTAAAGAACATCATTTCTAAGAAGACAGTAGACGTGCTACGTACTATTTGCGAGGGAATGCTTTATGAGAGTTAGATTAGGCGCAGATTTTCTAAGGCCTGACCTGCATCTCCCATCAGATTTGATTCCATTAGACTTTTCTTGCTCTGGTACAGTGGCGAATTTAACGACGGGCGCACACCCGGACCCGACTAAAGGGCCCCACAAAACCAAAACTTTACACTTGTTTTAATCGCATCCAAGAGAGAGGGGCCCCTCTCAAATCAAAATAGTACATACCACAAACAGGGTGGGCGTTCCAATTAAATACGAACAGAGGACCTCCATGTCAAAACAAGAAAGGAAGAGGAATTTTCTCCAGTAACGCGTAAGCTAGAGTAATAGCGAGCTCTCATTCCTATCTATATACGTTGTACTCTTACTTCTGAAGAAAACAACCATAAAAGAGTGGCATCCCGAGCCCAAAATAAAAGCAAACCAGGACCTCAGAGTTAAAGCAAGTCCAGGCTTCTCAACAAATTGACTAATTTACACTTTCTGCAAAATAATTACGTATTAAAAATTATTTCCCTGCAGGTCTGGATTTAATGTTAGGCTAACTATTTTTTAAACTGGCCCCTTTGTTAATTGAAATACTAATTAGAAATTTAATTCTTAATTTTCTTACTTTGTTTTTGTGAAACCTCTTTTGGAGACAATTTCAATCCCTACTTAAAGTTCCTAAACTTCATTCTAAGCTGTATGGCCTTGAACGATAAAAAATTTCATTTTTTAGATCTCATGATATAATAATATGATTATTTTTTCCGGGGGCGGCAAATCTTTTTGCCCGGAACGACGTAAAAGCTAGAGTGGGCTCGCTACGCATGCACGCTTGCTAATATTTTATTCTGCACCGGGGCGTCATCCAACCTTAATCCACCACTGCCTGGTACAATTTTAGGTGAAAATCCGTCAAATAAAACCAGTTGTTAGTATTCTGATTACGCGCTCATACTGATCGACACTTTTCGGCTTAAAATAAGCCAAGAAACATACGAGTGCCAGTAAATCTCCTTCCCGTACTTAGAAAGCACCCTGCAGTGATGTTAAAATTACTTCAAATTATGTAATTAATTACAATTACAATTACTTTGGGTAAAATGTAATTAATTACAATTGAAATTACAAAATATGCAATTGTAATTAATTACAATTACAATTACACACTTTGATGTAAGATGTAATTTCAAATAATCAATTACATCTGCTTTTTAGATAGCATCAGAGGTAGGAAGTTCAAAAAGTTTAAAAAAATAATATTTTGACAATAAAACATTGATCATATAATTTTTATTACACAAAATTTACATTTTAATCTCTCCACTTATATTAAAATATTTAATCAAATATCAATTATAAACTACTATTATGTTTTAGGAACAATAATTTTTCGAATTGATCGTCCGACAATTTGTTTCGCCTGGGTGTCAAAATTTGACCACCGGAACTAAACATTCGCTCAACAGGTGCGGATGAAGGTAGTAAAACATTATATTTGTGAAAAATTTTGAGTATTGCCGGATAGTCTTTTACAGACAGTAATTTTTTATTTGGCGAATTTAAATACGCTAAAAATTCTATATTTGAAGCGTTTTCGCTGACCCTATCGTCAATCTTTGGAGCATCCATATAATCAAATATTGGACAATTATATTCTAGAGGTGAATCGGGAGGAATTTGATTATTAGCATTTGAAGGCAAAAAATGTTTTTGAACTTCACTCATGAAGAGTTCTTTAACTGTGGCATAATTTACTTTATCTTTGTCAGAATTAATCCAGTTGAGTTTAAACTGTGGTAAGGAACAAGTTGCCAAAATGTATGGTCTGCTGGATAATTGATCGAAATCTAAAATATGTAAAAACCGCTTTTTAACATTTGTTACAATTGAATCCCGAAGCTCAGAACAAAATTTCAAATATTCAATTTTTTGTTCATTATGGAGCAATTGAAAAATAGTTGGCAAAACATAGCCTAGATACAGCTGGTTTTCTCCCTGAAGAGTATCGATAGCTGTAGCTAATGGTTTCATAACTACAATATCTTCTTGTAAAAATTCTAACTCGACCGATTTAAGTTTAGTGGCTTTGATTGCATCACAAATCGAATCCAAGTGTTTTTTTAGAGTAAGAATAGTAAAAACACAATCAAAAAGTGAATTCCATCTTGTAGGACATGTTACATTTAATTTCTTATCGCAAATGCGTTCTACTTCATCGGAAGCTTTAGTCGATCTACTCACAATATTCCAAATAGATGTTAGTTTTGCAAAAGCACTGTAATGAATTTTTCGTAAAATAGTTTTACTTGTGGAAACAGTTTTTTGAAGATCTGTTGTAGCAACCAAATTGAGAGTATGCGAACAACACCTGAATTGTGGCGGGAGAGCAATGACATCATCTTCAAATTCATCATTTGCGCAAATGTTGAAAAAATCGATATCTACAATATCAACCTCATTTTCCTGAGATTCCAACTGCAATTCACTTTGATCCTCTGTTTCATCATTACATGAAAAAACTCTGAACGCCTTACCGAAGTTTGTTGCAGTATCTGTTACCGTTCCTGATATTTTAGCGTTTTTAATGCTAAATAAAGCATGTATATCACTCAACGTTTTACCGATCTTTTTATATGTATGCGAAAACCTAATTCTACTACATGCCAGTACAAATGATTTCCGTTTCAAAGTATCGCTGACAATAATATGAGCCGTTACTGCAAAATAACTCTTATTATTTTTAGACCAAATATCAGCAGTGGTGCACACAAAATCTGTTTTACCGAAAATGTCGATTAGATTGGACTTACAGGCTTCAACGCGAGTTGAAATTTGCTTGGTGAGAGTCTGTCGGCATACAGGAGTAAATGCACCGTTAGAAACACCCTCTAACATCTTGCGAAATGCAGGTTTATCGACTGTAACCAATGGACGTACTTCTTCAATAATATAATCGATGACCAGCTGGTCGCACTGAAAAAATCAATACGTATTAATTTTCAAGTTGATTATTTATGATTCATTCAATTATTATCACTTCAAATATGATTATCAGTTATTAACTTACTTTCTCTTTAGAAATTGATTTTTTACTTGCTGCAGGGGCAGCAATGGAGAATGGACTATTCAGTTTTGCCACTTTGCCGGGTTGTTCGGAATCACATTGTAACGTAACGAGGGTCTTTTAAAGCCTTTTTTCGGAAAAGAACACAAGTCCAATTTTTCAGGATGTTTTCGCTAGAAAATAAATATAATAGTTAGTCCTGTAAAGTCTTTTTTCATGATATTTTATACACTCGTCGCTTATTTAATATTTAAATTTTGGCGGAAAAATATTGAAAAAGGTGTGCCAGATTTTCGTGGTGAAAACTGCTTTACTAACACTTGTAATGTTTGTAAAACTATTGATATAATAAAATATGTACATACATACCTTTACATGCGTTAGGAAGTTTGAAGTTGCTTTGGGAGATGCACTGATTAAACCGGCGTTGGCACCAACACATACTTTGCACTTTGCAATGATTTTGTCTTCATTGCTAGACACAACATCGAACAGCCCGCAACTTAAAACAAGTGGAAGTTTTTCGGAGCTCATTTTGGTTTACTTCTCACTTCTCACGAACGAAATAGAATAAGAAATAAATTTCAAGCAAACTCCTTAAATTATATGCAGGTATGAAGAAGCAACCAATCAGGAAAGATCTCAGAGCGGGTAATTGTAGTATGTTTTACAGTTAACTTTTGAAAACGTCATAAGCTTTTTGTTGAAAACGATAAGTAATAAAATAGAAATTCTTTCTCTATAGGGGTCGAGGTGGTTGGTATAGGTCCAACAAGGTACTCAGAAACAATTACCTTAAACTTTGTACCTGCTTACAGGTACAAATATTTATACTTTCAACATAATATCGTTGATCGTGGAATAATATGTTTAAATTTTAAAAGTAGGTACTTTTGTACAATGTAATTGTAATTGTAACGAAAAAAAGTAATTGAATTACAAATGAACTACAATTAAAGAGCAAGTAATTAATTACTGCTTCAATTGCAATGAAAGTAATTCAATTACTTTTTCAAGTAATTGTAATTAATTACTTAACAACACTGGCACCCTGTATGTAGGTACTTATATTTTTATTCATCGAATATTAAATTGGATATAAATTATTTACAGAATAAGATTATTTTTAGTTGAAATGGTGGTATAATGCATAGTTGCATAGATCAATAGTCGCGGAGTATTTCTCTATGTCGTCATTCAATTCAATTGCATTCTTAATAATAATACAATCATTGCACTTCTATGAGACATACACCAAGTATAGATTTTTAGACAGACAAAGCAATATTGTTATCTACAAACCGTAGTTTTATTTGCACATAAACTATATTTGGCTGGAAAAGCATGTCAGTTTCTATTGATAAATTTGTTGGCGTACCATTATATACGATACGTAACTGTCAAACTGATTACTTGAAAACATTTCTTGATATACTAATGAATAACAAGAGAACGTAAGTGTGTGCCATATTGTTTCAAATATGGTAAAAATTGCAAATGGAGCTTACAGAGAAGTCGATAACTCAGATTTGAATAATATCTAATATAGGTACCTAAGGTAATTTGTGTGTATAAATTTCTTTTTTATAATACAGAATGGCAATTTGAAAACTATTAACACGAAGATAGTAGAGGTGGAAAATTTTCAGATTGACTCCATTTTTCCATTTTTCTAAACTAGTTCAAAAATAACAAATTAGTATATCGTTGTAAAGAGGGGCCTTCAGAAAAGATGACACTCGACCCACCTTCCCATTTAAGATTTGAGGGATTAAGTCTATCCCTCATTGGGAGTTGATCTAGGGAGAACGTAAACACTCGATTATTTTATTTCAATATTTTATACTAAAGCGAAGAGCGAAGATAACACCCTGTATGTATGTTTAGTAATGGTACACAAATTGAAACAACAAATTTAATTTTTAATGCAAATTTTAAAATAATCATAAATTGTTTCTGTGCATTAACGACGTGGATGAAAAATGATGCCAATTTCAAATTAATTTTCCAAAACAACTCGCAAAAAATACTTTTAAGCCGATTTAGGGGCGCCCTTGACCTAACGTGTGCATTGTGCATAGCAAAAAGCTACGTAAAACTCGTCGATGGAAATACAAAAGAAAATCTAAAATTCGAAATATCATGTTGTCTTTCCACTCCCCTTTTCAATTAGTAATTCATGTATTGTGAAAATCCATAAAATAAACGGAAAAGAGTTCACTTTATGATCATGGTCATTGGTCAATTTCACTATGCATGTAGAATGTAGAAAGGTATAAATAAAATAGAAAAACACGACAATTGAGAAGTTATTGGTTACCTCATTAACATTTTACAAAAACTCTAAAAAAAGTCGATTTTTATAGATTGTATCAATGCGATGAGATGACCATGGCCTGCTTTATTATCTGTTAAGAACTTTCATTTTTACAAACTCTTCTTTTCTGTCGCATTGTATTTTCAGCATTAGTTGCCAAGATATTTTGCCAATAGTTCTTTCTTTACACGATTATTTTCATTACTAATTTAACTCATTTCTCTCTTATAGTAACACTTTTAGAAACTTTCAAGTAAATCCATTTATTTATTGTACAAAATGATATTTCAACACTTGTCAATTTTACTTATTTTTTTTATTAAATAAGGCGAATCATACATCTTTATTCTTCTTTTCAAAATTTTCAAGGATTTGCTGAAAACGTGTTTCTTAAAAGCTTTCAGTCGTGCGGGCGTAACAAACTGGAAGTAACCAATACAAAATTAATTTAATGAAATTTAATGAATTTTTGATTTACGAAATGCCGTCCTCATTTTGATTGATGGCGTGTCTGTTGACAGTGTATTTATGTCATTTACAGAAAGAAAAAGTTTCTTATTATATTATTTTTAAATCATTCGCGGATAGATAGGCTCGACGTGACGTGACGCGGTGACGCTTGCCGTTGAGACATAACATTGACGTTTAAACGCAATGTGAGAAATGGTAAACGTTAATTTGTAACATAATTCTCCTCAAAAACAGACTAGTACCTACTAAGCGCTTTGTTTTCCCACAGGACATAGCTTTCTAGTATTTGTAATTCCGGACTCAGCTTCGTTTCGTCCGTAAACATCTAACTCATGCTTTAATATGTCACTTCTCGGACTAATGACCTAAATAACTATTATAATTATAACACTTCGAGAGGTTCAATCGGTCTTCTGAGGGTGAAGATCTTAAGGTGTGAAATAAAAGAATAATCCCGTACTTCAAGTTATATGAAAAACATCGTCGCTCTTCTTTGCTCCTTATTTGTAGAATCATTTTGCGTTGGAATTATTTGTAGATGACTGGCAAAAGTGGTTGACTTTTACGCGTCACTGACATACGTTGCTTTCCAAATGTTTGAGTTCCCAGGTTCTAGGTATAGATAACCAGACTTGGGCAGTACAAAGACTGAGTAGGTTTATTTATTTGTCTGCTCCGATCTTCGATCTGCTCGGAGTAAAACGAACAAATTTAAAGCTTTAGTTTGTCCTGCTCTACAGCAATCATTTTCTTTATTTGCCCTGCTCTCTCCGCTCTAATGGCGTTACACTTACCATACTGCAAGCAGATCGGAGCAGAGAACTAATACATAAATATACAACTATTTATAAGCCAGCAGATATTATTCGATTGTCATTTCGTGCCATCTGTAGCGCTTATCTATTTTTCAGGTTTGTTCTCTGTTTAAGTCGGTCAAAAAATAGTCCCGGGTACTATAAGTTATTCAACCGGTTTATTCCAACATAACAATCCTTGCAACTCCGTACTCCATCATATGTAACTCTGATACTAAAACTAATTATCTTTGATACCCAGAGACTGCCTCGTGTCTCATATGATTGTGCCTGTATCTTTTCCAACTCTGACCAAAGTGATATAGCACACATTTTATATTAAGTAAAACTGTCAGTCTATATTAACATCAATTGCTTTTAAATATTCCACTACAAGTTACAAAGTGCATTTGTAAGATGCAGTGAAGAATTGCAATTATGTACGTACGTAATTGCTTGTATTACACGTTGATTGGATTGAATCGAGTTGAAATTGATGATGTTACTAAACACACAAGTGTAATTTTTTATTGCCACGTGGAAAGAAAAGTTAACTAAAGTTATTTTTATATATCTGTTTAACACTAGAATCGAATAAATTCTACTACACTAATCTAATCATTTAACAATGTGTCTGAAAATAAACATTTTTATTGTAAATAAAGCTGAAGTAGAGCAGGTACATACTTGAAGTTTGGCGTTTTTCAGCTTTTACTACCTTATATTATACACTTTTTGTTATTTTCAAGTCTTTTGACCCTCGTCAACAACACCGTGAAAATAAGTCACGAAACTATGTTGTATTAAGAAAAGGACAATGGACTACTTATTTAACCGTAGATTACATAAATGCAGAATTATATTATGCTCTGTGTGTCATTGTCATTAGTCATTACAAAGCTCTAAATTCAGTTATATATTCCGTAAATTTTCTTCTTGGATAATTGGTGATGTGATAATAAACTCAAACGTAGAACAAATTTATTAGGGTAAAACAAATAGAGATGCAATAGAGAGTTGATTAAAACCGTTACTGTGAGAAAATAACAAAAACGCTGATGAAGATTTTTTTAGTGTGCAATCTGTCAATACTCCTGAAACCAGCTGTGCAATTAGTCAACCATCTTACCCTACATCAACGAGTCGCTCAATTCATAGATTTTTAATATTTTTTACAAATATCTGATTGGTAACCGGCAGAGCCTTTCAGAGAAAATGCGAGACCGGAGTAACTAATATTTTAGGGGTTCTTTAAACCTTAAAATAAAATTGTGGAGAAACAAGCTCTGATTTACTTTTGACGGGATCTTAGGCTGAAAAAATTATAAGGGCCCATGTCATAAATATCGCCACATGCGAAAACTTTTCATTGTTCCAGGTCAAATGACTTAAAATAAAGTTTGGAAACTTTCGTAGCGATTGATAGAAGTATCTTTAAAAAAATGTTTCACCAAAGCAAAGTAGAAAAATTGAAAAGTGGCTATATTAATTCAAATAATCAAAAAATATTGTTGTTGAATTACAGGGCCCCTCAATTTGATCATTGAATTTTTTCTATTCACCCTAATTTCTGTCTTCCCCTTTATTTTTGACTTAACAGATTTAGTTGCTAAGTTGAGATTTCTAATATTCTGAATCCCGGACGCTAGCCCCCCCCCCCCCCGTACGACCTAAAGCTTATGGGTTTCAGAGTTTTAGTTTTAGCAAAATTAAATAAATTTGCCTATCTTGAGAAATTATCTAATTTTTAACCGTATCTTTTCACTCAAGTTCCCAAGTTTCTAACCTAATAAAGGGCATTTTGGGTTTACATTCTTGTGCTTCTGAATAGGCGTTCTCAAGAAGTGGTAGTCTTCTCTGGATGAGAACACAAATATTCACACTACTCACCATGTCTCGCGTCTCACCATTACTCACAACAAAGTTGTACTTTTTGAGCTGCATTAGTTTAGGGTTGGCTTAGACTCACGTATCAGAGCTTATAGAGGCGTTTGTTTGTCAAATAGAAAGTCTATACTTAATCTATCCTAGCTTCTTTTAGTTGTTTGTTAGATTAATTTAGAGCGCAGAACTTATGTACAATTCTTCCTGAAACATACATTGCCATTTTCTAAATCGGATCTTCTAAAAATTTTGCTTTGTATATCCATCTGAATTTCTAGGTTTTTATTGCTCGGTTTTAACACATTCATAATTTTATTAATTTATCTCTTCACATACAAAATAACAACAATCAAAGATGACCTAGAGAATTACATTGTGTTGAACGCTTCGAGAATTACCGGGCACTAAAGTTAATCTATACTTACGTATAATAACGTATAAATCAAAATTTTAACTTCCATTTTAACTTTAATATATCGGGATTAAGGGGAACATTTTTAATAAATTAGAAAATTTAATAGTTTTAGAATTATTACAAGTTTCTAAATTTGCAGGCCAGATCTCTGAATTTAGCACCTTGGAACTTCTTCTGTGGACTAACTTTAAGAATAAAATTTACAAAAACCGTCTCTGAACACTGAAATATTAATTCTTTGAGTTGATTAATGTTTGAACGTCTTTTTATGATAGAGTGGGTTCCTGTTTTTGTAAAACTTTTCTAATTCAATAAACAAAATCATTAGAATTGCTTATATATTAACAAAAAATTGAGCGTAGGGTATTCATTTGAAATCTAATCGTGTCCTGAACTCTTACGTGAATGTAATAAAGGACACTCAGTAACATTAAAATTTTAAATTATTCAACCCTATAGTAATTGACCTTTAAAAAGAGTATACTACTTTTGAAAATTGAATTGAATCGTGTACTATAAAATATGCTCTTTTCTTTTGGATCTTGGATACCTACTAAAAGAATGCTCAGTCTCAAGTTCCCTGTACTCTCTATATTCTATTATACACAATTTGCTATTAATATTGGTACAAAGTGGCATATTTCAGTCTAAATTTATGTAGAAACTTGAACAAGACATAAATTGATATAATTTTCAACAGCAGATGTAATAATTAAGTTTGGATAATCTGTTTCTATTTGGGTATTGTATAAAACAAAATCTACATCTACAATACGAAATATATACCCGTGTAGTTCGTTTTTTATTGAACAAGTTGGAGTTGAAGAAAAAGTATTTAAAAATTCATAAAATCTCAGAAAAGAGATTCATTGTTTTTCCAAAGAATTAGGCAGGTAAACGAACATCGAATGGCCCTGTAATATAAGTTAGTAGTTTCCTTATATAAAAATAAATTTTTATTCGTCGATGGCATTTTCATCAACTTCCTACAAAAATAACGTGTATGATGGTTATAAAAAAGAACGTTTTGTTCTTTTTCTATCGTTATTAGCACACAAAGGTATCTTTTTTACAATAAAAGCAATTAAATGGGGAAAGGGATTTTGGAGAGTTAAACAGAAAGTTGTGTCTCGTAAAGTCGTAACGACACTAAATTGGAAACTTAAGAAGAAACTCAGTCAATAGACGACTTGATTACACTTTATAAAAACCTAACGGCTAAAATTACTTGGAAAAACTAGAACTATTTTGATATCCCAAAACACTTCCTGTTTTAATCTAAAAGTTCAATGTTCCAACTTGAACCTAAAGCTAAACTAAATTTTTTTGATTAAGTGCTAATATTTAAATTACTTTAGGATGGAATTATTAAAAATGCTTTTGCATAACAGAATTTTAATTAAGTGAAATTATGCTAAGAAAAAAGTTCTAATTTATGCATTAAGAAAGTTCAACTACCCCTTATTTAATCGGTATTAAACTATTGAATAATGTAGTTAATACGCCCCTAAAAAAATTACTGATTTATTATTTACATTTGTTTTTCTTTTCTATTGCACCTAGTTTTCCCACAACTTCATTAATTTTCAATTTGTATGTCATGGAATTATTTGAAAAGTTCAATGTTAAATTTATTGTGTCTTTGTCACATTTGACATTGACCGAATGGATTTAAATAAGTACAGGGTGGACCAAATTGATGTACCTTGTAACTGTAGGGTACTTATATTAGTTATCACCAGCACAGTAAGTCAAAATATTAAAAATGCATAATAAAGAAATGCCAAGGAATAAAAAAGTTTGTTAAGAAAATTAAAAGTCTCGATTAGTTAATTGAAGTAAACGAGAAAGTGAGAATGTTTACATAAAGAGACCTTAAAATTGAGAAAACTACAGTTTCAGAGAGAAACAGTATATTAGCGATTATTGTGAGGGCATATCAGGGGGAGGGGGCAGCTCTGGGCCTCAAAATATTAAAGGCCTCAACTTGTAGCAATTTAATGCTTCATTTTTCTACTTTGTTTTTGTGAAAAATCGATTTTTTCAAATTTTTTCTTTTACAGGTTTGGCAAAATTTTGAAATTTTTGAAATGCTTACGTCCCAAATTTTTAATATGTAAGTAGGTATGCTTAATTTAAAAAACTTGAAAAACTAGTACTATAAGGGGAAATTTCTTGATTTTCTGTAAAACGAGCCATAAATACTGAAGATACTGAAGATATATGTAATTTATTCAAAATAGACAGCCTAAAAAACCGTCGTTGTGTCGCTGATTTAACCTTTTTTTATAAAATAATACATGGTCTCATTCAATCTCCTGAGATAAATAACTAATTTGAATTCATTAACCCTAGACCTGGGCTTAGGTCTCACAGAATGTTAAACACCATGAAATCATCCAAAAATTATGTTCATCATGGCCCAAGAAACAGAATATCAAACCTCGTAATTGAATATGGCTCTATCATCAACTTCCATGAAGAATCTTCATCAAGCTTCAATAGGAAACTCAAAGAAACAATTCTAAGAAATTAGCACTATACATTTTTATTGAGTCTCTGTGTCTTTAAGCATCACAATTGTAATTTATAATGTATACCACTACTATTATTGTTATGTCATCTCTAGAAATTTTGAATTAGATTATATTATCTGCTTTTTATTTTATTTTTCTACTTTTTGTTCTACCGATTCTTGTTTTCTAGAGAGTGACTTACTTACAGTGCAATAATTGTATAATTAAACAATTAAGCAACTATGCAATTTATAAACATAAAGAAAAATTCTTTTTATAACTCACTGTACACTGCCGATTGGCGTTCTTTTGTTAAATAAATAAATAAATAAATATTAATGGTGACTAGAAATGATCAAAAAAGCAGAATTTTTCCTAATGAAAACTCGAATAACTATCAAACAACTGCTGCAACTACTCGAACCTAAATATTTTTTAGAGACACTATCAAATGCTATTAAAATTCTTAAACTTCATTTTAACCCGTTTGACCTTGAACAATCGATACTTTTCGTATGAGTCAATTTTTCATAAAATATACTACCCATAACGTGGGGCTCTATCAAATTTTCAGCCTAGGACTACCTCATAAGTAAATCCTGTTTGTCCCAACATTAGAAATGAAGCCAAACAGAGAAAGACAAGGTGCAGCTACATTGTGTTACCGATTAATCTCTACTAAAAAAACTATTTGCAGCTATTTACATCCCCTCTTGATGCACCCTAAAAATTTCAAGTCAATTGGTTCATTAGTTTTCAAGGACTATCCTCTCGAACTCTTTTGCTTCGAGTTCGTTTAGAATTTAAGTTTTTTTGGGCAACTTGGGCATCGTTAAATCTAGAGTAGCAATGGTGATCAAATTTCATGACAATCTTTACCATTCCTTTCATAATGTACCCCCCAAATTTCAAGTCAATCGGTTCATTAGTTTTCAAGAAATATCTTCTCGAACTCTTTTGCTTCGAGTTTGTTTAGAACTGAAGTTGTCATAAACAACTTCAAATTTTTCCATCGTTAAATCTAGAGCACCAGTCGTGATCAAATTTTTTGACGATCTTTACCATCCCTTTTGTAATGTACCCTCAAAATTTCAAGTCAATCAGTTCATTAGTTTTATAGAAATGTCCTCTCGAACTCTTTTACTTCGAGTTTGTTTAGAACTTAAGTTGTCATGAACAACTTCAAATTTTTTCCATCGATAAATCGAGAGCACCAATCGTGATCAAATTTTTTGACAATCTTAACCATCTCTTTCGTAATGTACCCTCAAAATTTCAAGTCAATCACTTCATTGGTTTTCAAGAAATATCTCCTCGAACTCTTTTGCTTCGAGTTTGTTTAGAACTTAAGTTTTTAGGGACCACTTCAAATTTTTCCTTCGTTAAATCTTGAGCACCAATCGTGATCAAATTTTTTGACAGTTCACTGGTTTTCAAGAAATATCTCCTCGAACTCTTTTGCTTCGAGTTTGTTTAGAACTTAAGTTTTTAGGGACCACTTCAAATTTTTCCTTCGTTAAATCTAGAGCACCAATCGTGATCAAATTTTTTGACGATCTTTACCATCCCTTTTGTAATGTACCCTCAAAATTTCAAGTCAATCAGTTCATTAGTTTTATAGAAATGTCCTCTCGAACTCTTTTACTTCGAGTTTGTTTAGAACTTAAGTTGTCATGGACAACTTCAAATTTTTCCATCGTCAAGTCAAATCTAACCTACTAATCGCGATCAAATTTTATAACGATCTTAACCTTATAACTACCTCGAAATTGGGCAAAGCTGTACTGAATATTATCACATAAGGACGTGAAAACTCTAAAGTGTAAGAAAAATAAGTGGCACTCAATATAAGATATAATTCTACGTGTTTTCTTCAAGTTTTAAGCATTTAGCCAATCGAGTTTCGTGACAAAGAAAACTACTTAACAACGCTTTTCGTTAAAAGTTTTTCAACAAAATTTAGTCTCTTGTTTCTTTTTTTTTACAAACTTTTATTACTACCTACTTAACAATTTCAATATCACAATTACACAACTGTGCACGTAATTATAATCCAACTTAAAAAATCTCTTGTTACGAGAATTAATTCTGCACAATGCATTTTTAAGCGAATGAATGGTAATTGAAAATGACTACCCCCGCGTTTTTTTTTATTTATGAGATTTTTTCTTAAATTAATTTGTGAAATAACGTATAAACTGTGCTTGTAAAGCATTGCTTTTTTAAATATTTTTTGTGTAAACAAACTTGCTCTCTCCAGGGATGTAACTAACAAAGTTGTTTTTAAAACCCAAATTGAATTTCGTAGCAGAGGGATTTGTTGTGGAAACCAAACCATTTTATTTTCGTTTCAAGAGAACAAATTAAAAGTTTATTATTTATAAATACCTATAGAGTTTATTACGTTGCTAGTAGTATGGTAGGTACGCTCCGTAAAGTTGTCGGTAACTTTACCACCAGCAGAGAGGTACAATAATGAATAATCTCTTTCTATTCTATTCTTCTATTGATTGTATTGAACCTCTCTGCTGGTGGCGTAAGTCAAAAAGAACTTTACGGAGCGGCTTTAGAATACACACAAATTTGCAAATTATTTATTTTGACGCGCATTAGCTTCATATAGGGTATGTGCACTGTGCAGAGACTTCGAGGAGTTAATACTTCATTGATTTTAAATTTTGAGACAAAAAGTTCTGATAAACATGGGTTCTCAACTGTTCTATGAATACGGGGTGTTAAAATACTGAATACAAGATAGGCTGAATGAAAATAAATTTTATAAGCATATGAACATGACAAGATACAAGGTATTGAATACTTGAAATGCTAGTAATCAAGCCATTTAAAAAATTTTTTGAAAATTTATTTTTTTGATTATTAATAATAATAGCAATTTTGTCAAATTAAAGCTTAAAAACATTTCTTACAATTTGTAGTAACAATTACTAGAAAGTAAACGCTTCCTGAGACATGATCTTGATTTTTTAATTTTATTTTTGTAAGGCACCTATCTTGTATCAGATCGTCCTGTATATTACGTTTCTGATCGCTAATTTAAAAGGTTTTTGTTAGTTACAACTTGGTTACAGTTATGTGTAGGAAAAATTACCTCGAACGTGGAAATGCTGGTGAATTTCAAACTAATACTATAGCTCAACACAACACGTAATTGGATTATTTGTCTCTTTGCTAATGCAAGTAAAACGGTGCACTGTCACACATTTTTGTACTTACAAGTTAGTTACATTACAAATGGTTATTGTTAATTCTTTTTCAGTATAAATTGTTATGTAGTAATGCATAAATTACGAATAAAATCGTATTACATAAAAGATTTAAAATGTAAATTTACAAAAGTATTAGATAATCTAACGAAGTGGTCTAGTGATCCATTCAAGAGAATGTTCAATAGAAGAAGGTTGAAATTCACACAAAGAAAGGTTTTCGATAAAGTAAAAATGTGAAAATGTCCTTTAACTTTTCTTTTTAGTGAAAAATGAGGAAAGTGCCAGTCAAAAATAAATTTTGAGATAGCAGTAAGTGCGTCCATTTGAGTCTTTCTGAATATATTTATTTGAGTCAGTCTGTCTGTGTTTATCGTCTGTCAGAACACCTCCCCCCCCCAAGCAATATCTACACAGTGTTGTGCTCTTTCCACTTCTTGAAACCACCGCTCGGACAACGTGCATTCTAATTTATAAATACGACGGTAAAGTGGGTACTTGATCAAGCACTGTTTCGAAGCCAACAGGGGGTTGCCAAATTATTAGAAACACTTCGAATGAGGCAACCATGCGCCAAGGTCTTGAGGGCAAAAATAATACCTCAAGTAATGGAATAGTTTCCAAATGATGAATATTTATGCATGCTTCCGCCCCTTTTCATAAGAGCTACCGCTTGTCTAGAAAGTCAAGAAATATAGGTTTTGTCATAGAAACTTGTCCGATCTCAACCCAACTGAGAACCTTTGGGAGATAACGAAATAGAAAATTTCCAAAAAAATCAATATATATAAGCAGCATTTGATTGAGAAGCTTATCAATGTGTGTCATCATAACGAAAAAGTTAAATAAAATGTTTCAAAGAGTATAGAAGGCATGCCACGTAGGATTCAAGCGAAGGGTGACGTGACAAAATATTTAAAAAATGTATATTACCGTTTCTAATAATATGGCTTCTCGCTGTACATGGATAATCACTGATTAATAGAAATATGCTAGAATCGTTCCGAGGAAATTGAATGGTTATATTCAGTAGTAGAAAGTTTGAGAGTGTGTTTCCATACAAACTTAGTATGTTTACCCGAAACCACCCACCAGCCACAATTGCGCCCCAGACGATCACCGAATCGGGGTGTCGTAATTGTCGATTAATGGTTGTCGTATCGGCGATAAACATTATAAAATCAGAATCTGGCGCTGATTGTGGCAAGTCGCTTATGTAGACTAAAAACATCAAAATCCCTAAAACTGAACCCTCCGGAACTTCAAAATTTACATTACAAAGTCTCGACTGGCAGCCACCAATATGCACCATTTCCCTATTCCAATGCGACTAAATAAATAGATGCGTAGAAATACCATTTCCTGAAAAATTATATTTCCGATACTTTCCTATCAGCAAGTGATGCAAGACGCAGTTTAAAGCCTTTGTCAGGTCAGAAAACTGACCACAAACCCGATCTTGGGCCTCTAAACCATAAGCGATATATGCAGCGTTGGGTTTTCACGTATTCTGAAGAAATTTAAAAACGGTTTGTTCGAAATTGTAATATTAGTGAAAGATATTTTAAAACAAAAGTCGTAGTTTATACAGCGTCATTCCGAAAACAAATTCACTGTAACCTCTTAAACGCGGTATATCTCGAAAAGGGTTAAACTCGTGGAAAAATGCATATAACCAATCTTGTAGGTAATAATGTTTTCTATAATTTTTATAATAATCTTCATCAACGTATGACCTATAGGAGGCGAGTTATTTGCAAAAAACTAGAGAGAGTCTCTTTTAA
The DNA here is from genome assembly GCA_950108345.1 of Malthinus flaveolus. NCBI lineage: Eukaryota > Metazoa > Arthropoda > Insecta > Coleoptera > Cantharidae > Malthinus > Malthinus flaveolus. The sequence continues at coordinate 68,557,596 of OX467285.1, forward strand.
AAACAGCTTCTTCCAATCCTCCCCCCCCCTAGCTCGCTATTCTTCGAAACTTTTAGTGTGTTGTTCTGCAGGCTCTAACAAAAACCGAGATATTTGCCAAAAACCGATTTTTTAACAGCAGAAGTAGGATCGATGGAGACTTTGACATTTCATTTGGCCACGAAAACGTAGATCAATCAGAATAGATACAACAGAAACAATTTTCTCCTACTCGACAAAGTCGAAGTATTTCATAGCTAATATTTATGATGAAATAATATTAATAGCAGACCAGTTTGTGTCTAGATGAAAGATGAAACTAGGGAGGAAGGTCGCAAAACGCACTATTTAAACTGGTCGGTAACATTTGCCGAACCCTGTATTATGTAATGTGGAGTGGAGCGAACTCTTTACTTTTACTAATTTTGGTATGTCAGCTAACAGAAATTGTCCGTAATTTTGTTTTAAAAAAAGTACGTAACATTTTCCCAAATTAAAACAAGAAAACAAACTTAATTGCATCAAAGCAAGCGCAACCGCACTCGAAGAACAAAAGAAAATTGCTTTTTGTTAAAAAGCGTTCAGAGAGATTCAAATATACGCTATGAGGATTCAAATGAATAGGTAAGCTGTTCAGCAAAAATATTAAATTCGTTTGTTTTTGTTAACTAAAACTAAGGATGTAATTTTAACAGTTTAAAATTATAATAGTGCATTGTTTCGCAAAATAAATTTTTATATAATACCATACTATAAGAGAACTACTTACTTCAAAACTTTTCAGGGGTAAAGAACAAAATAAATCGAAGCTTCAAACGGCATTTGATAGTTTGATCATAAATATTCGGCAATGATTTGAATTTTAAATCATAAACTTTTTCTAAGTTGCAAGAATTTAAAAATTCAAAATGATAGAAAATTGAAATAAATTCTTAAGCAACTTTGGTTTAAAACATTTTTCTTTTGAAACAAATAAAAGATACAATAAAAAGGGCCCTGTAGTTTTATAACCTTATTTATGTTTTATGTGTATATATTTATTCTTATTTTTTAACCATTATTATACTTACATATTTGTTTTTTTTTATAATTTTTGCATTTAAAATCATTGTCAAAAAAGTTTCAACATTATTACCACGTAAAAATCTGTATTGACACTTATAAATATAATTTTCGTTCAAGTTGGTAATTGGGAAAAATTGGTAATTATTCTGTAATTAAAGCTTTCAAGTTTATATTTAATCAAAAAGCTTCTTTTTAACTAATTTTAAGTGACATAATAATTATCCGAAAAACTTTATTTCAAAATTAATTATTTAATATCTTATCAAAGCTTTCAGTCTTAATTATGCATAATAGTAATTAATTAGTAATAGTATCAATAATAATAGCGTAAATTAAAAATTAATTTCATTATTAAGTAAATAAAAAATTTTTATTTTAATAAAATTTTTTTAACGCTAAAAAAATTTAATTCGCCTTAAAAAACTTTAAAACTTTCCGTTACAACTCACCTACGTTAAACGATTGTCGATGTTACAGGAAATTTTTTTCACCATCTACACATGTTGGTGAGGAACAATCGACTGACATTTTCCGACGCCGTTTTCCCGACGTTCAAACCAACCTGTCAGCGCACGGAACGTTGAACATAATTTTTATCAATTTATTTACCACTAAATTAAAAGAGATTACTTTCTTTTTTCATAATTAAATCGAATTAGAGGAATTTAGTAGTTAGACGTTTTTATTCTGCCGAAAGAATAATTTTTACAAGTTACATCCTATATCAGAGAAAAATTTTTATTCGAGTTATTTGCTTACCACGTCGTATTAATTCAGAGTCGTCAAAATGAGACTTTCTCAATGAAGCTTAGGGATGTTTCCAAAGTAACAATGTGATAAATGACAGAAACTCAAAACAAAAGGTATTAGATGAGTTTTCTGGATTCGGACTATCTTACTTTTTCGCTAAGTACTCCGTTTATTTATAAAAAGCTACGGAAGCTACTTACAGTGTCTCTGTGACTCGATGATTTATCATAATATATACATATTATGTTTGATTATTAAAAGACATAGCCTTTAAATCTCGCATCAGTCTGTTAGGGTTTGTACTCTAAACTAAAAACTGATGAAGAATTCTCCTCTTCAAACTAACGGTCAAAAAACTAAAGGTATTAAAATATTTTTGGGTTTGGTTTTTTGAAACTTGCATGAATCCGTTTTGGTAAAAGACGGCCTTGCACGATCAATAATATCGACAATATCAGTATTGACAATACAAGCGTTCTTCTTCGTGCCAACCAGTCTCAATCTTACCCTCCTTACACGATCAATGTTATTGACACTTTTGCCAATAAATCTGGTGAGCCCCGTATTTCTGCTTAACTAGCAGCGCGAATCTGTGTACTTTTGAACTTTTGTGCTTTTATTTGGTTATTTCTGGGTTTCCTCCTTTTAAACAGTGCAGGATCTACGTATAAGCTACACAAGATATATTAGCTTAGGGCTTCCAAGAAACCCGTATCCGATAATCATATTTGGCACTTATTTGGCACTGACATATAATATCTGGACTTATAAAAAGTCATATATCTCAAATAGCTTAGGACCTTATCAAGCCTAAATCAGGCTCTGCTTCAAAAACATTTTTAAACGTACAAAAGGTTGCGTCACTATTATTTTCCTGCTTGGAACTACTTATCGAGTAAAACGCACATGCTGGATGAAGGAATGGTTAAAAAAGAGAAAAGACTATTCTCATCATCTCATCTAGTACTATTGAAGGAAATCAGAGTTGAATATAAAACTGTTACAGATGGTTGAACTGATGTTTTTGAGTAGAGAGAACACAAGTACGAGAGAAAGTCTTTTAAGATTCTTGGCCTCTGAAAAAAATTTTGAAGAGTTGAAGCTTTCTGTCATCATTCATTATGTCGCCAGCAACTATCATCGAAGCTGTACAAGACTACTAGGGTATCTCTCTTTTCTTGGCATCCGGTTTTATTCTCACACAAGAGGTCAATAGCTGAATTTCTTGCTCTCATCTTTACATTAACATTGAGTTGGTCGAATTCGACAGTTCTGGGGTTAGTTCGTAGTGGCGAAAAACATGTTATACCTTACTGGAAGCGGATGGGACAACACTCTCACAAAACAGCGATGTAAACTGAAATGATGGAAATATTGACGCTTTACTTCTACACTGTCAATGATATTGACAATATCTCTTCCACTTTCTAGTATTAACGCCTAAAAAACAGCAAATCCGGATTTCTCTCAATACTCCATCAATATCGACCGTCAATCCAGTTTTTTACCTTATTATGATTTTTTTTTAGTTCAAACAGTATTTGATTTAAATAACTGTAGCACTGTACCATAAAAATATAACGATAAAACGTACTGAAGAGCATATCCGCCACTTGGGAATCACGCTGTATTATTAGGTGTGGGGTTTGTTTATTTGTCTGCTCGACCTGCTCTAATTGCTTTAAGTGTGACGTCATTAGAGCAGGACACATAGGCAAAATTAGTGCATAAGAGCAGGACAAACAAACGCTTAAATTTGCTCTTTTTACTTCAAGCAGGCAAATAAATTAGCGTATTGTAACGCATTCTACCAATATTTTGTTTATTTTGGAGTTAGGCAAACTTATAGCTTATAGGACAACAGTTTTGTATTTATACTACAGAGAAAATATTAATGCATCTCAAGTTTATAATAGATTGTAGAACCGACCCTAAATAATTAATAAAGATATGGCATATGTAGCGCCATCTATTGCATATACGATATCAAACAATGAATCAAAATCGAGTTTAACCTAACTTCATTCTGTTGTCAAAATGTCAAAATAATAAACTAAATATTAATATAAAATCTTATAAATACGAATTAATTCGAACAAAGTAAGTCGTTGAGAATAAAAATTATTATTTAGGTTACCGATCATAAATTTTACAGTGTTAACATATTTTTTAGGTTACACTGCTGTTAAAAATGCCAGCAGCTGTGGCAGAAAAAGCGGATCGTTCCGAACAAATGTGGAAAGCTTTAAAAAAGCACATTCTTGGTGAACGAGCCCGTAAAAAACAAGAACGTGAAGCAGAAGTTGAAGAAGAACGTCTCCGTAAAGAACGTGAAGCTCGTGAGGAACAAGACGTAATGACTCTCGGTGAGACTCGTGAACAAATTCAACAGCTTCAAAGGAAAATGGAACAACTTAAAGATGAAAAACATCAGTTGTTTTTACAATTAAAGAAAGTTTTAAATGCTGACGATAGCAGAAGGAAGCAGTTTGTTAAAGAATCAAAGTAAGGACCAACATTTTTTTGTCTCTTATTTAAAATGAATTAATATATTTCTTTTAGTGAAATTTTAACTATTCCTGGCTTACCATGTGGTGAATTAGTGCAACATCAATTATTTGTACAGCAATCGGCTCCTCGGGTTACACCTATTCAACAAGGATTCAAAACTGTTAGTAAACGCCCACGAAGTCCAAGTCCTCCACCACAGCCAGCTCCGCCTACAACATTATATCATCAAAATTATGGGTACAAAGTTCCAAATGTTTTAAATACGTATCAGGCACAGTCGCAGAGTAAGTTGAAAAATTTTTATTAAATGGAGTTTGTTATTCATGTCGATCTAGGCAGTATTTAAAGATCATTTTACATGTAAAACAAAAATCATGATTAGGGTTTTGCAAGATAAGTATTTTATAACAAAATTGTTAAAGAACGTCTACTTTAAAAGTCATCGATACTTTTCGTCTGTATATATAGGTTTTTTTATTTTAGAAGCACCGCAATACTCTAACCAACCAGGATCGTTCTATCCGGTACCTCCTCAGGAGCTTTCAATTTATTATCCACCAGGGCCAATTCCAACTCGAGAACCTGTGAGAGCTATGTATGAAAACTCGCGTTCTCAAGCTTATCACATGGAGCAAAAGCCTATGGAGCATTATGCATTAAGACCTCCATCGTCTCATGCTCATGTAATTCATGCGTCGTCGTTGCCTTTGAATCCTGTGCAAGCGTCTGTAAAGCCACCAAACATGCCGGCATCGTATCCGGTTCGTACACAACCACAATATCAACAAGCACCGGTACCTACGTCTACTTTGTATACTACCCAAAGTAGACCTTTGTATCAATCTCCAAGTGCTTCGATGAACTATCAATCCAGAGAGTAGTTGAAAAATGATTAAATTGTGATTTTGCGTTCGAAGTTTGTTGTTGTTGACAAGCAATTCTAATAGAGAGATAATGTTAATTTTTAAAGGTTACTTTTGTTAAATAATACAGACTTGTATTGATAATTAATTCAATTATAACAACTTTTAATTGCTAACAGTTGTTATTAATGAATAGGATCTATCGAAAAATATTATTACTTGACATAAAGTTTTTGTATGCATTAAGATTATTAATTGTAGTGGCGTAACAAATAGTGTGGTATTTAAAAAAGACTGTACTAGAATAAAAATTTAATGGAAATTTAGTTCGTAAAAATTGATTTTCATTTATTAGAAAAACAGCTTTCCGAATTTAAATTTGACTGTATAGTATTGTGCTAAGTAGAAAACCTGCACTTTTTAATAGAAATGTGCCACTTAAATGGATGTTTCATCGAAGGCGTGTTTCCTAATTAAGTTTCAAAAACGTCTTTCTCTAAAAAGGGTACCTAGTCTTGAATTGCTAGAAACTACTGCTCAATCTCCATAATGTTATATTTAGTAAAAGGATGGAAACCGTAAGGCATTTGATTGTGGCTCGCATGAACTCATACAAAGACTTTCATTTTATGAAATCAAGGGGGTTCTCTTAAAACTTAAAAAATTTTATTAACGAGTCGGATTCTCTAACGAATCAGAACTGCACATAATTTACTGTGTGGCAGTAAACTAAACAGTGGTTGAAATATGCAATGAAAAATGGAATCGAAGTGGAAATCAAAAAGCTTCTCAAGTTTTACAAATTACTACAAAAAATATTTAATATTCGGGTAAATAAGTGGCTTAAGTTTTATTCAATAATCAACTTTATACAGGGTGTCGCTTAAATACACCGACAAACTTTTAGAGCAAAGTTTTTTTACCAATTTCGCTTCCATGTTGCCTTATCCAAAAATGCACCTGTAGGATTGGATTCAGACAAGCTGCACTGACCAGGAATAATTAATTAGTTTGAAACAACTTTAGGCAAATTGGTTCTGGATAGTACTAAATTAGAAGTTGACAATAAAAACTGGAGTTTCGATATCTTTGGAAGTTTGGATACAAAAGTGAGTAGATGACAACTTTTTTTATTGTATGTATAAACTCATAATATTACCACAGTACATCAACTAGTTTATGTCCTGTGATATTACTAAATTCTGGAAACTGTTTCCAAGTTAACCCCCCTAACAGGGTGAGGACTGGGAGTAGAAGTAAATTAGGGAAGTTTAAAGAGCAAAATTAACATTGGCTGTAGAGAATGCAGGAGCGTTTAAGCTCCAACATTTAAATACTAATTTAATTAACGTATTGGTAATTACTGTTGCAGGAAATTATTCGAGAACGAGAAGAACAAAAATGAGAGATTGGAACATGATACGCTTTTGTAGAACACGTCGAAAACTATTCATATCTTTTAGAAGCTTCCACATTGTAGAGTAATTAATTATAAGTTATTACTTAAGACTGTTTTCTCTATTTAAATGTAATTAATTTTTGTCGTTAATAGTGGTTTTCTTGTTTTACTGTAAATCAGGAGTAGTCCATTAATTTTGTCATCTAAAATACGGGTTATCTTGCATCCAATGGGGTAGTTTTGGTCCTCGGTGTACCTTCGGATCTTTATTAAAAAGTCCAAAACTAAATCGTATATATTTTTGAGTATTTGACAAAGATCCGGAGGTCTGCCGAGTGTGAAAAGTCAGATTTATTATTTGAAATTCATCATATACAACATACCAAAAAATCGTTACTACTATATTTGATGTCAGGTGAATATTCCGAATCTTTGTAAAAAGCTGTATCGCTAAAAATGCTAAAATATGATAAATTTGCAAAGTTTTAACCGCTTGTATCTCGGATACCATTAGGTCTACAGATACCATTTCTAGTTTATGTACTGTGATTTTGGTCTCAAGTTGTAAAAACTTTAGTTTACTTTTAAAAAAACACAAAGCTGCATTTACCAAAAAATTAATCTTTTAGAGTCAAAATGAACAGAAACTAAAAAGTGGTAACAAATTTCACGGTTTTTTGATTTTTGACAATGATCCGGAGGTCTGCCGAGTCCGGAAACTTGGATTTATCACTAGGCCTCCGTCATGGCCTACATACCAAAAAAGCAGATCTACTCCATTTGATGCAAGTTAGGATATTTAAATTTACTGGACTATAGGTAGTTGCTGAAATTTATAATTATAACATTAGTTCATTAATTAGATAAAAGTTAAAACTATGGCGCTGTTTTTGTATGGTATTGACTAATTTTAAATCTGCCAGTCAAAAATTTGTTAAAATTGCAATTTTGTACGCCTAAAATATAGGCAACACTTTTTACTCTCCCACTACATTATAAAGTTTGTATAAACAAGATTTGTTTTTTTCAGTTCTCTTCTTTTTGTAATAGAATGATAGTATTGGAGATAGAAAAAAATGTATGGAAGCTTTTTTATAGTAAATTTAATAAGCTATGGTTTTTATCTAAACCATTTCTTCGATATCATTAATAGTCCTGAGATATAGGCGAAAAACTAAAAAAGAGTAGGTACCTTTTTTCCAAATATCGGTCAAAGCGCAATAGTTATCGATTCAGCACTTTAGTATGTTTATCCGGAAGCCATAATGAGCTTCTATACCAAAATCCAGATTTTTACCGGTTAATGTTTTTACTTTTTCTAAATTAACCGGACTACAAGCTAATATTATTATATTATGAAATCGAAACTTCGCGCGGACTTGCTGACTTTGCGGCGTGCTACGAGACGTAATTTTTGTCTAAAAAAATAAACAAAACACATTGTAGGTATTAAGATACTCTACAAGTTTGATTTCAAACACTTTTTTGATATCTATCACCAGAAAGAAGAAAACTGAAAAACAAATCTCGATCTCTTAATTTTTCATTTTCGCGCTCGATATCTCAACAACGATCAACGGTAGGTAAAAAATTCATATAACCTTAATTGTAGAGCGTAAAAAAAGCAACAAAGAAGTACATGAGCACAATTTTCGTATCGTGAAGTAGAGCCGAGTTATCAAGAAAAAACAAATTTGACTCTTTTTTTGAGATGGCGGCGAAAGCTCATAGAAAATCTTGGTCGAAAATTTGAAGTTAAGCTTTTTTGAGCTTAACTTTACAACATTTTGTTTGACACTTATATCTAGACTCTTAAGGCTAATGGCTTATAGCTTAGAGAGACTAGTTACATAATATGTTAACAAAATACTTTGTTAATACAGTAATTTAATTTATTTCTGTTTTATAATAATTATTATTGTATGTAGGTATATTATATTTAAAAAAATAAAACTAAAAAATAATTAATTTTTTTTATTTAAAAACTATCCACTGTCTAATGTATTACAAGCAAAGTCCTAATTTTCTGTTCAATTATACGCCTCTCAATTCTTAGCATAAAATTTGAAGAGTTATAACTCTACATGAAAGTTTAAAAGTCGAATATCTTCTAAACTAGAGGACCACTAGCGCCCAAATTCTACAAGAATATTTGCCGCTAATAGAGCTAAAGAATCGCACCCTTAAAACTGCGAAATTTGAACTTAGAAAAAACATTTTTTTTTAAATCACTTTTAAATTTTACGATTTTCAGACTTGGTACTAGGAGAGCAGAAGGGCGATACGGTCGTCAAAACAAATTTAATATCAAAAATATTTACCTCAATAAATGGCATTTTATGTAACGTTATCGCTTAAATATACGAGTTTAAATTTTATTACATATTTTTCTAATAATTTAAATATTATTTCAACGATCTTATAGTTCTTCTGCTCTCCTAATGTATCAAATGGTTTGTACACCGCAATTTTTAAACTTTTAGCAGTTTGTTTACGTTTTTTATGGCAAAATTTGGTGATTTTGGCACTATACTTTTGAACGAGAGAAGATAGGAAGTTGAAATTTTATATGAGAGTAGTTCAAGGGTTGAGAATTAATACCCGCTTATTAAAATCCCTCAAAAACACCCCTAAATTGGCGTTACACCTTCTGAAAGTACAACACCTTAAATATGATTTCTTTAGTTGCTTTTATTTATTATTTAGGGGTGTTTTGGGTAATTTTAATAAGCGGGTATTATTTCTCAACCATTAAAATACCCTCATGTAAAATTTCAACTTCCTATCTCCTCTAGTTCAAAAGTATAATGCCAAAATCATCAAATTTTGCCATAAAAAACGTAAACAAACTGCTAAAAGTTCAAAAATTGCGGTGCAAGAACCATTTGATACATTAGGAGAGCAGAAGGACGATAAGATCGTCGAAATAAAATTTAAATTAATAGAAAAATATGTAATAAAATTTAAACTCGTATATTTAAGCGATAACGTTACATAAAATGCCATTTATTGAGGTAAATATTTTTGATATTAAATTTTATTTCGACGATCTTATCGTCCTTCTGCTCTCCTAATGTATGAAATGGTTTGCACGTCGCAATTTTTGAATTTTTAGCAGTTTGTTTACGTTTTTTATGGCAAAATTTGATGATTTTGGCATTATACTTTTGAACCAGAGGAGATAGGAAGTTGAAATTTTACATGAGGGAAGTTCAAGGGTTGAGAAATTATGCCCGCTTATTAATTTCTAAAAACACCCCTAAATTGGCGTTACCCCTTCTGAAAGTACAACACGTTAATTATGATTTCTTGTTGCTTATATTTATTATTTAGGGGTGTTTTGGGAAATTTTAATAAGCGGGTATTATTTCTCAACCCTTGAACTACCCTCATGTAAAATTTCAACTTCTTATCTTCTCTAGTCCAAAATCATCAAATTGTGCCATAAATAACGTAAACAAACTGCTAAAAGTTCAAAAATTGCGGTGTGCCATTTGATACATTAGGAGAGCAGAAGGACGATAAGATCGTCAAAATATGAAATTTAAAATAATAGAAAAATATGTAATAAAATTTAAACTCGTATATTTAAGCGATAACGTTACATAAAATGCTATTTATTGAGGTAAATATTTTTGATTTTAAACTTTGTTTCGACATCCTTATCGTCCTTCTGCTCTCCTACTACCAAGTCCGAAAATCGTAAAATTTGAAAGTGATTTTTAAAAACTTAATTTAAAAACATCGGAATTACGCTAATCTGAGGGTGCAAATCTTTAGCCCTACTATCGGGGAATATACTTGTTAAATTTGGGCCCTGCTGGTATTCTAGTTTAGAAGATATTCGACATAAAGCATAAAATTCTAAGAATTAAAACATTCAAAATAACTTTAAAGTCGAATATCTTCTAAACTAGAGGACCAGCAGGACCCAAATTTAACAAGTATATTCCCCGATAGTAAGGCTAAAGATTGGCACCCTCAGATTGGCGTAATTCCGATTTTTTAAAATTAAGGTTTTAAAAATTTTACAATTTTTGGGCAAGGTAGTAGGAGAGTAGAGGTGCGATAAGGTGTTGGAAACAAATTTTAAATTGAAGCAACAATAATTTTATATATTACAGAATTTATATTCACACGCTTATCATAAGCGATAACGCCTCGTTTCATAACACAATGGCAGATGCTTTTTAAATAAATATTTCTCTTTAATTTATTTCGATTACCTTATCGCCCTTCTGTTCTCCTACTACCAAGTCCGAAAATTGTAAAATTTAAAAGTAATTTTTGAAAAAATGTGTTTTCTAAGTTCAAATTTTGCAGTTTTGAGGGTGCGATTCTTTAGCTCTATTAGCGGCAAATACAAATGTAGAATTTGGGCACTTGTGGTCCTCTAGTTTAAAAGATATTCGGCTTTGAAACTTTTATGTAGAGTTATAATTCTTCAAATTTTATGCTAAGAATTGAGAGGCATCAAATTGAACAGAAAATTAAGACTTTGCTTGTAATACATTGAACAGTGGACAGATTTTAAATAAAAAAATTAGTTATTTTCTAGCGTTTATTTTTTTTAACGTAATATACATACAATAATAATTATAAAACTAAAATAAATTAAATTACTAAATTACACTAACAGAAGAGCGAAGAAATAACCGACAACGTTATAAACGTCTTCCAAAAGAAAATACTGGATTATATTGTTGTGGTACGAATAAATATTTGCTTCTTAAAAATTTGATTTCCTGCACTTAATATTCGACCAAATGATTCAAAAGTCGCTAGAGATATTCAGAACAATGCTACTAACAACTTCCAAGAAAAAAAAATTCAAAAAGTCGAAGTTGATATTTCACACGAGTAAGCTTAAATTTTGGTCCCGGACGAAGATCCCGACCGTTGATAAGCTTTTAAGCGACTGCCGAAACTCGGCTTTATATTAACTTTTGGTGATCATGTGACCACTTCACTCTTCAAATTTCTATCGTTTCTACAAAATTTATGATGTTGCGAGAGAGTAAAAGGTGTTGCCTATATTTTAGGCGCACAAAATTGCAATTTTAACAAATTTTTGACTGGCACATTTAAAATTGGTCAATACTGTAACATAGTTTTAACTTTTAACTAGTAGCTCGTAAGACCTTCTGCATTCTCTACAGCCAATTTTAATTTTGCTCTTCCCTAATTTACTTCAACTTCCAGTCCTCATCCTGTTAGCTTGGTTAACTTAGAACCAGTGTAGACTTTAGGAATATTATAAGTTTATACAATTTAAAAAGTTGTCTTCTACTTACTTTTGTATCCAAACTACCAAAGATATCCAAACACCAGTTTTTATTGCCAATTAGTAATTTAGTACTATGCGGAACCAATTTGCCTAAAGTAGTTTAGAACATATTAATTATTGCTAGTCAGGAGGCCTAGCTCGTCTGAATCCAATTTTTCTGTTTAGCAACTAGTGTGCTACTTTTCCATGAGGTTTTAGGATATTGAACAGTAATATAGTAATCACGTTAGGTGGCAATTTGAAAACATTCCTAAGGGACAACAACTAAAGGCTTGATATAGTGCCTCCTGGTGGATTTTTCAAGTTATTGGATATATCGTATAAATGATAGAGGTGACATAGTAATAAACTTTACTTAAAATTAGGATTTAAGCATTTCTGTAACTATTAACTACCTCTTTTCGAATGTATAAAATGTGTAATAGAAATACAATTCTTAAAAAAAAATTGACTAGCAATGTACTTTATTTTATAGCACTGTAGTCGGGAAAACAGTGCCAGCAATACTCTGAAGCTACTTTTAATCTCCTCTGCATTGAAATGGCAGTTGAAATTGTTTTATTTTTTTAAAGAATTTATTACCCTAATGAAGCTGTTCTTCATACGTAGGTTAGAAATGTTTTCATTTAAACTTTAATTATTCCAGTAAAAATCTTGCCTAATGAATGTTTATCTCCACAAACAAATCAAACAAACTGAATTTGCACTGAAAAAATACAAGTTGCTAAAAAAATTTTATTGTTTTGTTATATTTCACATGTTCAATAAAAATATTGTTACAATATCATCAATATTTAATTATAACAAATAAGTGATACCAAAAGTTTTGACGGATTTTTAATATTAGTATAGATAAATGCTATAAATCACATAAAATATATTAGATACTACTTTTTATATTTTTAAGTAACTAATAAAATAGTGCTAATAGGAATTTATTTTTTTGAATATATAATATTTAAAATAGGTTAACGTATAGTATAGTAATTTTTGTTTTATACTTAGTTAAGTAACACATTTTGATATGACGGCCAAATTATTCATTTCGTAACTTAAAAATTGTGATATAGTAGTTAGATAAATATAGATAGGTATTTTAAATTTTAATATCGATATTGTCTACTTCATAAATTTATAACTAAACAAATAACACGTAATGATCTAATAATCTTTTTTTCATTATCTTGTTTCACTTTGTATACAAATTAATGTTATCTACCACCAAACTAAGGTAAATAATTTTTGTCCTTTTCAACATTATCCGATTGAATAATCCATCTTGACCTTATTGCGGCCATATTTTTTAAGTTTTGCTTGTGTGTCCAAGGTTTGAGCTGCCTGAGCTCGTTTTCTAATATTAAGTCTTCTTCTTGTGGTCTCGAATTGAACGGTTTAGGTGCTATAACAGATACTGCTATGTACGCTTTTGGATTTTTGTCGATATTAGTGTGATATATAGGATGACCAGTTACTCTGTGATAAGCAAAATTACGTGGGAGAGCTTTGTTCGAAGATTTATTTTCGGTTTGCCAAGGATATTTGGAAGGTTCCGTTTCAGGTTTGTATACCACGCGGCCTTCTGGTTCAAAATTGGGCCATTTGTTTGACTTAATAGCCTCATCCACGTGACTTCTTCTCGTAATTTCGTCTTTCGATTTTTGTTTGTTGTCATCGCTTAAAATGACAACTATTTTCTTAACTTCGCCCGTATTATTGTTCATCGTAGCTGCATCTGTTGAATTAGCGTCCGTCTCATTATCATTAGTTTGAGCGTTAATATTCTTCTTTTTTTCAAAATACAATTCTTTAGAATTGTTACTTTTTATTTTCATATTAACGCTGGCGTTTATGCTTCCTAATTTTTCAATAATAAGCTTCGATTTGGCTAAATCGTTATCGATATCTTCTGCAAAAAAAAACTAATTAGTAACGACGAGTTAAGCTCGAAAGCACTTAACTTGAATCTATACGTATGTAAAAACTTAAATTTTTTAGTGGTGCTCGTATAAAAGACTCGACTTGCGGCAAAAAAATAATTTTTTGTCAACTACCCGAAGCGCTTGTTACGTTATTCGTTTTTGCCCTTCTTTGATGAAGCTAAATTTTATCGAATAAAATCTAATTTTTATTAAAATCCCGTAACTAATGAAGCTTCGAAGCGCGACTTTTTCAAAATAAGCTTTTATTATTACCTAATTGTTAAATGCAATTACTTACGTAATAATCTATGTACACGTTCCCACTGTTTAGGATTAGCAGCAATTTTGACTATTAGTTCTAAAATTGCTTCGTTTACTGATATCTGTAATAAAGAGATAATAATTATATCGACTTCATTACTATTTCACTAGTAACCTCTTTATTTTGTTGTTGTCTATCTGTAGGTGACAAATCGACATTTGTAACTTCGAATTTAGAATTATTATTAACCAAGCCCATCAAAAATTCGTAACTTCGTTTTTCTCTATTACTTTCGAGCGTTCTAGAATTTATATCTCGATTGTTCATAGCTTCGTGGGAATCAAGCGGTCCTAATGCTTCTACAGATGAATTTTCTTCAGCGTGTAACTTGAATTCCAAATCTTCGACCTAAAATACAAAAGTTTTGTATTATTTATGTATTTCTTTAAATGTAAAGAGCGCCAGTACTACGTATGGTATAGAATTTAAGTGTAAGTCGATTATTATTCATAACGCAAAGATGCCTTGGAGATAAAATTTGAACGCTACTACAGGATATTGTAAGTAAAGTAAAAAGAATATTTTATTGTTATTTCTACTAGCAAAAATTTTAAATTCAGACTGTATAAAATTGAAATACATACGCGTATGGTTGAGAAATTATTGGACACCGAAATAATATTTGTTCAAAAGAATTTGTAATTTTATTGTTTATTTTCTTTACAGTTTATCAATTTTATTTCTTGGTAAGTTTTATAATAATACCTATACCGTATAACGTTATAATGTCGTATAACGTTATAATTAATTACAACAAACTCTTTACACTAATTGGTGAACAAACAACTTTTTCTAGAACCATTTATTGAACAATAATAAATTTAAGGATTATACGTATTGACTATTGATTTTCAAAACCGTAAAACGCACCCTACTTGTAGAAACGTAACATTGAAAATAAGCCTTTCCTCAAAACTTGTTATTTTGTTTGATTTCTCAAAAAACAGACTTTATAGAAACTGTTGCTTGTTTCCAAACTTCCTTGTCCCTTACAAGAAATGAAAAATTACAAAGCTTGTGTTTGATTTAAAGTTAAAAAGTTTAGTTTCTGATTTCTCAAAAAATCCACTCGTTACAAAAGGCCCTGCTTGCTTGAATTTTTCAAGAAGAAAGAGCTAGCTCCCTGCACTTAGGCACATTGTGACTACTCCAATCATCCTCCCTGAGCCCACCAGATCTCGAACCATCCTACCTGCAGAATATTATTTTGCTTGTAAAACAGTACATAATGGCCGATTTAGCACCAACAGATATCGCTAGGGAGCAATTACAGCAATGATAAAAAAGGGTTAAACTTATACCGAGGTTGCGCAAATGTTTGGTAAGTCGAAAGTCGTTGGAGACAAACTGGACTGTGCGTGAGAAGACGAGGTCAAGGCAGAAAACGCTCAACCACAGCAGTAGATGATCAATTTATAGCGTTGCAAACACTTCAAAACCGGCATCAAACGACAACTCTAACAAGAAATGTACTTCGCGGAAGTTCGTGAAACCCGTATAAGTTAGAGTTCAGTAAGAAGACTCAGGAAAGTTGGTTTGAAGGGCCTATAAAAAGCACAAAACTTCAAACACATCATCGAGTAGCGCAATTACACTTTGCTCGAGAGTATTAGAATTGGAACTATCAATAGAGTCCAGTTTTGTTCACAGATGAAAGTAGTTTCTGTGTAAATTCAATTAGCGGTAGGGAAAGATTGTATCGACGTCAAGGAGAACGAAAAAAATGCCCAATTTAATTTTACTTCTACTGTCTCTTTTGGAGGAGGATCGATTATGGTGTGGGGTGGAATATGTTAAGGGGCACGCACAGAGTTGGTCGTGATTTATGCAGGTACTTTAAATGCAAATACGTATATTAGGAACATTCTGCCAGACCATGTGGGCATGTGGTACCTTTCGTCCCATATATCGGGGAAAATTTTGTCTTAATCCAAGTCAATGCGCGCCCACACGTCGCTCGCTGTGTAATTGATTTTTTAAACCAAGTGGATATAACTAAAATGAATTGACCAGCATGTTCTCCAGACATGAATCCAATATAACATGTCTAGGACATGCTAGGCAGATGACTTAGGTCGAGAATACCTGCGGTAAAAAGCACAGAAGAAGTAAGAGCTGCTTTAATTTAAGAGTGGGAGAGTTTGCCTCAAGAAATGATCGACGACGTCATCAGAAGTTTGGGAAGGCGGACAACTTCAGTCATAAAAGCTCGGGGAGGAAGCACGCGTTATTGATAAAAATATGTCTGCAACTTTTTACGTTTTACGTTTCTGTTGCAAAAACTCTCCTTTTTGTGTTATTTGTTTTAACAGATTTAAAAATGGTAACAATAGTGAGTTTGCCTATTGAGCTCTAGAGAAATTCAAAATTGATACAAATTTTAGTAAAATAAATCATATTTTCAGGTTGAGCTCAATTCTCCCCGATATCAAAGAAATATATTGTTCTTCTTGGTCAATGTGTATTTTTTATTATTCTTCTTCTATATTTTGGTACAGCAATTACCAAATTGTTATGTTATAGCGTGGCGCTCATATTTAAAATATTTCGGTTAATTATCTGACCCACCCTCCTATATCACTTAGCCGGTCGGATTGCGAGGACTAATTGCTTATTTTTGTATCTACTTCATATTATTATTATTTTCTTATTAATTGACCAGTCAACTTTGTTGACGATATTTTGTAACAAAAAACCGCTTACAGGCTTCGTGATTTATCATCAGTCATCGTGACAAACCGTTTTGATTGAACGATGATTGTCTAGATGACCGATGAAAATCACGAGGTCTGTGGGCTCATCGGACGTAAAAAGCAATCACGCCGGCTTGTCACGATCACTGATGACCGATGAATAATCACTAGGTCTGTGAGCGGCTTTACAGCTTTACACAAAGTTACAGGTTACAGCAACTATTTAATTGGACGTGGTAAAATCATACGAGTATATTTAAAATCTCAGTAAACATGAATGCGGTACTATTAACTATCTATTTAGTAAACATGCATTAGCTTTAGAAAGCATTTTGCAGCCCAATTCGACGAATTATTAAAAAATTGAATTGAATCGCTAATGAAGCAAAAACATTTTTTATTAAATTTATGTAATAATATCCTTTTATAATCCGTCTTTTTTTAAATTTCTTGCCCACGTGCAGAATATATTAAATTACAAATTCAACCTTAGGCAATTAATCAAATTTTCCTTCTATTTTCATTAAAATTTGCTGTAATTTTAGGTCGATTACGATTATTAATAACATAATATTAAAGTACAAAGTTAAAAAACGACGATTTAAGTTTTAATTAGAAAATTATTAATCACCCTATAAAGTGAAGTTATAACTAGGTAAAAAAGAGCGACTTTCAGAAATTCTTCAAATTGTGTCTTTCGAACAGTAAATTAATTAATTTCTTTTACCAAAAACTCATGTCAGCCGAGAACATTTGAAACATTTTGGTATGGTATATTTTGAGTTTTATGAAAGCTAAAAAAGTTGATCGCATAGGTGGTTATCATTAGTAAAGGTACGGACAGAGTGCAGGCCGATTCAGATGCAGATTCCGATTCAGAAAGTCGGCGCAAGCTATGTCGGAATCAGATTAGCATGTGGTGGTTACAGTGGAAGCGTTTTTCAGAGTCATTTATCTGTAAATATTGGCTGAAAGTTGCTTACAATCATGGAGCCATCTGAAGACATAGTGTTTTTATTAGTTGCGACTGAAAATGTTGAATTAAAATTAAAGAAAAGTAGAAATTCATGAAATTAACCAATTACGATATACATTTGGTGAATATCATTACCTTTTTCCCCAATTAAAAATGGATAGAAAACAATTTTTTGAATATTTGTCCCAAATTTGGGGCTTTAGTAACACTTTTGCAATTTATGCTTCTGCATTCATTTTTAAACTACAGTATGTGAACGCCGATTTCAAACTGAATCGGAAACCAGAATGAACAACACAGTTGAATTCTCGCGCCGATTTTCTGAATCTGAATCGGCCTGCACTCTGTCCGTACCTTTAAAGCTGTAGAACATTTAATAAGCCGGTGTATATGCTTTTTCAACTTTTTTAAAGAAAATAAAAATGAATAATGAGGAGACCTGTAGTTTTGCTTACCCAAACAGACGAAGTCAGTTAAGGTTTGTATTAACGAGAATTTTCCGATTCTATCTGTCTTATTTGGTTGTCAAAATATAAATATTACCGTTGCCTCTTCTTATTAAAGGCGGTGCTCGTCGCACTCAGAATTCCGTTTTAAATAGTTATTACACAATTTCAATTAGACTCAAAAAGCGAAAAATTAGCGATACCAAATTTTAATTTCTAAAATATTGAGATTTGGCCTTAGGGGTCGCTTTTTAGAACCTGTTTCATTTAAATACGTTCAACTTTAAGCTCGCTATCCCTAAAACAGTTTCGTCATCTTCTTCATGTTCGTCATGTTCAAAATAGGAATACTGAGTGAAACGCTGAGAAAAAAGATGCCGATGTAGAGGATAAGAATACAACTGCAGATAAACGAAACGCAGTATATATGTATAATGTATAGCGACTGTATGAAAGTTTCATACGTGATGGGGTATACATATTGTAGGATGGACCATGCATCTCTCACAATCAAAATAGGTGCCGTGCCGCCTAAACAACAAACCTTGATTGATGAAAGTACAAAGAATAATAATAACAAAATTGTATAGAAACTTTAGAGCTTAGAGTAACATGAGAGGGGAAGCAGTGATAGCAATATTTCGTATACGTTTTTTAGTTTAGAAAGTCAATAATGAGTATTGGCTATGTTTATACTACAGGTATAACTACAAAGTCAGCTCAATTATTTCTTTGTACAAGCAACTTTTTAATTATTCTGTATTAACTTTAACTGAAAGTGGATTTATATTACGTAATAAATGCTATGAGAAGTTTCGAATGCCAATTATTTTTTGTAGAAATCTAACTTTAGTGAAGCTTTCAAGAACAGAAATCATAAATTCGCTTAAAACATTTTATTTGCTACAAAGAAATTTTTTATAAGCAGGTAAGAACTTTAATCCATGCACGAACTGTTTTTCATAGTTACGAACAATTTCTTTTTTAAATTTTAGATGAGGACCTTCGAATTTTCTACTTTGTACCTTATAGATACCAACTTACTAACTAAAGACACAGACAGAAGAAGGCTTTACGGGTTAAACTAAATTTATGTATAGTTACCTATGTAGCGAATAGTTTCTTCTAAAAGGTAAATTGGGTATATTATTTATGGTGCTATTATTACACGGGACGAAACTGCGTTATTAAAAGGGGTAGAAAAATGTTGGGATCACATAAACAATATAAGATATAAGTAGTAGATATAAGTGCTAGCTCGGTGAACCGATGCTGGTGTAACGATGGACGTGAAGCACTAATAGGCAGTCTAAACGGAACACCCTGTATATTGCAAAATATGTATTTTTATGTTATTAATAGGATTGAAAAACAAGAATCTAAGATTTATTTTTCTTGTAGCGTAATAATAATGATTTTCTTATGAATTAGCGACAAGACAACAGGAGGAGCCCACATTCAAAATTGGTAGATGCCCAACTCAACAACATCCTACGAACAATTAGCGGCACTATTAAACCCACACCTACAACCTACATACTGGTTGCCGGCTCTGTGCAATATATCACCAGCCCACCTACGACGCTCAGACGCTCTGTGCAGAGAATATAGAAAGATTCTAAGCAACCCGCAGCTCCAAATCCATGAAGATATTAATCAACTTGGCCACAGGCTTCGTTCCAGAAAACCTCCAATTCAAACAGCTGCATGTCTGACCACAAACAATTTTAAACTAGAGGAATAGTGGACAAAATTCTGGCAAAATAGCGTGCCCCCTGATACTTATAACAATCTTCACATAAACGAATCAGTTCCTGGATCCTCACTTCCTAGAAAAACATGGTGATATCTAAACCGCATCCGTACCGAAACCGGCATATGTTTGGACTCTCTATACAAATGGGGAAAAGCCCAAAACAACACTTGTGATTGTGGCGAGCGACAAACCATCCATCACCTAGCCTATGACTGTATAAACCGGCAAAGTCACTGCTCTACCAGAGATTTCCTGGAGGCCACTCCATTGGCTGTCACCTGGATCGAAAACTTAGACATTAAGATTTAAGATTGTTATTCTTTTGTTTGTCATAATTTAGTTAATCAAGATACATGTGTTGCCATACGATAAATGAATAAATAACTGGAGGTAACCACAATACTTACAACAAACCTTTGTACAATAATTTAAACTTGCTTTTACGGTATCTCGCTGGCTCGCCTTCGCTTAATAGTTTTTCACAAACCAATAATCAAAATAAAATCTAACGTACCTTTTACCTATAAAGCTTAAAATTGCTCCCCCAACCAACGATAATAATATCTTTCTATCCTCTGAGAGTACTCACAGGATACATCTCAGTGTCGTTTCCTAATAATTTATTGCAGCCTTTATAATATGCAGTAGGTATGTTAAGGACACGTAATAGTATGAAGAATTTTGAGATAAGGTCCCCTATATGAAGCCCTCATCGCTGGATAATAAGAAATTTTCTACTCATTTCATTACTTATTAGATTTACAAATTTTCAAGAAAAGATGACCACCATAGCCATAGATTTTGGAATTTTTGTCAAACTAAACCGCCTAAACCGTTCATTCGAGAAAAAACGCCCAGGAGATATAATTTATAGGAAATTGGATGTACTTTATTTTTCTGTAAAAAGACTTTTCAACAGTAATGTATTAAGTGCATAGCGACTTGCCGATAATACTGACAGGAGAGATGCACGACTGCATGTTGCGACGAAAATTTGCACGACTGCGAAGCAGGAGTGCAACATAGCCTAAACATAGCAACAAGTAAACAAATCATTTTTTCTGTAAAGCCAAAGCGAAAATGGCAAAACGTTTTGGTGATAAATCTGTGCTAAATATAGAAAAAATTGTGAGTTTTACGATGCCAGAAAACACCAAGAAGTCCAAAAAATATATATGGAGGCAATTTGAAAAGTTCTGCCAAGAAAAAAACTACATACTGGATGAAAACTTGTCGGTAGTGAAAATCGCCGCAGTTTTGGCTGATTGGGCTTTCAACATGAGGAAAGAAGACGGAACTGAGTACAAGGAAAGTGTCGTTAAGCTCTTGTGGAACAGTGTGGCAAAGCTAGTACAGGAAAATTATTACAAAAATTATGGAACAGTGTTTGATCCTTTCAAGGATGTTACCTTCAAATTAGCCCGAGATGCCAGAAATTCAAAGCGCCGTCAATTGCAGCAAATACCAGAAAAAAGAAAAACCAGTTCGGCGGCGATTACTCCAGAGGAACACACAAAAATTGTTAAGCTTTGGGATGAAGACACACCAATAGGGTTACAAAGAAAATTTTACTACCTGGCTGCCCTAGAATTGGCATGGAGGGGCGGAGAAGCATCCAAATGTATTTTGCAACACTTTCATGAAGAGGTCACGAATACAAGTGCCCCTACAGGACGAATAGCATAAAATACTATCTTCAGCAAGACTGCTCAAGGTGGAGACAAGCGGCTGGCAGAAACAAAGTGGCTAGTAACGAATACAGAAAATCCCAATTTATGCCCTGTGAGGTAAGTTACACCAATAAATAAATAATAATGTTCGAAATAATAATATTTTTCATTATTTTAGGCTCTACAAGAAGCTATTGAGCAAGAGGACGCCTCAGATAACCATTGACCGGTTTTTTCTAACACCAAATTCGAAATGGCAAACAGGACAGTCATTGTGGTATAAAAATATCCCAGTAGGCAGGAATGAACTTTCGAAGTGGACTGTGGAGGCTGCAAGTAAAATTGGGATTGATGTGAAGAAAGTTAAGATTACAAATCATTCTCTGCGCTCTTCGTCGGTTTCTCATCTTGCAAAGGCGGGTGTGCAAGATCAGGAAATCATTAAAATGACCGGTCACTCAAGTGCGGGGTCCATCAAGCCCTATTTGCAGCTGGATGCAGAGCACCATCTCAACTTTGTTGAAAAAATAAGAAGCCAGCGTAACAGTTCTAAAAACCTGGTTCACTCGACAATCACTTCAACGTCGACATGTCTCGAAGACAGCACCAACGTTACAGAAAATATTAATTATAATAATTGTGTTTTTAACATTAATAAATGAGTATTTCTAACTAGAAATACTAAAATCACTAAAATATCATCAAAAATCATAAAAATACTAAAAATAAGTGTACGTTAAGCCAAGTAACTACTTGGCTTAACGTACACTTATTTTTATTAGAAAGCTGTCGGGCAGGTGAGACGTTAAAGTCAGACGTCGAACCAAATGGCTATAGGACATAGGTTGTCTAGAGGGGTCAATCCTACTCTACCCGGGTGATGTCCTTGAACGCACTCCTGGCGATAACCCGAAATCGATAAGTGCACACCGATAAGTGTTCACCTTACACTTATCGTTATAAGTGGTCTGGGATTGGTCTGAATTATGAAATAAAAGTTTTCTTATTGGTTCTTGACATACGTATGCAATAGTCTCTAAAAGTGCACAGTTTTGAGTTATAAGCAAAAAACAAAAAAAACAGTTTTTTTGTTCGATTTTGAAATTTTTGTCAAACTTTAACGAGATCTAGTGCCTAAAGCGTTGGTTCGTCAAAAAAAGTCTAAGAGATATAATTTGTAGGAAATTGAATGTACTTTAGTTTGCCGTAAAAACACTTTTCTCTAAAAGTGCACAGTTTTGAGTTACAAGCGAGAAACTAAAAAAACAATGTTTCTGTCCGATTTTGGATTTTTTGTCAAACTGTAACGCGATCTAACGGCTAAACCATTCGTCTGAGAAAAAACACCCTAGAGCCCCGTAACTAAAAAAACAGTAGTTTTGTCCGAAAGAACCTAACGGGGTGGGGAGGGGGGGTCTTATGGCCCAAAGAAAGCTTTATGATGGTATACGTATATACTTAATCCACGTTAATCTGATATTAGATCAAGCCAAGACGTGCACATCGTAAGCTGTTTTCTTTTTTTTAATTAATGAAGGCATTTGCACAATTCATTCATCAAAGTAGATTTTATTAGCATAAATGTTAACTATTCTCGATAAGCGTAAGAAATTAAGCCTAAAACAATGTAAAACAGGCGGCGGTCCCCAAGTACCGCCGCTCGCCATGTTATGTAGCTTTTTTTATGCCGCCACATTATAAGGATAAGGGTTAACAGTTAGAGATTTAGATGGTTTTATTATTTTTCTCGTACAAAGGGTACCTATTGTTTAACGAATATATACCCAAAACGATCTTTCAAAAGTTGGTGATGTTGCAAGATCATATCTGAATTTCCATCTGACCCAGAGATATTTTTAATTTTCACGCTTGTACTCTCGTGTAAAATTCTCAAATATATCGCTGGTGGTGCATTTTATCCCTTCTAATTTAAAAAGTGCGAGCACCTTTTTGTTCGTTAATGATCGATCAGCGTGTGAGGGAGCGAATATAGCAGTTTTATATTTATATTTCGTAAATAACGACACTTTTATTTACCTCTGTGAAGTTGGCCCGCCCTTAGAGCCTTTTACTTAGAAAATCATCTAGATCGTTTGTTTATCGTTTGTTTACGTTTGTTTAGCCATTTAAGACGTTTGTTTACAATGCCTTATGCGCTTTTTTTAAATAGGCAAATGGGCGGGCCAACTTCGCGCTCCCTGCCCAACTTTTGAGAATTGATAATTTTTTAATCTACATCGTTTGTTTACGGTTTGTTTACGTTTGTTTAGCTATTCACGACGTTTGTTTACAATGCCTTATGCGCTTTTTTTAAATAGGCAAATGGGCGGGCCAACTTCGCGCTCCCTGCCCAACTTTTGAGAATTGATAATTTTTTAATCTACATCGTTTGTTTACGGTTTGTTTACGTTTGTTTAGCTATTCACGACGTTTGTTTACAATGCCTTATGCGCTTTTTTTAAATAGGCAAATGGGCGGGCCAACTTCGCGCTCCCTGCCCAACTTTTGAAAATTGATAATTTTTTAATCTAGATCGTTTGTTTATGGTTTGTTTACGTTTGTTTAGCTATTCACGACGTTTGTTTACAATGCCTTATGTGCTTTTTTTAAATAGGCAAATGGGCGGGCCAACTTCGCGCTCCCTGCCCAACTTTTGAAAATTGATAATTTTTTAATCTAGATCGTTTGTTTATGGTTTGTTTACGTTTGTTTAGCCATTTATAACGTTTGTTTACAATGCCTTATGCGCTTTTTTTAAATAGGCAAATGGGCGGGCCAACTTCGCGCTCCCTGCCCAACTTTTGAGAATTGATAATTTTTTAATCTAGATCGTTTGTTTACGGTTTGTTTACGTTTGTTTAGCTATTCACGACGTTTGTTTACAATGCCTTATGCGCTTTTTTTAAATAGGCAAATGGGCGGGCCAACTTCGCGCTCCCTGCCCAACTTTTGAGAATTGACAATTTTTTTATCTAGATCGTTTGTTTACGGTTTGTTTTTGTTTGTTTAGCTACTTATAACGTTTGTTTACAATGCCTTATGTTTTGGGGGCACACTAACACTCCATTACAATTTTTATATTTTTTCCAGTTTATATCATTGGTACTGTTTCTTATCAGACAAAATATTGTTTGTACCCAAAAGTAGGAAGAGTTATAAAATGGTATTCAAATATTAATATCACAATAAGGGGGCTCTGGAACAAGTAATAGACGGAAATTCTTGCACTGGTGTATTAGTTGTCTAAATATGTATGTAGGTACTTATATTGTGTGAAATCAAATAACAGCTATAACAGCAAAAATATGTAATTTTCATTGTGTTCTCAACTACCTCTAATTAATAGTTTTTAAATACCTACAGTTTTGTAATTATAAAGAATTAAAAAAAAAGCTTTTACGAATTTCGCAAAACCTTTTCTTTATAAAGTTTTGTTAATAAACAAAACCCCGGCAACGGGCGATTAAGGCAAAAAGGTGCATGGATGGCTAAAGCCCAGTTGTATAAACTAGATAATCTCGAAGTCGGAGTTAACTCCACGATCTGAATATAAGGTTAGATCTTAGCGTGTATTAGATTAGGTTAGCTCGTAGGCACTTGGTCCAGGGTTAACCCATCAATTTTCTAGAGTTAAATATATGTATTTCAATTAACTCAGAATTAGTTGTTGATTTTGGTTGATCGTGAAGTTATACAACTGGGTCTAAAGCGATCAAAAATCTAAATCGATTTAACTCTTTTCTCTATCCTGATTCATGACCTTTTATACTTCTTTTATATGTATACTAGGTACTACCTACAGAATTCTTTCAATAATTGGTATGGGTTTTATGCATTAATTTAGGCCGGTCATCCATTTATACGACATGTCGTATACGACATGTCTGCGACATTTTTAAACCTGTGTTTATTAATTAAGATTCGTACACTTGACAGACGTGTCGTAAACAAGTTATTTCTTGTTTTCTTGGTTTAAAAATGATACGACATGTCGTATAAATGGATGACCGGCCTTATCAATGTGGACAAGGGCAATAAACGATTATCACTTTTTTGTAAGGCCGGTCATCCATTTATACGACATGTCGTATCATTTTTAAACCTGTGTTTATTAAGGCCGGTCGTCCATTTATACGACACGTCGTATACGACATGTCTGCGACATGTCGTATCATTTTTAAACCTGTGTTTATTAATTGAGATTCGTACACTTGACAGACGTGTCGTAAACAAGTTATTCCTTGTTTTCTAGGTTTAAAAATGATACGGCATGTCTGTCGTATACGACATGTCGTATAAATGGACGACCGGCCTAATTGAGATTCGTACGACAGACGTGTCGTAAACAAGTTATTTCTTGTTTTCTTGGTTTAAAAATGATACGACATGTCGTATAAATGGATGACCGGCCTAACTAAAAATCGACTAAACTTAAATTGAACCTAAAATCGATTTATTCAATTAAAATCGATTCGAATTAAATAAGCAAGCGTGGGCTAATTTGAATTTCAGCCGATCGTGTGTATGAATTTCAATTCTACCAGTGAAAAGTACAAAAGTATGACATTCCCGTAGTTCCATATCATAAATCTAAATCGATTTAACTCGTTTCTCTATCATGATCTTTTATACTTTTCTTCATGTATACCTTCCTACATACAGGGTTACACAGACATCCGTGCGTTAATATAATTTTCTTATGAATAAAGAAAGAAAATGTACTACCTATTTATTTTACGTTTACTGGCACTTGTTTAATTACAATGTGACAAATAAAAAGTGATATTTTCCTACTTTGTATCGGAAATGAGAACGCAATATCATGGCCTCCTAAGGTCTAAATGAATAGTGACTGGGGTATACAAAAATTGTTATAGTATATAAATATTATACAAGAGGGCTCTAAGGGTGATTTATTAGCTCACCGACAAACTTAGCCATATGAAAGCTCATGTCATTTTAAGAGAAAAATGTTATTTGAACATATTATGTCCGATTTCACATTTTTCCGAAATTAGAAGACTTCAAATTTAATAAATTTAGCCAACTTTTTTTGTTATTATTATTAATATTTATTAAATTCGCATTTTATGCAGTAACCTTTGAAGTTTTCTAATTCCTTAAGTAAGTGAAATCGGACATACGTCCCAATAATGTTTTTCTCTTAAAATTAGGTATATAATTAATATGAGCTTTCATATGACAAACTTTATCTGTAAGCTAATAAATCACCCTGTATTGTACAGTACAAAATGTCTTACAAAAACGCCCCACATTGTAACTCGGTTACAACTTCCCAAAATTACAAAAATCAAGTTGCACTACACTATTGAATTCAGAAAAAAAATCCCTGTCAGAATAATTATTATAAGAAATAGAATAAACGTTGAACCACTGGTCAGAAATGGCACCCTAAAAAAATTTTGAATGAAGCCCATTTGCAGTGCATATTAGAGCGCTATATTGTCCTGTTTTAAATTTAAAAAATCGGATTATTAATAAACAATTTTTTTTGGTATTTTAAATCGATTTTCAATAAACCATCAATAAAATAAATCAATCAATAAAAGTGGAAATCATATTGTGATCGAGTTTTAAATTTTAACGAATTTCAAACCTCAACTTTTGAGAAGTTTAGAGCAAATGACTTAACATTTTTAGATCTTTGGGGGATATTAAAGTGCCTCAAAATCTTCAATAAATTTAAAATAGTATTCTTTTTACATAAATAAAATGATGCTAAAAAAGATTTGTAAATTTGACGAACTTCAAGAACTCTTAACTTTAAGAGTTTTCAAAGCAACAATTAGCACCAATTCATTGTCATATCTAGATTACCAGGGGCGTATAGAGATAATAATTTAATAATTTTTAATTTTTTTTTGGACAATAACGTATTGACAAATGTGTAAATTCTCTATTAGCAACGCATCCCCCATTTTACTATTTTTAAAAAAAGCATATAAGGCATTGTAAACAAACGGTATAAGTAGCTAAACAAATAAAAACAAACCGTAAACAAACAATCTAGATTAAAAAATTATCGATTCTTAAAAGTTGGGCAGGCAGCGCGAAGTTGGCCCACCCATTTTACTATTTTGAAAAAGCGCAGAAAACCTTGTAAACAAACGTCGTGAATAGCTAAACAAACGTAAACAAACCGTAAACAAAGGATCTAGAATAAAAATGATCATATTTCAAAAGTTGGGCAGGGAGCGCGAAGTTAGCCCGCCCATTTTATTATTTTGAAAAAGCGCATAAGGCATTATAAACAAACGTTATAAATGGCTAAACAAACGTAAACAAACCATAAACAAACGATCTAGATTAAAAAATTATCAATTCTCAAAAGTTGGGCAGGGAGCGCGAAGTTGGCCCGCCCATTTTATTATTTTGAAAAAGCGCATAAGGCATTGTAAACAAACGTTATAAATGGCTAAACAAACGTAAACAAACCATAAACAAACGATCTAGATTAAAAAATTATCAATTCTCAAAAGTTGGGCAGGGAGCGCGAAGTTGGCCCGGCCATTTTATTATTTTGAAAAAGCGCATAAGGCATTGTAAACAAACGTTATAAATGGCTAAACAAACGTAAACAAACCATAAACAAACGATCTAGATTAAAATATTATCAATTTTCAAAAGTTGGGCAGGGAGCGCGAAGTTGGCCCGCCCATTTTATTATTTTGAAAAAGCGCATAAGGCATTGTAAACAAACGTTATAAATGGCTAAACAAACGTAAACAAACCATAAACAAACGATCTAGATTAAAAAATTATCAATTCTCAAAAGTTGGGCAGGGAGCGCGAAGTTGGCCCGCCCATTTTATTATTTTGAAAAAGCGCATAAGGCATTGTAAACAAACGTTATAAATGGCTAAACAAACGTAAACAAACCATAAACAAACGATCTAGATTAAAATATTATCAATTTTCAAAAGTTGGGCAGGGAGCGCGAAGTTGGCCCGCCCATTTTATTATTTTGAAAAAGCGCATAAGGCATTGTAAACAAACGTTATAAATGGCTAAACAAACGTAAACAAACCATAAACAAACGATCTAGATTAAAAAATTATCAATTTTCAAAAGTTGGGCAGGGAGCGCGAAGTTGGCCCGCCCATTTGCCTATTTAAAAAAAGCGCATAAGGCATTGTAAACAAACGTCGTGAATAGCTAAACAAACGTAAACAAACCGTAAACAAACGATCTAGATTAAAAAATTATCAATTCTCAAAAGTTGGGCAGGGAGCGCGAAGTTGGCCCGCCCATTTGCCTATTTAAAAAAAGCGCATAAGGCATTGTAAACAAACGTTATAAATGGCTAAACAAACGTAAACAAACCATAAACAAACGATCTAGATTAAAAAATTATCAATTTTCAAAAGTTGGGCAGGGAGCGCGAAGTTGGCCCGCCCATTTGCCTATTTAAAAAAAGCACATAAGGCATTGTAAACAAACGTTATAAATGGCTAAACAAACGTAAACAAACCATAAACAAACGATCTAGATTAAAAAATTATCAATTTTCAAAAGTTGGGCAGGGAGCGCGAAGTTGGCCCGCCCATTTGCCTATTTAAAAAAAGCACATAAGGCATTGTAAACAAACGTTGTAAATGGCTAAACAAACGTAAACAAACGATAAACAAACGATCTAGATGATTTTCTGAGTAAAGGGCTCAAAGGGCGGGCCAACTTCACAGAGGTCTTTTATTTGATCTACGTGAAACATTCAAAAAGCTGCTCGTATTTCACTTTTCTTACGTCCACTAAAAATAAAATAGTAACTCCTCACTCTGTTTTACATTTGAAATAGCAAAATGTCAAAAGCCTTTTTTGGCAGAATAATTTTTTTGTTAAATAACCAAGTTTTCTTACAGTACCAAGAAAAACTAATAGGATTTTCTTATCATGTATAAAATATAAAATATACGAAGAAACATCTAAAACAGAAGTCGTACTTAATCAAAAATTTGTATAAAATATGTGTTGAAACTAAATTTAGTTTCAAGCACATATTTTATAAGATTTTTCCAATCCAATCTTGGCAAAATGATTTTATGTGGTTTTGAACTGAACTTGAGTTTGTTATAAAAGTCATTTTTTGGTTTTAACCGAGCACGTCGTGTCTCTAAATTAATTACTTCAATTCACAAAGTGTTCCTCCCTCACTGTTCACTGTACTAAGTTTAGACAATTTAAAGGTCGCTAGGTGCTTCATCTATCATTGTATCCAAAATGTAATTTATCCCCTAGAAGTTTCACTATTAGCGACATGTAAAATTTAAAATTTCTTGCCATTTTTCTATTCTTGAAAAGCCAATTTATTATTACGAAGTTTTCAAAATTTTTGTTTTTGTTAGCGTCCGAAAATTATTCTATTCTTAAGTTTGCGAGTTGGAGCATACAAAATTTAAGTAATTGGCAAATTTAAAATAAAAGTTACTCTGGCTTATATTAGCGCCACACTCCATTTCTTGATTAACACAGTCACACAAGCAGGCCCCTTTTAAACTTCACCGAGAGTCTACTTTTAAATTTTATCGGAGATTTAAAAGTAATGCCAACTTAACAAAAACTAATCCATCTCTATAAAGTGAGATTCATTACTTTGTTTTCGACCAGTATTATAGTCGCCACCCTCCACCCTGTTAAACGGAAATACATAATATAATTGATAGATAAAACAGTAAATTGTAAACGTATCGAAAGTACTAACAGACATTTCATAGCCTACCGAGGCATAAAAATATTTGGATTGGTTTTTAATCTAGCGACTGCCATACCATCTGAAGCACATTTTTGTATTATTTGCTTTTAGGGGGTTGATGTGTTCCTTTGTTCCTTACAATATAAAAGTTAGAAAAAAAATACATACGTACATTCTACTTTTTGCCGAAGAAGATATCTCACCCAAAGTTTGAGCATTTATATTTAAAACACAATGCAACGCAATTAAATTAGTCTTTTAGATTTTCCAAAGCTACGGATTTTTGAAAGCTTCGTATAATTTACATTACTTTTTCTGGCATAAATGTTTTGTTAAATTCGGCATTTAAAAATACATAAAAAAGTGCTTAAATTACCATTTTAAATTAACTTTACTTTTTCCAATTCAAATAGTCAAAATGTAAATTAGCGAAATCGAATAACCCTTACACGAAAAACTGCGGACTTTTAATGATGGACAATTACCTATAATTTCAAATTAAATTATTTTCTAAAATAAAAAGTGGCATCGATCAAGTTAAATCGAAAAAGCCGCAAATAAGAATTACCCTTTTTATTTGGAACTAAATTGATGAGAGAATTGATGTGCAAGCTGGAAAGGCTGATTAAAGTGATTGGAAGGCAGATGCGGTTGGGATTGTGGATTCCATCTGAATCGGTCATGTATCAGACGTCATAAAAACAGCGATAAGTATTCGAGATCAATTCGCTTTACTTTCAATTCCCCATCCCAGAATACGTCTTCAATATATTTTTAGAAAACTCAATTTGTTATATACAAGTTAATAATTACGTTCCTTTTTATACCTCTTAAAAAGATCTAAAGTTGCTACAATTGAAACTTTTGACTTTCAATCGGGTCATGTTATAAAACAAAGTTCCGAGAAGGAGAGAGTTTTTCGATTGTATACTAATCATGTTGTGCCCGCAATTCTCATTAAAAATTTTATAAGAGCTTTTTAAGTGTTGAAAGTTCAAACTCAACTTTTTTTCCTGAAAATGTTAGAAGTAAAATATAAAGCAACTTAAGCACGTTTTGATCGTGCCTGCGGTTAGTTAGTTAGTTTAGTAACTAATTAATAAGTTAACGAATCTATTTTTAGTTTGGTTTAGGTAAAATAATCCCCTATTAAAATTTAAAAAGACCCTTCCAACAAATGAAGGTCTACCTTACGTTCCCATCACCCGGCTTTAATTGTACCTACGTCAGATACGGCACAGTTTTCCGTATTTTAACTTTTGAGTCCGGTTTCGTATTCTTTTTTTTTATTTCTTAGCCCGTCAGTTTAAATTAAATGTGTCCGTAAATCCGTAAGTCCGTAAGTCTTACGTACCGTAAGTAGTAAGTACCGTAAGTCCGTGTCGGTGAAATAGACAGTGACAGTAATGAACATGTGCCGGACCAGTCGAGTGCTGAGGCTCTGCCGGACCTAATACTGAACTTCCTCCAAAAGCTTATGTAATTGATATAGGTATGCACGTACAAAGGTAACAACTTGAAAAGCAAAATATCTTACTTCAACTAATTAACGGGGAGCCCACCCCACAACAGACACAATAAGGAGCATTTAATACTAAACCCGACTCACGGCTGTTCTCTGAGACATCTTCTCTTCAACTCATGAGAAAATTTTTATTTGATACGTTAATCTTGTTAGCTCTGGTCTCAACCTGGGTCAAGCAATAATTAACAATGAGCATCGACCGCTTGAGCAAAAATTTCTAATTCTTGCAGCCAAGTTCAGCAATCGGATAGGTCACATCAAGCAAATCAACCCAAACCAGCTTTATAAATGCCTCAGTTGAATGCTTTGCTCCACTTCCCATTTTAAAAAGATTATACGCCTAACATATAGGCAACCCACTAATTGATAAAGTTCCTCATTCAAATCCGTTCATTATAACTGGGTTCCGAGGTATAAACCTAATTGCACTAGACAGTGGACAAACCTGCAAAAATATAAGTTTGGAACAACTTAAACTACGGTAGAATAATTTGTTTTTCCTCCTGAACTGTAGTTATTGTAGTAGACTCGGCAAAAATAGAAAATTGCATAATACGCTTTTATTCGAAAGTATAAATATTAATTTTTATTTCCAAAGGGTTACTTATATTTTTTGTAGTTTATTCTTTTCAAAATCCAAAGTTGATTTGGACTAACATTCTTAAATTTTAAGAAAGTTTGGTGGAACTCAAGGACCAAAAGCGCCCAAATTATACAAGAATATTTGTAGCTAGTAGGGCTAAAGATTTGCACCCTCAGATTTGCAAAATTCCGATTTTTTAAAGTTAATATTATGTTTAGCAAATTTATCGAATCTGCTGTACGGACTCTAGGAAGATTTTTAATTTAGACAGACGAGGTATAGCTATTCACACATTTCTGAGGTGGAGAAGGTTTCGGGATCATAGTAATACAGAAAACTCAAGAAAATTGGAAGAATTTCAAAATATAAATTTTAACCCGGACGTGCTCTCTGAAACTCGTTGCTATTACAATCTCGAGTTAGCCACAATGTGGGGGTAATCGCCCTCTCAGTCAGTTTAGTTTCTTAGTTACAAAACGCCAGTTTAAAATTTATGTAGTAGAATGTGTCACAACGTCTAACTAGCGTTTTGAAAGGAGAAAAAAAAGTTTAAAAGTCATCAATACCTACTTGTAGTAAGTTTTCAATTGGCAAGCATAGAGTGTTTCGAATTATTTTTGAAAAGCGTCAACATCAGCTAATAGTAGTATACATTTAATTATTTGATACTGTTCTGTTTATCTTCTGCACAATACGAAATTATTTGTAAACACTACTTAAGCAGGCACAGATTGAGGCGAAGACAAAGAATACGACAACAATTCAGAAATAGATGAATCCAAGCTATTCGAGAGACGGTAGTCTAATTTCCTACAGTTGTAGTTGAAACAGAAAAACTTGTTTAAGACTCTAAAATTAAAAAAGGAAGTTCTCTAAAATTAAAAAAGGAAGTTCTCTTGAATAACTCGGCGCGGTTGTATATTGATTCCGCCCGCAGAAGAGAACTTCAAGTTAGTGTATTTGGAAACTGGCCAATTTCGAAAGAATATTGAATGTTCTACCTGTTTAGGAAACTGATTAATGCAAAAAAGCTTCTGGATTTGAATATTTATACATATACTTCGTGTTGGTATAGTAAAAGAAAATCTAGATTAATGATTTTTTAAGGTTTTTTAAAAAAACTACTCGCACCTCTTACTGCGCAACTGGTTTTATTAAAACACTAATAAATAACAACAGCAATTTTAAACACATTAAGCATATATTTGCTGCGTGGTTTACTGCTTTGTCGAGTAGTGCAGTTAGGCGCATAATAGAAAAAGGAAAAAAAGGTTTCTCCCATTTATTAGAACTTCTTAATGTAACTGTTTCATCCCTGCTGTATGGCGTTAAATTAGTTTTTTGTAAGAAAAGGAAACTTACACTCAAAGAACAAAGAGACATATAATTATTATTTGCCTTGCTAGCGTAATTTTAATTTCAAAACAAACTTAAATCTGCCTAATAAGGAGGTCTCAAAGTGAAGTTTCTGCATAAGTTCCAGTATCTTATTATTTCAATAGTAGCACTTCACACATTTTCCCTGCTGCTTCAAAAATGTCCATTTCTCTATTTGGGACAAACATACATTTTTTAATGCATCCTTTTTATACAGATATTATTTGAGCAAATCAGAAGATCAAAGTTCAAAGAGAAGGTCAACCCCTGAATTATTTAGGGAAGGGGAGCAAGCTTCTTGCACTTACACCACTTAATTTACAGTTAGTTATCTCTACAATTTAAATCGTCCATTGGTCTACAACCTAAACCTAAAACTATGCGACCACTCCGTCGCTTGACCCTAAGTTACAATCGAGTCCACATAGTAGAATAGACGTTTGTTGTGGTCTCCATATTATGTTTATCCCACCGGAGAGAGCGTTCAATGTAAACAGTAAACATGATACAGAAATATAGCAAAGTGCTCAATCCTTGAGAAACACGCGAAACACCATTGCACGCGCAATGTGAATGGAACATCCCTTCTGAAAATTTTTCGGGGGCTTCTTTTTGTTTCATGGCCATGGCACAGCTTTTCTTTGTGTACCCAATTTTTACCTTCACTTGTGTAAAAATTCTAAATTATACCAAATTATACTAATCTCAAGTATTCCACTCAAGGTTTCCACCAAAGACTGCTTTTAAATAATAATAAATATATTTAGCAAAGCTATAAAAATTACAAAATCAAACTGCAAATTCACAAAAAAAAAAAAAATAAAATAAAATTTTTTTCAATTTACATTTCCTTTATAAAAACTGTATAACATCCTTTTAAAACTCAGATAATTTTCACAACACTTAATATCTTCAGGCAAAGAATTAAACAACACAAAACCTCCCTTACACAAACCGTTCATACATTTAGTGGTACTAGATTTATCAACATAAAAATCTTTCTCTCGTCTACTTCTAGTTTCGTGTTCGTGAATGCCACCAACATATTTTATCCTCCTAGTTAAGTAGGAAGGAACCATGTCGAATTTCATCCTATAAACAAAGAGCAAAGTTCTATAAGAAATTATCTGACCCACATCCATAAAATTCAATGTCTCCAACATAAGAGCTATAGGTGTATATCTATTACACTTTAAAATAATTCTCATTGCCCTATTCTGAAGTTTTTGCAATTTCTGTTCATATTTCAGTGGCAGGCCGAACAGAACCGTTACACAAAAGTTAATGTGTGGCAAAATCAATGCCTTATAAATTAGTGACTTCACATAAACACCTACATGATTACTTATTCTACTCAAAAAATAAATCTTTTTAGAAATTTTACTCATAACATTGTTAACATGGCTTGTAAAGTTCATATTTTCATCCAACACAATACCTAAATACTTAAACTCACTAACCTGCTCCAAAAATGTATCATTAATCCTAATCTTCAAACGCACATTACTATTAACATATTTTGTTTTATTTCCTACAATAATAAATTTCGATTTATCAGCATTCAAACATAGACCATTATCACACAACCAAGAATGAACGCGATCTAGATCCTCATTTAATTTATTAGTCATAGATTGAACATCTGTACCGTTGATAAACAACATCATATCATCAGCAAACATACATATCTCACAGTTTTTGACATATTTAACTATGTCATTTACGTATAAAATAAACATAAGTGGACCCAACACTGTTCCTTGAGGAACTCCATATTGACACATTAGAGCCCTTGAGACAGCATTGCCATATCTAACATTTTGCATTCTATTATTTACATATGAAGCAAACCAACTTAAATAAGAATAATTTTTGATTTAGTAACATTTTTTTCATTTGTTTTTCTTCACATAATTATATCAAGTAGAAATCTACAATTTATTATAAAATGCCTTCCATTTGAATCGAAAATCGCAAAAAATAGTAATTAAAGTTTAACACGAAAATGATGGATCGGCAAAAACTATACTACATAGTCACAAAAATTAAAGGTTAAGTAATATATTTAAAAAATTCCAAATTTTAGAGCGATTTTCGACAAGGGATAACTCGGAGAAAATGGTCGTACTATAGAAAATAAAAAAAAGGAAATTGTAGCTTCGAGTGTCTAGTTTTTAGATCTGGACTGTAAAATTTCTAGCGTGGGCGGTTTTCACGTAATCATCCGAAAATCAACTAAAAATAATTTTTCCAAATTTTTTCTTGTCTTTGAAATGGTCTGTTGTGGACTTCAGAAAAATTTTTTTCATCATGCGACCATAAACTTGTTTAGACAATTTAATCAGATTTAATTTGACCTCTTAATGAGATGCGTACGATTTTTTATCGCGAAGCAATCGTCGATCAAAGCAAACAAGGCCATTTTAACTTTGACAATCGATTATTCGGGAACTAATGATCGTACAGAAAATGAAGGTTTTTTTTCGATTTTTCTCAACGAGCATTGTTTTTAAGAGAAAAATATGGATTGTCGCCAAAAAAACATATTGAAGTCGAAAAATTGCTTGTTACGGTGATTTTTGGCCGATACGATAAATTTAAACCTTCGGGGCGCTAAGAAAAAAAATCGCAGAGCTTTGCAGCTTTGAAAGTTTCTTAGGGACACTTTGAGGTTAAAAAATTACCGACGATATCCTTTGTTCATCCACTATATCTAAAGTTATACCAAATTTTACAAATATCCTTAAATTGGCAAATTTTCAACTTTTTTTCCGCCAACATCATCGCTTCAAAGAATTTTTTGTATCCATCGCCACCAATTGTGTCTTATAGAGAATGTTTTGCAGTTTCCAAAACCCTACCTTAATCGATTGTCAAAGTTAAAATGACCTTTTTTGCTTTGATCGACGATTACTTCACGGCAAAAAATGGAACGCAGCTCATTAAAGCTGATTAAATTGTCTAAACGAGTTTTATAAGTGCATGATGAAAAAAAATTTTCTGAAGTCCACAGACCATTTCAAAGACGAGAAAAAATTTGGAAAAATTATTTTTAGTTAGTTTTCGGATGATTACGTGAAAACTGCCCACGCTAATAAATTTTACAGTCCAGATCTGAAAACTAGACACTTAAGGCTATAATTTCCTTTTTTTTTTCATTTTCTAATACGACCTGAGTTCTCTGAGTTATCTCTTGTTGAAAATAGCCCTAAAATTTGGAATTTTTTTAATATCCTTTAACTTTTGTGACTAGTGTATATCGCTAAATTTTGAATACTTTCGGTCGTTAGAATCGTCATTCTGAGACTGCTATTAAAAATTTGGTTTATAAACTTGAGTCAAGTGGATTGGTACATGACATACCAACAACAATACGTGTTCGTCCGAGCTAAATGCTAACAGTATTATTGCTGTTGTAAGTAAGTGTTGAGAAAGATCCAAATTTATCAATTCCACGGCGCTCTCAGCCATTGCACCTATCCAAGACCATCGCCACATGGCGAATTTTGCGTAAAGATTTGACTCTAAAACCTTATTATAAGGTTCAGTTACTGTAAGAATTAAAGCCAGTCGACCATGCTGTTCGTCGACAATTCCCTTTTTTCATCATTGAACAAAGTAACGGTTTTTCTAAAAAAAAATTTCAGACGACGTTAATAAGCAAAATTGTCCTATTTGAGTCTCAGAAAATTCATGAGTGATTGTTGACAAGCCTTTACATTACGCTCGTATTACTGTTAGGTGATGCGTTTTTTGGTATGGAGGAGCGATTGAGCTGTATTTTATTGAAAATGACGCTGCAAGAGCTGTTAGTATTGGAATATGTTGACAATTTTTTTACCTATTATTGATCATACAGCTGTGAGTGATATGTGGTTTCAGCAGGACGGCGCCACACATGCCACACAGCCACTGAAACAATTAATTTACTACAAATGAAATTTTCTGATCGAACAATTTTGCGTATTTCTGCAGTCCAATATCCGCCTAGATCGTATGATCTAACTCTGTTAGGCTATTTCTTGTGAGACTATGTGAAAGATCAAGTCTATGCAGATCATCCACAATCTATTGAAGCCTTGAAAGCCAACACGCGATGCCTAGTTGGTGATATGGGGCCGCAATTATGCGAAAATGTAATTGAAAATTTTGATAAAACACATTTAAAAACAAAGTTCTTGTTGAAAACCCCTTTTTTAGAAATATCTATTTCAATAATCCTATATGACTGTCTGATAATTAATTAAATAAGTAATATATAAATGTGAATTTGCATAAGGATTTGGCTGTTTTGTTTTTTCTAATATATGAAGAGAAGTATTTACAATATGTCTTGAAATATTTGTCATATTTGAAATGATAATATAAATTGACTTACAATATTACTTTCGTATCCGATTTTTCATATTAGAATAAATATAACAAATACCTAGTATTAACATTTCCTGGAAGATTTAGGGCTGCTACTATACCCTCTACGTAACTTACTTTACTGAAGCAGCGCTTTTCGATATAAAACTCTCACGCCAGACGCTCAAACTCAATTCACTTCGTATAACGTATATTAAATTTTTTAATGTATCACATTATACAAAAATACATTCATATTTTTAAATTAATAAAGTTATTTAAATAAACTGCAACAAGCATTGAATACTTGAGTAATAAAAAATTTAAAAAAAATTTCATTTCACTACCAGCTTTTAGCATTTTATGTCGAATTTTATACAGAATTTTAACTAA
Organism: Malthinus flaveolus; assembly: GCA_950108345.1. Classification (NCBI taxonomy): domain Eukaryota; kingdom Metazoa; phylum Arthropoda; class Insecta; order Coleoptera; family Cantharidae; genus Malthinus; species Malthinus flaveolus. The sequence goes on from OX467285.1 coordinate 68,596,170, forward strand.
ATTAGTGCAATTATGTAAATTTTTCATTCACGTTACGGGATGCCAAAATATAATAAAACGTAATTCATCAAGAGATTCTGACGATGCAGCAAGTGTGATATTTCCATACCAAATTTATTACGCGAATAGATTTTTAAAACTAATTCGATTTTAAATTAATTCTCTAAATGTCTACGATTACTAGTTAAATTGTGCCTTATAATTCATTGTGTGGATGGTAGTTAGTAGGTAGGCACTTAAATCAGTTTATGTTTATAGCGTTAGATTAGAAAAGAACATTGTCGTTTCAATGAAACTTTGTATTGTTTCAATTTCTCACAGTCTAAAACGCTTAGAGACCAATTTATTTACGCTGGTAAATCTTCGAAAGAGAAAACGGTTAAATCCTCAACAACTCAAATAATTTTAATATAAAGAGGTAAAAGACAAAAGAGTATTGGAAATTAACTTTTGATCTTATTAATTCAGTGGCAATTTTAAGTTTAATAAAATTTGTATACTTTCGTCACAATTTTAAATTAATTAAAAAGTTGTGCGTAATTGTTAAATTTATTTAAACGTAACGTAATATTTAATAATTATGTAAAATTCATTTAGCTTTTAAAGGGTGTCAGCTACAGTAAATAAACGACGTAGCGACGTAGCTACCTACCAAATTTCTCTACTTTAGAAACGTGAAAGTTTTTGACAAAGGGACACGAAATTTGAATGATTTAAATTTAATAAAAACTTAGCACGAGCGAAACCTGACAACTGCAAAAGGATAAATAAAACACGAATGCAAAAGGTGTAAGAATATAAATATCGCTCTTTATTGTCTTTATGAATTAAATTTTCAAAATTTTCTATGCGGAATATCTACACTTGAGTGCAAATAAATCGACTCACTTCACACTTTGCTATTAGATATCAGATTTACAAAAATATTCAGCTTGTTCGAAAGGCTACTTAATAAAACCAAAAGCAACTCGTACATTCCAAGTGGCACTGTTGCATAAATTTATTTATCAGAAATCAATCGGTGATAGTTTGTGACCATTTTGGAATCAAGTAAAATGGGTACTACACTAGAAGCAGTTCTTTTAATCGAAAATGAACACAGTGAGCCAGATGTAGCTCGACGAGTAAAAATGACTCGCTCAGCGGTTCAAAGGGGTCTTGAGAAGACTGCTTCATTTCATCGCCGATCAAGAACAGGAAGAGACAGGTGTACATCTGAGCGCGATGCTATACTACATCAACAACGCCGCAGAACCGACGACTTAATACAGTTCAAGTACAACAACAGCTTCATGGGGCACGAGGCACGAGGGGTGGCTGTTAATCGTTAAACGGTAAGGCGCAGATTACAAGATGAACCTGATATCTCATATCCAAAACTGATCTAAAGCTAACGCCAAAAACTGTTTTGTTATCCTATGAGACCAGAATTTGTCGTTTCGGCAACGACGAGAGAAAAATTTTTCTCTGTTAAGATTATACCGGCGACCTGCTGGGAGATTTTCTGAGTGCTCTATATCCACGAACCGTTCAGCTATGGCTGCAGTTTGTGCATGATGTAGGATGCAATTTCCATAGAATCTCGAAGAGATTCTGTTTTCATCACTGGAGGGGGAGTCGCATGGAACATTGGAGACATTCTAGCAGAGCATAGCCTTACACCTTCCACCGAATTCATTAGGGACATTTTACTTTTATGCAAGAAAATGCTAGTTCCCCGCGTGAGAACTTTACCGAAGTCGACATTCGTGTTATGGTATGACCAGCATGAAGTCATGCTCTTAACCCTATAGCAATAGAGCATTTATCGAACGAAGCCTAGAGCTGTAGAGTTACTGCAGCTCTGTCTATATCCTACAGTCCTACAGCTTACGGTACGGTAGTAGTAGAAGAGCAGTGGCATAGCATCTTCCAGCGGGGGGGGGGGGTTATAATTTAAAAATTTTATCAAATGATGATCTTGTTTGATTTCTATAAAACCGGATTTTGGGTTCATTATAAAATGGGAATTTTTTTACTTCGGGGGATGAAAAAATCTTAATAAATGGGAATCAATTTAAAGGTGATTAAACAATCAATGGGACAACATGAATGTATGGTTTAAAGTTAAAAATGTGAAGTGGACTGATTTGTTTGCACCCAAGTGCACAAGTACTAACACCAAATAATTTCCTCACAAGTTTCCAAGCAAATGTAATCGACGCCTAGTATATAATCTGGATATGAGGATAAAAAAGCTGAAACACAACATTCTTGGGTCGCATTGGGCTTCCAAAGAAGATTTTTATGGTGGTACCTGATCCGCATAAGTTCTCCATTTTTTTGCTTCTTGGGTCGTGAAACGTCGACATTTACAATCAAAATGTGAAAAGTCTTTTTTTTTCGGTAATGGGTTTGGCAGACGAAAGTAGCTATAAAAATTCTTCACACGCGAAATTTAAAATTAAAATAATCAATAAAAGAAGCTAATATAAATCGAATTATGGGAAGTAGGCTTAGGTCTGCCGTTAGAAGAGAATAATATATAATTTGTTTCGTATTCAACAGGGCGTCTACGAATAAGCTCGATCTTTTATAAAAGAACTAACAGCGTACATTCCCTTAATTTTATTTGACAACGCTTGAATAGAATGCAGTTACACAGTGCCGTTTCTGCTCTTCGCTAATTTTCGAGTTTTCTGATGCTTCAGAAAGCAGGTCAAAATTTTTAAATCGAAATAGCGTAGCAACCGCGAAAATTCGAATTAAAATGTAGAGGATTAACTGGTAAAGAGCACGGTAACATTTTTAGGATTTATTTAAAAAAAGTAAATTAACGGTATCTAATTTTGGATAATTTAATTTTAAATAATTAAATAGTTCAATTTTCGGGCTGTCAATAAATAATTACGTCAATTGATTTTCGTGAAATTGCACCATTTCTCTGACGACCTCCGTCCGCGCGACATAATAACTTTATTATTTTTATCGAATTTATTGCTTTCCTAGCTTACAACAACCTGCTTGTAAAGTTATATTAGAAAATACGAGTATTTGTGTCAACGTAAAACTGTTTCTATTGATATTGATTAGTCTTGGATTTGTCCAGTTGTAATAATAAATTAAACTTCGTTAAAAACTCGCATTAAAACTTAAAAAACTGAAAATTCGCTTGAATTTTTAATACCTTTATGATGCTATCTAAAAGCTAATAAACATTAAACGAATGGAGATATGTAAATATACTTATAATAAACTCGAAAATTTAATGTAAAATTCATCTCAATTGGTCTCTAAAGCACAATTTTTAAAGATTATGTTGATGTTTGCCCTTAAGCACGTACGTATACACTTTTACAAAATTCAATAAGCATTTTGCTTTATTGACTCTCTCAATAAAATGCTGCACACTACGGACATGTCAGGAATGACCCTACTTGAGGCTGCGGGAACGAGAACAAACCTTCCCAACACATTTTATGTAAATGCCCAGCTTTTGCAGCATCTCCAATATCTTTGCCTTGATATAGAATATTTAAAATTCGCGAGAAGCGCCAATTTTATTTCCCGGGGGGGGGGGCTTTTATGAAGTAGTTGCGCTCTTCCTAGATCAACCCCCAAAGAGGGGTACACTAATTAATATGAACCCTAAAATAACGAATTAGTACCTACCTATATCGTTTGAAAGGCAATTGAATGGGCTTTCAGAAAAACTGCCACTTAACCTTCTTCCCACTTAATATCTACGCCACTTTTGGGGTTGATCTAAGGAGCACGCATATACTTGGTTAAAATGTCTCCCTCAGTAATGAAATTGACGGTTTTAGCAGAATTTTAATATTTTATACTATAAGGCGAGGATAATGGAGGTGGGAAGTTTTCAATTTAAGTTATGCAACTTGTATAGCACGGAAGCTCTTGGTTTGGGTTTGGGTTGATCACTCGATGAGCTATGGGTGATGGGGAACTATGCCATCCGGGAAGAGACGGATGAATTACCACCACCAAGGAAAGAGGAAAGTTGGCATGAAGATGTTAAAAAGTCAGGATGTAAAAATAGACTTGTGATGAGAAAATTTGTAAATAAAAGATTAAAGGATCCTTATTAATACAAATAATTCAACCGAGAAGGAGCGGGACTGTGGGGATGACCCCTAACACGACCTGGATGTAGAATGACACGTCAATTTTTAATTGCTTCTACTCCTACTTGCTGATTTATCCCCTTATTCTTTAATTTTCTTTCACAGCGTGTTTCAGGAGATTGTAACCCCGAACTTTGTCGATGGGTTATTCTGCCAGCGACTTAGCTCAAGTCGAAGACGGGCGAGTTCAAGGAAAAAAAATAAAATTGATGGAGAGAAAAAAAAATTGTTTATTAATAACATTAACAAAATAAAAAAAAATTCGTTAATATAATCGTAACAAAAAATACTCTTCTGGAGAGAAGAAAAAAAAATCTTCCGCAAGGCTGGGGCGAAACGGACACGGGGATAGAAATAGCAGAAACTGCGGAAGCTTGGATTCCACAGCGGCTCACTAGAAACCACTGCGAAACGCTACCACAAATTCCTACCAAAAATCTGACGCGGAAGTTTAGATTCCACAGCGGCTTAAGAAAAACCACTGCGAAACGCTACCACGAGAGACTTACACAATCAAGTGCGATAGCTTGGATTCCACAACGGCTCAATAAGAACCACTGCGGAAAACTACCACAAGTGATTGTAAGGGAAGGGATGTCACTGAGGGGTAAGAAAAATTTATGGAAAATTTCGTGACACAAGTGACTTGAGAGTTAATACTGAACTCCCTTCCCCAGAATCTCGCACCTCTATTTATAACTTCACCACCACTGTACACGCGCACCAATCAGAGCGAACCCCGTGATGGCGGTACCAGTGGGGATTTCGAAGTTATCTAAATAGAGATGCAAGGGAAAATTTCTAGGGAGGTCAAAATTTGGGAAAACTAATATTGGGACGAGAAGCGCTCTTAAAGGGGGACCACGTGAATATAAATTTTAAAATTAAGGAGCAATAATTAAGAGCGGAGAATAATTTAATGAATGACAAAAATATTAAAGACTAATGACAATGACTAAAAAATTAACAGGGAGTGATGAAGCAAAAAAAAATTACAAGGGCTGACTAGAAAATTCAAAAAACAAATTAAAAATTTTGAACGTTAACTGAAAGTGAAATTAAAATTGAATTACAAGCGTGCAAGGTCGCGAGTAAATCTCATATCGACGTTTGCACTTGGGACGATATCTAAAACACGGTGGAAGTTAGTTAAATTTAAATTGAGACAAGGGAAAAAATGAAAAAGAAGACAAAATTTAGATATCAAAAAGGATTTACTGAATTAAAAAAACAAGGAAAATCTCAGTGACTATCGGACTACCCCAGAGATAGCGTATAAACGGTGCTGATTTTGATAGTTCGGAGCCAGAATCTCAGGATTCATAATTACTCCGAACCATCCCAAAATCCACATCGTTACACAGCCTTACTCTCCGGGGTGTATGGGAAAGATAGGGGGAAGCGAAATTAGATATTACCCGTCTGTGGCGTCTTCAATCTCCTTTCTACCCACTCGGCCTTTTTACGTAGATACGACGGCTTCGTGTATCGGTTGGAGCGTCGCCTGGGCTTTGGTTTCCAAGGGCTAGACGTCCTAGAAAGGATCCTGGATGGCATCCACGAGGGCTTCATCACCACCAAGGACATCAATGGCGGCGGTGTTGGTGAAGATGGTTGAGGACGAGGTGAAAAGTATGAAACTTCTCGAACCATTCTTTTTGTCGACACGGAGGTAGACGTCTTGGGCGTGGCAGACGTTCTAGGACGTTGGAAACCAGGGGAGGTTCTCGCTTCGAGATTGGACCTTATCTTTCGGAGGGGTTGACTTCTTGACTTGATGAAGGGGTTAGGAATTTTCAAATCCATAAGCCTAGGTAGTTTGGTCGGATCCACTTGGGGAAACGTAGACCTACAACACGTCGGTTTCTTCCTCATCTTAGCAGGTTGTTGTGGCTTCACGGGTGGTGCTTTGAGTGGTCTGGGAGGAACGTGAAGTTTTGATGAGGGGGGTGTTGCGTCAGGCTTCCGACGAACGACAGGCTCTGCTCGACCCGTAGGGCCAATAGTACGGTCGATTTCCACAGGGTCGTTGTCTGGGAAGTTGTTGGGCATGCGTGTCTGGTCTGCTGCAGGGTTTTGCGGGCTTAATGGGAACGCGAGAATACCCAGGGACGAAGGTAACTCTACAGGGTGCAAGGGGATGAGTACACCTTTCAGGGAAAGCCGGTGCGAATCCATTGAAATAACGGCTTCGTTGGCCCTTAGGAGATCCGCTCCTATCACGGCTTCTTCAATTAATTCGGGGAGGGCGTTCCAGCGGTGCCTGATAGGAATTGGTCCGACTGCAGCTTCAAAAATGTAGGAATCCTTTAGGGGCGTAGTGCGTCCATCAGCGAGTTGAACACTGTGTCGGGAGGGCGTGGTGTGCACTACAGGGATTTGGCGGGCAATGTTTTCAAGGAGGTCCACACGTATAAAGGATTCTGCTGCTCCTGTATCCACGAGCGCACGAATCTTCAAGGTTCCTACCGTCATCTGAACCTTGATCCGGTAGTCCGTATCATCGGCGGGTATGGTGAAAGAAGGCTGTAGCGGCGTTATCTCATGCACTGGTTCCGTTGAGTGGGAGTTCTGGCGGCTACAGGAGGGAGTAGCCACGCAGACGGGCAGCAAGAGACTATTGTAGGACGGTTGGGGCTCCGGGGAACATGGACCACTCTCATAGGCGGCCTCGGCACTTTGCAACCTCTCAAAATCTCGGGTTTGTTCCATTAACTGGTCGACATTGAGAACTTCGAAGCGACGGATGTGATATTTATACTCGACGAGAAGCCCATCGTATAAAATGTCCAGCTCTTCGTCGGGGAGTATGGGAAAACCGGCACGTTGCATGAGCACTCGGAGGGAATTAATATACTGGCCAGAAGATTCGTTGGGATCTTGCCGTCTGGAGTAAATTTCTCGAATGAGCTCGTATTGATCGAGCACTGGGGCATATTGTCGTCGGAGGGCTGCTTTAAAATCGTTCCAGGTGGTGAGGGTGCCTCGTTGATTTCTCCACCATTGGGAGGCGTCGTCCTGTAACAGTTCGGGGATGACACAAAGTAAGTCCTCGAAAGAGAGCCCGTAGGTATTTCCCTTCTCTTCCAGTTCTTCAAGAAAATTGTTGCAGTCTCCCTTTCCTGCATAGATTAAACCCCATTGGCAAACCAGGTCACACACCTGTGCGGTACGAGAGAGGGTGAAAGTCTGCATAATTGTAGAGGGTGAGGACAGTAGACGGCTGTATCGAGACGGTGGGGGTTGACGACGAACTTGGGGTTATTATCTTGGAGTGGTATCAAGTCACAAGGCAGGGAGTGAACGTAGAAAATGTTGGGCGCCAGTTGCAAACCCGAAACGGGTTATACAACAAAATTTGTACGAAGGGTGTTTAAAAAAACTGACGTGGGAAAAAGTGGGTCAAAATTTTGCCAAAGTTTTGGTTGATAAGAGAGTGTGAAGGCAAATTTAAAAAAATAGCCCCACGTTGGGCGCCAAATGTAACCCCGAACTTTGTCGATGGGTTATTCTGCCAGCGACTTAGCTCAAGTCGAAGACGGGCGAGTTCAAGGAAAAAAAATAAAATTGATGGAGAGAAAAAAAAATTGTTTATTAATAACATTAACAAAATAAAAAAAAATTCGTTAATATAATCGTAACAAAAAAATACTCTTCTGGAGAGAAGAAAAAAAAATCTTCCGCAAGGCTGGGGCGAAACGGACACGGGGATAGAAATAGCAGAAACTGCGGAAGCTTGGATTCCACAGCGGCTCACTAGAAACCACTGCGAAACGCTACCACAAATTCCTACCAAAAATCTGACGCGGAAGTTTAGATTCCACAGCGGCTTAAGAAAAACCACTGCGAAACGCTACCACGAGAGACTTACACAATCAAGTGCGATAGCTTGGATTCCACAACGGCTCAATAAGAACCACTGCGGAAAACTACCACAAGTGATTGTAAGGGAAGGGATGTCACTGAGGGGTAAGAAAAATTTATGGAAAATTTCGTGACACAAGTGACTTGAGAGTTAATACTGAACTCCCTTCCCCAGAATCTCGCACCTCTATTTATAACTTCACCACCACTGTACACGCGCACCAATCAGAGCGAACCCCGTGATGGCGGTACCAGTGGGGATTTCGAAGTTATCTAAATAGAGATGCAAGGGAAAATTTCTAGGGAGGTCAAAATTTGGGAAAACTAATATTGGGACGAGAAGCGCTCTTAAAGGGGGACCACGTGAATATAAATTTTAAAATTAAGGAGCAATAATTAAGAGCGGAGAATAATTTAATGAATGACAAAAATATTAAAGACTAATGACAATGACTAAAAAATTAACAGGGAGTGATGAAGCAAAAAAAAATTACAAGGGCTGACTAGAAAATTCAAAAAACAAATTAAAAATTTTGAACGTTAACTGAAAGTGAAATTAAAATTGAATTACAAGCGTGCAAGGTCGCGAGTAAATCTCATATCGACGTTTGCACTTGGGACGATATCTAAAACACGGTGGAAGTTAGTTAAATTTAAATTGAGACAAGGGAAAAAATGAAAAAGAAGACAAAATTTAGATATCAAAAAGGATTTACTGAATTAAAAAAACAAGGAAAATCTCAGTGACTATCGGACTACCCCAGAGATAGCGTATAAACGGTGCTGATTTTGATAGTTCGGAGCCAGAATCTCAGGATTCATAATTACTCCGAACCATCCCAAAATCCACATCGTTACAAGATAAGTACACAAATTCTGAAACGTGTCTCGTGAGACGGTATTCATGTTTTATGTTTTAGCGGCTATGTGGACGACACAAATTACAACAGCCTAGTCATCAGTATCATTTTTAAACTTCTAGACTTTATCAAAAAACTCGGATATTAGGAGAGAAGCGATTCGCGTAAATAAACAATACACAATAATACAGTGGCATCGGGCACCCAGCCCAGCATTACATCGCAATAATCCTCATTCGCATAAAGTCAGCTAATTAAACTATTCTCTACTTTAAATTGTAGTGACTAGTGAACTGCAACTGAGCTCTTAGTTTTAGATTATCTATGGTCTCGAATTGAAAAACAAGAAAGCAACAAAATAGCGACCAATGACGTAACGGAGCAGGGGTTCTCGGGCAATTTGTTAATCGAAGAGTAAATTATAATTCTAGCTATTTAAATAGTTAAATAGGTATTACGTAATTTATAGAGATGGTGTAAAACCAAATCATCGAAGTAGAGAACTCACAATTTCATTTGCCGTTGATAACTAAATCATCCTAAATCGTTGAAACAGTTAAATGTATAATTAACAGAACTTAATTAGGTTTAAACGCCATTATCAACAAATGCAGGACAGTTTGTTGCATAGTTATATTAAAACTGGGTAATTATTTGGAGTTAGTTGGAAAATTAATTGTTCCTTTCAAACAAAAAAGCGTTTACTTTAACTTTTAGTTTGACACGTTAATATGACTATCCGCTCGTACGTGCGGAGTAAAATACAAAAGAGAAACGAATTTTTGCAATTATCAATAAAGAAGAAAGAAGTACGCATTTCATGTTGAAAAGCAATTTTAACAAAAGCTTTCGGTACTATCTCCAAAATGGTTCCTATTCTTAACGTAAAAGTATAAATTATGTAAAAAGCCCGTTTCAAGTTTTTAACAAGTTTAAAATTTAACATTACAATTTAATTTTTACATCTTATATGTACATAGTTGAACTTTTTTAATTTAAACGAAATTTGTTTTTTTGTAATTTTAATTTTCGCGAATTTAGGAAACAATTTCCAAACGTTATAATTATCATGAAAGCAGTTAAGAAGCCACAAAAAGAAAAGGTTGTAACGAAATAAGCAGCTTAATAGATTAATAAGCGTTTTTCTCATTAAAAAGCAAGATTTTACAAATTTTCTTTTGTGTTAATTGTAATAGTTTTTACGACGATTTCTTTCTTTTGTTTTCCAGTTGGTGGGAAAGCGATTTCTGTATGGCTACAGACTACAGAAGAACAAAAGTAAGCTGCATTAGCTGCTTAAATTTGCAAAATTTGGAAGAATTGCAGTTACAAGACAAATTTAATGCTCTCTTTCCATTATTATATTACATCATTGTGCGAAGCACAAAGCTGTTGCGAGAGCAAGAGCATTTTTTGTTATGTTGCACTTTTGCAGAGACGTAATCGATTTTTAAACCGAACTTAAACCGTACACTGATTTTAGAGTTTCTTATTCTTAATTCTTAATTACGCTTTTCTTCTTGTGAATGTAAAAAAATAATTTAAATCGTGTTGAAAATAATTAAATAGGTATCAGAAATAGTACCAAACAATTATGCTCAGAAGCTCTCTTAGATTTCAAAAAACTAAAATTATTCGGGGCATTTCTACTTTGAATAGGAACCTATTCCGGTTGAACCGGCAGTCAAAATATTAAATGTTTAATATTACTAAATAGCTAATTTTACAATCTTCCAAACCACTTAACGTATTTAAAATAGAAAAACGTACCCCATTTCCGGTTAAATTGGAAGTAAACATTTTGCATGTTTGGTATCATTTGACAGCTAATCTGATATTTTATATTATTTATAAATATTTTAAAAAATTATTAAATATACCGGGTGTTTTCAAAAACTCCTTTTGCTTAGCTAATTTCCGGCTTAACCGGAAGTGATTTTTAAACCAAAATTGAAACAACTAATAGAAATGTATGGAATAATTTTGACCTTCAAAAAATCATAGCTCTGGCTCTAGTCATAATAAATGAACCAAACAACTGTGTTTAATTAAAAACTTCGATATCAAAATATAAGAAAATCTGTTTTTTAATTTTAGTCAAATTTGGTACTTTAAAAGTAATCGATTTTAAAATTATTTTAAAAATTGACTCTTACAACACTAAAGCCCTATACCTTGCCTATTTATTCCTGTTTTTATATTTTTATAATAATAATCTCCAAAGTTAGAATAAAAAAGCTAGAAAATGGGTCGTTTGTTATACTGGCCACCATTTTGTATTTAAAATTTTGAAAAATTACTTTTTAAATTAGGGTCGATGTGTACTAACTTATAGCCGAGTAAGGATACTGTGGGTAAAGATTTTCCAAAATGCGACCAAAATAACCCTCTTATTTTGGGCCACCCTGTATCGATTTCGTTTAAAAGCTTATTTTGTCAATAAAAATCTGTCAAAGTGGCTGGAACCAAATTTCAACAACATCGCTTTAATAGTTTGTATGTGAATTAATTTCCAAATATGGATACACGTTAGGGTATCAATAATTATTTAAATGAATATAGTTTAATAACCCTAACTTAATCACTTTAGTAGCGTGAAATCGAGTTTTTAGGAGAAAAAGTCATTTCGCGGTCTCGATGCTTTAAAGTTTAGGTAAGAGACGAAAGGAAAGATAGTAAGCTGTGTCGCCTAGTGTAGTTGGTTGCTGCCATGCCACCGGATATAGCATGCTCGGGTTCAATTCCTGGGTGGTGATGCAGTTGACTTTTTCTCCTAAAAACTCGATTTCACGCTACTAAAGTGATTAAGTTAGGGTTATTTAACTATATTCATTTAAAAAAAAATTAATAGTTTGTGTTTGGCGGGGATACAATTAATACACACCCACACCCACATACAGACAGACTTTTTTTAAGAATTTTATTTTTTTAGAGTTTTGGATTCAGGAGAACCCGAAACGTTGAGAAATTAAATAAAAACTGCACATGCTTTGGAATTTAAGGAACCAAAAATTTTCTACACACAAATTGACACATTTTTAAATTCTTTAAATATGTATAGGTAGGTACTGTACGTTGCTCGACATTCTGAAACGACTTTTTGGCTTTAGTTACTGTAATCCGTGTTGAAAAGAGCCATACATTTTTTTCAAAGTCTTGTTAGACATTTGCTCAAAATTTTACCTAAAAGAATCAAAGAAAAGAGGTCAAATTTTGAAAGAATGTCTAAGGTGGCTCTGTGAGGCTTTGTAATAGTCCTTTTCAAGACGGCTTACAGTAAGTAAAGTCAAGAAACCATTTTGGAATATCGAGAAATACACAGTACACAGTACCTATTATCTACTTTATATATCTAATGGCAATGAGAGTACCATTAAAGTTCCTTTCTACTCCAAAAAAAAAATGATACGATACCTACACATTTTAAAGGTCTGCCCGCTGCTCTAAAGGCAATAGTAACAAAAAAAATAACATTCAAATTGTTCAAACTCAAAAGCAGTAAACAACGTCAGTTATTTACGTCATGTCGCGATGGCCAATATATTAACCCATAAAACCATTGTAGATCCCATCCACCCTACCACATTTTAGTCGTCTTCAAAAAAGAAACAAAAATATGCAGTCATATTATACTGGGTGTCTCTTGTCTCATTAAAATATTATAAAAATGGACAACCCTTTAAATTTAAAAATACTTCAAGCTTGCATCACTTCAGCTGTAGAACAACTATGTCAAAACGCAAAACTACATACATAAATGCATTTAATTTTTCGTCGAGGCACAATATTCCGTGCACGCGTGCACACATCTTTGGAACTCTGATAGAGTAGTACATTGTACGATTTAGTATTTCATATTGTTAGTGAAAATAAAAATGAAATGGCAATTCGTCTTTTGAAACATTATTATAAAGAAGCCCGCTTTTACCTGCAATACACATTTAATATAAATTAAATTCATTTCTGGATAATCGGTAATATAATAAAAAATCTCTGGCAAATTGAAACTTACAAACAGAGCAGGCTCCGTGCGTAAATGTAATATTTCGTCTTCCCTCTCTTTGTATTATCAGGCTTATGTCTTAATACCTATAAACCTATACCCCTAATCTTTATAAATATCTTATTCAGTTTTAAATATCTTTTGTTTTTATTTCGTTCTCTTTGTGATTGCGAGAGTCTTAGAATTCGGATTACTGTAGAATTCAAGAATTCCTGTCTCTGCCAACGCTCTTTTTAAATCAAAAACCTTGCTAACTCGCGATAATCAAGGAGTCGCTCCCTTTACGTTCGGAGCGTAGTATCTACACGAAGTTATAAAACGTCATTTTTTTAAACAGCACAAAAAGTCGTTAATCTGCCAGTCTATTCATCCTGATGGTATTTTTCATTTCGATTTACATCAGATACGGTATAGAACTTCGAATTACGGTCACCTCTTGTAAGAGAAGACTTTTGTTTTCCTTACCGCTCCTCGAATGACAAAAGAGGTGAGGTATTGCCCCTACATAAAGTAATTTTGAAGATTCAGTTTAATGTAAATATAAATTCAGCAAAAAACTCATTATACGAACGAAATTTACACGCGTTTTTTCTGAATAATCGATTTTAAAATAATTATCTACGCCCGCTGTTAGATTTCAATTTAGAAATTCTGTAAACTTTGAAATGCATTATTATTCAACCATAATCGCCGCCAAACTAAAATAGACTCTTGAATAGAATAAGAAAACTCGATACCTACGTCTTCAAAGAGGAAACTTCGCCCGTTTCAATCTCTAGAACTATCGCTTCTCTTTTGTCAGGCACAAAGCTTTTATAGCACAAAAAATGATTACAAAAGAAAAGCGTTTAGTGTAATGAAAAAAAATCAGTAGGTAGGTAATTTTAATTGGGCGCGTTATATATAAAAAAGAAGAAATCTGTTTGAAGTATTTTAATCAAAATATTATCGTACATAGCAAGAATAAGTGAAGCCTGTAGGCAGGACCCGCATAGAATAATATTTCAAAAGGTACATTAATTTAAAATTTAATCAAAATACGTACGTTCGCGTATTTTATCATTTTTGGGGAACAGTTTAAACGAACTAATAATAGTCAACAAGGGGTTTGGAAAAGTCTCGCGTGCGCGTTTCTATAAATGATGAGATTATCTATAGTTTGGACCAAAAATTGAGCAAAATGGCTAAAAATCTAGATGAAGAATAGATTAAGGCACTTTAAAATAAAGTTTGCGTACAATTTAAGGAGCAAATTTATTTAAAATTTAAAAAGATTTTTTTTCTATTTCGCTTAGAGAAAGTTTGTAAACGCTATTTTGAAGTTGAAGAATTTCCACACATAAAGTGTTTCCGTGCAATCAATAGTGTCTCCTTAAAATGAGATTTAAAGGCATTTTATTATAATGCTAACATTTTCGAGAGCGCCGACGGACTACGATCACACATTGCTGATTTTCCGTTTCGGAAAATACACAGCGGATTTACCGTAAAAACAAATAACAAATGCATAGGAGCGCACCTGATGGTAAAACGCTTTATTGTGACCGGCTGCATTTACGAAAATGTGTTTCGTTGTTGCAGCATGGCTTACTATATTGGTGAAATAATATTCAAATAACAAAAAAAAATCAATTTTAAAGATTTCAGTTGTAGTCCAGTCGAATTACGAGAAAAATCTGCTTTATCCTGCAAAAGGTCGGGTAGTTCTAAAAAATGAAAATCTCAAGTTTTCGACCTCGCCGCACCTCCGCTAGCTCCGCAGCACTGAAGAAACCACAAAAATTTACGGCTTTAACCAAAAATCGCTGAATATCTCTTCATCAATTGGTTTTATCGAAAAAGTTGTAGTATTCTTTTTTGTAGAGCACTAAAATTACTACAATTTAGACCTAAAACATTTTTCTCTAAACCCGACAGTTAGCGAGAAGCAGCACCGTAAAAACACGTAAATTTTCAAAAGTACCTGAAAAACTACAAAATGTAAACTCTTTTCAGTTCATTATCTCTTAAGATGTTCTTTCAAAACGTTACCGATCTTAGATGCGCAGAAGAAGAAGTGAGAAAGTGGTAAAGAGAAAATTAACAAAATAGGTTATATTTTGAGGTTTTTCAGGAATTTTTGAAAATTTTGTGTGTTAATACGGCTGTTAGCGGAACCAACCTTGCGTTTCATTCTGATACAAAACCCTTTTATATGTAAGTAGTAGGTACCCATAGGTGACTTTTAAGAAGTGGTACCCCGATGGGACCCGCGGCTGGTGTGCGTCGAGATTTTGTTATTCGCTCCTGGAAGTTAGACAAGTGCCTTCCACGCGCACCAGTCGCGGGTACCACTTCTTAAAAGTAACTTATAGATACCTACTACTCACCTGAAAAAAGGTTTTGCATCAGAATGAAATGCAAGGTTGACCCTAATATGTGCCGCTAACGTCCGTATTATGTTTTTACGGCGCTGCTTCTCGCTAACTGGAGAGTTTAGAGAATAATAATAATATAATAATAATGCTTTATTGTCCAACAGAAAACAATTACAATTACAGGACAATCTATGAACTAAATAAGAATATTTTGAAATGAGCTATAATTGCAAATTACAAATTTGACAAATTCGACTCGCGCAGTCTGGCGCAGCAACAAAAAAAACAATAATAATGACAATAAGTAGCTCCTATAACAGCGCTAACAAATCATCCAAAGCACAACAATTGATATCACGTTCACCTGAGATATTATTATAATTTTGGCTCATAATGTACAGCGGCGACTTAAGCAACAAACTCGTACAAGGGGTTGGGTTATAGAATGTTACGTAATTCCTACTCAAACGAGATGGCACCTGGAAATTAAGCATCCCCAGAAGAGACGGGCAATCAATCTTTGAGTGAAGGAGATTATACAAAACAGTAAGGCTAATTACCTTTCTTCCTCTTTCCGGGTACACTCCATCCACCTTGTAACTCAGAAATTTCAGAAATCTTCTCTGGATAGACTCCAGAGCGTCAATCTGATACTCATAGCATGGGTACCAAACCACAATACAGTACTCAAGTTTTGAGCGAATCAGGGAGAAGAATAGAGACCTTAATGCAACTACACTGGCGAAGGACCCACAGTTTCGCACAACAAACCCCAGCATCCTCATAGCAGACCTGCACACCGCCTCGACTTGACAAGAAAAGCTAAGTATACTGTCAAAGATGATTCCCAGATCCCTGACGGTATCACTGCGCTGAAGTGTGTCTGTACCCACAGCATACGGATACACCAATGGCTGCAATCTGCGAGTGTAGAAAACTACCCTGCATTTGAAAGTGTTAAGATAGAGTTTATTGGCACTACACCAGTCACCCAAGCCATTAATCTGCTGCTGCAACCGAAAACAGTCCTCAGGAGCAACAACGGATGAAAAAATTTTGAGATCATCTGCAAACAAAAGCCGCTCACAAGTAAATGTCTCAGGAAGATCATCAATGAACAACAAAAACAACAGCGGCCCCAAGTTAGACCCCTGGGGGACACCAGATGTAGGAGTAAATGGCCTAGATTTATAACCGTTGTATGTTACATATACTGTACGCGTTCAGACAAGTATGAGGCGAAGAACGTCATCAGGGGATGGTTAAACCCGAACCTAGAGAGTTTGTGTATAATGACCGTATGCATAATTCGGTCAAACGCTTTAGAGAAGTCCGTGTATATTACATCGACCTGTCCCCCGCCATCAAGCACCTGAGCCACATATTGTGTGAAGTGAAATAAATTGGTGAACGTAGAACGACGCTGCATAAAACCATGCTGACAATGTGACAAGTACCGCTGCACCGAAGAGTATATTCGACCATACAGTATCGCTTCAAAAACTTTCGAAAAATTGCATAAAATACTAATGGGTCTGTAATTTTCGATATCTGCCGGATCCCCACTCTTATGAACAGGGCAGACACGCGCGACACCCTAGACACCCTAGAGAAAAATGTTATACGTCAAAATTGTTGTAATTTTAGTGCTCTACAAAAAAAAATATGACAACTTTTTCGCTAAAGCCAATTGACGAAGAGATATTCAGCGATTTCTGATAAAAGTCGTAAATTTTCGTGGTTTATTCATTGCTACGGAGCTAGCAGAGGTGCGGCTAGGTCGAAAACTTGGGATTTTAATCAAGGAATATATATTATACTTATACATAACATACCAAAAAATCAGAATTACCCGACCTTTTGCAGGATAAAATGTGCAATTCGACTGTACTATTGTGACTTTCCATGCTTTTGACTAAGTTTTGGTAACATTACCAAAAACTTTAAAAAATGTATCTGTACTGATAAGGCCTATCTAGCCAAAGAAAAAAGATTCGATTATAACTTCACCGTAACTATTCAATTTCCTATCAATCACAACTCAGGTACGGTATGAAAAAATTACAAAGGTACAATTAAATAAGTAGGTACAATTAAAGCAAAGCACACTTACCACTTGTAACGTCACTTTGATAAAAATCACTGTATAATGAATAGGAACGAATAAAGATGCAGGTTTAACAAATAAGCAATAATTTTACTAGATAAAATTGAGCGGTTAATTTTTATCGCGCCGATAGCAATTTATTGAATACAAAGATTGAACTGAACTAAAAATTTTAATGGAAGGGAGCATCATTTACCTAGCCCGTGCGCAAACTGCGAAATAAATAATTTAAACAAATATGACAAATACATATAAACGAAAAATTAAATTTCAAGATGTTGCTTATAGTATACGAAGTTAAATGAAATGTAGGCGTAAACGCGTATTAGGTACAATTTTTATTATTGACAAAAAAATTATTTTGGTACAAAACATTTCCTGAACCGTAATATTTCTGATGAAGTATAATTGTATAATTCAAAGTTGCATTATTAGAAATTGATTGTCAATTAGGTACTCAATTATTACTTTGAAAGTCGACAGAAGTGCAATCAATGGCTTTACTATACTAACTTCTCAATTAATTGTTCGTCAATTTTCATTTGAAGTCGAATTCTAGAAAGAACTATACCGCTTAACCTGGTAAAAAAAGGGCATTGTGTTCTAACCCAATTATCCCCATAACCCGAAATTATCTTGTATAATTCATCTTTGTTTCATGGGCATTGGGTTAATAATTTTACAACTTTTTTCAAATTTTGTTATTTATTCGACGACTTACTAATAGTCAATGTCTATACTCATGTTTTTCTTTTATTATTATCATTACACTACTCAAAAAAGTTATCGCGTATTTTTAAAAATGTATCTAGATAGACGTTTAAATGAAAAACAAATTATAGTTGATTGTCTAATTATTGTTCTAACAAAGTATTTGATGCGTTTACCTTCTATTTTGAATAATTTTTCAGCAATTTATCACTTGTTTCTCAATAAACATTTTTTTACTCTTTCCATAAACGCGAATTCAATCAGTTTTGGTTTGCGAAAGTATTATTTGAAATATGGCAAACCATAAAGAACGCAATGGCAGACATAAGATATTTAAGCGGAAATATTGAATGTTGCACCAAGCTCGATTAGCAGGGTTTCTCGGCGATTCTACGAAACCCATGAACATTCAAGACGTCGTGGACATGGTCGTCGTATAATCACAAGTGCAATAAAAGACCGTTTTCTGGCCTCTTCTGCTCGTCTACATCGAACTGCAACTGCCCGATTTCTAATAAAACGGTAAGAAATCGCATTCATGAAGTTCATTTATACGCCAGACGACCAGCAACAGGGCCCAGTTTGGCTAAAATACGCTAAGCAATGAGACTTGCGTTTGCAAGGGAACATGTAGGGTGGACATACGAGTAGTAGTGGAGCGCTGTTTTGTTTTCGGACGAGTCCTGATTCACTCTTTCATTTAACGATCGACAATAAAGAGTGTGGCGAACGCCAGGGACGCGATTTTCCCAATCCATCAATATCCATCAATTAGATGCTTATGGTGGTGGTGGCATAATGAAGTGGAGTGGAATCAATTCACAAGCAACTACAGAGTTGCATGTGTTCCGTAATGGGACTTTAAATACAGACTGGTATACCCGACACATTTTAGAATCATGTGTAGTAACTTTTGCTCCACTCATCGGAAATGGGTTCGTTCTAATGCTGAATAATGCGCGCCCACACACCGCACGGATAGTTCAGCAGTAAGTTCAAGATGTTGGTATAGAGATAGAGAGATAATGGAATGGCTGGCGAAATCACCTGAAACCTACTAGGTACCTATAATAATATTTTAAACTCCTAAACTTAGAGACTAGATTGTAACGATGTGGATTTTGGGATGGTTCGGAGTAGTTATGAATCCTGAGATTCTGGCTCCGAACTATCAAAATCAGCATCGTTTATACGCTATCTCTGGGGTTATTCAGTAGTCACTGAGTTTCTCCTTGTTTTGTAAATTCAGTAAATATCCCAAACCTTTTGGCTATCTAAATTTTGGCCCCTTTCGTCATTTTTTCCCCTTAATTTTAATTGTCATTTAGATTTAAATAACCGTGTTTTAGATATCGTTCCAAGTGCAAGCGTCGATATGAGATTTACTCGCGACCTTGCACGCTTTCAATTCAATTTTAATTTCACTTTTAGTTAACGTTTAAAATTTTTAATTTGTTTTTTTGAATTTTCTAGTCAGCCCTTGTAATTTTTTGCGTCATTACTCCCTGTTAATTTTTAGTCATTAGTCTTTAATCTTTTGTCATTTATTTAATTATTCTCCGCTCTTAAGTATTGCTCCTTAATTTTAAAATTTATATTCACGTGGTCCCCATTTAAGAGCGCTTCTCGTCCCAATATTAGTTTTCCCAAATTTTGATCTCCTTAAGAATTTTCCCTAGCATCTCTATTTAGATAACTTCGAAATCCCCACTGGTACCGCCATCACGAGGTAAGCTCTGATTGGTGCTCGTGTACGGTGGTGGAGAAGTTATAAATAGAGGTGCAACATTCTAGAGTGGAGTCCGGTCCGAGTCCTAGTTCTGTCTTGTTGAGAGTCCGCGTTTGTCCCGTCCAATATTACATTTTTCAACCCTTCAGTGACACTGACCATCCCGATCAACCCTTGTTCTGTGGTAGTTTTTCGCAGTGGTTTTATTTAAGCCGCTGTGGAATCTAAGCTTCCGCATTATTTTGGGTTGGATCTTTTGTGGTAGTTTTCCGTAGTGGTTTTTTTAAGCCGCTGTGGAATCTAAGCTTCCGCATTAGATCGGTATCAACTTCTTGTGGTAGTTTTCCGCCGTGGTTTTATTTTAAGCCGCAGTGGAATCTAAGCTTCCGCGTTAGTTGATATTATCTCTTCGTCCGTGAGTGGTTGCCGTTTTGCTGTGGTTCTATCTGAGCCGCAGTAGGGCCTAAGCTTCCGCTGTTCCGTGTTTTCCCTTGAAGAAGATAAGAAGATTTTCCATACATTTTTTTAAAGAAGAGTTTCTTTTATAAATTTTTTATTTCTTGTGTTTTTTTGAATAAACATTTTTTTTTTTCCATTCACCGCGACTGTTTATTTTATTTTTTTCCTCGAACCCTGCCCGTCTTCGGCTTTGAGCTAAGTCGCTGGCAGAATAATAGCTCATCGACGAAGTTCGGGGTTACATTTGGCGCCCAACGTGGGGCCCTTTTTTTTTTTGATTAGCCCTGACACCCCCGAATTTAGACTTTTGCCCAAGTTTTCCCCACTTTGCCCAATTTTTATTTAGCCCACGTTTACGCTTACATTTGGCGCCCAACGTGGGGCCTTTTCTTCGGCAACGTGCGATTATTTTTTTATTTGCCTTCCCATTCCCTTACCACCAAAAATTTTGAAAAACTTTTTGCCCACTTTTTCCCAACTTGAATTTTTTTTTTCTCAACCAATCTTGTCCCACATCTCATTTTTAGCCGAAGTATTGGCTTACATTTTTTTCCTCCCTCTTCATAACCCTTACCACCCTGACATTGGACGTTTGTTTTTACCCTATCTTCTTGTCTTCAAATACCCTTCGCACTCGTCACATTTTCCCAAAGTGTTTGTGTCAATCTCCATTGGACTTAATACGTTGTACTTTCATCGCAATGGTCAACTCAACCAATCCAGCCATACTCTCAGCCCAGACAGACGCGATGGAACTAGTATTAGGACTATGCCGTAAGGAAGAGTTGGAAGACTGTCTTCTTCGGTTAGGACTTTCAGTCTCTGGCTCAATAGCTGTTTTGCAAGATCGACTTCGCCTGGAAGTTCAAAACGGGGTGCCAGTCGACACAGTACTGCGTGTGCTAATGCCACCAGCCTCTCGGTCCAGAGGTCCGTCTCCCCAAAGGTCTTTCTCCCCTCAGCCTCCCTTGGTACCCGCCAAAAACTCCCTGGCTTGTCCAACAGTGCCACCAGTACCCTGTTCCAACCCTGTGCTTCAAATAGCCGCTCCAACTAATCCGACTCCGTATCAATCGCCCTTTATTTTGTCTCAAGCTGCCCAAGTCTGTGACTTCATTCGAGAATGGGGCTTACGTTACGATGGTAAAGGCGACTGCACATCTTTTCTCGAAGCCCTCGAGGAAAAGAGTGCTACGTATGGTATTACGGAGACCGACCTTTTTGATGCGGTGTCTGAAGTCCTTGAAGATGACGCGTCTTTGTGGTGGAGGAACCACCGCAGCGCCGTTAATACCTGGCAAACGTTTCGGGAAGCCATCCGTCGGCAATATGCCCCTATTGTCAACCGAACGAGCCTGGGTCTGTGCGGGAAACTTGAAACGCCGCGGCCATTAAGCGAGATGTCCACGGCTGTACCACCACCTTTCCACCCCGCTGAAACCACCGATCATCGAGTTCAGGTCGATATGAAGGTAGGCTCTTCTCGTATTCGAGCCCTTGTAGACACCGGAGCTGCGGAATCTTTTATTCGCTTAGAGCTGGCCCGAAAATTAGCCCAGAAGCTGCATGTGTGTCCCACCTCTCGCGACAAAAAGGTACAACTGGCTGATGGGACAATAACGCCCGTTGGTGAGTCCTACATTTTTACTACGTCGATTGGCGATGTGGTGACTACTCACCGATGGAACACTCTCCCCAATCTACTTGAAGAAGCCGTAATAGGAGCCGACCTATTGCGGGCCAATCAAGCCATCATCTCCATGGATCCGGTTGGACTGTTTTTAAACGGAGTAGCTATCTCCCTTCAACCTGCTAAGCTACCCTCGTCACTTGGAACCTTAGCAACGCCCGTTGAGGTTTCAGCAGACCCTCTTCCTCCCTGCGGGTGCCATAAAATTCTCCCCGACCCAGAAGCCGTTCGACCAAACCTTTCCGGTTCGTTACAGACGATGGATTTAGTAGACCTGCCAATCGTTGCCAAACTGGAAACGTCTGTCCTCCCGCTTACACCATCGCCACACATCGACGCCTCCTTAGAGAAGGTCATCCTTCAGTTATCCGAGACGTCGATTTCTGAAAATTCGCCTTTAGCTACAGTCCCTGCATCATCATCCCTGACACCCAAGAGGATCCCCAGTCTAATGGAATTGAGGATTCCAAGGCCTCTTACGTTACCGCCCTTGACCTCAAAGAAAATACCGGCTCTGATGGAGTTAAAAATCCCGATGCCTCTTGGGTTGCTCCAACGTCAGAATAATTCCAATCCCGTGAAGTCGAACGCTGGACGACGTTCCGCTCCCGCTTATAAGCCCAGTCCTCTAGAGAAGAGACTGGATCCATGTCCGCCGGTCCCGGTCTTATCTCAGTCTCCCAATGACAAAATACTCGCGACAATTTCTAGTTGCAGTTCCACCAACAAGAGAAGAAGGTCCAACCGATACACGAAGCCGTCGTATTTACGGAAAAAGGCCGAGTGGGTAGAAAGGAGACTGAAGCCACCTAAGACGGGTAATATTTAACCTCACTTCCCCCTATCTTTTCCATACACCCCGGAGAGTAAGGCTGTGTAACGATGTGGATTTTGGGATGGTTCGGAGTAGTTATGAATCCTGAGATTCTGGCTCCGAACTATCAAAATCAGCATCGTTTATACGCTATCTCTGGGGTTATTCAGTAGTCACTGAGTTTCTCCTTGTTTTGTAAATTCAGTAAATATCCCAAACCTTTTGGCTATCTAAATTTTGGCCCCTTTCGTCATTTTTTCCCCTTAATTTTAATTGTCATTTAGATTTAAATAACCGTGTTTTAGATATCGTTCCAAGTGCAAGCGTCGATATGAGATTTACTCGCGACCTTGCACGCTTTCAATTCAATTTTAATTTCACTTTTAGTTAACGTTTAAAATTTTTAATTTGTTTTTTTGAATTTTCTAGTCAGCCCTTGTAATTTTTTGCGTCATTACTCCCTGTTAATTTTTAGTCATTAGTCTTTAATCTTTTGTCATTTATTTAATTATTCTCCGCTCTTAAGTATTGCTCCTTAATTTTAAAATTTATATTCACGTGGTCCCCATTTAAGAGCGCTTCTCGTCCCAATATTAGTTTTCCCAAATTTTGATCTCCTTAAGAATTTTCCCTAGCATCTCTATTTAGATAACTTCGAAATCCCCACTGGTACCGCCATCACGAGGTAAGCTCTGATTGGTGCTCGTGTACGGTGGTGGAGAAGTTATAAATAGAGGTGCAACATTCTAGAGTGGAGTCCGGTCCGAGTCCTAGTTCTGTCTTGTTGAGAGTCCGCGTTTGTCCCGTCCAACCTTGTCTAAATTTTTTAACCCTTCAGTGACACTGACCATCCCGATCAACCCTTGTTCTGCGGTAGTTTTTCGCAGTGGTTTTATTTAAGCCGCTGTGGAATCTAAGCTTCCGCATTATTTTGGGTTGGATCTTTTGTGGTAGTTTTTCGTAGTGGTTTTTTAAGCCGCTGTGGAATCTAAGCTTCCGCATTAGATCGGTATCAACTTCTTGTGGTAGTTTTCCGCCGTGGTTTTATTTTAAGCCGCAGTGGAATCTAAGCTTCCGCGTTAGTTGATATTATCTCTTCGTCCGTGAGTGGTTGCCGTTTTGCTGTGGTTCTATCTGAGCCGCAGTAGGGCCTAAGCTTCCGCTGTTCCGTGTTTTCCCTTGAATAAGATAAGAAGATTTTCCATACATTTTTTTTAAAGAAGAGTTTCTTTTATAAATTTTTTATTTCTTGGTTTGTTTTGAATAAACATTTTTTTTTTTCCATTCACCGCGACTGTTTATTTTATTTTATTTTTTTCCTCGAACCCTGCCCGTCTTCGGCTTTGAGCTAAGTCGCTGGCAGAATAGCTCATCGACGAAGTTCGGGGTTACAAGATGACTTATTTTGAGACTTTTCGTGCGTAGTTTTCGAGTTATAATCAATAAACAAAAAAACAGGTTTTTTTATATTTTTGTAAAATTTTAACGCACTCTAGCGCATAAGCCATTCGTCTGAGGAAAAAACATTTCGGAAATAGGATTATAGGAAATTGGATTTAGTTTACTTTTACACAGACGCACTTTTCTCAAAAAGTAGGTAGTTTTGAAGATATAGGCGAAAAACTGAAAAGAAAGCAAAAACCTTCCTTTCTCGAGCCAACCCCAAGTTAATGCAAACACTTTTAAAAGGCAGACTGTCGCACTGTCGGCTTTATTACTCATTTGCAATGTTCTTTCAGCCTGCATCGCTAGAAATCAAAAACTTTGTATTTCGGCATTCTGCCTCCCGAACACGCTATGACCGATATACTCTAAGCTTCAACGCGCTCACCACCTCAACTGTTTGTTTGACGAAAAAAATTTAAAGGGGCTTAATTTGTAGGAAATTGAATGGACCTTATTTTTGCATAGAAACACTGTTTTCCAAAAGTGCATAGTTTTTGAGTTATAAACGCTAAAAAACGTTTGAGTTGATTTTGGAAGTTTTTTATAATTTTAATGCGCGCTAGCGCCTAAAGCGTTCATCCGAGAAATAAAACTTAAGAAATATCATTTGTAGAAAATTTAATGTACTTTATTTTATATACAAAAATATTTCTCACAAGTGAAGAGTTTTGAGTTATAAGCGAAAACCCCCAAAAAGAGCCAAAGCTTCTCGAGCCTCCCCAAGTTAATGCTGCCACTTTTAATTTAAGCAAGCTTTATATGAAACAAACTAAAGTCTTTGTCTTTAAATTAATTTTCTTTTTCGTTACGTTAGTGTTTGTCTGGCAGTAAAATTTCTTTGAGTCCGTCGGCGCGTTCAAAAATGCAAGCGTAAGATGTACGCACTTTGCATTACTTATTTATAGTCCAAAAACGGCTTCAGTTAGAATAGGAAGTAAATATTTATTTTAGATAGCGTTTTGGATGCAGCTTCGCCGTGGTGAGTTTGCATTTTGCGAAAATACATTTTTACGCTATTTGGCCTATTGAAAATAATTCTGCCCCCTAATATGGAATAGGGAATGTAGACTGTTTGAAAGAGAAGTCTACTTAGTTACGGAAAAAACAAAAAACGTGATGTTAGTTTTGAATTATTAAACGAAAATTGCCATTTAACGAAGCATAGCAGACCTATAATATAGAGGCGCTAAAGCGGAACACTTTTTCCATACAATTTGATTAAAACATTTTTCAATTTAACTAAGAAGTAACACGAAAGTGAAAAAACGTAAAATTTGGGTTCTTTGTAGATAGCGGCATCAAATGATGTTATTAGATTTTGTGTGTAGGTACACTTTTGATAGAAGGCAAAACCGCTTAATAAAAATGTTGCGTTAATCAATGACGTTCCAATTTATTTGAAGTCAAATCACACACATCAAATTAACCTGACTAATAAATTTACACCAAAAAGGAGAATTAGAAGAATTTGTACTCGACAAAGAACTGATAATTCAATAAAGATGGGGTCGTAAAACGCACTCTCTCTCATATATTATTCTACACTATTCGTGGAGTAATCAAGAAGATACGCACAAAAAGTTATCGACGTGATGAGTTCCTTCTTCTTTGTATCTATACAAGTACACCATGCATTTAAGTTAATGGCAGGAACGAAACAGAAATAAAAGTGGGGAATGCAAGTAAATGAGTTGAAAGACACAAAAGAATACAAAAAAAATATGTCGGAAATAAAAACAATTAGAGTATAAAAGGAATAAACTTTAATTCGCGTAAAAATGATAAAAAACGTAAAAAGGGAATTGCGAAAAATTTTCTAAAGCGAGCTAAAATCAGGGGATGCTAAAGTATAAAAAACTAAGAGGTGGGTATTTCAAGAAAACATTCGTTTTAAAATGATGTGTGCATGTGCGGGTCAGCAATTTTAACACAAGAAGTGGGCGCTGAAAGGAAAAACAAATCTCCTTAAGGTTTCGTACGAACGTACTGGATAATTAATTGAAATATTTTATATAATTCATTTCGCATACAACAATAATTAATAATCTTTTGAAATTTATACATATTTGTTTGAATGTGCCAAAGCACGGCTTTAATACCTTTTATATAAAATTTAGATCAGTGCCACTCACATTGCTTTGATTGATTAAAAGCTTTGGTAGCCGACAAATACCTAAATAAATGTAAATGCCGCAAACCTTTACAACCCATTGCTAATTTATCTTCAAATGACATTTTTGGTCCAATGTTTCTATCGTATCTGACATTATATGAAAATTAATTAATATTTGTTATTTCTTTTGCTTACCGATGAAGTCCGGTAAGCTTTGTAAGTAAGTAGGTACGTGGTTCTGAAATTTTAAACATTCTACGACATCCTACCTTGCATCAAATGGGGTAGTGTTTTTGCTATTTATTGTTATGATGGAGGCCTAATAATAAATCCAAATTCTTCTACCTCCAGAACTTTGTCAACAATCCTAGAAACCGCAAATAATTTTATCTTTTTTAATTTAATTTTAATTTTTCACTTTTGTATGTACGCGTATCTCGGACATCAATAAATCTACAAAGAGCGTTTTGGTCTTAAATTGTAGAAAATTTAGTCTCCTTTTAGAAAGTGTAAAACGGCCTTTGTCGAAAAATTGGTTCTTAACGGTCAAAATTGGGAAAAATTGAAAACAGCAGAAAATAGCCTAATCAAAGAGTTTTGAAAACACCCTGTATTTTTTAAACTTTTTGTAAGATTGTAAAATTATCTAATGATACCAAACATTTTATATTTATAATTTAACCGAAACTAGGATTGGCTTTCCAATTATTTTAAATAAAACATCCCGTATATTTTTACATTTTTGAAGGAAAGTTTATGAATATAGTTGGATACCATTTTCCAGAATATTTATTACTATTATTACGAGAGCTTGTAGCTTGTAGAATTAGCTTTAATGAACACAAAAAAGTCCTGTTATAGTTTGTTGTGGTCGCATTAGAGTTTGATGTCTAACGTTTCGAAAAATAAACAACATCAGTCTATAACATCATTAAGTGTATTCTAGGGAAAGCATGTACATATTTTCTCTGGATAACTAATTTTACTACCTTTATGCGTATAGAATTCTAAAGCATTAGTCTTACCTCTTCGCTTTTATCTTCTTTGTCAGCAAACACATCTAAAAAATAAAAGAAAAGCATTTGTATAAGAAGCGTTGTAGCTGTAAGTGACGAAATTGAAAATAATAAAAAGAAAATTCTGTCAAACTTCGTTTCGAGACAATTTCGATTGTAATTAGTCGTCACTTAAAATTCTAAATTAAATAGGACATTGTCAATTTGAATGTGGAAATTATGCGAAAGGTGGAAAACAATAAAGGTAGAAATGAAAATATCAAATTTCGATGAGTTTGACGAAACTAAAGTAGTCGATAAAAGCAATATCGGATTTCTGTTTAATGTTTAATACGAAATTTAAATGTAATTTTAATGGTTTTTGTAGAAAGTATAAAATTTCACTTTTATTGAATACACAGCGGGGTTATTGATTAATAGTAAAGACACATTCATTGGAAGTTATGTTTAGTCAATATTAACAGCAATAAAAGTTAACCGCTTAC
Source organism: Malthinus flaveolus (assembly GCA_950108345.1). Classification (NCBI taxonomy): domain Eukaryota; kingdom Metazoa; phylum Arthropoda; class Insecta; order Coleoptera; family Cantharidae; genus Malthinus; species Malthinus flaveolus. The sequence goes on from OX467285.1 coordinate 68,623,948, forward strand.
CCTGTTTAATGAAGTTCACCAACAATAAAAAACACAAAACCGCAAATTTACTGTAATTCATATTTTTTTAAATTTGCATTAAAAAAATATAAACGCTTTAAAAATAATTGAAAAAGTTACATTTTACACGTTTAAAATATTAAGACACGACCTAAATTTCGCTTTCACATGTATATTTCAGTATTCGAGCTTTGAGACAATCGCTCACGAGCTGAAAAAGGACTATTTCACCCCTCACATCCTGTTCCTGAAGCCCCCATAACACCTCACTGAAAAATGCCGAGCTTGCGCTATACGATTGTGAATAATAATGAACAACTTTTAATTTCTGCACTTGATGTTATTTACTACCGATAACGATAAAAATACAAATCGAAACACATTTCCTAATCGAAATTAAATTTAAATTACATTGTTATTTTAATAAGTTAGCTATAATAGTGATACGATAATAATAATACTAACTATTGATGAGCGGGTATAATTAAATTTCAATTGTTTGCTCCATTAAACGCTAAAGTAAAAAAACTGTTCTATTTTTATTTTTATTTTAAAATTTCGCAAATATGAGCTTTCACTCATTATTACTACTCTAAAAAACGTGTTCTTTATATTTTTCACTTTATCTTTACTTCGTCGTTCCACAATTTATAATTTCCTTTCTATCTTAGAAAGTTATAAAAATGGATAAAACATTTTTATAGGTAAAAAGAACTCAGTTTTTAAACAAAATTATATTTGAAATGTTTATTTTTACATTCACCCGCTAATTTAATTCTGCTAATCTGCAAGTCTGCAATGGTGATGAACTGATAATATTATAATAGGTAGATATTTATAGTGAAGTTCACGATATTCCGAAACGACTTCTTGACTTTACCTACGGTGGGGCGAGTTTAGAAAGGCTTTAAATTAACCTTACATAGCCACCTTATACATCGGCGTTCAGTAAAATCATAGAGTCTAAATCGAGCATTCTCTTTCTCAATATTGTTAATTTCTAAAGGTAATATTTAAAAATGAACAATTTAAGCTTACAGATTATACGCCTAACATATAGGCAACCCACTGATCCACAAAGTTTTTCATTAAAAATTTTTGAAATTAGTTATTTTACTAAAACATGAATTAAATTATAAAAATGTAAACTCGTTTTATAAACTTTATTCGGAAAACACATTTGTGGAAAAGTTTAGAAAATGTGAAAAATAAAAGGTCTTTTTTGTCGGTAGTAGTTCATTTGCTTTCGCTATATGGCAGTAGCTAAACTGCACTGATAACGTGTGTGAATATAATAAAATTCGAATCAAATAAATACCCTACAAAAATCTATTCGCGTTTCGTTTTTACACCCGTCAACTCGTGTTTGTGTGCTTAAAATTTGACGGTTAGAACACATGTTTTAACCGTTACCACGTTATTTTGTATTTTCGTATTAATTCTTTAATTGTTGATCAATTCCTTGTTAATTTTAATTGTAATAATTAGTGCGTAGTAAATTAAATTTAGGTAATTTAACGGTTTTTAGTTCCAAATAATGTTTGCATATTAAATTTTTTTATCCACAGTCATGTCGAGACGAACACCGATTAAAGATCTTAAATCTGAAGAGAATGTTCCATCTTCTCCTCGTAGATCAACTCGTATTGCCGCGGTAGTTACAAGAAGAGTTTCCGAATCGGAAGAAAGAATAATTCCTTCTCCGGCCAGACTAACACGGTCTAAACGTTTGTCTTTATCACAAGAAAGTAATCTTACCGATAAAGAAAGTTTATCGACTACCGGCAGCCAGATTATTGAACGTTCAACAACTGGACCGGCGCGGAGAACTAGAAGTAGAGGTATGGATCTATTTTATAATTGTGGTTAAAATGAGAAGCGACAATTACTTAATTAATGAGCCAATAGTGTATAAGTATCTTTTAGCACATATTTTGTTGAAGTCAAATGTTTGTTTGCAGGTTCTTTGTCTAGTGTTGGCGATGACGAACCTAATAATGTAGCATCTCCCATTATTTCAAGAATTACAACTCGTCGTCATTCGTCTGGTCATTCTAATAGTAAATCACCTACATCTGAGGCTAAGAAAGATGCAGAAATAACTTCAAAACCTACACCTAAACGTCGTGGTCGTAAGCCTTCGGTTACTGATGGGGTTGTTCCATTAGAAGCAATTGTGGAGGTAGAAAAACTTGCACCATTACAAGCAATTGAAGAAGGGGAATCTAAAACCAATGAAGTAATAGGTAATTTTACTACACTTGTAGAAAATGACGATACAATAAATGAAACTGTTCCAACAGTAACTTCGTCCCAAACTAGTAACGAAGAGACCATTTGTGAGAATGAAACAAAATCTGTATTAGAAGTTCTGAATGCATCGCATGAAAAAAAGGTCAACGATAGTGGTGCTAAAAATAAAAATTTAAATTTGTCTGATAAAGAAAATGAAAACACTAATTTGCTTAATAAATCGGTATCTAAGCAAAGTGAATTCAATCGTGATGCCTTAACGGAAGTTGATGATGATAATATGAAAATGTCCGACGACCTAAATAGTTCGATTGCTACGAATAAAAGTAGTAAATTTAAGAATAGTGATAGCGAAGAATCACTTACGCTGGAACTTAGTGGAGCAGAAGAAGAAAACGTTAAATCTAGTTCTAGCATGAGCAGTAAAACTTTGAATGTAAGTAATTCGTCGGACAAAGAAAATCAGCAACAAACGGGACTCGCTAAAGCACCTAAAGAGCGCATGGGGGTTGAAAAACTTAGGAAATCTACCGAAAGTAACTTAGAAAGTTCTAAACAAAAGGATCTTGTAAATGAAACTTCCTTTTACAAAGATCTAGACGATTATCCACCAGACACAGACTCTGATGATGAAGTAAAACGTTTTACTGGGCCCGATAATAATAAATTAAATGTATACAGAACTATAGGAGATAAATCTGTATCTTCATTTGATGATAATGATTGGGACAACACTTCTGAACCATTGAGTTCACAATCCTCTTTGCCCAGAGAAGCCATGTCTCCAATTATTCGAGCCGTTAAAAAAACAATTGTAAATAGTCCAAAAGCTCAAAGCAGCACACCTAGTAAACCCGATGTTAACAGTATCGATCTTAATATCGAAATGACTAATGACTGTTCAAATAAAAGAAACAGTTTTTCATCTAAAAATCTATCAAAAAGTAGCGTTTCGGTTGAAGATAATGATGAAGAAATTAGTTCTGGTAGCAAATCTAATTCTGTAATTGAAACTACGATACTTAACAATAGCTCAAATAAAGAAAGACGTTCGTCTTCTACAAGTTTATCTAAAAATAGCTTCTCTATTCAAGATAATAAAGAGGCTTGTAACGTTAGAAAATCCAGTTCTCTAACGAGTGAAAATACATCATTAAACAGCAGTCGAAGGAAACGTTCATTGTCTAAAAATCGTTCGGGAAATAACATCTCTCTTCGAGATCCCGATGAAGATTCAAAAGTTATGGAATCGAATTCATCAACAATGGAAACTACAACGCTTGACGATAACTCTGCCAAAAGGAAGCGTTCAACATCTAAAAACCTATCGAGAAATAGCTTTTCTATTCAAGATGATGAAGAAGTTTGTGAAGCCAATAAATCAAATTCTCTACTAGCTGAAAATACAACACTAAACAGCAGTCAAAGGAAGCGGTTGTCTCTTCAAGACGGTGATAAAGATTCTGAAGTTAATCAATCTAGATCGTCAACAACTGAAACTGCAATGCTTAACGATAGTTCAACTAAAAGAAAGCGTTCAACTTCTAATAACACATCGAGAAATAGCTTTTCCATTCAGGATAGTAGTGAAAAAGATTCTGAAGTTAATACGTCTAAATCTTCGCTGAAAACTAGCCCGAATAAGAAAAGATACTCTACAGAAAAAAATAGCTCGCCTTCTCAAACTGAAGAAATGAACAAATCTATGACTAATTCTGATCTCAACAATCAAACTGATGTAAGTGAAAGTGATTCATCATCTCCCGAATTTATCGATGATCAAGCTATGGAAGTTGAAAACGAGGATACACCATCAGAAGATAGTAATTACATTCCAGAAAAAGGTGAATCAATAGGTAGTTTGGATTCGGATATAGAAAGTGACGATTCCTATGAAAGAGATTCGTTTATTGTTGATAGTAATGAAGAAATTATTGAATTATTATCTGGCGATGAATATGATTTAGGTCAAAAAAAGCAGAAAAGGAAAACCAAACTGAAAGGTAGTAGAATTGTTACATTACAAGATAGTGACAATGAAGAAAAACAAGTCGTAAACCAAAATGGTGTTAAAGAGAAATGTGATAATGATTCTGATTTAGAAAACATGTCAACTCAACCTTATTGTGGGCTTAGTTCACCATCGATAACATCAGTAAGAGAGTCTTTGTCTGAAGTAGATAAAATTGAAATTAGAGATGAAGATTCAAGCGAAGTAGTTGTTAACAAACAAGATAATTTGGATAGTTTGGAAGTGTTGAAAAATTCCTCAGAGCAATTTCATAAATCTCCGATTGCTTTAATTGATAAATCGTCTACACCAAATAAGCAAAGCGAGTCGGCTACAAACACTCCAAATAATAGTTTTCTAAAAGATGATTCGGTTCAAACTGATCATTGTCGTCAATCCTCTATTACTATTCAAGAGAATATTAATCTACAAGATCTAGCCCAAGGTAATATTAGTGAACGCATTTCTAAAGTTGTAGATGTATTTTGTGCTAATGTTACACAAGATGGCGAAGATCCAACCGGTAATATTTCTTTAAATATTTCTCTCGAGTTTCGAGAGTCGTCCACTGTTGAAAAATTAGTAGATCAAAATTCAAGTGTTGGAAGGCTTAATACTGGCATCGAAAGCAAGAGAAAAAGACTAAGTGACCAATTCCGTACAACAAAAACTCATCTTGATGATGAAATTCCAGTTTTATCTATAAACAAAAGGTCATTGACTGTTCAAGAGTCGGTGAATAAAAATGCGAGTGTTGAAAGACTTAGTACTGACATGGAAAGTAAGGGTAAAAGATTGAGCAATCAATTACTTGCAAAAGAAACTCATCTTGATGATGAAATTCCAGTTCTGTCGAAAAAGAAAGAATCATTCGATGTTCAAGAATCGGTGAATAAAAATGTGAGTGTTGGAAGACTTAGTACTGGCATGGAAAGTAAGGGTAAGAGACAGAGCAATCAATTACTTGCAAAAGAAACTCATCTTGATGATGAAATTCCAGTTCTGTCGAAAAAGAAAGAATCATTCGATGTTCAAGAATCGGTGAATAAAAATGTGAGTGTTGGAAGACTTAGTACTGGCATGGAAAGTAAGGGTAAGAGACAGAGCACCCAATTACTTGCAAAAGAAACTCATATTGATGATGAAATTCCAGTTCTGTCGAAAAAGAAAGAATCATTCGATGTTCAAGAATCGGTGAATAAAAATGTGAGTGTTGGAAGACTTAGTACTGGCATGGAAAGTAAGGGTAAAACACAGAGCAATCAATTACTTGCAAAAGAAACTCATCTTGATGATGAAATTCCAGTTCTGTCAAAAAAGAAAGAGTCATTCGATGTTCAAGAATCGGTGAGTAAAAATGTGAGCGATGGAAGACTTAGTACTGATAATCACCACAAAAAGAAAAGGCGAAGCATGCAGTTAAATGAAATAACTTCTCAGTTTGAAGATGAAGCTCTGGTTTTGTGTGAAACGAGCGAAAAATTAAACTCCAGTGGTAAAATTGTCGATACAGCTAAACTTGAAAATAAATTACTTTTGAATGATGAAATTGTTAAAGTAGGTAAATCAGGAAAAAAAAGAAAGTGTCCTTCTAATGAAAAGAGTAAGTTTGAGAATAAACTTGAGACAAGTCACAATGAAACGGATGAAGTATGTGCTCAATTGTCTAAGGCTAAGAAAAAGGATCGAAACATTGAGCCGTGTACTGAAGAAAAGGTGTCTGGTAAAGGTGTGTTTTCAGCTACTGAAAATCAAAAACAGCTTTTCACGATTGAAACTTCCAAACCAAAAAAGAAAAATAAGGTTAAATCGGGCAAAGTTGTTATTCCTAGATGTGTCCCTACCAAAAAGTCGACAGAAGGAGATGAATTAGAAGTAAACCGTTTTCCTAGTTCGATTTTAAACACGTTAGGTAGTTCTGAATCGTTAAAGCGACAACTACCACATAAATCGTCCGATACCAAAAAGTGGAGGAAAAAACCTAAAGTGATACCTAGTGCATCTACTGAACAAAAAAAATGGAAATGTGATACTATTGAAATGTCTTTACAACCCTCTTCAAGCATCTTTACTCCAGAAAAGCCTAAAATGATTATTAACAAAAAAGATTTTAAAAATAAAATGTTGTTCCACGAATCTAAGCGCATGACTGCAGATATGTTGATAAGGCAAAAAAAGAAGAGTGATCAAAATTGAAATCTTGCAGAAGCAATTTCAATTCTTACATAGTTAGAACCCACTTGACTTTCTTTGTTTTTAGATTTACTATTAAAGTAATTTAGTTTTATAAATGTTGTTACGCTTTGCTGGTGTTATACGTCAAGCTAGCGTTAGATTCTGAAGCTTTTTACATTTACTTCAATCGTTTTTGTCCAAATTAATATCGTTTTTGTTTTCAATTGGTTTTGATTAATTATTATTATTAAGTTTGTATCAATAAAGTGAGTTAAGAAAATACTGTTTTTATTTATAGGTATAGAAAGCTGCACGATTTATTTTGCATACCCCTGCACCTGTTAGTCCGAGTAATTTTAAGGGGTTATCTTACATCAAATATATAAGTGAGGTAAATGATAAATCCAAGTTTCTCGATCTTTGCTAAACAACGTTCTGCCTTTTTTTCATGTTTAGTCAATTTTGACCTTTAAAAACCAATTTAACCGCCCGTGCTTTTTTCAAGTAGACTAATTTGAGATCCGAATATTCTCATAGTTGATGAATCCTGTTTAAACTACAATTATTAGAGTAGAATTGTTTTTTGCAATTCACATTAGATAATGCTGATTATCGTGCATCGTAGTTATGGTTTTTTGGTATGTTGTATTAATACGATGAAAGGCCTAATTATAAATCCAAGTTTTAGACCTCCGGATCATTGTCAAAAATCCAAAACTAAATCGTGTATATTCATTCTTGGATTTTTGACAAAGATCCGGAGTTCGAAAATTTAGATTTATCATTAGGCCTCCGTTGTACACAATATAGCAAAACATCTTGATCATGCAAGCTGCAAGGTAGGATGTTTAAAATTACTGAATTAATACGCAAATGGAAAATATAGGATATCTTTTGAATTTTGCCGCTATACCTATATCAAGAATGCCAACCTAAATCAAGACAACCGGACAACCCTACAAAATTTGACAGTTAACGTAGATGACTTTGTGATTTTGGTCATTTTTAGTACACAAAAGATATATTAATTACACAGCGTATTTCAATTTATTAAAAATGGTAAGATATATGCTTTAAGTTAAAATAAAATAAGTATTTGCCGGTAATATATAATACAAATTCTCGCTACTTCGTAAATCATGAAATGTAATGTTAAAATTTTTATGTAGGGACAAAATCAGTCTGGTCCAGGGGGTGGCGAAAAGAAAGATGATAAAGATAAGAAGAAGAAATATGAGCCGCCAATTCCAACTAGAGTAGGCAAAAAGAAGCGTAAATCTAAAGGACCCGATACTGCTTTAAAATTGCCTGCCGTTACTCCACACACTAGATGCAGACTTAAGTTGTTGAAACTTGAGAGAATTAAGGATTATCTTTTGATGGAAGAAGAATTTATCAGAAATCAAGAACATCTTAAACCACAAGAAGAAAAAAATGAAGAAGAGAGGTCTAAGGTTGATGATCTCAGAGGTACTCCGATGTCAGTAGGAACTCTAGAAGAAATTATAGATGACAATCATGCAATTGTATCAACTTCAGTTGGAAGCGAGCATTATGTTAGCATTTTGTCATTTGTGGACAAAGATCAATTAGAGCCAGGCTGCTCCGTACTTTTAAATCACAAGGTTCATGCTGTCGTTGGTGTCCTAGGAGATGATACCGACCCTATGGTTACTGTGATGAAGTTAGAAAAAGCTCCACAAGAAACATATGCCGATATAGGCGGTTTAGATTCGCAAATTCAGGAAATTAAAGAATCTGTTGAATTGCCTTTAACTCATCCAGAGTATTATGAAGAAATGGGTACAGCTAAACTGCATTTTAAGTTCTGTTCTATTTTAATATAAACATATTTTAGGTATTAAACCACCAAAGGGTGTTATTTTGTATGGGGCTCCAGGAACTGGTAAAACTTTGCTTGCAAAAGCTGTAGCTAATCAAACATCGGCTACATTTTTAAGAGTTGTTGGTTCTGAACTAATTCAAAAATATTTGGTACCTAATGTGTTTGAAATGGATAATTTTGTTTTTAATGACTGAAATTTTTTGTAGGGAGATGGTCCAAAATTAGTTCGTGAGTTGTTCCGTGTTGCAGAAGAGCATGCACCTTCAATTGTTTTCATCGATGAAATTGATGCAGTAGGAACAAAAAGATACGACTCAAATTCAGGTGGTGAACGGGAAATTCAACGAACCATGTTGGAATTGTTGAATCAGTTGGATGGCTTTGATTCAAGGGGAGATGTTAAAGTAATTATGGCTACAAATCGTATCGAGACTTTGGATCCCGCATTAATCAGACCAGGGCGTATTGATCGCAAGATTGAATTTCCATTGCCCGATGAAAAGACTAAAAAGAGGATTTTCACAATACATACTTCTCGAATGACTTTGGCCGAGGATGTTAATTTACAGGAATTAATTATGGCTAAGGATGATTTGTCTGGAGCCGATATTAAGGTAGAGAGCTTGTTTTGTAATTAATTTTTGTAAATTTTGTAATTTGTGAATTTTAGGCAATTTGTACTGAAGCAGGTCTTATGGCATTAAGAGAAAGACGTATGAAAGTTACAAATGAAGACTTTAAAAAATCTAAGGAGAGTGTATTGTACCGTAAAAAGGAAGGTACCCCAGAAGGATTGTATCTGTAAATTTAATTATGTCAGTACGGAAAGTTTTTTATTGAATAATTATTATTTATGTAACACTTTTTTTTTAAATTTTATTAGTGAATATAAAATTTAAAACTGGAATCCTAATATACGACTATTATTTTACCTGGCTGATTATTGACTATAGAACAGCGCAATCGAGCGCAATATCTATAGCTTTTAAAAGTTGGTTTTGCACGCACATTTATTTATTTAAAATATTTGTGAGTGGTTCACATTTCACACTTAGTCATATTGGTATACTGGTCATACCGCACGTTAATTTTTTTGGTTAGGTTTTATGTTTATTTTAGTTTTAACGTGATTTGAAACAAGATTAATTAGCATACGCCTGGTTTAATCCTCGGTAATTTATTAGCTAAATATGTCTATGTCTACAACAGCTTTATCGAGTTCAAATGGTCCATTATCTGAATCTACTATTCACATTAAGAAAGTTGTAAAATTGAATGAAGTTGAAGATGTAAGCGACTCAGTTATTAAAGCAATCGATTATCTTATAAGCACAAGTGGAAAAGGATCTGAACAAGTTTTACTAAATATTTCTATAAGTATCATAAATGTTTCAAATGATTCAAACAAGTCACATTCAGATTCCTCTAATAATGTTAAAGTAACCCAAGAAACTGCATCGGTTGAAAAAGTTAGAAGTCGAGTAAGTACAGAGGCACATACAAGTAAAGAAGAGTTTAGTAGTAATAAAGTAAAAACGAAATCAATTGTTCCAATATCGCCTTTGAGGCCAGTATTTGAAGAAAAAAAGAAAAAAGTGAAAGACAGCGTAGAAACTGAAACACATCGGTTAAAACACAAATCAAATGAACCCGTAGGAAATGAAAAATCTGTAGTTCAAGAATTGCCCACGAGCAATTATATAATCCAACGCAAAGGAAGTAATTTTGTAAATATAAATGTTGTTAATGCTTTAGAACAAGCACTTTTTAAACGTATAAAACAAAGAAAAGAAGCTTTGGTTTGGGTACCTGAGAAATTAAAGGAATTACAGGTGCCACCTAAAACGTACGTTACGTTTAAACAAATACGTAGAAACAGGAACTCTAATCGTAGTGAAAGGCTTGAAAAGAAACAAGCAAAAGAATTAGCAATTGATGCTACAAGGAAGCATTCACGCCGGAATCGACAACTGAAGAAACGTAAAAGCACGTAAGTTTTAGTTTGCAATAAAAAACGTGAGTTATAAGTTATTAAAGGTTAATTTTACTTTTATTATTGCAGGAAAAGTGAAAGCAATTATAAATCAAAAAAATTCAAGAGTGATCCATACAAATAAAATAATAGTTTGTAATTTATTATAAGAATATTAATATAATTTAAATGTACAAATACATAAATAAGAATCCATTAGTTTTAATGTAAAAAGTGAGTTACGTATTGTTTAAATTATGTTGCAAGGTAATTGATATATCGTTACAATATTTACTGTGTAAATTTGCTAATAAGGTGTTTGAATGCTTTGTCTGCTTTTCTATAATTTCTATAGTTGTTGACTTCAATAAGCTTTTATCTTCACATATTTGACACCAAGCTTTCCTTACATCTTTTAATGTAGGATCAAGTTGAAGAGAAAGTGATCTAAAACAATATATTTTAACAATTCGAGATTGATTTGATTTTTTAAGTTAAAAACTCGCTCCGAAGATGATACAGTGTATCGAAACAGCTGTCAGCAACCAAACTGACAAAATTAGTGCAAATGGCTATTCTAATTTAGTTCATACAAAAATAATAAACGTTGTTGAGGCTCAATGCATTTTGATAATCAATTGAAAAATGGCACCTCCAATACTAAACCAAAATTTAAAGAAACCTTTTTATCTGGAAGGTTGATCAATTTTAAAAATCTTTTGCATAAGTATGATCTATGAAAGAAGTGTGCATTACAATCCATATGCATTCAAATGTTTAAATGTTTGCACCGATCCGAATAATATAGTAATATTTTACGAGCTAAATGGCAAGAACTAGGCTGTGTCCAACCAAAACAAATTTGATGAAGAAAAGAATCATAAATAAAGCTTCAACACTTGATTCGGTTTACAAAGGTTACGGCATAGGGCGAAGCTTCGTATGGATAACTAATTGTGCTTTTCTTGCATAGTTTACCTTATAGAGCCTTTATACTTTCCTAATGCCATTCCATTTTTAAATCCTTCAAAGTAACCATCGTCGAAACTCCTTTGGAAAACTTCATTTCTGCCAGCAATAGCACCATCACGGAAACCTGTCTTAAAATTAATTATTTCATAAATGATTTCAATGTACCTACTAATTGTGCTTCTAATAAAATTTATATTTACCTACCTTTTTAGCAGTTGCAGCAAGTTTGTTCCAAGTTTGCAACACCTCGTTCCCATCAAAATCTACATGTTTACTCATTGTTAATAAAAATTTAAAACTTTAAGGTTGATTTAAAAATACGATTTTGTAGGTTAGATTAGATATATTCACGGGATATATTGGGATGTTCCGTGGATTAGAACTTCTTAAAACGCCCTTAACCTCACAATTTCATATATTATGCATCAATAAATTGGTAATCATCATCAAACAACGTGTTTAAGTAGTTTATTATTTAGTGTAGTTTAGGTATTTATAATCTCCTTTTTATTTTTTTGTTTAACATATTCTAACTTACAAGATCTCAGAAATAAAATGAATCAAGCAGCAACATCATCTTCGTCAAGTGCAACCGCTGACATCAAAGACTTAATCATTGACTTAGCAAAAACAAAAGGGAATGGTTTACTTAATCGTGATATTGAAACTGCACTTCCAGATACTTCTAAAATTGTATTGACTAAAGTTATAAATGAATTATTAGCAAATGGGTAAGTAAAACGAAATACGGTTGAAATCGTTTAAACAATTTTGTACCCAGGACACTAGAACTGTTTCAAGATGGCTCAAAAATTGTATACAAATATAAAGATCCTGCCAATAAATCTGAAATCAAAGGTTCTGACCACGAAGAGAGAATTGTTTACAAAATAATTGAAGAAGCCGGAAATAAAGGAATATGGATTAGAGAAATTAGGATTAAGTCGAACTTAAATACTACTCAACTAAAGAAAGTTTTGAAGAGTTTAGAAACGAAAAAGTATATCAAAGCTGTGTATTCTGTTGCTGTAAGCTTTTTTATTTGATAGTTCATTATTTCTATTTTCTTAATCGATATTTTTTAGGCAAGTAAAAAGAAAGTTTACATTTTATATAATTTAGAGCCTGATAGTTCAATAACTGGAGGTGCTTGGTATCAAGATCAAGACTTTGATTCGGAATTTGTCGATATACTGAATCAACAGTGTTGTAGATATTTACAAGAGAAAAGGGATGCAGCTGTAGCAATGGGAGGAGGGCCAATAGTGATTAGAAATCGTAGTTGCGCAAGTGCATCTGATGTGCACCAATTTATATGTGATTTAGGAATAAGTAATGTACCTTTAACAATTTCGTGTATCGAAGATATCTTATATACTGTAATTTTGGATAACAAAGCTGAAAAGATCGTAAATGCTAATGGAGATTACTTATATAGAGCTATTAAACCATTTTTATCACCTCCTGGTATAGTAAGAACAACATGCGGTATTTGTCCAATAGAAGCCAGGTGTGCTAGCACTGGTTTTGTAAATCCAAAAAGTTGTAAATATTTAAGTGAGTGGTTGAATGAATAGGGTACATTGTCAACTCAATCGAAAACTCTCTGTATCTGAATGAGGGTTGTAATGTGACGCATTATAAAGTAAAATCATTTGATATTAAAAGTTTTTAAATTATTATAATTGGCGTGTTTTTTTTTTGCACTTTTTGTTCGAGCACCGCATACTCAAACAAGCTTGAATCTCCTCGAACAGGGTCTATATGTACCACCTCGCGACTGTGCATAAAGTTCATGTTCGAGCGCGCTATTTGAACCCGAATCTGTCAGTTTAAAACGCAACTTTAACGTTCGAGTACTCGAACTGCGAACTGCTGTTCGAGCAAATATAAAACTTCTGCCTGTGCCACTGATTTCGACTTAAAATGTTTGAGGTTCGCTGATATATTTAAATGTCCCTTATTTAACAGGTCAGTATACTACTGCGCATGGGTCACCATACAACTGTCAATTTTAATGAAGGAAGCCGATTGTGTGAGTGCATGCCTTTAATTTTAGTCGTATTTAAATAAAGTAATTTTTATAATAAATACTCTTTTAAAGACATAAAGTTATAAATTTTAGTTTGGTGTAGTGTTTGTGAAATTTACGATTCTATGGCTATAAACGACTGTTAACTGTGTTGATTAAGTTTTCCCTCCAAATAAGACGTGAATAAAGAAAATGCCTTTACTCAATAAACAGAACTTTGTAAAGGCCGACTTGCCGTTGGATCTTAAGGAACATGAAAAAGTGTTTTATTGCTCGATGACAGACGAAATATTTCGTAATTATGAGTATGTATCAATTTGTACGTAAATAATTGTCTTGGTGAAAATTTTACATTTATGTACTCTTTCCATCCATGACCTAACGGTTTTAAGTTGGTTTCATTGGTCTTTCACACAGGTGCAAGCTTAATTACGTTTTAGTTTTATAAGTCGATATCTTTGGCTCTTTTTACTGTTGTAGGTTATGTTTATTATTTTTTTTTCAGGGAATTTTGTCAGAGGGTCATTCTTTGTAATTCAATGGTGTGGACATGCAGTTTCACAGGAAAATCAGGATTAACTTATTCTGAAGCTTTAGAGAGTGAGCAGGGTGCTCAACATTTACTTAAAGATTTTCCTAGCGAATTGAGAATTCCGTTGCTCTTTCTAGCAAGTAAAACTCACAGATCTTCGTTCTCAGAAATGGCAGATGATGTCTTTCAATTTATGAAAGACCGTTATTTTATTGGTGAAAATGTGGAGGCTGCATTTGCTGGTACTAAATGGCGTGAATCTCACATTCTTCAAGTAATAGCTCCTACGAAAGAAGTAATTAGCGAATTAAAAAGCAAAGGGTACGATTTTACTTATTTTGAGTCTTAATAAGACCTTATTGCAATTTTTTACATTAAGAATTTGCCAATTTATATACTCTGTATATTAATCAATATTTTTATTACTAATACAAAAATAAATAGTTCAAGTAGCTTGTTAGAAATGAATAAGTTCTTCAATTAATTACTAATAATCAAACAATTTGTAGGCATATGTTACCACCATCCCATTTCTATCGATACGAAGTAGAGCAATTAGATGCAGAAGATGAAGATGTTACCGAAGTGATGGTAGTAGACTTTGAACATATAAGAAGAAAAAAAATGACTTTCTCCAGAGAAAGAAGTAAATTATTACTTAAACAATGCGTTAAACAAGATAAAAATGGGGTTTTTGTAATCAAAGAAGCAGTGTTGCAAACTTTTGGTATAAACAAAATGAAATTTGATCAGATTTTTGACGGTCCTCTTCCTAATTTTAATACTTCCAAGAAATTATTAGTTAAAAATACTGTAAATGGTAAAAAAACGAAGCAAGAAACTTTGGCTCAATTTTTAAATAAATCTAATGGGGTTAATTCTACCGATAATACAGTTAACTTATTGGAAAAAATGAAAAAGAGACAAGAAGAATTTCAAATTTTAAAACAGAAGAAATTAGATGAAAAATTAGCAGAAAAACAAAAAAGAAAAGAAGAAAATATCAAAATAAGCAATGTTATGAAAGAATGGTATAAACCTAAAGAAGATTTAGAATTAGAAGACCATAACATTCTACCAGTACCTGTACCGTTGTTGTCTAAAATACCCGATGAATTTATTGGAGACGTCCTAGTAATTCTAGAATTTGTGCATTCTTTCTCAACAAAAGTACTTCGTGCTAAAGATTTTTTTCCTGACGGTTTAAGTTTCGAGTTAATGGAAAGATCTTTAATGCAAAAAGAAGTTGCAGGGCCTTTCATGGATGTAATACAGATGTTTTTGACTGCTTTATTTAATGTTGAAGCTGATGAAATGGCACAGAACTCAGCAGGAGGAGATGGTTTTACGGGTAAATATATTTAAAGTTACTATTGTAAAACATTGATTCTTATATGATTTTTGTGTAGATCTCAAAGAAAAAGATATAAAAGTAAATCTCCATTTTAATGAGACCGCTTTGTATGCGACGGTAGCATCTAATTGGAGTGCTGCACATCAAGGAATACCTCTAAACAAACTTCCTTTGTATTCGTTAACTACTACCGAAGTTTTACGGCTTCACTTATTGTCATCTGGTGCACGTATAAATGAAGCTTGTGCAAAATGGAGGTATCAACATAGAGGAGGATACACAAGCGAAGACGACCCTGGTCTTAATTTGTGTTTGAGACATCCTCATATTTTAAAATCCTTAGCTTTGCACAGTGTAAGCGAATTTTCTGTTCGAGATAAAATTGAAATAATTAGCTGCCTTATGAATCAACTGTTAACTTATGCTGATGTAAGAGATATTGTGGAAGATAGGTTAGAAAAATCGAGGCAAGCGAAATTTGAGCTAAAGGCTCTTCAAATAACGGACAGAAAACGAGAACAAGAATACATTGTAGCTAAACATAGAATTCAAAGAGAATGTCAAGAAAATAAGAATGATCCAACTAGCGAATTACATAAATTAGAGAAGGAAAATGAAAGCAGCAAACTACAAAATGAGCGACAGATGAAAAAACTGTTGAAGCAGTCTGTTAAGCATCATATTACTTTAGGATTTGATAGAGCTTACCGAAGGTAAAATCAATTTGTTAATGAAATAAGTATTTACTGTAACATTTTGCTTAAAAATATGATTGAAGTTTTGCATACGATATTTCTAAAAGTCGATGGTTTATATATTTTAGGTACATGAGATTGGAGTCTATTCCAGGCGTCTTCGTCAGTTTTGAAGATGATGTTGGTAGTAAATGTTTAAGTGAACCAGTTAAACAAAATTCAAGTTTAGTTGGAGCGGACCGATCCGACGTATTAGCGCACATTCGTAAAACATTTGACGAAGTAAATCCAAATGACGTTAATGGTGATGTAAAATTAATGATGAACGGAGACACAAATCCATCCACTTTTTCCCCCGACGAATTAATGGTATGCAGTGGCGATGCTAATAATTGTATTATACATTCCAACAAAAAGAAACAGACGTGGTCGTTCTTCCATCAAGAAGAACAAGTTGTCGAACTTCTCAATTCTTTAAATAAACGTGGTTTACGAGAAAGTGAGCTTCGATTAGCTATCGAAAATGATCAAAGACATTTAGAATTGCTAATAATGAATACACCTGTTAGTCAGTTAAATAAAAGTATTGAAATTGAAGAAACAGATCAGAAAAAGCCAACGAAAAGAAAAAATAAATATGAAGACACTAATTTAGGATACTCAGTTGACATGGATACTTCGACCGTTCTTAAGCTTGCTTTAATCGATAATATTTTGGAAATAGAAGAAAAATTAAATGCCGGTAAATTAGGGCTTATTAATATAAAAGATCGAGATGCCTGGAGAGGACATTTATTGAATCAAGAATTTGAGAAACTCGACAAAACTATTTTAAAGAGAGATTTAAATTCCACTTTAAAGAAGGAAGCCGACGAAGAGACACCCGTTACAGCAATGAACGACTGTAACTCTGAAAAATTATTAGAAGAGAAGTGTACTGCAGAATCAGAAGATTCAGATGTCGAGTGTGAAGATTTGCCTTTGAAGCAACCAAATAGTACAAAATTTGCTATTAAGACATTAGCTACAGCACTCGTACAGGTTGCACAAGGAGTTCTAAAGCGTTACCTTAAAAAACCTTTGGGTAATTGATTAAATGTTAATTAAAATATTTGCATTTATACTTGTTTTGTAGGTCGGGTAGGTGTTAGAAGTTCCACTAAGAGGAAAGAGTACGATATAATTGATAAATGGGAAAATTCGCTTATGGCCGTAACAAGTTATAGTCAGATCTTTTTGTATTTTACTACACTCGATAATTGTATTGTGTGGTCTCAATCGGCTCTCTTAGCGCGATGCAAAGTTTGTTCGAGACGAACCGATTCGGAAAATATGCTACTTTGTGATGACTGTAACAAAGGACAACATCTTTATTGTATAAAGCCTAAATTGAAGGTAAAAACTATTTAATAATGTATAGTGTATATACAGTATTATACATATATACATATATATATACAGTAATATAATGCTGTAAATAATATTTTATTTTAGAGTGTTCCTGAAGGAGATTGGTTTTGTAAAGAGTGTGTGCGAAAAAGGGAAAAGGAAGAAAAGGAAAAAGAGAAAGAAAAAAAGGTAGAAATAAAAAAGAGAAGAATTTTTAAAGAACAGTTGTCAGATGAAGAGAGCCCCGAACAAATGAATGGTTGTGAAGAAATTGAAGATGAAGAGAACAGCGAAGAAAGTGAAGATACTGAATCTTCCGACATCGAAAATGAAGAAGGTTCGACTTCAAATACCGAAGTTTGTAGTCGATGCAATACAGGGGGTACTCTGCTTTGCTGCGAAAGTTGTCCTATGATGTATCACGTCGAATGTGCTGAACCACCTTTGCGTCGTATTCCTAGAGGTATATGGACTTGCCATCAATGTAAAAATAAAAGAAATAGAGACAGTTCAGGTAAGCTTAAGTCATTTATGTATAATATGTGGTGGAATGGAGTTGGATTAAATTATTTTGAATATAATTGAATAATTTTTAAATCGTTTAGATAATACATATAACAGAGTTGAACACCGCTCTGGTATGATGCATTGTGAGCGACGTTCTGCTTCTAGAGCTCGTCATAAAATCCATGGTTTCATTAAAACTCTACGTAGGATAACTGAAACCGAGGGTGGGTTTTAACCCTTCACCTTCTAGGATTGACTCACTCTGTGTTGTATTAGAATTAGATGCATTAATTTTGAATAATTTTACATTTTATTAGGCATGGAGTATTTTTTAGAAGTAACAAAGTAATTGAATTAACTTAATAACCTTATGCTTGTTGTTTTTTCTCTAACAATGTTTGAATTAAGTACAGAACTATGAAATTGTTTGATTTAGATTCTGACGATGATAACAAATCTAAACGAAGATCTAATAGAAGAGAGGGCGAGAGTCGAGATGATTTACCATTACATAATGCTCCACTTCAAGAATTGCTGTCAGATATTTTGAAGCAAGAGCATGCATGGCCCTTTTTAAGACCAGTTCAAAAAAACGAGGTAATTAATTGACACATTTTTTTTAAGGAAAATTTGAATGGTCCCGTTTTCGATTGATTGATAATTTTAAATTAAAATGAAATTTTGATGAAAGGTGTGCAAAATGTTTTCTACACCAACTGATTGAGTGGCTAAGAGCGCTCGGATTCAAATCCTAGTGTTGCTGGTTCGAGCCCATCTGGCACTTGTAGATTTTTATGTGCTTATACGTTGGTTAGGTGGTTGAATATCCTCGCTAAACTGTAGGTCCTGTCTGTAATGACCGTAGAAGTTTAACGGATAAATTAATAATGATATTTGTTTAATTGAAATTATTTTATTTCGTTTTTTGGTAGGTTCCCGATTATTACGACATAATCACGAAACCAATGGACTTCGGCACCATCAAATACAAACTGAATATGGGCGAGTACCACTGTGATGCTCAAGTTATGGCAGATGCAGCTTTAGTATTCGAAAACTGTAATACGTACAATAATTCCGATGATGAAGTGTATGGGTAAGTAAATTTTGTTAGTAACGAATCGCTTCTTTATTAAATTAAATTTGTTCTAGATGTGGTGTTGAAATGCAAAAATATTTTGTAAGTAGATGTAAAGAACTCGGTTTAAAGTTACCGGAGGGAATAGAACATCATCTTAATAGTAAAACTATGAGTAACGACAAATACAAACATAAAGATAAAAAGCTACGTACGATATAGTATTAGAATTAAGTTTTGTATAGTAATTTATTTCTTTAAAATGCAGGTGTACAAATTTTATTTTTAGTGTATTATTATTTTATTGTATTTACCCCATCTGTGCACCAACGTCAACATTTCTCAACTTATTTAATGCTCCCCGGTACAATTATTTCTACTTTTGTCCCCGATATAAAACAATTATACATACATAAATATTGTACTTTAATAGACATTATTTATAGAAATAAAAAGTTTGTTTTTGTTATCACTTTTTTAATATTATGATTAGTACTTTATAGGCATTTGTTTGTTTTAATATTACATCTGCAATTACAAGTCAGAGTATTGTATTACTGCACAAATTAAAAGTTCAGAAGCGCCTTAAATTGGAAGTATTTTTTGTCTTTCCATAATTCCTTAAAAGTAGTGCATTTGCCTACTTAAACTATGCTGTAATTTATAAACACAATGATTATTTAGCTTCAATGAAAAAGGTAATATTTTTATTTTTGCCATGGAAATTCAATTTGAATAGTATAGCAATTATCACTAATAAGATAAGAATGGAAATAAATAATTATACAGGCTATTTCAGATTTTTTTACTATGCATAGTGATCTTTTAAACTATGGTAAAAGGATGGTAAAATTGGCCCACAATTTTATAGCATTCAGAAATTACAAATCTCATTTGTTCAGAAGAAGAATGCAAATATTTGATTCTTCGTATCTATTATTATTCTCTATCACTTAATACTTTCGAAATTTAGATGTGACGTTTTTGTTTCTGAACGATCATCAACTAGGGCAAGAATGAACTATTTATATTTTTAAATAACATTTCAAATCTTTAAAGCAATGGTATGTCAATTTTTAGGTTTTAACTTAAATCTTATTCAATTTTTAAATAAAGGTACACAGAAGTGTCCATCTATTTCTACCATTGGAAATAAACGATAGATTTTAATGTTAAACTACTTGCATTCAAAAACTTAGTCTTTTGCTATAGTATCAGCATTTTATTTCAAACTGATGTAGATATTAAAAGCAAATTTCATAAATGAAATGTTCTATGACCTATCAATCTGTATAGAAACTTGTTCATAAAAAGAGTCCTCATCTAAATTTTGATAGTATCATGAAGCAGAATAAAATATGGCTATAAAGAATGCTTTTCGTATTATTGAATTTCTGTTTTTTGTAAAATATCTTCTGGACGAATCATCTGATTTATAATGTCATAAAATTTTGACCCTAAATACGCAACTTTGCCCTAATTTAACCATGCTCGTGTCTTATAATTTACTACAACCGTATGCATAGATGGAAATTTTAAACAGCCTGTATAGACACAACAATTGGCAGAATACCACTAATTTAACGTTTATGCGGCAATTCTGGTCCAGAAATGCTTGGTGTCGGATATGCCGACTTCTTTGAGTCGTAATACTTTGCTAATTCTGCAAGTTCGTTGAAACATTTATCTAATGATTGATCTTCTATTTCTTTTGTAACTGCTGCTCTGACACTTTCAATTACCCAATCGACCATATATCTCTTTGCAGCTGATTTTTCTATCTCTTCGCGTGTTACACAATAATTTAATCTTTCTCTTGTTTCGTTATAAACTTCCATTAGACGTTGACGATATACTGCTTCTAATTGCAATGCAACATTTTCGCGTTTAGCTTCGATAATCATAAGTTGCCCATCTTGGCTCCATTGTTCTTTTACTTCGTGTTTTATTTGATTGTCGAGAATTTCTTTGTCATTATTTCGCGCTTGATTCCAACTCTGTTCATACTCGTCTATCTCTTTATCGAGATATTCAGATGCCATAGGTCCAAGTTTTTTTAGTGCTATTACGCACATTAGTGCCACGGATAGTCCACTGTAATATTCGTGCTCCAAAACATAGTATTCTTTGCTTACTAGGAATGTCGATACTGTAAAGGCTAACGTTCCTAATCCACTCACTCCTGTTTTGTTATAGAATGCCGATAACCATTCATCGGGGATGAACCCTAAGCGTACTGGTGCTGGCTCTTTACGTTTTAAGCCTGTACCTGTGCAATACCCCTTTACGAATATATTTGAACTTGGTGCCAAAATTTTTGAATTTATTATTGATTGTCTTATAAATATACAACTTTTTACCAATAAGGAGCTACTTTGTTTGGTGAACATGATAAAAACTGAATAGAAATTAGGAATAAATACTAATTATTCACTAAATTCCATAAATATTATCAAATAAAAAATGAATAAGTCACTAACAGTCACTAATGACTTGGAAATTGATGGAAATTGACAAGTGACAACGTGAACGTAGCAGGTGATAACTAAGTTTCATGGGTCAATAGAGACTACCTAATACCTCACGCTAATACCTTTTAACTTGCCTTTTTAAATAGACATGTTTCTATATTTGTGTAAATTTGAGTTTAAAAATCGTAAATGGAAAATTTTATTAATTTGAAACCACGCATGATACGCCACTGCCTCGCATTTATATCTACAAAAAGGCGCGAAACTCAAACAATGCACCTTTGTATTTTTATAGTGAGTTAATGGTCCAATCCAAAATATATTATAAAATAAATTAAAAATGAAATTAAACGTTTATAGTAATATTATATATGTAATTAAGCAGCATAAAGGTTTATCTAGAGACTGCTTAAACGAGTTAAAAGAAAAATTTCCAAGGTAACCTTACTTTTTAAGTTTTATTTTAAGTGATTTTAAGTAAATTTCTTTTAGTCTTAGGGAAGGTACGTTATGGAGTATTATATCACACGAGTATAATAAACGAATGAAAATCAATCATATTAAAACAAACGAAGTTACAAATAAGTATTATGAACTATACACAAATAGCGTAAAGAACGACGAGGAACCTGGAATACTGCTAAAAATTGCCGAAGATCATGATATAACTCCTTGCTTAGTAGGGAGATTAATTTTGCAAAAGTACTTGGAAATAACAAATCAATTTATTGAAAATGACGAAATTAATAGTCACGTAACATTCAAAACGTACCTGCGTGATACGACTCTTATTCCTGATGGAACCTTAGCATATGAAATATATCTTGTAAGTGTATATCTATGTTTATACCAAAATATTTAGTATAATATACATAATATTTGCTCTCTTTATAGTGCACCTTGTATGATGATTTATACAGTCCTGTAGTAGACATTATGAAAATGTAGGTATCGTACTTCAAATTTGCAAATTTAATTGTAAAATAATTTATTAGGAACTTGGGACAAGAATATGAAATTAGGTTACACAGAGAAATGGCCCAATTGGGTTTGGCTTTTAGAGATGAAGAGTATATGAGAAAATATGGTTACGACAAAACGCCCGATGTTAAACTAGAAGTTCCCTTTGCCGTAGATGGATTTATCGTTAATTGGGTTGAAAGCAAAGCTTTATTTGGGGATGAAACTGTTCATAAAGAGTATATGCATAATCAATATTTAAGCTACTGGAATAGGTAGGTACAATTTAATTAAAAATTGTGAAAAATTTATGGTTGTAGCCAACATAATGGTTTGATACAAGAAAGGGGCAGTTGATGTTGTTTTGTTGAAACACTGGTTGATTATTGATTAGAAATTTTAAAATTAGCCTACCTAATTTGTTAGAAAATTAGGTATGTGACAAATAAGAGGAATCTATTTTTAGTTTTTATGTCAAAGTAGTGATTATTAAGTTATACAAATTTATTACATTAATTGTGATTACTACGAGTAATTGCTTTAAAATCTTATGATGTAATTTTTAATAGTAATAACAAGTTGCAATTAAATCCTATTTTTAGCGCAGCAAGAAGTATGAATTTGTGTTAATTCTGATTGTGCCTATATTTTCTCATTTTAGATTCGGATCTGGGCTTATAATTTATTGGTTCGACTTTCTTGAAACTCTTGTACAACCAAACGATAAGAAATTTATGATACGTGATCGATTTCCAACAAACATTGTGCACCTTGTTCCCCCTCAATTACCAGCAGATGATTTTGATTTCAAGAAAGATAAGGCAGTAAGTATGATTGATTTACTTCATTTTTAATATTTATAAAATTTCCTAACTTTTAAAAATAGGGAAGAAAATTAAATTATTACTTTTATTGATTTGCACCACTGGTTGCTTATATGCGTATCTTTTTATCAATTCAGAAGGGATGTTTTTAAGGAGTTACATTGAAATTAAAGTTTATTTTAGAATTCTTTAGCGATACCTGACGTATTTCTGTGCACATACAGGATGTTTCGAAATTTGCGAATACGCACGTTGATCTACAACAAAAACTGAATTAAAAGTTTTATTACGATTTTTAGTTTTGACAAAATACCATCAGTATACAGTGTGTCGGGAGAGTTGACAAGAGAGGCAAAAACTTTATTATTGATTTTACGACAAAAAGTCATTCTTTATAAAACGTTGTGCTTGTCGAAAAAATGAATTTACAATATATAAATCTGAGTGTGTACATGATGTTAGTACATTAGGAAAGCATGAAAATGCAACTTGAGTTTCTAGAATTTAGAATCGAGATATGTATCTGGAAAAGTACTCGTCAAAACGAAAAACCGCAAAGGAATTTTTTATTCAGTTTTTTTTGTAAATTAACGTCTGTATGCGCGAATTTTTTAACACCCTGTATTATATACTTTATTTCAAAAAAACTGTTGTATTTTTTCTTTCTTTATATTATCGTTACTCTAAACTCTAAACAGTTCTATAAAAGTTTAAAGTTTGTTATTTTATTGAGTAGATGAATTGTCACGTGTCGGTAAAAATTCTTGAAGTAGACAATAGATGATAAGTTTTGCACATGGTATAAAGAGAAGTCGGTACATAAGGTACGTTGAAATTAGTGACCAAAATGGGTACAATACTCGATGACGCTGATTGCGCTTTTATCAATTTACAACGTGATTTCTATTTTTTTTACTTCTCCACAAACCTGCCACACTTTTGTCTAATAAAACCTTTAAGTGGTCCCTATTATACCTAATGTAATAATATATGAAATATACTGCAGAGCTTGTAGCCAAGGTAGAATTCGTGATAATTGTTGTATTCTGTGGGAAAATAAATTCTTTACTTCAAAACATTCAGAACTAAACACCATAACGAATTACTTAAGTTTTCTTGTTAATATTAGATAATATAATTAAAATGAACTTTGGAAATAATACATAATTCAATTACTCGAATACCTCCATAAATTATTAGTTACTTGTCAGATTAATCCTATGAAGTTTAAATTTTAGATTACTTATTAGAAGAAGCAATTGAAAATTCTTTCATTTAAACAACTGCCGTTCGATCATCCTAGTGTACAGCTGAAGGAAAATTATAGTAGAGAAGAACATAGATAATAAAATACTTGTGTGCATTAAGAATTTCTAGGCTGTAATTGTATATGATTATTATATAGGTGTATAATATAATACCATGATAGTATTTATTCTATAAGAAAATTGAAAAGATATGTTTATTTAAAAACCTTACCTACTTATTAGGCACATTAGGAGGAAGCGATTACATTATTAAAGTGTATTATCAAACATGACTCATCTTGTGGTATTAAGAACACGTAATATTTTGGTAGCCGTTTCTTAATTATATAACAAAATTATATTTACATGTTTTAATAAAAATGTAATATTTTTGAATACATATGTTGGAAAACAGATTTTTATCTGTTTAATTAATACTTTTTATATATTTATTAAATAGAGATAGAGTGAAAAGTTAGCTAAAATTTGTTAATTGTTTACGTTTGACAGTTTAGTGTTAAATAGTTGTTGATTTCATTTGTAATTTATCATGTCGAACCAAGCTGAACGAATAAGAGCATTTAAACTAGCTCAACATGCTAGGATTCAAAAACAGGTATGTTAATTAATTGTATAATAATGAAAATACTCTTAAATAATCAAATATGATAATTTTAGTGCCCATTTAATTCAAACAGAAAATTAAAGATATTCTAATGCTAAATAATAATTTATTATCTAAATACGTTATATGGGAATTTAAAAATCATAATTGGAAATTTTATTTGAAGTTTATCTCTAATTATTAAATCTAACAAGTTCTACCCACCAAATTGATGTAGTTGAAAAGTTTCATTAAGAAATTAATTTTCTGTGTTAAATTTTAGGATGAAGAAGAACAATGGATATCTAGCGAAGAACTTTGTACAGAAGGTAGTAGCGACGAAGAAACTCACGCATGTGTTAAAACGAGTCAGCGAAAACCAAAACGAAACGTTCAAAGAGAAACTCGGGGAATATCGCCACTTGCACAATCTCCAAAATTAGTCGAACCTACCTCGACATATCAGACTGATTCGCAATTTTTGTTACCTGATATAAATGTAACTAATAGAGTTGTCGATAAAGGGGCTAGTAGTAGCAACGATTCCTGTAGTTCTTTTGTAACCAAACCAAGTACCGATATAAATACTAAACAAGTTGCCGAAATTAATGAAACTGCAAAAGTTTGTAACTTAAAGGACGATATGGATGATGTTTATGATGATCCAGAAATCGAACAACTGATTCAATGGAGGCCAAAACGAGGAAGTATAAAATTACCCGAATTTGATGAAGGTACATCTCTAACAGTTACTACAGAGTAACTTAATTCGAGTATTAAATCAATATTTTTTCTAAACAAAGTCGTAATTTTTGATGTATTTTATATTTGTATGTCTTTGCACTTAACTTTTAAGCCACCTTAGCAATAAAGTAATTGTTTTTACTAAAACATTTTTAAATTTAGGGAGAACTTCATCGATAAGTCATAGGATATTTGAAACCAAAATCTTTTATGAAGAAATGGCTATAAAAGTAAACGTTCTTAAAAGAAAGTCCCATAGGAAAATTAAAAATACGACTGACGACGATAAAACTTTAATCAAATTTGAAGATCCTTCTATAAAACGCATGTTCAAAAATCTATCAAAGCTCGATGATAAATTATCGCAAGTGAATACAGAATTGGAGGTAGATTTTGGGTTTCTTTTTATTCTGGATAATACATTTTTTCACATTTTAATGGTAGATGGAAAGATCTGAACGTCAATGTGTGCAAAAATTATTGTGCGAGACTTACAGTAAGACAAACTCGACTTGCGTAAATAGTAAAGATTTGCAAGACTTTCTAGACTTGTGTGAATTAGAAAACAAGGTGGAAGGTGAACAAGGTATATTATATTTTTAAATAATTTAGGCAGAGTTGGTTAGTACTTATGGCTTATGATATGATGGTGTAGGAGTGTAGATATTATGTGCTAAGTCTGTTAAGTGATGCGATGTATGTTTTGCTAGAAGTATGATATACCTAACACACATATGCTACAACCGTGGTTGCAAAAGAATGTATTGACATAATTATATTATGCGCTTGAATTTCTGAGCAAATTTGGGTTTGAAAATGTTCAACTATAACTCTAAATTAAAATTTTCCTCAATCTACAGCACGTTGTATTCTGATGCGTTTTTCTTCTTTTAACGGTTTCCAGATCGTAAACAAAAGCAATCGCCTGATGTAAGGAATCAATGGGATTTTCCTTCCCTTTATTCTCTTTAAAAGCTATATTTGATCTTTGGAAACGCAACCACGATGCACGATTTCGGATTTATGTATTAAAAAGCCATATGATTGTGGAAGGATGTGGAATTGGAATCTGGGGATATTCGATATTCCACACTAAATATATCGGTTACAATTTTTTAACTCCCTTTTTATCAGTACCACAAACAAATGAGAATCTTTTCTTGTACCATACCTACTTTGTAAATTTTTTAATATTCGCGTGACATGAATTGTAGTGTTGGTTGCATAATACTTAGAAACAAGGTATTTGACATGATGTCTTTTGAGTTTTGGAAATATTATTTCGTATGTTGCGTACTAAAAATAATAAAGTACTACTGTAGTGTATATCACAATTTCAGCTTGGATGAAATTACATTTTTTATTAATTGTAGCAAAAACGACGAGAAGGAGACAGGTCTATTCTAGCTCCAGAAAACCCAATCTAAGTACTCAAAGGTTTTCACTCATAACGCCCCAATACACCCCATACCCCATCCTAGGAATGAAGCATTCTTAAAGGGTTATGTGTGGTGGTAGTATTATGTATAATAAATGATAATAACCATACTAATCGTGCGTATTAAGGAGCCCAAGATGCTATTATGTCTATTTGTTTTTGGCACTCCCAACAAAAGTATTATTATGTACTAATTTATTATAATATTATAGGTTTGAGTTTGAATAGACTTGGGCGAGCATTCGTTAGTTGACACAACGCTTTCTGTAATACGATGATTTGATTATCGACTCATCTGTACTTTCTGCCTTATAATAGTATACAGGGTATTAAAAAACATGTCGCACACACTGTTTCTTTTTGTAGTATTTGTGGTTCCAGCACGACGATGCTCCGGCTCGTTTTTCGATTGCACTTAGGGAGTATTTGCACGGAACTTTTGGACGAAGACGGGTGGGAAGGAGTCGCCCTGTATCACGGTCTGGGGATATTTGAAAACTTTAGTGTACGCTATGCCTATGCCTGTAAAAAATGACCTCGAGGAGCTGTAACAATGAGTAGATGCTACCGAATCCGAGCCAATGTTGGGGTTTCCGAAAGAGTTCGAAGGCTCTTGTGGCAGAGATGTTGTAGTTCTTTGAAATGGGTGGAGGGCACTTTGAACATCAGCATCATGTGAATCTATCTTACGATCTTATTAAGAAGTGAAAATGTTCCTTACCTCCGAAACCGGCCATTTGTAGACGCAGTTCATTAGTACTATCATCCCCCTTTTAAGTTTCTGACACATGTTATTTATCACCCTGTATAAATCTTGAATTAAATTTTAGTTGATTTGAAAAACGAAAATTCGACACACGAGGAAGTAAAGAAAATAATTGAAAACGACGACCAACCGTTTATAAAAAGAAATATTGAGGTAAGCTGGGTATCTTTTGGTATAATTGTTAATAGTACTTCATTTGTTTTTTAATTATCGATATTATACAGTGTGTCCTCGGATAGACTGGACAAGAATAAAAACATTTTCGTTTTCAGCTTTTCGAGAAAATTTTATTCTTTATAATTTAAAAATTCATATAGTTGGTACGCGGTTTTGGGCCAAACTTTTCAATTTGCGGATATTTTTAATCCAATGGAAGTAAAAGATTAACTTGATGTAAGACTCAAGTTTTATAAAAGGATACGAAGACTAAACAAGAGTCGGTCGTATTTCGAATTCGAGGCTCTATTTGTTTGTATTTGTCTAAGTCGAGTCGATACACCCTGTATAAGCAAAAGCAGCAGACGTATCTGATGTATAAAATATACGTATACGTTTTTAACAATTGATTTAACATGTTGCCATACCTACATATTTATGCGTTAGATATACAAATCAATATTGTTTTGAATCCAGTTCTATTCTAATTTCAGCTCGCAAAAAATAGCTCCATGTCTCAATTCAGTTTGACAGATGAAGAAAAGCTTCATTTGGACTCTATACTATCAGATCTCGGTAAGACTTAATTATAGAATAATAAATATTAAATTTAAACTACGCGACCATATTTTTACCCACCCTCTTTAGATTGTGAAGAATATAATGCTGTCGATAATGTTAAAAAATGCTGTAAGTTACCAGTAGCTGATGAAGATTCGGATTGTAAACTACTTCATCAACAAAACGTTAATTACTTCAAATTAGTAGACGACGAAGTTGCCATAATCAAGAGTTTAGACTCCAAATTAAATGTAAAGTAAGCATTTTAATTTACTAAACAATGTGATCTAAATAGTTTAGCTAAAATAGGAAGTAATTCAATCGTACGACGCAGAAGACGAACAGGCAGCGGCTCAACATAAATCGCTACTTTCGCTTGAAGACGATAATAATACTTTAGAGTTTGCCGAAAAACAGGGAAAATTGTGGAAACACTTCCAATTGAAGAAACTCTTAGAGACGATAGACAAAAATCTTGAAAGTATCTCGCTCCAAGACTTAGAAGAACAAAAGAAACTCGAACAAAATAATTCGATAGAACAAAACAAACTTGAAGGTATTAAAAATAATATTGATGATGATACTTAAAAAAAGGAATTTTTATTTATAACTTTTCGCATTCGAATAAATTTTTTATGCGTGGAATTAATTTTGAGTCTTATTTACAAATGCTTTGCTCTCGCTTCCGTTTCAGGCATTTGCTACTAACCCTGCAATCATTAAGGGGATTTAAGAGACAATAGAATATTCAAGGGGAAAATTATACCTCAATTGTACATCTGTGCTACTACCACCCTCACTTAAGCACAGCTCTAAAATATCTGCAGTTTAAATCACAATATGAGGTATCACTCGAAAGATTAATAATAATTTTTTCAAATAAAATTCTGGAAAAGTTTTTATTATTCATCGTACAATATAACGATGTATTTTTGTAAACTAAATAAATTCAGTTACGTTTTACGCTATTAGATACGATGCGATGAAATTTAATCATGTGTAGGTTTGAGAAAATTTATTTAAATACATTAAAGAGGTAGTTTGAATAGATTTCAACCCTTCAAATTTAGATGCTTTACTGATTTGATTTATAGCAGTATTTATGTACTTGTTATGAAACCGGGCGAATAAAATTAACTTTTCTATTGAAAAGCCACACGCATTGTCCTTATGAAATCAGCCCCTACGCTTATATATGAATACGATCCTAAACAGCCCCTTTTATGAGACCGATAATAGAGGGCCATTATAAATATTTGAGTCTTAATTCGTCATAGCAATTTGTTACTTTTCATTTGTGGTGACAAAAATACTTCCATTAATGACAAATATACTTTTACGATGTAATAATATGTGACTATATTAAAATAGATAATCAGATAGTTTTTAAACTTTGTAGGGTCATAGGGTTAAACATAGTACTATTACCACCTATATCTTTGCTGGAGAAATTATTTTTTGGTTCTTAAGGCTTTGCACGAAGTTCAGTTTTTGCCAATCTAGATGTATATCTAATTTTTTTAGATATAATACGTAGAGTAGATTGTAGATATATACCGAGTGATAACCACCAAACCACGCCATAAGGCGATTATTATGCATTATGCATATTTTCAAAAATTGCCATGGTGATACCACCCAAACTGGCATCAATAGCGATTTAAGAGGGGACATTCAAATTATCAAAGTCAATAGATGGCAGCACGTGCTATTTCAGCTTATTTTTATTTACCACACCATTATTATTCCGTCGAGCGAATCGATTAATAATACACACCTACTAAATAAGAACTTGGTGCTCTATAGCCTAACGCAATTTTGAGAGGCGTAAATGGTAAAATACGGACGCAACTCACTTATTAAAATTCACGTAATTAAAAAAAAATACAAATATAATTAAACTTTGAGATGGCTAACCTGTACTTTGGATGTTATTTTAGAATACGTAGAGGTGCAAAACTAAAAATTACCAACCCTAAGTGCACAGTGTGACTTAAACACAAGACATTGACAGACAATAGGTTAGATGTTGACTTTCTGCCACAACATAAAAAGTGCAGTGGCGTACCAGCAAACGTTAACAATGGATAACATTCAAACTTTAGACGAGTGCGTCACTGCACTTTTTATGTTGTGGCGGACAGTCAACATCTCACCTATTGTCTGTCAATGTCTTGTGTTTAAATCGCACTGTGCACTTAGGGTTGGTAATTTTCAGTTTTGCACCTCTGCGTATTCTAAAATAACATCCAAAGTACAGGTTAGCCATCTCAAAGTTTAATTATATTTGTATTTTTTTTGAATTACGTGAATTTTAATAAGTGAATTGCATCCGTATTTTACAATTTACGCCTCTCAAAATTGCGTTAGGCTATAGAGCACCAAGTTCTTATTTAGTAGGTGTGTATTATTAATCGATTCGCTCGACGGAATAATAATGGTGTGGTAAATAAAAATAAGCTGAAATAGCACGTGCTGCCATCTATTGACTTTGATAATTTGAATGGCCCCTCTTAACATAGGAAACAGTTTTTACTTGCTTTTTGATGATATCTTATTAGCACAGGTTTTGCTGAAACCAAACCTCCTGATCATCAAGTGCAAGTCGGCCTTGCTTTAACAGCAAGGCCGACTTCATTTATCTTAATATCTCTTAAGATCTTATTGTATTTATTGTATTGTATTGTAGTCAGGGGTCGATTGGCTACGTAATTCTTACAGAACTGCGACCAGCGTTGATCTTTTTTGTTCATAACCCTACTCGTATTATATTCTCAGGAATTCGATCTTGTCAACGAAGCCTAAGGTCTGTTCGTTTGGACTGTCTGAGTTTACTTCAGGTTACTCTAAATCACGTTGGAGTTGATTCGTGTGACGTCACTAAGCTGGTCTACTAAGAAAACATTTTACAAACGAGCACTCGACTTCATGATCTCACGCAAAAAAGCAGCGAAAACATTGCAAACGAACAGATTTCTATAGAGCGTCCCTGAGAGGTTTTTTTTTCATTTCTTTAGGCGTTAATTGTGCCTGCTCTAGGTGTTTATTCAACCTAAGTCGAGCTAGTGCATCGCAATTGCAGAGAATGTGCTCGGCGGATTCGACCTCCGTTTTACATAACCTGCATATGTCACTATCTTCCAATCCCAGTTTTTTGAGGTGGTACCTCACTGGGCAGTGTCCAGTAAACAGACCTGTGATAAGTCTGATTTCGTTCTTTGATAGAAGAAGAAGCTTTTTAGCATTCGTAGACGAGTACTCAATGAATTTCTTCGTCTGTCTATGTCCTGGTATGTTATGCCAGTGAGATTTTTTGTTCTCAGTTTCCCATTTTTGGATCTTTACTGTTCTGTGTGTTCTGGATAGCCCACAGAAGGGTTCTGGTCCAATCGGGATAGCTTTTGAGCCTGCTCTAGCTAGTTTATCAGCTATTTTATTTCCTATAACTCCCTCATGCCCCGGCACCCAGTTAGCCAGTTTTTTGAGGGACTGTCTGCATTCCCAAGTGGATAGAGATTCATAGCTGTTGGCTTTCTTAAGATCTTAAAATGTAAATATTTTTGTGAATTTAAATTTTCAACTATCACAAATGTGTTGGCCCAATAGTTTTATTATTTAAAATGCCTGCCCAAACATTAACTTTCTGAGAGTATCGAGTATCGATATCGATAAACGAGGAAAAGTCGCCTTTAAACAGCTCCCTCTTTCCCCTGCAGAATTTTAAGTTCGTAATACTTCAGGTTCTAACGAACAATCGTACCATTTTGGAAACTCTCGAATTTTTTTCTCTAAATGCCATATTTTTGTCCAATTTGACTGGACTGTTTATGTTCCTGTCATGGATATTGTGCGCTCGTCGTGATTTTACGATTTTTCAGTTTAATTTTTCAATAAGAGTGTGCAACATTTTGAAAAATCAATAATTAATGCCTCGCAATAGCAATGATGCCAAAGCTCGAGGAGCTATTATACAGTTAGTAGAGTTTAGATAAAAACAAAAGTTTGGTAAAGAAATGTAAATAAAATTAATATTTGAAAATTTCATTAAATTTAGAAAATTTAGTCAGATTTTAATACCTACCTTATTGAATTAGGCACTTAAGTTTTGTTTATTGTTGAATTTGTTTGAGAATTTTAATAAAATAAAAAAGAATAAGGCTTTATTCGAAATGATCGATTATAAAGCGAATAACAAAAAAGAAGAAATAATATTAAATTTGTTTCTCTCGTACTTTTAAGCAATGCCGGTTTGAAAGAAGCAAATATCTCGGTGTGGCAGCGAAACAAATATTGACAAAGGGATTCGAAGTGTGCCCACAAAGCAATATTACGTCGTCATAAATTGTTTATAGTCGCGAGTTGAAAGGCGAAATTACTTTGTATACCCTTTGTATGCGTTATACAAGAGTTCATTCTAGTTTGAGGAAGCTTGTAAGCCATTGTGAAAAGTTTTCTCCTGCGCTCCTATATTTAGAAAACACTGGTAAAATACAATTTTCATTTTAAAATGAAAGCTTTTTAATTTATTTGATTATAGCTTTCAGCATTATAAGAGTCGAAACGAAATGATTAAATTTTCAAACAAATTACTTTAAACCCATAAAGTTTTAACTTTTAATATAAAATTATGTAAGTAGGTCTTGGACTCTTGGTTATTGGATTTCCTAATGTAAACAGTGTGTGTTGACTCTATTGATGACAGTGACTCAAATCTGAGACATACGACTTTACCATGTAAAATTAAATGATTGAAAATATGGGCTTCTATAATTATTATTTTAGAGAAAAAACATTCAATACCTACCACATTTTTCGGTATTAAAACTGCTTCTAAACCACACTTTCATTCATTTAGTGCATTAGTTTTCACAAAAACTGGAAAATAGTTTCAGTAGTAGGTATATACGTATAGCTGTTCGCAGAGCTGTAATCAGCGTCATGTCATGAGATTATATAAGGACTACGGCTTAATGGAAAAAATGGAAATATTACAGTTCCTAAATAATGAAGGGAAATTTTTTTCCAAAAAACTCTCGGGAACATACATCATCATAATACATCATTGTTTTTCAGGAATCAAAATTTTACATTTTTCGAATTTTATTCAATAATTAATAGGGTAAATGGGCGTAATGACTATTAATATTGCTTGCATTCAAGTAAACGGGGGCCACATTTTGAACAATTAATGCGAAATTCGCGTTGGAACTCTGTTTTTAAATGAAATGTACAATGCAACCTTTTTTTTAACGAATTATCCAATAACCAAGGACCAGGGTACTATATTTGAGGCAGAATACAAATTATTTTTCAAATTTTCTCAAAAACCGTTAGTTATTAGAAAAAAAATTTAAGAGACCTTATTTTAAAATTTATTACTAATAGCAGAAGTTTTGTTTTTTAAGGGTTGAGGTTGACGTCACTCCTCAACGAGCAGTTCTAGTGGTTCCATTTTTTCCAAATTTCAACCACACTTGGACTTGTATAAGATAGGTCGGTTGTACAAGAGATAAGGTGAATTAGAACTTCAACTTAGAGAGCCTTTAGAGGCGCATTTTCGGATATAATTTTCACAAAGGAAAATGTCTTGTTCCCGGGAACTGCACTGATGGCTTTTTAAAAATTTGTCGGCAATTTTCCGGGACACACTGTATAGTATGCGACTTGATTTACTTATTTATATTACAGTAGTTGTTCCTCGGCCGATAAGACCCAATAAGATTGAAATAGTCAACCAGAGGATCCTACCGTGGTGAATAAATTGAAAAATCTCCTTTTACGTGTTTATTACGAATATCGCATTTATGAAAAATCAATGATTAACCTGAAACCCGAGTTCGATTTCTGATTCACCACATACTCGAAAAACGTCAATCCAGAATCTTAATTGAATGTATTGCAGAGGTCGCGTCGAAAATTCCTCTTGTGTTATTACTTATCAGATGAGATTTGTCGATAAATCACTCCGTCACAATCTAAACGAGAACGATTATTGGATTTAAGGCTTGAAGGGCTGAAGGATGTTGTGTGCTGTTATAACGCGAGGGGTAAAGTAGTACCTTGTAATTCGATATTGTGCTCCGCCCTAAAGGTTAAGCGTTACCTAGACGACGAGGACGCAATATTCCCCCTGACAATGGCGGATTAAGGCGGAGTTTCTCTTTTCTAAATTCGTTTCCAAACTAAACTATATGGTTAAACTTGTTCTACGAAAGTTTACTCTTTTGTTGTTATTATAAAACTGCTTACAAAATAAACCGTAATAGGCTTAATTGTCAATTATTTATGCCAATCCAGCTTTTCCAGTTTCTTCTCATTTTCCCAAAGAGCGAAAAAGACAATATAGAAATAATAACAAAACAACTATTTAATAACTTCGACTCTTCGACTGCGGTACTTAAATATATTATACTTTTATAAAATAGAAATTCATCGTACTAAATGAAATATTTAGAGTCTAGAGTTTGTTGGAGTAGCGCCATGTTCAACTTCTATAGAACGCGTTTCCTTCCGCAATATTTAATTTAAGCATGGCCGCGTTTCCGGTTGTCAAACCGATGTTGACTCCATTGCATTCTGAGTAATAATAAGATTTATTCTCGGCGCTCAATATTCTCAATTGAAGTTCGGGAACTTTGTTTGAAAAGACGTATAACAGCGATAGAAACGAACTTTACATAATATATACGAGAGGATGTTTATATTTATGAACATCTCGGCTAAGTTTATTTTTAATTTTTGGGTGATATTCGCTCTATGCGTATTTTAGCAAATAAATATTATTTTTCTTGAAGCTATTAAATTTTTATTCGTGTTTATCGCCTTAAGTTTCAATGTGTATTAATTATATTATTATACTTACTAATAAGTTCTGATTTGGGTATGATTAGGTAATAAATATCAAACTAAGGAATTTTAAATTGAATAAGAAAATTATTTGTGATTCTTGCCAGAAGAAAAATAAAATTTGTTATATTTTATGCTCAACTTTATATGCGCTTCCGATTGACATTGCTCTGCATTACCCGTTATATATTGTAGGTAAGTTAGAAAAAGGGAACAGAAATCATAAAATCAGCAAATACTTTTGAGAAAAAACTCAATGAGGAATTGTCTATAAGATTTGAAAATTAATTAAAAGGCTTTTGTCTGGCCATCAGGTCTATAGGTACACTTATTTCTGTCCAGTGATGACTACTCTCGCGAAATAGTCAAATTATTAAAGCTGAACGCTGGTAAACGTAAAGAAATTAGGTTAATTAACAAAAATACAATTATACTGCGCGATATGGAGCATAGAAATAAATGACTGAAATACATGTTTTTTCCCAAATCTTGAAGCACATCACACTTCAATTTTATTTTTTTTAAAGACTTATACTTACCTACCTTACACATTTGTATAGTATATGCTCGTTTCCGATTCCATTTGTTACCTTCAACAAATCGTTGAATATGCTTTCACTGTTTTTACAATAAATATTAGGTATGCTAGTTAATTAGGAATAATTTCATAAAGAAAACTCCAGAGTAATTTTATTTCTAGGGGTAATATTATAATATTATAGGTAAGTACTTGGATTGAAACAAACAATGGTGGTAAAGTAACAAAGAAATGAGTTACAAATATAATAATAAAAAAGAATTTGAGGAAAATCAAAATTGTTTGAGACAAAGACATTTTCAACTAAACTTCGCAAAAGAGAAATTTTTTTGGGTTGATGTGTAAATTAAATAAAAACTGTCACACATAGTACCTCTATGCTCTAAAAATGGTAATATAATACATATAACTTTTCTGAGAGAACGTTTCCTTCAATGCTTTATTTAAAAAAGACTGTAAACATTAAACTTTCTTATACGGGGTTGTCTGTAAAAACACCTTACAACGCTTTATTAAGGCCAAACTTGTGAGAGAATATCAGAATATTAGACCAATTTACCTATTATATGCAAAAGTGCGCCATTAAAAAGTTACAGAGCTCTTCAAAGTTTGCGCTTTACAAAAGTATATCTTTTATATCAGAAGAACCGTTTTAGATAGAAGTTTAACTTGTGGAACATGTTTTTCTCTTATAGAAAGCTATCATTTTACAAAGTTTAAGGTAAAAAGACACACTGGAAATAGACCAATCACTGCATCGTTAATATTAACAGTTTAATATCTTTTTAATCTGCGGACGAATTGTAGAAATTGACTCCACACAAGATGAAGTGAAATTTTAATATTTAGAACTCTTGCCTCTTCAAAGTTTATCTTACGGCTTTTGGGTTTTGTACATGAAAGGAAAAGTAAACAAGAATTAATTTATAAAAAATTAAATTTGAAGAGACAAAACTTCTAAATTTTAGGAGATATTCAATAGTTACTATTCACACGATGCAATATGTAAAATGGTTGATTAGTTGACTAATAATAATGACCAAGAATATTTCAAACTTTTGCATCAATTTGATTAATTTCAATAAAAAAAAAGAATTTTGCTTGTTTTTCCTTTTATGTAGAAAACCAAAAGCCATGATGCCATGATAAAATTTGAAGAGGCAAGAGTTCCAAATATTGAAATTTTATTTCATGGTTTTTCGAGAAATTTTGCTATTCATCAGGAAGTTGGTTGTAAAGCATCGAATTGAATGGTTCATCTCTGAATTTTGAATACGGTATCGTCGTATCGTGGTATACGACGTCGTATACTATACCCACCTTGTATATGCTACTATTTAATTGGGATCTTTTGATAATGGAGATAAACCATAAATGAAATAGTTTATTGTTTACTGTGTGCAGGGTGTCCAGGATAAGGTTTCGTTTCTTGAAGTGGGCGAGCTCAAAATACAACGATTTAAACCGAATTTACGTTAGTCCAACGTTGCTTCTCTAAATACGTAGCTAGGTATTATAATATTGCTTTAAATTTCTTAAAAATAAATTGAAAGACATGCGCAACTTTCAATTAAAAAGTAATCCTGTAGGTAGGTACACCCTGTATATATTTTTCTAATTTAAATATTTCTATGTTCATTTATTAGTAGGGATAAATTTTGATCATCGATTAACCACGGCCATGTGTCTCGTTTTGTGGCGGCTAACAAATTATTACTTACCTACTTATTACTTATTATTACAATATTACCAACTTTGGTATTTGTGCGTTGTGCTTTGTGTTTACATGTTTGTACTAAGCAGAAAATTTCCTCAAAGAGTTACGATCCTCTAAAGAGGTACAATACAATGTAGGTATATAATAGTTCAGTAAAATTTTCTTTAAATTTAGTATTTATATGGAATGATTTATCCTACTTACGAAATTTTGCTTTTGAGCTTTTATTGAAAACAAGTTTATATCTAATTAATTGATGTTATTTCCACACCCGTTTATGATATAAAATATTTCTAGTATGGAGTGGATGACCCAAACTCAAGTTATTCCTGCTACTTCTTTGTATTGTCTTTGGTCCATTAATTTTTTTGCTATTTTCGTTTTAAAACTGCGTTTGGGCCACATCCTGTGATCATAAGTCAACGTTTTTCGTTTTTCAGTTATCACTGTTATCACCCAGATAAGACTTTTAATGATTACCTGCTTAATGTAGGTATATTTAGCCACGGTCTTAAACAGCGTTTGGACTCGATTTAAATATTAAATGAATTAATTACTAGATATATAGTAGTTACAAAAAACTTAGGAATACGATGAAAACCATTGGGCTCCAATACCGAAAACGACCACTGAGCGAAAATGACGACCACAACGCGTTATGGCAACAGTTTAATGCCATCACAACACGAAATTCGTGTCATAAGTATAAGTTTGATGAAATTTTAATAGTAGGTAGTTCAGCGAAGTTTCCCTCTCGAATTCAGAAGTTATAAACTTTCAAAAATGACACTTTTGAGGATGAAAACTGTTTTTTCCATTTTACTACAAATCGGTTAATTGATGGGAGCGAGAAATAGTTAAGAGAATAGTTGTAGCTTTTGAATATCTTTACAATGTACATGTGCTCAAAATTTTTTTTTGATACTGGCTATGATTACAGAAGGCGCCAAAGTCGACCGGCCCCAATAATTTTTGAATTTTTAAAATTTTATTTTATTTTATTTTATGCACTCGAGGTGCCCTCTTATTATGAATTTGGTGATGAAAATGCGATGAATTCAAGGGTTAAACTTGCTGTGGAGTGTTCTAGTGGCACCCCCTACTTTAATCTAATCACCTGAGGTTTGTTTTGACTCCTACCCAAGATCTCATCAACTCATTATTATTCATGTTATGTTTTTATATAGTTGTTCAGTTTTTGCCACCGTGTGAGCTTGCTTAAGCTCTATTACGTACGTAATTCGATACGCGTTTTTGCGGTTTAAAGCCGAATCGTTAACCACATGTTATTGGCCAAAATCGCTACGATTTAAACAATTTGGACAACAGGTTAAATTCTATCTATGCGGGTACCGTTATTGATGAGCTCTTATACCAACGTTAAAGAGTGAAATTATTTGAGTCGTTTTTGCACCAATACCTTGATTAATAATCTTAACAAAGCTTATTCTAAGGTGGGGGGGGGTTCTTTAAATCGTTTTACTTCGTTTTTTTTTCATGTACCTACCTATGTTTTTTCAAACACCGAGTGGGTTTATTTCATTAACTTTTCATTCTTTTACTGAAAAGAAATATTTAAAAGTCGTTATACGAGTAGAATAGAGAAAAGCAAAACAATAGACTGAATGCATGCAGTCATAGTTTTTAAACTAGAATTATTTATGAAAGTAATTCACTGTCCTAAGTAGGTACTTGTTGAATAACTTTGTTGAAAACTGTTATTTACATTCTATTCCTTGACGGTAAATCTAAAATGGGAAGTAGTTGTAGGAGAGAACTTTACACAAACTCGCTTCACACATCATCTCTTTCTCTGTTATGGAATTCATAAAATATTCAAAATTTATTCAAAATACAATTTATCTAAGTGTTTCTCTATTTTTTAAGATGTGATGGTTTTTAAACACTAATTTTTCGACGACTTCGTTTATTTTGGAAAAATAAGATCGAAAAAAAGAATATATTTTTTATTTAATTTGAAAAGTTTCAATTTTACACTTCCATAATATTGAACTGTGTTTAGTGAGGGCAGTATTTGCAACTACGTGCTGTTAATGGGTTTGATAAGAGAAGAGCACATTTCAGAGTAGCAAGCTTGAATTTTCAAAAAAAGTTTGCGCCCCGAAAGAAGCCGCCAAGAAGCGTCCAAAATTGTTTCAAATTTTTTAACTTTTCAATACCGAAAGCGCTATAGTTAGGGCACTAACTGAATTGAATTGGCCCACGCGGAATTCGAGATAATTTTACCAATAATATTTTTGGCCTCAAATTAAAAATTTGAGTTCTATTTTGTAATTTAGACGTATTCAAGAATATTTATTTGATATAAATTAAACTTATATTGCTTCAACGTTAAAATGTTAGTTGTCTTATCATACCTACCATTTGGTTTACTTCGATAAGAACTTTTGCAGGTGCGCGATCGAGTAATTGGAATAAGATTTTAAATGTTAATAACTAATAATCGTCGACTCGAATTTTTAATCTTTTAGTATTCTCTTTGAACTCGGTTAGGTTATGTGTTCGTTATTTGCTCAGTGCTCGCATTTATAATTGTCTTTTGCGGCGTGGTACATTCTACAAGAAGTTTTATGTTTAGTTTCCTCTATTTCGTCAAGGTGAGAATTTTTGACTTATACTACTACAAATTTTTAAGGGCTATAGGTATGTACTTTTTTTTAACTTGTTGTACGCAATAAGACTGTAGAAAAATTATGACATAATCATTTCTCTACATTGAAAGTTGAAAGTCATACTTGACTATTATATCACCTTAATAAATAGATGGTCTCTGATGTTCTTCAAATATACAAGGTGTTATTTATAATAATACGAAAGTATCAACTTTACTAGCGTATCCTACAGGTAAAAACAATTGCGGTACCTATGTTTTAAAATTTTTAACGTTTTATTAGGAAATTATAGAACATCGCAATAAACATTAAAGCATTATCGTTTCTACGTCTTTCCAAAGTTTTTATCAATTTTTTAGTTTTAAGCGACTTGGTCCTCTGATGTGTTATGCTCTTGTTCAGGGCGTGTTTGTGCGTGTAACACCTTATTTAAAAAAAACTACTACTGAAGCGATCTTGTAGAAATTTTCTTTCAGCCACTTTAACAAAATTTCTTTGACCTCGACAAAATAATTTTTTAAAAGAAATCGATACAGAGTGACCAAAAACCTAAGGGAGTGGCATTTTGGAAAATCTTTACCAACCCACACTAAGTATATAATAGGTAATCGGTTATAAGTTATAAGTTAATTATTAACATCGACCCTAATCAAAAGAATATCTTTTCAAATTTTTAACCGTCAAATAATGACGGTCAGTATAATCGTATAATACCTATAATTGACCCATTCGGTAGTTTTTTCTTATTATAACTTCGCCTATGTAGTCAATTTAATAAAAAATGTTAAAATAAATTTTCTAAAAATTAAATACTTACCATTATTTAGTTTATTTGCTACGAGCAGATCCGGAATTAGGTTTTTCTAAAAATTTCAAAAAATTAAAATTTTATTTGTAATTAAAATTTATTAATTGAAAGTTGGTAAATTATTTTATTGTATAAGGTACTATTATTTTTTAATACTTTTATTTACGAAACACTCCCGGTTAAACTAGAAATTAGCCAGATAAAATGAGTATTTAGAAACACCCTGAATATTTTACAATTTTTATAAATATCGTAAAATTATCTGTCTAATGATACCAACCATAATAAATTTTAGCTTCCGGTTTAACTTGAAATTGGGTTAGATTTTTTATGTTTAGTAGAACACTCTGTATGTTTTAAGTGGCTTGGGAGATTATTAAACCTAGTCACAATAATTGAAAGATATTTAAAAAAAGCTAAATTTTAGGGCGATTTTCAACAAAGGATAACTCGGCGAAAAATGGTCGTACAGAAAATTTAAAAAAAGAAAATTGTAGCCTCAAGTATCTAGTTTTCAGATCTGAACAGTAAAATTTTTTAACGTGGGCGGTTTTT
Organism: Malthinus flaveolus; assembly: GCA_950108345.1. Taxonomy (NCBI): domain Eukaryota; kingdom Metazoa; phylum Arthropoda; class Insecta; order Coleoptera; family Cantharidae; genus Malthinus; species Malthinus flaveolus. The sequence continues at coordinate 68,665,632 of OX467285.1, forward strand.
ACGTAATCATCTGAAAACCAACTAAGAATAATTTTTCAAATTTTTTCTTGTCTTTGAAATGGTCTGTAGACTTCAAAAAAATTTTTTTCAATTTGCGACCATAAAACTCGTTTGGACAATTTAATTAGCTTAAATTTGACCTTATAATGAGTTTCGTACGATTTTTTGCCGCGAAGTAATCGACAATCAAAGCAAAAAAGGCTATTTTAACTTTGACAATCGATTACTCGGGAACTAATGTACAGAAAATAAAGGTTGGTTTTTGGAAACTGCAAGACATTCTCTATAAGACGCAATCGGTGGCGATTGATAAAAAATTTTTTAAAGCGATGATGAAGGCAGAAAAAAAGTTGAAAATTTGCGAATATAAGGATATTTGGAAAATTTGGTATAACTTTGGATATAGTGGATGAACAAAGGATATCGTCGGTAATTTTTTACCCTCAAAGTGTCTCTAAAAAACTTTTAAAGTTGCAAAGCTCTGCGACTTTTTTTCTTAGCGCCCCGAAGGTTTAAATTTATAGTATCGGCGTAACCAGCAATTTTTCGATTTTTTTGCATTTTTTTGACTTCAATATGGTTTTTTTTGGCGCAATCCATATTTTTGGCTTAAAAACATAACACCTTGGACAAAATCGAAAAAAAAATGTACGATTCATAAGTTCCCGAGTAATCGATTGTCAAAATTAAAATGGCCTTTTTTGCTTTGACTGACGATTATTTCACGGCAAAAAATCTTATGCAGCTCATTAAAAGGTCAAATTAAAGCTGATTAAATTGTCTAAACGAATTGTATGGTTGCAAGATAAAAAAAAAGTTTTCGACGTCGACAGACCATTTCAAAAACGAGAAAAAATTTGGAAAATATTCTTAGTTGGTTTTCGGATGATTACGTAAAAACCGCCCACGTTAAAAAATTTTACTGTTCAGATCTGAAAACTAGACACTTGAGGCTACAATTTCCTTTTTTTAAATTATCTATACAACCAGTTTTCTCAGAGTTATCCCTTGTTGAAAATAGCCCTAAAATTTGGAGTTTCTTAAATATCCTTCAATTTATGTGCCTAGTGTATATTTATCTAGTGCTACAGAACATTTTATATCGTGACTTTTAATTCTGCAGCAAATGAGATCACCTTTTCTATTTTAAATTATAAACACCCGGTATAATTTTAGATTTTTAAAATCAGATAGAGGCTTTTATCATTCTAATAAGAATTATTATTTATAGGTATTTAGTTCCCGTTCTCAACGTTCTCAAATTCATATTTATTATTACACCAACAGTATTTTAAAGGAAAATCTTTTGAATTTTCTTTAGTACGGCATCACATCACAGAGTAGTATAAAAATAATAATAAAAACTGAGAACATTGAGAGTGGCTTTAAAATTCATATGCCAGGATATTTAACTACTTCCATAATTCTTTGGTAAAAAACTAACGAAAAACAAATTCATTAATTTAGTCAGTTAAGTATTTATATTAGTTAAGTAGGTAGTAAAAAAATTCGTTTTGCTGTATACAAAGTAGGTAGTACTAAGTACCTATAGGGAAAACTGCGTTTCCAAAAATATACCTTTATAAAAAATTATTTAGTAACAATTTACTCTTCAATTTTGATAATATAACTAAATTTTCGCTTAAGCTTACCTCAATCGAAATTTTCTTTTTTTATAAACAAGCAGTTTATTTAAAAAAAAACCACGCTGAGAGTATACCGAAAGTTTCTTTCATAATAAAAGCATCAAAAGATCTGCTAGGTATGTGACGAGTTAATTTGCCGGATAGAAATCAAAAGGAGAGATGAGGCGTACGAGTGTCGTTGATGATAGCCCGGCGGGTGGTTCAACCCCTGCGATATTAAGCTAGCTTTGTATTTACAAGCCACTGGTCGTTGCCGGTAGTGCTGGGATTATTAGTTTTTGATACGCATCCCTCTGAGACCATTTTTCACAATAGAGTAAGTTTACCGTGTGATATGTCACGCTACGTCAAGTACTTTTCAACGCTACTTATGGCTTATTATATCTTTGTGACACGTTGTCTGATGTTGATTTTATTAAATCGAAGCATATTGTTACACAAAAATATAACAGTTAAATGCGGAATATTTTACTTTTTGAAAACATATCATACAAGCAGAATTACGAGAGGAACATTTAAAAGAAAATTTGTTTTTCTTCAGATTTCTCGTATCGGTGAGATCGATTTTTAGTTGGTAGTACACGAACACCTTCGGCTTAAGAAGATCTTTAACTATTTTTATTAGAAACAATCGAAATTCTTTTTTTGTGGAAAACATTAACTACGGCTTATCATCTAATCTAAATGCTTCAAATACAAATTTATAAAAAGGCAAAACTTTGTGAGTTTGCATTAATAGATATTTACTGCGGAGAGTTTTCAAACTGTTTGTATATGTACAACTCATATTACGATAATATGTAAAATATTAATGTCATAATTACAAATTCTTGTTCAAGTAGGACTATGGAATCTTTACATAAACGTATACAGGGTCAGTCAGGAAGAACTCGCCAAACTCTAGGTATACGTAAATATAAGACAAACAAACTAAAAAACTAAAAAGTTGCTTTCCGATTTTTACTTGTTTTCGAATTACAGCATTTTAGATGTTTTATAGTAGTTTAGAGCAATTTGTAAGTAGGCTGAGGGGCTCAGGGTATGGCAAATGATGATCTGACTTCTTGCAAATATAAGGTTGTCGTTTGTGATGGATTGTAACTACACGATTTTCTGAAATGCTCAAAAATACTGGTTAAATAGTCAGGTATACAAAGTTAAAAAAAAATGGATAGTGAAGATGCACTAATTCGGCGTAATTTGAACGTTTCAACTCATCGTGTAAAAGAACAACAAGAAGAACTCGGGAGAGCAACCGGGTGCTGTTCGCTGTTCGTAGATCTGCTAGAAAAAGTCTGGAGGTTCGTGGAGGTATATTTAAAGATTTGTTGTAAAATTCAAAAACTGTATAATTCGAAAACAAGTGAAAATCGGATAACAACAAACTCTTTATTTTTTATCTTATATTTACGTGTTGAATACGCTCTTAGAGTTTAATGAGTTCTTCCAGTCTTCTTGAAAATAATGAGTTGCACGGTTGCATTCTAACCCACTGTGTGCACATAATAATTCAATTAAAAGTAGAACAAATAAATGAGTTCCCAAAAAATAGCATTTAAGATGTTATAAAACAATAAACAGAAAAGCCATTCAATCCAAATGCCCGATGAAAAGAACAACTTGCTTTTATACAGGGTGTTAATTAAGTAAGTACACAAACTTTAAGGAATTACTATTTGATGAATTTCAAGACAAGAAGTTCATATATTATCGTATAATATGTAGGTATAATCGTGGGCCCGACACGTTTTCAAGATACGAGGTCGTGTTATAATCTGATACAAGATAGATAGGTATGTATCTTGATATCAGATTTTAACACCCAGTATCTAGAAAACAAAGCCGTTGCGGACTCATGCTTATATGAACTTTTTGAGAGAATACAAATTCTTTCATATGAGCATGTGTAACTAGTAAATACTCGATCTCGAGTTTATTTCGATGGAGCTGCCCTTCAAATATTCCCGATAAATTTTATAAACCTTAGAAGCGTATAGTACGCGTAAAAACGGTGACCAACGGTGTCCAACAAGACAGTCGCATTCAACCTCTTCAATGTGTCGTGAGAATGGGCTAGCAAGGACAGATCGATCATACCCCTGTGTGGATATTTCAGGATCGAAGCCACGTAAAGTTGGTAACGCCTCATTAACAATGTCTCATCATCTAAATGAGCCTAGCTGTCTCTCATCGGCTTTTGTAGCATTTTCTTTATTATGATTCTCTGCACAACCTCAACTCGGTTTTGATATATACCTGCAGCACCTTCCCAGCCAATAATTCCGTAGCAATGATTGCACCGAACCATCGTAGTATAGACTATAAACAGTATAGTGGCTTTAATGATACTACATTGTCTCAATTCTGTTTTTCGGGGTATCGAAAACGAGTTCATCGAATTGAGGTATACTGTTCTCATAAATAATTAGAGGGACAAACACAGTTTTCTTTCATTTATAGTTAAGAAGTTTAGATCTGCTCATTTTTAAAAGAACTTCACATCTTCAACAGTTCTACTTTTAACTTTATCCTAGTTTATAGCGTTAATAATTAAAGCAGCATTTACATAAATTGTATTCGAATAAAAAGATAACCGGTCCAAGCACAGTGTCGTGTGGCACACCCAATTTAATAGGCAGCTTCTCACTCAAAACACCTCCCACATCCACTAACTGAACCCTCTCACTCAGATAACTCCTGAAGAACTGCAGAGAAAGACCTCTGACGCTATAATATGTGCTCATCCTTTCTAATAACAATTCGTAATTCACAGTATCAAACGCCTAGTAAAATTCATAAACACAGCTAAACATTTCGATGAAATATCGAGACGCTATTAGGCACCTAATAATAAAATGAATATAATGCTTTTTTAGTTATAAATAGGTTTAATGGAGTATTATGACAAAAATCTTTAGATACCTATATCAATTTTCAATTTATAAAGCCCAAGTTTCTAGATTCATTTTTAAATAGAACCTTGAATAAATCGAAGATGTGCCGATTTTGGTCTAGTCTTTGAAAGCTCACTTTTTTTATGGTATAAATGCCTAAATCAGTGTAGATCATCAAGCCGATCAACAATAAGAGCTAGGACACAATAAAATCCGCTCGAGTACCTACAAACTCCTCACCCCTAAAAATCTACTTTCTACTTTCTCCTAAAAAAAAGTTAGGCAGGGATAAAAACAATTGCACATCCGCAAAACAAATAAAATTCTCTATCGATTGACGATTGACATAATAATTATTTATAATATATGGTTTAATTGAAAAAAATCGTAACAGACGAAGTTAAGCGTCATCTAGACTACAGCGAATGCAACGGGAAAGCATTGCATTCGCTGTAGTCTGGACGACGCTTTAGAAAGGACACTTTTATAAACAAATGATATTCTAAAAGATTCTTTCTTTCTCTAATGTGGTTTTCATTTAAAATATAGTGTAATAAGGGTTTGACCACCCTGTGTAGGTATACGTCCTTATACAGTATACAGTTAGTTTTTCACTAAAAGCGCGTCAGCTTAGATATTCCACATTTTCCTATTTAAAAAGCGTAAGGTACCTATAAATACGAGAACCGCTTACACTTCTATAATATCGCTCATTATTTCTGTAGGTTTAATTTTTAATTGACTGGTTTGAAAAGCCAAGTGAAGTGATATACCAATTCTTTTTTCCAGCCAAACTTTTTGTATATTTCTTACACTTTCAGCAAAATTTCGGGAGATTGCGAATATTGTATTCTATCTTCATGAAGTCTAAAAAATAATATTGCAACTTCTACTATTATATTTTATGTAACAATTTAGACATACTTAATTTAAAACGATAAAAAAGCGTACTCTCTATTGTAATTCTAATTATAGTTGCAATAAAATTGAATTGAGATTAACCATCCCTGAAATAAGTAATAAGCAACACGTAATTTCAAATCTATCCAATAAAGGGCACAACAATTCGAATATTGCATAGATTAGAAATAAACGGGGTGACAAATTTTGTCGGTATTATCGCCCTCACAATGACAATTTTAGTCTATCTAGTACTATCACCCTCGCCTTTATAACACTTTAGTGCATTCCTGAAGCACCACGTTTGAAGTATTAAAATTATTTGATCGATTTCACTAATATTAATTTAACTCGTCGTTTAATGCGACGATGAAAATTTAATATCGATAGAAATGACTTATTGTGTTAAACTGTTAATGATGATTACTTTTTAAAGTAAATTATATCTTCGAATAACTTTATTGAATATTTGTGTATTAATTACGTTCGCTGATGGTTGCTCGTTGTATTCGGTACGTAGAAATTGCTTTACAAAATGTTGTTTGGATTTCTAACAGCACACAAACAAGTCTTATAATGAATATGAGAGAGCATTTTCCAAATTTTTCACGTTTAATAATATGGTGTATGTGACACGTGAAGTGAAGTGATAATATGTTAAAATGAGAGCGAAAGTTGTATATTTACTTGGAAAATGTATTTCTAAAATTCAGAATTTATTTGAAAATATGAACTATTATACAGTGTGTAGCAAAAGTATTAAATAGACGGGTTTAAAATATATAACAATTAAAATTATTTGTGTTAAAAAAAAGTGTTTTTAATTTCACAACTTGAAAGAGTATTATAGTACCTAATCAGTAAAGTACTGAAAATTTTGGTGTTATAGTGTTTATACTGTATTTTACAATTTAGAGAGAATTGTTAAATAATATACAGGGTGTCAACTGTAACTTGGCCAAGAATGCCAACGTAGGTAGAGGACCGATAGGCAAGTATTTTAAGGATAGGAACCCATGTCCAAAAATGCACCCGTATACAGAGCTACGGCCGTTTTTAACTTTACGTTTTATCGTTCGATGTACACGCTACATGTCGTGTTTTAAAATAATTGTCTGCCTGGCAACCTATCGTTGCCTAGGAAATACATTGTACAAATACGATGTGCTCCAAGTGCGTTGCAGTTCATAGCCCCATACGCCAGATGCACGTTGGCGAGCTCCTGAAATGTTAACCTGTACATTTTTCAGCACACGTTTTATTGACACGACTCAATGTTTCTGAGCTGACTTTCAAAGTATTTCCTAGACAACGATGAGTTGCCAGGCAAACAATTGTTAGGCACACGACATGCTGCCTCCATATCGGACGATAAAACGTAAAGTTAAAAACGGCCGTAGCTCCGTACGGGTGCATTTCCGGACATGGGTTCCTATCCTTAAAATACTTGCCTATCGATCCTCTACCTATCCTGGCATTCTTGGCCAAGTTACAGTTGACACCCTGTATAATTTAATAAAAATAAAATGAAAAAGAATTAAATGCTTCTTTTTAAAGCAAAATCGGTTTGTCAATGAGAACACATCTTTCGATAAAATAATTTGTGGCTCTTATAAGGGCCGTTGAATTTTGTAGACCGGCAAGTCTAATAACAGAGAAATTGTTTAACATAATTTTCAAATACGTCTCCATAAATCCGAGGCGAGCATAAGATTCTTTTCACAGTTTTCCAACATGCATTGAGAAATTCCGTCACAATTAGCAACTATGATGGCTTCCATCAAGGTCGGTAAATTTTCAAGAGTGTTATAAAGTTTATTTTTTTAACTAACCTCAGAGGAAGAATTCGCACGGGCCAGATCAGGTGACCGAGTTGGTCAAGGTATAGTACCACCTCAGAGTTCCGGAAATGTATCTTTAAATAGTTTGGTTCAGTTGTGGCATTATGTGATAGACATTCAACATGCTGAAACCATATTTTTTCCTCTAGGAATAAATCTTCAATTGCAGGTCCCACTTCTTCCTGTAATAACTGAATAAAAAATGGTCCAATCATTCCGTGTCTTAGTAAACCAGCCCACACATAAACTGAACGACGATACTGACTTTATTCCTATAAAGAGGTTGGTTATTTGAACTCCAGTAACGGAAGTTTTGTGAATTATATAGATGCCATGTGTTGAAAATGAACACTCATTGGAAACTTAGACCCGGCTCAACAAATTTCTATTTTGATTTATCATTTCGATCATAGTCGTTCAAAACTGCACCCTGTTGAATTTATCTTTCTAAAATTCCCACTCTTTGGCACTTAACCTTTGCAGTCCCAAAATAAATTATAATCATTGTTTACCAAAAGCGGGTCATCGATGACCCATTTTTTATTTTGTGTTTTCGGATGAAATAAGGACATTTTTGTTTCAATCTAATCTCGCTTATTAGTGATTTTATCAAAAAATGTTACTCTTCGTAAAAGTAGTTGCTTGTTTCAAATCTAATATTTATAGTTTCATTTCTGCAGATTTTTATACAGGGTGTTCTTTACTAACGTTTCTCTAAAATTATACATTTTTCGATATTTTCCAGCAGTATATTATGTAGTTTAGTATTTTAGGAGAATACACAGAAGGAAATTATATAAAAAAATTTATCATAAAAGTTATTTAAAAAATATCGACTTTGGGTCAGTCGTGACCCGGTTTCAGCACTGCCAAGGTTAAGTGACTTAACCTTTGGGTGCTTTTTAAGACATTACGAACTGTGGTATGGGATAATTCTAAATTTTGACCAATCTGTCTTAATAACTACTATTTTTATTAGCTACAACCTGCAATACCACTTGAAAGTCGTGCTCATTTTCACTTAAAGGTGCAGGCATATAAGCAGCAACCAAGCATTTGGGTCGCCCCATCACAATTAATCAAGCAAGCAAGATGTTCGATGCAGGCAGAGCTCACTATTATTGCGTGATTGAAGAAGTTACTTCAAAAAATTCATTATTGTTTTACAAAGTATCAACTCGACACGCGTCAATAATTGAAACTGAAAATTCGATTTCTAATTCGACTGATTGTTGTTTGAAAGAGTGTATTTGACGTACTCAATCCGCATAAAGCGGCGCACGAGTTAATAAAAATTATTATTATTATTATTATTCGCGATGAGAATTACGAATATTAAATTTGATTCTCTTGAAACTGTTTTTGTGGATCTCTACATAAACTGGAACATTTTAGGTAATCCCGAGACACAATTTTCCGTTTATTTTGGGTAGTAGTACCCGTTTTTCTGCTTTTAAAAATAATTTGAGTGCTCATCTTATCGTTAGATCTGGAGATTCAAAAATACCATACGAAATTATGATATACCTATTAGTTATCAGCAAGGTAAAATAATATCAAATGCATTATATCTTATAACTTATAACAATTGTCTTAATTGATAAACGTCCATGTGTCGCTACTCAAGTGTGTTTTGATTATGATAATAATATAAATGATATAGGTATTATATGTACTATAATATTTTAATAATTACCAATAACAATAATCGTAATATTGGCCTTTAAAAAAAAGTTAAAGAACGGAGAGCCCTCAAAATAAAATCGAAGCTCAAGGCGCTTGAACGGAGTAGGTACTGATATTCCGCATAATATTATATGGACTAGCGTTATCATCTGAGCATCTTGCCGCTAAAAGACCTAAATTTTAAACTGATCACCCGTTATTTTGTTTGGATTTGTTTATAGAAAATTACGTAAGCCTTTTCGCCTTTGGAAAATGTGTTAAAAGGTGAGTTTGGAAATTTCGAATTTTGGTTTTCAAAAACGTAATTTTCAAACAATTATTACTGGGACAAGCGGCACACGAATGTAACCTTGAAAGTATTATTTAAATTTTAATCCAGCAAGTGTGAGGAAATAAAAACAGTAAAGATTAGATCAAATAATAGCTACGCGTGAAAAAACTTTCCGATAAAAAATGATTATTATCATAATTGGCGAGATTTGATAAATTACTATAATTATACACTTGTTGAAATATAAACGAATTTAATAATTACAAAAATATCACTCGAATGCCAATTCAAATCGCTAACAAAGGGCCACCTGATAGCACAGTTTGCTTCCAAATCAAATTTGGGATAAATTAAATCCACTACCCCGCAGCTTCGCACACCCTTGGTCACAGCTGTGCGACTCTTGAAAACTCTCTAGCTTTTGTTCAAAGCTTAAGCGTAGTGTATTTTAATTTTAACACTCCATATTCATGACCCTGTATAATATAGATGGATTTGAAGTGTCCTTAAGTATGTTTTATAGGTTATTTTCTGATAGACTATACATGTTCTTCGCAATAATTATATAAATATATTAGTTTGTTCTTTTTTGATGAGCTATTATAAAAAATTTAATTAAGCGCCGATAAAAATTTTCTACATACTGATGTGAATGTCGATCGCTTAGCTTACGTAAAATCAAACAATAAATTTTTCAACATTTAAATTGGAATATTGCGTGCCTCCGAGTCCAAGTTAACCAGTCAAGAGTAGGTAGTATCAGTATAAGGGTAAGAAATAAAAAAATCTTGTGTTTTAGCGAAGGAAGAAAACTTTTTTCCATTCAACGCAGCACCCTATCCTGAAAATTCATTAAATTGTTCTAAAAGAGAACAACTAAAATAATAATACCGTTTTATTTTATATTTATTGCAAATTAATCTTTACAAACCAAACACAAGCTTGATTTAGGAACATAACAAACAACATTAAACTTTATTAAAGTAAAAATAAGAAGCTTAAGTTTAAATAAACAAGCATCCAAACAGTCACGTGCGGTGGTTGTCTGTTACATCATACTAACGTTTCGAACGCCCCCAGCAATCATATAAGGGTTCTTCAATGTTCCATAATGCTACAGTCACCGTGTTTTAAGCTTTTATACAAATAAATCAAAAACTTTGTAAAAGAATTAAATTTTGTTTGTTTGCATCGCGATTATCTTCTATAATACTAGGTAATAGTAGTATAAATAAAATATTCTTTTTCAGTTTACAAAATTTGGAAAATATTTATTTATATTTATTACGATAAAAAGGAGATATCTGAGAAGTGCAGCTTGTCAGGAATAGAAACAACCGTGAAAATCTCCTGAAAATCTCGCCTACCCGTTGAAGAACTACTGGCTACTGTGTTATTTCAGTTTCCCCAAGCGTCTTCGTTCATTCTTTTACGTATCTGATGATTAGATATTTTTCTCACAGTTGTTGCTCACTCTGGCATTTCCGAGCAAAAATATTTTCTTAACTTTCCTAAACAATTAATAATTGCACTGACTTATTTTTTAAATATTTTACATTTTTCCGTTTACATAATTAACTAAATTTTGATAGGTTTATACACAGGTTTATAATTAAATATTTTAAATTTTTTATTGATTTAAAAAGTAATACAGAATAGCATATCGTGTAAATTGGGTCTCCACGGCTGTGTTGGCCCATATGCATTCTTTTGTTAAAATTTGCCGTGACCGCTTTGCATAAATGTAGTTGAATTTCGTTGACAACAGCGCTCAATTTCCTTCTACAAAGCGTGGATGGTCGTGGACTTGTCGGCATAAACTTTAAACTTAAAAAAAAGTCTCGCGGCGTTAAATCCCATGTTCTGGGCGGCCAATTCTGATAAATAAGTTGTGCATCAGTTACACGGTTAGAAAATGGCTCATGCAGTAATTGAATTAGTTCTTGCGTTCTCGGGCTGTATGGCATGTGGCACCGTCTTGTTGAAACCACATCTCGTCCACATCCATATCTTGTAAAATCTTGCAATGATAGCGAGCACCATTAACTGTTATTGCCTGACCAGTCGCATTTCCGAAGAAGCCCGATGACGTCTCCATCCCAAAATCCACACCAAACAGTAACACGTTGTTGATGCATTTGTTTCTCAACAATCACTTGTGAATTTTTTGAGCTCGAAATGAGACAATTTTGTCGATTAACCAAGCCATCAAGATGAAAATGAGTTTCCTCGCTGAAGATGATTTTGTTTTAAAAAATCAGCACTCACACACAAGACTGAAATACTGTCTGAGAAATAATTCAATTACCGTATGAATCATTTTTTTGTCGTGTAATTTCGCGTTTTTGGTGATCTGAAAATCAGAATTAACCGCCCAGATCATGCGATTTAACAAAATTGGACTTTTTTTATTGGGCTTTTTTGAAGTCTAAGGTTTATGCCAACTAGCACACGATTACGTATTTCATACGAACCATTAAAAAATTTACAATTTGTAATTATACATCTGTGTTTTTTGTCAAAATTCCTTTTTGTGTGCATTTTGGCATACCCTCTACAAGAAAGAATGGGGCGTTCTGTACAAATGGCACAACTGAAGGTATTCAGTTAAATTACCCTAATAGTAGCATTGGGATATTGGGCGGAGTTGCAAGGCTAATCAAATTTCCTTAAGAAAACTAAACACTGTTGCCAAGTTTCCAAGTTATTAAAAAAACCGAAATTGAGCACATTTTTAATCGGCCCTAACGCGAAATTATATTTTGATTAATATTTTTCGAGTTACTACCCAAACTTACCCTTTTTCAATGTCAACCATATTATCATACATTTATCATAATTTACATCATAAACGTGTAAATAGCGCTGAGGACTTTTTGCTCGAAAACACTTTAAAATTAACACTTCGGCTATGAAAAGTTGAATATTGGAAAAGGGGGGAGACAAGTAAAATAAAATATTATGCAAAATTTTTTACTTGAGCAATATTATACACATACGTAATGTACAATTAATCGTACAAGTGTAGGGGAGCCAAACACAATAACTAATTACAAACAGGCTTTGGACAGCACTTTGGATATTTTTGCGATAAATCTTGACGTGATAACGAACATCCCTCAGGTGGTGAAATTACGCCACACCTACGACATACCACTGTAGAATAAAATCAAGTTATAAAAGATAAATTAATATTTACCCGTAAAAGCTTATTAAGCCTTTGTTTCCGCAAGTAATTTTAACACATCTTTTAGTTGAAAATTTTTCTTCGCCTTTTTCCATAGCACCTACTTCTTCATTTTCGCTGTAACAATATCCAGGGTGCGCTACGCAATAAAAGTTACAAGGAAATTTTTAGTTTGAAATCTATTTCAATTTTTTTGAAAATTATAAATAGGTACATATATTCCCGGTGTATTTTGTTAAGTTTGAGGCTAAGTAGTAAGTACACGAACTCTGGTTACTGAACTTAGTTAACGCTTCGTTCAGTATTTCCACCAGCATCGTCTGGAAAGTGGTACTTTTCCTCCTCTTTGCCAAGGCATGATTTATTATACCCCTGAATCAGGCTCATTCTGTATCATAACCTCTAAAATAGTGCCCAACTTTAACGTTTAAAGTAACGTTCTATCCTTTTTATTTAGCTGAGAGAGAACGTTACTTTAAACGTTAAAGTTGGCCACTATTTTAGAGGTTCTGATACAGAATATGCCTGATTAAAATGTTATTCCTAATTATTATAGTCTAATCAAAATAGTGTTGAGTGTAATATACTAATGTTAAAATTGATTAGGAAAATAAATAAAGCATCTATATTTAGGCGGGAAAGGGGAAAGGTTACGAATTTGTTATCTTCTTGAATTTTATTTGTAAATCTAAATAATTATTTGTAACAAAATATGAAATCATCGCTAATTGTTAAGAAGGTGAAAAACTATCAAGTTTTCTTTTAAATTAGTATAGTATTAGGTACAGACATAAGCTAAATTTCTAAAATCGTGTTAAATTAGTACTGAAATAATTATCATACAAGCCGGAATGTCAATTACAGATGGATACAATGAAAATAATTAAATAATTAATTTACGTTTAGTGTTGTCGGTTTGCTCAAGTGCAGTCCATCCGTATGAAACCACTACTAAGAGCGATACCAATACAAAAAGGTTGAGTAACAGTTTCATGCTTTCAAATTTTCAAATGGCACTACACCTAATATACACTATACACAGTCACAAGAGATATACTTAACAATTTATCATTAACTTCTTGTTTTATCTTCTTTATATCAGTCTAGATTGTCTAGAACACCCAAAAACAAATATCAAGGTTGTATGCGCTGTTGTTAAATATAAGTAAGAATAATTCTTTTATAATGGGAAATCATCGCTACAATTTCCACGTAATTTAGTGGTTTATTTATTGCAATTCATTCCTCAAACTCTTAAAGAATAAAAAACATTAATATTAATTATTATTAGGTTGGCTAATGGCTAATTTATAGTCAAACAGACTTTAGTTCGTCAAAACAGGGTTTTTCTACTAACGTCAACATATTAATATACTTACTCCATTAATTAGGTTTTTCTTCAAACCTTTATAAAAATTTTGCAGTTTATATAATATACAGGATGAATTTTTGAACGTGTTAAGTACAGTGATCTCGTTTATCGTAAGAGATAGAGACTTGGTCAAATGGACAAAAATGATCCCTGCCTTATGCCTAAATATAATCGAAGAACAAATTTTATAACGTTTCTGAAATATGGCGGAAATATTGGCTCTAAAATCGTTATTTGGAAAGATATTCGAAAACAGATATTCTGTTCTTTAGTGATGGACACGATACGAGACTAGTCTAGTCTAGAGTCTAGACTAGTCTCGTATCGTGTCCATCACTACTGTTCTTTCGGAGGAAGCCAAAAAATTTTCGTTGTCATTCTTAGTTTATTGTATATTATTATCAATACCAACTTTAGTTTTTTATACGGGAGCCATTTAAAAATTGCATGCCATCGGATAGAGCACAAAATAGTGACTTTAAAAATGTATAACATGTCAATAGAATTTTTTGTCATTAAAATCACCATAAATAACTAAAAGGACACAGGGATCTCGCTTATCATTAGAGATGGAGACTTAAATGGACTAGAATGATCCCTGACTTATGCCTAAATACAATCAAAAAACAAAATTTACCCCCCCCCCCCTCCTATAACGCGACTGAAATATGGCGAAAAATAACAAAACTGGAGTTTTTCGCTCTAAAATCGTTATTTGGAAGACTTAAAAAAACTGAAAATACTTTCTTAAGAGAACTTTTTCTGTTCTTTCAGACGATGCCAATAAATTTTCGTTATTCTTTTTACTTTATTGTATATCGATACCAATTTTGTTTTTCATATGGGAGCAATTTGAAAGTTTTTGTGGCATCGGAAAGAGAAAAAACTATTAAGACTATAATATACCCAATGCAAACATTATGTACGGAGTACATATTGAATACTGACGGAGTTTATACGGCAGATTATTACATCTTGACTGTTTTTTTTGGAATCAACTTACCTACTGCTTAAAAATTTTATAAAATTTTATTATTTTAGAAAGAAACCATAATACAAAAAAAATTTCTTTATTCGTGTTTTGATCAATTTATTGCAATTGATAAGTTTTTTATTTTTATTTTAGATAATAAGCGTCAGCTGCTATGGCTATTAGCTTACTGTATAATTTACAAATTGATACCTATTGCCTTTATGCAATTAGAAATTTTGTCGGTACTTCAGTGGTTCCATTAAAGATGGTTTGTAGATCATTAGCAAGTCTGGTGTCTTGCCTCTCATATTGCAATGGTAAACAGTCACACATGAGGAGTTTGATTGTCATTGGGACGTTACAAGTGATGCAGATTGGTGGTTCTGTCTTTTTTAATAGAAATTCCTAATGTTAGCTTTTGGTGTGGCCGATTCTCAGTGTTGAAATGTTTATTTCGCTGGTTCTTGGTAACAGGGGTGAAGCAGTCCAGATTAATTTTGTGCCATCAGGATTAATACTTTTTAGATGGCTGTGTGGCAAGGCTTTCCATTCGTCTATCCAACGGCGGTTAATTTCTGCTGTTAGTTCGATGAAAGTTAGATTCATCAATCGTTTGTTTTAAAGTGGCTTGCTTGGCTTGTCTGTCTGCTTCTTCATTACCTTGGATATCTATGTGAGATGGTATCCAGACGTATCTTACTATCTTTTGCTCTGTGTTTGAATGTAATAGGTTATGGAGTTCCTGAATTTCGAGCACTAACGGATTCTTAGTATATTCGTTTACTTGACTTTAAACTTTTCAGCGTTCTTTTCCATTTTAGGAAGCCCAAATTTAAAATGGAAAAGTACGGCGAAACGTTTAAAGTCACGTAAATGACTATTTATGTGGTTGGTTATGTTCGGTTATAGTTGAGTTGGCCGACTTCTCGTCAATTAAAATCCTCCACATTTATATGATAATAACGGAAATAGTGTTTTTATTACATATTATATCGGTTTTTAAAATATATACAGATTTATATTTTTAATAGTTCTCAACGTGCTGATTTGACAAGGCATCTTCATCTTAAATTAATGTTGAAAAACTTCTTATAACTTTTCATTTCAAGAGCATTCAACGTAAGGACAGCACTCTGGGTATTGGTTCATCGAGTCCACTTTCACATACAACAATGTACAGTTAGGGGGTAACGTAAGAGCAGGACATCTAAAAAAATTAATTTTTAATAGATACTTCTAGATCTACCCAAGCTAATCTTTCGATTCGAGTTTTTGAGTGTATAGGAATTGTACAGAGTAATTAAAATTTTAGATTATCAACAACTATGTTATTATTTTATTGTTTATACTTTAAACTATCGGCTAAATAACAAAGTCAATATGTGATTTGAACGGTTTGTATAAAAACTGATGGTGGACGATTTACTAATTAAAAATATTCTAATTACGGCACTTACACATGGTAATAAATTCTTAAATCTTCATCGCACATAGCTCTAATACACAACTTATTCATCGTTTTTTGTTCACCAATTTCCATATATCCAATTCCCAAGAATTGGCTATAGCACTGATTAACCAGGGCTAAAAATTCAGAAATTTAATTAAATCTGAGCCTATGGTCGGTGTCAATGCTCTTAAAAATTATTGGCATAAGCTACTTTTTAACCACTAAATTCACTTACGTTTTAACTGATTTTCGTATACTGTTACATTTGCAAAAATCATAGTTATTAAACATTTTGTTAATATTAAACTGCAGAAAATTTTCATTATTTTGAAGGTGAACGTTATTTTAAAAATTGTACTCACACATAAATTTACGAAATAAATTCAGTTGATAACTTTTAACCTTTTGCACTCTTTATTACAGTTATTATATGAAAAACTATATTTTATTGATTATTATTACAGTGTAGAACATTCTTATAACGTATTATTTTTTTACTCACATGCCTTTATATTTACTTTACAAATTTCGGTAGTACTATTACCTAGGCCCCTAGGTGCATCCAACTAATTATATAGGGTGTCCCAGTTATAATGTTTAGAATTTAAGGTTAAAACGAATTTCAAGAATCTTGTTCAGAGGCGTCTCTTTGGGGAGACGTCTAGGGTTATTTTGCTCACTAACTTTTTAGTACGCAATTTTTCTTAAATTCTAATTTAGATTTCTGAATTATTCGAGTTTTTTACATAAGCAAGACACTCTTATTAAAGTCGATAAAAGTATTCGAAAGTCTTCGAAAAAAACGTATTGGAAATCTTGAGTCCACTTCTACGATTGTTTAATCACTATTAAGTTTGTATTTATAATAGTGTTCTTAACTTTAAGAACATGCACTACTAATAAAAATAAGACAGAAAGTTCCTATAAACTCGTAGCGAAAAATCATTTCAAAGCGAGCTATAACCCTTTGGAGCTTACTATTCAACGCTCCTCTTTATAAAGGGCTGTAGCTCTCTAGCTACAGTGTACTTAGCTGTAGCTAAGCGTTTATTCGTTTATAGGAAAATTGAAAATTTTGCATGTTTACTCGATCACTCTTTTAAATTGTGAACATTGAAAGCGGGACACCCTCTATTCTAGTCGTCTAAAATGTGACATTCTGTTATTTGTGAACAGTTTACAGTGTACAGGATATTTCTGAAACGTAAAAACGACCAAGGCCATAAACTACGTTATTTATTGTCTTCATTCTGATTTTTTCAAAATCAACGTCAAGATCAATAATGATATTTCGAACAACTATGTTGAGTTTATTCTAAAAGATATTGCGATATTACATTCGTTAAAAAAATAAATCGAATGTTTAATAAAATGGAGTGTTAATGATAAGGAATCTCGCTTATCATAAGAGTAGAGAGTTGGCTAAATGAACAAAATTGATTCATGATTTATGCCTATAAGGCCCAGTTGTATAAACGAGCTAATCTGGGAGTCAGAGTTAACTCCACGATTAACCTAAATCAACAACTAATTCTGAATTAAATTGAAATATATTTGACTCTAGAATATTGATGGGTTAACCGTTAACCCTGGACCAAGTGCCTACGAGCTAACCTAATCTAATCCACGCTATAAGATTTAACCTTATATTCAGATCGTGGAGTTAACTCTGACTCCGCGATTATCTCGTTTATACAACTGGGCCTAAGTAAAATCAGTAAAATAAAAAAAACAAGATTTGCCCCATCCACAACGTTTCTGAAATATGACGGCTAATAACAATTTTTCGTTTTTAATTTTTGTCTCCTAAATCGTTATTTGAAAAGATATTATTCAGAAACGGAAAAGACATTCTTAAGAAAACTTTTTCTGTTCTTTCCTACGAAGTCAAAGTCATTTTTGGTACTATTCTTAGTTTATTGTAGTCCAGTCAAATTGTAATTTGACGAGGATAAATATAGTAGTTTTTCTCTGTTGTTCTTTAAGTATTTTGAGATGCTAAATCCGAATTGCAACTTTGCCACCTCGGTAAAGGGATGCGTTCCAAGAGAATCGCAAAAAACTGCGGTAAAACTGCTCTTTTTTAAGTTTTTCGCTTGTTTTTTAGTTTTCAACTTGAAAACTAGACACATTTTTGGAAAACTATATTTATACAAAAATGCGCTACGTTAAATTTCCTACAAATAATTACTTAGTTGATTTTTCAAAATTAACGGTTTAGGCGCTAGAGCGTGCAAAAGTTTGCCAGAAATTCAAAAATTAAGCAAAAAACTGTTTTTTGAATTTTTTGCTTTAATTATTTTTGCCTATAAATAATACCTATTACTTAATAGTAATAAAAAATATTTGATATATATATTTTTTCTTGTTAATAATAAGTCAAAATTAACTTGCGAATCAGAACGAAATTGCTTGTCTGAACCAAACTGAACAAATAGACATAAATAGGTACAGAATTTGAAAAAAGTGGACGATTATTATTGGCGTTTGACGTTTTGTTGAATGTTGAATGTTGAATATTGAAATCGTGTTTAATTAAAAGTAAGTTCTTAAATATTTTTTAGAAGTTTTGAGGTTTTGACTAATAAATAAAAGCCCATTAGGTACATCTAGACAAATTAAAAGACATTAAACAATAGCGTTAATTATAAAATGAACAAACTTTTAATAAAAGGGAACGCATCGAAGTATAAAATGAAATTGATTTTCTGTATATCAATGGTATGTCCTTAGGGTATCGACATTATCACTGCTCTTGTTTACAAAACTATAGCAGACACAGAGTGTGTAATTGAAACGATATTTACCTTCCGCTTACGCTGGCTTACAGATGCACTTTCACACGACCAAGTACTCGTAATCGTTTCTTGAGCATACCCAAAGGGCTTTTCCAAATATAAGGGTCGAAACGTCTACTTACGTATTTAATTTTATTAACGATTTTAGTAAATAAAGTTTTATTTGAAAGTTCTCGAGAATCATTAAAGAGCAATTTTAAAAACAAACTCGCGTTACTTTATTAAAATTTATTGTTCTCCTTTTTGTAAGTTTAGATAAGTAAGCGTTAAACTTATATATTTGACGCCATTTCCCACCTATTATACTTTTCTATACAATTCGATTCAAGTTTTTCAACCCTAACTTAGAAAGCTCTTGTCGTTATAGTGGATTTTCCTGTTACGCGACATTAAATTGATCAGCATTATATCGAGCTTTTATACATTATTTATATCGAAGGGTTTCCACCATTTTGTGGTTAAACGCTATTAATTATTCATTATAAATCACTTAATAATATCCAATGGGGTGCGCTGAATTGAGAGCAAATTGCTGAATTATTTATTTGTTATAAATTTATCTCGTTTAAAATTTTACATTTAAATTTGTGTTTTACTTTGAGGGATAATCGATCTATAATAATAAATGAATTTGTATGAATTCTATATTTTTTGTGGTTTTATTACAATTAATTAAATAATGCTCATTTAAATTCAAAATTTTGAATTCGGGTTTTTTATGTAGAGCGTTTCTGGTTCAAGATTCACCGTTTAGTAATTGAATGTATGATGTAAACCAACCCTAAACCAATCACCTAGTAGCGCGAAAAACGTTTTTAGGAGAAAAATGTTGAACGACGAAACGCCAAAGGAATTGAACCTGAGTCTGCAATATCCGGTCGCATGAACGAACCACGTACGCCAAGCCAGACAACTGTTAATCTCCTAAATTATGAACGACTCGATCTAAACTTTAGAACAACGAGAACGCGAAATATTTAATTACAAATTAAATTAGATGATAAGCAGCTACTATTTTATAAGTTACATTATATGCGTGTACGCAGCGTAAATTATACGTGAAATTTTAATATTTTTTCAAATATATACACTAGGGCAGAAATAATTAATTGAATGTATGATGTAAACCAACCCTAAACCAATCACCTAGTAGCGCGAAAAACTTTTTTAGGAGAAAAATGTTGAACGTCGAAACGCCTCAGGAATTGAACCTGAGTCTGCAATATCCGGTCGCATGAACGCTGCGTACATGCATATAATGTAACTTATAAAATAGTAGCTGCTTATCATCTAATTTAATTTGTAATTAAATATTTCGCGTTCTCGTTGTTCTAAAGTTTAGATCGAGTCGTTCATAATTTAAGAGATTAACAGTTGTCTGGCTTGGCGTACGTGGTTCGTTCATGCGACCGGATATTGCAGACTCAGGTTCAATTCCTGGGGCGTTTAGTCGTTCAACATTTTTCTCCTAAAAACGTTTTTCGCGCTACTAGGTGATTGGTTTAGGGTTGGTTTACATCATACATTCAATTAATTATTTCTGCCCTAGTGTATATATTTGAAAAAATATTAAAATTTCACGTATAAATCACCGTTCAGTATTTAATGTTCACAACCTGTCTAGTTTTAAAGCGTCCTTATTACTCTTGGTAAAATACGATTACTCCGAAAATTGGAAATCTCAAACGGCAATCGTCGTTGCATAAAATTTTGGGCGCAAAATTAATGTACCTACTACTAAACTAAGGCCCAGTATATGAATGTCCACTTAAGTGACCCGTAAGCAATAAATGAGACTTAAAACCGGTTGCCGGTTTAGAGCTGCTGAAGTAGCCTGTAACTTAAAGGTCAATATAGGTGTGATTTATCTTTCACTTAACGCAATTCTTCTTTTTAGCTAAGGGAACATTCAAATACCGGGCCTAAAAACTAATACCATTAGCATATTAACAAAGAATTTATTGAAGTACTTATTGCTGAATTTCGGCAAAAAAATAAAAAAAACATTTTTGCAACAAGACTTATTGATGACATAGCGCAGTCCTAAATTAGAACGTATAATATCTTTGTTGTTATGTTTGTTGTTGTTTGAGATTAGGCTTAATTTTAGCTAAAACAATTTTTTTACCATCCCCGTCAATAAAAATCTAGAATTTTTAAACCTCTATATTCTATATGGTGGTCATGGAAGTGAACTGTTTCTTCATTCCTCGGCCAGATTCCCCCATCAGCAGCGTCTCTAGAAAGACAACTATAGTGCGATTGCCCGACTTAAACACCTTCGATTCTTTCTTTGTGTAAGTGGCCTCAAGGAGCTGCAGCCACGAGTACCTACTTCAAGGATGCCATCACCTAATCCGGGTTAAAGTTGGGCTTTTTGAAAGAGTTCGAAGGTCCTTGCGGCATAAATGTCGTGTTTCTTTGGAATGGAGGGAGAGTACTCTGAACATCTTACTTAACTTTTTGTTTTTGTTGTTTGTTAAGAAATTACATTTTTTGTTTATTTGTTTGTACAAGGTGAGCAAAATTTGATGTTTTTTATGGAGAAATCGATAACTATACTAAAAAAGACGTGGAGAATGGATGGAGCTGTTTTTTAAGAAGATCTCATTGGCAAAAACCGGAATTCGTAATCTTCTTTAGTTTTGGAGCTATACGCAAAAGTTCGATTTATTAACTTTTCGCTAAAATGTCAGTTTCTCGGTTGTTGTGAAGTTACAGAGAAAATATTTGCACGTTCTTCGGGCGTTTTTTTAAGAGCAATAATCCTCGGCAAGATCCCCTTCTAGAAGACTCTAGAAGGACTGTTATATCTACTGCCATACTACAAGATCAGCCGACTTAAACCCCTTCGATTTCTTTCATTTTCTGATATATCGCCATTGCCGTTAGGAGTTTCTCCACATTAGTTTACTAGTCCTGGTGTCCTATCAGCTACGCAAGTTGTTATTTCTGCTGATTTTCGTTAGTTGCTATTTATTCTACAAAACTCGTGACAGTATTTTTCCCATTTGGGGGACACTACAGGCCGAAGTCCAAGAATGTGCCCTCACATTCTCACAATCACATATCTCACAAGGCAAACCACACCACTTTGCCGAACAAACAATTTTGAGAAACATAAAACATCTCAATTGCAATCCCCCCTTTCTCTTTAGCATGTCATTTATATATTTTTAATGCATCCAACCTACAGGTAAACAAGTTTATATCCCTAAAATAGTGGTTGCACACCGAAGCATCCGGTGAACGGGCGAATTCTGATAGGCAAGGGCATTGGTTCTGAACTTTGACGGCCTAAAAAATAGAGCGTTTCTGATACCTCTACCGGGCACATTGAAACATAATTAAGGACAGATGAGCCGGGCAGTCAGTGGACAGTACTACGTTCGATTTTGACGCAGAAAACAGCATCGGTCCTTGCTGCATTTGTTGATTAATTTCCATTACGTTAGACGTGGAGTCTTGCTCACGTTGTCGTCCACTTGAGATCGTTGTTCAATGCTAAATAATGGGTTACCCAATTGTTTTTGTAATTATCTGTACGTTTTTATGTTTTGTTATAAGTTTGCAAGGTGGCAGAACAGCACCTTTCCTTATGGAAGAAGCTGAACTCGACTTTGGGGTTATTGCATTGAGTAATTATTGTATACTATAATGAATATTTTGTTTTTGGTATTGTCCACTATAATAAATCTAGCTGAAGGGATTTTAAATATCTTCGTTAGTTTTTTATTTGTTTATAACCGAAAGTTGTGTTTTTAAATAGAAACTATTACTGGATAGTACATATTTATTTAAATAGCTTCTTATATCCTCTTTTCTAATACAAGTTTTCAAAGTTGTGTATTTTTTAATGGAGACCATTCATAGTTAGATATTATTTACAAAATATTTGAACACAAAACTTTTGATCCTCTTTTCAATGATATATAATATGTGGGGTCTATCCTTTTAGTTTCATCTCATTTTATTAAAAAATGTTAAATAAAAAACGAAAAAAGAAAAAAACAAATTACAATAAAAAAAATTTAAAAATCAAAAATTATTGTGTATTATTGAAGGATAAGAACGTCATTTAAATATGTAACATCCAACTATGGTTGCTATATAAAAAAACGCAACTTTGGGTTATAAATCGAAAACTAACGAAGATATTTAAAATCTCTTCAGCTCATTGTATTGCCTTTAAAAAAGTGCCTAAAGAAGTAGTAGTATTAGTTTTTGTAACTGTACAACAATCGAGATATCGACATTTTTAGCGAAAAATCGAACTTTTGCTTATACTTAGCTCCAAAACAAAAGAAGATCGCCAATTCCGGTATTTGTTATTGAATTCCTCTTAAAAAGAGAACGAGTATAGTTATAGATTTCTCCATAAGAACCATTGAATTTTGCTCACTCTGTACATAATAAAAAAGTGATGGTGTAAACGCAAAATGTTTCTTATCTCCGAAATTAGCCATTTCCGAAATCCGAACCTATATTCATTAAGACTTTTCTGCATATTTTTGGCCATGCTATCTCTCCTTTCCAAGTTTGTGATACAAGTTTTTCAACACCCTTATATTTGGTCGAATGGTTCTGAATTCACATAAAGCTGTAGGTTTTGTATAATAAATATTATAATGACTTAAATAGTCGATTGTGCGTAAATTAAATTAAATTATCAAAATATAAAATCTAATGCTAAATTCAAAAATACTAGTATTTGCACCTAACACTCCAATTTACACGATGTAGTTAAGTCGTATTATAATTATATTATTATTTTTCTGCTTTTACATTTCATCATTTCCTGTAATCTATTTCTATGAGAAAAGACGCACCCAATGCACCAACCTCTGCCTGACTCTAATATACTATACAGCGAATTTGCATTATTCTTTTTGCATTTGCGAGTTTCTTTTTAAGAAGAATGCAGAATTTTTAGCGCGTAGTTCTCATAAAGCACTCGAATAATTCGCAAGATTTATCCGGTATTTTCACACCGTTTCAAAATTTTCCAATTCGTAAAATTAAAACACTTAAAATCAATCGAACGATAAATTACAATATCTTTAAGATTTGGCGATTAATTCACTTTTCGCTTTGTTAACTTTGCGTTTTTTATCTAACTGATTTTGAATGTAAATAATCTTCAAGTACTTATATGTTTTAAAATAACTTGCAATTGTACTTATTATCTACAATCATTATAACATTATATCTAGATAATTGTTACGTGTGTGTGTGTGTCAAATTAAATAAATACAAATATTATAAAATCTAAGTAATTACTTAAAAAGTAAAAGATACTAAAATGCTCTAACGATTTATAAAGTTTTGTAGTGTTTTCTTTCAAAACATTATAAGCTGTTTGTATTTTTAAATAAACAATGCTTTTAGTGAGCTTTGAGTAAATTTTATAAACCTTTGTTTGCCATGTTGTTATAAATTAAGTTTCACACTCGAAATTTTATTTAATTTGTGATAACAAAGTTGAATTCGTATAAAATAATGTTATTTCACTATGCTTTTTGCTTTTTGTTTGTACTTAGGAGATAACAATAATTTTTATCAAAGTTTAAAAAATATACAATTATGTAAAGTGTGATTTTTAACTGTTTGTTTATATGACTTTTATCAACTGGCATTTCGTAGGTGTGTGTCATACAGGGTGGTTCCTTTTTTGATACTATAATAATAACTAAATAGAATCTTGGTGCTTATAAAAGCAAGAAACTTTTGTATTACCTACCTACCTATATGTTGTTGCTTTTTTTGCTAGAAAATTAGAAGTTAGAAATTAATTTCCCTTCTTTGTACGCAAAAGTGGCAAAGCAATAGAATCAAGAATATTGTATATCTAATAAAACAGCAAATAAGATTTTCACTTATTTAAATAAGCTACTAGTGTGTGTAGCAAAACGCGTTGTGCGTTTTAACCCTGCGTTAGTACTCTGGGGTATGAGACTGACCTCACTCATACCAACAGTTCTGTCGTAATTTGTACTTTATATAAGTGATGCCAGTGTGAAGTGTGCTTAGGTCTCATAAATTAGATATTTTTTACTCTAACATGCTCTAACTCAAATAATATTTATCACATAAAACAAATTTCGATTTCTAATCCTAGGTATCTACTTAGGATCACAGTTTTTTATTTTTCTTAATTAAATTAAAGAGGTTTACTAAAATCTAGACAACCCAATATATTTCTATTTTTAACATTTTTGACAATTTTTGAGTAGCGGGTTTAGAATACCCCAGTGTGTAAAAAATATGTGTACCTATCAACGCCGGGTTTAATTAAATAAGTGAAAATGCGATTTGCTGTTTTATTACAATACTATGTTTATTGATTTTGATCATATATCGGCCACATCTATCAAATTTTCAAAATTAAGAACCTTTTTCCCTCTTCCATATCGTTAACTATATTTTTGCACAACGTACACTAAAGATCGCAATTTCCTGTTTTAATCTTGTTTAATATTTCTGAAATTTTCTTATTTTAAGCCTTTACAAACGTAGGAACTATTTCTAGTATAATTGTCTCAAAACTGAACTTCGGTATTAAAATATGTATACAGTGTGGTCTAACACTTGTTGTTGTTGTGTAAATTTCGATTCGACACTTTTTTTAAAATTTCCTTTTAAATATGCCTTACTTAATGCTTTTTATATTACATTTCCAAAAAATATTGCTTAATAATGTTTTTAAATAATTGTTATTAATTTTTATTCACTACCTAATTTCCCGTATTTACACGCCATTGACTTGCAAGATCCAAATTAGAACGTATACAAGTATACATCATGCTTACAATTAAAACAAATTTTCACAAATTTTATTGGAATCCAACAAAATAAACAAAAGAAAGATGATAATATAAGATCCTAAAACCTAGAAAAGGTGCTTTTTGTGTTCATCAAATATTAATCGAGAAAGTACGTTAATGTGTGTGAAATACAAAAATAATATTTGTAGCTACTAAAAACACTTTGTATTATATTTTGTTGAATAACTTCTATGATAGATTTTTTTATATAATTTCCTTCTGTGTATTCTCCTCACTTTTTAACCCTCGCAGTCCCGAAACCTGGTCACGACTGACCCAAAGTCGATATTTTGTTGAATAACTTCTATGATAGATTCTTTTATATAATTTCCTTCTGTGTATTCTTCTAAAATACTAAACTACATAATATACTGCTGGAAAATATCGAAAAATGTATAATTTTAGAAAAACGTTAATAAAGAACACCCTGTATAAAAATCTGCAAAATGAAACTATGAATATTAGATTTGAAACAAGCAAAAACTTTTACGTAAAGTAACATTTTTTGATAAAATCACTAATAAGCGAAATTAGATTGAAACCAAAATTTCCTTATTTCATCCGAAAACACAAAATAAAAAATGGGTCATCGATGATTTTGGTAAACTATGATTGTAATTTATTTTGGGACTGCAAAGGTTAAATTATATTTTAAGGACTTACAGCACACTGAGGGCTCTCAGGCCCACATACCTTGAAGTGTACAGTATTTTAGACGTACATCCTAGGGTTAACAGTTAGGTCAATACCTTCCACACTTTTTATACAGGCAGACATTCTTATTTAAAGCATTTTTGACCTCTTGTTGTTATCGCTATCTGCCATAATAGTTTAGCCAAAAAGCATAATTTAACATGGGGATCTCGCTTATCTAAAGAGAAGAGCTATATAAGGTTTAAATTTGGCAAAGTTGCTAAATTCGGCACTGAGAAATGATCTGAAAAATTGCCGAATAAATCTTCGCGTTCTCGCGAAAACTGGGCTAAACCGAAAATTATAATTCGAGTTCGATTTTAAGTTTGCATTTCTAGTTATAGTTTTCAAACTTCTAAAGTCCAAACATACTTCATAAAGTATAAAAAAGACAGAAGAACACAAACCATACTTACCTTACACAGAATTTTTAGAAAAATTAGAATTTCAGGTGGCAGTTGCCATTAAAATAATTTCGCTGACTTCGTAAAGATATTCAAAAAATATTTA
Source organism: Malthinus flaveolus (assembly GCA_950108345.1). Classification (NCBI taxonomy): domain Eukaryota; kingdom Metazoa; phylum Arthropoda; class Insecta; order Coleoptera; family Cantharidae; genus Malthinus; species Malthinus flaveolus. Next base: position 68,692,677 of record OX467285.1, read on the forward strand.
GGTGTACACCCGTAAACAAAACATTCATTTGCATAAAATTCCGAGCTTTAGTAAAGAGGAGAATAAGAAACTGACCAGAATGTAAACGAGTGTTCTATTTTCCAAAATTTGTGAAAATGAGAGCATAATTGAGAGACACCCTGTGGTCATAATATGCTGATGTGATCAATCTAATGTAAATTTTTAATTTATCAGGACGGAGGGTTGACGTATCTTTTACGAATTTTGTGTTTAGGAGCTTTCAACATCATGTCCTTTCGCACTGTTGGTAGGTACCTCCAATAAATGGCGATTAACTAAATATAAAGCAATGAAACTTTATTCTTTATTACTCATCTCTATTTCTTAAAAAAAAAGTCTCAAAATTTTCACAATTTGTTTCACAAATGTTTCACAAATGTAATGTAGGCAATTAGTTTTTAACTCACCAGGGCTCGGGTTCTTGGCTTTTCTGTTTATCACTTTGAAAAAAAAATTTAATGAAAACCAATGGTGAAAAAAAAATGAAATTAAAGCAATTCGTTTAATGAATGAAAATATTCAAAGCTTTGCTTTTTAACGTAATTAATTAGGTATTCCTCGTTATCAAATTACTTTGTTGGTATAATTTTATTTATTAAAAATACACTATTTCATAATGCTTTTAGTTTATTAATAGGTTATAATAATTTAAACCCATTCTAAGGAGTGTAAATCTTATAAGTATTAGGTACATAATATATATTTTTTAATTTAGTTAACTTACAAAATTACAGTTTAATTTGATATAAAAAAGTAACAATTTTCATTTAATTTCTTCGGCTAATTTCACATGAAAATTAAATCGATTGAGATTTCTCTATTAGAATATATTACATATAAAAGCCATAAGTTCACGAATATTTTCAAAAATTTTAAATAAACATTAATTTGAATTTTTCATCAATATCGTGTCGTTAATTTGTTTACTAATTTTAAAATAGCGTTTAACAAACATTATAATTTTTGTTTTCTATTTAAATAATCCTAATTTATACATACACATTCTTACGTACAACTTTATTTACAAATTAAGTATTGCATCGGTAAAATCACAAAAATTAATATCATCTTTGGTAATAATCTAATCATAATTATTTTAAAAAAACTAAGGGCGCGTTTACAAAAAAGACGTCAGTCTTTAAACATGCGGGGATTGTAAACTGTAGAAGAGGTTTCATCTCGTCCAGTCGTCTGACGACGCTAATGGAGAAAATGCCGAAACTTGATTATGTATGGGCATGTATTTGGGAGACATATTTATAGGTTCGGGACTTTCTGACCTTAATTTGACTAGTTGAAGTGGCTTAGTCTGTTTGCCGTCTTCGCTGCCAATTATCGATTCTATCGAAAAACCATTTTTCGACTTTTTGTAAATATCGGTTGTTGTGAGATCTTCAATGTCGGAGATTGGAGTTACGCTCGTCGGTTGAACGGGCACGGGTTTACATACCCCAGGTTGTGGCAAAATTCCGAAATGAGTCAAATTTAATCTAGATAAGTCCATCGGAGGTAACAGTGGCAGGCCGTTAGGTAAACTCGTCGGTAAACTCGGTAAATACGAATAAGGATTATGAAGATTCGCGTGGGAGAATAGTCCGTGCTGATAATTTTCTTGATTTAAAAACGACGCCACCATAGCGGAACTGTGATGGTCTCTAAGAAGTAAATTTGCCGGCGACGGACGTTTGTAACGTTTTCTTCTTCTGAGAAAACTTCCGTTGTCGAACATATCTTCGGCTAACGGGTCTAGCGTCCAGTAATTTCCTTTTCCTGGGTTACCAGGTTCTCGCGGAATTTTAATAAAACAATCGTTTAATGATAAATTGTGACGTATCGAATTTTGCCATGCCGGAAATTTTTCTCGATAATAATGAAACCTCGTCATTATAAACTCGCAGATTCCGCTCAAAGTGAGCTTTTTATGTGGTGATTGTAATATTGCCATCGTAATCAACGCGATGTAAGAGTACGGTGGTTTAATCAAACTCGAAGTTTTTTTAGGAGACGATTTATCTTTATTATAATTTTCTTTTGGTTTGTTTTCGTCCGAATTATCGCCGGATTGTCCTCGTAGATCTAACGGACTTTCGGAACTTGGATATCTTTGATCTAATAACATATCTGTTTGACGCAAGTCGTTGGGATCGAACATACGGCAACCATCGTCCATCATTAATACCTAACACTCACTATGTCGATTAAATAAAACTGTGGTGCATGTTTGGAAATCTTTGTTATAACACTGACAACGCGAAACATTAAAATTAATATTTGTATTACTTATCTGTTTAGCTTCACCTATTTTCTTACTTTTTTAAATTTTACGTTCATTTGTTTCGGTCTTAGTTTTCACACTGTGCACATTAACACTTTTAGGTGTACTGACGAAAAATCAATCGCAAGGAAATTAATAACAAACCTCGATAATTCGATAAACCCTTAATAGTAATTTTTGTTTTATTTACAAAAGCACTTCACACCTACTTATAGTTTATTACGATTTTTTTATCTTGATAAAATAATGTTATATTTTATCATTGTTAATATCTTAGATAAGCGGATAAGGTTTTCAGCCTCTGTATTCTAGAAATGTTATACCAATATTATCTTGACAAGAACAATGATGGTTCAAGCCACCACATTTCCGGCAAGCTTAGTACGAAAACAAAGTGGTTGCAGTGGGGGTTGAAGTTAGGACACGCCTCTTACCCTCGGTTACACCTACATTTAGTAGGAATTCAGGATCAGCTTTTCAGGATTTGCACATTTTTACAGCAACTCGTCTGTTCTGGGATTTCTGAAATATTTGATTGTGTTTTGTGTGTTAACTAAAATCGGTGAGATTAAATTACATTTTTCTTATACCTACGCAAATAGGGTATTTACTAATTTTTATATTTCTTTTTATTTAAATCGTTTGTTGGTAGTTCTAAAAAATATAGCAATAAAACCAGAACGTATCAGTTTTCGATAATTTAAAAAAATTGGTATGGTGGCTTAGCGTCTTATGCGACAAACCAGCAGAGGGGGTGGTATTGAGTACTGAACCTTATGCTTCAGAGTACACGCAAAGCCAGCAAGTCTCGGTTGCAAACGATGCATATAATGATAAAAAAACTTCAAGCTAATTTTTTACTCAACGATCTTAAAAGAGTTTGCAACGAAGAAATTTTTCACAGCAAATATAAATCAAGTGGTCCTTTTATAGGTACTAAACCACAAAGGAGTCCTACTATAAATCCATTATTTTACAAATTCTCCACTAATATTTCTGAATTTGGTGTATTAATAAAAACAAAAACATAAAAAAATTAGCTATTAACGTTAGGAAAAAACAAAAATGTTATGAGAAAAAATAAATTAAGACGAAAGTTGTAATAAAGAGAACATAATAACAAAAATGATTTAAGTACTTAATCGTTAAATTTCGCGAAAAAATTTATGTTTAAATTAACATATTTTAGATTGCATCACCTCTAGATGAAATCAATTTAAACGGTTTGAGTAAAATTTTTCTTCCCCTCAATTCATCCCCAAATACAATTCCCACCCTAAAGTATAGGCGTGGCCGTAACGATATCATGTTATCATTAACCAGTGGCCTGAAATGGGTGGAGTCAGTATGTCTTTGTTTGTTAGGTAAATAATATTCTGCACAAAGTATACACCTTTATCAAAATTAGAATGCTACCGTTTTGGCTGTGAAATAGGTAGGTGGTGTAAGGGTTGATTTTCCAAAGTTTCACTTTCTAAACGCTTTTGTGGCTGTTGTATGCATAACTATGGTTTATCGTTAGAATGTGATCGTATTGTTTTATCAAATTCGCCTATTTGGCGACACGCTCTGCTACCCTCTGGAAATAATTTAAGGGCTTTGTTTTCTACTTGTTTTTGTGCTCGAGTTTTAAGTTTTAGAATACTTAATTTAATTTTACAGGGCTTTGATGATTAAAGTCAACTTATAATTTATGAATATTTTCCATATAATAAGTAATAAACGCAGTCTTTTACCGCTCTTTTAACACACTCTTTTACTTATTACGTTACTAAACAAACTTATCGATTTAATACCGTTGTTTTGTTAAATTGATAGCACTTCTTAGCTAAAAATTTGGAGAGGCGTGATTTAAATAATCAATTTAAATATCAAAAAAATATGAGTAATAAATTAAAATAAAATTATTGGAAGGTTAATTTTTAATTTATAGGTGGGTGTTAGCGAGAGCGAGCATCATACCATTTATTATTTACACGATTTCTCCATTTTCATTTTCAATGAGCAATACCTACAATACAAAACAAATAATTCACGTATAAGTAAATAGTTAAATGTATATTTATTAATATATAAAATATTGTATTGATGAATTGATGCTAATTTAATCTTAATGATTTTTTTTCAGTTAAACATATTTGACAAACTGTAAGAGCAACCAGAGTGGAATAAATATATAGGCGACTGGTAGAACAAATACAAGAAGACAAGGAACAAAGGAAGTCATATTATTGCCGTAGGATGTAGGATGAGTATGCGTATCACGATTATATTGCTCTGAATGCTCGCATGCTTTGCTTCTACTATATTACACGTGTTGTTGTCAATTTATTTCAGCTTTACCAATTTTCAAATAATATAATTCGACGCGATGCTTAACAATTGATTATTTTATTTTGCCTTAATGTAAAATAAGCTCAGCTTGTTAACTCAGCTTGAGCGCCAAATTGAAATTTGAAAATGTATCTTTGATATATATATATAAATTGTTAATAATGATTGTGGCGAGCTAAAACTTCGCCGGAGAACATGTAAATTTGAACTATCTCTAGGTCGTTTAAAAGTTTATAAAAATCTTTCTCAGACAAAAAATAATATAAAGGTACAGAACCCTAAACCCCTAAAAAGATAAATCTGGTTTATGATTTTTTGTAATTAATAGTAGATATTAAATACTAAAATTGCGCCGATTAAACGAGACCGGATTAACAATAAATTACAATATTTTTTCGTTTACTTTATAAATATTTCCATGGAATATAAATTCTTCTAAACTCTTTTGAATCAGATTATGTGTAGAAATCTCGTTGAGAAGCTCACAGGGTATCACAAATTTTGAATTACTTATTCTTAAACATCTGACGATTTTGTTGTGCGGGATACAAAGCCTGAAGTTTTTAGAAACTGTAATTTTTCTTTGATTATTACCTTAATGTTCTATAATAACTATACGAACAATTCTGCGCTGCGTTCCTTTCTCGCCGTTCGGGTCTTGAGTTTAGGGGTTTCTTCCCGTAACATTAAATTAATTTTGCTATCATTAACTGAAGAATACCACTATATCTCTCATATACTTAAGTAGTTGCTACGTTTAAAACCTTGTTTGATGGAAATTCCTCTGAAATTATATAATGACGTTGAGACTGAAAACTCAGTATTTATAGGAAACTCAAATAGTAAATAGTAAAGATAGTAGAGAACAACGTGTGTTTTTCCCAAGACTATAAGGACTAAATTCAAGAATCAAACTCATCATCTCACACTTGTCTTAAGTTTTTGTTACTGCGCCACACCAAAATGGGCGGAGTTGACAAAAACTTAGACCAGAAGTGTGAGTGAGTTTGATTTTTGAACTTGACCCTAAGTTAACGAAAGAAAGTAGACTTAGCTAAGGTGTCTCTGTGGGGCCCCAAAGCCGTTTATACCAACTGTTTTGCTTTCTCCAATAGCATAGTAGGAAGCACCCAATCCTTCAACAACAAAAACAAAATTAGAAATTCGTGTTCGTAGTTAAAATTTTGAACTTTTTAAATAAGTAACTCGCCGAAAAATAATAAGTGTTAAATAAAAATAGGTATAGTATTTAATTGGTTTGGGTAATTGACCTCTAAACTCTATGAAAAAACGTTTACCTCATTCAATCAATACGAGACAGATTTATTAAGTCAGTGTCTCTCAAACTGTTCTTTGTTTGATCTTTTTTCTTTAAAGTTTGAATATAATATATGGTTTTTACGAGATGTACTTATTATGTAATAATACTACCGTTGATTTAGGGTTGAGGGAACTAGACTCCCTCATTGCCTCAATTAACGCTACTACCTACAGTTTTCTAAGATTGAACTCCGCAAATATTCCCTCCATATTGTAAAGAATAACGCTTTTACGGTTAAAATTAAGTGTCTATTTATTTATGATATTATGATTACCAGGGCAGGGGATTAGATGGAAAAGAACATGAGGGGCGCTCTATGAGCCTCGCGATATTAACTAAACTTGACAATTCAATATGTTAGACAAAAATAAAAGAGAAGGTGGCAAAGACAGAAATTAAAAGACAGAAACGAATAGAACAAATTCAATGGTTAAATTCAGGGGCCCCGTCATTCTCCAACAATATTTTTTGTTTATTTGAAAAATAATATAAGTAATAATTTAATTTTCCTACTTTGTTTTTGTGAAACGTCTTTTTTGGAGACGCCATCAATCGCTACTAAAATTCCTAAACTTAATTTTAAGCCGTTTGACATTTATTAATCAAAAATTGACCTCTGCGGCACTATTTCATTTTATTTCTAACGCATGACATGGGCCCCATCTTATCAGTCTACGACTAGGACTCTAGGACCCTTCAAAAATGAATCCAAGCCCATTTTCTCACAATTTAATTTTTAATTTTGAAGGACCCCTAAAATATTAATTTCTCCGGACCTCGCATTTTTTCTAAAAGGTCTTGATGATTACTATTAGGATCACGGAAACTATAAGAAATAGATAAATGATTAAACTAGCACGAAAGTTACATTTTTTAGACCCAAATCCGTTTAGTTTTAAAAAATCCATGGCTTACTAGAAACGCTAACGCAAACAACCAAACTGTCGATTTCAACAATTTATTGTTTACAGCAACCTATAACTTTTTGAAAAAAATTTCAGATTTAAAAATAATTTTTGTGAAATTTTCGAGATACAACACTCTTGTATAATAATTTATTATTAATTGTTTTTGTTGTTGATTTTTTTAAAGTTCTTTTTATAAATTAATAACATCATTATATTACGTGCTGAAAACCTAGCAGTTGATGATGCACCTTTCTAATAAATTTTCTTTCAAAAATAGACTAGACTTTAGCTCTAAAATAATTAGGGAAGGAAGAAAATCTTTTTGCCATTGAAAATTGCCCTGTGGTACGCCGGGCTAGTCAGAGAAAATAGTAAAAACTGTATGATAGTAGGTAGACAACTAGCCACGCAGTTGTGTTTAGTGTACAGTCTAATATAGGTACCTACTAGATAAAGTCTGGCGCAAGGTAGTTGCTTCATGCTTCAATATGGAATGCCGTTTTAGCATTTAATGCACCTATTTACGGTTTAGAAATAAAATCAGTAAATGCGCGAGTGTTATTTTAAATCTTTTAAATTTAATAGAAAATTTAAGAAATACAAGAAATAATATGATATATTTAAAATTAAAATGAATTATTATAACAGTCCTTTTTTATGTGATATTTAAAATATCGTACGAGCAAAATGCGACGCTTTAGGCCTGTTATTTCAGTCGTACACATACAAAGTCCCTTAAGAGAGTACTTTGTATCTCTGTTGCACAGCTGAATTAATATAACAGTTGGAGTTTTGGTGCACATTTTTTTCAATAGTGTAGGAAAATGTCGAATTATTTTCAAGGTCAAAATTCTGAGACACAAAAATATAACATATTTAAAAAAATTTTCATTTCTTTTAACACACAATTTTTATGAGACTTTTACAACTAATGTAACGTATTTACGGTTAGAAAATATATTTTGGTGCAACTCATTTTGCATGTAAAAATTTTTAAAAGTGTCATTTTAATTGACTGTCATAATAATGGTTTTAAAAAAAATGACTGTTAAATTAAATGTCACCGAAATTTGCAAGTGTCATTTTAAATGACTAATATTTTAATGTAGAATTTAAATCTACAAATTAATGTTTTGAAAATAATAGACTAACAAAATATAAAGTATCATAATAATTGACTTTAATAAAAAATAAGTCTCAATGGTCTCAAAAAAGGCAAGTGTTATAAAAAATGAAAAAGAACGCGTGTCCGTGCATGTCGTAGCTTTCTTCAGAGGTTACTCGGTATTACAGGTTTCTGTATTCTGAAATAAACTTTATAATTTAACCGTTGTATAAAATAAGAAATAAGGGCTAGTTCAGCTATTAGACAGCATGGGGATTGTTATTTTTGGCGATAAGTCTAATAAGTGAAAGAGTTAATTTTTGCATAATTTATACTTCTAATTATAATTAATAATAATTATTATTAGTACATGAGCATAATGAGCATAAAAACATAAGGACAGCTATGTATTATAATGTTGGTACAGACGTAAAATTAACGAGTATGGGTAATTATTAGTTATCAATTATCAATTTCTTATGCTCAAATTAAAATTAATATTTTAATTGCCTAAAATAATTTTTTGGCGACACAATTGTGGAAATGAAATTTGTGTCATCAAACCACTTTGGGCTTCGTCACTTCGTATTTGTCTTGTAAATGGAACTCTTCATTCTTCTATTTACAACCAGTACTATAATAAAGTGACCCTTTAAAATATAATCGTAAAAACTTGAGAAAAATATTAGTTGCATTCTGTTAAATATATACCTGCTAAATTGCTTATTCATTTTGAGCACCACTAATATTACCTAATAGTAAATAGTACTTTATACTAATATGAGCGATTAATGCAAAATTAGTGTTGAGACTCTGCTTTTAAATAATGAAATGGGGCTTTCTTTTGAACGAATTACGAAATAATCAAATCAATCAGTTAGTTGTAGATTGTAGAATACAAATTAGTTTTCAAATTTTCTTAAGAATTTGTTACGTTACACCCGAGCAGGGTGATCTGCGAAATAAAATTTGCGGAAGCGTAACACAAAATTAATACGCTGCCGGCTTTCTCAATGGTGGGTTGAGGTGGTTTCAGGGCGCCACACACTTGACACCTCCGCTGTATCCCCCAACTGTGAAAGGGGTAAAACAAAATAATAAGCGTAATAATCTTGAAGGTAGCTATAATATGACAAAAGTCAGCAAAAATGCGAATGCTTGCTCACAAAACGAACATATACAGGGTGAGTCTAAAATGGCGGATAAGCTCTCCAGTACGTTGTAGGGAATAATAATTGAAGTAAAGAAAAAATGTTAAAAACATTCCCAGCCGCTAATTTGTTGAGAAATGAAGAAGTTAAGTTGAGAACTCAACTCCGAATTCTGCCAAATTTTGAAACTTTTCATCATGTCCTCTAGTAATTCACGTGTTTTTTAATTATTAGGCAAAAACAAATGCTCCTATAACATTTTATTATCCTGTAAAATTAATTTTGAATATCGAAATTTCTGTATCAAGTTGTTAAAAAAATATGTGGCAACGATGTTTTGAAACTACCCTTATGATGACTTATGTCACTTATGTTTTTATCTGTCATCGGTTATTAACATCCGTACCATGTTGCCAAATTTCAATTTACTTCTTCTTTAATATTTTTACATTTTTTAACATTTTAGACTCAACCTGTATAATAGAAAGAATGTGATGTCACTCAAATACTAATTATTAGTATTATACTCAAATAGAGAATGAGTTAACTCGAAAAATTGTGTGATAAATGATAGGATACCCCATTTAACCTAACTCCGAATTAATTTGTTGATAACGATTTGGTGACTCGATACAATATTACAATATCAAATTATGACTATATTCAGCTCTTTTGATAACGAAATGCATTTTTTAAGTTAACTCCTTGATATCTCGCACTGTAGCTCTTATTCTGTCCTTTAAAATTTCTAAATTGTTCCCTATAATTATAAACTGTTAATTTAAGATTTAAGCTCCATAAAGAAATCCAATGATGCATTTAAATTTATTATATCAAACACTACAAAAGAGCGAATTCGTTTGGTCGTGTTTAAATTTATTTGAATAGCGAACGAACGAACTTCGGATTCACTCAGGTTTCATTAAGATTTTGAAAATTTCGGTATACCTACACGCTGTATACACAAACATAAGAACTTTTACATAAGCAGATCTCTTCTAATTTTTACCAATTACTTGTTTTTTTATCTCATCAATGTTAAGTTGTTAAGCGAAAAACAATGATACCATTTTGAAAATTTTTTAGATGATTATAACAAAATTATCATGATCAAAAATGAAATTGAAAATTCATCTAATTATTATCGAGCCAAAACATGCGTACAAGTAGGTATAATAATTAACGATATTTTAAAAGTATTCCCAGATCTAGATGTTTATTGTTTATGACATAAAGAGACAAGGTTCTGCAAGGTCCCTTTAACAAGCAGGTAGCAACAAGGAGCCAAGGAGGGTATATTATTTAAAATCTCTCGAAGTAAATAGACCAATAAATTTTTGACCTTCAAAAATTTCGTTTCTTTGTATTTTAAATGATAAATGGGAAAGAGATGGTAGCATGCGGCATCTGTTGGTATAAATATTAATATGTAATACGCTAATACCGAAATATGAGTGCAGACATACGTTCGAGTTCATTTTTATGACACTCGCAATTTTGCATATTTTGAGATTTATTTTTTTTTAAAGTCAATTATTATTATACTTTATATTTTGTTACTCTATTATTTTCAAAACATTAATTTGTAGATTTAAATTCTACATTAAAATATTAGTCATTTAAAATGACACTTGCAAATTTCGATGCCATTTAACATAACAGTTATTTTTTTTGAGACCATTTATTATGATAGTCAATAAAAATGACACTTTTAAAAATTTTTACAAGCAAAATGAGTTGCAACAGAATTAATTTTTAAAACATAAATAGGTGCATTAAATGCTAAAACGGCATTCCATACTTCAAGATGTGTCTCTAAATTTCGAAATTAAATGAAACTAAATTATATTGTTATCACGTTCTCTTTAACGATGTCGCTGATGTCAACTTGGCATATAAATAGGTAATATTACATAAATATGTACTGAAACTGTACGTGAAGATATGCAGTAGACAAAGGATAAAGGAGAGTTATCCTCTTCACTCCGCTTTTTGTCTTTATCAAATTAATATAATTCAGCATCACCACCAATTTTATCAATTAAAACGTTTTTATTTGAGTTTTCAAATACCCAAACTCGCGACTGGAATAACTAGTCCCCGTTCAAATGTACATCTGCGGAATCTTAAATGAAGCAAGTGTGGCAGTGGTTATCAATCTCTTCGTTTGACCTTGCAGAAACATAATTTCGATGTTGGCACTCTCGAAAATGATGCGTTCGAGTTCTGTGCGCGAAAAACAAAATAGCCGACATTGCAAACACTTTTCAATTTATCTAAACAGTTCCAATAACGGAGGCCTAACGATAAATTCGAGTTTTTAACTTCGGCAGACTTCCGGATCTTTGTAAAAAATCCAAGAAACTGGAAAATTTGATACCTTGTTTCAGTATCTGTCAATTTTTTCTCAAAAGGATTAATTTTCCGGCAAAGGCAGTTTTACTTTTTTAAATTAGACTTAATTTTTTACAATGTCCCAGCCATAACTAATTATAAGAGATAGTTCTTAAGGCTGGAGAATTATAGGTTATGGTGCATAAAAATATTTATGCAACCCAACTAACATTTTCAGTAGCGTCTCGTTCATTTAATTTTTGGATGTGTGTATCATTTAACTGTCTTGGTTACTCGTCATTCAGGCGTATTTTGTATTATAACCTCGAAAAATAGTGACATTATATGCCAAAATTTTGCCATTTTCTATCATATTTTTGGCATAGACTTTATATGGTCGTAATCAGCGTAAAATTCTGAACAAGTTACCGCGAAAAATCTGTTTCTTGCAATTTGTTCCAGGTCAAACTTATCATTACCTATACTAATATTTATCTACGTTTATGAATCGCAGCGACGGCTGGGTGGCGACATCAATTAGAATTTTTGAGAATCTTAATTAACATTGGGCTTATGGGGAAAATCTTACGTCGTCCTCAGGGCATAGGAAACACATTTTCTTTTAAATCAATTATTATAGATATGTTCTATATCATATCCTCTATGGCTTGAAATATTTTATATCGTTCTAAGTATTTATACGCAACAGAAAAGAATCAATTTAAACTGACTGTAATTTGCCACTTTTCGGAAAACATTTTTTTTGTTACTTTCTAATACTTTTTTTGAATTTAAAAATATGTCAAGCCATAGACAAGCTGTTTGGCTAGATCTTACAAAAGCCTCAGTTGTATCTGTTGAGTATTAAAGCTGTTCAGGACGACGTAAGAATTCTAACCTAGAATTCTCCAGCCTTAAACGTGCAACGATTGTTAGTCCAGTCAAAATAGACAAATTGAGGGAAAAATTCAAGAGTTTTAAAAATTGGTATGGTTGTTCGTTGGAGCCTACAGTACAACGCACTAAAAGACCTGGAGAGTGAGTGGCGAGCGAGCTGATGGGTAGCTGTTTAAAGTGAGTTTTCATCGTTTTTTACAAATAACTCGCCTCTTATAGATCGTACGTTGATGAAGAAAGTATTTATGAAAGTTATAGAAAACACTCTTAGCTACAATGTTGATTATATGCATTTTTTAAATAAGTTTAACGCTTTTCGAGATATAACGCGCAGAAGGACAGTGAATGTGTTTACGGGATGACGCTGTATAAACTGGGGAGAAGAACGCGTAAGTTTCATAAAATGAATCAGTCACCAAATGGATAATCCGGCACTGTATGATGTAGAGTAAATATGTAGTTGTTTAAAAAAATATTTAAATACCTACGCTCTTAGTATAATTAATATGAGATGTGATATAGTAAATTTTTATCGTACTTCGTACCTCTAAGTTGTAAATAAGAAGCTTCTGAAGTTAAATAGCGGCTCTCACTATGACATTACAATTTTTTCAAACAAAAATTGTTTTAATTGCTTTACATAGGTGAAGGTGAAACCTAGCGCGACTTTTGTTTTCAGAAATTTTTATCCTACCTCTTGCAGTGCTGGATTATCCATGAGTAGATAGCTTTGGTGGCTAATTCTTTTCATGACATTTATGCGTCTTACTCCTCAGTTTAAACAGCGTCATTCCATAAACGAATTTACTGTAACCCCTTCTCTGCGCTATATCTCGAAAAGGGTTAAACTTATGAAAAAAATTCGTATAACTAATCTTGTAGCTACTCGTAATAATGTTTTCTATAACTTTTATCATAATCTTCATCAACGTACGACCTATAGGAAGCGAGTTATTTGCGAGTTATATATGTTGTACTGCAGATTCCAACTAACAACCATACAAATTTTCAAAACTTTTAAATTTTACCCCCTCAAATGTCGTATATTTGTCTAATTTGACCGATGGACCATGTATTATTCAGAGAGTAATAGAGGCAACAAATTAGAATTCAAGAAAGTATTTGGAGTCACTATCCTTTGGATATCAATTCATATGATAATTTATAGTGTGACGTGTGACAAGGACCACTATTAGTTAAATGGATAAATATTAATATAAGACAAAAAATATTTTTATTATACCAATGGCAAGTAAATTAAGTGTTTAATAATTTAAGTTTGGTTACACGAGCCATAATAATTCACTGCACTCGGGAGCTTTTTTCTACACTCTACTACACATCACCCTATTTATATAAGCAGATAGTCGAAAATTCAATTAAATCTTTGCTCGAATTTTACAAAATAATAAAAATCAAGCAAATAAAATAAAACCTAATCAATTCAATTTAATTTAAATTTAAGTGTACTACAAAAAGTATGGAAATGAGCGTTCAATAACATAAATTTGTTACTGTACATACATAAAATGTGTGTTTTTAGCCTATGCCTGTGAGTGGATTCTCAACAGCTAACAGCTAATAGTTTTTTTACATTAAAATTGTAATTATAGTACCAATTATATACCTTATTCTAATGACAGTAGTTAATACTAGACTCGGAAATAATAGGAGAGTCTTCAATTAAATATTTCTTTAATGATCGTATTTTATTCAAATACAGTTCACACGGTTATTAAAGAGATAAAATTAAAATTTTAAATACTTTTTATTATTTACTGCAAATTACATTTTGGTAACGAAAAGTTGGGTGCACTTGAAAACACTTAATACTATTTTTAAGTACCTATTACACCACTATTTTGTAAATGTTAACATTATTCTTGTCTCTATCCTAATGGACAGTTTATCTCGATCAAATTACTTCTTTTCTAACTTAAAAAATCAATTAGAATACATTTTAATGTGTGTCGGCGACCAATTTTTAAACATAAACTTTTCGTAAGACTCGCGATGATGACTACTTTTAGTCATAAGGACGTTCGAACTAATTTAGTTATTTAAAGTTGAAATTTTAATATTCACTTTTATTTTCGTCAAGTTGATTACGTACGGAATATTGCAATGTGGCACAAAGAATCGTCCCTTCAGTTGGGGTTTAATCTATTTGCTGAAAAGTTTAATGTTGAGTGATAATCCAGGACAATAGCTAATCCACAAGGACTGATTTAGATCATTCAATTTACCCGACTATTTGCTCACAGTTTGATGCCATTAGTGACACTTTCTTCAAATAGGAGTAATAATGAAATTTACATGAAAGAGATGCTTAAAATAGTTACGTTCACGCACAGCTATTTCCTATTTCTACACTACTGGCTTTATTTTTATTTTTTTAATCTAATTATCAAATTGCTATTTTCGTCTTTTGATTTATACAGTTATACACGCTTTTTCAATTTCAAGTTAGCCTCCGAGGATTACGCCCTAAAATTTACAAAAGTGATCAAATAAAAAATAAATGTTTATTATTGCTTAAACGGTATTTTTTTACATTTCAAAATTTCAAGTCTTAAAAGTATTATTTTTCATTTTTCTTTGACAGTAGATAATATTAAAAATACTACCAAAACCACTCATTTTTCAATACGTACTTTCCGAACTCAGCGTGGGGTCAAAATTCAAGGTAGGTGCAACTTTATTTCTAATCGTCATCAACTTGACTTTTGTGAATATGGCGTAAATCAAACTCTTTCTTGGTCGAAGGTTCATGATATAAGTGACAACTTTTAACCCAATTTTTAGCTTCAAAAATTTTGTTTTAAAAACTTTTTTTTCTTTTTTAAAATGCTTTTTGGCATAAATTTTGGAGATTGTAGTAGCTACAAGTGTATTAGCATTTTTAAACTCCTTTTACATTGATAATTACAGCTCGGGTCTAATAGATTCGGTATTATTTTTTTTCATTGTAAAAACCTTTTATTCAAGCGTTAGCCCAAGAGTGAGAGATCTGTTTCCTGTAAAATTCAATAACCAACCTATACCATCTACCATCGAAATCTACAATAAATAATTGCGTAAGGAAATTTGAATAAACTGGTAGTGTGGAATTTACGTTTTGCGAAGAAGTGCAAGACAGAAACTTTCTGCCTTCTATTTGTTTTTCCGACAAATGCACTTTCACGTAATAACGAGCCAAGCACCCAGAATACTCGTTAGGTCTCAAGAAAATTCGCGAATAAATTTAACTACACGAACGCAATACCCTAAGAAAGGTAATGTTTGAGCAGACATTTTAAATAATAAAATTATTGGGCCATTTGTGAAAGTAGGAAATTAAAATTCACAAAAATATTTAGATCTCTTGATAAATGAAGTCGGCCCTGCAGTTGAAGAAGTTGCACTTGCTTAGCTCCAGCAAGACGACTGTTCTGTGCATTTTGGTGTAAATGTGAGAGCCTACTTAAATGAAGTCTTTCCAAATCGCTGGATTGGTCGTCTTGGTACCAAAAATTGGCCGGTCAGATCTCCTGATCTTGCAACGTGCAACTTCTTTTTGTGAACTTATAGTAAAAACAACGTTTCTAAAACACGGCACCTAAATATTGATTCTCAGAGGGAGGCCATCATTGCAGAATGTCGCAACTTTCAAATGTGGCAACTGCATTTTATCGTCGGCTGGGATATTTTTTAAACCAAAATGGAGAAACCAAATTTGCTCTAAATACGTACCCACTTCGCGTTCTGTTTATTTTTTAAAATTAAATTGAGTTTGTTTTCGTTTATTTCGTTAATATAAAAATATTTCTAATAACTTGACTATTTATTTTGCTAATGGTAATAATATTTAATGAGCTGCTATTAACACGACCTTTTAAAAATACCAAATATCAAGAAAAAACTATTCCTTATGTAAAATCGCCCTATGACCTGATTTAGTGGTTATCACTCGGTATAAATAATGCAATGCCATTGTTTTTAGATTTAACAAATATCAATAATTTGTTTTTACCTCATAAGTCATAAGTAATAATAAAATGATTATTAATTAGGGAAAATTGAAAAGCTGTATCGAAAGTTGATAATATCTTGTATTACAGGCATAAATCCGCTATTGGTTATCTCTATTCTTTCTTTCTTAACATTATAAATATTTGTTCAAATTTAACAAATTTAACCACATCGTTGCATCTCATAAAACTAAGAGAATCCCAGGACATATTGGAGAAAATTCTAAACACCTTGTATAATATATTTTATTTATTTATCACCAATGTAATAAATTTCTCTTTCAGAGATACTGATTTAAATTATTATACGAGTGGTATAAATCAATATCCATTTAATATTCAAATATTATACGTTAACACTAATTAATTGTAAAGTAAATAATTAAATCACTGTCATTATATCAAAATTTATGATAATGAACTGTTAAAACGTTGAAAAATTTATACATCTAATTTTATTTGTGTAAAATTCTTACAAATCATGAAGGAAGAAAGATAAGAAGAGATGAAATGAAAAACCTAATTTTCTACCTGTTTATTTTTTTATTAGGTAAAAATTAATTACATTAATCTCCGACGCTATATCCCCAAATCTAAATCCTTTAAGACGATTTGTCAACTCAACGATTGTAATTTGAATAGAATTTTAAAGATACAAAGAGGTTAGTTTTTTTAAATACTAATACCACTAATACTTAAAGCAAATCCGTCATATTATTCTGATAGGTACACTACTCACCAAATATTATGATTTTATCTGCAGCGGTGGTCGACCTATTCGAAACAAATATCTTGAGGTTTACATGTTTAAGGAGCTGTGTAGGTAAATAGGTACTTAAAAGGTACAACCACGGAAAAATTTTTTGGGCACTCAGTAAGTGGCGCTTTTATTTTTTTCATATAGTACGTTTCAGCAAAGGATAGCAAAATCAAGAAAGCTGTAATTATAAAACATTCCATTATTAATTTGTAATTCGTAAATATTTCATTGCAGAAATTGCGGACATATGTATTCGCCAGACAACTATTTATAGTGGCCAATAATTATTTTTTCGACTGTGCCTACTATTAGCATTGCATAAAATGCAAAATTTACCAATGTAGAATCTAAGTAATAAGCAAATAATTGAATTACTCTAACATTAACTAAAAATTAAAAACTTTCTAAAATAATCTTTACTAATGCAGCTTTGATCACTCACAGACTTGTTGACACTCTGCATAAGAAGAAGATTTAATTGACTCTTTACACAATAAAACTGTTTTCATAATAAAACTAAAATTTGTCTTTGTTTTTAGGTGGTAGGTGGACCACAATACCATGTTCTTATTTTCGTAAAAGTATTGAAGATTAAACGAACTCGACTGAAGATATCAAAGCAATTGGTTTATTTAATACAAGATAATATATCGCAGGTAACTACTTTGAAAACGTCATAATTTTAATGGTAGTTTTCGAAAACAATATTATTGGTGTCTTTTAGACTTCTAGAGGGTATGACGTCTTGGAACAGAAGTGCTCTCGGATTCTTTCCAATGTCGCTGATTGGTTCTCTTTGAATAGGCTTCACCCGAATCAAAGTAAGACCAACTATATTAGGTTTCGTCATATTCAAAATAGATCTAATATGGAACTAGACCTAAAGATAAATGATCTTGAAATTCAGCCAGTTAACCATTTTAGACTTCTTGGTGTTACGGTCGATAAAAATCTTGACTGGAGGGAGCATTGCGGTCTTCTAGCGCGTAGGCTCGGCTCTATAAGCTAGTTGTTCCGGAATTTAAAAACAGTTTTGAGCCGTGGGCTACTTGTGGTCTCATACTTATCGCTGGTTGAATCCAGGATTAGATATGGCATCTGTTTTTGGGGCGCGTCGACTGCTTTGTCTGAAGTATTTGTTGCGCAGAAGGGAATCTTGCGAATTGTGGCTAGAGTTGGGCCGAGAACTTCCTGCAGGGAACTTTTTAGAGATTTTGATGTTCTGACCTTGCCAGGGCTCTTCATATATGAGCTCTGTGTGTATGTATTTCTAAACAAAAGTAAGTTTAGTATCAATAGTTAGTATCACAATTTTAACACAAGAAAAAAAACAGCTTTCACGTACTTCGCTGCAGGTTTAAAATTAGCCAGAAATCCCCACATCAATTGGGGTTATTATTTTTTAACAATTTACCTACACTTTTGAGAGGGATAAGGAATGTCGATTCGTTCAAAGAGACTTGAGGGCATTTTTAATCTGTAAGTCGTTTTACCCTGTAAACGAATTTTATACTTTTTAATTGTTGTTTATTGTATGATTTTTTTTACATGTTGTATACCATTTTATCTGGTCCATTGGCAATAAATATTATTATTATTGTTCTCTTTTAGAATTAACACTGATTACAGTGATTACTGATGACTTTAAAGCCGCTAAAATACGACACCAAAGCAGCACAAGCGCGTCCCAAAGTAAATAAAATAGAAATGCTCGAAGCAGGAAAGATTCGTTTTATCAAGGATGTTCATCACTTTACACATAATTACAATCATATTATAAATATCACTTTAAAAGACAAAGCTGTGCAGTTGCTGAATCAAGGCTGTTTTGGTATGTATCTCTCTAAGGTGGGTTGCAGAAAGCCAGAAAGCTAAAAAAAATGTGGCAATCCGTTACGTTTGATGCAACGATAGAATTCGTCCGTCTCATTGGCCGAATACGATACAACGATAGAATTCGGCCAATGAGACGGCCTGCAATCCGACCTAAAATTTTATACGATTAATTG
The DNA here is from genome assembly GCA_950108345.1 of Malthinus flaveolus. Lineage (NCBI taxonomy): Eukaryota > Metazoa > Arthropoda > Insecta > Coleoptera > Cantharidae > Malthinus > Malthinus flaveolus. The sequence goes on from OX467285.1 coordinate 68,711,802, forward strand.
ATTATTAGCGATTTTGTAAAACTTGAAATGAGCAAATCGGACTCGGAGGGTTGAATTCCGTACGAAACGCCCTGACAAAAACCACCTGCTTTTCAGGTGACAGATTTACACCGAGCAATTCAAGCAGACCCCGGAGCATCTCGTCAAGCATTAATTGGGACCACTAGCACTGTTAACTACGCTCTATAATTCTCGGGATCTTCTCCTTGAGTTGAAGATCAACTTTACTAACCTCCTGCCAACCCAACCGTGGACCCTTTTCCAGTACAGCGAGAGGGGGCCGTCTCATAATTTAACGGCAAATACATACATGCACGAATATGTGACACCCCTAACTTCACTTGAGTGTAGCACCTGGGTACCCATCTCACTCGTAGTGTACCAGGTTAGGACATGATGCTGCTGAGACTGAGACTTTCAAGCCCAAAATCTGGGTGCTCAACACGCAACAAACAGTTCAGTACTGTACGACCGGATAAGCCGAAATGTACTCGCCCAATACAACTAGCATCAAGGATATATCTCTCCTCTGGTGAGGAAATTTCATCAGCAACTTTGGCTACTAGATCCCCAACTAGCTCTTGTTCGCCGAAATAGCGAAAGTGCGGAGAGTCGGAACTCCCTGGTCGTGGGTCATGCTCACTGATTACACCCGAAGATGCCCACACTACTCGCAGCTCAAATTCAGGAAAGGTCGTCCTTTCTTTGCGCCATCAGCAGCAGAAATCTGCTAGATCTAGATCCTTCCTCGTTTTATGGGCACGAGTTTACCGCTCAACAGTTATTTTGTACGGAAATATTGCTACTGGGAACTTTTCTATAAAATTTAACTGCCAGCGATTGTGCCTTGTGTTATAAAAGTCATTAAAGGCAATCTTAAATTAAAAGTATATCTAATCTTGCTTACTGTCTCGTGGATTCTCAATTTGTCGCTTCAATTTTGTTGTATTTTTTGGAACGCACGCAGCTCTTTATTGTTTTACTGTTAATTAATAGTTTCTTTACAGTTTTCAGCTTTTGAAGAACGTTTTTAAAATGTGGCAGAGCAATTTCTTAAAAGCTCTTCAATTACTAATCATAATCACATGTTAGCGAAATACTGATAAATTTATCTGTTAAAAATTAGGAAACGTCTATTTCTAAACTAACATTACTACGTAACAGCCTAAGAAATTACCACCCACACCTCAAATATATTATGTGCAAACTTTATTTTTAAAAAAAGTTACTACAACCGCTTAATACTTCTCTTAATAACATATTCATTATCCAATCCAGCAGGTAAAATTACAAATAAACAGTAATAAAATTAAATTTTATGATACCTAATTGTTATTTAGTGGCTTGTTGCTTAACTACTCGTAAGTTTAAAATTTCAACTATTATAGTGTTAAGTGTCTCGTATACTTAAAATCTTAAGCTGCATCAACGACCACGATCTACAAAGCGTGTATTATTTTTAAAAATAATTTTTTAATCACATTAGATTTTTTGTTAAGAACCCATTTTATCGTCGCACCAGTACCATCAATCTTTTTTACTTAAAAGAAATAGACAAGATGGAATGTTATATGTAATATTGTTAGGTTATCACCAGAGGATCATCGAATTTAATACTTGATTTTATTAAAGCTAAAGTTAATGTTTAAAAAAAAGTTACATGTGACTTATAATGATCTGATCAGTACCAGTAGTGAGCTTTCCTACACTTTTTAAAACTAGTAACTGATGGATTAAGTTTTAGTTTATAAGTATTCATTGGACGTGATGGTTATCAAATTGTGTAGTAGTTGTTGGAGCTTGATTTTCTTTATTTAAATTATTTTTTCGATGGAAAACGCACTAAACATTCCAATTAGGAAAGTCGTATTTGATGTATTACTTTTTATTTGCGGTAAGTGAATAATTTTTAGTGTTTAAAAATTTTTTTTTGCTGAATTAATCAATATTTTAGTGGCGATTCCGCTTTTAATTCTGATGCTATGGGGTGAACCACACTCGAGAGGATTTTTTTGTAACGATGAAAGCATTAAGTATCCCTACGTACCAACCACTAAACTAACAAAATATTTTATAATTATTTCCACTGGAAGCGTGCCTTTGTTGGTAAGTTAATAAAATATGTTTAATAGCTCAGTTAAATAAGAAATGAAGTTGCACAATTTTTAATTAATCGTTGTCCAAAAATCTTGGCAGGCTAATTAAGTTTTGCACAATCTACACATTTAACAGAATTAATTTAGCATACCTTTACATATTTTTTAAGTAAAGAATTCTTTTTTAACTCGTGGTCTTGAATCCATTAATTTGGCCTGTTTGGCAAATATACTTTTCTGAAAAGTCATCTTCTATAATGTACTACTTGCTAGCACCACAGGAAGTTTCTTAATAACCCCAAGCTAGTACCATCGCCTAATAATAAATCCAAGTTTTCGACCTCGGCACTTCAGCAGGCCTTCGAATCTTGGTAAAAAATCCAAGAAATTGTGAAATTGTTTGTCCTTTTGAGTTTTTTTAAATTTTGATTTTTTCTTATTTTGTCATTTTTAGCGATACGGCCATGACATGTGATATATGAAGTGAGTAATTCGATATCTTCAGATACTGGATGAATGCTGGCAAAACTACAATAATTAGAGCAGAACTATTTTTTTGCAATTTACATTTGATAATGCAGATTATCGTACGTTGGGAGGTATAATAATTCGGTACAGTTTAGCAATTTTGCCATCTAATTTGTTACCGCGCATCAAATTGGGTAGTTACAATTTTTTGATATGTCGTATAATATGATGAAGTCTTAATGATAAGTCCAAGTTTTTGACTTTGGTGGACCTCCAGATCTTAAGAAATTAGATAACAAAATTACTCGACTATTCTTCATTTCAAAATTCGGTGGAGTAATAAATCAAATAGTAGGTGTAACCATATTGTCGTTTGCCGCACTAAGCTGCAGTTTACATTGAAGAACCGGTAAAAGAGCAGGTATATAAAAGAAATTTCGACAAAGTGGATTGATTTATTACTCCACCGACTTCTGAAATGAAGAATAGGTACTACTATATTCAATCATATTTATATAGTCCGGGAGATAGTGACAGATTTTGGGACACGATTTTATGTAGTATGGCTTTCAGAGGACAGTATTCTACGTGTATCTTGATGATAATGTATAATGTGTATTATTATCATCAGGATACACGTAGAATACTGTCCTCTGAGAGCCATACTGCATAAAATCATGGCCCAAAATCTGTCACTATCTCCCGGTCTAGCAGGGAGTCACTATCATTACAACTTCCAACGCTTTCTTACATTGAAATCTGCATTTTAAAATGTAAATTGCAAGAAAGGATCTACTTCAATAAATTATAGTTTGGCCAGCATTCATCCACTACCTGAAGAAATCGCGGTACTGTCACCCCTTTTAGGTATCTTATGTTAGTTAGTCCTTAAGGGCCAATTGGCCAAAAACTGAAAAACAGCAAAAAATTTCGCGGTTTTTGTATTTTTGACAAAGGTCAAAATATTCTGGATTTATCATTACGCCTTAGTTGCAGACAATATAGCAAAAGATCATAACTACCCCATTTAGCGTAAGGTAGACCTTAAATCTTTTCTTTTAATATTTTTTTGTTCGTCGTAACTAACTGTTTTTCCTAATAAAACCATGGCTGAGTAGCCATCACGCTGTTCTTGATATTTACTTTTAACCTAAACTGCGTCCTGCTTTTTATTTTATCATTACTTTTTAGACTGGGTGGTACGTAGAACTTATTAGTTAATTTGCTCTTTAATCATAGTTTTGAAAATTAAATACGCAAATCGGACATTGTGATATTAGACATCAACTTTCGAAACCTCGCCGACCCTAGATGACCAGAAGGGTAAGTGAGACATCAGTAGAAAAAGACGCCCAATCTGTGTGTTCAGATTGGTGCGTAACAGGTTACGAGGTTTCTGCGCGGGTCGTGAGGTTTTGAACGATTTCTACCTTACTTATACCTGATGATGGACAGAATAGTGCTATACGGTTAGTGTGAAACCTTTTGATTGCTTATTTGATTTTGTGGTTTCACACCAACTTACTATGAAAATAGAATTATACCATCAAAGTTCATAAAATTGTGCTTTTCGTGTTTCGTATTAATTAGCAGAGACATGTATATTACGGATCTTGCCTTAAGTACGTTATTCGTGAATTTAATCAAGTTGTGTCCGTTCACCAAAAACTTATTTTAATACTTTTCTCTTCGTAAGAACAATTTGGATAGTAATTATACTTTTACAATTTCTTCGTATTTGTCAATACTGATCTCGTAATATATTATGATAACTGAAAATCTGACAAGATAAATTAACGAAGTTAGAAATTCGACACATCATACTTAAAGATATAAGAAGAAATTACTATAAAATTTGTTTTATGTGAGCCGATTATCAAAAACCGACAAATAAAAGAGATTCATTGCTAGTGCAAGAGGAAGTACTACTTTAAACTTTAATTTTTATACCAATATAAAAATTTACTAATTACTTATACATTACAGAATAATTATTAAACAAAAACCATATTCATTTGATTCATACATCATTTTCGTATGATCTCGTAAAAAGTAAGTCAATATACCAATTTCAAGTGTATAAAGTGAGAATATTGCCAAGTTACAAGGAATAGTATCATTTTTCAACTAAATTGATACTTTTTATAAAGCTAAAAACGAAAAAAAAAGTTTTAAGATACTTACTACTAAACTTTTAGTTCGTATTGTAGTTTACCTTATACCTATACACCTTCTTTCTATTCTTTAAGCTCGTCTTCTTTAAATATTGTTTCGTTCGTACAGGTAGAGGCGATGGCTTCATGGTTTTCATTTCAGAAATTTTATTTAACCAGGTATAGTGCTTCTCACGTTATTCCTAAATGACTTCTTGGCTTTACTTACGGTAATCTGCGTTAAAAAAGGACAAAAATTAACTTACAAAGCCACCTTCGATATTTGTTGACAATTTTACCTGAAAGAATTATAAAAGTAGAAAAGAAGTAAAATTTTTAACAAATGCATAAGCTGGCTTTATACATTGAATTTATGGCCCAATAAGTCATTTCGAAATAACGTGAAAAGGAGTATACATAACATAATATGTAGGTACTTGCAAATAACAAAGTCATTTATTAATAGTCCAGTCAATGGGGAGAAAAACAGGCCATTGCCCTACAAAAGGTGGTGTAGTTCTGATTTTTGAATGTTATTAGGTTAGGAGCCCTGATGAAAAATTTAAGTTTTCGACCTTGAGGGGGGTCCGCGCAATTCGCCATCTTGGATTAAAGGTACGAAAAATTGGTTTTTCCGATTTAACTTCTTAACGGTTGATCCCACGACAAAACTGTCACGACAATACTTGACTGACAGACAAATCACCATCGACACCAGAACAGGAGGAAGCATAACAAAGACATGCTACAGAGGGTGCCCCCAGGGATCGGTGCTGGGCCCGACACTGTGGAACACCCTGGTAGACAGCATCTTCTCGATACGAAAACACGGAGACACAGAAATACAGGCTTTCGCAGACGACATAACAGTAATGACCACGGGAAACGACACAAGAACAATAGAACAAAATATGAACAACACATTACAGCAACTAAACACCTGGGCAGAAAACACAAACTTGACATTCAACGCAGCCAAAACGAGAACAATTACACTCACCAACAAGACTAAAATATCATACCCAGTAATAAAATTCAAAGACACGACTATAACAAGGGAACGCACGATAAAATACCTAGGACTGACAATAGACGAAAAACTGACATCGAACGACCAGCTGACCGACAAAATCAACAAGACCAAACAAATAATAAACAAACTACTCATAATACACAGACGACATTACAACCTGAAACAAGATATCATAAAAACAATATACAAAGGAGCCATCATACCGACACTGACTTACGCGGCGGCGATATGCCCCCCACCCCTCAATACAAATGAAGAGACACCTAAAAAAGCTGAGACAACTGCAAAGAACGACAGCCATACAAATCATAAGGGGGTACAAAACCATATCAACAGAAGCAGCGGACGTATTAGCGGGACTCCTTCCCATAGAACTGACGATAAAAAAATTACCCTGAAGCACAGAATAAAACATAATCAACTACAAGACCAAGACGACAAAGACACAATAGAACTGGTAGACGAAGAAGACCTCGAAATAACAAGGACTAGACAAGAACTAACAGAAGACAAAACGCCCAAAGTACAGTACACAAACCCCAACAAAGACTATACACTACTAACCCTTACAACAAAACAGTTCAAAAATAGCATCACAGCGGCAGCCCACTTGACTAAAGATGGCCAGACAAAGAAGATGACAACCACAAACAGCCAGTCAAGATACGGCAAAACATCAGCCGAACACAAAGTCTTCATCAAACTATAAGACAAACAACACCCAACAAAGCAAAAAAGATATTGGTAATATCAAACAATGACGAAACCGGGAAAATCATACACCACAACAAAAATGAGACTAACTATGAAAATGAAATAAACAGAGAAATACTCAAACTCAAATGACAAGGACAAATAATACAAATAAAAAAACCATTAGACCAAGACGACCAAAACAGAATACAACAAATTACGGACAACATGACAGAAAATAAGACAATCAACGAAAACAATAGACTAACTACCAAACAGGCAATCTATAACCTAAACACGACACTAATGAAAACTTGGAAAAACAAATGGACCAATACGACAAAAGGACAGTATACAAAAAAATTCATCAAAACACCCACCCTAAGACAAATCACAAACAACTACCACTTGACACAGTTACTGACTGGACACGGGAATTTTGGAGAATATCTAACGAAAATGAGAATAAGACAGGACGACAAATGCACAAAATGCGGACAACAAGGGGACAACCCGAACCACAAACTACAAACGTGAGCAAACCTCAACAACGACAGACAAATACTGATGAAGGGCATAACAGACATCGAACAACTACTAACAGACAAAAAAATATGGGGGGAGGGGGCGGTAACAAAAACTTCGAGCTGCGAACACTCATCACTCATTTTTCGACATTTATAGGTTATCACAAAACTGCTCTAACTTTTGATCTGATTGAGCTAAAATATCAGTGATACACTCACTTTGAAGGCAATTCAAAATCCTACAACTTTTGTTTCAAAGGATTTTCTCTCAAATGAACGGTAAGGTAAGGTAAAAAAGTCTCCAAGCAAAGTTTACCAAAAAAATTCATTTTTTCGAAAAATAACGTTTTTCTCCAGCTTATTTGATATCTCAAAAACCGTAACAGATAGGAAGAAAATAAATAAAATAAATATTGTAGGGAATTTTGTCGTTTTTAAAGTTGAATTTGACAGTTTTGTCTTGGGATCAACCGTTAAGAAGTTAAATCCGAAAAAACAATTTTTCGTACCTTTAATCTAAAATGACGGATCGCGCGGACCCCCCTCAAGGTCGAAAACTTGGATTTTTTATGAAGGCCCCTAATCCAATAACATATTCAAAAATCAGAACTACACCACCTTTTGTAGGGCAAAACCCCCCATTGACTGGACTACATATAAATAGAATACGCCTGAAAATGTCTACAAATTAAAAATGCATATAGTTAAGTCTTTTTCTGAGTTGCAATTTTATCTGGGGATCTCTATACTATAGGTACACAGCCACAGAAAAATTTATTAGCCACTAGTAGTAAGTGTTAACTTTCTTTTCTTCTACTGTACCGTTGTATACAGGGTGTAAATACTAAGCTGCCACACCCGAAAATGGCAGTTACAACTCATCGAAATAAACAACTTTAGTTAGTACCAATTTTTTATAGAGCTCCAATTCGTAATTATTGAACTTCTTAGATTTTTATAAAAAGCGTCATAACGTCCTTATTTTAAGAACCATTGAAAAAAATTTAAATTTTTCAGAATTATCTTTTAATTCTCTAAAACATTTGTATTTAAAACTTTTTCAAATTTTTTTAAAAATCAAATTGGTGGTCAATCTCAAATTTCAAACGATGATATTTTGATAACTACCTCATAGATAATAGCGATTAAAAACACAATTATATTACACCATATTGGGTTTACATTAAATAGAACTTCCAATTTCTTTACTTTCTCACTATTGATGACCTACCAAAACAAATTATCGCAAATCCTATTTTAAATTCCTATTTAATCTTTTAGCTATAAAATTGGCCATTTTTTTTGTTAATATAAAGTATCAACAAGTTATCAACTAACATCACTGGATGTACTTGTACGTCTTAATTAGCTTATCAAAGATTTAAATGAAATTCGTTAATGGTTATTACTAATTTTTAATTGCGAAAATGATTCAGCTTCTCTTTTTAATTTAAATTTTGTATTTTGAAAAACATTATGCAGTATCAAAAAATGCGTTCTTTCATTTTTATATTTTAATCAGATAGGTATTAATAGCGATTTTTATATTTAGCCACGTCACACTAAAATATTAAAGTTTTTTGAACTATAAAAACGCCTAAATTGTGTTAGTCTGAGTTAATTAATTTATTTATATACTAAACAGTATAAGTGTGTGGAAAATTTAAAAGACATTATTTATTTACAATTAAAATGTCTTTTTAAAAATGTATATTAAATGTCTAATTAGACGAAATACTCCGTTTATCATTTATTATTAAATAAAAAATGAATAATTTACTATTGTCACAAATTAAGAGCTAATAAATTGCTCTAATATAAAAGTTTAGGTTAATCATAATTATAAATTAGGTCAAGTATCTCTTCTGATGAAAAATTAATCGTAATATCGAATAAATAATAAAAATTCAGAAACTACAATAGGGTGGATTTTATTTGGGCGTAAATTTAAAAAACGGACTTTAATTAAGAGGTGCTTCTAAATTCACGAAGTTTACCATTTAAATAACTTGTATTTTAGGCGCACACGGTGGTAATGTTTCTAATGTGTGTGAAGTTTTGTAAAAAAATCTATGGACTATATCCACGAATTAAAGTAGGCGTTGAAAATTAGTAGTGGGAGCTTTCCCGTTCTACCACTAGACTTAGACCTTAGTCGAAGGAAAACTTTTCAGTCATGTATAAAAAGTCAAGATCTCCGGATTCCTATTCCAGTTAGGTATAGAAGAAAATGTCAAAAAAATTCGCAAGAGTTTGCAGTCATTCTCTTCAAATTTCGAATCCAATAATTATCATCATTACTGTAGATAGCTGAAATTATAGTCTTCAATTGATTATAGTAAAAAACTGCCATTAATTGATTTGTGTGTCTTACTTTCTGCTATTATAATAATGGCGATCTTTATAGACAACTTGAGTAGGTACCTAAATAAATTTAAATGTCAAATTTGAGTAAACAAAAAGGTTAACAAAACTTATACACGTGTAGAAACCTCTATATTTCTTCCAATTAACAGTACCACATAACTACACAAGAATAATTATCTCTGCTTCAGAATAAATTCGTTAATTCTTGTCGAAGATTTACGAAAGATCAGATATCATTATTTAAAGTTTGGAATGTTCACAGTACGATATGTTGTTACCTATACCTTTACACTGTAGTAGTTTCTTAAAGATGATAAACTTCACATAAAATTAAAAGTAGGTGTGGTATTTCACAGCTAATTTAAAAATTGTATAAAGATATATAGTATGTGGGCGAATCTACCACTTGTAACAGGTAATTACAGATTTTGTGCTATCGGTTCACATATCGTTAATCGTTACATTAGTCATTTGATGGGCACCTGCATAATTATTTTTTTCTAAATAAAAAGTGGTAGCAGTTTACAAAATACATTTCTCGAATTTTCGAACTGACAGACAATTTAATTACAGTGGGCGATATTAAAATAGTTATCAAGAATATCGATGTTAAAATTATGTCGATAAATTGCTTGGATATATCGATACTGTCCGATCAGTTTGCTCTTTTCGATACTAATCAGTACATCGGCAATCGGCACTTACTGTATAATAAAAATGATCTAAGTAGCACTGATTAGAAAAATCCATATTATTAGCTCATTATACTGACACTGCTGCATTTTACTTCTCTATCATAAAGTTCAAAAAATTGTATAGTACCGTAAACTGGGGCTATTCAGGGTAACTTCGACATGGTCTTGGGCTACTTCGACATGTTGTATTTCCATTAATACTAAAGCGTTTTATTATTTGTTAAACAATTTTGCAAATGAATTATCTTTTGTTTGGATTTCTTTGTATCAATGCCACGATAAGGTAAATAAATGATAGTCTGCAGTTGTAGTTAATCTGTGAGTGTGGAACTGCAAATGGGGTGTTGCTGTCACCAATTAATAATGGTGGTGAATAAAAACCAGAATGTGTATAAAAATTGAACTGTAAGTGGCCCCAAAGGTTGCGAATATGCATGTAGTACAAGTGGCTGGTTTGATATGTGTCTTTTCGAGCAGTGGTTTTTCACTATTTTACTTCCTCATGTTCAGAATTACGGCGATCACAACAGATCGTCATTGGAGACAACCTAGCTTCTCATTTTTCTCCTCGAGTCGTAGAAGCTTCCATAGGAAATAACATTTACATGACACCTCTCTCTGCTAACTCAACTCATATCATGCAACCGCTTGATTTAGCTGGACCCATGTAAAAAATGGAGGGTGGTTTTGGACATGTAGAGAAAGGACTCCTGTCGTCGAGTTCTATAATAAGTTTTATTTCTGAATTTGTATTTTTTTGCATTAAGTTAAAAAAAATTTTTATGTTGAAGTTGCCCCTAGGGGAGGTTACTTCGACTTTAAACGCAAAGAAAGGGGGTATCGAAATAGCCCCAATATGAGGGCTACTTCGACACCAAAAAGAATTTTTTTTAAATAGCAGGTTGCAAAAAAACTAAATTTTTTGTGTTTACTTGGGAGACAAGGTATTTATTGGTGTATTAAAAATTTAAAAACTAAATTTTTCTAATTGCATTACTACGAAAAATATATAAGCACCCTAAAAGTATAGCCCCAGTTTACGGTAATCAAGTTGTAATTTCTCAATTTACCACTATAATAATTTTTCTAGCTGCTTGTTGCTTATTCTTGCATCTATCTAGAAAATAGCAATAAAAAATTTTAGCCTGAAGGCTACACCACCATTGATAAATTATTTAATTATAGTCTATCCCTTAAAAGTATTCAGAAGTGACTAAAATAAAACAAATACAGAATTTGTTTTTTTCATAAGACCATGTGTAATATGTATAAAGCTGGATCCCGACAGTTGCGTTTTGCGATTCCGGATGCTGTCAAAAAATATTGTGAGGGCGACAGATTCAAGTATAAACAGAGATGGATACATAATTACGCCGCAAAAGCTGAACCTTTCTCAGCTTTTTGCGATGCTTTTTTGGGACACCAAAAAACCACCAATCACAAGAGGGGAAATAAAACGCAAAACGCAAAAACGCAACTGTCGGGATGGAGCTTTACACGTCAGAACAGCGTCCTCTAAAATTTCATGTCTCTTAATCAATTTTTAAAGCTTGATGCTTTTACCATAATTTTTCATAATTCTAAAATCATTTAGTCCAGCCACAATAGCTCGAAAAAGATAGCTTTCCAGAGAAAAGAATAAAGTTTTGAAATTTGTGTCAAATAAGAAAAATTGAAGGGAAAAATTTAAAAGTTTTGAAAATTGGTACTGTTGTTCGTAAGAACCGACAGCACAACATACTAAAAATCCCGGAAGGTAAGGGCAAAAAGAAAAGAGGCGTTAAAAAATTTTTAATTACGCCCTTATTCTATAAGATGTGCTGATGTGATATAGAAAATCTTTATCGTTTCGATAAGTTGTGAATAAGAAGCTTCTGAAGTTTAATAGCGCGCTCACTAACAATACAATTTCGAACAACTTTTGTTTATAATTGTCAAGACGAAACCTAAAGTTACTTTTATTATCAGAAATATCTAATTACATATTTATTGTACCTAATGGTACAATAATGGCCTTTTGTAGCTGATTTCTTTGATGAAACTTACGCGTCATACTCCGAAGTTTATACAGCGTCATCCAGTAAACGAATTTACTGTAACTTCTTCTCCCCGCTATATCTCGAAAAGAGTTATGCTTATGGAAAAATGCATATAACCAATTTTATAGCTATTATTATTTTCTACAACTTTCATTATAACCTTCATTAACGTACGATCTATAGGAGACGAGTTATTTGCTAAAAACAGGTACAGTCACCTTATTTAAACATCTCCTCCATCTCCCGTCACCTCCGCCCTCCAGGACTAATAGTATGTTATATTGCAGGTCCAACTAACAAGCATACCAATTTTAAAAACTCCTGGATTTGTTTCCCTCAAATACCGTATTTATACCTAACCTATTTGTCTAATTTTACTGACTATTAGGGTACCAGAAACGATAATAAAAAAGTTTTCCCCTGAATAATGGATGACCCCATCCAAACTAATAATCAAAAATCAATTTTGCGGGGTTCGTTGGTCGATTTAAGGTAGTACTACCGATACCACAAGTGTCAAATGGGTGCTTACTGTAATTTGACTTCCGTCGTATTTATATTTGGCAACGCCGCGTAAAAGCAAAAGAGACAAAAAATACCTTTCAGGTTATCGGTTTGACATGTAATGTTTGTTTACTAATGAAATGTCTGAATCAAACTTATTAAATGGTACAAAACGAATATTTCATTGGAAAAATAAAAGAGTCACTGAAAAAAGGTATTAAAAAATGTGAAATAAGTAGCATTAACCGTATTCTGTACATATTTAAATTTCGCGCGCGTCTAACCTTCTTGGCGGCGTTGCCACATGTAATTTTTTTTCTTAATTATTTATTAATTACTCTTATCACGAGCTCTAAAGTTAAGGTTTTATTAATACAAAAAATTCAATTAATTTTTTTTTTCTATTGATACCAATTTCATAAAAATCTGAACGTCCAATTTTGTGAAATAAAATAAAATCTGTGATTTCCCATAAGGATCAATGTTAAAGGCAAAAATTTTTAAATATTTTTATCTTTTTTTCAGTTCTCTGTAGGCCTCCAAGAATTTAACTGGTTAATTATGATATTATAATGAACCAATATGGCAAGTTTCAATAAATTCTGAACGTTAATTCTAAAACCGGTAGTATTGTATGCGCGGGTAGGCGAAACCCCTACACCCTACACTAACTCCAGTTAGTGTGTGGTTACATTGGATGCGTAGTCGTACGATTTTTTCGTTGTCAGCGCGCGTGCGACAACGGATACAAAAACAAACGTATTACTTACCCTGCGTTCGGAGAGCTCGCTTTCACGCTATTAGCACCACACGCTATTATGACGTATTACTGTGCGTTCGGGGAGGCTTTTAGCGTTTGACGCATAAGTTTACGTACTGGAACCGTGACGTCACGAAAGCTTTCATAGCGTTGAAAGCGAGCTCCCCGAACGGCAAAATCGTGCTATTAGTACTAATAGCGAGCTCCCCGAACGCAGGGTTAAAACGTGTGTGGTTACGTTGGTAGCGTTTTGGTCTTATCTACTCGCGCGTGCTCGTACGACCAACTAAAGAAAACAAACTTGTTTGTTTTTTGATGCGACTTTATCAGATATTTGCTATACTTTGAATCTTGTTGTTCGAGAAAATGGACCCAGAAAAATTAATTTGGGTTATTCAAAGTAAAGAGCCGTTGTGGGATCAAGGAATAAACAATACCACAATAGAAATATTGTGAAAAAGATGTGGGAAGAAGTGGCGCCTTCTGTATCTCTTTTTGTATATATGTCGTTCATCCAATATTATCTCTTTTTATTTAAAATCAGCTATTTCAACGTACTATTTTCTAATAAATAGAAATCGTCTATTTCTTGATCCATTTCGAATCAGACTAGCTGCTGAAACACGCATCCACTGTCACCAGTCAATCGTACGACAAGATATCGTACGTGTACGCACGTCTAAAATATCGTACGACTACGCATCCAATGCAACCACACACTAGACGTCGTATATTAGTATATCGTCGCACTCCGTTCAACTTGGCTAATCTAGAGCCAAGCTAGAATCATTGAGCAGTAGTTTCTTCCATGATTTTAAGGACAATTTTTTTATAATCTTTTCTAATCTCTATGGAATATGAATATACATTGCAGAAATTGCAAAAACTTAATATGTAATATGTGTTTCTGGAAATAATCCCATTTGACTGGATTATTTATAAGAAACTTTTTGTTAGAACGCTTAGGAATGTTTAGATGTGTTTTAAACTAATGTTTAATTTTCTATTTCAGATTTTAATTTTTGAAATTTTATTATCTCATAAAAGAAACAAAAAGTTTCTCTTATTGGGTTACAAATTTCCAATATGGATATGGAGAGCATATAATGTTATTGGAGTATTCTTTTTTGGAATAGTTTGTAATCAGCTTATTGGAAACATTGTCAAATATTCCGTTGGTAGATTAAGGCCGCATTTTTTAACAGTGTGCATGCCGAATATAAATTGCAACGATTCGTTTAATTTGAACATTTACCACGAAGATTTTGTATGTTTGAATGCTGCACGGTCGGCTCGTCACCAAATTAGAGATGCAAGGCGAGTTGTTGGCCGAAAATATAAATTAACGATAAAAATTTATTTTATTTTTCAGATTATCATTTCCATCCGGACATTCTACTTTTTCCATGTTTGTCATGCTTTACTTTGCCGTAAGTTGCCCTAGCTAACGAAATATCGTCATAAAGTGAAATAAGCTTTAATTTTTAAACCAGCAAGTGTTTAACTCGTAATAAAATTCTTAATTGAGCCGTATGTTGTAGATTTATTTACAATCGAGATTGACATGGAGTGGTTCGAAACTATTAAAGCATGCGATTCAATTCCTAGCCATCGCTGCTTCTGTTTACATCGGAATGACAAGAATTTCTTCTTATCATCATCATTGGAGCGACGTACTGGGAGGCTTTCTCATAGGAGCCACTACAGCTGTAGTCGTGGTACATTTCACTTGATTTTTGTCGATCTCATTTCTCATTTCTATATTTAACAATTCCCAATAGCCTCTTATTAGTTGAAATAATCATTGACAATAATTACTTATTAAATATAATATTTTAATTAGGCTTCACAAATTACTACTGTTATTTTTATTGCTAAAATGTTTTATGTTTTTAGGCAAAATACGTATCAAATCAAAGCCCCTTAGAAGATAGCTGTACTAATAATAGGAGTAAGATTATGAAAAATGGGGATAAAGAGGAAGACCTTCTTAAACAAGTTGCATAAATTGTTTCTTATTAACCGCAACTGTATGTACTTACCTGTTTGTACAATTTTTAAATGTACATAAAAAACTATAAGAGTATTAAGATATCTAACGTATTCAAAAAGTGTAATATCAAAGTAGTAGGTAATTTGAAATTTTAATAAAAAATTTCCATCATTCTTCGTTCTAATGTGAATACTTCTCTAGATCCATTGCAATTGAAGTTATTAAGTTTTTTACGATCAAGCAGGCAGGTAACTAGATCATCTTTTTAGAGGGCGCCTTCGGGAGGATGGGCTACCAAAACATACTTATGTCAGTCGATTTTAACATCGTATCGAGTTTTTATAGAAGCGCGGTTAAACTTTATTAGGGCATATCAAAACCGCAGCTGAGAGAGGCGAGATTAACGGGGTTTGATTCCTTCCCAAAAATTTTTAGAAGTCAGGAGAGGGCAATTATGTTGTACTATGAAGCGACACACCGACAGAAATACCTTCCACGGATTTTCCCGCCATTAAGGACCCATAGAGAAAACCTCGTCTCAAAATCATTCATACTATATGGTGTCCAAAAGAACCCTGCATGTACTATGTACTCGTATATAGAGACTACGGACTATGCGGAGAAAAGAATGAATCTTCTCTACTCATTATTAGCAGTATGCCTAGTTTTGCAGCGTTGAGAGAGTCTATACTGAGTTCTGCTTCTCTTACTGTCTTCAACAAGACCAGATAAGTGCAAGGAGCTACGGTCTTGCGTCATAGGATAGCGAGGAGTTACGAATTAATTGAAGATATCAATCACATCTTAATAAACCAAACTCAAAATTCTCTTTTTAATCCAAAAAATCATTGCCATAGAATATTGTAATCATTATGCTTTTGTAGTGGGGTAGTGGTAACTGACTTTCAGGGAGGTGAGACCACCCCAGTCTCCCCCCGTAGTTACGTGCGTAATTTATTTCTTAATTATATTAAATATTCATTAATACTGAAGGTAGTAATGACGTGTAGTATACCCCTAAAGATATTGGTACATTCTCTCCCGCCCTCCACCCACATAGTTCGATAAAATAATAAAAGGAAATTGAAAGCCTTTGGAAATAACTTGTGGCGCTCTCTACCGCAAAGTAATGTACTACCTACTCATATTTTCTTATCAAGTGCACATTTATTTGTATTAAAATGTATTTGTGATATTTATTACTTATCCAGTTTTGGAGTAAAATTGACGTACTAGTTTAAACAAAAATTTTAAATGAGTAGCAATCGAGACTTTCGGCCTTCTCGGATCGCACCCGGCACATCAAATTTGAGGGAAAATATTGGTAAGTTAATAATTTATTGATAAGCAGGAAAAAGTTTCAATCGAATCAATTGTTTGAGGTTCTTAAATTCTTACATTTCTAGCACGGCAACTAACAGCATCTAACGCGAGTCATTATAATTATTATACAGTACATTTATCGGGACGTCCGAGAAGAATGACGAGACTAACGAGAATACCGATGTCTTCGCGTACCCGATCGCTCCAGAACGAATATTTGAGACAATCTCTCTTGGTGCTATTTAATCTCATTTTCGTCGACGGTAAGTTTTGATTTTGTTTAAACAAAAACGTCAGGAAAAAGACCCCAATCCATCTTTTACACTTTATAACATTCCTCCTTTATGTATATTATATTACCAGATGTTTTTAGTGTGGCACTTGGCACTTGAGCTATAATATCAAGATTTATAACAATAATTTTTAAAAGGTAAACTACTTAATTGTACGAAATAATTAACTTGATGTTTCAGCTCCTCCACCTTCAGAAGATGTTCCAGATATTGTGTTAACTGAAGAAGAAATTGAAGAACGAAGACAATTAATAACTGCAATTATGAGTGATTAAGTAAGTGTACTGATTTGTTTTGTGTATTTTAATGATATTTTAATCTTTTTGTCAAAATAAAAATTGAATTTTTAAAATTAAACATATTATAAAACAATTTAGAAAACGAAAGTGGTGCCAGGTTTCGTCTTCGCCTTTTGTGAAGAAGTTAAGAACACTTTTGTTTGAAATTGTAACATTAGTGAGCGTTGAACTTTAAAAGCTTCTTATTCACAACTTGGAGGTGCAATAAAGATTTTGGTTTAAAACATCTTTAACTATCCCCGTATTCTATGTGATGTGGTATAAGAAATTTTTTTCGTACTTTCAAGTTCTTCCAATTTTGAAGAAATATTTTTACAATCGAAACCCAACACGATTTTTGTATTCAGCAATTTTTAATTACATTTTTATTCTACCTCATGCAGTGCCGGATTATTCATGAATGGATAACTTTGGTGTTTGATTCCTTTTATGAAACTTACTCGTCTTACTCCGCAGTTCGTACTGAGCTTCTCTGCGCTATATCTCAAAAACGGTTGAATTTATGGAAAAAATGCATTAACCAATCTGGTAGCTAATAATATTTTCTATAACTTTTATAATAACCTTTATAAGCGTGCGATGTCTATTAGATGTCTATTTGTAAAAAAAATTTTTGGTGACTTTTCACCATCTCAAGTTTAAGACTTTGTCATAATTTTGAACATCGAAACGTGCATCTATAAAAAAATCCAACTTTATAGGAATTATTCCGACCGATAATCCTTATTTGACTTGGCTAGTAGATATGTACGAAATATCCGATAATGTTGCTGCGTGTATAAGAGGTTGCATAACCAGCAGGCGATGTTTTGCTTGTTAATACAAAAAAGTTGAGAATTTGCATCATGAGATAACATCGCACGATGTATCTGCCCAAATTTAATGAAAAGTGCAAGAAAAATGCAATTTGTATTCAAATAGCCTTTACAACTTTTAGAAAGAAATATTGAAATCGACACAACATATTGAATAAGTTCGAAACAGTGTTAGTTGTGTTTTTGAATTTGTGTATTTTGATCAATTAGATAAGTTTCAACTTAGCAGCCCTTTCCCTGCGTAGTTGTTTGAGTTAAAGTAGATGTGGGGTAATGAGTTTTTCACTGAGCAAGCCCTTTTCGGCATAAGTAGATTTGTTAGGTTGTTATAATGAAACTAAGGTTGATGGGTTGTACCCTGTACCGTTGTAACTCAAGTAAGCTTACCCTTGAGTCTCTGTTTTTGTTGTACAATTACTACCTTTTTAAGTGCGGTCTAACTAACTACTACTCTTTATTACTCCATCCTCTTACAATTCAGAAGTGAGATGATGATTATTTAATTCAAAATACCCCTCTTCCAAAAATAGCAAAATTGCTTTAATTTAATAGAAGTCGTTGCATACTTTTAGAAAGCTTTTTCCACATATTAAACATTTAAAATAATACTGTTTTATTACTAAGTTGTACAAAAATATAAATATTAAAAGTTAATCAGTTTGCGTACTTTTATCACTACGACTGACATTTTTCTGACGCCTACCACGTCTGAAATTCTCCACAGGATGAATAGTTTTACGGCATTCGAGTCTTTCCGATAGCTTAATTCTTTTTCTAGCCGGGCTTAACATTTCAGTGCCATCTACACTTTGCGATTCATCAATTTTGTCTTCGTAGTTTAATTTTCTTTTTGATCCCTGAAATACGGCGTTTATAATATTTGTTACAGTTGGCCAAATTCCTAGCTCTCGTAATGGAATTCTTTTGATATCTAAAATTGATTTAATAATTTTTTTACATCTGCCAAAATGACTTGAATGTTAGTTCTGATGTTTTAAACTCTTTGAGTGTGAGAAGATACTGAATACCGGATTGACCTTCCTAACTTGTAACTTTTAAATAATTCGGACAACAAGCAAACTTTAACATGGGTTACAACTTTTTTACTTTTTAAAAAGCCACTTACCATTACTTTGCACTTCTGCAATCGAGTTTACATTATTTTCAGAATTTTCTACGCCACTCTCATTTTCGTTAAATACTTTTTGAGTGTTTGTTAAAGCGCTCTCCCACAATGTTTCATCCCGTTCATCTATTTCTGTTAAATTCACATTAAAAGAATCAAAAGCTGTTAGATACATTGTGCTTTTGCTCGACGTTGCTTCTAAAAAATTAAGTACTGTGTGCTTATTTCTTGTAAAGTGTCATAGTATTTAAGTACTTTAGTTTTAATTTTTAATAATCTAAATTGTTGCCAATTCTCAACTTACCTGCTGAGTGGTGTTTTTTCAGAACTGACGAAAACGACGTTTTAGTTTTCTTGTAACTGGAACGTTCATTATACGGTGTTTCGCTAAACGTAACTCGGCGCTTAGGTAAAATATCATTGACTTTGGGCTGTTCACTTAAATTTGGAGTAACGCCTATGTTTGAATCACAATTTTGTTTAATTTTATCTACGAAATCTACGGGGGTTATAACTTCTTCAATCTCTCCTAAGAAGTCCAATTCGTTGTTATTCTGCATCGGCGTACTCGTAGTAACAGACATTCTGTAATTACTAGTACTTGACGTTAAAATACTTTTTTGATGCGACTCACTAACTGCGGGTGGGCTTTGGTAATCATATCTTATTTCTTCTTGATTGCACTTTTTGTGAACTTTCAGTTCGGCAGTTGTTGTAAATTGTTTTTTACATTTTTTACAGTGCAGAGGCCAGTGCGCTTTTAGAAAATGCGTTAAAAGTGAAACGGCGGGCGTTTTTAAGATCATCACGCCGTATATACAAATATCACATTCTGGATGAATTTTATGATCATTGATTTCGTGTTTCGAACGACACGATTTGCAACAGAAAAATTGCACACAAATTCTACAATAATTCTAAAACAACGAAAATTATTATTGCGAAGCTTTAATTTATTTAAATTAGTTTACTTACTTCTTTCATATTCATAATGTACGTTAGATGCGAACGAAGTGTTTGAAATAAAATACATCAATGATAAATTAAAGTTTTGATTAAATATTTCATTTTGATTACTTCATAGCGCCTAGCTCTAGGCAACCAGTCGTACATTCGTATTTAATTCTTGATGTTTTATTATTAATTTGTACGAGTAGAGCGTAACTATGCAGTTGTTAGTAATCAAATATTAATTTGTTCAAATGTAATTGTTAAATACCTAAAAAGGCACTAAAGAAAGAAATGCCATCATTCTTCTGAGGTTTTCAAAAGTACAAACATAAGACTTTTGATACTCAACCCTGCGAAACTTATTCACCGGAAAACCTAAAAAAATTTCCAATTTAAATCAGTATCACTGGCGTCAAATGCATAGTTTTCTTTTTTTGTACTTATAAGTTCATAAATAACTAAGTCACGGACATCTCCTGTGTCACCTGATACTCTCAGAGTCGTAATAAAAGATGAGTGAATTCCATCCATTAATTGGTAAAGCAATTCGCGATAACATTAATTTCTCATATTAAAAAAATTTCAATAATTAAATTGCAACATGTAGTGTAGGTGTAGGTACCTACAGCCAATGAATTAAAATATAGAAAACGACGTAAAGGAATCTCCTACTCTTTTACACGTGTGGAATGGAATTAATAAATGTTAAATAATTAAGCGTTTATTAATACACGTTTACGCAATATTATAATCAAAGTTTGGTCATTATCGTAACAATTCAAACCAGCTATTTTAATTATTACAACAGTGTTGTCTTAGCTAGGCGTTTAATAGCAGTCGTCGAGTGAACTTTAGATTTATAATGGACAACAACTTGAAATACACAGTATCGATCAAAAAATTAATTTTTGATTTTTTACTATTAATCTTTTGTAAGTTTTATTTTTAACAATTTACTTTTTAATTAATTTATTTCTTATTCAAGTTACTCTCAAGCAGTTGTACCGCTTTATACTAGGGGAAGTTCCACAAAGGGGTTTCTTTTGCACCGATGAAAGTATTAGGTATCCATTCGCACCCAGTATACCATTAAAAGGGTCCGTGGTTTTTACAGGAGAAACGGCCGCTGTTGCACTTATAGTAAGTTTTATTAAAAATTATATTTCACATTTTTGTCATTTCCATAACGTGGTGCGCTTTAAATTCAAAGCGACAAGCAAGTACGCATCTGAGTAGAATCTACACACAAAATTTCAGCTTTATCCGCGTAATCAGGACCTGCGAATGTGATGGGTCGTCTTTTTCTGAAGACTTGAAGACGAATGGAACAAATGAAAACAATTTTTATTTTCCAGTAAAAGAGACTTCATCTCACATTTTTAGAGGCTGCCGGGAGAAAATAAATTTTTCCAACATATTAAGCAGTTGTCTAATTTTTGCTGCATTAAGACAATCTATCTAGATTCTGTTTACCCGGAACCTGTGTGTGGATATACTTACAAAGGATCCATCCTTCATTATTATTTTAGCGGCTAAGAGAGAGCTTCTTGATTTAAATCCGGGAGCTCCTGGTTCGAATCTGACTGGCACCAATAGATTTTTTCTACGTGCCAATGCCTAACCCAATACCCTCAGCTGTTGTTATCTTCAAAACTAAGCTGTAGGAGTATTTTGGAATACTAAATAGAAACTTGAAAAAATTCTAACATTTTTATATTTCTTTGTAGATTTTAGTAACTGAAATATTTCTACATTACAAGAACAAATATAAATTTTCCATAGTTGGATTTAAATTACCAATGTGCATTTGGTACGCTTATTATGCTGTCACTGGATTTTTATTTGGAGCTGCTCTCACTCGATTTACTACATTATTTTTTAAGAGTAGAACTGGAGTACTCAGACCACATTTTCTTGACATATGTAGACCAAACGTAGATTGTGAGAATCCAAAGAATTTATACGTCTACCATTCGAACTATTATTGTACAAATGAAAAGTACAATACGAACGACCACGTTATGCGAGAAATCAGGTAAAACCGCAAATAAAGATTTGAAAATATTAAATATTTCGAAACTTTCTACTTTAGGCAATCATTTCCATGTGGACAAGTGGCAACTTCTATGTACTGCATGCTGTATTTGTGTGTAAGTTTGGAAACTTTTTAGAGCAAAGATGTACCTATTACATCAGGTATAAAATGTAATTTTTTCAATAGATTTACTTGCAATTTAAAATGACGTGGACCGGATCAAAATTTCTCAAGCATGCAATACAGTTTGTGGCAATAAACTTGACCATGTACATAGGATTTTCAAACTATGTTGTTAACTATCATCATCCTGGCGATATCGTTGCTGGAATTATCCAAGGGGTTGTGTACGCAATTATAACGGTGAGTTGTCACAATTTTGTAGTTATCATACAGGCTGATTCAGAACACATCATGATCGTCTTCTCATATCTCGAAAGAAAATGAATAAAACTATCAAGGTGCGAGAAAAACCACGGTTGCTTTCGCGATTATTTAGATCTTACATTACCTTGCAAAGAATGCGTACAGCGTACAAACATAAGGCCAAGAATTATGAGTAGACCTAGACCCAAATAAAACCCAAAGAGCCACATATCGACCTTCTAAGGTCTTATTATTAACCTGGTCCCACTCCCCCGCATCAATGATTGAAAACGTGTAAGCAGCATGTGAGATAACCGGCTACAAAACTTTTCCCGTTTCCCCTACAACACTAGTCATTAGTCATTATTATTATACAAGGTGATTCTAAAATGTGTACCCAACGGCTTAGTGGATATAGAGCAAGTCAATTAATGACGAAAAGCTTTATAAAGTTTTTCTCTAAAATGTCTCCTAAGGAAGATACAGCCTTAGAAGGTGGTTCCCTGAAGAGAGTTTTTATTTAATATCTCCCAAACCGTTGGAGATATAAAATTTGGCATAACTACCAGCTTTTCATGCTTAACAGGACTACCTTATTAAGATTTTGAGATGTCAACTCAGAGTAGGTTAAATAGCCTCTCTAACTTATTTGTGCGGTCTCTTTTGTTTTTGACACGAAATTATTAAATTTCATTGTTGTTTGTAAGAAAAAGGTACTCTTGTCAAAAATCTTTAGGACCCACCGTTTTACTAGTAAATTGCTTTAAAAAAATTTTTTTGTTGATTTTTATGCATAAACAGCCATCTTAGATCAAATTTTTGTTCTTTTATTCCATTTCAAAAATAACAGTATCTTTATGCATAAAAATCAACTTACCAAAAATTTTTAAACCAATTTTACTCGAAAACGGTAAATCCTATCGATGTCTGACAAGGGTACCTTTTCTCCGTAAATAACTATGAAATTTAATAATTTCATGTCAAAAACAAAAGAAACCATACGAACAAATAAGTTAGGGCAACTATTACCACCTCCTCTCCAAATTTAACTTACTCTGAGTTGACATCTTAAAATCTTAATAAGGTGGTCCTGTTAAGCATGAAAAGTTGGTAGTTACGCCAAATTTTAACATTGATATCTCCAACGGTTTGGGACATATTAAATAAAAACTCTCTTCAGGGAACCACCTTCTAAGGGCTGTATCTCCCTTAGGAGACATTTTAGAGAAAAACTTTATTAAGCTTTTTGTCATTAATGGACTTGCTCTATATCCACGAAACCGTTGGGTACACATTTTAGAATCACCTTGTATAAAAAATGGAGCTGGAAGCTGGGCCAAAAGCTGTGCCTTACGGTAGCCGATATACTAATGGATAGTTTCTCCCATATATTGATTGCATCTTGTCATCCGGATAGTTCTCTAAAAGCTTCAGTGATACACCCCTAGCACATAATCAAAAGCTTAATATTTTTGGCCCATTAAGACTATTGATAGATTATTCGATATAACCGTTATTTTGCAAAAATTGAATAAAAAGATTTTGAAAGCAATGCGCAATTACTTACTGAATTGCTACGTTAAATCAATACATATATGAATAATTCGTTGATTCTTGAGATGACATCATTGTGTTCTCAATCAACCTGTATGGAAAACAGTTTTCTTATATATATATATATTATAAGCGTTTAATTATTTCAGGCTGTATGTTTAGGACGATTTGAATTCCATCAAGTATTTATAAAAGAGTATCAAGATATTTTACCGTAATAAAGAAATATGTTACAAAGTGCCTGGTGATTTTATTGACTCTCAAACTTAATAGGTGCGAATTCTAGTTCCTTTGTTACCTACTAAATTAAGTCAATTTCAAGAAATTTAGGTTAAGGTATTTGGAAGTATTAATTATAATTGATCCAAGTTTCTCGCGGAAAAAAATTTAAGACTAAAAGAGACTCCTTTAGAAACAACGAAGACAATCAAAAACTATTTACCCTCTAATGGGAAAATGACACTAAAGATAAAATTGCGGCATTTTGATATAAGCAAGTATGGAGATGCGAGATGGCCTATTATACTTATCTACTAGGAGTACCTACCTACAATAATGAAACATGAAACCTATTCTTATTATATCAACTATTGACTGCTCCCGATATGTTTTGTTGACTTGTTGATTTGTCCCAAAATGGCAAAATGTACAAGCAATGTTTCCAGAAGCGCTTTTAATGGTTTTTTTAAGAGTATCGATCGTATTAAAAATGAATTATTGTATCTTTCAAGATTAAAAACCATCAGTTATTGGGACATCTATGTTTATGTTGGCATTAACCCCTACCTATATTTATCAGTTACAGTTTAAAGTTCTTTTTTCCAATAGATATCTTTCTAAAAGCGCACTTTTTACATTCCGTCTTGTTACGTAACTGTTAATTGATTTTACGTGGTCATCGAGAGCCCGAGAGGTTAAAAAGATTCGTTATCATTTTGGTATTAAAGACATTTTAAATTTTAAATGTTTACGTACGTTAATTTTGCTATTAGTATGGATATTTTCTTTTATTATATCCATATATTCCGCTTGGAGACTAACCTTACAACTTTCTTGTGTCTCTCGAAGAATATCGGAGAAATGAAGTTCATTATTAATTTAATTATAGCACTATTTCTATTTGAGATATTAGGTATACAGATGATATACGAGTACATATAGGGTTAGCTGTTACTCTAATCGGGCTAGTAGCTTCAGACATGAGCGCCGGCAGGAGGGTTCAAGGAAGTGCACTTGCACCCCCCTGGCTTTTGAAAAACTCTTTTAAATTAGACTTTCATTTTTATTTATTAATAAATATAACCTATAACATAATAAATATGTTGTACAGCGACAACATCGTTAAATTCGGCGCTGGGTCACATACCTAATAAAATAGGCCCCGTGTTTTTAAGGGTCCCAAAACAGCTCATTTTATAAGAATTGTTCAATTAAAATTTCTTTCTACCCATTTTAATTGTTTTAATTATTTGAAAATGCGTAAGAGCTTTTTCACCCGGGTTTGTTATTTAGATGCAAACTAATATAAATTAAAATTGATACCTAATAAGAAAATAGAGCCCAGGCCCCATTTATCATAGGTCAAAAGGAGTCTAAGAATTCTCCAATAATATTTTTTGTTTACTTGAAATAATTTTCCTACTTTGTTTTCGTGAAATATTTTTTTTGGAGACAATCGCGCCTAAAATTTCTAAACTTCATTTTAAGCCGTTTGACCTTGAACAATCGAAAATTTTCGCCTGCGGCGCTATTTAATTTCACTCTTTTCTTCAAACGAGAGGCCCCAAAATTTGACAGCGCCGAGGCTTTAAAAAACTATAAACACGCTTCTAAATAACCCACGCCCCGTGCCCGACTTTTAAAAGAAATTTGCACCCCTTTGCAAAATTTTCTGGCGGCGCCCATGGCTTCAGACATTGACTAACTTATTACGTTATTAGTTAGTCAATTCTTCAGACAACTCAATTTCAGTCCATTTTGCTTAAATTTTAAACTATATGTACACACTAAACATTTTTCTAGTTAATTTCACTAGAGTGGGTACCTAGAATTTATAGTGATCCACTCTAGTTTGAATTTAACTAGAATCTACTTGAAAAATTGAAGTATGTAGCTTATGATTTAAAAGATCAAAAGTCATCATTGACAGTCGACCAAAAGCTAGATTTTGACCTATTATGTTAACATGATTAATTTGTCGTTTATTAATTTTATAGGTCAATTTTAATCAGTTATTTTGCATTTTATTGCAATTTATAGGTGTACATACATGCTTCATGCTTGCTCTTTCTTATATGAAGGCCGCCTTATCTTTGTAAGCTGTGATAAATTTAATATTCACGACTTGTTTTGTGTATTTTAAGTAACAAGTAGTGCCTGCCAATGGAGTTCCATGGAGTTCCACTAACTCGCATTTCTAATATTTTGCGTGTGAAACAACACATTACCAGCCTAACTACTAACACTAAATTACATGCCTTCGCCTTTCTTCTTGGTGGCTCTTTAAAATATAAATTATTAACGGTTGTAATTCTATTGTAAGAACCCCATGGGGATGGGATTTACTAAGTATTCAGTATTCACAAGGGCTAAAGTTCTAAATTGGATCTACCAGTTTAGAAGTCAAACAATTTTACCTGTTTTTACGATATGTTGAGTTGTATGTTACGTTAATATTAAGCAATTTAAAGAAGAATAGTATCTTGTTTCGTTTTCAGACTAATAGCTTTAATTTAAGACACTTCAAGTTTCTTTTCCTGGTTAGTAGCTATACTGAGGTATTAAGTAGGTTTGATTACCATTATCTAACTAAGCATTAATTATTTATTGTTTTCAATTTCTTTCGGTTCAATGGATAATCAAAATCATTAATAGTAAGTTAAATGTGCAGGTATAATTTAGACGATTAGTTCATTCCTTTCTTCAGCATTTGATTTAATATCAAATTAGCACTCTCCTACTA
Organism: Malthinus flaveolus; assembly: GCA_950108345.1. Classification (NCBI taxonomy): domain Eukaryota; kingdom Metazoa; phylum Arthropoda; class Insecta; order Coleoptera; family Cantharidae; genus Malthinus; species Malthinus flaveolus. The sequence goes on from OX467285.1 coordinate 68,738,854, forward strand.
CAATGTTATCTTGCTACCTCCAGAATACAATTTAATTATTTGTTTATATGCTTTGAAGAACAATAATTTTTTATTAGTGAGAAAGGAGAAAGAGCCTTTTTGCCTTTTTTCGACTATGTTTAGTTACTTTTGAATTTTTCCAACGCCGAATTTTCACCTCCTTCTAGTGGGACAATTTTAGTCAAATATAATGCGAATCTTTGTTTTATCATACTTAACATGTTAATATTGTTACTACCTACGCCCCAATTCAAAATTAAAATTAATAAATTAGTATACCTACAGGGTGTCCATTGGAGAACTTCCAACCTTCGACATCTTCGCATTAATACTTATAAAATATTGAAATTTCGCGTGACCCGTCAATTTTAATACCGAGGGGGGGCATTTTTACCGAGTGTTTGCGTTCTCCTTGGAAATTGGGGTGCAGTGAAACCATTTCTAAAAGCCTCTTTAATTGTTTTTACAACGATATGCTAATTTGTTATTATTGGATTAGAAATTTTGATGATATTGAAAATCTTAAAGAACGAATTACAGCACTACAATGAAAGTACTATTTAGAAACTTTAGAGAAAAGTTTCAAAACAGAATTTATTATTGTTGAGAACATAATAGAGAACATTTTCAACAATTCATTAATAATTTTTCTTGTCTACAACAGTTATTTCGTTTTTTTATTTTTTAGAACACAATTTAATGCAAAAATAGTAAATTAGTATATCGTTTTGAAAGCAATTGAGGGTTTTTTTAAAAAAGGACACTCGACCCCCATTTTCATTTGAGATTTAAAGGGTTAAATCTACTCCACTTTGGGGGTTGATTTTAGAAGAACGCAAACACTCGATTAAAGTGTCCCTCTTTAGAAATAAAATTAACTGGCCTCGCTGAATTTCGATAATATTTTATCCTAAGGCGAAGATATTTATTGGAAGTGGGAAGTTTTCAAATAGACACCCAGTATAATTATCTACATCTTCTGTTTGTATCAATCTAATCGTTGGCTAGATATTGTGTTCACATGTTGACAAATGGGTAGATATTAGATATGCATATACAGAAAATGCCCTTTCTCAACTATAACTTAAAATCCTTCTTTTCTATTGAGAATTGAGTAAGCAATTCTTGGAAAACTTCAAAATTCAAAATTTATGTAATTTAAACAAAAATTTCCATAGAGGAAAGTTTTAACTAACGAAGAGAAGATTCATTGTAAAAATATGGTCCATTGTACTGTTGTGTTTATAAAATGTCATTCACTCATTGATTGAAAGGTTATCGTAACAAACTACTATGGATCTCTCTATATTAAGATGATTATTTTTTGTTATAAACAATTTGGCAAGTTCCGAAAATAATTGCTCTTCCGCATACGCATACAAAAAGTGTTTATATGAGACTATTGCAGTAACTAATATTTATAATAATCAATACGATATCGTACGAAACACCTGATGTACATTGTACATTTAAAACTAAACTTTGTCTATAGATAAGAGACGCGTACTAGAAGAAAAATCAAGGAACGAAAAATCATTTGAGATTTTGCTTTAATCAAAATATTGAAAATATGAAAATCATTAGAGAATAAGTTTTAAAGGCTATATTTAGCCCTCCCTCAATTGTTAACCTTCTTGAGTAAAACCTCTCCCTACTATACAAAATTCGCTAATCAGGCTTCTGTCAAACTAAAGAAGGCAATATATCTTGAACATTTATTATAATACGAAAATCAATTAATTTACCGCGTTAATTCGTATCAGTTCGGTATACGAGATATACCGTGTGTAATCGTTCAAAGCTGGTCATAGGTAATTACTAATTACATAGTTAGTTAGGTATAGTAAGGGACCGACAATTAATAGAACCAGTCAACAATTTTCCCTTTTCTGCGATAGGAACACCGTCAAGGAGAGCTCACTCCAAAATCCTACATACCTACTATTTATAACTATCAAACTATCAGAGAAGACGTTTCATGATGTGCATGATGAGGAGAAAAAAAAAGAAATTTTCTAACATATTTTAAGCAGATGTCCAGCGTTTGAGCTACTGAGGGTAGTTTACCCTGAGTTCTGCTAATGCGAGACGATGAGGTGGATATATAATGGATCGCCCTAGCAAGTCTTATTTGAGACGAAAAAGAAAGGGCTACAAACTGATGTAGAACACAACCGGGAAATATAATAAAGAATAAAGGGTCGGCTGGCTTGAGCGCAAGGGCACGGGACTCTTCTAAGAAACTTTCAAAAAATAAGAAGAAAACGGTTTTATTAAAATAGACTTTATCACTTATTTATGAATTAACTTATAGTGTGTTTGAAAAGTGGCTAGAAGACCCAGAAAAAATTGTAGTATCGCATCTCATAATGTGTAATGTGTAATTGTAATTCTTAATAATTGTGTACTTGAACCAGCTATTAGCGATTCGTCACACATACACTCACTCTTGATCTCTTATTTTTGTCATTAGGTTAGGCCCCAATACTTACGCAACGGACAACTTAAACGGTTAGTAGATCAACTGACACAATAATACACGGACGTACTACCATGGTGGGGTAAAATTCGACTGCTCGGATTCACGTACAGGTGCGAGCTCAAAGTGCGGGGTATTTACAATGATAACGTCCGTTGTAATAAAATCACGTTAGTATGTCGAGTGACGATGTGAGTGCGTGTATTTTACAGTATTAGATAACATTAATTTAATTTATTGTCGCGTATAATATTCGCAAATATGAATATCAAATATTTGTCATGAAAAAAGAATATTTGTTTTTTACAAATTATTCGCAATGGAAAACGAAGCAAGACGCGATGTGCCCATCCAAAAAGTCATCTACGATATTCTACTATTGATGTGCGGTAAATGAGTCATTTGTTTAAATTTTTACTATTTAGGTTATCTCGCCATAGATAATAGTTCGTGACGATTGTCTATTACGTGTTTATTCCATATTTTTTATAAGATTATTTTTAAATAATTAATTCGTAATGTTCACGTATTGATTGATTGTTTCAGTGGGTTTCCCCATTCTATTTCTCTTCATATGGGGTCAACCTTATCATAGGGGGTTCTTCTGCGATGACGAAAGTATACGCCACCCCTATCACCAATCAACCGTGCCAAATTATTTTCTTATTATTTTTGGACTTGGGTTGACGACGATTGTGGTAAGTTGATTATTAATAATAGAATTAACAATCATTATAACATGCATAATATGCATAATTATTGTAATAAATGACTTATTTAATAGTATCAACAATGCTGCGGTTATGTGGTATTTATTATACATAAATAAACAAATCTGCAAATCACATTTTCTCCTTCTTGGAAATTTATTTGAATCCTTGGAAATTTATCAAAATAACAGGAAAAACTTGTCACGTTTGGTTTATCTTCAAAAGTGTCTCAATTACTTCTTCATTATCATTACTTACATAAGTATGAAAGTATTCACTTCATTTTAAGTTTTGTTTTTTGGGCGGAATCGATGGGAGGCCACGCTGAATTTTTGATGAAAATTATTATACGACAATCTGATCTTCAGCTATTGAAATCAGACTTTAATCAATTTAATATTCTTTTAAATACAGTAAAAGGATATGAAGTTGTAAGTAACATAAAAATCACTACAAACATAATGAAATTTCTTAAAATCAATATAAATCAATATACAGGACGGGGAATAAATCATTGAAAAGAGGGTAAAAAACGCTATTTAAATAAATGTCACATACAATAAACTATGGTTGCCATTAAAAAAACACAATTTTGTGCTATAAACCGAAAACTAACGAATATATTTAAAATACTTTCGGCTCATTTTATTGTCTTTAAAAAGGCGACCGAAAAACGTGCTAATAATTTTTTCTATAACTGTACAACAACCGAGATACATTTACGACAAACGAAATTTAGCGAAAACTTGAAAAATCGAATTTTTGCTGATAGCTCCAAAACAATAGAAGATCGCGAATGCTGTTTTTTCCATTGAGTTCTTCTCAAAAAAGGAGAACGCGGATGTGCCATCCATTTTTCTATATATCTTATCGTTATCGATTTCTGGATTTCTCCATAAGAACCATCGAATTTTGTCCACCCTGTATGGATTTTTTATCAACAATTTGATACCAAATATTCTAGGATCGATTTATAAATAGCCGGTAGAAAGAAAATATAATGAAATATTTGGTATCAAACTGTATAAATACAAAATTCCTTTTTTTGAATATCTGTAGTGAGTAATGTGAGTTATTTTTAATATCTATTGTAGTTTTTCTCTTATCTATTCAATATCATATTTTATTATTTTAATTTCACTCAACAACAGTATAATAGTTCTAATTGTTTTTGTTGGATTTATATTATTATGTAATTCAATTTTTATTGAATAGGGTGACCGAAAAAGTTAATCCAACTTTGCCCATTCCAAACAGTCGTAACTCTATGGGTATCTCGTATCTAACTTAATTTTTATTGCACTTAAGTTTCATTTTGTCGGTAACCCTCGCTTTTGTTTTTGCAGTAAGTACATAATAGAGATCCAGTTTGAATTATGTATTTAATTTTCACGGTAACTATTTAATTAACTAAACGATAGCACGGGTACAGGAGCTTAAACGCCCAAATGACATAATTTAGTCATACGGCCTTAAAATAAACTGTGTGGCCTTCCCTATATCTAGAGCTCTTTACATTATAAGCTAATTGCGGATTATAAGTATTTATGCAGTATAATTTCATGAAATAATAACAGTAGTTTAAATTTGAACAGATTTTGGTAATTATACATTGGATGAAGATTATGTGTAGGCTTTCTTAAACTTTCTCTCAAAAATTATACATATTTTGGAAATATCCATATTGAATTTAAATTAATTTATACTTTCTCGACTGGAAAAAAGGCGTAATTTTCTTTACCCTGCATTTTTTAAGAAATCAATGGGCAGGGCAGTTGGCAGAAAAAAATATTTTAATTAAAATTACCTTACACATTTAATATTTTTCTAAAAGTAATCTTTTTAATTAAAACGCATCCCTTGTCTGTTTGAATAAAGGGAGCAAAATCAATATACACGGGTATCTTTAAAATATGTAAAATTTCAACGTTTATATTAAATTTTTCTCGAAATTTTCAAAAGAATAAATAATACAATTGTTATAGGTACATCAAACCTCTCGCTCATTAATTCGTTTTGCTGAAATATTTTAAAACGTGTTATCTACAAAAATTATATTAATATTTTTCGTAGAAATACAATTTGTATCGACTGATGTATTCCTTTGTTTTCCTCTATAACGTTATTGATTTTGATATACCTACACCACTTAACGTGAAAGAAAATTTTCATTCAAGATTAATTACTCTGTTGTACGTAGATGCATTGTAAGCTCGTCTAATTGATTTAGCCGTATACTTGCTTACACTTACAGGAAGTATTTGCTTAATAAAAACGCATGTCATAAAAAATAAATACGAGGAAGCAATTAAACTTAATTTTTCGTCAATCTTCAATTGAGATTAAAATGAAATCATCCTCTTTAAAAAATTTTGGGAATTTTTATAAAAAATTACTCATAACAGTAGATACTGAAAATGTGGAAATACACTTCTGACTAGATAATTTTAAATTTTTTAGTAATTGTTTTGATTTTTTAAATTTATTTTATTGATTATTGATACGTACCTACATTCGTACTACATAATAATATACGATAGTGTTGTTTAGGTTATGAGTCCTCATTAAGCAAAGCTAAATGAAAATGTCGATTAACGCTTAAAGCAGACTGCTCGCAAAATTTAATGCTGCAGCATAGAGCAGAAACTTTTTAATATTGCAACACCCCTATTTCTAATTAAATGTATTCACGCAGATTGGCTTTAAAAATGTAATACAAAATTTAAAAAAATAGTAAATTTATCCTATGACCACTCGACGAAACATTTTTTTAATTAAATTGAAATTGAAATTTAGTAAAAGAACACTTGTTAGTTTTCTTTTAAAAATTTGCTATTATTGCTGACGAACGTTTCAACCTATTCGGTCATTATCAAAGCTTAAACTAAATTACATACTCGTAGGTGTTACAAATTGGAGGTCTGATGTGAAAAATAAACAAATTTTATACTCATTATAAAATGAGTATAAAATAACACCAGTTTTCCCTATTATTGCCCTATAGGACGTGACCTGAGACTTTTACTTTTTAGTTTCTTTTTGTAATACTTTTGTTTATTTTTTATTATTTTAATAACATATTTCCAAATACTTATAGTAATGGCTGGTTTTGGATGCTTCTTGTAAGACTTTTCAAATTTAACATCTACAAGAAGTCGTAAGATCACTTTTTAAGTATAACTAATTTTTAATCTGTAATTTAGTAATTTTCTAAAAAAATTTTGCGCACATATCAGTTGTTTAATAATTTTGTATAATGTTGCTTGTTTCTCTTCTTAATTTTTCTGAAATAATAGCAATGTGATCGACTTTTGGACAGATTTTTTTAAGTCTAATTACTATTTACTACTTTCTAATTGAGTTTCACTGTGCCTTGTGCATTATGTAGAACCTTACAAGTAGAATAAATGCTTGTAAAAAGTGGAACTGCTTCTATTATAATACAGTTTGTAGATAAATAGCTCGATAAACAGTTACCTACTTTGTTAAATATTTAATAATGTTAAAAAGTGGTTTTTCAATCGTATATTTGTGGTTTGTCATCAAAATTATAGGTTGATTATTACAATGTAATAACCATATAGAACGAGAGCCATTAACCATTACCTATACCATCTACTATTATATCCTTTATCGTCATCGTAATTAATTGAATGTATTATCACAAATTTGAACTTTATGACAGTATGTGCTTATACATATTATGCACAATAAACAGATATACATAGTCTGTTTTAACAAAACTGCTAAGGCCATAACTCCGTTATTTCTAGTCCACTTTTGACTCGACTTTTGATAATAATAGTATATTAAAGTACAAGTTTCATAAGGCACCGTGTTAACATACGAGTCCAAGTTTTGAAAATGAGCCGCTTGCGGCGAGTTTTAAAAAGGACGAGTACTTAACAAGGCTTATGAAACGTGTAATTTATACTATTTTTTCTATTTCACATTTTAATAAAATTAATTTGTTAAAATATTTAAATAATTAACATCATGGAGATTTTCTTTTTATAATAATTGTGGTGGCACCGACTGAGATGTCACATCATTTAGTTCAATGATTCATAGATGTCGCAAGTTTATTTTTTTAAATTTAAATAATGCACCTACTCCTGTCTGTATAATTTAAATTTTAACAAATAAAAATGAATGAAATATGTAAAACCATTATTCTTTATTACATTTCAATTCTAATAAGCTCTAAAAATAAACATTTAAAAAAATTATATTTGACATTGTTAAACGTCAGTTCAACTTGACGCGAACTTAGCAGAAGAAAATCCCCCAGAAACAGTACGTTAAGAGAGCTTCTTAACGCACTGTTTTGAGACCAAAACAGTACGTTAAGAAGTTGATTAAAGTACCGAAATAGAAAAAATATATTACGGAAATTATTGTATAAAAAATACTGCAAAGTGGTCCTAATTGTTTTTCAATATCAAAAATAGTTTTTTTTTACTTTTTTTTACCTTTTATTTAAAAATCATAAAATATACAAGGTGTTTTCAAAAACTTCTTTTGCTGAGCTAATTTACGGTTTAACCAGAAGTGTTTTTTTGACGAAACTTCTAACAAATAATATAAATTTATGGAATAAATTAATATATTAACTTGCAATTATAAATTTTAATTTAAAAAAAAAGTATAAAATACGAAATCTCTTTAGTAGTTTTTATTTTATGCCGTTTTATACACACCGACACGCGCACCTACAGACTTTTTCTAATGGCTTTCTTTTTGGTACAGTTTAACTGTAATCAAGTAATGCAATACTCGAGTAAGGGATGGTCTTATACGTACAGGTTGATAAGTAATTGAAAGTAATTGTCATACGTTTTGTGGATACAAGGATTAACGCCAAAAGATAGAGCAGTAACCATTTATCAAAAACACGTAACAGCGTGCTTTTTAAATTAGAAACATGTCTTATCTTCTTCGTCGTAATTTAAGCAAACATTACAATTTAGTACATTGTACAATGTATATATTGCATATTTTTAAGCTTATAGAATGTGTAAACGTGATGTAGTACAGCAAGGAAGCAAGGCGATAAAACAGTGTGCTTTTCCTTAAAAATACATATGCCATGATGTTGGGTGTTGGATTGACAGGTTGGTGTTGACCGTGTTGTTCATATTCAAACGCTGTAAGGGATGTCATGAGACATAATGAATTTGTACAGAAATATCCTCGAACAATGTTTTAAAACTGAACTCTTAAATTAAAAGAGATGCAAATAAAACATTTTTACTTATTCGATTTTTTTTTAATTTCAGATGATAGTCACCGAATTCTTCTCAAATACGAACGACGAAAGAAAATTCGTAATTTTAGGATTTAAACTACCAATGTGGATATGCAACGTCTATTGCGTTTTGGGAATTTTTTACTTTGGAGCAGCTTGTTCGCAGCTAACAACGGACATAATGAAATATACTATCGGTAGATTAAGACCACATTTTTATACTGTATGTTTGCCAAGTATTAATTGCACCGATCCAAAAAATATGTACGTGTATCACGAAGATTTTCACTGTACGAACCCCAAATATATGAATGCGGCAAAAGTTATGAAAGAGTCGAGGTGAGTTGCTTTTTTTTAATGAAAAAATTGCATCAGGGTAATTACAACTTTTTTAGATTATCGTTTCCGTCTGGGCATTCCTCTTTTTCGATGTACTGTATGTTATATTTTTCGGTAAGTAATACCTTATATACAACAGCATTTTATTTTTTACACACGGAACGGTCATTTCTATATTTTTACTACTTCCCACAGCATACTTTTCATTTGCTTGACAGTGGGGCTATGATAGTATTTACGTCATTAATATTTTGTTTTGGCAAATTTGAAGGAATTGCGTTATTCAGTTACTTATCTTCCGAAAGATGAAGGCAAAGGAACAGACAAAGGAATACGTTAAATATCTATATATATTTCCTATCCTTACTACAATGAATTTTTTCCTTTGGGAAAATAGAAGTAAAGAATAAATTTGAGATAAATTTCTTTTGTGGTTTGTTTTGTTGAAATGTCTAAAAACATTTAATACATTAATGAAGCAGTTTAAACAAAACAATAAAATTAAAATGTTTTTTAAGACTCTGGTTCTACGGCTATGCAGCTAACTTGACCACACATATCGTGTGACAAAATCTTTAGTTTGAGAATTTATAGAAGTTATCAAGCTTTTTCGAAATAACTCATGGTTATGGGGTAATCTGGTAGTATACTTGGAAGAGGTCATAAATTTTAAAAAGTCAGATGAAATGCTCTGTAATGAGCTATGAACCTGAATTTTTCAAATATTGTGGAGCGATACGTTTTTATCACAGTAATCTAAAAATATTTCTCGTTGACTTCAAACTTTGTTAACTTCACTTTCCAAAAGGTACCATAATTGCCGAGCAATTGAAAAGTAGTTCATAAAAATGATTTTGTTTCAATCACATGATTTGTGGTGCTTTATAATCATTAATTTTGTGTTTTAGATTTATTTACAATCAAGAATGACGTGGAACGGTTCAAAGCTATTAAGGCATACGTTACAATTTTTGGCTATAACTTCGTCAGTGTACACAGGAATGACGAGAGTTTCTGATTATAAACATCACTGGAGTGATGTTTTGTCGGGCTTTCTTCTCGGAGCTTTAATAGCTTCGTTAGTGGTATGTATTTACATTTTAAATCGTATACTTAATACATTTGTATTCGCTTGCTATTGCTCGTCCAAGTCTCTCTTAATCAACATTACCTATAGGAAATTTTATTTAATTACTTATTCGTGCATTTTTTAATAAACGCATGTAAAATTGACACGTAGGTATATGCTTATTATTCAGAATGGAGTTGAAATTTATTTGCCAATGCACTTGTTATCACCTTTGTACATACACTGTAAAATTTGTTTGGTTGAGGTATCGTCCTGAAAGTGTTTCAATTGACACAACCACTTGGTGTATTTTAGGCAATCGCTATTGGGAGATTGGGAGAAAAGAGTAGAAATAAGTTTAAGAATGAGTCAGACACACAGGGACATTCTACACATGATTATGAAGTTATTCCTCCTAACTAATTATTTTTGTACAGACATTTCGCATTTAGTATAAAAGGGTAAAGAAGAGACTGGGTCCTCAAATTAGAGACTCATTATTATCACTTTCAGAGCCATTCTTACGAACTGCTTGGTTTTGTTTTTTAAACAGTACATGCCTTGCATGTTTTAGTTTTAGAATCTACTTGTCTCGAGTCTCTAGTTTGATTCCTACGCTATACGGTTACGGTATCTACTATTTAAGTTTATGTTAAAAAATGTAAATATTACTAAGTATAGAAAGTAAACAATACTAATCACCTTTTAATAGCTTTTATTACCTACATGTACCACCTTACACGTACTAATATAGATATATATGATAGTGTGATTCACAATTATTGATATTCATAGTGCTTTTGTATTACACATTTATATTCCGCGAATTTATTGATTCTAAGTTTACTACCTCTCTAAAATTCAGTTCATAGAGTTGTTGCTGCAACTATTGATTGCATTTATATGTAATGTATGTACAAAGCTTATAACACTTTATTCTATATGAGGTCCTTTTAGTAGGAACCTATTGTAATAACGGCTTGCTGAAAGTAGATACTAATTATAATAATAGTTGGTTAGTGGAGTCCAAATATCCAAAAAAATGGATAATAATATTTGAATAGCAATATATTTTTAAATCATCATATATAAGATGATCCAACAACTTTTAACTACTTTTTAAAAAATTGCTATTCAAGGCTGCAATTCCCTAAAAGTTTATTTTGACTCTGCTATTATAGTACAGGAGAAATAGGTTTTTAGGTGGAACTAATTCCCACAGAGACGCGGTTTGAATTTTTTAGTTCCATGTTGATATCTCTTTGACATACTAAAAGTCTAGAAAAATCTAAGTATGCAAAATGCGTTTTTTTGGCGTCGATCTTAAGAAATTTTTCAAAAATTATAAAAAAATCGTGTGTGGTATCAAATTACAGAAAATTTCATGCTGAAAAAGATTATGAAATTGGTTTTACAATGTTGTTCGAAAAACTGAAACCTTTTGCAGTGTTGAAAATCGTATTTTTATTATCAAAATGAATTTTGGATTACAAATGCATATTAGTCCAGTCACATTAGGCAAAAAATTCCTTCTTTGTCGGAAAAATAAGTTTTGATGTTATAAATAAGTATATTACGGCAAAATCCGCAAAATATATGTAGGTAAATTTTGGATATTCGTTTACGAGATAACACTGTATAAGCTGCCAAGTAAGACGAGCAAGTTTTATTAACGGAATTAGGCACTAAAGTTATTCATCAACAGGTAATCCGGCACTGCATGAGTAGCATAAAGATAATATAATAATTAAAGATTTTTAAAACAGAAATTTTGTTAAGTGTTCTCTTCACCTGAAGGAATTTTTTTAAATTTTATATGAAATGGATTGCGCTTTCAAACTTCAGAAGGTTCTTATTCCCAACTTGGAGATTTGAAGATGATTTCTTATAATATAATGCTTGAATAAAAGCCTAGTTAAAAATTTTTAAAACAAAAACCCATGCCAGGTTTCGGCTTAACCTTTTGTGAAGAAGTTAAAAAATACATTTTTTCGAAATTGTTACATTCATGAGCCCGCTATTTAACTTCAAAAACTTCTTATTCACAACTTGGAGGTCCAATAAAGATTTCCTATGTTGCATCAGATAACATAAGAACGCAGTTAAAGGTTTTTTAAAACAAAAGTCGTGCCAAGTTTCGTCTGCACCTTTTGAAAAGAAGTTAAAAAACACTTTTGTTCGAAATTGTAAAATTAAGAAGCGCACTATTAAACTTCAAAAGTATCTTATTCGTCACTTGGAGGCCCAATAAAGATTTTCTATATCACATCACATAACATGAGGGCGTAGTTAAAGGTTTTTTTAAAAACAAAGTAGTGCCAGGTTTCATGTTTGACTTTTATGAAGAAGTTAAAAAACACTTTTGTTCGAAATTGTAAAATTAAGAAGCGCGCTATTGAACTTCAAGAGGTTTTTATGCACGACTTGGAGATCCGTTAAAGATTTGCTATATTACATCACATAAAATAAGAACGTAGTTAACAAATTTTTAAAACCAAATCTTTATAAGGCCCCCAAGTGGTGAGTAAAAAGCTCTTGAAGTTCAATAGCGCACTCCTTAATGTTACAATTTGCAACAAAAGCGTTTTTTAACTTCTTCACAAAAGGTGCAGATGAAACCTGAAACTACTTTGGTTTTAAAAAACTTTTAACTACGTCCTTATTCTATCTGATGCAATATAGGAAACCTTTATCGTGCCTCTAAGTGGTGAAAAGAAGCTGTTGAAGTTTAATAGAGCGCTCCTTAAATTTATAATTTCGGAAAAAGTGAAGGTGAAGACGAAATCTGGCACGACTTTGGTTTTTAAAAATCTTTAGCTACGCCCTTTTTCTAAGTGATGTGGCATAGGAAATTATTATCGTACCTCCAAGTCGCGAATAAGAAGTAATATCGAAACGTACGTGTATTATATACAAAAATCCAGTTTTGTAGGAATTATTCCGACAGAAGAGCGATTTTTTGCCTAATGTGACTGGACTAATATGCATTTGTAATCCAAAATTCATTTTGATAATAAAAATAGGATTTTCAACACTGCAAAAGGATTCAGTTTTTCGACCAACATTTTGTTTTTTAATTTTGATTTTGTAAAACCAATTTCATAATCTTTTTCAGCATGAAATTTTCTGTAATTTGATACCACACACGATTTTTTTATAATTTTTGAAAAATTTCTTAAGATCGACGCCAAAAAACCGCATTTCGCACACTTAGATTTTTCTAGACTTTTAGTATGTCAAAGAGATATCAACAAAGAACTAAAAAATGTAAACCGCATCTCTGTGGGAATTAGTTCCACCTAACAGCTATTTTTTGCCTATATCTCCTGTACTATTATAATTGTTGAATTAAATTAATATGTGTATGTTACAAGTTGATCTGTAACAAAACTTCATTTTCAGGCAGCCTACGTTTCCACGTTATTTCCAAGCAAATGTGGCAATAAGGCAGCTCAGGGAAACACAGAACTTAATAATTTTAGCGTAAATAGTCAGCAAATACAGAGTCAACCTGTTTAAAACTGTTCCGGCAAGCAGAAACGATAAACTTACATATTTGAAAAAGATACTAAAACCTCCTTTTAACTTTTATAGATTTCTACGTATATTTTAAAAACTTTACAAAAAAATATCAAAAATATACCTTTTAACTTACTAGAATTGGACTGTGCTAGTGTTCGTTGTAAGCGTCTATAAATTTAATATTTGAGGCCTCTACTTGCATAAAAATGTTGTTTTGTGTGCAAACTTCCGAAGACAGTATTTAGAGAGCAGCTAGAAGATTTAGTACTTTAGTACCTACTTAAAAAGGATTTAAATAAACTTAAGAGTTTTTTACACTCGAAAGTTAAGGATATTAGTTAACCGTGCGAATATGAATTTTTCAAAAGTAAATTAAGGGACTCCTCGTGTGATTAGCCTTTTTACCTCAGGTTTGAATACTTTAAATAAGTTATTCTAAGTGGTAGAGTACACTAATATCATCCCTATAACTTTTTCTTTTGCAACGAAAAGACGAGGGATGTACGAAGCAATAAAAACTTAAATAATATTGAGAAGGCCGGAGGGTGGTTATAATGAGACTAGGCAACTAAATGGAGAGTCGTCCGCTTTCTCGGGCTTGTGAAAGTTTTTATCGTTCGATATTAGAAGTTCTTAGAAAAAGCTTTATTCAATCATGTAATACAAGACTATCCGCCCTTTAGAACATAGACCTCATTTGAATTAGTATATATTATTATAACTTACTTTTGGAGCATTCTTAACAAATGATAGTGAGATTTTCTTTATGAAATAACATAAGGGTAAAATGTGGCTTTAATTTATTTTAATACTTATACATACTACTTAGTCAAAAAGCTGTTTATTCAACGGTACTAAATAGATAGAAGACCATGTATTTTAACTGAACTCATGACTGCCGCAATGGGGAGCATTATAAAAGTAGAAAAATCGTAAGTGTTCGTGAATACTTGATGTTTGAAGCCGATGTAATTATTACGCTTATAGGATCAATTAATAGTTCAATGTATTGTAAAATCGATGCGATCATTTAGCAAGCATTTCAATTAATTATAGTGCTTTAATTGTAAAACCTAACATTTTCTAACAGAAACATAATATCCAACGGTGTTCAAGACTATTGATAGTTGTTTAATCTTTTGCTTGCTAATAAACTTATGGTCTTAATTAATCTTTCATAAATGTTAATTGTCTTTTTGGTATATTAACCAACTCGTAAAACGAGCAATTTAATGTATTATGAAAAACGCGAAGTCAATGAATGTACCTACCGTAATATATTTAGTCATTACTATACAATACTACTCACTACTCAGGCTGGCTCTAAAACGTCTATACGATGCGCTACCATGCCGAGACCCGAGACCAAAATAAGACAATTTAACTACCTCGATCCTATCTAAAACAGCTTCTATAAAAAGTTGATTTTTTTAAATAACAAAAGACTGCTTAAATTTGAAATGTGAATCTTTTGTTTGCTTTGGTAAAGGTATTTCTCGAAGCCTTCGAAAGATATTAATTTTGTGCGGAGCATGTGGATAATCAACGTAGCACCCATAAACAAATAAATCATGCCAAAAAACACTTTTTTCAAAATAATATACAGGGTGGTCAAACTTATGACATGAACAATAACTCTTTAGGAGTTTTCATTTTAAACCGCCTGTCATAAGTGTTTCACCATCCTGGATGCACATTCTAAATTTATACCCCACAACTAAAAGCATTCTTATGTTACTTATGTTAGTCTTTGACTTTAAATAGGACCTTAACGGTGCAGTCTCATCAGGAATATGTGGTAGCGTTTTGTGGCGCTCTTTTAGACACACCCTGTAGGTATAGTGTGACGTTTCTAAACTATTTTGCTGGAATTGTCGTTGGGCACGACTTTCCATAACACGTTAAGTTTTAAACTAAATTTCAATTGAACTGTGATTTGTTTATTAAATTATTTAAACAAAGTATTTCTAAGCAATAATATAGTTGTCAGTTATTTATTTTATTATTATTAATAAAGTTATATTTTTTGCTTTTTAGCAAATATTAATGAGATGCAAGATTTATTTCAATTTTAATTCTAGAAAAACGTTGAGAGACTCTTCCTTTATACCGACTTACGATAATCTAGTTCTACAGGGTGAATTATTATTTATTTTTTCTAGTTACTAACTCTGAGATAATGCATCTAAAATTAAATGCTGCATACATAAATGTTTATAAACTACTTTTCATTAATTGATGTAAAAAAGTTTGCATCAAAAAGTCCCAAAAATCACAAGTTTGATGCATTACTCGCTCTTTTAAAACTTCAAGCAAGATCTCCATAGAAAAGATAAAAGATAATTCACCTTGTATGGGAAAAAAATTGCAAAACATGGAGCAGTTTTATGGCTAACTTATAGATCGAGGAACCTGGTGGGAAAACACGATGATTGGTGTCGTAAGTTCACATAATATTAATGGTTTTGAATCGATTTTAATTTTTTCGCTATTTTGCAACGTTCAAATAATATTCTCTTTTATCTCTTATTTTATTATTTCCCCTTTACCAAGTGCTGGTAAAATATTAACATGACTATACCTAATACTCGAGGATTAGATGATTAACTGTAAAATAACTAATTAAAAAAAAAAGAACTAGTACGTATTTCAAATTTTACTAACCCCCTCTGTAGTAGGTATAAACAATAATTATTCATGCACACTTTTAATAACTTGAAATTGCCCAATTTTGGACTTATCATTATCTAGAAGTATAGTCGGTTTTTAGTTAAAAGTGAGTGAGTACCAAGTTAAGTGCTAAATAAGTAATTTCTTTTACGTATAAATAATGGTTTTATTACAACTCGGTACATGTGTGGTTTAAATCAATATAACCTTTATTCCAGAAGATAATCCCATAATGTGCGTCTGCACATTGACACCAATAAAATTATTATTAGTGAGAGCATGTAGGTAGAGAATAATGGAAATCATTTACCTACATTTTAATCAACTATTATTATAGCTTCATTGTGAAGTTACATGTGTAACAAAAAATAATTTTAATGTAATGGGCTCTAAACCTTTTGAGTTCTATTTCTTAATTTTTCCGAAACGACCCAGAAATTTTTATTTAAAAATTTTGTTAGAAGTTGAGTACTATTGAATACCATTTTTTAAGATATTTTAAGTGAGAGTGTATTATTTACCCTTATATTTATGTAAAGCCAGTAGTTAGGGTCGTATAATATTTTGGTGTTGATGTCTAATTGTCTATAGTCTTTAAATTTAAAAAAGAATTATTGATGAATTATTAACTTAAGTAAAGCACTAAAACTATTATGAACCTATCCAGGATGTTTACGGTCTACTCTGTATCTGGCAATCCCTTGGAGGTCTAACTCCGTAGAACTTATATTTGTGGGATTGTATGAAGACCATAGTATACTAAACCGAAATTTTCGATATCGAGGATCTCCGAAACCGGGTGCAAGCAGCAGCAGTGCAAATTGGTTAATAAGGTTTATGCGTTGAGAACTATGTGGAGCCGTAGAAACATCGAACCCGTTGTTGTATTTAGGGTGTATGAACTTCTTTGACCTGTAGTATCATTCCTTTAAAGTATACAGAGAATACCGTAAACACCCTGTATATTACTTTAATAGTTGAGTAAGTTTTAAAACTTTACAGAGTTACAAAGTACAAAGTAGGTATACTCTTACCGTTCTGTTTTGAAGCTCCTGACTTATACCACCAGCAGACTGAATGACGATAATGACAATAGAATGAATAGAAAAATAGAAAGAGATTATTCATTATTGTACCTCTTTGCTGGTGGTAAACTCCCGAGCTTCAAAGTAGAATTTGCCCGTTTCTCTCTTTTCTTATCGTACGTAAATTGTGCACAGCGCTCTAGAAATTCATCAAATCTTCAAGCTAGGGGATTAGTTCCCCTGTATAGGTAAATAGTGCTATATAGTGCTCAAATTATGAAGAAACGAGCCTTGCCATCAGAAACAAGAGTTCTTACCTTTGCAAAATGTAGCTCAGATTTTGCTCTGTAACAGCAACAAACTGTTATTATACGTAATGGGCATTTTAAGAAGTTCTCAAAAAGTGTGGCGTTCATCATAATGTTTTTACTTTATAAATTATTGCAGACTTTGTAGTCATTCTATACAATTTTAGAAAAAATAGAACTTGTGTTTTAAGCGTGTAGGTAAATAAAATTAAATTTCAAATGACTATGTAAAGACGATGTCAATCGTATAGATATAATATTTTTTGTAAATTTCAAATACCTACCTACACAAACACAATAGGTGAGGTACCTATATACTTAGATTTTTTTTATCAACATTACAAACAAAAATAAAGTTTCACAAAATTGTTAAGTAATTCTTTACCTTGCACAAAAGTGTTTCTGTAGGTATTGTTCAAAATACAAATTTTCAATACACCCTAAAATTTCATTTATTTCGGCATTAAGAAAATACAGTTATGTACTTCATAATAATGAGGTTTCTTAAAAGTACTAATCCTCAACTTTAGTTATTTTTCGTAACATTAAGAAAAAATTAACAATTTCCTAGGATTCTATTGGAAAATACAAAGTCCTATTGTAATTGAAACAAATATATAAACAGGGAGTTTAAAATTTTGGTTTAGTTTTCTCTCGTTATCAGAGTGTAAAAGTTATATATTCAAAAATTCAAAGATTAAAAAGTTTGTGTAGTTTGCTACTAAAGTGTTGTAGAAATATTCGTTTACGATGAATTATTCTACAGTTTTAGTTGTTTTATTAAAATCATTTTGGTGTATGTCAAGCAAAACTTTTAATAATATCGAATACGAATACGATAAGTGCATTTTTGTGCCGTTCTGGCACTGCAAAGAAGATTACAGCGGTTTACTTGACGAACCGTAAGTGCACCTACTTCCTTACAGAGTCTTTTAAAATATATTTTAATTTCGTGTTTAAAGGGTTAACATGAGATTCACTCCATATAAAACCAATAACGAATTTGCAGTTTGTTGTAAACACGAATGTGGTGTTAGACGAAAATTAATAGATGTTAGAATTACTGGTTATCCTAGCGAAGAAGCGCAGTTTGCTGAATTTTCTTGGATGTTAGGTTTAATTCGCAATGGGAACTACCATTGTGGAGCTTCTTTAATACATCCAAAAATTGCTCTTACAGCTGCTCATTGCATTACCGCAACAGGAACTTACGTAGTTCGAGCCGGTGAGTTGGACTGGAGAAGTAGAGAAGAGGCGGTACCGTATCAAGAGCAACGAGTGAAAAAGGTACAATTTTAAACTAAATAGTTACTTTTATTTACTTTAATGGTCAAAATAATATTTCAGATAATCGTTCATCCAAATTATGTTGGTCGTAGATTATTAAACGACATAGCAATATTAGAAGTCGAAGATCCTTTTTATTTAAATTTCAATGTGGGAACTATATGTTTGACCGACGATGCATTAATTTACGATTCTTCAAGATGTGTTGTTACCGGTTGGGGAAGGAATTCATATTTTAGTTCAAACTATCACTCTACTCTGAAAAAGTTGGATTTATCTTTAATCCCAATCGACACTTGTACCACACGTATGCAAGAGGCTTCCGCTCAACTTTTACATATACATAATAGCTTCATTTGTGCAGGAGGTAAAAATAAAGATACATGTAAAGGCGATGGAGGCAGTCCGCTTGTTTGTCCAATTATCGGATCCTACGATCGATACGTTCAAGTTGGAATCGTTTCGTGGGGTTTAACTTGTGGTGTTACAAATGCACCTGGTATTTATGTGAATGTGTGTTTGTTTAAAGATTGGATTGATATGGAAATGAAACGATTAGGACTTAGAGACGTCGTTTATAGACTTTAAAAAAGTGCTTTCTATCCGGAACAGATGATTTCCGGACAGCCTTCTCTGCTTCTTTTTAAGACACTGCTCATTGTACTGTTGCAGCAACTTTTTAAAATTAATAATATAATTTCTCATTTTGTACTACTTGTAAAATAGTAATAGACAACAAGTAAAAGCTTTTGAATTATTTGCGTTTTTAAAAAACGAAAAGCGATGAAATGGTGAACTAAACAAAATTCTATGACAGAGTGGCGGAGTGGCCTGAAGATAAGATTCTAACCTCAAATTGAAACCTGAGAAGTTTCGTATTTTACACGGTATTTTACTTAAATTTGATCAAATGGATGAACTTATTAAAAACTGTTTATATCCCATTCTTAATACAGAAGTAGATGATGAAATTATCCAGTAATTATGATGGTATATGGTTTACTTATAAAATATTTATGTAACATTTATTACCAGATACATCAAACAAATGAAGCTTGTTGAAGACTTCGAAGAGTTTATTGATAATGTAATGGATAAGAACAATAAAGAGCACGTTCAAAATTACGAAAAGCTTAAAAATAATTTGTTTAATAAAGGCAAAAAATCCGGTTCAAAGAAGAGTACATTGACAAAACCCATTACTGTAACGAAACGAGACCCAACTGAAGCATTTCCAAGTTTACCCGGGGGTTCTTCCAACAAAAAAGTTATTAATTCCGGTAGCAGAGATGGTTTTAATAAATCTAATAAGTCTTTTAATAAAGCTAATCAAATAACTGCTGCTAACACTTCGGGAAAAGGAAAAAAGACCAAATATATTAATGTCGATTCGTTAGACATTTCTCTAGAAATTAAAAAAGGTAATATCTAGATTTTTTATTATAATATTGTAAACGGTGCTTTTAGGTCGTCACCCGTGCAATTGTGAAGCTAGGAATCACTTTCTTATCAATAATTGCTTGAAATGTGGCCGTATTGTATGTGAACAAGAGGGATCGGGGCCATGTTTTTTCTGTGATAATATGGTAAGTTCTAGAGTACCTAAATTATTTGCCAGCTGAGTAAGTTATGTAAGTGTAATTTATAATTCTGACAGGTTTGCACAAATGAGGAGTACAGCATTTTGGAATCTAATTCAAAACATTCTGATAAATTATACAACCAACTAAACAACCAACAAACATCAAAAGAATGGAAAAAGGCCATAGAAGTTCGTGATAAACTTTTAAGGGCAGATAGATCGGGGTAATAAATTTAATAATCGATTAGTTTCTTCAACAGAAACTTACTGTTAACATTATAGTGATTACAAAAAAACCGTCTATGATGATCAAGGCGATTATTACGAAGGAAACAAGTGGAAAAGTGGAGATACAAAAAGTGCACCAAGAATTCATAAATCGAGAGCCGACTTGAAATTAGCTTTAGATTTTGCTAGTCGCATGTTGGTTATCGAAGCAGACGACGACTTTGAAAGTCATAAAGGAGAAATAATGAAAGGAGTCGATAAACTTTTAAGCACAACCGATGAACGATTCCCTAGAAATTCTTATGACAATGTAAGTTTACTTATAATAAGGGGAATTGCTAAAAACATCTTCGTGTAGGTAACTTCTACAATATCTCCCAACAAATTGAACAAGTCTGAGGATAACGGCCAGTTTACTGAATTAAATAAAATTAAAGTTGCAAATAACTCTTTCTTGGCCGAAATCGATCGTGGACAGTGTCTTAGTATGCACCAACCGTGGGCTAGTCTTTTAGTATCTGGCATAAAATTGTGAGTGACTTATTTAGTTTAGGTGCGAAATTAACTACGATTATTTTACAGGCACGAAGGTCGAACTTGGTACACGGAACATCGAGGAAGGCTTTGGATACATGCCGCATCGAAAGAACCACAAAGCAACGAAATACTTGAAATTGAAAATGTTTATAGAACTATCTATAATGGTAAATTGTGTAGAATTTTTATGCTGCCAAACTTTTGTGTATAAAGGCATTTTAATTTTTTAGATCCGCA
Source organism: Malthinus flaveolus (assembly GCA_950108345.1). Taxonomy (NCBI): domain Eukaryota; kingdom Metazoa; phylum Arthropoda; class Insecta; order Coleoptera; family Cantharidae; genus Malthinus; species Malthinus flaveolus. Next base: position 68,760,095 of record OX467285.1, read on the forward strand.
ACTCGAGTTTCCAAGAGAATATCCAAGAAGTTGTTTGATCGGCTGTGTTTTTGTTGAAGACTGCCTTAAACAGGACAAGTATAAAGAGTTGTACCCAGATGGAGAAAGCGATAGTCCGTACGTTTTAATTTGTACCAATCCAGTAATACTTCCAGTGTTTTTTCCGATGCAAGGTCAATTCAAAATATGTAAGTGATTTGATTATTTGCTTATTAGTGGTAGCTTAGCATAGAGAACGCTTTGAATTAGCTTTGAGTAGCGCGTACTGTACAGCAGTCCTAATCTATTAATGAATTTGATTGTTGCAGTTTCATTAAGTAAAGATACGCATAGAAAAGCAAAAGAAGGAATTATGGCAGCCAAATGGCTTTAATTCGGCCACACCTGTTTTACGATTTAGTGCAATGTGTTCTTATAACATGTGACATTTTTTGTAATACTGTATTGGTGGTTGCTCAATAATTATTTTCAGCATCAGCATCTTCTTACCTTGTTTTTTCTTACCTACACAAATTCGATGCTAATCGAGAGAGTTAAAAATAAGTTAACCATTTTTAGTGTTTTTTTTATAATTCTTCCATACTATACTTAATAAATTTTATGACATAAAAAAGTACAAGTAATAAATAAATATAAATTTCTAAAACTATGATAATATCTACCTTCTATTGTACAATAGATACAAATTACTGGTAATTTTATCTCAGTTTTTGTTACAATAATTGACTCCACTAATTCTAAGTTGTCGTATGGTAAAATTGCGTTGCTTCATGTACAATATTAGGACTTAATTCAATTAAATTTAATTTAATGAATAATATCGACTTCGGTTAATATTTTTTGTGGGCCAGTATGATAAAGGTGTACCCACCTTAAAGCTATGGCCCTCTAGGTCACTTTAAGACAAAAAATTTGGCAGATGAGTCTTCAAAAAACGAAAAATTCTAAAATGATACTACAATCATTTGTAATATGCATGTTATTAATGTCTAATGAGCTTGTATCGTAATAAAAAAAAAGGAACGCAGAGAGAAGAATTAACATTGACTTCCCTATATCAACTTTTAAAATTCTACACTTGGTATAAAAATTGGTACAATATGACCTATGAGATTTACAACTAAAACTTATTTCTTGATTTACCACTGATGAAGCTACCTTTCTTTTAAAAATACACTTTCTATTTTGAGCTTGGAATTTTTACGTAAATAACACTAAATGTTAGGGTCGAGCCCGTGAAAGTTAGATATCAAGAAGAGTAAATGATAGCAATAGCACAATAATAAACTAATCCAAATCTTCTCTAACATTTTTGTCCGTCTTCTTGGCAACTTAGACTTTGACGACTCGCAGAAATGCACACGTACTTTAAATTTGATTATCGGTTGTAATACTTGTTCTCGTGAATGTAGTAATATCCTTCATTAAACCCGCCGAATAAGTCACTACATTTGGACTTCTCCAAAATAAAATTTCAAAGCTTCGAAAGAACTTTTGATACCAAAATAGATGTAAGTTACTTTTTGCAGTTATTCGTGCGAACTTTGACTGAAAAATCGCATTTTTGATTTGTTATCGTAACAAATTAACACCCTTTTTGCCAACACTAAAATATAATAAATAGATTCTTTTTACAATTGCCACTGTAGTATTTGGTATAGTTCGATAGCAAAGAAGCAGTCAGTCATATGAAAAAATTAATCTTTAAATTAACGCATTAATTATCACTTTTGTTCGTTTTTTCTTTTAAATTAGGAAAGAAAGCTTCAATCGGTAAAATTGGATCGTCTGTCGATATGGTAAAATAACTGGGAACTTTCCTCGTATTTGGCGAGACGGCTTTAAACAATCCAGGCGTATCGTAATCGTTTTGAGCCGATGAAGTCAAATTTGATATTCTTTGAGATAATAAGAATCCGTCATTTTTCAACTCTTCCGATTCTTCTTCTAGTTCTACGTATTTTTTTTCGGTCAACTGAACTTCGTTGCTTGTCGACTCGGGTGTGGTTTCTGTGATCACTTGTGATTTTTCTGTGGATTTTTCTTCTGTATTTGTACGATTGTGCTTATTTAAAATTCTCGACTTTAAGCTAACTTGTGATGGTCGCCTTAGACTCGAGAAAATATTTGGTTTTATTGAAAGTTTTTGCGTTGGTGAAGCTTCTGTGGTCGATCTGCGACTATTACCGAATGGTCTCAATCTTGTATTAACTTTACGTTCTGTAGCAGCTGTCTCTGGATTTATTGCCGTGTTATGTCGAGGTTCTTTTGGTGTAAATTTCGATCTTTCTGTTGTCGTTCCATTTTCCTGATTAGTTAATGGCTTGCGTGTTCGATTTGGAAATCTCAGTCTTGCCGATTCGGTGCTTGCACGCGGGGATGCAGGTGAATCCGTTGTTGTTGAGGAGTGTTGATTCAATCGTTCGCGATATTCTTTAACACTAAATCTTGGACGATTTTTATTGTCGTATTTTGCGGGCCTTCCTCTTATTCTATTAGATTTGGTCGGCGTTTCTGCAGTAGTTGTGGACGTCGTTGTAGAAGTACTACTCGATCTCGCTCTTGGATTTGTCGTTGCTCTAGTATATTCCACGTGATTGGTGGTAGTTTCTTTAGGTGCTTCGTAACGATTCGAATTTGACGCATAATCCGTTTCAATTTCATTTTCTGGTGTTATGATATTAACGGTTGGTGGGTATTCTGTAGTTGTAGTCGAAAACCGATGTTTTCGTCTGAATGTAGTAGATACTTCTTGAATGGCGTAGTTATCCGTGTACGTTTGAGGTGGATCTTGTGTATACCTGGATGGTTCCTCTGGTTCGACAGGTCTCTGTTTTGAATTTGTTGCAATTTTAAGTAACTCTTCAGTTGGAACAACGTTTACGGATTGTTCGCTATTCACGACATAATTTTCATAATTTGTGGATAAATCTTCTGTTGTGGGGCGAGGGGTATAACTATCCGTTGCTTCAGTTTTATATTCGTAAGAAGGTTCATATTCGACGTGTTCCACTTCTTCTACTTTGTGATAAAAAGGCACTTCTTCTACATTATCTACAATTGGTGTAGGTCTTAGTCGATTACCTTCGTACCGAATTTTATACTTAGGTTTGATATTTTCAACAGGTACGGTAATAAATTCTTCTTTAGTTGTAGTTTCTACTATTGTAGGTTCCGTAGTTCTTATTCTAAGAGGCTTACGTGTTCGTCTTGGTTTGGGCGTTTCTGTCGTTTCTTCATATTGTTCTTCTCTATTAATTTCGTAAGATTCGGTATTAATGGGTGGTGGTCCTTCGGTCGTTGTGGTGGTAGTGGTCGTCGTCGTCGTCGAAGTCGTTCTGGGAAATTGTGGTTTACGTCTTCTGCTAGGATTGCGTGTGCGATGTCCTTGAGGCTTTCTCGAAGGCTTTGGAGTTGCTGGCTCTTCTTCGGGCGTGGTATTTTCGACGGGTTTCCGCTTCTCGGGCCTACCAGTTGATACTTCGTTAAAAGATTCTATATTTTCAGTGTTAACTGGAACTGTATTTACGGTTGGATATTCCAATTTGTTTACGATTGGATAATGTGTCGATACTTCTCTAATATTAAAAAAGTCTTGTTCGTCATCTGGGCGCTCGTGTTTGAAATTGTGTTTCTTGTTTAATTCTGTGTAAATTGATGATATTTCTTCCTGTGTAGGTGATGTAGGTACTGAATTGTCTGGATGGTATGGCGTTGGTAAAAATGCGGTATGTTCTATTTGATGTTGTGGAAGTGTGGGCGTAAATTGTGAAGATGCGGGATTATGAAGATAAGAAGGTTTGGTGGATAAATATGGTTGGAATACTTGCCAATGTTTTCCTTCAGTTACTTCGTAAGTGGCGTAATTTGGTGCCGAGCTCGACGGCTTTTTACCTCGTTCACGTTTTGGTTCTTCATAAACTAGAAAACTTTCTCTAATCGGAATGCGAGATCGTGTCGGCTTAGGATCTTGATTGTAATTTTGAATATGCGAGTAACTTTCTGCTACTTGCGTTTTAGTTTTATCTAGCGGTTTTTTATTGCTAGAAAAATCGAAAGAGTCTTCTTCGTCATAGTTGAAACTCAGCGGAATATTGTGATATGTTTTGAGTTTTTCTTTAGTTATTTGTACTTCGTCGTCGTCATCATTCGACTGATGATAGGTATTGAACTTATTTTTATCTTCGAAATGTGGTGGTCCTTGCACATTATTTTTTTCTGGACGCCTATTTCTATGGTCCTTATATTTACCGACCACTAAATGTAAACTGTTATTTATCGATTCGTCATTAGGTTCTGTATGTTCGTTTTGTTTGGTTTCTGTTGGTTTTAAACTCTCATGATGTCCGAAATCCGTTTTAAAATTATCCTGAACATTAAAATCTGTCGGCTTACTATCTTGATGTATGAAACTGTACGGAGGAGGAACTAAATTTTTTGCGTATTCATCATTTTTAACGAAACGATTTCCGTCATTTTGGTTAGGATACTTGTTTTGAATTAAAAGAGTTCGCACCGGAACTTGTTGAATTATAACATCGTTAGTTCCCGAAGTTCCCGTAGCTCCAAATTGATTTCCGTACTGTGGCTGTAAAAAGTGGAAGTGTTTTCCAGAAGGATAATTTTGACCACTATCTCTTACTCTCGGAGGGGGTCCGTGGGATTGAGTGAAAAACGAGTAACTCCCTAAAAAATAAATTTAAATTAATTTATTTAGAGAGAGCACAGGATGCTGTTTTCTTACCTAAACCACTGGACGATGCAGGAAGGAAGATTTCATTTTTTAAACTAGAAGATCCTCTCATTGGCTTCCGTTTTGAAGTTTGGTGTACATTTACAATGGGATGTCGGCGTGAGGATGTTAATGGAATATGAGGCCCGTGACCAAGAATTGGGAATTTTGGTATCAATACTATCGGTTGTTGAATCTTCACGTGTTGTGGTGTCTTACTACCTAAAACCACTTATATAATTTTCTTTAATGTTCGACGAATTTATGGCGAATGTATATGATCTACCTTGTATTTTTTTTGGATTTTTTACGCTACCTTTTCTACTTGTAGGTAGAACGGTAACTTCACCTTCGCTACTAGGAATCGTCTGATATAATTTCGTGGGTTGAGTTGGAGGTGGAGTATGATACTGGATTGTTTGTGCTTTGACCGGTTTACTGTCGGGCCCAGTTCCACTAGGATTTTTATATAGGGTAATCTCATCATTAACATCACGTTGTGATTTTCCTACTATTGGACGCCATCCATTAGAAGTTATCGATAGCGAATCCTAGATGTTATTGATTCGACAATTATTCGGCAATTTACAAAAAATAAGAACTCACCTGTAAAACATCACATTTTGCTATTTGTAGAAGAATTGATAATTGGATAACTAAAATATAAGAAATTACACATTATCGAATCAAAAGTTAATAATTAGAAAAGATATTGAAAGTTTACCTTCATCACATTCATAACAGATTGCTAATGATCCGAGAGTTTATCATAGTATAGCAATGAGGCGATGATGATGAAGATTTCAAATTATAGATACATTATCAATCATCGCGCTATTTTAATTATTAAATTTTTAAGTGATTAGCAACTTACTTTGCACTAAAATTTTCCATCGAACAGGTGGCATATTTGTATCTGCAAAAAACATAAATAATTATTGTTTTAAGTAGGTACAACAGGAAGGTAAAAGTAAACTATAATTAAGAGCAAAGATATAAGAATTAACTAAGTATTCCACTTATTTTTTTCATTTTTCTTTTTACTTGTCTTATATTAGCTTTGTGAGGATTTTGGGGATTTATTTTTCCAATTTTGAACACCTTCCCGTGATCCAATCGTTCTGAAATTTTGCATGCATGCTTAATTTAGGTGACAGAATTTTTCAGAAATTTTTGTGAATTTTTTCAACGATTACATTTAATTAAATTTAATTAATTAAAAAAATGATTTTATCTCGAGTCGTAAATGATATTTTGTCTACGACAATAATTAGACACGTTAATTTGTAATTTTTATTGAAATTTGAACTGACATTTCAATTTAGATTTCTTAAAAAGGCGCTAGATAGTGGTGTAAAGACTAAAAAGTAGAAAATAAAAATATATTTAAAAAAACTTTTTAAAAACTTGTCTTGGGTGCTCAGTTTAAGCTTATCAAATTGATGTTAAACGTTATGAATAGATTTGCACCCTTGTCTTCTAATCATGATGATCAACATGATGATCAATTTGACATACAAATTCATGTCTTGCCTAACTTTGAACTTTAACAGCTATATAAATTTGGAATCAAATGTCTCTTCTCTTTGTAAATTTCAATCTAAAATTTATTTTCTACTTTTTAGTGCGTTTCAAAATAAGACAAGTTTTTAAAAAGTTTTTTTTAATATATTTTTTTATGTTTGGCTTAATGACGCAAATAGTTTGATTTGGACTCAAAACTACTCAGCTAACCTTAAAAACGGGTTTGGGTAATTAAAAATAAAAACGAAAAATTTGGTGTCATGTGACCTCAAAGTGTTTTAACTTGTAAAGTAATTAGTTCGAACCCAATTTGCATTTATTTTAAAGGGTTTGCACCATAACATTAATTTAAACTTTAAACACGAGAATTATTTTTACCAAATATTTGGTTTATCACTTTCGGTCTCGAATAATAATCAAGTCAGCCTGTCAGCCAACTATATAAACGATGCTTTTTAATAATTTATAAAAATCATCCAAGACCACGACTTCAGAATTCAATAAATTATTGTAAATGACGAAAATTGGAATGCAAGTTCTCTTTATACATAATTTCAAATGCTATTTGTGCACTTTCAATCCTTGAACCTTTAAATTTGAATTGAACGTTTGAGTAATGTTATTGAAAGTCACTTCTGTGTAACGAAAATTGGATTTTAGATCAAAAGCAACCTAAGATTTGAAGTTGAGCGTTCTTAAATATTTAAGAAAGTCTTGTGCAACCCATGGTAGACTGTTTGTTCTGTTAGACGCACTGGGTTATTCTTTCTTACGAAGAGATCAATGAATAGTTGTACTAGTAGTGCGTGGATTGCTAATAGCTAATAGCGATTTTAGTTTTAAAGACTGAGGGCACCTGACGAAAGAGGTGATTCTTAAACGCTTCGGAATCGTATCATTAGCTGTAGCTCACCTTCAATTTACACAGAATTGAAAATAGTAAATACAAAAATCTTAACGCAGACGTTATACGAAGAAAGTGTCATTTTTATACATTTCTATACGACTATAAATACGAACACACAGACTTTCACAATTTGTCAGCTGCCATAACTAACATATCAAATTAATAAACACACTTTTGTCAAACTATATCATCTACTACTTAAAAATTCGTGAAATTAATTACCTATTAGCAATTTTTATTCATCGATAAACTTAATAATAATTATCAATTCTTAAGATCGAAGCATCTGTTGTAGTGGAGTACAGTGGAGTGTGGAGTCTGATTTTATACAAGGTGATTCTAAAATACGTACTCAACGTTTCAGTGTATATTATAGAGCAACTCGATTTATGATGAAAAGTTTAATAAAGTTTTGGTCTAAGGTGCCCCCTAAGGGATATACAGCCCTTGGAAGGTAGTCTCTGAAGAGAGTTTTTATTTAATATCTCCCAAACCTTTGGAGATATTAATGTTAAAAAGGGCATATCTACCAACTTTTCATGCTTAACAGGACCATCTTAATAAAATTTGCCCTAACTTATTTGTTCAAAATTTCAACATTAATACCTCCAAAGGTTATTCTTTTCAGGGAACCACCTTCTAAGGGCTGTATCTCCCTTAGGAGACATCTTAGAGAAAAACTTTATTAAGCTTTTCGTCATCAACTGACTTGCTCTATATCCACTAAGCCGTTGGGTACACATTTTAGAATCACCTTGTATAACTTGTTTCTTCAAAATAGGAAAGAAAATGTTTTTCTCCTAATCCTATCTCGTTTGTAAATTCCCAAACTTAAAAAGTCTAGAAAGTCGGAGACTTGATCAAAATAAAGTATTTAGGTAGTTTTATAGAGCCAACCTTTATTAAATTATCTCGTGTTTTTACGTTGCATTATAATTAGTTTATAATTGTAAATTAGAAAAAAAAAACGCTAATATATAACGCTCTGATAATCCTTCGTGAAGAGTGTTAGTTCTTAGTTGTATATTTAACAATCATAATTATTTTATTAGTCTTTTACACTTGGTGTAACTTTACATTTTATCACATACTTACAAGTAGATAAATGATGAATTTATTTGGCTTTTTATTTTCTAATTTTTAATGTGTTGGTTAGTAATCAACTAAAGCGTAAACAGAGTTTCAGTAAGATAATTAGATACTTACCTATTGTATTAGAGTAGATTGTCAATATCGTATTATGCCCATAATTATTTATCTAATTATTATAATTAACTTATAAACTTATTATTGTATTTAAAAATATGTGTGCCATCTGCCATATTTAAATCAAGCTCAAGAGCATTGTTCTTGTTTTTTTCTAGACTTCGTCACTTCATTTAGTTTTACCTGTCGAAAGCAATGTTCTAGACTTGTGTTTCTGTTTCTATATCACCTATTACTCATGTAAATGTACTTTCAATTTCTTAAAACTTCTTCATTTTAACAATTTTAAGCAAGAACGTTCTCCTTCGATTTATAATCTATTTTTAGTGCTTTGAGACTAACAAACTAGTTCAGTAAGCTGCAATTAGTAGACATAAATAATATAGAAAGCCGTTACTTTTTTTAATCATAAAGGTTTTATTCTTTAATCATATTCAATTAAACCAATAACACACATTTTTAAACAATTTTCTTGGAGTAATTTCAAAGTAAAAAGGAATTTAATTGAAAGTACATTTCCTGTTACACACTTTCTCAAAGTCCAATTAGTTTTTTCCCCAAAATATTGTCATGTGGGCGTAGATATAAATTTGGATTATGTAAACATAAATTGTAATTTGATAGACATTATTGCTCTTTTTATGTGCTACTTACATCCTTAAGGCGATAGATGGAGTAATTATATCTTTATTTCTTTCTCCACGTTTTATAGCTTTATACTCGATGCTATTATCTTCAAAATTCCACCTCATTCTGAGTGGCAATACAGTCTTCTGTAATATTAATTTGATCAAGGTAGAAAATGTTAAAAGCTCGATTAAAAATGACCCAAACAGAACGAGGTGGAATGAGTCGAGAGCGGTCTTTGTTCAAAAATGGACGAACCTAAGATAGGAAGAAGTTCTATAAGACTTCTTTCTCACACAACTTGGATGTTTGAAACCGCTTTAAATTAGTCGAAAATAAAATTTGTCTATTTAGTATTCTGGCTATAGTAACAACTTAAAAGTTCTACGAATACTTGCAGGGACACTGTCGAATACACAAACATCTCCACACACTGGGCTTGGTAGATAATGTCATATTATGTCGTGGATGCGAACTAGAAGAGGAAACGACTGAACATGTGCTTTGTCACTGTCGACCCCTAACGTCGATAAGAAGATCCGTATTTGGGTGCTTCTGGATCGACATGTCAGAATAAACATCACCCCTCCCGCTAGAATCATGTAGTTCATCCTACAAGTAGGATGGCTCGAGATCTGATGGGCACGGGGAGGCCTCTTGGAGGTGGTACAATGAGCCCTATTAAGTGGTCTAAGTGCAGGGAGCTTGCTCGCCCTCCATAAATAATCCAGTTCCATAACTTAAAAGTATTTAAATTGGGTATTAAAGGGACACGGAAGGGACTGTGTTCTTGAATATGTTGCTTTAATACTAAACATTGGTACCAGTGGCCTCGAAAGGCTTCTTACAGTTAATACTCCTTCCAAATCTTTTGTGGGTTGCATATAATGTTCATAAAGTCGAAACTCCCTGTATGAATGGAATAAGAATTTAATCCGCGTAAATCGCGAGACACTAAATTAATTAAAAACAATGCAAAATTTTATCATTTGTTAATTATTTAAAAAGTAACTGAAAATTATTAGTGTGCATCTAGATTTACGCATTTGTTAATAATCGGTGCGTGCAATTCTAAGACCATGACTTTTTCCTATGTACAACATCTTTACATAAATTCATTCTTTGTGTATTTTAGGTATAACCGCAAATTACTGATCCCGAAAGCGAAATTTTGTTATCGCGCGATCTAATACTAATAATGGAATTTAATGTCCATCATAATTATTTTATAAAACGAAACAATTACTAAAATGTATAAAAGATGTTAGAAAGTAAAAAGGAGAAGCTATATCTTTATAATTATCTCAAATATAGTAACGAAATTGAAACTATTTCAATATTTCGCGAATTCGTCAATTCATGTTGCACGTTGATACATTTTGTAATAAAATTAATTGTATTTCGGCTTATTATGCCGCATATTTATGCGTAATTCAGATGAATATTGCAATTAGGTACGATAATTTGTCGAGAAAGTATAGCAACGGTAATTTTACTCGGGCCATTTAAATTTACTCCATGCTCTAATTTAACTCTTGCGACGAAAATAAAATTTATACTCATTACAAGTCCACCAATCACATAAATGACAAATTATTCGCCGTTTTACAAGTAATAACACATAATTAAATTTAAAAACAAATTTTTTTCTCTTCGAGACATTCAAGAGGAAAGCCTAAATTAAGTAGATTTCATCACGCGAGTTTTCTTTAAGCTACTCTACGAGTAAGTAAATTGGCAAGGCTAATCCACACGACGGAAAATTTTACTTGGTAAGTACACTATGTCAAATTTTCGACAATTAAAAGTGACGTCCAACTTTCTTCGTGTGTAATATCTGATACCGATGTAGATATCACACGAAAGTTTTTAGTTAATATCTACCGATAATTCAATTGTAATAAGAAAGCATATCTTCATCAACCATTACACTTTTATTAACTACTAACTTAAATTTTTGCAATGTTTGAACTAATTTCGAAGAATTATATAATTTTATTAAGTTAGTTGAATCAATATTTCATGCTTTAATTACTAATGGATTTCGTATATACTCGCGGTGTATAATTAATTTTATTGCATGTACGCCTTAGAGGAAGTGTTTAGTGTTTTATTTATGTTTATGTATATGAAGCTCTTGAGCAATGTCTACATCACAACACACTTAATTATGTTAAATTAAAACATTTGAAGAAACAAGTAGGTAAGTTCTTTTAATTTTTTGATTTAAGTTGTTTTATAATGCGAGACTGAACTGTTTCCAGCGACTTTGTTCTTTTAACTTTGTTACATTATTTATTATGCATTATTTGATACGGCATTTTTTGGACTAGCCTCATCCGGCAATTTCACGCAATCGTCCGAAAAAACTCAATTTTTGATTAATCTTTATGTCATAAATAAGTACTTTTTCATTTACTGTTTTTGAACTTTAAATTTTTAAACAGATCCTATTATGCAAGTTTTCACACCAATGAAATGAACAGGCTTTATCTTCTTATCTAATAATTCCTCCCAGTATACACTATTTGCTAAGACATTTATTATAAGATTATAAGCGTCTCTTTAAATAAGCCAATATGTTTATCAATTTTCACCAAGTGACAGCCAAAGCCATAGAATCGTTAATAATAGAAGGCGTGTCTTTTGGTCCTGCTGTATACTGATTACTGAAATAAACTTCTTGATTTTAGTCTAAAAATTAAGATAGCGTCTTTCAAACTTTATTCTAGGTACATACCTAACATATCTAACTTTTTAATTTTTTTGCTATATTTAAACAATTGGACAAAAATTTAAAACAATGTATTTACACTTTCAAAACTGCACAACTGCACTACTTTCCCGATTTTCCAAAAACGCTCTGTATCCTGTAGGTATATTGTATTGGAACATCCCTGGTGGGCCAATAAGAGTTTTACTATGAGAATGATGAATAAAATCCACATCTGCTATCTACAGTCATTAACAATTTTAGATCGAAACCTATTAATTATGAAAATTGGCGTTCAAACAAAGATACATATCGCGCATTATGTGATTTTTTTGAATCCGTTCATAAACAAAATAGTTGCATTTGGGCTGATGAAAACCCAAGAGAGATCGTCGAGAAACGATGCATCCTCAAATAGTCACTGTTTGGGGTAATTTTTTGGCTGGAGCAACTATTGAACCATTTTTTTCGAAAATGATCCCATCCACACAGCCAGTGCAATATTGACTTTATTGCACTAGTTCCCGGGACGCATTATCGCGCGAAACGCCCATGTTATCTCAAAAGTAAGGTCTATGCTAATATGCCAGCAACAATTCAAGATAAGATAAAGATAAAGAACGAGATAATGAGGCATACTATTGGTGAAATAGAGGCGAAATTATGCGAAGATCTCATCCTAAATTTTAACAAACGGATTGACGTGTATACCGCCGAAGCTGTGGTGAACATTTGGACGATATTATCTTTCACACATCATTGTTATCGATCAATAAGCTTGATTCAATAAAGAAATCAAAATCATTCCAACGAAATAATTTTTTATTTACTATTCGCATGGTGAAACTCTTATTGACCCACCCTGTAAGCCTTGTTCAGACTATAGCTGCAACATGCAACACGCGCACCTTTGATGTTCGCCGACAACTTGTGGGTTTTTAGAATAAACATAAAAATATTAAGCTGGAGGATGGTCCGTTGGGGGGTTGGGGCACGTACGCACGCTGTAATTATTGTCTTCAGAGTAGCAGTTTCCGAATTTTACTTTCCGCCTCATATTACCCGAGAACTAACTTGCACCATTTCTGCACCGTTCTAGACCTAAATACTTTCTATTTTATCGACCAAAAATATTTTATCTACAGTTTCAGTTGACTACATTTTTGCTCACAATATAAGCTTAATGTATAGGCAATTTGAATAAATTAATACAATTAGCATGAATTATATCTTAATTGCCCAAAAAGTATGTAATTTTCAAATTTTTAATCTAAAATTTGATCAAACGGCGGCGAATTATTTAGGACGAGTAATATAGCTAGAGGATAAATGTTAAATTATTGAAAGTCTAGTCATACGCAGTTTCATTCTTTCAAAAATTACTCGTATCTCGTACGTACCGCAAAGAGACACTTTTCTCAAGTAATGCTCTCACTAGCATATTATTTATTTATTAGTAGATAAGTAAAATGTTTGTAAAGGTGGAGTTTTCTAACGCCTCGCTATATCAAGAAATTTCGTTCATCTTAGTTTCAAACATACAGCAAAAATGTTTATAGAACACATTACTAACAAAAGTAAATACTGCCCGGTCAATACTCTGGGTCCTAGCATTTTTTTCTATGCAAGATTTTTTATGTTTTTAATTAACATACCTACTTAATCTCAAAATCTTAATAATAGTCTAAAATTTTGTTACCAGTATTTCAGCCTTGATATACGAATCGAGTTAAAGATTTCTAATTTTTTTTCTATTAATAACTAATAACATTATTTAAATATTAAATACGACAATGCTAATGCTATAAATAACCAGATTACTTCGATTAGTAGTAGCAGTGAGAAAAATGTTTAAACTAATATAAACGTTTTCGGAACATAGTTTCAGGTATAGATATGGCTGCGAAGTCAATTTTCATTTGAGTTTTGAAAGTAAGGTGATCTTTAATCAACTAATTGAGATGTAGAAAAATATACAACTTTTTTTAAGGTAGTCAGCAAACTTACATCGTGTATTCTAGAGGTAAGCAAAAAAGTTCATCCCTCTCTGTTTTTGAAATATCGAAATGTATAACAAACTTCAAAAACTAGTTACAAATTTTAATTGCGCGAATTTTCTCTTCCTTTTTCTAAACATGTCTCTAGTCGTTGAGTCATACTTGCAAGTTATTATCTGCAAGTTCATTTCGTAGAGAGCCTACTCAAATATTATCGCGTCCTTAGCTTACCTTTATTGTAAACATAAGATCAGTGCCGGATTTACCTATAGGCCAACTAGGCCCTGGCCTAGGGCCCTAAGACGTTGGGGGCCCAAAACTCCAGCGGCTTTTTTAACTTTAAACGACAAGCCGGGTCAGAGGCGGATTGAGCTACAAGGCGATAGCAGATTAATTGCTTAATTTCACAGTATACAAAAATATGTCAAAAAATTCCAATGGGTCTAATGCTGACCTTGAAAATTCAAAAAAAATTGCCGGCGGCGCTAGGTGGACCCGTAAATGATTAAAATTAGAAAAATTGGAAAAACAAATTTCTCTAGAACACTTCTGAGAATCAAATAGACGCACCGATTTTTCTTGCTCCATGGAGCAACTACACCACTAAACATGCTGTTAGACAACAGCAAAATATTTTAAAGTAAATTAGCAATTAATTGGGGGCCGCCACTAATTCGTCCGGGCCGTTTCTCCTCCAGGATCCGTCCCTGGGTCGGATCGCCTTTTTAAAAGGGGGCCATTCTGTTCTTTTGGCCTAGGGCTTTTGAAAACCGTAATCCGGCACTGCACAAGATTCACAACTCCCCACAAGAAAAAGTCTAATGGCGTAAGGTCAGACGAACGTACAGGTCCTGGTTTTTCTTTAGTCGATATCTCAATAACGGAAAGGGATTGACCTAAACTGTATATGAACTTTTTTGTTCAAAGTCATCGCCTCTAGAACACGCGGTGTAAATTTGTCGAATACCTACCCTACCCTGTATTAAAATTGAATTATTCGGTATTTTGAGAATATTTTTATTAGTTTCGCCGTTTTTTTCTACTGAGTGTTTTCGCTTTCAATACTTCAATTACAATGTCGCGAAAGTCATCTCTTTATCGTGATAGAATGTTTGGTGATTACAATTTAATAATTATAAGTTGGGTATCTAATGCCATTACACTATTAGTTACACTTGGGTAAATTAACATTTTTAAAATAATAAGACATTAAAGAAACGAAAGTCGATATTGATGCACGCATCAAGTATACTAATAATGCACAAAACGAAATTATTTTTACTAAACTTATAAATATGGCCCTTCCATAGGCCTTTAGCCCTCGTCTACGCCCTTAATACATAAATCACCATTAAAAAGTTTTGTAAACTTGAAAGAATTTCAAATCCAATATAGTATCTCACGTACCTATTGTTGAGTAAAATTTGGAAAGAGATAGTGTTTGAACTACACACGTACCTAACACGAATTTAATATTCAAAAAACGTTTAAGTACAATAAAATGTAGGTAATTACCAAACTAGGCTAGAAAAATTATAATGGTCGAGTGGTAGGTAGGAACATTCTATTCATAAAGGAACGCGGCGTACAGGTATTTAAGAAATTCTTTTACTTTAAAATAGTGCACTTTACAATTATCATGTTGCATCAATCGAGTTATCTTTTAAGAAAACAAAAGGAGATTTTTGTACAATGTATTATATTACAATTTCATAATAAACTGCACGGTTACTTAAGAAAATTAAAAGACTGACCTCAATGTTAAGAGATCAAAATCAGACGCATTTCAAAATTTTACTTTATTGTAAGAAAAACTTAAAGTTGCACTTTTATAATTTCAATTTACGAAAGTACCAATCTCATAATTTCTTAATTTAAGAGTAGCAGCACGAAAAAGTCACGTCGTATAAGTATTTCTATTTTCTATAGTTCCGAAATCTTAAAGGTAAGACTGTGACACTGCAAGACGTGCAAGACCCTATTGATGGGTCCTAGACTCGAGTTTTAATAGTTTTTATCGAGTAAGAGCGATATAAAGAAACCTTTTCCGCTGACAAATCTTGGCCCTTTGTAGTGCAATGTTCGTTAGCCTATAAATTACAAAGGGAAGTGGTTTAATCTACTCTAGTGCTGTATTTAGTAATTTAAGTACAGAATTAATATTTGTGAGATGTAACGCTATTGGAATAGATTATAGATTAAACTCCACTTCTTATTTTGCGAGATACATCTCAACAGGGGGTTTGGGCGGTTCCCATGACCTTATTAGCATGCTGTGTTAGTGTATAGTAGATATATTTCTATATCTAAAGCCCGGTGAGCTCACCATCGGTGGTCATCGTGACAAGCCTTGGTGATTGGACCTGAAGTCTGTTACGACAGCTTGTCACGATGACCGATGAACAATCACGAGATGAGGTGCCCATTGATAAAGTAACTTCAGAAGCAGTTACGTAGCTGAAAAAAGTTACATAAAGTGGACCGAAGATGATGCGAAGATTGGTAACAAGTGGAATGAAATAGTTATAGAACATAACAAGAACATAAAATAAAAGTGTCAGAAAAGCTGAAGCTGAGACTGATAATACTTAGGTACTGATGAATACAAAGGACAACAGCCAGCCATGGAGGCATACAATAATAAGCAAACTTTTTTCCAAAGTATTTTAAACTGAAATTGCTCGTAAAACTGTCTACTGTGCAGTGCCTTAGTACTCTGATAAAAATTTAAAACTGGTAAGATTAATACAAGGTTACACAGCAGATTACCTAATTTTGGTTACAGAGTTATCGTGAAACATAGGGAATCGTGTATATTATAGGCGTAATGAATCGCTCTCACTAAATCAGGTCGTATTGTGAAAACGTCGTCTTTCTACAGATATGCCCCTGATGTCTATGGAAATAGGTGTTACAAAACACATAATTTTAGGTAAGTAGCTAATAATACTATACTAACTTTGATTAATTCTTATGATTTCTGTTTTGTTCGTTTTCGATTAACGGATTAACAAGTGAGTTGTTAGAATAATTATTACTACAAGATATAAAATTGAATTGTGTTGATGTGAACATGTTGTCTAACAGCTATTAAACAAATGATGGTATAGTAGGTGGCTTTACAAGTTCTATATTACTTTAACAACAGCCCACTAGATTTTAGATGGTTTTAATATAATAAACGTCTCCATTGGAATCACTTCATATAAATAATAAATCGTAAACCTCGTATACTTTTAATGATAGGTCACTAAATATCGAGTGCAGCATCTTGAATGTAATACAGTCGTCTCCATCGTAAGTTTTTAATGTTTTAAGAGTATGAAAATTTCTATAATTTTGTCATTTTAAATTTATCTGCTAAGAAAGTAATAATCTCCGCACTTCTCTTTTTTTGCACTTTCTCATAATATCAAGTAATCTTTTTGAAAAAATGAGAAAATCTCTTAAGTGTGAAAAACGATTTTACATTAAGATTTTGCAAAAATTGCAATAAATAGAAAGTAATTAACATTAATTTAAATATCTTCCAATCTGTCTTAAATAGGAATTACTTTTAATTATTTAATATCTAAAGAACACAATACGGAATAACGTTCCGTTTCATCAATAGAATGACTAATTTTAGACGCTGTACTGTAGGGTTCCTGTTATTTTATAATGACTTCTTGGCTTTAATTACGGCAAGCCGGTTGAAAAGGGCCCTAAATTAAACTTACAAAGCCATCTTAGACATGGAAGATTTAAAGAAAAGAGGCAAAATTTTGAACAGATGCCTTTGTAAGTGCCCTTTTTAACCGGCTTACCGTAAGCAAAGCCAAGAAGTCGTCCCGGAATAACGTGAAGCCTACAATACACCTGTACAGTGTTGTCTACGTGGTGCTACTCGCATTTATCCTGTTCTATAGAAATTATATTAGTTATGGAATTTCATAAAAAAACAACATTGACATTTTGAGCCAAAACAGAAATTTTAGAGCCAATTACCTATAAGTACCCAAGTACCTATCGTATAAGACCATAAATCAAGAAGCAGAAGATAATCATTGTTAGTTATAGTTTGGCCATTAATAATTAATCAAAACAGTATATTGTTCGACTTATTTAGAAGAATCGCAAAACCTTAGACACGTTCTTTGTTTAGCTGCCTCTCTGCTTTTTAGAATTGAGTTTTAATTATTCTGAGTTTAATAATAATCTTAAATATTAATGCGTTTGTAATAAGTGTGCTCGTGTACCTATTAGGTCTCACAGGAGCATAATCTACATCAGACATCTAAATTAACTAAATTACCAAATTACTTATCGAAGGTCTAACTTATTCCAAAATAATTAACCGTGCTGAAAGTGGTGAAAACGTAAATGAATTACAGGGTCGGGGGAGTTGTTCTCACTACGAGAGGTCTAAAATCTAGAGATGATTACCTAAGTACCTACCACGGAGTAAAAAAAATTTATTTGATGGTTAAATAATTTGACTTCAATTTTCTTTAATTTTAAAGCCTTTATTCGTATAATCACCCAAATTAAATAATTTGTTTTGTATTGTAATCAATTTCTATTAGTTTGCATTCGTAAATAGTAATTTACCAACTTAACACAATTTGCAATTTAAACTAACAAAAAATTAGCAGTAATTAATCGAGTAAAGTAAAATTACTGTTATGTAATTTTTTTTCTCGGTGTACACAACATTGCAATTCCTAGACAAATTTGAGAAAAAATTTAAAGAAAGTGTGTGTTATTGTATATTAAGTCGAATTAAAGCGAAAGTTGATTAAGTTAACGTAAGTGCAAGATTTACTCAAAGTTAAGTAGTCGCCTAATTAAAGGTAAACCGGTAAAAAGCTTTTGTTACGTAACGAATTAACGGACAATAAAGAAATTGTTAAACAATATTTTGGAACGTAAACTAGCCATGTCAAAAATGTATATTTTGTGACAAGACGATTGTTTCGATGGTGTAATTGAGAACAAACAATATCGAAGAAAATTATGAACTTGCGCGGGTAAAAATTAAGAAATTAGGAGAAACTTTTTCTAGCTGGAACAAGTTTGTAGCTAGTAAACCATACGACCAATTTAGCCACGAACGAGAGTTAACCCAATCGCTAATTCACAGTTACGATTTTATGCTAATTTTTGTAGTACCCAATCCGGGTTTAATTAAATCAAAATCTTAATTAATGCGAGAATATCGTATCGGATAACGAGAGAAATGGGAAAAAAGACGTCAACTGAGGCGTATAAAACTATTTAAAAGCTTCATTTAACGATGAAACTATTAATTTTCTAATTCTTAATTTTCTATTCCATCTAATTTATTAATTTACCGTAAATTAACTCCAAATAAATAATTACGGCTTATTAAAGAAATAAAAAAATTGAAAAATACTCGAACAGCAATAACAGTTTCTTGACATTTTTTGCGTATTAACACATATACAGGATGTCCCCGAAACACGAAATTTTGAATGAGATTTTAGAAAAACGATGTATTAAAATTATTTTTTATATCAATTAAAAAATTTTAGGGTCACATTTAAATTTATCGAGTGTACATTTTTTAGAAATCGTGCAACATATTTTTATCAAGTTTTTACAAATTATTTAGAGAAACGTTTAATACAGTAGCTTAAAATTCAAAGAGGTCATTGCAAATATATGTTCTAAATTAACGATCTACGATGAAATTTACATCTTCACCTGTTAAACTGACATATTTTTTGTTAAATATACTGTTAAAAAAATAAAGGTCAAATATAGTAAATTGATTAAAAGAGCAATATACGAAGATGCGATGTGTGATGCATGTGTGACAGTTAATTGGTTGACTTTTAAACTAGTTTTACGAAATTTACTTACTTGTATTTATATAATTAACTAATAAACCCAAGAACTTAATAACTATATCCACAAAAAATCAATATGTAAATAATACACTTATTACTGTGCACATCACTCTACTGTTTAATGATTAAACGTAAATTATTATACCGTTGCACCGCAGAATAAGAACTGGATGGCCGTTGTTTCATGATTTCCGAGTTACCATTAGTTCTTATCTAATTCTTCAGTGGGGCGACCTCCTACTTCGTCGGTATCTAATATTAATTTGTGAACTTCTCGTAAGCGTAATTTTCATTAATTTATAAGTAACTTTTAGTTTTGTTAAAGATGTAATAAGAATGATTGCGTAAGACGATTAAAATGTATTTATTTTATTAAGAAAAATACTACTTTATTTGGATGTACTTAGTTCAACTTTTTGCTGGAAATTACAGTGGTGGAGAGCGTGTAGCTTTTTTTTACTTTACTATTTGATGTGGGTATGCACGATTTGTCGATTTAGCCCAATTCAGTAAGTAAACAGAAGTCTAAAATTTATATCTCTCGTAAATATGTCACGAAAATCGAACGAATTTTAATCAATCGAAATCCCACAACTGATCTAAAGTATAAAATTAGTGATTTGTTTCACGTATAGAAATTGAAATTAACAGCGTGCCCGAAGAGTTTGGAATTATATGCCATTAATAGGTAAATACCGTTTATACCTAAGGTGAATATTATAGGTATTTACGTATTTAACTAATTAAAACCAATGTGTAGCGAACAAACAGTTGCATTTAAACAACTTTTGTTCTATATAGTCCAGTCAAATTAGACAAAAAATCGTGGAAAGTTCGGAATAATTCGCATAGAGCTGAAAATTGGTTAAGACCTCAAAGACCTCATTATAAATAAAATGTCAAAAGTTCTCATCGATCCGACTTCTGCTAAAAATTTTATTCAAAGACAAAGGGCAAAAAATCGGTTTTTGTCAATATTAATCCAGCCAAATTAGATAAATGGATAGCACTTGAGGGGAAAACATCCTGGAGTTTTGAAAATTGGTATGGTTATTCGTTATAACCAGCAGTACAATATACTAAAATTCCCGGAGGGTGGGGTGTAAGAGGGGCAAGGGGGAGCTGTTTAAGAGCAACTTTTTCTATTTCGTGCAAATAACTCGCCTTCTACAGATCGTACGTTAACAACTCTTAGATGAGTATAAGTTGAGAATAAGAAGCTTTTGAAGTTCAATAGCACTCTCATAAGTGTTACAATTTCGAAAAAAAATTTTTTAATTTTTTTATAATAGGTGAAGACGAAACCTAATACGACTTTTGTTTTCTGACTTCTTTAATTACATTATTATTCTACCTCATTTAGTACCGGATTATCTAAGAGTTGTTAACGTACGATCTGTAGAAGGCGAGTTATTTGCACGAAATAGAAAAAGTTGCTCTTAAACAGCCCCCCCTTCCCCCTCTTACACCCCACCCTCCGGGACTTTTAGTATGTTGTACTGCTGGTTATAACGAATAACCATACCAATTTTCAAAACTCCTGGATGGTTTTTCCTCAAATGCCATCCATTTATCTAGTTTAAGTGGGCTAATATTGAGAGATATTTACAAAAAAACGATTTTTCGCCCTTTGTTTTTGAATAAAATTTTTAGCACAAGTGGGATCAATAGGGACTTTTGACATTTCATTTATAATAGTGTATTTAAGGTCTACACCAATTTTCAGCTCTATGCGAATTTTTCCAAAGCGTCATCTCGTAAACAAATTCACTGTAACCCCTTTTCTGTTATTTCCCTTCTCTTATATTTCGAAAAGAGTTACACTTACGGCAAAATTCATATAACAAAGCTTGTAGCTAATAATGTTTTCTATAACTTTTATAATAACATTCATTAACCTGCGATCTATAGGAGGCGACAGGCGAGTTATTTGCAAGAAATAGAAAAGGTCGATTTTAAACAGCTCCATCTCCCCGCTCTTGCCCCTCACTCTCCGGGACTTTTAGTATGTTGTACTGCCGGTTCTAATAAACAAGTACACCCATTTTCAAAACTCCAGGATGTTTTCCCTTCAAGTGCTATTCATTTATCTAAATTGGCTGGATTAGTATTGACAAAAACCGATTTTTCGACCTTTGTCTTTGAATAAAATTTTTAGCAGAAGTCGGATCGATGGGGACTTTTGACATTTTATTTATAATGAGGTCTTTAAGGTCTGTACCAATTTTCAGCTCTATGCGAATTATTCTGAAGTTGAATGTCTATTTTGACTGGACTAATACACCCGATTACAAACCCGATTACGCCCAAAAAGGTAAAAATGACCATCCCAGAAATGCTACTGTTTAGATGAATCAAACACCCCTTTTTCAAGTTATTTACGTATTTACTTTGAAGAAAAATAGTTCAATTACAAGTTGCTTAGTTACTTAGTAGGGGAGAGTGTCAATAAATCGGACGTTTTATGAAACGGACACTCTCATTGGGTGCGTTTATTGGACAAAGCTGTTTAAAGTAATCAGTCAACTGATTAGAGTGAGCATCATGGGGCGCGCGTTGCACGTTACGTAGCCTGGACGAGGCTTAAAGAGTGGACCAATAAGAGTTTTACCATGCGAATAGTAAATAAAAAATTATTGCGTTGGAATAAATTTTGATTTCTTTATTGAACCATGCTTATTGATCCATAACAATTATGTGCGAAAGATAATATCGGCCAAATGTACACCACGTCTTCGGCGGCACCCATAAATCCGTTTGTTAAGCTTTAGGATGACCATCTTGGCATAATTGCTCCTCTATTCCACCAATATGCCTTGTTTTATCTATTAGCTCTTGAATTGTTGCTGACATATTATTAGCATAGACATTACTTTTGAGATAACCTCAAAGAAAGAAATCCAAGGATATTAAATCGCACAATCTTGGTGACCAATTGACATCGCTGTTTTGCGAGGTGAATGCGCTCCGGGACTGCTCGTGCAATAAAGCCATTGTTGCACTGGCTGTGTGGCTGTGGAACCGTCTTGTTGAAACTACATATTGTCCACATCAATAGCATCCAATTCGGGCCTTAAAAGGCCGCTATCATGATACGATAGCGTTCACCATTCACAGTAACAGCATTGCCGGCCTCATTTTTGAACCAAAACGATCCAATAATTCCCCTAGTCAAAAAACCTCACTAAATAGTGACATCTTTGAAGATGTATCTGTTTCTCGGCGATCTCTCATGGGTTTTCACCAGCAAACTCGACGGCCATTTTCCGACCTTTGTTAAAACTTGGTTTTGTTTGATGCAAAAGTTAGTTTTACTTATTGATATGCCGTTAAGAAGGAACATAAAAAATGTCACGAAAAAGTAACTCGAATTTACTTTTTCTTCTAGAATGATTATGCACATCAACATAAAATTATTAATTTAAGTTTTGTCTGATCTTTTTCGCGTCTTCCTTATAAAAAAAATTAATGTTTGGACTGGTTTTAATCTAAATTACTAAATGTTAACCAATGCATCATCTCTTTAGGTTGGTACATAATATGTAGTAGCGCTACTTTGAAGTGCCCGACTACCTTATTTTTTCGCCTCTTTACACTGCACAAGACTAAAAAACTTGCTCGACAATAAAATTCTTAAGCTTAACATCTCTTGTTGTAACGTGTATTAGTGTTCGATAATTTTCGTATCAAATCTCGATTGATACGTAATCTAATAATCTCAAATTTGATGGTTGTAGACACGGTTTTGGACCTCCTGTTGTCTTAAACTAGGCCAAAGTAATTTGGTTTCGCCTTAGTAAATTTGTGGAGGAAAGCATTCATGAATATAATCGACAAATTTACAATTTCTATCTATAAATTGATTTTAATATACTTTTGCGACGTCTCATTTGATTAGTTCTTATAATGATGGGCTTCTTGATTTTCTTCTTTTAAATCGAATACGAAGAACGTAATGTTATGGTCTCGTGAACTTTTAGTTACGCAAGTTTAAATAGCCGAAGTAAATAACGAATTAAATTCACTTTTCGGAATATTGATAATAAATATAAATCATTAAAAGAAGTATGAATTTTAGTTTAGTTTAAATTTTAATAACTTCGAAATCAGGGGCGTGAAGTTAATTATTGGCCGATGAAGACCACTTAACTTTGATATCGTCGTTAGTTAACTATCATAGAAATAACTTTCTAACTTGAATATATACAACTTATTGCATTTTACATGCAATTTTATAATTAATTGATTAATATAATAATAGAATATTATGGAAAAATGCTCCATACTTTATTGCTCTTTTATATTTATTTAATTATTTATAGTAAAAGTGTTAATTTATGTTTTTTTAATGATTGTGGTATGACGAATAACATAGTTTAGTAAAATTTTATTTAGAGCTGCCCCGAGCCCCTGAGTATACTAAAGCGTATTTTTTAGAGGCTAGAGACTTTTGATTGAAACAGCTGTATACTTTGTAAACTGTATACTTTGTACACTTTGAAACGACGTTTCTGACTTGCGCCACCCGCAGAGAGATTCAATAGAATCAATATAAGAATATAATAGAAAGAGATTATTCATTATTGTGCCTATCTGCTGGTGGTAAAGTTACCAACGCCGTTTAAAAATGAACCTACTGTAAATCGACTGTAAACGATTATAAATCGTGCAAATTTACTTTGAAAATCGTGGTTCTATTCACGAAACGTACAGATCATTTTACCATTGACATAATCGTCCATCCGAACGAATAGTTCGGCGAACCATGGATCGATTTCGCACTTCACTTACGCTACTTGATGTAACTTATTTATTATACACAGTGTGTTCATTAAAACTGCCCACCTGCAATAACTCGAAATTTAATATTGATACACGCTTTTAAGAAAAAGCACGCCGATTTAGATGTAGATGGGTAACTTTAAAACCACTGTTGATTAATCTTTATGTTGTTATTTTTTACCTCCAGCAACCCCTACTTGGAAGTCTTTAATGTGTGATACATTATTTTAAAGGCATAAAAAACCTAATCTATGGAAAGATTAGGTTTTCAAGTTTTCAAATTTAAAGTTTTATAACGGCAAAAGACACCCTTTATATCATGCCTTTTTAATCCAGAGTTTGGGTACTTCTACAGATCCACATTTCATGTAATATGCTTTCTATTCCTGAGGATCAGAGTACGAATTTGTTTTCTAATAGCTTGCAACGGTTTGGGGGCATGGTTGTGTCATGGTTGATTGGGGCTTGATCGATTGTGAGTTGTAAGATGCTCTTCTCATTGTTTGGGGGAGGCATAGAGTAAAATACTTACGATTATGATCATTGATCTCTAAAGTGCCATTTACATAGACAGTAGTCTAATCGTTTTGGTAAGGGCAAGCATCGTCTAGAAGCTTGAATAGGGTATTTTCAATGTGCGCGTTTACAATGAGGTATAGTTGGCAAGGTCGTTGCTAGCAATGGGCAAAAAGTTTGCAATGTTTAAACTTCTAGACCACTTAATTGGCACCAGCCAATCATAGAAGCGCATCTCTCCCACGTCGCCCAGCTATTTGAAATTTAAACAAACAGCTGACAAAATAGTGGCTTTGATTTTATTTCTTCATTTTGGTTTTCGGTAGTACTATTTTAATCTCATTGTTCAAGCTTAAGAAAAAAAATAAGAAAAAAATAAGAAAAAAAATAAGGAAAAAAAATAATTGCCACTAAAGTCTATGTAAATGGTTTTACGCCACGTTGCCCACTTGGCGAGTTCTTGACCAGCAAACTACACCATCAATCTGCACTAAGTTCTATGTAAATGGGGCTTAAAGCGAAGAAAGGAAAATCGAATAAATAATATTTTGAAGGAATCCACCCTACCTCTTTTTATAGTTTGATAGGGGAGATAAAAACGTTCCAAAACTTCGACTTGAAAAGAAAAACATCCTGATTTTTTCCTTGTATGAAGTAGAAAAGTAGATACGATAATACGAAATCATATCTTAGTTAATTGATTAATTGATTAACGTTTTCCCTTTTACCGTATAATTAAATAATTTCTACTTTTAAACAAAAAGATGCAAATCTCTAAATTTTACTTGCAAGTCGTATAATTCTGACTAACATAGTAACTAGTTATTCGTAGGTGTGTATTTTTCTCTACTTATTTCACATATTAATAAGAATCGATGAATCGAACAAATTGCAATCGCATATTAAAACTTAATAATACATTCTAAAAAAATTGTTGGTATAATTAAATTATTAAATTATGCGCTTCTCTGAAAACTCTCACTAATTAATAAATTGTTTATAACATATGGAACAGAATCAATGGTTTGTTTATTTTTTGAACTCAATTTTTGTATTTTTATAAATAGCTACATTAATTCGTTAAAATTGGCGATTTAAATATTAAAAAGTGATTTTATCAAAAAACATTTGGCAGTCTGGCAGACAAAGATTCGTTAATTAAAAATCCAGACTCCATCATTCAAGTCATGTTGTAGGTATAGGTTAGGTAAGACAGTTGATGTCGTTGCTTAGTGCTTTAATTTGTACAAAGGCTACAAGTAATGTTTACTCATCTGAAAAGGCTAGTTTTCCACTGCTTATTCGTTATTTTGACAGCGAAGGCATATTATGCACTTTTTTTGGTGTGCCTGAAAGCTAAATACAAACGCAAGCGTGTGTAAGGTTGCAAGGTTCCATTAGTGCGCCAAGAATGGAAATTCTGACCATTTGTATAGAACTGTAAAATCTCACGACAGTCACAATAGTGCACTGCACTCTATATTTGTTAAAACCCTCTCATAAATTAATGAGAAGTATATTTTTTTGTTTGATCGGCAAGCTGTCTACGCCATTTGAATATTATGCATTTAAAGATAGCACAGTAACACCATTGTTACCACTTACCACATTTTAAAGATATTTTGGGTCTCTCAGTATTTTATGATAAGCTTAATAAGCGAAAGTAATTTCTCGTACACTTGCATGGAACTGTACTTTTCAATAAATTTCCAGAGATCGTTAGATTGGGAAGTAGTTTTAAAAGTTTTTTTTTTCTCGATAACGCTTTTTATATTAAATTTCAAGTAGTTATCTAAGCGAGACATTCCAATTTCTCCTGCACAAAATTGCAATTGCTGTTTAATAAGCACTTTTTGTTAATAATTAATTTAAAATTAATGAAAGCTTTTATGGCATACATACGATATATTTTCGTATCAATTCAATGGTGTTAAAACAATAACTGCGTCAACTATTGTTATACCAATATAGTATTGATGATAATAATAATAAGCGAACAAACATAAACGGAAGGAACTTATAAGCTATAGAACTCGTAGTTTGAAGAAAGTAGGACCAAGCTATAAATCTAGAACGACGATCTACTTGTTCATCAAATAGTTGGATCCGCACGAGTTTACATTCTTTTACAATTAACAAGTGTCGGTTGTTTTTTAATATTTTGACAGTGGATTATTTCGACGTAATCTACGAATTTGCGTAAATAACTTTTTGTAATCGTACTCGACTTGATAATAAACGTAAAATTTTAAATTTATACTGAAAAATTGTGTAAAATGTTTTAGTGTGTAGTATTGGTAGTATACATGTATACTATACAGGGTGTCAATTTAAAAACTTCCTACTTCCAATATCTTCGCCTTAGTATTAAATATCGAAATACCGCGAGACCCGTCATTTTTATACGGAGGGGGACCCTTTTTATCGAGTATTTACGTTCTTCCTAGATCAACCTCCAAAGGGGGGGGGGGTAGAGAGTAGACTTAACATCTTAAATGGGAAGGGGGTCGAGTGGCATCTTTTTAGAAAGCCCCTTTAATTGTCTTTACAAGCAAATGCTAATTTGTATTTTTGGAGTGGTAGTTTTCATGATAGTGGGCTCTGAAAGGTAAAAAAGGGTCTAAAATGTTGATTTTACTACTCAAGAAATACAAAAATGTAACTTGTCTTAATAAATTGTTAAGTGGTGTCAACAGCCACCACACCCTTAAAAAAGAAATAATTTCCCCTTTTTAACCTTTAAGGTATTAAGTGTGTTCTTCTTATGTTTTTATAAACAAAGCTCATGTGAACTGAAAACTTACTTCTTCTATAGGCATTTGACGTGTGAGGACGTACTAGACATACCTCCGTTTTTATACGTAACCCCTAACCCCCTATATAAAAGGTAAAAAATGAAATAACTGTAGACAAGAAAAATGATTAATGAATTGTTGAAAGTGTTCTCCATTATGTTCTAAGCAATATAAAATTTTGTTTTGAAACTTTTCTCTAAAATTTAAGTCTTTACAACAACAAACTGTAGTGCGCTAATTAGAACTTTAAGATTCTCGATATCATCAAAACTACCAATTCAAAAATACAATGTATTATATCGTTGTAAAGGCAATTGAAGGGGCTTTCCGAAAGTGTGCCACACGACTCCCTTCCTGTTTAAGATTTAAGGGGCTAAACCTACCCCACGCGAACTTTCGTTTAAAGTGCCCCCCCCCCCTTAGTAATAAAATTGACGGGTCTCGCGGAATTTTGATATTTTATACTAAAGCAAATATATTGGAGGTGGAAAGTTTTCTAATTGACACTCTGTATAATAAATAAGGAGGAGTGGGTGGGTTCTGTGGATCATAAAATAATAATATATTATATAACTGCCTTCCTGCCTTAGAAAATACATTTTATTGTGGAAATACCCGTTTTGAGACTTTTCGTACCAAAAAGTTAATTTTGGAAAATATTCCTGTCTTTACAACTCAGGTAATGTTTAAAGGTAATTACATGTGTAGAGAATTTGGGGCGAAATCTCCAGATTAACGCATTTGCACTCTGGGTGGTCGATCTTACATAATATCTAACGGAACATCTACATAGGGTGTTTATTTGAAGACCATCTACCTCAAACCTTAACCATCGGCACTTTTACTTAAAAAGTTCTATGGGGTAGAACATTTTTTAATCGTTGGTTATTCCAATTTATTGATTTCAGTTTCTGATCTTTAGTTGTTGAAAATATGAGGTTTTCTAACGACTGCAGTTCGTAAGAAAATAAGTATATAATTCTCAAAATTAATCTCGTGTCATTTACTAGTGGTCGTCAAGTTATGTTTTTAGCACGCGTTAGGAGGTCGTAGACGAGATGCTCTGATGATCCAAGGGAAAAACCTGCATCACGGTCGAGAATAGAACCCAAGTCTTCACGATGTTGCGCCGGATGCTTTAATCACTAAGCTACGCCCTTGCAATTCCCTTGTATTTCACGCGTGTTCATGTTAGTCAGAAGTCACTACAGTACTCTCCTTTTCAGAGACGTCATTTGTCTCGTACCATGAGTGTGTTTTCCGTTCGTACAAGACCAGAACATCCCCATCTAGTAGTTGGATTTAAGAGGGCTGCTGACTCATCACGTCGGGGTTACCATTTTAGATTTTAGCACGTGTTAGGTGGTCGTCGACAATAGACGCGCGAGATGCGAGCCCGGGTCTCTACGGTGATCCACTAAGCACTAAGCTACCTCGGTCTTAGCAATTTCACATGTGCTCACGTTAGACAGACCAAAGTCAATCAATTTTTATTTTGCAGTCGTAGCAAAAATTTTTGTACATACGCCGAACGTAAACAGTTTTGGACTCTAGATGCAAAGATAACTATTACAGCAGTATCTTAAGTTAATGCGTACTTCTCAACGAAAATCAAAAGCAACTCCATTTTGCGAAGACTATGAAGTGGAGTGCTTTAAAAAAAATTTAAAACTTCGTCTTTCGAGTAAGCAACAGGAAGACCTTAGCGAGAAAAACGAGTTCAACTGAAAATATAAATTATCAAATTCTGAAATGCATTAAATAAAATAATTAAGTAGAAATTAGAAAACACGTATTGAGTAAGGTTTTAAACTCAAATTTAGATTAATGCGTTGCAAATTCCGTGCTTAAAAAGTATAATAATTATTATAATCGTATTGTTGCATTTATAATAGTAATCATTATTCTTGAGTCTTGTCAGTATTACAAATTCACAACGCGCTTTTACTATCAAATAATTAGAAATTAAATTAAGTTGATTAATAATTTACATGTTAAGATTTCAAAACGAGCTAAATATATTGCAAATAACACGTCTTTTATACTTTTATATGAATTTTCATTAATATGATAGTAGGTACGTATGTTCTGCATTTTTTCGTGTTTTCATTCACTTGCTCAATTTATAACAAATTTAATTTTTTTATTTATTGCAAAACCATAAGGTGCGCGCAAAGGAATTTATTTGTATAAGTTGCATCTCTTTAAATTTTTCTCGTAAGTTTAAGTATATAATTTACGTGAATAAACAAATTAATAACAGTAATTTTCTAACATAGTTTTCTAGAAAAACGCAAAAAGTTTGTATTTTAGCTGAATTACACGCAAATAAGAATTACTTTGCAAGACAATACAGTCTGTTATGGTTCTTATTATTTTAATTTAATAATTTTTTTAGAAAGTTTTTCTCTCATTTATAATACTTGAGTGCAATATTTGAGACAAATTATCACCACACTTTTTACTTTTAACTTCGTAGGTGGTACTTTTATTAACCATTTCATATCTCTTATTTTATTATAGATAAAACAATTATGAAAACAGAAATTTACAAAAACGTGATTTTATGTGCTATTATAGCCCTATGTATATCGGCAACACCCGATACGACTTTGGGATGTGATGTACGAGGCTATATTGAAAAATTCTTAGCCTACTATAGAATCAAACAAAATTTCAATGTCAAAATATTTTATTACTCAACATATTCTCCTCTTAATTGGATACATTTATTACAGCGAACCTGCAACGTCGCTAGACCTTTCAAAAAATGTTTCTTCTTGCTCTGCTAACCAGACGTCCACAGGTTTAATACCTCCTCGTTGGAAGAAAATTTACGACCTTTTAAACTTTTTTTCAGTTGAGGAAAGATATGATAGTCGGACGGAGCCAAATCTGGAGAATAAGGGGGGTGTTCTAGTAATTCAAACCCTAAATCACGAATTTTTTGCATGGCAAAATGAGATTTGTGTGCAGGGGCGTTGTCCTGCAAGAACAAAACAACTTTGGATAGCTTTCCGCGTCTTTTCTCTTTAATTTTTTCCCGTAGAGTGGTCAGTAATGTCGAATAGTAATCTCCAGTTATTGTTCTACCCTTATCCAAAAAATCAATCATGATTACTCCATGGCAATCCCAAAAAACTGAAGCAAGAACTTTTCGATCGGTCATCATCTTCAATTGAAAATTTACTTCTTTTGAAGCTTGCAGTCCAATTTTTCACGGTCGCATACGAAGGACATTGATTACCAAGGGTATTAACCATATCTTCGTAAATCTGCTTACCTCTTTTAAATACAGGTACTTGATGATGGCTCGATACTCCAATTTTTCGATTTTCACAATTTCGGTGGACATCTTTTTTCTTTTAATTTATTGCTTAACTCTGGTTTACTTTTTTGACGTCAAACTTAACACTGACACTTCTAATAAGTTATTGTTCGTTGCTATGGTAACGCAATATTTTTTTTTGCATGGAACTGGTCTAGGCTAACTAGTTATCAATACATCCTCGTATGTGTGTTCCACTTGGCATATGGAAAGTCATCCTTGCATTTTCCACTTATTTACAAATTTTAGTGAAGGCGAGTCCAATAGAATTTTCTTGGCTTGGCTAGTGTTGTGGAGTTGTTCTATTTTGTCATTATAACTGCTTTGATTGTTTAAACCTATAGTGTACTCGACTAGGAAATTGAATAACGTTTTTAATTTCTAAATGCTGCTAAATAATCGAGTAATACTAATTTGTTTGTCGTTACTTATTAGATAATTGGTTAAAAAAAGTTCCGGACTAATTTTCCAACATGGCATACATATTTCTATAAAAAAATACTTTATATTCTAGAAACACTAGTTCGAGAAAGTATTGTAAATCGTGTTTAGCATTATTTAAATTTGTCATATATATTATATTGTTATGTTATTGTTTAATCGAGTGGCACAAATAATTCGATGTTTATAATAAAGAATCTCCCTTAGTGGAATTTTTTTAACTTTATTTTAGTTATAACTTTGACTGCGTATACCTCCATTAATATACTTAGAACGCATTAATTAATTTATAGTATAATTATTATTAAAATAAAAAGTGTTGCTTTCTTGCGGTGGAACTCACTTGTTTAGTATTTATAAACAAATTAATTTCAAAAGTAAAACTCATTGAAGTGATGAATTAAAATCTAAAATATCTAATAATTATTAAAGTAGGCACAAATAGGCCTACTTTAATTATATTTTTGTATTGTAAAATTGTAAATTAATTGCTGTCTTGAAATTGGTAATCACTGATCGAATTAAAGTCTTTTAGTTTAAGTTTATTAATGTTGTTTATGCGTCTGTTGTCTATTCTTTAGTGTTTAAGAGAGCAATTTGAGAATGACAAAACTTTAATAGCTTTTTGATTTGCCATTAAGAAATTTCTTCTATGATCATTAAGAAAAATGAAGTTTGCTACTACCTACTTACACTTATTACAATTAGACGCTAAATGTTTTTCGAATCAATTTAACAGTTTCTGAGTTTCTTTTTTTCTAAATTTAGACGACGTGTCTTTTTTTGTGGTAGGTAAAGTAAATGTTTCACTTAAATTTAAATTAGTTGTCTCCCTAAATTGATCCACATACCTATGGCGTGTAACGTCCGGCTTTTTTCGTTCTAATTTATTTTTCTTATATTATTGACGTATTTTGCAAGCATTGCTCGTTTTCGCAGAGATGAATTTATGGTTCACAGCTCATCAGGGCAAAACTAAGTTTTGCACTCTGTAAATATTATACATAATCTTTTCATGCGGAGCTTTTCGTAAGGATAAATATGGAACGAGCTTACCAAGATGCTGAAATTTACAGCCAGAATTCATAAACTCATCGAACAATAGGGCTTTTGCTCTTATAATTGTAACAAATGCCAAATTATGAGTTTCGTCCACTTTTAAGTTATCAGATAAATAACTTTAAATTGTTTAGGAAATCTTAAAGAAATCGAGAAATGCCTATCGTCGTAGTAAACAACACGAGCCCAATTTTTAAATTTGAATTAAAGTTATGCAACTGTCGTGCCTATGTGTGTGCTGGGTTGCATAGCAGAGCTTTTGTGTTTTAAGATAAACTAAAGTGGTGGGAGTTGTTACTTGTTAAGAGAGTTATTCAATTTTTGTTACAACTATAACCGTTGAAACGTATTATTTCTAACTGAAATACGTTGTTTTGATACATTTTAATTGTTTTAAAGTTTATAAAGAATACAATTTTAAAGGTTTTATCGTAAACACTTTAGTGGTGCGTTCGAATTTGGTCGTGGTTTCCTCATTGTTTGGCACCTGTTACCCTACCTACCTGCCGTTACACCTGTTTCACATGGTTCTTTAAATTATTTACAAAACCCATCATAATGACGCTAAATTGGAAGAAACATGAGAATGAAAATGGATTTCCCTATTACGTCCAGTAAGTTTCAAATTTTTATTTAGTTTATGTGTAAATTAATCAATTTTTGTACGTTAGGAATTTGAATGGCACGAAACAATGGGACCATCCAAAATATTCTGAAATTCTTCAAAGAATAGACGAATGCAATTATATTAAATATCCGCCACATCGACTTGCATCTAAAATTAGAGTATTACAACAAGCTTTGCATAGTAAGTACTAAGTACCTTTTATCTTTTATAATAAGACGCTTCAACTTTCAACAATGGAAGCATTTATAAATGAAGATAATTAAAAGGTCATTAATTTATCATTTGCGCCGTTTTAATTAAGTTAATGAAGTAATGGGCAACTTCATTGTAAACTGCACAAGATGTAGTTTTTGATTGTAAATAATTTTTACATTTTTTCTATGGGGTCATCAAATTAAGTCTCAGGCGGTTGAATAAACTGCTGATGTTCTATTAGCTCTAACAGACGTGATAGATTGGAATCAGTTTTTTTTAACATTAATTTATGTACCTATTAGTACATACCTACTGTAATTTAGGTGTTAAAGGGTGTCTTGTTTTTTCAGTGGACGAAGTGCTCCTTACAACAATCATAGGAGTTTTTGAACGACATAGATTGGGCGCCACCGAGAGTGCCTTATATCTCGAAAGTTATGATTTAGAAGCCGTCTTGTCAGATATTTATTTTGCATCAAACAAACAAAACTATACCAATATTGACGTCGATTTTGCTACAGAACTGATGATGAACTTTTTATACAGTGTGTTCGATAAGTAAGTTATTGCTTTCTACAAACTGTTCTTTTTGGATAGTTTAATTTTATTTCAGAGACAGGCGTAATAACGTTCAAGTAGCTTCGACGAAATTAGTTTTGGCAATATTAAGTAAATGTGATATATCAGATTTGTACCACTTTATATTTACAATCTCTTCTGACCATAATAGTTGTGTGACTCGCTTAAAATTGCAATCAGTTTTAACAAGAGTTATTCAAATAACCACGTACTTGCACGAAGATGCATGTTTTGGGCAATGTCTCCTTAAAAGCACTATTGAAGATTGCTTCAGTGGTGTAAGTACCTATTTGGCTGTTTTTACAACAAGAGGTAAACGATCATTGATTTTAGTGCTCTGGATTAGTGGGAATAAGTGAAAATGGTTTTAAAACTTGGATCAGAAGTTATCCAACTTTACTAACGTGGATTCCTTCTTTATTTCGAATCAGAGCTGCTGAATCAAGTAATTTTCAAATACCCTAATAGTAGTAGTAAATTAGCGTGTACTATTTATTTTTAGTTGTTCATAATATTAAGTGCTCATCGTGTAAAGCTACAACATTTACTGGTTTGAGGTATCGATGTCTTAAGTGTTCTAATTATAATCAGTGCCAGCATTGCTACTTTGATGGAAAACTGAGCCATTCTCATAAATTTACACACACTATGAAGGAATACTGCACAGAGGTAAAGATTTCAAAGCTAAAATCTTAAGATTCGTTTTATTAATTCCTTTTGTAGGACAATACAAGAAACTTTACTCAATCATTTCTCAAGAAAATTTGTAAAGTGCTGAAACTGTCCATTTCGTCAGCTCAGCCCAGTCTTTCTAATAATATAATGGAAGCAAAAGTTAGAAGGTAATTGTTTCCTATTGGAGTTGTTTAAATATTAATTCGTCTTTTTTCTTCAAGTTTTAATAAATTTTATTTGGTTGGATCAACTAATACAGATAAAGCTGGGAAAATTGAGCCTCTATCAACTCCAGATATTCAATTACAGGTTGTTATTAGGCAACTAGAACTTCAAAATAGGTACTAACAACTTTTCATTATTAGAGGGCTTTTAATCAAAGTTCTAATGGGTTTAGCAGGGCTGGTGATTAATAATAATATGTACATGTACACTATACTGAATTTAAACTTTTTTCAAACTTTTATTTGCAGAGAACTTCAACAAATGGCCCATATTCATAAAAATGATACTCAAATGAAAAAATATTTAGAAGACCATGGCCATCACATAGCAACGCAAATTCAGAAACTCAAAAATTTAAAGGTAGGTAATTGATGCCAAAAGCAAATCGGAACTATTGATTAATGTTAATCATAAAACAGAAGTGCTAATTAAAAATGTTTCTGTTAGGACTATTTGAAAGTATCTCAACCGACTGTTATAACGCAAAAACCAACATTGAAAAGAATGGAATCGACGCCTCTAATATCGACAAATAAAGTTACTAAAAGAGGTATTGGTTTAGATATGCTAAGTCCAATACCCCAAGTAAAAGAAAAAAGTAGTCTAAACGAATATAGCTGCACGAATAAAATGATTAGCGACTCTGCAATAGAAGATACAATTGCAAACAGCAATACGATGCATTCGTATTCTGTAAACGATTTAAGTACGTGGATTGGAGGTATGTTTTTAGATGCTGCTTGATGTTATAAAATGTACCAATCGATTATTTTCAGGTAATCCCACGACATCTAATTCCAACATGTTTGTAGACTGCACAACAAATGTGGAGAATAATCTAGATGCAAAGACGCAAGATACCGAAATTCAAAGCAATCTTGATGAAGTACTAGCCAAATTACAACAAATATTGGCTACTAATTTTATGTTAGATGGTGAGTGGTTTTAACAAGCAGAAAATTTGAAACTAAATGCAAAAGTATTTAAACTTTTTCGTGTATGTTGCCAAGCAAACAAGGTTCAATATTCCCTCCGTCGTTGAAAACACTGTATTTATTTATTTATTTATTTTTCTTTTTTGGGGTTAAAACAGGACAGCGTCCCAAACAAGTCCCACTAATACAATTTTAGAGTAACAATCAAAGTGAATTAATATACAGTTTATAATTAACAAAATGAACCACGTTAAAATACAGATTCCAAAATAAACAAGCGATTGAACTATCAGAAGTAAGCAATTAAAATATCGGAGCGGTTAAGACGACGCCAGTAGTTGATTATGAACAAACGATTTGAAAATATTTAAGTTAAATGCAAATATCTCAATATTCGAAAAGTTCGAATTAAGGTACGCGTTCATCTATCGGCATCGTACGCATCGCACGCATTGGACGCAGCGAAAATAAAAAATCTTTAACGTGTTTTAATGAACCATCGTTCATTATATATCGTACACATCGGATCTCGGTAAATCCGATCGGGTTGCTCAAGAGAGCAACGTTTCCGATGTCATCGACAATCCGAGCAATGAACGATAGTAATCGCATCTGCCCGGCTGCAATGTTTGCAGTTTTTACAGCAATTTCGTTGTCACTCATATTTGGTATGGATCTAGTTACTAGGAAATACTGACAAGCCATTTGGTACGATCTGGATAAGTGAACGAACTCGACGTAAAAAATACGATTCGTCTGATGCGTACGATGCCGATAGATGAACGCGTATCTTTAAACGATACAATGGCTCTGTTGAGAGGTGATTAGTAACCAAGAGACAATTTGGATCAATTCAGACGAAAAGTATGTACAGTCTTGGAGTTAAAAGTAGGAACCAGAAAGGTTATAAGTTGGAGAAGGCCGTTACAATTGTAGTAAGAGTGCACAATTTTTTACAAAAATATGACATCGTGTTTCGTTCTGAGATTTTCGAGCGACAACAAACCGTACTTAGCAGCCGCAGATGAAACTCGGTGACCTGTATCAATGTCTGATTTGTTGATAGAACAACCCACAGATTCGCCGATTGCAGATAGGAGGTCGTGCACATTCTCATTTTGTTTTTCAGGTAGATTTTGGATTTCAATGTTGTTTAATCTAGAGTATTGTTCTGCAACTTCGGTTCGTCTGCAAAGATCACAGATCTCTTGTTTCAGAGTGCGGTTTTCACACTTAAGCTCATCGACCATTTTTAGCTTCTACATTTTTTAGACTTTTTTCAAATTCAGTAACTTTGTTACTACAGAAGGTTACCGATTGGAGAAGTTCATTATGTTTTCTATCTAAATGAGATATGATTTCCAATTTCATATTATTTATTATTTATAAATTTATATACTTCAATATTTGATACATCAACCTGTGATCGCGCTTCGAGGTCGTTGTCGCCTTCAATTATCAGTGGAGTATTCGAGCCATCTATTCTGCAGTTGTGCTCCCGTTGATTGATGATTACTCAATTGATTATGTGACACGCCAGCACATTTCAAGTGGTAAGATCGCTCACATATGTCACCACATTTGACTCCTGGCGACTTTCTGTTTATCTGCAAAGTGCACGAAGTACACGACACCATACTGAACGAAAGTCAAACTCAAATCTCAGGGACAATTTTGAAGACGAAAAGGCTTATTAATAAAACAACCTTGCACTTTATAAATTAACTTGAAGACAAGTATAAAATACTTGTTGCTCTGACTATGTACACACTACGAATTTCTAGAGTAGAAAAGGGTTCGAGTAGGTATATCGAGTACTTGAAAATCAGTAAACTGTATTATGTACTTCCTTTCTTTCATTATAAGTAAACTTTTTTTTGAAAAGTATATTTTGTGTTAAATTTAAAGAGAGGTTGCAATTAAAATCTTAGAAGTTATTCTAAAGTAATGTACATACTACATTAAAAAATTAACTTTAGCGCCTAGTTTCTTGACTTCAATTATTCAAAATGTTTATTGTTTTAGAATCGCTGGGAAGTAATGACAATGGAAATCTTAAGAATGCAGTAAATGAAGTCGAAGGGATGTTAACTTCTCTTATAGATGGTGTCGAAATTAGCCGAACTCCTCAAGAGTCAAGTTTGTTATGAAATGCTTTTTTGATTAAATTTGGACCATACATAAATTTATATTTTGTTAATTATGTATTATTTGTTTGTATACTTTTATAATAAAATTTATATTGTATGAGTATAATAAAACTAATGAAGTAAAAGGATACTGTATTAAGCTAGTCTTTCACTAGGACGGAGCGGATGCGACGAACAGATATAATCATATAATGCAATGCTTATTTTTCTTCAATTCGTTCGTTGCGCCCACTCCGTCCTAGTGAACGCTTAGATATTGCAATATTTGTTCTATTTACGTTATCTTAAAGTAATTTAGTTCAATTTTGCACTGTTGGTGTATTTTATTAGTCTCGTAGAAACTAATAATGCTTACTCGAGAACTTACCTTTGTCTTTTGATAGAAAAATAAGTACACGTACACTTTTGTGCACAGTTGCTACTTTAGGACGGAAGTTTGGGCTACTCTAGGATATTTCAGACGGTCCTTATAAGTTTTATATTTTATTAAATAAGAAAACTATTTCTTTGAAATGTGGAAATTTATTTTAATTTTATGTATTCTAGCAGTACCGATATAGGAAGCAGTACTATCTAAAGTTTCAACCTGGCATCTTAGAAGAACATAAAAAGTACGGTATCAAGAATGGGATGACAAAAAAGTTTTCCTACAAGAAAATAGGATGTTTTAAGGTAGTTGCTCTAATTTCAATATTTTTGTAGCTTTATTATAAGATCTTGGAGTTGTTTATTTAAAATTATAATAGAACTATTTACAACTCTACATTTTCTACATGTTGGATTCTCTCTTAATGATCGAAGTCAGCTTGTTACATGCCAGGACTCAACATAGAAACTTCCAAGCACAAGAGCACTATGGCGAATGCAAAAGGTTAGGAGACGGGGACTAGAAATAGTGCCGATGGGAAGCTGTACTATCCATAGTTTCAACCTGGCATCTTAGAAGAACATAGAAAGTACGGTATCAAAAATGTGATGGCAAAAAAGTCTTCCTACAAGAAAATTAGATGTTTTAAAGCAATTGCTCTCATTTTAATATTTTTGGAGCTTTATTCTGGCTAGTTTAGGATAAGATCTTGTAGTTGTTTATTTGAAACTAGAACTGATCAGCGCTGGAAGTTTAAATGAGCAAAATTAAAATTCGCTGTAGAAAATTCAGGGGCGTTAGGGCTCCAACGCCGAATTACTAATTTAATTAACGTTCTGTTAATTGTTACAGGGAAATATTGAAGAGCAAGAAGAACAAAAACGAGTGATTGGAACAAGATATTCATAGATATAGAAGGAGCTTTTGACAAGGCTACTTATGAAAGCATAAGACATGCTCTCCAAACATATGGGACGCCTCCAACCATTGTCAGGCTCATATGCCGGATACTGAAAGAGCTGTTCAAGTAAATTTTATTTATATATACAGAACTAAAAGAGGCATTGCTACAAAAGGTTGTGTCTAGAGAGGGGTAGTACTCTCCCCATTCCTCTAGAACATATTCGTAGACAATCTTATCAGACGTCTCAACAATCATGGTTTTTATACCATAGACTATGCAGACGACATTACGATTCTGCAGTCAGGCAAATTTGAGAGCACCCTATGCGACAGACTAAGAAAAGCTCTAAAAATAACAGAAAAATGGCGTATCGAACACTCCTTGACGGTAAATCCGAACAAAACAGCTGGTTTTTTTCACCAGAAAAAGGAAACTAAGCAAAATTATCTTGTCTACTTTGAATGGAATTTCTCTAAATCTAGTTAGCGAGGTTAAGTATCTGGGCATTAGCATTACTCTAGCTCTAGACTACAACCTTAATTAGGAAAACTTCATCAAAAACAAATTACACAAAGCAAGTCTGGCTTTCTGGCAGTATCGCATGGCGGTGGGAAAGACATGGGGTTTTTCTACTAAAATCCAACACTTAATTATTAATTTAATTAAAGTGACGTTAATTGTTACAGGAAAATATTCAAAAGCAAGAAGAACGAAAACGAGTGATTGGAACATGATATTTATGCTTTTGTACAGAACACGCCAAAAGCCATTTATGTCTTTTAAAAGTTACTACTTAAAACTGTTTTCTATTTAAATTTAATTAATTTTAGTCGTTAATAATGGTTTTCTTGTTTTACTATAAATCAGAATAGCTCCAGAATTGTTTATACGTTAAAATTTCTAATTATATATTAGTTTAATTATATATACTTGTTTGGAAGGCACTTACAATGCTGTTAGTTATTTCTTCTCTCTTCTATTAGTAAATCTTAAGCCGATTTAAATTGTACTTTAATTATTTATGTAGTATCACATTATTATCTTAATATATTTGTTGTACCTATACAATGTATTTCTATTTAAAGTAGTTTAAAAAATCGTTTATATCTTTTAGAAGCTTAC
This sequence comes from Malthinus flaveolus, assembly GCA_950108345.1. NCBI lineage: Eukaryota > Metazoa > Arthropoda > Insecta > Coleoptera > Cantharidae > Malthinus > Malthinus flaveolus. Next base: position 68,800,354 of record OX467285.1, read on the forward strand.
GTATTGTAGAGTAATTAGTTATAAGTTACTACTTGAGACTGTTTTTTAATTTATTTTTTGTCATTAATAGTTGTTTTTCTGTAAATTAGTATTGTTTGTTTATTAAAGTTTATAATTATAACAATAGTTTGTTAATTAATTAAAACTATTCTGTATTTTTCGTCCAATATTGACCACTTTAAATTTGCAAGTCAAATATTTGTTAAAACTTGCAACTTTGTACGCCTAAGAGTACATAGGCAACACTTTGTACTCTCCACTACATTATAAATTTTGTGTAAACGATAGAAATTTGTAGAGTGGGGGGTCACATGATCACCAAAAGTTAATATAAAGCCGAGTTTCGGCAGTCGCTTAAAAGCTTATCAACGGTCGGGATCTTCCTCCGGGACCAAAATTTAAGCTTACTCGTGTGAAAAATCAACTTCGACTTTTTGAATTTTTTTTTCTTAGAAGTTGTTAGTAGCATTGTTCTGAATATCTCTAGCGACTTTTGAATCATTTGGTCGAATATTAAGTGCAGGAAATCAAATTTTTAAGAAGCAATTATTTATTCGTACCACAACAATATAATCCAGTATTTTCTTTTGGAAGACGTTTATAACGCTGTCGGTTATTTCTTCGCTCCTCTGTTAGTGTAACTTAATTTATTTTAGTTTTATAATTATAATTGTATGTATATTACGTTGAAAAAAATAAACGCTAGAAAATAATTAATTTTTTTATTTAAAATCTGTCCACTGTTCAATGTATTACAAGCAAAGTCCTAATTTTCTGTTCAATTTTACGCCTCTAAATTCTTAGCATAAAATTTGAAGAATTACAACTCTACATAAAAGTTTCAAAGCCGAATATCTTTTAAACTAGAGGACCACAAGTGCCCAAATTCTACAAGAGTATTCGCCGCTAATAGAGCTAAAGAATCGCACCCTTAAAACTGCGAAATTTGAACTTAGAAAACACATTTTTTCAAAAATTACTTTTAAATTTTAAAATTTTCGGACTTGGTAGTAGGAGAGCAGAAGGGCGATAAGGTAATAGAAATAAATTAAAGAGAAATATTTATTCAAAAAGCATCTGACATTGTGTTATGAAACGAGGCGTTATCGCTTATGATAAGCGTGTGAATATAAATTCTGTAATATATAAAATTATTTTTGCCTCAATTTAAAATTTGTTTCCAACACCTTATCGCACTTCTACTCTCCTACTACCTTGCCCAAAAATTGTAAAATTTGAAGAAAATTTTTAAAAACTTAATTTTAAAAAATCTGCCAATCTGCCAATCTGAGGGTGCCAATCTTTAGCCCTACTATCGGGGAATATACTTGTTAAATTTGGGCCCTGCTGGTCCTCTAGTTTAGAAGATATTCGACTTTAAAGTTATTTTGAATGTTTTAATTCTTAGAATTTTATGCTTTATGTCAAATATCTTCTAAACTAGAAGACCAGCAGGGCCCAAATTTAACAATTATATTCCCCAACAGTAGGGCTAAAGATTGGCACCCTCAGATTGGCGTAATTCCGATTTTTTAAAATTAAGTTTTTAAAAATTTCCTTCAAATTTTACAATTTTCGTGCAAGGTAGTAGGAGAGTAGAAGTGCGATAAGGTAATCGAAATAAATTAAAAGAAAATATTTATTTAAAAGCACCTACCATTATGTTATGGAACGAGGCGTTATCGCTTGTATGATAAGCATGAGATTTTAAATTCATTTAATTAAATATTTCTCTTTAATTTATTTCTGACACCTTATTGCACTTCTACTCTCCTACTACCTTGCCCAAAAATTGTAAAATTTGAAGAAAAGTTTTAAAAACTTAATTTTAAAAACTCTGCCAATCTGCCAATCTGAGGGTGCCAATCTTTAGCCCTACTATCGGGGAATATACTTGTTAAATTTAGGCCCTGCTGGTCCTCTAGTTTAAAAGATATTCGACATAAAGCATAAAATTCTAAGAATTAAAACATTCAAAATGACTTTAAAGTCGAATATCTTCTAAACTAGAGGACCAGCAGGGCCCAAATTTAACAAGTATATTCCCCGATAGTAGGGCTAAAGATTGGCACCCTCAGATTGGCGTAATTCCGATTTTTTAAAATTAAGTTTTTAAAAATCACTTTCAAATTTTACGATTTTCGGACTTGGTAGTAGGAGAGCAGAAGGACGATAAGGTCGTCAAAACAAATTTTAAAATCAAAAATATTTACCTCAATAAATAGCATTTTATGTAACGTTATCGCTTAAATATACGAGTTTAAATTTTATTACATATTTTTCTATTATTTTAAATTTCATATTTCGACGATCTTATCGTTCTTCTGCTCTCCTAATGTATCAAATGGTTTGCACACCGCAATTTTTGAACTTTTAGCAGTTTGTTTACGTTTTTTATGGCAGAATTTGATGATTTTAGCATTATACTTTTGAACTAGAGAAGATAAGAAGTTGAAATTTTACATGAGGGTAGTTCAAGGGTTGAGAAATAATACCCGCTTATTAAAATTTCCCAAAACACCCCTAAATAATAAATAAATTTAACTAAGGAATCATATTTAAGGTGTTGCCTTTCAGAAGGTGTAACTCCAATTTAGGGGTGTTTTTAGAAATTTTAATAAGCGGGTATTATTTCTCAACCCTTGAACTACCCTCATGTAAAATTTCAACTTCCTATCTTCTCTGGTTCAAAAGTATAATGCCATAATCATCAAATTTTGCTATAAAAACGTAAACAAACTGCTAAAACTTCAAAAATTGCGATGTGCGAACCATTTCATACATTAGGAGAGCAGAAGGACGATAATATCGTTGAAATAAAATTTAAATCAATAGAAAAATATGTAATAAAATTTAAACTCGTATATTTAAGCAATAAAATTACATAAAATGTCATTTATTGAGGTAAATATTTTTGATATTAAAATTTGTTTCGACGACCTTATCGCCCTTCTGCTCTCCTACTACCAAGTCCGAAAAATGTAAAATTTTAAAGCAATTTTTGAAAAAATGTTTTTTAAAAGTCCAAATTTTGCAATTTTGAGGGTGCGATTCGTTAGCCCTACTAGCGGCAAATATTCTTGTACAATTTTGACGTTATTGGTCGTCTAGTTTAAAAGATATTTGACTTTTAAAATTGTGGGTCCTGTTATAAATCTTCAAGTTTTATGCTTAAGGCTTTCCTATTGTTTTCTTGCTTAATTAATTTCTCATTTTTCTCATGCTTTGTTCATTTTACGTCTTGTAATTTTTAAGCATAAAATTTGAAGAATTATAGCAGTACACATTAAACAGAATATGAAGACTTTGGCTGTAAACATTGAGAAGTTTTTAAATAAAAGAAATTATTGTTTTCTAACGTTTATTTTTTTCTACGTATTGAAAGACATAGATGCCTAAGCAAATTAAAAAATCATTTTTTATTCTGTACATATAAAATAGAAGTAAATACAAAAAGTCTAGCAAAATATTGTAAACTTAAACTAGGTACCTAATATAAAAACACTTTGTATACACGTAGGTAGGTATAATAAGAAATAATATAATAGAGTACCTAATTGATAATAAATTAATAATTAAAGTACAATTAAACTGGCATAAGATTATGAAGAGAGAAGAAATAACTAAAAACAGCGTTGTAAGCGTCTTCCAAACAAAAATACTGCATTATACTGTCGTGGTACAAACTAAGAGTAAATAGTGTTGCCTATATATTAGGCGTACAAAATTGCGTTTTAAGGTTTTAACTAATTTTTGACTTTCACATAACTAGAAAGAGATCAATATTGCACGAAAACAGCGCAATAGTTTTAACTAATTAATAAACTAATGTTATAATTATAAATTTTAATGCATAAACAATACTGATTTATAGTAAAACATTAAAACCACAAAACGACAAAAACTAATTAAATTTAAACAGAGAACAGTCTAAAGTAATAATTAATAATTGATTACTCTACAATGTGTAAACATCTAGAAGAAATAAATGGTTTTCAGCCTGTTCTGTATCGAAGCATTTCATGTTCCAGTCTCCCATTTTTCTTCGTCTTGCTATTGAGTAATTTCCTGCAACAATAATTAAAAAATCCGTTAATTAAGTTAGTAATTAAGTGTAGGGCTTGAATGACCCTGCATTCTCTACAGCCAATTTTGATTATTTAAACTTCTGTAATTTACTTATAGGCCCTGCCCCCACCCTGTTAGGGGGATTAACTTAGAAACAGTCTCCATTCTTTAGAGACGATCTCCACTATTCAAAAATCTTGAAGTGAAAAGAATCACACCTGCTCAAGAACGCTTTTGCCGGTAGATCTGTCAAGTCAAGTTTCCCACTTGTGAAAATTATAATACGTACATATTTCATATTTCTACTAAGTAATTAAATTTTTAACAACATATATGAAGGCGACTACTATGCTAAAAATGTACTTTAAATTCAAATAGGGAGGTTTAGATCTACCGCTTATTACAACTTGTTAAAAAATGATTACATTTGAACGTTTTTGTCTTATTTATTGAAATAATATAACATTAATACCATATTTTTAAATACATTATTATTATTGCACTTTTTAAAAAATATCAATATATAAATTCAGTAATAAAATCTCTAATTATTATGACATTAAAAACAATTAACTTTAATGTATTTGAATAAGCAATATTTTGCACAATAAAAAAATATTTAGTTCTTTTAATTATTAATACTACGTATTTTTATATTATTAAAAATAAGTTATAAAATAGATTTTTGCTATTTGTTTTGTAAAGCACCTCTATAACAAAAATAAATAATATTTTATATTTCGTGGTAAAAATCAACAAGAGTTACTTTCAACAGTTAATAGTTCAATTTAGTTTCTTTTAGATGAATTAATTAAATATTTGCAGCAATGTGTTAACAAGTGTTTTTCTCCAGTTGTATCGATAACAGCTGCCATTTCTCTCGTATAAATGTCCAAACCGTACTGCCCTTCTTCGGGAAAACTTATGTTAAACGTTATAATATCTTCAGTGAGTACATGTGACACATATTTTGAAAGTCGTTTTTCTTCTATTCCATTTTTATGCAAAGTTGCCATGAAATCCGTCAGTTGGCGAGACATTTTGAACTGAATTTCTAGTTCTCTTCCAGCAAATATTAAAGCATCCTGCAAGAATTTGAGTTTTTAAATCTTTTAATGAGATAAGAACAAACATACTTGATGGGTGATCGGTACTAAGCCGAATAATCTCGTGGCTTTAGTAGGACCCCACTCGCCGCTGGCACAATCTGGTAAAGGCACCATAACTGTTTGTAATTCTTCGCAACAAATTTTGAATTTACAAACACTTTTAAATTTCATAGGTTCGCCGGTGAGATATTCTTTAGGTGTAACTGCGTTTGCAAAAATGTCGAGTAGAAAAGCGCCACTGCAAGGTGCATGTACACGAAACGCCACCATATTTCCAGCAACCGACTACAATTCTGAATGATTAAAAAAGTCATTGAAAGATTTAAATAGATCTTACCTGCATAACAAATCTCTTCAACGAAATTCCGTCAAAACTATCTCCATCACTATCGTAAAACTTGAGATTGTAGTGGAATATTAAGCTTCCTTGCATATGGGCTGGCATTGCAATTCTAACAGTTGCCGCTCCTAAATAGACAAGTGATGATTTAAAAACTTGACAGACTTACGCAAGCAGTTAGTTTACCTGTCGAGTCCGTAAACATGACAGCTTTAGTATTAGGATCGGAAAAGTACAGTCCATATCTGAAGAACAGCGATCTAACAAACGGCAACTCTTCGAACTCTTGTAATGTAATTGGATGTTTCAATAACTGCCAATCAGATTGAAGAGGATAGAATTCGTATATAAATTCTTTGGGATCGGTTAAAAAGTAGTGATCATCATACTCGTATCTATTAATTAAACGCTTAAATTGTGAACGTATTATCATTTCATTTTCTTACCGCAAGCTATCAGATTTGGCTTTATTTCCTGCCTTTGGAACTTCTTTAGCATTCACTAAATGTCTAGCACCCCAGTTACACTGTACAAACCTCCAAGCACCAGCAACGTAAACGGCGTTCCACGAATTTCTAAACCTATTGTCTTCGAATTTAACACCAGGTTGATATCCGGCAGATTTAGAATAACCTTTTATGACTACGCAGTGCAAACCCGCGTAGCTTTAATAAAGAAGGATTAGAACATTCTAAAAAGTTGGCTGTTTTCGACTTACCTGCACAATCTTTTAAATAAAACGTGGTAACTTTCAGTACCGTGTTTGATTCCTCGTAACAAGCCCATCGGAGTGTCGCCTCTCAAGTTTTCGTCAAAAATCATAGTATTTAAGTTTTTCACTGTTATCCATCTGAATATGGTTCTGTAACAATTAATATTATGTTGTAAAATTATAATTTCTTGCTGGTGTTTCAAATCCAGGTATTGTAGGGAACAAATTGCAAGAAACGAATTTTCACGGTAACAAGTTCAGAATTTTATACTGATTACCACTATTATTATACTGAAAAGTCTACTCCAAAAAATACAAAATACCAAACTTAATTTTATTGACGAAAGGATTTGCTTTTAGTAAGTTTCATCTTTTGTGAGAATGGAAAGATCTTGGTCGGCGAGTTCTATTTCTGAAACTTTTTGTTGGATATTATAGAATGACAATTAGCCTTTCCACATCTTTGCAAAATTTTCTTATTGTTTTGAGTGGAGTTTGAAACTTTATTATTTCTTCGTAAAAGGTTTCGAATTTTTGGGAAATAAAATCGAAGGCATTCTGGTTGTCAGCAATGGTCTTACTAATAGGTGAGAGCATTTCTTCCAGAGAGGTAGTTTCAGGATCAATTTTTGTTGTTTCTTTGTTTTTTGACCGTGTTGCTATTTTCCTTTGTGGAATGTTGGTAAGATAAGGGCATTATTAGATTTAGTGGAGAAGGTTCGACAAAAAATTGTGAATTGAGACATTCTGAATGTCTGGTGAATTTTCGAAAGAGCTTGAAGGAAGTGAACGATTTTTCTTGATAAAGATTAATTTTATAGCTATTTAAAAACACATGAAATGAGAGCCAAAAGACCACTATTCCTTCTCCAAAAATTTGGTTAATTTTGGGAACTGCAGTACAAAGTTACGCGCCGTCAAACATGACGTTCGTTTTACTAGTAAAATGCGAATATCTACGGCTCCAAAAACAACGAAATGAAAGCCAAAAGACCACTACTCCTTCTCCCTAAATTTGATTAACTTTTTATATGTCAACGCTTATCGCTAATAATGTTTTCTTTAACTTTTATAATAATATTCATTAACCTACGATCCATAATAGGAGGCGAGTTATTTGCAAGAAATAGAAAAGGTCGATTTTGAACAGCTCCCTCTCCCCGCTCTTGCCTCCCACCCTCCGGGACTATTAGTATGTTGTACTGCGGGTCTAATAAACACATACACCAATTTTTAAAACTCTTGGATGTTTTCCTCTCAAATGCTATCTATTTATCTAATTTGATTGGATTATTATTGTCAAAAATCGATATTTAGACCTTTGTCTTTGAATAAAATTTTAAGCACAAGTCGGATCGATGGAGACTTTTGACATTGGATTTGTAATAGTGTATTTAAGATCTACACCAACTTTCAGCTCTATGCGAATTTTTCCAAACTTTCCACGATTTATTGTCTAATTTGACTGGACTGTTATTAACCCGCCAAATAATACTTAATTCTACTATAAATTCCAGTTTGTTGAAAGTAGGTACTGTATAACATATTCAGTTGGTGTCACTCTTCAGAAAATTTGATGCACTCGGCCATCTAAACTGTGGTCCACTGTTAACTGTTATGACTATGGTCACATAACAATGGTTCTTCCTTTATTATTAGATAACTGTGAGACCTTTCTGGCCTCCAGTTGTTGCAAATTTAGTCTACTTTTAGAAAGCATAAACCGGTATTTGCCGAAAAATTAGTCCTTAGGGTCAAAATTGACAAAAACTGAAAAAAGTCAGAAAATTTACCAGTCTCTTGGATTTTTGACCAAGATCCGGAGGTCTGCCGAGGTCGAAAATTTAGATTCATCATCAGGCCTCCGTCATAGACCATAGAAAAAAATTATAACTACACCCTATTTGATGCAAGATGGGATGTTGAAAATTATTGGACTAATATTAAACATGATTAGGTACATTCATGATTTTCACGGAAGACAGTAGTGTGAACGTTGGGTACGAATTAGTTCCTAAGTTCAGTACTATATTTATGATGATGAAATAATAATTTATGTAATCGGAACAATAATAATTGTAACAATAATTAAGTTAAAACACTTTACCTTGCTTTCTCAATGTCAGACCCACATCGTCCCACAAGTTGTCTAACTAAATCCGTGAAACTTTTTTGGTCTTCTTGGGCAACCTGCAAATTGTAAACTTTACTAAAGAAGAACAGAATTTCACATATATTATTTACAGCTTAGACCTCGAGTGAAAGCTGAGTTGTTTTGGAAAATAAAATGATAAGAGTTCATGTAATCACCTACTACATGTAAGTAGTTTAAAATTTTCAAAAGGTCAAAGTAATGTGAATTGGACACTTTAATTAAATTCGAGCTAAGAAAACTTACGGAAATAGCTATTTGATCGACATGACTAAAATCAGTAGGATCGCTGTAAATTTGAAATTTGCTAAGAGCAGGCGGTGCAGGTACTGGCGCGTGGCTAGGATAAGGTGGTAATTCTTCTACATAACCACCATCTTCTTCGCCTTCTACGTATAAAGATTCTGCCATCATATATTCGCTTCTTTTTTCATTAATTAGTTCTAGCATTTCGTGACTCTGTTTTTCGACCAAAGCTGCGGTCGCCGCTCTGAGAATAAAAATGTTTAATTTAGTAAATAATTAAAAACTGGTATATAACACCCACTCTTCAATTATACAATGTGTGAAGTCTTTGGAAATAACCCTATTCATTGCGATTGTCATTTATTACAAAATACGTACTGCACCAGCACCACAGGTTTAATCTATAAACAGTTACCATAGAAATTCTTTTGAAAGTTTACTATAATACGTTATTAATAACTGTAATTTTCTTTAAATTTAATCAATAATGGTGTAAATGTAGTAGTACGTTATACTACAATAAAAGATTTTGTTAAAAACAAATAAAACAGTAGCAAACTATTATTATCAGATCAGACATTAGTGCTTCCCCGACATCAATGTCAGCTGTGAAAGAAACTCCGTCTTAGTAGAAATTAATTTTTCTTAAATCTTGGGTATACTTTAGGTAGACTGTCAGAATGCGGTCAGATCGAAACTTAAATAATTCAAATTAGACTGTAAGTGCTATAAAACTCTAGGAAGTCTTGCAGAAAGTGCTTGCAATACTGTAACTGTGCATTGGAAATAACTTTCTAGAGTTTTCTCGCACTTACTCGCACTAATAAACGCTGCGAACTTCAGCTGCTTTCAATTCACATCAGCATTGCAAGCGACTTTTGCAAAACTTCTTAGAATTTTCGCGCACTTACAGTGCAGTATACCTTTTTTTAAGTTTCTATCTGACAGTCTGCCTAACTTCGCCGAATTCGGCACAGCTGATGAGCAGACTGTCAGATAGAAACTTGAAAAACATAGCACTTGACTGTAAGTGCGATAAAACTCTAGGAAGTTTTGCAGAAACGCTTGCAATACTGTAAATGTGCATTGGAAGCAACTTCGTAGAGTTTTCTTGTACTTACAGTCAAGTTTCACTTTGCCGAATTCGGCAGTTCGCCGCGTCGCCGCGGGCAGCGACTTTCTAGTGTTTTCAGTTACTCCAGTATACGTTTTTTAAAGTTTTTATCTGACAGTCTGCCTAACTTCGCTGAACTCGGCACAGCTGATGAGCAGACAGTCAGATAGAAACTTGAAAAACATAACACTTGACTGTAAGTACTAGAAACCTTCAGAAAGTCGCTTTAAATACACATTTACACTATTCCAAGCGACTTCTGCAGGACCTCCTAGAGTTTTCTCGCACTTACAGTTTAGTTTTACATTATTTAAGTTTCTATCTGACAGTCTACCCAGCTGCTTCGCGGACAATTCTAACAACCCACAGCTTTAGTCACAACATTTCTTTTTTCGAAAGTCTTAACACAATGAGAAAGTTTAACCGACTTCATCTGTCGGTAAGAAAACCACTTAACGGTTTGGTTATTAGGTTTATTACCACACAGTTTAGTAGCAAAATGCGGAAAATTAAATTAAACGTATGATTTACCTTTCGTGTTCCAACATCTTCTTAGATATAGTCTCTTTTTTCTTGTCTCTTCTAATAGTCATATTCTTTTCTAAATCATCACGTTCCTGCTGGTGTCTTATTGTCAAAACGTTTTGTTCGTCTCTTTTTCTTTTAAGTTGAAGTTCTCGTTCAAATCTGTTCGTCAGTCTTTCTAATTCTTTTTCCCATTCGTCCTAAAAAAAAGTTCAAAAAATGCGTTAGACCTTTTAATAAATATATTATTGTTGTATTCGTTTTAATCAATTTTAATAATAGAGTCGAGGAGAAGTAATAAATATTCATAGCGTGACTTAAGCAAATGGTCTTATTAGATTAAAGGTACTGTTAACGTTCTCACTATTACGAAAAGAACGATCGTGATGATTCCCTTTCCTATTCATCGTTTAAATCTTCTTCAAATAGTAAATCAGGAACTACCTTAATAGTCCTAGTATTAATCTACAGTAGCTGTTGATTTTAAGTGGAGAACCATTTATATTCATTATACTATTAGGTATAGGAATTTCTAATAGCTCATCATTTGACTCGGTGAATTTCCAGATTTTACGGCGATAAGAATTTTCTATTGAGGCTAAATGTAATTTACAAGGTAAATTGAATATAATAATTTGTCTATGTAATTACTAAATTTGTGGTTTCATTTACTCTACTCATTTTGTTACTCCTCTGGCTGATGACGCTCAAAAAGGCAAAAATGACCGTCATATAAATGCTACTGTTTAGGTGAATCAGTCATTTTTTCAAGCTATTAAAATTCGTATATTAGTAGCAAACTTAAATTTCTAATCAAGAAACATGGAAAAACACTCGTCAAAACGAAAAATCGCAAAGAGACTTTTAATTCAGTTTTTTGTAGATCAACGTGCTACTGCCCGTATCCGCGAATTTCGAAACACCCTGTACTATATAATCGTTTTACTCTTTTGAAAGACGCAAATATATTATGTATGTATGTTGTAAATGTATGTGTAATTCTTTAGAGTTGCGTTGTTTTGAGATATGGAACTTAAGTTCAATTTTTGTATGAGGTGTCCTGCGTATTAAGGCTTTTCACCAGTCGCCTGCATCACATTACAAAATACTAGATAGCAGTCATTAATGTTAATACCAGGATAAATGTGCCGGTATAATGATTTCAAACCCTCTTATTTCGGTAGGAATAATTTGCTTGTGCAGTTTTGAGAACACTATTTGCCGACTATTCCACTATTATTAGTCGCGTTCAAACGTTTCCCAAGTTGCATACATTCCTCGCTCTGAACGCAATGAGAAAATCCCGCCTTACAGCCGTGGTGCAGGAAATATGGATTGTTCAACACGTCCATTTCTTCGGGGCCACCTTGGCACCGAAGAGGTTTGGCTCTGAAGTCGCTGGCTCTTTAAAGACACTGAGAATATTACTTTAGACGATTATTCTCAAAAAACATGCATCAAAGTATCAACAGACTAAGCAATATAAAGCACTAGGCGATGAAGTAACAAAAAAAGTCCTAACAGTGCTAAAAGTTTTAAAATAGGAATGCACCAGGATCCCAGGATCCCGACAAAAAATGAACTAGAATTCGAAGAACTACATAATATTATACAGGATGTAGTTTTAAACTTTCGTCTGAACGAACAGAAAAAATTCCCTTTAGAAAAACTTTTCGGTTTTTGAATATCTTTCCAATTAACGATTTTAGAGCCAAAAATTAAAAACGCCAATTTTGTTATTTTCCGCCATATTTCGGAAACGTTACAAAGGGGGTAAATTTATGTTTTTTTATTTTACTTAGGCATAGCTCAATGATAATTTTTGTCCGTTTAACCAAGCCTCTATCTCTTATGATAAGCGAGATCCCTGAACACGTTTAAAAATGCATCCAGTTTACAGTATGTTCACGGAAAGGTTTACGAAGAGGAAAACAATTCTTATTTCCGGTTTCTCAAAAAAATACACTCTTTATAAAAACTCTTGCTGGTTCTCAAACGCCCGGAACACATATTAGTTTTCAAATTTCTTTTACAGAAACTGAAATATTAACAATTTTGTACTTGATTTGTATTTAATTGAAAAATTTTAACATTTTATATTTTTTATTCATTTCTTACAGGAAATGCAGAAATTTTTTAAATCAAACAATTACTGAAACACAAACTAGTTAATATTTCATTTTTTCTAAAAGATGAATAGGAAATAATATGTGGCACGAAAATTTTAAGGCAAATAAGTTTTCAAAAAGAGTGGATTTTTTGGAGAAATCAAAAATTTAAATTTTTTGTCCCTCTTTGTAGCCGCAGCCGTGGACGTAGTACTGTAGACTCGGAACTCGGGGAAATTCAAAGAAGCATCTTTTAGAGAATTTGCATAAAGTCGTAATTTTGCGTTACTAACAGCTTTTCTGAATGACATTTTGACGTGTTAAGAGTAAAAAATCTTTACCTAAGAAACACAATAGTTTTTGGTTAACTGTCATTGCCAACTTTTGAAAAGTTTTTGACTTTTTGACTCCAGTACGGTTCCATAGCAAACTTTTTCTAAGGACCGAAAACATAATACGAGTTTCTACCGCCTCCCTTGTTGGGTGATTTGGACCCAAGGTAGTGGAACCAATAAATTCTTTTAAATGTTTCGAGGCAAATTTAAATACATTTATGAGCTAATAAATTTAATTCGTAGGTTTGTGTGTAGGAACTTAAAAACGGTACTGTGGTCTAATAATGAGAGTGTGCAAGTTCTACTCCAAAAATTATTTGATGGACTATAACCAAGGCCATTCAAGCAAAAATATTCTTAAATAATTGAATATAATAAGCATCGTAACAACAATTAAATCTTATAATTAAATGAGCTTAACGAAAATATCCACCTACTTATTAAGTGACATCACGAATAATTATAGATATTTTTAAATTTTAAATACAAATAAATAATTAATTGAAGAAAGATTAAAAGAATATACATTACCCTAAATTCGTCTTTTATTCGTTTTTCTTCTTCTTCTCTTTGTTTGGCGAATTTTCTATATAAGTCGTCTTCTTCTTTTCGATGTTTCATTTCTAATCGTTTCTGCTCGTCTCGGTCCTGTGAAAAAGATAAAAAAATTTAATGTTCCGTTTTTAATAATAAATTATCCTAAGCAAAATTCCAGCAAAGCAAGTTCTCAAATACTTTAAATTTTACAGTTGGTGTTTTTTGTATAAAAACCATATGATTAATTATTTAAAATTAAAATAAATATTAAAAAAATTAATAAAATTGACCTAATTTTGTTCTGATTCTGTTACTCCAACTGTTAACTTTCTTTACATTTTACATTGATATGTGTCGATCAGGTAATATATCTTTAGGCACACGAAAGAGAAATTTTTCGAAGTAATCCTTTTCGAGTAAATTTAACTTTTTTATGAAATACGGCGAGTGACTTGAGTATACTATGTGGGTTTCAAAAAGTTTCAGCCTAAATAAAAAATCAATGACTATTTTAGAACTAATATAGTAATATCTGACTTTCTCAGTAATAAGTAAATGACGTATCGATACAACTCGATTTTATATGCAAAGTTGTAGGTCGTATTTTTGAAATCACTCACCCACACATTGTTTCGCGACAAGAATTTTTAGTTTATATGGCGCTAAATATGTCAGTATTCATTATATTTATGAAATGAACATATACAGGGTGTCCGTTTAGTGCGACAACGTTTTATAAATTATTAATGGGGTGTAAAAATGGTATGTTACAAAAACAATTAACTTTATGCATGCGGTGTTTGAATGGTAGTGAAAAGTACCACATCAAAGTCGGTTAGAAAATGATTTCGGTTTTCAATTCGAAAAGCTTGAACCTTTTTCAAATAATGATTCCTTACATTCTGGGATACCAAAATCCGCTGGTCGTCAAAATGTCGTCCCCATAACAAACTTTACCTTTTTTCGGGTTTTGTCAATTTTGACTCAGAAAGACAAATTTTTCGACAAAGACAGTTTCACACTTTTTAAAAGATGGCTAATTTATCTACAATTTGAGACTAGAATAGTCTCTGTAGACCTAATGGTGCCCGAGATACAAGTGTACAAAGTTTGAAAATCCGGAGGTCCGCGCAGAGAACAAAAACTTGGATTTATTATTAGGTCTTCATCATAATATAGTACAACATTCCAAAAAATCGTAACGCAAAGTAAATAACTCGCTCTTTGCCAAAAATCCAAAACTAAGTCGTGTATTAGAGTGAGTGGCTTCTGGGCTAATGGGTCGTGGTTGAGAGGTTTCTGACGTTTCGTTTGCTGCTGTGGCAAACATATTCAGAGGTGTTTTGTCCTGTGTGGTTAAGGTCGAAGTGACCAAAGGTTCGGGACGAGATGTTTGCCACATCAGCCACCGAACCGTCAGGAATCTCTCAAAGAACCTCTCGACCACGGCCCATTAGCCCTGAAACAACTTACACTCTTTAACAAGTAAATCGTATATATTTTTGCAAACTTTTGTACACTTGTATCTCGGACACCATTAAGCCTACAAAGACCATAGTGGTTTCAAATTGTAGAAAATATAGTCTACTACTATTAAAAAGTATAAAACTGTCTTTGTCGAAAAATAAGTCCTTCTGGTACAAAACTGACAAAAACTGAAAACAGGTAAAGAATTTTGCAGTTTCTTGGATTTTTGAGCCACCCCGTACAGGACGAAGTATCTAGCAGGCTTTGTAACTGGGCTATGAATCGCCAACCAAGGGAGCAAATCTGTTTCTTGCAGTATTGAACAATAATTTTGTGGATTTTGCCAATAAACGATTGATGTTATTGTATAATAGTGGCCAGACATTTCTTACACAGCCTTTAATGCCTGTCAACTTTCAACTACCGTGCATGTACTAATATTATAAGTGTGAGCAAGTGTTAATCTTAATGAGCTTTTAACATGTGCTAGCTATAGTTATATTAAAATACAATCAAGGTCATTTTTTCTGCAAGGAAAGCTCGACTCTTCACCCAAGCTCAGTTTTCATTTAACTAAAGAATTAAAAAATCACTTCCGCAAGGTAACACAAGTTTTATGAAGACCGTGTACGACAAAATAATTCTAAGTCATGACTTCGTTCCTAGACAGCGAGCCTCTCTGATTGTTGTGTGTTAAATTGAGACAGACAGGAGAAGTAAAGTCGAAGACTGAAAGGAAAACCGTTGAAGGAATACGAGTTTGAAGATACAATGTATAACAAATTAATAATCTTTAATATTCATTTTATAAATTATAGCACTTAGGCATAATTTTTATGTAATTAAAAAAACAAAACAACAGTTACTAAAATGTAATTAAAGTACAAAATATATGTGTAATATGGTTGGACGACTGCCGTGAAATTATATGTTGCGGAAAGACGGAAGTGAATTATCAAATCTATTGTACTTATTTTTACTGTATGATGAGAATTGCTTACAAATACAATACATTTTAACTTTAAATAAAGTTGGTAAATTTGTTTTTCAATTAATATATAAATAATGCAATAGACTGAATTCGATGTTGATGAAAGTTCAGAATTATCTTAAATTAGCTTCGCTTAAATCTCGGTAAGATTAAGGTTGTCTGTGGTAAGATCAACACCACAGCTTCACTTATAAGTTACAAGTCACAGTTTAGAGTAGAGCAAACTCTGAAAGGAGTCATTTTAGCGAGTTTCAAGTCTTAAGGTTCTTTCTAGTTCAGCAAAAATTTGGAAATTTTGCAGCAAATTACACAATATAACATACAGCAAGTATAAACAAAACCATGGTATAACCAATGGTTATTAGAGGTTCAAGTTCAGTAACTTTTCAAACATTTTCTCGTCAATAAAATCAATGGCAAGTTAGTCCAGTCGACGAAAACCAAAATTGGACTTCCTCTTCAAAAAAATCTAATAGTCTTGAAACTTCTCATACTTATTTGTGAGTGAGTGGGTAACTAGTGATTTGATCGATATCCTAAAAGTCATGATGAATCAGAGGTAAGCTTTAGCTACAGTGGCCGAAGACACAACATATCACTAGTTTCGGTTATTCGTTAATATCTCGAAAACTATGGCTTGGAACTGAAATATGACTATACATAAAATTATAACTGACAAAATTTGCTACAAAATTGAATATATGCATGTTTTTGTATTCCTAAATTTTACCGAGTTATAGACCGTTAAAAATTACTTTTTTCAAAATCACGTTAGCACTTTCTCGCTTAATTGCGAAGTTACGAGGGTTGCAATTATGGATATTACAACTTCACGCGTAATAACAGCTTCACCAATGACCTTGAAAATGGTCTCATAACTTAGTGCTAATTTAGTGCCATTTACTACCCCAAAAATAAAATTTAGTGCTCTCTTACTTTCGAAGTTATAAGAGCTCCAAGTGTGGATATTACTTCACGCGTTATATGACCTTGAAATGGTCTCACAAATGGTGTTTCAACTTGACGGGCCTAATCATTTATAAGTTTACGTTAACTAAATTTAGTTATCCTTCTACCTTGCAAAGCAATGGAAAATTGGAAGCAGCAACTTCCTCTAACGAGTCCAAGAAGTCTTAAAGCGTTAGTTCCCTAAACATGCTCTTAGGCATTAGGCCTTATTCTCACCAGTCTTATTTAGATTCTAAAGTTAAACATTTAATTCAAAAACGGCACTTTCAATGTAAAATTACGAAGAGTTTTGTAAAATAAGTAATGTCTTGTAAAAAGAAGATCGCAAAAATGTGATCGTTAGAAAGCCCTTTCTTTATTAGCGGACCTGATGTGAGGGGCGAGGAGATTCTTCTAAAAGAAAGTCACTATGAAACAAAAATTTCTTAATAATCATATAGTATTTATAATTTATTGTTCTGGTTGTTATTATTTTATAGAGACAATTACTCATAGGTTCTAAAAATGGAAGTTTTACATTCCACATTAACAAAATTATATAATCGTCATAGAAATTTAAAAAATTAAAATATAATACATTCCACGATTTCCAATTATGGTGCTCAATTAGCAATAAAAAGTTCCGATTTCTATATTGAGAACTCCATATGAGCAATATATTTAATAATCAATTATAAAAATTGTTTATAAGAAAGTGAAAATATCTAATTTATTTCGAAATGTGCGCCGTTTAATTTTAATTTTTAAATTATCGATTATCGCTTTGAGAAGAGTTCGTAGTTCGTAATTAGAAATTACCAATTTACTCGATTTGATGTTTAAAGTGCAAAAATTTAAAATTTTTAAATACTTACTAAGTAACAGTCGAGTGGTTTTTCTCGTGGCCTACTATAAGCTTTTTGTAATTCCGTTTGTTTAAGAGCATGGGCAATGTGAAGAGCACTAGCGTCGAATCGTCCATATTGGTAGCCTGGCGAATCTGTGTGATTATTTTGAGGATAAGAATTTGGACTGTAGGTGTGTTTCTGTCGATCTCCGTATGTTGGTGATGCTGCATGCTGCGTGTTTCCGTTCACATGAGTTCTGACACTTATAACTGCAAAAATATATTTAAGTAATTAGCCATCATTTTTGGATCTAGAACTTGGAGACTTAATAAAAGCCATTGTTAAACTATTAAAGAAAGAAGAAACAAGATTTAAGGTAGTTTTTAAAACGGGGAAAAAACCTGATTCTTGAATATTTCCTAAGCGTTTTTCAATGTCTCTCTAATATAAGCTTGAAGTTTAAATTTGTTTGAACACTCTCAGGGTTACTGTGTTAGTCTGATGTCCTCATTGTCTCACAAAATGTTACAAAAACTTAACTACTGTTCCGTGGAAGAAAAACTAGAAATTGTCGCTGAAAGTAATAGAGAGAACCCGGGAACGATAATGAAGAAAAGATTCTGATGAATCTCACTTATGTTACTTCTATAAGTACAGCAATACTTGAACGAACAACTGTTTTTTATTATTATCGTACTCCGGTACTCCCCACCGTACTGAAGAAAATTAAGGATAATATTAATATTAATGAATAGTTTAAAAAATAAAAATTATAATTTACTTGATATTATAAATTAAGGATTTCGAAGCAGCTAATTCACAACTGCTCAGTGGCACAACTAAAAGATAAAGACAGAGATACATGTGTCTCTGTACAGTCCAGCTCCAAAAGTATAAGTCCTACCGAATTGAGATTCGATCTCAAGAAAACTAAAAAATTTTGATTTTTTCGCCAACTTTTCAAACGTTTGATATTTTGGTGCCCGTTATTCCGATCTGAAATTAAAACTTAAATCTCTATCCCTTCCGACAATTTTGAAAAAAAAATTACTAAATTAACAAGAATCTCTCGGGGCATTTCTATAAATATTTGCCTAATAACGAACGATGTTACAGCTTTCAGAATTTCGAAGGTTTGAAGACGAATTAATCGATTCGAGTCGCACCTGCATTGAAATTTTCAAATTTGGTCAACAACTAAAACAATTTGAATGGGACCCTACCTTGATATTTGTCATAATATTTTGTTCAATTTTTTATACTACAATTCGATATTTTAAATTCACTTTCGCTTCATGGAAATTTTGTTCACGGGCGTCGAGAAATCTAGTTTCCCAAAATAGTAAAAAAACTCTTAGAAAAAGTCTGTCTGTGTGGATGTGTGTATGTATCACCGTAAAACACAAACTACTAAAACAATTGTTGAGATTTGGTTTCAGCCACTTTAACACAATTTTGTCGCCAAAATAAGATTTTATACGATATCGATACAAGGTGCAGGGTCAGGTAATAGGAGTTTTTGAAAACATTCCGTATATTTTATGGTTTTTAAAATACCGTACGATTAGCTACGAAAGAGGCCAAACATGTTAAATTTTAACTCCCTGTTTAACCGGAAATGGGGTTAGCTATTCTATTTTAAATACAACGCCCTGTATGTGTTAAGTTATTAGAATAATTAGCTATCTATAGTCCATTCAAATTCAAGGTGTAGTAAATGTCAACAGTGATCATCGCGTAACGACTGCAATTGACTTCAGATATTATTCCAATTCCTTATGTCTAGGCACCGCCGAGCCCCTACTCAAAATCTGCATTCCGAATTTACCAAGATATTTGCATTTATGTGTTGACGTTTACTGCACCTTGAATTTGAATAGAGTATAGTGATGATTATATCATAGTCCAGTCAAATAAGGTTTTTGGGTAGGAAAAATTCCTACAAAGCTGGATTTTTGCATACAAGTACTTTTCGATGTTACAAATAAGGATTTGGCAAAATCCTAAAAATATCGGTGGAGCATCTTCAGATATTCAAGGTCAAAGGTCACAAAACTGTTGTTTTTGCGAATAACTCGCTTCCTGTATATCGTACGATGATAAAGGTTATTATGAAAGTTATAGAAAACATTATTAGCTACAAGATTGGTTATATGCATTTTTGTCATAAGTTTAACCCTTTTTGAGATATAGCGCGGAGAACGGTCACAATAAATTCGTTTACGAAATGACGCTATACAAACTGTAGAGCCAAACGCGTAAGTCTCATAAAACGAGTCAGTCACCAAACTTATCGACTGATGGATAATGTGGCACTGCATGAGGTAAGATAAAGATGTAATACATGATTTATAAAGGTAACAATGGTGTTAGGTTTCATCTTAACCTATTGTGAAGAAATTTAAAAAAAAGTTGTTAAAAATTTTTATATTTTATATTTATTTTATATTTATTTTCACTTCAGAAGCTTCTTATTCGCAACTTGAAGGCGCGATAAAGATTTCCCATATTACATTAGATAGAATAAGAATGTAGTTAAACATTTTTAAGAAACAAAATAGTGCCAGGTTGCGCTTTAGCATTTTATGAAGAACTTAAAAAACAGTTTTTTTCGAAAATGCAAGTTTAAAGAGTGCGCTACTCAACCTCAAGAGCTTCTTATTCACAACTTGGAGGCACTATCAAGATTTCCCATATCACATCAGGTAGAATAAGGACGTAGTTAAAGATTTTTTAGAAACAAATCGTGATCGTACCTCCGAGTCGTGAATAAAAAGCTCTTGAAGTTGAGTGGCGCACTCTTTAAACTTGCATTTTCGAAAAAAACTGTTTTTTTTTTATTCTTCATAAAATGCAAAGGCGCAACCTGGCACTATTTTGTTTCTTAAAAATGTTTAACTACATCCTTATTCTATCTAATGTAATATGGGAAATCTTTATCGCCCTTCAAGTTGTGAATAAGAAGCTTCTGAAGTGAAAATAGCGCGCTACTAAATATTAGAATTTCGAACAAAGGTATTTTTTAACTTCTTCACAGAAGATGGAGGCGAAACCTGACAAGACTTTGGTTTTAAAAAATATTTAACTACGTCTTTATTCTATGTAATGTGATATAACAAATCTTTAGGGCATCTCTAAGTTGCGAATAATAAGCTCTCGAAGTTGAATAGCGCGTTCATTAGTTTTGCAATTTTGAACAAAAGTATGTTTTAACTTCTTCACAGAATACGGAGGCGAAACCTGACAAGACTTTGGTTTTAAAAAATATTTAACTACGCCCTTATTCTATGTAATGTGATATAAGAAATCTTTAGGGCATCTCTAAGTTGCGAATAATAAGCTCTCGAAGTTGAATAGCGCGTTCATTAGTTTTGCAATTTCGAACAAAAGTCCAGTCAAATTAGACAAAAAATCGTGGAAAGTTCGGAAAAATTCGTATAGAGCTGAAAATTGGTGTAGACTTTAAATACACTATTACAAATGAAATGTCAAAAGTCCCCATCGATCCCACTTCTGCTAAAAATTTTATTCAAAGACAAAGGTCGAAAAATCGGTTTTCGTCAATATTGAGTCAAATTAGATAAATGGATTGCATTTCAAGGAAAAACATCCAGAAGTTTTGAAAATTGATGTACTTGTTCATTAGAACCGGCAGTACAACATACTAAAAGTTCCGGAGTGTGGAGGGCAAGAGCGGGAGAGGCAGCTGTTTAAAATCCACCTTTTCCATTTCTTGCAAATAACTTGCCTCCTATAGATCGCAAGTTAATAAATGTTATTATAAAAGTTATAGAAAACATTATTAGCTACAAGATTGGTTATATGAATTTTGCCATAAGTTTAACTGTTTTCGAAATATAAGAGATGGGAAATAGCAGATAAGGGGTTACAGTGAATTTGTTTACGAGATGACGCTTTGGAAAAATTCGCATAGAGCTGAAAATTGGCGTAGACCTTAAATACACTATTATAAATGAAATGTCAAAAGTCCTCATCGATCCCACTTCTGCTAAAAATTTTATTCAAAGACAAAGGTCGAAAAGTCGGTTTTTTGCAAATATCTATAAATATTAGTGCAAATGCAATAATTTGTTATGTATAAACAATATTTTTTATTAATAATTGTTTTATTAATAATAAACATTATTCCATTTCTTTGTCAAATCCATTACGCGTTTTACTACGCAGTTTATACAGGATTATCTCGTAAAATAGTTTACTTCTACCCCTTCTCCGCGCTATATCTCGAAAAGGCTAAGCTAAGCTTACCAATCTTGTAGCTAATAATGTTTTCTATAGCTTTCATAATAGCCTTTATTATCGTACGATAGACAAGAAGCGAGTAATTCCCAAAAATAACAGTTTTGTGACCTTTGACCATGAATATCTCAAGATGCTCCACCGATATTTTTAGGATTTTAGCGTATCCTTATTTGTAAGATTGAAAAGTACTTGTATGCAAAAATCCAGCTTTGTAGGAATTATTCCAGGAATAGGCGATTTTTTGCCTAATTTGACTGGACGTTTTCTATTGACAGCCCAAAAATATGTATCAAACAATTTCTATTTAATTCTCGCTTTCTATGATACTTTAAATGTTTACTTGTAAATTTTGATTAATTACGAGAGTGTACACGTACTTAAAATTTAAACAGACACAATTGTAAAAGTATGACCTGAGATAACTCCAATTGTTAATGGTGTGACGAACATTTAGAAAAAGTGAAAGATGCTTGAGAAATGAGAATTCAGATGCGAAAGGTCTAGAGGCATTTCGTAACGATTAAAAGTGATATGAAATTATCCATTAATTTAGGTAATTTAAAAAAAGTGGTAGTCTCTGAGTTTACATCCACGCCTGATCGGTTACATATATTTACAGTGTAGGCGACCTATTTTTTGGCATTAGAGGGTTACTACCCCTATTTCCTAAGAAAGTAAGAGAAAAGGGTATTGGTGGTAAGTTAGAGCTTCAGTCCATAGAATCGTCCAAGAATTACAGATCAATTTTCTGGAAATCTTATTATTGTTTTCACTTCAGCGTGCGTTTGATGAAAAGAGCTATCAACATGACATGTTTTGAGTAGGTATATGCCCGGCTATAAACCTTATATAAGTCCTTACAAGCTTCAAATTTTTCGTAAACAACATCTCAGATGGCGTTCTGGTTTGGCGTTTTTACACATTTGTTAGTTGGACTGTCGTCAGATAGATCTTCTAACGCCCTTTAGTAGTAAACTGTTTTGTTTAAGAACCTTGTATAATTTGCATTACTTTTCTCAAAAATTAAATTAGGAGTAGATACGCTCTTGATCTTACATCCGTACGTACGGTGCTCTTACGACGTGCTTATTGAGTTACTTGAAACTTTATAGTCGATTTCTTTTAGAAAAATTTTATTATAATAGGGAAGATATCCACAACGTTTGGTAATTATCCCACAATACTTGGCGTGCATTTCGTGAAAACTATGGGCAACGTAATTGACCTAACTGTGCGTCGCATTCTTACTAAATTCGAAACGGGCTGTACTCTTCACGATACGATACGTAGTTCTTATTACTCAATGATAATACTAAACCATCAACAAAACATCCAAATGCAAGAAGTCAAATTTGTCCACTTCTGAAGTGGGCCTTTCAGCAACGAAAGAACCTGGGCTTATACCCTTATAAGAGTGTGGCGAACTAGACCATCGTAGTCATTATAAGTTTGATATAAGTTTCTTTCATGATTCTAGACTCATTTATAGGTTTTAAATGCGAGTGTATGTAGCTAGTTGAATTGCCTCTTGCATTATGTAATGACGCAGGATGAGACCTATAAGAATTGCTGCCCAGAGTTATGACAAAATTGAGGTAGAGCCTATAGGTTCGTAGGGCGACGAGACCACTCTCTCTTACAGTCCAGTAGAAATTAATTAACCTTCGTAGTCCCAAAATAAATGACAATCATTGTTTACCAAAAGCGGGTCATCGATGACCCATTTTTTATTTTGTGTTTTCGGATGAAATAAGGACATTTTGGTTTCAATCTAATCTCGCTTATTAGTGATTTTATCAAAAAATGTTACTCTTAGTAAAAGTTTTTGCTTGTTTCAAATCTAATATTCATAGTTTAATTTCTGCAGATTTTTATACAGGGTGTTCTTTATTAACGTTTCTCTAAAATTATACATTTTTCGATATTTTTGCAGCAGTATATTATGTAGTTTAGTATTTTAGGAGAATACACAGAAGGAAATTATATTAAAAAATTTATCAATTGTCATAGAAGTTATTCAAAAAAATATCGACTTTGGGTCAGTGGTGACCCGGTTTCGGGACTGCGAAGGTTAATTAATTAACGCCACAGCGAAATTTTAAAATTGATCAAAAGACAGATCCTAAAATAAAAATTGCCCAGTACCTGTTACCTGGTTACAATCGCCATTATGTACTCTCTCGCAACAACAATTAAATACAGTAACAAGAGTAATTTGCATGTTTAAAAAGTTTAGTGCAACGACGCGCTACTCGGTAGGTATAGTAAGAAAACCTCTATTTCGAAATGACTTTTTAATCCTCTTTGTAAGGTATATAAAGGGTTTTTAGCTCCTTGTAAACCATTTAAAACTTAAAACTTAAAACCACCTTAAACTCTGTTGTACTAGTATACCTTACAAAGGGAATTGAAAAGTCATTTCGAAATAGAGGTTTTCATACTGTACAAAGAGCATTTTATGCTTTATTCAAGTCATTATTGTGCCTTAAGTCGTTAGGACTCAAATTCACACACATTCAAAGTTTTAATAAAAATTTACCTTCAGCTTCGAGTCCTCTTCCAGCTCCTCTAATTTGTTCATTAACGAAATTAGTAGATTTGGGCACGTTTAAAGCCGATCTGATTCCAACAGAAGAGCCATCCAAATGCCCAGGTCCGATTTTTGGAACATGACTATTGCAGTAAACTTCCTTGTCTTCCTGCCTATGTTGATTATTATAATAAGTTTTTAAAGTTAATTTAGTTCCACATACTGCACATTTAAAGCAACCACTATGAAAGAAGGTAAAATCTTTTAGAGGTCCAACGCGATCGACTTGGTAGACGGTTTCGTTACACCTCAAACACGTACTTTCGTAAAAATTTGGCCGATATTTATTTTGGTACGAATTTTGTAACATTTTCGTAACGCGACACTATGCACTTTGTTTTCAAATGATAAACTCCGAATTTACTTAAAATTTTAATAGCGCTTTGTAGTTGTTATCCATTAACACACTTTTATAATGACCTAATCCGTTTTTGCCATTTTGTACACACTGTTTCGCACAACAATGAAATAATTTTCGTTTGCTCGAGTGCCTGCAAAACAAAAAAAATAAGTAGTTAGTTATTAGTTTATACGTAAGAGCCGTTACAAAATTTAAGTTCAACAACTTTATTAAAGTCTAGGTATAACTGGAGTATTAGGTAGATGGCCCGATGGCCGTTTTAAGTAAATTAATGGAACCATTCGACAGTTTAGAACTTATTACAAACTAATTGAAATTATAATAAGCGGTTATAAATCAAATTTAATGTCTATTATTTAAAATTATGGCTTATTTATCAGTCTCTAAACTAACAATTAGTAATAAAAGTAAAAGTTGTACGGAACTTGTAAAAAACTGCATTATGCATCATTGCATCTTAAGACTTCATGACGAAATTTTTGTTTTTGTCATTTTAAAGGATAATATTTAAATTGCATTTTGAGAGCGTTTCCGTTCTTCCATTTTAATTTATAAATTTTTAAGTTTCTCAACTCCGTTGCATAATCGTCCTTCGCTTTAAAAGCCAAATTTGCGTTTATTTCTACTACAGATTTTAATTGGCGTGATTTTCTACTAGTGGAGGAGGAATACGAAATGAAGATAAATTCATCAGACTATATTATATAGTTATAATCCTATAATTATCGTGAACTTTAGAAGAAGGCGGAATTCGGTATTCCATAATACGTTCTTGAACATAACAGTGCTACAACCAACGAGTTTGGTTTTAAAAATTTGTAATGTGAAGTCAATAGGTACTGTCAAATCTTTTATGGACTTGGAATAGTTTTGTTGCCAACCAAGTCACAAATCAGGCCTGTATAGGGTACATATTAAAATAACCCTATCGTGAACCTGCGTGAAGTAAAGGAAAACACTAAAAGTAATGAACGCATGTAAACCGTGTATGATCCCGTATTACGGACAAGGAGCACGGATGCTTAATCGTCCTGGACTATACGTAAATGGAGTACTTTACAACATAAAATATTCTTCGGGACACCCTAAACTCCCGTAACTGCAACCTGCGGAGGTATAGACTCGTAGAACCATTAACCAGTAAAAAATTTTCAAGAAACAGGGATCCTTACGAAGGACCTCATCCTGTCTGGTCGAAGAGCCATCTGGTCTAAGTGCAAGAAGATTTTCTAAGAAACTACCCAAACTTTCTTTAGAAAGCCTCGCAATGTAGCAGAAGATGAAGTTTCCTCGTCCTCATCGTATGCAGGTGCTTTTTAAGCTGGCAGTGGCCCGCCATTATTGTCGTTGCCAGTCGTAGCTCACATCTGCTCATTCTGAGTAGAGACCGGGCTCTTTTGTCACAGGGTTTCTCCAATAGGACTTTAGAATGCCGCTGCCCAGAAGTTTCTCTTCAGTGCTTAATATGCCACTGTATTGTGACTTTATTTCTTTCTTTACCATTTCATAGAGAATGCCCAAGACTGATTCTGGTCCAATAGACATGGATCTTATTTTGCTGCTCTCTTTAACCAGGCCGTCTCCTTTCTCGTTCCTGGTATGTCGGCATGAGCTGGCACCCATACCAAGTTGACAAAATTTTGCCCCGTTATCTCGTTCAGTCTGCGGATGCAGTTCGTTACTAGTCCGGACCCCACCTCACAAGGATTCAGCACTTTAAAGACTGTTTGGCTGTCAGATGCTAATACAAGAGATTCTTTGGTTGTGATAACCTGGATCTACCAGTATTTGCGCACATGTTAGAATGACGCAAGTTTCTACTTGGAAGACGATCGCATGCTCGCAAGCTTACCCCTTGTCTTAAGTTGCCGTCCCCGATGATTCCAGCTACTGTGCCTGTTGAGTTTTTAGAGCCGCCTATGTAGAACATAAGTTCATTCATTTTGACTTCCATGCATTCCCTTGTCGAAATGTTAATTTTATAGGTTTTTCCGGTGGTATATGCTCTGGTTATTCTGTCAGACACCATACGAAGTATGGGGGTATGGGATATTCTACCATATCTCTTTAGATTGAGGCATGGCCTTGTACATTCCTTCGTGTAAAGGAGTCAGTTTTTAATCTGTAAGCCTCCCTTAGTGCTTTGGATTTCACTACTAAACGTAAGGCTTCTATTGCTGTTGTAGTCGTAGTACGCATTGCTCCAATTATTCCTAGTCGAGCCAGTCTTTGGATTTTGCCTAGTTTGTGTTTCCAGGTTTTTGTTTGTGTTTTTGTCCCCCACACAGAGCGGTGCATATCCAGTAAGTCTGCTGAGGTGTCAGTCCCCAGGTTTTGCCGAACCTTCAGGTATTCAAGTCCATATGACCTCCTTGAGGGTAAGTCACTAGGTAAATAAATTCGCACGGTTAAAATAATGTTAACCATATGACACTTGCTTGAGTGCAATACCCAGTTCCAACAGGTTTTATGAAGCCAAAACCTATACAGGGTGATCCAGCGCGAACAACTTCCAGAGATGATTCCTTGTCAAAATTAAAGTCTCTTTTAGGAGTAAAGTAGCGTAATATCGATTTTACAAGAAATGTTCTTTTAGTAAATCAAGTATTGACCTTTGAAAGTGAAGCTCTAGATTTCTAAAGGCAAGCTTTTCAAAAAAAAATGAGAGGAGTTTAATGAGCTAAGAGATTATGCGTAAACTTGAAAAAGTAGTGCGTATTTAATTTAATTACTTTATTATAATTTTTTAAATAATAATCAGACCAGTAACAAAAACGTGTTAAAAACTCATTAATGTTTACTTTACTAATTAAAATGTTCTCAAATAGTGCATATTATTAAGAAGACGTTGCGATTTTCGTTAAGAAATGCATCCTTATGTAACGTTTAACAGTTTTAATGCAAAGCGGTTTGTAATTTATTACCAACCAATATATCATTGAAGATAATCATCGTATAATGAAGTATGTCCTTATAAAATCTACTAGAAATCAAAGCTTAAACATATGTTAAATATATGTTCTTTTAGATTATGTATGTACACGTATTATAACCCAAATCAATGGTGCTAAAAGAGATATGTTTACTTGTTCCCAAATTTGAACAAATTAAGCCCCAATAAAAGTAATTTTTCATTTTCTTTTAGCTCTTTTCTTGCGAGCCTTAAAAATTAAGCTGCTGAAATAGACAGGATCTGACAAGACAAGCTGCCGGAAAAAATGTAACAGGCCGTTACTGGCCCCGTCCACTGGTTCCGGATCAGAAGAACTGAAGAACTGAAGAGTAATACTGAGTGTCGCTAAAGCTTGGCGTCTGCTTAAAATGTGTTGGGGAGGCCCCTATCTGTAGGATCCTCTGGTAGAGGGACATCTATAATAATAGTACGTAAGATTTTGGGATGAAGCCACTTAAACAACGTCCTTATCGCTGGGAAATAAAAAAATTCTCACTGGTTCCATTATCGGTCCCGCGAGTCTCCGGGAAAAGATGGCCTATCCCCGCAGGATTTGTTTACGGAGGTAAGGCTGAAATACGACAAGAGTTGCTTGTGCCCCGATTAAGACTAAGGTTTTGAATTAAATTCAACCCCATGGTAAATGAAAGTGTGAAATATAAAAGTTTTTTCAAATAATTAAATTTCATTTAGGTATAGTAATAATTAATTTCAATTTGTATAATTTCAATATTTATCTGTTAATGTTGATTTAATTGGTAATTATACCACGAAAGCGTTGAACTTGTACTGCACCGGTGCAGACTACCTATGATGGTCTCGGCCTCATTTCAATTAACATTCTTCTTCAATGCACTTAATTTAAAGCAACTAATTTTATTCAAATGTATTCAAACACACGAGTGATTTATGATCAGTCTAATTTCCTATTTTTCTCAAGAAAATCGACAATTGGGTGAGATTAACGAGTTTACCATCGTCCAAATATATCACAGAAGACGAGAAGACAGACCGAGTTACAAAAAGGGAGCTTTTAAATTGGGACAAAAATAAAAAAAAAAAGTTGGATATTTTTTTCATTCGGTTCTGAAATCTTTAAAAAAGTCAAGATTTATATTACGAGTATTTTGTTTTGTCATTACAAACACAATGATATGTGTTTATGCATTTATACATTATACTATTATAAATTATATAATGCATAAGACCATAAGACCATGGGAAACCACAGGAAACAACGCCAACAATCGAAAGCCTTCTTGTAAACAATTCGTTTATACTTCTGTATATTGTAAATTGTAACAATTATTTATCGCTTCTTCTTCGAAATCAAGACAAGTTTTCCAACTGACATTCTAGTTAGTGAAATCCATTTAGAAAAATGATCATAGAGACTGCAACCATCTATAGCATTGTTTCAGAAAGTAGATTACAATTTAAGTCAGTACGCTTTCTTTGATAAAATTTTTTTAGTATAGTTACAACGAAAAATAAAGTATAATGTATAAGGATCGAGCCTTTGAACGACATTTCTAAAAAATGACAAAATGGTTATGATAAACGCTATGTTTGAAACAGATTTTAATAAATTGGGTAATATACAGAGTGTTCCCTAATGTCATGCTAATATGTTAGGATGTGATTCCTCAGCTCATTTTATGAAGAAAAGTTCATATGAACATAATATGTCCGCAGCCGCTTAACTTTTTTGCTACAGGGTATTCAAGTTTTGATTTATTATCTCCGAAAGTACTACAGATATTATAACCAATTTTGGTATGTGTTAATAGGATAATAGTTGGAAAAGTTATTTTATCAATTTATCTTTATCAGTAGTACCTAGCATGAATAAATAAATAAACAAGTATTTTACACTTTTACACAATTTTAACTTTGCGTAACTTTTTAATTTTTTTTCAATCAAGAACGGTTTGAAGAAAAAAAACTCAAGAAACCATTTTTATGTAGAATTGACCAGACTAATCAGGAAAAATATTAACATAGCAAAATTTCAGTGGAGTACCACTATTTTTGTAAAAATATCAAAGGACATGTTTGCAGGGACGCCACTGGTAGAGCAAAAAAATAACGTTTCCTTCTAAAAGACGTGGTTTCATATCCTATTACCACATACCAAAATTGGTAATACTATTTAAAGTACTTTCGGGGATAATAAATAATAACCCTTTTAAAATCAAAACTTCAGCACCCTGTAGCAAAAAAGTTAAGCTGTTGCGGACATATGTTCATATAAACTTTTCTTCATAAAATGACATGAGGAACCACCCCCTTCATTATTAGCATGGAATTAAGGAACACCCTGTATAATATACCATAACATTCTATGTGTAGTGTGGCCAGTGGCCTGTGGTGTGCTGGAGGAGGCTCACACAAAAAGTTGTAACCATAATAGGCAACATTTAATATTTCTACAATAATGTTCTTGCTTTTCTTGCCAAAAAAAAGTTGGTGAGAGGGGTGCAAGAAAAGCCGGCCAAAAAACAAACTAAGCCAATGTTGTACCCCTACATCCTACAAAAATGTGCTCTTTAATGGCACTTTATAGCAGTGGTACTCAAATCTCACAAGTTAGAAATCAAATTAAATAGCACTGCAAGCCAAAATTAAAATAAAATAGCGCGGCAGGCGAAATTTTTGATCGTTCAAGGTAAAGTGACTTAAATTGAAATTTAAGACGTTTCACAAAAACAAAATAGAAAATACCTTCTCCTTTATATTTCTCTAACATAGTGAGTTGCCCAGAGCCCCTAATATTGCGACCCTCCCAACCCGATAAGCTCTGCTATATATGCTACTTATAGACACACTGTATAGTGTAATAACTACTGCCCGGATTTATAAGCATTTATAATTTCAAAATAAGTTTCAAAAAAGAGGAAATTCCAAAAAAGCACTAAAAATCCTACATCAAAATTAATTATCATATTTTTCCAAATTATCCATTGTGCAAGGTTGTCGCCTGTGTTTCAATTACCTGTTTATGAACTGAAAAGCTTATTTCTACATCTACAGACGTACGTTGAGCCAATTTGTACTTACTATTGATACATTCATATCAACATCGTGATCTATAGTATCTCAGCAAATTTTTAAAGTGTATGGAATCCTCCAAAGTTTTCTTTTTAAAATTTTTCTAGATTTTACCAAAGGCAAATATCTTTTTCAAATGTTCGTTGAATGACGGAACGTATAGAAAGTTGGTTTTAATATAGCTTAATTGTTCACGTAATTAGCACAATCACGATTAAAAATACGATCAACAATTCAATAGTATTTAAAAAAATTGTTCAAAGTGTTCAAAAACATTTTTAAAAGGCTCAAATAAGCAGGAAGATGCGTTATTGCATGCGATATTGAGAAAAAAGCAAAAAAGCATTATCAACATTAGGTCAAATCACCGCAATTTCTAAGAAACGTAAAGATCCAAAAGGAATATCATCTGCTTATAATTTAAAGCTATAAACAAAAAGCTTAGAATTCGGGCTCTAGTAATAACATTCAAGCTTTTACTAACTAAAAACTGAATTCATTGGTCATTTTTTATTTTCCACTATAGGTATATGTAGGTATTGTGCAAACTAATTTTACGTTATAAAAAGAGGCTTAAGAAGTCTTTTAAGAAAATCGTGGCATTAATAAATCGATAACTTTATTGATTGTTGCTTTATAGAAAAGATCTTTGACGTGACGATTTAATTATCTCTTCAGTATACCGCTGTAGACTAATCCTAATTCAATAAAATTAAATTCTTCATTTATATAAGTAGAATTAAAGAATAGGTAATTCAGAACGAGTCATCAATTGATAATTTTTAAATCCGCTAAGTGAATTTGAATACTGTTTATCTTATTATAGATAATTTCAATTCAGCTGTGTATTATGATTACGAAGTAAATACTACGTAGGTATCGATAATAATTATGTGGGTAACACCGAAAACTATTTACTTATAACTTCGTCGTAAAATTAAATTCGTTTTTAATCATGACTTTTAATACGTAATTAATTTAAATTGATAAAAGTTTCCTTTCTAATCTATCATTTAACTCTCTTCACCCAGAGAAATCTAAATGAATGAGCTAAAAAATTAATTTTGAGTTATTAACATAAATATTTTCTATACAGTGGGTACACGGTACAGTTAATAAAATTTACCCGAAAAAATCAAAAATTAAATTAATTAAAATAGTGTGTATAAATACCTAATTTTGTCTTGCTGTCATATTCTTTTTATTTTACAACTGTAAACTCACTCACTATATTTTCTTTTTACGAATGGTAAATTTGAAATTTTTAGTCACTTAAAAAAATTCCTATGTGAAAAAATTGCACCTTTTTTACTACTATTATTAATTAATTAATGACTACATAACACTACGCGCGATTCTGAACTACTAAAAATGGTTAACCGTAGCCATGTTGTGAACAATTTCGTAAAAGTTAACTTCTCTTTCCGTCTTTTTTTAATCTACCTGTGTTTCTTTAGGAGCTCACCTGTTAATTAAAACAAGTAAAGATAGTAATTCATCGTGTATAATCGCAACTCCAATTTGTGCTTAGATAAATTTGAAAAATGAACCAAAAAACCACAAGTGTTCAAAAATGAATTTTGAAAAAGTATTACATCGCCGTCTTGGCGAATTAAAATTATTTTTTCGTTAAACTCGTTTTTCGTAAGGGGCCGAAAAATCTTTCTTATTCAGCACCTGTTGAGTATGTTGGCGAATAAAGTGAGTAAGGTTCTGAGGAGCCCACGTTGCGGCCTCTCAAGAATGGCATTTTGCCGTAAGGTATGCACCCGCAGCCTACATACTTACACTCGCACACCTTCCTTACATCATTGATCAGTTTCAACTCTTAAAAAAATATTTGATACTACGCGTACTCGCTTAAATTTAGAAATTACAAATTTTAATTATTTACAAACACTATTAATAGATAATAAATTAGAAATTAGATTATAATTTTTATTATAAAATTGCGCTTCTTTATACAACTGTCGTTGGGTTATTCGTGGATTAAATTGACTATTCACATTAAGTAGGTACCTACATTAGAATAGCCATTTAAATTTAACCAGATTCCAGATTAACACTTTATGAAGACATTAAAAATGTCACACAATTAATGGATTTTAGGATAATACTCTATACTAATTAGAATTTTCACTTATAGGAAAAAAAAGAAATTACGAAATATAATAGGTAGGTATACCTATTATTAGGGCTGAGAATTATATGGAATTGCATATGTTGTTTGCTGATATGCAAAGTGTTGAAATAACAATATCTGTACAAATTCGGCTAGTGATGTCCGATGGTCCAAATTTTATAGTGCATACAATTGCATATTTCATCGTTTTTAGACATTTAAGCATATATTCCTAAATAGTGCATATATCAGCATATTTTGATAATAAAATTGCAGATATTATCAAAATATCAAAATAATAAATGCAAATATTTTTTAGAATTTTTAGTTATTGGGTTACGATACGGGTTTCTTACAACTGTTTACATTGCAGATTTATTATCTTTATCATTTCTACTAATTTGCAGTGAAATCTAATATCTTGTGTAGGTGTGTAGATAATAATATTATACAAAAGAAAAACGCTTTAGCATTTTCATTTTACTGTTTTAGTGTGTAGTGTCAGTCGTACACGAAAAGTGCTAGGTCGTCGCTTATACAATCGTGAATAGCTGGTGATGATGATAATTTGGAAAAATATTTGATTTGCTACTGCAATAAATAAAAATTTTCTATTATTTCTTCTGTATTTACTTAAAAACAAATTTCGTTTAAAATAATTTAATTTTTTTGTGCATATAATCCAAAATATAGAGCATATATCGGTTATATTTGACAGCATATATGCTACATGTTTTGAGATTTTTAGTGCATATAATTCTCAGCCTTACCTATTATAGTGTATCGATTACTGGAATAAGTAGGTACTTATACCAAACTTACTGTTATACTGACATACAGACTGTATTAGGACTATAATAATATTGAAAATATTGCACCAAATTCGTATTCAGTATCTTATTACACTACTTATATTAGAAATTATCTTAAAAAATAGGATATTCACCGGTCCAACAAAATCTTCAAATCTTCTAAAAACCGAGGCTCGGATTTCGGATTCAGAAGTTATCCTATCCAAAGGAATTTTTTTTCCTCGCTATATCGCGAGTCTAACGATTTCTGATAACTGATAACCAAATTAACGATTTCAAATTTGCATAAATTGCATTTTACATAAATATTTGGTAGGTACTTATATTTATAATTCTAATAATTTAAATCATGCACTATTGCATCGTTATAAACTTTTAATTACTAAAAGAAAGTCGTTTAGCTTCAATGGACTAAGTAATTTTTTTATAATCTGCAAGCTTGCTGTAAGTACACAGGCAGGATGTTGATAATAATTATCCCATAAATTAGCCGTAACGTTGATTAGATGTGATTAAACTATAATTATTATCAATGCATAAATAGTTAAAGCATAGAGCATAAATTAGGTAACTATACAAACACAAAAACTTCTCAACAAATAAATCCTGTAACCAATTTAAGTGTAATTGCACCAATGATTTAACCAAATGTAAATTATAATAAGTACCTAAAAGATTAGATTTTGCGGATATAATAAAAAATATTATTATTTTATATTGGAAACTTTGCATTTTAGTATATTTTAGACATTTTGCAATTTAGACTATTTGGTTATTATGTCAAATAAGATTAAAGCATCTTTCTGTCATTGCTCATTGCAAACTTCTAACCTCAAATAAATAATAAATAATTTAAAAAAATTAGCATTAACTGAATAAGTCGTTCTGTTTTTAGTAAGGTAAGTAATAAGAATTAAATTTACTTCTTAATTTTACAGTGAATCGTTTTATTTATACAAAAAAAAATAAATATATTTCAATCTTTCACTAAATTAATTCCTTTTGTGTAGACTTACAACTCAAGCAACATGACTGATGTACGTGATATTATGGAGCTAGAACAGCTGCCAACTCCAGAAATAACGAGAGAATCAATTATCGGGACAGACAAAGTTAAAAAGAGACCTTTCAATACAACGAAAGCTCCAAGAAGACCGGAAGGAATGCATCGAGAAGTTTTTGCTTTACTTTATAATGATACAAAAGATGCGCCTCCACTGTTTCCGTCCGATACCAGCAACGGTTATAAACAAAATAAAATTAAACTCGGAATGCGTAAACCTAGAAAATGGGAGTGGACAGCATTTAGTAATCCTGCTAGAAATGATAATGCTATTTTTTATCATTGGAGACGGCCTTCGGATCAAGCTAAAGAATATCCTTTTGCAAAGTTCAATAGGGTATTGATGTAACTATATTTGCTTATTATTTTTATCATATATTTGTGTTTAGAAAATCGAAATACCAACATATACGGATAGTATTTATCAACAACATTTGCAAGTCGAAGGCTGGTCTAAAGAAGAAACAGATCACTTAATGGATTTAGCCCACCGGTTTGATTTGAGATTTATTATTATTGCCGATCGATATGATATAGAAAAGTATTCCAAGCGGTCGGTGGAAGATTTGAAAGATCGATATTACAAAATTTGTGGAACTCTAGGAAAGGTAATGTAATTATCTTTTAATGTTAAAAACTTAATCAAAAGTTTTGCAGTTGAATGGAGAAAAGAAAATTTATTATTATGACGGTGATCATGAACGAAGGCGTAAAGACCAATTACAACGATTAAATGAACGAACGCCCGAACAAGTATTATACTTTTATGATTGTATTTTTATATGCCATTTACTTGATCTTTTAGATTGAAGAAGAACAATCTCTATTAAATGAGTTGAAGAAAATAGAAGCTCGTAAAAAAGAGCGAGAACGCAAAACACAAGATTTGCAAAAGTTAATCAGCCAAGCTGATAGTCAAGCTGAAAATGCGAGAAAATTGGATAAGAAGCTTCCAAAGAAAAAACTTGCTAATCCTTCTCGGCCGTCACGTGTTGATACTACTGTATGTACAGTTTTTTCATTAATTAACTAATTATTTGTTTTGCAATTGATAATTTATTACAGATTAGAGAGGTTTTATATAATAAATTATTTGTATTTGTTAACAGAATATTTTACAGGCTGTTGAAACAGCTGGAATTAAATTTCCGGATTATAAGAATAGTGGTGTTTCACTGCGTTCGCAGCGTATGAAACTACCTGCTAATGTCGGGCAAAAGAAATCAAAGGGAATCGAAACCATGTTACAGGAATTAAAAATGGGTAAGATTTACTTTTTCACACTAATTTTAATTTGTTTAACAATTTTATCGCGTAGAACTTAATCCAACACCAACAGAAGACATATGCCAGCATTTCAATGAACTGAGAAGTGACATGGTTTTACATATGGAACTAAAAATTGCGCTCACAACTTGTGCATTCGAGTTGCAATCTTTAAAACACCAATATGAAGCGTTGTGCCCGGGAAAATCATTAGCGATTCCATTACAACTGCTTGGTACCAATTCAGAACAAGAAAGTCTTAAACTAGCTGTCAATCAAGAAATAATCGATGTAGTAGGGTCTCCTGGAACTCCTTCAAGTTCGGGCATTTAAATAGGACAATAACGACTCGGTTGTGTATGTAATTAAATTAAATGGATTTGTTTTTTATGTAATTGAAGAATGTAAGATATAAACTTGAATAAAATTCAGCGCTTGTTACTGTTACGATAGTAGTCCAAGTAAATATAATTTGTCTCATTGTATGGAGTTGATTATTTCTTCTTTTAAAACTTAATTTTTCTTCGAAAGTCAATTTAAAAAATCATATTAGATACTGTGTGTAAACCAAAGATGAACGTAGGTTTAACCTTTCTATTGATATTCTTAGTTTTCCTGTAGGATAAACTGGTGGTAAAATGTTAAATCCCTGTTTACCTTTCATGGTTTACACTCAGCATAAGTGCAGTGTATGTCCAAATAGTACGTATTATAAAATTTGTACTTTTTAAACGTTAAAACAGGTAATCTTTATAGTTTATTTTACAATTACAATGATACTTACTAAACAAAATGTCCTTTGCTTTAAAAGAAACTTAATTTACATTAAACCTAAAGAATTATTAACATAAAGAAATTATTTACACATTTCTAAAAACACTCAACATCTATTGTAATTTGTAATAATATGCCAAGTAACATTTATATGAGTCAAAAGTAATAGCATAAAATGAGATAAATGGTAAAATTTAAAAGTTCTGCATCTGTAATTAAATTTGATTTTCATTTCGTTTCTAAATTGACGCACTTTTCATACGGTGAAAACAATAATGTTTACTTATTAGGAGATATAGGTGGTAAGCAGTACAATATTCAATCTAGAATAAAAACTTCTGTACACTATAAGATTAATTAAAAACTTAACAAATACAAAAATAATTCTTTGTAATTTACCAAGGGTCTTTATCTCTTTATGTACCTTGATTTCATCTTTTGGGTGCAATGAGAATAAATTTTTGCCGATCAAATATTTGAATTTTGGCACCTTTAAATTATAACTATTTCAACTAAAAAAAGCGTACGTATATCACCTATTTAGAAAAAATTGAATGGACAAATTGGTCCCAATAAATAACTATTATTTCAAGTTGAGAAAGAACCTAAAGATAATAATGTAGGTACCACAATGTACATTATGTGCATTTATCTAAAAAACGTAAATACACCATCATGTGCACTGTTTTATAGCTTCAATTGAATGTAATTGTTCTAACAAAACCTCTAAATTATTAATTTATACCATTTTAATTACCCCACTAAAACCTTACGTATACGAAATGTAAATTTGTATTGATTACTCACGATCAATGAATGAAGAATGATAAGAAAACATTACATAATAAGCCGAAATTAAACCAATTTTAGAGTACATAAATTGTTTAATAATTTAAACACCAAATTTTGTAATAAAATTCAGGTACAATAGCTAATAAATTTAATGCATTAAAAGAAATACAAATGAAACTCTGTACTGAATAAATAAGATAGTTTTTTATGGAGTGTCAAATAATCTGAAAGACATTTTTATAATATAAAAAAGTGTATAATTAATTACACAATCATATTATCATGTTTTAAATGTAAAAAAACTAATCATACTTGAATACGAGATAAAACCAACATAAATTTAAGGAGTTACACTATGGTATTGATAATCGATTCTTATCCTTTTTCTTGATTGAATTATTTCTTCATTGTTTTCAACAGATGTATGATCTCTCTTCTTTTGCAAACCCTAAAGATTTAAAATATTTTAATTAGTTTTTAACATAACACTCTGATGATTTAATGTGATTTGAACGTGGACTTGGCTGCAAACTCGAGTAGAGACAGATAACAAAACAATCAACTCATTAAAATAATTACGTCTTATGGATTGAGATTAGCTAAGGACAAGCCAAGCAGATTTACCGCCGGCAGACAATCATTAGCTGACCGTACACAAGCGGATTATCCGTGCAGATCAGATACGTAGAGATTTGATTCGACAGTTTCGGTTCGGACGAACTAAATCTTACGATGCCCACTAACTATAATACCAAGTACGTGCATCAGATGTTCATGGTTGATTCGAGGTATTAAATCTGTCCTTTAGTGGAGAAAAATTCCACATTTCAGACGTATTTGATGTGACTCGTGGTATTTTAGGCAAGCTGAGAGATCTGGCTGACAGTTTTGTCTGATCACACATGATGTTAGGAATAAAAAATAAAACTATTATTCGAGCGTATAGAAAGACCACTCTGTTCTAGCGCTGATAACTTTGCCACCAGCAGAGGGATACAATAATGAATAATCTCCTTCGATTCTTTTCTTCTATTAATTCTATTGAACCTCTCTATGGGTAGCGTAAGCCACCGATGCCACAAAGGAGTGGTTTTTCTATACCCACTAACAGTGACATTTTAAAGACAAGTCAGAACTTGCAGATTAAATTCGAACAAAATTCTTACCGTGCCATATCTGGCTCGTGGTTAACCATTAACAAACCGATATCTTTACGAATCTCGCTCACCACATTCAGATATGACAGATAATCCGCTCGTGTATGGCCCGCTATTGATTAACCATGTGTATGTGACGGCAGACCAAACTGGCATGACCAATGTCGTGGATTATGCACTCTTACTTCATTTGAAACAGATAATCACTGTGGATGTGACTAGTTGGGCTAAGAAGATCAATATACTCAGTTCAGTAGACGATATTTAAAAAAAATCGAAGATTTCCGATAAACAGTATGTCAGAAATCATGGAATCATATTTATTACAACTCTGATTCAGATAGAACATAGTATAGACAATTTTCAGTCAATTTGAAATAAATTTTAGAATTGATATTTCCAACAAAAAACTTTTGACGAAATCAAAATAAGAATAATGAAAACCTGATAACCCATTTCCTGCAAAATAAAGAGCATAATGAATTGGTGTAAAGGTTTCTAGACAGTGGTCGAGAGGTTCTCGGTAATTCGTCTGCTATTGTGACAAATATCTTCAGAGGGAATTTATTTGTTCCTGTGTAGTAATGATCGAAGTAACTGCACTGATGTTTCAGTAGTGCCAAGACTCTCTTGGCCACGCCTATTAGACCTCTTACACTAATGACGCAGACAGTGAGAATGTAAATAAGACCTAGACGGTCTGGAAATTAAATGAAGATGACATGGCAGATAAATAAGGCTCCAAGTAAATGGAAGTCATTCATAGTCAGGCCTGTGATCAGGCTGTCGAGGAAGTACACAAAGCTCTCAACAAAGCAAACAACATATTTCTAGGTGTAAGTCCTAATCTCAAGAACGCTGTCAACAGCACAGATAATGTAAGACAATCAGGGCGATTCTGTTCGATATGGTTATGAATCTTGCAATGATAACAATATTGCTGAACTCTTAAAACTTAGCAATATGGTTAGAATCCTTCGAATTCTGTTTACAGCATCTTAGCAATGATTGCTATGAATTTAGCTTTAACAATATTTCTGTAAAAAACGCATTTAAAGGACTATCGAGTTTGCACAAAGCCGTCTTGAACTTTATAAATTCGCTCCCTCGGTCTATTTGTTGCTACATTTTTTTGCTACACTGTATTACAATATGTATAAAAATAATTTATTATTACCGTATAAAAAACAAATACCATGCATTTTTTTTACTTTTAATTATTTGAATCGGTTTGATCAATAATTCAATTTATTGGAAATCAATTTTTTTCGTATAAAAAAGAGCCTAAAAGAATTATCTGTACATGGAAATTTAACGTAAACTTCGTTATGATCTTAGTTTACGAGTTAAAGGATGTTTTAAAAACAATAATTTTTTCCAAATTTAATTTAAACCATCATTGAAACACTGGCCCTATATCGCTAATTTTATTTATTATTCGACCCAAATTGATATCTGATAATTATGTCTTCCGAGTTTTACGCGAATATTCACTCTGTAGAGTTAGGTAGATAGTATTAAAATTAAGTTTCT
The DNA here is from genome assembly GCA_950108345.1 of Malthinus flaveolus. Classification (NCBI taxonomy): domain Eukaryota; kingdom Metazoa; phylum Arthropoda; class Insecta; order Coleoptera; family Cantharidae; genus Malthinus; species Malthinus flaveolus. Next base: position 68,840,591 of record OX467285.1, read on the forward strand.
AATAATAATCAACTTCTCGCTCCTAAACATAATAAATTTCTTCAAAAAAATTAAAATTAAAATCAATAAATAGCGGATTATTGGCAATTTTGTACAAGTTAGCAACCTTGTTCACTTCACAGCAAGTACTAAAATGCGATTGCTATGTTATAACCAGATCTGGCTAAATCTGACACACCATCTTGCTAACTTTTGACAACCTGAATACTATTTTTAAAGATATGGTTATAACTTAACAAGATCTCTTTAAAAATACGCATAGCAATGTTGCTACAGCGATCAGAATCGCCCTGATTGGCAGTTTTTGTTTGTAGATACATGATTTTGCATGTCTCATAAACAAGCGCAAATGGAAAAATTTTCACTTAAGGCGTTTTCGCTAACATAGCAGTATTGATCGTGTAGGGTGTAGGGTACGCCATAAGGAAAGCGACTACAATATTTTGTACCAGTGTAAATTTTTATTTTGTAACAAACATCAGACTCTGTATTATTCACTGTAAAAGCTTGCAAGAAACATAATCAGCTTATTATTTAAATAAAGACGTATTCATGGCAGTTTCAGTACTCTTCCTGATGATGGTCAATAGCTTAATAATCACTGTCCTAACGCAAGTCGGTGAATCCTCAAATTAACAAAAGTGCAAAAGACCAATAATAACTCAGACTTGTAAGAGGTTTCAAAATTTACAAATCAGTTCAAAAATACTTATCGAGTCATCTGTATCTATTCGTTGATTAGCACCTTATTAGCACATACAAATAATATCAATTTTTAAAAGTGCGTAATATTGAAAATTGGTGCTTGTACTTTGTAGTGTGGTGATTGTTAACTCCTTGACTGCTTTCTTAAGAAATAAAATGCCAAATACTTAAATTACTAGCATAGCACCAATGGCACTTCAGATCAGGAATGAACAACCAAACAGCCTTGCCACATCATAATATAAATAAAAACAATTACCTTCTTCTCCCAATGTTGATGTAAATACCTCAATAATATACTAGTTCTTTCAGTTACTATAACTAAAAAAGTAAATATTTAAATTAAGAAAGTAGATAAATAAAACCAAATACAAACTTTGTTCTGAAGGAAATTCTTTCGTCGGAATGTACACAGAAGGTTTTTTTGATGGTGTTCTAGTACTACTATCTGCATGAAACTTGGAAAAATTATCCTCATTGTAAGACGGCAAGCCTTTCAAAAATTCAGCTACAGACTGAAAAATGTGTGCCATTGTGAAAAATTTTATGAACATTAATCCAATCTACTCATATGCCAATTTTAAACACGCTAATTGCTTACCATATTTTAACTCGGATTATTTGTTTCTTAAATCGAGCACTATTACATAAATTAACACTAACTTTAAAAGAAAAAATTACTTTATTGCTGAGATTAATTTAGGAGAAACATTTGACACTGACACCACTATCAAGTGCATTTAACCTACGAAGTACGAACCTATCCCAATAAAATTACATTACGAATACAAATGAACTACTACCAAAGTATCTAGAATCTACAGGGTGAGTCCAAAATGGCGGATAAGCTCTTCAGTACGTTATAGGAGACGGTTATTTGAACTAAAGAAAAATCATTAAAAAAATCTATCTGCTATATTTTTGTAGTTATTAAAGAAGAAGTAAATTGAGATTTGGCAACATGGTACGGATGTTAATAATCGATGACAGATAAAAACATAAGTGATATAAGTCATGATAAGGGTAGTTTCAAAACATCAAAATTAATTTTTCCTACAATCGCTATGGAAAGCAGGCTTTTACGCTTGCGTTTGTCATCGCAAAGTTGACATTTCCCGATGAGCAATTATAACAAACAAATTGACGCTCGTCTCCCATGACAGCAAGCGCAAAATACTTTGCCGCTCGTTGCCATGGAAGACGAGCGCAAAGTAGAACTGTACCGATTGCTTGATTTTAAATTTGGTGCGTATACCTAAATTATTATTTATTTAAATTTAAATTAAAATTACTATAATCGAATAAAAACATGTTTGTTTTTATTTAAAAATATAAATAAAAATCTATTTTTAATCAAAATAAACCAGTAATACATTTTCGGAGTAATTTTTAGATTTTTTTTTTTAACTTTTTTGGCAATTGTAGAAAAAATTATGTGTGCATCTCGAGTACAAAGTGTCTTTGTCGCTCTAAAAGATTGTCGCGCTCCGCTTTGCGTCGCGCGCCAAACTTCTTTTACGAGCGACAAAGTATCACTTTGCGCTCTAGATACACAAATAGCTATTTCCTACAATTGCTATGAAAAGCAGGCTTTTGCGCTTGCTTTTGTCATCGCAAAGTTGACGTTTCCCGATGAGCAATCATAACAAACAAATTGCCGCTCGTCTCCCATTACAGCAAGCGCAAACTACATTGCCGCTCGTTGCCATGGGAGACGAGCGCAAAGTAGAACTGTACCGATTGCTTGAATTTAAAATTGGTGCGTATACCTAAATTATTATTTATTTAAATTTAAATTAAAATTACTATAATCGAATAAAAACATGTTTGTTTCTATTTAAAAATATAAATAAAAATCGATTTACCAGTAATACATCTTCTGAGTAATTTTTTGATTTTTTTAAAACTTTTTTTGCAATTGTAGAAAAAATTATGTGTGCATCTCGAGTACAAAGTGTCTTTGTCGCTCTAAAAGATTTGCTTTGCGTCGCGCCAAACTTCTTTTACGAGCGACAAAGTATCACTTTGCGCTCTAGATACACAAATAGCTATTACAGGATAATAAGATGTTATAGGAGCTTTTGTTTTTGCCTAATAATTAAAAAACACGTGAATTACTAGAGGAAATGATGAAAAGTTTCAAAATTTGGCAGAATTCAGAGTTGAGTTCTCAACTTAACTTCTTCATTTCTCAACAAATTAGGAGCTAGGAATTTTTTTAGCATTTTTTCTTTACTTCAATTATTATCCCCTACAACGTACTGGAGAGATTATCCGCCATTTTAGGAGACAAGACTAAAACGAGAAACGGATAAACGAGCGACAAAATAACAAAAATGTGAAATTCCAAATAATGATAGGGAGATTTATGAACACGCTGTATATTATACATTTTTCAACTTGAAGAAATTAGAACGAGGCTCTATTTAATGCTTAGTTTTTTTTGTAAAAGATATGCTTATACAATCAGCTATCAAGTCCTAATGCTGTCAACTTAAAAATTTCAAGTACTTTATTTTTATAAAGTTTTGGTGCACAGTTACAGTAACAATTATCTTAAATTTTATAACGTCAAATTTAATTTATATTATTGTATTTAGAGAGAGAGAGTATTCGCTGGACAAGTATAAAAAGCTATGTTCTTTGTTGGTATGTTAACGTTTAAATTTCCCGCCTTTTCAAATCTCAAAAATAGGGCTATTCATAGATGGGTCTGAAACTCGGATAACAACATGTGATGCTTCCTGTTCTAGCTTGTGATAAGATACGATACCACGATACGTACTTGCATTGTTTGTCAACAGTTCAATCAGCTGGATCAAGCCATTTTGTTGCGCAGTGTTTTGAAAATCATTGTTAAAGAACCGATATAAAGTTTTCAAGTAAGTAGGTATAACAATTCAGTAATAATTATATACGGAATTTATTTATTTCAAATTAAAACATAATAAGCAGGTAAATCTGTTCACATAAATATTACATTACTCGATAGTTTTAAGCTCATTTGCCGAATAACTTGGTACTGTACATCCAATTTGCTGAATAATTTGTTGGGCTACCCAACAACCCCATTTTAAAGAAGTAAGAGGTGTACGTTGTGAAAATAGTCCACATAAGAATCCTGCAGCAAAAGCATCGCCGGCACCAGTGGTATCGCCCATTTTACTTTCATCAACCTTGGGTACTACAAATTCTTCTAATACACCTTCACTGTGCACACACATAACAGAGTTTGAACCGTTTGTTATTATTATTATTTTGCCGTACTTCAAACTTTTTAAGTTTTTGTAATCGTATGAAAATGTTTGTGCTAATTCAATGACGGTGCTCGTTAATGAAGTATTTGTAATTAGTGCTTCATACTCTTTAAAGTTTCCTATAAGGATATCGCACTGTTTTGCAAAATAGAAAATATCGTTTGGATAAACTCGCGACAGGAAAACAGAGCTGAGGTTAAAGGTAAAAGTTATGTTGTTTTCTCGACAAAGTTCTTGAATGAAGTAGGCTACTGGCAAACGTTCCGTTATAAAGAATCCTTCCATGTAAACGAGATGAGTTTGTTCAAGTGCGCTTACTAAGTTGTAGAATTTTATGTGTTCCATTTTAAAATTTTGTGCGGCTCCAAGGTACGCAACGAGTGACCTGTTAGAACCTTTTATTAAAGCCACTGCGACACCTGTTTCTTCATTACTGTGTTCAATGTACCTATAAGTACAATTCATGATTAATTAGCCTTAATAATTATTGTAACTTGTGAGTACATTGTTTTTACGCCAGCAGCTTGTACTAGATTTTTTAGAGTTTCGCCCTCTTTATTTTTTCCAATTGCTCCAAACATTATAGTTGACTCAGGTTTTTCTAATATCCATTGTAAAATACGAAGTGTGTTTTGTGCACAGCCACCTGGACTTACTGTAGGTTTTAAACTACAAATTTGTATTTAAGCGATTGACTTATTACTATTAATAGTAAAAAATCGTACCCGGATATATCGCTTAACAATGATTTCAAATCTTCGATGGAAAATACTTTTTCGTCATCTTCTTTGAGGTTATACTTATTTAAAATGCCACTATCACTAACTTTTACGGTTACATCTAGTAACGGGTTTCCAAAACCGGCAAATAGAGCCATTTCAAGAAAATACTTATAAATATAATTATGTAGTAGCTTAACCTATTTAACCTTCAAACGTCAAATTCAAAAATTGGGGAAATAAATTTGAAATTTGCCATTTTGTGTTCAAGAACCGCTGGTGTACTAAAATATAAATAATCAATAGTTTTTGACGTTTACAATTTATGAAATTTAAGTACCTATTGTAATCTTTTTTAATAATAAAATAAAATTGAACTAAAATTTTGCTTTTGAGGCTCAATTTTCCCAACATCGCGATTTTTGTGTTTGATTTTGCTTCTATGCAAACTGAATAAGAAAGTAATTAAAGGTATTGTGAAATATATTCAGTAATATTCGTTAGGATTTCCCTGTAGATAAAATGAATAGTTTCGGCTAATCTGAACTTATTACAAATTTTCCTTCTTAGATAATTAATTTTGTTTTTATTACTATCAATATTATCCCACCTAATACAATTATCGTTGATATTTTGAAAAAAATTCTGTTTTTAATCTAAAGTAAAACTGACTACTAATTATGCTTTGAACTTTTTAGAATTATTTAAAGTACCAACATGATGACTGAAATAGGTGTTCCGACAGAAGGTCAACTAAATTCGCCCGATTCCGATGATGAATCGTTTGTAATATTGGGACGTTCGGTTACTCCACAATCTTATATAGATGTTGATGATGATGATCAAATCGATAACCTTAATACTAACGTAGTTGAAGAATCTATGAAGTTGACAGAAACTGCTTTATCGCAATTAAATAGTGTAAATTTGGAATTACAATCGATGCCAAGCCATTTTCAACAAACAATAGTAATTTTTTAAAATACTTTTGGGATGGATTTGACTATAAATTTTGCATTGTAGGAAAGTGTTCTTCAAGTAGTACAAGAGCGTACAAGCAGCCCTAGTTCATCTGTAGATCTTGGTCCAGATGAAGTATTACATAAAGTGAACTTGCTATTAGAGGAGAACAAAAAATTGAAAGGTAAATTAAAATCATAATAATCTGTAAATCAAATAATTAATACTTTTTCATATTTCTACAGATTCCCTACGTCAAAATAACTCTATAATGAAAAATCAATATGAAATGCTAGTAACATGGCAAGAAGAGGTAATGAAAATTCATACAATGCATAAAGAAAAATTTGAAATTTCTAAAAAGTTTGTAGAAAATGTGGGTAATTTAAAATAGTATTTCGTTTTGAAATTGAAAAAATTAAAAAACAGTGTACATTTTTAAGAATGCATTGTTTATAATTTTTTCAATTGTTCGTAGTTTGCTTTGCAATGGAGGGTTTAAATTTCTGTTATAGACTTTAAATTACTGGATTTAATTTTTAGAAACCACCATTTTAATTTTTGAGTACTATCAAACAATTTTTACCCACTATTGTATGGTTCAAACTGACTTTTTTAATGCTTCAGAGAATTTGAATAAACGTTAAAGGATCTATTAACAATAATATAATAAAGCTCCTGGTTTCATTTAAGCAGTACTACGAATAGAGTCGGATCCGCTTATAATGAGTATGCTGGAGTAGCAGCATTGCTGGTGCCAACAAAATGTGCTCGCTATATCCGACTGCTCACTGTAAAAAGTTTTGGTTATAACCAATTTATTAATTATTGGGTTTGTTTATTTGTCTGCTCCGATCATGGTAAGTGTGACGTCATTTAAGCAGGTCAAATACACAAAATTGGTGCACAGGGCAGGACAAACAAACGCTTTAAATTTGCTCTTTTTACTCCAAGCAGACAAATAAACAAGTCTATTATTTATCTACTGTGTTTAGGCTTGATTAGAGTAAGGGTAACATTTAACAACAAGAAACAACCAATGACGACCGTATGTGAAATTAAGTTTAAAATTACTTATGAAGAGTTACATGACGAGTTACAAGAAGTTTTTTGATCATTATCACTATCACTCTTTATTTTAGCCAATCTTTCGATGAATCATCAAGCCTTTCTTGTAATCGCAGTATGTATTAGATATTGCTTGTTATAAGTGGAGTTATTTCGCAGTTTGAACATGTTTGGCAAAAGGCATATGCTCGTTATAACAGAGCTGCTCATTATAGCTGAGCTGCCGAGCTCTTATCGGAACTCAATATGTATTAAGTTAAACGAGTGATTTTTTGTGCCTTGTGAAATTCCTCGCTAAAATCGAACGCTCATTATAACGTGGACTGATTATAAGCGGATCCGACTGTAGCTTCTAAAGATCTTGTTCTTGATAGTAATTTATTTATTTGAATTTTCATCAGTTGTCAGAGAACAATTTAAAATTTAGTAAAGTAAATATGACTTGGTGTGCTCTTTAAGGAGTATTAATGAGCTTCATTTGAAGTTTGTGTCAGTTATATGGAAGTTAAGTTTTTGGCTTAACTTAACCCATCGTAGAGGTTTCGTAGTCTGAACTAGGTGATGAACTTGAGGTCATAAATTAGAAAAGAGGCATCTTTTTGTGTTACGCAAATCTGTAAGATGATAGACTCTTTATCCTTTCAATCTTCTTCTTTATTTGGTTAATGATACTGATTAAGAAATATTCAATAAATCTTGGAACATGCCAAGTTATCTTGGGCAGTATCGACAACATATTAAATCGTATTGAAGATCATTGTGGCAATAAATTAAATAGTACCCAAATTAATTCGGGATAATATTCATTTGTAAATCGTCCCAGACAGAGTTCGCTTGGTTCAGAGGTTAATGTAAAAACAAAAACTCAACTTCCAAATGATTTGGCAAGTACTTACTTGATTTATTACTTAGTTTTATTTGATATTTAAATTGTAATTTCGTTTCTTTAAATTTAATGCTGTAACAATCCTAATACTTGCTTTCCACTTAACGATTTTTTACTCGTTACTGTTACTTTATTGACAAATTAATGTAAATAACAAAATATTTTCTTTTCCTAGTTAAAAAGTAGCAACGCCAATTTACAACAAGAACTTGAAACATCTTTAGAAACACAAAAGCAGTTGAAAAAGGAGTTGAAATCTTTGAAATCTAAGACAAATATTCAAGAAACAGTTTCTAGCAGTTCTAGCGAACAAGTAACTTTATTGGAAAACTGCATTGATAGCTTAAAAAAAGAATTGGCTAAAGAAAAAAGTCTTCATCAGAAGGTATTTTGATTTTGTCTCTAATATAAATTACTATTCTGTAACTATGTTTACTATAGAGTATAGAAGTGTGTCGCAGTAAAACTCGTGAAGCCGAAACAGTTCAAGAAATATTGCTCGAAGAGCTTAAAATAATGAAAGCTAACTTCAACGAGCAAACTGCAGTAAGAAGTATAAATGAACAAACTGCTATTAATGAAAAAGCTGCTGATCATTGTAATCAAGCACAAGTCGAAGCATTACAGAAAACCATCGATGAACTACAAAAATTAAATTTAGAAAAAGAGTCGACTATAAAACAGAAATCAGACGAATATTTAGATTTCAAAATATTATTAGAAGATCATCAGCAAACAATTATCGATCGCAATAAATTAATCCAAGCTAAAAATACACACATCGATTCCTTGGAAAGCAAAATTGGCAGGTTTGAGAGAGCTGCTCTAGTTGATGAAGAAGTTATGAAGCAAAACTGCAGTAATGTGGAGCGTATTCAAAGTCAACTTCTACAAGTTATAGCTGAAAAAAATGAATTTGCCAAGAAAAAAGAGGAAACTGAAGAATTATTATTGAAAAAATGTAATAATATCGACCTTGTTCAAAGCCAACTCGATCAAGTTATAATTGAGAAAAATGAATTGACCAAGAAAAAGGAAGAAACTGAAATTTTATTGACGAAAAAATGTAATGAAGTCGAGCGTGTTCAAAGTCAACTCGAACAAGTTATAATTGAAAAAGAGAAAATGGAAGAACTTTTATTGAAAAAAGGTAATTATGTCCAGCGTATTCAAAGTGAGCTTGAACAAGTTATAATTGAAAGAAATGAATTGACCAAGCAAAAAGAGGAAACTGGGTTATTATCGAAAAAAATAATTGGCTTGAATGGCACAATTGAACATTTGCAACAACAGGTTTGTAGTTACTTTTAATGAAATTTAAGTTTAAATTTACGTTTTAATTTGTAGATCCATGCATATAAAAGTGATTTTGATGTAGAGCATCGTGTCAAAGATGAATTAAAAATTGAAAATACTCGTATTAATGAAGATTTGAAAGCTTTACAAAGACTTAATCAACAATTATTAGACCAGGTTGAACATTTGAAGAATGAAAATGCTAGCGGTTTTGTTCATGTACAGCCTTGTGTAAGTTTTAAAGAATGTAGTAGTAATGGATTTGACATTTTAGTATTTTTAGGAGCCGACTACATTTTGTTGCCCGATATGCAATTTTAAGTTCAGTGATTACCAAGCTTTGGAAAATCATGTGCACAGGTGTATGGAAGTCAATTCAATATTTTAAATGTGTAGTCGCATAAAATGTTACAATGGTTAGTTCAATCTGATTTGCTAAAATTCAACAGTATATTTTTATAATAGTATGTATGTCATATTTATGTCATATTTATGTATTCGAAAAAAAATTTATTAACTTAAAAACTTTGATAGCAAACAGCCTTGCCACTATATTACGTTGTAGTTTGTTGTGATTATTTTCATTATTTGACTTATCTTATCAATGGATGCATTCAGTGAATAGCAGCATTGCAGCGCTTCATGTAACAACCAATGGATGTAAAGTGCTGCAATGCTACTGTTTCATGAATACGCTCCAAGAAATATTTTTTGTTTGTAGTAGTAAGTAACTGTATGTTAATTAACATAAGAATTTAATTTAAAAAGTTATTTTGTTTTATTGGTTTTATATAAACTACACTTCTTAGGGTAAATTATTGTACATTGCCTGCTCTAAGTAAGCTCAATGGTAAACCTGTCTTATCGTTGTCCATTGGAAAGGATAAGCTTTGGCTATTTAGTAAAACAGTTACTATGAGCATTAAAAAATGATAAAACTATTCAAATATTGTCTTTATTTTGCAAAAAACCCTGTAGAAACCTTATGATCGTCAGATTATCCTATTCAAAAGTTCCCAACAAAGCTAAAGTAATTTTTCAAACTACGAAAATAATAACTTATATTATGCTTATGCGAAAGGACAATAACTAAAAGTATTCATTCTTTTTTTCGTGCCCACTTGGGCATCGAGTCGAAAGTATTTTTGATCAGGATGATCAGAACCACAAATATTACAATTTTAGTCAAATTAGCTATGATATAGTTAGTGAAGTTTGTACCCTGTACAGGGTTGCAGCATCTATAAGAATTAAGGTGGATTCAGATGATGCGGAATCCGGAATTTTGCAAAATCAGTTAAAAAAATTTTGCTAAATTTTACTTTTGGCAATTGTTAGGTGTTTGTAGATGGTAAACGTCTGTGCTGTGTCGATAAAATCCAAGGGAAAAACTTGGACCAGAATCAGAGATCGAACCTAAGTCTCTAAGGTGTCGCGTCTCGCACCGGATGCTTTACTACTAAGCTACCTCGGTTCTTGCAATTCCCTTGTATTTAACCCGTATTAACGTTAGTCTGGAGTGGCAGGTCCTGGCCTGGAATAGTTTTGAGTCGTTATGCTGCTATACACTCATACATAAAATACATAATACGTTAATTCCAAAATTTAGGTGAAATTCATTTCTCTTAGAAACGAACCTGATTTTGAGAAAGTTACCGTAGTATTAAGAGAGGCTATTTTGAAAATAATTTTATTTTTAAAAATTAACAGAATTTAAATGTACCGCGTATTTCCCCCACTTAATGGACAACAGCTGAGCTTCGCTCTTTGAAACTTTTTTCCGTTAGTAGTTCCACCAAGTTTGTTTCAGTTTGTTTGGGCAATTTGCGTCCAGGTCATTGCCGCCTAAATTTAGAAAAAACTAATAACCATTATTAATTTGTGCACCAAACTTAATAAAACTACTTAAAAATGAACATTAGTTGCTTTAGTTGTGGATTTAAATGTATTGTGTAAACTAAAGTCAGTAAGTTGTTTTTCAATTTAATATTTTTCGCCACGTAGTAGGACAACAATAGGTTTTTAAGTAATTAACCGACTGTTTAAAAGGCAAGTTGAAACGAAAGTAAATTAAAGAAGTATTTTGAAAGTAACTTAATTGGATTAGAATGAACTCTTTGTCTGTGAAAGACGATGAAAATCAAGTTAATTTAAATGCTAGTAATGGTGTTAGTATAATGACTGATAATGATAGTGGATACATTTCTCAGCACATCGAATCGAATAGTTCAGCAGATACAAGTGTTAGCAAACAATTTACACTCGCATCGCCGAATTTTTATGTAAGCGAAGATACTTTGTTGGAACATCCAGTTAGTAAGGAAAAAAAGGAATTCGATCAAGTATCGTGGTATGAAAATAATTTATCCGATTCGGTTATTAACTCGTCGACTTCCACACAAAACGAAAGCTGTAATTTGTTAAACTTAAGTGAAGTTTCGGATATTTCAAACACTTCTGTTACAATTCCAATTGCGAAACCTATTGTGGTGTCTTACGACAAAATTAATCAACTTTGTAGCGAAGAGGATATCGATAGCAATGCAAGTAGCGTAAGTGAACACTTTCGTGATGAGTCACAAGATAAAGAAGACTTAAGTTTAAGTAAATGTTCTAGTCAGAATAATGATAATAGAAGCTCAAATAGCACAGTTCAAGATGAAAATGTGAGTTGTGTTCAGTCTCGAATGAGGGATGCCAATAACTGTAATATGTCTCTATTTGAAAGTTTTTATTCATTTGTTTGTGATTTGTATACAAAAGATGATGCAGCTGTGGAAGATATGCCTGCATTGTTGAATCCTAACAGTTTACAAGTTGCCAATTCTACTTCGACATCTTCCTCCGCTAATTCGTATATTGAGTTAGGAATTGTAAATTCTAAATCGCATAGCACTATTGATCCTGATGACTATTTAAATAGAGACGAATTACCTATTGGAGCTTCTCGAGGAAAATGTTCATCTGTAAGAGATGATAAAATTGATACGGAAAAAATTGATGAGGAACTTCAAATAGTGAGAAACAAATCTTCAAAGGATTGTAAATTGTTGAAAACTAATAACGCTAGTCAAGTTATAAAAGAAACCAATTGTACACAGACTAAAGTAGCTAATGAAACGCCACGTGCAATTATGAAGCCTACGAATGCAGAAATGAGTCCTGAATTGTTTTCGGACGACGAAACTGCAGTTACTATCACCAAGCGAGTTTCTAAGAATTCTAAAGAGCTCCAAGATAATTATGTAACAACTACGGACAAAAAGTTATTTAAGCACGCACAGGAAAATTTAACAGGAGTTCCTCCACCTCCGAGCGTTACTATCTTACAAATTACTATAGACGAAATGCTGAAGAAAATTGAAGATAATAAACATTTGTTTATAACTACCTCAGATTTAAGAAATGCAGAAGAAACTTCAATAAATGCCAGACCTGATGGAAGTGGAGAAGTGCCTGCTAAGGCACAGAAATCATTAGTTATACAGTGTAAAAGAAGTGATTTTAACGCTGAAGCGTGGCCCGAGATTTTGCAATATCGATACCATGGCTTACAGTAAGTATTTAGATATTTATGTTCAGTTCACAGTTCAGATTAAATTGCCCTTAAGATATTTTGGTTGAAAGTGTAGATCTCTGTATGCAGAATGAAATAGAAAATATACATTCATGTGTACATTGGCCGCTTCTGGTTCGGAGTGGAGGTCGTAATTCTAAAATCGTTTATTTTTGTAATATCTCCTGGAATATAAAGTCAGAGCCCTACTGTAAAATCTCTTATCAAGCTTTTGACAAATAGGTATTTATAGTAAAATCATTTTTATCGAGTGACAGGGTTGTTACAAGAAAGTTTTTTTATCAAAAACGATCCGCAGTAAACATTTTCATCGTTATTTTGCAAATGACTGGAAAGAACGTAGAAATTTTTACAAAAAGAACCCTATCACACGATAAAAACGTTTTTTACAAATTTTTAACGAAATACTGCTGGACTTTTTTACTTTGGATCGTTTTGGTTAAAGAGTTTCTTATAAAATGACCCCGTCGCCCGATAAAATCCATTTTCTAACTTTAAATACTTAACATGATTGAATTTTTATATTTCATTTTGCATACCAAGATCTACACTTGATACCCAAAATATTTGACAACTAATATACAAAATAATAGTCAATAATTTCTAAAAAATTTTTATTTCAGTTTCAATAGAAGTAAATTAAGCGAAGATTTTGAAAACTTATGCACCAAATATGCAGAAAGATGTGTAGGAGCCGAAACACAATCGAGCTGTACCGTTTTTGGCTTTAATTCATTACAAAGCCCATCAAAACATAAATGTAGAATTAGGCGAACATTAAAATCACCTGGAAAACGCCTCAGTCATTTAGCAAGACGTAGAATTACGTTTTCGAAAGATTCGTTAAATTCGTCAATTGGATCGGCGAGCTGCTCTTTTATTGGTGCTCGAACGAGACAAATTATGGTGGATGTTAGGTAACAAGTTTCTAATGTAAATTAACAAATAGGTACTTAATATCTGAAATATTTAGAAAGTGCCAATCACTCGCAAAACGTAGAAGTCCCAAAAAGAAAACTCCCTGCAAGAGTCCTAGGAAAACTCCTAACAAAAGCCCTAGAAAGAAGCTCAAAACTCCTAGTAGTTCATCAAAAAAACGTTTTTCTATGCGACTTAGAATGTTTGGCAACGAAAACAGTTCAGATTCGATTGCATCGACATCTTCTAATTCAAAAGTTAGTGTTACTAAAAGGGCACTTTTCCAAAGTCCCAATAAGGAATTATCGATGTCTTTATCAAGAGGTAATAATAAGATTTTAATATTCACGATAGTAATCCACTTTTTGGTTTTTAGATTCATCAAACGACTGTTCCAATCACTCCGCAAGGCGTCGTACTCCTAGGAGAGCGCTGTTTCCATCCCCTGTAAAGAATTCGCCTTCAAAAATGAGTAAATTTCAAGTTAGTAATTGTTTTAAAATAATCTATATCGAATTATTTATAGCTATTTCGTGTTTGTATCCATCTAAACGCAAGTTGACACCTAAAAGAGCGCTGTTTACTTCTCCAGAAAAATCTGTTAGGAGTAGTGAAGCTAACGATAAAAAACGTAAAAGGACTGATAGTGAAAGTGGGCAACCGAGTAAATTAAGTCGAAGTTCGAGTTCGGACATGAATTATTCGATAGAGAAGAGTTTGCAAAATTCAATGAGAATGCGCAATTCCGCTGCTGCTCCCACGCCACAGTCGTCACAAGAAGTTGCCGATATTAGAAAAAAGGTATTAATTTGTATTTACATTTAAACAAACAATTTTTAAAAACAACTCCCGAAGCTGTACTAATGGTAAATTTACTTTTTTTATAGAAATTGATGTGGTCAGTTGCTGAAGCATTACGTTCTCAAAATATCGATCTAAAACATCCTCAGTTTAAAATATATGCTTCTGTATTAGCGAGAATAATTCGTCATTTTCTACCGACATTATTTACGAACGGACCGCGCCACGAAGGTAGCACTACGGAAACTATGTTGAGAATTGCTAGAAAATACGTATTTGCCGTTACAAGAGGAAAAACAGTTGATGCAATAATTAGAGAGGCGAAAAATGAAAAACTCAAACATAAATCTGAATATTCCGGTTTGGAACGTAACGAAACACTTCAAACAAGAAATCGAGATGGTATATTACAAGATCGTGTAAATATAATTACTAGTGATCGAACAGGAACTGAAAATAATAAAAGTGGACGACGAGAGAATGTGGAACGAATTAGAAAAATTATTAATTTTGGAGACGATGAAGTAAATAATGTCAGATGACTAGGAATGAATTCTAGGTATAATTTGCAACAGCCTGGAATAGTGAAAAAATCAAACAATAACAAAACTGTTATAAACTTTCGTTAAATTGTGATTAGACTAACGCTTCCTATATGGTTGCATGGATGAGAGACAAGAATTGTTTTGCAAGTTTGCTCTTTTTTGTGCTTAGTTTCCATATGTCCTAAATTTATTTAAAGTTAATTAAATAGAATAACAATTAATTTTCAAATTGTAAATATAGATTTTTATTGATTGATTTAACGTTATACTGCCAAGATTACAATTGATTTATGGTATGGTATGGTATGGTATGAATGGTAAAAGTGTAGAAGTGTGTTTGTAATGTTAAGACTTTGAATTTTTAGTTTGTATAATTTGACAAAATAATGTTTTATGGCAACTATAAAATGTAATCAACGGGTTATTGATCTCATTGGGCGCATGGAGGAAACTAGTGCTTCACGTTCATTGGTTGTCATCTGAAGCACTACAGTTCCTTCAATGTGCTCCATTACATTTTGAATAGTTCAATCATAAAATTGATGCAATTGTTATTTTGACTAATTAGCTAAATTTTTGCTTCAGCTTAATAATTTTGAGTAAAGCACTTATATTGTTAAAATTAATAGTGCAATAGTTCACCTCTGAAGCGCTCGAGTCAATTTTAGCAGTCTGAATTTTAGTTCAATAATAAATTGATTAGGTTATATTCTAGACTAGTTATTGTTTTCAATTGACAAAAATAATGAATAAATTGTTATTTTTAGTTTCATTTCTTTTATATATGTTTTTTCCCTTTGATGGATAGATTTAATGGAAATAACTAATGTTAAATCTATATTACGCCACTGTAGACTGTTGTAGAGCTTACTGTGTTGACTGAATTAAATTTTTTTGGTATGGTAAGTGGTTAAGTGTCTGAGTTTACTCACCAAGGGAAGTGCTCTTCGCGCTTAGCAATTTATTCAAAGTTGCAACTTGTTTAGTTTTCCTGCTTACCTAGGTTGCACTATCTACTAATTAATTTTTCCTTACTACAAAGTATTAAAATTTCTACTTTGTTTTGGTGAAATATGTATTTGCAAAAAAATTTTGGGTTAATCTATTTTGATTTAATAAGGCATTTTGTAATGAATTAGTTTAAATTAGTACATTTAATTTTTATAACTCATGTCGCTGCTTGGAGAATATTGTCCGGTTAAAGCTCTTGCTGGTAAAGTGGGACTGCGATAACTTCTTTCTAAAGTAGTAGGTAAAACAGCAGGATCCTTATACTTTACATAGTACTGTGGATATTTCATGTACGTGCTAAAAAGTAATAAATAAGTTATAAGTAGGGTTGCCTTAAAAGATTCTTTATCTATTGTATAGAGATGTATAGTATGTGGCTTTTCAATAATCTCATCTAGTCTAAATACGCACCTTGTGGGATCAGGAGGACATTGGAATCTATACTCTCCGCTCTTGAAGTAGTCGAGAGGATGCAAACGACCTCCGTGATCTTTATATTGATCCCTATGCATTTGACTAGCCTTTTAAAGTATATTTTAAGTAAATAATTCGAAACTTAATTTGTAATAAATTGTAAATACTTTATAAAAATCATCTACTTGTTGTTGTCTACACGGATCAAGAAACGTTATTGGTGATTTTGGCATATTTAAAACACGGCTCCAATTAGTTCCTTTTCCACACGCAGCTATATCAGGCCGTGGACTATAAGGAGTACTCATCATACCCCAATCATATGGAGGCATCTACGTTATTTATAGGTAATTTTAATTCGAAAGTATTACTGAAATATCTGTAGGTGTACCTACCTGCATTTTGCTTAAATTTTCATTTCTATAGTTTTGAAAATAGCTAATATGTCCAGTATCAGATAACGATCCAAAACCGTTCTTTACAGGAGGATGAGCACCCATAAATCCAGGTTGTATCGATGGAGGAAAATAGGAGGCTTTCATATTAGATAGTTTAACATCGCCCATTTTTATGCAGTTATTAAATACGGTTAATTTTAAAACGAAAATTTAGTAAAAGGAGTTAATAAAAAGTTTATGAATTTTACACAGTGAATTTTGAATGTCAAAAATTAAAATTTAGTTTCTAAGATAATCAAAAAATCAAATGAGTATAATTTCAGAATATTGTTTCAAAAAGTTTTCATATAATTTATTAAAGTAATGTACTTTACAAATTTTAATTATTTGAATAAATAGTGTAGGTATTACATTATAAGTGGAGAAATTGATGAGTTTTTCTCATGCATTGATCAGTTTGTCTGCAAAGGCCAATAAGTGAGCGAAACGGTTTATTCTCGAATGATGTATATCGTTTTGTTTAATCCTGCAATCCTGCGCTTATAATACCAAAAAAATTTCTATAAATAATATAATTTTGTTACGACAAACAAAAAATAACGTAGGCAGGTTGTGTTGTTACATTGCTATGATTTACATTTTATTGACTTGTCAATATTGTTACGCGTGGTTCAGTTTCCCGAATTTGCTACAAAAATGGAGCAAACTGAAGAAAGGACTGCTGATGCCCCTATATTTCATTTACTCCCAAAATAGTCAAAAGAATGAAAGAAGTGAAAAAAGCTGTGCTTCCCTAGCTTCCATGGAGGACACGCCACTGAGATTGTGTTTACCCTTATAATTACCTGAGCTATGATTGATGACGAGGTTCAAGATAAATGTAGAACCACCTCGTATAACCATCGTTGAACCAGTACTTTGCAGTAGAACTACATAGAACCACAGGTTGTCTATGATAGAACGTACGCTCAATAAAGGTATAGCCATCTGTTGGAATTTGCCAGAACTTAAAACAATGCAAAGGTAATTATGCGTAATATCAGAGATATAAACCGTGAAATTTTAATAACGTCACTTTTATTAGTCATTTTTGAAGTATTTTTTATTTATGCATATTTGAAATGATCAGAAATGAATTACGATTTTAAACAAACGTTACACAATACAAAAGGTACGCAAATTATGTATATTAGCGTTATTCCTACATTAATATTACATCTATGAGCTTGAAGATAAAATTAGTGGTTAAAGTCTTATTTCTAATATTTACTTCCTAGTATCTATTTATACTTGGCAAAGAATTTTATAGGACGATTTGGTATTTATAAACCGCTAATTTTTGCAATTTTTTGTGTTACCTCGGTGAAAGTTTGTGGTTATGAATGATAAATGATCACGTATCAAACCGTATTTATCGAAATGTATAATTTTAGAAACACAAATTAATGACTGTCTCAAGTGAATTTGCAATGGACGTATACTACACACAGGATCGACTGCAAGAAATATGGAAACAAATTGGTTCGTTACACTTAAGTTACTTAGAACTGGAAGAGAGCCCTCAAAAGCTTCAACAACGTACGAAGCTTGAAGGTAAAAGTGGTTAACGTAAAATAGCTTTAATTTTGAAACAATATTCGTAGATTACATTAGAGAATTTTTGTGTCTTGCACCTCATAATCAGAAATTTATATTTCGAGAAACATCGGATGTCTTACACAGATCGGCTAGTATTAAAAAAGACTTTAGTGGATATAGAGCAGCTCTAGGATGGAATGCAATAGGAATGTATGCGGCAAATCTTTTAAATCAACCTTGGAGAAAGGAGTACAAACAGATACAGGTATTTTTTGTAACTGCATTTTAAGAGAAGTCGTATTAGTTATAATTTTGTTTTAGTTATATTCGGGATTTTATAAGCATCAGATTGATGCAAATCTTGTTGGAGCCGAAATAATATTTGAAGTAATGGGTTACAAAAGAAATGGCGATGGTATTCTAATCCTTGATGGCCCTATTTGCCCAGATCGTGTGATTAGCGTTTCGCAAGATGCTCTCATAGCGTACGTCGAATGTCAGGTAAGTTTATTATTTAGATTTGCCCCCGAGAGTTATATGTTTTTCTATAGGTATTAAAATCTATATGGGAAGAAGTGTCGGTCAATTTTAAAATAAGTTGGTTAGAAGTTCTCGAGTTCAGAGAAACCCATTTGTGCAGCACAAAACAATCGGTTCAAGCATTAAATTATCGATTTCACGAACGACAGTTTCAACAGCACACTAGAAGTTACTCTCAAGGTACTGACCCTTTTATGGTCAATGCTCGGCTATTAGGCAATGCACATCAATCAAACGCACATTCTGCTCACTCTTTTCCACCTTTACATACACATGCAGCTATGTCTTCCACACCATGTATATATGGGACTAATAATTATTATAATACTTGTCCTACCTATGCTCCATTAAGTCCTCAGCACTATGCCTATCATATGCCTTTAACTTGTAATCAAACTGTAGGAAAACCAATTTACCATCCTTCTAATTGCTATTCCAATGGCTACATAGTTCCACCTCCACCTTACATATGCTCTGCAGTACCTACAGCACAATTGATAGAAGTTGAGTCTCAAGGTTCGCACCATTATGACACCGTAGATGGTAACGGCCATTCTCGAACCGATTCGTCTTCGAAAAATAATCTTAAAAGTAATTCTGACAAAGAAGACATTAACTCGGACACGATCGATAATTGGGATTTTGTTTATCGCGATCTAGAGAGTCAGGGTTATTCTAAGGATTTAGGAGAAAGAGGCGATGTTTTAACTTCTCCTATCGATTCAAAAAAGTCGAAAAATGTCGTTAAAGAAGCTAAAAGAATTGAAGCACACACCTTGGAAGGCGGTATTAACAACTTAAATATGACGGATAAAGTTTCTAGAACCAACTATAGCTTGCAACAATTTAAAGATCGTGAAAAGGACGCATCAGAATTAATCGACGAAAGAGACCTTAACTCACAAAAACAAACAGCTCGACATTCTGTAAACGGTTTCCTCAAAATTAATAATTCAATTCCAACAGTAGAAAAAATTGCCGTGAACTCCACTATAGATCGATCGTCAAATATTAAAACTTTGGATGTAAAAAAGCAAAAGCAAAATCAAGCAAGTGATAGGATAAGTCCTAAAGGTAAACAACAGAGCACCAAAGAAATACCGAAAGCAGATGAAAGTAAGTGGCAGTGTACCACTTGTACATATTTGAATAATTTATCGCATAAAATTTGTGACATGTGTGGGAAAAGTAAAGTTAAAGTTCAAGATACGATGGAAATTGGTGGATCGCAATGTTCAAAATGCACTCTCGTTAATCCTAAAGACAACAAAATATGTAGCGCTTGTTCTAGTAGTTTGAAGGATTCACCCACATATATTTAAAGTTTTAACTTCGTTTTTACATGTGTAAAGTTTATTATGATTCAAATTAAGATGTTGCTATTCAAATCTTGTACTTGCTGTTAAATTGCTTAGAGAGAAATTTATAACGGGAACTAAAATTATGTTACATAATATTGAGAATTTAAAACTTAGGATCGATTCCATAATTAAATCATTTTTGTAGTTTGATTGCTTTTTTAATGCTATTATGTGCTCAAAGTAAGTGAATTATTCAGAAGTTCTTGTTGAGACTGAATGATTTGTGTTTCTAAAGCGTCTAATTAGTTTTTGAAAAAAGTTATTGAGGGATGTTACGAGAAGATCATAGGAATTTTATTCAAGGATGCCAATTTTAATTTTTCTTTTAAACTAAAATATTATTGCTTACCATTGTCTTAATTTTTTGTAGTTATAAGGAATTTTTAAATTACATCACATTTATTTATTATGTATATCAATTTTCACCAAGTATCAGCCAAATTAATCAAATTTTTGATTTGCCTATAACTATAGAGTAAGTTAGATTACTTACTCTATGCTGTAACTTAAAGGGGGTGTGACCCAAAAATAACATTTTTTGCGGATATATGTAAACAAAATATCTAAGAACAGTTGTTAAAACCGCACATCTAAAATCCAAATATTAATCGAGATATTTATAGGCATCAGAAGTTTTACTGAAGCTGCCTGTGATGTCATACTGACATCGGCCGTCAGCGTACCTAGTCGTATTTGGTCGTATTCACAACACATTAGTAGCGCAAGACAGTGTTGATTTCTATTTCTAATTGTAATGTTATTTTACACCTAGATAGCTAGAAAAATAAATAACGAAATACAAATCAACAAACTGTCTTGCGCTACTAATGTGTTGTGAATACGACTAGGTATGCTGACGGCCGATGTTGGTATGACGTCACTGTAAACTTAAAAACGTTATATCTTCAAAATGGTTTGTCTCAGTGATGTGCGATATTGAAATTTGTTCTTAGAATTTTTCGTACTATAACTTTTATTTTTGGGTCACATCCCCTTTAAAAAGCTATGATATTACTTGACGAATTTAGCTTGGCATCCAAGATGCACCAAGTTGAACGTTTAAGTTACGACGCTTAGCTCTCGTTAGTGGAAGGAGTTTCTCCTAGCCACACATACAATTTTTAGGGGCCAGGCTTGAATTGTCGAGACAGCTTATTGTAAATTAGGGTTTTCTGTTTGAATAATTTTCGTATTTGTGTACAGCGGCAAACTGCATTTCATTTAACTAATATTTGATATAAACCATTAATTGCTGCTATTGTACCTATAAATTTTGTCTTTTTAAAATGTACTATGCACATGTACAGCAACATGGACTGAAATTTGCAAATAAATTAGAATCGACTGTTTGCTTTTTAGTCCAGTCACTATAAGATTTTACCTTGAACAATAATATGCATCGTCCAAAATTTTAAACCACATCTCTACGTATTAAAAATGTAGCGAATTCCAAGATGTGCATGCTTTTTATTGTTTAAAAATCGTTTAAGAATTTCTATATCATCCTTGCTATTATCTAAAATTGCAAAGTATTTAAAGGAAACAAAATTACCTATAGATCTCAATTAATACATGAAAAAGCTGTTATGAAATTTTCCATAACTGATAGATAAATAACCACCATAAAAATTATTTTATTCCAGAATACTTCAGGAGAACCTGATGCTGACTCATTACGTTTTTTAAAATTAATGGTGCATCTCAAATACGCCTAAGTTAAACAATGCCCTAACTGCAGCTTCTCGCAGATAAAAATGTTAAAATTTAGCCTCTTTGAGAAACAGACATCAGCCTTTCAAAGATGAAAGAATGTGAAAAATTTGAATTGTCAAATAATACGGTCTTATAGACATCTTGGAATTTATTACATTTTTGATATGCAGTTTGGTTTTTAAGCCCAAAATTGCGCGTTTATTTACATCGTTTATAATAGATACAAAATGAATGTAATATGAGAGGTTTCTGAGATAACACAGATTAAAAACCTAGGTATAGTAAATAGCAATTATGTTAGGAAGGTACGTAGTTTTTGTGTTAAATTTTACGTTTTTGGCGTATATTATTGAGTTGCCATACAAATTAAATTATCCAACCATTAATGATTTGGTTTTTCGCCACTTTGAATAACGCTAATTAAACTTGTTTATACAGTTTCTTATTGGGTTAGTTTATTTAAAACAAGTGAATGCTTATCTTTCAGTTATTTGCAAAATAAACGAAGAAAGTGATTATACCGATGATTTACTTTATTAAACGTAGAAAGTAGAGGTACAGGTGAGGCGGAATATCTAAGCTCAAGTGTTACATGCCACTTTCCAATTTGCTTTTTCTAACACCGTTATGAAAATCATTTAAAGAGTTGAAGAGCTTGTTTAGAAATTAGGCCATCACAAGAAATGAATTACAATTAAAATGCCGAAACAAAATTTATAAAAATAATGTTTTGGTTGTTTTGAAACCTGTACTTTTGGTATATCAGTAGAACGGAAGCTTTTAGTCAAACATTCAATTATTAATTTGTAAGTAACAAATTGTTTTTTACGTTCTTTAAATTTTTATTTATATTGCTAAATAAATCATAAATTAAATATGCGATGCTGGAAATAAAGTAAATTTTTTAATGTATACATTATCATTAAAAATGTATTTTGTTGCTGATACACGGTGTTTTTTGGAGTAAACTGTTATGAGTTTCTTTAAATCTAATTACTTGCGTTATTTATAAATGTTTATTAAGTAAGACTTATACACAGTTTTCTTTAGAAATAACTTTTTTTACTGTTTGGTCTGTTTGTAATACTGTATCTAACATAGAAATGTATCTAACAAGAATAACCGCAGCATTTTTGTTTTCTATAGTATCTACTGGGCCGACAGGCGAAAACTCGGGTCCTCGGGTGGGTTTTGTAACAATACGAAAATTGGAAACAAATTTGCTAGACCTATCTATAAATAATACTAGTTTTGGGGAAATTTGTTTAATAAATTATAATCTATGAAACAGTATTTTCGTACATTTAACTTGAAGATTTTTGATAAATATAATGTGAGTTTATCTAATACGTATAATATTAGGATAGTTTTAACCAGTTTGTGACTTTTATTAAACTTAAGAAATTTTAACTAGTCTTATAGTATTTTAGAGATATGTGACGGAAAAGTGTTTTATTTACATCTGCATATTAATTATTATTAATCGATATTATGTGAAATATATTTACGTTAAAAGCTTCAGATAATCTACTTTTTTTTGTAGCGCTCGAGGGCTGCGGAACATACCTAAAGTAAAGATTAAATTTGTAATTGTAAATATCGTTACAAATTAATGGAACTAAACGTTAATACTGTAAATTGTTGTAAATAAAAAGTAATATGTTATTGTTATTAATAAATAATTAAATTTAAAGCTCTGCTTTAATAATCAAACTGGAGCATTTATTAATTTTGAGTTTTAGGTACTTAAGAGCTATAGCTAATGGAAATTCTCCGAATACCACGTAGGCATTCAATAATGAAAATTACAACTTTCTATGGTTCATACCAATAGCTCCGCGCCTGAACTTTCCGTTAATTTCGATTATTTTCCACTTATGCAACTAAAAATAATAACTAATAATAATTTATATTCATAAAATCAATATATTTCTTAATTTTCAAATTTTTAATGCACTAATTACAAACAACTCACAATATTATTGCCTATAGGTACCTCACAAATATTGTTGTACCGACTAACCTGCAAGAAATCGAATGTAAAATTGCCCAATAGCAGGCCTGACAAAAAGAATTAGACGAATGAAAAATTAAAAAAGTAGTCATTGTACCGACAATCGTTAAATTAAAAAAACATTAAACTTTCTTCCCCTTACTTTCTAGAACTTACAACTCCAAAAGGCAGTGATTATCCACATTTGCTGTACCTATTGTTTAAAAATTTCTACAAACTCAATTACGATTTGAAATACGATATCGAGCGGCTAAGAGCACTCGGACTCGGGTCCGGCGTTTCTTGGTTCGAATCCGATTGACACTTCTAGATTCTTTCTATGTGCCAACAAATGCCTTGGTAATGGGCAGAAAAGCCCATCTACATGTTTTTGTTTTTGAAGAAATTACAAAAAACTTATAGAAAAAATGAATCGTTGGCAACACCAATTTCCATTTCTATAATGGCGTATGCAAATATTAATTAAAAAGTAGCATAAAAGGATGACCAATTAATAAAAAAGTAGATTTAGAGAAATATTTTCTAGTTCGTAGTACTTCTAAAATAAAATAAAAAGCAGTGGACCCAGAACGGAGTCCTGAGGAACTCCACAGTCCATGTATCTGATGCTGGGAGTCACAACACTAATAGGAGAAAGATTGTGTTTATAATATCCATGCAACGAAACTTTTTTTCATATAAAACCTTTTAATTTATTTTGGTGCTCTTACAATTCGCCTCTGAAGCTTCTACATACGTTTAAGAAAGGTCCAAACGACAAAATTATAGTAAATACAGAAATTGGAGGCTTGTTAGTTTACGTCACTGAGCGAAAACTTTTACATTTTCCTAACGTTAATTCGGCGGTAAAAGCAACCAAGGAGACAAATAAACCAATTCCTAAAATCCAAAAAGCGGCCTGCATATTTTTTAAGGTGTACGATCTGAGATTTTGAGTATTAGTATTATTGACCAACCTCTCTTGAATAAACCCATTAACGAAATCATAATACCATTTATCGAGCAACCCCATTTCTGAAAATTTAGAAATTGCGTGATTGTAATAATTGAGAAATGGAGATTCTTTTGGAACAATATATGATACGAAATAGCTTATAGGACACTCGTTCACTAGATGTAAAAGTGGTACATCGTCGCTATTAGTATACAACGTATCAATAAAAAAATTAGCATCGTGTTTTCTTTCCATGGCCGATACATTTCTATAAACAGCCACAGTTCTCAACGCAGTACCATTAAAATTGACGATTTTGCTCCGAAGTCGTTTGATCAGTTGTGAAGTGTCGTTATGAACTAAATCCAAACTCGTGTAAATGCTTAAACCAGATCGATCTAACGCTTCCAGGGTGTTTATATCTGGATAAAATGAAGTAGCGCTGTAGGATTTTACGAGATTCCCTTGAAAAATTCCATTTGTGATGATAACGAAAATCAAGCAACTGCTCAAAAATATACGTTGGGGCAATTTGAGTATATTTGTGGGCGACGATATAAAAATTGAAAATAATTGTAGTAGGGATATGAACAGTTTATTGCGAATCCCCGAAATAATCCAAAAAAGGCTGCACAGGATAAAAACTCCAAAAATGGCCAACCAAGTGTTAAACGTAAAACAGCGAAAAATTGCAATCCATTGTGGAATTTCCCTAGCTTTAGGAACTACGAAACACAACAAGTCGTTATTTACAGGAACTGTAAATTCTATTTCGTCTGTCTCGTAAAACATTAAGAATCTTCCATTTGCAGAAATATCTACTTCTCTATATACGACTTGGCCTAAACTACCCGAAAATGTGCCATTCTCTAATTTACTTCCAAAACTTTCATCATCTCCAGGGTTGGTTACGATAGGTGTCATATTTAAAAAGTTGGCAATTTCGCCCAAAACGCAACCATCTAGTCCTAAATAACCACTAGTTTTATTCAAATTTTTGTAAAAGTGCTTTCCAGTCACGTATTTAGGATAAGCATTTCTAATCGCCGTAGGATATCGTTCAAACATGGAAACTTTAATCGGATATCCTTGGAGATCTCTAAAGTTTCTAATACATCTCATATAATATACTGCTTTTTTAGCGTCAAGATTCCAAACTCTACCCCAACTTAAACCATTCGAATAAAAAGGCTCGAACCATATGAGGTTATTTTGACGTTTCACGCATGGAGATGCAACCGTGACCATCATGATGTTGAACTCAGTCCATATTTTACGAAGTGCACTATAAATTTGCGATTCCCAATAATCGCAGTCTTCTGCTATTTGCTCGATTAGAATAATTGCAAAAACTGAACTCGATTTGAACAGGATACGATTTGGAGCCGTATTTATTATATCGATAAGTAATTGGACATTCCACATGACGACGAAATAAAAGTTTCTCGGTTCTCTATGTCTGTTGATATTTCTGCATCTTGTACGTTCAGAAAAGTTAGTCCATATTTCTTCGGGTGCGTCCATTTCATTCGTACTTTTCGTGTTTGTGGGAGATTTGCTTTTAAAGACGTTGTGTTTGAGAACTACAAACTTATTCGAATCGTATTTTTCGTAAAAAGTTTTTGTAAAATCGTTTACGAAGCTTTGGTGCTCATTACTAAATCGATTATTTATTACAAAATGCATGTTAATCATGGGCGTTCTGTTAATGTACGAAGATTGTAACTGCCAAAAATATTTGTTTTGTATTATGTTGGAGTTCGAAGATAATGTGCCGATGATGTTATAACAATAAAAATTTTTTTGTAGGACAAGCGATAACGTTATTACCGCTGTAACTGTTACTACCCTCATTTTAGCTTGTTTCGAATACAAATTTTTCACGACAATCGAAAAAAAATTAACAAAGAGGCGCTTTTTATTCAGCCTCTTACTATAGTATTTTCGTATTTTCCACTAAGTAAGCTTTTAACATCAAAACCGACAAAATGCATTATTACCATGTTCTTCAATAGACCCTCGTTGCTTTCTATGACACTTATTTTTATACATAATTTTAACTGAAGTTTATATTAAATATTTTGATAAGCATTTTATTTTTGAGTAGGTACACATAAAGGGTCGTTTACATAAAACAAAACAAGGTTCTTTTAGAAATAAATAATAAGAGAAAAAAATTTATTTTTAATTTAATTTCTCGACGCTTTTGGTCTCCCTGATTCCAAAAACGCAAAGAAATAAATTAGTTTGAAAGAGCCTGCCTGGGAGGGTGTGTATGTGTAACGCATTATTATAAAACAAAAATTACTAAAGCCTCGCTAAAGCTAAAGTTTAGTTACAGGGTTGGATAATGACACATTAGAGAGTTCCTGACTTGAATTTACAAAATTCTTTGCGCTCTAGTCGGGCGCAAGAAACTTTCAAAATAATTTTGAGTTTTGAAAAGTTTGTAATTTCTACACTTTTTAATATCTAAATTTATGTAGTTTATGGGAAGAACTAATTTCAGTTTCAGGATTTAACTATTGAACATTATGCTTTTTAAACAACTTTTGGTTTTCGAAAGTTTGGAAATTTTCCACTTTGTGAGGTCGAGAAAATTTTATCAATAACATTTTTGACCTTAAATTAAAAATTTGAATTTGAATTCCAGAATATTTTATTTGATATCAATAAAACATTAAAATAAATACGAGTTAGTAGTTGTCTTTATCCATCTGTACTCCGATAAGAATTTTTGCACGTGTGACGACGAAATGGTATTTTTAAATGTTATTCAAAATAGTACCTAATAATTATCAATAGTATCGACTCGAATTTTTATTGTTTTAGTGTAACTCTGTTTGGATATGTGCAGTGTGTGCTCTGTGCTCGCGTATGGAATTATCTTTTGATGCCGTTTGGGACAGTTTTAAGTTCAATTTCCGCTATAATATTAAGAAGGTTAGTTCTTTTACTTATACTACAAATTTTTTCCTACCATTTAATCGTAATAAGGCTGCGGAAGAAAGACGTTAAAAGGTGTACAGAAGCAATGCTGAGTGAAGTTATGGCATATAATCTTTTTTCTGCATTGCAAGTCACACTTTTGACTATGACCTCGATAAATAAGTGGTTTCTGATGCTTTTAAAATACACAGGGTATTATTTATAATTTATAATAAATACTGATAGGTGGAAACAAACAAGGGGGTGGCTATTCCTGTCTAATACCCCATTTGGGAAAAATTCACCAACAATTGGAGTATGTTTTCGACGCTTTAGGAAATTACAGGACGTCCATAACCATAAAAGCATTGCCGTATTTTTTTATTTTAAATAATCACAAAATTTAAACTGAAATTGGTCAAATGCTAATAAATAATCGTAGAAACAAGTTATATTTGGACTTTCGGTTTAACCTGAAATGGGGTTGGCTTTTCTATTTTAAATACAACATTCTGTATACTGTATATTTTGAGGGGTTTGGAAGAAGGTAAAATTATATATCAAGTTCGAAGTTCATATTATGTCTTGTATTTTGCACAAAACTTTCGACTAGACTGCTTGGAGGGGGGGGGGGCAACAGGGCAATACGTTCTCAATCATTCCCAGTTTACGCGAGTTCGCCGGCTCATTTCAGCTGGCAATTGTAAGACCCCCTGAACCTGTACCCCCTGGGCCTATGAGGCCCTGAACTCGATTTGACGCCGCATCAGCTCCCATGCACATTTTTGAATAAATTCACTTCTGTTTAGTCAATGCTTATGTTTATTTTTTCTTCAGGGTGATTTGCTTTGTATACACAAAGAGCGTTTATGTAGCGATGCTTACGTAGCTTAGCAAAATTTAAAAACGCCGTAATTCGAAAACAAGTAAAAATCGGAAAACTTTTGGAAACAACATGTAAGCCAGTGAGAAAATGTTTTGAGATTCATAGAGATATTTTTGAAAATGTTCTAACATTTTAATTTTGCATATGTACTTTTTATTTCTTTCCAGTTTTGTTCTAAAACACTTTTAGAGCAGCAGGAATTTATAAAAACGCGTTTTACGTGATACGGGTAAGCCATTCAACTGAGGATAATATATTATAATCATTTTGAATTTTTATACATCTCAGGCATCAGGCACTTTATTTCATTTTTTCAGTAAAACCTTAAGAGAATCAACGTTGGCCTGAAATTTTTCACACTAATTTTGAAGACCGATTATGGCATTTATTAAAAAAACCTGCTTCTGTGAGTACATAAATCTGATTAGATTAAGATCAATCAAAAATACATGTTATAAATAAATATTATGTTGGTACTAACAAGATTTCGTGAGATGTAATACGATGCTTATTTACACAAAGATTTATGTACCTTACCTGCAGGACCGCCTTTAACCTATAGGAGGCTCTGGGCACATGAGGATATTGGGGCCCCTATGACCTTAACAGAGCACTATTTTGTTCGAATAGACTTAGAAAGTAGATAAGCAAGCAGTGCCGTATTAACGAAGTTTGCCGCCAGAAGCCCCTTAAAATTTTGCGCCCTCAATGTATAGCGCCGCAGGCCAAAATTTTGGATCGTTTAAGGTCAAACGGCTTAAAATGTAGTTCAAAAATTTTAGTAGTGATTAATAATGTCTCCAAAGAAGGTGTTTCACGAAAACAAAACAAAATTCTTTTGTCTTTTAATATTGCGTCGCCCCTGCGTCCCCTTTCGCGAGTCGCCACAGCTTACTAACAATAAACCAAAATCATTTGAAAGGCCTTTCTAGCTTTTGCACTGGCAAATACATCCACAACTTCATAAAAGTTAATTTCATTGCATTTAGCTTTGTGACTTTGTGTTTGATAATGTGGATCTACGGTAGTCTAATTGAATTCTAATTGAATAAAAACGAAATTTTAGAGTCGATTCCATTACAACAAGGTTCGAATACTTTCAAAGATGTATTTTTTAAACGTTGTTATATATTTATGCATTTACTATTAAATTGAACTTCAATATAAATGCATAAATGTAGACCGAAGACGTTTCGACATCTGGTTTCTATTCTAGTTTTTATGATGGGCTAGCGTGCTAGCGTTCCTTTTTGGTGCAATAATATTCTAAATCCTACAACACATAGACCTTTGGTCTTCGATCCAATTTATTACTTTATTACTACATGCATAATATAACTTGCCGCCTTTCCCATGTTTCATTTTGTTTGTTAAAAACACTTTTTCTAAAGAATTTTTTTACTCTGCTAACTGTAATACGTACGAATTTGTGTTTTATGAAAAATATGTAAAAATTTTACAATTATTCCCAAAATTTGCGCCCCCTTAAATTTTGCGCCAGAAGCCCGGGTTTCTCGGGCTTCTGCCTTAATACGCCACTGTAAGCAAGGTAATAAATATCGGTTCGCGTTTGGTGATCTGGCAGGAACAAGGGGGCCCTTATAGACCGCGGGGGCCTAGGCATGTGCTCAGAGTGCACAGTGGGAAAGAGGGGCCTGCATACCTGTAAAATTTAAAACATGAAAATTACCTGTAACAGAGTTGTTGTGGTCGGTAGTTTGAAGATGGGCGTTTTTCTGGACAGAGGTTGCTCGATTAGGTTTCACTAAAAACTAATTTTAAGTCAATATATTTTTATTTATTTAGGAGATAAAGTCATTTCAGTAAAATACTTCAAAGTCAATATGTTTGTAGGGTAATAGAGGCGGAAGCAAGCGGGGGAGAAATGAAATTTTATGAAGAAGTGATATTTGTTCAGTAATAGTGTTTTCCAGGGGCGGATTTAGACGTAGGGTAAATTATTATTGTTAACTTATCGTAGCTCTCGTCGTTTGATATTAGAGGATATACATTTTTTGTCCAAAATTTACGGGGGGGGGGGGACTTTATACAAGAGAAATATAAAATTAAGTTTTTATGTCTTTTTCAACATTTTCCAGCTTTTTTCCTAAAAACTGAGTTGTTCGGGAAAATTAAAGAATAAAAAAAACAAGATTCTAAAATTTTGAGCTAAAATTTAACCCTTATGTGGCTGACGGTGGTATCCGAGTACTTTTTACGCATAAAATATGAAATATTTAATTTTTGGGAAACCGTATCGATTTGAGATTTTAGGACATCTTCAAGTAGATTGTTTTACGTCATTTTTGAGAATTTCAGGTACGATGGGCGTATCAAGTAGCAGATTTTTGACCTTTAAGAAATGCCAACACATTCTGGCGGTCGGTGGTACCCGGGTGCCACCATATCTTTTTAGCTCCAAAACAATAGATATTCAGGCGTATTCCGTATCATAAACTTTAAGGATAGCGGGAAAACTTTGACGTTAAAATGACGTTCTATACTTTTTATTTAGCTGTGACAGAACGAGATAGAACGTCATTTTAACGTCAAAGTTTGCCCGCTATCCTTAAAGTTTATGATACGGAATACGCCTGATTGTTTGTAATATTTTGGTTAATTGTTATTTTTATATCATATTATTACAAAAAATGTTAAAAATAATCGAAAATCATGAATAATTATTATGACATTCACATTGAAGGCATTTTATCCTTTGATTCTCGTGTTGAACGTATACGATACTCTTACAAATGCTACATACACCCTATAAGAGTTTCTCGTTTTCTATTCTCGTTGTTGCTAAGGCCGTAGCCAGAAAAGGGTTTGATTAAATAGTAGGGTGCCCAGTCGCATAAAAGTCGTCTAGAAATGATTTCTGTTTTCACTTTGAGATTAAAAGCTAGAACCTTTTTTAAATTATTCCATACCTTCTGGAGTACCAAAACCCGTTGGTCGTCAAAAGGTCGTCCTGTACGGGGTGGGTGTAGGGGGGTTAATGTGAAAAATTCCAAAAAACATAGTTTGTCCAATTTGAATCTACAAAACATTGGGCAAATTTTGGTCGAAGCACAATTTTTATTAGAGTTAAGATAACATTAGCAAATCAAAAGAAAACAATTCGGAAAGCACGCTTTTAGATGGGCGACCTTAATCTTTAAACTGCTCTGGTTAAATTTCCTTATTGCAAGGCAATGTTTCCGTTTAAAACCGCTACAGTTTCTTTATTCGTCATATAATCCAAAAACACCCATTAATAACGTTGCAGATTGGAATTTCAGGATGCGTTTTCATTTATTATTTTTTTGTCAGGACTGCTCTTTAATTTTTAAATCGTTTTTCCAGCAACGCTCGCAGGGTATCGGTTAAGGTCGATTTTCCCTTGCTGTCGAGCGTTACCATGGTATGTTTGTTCAAAATCGTCTGTTCTCTCAATAAATAAACACAAGCACTTGTATAATTTTAAACATCCTACCTTGCATCGAATGGGGTAGTTCCGATTTTTTGGTATGTTGTCTATGACGGAGACCTACAAATAAATCCACGTTTTTAGTCTCGACAGACCTCCGTATCTACGTCAAATATCAAAGAAACTGTGAATATCTTTACCTTGCTTCAGTTTTTGTCAATTTTGACCACAAAGGACTTATTTTTCGGCAAAGGCAATTCTATACTTTTAAAAAGTACACTAAATTTTCTACCATTTGAGGCCAATACGGTCTCTGTAGACTTCATGGTGTCCGAGATACAAGTGTACAAAATTTGCTAATTTATCATATTGCACCATTTATAGCGATACATCCATGACATGAGACAATATCTTAAAGCAGTGGCACGATATCATAAGGTAGTAGATGGGTAGTTATGATTTTTTGGCATGGTATACAATGAATACCTAATGAGTCATTCCACATCATGATATCGTAATAAAAATTTTTTATCCTTGCTCCACTATTTTAGATTCTGCTCAAACTTTGAGAGAATCTTCATTAGGGATCCAAAGAAGGAAATCCACCGTCATTTAATTTTCGTATGCGTCAGTTCTTCCCTACCCTTATTAAAGCATTTAAAGAATCTCATTTTTATGTTTTAAGATTTTGAGCTGTAAAAACTTTTTTTTGTAGATACCTACACGTTCAAGGTGTAATTTCAGAACTAAAAGATAGTAGTTTTGTACAAAAAATAAAAATTCACACAATAGATACCGTAAAAAAATAACACGGTGCTGAAAATCCGTAAATCTTACTGCTTTTTCGTGATTTTTAATTGACTCCAGTGTCTCGACTGTTGAATGCAAACAGCTAATATTTCTCAGAGATCAAATTCACATCTCGTGGAAGACGTTGAACCTACAATTGACTCGTTGGACCTACTCCTAATTTAAAAAAATCTCTACTTAAAATTTTAAAATTTTCAAAAATCGCATTATTTAGGCCATAATATGAGCATGTAGACTACAAGCTAGAAATTTAAAATTTACAGGATAATGAGTTCATACCTTGAACTTCAAGAGCCTATAATATCGTTTGGTTATTGTCATCGTTTATGGGTGTACAGATGGTTCGAAATTTTGAAAGTGTACAAAATTTGTTAATCTATCATATTGCATCACTTATAGCGATACATCCATGACATGAGACAATATCTTAAAGCAGTGGAACGATATCATCAGGTAGTTAATGGGTAGTTATGATTTTTTGATATGGTACACAATCAATGCCTAATAATAAATAGGTACAGTCGATATACCGTGTGTAACTTTTTATTAGTCATTAATCATGCCTGTACACGCATAAACGATGACAATAACCAAACGATATTATAGGCTCTTGAAGTTCAAGGTATGAACTCATTATCCTGTAAATTTTAAATTTCTAGCTTGTAGTCTACATGCTCATATTATGGCCTAAATAATGCGATTTTTGAAAATTTTAAAATTTTAAGTAGAGATTTTTTTAAATTAGGAGTAGGTCCAACGAGTCAATTGTAGGTTCAACGTCTTCCACGAGATGTGAATTTGATCTCTGAGAAATATTAGCTGTTTGCATTCAACAGTCGAGACACTGGAGTCAATTAAAAATCACGAAAAAGCAGTAAGATTCACGGATTTTCAGCACCGTGTTATTTTTTTACGGTATCTATTGTGTGAATTTTTATTTTTTGTACAAAACTAGTATCTTTTAGTTCTGAAATTACACCTTGAACGTGTAGGTATCTACAAAAGAAAAGTTTTTACAGCTCAAAATCTTAAAACATAAAAATGAGGTTCTTTAAATGCTTTAATAAGGGTAGGGAAGAACTGACGCATACGAAAATTAAATGACGGTGGATTTCCTTCTTTGGATCCCTAATGAAGATTCTCTCAAAGTTTGAGCAGAATCTAAAATAGTGGAGCAAGGATAAAAAATTTTTATTACGATATCATGATGTGGAATGACTCATTAGGTATTCATTGTATACCATGCCAAAAAATCATAACTACCCATCTACTACCTTATGATATCGTGCCACTGCTTTAAGATATTGTCTCATGTCATGGATGTATCGCTATAAATGGTGCAATATGATAAATTAGCAAGTTTTGTACACTTGTATCTCGGACACCATGAAGTCTACAGAGACCGTATTGGCCTCAAATGGTAGAAAATTTAGTGTACTTTTTAAAAGTATAGAATTGCCTTTGCCGAAAAATAAGTCCTTTGTGGTCAAAATTGACAAAAACTGAAGCAAGGTAAAGATATTCACAGTTTCTTTGATATTTGACGTAGATACGGAGGTCTGTCGAGACTAAAAACGTGGATTTATTTGTAGGTCTCCGTCATAGACAACATACCAAAAAATCGGAACTACCCCATTCGATGCAAGGTAGGATGTTTAAAATTATACAAGTGCTTGTGTTTATTTATTGAGAGAACAGACGATTTTGAACAAACATA
The DNA here is from genome assembly GCA_950108345.1 of Malthinus flaveolus. Lineage (NCBI taxonomy): Eukaryota > Metazoa > Arthropoda > Insecta > Coleoptera > Cantharidae > Malthinus > Malthinus flaveolus. The sequence goes on from OX467285.1 coordinate 68,875,036, forward strand.
CCATGGTAACGCTCGACAGCAAGGGAAAATCGACCTTAACCGATACCCTGCGAGCGTTGCTGGAAAAACGATTTAAAAATTAAAGAGCAGTCCTGACGAAAAAATAATAAATGAAAACGCATCCTGAAATTCCAATCTGCAACGTTATTAATGGGTGTTTTTGGATTATATGACGAATAAAGAAACTGTAGCGGTTTTAAACGGAAACATTGCCTTGCAATAAGGAAATTTAACCAGAGCAGTTTAAAGATTAAGGTCGCCCATCTAAAAGCGTGCTTTCCGAATTGTTTTCTTTTGATTTGCTAATGTTATCTTAACTCTAATAAAAATTGTGCTTCGACCAAAATTTGCCCAATGTTTTGTAGATTCAAATTGGACAAACTATGTTTTTTGGAATTTTTCACATTAACCCCCCTACACCCACCCCGTACAGGACGACCTTTTGACGACCAACGGGTTTTGGTACTCCAGAAGGTATGGAATAATTTAAAAAAGGTTCTAGCTTTTAATCTCAAAGTGAAAACAGAAATCACAATTCACTACTCTGGGAACTCTACTAAAAGGAGGCGGCCAAGTCACTCTCCCCCCGGATTGAAATTAAGTCGAAAAATATAATTTTTATTGAATTTATAAAGATAATTTTTTTCTTTTCCTGTGGATGCACTTACTTACATGTACTGTCTTAGAGCCGTTTGCTAATAATGTATTGAAAAAATTCATTCTTCTTTTCGAAGCCTTTATATAATATGCAGTATGTAAAGGACACCTAATAGTATGCAGGATTTTTAGATGGAGCTCAATGGAGCTCTATGGAGCTCTTATCGCCGAACTATAAGAATTGTGCTACTGATTTCATTAGCGGTTCTACAAGTTTCCAAGAGAAGATAGCTGTTTACCACAGTACTTAGTTAGGGGTACGGGGTACATAAGGCTAAAATATAATGGGGGGGGGGGGGCTGGTGCTGTCAAAAAAGTTTTATGATGTACTTAATTCACGTAGTCTGAGAGATCAAGCAAGACGTTGCACATGGATAAATCGTTTACGGTGTGTTTATTCTTCTTGAAAGCTATTTACTTCTCCCAGGTTTATAATATTAGGGCTATTCTCATTCCGAACCTTTACACGGGTGCTTACGCTATTATACAATTACAACAGATCATTAAAGTCTTCGACTATCTTTGGAAATTGGTTAATTTTTCTAGTTTAGGAACCTGATAAACTTTAAATGTTTTTTTTGAGACTATAGTGAAATTTACTATTTACTATTACTATTTAGTTCAAGTGCGGCAAGGCATGTGTCTGTCTGTCTGTGAGTCGATTCACAGTATGAAGCGACACACAGACGGCTTCATAGCACATCAAACATTAATCACACTAATTGCTAAAGAAACAGCAACTATTTCTTTTAAGGTACATATAATATATCAATGGAATTTTCCCTGCCACTGCAAACTTGGGGGGGGGGGTCACCCCCTTGGCTATAGGCTGCAATAGCACATTTTGCACAATCTTTTCTCACTATACAGTTCAATTAATTTTTTTGGGGGGACTTTATAGCTGTTCAGTTTGTTTGTTTAAATTAATAATGGTGTATTAATAATTAATTCATCAATTTAGTCGATTTTTATCAGCATAAATGTTAACTATTCTCGATGAACAGAAGAAATATTTAAGTTTGCTTTAAATTTAAGCCTAAAACAATGTAAAAGGTGGTACCAGGGTACCACCGCTCGCCGTTTATGTATGATTTTTTATGCCGCCACATAAGGGTTAAACGTTTTTTTTTGGTTAAAAGTTTCAACCAACACCAAGGTTCTGATAGGAAACCTCATAGGGGTTGTATTGTTTAGTCCTGGGATGATAAGGAATCATTTGAAAAAATGTTTACTATAAAAAGCTTTTTATTAAATAAAAACAACATAATTCTTCTATCCTACTGCATCCTACAAATAACTCTCAATCTGCAGTTTTTCTCTACATATAAATAAAACAATCATAAAATTGTGGTAAGGTTACATCCGAGAATATTCGGGAAAACGCTACCGATTTATAAAATAGATCCAAAAATTAAGCAAACAGTAATAGGTAATTAATATTTTTGATTAGTAGTAGTAATTTTAAACGAGCTCTTTTTCTATAGCTACCTACTCTAAATTTATATAATTTACCTCTTTTATTATTTTTTTATTTGATGCATTTCTCTTTGTTTCGTTTTATTATATTTGGTGTAGCTTGTTATTTTTATGCCGTACGTAATTTGAGATTTAATTAAATGTTTTGTACTGCTAATGCATTAATTGAATAAATAAACAGGTACGCCTAAGGTGCTAATGAATCGCAGAAGTGGCAATTGTTCAGTAATTAGTTAGTTTCTTTGTTGAAGTATTTTGTAATGCTCTTGTTCTTGCTATAGCCGAGTCTGAAACTTTAAATGAGCCTGTGTTTCCAAACACTTTTTAAGTAACTTGAAAACTAAAGTTGAAGTTGAAGGGGTAGATTTTAAGCTACTTTTAAAACTACTAGTGTAAGGTTAGTAAAGAGTTTTCAATATTATAGAGACGATATCATTTTTAAATGCTATGTTAACCATATTTAACAAAGTGGAAATGTCAATACCACAATACCTGATACTCAAATTAATCACGGCAAAATACACGCTTCCACAACGTTCGATAATTATCCCACCATCCACCATACTCTGCGTGCACTTCGTGAAAATTATGGTCCACATAATCGACATAACTGTGCCTTCTTTTCGTCGGGTCCTTACTAAATTCGCGATACAAACGGAGTTCTTATTACTCGATGATGATACTAAACCACAAACGAAACATTAAATGCAAAAAGTGAAGCGAATATTGTTGCTGTAAGGGTTGGTGTCACAAAAGATGCAAATTTATCCATTTCTCGTCGTTCTTAAGAATTAGACCTTTCAGCAATGATAACTTTGAGTATTTTTTAAACTTGAGATTACGCACTTATAAGATTACCAGCAGGACCTGTGGGCTACGCCACACGCTTTTTCATTTAGGGGCCTCTTGTAGTTTGCAAAACCTAATAATAATAACTCCTAATAGTATACTGGGTGTTATAAAAGTAACGCCCGTCCACTTATCGCCCATGACTCGATCAGAGGATCTAATGTCTTTCAACGTGTTGTTTACAGCATCAACATGAGCTTTATGCGTCATGGTACGCTCATCCCATACTAATAATGCCGTTTCTTGTAGCACTTTGGCGTTAGCGCCATTTTTACGAATAGAGCATACTGGTGTTTGATGAGATGACAATGAAAGGGGTAATTTAAATGCCGAGTGTGCAGTTCGACCACCACTTAAAAGGGTTTGTGCAATTCCAGAAGCGGCTACTGCAATTGCAATTTCTTTGTGAGACCTCACCTTCGCTAAAATCAAATTAATCAAAAACGTCGTTTCCGTTTCACCGGGAGCATCGAGGAAAAATAGTTTCCCTTCATTATTCATAACACTGTTTAATATTTTGTTGTAGGCTATTAGTTGTTGTGGTACTAATTTGCCCTCATTTTTGGAGACATAAAGTGCAAGTTTATCTTCATTGTATTACTGTGTTTCTTGGTTCTAAAGTAAATCGTGAATCTCGACATTGTTCCTTTGAGGTCGAGGTAAAGAAAATTGTATTACACGTTTTTCTGCAAGCCTATAAAGTGCATCATGAAGCAAAGTCAAACCCTCGTTGAAAACATCATCATTGAAAGGAAGTTCTTGACAATTTCGTATTAAGCGATGTCTATGAAGAATATGATTGCATAAGTGTTCTCGAAATTCGTTCCACATTTCGAGTGGGTTGGATAGTTGACAAAAAACCAACATTATTGCAAATAATTCCTTTAAAAGATGGGCACTTTCAGAGATAGTAGCTTTTCGAAAAGCGTATTTCTCCAATGTGCTTCACTTTCTAAAAGACCTAAAAGCTACGCATGCGCCACGGTATATGGGATGGAAGTACTACATCGTTAATTGTTTTTTGGGGATCTTCATCATCGTTTAGGCGTACTTGCCCATTAAGACAGCACATTGCTGAAGTTTCGTTGATCCATTTCCTTGCATAGCAATTTAAGGAAGTGTTAGCCATAATATGTCCCAGAGACAGCTCTTCTGCATTTGCATACGCAATGGAAGGTTCATAGGAAAATGCAGATTTATTAAAAAACACCTCGGTTATAGGATTTCTATTTCGATTTGTTCGTTGCCGTTGTTGTTGTAAGCGCCCTTTTCTTTCAGACGTACTCTCTGCTTGTCTTAATTGAGAAGTACGTTGGCGCATTGTATGTAAACGCAACTCTCTTTCTGAAGTGTTTTCGGCGCAACGACTTCTTATGAGTCGGTCAATTTTGATGAGATTTTGAGATTTTTCTTAATTTCTAAAGCCCTAGTAGACATATCGTAAAAATAAATATCCTATTTTAAGCGCGGAATTTTTATCTATATGCGAAAGTAAGAATGATAAAAATTGGTTGAGTGGTTCGCGAGTTATTAAGTAACGTACATACAAACAAACTATTTTATATATTAGTATAGATGTCGATCTAGAACTGGATCATCGTAGCCAAAAATTAATTCTAATTTGGTAAAAAATCATCTTTTCGGACGAATCTGATTTTTGGCTAAAGGGTTCTGTCAGTAAGTAAAATTGTTGTTTTTGGTGTGAAAATAATCCACAGGAGATTCAAGAGACGCCATTGATGATTAAAAATTGAATATCGAACCCTACGCAATTATGCAATTAGGCTCAATTTGTTAAAAAAAAGTCTTCAAAAATCGAGTCCACCGAATTCACTCTTGTAAATGAACCCGAAGTGGACATTTACAGAATAAATATGTAATGCAGAACGTACCTAATCGTTTGTTTTTCAAAAGAATAAAAAAATTGTGTTTGTATTTTAAACTCATTTTGTTTGATGCCAGTTCAAAATCATATCGTTCCAGTTCTTTTAACAATTACTCGTATAGTCATTTAATAGTAATTGTCAATATAGTTAATTTGTTAATTACTATTTTTTTAATGTGGTATTTAACGTCCGCTTCCACGGCACATGTTATATACAGACGGGACCTACTTACAGCTTTAGGTGGGTTACGAACCACCAAAAGTGGTTGTGCTGGTGTCAGTAAGTCTCGAATTCTTGAACCGAGTAGTACATCTACACCTGAAATCCGATGCTCGGCCCGCTCGCCCACCCTGGCTCTATTAGGTTAATTGCTATAATAGTAATAAAGTCAAATAAAAATGAGTTTCACGTTTCACACCTCCAACAAACGTGACTCTAAAAGCGCACAACAACTTTTTGTCTAGATTGTAAGCACTAGAAAGGACAACGACAGGGGTTCGCTGGAGATGGCATTGACTAAATGATTGATTGTTTGATAAATAATTTTTTAAATGATTCGAATTAATTATACGTATACTCACTAAACGCCCTTTAATGATTAAATTACTCAAATAGAAGTAGTAATTTTAAAAAACTGTATTTAGATTTTTGTGCAGTGTTAATAAAAAGTTTCAATCTTTTCAAAAATAAGAAAAATGTTTTTAATGTACTAAAGGTAGAAAATTAGCCCCTTTTTTAGATGAGTTTTCGATAATTAACGGAAATTAACAAGGGAAGTCATAGTTTTCAAGTAGCTATGGAACTACTTCGAGAGCACTTTGCCTTTATAGCGAGGCTTTCCCCAATTGTTGACTGCCTTCCCCTTCCCTATATTTAGAATAGTTTACCAACGCCTAAGGGATACTAGATTAGATACTAGTTCCCAGGAGCATTGCAGGCTATGCGTGTAGATTTTTAAAATTCCTCCTTTACCAGGCCCGGATTCACCTTTCAGGGGACCCTAGGCTAGGTTCGCTAAGACAAAATATCTACTCACTATTTATAAGTACTTAGCGAAATGCAAATCACAATTTAAACAATTTCAAACTTTTGGTATAGGGTTAACTAATAAATAATAAATACTTACCAAATCTTAGTATAATTCATTGAAAAGCTCAAAACGTTCTTTACTGTACTTTAACTGTTTAATTTCATCGTTTACTCTAAGAAATTTGACCGCCTCTAGAGTTGGTCGTCTGCGTGTTTCGCACGTACTCCCCTTATGGTAGACACGGCCCCGCTAGTTCCTTATTTGTAAAATAGAATACGTTCACAATTGTAAAAGTTTGAAGAGGTACCGATATTAATGTATAGTAGGTACCATATCCAAGGAGTACGCCCCCTTATTATTTATCAAGCAACAATGATAATTAAATAATTATGTTGCCGATGGTTCTTACGGAAAGCTGCCGAGAACGGCTACCAGGATTCTACTGGTAACATTATTTTCACTGATCGTCGGATTCGCTATTCGAATGAGAATCCCTGAACAGTTTTAGAATTCAGACTTAAACGGCATTTTAATTAGAGTATTTAGCTCGGCATCTCATTTAGCTTGATGTCATGGAAACCAGTTGGTTCGCACTTTTTGAAGATGTCTGTTGGTTATAATATGTAAGACGAGGCAAAATATTTTACGGGAAATTGATTAAATTATTCATCAAATGATCAGTGTTTATACTTCTCAAAAACGTGAATATTACTTGTTTCAGATCAATCAGTAGTGGATAAAATACTTACTCAAACTGAATTTCTATTCAACTTTTCAAATGATGGTCCTAAATTTATGATAAAAATACGAAAATTCTCATTAATTTCACGCGACTCTTTGGGGCCCCGCAAAGTACTATAGTATACCCATCAGTTGAATATTTTTTATGGTCTTTTTAAGAAAATGCAAGGCCCGAGGCAATTAATATTTTAGGTTTTTTTTTAAATTTAAAATAAAATGTGAGCGAAATCTGATACGAAAATTAATATCTTCGAGGCTATCAGTCTAAAAGACACCGATAGTGGGAACAGTGAATAATTCTTCTGTCGTACTAGATACTAAAAAAAGTTTAAATAGTTTTTTATTAAGCTCCAAATTTACTATCGAAGACTGAGGTATATATTTTTGTACTTCAGATTTAACCGGAAGCGTAGATGAATTATTTTTTTCAAATGACAACATTTATATTTTCTTACATTTTTGCAATCTGCGGTGCTTCTTCTGTACATACATATAAAATTTTCATAAGGTCACATCAGAAATTATTCGAGAAAAATGTTATTGTCATATTGTTATACGTCACTTGCAAAGAGGCTCAATAGAATCAATAGAAGAATATAATAGAAAGAGATTATTTATTATTATGTCTCTCTGCTGGTGGTCAAGTTATACCAACGCCGTTTCAAAATGTACCTACTGTAGGTACGTGAATTAATTGATCGAAAATTTTTGAAAATCATTTTGATGTTTTGGAATGCCGCTTGCTTGTTCTCGAAAGACTTCCAAGCAGATTTTTAGTTTAAAAAATCAAGGCGATCGTGAGTAGTGGGTATTGAATTTTCTTTTTATTAAATGCCATTTCGATTGTTGATATGACAAAATATTATTGAAAAAATTGTTCAAAATATGAAATTGTGACAATGTAATATTTTAAAAGTAGGTATATGCTGACTTTGATATTAAATTCGTTGAATTATTATCCAAGATGAAAAGCAAATCTTCGATTATTTATTTGTAATCGATTGTGTTTCTAAATAATTTGCAAATTACCTGTTCGTTAGTTGACGATGGGCAACGATTACTGTTTTGTTTATGCGCCGGGGAAAATTTGTGAGCAACGAATTTAACATTAAAAGTGAACCAATATTTTGGAAATTTTGCATGAGTCATAATTGCAGAGTTTAAAAAATCCTAATCGAGAAGTTTGCCAATTTATCTAACAATTAAACGCATTTCTAACTATTTTTGAAAATTAATTTTAATTTCTTTGACTGATTAAAGTAAAACGAAGAAGTTACAATTTTCCTCTTTTTGGGAACAATTTCTTATAAACCACCCTAGATCCTAGGACGAGTCCATATTATTTTAAGAATATTTTAATTCAGAAACTATTAAATTAAATAAAATTTTGGGAATACGACGAAAGGTCTGCACCTGTACTGCTATGAACAATACGCGGCTGGCAGCTTATCTTTTTTCAAGTTTACGCCTGCTGATCAATGCCATTTTAATTTACATCTTCGACGTGAATAGTAGTTGTGTTTATTTCGTCTCGTATTCTTAATTTAATCCTTATATTAAGGGTCGAAGTTCCGTTTAGTGTTATAACTAGTTTAAAGGTAAATTTTAAGTTTAATTTTTTTGCAACTTTAAAATATCCCTTTTATAAATAGTGAAACCATTTTCACTTGGTGCTGGTGACCTATAAATTCTACCCCTTATATTATTATCAATTAGGTTTTTTTCTTAAGTCCAACGGTTTAGTCGGTAGAGCACGTTAAAGTTTGACAAAAATCCCCAAATCGGCCCAAAACTAATATTTTCAGTTTATCGCAAAACGATGCATTTCTTTGACCTCGATTTTAGAATTCTTATTAAATTTTAACGCGCCGTAGCGCCTAAACAGTTTATCTAAAGAACAAAAATCTACAAATATAATTTGTAGAAAATTTGAAGTACCTAGTGTATTCTGATATAGAAGTACTTTTCTCCAAAAGTTCGTAGTTTTCAAGTTATAAGCGAAAAACTTTGAATCTTTAAAACAGCGTCTGCTGGAAAAATGCCGCAGCCGCAGCTGTTTCGACAGAATTATTATTATTTTTTTTCTTATGATTTTTTGTGGAAATTGGAGTACGTTCTCTACTGTAAAGAGACCAACAAACGAACGAGTGATTTTATGTTGACTATGGAAAGTACTTTTAAATACGAATAGCGAAGAAGTTGCCAACTCTTGGACTATAGGGTGTTTACAGTCTTCTCTGTACCCTTTTAAAGTGTGATAGTACAGGTCAAAAGAAATCGGAAAAACTTAAAACACCCTACTAAAAGTTTCCTCCTAAGCGAGATATGAGTTCTTTGAATTTTAACAATAAACGATTGTTAAAATCTAGTAATCTGCTTGTTGATGCCTTGGTCTCTTCGATATAGTCAAAAGCAGGAGAGGTGTCCTATGACTCATCGCTAAAATGACTTAAAAATGACGTATTAAAATATTCTGTTGCATTCCCACAAAGTAAAAACAAACTTATAAACAAGGATAGCGTGATTCAAGTTACGTAGTTTTTGGAACGAGTCATAGGACACCTCTCCTGGTTTTGACTATACCCAGATCTAACACCGTAAGACTTTCATTTGTGGCGTTGTATGAAGACGATGGTTGTGGTTGCGGTGGAAATTCGTCAACTATGTGGTGTTGTGCGTACCTACACCAAAGCCGTTGTTGTATACAACAACGTAATGATAAGTTCGAACATCTTTTGTAGAAATACTAGTAAATAATTGAAGGGGACAGTGCTAATCAAGTAGTAGATTACTAGTAGATTTTTAAATAAATTAATCGTTTAGTGGGAAAACTAAAATTATTGGTATCTCGCTTTTGAGGAAACTTTTTTACACTTTTACCACCACGTTTTAAGGTTCATCGCCTTCTTTTCACCTGTAGTATTACATCGCCCTTTAAAGGATACATAGAAGTCAGAAAATCTCTTGTATAGCATGTTCCCGAATTGAGTTTGAGGCTTTAGGCCATATGGTAGTAATATCCGATTAGGTTAAATAATACTCGTACTAAGGTAATACTAGCTTATTGCTAGTTTGCCATTTTTTCTAACAATTATTTATACTCCTTTTTAACTATTTTTGAAAATCAATTTTAATTTCTATTACATCGACTGGTTAAATTAAAACGGAGATGTTACGATGTTACGATTTTCCTCTTCTTGAGAAAAATTATATGAAACCAAATGGAGATCTTATAAAGAGTCCCATTATTTTTAAAACTATTTTAAATCGAGTAAATTTATTTTAGATGGGTAATACATTCGGGAATTATTTGAAATATTAAAAATTTTGGAATATTATGACGAAAGACGTACACCTGTTATCAACAATACGCGGCTTGCATCTTATCTTTTTGCAAGTTTATGCCTCTTTTATTTTAAAATTCGACCTGAGTTAGTTGTGCTTAATAATTCATTTCGTCGAGTATTTTTAATTTAATCCTTATATTAAGGGTCGAAGTTGCGTTTGGTGTTATAACTTATTTAAAGGTAAATTAAAATATTTTTTTCAAATTCCGAATATCTCTTGTATTAGTGAAATAAGTGAAACCGTTTTCACTTGACGCTGGTAACTAATACCTCTTATGTACCTACTTATATCTTTTAGTTTATTTTATAAGACGAACGGTTTAGGCTTTAGAGCAGCCCGTTAAAGTTTTACAAAATTCCAAAATCGGACAAGAAAACGATTTTTATTGTTTATCACTTATATAGCACCTAAACTGTTTATCTGAAAAAAATCCTTTAAAATGTAATTTGTAGAAAATTTGATATAGTTTAGTTTTATACAGAAGCGCTTTTCTCAAAAACGTCGTAATTTTCAAGTTATAAGCGAAAAAATGAGAATCCTTTACAGCGTCTGTCGGACAAACGCCGCAGTCTGCCTAAATTCTGTTCCGACAGAACGATTCATTTCCGATATGAATTATAATGTCAGTCTGGAATAAATAATGTAACATTACGACATTTTTTGGAAATTTGAATGCGTGCCTACTGTGACATAAAGTTTACTAACTCTTTAAGTAATAGGTAGATGTTTTCACCCAAAATGTATTTCATTACCTCGTAACTGTAGAAAACTATTTTATCAATGCCACTTTAATCCTCAAATTATTAAACATTCAATTCTTTTTCTAATTTTTGGGTGTTTGTGGGCGGATTGAGTTGCCAAGAAGCAAAAAAATTGTATTTTTAGTTTCTCAAAAAATACCATTCTTCATAAAAACTCTTGCTTGTTTTCAAACCCACGTAGCCCACATTCGGATTTATCTGTCTCTACAGGTAATGAAATAATAGCAATTTTGTGATTGTTTTAAAATTGGAAAAAATTTGATTCTGGATTAAAAAAATTTCTAAGTTCAAAAAAATTTAAATTACGTCTATTGCCTGTAACAAATAAACAAAAAATAATTTGTGTTTCGAGAGTTTTAAAGCAAGATAGAGTTTTCATAAAGAGTGGCTTTTTCGAGAACTCAAAAATTAATTTTTTCAATTAGAAAATTTATTTAAAAAGTTATTGCCTCCCAAATTTTTCTTCACCATCTAACCCAGGTTTACCCTAATGTAAGTAATCAAAAACACTAAACGAAAAAATAATTATCATGATTTTGGTTCTCTGCGCGGAACGTAGGTACCTACATATTATCAAGAACGATAGAAAGAGTATAAATATTGTTTCATTGATATAGCATGTCCCTGGATGGAGTTCCAAATAAGAGGCAACATTTTTTAATTTCTCGAAAAAGCACTTCATAACTTCACATTATTTTTTATCGAGCAGTTGCTGATATCGGAAAGGGAGTAGGTACTAATAGCTTTGCGTTTTTCGGACTTAAACATTTTCTTTATCAACATATTTGTAAAATTACAATAAGGACATTTTATCTACTTATTGTTGGTTTTTTTGAACATAAACAAGCAGGGGCTTTTATAAAGAGCGACTTTATAGAAAAATTAGAAATAAAAGTTTTCCCCCTCTTTTTTGTGTTTTTAATTTATGTAATTTGTGTTACGAGAGTTTTAAAGCAAGATAGAGTTTTCATAAAGAATGGCTTTTTTGAGAACTCAAAAATTAATTTTTTCAATTAGAAAATTTATTTTAAAAGTTATTGCCTCCCAAATTTTTCTTTACCATCTAACCCAGGTTTACCCTAATGTAAGTAATCAAAAACACTAAACGAAAAAATATTTATCATGATTTTGGTTGTCTGCGCGGAACGTAGGTACCTACATATTATCAAGAACGATAGAAAGAGTATACATATTATTTCATTGATATAACATGTCCCTGGATGGAGTTCCAAATAAGAGGCAATATTTTTTAATTTCTCGAAAAAGCACTTCATAACTTCACATTATTTTTTATCGAGCAGTTGCTGATATCGGAAAGGGAGTAGGTACTAATAACTTTGTGTTTTTCGAACTTTTATAAAGGAATCCCGGTCAGAAAATTCCAGTCAATACATCCCGATCATTATTATCCTATGCCAAAATATCCCATACAAAAAAATCCCATGGCAAAAGTATCAATCTACAATAAAATCCTATTACAATAATTTCCCAATTACGAAGTAATTTTCTTGTTTTTGAGGCTGAGATTTCTAATCGAATACGCCAGGATCTCGATCTGAACAAAAATCACTTTTTCCGTTGCTCTAAAAAAAAATCGGTTCCTTCTTCGTAACCTAACGCGGGGGGGAGGGGGGGGGAGTCGGAACCGCGTGAATAATCGAATACGCCAGGATCTCGATCTGAACAAAAATCACCTTTTCCGTTGCTCTAAAAAAATCGGTTCCTTCCTCGTAACCTAACGCGGGGAGGCCTCGGAACCGCGTGAATAATCGAATACGCCAGGATCTCGTTCTGAAGCGAATCTGGGATATTTGTTATTGGGATATTTTTGTAGCGGGATATCTTTGTTAGGGTATTTTTTATTACAAATTTTTAAATATTTAGGGTTAATTAGTTAGATAATTCTAAAACGTTGTAAATGAACCCCAACATACACACTTGGTATTTTTTATTTTGGGACATTTTAGCTGGGCGAACACTAACTGGGATATTTTCTTCGGGGATCTTCTAACCGGCCACCTTTATAAAGAGCGACTTTATAGAAAAATTAGAAATAAAAGTTTTCCTCCTTTTTCTAACTCGATCCGAGATCATACTGTACATTTATTACCTCTGGTCTTCTATTTTATCAAAACAATGTTGTAATTTAGCCATTTTATTTCTAGAATAATACCATATTATTATAAATCAATCATACCATCATATCAACAAGTTTCAGTAAAGGAATGGGGGAGATAAGAAACCCCGAACGAGGCTTTAAAGGCTAAAGGACTTCTACAGGAGTAAAGGTACCTACATATTATGCGTTTATTGTTCACAAAAATTTAATTCGTACTAATTCTTATTTTTTTTCCAGTTTTACCACCACGAGTTAATGTAACTCGACCGATACTCATTTAAGTTAGAATCTTAGCTGTTTCTCTTAACTTGGCTTTCTCACAGATGAAAAGAATGCCTATGAGGATGTTATCAAAACTGCAGAAGAAAATGAATATTTTAATCCATTTCGACAATGGTGATGATATTGGCGATGCCGTGTACCTACAGGGTAAACATACAGTGTAATACTTAGACAACACACAACGCGGTAAGAATATTCGTATTATAGTGCTTTTTCCTATACTTAGATGCGTTTTATTTATTTCTATAGGTTTCACCCACCCAGTTACGGTGTTAATGCAGTAGGACTATTACAATGCCATTATTTATCAAGCCGATTTTAACATGTAAGCACTCAGTACCGAAAATTGTAACCAAAACTGAAAATAATTCGGATTTTGCAGAAAATTATTGAGGAAAGCAAACTGCAAGGCGAGGGGAGACTCCTCCATGCACCCTTGGTGGCGGCGTCTAACGAGTAGCGGAACCAACGCTATGGCCACCGCTCGATTCGCCGTTAAATTCGTTGGTGTGCGTGAGGGTTCTCCCAACCGTACGCCTTCCCGTGTCGGATGGTCACTGCAAATACGTCATAATGGGTTAAATGTTATTCAGTGGGGCGAAGGGCGGCCTTTTCGTCACACACAAGTTACACTTTTGAGAACGAGATTTACCAACATCATACCCAATGTAAGCTACATTTCATCTATTTTATTAACCCAATTTTACAGCCGGTCTGTTTATACTTTTAGTAAACCATCAGGAGGAATTACATAGCAAGTTTGAGTTATGGGGGAGATAAGAAACAGCGAACGAGCTCTAAACGCAAAAGGACTACAAGAGTAAAGGTACGAGAACGTTTATTGTGCACATTTATTCTATTGGTACTGATTCTTGTATTTCTTTGTAGGTAGGGTCCACTTCAGGGATATTATGAAGAATGAAGAGGGGTGAGTCATTTTTACTTTTCCTTCAAGTGATAGTGAAAGTGGAAGTGAAAGGCTAGGTAATTAGGTAAGAACAATATTTTCAACCGTCAATCCAAGCAATGAAAACTAACTAATTGTTTATTTTTCCAATTTCAGATTAGGGGACCAGAGGCGCCGTCACAGAACTTATTTAATTTTACATATTTTTTAATTGTTGAAACTTATTCTGTGGTTTATGTTTATAGTTTGGGAGGTACAATATCTTATAACGTCAACTACTCAAGATAGAAAGAAAACCACGCTTGCTGCTTGACACTACCTCCAGTAAATAACAACAATAATCAGGTGAGCATCAGTGTTTTAATACTTTCTCTTGCACTAAAATTAATGCAAAAATTATGATAAGTGGGTCATTGACTAATTTTATTCTCTTGTTACTATTGACTTAGGGAAATCAAATGGTCAAGTTGGAAGAACGCTTGAAGTCCCACTAGTTCCCAAGAAATTGGTCCAAAGTTTCCAAGTTAAAGAAGAATAGGAGTTAAATGATGAAAAAGCGTACATCACCATAAAATGCTTATCCTTGCTGTTTCTGTAACTTTGTTTTTTCACGGATAAAGAGGAGCCAATTTTTGTTTTTTCAAGCGTAAACAGGACACCGTTTGAGATTCCAGGTAAGGTGCTTGTCTAACTTGGTCTAATTTTTACAGAGTTTTATACTTTGTTAGGTGGGAGTCACAGAACACTTATTGAGTGTAGAAGTACATCGCAATCCGCAATCAGAGACGTAAATATCAGTAACTACGAAACTCTGAAATCTAAAATCCGATGTATAAATTGAGGTATCAGTTAGCTTCGAAATTTATTGAATTTCTTTCAGGCAGTCAACAGTAATTAGGTGGCGAGTTTCAGAATAAAATTAATATTTGAAATCATTTTGAACATAGAGCATGTATGTATTTATGTAACTGGAATAATTAGACTACAAACAACGCCGTAAAAGTATGTATTTTATTGTGCTTTTTCCTAATCTAAAATGCATTTTAGTTTACTTTATTAGAGATGTCAACACCCAGTTTGGTGTTAATGCCACTCGATCGATACCATTCCATAGATCAAGATAGCTTCAACAAGTACTCGATTTTATGTCCAATTCAGTATGTCTTTAAGTATCTAAATCATAACAAAAACTTTGGATTTTTTGAAAAATTAGTGGAGTTCGTTAAGTGGAATATAACGTTACAAGATTCTTCGAACTATTAAAAGAAGTGGCAATGGTCTTAGGCTTCTCTCTTTGAGGACGTTATTACCGACATCATCTCCAATGTAAGTTCTTTTTGATATATTTTATTAACCCAATTATATATTCTGTATTTATTTTCAGTAAACCTGAAGAAATGACAGCACTTCGGAATTACGAAGGAGATAAGAAACGGCGAAAGAGCTTTAAAAGCCAAATACCAACTAATTTTTTATTCTCCCATTTTCAGATTAGGGAACTAGGAACACCGCAACGGAACTTGATTATGATTTTCTAAATTCTTTAATAGTTAAATTTATACTGTGCTTTGTGGTTTTAGGTTCGGAGGGCTAATATGTTAATAAGGTAACTGTCGAATCAAGAAAGAAGGAAACTACCACTGGCCGATACAAAACTGATCGGTTCTCTAGCTTTCTCACAGATGAAAGTGATCCAATTTCCGTTTTTCATGCATAATCAGGGCACGGTTTGAGACTCAAGGTAGATATTTGTTTACGTTATTTTGAAATTCGTACAACGTTACACTTTTATAGGTAGAATCACTCTAAACTTAAGTAATTAAGAAAAGGTAACATCACAATCCGCAATCAGATGTATAAGTAAAAGGTTAAGTCTAAAAGTGCAGGATTTTCTAAAATGGATAGAATGTTATAATTTATAATATTTTGACCTAGAGGGTCTATGAGGATGTTACCAAACTCTCCAAATTCAATTGATTGCAGTTTACTCTTTAGACCATTATAAGCCAATGGCTCATTAAAGGTACCTATCTTGTTTTGTAAATTATTAAATTTGAACTAAGTTCTTTAATTTGTTTCAGGAAGTAATTGGTTATAAATAATTTGGCGAGCTACGGAAGAAAATAAATATTATAATCCATTTTAAACACTGATGATGATGTACCGTGTACAGCGTAAATGAAATACTTAGGCAACGCACAATGCGGTACGAATATTCATATTAATGGTGCTTTTTCCTATTATTATACTCAGATGCATTTAATTTATTTCTACAGGTTTCACCATCCATTTATAATGTTAATGCAATTCGCGAACGAGATTTACAAATATAATTCCCGATGTGAAAATATTTCACATTAAAGGTTAAGAAGCAACGAAACTATGAAGACGCTTACCTATTATTTCAAACGAACTCATTTAAGTAAGAATTTTTGCTGTTATCCTTTAAGTTGATTGTCATAAATTAATTAATTATGATTGTAGGGTGTAGATCGGTGTAGGTCCACGATATATCGAACAGGAAAATAGTCAACAGTCTACTCCCTTGTTATTCGTTCAACATGCATTTGAAAATCGCTTTTACGCCCAATTCAGGACATTCTTCAGTACTATAAAAAAGCAAAACCGTACCAAAAACTGCAAATAATTCGGATTTTGAAGAAAATTAGTGAAAACGTTTGTTACACGGACTTGAGAACAGTATTTACAGACAACATCCGCAATGTACGATATAATCGATTTTATTAATCCAATTTTACAGTCTGTTATTATTTTCAGTGAACTAGGCGAAATACACAGCAACTTTAAGTTATAAAGAAGATAAGAAATTACATCGTAATTCGAAATCAGATGCGGTTGTAAAATAGGGTAAATCGAGGTACAGATTTTCTATAATCGTTAGAGGATGGCACATTCACGTGGTAAGAATATTAATTTTACGCAGCATTTCCTATTCTGAAATACTTTTTACTTATTTTTACAGATTTTTCATCATACAATTGCTGTGCTAATGCAGTTAAACTGCTTACCATTTATCAAGATGATTTTAACATGTTAATAATTCGGTATCAAAAATCCTAACATAAACTACAAAGAAATTCGGATTTCACGAAACATTAGTGGAGGTGTTCCTTAATTGGAATATGCCGTTTTAAGATTCTCAAGACTGTGTTAAAAGAAGTTGTAGACTTTTCTCTTTGTGAACAGGATTTACCGACATTACATCCAATGTAGGCTATACTTCATCTATATTATTACCCTAATTTTATACTTTGTTCTTACTTTTAGTAAACCAGGAGGAATTACATAGCAAGTTTGAGTTATGGGGGAGATAAGAAACAGCGAACGAGCTCTAAACGCAAAAGGACTACAAGAGTAAAGGTACGAGAACGTTTATTGTGCACATTTATTCTATTGGTACTGATTCTTGTATTTCTTTGTAGGTAGGGTCCACTTCAGGGATATTATGAAGAATGAAGAGGGGTGAGTCATTTTTACATTTTCTTCAAGTGATGGAGTGATAGTAGAAGTGAAAGTGCAGTGAGAGGTTAGGTAATTAGGTAAGAAAAATATTTTTAACAGGCGACACAAGCAATGAAAACCAACTAATTGTATATTTTTCCATTTTCAGGTTAGGGAACCTGGAACACCGCCACGGAACTTGATTATTATTTTTTAACTTTTTTAATGGTGAAACTGATTCTGTGCTTTGTGGTTATAGGTTGGGAGGTCTAATATCTTATTACGATAACTGACGAATCAAGAAAGAAGAAAACCACGCTGCCTGGTTAACAGTACCTCTTAGTAAATAACAACAATAATCAGGTGAGCATCAGTGTTTGAATAATTATTTCTCTTGTACTAAAATTAATGCAAAAATTATGATACGTGAGTCATTGACTAATTTTATTTTCTTGTTACTATTATAGACGTAGGGAAATCAAATGGTCAAGCTGGAAGAGCATAGGATTGTACCACCCAGTTAGTGCTAATACAACTCAAGCGATACCATGCCATCGACCAAGAGAGATTTCAAATGTAATCGGTTTTACGTCCAATTAAGTGTGCCATGTAGTATCGAAATCGTAACAGAAACTTGAAATAACTTCGGACTTTGCGGAAAATTAGTGAAAGAGTTCGGTAAGTGGAATATGACGCTACAAGATTCGTCGCACTGTTAAAAGAAGTGACAATGGTTGTAGGATTGTCTCTTTGAGGAAGATATTTACAGACGTCATCCCCAATGTAAGATATATTTTGCCTATTTTATTAACCCAATTTTACAGCCGGTCTGTTTATACTTTTAGTAAACCATCAGGAGGAATTACATAGCAAGTTTGAGTTATGGGGGAGATAAGAAACAGCGAACGAGATTTAAAAGCAAAAGGACTACGAGAGTAAAGGTACGTGAACGTTTATTGTGCACATTTATTCAATTGGTACTGATTCTTACGTTTCTTTGTAGGTAGGGTCCACTTCAGGGATTTTATGAAGAATGAAGAGGGGTGAGTCATTTGTACTTTTTCTTTAAGTGATGAAGTGATAGTGGAAGTGAAAGTGGCAGTGAGAGGTTAGGTAATTAGGTAAGAAAAAGTTTTTTAACAGTCAACACAAGCAATGAAAACCAACTAATTGTTTATTTTTCCTATTTCAGATTAGAGAACCAGGAGCACCGCTACGGAACGTGTTTATTATTATTTTTATTTATTTAATAGTGAAACTTATTCTATGCTTTGTTACTCTAGGTTTGGAGGTACACGTTGAATCAAAAAAGTAGGAGACTACGCTGGCTGTACAAATTGTTCAACACTACCTCTTAGTAAATAACAACAATCATCAGGTGAGCATCAGTGTTTTAATACTTTCTTTTGTATTAAATTAGTGCAAAAACTATGATAAGTAGGCCATTGACTAATTTAATTATCTTGTTGTTATTGACTTAGGGAAATCAAATGGTCAAGTTGGAAGAACTCTTGAAGTCCCACTAGTTCCCAAGAAATTGGTCAAAAGTTCCCAAGTTAATGAAGAAGAGGAATTAAATGATGGAGAAGCTTACCTGACAATAAAATGCCCATTTAAGTTTGAATCTTATCTGTTTGTCATAACTTGGTTTTCTCACGGATGAAAAGGATCCAATTTTCGTTTCTTCAAGTGTTAAGAAGGCCCGATTTAAGGTAGATATTATTTGGCTACGTTATTCTAAAATTCATACAGAGTTTTACACTTTTTTAGGAAGGAATCACTCTAAACTTTAGGAAAAGTACATCGCAATCCGCAATCAAATGTATTATAAGATTATAAGTCTGTAGCAAGTGTAAACTACGAGACTACAGGATTTTCTAAAATGGATGTAGTGTTATACGATAGAATGCCTACGAGGCTGTTATCGAAACTTAACAAATTCAACTGATTGCAGTTCTGTCCATGGATCATTATAAGCCAATGGCTCATTAAAGGTGCCTATTTCGCTTTGAAATCTATTAAATTTTACTAGCTCTTGTATTAAAATGAGTGCATAAATTATGATAGTTGGGCCATTAACTAATTTTATTATTTTGTAGCTACTGACATGGGGAAATCAAATGGTCGAGATCGAAAAGCTTTACAACTAGAGTAAACAGATTCGTCTAAAGTTTTTACGATAAAGATTAAGGAGAAATGAAAGTATGAAGAAGCTCACCTTATTCTTATTCAAATTTTCAAGTATGTTCCAACAAGTGAGTGAGGAGTCAATTCGAACTATTTGGTTTTATCAAGAATATTTCGACAATATTTTATACAAGACGTAAATGAAGAAAAAAAACCTCCTGGAAGGCCTTTTATCTAAGGTGCTAAGTTTAAGTGATCCACAAGTGTTTTTCAAATTCTCGCTTTTAGTGTATTCCTTGTATTGTTGTACTTCTACTTCTACTTCAGTGTAACGTTTTATAATATCAAAAGAATTAGTCATGAACGGAGGTTAGGGAAAGGCCTGAATAACATATTGAAATACTAATAATCATTAAATTCATTTTCAACGAAATATTTGCGCGATTTTTAAATGATAGTAAACGGATCATTAGAATTTATTAAAATGTTATTCAGTGGGGCGAAGGGCGGCCTTTTCTTCTCAAATTACACTTTTGAATCATTTAAACTTGGACAAACAACAAAGGGGATTTTCCGTATGAAAAGATTATAAAGTCGAAATTTAATTAATTATTAGTGGAAAGACCATCCGGTTAAATAAATGGTAAGTATTAGGACCTTCAAGCAGCGTGGTTATAATTTGTTAGGTAATTTGGTGAGAACAATACTTTCAACCGTCAATACAAGCTATGAAAACCAACTAATTATTTGCCTTTCCATTTTCAGATTAGGGACCAGGTGCACCGACATGGATATTGTTTATTATTTTTTAATTTTTTTAATAAGTGAAACTTATGCTGTGGTTTGTGGTTCTATATTAGTTAACTGTCGATTTAAAAAAGCAGACAATAACACTGGCTATTCGAAAACTGTTTAACACTACCTCAGTAAACAAGCAGGTGAGGATCAGTGTTTTAATACTTTCTCTTGTATTAAAATAATAACTGTAATTTTGTATTTTATTGAGTAATTTTATTATGTTGTAGATACTGACATGGGGAAATCAAATGGTCAAGATCGAAAAGCGTTACAAGTAGAACTGCACAAATTGGTCAAACGTTAAAGCTTAAGAAGAAATGAAAGTAGAAAAAGTTTTACCTCCCTCAAATAAACTCATTTAAGTAAGAATCTTTGTTGATGGTAGTAAAATATCTAATAAAATCTTTATGATTGTAGGATGTAGGTCCACGGTATAACGAACAAGGAGAGAGGAAAATTTCTTAGTATTCGAGTATTCATTGAATGCAATTGAAAATTGAATACTGAAGAACTTCTAGGAACGAACTGAGGAGAGCACCATAGCTAGAGGTGAGATTTTTACCCTTTTTTAATTTACGTTGCTATTCGCATTTTATTGAACTATAATTTGTTAACTGATAAATATGAACACCCTATATATTTTCTATTTTTATAAAATGTGGAAAAGTTATCTGTTTTATGATACTAAACACCCGGTATACTTTAGATTTTTGAAATCAGGGATAGCTTCTGTGAGCATACCATTGTTTGGTACTATTTATGAATCTGACTTCTTTTTAAATATTTTAAGAGCTTGTAGAATAAGCTTTAACGAGTACGAAAAAGTCCTGTTAGGGCCACATCAGCTGTTTTGACAAAGATCCGGAGATCTGTGGTGGGTTTTTGCGCTGGTTGGCTTTATATTTGTGTCCCCGCAATAGGGATGGTGTTAAATTGTTGGTAGATTACATCTGTTATTCCTAGTTTAAGATGTATGGCCTCAGTGGTCATGCAAATGAACAATCATAAAATAAGTAAAGTCTTAGAGCGTTTGATATATTCGACAGTGTTTTGCCTAATATGACCCAATATTTTCTCGTACGCATGACAGAAGTTGTAGAGTACCGTGATGCAAGTTTTATATGAAAATACCGAAGAATAAGAATTGTTAATTTATGATTCTTTGGTAATAAAATTGGGTGTTATTTGAAGAATAAGATTTCTGAGTTTTTGAATCGTTTACCTATACGAATAATATCATCTGCATCCAAAAATGGATTGAGTGCGGTAATATGCGATTTGGTTTTAAGATGACCATGAAATTTTATAGACTTTGTTTCAATTGAAAACGATTCCTTTTGGCATAATTTTACCAATATTTTCAATGAAATATTTAACTCGTTTACAGTTTGTTAAATTTCTCAAAGATTTTTTGACCTTTGAGTTGTGATAAAATCTTAATATCCAAGCAATCATTAGTTGTATTTTGTTCAAAGACGAAGATTTGCTAAACACGTCGATGATTTCGGTTTGAGATGTAAGATTTTTTTAACCTAAATGGGTGAAAGCACACGTCGAGAGTGCGCAGCAATTTGATTTCAATTCATTGCTTTCATCGGGAGTAAGTTTTAGACTTGTTTTAGGCCAATCTGTTTGTGGGTTGGATTAAAATGTAGGTCCGTTTAGCCAAACTGAATTGTCCAAAATATTTCGAGTCGACACACCTCTTGATATTAAGTATTAAGTTAGCAGGATTGTTTTAGGATCTTACGTGATGCCAATCTTTATTTAAAGAGTCGTTTAGTTGTTCATTGGAAATTGTTGATGATATAATATTTGATGTAGAATTGGTGTTGACGTGTATGCCAGGAGTTTTGGTTATGCCTTTGAATTGTACGATATGTTGACATCGTTCTTTAAGAAAGTTTTCGCATTCTGTAAATAAGTTTAGAGGCAAGTTTTCGTCTGAGCCTAATTTGGTTTTCCAAGGCTTTTGTATTAAAGTTTTACCTTTAATTGTAATTGGAGTTGAAAATCCTAAAGCCTCGTTGACACGGTGATAGTATTTTAGGAGAGAAAAGAGAGAGAGAGAAAGTTTAATTTACACGATGTTGTTTAAGCGAGATAGTCGGTAACTATCGTAAGAATTACTCGCAACTATCTAGAGAGTAACTATCACAATAGTGATAATACGATAGTAGTCTGTTTACACGATGATAATTTTGGTGAGATTTGCTATCATGACAGTAACTCTCACAAACTATCGCGAAAACTATCACCGTGTCAATTAGGCTTTTTAGGGATTAAAATTTTGTGAAATCATGGAAAGAATGGATCTCTTGTATATAGGAGTTTGATTGAAGTCTGATTTTAGTTTAAACTTAATAGTATCAGCATTTGCTTCCCATTCTACACCTAGCACCTTTAAATGTTCTCTCTCACCCAAAGGAACTATGTCGAAGGGATTTGAAATGTTTGATTATTTAAAACTTCATTGCGATTTGATAAAAGTTTTCTAATAGGGAGTTTTGTTGATGAAATAGGTTTTGGTGTTTCGGATTTAGACCTGCGTCATTAAAGAATTTTAATGGCAAATTTGACGTTATGGTTGTAGTCCAAGCAATGGGTAGATTCTGACTTGCAAATGGTCCAGGAGTGTTGTAATTTAGTACACTTGTACAGTTTGGTGTCCTAATTAATATTCCGAGTTTTCGACCTTTAGCGACCGCCGCTCGCGCCGCCAGAGTGGATAAAAGAGGCCAAAAACTAGTGTTTAAAAAATATCTTCTCTCTAGCGCCACCTAGGTCATAAGTTGATATTACAACGATTATAGAGCATGTAATTTCCAAAAACTTTTGTAAACAATTTTTTTCAATCAGATGAATAGTATACGAGTACACAACTTTTCAAATTTATCATATTGTGACATTTTTAGCGATACAGCGTTCGCCAAAGATCCGAATTATTTTCCTTGCATCAAATGAGATAGTTATGATTTTTTGGTATGTTGTACAGGATGAAAGCCCAATGATAAATTCAAGTTTTCGACCTCGGTGGATCTCTGGATCTTTGTCAAATCTTCAAAAAGATATACGATTTAGCTCTGTTTTTGTTTTAAATTTTTGACAAAGATCCGGAGTTCCACCGAGGTCAAAAACTTGGATTTATCTTTGGGCTTTCATCCTGTACAACATACCAAAAAATCATAACTATCCCATTTGATGCAAGGTAAATATAAGCCGGATCTTTGGCGAACGCTGTATCGCTAAAAATGTCACAATATGATAAATTTGAAAAAATGTGTACTCGTACACTATTCATCTGATTGAGTGTTTTTGCGAAATCGTTCTTAATGACCGAATTCGTTCTACCAGTTTCTAGATGAGCGCGTTCTTGGAACGGTTTTCTTTGCGCTTTTCTACATTTATAGTAGTCGTTGAAAAGAGTATTTGGTTTGTATGTTGTGTACAGGTCATTGCTGTTTCGAGTAAATTTGAAATGACAATGTCAGTGCTGTCAGTTTGGCAGACTTCGGAGTGATTAAAATCTGATTGAATTGCAGGTGTTGTGCTACGAGAGAAATGTTGGTATATGCTGACTTTGATATTAAATTCGTTGAATTATTATCCGAGATGAAAAGCAAATCTTCGATTATTTATTTGTAATTGGTTGTGTATCTAAATAATTTGCAAATTACTTGTTCGTTAGTTGACGATGGGCAATGATTACTGTTTTGTTTATGCGCCGGGGAAAATTTGTGAGCAACTCGAGTAAAGAACGAATTTAACATTAAAAGTAAACCAATATTTTTGAAATTTTACATGAGTCATAATTGCAGAGTTTAAAAAATCATAATCGAGAAGTTTGCCAATTTATCTAACAATTAAACGCATTTCTAACTATTCCCTCTTTTGCCAGGCCCGGATTCACCTTTCAGGAGATCCTAGGCTAGGTTTGCTAAGACAAAATATCTACTCACTATTTATAAGTACTTAGCGAAATGCAAAATCACAATTTAAACAATTTCAAACTTTTGGTGGGGTTAACTAATAAATAATAAATACTTACCAAATTTTAGTATAATTCATTGAAAAGCTCAAAACATTCTTTACTGTACTCTAACTGTTTAATTTCATCGTTTACTCTAAGAAATTTGACCGCCTCTAGAGTTGGTCGTCGCGTGTTTCGCACGTACTCCCCTTATGGTAGACACAATCCCGCTAGTTCCTTATTTGTAAAATAGAATACGTTCACAATTGTAGAAGTTTGAAGAGGTACCGATATTAGTGTATAGTACCATATCCAAGGAGTACGCCCCCTTATTATTTATCAAGCAACTACAACAACAATTATTTACAAACAACTATATAAATAATTATGTTGCCGATGGTTCTTACGGAAAGGTGCCGAGAACGGCTACCAGGATTCTACTGGTAACATTATTTTCACTGATCGTCAGATTCGCTATTCGAATGAGGATCCCTGAACAGTTTTAGAATTCAGACTTCAACGGCATTTTAATTAGAGTATTTAGCTCGACATCTAATTTAGCTTGATGTCATGGAAAATAGTTGGTTCGCACTTTTTGAAGATGTCTGTTGGTTATAATATGTAAGACGAGGCAAAATATTTTACGGGAAATTGATTAAATGATTCATCAAATGATCAGTGTTTATACTTCTCAAAAACGTGAATATTACTGTTTTAGATCAATCAGTAGTGGGTAAAATACTTACTCAAACTGAATTTCTATTCGACTTTTCAAATGATGGTCCTAAATTTATGATCAAAATACGGAAATCCCTATTAATTTCAAGCGACTCTTCGAAGCCCCTATCAGTTGTATATGAGTCGGGAGGATCGCACCGAACTCTACGAGCGTATTCTGCACGCAAATACAATAAGACGAAAAAGTCCAAAAGTTGTTATCCGATTTTTACTTGTTTGCAAGTTACGGCCTTTTAAAATTCTGCTAAGCCTCGTAAGTGCCGTAACTTGAAAACAAGTGAAAATCGGTTAACAACTTTTAGGCTTTTTTGCCTAAAAAGTTCGGTGCGATCCTCCCGACTCACTCTGTATGTATAAAATGTCTCTTTAGACAAATTTTCAGCCTGAAGATGTTTTCTATTGTATTAGGAAGACCGAAACATGTAACTTCGAAATAAACCGGCATTTTTCTACTTTTTAAAAGATTTAAGTTTTCATTGGGTCTGACCGCGAGTCTTTACACTTTTCTAAGAATTCCATGGAATTAAGAATCCCAATTGCTATATTCTTTCAGATAAACAAGTATTGTTGGAGAATTACGGGTCCCGTGAATTTGACCATTTTTCTCCATTTGGAGGTTTGTTCTATTCGCCCTAGTTCCCAAGTTGACGCCCTCAATATTATATTATCTATATATTATATTATATTATATATTATATATTATATCTACTCTATTCAAATTTGCTCGAAAAAGGCAGATTTATTGAAAATCCAGGTCATTTATTTGAAGTAGGTTTGTTTATCTTCTTCCAGGTTAATTATTTATACAGCTTACGATTACCAACGTTCGTAATAAGATTCAGCTTATTATAAATTAATTTCACGTAACTAATGGCGTTTTTGTAGTTATTTGTGTGAGAATAACACATAATTCTCTAAGCTTAGTCTAACCTAACGCCTATAGGTTTTGAAAGCGGATAATGAATAGGGGATTAAAGTATTACAAGGGATAGAATACACATTACATTACAATATAAATACATAATAAATTTATTCTAAACGTTTTACATTTAAATATTTATGTATAAGAATAAATATTTTCAAATATTAGGGATTAAACTTTTATAAGAAAATTCGTAATAAATCAATCAATCAAATCGCACAATTTCATTAAACGTTTGACGAAAATTGAATTTTTTCAATGTTTTTATTACATTTTGTATTATTTATCAATTTATCTCATCGAGTATGAAACTAAGCAGCTGTAGTTTTTTGAAAATACGAAAAAGTAAATTGAATCAAATAAGGCTTTTATACCTATGGAAATGAAATTGTCATCCAATAAAATTTCGTAACAGTTAGAAATATAAATTTCACAATAAATTTCAACAACAGCGAACATTTTAAAATCCATCTTATTGTTTTATTTTTATATTTTACAAATTGCACATAAATATTAATTATAGAGCGAAATTATTCACTCCGCATAAGTACAGGATGGTTTACGGGAAACAGTCTATAATATGGAGGCTTAGGCGTTTCTAAACGAATAAAGACAGAACTAATTGCTGCCCAAACTTAAGAAATAAAACATAATTGGAAAGGTAACGTAACAGGCGATAAAATGACGTCCGTTAGATCCCTGCTAATGACATTTAAATTTTTAGGGTGAATTGTAGGGGTTGAAATGACGAGAATGAAAATATTCAATTAAACTGCCGAATTTAAAAATAAAATAGCTATATCCGAGAATTTTTCTTCTTGTTCAGCTGAAAATGCTTAAACCTGCTCTACTGTTTTCGGTAACTCCGTTCTGTACACATTTATACGCAAAATATTTTATAATCTTTATAAAAATAATTACTTTCATTTTAGTCAGACGGACAGTTAATACATTTACTATTCAACACACTTTTTAACTTTATGTAGGTTAGGTTAGGTAAAAAATTAAATACCCGAAATCGTATCAGTTGCATTTATTCCATTCGCGGCTGCCCTGTAAGTAACCAGAAGTAATAATAATAAACGAAGCTTTATTCGTAGCTTCTCAAAATTTTTGAACTAACTTATTTTTATACGTACGTAGTTTGTACTTCAGATTGTGAAGCTGCGGACCATTTGTATAAAATTCTATGTTTAAACAACTGGCCAAAAGTGGCTCGAAACATGCGATTCATGCAACAGTAGAGAATAAAATTAATAGCACCATTTAATAATGCTAAAATGTCCATTATTTCGCCATACTTTTGATAACACATTAAAAATACGCATTGTCCTTTCATTCCAATATATAAAGCGAACAATCCTTGCGGAAATTCCGTAATTAAAAATAAAAGTAAAACTGCAACCAACATCTTAGTGGTACGATCGGCTCTTCTTTCGGCTTTACTTTTCTTTCTTGTTTCGTGTTCGCCATTAGTAGGTAACGGACAAGT
Source organism: Malthinus flaveolus (assembly GCA_950108345.1). Lineage (NCBI taxonomy): Eukaryota > Metazoa > Arthropoda > Insecta > Coleoptera > Cantharidae > Malthinus > Malthinus flaveolus. Next base: position 68,902,601 of record OX467285.1, read on the forward strand.
AGTGTATCCTTTCAAAACTTGTTTTCTCTTTTTAGCTTGAAATAAAGTCCTTATAAGCCAAATGCTAATCATCGTTAAAATACAACATGGCAACAATTTAATAATGACTGCGTACATCCAGAAGTTAAATATTAAGTATTGTTCGTTTACTGCCGCCATCTCGCTCAGACTTGTGTGGTATAAAATGTACTCTTTATCTTCTAAAACTGTCGTGGATTTAATTTCCACTATGAAATACGTCGGACTACATAGTAATATTGGCAAGAAGTAACTTAAGATGATAGCTAATGAACATCTTCTCTCTGAACAGTATATGTGATTTTTTTCAGGATATCTGAAATAATTTTCTGGTTAATCTATTAAATACGTGCGCTGCATGTTAATTAGAGTGTATAGTGTAGAACTAACTATTGTACAAGCAGAATTAACTTTATATTACTCACATCTTGGATACTATTAAAGATACGAGTTTGGTTAATTAATGGGGACAAAGTACGCATTAGCCATTGTCTAATTATAATATTAGAAACGCCGTAGCTAGGTTTAGTAGTGCAAAAAACAATCGATATTTTCTAAAAGTGATTAGTGGTTTTGAAATAATTGATCGAAATCTAATGTTAAGCCTCGAAAAAAGCTCTAAAGTGAGAAGTTTTTGCGAAAAGTTAATCAAACTTTCATGCAGGGCCCATCACATCCGGTGTTTGAGCTATAAGTACTAAGTAGGTGTACAGGGTGAGTCAAAAATGGCGGATAAGCTCTCCAGTACGTTGTAGGGGATAATAATTGAAGTAAAGAAAAAATGCAAAAAAAATTTGTAACCGCTAATTTGTTGAGAAATGAAGAAGTTAAGTTGAGAACTCAACTCCGAATTCTGCCAAATTTTGAAACTTTTCATCATTTCCTCTAGTAATTCACGTGTTTTTAATTATTAGGCAAAAACAAATGCTCCTATAACATCTTATTATCCTGTAAAATTACTTTTGAATATCGAAATTTCTGTATCAAGTTGTTAAAAAAAAGTATGTGGCAACGATGTTTTGAAACTACCCTTATGATGACTTATGTCACTTATGTTTTTATTTGTCATCGATTATTAACATCCGTACCATGTTGCCAAATCTGAATTTACTTCTTTAATAAGTACAAAAATATAGCAGGTAGATTTTTTTAATGATTTTTCTTTAGTTCAAATAACCGTCTTCTATAACGTACTGAAGAGCTTATCCGCCATTTTGGACTCACCTTGTATAATTCTCAAAAAAATCTTAACCCTAGGATTAGAATGGACATCATGGGTCTGAGAGGGCGATTATATTTCGCGTAATTTTCGATTTCACGCTTTTGGTCGGTCCGACCAAATCAGGTGTTGCCTACACATGACCCAACAAAGTCCCCTACACACGACCTGACGCGGTCGGCCTGACAGTCGGTCCGACCAAATCAGGTGTTGCCTACACGCTAAATCGTCTGACAACGCTCCACACGACCTGATTTGGTCAGGCGGTTGGGTAGTCAGGTGGACGGGCCATCTGACAACAGCCGACGACCCGACTCAATAAATGTCAGACGACAAGCCTACACACGACCTGATATTCTACCTGATCTGACCAAATCGGCCCGACCGCCTGACCAAATCAGGTCGTGTGTAGGGGACTTCAGATAGGTTTTTAAAAAAATTTTTTACAATCCCCAAAACAAAAAAAGAAGTTGATATGGTATCTTAAAACGTAGAAAGACGCCTTTTGTGTTCATCAAATATTAATCGCAAAAGTAGTATATTAATGATTGTGAAATTCAAAAATAGTAGACTGATAGACAAAAATATTACATAATATATATTTTTATATTTTGCGTCTGTAAGATCGCTATTATAGCATCCATTTGCGTGTCGTAATGAGATTTAGCGTGTTATAATGATTTTGGTAAAATTTGATGTTCGAAGTTGGTAGTAATACTTAATTTGACGTGAATTTGACATATTTTGTCAAATTGAGGAAAGAGAAAACGACAATTTTTGTAATTAACATGTTCTATTTTTTACCACAATAATTAAAATTAATTAATTAACGACCAATTCAAAATACGAAACAATTTATTTGAATTTTAAATTATGAAATGTCACTTTGCAATTAGTACTGCCAACCAGCTTAACCATCACAAAAATTCCTAAATTTTTATATTTTGATTTTTTTCTTTGAAAATGGACTTTAAAAGGCGCAAAATAGAAAAAATTGTATAAAGAACTCATTTCATAAGTCATTATAGCGATTATAGCACTCCTCCATTAAAACGCTTCTGGCTACGCCAGTCGCGTTTTAAACTTGGAGTCGTGCTATAATACTACGTGACTTATGAAATTCGTTCTTTAATATACTATTCTCAGTTTAATTTTTAATTTTCCGTACCATTTATGTCATTTTTAGTACATCATGCAATATGTTGAAGTAGTACCTTTCATAGTTTTAACATTTGATAGTGTTAGAACAAGTTCGTGAACATCCAATAAAATAGTCTGATTTTGCTTATAATATTGAATTCCAAACAACAGCAATAACATAAGATTATTTTAGGTTAACATAAAAATTAATTAGTATCTGCTATTTCCTCCTCTAGCTCTAGTTACATCGTAACACCGGAGATCGTAAAAGATCTCCAGTGACTTCCTGTGGAATTCGATTTCACTCTTCCTCAGCTGCGATTTGTAATTCTGCAATTGAGTTAGGCGCCAAAATAGTGGTGGAACAAGATCTTGAATGATGCTGCGGATGTACCAGCCTGCAATTCTCACATTCGCCTCAACGAGCTCTGTGCGACCATCCTAACTGATGTCACTCCATAGCATAATAGAACCTCCACCAAAACTAACATTTCAAGATTTTATTCAGCGTATCGTTCCCCAAGTCTTCTATACACTCGACCATGTCAATTTGGCTTTAACAATTAAATTCGGGTTTCATCTATAAAAAGAACTTTGCCCCAATAGGTTTTCATTTCAATGCGTATGAGCTCTTGCAAACTGCAAGTAACCGATTTTGTGATGTGGGCGAAGCTGTGGAACTTTTGCAGGCCGTTTTGGATTCAAACCGTATTCTTTTAGCCCTATCCTTACTTTTTTTGCACTTAAATTGACCTGCCTTGCATTCAGCATTCAGTTGCGGAGTTGTATGTGTGGGATTTTGCAAAAATCGCATTTCAAATATCGGTCATCTCTAAGCGTTGTACATCGTTTACGGCCTTGGCCAAGTTGCCTTTTGTATTTACCGGTCTTTTCGTGTCGTTTAAGCACCGGAGAAACTTTTGATTGGCCCATTATTTCTGCAATATCTCTTTGCTTGCGACCCACATTAGCTAAACTAAAAACTTTAACAGCAAAAAAAGCCCAGAACTGGCATGTAATGGACGAGAACTGCCAGTCTGAAGTGATTGTAAATAACCAAAGCACACTATCAAACATTATTAGATATTGACATAATTGAAACACAAAGCAAATTCTCTTTGATCAAAGATCAAAGCATTTCTAGATGTCTAGATACTTGTTAGACACTTCTAATATACGCAAAACATTTGAATATATGACTCTGAGCAATGAAAGCTACATAAACGCTACAGAAAATATAATTTTATAAGCAATATTTTTGTCTAACAGTGCATTTGTAATTTGTAGTGGACATTTTGTTAAAAGTATGTTATGTAAGGTTTACAGCGCACTGAGGCCTCTCAGGCCGCCCCTGATGTGTAAAAGCGTAAAATATTTGGGTTTGTATAATATTTAATAAATAAAAAACCACCCCCTTCCACATAGAAATTTGGTTGTGAAAACAGAAACAAATAAAAATAAGTATTACGTAACTTATAACTACATTATTAAAAGTTAATAAAAGTTTTCAGAAGTTATTGAAATAAATACAAAAGGTATTCAGAAAATGTTTCAATTATTTTGTAGCCTGGGAGGTGTAAGGTATCTATAAACTATATTCTTTATGTCCATGCTATTGTTTAAAAGTAACCCTCTTTTCAAGTTAGCGCAACTGTTAAAAACAAATAACAATTTTGTGTAATAACGTTCTAATTTATTGGAAGTTTGGTACGTTTGGAGTGTTACTCCAAGTTTAAAATGTACTTTTCGTGTTTCGCTGAGAGCGTTTCTATTTGTACGTTTTTTTAAAAAAATGGTTTAGGCAATTCTCAATTTGAAATTGAATTATCGTCTTTAGGGAAAAATGAAAGCATTAACTTGTTTTTGTAAATAAATTCAACAATAATTTATAAAATAATAGCAATTGATTTTGCTTTAGTTTAGCAGTAAGTAGCGGTTTTTAAAAATATTTTGGGCGGAAGGCAATAAGCAAAAATTGCCCTGTTCAAAAACTTGACCGATCACACGTTTACCTACGGGGTCTTAGTGGAGGTGAATCTTATACCATCTACTTGATTTAGCTCGCTATTCTAATACGTATAATGTCGCCTAATACTGTGACTGTGACTGTGAGTGACTTTATGGTAAAAGTGCAACGTTATCTATCGGCAGTGGGGCTTGCGATATTTTCATTTGTCAAAACTAGTTCCTAACAATCCCATCCACACCTGACTTCGGTACACTGTTGAGGGGGGAACAAACGATTTTACCATTTACATTTACATCTAATTATTATAACACCAAATTAAAAAATTGTTTAAAATTCAACATGGTGAAATTAACGGTAATCCTATTTCAGGACTTTTTGGTGACTTTTTTGGGACTTTTCCTGACTTAAATAAATAGAGCGCCGAGAACGCCCTGACTATAGTTTGTAAAACAGTTTTTAGCTTGTTTCTGAATGTTTGAGTCAAAATGAAAAATGTAATTGTACCAATAATAGTATCTAGAACCAATACAGCTCCTACCTACTAAATACATATTAAATATTATTATTATTATACATAAGGGTGTAAATACTAAATACTGTCTTCACACGTCACATCCGAAAATAGCAGTTACAACTCATCGAATTTTTTATTTGGAGCTCTAGTTTGTAGTTATTGAACTTCTTATGTTTTTCTAACAATCGCTATAACTTCTTTATTTTAAGGACCATTGAGAAAAATCAAAGATTAGCCTTATGTTTGGCCAAATGTTGTAGTAGATACTACAAGGATTATACGAAATTCATTTTCTCAAAAGCCCATGGAATAGTTATCAAAATATCTTTGTTTGAAATTTTTGATTGGCCGCCATTTTGTTATTTAAAAAAATTCAAAATTGTTGTAAATAGAAATGTTTTAGAGAATTGAAAGATAATTCTGAATATCTTTAATTTTTCTCAATGGTTCTTAAAATAAGGAAGTTATTTCGATTGTTAGAAAAGCCTAAGAAAGAACTGGAGCTCCAAATAAAAAATTGGTAACAATAAAAGCTGTCATTTTCGGGTGTGGCGACTTAGTATTTATACCCAGTATATTAGATATATTCAATGACTTTAATTTACTTACCCAATAGCAATGTATCTCCAAATTGCGAGAGCCAACGTCAAGCAAATTGATATCGTGTGCAATACTTGTGTGAAATGTGTATGAAATAGTATAAAAACTGCTCCCCAATACGGAAAATTTAATTTGCCTGGCAATTCTATGTAGTAATAATACGCAAAACTTGTATATTCGATCATGAGTAACATATCTACTACAGCAATTCCTGTTAATATTCTATTAATAGGTGCACAAGCCATATCTTTTCGCGTAAGTACAGCCACAGTTAACAAATTAGCAACAATACCAAATAAACATACAAACATAGCCACATAGCCGTGATAATTTTCAGAATATACCAAAGCAAAGTTTTGGAACGCCAAATCGCATTGTTCGCAACCACTCGAATTTTCCATACTTGATAGTGATTCTTGTAAGTAATTTTTTATAAATTTGACGTCGTTGTGGCTAAAATTAAAATTGCGCAAGAAAGTCGTGTTGTCCATAATTTGTACGATTAAACGTAAAGCCAAGTTGGCATTTAACATTTTACATTGTTAAACGAGGCATTATTCCTGCTTTCAGTCACTTTTACATTTTTTTATTGTATTGCGTTTCTTTATCTATTTGCAGCAATTAACGCTCCATTAAACCTGAAACAAACAAAAAATCATGAATAGTGTAGTAATTATTGCAAGATTAATGAGAATAATGAGTCGAATGGAACATCAAATTAATTTCTAGTCACGTATGCTTTATTAATAAAGTGCTTGCTGGACAGTTTACGTTGTCCAGTCGCCATGCTTCTTTTGAAGCAGTTGATTATAATACATACTACGAGTACATACTACCTTCTAAAGTAGTAGTTTCCTTTTAGGTACACAATGTGTTATCTGTTAGTCAAATTTTTTTATATTAACAGCACCCATAAGAGTGCTATAGTAGCTTTTTGAGTGCTATAATAGCTTTGGTAAAATTTTCTGCTTCTAAGTTGGTAGCAATATGCAATTTCACATTTATGTCAAATTTAGAAAAGAGAAAACTACTATTTTTGAATTAAAACAGGATCTATTTTCAAACGTAATAATTAAAATTAATTAATTAACGAACAATACAAACTACGAAACAATTTATTTGAATTTTAAATTTTGAAATGTCTATTTGCAGTTAGTACTGCCAACCGTCGCCCTGACTATCATGAAAAACCCTAAATTAATTTCATGTCATTCTAGCACTCCTCCATTAAAACGCTCATAGCTACGCGAGTCACAATTTAAATTAGAAGCCGTGTCATAACTATAATACATGACAATTGCAATGATTTATTCGAACCATATTTCGCTTTTCGATAATATTTTTACCCGTTCATAATATTTATGTGAGTATGTAGAGTTTCCAATTTTATACGGCATTAGATGTATTTTTCAACGTAGGTACATACATGAGCATCTCCCAAACTGTAGAGATACGAAGCCGGTTAAATGGGCAATAATGCAGCAATGCAGTCCTTCTTTATGTTCTTCTCGAAAGTTCCAAAAATTACATGGCTTACTTTAGATATTTCAACAACGTTTTTAGTAGTAGGTATTCAATTTTGAATATTAAAAAAGTTTTTTAGTTTAAATTACACCCACATTGTTTAGAGTTTATTATAATTCAAGTATTCATTTTTTGGGGAAAATCTAGATTTACGTCTCTAAAGTTTCACTTGCTGTTAGTTTTCCATGCATGCTGGCACACTTATTTTCAGCTATGCTAATTAAAGTCGAATTTAACAAGATTCATAAAATGTAGTAAGTAAGTATATCAAGCCTTCTATCAATGAAAAGAGCAAAATACACACTTTGACACTTAGTGACAATGTTATGTTAATCTAATAATAATTCGTATTTTAAAAAGTGGAGGCTTAGACCGTAGCAGATAAGTTATGCAATAAAATAGTATATTAAAGTACAAGTTTCATAAGGCACCGTGTTAACGTACGAGTCCAAGTTTTAAAAAGGACGAGTACTTAACAAGGCTTATGAAACGCGTAATTTATACTATTTTTTCTATTTCACATTTTAATAAAATTAATTTGTTAAAATATTTAAATAATTAACATCATGGAGATTTTCTTTTTATAATAATTGTGGTGGCACTGACTGAGATGTCACATCATTTAGTTCAATGATTCATAGATGTCGCAAGTTTATTTTTTTAAATTTAAATAATGCACCTACTTCTGTCTGTATAATTTAAATTTTAACAAATAAAAATGAATGAAATATAATGAAATAAATATATAATGAAATAATGAAATATAAAATAAACATTTTAATAAATGATATTTGACATTTGTAAACGTCAGTTCAACTTTACGCGAACTTAGCAGAAGAAAATCCCCCAGAAACAGTACGTTAAGAGAGCTTCTTAACGCACTGTTTTGAGACCAAAACAGTACGTTAAGGAGTGGATTAAAGAACCGAAATAGAAAAACATATTTTTTATTCTAAGTCACTCTATCGAAAACTTTTTTAGATAATATTTTTTCGTCCGTAACATGCGGGTGTTTAGAAATTTGCAGATACAGACAGTATCAAGTTGCACGTTGATCAACAAAAAGAAACTGAACAAAAAGTTATTTTGCAATTTTTCGTTTACTTTTCTAGGTATCTTTATTTGAAATGATAGGAACTCTAGTTATAGTCCGGTCAATCTAGACTAAAAAATGAGAGAAGTGGTGCTTAAAGTCCCAACAAGCTGAAAATCAGTAAAATTGTTCAAAACATAATTATAAATAAAATTTTAAAGTTCCCCATCATTCCCGTGTGTGGAAAAACTTTTTTTTGAGGTTAAAGGTAAAAAAAATGAGTTTCGCGATTTTCAGCAAAACGGTAAGTTTTATCAAAAAAGTACTTCAGACAAAAATTGTAGATCATAAAATTATCTATAAGAAATGTATCAAAACTTTTTTTCCTATGAGCCACCGTTTCTGAGATATAACGATTCAAAAAGTTGTAAAAGTTGTATCGTCATAATATGCATGAGTACGCCACGTATACAGGGTGTTGCATGACGTACTGTACAAACTTAAGGAGCATTTTTCTGAGGTCAAAATAAGTCGATTTGACCAACTTGCCCTATATACCAACAGCCCGTTATCCCTTATTTGCTGACATGCTTCAATAATACGCTGCTGCAGTTGAGCCCCAGTATTTATTTGTACTTCGTACACTAAGCTTTTAACATGACCCCACATACCAAATTTGATCAAAATCAAACTAAGCATTTTTGAGTTACTAAAGAAAAAGAAAAAATTTTCTTCAACTTTGAAGCACCCTCACGGGCTTAGGAACCATTTTGATATATAGTTGGTAAGTTGGTTAAATCGACTTATTTTGACCTCACAAAACACCCTTTAAGTTTGTACAGGACGTCATGCAACACCCTGTATACATCTCTAGAGTTGTTAAACATATATACAACTTTTTGAATCGTTATATCTCAGAAACGGTGGCTTGTAGGAAAAAAAGTTTTGATACATTTCTTATAGATAATTTTATGGTCTACAATTTTTGTCTGAAGTACTTTTTTGCTAAAACTTACCGTTTTGCTGAAAATCGCGAAAAACTCATTTTTTTTACCTTTAACCTCAAATAAAATTTTTTCCACACACGGGAATGATGGGGAACTTTTAAATTTTATTTATGATTATGTTTTGAACAATTTTACTGATTTTCAGCTTGTTGGGACTTTATGCACCTTCGAATGTCTAAATTGACCGGACTATTAAGCATTTTCATGCTTTCTTAATTTAGTAACACCATGCACATCTGAGCTCAGAACTGTAAATTGTACATACATTTTTTCGACAACCAGAACTTTTTATAAATAATGACTTCGTCGTTAAATTCAATAATAAAAATGTTTCCTCTTTTTGTCAATTTCATCTCCAGACACACTGTATACTGATGCCATTTCGTCAAAACGAAAAATCGCAAAGTAACTTTTGAATTTTGAAACACCCTGTATAACAAAGAAATAATAGTAACAACCAACTTTTCATAAATCACTCGTTTTCGGTATTTTGGAATAGTATCTAGTAAGTCTTGTAATTTTGAAGCTTTCGGGAACAACATCGTATTAGGCAGATATAAAAAGCTGCTCTATTGTCTAATTTGTTAATTCCCAGAATCCTTGTCTATGCTTTTTGCATAGATACGTTTACCTAGCTAATTGCTCACAATTAACTTATACAGGGTGTCCGGTTTTTAATGTTTAGCATTTTAACGAATGATAGAATAATATGAAGGCCTCAGGGGATAAAAGTGCTAAGTGAAGTTTTGCTCAAAACGAGAGAGCCATGCCATATATTAGTTAAATTTGTGATCTTTACTTGGTAATATTCATATAAGACTATGGCCCGGTATTTCAGTGTCCGGTTAAAATCTGGGTTACCTTAACCGCGCTTATTTTCGCGGTTAACTATGAAATTTTTTGGTTAAAGGTTAAAATTTGATGGTTAACCACGAAAATAACCGCGGTTAAGGTAACCCAGATTTTAACCGGACACTGAAATACCGGGCCTAAGTAACCGTACAAAATATAAATAAACTAAGTCATGTGTTGACACAACGACTTGGCCGGTACATTGCTGGTTTTTATCTTCTCTCAAATATTCTCATAACAGAACCACGTGTCTTTGAAGCGTTTACTACTTAGAAAATATTTTTTCAACGCGTGTTTATAGGAAAATTTTGTCTTGAAATTGTATATTATATCACTCACTTAAATCCTAAACATTAAAACTGGGACTTGCACTGTGGGTAGTCAATTACTTAAAGCAAGCTTGTAATCAAAATTACACAAAAACCGCATACCTAGTTGCTGTGTACTGTATATTTAATAAATATAATACAGCGAAATGAAAGAACCTTATGCCGAAAGCAAAATTAAGCTTTTGTAGTTAAATGATCCTGAAAAAAACAACATAATATAATGGAGTATTTTTTATACCTTTATCTTACTTGTGTTACATAAAATAATTATCATTTTTTTATCAAGTAACAGATTACACCTATTATTCGTTTCTTTTTTATGGCTTTTTTATATTCATTTGAGTTAGGACTAATTAGTGCTATGAGAAAAACTTGGAAAATTTGCAAACGATGCTTTTCCCAATTTTCCGGCCTCTTCATATACACTGTGGAAACTTGATTCTTGATCATACGATTTAACATGGGGAAACAAACTTCTGTAAATATTGACTCCCCTATTTTACAGCCAAATAATACTGACTAAAAATTAAAGAAAAAATAAAAAGCTTCAAGCTTCTTCTAATACAGTTATAAGAGTTTTAATTAATTTAGCCGTTTTTGAGAAAATGAAGGAAAATTATTCGGTTAATAACCGTTTCTCGGGTTAGCCTTGATAATCCATTTCAAATGACAAAATAAATCGACGTAAATTGCTTTACCTTTCTACTGATACTATTATTTTCTGCAAAAATCCCAAATTCTTATGCCAACCTTTCTTAGTGCACACCCGATATAAACGTGACTCCGTGGAAATTAGGACAAGATTTCATAGTAATTATAGAAAACCCTTATAGGGTTTTCTAAAAGTAGCTTATATAAATTCGATTAAATTGCCGTAAATTGCCAAGATGTTACGCAAACTTGAGAACACTTATAACAAAATAATCCTCAACTTACGGAGATTTAAATTGAAAATATGTGAAAACAAAGAGAACTTAATTAATTGCTTTACCTTTCTCTATTTGCAGATAAAGTTCTTCTCTCTATATTAATTTTTTTTCGTCAAAAGAGTCGCTATTTTTTTAGCGGAAATTATTTTTTATCAGTTGAAGCTTGAATAGAAAAAGGTATATTTTTGTATTTGTACAGATTTAATTTTTTGTGGCTTATTTAGTTGGGCGTGGGAATTAAAAATTGATCGAAACAATGCTCAATTAATCTGACTTTTGATTTCTCGTCGGACTGGTTACACACGACATATTAACACAATCATAACAAACATCAATACATTCAATACAGCTATTATTAGAGGAATGTAGGGATTGTAATTTAAACAAACATTTATAACCAAAAATTTTTTAATTTGTTTAACTGAATTGTGGGAAGATTGCCAATTGGTATTTGTTAAAATTTTCGTGTGATTGGTATTTTTAATCAAATACGTGTTCGAAAATTATGGAAAATCGAGCAGAGTAATTACTTTTCTTTGCCTTTCTTAATGAAGTCGGGGGAGCTTTCTTTATAATTAAAAATATTTTTTTCGCTAAATTAATTGATAATCTTGTTACAATATTGGACTTTACATTAAATTAAATTAGTTACTACGCTCGCCGCGCCGCTCTTAATATTCATTCGATGATTTATTAATTAGCAATCAACGCTCTGGTTGAAACTCAAAAGTTAAAATTAGGCAAAGTAGGCTTTAATGGTGATGTTATTTGTTCTCTTCTAAACTCATGTACACACGTTTTAATATAACAATGGCCTTTTTGTAATGGTATGTAGGTGTATTGTAATAATTTAATCTTTGTATACCTTTCCTGAGTTGTGAAGCACATATTTACTGTGATGCATCGCTAGCAAATTATGAAACGTTTGGCCATTTCACTAATCCATATAACAAATATAAATGTGGTGAAAACAAGCATCGTTTTGCTAAAGCTAATAAGTAAACATTTTTGGCTGAGATGAAAATCCAAAAACTCGAAAATTATTCTAATTCGACTTATCTGTTAACTGCCAAAAATTGACCAATGAAAAATCAAGACTCATGTTTTCTTCTCCAATCAAGGAGCATTATTCGGAATACCTAATATTTAGAGGTGTGGGTATTACATCGATTATACCACGATTGGTTCAAGTAAAAATCGTTTTAGTATTTGCTCGAGCGGGAACGATTTACACATTCACTTTAGTACTTTTTCAAATTAACATAGGTAACGGTACTGTGCCATACGCGTCATTTTAGAAAATTAAACGTAAAAATTTAACTTTTAACTACAATAATTATTGATGAATAGCCCTCGGAATACCATTCGTAGTTCTAGTTAAAGTAATGTAGACTGTTTTTCTAGCACTATCACTCGTGTCTCTTGCTCTATAAAGCTATAAGCGTAATAAACATTTGTGATAGCACCTCTAAAATAATCGGCTATACTTTCAACGATTATTTTATTCCCATAATATACAACGTCGTCGTCATAACGACGTGTAATCAGACGCGTCGTTATAAGAACGTGTAATTGCCGTAAAAATCACACGAATTTTATAGAAGTTATTAATGGAGAAAAGTTCAGTGGACCAGAGGTTATGATGATTACGTTTTTCATGTGCAAAATATGTACTAAATGGACAGAATTGAACAAATGAGAAGTTTTTTTTGTGACTGTGGGCTGAGTATCTAGTTGAGAATGAGTATCTGGAATAATCCGCTGATGTAGTGCGTTCCCAATCCTTCTACATGGGGTCGAGTAAATCGAGGATAGTTGATGGACCGCATTTTATAAAAGTGATTGAAACTTCTATAAACATTTCTGGTTTTTAAGCAAAACATTTTAATTATTTAAAACGGGCCTAATAAAAACATAAATAAAACCTAATTCAATTCGTTTAAAATATGTAAAAAGTATAAAAACATTTTGGTCTGGAATGGTTCATCGACACCTCGACAATCGAGGTGAAATGGATCCTGTAAACATATTTTCCTCAAATTTGACAGAGCTTCATAAAGGTTGTGCATTCATCATACATCCATCTACCACCCACACTGCAACTTGTCTAAACATCAGTGCGTTATGTTTTACGGTAATCTTCTGCCTTCTGCACTGTTGTCATTCATATTCGCCTACTAAGTCCTTTAGACTCTTTTAAGTAAGTGATGGGCTTTTCTGCAATGGCAAAGGCAAATACCATAACAATTTCGTCTATCCTGAAACGTAGAGGATAGATTGACCTTTCCACCTATCTTGTAAGATTTAACGATAACATCTTATATAACCGTAATCGAAAGTTATGAACAATCTTTTACATGCACTTTTGATAATTTTACTTCAATAATTAACATTAACTCATGAACACTCTTCTTAATTAATTTTTCAGATTATGCACTAATAATTTTTTCACATTTTTTTAGATTTTTCTATATTATTTTAACTACAATCACCTCATAACAACATAACAACTGTAAGCAGGAGATCGATTCACTGTAGCTTAAAGAAAGAATGTACCTATACAAGATGAAGCTCTAAAATTACATTTAAATATCAAAGTCCATCTCTTCTCGTAGTCCATCTCTCCAACACCTACCCTCTTGAAGCATTTGAAATGTGTGGGTGGGCAGCGTATTATTGCTGAGGATTTAGCTGGATAGATCGAAGCCATGTACAAAATGTAGAAATCGTTATTACGTACCTATATATTATGTTATGAATTATGAGACAGAGACACCCAGAAAAATAGAACGTTATTTGGCAATCCAATAAAAACTTGGAAGGAAATCGAACTAAAATCTCCAAACACGGAAAATATTTATTTTTAAGTAGGTAGTTGTTGTTGGTGTTGAGAAAAATTCAATTTTACGTAATTTTTAAATAATTTATAAATTGAGCTTGAGCTATAATTATAGCGGTAAATGTTTGAAATACAAAATGCAACTCATTTTATATCACTCTTCAAACTTTTTCGTAAAAAATGAATTGAATAAACTGAATGAACTCCTTTTCAGTCTTTCATCGCTATATTAATTTTTATAATGGACGTTTAGAATATGACGTTAAAATCGTTTTACGCAAGACACTTTTTTATGCGAGAAAATGTTATTTTCATGTACACCATCGTAACTGAAAGTTAATTAAAATTTAACCCGGAGGTTGAAGCTGGTTATTTGTTTACTGGAGCTTGAAGTTTTTACGAAGACACCCACGACTTTAATACAAATAGCGTGTTTGGACAGGGAACACTGTAGATTAAATCTGTACATTTGTACCGATTGTGATTTGGGATAGTAAGGGCCAGTTCCATCAACTCTGATTTAAAAAAATTTAATCACGGTTAATGGCGGTTAATCAATGAATGACAACAAAATTCTTTGTTGGTGGGACTGGCTCTTAGGGATCGACAGAAACAGATTTCATAAATGTTTTTTTGATCCAGAAATATGGTCAACTGAGCATCCACCATACAGCATACAGCTGCATATAAAACTGCTATACATATTATCTTGAAATGAAATTCAAGTTACTGTTACTTCTACCGAAGAAATAACAAAAATGTGAAAATCACGAACGGGATTCGGGTTCACAATTTACAATTAGTAATCACGTCTTGCAAACGTGTAGGCCATTCGCTTGTCTTGATAAGAACTTAATTTCAACGAATTTTTCTAATAATTTATATTATCATTACTATAGAACAGCGAAGTTGTAGAATAGAGATACTTGAAAACAAATCGGTGGTTGTTATGGAATTAAAAGAAAAACAAATTTAATGAGGGCTCTTCTTGTAGAAAGCCTGAATTTGATAACGATTCTCTTTAGTTATTGATTATTGGCTAAAGGTACATTCGCGGATAATAAAGCCCATTTTTTTATTTTATAAGCTTGTAATAAGAAAACAATTAACTTAAAAAAAACTTCTTCTATAATGCGATAAATACCTACTTATAAAGTTATAAACTAAATGCGTTCAAAATCCTGAGCGTAACAGGAAAAGTAATTAATCAAAATGTTTATTTATGGGCCATATTTCCACCAGTAACTGAAATACGGCTCATATATTTTTATCTTAGTAAGAAAATATAGCCATCAGCCCTAAGACACGTGTATTATTCATTATAGTGTAGTCTGTTGTAGTGCACAGCCACATCAAAGTCGTTTATAAATGATCTCCGTCTTCACTTCGAGATTAAAAGCTGAAACGTTCTCAAATGATTCCTTGCGTTCTGGGACACTCAAATCTGATGGTCGTCGAAATGTCGTCCTGAACGGGGTGGCTCAAAAATCCCAGAAACTCTATCTTTTCAATTTTTGGCAATTTAGACCCAGAAGGACTAATTTTTTGGCAAAAGCACTTCTATACTTTTAAACAGTAGACTAAATTTTCTACGATTTGACATCCTAATGTAGATCTGTAGACCTAATGGTGTCCGAGATACAAGTGTACAAATGTTTGCAAATCCGGAGGTCTGCAGAGGAGAAAAATTCTGCCTTCATCATATTACAACATACCAAAAAATCATAACTATCCCATTTAACGTTAGGTAAATGATCCGACCTTTGTCAAAAATCTAAAACTAAATCCTGTATCAGTGTGAGTGGTTTCTGGGCTAATGGGCCGTGGCCGAGAGGCTCTTTGAGAGATTCCTAACGTTTCGTTTGCTGCTGTGACTAACATCTTCCGAGGAGTTTTGTTCTGTGTGGTAAAGGTAGAAGTGACCATATTACCGAAGGTTTAGGAGGAGATGTTTGCAACAGCAGCCAACGAAACGTCAGAAATCTGCCAAAGAACCTCTCAACCACGACCCATTAGCCAAGAAATCACTCGCACTAATGACGCCGGCCGTGAAAGCTTAAATTTTCAAATAAATCGTGTATATTTTTGCAAACTTTTGTACGTTTGTATATTGAATACCATTAGGTCTACAGAGACCACAATGATCTCAAATTATAGAAATACAGTCTACTTTTAAATAGTATAAAACCCCCTTTGCTGAAAAATGAGTCCTTCTGGACCAAAATTGATAATAACTGAAAAAAGGTAAAGAATTGTACGGTTTCTTGGATTTTTGAGCAACCCCGTACAGGACGACATTTTGACAACCATCGGATTTTGTTACTCCTGATTAGAAATGGCCTATTTTTGCCCAGACCGTATTACCCAAATGTTACTTATAAAGTTTTTTATACAAATTAGAATCATTAGATCAACTTAAATTAACCTTGCATTTTCTTTCAATTCCATAACTGCCGATTTGTTTTCAACTATTTCTATTCTACAGCTCGGTCTTCCTGCTCCTAAACCGTCTCGGATTCATCATAGTCTTCCCATACCCATGATCCAGGGCTTCACATTTTCAGCACATGTACTTGTACTATTTAGGTTTAGACCCTCTTTCTCGATAAGTATAACTTAAATTAAATTAGGTACTGAAAATTAAGGGTTTAAGCTTTAATATGGCATAGGCTAACCGTAAATGTAAGTTTGGCATGGAAAACAAACAAAGAAAAAAAAGCCAAATGAAACTCTAGTGATTGATATAAATCTAGATTTGCTATGAAAAAATAAAACTGAAGTTCATCATTTTGAGTGCCCTATTTAAATAAAATACTAATTACTTCAACCCTTTACATCAATGACAAAAAATACACATTCTGATGACACTATTTTCCACTAAAACTAATAAATTGTTTAGGTCGAGCGGGTAACCTGCACTAAAGGAATTATTTTAATTGGAAGTCATATTACTTTTATTAAATATAATGTATTTTTGATAACTTTGAAAAAGACCTAATTTAAAAATTTCAAAACTTTTCCAACGAATTAAAACATAATTGTTCTCAAGTTTCGTCGTGTGATTAATTACTCACTTTTATTACTTTTTAACAAACTTATAAATTCGTGTTCTTATTAGTTGTTTAAAAACTGAAATTTTTTTAAACAATTGTCTCCTATGTGAAAAAAAGCGACAAAGGAAAGCGCCACGAAGCAGAATGCTTTCAAGAAGCCAAACACAAACGAAATTCCAGTTATGAAATAGTGGGAAGAAACTAATAACAAAATAAAAACTTTCCAAAGAAAAGACAAACACCATTTTCGAAAAGCACGAAAATAGAAATTTTTTTAAACAACTTAAATATTATGTTTTTCTGTTGTAAACTTCCACAAAGGGAAAATCTCGAGAACCTATTTAATATCAATAGGAATGCAATTTAATGTATCTTCTTTTCGTTTAAGTCTAATTAGAATGTCGCTTACTGAAAATGTCAATTAAGGTGCAATTTAAAACAATTAAAAGTAAATTAAGCCGTTTGTTATTCTATCTGTGTTGCTCATGCAAGAAGAGAACGGTAATTTAAATTAATTGTCGAATACTTTAAAAGCACATCAGAATACTTAAAAGCTGCACGATAGGTAGTGCTTTTATTATTGAAACGGTGCACATTTCGCTTGAAACAATTTATTTAGAAAAGATTAAGCATTAATTAAGAAGCCCTTTCTCTTTTGAGAACTTACAAAATTATGTTTTAGAAAACAGTGCTTTGCTTGAGAAACGACTAAATATTAAAAGAGATCGTAAAGTAAATATTGGCAACTAGAGGGCTATTTTAGAATTTTCGATTTGTGCAAATGACATGTTTTGTTCTTGTACAACAAATTGAAGCAGAAGCTATTTAAAGGAAAACCGACAACGCACAAAAATTCAAGTTATAATCTAATAAGTTTGCGTACAATCGTAAACTAAAAAAATATTGTAAAGGCTGGACAGTTTGGAATCGGATCAAACCGAAAGTATATTATTTAAATACCTATTCTATGTTTATGATGTACTCAAGCTCTTTATTTGACCTTGGAAACACATAATTTTGACGTTAGCACTTCAGAACATGGTGTGTTTGAGTGCTGTGTGCGAAAAACAAAATGTCTAATTTACTAATTAATTTCAGTAATTATTAGAATTACAAATTTTATTTTTATACAAAAAATATTCCTACATCAATTTTACACAAGAAAGGTTATTAGGTATTTTATGTAGGACTAACCGTTTTCTCAAAAGTTTACTTTTATAGTTACCAAAAATAGAAATGAATAAATGTCAAAAAATAAAAAGTATGAGGGCTTTACCAGTACATATTTACATGTTGGACATTATTTCTAGAACCATTGGCGACTGGCCACTGTATAACATTAAAATAAAATAAATTAGCAAATACCCCCTTAGTTCAGTAAATTTAAACATCCTATATTACACCAAATGGGATAGTTTTGATTTTTTTTGTATGCTGTCTAATGATGGCGCGGCCTAATGATAAATTCAAGTTATCCACCACGACAGACCTCTAGATTATGTCCTTTCCACCGTTTTTCTTCAGTTTCTGTTAATTTTGACCCCAAAGGATTACTTTTTGGCAAAGATAGTTTAATACTTTTTAAAAATAGGCTAAATTTTCTACAATTTGACAGTAGAATGGCCCTTGTAGACCTAATGGTGTCCGAGATTCGAGTGTACAAAAAAGTTGCAAATTTATCCAATTTTGCCGTTTTTAACCGTACAGCGATCCGGATTAGTACGTACCTTGCTTCAGATGGGGTGGTTACGATGTTTTGGTATGTTGTATGTATAATATAATAAGCTGATGGTGAAGGAGGTAAAGGTAAAGAAGGTGAACTTCCGAATTTGTTCAAGTATCCAAAAGTAAAGATCGCACAGAGAGATTGGAGACTACTACAATACTTGTATTATCAAAGAGCCCACGGGAACCTGTTCTTGGTAAATTGCAAGTAGACAGTAAACGGTTAGTCCTACATAAAAATTTCTAATAACGTTTCTTGTGTAGAATGGACGTAGTAATTTTTTTTGTATAAAACTGTTTTTCGTAATCCCAACGGTTACTTAGATCAATTAGAAAAAGTGTTTGCAACGTTGGCCATTTTGGTTTTCGCACACAGCACTCAAACGCACAATTTTCGAAAGTACCAACATTGAAAAATATGTTTCTCTAAGATCAAACAAAGAGATTGAGATCACTAACATACTTGCATCATCAAGCAGCCCATGAGATCCTGTTTTTGAACACTTGAAAGGGATTATTAAATAAGTAAGCAAGAAAATCAGGAAATGACATTTGGATTTTCTGCAGCCGGGAAATAAATTTTGAACGCGAAGACGTCATTTTTAATGTTTACCCTTCTAGAAGACAGAAACTGAGCAGTTTTCACTTTTTTACTAATTAAAATATTGTCTGGCGATTTGACTCTTGCTTTCAGGGCATCCACACCTATATTGGATTGTAAGTGCGAGAAAACTTTAGGAAGTCTTGCAAAAGTCGCTTCCAATGCACATTTACAGTATTGCAAGTTGCAAGAGACATCCGCAAGATTTTCTAGAGTTTTCAAGCACTTACAGTCAAGTTTACATTAAGCTAGTTTCTGTCTATTTCAGGTAAAGCTTAGATATAATTAATTACCTTATTTAATAGGTTTAAACATGTAACCGTTTCATTATAACCTTAAACATGTATTGTGTATAAAAAATAACCGGGGTATTTATAATAATTATACGAGAAGAGTGTAAAGCATTAAAACAACTCATCGTTTTAGCACACAGAAGAGCTCCGAAATTTCAAAGAGAAAAACGAGACCGATACATACTCTGTACATTCGAGTTGTATAATACAGTTTGTATACGGAAAAGAGGTCCATAGAGATTTAACATGCAAAAAAACACATGTGCAATTTACTGCTTCGCAATTCACTTTAGAACAAAAGTGTAACTACAAAAATAGCAAGAGTTTTATTCTTTCACAATACGCAAATTTTCTTTAAAAAAATATCGTTTTTCTGTAAACTAAGCACTCTGAAAAATAGTAGATGTTGTATTTCTATTAATTTTTAAGTTTTTTTAAATTACACTTCTTATTATTTTAATGACTGGCTTGCTTCGTTAAACTTTATAAGTTACTTCAATGGAAATTTGAGTTGCAAACTAATAGAGGCAAATCTTGGCATTCCACATAGCACGGCCATTTCAAGTGAGTCCTGTATTAAATATCATCAAGAAATTTTTAAAGAAGGTAATTTCCAAATAATGACTTTTCGTGAAATAATAACTAATTTGGCTAATGAAAACAGAAATTTTATCCGTAATTTGTGTTTTTCGGATAAATCAATATTTACTGTGAACAATAAATTATCGCGGTATTGGTTCACAGATAATCCTCTCATTAGTTTTACAAAAATTTTTCATTTTTTTCAAGCTTTATCATTTTTTGTAGTTTTTAAATTATTCATAATATTTGTCTCTTTCATTTTTGCTTTAAAACAATTAGGGAAGCAGAAATTTATATAAACATGATTTTACGTGATATTTCCCTACGTAAAACAAACCATTCAACACCTGGTTGAGAAAACTATTACGTATCGCTCTCATATGCCTCAATGCTTCGATCTCGAGCTTTAAAAATCAGAGTGTTTTGATTAAAAGTTGTAAGTTTGCCTAACATTTGACCAAATGGAAATTAAACTACCCATTTATTATTATTATTATTCGTGCCTCTAACAACTAATTTGTCATCATTTTTGAAGAAGAAATTTGACAACTCGAGAAAAGTGTATATTAATAATTTGTTTATTTCAAACTTAAGACAGATATAAACTTACACGTTACAAGTTTAATATGACACTGAAATAAAGGCATACTGACATAAAATGCGCATTTGTAAATAAATTTTCATGTATTTGATGGTATTACGCCACCTACACAGTTATAAGCTTCACGTTAAAGCAATAAACGAATTGAACACATCAATATGACAAGTTAAATCATCTGTAAATTGAACAATGTGATTACACATTACACAAGTATATTCCGATACGGAATATAAAATGATAAATTACATTTTAACAAAGCTACTTTTTTTCTTATCTCTTCTTGTGTCACAATGCGAACGAACACATACAAGGCTTGTTTTATAAGAAAAAAATCAGATTCGAAATTAGAAGAAAACAATAAAAGATAAAAATGATTTATTATATCTAAAAGAAATTACACTCTTCCACCTAAATTCGTTATTATTAGTCTAGGAAGTATTGGCGCACGAGTATGAAAAAAGATTCTGACGGAATTTTTTAGGCTGATCGTCTTTAAAATGTTTCACTGAAAAATCACGAATTTGACTATTTTAAACCAATGAAAAATGCTCAAAAATAAACGAAGCGATAAAAGAAAAAAAGGTTTTCCGACTCTACATAATATAGTTAACTGTTAACAAGACCTGTAATCCAGAATATGAAATACCTGAATACCAGAATACCTCCTAGAAGGCTTTGGCATATTTTCAGAATTGTATCACCAGTTTCCTTATTTTATTGTCACGAAGTTCTCCGAGTATCCGTTCGTCAATATTATTTCTAATATTTCTATTATTTCCGGGTTGCAAATGAGCAATTTTTAGAAAGACCCACCCATTCATGCATGTGATCAAGCCATGCTGATACATGTTATTTCTTGATCTCTTCTACTAGCAATTCTACAATAGAGTGTTTGTAGTATTTTTTTACAGATATGTTCATGTTTAATATGAGCATTGGAAAAATAATATTGTACAAAAAAGTATCTATTGATCAGATTCACGAAAATTCCAAATTTTAAGTGTTATTTATAATTTTCACCCTTATGGCAAGTGGCCTCATTTTTGATCAGATTTTTTGAAAGTAAGGCAGAGTCAAGCCATTTAAGATTCAAGCTTAAATCCAAAATTTCAATTCCGGGTACGGTTCCCGATTACGGTCCAAGTTTGGAACCACCAAGTTTGTTGTATTGGCACTACTTTCCAAATTATATCGAGTACTTGAACTAGGTATTAAGCGCCATTTACATAGAAGTTTGTGCAGATTGGTGGTGTAGTTTGCTGGTCTAGAACTAGCCAACGTGGCGTAAAAACAGTTTACATAGACTTTAGTGGTAATTTTTTTTTCTTTTTTTTCCCTATTTTTTTCTTAAACTTAAACAATGAGATTAAACTACCGAAAACCAAAATAAAGAAATAAAATCAAAGCAACTATTTTGTCAGCTCTTTGTTTACATTTCAAATAGCTGGGCCACGTGGGAGAGATGCGCTTTTATGATTAGCTAGTGCCAATTTAGTAAGGAAAGTGGTCTATAAGTTTGGAGCTTGTAAGCTTTCCACCATTGTTAGTAACGACCTTTCCAACTATACCTCATTGTAAACGCGCACATTGAAAATACCCTATTCTAGCTTCTAGACGACACTAACTATTACCAACACGATTAGACTACTGTCTATGTAAATGGCACTTTAGTCCCTAGGCTCTGTAGGTAGGACAGGTAATTAATAAAATATTTCTACATACATTTTTGTAACCCTTAAACAGTTTAGTCATTCAGCATCCGTTTTTAATAGACTATTACCTTAAAGTAACTCTATGCTATTACCAATGCATATTCAAGGAATAAAAATGATCATACGTGAATTAATTCTTTCAAATTTAAACACTAGGGTATAAATAATTAATTAAAATTTAGGGTTGATTAACTACACACATTTAATTAAAAATGATCATGTTTAACTAGTCAAGTCATTACTCACGGGCTTGTTGATACCGCAATAAGAAAATTGGTGACTTGATATTTAGAATACCTTAAGCGGAAATTGTGATTATGTGGAAACGTAACCTAAACCTCTAGGGCTCTTGGCTCTTGGGACTCATTATCCTTTATTACTTTTTTATAATTTGAAAATGGAGAGAGCGATTCAATTAAAAAAATTTGTTTTCCATTCCTTCAATGTACTATTTCGTTTAACAACTTTATTTAAATTCTTTAAGCCAGTGCTGAAAAATATACTTTTTTAGTCGTTTATAATTTGTAAGTTAATACACTTAGCTTAAAACGAAAATTTTTAATTTAAGAGAGAGTAAAAGTAAAAAAGTTGGTTAACGAATTTCATGTTATGTGGGATCGACGCCTAATATTATACGCTAAGAGCATATCCTATTGGATATGCTCTTAGCGATCTGTTTTATTAAACAGATAGGCTTTTACTAGAAGCTGGAGGGTTTTCATTCTTTTGTGCTAAAGTTTAATTTTACGTAAATTACATATTGATTAATTATTAATAAGACAACTTCTGCAAATCTTACCATCAAAGCCTCCCGTACGTACCAACACGATCTCACTACTTTTTTTTGCCGAGAAATACAGGGCGATCAACGTCAAAAAATTTCAGGGACGATAGAGTACGTCAATACAACCATTTATTATATGTTATAGAGGTCGCCTGCGATTACTAACCCCGTAATTATATCTGCAAATTTAGGGGTGAAACGAAGTTTTTCTCAAGTAGTAGTTAAGAAACCATCCTACTGACTTGGAGGAAAATTTTAAAACGAATTTTTCTAGTTATTGCACATTAAATACTGGAAGGTCTTGCTCAGGTTAGGCGGTTCGTTTTGGTTGGGGGTGTAGAGGTGGCTCATTTTTTAAACCAAATTTTTAGGAGTGAACATTTTTTATTTTGAATAGGCGTATTAAGTCTTTAAATCTATCGGATTCAAAAATGTATCTTTTCGATTTAAAAGCCAATGAATCAGTATGGCCAATACGCACATATTTTATAGGAATATATTGGCTATTAAATCGAAAACAGTTAATCTGACAAGAAATTTAACCAGGTTCCAGTACTTACAGTAGATTACAGTAAATTTTATTCCAGTAGCTTTAAAGACTTGAATACTACGTTAATTCAAAAAAAGTCGCATTCGGAGCTGGCTCTTTTCACCAGGAAAATCCCCAAATCTAGTGAGCGAGTGTCTAGGCATTAATTTAGACCACAAGCTTAATTGGGTAAACCACATCAAAAATAAATTACACAAAGCCAATCTAACTTTCTGACAGTGCCGCAGAGCAGTGGGAAAGACGTGGGGGTTTTCGCCTAAAATCTCACTTTGGCTCAAGACTGCCATTATTAAACCTGGATCTGGATTATTAAAGAGGGGGAGCAAGCTCCCTGCACTTAGGCCACTTAATCGGGCCCATTGTACTACCTCCAAACGGCCTCCCCGTGCCCATCAGATCTCGAGCCATTCTACATGTAGGATGAACTCCAGAATTCTGGCGGGAGGGGTGGTGCTTATTCTGGCCTATGTTTATTATCATGTTATTTATTATTAAACCTATGTTCTGCTATGGAACTCTTATCTGGTGGCGTAAAATCCGACAGATCACTTCGAAGAGTCTACTAGACAAAACACAGAGACTCTTTGTCTCATGGTCATAGGAGCCATGTGTGTCTACAGATGTCCTAAATTAATCTACCAACAATTGCAAGGACATTGAGGGGACACTGTCGACGACACAAAAATCTCATCTGGATTGGTAGATCATCCCATATTTCATGGATGGGAACTAGAAGACGGAACAGTTGAAAATGTGCTTTGTCACTGTCCAGTCCTAACGTCGATAAGATCAGTGTTGGGGGGACTGCTAGCCCGGCATGGCCAGAATAGGCACCACCCCTCCGGCCAGAACCCTGGAGTTCATCCTACAAGTAAGATCGAGATCTGATGGACACGGGGAGGCCGCTTGGAGGAAGTACAATGGGCCCGATTAAATGGCCTAAGTGCAGGGAGCTCTTGTTCTCTCTTCCTAAATGATCCAGATCCAGATCTAGGGTTTGTAGACCGATAGCCAACATTTTATTTGTAAATTTAAAAAATAAATTTCTAAATTTTGAGGGTTTTAGATGCGTCTTTAATCTGTTTGAAAATTCAAAATATTTTCATTATTTTACAAAGTTATAAATTATAAACGTTTAAAATTAAGTACATTTTTGCCCAATACGTTTAATTCATTTTTCTGCACGTTGACTTTTCAATTTAAAAAAATAGAGAGCGAATGAAGATCTTAATACGTATTATATTTACTAGAACCTGCATGTTTCATGTTATATATCCACATGACACATGACTTTATTACATACCTGCTGAATAAAACATCACGTATTTTCAAAAATTCTGAAACATCTGCGTTTTGCTTCCTTGTAAAAGGAAGCAAATTTACATTTTACTAGAGTTTTAAGAGAGCAAGCCGGAACTCAAATTAAGTGTTTGTTATTCAGCTAAATTTTTTAATCCGTTTTTAAATCATCATCTATTAAAATTATTAACTTTTCAGTAGGTTTTCAGTCTCTTGATATACATTCACAAGAATTATACTGTAAATTTTTTCGAAAATCGTGAAACGGCAACCAATTTTAAACATTGAGATGATTCGATCAGTAGCGTAATAATTGTATCAAATTTACTAATGTTTTCAGTATTAGACCTGCTAGGCAGTACACAATAATAAATATAATTAATAAAGAGATAATATTAACTACAATAGTTTACTGTTTTTTCATAGGGGACTTATAGGTTTTGCAAGGTGGCTCACTGACATACTGACAATTTTAGTTTTCTTTTTAAATTTTTGCCTGCGTTTGAAAGTTGGTCAAGTATCTGATGTTGTTTTTGGGGATTTCAGGTCTCTTTATATTTTAGTAGGTATTAATTATTACTTTGTGTTTTATTGCAATGCTGGTGTTGCATATAGTATGTATACTTAGCTGATTACCAATGTTCAAATCTTTACAATACTATCTACTATCATAATGTCAACGTGAGTATTGAGATATAGGTACTTAATGCATTGTAAGCTTTACAAATAGGTACCTCGGTATAATAACAAAAAGTTATAACTCTAAATTACAATAATTTCATAAATACGTCAATAGTATAGGATAGATATTAAAAAAGTGTGTAAAAGCCGCTTGTAAAACTCCGATGTTTATGTTATAATTCCTATTATCTTATTCCTCCCCATCATTTTTGTGCACAAAATGGACAAAGCTTGTTACAATATAAAAATAATTAAATTTTTTTCATAAAAAAAATTTTTAACTTTATATTCAAAATGTTCTACTTCATTATTCGATCGTTCGTACTTCGATTCTTTGATCTAGATATCTACGCCACCAAGATTTAAATTGTAGGTGCCAATAAATTGAGAGTTGAATACAATTTGAAATAATAATTTTAACGTGACACCAAGATAGTTAATGGTTGTATGTAGCGATAACAACGCTATACACCGTATTGTTAACGAGACACCCTGTATTTGAAATGAAGTTAATCTGTTTATAAATTTTTTATTTGAAATGTCGAATACTCATTATAAAATGCAATTTGTCTCTAATTCGGCAGTTACAGAAAATTACCTGTCGTAAAATGTGAGTCAAATATATGACAAATTTTCCTGCTGCACGTTACGTTAAAAATTAGATTATACGAACTTCGTACGTGGAGTCGAAAAGAATCAATACTTTTTTTCAAACGGAATAAAAAAACTGTTCAAACTTTCTGGTTACAGCGTTTTTAATATTTAATACAAGTTTTTAAATATAATCATCACGTAAATTAAAACAAGTGACACATAGTAATTTAAAATGTTATTAAAAGTTTCTATAAATTTTCATTGAACATCTGCAGGAAACACTTTTCCAAATGAAGTGATTACATGTCAATACAACACAACAAAACAGCTCACTCAGTGGACAATGTATAAATTGAAATACAATTTAGAAAAAAATATAGACGCAATTCAATGAATACGTTTTAAACCAAGCCAATAGGCCAATAGAGAAGAATTATTATATCGACTGTTTCAGTCACCTGTTAGTCAACCAATGAAACTCAAAACCGAGGTTAAATTTAACTACGACAACTACAACTACTACGACTTGGGTTAATTTCCACAGCAATAAACCTATACGAGGTGTTAAGCCAGTATTACTAGGTTTTACCTATATTTATAGGTATAAGATATATACTGTACAGTGTTTGCATTGCAGTTTTGTGCTCTTCGATAAGGGTTTAAATTGTGACTGATTTACTGAATTTAAAATTTTGAAAGTGAGTTGACGTGTTGAATTGAACCTGTAGGATTGCAAACAAGTGTTTGCAACCAGTATATTATCGCTTTGGAAAACGAAATCTCATTTGCAAGGTGTTATCTAGCGTTGTTATTATCTTCAAGTTTTAGTTATAATTTAATTTGGAATTTGCGCACACGCGAAATCATTTAAAGTTGAAGGTTGGTGGACAGGTCCGTACTAAACTAAATTAAACCAGGTTAAATTTGTTGTTGTTCGGGATAACTGAAGTTAGTATGTCCTTGCAGTGTAGTAGTTGTAATAAGGTCATTCCAAAAAATACTGCTGGTGTTAAGTGCGGAGGAGCATGTGGTAAAAGTTTCCATGCAAAGTGTTTGGATCTGTCGGCAGAACAGCTTAGGGCCTTAAAATCGCGAGCAATTTGCTGGCTCTGTCGTGACTGTAAATCTAAAAAGGGTCTTAACTCTTCATTATTTGGAGATGAAGTGGAAGTGGATCTCTCTCTTGGCAGCTTCGCGGGTGGGTGTGGTGAGGTTGAATCTGGAATTCAGGTCCTCCTTTCGCAGCTGAAAAGCGACATTCTCAAGGAAATTAAGGAAAGGTTCGACTCTGTTATGGCATCCGTTGACTACTGTAGTAATAAAATTGATGACTATGAGCAGCGATTTGCGGCCATGGAGGATAAACTTGGAATGTTGAACCCATTGTCTGAGCGAGTTGTTACACTTGAGGCCACTGTCAAGTCTCTGCAGGCGCAAATAGATGAATCGGAGCAATACTCCCGCAGAAGCAATCTCGAAATATCTAATGTTCCCGAGTCGCGTACTGAAAACGTCATTAACATCGTTCGTGCAATTGGAGACTCAATTGGATGCTCTGTTGACGTCTCTCAAATCGAGGATGCCCACAGGGTGCCAAACATGGACAAGAACAGCATTCATCCAAAGAACATCGTAGTAAAGTTCCTCTCTCGCCAGACTAAGAATAATTTCTTGGCCAGCGCCAAGAAAAAAAGACCCCTTAAATGGTCTCATGTCAACTTGGGTTCCGGTTCGAATGATGGTCAGATATACATTAATGAGCATCTGACACCTCGTAATAAAAACATCTTCCTTAAAACAAGAGCGGCTGCTAGAAGTAAGGGGTACAAGTATGTTTGGCATAGCAATGGAACCACACTGATAAAGAAAGAAGATACGAGTCGCATTCTCGCTATTAAATCTCTGGCCGACCTCGATAAGATCTTCTAGACTATCGAGATGTATTTTGTTTACGCTTTTATATGTCTGTGACTGTCTTTGGAATGGGTCTAAACTTGAACTTATACTATCAGAACGTGAGAGGACTGCGAACCAAAACAGAAGAAGTCTATCTCAATATATTATCAAGTGATTATGATATAATCTGCTTTACCGAGACCTGGTTAAATCAACTCATTAGTAGCTCGGAGTTGTTCCACGGCGGCTACCGAGTTTTTAGAAGGGATAGGAGTTCTAGTAGCTCAAAAAAGTCGCGGGGTGGCGGTTGTCTCGTTGCGGTTAAGGATTCGCTTAGGGTGGTTGAGCGTCCTGAACTGTGTAGTGCTATTGAAGACTTGTGGGTGACTATAACTCAAGCTAATGGTTCACACATACACATATGTTGCGTGTATGTTCCACCTGCAGATGCGGACGCCCTTTCAATATTTATTGAGAAACTTGAATCTATACAGGCTCGATTGAATAATGATCACATTATCATAATTGGAGATCTCAATTTGCCGAATTTGAGATGGTATTACTGCAGCTCCAGCGGCCATCTGGATGCCCATGCGACAAGCGATAGGCTGTCGGGCGACTTCATGAATTGCTTGTCTCTTTGCAGCCTCTCGCAGTTTAATTGTGTAGTTAACGATAACCAAAAAACTCTAGACTTAGTTTTGTCTAATTTCACTCGAATTGACGTCGGAATGTGTTCAGACCCTATCACCGTTGTTGATCGTTATCATCCACCACTTGATATAAAAGTACATTGCCAGCCTCAGGTAGCGTCTCCTACTCTGTATAGTGATATTAAGTGTTTCAAAAAAGCTGATTACGACTCTATAAATAAAAAGCTCCTTGCTACAGACTTTGACTCGCTCTTCAGTGGTTGCAATGCTGAGACTATGGCAGTAAAATTCTATGTAGTCCTGAATGATGTCATCGATAAGTATGTGCCTGTGTTGAAGAAATCGCGAAATAGGTACCCGGTATGGTTTGATAGCACCACTAAGTCATTATTAAAAGAAAAAGAAAGATTGCGTTCAAAATACAAGAAATATGGACTGGAATGTTATTACCATGACTATAGTGTGTACCGCAAAAAAGTTAAAGCCAGTATAAAGGTTTCCCATAAGAAATATTTAGTGGACATTCAAAAGTCAATAAAAAGTGATCCCAAAAAGTTGTGGACATTTGCCAAAACCAACAAAAAATTAAACTCTTTTCCACCTATGATGAACCTGGGTGATGATATTGCTACGACGTCTCAGGAGATATGTAACCTGTTCGCGGATCATTTCAAATCCGTCTTCTCTGACTGGTCTGTGGCACGGGCGGACGAAGATGAAACGTCGCACACGAGTAGCGTCAATTTACACAACATTCAATTTACGGTTGAACAGGTGTCAAAGGCCATCGAGGATCTTAACAGCAACAAGGGTGCGGGTTCAGACGGTATCCCAAGTGTATTTGTAAAATGTTGTTCGTCTTCACTGACGGAACCTTTGCAGATGTTGTTTAATAAGTGTATGAACG
This sequence comes from Malthinus flaveolus, assembly GCA_950108345.1. Classification (NCBI taxonomy): domain Eukaryota; kingdom Metazoa; phylum Arthropoda; class Insecta; order Coleoptera; family Cantharidae; genus Malthinus; species Malthinus flaveolus. The sequence continues at coordinate 68,932,505 of OX467285.1, forward strand.
ACGGACATTGTCCTACAATGTGGAAAACGGCTTTAGTGGTTCCGGTATTTAAATGCGGCTCTAGAGAACGTATTGATAATTACAGACCTATATCAAAACTGTGCATATTAAGTAAAGTTCTGGAATCTCTAATTTATAAAACAATATTTGATCACACCAAAAATATTATAATCAATCAGCAGCATGGCTTTCACACAGGTCGCTCGGTCGAGTCTAATCTTATGGTTTATACGGACTATATTCTTGGTTCTCTGGGCGAGCGTGTGCAGGTGGATGCCATCTACTCTGATCTGGCCAAAGCTTTTGATAAGGTTGATCATGAGCTGCTTCTTGTCAAGCTCGAACAAATTGGCATTCACGGTACTCTTCTCAGGTGGATGGCATCCTACTTGGGGGCGCGCTTGCAGTGTGTGGTTGTTTGCGGACACAGATCGGCTCCTTATAGGGCAATATCGGGAGTGCCACAGGGTTCCCATTTGGGACCTTTACTGTTTAATCTATTCATAAATGATGTTGGCCAATGTTTTCGTCACTGTCAATTTTTATTGTTCGCAGACGATCTGAAAATATTCATGAAAGTGCAGAGAGTTGACGACTGCATTAGGCTTCTTAGTGATTTTGAAAGGTTCCACGAGTATTGCCTGAGAAACAATTTGTTGTTGAATTTAGATAAATGTTTTGTTATTACTTTCAGTAGAAGCACATATAAAATTTCATACAATTATCTGTTTAATAATACAACTATAAAAAGAGTAGCTAAAATAAGGGACCTTGGTGTTATCTTGGATAGTAAGCTACTGTTGAGCGAGCATATTGATAAAATAGTTGGCGGAGCACTGAGTACGATGGGGACCATATTTAGGCTGTGCAAATCATTCAATAGTATCGACTGTTTAAAAACGCTATATTTTTCTCTAGTGAGAAGCCAACTCGAGTTTGCCAGTATAATATGGTCTCCTCATTATTTTGTATATCGGGACAGGCTGGAGAGAGTCCAGAACAAGTTCGTAAGGTACCTTAATTGGAAATTCCACACAAACGTTTCTTTCAGGTCTTTGAGCCTTCGTCGTCTAGAAAGGGACATGATTTTTGTTTTTAAACTTTTCAATGCGGGAATTAACTGTCCTGACCTATTGTCTTCCTTTCCAGTTAAGGTGCCTGCAAGACCGCTTAGGGCGTCTGGATTGTTTGCGCCCAGGTTTGCTGGCTCTAGCTACACACAGAACTGCCCAATTAACAGAATCATGCGTACATTCAATAGGTTCAGTGAGTTTGAGCAGTTCCCGGATATTTTTTCGTCGAGCCTGTCGACTTTCAAACGTTTTGTGCTGCTCCATTCGGGCACTGTTGATGCTATGTAGTGATTGTGTGTAATGAGTAATATTTGATCTTTTTAATGGTTATTCCATATAGTATGTAGATACATTTTTGCCAGTCACACTATTATTTTAATTTTGTACCTGTGTTTGAAATTCTTAAAAATGTATTGAATCAGCAAAGCATTGTACTATTCTCTTTTTTGAAGTATTGTACGTGGACAACTGTTATTGGGTGTGCAATCGGCGAGCTAACGTGAGGTGATTGTGCACCTGTTGTTGTCCCAAATTTGTAAAATAAAATAAAATAAAATAAAATAAAATATAGCATTCGCAGATTTGCTATTGATAAAAAGGCACTTCGAGTAGGTACTCCCGATACTAACGTAAAAATTGTTAACCGAACTTTGACCGCTGTTACAGTGTTGTAGTACAGGGTACAGGTTGAATTCGTGCCAAATAGAAACATAAATGTCAGTTAAGGTAGGTACATCAAATCGTTTTTTTTCTCTTTAAAACTTTATTTTTAGGCAAAAAATAACGTGTGATACATCATTCGATTTGTATCACTGTCCTCTAACTTCCGATCATAATTATTAAAACAAAAGAAGTTAATTGTAAAGTTTATTAAAGAAAAGCTAGTTTTTAAATCTTGTTTTTCTCATAATTCATTGAATTATTGAAATTTTTAATTGAAATTGCTCATGTACTGACTGGCCAGATAATGGTCCCACCTCGTTTATGTTTCTATTTGGCACGAAGTCTAGTACCTACAATACAGTAAGTGAAAAACTTTTAAAGTCAACTTTTAGTTATTAGATGGTTCTTACTTTCACTGACACTTAATTGATAATTTACGATTAATCCCCCTCCTCCTCCCAGCATACTGTTTCGGATACATAATAACAGCACGAGTACGGTTTTTTAAATTTTGCTTTAGCGTTTAGCGACCTAAGCAGAAAATAGTTTTTTCTCAATTGTCACGACCCCCTTGGTTTTTACGAACTAAAAATCTGCTTGAAAGTCTTTTCCGAGCATCCCAAAACATCAAAACGAGATTTAGAAATGTTTCATCGATTATACATATTAGCATACTGAAGTCAATCCGAAGACACACTATATAAGTCAGTTTCAAATTAATATTTTACCATCTTTTTTACAATCTTTTTCGTCTTATGATCTTAAGTTTTAATTAATAAACAACAGCCCTTTGTAAGAAAGTATGCAGTTTAAAATGAAATGAGCATTAATTTGTAAGAGTTTTACTTTATTTCTTTCTACGACATTGAGACATTGTTAATTATTTTAATTAAATATTAATAGTATACAAAATATTACAATCCAAAACTCGAAATAATTAAGAATTGTGATCTTGTAAAAATGAAATTTGCTTAGCTCGAGTGAGAGGTTATTATTACAATTACGTTGTGCCAAACTTTAAAGTATTGTTTTGCAGACATAGGCAAGTGTAGTATATTGGAATGGATATTGCATTTAAGTTGATATGATAAAATGTGAATTAATTTTATATTTTCGTATTGAACATATCAGAATAAATGTTGTTTGAATGAAGACGTATTTTTGATAATAAAGCAAATATTACAATTGGCGACGAGGATAAATTAATTATGTATTATTATTATGGTTATTATGGGTTATAAATTATTGGTATTGGAGAATAATTATTAAATAAAATTGAAGAAAAAGAAAGTGGAATTGGTTCAAATAAAATTTAAAAAAAAATGTCGTTAACATATTATGGTAACTTAAAAGAATTTAATGTGCATGCTGATTGGGGGATTTATAAATCCAAATTAAAGCAATTTTATATCGCAAATCAAGTTAAGGAACCGATCATAAAAAGGGCAATATTGTTAAGTAATTTGGAGGAGGATGCTTATCAATTATTATGTAATTTATCGGTGCCGGATGGACCGGAAAAGAAAACAGTCGACGAATTGATCAGCTTATTCAATAATCATTTTACACCCAAAAGGTCTTACTTTCCGGAAAGATTCAAGTTTTATAATGCCGTCAGGAAAGAATCGGAAAGCGTAGCTGATTGGGCAGCTAGAGTCAGAAACCTTGCGTCAAGATGTGGTCTCAAAGGCGATACTCTGCAAATCTTGATTCGAGATAGATTTATTATCGGCTTAAATAACAAGAATATATATGATTCTTGTTCCGTCTTTTCGAAGAAGATGCGACTGCTATAAGTATGGAGGATGCTTTAAAAATAGCAATCAATAAGGAAGCCGCACAGGAAAAAATTATCAGCTAGCGTCGGCAACAATTCCATCATCAGTTCCAATTATTATTAAGCAGGAAAATGAGGTTTTTGCATTAAAAGATGTAAAACATGACACCAGAGCTAGTACGCAATCTTCTCCCAAACATTTTTTTGATAATAAAGCAAATATTACAGCAAGCAAATAAGTTTAAGTATACAGAGTGAAATTTAAGTTGCGACTTTTCTTGAAACCCAAGATATTACCTACACATCATTTAAAATAATCTTGATGAAGTACAACTATACTATGAAACTAGTTTTTACCTGTTAAATTAGGAAAATTATTGATTTTTACAAGTTCAATAGGCAGGAATTATTCGTTTTTCACTATTTTAAAGCGGTAATTGCAGGAGCTCCCCGTGAGGTCCGTGAGTTTTATTAAAACTGTGCAAATTTCATCGTGATTTTACTCCAATATGTTTATTGATTTTCAACAAGTATCGACAACATCTACCGAATTAACTTTGTATTTCTGAAAAATGTTTAATTTTTATACGTTTCAATACTAGTACGTTGGGTACACCAAAAAGCGCTACACTTTTTGATTGGGATGTGCCACTTTCTGTGGTCATAATTGATGCTAAAAGGCAACATTCCAGATAAGGAGCCACTTGAAAATCCATGTAGAACACCATCCCACAAGTGGCGGAACACTTTTTTACATTTGCAAAGCTTGTACAAGTGTATATCGGACACAATTAGGTCTACAGAGACAACTATAGTCTCAAATTGTAGACAATTTAGTCTAATTTAAAAAAATATGGACCTGCCTTTGCCGAAAAATAAATCCTTCGGGGTCCAAATTGACGGAAGCTGAAAAAATGATGACAGAGATCCAGAGGTCTGCCGAGATCTAAAACTTGGAATTATCATTAGGCCCCCGTCATAGACAACATACCACAAAATCAGAACTACCCCATTTCATGTAAAGTAGAATGTGGAAATTTACTGGACTAAATATTTTCAAAATTATTAAAAATCACTGTCGTTTACGAAAAAGTCTTTGTTGACATTAATATACTGATCCCCATAGACATAACCCTTTGTTGTGAGGTAAAAAGGGATATTGAGCACAATTAATAAGGGACTTAGCAATGAAATTCGTGAGACAAGTAAAATTTTCAGATTTTTGAAAATTGTGCAGAACTCTTAAGGTGTAGAGATAAATTATTTATAGGAACAAAAAAACCTTCACAAGAGCTTGCAAATTAAAAAAATAAAATCGAAATCGGACCATTATTAGCTGAGATATAAAAAATTTATTCGGCTAAAGAATATTTTTAATGGCCTTTACGGTGGTGTTCTACACAAATTTTCAAGTGGCTCCCTATCTGGAAAGCTACCTTTTGGTATCAACTATGACCACAGAAAGTGGCACATCCCAATCAAAAAGTGCAGCGTTTGGGCTTTTTTAACTGTGTACCCAACGTACTATTATACTGAAGGTCTGTAGTTAGGCCACTATTTAATAAGGTTTTATTAATAATTGAACATTTGAGAGTACAATGGCAAAAGAATATTTTAAACATAATTTTTGGTCTTGGAAAATTTGAAAATTTTCCACTTTGCGATATTTAAGGTGCTGTATAAATAGTTAGAGCAGAACCACGATAATTTTTTCAATAACATTTTTGACGTCAAATTAAAAATTTGAATTCTCTTATTTGTAATTTTTACGTATTCGACAATATTTTATTTGATATAAATAAAATTTTATTTTTAATTTTGTTAGGTACGTTAAATTAGTCTTATACCATCTGTACTTCGATAAGAATGTTGGCACGTGAGGCGACGAGTTGAGATTATATTTTAAAATGTTATTCAAAATAGCACCAAATAATTATCAAATTGACTCGGATTTTTACTATTTCAGTGTATCGTTGAACTCTGTTTGGATATGTGCTGTGCCCGCGCCTCGCGTATGGAATTATCTTTTGCCGTTTTGGACATTCTGCAAGAAGTTTTAAGTTCAATTATATATATATATTATACGGCTATATCAAAAAGGTTAGTTCTTTTACTTATACTACACAATTTTAAGGGTTATCCCTTTTTTACAACTATTTATGCGCAATAAGACTACGGAAGAAAGGTGTCAAAAGGTGTTCCGAAACAATGTTGAATGAGATATAATTTTTTTTTACATTGAAAGTAATACTTAACCAACTATGACTCGATAAATAAGTAGTTTTTGATGCTTTTCAAATATACAGGGTGTTATTTACAGTAACACGAATGGATCAACTTTACTAGCGTATTATTCGACTGGTAAGAACAAATGAGGTACATTTTTGACGCTTGGCAAAATTTAAACTGAAATTCGTCAAATGTTGGAAAACCAACATATTTTTACATAAAAGAGATAATATCTTGTCTAATATTACTACGTATTGAAGACCGCGTGCTTATCAGAGCATCCTGTATTTAATTTTCGAGTTTACACTCATCTTTTTTTACGTAGTAAAAATTATTTATTTATTTATAATAATTATTTATTATTACGTAGTAACGAATTTAAATATTAGACAAAGATGATGTATTTGTGACAAATCAAAGCAGAAGAAAATTTAAAAGATACCTATTTCTTTACTTTTGATTAGCTCCTATGTAGACATTGTAGACATAAGGAAATATGGGGAGGCAATTAAAAATTTATTCGGAAATTCAATTTTACTTTTTTGTTGACTTCGTCCACTTTGAACAAGTATTTGGTATTATCATCGAAAAATAATTGAACGAAATATCTAAAAATAATAAATATCTTAGAAAAAGTTTGTCTAGAGGGTCATCTTTTCCATTTTAAATACGATTATAAAATTATTGATGATACCAAACATTTTGTATTTTGACTTCCCTTTCAGCGAGAGCTTTTGAGCTTACTATTTTTTGGTACTACGTCCGACATTTTTCTTAAATATTTTAAAGAGATTTTAGTATTAGCTTGAACGCGTACGAAAAAGTTCTGTTATGGCCACGTTTTTTTAGTGCCTGTGCTTCGGTAAAAAATTTTCAAGTCAAGTTAAGAATCATTGATCAAAATTTTATTTTAAAAAATAAATTTGACTTTCTGGTATAATGGGTATACCATTTGATTTTTTACAGAAAATTTCTGGTTTTATAAAATGTCCTGTTTGTGAATGCATACATCATGTTTGTCTTGTTTGTAACATCGATATATGCCACTGGTGATGGTTAGGGACTCCCCTCGTCACTTGGGATTTTGGAGGGATTTATTCGTTTGATTTCATCAAAAGAAGCACTCAAAAGAAATGAATAAATTAAAATTGTTAAATTTAAAAAACAAACTTGACAGTTGGTGCTCGCTTATCTTAAAAGTTTCTTGCGGCTTAAAAGATAGCTTTGATCTTTGGCATTAAAATTTTTTGATTTCGAGAATGAGATGAAAATTCTATTTATATTTTGCGTCTGTAAAAAGCTATCATAGCATCCATTTGAGTGTTATAATGAGATTTTCAGTGCTATAGTAATTTTACCAAAATTTTCTGTTTCAAAGTTGGTAGTAATATTTAATTTGACATATTTTGTCAAATCGAGGAAAGATAAAACGACTATTTTTGTAATTTAACAGGTTCTATTTTCTAACATAATATTCAAAATTAGTTAATTAATGAACAATTTACGGCCGTTTTCATAATCAACTTTAAGTTGACTTTAAATTTTAAGGTACAACTTTAAAATAAAATGATTTTCATAATGAACTTTATTGTTTAAAGTATACTTTAAGTTAAAGTGGCATTATGGTCACTTTAAATCTTAAAGTAGTGTATAGGACTGCCGCCAACTATTATATTAGTTGTACTTGTCAACTGTGGTTTTAAACACTAGATTCTTCTCATTTTTAGGTTAGAAATACTGTTATGAACTAAAAGAGCTAATTTCACTCAAATGAAAAGTATTGCCAACCGGACTTTAAAGTGAAAGCGTCAACTTTAGCTAAAGTGGGTATTATGAGAACCAATAAATTTAAAATTTTCTTTAAATCTAAAAGTCACTTTAGTTAAAGTTCTTTAAGTTGTGTGATTATGAAAACGGCCGTTTAACTACAAAACAATTTATTTGAATTTTAAATTACGAAATGTCACTTTGCGTCTTGTACTGCCAACCATCACAAAAATCCCTAAATTTTTATATTTTGATTTTTTTCTTTGAAAATGGACTCATTTCATAAGTCCTCCATTAAAATGCGACTCGCGTAGGGTGACAATACGTGACTTATGCAACTTGTTCTTTATTATACTACATATTATAGTTAGTTTTGCCCACACTTCTTCTTTTCAAAACTCATAGTCACAGACAAAGACCCTCGACTATTGTGGAGTCCAAACGTATTGTAAATACATAAATATTGGACAAAAATAATTTGTAATTGGGAAATTATTTGAAAATAAATGCAAATCAATTTTAAGAATAACTGAATTTAAAATTATGAGAGGTCAACTTCTCACAGCTTGTCGAGTGCCGTCCAATCGAGAGTTGAAATAAAGCTCAATAGTTTTCAAAACAAATACCCACCTCGTTATTGCTCAGCCTGTTCTGCAAAATTCTCACTTTTGTTTGACTCGATTGAATAACAAACATTGACAAACTGCCTGAAGTTAATTTCAAAGGTCTAGACAAGAGTGTAAAGAAGATTTACAAATTCACAAAAGTGATTAGCGGTTATTCGCAATTAACTTGCGAATTATTTGTGCTAATTAGAACTCGATACAACCAACTGTTGGGACGAATTTCTACGGCTTAGTGAAAAATTACACAATGCAATTCAACGCGAGCTGATAGATTTGCTATGTATAATATTATCTGGTTTTGTATATTGTACCTATACTTCACGTTCCGGTCAATGTGTCTCTCAACAACGTATCTAGCTTATTATTAATTATTAATAATATAGTTTGTAATATCATACATCATAAGAAAGATAATTTCAAATTTTAGTAGCAATTTTGTTAGGCACAAAATTAAATTTGACTAACAAGTCACAATAATTTAGAGTAAAAAGACATTCTAGCGAAAATTGGGAGTGAAGCTGTAGTCATAAGACTTTAAAAATCAACTTTAGTTTATGTTTATGAAATGAACAGCCTTCAGATGCTTAAATTATTTACGTAGTATAATAAACCACCCTTTTCATAATTTAACAACTTCAGAAACCGCGGTAAAAAATAAAATTCAGTAATACCTACTTGATATAAACTGTAAACCGAGGGTACTCATACCTTTTTTATCGTTTGAGATAGTAATTCTGAAATTTGAGAAGGATAATTGACGAATTTTAAATTTATAATTATGCTGTAGCAAAATAACCGTGTCATTTCTGGTTTTGTGGGAAATTACATGAACTTTATAGGTTTATAGGTAAAATATTAACATAAGAAAATGCTTCCCACATCACATTATTTGTCCAAAAACCGATTTTTAGCTCTTATGTAGGCCATTCACGTTCGAGCCTACTTTGAGGCAAGTCTTCGAGCCTGAAGTCCGCGAGCAAATGTGAATGATATTTAACCACTCACGCATTCGGACGAACTGACAACATTTTGTGAAATTTATTCGAATTCTCGATGGATTTGAATGCAGAAAATCTGTGTTTAATCGCTACTGCGGTAGTTGCCGTTTTCGGATGAAACGTGAAAACCGCCCACGCTAAAAAATCTTACAGTTCGTATCTAAAAACTAGACACTTGAGGCTACAATTTTCTTTTTTTTTATTTTCTGTACGACCATTTTTCTTCGAGTTATCTTTGTTTAAAATCGCCCTAAAATTTGGAATTTTTTTAATATCCTTCAATTTTTGTGACTAGTCTCTTTCTTTCTCAATATCAATTTATAATTATTATCCCCTAACGTTATACACGAAAACTCATATAAAGATGGGAATTGGCGCGTTTTCGCCCACTCAAGTGCATGCAAAGCTTCTCAGTTACTTGGCACGTCGAGCAAATTTCTGTTCTCGACAGATGATTTCATGCCGCGCCATTGGCTAGACAAGCTTTCAGTTTTTGATAACTATCGTTTGTATTTGCCTGCCAACCTATAGGCTTGAAGACTTGCCTCAAGGTAGGCTCGAACGTGAATGGCCCGCATTACAGAACGAACGCACAAAACTCCTTTGAGTAGTAAACTAGTAAATAGAAAAGTTTTGAACACAACAATGTAATTCTCCCAATACTACATTAACTAATATTTTTTTCCTAATTTTTTGTAATCTCCATTATAGAAAATTTACCATTAACTTGGGGCTTGATTTGTTTTAAATCATCCAAGTTAAGAGACAAACTATTCGAGTATCGAATACCTCTTCACCCCGTTTTAAAACTTCTTGTATAAACAAATTAAAATTAGTATTTAGAGGTTGAGTGATCTAGCAGTCAATCAAATTGATGTTCAAATTCGTCTTTCGTGAAAACTTTCTTTTAACCATTGTCTCTCTAAAGGTGCCTATAGACTAGCGCGAAAACTCGTCCGATTTGTTGTCCGACAGCAGAGTCACTAATGTAAATAGCACTCACTAGAGCTTGCGATATTGCTGTCGGACAACAAATCGCGCGAGTTTTCTCGCCAGTCTATAGCCATAGCCACCAAAACGGCTTTGGATGAGCGGAGCGTCCATCTTGATGGCAGTACATGTTTTCCCTTATTTGCAAATGTTATTATTTTGTGTTTATATGTTACTCGTTTTCCCTTACGGTTTTAGAAGAAAAATTTTCTCTCCTAGAAGTGGCATTTTCCCAAACTTCTAGTTTTTCTGAATAAGACTTTACTTACTGAACTATTTGAGTTATAACTCTTATAAGAATTTTTTTAAATTCTGGAGGTTCGTTTCATTAGGCGTAATTAATTTTTAGCATTATTGTCTGTTAATTAGAAAATTTTTGAAGACAAATCGTATTAGATCTAATACGTTGTAAATGAACCCCAACATACACACATAAGTGAAAAAACTTTAAATGAGAAAATTTGTTTTCCACCAAGAGCCTCGGGAATCGAACCCAAGACTTTGCTATTTCCGGTAGCACGCCTATACCTAATACGCTACGGAGGTCAACATACTTTCACAAGCTATCCGGCATTGTTTAAATGCGTCGAGAAAGCGAAATACATATAAATCAAATTAGTATGCATACAACAATCATACGTGAATAAATTACAAATTTTTAAATATTTAGGGTTAATTAAATCGTATTATTATTATTTTTTGTATGAACTAAATTAGAATAGCCATTTGCACTAATTTTGTCAGTTTGGTTGCTGACAGCTGTTTCGATACACTGTATCATCTTCGGGGCAAGTTTTTAACTGTCTGCGCAAGGGTTGCGTCCGGTATTTATATGTTCGAAGTAACGGTTTTTCCTTATCTCGTGTTCCGTCAAGACTTTTATTATCGGAGAATTGTTGAGATCAATCTGGTCGTTTAATATAATGTGTAGTTACTGTTGTTGTATTTCATGATTTCTATGGTTTCTAGGTAATTTAGTTTGATTTCTTTAGTGGATATATTATGTAGGATCTCGGGTTTGTGTGTGAATGTGTGGTTTTGGGTAAAGCTGTGTTCGGCATAGTTGGAGTCAGGTTTTTGTGTTCTTGAGTGTTCTTTGAACCTTTGTTCAAAGGTTTTGCCGGTCTGTCCTATGTATATTGCATTGCAATCGGGGCAGGAGAGTTTGTAGACTCTTGATTTTTTGATAGGGTCTATTTTGGGTTTGGTGTTGGTTATAATAGAGCCGAGGTTGTTGTCGGTTTTGAATGCTACTTTTTTGTTGCTGTTTTTGGCGATGAATTTGTCGAGTTTTTCGGATGGAAGGCCGATGTAAATGAGAGAGAGCGGTGTATTCTTTTTTGGTATCATTGTGTGTTTGTTGTGCGTAGACCATAGCCAAAGTCTTTTTGTGGAGTTTTTTCTTGAGGATGTTAGTGATTATGTTGGGACTGTATGGATTACTTTTAGCGATTATGTATATGCGGTTTAGCTCTTTTTTGTAGTTTTTGTCCGTCATTGATACAGTGTATCGAAACAGCTGTCAGCAACCAAACTGACAAAGTTAGTGCAAATGGCTATTCCTATTTAGTTCATACAAAAATCAATCTCAATTTTCACACAGTAAAAGCCAAATCTATTCAATACTAAATCGTACTATGTTCAAATTTTTTGCAAAGCTAGATAATTGCAATAAGAGCTTGGAACTATTTTGCATCCAGCTAATTTGGTTTTTAGTATTAGGTTTACGAAAATCACCTAATTATTCCTTTTTATTATTTCTTTTCAATATACCTAGGTACTACTCATTTTCATGGAAATACCAAGAAGAATTACTATTTTGCCAAACATTGAACGATTTCTTTAGTATTTATATTTCATCGTGTATAGAAAATTCTTAAAGAGTTCTTTTAAGCTGTTAATTGCTTTTAAATACACATTAATACAAAAAACTACGAAAGAATTTGCCCAAATAGTTATTATTAATGTAGCAATTAACTTACGTTCTCGCTACTCGAATCATGTTTAGTTCACACGTTTCAATAGAAACTGATCAACAAAAATTCAGTTTTCTCGTCTTAATTTTATCCTAAAACAGATGGCACATCAGTTAAACGATAACAACAGTAGTGAAACAAAGGCTCTCACTATATAGCTTTCATTCAACTTTTTTGATCAACTATTACCGGTAAATTAAACTTGCTTTGTGAAAACGCCCCTTTAGCACCCGACAAAGCATCATTCCAAGCGTATAAAATTTTTGCCCGTCGACATATCCTACTATGTATGTTAAGATAACTAGCAAACGAATAGATTTATTGTCTCTAAATTCAATCCAAAAACAAAAACAACTTTTAGTTAATGGCATTGTTAACAAGAAATTTTGTATCGATAGAAATACTTTGCACCAGCAGTTTTATATAAAATTTAAAATATTGAAGCTAGTACTAAAATATTAATTTAATAAATTTCATCTTAAGAGGAAATTTTTTTGCTTATATTTGAAGAGTTGTTATTGGTTTATCTCTTTTTTTAATATCAAAAAAGTTTCCTGGGAGTTTTTAATAAGAGTATACCCACCTAATTGCTTTACAAAGATTAAGTTTGTCATACAATTAAGAAATTTGTAACTCATTTAAGTAATTTTTTATAAAAGGTCTCAAACCGTGATAATTCAATTTTTCAATTTTCTTTATAACACGCTCGCCGCAAAATCAATACCTCTCCAATTTGGAAATAAAGTTTCTTGCAATGAAATGTTTATGTGTTATGCATGACTAATAGTTGAAAGTTTAAATATAATATTCACTTTTGTACCTTTTTACCTTTAAGTACAGGATGCTCCACTCCAAAAAATTTATTCGGCTAATGAGGGCCTACTTTAATGGCCCGGTGTTGTACGCGGATTTTCAAGTAGCTCCCTATCTAGAAAGTTGCCTTTTGGAATCAATTAGCACCACAGAAAGTGGCGCACCCCAATCAAAAAGTTCAGCGTTTGGGATTTTTCAGCTGCGTGCCCAACGTACTATGCGCACTTATACCTTTCCACCTCCATCTATTGAAACTCTCTAAGCAAGTTAGTATTAAATCGTTCTTAAACAATTTTTTCTGTGCAATCCGAAAGGTTAGTCAAACCTTTTTGCACGCAAATACTCATTGTGCACAAAAACGTTGTCAGGAACGGTGTTGGGTCAAGCATCAAGTTTTTCTTGTATAAAAATTTTAAATTCGGATGAATCAAATACGAAAAAATATCACTTTCACATACTTTCATAATACTTACAACAATCCAAATATTTGGAAGGAAGCTTTAAGTTTTGTAATTTGTTTGAGGAAGTTCGATAGTCAGCAAACAACCAATTTAAACAGCTTAACTTGAAAAACGACTTATACACATTAAGAAAATATAAAACGAACTTGGATGGGAGCTTAAACTTCATTATTTCATTAATAAAAGCTGTAGAAAAATAAGCTAAAAATGGCCAGTCTTTTTGTACGTTATGGGGGAGTATTATCCGTACTCCATACTTAGTACTCATAAATTTATACGTTTAAATAATTAATTGTCAAACAGTATACGTTCCAAGTCTCGGTTTAAGATTGGTTTAAGTTAGAAAGATTTGGTGTGTAGGTACTAAAATTTTAGTTGCTAACTTGAATATATTGAGTCATTAAAACTTTAAAGCGGCATTTACTGGAAACTAATGTGCTTTAGTACATTCAATTAATTTGGTAGTTAATTCGATATAATTAATTAAATTTATAAATTCTGTAGCTCATAATAAAAATCAAAGCAATGCCTATAATACAGAAGACAAACAATATACAGGGTCTCCTGGTGTAGGGAATTTTTTTCTGGTCGGTCTTGGATTTGGAGATTTTAACGATTTAAAGATTTTCGAGGTTTAAACTTTTTAAAGATATAATTTCAAGTTTCTCAAAAAACTAATAGACTTATGCAAACATTATTTAATCACTGTAACTGTTACACAGAAAAAAACATTCATTTAAGGTTGCGATTTTGCCCATGTTAGAAATCTTGCAAATAGTGCTTTACTGGAGCGGTTGAGCAGCGAAACCTATTGAAGTTACAAAAAAATTATGTAGATAAAAAATAAAGTAGAAAGATTGGGCTACAATGTAAGCTAAATTTTGTTGCTGAAATGTTGATATTTAATAGAGATAAAGCTTACTGAAAGTGAGGAAAATTGCTTGCTTTTATTGACCCACTTTTGGGCCATTTTTAAATAAAAAATGAAAATTCTGAGATATACATATCGTACTCTATACTTTCTTCTTCACTTTAAGACTTAGTTTTGAAGAATAATTAACATAATGAACCTGAACCAACCGCTCCAGTAAAACGCTTTTGAATTTTTATATTTCTATTATAAGGATAGGGGCCTTCTGAAATTGGGAATAAATTTGCCTAACTATGTGAATTTTAATGTAGCTATTTGATAACAGTCGTCGTTATTCTTAAAGTTGCTCACTTTTCAAAATGAGCATATACCTTTCTCACTCTAGCATATCGCAACCTTAACTTACAACTCATGTTCGAAAAGTCCACGGCCGGCTTTAATGAAAACCTGGCAACGTAAAACCACTAAATTAAGAACTGCAGCAAAATCTAGTTCATTTTTATTCGCTTTTTTAGTACTACAACAGCATTCACAATTATTATTCTGCCTTAACAAAATTGTTATCTTTTTTACACTAACAGTTAGTATGAGAAATATTATTGACAAAATTGTCAACAACAACTAGTAAATAGGTCTTTTGATTAAAAACAATTTTTATGACTTATCTACTATTGTATGGACAAAAATCATAAACTCGAATTTTCATTGTTTGCCTTTTGGTATAAATCACCCTGTATCTAAGAAGTATGTTTCCGTCAAAGTGTCTATTTAAAAGAAATTACGTACTTATTACAGGTTCGGGTTAAAGCTACAAATTTTTAAGCAATTATAATGAAGCCAATTAATATGTATAACTTTGTGTGTGTGTAAGTGTGTTCCAGTTGTGTTGCTTGTGGGAAATTTCAAATTTTGAAATAAAAAAGTTTAATTAATATCTTGGCTACGTCATTATCAAAAATATTATACCGCGTTTTGAATGACTAAAAAATACAGACATACTGACATAATATAGTCAAAACCAAGAGAGGTGTCCTATGAGTCATTCCCAAAAACTACACAACTTAAATCACGCTGTCCTGTTTTATAAGTTTGTTTTTACTTTGTGGGAATGCGACAGAATATTTTAATACGTAATTTTTAAGTCATTTTAGCGACGAGTCATAGGACACCTCTCTTGGTTTTGACTATACAGCTTTTTAACAGTTTTATGCTCTTTCACTAAAAGCAACATGAAATGCAATATCTTTATCATTTCCAATTTTTATTTCTGCATTTTTGTCTGCTTCATTTTTTCTCTCAAACAATTAGGGAAGCAGGAAATTATAAAAACGGGATTCTACATACATGATGTAGGTACGAATAAGCGATTCAAGAGGGTAAAAAATTCAATTTAGTTGAATTTAATCGACTTGAATTCAAGTTACTCGACTAATGGGAACGAGGCTTTAGACATCAAAAGAAAAAGCCATCGAGAAGCCTCAAGAATGTTTATTATATAACTCAAAGCAAACGATTGCTTGAATGATCGCAACTGATCACATTTTAAATATTATTAGGGAACTACTTAGCTTTCTCGATATAATGCAGGGTGTTTACGGTCTTCTCTTACTTCACAGTATCATTTTAAGGGGCGGTAGTACAGGTCAAAAGAAATCGATAAACCTTAAAACCTTGGTCAAAGTTTCCTCATGACATAAGCGAGATAATAATTCTTTTAGTTTTTATTAATAAACA
Source organism: Malthinus flaveolus (assembly GCA_950108345.1). NCBI lineage: Eukaryota > Metazoa > Arthropoda > Insecta > Coleoptera > Cantharidae > Malthinus > Malthinus flaveolus. The sequence goes on from OX467285.1 coordinate 68,948,483, forward strand.
ACCGAGTGCTACTTGCACCGGGTGTTGGAGATCCTCGAAGTCGAAAATTACATTGTTGTATGCCATGGTCTTTATACAGCCCGGCAAATAAAAGTGTGATGATGGAAGACACTAAGAGACAGGACCTCGACCTATGCATTTATTGTAAAACCTAATAGAATGGCTATCTCGCTTATGAGGAAACTTTTACTAAGGTGTTATAAGGTTTATCGACTTCTTTTGACCTGTACTATCGCCCTTTAAAAGGACGCAGAGAAGACCGTAAACACCATGTTTGTATTTTCGAGGTTAATTAAATTGCAAAGCTCGGCTCCTTTTTTAGATCGACCACCCTTCACTTTCCTTGCCTACCACGTCGTTAATTATTATTATAATTCGAAAGAAAATTCTCCGTTGATTTTTATGAAAAAAAGTAATGTAACGGATTAAATTGACAAGAGTGGAATGAAAAAACTTCAATTCAAATTCAAATTAAATGTACAGCAAACCTCGGCATGTCATTAGTGTACCTAAATTAAAACGAAAATTTTGTGACAAAGTGATTGATTTGGGGAATTTGTCGAAAGTGTCTGCAACATTTTACTTTACTTACAATTTAATTAAAATCCTTTCTAAAGCAGTCACGTACAATCTTAGCAGCACTAAGAAATTTAATAGAAAGAAACAACAAAGTTTTGGCATTTCTTCAATGGCCACGTAAGAAAATAGGTACTATAAACTGAAAAGTAGATAATTCGATTATTAATAAAATTATAAAGTGGTCAAAGTCAGTAACGAAAATTAAGTTAAATCTTTTACAGATTTTCAAACGGGCTGTAGTTAGTTAATTAAATTAATAGGCGTTTGCTTCTTCTTGTCGAGAATATAATTAGATAACTACTATTGGTACAAAATACGTCGAGAAATCAAGAAAGAAATAGAGTAAACTAAAGACATTTCTATTAAAGCTTTTCCCACTTTCGCATGAAAGTATTATAGGTACAATAAATGAAACAACCCCATATAATGCTTTTCACGAAGAAAATAAAGGAGTTTGCTTCACAGACTTACAAAAAACAACGAAATAAACATATATAGTAGAATGCCATAAATAAACTTTTGTTTCAATTACCGGTAATAACAAATGTATACAGGGTGTTAAAAAACATATGTCCCAAACTTCGAGAAGGGGTAGGATGGCCCAAAATTTTCAAGATGGGTCCGCAAATGGGTGCTTTCGGAAATACGCAAGGTTAGTACTCTTTGCAGCATAAGGCTGCAACACTATGGTGCTCCGGCTCACTTTTCAATCATTAGTCGTTAGAGACCATTTATATGGAACTTTTGAACGAAGATGGATACGAAGGGGCGGACCTGTATCATGGCCTGTCGTAAGATATAGCCCGATTTAAATCCCATTGATTCAATTCTTTAAATATATTTGAAAACTTTAGTTTACTCCTGTAAATGAGATCGGGGAGCTGCCCCAACAAGTAGATCAAGAATGCCACAGAATCCCGGCCAATGTTGGGGTTTTCGAAGTTTCGAGTTCAGAGGTTTTTGTCGCAGAGGGGCCGTGGTTGTATTGAAATAGAGAGAGGGTACTTTGAACATCTTATTTGATTTTCTGCCTTTCTTGTTGGTTCATATTTTAGTTTTGTTTATTTACTTGTGTGATGTGTAAACTCAAAATTTTTCTTATCTTCGAAACAGACCATTTACGGACCCATGTTTTCCTGCCTGCATATTTTGAGTCATACTATCCCCCATCCAAATTTATGATGCTTGTTTTTAACACCCAGTCGCCTAGGTCTGGACGAGAGTAACCCTATCGTGCTCTTGCGTAGGTAGTAGTAGGTAACGCACCACGGATACTCTACACGTAGAAGCTGCAGGCAAGCGAACAACTCTTCTCAACACATTTTAAGCAGGTGTCCAGCTTTTACGGCACTGGGACAGTCTCTCCAGGATTCATTGTTATTGTTTCTCTATTTTTTTTATTGTGCGACAGTTGTTATACTAATATAACTAATTGTATAATAAGTTTGAAAAAGTAAATTTTTTCGTTTTGGGTGGGGGATTTTTAATCGTAGAGCCGTCGAGTGTTATGTTACGAACGTACCAATATGATTAACGAATAAATTTCACTTTACTTATTAACAATATTAAATTAATGTAAAGTATACAAATAAATTGGGTTCAATTTATTTTTGGCGTTCTCGACATTTAGGTGATTAAATTTTCTTCTTATATAAATTAAAAATCAAATATATCTAGCCTAAAACGGATATTCTTTCCTAATTATTTTTCCATATTATTCATCAATTACTAAAACTCCGTTTAAGATTCACCATAAAAAATTTCAAGTCAATTAAATTTCTTAATAAACTTCCTGTTTATTGATCCTTCAAAATTCAATCTCCCTCGTTTACAGTAAAAACACTCTTTCTCGGATTTCCGGATCAATAATTTTCAATATTAATACAGTTCCAAAACTTTCTTTTTATTTTAAGAAAAATCAGGCATCAGTAATGAATATAACAAACTGATAAATATAATTTAAATATAAATATGATATTCCCAGATTCTGAATAATTTCAAAAACTTATCATCTAACTTTATCATTTTCAGAATTACTGCAGTTTTCTTTTCTTCTTTGACGTATTTTGGAAATGTCTACTGCAAATGGTTTCTTTGCTGGTTTTTTAAAATACGTAGTTTTAGAAAATAAGACCAAATTTTCTGTTTTTATTTAAATGGTTTGTTATTAAACTAAACGTTTCGCTTTACTTTTTTTTCGGGCTTCTTTAGTAGATTATTACTTATTACATATATTTGACAAAATATTTAAAATTCGAAATATTTGGAACTTTTTAGCCTGCGTTTACTGGAAAAAAAATTTTCAAACATAAAACGCCTGCGGTTACAGGAAACAAATTTTCCAAACATAAAGCGCAGGTTAAAAAGTTCCAAGTATTTCGAATTTTAAATGTTTTTGTCGAACGTATGTAATACTCTACTGAAGAAGCCCGAAAAAAAAGACGAAAAAATACGAAATGTTTAGTTTAATGACATACCTTTTAATAAAAAATGGTTAAAAGAAAACTTGCTTTTATTTTCTAAAACAATAGTTTAGAAAACCACCAAAGAAAAACATTTCCAAAGTACGTCAAATTATCAACAACTTTTACTAAATTACGATTTGTACGTACCTGGAGTCTATAATGAAATATATAAAATCTTTTACATAATGTTACAGTCGTTTATACAGTGTGTCTTCGGATTCAATTTACCATGTAGGTAACGTTTTGAATCCTAAAGTAATACTTTGGAATCGACCCCTACTTGGTTTAAAAACTAAACATAGTATTTTAGTTTGGGAAAATTAAGGCGGGCAGTTTTGTCACTTTTTAAGTTTTTACGTTACAAGTTGAAAAACCAGAAGTCGCGATCTTCTTTTGTTTGGAGCTGTAACCAAAAATTCGATTATTCAACTTCTCCGTTATTGTGAAGTTACAGAAAAAAATAATAGCACGCTTCTCAGGCACTTTGTTAATGATTTTAAATACAGGGTGAGTCTAAAATGGCGGATAAGCTCTTCAGTACGTTATAGGAGACTAACCGTCTCTAAAGAAAAATCATTAAAAAAATCTATCTGCTATATTTTTGTAGTTATTAAAGAAGAAGTAAATTGAGATTTGGCAACATGGTACGGATGTTAATAATCGATGACAGATAAAAACATAAGTGACATAAGTCATCATAAGGGTAGTTTCAAAACATCGCTGCCACATATTTTTTTTAACAACTTGATACAGAAATTTTGATATTCAAAATTAATTTTAGAGGATAATAAGATGTTATAGGAGCATTTGTTTTTGCCTAATAATTCAAAAACACGTGAATTACTAGAGGACATGATGAAAAGTTTCAAAATTTGGCAGAATTCGGAGTTGAGTTCTCAACTTAACTTCTTCATTTCTCAACAAATTAGCGGCTAGGAATTTTTTTAACATTTTTTCTTTACTTCAATTATTATTCCCTACAACGTACTGGAGAGCTTATCCGCCATTTTAGACTCACCCTGTATATTCGTTAGTTTTCGGTTTATAAAACAAAATTGTGTTATTTGAATAGAAACAATATTTGGATATTACGTAATATTTAAATATAATTTTTTATGCTCCTTTGAATATAATATAATAAATGAGGTCCATCATTTCAGTTTCATTCCATTTTATTTAAAAATGTTAAATAAAAAATTTTAAAAAAATAAATAAATAAATTATATTTAACATTAGTTAAACGTCAGTTCAACTTGACGCAAACTTAACAGAAGAAAATTCCTCAGAAACAAATAGAAAAAAAAATCATTTAAAACTCTTTTAATAAATTTCTGAGCCTTTTATTATGGAAATTGGAAGTGAACATGAATTAAAATTTTTGTCTACAGACATACTTGTTGGTTATTTTCGTATTTCAGCAAAATATAAGATGTAACTAAATTAATTACTGGAAACCCTATTTTAGTCGTGTAAACTTGCCTCTGGTTTTCACCAATGAAAGTGAAGATCAAACGTTCCCTATACTTTCCTTCGCTTTATTCTTAGCTGAATTTTAGTATAGTTATACTTGTAACCTTATTTATTTTTCATTTTTTGATTAAAAGTCATTCTTTATAAAGAGTTTTGCTTCTTCTGAAAGTCCTTTGCCATAGCCAAAATGTCGATGTAACGTACAGGGTGTTTATAAAAGAGGAAGACGTTAATAATGATAAGAGTAAAGTACTTATACGAGCAAAAATTAAAAATGTTAGAGGAAAAAGTTGTTTCTAATATTTAATAGAAGGTGGCATGTGAAATTTGAACCTTTGTATACTTGAAGTTTTATATCCGAACCTCTGCGTTCTTAGTTACAGAATTTAATAACCTTCCAGACGTTGATTGAAGTCTTTACAAAAACTTTCAAAGACACACATTATTTGAATCTTTTCGCGCTCTGTCATATCCATGTTAAGCCATTAATAAACAATTACTACTACGTGCTTCGTTAGTAGGCAAGGAGCTCAAAAATGACAAAATAACCGTACGGAACCAGGGAACCGGAATTCTTATGAACTTTCGCGAAAGATATTCTAAATATGTAACTTTTCTTGCCTCCTACTGGAATAAAAAATTTGAAAGTATTTGCACAATTTCTTTGTTAACAAAAGAGCTTTTAAAAGAATTTTTTTAGACATTAACTTATAAGATGAAATGACTGGTTTTAAACATTTTTTGCCTCTCTTCATATTTGATCGTCAGTTTATTTCGTATTAGGTACAACGAAATATTACTTTTTCGAAGTAATAGACTCAACAAAAAATAAAAACCAGCTAATATAAATTTAGACAATTTAAATTTAAATTTAGTAAACCAACTTACAAAAAATTGCTAAAGTTAAATATTTGCGTATGCGCTGAGAATCTTATAAAACAAGTATTGTTTGCGAGCTTTATAGCGTATATAAGGGTAAGGCACAACTTGATTATTATTGGCAATTAGAACACCAATCAGCTCCATTTTATTTTTTGCATTCTCATCAAATATAATTTTCAGTAAACTTCACGGAGCAGAAAACGCCATTGTAACTAAGATAATTTTCAAGTTTCCAGTCCCATTGCGCCGGTGAAAAATTAGAGTTATTAGTTATTATACCACCTATCCAAGCGTGTATTTCGAAATACACGTGTATTTTGAATAGGTATTCAATACCCGCATCCCGCGTCAGCTATAATAGTTATGGTAAATACGCTAATTTTATTGTTTGCCGGCTGATTGTGATTTTACAGAAGACTTACAGCAAAAGTCATTTAAATCTGCAGCAGAAATAAGAGCGTCGTATTAATGCCGGATGGTTTCAACTCCCTCTTTAAATATTTAATTGGCCTTTTCATCTTAATCTTTAAAAATTTTCGCCTAATTCTCCAATTCTTCGTTAAACTTTGAGGTTTCAGCGGACGGCAATACGCGGTGATACGAAAATTCGAGAAACTTTCAAACGATATTTTGATATGAACAATATACCTATCTGGAAGTAAAACGAAATAGTATATTATATACTAAGGTGAAGAAGTAAGCTATTATAGCGTGAGCACCGTTTAAATTCCGAGCCGCGGAGCGGCGAGGGATATATGTTGCGAAGGCTATAATAGCATTCTCCAACCGTAGTATATATACTATTTTTTCCTTTACTAGCACCTCAAACTCCCAAAAAACGTTTTATTTACGATTAATTTAAGAAAATAAAAGAAATTCACAAATGTCAAGCAGCTTGGATTTTAAATCAAGTCGTTTATTCTTTTGTTTTTTAATGACAGTTCTATAAATGTATTGGTGAACTGCATAAAATAAACGTAATCACAGGTAATTAATGTAATTAAATCCCTAAAATAATTTAATAAGTGCAAATAATTCGTCTTAAATAGAATCGTGCCCTCTGACCGTCCATCGATCGTCGCCTGGTTCTAAAATTAATCACGTTATCGATATTCGACACCCCATAATATGCGCATATGTGGCTTAAAGTATTGGAATCGCTTTCGCCCTCGGTAATTTCATTGTAATAACATTTTGTACTTCGTTGTTATGTGTAATGAAGGTAAAAGAAAACATGAACAATCACAACTAACTGCACTATTAATTATTACTGTAAATAAGGTACCTGTTCCAAAGCTTTGGTTATCTGAATAAAGTTATTAATAATCATTTTCGTTAAATAACCGTCGATTTTATTATTTTAACCTAGATTTCCAAGTATAGGGTACAAACAAAAAATTAAATACTAATTATATAACCCAAAAACACGACTCGATCTCGAATGACAGTTTGAAAATTTTTACAACAGATCCATGATAGCCAACCTTGCAATAATTGCACTTCTGGTGTTCCGGCGCAAATAATTCGAATAAGACAAACTCCAAATCATTAATATTATTGCGAAACACATTAAAACAATGAAAAACTTGGGCTGCACAAAAATGTATCATTTTTAGAAACATCGGCGAACATTCAAAGCACTGTTTTGCTGTTTTCAAATATAAAATGTGGGCGTGTCTATCGTCGATAACACTACTTAAGTTGCAATCCTGGAGTTTAATTGACAGTTTTTTTTATCTCCCTAGGTAAAATTTCATTGTTTATTATTAACCTAATGTGCAAGAGAGGGAGAAAAACAATTTCTCAAGTCAAATATCGGTAAATAATGACAGGTTTAGAGGCTAGTAGTGGAAAAAAATTATTTTGAAGGTTGGCTACTTTAAAGTTAAAAAGAGTCATGCTTTTTTGTGCACATAGGCATTACTTTTTTATTAAAAAATGACAAATGAAACTGTACTATATTATACAGTGAGTCCGCGGATTGAGTCGACATCAAGAGGAGAAAAAATGTTTATTATTGATTTTAGGACAAAAAGTCATTCTTTATAAAAAATTCTGCTTGTCGAAAAAGTGTATTTACAATTATAAAGTTTAAGATGGCACGTGCATGGTGTTAATAAATTAAGAAAATGTGAAAATGCTTCAAGACAGAAGTCCCTTGTTTGTTATTTTAGGTGAAATTTTTATTTAAAAAAGTTACTTGGAATTTAAAACAAAGTTTACATACAAAACTTGAAATAGAAGTTAATAACAAAAGACTCATTTCTGTTTTAGACACATTAGGCCCAGTTGTATAAACGAGCTAATTTGGGAGTCACAGTTAACTCCACGATCAACCTAAATCAACAGCTAATTCTGAGTTAAATTGAAATATATTTGACTCTAGAAAATTGATGGATTAACCCTAGACCAAGTGCTTACGAGCTAACCTAGTCGAATCCACGGTAAGATCTGATCGTATATTCAGATCGTGGAGTTAACTCTGACTCCGAGATTATCTTGTTTATACAACTGGGCCTAAAGAAGCATTGTTTTTGAACAAATTAGTTTTTTACATATCCCCAACATATTCACATTTTCCCATCCTTTTAATAAATTTACCATAAATTCTACGAATGGTTGAGAGTACATTTATTTCGTTTGCCGCATCTTGTATTCGTATTTACTAAGTATACGTATACTTTAAGTATTTCTCGATCATTTGGCAGGTCAATTGCGTACACTTTTTGTTTTAAAACACCCCACAAAGAAAAATCAAAAATCCAAAGGAGTAAGATCAGGTGATCTCGCAGGAAAATTAATTGGGAGAAATCTTCCCATCCATCGTTCGCTAAATCGTACCAAAGGTGCGCTATGAGCAGGGCAACCATCTTGCTGTCAAAAAACGTTTTTGGGAAGTTCTAGTTTTGGAACACCAATATCTGAATATTTATGTCATCACTAGAGAATTTTATTCTCTTTGCAGATGTGCAATTGTTTATCTCTACGCAACTTTTCTTTGTGTAGGAAATTAAAAAAAAATTGCCTTTATGGAACGTTACTTAAAACCCTATGCGCCATATGTGTTTTATTAAAATGTTGAATAGCGTTTCCTTTCCGTTTCATAATGTCTCTGTGCGTTATTGGGCATTCCAGAATAACAATTTCTCGACAATTTTCTGAACTTTTTCCGTCCAAAAAAAAAGTTGTGTGGGGGATAAAAGCAATTGCACATCTCGGTCCATTCATTTCCATTTATTTTACGCGTGCTCATGTTAGTCCGGGGTCCGGGGTCGCTACAGTACTCCCCTTTCCAGGGACGTCGGTCGTCTCGACACCATGAGTGTGTTCGGGCTGTGTCTTCTGTTCTTACAACTTACAATCGTTGATCGGAAACCCTCTATCTAGAGCGACGAAAGACGGTGAACATGATTAATGAACGGAATAACTGCTGGCTGGCTGACTCAACGCGTTCGGGTCACTATTTTTGCACGCGTTAGGTGTTCGTAGACGGTAGACGTCCGTCCTATATGCGCTGATTATCCAAGGGAAAAACTTGGACCGCAATCGGGGATCGAACCCGAATTTTCAAGATGTCGCAGCGAGTGCTTATACCACTAAGCTACCTTGCTTCTCGCAATTCTCCTATATTTCAAGTGTGCTCGCGTTAGTCCAGAGCCGCTACAGTTGTATCAATCTCATCCTCAACTATACTCTAAGATTTAAACAATACGTTCAAAAACTGCAAATCAGAAGAACATGATAAATTTAAAGTGGGGGAGGGGGTATTTTTTTGAATTTATAAAGTATTTAATCTTTAGTTAATACTATTCTGTCCCTTCTCTTAATTAGTAGACGTCTTAAATTATTTTGGTTAATTAGTAATCAGTCCTTTTGCATTCAAATTCTTGTAGTCAAGGAAAGTGCCGATTTTCCTTTACTGCTTACTATGTTTTTAATTTCTGAATAAATTCAGATTGGCAACTTACGATTCTGCTTTTTTCATTACAGAAATATTAAGTAGGTACTAGTCATTTTAATGATTTCTCATAAAGGCCTTCTCAGCATCTTTCTTGTCTTCTTATTTGCAAGTAATATATTTTTATTATTGATGTCGTTATTCAAAAGTTGTCATTTAGACACATACATTAAAAATTTTGGTTACAATCTGCAACATTTTAGTTTTGATAGTTTTGCAAGTTTTATGTTTTTTTCTTATCCAGTTTGCTTCAACTTTTTCTATTTCTCAAAACTAACCTCGTCTATTTATCTTATCCTCGTTTAATCGTTTTGTTTTTATCATTAGTTTCGTTATGTTTTCAACTTAGGTGTCGAACTTTTTGAAATCACTATTCCAAAGTACACAGGACTCTGTAAAAAGGAAACATATTATGCTGAATTAAATTCTCTGTTAGGTAGTGGTTTTATTGCTGCAATTTTCGGCATTCTCATATCTGATTTCTGCCTTAGAAATCATGCAAAATTAATTTTGTTTATAGATTTAAATGCATAATTTTACGCTCTAAAACTTATGTTTGAAGACTATTTTTCTAAAGTAATTAAGGAAGCAGAAAATTACGAAAGTATGATGTTAAAGTACATGTTAAAGACCTCTGATCGAGAGCTCCGACCATTACACCCTCGTATTCTTCCAATACTTTTACTTTAATACTCTTCAGAACGCTCGAGCAAGATATATGGGATCCGTGTAAGAAATTGGATAACTTGTTTATGTTCATCCCACTCAGTAAATTTAGTATTTATGATCTTTTCCAACTTTTGTTTATTGAAGTTATTTATATACTTATTGCAAGAGCTGCAGTAAAGTGCACTCAAATTAGCAATGCAATGAGGGTTGCAGCAGCAACAAATGCAGCATTTTCAACAAATTATCTATTTAACTTTCTCTTTAAAATAATTAGAGGAGTCAATATTTGCCAAAGTTTCATTTTCCATGTAATTACCCTATGCATACAAAAAAACTTCCACAGTTTATATGATTAGAGTTTTAATCACTGATTAAAAGTTTTCTGCAACCCAACTTAGGCATATATAATAATTAGTTAAATAATGTAGGTTAATTAAGGTAATTTGTATTTTCTTTTAAATTTAAATATTGTTTTTATCGTTATCTCGCAGTTTACCGCTGCTGTAATCATAAAAGGGTATAAAGAAAAGCTAACAAATTTGTTCAAGAAGTATGAATTCTAGAAATTTGCCCTTTAAATAACATAAAGTTGTTAATTACGATTTGAATAAATATACAATGTGTTTCAATTCTCATTAAAATTTTATTCAGAATTACATCTTCCAGAAACAAACTACTGCATATTCGTTAACTTAAATGATTGTTTTAAACTTTAAAACAATCATTAAGTTTATGAATATTATGCAGTATTAAACCACTAGTAAATCTACCTACATCTAAAATAATTGTGAAATTTCCCTTGTAGCAAATGGGCACCAGCTAATTTGGCTGAAATTTGTATTTTTTATTCTGATCATCCTCATCAAAAGTGTCTGTTGACAAATAAAAAGTGAATAGTTTCTGATATAAGACGCATTCCTGGAAGCGAATGCTGAGATTTTTCATGGCACTTTGAAACACTTCCATGGAAATTATATAACCCCTAATATGGCAATGAGCCTCATCCGACATGAAAAAATTGGTAACAAAATCGGGGTCATCATTAATCTTTTCAATCATTGTATCATAGAATCGTTGTCTCGCCACGTAGTCTAATAATGGTTTCAGTTCCTGCACAACTTAAATTATGTAAGGGTGGAGTATTTGGCGGGCGGTTGTTTGGTTTAAGTTCAATGCTGCTGAGGTTCTTTCCAATTGAAGCCCGAACTGATTTAATGCTTTCTGGGGTTCGTTGGGTACGTTGACCTCCCGAAGGTTTCTTTTTTAGAGCTGAGCCTGTTTTCTCAAACTTCTTAACTCGTGTATTGACGACGTGACAGATTGAAACGAGGGCTTTACGTCCTAAATTGTCATGACGTCGGAATTCCCGTTAAGCAGCAGTCGAATTGTCGCCTATCTTGTAAAATGACTTCACATCAAATACTCGTTGTGAACCGACCCACTTGTCCATGGTTACTAAATGGCAAGTAGTTGTACACTAAAAGATGTCATTCCCACCTGTCTACTAACAGTACTAACTCCTCAGGGCTGCCACTGCTACATTAAAAATTTTCTGTTTTCCTGTGCCACCCTTACACTGCAAGAGTTAGCGAAGAAAATGTGTTTTCAAATTAACTAATAAAAGGCATTTTTTTTAAGTTTGATGTAGGTACCTAATACGATTACTAGAAACACCGCATTTCTTGCTTTGTGCCCATGGATGCTTTTGAGCAGGGTGATTACAACAAAATTAAAATCAAACTTGTAGCGAAATTAGTTGGGATGCATTTGCCATACCCTTCGGGACTCAGGACTCTTCCTTCCATTTACTACAAACTACAACTCTGATCTGATCCGGTTACTTCACGAGTTAGTTTAGTTACAAGCACTTGCCTTGAACTAAAACTTACACCAAAAATTTCAAGGTAATCTATGTTTTTATAATCCGCGCTTTTATTTCTAACGGCAAACATTTTAAGCATTTCATTTTATAGTCACTCGTATATTATCCTAAATACTCATCAGTTCGAATACCGACTAAATCCTATTAAAAGCATTTTGTTCCACGTTCTACAAAAAACAAACACGGCTTTCTCGACTCGCTTAATATTATTTAACTTGGAAAGTTTGAAATCTAATAAGTAAAGAAAATGTTAATTGCTTTTAACAAAATAACATTAAGTTTATGCAAGTGAGACTAACGTACAATATAAAGACGAATGATATTTGCATTTTCAGACTGAACGAATTAAAAGCATCAGTGGAACAAGAGTTTACAGTTTGGTAAATAAGCTATTTACATCTTTCGAGCGCATTTGCAAGAGATATTCGGTTGTATATCTTTTTCGGTTGAATATCTCTTAACTCTTAAGTCAGTACTCGGCAGGAGTGCAACAAACATAATTTTCCATCTCTCAGATTTACTTGTATAATTGATACACCCTGTATAAAAAAAAGGTGGGTAGCTGAAATCGGAATTGGCTGAAGCATTTTCATATTTTTACGTGTACTTGTGTCACGTCTGCACACCTTACTAACAATTTCTTTTTATTATTTGTCACATCGTCTCCTTTATATTATTATAATAATATTCAAATAAGCTATAGTATAGTGAGTTTAAAAGGGTGAAATAACTTTAGTTGACAACAGGGGCAGAAAATAGCGTCGCGACGCCTCAGTCAATATTTATTACATGAATCCAGTCATATAACTCAAAAAAGGCGATTTACAGAAGAAAAGAATAAAGTTTTCTTATTTGTCTATTCTTATTCCTTAGGGTCTCATCAGAAACGATTTTTCCCTGCGTCGTGAACGAAACTACCCACCAAGAACCAAGCACCCCTTAAAAATTAGTTTGTAAAGGCTGCAATGGAAGTCAAAAATACCGCAATAAAAAATGCTAGTCATAGTTTTCGAGTTAAACACTATGCATCGGAGTGGGAGGGGGAGTTAAGACGACGGCTGTCTCGCTCTTTCCCTTGCTTATATCTAAAAATAGGGTAGGCTTTCGATGGAAATGTTTAGAATTGAAATTGTAGCCCTCTTGGATAAACTTGATAAATTAAATTTATAATAATGTAAGACTATATTTATAATTTTCTGAAACTACAGTCGAGACTCATTTCCACACCACTTATTAGTCAACTAAATATAATATGGGGTATAATATTAGATTGTCGTAAAATCATCTTGGTTATAAATTTTTTTTGTAGGCATAATAAACCAATTTTTAAACGGAATGAGTAAGCATCCGCTCCATTTTCAGAAAATAAGCAGATAAGCATCTTTAAACTGTTTAAATACATTAGTTTAATTTGGTAGGCTAACAGAGAATTTTCTCCTCTACCATTTGAGTTGTATTCATTTTCATCGAAAACCTACCCTATTCAAGAGCGCAAGAGAATGAACGAGCTGGCCGCGTGTCTTCTCCCTACCGCTCCAAAGTATAACTCGAACAGAAAAAATTCGAATAATCATTCTTATGGGAAATTTTATACAGGGTGTAAATGTTAACTTGGGACACACGTCTAGGGTGTGTAGGGGCTACCTAGGGAAGCATTTTGATATACGACACCCATGGTCGGAAACGTATCCTAACGGCACCAGAAGAACATAAAGATTTTAGAACAACTGCTCAAAAAAAATACTGGTAAGCTGAAAAAACAAAACATTTGACGTAATGGAAATAACAAGTACATATATATATATATTGGGATGTTCCGTGATAACAAGCCCAAGTGTAGTTTTCATGTGCAACTATTCATTTCAGTCCACTCCGTAACTATGAACAATCTTTCTTTTATCGAGCTAACGGATATTCATTATGCGTACTGTGCTTGTGATGAGAATGCACGTGGCGCTCAACGTTGGTACGAGGAACGATTTCCTAATAGACCACTCCCGGACAGGAGAGTGTTCTCTGAAACTGATCGTCGGCTTAGGGAAACTGGGACACTGAAGGTATGTCAGATGGCGGCTCGTATCGATTCACACTGCGGTTTGAGCAGATACGGAATCCTGCTCTGAGATTGTTTGCTAACGGTATCATTGTTGATAGAAAAATACACAGGAGAGGGCTCGGGCTAGACCCGTCCGCACTCTTAGTTTTGAAGAGGATATTGTAGCTCGCGTTGAAAATGATCCTTCAACAAGTACGCGATGGTTGGCAGCCGCAGTTGGTTCCAATGCCATGACAGTATGGACGGTATTGCACGAACAACAGCTGTACCCCTACAGCCGGCAAAAAGTCCAACATCTGAGGCCTGCAAACCAATACCAGCAACGTATGCAGTTCTGCGAATGGTACTTGCAGCACTCTGGAGAACACTCTGACTTCCCGGGGCAGATACTGTACGGTGATGAGGCTAAATTTTCCCGAGAAGGTGTTTTTAATCCTCGAAACAACCATGTGTGGGCTGACGAAAATCCACATGCAAAGTTCATTCAAGGTTGTCAGGAAAAGTTTTCCGTGAACATGTGGGCAGGTATCATTGGGAACCACCTATAGTTGGCCCTTACATGTTGCCGCCACGCTTGAACGGTGAGGTGTATCTTGCGTTCTTACGTCACAGTCTCCCAGAACTACTTGAGGAGGTTCCAATTGGACTTCGACAAGCAATGTGGCTTCGACATGATGGGGCACCAGCCCACTACAGCCACCAGGAGTACCCAGATAGGTGAATTGGGAGAGATGCCCCTATTGCTTGGCCCCCGCGATCCCCAGATCTAAATCCCTTAGATTTTTACTTCTGGGGTAGAATGAAAGATCTTGTCTACCCTAAATGTGGCACACCTGTGGCTACAGAAATGGACTTGGTGGCAAGAATTGCGGCTGCCGCTGACGTTGCTCGAGAGGAGATTTCTCAAATATCTGAGGCAATGGCCAAGCGCACCACGGAGTGCCTTCTTCAAGGCGGTGGACACTTCGAACATCTACTGTAGGGGAGTTATTTTAGCTTTTGCGTTATAAATCCAGTTTTTTGCAGTTGTTCTAAAATCTTTATGTTCTTCTGGTGCCGTTAGGATACGTTTCCGACCATGGGTGTCGTATATCAAAATGCTTCCCTAGGTAGCCCCTACACACCCTAGACGTGTGTCCCAAGTTAACATTTACACCCTGTATAAAGTTTATTGATTTTCATCATGGATCGGCCACATCCATCCCTGCTCCTGTCCGAGAGCTTTCGTAGAATAGTGAGAAGCTGAAAATTGTTTCATCCACATTAAATTTATTGTTTACTTTAAAATATTACAAAATTTTTTATTTCAAATTTTTATTAAACAACTTAACTCAATTAGCATTATTATGTTTATGATGCTTAATACTCATTTATATCATTATTACAGTTTTCCTAACTAAGCCTTTATTAAATGTTCATAACTTTCCGTATGTTGTATACTTGCAATATTACCAATTCTAAACAGCAAGTGGGACTAAACCACAATCCACTTTGTAATTTT
The DNA here is from genome assembly GCA_950108345.1 of Malthinus flaveolus. Classification (NCBI taxonomy): domain Eukaryota; kingdom Metazoa; phylum Arthropoda; class Insecta; order Coleoptera; family Cantharidae; genus Malthinus; species Malthinus flaveolus. Next base: position 68,963,945 of record OX467285.1, read on the forward strand.
AGCGTTTTAGCCCAAAACTAAATTTTTTAGATCTAATACGTTGTAAATGAACCCCAACACACACACATAAATGAAAAAACTTTAAATGAGAAAATTTGTTTTCCACCAAGTGCCTCGGGAATCGAACCCAAGACTTTGCTATTTCCGGTAGCACGCCTATACCCAATACACTACGGAGGTCAACATACTTTCACAAGCTATCCGGCATTGTTTAAATGCGTCGAGAAAGCGAAATATATATAAATCAAATTAGTTCCCGAGGCACTTGGTGGAAAACAAATTTTCTCATTTAAAGTTTTTTCACTTATGTGTGTGTGTTGGGGTTCATTTACAACGTATTAGATCTATCTAACTAATTAACCCTAAATATTTAAAAATTTGTAATTTACTAAATTTTTTTATTTACCCAAACAATAGCATCCCAGTTATCAACCAATCAACCCCAATATTAGTTTTAAAAATATTTAAATATTATTTTAAAATTAGTGGTAAAAAAGTGTCCAAAGTAGCTTCCGATTACCTATAAGTAGATACCTAATTATAGAAATTTTTCATAATAATTTTATATTAAAAAGGATTTGTATACAAATAATAAAAATAAATCGACTTTATTTAACTCGAATCTTCCATGTAAAGTCCCGAATAAAAGAATACGAGTTATATTCAAAAATTTTTACACAAAACAGTTATTATATTAAAAAATTTGCGGGCTTTCGAAACTTTGTAATATATTATAATCGGTTAATATGAAAAAAAAAAAATTTTACAACATTGTTCACTAAAACTTCTCATTGTAGAGAAATTTAGCGAAGCTTAATTTTGTTATTATTTGACCCTTGGATGGCGGAATAAATTCTATAGAATTGCAATTAGTTTGTTGTGTAGACCTGTAAACGAGAAGCTTTCTAAATACAACCTATCTGCATTGAGGTAATTCCCGTAAGGTAGGTACAATTAATTTCGAAAAGATTAAATTGGAAAATCATAAAGTCCGTGCTTCGAGGGGTTGTCGTTTCAAGCAAACTACTAATGAAGCTGCGTCAGCTGACAGAAAATGCAAACCAAAATGACTTATTTGAAAACTAAAAACCAATAATTCATAGTTCACAAACGCAAACATGATGAAGCTTGTAGCCTAATAGAGCTAGTGATTTTTTCAAAAGTTCTAACTCGAGTGATTATTGTAAAAATAATGTCAAAATGTGGAATTTCAAAGAATTATAAATAATTGTGCGTGTTACGAGTATAGTTTATAAAAGGTGCCCCAATATTCACGCAAGAAGTAATTTTTGTCGCAAACAGGCGTATAATTAAAAATTGTAAATTTTTTTATTGATTCATAAAGTATACAGTATGGGGTTATGTATGGAATAGTATATCGGGCAAATGGCCTACATGGCTTTGCTGGCACATAAGCACCGATTTGTAGAAATTTGCCATGACCGTTTTGCATAAATGTGACTGAATTTCGTTGATACAGCCCTCATTCATCTCCTTCAAGGCGTAGGTGGTCGTGGGCTTGCTGGTATAAACCTTAAACTTTAAAAACAAACGAAGAAAGAAGCCCAACGGCGTTAAATCGCATGATGTGGGCGGCCCATTCTGATCACCAAAGCGCGAAATGGCACGACCAGGACATGATTCATTCGGTAATTGAATTGTTTCTCGGATTGTATGGCATGTGACACCGTCTTGTGTGCGGACGATGATTTTTCGAACAAAATCGTCTTAAGCGATGAGGCTCATTTTCATCTTGATGGCTTGGTTAATCGAAAAAATTGTCGCATTTTAGGTTCTGAAGATCCACGAGTGTTTCTTGAGAAACAAATGCATCCACAACGTGTCACTGTTTGGTGCGGATTTTGGGCTGGAGACATCGTCGGATCATTCTACTTCGAAAATGCTGCTGGTTAGGCAATAACAGTTGATGGTGCTCGCTATCGCGGCATGACAATCTAGTCTTTTGCGTCTAAATCGCAAGATATGGATGTGGACGATATTTTTTTTTAGCAAGACGGTGCGTCGGTGCCACATACCATTCAACCCGAGAAACAATTCAATTACTGCATGAATCATTTCCTGTGGTCGTATAATTTAGCGTTTTGGTTTTCAGAATTGGCCGCCCAGATTATGCGATTTTACACCGTTGGACTGTTTTCTTTGGGATTTTTTGACATCTAAGGTTTATGCCAACAAGCCCACGACCACCCTCGCCTTGAACAAGGAGGAGTAATATCCGATTTATTTCCGGCCTATTTCCTGTATGTAGTAATAAACTTGAAGTAGTAAACTTCAAAACTCTAGTTGACATCAAGAGTATTTTAATAGCGTCGTATACGATATAACAAAAATCCGTTAATTATTCATTATCACAATAATTATCAGATATGCATCGATTATAAGTGGAAATTTTTATTGATTTTTTAACCGTTTGTTGGATTTACTAAAAACTACCTCGTATCTATATCGTATTACCTTAGTTTAAGGTACCTAATACGTTAGAGTGAATAAGGAATACCTCATATAATAAAGTTTAAATTTACTAAACTAATTAAAATACTTTTGACAGACAATAAAAGTTTCTGGCGAATTGGCGTGGTTTAATAAAACGTTTTGAGAGTTGCTAATTAGAGAATTATTAATTTTAGTTTGAGCGTAGGTATTAGAATGTTTTGAAGTTCTTTTTTTTGGAGATTACAAAACTTTTGGAGATTTAAAATTGAGGTAATTAATTGTTCAATATAATAAAAAAATAATCGGAATGAATTGTGCAAAATTGTCCCAAAAAGGAGTTGAAAATTGAGATTTGGAGTTATAAAACGGAATAAATTGGAAGGAAAGCAAATACGTGAAACAAATTATTATTCATATCGTGGGTGTAAAGTTTAAGGAGATTTTTTTGAAAACTGCGCTACTGTTGACTTGTCTTCGGAAACACAAAGGAAAACCGTTTTATCCCATTACTCACTTTTGCGTGGGGTTGAGATATCAGTGATTTAAACAAATATTTCGCAATTCTTTCGTAATTTATTATTTTACTAATAACAAATTAATATTAAAACAGAAAATGAAAGGAAACGCCGTTGGCAATATTTTGCAGCCGGTTTTAACTATTATTTTAAGAGACGGGCGCTTTAGCAAATAATTGAAAAAGATCAGTTTTAATTTCGTGCCTAATTTGAAAATTGTATTCAAAGATGAAACTTTTATTTACTTTTTGGAGATTTAACCCTAATTTTACGAAATCCTTCGAATACTTTTTTTACATTAAACGATCCCCACGGAGACGCTCCGTGACAAATAAAGTTATTTTGATGTTTTATACTAAAAAATATAATTGCACTAATTCACATCATAGCACAACTGCTCACCTACTATTCTACTCTACTCTATTCTATCTTTGTATTACAAGTTTTGCCGGCACCCAACTATTGTGTTTTTGTGAATTGCTAACATCGAGTCGCGAGGTTTGCATCAGCTTATTGAAAGCAGAAAAACGAATCCGCGTGAATGCAGCTGGCTGTTGATCGATTAAAACAAAATCTACGAATTCATTTGAAATCCCATAGAGTTAAAGAGATGTAAATATGCAAATATGCATGAAAAATGTTTATAAACATCGACCGTCTTTGAATGTCAAAAATTTGAAAAAACGCGTAAAAGATAAATCACAGTAACATTGCAGGTAGTGCCGAGACACCTTAAACGACAGACATATATCATATTTCATATACATAGTTCATATAGATTTCTAGACTTCTACTTTTCTACAATGTCCAAACTTGATAGCAGAAAAGAATTTTTACTACAATAATGAAATAAAAATTGCTACTATCATACCTACATCAATTTGTAATAAATGTAATAACTCGTGACAAAAAACTGACATCAAAAGGTAAAAACTAAATTTTGTCAATAAGAAATTTCCATTTTTAAAATAATAATGACATATCTCAATCTCGCAGTCAAAAAGAGCTAGAAGAGAAAAGGCACATTGTGCGTTGTTTGATCCCTCCGGAGCTTTTAATGTGGCGTTAAATAATTAATGGCTATTTGCAGAGATCTAAAAGCGCGTAGTTATATTCGATGTCGGATATTTTCACCAGCTTGAATGAGCAGTTAGTTGGTTTAAACTTTCTTTTTAGTTGAGATAACTTTTTTAATATTTGCATTTCGGAACTTAGTTAAAGAAGAGCAACGCGTTCTTATTCCCAGGTCAGTATAAAATGACGGAAATCGGTAAATCGCGAAAAAAAAACAGTCAGACTCGTTTATTGCAGCTGCTTGTTACGGTTTCGATGTGCTTTAATCCAATTTTGTTTTAAGTTTAGTCAAACTGCGGTAAATGTGTACCAAAGTGCAGCCCGGGATTTCTCAGTGGATTTCCACTCAGAAATACTACAAATTTAATTAACATTAAAAACTGAAACTTTTCTTTTGTGCATTAAAACACATAAAGACACGTTTACACATACAAAGATAATAGCATGTAGGTTCTGGAAAGGATTTAACCCCATTTTCTCCAAATTTTGACTTACCACCTTTTTCAGGCGCATCAGTGAATTAATACACCTTGATTTGTTTCTTGAATACCATTAGTTTTCGAAGTTATTGAATAATTATATCAATATCTCTATAAAAAATGAGTGAAATTATAACACTTGTATTGTTTCAAAACAGTATATTTAACACGGGGCTAAAATATGTTTCGAGTTACAAAGTAGTTCTTCATCAGAGCTTAACTAAGCAAATTACTGTTTAGCTACAAATGGTTAGTTTGTTTGACGAAGAACTACTTTGTAACTCGAAACATATTATATATTATGTTAATAAACTTTTTTGAAACAACACCGAGTGTTTCAACTTTCACTCATTTTTTAATAATGTTTTAATGAGACGTGAGAATCTAGATGATCGCGTAGGTAATAGGTAAATTTAGGATTTTCTACAGAGAAGTAAATACAAATAATAAATTTTTACTCACAAGATCGTACATCATCACATCATCATAATTCAGGTATGAATATGTCAAAAAAAGAAATTAGAAATTTATCGCCCTTTTAGATACTTTCAAATACCATAATAATTTTGATTGATTAACTCCATTTTTAATTCAATTTTGAATTTATTTAACGCTACGGTTGAAAAAGGTTAAAAAAATGTGCTTACTCGGTGTGAAAACTCAGAATGTTCATTCTGAAAGAATTGGTACACTAAGAGATAAGGGAAAATTAAAAGAATGTAAAAGTCTAATAATCTACAAGTATGGCGTGGCGTATAAACTTCAAAAAGCAAGTTTGCCACTCAAATTAACATTTTTATTCAAATTAGAAAGTTGTTTTTTTTGCTTATTTCGTAGTCGCTACACATCGTAGTTCATTACTAACAAGGCACAAATTTGCGCTTTTTTGAAAAAGTGATGGCATACGTGGGAGTAATATTAAACTTATTTACAATTTAAAGGCTCTCGCAGACGCTCCTATTTACCTCTCGTTTTACTTGTACTTCCGGAATGACTTACTTACGGATGTAAGCCGGTTGAAAAGGTTCATAAACTCAACTTACAAAACTACAAAATAAAACGGATGTTAACCGCGCATCAAAATTATAATGAAAAGCCGTATGATGAGGCATATTTTTTAAGTATTCATAGTTTACGAATATTTAGCATAGTAGTTGGGAATTAACCATGGATTCTATTTTTCTATTAGTATTGTTATGATCTGTGTGGGCTCCTGCTTACTTAAATGTTGTGCAGATGCCAAATTAATAAATGCAGACTTGACTGCAAAGAGAAACCAATTAATAGTGCAAATTAATTTATATACATTTATTATTATTCAATTTTGACAACACACAAATTTTTAATAATCTTGCTTCACTTTTCTTTATTTTCCAGCTCTCCAATTTTCCAATTTCCAACTTTCCAATTTCCAACTTTCCAATTTCCAACTTTCAAATCAATTTCCAACTTTCCAATTTCCAACTTTCAAATCAATTTCCAACTTTCCAATTTCCAACTTTCAAATCAATTTATTTTAAATTAATTTATTTCATACATTTGCTTCTTCCTACTATCTTTGTCCACTTTTTACAACCAAGTTTATTTTCTTAATTTTCTCCTTATACGTCTTGCTTCTTTCTAATATCTTTGTCCACTCCTTCAATTTATTTTATTTTCTTAATTTTCTTTTATACGTCTTGCTTCTTTCTAATATCCTTGTCCACTCGTCTTGCTTCTCACTAATCTCCTTGTCTTGCTTCTTTCTCCTCCCTTTCTAAACTCTCCAATCCATTAATTTAATTTTATTAATCTTTTTCTTTTTTTCTTTTATACGTCTTGCTTCTTGCTAATCTCTTTCTAAACTCCTTCAATTAATTTTATTTTCTTAATTTTCTTTTATACGTCTTGCTTCTTTCTAATATCCTTGTCCACTCGTCTTGCTTCTTACTAATCTCCTTGTCTTGCTTCTTTCTCCTCCCTTTCTAAACTCTCCAATCCATTAATTTAATTTTATTAATCTTTTTCTTTTTTTTTCTTATACGTCTTGCTTCTTGCTAATCTCTTTCTAAACTCAATCAATTAACTTTATTCTATTAATTTAATTTTTATACGTCTTGCTTCTTTCTCATATCTTTTCAAACTGAACTCCTCTCTTTGTTTTCCGTTTCCATCTCCCCCGCACTTCTTGTTTTTTTCTTCTTTCCTTTTATTTTTCACCATCTTGATTTCACCCTCCATAATTTTACATTTTTAACAAATTTATTTCTAGTTACTTTAATTATTAAACATTCATACCAACATATTTCTTTCACACTTGACATTGACTTTTAAACAAAACACCCATTTACACTGAACAATATTTTAACACACATTTACACATTACAATTTTAATATCCATTTTCTCTTAACAATTTTCAACTTTCACAACATTACACTATCAATTGGCATCTCTCCGCACTCAAGCGACCCACGAAATACCAACTGACATGTGCACAACATAGCAGTATCTAGGAACAACTTAGAACTAAGTTTCAACTTTTAAAGTAAACGAGAAAACACAATCTTTCGGACTACCTCGGGCTAATCCCCGCCTATAGATGAGACCACTAATCCTAAACCAACAATAAACTCTCGGTTTTAATAAACCTTGGTTTACATTTACATAACTATAGAAACGCTATTATAAATGTAGGAAAAAGTTGCTTCGAAAAAATTGTGTCAGGTTTTGGGCATCTTGAAGCTGACGCTGAAGCGAAAAGTACAAATTGGCACACACTAATTTAAAGAATTCCCCAAGCAGCGGAAACCTTTCGTTCGTGTTCTTAATAAATCCAATGGATATACCTACCAATCGAGGGTAAGAAGAATGATGTAGCAAATATTATATAAACTATAGTGTGTTAATTTGAATACTCCCCACATGGAATAACTCGAAATTTAATTGACACGCGCTTTTAAGAAAAAACACGTCGATTTAGTCGCGGAGAGGGAACTTTAAAACCACCGTTGATTAATGTTTATGCTGCACCCTTTCACCCCCAGCAACCCCTACTTGAAATTATGGTCCGATTTCGATTGTCATTTTCACGGAAAGATTAGGTTTTTTATGCTTTTTAAAATGATGTTACACATTGCCATTTAAGATTTTCAAGTAGGAGTGGCTGGGGATAAAAGGGTGCAACATAAAAATTAATTAACGGTGGTTTTGAAGTCCCCCCCCTCGCATCTACATCTACGTATCAATTAGATTTAGAGTTATTCCAGGTGGGAAGTTTTCTGAACACACTGTATGTGATCTGATCTATGTTAAATTTATCTAAATAAAATTAACACAATTTGAGGTTTGGGTTTGGCAGTAGAGATTCTCTACACCGTGATGAAACTTTTAGATGTTATGTTATTACAACGAGCCTCGTGTATGACCACTATCATATCAATACTGTTCATAATTTAACACGTTCGCGACGACGCTAAAATTGGTATACCTTGTCTCAGGCCGGAAAAATTTCTTTGCAGTTGTACACTTAAAATACTTTTTCATTACTCCATAACACATTAATTTATAGCCGAATGCAACACCGGTGGTACACAAAGCAACTTGGGACTATCCTGTAGCTGTATCATTCATTATAATAGATTTAACTATTAACTGTAGGATTTTGGGTCATAAACAAATTTTTAAGTTAAATGTACCACCAGTGGTCATCAACGGCTACAGACGAAACGCGCGGTGCGTCGTCGCGAACGTGTTAAAGGCCGAAAGGAAATGTTTCCATCACTATATACGTATTTTAAGATACTACGATACTAGTCTTGTAGTATAAACTTTAGCTTAACCACGAAACCGTATTTTCTTTAAAATAAAGTTTTATGTAGAGAATTTGTACAAAAACGTTCTATTTTAGTTCACAATAATATAGTTGACTATAGATTTTATGAGCACTTAAAAGTAAACTGACCATTGCTATAGTGTGTCTCAATCTGTAGTTCGAGTGGTTTCAGCATAGGCGTTTTACTTCTTTGTTGCGCACACGCTAGTCGGCAATACATTCGTTCTTTCTTACTACAAGTTCCGTAGGTTATTATCCTGAAACTTACGACTGAGACTCTCTGTAAATATTTTTAATCTAACAATAAGATATTCAATACTTGTTATTTCAACTCAATTTTTACGATATTAATTCCAATTGTGAATCAAAGCTTATAACAAAATAATATAATCACAAAAATAAAGTTGATGTTTTTTCAAGAAGTACTACAAATTGAGTAAACATTATTTTTTTAACATAAAAAAGATAAGCGCTATCGATATATTTTCATTAGAATGAAAACAAAGCTAAAGGAGAATTGCAAAAAACTCGGCTATTCTTTGTGTGGACTTCACAAAGATAATCTACTTCATAAATTCACATTTCAACGTAGGTACAAATTTTAAATTCGAAAATCAATGACTTTTACCGTACACTTTATATTGGAGCAACTTTGAATAAATTACTTCCGAATGAGAGTAATTTATCCAACTTGCTATATGGGGATAGAAATTTAAATTTATAATTTTTTATTCTTCGGCGGGGTTGCAATAAATTTGTTCGTCACTCTCACTAATTTTAACAATGGACCCCGAGCGAGTTTTTATCGGACGGTTGACTAGGTAAGGGAGGATCCAGAATTTGTATTTGGTAATTTTTTGTTAATTCAGTTTTACCACTAACGAAAAACTATTAAACAAGACGTCTTAACTATATACGAACTGTTCGTTATATAATGTTCTGTTATAATGCTTCGTCCCAAATAAATTAAATTTGTTTGAAAGAAATAATATTGCTTTTATATTGAAATTCTAATTATGAAATGGAAAAAAAGGTTCACTTTATTGTTTTTCTAATTTAAATAGCTTCGCCGTCTGTTTAATATTAAAATTATCCTCATTAAACATATATTTTCAAGTCGTGCAATTAATTACTGCAAAATACGAATTCCAATAAAAAGGTATTCTTTTTCTGCAGGTTTTCATTGGTCGTGTTAGCTTTAATAGATATTATTAATATTGGAGGAGTTTGCTGACTGTGGTACGGTACAAAAAAATTCAGCAGATATGCATTGTTTCTATACTTGAAACCCAAATATGACACTGTTGTGAAGTCACTCGTGACTAAACGTTAAAATTTCTTTATTCACCAGATCTGGCTCATTAGGCTATTATTTTTCCATAAGAGAAAAAAACTTTAGTAAGTCAACTACAGTAAGAGCTACCGATACATCTTTCAGTGTGTGATGAACCTGCACCTATACGCAGACCTCGGAATTTTTTTTTAGGTGATTGAACTTCATGTTCAAGTAACAGTTGAGACGAGACGACACTGACTTGAAACTTCACGTTGGAAGGAACTCCCCACACACCTCAGTACTCAGTATTATATGATATTATCGCAAAACACTATAGTACGAGAGCTAGCAACGTCCGGAAAACAAGAATTTTAGGTGAGCCAGTTTTAAGATATGTTATCTCTCTCACTCTCCCGGACGTCCTACGGGCAACCTGGCTGGCGGTAGCTGGTGCGTTCATTAGTTTTCATCGTACCTGTACAGGTAAAATATGAATTTTTCAAATCATTTTAAGAAGGTTTATTTTTTTTTAATTATTTTAATTGAACTTTTTGGCACATAAATCTATTATTGCCAGACATTTTCATTGTTGTTTAAACTGTGCCAGACGCTGAGAAACAAAATGGCTAAGACCTCAAATACTTTCCAATTTATCTCAGCAATTCCAATTTTTGGTATCTTGTCTATAACGGAAGCCTAATGATAAATCCAAGTTTTCCACCTCGGCAGACCTCCGGATCATTGTCAAAAATCCAAGAAACTGCTAAATTTTTCACCTTTTTTCAGTGGCTGTCAATTTTGACCGCGAAAGATTAATTTGGTGGCAAAGATAGTTGAATACTTTTTTAAATAGACATAATTTTCTACCATTTGAGATTAGAATGGTCTCTGCAAACCTAATAGTATCTCAGATACAAGATACAAGTGTACAAAAGTTTGCAATTTTGTCACATTTTGGCGATACAGCTTTTGACAAAGATCCGGATTATGTACTTTGTATCAAATAGGGTAAGTTATGATTATTTGGTTATGTTGTATATGGTAAACGTCTAATCATAAATCCAAGTTCTCGACTTTGGGGGACTTCCGAATCTTTGTCATCAGCAGATCTAAATCATATATATTTTTGAAGATTTGACAAAGATCCGGAGATCCACCGAGGTCAAAAACGAGATTTGTCATTAGACCTTCATCATGTACAACATACCAGAAAATCTTAACTACCCTATTTGATACAAAGTACATAAAGAGATACTATTAGGTTTGCAGAGACCATTCTAATCTCAAATGGTAGAAAATTATGTCTATTTAAAAAAGTATTCAACTATCTTTGCCACCAAATTAATCTTTCGCGGTCAAAATTGACAGCCACTGAAAAAAGGTGAAAAATTTAGCAGTTTCTTGGACTTTTGACAATGATCCGGAGGTCTGCCGAGGTGAAAAACTTGGATTTATCATTAGGCTTCCGTTATAGACAAGATACCAAAAATTGGAATTGCTGAGATAAATTGGAAAGTATTTGAGGTCTTAGCCATTTTGTTTCTCAGCGTCTGGCACAGTATAAACAACAATGAAAATGTCTGGCAATAATAGATTTATGTGCCAAAAAGTTCAATTAAAATAATTTAAAAAAAATAAACCTTCTTAAAATGATTTGAAAAATTCATATTTTACCTGTACAGGTACGATGAAAACTAATGAACGCACCAGCTACCACCAGCCAGGTTGCCCGTAGGACGTCCGGGAGAGTGAGAGAGATAACATATCTAAAAACTGGCCCACCTGAAATTCTCTCTCGAAAACGTTGCTAGCTCTTAGACTACTATACATCATCACGAAGAAGCAAGTTCTACCCCACACACTTTGGTTTTGTCACGACGCACCGTCACGATGACCGATATGACCGATGAAAAATCACGAGGTCTGTGGGCAGCTTAAGAGTCGAGGCATTTTAATAAAGAAAATTAAACAATCCTAAACAAAACCTTTTTTTATTAAAATAAAAAGTAATCGTTGGATCGTTGGCAAGAATTGAATAAAATGTTTTGAGTTTTAAGTTTGACAACAGCTAAAGCGAACGACTGCTTCACCCAAACTTCAGTCATTAAAAACATTAATCTAGTACGATCAGTTAACTTAATTATAAGTTGGGAAAATGTTGTAATACACACTGTAATTTCGGAAGAAATTGGGGTTAGAAAGTGAAAGCTCAAATTCAATTTGCAGAGTTCCGATTTTACTTCTAATTTATACAAATATTTACCATCCCTAATAATATACCCGTATCGGCTGTAATCATATAAAGAGGGCATTTAATGTGTTAATTAACTTTAGAAATGTAAGTTTAATCCGTGCGTCGTTTTGTTTCAATTCATCTCCTATATCCTATACGACAGACCAAACTAAATTTTAAGATAATTTATTACGCTATAGATTGGGAGTTCGAATTTTGGTGCTGTGGAAAAGACGCAGTATAAGAAATCGTCTGCGATGGTTTCTATTTGCGCGTGTAACTATATTACTCACGAGGTTGATTAGATAGTAGGTATCAACTTTCGTCAGAAAAGGGTAAATCTGATGGATTTACGATCACAAAAAGATAAATTTATCATCGTGATACCATACAACCCGACGCATGTCGTTGGATTTTATCAAGAATATAGACATTCTTTAGTTGATTTATCTTCTACCTGTCTAGTAGGTCTTTTCCATGCATTATTTATATGTACACCCCTTCCCAGACTATGTTATCTCTTGACAAGCTTTCTTACTATTTTATATAACCACAGTGTTTCGTTATTATAATTCGTAACTTATTGAAAATGTCTGTTTTACTTTCTGAAGTTTAATTGAAAAAATGCGTCGATTTACCGAGTGAAATAAATTAAAAAGGTTTTGCACTTGTGAAAAGTACCAGACAATTGATAGCTAGAACATTCAATTCTTTTTAAACTTTAATTTTGTTTTAAAAAATGATTGATTACATCAAAATAATCTAAGTTTAAAAGTGGAAAAAATGACAACCTATATTTAGATTGTCAGACATATAGATCGTATATGACACAGAACACGAAATTATATTTTTTCGTGAAAAATGCCGTCTGGAAAATATTAACCCCTATAGACAAAATAATGGAAAAGTTTATCACACAGATAGTATACAGTGTGTCTATGGATAATTTTAGGCGAATAGCACTTGGCGATAAGGCTAGGCAAAGCATCGATGCTTTATTTGAGTATCGATACCTTCGGCGGTATCGCTTAACGATACAAAGAGTCAAAAGTATCGAGGTATTGAAAGTATCGAGATATCAAAAGTATCGAAAGTATTGAAAGTATCGATAGTATAGAAATATCGAAGATATCGAGGTATCGAAGATTTTGAAAGAAACCGTAATCCACAGATTGTACAATACATTGTGTATCAAGGGACGACTTCTTATTTCACAAAATTTACAGTAGACAGTCAGGTTGTGTGCACTCTGTATTGGATAGGTACCGGAAGAAGAAGTACTACAGTATCTCGAAAAAATATGGAGTGTTTGTAACTAAAGAGCTTTTTTTACTGCTCATTACGGCGCTACTTTTGATACCCCGATACTTTCTATACTTTTGATACTCCGATACCTTCAACACCTACAATTCTTTTATAGTACTATCGATAATTCAATACTTACGATACCTCGGTATCATCGATACTTCGATACTTTCGATACCTTGACGCTTTCAAAACCTCGATACTTTCGATACCTCTATACTTTAGATTTTTCAATACCTCGATATTTTCGATACCTTGATACTTTCAAAACTTCGATACTTTAGATTTCTCGATACCTCGATACTTTCAAAACCTTAGTACTTACGGTGTCTAGATACTTTTGATTTGTCGATACTTTGATACTTTCGATACCTCGATACTTTAAATACCTTGATACTTTCGATACTCGCGATACCTCGACACTTTCAATACCTTGATACTATTGAATAGTTTCGATATCGATACTTGATACCTGGTTCACGATATTGCCTGACCCTAGTTGGTGGAACCACAAATAATGACTTTAAGCTAACTAAACCTTAAATTTCTCGAATTGGAATCGCAATAACTGTTGAAGACTGTCATACTTCAACCTTCAGTTCCAATACTGTTAATAAGAAGTACCTAATTAAATACTATTTTTTAACCTATTGGTTGTTATTATTGTAATATTAAGTAATCAGATCAGGCAATCATCAAAAAAGTTTTAAAAAAGTATGTTCGCAATTAGCAAACGTTAACTTTTTGCTCTCAAAATTGATAGTTCAAAATGTTAAGTTTTGATCACGCTTGTAAAAAGACTAACTTTTTTTATTAGACGTCGTTATTGTTTGAAAAAATACTAAGAAGATTAGCACAAAATATATAAATCTAAAGAGAGTCGTTTAAATACCTAAAGTAACTTCGTTATTATCGTTTTATATCTGCAATCAATTCTGGAAGACATAAAAGATCTCGAGCTCGGTACTAAAAATATAACGTAGGATTATGAAGCTAATGTAATCTGTATAGAGAACAAACAGAAAATCAAAAACAAGTCTTTTGAAATAAGCTCACTTTATGTAATAATATCATCGCCGAGTAAATAAAAATCTATTTAATCTGTGATATGTGATATAGGATATGTACGAGTAATTAATTATAAAATAGGAAAATACTTGCTACGTTCCAGTTTCATCGTATATACAAGATGATTGAAAACAAGGCCGCTAACGAAAATAAAATCCAATTAATTGCAATACTCCACCCAGTTCTCCATTGATGGTTTGGCAAACCTGGGATCATAACGTGTATCTGAACCTATCCTAGTACTTGTTCCGTTGGCACGGCGTTTAACTGTAAGTTCCTATCTAAGCTCGAAAAAGAAAAGTATTTATGTGTTATGGGATAGAGAATCGGAGCAGATATCTATTCAGTGGAATCAATTTGGCTGTATATGGAAATGGGCCGTCTGTAAATTCCTAAACCCAATTTTGATGTATTTTATTATTGGAATCAATTAGGTATTTCTATATAACATGAACTTAAATGTAGTCGAAAGTCGAAACGACTAGAATGGTCGAACGGTTATATAAGGACGTCCGGATTCAGATCCGCAAAACCGAATGTGTTTGTAAAAATATAATTTTTTTTAAATCAAACAAATTCATGTTTGCTATTTGCTACTAAGAAAATTAACTATAAATATATACCGCGTGTAAAGGTTCAAAGCTGGCCATAGGGAATAAAATAATTTTCAATATTTAGATAAATTAATCCACATTAAGTTTGCCTATAACAATAATAATGGTATCAATAGAAAAATAAAATTATCGTACAACAAAAGATAATAAAAATCGAAGTTTTAAATTTAAATTTTCTACTTGTAATTATTATAAACATTCTGCAATTTTATTTTCTGATTTATTAAAAAAACATTTTATTAACGTACTAAAACATTGCCATTTATTCGAGTACTAGTTCCCGTAAAACTCAATTTTGTAAGCTAAAATTGAGATTTTCATTTTGATTTTTATTATCTTTTGTGGTACAATAATTTAATTTTTCTATTGATACCATTATTATTGTCATAGACAAACTTAATGTGCATTAATTTATCTAAATATTGAAAATTATTTTATTCCCTATGGCCAGCTTTGAACCTTTACACACGGTATAGCTGGTCTAAAGATTTTAAAAATTGAATCACAAACAATTTTTTCATCTACATACTTACGTTTTTTACTTTACGATCAATAGAACTTAGGACACAATGTTCAAATACATCAAATAAACAAGTTTCTGTACTCAGAAATTTTTTTAATCGGAAATTTGTTCCGAGTCGATTTTCGTCAGTGAAAGTGCACGTTTTCTACTTCCCTTCTACCTCCTGTGCTAATTATTTATTAATACGTTGTATGATGGATAACTCTATAGACCTACTTTTAAAGATATAAAGCATTTGATACGATTGAACTCATCATTTTCTCGAATAAACTAGAAATTTGTCGAGTATTTTATAATAGTGTTTCTCGTACTTAAACACGCAGTGCTTCACGGGGTAGCATATTGAATTATATTCGCTTTTGTAGCTATCTATTATTACTTATTATTTACCAACAGGAGTGTTTATTTGTTTATGCTACTCCTGAAAGATACTAATCTAAGATGAGATATCTTTATCGTCAGGTCTTTTGTTTCACAGGTATTTGTATATTCTACAGTGTAGATTTCTTAATAATTTATTATACTTTAAAAATCAGGTAAATACAGTAAAAAATACTATTTTTTAAATGACCCTAAGCATTAACGGGTGCATAAAAAATAAAAACAGTGTTTAAACACAGCTTTAGCTTGATGAGTCTTCAATCCGCTATTGAATTTTACCACCAGTAAAAAAATAAAAAGACGAGTGGCAACATGCGACTTAAAGGACGCCTGCTTTACCATCTTTCAAATATTTTTAAAATTTCAATAGCACAAAACTGTCTCTGAGCCAAAGGAATACTTTATCTACAAGAATCAGAAAAATATTTCATAGAATTTACATGAATTAATCTGCCAATTTGTTTTTCATCCGATTGAAATAAAATTTAAACATCTCTTTACAAAAAAATAACACACAAACGGTTGTGATTAAATATTGATTGTTGTATGTCGAATTTTAAGAATAATTGGAAATGTAAAACTGAAAATAGCAAAATTTAATTTCAACAAATTGGCGATGATAAAGTGAAATTCTATTTCAGAAGGATTTTAACAAAAAAATATAACAAACAAGTCGTTTTGATTAGTGCCATCGCGTATCTATTTTGTATTTATAAAAGACAATTTAGGCTTGGGGGTTTTTCATAATTTATAATTTAGTTTTGCAGGTTTACCAAAATGAAACATTGCAATCCACCTTTTAATTATTGTAATATCCAAATATTTTAAAATGTAACAGTAAGTCACCGAGGAAGCTTAAAATATAAAAATATCAAGTAAGGCGAAACGTTTTTTGGGGGGAGGGGGAATCTGACTTACCAAAGAGAATATAACAATAATCCAATATTTACGTTTTTCTTATATGAGTCGCATGAACAACACATTGGCAGATTAATCCAACATGTACGATATAGTAATCTCACAACTGCTGCCGTTTTTTGTATCAAAAATTAAATTAAGGTTATTAATTCTTCGCCCTACAGACCATAACAATTTTTTCGTTTTTATGACCACCACAGGCACACAGTATGGGCAATTAAGTAATAAAAATACTGCAAATGTTGACATCAAAGCTTTTCAGTATCAACCTTAGTAAAGAGTAAAGAGTCTCTCAACCAAGAACTTGAATTTTGAATCAATCTCTTGTTAGGTCAACCCTCCTTTGCAACTGCATTCGCAAGTTACGTGATCTTTTTGGTGTGCATAATCGTCCGTCGTGACCACCTATTAAAAATTTTGGGTAGAAATTTCAGCAAACCCTTTTGATCGAAGATGGGAGAAAACATCACAGCTGTCAATCTGTCGCAGAACAATCAAATACTGCCATTAGGCATGGCTCCCAGGAATTAAACCTCCACCGTAGCAGTATGCAACGAATCTTGACAAAACATTTTCACCTTCATGGATATAAAATCCAACTGACACAAGCACTGCAACCCACAGAAAGCACAGAAACTTCTCTAACCTGGATTTTGGAACAACTTCAAGTGGATGATGCATTTCATAACACAATTATTGTTAGTAACGAGGCTCATTTTCACCTCAACGGTTACGTTAACAAGCAAAATTTTCTAATCTGGGGCTAGAAGATCCACGTACCTTACAAAGAAGTTTTAACGCATCCTCAAAAAGTGACAGTTTGGTGTACCATGTGGGTAGGAGAAATCGTTGAACCGTACTTCTTTAAAAATGATGAAGAGACTGTCGATGGCGACCACTACCGTTTTTTGCAAAAATTGAATAGAATCGACTTATATGAGATGTGGTTTTAACAGAGTGTCGCAACTTATCACGCTGCACACGAAACAAAATGACGTTATTGCAAACGAAGTTTCTAGGTCTTGTCATCTCTCGTCTTGGAGACTAAAACTGACCGCCTAGAAGTTGCTATTGAACTTGTTTGGATTTTTTTCCACTGGGCTTTTTTAAAAAGTAACGTCTATTGGTCACCACGCTTAACAAAAAATTCTTACAATCCAAATAGGTATTAGTTTAGGAGTAAACACGAATTTTGAATAAAAATTTTAAATTGATTAAAAAGCTTTCAACATTTAATCCCGTCTTTAGTTTGTTATAGTGTTAATTTAAGTTATAATAATAGTGGCATCAATTATCATACCTAAAGTAAGCATTAAACAAATAATAATTTATCGCCAAAACCTTATTTTCTGTTCTCGTAACGTTAGGAATCCACATTCCACATATTATACTAAATTCTCGAACCGTTGGTTAGTTACAGTGACTAGACTGGTGGAATTTCAACGGACAAAAATGTTTTTCTCTGCTAGAAAATAATTGAATTTTTATTCGAAAACAGCTCCCCCCCCCCCTACTTCTACGAGAAAGCAACAATGATGAGAAGTTTCGTCTCTAAAAAAGTTTGTACACTTAGTTAGGACGCTTCGAGCAGCTAGACTTCGAAATGTCAAAATCCCATTTTCATTAATAAATAGAAAATTATGCATACAAATGGTTCCGGAAATGTAATTTCTTGTTTGTTTTGAAATATTGTTATTCCTCCCTTTGATATAATAGATAATTGAATTTTAGCAACCAAATGTAATCTAACATCTTTAATTGTGGATAATTATTCTCCAAGAATTTTCGACTCTCGCGTGAATTCTTCGCGTGCGCTGACGCCCACCATTTATATAAATCAAACTAATTCAATAAGGCACAACTAACACACCCAAGAGAACTTTGTTCTTGCTCTTGAACTATCTTAAAATTTTACATTTTTTAAGAGATACTTAAATCTCAAATTGATACAATTTTTAGGACTGAAAATGATTGAAATTTTGGATGGCTTTTCTAATTTACAATGGACTCGATATTTATTTTTCACAAATAGAATAAATAAAATGAACGGGCGGCGGTCGATATACAATTTAAGTCCCCAATCGAGAATGCATGTGGTAGGATTGGTAGGTATATAGTGTTGAGGCACGCGTGTCTCGAATAGCGAACTGAACAGTTAGAAATCCCAAATGTCCCAAAATGCGAAGCCCGAATTGCGAAAACACCGATATTCCAATATCTTGATTGAGAAGTACTAATTTAAGGAAGCACGAAAACAATTCGTCGATATTTCAAATTAAATAGGGGACAGTTTTATTTTGTTTATAACATTATATTGCGGTAGGCATCATTTAAAAAACTATTTCGCAAAGAGTAAAAACCTCATTTTCGTCTAATGAAGGCTGTACAAAAAAGCTCTTCGATAAGAAAACAACAACATTATATTTATTTACAATGCCCGTGAATCTGCGTCTTGACGCTTATAGGAAATTCCAAATTCCACCTTGAGCTTGGCCGCGCTCTACCTACTTCAATTAATTTAAATTACAGGTTCAAATAAATTATCATGGCCTTCTATAATTAAAATAAATTAGAATATCCAGGAAAACGCGATGATATTATTATGAACAAGTTATTTTCAAAAGTTTATAATTTCATTTACTACAAAAATTTGTTTGATGGGTTTAAATCATTCATGAAGAGTCTCACGATAATACAATTATTATTTATATAGAGATGGAACTTGGTATAATTATTATGTTTTCGTCCCTTCTTGCTCTGTTTTGCGTGACGTAATATGTCCATTACTTGCCACATCCACACTCATCACTTCAAAAGCTTCGAAAACTCATATTAGTCTCTGACATCTTCACTAAACGTTATCTACAAACTACAAACCGGTACTCACTTTGTTAATGTTCTTAGGGTGGCACCTTCACTTGTTTCTCTACTCGATGCTTTACTATTACTAAACTTTGCAATTAATTGTAAGAAATATAATTATTCTCTTACTTAAAACAATCTAGTTAAATCTTAATAGTTGTCATTTACTGGTTGTGGAGAAAATACGTATACTAAACGCTAAGAAAAATAAGACTTTCGCAAGCCTAGAGGCTGCTTTACATTGAAATAACAAATGTTTATTTGGATACGATGGATACGGATCATAACTTTTCCTTTGTTATTAGTAATCTGTTGCCACATGCCACACGTCTTGAGCGTTTATGCCATCGAGAGTAGCTTTTGCGGGATACAGCGAGCAACAACAACAAATTTGTGATATTATATTATGCTATGTATACCTACTAAAGACTAAAGACATCCTTAATGTGGAATGTAGCTTTATACTATATTAATTTATATCTTCTAGCCTTGTTGAAAATGTAGGATATAATAACTGGAACTATAATAGGTATACCTAATTAGATGTTTTGCATTGTATTTTGTATTGTGCTCCCAAATTGAATGATGTTTTGCTACACTAATAATACTATATATATATATATATGTATACGTTGTGCTCTCTAAGTAAAATCTCTCATTGTATGAAAGGATGTTCAACTCATGGAGCACTATCTAGACACAATATTTTTTATCCATTTCACGTGACATTTGTTTGCTCTCAGATAAGTCTAATTCAACTTCACGGTGTAGATTGTAGATGGTCAACAATATTTGTTACTCGTTGCTCTTTTAAAAGGGTTGATAATTCCCAATTTCTCTCTTGGCTTGATAATTTAATTTGTATTTTTATGCTCAGTTGTTGCTTGTATTTACGACTGTATTTTATCCACAAATAAACTTTGAAGTGGGGTGCGTGAAGTTAGCACGGCCATTTTGAGCACAAAAATTAAAATTGGTGTCATATTTTTGTGCTATTTTTGTGCTCTCGAATCCACCTATTTTTAATTTTTGTGCTCCTCTATTAACCCCGCAATTAAGAGTTATCGATGGCCGTGCTAACTTCACGCCAGCACGGCCATTTTGAGCACAAAAATTAAAAGTGGTGTCATATTTTTGTGCTATTTTTGTGCTCTCGAATTCACCTATTTTTAATTTTTGTGCTCTTCTATTAACCCCGCAATTAAGGGTTATCGATGGCCGTGCTAACTTCACGCCAGCACGGCCATTTTGAGCACAAAAATTAAAAGTGGTGTCATATTTTTGTGCTATTTTTGTGCTCTCGAATCCACCAATTTTTAATTTTTGTGCTCCTCTATTAACCCCCCAATTAAGGGTTATAAGATCATCAATAATCACGATATTTCACGATCTGATTCTTTAACTGCTTGTTAAAAATCTTTTAAAAGAAAATATTTGTCAAAAACGGCTTAGTTTTCGAGCTGAGTACTATTAAGTACTTAAATGCTTACTAATAAACCCAAATTTTAGACCTCAGCGTCCATCCGGATCGTTGTCAAAAATCCAAAATTAAATCGAATATATTTTTGGGTAGTTGCCAAAAATTCAGAGATTAACCAAGTCCAAAAACTTGGATTTATTATTATATTATTAACCCTTTATCATAGGGTGATTCTGAATAAACGTCAAAAAATTTCATGGATGATAGAGTAAGTTTATACAATCATGTTTGTTATTGTGGAAATGCAACGTCCTTATAATTGTAATGAGCTTTTGTAAATAATTGTCAACTGATAATTTTCTCTTGAAGGCAATATTATTTTAGAATCTACAGCCGCGTATTATCCTATGGGCAAATAGGGCAAGTGGCAAAGTTGGAGTTAAAATCAGAAATTCTTATATAAGAAAATTTGAAAAATAATTTGTATTCTACGATCGACAACTGGTCGTATTTCGTAATTCATTAAAAAAAAGCTACATTTCATTTAAAAGTAGAGTACCAACACTAATTTTGCATTAATTCCTCATAGTATAAAGTATAAATTATTATTAATGTTAGTGGTGCTCAAAATGCACAAGCAATTTAGCAGGTACCAATAATACTACTGGTGTTCAAAATAGTTATCGGATTAAAAGGTCGGGTAGCTTGGTACCCAAATTACATCCGCCCGCTAAAGATTGTCTTTTTTGTCTAAGTTATCTAAAATGTTAAGTAGGTACCGGCATGTGTACAGAATTTCCAACAATTTTACAATCAGTTTGATGGGTCAACAATTTCGTCAATTGAAATACAGGGTGGCAAATATCTCAGTACGTTGTATGGGTAACTTTGTTATTACAAGAGATACAAAGTTGGTTAAATTAGCAAAGTTGGGCAGAATTAAATGAAGATTCAGAATCCGTTAAGAAAATTGAGCACTATTGCCACGTTTCCAATTTATTAGAGAAAAGGCGAAAAACGTCAAAATTTTCAATCAATCTTGGCTCGTTAGTTATTACAAATACCAAAATATACAAAAGAGGTTTTTTATAGATAATTTTAAGATGAATTAAATCCCTTTACCAAAAATAAATTTTAGTCACTACTTTTTGAGTTATAACCCAAATTTACCTGTTTTCAAATGGCAACCATATGCAATAGTTGGCTCATTAATTTCCTTATTTTTTTCTGATTTCAACGATATAAATTTTTTTTATCTAATTGAAATAATAGTCCACATGTTCACAAGATACAAAAAATTACAATTAAAACAGATTTTATTAAATAAATAGCTATGGCTATGATAAAACAATTGAAAATCCTTAAAATAAAATGATAAAACATTGACGTTTTTCAGTTTTTCTCTAATAAATTAGAAACGTGGGAACAGTGCTCAATTTTCTTAACGGATTCTGAATCTTCTTTTAATTCTGCCCAACTTTGCTAATTTAACCAACTTTGTACCTATCTCTTGTAATAACAAAGTTTCCCATACAACGTATTGAGATATTTGCCACCCTGTATTGCACTTTAGTTCGCCTTATTGTATTTTTTATAACCTTTCTCTGGTCGGCAAGTATCTAATTGGAGAACCAAGTCTACAATATTAATAGATCTAATACGTTGTAAATTAACCCCAACACACACACACACATGTGAAAAAACTTTAAATGAGAAAATTTGTTTTCACCAAACGCCTCGGGAATCGAACCCAAGACCTTGCTATTTCCGGTAGCACGCCTATACCAAATACGATAGGATTCCCGAAGCGTTTGGTGGAAAACAAATTTTCTCATTTAAAGTTTTTTCGCTTATGTGTGTATGTTGGGGTTGATTTACAACGTATTAGATCTATCTAACTAATTAACCCTAAATATTTAAAAATTTGTAATTTATAATATTAATGTTTTACAAAAATGTAAATTTTGGATTGTTCAAGGTCAAACGGCTTAAAATGAATTTCAGAAATTTTAGTAGCGATTGATAATGTCCCAAAGAAGGTGTTTTACGAAATAAAATATCAACTCACTGTACTTACTAGCGATACGCTATTCTTCGCAAATTTTTCTATAACTTATTTGTTAAAACAAGGACTTCTCCTGTTGGCACTGGCGAATTAAATTACAAGCATTTTTACTATTTTTCGTCGAAAACGCATCCACATTTTTTTTAGATAAATCCCATTTTTAACAAGCAGTTAAAGAATCAGATCGTGAAATATCGTGATTATTGATGATCTTATAACCCTTAATTGGGGGGTTAATAGAGGAGCACAAAAATTAAAAATAGGGGGATTCGAGAGCACAAAAATAGCACAAAAATATGACACCACTTTTAATTTTTGTGCTCAAAATGGCCGTGCTGGCGTGAAGTTAGCACGGCCATCGATAACCCTTAATTGCGGGGTTAATAGAAGAGCACAAAAATTAAAAATAGGTGAATTCGAGAGCACAAAAATAGCACAAAAATATGACACCACTTTTAATTTTTGTGCTCAAAATGGCCGTGCTGGCGTGAAGTTAGCACGGCCATCGATAACTCTTAATTGCGGGGTTAATAGAGGAGCACAAAAATTAAAAATAGGTGGATTCGAGAGCACAAAAATAGCACAAAAATATGACACCAATTTTAATTTTTGTGCTCAAAATGGCCGTGCTAACTTCACGCACCCTTTGAAGTGTTATATTTTTATATTTTTATATTCAGTGGTGGAATCAACATAATTTGAATAAATAAATAAACGCTGCTAAAATGAAAGGGTAAGAATTATTTACTCGTCGTTTACACGTTAAATCGACCATCGACAAGATGAAGTTCTACATGGTGGAAACTTCTGTAAATATTGGTTTCCCTAACTATTTTACAGCGAAGTGCTAAATAAAAATTTTTTTAAAAATAAAAAGCTTCTTCTAATGTAGTTATAAGATTTTTAATTGATTCAGACGTTTTCGAGAAAATGGAGCAAAATTATTCATTTTTAAAATTATTAGTCAACCAGATGGTTGACGGTTAACGGACTACATATCCTTTCTCAAATCAGTTACTGCAATTGTAACTGTTGGTATTTACAAATTAATGTTAGATGAACAATAGAATTTAGGTCATAGCTTCTAAAAGGAGCCATTAGACTAGCCAGACTAATTAGAATTTTATTTTTAATGAGTGATATGAAAACTTGGACGTTGTAAAGTTGCAAATCATTATTAAGGGAGTTATATTTGTAGTCGACAGTTCTATAAAAAAAGGAGTGTCGACTCTTTAATAAAAAATGTAAAAAATTATTAAACAGGCCTAAAACAACAAATCCTGATAAAATTAATTAAAGTGGTGGCAGTTATTTAGAGACATTATCGTTAATAGACATATGAAATAGATAAACATTTAAAACTATAGAGGTGCGTCCATATAATGTGCAAAAATGTTACACGAATGATATTGTAAAGTTTTTTTAGAGTTTTGCAATAACTACTTTTTTGTCTTAGGTTTATGGACAACTCGAACCGGAGGAGTCGAATTGCCTCCAAGTTGAAACAGTGGTATGTATATATAGCTACAAAATTATATAATTTTATAGGAATTCATTTGTTTTGAAGAAAACAAAATCAACTTTGGTACTTCCTTAACAAATTTAATCATCGTAACTGTTTTGTTTAAGACACAATATTCAAACATACTTGCTTCCTCTTCAATAGAGCGGCGTCATAAATAATTTTCACACTTTCTGAGCTCTTTTGTTTTATGTACGAATCTATTTAATTTATTTATCTAAGTGGAAGTTAGGTAGCTTTTCAAATTCATCTACATTCTATCCCAGGAGGCAATTAGGGAACTCGTCAAATTTCGATAATATGCGAGGACTAACACCTGGCCGTGGGAGACTAATCGATCTCAGCTACTCGAACCATTTCAGAAAATATCAGTTATTTAAAAAAATTCAATTCACGTTCTCTTTGATTACTTACATAAAATTCTCTTAATACTAATTTAGGGTTGGTTTATATTCGATATTTTATGGTCTATTAAAATAAGTCAATTGTTATAAACATACAGTGGAACTTCCTTAACTCGAACTTCTATAACTCGAATTATTCCTTAAGTCGAATTTTCAGCAGGAACACTGACGTGTTGTTGGCTTTTTAATGTATTCTTATCTCTCTAAGTCGAATTTCGAATTTCTTTAACTCGAATATTTCTATAACTCGAACTACCATTTGAATCGCAACTCGAATTTTTCGGGGAAGTCCCTAGTTGTGAACAGTAGGTTAAGTATTTTATAACATTACTTAGAAATGAATCATAAACATGTTCAGTGACAACTAGAACTTATTAGCGTGTGTATACGGGAAAGATAAAAAAAAGACATTGCTGCCCAGAAACTAGAAGTAAGGTTGAAAATGAAAAACATTTTTAAGCAAAAAGCAAACATTTTAACAAAAAAATTACCGACGACATTTGAAATAAACAAATATTTTTTTGTAGTGTTTTTTGGTGTATTTTCTCTAACTCGAATTTTTTTTCTCGTCCCTTGAAATTCGACTTAAGGGAAGTTCGACTGTATAAATATAACCTGTTAGCAATTCGCAATAAATTAAATGTAAAATTCAATCATAAATATGGAATTAGAAAAATTTATAATAGTCAACATCAGACATCCGCTAATTCCATTTAAAAGGTTTCATTTTTTGTTATATGTTATATTGACGTTATCTAACTTTATGTCAAGTTTCAACTCGATATCCTATATAGTGAATTTTTTCCAAACAGATTTTCAGCTTTTAGCTATAAACTCCCTGTGGATGTTTATCAAATCAGAATCACCTGCAAATTTTTTTTTAAATTTTTTCAGCCGTTCTGTTGTTTTGAATATTTTTTAGAGAGTTTAATTTTGCATTTAGGCAGATAATATATGAGTAATGAGTAATGAGTACTAAACTTTTATAGATTTACTAACAAATATTATGGTGTTTTCCGAGCATCCAAACATTTCGTTTCGACTTTTTTGGGCATAAGTCATTTTCTAGGCAGAACCATTATGGATAGTTTATTACAATAGATGGTTTTTTACGGATAGCTTTACACCACATCCATTAACAAATAACGTGTGTTTGAAAAAGTACTCTTGTTTAATTAATCGATATTATTTGTGTTATTGTTAGTGACGATTACGATATTTTTTATTTGTGAGTTTTTTATCAAAGCCTAATTGGGTTGCAAGCCCGATGAGCCCACATACTCGTGATTTTGTATCGGCCAGCCGTTGTGACTGAACCTCGTGTTTGCTAAAATGACCGATGTCCAATCACGAGGTCTGTATACGGCTTTTCCGAGTACCTACGTTTTATTTTTTTAAATATTTGAGCTCGGCTCAAGCCAATTAGCTCGAAGGACTAATAAATTAAAAATATTCTAATCAGGTAAAACAGATAAACAAAACAAAAGTGGCATGAGGTATTATGCACCTTGATGAATGATGTGTTAGTACTCTCAAAAATTGATATTACGCAGTGAGCTCAATCCGGAACACACTGTATATTGTACACATTCAATAACAGAGTTTTGTCCACACATAACTTCATAATTAATGGTGCACGAAGTCGGCACGAATCAATTTTGATCAACATCAACATAAGAAAAATTTATAGATCAATCGACTTACCTGAAGGACCCGATAACTTATTACCCGCTTCAAAACGATGTGGTCTTTGAAATATACACAGGGGATAGTAAATCTATTAATAATTACTTTACGCTATACTCAAAATCATAATTACTGTATAATAGCTATAGCAACTAGGTGGTATTTGGGCGTCCTTTAGGAAAACGATTTAATGAAAATGTACGTTGGTGCGTACTAAACATTTTAAGTAATGAGGTTCGACAATTATATTCCCGTTTTAAATGATTATTAAGGTTTATCGCAAATTAACTTGGATAAGGTTTCCGTTTATATCCGAATAAAAATTTATTAAAATTATTATTTTCAATTAGGTACCCCTAAAAATAGGGTAAATTTGAAGTTTAAAAATCTTACGTTTCTCCAAACTTTTTCAAAGTTTATTATGATGAATTTGCCGCAACCTTTCGTAATTATAACAAACAAGAACTGATATTAATTTATGGAAACTTTATGTTCGACACTCTAAACAGTAAACATGGAACATTTCGGCGTAAATGGGAATTAAAATTTAGGTCGTAGTTGTGGAAAACAAAGTGATACTGTCGAAATATTTCATATACTACTTTTTTACGTAAAAGAATGCAAATGTGGTAGGTATTCCATTTACTACATACATATTATTTATCTTATTACTCTTTTGGACATGCTGTTCTATTAAAAGCTTTACATTACCTTTACAAAATTTAGTATAAATCTTATACTGTGCTACATTAGTTTTTCTATGCTTGATTGTTGATACACCCAGAACCCAGTTTTCAGTAAAAACATTCAATTACTTACAGAAAAATGAAAAATAAATGAATGCTTCGTTACGTATTGGCAGTATAAAACCCACTCACACATAATATTTTAATTACTTGTGGCATAAAAAGCTTTTTAAAATTACAACGTATAAATACATATTTAGAGTTAAAAGGTCTGATCAAACCAGCGCGATAGGCACTGACTAATTCTTGCTACTAATAAAAACGAATAGCTGATATTTATTTTGGTCTTTTTCTGTAATTTAGTTTTTATTGGTTATTACCAATTTTTTCTTTTTGCCCTATCAAAAGCAAAAAAACGAAGAAATAGAAGCAAAAAAGCATAAATTGTGAAATATTTCTTTTTTATCTGTTTTATTTTTTAATGCGTCTTAGTTCTAAAATTTCAAATTAGGTTCTTTTGGCTTTATTAATAATGCAGTAGCACTCAGGGCATAGTACCCACATCAAAAAGATTGAAAATTTCTTTGATAATGATTCTAAACCGACCAACCTGTCCTAATCGAAAAATAGATATTTTACGTCTACTATCTGAAAAAGACGTGAAATTTCACGTACTTTAATAATTAAGACTATTTCAATTCTTTATATAAAGCGAAAAACGTGTGGTTAAGTGGTTATACCAAGAAAGTTAAAATTAGTGGGCAACTTAAAAGATTGGAGCATTTAGTCAGTTGAGAGCTACACTATCCGCTGGGGAGATTTAGTGCCCAATACCTACACGAAAGAAATAGAGGAAAATACTGGTAAGAAAATTAAATTTTAAAACCAAATAAATAAAAAATTTTAGTTCAACGGTTTGTAAAGGTCACACTTCTTACATGAGCGCTCTGTTTTCTTAAGAAAGTGGATTTGCTGGGCCCAATCGAATTTTCATCTTTTTATATTCAACTTTACATATTTTTACAAGATTATTTGGTACTTCAAGCGACCTATAAAAATAAAACCGATTTCTAGGAGATCAATTTTTATAGTTTATCTATGGTAATTTAATTTTTAACGAAAATGGTCAGGGTTAGTTTATTGGTTTAAATGCCTATGAGTGGAAATAAAGTTGGAGGGGTAATTATTTTCTAAAGTAAAATTGACCATAAAGCATTTACGTTTCAAGACACAATTTAACTGGAAAAATGAAAAGTTAGTTGTATTTACAGAAAATTAATTTTTTTGTTGAAACAAATAAAATTTTACTTGTTTCTAAAGTTTTTAACAAATTGAATCTTTCTTATTTAATACTGAATCAACATTGCAAATGTCTTAAGGGACTGTCCATTGTTCATAGTATCCATATAAAAGTACCATTTGAACAAAAAAAACTGAAAAACTTTTTTTTTACAAAAGTGACACGAAAACTTCACGTACCTACTTCTTTGTTGTAGTGTTTTGTTAATAAAATATGCGTCAATCCACTTACCGAAATCATAATTGAGCTTAATCGAAACTTTATCTAAAGTTTTTCCAAATATACGTATTGCGTTGCGACGCTATCGGGGTATATTTGATGGACGCGTCAGTACCATGTAGAAGTTAGCATAACACTAGTTGAATATAAACAACGTCGCGACGTTATTCGACGTAACATGCGCAGATTATTTATAAACTTTAACAATAAAAAATTGTTTTATTATAATTCTAAAAGGTATATCAAAACATAATTGAAATCCTACACTAAAAATTGATATTAGATGCGCGTAATAAAGTTAATGGCGTGTCATTAATTATTTTGCAATAACTTTTTAAAACAAACAGTAAAGCAATTTTGGTTATTGCCGCGCTAATAGATGGTATGATGATAATAGGTCTGTTTACATTTTAGCACGTGAACGTAACAAACTAGATTAATTTGTTGCGAATTTTATAGCTTTTATACATCAGTTTTTCATTTCCAGTCCGTTTGGTTTACAGCGAGCAATTTTTACAGCAAATTTAATTTCAGTTGTTCAAATGACATCGCTTGAATATGAACATCTCTATATTTGGATAATTGGTCGAAGTTAAAAGACTTTTTTGTGAACCGTAATTTTTATAAATGACAAGTTCAAAGGAGGTGTCACCCAAAAGTAATGAGAAAGATTGCTCATAAAATGCGACTTCGAGTTGGCTCGAAGTCGCACTTTATGACTCGAGTATGGCTCGATCGTTCAATGTTTTGAGATGAGTGTTGTTTCATTGAAGAGAGTACACCTTCCGATGAGTTTTGGAAAACAATTTCATTCAAATGCCTGTCACCGCTAGCTTGAAAGTGGTTCATCTTGTTAACCCAATTGTGCAGTACTTTCTTGATTGTTTGTAGTTCTATTTCAAGAATAACTCAAAGGACGTTTTCCTTAACTTCGTACATTGTTTTTGGGCCTTTGCACAATTTCTGCTACATAAAATATAGCACTCGCTTTGGAAATTATTGTAAAACGATCAATTTTTTAAAGCGAAGGTTTGACACTATTATAATATCTACCAATGTCAAGCGCACCAGTGTATAGCAAACTGCCAAAGTATCGCCCACTTCAAAAAACCAACAAATGGCCCACCCGTTATATTTATGTAACTACTGCTATGTAGTCAACGTCGGAATGACGCTATACAGGGTGTCCCGGATAAGCATGATAAGCATGGGGATCTCGGAAACTATAAGAGATACAGGGATTGTTAAAAGAGATGAAAGTTACATATGGGATTCAGAAACAAACA
This sequence comes from Malthinus flaveolus, assembly GCA_950108345.1. Classification (NCBI taxonomy): domain Eukaryota; kingdom Metazoa; phylum Arthropoda; class Insecta; order Coleoptera; family Cantharidae; genus Malthinus; species Malthinus flaveolus. The sequence continues at coordinate 68,994,047 of OX467285.1, forward strand.
TGTGAAAACAAATTTCAGTTATCTCTTGTGGTTTTTGAGATATGGTCAAGAATGTCAAAAACGTCGAATTCTATCTTAGTCATAACTTTTTTATTTGTGAATTTTTTTTTATTTGTAAAAACATTCTTTAAGCAACTTTTTATGCTGAATTCGAATATCAACTTTAGTTTTTTTCTTATGGTCGTCATGTTAGATTTTTTATTAGATCGATAACGATTTTAATGCTGATTCCAAATATGTATAATCTTGCATATTTTAATTTTATAATTTTGTCAAATCTTTCAAATTTCATAAAAAAAGTAATTAATCGGAAATAAAACAAATCAAATTTGTAGGGCTAAAATTAAATTTAGGTTTTAGGTTAAGCGCCCATTTATTTTGTTGCTTTTTATTAAAGGGGTGCAAACAAGTAGTAATAAAACAGTATATTTTAGAGGTGGATTGAAATTGTGAAAGCACTTATAGCAATACTTTTGAAACGAACACTAAAACAATTTTGATTATTGCTGCGCTGCGCTGATAGATGATAGTGTAGTACGATAATAGGTTTGTTTACATTTTAACACATGAACAAAACACTAAATAATTAATTTCTAGCGAATTTTATAGCTTTTATTGTTTCTAATTTCCAATCCGTGATTTAAAGAGCCTAAGTTTGATCACGACTTTTATAGAATTTTGACTTTGAGCCAATTTTTAATTTTTCGTATATAGGTATTACAGGATGAAAGAAATTACGAGTACATATTAGAAAAAAATTAGGTTTTAGTTTTAAAGTGTAAAAAATTACGAAATGAATGATAAACATTTTCACAAAACTTTCAAAATATATTTGTAAAAGCTTACCTACCTCGTTATAGATTGTTCAGGACAATGCCGTAGCCAGGGAGGAGATTAGCAGAGTTTGAAGCCCCCCCCCCCCCAATATTTTTAGGGATATAAAAATGAGAAGCAACATCGAACTAAGGTAAATTCGGTTTAATCGTTCTATTTTGAGCTCAGCAATCGCCCACTTCAAGGAACGGAACCTTATCTTAGACACCCTGTATAATATACTATTGCGTCGTTCCTTATAAATGGCTCTAGAAACTTTATTTTTAAAACGCGACTATATATTATTTGAGATCATAGGTTGACAGAACTTTAATTCAGCTAGATGTACCCAAGAGACTAAATTCCATATCGTGAAAACGAAAATTACGCGTGTTGAAGTCGAAACTTTACACATTTCGTCGCTCCGTTTCCACAAAACAAACTAATACTTTAAGTAATAGCAGAGAAAAATAGAGTTTTTGAAAGATGTAACTCGTAAGAAAAAAGACTCATACGTATTTCAGGTTCGAAGGTTCCTAACTTTTGTCAGTACCCCGGGAAAATGTCGTAAGACTTTTTGTCTTCGACTTAGACTTAGAGGCTTTGAGACTCTTTAAAAGGCAGTAAAGGTGCCATATCTTTCTAATCTGAAAAATTTTATCATCCGAAATAATCGACTTTTTGGAATACCTAGAATAACTATTGGATGTAAAGTACGCACAATTTTGAGAAAACCACATCAATTTTATTTTCGATGACGAAATTCGTAATCGCTAATGATTTAATTCTAATAAGTTCTATCTTTTCACCCCCTCTTAAAAATTTGAAACGACACCCCCTATTTTTCAAAAGAAATATGAAATTCTATCCCATCCTAAACTCTATTAAAATTTTAGTTTTAGTTTATTAAAAAATACAATTTCTCTTTTATTGTGGGTAATAAGTAGCAACTCGAGTTAAAAAACAATTATTGCGCACTCTTGTAATTAAAAACTCGCCTCTACAAGTTTCATGCGTAGCTTTTCCTATACGTGCGTAATGTGTCTCAACAACTCTTGTTACACAATACATTATGAAATGATACAAAAAATATAATTGATTATCTTTATCTATCACTATGTTATTCGATAATTTACAACTGCATATGATGAAGCAATTGCATGCTCGATTAATAAATAATCGATCACTTCGCAAATAGCTTTCAAATCGAGAACAATATTTTTGATGCACCTACATAACAATGTTAATCGATTAAAAATATATATGTTCGTTTGTCTATTAATTAGACAATTAAAACTAAACATTATAGGCACCTAAACGTCTCTTTCTCAAATAAAACATTGACACAATTATTTTCTCATTTTGTACAAAATTAAAACATAATTTTGGTTAAATTAGTTGCGTAAATTTCAACTTGCAAGCTTGTAGCATATCACGTTAAATTTATATGTAAATCATTGCCTATTTTATCGTGTAATTAGACCACCATCAATACATAAACTTGTGGAGATTCCAGGGCCCTTGTTTAAACTTGGGTTTGAAATTACCTATAACATTTTTCTTTTAATATAGTACTTTTAATTCTTCTTTCGTTGTTACACTTGTACAGAAAGAAAAAAAATTGTTAAATGAAACAATTGTAAAAAAATTGTTTGGCTGATGTTTTCTTTTAATTAAAAATACTTTTAATTGAATCTTCATATCTAAAAATTTTTAATAAATGAATTGGGTCAATGCAAAAAAAGAAGTTCTACAAAATGTTTTTCAACTTTAAAGTAAAAAAAAATACTACAAAATTGTGTGATTTCTTTTTCAATTTTGCGCAAATCAACTTGCACTGCAAATTAACTACAGTAAAGTGCCCGTTCTAATGGCATTCTCTGGTGTTTCTATTGAACTGTTATAGGTATATCGAGTCTCATTGCCACTATTTTATACAAAAAAACAAAGCATTTAATTGCATTTATTCATCCAATGCCAGATGTTTCAATTCTGTAGAGAAATAAATGGACGCGGTTTCAGTAAGATATAGCTCAATTTTTCATCAATTTTATGTTTTCCTCGCTATAAATCCTCAGTATTCAGAAACGCCTTACAACTGCGATATCCAATTGTTGAACTTTCATTTCCTTACAAAACTATTGTATTCTTTTTAATTAAACTCATTTCTCTTCACTTTTCACTTTTCAAATCTGTGTGTTGTGAAATCCATTAATAATAATGATAGCCCCTTTTTACGGCGTTTCTTAACATTTTATGGCGAGGAGTTTGGGTCGCTAAATAGTGTGAGCTCGTTATTGTAATTAAGGTCGTGTGGGGGGCGATGTGACCTGCACTGTGCTTGTAATCGCGTATTAGGTATGAATTATAATACACTTATTACAATTCAGATCCAACAGGTCCTTCACGAACTCAAAAATTATTTGTTGAAAATTCTGTTAAATGGTTTTGATTAAAGTTGGAGGAAACGGTTCGAAGCAAACGTTCTCAAAATATTTCTCCTATCAATTCAAACTTTAATAGTACATAATATAAAAAAGTTTAATTTATAGTCAAAAATCTACATCTGATTTGTTCAACTATAATTTTTTACTATCATATCCTATCATTCAAGTCTTTAAGTTTCAAAATTTCTCCTTAATAGTCTACTAGAAGCCTAGACAGCCCTTTTTAACAACACTTCTACGGAACGTCAATCCAGTAGGTACTTATGATCCCACTTGTCTTCATTTATTATTTTTTAGACGACTTAAATGCTTAATTTATTAATCTTTAGTTCTTGAATCTATGATCAATGAATATCTGTCTATATTTATTCTAAACTATCATTTTACAACTTGAGACGGATTATTATTCTTTTGTATTGGATTTCGACAACCAACCTCATTTGTAAAAAGTTTCCATAGAAAATATCATGCTTTTAAAAGGGTGCGTTGGGTCGTTTAACTTTCTAAAACCTCAAGGTATTCTTCGATAATTGAATTGATACACTATGAACTACGAGTACCTACCTACATCTCAAAAATCGAGTTAATGTAACGGATTCGAGATTCTATTCCGGCATTTGTAGCAAATAGTTTTCTGGACAGTAAATGAACCAAACTATATTTCTCGAACGAACAAAATTTTAGCCGTGTACCTACAGCCTAGCTGAGCTTATTTCTCTATAAATATAATTTTTTAACGTTTTTTGTATGTACGAGGGCTATTTTTTTCAACCTCTGATGAGCTATAAAGAAAAGACGGGTGAATATACAAAAAAGATTTTATCACCAAAAGTAATCTACAATACAGGGCATTTCTCTACATAATCATCTTGTCGATTGAGGCATTTCTCATATCTGTAAACAAGCTTTGCAATACCCTCTTTATAAAATGTTTTCGCTAATGATTGGAAGTGAGTTTGGCCGGTTTCTTTGAGCTCCACGTCAGTTTGGAAGCGCTGCCCCCAAGCCACTGCGTCAGTTCAGGTAAAAGATGGAAGTCACAAGTCACTCGGCACTAGATCGAGACTATATAGTGGGTGTTGGAATTGTTCTGATCCACGACAATGCCCGTTCTCACAAAGCTCACTTCTAATCATTAGGGGAAACATTTTATGAAAAGGGTGCGCTGAAGCAATTGCCAATGTCTACTTTTCGATGCAAAATTCGGGAAATGCTGCTTGCGAAGCAGCATGCGGCTTTGGAGCCGGTTTTCTAATGATTTAATGGTGCATCACATATATATTCGTTGTACCTGTTATGATTATATTTCTGTTTATATTTTTGTCTATCGTGTTCTTTGTTAGAATATTGTTTAGTTGAAGAGTATTATATATATGTATACAAAGTTATAGAACTTATGTTGTGTCAAGGGCCAAGTGGTAGAACAGGGGTGGGCCTAGTGATGCCGTCGAGACGAGAGATTCTCGTCTCTTGTCTCGTCTTGTCTCGTCTCGTACGAGACGATAGAGAGATTCTCTCTCGACAAATCACTCGAGACGAGACGAGAGAGAAACCCTCTCGTCTCGTCTCTTGTTGAGACTCTCTCATCTCTCTCGTCTCTCGTAAAAAATTACATTTTGTAATAATTAGAGCGCATCAACAGTTAGAGCAAGCTTTAAAAAGCTGTTTATAAAAGCGGCTAACGTGCCACTATCGACTATTTCTTCGTAATCGTAACTAATTAAAAACATATAGGTAGTATTTGATTATTTGATAGTAATGTAATATTGTTAGTGTGATTGATATCCTTAATATTAATCCTCTTTGTTTAAATAATTATTAAATATTAAGAAAAAAATTTATAAGATTAAATATTCGACAAAAATTATCAATTAAAAATCTTAAGTTTCTTGTAATCTTAAAATTTCATTTTTTTAACAGTTTTAAATAAAAAACTTAGGACCTTTCCTGTTATCTCCCCTGCTCGCCGACTTTATTTACAGACCTTTTTTTTCTTAGGGTCACTCATCCAAGTACTATTAAAATATATTTTTGTTCTTAGTAGTAAATTAATTTTTAACTTTTACCACCTAGCAAAAGCATTTCAATTTCGCTTCTGACATCATAACTAATCATCAAGTCGGTGTGCAGGGGAAATAACAGGAAAGGACCAAAATTTTACTTTGTCTGTAAAATTTAAACTAGTTCATGAAAAACGAGAGAAACGAGACGAGACGAGAGAGAGATCATTCTCGAACGAGAGAAGAGCGTTATCGTCGAGACTAGAGACTCACTTTCTCACGTTTTTCGAGACGAGACGAGAGAAGTGATATTCTCGTCTCGTCTCGCGGCATCACTAGGTGGGCCTACTCGGTCTCACCATCTGAACTTGGTTCTTGTGGTTTACGACTGTGTAAATAAATGAATTATTATTAATATTATTATATGACAAATGCCTCAATTGTCAAGGTGATTATGTATAGAGAAATAACTTGTATTGTCTTTTCTTTATAGCCCATCGGAGGTTGAAAAAAAATAGCCCTCGTATATTTTTATATTTAGAAAAGAGTGAGAGGAATAAAATTTGTATTGGCCCAATAATTTCGAACCAAAACAATAGCTGTTTTTTTATACACGACTTTTAATAAAGTACGCTTAAATTAACAAAGTAACGTCAAATATGAAAAAAAGCAAAAAAACATTATCAAAGAATAAAATACAAAATTCAACAAAGTAGCAACAACAAAAACATAAAATATTTATTAAATGTATTAATAAAAAATTACATAGGTACTTAGATATATTACATATTTATAAACAACTGGATTTGTAAATATAAAGCGAGTTAATTCAATAATGATGCGTTCACAATCATTAGAAAAAGTGTTCCGCTTAAAAATGTATTTTGCCTCTAGATGCTCTTCGTTTTGTGCACAATATAACTACTGCAATGTGTAATGTGTAATGTACTAACGTGGACGGGTGTTGCACGTTGCAATTTCTGTTCCAATCTGTACGCAACAACGATCTATTAAATGTCGATTTTCTACGCCTACACAAAAGAGCGCGCGGTTACAACAATGTATGCATACTACGGTTTAGAGCTGCCGCACACGACAGACAGTCGGTGACCGTCAAAATAGTCGGTTAGAATGCTCAGTAGAGATTCTTATACGGTACCGCACACAACCGACAGAAATGACGGGCCTAGAATCTGTACTGAGCATTCTAACCGACTATTTTGACGGTCACCGACTGCCTGTCGTGTGTGGCAGCTCTTAAAATTGATATAAGCAGTGTGTACGTGTGCAGTGCCGGATTGCGGTTTTTATAGGCCTTAGGCCAAAAGGACAGAATGGGCCCCTTGAAAAGGCGATCCAACCCAGGGACGAATCCTGGAGGAGAAACGCCCTGGACGAATTAAATAGTGGCGGGAGAAAGGTGTGGACTTTTGGGGAAATACTTCTTACTGTAGATACTATTCACCTGAAAAATTTAGCTTTCCTTTATTTTTTGCGTTAAAAAAACCTACAATGACTAGACTATAAATGTGAACAACACAATCGCCGGTCTGATAACTTTGTTTATTGCCCGTTTTATATAAATTGTCGATAAAATGCCAATAAAGTATCGAATACAATGTATTTGGCTATTGTCTTTATCTAGCTAACCCTCATCATGCATTACTGTCACAATCAATGAAAATGAAAAGAATGCTGCCAATCATGTTATCAATTGCTTTCTCGGCTAGCTACTGCTAAAATTTTGTTTTCAACAAGGAATCTAGTAATCTATTAAAACAATACCTCTGGAGATTACGAGTTTCATTTTAGGACCAGCTCGTTATTCGATTATCTTTCGAAGATTCGTAAATTTTGGTGTAAAAAGTGTAACGGAATTCATTTTTTATGAATGGGATGTTATGGGTTATAAGATTATAGGGTTAAATATAAGACTTACTATTGTACTCTGATTTTGACTGATGCAGATAATGTATCACAAGAGATCGGTCACTTTTTTAGACAAAGCCTTTAGCATTACAAATGATTCTAATACGTTGCAAATGAACCCCAACATACACACATAAGTGAAAAAACTTTAAATGAGAAAATTTGTTTTCCACCAAACGCCTCGGGAATCGAACCCAAGACTTTGCTATTTCCGGTAGCACGCCTATACCTAATACGCCAGGCGGTTAACATAATTTTCTTAGCAATCCGGCATGGTTTAAATGCGTCGAGAAAGCGAAATATATGTAAATCAAATTAGTATGCATACAACAATCATACGTGAATAAATTACAAATTTTTAAATTTTTAGGGTTAATTATTTAGATAATTCTAATACGTTGCAAATGAACCCCAACATACACACATAAGTGAAAAAACTTTGACACCAAAGTTGCACCAAAGGGTTATTTTTTTCAACCTCCGATGGGCTATAAAGAAAAGACAATACAGGTTATTTCTCTACATAATCACCTTGACAATTGAGGCATTTGTCATATCTGTGAACAAGTTTTGTAATACCCTCCTCATAAAATGTTTCCACTTATGATTAGAAGTGAGCTTTGTGAGGACGGGCATTGTCGTGGATCAGAACAATAGCAACACCCACCATATAGTCTTGACCTAGCGCCGAGTGACTTGTGACTTCCATCTTTTACCTGAACTGAAGCAGTGGATTGGGGGGCAACGCTTCCAAACTGACGTGGAGCTCAAAGTAACCAGCCCAACTCACTTCCAATCATTAGCGGAAACATTTTATAAAGAGGGTATTGCAAAGCTTGTTTACAGATATGACAAATGCCTCAATCGTCAAGGTGATTATGTAGAGAAATGCCCTGTATTGTACATTGTACATTACTTTTGGTAATAAAGTCTTTTTTGTATATTCACCCGTCTTTTGTTTATAGCTCATCAGAGGTTGAAAAAAGTAGCCCTCGTACATACAAAAAGCGTTAAAAAATATATATTTATAGAGAAATAAGCTCAGCTAGGCTGTAGGTACACGGCTAAAATTTTGTTCGTTCGAGAAATGTAGTTCGGTTCATTTACTGCCCGGAAAACTATTTGCTATAAATGCCGGAATAGAATCTCGAATCCGTTACATTAACTCGATTTTTGAGATGTAGGTACTCGTAGTTCGGATTGCTAAGAAAATTATGTTAACCGCCTGGCGTATTAGGTATAGGCGTGCTACCGGAAATAGCAAAGTCTTGAGTTCGATTCCCGAGGCGTTTGGTGGAAAACAAATTTTCTCATCTAAAGTTTTTTCACTTATGTGTGTATGTTGGGGTTCATTTGCAACGTATTAGAATTATCTAAATAATTATTAACCCTAAAAATTTAAAAATTTGTAATTACCACCGATTATGAGATTATACATACTTGCCCGTCTGTCTGATGTTGATTTATATTTTTCTCAGAGTAGGAGAAATTTGATTAAAATACTTAAAACTTGAGGAAATTCTCGTTCTTGCATCTACATTAATCCAGGTATGCGTATTAGGGTAAGAAGGGACTATCATACTTACGAGAGAGATCCAAAAATATATTTTGTAAGCGAATTATTTCAATCAAGTAATTTAGTCCATAAAGTTTAGAGCAATATAGCCATAAATTTTGAATCGTTTGATACATATATTTCCTAAAATAACTAATAAGCAAACCAGGAAAATGTTTTATGTTTTATATTCTTTATACCTAATACAAGATTCCTTGAAGTTTCGTGTATATTGTGTATACAATTTCAACCATCAAGAACTTTTATTAATACGACCTACTTCTTAAGACCTATATTGGAAAAATTTACATGAAACTTTCAAGATTTCCTCTAGTTAAGTTTGCATAAAATTCTTTTCCTCAAGCTTATAAACTTTAATATCAATTTAAGTTCGAAATTTTATACGGGTAGCCCAGTAGTTTCACCCAAACCATGCGAGATAAACAAATTTATTTTAAATGAGCCGGCATTGCAATCCTGTAACTTTTGTTTTATTTCTTGTATTTAAATAATAGTAACGTAGCGTACGAGAGAGATACACAGGATTTAGATTTAGCCTGAATAATTAATAATTTAATTTATAACGGAAACTGTGTTCGATGTGCTTCGAAATAGGGCGCTGGCGCCTCGCACTCTTGTTAAGAGGTACCCGATCGGATTTATTTTTGTTAATAGTTAATAACGTGCAATTATTAAGGCGCTCTCGTGCCCTTATTCGTACGAATTGTATTCCACTTTTTTTATCGATTAGAAGAACGTTCAGACGAAATTTGGATAACTTGAATAATGGTTGGTGTAAAAAATGAAAAACTTTTAAAAATTCTAAACACAATTGAGTCTGATTTAGGATCAGTCCCACAAACTCCGATTAAAGAATTTAGGGCCAGTCTCACCAACTCGGATTAAAGAATTTAATCATAGGTTATATCCCGAGACATACATATTTTACCGACTAAACTGCTGGTAGCTTGTTTTTGTAAATTTTTGCTCAGAAAATGTTCGAGACTTAATAATTTATTATATTAAGAGCCCGAGACCGTAGGTCGAGGGGTTTTTGGTAAATTATTAAGTCGAGAACATTTGCTCAAAAGCAAAAATTTGAAAAAAACAAACTACCAGAAGTTTGGGTGGTAAAATTCGTAGGTCGAGGGGTATATGTTACGATTATCTCTCAAATAAAATATACTATGGCTTCATATTTTTTTACCATTAACAAAAAAATAAATTTTACAATTCTAAACAATTTAAAAAAAACTACCATTTTGATATTATATTGTTAGTGACGGGGTAACTACAGAAACGACAGATACTTTTTCAAAACAGTCGTGGTTGAAAGTTTTTACTAACATAGCCGGCTATATGATTCTAAATTTGGTACTAAAGTTAAAGTAAAAAATGTGTCATACCTCAGGATTTTAAAGAAAATTGTGTGAAAAAAAAAACTAAATTTTTTGAGACGCGTACCAATAATTTGTACCCTCATCAGAGTGCATGATTTGCCACACCTCATTTTTTTAAATTCGGAAATGACATTAATTTGTAAATGTCAAAAAGTGGAACCTGTTTATTCACTGTTAAATTTGGTCTAGACCTGTTTACTCGTTTATCTAAACTAGTCACGTGGTACAATTTTGGTGTTTCTTATTGGTCAGAATTATTATGAGGGAGATAATCACGGTTAATGGCTGTTAATCAATGAGTTGTCATGACGATTTGCCATTAAAACCGTGATAAAATTCTCTAATCAGGACTGGTCATAAATTCTTTAATCAGAGTTAGTGGGACTGAAACGGTTAATTTTAAGACATTTGCTTATTATTAAGGCGCTTTGACTTAGTCTGTAGTAGGTCTGTATTATAATATGTCCTAACAAATAACATGAATTTGTTTTATACAGTTGGAGCCAAATAAAGGCAGATATGGCTCCTTGTCTTCAAAAGTGTGTATTTTTTGGTGAACGTAATTCTCAAGTGTTTGAGTAAATCAATATTTCACCGTTAAGCGTTTTTTGTTTGGAGCTGAAAAATATTGAATTATGGGTACATAGGTACAATATTATTTCTAATTACCCAATTTAAAATGACGTGTCAAATGCAATAATTCGAATAATTTAAATTCGAATCAATAATGAGGTTTACCGAAATAAGTATTTATTTGATTGTAGATATCTACTAATGGAATTTAAATGGAAATTCTTGAAAAAGAAATAACCATTTAATAAACTAATAAATTAACCTTAAAATACAATTTAGTTATTTGATTAGCTTTTATTGTAATCGAATATCACAATAAAAGTATAATTTTACTAAAAGCACTTTGTTTTAAGTTTTAGTGAATTAATTTTGGCACTTCGCAAAATAATTTAACGTTTAACTTTATTACTTAAGCCGCTACAGTTGATTGAAAGTAATGAAAGTTGATAAAAGTAAGTAAATTACCTAGTTAGACTAAATAATTAAAACCGCGAAAACATCGAGTTACATCACTAGTTATCTCGAGATAGTCACCGTGTCCAGAAGCGGCCTTCCATTCTCTTTTTTTATGGTGCTGGCTAAAGCTAAAGAATTTCTATTATGACGCCGGATAATTCTCTAGTTTTGTCTTGCGTAACTTCAAAAGAGACGCAATTCTAGCATTGCATTGTGAACAGCGGTGCAGGTTCAAAAATTTAGTAATTTTCAAAATTCTACTACACCCAGTTGCCTACACTTTCAAAATTGCAAATTCTGAACAACTGAAAATACTGGAGTGGCGCAATATGAAAATTGCCCGTCGTGGTGGTTATATTAGAAAGTGGCGCAATATTACAACTCCATCAGTCGTTCAATATTAATTTATCTGTTTTAAGGTTTAAAAAACAACTCATCCTTCTTCCTAATTTCGTTTCTATGGTAATTTTACAGCTCTCCGAACTTGAAAGTAATACTTCTAAGGAGCTTAGAAATTTTGAGATTGTCCCGTAATCAGCTCCGTCATTTACTTTGATAATGACATTATATAAATATCTAAGCTATGTATCTCAATAACGTCTTACTATGTCTACGTAATGTATTACGTTCATAACTACTAAGTGGAAGTGTGGAAGTTAAGTTTTTTACAAAATTTCAAAGCCATACAACAAAGTAACCGATTGTCAACTAAATGATAACAAACATACCGATAAGTAGAAAATATAGGCTTAACATTATAATGTTGTGTAAGTCATTCTATAAATGTAAATCTCACGAAAAGCTCTTGTTTAAGATTTCATTGTCGTGACATGACTTATGGCATTTCAAAGAAAATTATATTAATAATTTATTTTCTTGATGTGTGCACTTGAAATTGCTTTATATTTTCCAACTTTTTATTACATTTCACGAAAGGTTGCTGCTTGTTCTCATGAAGTTAAGGTAAAAGAAGAATTGAGAAGTAGCAAAAAACCCTAAGGGTAGGGTACACTTTTTTGCATGCAACATGGTCACAACTTTTGTACTAAAATATTTATTGTAGAGAACAGACGGTAAAAGAAATTGATTTTAAGTAAATCTTAAGTAAATTTTGAAAGTAATTAGTCACAATTGACTGAATAATGCGAAATTTAAATTTTAGGGCAGGCTTGGTGTAGGCTGTTTAGTTTTATATTAAGGCGACACATACGTTCCTATTTACCCCTCGTTTTACTTGTGCATGCTTAAGTTGTAATGCAAGAATAAATTCAACTGTAATAGCCCACTAACGAGATCATCTACTTTCGTCAGTTTCCTTGTACAAGGATGTATTGTTTTTACAAAAATCGATGAGGCTACTAAAAAATTCACGAGAAATTATTCTATTTAAGATCCGTCATAGTCGTAAACATAAATTGCAATAAGAAAAGTTTAACACAGCTCAATAAAAAACTTCGAATCACCAGCTCGCTACAATTAAATAATCAACAAGTTTGTACACGCACAAAATTTTCAGACGAAGCTTGATCCTATTCAAGCCAAGCAATTAACGGTAATACGCAGCAGCTGAAACGATTTATCCACACACATGTGCCGTCTTGCATCACAACAACTTAAATCTGTACAAGTAAAACGATGGGTAAGCAGCAGCGTCTGTACGAGCCTTTATGTTAAATTAAAAAGTTATTGCAGAGTTTTTTTTAAGTGTAAAACGCCAAAAAGCTTCTTCGTGCTTGAATTTTAATTTATTAAAGAACTCACATGCATCCTAAATTTAGAAACTTGTAACAAACGGTATGGCGTTTGCCTTTTATTTAAAAATTAATTAAAATTTTACGCATATCGAGGGTGTCTCATTTTTTGCTCGCTCCGGTGTGGAGTTTCCCAGCACTTTGGAGGCCGCAACTTTAAAAATAGCCACATAATACGGTTCCTACAGGCAGTTTAATTGATGAATAAATTGTAATTGTTACACAGTGGTGCCTTCAAATGAATACAAAAATAAAAATTGACTTTTGAAATTTAGAAATTTGGGAGTCAATTAATTTACTAATGTTTCAGTCGTACTTGTAGACTTTTTTTAGTGATTAAGGTACTTCAACTGGCCTGAGCCTCGGCTATTAGCAACTACTTATCTTGATGCCATGATTATAGTTCGTTTTAAGTCTAGTGTCCTTTATGTATGAAATAAGCTTATTGACGTTTTCTTGTAGGTTTTGGGGAGGTTGTGCTTTTTCCTTGCAAGGGCGTATTTTTTGCAGGAGGTGATGAGATGTTCCACTGTTATACTGTTATAACCGTGCTGCATGTTTCACACTATGGGCTTTTGTGGTTGAGTCAACAAGTGACTATGTGAAGCTACCGAGTCTTTGAATAACTAATAACTACCTCCTCTCTCCTTGTTAGATGCTTAATTGATGTTCATGTTAGCAATGATGTGATTAAATGAAGTTTAGTTCAGTTGAAGTTTGGATTTGTACCTATAGTGTGATCAAGTCGTAGTAAAGTTAAAACAAATTTGATAAAGTGTTCACTGTAGCAGCCTCCCTAGCCGATTCATCCAGTAGCTCAGGGGCTCCCAACCGCTGGTACGCGTACCACTGGTGGTACGCGGAAACGTTTCAGGTGGTACGCGTGAGTGATGTGGGCAACATGCTATTAATAGTAATAGCTGTAAAACTGTAAATTAATACCATTTTAATCTTTCTATTTCTCCTTTATTGTAAGCACGATGTTATAATTAAACAAATATCTAACCATTAAATATGAAATTTTCTCAGGAATTTAATTCAAAAAGCCTTTGAATACTTTTAGAAGAGTAAATATTATACGTTTATTAAAATATTTAGGTCTGATGGTACCAGTGCAGCGTTTAGGCTTAGGCGCGCGCCTAGGGTCCCGTGTTTTTGAGGGTCCCAAAACAATTCATTTTATAAGAATTATCTTTGGAATTATCCTAGGTCAAAGAGGGCTTCGGAATTCTACAATAATATTTTTTGTTTACCTGAAATAATTTCCCTACTTTGTTTTTGTGAAGCATCATTTTTTGGTGACACTATCAATCGCTCCTAAAATTTTTAAACTTCGTCTTAAGCCGTTTGACCTTGAACAATCAAAATTTTTAGCCTGCGGTGCTATTTTATTCTTCTTCAAACAAGGGGCCCCAAAATTTGACAGCCCCCAGGGCTTCAAAAACTATAAACGCACCTCTGGGTGGTACGCCAAAATTTCTCAAAAAGTCGAGTGGTACGCAGGTGCAAAAAGGTTGAGAACCCCTGCACTAGCTCATCGCTCTCAATACTCCAATGGAAAGAAATCCCCATAATAGCTACAACAGATGACAAACTTTTTGTTAAGTTGGTTACCTCTTTCTAGATTTGTTGAGTCAACGCGTTTTTTTGGATACAACAACTGTCCCGTTGATCAACTTAATGCTAGGGAATCTGCGCAAATTACAGCTCATGGGCTCGTTTATAGTAGCATAACGTGATGTTGAGTGATTGTCGAATTAAGGTTTTGGTTGAGAAAAAAGAATTTTGTGCGATGGATGATTTGGTAATGAGGAAGTTTTGGCCGTATATAAAGAAGGATATATAAAGATCTGCTCTCTATAATTACTTACAACTGGGTTTGTTCTAAATGCCTCGATAGCTAGAATGACATTTAATAAATTGTGATTGTGAAGAATAAAATTTTGACAACCAGACAATAAAATAACCGATAGACACTCTGTATGTTTGATTTATAAGTGGGTCGTGGAATATGTATTTATGTGCTTTGATTCTTATTCGTGCAGAATTTTAGAAGAAAATCATATTCAAAAACAATACCAATGAAATGTTTTTTTTAATTATTATATTATTACCTAAACACTTTCAATTGTTATTTCTGTGTGAACTGGCGTTATAAAGGGCGTAAAAACAGTTTATTTGAAGATAGTAAGTTATAAAGGACACAATAATAAATTTACTGTGCCTCTTTATATGTCTCATTATAACTGAAAGGTTATACAGTTTTTTGTAAATTTGAAACTGGAAACTCATTTCACTTCATTAATCTTTACCTTTCTCATTATATACGATTCTCGTATTTGACACTAGTAATTCAAAATTTTATTTGTCAATACTCAACGTCGGTAATATGTTTTTATCGTGTGTAATTAATAAATAAATAGGTGTCGTATATTTTCGAGACTGTTACGAGTAATAAAAGTGGACAACAGCTTAATTTTTGAATTTTTTACGAAACAGTGAGCCTGTAAAAGGGCATTTAAATTAATAATTAAATGGTTTTGATTTACCTAAACAGTAGCATCCTCAATATGGCCAACTTCAGCCTACTTGGGCTCCTTCAGTCGGGTAACTAAGGTAAAAAATGATATTTCCATATTAAAAAGAAAAGTTGTGCGCTTATAAGCCATATTTTTACACTTGGAGTCTCAACTTGATTAAAGGTTTGGCAAGGTTAGGCCAAAGCAACGTACTAAGCAATAATTCATCCATCCAATAATTTGGTTTAGTCTCATCTTACCCCGATCTGGTAAACCTCTTGTTAAACAATAATTTATGAGTCATCTAAGTAGAAGATCGATGCACGATTTTCTTTGTTGTGTATTAATTAGAAACGATACGAACGTCGACTATTTTAATTTTAATGATTCGAAAATTCCGAAATAAAAGTGTAAAAGTCTAGGGCTCCATTCAAGTTTTTTAATTTAGATATAAAATATTTTCTTTTCCTTTCCGTTCCGCTTGCCTTCGACAAAAAATGTGAGACATTTCTATTGCACAAATATCCCATTTAAAACGTTTACACTCGCAAACATTAATTTAGAGATAAAAAAAGTCGACAGCTCTGAAGCCGAGACTGAAGTTGCTTGGAACCACTTGAAAATCAACAACAATAAAGTATCTTCAAACGTAAATTATTTTTTGATGGAATTAGAAATTGTAAAAAAGTTGTGGGAAATCGAAAATTTGTTTTATTTGTGTTAAACTTATATTGCAAAAATATCGTCATCTAAATAATTGTTTGTTCGGCGAACCGGTAAGGGCACTAAGGTAGTCCCGTTCGTCACCATAACTTAAGAATTTAAATACGCGCATAAAAATTTAATCGTTCACCTACTATTCTACCATAAATAGCATAATCAAACATTTAGATCGTTAGTACAACTTATTATGTGTATTTCAAGCAAAATTAAAAACAGTATTTAGGTCATCGGAGGGCGTTTCGTTGAATTAACAATAATTCCATTAAATTGTAGTAATAGGTACATTAAGACATTGCTTATCGTTTCCTACATTTTCTGCTAAATAGTAGACACGTACACTTGTCACGGCTTAAAATAATTAAGGTATTTTATAAAGCTTTTAATTAAACTTGATTACAAATTTAATTTTTATTCATTGTAGATGCCCATATCGGACTTTTCGGACGCTTACCGAGCGCAGAAAGCTTTGATGACCGTAACAGCGTTATGGCCAAAAAGAGATTCTTCACTTCTATACAAAATATGGGGATTTTTCCATTGGCTTTGGTTGTGGAGTTTCGTGGCTTCTTTATTGGCAAGCACAATGGTTGTAACGGAATTTGGAAAATTAATCCAAAGCTGGTCAATGTTCGTGACACTTTTTAATTGCAGCTTTAAATTTACAATATTTTATTTCAAATATCCAGTCTTTTTGGATCTATTGGATTTTTTGAAATCTCGTCACTTTTCTTACTACGACGAAGCTTTCGATTTTCATTTACAGAAACAAATTAAGTTTGCTACTATAATGACGAGGTTATTTATATGCAGTGGATTTACTACGGTCACTTTAATATCAGTTGCCCCAATTCTTAATCGGGTAGAATTTAGACAGACGCCTCTGCCGTTTCCTATAAACTTATCCGACTGCCCGTTCATTGTATATTGTCTCGTTTATTTCTTTCAGGCTGGGGCGTTATATTCTGCAGGGTTTTCGGATATTGGGTTGGATTGCTTGTCCCCGGGCATGATGGGACTCTCTGCGGGTTATTTTAAAATTTTGCACGACAGCATAATAAAAATAGTTGGTAAAGATACCAAAAATGTGCAAGAAATGTCTGATTGGTATAAAAATAGAGAAAACGGCATATATCAAGAATTAACTGCGTGTGTAGAACATCACATTGCCTTAATAAAGTAAGTTTACATTAAGATAATATAAGGAAGTGGGTTTGCAATTTTAATTTATCTCTTAATTTCTATACTGTAATAACTTCAACGCATACTTTCAGGGCAACTGAAACAATTGAAGAGATTTTCACGTACGCCTTTTTAAGTCAATTCGTCTGTAGCGCTATAGGAATGTGCTTAGTAGGTTTCACCTTTGTAAATGCAAGTAAAGTAAAAGTCGTCTAACGATTAAGAAAATTTAAAAGGCAATTTTTTAGACTGAACCCGGAAGTTTGGAATTTCTATTTGCATTGAGTTTTCTCACTTCACTGATGATACAAATTACATTATATTGTTCGTACGGAAACGAAGTTACTTTGCAGGTGAATTAAATAAAGTTCTAGAGTCTAGATGAGGTAAAAGTATTTCTAAGTCGTCTAGATACAATCGTATTTAAAGCGGAAGGTAACAAATATTAAAATTAAACTTTCAGAGTCATCTAATTAGAGATGCATGTTACCTTACCGAATGGATATATTGTGGACATCTTATCAGAACACCATTATTTCTTATGATGGAACGTTCTAAACGGCCACTCATTTTAACAGCTGGAAAATTCATTGATCTATCGTTATCGTCGCTAGTAGCTGTAAGGTTTTATTTGACGTTACTTTATGCAGGTGAAATTAATCATCTTTTACAGGTTTTCAGATCAGCAGTATCTTACGCAGCTGTTTTGCGTCAAATGGCTAATAAATAGATTTACAGATCTCTGTAAAAAGTTTTACACTACAAATGCAACGTTCAGCATCTTATTCCTACTGCTATTTTGTGTTTTTTAACACAACAGTGTATTGCGTACTATTTCAAAACGCAGATTCTTGTACATGAAACTTGTTGACTTGATATAACATTCTATACCGGGTGTCCTGTTCCATTTTTGGAATGAGATTGCCTGGAAGGCCCTTCAATTTGCGCAGTGTATGCGGAGGAAGAGTGTCAGACAGCTCACATTTTCGCTGCAGTCAGTTGTAGCGCATTGTATTGTATTTGCGCAGGCTATCTCATTCTAATTTTACTTTACCACATACTTAGGTATTTAAAGTGTTTTGTTGTTTCTTTTTAAGTAAAACTCTTAAGATTTTGCTCTTAATTTTGAAATTACTTGATGCGTAATCATGTTATCTTTCGGAGGTATGTTGTATTTGCGAATAGGCATCAACCAAAATAAGCAATACCATCTTAAACTCCTGTGTTTACCTTTGAAATCGAACACCGGGTATATGAAAGCTTATTAATAAATCATTAGGTACCTAGGTTTTAATTTAAACTTAAAATATTTATTGTGTCGCGTTTTGAAGTACCTAATTCTTTATAGTAAGAAGGTGGTGCACGACTTTAGATAAACGTGCACCTTATACTTAGTCAAGAAGCCACTGTAGTGTGTATAGCTCGACCTGCACACTGCACAGTGCACAGTTCTGTAAGAACGTAAGAATAAGAAAGAGGTAGTAAGAATAAAATTTCTATAGAACAAAACTTAATAATTAACTTATCAATGCCTTTTAACTGACCATGGCTAGCACCAGCCATTGTTTTATGATCATGGTTTCTTGATACCGCTCTTGTTTGACGGAGGCCTAATGAAAAATTCAAGTTTTTGGACTCGGCAGACTTCCAGATTCGAAATTTTTTCAGTTTTTGTCAATTTTAACCTCGAAGGATCAAGGCCGGCTAAATTTTCTACAATTTGAGATCAGAATTGTCTCTGTAGACTTATTGGTGTCCGAGATACATCAACTGTACAAAAGTTTGAAAATATATCATATTTTGCAATTTTTAGCAATACCTATAATAGCTTTTGACAAATAATATCGGATTATTTACCTTTCATCAAATGGGGTAGTTATGATTTTGTGCAATGTTGTGTAACATGATGAAAGCCTAATCCTAATGATGTAATGATAAATTCAAGTTTTCGACCTAGCTGGGCCTCCGAATCTTTGTCCAAAACTTAACTAAGCTAAATCGAATACATTTTTGGATTGTTGACAAAGATCTAAAGATTAAGTCTGCAGACACCATTCTGGTCTCAAAATGTAGAATATTAATTTAGTCTATTTTTAAAAAGTATAAAACTACTTTTGCCGAAAAATTAATCCTTTGGATTTTGGATTAAACTAAAAAAAAACTAAAAAACCTAAAAATTACGCGAACTCTTGGATTGACAAAGACGTAGATTTACCATTAGGCCTCTGTCATAGATAACATATCATACAATCAGAACAGAAGTTTGATGCAAGCTAGAATATTTAAGTTTACTAAACTATAATTGGCACTTGAAATAATGGTAAACAAGTTGCAAGTTATCCAATTAGCTCAGATACATTAAACTTGTTTAAAAAACTATAAAATGTTTATAAACGAATTTCAGCTTTCTGAAATTTATTTAGAAGTTTGTTGCAAAACAAGATGTTTAGAAACGAATTTACCCGGTGGAAGCGCCCGGCAGAAACAAATTTCAATTTTTCACGAAGATAAAATCTTCGATTGACAAATATGTATATTTTGTATGATAAAAGTAAATAATAATAAAGTAATTTTTATTTGTTTGGCCTGTCAGAACAGGATACAAAAAGTCATAGAACACAATCGTTAAATTCAAACAGCATACTACATCAAATCCCCGAGACAGTAGGGTACTGCATCGATTAGATGTTCTTTGTTCAATATTTTAAATTTTTTAATGTCTCTCGGCATGCTTGTTACGATTGTTGGTAGTTTATATGTTTGTATACATCTTATGTCCACTGTGCATATATACTTTTTTCATAAACAGTTGTCTGGTGTTTTATCTAGTTCGTATCTCATTGACGAACATACAAACCCGTTTTAACTGAAAATAATATCGACATAGTTTTTTACAGATAACCAGTATGTGGCTTATCCATTTCAGGTTGTTCTCTATTGTTAGCCCCATACCCCCATAGTTAGCACCAAGTAGTTTACCGTTTCACTTATCTCTACCTCTACACTACTTCTAATGAACCGAGCGGGATCAAACTTCCCTTTTATGGTAAAATGCAGACATTTCCTTTTCTCGACATTTAGTATCAACTGGTTTTTTTGACACCAGTGCTCAAAAGTTTGTACCGCAGTTTTTACTTGATAAAATTTGTATAAAATAAAATAATAATAATATTATAATCTGTAGTTAGTACTGAGGATGATTATATAAAATAACCTCCCGCTCGCCCCCCACCCTCCAGAACTTTTAGTATGTTGTACTGCAGGTTCCAACCTACAACCATACCAATTTTCAAAACTATTGGATTTATTTCCTTCAATTTGTCTAATTTGACAAGATGACTAGATGTATACTTGTTTCAAAACCTCACCAACCTGCGCAAACAACCAAATTTCGTACAGCGACGTAACCAAGGTTACACACCAACCTAAACACACGCATTGGGCATCTCTTTTAACCGCTTTCTCACTTCCCCTTCTGCGCATCCAGGGTCGTTCAGGTTTTAAAAAATGTATACACTGTAAGTACACTATATATCTAATTTTATCTGTAACCCGTTGATAGACTCAAATTTCGTTCCCCTTCTTTCGTTCGTCTACATATTTATCGACTTGGAAAAATTACTAAAATCCACACCCGCAAGTGTTTCATCTCCGCACATTTTCTTTAAAATTCTATAGACCTTACAATGTAAATGGCCGAGAGTTGCTTTCTGCAGTCTGCAACTAATAGTCCAAGATATAAGGTGTAGAGCTGTAGAGCTGTAGAGTATAGAGATACAAGTTCGGAAATTTAATTGGACCATAATTTAATTTCACATTTACAATTAATTAAATTATTATTACTGTTTTAACTAAACATAGACCAACAAGCAATTTTGTAATTTGGTTGTATTGTAATAGGTGAAGCATGAATAAATAATAAATAATAAATATTATTACAACGCCCAAGCATAACCAACACGAACCACCATAAATAGTTGCCACTTTATTCGATTTCTAATTTATTGTTTTTTCAATAGCAGCATCAACAATTACATGTCTATTCACAAATAATTTTACCGATACATATTTTGTTGCATTTTTATAGTTAATAGGTAGTAGGTACATCAAATTGTATTGGATAGATTTGGCTTTTACTTTGTGCAAATCGAGATTGATTTTTGTATAAACTAAATTAGAATAGCAAATTAGTGCAAATGTCTATTCTAATTTAGTTTATAAAAAAAATACATCAAATTGATTTGACTTGATTTAATCACACAGTAGCATTCTCAGTATGGTTATTTTTCTGCCCTTATCGGGGCAATATAAAATATCAGCTACTACTATTAAGAAGACTAATAAGTAGTAAAGTAAATTAAAGAACGTATTTTTTATTTAATATAAGAACCAATGACAGGTTACATATTTATTTTTGGGGTTTGGGTTTGTTTCTTATAGTTATCAGTTGCTCTTTTTTGTCTATTATTCCCTCCATCAGGATCTGTCTTTCTTCGTTTAGTCTGGGGCACTCTTCCATGTTGTGGATCGAATTGTTGTCTTCTTCTCCACCCCTATTACAGTTGGGTGTTTTTTTTTATTTTCATTCTTTTGCACAAGTATTCGTCGACGTTCCCATGCCGTGTTAGCATCTGGGTCGTAGGTATAGTAATTTTCTGCGACCTTTTCGTGTGTAGTGTTTTTACGAAAATCGTTGTGTGCTATCTTCCTTTTCTGTGTTTCTTCATTGCCTCGTCCATTCTTCTTGTATACAATTGTTTAGATTTGTTTTTGCCTGTTTATTTAGTATGCTGTTCTTTTTTGCTGTTTTGTTTTCTTTAACGGTTTTAGTTGTACTCTTGATTTATTTCTTGTTTGTTGTTGTTATTGGTTTCTTTAGTTCTATTGCAATTCCTTGTTCTGTTAGTTTTGTTATTTTCCATTCAAAGAAGTGCGTTTTAACCTTACTACGTCTTATAAAGGCCGTGGTCGAGGGAGCGAGATCAACGAGGTTTGAACTCTTAGCAAAATATTTTAGAAGTTAAAAGAACGCCATTGATACACTATTAAAGAAATAGTTACTGCTTCGCTATCAATTAGCCGGATTACTGTTTACTGTACTATATTACTATGAAGCGGCATACAGACAGAGATACCTCCCGTAGATTTTTCAGCAATGAGGGATCCATAGAGAGAACTTAGTCTCAAAATATTTCATACTATAGGTTTTATAGTTTTCCAAGAGGACTCTGCATGTAGAGCAATGCATTAGTAGCAGATGGCCAGTTTTGCAGCATCGAGAGAGTCTACACTGGGTTCTGCTTCTCTCACTGTCTTTAAAAAGACCTAAGTGCAAGGAGCTACGGGTCTTGCGTTATATGATAGCGAGGAGATACGAGTTAATTGTAGATATTTTAAATTACATCGTAATATAATAAACCAAACTCAAAATTCCCTTTTCAATCAGATAAATCTTAGCCATCGAATTTTGCAATCATTATGGTTTTGTAGTGGGGTGGCCAGTCAAGAGCTAGGCAGATTTTTAGGGGAGGCAGGTCACCCCAGATCCCCCCGTAGTTACGTGCCTGTGCTATTTAGAATCACTTGAATCATTTAAGTTAAATTGAAGCTTCCATCACAACACTGTATTGTCCCTACGCTTTTCACACAGCGACTAACTATATGTGACTTTCCTTTTTTCTTTTTCTAAAAGACTATAGGGTCTGAAAACAGGAACGTAAAGTTCTACACGAATTGGTCTCGATATTGTCATCGCCTCTTTCTCTACGCCCACTCTGTGATTGTTAACATTTAAATAGGGAAGGTGTTTAATAGTGTTTAATTAGGTGTGACTTTTTTACATTTTTGTTCAACAAATGCTATATCATATATCATTTAACATTCTATTTTTACCATATTTGAATCGAGTTGCAAAGGTCAAATTTATTATATTACAAATTATGAATCAATAGTCCTTTTAACATTTTTTATATAAAAATAAGTTAATTAACTTTATTCACTTAGCTTTTTGTTTTTTATATCAATACAGATCAATCTTTTTTTATCAACGTCAATATGTTAGTTCGTTTGGAAAATAGACTTCTTCAAAGCATCTCCAGAGCTTCTGCCTACCCATCATTAGTATTTAGTATAGTCGATGGAATAGCTAAAAAAATACAAAATGTTATACTTTTTTGTTATAAAACTTCAAATTAATGAATATAAAAAATACATACCTAAGCAAAGCTATATTACCAACCTGTACTAAAAAACAAATTTTGGAAACTGCTTGGTACATTTAGTACAAAATTATTTTATGTAAGTAACGCTTTAGATACAAGTTCTAAACGAGTGACAAATAATTAATAAACAAGACCTTTATATATAACATAGCTAAGTTATTTTGATCTTTAACTATAGATAACGCAATTGAATATGACTACATTAACATTACTTTTTACGGGACCGTCAATTTTCTTTTCAATTTTAAATTAAATGGTGACAAAATAATTAAATTAAAATGATTACTTAAAATAATTACGATGCTCCATTAAAATAAACTTTAATTTAAGAACAACTGTGGTGTGTCAACAAATGTGAAACGATGTAAGTAATTCAATTGTAAGTAATTGAGCGATAGCATCATTAATTAAAACATACCTCACTTTATTTGATTAATAATTAAATTTTAATTTTTCTGGGCATTGCGAAACTGCCGAAAACTTTTAAGTTTATTACAACTTCCAACAAATTGAATATATTGCTTTTACGCGAGGTGGGCAAACAGAAACAACTCTAGAGCAATACAAATTTGCCATCGATACCCTTTTTAGATCTAGAATTTGAACAAAAAACGCTTTTAATTTATTGTCCTTTTTATCCAGTCTCTATATAAAAAAAAAAGTCTGGTGTGGCTATTTACGTGACATTTCAAACCTTGTTGTGCGTTCAAGTAAACTAGTACATACATTTTCCCTGTAGGCGATTTCATTCAATTTCAGTTTCAATTTCTGGTTGAATAAATATGCTATTTTTTCGTCTACTTAATAGAAAAAATTTTAATCAATTTTGGTCATAGTCATATTATAATGAATGATATATTTCAAGATCCTTCAAAAGCATCTCCTTTTTCATATACGTCTAAACATAAATGTGAATCTGAAATGTTTAAATTTATATTATATCCTTGATAACTGGAAAAGTGTTATTAATGAGAAATTAGTATTTTTCTTGAATATCTTCTATTTATAATAAAAAAATATTTTGGCAATCTATAGAGTGTTCAGTTCAAGAACTACTTAACTTAATTAAATTGTATACCTCATTTTTTGTTGCAAGGTCTAGATGCTTCATATGTCAAGTTTTCCAAATTGTTTTGTTTCAATTACACGCAACATTCACGAACTTAAACTTAACAGGTTATCAGATTATAACAGTATTTACGCTTTCACGGCCGGCGTTATTAGTTAGAGATTGCAGAGCTAATGGGCCGTGGTCGAAAGGTTCTATGAGCGATACCTGATGCCCACTTCTGTGGTGGGCTCGTAGAACTTTTGACCACGGGTCATTTAGTCCTGAATTCCCTACAACTAAGATATTCAGATGATATTTCAATATTTCTATTTAGATGTGTTATGTCCTATATATTATAACTGGCTCCTACGTTTTCATCAAAAATTATTGTGTAAAGTAAGATTTTAGTTTATAAAGATTGTTTGAGCCCTTTTTTGCCAGCTTGTCTGATTTTTCATTACTCTAATTTCCTTGATGTCCTTTAACCCACCAGATTGTAATAACATTGTCTTTGGATATTGTTAGATTTATGACACACGTTTAGAACAACCAGTCCTTCCTTGTCTATCTCTACAAGTTGACTGGATGTACTAGTAGGATCTGCACCTGACATATTTATAATGTTACTATGTTTTCAATACCTACTAAATTCATATATTTAGGTCGGATCTAACAATATTGTATACTTAATTCTGCAACTCTATGCACCCCCCCCCCCCCCAAGGAGACCAGAGGTAAGCGCTCGGGCATGCTGACGAGCGATTTGTCGCGATCGAAAAGTCATGGAAGACAAAGCTACAAAAAATAAATTCAAATAGCGTAACACCAAATTGAAACGGCCATACTGACGCAATACGTAAACGACGTATGGCCGCTTCAATTTGGTGTAACGTGTAAAGTGTAATTTGGTGTGTAATATGGCGGAAAATAGCGAAATTTGCATTTTTAATTTTTGGCTCTAAAATCGTTATTTGTAAAAAATTTTAGAAACTGAAAAGACTTTCTCAAAGGAACTTTTTCTGCTCTTTCAGACGATGTCAACGAATTTTCGCTATCATTATTACTTTACTGTATATTGATACCAACTTTTGTTTTTCATACGGGAGCCATTTATAAAATTTTATGTCATCGGATAGAGAAAAAAATGCTGATTTCAAAAATGTATAATATGTCTATGTCGCCTGAAAGAGCAGAAAAAGTTCCTTTGAGAAAGTCTTTTCAGTTTCTAAAAATTTTTACAAATAACGATTTTAGAGCCAAAAATTAAAAATGCAAATTTCGCTATTTTCCGCCATATTTCAAAAACGTTATGGAGGGGGTAAATTTTGTTTTTTGATTTAGTGTAGGCATAACTCGAGGATCGTTTTTGTCCATTTAAACAACTCTCTATCTACGCTAATAAGCGAGATCCCTGTACTTAATACGAAATTTGATACAGCCTGTATCATTTTGATTCCAAAATGGCAGATACGTTATAGGAGACGGTTATTCGAACTAGAGAAAAATCGTTTAAAAAATCAATTCTCAACTTAACTTCTTCATTTCTCAACAAATTAGCGGCTAGGAATTTTTTTAGCATTTTTTTTACTTTAATTATTATCCCCTACAACGTACTAGAGAGCTTATCCGCCATTTTGGAATCACCCTGTATATAAAGTTGAGCCATAAGTTTACTCTGGAAATTTGTGTCTTTTGTTAATTTACACACATTCATGGAAAGTGACATAATATTTAAATTCAAAAGTGAGGATTTTTTAGATATAGGTACCTAATAACTCGCGTTATCCCAATACATCTAATCGTGTTAATCTCTAACAAATTAATTTTGTTGTGATTAAAATGCCAAACCTTTTTAGGAGGGCAACGTACTATCAAATGCCAATTTAAAACAATAATAGACGGTTTTATCATAATTACGAGATTATGTTATTGAAAGTACGTAGGTACTTAAAATTAACAAGTTTATCTCAAAGTTCGCTACTTAATACAAATTGGTTTTTAATTAATTGCATTTTTGCATGATTATTTCTTGTAAATATGCGGTAAGCACATTATTATGTAAGCACGTTATTAAATTCTCGGTCACAAAAAATGAGGTAAATGAGGACTCTAAGCTGGCCATTCGTTTATACTATTTGCGCTTTTTCATGGGAGATGGGAGCAAGACGATGAATAGAAAAAAATTTCTTTAAAAATACCCAGAGGGGTTACAAGCGTCTTTGCACCTTTGTACGGGGTTTACATACAGCACTGTTCAGGTGTTCAGCGTGATGAGCGATGAGGATCAAATAAGTAAGAAATTCAATATCTCTGAAAATATGACGTTTTCAAATAAATCCTTATACCTACACTTATTAAATTGATTTATATTTTTTGCGTATCTTTTGACGCTATTCATTTGCTTGTCATGGCACCCGTGTTTGAGATGTGACGCGATTGATTTTTTAAATGTAGCAATATTTCCATGTAAAAACGTATTTGAAAGTGAGAGCCACTATATATCTTCTTTTTTATAAAAAACATAAGTTTTATTGTATGTATACCATTGAAAAAAATAGTATGCTCATTTTGTAGCTTTATGCGGGTTTGAAGCGTAAGAAGAAATGGAGTGGGCTCAACTTAAATAATATGAGATTGCAAAACATTTTTTTTAGTAATGGTAGGTTGGTATAATGCCTACTATCAAAAAAAAGAAAAATTGTGCTTTAAATTGCTCGTAAAATATGCTTTAAAATAAGCAATAGTATTAGAGCATGAAAACGATACAAAATTTCATGAGCCAAAACATCATTAGTTACTTGACTCATTTATATTTATCCAAATCCATATAATTTCTCAATTTCTGTGATAACGAAACGATAACGAAAACTGACGTTGAAATAAAATAGTTTTATTAGAAATAATATCCATCATTTTAAGATTGTACCAAAACATTAAATATCGTCAATATCAACTATAAATAAATAGTAAGTGACGAGCTTAAAGTTTTGAAAAGCTCACTCAACGAGTGCTTCGCATTTTCAAAACATTTTGTGTGATCGAGTTCGCTAAGAGATTAAATAATAATTTGTCATCTGATAAAAACGTAAAAACTTTTTGAATAGTGGTTAAATAGTAGTACATTACATTGCTTTATTTCTGCAGAAGTCTTAGAGACGTAATAAATTACTTCTGTAGTTACGTCGACGTAACTAATCTTGGATAGTTGGGCATTGAAAGTTTCAATAGTTGCAATAGCAGTTGTTGTTAAGCAGAGAAATTGGGGTTTTCAAAAAAGTAAAAAAATGTTAATGTCCATTAATGTAGTTGTACGTTATTCATGCTGGCAGTAAAATAAAACTTATAAAAATTTTATGGACTGTCTCCAACATAAATTAATCAAAGATTTACATCATTACAGTTTAATGTGTATTTCGAGCAAATTTAAAAACCGTATTGAGGTCGCCAAAGGGCGTTTCGTTTGAATTTATTATCATTATTAAATTGATACTTAGGTACGTTTTGTAGCAGTAAAAACGTTTATTATCATTTCACGAATTAGTGTGCTATCGCCTATCAGTATATATATTGTTGAAACCAAGGTACGTAAAACGGAAAAATTTTAAAAAAATTATCAAAATAATTCCTTTTTGCGTTTTAGATGTCGTTATCGACCAATTCCGATGCATTCAAAGTTCAAAAACGTCTCATGACTATGACCGGGCTTTGGCCGTACAGAGATTCGCCAACTAAGTACAAGATTTACGGAACTATCCACTACTCACTAGTAGTTACGTTCGCGTTTTCTTTGCTTATAAGCACGACGGTTTTGAGCGAATTTTCTAAATTAGTTCAAAGTTGGTCGATGTTCGTAGCAATTATCAATTGCAGCTTAAAGTTTACAATATTTTATTTCAAATATCCAGTCTTTTTGGACGTATTGGACTTTTTAAAATCTCCCCACTTTTCTTATTACAATTCAAAATACGACACGTACTTGAAGCAACAAATTAAATTTGCGACTGTCATGACAAAATTATTTTTATGTAGTGGAGTTACTACTGTCGTTTTAATTTTATCTGCTCCACTTTTAAGTCCACACGAATCTAGAGAAACACCCCTTCCGTTTCCTTTGAATCTACAGAAGCGTTCTGTCGTTATTTACTTGCTCGTTTACGTTTATCAGTGCTGTGCACTATTTTCGGCGGCCTGGACGAGTATTGGGTTCGATAATTTATCGACCAGTATGATGGGATTATCGGCTGGTTACTTTAAAATTTTACGTGATACTATTTCAAACATCACCTCGATAGACTCTGAACGAGCAGAAGACTTACCAGTTTTGTATAAAAACAAAGAGAGCAGTATGTACCAACAATTAAGCGATTGTGTAGGACACCACGTAGCTGTAATTAGGTAATTTTTTTTTCTAATTATTTCAGAAAGATTGCAGTCAACGCGGATATTTGAAATGGAAAGAATTATTACAAACAATAGTTATCTATAATTTATATCATATCTACGCTAGTCGCAATAATTGAAGGATATTAAAAAAAAGTCAAATTTTAGGGCGATTTTCAACAAAAGATAACTCGGCGAAAAATGGTCGTACAGAAAATTTAAAAAAAGAGAATTGTAGTCTCAAGTGTCTAGTTTTCAGATCTGAACAGTAAAATTTTTTAACGTGGGCGGTTTTTACATAATCATCCGAAAGCCAACTAAGAATAATTTTCCAAATTTTTTCTCGTCTTTGAAATAGTCTGTGGACTTCAAAATTTTTTTTTCATCTTGCGACCATAAAACTCGTTTAGACAATTTAATCAGCTTTAATTTGACCTTATAATGAGTTGCGTTCGATTTTTTGCCGCGAAGTAATCGCCGATCAAAGCAAAAAAGGCTATTTTAACTTTGACAATCGATTACTCGGGAACTAATGATCGTACAGAAAATAAAGGTGGGTTTTTGGAAACTACAAGACATTCTCTATAAGACGCAATTGGTGGCGATTGATAAAAATTTTTTTTAAAGTGATGATGAGGGCAGAAAAAAAGTTGAAAATTTGCGAATTTAAGGATATTTGGAAAATTTGGTATAACTTTGGATATAGTGGATGAACAAAGGATATCGTCGGTAATTTTTTACCCTCAAAGTGTCTCTAAAAAACTTTTAAAGTTGCAAAGCTCTGCGACTTTTTTTCTTAGCGCCCCGAAGGTTTAAATAGTATCGGCGTAACAAGCAATTTTTCAATTTTTTTGCATTTTTTCGACTTCAATTTGGTTTTTCTGGCGACAATCCATATTTTTGGCTTAAAAACATAACACCTTGGACAAAATCGAAAAAAAAGTGTACGATTCATTAGTTCCCGAGTAATCGATTGTCAAAATTAAAATGGCCTTTTTTGCTTTGATCGACGATTACTTCGCGGCAAAAAATCGTACGCAGCTCATTAAGAGGTCAAATTAAAGCTGATTAAATTGTTTAAACGAGTTTTATGGTCGCAAGATGAAAAAAATTTTTTCGACGTCGACAGACCATTTCAAAAACGAGAAAAAATTTAGAAAATTATTCTTAGTTGGTTTTCGGGTGATTACGTAAAAACCGCCCACGTTAAAAAATTTTACTGTTTAGATCTGAAAACTAGACACTTGAGGCTACAATTTCCTTTTTTAAAATTATCTATACGACTATTTTTTTCCGAGCTATCCCTTGTTGAAAATAGCCCTAAAGTTTAGAGTTTTTTTAATATCCTTCAATTTATGTGCCTAGTGTATTTATACAAAGCACAATAGTATAGTTAGCCCAAATGTAAAGCTAAAATTATCTTTTTTTTCTGTGATCGTTTTTTCTAATTTACCACAAATTTTTTTAGAAAATTCAAAAAAATCGTGTTTTTAAAATTTCTTATTTAAAACTGTTTTGGTGATTTGTTGACCCCATACGCGGGGGTGTCAAAACCGATAATAATTATATGTTTATATTTGAGCATGTGTCGTCAGGAAGCGTCTACACCTAATAATCTAACACGTGAGAGTTAGAACGTTTTAACTGAACATTTGACTCTTCTAGAGTAAAACCTTGCGTCTAGACGGGTCTTTAGAGATAAATCCCAAGAAACCGGAATTTTTTATTTAATCATTTCAAGATTTCGGCGTCCAATAATAATTAAGTGGGGTCCTAGTGGTGTATAGAATTGAATTGGAAAAATCAAAATCAGAGATTTTCATTTATAGTTTAATAGGTACCCTATACAGGGTGTAAATACTAAGTGTTAATGGTAGTTACAACTCATCGAAATAAACAACTCATGTTGGTACCAATTTTTATTTGAAGCTCCAGTTATTGAACTTCTTAGATTTTTCTAGCAATCCTCGTAACTTTCTTATTTTAAGGATCATTGAAAAAATCAAAGATTTTCAGAATTATCTTTCCATTCAACTCTAAAACATTTGAATTTCCTAAGAAAGTTTTGCCGATTGTTAGAAAAACCTAAGAAGTTCGACTACGAACTGAAGCTCCAAATAAAAAAATATATAAAAAAACACTTTTTAAAAACTTGCCTTCTGCCGTCTTCTAATCATGATGATCAATTTTTATTTTCTACTTTTTAGTGCATTTCTAAAAGAAGACAAGTTTTTAAAAAGTGTTTTTTACATATTTTTATTTTCTACTTTTTAGTCTTTACACTTTTTTTTTAAATTTTACAATGTCTGGCAATTCCTTTAGTTTTTTAAGCCGTGGAAATAATTCACAAAAATTTCTGAAAAAATTCACAAAAATTTCTGAAAAATTACTGAAAAATTCTGAAAAATTTCTGAAAAATTATGTCACGTAAATTGAACATGCATCCAAAATTTCAGAACGATTGGATCACGGGAAGGTGTTCAAAATTGGAAAAATAGATCCCCAAGTAAAAAAAACAAAATTAGTTTATTTCGATGAGTTGTAACTGCCATTTTTGGGTGTAATCACTTAAAATTTACACCCTGTACTATACAAACTGTCCCAACAACTATCTCTTCAGCATTTTTTCTATGCAAACTAAAATTTTGGATCTGTTAACTGAACTCCAGGTCGCTCAGATTGAACTGAGATATACGATATACAACCGGGTGCGCATTAGTAGTGGCATAGATTAAGTATACCTTAAGTGTACCTTTTTTTTATTTATCATTGATATATATAATTGAATATATAAATGAATATATAATTAATCAATGGTAGTGGTGAATAGGTTTAGCTCTCTCCAAGTAGTACTGTGCATGTTTTCCATCTGCGCCCTGTACAGCGTCATACATCTCAGTTGAATCTGAGCGACCTGTAAGTACCTATAGGTGGTTCTTATACTACATGATGTATTTTTTAACGTGTTAAGGACAGGGATCTCTTTTACCATAAAAGATAGAGACTTGGTTAAATGGACAAAAATTATCTCTGACTTATGCCTAAATAAAATTTAAAAAAAACGTTTTCATAACGTTTCTGAAATGTGGCGGAAAATAGCAAATTTGTTTTTTTTTAATTTTTGGCTCTAAAATCGTTATTTGGAAAGATATTTAACAACTGAAAAGACTTTCTTAAAGAAACTTTTTCGGTTCTTTCAGTCGATGCCGATAAATTTTTATTGTTTTTATTACTTTTTGGTGCATTCTGTATGTTGGCTGAGAGGTAATTTTTGCTTATATACAAAGCTCCTAGGTGCAACGATATTACGTTATTATGTATATTGAACCCCTTTCCATTATATTTTAAGTCATAAAATTAATTAACCGACTTTAGATAAAATTTTAATTCACGTACTCTTTTTAGATTAACTGAAACAATCGAAGACATTTTCACGTACGTGTTTTTAAGTCAGTTTTTATGCAGTGCCGCAGGCATCTGCTTAGTGGGCTTTACGTTCGTTAATGTAAGTAAACTTGAACTTTCACATTTAATTGTTTTTAGCGCTAACCGAAAATATCCAAATTGCTGAAGTATTTATTTTAGGCAAAACCAGGAAGTATAGAATTTATATTTGCGTTGAGTTTTCTTGGAACATTGATGTTCCAAATTACATTGTACTGTTCTTTTGGAAATGAAGTTACCCTACAGGTTGGTTCAGTAAATTACGTAGCTCTATACCTACGTATAAGCCTTGCTATAACGAATATTCGGAGTCGAACTTTTACAAACATAACGTGGGTTTGTGTGTTATAGGAGAGAGATGCTTGGTATTTGGTATTATAACTTTCTTTCTGTCGGCTTACCTCAAACTGAAAGTTTACCAAAAACCCCGTTCTATTGCAGCGCGCTTGATTCTAATGCTATTCAAACATCACATTTACGTTAAATAATTATTAATCTCGGATTATTGACTCGGAAGATAAATATTTGATATTTATACAATGCCCAAAAAAACTAAATTTTTGTGTCCAAAATTAAAAATAGATCAAGACACTCCGGGCTATTTATTACACATAAATAAATAAAGTTATAGAGATAAAATATACGAGTCCTTTAGAACGATTCTAGCCTAGGGAGAGTTGGCGATCAAAATAAAATAATGTAATATTACATTTCCACTAATTAATATTTTTTCAGAGTTCTGAAATTCGAGACGCGTGCTATTCGACCGAATGGATCCATTGTGGAAATCTTATACGAACACCATTGTTTCTTATGATGGAACGCTCAAAACGTCCAGTTGTTTTAACTGCTGGAAAATTTGTTGACTTATCTCTAACGTCACTTGTGGCTGTAAGTTTTTATTTCTTATTTCATTTGCAATTGTTGGTAATGAACAGTGCTTTTACAGGTTGTTAGATCGGCAGTGTCTTACGCAGCAGTTTTACGTCAGATGTATAATAAATAAATTAAGGAAATTGTTAAATATTTAGCACAGAATGAGCACATTATTTGCTATTAAGATTGCGAACACGGTTTAATTAATTTATTTTTATTATAAAAATGTGTAAGTAAGTAATCGGAAGAGTAGAAATATTGGGGTCGTTCACGTGAAAAGGTTCTAGATTTAAATTAGGGGTTTCAACTTCAATAAAAGTAAATAAAGTATAGTATATCCTGTTACCCTAAAAACCCGATTTTAGTTAAAACCTGATCTTCCTAGGAAGAACTAGTTTTAACTATCCTTCCCAGTTAATTCTAGGTTTAACTGGTAAAAAACTAGAATTTTTACTACCAGTTTTGGAATGGTAATTTACGGGTCTCTCTTTCAGATTATTTTTTTATTACATTTTATACCCAATTTTTATATGCTTGGTTAAGTTTCAGTTATTGTAGTTGAGAAGTTATCGACTTGCAAGTGAATAAGACCAATTTTGGAAAAATTGAAAAAATTAAAAATGACTGACAACTTATGATGGGTGGGAAAACACTTTAAACCTTAGTTTAACTACTTAAGTCTAGAATTAACTAGAGAGAATAGTTAAAACTAGTTTTTCCTAGGAAGGTCAGGTTTTAACTGAAATTGGGGTTTCAAGGTAACGTATCATCTATTACTGTGAAGGTGGTATTTTTATAGAAACACTACAGAACGTGATGAAAAGATAAAAAGAGGTGGTAAAAACCTTACTACGTATGATGGGTAACTGTGTTATAGGCACTATAAGAGAACAGAGTTAGTTAAATTAGCAACGTTGGACTTACATAAAGATTCAGAACTCGTTAAGAAAATTGAACATTATTACCAAGTTTACAATTACTTTTTGGCTAAATTCATTTTGCTTTTAATTAAAATTAAATAAGAAAAATTGTATATCGTTGAAATAAGAAAAATAAGGAATTTAATGAGAATTTCTACTGATTTAAATAAATTGAACATTTCTCAATAATTACCTAAGTACCTGAAGTCCATCAATATTGATATGTCGTGTAAATTGTATATCTTTGGAATAGGCACCTTTACAGCAGCTCTAACAAATAAAATCGATTTTGAAAAATTAAATTACGGCCAAATTAGACCATGAGTGGATTTCTATGTTTGAAAATAGTAGCTACAAGTTAAGAAGTCGAGTTGTCACTTTGTTTCTGCATTTTTTAGTGAATTGTTGACTGGAGGCTTTTTTAAATTATTTTTTTCGAGCGTTCCACTGCCTCCTAGATCTATAGAAGGTCTGGCATTTATTTATACGACGAAAATTGCTTTCGATAAGTTAATGTTTTAGATGAAAACTTTATATTAGAACAAATCTCTCTCTCTCGATTTTCTCAACGTGAACCTTCTCGGCTTCTAAAGAGAGAGATGTAAATTTTACCACAGCAATAATACTATCTTATTAATTTATCAGCCACGAAAATTACAGAAAAATCATTTTTAAATCGCATTTACATTTTCAAACGTTAATTCTTTAATTTCTAAACGTTTCCTGAAGCTTTACTTTAAAAGTATGTACTTACGATGCTCTGTTCAAGTCTATTAAGAGTGTCATCAAAGAAAAAATAATTTTATTTCCAAAGTGCTTCTTAAAAACCTCAAAGTAGAAGTTTTGTTATCTTTGCACATAAAAAATTTGAACTTATTACATTATAAGAGGCTTAACTGTAAATTTTATCCACGGCTTCTATAAGGAAAATTGGGAAACGTTTTTTAAATTGTACCGTGTACAGGGTAAGAATATTGAGAAAGGGGAAAATAATTTCTTAATAATAGGAAGTGGAGACATCGGCCTGAAATAATAAGTAAAAACGTTGTAAAGCTTACCAATGAGCTTTCGTTTGGATTCTCATATAGGTTGGTTCAAAAATACTTGTCGACCAAAATTTATTTTTTATAGTAGAACTCCTGTGAAAATTCTAACGCAAGTTGTTATAAAATTTATATTACTATGCTAGATATTCCATGAATATTCCAAAAAAGTATTTTTTATTTATAATTCTGTTACTTGGATTAAAATTGTGAAAATTGAAAAAAAATCCTCTTTTGATCAGTCTATTCCGAGACACACTGTATCTGCACGTATTACGTATTTTAATTTTATAAAGCATTTTTATGTCGGTTCGTCGGTTGGCAATTTTTGCTATTGTAAACGGTGAGGAAGTTCTGCGCGAGATAATTAATGTACGTTTAAAGCGTCGGCAGTACATTCTTATGGACACTTCTTATACGAAGATAAATCGCGTTTGATGAATGGTGCTCACTTTTGTGACAGTGTCGCTCAAGGAATTTTGCATAATTAATCACAAATGAATGACAAAACAAGAATGTATGAAAGTCGAAATTGACAAATAGCCATTCTGAATTTGATATCTTGCTTTGTTACAAAGGAGTCAATTGTACAAGCTAAGACGTCAATATTTACAAGTATCTATAAGCTGTTATTCTATATTACACTTTTTCGATTCAGAAAATCGTTTTTTAGTCAATTGCTACCAAAAGTAGTAATTTATAAATTAACTATAAGGCACTTATTAGCGAATCTCAACCTCAACAACTTATCTATCGATTAGGTATTACCAAGGAGAACTGAAAATTGTTACAGCTGTTTAAAGATGACCTTATCTAGTTTTTTGCAAATAACTCACCTCATATAGATCGAACGTCGATGAAGGTTATTATAAAAGTTGTAGAAAACATTATTAGCTACAAGATTGGTTATTTTCATTTTTATCATAAGTTTAACCCTTTTTGAGATATAGCGCGGAGAAAGAGTTACAGTGAATTTGTTTACGAGACGACGCTGTACGAGATGTATTGATATCTAGTTAGCCTAGACCAGTTCCATGCATAAACAAAATATTGCGTTACCATAGCAACGAACAATAACTTATTAGACGTGTCAGTGTAAAGTTTCAAGTAAACCAGAGTTAAGCAATAAATTAAAAGAAAAAAGATGTCCACCGAAGTTGTGAAAATCGAATAACTGGAGTATCGAGTTGCTACAAAATGCTACAAAATGGTTAATACTTTTGGTGATCAATGTCCTTCGTATGCAACCGTGAAAAATTGGACTGCAAGCTTCAAAAGAGGTAAATTTTCAATTGAAGATGATGACCGATCGGGAAGGCCAGTTTCTGTGTCAGTTCCCGAAAATATCGATGCAGTTCATGACATGATTTTATCAGACCGTCGAATTGGGCTAAAACGGATATCTGAAGCACTGAATATTTCATACGAACGCGTTCATCATATAGTTCACGTCAATTTGGACATGAGAAAAATTTCTGCAAAATGGACCCCAAATGTTTGAATGTTGACCAAAAGCGTGCAAGGGTAGAAGCATCGCGTTCGATCTGTGCTCGATTTGAAAACGATGTAGACTTTTTAAACCGAATTGTTACTATGGATGAGACTTGGGTACATTTCTACGATCCAGAAACAAAGCAACAATCTATGGAATGGCGACACTCTGGTTCTCCAAGACCTAAGAAGTTTCGTGTCCAAAAATCTGCTGGAAAAGTTCTTGCTTCAGTTTTTTGGGATTGCCATGGAGTAATCATGATTGATTTTTTGGATAAGGGTAGAACAATAACTGGAGATTACTATTCGACATTACTGACCACTATATGGGAAAAAATTAAAGAGAAAAGACGCGGAAAGCTATCCAAAGGTGTTTTGTTTTTGCAGGACAACGCCCCTGCACACAAATTTCATGTTGCCATGCAAAAAACTCGTGATTTAGGGTTTGAATTACTAGAACACCCCCCTTATTCTCCAGATTTGGCTCCGTCCGACTATCATCTCTTTCCTCAACTGAAAAAAAGTTTAAAAGGTCGTAAATTTTCTTCCAACGAGGAGGTAATAAAAGCTGTGGAGGTGTGGTTTGCAGAGCGAGAAGAAACATTTTTTTTGAAAGGTCTAGAGACGTTGCAGGTTCGCTGTAATAAATGTATCTAATTAAGAGGAAAATATGTTGAGTAATAAAATATTTTGACATTGAAATTTTGGTTGGTTCTATAATAGGCTAAGAATTTTTCAATATATCCTCGTATAAACTGCGGAGTAAGACACGTAAGTTTCATGAAAGGAATCTGCCACCAAAGTTATTCACTCATGAATAATCTGGCACTGAATGAGGTAGAATAAAAATAAAAATTATGGAATTAGTGAGTACGCTATTGAACCTCAGAATCCAACGTACGATCAATGAGAACATCAGTTATTTGCAAAAAACTAGAAGAAGTCACCTTTGAAGAGTTCTCTATCCTCCCGCTCGCTCCTACCCTCTGGTACTTTTAGTCTGTTGTACTGCAATCATATCAATTTTCAAAACTCCTGGATTTTTTTCCTTCAAATGCCATCTATTTGTCTGAACTAATATTAGGAGATATTTGCGAAAATCCGGTTTTTCGACCTTTCACTTTGAATAACCTTTTCAGCAGAAGTAAATTTAAAAATTCCTCTTTTTATAAATCTCGGAAAGTAAGGTCCCCTGATATTTTGGTGTTAATCCGGCCCTATTTATTTATTTAATTTAAAACTGCAGTCTCTCCAGTGCGTTTTGACAAAACACAAACAAATAAAGCGGACTCACTCGAGTCTTCAGAATCAATAAATTTTCATGCAGAGTTTTCGATCATTTTCATTACACTTATATTACTGCAAAATATAGTAAATATGTATTTTCGTTTTTGAGATATTGATGTAAAATGTAATAAGACACGACACATCTTTTAGGACACGTTTTTGAATATCATCAGATCATCACCCATCACTACTCCCAATCTCGAAAGCTTTAGCCGCTCGTATTTATTTAAAGTTGTAAAAAGTTATTACATTATATCAATCCTGAAAATGTTTTTCGGTACACTGGCGGCAAAATTCAAATATACTTCTGATTCTTACAACTTAAATGTATTAAGTGTTTTTCCCCGAAATAATTAAGAGATCCAATATTTGCAATCATTAAATGTCTCGAATTCTAGTATGAGAGTGGTTCAATATTGTGTCGTCTGTTATTTTTCAATTTAACCTTACCTATAATAGTTTTGTAATAACATGAATATTGATTAATGTTTTTGAAAAGTTGATTAAATGATAACAAGTCTATGTAAACTTGAAGTTCAATTTTGCCACGGCGATGAGCGCAGTTTGTTTTTTGTTTATATAAAACTTCAAATTTTTTTATTCTAAAACTATCGAATATTACAGCAAGTTTTTTTATTTTCGAAAACGCGCTTCCCAATTCAATTCAGAAGCGATCGTATTAGTTTACAATTGCAAGCTTGTACCAGAAATTTTTATATAATATATAATTATATAATATAATATATAATTATATAATTTTATATAATAAGGATAATCAGCAATCTGCTTTTCTCTGACCAGAAAATGAGTATATTTTCGCCTCAAAGGAAAAGTCGACTCAATATAAAATTTTTATAAAGTATAGATAGTTAGGTCGATTCTTGGACATACTTTATACAGCACGATGTGCAGATCTCGACTAGAATTTATAAGACATCAGAGAGCTTATTTATCTTAATTTTCATAAATTTCATAATGAAGATTAACTTTGATTTTTGATAACTACTTATTGCAAATTCAATATTTAATCAAACAACTTAAATGTGCTTCTCTCCCTGTATATGCACTTATGTGGTTAACTGGACACTTAAAATTAGGTACTTAGTAGATACTACCTATATAAAAATTCAGGATGGAACAACCCCGTTTCTTTTTCTTACATTTGTTTTTTATTGAACAAATTACCAAGTCTAATAAAGACCATAAAGTCTAGTTGATAAAATATGATGGTAATACATTATTATAAAACTTACTATTAATAAAATTAAAACACTAATTTGCCAAAATAATATCGTTATTACGGTTGGAAGCATTATAATTAAATAAACGTCAACTTCTTCCTAAGACTTATAAGAAAATTTATACCTTTCGCTTTTCGGAATAATTAATTCCCAATTCTTCAGTTTAACCAGCATTGCGGGCTTATTTGGCTTACCGATGTTTTGCGACGAGTTGATTTCTGCTTCGATTCCCAGATTCTGTTTCAAGAGTTGTTCTATATCTTCTTTTGGCTTACTAATTCTCAACTCTGTTATAATCAGTTTATTTTACTTCTTCCTTCTTTCTTCAAATTCCAGTTTGTTCTCTAACAGGGCTATTCTTTCGTTTAGTTCTTTTTTTCTTTGTTCCATAGTTTTTCTTTTAACTTTAATTCGTCTCTAAGTTTCCTTATTTCATTGTTGTTTGCTTTCATCTCTGATTTTATATCGATTAGCATGGTCATCATCATTTCTCTGAATTCCGTTATTTCCTCTTCAGATGTTCTTTGTTTTCGTTTTTGAGACTGTTTTGGAGACCGCGTAAATACCTCGCCATCGCTTTCTTCATCCACAGATTGTTTTTTTGTTGGAAAACGATCAATTTTAGTTAAATTAGTAAAACGAATTAATATTGGCAAAGTTGCCCGTATTGATGTTAATTCCTTTTGATATAATTATATTATTTATCAATTCTAACGTTCTAACCTTCTTCGATTTTTTTGTAATGTAATTTGGTTTAAAACTTATCATTTTGTTTTTACCTTTATTTAACTTCTTCACTACTATTTACATATTTTATCTACTACAAGTTTTTGCTTTTATTTGTAGTTAATTTTGCAAAATCGCTCAATTTCGAATTCTTAATTTGTAAACCGAGTACTACCCTGCCTGATGTTGTATAATAATTTTAAGCTAATAAACTAAAATATCGGAGTTAGAACAATATTACTTTTTTCAATCCAAATTAACTATAATAATAGTAACTTAATTTCACTTGAATCGGTACCCATATCCTAAACAAATGGTAACAACGTAAAATGGTTTAATTTATTATTTTAATAATGTATGAATAAAATTAATAAATTACTCTCATATAATTTACACTTAAAACGTTACAACCTAATATTTGGAAGCGATTTCATTAAATATTTCGAACTTTTATTGAGATACCTACCTAACTGATACCTACAAATAGTTGCACTTAGACAACTTTTGTTCTACAAAAGAAGTTGCTAAACCCGAAGTAGCCTCATATATTAATATGAGCAATAACTGAATGCTGGAATCGCTGAATCACTGAAGGCTGCATAATTAGAATTAACAGAAACTAAATTAAGATGCGAATGACGACTACGTAGACCGCGATTGTATATTATACGTAACGGGGTTACGAAGCGTCGGCGATCCCCATAACATCTACAAACATTGATTCTATCATCCTTGAAATTTTCTGCCTTTAATTCAAAATCACCCTGTATACGATAGTTGATTCACTTTACTAGGCTAGCTACTTCACTGGCTTAAAGCGTTCCAATGAAGCAGAAATGGCAATCACGGAGATGCTACTGATGAGATGAATCAACCATTTTTTTTTCAAGTTAAACAAATTTCGTAAATTAAATCTGATCTCGGTGGAATATGGCCAGATGGCCAGTTTTTCGATGCCTGAATAATTTATTATAAGTTACGGATTAATTAAACATTAATTTGTATATGTAGGAACGAATTACAAAATTGTGGCAAAACTCACAAATAGGACCTCTATAAATAGGCATCAAGTTCAGTTTAATCGAATTGCTATTATTTGAAAGTAGCGGGTGTTTTTTTAGAGGTATAGAATCTTTGATTGAGATAGCTTTGATATCAGTTATCATGTGTCGAAGTTGAGTGGTTATTTTTATAAAGTAATGTTTTCTAAAGATTGACATCAGAGCAACAATTGTAAATAGTGCAAATTTATTGTGAAAATCGTGTTTCTATTCTCGAAACGTACAGATCATTTTACGATTGACATAATCGTCCATCCGAACCAATAATTCGGCAAATCATGGATCGATTTTGCACTTCGTTTGCGCTACTTGATGTTAGCTTACCTTCCGGCACAAAAAAGAGTGCGTGCCGTAGAAAATATTACCGCTCTTGAGAAAAATACCGAAGAA
Source organism: Malthinus flaveolus (assembly GCA_950108345.1). Classification (NCBI taxonomy): domain Eukaryota; kingdom Metazoa; phylum Arthropoda; class Insecta; order Coleoptera; family Cantharidae; genus Malthinus; species Malthinus flaveolus. The sequence goes on from OX467285.1 coordinate 69,035,523, forward strand.
CATCCAAACACCTCGATTCGGCACCCTGCGCAACAAGTGGACTTCTGCCCGACCACTTTTTTTGTAAGATCTTGGCTTATGGCGTTATCCAACTCGTATAAAAATTGAAACCACGAGACCAACGTTTTTAGCATCTATTTGGCAAATACGAATCCTCAAAAGTCTAAAAAAATCGTTGTGTGTTTTATTTGCGAAATCAGACGACTAATGCTTGAAGAATTGTAAAAAATTGGACCTACACTATATTAGAGCCAATAGAATTATATTTTTTAAATTATCTTTTCTAGTTTTTAAAAATTCTTCAGATCGCTAGGTCCCCAATATGCTGCCGGGTCATATGTTCAAAATAATATTCAAACTCTAAATGGCAAAAGATTTTCTATTTTAAGTAAAGTCAAAATTCCGTTCATTTGATCAAATTATACATGTTTTATTTCGTTTTAAAGTTATAAACCTCCGAAAAACACCCTATATATGTATACGCAAATGTGATTTTTGGAGGAAAATAAAATATTTCGAAATATTTCTGAAACGCTTTCCTCAGATGTTCCTAATTTAAGATAAAATACAACCTATAAGCAACTGTTGAGGCATTAAAAAAGTTGGACTATTTGAGAACCCGTTTCTTTTCATGGCTTCATAAATCATAATGAAAACTTTTTTGTTTTCGGCAAGATCTTTCTTTGTTTCCATTTTATGGTCATAAACTAAAGAATAGTACATTTACTTATTTTCCGGATGCACGGAGAATTTAAGTACCTTTCGATGTTGCTCATCTGCCCATGACAAGTGATAAATTTTCGAATTAGTTTAATATATTTCTGAAAGTCATCGTGTAAGTCGTACGTAACTTTACCAGCATTGAATCGGTGAGTTGAAATGAAATAATTTTCTGTGATGCCTTGAATTGAATTGAATGAACGTCAAAGGGTCGCAGTTGTAGGTTTTCTAATTTGGTACTATTTCGCCGGTTATACAATATGAACTGGAACTTTTCATCTGAATATCTGAATATTTTTCTGAATATGTAATGTACTATAATAATTCGAAATTTTACTCCATTCAAAAGTTATTTCTTTATTATTTAGTAATTTCTAATTTTTTACGTGCAGATTGTACGTTTCTTTATTCTGTGGTAAATTATCTTTATTAGACTGCTTTGATTTTTGTTAGTGAACCATTTTACAAAGTACGCAACTTTTCAGACACAAATAAATGAAAATCTTATAAAGCTTCTTGAGAAGAAGTTTGAAAATATATATTTATCGAAGAAAACATAAACGTACACTACTAAAAGAAGCATTACCGATCATTATTTATTTAGGTATGGTATGATAGTAGACGTTTTGGCAAAAAAACTTTAAACAGCGCCATAAATTATGCAGCGCAAGGAAAACTGTTTCACTATTTAAATTTTTTGAAAATAATGTCTTTTAATGCGTAAAAAATAAAACGGAGTGGAACTGCCATTACTTGAAATCTAAATTCAAATTTTCGGTCTTTTATTGATATCTTCTTACTAAATCTTCGGGCATTGATTTATACTTTTGCGCACTTTTTGTCCACATCCATTTGTTTCGTTTTTTGTAACGTCGCCGGTGTTTGAGATGTGACGTTATTTAATTCTTTTAATGAAACGTCGTATGTATGATATAAAAGTGCCTTCGAAGCCGTGTTTAACAAGGAAACAAGGATATCTATCTACAATTTATTGAAATGTAAAATTTCTTATAAAAGAACTGACGTCTCGTTTCGCCGGTCTTAAAATATATTCTTGTATTATACACGTAGTACATAACAACTAATGCTAACATGTAAGAGAGTCTAAAGAATTTTGCATGATAATACGTTCTAAGATCGATTTTGTCTGAGTATGAAATACATATTTTTGACGTCTTACATTGTCAATTTTCAAAGAAAGAACATTTTCTGTCGAGCTTAAGAGCTTTGGAAGCTATTAAATCGTACGGCTCAGATATTCTTGAGTTTATATGGTAGATTAGAGAGTAAAGTAAATTTGAAACTAATTTTATGACTTATCACGTTTTGCTCTTTTCGAAGTGGTAGTTAATATAGGTAGAGCAAAATATCCGGAAATGTCTAAATTTATCGCCATCGTAGCCATCACTAGTTTGCCGATTGGGCTCTAGAGCGACTCATTCATCTCAATTTTGGTAAAAAATCATATTTTCGGACAAATCTCACTTTTTGCTAAATGGCTTCGTCAATATAAGCAAAATAGTTTTTGGTGTGAAACCAACAAACGTCATTAATGACTAAAAATTGAATATTACCTAACATTATCTACAAACAGAGTAATTTATGGACAAGCAACAAGGGCAAAAAGTCAAATAAGATGTTCAAAGCCCTCCTCCTATCTCAAGGAACTGCGAAATCTCTGCCGCAAGGACTTTAGAACTCTTTCGAAAACCCCAACATTGACTCGGACTCGGTGGTATCCTTTATCTACTCCTTGCTGCAGCTTCTCGAGGTAATTTACAGACGCAGCTTACACTGAAGTTTTCAAGCATCACAAAAGAAAAAAAATCCAAGGGGTTTAATTGGGGCGATCTGGCAGTCCATGATACAGGCCCGCCCCTTCCTACTCATCTTCATCCAAAAGTTCCGTGTAAATCAAAAATTGAGCCGAAACACCATCATACTAGAACCACAAATGCTTTAATAAGGATTAATCTCCGATATCGACCATTTGCGGACTAATGCTCTTTAAGACTTTTCTGCTTATTTTAGCCCAACCCACCCCCTTATAAGTGTGTTAAACTTTTTTTTTAATACCCTGTATTATTATAGTTGTTATAGTACTACCCACTATTACTCACCTCTCTGCAAATCTACACAATATTTGTTCAAGCTTATGTTTGCTCTTCGTCAGAAATTCGCCTCGGTAGCTAGCAACATCTCTTCAGATTATAAATGATTTTACGTTTTAGGTTATTGTTAGAGTGGTGTTCGTGTTGTGCATCAGTTTTCTGTCTTAGTTGCGTGTTTATCTTAAAGCAAATTTCCTTGTTTTATCTCTTACGCTAACCATCCACCTTTTGTGACGTTAACTCCCACGTTATATTCTGTTAAACGTACTCGTATGAACTTCAGTTGAGAAAAATAATTCAGGGTGAGATAAAACGCATTTTATAGTCTCGTCATATTTGTAATTTGGTAATTCCAAATGAAATATTTTGCCTCTCTTTGAATAATTAAGTAAATGGGGATTATGAGGTTTTGCATTATAAGCGACGATGATACGCATAATTATTGATCCAAAAATGCCACACCATGAATAAAAACTAAAATTGGATACTTCATTGACTCTAAATGAGGTAGTTCACCGCATTGAATACAATTTTTAGTTTAGTAAATTATAGCAAACATTATGCATTAAAAAATTTAAATTTAGATTATGTTTAGCATGAGATTCTAACTAAACTGTAGCAAGCAGGGCAACACTTTCCAAACTTTTTTGGCGAAAATTAGCAATTTTCTATTTATTACAAATTTATTAACTGGCTTAGAGCGTCGGGTTTACGTGTGAGGGCAGTAAAAGGAGTAAAATGGTACGTTTTAACAGTTTTATGCAAATATCTTGAGAACCATAAGGTCTAGCGTAAACATTATTTAATACAAACTTAATCTAAATTAAATTTTTAACAAAAAAGGTTCTATGCATTTTTGCGCTCCAGACGCTCCTTACAGAGATATAGAAAGGGTAAAATGCCATTATTTTACAGTTGGGTAAAAATCCAGAATAACGTACGCCTTCTGAATCTCCGTAACCCTTGTCTGGAGCACAAAACTGCTTAAGACATTTTGGTTTAAAATTTAATGTAGATTAAGTTTGTACATGATAGTGTTTGCGCTAGACCTCAAGGTTCTCTATATATTTACAAAAAACTGTTAAAACTGCTTCATCCCCTTTCCACCCCCTCTCGCAAAAGCCCGACGCTCTAGGTCATGCAACTTTTTATCACTTATTACGAGAGGGTATACAACAATTTGCCAAAGCATAAAACTTTTTTTTTATTTTGGGGCTGGACGCTAATTTTACGATAGTAAGATGTATAGTTCTCCAATTATGGCATGGCATGGCATGGCGTCATTTAACTTTTTCATAGTGGGACAGGCGGACATGAATATTAGGGAAACGTTAATTCCTGCTTTTCATTGTTTCGATATTTTGTATAGTTTTCGAGATATATTTAGTAAATGAGGGCGAGACTGGATCTGCAGCACAATCTGTTTGTCGTATAAGTCAATTAAAAGAAGGAAGATCGAATCCCTATATGGCAAACAAAAAATAATGGGGCATTGGAATCTCTCTCGGGTATCATCATCATCATCATCATCATCATATGCATTACAGAGGTTTACAGATACCACAGACTCATACTCTGCGGTAGCATAATCATAGACTTATTTCTAAGGTCTCTTTCTTTCTTCCTCTGTCACCAAATACCTGATAAGTACCTGCAAAAGTTAGACTTAAGCATCAGTTAGTAGCAAGACGCTTCCAAAATCCAAACTGTCGAGAAGGCAAGAGGCCATTATCTCCCAGAAAGCGACTTAACTGTATAATAGAAGGCCTTCTAGAATTTCTTTGACAATACCTTCTTACAGAAGAAATAATCAGCGTAGTCACACTATCGCTCTCGCTCCGATCTCAATCCAATAACACTCCAATACCGACATATTGAATGGTATCGGAACGAGAGTGGGGCGAAAGCGGTAGTATGAAAGCCTGTACGATACCTCTTCACTCCGTTTCCACTCAGTTGTATGCTAAATAACAAACGAATACACGAGTATCTAGAGTAGAGCTCTAATGTGAATATGAGTATCGGTCTGACAATTTATCCAGAGCGTATCGAGCATGGAACTATAAAATAAGTGTGGAATGGTTATAAGCTAGTTGGAAGGTATCTAAAGCCTCGTTCAGACTAGGGCTCTAATGTGTAAAGCAAATATGCAACCCTTCCACTTATTTATCATCATACAGCAAATCTCGTTCAGTACTGGTACTAGGCATAGGCATCTTTAAATTTCTTCCAGCTTTCTCTGTTACGAGTCTCTTGTATCTATTTTTTCCCACGCTTTTCAAGTAGCTGTTCATCTGATCGGAAGTTTTTTTTTTTAGGTTTTACTTGTTTCTTGACCTCCATTCCGTTATGTGCTTAGTCAAGCATGTAATGAATTTTTGCCAAATGACCTTTACAGCTTCATTTCAAAATTGCGACTTTTTCAATGATGTCTTGGACGCTTGAGCTCCGCATATTATGTTACAAGATGGTTATAACAAAAACAAAAACATTAACAAGAAACGAAAAATTACACCTTTTTATTTCTTTATTCACAGTAGTAGTGACTAGTGACTGTGTGGAAAGCAGTGGAAAGTCAAACAGATATGTTTTTAAAAGCTGCTAGAATGGCTAAATGCGCACATCAGCTTGCAATACTGAAAAAAGCAGAGTCATTGAGAAAACAAAACGATTCGAAACTAAAGAGAAGTGTAACTAATAGTTAAACTAAGTAATTAATTATTTAAGATTTCTGAGACGTTTGAAGTGACTTGTTCAATCGAGCTCAACTTGAATGTGCAAAGTTTCGGTTTTCTATTTTCAGTAGTTATTGAGATATAACCAGAACTTATAGAAACACTTGCCATTTACGTTGGTATTATAAGAAACTTCCTAATTAAAATAATATTTACAATAATACATCCGATCGATTTATTGATTTAACTCCAACAACTTACACGTGCCGTATCAAATTGAATAGTTTTAAAATTTCTAAACTTCATCTGGCTCTAATTCGTTCGAACTTCCTTGTAAATCTCTTTCGAGGGCTCTTGCCGAATTGTCAATCTGCGCTATATCAGTACCTTCTATTAGATTTGAGTTCAAATTTAACATCGATGAGTTCTCTTGGGAGATATTACCGTTCCCATTCTGAAGCTGTTTGCTTTCTTCGGTGGTGTTTACGGAGCTTTGTTGTGCAAGCAGAGTATCTAAGCGTGCTCCCAAATCCAATAACTAAAAATATAATTTCAATTAACATTTCAAAAACAATTTTGAAGCATCCAAAGCATTTTAGTCGTTTATTTAAAACTCGACCTGTTTATCGACATCTCCATCTTGTTCGGCTAACTCTTTGAATTCCTTTAAGAACTGTAAAGCTTCCGTGTGTAAACCATTTATTATTAACACAACACTAACGTTGAGAATAGTAGATAGATCGTCTTTTGATAAAAGGAATGCTTGTCTAAAAGCTCTTAAAGAGTTTTCAGTGTCTTTTAGTTCATAAAGTGCAGCTGCAACAAAAGAACTAATTAATATACTACTTACACAACTTGTTAAATTTTTTATTTTTCCCTAAAATAATAAGTATCTAATAAAAAAAACATTGTAACTCTGTTTATCTTAGAATGCCGCTTTGCCTTTTCTATGTCAAGTATACCTATAAGGGTTAACAAAATATTGTCTCTATAAACATTTTGGAATTAGATCGTCTGCTTTAGATGTTTTTTAAATTTAATTTTAAAATGCTTAAAATATAGCGTAAAAAGAATATCAATATTTAAAGAGAGAATAAGCCAAAATAAGAAGAAAAGTATATTAAAATGTTAGGGTTTCTAAGGGGCTTTACCCCAGATTATCAATTTTTAGTCAATATAACAAATATTCAAAAATCGTACCCACATTTTTCTATTAATCGTTGTCCAAGGTATGTTGCTCATCTGAAGTTATTTTCGCGTTAGATTATCAGATACTTAGTATGGGAGGCAGCGTGCACTTTTACTAAAGATAAAGTGCAACATTAATTTATGACTATTCAGATTCAGACTGAAAGAACATGGAAAATGAGAAATTAGTAATAAAACCGATCGTCTGCCACTCATTTTGCTCATTTTTCTGTTTTTTGCTTATAAGCCAAAAAATGGGGAAAGTTCTTCTATATACAAATAAACTACATCAAATTTTCTACAAATTATATTTCTTTAGTTTCTTTTCCAAGACGAACGGTTTAGGCGCTAGAGCGCGTTAAAGTTTGACAAAAATTTCACAATCGGTCAAAAAACTGATGTTTTTAGTTATCGCTTATAACTCAAAAATTACGCACTTTTAGAGAAAATATTTTTTATAAAAAAATACAGTACATTCAATTTTCTACAAATTATATTTCTTTAGTTTCTTTCCCAAGACGAACGGTTTAGACGCTAGAGCGCGTTAAAGTTTGACAAAAATTTCACAATCGGCCAAAAAACTAATGTTTTTATTTATCGCTCATAACTCGAAAATTACGCATTTTTAGTGAAAATATTTTTTATAAAAAAATACGTTACATTCAATTTTCTACAAATTATATTTGGTTAGTTTCTTTCCAAGACGAACGGTTTAAGCGCCAGAGCGCGTTAAAGTTTGACAAAAATTTCACACTCGGCCTAAAACCTGATGTTAATATTTATCGCTTATAACTCGAAAATTACGCATTTTTAGAGAAAATCTTTTTTATAAAAAAATACGGTACATTCAATTTTCTACAAATTATTTCTCTTACATTTTTTTTTCAAATGAACAGTTTAGGAGCTAGACCACGTTGAAGTATAGCTCCTCGAGAAGGATACATTTTTGTGGTCCAACTAAAGTGCACGCTGCCTCCCGGACTGCAACATCTAAAATGGAGATCTTGGTGACTAATTAAACAGACTTTGTAGCCAAATTCTTCTTGAGCTTTCAATTTCTTATCTGAAGAGTGTATTCTAGTACTTCATTTGCAGTTAACAGTTTGCTGATTTACGTTTGAATGAAACAAGAGCAGTAACAATTATTAGTAACAGTGGGAATTTAGTAGATAGGTTTTGTTTTTAAAATGTTATTCTAATTGTCAATTATTGTTAGGAATTTCTGAAGTAAAAGCACGGTAACTCGATGACCATTGAGAATTGGACACAAACATGAACCCTTATGTTTATAGGACCTTTTTTTCTTATTTTTACGTGTACTATCACATTTAAAACCATTAATTTATTCTAATGAGACACTAAGATCCACTAAGATTTGTTTAATAAATACTTAACTGAATTAATTATTTACTTCAGCAAGAAGGAAAACTTTGTTGTCGAGCTCGACACTTCGTTACACACCGAAGAAATTTCTATTATAGTAAACCAGACTTAATTATTACAGTTGCTTTATTAAGTACTTTCGACCCACGCCCTAAGTACGTATGTATGTGGATAATAATTAATACAATGCAGAAGCCGTGATAATTATACTTAACTCTGAAGTTTCTACGAAGTCAAAATTAATCCTCTAATTAAACTGTAGAGAGAATTCTTCGTTAGTATTTGGGCACACGTACAGTATAGAAAACACGTGGATGATATAGAAGGATATAAAAATAAAATAAATACGTATTCAACATAAAAGTCTAGATTAAGTGGGTTTTAAAATTCAGTACTAGTTTTCTTATATTTACACTTTAAACATAGTGATGTTGGTTATTTAGTTTTACCAAGTTTTACTCTCAAGCTATTGATATTCAAGAAGCAAGCATTAACGTTTATCTTGCTCAATAGTGCGAGACTCGTCTCTTTCGTATGTTTTCTAAACTTCAAACTTCATTAATTTGTTCACTCACATCCAAGAGCGGTGAATGTTAATCCTACATCAGATCGAAGATTAACTGCTGCACACAAGAAATTAAAAGCAGAAGCTGGCTGTAGAGTTTGTAAATGTACTAATCCCAAATTTAAAAGAACTTTCCAATTGAGCGGCGACAACCATAATGCTCTTTTTAAGCAACTTATTGCCTGAAAGAAAAGTTTATAATGTATTTTACATGAATTTCCGATACATTAAGGATTTGCTTATTTATTTATTCCCTAACGACCCTAACTAAAGATACATTTTCTTTGATTTCATATTATATTTATAATGATATTTACTAAAGTTTTAGTGGAAAATAAATGTGATATACAATACTTTTTAAAGTGATTATAAGTATAATTGATGATTAATCAAAAATATAAAAATACTATGCACGAAGTTGTTTGAGCCCAGCAACACACTAATTTCTGTGGGTACATGATACAGTGTACAAGTGCGATTTCGTTGCGACGTCCAGCGGTAGCGGCCGGACGCGACGTCTAGCAGTCGCGCCCTCCAGCAGTCGCGGCCGGAGGCGACGTCCAGCAGTCGCGTCCCGACTGCTCAAAAACATGTTGAGACGCGGCCGCTCGGCGGTTGTATGAATTCGTCGGTCTCTTCTCGCATGGATAGCAAAAGCCGTAAATCGTCGTCTTCTTCTTCTTCTAATAAGAGGATATCTATAAGTTGCTTGTCCATAATAAAAATAAACCACATTTTACTTGAAAACTTTAAATGTGACTGACAAATCGCAGACGCCAAACGTTTCAACCAAATTATGCGATCGTAACGGCTGACCGTTAACAGCTGGATGTGGCGTCCGGCCGCGGCCGCTGGACGTCGCAACGAAATCGCACCTTACTACTGACAAAGCGGTCAGCAACCCAGTTGACAAAATTAGTGTAAATTCGGTAATTTGGACCAACCCTTAGTCCCTTAGTTAGTAAATGTTACATTGCGATTGCAAATTACATTTTTCGTGTGTAACTGGTCTTAAGCCTTAAATTACCTTTCTGGTATAGTTTAAAAACAAATGTATATAAACTTACCGCTATATATTTTTGTTTAGAATAAAAACACATTCCTATATTATTCCAAAGGGCCACAGAGTCGGGATTCATTTGCACTGCAATTTTATACTTAGACAACGCTACGTCGTACTCTTCGTGAGCCTAAAAAAATTTTTAAATTCCGACTAAACACTTTGAATGGAATAAAACATACCTGGGTAATGCAGCCAATTCCTAACAAAGCTTGAGAACATGAGGAATCCAAAGCTAAGGCCAAACTTAAACTTTCAAACGCTTTTTGAGTTTGTCCAGCTTTTAAGTACAGCAATCCAGATTCCGTCAACATATTTGTACTATCTGGACAGGCTCTAGAAAAACGTTTCTCTTAAATCTTTAAATTGTACCTATCTTAAAGACTAATATTGAGAATTTCTTTTAATTAAATTTCCTTTGGTTGCGAATATGCGGGCTTATAGCTAACTATCTTTTAATAAAAGGAAGATATAACCCTATAACCACCAAAACAGCTGCTTTCTATTAACTTAAATTCCTTTAAGTGCTAAAGCATCATAAAGAAAATACACGAAATAAATATAAAAATAGCATGTGGTTAGAAGATAAATAAAAGAAACAAATTAATTCTCGACGGTTCAAACGTAAGCTCTCTTAGATGTCTTTAGGCTTGGCTGTTCGGAAATCCACGATGCTATTTAAAAAATCGAATCGTCAGATTACTCTCTGTGGAAAGCTACAAAAACAATAATCCAACAACCTCGAAAACATGCCCCACCAATTAGGACAACTGACAACAAGTGGGCTAGAAGTAATTCAGAAAAAGCGACCGTTTTCGTAAACCATCTAAAAGAAGTGTTCGAACCTTTCCCCAGACAGATCTCAGAAACAGATGAAGAATTCATTCATAAATTTCTGGAAGCTCCTTATCAACTCGACTTGCCCATTAAAAAGTTTAAATTAAGTGAAGTAAGAAACACTATAAAGACCAACATAAATCCAAAGAAGGCACCAGGATACGACCTCATAACCGGCAGAATATTAAAAGAATTACCAGAAACAGCGATAAGGTTCATAACATTATTATTTAACGCTGCTATAAGATTAAGTTACTTCCCTACAATGGAAAGTCGCACAAATGATTCTTATTCAAAAGCCTGGGAAAGATCCTGAAAACGCATCATCCTTTAGACCTATAAGTCTTTTGCCGATACTTTCTAAACTATTTGAAAAAATGATTTTAAAAAGAATAAAGCCGTACTTACACGAACAAAAACTAATACCTAACTTTCAATTTGGATTTCGTGAGAGTCACTCCACAGTGGAACAAGTCCATAGAATAGTACGAAAAATTAATAACGCCCTAAATGAAAAAAAATGCGCTAGTGCTGTGTTTTTGGACGTTAGTCAAGCCTTCGACAAAGTATGGTATCCGGGCCTTCTATTTAAAATCAAGACTCATCTGCCTCATCCTATCTGCGAATTACTGAAGTCCTATCTCGACCAAAGACACTTCTTATTAAAATATGAAAATATCTACACCGATTTACATAGCATTAACTCAGGAGTACCTCAAGGTAGTGTGCTCGGACCCCTACTGTATCTATTATTTACATCAGACCTGCCTGCAGATAATAATGTAACAACAGCCACATTCGCGGACGACACCGCAATCGTAGCTTGTCACTCTCAGCCAAGAACAGTTGCCAAATATCTACAAGAGCACTTAGATAAAATACAAAGATGGTCAAAAACATGAAGAATTGGAATGAACGAACAAAAATCAGTTCAAGTTACATTTGGTATAAAAAGTAATAATTGTCCTCCTGTTTCGTTAAATGATCAACAAGTTCCGCAGGCAGAGTCTACGAAATACCTAGGGATCCACCTAGACAGCAAATTAAACTGGAGTACTCACATCTGGAAGAAAAGAAAACAGCTAGGTACAAAATTAAACAACTTATACTGGCTACTAGGACGAAATTCAAAACTCTCCATAGAAAATAAAATTTTAGTGTACAAAAGTGTTTTAAAACCAGTGTGGTGCTACGGCATTCAGCTGTGGGGCACTGCTGCCAAATCAAATATTGAAATTCTCGAACGATTTCAGTCAAAAGTGTTGCGGATGATAGTAGATGCGCCTTGGTTCGTAACTAATCAAATAATAAGACAAGACCTAAAAATCGAAACAGTGAAAGAACAAATCCAAAAGTGCAGTGAAAACTATTTTAACAGACTGAGCGTCCATCCTAACGCCTTGGCGAAGGACTTGACTCGTGAAGATAGAGACATGTGTAGACTAAAGCGTTATAAACCAATAGACTTAAAGACGCGATTCAAATAAACATTAAAATAATTACAGGGTAGTGACATTTAAATTACATTTATTTTGACAAACTTATAGGATATTATGTCATTGGACAAAATCCTAAATTATTCATTTGTTCTTGGTTAATGTGTACATAATTATTTGTTTAATTTGTATGCTTATACGTACTTGTGTATAGAAAATTTGTTTATTGTTTTTGTACAGATTGCAAATAAACTTGGAGAAAAAAAAAAAATTTTTAAAAACTTATACAGAGCTGGAGATGTCGATCTCAAAGATAATTTCCCCCCACTCTGAGCTCTATAACTCCGGGTTGAACCAATAATATGACCGAACGAAGCGGCCAGTAACACAGAACGCAGAACTATATGACGAGCAACGTCATAGTAGAGCGGTCACGGACTGCGATAAAATCAAGCGAAAAGCGTCGTTGAGTACGATGCTAAGTTAAACCAGTAAACCAAAGATCATATATTTATATAAATGTATATAAATGGTCTTTGATTAAACCCACAAATTCTTGACGATTTCACGACTTGAGCGCAACAATATGGAGGGTAGTACTAGAAGGTTATGAGATGACACTCCATTTCACACCTTCCAGTCAAAGTTCAAAAGTCTCATATCCACTCGTGAGAAGGAGAGTGGGAAACGAACGCTCAGATCTAATTTACAGCGCCCAAAATTCAAGAGTAGGAATTTATAACAATTTTTCTGACGTATATCAATCAGCCCTCGAAGCTAAGATTTTCACAGTTTCCACCTGTACCGGAACAAATCTGCGCGAACTTAGCAATTCGCATTTTATTCATTCGAATTTACATTTATACGGGCAACTAGACTATGCTATAATGTGCTCTTAATGTATCAAAAGACCTCAAAGTTATGCAATGTTGGAATAATCTGAAATACCTTTAGATGCAACTTTATGACACTGGACTAGATACTCATTACCGAACCATGCAGAAATTGAAGAGATGAGATTGAGGACGGAATACTGTGAGCGACTGTGAAAGCATATTCATTGAAACCATACCTAATCTTGGAATCCCATCTACCTTCATCAATAAAAACCTTGGATAATCGCTCTTAAAGGGAAATATGAAAAATTGACGCACACAGAGGTTCCGATACAAGCGTTTCTTTATAAAAGAACTATTATCTGTAAAAGTCTTAGCAGTCCACATCTAAGGACGGTAGTGGCCCACTGACAAGCCAGGAATGTATACAGGACATCTTCTGGAACCCACGGAAATAAATAGGAATGCTCACATTCCAAGTTTCGTCGCCGTGCTCTACTACGTGGTTCAGATGACCGTAAACTAAGCGCACCGAGTAGGATGAGGCAGTGCATTGCGTTATTCAGCGTTACTGAACGCTCTTCGTGCACTTTAATCTTTTCTCACCAAAATCTAGAGGACGGGGGAAAATGTTTATGTTCAAGGCGTGGTTTATCATTTTTACCCAACTTAATACCTGTACACTGTACAGGACATAGATAAATGAAAATCTAGTACGGCACTGGTATTAGGGTGGAAAATTAAAATTTTAAATTTAGAGCGTTAAACTTTTGGGGTTGTAACTTTTTCGAGCCTCGCGTAATTTTGAATCGTTATACAAAGTTTTCAAGACGTTTTTAAAAATGTTTCTACTTAGCGTCTACCCTATTCTACCTGAAAAAAGTTTTTTTCAACACAGAAATTTCTTTAAAGAAGGTTTGTTGAAAAAGTTGGTTTGGCTGTGAAAGTCAACAATGGGAAGAAAATAAAATTACAGTCATTTGTCAACCAACTTTGGACACACTAATTTAAGCACTAAACGGCTAATCGCCAATGCAAATAAAAATATAACAACATACTTACTCTAATGCCGAGGTACATACTGCAATTGCTGATTGCAAATCTCCTTTTCCAATAAGAAGTTTAATTAGTAACGAATAAGAGCTCTCTTGTTTGCCTAAATTAACAGCCTGTCCCGCATATTCCTTAGCCTTTTCTTCTTCTCCAAGAAACATCAAGCATTGCCCTAAAGTACAAAGGCGTTTAAAGAACTTTTTCATTTACTCGCTGTAATCACAATTTTAACATTTACACGAAACTTAAAGTCAATTTGTTTAACTTTTTTCTATTATCTGTTGAAATTGAATTGACCAAAGGTTGACGCATAAAATCAATGAAGAACTTATTTAAATTTTTATTGATTTTTAGACGCAATGTAAGCATTAAATAAGTAAGTAGTCGATAATCGAAAATAACAATAAAAGGCTACAAATTTTCAATAATTTTCATAGCGGGAAAATTCTTACCAATGTTATGATAAATATCCCAATCCGGTTTTTGAGAAATTTTCTCCGCTTCTAAATAAGCATCCAAAGAAAGACGGTATTTCCTTAATAAAAAACTAAAAAAGTTGAAATAATTGAATTAATTGAAAAAAATGCATTGTATTTCTTACAGGCATTTTGCTACTTCTTTAATATTATCAGTATTTTCGTTATTTAATTTGTAGCATACTTGAAATGATTCTAAAGCTTCTTGAATCTTTTTCTCTTCTCTTAATATAATACCCTGCATTAATAAAACTTTGTTACAACTATGTTGATACACTTTTTAGTACGCAGACTTTTATACAAACATGTATACTTGTATACCCAGGACAGTAGTCAAGATGAGGTCGAGCTTGTTTTCTCCCCCCACCCCCGCTTCATAATATTAATATTTCAGTAGTCATTATCAATTTTCTTCCCCTTAAAAATTGCGTTACGACCACGAGCCTATACGGCCATACATACCTGTTTAAAATAAGCGTATTCGTGCTTTCCTTTAGTTTTGTTAATTTCGTTTTTTATCAATTCTTTACATTTTGCCGTTTCTCCCCTAACATGCTGTAAATGTATTAACCAATTTAATTTTTCTATTGGATCTGGTTCAAAGAGTGCTGCGGCCATTTTTTTACGTCTTGCTACAATGTTTAGAACATTTTTTAATTAAATCGTTTCTCTTTTTTTTAATTAAAATTCTCACCTATCGATGAAACGCGGGTGTCTTGCTTTCCGTTGGCTATTAGACTCTGACTCATTATAAATTAAGTTTGTATGTCGATACAGAAAAAATTAAAAAATTATTGCTTTTCAAGTGTTAACTCACTATCTTATTGTGTACACTGTAGTTGCTAGGAGACAAGCTAACAAGGTTAAAGCGTAAAATCTATACTACAGGGTGTTAATTAAGTTGGTAGCATGTACAGATTGTACAGTGTACACAAACTTGAAGGAATTAATATTTGATTTATTTTAAAACAAAAAGTTTATATAAACATGGTCACCGCACATAGGCGACTTTTCGGATGCTCTGGTGCTCAAGCACCCGACAAAACAATGTTTGTTGGGTTGCAACGCACCCGACGAGATTTTGTATTGTTAATTAAAATAGATTAATGAAAATAGAAAATGTGCCCTAGAAAGACTATAAAAGTATAATGCGTCACTGAGCACTCGATAAGAATTTGAAAAGTCGGCGCCTATGTCCCCGCAAATGCTCTATTTTCTAGATACGAGGTGGGGTGTTAAAATCTGATACAAGCAAGATAGATCTTTGAAGTAAATAAAATTTTAAAAATTATGAACATTGTATCAGGAAGCGTTTAATTTCTGAGATATGGACACATATAATTTTTTAAATTTTATTTTCTAAAACCTATCTTGTATCATATTTTATCTCCCCAAAATAAGGGGGTTATTTTGAACCCATTTTGGAAAATTTTGACCCCCAGTATTTAAACTCTGCTATAAGTTAGTACACGTCACATATCAAGAATTTATCATTTCTTTTCTAATTGGAAGCTGGTATATTAATTTATTCCATAAATTTCTATTATTTGCTACAATTTTTGTTTAAAAAGCACTTTCTATTAAACCGGAAATTAGCCAAGCAAAAGAAGTTTTTGAAAACACCCTGTATATTTTTCTCCGTTTATCGGCAATGAGGTTAGCTGGTTAGCTTTTCTATTTTTAATACAACACCCTGTATATTTGAAATGGTTTGGAAAATTGTACAATTATCTATCTAAATCTAAATGATGTTGAAAATTTTATAGTTCGACTTCCAGTTCAGTCGGAAATGAGATTAGCTCTCATATTTCAAATAGGAACACTTCATATAGTTGTTTTAGACTTTTGAAATTAGGGAGAGCTTCTGAACATACTATTTTTAGGTACTATTTCTGACAGCTTTTTAAATGTTTTTACGCGTACGAAAAAGTTTTGTTATATAGCCACATCAGTCGTATTTTATCATAGGTGGCAGACAGAAGGCTTGAAGGCGCTCGATTTAGTTGATTAATTTTGAACACTGCAGAACTGTGTACACTAAACTTATGTTAGCTTTCACCAACAATTATTGTATCAGAAGGGTGTATTTCTGGATTTACTTAAGTTATCTAAGGTTATACAGTATTATGTTAGACCCAAATAATGTAGGTAATTATAGACCCATTTCGCTCTCGCCTGTATTTCCATAATAATTGAAATGCACATAGCCAAAGCGTAAGATGTTATACAGGGTGAGTCGGGAGGATTGCACCGAACTCTAGGAACGTATTCTACATGTAAATATAAGACAAAAGGAACCCAAAAGTTGTTATCGGATTTTCACTTGTTTTCAAGTTACGGCACTTGAGATGTTTACGTACTATAAATATAGCTTAGCAAACTTTTAAAACGCCGTAATTCGAAAACAAGTGAAAATCGGATAATAACTTTTGGGTCTTATATTTACGTGTAGGATACGTTCCTACAGTTCGGTGCGATCCTCCCGACTCACCGACTCACCCTGTATTAGCATATACAGGGTGTTTACGCTCTTCTCTGTAATATTTTTAGGGGTGATAGTACAGATCAAAAGAAGTCGAAAAACTCTAAAACACCGTGGTAAAAGTTTCTTATTGGCGTAATACGTATTTACCCGGAAAACCATAACCTGTCCCGTTATTTCAAAGACGCACAACATCAGTCAATCAGAGTAACTGCGTGCATAGTATTTGGTTATAAGTTTTAAGCCAAGGTTCTTAACGGCGGCTTGGTTAGTAAACCATGGTGAGAAGAGTTGAAGGCCAGTAGAATGTGTTGAAAAATTGGGAACTAGAGTCGTTTATTCATCGTAGATGGAGGTGCCGATCAATTTCATTGAAAAGTCAAACTGTATGTAGAAATTTATCAACAATAAGGTCCGGATGCTGGAACATGGCTCGCTAATTTAACACTCATGAAAGCCAACTTGAAAATGTGTTTCTCCGTCTTACATAATTAACTATAAATCCTTTACCGCTACAAACGCAAAAAAGGAAGGTTTATCAAATTATCAGTTTCGTAACGAACTGAATACGTTCCCAATTCTTGAAGATAGAAATAATATACTCAATGGATAAAGCAGCTCTCGTCAAAGACTGTAACTCAAAATCACGTAAAGCATACCCTGTTACTCTGTCTGATTGATGCTTGATGTTCGACTGCATTCCGTGAAATTATTACAACAAGCAATTCGAGTAATTTCAGATTTGTTGCAGTGTTTGCCGGCATTACGATGAATGAATAACATACTACCCTACAGTGTCATATGCCAATGTCAGTGCCATATTCCGTCACATTCCAAAGGAAGCAGTACCTAATTAAAATTAATAGTTGCACGGGCTTGACTAATAATAAATTTTAACTTCCGGTTTAGCAGGAAATGGGGTTAGTTTTTCTATTTTAAATACAACACCCTGTATATTTTAAGTGGTTTGTGGTGATTGTAAAATTAGCTATTTAGTAATATCAAACACTTCTTGTTTTGACTTCCGATTCAACCGGAAATGAGTTTTGCTTTTAATTTCAAATAGAAACGCCCCGTATAATTTTAGTTTTTGAAATCAGGGAGAGCTTGTGAGCATATTATATCTTCTTAAATATTTTCAACGCGTACGAAAAAGACGTGTTATGGCCACATCAGTCGTTTATTGTTATAAAATTGCGTTCTAAGAGTACCAAATGTACTGTCTACCCCAATTTGGGGGTTGACCTAGAGAGAACGAAAATACTCGACAAAAGTGCCCTACTCTATCGATAACAATATTGACGGGTCTCGCGGCATATCAATATTTTGTACTAAGACCAAGGAAGACATTATTAATTTAATGTGCGAAGTTTTTAAATAGACACTCTGTATATTAAATATCTACAAAAGGGGTTGAGCACAAACGACGGGACTTGAAGCACAAACAAGCACAAACGAATGAGTCATGTTTGAAATCAATCGGCCGTGGTGGGGTGCTGGCATTTCTACAGCACCCCCAACCCCAAATTGTTTTATGAATATCTCTGGAAAGGGGTGAGCACAAACGACGGGATTTGAAGCACAAACAAGCACAAACGAATGAATCGTGTTTGAAGTCAACCGGCCGTGGTGGGGGTGCTGGAATTTCTACAGCACCTCCACAATGTTTTTTAAATATGTCCGAAAGGGGGTGAGCACAAACGATAGGACTTGAAGCACAAACAAGCACAAACGAATCCACCAATTTGCCACCAAAAATTCGGAGGTGGGGGTGCCACCGACATGCACCTACAACCTACAACACAGTCATTATTTGTGAAACAAAATTAGAAATTTATATAAAAATACGCCTTTAACATTGGCAACCTTTCTGACAGAGAAAAGATAAAAGCAACATTTTAATGACGTAAACAAAACGAAAACGTAATTCTTATCTGTGAACGTAGCCTACCACTGACGTAACGTAAACGTAACCTCTTAATTGCCAAAGTTGTCAAACAGCAGATGCGTATTTTGTTTATTCTTAAGCTTTTATTGCTAAATAGTTATTAGTATGGGCTTTTATAAAATGTGATTTAGTTAATACTTTTAAAATTTTTAATGTTACGTTTAAAATGTAAAATTACATTAATTCCAGCTTTAGCAACTTACTAGGTAGTTATAAAATTCTACAAATGTAAGTTTGCGATGAAAGCTTATTATTGCTAACTATGGAACCCATGAGTATTAATTCTGTGTTGTCAAAAACCCAACGTCTAATTTTGGGTTTATTCGTCCTTTTACTAGTCAACATTCTTTGGGTATCATCGTCCGAACTTACTAAGGTAAGAAAGATAGTTTTAACACAATACAAACTAATACGTGTTATTATTTATAGTTTATTTACCATGAAGAAGCATTTGAAAAACCATTCTTTAGTACGTACATTAAAACATCTTTATTTACATTATATTTGCTGGGATTTTGTATCTGGCCTCCCTGGCGGGATTACTATAATGTCCCTTCTAATTATATGGTAAGTTTTAAATATAAGATAAATTGCAAGGCTTTTAAAATGTATTTCAGTTTATTGATCCAAACGTAGAAGAGGAAAATTATTTTGCAGATTCTATATCTAGTCTTGTAAGTTATTTATAATACTTACTCCAACATTTTATTACATAACTAATTCTAGAGTAATCCCACATATGTTCCTGTCAAGACGCCAGATAGAGAAAATATAGAGCGTAATTCGGGTACCGAAAGTGACGATTCGTCTATACGTTCGGTTCGATTTAATAAGGTAGCCGAGGTAAGGCACATGTCCGAGTCTGAGGCTGCCGAAGCGTTATTAGCTAGACTATCGTATCAAGCTAGCTTAAGAGCCGGAGAATTGGCTAAAAGAGCCGCTAGTAAACTTCCAATTTATAAAGTTGCTAAAATTGCTTTTATATTTTGTTTATTGGTAAGCCGTAAGATCAAATTTTAAAATACTTAAATGTGGATGACAATTTTTTAGTGGTTTTCGGCTAACTACACGTACCAACTTGCATTAGCAAAGACTGAAGCCGGAGTTGTAAATCTATTATCTTCCAGTTCCAGTTTATTTACACTTTTGCTATCTGCTTTTTTTCCATCAAACCTTGCAGATAGGTTTACATTTTCCAAACTTATAGCAGTAACTTTGTGTATGTTTGGTGTGGTAAGTAATTACTAATTTTTTTTAAATATATTTTTACACAGTTAATTATTGTAGGTATTTGTCAGCATTTCTGACATTAAAATTGAATCACACATTCCAACAGGCTCAGTTTTATCGTTATTAAGTGCATTTGCGTATGCTGCGTATTTAGTATTTTTAAGAAAAAAAGTTGATCACGAAGACAAAATGGATATTCCTATATTTTTTGGTAAATATAGATAAGTTCTTATGATAATAAATTAATTTTTGTTTGTAGGTTTTGTAGGTTTATTTAATTTTATATTATTGTGGCCGTTATTCTTTTTTCTTCATTATAGTAATTGGGAAACATTTGAGTGGCCCACAAAAAACCAATGGCTATTTTTATTACTTAATGGTGTAGTGGGAACAGTAATTTCTGAAGCTCTGTGGTTATGGTTAGTTTTCTTTATTTTATATGTAAATTCGTGCCAATATCCAAATTTATTTTATAGGGGCTGCTTTTTAACATCCTCGTTAGTTGCAACGGTGGCTATTAGTTTAACAATTCCTATGACAATGTTAACAGATGTGATTTTCAAGAAAGTATCGTATTCCTATTTATTTTATATTGGCACAATTCCAATTATGGTAGCTTTTATAATCGTCAGTCTTCTTACACATTATGAAAATTGGGATCCATTTTTGGATCTTTTATGTAATGGTTACAATATCTTATGTCGGCGTTCCAGAGCAGTACGGTATGTTGTATAATAAATAAAATGAGAATTATTTGAAATTGAGGACTTCGTTAGGTGCAGAATAGCCGATTTACAGTCAGAGCAAACAGAAGCTTTAATTAGTATTAATAGCAATGAACATGAAGCTTAAAATTTATTATATGGACTCAAAAAAGTACTGATGAATTTAAATATTAAAATATTTTTTTATAAGCTTAGGCCTATTAAAGCTGTGTGGCAAGATCTTCCTTATTACCACTTACCTTGTGCACTTACAGTTTATTTTTGAAAACGGCATTTTACCTATAGTTCAATGCAATTAGGTTTTTAAAAGGAAAAAATTGTGTATACAAATTTTCATTTAATTTGCAATTACAGTGTAGTCTCGTTAATCCGAACTAATAGAAACCTGGCCTCATTTGGATTACAGATTACTGGATAACCTTTAAAAAGATACTAACTACCAACTCACAAAACTGACTGGTAGAGGGTAGAGGTAGACCCACAAAACATGTAGATACGTGCTTGATTCATAGAAATTGTGCAAAAAGTGCGAATTAGCAAAAATAAGTTATGCATTTATAAATAATGAATGTTTGTATTAAATATTTTCCGCCGTACCATTTTTGTAATCCAAATATTTTATTAGTTACTTTCGAATTGTAACTAATTGTGCGGACTACTGAGTTTTCTGTCTTTTGTTCGGATTATGGAGACTACACTGTATTTCCTTTATTTTAGAAATTTACTGCTAATAATTATACTATCCTATTATTGTAGTACGGTCGTGCCACATTATATTTATACTCAAGCCACCTGAACGTGACATGTTTAACATAATGGTCAATATAAATATTATTATTAAGGTACCGAATATAGGGTAATCATCATTTCCACTTCAGAAATATTTCCATGCATTTGTACTTAAACCAAGGGTTCCTATTGCTTCGTTTATCTGTTACTGGATAAGCTTTAACCCAACTTTCTGTATAATATCTAATATACATATTATACCCGGTCTAAACACTAACACCTAGATATTAGGACACATAATAAACGAATCACAAAACTTATTTTTTGCCACCTAAACTTAAGACTTCGTATGTGGCTTCAACTTAAAAATCGTTGCTTATTACTACCCAACTTTGAAATACAACAATAACAAATTATCATAAATGGATCTAAAATCCACCTCCATCAGTTGCAGTTGCAGTTGCAGGAGCTCGCATTTGTTTAACTCGTATTTAACTGTAACTGTATTTAACGTCGTTTTTGAAGTTTTTTAGTGAATATCATGAAATAATCGTTGGTTCAAGAAGGTATTTTTGCAATGTGCATATTATTAGCATTGGTAGTTCCAATGCTGATAATATGGAACTACCAATGCTAATAATATGCACATTACTTTCAAACATTCAAAAATAGAAAAATACGTAAATATTGGACTCGCCACTGAATAAAGAAACCTGAAATGAAAGAAATCAACCGGCAACCAGTTGGTAAGTAGCTCGTGCACACTTTATGTGTTTGAGCTCGAATTGTGTGTTGGTATTCTAGGAGCTCGAATTTCATTTTTACTCAAATATGAGCTCGAATTAATTTGAACCGGACTTAAATAGATTTGCCAACGCTTAAGTGCAATAATCAACTGAGTCTGATGTAAATTTTCTCACTACCTGAAGGGTTTTTCCCATCATTATATTAATTATTGTGCGTTGTATCACCTCAAAATTTGTTCATAGAACCTTTGCATACTATGATTCCGTAGTATGTTACTACATTACATTTTAATGTACCATTATACCTCTCTTCTGGGGGTTCAGATAGCTTGAGTATACCGGAAGTGTAAAATCGAAAAATTTTTAAGTTCTTAAATTGAACTTAATCGGAGCTCAAGGTGTCAGCTCATTACCATTATTGTTAAATAATAGGCCAGGTTTTACTTCACATTTTTCTACACGAGTTTAGTGGATAGTGCAATTAATTATATTTCTTTTATACTTTCACTTTATTTTATGTCACGAGAAATTGTATACTAAAAGTCTTCACGCTTTTTCGAAGTAACTTTTTCTTTCTTGTAGAAGGTATGTTTGAAGAGGTAATAAATTATTAAACATTTATTAGAAATATTTTGAGAAATATATTCGCAAATTTAAGGCGAAAAGAATTGTTTGTATCTTGAAATGTTTCTTTTATATTCCCTTCATAGTATTTTAATTTATGGCTTCTTCAAGTTAACGACTTTAAAAAATCAATTTGAAATATTGTGGAATACGGTATCTTCAATTGATGAGTTAATTATTTAGATAACGCGTACACTTTTATTTGACTCTTGTTTTAGGTATATGTGATTGATAATATTAGTACTTCAAATAGAATTCTTGTGACGAAACTGCATTGGGTTGCAGTTTTGATTTTAGATATGAGTTTTTTACATATTTCGTATTTAAATTATCGTTTTCATGTAACAGTTCTGTGATTTTAAGTAACATGTGGAGAATTATGCTTAAAATACTTACATTTTACATATTTGTCTAATTAATCGTACTTTAAAACTTTTAATTATTAAGTTATATGTTATAGATGTTAAAAGATTTAAATCCTAGTCAAATTTTATTCGGTTTCTGTAATAATGTTAATTGGCGAAAAACCGCAATGTTTTTTTGTTGTGTATTTAATTGCAAGTTAATGTAAGCGAATAAATCAAATTTTAAAAATTAGGGCACAGTAAATTTATATTGTGATTAAATTAAATTAGGTCAGTCATAACTTTACATAGTTGTCAGAAAAGATGGTCTCTACGTAGATGAACTAAAGAGTCCACCACTTTGTCTTCAAACCTTGGTGTTCATTTCTGAAGTTTATAGGAAGAGAATAATTATTTTGTAAAATGCATGTTGCTATTGTAAGTTATAAGCTTGAAATAACTACCATTGCTTTGTAAGTTTTAGACTTGTCTTTTCGAAAATCTAAACATGAGAAATTGTTCATTTAAACATTTCTCATTTCACAAACAATTTCTCGTTTCTGCTCTCTAGTTGTTGGATTTTTTAAAAATTGGTAGAATTTTCTTAAAACGTTTTTTGTTGATTTTCTGAGTTGCAAGTGAATGCTTGAAAAATTCATAACTGAATAAAAAACGTATATTTTAATGTAAATTGGTGGAAAGGTTTTTATTTCGACCTTATAATTATTTATTCTACTTTGGAAGTACATGTATTGTGTTACAATGGGCCAGTTTCTGGCAACTATTAAATTTTAAAAGTCTTATACATTCCCTTATAATATATTAGTGATATAAACTTAATAGAAAAAGGTACTACTACGTATAATATATATTTTCAGAAAACTATACCTATAGACATTAGTTTCCATTGTCAGTATTTATGTTTTTCATTTAAAAATGATAATAAAAAAACTTATAATTTTATATTTTTCATGTGGGAAGTTCACTTTTTAGTAGTAGGTAGTGAAATTTACTCAAAGCTTAGTTACCTGTGCAAAATTATTGTTTTTCTCAACAGATTCTTTCAGACAGTTATAAGTTTCTTTATTTGAAAACTGGAAAAAAATGTAAATTAGAAATGAGTATCGAACCGAATACATGTGCTCATGTTTAAAGAACAATAAAATGAACAACAAAAACTCTGGATTAAAAGTATTTGGTAAGAAATTTTATGCTTATTTTTGACAGCTAATAATTTTTGTTCAATTTTTATATCCAGTTTCTGATGAAATTTTCAATTTTCGCACATTAGACGAAAAGCAAAGTACTAAAAGGTAAAACGTTGATTATTAAAATTAGCTTTAATCCATAACGTTTAATTTTTACAGTCCACTTTCTAGAGCGTATTCCAATAACGCTATTATTATTTCTAATAAAGAAGTGTACGGACCCAAAGATAGGTAAACATTCCTCATTTGTTCATTTGTTTATTTTTAAATTGTTTTTGCAGGCGTACTCTCCGTCCCGAAAAGAAACTCATTCCATTGTATGGCAATTCACATTGTTCTCTGTCAAATACTAAATACTCAAAACCAAAAAGTGGATTTAAAGGGTATGGAAACAGCAATACTTTTTTAAATATATTCGTTTAATGTATTATTTTTAAGATCTCGTACACCTGTATCTAATATATTAAGCATATCTCGATCTGCAAGTGAGTTAATTAATCCAAAATTTGTATACAACTGTTCTAGAATCAATCACACGAATTCAGAGATGTCTCATTTAATTAAAACGTTAGTATTTATATTTATCATTTGCGTAAATCAATATCTATAAAGAAAAACTGTTTTAGAAATAAAAAAATCGAAAAACCAACCGTAGATTCTCTTAATTTATTATCACCTCGAACCGTAAATATGCCTAAAACCGAAACTTATCAATCTGTTGAGAAAAATGGACGAGGGGATTTAAATAATTGGACTGCGGTAAAAGAAGCGTAAATATTTATCAAACTAATTCGATAATTTATGTACAAACTGTAAATTTTTTTAAGATTAAACAGTGCCGACCGTAAAAATAAAAAGATTTCGGACGACAATATAGAAAATGATGAAGCCAATTTGTAAGTCCATAATAAAGCATTCTTTCAGGTGTAAGTATAGCAGAAATTTCTTTAGAAATGATGGAAAATTCTGCGAGGATCTATTAAACTTAAAAGAAAATTCTTCAATTATAAGTCTTAAGAGTTCTTTTACTATTCCATTATTATCGCAACCCAAATTGCCCCAAACGAATCTTCGTTTGTGGACTAAGAATAATCAAAAATGTACAGCTTACGAATATGATGATGGTACTACAGCTTACAAATATGATGATGGTACTACTGTATGTAATATGCCTTTACCTTTTCAAAATTCAAATAAAAGTAAATATTTTACTTACACATCCAGCTTTTTACAAACTTTGTTAATTACAGAATCCCAATTAATGATGGTATTTTTAGAATTGTTAGGGTCAGTTTGTGGTATTTTAGTAGTTTCACTCATGGCATGGTATGTAACTACAAATTATCATCGAATTTTACAGCTAAGTGCTCCGAAGTTTGCCAAACCAAAAGAATCAGTAGGAGTTGTTCGATATTTGGAACTTATTGGTGCCACTATTAAATATTCATGGCAAAAACTGTACTCCTCAGTTTATCGTGTTCTTGTTCTTCCTGTAGGTTTCCACATTCTGAATGTAAATCGTCTCTAGAAACATAAGGAATCTAATGTTAGGTAACTTCGGAATTTTAAGTTTTGGCTAATGGTTTGGTGTGTGTTTCATCGATTTCTCAACTTTTGTCAGTCGTATCGCAGAACAAAAATTTCCAATATTTCAAACTAAACTTTCTTTAAATTTGACTTGATGTAGGGCTCGGAAAATTATGCAAGCTGGTTAGGAAGAAATTTTAGTTCAAAAAAACTCGGGGATTTTTTTTTTACTATTCGATCTATGAGAGCTGAGATATTGATGAAAAGCACAAGAAAAACGTTGCATAGAACTATAAAATGCAGAATATCTCATGAGGTACACACTTGTCGATAGGAGATTTTTTTCTGTGCAATGTGGATGCTGTGTCGAGCATATTGCTACAACCAAGTTATGATCATTTTTTAGTACACTTTTAAAACCTTATTCTGATTCACTTATAGCCAGTATTTAAATATGAAAAGTATCATTAGAATACAACATGTTTCCTGTGACGATTCTACACTCTTTATACAGGTAATTAAAAAGTACTCTGACAGCTAAAGTGATCTTTCAGTTTATCATTTTCCGGGTATTTAAAAAATTTTCTAAAAATCAAAACTTATTTTGAGAAGAGGAATCGCCTTCTGCGAGTTGTCGGTATACTTTTAAATCGCCCTGTATTTGTATATAGCTGATGCTAAATTTTCTGAAAATTAACTCTCTAATGCCCATACTAATAAACGAGAATTGATCCCAGATTTCGAATTAATAATAAAGATTTATTCGTACAATCGAATTCAATTAATTCTCAGATTGACTGATATTCTTACCAATAGTTGATATCCTAGATTTGAGCAAGATCAATCCTAACTTGAAATTGATGAATCTAGGATTGCTCAATCCTGGTTTAATCCGAGAATTGAGCTATGACAATTAGTACGAGCTCTAGTCTGTAGACTAAAGTTATTGCGACGAATTTGCAGAGCATCCAAAAATGTGTATCTTACTTGCTGTTTGTTCTACATAAAGCAGTTCTTGAGCTATAAGCGTTTTTCTTGTACTTATATAAAAGTAACGCGTAAAATATTAAATTCGAGCATAATATTTTATTAACTGCAGATAAACTAAAAGTAAATGCAGAAAGTGTCTGGACATATTTTAATGAGGCTTATAACTCGAGTACAACTTTGGCTAGAGCAGCAACTGTGCTGTTTTGGATAGCTGTTTGGATTCTCTACAAGTTGAGTGATTTTGGATTCCAATATTAAGGGGGAAAATGTTGATATGTTCTCGCTCCTTATGTATCGAAGTATCGATAACCATTCACCATTCTACACCCCACAGTTTTGCTAGTTATTTTAACTAATTTGTATACCTACTCAATGTAGTAAAAATCCGTCTTATCCTCAAATCTTGGGTGTCCACGGATGGAGTTGACAAAAGGAAAAACTTAGTTATAACTTAGGAAAAAATTGATTCTTAATTTATTAAAAATTAATTATAACCAATGGTTTGTCACCCAATTTAGAACAGTTTAAATTAGGAGTATGTTGATTTGACAATAACTTTTCTTGAAAGCAATAATAAAAACTTTTTCTCGTCAACTCCACCCACGATGAAGCTTAGAATCTCCTTATTATAACCAATCCTGTTTTTTATCCATTAATCTTTCTGTGATTCTAACACTACAAAATTTCAGAGAAGCGACATATGGAAATACCGCAGTTGATCATTATTGGAACTAGCGAGCGTCGTTCGAATTAAGAAACCTAAATAAAATATTTATATTTGTAAAGACTGTAAATACTAATAAAAAACTCCTCTTTGTAGTTTGTTTGTTAACACACAACAATTTTGATGCATGTTTTGGTGATGCAAAAAACTTAATTTTAGCATAATATCGATGAATGAGAATCTGTTCATCTAGCTGTGTACGTCTGTCAAATACCGGACAACTTTGCTATAGGTATAGTGTGTAGGTGTAGTTCGAATACTAAACCCAACACTTAGTCACTTTTATGATTTAAAGAAAAAATTGTAAGACAGATTCCATCTCTACAAAAAAGTGCCAAAACGTCGTTCCGGTCAAAATATGATTCAATTAGAATTAAATTAACAAAGGGAATATTCTCATTAACATAATATTACATTTAGATTATGCAAAACTCAGTATTGAACGTAAAAACGAGTCAAAATAAATTATAAAATTTATTGTAAGATGTTACGAATTACATTATGCACGTCTATTAAATGCATTTGTATTAGGTTGAGTCAGCTGTAGTCCACTAATATTGTTGAACTCCAACATCTTCAACATTTCTTTAGTGTCTGGATCAACTTCAATAATGTCATGTTCCAGAGCAGACACTTCGGGAACATAGTTATCACGTCGCTCACGTTCCTCTTCTTGCAATTTGATGGAAATTCCTCGCACTTGTGAGTGGCGAAGACGTTTCATTAAATGCGTAACAAATCCAGCAATTTTGTTGCGTAAAGGTTTTGTTGGGATAATTGCAATTTCTTCACAAATTCTCTTATTTGTATGGAAATCCAAAGTCAAGCGTGTGTAATACTTCTCGATTATAACCTTCGAGGCCTTTTTAACCGTTTTAGTTCGCACACGACCCATAGCTATAAAACTACAAACAATAAATTGTAAATACAAAAAAACATATAATTAATTGTAACTTACTTTAATATTTATCAATATTTCACGAGCAAAGAAAACGTGGTCTTCTAGAAACTCACATTCAGAAAGAGTCAATGCAAGATTGCCATCCGCTTCTTTAGGGTTTTTCTTTAGTTTCTAGTTCTTTAGTTCTAGTTTCTAGTCTAGGGAAATTAACGTTCAAAGCAAATTAAATGCTAGCTGGCAACACTGCCGTTAAATTTAAGAAAACATGGTGTGTCAATCTGAAGTTTAAGTGACAGAACATATTTAATTTAAATGTTATTGATAACTTTGTAATAAAAATAAATTAGTTAGTTGATTTATGCCTGTTAAATTTTCTAAATGACGTCAGGCAAGGACACGATGGGGTAATTTCTTTTTAATATTGTTTTCTACATATTTTAAAATATTTACGTTTCATTCAAAGCTCAAATTTCGTTTTAACTTTTATTCGGCGATTATAAATCTTAATTTCCGGTTTTCTTAAATCTTTATAAACCTAATTTTATAACTGTAATTTGAAACCGAACCACTCCCCT
Organism: Malthinus flaveolus; assembly: GCA_950108345.1. Taxonomy (NCBI): domain Eukaryota; kingdom Metazoa; phylum Arthropoda; class Insecta; order Coleoptera; family Cantharidae; genus Malthinus; species Malthinus flaveolus. The sequence continues at coordinate 69,064,616 of OX467285.1, forward strand.
TTTTATTACCTAAACCTAATTCACCTTCATTTTTAGGGAACAGCCTATATTTACATGTAAGGCACATGTATTCCATATTGACCCCAAAACAAAACGTTCTTGGATGCCTGCTTCAAGTACTGCTGTAAATGTTTCATTTTTCTATGACTCTTCACGTAGTTTATATAGAATTATAAGTGTAGAAGGTTCTAAAGCCGTTATAAACAGTACCGTTACACCTAACATGACCTTTACTAAAACTTCACAAAAATTTGGACAATGGTCAGACGTTCGTGCTAACACCGTCTATGGGCTTGGTTTTTCATCAGAAGCAGAACTTCAAAAGGTATTGATACTAGATTAATTGGGAAGTATTCAATTTAAGTTTTTTTTAGTTTATCGATAAGTTTAATGAAGTGAAAGAAGCAACTCGTAGCGCAATAAGTAAAGTAACTGCCAACGGAGCGGTCACGCCAGTTACAAGTGCCAACGCAAGTCCAATTACAGCTAGAGCGGCAACGGCAGCTCCCGATTTATCGGGCGAAAATCTTTTAGAACCACCAGGTATTAATTTATTTCGTTAATACTTTATTAAAATTTCAAATATTGATTGCTTAGGTTCACAATTAAACTCGAGTAAAACAGACGATGATTCAATTCCTCATTTACGGAGTCATTCCTTGTCAGGTTTTCAGAGCAACGAAAGTCCAAGTCATCAAGTGAAATCCGAAAAGTTATCGTATGGCCAACCAGGAAATACTACAACAGTTAATACTGCACAGCTGGATGCGGCTCAATTGAAATATGAAAATGATAGACTCAAATTAGCCCTTGCTCAAAGGTAAGAAGAATTATTAATAAAATATTCAAGTTACATCAACACAGTTGGGTAGAAAATTTTTCTGAAAAGTAATTAACGAATAATTGAACTATTGTTATTTAAATTGATTTTAATTTTTAAACTATTAATTATCTTTATGGAAGAGTTTATGCGATGAAGTTAATTAAAAATGATTTCTATTATGTAAGAGTTGATCTTTTTTTCTTGCTTTTTAATTTTCAATTACTAATATTACTTTTTTATTAGAAATCGATAGGACTGATGATAAATTACTCTTCATCTTCCTTGTGATGATTGTTATAGAAAGTGAAAATTATTCTAAAATTCGTTTCGTCAAAAGGAGTTCTAAAGTGTTGGGTATAAAGTTAGTTTCTGTCCCTTATTAATAACAAATACAAAAGCAGTAGTCAGATATAAAAATATATTTTTAAATAATACCTAACAGGTACATAATACTCTTTTTTTAAGTTTTATCACATCTCATACTAAAGTTAAACTGCTTACAAGTGAGTTGGTAACTCAATAATGACCACCGTATCCTCCTTCGAAACCTCCGTAACTATGTGCTGGAGGAGGATGATGAGGGTGTCCTATTTTATGGACTACCGCATTAAATCCATTGTGTTTGTCAGCTTTGTATTCTACAATGCGGGTAGTGCCGTCGGCTTCTTTTAAACTGTAAGATCCTTTAACTTCATCGCCATCTCTGTGTTCGGAATGTTGCTTTTCGTCTCCAGTATGAGGATCATGAACAGCATAGTTGAAGTCGTACTTAGGATATGCCTATAATACAAAATTAGGAATGTGTATATTATTTCAAAAATGTCGTACTTACATGATAGTCTTCGTGTCCATGATCGCCTCCATGGTCACCACCATAGTCTTCTAAACCTTCATATCCTAGTAATCCTGCTTGAGCACATCCAGCTAAGATTGCGAAGGCGATAAGTACCTGTAAAATTGGTATGAAACCGTAAATGATCACTTGTAAAATTTTTAGAACTTGCCTGATAGTATTGAGCCATTTTTGTTTATTCTTTTAAATTTAGTACTATTTTATTGTACAAAACCTGACAAACAACTGATACTATCCTAAATATTAATCCACTTTTTATACTAGACACCACCTACCAATAGTTACATTATAATCTTCATTTCTTGCTTCCTAACTTTCTCTGTTGTATTGAGTAAGGTTTCTGTAAGTGCATATCATGTATTTTGCTTTTTGGATGTTATACTTCTTGAATAATTGATTGACTAACAAAGTATATTACGTTATTAAATTTTAATTATACATTACTATCTGAATTTATGAAGTCTGTGAAAAAAGTGAAACTATTTACGGTTTTTTGCTTATTGATACATGTAATGTTTACGGTCTGTTGTACGTCTTAATAGGTGCTATAGTTCTATCAATTTGTTTATACAAAAAATCTGCATTTCCAATTAAAAATTATTTATTCTCAAGAGGCATTTAAATCTTAAGATTTTAATTCGCTTCATTAACAGTTTTAAAGTTTTGTTTTTTAATTTAATTGAAATTTCTCTTCATAGTATAGGGATGTATAAACTTTGTAGTATCGTGTAATTAACTTCTTCATAACGTTGTTACGTTACAATCATTACATGTTTTGGTAGTAAAAATGAGCTATGCAGTTTTTAAAAGTCCCAGTATGTTTTATGCTCTATATAAAATGAAGCTTTAATCGACTAAGCGTAATTATGTAATAAAAAGTAACCATCTGCTTTCATTAAATAGTACTAGTACGGATGGTTATAAAGGTTATAAAGGAAAGTATTAATTTAGATTTGTTTAAAGGCTTTAAATTATTATTGTTATATTCGTAATTTTGTTTTCACTTTTAAAATTAGACAAGTACACACATTATGTTTTAAATTGATACACCATAAATTCGTAGCATTGTTGATTGCTTATAAAAATGCTTTATTCTTTTAGAGTATGTGAGTTATAGTTGATTATCAGAGTGTAAAGTGGGTAAAATAGATTAGCTCATACATTTACGATTTTGATGTTTCCTGCTTAAAATGTTGTAAATGGACATGGACACTGGGTCACTTTATGCAAACTCAATGACCACAATAAATTGAAATAAATGAAAGCAAAAATATTTCTTAAGAAATAGGCCCTGCCAGTATTGTGTGTATAGATAGGAAGCATGTTGTCAATTCACGAAGATAATCTCTTATCAATTTAAAATGTGGGCGAGCATTGGCTTGCATGAGACGAAAGTTGTCATCATCATCAGCACCAGCACAATGAACGCACAATAGATCGAATTATTCAAATATTGCTGAGCCATTACAAATAGTACCACCTCTGTAAGTGTGTACTTCCTGGACGTGCTTCAAACATTCCTCTTTTCCGCATCTTCTCTACACTCTTGTCCGACGAAAATCTGATGAAATCCAAATCTGGACTCATCAGTGAACAAACCTGCAGTCCTTTCATTTTCATTCTAATGGACAAAATTTTTACACCAGTCTAATCGTACTCCTCGGGTGCAAGTCATTTAATTTTTATGACAATCGCCCTCATACGTCACATGACTAAAATACACCAATAACAAGCTTGCATTGTTTTATTTACTGCCAATGAAATCTTGATTTTGCAACAATTTCATGTTTCCAAGAGCGACGAGAAATATTCGACAATTTCCCTAGACTAATATTCGACGACCGATTTTATTAAATAATTTAAAACTAGCAACTATAGAACAATGAATATAGTAATTTATTTTTCTATCAACGTTTATTAAAAAGAACTGTTTATTACCTATATAAAATGAATATTTGTACAATTTGTGAAATTTATAGTACAATTATTGTAAGTATTTGGAACATTGCCTTCAATAAGCGGCTTTTTATTTACATTATTAGAAACAGAAGAAGTAGATTGTTGCCGTATTTCTTGAACTACTTTGCTGTGGTGCTCTTCATCCAACTGCAAATAAGGCTTGATAGATGTACTTCTGCTGTGCCCAGTCATCTTAATCAAAGTTTGTTCTTGAACACCAGCTTTACTTAAATGTGAAATTGTAGTAACTCTGTGCGAATGATTGGAAATTTTCATCTTCTTTGTATCGACACCTATAGCCTCAGCTGCGCTCTTTGTCCACTTAGATATAGTATTTTTTCCAATTGGAGAATTTATAAACCATAAAGAATTTGGATCATCTTTTTTCCAAGTACGATTAGCAGTTAAAAATAATCTATGAATTTGTATGTTTTGACCCCTTTTGGACAGCAATTTTCTCAGGATTCTAAAAAATAAATCGTAGTTATCCAAATTTTTAATTTTGACTTTATATTTTTATTTCTCACCTTACTGGACACACAGATTCAGCCACTTTATTTAAAATGAGCCACTTCGAATCAGTAAGTTTTTTAGATCCCCCTTGTGCCGTTTTTGATATAACTGGATTTTATTCAATACGCCCAGTATGTGCACCTTTATTGTCATATTCTTCTTTAAAAAAAGATACCAAACAATTTGTAGCTTCTCCTCCACGCCATGCTAATTCATGAGCCGCAAGATGAAAAAATTTTTTTTGTAAGCCATTTGGCGTATTTTCATCGTGTAATGTTATGATTTCATGTACTTCGGATTTTGAAAGCGCTGCGGAACTTATTTTTCTAAATTGAGGTAACAACTGTAATTTTCTTCTACGAGAATCACGGGCACTTCTTGCGTCTGCGAATGCAATATCTTGAAACGGATCAATTTTTATTTGAAACTTTTTGAAATATAATTCTTGAATTTGCTTTGCAACTGAGTTCCACATTTGTTTCACCACTAATTCTTTATAATCAATTCCATCAGTTTTTTTCATATTGAAACCCCAATCTTTTAAAATATCGTTGATTTTCTCAGAAGCTAAGGGCTCAGTTTCAACGTCATATTTTCTCTCTTTACAAAACTTATCAAATTGTTTCCACACCGAATTTTTAGAGCGGACGGTGTTAATTGGCATGTTTTTTTTAATTTCGTCGTCAATATCTTTCAAAGTTTTGTTGCCAAACCTCGAACACATTTTTAACTACAAAATTGCGACTTTCTCTATGACAAGTATAATCTGACAACTAATTTCGCATAAACAAAAATCAAGGCAAACTTAATAATTTAAATTTAAGTTTTTAAATTTAAAATCAGGCGATTCTCTTATCAAATATAACGCGTTTGCGGTATATCTCCAGACAATTTTCCTTGCTATCAATACGCGTGCTTGTTGACACAGAAAACTACCCGCGCGCTGCGCGCTTGGGCAGTTTTCGAGGCAACAAGCACTTGTAAAAGATAGCGCGTAAAATTGTCGGATATATCCCGCTCCCTTGTTATATTGTATATGACAATTCAATTCATACGTCAAATGTCACAAATCGACTAATCAAGTGATAGTATTCATTAATTCTCATCCAATAAGTACGATCAGTATCGACAATTTCACGTGTGTGGATTGTCGATAAAATCTCACTAGTGATGATGTCGACAATTTTTAAAGTCGTTCAAGGTGACACTGTTGACATAAATTTTAAAAGTTACTTTTTTTCTATTGAATTTGAGTCTTGGCCCTTTTAGTATTAGTTGGCACACTTTTCTGAACCGTTTTATTGACATCTTCCTCACTATTATCCCCAAATCTCATTTTTATAAAGCAGTTTATAGTAACGTTTATTCAAATGTCACATAATTTGACTACAATAATTTTTATTCATTGAATTGTCTTCCGAATACCACGTGTTCTCAAGTTATGTGAACAATTTTTTCGGCAGTATCACTCGTGTTCAGTGCTTGTAACACTCAAGCATAATGATCATTCGGGATACTGACTTAAAATTGTCGACATAACTTTGAGCACTAGTGGTATTACATATGACAATTTTGTAATTTACGAGAGTATACCCCAAGAATTTGACTACAGTACATCGATGTATAGGAAATAAATAGTAAAATTTTTGTTCTACAGACTCATTTACTTTACTCGGTTACTATTTCTTGGCTGAAGGTGCCTAAGAAGATTGAAATAGCAATCAATACCAGAGATGCTACTGTTTGATTAAATCAAAACCATTTTTTCAAGTATCTCAAGCATTTGACGTTTAATTTGGTTAACATTTTCCTAATATTAAAAATGGAGTTTATATGTTTTGCGCTTAATTAAAGCAATACTACCCTTTTTTTCAGTTCTGCAAATGCTAAAAAATGGGAAATTGAATTGGCAACTTTGAAAAGTAATAATGCAAGACTAACAAGTGCTTTACAAGAGAGCACCGCTAATGTAGATGAATGGAAACGTCAACTTCATAGCTATAAAGAAGAAAATATGAGAATGAAAACTAAATACCAGTCAGATCTTGAAAATAGTAAAGGTAACATTAGCATTAATATTAATCTCGAGAAACTTATTTAATTTAAATTTAGGAGGTGGTGATATTGCCGATGAACTTCGAAAGGAAATTCAAAATTTAAGACATCGCGTCGAGCAATTAGACATGGAAATTGAATCTAAAAATAAGGAAATTCAACAAGTGGCGTCACACAAAATTTCGGATCTTACCCAGGTGAATATTTACGCACGTTGTACGATTTATTTTTTTAAAGGAACACGTTTTTAAATAGACGCTTCAGAGAGAAAATCAAGAATTACAAACAACGGCTAGACTCGCACAGTCCGAATTAGACGTCGCTTTAGGAGCTCACGAATCACAAAGACAGGTTCTTGTTACTCTCAATCAACAATTAGCGTCCCGAATTCAAGAATTGGCAACTATTCATGATGAAATAACCACAGCATTGCAGACGTGAGGCTTTTTTATTGTAATCTTCAAATTATTATTTGTAACTGACGCCTTTACATATACAGTGTATAGGTACTGTTTTCAAGTTGCTTCAAATGTGGTTGTTGGTGAGTCTGTCTCACATGTTGATATTTATACTGATGCATTTAACTCTTTTATGTGCCATTTTATACTGAATTTTATTACTTGCCGGTTGAGCTACGAGCATTTATTTTCTACATAGTCTAGTACTTGATTTCCAAGTAAAAAGTTGCTAACTAAAACTATTTTATTTTGGTTGCACAGTTAGTAATCCAAGAGTATCTTTTTTTATTTCTGCAAATTTGTCTATATCGATGCCTATACGTAAAACAATGTCATTGTGCAATAACATTCCAAATATTCTTTAGATAAATTATATTTTATATTTAATTTTGGTTTAAGTTAAAAATGTTTTTAAATAGAGCATATCAAGAATAATAAAAATTGTTACAAAATATTATTGTAACCACTAATTAGATTAAAATTTAACTTCATTTCTGTTTAGATGAATTTAATACAAACCTCATATTATGCTTAAGGAAATCAATTAATTACTTGCAATTTATTAATATTAAATATATTGCACAATATGCAAATGTTAGATAGAGGTTAAACTTTTTAGATTAGGTTTATAATGAATATTTAAAAGCAATTTTGGTATAAATAACATTGTATAATTTACATTATATTCTTCAATTTAGTTGAACTAATTTATGTGTGAATTTGTGCAAAAACATAAATTAAATTTATGTTAAATTAACAGTTCGTTACGAATTAAATTGCATATGTTGTGACGCTGTTAAAATGTACGCGTAAAGATTCAAAAATATGAAACATGAATGTATTTATTATTGAACTTGTTATATTGGAATAATATGTGCATAAAATGCAGTGAGTTTGTATCCCATCAAAAAGTTTCAAAATTTAAATGTAAGTACATAATAGTTACTTTGTATCGAGATTTATCTCACCTATAAATTTCTGATGAGTGACAATATACAAAATATATAACGTGACAATTACACAAGAATTGTGTTAATTAAGTATTTTTATTTTTTAAGTTAACAGTTATTTTAGTATATTTACCTATGTATTATTATGTTGTAGCCTTTAAAAAATGTCGAAATTGAAGTAGCTTTAATTTATTTTTGTTTTAAGAATGCCAAACATGTACTATTTAATAATAAATATATTAACCTGTAAAATTGATGTAGAATAGTTTGAATTATTACAGTATTGTTACAAGTGGATTGTAATACAAAATGTTCACGTACTGAAATGTCGCATATTATCAAACTTGTTACAAAAATTAACAAAGAACTTTATGTTTTATTTACATTGCAGACCAATTTGTAGTAAGTAAATCGAAATACTTTACTTATTCTGTAGATCGAAAAAAATTAATAAAGTTAATAAACAGTAAATTACTAATTACTTAATCAAATGGCAGATGTTCTGGCTAATGTGAAAAGAAAGTAATTTATGTATTGAATTGCTTAAAAGAAAATATGTTAACTATTTAATTATTAAAATGATAAATCGTATTAATTAAATTTGAATTTCGAAAAAAGCGCCACTAGAAACGGACTGCAGCGACATTTTACACGACGGTTGTAAATCGCAGTATTAAAATAAACATAACCTTACTTAAATGTTATGTGTGATAAGAATGCCGAAGTGAACATTTTATAATAATTATTTGAATAGAAGCATTTGTTCAATTTTTGCTTCTGCTTATTGTTTTTAGAGTAACAATGGCTACTAAAAGAAAACCCGAATTTCCAGTTCCTGCTGAAGAAAGTGACCTACTAATTGTTCGGCCTCTGTAAGATAACTAATATTTATTGCAATAAACTTATGTTGTTGACTTCTTTAAATTACAGTGGAGCAGGGCAAGAAGTAGGAAGATCGTGTATAATGATAGAATTTAAGGGCAAAAAAATTATGGTATAGTTGTAACGAAAATATCCCTCCAATTTTAATTTTTGAATTTATTCTAGCTCGATTGTGGTATACACCCTGGTTTAACAGGAATGGATGCTTTACCGTTTGTCGATTTAATCGAAGCAGATGAGATCGACTTGTTGCTCATCTCTCAGTAAGGAAACCTTTGAATCAAATAACCGTATTTAACTTACTTAAATTTTAGTTTTCACTTGGACCATTGTGGAGCTTTACCTTGGTTTTTACTTAAAACGAGCTTTAAAGGAAGATGTTTTATGACACATGCTTCGAAAGCTATTTACAGGTGGTTACTTTCTGATTATATTAAAGTTAGGTAAGGAATGTTTGTATATCACTGTATGCTTTTCAAAAAAAAACTTTTAGTAACATCGCTACAGATCAAATGTTATACACCGAATCTGATCTTGAGGCAAGCATGGATAAAATCGAAACTATAAATTTTCATGAAGAAAAAGATGTTCTTGGAATTAGGTTTTGGGCTTACAATGCTGGGCACGTTTTGGGCGCTGCAATGTTTATGATTGAAATTGCTGGTGTTAAGGTAAAGCTTTGATCAGCTAAGTAGATCGATATGATGTTTTATTACATTGTAGATTTTGTACACTGGAGATTTTTCTCGTCAAGAAGATAGGCATTTAATGGCTGCAGAAATACCTACTGTAAAACCAGATGTTTTAATAACTGTAAGTAATCATGATTTGTTTCCTGTTACCTACTGGAAATAATTTTTAATACAATTTTTGTTACACAGGAATCAACTTATGGGACTCATATTCATGAAAAAAGGGAAGACCGTGAGAGTAGGTTTACAAACCTTGTACATGACATTGTTACAAGAGGTGGAAGATGCCTTATACCAGTTTTTGCATTAGGAAGAGCACAGGAACTTTTACTTATTTTAGGTACGGATCGTAATGCTTCTAAATTAAATAATGTTGGTACTACTTTTTGTTTTCAGATGAGTATTGGGGTCTCCATCCAGAATTACACGACATACCTATTTACTATGCATCATCTTTGGCTAAAAAATGTATGGCCGTGTATCAGACATACATAAATGCCATGAACGAAAAGATTAGAAGACAAATTGCAATCAACAATCCTTTTGTATTTAAGCACATATCCAATTTGAAAGTAATTTTTAATACTATCTAGTACAATATTTTTATTATTGATAATTATTGTAGGGTATTGATCATTTTGATGATGTAGGTCCTTGTGTAATAATGGCATCACCCGGTATGATGCAAAGTGGTTTATCGCGTGAACTCTTTGAATCATGGTGCACCGATTCTAAAAATGGAGTTATTATTGCTGGTATAAAGCGCAGTTTATGTAACTTTTCTTCCATTTATTTATTTCCTTTGTAGGTTATTGTGTGGAAGGTACATTAGCTAAAACCATATTATCCGAACCTGAAGAAATTACGACAATGGTTGGACAAAAACTGCCTTTAAAAATGTCTGTGGATTATATATCTTTCTCTGCACATACAGATTACCAACAAACCAGTGAATTTATTCGTTTGTTAAAACCTCCTCATGTGGTAATTGTAGCATTATACAATGGCAATACCAAAATTAATTATTTAAATTATTTAATAGGTATTAGTACATGGGGAACAAAATGAAATGAGTCGTTTAAAAGCCGCATTACAAAGAGAATATGAAGATGATCCAAACACTTCGATGCAACTTCACAATCCCAGAAATACTCATGCTGTGGAATTGTATTTTCGAGGTGAAAAAACAGCTAAAGTAATGGGCAGTTTAGCCGTAGAAAAGCCTAAACCTGGAAACATATTGTCCGGTATTCTTGTGAAAAGAAACTTTAATTATCATGTGCTTGCAGCTAATGACATAGCTAGTAAGATTACATATTTTTTTAATGCCTTCTATTTAAGTTTATCATTTTTAGAATACACCGATATGTCCATGAGTCAAGTAATGCAAAGGCAAAGTATTCATTATTCGGGTTCGGTTAGCGTTCTAAGATATTTAATTACACAAGTAGCAGGTTTACTACAAACGATTGAAGGTGACAGAAAAATGAGAGCATTTAATTCTATCGATATAACAATTGAAAATAAAATTGTAACTCTCGAGGTATGCAAGTAATTATTGTTTTCCCGTATAAATTAGGAAAAGCTATATTTGTTTAGTTGGTTTTTACAAATTTGTTGATTTTAGTGGGTAGCAAATCCAATTAATGACATGTATGCAGATACTGTAGTAGCTGCAATATTACAAGCCGAATCATTGGAGATGCCGATTAAGAACATGTCATCTAGTGCAAAAATTGATAGGATGCACTTTAAGGTAAATTGTGTTTATCACAACTTTGAAATGGTTGTTTAAACGATTTTTTAAGGAATGTCTTATTGAAATGCTTCAAGACATGTTTGGTGAAGATTCTGTGCCTAAAATGTTTAAAGGAGAAAAATTATATGTAATTGTGAACGAAAAACGAGCAGACATCGATTTAGTCAATTTGGTACCTACGTTTGTTAAAGACAGTTTCGTAATAAACATAATTATTCATTTTAGGAAGTGGTATGCCCTAACGACGAAACCTTCCAGCAAATTGTGGAAACTGCTGTTACAAAACTACACCAATCGTTGGCACCACCACAAATTTAAAACCAAGGCTCATCAAGTTAAGTATTAATACCCATTCGAATACAACGTTGTTCTTTTATTATGTTGTTTATTTAATATAAGTAATATAATTTCACAGTTTCATTATTTTTTATACAATATTCTTTGCTAGAAAAAAAATATAAATTTGATTAAAATCCTTTGATTCGCCATATATTTTGCACGAACGTACAATATTAATTTTTAAAAGTACTCGTGATACTTGGCTTATTAATTAAAAAATTTTAAATGTGTAAACGAATTACAAGGCTTCAATTAAAATCGCTATTCCTTGACCACCGCCAATACATGCTGAACCAATGCCATATTTAGCTCTTCTTCGTCTGAAAAAGATTCAAATTTTATAGTCAAGAGCAAAATAAAATAATTGATTTATTGTCATATTTACCTCAATTCGTGGACTAAATGGGCACTGATTCTTGAACCAGATGCACCCAAGGGATGTCCCAAAGCTATAGCACCCCCATTTACATTTAATTTGTTCATATCGAGATTTAAGGCTTTAGCGCACGCAAGAGTCTGCGCAGCAAAGGCTTCATTAATCTAAAAATACCACATCGATTTAATATTATATAAATTTAACAATAACCAAATTTAATACCTCGAAGAGATCGATATCGTTAACACTTAATCCAGAAACTTTTAACACATTTTGGATAGCCGGTACTGGTCCTATACCCATTATTGTTGGATCAACTCCAACACTAGAATAGGCTAGAACCCTAGCTAAAGGTTTAAGACTATGTTGGGCTGCAGCCTCTTCACTTGCCACAATAATGGTTGCTGCTCCATCCGATATGCCCTACAATGTAATTTTAATATAGTTTTATATTAATTAAGAAATAATTACAGATGCAGTTCCTGCAGTAACAAGCCCATTTTCTTTAAATATTGGTTTCAACTTCTTAAGTCCCTCGATGGTCGTTTGTGGTCTTGGATGTTCATCGACTGTAACAGTTTCTACACCTTTTCTTCCTTTAACTTCGACACCGACAATTTCTTCTTTGAATACGCCAGCATCTTGCCCTATTTTAGAAATAAAGTAACGTTACTACATATGAGTACAGATTACATCGAGTTAAAATTACCTGCTTTCCATAACATTTGAGATCTTAATCCAAATTCGTCAACTTCGTCTCTTGAAACCTTATATTGGGCTCCTAATTTTTCGGCCGTTAAAGCCATCGGTAATTGGCAGTAAGTATCTGTAAGGCCTACCCACAGTGAATCTTCTATTTTATATTCCTTTCCTAATTGGGTTCCAAATCTTGTATTACGGATTATAAAAGGCATTTGAGACATATTTTCGGCACCACCAGTAAGAGAAATTTTTGCAACACCTGTTACAATATCCTGTAATAATTTGGTAATTTATTACAATATGAAATGATCAATTTTCAAAATACGTTTCCGTTTCATGTTTCATTATGCTAATATTATGAAGTTTAATAATTTTTTATGTGAATTTTAAATGTACATCTAAACCAAAGTAGGTATATAAATTCTTTTAATACTTTTATTTTAATTTAATATTAGGTGTATGAAACGGGAATATATACAAAAATTGTAGCCTTCCTAATAAAATACAACTGACACTCATTATCCTAAAAACTTAGAAAGCAATCTGTTCTAAGAACATTTTTAGGTGGTCTCATAATTGGCGCTTTTGGTTGCCCTATTTATTCTAAATAATACCTACATTTCATATTCGGATTAAAAACATAAGTCCTGGGAAACACTTCTGTTTTGACCAAGAACTTTGTTAAAAATTTTAATGCATTGAACCTTTGAATTTAGATAAACATAAATAGAAAGTGACCCTTGTACTACTATTGTCTGTCTAGTTAGTGGCTTTTTATAAAACTTATTTAAGTCAATCCAAGTGTTTGTCCAGGATCGGGAATTATATTGGCAATAATCCTTGAACTTTGTAAACCAAAACCTCCAATAACATTTTTTAATTATATTTTTACATAAATCATATTTTATCAACAATGAACACAGCAGTTTTATCATAAGTTTGTTGACACTCATTTTGTCCCTCCTTATCGCTATTTGTTTTAAATCTGATAAGTTACTCAGCATATTTATTTTTCTATTAAAAGTGTTAAATCTGAATCAATCAAGATTTCTATTATGTTGCAAGTCACAACAAAACACATTCTTTTAGTAAATAATGTTACCACTTTGAATTCTGTTTAACTCCCTTCATTTTTAGTGTAAGTTCATGTGAGCTAAGAAATTCATACTGGCAAATTTAATTTAATTAATAATAAAATAATTTAGAAATACAGATTAATTAAAACAAACCTGAACTCCATTAACAAGCGATTGAAATCCTGATCCACATAATCTGTTGACTTGTAGAGCAGGCGTTTCTTGAGATATTCCCGATTTAAGTGCACTGTGTCGTGCCAGAAAAATACCATCAGATGAAGACACCTAATTAAATTATGATTAAAATAGTTACAAGTATAGTAACTGGTTATTTTGTAAAAACTTACAGCTCCAACATTTCCAATATTTACAGTATCAATCCATTCTGGCTTAATATTCGCTGCAGTTAAAGCAGCCTTGTTTGAGGTAGTCTGTAAATCGCAGATACTCGTATTTACAAATTTTCCTCCAAATGTACCAATTGCGGTTCGCTTAGCTCCAACTATTACAACACCTAAAAGAACACATTTCTTTACTTTAATATTAAAAATTCATCAATTCAACTATAAGTTGAGAAATCATTTGTTTAGTCTAGCAGAATTTTATAACTCGGTACCCTAACATTAATCTATTAAGTCATTTTAAACAAATCAAGTTCGAAAACAATTAATCCACAACAAATAAGTTAAGGAGGTGGTAGGTACACGGTGCAGGTTAAATCGTAACATACCTTTTACTGCTGCAGACATTTTTATAGATGAAAACCTAAATACTGTTAGCAAATAATGTTTTAAACTGAATTAAACAGATGCCGAGAACTAATTATATGCCTAGAGGCCTGGTTGAAATGTAAACTGACGAGAAATTGAGAAATTCAAAGTTCAGAAAGTTCAAAGTCCAATTAATTCTGGTTGTGATGTCGACTTCTTTTTTACGAATATTGAATATGTGCCTAAAAAGTGTGAAACTACTCTTTCTTACTAAATTATAATTTAAAAAGCTTTATTTCTTAATTTTATTCTGGATCAGCCAGCGATAAGATATCTTCCTGTTCGAGGTTATAAAATAAAACTAAGAACCCAAATTTACTCAAATGTAAATTTCTTTACCCGTATATAAATTGGTTGAGAAATCCTATTACTGAATCATAACAAAAAATGGTCCTTACATAAAAATAGTAAAATAGATTACCTAAATAAAATACTTGAAAAATATTTTATAATTACTATATTTAAAAAGTTAGGGTTTTTGTCCTTACAACTTACAATGTTGCTTGTCCCTTGTCGAATTTGACATCCCTACTGTGACGTATGCGGCTGACTGTAAACCAAGTAGAAGCTAGAAGGTTGCAGTTTAAAATTCCGGATTTGTTTTGTCATTGCATTTCAAGTTATAAAATTCTGATAAAATGGTAAGAATTACCCTTTTAAATGCCTTAAAATAATTCCAAGTGTAGATAGTTAATAGTTCCTAATGTTATAGCTTTGTTTTTATAATTTTGAGGTTATATTTAAATTCGTGCATTGTCATTCTTTTCGAAATTATAAATTAACTTTCAACAAACTAACTTTCAGGCACGCAGATATGATACCCGAACGACTATTTTCTCCCCTGAAGGTAAATTTATATAATCACAATGTTTACTTTTCTAATTTCGTACTCTTTACGTAGGTCGCTTATACCAAGTTGAATATGCAATGGAAGCTATAAGTCATGCAGGTACATGTTTGGGAATACTAGCAAATGATGGAATTCTTTTAGCTGCCGAACGTCGCAACACTAATAAATTACTTGATGAAGTATTTACTTCTGAAAAAATTTACAAGCTCAATGAGTATGCCAATTATAACCCGACATATTTTTCCAAGTTTACTAAAAATTCTCACTTTTAGGGATATGGTTTGTAGTGTAGCTGGAATTACATCAGATGCTAATGTGTTGACAAATGAATTGCGTTTAATTGGTCAGAGGTATTTAATTCAGTACGGTGAATCGATACCTTGTGAGCAACTTGTTTCTTGGCTATGTGATGTGAAGCAAGCGTACACTCAATACGGAGGTTTGTTATTTAGTAGAAGTAAAATTGTGTATAAAAGTAACTCTTTAGGAAAACGCCCCTTTGGTGTGTCGATCTTGTACATGGGATGGGATAAACATTACGGATATCAACTGTATCAATCTGATCCCAGTGGAAACTATAGTGGTTGGAAAGCTACTTGCATTGGAAATAACAGTGCTGTATGACTAATTATTTAAAATACACTAAAAGTGTCTTATTTTTATTAATTTATTGCAGGCTGCGGTTTCAAGCTTGAAACAAGAATACAAAGAAGGCGAAATTACATTAACAGATGCTAAGGCTTTAGCCGTTAAAGTGTTGAGTAAAACGTTAGATATGACTAAGTTAACTTCTGAAAAAGGTAGGTAGTTTATTTTAACAAAGCTCAATCAAATTTCAACTTTTTTTAGTCGAAATGGCGGTTTTAACTCGTGTCGATGATAAGACAATAACACATATTTTAACAAGTAAAGAAGTAGAGGAATTAATCAAGAAGTATGAGGAAACTGAAGCTGCTGCCGAGGCTGCTAAAAAAGATCAAAAGCAGAAATCTTAATTATATCTTTGAAATTATTTTCTAATTTAAGTTAACAGTAATTTTTATATTAAGCATTTCTTGCAGATTATGAATAAACTGATAAAATCAATTAAAATGTAAATACTAAAATTTATTTTAAGAACTTCAATTTTGTTCTCAAATTACCTAATGTTCGTATTTCGAATAAATTGGTTGATTCTAGTGGGTGGGAATAAATTGGAAGCTACTGTATGATTGTTCTTATAACACAAATTTTAGTTTTTAACTTGTGTGATGTATGCGTGCTTATTTTCATTATCAAAATTTAAAGAAAAACGTTACATCCACTTAGTTTGAAGTTTTTATGAAATATACAAAGTTTCTCGTTTTCAATATTAAATTTTAGCAGTATAATATAGGATTTGCAAATTAAATGAATTGGTAGATTTTATAAGTTTAGTATGTAGTACCATTATTTTGAGGGTTTAGAAATAATTTTAAAAACGAGATAATCTTGAAGTCCAGAATGCAGAAAGGTCTTAATGAACGAACAATAAAGTCAAATAATATGTTCAAAGTGCCCTCCTTTCTTTTTAAGATACTACAACATCTCAGAACCTTCGAACTCTTTCGAAAACCCCAACATTGGCTGGAAATCTTAATTTACTCTGCTCTTAGAGGTCATGAGAAAGGTGTAGCATACATTTCAGTTTTCAAATGTCCCCAAAGAAAAAATTAGGTGTTTAAATCGGACGATCTTGATACTGGTCCGCCTTTCCTACCATCTTCATCCAATAGTTTTGTGTAAATAATGGAACTATAAAATAAGTGGAAGGGTTGAATAAGGTATGAACATGAAGCGCCTGATTTCAAACAAGCATAAAGAAGTTCCGAGAAGTGAAAATTGAGAGTACACTGCCGTATTCGGCCGCTCACGCTTACTGAATAGCACCCCCTTTTGTTACTGATGCTTCACTTTTAGATATCCTCAAAGTAGCTTATAACCAGTCCACTTATTTTATAGTTCCATGGTGCAAATGCTTTGAAAAAATTTGTTGGAGCACCATTGTGCTGCTTTTTTAATACCCTGTATTGAACTGGAATTAGATAGATGAGTGATAGAGTACCTATTTGGTGAGGCTGTGCGCTTTCTCAAAAAATACTTGATTAATAATTATTGATATTTGACTGTTTTTTGACAACTAAAATTTATCAACAACCTTGTCATCAACTAGTTAATTAAATTTATAAGTAGTAATTGTGACATTTAATTTTTTGAACTATGCAATTAAAAATATAATGGCGGAATGGCACTTAATAAAAAAATTGTGATTTGTTTCAAGTTTTTTAAATAATAGTTAAATTTAACTTTCGTGCCAAAAGTGACGTAACCAGATCATAAGCCGCACAGGATTGTGGGATTCGACGTATTCCCTATTCCGCTCACCATCTTATATTTTCTGTTAGTGAAGGTGAAAAATGTCTCTTCTATCAGCACGTTTTGCTGCTTCAGCTGCTAGAAGGCTACCAAATGCAGTTTCACAAGTAAGTTGCTGTTTTAGAATAGAAAATATAATTATGTAAAGCCAATTAACAGAATTTTAACGAAAGTGTAGCCTGCCGAAATCGGCACTTGTGACATAATCAATTTACTTAGTTAATTTTCATTTCTCTCGTTTACTTATTAACAATAATTGTGCGTCTACTAATGTCAGCGCTGAATACATTTGACAAGTTTTTTCGGTTTTTCATCTTTGAATAAAAAATTTTAAGTTTGAGGTGTTATGTAACTTTTTAACCTACGATTTGAGGGCGCTGGTAGGGCAAATTTACATAACCATTCATTTCGATCGAAATAATAGTTTTTATTATTTTGTGTGTTAACAGGTAAGCGGAGTTTGTGCTCCAGCAGCTCGTAATTTTCATGTTGGCACACCTAATCGAGGAGCCGAAATTAGCTCTATCTTAGAAGAACGTATATTAGGTTCTGCTCCAAAAGCCGATCTTGACGAAACGGGTCGTGTATTAAGTATTGGTGATGGTATCGCTCGTGTATATGGGCTCAAAAATGTGCAGGCAGAAGAGATGGTGGAATTTTCATCGGGGCTTAAGGTATTAAAATGACCTGTACCGATTTTGATTTAAAATTTTTAATTAATTCAGGGAATGTCTCTTAACTTGGAAGCTGATAATGTTGGTGTAGTAGTATTTGGTAATGATAAACTTATCAAAGAAGGAGATATAGTGAAGCGTACGGGTGCTATTGTGGATGTTCCAGTTGGTGAACAATTATTAGGTCGTGTAGTTGATGCTTTAGGTAAGTCTCAATTAAAATAAATTACAGAACCAAACTGAATTTTACATTATAGGAAATCCAATTGACGGAAAAGGTCCGTTGAATGCACCTCAGAGATTCCGTGTAGGTGTCAAAGCTCCTGGTATTATTCCCAGAATTTCTGTAACGGAGCCTATGCAAACTGGCATCAAAGCTGTCGATTCTCTCGTACCTATTGGTCGTGGACAGAGAGAACTTATTATCGGGGATCGTCAAACTGGGTATGTGTGCTTAAAATTTACTAGCTTTCTCTTAAATTAATTTTTAAATACAGAAAAACCGCTTTGGCCATTGATACCATTATTAACCAAAAACGTTTTAACGATGCCGATGATGAAAAGAAAAAGTTATACTGCATATATGTAGCTATTGGTCAAAAAAGATCAACCGTAGCTCAAATTTTAAAACGTTTAACAGATTCTGGTGCCGATAAGTATACAATCATAGTCTCTGCTACTGCTTCAGATGCAGCACCTTTACAATATCTTGCTCCCTATTCTGGTTGCGCAATGGGTGAATTTTTCCGTGATAATGGTAAACACGCTTTGATTATCTATGACGATTTATCGAAACAAGCCGTAGCTTATCGTCAGGTAATGATGCATTTTTTGTATTTTATTATAATTCTAACCTAACGTTACTTCAGATGTCTTTGTTGTTGAGACGGCCACCAGGTCGTGAAGCTTATCCTGGTGATGTATTTTATCTCCATTCCCGTTTGCTAGAACGTGCCGCTAAAATGTCAGATGCTAATGGTGGTGGTTCTCTTACTGCCTTACCTGTTATCGAAACTCAAGCTGGTGACGTGTCAGCTTACATTCCAACCAATGTCATCTCTATCACCGATGGGCAAATATTTTTAGAAACAGAATTATTTTACAAGGGTATCAGACCTGCCATTAACGTAGGATTGTCTGTATCGAGAGTAGGATCTGCTGCTCAAACTAAAGCTATGAAGCAGGTAATATATTCCTCTTACAACAATACAGTTTGCTGACATTATTTTTAATTAGGTTGCTGGTTCCATGAAATTGGAATTGGCTCAGTACCGTGAAGTCGCAGCTTTTGCTCAGTTTGGTTCTGATTTGGATGCTGCAACTCAACAACTTCTTAATCGTGGTGTACGTTTGACCGAACTTCTAAAACAAGGGCAATATGTACCTATGGCTATCGAAGATCAGGTAGCAATTATCTATTGTGGTGTAAGAGGTCACCTCGATAAAGTTGACCCAAGCAAAATTACAACATTTGAAAAGGAATTTTCACAACATATTAAGTAAGTGTAGAATTTTGAATGATACCTTGGCTACTTTAATGTTGTTACAGATCTACCCACAAAGATGTCTTGTCTGCCATTGCCCAAGAAGGAAAAATTTCACCTGAAGTAGATGCTAAACTAAAGAAGATAGTAACCGATTTCTTGTCAACATTTGCCCAATAATTAAATAAATGTTCTTGAAAGTATCGTAATGCTTATTTATGAATGATAACTTCATCTCATCAATTTTGCATTCTAGCAATTTTATAACCAATAATATTGATTGTTGATTAAAAAATAAGCTATCAAAAAAGTTTAGTGTAGGTCAAATTATGTAACCTAATTGAAAGTCTTGAAATAAGAAAAGAACTTTAATTTTATAATTTTTAAATCAGTTTCAATAAAGTTATTGTTTTTTATCATTTTATTTGTAACGCGTTGATATTAAATAAAAGGTAATTTATAAGGTCCCATTGTAGTTGTTTACTTGAACAGTTTGAAATAAAACCACACGACATAATATGATTGTTTTTGTATACGTCTTTCTGGTCTGTTTTCGGTGTATGTTAGGCATAATAATAGCTTCTAGACAGCAAAAGGGATTAACTTTTTCGTTAAATTGCATGCATTTAACAGAGTTGTAGTTGATTAAATTACAATAAGCATAGTTTCTATAATTACCTAATCTTGAAATTTTATGTACAAAAATGAATTATTTGGTTTCTGAATGAAAAATAAATGAATCAAAATCTTGGCTAAATGTAAATTTAAACATTGGCGCCATTATTAGTACGATTATTAACGTCTAGTTGTCGCTGCTGTCGCATAGATACTAGGGGCGCTTGCGTATTTCTTACGTTTTTGAACATCCTGCGTCCGTGAATCCATCTTATTTCGAGTTTAATTTAGCTGGTGGCTTGCAATAAAAATTTAGCTCGAAATAATCTTCGACTGATATGTGCCAGCTCCACTAAAGAATTAGTGTACTTGTAAATTACACCCGAACATTTTACAATATTGTACAATACTTGTTTAAAGAAGTTACAAGTGTTTGAGAGGTAAGAACTTTTTGCATATGAAAGCTCACATGTACATGGTTTTGGCGGTTTGCAAGATCAGCTATTTTTGGAAAATGTTAGTAATCGTTACATTTAATTTACATTTTGAAAATTGTAGCTGTTATTTTACATGCAAGTCGTATAAACTATATTTGTATTTAATTGTTAAAGAAATGTGAGGTTATTTTTTCAACTGACTGGGCTTTTTTTAATTTGGAATTTAACGCTATTTTGTTTTGCAGTTTTAAATTAACCAACATGGATGATGAATGGGACGACAACGACACACCAGCAGCAGTAACATCTTCTGCAACCCAGGTGAGAAAAATTATAACTCCTTTGTTACATTGTCTGGAAAAGCTATTTTAAAATTTAGGCAACATAAATTTAGTTACATAAATTAATAGGTAATATATATCATCGTTTATAAAGAAAGGCATTGTACTATTTATCTACATATATGTAAGTGAGTTCAAAGCTTCAAGAAATGAGATCTATTATCCTACATTGTCGAAATTCCCACAGAAATGTTTTTTTAGTTTCTTTTTTTTAAGGTTAAAGTTGGGCTTTTATGAGCATCATAAAATATTAGTTGGCAGCTGGGACTGCGTTTTTAAAACTTGCACGTTATAAAAATGTATTTATGGTGGGTTGCATTGTAGGGTTATTCTGTTATTTTCAAATAGATATGTTTATCTCAAAAAGGGCATAATAAAGAAATCTGTAAATGTCTTGAAGCGTTGATAAGAGGCCTAAGGGTGCCTGCTTGTTCGAGCTTGGATGATAGATCATAGAGGTGAGGTTATTATAGTCGAGATGTACAGTAGATTATACTATCACTAGTGGACCTGCATGTTGAAGCGTTGAGTAGCGATTGAAGCTGTTTAGTCTTCAATATAGATGATTACGTTGAAGACATACTTGCCGGTTTTTGCAAAGCTAAAGCCGCTTGGCCGGCTCGTGATATTTTCGCAATTTGTTAGAAATTTTTGCACGGTCGAGCATAGGAAAAGGGAGTATTCTGAGATCATGTTAATAAAAATTCAAAATTTGGAATATTAAAATGTAATCTACAAATATAATAGTGTTGTTAATATTTAAAAACGCGAGCGATCTGTTAAGATAAGATAATGAGCATGTTAAATTGCAATGAAGTGGTTTTTGCTCCTATGTCTTGAAATTATAATCGCTTGCTAGTACTATACTCTGGGTATTCTATCTTCAACGTGCACGCTTTCGTTTAAATCAGCCGTTTAGTTTTATTGTCGCTGCTACCTCTCGACTCTCATCTCCTCTATGAACTACAACAAGCGCGTACCCTAGACTACAAAATGTTTTAACGTTTGGTTTACATTAGGCACACGTATCCAAACTTTTATGAGGTACATGATTATTTGGGGAGTCATGATATAACTCCTTTGCTCGCACAGTAGTGGCCGTGATGCGTAGACTTCTCCTCTTACTTTGTGTACTTCGACATCTCAAATATATTTTTTTGCTTTGCATTTTTTATGGTAAACCATATTTGTAACTTTGGTCGCTATTAAGTCGAAACGGTAAATGATGCAAGTGTTTAAATTTGTATATTTCGAGGATATAAAAACAAAGTTTCTCTATTATAAGTGACAAAAATTTTGGTTCGTTATACAGGGTGTCTCTAAAAAGGGTGGCACAAATGATAGAGCATGGTCCTGGAACAAAATATAGCGATATTACTCCCATATAGAATCTACCAATTACTATAGGTACTGAAAATTTTAAGACTTATTTTAGTTCGTGATGGGCAAAATTGAATGATTTCGAAAATCGGCATGTTTAATTTCAAAATTCTAATATCCGAATATCAGATTTTTTTTACATTCCGTAATTGACCAATTATCAGCCACATGTACTGTGGTATTATAATTATTATACTGGATTATATTACGTAATCTTAAGGATATGGAGCAGGATACGCATAAGCATATCTGTATATTATGAGAGATACAATTACAATTTTACAGCAGCGTATGCTAAGTAAAGTTTATTAATTTCTTTTTACTTAGGATTCGAAGATTATAAATTTTTTTATAAAAATAGACGTGATTCCACGATGAATTTTTTTTTCGGGAACGGCTAAATTTATTTTACAAAAATTTAAAATTATAAACTTCGTATAAACAACAAAATAAATTTTTGTAGTAATATTAAAACCATTTTACTACATAAATCTGACCCTGTTCAATGTTCTCGTTTTTATCACGTGCAGCCTTCGTGTATTTGTCTACGTCCACTGCAGCTCTTGCAACTTGAATCTAGTAGGTGTATACATCCTGTATACAAAGTTGTACCGTTTTCGAGATGGGGACTGTTCGGATTCGTTAGTATAATGGTATAATTAAGTATTATCTGTCAGTCATATTTTGGATTGTAAATACTTGGCGCCAAAGATGGCAGCCCTTTACGTGTATAATAGTGTCATTGTTATGTATCCGGCTTAACGGGCACATGTTTTTTCGTTGGGGTTTTCCCAAACTACTTTGTTGTGTTTTAAATTGATACACCATAAATTCGTAGCATTTAGCATTGTTGATTGCTTATAAAAATGCTTTTCCCCTTCTAATACTTTCAGGAACCCCGTCTCGAAAACGGCACAATTTTGTATATGGGGGTAATTTCTCTTTATTTTGTCTCGCCCGCACACGTATACAACTTTGATATAGCCATCGTGTTATAAAGCTATACGATAAATGGTGGGGCTTAAAATTTAGTTCATTATAAAACCCAGTATACAGTGGCAGTATATTATGGGGTCTAGGACACATTCGAATTTTGGGGCTCCAACCCCAATATGTAGCGTCGCAGGCGATAATTTTGGTTTGTTCAGGAATTTTAGTAGCAATTGCTCGTGTCTCCAAAAAAAAATAGTTCCCAAAAACAAAGTAGAAAAATTAAGAATAAAATTTGTATATTATTTCAGTCGCACAAAAAATATTTTGGAGAAACATTCATGAGTAAATTTTTTGAATACAATAATACAAAAAATGTTTTCACAGATGCATTTTTAAATTTTGCTTAAATTATTTCTTAAGTATTGTACCTAAACAGTTGTTGCTGTTAGTTTATAACGGGTAGAAAGCTTTCTCTCTAAATCCTACATAGACCCTTTGCGTATAGTTTATTGCCGACAGGAAAAGGTTGTAAAAAATAATACCAAAGCGGATTAAAAGTGCAATATTTCACTTGGCACTCACTGATCGTAAAATTATTGAAAATAGCAGTAGGCATCACTTTACTTTAAACTAAAATTTTAATTTTAATAAAACTAAGATGACCAAATATTTGAATTATAAAAATTTCATTTTTTAAGTAAAAATTAATTTTAAATAAATAAAGTTATGATTTTGGGGCCCTTGGCACTTGCCCCATTTGCCCATAGAAGGGTAATACGCGGCTGACAGTATAACAACTAACAACCAATCTTTTATAAACGACGCTCATTCGTTACTATTCTTGTAAATAATACTATTATAGTCTCTAGAAACTAACTATATTTATGCTTCAGTGTTAATTATGCCTTGTTTATACATACGATGGGTTTCCTTAAACCGTTGATTAACACTTTAACCAAACCAAGCGTTTTAAAATGTTTTCTTGCAACCCTTATATCTTTTAGCGATTGATACTTAATTTATTTTAAGTGTTTGTGACGAAATACGCCATCTTTGGTATTTATTTTGGTAAAAAATAAAGATGGAACTTTAATAATATTTTGGTATAAGCTGTATACAAGTGTATCTGTTTCTTTTGCAACTCCAGAGTGAAGAGCTGTAGTACCGTGATCGCGATATACTGCATAATATCATACACTAAACATAATATAATAATATAGAATACTACTGATGATTAGTGAGAACTCATTTCTCCACGTATTTGAAGGAGATATTTGGTCAGAAACTTCTTATACCTACTTAAAATCGTGATCACCTGGTCCTTATTAGTTTTTACTTATTCATTCAACAATACATTCAACAAGTTGCGAGAAATCTATTAAATTTATTTAAACTTTTTAAAAGTTCACTAATTTAACCTTATTTGTTGTAGGGTGAAAATGGTGGGGGTTATGCAAGAGATGGCGGCAGAAGCTTCACTAGCAAAGGTAGGGGATTTTCCGCCAAACCCACCGGTGGCAATGATGGATGGGGAAGTAGTTCTGGTAGAGACTTTGGAGGTAAATTCACTAATTTATATATTTTCTAAATGGAATTTACAAATTGAAGTACACATAAAGTTTATATTACATAATGTAAAGACTATAGTAATTGATATAAATAATCGTTAAAGGTTCTGGCCGACCCAATAGAAATGGACACGATACTGAAAGTGGTGGAAGTAATTGGGGTAATTCAAACTCTGACGGCAATAACGATGGTGGTGGATGGAATGGAGACGATGATCGACCTCGGCGAGGAGGTAAATAACATGTAATATTTAGCTGCAGTTATTCAAAAAGTAATTTTTTTCTTAGGCGGAAGGGGTCGTGGAGGTAGAGGAGGTGGACGGGGTGGTCGTGGTGGAAGTTATGGAGATCGTCAGCGAGATGGTGAAAGTGGTGATGGAGAAGGCAGTTGGGGAGGAAATAAAAGAGACAATGATGACGGTGGTGGCGGAGGAGGCTGGGGAGGAGGGGGTGACGATGGCGACGATGACGGAGGGTTTAGAGGTGGAAGAGGTAGAGGTCGAGGTGGAAGAGGAGGCGGCCGTGGTAGGAGAGAAGATGGCGATCGAGGTGATCGTCCTGATGGAAATAAGGACGAAAACGGAGAGGTCAAAAGAGAAATTTATGTGCCTCCTGAACCAACTTCAGATGAAAATGAGCTGTTTAATTCTGGAATAACTACTGGAATTAATTTTAGCAAATTAGATGATATTGAAATTCAAGTATTAAATCTGCTTTCTGATTTTGGGAACTATTATTTTATGTTCAATGTTTCAGACATCGGGAGAAAATGTTCCTAGGCCTATAAAGTCATTTGAGGAAGCTGGTTTGCGTGAGCTTCTTCTTGAAAACGTGAGAAAATCTGGTTATACCAAGCCTACTCCTATTCAGAAGAATTCCCTTCCCATAATTTTAGGCGGAAGAGATCTCATGGCTTGTGCACAAACGGGGTCTGGAAAAACTGTAAGTACTTCCATAAAATCCCGCCACAGTTTATTTACTTACTTACGTTTAGGCTGCGTTTCTCCTACCTATAATTAATACTCTATTGGAAGATCCAGTTGATCTAATTGTTGATGCTCAACATACTGAGCCACAAGCAGTAATCGTTTCACCGACTCGTGAACTTGCCATACAGATATTCGAAGAAGCAAGAAAATTTTCGTATAATTCCTCAATCAAAGTAGTCATAACGTATGGTGGTACTTCGGTTGGATATCAGCGTAGGCATGTCGAAAATGGCTGTCATATCTTGGTTACAACACCAGGTCGCATGAGTGATTTTGTTAATAAAGGAATTATTACATTTGCCTCCACTCGCTTTGTGGTGCTAGACGAAGCAGATAGAATGCTGGACATGGGATTTTTACCAAGTATGGAAGAAATGTTAGGACATGCTACTATGGTTCCTACTGTAAGTAATTAAAAATTTACGTTTAATCGTCGAGTGAAAGACTAGTATTCATTAGTATTATCGATATTTTCGCATGTAATTGACATTTTTTCTCCACTATTTACTTAATATACGTTTTGAAGTCTTATTTGTTTCATGCAGCAATTTCAAAAGTTTAAGGTAATTGAAGCTTATTATTTATGAAAGGGCGAAAGTAATCGTTTGTATCATTTAAAGAGAGCACATGCATATTATAAAATTTGTTATAGGGCGAACGAAGAACTCTAATGTTTTCTGCCACATTTCCGGAAGAAATTCAACGTCTTGCCGCTAAGTTTTTACACAATTATATTTTTGTTACCGTTGGAATTGTGGGTAGTGCCTGCAAGGATGTCGAACAAATTTTCCATCAAGTAGATAAGTTCAACAAACGCAATAAATTAGTGGAAATATTCAAAGCCGAGGGTTAGTTTCAAATAATTTTACATGAATTTAAGTAACAGATTGATTTTAGGAACCGAAGGAACTCTAGTTTTTGTCGAAACGAAACGTAACGCAGATTTTCTTGCTACCTACTTAAGTGAAAATGATTTTAAAACTACTAGCATTCATGGAGATCGTTTGCAACGGGAGAGGGAAGAGGCTTTGCGTGATTTCAAGCAAGGTCGTCGTAATATTCTGGTAGCAACTGCTGTGGCCGCTAGGGGTTTGGATATTAAAAATGTGAAGCACGTTATAAATTATGATTTACCTAAAAGTATTGACGAATATGTACATCGTATTGGGCGTACAGGTCGCGTTGGTGAGTTCTTTGTGTAACCTTGTTGCTAAAAGTAATCAAACTATTTTTTGGTTTAAGGCAATCGTGGTAAGGCCAGTAGCTTTTATGATGAATCTCAAGATGGTGCAATGGCTGGTAATTTAACTAGAATTTTAAAACAGGCTGGTCAAACTGTTCCGGAATGGTTGCGTAGTACTGGTGGCACATATGATAATAGTTCATTTGGAGGTCGTGACGTGCGTGAAGTAAGTTTAAGTGTCATACAGTTGACAAACTTATTCCTTATAACATAACTGACTTATAGCAGATTTAATATTATTTTTCTATTTACAGGATGAATTTGCTCAACCAAAAGCGGTTGAAGTAGATGATGAAGCTTGGTAAAGGGTGCCAAATTTTTTTTTATATTATCAGTTATTTTCTTTACACAATTATTGGTATTGTGTTGTTACGTTCGTTTTAGAAGTAAGAAATTTAGGTTTTATAATATTCAGTGTGTACTGAGATCGACTATCCAAGAGGTGAAAATGAAACAAATCTGAATTTCCCTAAATTACCTACTTCTTGATAGTTGAAAATTTTATTTTCGTCCAATTCTGGAGATTACACAAACTTTTAACTAGTGACATTCTTACACCTTCCGGGTAGTTGGTTGATTTTTGGACACCCTGCGTGTTATAATATGTTGTTTTAATTCTTGAAATTCATAATTTTGTTTACTAAAATAGTTATTTCATTTTGTTAAAATTAGTTTTTAGGTTTGTTGGTATCGCATGTTCATCTGCTTGAACTTATTGCCCACAATACGAGTTTAAACATTTCCAATAGTATATGCTATCTGTGATAGTAGTGTATTGGTAGTTGCTAGAAATCTACATTTGTAATAGTGAAAATGTAGATTGTTATTGAAGTTTTTAGTATCAGTTTGTTTTTCTACAAAATATTTTGTTTTGAAATTCTTAAATAAAATGTTATTGGAATTTCAATATTTGACTTATTTACCTGTTAAATGATGGGTATTTGCACCTAGATAAGCTTATTCACAACTTTTTTAATGAAAAACCTGTTGAAATTCATAGTAATGTAATTTAGTTACTGCAATTAAACAGTGATATGCATTTTATAGTTTTGTAGTTGAATCTAAACAAGAAGATTATACTATGAACTAAATATCAATACTAAGTACGAAGATTTACAATAAAAACGACAGAAAATAGTTTTAAAATGTATGGGCTTGATGAGCTGAAAGCTGCGCGTTGATTAGTGAGGGTGGGGGAATTTTTCTGACCCACAACTATAACCTCAAACATTTGTACATGAAATATAAATCTACCAACAAAATATTTTGTATTACTGAAAACTAAACGTGTCTACTCAAAAGAGATAGAGAATTCAACGTGCATTTCATTTTATATAACTCGATTTTAGTTTCTTTAGAAAAAATGGGAACAGATCATAATCCAGGAATTGATGTAAATAAGGACCGTTTTCCATTTTGTATAGTTTGGACTCCAATACCGCTGTTAACATGGTTATTTCCTATAATTGGTCATATGGGGATTGCTTTATCTTCTGGAGTTATACGAGACTTTGCAGGCCCGTATTATGTTTCCGAAGATAATATGGCATTTGGCAGACCCACTAAATATTGGCGCTTAGATCCATCTAAAGCACTAGGTGGAAATGCGGGATGGGATCGTGCAGTGACCGAAGCTTCTGATGTGTACAAAGGACGAATACATAATTTGTTGTGCGACAATTGTCATTCCCACGTTGCAATGGCTATAAATTTAATGCAGTACGATAATTCCACAAGATGGAATATGTTTAAATTAGCATTTTTCATGCTTGTGTATGGCAAGTATGTTAATTTCATGGCATTTTTAAAAACATGGTTGCCCTTCTTGGTGTTGGTGTTCGTCGTGTGTATTTTGGTACTGTATGTATAAAGTACTCTTATATGTGTAAATGTAAACCTGTGATAGTTGTGACCTACATAATATAAATGTAATAAAACAAATGACTCATTTTGATATTTATATTGATAACTCTGTCAGAAAAAACTGTAACGAAAGTGCACCCGGTTGTTCTAAAGCAAGTTTAACCATTCTATTCTGTACGATGCTGCATGTAGTTTGATAATTATTAACGTGCATTCCGGTTAGAAACATCAAAAACTTTTTTGCATCGACTGTAGCAGAAACTGTAGTTTCGTTGTCTATACATTCTTCTTCCAGTTCATCGTTATCTGCTACAGTTTGTCCAACTGAAACTTAACTTATATATTCCTGTGTTAAGCTTCCAAAAATTAAAGGTACCTGCAAATGACCTCACGTTCAAATCGGGGAAGTGAGCCGATAAAGTAACCATATTTGTTTTAACTTTTAACGTTAGTCTTCCATACTTATTAGCATTTACCATTAAAGAAGGACTTATGGTTTTCATTCTCTCGACTATATTTTTTATTGGTTTTAAATTTGGCATTTGAATTGAAACCTATATAAATCTCTAATTTTATAAAAGCTTTAAAAACAAATATGAAACTTACGTGAAAGTCATTAAATTTTGGTTCTTCGTAGTCGCTCCAATGTTTACGAGGAATAATTTCTACGGGTATATCATGTATTACTTGACGAACTTGAATTCCTTCGGACGACGTCTAAAATATTTAAATTAAAGTCACAGTAATACCAATTTAATCACTTACAAGCTCGATTTCTAAAGTAAGACACGGTGTTTGTTTGCTTGTAAGTTTAATTTTTAAAGATTTCGCATTTTGTTTTAAACTCGTCAGTGATCTGGCGAGCAATACTAAAATAAATTTATTAGTATCGTGTCTTTTAGTTAGTTTAGATTGTTATAAACCTGTTGAAAAAGACAGATAAATTTCATTATACTCTGTAGTCATTCCTTCTAAATTATACGAACTGAAATAGAAATTAACCGGTAATTCACACCATACTAAAGGTGTTCGAGGACCTACGGTTTCGTCAAATATTATAAAGTAAACCTTTTTACTTGAAATGCGAAGTACAGCTTCTTTTGATAGCTTCGATAAACTGTTTATCGTATCTGGAAATTATTTGGTTACAGTTTCTAGATGAAAATTATTATTCTTTAAGTTAACCCACTCATAAAATCTCTCATAGCCGCTGAATCTATAATAACAGCTCGAAACTTCATTTTATTTAATTATTGTAAGTAATAATTTAAATTTAACTTTGGAGGCAAATTCAAAATGTAGAATTTGTAATGGAATCCTGATCCATATACCTAACCTTACTTTTTTTAAATAAGTTTTCTCGTTATACAGGGTGAAGAAATTGTAAAGTACATTTTGTTGTAATCATGTAGATAAACTAGCAACATCGTCTGTTGGTAGGTACTTGGTTCACAATTTTGTTTCAAGTGGCCTCAGGGCCATAACAATAGCAAAGAGAGGATGGTACCTACTCATTTTTCTTGTACATAAAATAGGATAAGGATAGGAATAGGATGTCTCTCATTTAACCTGTGGTTTCAAATACCCCATTGTCCCATTGTCCCATTGATATGGAATTACATCTTTTGAAACGTGTTATATAGTGATAGAGATAAAGGCACTTATATTAACTGATAACGTGTCATTATCTTATCAGATAATTATGGACTTTCAATTAATAATTTAACTTTCTCATTAAAGTAGTTTCACTGTTTTTTACAATTAGATAAACAACATGAATTCAAAATATTTCAGTGTATTATTTTGCATTGCAACATCTCTTATTATAATTTCTGGTAGGTGCCATTATGTTACCTATTTATGTTTAAAACATCAAAATAATGAAGTGCTTTTTAGTTGCATCTGAGAAAAGTGCCCTAGTTTTATTCAATAAAATGGATGAGAAAACTATTAATGATAATGAGGTATATACATTGACTTCAGCGAATTATCCGAAACCTTACCCCCCAGAAAACTTGGAAGTCGTATTAAAAGTGGAGCCAGGATATTCTCTGTTAATCACAGTAAATGAACTTGATTTAGACGGACTAAGTGGACATTTTTTGCTGATTAAATCAGGTAACTTCCTACTTAAAACACGCCAGAGAAAAAAGCATAATATTATCATTTAATATAGGTGCCCTTTCAAATGATGAAGGGAAAGGAAGAATATTTACGTATTTTTTGAAAAGTAGTAAGACCTATTTGTTTCATTCTACTAACGTTTACATAGGTTTGAATGTTTTGAGCAACAATGAAGCAGGAAAAAAAGGTTTTTCACTAACCTATCAAAGAGTAGGTAAGTAGAATTTTTCTCATATTAAACGTTTATTGCTATAAATTCTCATTATTAATTTAAAATCATTAGTGTACGAAGAAACATTATCTACTGAAGCTCCTACTACTGTGGTTACATGGCCTACTCCTGCTTCGAACGATTCGATATATTATACGGCGTACATAAGCGGAAAAACTAGAGATGACTTCAACTCTGGAGAAAGTCTTAATAATTTAAAAGATGCGATTGCAAGTATGGCTATTAGTTATTGTGACGTAAACGAAGTCACATTATTTAAAAATATCACGTGCGTATAATACAGGGTGACAATATTCTATGGGAAACGTTTTTAATATTATACTATAAAGGTCTGTTCGTTTGCAATGTTTTCGCTGCTTTTTTGCGTGAAATCATGAAGTCGAGTGTTCGTTTGTAAAATGTTTTCTTAGTAGACCAGTCACACGAATCAACTCCAACACGATTTGAGTAACCTGAAGTAAACTCAGACAGTCCAAACGAACAGACCTAAAGAGTTATTAGAGAGTCAAGTAAGTTAGCAAAATTTGGTATAATTACAAAAAAATCGAATTCCGTTCATATTTTTTATTAGAGTGTTGCCATCTGCATTAAATGCTTCTTAATTCTGCCCATCAATTTTGCTAACTTAACCAACTCCAACAACCAACAAAGTTTATCCTCGATTATCATCACCTTGTTCTTGTCCTACAAAAGACAGTATTTTTGTCAACAAAAGCTAATAATTTTGTTTTACTAGATCAAGCAACGTTCTAATTCATCACTTAAGTCAGTGTCCGTACAGTTGGCCTAACAGCAATACATGCACTGTGCTTCGTTTTGCTTTGCCTATTTTTCAAAAAGAAAAACTTTATTGGGAAGGCTATCAGCTTAAATCTAACCACTTGGAATCGATGTGGATGAAATTCGCTGCAGAGTATTTAGCAAAATATGACATGTCCGTTTATTCCGAACCTAATAATAAGTCAAATTTTATTAAGTGGATAGCAATTAGTACGAGTGTACTGTTTATCTTGCTATTTATGCCATATGCTGTTCATCTAATTGGCAAAAACTTTCAACCCAGGAATAAAAAGTAGGTATTGAGGTGCTTGTAAAGAAAACCATTAAGTTCATATCTATCGTTTAAGTTTGGATACATCGGATATTATACCGAATGACGTGGGAAACAGCAAACTAAGATCTAGCAAAAATCCGTATCAGAGCACACCTCAAATTTTTGATAATGCTGCTTTTGAAGAGTACGATTTTGATATTCCTCTACCTAAAAAAACGCGCTTGGGTAAAAACGTATTGAAAATCTTTTTAAGACTTCAATAATAATTTGTTTCAGATTTATACGAAGACAATAGTGACGATGAAATTGTCCTCAGTCATTTTTCTAATAGCAGAAATAATATAGACGTTTTAAGACCAGATCGAGACATAGATAATTGGCAAACTAAAAAAGCAATTTAGACAATTTTGAAACCAGTCTTCGCTCATTTTTTACAGTTTTTTTTTCAATTCAAACATGGAATTCTTTTAGAAGCTTATAATTTTGTGTCATTCTAAGTAGCTAACGGTTTCCAATTTAATTAATTGCCTAATCATCCGAAACATAAATTATACCACCTCTATAACTATTATAGGTATAAAAAAATTAAGATTTCCGCCCAAATGGATTTTTTGTAAGTATTTTGCGGCACCCAAACAGTATTTTTAAGCAAGTTGTACATAGGAATAGCTTAGTCTGTCTTTTTATAGAATTATAAAGACAATTAAATTTATATCTTAGCAGGAACTAATTTAATATTCAACAAACTGGGGCATTCCGTAAAACAACTTTTCAATTTAATTAATAGGTTCGCATATTTTTCGCTAGATGGCCATTTCTAGCGCATTCCATAGTAACGGCCATTTAAAAATTCAACAATAGGATTAGTGACGTGTGTTGACATTTGTTTGAAAGAACAGTTTTATAGGTGCTGTGTGTGTTTGTTTTCTTTTATCTGTGATTAGTTGATCGAATAGTATTTTAACGATGCATCCCAGTAGGCGACGTAAAAAACGACCAAATTACGGCATTCGCACTGTGGAAGTAATTCGCGGACCTAATGGCTTTGGTTTTACAATTTCTGGACAACAACCTTGCATTTTGTCGTGTATAGTTTCAAAATCACCTGCCGACCAAGCTGGCTTAAGAGCAGGAGATTTTTTAATATCTGTAAATGGTATGTCCGTTTCTAAAAGTACGCACGATTCTGTGGTAAATTTAATTGGAAGTAGTATCGGTCCCATTCAAATGACTATAGCCGAAAATTATTATTCGGATAGTAGCGACGAAGATATGGGTTTAAATCGAACAGTGAATAATCGTAAACCTAAATATATGCATAAACCCAGAATAAATCGCAATTACAAACACGAAGCCGGTGGAAGTTCTACCGATAGGTTAGGTTTTAATAGTCCGATTAAAAAAGTGATGCGATTGCAAAATCCAGTTAATAAGAATGTTAGGAAACAATTAGAAAATGAGGTGGCGCAGAATCAAGAAAATAGTTGTAATTTGATGGTCGAAAATCAAGGAGGACCAATCGAATATAAGGCTCTCGTTGGTTATTTGGGAACCATCGAAATGCCGAAACAATTGATGCCAAGTGCTAGACTGCGAACCGTATCTAGTTGCATAAGAAAATTACGACAGGAGAAACGAATGCCAACTACAGTTCTCATGACTATATTACCTACTTGTCTAACTTTAAAAAATGCTTCGAATCAAATTTTAGCAATATACCCTACGAGTAGGGTTGTTTATATTAGTTCGTCTACAGACAAAGATGCGAGATATTTTGGATTGGTGACCAGTGCAATATGTGATAATCGAAACACAGAATCTGTTCAAAATAGGTAAGATAGCGTTAGAAATTCTATGTAATCTGAGAATCAAAAAAGTCTTTAAACTGATATTAAATTCGATACACTTCGGGCGATTTTAGTTTCCTTCAACAAAGGTTTTAATGATTAAATAAGCACTTAATTTTATTCCAACCCCGAGGCCTTGCTAAACTTTTAAACGATGGAGAATTATTTGTATTAGCTTTATTTGTTAATACAAAGCAAATGTTTTTTTATAAAGAATACAACTCGAATAAAAGTAATATGTAGGTTAAATGAGTCTTAAACAATATAATGATTCACAACTTATTAGACTGTTCACGTGCCTGTTAGCCTTCATAACAAATGTCTCAAGTAACTAATTGATCAAGAATTAGTAATTCTTAATTTAAATGAGATTTTATGCAATTTTAAATAACTTG
Source organism: Malthinus flaveolus (assembly GCA_950108345.1). Taxonomy (NCBI): domain Eukaryota; kingdom Metazoa; phylum Arthropoda; class Insecta; order Coleoptera; family Cantharidae; genus Malthinus; species Malthinus flaveolus. The sequence goes on from OX467285.1 coordinate 69,099,246, forward strand.
GGGTAGGCCTAGGAGCCTCATGTATTAAATATTCACGTTACAGTAAAAATGAACTAAACCTACGCATTGTATGAACAAATACACTTTCACAATTTGCTTGCCTGACATAGTTCTCTTAAATCTATAAAAGGTAATTAGGAAATCAATAAATTTCAATGTCCAATTGTATTTGTTGAAAAACTTCGTAACCCCGTAATTCTCTTTTAAAATTAGGGGTGATATGAGGTTTTTCGCAAGTATTTAAGAAACCGTGCTACCGAATTGAAGGAAAATTTCACGAGTCGCCTAATTATTTCACATTAAATACTAGAAGAGTAATTGATATCTTGCTCATGGGGGACTCATTTGGGCTGGGGATGGCTTGACCCCTATCCCTGAAATTTTCGGACATTGAATTAATTAGAATCAGCCTGTATATTCACTAATATATGCTATGTGAATAAGTTATGTTGCAAAGTAGCCTTTTCCAAACTACCAAAATACGTTCAGATAATGTATAACTAATTGATTTATTTTTTACAGAATTTCCCATCAATATTCCAATATTGAAAAGTCTTCCAATGATCAACAAGAGAAACTAGAAATTGAAATTTCCAACAGTTGTCACATTTTTGTAACCGATTTTAAATCTCTCGAACATAATGTGCATTTAGAAAAGGCTGACCATTTTAAAATTACGTGCACTCAAGACGTGGTAACCGGCAACTGTTTAGAGTTTCCAAAAAATGCTCTCTATATTGTAAGCTTAGTTCAAAATATGTATAAGTTACAAGACTCAACGACCGATCACACAAATAGAAATTCACATTTACGTCAGAATCAAGAAGAAAATTTAAATCATTTTATGGCGAATTCGCCACAACCGAGTGCTTCGAGTAATTCCGATTCCGGTATCGGTTTTCGAGACGATTGTGGTAATATTAGTGATCGAATTTTAGTCGTTGAGTTTCCCGCTCAGGAACATATTCCAATCGTTGCTTCTAATTCTAACAATAAAAGGCCTAGTGGAATTGCAATTTCTAATAGTTTGTTAGAGAACTTTGATATGTCGCTAGATAATTCTAGCAATTTACAATTAGAATCGTCTCCGGACATTAACAATATTAGAAGCAAGAGCTTCGAATTGAAGTCGCCTCAGAATGAATCTCAACGAGAAAATAATTTTGAAGACGACGATAGTAAATATTATAGCAATTTAAATAATATACGAGCTTGTGAGGGGTTTAACAAAAATTATTTTGAGAAAACTAGCATTTCTGTAGATAGTCGTGTAAACAAAAGTTCTCCTATTGTTGATCAGTGTAGTTTAGAAAAAAGTGATCAAGCGGACTATATGAATCGGCTTGCAGTTAGAGCCATGCCTAATCTAAACGATACACGTAAGTGTTCTGATACGACTTCAGATGAAGTTTTTTCTGAACGTGCAATAGACGTACCTGATATTCTTAGTAAGAAATCTTTCGAAAGTGTATCTATGCACTCTACTAACGAAGATATAAGTGATTTCAAGAGCTCGTTTAGTAACTTGTCCACTCACAGCTCGAAAAGTTTAGAGCACCACAAATCTAAACATATTTTTAAAACTCCTAACATGACCAAGTATTTCGAAAACAAAAAGTCTACAAAGAGATCTTTGAAAGTTGTAGGTAGTTACGATAATTTAGTCGATAAAGGAAGTTCGTCTTTATTTAATTATAAACTAAGTCCAAAGGTGTATGGTTTGTCGAAACCAAATCACAGTTGTGAAGAACTTAATTCTTTAGACAGTGGTGAAAAGTGCGCTTTTGGAAGTTTACAGGATTTGTGTAGCTTAGTTAATCGGGGAAGTAGTAAGCGTGACATTGCACAAAGTGAGCCCGACGTAAGAACTACTAGATTACAACAGGAGTCGATGTGCTTGGTAAGTTCAATTATTATTGGTTTAGTTGGAGTAAGTTATAAACACGTTACTAATAATAATATAATATTGGGTATTGTATAAAATGTTAAGTAGTGCATGAAATTTGAGTTTTCTCTTCTTCTATTCTGGAATTTTGATTGACTATAAAATTTGTAGAATCGTTCGAGGCCATAGATTTTAAAAGTAATCAGTTTATTTTTTAATTTTAGATAAGCTGCACTCTTCATGAAATTGTACAGTATATTTGTTGTACATAATTTCGTTATTTTTAGTGGAGTCAAAATAAATTTTGTAGATGACTGTCTTGAAATAGCGATTTTTTTAAATCATTTTTAATCACCATGGGATGTATTGTTTTGTCGAAAATCTCAACACAAAACATTAACCATTTTGAGGGGTATCTTGACTCCATTGTATTTATTTTTTTATAAATAAGGCAATATGTATCAAACCGTTTGTAGTAGAACAGAATTATCCAAAAAAATTGATTTTTAGGGCACAAAAAGAAGATTACAATCTTTCATCATCAAACAAGTGCTTCATGAGATATTGTGCATTTTCTAGTTCTATCGAACGGTTTTTCTTAAATATCTAAGTTTCTGTTGGTTGGATTTTAGAAAAAATAATCTTGGGGTATTTGGGACTCGTAAAATTAGACATATTTTTGGAAAGGGAGCTCATTGAGGGCATTTAAATATTATGATAGATTGAAACTTCTTTATGCAGAAAATACGCACGTAAAACCTGAGTGAATAGTTTTTTTTTGTATGAACTAAATTGGAATAGCCATTTGCACTAATTTTGTTAGTTTGGTTGCTGACAGCTGTTTCGATACACTGTATCATCTTCGGAGCGGGTTTTTAATTGTCTGACAGAGTATCGAAACAGCTGTCAGCAACTAAACTGACAAAATTAGTGCGAATGGCTATTACAATTTATTTCATACAAAAATTAATCTCGATTTGCACATAGTAAAAGCCGAATTCATTAAATAAATAAAAAATGAGTGAATAGTTTTTATTTTTACAGCCAAATAAATTTGGTGACTGGAGAAATGCTGAATCGGTTATAAAAAACGAGAAACGGTCGTAAAGGGACCCTTTTTTTTAATCGTAAAGGTATTCTTTATGTCAGAGTGCATTGACTAACTAATAACAATGCCGAGAGGCACTTTTATTAAACGATAAAGTACAAAAATTTTTAATTATTAACGATGCACCTTTCTCGAGCCGCTTCCAAGATAGTGCTGCCACTTAGGAATGGCAGATGGCTGGTTTTATTACTACTTTGCTATGTTCTTTCAGTTTGCATCGTTAAAAATTCTACACTTATGGTTAGTTTAGTATATCTGCACCCTGTCTCCCGGACACGCTATTCCCAATATCAATATACACTCAACTTCAACGCGGCGCCTAAACTGTTCGTTTGACGAAAAAAATCTAGAGACATAATTTGTAGAAAATTGGATGTACTCTATTTTTGTATAGTGACACCTTACTCTAAAAGTGCGTGCTTTTCGAATTATAAGCGATAAACAACTAAAAACAGTTTTTGACCGATTTTGGAATTTTTGTCGAACTTTAATGCGCTCTAGCGCCTAAACCATTTGTCTGAGAAAAAACCTAAGAGAGATACTCTGTAGGAAATTTGATGTGGTTTATTTTTATATAGAAGCACTTTACTCATAAAATGCGTAGTTTTCGAGTTATAAGCGAAAAAAGAGCCAAAACCCACCCTTCTCGAGCCACCCCCAGTTAAGGGGCTATTAAAGCAGATTCTAAGTAGCCGTTACAGTGCTCCAGTTCTTTACCGATTTTGCATAGAAATAGTAATGCTATCAAAATGAAATAAAAATTAAACGTTAAATTAAAGACGAATCTATGCTTCTGCTTGAAAATATTTTGCAATTTATTGCTAATAAATTTAAAAAAAAAAGTTGAAATCACGCATTTTACGCTGAACTTTGAAAGACATCTTTACGAATACAAACAAAAAATCTAAAAAAATACTCTGGCAGGGTCATACCTTGAACCTTTTTCTATAAGATAAAAAAGTTTAATTTGAAAAAACAAATTAATTAAAAATTTTTTTCGTATAAGAGCTGAGAGTCTGCATCGGGTAATATTCTTAGTAAGCGTGTGCTATACGCTAGCGCCGCCAACAGAAATACGAGAAAGTACGAAAACCAAACAAATTATTTTTCGTACGACCGACTCTAAAAACATTCTTTACGCTTCGTGAAGTAACGCCTAAAGTCGGACATTTTGATCGAGTTTGTTTTACATACAAGTATATGATCGTAAAAATTATACATGGACAGGTATATAACCAATAAGATACTTTACGGTTATATACTTTTTGTTTGATTCTGTGAAATTTCAATTTTATTCCACTAGATGGCGCACGCTCATTAGACAAAATTCAAACTTTGAATAATTATTTAGACAATATTGAAGTCGTAAATTAATTACTTATTTAACAAAATGCAAAATTGTGAAAGTACCTATTAGTTGTACTTATAATTATAATACGAAAGATCAAAACTCAAAACAGTTATTTGCTGGAACAATTTTTAGAAACGTAATTTACGTAAAACATAACCTTACAAAATACAAAAGTTACTAATTTTATATTGCCGTCGTACGAAAAATTTTGTATGTATCTCGAGCAAAATGCGTTTTTGATGTTCGGTCGTCATTTAGCAGCTCAGCTCCGCTTCGCTGCTAAAAATTAGACCTCACATCAAAAACTCTCATTTTACGCTCTAGACACATAAATAACTATTAGACTTCGATGAAGGATCTGTACAGGACTGTATTCAAACATTTTTGACTATCCAATATGCGATATAATAAAAATAATTTACTTATTTATTTATTCAGCAGTAAAATCGAGTTATTTAGACAATTTTTTCATTGCCTGTGCAAAATTATTTACACATTGGGACCATGATTAGCGAAGTCGCCACCGAATAATAATGAGGTAATTGTTACCACGCAAAATTTGTCAGTATATAAAGCTAAAATTTAATTTTTACTTAAATATTCACCAACACAATTTGTCCAATTTGTACATTCGAATAAATTACATACCTTATATCAATTTAAAAATTATTTGTATTACCTTATTATCCTATTATCCGTCTTATCACAAGAGAGTCAAAATTAGGGTTGAAATTTATAAAACGGTAAATTCCAAAACCAAATATCTTGAAAAGTGGATACCTACCTTATTATAGCAATAATAATATTTAGCAAATGGTTTTTGATTTTTAAGAAATTGAGAAAGGTCTTTTATTTTGTGTAGGCACACTGTCGTAAATCAAGCCGACTTCAACAGTTTACTACCATTTCAAACATGCTAAAGTAACTCACAAGACAAGCATGCCAGTTAGGACAGCGCGCATTTAAATACGAAATTATTAATAAATTATTTAGGCAAATTGGCGCAGTAATTAATAAAGCAATTTTAATAATATTTATAGAAATATTGAACTTGAACAATTACCCAAACTATTTTCTAAAAGAAGTTCCTCTAGCAGAAATACAATCATTCTTTAAATATCAGAAAAAGTACATATTCTTTTTATAGTAGTACTACTACGTTGTATTCTATTAAAAATTAAAACTTTTTTTGGAACTTTTTGAATGCCTACTAACACAACTATTATACGTGTTCACATTTATATTTGGGTACAAAATTCTAAAAAGTGCGTACTCGTTATGTCAACATAATGCCGGTCATAAATCTACCGAACCTTAAAAGTTGACCATTTAACCAAACTAAAGTAGTTAAGTTGTTGAATAAACGTATTGGATAAAAAGAGACACAGTGTATTTTAATAAGAAATTCCTAGCAAATCGTATTGGTCAAATTACAAGTTTATTTATAAAACTATTGCAATGGAAATTGTTTTAATCGAAGTGAGATGTAAAAATTTTTAATTTACACAAAGACAGTTTTTAAAAAAGTGCCACGAGCACAAACATAATTATTTTTTGAATTTCGTAAACAACGCATATTTTTGTTAATTGTTTTTAAGTATCAAAAATTACAATTTTGAAAAATCCTTTGGCTAAAATGTAAAGCATTGTAAGTTCAGTGCTTGTGTTAAATAAATTTAAGTAGTTTAAAAAAATAAAAGCTGGCGGAGATATTCTACCCAAACGATACTTTAAAAAGTCATAACAAATTTATTTAGGGAACCCAAATCCCAAATATCTACTACCTGCTGCCGTCTCTGATAAATTCGGTACTCTGCGTTAGTACCCCCGCCTTTAAAATTTCACGTTCTGTCTTTCTCTCGTGCACTAAAATTTTTACATGGATTGGGTCTTCGGTCCGCCCAACCTCGACATGATTTCCTCTTCGCACGAGTATATCCAGTTTACAATTTCACTTTAGAGTCCTCTTAATACTGCCACTTGCCATTTAGGAGTGACAGAAGGTCGGTTTGATCACTCATTTGCAATGTTCTTTCAGCCTACGCCGTCACAAATTTTGCATTTTATCGTTTCGTAAAAGTGTACCCTGCCTCCCGAAGTGCATCTTTTGTCGAATTGTCCAGGATAAATCAACGATTAGGCAAAAAACGAATTGTGTCGTTATGTAAATTGTTTTTTGTCGAGAGGTACCACTACCGTACTACCTATCACAAATTGTGCGTATTACGTATTACAAAAAGTAAATATTTAAAAATGCGAATATTTGTGAACCTCTTGAAAGAAACTAATGAGGACAGAGGTCTTCTTCCTTGACGTTGGGTGTGTAATCCCCTACCTATCATTTTTTATTATTCCTATTCCGCTTGATGTGAATCAGCAATAACGTGAATACTTATTTGTAATTCTAGTAATCTAGTACGCTCGCTGTCGCGAGTTATTAGTGTGTTATGTTGTGTTGTTGAGTAAAGATCGTTTCGGCGCAATCGACTATGCGGATGTTTAGTTCATTTTCATTTAATCTATTAAAAGAGTGCTTCTGTTTTTAAGTATGTATGTGTTTAGTTAGTTAATTAAGTGTTTGAATGAGGGATAATAATTGTGGCTCGGTGCATCGTCAATTTAGTGGAGTTTTTATTTCAAAAATAGTCGAGGACATGGAAATATGCATGTAAGACGATTAATAGTTAAAAAATTTACTTTTTTAAATAAGAATTATGTCGACATTTAACAAAGTTCTCTTGGCGCAACATCGATATTTTAGAAAGTGTGTTCTAAAGTTTGCAATTTTGTATTGTCTTCAGTAATTTATTTTATTACAAAAAAAATTGCTTCATTCATACTAAATGTCGAGAGTATTGTATTTTTAATTATTTATAATTAGTAAAGCCCGCATGTTCTCATGGTTTTGCTGAGTAATCTTGTCTCATTCATTCAATTGCATGAGAGAACATCGTTGTTACTTGTTGATCTAATTACAAAAACCAACAGTATTTTATATTTAAGTATTAATATTAATTTCATACTAATAATTAGGTTAATAGAATTTCACCCAAATTTACTATGCGTATAGGTTTTAAGAGTTTTGTTCTGTAACAGGAGAATCTTTCGACTACCAATTTTCATTGATTCGACTGTTGCAGGGGCGAGTAGGATGTAATCGTTAATAATACAATAATGCGATTCATTTAGCAAATTGCTATCTAAAATCGACATAAGACACAACGGCAATGTTAAACTTATATTACTTCAGTTGAACTCTTTAAGATAAGACAAGTAGACAAGACAAATAATTTATAAATAAACCATTTATTCCGAACTGTTTGAAGTTCCAGTTGCAGTAAAAACCTCCAAATTTGATCTAAAATTGTATCATTTTTAAGTGTTATAATTAAATCATGCCTAAACACGGATTTCTGTGCTAAAACGATGCGCTTTCGACGTACTGGTGATGAAATTTCCTCAAACGATAACAATATTGAATTATTAATTTTTTATGACATCATTACTTTCCCCTAAGACTGCACTGATAAAATGGTTAGTTGGCCACACATTTTTACATTTATGTATGTGTTTATTTTTGCTTCTTTTAAGCATTTTAAGTAAGCAAATATTTAAGATTTTTATTTATTATTGAGACTGACGCCTCAGGGTTGTACTGCAAAAGCGCCAGGATTCCCATGGTCGGGACAAAAATAAATTTAAATAAATACTGGTAAACAAAAATAATTAATACCTTTGGGAATTTAAAAGAAATTGCTTTTTCCACTAAATATTTGCATAGGGTACCTATCTACGAGGGTCTCTTACTTTAATTTAGGTGCCTATTTTTAGTTATACAGGGCCTGACAAACGAAGCGGTTTGGCTTATTTATTGCATTGTTTGACACACAATTCACTCTTTATTCCTATTTACTTTTATTGTTATTAAATGTATTCTGTGCCGTACTTCCGTCGATTGAGTCATTAAAGGCTAAATACAGTTGCAAACTTACTATTGTAAAATTTGTAACTAACAATAATTCTTTGTAATGTATTTATTGCACTTCCTTGGGCTATTCCACTTAAATTCGTCCAGAGTGATTGAAAAGACATTTTCGCCATTAGCATTGCTCTACATAGTAATACATATCTGGAGAGTTGAAAACATCGTTTTTGCTTTGGCAAGCCAAAATATTTTCCACAATGCCACAATTTTGGTTTTTATTAATTTAATAGCTTTTCGTTTTTTTAAATAGAAGACAACATGATGCTTGCGTTCTGTTCAGGCCCGATTAGACTAGGGTAACCACCGGGCCGGGCCGTCAAACTTATTAATTATGTTCTACAGGGATCGGCAACCTGGTGCCCGCCAGACTTTTTGAAAGTGCCCGCCTCTAACCTGGTCAAATAAATGCAAAAACCTTTTTAAATACACAATGTACATATTACACAATTATAGTAACGGCGGTAATGAACAATACATTTTTTTACCTCTTTTCCACTTGTACCACTAAGGGTTTTATAGAACTACGGACTAGGGTGGGGGTTTTAGAAAAATATTTACAATAAAATAAGGTAGGATACAATGATTAAGACGATTTTAACAAAAATCATGAAATGAAGAGTGAAAAAATCTTAGATGTCGAGGAAATTTATAATATTTTTAATAGCGATCTTGCATTTCGCCGAGTACAGTGAGTAGGTACCTAGATATTGAGTTGTTGTGAAACACCTTCTTTGGAGACACTATCAATCGCTTCTAAAATTTCTTAACTTCATTTTAAGTAGTTTGACCTTGAACAATCAAAAATTTTAGCCTGCGGCGCTATTTTTTCGCACATTTTTTGCCCAGCCCCCCTCTCCTACATCCGAGGTGCCCGCCGCTCTTTCGAAATTCTTAAATGTGCCCGCCAGTACAAATAGGTTGCCGACCCCCGTTCTAGATCGTATGTAGGGTAGGGACCCTTAGTTCGTCTTTACTCTATTATCTTTTTGTGTTCTGCTCGGTGTTCTGTATACTATACTTTGGGTATATTTACGCAAAACTCACGAACTCGCCCCATCTTTTTATTAAATACTCTTGTCTCTTCTGCTATTAAGAGGGATCTCTCCGGGTTTTAAGTTGTCCAAAACATGCATTCGTAGTGCCACTCTAGCGTCCTTATTAATAGTAATTATCTTACAATTTTTTTTTACCACTTAGAAGAAGGTTCAAACTAAAATCTGACGAATTTTTTTTAGGATAACTTGAATAGTTTTAGTGTAAAAAAATGACAAACTTTCAAAAAGTAGCTCATCTTTGCTAATTTTTTTCTAGCACTTGTAGCTAGAATTTCGGCAAAAAAATTCGTCACATTTTAGTTTATACATTTAAGAATGATTTAGTAAAAGTTTTATCAAAAAATATCAATTAGATTTTCTGGTACAGTGGCACTACGATTTGATGTTTTAGAGAAAATTTCTGAACTTTTAAAATTGTATGTCCCCACCACTTGGAGACAAGGCGGGTTTTAAACACTAAAGGATAGCAAATGAATACTAGTATTTGCTCTGTCTTACTTGTAGCGACAAGAGTTTTATTTTGAACTGACTTCGTCTACTTCGAAAAGTAGTAATATAATTATTAATTTTAATATAAAATAATTTTATTTTTTAAAAGTTTAATTTCTTGCCGTTAAACTGCTAAAGCGATTTTGATGAAATGAAATTTGGTTGTAACCACTTTAAGAAAATTTTATCCAGAAAATAAGCTTTTTTAGAGCAGGAATATACAGGGTGTCCCGGAAAACTACAGACAAATTTCTACAGTGAGTTTACAGGACCAAATTACAACATTTGCCTCTCCTGAAATTTCATCCTAAAATGCACCCCTAAAAAGTTATAGGCTCTCAAAGTTTAAGTTAAAGCATATACGCGTTGTCTCACTTCGCTCCATAAAACTCTACACTAAACAGGCTAAACAAATAAAAATTACTTTACATTATTAAGTAATTACTTTTACACGGGGCAGCTCAGTGCTAAAAAACCGACAAGATATGGTTCACCTTATGTGCCTCAACTTCGCTTCAAATTTCGAGCACAAGCGAGATTATTTATAGAGCTTTTAAGTCTTTTAATAGAAGTAAGCCTTAATTTTGGTGGATCCCCTTCACCGTATACAAAATTTCAGATCAATCTCACCTATAACTGATGAACGATCCGTTACCAAAAATCAAACGAAAACTTCAATGCCCTGCACTGTATTTAGAAAACGATTAGTTTTAAGGATATTGTTTACGACGTAAATAAACATTATTTTGAGGTGTTTTGACGATTTATAAATTTATACAAAAAAAATTGACTTGCCCTGTTTATAATGAGTTATACGAAAGCAACTATTCTCGGACACCTTGCGTCCATCTGCTAGTTTTTCAGTTTTGATAAGCAGCAGAAGTTGATGTGTATAGTTGCTCCTTGGAGATTAGAATATATTTCCTTCTCTTTATGTTTGAATTTCGAGACCATTTAGTCGAGTTTAGAGTGACTTCGAATTAAAATCATATATTTATTCTTTGGAGTTCGGTACCGCGATTTATTTCTGAAGTTATTAGTGCAGTGCGATTTGAACATTTTTATTTAAAATATTGTGTGAAAAGGACCTCGAGCCTTATCGGTTTCCAATTATGGGTAAAGTAGTTGAAAGGAAAGTTACTAAAAGAAAGACAAAAAGGTGCTTTCAACCGATGCTTTTGGGACAATTAAGAAAATTTGCTACCACCATTATAGAAGATTGTATTGGTAAGTACGACGAAGTTATTGTATAAACCTAGCACAAAGTTTAACTAATATAGTACGGCGATAAAGATAATTAGGTATTCCGCAATTCATTATTTCGATGTTTTTTCAGAGAAAGCCGTAAACACTTCCGAAATTGTTCAACCAGAACATGAATTTCTGCTTCCAGGGGTAAAGTTTACTTATATAGTTCTAGTAGTTAGATTAAATTTAAAAAAGTGAAGTTTTGAAAGATGTCTACTACCTTACTTCGCACCCTTGTGTAGTAAATAACTAATATTAATCTTTATAATACTTATTTTGCAGCCTTCGACTCGAGCAGAAAGCAAAATAAATATATTATCAAATGTTGTAATAGAAGCAAGCAAACATCTAACAGAGGTACGCTGATAAACGTTATATGATGAGCGTATAGTGTATGAAAATAATGTCGTATTGTTTTAGGAATCTGCTAAACCTTTGTGTGTACCTACCGAGACAAATTCTAATATTGATGTGACTTCGGAGAACGCAACAGATTCTTCAAAAGTAAGTAATAATATTAGTACATATTACAAAGTTATACCGAGGTGGGACATATAATTTTGAATAAGGTACCTATAGTCAAAACCAGGAGAGGAGTTTTTTGGAATGAGTCATAGGACACTTTTCCTGGTTTTGACTATACCAACATATTTTGGTTTGGCTTAGTACATAATTTAAACAGGGTATTAATGAAAAAGTATTCCAAACGCTAAGAGCATAATATACCTACTACTAATCAAATACCTAGCGCAAAATCTGTCCTAAGTGAGCTACATCCCTTTGAAGAGCGAGGAACGAAGTTGGTTCTTCAGTTACTTATATCTAGAGAATGACTGAAAATACAATTATGAAATTTTGGCCGTCTAGGTATTTTTTATGCATAATTTAATGGTCCAAACGAATTTTAAGAATATTGTTCAGGGGCGTGCCTCTAGGGGGTAGCACATGATATCTTTCTCATTAACTTTCTTTAACAAAAATTTTCTTACATTCTAATTTACATTTCTTAATTTATTCTCAGAGTTGTTTACATAAATAAGGTATACTACTCTTATTAAATGTTGATAAACGCAACAGTTTTCGAGAAAAACGTATTGGAAATATTGGGTGCTCTTTCACGATTACAAAATTACTATCACGTTTGTACCTAACAGTATTCCAAACTTTCAGGACATGCACTACTCAAAAAGTTCCCATAAACATGTAGCTAAAAATCTTTCCTAAAGGCGATATATTCCTTTGGAAGCTTACTATTAAACGCTCCTCCCCAAAGAGCTATAACTCTCTTAGGAAAGATTTTGCGCTACGTGTTTATGAGAACTTTTTGTCTTATTTTCATTAGTAGTGTTGACCCTTGACGTTTGAAATACTGTTTCATTAACACCCTGTATAGTACCTATAAGTTTGCTGCTCACCATCAGTTGCTTCCAGAAGAACCGTAAAGATATCTATCAAAAGCGAATTCTTTTCTAAGTCAAATACTTTTTCATTAACATTCTGTTTAATTATCAAAAAGTAATTAAAATATTTTAAAAATTCAATATTAGCATGTCGTTAAGAAACACCCTGTATACATATAGATAGATACATTGAATGCAATTTTTTTAGATTGAATACTTTTCCTTGAATCTCGAAGGAAGAAGAATTGTGGATATATCCCACTTTTTTAAACAGATGCAGTCTTTGAGTATGCATGCACCAGAATTTGGATGTTCTCTAATTAATTTAGTATTGTACAGAGAGTATAAGACTGGTCTAACTTCAGTTTTTGGCTTACACTGTAATATGTGCAACCAAAATTTTGAGTTAGAAACCGTTGAAAATAACGTTAACATAGACGCAATAGAAGGAGTCATGAGCACTGGTTCAGGTTTTTCAAACGCGGAAGAATTGTTTGCTTGTTTAAATGTTCCTTTTATGTCACCCAAATTGTATTCCAAATGTCACGATGTTGTAAGCGAAGGTTGGGAAAAAACTGCAGCTAATTTGATGAAGCAAGCTGCCAAAGAAGAATTCGATCATGCTGTAAGCGTAGGAAGTGTGGATAGAGATGGCATCCCTTTGATAACCGTAGTAGCTGACGGATGTTGGTCAAAAAGATCATATAGAACAAATTACAGTGCTTTATCTGGCGCTGCTGTAATTGTCGGGAACTACACCAAAAAAGTAATATTTTTAGCTGTAAAAAACAAGTATTGCTCTATATGTGCTCAACGACCTACAAAAAGTCACGTATGCTATAAAAATTATGAGGGAAGTTCAACTGGTATGGAGGCGGAAAGTCTAGTAGAAGGATTCCAAGCCAGCGAGGAAATGTATGGCTTGCGATATTCTACGTTGATAGCAGACGGTGACAGCAGTACTTACAAAAAAATTATTGAATCCCGCCCATACAAATTTATAACTGTGGACAAAATAGAATGTCGCAACCATTTGCTGCGCAACTATTGTAATAAATTGAAGACACTTTGTGGTGATACACGATTTCCTATTGCGTATAGAAAACTTGTGTCAAAAAATATTTTACGACTGCGCATAGCTATTACTTCTGCTGTAGCTCATCGTTCCCAAATGGAACCCAAAACGGAAGCTGTATTTTTTTTAAAGAAGGATATAGATAACAGTATATTTCACACGTTTGGGGATCACGAAAATTGCGAAAATTACTTTTGCGTTAAAGATCACAAAGAAAAAAATTTTATACCTGAATTCAAAAAATGTTCTTCTTTCTTCTTTAGGCTAAATGAAATAGTTTCCAGTATCTCAAACAACAGTAGAAGTTTAATTAGAAACGTTGATAGCAATACCGTCGAGCAATTTAACGCAATAGTTGCCAAATTTGTTGGTGGTAAACGAATTAACTTCTCAAGGAAGAGATCATATCAAGCGAGATGTAACGCGGCCGTGGTTTCGTTCAATACAAAGAGGCCCCATTACGAATTGCATAAAACGTTACACGGAAAAAGTCCTCAGCAACTAATCAAGAATGTGGAAATGAGGAAAATTAAACTAGCGGCTAACAAAAAAGATCGCCAGGGGTTAATTAAAGCAAAAAAGCGTTTATTTAAGACAAATAAAATTATAAAAAAACCTTCTACAGACGAAAATTATGGAGAACATTGCCAAAAAACTGATATAGATGATCGTATTCTAGAGATCGAAAAAGAAAAATTTTTACGCAACCTCTTCAGAACAGTAGAAGAAAAAACAATTTTAGAACGGAGTACGATCCTGCAATCCGAATCAGGATTTTGGCTAGAAGAGAGGCGAAAACTTTTAACAGCGTCGAATTTTCACGCAATTTGTACAAGAAAAGCGACAACTCCATGTGCTGCTTTGGTAAAGAAGTTGTTATATAAAGCGTCGACTTTGAATGTTGCGTCCGTCAATCACGGTAAAAAATTCGAAAGCGTTGCAATAAAGCAACTAGAAATTCAGGAGAATATTAAAATTGAAGCAAACGGTTTATTTATAGACGAAGAACATCCATTTTTAGGTACGCACGCATACAATATTTTTATTAAATCTAATATTATTCAACAAAAAATTCATTTTAGGAGCAACCCCTGATGGGCTAGTCGGGGATAAGTTAGTCGTGGAAATTAAATGCCCAATTTCGGCATTTAATATGCCAGTCGATCAAGCCATTGAAGAAAAGAAAATAAAGTTTTGGATAAAAGATGCACTTACGGGAGAATTTAAAATTAACCAAAACCATTCATGGTTTTACCAAATTCAAGGACAATTGCGAGTTACTGGGCGAAAATGCTGTATATTTGGAGTTTGGACGGGAAATCACCATACAATGAAAGTGGAATACATTTTACGTAAAAATAATTTTTGGAAAAATAATATGGAATCTAAGTTACTCAATTTTTACCATAATTGTGTTTTGCCGGAACTAATAGATCCGAGGCATACGAGAAAATTACCAATTCGCGAACCTGATTATATTTTAAAAGCCATATCTGCAGCCAAAAAGGGGAAGCTTGAAAAATTAAAAAAAACTAGTAAGAAGTAATTATTGCAATTTATGTGATGAAAATTATAACTATCAGTGGCGTTTTTCATGCAAGATAAATATAGCAATCACGTGCTTAGCTTTTGTTACTCCATAAAAAATAAATTAATATATTACAATAAATCATGAACTTTAAATTTCGCATAAAATAGTGCTTGTGCAGGCTGTGGAATAACAGTTTATGTGACACATAATAACAATGACTGGACTTTAACTTTAATCGAAGGGAATTATAGAACCTAAGTGTTTGTCGAGTGTGGTCTGTTGTAAATTAGTATACAAACAATAATACTATAGTAAAAAAGTTTGCTTATTGTTGTTCGAGGCATATTTTAACTAATATAGGTAAGTTTTTTTTTGGCGGAGTCGAATTGTCTCCCAAATGGAGCATGTATAAATTTTGATGGATAAATTTCCTAACGGGCTAGTTTTAATTAAATATCAAAATTAGTAATAATAGGAAATAGAATTTTTTATGTTGAAAAATTAATGAGTTTTCTCATAAAGTGCGTAGTTTTCGAGTTATAAGCAAAAAACCAAAACCAAAATCCACTCTTCTCGAGCCTCTCCCAAGTTAATGCTGCCACTTTTATTTTTATTAGTAGTGCATGCCCTTTAGTTTATAATATTTTTTATGAGCACCCTGTATAAATATTAGAATTTACAGCTTAAAAATTTTATTCGTTTTGAAGTCCCCAAAGCCAGCAAAAATATTTATAAAAGTAAATCGGCTTTCAAAGAATAATGTTTATTGTTTATTATTTGCCAATTACGATGATTAAAAAAAATTTTATTTAAGAAATTTATAAGTAAAATGATATAGGTAATAAAAATTGTGACTGCAAATTTTGTTTTAAATTTTGTGCAGTTCTTTAATAAACTAGAAAATAAGAGGAAGAACGCGCGATAAGATAAGATTGCTCTAACCAATGATCACGGCGTCTTAAGCAGGTGCTAAATCGGTGTTGGCAGGGATATTCTCCTCATGTCTCTGCGGATTTGAGGGGTACACTTCGGGACAATCCCTCTTAAGGATGGCATCTTCTAAAATAGTACATCGTTCGTGGTCCGTTGAGGGCTATTTCTGTAATTTAAAAAAATTTTAATTCGAGTTTTTATCAAATTCTCAACATTTTTGCAAACAAGTAACATGAATAATCGTGAATAATATTTTAAGATCTCATACTTTACTTCTTTCTTATTAAGGAAATTGGAAATAGCAAAGTTGTCCAAGTATCCGATGTACTTGTCTTTCTTAATGTTATTTCTAGAAAAACATGTTCTTAGTTTGTACGTTGGCATTTACGTAACTTTTTTTTTTTAGCAAAAAGAACAATCTTGGAAAAACATTATTTCTCTTTGTTATAGATCAATCTTAGCTTAGCCAAATCTTACTTATGTCAGGGTTATTATCGTCATTATGTAAAATTTTCAAATAACTCCGTGCAAGGTTACTGATGGGCAATTTTTATTTCAAAAATGTCTGTGGTTTTAAATGGAAAAATGTTTTAGTCTTTTACGTTAGAAGACTCCATGCATATTAGTCACAATCTATTTATTTACCTACAGCACGTGTAGCTTGAATTTGTGACGTGGAACAACTACTAATTAAATTATTTTGTTGCCCTTCTATTCAAATTTAGTTCTGATTTTTCTTGCACCAACGACTGCACCAAGAACCATTACTACAACGCCATGAATAGTTGATCCGTTTTTAGTTAATTGTTTTAATTGGAATACAATATAGATAACAACAAAAGGATATGCACATTTAAAGATGACATGCTTTTCTAATGATATTGTAAACTGAAGCAAAACACTGGATCGCTAAGAACCTAAAATGATTCCCGACCATTGTGATCATGCTTTAATGAAAAATCGTTGGTCAGTTTCATGTCGTACTTTTATTATTTAAAATATTAAGAACTTTTCCTATAAAGGTCACATATTATTTCCGTGAAAGTTGATAAAAGTATTATTGCCTTGTAAAACCAACCAGAACTTCCTCTACTTATATAGTAGGTATCTGATTAGATTAGAAGTTTTTCACGACAAAATAAGTCAAAATAATGTACAGGGTGTTCCCTCTGATTCAGTTTACGATAGGTCCAAATGATAAATTATTTTTTATTTTTAAATACTGTTTATTTTAAAAATCGGTAATCGAGTTTTTAAAATGGTGTAGTGCCCTTGAAACGTTACATGAATTTTGAAACAATTGGAGAGGGCTAATAATTTTCTCCTAAGCATCGGTCGTCTAACCACCGAACATTTTAGGGAGCAAAGGGTGGTGTTTTAAAATAGTTTAACTTCAAATATATTGTGACGTTGTGACGTACCTACGTTTAATGCAATCAATTTCCACCTGTTATGCGGCATTGAAATAACACCTGTGAAAACGGCAAATGTTAATGATGGGGGAGCTAATTCGTTTGTCTACTTGCTCATGCAGTTGTTTTTTTAGGCTAATGAAATTTTATTCCCATACAACACACATACCGTTACGGAATAATGTAGTCACTCCCTTAAATTTGAGTAGTACTTTGTATATATTATTGTACTGCAAAACGATCACATCCGTTTTCTAAATAATAGGAGGAGAATTGAAGCTGGTTTAGTATTTTTGTAACCGTTGTCTTGTCTGCTTGGTGTAGTGACAGTCTTACTTTTTTGATAATGAAAATTAATATAAATATGGTCTTTCGGTAAGATTTTTGAAATATTGTGATTTATAAACAAAAACTAGATTATTTATTCTTAATTGTAGTATTATTGTTTTATTAAAACTTGCGACAATTATTGTTGTTGTAGTATGTGCAAGTGGGTGTTTTAATCTTCATGATAGTGCATTTATTTACAGTGCATTTTTACTGAGTCGATAAAAACAATTTGAAAGTAGGATACCTAAAAAACGCATTCGGTAGGTATACTATGTTTTCACTGGATTATGCTATGCACCATGGGGAATAAGAATAAGTAACGACCGAATTAAGAGCTCTTAAACTTGATTTTGATCTTATTGTAACTGCAATAAATGAAACAGAATTAAAGATTTCTAAATACTTCAAAATTGGTGGCGGTGGATGTACCAAGTGAAAACCTGAAACCGTGAAAACTCCAATGGGCTGGTCAATTATTGTGATGATGTAACTACTAGACAAATTTAAAAAAAATCTTTGTCGCCCAAATTCCACTTGATACTTTTTACATATCGTTCTCGAATCTAATTTTTTTTACACTGCTCGCAGTGTCTCTTTGTATGCACAATGCACATCCTGCTAACCGTCTTCCTTAGGCGTCTGGCGTTCATATAATTTAGTTCATATTTATCATCTTTTTACATCATAGTAGAACCAGGTGCAGATCGATATTTTTCCCATTGTTTCTTTTATCAATTAATATACATAAATTTTTGTAGTGCATTTCTTTTGGCTTCGATAGTTTTTATATCTATCTGATTGTCATTTTATATTTCACTCTGGTGATAGTAAATTAGCGTCTCAAATGGTCTACCTCTAGTTATGATTTTTAATTGTTGTTTTTTATTGTTATTTTTTGGCTTCTTCACAATATCAATGTCGCTTTTGACTTTTCCAGGAGTGATGTTATACCAACTTTGGTTTAAATACAGCATCCTGATTTCTATTTCTACAGTTTCAATCGAATAAATTGTAAATTTCGTGAATGAAAATTTGATCGGTTAAACCTAAACCTATCGAGCCTAAACTATCTACTAAACTACCCAAAGGGCCTCGGCATACTCATAATACCGGAAATTTTGACTCAAACATGTAGGTATCTAGAAATTTCTGCCTCAGTTTCAGAATTAACGAAACATTGCAGCGCCGGATTTAGGTGCTCTAGGCTATAATATTTCCAGCGCCCTTTTTTCTGTTTGATGAGGAAATGGGACAAGGCGAAAATTTTTGATTGTTTAAGGTCAAACGGCTTAAATGAAGTTTATGACATTTAGTAGCGATTGATAGTGTCTCTAAGAAAGATGTTTCACAAAAACAAAGTAGGAAAATAAATTACTATATTATTTCAGATTAACACAAAATATTGTTGGAGAATTCCGCGACCTCTTTTGATCCAGAGTCCTAGACTTGGCCCAGATTCCGATTAAGTATCAATTTTAATTATTGATATACTAGTTTACATCTAAACGACGAACCCGAGTGAAAAAACTATCTTACGCATTTTCCAAGCAATTGGCGCCCCTTTTTGACTTGGCGCCCTTAGGCTACAGCCTTAGTGGCTTAATGGGTGCCTAATGGGTAATCCGGAACTACCTAATTGACCAATCATTTTACTCAGTGAAATAGATACACAAATCGAGCTTTATGCGGCATGAGCAATGGCATGATTTTTATTGGTATGCTTCTTTATCTACATACTAGTCTTAAAACTAGTATGCTAGTCCTTAAAACGTCGGAGGCTCTGTTCTTCTCAGAACTTGATAGGATGTAGGTAACGGATGAGCACCGACGTATTTAAACCTGAAATAGAGGGGGTCCCAACGTATGCGTTTCATGGCGTTTGATTACACCCGCTGCCTCGGCGCGTTGGTCCCTCAGTAGAGCCATACCGTAGAGTATACCGTAATCTTTTGGTCAATTGACTGCTGCAGCGAAGCAGCTGTAGACTAGTCTATCTGCATGTGTCCTGATGATGGGTAGAGGCGAACGGGTCCTCTCTCCTGACGCGCCGTTATGGTAAACCTGGTCTATTTTAGGTTGTAACGGATGATCCGGAAGCGATTTTGTGGTCGACTGGTGGTAGGCCGAGGGCTTTCCCGATCCCGAACCGTTACCAATCACGGTAGAGTGAGCAAGTGAATATGGTTCTGTTCTGTCAGCGGCGTGTGGAGTGTGGTCTTAAGCATACTCACTCCGACATTGGTACTACGGGGTTGTAATATACCTATATACTGTGCTACGGGCAGCAGGTTAGATTTGCAGTGACTTAAGGTTTTTTTAGGGTGTGCCTGCTCTTCAGTACCTTAGGATATTTAATTATGGGTACAGGGTGGGAAGCAGGTGGATCGTAAATCCATTAACTATCTATAAAGAGAAATGTTGCATGTGTTTACAACATTTTATAGTCAATTAAATTCTTTTATAATTAGTAATTCAACGTACAGCATGCTATAACTCAAAAGCTGACTGTGAATTTCAGCGCGTTCTTCACATTTTTCGCATTTTTTATCCATTACAATTTCGTTTTGTTTGCGAAATTGAAACAAATTTTCAGTGACAATGGAGTCTGTTACTATTATATCAATTATCGCCCCGTAGAGGTGTCTCTACTCTTTTTTCTTTTATGCATTTTGATACTTTAATCATACTTTTTTACACTGACACTGTATTCTTCATACCTATATTATGTTTCGAATAATGTACTCAACTCATCTATCTCGTTTTCGACTATTCTGGTTTGACTTTGTGTTTTGGAGCTAGCTATTTCTTGCCTCAAGCCATTGCCATTGTTTTTAATTCCCTTTTAAATTAACTCGATAGGTATTCCCTCAGATTCAGAAGCTTGATCCGAAGCAGAAGATTCATCGGTTGGGATTTCTTCCTGCTCCACAAGTACTCATGTCAGACTTTTCATTTTACGATATTATTCCGAGTTGACTTTTTGAACTGGTAATTTTAATTAAATTGCAATTTTTTGGGTCTTCTTTACTTCTTTGTTTTAAGTTTCCTGTTACGTAATGTGATGACGGTGATTCTGTTCTTGAAGCCTTAATTAAGTAAACAATAGCACATTTTAATAGTTAATTGGTTAATTTCCAAATACACTTAGGTATTATTAATGTTGTTTTATATTACTATTTGCTACTTTTCTGACGTTATTTCGTCTGATTACGTTTTCTGTATCTCTGTATCTAATAATTTAATTTTCTTTAAAGCTATTCCCACGCCTTCAAAAAATTTAATTTTCAAAGATTAGATTGCTATAATCTATATCTATAATATGTTGTATTATCTTCAGTTTTAAAGTGATTTGGTGTTAAATATGTTTTGTTTTTGAAGTTAAGCAAATGAAGAAAATTTCTCAAACGCTTAAAAGAATTAGGTGAGATCAAATATTTGGTTTTTTAGATAGGTATGTGAAAGATAATTTAAGTGTGATGAAGACTAATCTTCAGAGTCAAAAGTAGAACTGACGCGTGGTTAATAAAGTACTCCTTGCTTGCATCAAAACGATTGTAATAGTGAGGGCGTTTTCATATATTTTAAAATCCTCATTACGTTAAGATGTTATAAATTATGGTCAGTTTATCTTTGATCAAGGTAAATAATGCGCCTTAATACAATAGAAGAGGTGAAGTAAACCAAATATTTGTTTTCTGAGTTTACTTTTTCAAATGTACCGATTACATTTTAAGATCTTATCTTTGCATTTCTTTGTTAAATAATTAACACAATCTATTCTCAAGATATTGAGAAATTATTATCATCGGAAATCTATTAGCAACGATAGATTTGGAAAGGCGTTGAGAATAGGCTGATATTGATACAAACGGTACACGTACAAAGTTATGAATATTGTACAAGTTGAGTTCAGCTTACTGTCATGAAAAAAACAAGAAAGTATTCGAAAATTCTGAAGTTTCAAACAATCGTTATCAATTGTCATGTAAGTTGGTTCTTTTGTTAAATTTGTTTGTAATGAATAATTAAATAAGCGCCAATCTGCCATTTTCTAACGAAATTCATTACATGGCTACTGAGTAGGGAATAGAATTTTACTGATGGGCGAGTAGACAGTGTTAAAATTCTATCGATCTCTATCCAAATCAGCAGAAGCTATCATTTTCATTGGAAAAGAATCGGAAATCAGCAATTTTTTTAACAAACAGAAAGAAAATGTCACTTGCTCTTGTATTCAAATCACACATAATAATATGTAATTTCGAATTGGTTGTGTACATGTACATTGTATATAGCGCGATTTAAAATTATTACTGAAACTGGAAAAGCTGTCTTGAGATGCTTTTTAAAACTATGGTTTATCCTACCCAGATTATAAATTTAAAAATATCTCAAAATGCTTATTCACTGAGGTGTACTAATCATAATAAATTTAAAATAATTTTTAACAATAATTATAAGTAGATAAATATTTAATTTTAATACAAACTAATTTTTTAATTTTGGTTGTGGTCGCATGCAGTAGTGAGAGCAGTAATTTTGGTACGGGCTTGGCGATAGCTCTCAGGCCTCCTTTTCGAAGTTTCAACGGTTCTTTTCGACGAGGAGGTTCTTGTCGCTCATTTAGGCGACCTGCATCTCTTCTTGGTACTCCCGATGTAATATCTCAGGTACGTTATGTGTAAAATTGTTATTAACAAAGTGTGGATTGTGTAATGTTGGCATGTGGATTAAGGTTTTTCAAGATCGTAATCGTTTAATATAACTTTGTACTCTTTATTTTACTGTTTCCACATTTAAATGCGTCGTTTGAATTTTTTTGTGTTGTGGTGAATTTATTTCTCTGATTATTTGTGAATGTCGACAAAATGATTTAAATATCTGTAATCTGTAAACTTCAGTATATATGCAGTTTGTTTCTAAATGATGTGCTTGCTTAGGGTAGGAATCAATTGTCAATATTTCCTGGAGCTTACAAATCTCTGTATAGGTACCTGAAGTTCTTTTTTTTTCAGTGCCGATGCTAGTTCATTAGTTGTTGTTTAACAATTTAATTTTTTTCATGAAAATCTTGCTTTAGATTGAGAATAATTGAAGTTGGATTAATCCAATCTATGCATTTAACAAACTTATACGGAATTAAAGATGGATTTTAGACGTCTGTATGAGACCCTCTCTAGTGTTTCAGTATTTAGATTATGGAGATTCTTGAACATAAATTTACAGTAGTAACGAATTTTTATTAGGCAAACAAGTTTTAATAAAAGGATCACGTTGGGTGTGTAAAAATAAAGTTTCTTGAAAGGTAGATTAAAATCTTTAGTGTCCTACTCCCAACTCGAGTACAAGAAGCGAAGCTTATACTGTCATTTAATATTTATTCATTTTTCCTCTTTTGCTTATAAAAATAAAATTTCTTTTAACTATTAACTTTTTTCGAGCGTTTTTTATTCCTCCAAAATACTCCTTAGATACTAATACGAGTCTAATCAAAATATTAGATATTTGGGTTGCTCGAAAGAAGTCCACACAAAAGAGGATGGTAATATTAAAAACTTTGGCGTTTTGAATTAAATTAAGTCACATTCTTAAACTAATTGAGTAGAATTTAGATGTCTGGCTTACTAACTTGCACTTGCTTTATTAAACTATTAAATGTTAAATTACATTTGTTAATAGAAATGCAGCTGAACTTACCGTTTATCTTTAAGAGTAATTTAGTCTCAGCTTCAAAATTAAAAACCTTTTTCTACAAGACGTAAAATTGTATTTTTGTAAATGTTTGATAGTTTAAATTGAGCTCTCTTTTTCTAATATCTTCGACGTGTTAACTTATATTAAGCCACTTAACCTTTGCATGTTAGTGCTAAATTAATACTCCCGTAATTTAAAATTTTCGTTATTTTTTTTACAGTGCGAGGAAAATGGAGTTCCGAGCTCTAAACAAGCCGAGGCCGCTGCAACGTGGACAACATCGTTCGAAAAACTTTTAGAGGATCCAGTAGGATTACAAGCGTTTGCTGTAAGACAAATTTATCATTATGATTAATCATTTTTTAATTCAAGTTTATTATAGGAATTTCTTAAAAAAGAATTTAGTGCAGAAAATATTTATTTTTGGACCGCTTGTGAGAGGTTTAAACGTGTATCGTCGGTTTCTGAAAGAATAAGAGAAGCTCGGAGAATTTATCAGAAACATTTATGTTCAGGTGCAATAGAGCCCGTCAATGTTGACTCACAAGCTCGTCATTGTGCAGAGCAATCTTTGCAAGAAGCGGATTATTCATTATTCGAACAAGCCCAAAAACAGATTTTCAATTTAATGAAATTTGATAGTTATCCTCGGTTTTTAAAATCTGATTTGTACAAGCAATGTCTATCGGGGCATTTACAAATATGTTTTGATAGTAGTTTATCTTTGCAATCGAGTGGAGGAGTTCCGACAAAATTAAAAAAGTCCCTTAGTAATGCAGAAGATAGGAGAAGAAAATCTTTGTTGCCGTGGCATAGAAAAACTAGATCAAAATCAAAAGATCGAGGAGAGTCGGATGGCGTTCAAAAAAACGATGACAATTGTAGTATCGAAAATAGTGGAATTGAAAGAAACGATGTACATAGCAGCAAATCTTCCTTGACATCATTGGTAATTTAATTTATTTTTTTTCCGTTGCAATTTCAATTTATGAATAACTTTCAGGAATCTAGTAAAGGCTTTCCTGAAGATTTTTGTTCTTCGTCCGCATCTGCTAGAGGTCCTTTATGCAGAGTAATTTTATGTAATGGAAGTACAACAGTGGTACAAATCAAACAAGTTGAAACAATAGAAGAATTGGTTCATCGAGTTCTCGATAAACGGGGTATATCGTATTCGTCGTTTGAAGTTTACACAGATAAACATTCTAAGGTAAGGTTTATTGACTTTAAGACTTCAAAATTATCCTCTTATTTTTCTTTTAGGCTCTTAGTATAAGTGAGTCATCGACTGCATTAGCAGGTTGTGAAGTTAAAATTGAACAAAGGGTGATTTTTAAATTAGACTTACCGAATCGAAAAATTATTGCTGTTAAATCGAAATACACAAAAATTATTATTGATGTTCTTAAGCCAATATTAAATAAGTACAATTATCGTTTAGAAGATGTTAAAGTTACAAATGAGGCAATGGAATTTGTCGATATTTCACAACCCGTGACTTCTATCGACAGATTGAGACTGCATGTTCATTTGTGTGAAGGTAACTATTTTCTCAAATACACAAGCTTGTATAAATTAATATATTTACTTTTAGAGTTTAAAGAACCAGATAGCGTAGGTGTAGACCGTCATAAAAGCAACAATGTTAAAGCGTCCAATGCTACTTCTTTGGATGAATTGACTAATAAAGTCTTTAAGGAACTTCTTCACGAAAAAGCTGATAAGAAATCAAAGTTCGGGTCAGATCGAGGATCTGTTAAGGTAAAAATTTAATAGCAAAGTTTTACACGTGGATTTAAAGTTTTGATTACAGAGTGAAGATTGGGGGTCCGAAAATTCGTCTGGTATTCTCGGAAGATTTTTAAGAAGGGATTCGGGTGTTCATGAAAAAAAGAAAAAATGTTTAGCACTTAGGGTTAAAGAAAATAATTCAAACCACAGCAGTATTGAAGACGTTTCGGCCGAACAGTCTATGATTTCGGTCAAGAAGCCGTTGATTGCAAAATGGAAGTCTGGAGTTAATAAGTTACATGTCGGTTGTAGCGAAAGTGAAAGTAAGCTGTAGGTTTTTCATTAATTTTTATTGTTTATAAATTTTATTTTTGTTAGAACTATATGAAGGATTAAACAGAGCTCAAAACTCTCGAATAGAGGATCAGCGTGGAACTGAAATTAATTTTGAACTACCCGATTTTTTAAAGGCTAAGGAAAACGCCGATTACAAATGCCAAAGGGGTAGAAAGCTGAAGCGTATTGAAGACACCAACGAGAACACGTCATCTCACATTATTAATTCAAACAGTAAACTACCGATGCAATCTAATTATGAAAATAGGCATGTTATTATACCAAAAGATCATAATAGTTCGAATGCTCCAGTCAACAATAATAACTTGGCACATTTTAATCAAAATCAACTGCGAATATATTCACCCAATAAATTATCTTCAGATGATAGCTCGGTAACATCTGTATCACCTTCCAAAGGTAGTGGACAAGGCAATAGTCTCGATAATTTAAAAAATAGTGAACCCCCACCTTTGCCACCAAAACCTAAAATTCTTCCCATGAAACCTTCGAATTGGGGACAAAACGGACTTTTTAAAGTGCCTCGAATTCCTAGAAGTGATACTACCAAACAAAATCTGTATTTAGAACAACCAACAAGCAGCTTTGTATAAACCAGTGATTTTTTGTTTTTGTTATACTTTATTGATATTGTGGATAAAATTTATTTAAAATACTGTATTATCTTGTATGTACGTAAGTTGTTCTATTTAATTGTCCAGTGACATTATTTTAAGTTTAATTTTAATAGGTAATTTTAAAAAGTGCTTAAAATGATCAAGAGTTTTACAATCTTTTTCCTATAAACTTTGTAAATATTAAAGTTAAAACTGTTTATAAGTTGTTAGGTACCTTTAATGATACAAAATTTAAAAGGTTTTATTTATATTGTAAATAACTTAATATATTATTTATAATCGTTTTTATTAGCACTGTTTAACAGTTTAACAAATAAGTGTAATTTTAAATTTTGTGAAACTCAAACTGATAAAGCTAGAAGCGCATTAATCCAATACACACGGAACGGAGAAATGTGATTACATACTTGTAAAATATTCATTTGATACCATCTATCTAACATACTTTAAGTAGGATAAGTCAAGTTGTTAGCACAGACTAATTATTCAGCCAAATCAAACTTTTTAATACGAAATAGCTACTACATACGTACAAAACATCAATAATTAAATAACATACCATTGGCCAAACAGTTTATTTTTAATGATTAAGTTAAACGGTTTTCAACAAGTTTATGCGGGAATCGCTTTAACATCATTATTTTGGGATATTTCGCCCCCGCTTTCATTTGTTTCAATTAAGGCTGTAGTAGTGATTTCTTCAACACTTTCAGATGCTTTTTTGAAAGTTCGTTTAACAGATTCATGAGTTGGTAACCAATCTGGTATAATTTTTTCGTGGATACGCCATACACCGTACTCATTCGATAAATGCTTTTCAAACACTACATATTCTAGAACATCTTTTGCAATTATTTCGCTTCCTTGTATTAAACGACCAAATCTATCGTAAACTGCTAACATCTGAAAGTAATAGAAAACATCTGATAATAGTAATAGTAATGTAATTTTAAGTTAAGAATGGGTAAAGAATAAATTACCTGTTGGGAATGAAATCTAACTGTCATTTGTGCAAATATATTCTCTTTTGTAATAACATCTGTACATCGAGCATGGACCACACGAGGTAATTCCACTTGTTTCAAAAATTTCCACCGAATCGTTTTATTTTCTACATTATGATAAATTTCTGGATAGGCACGTTCTGTGACATATTTCTGTAGTTCCTCTTTATCTTTATTTAACAAACTTTCGTGAGCTTTTATGTATATATTTTCGGCAACCTTACAGAACACGGGCGTGTCAAAATCTTCTTCAAATGAACGTATTTTACGAATAGCCATCATAGTTTTAGTTTTCTTTTCAAGAAACTGAATTTTTTGTTTAGCACCTTGTGCTGTAAGCGATGACACTTTTCCATCGCCTTCTGGTGGAACGTACGGTTCTACAGTGCCTCCCGTACAACTTATGAAAAACTTGCGTTCTAACCACGGTCGACGAGGCAACAAACCTTTCTCTTTCAATTTTGAGCGAATTTCTTCCTCTGTTAACTCGTCCTCCTTTTCGTTATACTTGGGTAACTCTATTTTAACTACTTTTAATCTACGTAAGAACTTAAATTTTGGATTAAAATGTTTCGTTCTTCTGTATCTTACTGGTTGTAGACTAGTATTTGCTGCAAGCGGAATCAATAGTCGTAAAGAAGGTTCCTACAAATTACAGTTATAGAAAATATTATTACAGTACTCAAGCTACTAACTTGTAAAAATCGTAATCCATATTTGCTGGCAGATGATAACGACATTTTAATAAATATGCAGTATATATTAATTAAAATATACTAGAAATACTTTTTAACTACTGCGACATAACCTAGTTTTTGTAAACTATTTAAGATAACCTAGAAATCAAGTTCAGTTGTTCGGTGCTCCTGGCTTCGACTTGGCAGTGCCTCACGTCACTATAAACACGTGCTCGAACCGCGGTTCGGTTGAATGCTAGTCTGCTAGTCTCTCTACCTCTACAGGACCACGGTTCGGTATTTACAACCAGCCTTAAAAAATATCTTACAATTTTATCTTTTGTCAATTTTAGAGAACAAAAAATGGGAGATGTCGTTTCAAGATAGATGGATTATCCATGTTTTTCCTGCGGGAGTTCTTTAAAAAGGACCCGTGCACTTAGACTGGTGTCTTCTGTAGCCCTGTCTCCTCGAAGAAGACAAAAAACATGCTTGGATGCTCTCTGCAGTCTCTACCTGTAGGATCCTGTTGTATGT
Organism: Malthinus flaveolus; assembly: GCA_950108345.1. Lineage (NCBI taxonomy): Eukaryota > Metazoa > Arthropoda > Insecta > Coleoptera > Cantharidae > Malthinus > Malthinus flaveolus. The sequence goes on from OX467285.1 coordinate 69,127,665, forward strand.
AAGATTTTGGAATGAATCCCCTTTACAGGACAATGGAAAATTTTTCACTGATTCCAGGAATATCTAGGAAAAGACGGTTTGACCCCGCAGGTCCTGGTTATGGGGGTAAGGTTGAAGGGTAGGAAGAACAACTTCGTTACTAAAAAAATGGTAAGTAATCCTTTTTTAAGTAGATTGAGAACGAATGCACTTGCAGTTACATACATTGTAAAAATAAAGTTCTTTTTTCTATGATTAAACAACGATGCGACCTTGATTGAAACAAAACAACGAAATGTTAAAAAATATACTTTTGTTTATTTACGATGTTGACAGATTTTTAATAGAATTAAAAATATAATTGGTGTGTTTTATAATTGCACAAACGGCAGTTTGAGTACTCGAATGTCAAAGTTGCGTGTTTAAATGCAATTCGAACAAATTAGCACATGTTTGTGCTCGAACATGAACTTCATGCACCGAGATAAAAAGAGATCGTATTCGAGAAGAATCAAGTTTGTTTGAGCACCGTGTACTCAAACAAAGAGTGCAATTAAAAAACACGCCAATTATGTCAATATTTTAAAACTTAACAGTTTATAAATGTCAGTATAAAACTTTAATAATAATTGTAATAAAAATGTACAATGACTAGTGCTATTAAGTACTAAATATCCCAGAAACCTTTCTACTTAAAACTTAAAACCAAGTACTAAAGTTACCTACTAGTACTAGTAAAATAAAATAGATAAATAATTTGTGTTACAAATAGTTAGACTTAACTCGCACATACCACACTATGACCACAAAACGGTGGCTGTTTGTGGTTGGTCATGAATTAATATGGAAACACAGGATAGTGTTCACATGGATCTTTGGCAAGTGGTTCATGTTGTGAGTACTATCGTGCATTTCAATTATAAAGAAACCACCGTTTTGGAGTCGTGGTGTGGTTATGCAATGGTATGTGCGAGTTGACCCTTACTGTTAAAGATTGACAAGACGAAAACTAATTAACTTATAGGTACGTCTTTGTAAATTTTTAACAATCTTATTTTCTCTTGCTCATAAAAGAATATTGTAAATATGAAATATAAGCTAAACTTAAATTTATAAATATTAAAAGTATACAAAGTGTGCAATTTACTGCTACTGCAAAAATAATATTAATGGTAGTTGGTGGTAGTGATTTAAAAGCTTTGAATTTACCTATTATACATCACATAATTTGGTCTGTTTCAATTGGATTTATTATAATTCTGTTATTAGTTATTACTTATTATCATTTAAAGAACGAGTTTTCTTTGTATTTCAAGTTCTCTTTTAAATCTAATTTTTCATTAGCAATAGCTATGTCTTGATTAATCGTCGCAATTAATTCGTCCACGGTGGTAAAATCTTTTTGCGGGCGCAAATACCCTAGCATTACAACATACAGCTGCTGTCCATAAAAATCTTCGGCAAAATCGTGCATTATATGTGTTTCCATAGATTTTTCTATATTCTGAAAATACGGATTCCATCCTATACTCATAACCATTTTGTGTACTTCTCCCTTATTAACAGACGCATAACCATAATAAACACCAGTTTTAATTTCTTCGGGTAATTCGTTAATGACGCTCGATGGAAAATTAGCAGTCGGAATACCGAGTTGTTTCGATCCTCTCCCAAAGCCTTTTATTACTTCGCCGGAAGTAAAATACGGTAAACTTTTTATAGGCATACTGAAATTATTCAAGTATTAAAAGATTTCCAATTTGGTCCTGTTATTTACAACAGAATAGGAAAAATAAGTAGGTGTGTTAAAAAATTAAAGACTTCATGTGATCATTGACTGCGCCTGTGCTACCGTCAAAAATCACTGTCAAGTTCCAAGTTTTTAGTCAAAACGTACAATTTGAAATAATTAAAAATATTCCAATTATGCTGCAAGTAATTGATGGAGATAAAAAAGTAAGTGACCCCATTTATTTTATAGGTTATCGTACCTTATTTTTTGTAAATGTCCTCAACACGACCTTTGTGCGACCGCTACACCAACTGTATTTTATATTTTGTAAATAATTTTTATAATTCAATATCAGAGGTTTTTAAAATAATATGCGCCGAGAAATCAAATTACATCATTATTTGTGTTCTTTTTTTACTTCACTTGTTTTAGATTCAAGTGTTCTTATCGTAAAATTATTACTACTAGCGTATCCTTGAGCCTTGAATTAACCACTAATTATTGGATTTTGATATTTATTACGAATTCTGTTGGTAAAATTAAACAATGATAAAAAAGTGCTTGTATTTAACAGTGGCGTAACATTAATTTTCAATATCTTAAATTTTGATAGCATGACGTAAAATACAACATTCCAATCTAACATAATACGCATGGGCGCTAGCAGCAAATTTTGCAAGGGGGTGCAAAATTGTTTTAAGAGTCGGGCAAGGGGCGTGGCCTATTCGCCTATTTTATTAGGTATGTGACCCAGCGCTGAATTTAACGATGTTGTCGCTGTACGACATATTTATTATGTTATAAGTTATATTTATTAATAATTAAAAAAATTAAAATGAAAGTCGAATTTAAAAGAGTTTTTCAAAAGCCATGGGGGTGCAAGTGCACCGTCTTTCACCCGGCGCCTATGATAATACGTGTGGTTAGTATCCAGTATCCAATCAAACGTGAGGACGTGGTGTTATTTGTGGTAGGGAGCAGCCAATCAGAATGCCTTATTAAATTCAAATAGCGGTCTAAATTTAAAAAAAAATTTCCTTTTCCATGACCGGGAGTAAAGTCAGTTTCTAAACTGACCTAATTTTATTGACATGTTACACATTTTTGAAATCACGATTTTTTTTGTATCCAATGGCATGAAATTTTGAAATGGCCTCATATGAAAAACAAAAGTTGGTATCGATATACAATAACCTAATAATGATAACGAAAATTTTTTGGCTTCGCCTGAAAGAACAGAAATAATTCTCTTGAGAAAGTCTTTTCAGTTTCTGAATATCTTTAAAAATAACGATTTTAGAGCTAATTTCAGAAACGTTATGGAGGATGAAGGGGGTAAATTTTGTTTATTTAGGCATAGTCGGGGATGATTTTCGTCCATTTAACCAAGTCTCTATCTCTTATAATAAATGAGATCCCTGTACTTACTACGTTTAAAAATACTACGCTGTAACGTTGTTGTAAAATTGTCTTAATTAATTTAAATTGCACACATCAAATTGTTGAAATGTAATTGTTGCAAATATTTCAAATGTTTTATTAATAATTATTATTATTTATTAGAGTTTTGGACAGGATATTTTTAAGTGTTATATTATTTATTTGTAGTAAGTATATTAATATAAAAGGGATTTTAAAAAGTTACAATAAACATCCTAATCATTACACAGGGACGGACTTCAACAAATGTGTCTGGTAAAATTCCAATTAGTAAAAAAATGACTAAGCCGAAACTAGAAGTTACTTCAACTGTTTAATTTTTTAAAGTACTTAACAAATTCCTTTTTAAATATTTTTCTCAAATATGTAGACAATCTCATAACTGGAAAATACAGAAATTGTGTTTTTAAGTATCTCCCGTACTGAATTAATACCTATACCTAGATATATCTATTATACGTGCTTAATTATCACTAATTAAATTTTTTTGCCATGTAACATAGCTCGGTGAAAAATTGCATAATCACTGTGACTTGATGATGTACTTACCTCTCTTGAATACGTTCCATCGATGATAAGTAATTTATCAATATTATCTCATAATAGATGTTATTTGAATGCTAAACTGGGAGCATTCATTTATTACTTTAATCTCGTTTTGTGAGCAGTGAATTAAATCAAATTGCGTTACGGCTATGGAAGTATTACTCGATAGGGTATGGCTCATTCATTCAAACTTGTTACTAAATAATTCAGTGGTTGTTTATCATTTAATATTCAATTTATTATGTATTTACTTTTAAAGTGGCCATCATTTGCGCGTATACCTACACAACGGATTTGTTCACATCCTTTCACGTATTAATTTGATAGAATAGTGCTGAAATTATATGCCGCGCAAAATTCGGAATAAGTAAAAATAATTATTCTAATTTATGTATGACTTACAAAACAAACTATGTTAATAACATAGATTACAAAATACTTTTATCTTCTTCGATTTTTTTTAACAAGCACTTTTTGAGTGATAATAATTATTTAGGTCAAAAAACAAAATTTAAATAGGAAATAACCATTCCTTTTTTGTTTTTAAATTCAGCACTCTCGCGATATAGTAAACGGAAAAAATTCGGAGTGATTCACTATATCCACTGTTCACTGTTTCGAAAGCATTTTAGCAACTTCAAGCTTCTTCATTTGAAATTTTTACATCCGAATATAATTTCCATTCTCAAAACCTGGATTTATCGGCAGTTTCATCATTTTCTTCAAGAATGTCATTATTCGAACTTCTCATTATTCATTGATCACTCAATAGTGAACACTTGAGCACTATAATAGATAATAGTTAACACTCGTTCACTATTTAGAGTGGTCAACTAGCCAATGTAAAATATTTTTTGTTCACTAAAACCAAGCTGTTCACTATACTATTGATAGGTCATTATATCGCTAGTCTACTGTATACAGGGTGTTACGAAATTTGCAGATATGGACAGTAGTAGTTCGTTAAAATACAAAAAACTGAAAAAAGTTCCTTTGCGATTTTTCGTTTTGACGAGTACTTTTCCAGGTATCTTGATTTGAAATTATAGGAACTCAAGTTAAGCATTTTCATGCTTTCTTAATTTACTAACACCATGTTACATTGTGCATTAACCTCAGATTTTTATATTGTAAATGCATTTTTTCGACAAGCAGAACTTTTTATTCAGTTGTTTACGTGCTACTGCCCGTCTCCGCAAATTAAACACCCTGTATGTTTTATAAAGTTGAGTCAAATTAATAAAAGTTGCTCTTGCAGCGTAATACTATTGTACGAAGAAAACGTTTTTGAAGTTTCGGAATATCATGGTGAGTCGGTCTGGTTCGACTAGGTTACCAGATTTCTCACTTTGCATAGCAAGCGTGAGAGTTCCATATTTGGTACACATGTCATCTGCTCAATGTTCCATGTTTCGTAGAAGCTAAATGTTGGAGTTCGGTTTTCTCGTCATTGAACGTATCTTTTATGCATGATGTCCAGGTATTGCAATTCTTCCTAGCTTTTTATTAGTTGATTTTTCCGGGTCTTATCTAATTAGTCTCTTCTAATTCGTTGTATCTCTCATTCATCCATTGCGTATTATTTGCTAGCTCCTTGTGCCTTGTGCCCCGCCGTTTCTTATTTCTTCATTTAGTATCTGCTTTGTATGTCCATATTGTGTTGCTATTTCAATTATTATGATCTAACACGGGGATGCCCAACCCGTAGCTCACGAGCCACACATGGCTCGCATGATAATTAATTTACAAAAATGCGTCTTCTTAACTTTACATCAGTGTGATGACTTGAACGATTACTCGATGAAGGAAGCTATACTGTTCAATTTTGCTATTAAAAGACGATACACGTGGAGTGGACAAGTTGACGTATACCAAACAGAGTTTTCAAACAAACAAAGTCTTTATAAAGAGTGGATTTTTTGATAAATTATTTTTCCATTTTTGTAACCCCATCCAAGGACATACTGTATAATTGTGGATTCTAAATTGGCTCGCGTCGAGCTAAAGGTTGAGCACAACCCAAGTCACTTCCAACTCATTTTTGTATCTGTGGTCGGTTAAAATATTATAGTATGTCTGCAATGTATGGTTTCTTACAATATGGTCAGCAGCATTTTTTAAGTGGCAATTTAAACCGTATACTTGCACGAACTATAAATTATGCAAATAATAACCAACTAGGTACTGTTTTTATTATTATTTTATAGCTTTAAATACCTATAAATTTTTATTTTGTTTCTACAAAATTATTCAAAAGTGCGATAGAAATGTTTAAGCGCAAGATATTTGATCAGGTAACAAAAAGTTCAGCCCTTTATTGCACCAAATAGTTTTGAATACCTTTTTCTAAATCTCACGTAACTTACAAATGATTTTTTCTATAGGTTCGTGGCCACACAAGAAACGCTAGCGATTCGAGAGACTTTCGTGAAGCTACAAAACGAGATGCCTTGAATCAGTTACGCAAAGAGTTAGACAAGCTCATCGAAAGTGCGCCTCCTGCTAAGAAAGAATTGTATAAAAAAGAATTACACGGATTCTCTGGTTTATTTGGACGATTCCTTGAAGAAGAAGGTCCTTCGGTCGAGTGGGATAACATACAGAAGTTGCCCGATGATGCCGTTAAAGATTACAATACTCTCGAAACACCGACGACGGATATTATTCATAAGATGCTCGAAAAGTTAATAGTTGTGAAACTTAATGGAGGTCTTGGGACGTCTATGGGTTGCCATGGTCCGAAATCTATTATTGCTGTTAGAAATGATCTAACTTTCTTGGATTTGACAGTACAACAAATTGAGGTACCTACCTGCTTATATTTCTTTTTTTCTCACTCCACTTGTTGATAGCAATATTGGTCCTGTTCGTGTGAGTACATACCCAAAAAGAGAAATTTGAGATGGTCCTCTTCGATGTCTATAAAGAAAAAAGTTTCAATTACATGGATTCATGGATATCGAAGTGGCTCCTCTTTTCAATATTTTCCTTTTGACTATTTATGTTCACACGAAAAATGCCATATGCAGCACTTTTTGTGTACCCCTTGGACTATATCCACAATTATCGATTTTATTGTTCATTCACCTTTGAATTAGTATTTGCTAACAGCACTTAATTCTTTTAGCATCTTAATAAGACTTACAAAGCAAACGTGCCATTAATTTTAATGAACTCCTTCAACACAGACGAAGATACGGAAAAAGTACTTAGAAAATATAAAAATATAAAAATAGAAATACACACATTTAATCAATCTTGTTATCCAAGAGTAAATCGTGAAACTTTATTACCGATTGCACGAAATTATAAAATTGACGAAAACTTAGAAGAATGGTATCCACCCGGTCACGGGGACTTTTACAAAAGTTTTCAAAATTCTGGTTTATTGCACAAGTTTATCGAACAGGGGAGAGAATATTGCTTTATATCTAACATCGATAATTTGGGCGCAACCGTCGACTTGAATATATTGAATTTGTTGTTGAATCCTAAAGATAACATCCAACACGAATTTGTCATGGAAGTTACAGATAAAACTAGAGCCGACGTTAAGGTAAATTCGTTTTAAAATTGTTAAGTAGATTTTGAGTTGTTGGCTTGTAGGGTGGTACTTTAATACAATATGAGAATAAACTGCGTCTGCTTGAAATTGCACAAGTTCCCAAAGAACACGTAGACGATTTTAAATCAGTAAAAACGTTCAAATTTTTTAATACTAATAATATTTGGGCAAAGCTTGATGGTAACGAAACATTTGTGTCATTAACTTATTATTACTATGTTCTTTTGTAGCTATTGAACGTGTTTTAACCCAGGATACCTTAAAAATGGAAATAATAATAAACAATAAGTCTTTACCTAAAGGTATAAACGTTATTCAATTGGAAACTGCAGTAGGCGCTGCTATGAAGACTTTTGAAGATAGTATAGGTATTAACGTACCTCGTAGGCGTTTCTTACCAGTGAAGAAGACGTCGGATTTGTTGCTCGTTATGAGCAACTTGTATAGTTTGAAAAATGGCTCGCTGGTAATGTCGCCTCAAAGAATGTTTCCTACAACACCTTTGGTTAAGTTGGGAGATAACCATTTTGCGAATGTAAAAGAGTTTTTAGGGCGCTTTGCGAATATTCCGGACATAATCGAATTGGATCATCTTACTGTGTCTGGGGATGTAACTTTTGGCGGAAAAGTTTCTTTGAAGGTAATAATATTAAAATTAAATATTTTTGTGAGGTGTTACTTACAATTACTTTTAGGGTACTGTTATTATAATTGCCAACCACGGAGATAGAATTGATATACCTTCGGGCGCCAATTTGGAAAATAAGATTGTATCGGGCAATATGCGTATATTAGATCATTAAATTTGGTAATATGATTCATACTTATTTGTTAGAGATTGCTTGTTTTATATTTAAAATTTTAAGTAGTTATTGTTTGTTGTAATAAACAAATTTAATAATATACAAAAAGTAAATTATGTTAAGAATAATGTGTGCTCGGCTGCTCGGTACCATTCCTTTGTACATGGAAACTTATCAAAGGCGTATGTTTTGTTCTATTATATCATTACATGTACCTATTGCAGCTCATTCAAATTTGGGAGAAAATCTTGTTAATAGTATTGCTCGACAGGGGAATATCCTGTGAAGCAATCACAACCTTTTGTAGAATTATTTGTACCATATTATATATTATTTAAATAAACACCAGTGTTCAAGAAATATTTACCAGTTAGGAACATCTTAGTGTTAGTTGTATAAACGAGATAATCTCGAAATCGGAGCTAACTCCACGATCTGAATATAAGGTTAGATCTATGGAACTAAAAAATAAGTGGAATGGTTATAAGCTCCTTTGATGGTATCTAAAAGTGAAGCATCAATAACGGAAGGGGTAATTTCTTTATGCAACTGGCAGCTTGTTCTTCGCCAGGCGCTTCATATTCTCTATGCGTTAACCCTTCCACTTATTTTCTAGTTTCATGGTTAGATCTTAGCGTGGTATTAGATTACATTACCTCGTAAACACTACGCCCAGGCTTAACGCACCAATTTTCTAGATTCAAATATATTTCAAGTTAACTCAGGATTAGTTGTTGATGTATATTGATGGTGGAGTTAACTCAGACTCTGAGATTATCTCATTTATGACTTAACACTAATAACTGAGCTAAATTCTTAGAAAATGAAATAGCCTTTCATTAAAAGTAATTGAAATAAAAGCAAAGTAAATAATTCTCTCTAATTGTGTGAAAGTAGAATTTTTAAAAATTAATTGTTAGTTATTATTGTTTATTGTGTACTGGGATGAGATTTCACAGTTCATATTTATCTCCAACAATTTCTTGCATTTTCTTTTATTTAAAACTACATATTTTTTAAAGCTTGTTGCGTGTCATGTTCGGCCTTCCCACCCCTCAATAAATCTCTCCTCCATGCTTCTCTATTCCCCTAATTTTTTCTTAGTGTATATCCGGCTAGTAAGACGATGTTTATTCCTGCATGATGGGGCATGTTAATACTTAGCGGTAGGAGCAAATTCCAAAAATTCTCAACGAGGAATAATTAATAATTTTTGATTATAGCTTTTTCGTGTCTCTAATACCTCTAGATTTTTAATGATAAATTCCTAAAAAATTTGTTGTCAGAGTTTGATAGGATTAGAAAATTAGGATAATAATTATTCAAAAAATACAAAAAAATCTATATATAAAAATACGGTAAAGATTGTACAGTGAGTATATTATCTGATATGTTTCCTAAATATTCTGCAAACTCAATATTTTTGTGACTACTATTCTACAACAATTTTTCAAATAAATAAAGGAAAATCCATGAAACTAGAAAATAAGTGGAATGGTCATCAGTCATCAGCTAGCTTGTGGGTATCTAAAAGTGAAGCATTGGTGCCGAAGGGGGGTACTGCTCAGTAAGTGTGTGCGGCCATGTAAATAAATAAATATGCCGAGTACGCCAGGGTACTGTCTCACTTGTCCGCACTACCACACTCTCGGACCTCTTTTACACAACTGACAGCTTGCTCTGCATTAAGGAGGGAAGGTACCCGATAATTTTAGAACTTAAATATTTTTTTTCTAGCTTATAAAAAACTGATTTTCAGAAATCGATGATGTGCGGAATATTAGCTAGGGCTGTAGTTAATATCTGTGTAATATAAAAGTCATAATCATTATAGTTTAAAAGATAGATTTTTAGATATTCACGGACTTAATATCAGTTTAATTAAATCGGCGTTTAAACCATGTTATAGAGAATCCCTTACTCCAGGGTATGACATATTTAAAATTTTGTTTATTATTTTGATACTTGTACAATTCAACTTTATTAGATGTGTAATATGTCTCACTAACACAAAAGTAGTCATATTATCTTACCTAATTGCCCAATTTGCTTCAAATTTTGTTATACCCTGAACTGAATCACGATGATAAGATATACTTTTAAAATTTTATATTCGATGGGTAATTAAAGCTGTACTTATCTAAAATAATTTAGTAAAATATCGCAGAGTAAGTGCGGTAGAGCCCAGAAAAGGATAGAGAAGTACACGAATTTCGGCACTTTACCTGCGATATAAAGGACACAACCCTTCTCGCCCGGGGTCATTTTCTAAGTTTTTGAAGAATTACAACAAAAATGTATTTTATGAGACTACGAGACTTCCAATTTCATATTAAATGAAATTAGATTTCTAGCATATTTTTTTTTCATTTTTTAAACCTTTATGCTAATTTCATTTATCGTGCTAGTTTGATGTATTCTAATGAATCGCATTTTCATACTTTCTTACTGACTAATGACTAAAAGTCTACTCTCAACCGCTAATCAAACTACTCAAAAACAATGATAATAATACAAATATTAAAAAACTGAGCAGATGTTTCAAACGAATAGATTCTATTCTTAAAACTCTTAAAAACAATTAAAGATGATAACTATATGCCTTTGCTACAAACAAGTGCATTGTTTGAAGAGATTTGCAAAGTAATGACAACGTTGTTCAATCAAATCGTCTTTCTAGAAATGTCACTACCAATTATACGGAGAAGTGTTTATACGAGTCTTGTGGCAAAATTTTCTAGTGGAAATTTTATGGTAGAACACACGAAAATGTTGCTATAGAAAAATATGAGGAAATCAAGAAAGTGGAAAGTCTAGTCAAGCGGCTTTTTTATACCTAAAGAATACCCTCACTTATGTTGTAGCCCTGATGGACTAGTGAATGATAATGGATTGGTGGAAGTCAAGTGTTTGTATTCGATAAGAACCCAAAAAATTAAGGAAAGTTAAAAAAATAAGCAAAACAATATGTGTGTAAAACTTGAGCGGGGTAAATTGTATTTTTAAAAAATTACCAATATTTTTATCAAATTCAAGGCCAATTAAATATATTAGATCGAACTTGTGATTTAATTTTGAGAGATTTAATTTTTTAATTTAATGAGATTAAAGTGCTAGTAGTAAAAATAATCGTGTATACACTAACGTTGCGACGACTATTATAGACCACGTGTCTTGTAACCCTAGGCGCTTCGCACTTCAGGCTACAATCCTGGCGCTAAATCTATAATAGTACGTATATAAATAAGGAAACGTAAATACATGTATAAAATGATAATTTGATAATAAATACTATAATATGGTATCATTCAGCGTTCTTGGCGTGTGCGTCATTATATATTATCGGGCATAATTCATGAAATACGGAAAAATAAGGGAACCTGACAAACATAAAATCAAAAACGTATGTCATTTATTGTATCAACGCACTTCTAATGCTAAGTAACGTTGGGATGAGAGTGGAAACCATAAATAAACTAACTATCAGATGTTCCGAAAGGATAGGGGGAAGTGGAAACACGCAGAGGCAGAGCTGCGGGGACGGTAAGCAGAACTAAACTCGTCGGATTTACCCGATACTATACGAAATCTTCATATGATTGGTGTTCGTGCCCTTATTATTTTGCAAATGGCCGTTGTTTACGGTTCATTGTAAATTTTAAATACAAATAAATAGTGTAAACTAGTATTTTAACGGCCAGGTAGGTATTAAAATTGTAGATTTAAGTGTGTTGTAGGGATATCCGAGACGTAGGAGTATAAATGTATTAGTTATCAAACTTATAAGTGATATTGAGTTGGCGCCAGTTTAAAGGTCGATTCATACATCTACGGGACGAGACAGGAGCGTGTACGAACCGGGACGTGATAAATATATTATTGCATAGAAATTAAATGTGCAAGCTCACACTTGTCCGTCGAAGTGCTATCTACGGGGCTTACCGTACGGACTGTGTCCGGAACGTGCAAATACATATCGTCGTCGTAGGTGACTTGACTCCTCGTAAAAAGAAATGTTACAAAATTAATGGGTCTCTTAAAGGCAGGATATCAAAATTAAAAAGTTCTTTAGAAAAGTCAAAATGTAAATTAAGAACCGCGTTAGATTTTAGTCAGACAAAAGCCTTTTCCGAGTTAGAAAATAATATAAATCCTGCCGGTTTAGAATTCATTAAATCCCAGTTTTTAAATTCTAGTCACAAACGTCCCAACTGGTCCACTAAAAACAAAATTTTTGCTTTAGCTCTCTATAAAAGAGGCCCCCGTTGTTACCGTTTTCTTCGTAATTATTTAAATTTGCCTTCAAAAACTACTTTACAAAGTTTGACTCGCGGAATTCCTTTTGAAACCGGTATTAACAAAAATCTTTTTGACAAACTTGGTCGTCGTGTTCAAAAATTGGCCCCTTTAGATCGTTATTGTATTTTAATGTTTGATGAAAGTTATTTTAATTTGCATGTTGAGTTTTTAAGAATTTCTTTTTATTTTCTAGCTATAGAAGTTATTATAGGAGTTTTCCATTTATAATTTTGTGATTATTCTGTGATATCTGTATATATGTGCAATATTGGAGTTATTTTAAGTTGTTATATTTGAGAATTTTATTTTCCTTCAAAGTTATTTTAATTTGCATGTTGGGTTTTTAAGAATTTCTTTTTATTTTCTAGCTATAGAAGTTATTTTTATTTGGATGTTGAATTTTTGAAAATTTTTTTAAATTTGTATTTAAGTTATTTTTTAGTTTGCATGTTGAATTTATTTTTATTTTGTGATATATTATAATATATTGTGATCTATATATTTAAGCAGTATTAATTATTTGTGATAGAATGTTTTTAAATTATTTTACAGGAATGTTACGGTGCGAAGACATTTTATTTATTTTTATGTACTGTTATTACTTCTGTTTTTGTAAATACATATTTTTAATATACAATAAAGGTTTATTTCGTGTATATTTGAGTTTTATGGTATATTTTCATTTGTAAAAATAAATTTAAAAGGAAACATACATTCGAGGTGTTTCGAATCGCGCGCCAAAACCGGTTAGTTCTGCTTACCGTCCCCGCAGTTCTGCTATCGCCGTGTTTCCATTGTTGCATACGGTATCAACACATCTGATAGTTAGTTTATTTATGGTGGAAACAATAATGAAACTCATAAATTGATGCATGTACGCGCCAAGATTGCTGAATAATACTATAACAACTAGGTAATCTTTGCTATTGGCATAAGTACTTGGCACTTTTACTGTTCTTATACAATGCAACGAAAAGTCGCCACCTGTTTGGTACATACAAAAGATTATGTGTACCTGCTTGTCGATTTTATTTTCTTCATTGTTATCGGTAAAGTTGGCTATTTCTTTTATATTTTATGCTACTTAGCCTTACACGATGTATACGTAGGCTTAAATAAGGCAAGTAAGTTGGGTTGCCTATTTAAAATGTTACGAATTTAGCTAGGGTACCTTCCACCCTTAAAGCTTCATGTTCTGCACCAGCTCGACCCTTCCACCTATTTTCTAGTTCCATGGGAAAATCAGATCTTTATTCTAATCAAGAAGTGACAAAATAATTGAGAAGTGAACAGACTGCCGTATTTCTGTTAAGCAATACGTACGTAAAACAAAAAAATGAAAATCAATGGTAAAAACTCATATTTTTAGTAATACATATTTACATATTTTTTAATAGTATACCTTACATAATTGCACTTAGGTATAGCACATATTGGTATTATAAGGTAATGGATAATCCCATTTCATTTCTTAAAAACGTGCAAAGTTCTGTAAGAACTAACTGTTTAACAGCAGCATTTCCCATTACCAAACTGCTCAACATAATTACATCTTCTATTTGTATATCTCGTAAAACATTATTCAATGCATTTGCCAATTGTTGTTGTTGTGTTGGAGTCATATCTTCCATAATAACCAAAGCTACAGATTTAAATTTCCCCGATCCTTTCCACGCTGCACAAACAGATCCAAGTGTACCGCCTTAAATATTATACAATATTATTACGGACCGAGACTATATTGGATATACACTTACCAATTGCTAAACCAATTGGGCCTCCTAGTAATCCTCCAAGTAAAGCACCACCTCCAGCAACACAAGCTCCTTTTAGAGATTCTTTTACGGTAACTTGTAAATTTTCATTTTCTGCAAGTTGACGAGCTACACTTAAAAGTTCTACTTGATTTAGAGGCATATTGTTAAATATTTTTTAAATGATAAGACGTTTTTACTAATTCACTACTACAAAATAATATCAAAAGAGTTTAGAACCTAAGAAACTTGACTAGAAGTAAACAAAGAATGATTCACAGGATCTTTGTCCATTTCATGGTCCATAGGTCTATTTTATTTCACAGTGGTTTATTTTCCTCATAGAGATGACAGATTACACCGATTACACTGTTGCCATAACATTCCGTATTCCATTGAATTCAAGATTTTTCGTAATTAAGTGAAATATATCCTAATATTAGCCAATTAGTATATTGCAAAAAACGCTATTTTAATGGTTTGCTTAGTTCGTGTACGTTAGTTGGTGTGAATTTTGAGAGCAATTGAAAATGGCAACGTTACAATTCAATTAACCCTAAAAAACCGATCGACATCGACTGTCATGTTTCGTGGATATTTGATTAACTGTCAAAATTGTAGTGTTTGCCAATATTTTAAGTTATTTTCTGTTTGCAAGTTCAGATTCAGGAAACAATAAAGACGAATTAATAAAAAACGTATTTAAATATCAACAATGTATTACTTAGTGCCTTGTGGTTGATATTTTAAATTGTAATCATGAATGGATTTGACGTTTCTGAAGAAGGTGCAATTGATAGGCGTCCAATAATAACATGTAATATGAAACCTGTGAAGTTGAATTAAGTTTTTAATGACTTTGTTTGTAGGTGCTGGAGAACTCGAAGTATTTTCGGCTATCGAAGATTTGTTATCCCAAGCTCTACCGCAAGATTCTTGCGAGTGGCGTAGGTCTCTAGGAAGGCCAATAAGATCTGTATACATTGGTGCTAATTTTACACCGTTTAGTCCAAATGGCCTCCCTAAAGAAAATCAGTGGGATCTTATTCGGCAACCACTATTTCACGTGTATTGGACCGAATGCTCGGTTAGTACTAAAAATGAAGTTCTCATTATACTCGAACTTATATTTAAGGATGTGGACGTTTACAAGACAACAGTTAAAGATGACATAGAATCTTGGCTTAAGGAAATAAATGCGAGATATATTCCAGATTGGCTTATTGTAGTAGTTGAAAATTATGACTCAAAACGTGCCAATAAATTATTACCCAGAACCACAGTTTTGGATAAAATAAGAGCCGACTTTGCTCCTAAACAAGGTTTACTTATTTTTTAATTAATAATTAATAAAGTGTTAATACTATAATTATAGGCGATCGGTGTATATCTGTGATAAATCCTGGTCGTGCCGAAACGAGATCGGCCGATTCGTGGAGAGGATTAGTAGGACGACTTCGCCACCTTTTGTTAGTTGCTTATGCAAGAGCGGTAATGAAATTGGAAGATCATGTCAGACTACAGAGAGAAAAACGAAATACTCCCGGCTGGAATTTTATGCAATATTTTTACCTTCAGGTAAATATAAAGAAATCAGAGTTTCAGTAATAACTTTCATTTCTTCAGGAGGAATTGGCTCAAGTATTGGAAATGTTGAGATTATATGATGAAGCTTTAGTGCAGTACGACGAGTTAGACGCTTTATTTTCTCAATTTGTGGTAAATGGTCATGTTGGTGATTCGGCAAGTTGGTTAACTCAGTTTCAAAAGCCTCTAGAAAGATGGCATGGCCTAAAATTAGGATCTAGCAAACTAAGAAAAGATCCGTCTCTTTTAGAACTTAGAGCTTATTTATTTGCTAAACAGGCCCACATGTTGTTACTTACAAATAAAGTGTGGGACGTAAGTTTGTTTCTTGATTACTATTTTTTTATTTAGTAGAGTAGAATTATTCTAAAAAATCGATTTAAGTGTCAACAAAACTCACATTGCATAGAAAAAAGTTTATCGACAAGCGTGTGCTTCACGAGACATTTTATAGTTCCACTTATGGCCAAACGCCAAATTTGTAATTTTTTAGAACTTTTTTAGCAGACTTTTCTGTGCAGTATGATGGGTGCTGTGTCTAACACATTGTAACAATGAAATTACTATCATCTTTCAGTGATTTTTAAAAACTTTATTCTACTCTACTAATCTTATGTTTTATTTTAAACTTTATTTTAGATGGCCGGTAGATGTTTACCATTTTTACATGCGTGCACGAGAGAAATGATTCTTTTAGATATAAACGCACCTGCAGGAGCTAAATCGTGTTGGTTGTTTTTAGCCAGCGTAGAGGTTTTGTATGCTTGTGATCGTCACAATCAAGCAGATCAAGTAGAAGCTTACTCTAAAAATACAGCTTGTTTATGGGCTTACTCTAGTCAAAAGGTAAGAATAAGAGTGAATATGATTGTAAACATTTTTAACGTATTTTTTTAAGTTACGAGAATTGGGAGATTTGTGTGGTTTATTGCCAGGGAAAACTCCAACTTCGGAGCAATTGCACATAGTTGTAGGACTTTCTGCTGGTATGGGAGATTGTCCTGGAACTTCGGGACAACCATCGCCTACCGATAAACTAAAAAAAGCTCTTTCTTCTCAAGAAGCGTTTAATAAAAGTTACTTGGTGAGTTAATAATCTAATAAGTTATTTAACACGTTAAACACGTGCTGATTTTCGATATTTGTATTACTGCACAATTCTAGCTTTTTAATAAAAATTATTTCACCATGCCAGACCCAAAAAGCAGATATAGTATGTGATAAAACGACCTCAAGTTAAGCTAGTAGGGCATGGACGATTTATTTTAACACCTTTTATGCAATTATTAATCGTGCGCTACTAGCCTTTAGACTGCTTAAAACGTACAGGTAGCAGATAATATTTAGTAGGACCAAAACATTCTATTTCTACGTCATATTTATATACATGACTGCACGATTTAAATGCAAAAAACGTAAACACACTAGTGCCTGCCATGGCGTTTAACGTGTTAATTAGTAATTTAAAGTACATCTAACATTTTTTTGTATTAAACTACTTGCTTAGTACTAATATGTTTTTAAATTTCTCAGGAATTGGCAGAATTAGCAATGGGTACTTACAAACACATAGGTCATTTAAGATCGGCGAGACTTGTGGGACGTGACGTCGCTTCATTTTATATGTTGTTAGGAGAAACTCAAAAATCTGCAGCTTTCTTAGGCGATGTCTTACGCACGGTTGAGCAAAATGGGTGGCGCGAGTTAGCCGCTCAGACTCACATAGAACTAGCCGAATGTTATCGCAAATCAAATGACACTCGTAAATTTATATGTGCTTGTGCAGCAGTTAGTGCTGCACCCGAAATTGATAATTTAATACGCTGGAGTTATTTTGAAGAAATGCTAAAGTGTATAAAAAACTTAGATAATCACTTAGTGGTGCCTTTTGAGGATATTATTAAAATTTTAAGTGTAAGTGTTAAGAATAGTGGCGACGTTATGCAAGATGACTCTATCGAAGTAGAGTTGCATGTGGATTCTAGTTTTCCTAGAGAAATTTTGTGTACCAATGTGATAATTTCGTTAGAATTAGAAAATAAGGAACATAAAAAATGTAGAGAGAAAAGTGTAAATAATGGACATAATGTGACTTCCAATAATTTAAAAGTACCGGATGTTTCCTTACAAAGATTGAGCATTCAACGACATTTGGATTATAAGCAAGACAAACAGTTATCCAGTGCTAGTGTAGTTTGTAAAAATCCACCTCTCAAACGCAAAAACAGTGCCGCTATGCCGCAAACTATTAATTTTGAAGAATTTCTAGAAACGTGTAATCTCGTAAGTCACCATCATAATTCTTGCCGCATCTTAACATTAAAAATTTACAGCCATTAGTTTTGACACCTGGAGTTAATGTTATAAGACTGATAAAAATTGCTAGTCAGATTGGAAAATATTATTTGGGACAAGTAGTAGTTCAGATCAATAAGTTACAGCTTGTTTCGGCCGCTTTAAATCCAAAATTATTCGTAGAAATCAAACGAGAGGAACCAGTTCTAAGGTTAGATAAAGGATCGGCTGCACTGATTTCTGGTGTGGAACAAGTTATGCAGTTATCGTTGGTAGTCGGCAGTTATTCTATAGCTACGGTGAGTTGAATAATACTTTACTTTGCTTGATTCCTTACTAAAACATTTTAGCAGAATTCTTCTATTAAATTAACATCGTCGAAAGGCTTAACTATACAGCACCTATCAAAT
Organism: Malthinus flaveolus; assembly: GCA_950108345.1. Classification (NCBI taxonomy): domain Eukaryota; kingdom Metazoa; phylum Arthropoda; class Insecta; order Coleoptera; family Cantharidae; genus Malthinus; species Malthinus flaveolus. Next base: position 69,146,075 of record OX467285.1, read on the forward strand.
GAACCTCTAACTAATAATTTAGAAATTCCTATACAAAATAGTGAAGCGTTTGCTGTAACTACCATACCTTTAAGAGTATTTGCCGATCTGCCATCGAAGGATCATCAAGTTATATTGAGCTGTGCTTGCATAAGTAAACCAATTCCAGTTCTTTTAAGTTTTACGCCATTATTTGGAATATCGTGGCGACTTCATACGGTGAATCACAGAAAGTTTATACAAATAACTGTGACAGGAGAAACTGAACATAAATTGAAACTCAGTAAGCCTCATTTAGATTCACGAGATAAAGTTAAGATCGTGGAACTTAAAATTGAAAATTTGTTGTCTCAAGTAAGTACTTTAAAAGTAAATTGATACATCAATAATTAATGTCTTTATTTAACTAGATCATTACAAGTGGTTTGAGTGTTTCTTATGCTTGGGAGCTAGTAATTTCTGGAACCGAATTTCCACCTTTAAAGTCAAAGTTTTCTCTTAATTATATGGTAGTCGATAAAGAAAATGAATGTTCTGAAGATGGTAGTCGAGTTTACAATTATAACTTTGATATTGCAGATTATCAGGTATGCATTGTATACAGGGTGTTTGTTGTATTTCATTCGTGCTTACTTTTCTAGACGATGTATATTGTGGAAGCTCATGTAGAACCAACTAAAGGGAACGAGTTTTGTCGAGTGGGTGCTTTATGCAATTTACACTTATCTATTAAACAATCTGGGCACAGTTTGAGCGGATCAAGTATAGGAAATTCTTTAATGTATGAAGTACTTGCCGAACAAAGTGTGTGGGCAATATGTGGACGAACGGCAGGTGTTGTGAGTTTTGAAACAAATTTGGAGCCTCAACTAGTTGTGTTAGATGTGATGCCACTCAATACAGGATATTTACCACTTCCTTCGGTGCGGTTATCAAAATATATACCAGCAGAATCAAATTCTTCAGGTAGGATAAACGATATTGTAGTAAATTTCTATTATTGCTGATTTTATTAGATAAACCCAGAAAGTCTGCTGAGAGTCATCCCCGACTTGCTCCTTTCAGTTCTGGACAAGTTTATAATGTTAGTAAAGGACAGCAAGTTCATGTTATTCCAGCAAATGTAAATGAAGGACATGCTACTTAGAGACTACTAGAGATTAATTTGTAAATGTAAAGTGAAGTTGCAGTGGATTCCAGCCAAAATTTTAAAAGGAGAAAACTCCATGACATCACATATATTCAGTTAAAACCTGAATAAATCTGAGCGTATGTCTTATTGAATGTGAAATAATATTTTCTTCACTTACACTAAATTAAATTTTTTTAATGTAAAGCAGATTGGAATTAATATCGAAAGTTCATAGTAACTTTATAAGGTATTGAGAAGAAACTACAGATAATTATAGTTGCTAATAATAATTGTTAATGCCAGTGATTAGTTTAATTTATTGTTCACAAATTTCTTAAGTTTCTTGGCAGGATGGATTTTTGTTCAAGTTATTCCATGTCAGTTTTTTGCAGCTTGAACTTTTTAAATCAGGATTTTAGCTTTACATTAATTAAGATGATTGTTCTTAAGTTTTAACTTTTTGTAACAATATTTGTTCACATTCAATAGATTTAATTTGCTACACTTACGTTGGTAAAGTTCTAACGTTAAATGTAGATATTATCGTTAATAATTTGTGCCAAGTATGTTTAAATATTTCTGTGTAAAAAGTAAAAATAAGATAGGTCATGATAGGTCCAGGTTTTATATTTAAGTATAATGTTAAGGAAACTTGAAAGTTCAAATGCTCATTTCAAATGTGTTATATTTTCAACATTAAATTTTATTTCTTACATAAAATTGTTCACTGAAGGAATGAAAAGTATAAATTTTACGTAATGGTTGTTGCATAGATGTGACGACATGCCTTTTTTAAAAAGGTGATCGTAGGTAGTAAGAAAAATATACCTTAATTATTAAGAATATTAACCAACTTCTTAATAAAACTAAAGATGATAGAAACCCAAATTACTATTCGATAAAAGAATAAATTGCTTCAACAGTAAATACAGCATTGTATACCGTAAACCGAAAATACAGCATTGTATACCGTATAAACGTATACATTTAACTATAAATGGTAGCCTCAAAAATTTGAACTGTTAGTTCATTCATCATATTATCAGTTTCTGGTACAAAGTCAGTTTTACTAATCTTAGACCCAGAACTGATGTTTGCTGAAAAAGTAAAAAAGTACACAGTTGTTACTTCAGGACAGAAGTTTGAACTACAAGATATTTCAGAAGGTATTTTTGAGTTTTATATTTTGTTAAATAAGAAAACTATTTCTTTAAAATGTGTGAAATTTCTTTTAATTTTGTGTATTCTAGCACTGCTGAATAAGTAGAAGTACTAACCAAAATTTTACCTGGCATCTTAGAAGACTATAGGCATCAAGAATGTGATGGCAAAAAAGTCTACCTACAAGAAAATAGGATGTCTTAAGCTAATTGTTCTCATTTTAATATTTTTGGAGCTTTATTCTGGTCAGTGTAGTATAAGATGTTGGAGTTGTTTATTTAATATTGTAAGGGGCCTACTAACTTACAACTCAACATTTTGTACTTATTTGGTACTCTCGTAGAGTAAAAAGTTTGTCTTGATGGTGCATCGATGATTGCAAAATTGTACTTAGAATTAAAGCCTTCTCCTTACACGCAAGGATGTAAGGTCTTGACACAGAAACTTCTAAACACAAAAACACTAACTAGTGCTAATTAAACTAGCAGAATTATTCACTCAACTTTAATCTGACGAGAACTATTTTCTTAATCCAATATCCAATTAGGTTTGGCAAGTTAAATTTAGTGCAATATGTATTGGGAAGAAATAATGAAAATTATGGTGGTTCAACATCTTAAGTTTAAAATGCATAATGTGATTTGATGTTAATGATGCTGCTTTGGTGTTTGTCGTGATTTACTCTGAATTTTAATTAAGTAGCAACCAAATTGATTTTTATTTTAGAGAGTAGCATTGTTTCGTACAATAACAGTTTACAGATGAGCCAAATAGAGGAGGAAACCTAGATCAAAAATGAAAAACCGTCCTGTTTACATTGGACAGTATTACGATTTTTTAAAAAGAAAATGGGTTTAGAAAATCAAAATTGAAGATGGTATTATGACGTTGTGTTATGACCCTTTGGTGCGAGGAGTATCGCATACCTGTGCACAAAATTTTCAGGAGCAAGGTTACAATCGTCAAGATGTAGTACTGTGTAAAGGGATTGATATTTACTTGCAATAAACGAAGTAGGGCCTTCCAATATTATTTAGTGAACAACCTCTTGGCTGTACCTTTTGTGACGTAAATTTGACCATTTGTCACATTCTTTTAGATTGTCCACAGTATGAGCCAATACGATAGCAAAATTCCCTCCAGTGAGTTTCTACGAATTTCTGAACTTCTTTCTCAAAAAAATCATACTTATAGTTTTTTGCTTCTTCAGAACTGTTTGGATATCTTGATTAGTCGAATACAAAAGTGAGTAGAAGACAACTCTTTTTTTATTGTATAAACTTATAATATTGCTGGATTCCATAACAGGGTGGGGATGGGGCCTAGAAGTAAATTTGATAAACATTTATATGAGCCAAAATAAAAGTGGCTGTAGAGAATGCAGGGACGTTTGAGTTCCGACACTTTAACTCCAACAATTTAATTAACGGATTTTGAATTATTACAGGACATTATTCAATAGCAAGAAAAAGAAAAATGAGAGATTATAGCAATGATGGGAGCATTATATAATATGCTCTAATACACAACACGCCGAAAACCATTTATATCTTTTAGAAGCTTACGCATTTTAGAATAATTAATTATAAGTTATTACTTTACACTGTTCTCTATTTAAATTTAATTGATTCTTTGTTGTTAATAGTTGTTTTCTTGTTTTTCTGTAAATTAGTATTGTTTATGCATTAAAGTTTATAATATATAACAATAGGTTGTTAATTAGTTAAAACTATTGTGATGTTTTCGTGTAATATTGACCACTTTCTAAGTTTAAACAATGTTAAAATTTAGAACTTTGTACGCCTAAGAGTACATAGGCAACACTTTGTACTTTCTCACTACATTATAAATTTTGTATAAACGATAGAAATTTGTAGAGTGGGGTGGTCACATGATCACCAAAAGTTAATATAAAGCCGAGTTTCGGCAGTCGCTTAAAAGCTTATCAACGGTCGGGATCTTCGTCCGGGACCAAAATTTAAGCTTACTCGTGTGAAAAATCAACTTCGACTTTTTGACTTTTTTTTTCTTGGAAGTTGTTAGTAGCATTGTTCTGAATATCTCTAGCGACTTTTGAATCATTTGGTCGAATATTAAGTGCAGGAAATCAAATTTTTAAGAAGCAATTATTTATTCGTACCACAACAATATAACCCAGTATTTTCTTTTGGAAGACGTTTATAACGCTGTCGGTTATTTCTTCGCTTCTCTGTTAGTGTAATTTAGTAATTTAATTTATTTTAGTTTTATAATTATTAATTATTATTGTATGTATATTACGTTGAAAAAAATAAACGCTAGAAAATAATTAATTTTTTTATTTAAAATCTGTCCACTGTTCAATGTATTACAAGCAAAGTCCTAATTTTCTGTTCAATTTTACGCCTCTCAATTCTTAGCATAAAATTTGAAGAGTTATAACTCTACATAAAAGTTTCAAAGCCGAATATCTTCTAAACTAGAGGACCACAAGTGCCCAAATTCTACAAGAGTATTTGCCGCTAATAGAGCTAAAAAATCGCACCCTTAAAACTGCGAAATTTGAACTTAGAAAACACATTTTTTCAAAAATTACTTTTACAATTTTACAATTTTCGGACTTGGTAGTAGGAGAGCAGAAGGGCGATAAGGTAATCGAAATAAATTAAAGAGAAATATTTATTCAAAAAGCATCTGACATTATGTTATGAAACGAGGCGTTATCGCTTGTATGATAAGCATGAGATTTTAAATTCATTTAAATAAATATTTCTCTTTAATTTAATTCCGACACCTTATCGCACTTCTACTCTCCTACTACCTTGCCCGAAAATTGTAAAATTTTAAAGAAATTTTTAAAAACTTAATTTTAAAAAATCGGAATTACGCCAATCTGAAGGTGCCAATCTTTAGCCCTACTATCGGGGAATATACTTGTTAAATTTGGGCCCTGCTGGTCCTCTAGTTTAGAAGATATTCGACATAAAGCATAAAATTCTAAGAATTAAAACATTCAAAATAACTTTAAAGTCGAATATCTTCTAAACTAGAGGACCAGAAGGGCCCAAATTTAACAAGTATATTCCCCGATAGTAGGGCTAAAGATTGGCACCCTCAGATTGGCGTAATTCCGATTTTTTAAAATTGAGTTTTTAATAATTTCTTTAAAATTTTACAATTTTCGGGCAAGGTAGTAGGAGAGTAGAAGTGCGATAAGGTGTCGAAAATAAATTAAAGAGAAATATTTATTTAAATGAATTTAAAATCTCATGCTTATCATACAAGCGATAACGCCTCGTTTCATAACATAATGGCAGGTGCTTTTAAATAAATATTTCCCTTTAATTTATTTCCGACACCTTATCGCACTTCTACTCTCCTACTACCTTGCCCGAAAATTGTAAAATTTTAAAGAAATTTTTAAAAACTTAATTTAAAAAAATCGGAATTACGCCAATCTGAGGGTGCCAATCTTTAGCCCTACTATCGGGGAATATACTTGTTAAATTTGGGCCCTGCTGGTCCTCTAGTTTAGAAGATATTCGACATAAAGCATAAAATTCTAAGAATTAAAACATTCAAAATAACTTTAAAGTCGAATATCTTCTAAACTAGAGGACCAGAAGGGCCCAAATTTAACAAGTATATTCCCCGATAGTAGGGCTAAAGATTGGCACCCTCAGATTGGCGTAATTCCGATTTTTTAAAATTGAGTTTTTAATAATTTCTTTAAAATTTTACAATTTTCGGGCAAGGTAGTAGGAGAGTAGAAGTGCGATAAGGTGTCGGAAATAAATTAAAGGGAAATATTTATTTAAAAGCACCTGCCATTATGTTATGAAACGAGGCGTTATCGCTTGTATGATAAGCATGAGATTTTAAATTCATTTAAATAAATATTTCTCTTTAATTTATTTTCGACACCTTATCGCACTTCTACTCTCCTACTACCTTGCCCGAAAATTGTAAAATTTTAAAGAAATTATTAAAAACTCAATTTTAAAAAATCGGAATTACGCCAATCTGAGGGTGCCAATCTTTAGCCCTACTATCGGGGAATATACTTGTTAAATTAGGGCCCTTCTGGTCCTCTAGTTTAGAAGATATTCGACTTTAAAGTTATTTTGAATGTTTTAATTCTTAGAATTTTATGCTTTATGTCGAATATCTTCTAAACTAGAGGACCAGCAGGGCCCAAATTTAACAAGTATATTCCCCGATAGTAGGGCTAAAGATTGGCACCCTCAGATTGGCGTAATTCCGATTTTTTTAAATTAAGTTTTTAAAAATTTCTTTAAAATTTTACAATTTTCGGGCAAGGTAGTAGGAGAGTAGAAGTGCGATAAGGTGTCGAAAATAAATTAAAGAGAAATATTTATTTAAATGAATTTAAAATCTCATGCTTATCATACAAGCGATAACGCCTCGTTTCATAACATAATGGCAGGTGCTTTTAAATAAATATTTCCCTTTAATTTATTTCCGACACCTTATCGCACTTCTACTCTCCTACTACCTTGCCCGAAAATTGTAAAATTTTAAAGAAATTTTTAAAAACTTAATTTAAAAAATCGGAATTACGCCAATCTGAGGGTGCCAATCTTTAGCCCTACTATCGGGGAATATACTTGTTAAATTTGGGCCCTGCTGGTCCTCTAGTTTAGAAGATATTCGACATAAAGCATAAAATTCTAAGAATTAAAACATTCAAAATAACTTTAAAGTCGAATATCTTCTAAACTAGAGGACCAGAAGGGCCCAAATTTAACAAGTATATTCCCCGATAGTAGGGCTAAAGATTGGCACCCTCAGATTGGCGTAATTCCGATTTTTTAAAATTGAGTTTTTAATAATTTCTTTAAAATTTTACAATTTTCGGGCAAGGTAGTAGGAGAGTAGAAGTGCGATAAGGTGTCGAAAATAAATTAAAGAGAAATATTTATTTAAATGAATTTAAAATCTCATGCTTATCATACAAGCGATAACGCCTCGTTTCATAACATAATGGCAGGTGCTTTTAAATAAATATTTCCCTTTAATTTATTTCCGACACCTTATCGCACTTCTACTCTCCTACTACCTTGCCCGAAAATTGTAAAATTTTAAAGAAATTTTTAAAAACTTAATTTAAAAAATCGGAATTACGCCAATCTGAGGGTGCCAATCTTTAGCCCTACTATCGGGGAATATACTTGTTAAATTTGGGCCCTGCTGGTCCTCTAGTTTAGAAGATATTCGACATAAAGCATAAAATTCTAAGAATTAAAACATTCAAAATAACTTTAAAGTCGAATATCTTCTAAACTAGAGGACCAGAAGGGCCCAAATTTAACAAGTATATTCCCCGATAGTAGGGCTAAAGATTGGCACCCTCAGATTGGCGTAATTCCGATTTTTTAAAATTGAGTTTTTAATAATTTCTTTAAAATTTTACAATTTTCGGGCAAGGTAGTAGGAGAGTAGAAGTGCGATAAGGTGTCGAAAATAAATTAAAGAGAAATATTTATTTAAATGAATTTAAAATCTCATGCTTATCATACAAGCGATAACGCCTCGTTTCATAACATAATGGCAGGTGCTTTTAAATAAATATTTCCCTTTAATTTATTTCCGACACCTTATCGCACTTCTACTCTCCTACTACCTTGCCCGAAAATTGTAAAATTTTAAAAAAATTTTTAAAAACTTAATTTAAAAAATCGGAATTACGCCAATCTGAGGGTGCCAATCTTTAGCCCTACTATCGGGGAATATACTTGTTAAATTTGGGCCCTGCTGGTCCTCTAGTTTAGAAGATATTCGACATAAAGCATAAAATTCTAAGAATTAAAACATTCAAAATAACTTTAAAGTCGAATATCTTCTAAACTAGAGGACCAGAAGGGCCCAAATTTAACAAGTATATTCCCCGATAGTAGGGCTAAAGATTGGCACCCTCAGATTGGCGTAATTCCGATTTTTTAAAATTGAGTTTTTAATAATTTCTTTAAAATTTTACAATTTTCGGGCAAGGTAGTAGGAGAGTAGAAGTGCGATAAGGTGTCGAAAATAAATTAAAGAGAAATATTTATTTAAATGAATTTAAAATCTCATGCTTATCATACAAGCGATAACGCCTCGTTTCATAACATAATGGCAGGTGCTTTTAAATAAATATTTCCCTTTAATTTATTTCCGACACCTTATCGCACTTCTACTCTCCTACTACCTTGCCCGAAAATTGTAAAATTTTAAAGAAATTTTTAAAAACTTAATTTAAAAAATCGGAATTACGCCAATCTGAGGGTGCCAATCTTTAGCCCTACTATCGGGGAATATACTTGTTAAATTTGGGCCCTGCTGGTCCTCTAGTTTAGAAGATATTCGACATAAAGCATAAAATTCTAAGAATTAAAACATTCAAAATAACTTTAAAGTCGAATATCTTCTAAACTAGAGGACCAGAAGGGCCCAAATTTAACAAGTATATTCCCCGATAGTAGGGCTAAAGATTGGCACCCTCAGATTGGCGTAATTCCGATTTTTTAAAATTGAGTTTTTAATAATTTCTTTAAAATTTTACAATTTTCGGGCAAGGTAGTAGGAGAGTAGAAGTGCGATAAGGTGTCGAAAATAAATTAAAGAGAAATATTTATTTAAATGAATTTAAAATCTCATGCTTATCATACAAGCGATAACGCCTCGTTTCATAACATAATGGCAGGTGCTTTTAAATAAATATTTCCCTTTAATTTATTTCCGACACCTTATCGCACTTCTACTCTCCTACTACCTTGCCCGAAAATTGTAAAATTTTAAAGAAATTTTTAAAAACTTAATTTAAAAAATCGGAATTACGCCAATCTGAGGGTGCCAATCTTTAGCCCTACTATCGGGGAATATACTTGTTAAATTTGGGCCCTGCTGGTCCTCTAGTTTAGAAGATATTCGACATAAAGCATAAAATTCTAAGAATTAAAACATTCAAAATAACTTTAAAGTCGAATATCTTCTAAACTAGAGGACCAGAAGGGCCCAAATTTAACAAGTATATTCCCCGATAGTAGGGCTAAAGATTGGCACCCTCAGATTGGCGTAATTCCGATTTTTTAAAATTGAGTTTTTAATAATTTCTTTAAAATTTTACAATTTTCGGGCAAGGTAGTAGGAGAGTAGAAGTGCGATAAGGTGTCGAAAATAAATTAAAGAGAAATATTTATTTAAATGAATTTAAAATCTCATGCTTATCATACAAGCGATAACGCCTCGTTTCATAACATAATGGCAGGTGCTTTTAAATAAATATTTCCCTTTAATTTATTTCCGACACCTTATCGCACTTCTACTCTCCTACTACCTTGCCCGAAAATTGTAAAATTTTAAAGAAATTTTTAAAAACTTAATTTAAAAAATCGGAATTACGCCAATCTGAGGGTGCCAATCTTTAGCCCTACTATCGGGGAATATACTTGTTAAATTTGGGCCCTGCTGGTCCTCTAGTTTAGAAGATATTCGACATAAAGCATAAAATTCTAAGAATTAAAACATTCAAAATAACTTTAAAGTCGAATATCTTCTAAACTAGAGGACCAGAAGGGCCCAAATTTAACAAGTATATTCCCCGATAGTAGGGCTAAAGATTGGCACCCTCAGATTGGCGTAATTCCGATTTTTTAAAATTGAGTTTTTAATAATTTCTTTAAAATTTTACAATTTTCGGGCAAGGTAGTAGGAGAGTAGAAGTGCGATAAGGTGTCGAAAATAAATTAAAGAGAAATATTTATTTAAATGAATTTAAAATCTCATGCTTATCATACAAGCGATAACGCCTCGTTTCATAACATAATGGCAGGTGCTTTTAAATAAATATTTCCCTTTAATTTATTTCCGACACCTTATCGCACTTCTACTCTCCTACTACCTTGCCCGAAAATTGTAAAATTTTAAAGAAATTTTTAAAAACTTAATTTAAAAAATCGGAATTACGCCAATCTGAGGGTGCCAATCTTTAGCCCTACTATCGGGGAATATACTTGTTAAATTTGGGCCCTGCTGGTCCTCTAGTTTAGAAGATATTCGACATAAAGCATAAAATTCTAAGAATTAAAACATTCAAAATAACTTTAAAGTCGAATATCTTCTAAACTAGAGGACCAGAAGGGCCCAAATTTAACAAGTATATTCCCCGATAGTAGGGCTAAAGATTGGCACCCTCAGATTGGCGTAATTCCGATTTTTTAAAATTGAGTTTTTAATAATTTCTTTAAAATTTTACAATTTTCGGGCAAGGTAGTAGGAGAGTAGAAGTGCGATAAGGTGTCGAAAATAAATTAAAGAGAAATATTTATTTAAATGAATTTAAAATCTCATGCTTATCATACAAGCGATAACGCCTCGTTTCATAACATAATGGCAGGTGCTTTTAAATAAATATTTCCCTTTAATTTATTTCCGACACCTTATCGCACTTCTACTCTCCTACTACCTTGCCCGAAAATTGTAAAATTTTAAAGAAATTTTTAAAAACTTAATTTAAAAAAATCGGAATTACGCCAATCTGAGGGTGCCAATCTTTAGCCCTACTATCGGGGAATATACTTGTTAAATTTGGGCCCTGCTGGTCCTCTAGTTTAGAAGATATTCGACATAAAGCATAAAATTCTAAGAATTAAAACATTCAAAATAACTTTAAAGTCGAATATCTTCTAAACTAGAGGACCAGCAGGGCCCAAATTTAACAAGTATATTCCCCGATAGTAGGGCTAAAGATTGGCACCCTCATATTGGCGTAATTCCGATTTTTTTAAATTAAGTTTTTAAAAATTTCTTTAAAATTTTACAATTTTCGGGCAAGGTAGTAGGAGAGTAGAAGTGCGATAAGGTGTCGAAAATAAATTAAAGAGAAATATTTATTTAAATGAATTTAAAATCTCATGCTTATCATACAAGTGATAACGCCTCCTTTCATAACATAATGTCAGATGCTTTTTGAATAAATATTTCTCTTTAATTTATTTCGATTACCTTATCGCCCTTCTGCTCTCCAACTACCAAGTCCGAAAATTGTAAAATTGTAAAAGTAATTTTTGAAAAAATGTGTTTTCTAAGTTCAAATTTCGCAGTTTTAAGGGTGCGATTTTTTAGCTCTATTAGCGGCAAATACTCTTGTAGAATTTGGGCACTTGTGGTCCTCTAGTTTAGAAGATATTCGGCTTTGAAACTTTTATGTAGAGTTATAACTCTTCAAATTTTATGCTAAGAATTGAGAAGCGTAAAATTGAATAGAAAATTAGGACTTTGCTTGTAATACATTGAACAGTGTACAGTGGACAGATTTTAATAAATTTTAACAGATTTTAAATAAAAAAATTAATTATTTTCTAGCGTTTATTTTTTAAAATATAATATACATACAATAATAATTATAAAACTACAATAAATTAAATTACTGTGTTAACAAAGCCTTTTGTTATTTGTTAGCATATTATAAACTTAAACTACCTAATATACAAATGCATTGCTTTAATAATTAAAATACAATTTAAACTGGCATAAGATTTACTAACAGAGGAGCGAAGAAATAACAGACAGCGTTATAAACGTCTTCCAAAAGAAAATACTGGGTTATATATATTGTATATATATGTTGTGGTACGAATAAATAATTGCTTCTTAAAAATTTGATTTCCTGCACTTAATATTCGACCAAATGATTCAAAAGTCGCTAGAGATATTCAGAACAATGCTACTAACAACTTCCAAGAAAAAAAAAGTCAAAAAGTCGAAGTTGATTTTTCACACGAGTAAGCTTAAATTTTGGTCCCGGACGAAGATCCCGACCGTTGATAAGCTTTTAAGCGACTGCCGAAACTCGGCTTTATATTAACTTTTGGTGATCATGTGACCACCCCACTCTACAAATTTCTATCGTTTATACAAAATTTATGATGTAGTGAGAGTATAAAGTGTTGCCTATGTACTCTTAGACGTACAAAGTTCCAAATTATTCAAAAAGCGCCAAAGAAATTCAGAACAATGCCACTAACAATTCAAAAAGTTGAAGTTGATTTCACATGGTAAAATTTTCTCTCCGCAGCTGATTTTAAACGTTGATAACAAAATTTCCTAGTGGCGAACCTCGGCTTTATATTAACTTTTGGTGATCTTGTGAGCGCCCCACTTAGCAAATTTCTATTGTAAATACAAAATTTATAATGTAGTGGGAGAAGAGTTAAAAGTGTTGCCTACGTATTAGGCGTACAAAGTTACAATAATTTTAACAAATTTTCGACTTTCACATTTAAACTTTAGTTGTTAATAGTTAATAGTGCACAATGTTATAATTATAAATATTAATGGATAAACATTTAATACTGATTTATAGTAAAACAAGAAAATCACTATGAACGACAAAAAAATAATTAAACTTAAATAGAGAACAGTCTAAAGTAATAGTAATAACTTATAATTAATTACCGTACAATAGGTAAGCTCCTAAAGGATATAAATGGGTTTCGGCGTGTTCGTTGAGTAATAGATAGTGATCTTAATACTCGATGGTAATTTGTATTACCATTACTGTATTACAGCAATTTATGTGCTGCTTATGCATTAGGCGCAGGTATTATTTTTTTTAAATATCCAAATTATTGGAACATCTTCAATTGATTTTTTTAAACCCACTTTCTTTAAAAAAAAGAATACTGTCCAATCTAAACAGGATAGTTTTTCATTCTTTATCAAGAGTTTCTCTTAAATTTGGCTCTTCTGTAAATTGTTATTGAACGAAATGATGCTACTCTCTAAAATAATAAGTTTGTTTACTACTCAATTAAAACGCACAGAAAATCACGACAAACACAAAGCAGCATCATTAACATCAAATCACATTATGCATTTAAATTAATGATGTTGAGCCACCATAGGTTTCATTAATTTTTTCCAATAAATATTGCACTAAATTTAATTAGAGCAACCTCTATTTTGACATTTTTAAATCACAAACTCTCAATTACTGGTCGAACTAAGCTGGTTTCAGCTTTAACCACAACCCAATTCTCACAGGAGTTGCTCCAAAATAGTGAACTGTATTTGTGCTTAGAATGAACATAAGCATAATAGGCACTAAGCGCAACTTTGTGACGTATTTCATTCTTTAGCACTCGTAACGCAAGGGAAAGCACTTTACTTCAATATGAGATGATCGACTATTCCCTCCAGTTGAGCTGAGAACCCAGGTGCATGCCCAGAAATCATGTAGTTGTTTGTGTTCTATTCTGCCTTGTAATTCTAGTGCTGAAGTGACACAATGAGCCGAAATCGATATATATATATCGCCTAGCTCCACTTATCATTTAAAAAATATTCAATAAAACTTAAGTGTGCTATCGTTTTAAAAGCTAATATCAGAATTTTAACATACAATTAAAAAAACAAAATTTTAGATTTAACATTTATTCAAAAATAAACCAGTGTCCCAGAACTTTGTATAAATATTATCTGTCAATTTTATGTATTTTAAAATAATGTCGATACCAGTAGAAATTTTCAGTGTTACATTTATAGATAGCGAAAGCATATGATATATTAAACATATTCACTGAAAGTTTTCAGTAGAATTCACTGTAGTACATGAGTTCCATACTCATTTTTAATAACACAATATTCAATAAGCTACAAAAAATGATTCTATTCACAAAAATAATTGTATTCTTGTAAAACAAGACATCAAAGATAAAATTTAAAAAATGTTAAAAAACATTTTTGTTGTTAACAAACCAATGAGATTTACATAAAAATGAAAAACAAAGGAGTATACAATATAGTGTAACTTCAAGATAAAAATCATTTTCTTAAAATAGCAACTTTCTATATACAATAAAATTCTAGCCAAAATTCTAAAAATTAGGATTCTACAATAACTATCACTGAAACCTAAGTTTAACTTAAATTAGATGATGGATGAAATTTGCATTACAGAAACATGCCTGTAGTCTGGGTGTAGTACTTTGTTTTTATATATTTATGATATATGATAAATTTGTATAGGTACAAGATTTTATAAATCATAAAACATTTACTTCGTGCCATTCTTATTATTGCTCTACATAACTTAATTATCTACGTTTACTGCATTATATATTCAAACTGTAATTTAAATAAAACAATTATAATAATGTACTAAAGAACAACACAAACGTTTTGCCATATCAAACCATAATACAGAATACATCCAGACTACCGATACAATAGAATTATTGAAGTAATTTTATTATACACGTGCATGAACTTATGTTATATTAGAGGCTACCTGCAATAAGCTTCAAGCATTTCTAAAAATAATTTATTTAAAGGAACAAGATCCTGTTGATGAACATCTGACCAAAACCTCCTAATTACTTGATCGGCTTGCCGTAATGCTGGCATACACAACAAGAGTTGTTGAACATGATTCAACGCACTACCGACAGGCCTAAACACAATAGAAATTACTACAAAAACATCAATTAAATTCATATAATACCTTAGTATGGTCACGGCATCTGTCAATGCAATTAATATCGAATCTCTAAACTTCCTCAAAGAATGGTAGTTATCTAACCGAACATCTGAATTGGCCAAAACTAACGCTTTTAACAGATAATATTCTTCTTTTAATATCGAAAGATTGTCTAATCGTTCAACCACATGACAACAAGTTTGATATAAATCGATCGCACCACAGTCCCTCGACTGCCTTTCGTCAAGCGTGTAATCGGACGCAAATTTTAATCTTCCCAAACCGACCAACTGCATACTTCTATGTGCTAATGTTAGTGTAAGAATTTCGGCCCAGGTACTTTGCAGTAAACGCATTTGGTCATTCAAAGAGAGATCGGTGAAACCTGGAATTTGTTTGGCCCATCCAATTACACCAACTAATTCTCTATCGTATAAATCGCTTAAAATTGATAGAGACTGATCTTTTGAATCTTCTAACGTTTTATTTATATATGGAATATCCGGTTCACATTGTGATAATACTTCTAACATTTTTATATCTGTAAATAAGTTTAATTGTAAGAAACTGTAAATTAAATAACACAGATAGTTTACCTTCCAAAGAAACGGATGGTCTCTGAGCAGATATTACTTGAATTTGGTAAGGCATATCGGGATTTCTTCTATACTTCTGTCTTCCGCCTCTTACCCTATCTAACCTAACGCCCTCCTTTAACATTCCAGATCTTAAACATTTTCTAAATCTACACGCTTGACAAGCTTTTCGTCTTCGTTTGTTTATTTCACATTCACCATTAGCAGGACAAGTATACTCTATATTCCCTTGTATGGTTCTCTTGAAAAACGCTTTACAAGCTTCACAAGAAGCCACGCCATAGTGAAAGCCCGATGCAACGTCTCCACACACCAAACACAGCCGCCTAGGAGAGTCCTCTTCTTTCATACCATTCTGCAAGAGTCGAACAACAGTTATCTCGTCATCTTAAACAGAATTCACTTACCTCAATGTGCCCACCTATTCCAGAATCTGTATGAGGTTGAGTAGTTGAAGAACAATACTGTCTTTCAGGACTGCTAGGTGATCTCATTTTCGATTCATACTGAGTTCCGGCATCGGCACTAAATTCCATCTAAAAGAAAGTAAACTTAAATGTGCCAGATTGAAACGAAAATAAGCTGGAGGTGGGCAGTTTGAATTGAGACAACTTTTTTTAAATTTAAGAAACGTACCCTAACGTCATGCACTACAGTTGTGGATGGTGAGTACATCTCGCTGTTAGATGGAGAACATTCGCTAAATACGTTTTCCATTTCTTTTTTGATATGTGTGACTCCACTAGCAGTAACTACTTCGCATGTTGTACTTGAGTCTGTCATCATGGATACCTGAAAAAGAAAATTTTTCTTTAGTTTTTGTTTCACTTGTGTAGTAGTCGTTTAATATAATGAAGTTATAACTATTAAGAGATAAGAAATTTACAATACGGTTTACGGTACACTTGTATCCTATTTAAAAATGTATTCTCGGATAAGATAACCATAAGACTACACGCCTCGAGTTTTTAACCGAGAACAGTTTTCCCCATTTTATACGAGAACAAGAAAGCATGACAATGAAGTTCTAGAGTAAATCCAAGTCAATGCTTAAATTGAGCTTGAGCACCATATCCTAATTTACATGTCATCCATTAGTCTAAAAAAAGTTACTAAAACAGACTGTTTTAAGTTTTAATTTCCCCCCTTCAATTGAAAGTCGCACTATTACAATAAAATTCCAAGTCAGATTCTATTAAGGCATTTATTTACTAAACATTAAAGAGTAACCAACAAGTAATTCATGGGTCGGCCCGAAGACTGAATTCCTCGAGGCTCTTTAAAATTAAATCCTCGAAATAGTAAATAACTAAACTAGGCTTTGCTAATCTGTCCGTTCTTAGTTAATAAAGTACCCCTTATTTTTAGAAACTAAGAGGATTATAATGCTAAAAATATATTTTCAGCCAATAAAAACGTAAAAGCGCGAAGTATTTGAGAAGATCAATATGCAATGTCTACAACATTAAATTAATGACAAAGCACGCGGTTGGTTCCAGATCAATCAAAACAGTAGTCAACGAGCGCATGGGCCACGCTGTCTAGACAAATTTCAAGGTCCTGCCGAATACTTTCAAACAACGATTATGATCACCAACCACTAAACCTAAAACTGTACTTAAAAAGTGAAGTGATGCAGCATAATAAACGATGGCCGCCTTAGAAAACGCTACTAAAATGCTTTTAAACGCCAAAAATAGCGAGTTTGGATTTTGTGGGAAATTGGACAAAACTAAATCAATAAGCGCGATAATAAAGTCGGCAAGTTATGAAAGCGTAACAAAAAAAAACTTGAGGTGATATATATTTCACACGAGCAACTGGATTATACGTTACTCATTGGTGTAAAATGCGATTGCACGAACTAAAACAATGTTAAATGCGAAACAAGAAACAATAACAGTAATATACCTCAATTATAATGGATAATGGGGATGAACAAGACGTGCAAATTTGGCCTTGCACTTGAACCATGTAAACAAAAAGTTGCATTTAGTCGAGGTTGACTTGTTCAAGGCCTAGTTCATGTGTTACCCAGACCCAGACTATAGTTACACAAACGGGTGTTTTGTCCTGAAGACATTGCAACAGCTAAAATAAAGCTAGTAAGCTATGGTTAGGGTAGACTCCTTTCCACGTAATTATTTCAACTTCCACAAAACACATGTTATGGCCACATAAAACACCTCTCCCTTCTCATCACTCATCCGTCTCTACCATTGGTACATACGTACATTTTTGTTTGTAATTTTAATTAGAAAAGTTCATTTGACGTCAAATATTGAATTGGCTATAGCATAGCAATTAATCAATAATTAATTGATTCGACTAAACCAGTGCGCATTAATTTTTAAATATTTACAAATTTTGTATCTAAAGTTATCAAAATCAAAGGTTATTTAAATATTAGAAAATAAAATGGTAAAATGTGATCCAATCAAATTCATACAGGAAAACATAATAAAATATCCATCAGATCCAAATTTGGTTTATTAGTCTTCTAGGATTTAAGGTGCGAGAATTAACTTTCTTTGCAGGCCCCATAAGTGAAAATGTTCATTATTTGTACATCGAATTGAGTTTTTCAAGTTACATAGCTATGGAAATACTTTTCCATTTCGATCTAATCAACCCCAGGTTCTCTGAGACTGATGATATTCGTCGAAGTGGGTGTCAAATGCGGTACTTAAATAATTAGAGGGGTAAACATCCTATGCAGACGTCGAGGAACTCCAACGTCAAAGCATTTGACGATTGGGTCAATATTTACCACATCTAAAATTACTTTCAAAACATACCCAATTTAAACAAGAGGTTAAAAATAAGTACACAAATGAGCGAATAATGATGATAATATAAAAATTACTTACTTTACCAAAATATGAATCGGCTATTTTGACCTTATTTGTTTACAATTTGATAAAAAACACAAATAAACCGTAAAAAAAATGTTCACACCTACCCATTTACTGTACAAATATGTCGATGAAACTACGTATGTAGGTACACCTTCACTTACTCGATAATGCCGAGTACTTAAAAATAAACATGAAATAAAAATAGTGAGATAGCCTAGCAGAATTAAATAATTATTGATGCAATATACTTGGCCTTGTTAAAAATCTTTATAGAAAAACCTGGTACTCTCGTGATCGTGATCCGTAATGAACGATACAAGGCATGCTTAGATAATGTTGATAAAAAATACATTTCAATAATTTAAACAAACATGGAGATAGTAATGTTTTACAAATGTACTCAAACATTTAATTACTCTTTACGATTTCAAAAACGAATACCTTGAGATACAACGAGTAAATTGTTCTTATCATGTGCAACTTAACATTACGATTAAGCAAATAGGAAGATTGAATTTACTGGTAGTACTATTGGATAAATAAAATGTTGATGTTTTTCTATACATGCGTTGACATCTCTTAACATGTAAACGTAGGCTCGCATGCGATTCTGGGTACCAGTTAAAACGCGGCGCTTTAACGGATCGTGTGATCTAGAAATGTCCCCTGTTGTACTTTTCAGCAAAATCGATACTCATAATTTTGGCACCAGTAACTAATTGATTCTCAGCGTCCCAGTCTAATACACAGAAAGGACATGTTCTGCATTAGGCTCAAGAGTGGAAATTTATGGTAAACCAGTCTAGGGCAGCACAGGTATGAATCTATCCGCAATCTTCGTTTGCTACTTCCACACTTATAAACTAGTATCATTTTGGTCAACAACCCCATGACACTGCACTGGGTATCTTGCCCAGACCCAAACCTGCTCTTGCGAAATGTCTCCTAAAGGGACACACGGGAGCTCAGGTAGGTGCCCATGCCTAATAAAAGCCACTTAGCAGATCACATCTAACGACGGCGATAGGTCTTCGGAAGAGCCACTACCCCCGACGTAAAATCATAACACTAAAAGTAGTAGGTGTATGAAGATACTCTATACATACATGCAGATACTGCGAGGAAGAGAAAGATACTTTCTAACACAATTTATACAGATGCCCAGCTTTTTCACTGTGACAGTCTACTCTGGATCATTTATATCATATATACAAAAGATCCATCCGAGCAGGATTGTAACCTTCTTTGAGAAGACGGGACTGCGGACGAGCCCATTACTTAAACTTACAAAAGACAACCTGGCCTAAGCGCAAGGGCAAGGGGGTTTTCCGAGGAACCCCGGAAAAAAGTCCAACTCCCTAAAAAGTGTAGAAGCCACGACCCACGGCCGTGTAATTTTTCTAGCTGAAATTAATTAAACAAACTTGATGATGTAAGATTTGAAAGATAACAGATTCCATTCACCTCTATTTTTCCCAATAATTAGCAAACACGTTGAGAGCTGTCATATTTCCTCACGAGCTCGATGTTTCTACGGCTATGCTAATTTCATGATATTTCCATCACTCGGAACACACAACCTCACCACCACCAACTTCATTTGGGTGAATTTTTAACCATCAAGCTTGTGGGGATTCTTTTACCAATTTTTTTAAAATTTAATTTTACTTAGTTAATAGGAGGAACGCATAATTTAGATTACGTAACTCACACAAAGTTCGCGTAACTTCGTAACTATCTTCTGTCTTTCTTTATAATACATACTTTTTTTAGTCATCTGGCACCAAGTTGTCTGACAAAAACATTTTTAAATTTAGAAAGTATTGGCACCAAACTTTACTTTTAAGTCATCCGGAGGTGGGTTTTCGCAGAATACTAAGAATAGACCACGTAATTTTTCATCGTCAAATTGCTGATTTATTTGACTAATCAAAAATCAAGGCTATAATACTTTTTTTGTAAATATTAATATGTTTTTATATTTTGATGAAAAGTTATCGATTCATAGGTAGTTGAAAGTAACACAAGAAGCACTTTAGACTCTAGACCCCCTTACTGTAAGCATTAGAACAGCAATACACACGTCAATGAATACTTATGTGAGTCCGATTGAATTGACTTTGATTTTATACCAACTAAAATGAAATTGTAAGGATCTGTTTTGTTTTAAAACCAAACAACAGAATTAGCAAATTCAGTATCTAGCGCAACAGAATGAAGTTGCATTCAATAATGCACTCTTGAGGTCTAGAGATCGATTAGCAACTTCGTGATTGTTGAGTTTTGAAACTTTACGTTATATTTTATATCCGTATCATGTTCGAATGCACACCAGCTGCTATACGTATATTAGAAAATCTTGTATTCGCCAGTTCAAATTTCAATTTCCTTCAAATTCGAAATGGAATTTGCGATTCCGCACAAATGTCATAAAAACAATAATGCAAATTCCAAAGCCTTCTTGAAACGAGCCGATTTTGATCGCCTTAAAGCCGAGCCATTCAGTAACTGCCACATAGTGATCTTATTACTCAATGCTGCCACCAAGTAGTATCAAATTCGAAAAAAATAATTACAATTGTTCATCAATGACTCACTCGACTGTGTAAACGGATACTTGAAGAATATACAATACAAAAAAGATGCATCGGTGCAGCAAGGCCGACTAGGCTGTTTTAACCCGTCTAGCTGTGTTTTGCTTAACCTTGATCTTGAACAATAAATATAATTTGGTTGCCAAGTAGTGAGTATTAAAACTAGAAACTTGATCTACGAGAATCGCGAATAATGTGTAGAGGAACGACGGGGAACTTCTTCGTAGCTTCCATTTGTTCGAACCACGACAGAAATTTTCCAATGGCTAATTCGAGAATTAATAAGCAATTAATCTTCGATGCATGAGGAAGGAATTTTCGAATGCATTATTGCGTTAAAACTTATAACTATGGTAAGAATGTTCGTTTTTTTCATAAAACTTGAATGAATAGTGATAGCGCGACAAACATTAAAGATTCATAAGAGACCCTCCCATTGCCAAGTTTGGTGGAGGATGAAGATTTTAATTCTATCCTCATATTGTTAAAATTCGAATAATTACACAAAATTATTTATGGTAAATACGTATAATTGCCAAAGCATTAAAAGTAAAATAAAAATACTTCAACACCAGTTGTTACAAGAATTAAAAGTTTCGCAAGGAAAAATCCCACCTTGGTCAAATTTACGTTGCACATTAAACCTGAATGTTGTCTCATAGAAGCACAATTGAAGTAAACAAATACGTATTATGTTAGGAATGGTTAAAATTTTTGATAAAGTAAACTTCGATATTGGAGAAAAGATTTTTTAAAATACATATTGTGATCTGGTCTCTATGCAGTGTCCGTCTAAACCCTCTAAACGAAAGTCGATTATTACCGAATTAGGGGGAAAACTGATTGTGGCAATTGTTGGTTTCCTTTAAAGTTTAGAAATACGAAAAATTTACATCAAGTGCGCAGTGATCACTCATGATACTGTGTTAAATATGAAAAGCATTCTAAGCAAAAGCAATTTTCAAAAATGATTGATTATTACTGTGAAAATCTGGAAAAATGTTAGGAAGAAAAATTATTTAATATACATACATACTTTATTCCAAAATGTAGATAATTCAGAACAAAATTGTAAAGAAAAGCGTTACTTTGTTTTTAGTTCAAAGTTCAAATCAAACCAAAAATAACAGCGGTTTTTCCGCACATACTATTCGACTTTTCCAGTGATTTTATAATTTCTATTTTCTAGTTCTTTTCAGTAAATACTTTTTAATTAAATAAGACAATAATAATAATTTCGTATCAACATGGCAATAAAATTAACAAAGAATTAACTGGCACGTGTTTAATGTTTAACCAGAAATCATCAAGCAATCAAAAGCTCGCAGAAAATCGCAGTAGGTAATATACAGAGCTTCTTCTAACAATGATGAAAACGCGCGATCTAGATTCATTTCCCGATGCTTAGAAATTGTTAATTGAAGAAAAATTAAATTCGTTTAAAAAGAGAAGCCCACAACCTTCTAAATAACAACTTGGAATAATTATACAAATTGTTATAACACAAATTGAATAGAAAATCACCTCCGTAAATAGCAATTAAATTGCTACTAAATTTAATAAAGGAGTATTTCGGGAATATTAATAAAGCAATCATGAAGCACTTTATAAACACGTTTTACGATGTTATAATGGCGTTGAAAAATTAATTTGGTAAATTATTAATAAAACCTCGATATACATACCACGTCTTGCATCCAGCTATCCATTTTAGTAAAGCACAATTTACACATCAATTATAATAAAATGATGAAAAACAATTATTTTTCCAACTTTCCAACACACCTTACACATTACTGAAATTTTTTAAATTAATAAAATGGTAACATCACGAAAGGTATGCAAAGTCGTTACTAATTATAAAAAAATTAACTACATTTTTTTATAAACAATAGCATCATATTATTATTGAGAACCACCGCTCGTCAATAGACGAATAGCGAAATGACCACGTGTGTTCACGTATACTTTACTCTACTACTCAAACACTTCGTTCGAGTTCGGATATTTATTTTAATATTCTTGAAATAATATAATTATTCTACCGGGTGGTGTCGACGAATCACTAGCACCGTAGCCTCCCCCCCCCTCCCCATTGTGAAGACGAATTTTGACAACCCAAAACAATATTATTTTTGTTTTTCCATATCAATATGGGATTGTTATCGATTTTTTTAAAATTTCGATTTTACTATATAAATAGCCTCAACTTTTAAATTTCAAATAAAACTTTCCCTTTTTGATATACATATTTCAGAGTATACCTATAGCTGGTATCATTTTAAATGTCTTTTTGTAAAGTTTCTCAAAAATTGGTTTAGCAAAAATATCACCGACTCTAGTCACCGGGAGGGACACATGATGGAAAAACGATTATTTAAGTAATTTATTAGCTGAAATGGCTGGAAGTATCCATATTTTGAGAGAAACCTGACGATATTTTAAAATCTTATATTAATAGTCGAGTATAATTATTAACTATCAAAAAATCATAGCTCCCACACCGATGCACAAATAAAATACTATATACAAATCGAAGTTTCAACGAATTAAAAACTTGAAATTTTGGAATTTCGAATTTTGTTAAGGATTTTTTACGACCAACGAAAGCTGAGATATTGACGAAAAACGATTTTGAAGATATTGACGGAACTACAAAAATACAGAATCTCACGAAGACATGAAACACCTACTCATCTTTCAGGGCGCTTTCAAACAGGACTTATTGAGACAGAACTGAACCGAATATTTTTTTAAATTTGAATCGGAACCAAAATATTCTTGTGGCCATTTCGGGACTGATAAAAAGCCTCATTGCAACCAGAGGCCATAACTTAATAATAAACTGGACGCAAAAATCAAATAGTTCGAGTTATCTCCGGTAAAACTGAAAGAATGAAATAATTTGGAGTTGCAGTTAATACTGTGCTCATGTTTCTTTCACCTACTAGCGTAGGATATAATTAATAACTCGACTGCGCTCTTCTCTGACAATTAGAGTGATACCAGGGAAAGAAAAACCCACCACTTGACCAAAGCTACTATGTACTTAGTACAACAAAATCAAGACAAACATGAATTAGCACGTTTCGACCTAATAATTGGTAATAACTCCACGGCACTATCTACGTTCGTTTCTAATAATATTCAACTGCAGTAATAATTTGAACGGTACTCACATGGTGGGTTCTTCTTTCTTCGATATCACTCTACCATGGTGCTTTATACCAGGTTGTGACAGGTTTGATTTTTTCGTAAAAACTGAGAATTTACAAATGTGGTATTCTATCTCTACGTTAAAGTTATAAACACATATTTATTAATTATTATTAATTTTATTTAATATTGAAGAAAATAATGAAAGATAAATCCAGGTTCTGAGAATGGAAAATTATATTCGAATGTAAGTGTCAAATGAAGTTGAGTTTAGTTGCTGTTAATATCTACGATTATAAAGACACTTTCGAAATAGTTAACTGTACTACTATATTTCTATATTACACTATCGAAATAAATGTTAACGCTAACAGCTTATAAGTGCCATTTCAAAACAATCGCTTGTTATTCACTTACTAAGCATTTCCAAAACTTCCATTCACTGATTTTGATGTCACGTCTAACAGAGCTATGAACCCTATAATTCTGCATCTGTGGAAGTTCATTTTGAAGTCTACAAAAACCGTCCAAGAAGGATGAACAATGAACACTACAATTAGGGAAATTTATTTAGATATTGAATCACTGAACATAAGTGTGAATAGCGGCTCAAAATCTAAGGCACAAATGGGGGTGCGATATCGTTGCCAGTTAGCCACCCAGTATAATAAATTTGTACTATGTTGTATAAACTAAAATAAATTGTTCATTCATGCATGTTTGTAGGCATGCATTATGAAATTTTATTTATTCGAACAAACTTGTAGATTTCCTAGCGTTTCTAGAGAAGAGATGAGTGGTGCTCCAAAAAACGATAAATCATCCAGTAAAAAATACTCAGTAAACATCAAAGTGAAAAAACGAATTAAATTATAGGTTAACAATTCAGCGTGTGTTCAAGTTTACTTTTTAAACAATTTCGCCTATGTTTCCTATATCTGCACTTTTAGGTATGGTATGTAAATTGATATTTTGTTTCAAATATATAAAAGGAAGCATATCGCATAAACATAATACAATAGGGATGGTTTTTAAAAAGTAAAGACTAAATAATTATAAGACCCACTGGAAGGTGTTTTTGAATCTTGCGGTGTTCCGTGAGCATATTTATGACGGGACTGTTCTCTATTCGGCATAGCTAGCTTGGGTTGACTATCATTACCGGTAAATGTATAATCAGATAAAACACTGGGACTAGGACACTGGGTGGTAATGGCTTCCTCTACTCTACTGATTTCATATTTTTAAATAATAGTATGTACTTAAATAATAGCATTTTGCAACTTAATTGCAAGGCCAAATGTTTTCATTTTCAAACACTCGATGAAATTAAAAAATAGTACTACTGTATGTACGTTACTTATCAGTACGTTTCCATATTGAGTTTTTATTACATTCCGGTAATTGAATATTGCCTAAGAGCTTTAATGCGTTTTCTCTTACAAGGAATTTCGAAGTCCATTCGTGATTTTAATTTTTAATAACTTATTGTCTTATTGTACCTAATACATATTTATTAACACATGTAAGAAACGCTTTTCGGACAATTTTTTTACGTCTGTTCAGTTTTGACTCTCATTACTTGTGCAGCTCGAAGTAGCAAATTACAGATATTTTGCCACGAATTTCTAATCACATTTTATTTATCTCTACATAATAAAGCATAGGAATCATAAATCTTAATTAAACTGTGTATAATAAAATATAAATGAAACTTGTAAACTGTTTAACTGTTCTAATATAACGATTTTAAATATATTTGTTGCAAAATTGCTTCATTAAAATTTTGTATTTTGCGTAATATCTATTAATTATCTTATCAAACATTTTCAGGGTTACTTGAAAGATTATCATCTAACCACGGAAAAGAGTTTTAAAAAAATCACCCACTAGACGATAACTGCAAATAAACTAATCAATTACAAAAATCCACATTTATCAGAAATAATGAAGTAAATTTAATAACAAACACATTAACATTTAAGTGCTACTTCTGGTGTTTTGAGTACCTTATCAAAAACGGCCGATGTGGTCATAACAGGACTTTTTCGTAAGCGTTAGCAACTCTACAACCTCTTAAAATATTTGAAATAGTACCAAACAATTGTATGCTTAGAAGCTCTCCCTATTTTCAAAAATCTAAAATTATACGAGACGTTTCTATTTGAAATAGGAAAGCTAATCTCATTTCCGGTGGAACCGAAAGTCAAATAGAGAAATGTTTGGCATTTTGAGGATAAAACACTAGTAAAACGCTAAACAAAGTTAGATTTTTCGAGATTTTCAGTTTGAAGAGCCACGCTACTATACCTTGTGAAGGATGTAGTTTTCCATGCACTAGGCACTTTTACTTGACCAATATCCTACAAATATTAAGCATTTGTTTTTTAACGCCCTGTATATTTGCTAAAATTCTGGGTATGATAAATTTGTCCACCGTCTCTATTTTGAAGTTTAAATTAGCGTAAGGATTTTCGCCTCAAATTCTGTATAGTATTTAATTATAACTATTCTTAATAATAGATCGGTGCATTTAAAAAATCAGAACCATACGAAATTCGAACAGATGTTCAAAATGATAATAAGGCGAATTTCGAACTGCCTTACAGCCTACGTCATTATCACCACGACGTATGCCAAAATTTCAATGTGTGTGTGTGTGGACATG
This sequence comes from Malthinus flaveolus, assembly GCA_950108345.1. Taxonomy (NCBI): domain Eukaryota; kingdom Metazoa; phylum Arthropoda; class Insecta; order Coleoptera; family Cantharidae; genus Malthinus; species Malthinus flaveolus. Next base: position 69,172,676 of record OX467285.1, read on the forward strand.
TTAAAATACGATTCGTCTTCTGATAGTTACTGGGGAGCAGGATTTGGCAAATTATAATTAAGAGCATCGGTAGAATAAAAAGAATTTATTCCTCTGCATCTTCATGTAAGTCATCAAAAACTTTTCAAAATTGTAAGGGTAAGTACACTGATTACCTACAGAGACAGAGGTATAAGAAAATTAAAAACGAAAACTAGTACAAAGAGGTGGAGATTAAAATAAAACAGATAACTAACTATATCATAATCAGAGATACTGAATTACACAATAACGTGTGTGACGTCAGGGTGGTTAAATGCAGCAATCGAGTTTGTTGATTGGCTAGTTGTCGAGATACCAAAAGGTTACAATTGTCTTTTACAATTGTACAAATTGGGGTAAAAAATTCGAATTTAACTAGGTAGGTACTATGTACTATTATGTTATCAAGTTGAATGTCTACTCACAGGTCACAGGACTCTCACAAGTATTGGCAATTTAATTAACAGAAATTCCACTGATCAAATTTTATGGCCCCAAAAACGTTTTCAAGCCAGTCAAACTGCAGCTGAGTGCAGACACTATACCATAAATCAGGTAAAATGCATACAGAGTTAGGCCAGAGGCAGGTTTCCATAAATTTGTGTAAATGTTTAACACTACCACAAATATATTTTTAGCACACATTAACCGAATTCGTCAAATACTTAAACGAACTTCAAAAATAAACTAAAATTTATGTTATGTTCGTGTTCGGTGCATGCACATTAGATAGGCTGTACTTATCTTCGTACATTAGACACCTAGAAAGTAATAATTTATTCCAGATAATGAAATTTTATAATTATGTACGTAATTATAGATATTAGCCACTTTAAATATTTAAGTGGACAAATAGAATGGAAAGAAAAAAATGTATCGAACGTGAAATCGAAGTTGTTCAAAGTTGGGAGTTTATTGTGGACAATGTAGCTATATTGGGACGGCCTTGAACTTGGAAGGAATTGCGACACACGACAGAAGTCCACAAAAGTTTCGTTCGAAGGTTATGTTAATTGCATACCTTACCTACCATAATTATTACATTATTAATCGTCTCGATTATACCGATCAGAAAGGTAGTAGATTCGCGAAATTCGTCATCGTAATATAAACTTGGACGTGGATATTGGTTTTCAAGGCTCAAGGCTAACATACCATTAAAAAATTATTTCTAACCTCCACCATTGAGAAATTATAAAATGCAGCAAAGGAGCAAAGGAAAACTAACGATTCTTACAAAAATTTGCAAGTGAATACAGAGCTACACCGCATCTACAAAAACCCAAAGGAAACGAACAAATTGATTATACAACAGATCAGAGAAACACCTAAATTGAAATTGTAATTTATTTGTTACGTGTCTTAAAATGCAACTGAATTCAAATAATGAAAATAAAATCTGAATTAAAGACAGAAAAAAAGAAAACAACTCTGTTTATGACATTGTTAATGAATTTTAAATTAATACTCATTTGAGTATCAAGGTCTTGCTGCTCGCTACACTTGCATAACTTGATTAAAAAAACGCGAAAGAAATTTTATTTACTAGATGCACTCATAATTAACGTTTAAATGAGATATTTTATTCAATTTAAATCCAAAAATTCAGATTTACTCTTACTTTAGCCTTTCAGCGACATCCTTTCTACAAGTACATAAAAGTATCGGAACGATGATGTTAAAGCAAAATCAGTAGTAAACAAATAAACTTCGTTATCGTACCCTTTTCAGGATTATCTGTTGATATTTTCTATTTCAGAGAGGTTTGAGATAACTGCCCCTGTAGCGCCATTCGCGCACAATAAAATGGTGGAAGTTAAAAATCCCTTCACTCCTCAAATGTCCAGTTTACTAGGTTTCTGGCACATTCGCCCAACTTGGGAGGACTTTTGGCCTCCATTGAGAATCCCCGTAGGCTCATCTTCCTGTACAAATTTTAAAATATTACTTCGAACGTGAGTCGAATAAAAAAGAAATTGTCTACCACCCTACCACACAAGTTACAACTCATTTGATTTTGATTTAAAATGTTCTCGACGATACAGAGAATATAAATGAATTCCATTATCATTGATAAATGGGAAGGTAATACTAAATGATTTTATGTTCAGCTTATAAGGGTGGTTAGTCATACTAATCACTACCAGCATGTTAATTAAACGAGTAAAGAATTGATTCGTAACCATCTTAATTTAAACCACTAATTATTACTAGGTACTCATTCATCGCACATGTGGTTTATATATCGGCAAGAACACACAATGGGGTTTCTAAACCGCAAGTTTACAGCAAAGTTAGAAATGAAATAACATCACAAGTTTTACAAGCGAATTGTAGACATGTAAGTGTTGGAAACAACGCAGTAGTCTGCTTTAAAATAAGACGCGAACATGGCGCAGTCGGTAGGATGAGAAGTTCTTCGATACAACCCCGTTCTGAAATTTAGTCGCATCTATATATACAAAGTACGTCAAACTATGATAATAACAAAATTATACACCTTATTATTAGATGCTGCTCTTCAATTTGTTTATTGGTTTTTATATTGCTCATACGAATAGACTTGACAAGCTCATTAATTATTTTATTCCGTTCCGTATTAAAAATTTAATCTTATGGTCACTTAATATATGTATGTACCTTGAATTTAATACTAGCTGTTTTGCAATAAATAACCTTGACATTGAATAGTTAATAAACTATGACAACTAATATAGTCGTAGGTAAGTCCTTAGGTAGTAGATGGTAGTAGTAAACAAAAATTGAGAGAAAAAAATGGTTGTATTTATTTACATTTATCAGAGGAAAAAAAAGGAGCTGATTCGAGTTACTCAAACTCATTTTGCAGGCTACTGTTCGAATAATTTTTAATTTATAACTTAATTACCGCCCCTCTTTTACAAAGAATCACTTTAATTATGAGCAATAAATTGAAATCAACTATGTATAACTTGATTGTAGTATTGCTTGATTACATCAGAATTAAATACAATTCAACAACTTAGGTAAATTGAATTGTTTTAAACTCTAATATTCATGGAGTCGATAATTTTACATTCAAAGTAAGGCCATTCCTTTGATAGGTATTTATCAAACAAAACAGCTCGAAGAATTTATAACATAACATAGCCCTAATTTCTTTATATCTATAGGTACACACGTAACCTAATCTATGTGTCGTTCTAAATTTAAATAGTGGCTTAAACTTTCTTATCTTTGTGCACTACAAATTCTAAGATATTTGCGAACGTGTATTTGCGACAATCAATCTCCCCCGAAAGTAGTCCATGAACCGCCACTGTGTTTTAATTATTAAAATTTCCTTCAGTGATAATCGATTAAAAATAAAAATTTTTTTTTCAAAATACCTCTCCAACTGCAACTTTCACTAAAATAAAATGTCACGTTACTAATAATTTCTTAATTTACAATGACGTGCATTAATATACGAGCCAAAGCTTACTATGCTTCAAGTAATCGGAATAGTATGTGCACCAATTGGAAATCTTATCATTAATTAAACAAAAAATGTAATTTTTATAAGTGCCAACTTAGATTTACCCCAATTTTATTAATATAAAAACAGGTTAAAGACGTACGTCTACTTTCACTAACTCTTACTTACAACTTACAACAGGAAAAAAAATGATGATTTCAAAACTTACTTATTGTGATTCGGTAAATCACCAAAATATGGCAAAACTAATTATCACATAATCTACGAAAGTCTTAACCACGTAACAAAATTTCACCTCTTGAATTACTCAAAAACAGTCACACATAATCAACCTCGGCCATTACAAAACTTGTGTCGTACGTCATACATCGAAATATTTAAATAACTTAGCGCCATCTAGCGACCCAATTTAAAAACTCCCACATCCGCCTTTTTTAAATGGAATAAATTGAGTTCAATTATTAATACTTATAATAATGTTTATTAACAAACCTAGCATTTCCGTTCGACAACGCTCTTTTCCAAAATAGTCGACTTCAATTCTTGAAGACTATAAGAATGGATAGTTGGTTTCCTGATAGCTATTTTGTAAATAGTTGGTGGCCCACAATTTGCGCGTCCGTATTAACCGTAATAATATCTATAAGGTAAAAACACTTTTGAAAAATGTTGAAATAAATAATCTATAAATTCTGTAGGCTTTACATGGGTGGCCAAGCTTGTCCAAGTCAAAATAAAATAACTGGAAAAATTGTAATAATAACCGGGGCATCTGGAGGAATAGGGCTGTCGACCGCAACTCAATTAGTAGAAAGGGGTAAAAACTTTTATTTTTAGTAGTTAATCTCTAAATAATTTATCGTAGGAGCCGAATTGATACTAACCTGTAGAAATAAAGAAAAAGGCGAAAGGGCCTTAAAAGAAATATTAGAACTACATCCTTCGGCTAAAGTAAACTTGAAACTATTAGACGTGTCTTCTTTAAAGAATGTACGCGATTTTGTGAAGGACGTCGAGAAAGAATACCAACGCATCGATATATTGATTAATAATGCCGGTATAATTTTTCACCCCTACGAGAAAACTCCGGAAGGTTTTGAATTAACATTAGCGACAAATTATTTAGGAGCCTTCCTATTATCTCACTTATTGTTGCCATTGTTGCTTAAAGCGGATAATGGAAAAATTATAAATATTACAGCAGCCGCACACTTTTCGGCTAAAATAAATTTAGACGACTTAAACAACGAAGAGAATTTGAATAACTGCGGATCAACTTTTGGGCAATCTAAATTGGCGTTAATATTATTTACACGCCATTTAGGAAGGTTACTTAAATGTAAGAAAATTACCATCAAAAAATTTATTTGCTCTCGATAATTATTGTTGTAGCTACTCGAATAACGGTTAATGCTGTAAATCCAGGATTAGTGCGTGGTACAGACCATTTGAGAAAATCAACAATGATGACGTCTCCAACTACTAAAATATCGGTATGGCCTTGGATGTGGCTTTTCATGAAATCTCCAAAACAAGGAAGCCAAACCGTAATTTACACAGCTGTTGAGCGCACATTAAATGGTGTAACCTGTGGATACTTCAAGTATTAATATTATTGAGTTTTTGAACTTTTCTATTCAAATTCTTTTTAGCGACTGCACTATAAATCAACCATCACCAACAGCTTGTGATAATGATTTAGCTAAAGAATTGTACAATATTACATTCAAAATGTGCGCATTAGAAGAGTCCGTAGAAGATACTTTAGCATCTCAACAAGTGGACAAATTAAATTAAATTCATACGTGAACCTACTACAATTCATGGCCATTTTCGAGCCTCGTTCAAAACCACTTCAGGTTCATAGTTCATCCATTAATTTATTGTAAAATAAGTTAAAAAATACAAACAATTTATACAAGAAATTACATTTTACATTGTAATTCTTGTCCACTTTTCACTAACAGTCCATAACCATTTTGCCAGACTTACATCTTCTGCGGCTGGAGCAACATCTGATTCTTTATAATCACTACAATAGTTAACTGTGAATTAGTACATTACTCGGTGGTTTAATAATTACCAAAAATATCTTCCTGTAACTCCTTCTAAATCAGGATCAATTGCTGCATAAATTACAGTTTGAGCTCCCTGTATGGGACTTTTAATAAAGGGCCAAACCAAGGGTTTCAGAAATATTGTAGCTACCCAACTATTGAAGAAACTCATGTGGCGGATTATTTGAGTGTCAACAAGCCCAGGATGCACGGCATTTACAGTTACTTTTGTACCTATTTTAACTTATTAGTTCAAATTTCTTAATATGAATGAGTCGGATATCCTAATACACTTCCGAATAACTGTACTATAGTCTAAGAATTTGCTTGGTTACTGTATTAATTACACCAAAAACTAATAGACAAATAGTTAATCCAAAGTCTATTAGGCCTAGGCGATACCTCCTTTGGTTTAAAATTATGACTTACCCTTAAGTCGGTTTGCTAGTTCTTTGGTAAACAATACATTTGCTAATTTACTTTGTGAATATGCAGCCGATGCCTCATACTTCTTGTCACTATTTAAGTCGTCTTTATTTATTCTTCCCCGTTTGTGGGCAACACTAGAAACATTTATTATTCTACTCGATCCTGCAGCCTGAAATAATACGATTTTACACACAAAATTAAACGAATCTAAATTCTACCTTTAATCTGTCCAATAAGAGATTTGTTAAAAGAAAATGACCCAAGTGATTAACACCTAGTTGCATTTCAAATCCATCCTTAGTTTTGGATCCTTCGGGCGTTCTCATCACACCAGCATTATTGATCAATATATCTACGTGTCTTTCTTCACTTTTGAATGACTTTACAAAATCTCGTATGGACTGTAAAGATGCTAAATCGCACTTGCGACAGTATACGTATTGGTTTTTTGAATCTAAAACTATCTCTTGCCTCGCCTACAAAAATAGGATTAACTTTTGTTCTCTCCGCTCACAATTGGAATTACTTTTTCACATCTTTTCATATCCCGACACGCCATGTATACCTTCATTCCTCTTCTAGCCAATTCCATTGCTGTTTCTTTACCTATTCCTGTATTAGATCCAGTTATAACTGCTATTTTCGACTTGACGAAAGCTTCACGACTATATCGCTTACCTCCCATGGTCTCTCTAAAACATTTGACATTATTTCATATTTTGATTTAAAAAAAAATAGCGATTACTTTATTAAGCAAGCAAAACCGAATGCTGCTACCGCCGAAGTGGTATAAAGCACTGGCTTTGCAATTTTTATATTAAATAACTGCATTATAAAATTTATATAAAAAATAACCTAACATTTAGGTAAACAATGTGTAAAATATAAATGACAGTAAATAAAATTGACAGTGTTTCTAAAAAAGTCATGGGTTACCGCGTTTTGAGTAATTTAAATTTAAAAGGAAAATAAATAGTTATTTATTATACAAGACGATAAAGGGATACTTTAACTACTGAGTGGAAGAGTGTTAATTCACGAGTGGCGTTAGCCACGAGTGAATTAACTTTCACGAGGTAGTTAAAGACCCTTTATCGTCGTGTACAATATGCTATTTTTTTCTACAGCAAATGTTAAAGAAAAACCAATTACAAATTATTTTTACAAAATTTATTGAAAATATGTGAGTAGTGTGCGGTTGTTATTCGAGTAGTAGGGTTGCTATAACTTCGTGGTTGCTATTGAGGTTGTTTGTAAACAACTTCGTTTTTTCCAGTTTTTTTGCAAAAATGCAGTACGAAAACAGAGAGAATCTGCCATTAGATGTTAAAAAAGAGGCTTCAGAGGCTATAAATCAATTATTGCCTCAAAAATCGCGCATGATTTATGAGAAAGAATACCAGTGTTTTCAAAAATGGAAAAGCATGAAAAAGATTAACAGTGTTAGTGAAACGGTACTTTTGGCATATTTTTCTGAAAAGTCAAAAAAAGTCAAGCCATCAACATTATGGTCCTATTATTCAATGCTAAAGAGTACGATACTAATAAATGAAAATTGTGACATTTCAAAGTAAGTAATAGTTTCAATGAATACGCTGTATACAAGCCCAAAAAATCGAAAATATTTGAACCGGATGACGTAATCAGATTTTTAACAACAGCTTCTGATGACGACTATCTGTTTATGAAGGTGATTATACTGATATGTTTAAGTATTATCTTCAATAATTTTTATATTTTGAATTACAGGTTGTTGCAATAATGGGTCTGTATGGAGCGTGTCGGTCAGATGAATTATATAAACTAGAAGTTTGTAATGTTAATGATCGAAAATCAGTAATGCTCGTTTCACTTATTGATACCAAAACCAAGAAAGATCGAGTTTTTTGTGTTACTGACAAGGAATGTGGATTAAGTGTCTTAGAAATTGTAAGAAAATAAGTCGCCTTGCGTCCCAAAAACGTACCTAACAACAAATTTTTTCTCAATTACCGTCAGAAAAAGTGTACCATTCAACCGGTAGGGATTAATACCTTTTATAAGGTTCCTAAGAATATTGCCGATTTCTTGAAGCTACCAAATTCAGAAATGTACACTGGGCATTGTTTCCGTCGCTCTGCAGCTACAATGGTGGCCAACTCTGGTGTTGATTTGATCACAGTTAAGCGAGTGGGTGGATGGAAATCATCATCTGTAGCAGAGACTTACATAGAAGAATCGGTGGCTAGTAAAATTGCCGTATCGAAACATATACTAAATGAGGTACAAAACGAGACCCATACATCAACATCAGTACAATTAGCGCAGCAAAAAATTTCAATTGCCGATTCTGTGCCAAAAATAGAAATTTCTGACAATGTCAATTGCAAAATTGAAGTTTTTTTTAATACAGACCGGAAAAATTAACTTAAATAAATTATTATTTTCATAATTTAAAATGTTATTTAAAATATTAAAAAAATAAATTACTTTTTTCTATAGCAAATGTTAAAGTGGCCTTTGATCAACTCAAATTAGACGATAAAATATAATTTTAACAGCAAGGATAGATAAAGTAACACTTTAACATTAAGGATAGATAAAGTAATTTATTTTTTTAATATTTTAAATAACATTTTAAATTATGAAAATAATAATTTATTTAAGTTAATTTTTCCGGTCTGTATTAAAAAAAACTTCAATTTTGCAATTGACATTGTCAGAAATTTCTATTTTTGGCACAGAATCGGCAATTGAAATTTTTTGCTGCGCTAATTGTACTGATGTTGATGTATGGGTCTCGTTTTGTACCTCATTTAGTATATGTTTCGATACGGCAATTTTACTAGCCACCGATTCTTCTATGTAAGTCTCTGCTACAGATGATGATTTCCATCCACCCACTCGCTTAACTGTGATCAAATCAACACCAGAGTTGGCCACCATTGTAGCTGCAGAGCGACGGAAACAATGCCCAGTGTACATTTCTGAATTTGGTAGCTTCAAGAAATCGGCAATATTCTTAGGAACCTTATAAAAGGTATTAATCCCTACCGGTTGAATGGTACACTTTTTCTGACGGTAATTGAGAAAAAATTTGTTGTTAGGTACGTTTTTGGGACGCAAGGCGACTTATTTTCTTACAATTTCTAAGACACTTAATCCACATTCCTTGTCAGTAACACAAAAAACTCGATCTTTCTTGGTTTTGGTATCAATAAGTGAAACGAGCATTACTGATTTTCGATCATTAACATTACAAACTTCTAGTTTATATAATTCATCTGACCGACACGCTCCATACAGACCCATTATTGCAACAACCTGTAATTCAAAATATAAAAATTATTGAAGATAATACTTAAACATATCAGTATAATCACCTTCATAAACAGATAGTCGTCATCAGAAGCTGTTGTTAAAAATCTGATTACGTCATCCGGTTCAAATATTTTCGATTTTTTGGGCTTGTATACAGCGTATTCATTGAAACTATTACTTACTTTGAAATGTCACAATTTTCATTTATTAGTATCGTACTCTTTAGCATTGAATAATAGGACCATAATGTTGATGGCTTGACTTTTTTTGACTTTTCAGAAAAATATGCCAAAAGTACCGTTTCACTAACACTGTTAATCTTTTTCATGCTTTTCCATTTTTGAAAACACTGGTATTCTTTCTCATAAATCATGCGCGATTTTTGAGGCAATAATTGATTTATAGCCTCTGAAGCCTCTTTTTTAACATCTAATGGCAGATTCTCTCTGTTTTCGTACTGCATTTTTGCAAAAAAACTGGAAAAAACGAAGTTGTTTACAAACAACCTCAATAGCAACCACGAAGTTATAGCAACCCTACTACTCGAATAACAACCGCACACTACTCACATATTTTCAATAAATTTTGTAAAAATAATTTGTAATTGGTTTTTCTTTAACATTTGCTGTAGAAAAAAATAGCATATTGTACACGACGATAAAGGGTCTTTAACTACCTCGTGAAAGTTAATTCACTCGTGGCTAACGCCACTCGTGAATTAACACTCTTCCACTCAGTAGTTAAAGTATCCCTTTATCGTCTTGTATAATAAATAACTATTATCTATCCTTAATGTTAAAGTGTTACTTTATCTATCCTTGCTGTTAAAATTATATTTTATCGTCTAATTTGAGTTGATCAAAGGCCACTTTAACATTTGCTATAGAAAAAAAGTAATACTGGTCTGGTGTTGTTTTCGTTTTACAATTCTTAACAATTTAAACAATATACGTGAAAGCTACAGCTCTAGAAGTCAATATGTCAATAAGAAAATAGAATTAAACAATTTACAGAATTTTTGAGAGAAAAACGTTGTTACGATAAACGCAACCCACAATACACATATGTATTGCGTGTTACCTGCAAATACTATCAATAAATACGGCAAATTTGAATTTTAGCTTCAACACGTTGATTAACGTTGATCCAAACACCATCACGAAGTTAGAAGCTATTGATACGACTCGGTGCGTCTGCACGTCCATGTACAACAGGCCAAAGTAATGCATCGATGATCTAGCTGAGACGCGAACAGACTTTACGCGAATTTGGCGATTTACGTAGTGGTTCTACTTAATTGTTTTATTAAATAAAAACAAATATAATAAAATACTATTATATTTCAAACAGAAATAAAGATACTTAACTAAACCTTAATGTTCTAAAAGCAGCGGTGTAGCCTCGTAAAAGTTAATACCAAAGCTCTTCTTTGGCAAAAGGTATTTAACAAAAACCAAAGTACGTTGCTTCCAAGTTGCAGAAAAAGTACTAAAGCAACATCTTTTGCCACGACTACACCACTTTCTAAAAGTACTTAATACCTGTTTCAACATACACTACTTCTCGATTTACGTCTTATCGACGGACCCGCTTTTAAAATTTGTTGTATTTCTTCCAAAGTTTTTCCTTTCGTTTCAGGTACATAAAAATAAGAAAATACTGCGCCTGCAAAACAACACCCTGCAAATAAATAAAATGGTACAAACATGCCAAATTTACTAGATAACGTTTGATACAATTTGGACACTGATAAAACATAAACTGAAAAGGCAATGTTAAGTACACACATTGCATTCGCTTTAATACTTGCAGAAAAAAGTTCGCCGAGCATCAAAGTAGGTATTATCCCTAATCCCGAAGCACAAACAATAATATACAACAATAATCCTGTTAATGGGACCCAATTGAAACCAGAAACATCTTTACCTAGTTGTTGGCCAATGTAAAAATAAGTAGCAACGATTATAAGCATTACACAACATCCTATACACGAAAATGTCATTAAAAGTTTTCTTCCAAATTTATCTACAACAAATGCAAAAGCAAAATTAGCCGATAAGTTGACAAACGTGAAGATTAAAGCGCACGTAGACGGATGTAACTGTGTTCCAGCTTGTTGGAAAATGTACTGGGTATAAACAGCAAACGCGGAAAGGCCGCTCAACTGTTGGGCGCCACGTATAATTATGGATATCCACAAAGCTCTCCTATTCACAGGAACAGAAAATAATTCCACATAAGTGCCAGTTTCCGAAAGTTGCCTTTCGACGTCTTTCTGCAAAGTGACTAACTCTCCTTCCGTATTCCAAGACCATCTTAGAGTCTTTAACGATTTACGCGCCTCTTCAGTTCTTTCTTTCATAATCAAATAATAAGGAGACTCGCATAAAAATGACGAGAGAATTAAATGAAGGACTGGAAGACACCCACAAATTATGGCAGTTGTTCTTACGTCGCAATATTTTCCGACGAGGTTTACAAAAAATTGTCCACCATATAAACATATTGCGACAGAATTTCCCCACGAACCTCTTGTGTGCGGCTCAGATATTTCTGCCACGTATGTAGGTAGCGAACCAAAAACGGTAGCTTCAGCTATACCAGCTAAAACTCTCGAGACGTATAGAACGTAAACGTTTTCGGCACACGCAATTAACGTCCACGATATGAATTGCGGTATAGCTATACACATAACAGTTTTCTTCCTACCAATTGCGTCTATTACAACTGCAATAAATACTGATGTAATTGCAGAAGTAATCGGAGGTATCACACTGAAGTAAGAAGCTTCTTCGATGGTTATGATTTCGATTTTTGAAGAATTTGAGATCAATATTGGAATCGACGGCGACGGCCAGGTAAAAAGGGCTCCAGTGTTTAAAGCTCCGAGAGACGCTAAAGAAAATTTTTAAGTTCGTTTTTAAAGTTAAAATTTGATTCAACATACCTATTAAAATCGAAACGATTTGAGGCCATTGCTTATTTTTATCTTCCAAAGGAATATATTTTTCCAACACGATCATTTTATGGTAACACAAATAATAACACTAAATTAAAACAAATTGACGAACGCGATTTTAAATTTTTATGTACTATGATTCTTTTAATTTGTACATTACTCATTTAATTGACTGATCAGTGATAGGCATAAGCGATTTAATTTTTAAAAAAATACTGATTTGAACAGCTCTGCATTAAAGGAAGATAATGTTTAATCGATAATTTTTATTTTTGATTGTAATTTATTTATGAGCTGTAATGAGAAACAAATTAATATTATGAAAAATGAACTAAACCATAGAAAAACACAATCGAAAATTGAATTTACTAAAGATAGAAGCAAGGAATCCTCCTAGTCATTAGTGTTAATTAGTGTAGCCATAATATATTCGTTAAAGAGTAGAAAATTATTTAAATTTATGGTTTGTCAAACTCAAACCACGCGCTGCAATAAGTTGCGATTGAATGTTGGTCTTCAAATCTACGGCGTGGCTCATATCCTCGTCGATTAATTCACGCACATCACTAGAATTATGTCGAAAAATTGTTATAGCTTGTACTTGACCTTTACAGATAAATCAGTCAAACATTTAGCAAGGACAGGAATCTACACATTTATTGATAATTGCTTAGATTAAGAAATGAGCTAGGAGAACTTAATAAAAGCTATATGTATAGAGGTTCGAGTAACATGCGAACTCGGAATGAAAACTGAGATAGAGATCCTAATGAATTAGCAGTTTTTGTTTTCATTCTGAACTTCAGACCAGATTAGGAGTCATTAAAAAAGTTAAAAAGTCAAGCTAAAGGCCGTTCAGTGAAAATTCTCATTTCTACCACTAATGAAGAACTGAAGCATTCTATTCTAAGGGTATCCGCATAGTGAACGCTAGTAGCAGATAACCAACAAGAGCTTGAAGCTTAAGCGAGTATGTTGCTATGTTATCAAATTACATAGCGCACAGTATTAGACGCTGACGCAGATATGACTCAACGGACTGAAAGCAGGAACCTGCCGGAAGGAATGATTTTGCTACTCCAGCGCGCTTTGAGTACCTCTACCTAGATTATAATTACAAATACACAGAAAGTACCATTATTGATTATAGAACTATTGATTTCGTTATTCAAAGACCTGCCTTGTGTGGGGAAAACGATTAAAATACCATGCTAATCGTTATACGAGTGGGAAAAATTGGAATAGTCGAATTTTAGAAAAGAAAATCTTCATTACTGCCACTGGAACTCATTGGGTGCGTTTAGCGGACAAAGCTGCTTAAAGTAATCGGTCAACGATGCTGAGTATGCTGATATTCAGCTCAGTGCAAAAAGCATTCATGGGCCTAATTTCCTAATGTTTTTAGAGACCTAACCTAACCAGTGGCGTAACGATGCTATAACGAGCTTGGGCTTCAAAGAGTTTCTAGGACTCCCCTAGCGCCGTAGGCATAAATTTTTAAAAATTTTAAGGTTTACAAAGCTTAGACCAACTTTTTTAAACATATTCTTGTACTATAAAATTAAGCAATTTTTTGCTAATGCTGATAATGTTACTAAAGCTGTATGCTGAAGTTTAAATTTTATTTAAAATAATTTTTCGGTCCTCTCTTCCGCGCCCCTGAACTCACTGGCATGATTCCACGGAGCCTTCGGAACCATTATAGTTACGCCACTGAACCTAATAAATACTATTCACTCTCATTTTTCAAAATAAACTTGTCTAGAAAAATTATGTTCGAGTTAGAAGTTCAGAAATATGAAGGTCCGAGTTCTGCCATGAGACCCTCAAGCCCATGGTCTTACAATTTACAATCTGCTAAACCGTATGCTGAGAGTCAGCACAACAGCACTCTGGCAACTATAATTCATCGTATATACTGACTCTCAGCATTTGAATGACAGCATACTCGGCATAGTTGACTGATTACTCGCTAAACGCATCTGTCGTTTAACAAACTAATTAGTAATCGGCACCAAACAGGAAACTTCCCGCTTTTACAATGCGATCTTCATAATTCTTAAGCATAACGTGCTGCCAGCAACAAGTTGCTTATTGCTGGAAATAAGTACCGTCGGAATTAAGCGGATAAGATAGCTTGATTTAATCAATGAGGTATGTAAAATTATTTTTAACGATTTGTGTAGCCTGTGGTCTCACTTGAGAGAAACATCTCAAAGTTGAAACTTGCAAAAAGGTATTTGCGATCTCTGATCTACCACGACACTAAAACTAGACTAAAAAAGATTGAGGTCGGGTTGCAGACAGCTTAAAAAGGGTAACGACCAATTACACTTGATGTAACGACAGAATTCGACCGTCTCATGGGCCGAATACGATAGAATTCGGCCAATGAGAAGAACGAATTTTATATCCTTACACCAAGTGTGGTGGACCGTCACATTTTTAAGCTTTCTGCAACTCGCGCTCTCAGTCATTTATTTACAAGTATTGTGGTTTTCTTATTCCTCTACATTTCAGAAGTTCTTCGCATTGTGAGGTATGCAAACCTCGTTGCGCTAGTGTTTTCACGTTTACTTTATTGCGGTGTTACAAAATATTTATTTGGAAACTCGATTTTCTTTAAATACCAGTACTTTTCTCTCACCGCGAGTGTTTCTATTTATGTCAATTGCAAAATTCAATTCATCGTGTTCTTAACCATCTGTTTTAATTAGGGTAATAATTTAATGATATATGATGTCATGATTACAATGACACTAATATGGGAAACAAACAATGAAGTTATAAACATGAAAAGTAAATACTTCTTTAAAAATTACAACTGTAGGTTACTGATTTCTCATTCTTTCGTTTTTATTCTGAATCTGGATCTATCCAGACGCAAAAATTAACACCTTCTACAGAAAATTAAGTTTTTGTTTCTGCAACTTTATAGTGCTGTACTGTACAGGAAGATTTATGTATCATAATTCTAAACTCTAAGCCTCGATATATTTATATTATTTACAAAATTTGGTTTTTAAATTAAATAAATATCAAATACGCAAACAAACAAATTAATAAATTAAGTACTTAACAATAAATATTGAGATTTAACAAACCGATTTAATTTTTTTGACCTTTTTATTTCCCTTTAAAATTTGCTGAATTTCTTCTAATGTTTTACCACTTGTTTCGGGAACAAAATAATACGAAAATAGTACACCGATTAAACAGCACAGTCCAAAGAAAAAGAATGGCATGTACATACCATAGGAACGCTCAAAATATTGAAATATTCTAAAAGTGAAACACATGCACGAAGCCAAATAAATATTCATTAGACACAAGGCTTTCGCCTTAATATTCACTGAAAATATTTCCCCAGCCAATAAATTTGGAACAACGCCCAATCCTACACTACATACCAATGTATACATTATCATACCCGCCAATGGTATCCAAGATACCCTCGAGACATCGTAATTATTAGATTGAAAATAAAAATAAAGCGCTTCAGTGAACAAACAAAAAGATGTAGCTACACACGACGATATGAACATTTTCTTTCTTCCAAATTTATCGACAAGATAAGAACCAAAACCAGTTACAATCGTTTGTAGACATCCAAGAATTATAGCAGATTCCGATGCAGAGACTCCACTGTTTGCCTGTTGAAAAATAACTTGAACATAAATTCCCAATGCGGAAATACCAGAAAACTGCTGGAAAGTTCTCACTCCAAACACAATAAAGAAAGCCTTCAAGTTACTTTTGATAAGAAACAAATCTTTAAATTTTCCCGATTCCGATTTTTGTCGTTGAATGTCCAAATTTAAAGTGGTTAATTCTTCGTCCACGTTCTCCACTCTTCGTAGCTTTTGTAACGATCTTTTAGCCGCTTCTTTATCTCCTTTCATTAATAAAAAATACGGAGATTCTGGCATCCAAATAAAAGTTGATATAAATATTACCGGTATTATAATTGACACGTACGCCGTAACCCTTATTGGTAAGTACGATCCGTAAGCGTTAATAAGAGTGTAACCGAATACCATTCCAACGCTAACAGTTGAAGTTAATTTGCCTCTTATTTTTGGTTCTGCAATTTCACATAAATAAACCGCTAGGCAGCTAAATAAAAATCCTTCTGCTATTCCAGAGATGAATCTCGAAGCGTATATCATGTAAATGTTGGTCGATAATGCAATAAGTAGGCACGCCGTAATTTGAGGAAAGCCTAGGAATAATAACAATTTTTGTCTTCCGACTTTATCGAATATTATTGCGCACAATGGACAACTTATTAAGTATCCGAAAGGAGATATTAAAGCGACAATTGACGTTTCTTCCACTGTAACACTAAAGCCCAAATCGTTAGTCAACAGTTTGGGGATAGACGGAGCAGGCCATCCAAATAACATTCCAGTCCCGATCGCCAAAAATGCAGCTAAAAATTGAAATTATATTTATCTAAAGCTAATACCTATACGATTAAAATATATTTCAATTGTTGGAAAATAAAAGAGATCTCGAGAAAGCTCAGTGCAATAAACAAAAACAAAGTGATATTCATTTTTTTCATAACTTTCTCGATGTATATTTTGATGTTATCTACCTGATAGTCCGACTACGCATTGTGGCCATTGAGAACTGACTGTATTTGGAGATTTATCTAGTCCACTAATTTTATTAATTTTCATAATTGAGAATTGGTTTAATTTTGCAACATAATATTATCACGTGGTAGCTGCCAATTAGGTAGGTATAACACAACGCAAAATATTTCAAAAAAACTTGTATTATATCACTTTGTTAAGGTAAACATAACGTAAATTAATTATTTGCACAAATATAACAAAAGAAGAAATATAAGTGCTTATCAAATAACACTATAACTATAACTAGAGTACGGATTTTTAGGCATAAACTGGCGAAAGTTACTAGCATTGTCTACTAATGTATTAAAATAATAATTTTCGTCAAACAACCCAATAATCGAATGTTTTTCTTTAAAACATTATTTCTTAATTTTTCTATTTTTAAGGGGTTATTTGATTAGAAAGACTTCTTGCCTTTAGGCCTTCTGTCTCCTCAAATGAGACTATAGAAACTTAGAAGTCTACTCGGATGGATCCTCATTATATCGACATCAACTAATAGTAATAGTTTTGAATAAGTAGAAACCAAGATAGACTGTCTCAGTGACGCGAAAGCTGGGAAAATGACTCTAACTTATCGGTCTCTGGAATCTTTAAGAAAATATGGTCTTTCTCGCAGAGCTTGGTTACGGGGTTAAGACTGAAATACAACGGTATATTAATCTGAATCCTCTAAATTAATTTTGGTTTTTACTGATAAATGGATTCTGGATTACTAATTTGATGTCGACATACTGCTTATGTTAAAGTAAGATCGCGTTTTAACATGCGAGAAATTTCAGATAAACTTTCTGATAGAGCTACAGCTTAATGTAAACTAGTGCGAGAAAATTCGAGGAAGTCTTACAGACGTCGCTTGCAATACTGTTTACACTGTTACTTACAGTAAAACGAGGCCTAAAGGTCTCTTCTTCATATGCAAGAAATTGCAAAAAGTGAGAGGGGCAGGGGAGAGGGGGGAGGGGAAGACAGGGAAAGAGAGAAAAAAAAACTAACTTAATGTAAACTGGACTGTTAGTGCGCGAAAACTCCAGGAAGTCTTGTAGAAGTCGCTTCCAATGCACTGGAATTGAATGCAATGTATTGCAACGCATGTATTGCAAGCGACTTCCGTAAGACTTCCTAGAGTTTTCTCGCACTTACAATTCAGTTTACATTTAACTAAGTTTCTAAATGACAGTCTGTCAGCTCGAGAAAATCAGCGAAAATGGATTAAAATTTTCTGCATAATAATAGTTAATATTAGAAACATTCAAGAAGCACAGTGCACAGTACGGATGCGAAAAAAATGGTATTGTGTAACATCTGAAGTATTGCATTGAAGAATTGAAGTAGTACTATGCTCTAGTCGTTGATCTGCCAAGCTGCCAAGAGTTCTTTTGCGTTTTTAGTAAAAAGAAAGCTTTTCCTCTTAATTATCTCGTGATAGTTAATTATACCATCTAAGCTATTATATGCCAAAGAACGACCTACACCACATAACCATACGAATAGCATTGCTATTGCTAGATCCTGAGTGAACCAAAGAACGAGCACACAATATTAGGACAGTAGACTACAGTCACCTACGCGCCTCATCACAGTCATCATCTAGAGACTGTGGAGATAATGGCAACCTAAATAGTTTTTAGCTAAAGCATGAGCACTAAAATCCGAGCTCTAATTATAAAAATGACTTGTGTTAATTTAGCTGACTATTTTAAACTGGTTTAGAGTTTAGAATACGCAATATCATTAAAATTAAGTCTACCGTTTGTTTTGGCGATTAGAGAAACTATACATACCGAGTAATTTATTTGAACTTGCATTTATTTATATTCAAAAACTCAAATATGCAATTTTTAATCGTCCGACACTTTAAGCGAAAAAATCCTCTAAAGCTGAAGAAATCGTTTTTGGGAAAAGTCTGTATGTAGGTCTGCGAACATGAAAATGAATAGCTCTCTGAGCGCTGCGCTGCGTGTCTTCCAGAAAACAATGTTCTGCGGCAAGAGAAAAATGAACCCAAACCCAGAATAACTTTATAAACGTTATGATTTATAATTTATTAAATACATATCACTTTAATGTTACTTTTAAAATTTATACAGGGTAACATTATTATAACATATTATTCGAGTTGGCTTGGTTGGGAACTCAAATCTTGCCGTATATCTTCCAACGTCTTCCCTTTGGTTTCAGGGACACAATAATAGCAAAAGAAAATTCCCAATGTGGAAATGCTAGCAAACGTATAAAAAGGAACGTGCATCCCCGCAGAATCGTTCAACCAATCAAAAAGCTTCGTAGATATACTCACTCCAGGAGCACATAAGGCAATTAACACCGACAAAGCTTTTGCTTTCATACGGACAGAAAACATTTCGCCCGTTAACAAATTTGGAACTATCCCTAAGCCCAAATTAAAAAAGAAACTGTACAAAAGCAAACCTGTAAGTGGTGCCCCATTAAACTTTTTACTAATAAGACTGTGAGCTTTAGTTTCGTAAAGCCAAAAATAGGTACCTTCGCCAAATAAAACTAAAGATATACCTATTATAGAAGTTAACAGTAAAAATTTTCTTCCAAGCTTGTCTATTAAAAGAGTTCCCAGAGTCGTGAAAATAAGATGAGATAAAGAGTACAAAATTGAATTTGTAATTGGATCAAACGACGACCCTGAATGTTCAAA
Source organism: Malthinus flaveolus (assembly GCA_950108345.1). Lineage (NCBI taxonomy): Eukaryota > Metazoa > Arthropoda > Insecta > Coleoptera > Cantharidae > Malthinus > Malthinus flaveolus. The sequence continues at coordinate 69,192,213 of OX467285.1, forward strand.
TATAAATTGCGTGTAAAAACTAAAAGCGTAATACCCAGAAAATTGTTGGAGAAGACGTAATACTAAAAGAACGGTAAAAGGTTTACCACTCGCTTGCCATTTGAGTATGTCTAAATAACTACCATGTTCGGTAAGTTGTTGTTGAACTACCGAAGTTAATAGCGCCAATTCCTCTTCCACGTCAGTTTTTTGTAACAGACGACGTAACGATTCTCGAGCATCGTCGACTCTCTTCTTCATAAGAAGGTAATAAGGTGATTCGGGCATCCAAAGAAACGTTACGATAAACAGCAAAGGTACACTTATCGAAATATACGCGCCGATTTTAATAGAAACGTATGACCCGTAAATGTTAATTAGCAAAATACCAAAAAGTAGTCCTAAAGTAAAAAACGAGCCTAAAATCCCTCTTATTTCAGGCTCGGATATTTCACAAATGTACATAGGTAAAACGGAAAAAACCGATCCTTCGGCTGCTCTTTCGACTATCCTAGATACATAAATTACGATGACGTTCGGCGCGTTTGCAATTAAAATCCAAGCTACAATTTGGGGCAACGATAAAAATAAAAGAGTGCCTTTTCGTCCCATTTGATCGATAACATAAACGTTAAGCACGGCACTAACGAAGTAACCGATTGGTCCAATCATCACAATGTAGGATATTTCTTCTTTACTTACTTGAAAAGTGTAATCTTTATCTAATAGTTTTGGAATTGCGGGAGAAGTCCATCCAAAATGAAGACCAGTACTAACAGCCAAGATGCTAGCTGTGAGAAATGACGTGATTCACAGTACATTTTTTGAAATTATTGGGCAGTTATGTTATAACAATTAGTACTTACAACTTAATGCAGCTACGTATTGTAGCCATTTTTTATTGGTTTCGACCATAACGCCTTTTCATACGGACTGGAAAGAAATCAATGACATTTTGGCTGCATAAATGCGACAGGCGTGGTGTAACGATCGCCACAGCCCACATAAAACTTTTTAGATTTGACAGCAACCAAATGTCGAAGCGAATTATAATAGGAAATTGTAAGGAAAGGAACTTGACTTGTTTCTTAATTACTCATAAAGTCAGCTTTCTGCAGTTCGCATACGACTGAGCATCACTCTTAACAACAAACTCAATTTTAAGAATCATATCTGCAAGATCAAAAAGGAACTGGTCTTCTCCCGACTTTACTACGGCCTGGTCTACTGGGTGGTATCTGTATCTACATCTACAACTTCAAACCATTAGTATCTCATTTCTTTTTATATTCGAAGGGCTCACCTGTCAGTGAAAGTGACAGGAGGCAGAAGAATCTGTGCGTGATTCCATTTCTCAGGATTGAAAAATTTTGCAGATATTCTCTCTATTACACAGCACCTTCATTTTGTAACGACCTACCCCTACCACATACTTGTAAGTCAAACTTAAATCTGGTCCAGCTTTTGGCGAGTATTAAGAGCTAACTATTTTCGTTGGAAGGAGTTAAGCAACTACACTTCCCAATTTCCGATCTGCCAATTCTTGCCAAGCATTCGAAAGTGCATCAGCATTACAGCTTACTCAAGGGTGCCTCAGAGCGTCTCTATAGAATTCCTTGGAAAAAGTATTATGTGAAATGCCGTTAACATTATAACAGCTAAATATTTTTGAATGTGCGGCTCTCAGTGGATATTAGTATTGGTAGAATGATGTACAGCATTTTTTTCCAAGCCCATCTATTACACACTGTAAGATGGACAAGCAACACTAGCATTTGCCAGAGTAGAAAAGCCATTCCGGCTCAGGAACACTGCCGACTAAAGAAGCACCTCCATACGCTGGGAATAAAAGACAATCCCAACTCATGCAAACTAGAAGACGAAACAGCTGAACACGTACTGTGCTACTATTCAGCTCTTACGTCGACAAGGAGATAAGTATTGGTGAACTTCTGACTCGACATATACCAAATTAGCACCTCCTCCTCGGCAGAATTCTGAAGTTTATTCTGCAAGTAGAATGGCTCGAGATCTGTTGGGCTGGGGGAGAATGCTCAGAGAAAGCACAATGGGCTCGTATAAGCGGCTTAAGTGCTCCTTCTCTTTGAATAATCCAGGTCCTTTTTTGAGAGAACATTTTTTAGAAATAAATAAATAAATGGAAATCGAATAACAACTTTTGTTTGTAGAATACGCTTCTATTTGGTGTGCTTCTCCCAACACACCCTGAATATTATGTAATATTATACCTATTATGTAATATCTAATTTCTGAACTGCATAGAGAAAGGTACTACTTTTCACAAACAAAATTTAAAATTATTTAAACTTTTAATAAAGCACTAAAAAGACAGTCACAAAATCAGCTAATTTTTCCATACGAAATAAATACTGATTAACATCAAAACTATGTAAAATTTTTGCGCACCTCAAAATTTGTCTGTGAAGTGTATTCATTTTTCTAATAACATTTCTTTCCTTTCTTCGTTTTCCCGATTATCACATTTCTCGAGTATTATAGTTTTATTACCTTTAAGTATTAACTGAATTTCGTCTAACGTTTTACCTTTAGTTTCGGGTACAAAAAAGTAACAGAAAATCGCACCAGCGGTGCAAAAACAAGCAAACAAACAAAATGGCGCAAACATTCCAAAACTGTCGTTTAAATAATGGAACGACATCAAAGAAGCGCTCATAGCTATTCCCATGTATATGTTTATTAAACCGGATGTTTTCGATTTTACACTAACCGATAGAAGTTCTCCAGCCATTAGCGATGGTACAGTAATTATTCCAATACCCACAGTAATATTATAACCAATCATAACAACTGCAGGAAGCCACGAAATAAAATCTAAATCGTAGCTCTCTTTTTGCAAATAAAAGAATATTCCCATTATGAACAATAGAATGCCACTCGCGACGCAAGATAAAATAATTAAAGGCTTTCTTCCAAACCGATCAATTACCGCCGAACTAATGCACGTACACGGAATTTGAATGGCACTACAAATTATTGCACTTTGAGCTGGTGTTAGATTTCCACCGGATTGTTTAAAAATAAACTGTATATAAGCACCTAGAGCACTCAAACCGGACATTTGTTGAGTAGTTCTCAATCCTAATACTAAAAGGAACGCTTTCAAATTACTTCTAATAATAAATACGTCTATAAGTCTTCCAGATTCAGAAGTTTGTCGACGAATGGCAGCTTCTATGCTATCTAATTCGCCACTAACATCCTTAATTCTCCTTAAATTTTGCAACGCTTTGCGCGCTCTGTTTACTTTCCCTTTCATTAATAAATAGTACGGCGAGTCTGGCATCCAAATGAATGTAACTAGAAAAATAATAGGCACTAATAGGGACACATAAGCCGTCGTTCTTATGGATAGATATGAGCCGTACACATTTATAAATAAAATTCCAACTAGTAACCCAATCGAAAAGATGGATCCGATAACCCCTCTAACTTTCGGCTCGCACACTTCTCCTATGTAAATTGGAAGAGTTGTAAAGAGCGCACCATCTGAGACTCCAGCAATTAGTCTCGCAGACAACATTGCCGCAACGTTCGTTGCTGTTGCTATTAAAAGCCAATTTACAATTTGAGGAACGGATATTAAAATTAAAACGTATTTGCGTCCGATTTTATCTAAGAGTAGGCTACTTAGTGGACTTCCAATTAGGTATCCGAGTGGATAAATCATCATAATGTAAGCTACTTCATCTTTGCTAATTTTAAATCCCATATCGTTGGCTAAAAGTTTTAATACTGACGGTCCTCCCCATCCAATATGTAAACCGCTTCCAATTGCTAAAATTCCACCTAAAAGTATAAAACATTAGTAGGAACCTATCAATTGAGTGAGACTCTTTTGTTATAAATAATTAATGAATAGTGCTTACCGCAAATTACTGCTAAAAATTGTGGCCATTGTTTACTCTGTTGTATTTCCATGTTGTCTCAATTGAAGAAAACATTAAATCTGACGTTCTAGAAAAGAAATGTGTCATTACCTATTATTTATTACACTTAATTTAAATTTTCATTAGATTGTAGGTAGTCAATCTTTATGAAATTGTAATCAAAAAACGATAAACTAAGCTAAGATAATCTTAGATAATGAATGCAATGATTATACTTAGTGGGCTAACAAAAAGAACAATTTTAAACCTTTTTTCAGTCACATTCAAGTATTTCAATCGAAACGAATCTGGTGTGATCCTTTTTTTGCAAAAACTAACTACTAGTATATTCTTTTAAAATGGTTATAGTAATTCAGCTACTGTTCGATAAAAACTTACTATCTCGTCACGCATTAAATCAATGCATGCATATGGGGTGACAGTCACATTCAGCTCCTAGCAGCATGTTTCAGGATTGGCGATATTCCATAATGGCCAGTATCTCAAAACATACGATTTTTCTTGTGGGGAAATTTAAGAGAAGGTGTTTGGTAGTCCACGCAATGAGACAATCCACAATTATCCACCCTAACGAAACGAGACTCGAAAAAAGAATTGATATTGAGAAGCTGCTGCAGTTCCTAAAAACACTTTGCGTTATGTAATAGTAAATGCACGTTCTATACTTATATTAACGTGTTAAAAGCATTTCATTAGCTTGCTCTTTACAATGTAAGGATTAACAAAAAAAATCATTAATAAGCGCAATAAATTACACTGTACTTGTATAAATCGTAACTTTAAGTAGGAAAAACAAAAACCATTGTTAAATCCGATTTTATCCTATTTAAATGATACTTATGCACACTATCTGAATAGGTACTCATATTATATACATTGCAAATCGGTAATTATTATTGACATAAGTACTATGTAGAGGAAGTTACTGATATTAATTTAAAAACTTTGTATTTTCAATTTAAAATAATGAAACTGATCTTGGAATGGAGCAAATACTGAGTGGAAGAAAGAAATATTTAAAAAAATAATTTGGGCACTTTAAAACAACTAGACATGTTATTACACAACTGAATTATAACTATTTATCACCTAGTTTTTACACTTTACACATACCTGAAAGTTTGTATTAAGTACTATTACTTAGATAAAATTAATAAAAATTGTGTATTCCGATGTTTTCACAAGTTCAAAGTACATTAGATCAATGTATATGTATTATGTATAGTGCGTAGGTATGTGCAAAAAAATTATAAAAACATTATAATATCAATAAACGCATATTTTGTCATTTCCTTCCAAATTTGTATGTTTGTAATTCACGAAATGTGTGGGATAGTAAGTTAATTAACCTATTTTCTGTCCTGTGATAGAGATCTTATACATTTTATATTTAAAAAATGAAAAACTTGAATCAGCTTGCATTATTTAAATGATAATTTAAAAAAATAATTAAAAACTAGAAAATATTATAATCTCCCATTATTTTATACGGGTATTAAAAGAGTGCACGACTGGTTGCCTATATCTCAGGCGCATAAATTTACCTTAAAACTTAAAATCAACTTGCAACTTACAAAGCTGTACAAAATTCACGGACAAATACGAATCATTTATTAGTAGTTTATAAATAATTAATTATTTACTTAATATTTACAATTTACAACTAAAATCGTTAAAAGTAAAACTAAGTAGTTTTGAATAGGAACCTATCTACCACGTTATCTCAAAAAAGTCTACAGTTTGTTAACCAAGCGAAATTGAAAAAACACGAAATAATATACTGAGTACTTACTGACCTACATGTTTGTTACTGAATTTCTTTCTTCACACACGTCACACAGGTCCAGTTTTAGACACTTGCTGTTTTGTTATAAATATACACGTGCATCAGATGCATACGATACCAGACACACAACTACTAACGCACTACTAATTTTAATTTATAAAAATCTAAAATCTAAATGTAAGCACGTTACAAAATACAGAAAGTTATTTGCTAAGGTCGACCTACCTATGTTTTGTTAGTGTATTTGTTGGCAGACACCCAATCACCATGACACCGTGACACAATAATAATGTGATGGACAAAAGTTGGCAGACATAAAAAATCCTGGTAGATAAGAAATTACTTGATTAGCTATCAAAGATGTATACTACACTGTGCACTATTAACGCAGTGTTATTATATACTCAATGGCACTATTAAAATAATAATAAAAATTAATATAATATTAATCGAGAAGAAAAATTTGTTATACAATAATTTTTGAATTTAAAAAAACATTTTTTGACAATCAAAATTGGTTTCGAAATAGAAATTATAAAACTTATGAAAGTTGTACAAAATTCCCCTCTGTTTTGTTCATATAGAAATTTTGAATCTACACCATTCATTTTTCTTTAAAAAATGTGGGGTAACATCTGAGGATCTAGAAGGCCAACGTATCGCATCAATTTTGTACAAGAACAAGAACCAAGAACAACCTAGTTGCTAGTAGTACATCTAGCGATTTGGAAACTGTCGATTTTTAAACTTTTACAATTAACGAGCTTGTGTGACCAATTTTTATTTTCTTCATTAGTCCAGTCAAACAGGAATTTTAAATTGCGTTAAGTAATTAGAAGTTAGATGAAATTTTAATGGTAATTGGGGGTGCCACTAGACCACTCCAACCAAGTTTTCCCTCTCAGATTCCGCAAAGTGTGGCCGCCATCTTAAATTTAAGGGATGAAATCATGTATACCTACTGGTTTGGCTTTGAAACGGTGTTGGTGACTTATGCCACCCGCAGAAAGGTTCAATAAAATCAATAGAAGAATAGAATAGAAGGAGATTATTCATATTGTACCTCTCTGCTGATGGTAATGTCACCAATACCGTTTCAAACCGAAACCACTATATCTCGGTAGATATTGGTTTTACGTAAAAAATTATTATTCAAGAATTGTTAAAGAGGATATATCCAACATCTTTTGTTTGAGACTTTTTTTGAAATTTCTCATTGTTCAATAGTTATAAATTTTCAAAAATGACACTTTTGGGGGTGAAAACGTTCTTTCGATTACAACAAAACGGAGAAACTTGGCTGGAGTTCTAGTGGCACTTCCTAACTATTTGAAATGAAATTAAATTAAATAAAAAAGTTCATCAAATCTCTAATTAAAGCAACTTTAGCCCTGTTTTTTCGGTTACTTGACTTGACTACATGGCAAATCTAAATGAAATGTCAATATTACTTGTCATTTGTTTTTAGTATACTCTGGCAATTCGTTATGGCAAAATTCACGCTTCTACAACGTTTGGTAATTATCGTACAATACTCAGTGTGCACTTCACGAAAATTATCGACCTAATTGTGCTTTCTTTTCGTCGGGTTGTTACTAAATTCGAGAAGGGTTGACTGTTGACGATACTAACAATTCTTATTACTCAATGATATTACTAAACCACCAATAAAACATCCAAATAGGTGCTGTAAGGAGTGGTGTGATGTAAATTTATCGATTTCTCGTTGTTCTTAAGAATTAGGCCTTTCCGTAACAACAACTTGGCGTATTTTACAAAAATACTTGGTCTACACTCTACACCCTTATAAGATTGAATGTACCCTCAAACTAAACCATCGTAGCCATCGTGAGTTTAACGATTACGCTCTAGAGCGACTCAAAATTTATTTTAATTTTAGTAAAAAATTATATTTTTGGACAAATTTAATTTTTGGCTAAATGGCTTCGTCAAGAAGCAAAATGGTCGTTTTTGATGTAAAATGATCCACAGGAGATTCAACAGACACCATCGACGATTAAAGCTGATGAATTACTGAAAGCTAGAACTTGAATTCTTTTAAAACCTGAATTTTGTTATCGGCTAATTTTTTAAAATTTTTTTTATTGGAGTTTTCTGTTTTATAATGTATGCCACTGAAGAAGCCTGAACGTAAAGTAGGGCGAAACGTAAGTCTAACCCATAGCAATAGGTGTTACAAGAAAAAATTTTGTTTATTCTGTCGTATCAAGGATAGCAAAAAAATTAGCTGATAAGGAAATCCACGTTATCCAAGTACGTACTTAGTAACCTCAACCAAAAAATTCTTGTGTACCTAACTACTGTCTCCTGTCTCACATTTGAAAGATATTTTCTAACTAAGCTGAACTAATTAGCAATACTGCATTATCTTAGCAGTCCTCAATCAATCGACTGACTGTAAAACCTACTGTTTCCTATTTAGGTTAAAATTGTGCAGTAAGTGAAAATCTCATTAAATCAGTTCCACTATTTTAACAAAATTACCAGCGATATTTTATAATTTTATCTCGCTAATTACGAATAAGTTGAAACTTAACACGAGACGTATCTCTAAATTTGATAGCTATTTGAGTTACATTTAACTCGGATAATGTAAATTTACGATACCGTACATTTGTAAAGCTAAAGGACTAAATACGACATCTAATTGAGTATTCATGCCTGATTTATTGCCTCTTTTACTTCGACTCTTTGCTTGATTATTTTTTGATCAAATTTATACAATTCTCTAAAAGCACTTTAAACAATTCTCTTTTTGAAATAACTTATTAATATTACACAAACGATTTGAGTATAATAATTGTTAAGGAAATTTGAAGTAATTACTGTTCATTAGTTCGTTATTAAGCGCAACTCGAAGCTTATAAAAATTTCACGAGCATCCCAAGTTTTGAAGCGCTGCCCCTTATCAAACATGGTAAATTATAACTTGTAACCAAAGAAAATAATATTTAAAATAAACGACGATTATAATAAGAAAACTTATTAAGTAAAAATTTGTTAGACGTAGACAATCGATGCTTGGAGCGACACGAATCTGCACTTAATGGTGCGATACGCCTCGCGACGCTGCCCGACATCAAAGCATCCTTACTCATCAACCCCATGTCATACTATTACATTAAAACAGCCCTTTAGTTAATGTGTACTCACGTATCTACAAATTACACACAAGAGCTCCACGCGAGGCTTAAGGAGTGAATAACAATAGTATCCATCCTATCACATCCTTGTTAATAAATGTGTGTGAATAATTTGATGTTGGTAAAATTTACTCGAGTGAAATTTGCTAGGTTTGAAATAGGATTCAATATAATATGTGCTTTAATTACTACATAGTTATTGAACGTTATTGAGGCAAACATGTCCTTTGAAATGGCCCGTGTTTTGGCTAGAGGGTAATCTAAACGTCTAAATGGGGTTTTGTAACCAGTATTTGCCAGCAGCCGTTTATATTGTTGTGGTAAAATGCTAACTTTGACGATGGTCAATACTGTTACTAAACGGCTGTATTAAATAGCCTAATAACAAGTTATCAAATAAGCATTTCCGCGTGTAAATGAGCAACTGAGACATTTCAATACCGTACCTGGATTCGCATAGTAATCCCGTTTTGTGTATTGGGGCAGATCTTATTATCAACCACTTTGTGTTAAATGGACTTACTTGTTGCTAACGTTAAAATGTTTTCTTGTGCAAACAAGTCTGAGATTGAGATTATAATGAAATTACAAAACGCTAGTAATTAAAGCTAGAAAGAAAAACCAAAGCAAATTGGCTTATTTTCTTTCCCCGTAGTTTCAATGTGAATAATTTCGTTAACTACCATGTATACGTACGCTCAATCTAACCTTATAGTAAATGGCAAAAGTTTATAAGGAAAGAACAATGAATAGCACAAATTTTACAACTTATTACCTTGACGAACGGTTTAACTTTAGTAATTTGCATTTGCATGCAAATGGATAAAAATAAACCAAAATTTTTAACATAGAAACCGAGTGCTATAAAGTAGAACTAGAGTACAAAACTTTTAAATTATTATTTTTCTTTAGTGGCGAATTTATTGTTTGTAAAAGAACCTACTTTAGAGATTAAAAAGATTCTTTATTGTTACATTTTTTATAATAAATTTCATTTACAACAAATAAATTGGTTTCGAGAATATACCAACTTTTCTATTGCTGACGTTTTTGATAAAATCATAAAATGGCTTTACCTTCTGTTGGAAACAATTTTGCAATAAAGAACTGGACAATTGAACGCTTGAAAACTACCACGGGCGGGTAATGAAGTCGTTGATGAAAATCGGGATTATGTTATAAGTAGCTACTCATTCGGATGATAAAAAGGCCTAAAACTGTCTCTTCAGAAGTTACAGCCTTTCTGTCAGAATTTTCGTCAGACATCAACCCATTACTCCATTAACGATAAATTTTTTTCTTTAATTAAGACACTTTCTCCTTTGTGCGTACCATAGTACCTACAATAAGCTAAAAAAACATCTTCGATTTTGGCCCACTACTCTTCATATTCACTGTCAAATTGAATGTTTGTCGATAAAATCAACTGCCGCATATTTTAGTGATTTTTTTGTGGGTTCTTTGTATGTAAATATCGTGCACTCCTTAAGATCTACGCTAATAGAGCTCTTTACTCTTAACATTAAGCAACTGGCATTAAAACAACAGGTCGTGGGTCTTGATGATGGCTATTTGCAACTCCAAAACATCGGACAATAAAAAACTTCAGAAAACGCACAAATGAGCTCCCAAGTTCTCTGAATTAAATAGGTACCCCATTAGTCATCAATAAATTCTTTTTTATTTACATAAAGTCCTGAAATTAGTCGGTAGACACTTTACGGCGTTTTTTACTTTTGAGTCCATAACAAATGCGAAGTTGCTGACGACTACTACTCTAGGATTTTACTGTAGGATTGCTGTTGAAGCAGCATAACCAAAGTTGCACGACTTGAACGGCATCTAGATTAGCTTCTTATTTCGTTCTCCTCCTCTCATATTGAGAAAAAACTAATTAGGTATTAGCGTCCTCTTTATAGTCGGTGGTCCTTCGAGCCGGATCACGAGCACTCGCAGCTTCACATTTGTGCTCTAAATAATAGTAGAACGTGCTTCTAGCGCTTTGGTAGAAGTAAAATAACGAACACTGATAAGATTCTTTAAAAGTTTAACTAAATGTAATTCGAGTGTTTTACTCTATAATTATGTTCAGCTACTTTCTACAATTTATTATACGTTTAAAGAATTTCATCAGCGTTTTCGTTATTTTACTTCTACGAAAGCGCCAGAAGTACGTTCTACTATTATTTACAGCACAAATGTTAAATTGCGGGTCTTTAGTCGGTAGATTCAAATTCGTAATTTCATTATTGAAACAGGAGCTCCATCACTTATCACTCATGACCAGTTTGCTCAATTGAAAGCCTAAAATACAGTAATATTAGTACCGAAGTAGAAATTATAGAATAAGACTTACCTTGCCCCCCCCCCATATATATCACAAGTTATATTTAAAGAGATCTGAAAAGTTTTGCAAGCAACGACCTGAATCCTGAATTAATGCTTCAGTTCGTTTCAAAAATGGGGTATCGCAACTGCATAAACACGGTGCTTCAGCAATAAATTGTATCACGAAATGTGACATGTGCCCAAGTGGACTATTAGCAAACCAAGTCGATATAATGGGAAGCTTAACTTAAATTTTCAGTAAGGTGAGGTGCCTTTAGGAGAAGCCCAAACGGCTTGTACGATTTTTGAAATTTTTCAATCAGAAAAAAATCTTCATCTTCCGACTCGGAGCTGGAATAAACTGGAGAATGCAGACGAATCATCACAGTAGCTTTTCAACAGACGATAGAGTGCATTTTGAAGTTCCAAAATTGAAAAACATAAAATTCAAAAGGTGGTCCAAGTTTTTTCAGGCGGTTCTCAGTACTTCCCTGTTACTTTGCTACCTCTAGTAGCTGAGTTCTTTGGGAAGTAAAAAAATTATTGAAAGGGTGGAACGTCAAAAGCTGCCATACCCCTCGAGAATCGATACTAGCTGAAACTATATGTAATTAAATAGACTTGTTATTAAAAATGAAGCGATATAAATATTTTATAATTTATTTATAAATGAATTAATAATTTTATTAATCATAAAAACAATAACAAAATGATATGCATTTTCAATTAAACCATAAACACTCGACTGTTTCCTTTATAAATTAAAAGTTAACAAAAAACTACTTGAATTGAAAAATTAATAGTGTAAAATTTCAATTTTAAAAGGAATAATTGAAAATAGCAAATAAATTGGACTAGGTATAGAACAACATTAAATTTTAATTAGTTGTACAAAGAAAATGTAATTAATTTTACATCAAAAACTGTCTTCGATATTCATCTTTTTGTAAAAACTATTAATACGATGTCTGTTAACTTAACCTACGACCCTGTGCATATAAAAATGAGGTATAAAAACAAATTTGTAATAAGCAAAACTCAAAAATGCACCACAAGTTAAGTACTTTCAAGTTAGTACGTAGTAACCTTTCGGTTAGAAGTACTAAATTTAATTTTCAAGAAAATTATCGTAGTAGCTTATGAATTTTTTTCTCGCATCTTCAGGTATGAATTTGTATTAAATTTCTATTGCTCTAGTCTCTAGTGAACAAACTATAAAATGTATCCAAATGTCTAAATATATGAAACAATTTTACAATTCAAAAGTTAAGTTTTAAGTGCAGCTGTCTGAAATCCACAATATTTAAATCTTCCGCTCCTGCTGTTTCTGTTACACAAGACAAGTATTATATACTTCATATTTAATCCTAGAAAACAGACAACCCACCACTGGATTATTTTGTTGGTTTTACCTCTTGCAATTTGTTTTTTAAAAAAAGTTTAATAATAGAAGTGCTGCTCACAAAATACAGAACAAAACAATAAATATTTTTTTTATAATTAAACCTGTACAATAATAAATAAATTATATACAAAAGTTAAGTTAAAATGGCTATTCTATAACTTTGGCTGGCAAAAACGGTTCAATTTATATACAGAAGAAGTTGTACATATTTATATGTACAAATAGAGACTAATAATCTAAAATAAAGTGGCGAGCAAATTGTAGTTGAGCTACGGTTTCTTCGCCACTGTGGAATGTTAGTGATTGCAGTCAAAAATAAAATAGGTGGCTTAGGTAGTTACTAAATTGTTTCTCAAACTTTTATAGAAAAGAGATAGTGTTCATTATAACTATTTCTATCTGTTTAATTAATTTGCTTTACAATAATATTGGAATATTAATAAATACGTTTGGTGATTCTTGGGAATCACCCTCGAATCGATTATATCATACAAACAAAGGACTAGGTAAATAATTATAAAATTTATCATAACGAATAGTGTTCAATTACGATTAATTTAATTATTAAGTATTGCTTATATGATATTTGCGTGCACAACCATCACATTCATACGATATACAATCGTATATTTTAGAAGTTTAGAAGTCGCTAAATTGTTGCACGAAATGTAGTATCACATTCATAAGATAGGTAAGAAAACTAATAGTTTTGTTCCGATAATTTTTCTAAGCGTAACAAATGTCAAATTTTTTTTATTTGCACTTCACCTACGTTAAGTTTAAATCTGCACTTAATTGCGATAGCCGTCTAGGATCTCTACGGCCCCTGTTCGAACCTCTAGTTCCACTAGTATGATTGCTATAGCCCGAATCCGATCCGAAAGCAGAATCTTGCGAATAGGGTTTGGGCACTGGTCTAAACGTCGCTAAGTGACCTAAAACGGGAACGGTCTCGTAAGGTCCGGGCGTTTGAGGTAAACACTGAAGTCTATGCGTGATACTAGGAACTGCTTGTCTACGATGGGGCGGTTCGATGCTGCCCACTCGCGGATATAACTGAAGAAGGGCATCCAGAAGCATTCCTTCGTGAAATTCTTGTTTGCGCTGCTTGTCTAAACTTCTAGTTTTTTTATTGCACGGAATTGGCGGAAGGGGTTCTTGTGGTCGTCTGTACCTATTAGTCGTTTCTCGTCTAGGCGGTTCTGGTCTGTAAGGTGGCGGAGGAATGTGTAATCGACGATCGCCATTATCACCTAAGCTGAGCTCGTCTTCGGCAAATTCGTCTTCGCTGTGGTGCGCCGGTGTTATTTCGCTGTCGCCGTCGCTTAATTCTTCGTATACTGGATTGTACAGATCTTGCGAACAGTACGGGTCCGGTCCAGGCGATGAACACAAAAATACAGGTGGATGTTGTGATATTGGATAACCACTAGGATAATGAATGTTATTTTTTACATCTATCATCTGAAACAGAAGAAAAAATCCAATTAACGGGCGTGCTATTCAATTAGCGGTTAACATTTTTTTCGCATCAAAACCAAAATATAATACGTAAACGAAATGTAACATCGAGCAGTTATAAATTTATTAAGCCGTAGCGCTCTCGTTTTTAGAAAGAAATATGTAAAAGGGGAGAAAACCTTTTGTGCGAAACAAGTAACTGAAAACTGTAAGACGGAAACTCTTTAACCAACAAGAATACGAAAATCTCATGCCTTGCAGGTTTAAAACATAAAAATTCTCGTCTAAAAATTAAAAAAAAAGAGACGAAATAATTACTTTCATATAAAAGAATTTTAAAAAAGGTGTTGTTGTTAAATTTTCATTTCTTTATTAAATTTAATTAGTATAAATTTCGCATTACATACATTTTGCATTTTCGAGCAGATCGTTTGGTCTTTAGTAGCTGTTAAATTTAATACAATAAAACACGTTTTACAATTTTGTGCATCTGTTGGTCTGTAAATTCTTAATTTAATAAAAGCTTGAGGTTGGTATTAATAGAGAACGACTGACTTTAATTTAAACTGGAGTGTATTTTTGTTTGTTTTCTGTGCATACGACTTTTGTTCTGAAATTTTAAGTAAGGAAGTACTAAAAGGATGTTTACGACCTCCGGGGTAACTTCAAAAATTTACAAAGAAATCGACATTGGTAATATGAGTCTTGAGTCTTGAGAGAAAATGATTAAATTTCAGTTTTTATTGGAATGGTCACAAAAGTGCGGTAAAGCCAGAAGCGCGAAAGTACAACAAAAATTCGTAGACTCGAGCAGGACATCTCACCAATAAACACTAAACACTACAACTAAATGCCAGAGTTTTCGCTTAAACTGATGTAGTACCGGAGGCAGAACTTGGCAAATGAGCGGCAGCATTTAACCCAATTAACCTGAAGGTGGCTCGAGAAGGGTGAATTTTTGCTCTGCTTTCGGTTCTTCGCTTCTAGTTCGAAAACTACGCACTTTATGAGAAAAGTGCTGCTACATAAAAATAAGTAATATCAAATTTCCTACAAATTTTGTATCTTAGGTTTTTTTCTTTAAATGAACGTTTTAGGTGCTACAGCGCGTTAAAATTTGACAAAATTCCAAAACCTGCTAAAAAACTGTTTTACCGCTTATAACTCAAAAACTGAGCACTTTATGAGAAGAGAGCTTCTAAAAGAAATAAAACACGTTCATTTTTCTACAAATTATGTCTCTTTGGTTTTTTCTTCAGATGAACGGTTTAGGTGCTACAGAGCGTTAAAATTTGACAAAATTCCAAAACCTGATAAAAAACTGTTTTACCGCTTATAACTCAAAAACTGAGCACTTTATGAGAAGAGAGCTTCTAAAGAAAAATAAAACACGTTCATTTTTCTACAAATTATGTCTCTTTGGTTTTTTTTCTTCAGATGAACGGTTTAGGTGCTACAGCGCTTTAAATCTTAACAGAAATTCCAAAATCTGCCAAGAAACTGTTTTATCGCTTATAACTCAAACCCTACGCACTTTTAGAGAAAAGTGCTTCTATACATTTTCTACAAATTTAGTTTATTACATTTTTTTGTCAAACGAACAGTTTAGACGCTAGAGCGCGGTGAAGTACAGCGCTTCGAGAAGGATGGATTTTTGGGAGTCACCCACGGGAGATTACCCAGGGTACCTAACCCAAAAATTTAATTTTTTGTGTATATATTTTAAATATAGATTAGTTTTGCCAATAATTTTAAAAGCTGGTACGTTATGGTCACGTCGATACGCCAATCATCGAGTGAGATTGAATTGTTTTATTTTAAGTGAGATCGTAGAAGGTGACACTAACTGCTAACTTACTGCTTCCACAGCTGAAAAATTGCAATTTCACGCACTTTGGTAGTGTAGTAGCGCAACAATTCTCTCTACTCAGCTTTTAATAAACTACACCGACCTCAGTAGTTTTTTGCTGCACCCGCACAAAAAATTGCACGCAATTACTGGTGTTATGTATTACTGGTACGTATTACTAAAAAAAATGCTTATTTGTGAATATAAATGAGAAGTTGCCGATGTATTGGCGGAATTTTTCCCAATAAAGAATATTGCTTGGCGGAACGAAACTTACCTCTATAGAAGGCGCAACGATATGTCCACTAGGATTATGGTGATGATGATGATGATTCGGTGGAGAGCACGGTAGATCATGAGGATCTTCGTACAACACACCAACGGTATTACTTCCATCACAGTTGTTTTGGGGCGAATTTTTGCAAGGAAGAAAATTTTGTACTTTCCTTTTATGTCTGAAACAAACAAAAAATTATTTTCATTAACAAACTTCTCAAAATCGTAGAAGAAAAATAAAAGTTAACGATTAAAACGTTTAAAACTTTAACTTTAGCTCGCGAAATTCAAAAACAGATGTAATTAAGTTGTCGTTTAATTACCTTTCTCTAATTAAAGCATGCATGAATTGTTTGTAAGAGCACAGAAGGATGCTCTCTAATATAAAACAAGTTGCAAGTTTGAGAGTTCTTGTGCCAATTAATGTAGATGTTTCACCTAAGTGTCTTATTGTTCCCTTTGCACGTGTAATTTTACTTGCCCAATGCTGTTACTATGGTAATTTCTAATTAAGAACTCTTAAGAGGCTTAGGTATTCAACTCTTATTGTTTAACACGAAGTAAAATTGCAATTTAAGCTAAAATTAATAACAACAAAACTAAGCAATTACAGCTGCGCCGAGAGTTAAGCTTTGAACATTGTTATTAATGTCGCACCCTCATTTTTAATATTGTAGATGATGAAGATGGTAAAAATGACGGTAATTAATTGGAAGCTGTTTCATCAATTCCACTTTGAATTCCGAAATCCACATCAAAGTAAGCTGTGCTTTGAAAGAATGTTTAACGATTGAATTAAACGTCAAATGACTCGAATAAACCAATAAGGTGCGAGTATTTAATTATTCCAGACATTCTAGACCAATTGAAAAGAGTTATATCGATAATTTTCACTTCTGGTTGTTTTTCTTAAATTTTATAAATAACTAGACCTTTAATAAGGTTTTCGAGGTTAGGTATTCAGACAATTTTGACGCCAGTATCAGTTTGAAAACCTTTAGCCCTTGCGATATTGTCGACGTATAGCTTTGCGTCTGGAACACTCGTGGTAAGTGAAACAATTTCAGTGTGCGTTGCGAAAGAATTTCGATTTTACGGCATACTGCAATATAAAAACGTCAAAACAGTTTTTAAATTTATAAAAACACCTCGAACTTTTAACGTTACATCTACAAACCACTAAATTAGTAGTCGAGTATGTGATAATATTTTAGAAGTAACTGCACATAATTCGTTTAGAAAACCTGAAAACTAGCCTGATTTATTGGAACAGTTGGTTCGTTGTTCAGTTAGTGCCAGAAGGAAAAAACATTTTAGAATTTATTGAAAGAGGAAATCTGCGTACTCTGCTTGACCCAATTCGATTACTTCGTTTTGATTAAATCGCTAACGAAATATTTGGTTTTAAATCGAGCTTTAATTTTAATTAAAATAATTTCGCCTATCAAATTCTCGTCATTATTACTAGAGCTCTTGGGGAAATTTTTAAAAATAGTTTTCTTTGTCAAGATGTGCACAATCACTCATTTTAAAAGTTACAAGATCTGGCAATTTTGGTAACGAAAGACATCAAGAAGACTTATCTAAAATTAAACCACCACTTATAGTTTAATGTTTCTTTTTTAACTTTAGGGGTTTTTTAACATGTGCATCAAGCCTCCATTTAGGTAATTTAGTAAAATGTTTTGTACTAATTATATTAAAAAGGTAGAAAGTCTCGACTTTCACAAAAAACCGTACACATTTATCTAATTTTTGTAATTGAAATAGACTTAAAACACAATTAATGTTAATTAGTCAATCCCGACTTCCAACATTAGAACGATTTATTTAGTTTCTCCAAAAAGGAATTGTACAACTAACAAACAAAAATATCATTTATAAATCATCTTCTCTAGGCTGTTCCTTTCAGAGCGTAGGTGACTTCCCGGCATACGTTGGTGTTTGGACGCCTAATGTAAGAACCCCAACGTAAAACACTTAGTACTGTTTAGGAGTTGGCCATTGCCTTCCGAAAGACGACGCCGTGAAATCAAGAGCCGAGAATTCTCAGTTAGACAGTCTCGGTACAGCCTTTTCGATTTCCAGGTTTCTATCGTCGCGGTTATGAGTCGGTGTGTTATGGTGTTGGTGTGTGTGTTATGAGTTATGAGGTGTGAAAAATTAGAACTAATCGACACTTCAATAAGTCCGTCAACTTACAAATTAAAGCGATTCAGTATAAACGAATAGGTAAAAATTGTTCGACACGTGTTAAGTGCATATTTATAAAGTAAAACAAATTTAGAAAACGTTTCGGTATAGTGCAGGAAACGATAATGAGCTTTAAGTTGTGAAAAATTTGTTTCTAGCGTTTAAAATATTATATTTTAGATTCTACGACATATTTAAGTGCACTAATTTGTCTTCTTAAATGAAACGTTTTTAACTGTATTTTGATAATAATTAATTCGCTACCGTTTCAGCTATTTAACACCTTTATTTATTGCTCTAAGAAATTTTTAATAAGAAGGCGAGTTTTAATATTAGCATAAATTTGGTACATTCATCAAATTATTTTGTGGTGAAAAAGGTGCGAATGTTGGACAATTACAAAAACCTAAAAAACGGTCAAAAATTTTAGGCGTGGAGTATGGTAGTTTCTTGAAGACTTGGAACCCTTTCGAACTCATTGAGGAACTATTCGAGGAACAAGTGGAGCTGTGAATAATAGAAAGCAAACCTAATCGTGAACGATAACCCTAAAGAATTACTATTATACTATCAGCCAGTTAGTAGACCCATAAAGTTTATGCTCATTGCTCTCAAAGGTACAAAAAAGCTGGAAAATAAGCTAAAGGGGGGTCGTAGTTCAAGTTTTGTCGTCTCTTTAAATTTCTTTTCCAAGCCGCGATAGTTTTCCAATAAATTCAGTCGACGTTGTGAGGGTGCAAAAATAATCTTCTGATGTTAGGTTAGATCTAACCTAACCTAAGCTAACCTTTTTTTTTAATAGTATGAGGTTGGACTAAAAAACATTCGACTCACTAAAAACACACCCGAATGTAAATCTGTCCTACGTGAAGGTTTGGAATCCGCGTTAGCATTTCATCCAGTCCTTCACGCCAGAGCTTAAGGCTCTTACTCGATGCCGATTCCGGTTTTAATCTTTAGCACTTCTTTCTACAGTGCATCGTTTCTATCTGTGTCTCTACTCTTTCTTATTTTTTTAATTTTCTTGGCTTCCGATGTTTGCAACACGTTCAGCGTGGTCCTTATATTCTGAGCTCGGAGAACTTAGTTGCTGTTCTATCTCCTCTTTCTCTTTCATGTGCTCGACGCGAGCTCGAGTACTATTGTCCGTTCACCTTGACATCTGAGCATTACATCGACGATGTTTTATTCACTCATGTGAGAGATGCCACGACTCTCTTTTGTTCTCATCGGTAGCACTTGAGTAGTGTGTGCTAGACCGTCTCGATGTCGTCGCAGTGGTCAAATTGGGGGGTGGCTAATTTTCCAATTAGGTGCTTGTAGTGGTTGAAGGAACCGTGACCTGTGCCTGAGTTCCTCCAGCGGTGCTGCCACTGCTACATAGTATCATAGTATCAGAGCAGGTTCTAGGTTGTTTGTCGTGCTTGGTGGCCTTTTCCATGGCGAGCAGCCTTTGATGAGTGGCAGCGATGCCACTACTCGCGCCACGTCTAGAAAGATGGTACGGTACGCTCATGTGATCCGTAGTGCTAGACTCTAAACATCCTAGTTTTGTTCGGTCGTAGACCATTGCGTCACTCCAGACCTGAACCGCATAAAGCATGATCAATTTTGCGATCTCTTCTCTGAGTCTAGCATTATTCTCCTGTTGGTCAGGTAATAGGATGCCAATATGTTGAAGAGGCTTGGCTCGACGTTTATTTCTTTTAGAGTCCCGAAGATCTATCTCCACGCTGCGCAATTGAATGTGTTCCTCACATTTAGTGCATGGCACAGATTGTCGATCGGCAGACCGCCTGACCCGATCGACAAGCTTTGTTCTCGGACAAGCCTTGTCTTTCGTCGATGATCCTATTTAGTCGGTTCAGGATTATCCTGTCCAAGAGTTTTCTTGTATGGCGTAATGGCCGGTACGATGAAGGTGGTGGTGGTGGAAGGTCACGAGAAACTGTATGTTACGGAACCTAAACCTAACCTCTGATTAACAAATATATTTCTTGGACTCGTATACTACTTGATTGTTGTTCAGATACATAACAAGCCCTTGTGAAAGACTTGTAAAGAAAAAGCTAAACACTTTGTAAAACATATGAGCTTATTTTTCACACTGGGCTTAACTTCGCCCCCCCCCCCAAGTTTGATACATTATCTCAGAAACAGTAAAATAATATAATGCTCTGTAAACCGTTTTTGCTCTTCGGGCATCGTAGCACCAAAAATTTGAAAGCACCGACGGGCTACTTTTAAAAAACAGCATTATTCTCCCAATTTAAGCGATTATTTGTATTTCTTATAACTTATCATAAACGAGATCCAGAGAGATCGCCATAGTAAAAATAAAAAATAATTCACCGTGTATACCAGGGTAACAAAGCAATATGACATTAAAGAAGAACTTTTCTTGTTTTTTAAAGCTGTGCAGTGTAAAACACACCAACACACTTTTAAAGTACACGCTCAAGACTCATTTGACAAATTCTAATTAAATTTTTTAAAACCCATTAGATTTTATCCAACAGCCTTTAAAATTTCCTGTTCATTTATTAATAATAAATGTTTTAACCACGGTAATTAAATTATTTGAAACTCGCAGAAAAAGTGCACAATTATACGATATTCCGGACCAGTTCTCCCGCATTTCATCCCATACTTAGCTGCGAATCAAAAATATTTCTTTTCGTTCAACAGTTTTACGTTATAAAGTGGCCCTTTATAGATTATAAGATAATTAAATGGGCACAATAATTTGTAAACACTTTGAACACGCACTTAATGCAAATATGTTTGTGCACAAACATTTTATTTTAAGTATAATTTGCATGTTAAGTGATATTTTTACAGCACTCGCACTCCAATCATCCGTTGTACGCTTTAAGCCAAAATATTAAAATGTAAATGAAATAAAAACTTTTTTTTTAAATATAAAATCAACTCGTCTCGCGTATCCACAATAAATTTGTAAAATACGAAAATTTTCGTTTTTAAACTCTGCATAAGAAAGTTAATAAATTCAAAGACGGCGATAAATCAAAAGTCACGAGAAATCATCTTTACGCCGTTTGCACATGCTAAGTACCATTATAAATTTGTTCGACGAGCTAATAGTTCAAAATTTTACGTCAAACTTTTAAAAAAGCAATTAAGTTATGAGTTTACTAGCATTCAATCAAGTTGGCATATTTATTCGAAATTCAAAATAAGCAAACTAGGTCTCGAGACTTATAAAAGTTGAAAATGTACGGGGCATAACGCGGAAAAATTAGAGAGAAAAAAAAGTTGATAGGTAATACAAAATCAGGCAGTTCTAAATCTTTCGTAAATTTATGTGAAAACGAACTTGGCTTATTTCCTTTAAATGGAATTGAAATTGAAAATACATACTTTAAATATAGGCGCATTTATAAAATTTATGTGCCGATATATTTTAGGTATGGTATAATATACGTATTCGTAAGCAATACATGTAAATTACCGGTTTACATGAGTAACTTTAGATTTATTCGCGTAGTTAATAATTACTGGGTTAAAACGGCTCTTTAATTTGTATCTTTTTGGAGGCGTTTTTAAAGTATTTATTAATACCTACCACAAGTTACAAGTTCAAAGAAAGTGACTTTCTTAATATTCGAGTGCCTATTATTAATTCATCGGTTTAAAAAAGTAATACATTTCTGTGGTACAATCTGTCTCTAAAGTAATGTTCAAAAATTGACAAAAGTTTTGCAAAAAATGTACCCTAAAGCCCTAAGAGACAAATGGGAAGTTCTATACTTATACTACCACACCGGACAATTTTTCCATTAGAGGAAGCGCCGGTTAAAAGAATACATTTTTAAGAGCAATATTATAGTAGTTAACCCAGCGATTCTCAACCTGTGCCCCCCCCCTCCAATTTAATTTACTGAAAGAAAAGCAAAATAAAAACATTCTGACATAATAAAAAAAGAAAATACATGCTGGGAGGGGATGAAAATTATGGTAAAATTGAGTCGGAAATACTGAAAGGTTGAGAAACGCTGAGTTAACCATAGACAAATAGATGGTGAAGTCGTATTCTATTCAGGGCCTAAGAGATTGCGATCTCGTGCAATTATTTTGATAAAAATTAAGCCAATGAAATAAAAAAACGAGTTCAACAGCTACGAGCAGATTTTAGAAAACTTAAATGTTTTACTGAAAAGTCGGAATACTCAACAACATCAGATCAAATAATCCAATAAAACCACCCATTATTATTGCAACCATGAGAAGGAAAACAAAAATATGAACATGATAACGCGCTATCAAAGAAGAAGACCTCCAGAGGACGATCCTGAACTTCAGGAAATTTATGGAAAGAAGTCATGTCTTTACGTACCTACAGAAAGTCAAAAAGTTGGTTAGCGACTGTCAAACTGAGAGCAACAAGAATCGAAGAAACCGCTGCTTTAAATGAAAGAACAAAACTCGAGCAGCGTCTGTTTGGCTACACGATATAAAATAACGGCAATGCCTTTTTCGGTCGTGTTGTAGCTCTTGAAAAAATTTGGAGAAGAGTTCACGAACCCTAATTTACTTTAAGTTAGTATAGCAAACAATGTAGTACAGAGTCTCCCTGTTCAAAAGAGCTTTGTCAAGAAGCCTACCGAGTTTAAGTAGGTATACTGATAGTGAATTGTGATTTTGAAGATGATGCCATTCCTCATCAGACTACGATGTGGTCTAAGGGAGTTTCTGAGTAGCATTGTATCCAGCATTAAAGCCATATTTTGTCTATTATAGGGGTATTTAAAATGATAGAAGAATTTTAGTTAAGCGTATGCAACCTTTGCATTTTCAGGGTCCCAGATCAGTTTAAGTGTTCATTCTTTCAGTTACTTTTTACATTAGTCACTGAACCGGTTGCTAGTTGATCCTTCGAGAAGTGAAGTATTATTGATGGATTATGTAGGTATGTCTATATTTTGTGTAATGTCGGTATAGTATACGTTCAATTTAAAAAAAAGTCAAACACACTGTATAAATGTAAAATGGAGTTGAAGCCATAAATTTAAAAAGCCATAATGGAAAATAACGATTTCTCGGCGAAGAGTAATAAATTAATTAATCAAAAGCTAATGAAGAAAAGACAAAAGATAATTTAAAAGTTAGATTAAAATAGTCCCAAAAAAAGCATTTAGAAAGCAACATAAATTTACTACCCTTGTGCCGTTTCAATTGCAAAGAAGAGATAAGCGGAAGCGTCTATAACTTAACAGCAGGCGCGGTTCTGGGACAAGAAACAAAGCTAAAATGTCCAAAACCAAAACGAGCGAAACAAAGAAATACTTGCGAGAATCGCACGGCGCGACTTGTAAAATAAATCTGACCCGGATTTTTAATCCTTAGGAATGTAAGTACAGTGTGTAGAAAGAAACGAATAAAGCTTCGCACAAACTTAAAATTAACGCGCTTAGCAGAAAATGTCTTTTCACTTTACTCAATTAGAAGGAATCCGTGACGAAACTCCTGCAACTTTGAGTTAAATTTCAGCCAATTTAAATATTTATATACCATAAACTTGAGAAAATTTGCATTCAAAGTAACACTTGAAGTAGGACTCGTCAAGGAAACTAATTCCTATTTACCGAAAATTGAATTTAATTGTATTTACTCGGAGGAAATCCATTATTTTCACTTCACTTTGTTCTTTTTCGCAACATTAAACTTGAAAATTTACTACTATCAGCTTTTTATTGCCGTTAAAACGGCGAAGATTCAACATAATCGTTTAAGACTTAAAGTCAAAAAATATATAAATAAAGGGTTGGAGATTTAAAGCTGAAATATTTCAAATTCAGGAAATGGTTTCTTCTTGTGGGAATAGCGGTCACGTAAAGACGTATCGTCGTAAAATGGGTGAAGGGAGCGAAGTGAAAGTTGATGATGACCGATGATATTCTCCCATTGGTCAGTCTAAACAATTTTTAAAATAATGGCGTCTATAAAAATGTTGTTTTCGTTCGAATAAAAAAAAAAAGAAATGATCTTGTAATAACAACATATCGGTGGAGGTATTAGACAGGGGAAATAACCAAATAACTTGATTTCATTAATGATTTCTACACATTCCAACACGCATATAACGTAAAAAACAGCTGTTGTGGTTCAAGAAGGCTTCGACTTTATACGTTTTTAATCTGATGTAGTTTACAATAAATTAGTATAGGGATTTTATAACCGTTCCTTAATTGGATGCTTAATTTGAATAATTTTTGAGGCGAGATAAATGATGAAAAAAAACCTAAACGCGGCTCAGAGTGGTCGTTAGCGAACGGGTCATAACGCGCGGATATAGTAGCTACTAAATAATTTGCAATACTATTTATACAGTTTAGCAAAACAGGTATTACCAAAGAGATACTGGGGTGCCCGATGATATTTTTTTTTAAATCTGAGATCGAACTAAAATTTGAAAAACGTCTCGAAGAGAACTTCAACTTACAAAGAAGAAAATTTCATTGCAAATATTGCTAACTTGCGGACATAAATTCTCGCCAAACCTCCTATAGTGGCCAATAATTATTTCTTCGACTGTACCAACCTATACCCGTCAGTAATTTTCTACTTTAGATCGCTTCAGGGACTTTGGATAGAAAATCGTATAATTTTACTATTATTTACTTCATGACAGGTGGTAGGTAGTGACTTTACACCAGCATTCTTTGTGTTTTTCTCAAAAAAGCCACTTCTAACGAGTCTTCAAAAAGTTCCATTTGCAATTTCATGTCCTCAAAAGCTTGATTTTGTACAGGAATAAAAAAGATTCTACTCGAAACCCTCTGTACCTCTTTAAGACAATGCTGCCTAGTACACATTCTTTGAGGTTTGAGGACCACATTGTTTCGACGAAATTATGTGTCTTCATTTCTTTCCTATTTTTAAAACAGGAAGAAGTAGTACATTCTCATGAATTTACTCCACAACCACAACTTAACATTTAAATGCTTTTAAGTGTTTGTTTACAACTGAACAATGAACGGCGTACTTAAAAAGGATGCACGCTCAACTGTTGTTTTTGAAAATTAACTAAATTTTAAAGTTGTTAAAATGAAAACTATTGTTAAATTAACAGTTACGGCGAATTTAATTTAAATTCGAGTTTTGTAAAAAGAGGTTTGTGGCATCCAAGTTGAATTAAGTTCTTATTAAAGAGTAAGAGGGTGTCTAGTCTTCCGTCTGATCATTATGTATGTACCTTAAAAGGAACACCACTTCTCTAATGACTTCCTGGAGTTTATAATAGACACTTTACGATAATGAGTTGTGCGACTGTCTCGATTAATTACTTACATTACACATTCTGTTATCGGGTTATCACTAGTTTTAAGTCGCCTCGACAATTAAATTACCTAAGATATACTTAAGTATCACTTACGACAGCTAACAATAGAAGAAAAATCTCAAGAAGGTAAAATTACAAGTAGCGACTCCAGTTGTAATGCGGTTAACATTTAGAAAAAGTTCAAGGGTATATTATAATTAAAACGAACGGGAAAGATGATCCCAGGAAGGAGTTGTTTTACAAGGAAGGCACTTTTTCATTTTTATTTTGGTGTCAAATGCTAAATGCGGTAGTAACTAAAACCGGATAACACATCTAAGTTTTATAAAATTTTGTTTTCTCAAAACACCACTAACTGCAGCAGGAAGTCGAAAATTCAATTTACAGCTGACGTATCATAAATATTCCCGAAAGACCCGATGCCCAATACGCCACCAACTATACGTCCGTTTAAAGCGAAAATTAATAAATAAAGTAAACACGGCTTAACAAATACGTGCGCGTCAATTAAATATAGTGCATTTTGTTTAACTTGGCTTTAGTTTTCGACACATATGCAGTTTAACGTTTATTTTACTACAGACTACAGCAACTGAAAGATAATACTTTTCTAATGGGTGGGAAATTAGAAAAAATGTTTGAAGCAATTAACATCTATTATGTTCGAAATGATGCGTGCATGTGAAGAACGTTTCTTTAAATGAGTCCATTAATTATTTATTACATCGACTAAAAAAGTTGGCCCCCTATAAAGTATTTTAAATAAATAATAGAAGCGGCCAAGAGTGAACAATCCTAATGCACAGTGAGAGTGTAAAATATATTTTTTCAGAAAATAAAAGTATATTCGAAGAGGCCAAGTTAATAAATGTACCTACGAGTAAATTAGTGCATAAGATTGACTGTGGCGAAAAGCTCGTTAAATGGTAAACAAAAATTAATAAGAAGTCGCAAAACCTTATTATTCCATCGATAAAATTTCTAAAGCAGTTTAGTATAAAAGCCGTTTTCAGTTTTTTAAATTCTTTATAACAGCCCCCCACTGGAGCTTCAGAAAAATTGATAATAATCCAGATCATCCCACAGAAGGTCTGACGAAAGCCATAAACATAAAATTCTTCGGTCTGTATCACATCCCTTCATTAGGAAAACTATTAAAAAGTCAATTTTTAAAAGATTACGACAAACTGCCTTTCCTACAATATTAAGAAGAATCGTTAACGTAATCAGTACCTTCGTATTATCACAAACCAAATTGATTATAAGTGCAACCTTAAAAGGAACACCGTTTGCGGTAAAACATTCAGATTCTATTTAGCATCGTGACAGAAATCAAGACACTCTTGCTATCTTAAGTACTTTCCTTCTGGCTCCATATTTTAAACCCCTATTAACCACTACAAAACACCTTAATGACATTTTAAAAACCCAACCAGAATTAGGAAATGCTTATCATATTAGTCAGTTCGTTACGAATGCACAAAAAGTGCTTTTATTTTATTTTAAAAGCCTTAAAATTCTTCAATAGTTAATTTTAGTTAAAGTTAAACGATAATTACCACCATAAACGTGTTACTTAACTGCTTTTACGTAATCCAATTTGAAAAAAAGCAATTATTTGGCAGCACACGACATATTATACTATAATTATTCTTAAAAGTTAATGCTAGAATTAGGTTAAAAAGAAGTTTTCTGCAAAAACCGTGAATTGTTAATGTCTTAAGATATAATCTATATGTTAATGAGTAAGGTACTTTCTACTAAGTAAATAAGATTTATTCACGCAGTATATATATCTCTTAATTTCGTTTTACTTTATGCAGTTTTAGTTTGGATTTTCGGTACGATCGTTTTACCCCCTTAGGCTAACGATGTCTAAACCTCTAAATGTTACGTTTTAGAATATCAAGGGGATAGTTGCATTACATTTTATGATGCCGTACAATCAAAATTGCAATAAATGTATATGTAGTAGGCGTAGGAAGTATAAAATAGATGGTGGTGGAATCCCTTAGGTAGTTTGGGACACATAAATTATAGGAAACGTAAGTCTATCTGTATAAAGAGGTAAGGCGATGTTTTGATTGCCTCTTCTAGGCTTGACATTTCGAGCCAATTCGAGAAATTTAATCAAAAATGCTTAAAAGCTTATTCTAGGTCTTCCTTAGGCACCCCTCTCTAAATACAACGATACCCATACCCATTTCAGGCATAATTAGCATATTTTGCGAAAAAAGCTCGAGCAAACTGATTTTTGGAGCAATTTAATCCAAACAACACTTTTGTGAATTTGTAACGGCGTGATAAGTCGTATTAAAGCTTGACGCACACTATATCGTATACATTCTAAACCATCGGTTCGGAAAAATGCTGAAACATACGACAAAAAGTGATGTTAGTGATATTTGACTCCGTATACCACATACGATACCGATGGAACCTTTTGATATGTTATACAAAAAAGGAAAAGGGCAAAATAAAGTCATACATTAAAGTGATATTTAAAGGACACTTCAGTGTCCAATGAAAAGATACTGATCTGACTGTCCGCAAACAACTTTCATTGGCCAACAACTAAGAGCTGAAATTTGACTGTTCTTTGTTCGTCCGTCAGCAAACAACTTTCACAGCCCCTACTACAGTTTCTGAAGTTATTTTGAAAAACTTTTTATTCAGAATGCCACCCCTATAACTTACTAGTGTCTGATATATTTAATATCATCTCTCGAGTCGCCAATTTACAGTATTTACACGTTCAACTGACTAAACACTTTAAGAGGAGTAGAAAGCCGCGGTTTCAAAATTGTGCTAAAATTTTACGATAATAATTAATATGTATTTTTTACTTACTTCCAAACTAGAATGATGCCTATGAACACAGCCAAGCCTAAAAGTACAGCACATAGCGCTATCACAGCCGAGGTCTGAAAGGAAGGACTGCTGCGGTAGCTCGCGTCGATTAACTGAAATAATAAACAACATTTCACCACATGTATTCCAGAATAATTAATATTAAGGTGTTATTTTAAATTAAAAATTTAAATCGATTTTTTCAGCTATAAAAACGTGAAAAGATTATACGTTCAGCGTAGAGTGCGAAATTGCAATTTTAGATTAAAAATAGCGCACAGGTAAGGTAATCCATCTTCGGCGTGGACGGTAGAGAAGCTATCAATCTGATATTGTTCGTAATTACAGTCAAATCAGTTTCTAGCAGATTATACAGCAGTGATTTGTGGATTACTTGATAACGGAATGAAATGTAATTAATTCGAGTATGATTTAGTACTGTTGTTGCTTACTAATGAGATTCCTAAACCACACAGATGCACACCGGAAGGGTTGAGATCGAAGAAGGAAAGTTGAGAGTTGAGTTATTAGTAGACGTATTAGATTGGGGATGATTCTAAGAATTAAGTTGTAATAGATAGAATCGAGAAACTTCTCTATCGACTATAATTAATTAGTCTGGCGGAGGCACTTGTATTCTTGATTAAACTTTAACTACTCGTATCAATTATTACAAATTAACGCAAATTCATAATAGGGAGGGATATTACGTCGATATATCAAATGTATGCAAATGTAATAATGTAAGTTGCTGACAACAGGTTACTCCGACTAAAATTGAATCGGTGTTTGTATATGTGTGTAATGTGTAAACGTCTCATTCCAAATAAAGCGACTCGACTAGGTTTCCTTTAGTCAAATGAAAGGCAAATTGGTCAAGAGAATCAAATTTGCGCGCAAGTATTTGGAAAAAACAAACCTCTTCTCCTTAAAACATTTTTTGTGTCTTTCGAGTATTAATTTTCATCGCACCTAATCCTACGCTCATTAACTAGGCGATATTTTATTTTTATTTATAAAAATTGTAATAAAATTCCTTTATTTTAACCTTATGGGAAGACATGTTGAAATAATGCGCGCTATCACAAGACGAACATCACAACAATATCTACGATAAGTTGCCTAGCGTTTTTATTTCTTGCTAGCAGCGATCTACTATTATAAAAATCGAGGTGGGTGGTCCGAAATGGTGTATTTATTACCTCACTTAAATAAAAAAAACGTTACAACCAAAACCATAATATTTTATAGATGTTTATATCAACTTCCATTTTATTAAAAATCAATAAAATAACCATAGGCTAAATAATACATAAAAACAAATATTTTTACCTTCTGTTTCGTTTGGGAAAAAAATGAAGAAAATCGCGAAAATTTCCACTAAGTTTATTTTTCATTTTAATTTAATAAAAACAAAAGAAAATCAAATAAGTAGATAAGAATTGTAAAAAAGAGAAAATTTTTCGGTAATAAAAAAAGCATTAAACCAAATTTCTGATTCTTTACATGCAAAGAAAAACATCTTTTTCTGGCAATAAACCCACAGAACTTTCATTTAATAAATTTTTCCTCGTAAACGTTGATAATCTTTAAATCTAATCTCCAAATTAAATTACTCTTCGATTCGCTGTAAAATAATTTTTTATTAAATTAAGCGAATTGATCCCCACGAAGGGGTTATGGCCGCTTTTGTTTTGAATCTACTACCGGAACCAGCCATTTCGGGTCACACATGACTTCCGTTGTCCTACCACCACTTGGTTCAGTTTTGAGCAAAATAAAGCATATTATTACACGACCATTAAATTTTACGTCTATTATAGAAAATTGAAAAAAAAAATTCAACTCTAAGACACGCCATTTACTATAATGCATATTTAATAATAAAAAATTACCGGCTTATCGCATTACTAATGGTTACCTAGAGAATAAGTTAACTATTCGTATTTGAATTGTAAATTCAGTTTTAGTTTTACATGCGAGTCTAATTACTTTTAGGAATAATTTGTATAATTAACAAATTATATTTTACCAAAACATAAGCAACCAAATGGGAACAATAATCTCCATCCTAAACTTCTCAGATTTTTTTCAATATAATTTATCCATTAACGGCTTTGTTCTTCGTGTTTTTATTATTTATTTACAGCAGAATCAACACTTGTCTCAAGAGCACTCTCATCAAGGAATATCAAAACAATTCGAGTACTTACTCGTTTATTTATGAAAAGATCTTGTATCTTATTAATTACGCAGACTACGTGGATGAGGTGCCACCATAAAAAACATTCCTCAGTGACAGTGAAAAAATATATTTTCCAGCGATGAGAGCTCCATAAGTGGGGCCTCGTCCAAAAATTCTACAAATTGTAGACGTTCCAGAAGACCCTTCACCTAACCTAGATGCTGTGGGGAAGAGATTCAACCTTCTCAACGCATTTAAAAATGCCCAGCTTTAGCGGCACTAAGACAGTCTTATCCGGAGTCAGAGTGGATATATTACATAGGATACATTTGAGCAGGTTTTCAGCTCAAGGAGACGCCAAGACTGAAGACGTACCCGTCATGGCCGTAACACGGCCGGCTGACATATAAGTACAAGGAGCCTTTTTAAAGAATCCCCGAAGAAAAAGAAAGAAAAGGTTAAGTTTAGTTTTAGGTTAGGTCTGACTTTATAATATAAGATCATGCTTTGTCAGCAGCTTGGGCCGTTTTAGGGATTCATTAAAACCACAACAGTAACGAATTGGCGTCATAATATTGTGTCCCCCAAGAAGACTTCTTGAAGCAGCTAACGGGGTTTCAAAAAGCGTAGAAACTTTATCCATATTACGCTGGTAGCTAAAAATAGGCAAAGAAAAGGCTGAGATAGAGCCTCAGACTAGTTTTGTAATTTAATAGTATAAGATACAAGGACTTTCTTCCAGGGAAACTGAGTTCAACACTTAAATACACCAAAAATAATATAAAGTGTCTACAAAAACTTTTTAAATAAATGTCAACTATACAATAGTTAATTATACGCATTTGAGAAGAAACTAATTATAAATGACTGCTATACTAAAACTGGTGACAGTTGTTACAATAACGGTTCCACCTTGAAATAAGTAGGTAATAAGCGCTATGAATAAATTCCAGAATGTCTGTCTACATTCCAGAATTTGTATAAGGGCGTAAAAACTTAATAAGAATAAACTAATTAAGCTATCGGTAATTTATAATTAAGTTATTTAATTTCCCAGTCACGAACACGACAAAAGGGAAAAAATGTATAAAATTATATATCAACTTGCATAACTTCCCTTTTTCAGCAGTAGGTTTATACACATCCTGTTTAAATAAGCCAAGTGTAATGCCCTCTTAGAAACACCAAAAGTTGTATCAAACGAGATGGTTGTATTAACTCATCTTAATTAATTGTAAATAATATAAATTACGCCGGGAAGTGTGCATTGATGAGAACGGAAGGAAGCGCTTCTGTTGCCAAATTGGAAGCCACACTAAAGCTGCTACTGTAGAAAAGAGCGCGGAAGTGAAACACAATATCGATACACCTTTCCTTAATTTTCGACAATTTTAAGCACAATCGATATATTGCATTAGTCTTATCTTACAAGATGCAAAAGCAAATAAAATGGAAATTTTTTTGCACTGCTCAATTTACTGAAAACGAGCAATTGGGCTGTAACTGAACTCGAGACGGTTTCTCGAAGCAGGGAGAGAGCATTTCGTGTGGTACGATTTGTGTCACGCAAGGTGTGAAAGTTTTATCCGACAACTACGTGTTTTCAAATAAGAGTTTATACTTGTTTTAAGCATGCATATGTGTAACTCGACTCCATAATCCATAATTTTGGTTCCTAAAAGGAACTAAAATACGATATATTCCAATTTTTATAGATGAAACATTGTTAGCTGAACTCCAGAAAAAAACAAAAATGAATTATAAGTAATAATATATAATAAAAATATTAAATTTTTTGTAGAAATGTAGAAAATATATTATTTTCTTTAAAATGCCATTTTATTAAAAATTAAAAAGGATGGAATAGTAAAGCTAGCTCGGGTCTCGGGTGACTTTGTACTCTTGGAGAATTCAATTTTATTTAATAAACCCTTAATAAAAAGAGTAAAAAGAGCTTTATATTCAATGAATGTTTTAAAAAACTATATTAATGAAATACAATTTCCCGAGATTTCAACTTACCTACCCTTAGTTAAAATTAAATATAAAAATGTTTCAGTAAAAATAAGTTTTTATTGAAAAATCGTCCCGAAATAAATACTTTTTAAAAGCATCGAAAAAAAATCCTTTAAGCCGCCCACAGGCCTGACTTTTCATCGGTCATAGGTGATCGCGACAACTTCGTGATTTTCATCGGTCATCATTACAAACGTGAGATTTAATCACGATTGCATGTCACGATGACCGATGAAAAATCACGAGGTTTTTGTGGGCTCATTGGGTTTGAAAACCAATCACGACGGCTTGTCATGATCACCGATGACCGATGAAAAATCACGAGGTTTGTGGGCTCATCGGGCTTGAAAACCAATCACGACGCCCTATCACGATGATCGATGAATAATCACGAGTTCTGTGGGCGGCTTAAGAAGCTTCAAGGTGAACACCAGAGCCCGATCCACATTTTTAAATTTCATTTGAGCGCGATTTTTACGTGAAAACTTATTTGGTCGCTATGATCAGGACCACTCTACATGACCTCCCAAGTACAGGTTCAGAATGTCCTAAAAAAAAGTTTTGTACGTTATAAGTTAGTATTCTTACAGTGGTGGCAAATATCTGTGTCCCTTTTTTGTTTTTCGGAAATAACTGGCCCTAAAATATTTATTTATCAAAGTGATTCAGACGATAGTTTTTATTTTTATAGAACCTACAAGTGGTCCTTGTATAATTTTTAGTAGAAAGTCCCACCCGTCTGTTAGTAGATAAGCACGTGAAACGGTGGAAAACTATCGCGAAAATTCACGATTAGAGTTATAGTGCAGTAGGTACTTGCTAGAAAATGATAAATGCCTGTGTATTGCGTATAGAAAAATATTCACTTTGGGGAAGCACCTACGGCACACTATTCGACATTATAAGATTACTTAATAAAAAACAAATTTATTCCCTCATCTTATCAAATAATTTGATCGAGAAATAAACTAGAAATATCATCTTACTACAAAGCCATTTTGACATCAAAGAATATGTAAATGCTTTTTGTAAAAAAAAATAATAAACAACACGAACAAAATTTAATGCTAAACATCTTTAACACATGAGATTTTGTATAAAGGGACTTTAAACACGAGTTCCAAAAAATATAAAAGTCCTATTTAACTTTAAATAGCAGTTTTTTAAAACCAGGTTAATGCACCGAACTTTTAAATACCCTATTTGAAACTTAAAGGAGTTTTTTTAAACTATTTTGAAAGTAAACAAATTTGAACTTAATTGCAGCGAGTTTACTTTTAAGCTTTTTGGTAATAACACCGCTTGTGATATGTGTATGTGTGTGTGTTCTCGAGTGGTATATTCGAGAGTCGATAGAAAATACAAAAAGGTACAATTTTTCAAAACCTGACATTTAGACGTATAACCAAATTTACCGAGTGTTATGTTTAAAATCAATATTTTAAGTAAATATTCTTATTTTATAATCTAAATACTGTCAACAGTTACTCTTACGAAGCTTTTCGAGTTTAAATTCATATACATTGTCTGCATGTTGACAATTTCCAGCTTCACTTGAAATACTTGAAACTTCTATAAATTTCCATAACAACCCTAATTGAAGTAGATATAGCATGGCATTAAAATGTGCAGCTGCTTCCAAACAAATTTTAAACTAAATTTATTTATATTTTCTTGTTTATATACTTCACCTACTGTATGTGCACAAAATATTAAGAATAATAATCCAATCTTCAGTTATTTTGTATTCGGCTGTTCCCAAAGCACAACGAAGAGTAAATGATAAATTCAAATGTATGAAGTTGGTCGAGATTATAGGATGCAATTCATATTTGTCATACAATTTTAATCCAGTTATTAGCGATACACCAGTTCAGAATGTCTTCTCCAGATCAGATATGAGCTCACATACCCTTTTGAGAATATACGGAGCTGTACAATTTCAAAAGGCGATTTAACCAGTTGGTATCTCGACAACTAGCCACAAGAAACTTGATTATAAGTGAAAAACTACAAAAATAGCAAAAATCCACCCTTCTCGAGCCGTTCCCAAGTTAATGCTGCAACCCTTAAGAGGCAGACAGTCTAATACACAAAAAATTTGTCCCCAAAACTACCCTTAATACTTCAACGTGTTATAGCACCTAAACTGTGCGTTTGACAAGAAAAATCTAAGAGACATAATTTGTAGAAAATTGAAGGTAATTTATTTTTGTATAGAAACAATATTCACTAAAAGTGTGTAGAGTTTTCAAGATATGAGCGATCAGTTTTTTGGCAAATTTTCGTCAAACTTTAGCGCGCTCTAGTGCCTAAACCGTTCGGCTGAGGAAAGACACTTAGAAATATAATTTGACGGAAATTTCATGTAGTTAATTTTCTTATAGAAGCACTTTTATCATAGAGTACCTACGTAGTTTTCGAGAAATGAGTGATCAGTTTTTTGACGAATTTTTCTTAAACGTTAACGCGCTCTAGAGCCTAATATCTTTGTCTGAGGAAAAATTCTCTTAAGCATAGTTCGTGGGAAATTTTATTTAGTTGACTTTTGCATAGATACACTTTTCTCTAAAAGTGCGTAGTTTTTGAGTTATAAGCAAAAAACCGAAAAAAGAGCCAAAATCTACCCCTCTCAAACCTCCAGTGAATTTTATTCTAAACGAGTTTCCATTGCTTTCAGAAACATTACGGGTTAGCAAGATGATACTTGAGTTTTCAATCCCTCATTTTTGGCAAGGCTCTATCCAAAAGGCTACAAATGCCACTGACACATTTATTTATGTTTGATCCAAAAATTGAATTGAATTTAAATGGAACCCAGGAACACTTTAGCCATAAGGACAAAACTAAAACAGCCTCACTATCTAGTTAGGGTTAGGCTAATAAGCCTTAACCTGATGTGCAGACAATGTGCATTTTGTTAAATAATAAATAAGGACAAAAATAGGCCATGACCTACTACAGACTACTACAGACCACAGCAATAGACAGGCCAAAAAATGCTGAACGATGGAAAAATTACTGTACCCTAATATCCACGGCTTGTACCCCCTGAACATTTTTTACGAGCGCCATATACAATCTGATGACCTAACAGGCAGAGAAAATGTGAAAAACGTCCCTTACGGAACTCGGTGCAGTGGTTATTATTTAAAAGTGTTCCCACGTATTGTGCTCCCTGCCCTGAAGTACTGATTAGACAAAAATTCGACTGTTTCTTCTACAAAACAACAGAACAAGAAAATACGGATTCAAGTCTAAACTTTTGGTTATATGTACAGCTGCTCTTTTGAAGCGGTAAAATAAATTAGCCGAAATTTGCGAAAATATGTTCATTTAACTAGAAGTTGTTTAACGGAAATTGATTGTGCGAGTTTACAGTTGCAGTAATTGGTACTTAAAGCCAACACACACTAAAACCCAATTCACTACAAATTGATAAATAAAACAAAGTTCCGATGTGTGCGTATAATTAACACTAAATAATCGATAAACTTTTTGTTTTGCAGAGTATATACTTGCCTACGTTTATTTTAGACAAATAGGTAGGTAGATGTTTATATCAAAGAAAAATGAAACTCTTTGATGTTTTTGTAAGTTCGTGGAAAGGTTTTCCTTTGTAATTTAGCGCGTGTGTATATTTTCGACACGACTTTTGACATACACGCTATGTTGTTTGAATACTTTTATGTCATTACTCGTTCTTTTTTTTTATAATTATAATGCACGTATAGAAATAGAATTTTTCCAAGCGGCGCAGCTCGCAGCGCAACGATAAATAAAGTGAAAAACACTCGAATTGTACTATTTTAAATAAAGCTTTTACAATATTTACATAAGTTTAAACAAGCTTTTATTTTAAATAGCCCATTTAAAAAGTTGTTTACATTATGAATATTCAAAATGTAAAATTTAAGTAAAACTTGGTAAAACTAACAAACATTCATCAAAGGATGCAAAAGGAAAGCAATTTCCGACTAGAAATTCATATGCAAAAGTGTTTGATAGTATCCAAGTGATATTTATGTTCTGCAATGCGCCATTCATTGAAATACGTTTCAAACTATTTACGGTATTTAGAATATACTATATAAGTGCTTACGCGCCTTTGAAAAATTACCATTCTAAAAGACGTTTCTCTAAAATTTTACGTTTAAAGTGCCTGATGAAATTTCAACGTAACTATTAGGTTTACATCTTTTAAGATGATTTCAAGAATTTGTTTGTTAAAAAATCTCACAGTGGAACTGCCTAACCTATAAAATGTACTATGCCTAGAGCTGTCTTAATACTAAGAATCAATTCAAAAGTCAAGTGTCGTTTCCCTAAGCGCTAAATCACCCCCAACTTGTCCCGTATCTTCAGTTTTTGTTTCTCGAACTAAAATGATCGAGCTTTGGCATTTTGAAACTCATTTAAGCTCGTGAAACCCAATAAGTTTTGAATAGTTCATTTTTAATCCTTTCCAGAGGAATCTATACTTCTATACATAATATTCAGGCTCAGGCTTTCAAGTACAAGATAATAGTAAACTTTCAACATATCCATCTTCAAATCGAAGTTTTTAGTTTTCTATAAAAAGCGAAGTAGCGAGGCCACTGTTTTGAGTTCTACGGCGCTGCCGAAAACTGCAGCAGTTCATAGAGCCTCGCGAGATAGATCAACAGTTATTGGTCTAAAGTCATCCAATTACACTCTGATCCAAATCGTTGCAAAAGTAAGGTATTTATCGAAAAGTGTTTTCGGCGAATTTACTTGTAAATATAGGTATGTATTCACTTTGTCGTTCCAAACGAACAGAGATGTGTCACTTTTGCCGAAAAAGAATTTTTGAAATTGCTTGCCAATGACTTGTTTTCCCCGCATACATACGTTTGCGCAATTTTCATTTAAAAAACTAATTTCTGACTCGACCCCCTTTCAAGTCTTTGAAAACGTATTTTAAATTCGCCACCCACTGTTTGAGAACGATTGCAGTGGCTCTTCTGTGACGTTTCATTTCGGCTGGAGGCTGGGACTTTGCCCGTTCAGTTTTACCATGAATAGTTTCACTACTAGTACCTATTACAGCTCTAGAATTTTTCTTATATCGTGAAGTTGTCTTAACGGAAGGTCAGCGGTCTAATTCGGACGTAAACAATTTTTCGTTTTTTATAATTGGCCTCGGGCGTCGCCGAAATAGTTGGCTAATTTCTATAGTAAATATTTCACAAAAAGTCAAAAATGTCGTAAATTGTGTGTTAATCGCTTGAGAGCAAATCACTCGTGCGGACTTCCTGTGTTACACAATAAATAATAAATTATGGAGAATAAGAGAATCACATCGCGTTTACAAACTATAGCAAGATTAAAAAGGTAAACAATTAAAAGAAATTAGCCTGTAACTACAACTAAAGCGAAACTATTTTATGTCCGGAACATACGGTGTAATAACGGACCAGCAGCATATTATAGCGATAATTTATTAAGTAATCTTTGCCAATATAGTATAAGAACAAAATAAAGAGCCTTATAGTTGCTAAAAAGACGAATTTGATACCTCCCTCGACTTTACAAAAGGAAAGAATATAATCTTTTAAGCAGATCTGAAGCGAGTCACTATATGTATAGCGAGACACAAAACAAAGCATATGAAGCTACAAAGCTTTTTGAAGTAGAACGTAGAACTGGCTTAAAGAAGCTTTAATGAAGTTAATAATACGAGTAGATTTAGTAATCATAGTTCGTCTTATTATAAGTCTCGTCGATGCTCATAAATATGATTAAAAAAATGATTATTCTTATACTAGTATAGAAGACCCCGAATATATTCTCTTATATTAACTTTTCTACATCATCAAACATCAAAAATGCTCGCATCGCCCTTCCACCAATCTTTCTCTCACTAACCCCTAGTTTTTACTTTAATTTTAACTGACAATATAAAACGGGCGTTCCCCTAGTAGTAACTGTATACTTTTATGATTTAGATACAAGTATCGCAATCAATATTAATGAATCATAAATATTGGTAAATCCTTTAGGAAAACTTCAAAATCAGCGTAATGTCAAACTGTTCAAACAAATTGAAATTATTAGTTTTGCATCAAGAAGAGTTTGGTAAAATATTATTCAATAAAACAAAACATCATCCTATTTTCCTATTACCCAAAATTTAGTTAACTCTTCATAATTCGCAATTAGGTTTGAAAATGATTTTAATTATTCGTCATAACAATGTGCTGCAAACTGGAAAGGTAGTCATATGGCTAACCAGCTAACTTTAGGCTTGTTAGGCCCACTAAAAAACGTTCCAAGAACACCTTAGAAAACGTATAATTTTACTTTGAATTGTATAATAGAAGAGAATTAAAAATTCTGCCTAAAGATTAATACCTATATATATAAAAACAAAATTTGCTTTACCTTGTTCTAGTCTTATTAACAACGCTAAGAAAAATAAACAATTTTAAGTTTAATAATATCATGCATTTTGAGATGAAAAAGGAAGATGAAAGAAAGATGCCACGAGCAAACCTTTTAAGTCAAAACTTAATAAGCAAATAAACAACACTCTTTATTCAAACGCCGGAATTCAAACAAACGAAAAATGCATTCACTGTAAATAAACTGATGGGTCTCCTGATAAAAAACAAATTCAAAAGAGAAAATTTTTTTTCGTACAGAAAAGCTGGAAATTCTTACGAGACGGCCGCTTTTCTTCTTTTTTTACGAGGCATTTTGCGCGATTACTCAATTGTTACTTTTAAAACTTAATTAAAATTCTTTTCACACGCATTATCCTTTTTTTAATTAAAAACAAAAAGGAAAATTTTTTTCAAGTGGTATAAAATAGCAATGTAATATAAAATAAGTACAAATGGCTTAATAAATATATAAAATTATACACACTTGTAGTGAAAGAGACTTGTTATAATCGGCCATAAAGAAGATTGCCTTCATTTTGAAACAAATAATGATTCAATCTGCTGAGGCCGTGTTCGCTCAATCTCCTCAGGTAGTTTCTATATTCAGATTAACATATTTTTTAGGCGCTTTATTATGAAGCGTGATGTTTCTATATACAGAACTCGATTTAGCCTCGGGAGCTTAGATAATAGATATTATGTTGTAGAAGACGAGGAAAAAAAAGTTATAGTAATAACGAAAAACGAAAACATAATAACTTATTGTATTAACTATATGACTCTCTTATTTAATACATAAATTAACCAATTTTTAAAATAAGGTTTTTCAAAGTGTTTTCGATTTTATTATTTAATATAGAAATATTTTCCAAAAGGGTCTTATAAAAAAGTAAACGAAAAAGGAATTTTCAATTAAAATACCATCTGCCACCGGAATCTAAAATACGCCAAAATACTGATACTCGCTATTTTATCCCCTTAAGAATTTCTTTTTGTAATTAAAATTTATTAACAATATTTTAACTTAAATCGTATAATTTTTAAATAATTAAATTTAAAATTTGAAATAGATAGGCATTTTAAAAACGGCCGTCGCGTCAAAATTTGATAAAATCCACGATATATGCAAATATAACAACCACAGCAGGTGGTACTGATTACTTCGTTTCTGCTAGAAAAGTTGTCCAAGTCAAAATAACTTCTCGAGTTTCGAAGATTTACAATACGCCCAAAGTTAATCATTTCTAAAATTTGGTAATGGGAGGACGGTCGTAAAACATTTTAGTTCGTAAAGGAAGATAAAGAATTGGAAGGTTATGTCTATAATGACTACGACGGTGATATTTAGCAGCTTTATTTGAAGCTTCTGTCGAAATTTATGACCACTCTATGAAGTAGTTATCTCCTTGTCAAGAGATAAGTGACAAAACTACTGTGTTATTTCTACTCTTGAATTTTCTATAGAAATAAGGTATGTGTAGTTATCAGATAATAAAAATTTAATTATTGGTAGGTGAGTTATGGCAGCCTTAAAATTTTTTTAATTTGGACATCAAGTTCGAATTTGTTCTTGATTAACTTTTAATTAAAATGTGCGAATGAAGAGCTCGTAACGTTTGTTCGATTAAAATTAAAACAACGCTAGTTTGATGCCCTTTAAAATTTGTTTTGTTGTTTAGAAAACATTGGTGCTGCTTTATAAACGTTCACAGCCTATTATTAAGAGGCGTCCCTAGTGACAACATGTGGTCAGTTTTCTAATTTTACGTTTATTTTTACTGTACATTTAAATTTCAACGTTATATCAATTTTTTCTTTAGATAAATAGAGTCGGCTTAGTTGGTCTTTCTCTTACACAGGCTCAAGTAATAAACGTGTCCCTGTTATTTCAAAATTCAGCTTCAACTGATGTACTGAAATCTTTTAGTTATAAATGGTACGGTATGAAGTACAGTTTTATGAGCACAACTCCTAGTGTAAACAAATAAGAAATCCAGGTACTTAGTTGTAAAATGAGGATTTTAAACCTTTCTAAAAATATCAAGAATGAATTTGTGTAAATTTATTTATTTTATACAACTGAAATGATATGTTCATTTTTTTTATAAAATAATTGTCCTTAGTGGCAAATTTCTTGCATGTCTTGGATCAATTAGTTCTGGAAGTAAACATTTAAAATAAAAATCCTTCAACTTCTTTTCCATTTTCTCCTTCCAAAACTTATCATCCCTTTCAATGTATGCAATTTTAATTTCCCCGTAGCCAGTCCAGACTCCTAAAATACATGTTTTTCGATTGGTCACATGTAATTGACCCTGGATTTGGTAATACCAATCGTGATTTTTGTTTAGCTCGATGGTGTTGCCCTTTTTCCTCCAAAGTGTTATTTTTTTTTGCATTATTGCTTCTTCAACAGTCAGTTTCTGTTTGAATGCAGTATAAGGACATTTCACTTCGATGATATTCTCTTCTGAAACGCCATCAGGCGACGCTCCCAAATACTGACATTCTTTATCAATAAAAAGACCACATCGTCTAATTTCGAAGCCCACCTTTTCTTCTAACGCAGTTTTTGCATTTTCTTCCATTTCATGGCCATGGCGAATTGAGGGCACGTCGGTCAAATTTGCCGTTTTATATAAAATGGATTTCACCATTTTCGAACTGTCTTTATTCATTTTTCGTTTACAAACTTTACCAAAATTTGAAGCCGTTAATAACTTTCTTCTTTCTTCCATCCATTTACCGCATTGACTTTGGTAACGAGTTTGAATTTCTAAATCTTCTCGTTCTTCATTGGTTCGTTTCAAAGAATTAATAAATTCCTTTTCCGCTTCTTCATAAATTATTGGCTCTATATCAGCTTTCTGGCAATCTTCTCCATAATCTTTGTCTTGCACTTCATTTCTGATTGTTTTATAATGTTTTTTAGTTTGGCGAATAATTTGTCGTTTCACGTTTTTTGATTTTTTTCGGATTTCTATACGACGAATAATTTTACCATGCGACGCTGGGAGAAGCAGGGCTTTTTTAAATGTAGTGTGTGCCGTAATCGAATTATGAGAGACGACTGCCGCAGCACATCTAGCACCGTAAGAATTTTTTAAGGCATAATTAATGCGTTTCCCACCAATGAATTTTGCAACTTTAGCATTGTAATGTTCAACCACATTACTGTCGACATCCAGGAGTAGGCTTCTTGAATGATTCGCAAGGCGGCGTAAAATTTCCATAATTTTAATTACAAATGGCTGGGAAAGTTTTTTCATCAGATTTTCTTCATCTGGCTTTTTACAGAAGTAATCCGAACAAGATTTGTGGTCTCCGAAAACGTGATTTACTCCATTTAGAATATCGGTTCTTAAATTCTTTAAGGCTTCATTTTTATCTGAAGTCTTCTTGTGATGCTTTATGGCACTTTTTACTCCAGTTCGTAGTCGAAGTAACCTAGATTCCAACAGCTTTCTTTCATTACAACTGAATGTTGTGAGGCTCACGAGATTTTTCAATTTCGTTGAATAATTACGGAAGAGATGGTTTCTACATTCAATTTTTTCTACCGTAATATCGCTATACGGCCTAGCTTCTAGAATTTTGTTATAGACACTGCTATCTCCATCCCCAATCATTCTATGGTACTTTACACCGTACATATCCATACTACTTTTGAATCCTTGGACCAAAATATGCGCTTCCATACTTGTCGAGCTTCCTGTATAATTTTTGGAACAAACATGGGGAATCGCATTTAAGTTATTTACACTTTTTCTGTCGCAGTGGACACAATATTTATTCCTAACCCCTATATACAAAATCTTCCCCGTATGGTGTCCTACTATAGCTGCCACTCCCGATAATGCATCATATTTTGTTTTATATGATCGTTTGGACCACGCTCCGTCCACCACAACTTGTACTAAGGGTACGCCCGTTTTGTCGATCGAACCTGTTTCAATTGCGTATCGAATCTCCTCATCTGCTGCTGATTTCATTTCTTTTTCGGCAACTAGTTGCCAACCAGTTGCCACAATTTCATGGCGGTTTTGGTATGTTCTTTCCGCCATGCAAGGAACATCTATAGAGCCTAAAAATTCTTCAAGACCATAATAACCTGACCCTATAGACATAATGCCTTTTACTGCCAATGAGTTCAAGTCAAAGTTAAGGTTCTCTTCTGCTTCTCTCAGATGCTCTTCTGATTTTTGAGACTCTAAATAAAATTGAGCATTGCACATGTCGCATTTTATAAGGAATTTCGATATTAAACCCAACTTTATTTCTTTTTTAATGCTCAAATTATTTAAAGTGCAGCCAAAACGTTGCCCGTGCGAGCTTATCTCTTTTAATTGATTAAAGAAATGAGAAATATTGATTATTCTATTTCCTTCCACATTTTCAAATTTAGGAGAAGTTGATTGAGATTCAGTATCATCTATAATTCAATTAAGTAAATTAGGTAAAAATTTAAATTAGGTTCAATATTGCTTTTTACCTGTGCCAGCTAATACATTTTCTTCAACATTCGTTGTAATGTTATCTGCCATTCCTGAAGAAGGACCAGGTATCATAGTATTCGAATTCGTATTTAAAGTGTCAGTACTAGAATTAGAGGGAATCCGCTAAAATAGATAATGAATTTATTTTCCTTATTTATATACTCTGTTGCTATATTAGATACACGTTTCAATCAAAAGTGTTACTGTTGTAGACATAGGCGCTATAGTAGCGAAATTGCAATGTAAGATATTTAAATTTATGGCAAGAACAAAAAATGTGCACTTTTTCTCAAGTAACTTTATAATTTTAATCTTTATTTATTTAACTTTAGGTAGGTATAACCAAAGAACATATAATTACAATTATTGTATGTTCTTTGGTATAACAAAAATTTCTTATACTAAAAAGAAAGTACAACCCTACTTCGTAGAATACCTAAGTATTTTGTCAGATAAATAATTTGAAATATTTTACCTTTGGTATTGTTTGTATTGGTTATTTAAAAGCTCAGATCTTTTGTAAAGATTACAATAGGAATTATAAAGTCATTTTGGTGGAGTTTGTAGTTTGCAGTAATAGTTATAAAAAATATAATATTCTACTAGCATTTTCTAAGCCAGATATTTTGAAAAATTTATGAAAATCTTTCAGAGAATTTGTAACAATTTTTATGCCTACTTTGCAACAGTAACACTTTTGATTGAAGCGCGTTGTAGTAGCGAAATTGCAATAACAATGGAAGATATTTAAATTTATGGTAGGAACAAAAAATTTGCACTTTTTTTCAAGTAAGTAACTTTATAATTTTAATCTTTATTTATTAAACTTTAGGTAGGTATAACGGTATAACAAAAATTTCTTATACTAAAAAGAAAGTACAACCCTACTTCCTAGAATAAGTATTTTGTCAGATAAATAATTTGAAATATTTTACCTTTGGTATTGTTTGTATTGGCTATTTAAAAGCTCAGATCTTTTGTAAAGATTACAATAGGAATTATAAA
This sequence comes from Malthinus flaveolus, assembly GCA_950108345.1. Taxonomy (NCBI): domain Eukaryota; kingdom Metazoa; phylum Arthropoda; class Insecta; order Coleoptera; family Cantharidae; genus Malthinus; species Malthinus flaveolus. The sequence goes on from OX467285.1 coordinate 69,236,845, forward strand.
GTCATTTTGGTGGAGGTTGTAGTTTGCAGTAGGTATAAAAAATATAATATTCAAAGCTATAATATTTCGTACAATTTTGATGTAAAGACGATTTTATTACTCCACTAACTAATCTTATATTTATACTACTAATAATTAGATTTCATTTAAAAACTGTCACGAGTTATCCGAAAAAATCGATGTAAAATCAATCTTTTAAGAAAACTTTGTTATTAACTAATGAAAATTGCGTGAATTTTTATTTATAAAAAATAATATGGCTTACCTTTGTTGCCCATCGTTTTCGCAAATTAGCGATATTGCCCTTTAGTTTCTTTCTACTGCTGAGAGTTCTTCCGTCTGTTGAATTTCTTTTCGCCATTCTGAAGTTGATAGTTATACACAAAATCACAAATAATCCAAAATCGACTTCTCACAAAACTATCTATAAGAAGACTGTGGTGTTCAACTTTTTGAACACCTATTTATAATATTTGGGTAGAAAATTTTAAAATGTAGTACTCGTTGTGTGTACAATACCTGTCATAAATCTGCCGGGGCTCAAAAGTTGACCATTTTAACCACGGTAAAGTAAGTTGTTAAATAGAGATGGTGAGTAAAAAAAGATAGAGTGTATTTCAATAAGAAATTTATGGCAAATCGTTTCGCCAAGATTACGCGTTTATTAATAAAGCTATTGCAATGAAATTTTTTTTAATCGAAGGGAAATATAAAAATCTACAATTACTACGGAGGAAATTTTGAAAAAGTGCCATGAGTAGAAGTATTATGATTTTTTGAATTTCTTAAAAAACACATATCTTTAATAAATGTTTTTAAGCATTAAAAATTACAATTTTGGAAAAACATCCGTAGTAATTGTAAAGCAATGTATAATACGTCTTCTGTATAAATTTGGTTTAAAAAAATTGAAAACTAACGGAGATATGCTGCCAAAACGATACATTAACAACTCCATAAGAAATTTGTCTAAGGAGCCCACTTAAATAATGGTTTAAAACTGCTGATGTAGAACATCGTTTCCTACCCTGTGGTCTGTATGCCGCAGCGGGTGTTCCAGTGACGCTAATATATTTTTGGCTTATAGACGGTTTTATAACCACAGTGTCGGAACGGTAAGACCATCTAAATCTCGCGATACCGGGAGGCTCGAAGCTCAGAAGGGTCTATAAACTCCTTATTAATTTTCTTAGAAACAGTTTCTTTTTGACAATACTGACAATACAATATTTATTTGTTTTTCATTAAGAAATTTTGGTTTTTGGACAGAAATTATAAGTTTCTGAGTTACACACTTGAAAAGAAGTGTCAGTTGTTTTTTATGGGCGTTATGAATGATTTTTGCTTTACAACTTGACTCGAAAAAATTTTAAGATTTCTTTAATATAAAATAAAATTGAATTTATCTAATCGAGCTTGTATCGAGGGCGAAAATCAACATTTGGTGAAAAATAGCAGCAGCAAATCAAATTACGGCTAGAAAACTTACACATTCCCGGAAATATAAAGTCTACAAAAGTATCTAAACAAACTCCGGGAATTAAAGCGCGTTTTGAAGATCACATTCGTATTGTATTGTATAGTAGGTTTCACTCTATTCCAGAACGACTTCTTGGCTTTACATAGAGTTAGCCGGTTAACAAAGGTCCAAAATTAAACTTACAAAACCATCTTAGATATTCCTAATTTTACCTTCAGGTTCAGCTCAGGTACATTTACTCAATGTTCGTCCCGTTTTAATGACCCGTCGTCTGATGTAAACGTATTTATATTAGACGCGGTGAAAATCTAATATAAAGATTGTTCGCGTTGTCAGATGAAAAAGCACTTCGTGGTATACCGACATACCGATACTACTGGACAGTGGACAGTTTCGCTGCAGCATGATTTCAAGATGTTAAGGGTTTTCTTAGTAATTGCAAAGAAGCTCAATTCAAGACAGCGAAGATATTTTTAGTCTGGGGGGAGAGCTAACCCTGCGGAACACTGCATAAATACCCCAAACAGTGCTCCGATTTCCATACCGACTGAAACCTGCTAAGAAGGAAGTTTTATAAAGTGGGCTTGACAAGTTTCTAGATAAAGGAGTAATGAAAGAATACGAGAGCCCCTAGGCAGCACCAGTAGTTCTCGTTCTTAAAAAAGATGGAAGTAATCGATTGTGCACAGGCTACCGTCGTTACCCTCTTCCATGTATGAACGACCTGTCGTTGCACACAGCTAACGCGCTACATGACGACTACATGCGCAGTGATTACCACCAAGTGAAGTTCAATAGCAAAGATCAAGATAAGTGAACTTTGTGACACCCGTCCGCCGTGATGTAAAGTATCTTGGTTACCTGATAACACCAAATGGAATTCAGGTTGACCCGGACAAAATTAATGCTATATCAGGTATATATGAAGGTGCCACGCAACATTAAAAACGTGCGGTAATTTCTACAGTTTGTTCGTGGTATCGACGGTTCATATAGAACTTTGCGGATGTATCGCGTCTTCTCAGCAATAAGAAGTGTTCGACGTCCTAAATGAAAAGTTAGTAACTGCCCCCGTATTACAACAAATCGACCCGTCAAAACCTCTTCTCAGGAAGAGCATAGGTTAATCTTAAAGAAGTAAGTAAAAAAGTGAAAAGTGTTAGTTCTTTGCCGGGGGCCGGGCGGCATCAAAACTAAAGGGTGAGTGTGTAACAACCGAAATCAAGATGTGGAGACTGAGAGTTTGTTTTAGATTAATTAGAAGAGTCAGTGATATTTTTGAAGCTCAACAAAAGGCTTGTTTTATAAAGAAATCCAACCTAAAGTCTCTTTCCAGCCTTGGTACCATGGTATCAATGATAAAAACTTTGCTAGAATACTGTGTGTACTACGAGTTGTCTCCCCGAAGTATCTCTATAGACTGAAAATCAAAGATGACCCCTTCTGCAATTGTGAAAAAATAGGCAATAGAGTGCAGCCACAAGACTCTAAAGCTCTCGCAGCAGATATTGTGCCTAATAGTTGGTAATATCTAAATTTATTCGCCAAACATAGAAAATAAAGGCAAGCTCAATACGTATTTTATTATCAACGATGAAAACTTTTAGATTTGAAAACCTCTTGGAACTATTGATTTTAGAACTTCTGAAATATCTCGAGCGTTCAAGTCGAGTTACAGAACCTAATAATAGGTTGATATTATTGTAACAACAACTTTTGAATATTTTCCTATAACAATAACTGATTGATTACTAGCAATTTACCAATTTCCATTACCATTCTAACTGAAACTGAACTAAGATATTATACTACCCAGTTATTTTATTTCTGAAACTTTAGCACAATGTAACAATCGCATAGTAATTGTGTACATACATAAGTTGTGTTAATGCCAAATAAATTACAAATTGTGCATCGAGTCAAACAGAAAATTGTATTGTCTACAAGTCTACATCTGTTTCTAATCACAGCATCCCAAGAAATCCAACATCTCGAGCCAAGAAATAAAATTTATACTAAAGCATCCACACCAGCAACAAAACGAAAATATACTAAAGCGACAAAAATGTTTTGTTTGAATTTGAATAATTCATTATATCTCTTTCTCTCTTTCATATTAATTAAAGAGGTATTAATTATAACCCAAACAATAATATTTTTGTTATCACGTAAAAAGCTTTTGACAACTTATTACGCTTCGGATTAATCGGTTGGAGATAATTTATAAATTTTATATCGCAAACCGATAAATTGTGGTGAAGTAATTATTTATTTTATCAAAATATCGAATTTAACAATTTTAATTACGTTCAGAATGTTGAATTCCAATAAACTAAATGAGAGCAATACGGTTCGACTAATATAACCGAAACGTTTGCTTTATAATATAATACTTGACGTCTAGTGACCATTGTATATCATATTTCAAAAAAATACTTCATTAAATTATCTACAAGATCCGCGACAATCAAAAAATTTCCACACGTCGGTTACGGCATGTCGCTCCAATGCCACGCTGTAACGGGCGTTTGGAATGTAATATGATGCTAGTGCGCGACTGGAGTTGTGATAGTGGTAATACGAAGTATTTTCGTCGTAAAGTAAAAAGATTAATAAAGTGATTTGGACGTACGTAACAGACAAGGCAATCTGTCTAAAGGGCGAAAAGGAAGAAGAAAGGCCTTCAGTACTCTTGAAGTTTTTTAAGTGCAAGTGCAAACCCAGAAAAAGACTAGAATATGGATTCAAATAAGCCGCAGATGTAGTACCTACTATAGAGATAGAGTTAAGGATTAATAAAGCAATTCGGATATACAAAACAAACAAGGTAGTCTGTCTAAAGGTCGAGAAGGAAGAAGAAAGGTCTTCAGTATACTCTTGAAGTTCTTATAGACAAGACAATCTGTCTAAAGGTTGAGAAGGAAGAAGAAAGGCTTTCAGTGCAAAAAATTCAATCGAAGAATTTGGAGTTTTATTAATTTCAATTGAAAATTTGATAAAAAAATTAATGCCCTTTATGGCACAGTCCAACATACTGTATACGTGCACAATATTGTCGTGATATTTACTGCCTTATCATAACTTTTCTTGTAGGACATTAAGTATAATAAAAAGTTTGTTTCGAACCATTTTATTGCCATAAAATGTAATTAGCTGGGATGCCGTAAATTCACAAAACAATAATCTTAGATATAAAAAATAAATAATGGGCTCGGACAAATTACGATTTAATTTTCGAAAACATTTAAGACAAAATAATCTGCACAAAATAGATGGGGCAAGTAGTTACTAACTGTTTTGTGAAAAGCGGAACTAATGCATCATAGTCTCCATGAAGTTAGATCAGATAATCGCGATATAAAAATGTCGTTTCATTTTTAGTTTTATTTCACCCATAAACACGTATTTGTCTACAATCTAAATATGTAATTACTTTCCCAGGTTGATTAACGACCCATTACATCTATCAATTATGTAAGGATCTCGACTCTTAAAATTTTTAGAGTCGAATAAGTGTCGAATGTAGGTGGTCTAAAACTCAAATACTTAAAAGGTCTTAAAGTATTCTCTCGTAAAAAAAATTAGTTCAAAAACAATTTCAAAAATGTCATATATTTCACTTTAAAAGCCCAGACTCCTCATTCAAAACGTCCGAAATAACGTCTTTTAAGTTTGAAGTTTTGAATAGTTGGTGTGTTAAACGGCGTAACTAACTAACCTCAACAGAAATAAAAATAATTTTGCTACTCGCTTATTTAATCGAGCGAGGAATATAAGCGGGAGTAAATGGCGCTCGGTAAATTTATGTGATGAAAGAGAGATGTAAGAAAAACCCTCCCGGACGTAAAATGTGTGTAAATTAAAAGCACTAAACATATTAATGGTACTACTCGTTTCCTCCAACTTTAGTGCGCTTTAAAAAAATTTTTATCTAAAAAAGGGCCCAGTTAAGTCGAAATGCGAAAATAAAATAAAAAGATTCTAGTTTTGATAAACGTAAAACGTTTTCGTATCTTTTTCAGTTGGGGTTTACCGAAAAGAATGTATTATGCGAAGAGTATAATCCGTGTTATTTTTGAAAGTTTTGCTTTTGGTCAAAATAAGCTTCTACGAATTCTCACAAAGTGGTGTTAAATTTCAAAAGTGAAATTCTACACGTTTATTGACACGCTAAAAATGGATACCTTTTTGTCATGAACGCTAGAAGTTCCGGCAACCAGGTTCGAATTCTCACGAATATATGCATTTGACGTGTGCGGTTTGCGGTTTTGGATCTAAATGACATGGCAAATGATCCCTTGTCCATCGAAACTTACAGTTGAGTTAATTACGGCGTAACTAATAGATATCAGTTACAACTCGAAACGAAGTTTTGATGTAACGAAACTATCTCTTCTTATTGTTATTTAAATTTTCAGCGTGGAAATCGGAGAATGGTGGGCTTGTTTCTGTTTCAGTTACTTTCGCACAAATTGAATTTACGAGTAACAGAACTTCAAAGGCAGTAAATTTCACCTGTCTGCCCCAGCATAAATCAAATAAAGAAACACAATTACTTCACCTTGCGCATTATTCTTCCGACAACATTTAAAATGTGCGTAGTACTATTTATAATAGTAGTACCTACTTTGAAATACAAACTAACTTAATTACCTAAGTAAACTCACCGGTAAAGCATCACATGTTTCGATTGGTAACGGATCTTCCGAACAGTAAATAGAATTTTCGGGTTGTAAAATTGGGGGCCTAGGAGGAGGCGGTAACAGAAACTCCGGAGGTGGTCCCGGACAGTCACAATCGGCGCCAGCCTCCATCCCCCACATGGCCTCGAGATCTGGTGGCGGCTCTTCTTGATACTCAGGCGGTCTTTCCATAGACCTTTCGGTCAAACTGAAACACAAAAATTTACTTGTCAACAAAGTTATCGTCAAAAGTGACAGATTGCTTTCTTATTTATTGCCCCACACTACCTGTAGTATACTTGAAAAATGTTGACTTATGTTACCTTCCAAAGCAACTAATCATAATAAACGTACGAATAGTAGAAGAGCATAGTAAATCTGACAAGATTGGAAAGGTACCAAAAAACAACCTTTTTAATTATAAAAAAATATTTTTCAATTTCTTGGCGTGCTCGTCGTCGAGGTGTCGCGTTCCGACAGTTAATTTACTAATGCAAAGGATTTAGGAGGGCTAACGATTCTTGTGGGCGATACGATAATACACACACCTCGGCGTAAACCCTTTTTTAGTGTCGATTAAAAATCGTTAATTTTAATTGAATTAATTCTCACCTTACCCGCTAATTTTTAATGCGGTTGAATTTTAATAGTCTTAGGTTAGTGTTACGTAGGGGTTCAATTTCGAGTTAGGTTACGTAGGTAATTCAATTGCCAACATTTTCACATTAATTTTATTATTTTCATTTTCATATGATTTTGATTTCTTACACGTCGAGTGCAAATACAGGCACAATTGATCCGTGTAGGTATACAGGCTGTATCAAATTTCGTGTTAAGTACAGGGATCTCGCTTATTAGCGTAGATAGAGAGATGGTTAAATGGACAAAAACGATCCCCGAGTTATGCCTACACTAAATCAAAAAACAAAATTTACCCCCTCCATAACGTTTCTGAAATATGGCGGAAAATAACGAAATTTGCATTTTTAATTTTTGGCTCTAAAATCGTTATTTGTAAAAATTTTTAAAAACTGAAAAGACTTTCTCAAAGGAACTTTTTCTGTTCTTTTAGACAATGTCAACGAATTTTCGTTATCATTATTACTTTACTGTATATTGATACCAACTTTTGTTTTTCATATAGAAGCCATTTAAAAAAATTATGTCATGAGATAGAGAAAAAAATGCTGATTTCAAAAATGTATAACATGTCCATAAACTAACCACAAATAATAAATTCAAAATTAAAATAATAGGATATTTTATTTAAAACTGAATTTTAATTTATAAATAGCAATATCCGTGAAAAACAATTGAATCTGTTTTATAAAAAACAATTTATATGTGCTTCATTTGTTTTTCTGCAAATGTTTATTGAAATTTACCTATAATTATTTGAGTTATTTTTGGTGATTTTTTTATAAAAAATTTTATAGACATATTATACATTTTTGAAATCAGCATTTTTTTCTCTATCCGATGACATAAAATTTTTAAATGGCTCTCATATGAAAAACAAAAGTTGGTATCAATATACAGTAAAGTAATAATGATAACGAAAATTCGTTGATATCGTCTGAGAGAACAGAAAAAGTTTCTTTGAGAAAGTCTTTTTAGTTTTTAAAAATTTATACAAATAACGATTTTAGAGCCAAAAATTAAAAATGCAAATTTCTTTATTTTCCGCCATATTTCAGAAACGTTATGGAGGGGGTAAATTTTGTTTTTTGATTTAGTGTAGGCATAACTCGAGGATCGTTTTTGTCCATTTAACCATCTCTCTATCTACGCTAATAAGCGAGATCCCTTTACTTAACACGAAATTTGATACAGCCTGTATACTACCTTAAGCTGTGGATTGTTATAGGATTGTCTCCGAATGCGGCGCAGTTGGGCCGACTGCTGTCAGATAGAAACTTAGATAATGCAAATTAGACGATAAGTGCGATAAAACAAGTCTCGCAAAAGTCGCTTGGAATAATGTAAATGTGCATTACAATTAAGCGACTTCTTGACTTCTACAGACTTCATATAGTTTTCTCGCACTAATACAACCTAGTTTACGTTTTTTAAGTTTCTATCTGACAGTCTGTCCAACTTCGCCGAATTCGGCAGTCCCCCGCGTTGATTAATTTCGTCCACAGTCCGTGAATTCGACACGGCTGGACAGATTGTCAGATAGAAACTTGAAAAACGTAAAACTTTACTGTAAGTGCGAGAAAACTATATTAGAAAGTTGCTTCCAATGCACATTTACAGCATTTCAAGCGACTTCCTAAACTTCTCTCGCACTTACAGTCCAGTTTTAGGTTTTTTCAAGTTTCTATCTGACAGTCTGCCCAGCTGTGCCGAATTCGGCAGTCCGTCGCGGACAATACTAACAATCCATCACAGCTTAAGTTGTTGCATATTTCCACACAGCTTTTTATGGGAATAATTATTAAATCATAAATGTCTTTCTTCTTGGTGAAGAATATTTACGTCACAATTGAGCATATACAGCTGTTTAGTGGCGGCTGTGATATTACTTTGATGGTGTGGACGAGATCTTATGAAATCATCCCTTCTCCTAGTGAGGCCTGTGAAACTATGGTACTCACAGTGGTACGCAAAAGCTTATTGTTATTATCAAATTTAAATTTTTGAGAGCCAAATAATTTTTACTGGAATTTGTAAGTTTCACTTACAAATTTCTAATACAGTTTATCGAGGGGTATTACAAATTTCAAGTTGAAATAGATATTTTAGCAACCCGAAGTAGTAATTAAAATAGTTTTTTAATAATACAACCTGTAGATAAGTACCTTTATGAGCTCATTACGTATACAAGAAAGCAATTTAAAATTATAAATAACTACTGCAGTAATGACAATAAGGTGTATAGTAAACAAAAGATAAAAACAAGTAATTATTACACAATGCAAACAATAACTAATATCAGTGTTAGGTCGTTGTAGGTAGTTATCCTTGAATAAGCCGATTGTTGATCAAATATTTAGTAATTAATTAATTAACCTTCCAAAAATTATCGCCGTGAAATTTAGCAATTAGTAATTTCTTACACTCGGATTAAATTAGGTACTATTAATTTATTCAAATTAAACTAAACTACAACTCAATAATCCAACTATTAAACTTTGCACATAATCACTTCTATAACTGTACTGCATCATCTGTATAAAGTAAATTGTAACGTAACTGTATAAAAAGTGAAAAAAGTATCAAGTCACCGTGGCTTTTTTAAAAGAAAATTAACTATTCACCACAAATAATCAAGTAACCAAAATCCAATTTTATCTAAAAGACGCTTTAACGAATTAAAAATAATTAGTTCAGATTATATCTGCGCGGTATTGCTACTATGGCGATAGAGTTGAGAATAAACAAATTTGTAAAAGTTAGCACAATTTTCGAAAAAATTTGGCGTTAGCACCTCTCAATTACCTTAATTAACACAGTGAAAAACAAATTTCGTCTCACTACATCGTATAACCAAGAAATCATTTGCATATTTTAATTAACTACCCCTCGGCAATGACAACCACAAACCACCAACCACAGAACGTTAATACGTTTTTACTTTCCTATTTTACGTATCTATCAAAGGTGAAAGATGCATATGTGTGTGTCTGTAGGTCGTCCACCCGCACCTGCGTGTCTTCAACATATTAATTATATTATCATTTTCATATTTATGTATTAACTTGTATCAAATCTTTTTTGATAATAAATCGCCAATATTTTTCTAAACGAGTAGGGAGAATTCAGTGCTATACACACACGACATTTTGACAAAAATTTAGGTAACCGAAACCGTTTTCAGAGTAATGAAATTTAATGCTCTAATTGACCCTAATACGTCAAACTAAAAACCACAAAAAATAAAGACGATAAGACGTTCAAGTGGACTGATTAGTTGATAAATTCGATATTGATGTTTACATAGTTATACATACATCAAATCGATTAGATATATCTAGAGAAAATTGAACTCCGTTGTTTATTATCAAGAAATAGTACAAGATATTAGTCACTGATTGTTGAGCATTTAGTATTTTTTAGACGATATCTAATCCATATATTTATAAGTACCTAGTATTTGACTGATTTACATACCGTGGGCTTCCCGGGCCCAATATGAAAACTAAACACGAGCTGAAATGAAACCGCATATATATGTTATGGTATTATAGGAGTCTTTAAATATTTTAATGTAAAAGTGGTTGCTCTTTAAAGCAATGCGATATTTACCGATAATTTTGCTTATGATGGATGATCTTTACCGTTCCACAAAGTTCTACTTTTAATCCTATGACATAATGATACAATATACTATTTGAAACTATGCCTAAATATTTAATTTAAATTTTTTCACTTCATTTCCCTCAAATACTTTTTCTTACATTATATTTCCCCTTAGCATCAAATTATTTCGGTGCTGGGTTAGTGCCCACGGAACGGCGGCAAAATCAATGTCTCAAAAAGAAGAACGTAAGTAGTGATTTTTTTGAGATACTGCTTTCGAGCATTGTTTGAAAACCCCATAAAAATTAATAATTTCGTCAAGTTTCAGCACAATTAAAACCGCAGATAGTGGGCCCCGGAAGCCCAGGTTACGTACGCTCCAGTGATTTTAGTTTTAACTAACGAACAACGCCAAGGATATGACACTTTCACGTTTCAAAATTTTTAACAATTTCATGCTAATTAGCATAGTTTCGAAGTGTGACATTGCGTTCCCGGTAATAAATTTTAATTACACAAAAGTACACAAATAAATGTATAAAATGCAGCGCCTCGTACCATTACATCTCATTTTCGATTCCAAGCAACCTATTAAAACACATATTCCCAAGTGCAATTCTTGATGTCAAGTTTGATGTACCTACTTTGTATATTATGTACAACTAGTATACTTAGAGCTACTTCCGTATTTACGTGTACGTGTACATAATATGAATATTAAATGTAAGTGATAAAAATGGTAATTTACGCTAACATCAGCTGCTTATTTTGTATTCAGTTTCAAAAAAAAATGTCCGTGTAATATTATATTAATCGATTAACATTCAAATTTGTTTCCTCGATATTTAAAAAATCGTTAATTATTTAAATTAGCTCTCAGTTCGTTCACAAAATTATGTAACAATTAATAAAATACCATAGGATCTCCTCTCGCAGAAAAGGAAATTCATAGCCTGGACTTCTACTCTCAAACCCATTCAATACCACTACACAGGTATTTATTTGTAGGTTGTAGGGTCCGGGTTAGCAAGGACTTCTTTTGTTGGTGACTTTTTGTAGGACTAATTTTATTTATCTAAAAAATGTCTCGGAAAGTTCTTTGGTTTGGATGGGGCACAAACAAGAAACCCATCACAGTTAGGTTAAGCGATCTATCACAAATTTTACGACAAAAGAATTCACCTCATATATTTTATGATTAAAATTGAAATTTTAGCATAACCACAAATGTTACTGGAGTTTTGAAAAAAACCTCCGCTATTATTTTCGCATTCATTAAAATAAATTATAATTAGTTTAATTACAATTTATATACAAATTCAACGGAGCAATTTTTTATTTAAATTTATGCCACCCAGATTATTAAAGCATTATTTTTTCCTGTATTCACCAACTAATAGAAGTTGTTTTTAAACTTGTTTTTGAACATGGGATAAAATTGTTACATCTCTATTAGAGTTATTCCGCTTGGGCGCCGCTAATTTTGGAGAAAACTTGTATAAAATGCGACTGTCGGGATTAAGTTGGTCTCGATAAAATTTATTCACGAACCTTTATAACGTCTTTGGTTTGGCACTGCATCCAATAATTAAAATTAAATCCATGATTTGAGACACCCAAAAAAACCAGCACTAAACGCACTAAACGAATCACTGAAATAGCACAACACAAAACAAACAATTTTTCAGCATACTCCACGTATTAATAAAAAGAGGTATCTGAAAGAGATTAAAAGCACTTCGAACGAATAGTACTACGTTTACACGAGGGCAGACGAAAATAAACTGACTGTTCTCACATACTATACATAATCCTAAGTCGACTTATTTTGGACAGCTGCATGGCATTCTGCAGGAGACAGTCCCCTTTTAACAACAACATCCAATGAGACGACCAGGTGGAGGGGTACGATAAAAATAAGTGGGGGTAATAACATAATTACATTTTAATATCTAGTTGGCCATGTTCATATTATTCAGGTTGGTGTAATTTAACTCGAACAGGTAGCCAAGACGAATTAAAAAAAAGTAAAAGTGCCGCTTAAATAGGTACAGATTTGAGATCGGTTTATCTTTCTTTGAAGTTTGATATTAAAAAGAGGTGATCTATATATTTTTTAAGTATAAGTCTATTGTGCGTTAAAGGGGGGTTGGTTGATAATATGATATTTATTTCGCGGTTGATATTTGTCGGTAAATAGGTACAGAAGAAAGATTTTTGATTTGAGAAAGAAGCTTTTGTAGTAAAGGGGCGCCGATGTAACAATAGACGAATCCTTCTGGAAAAAAAATACGATACGAATCCCATTGTGACAAATACTTACGTAATATTGTGAGCGTAGCTCTACGGCTACCCTTATAATATCAGACATTCAATGGCCATAACCAAAAACTATAAGACGTGGAGCATATTAAGCAAATTGGCGTTGCTCAAAAGCGAAACAAAATGTATAATTACCTATGATATGAAATCGAGTTATGCCTAAGGTCGCTAAGCTAGCACTGGTTTATCAAAGCGTTTTATTCATCTAATAGTATTAAAAGTGCCGATCACTGCCGCCAGAAAGAATATTTAAGCAAAAACAATCATTCTATGCTCTATTGGTTCAAAAACGTTTTCGACTCTCTTTACTCTTCAGTTTATTGTATTAATAATCATAAGTCATATAAGCAATATCCCAGTGAATTTTCAATATACGATATTGTATCGTTTTTATTGTAGAAATTAGTGGGAGTAGTGGACACGGGCTAATTGCCCGACGGTAAAAAAAGCATGAGTTCGCTTTCATTTCTTCCGTTTTTGTTACACATTATCTTAACGTATATTTAACATGTATCTGTCTCTAGTCTTGTCTATTTTTCCACATATAGAAGCATTTCTATTCTAATTAAGGTACAATCGTCATAAACAAAAGTCGTTCTCCGACACATTTCAAATTGCCAATCGCACAACTATAGAATTGTAGAAAGAAGAATTTCTTGGAACAACAAAACGGAAGGAATTTCGTCAATGATCAATTGACATTGACAAATTTAGTAGGTAGGAGGTACATACTTCATTTATTTTGTATGGTTAAATTCAAACTAGTTCCTTAGGGAACCATAAAGCTTATGTTGAGAATATTTTACAAAATTTCTTCAATTATCACAAATACTTTTTAACAAATGTATCTTGGAAAACCTTAAAGTTTTGTTAAGCAAATCGTACGCTTTAGAATGTAGACTCAATAAATTTAAAGATATCAAGCAGGTACATGGTATAATATGAGCTGATGATTAGTCGCTTGAACTAAAAATGTAGGTACCCACTACCGATTACCGATGTATCCTAAAAATAGTTTTACTCATATGAGCCAGTTCAAGATAGAAAAATACTCGACGTTATCGAAAGAAAGAAAGTGGAAAGTGGCTTACTCGAAACACTAGTACTAAATTCCTCAGCTAATTAGCTACCGATAGAAGAAAAGAGAGCTCAAGGCAGAAAACGAACAAATAATTAACAATTATCAACTTTAAACATATAGACCTAGGGCTACCGCACACTACAGACAGTCGGTGACTGTCTGTTTTGTAGCGAAGTGACCGCACACGACAGACAGTCGGTCAGACATCGGCGCCTACATCTACACCATCGCACACGCTACCGACTATCGTTAGGAAGTCGGTGGTTGTTGCATTGTTTGTCCGTGATTTTAGCTATGGGAGATGCACAACTACAACGACAATTTTGTAGTTCGTGTGCGCGCCTCTACTTAATTACGTTTTTTCCTTCTACCGCCGTCTAGTCACAGACAATCGTGTCGGTTGATAGTCGGTGGAAAAATAGAACACGTTACATCTTTTATGTAAGTCCGTCATTTTAGTCGGTTGTGTGCGGTGCTACATAAGAACCTGTACTGAGCATTGTAACCGACTATTTTGACGGTCACCGACTGTCAGTGTGCGGTAAGCCTAAATACTGAACACTCCGATTTAAAATTGGGTTAAGGCTTACCGCACACTACAGACAGTCGGTGACCGTCAAAATAGTCGGTTACAATGCTCAGTACAGATTCTTATGTATTAGCACCGCACACAACCGACTAAAATGACGGACCTACATAAAAGATGTAACGTGTTCTATTTTTCCACCGACTATCAACCGACACGATTGTCTGTGACTAGACGGCTGTAGATGGGAATAACGTAAGGGCGTAGGGGCGTAACGACGTAACGACGTAGGTGCGCGCACACGAACTACAAAATTGTCGTTGGCGTTGTGCATCTCCCATAGCTAAAATCACGGACAAACAATGCAACAACCACCGACTTCTTAACGATAGTCGGTAGTGTGTACGATGGTGTAGATGTAGGCGCCGATGTCTGACCGACTGTCTGTCGTGTGCGGTCACTTCGCTACAAAACAGACGGTCACCGACTGTCTGTAGTGTGCGGTAGCCCTTAGAGACGAATATTTCAAGAATCTTTTTAACCCCCCCGTACAACAAAAAAAAAGTTCTTTTGTCCCTTTATCACATAATCGGTATTAAAATTGTTGAAAAAATGGTTTTTGAATGTTTCGCCTCTATAATCGTTAAGGGCACAGATGATACATACAGGTAACGAAACAAAGATAACTTGGATTTTTATTCAAATTCTTCCTCTTATATATTTTATTTAAACTGGATAAATTCTATGCGACGGATGATCACTAGCCATAAAATTATATTATACGGAACATTCAGAATAAGAATAATAAGATAATATCTACTAAGAAGGGGTTGGAAATATTTATCAAACCGCTTTAATTTTCAATCATTTGCGCGCCGTCGATGATAAACATCCCAAAGTCGTCTCGATAAGACCTCATTTTGGTGCTTTTGTGTAAATTAAAATTTGCAATAGCTACCGATATTTATAATTGTTGGCTTGTTGGTCACTGTTTCGACACATAATGAAATTAACGAGTCTTTTTCCATCAGTATTTAGTAGTAATTTTCCTTTACTTAAAGAAAAACAAATAAATTACCTGTAATTTGTAGTAAAGATAAAAAAACATTATAAATATTTCCTAATAGTCCATGAATAAAAAATGTAACGTACCCTATAAAGCAATTTTATAAATAATAAATGTATACTCGACGTACCAAAACAACCTGCGAAAATAACTTACTGTAACTGGGTAAGGTATTTACGAAATGTTTATGCAAATGAAATCAAATCAACTATACAAAATTAAATTATGATTGTTAATTAAGAGCTTTTTAACGAAATTGACAATAAGGCAAAAAAGTACCCACACCTTTATTTGTGACGTCTGGTACGTTTTGTATCAATATGTTTTTTATAACTGTAGGAAGCTATGGTGTATAGGGGCATCTTCAATAAATAGTGTAATCAATAAGTAAACAAGCGGTAGTTTACTAATAAGGTACAATGATCGATGATAATAAAAAATAACTGACTGAATTTTTTAGTCACTGATATACCAGAAAAGTGTTCTTAAGATACGCTCTCAATTAATGAGTGGAGCGAAGAAGATAAGTTAATATGTATATGTAAAAAATTGTAAATATGTACAATAAGAAAAATAATTACAAAATACGAAAAAAAACATCCAGTTTCAATTGGACGCACCGACGACTCACTGAATTTGGTATTGGTGCTATAGTAGTGCTACAGATATAGTTTGGGTTTGAATTCTTTATTATGCGACAATAATGGTTAAGAGAAAAGAGAAGAAGAAAGAAATTATGACGTATATAGAAAGTTGAATTTCTAGTAAAAAATGCATATACTACAACCGGAAATTTTGGGGGTAGCAGTCATGACGAGTCACCACTGGAGACAAAGAAAGTTAATTAATTTCGTGTAATAAATTTCGTGTATACCATACGGACACGTATATGAAAATAATTTTTATGAGTGTAAGCAACAAACGAACAAACCATAAAAAGTAATCATCACTGATCAAATTGATGTCAATACTCGATTACGATGGAACGAATTATCATAAAGCAAATAGTAGCTATGACAATAATATACGAAAATTTACGACTTTCCATAAAAATGGGTTAGAAAAAAAAGTAAAAAATATTTACATTACATTATTTCTAACGTCCGTAACTTGGCGTACCATATTTCATCCGTATTTAAAGGATTAGTCGTTGCGAGTAGGCACTGTAGTAGTAGTATTTAACTCTCTTCTCGAGTCTCAAATCTAACAACTTACACAAGTTTGTGTTTTACTACACAATTAAATGTACACCTGAAGTAAAATTATAAGTTTCTTTACAAATCCGCTAGTTGCGGTTTTTTATTAAACAATAAAAACAATTAAAACAAAAGAATGAATTTTTCCAAAAGAAGTAAATTAAAAGGTATACTCGAGTGAAGCTATATTCAACATAATAGAGACAACATTTTTAAAACTTCACTCTTGTTTCTAAAGCGTTTAATTTTAAATGCGGCCCTTGAAATTAGAAATGTATTCATTTCGTTTTAGTGATATTGTATGGAAGGCGTTAGTTGTTGTAAGTAATTATGATTACTCGTCTTAATTCCATTTAGCGTGTATTCCTTATTCCTTAATCAACATAGAGAGGATCCAATAAAGGAAATGTATTCATGAATAACAAATGTTACTGATTATGAGTGCTAACAATGTATTATAACTAATTTTACTTTTATTTATTGCAAATTTGAGAGTTTCGTTTAATTGATGAGATAGATATTCAAATTTTGTACCTTCGGTAAATTACTCGATAAACCATTTTATATAACTATAACGATGTTATAGGAGGCGTAAAACAAGGAGAATCTCGAGAGTTTTACCACTATCATCGTACATTTTCTGGAGGCAAATTCTGCAAAATACTTTTACATTCATTTTATAAAATACATAAAAAATATCGTTCGACACTAACTTTAGAACGGTATTTATGGTAGTATCGTGATTATTTCAGCAGCATAACAAATGCTCTCATTTTGGTCTGTTAAAATTATACTTTAATTACGAATTTAATTACTTTAATTTCATTAACGAAGAGTTTTAACGAAGAGCATTAACTTTAGAGTTTCAATGCTATCATTCTGGTTATTCTAGATCAACATGGCCTAGCGCCCAAATATTCATAATAAGATGAATCTAAAGATGTGCCTACAGTCTACCTATACAGGGTGTCTAATCTTGATTGACCGATACTTCGCTACTGTGTTCTACGGACAAGAATAAGTTACAAAGTCCTATAATAAACATATATGTCCGCAACTGTATAGTTTACAAGATAATCACGCATTTAGTATAAGACGCTTTTTACTCTTTCCAAAGTCCACGGATTCTGCCCGATACCGTTGAAAGTATTAACAGTATTAACAATCCTGATTTTCAAATGATCCAAGTCTTAAATAGGTTCTGAATAAGCTAAAGTCTTCGAATAACTCCATTGGCAAAAATCGAGAGATTTGAATCTGGTGAGCGAGGAGGCCATGGAACTTAACTAAAAAATGTGCAATTATATTGTAAACTATGCGTTTATTAGGACTTTTAATATTTTTAACCGTGGAACACAGTAGTGCGGTATCGTGCAATCAATATGAGTCCATTTATACGACATGTATACGTATGACATGTCTGCGACATGTCGTATCATTTTTTAACCAAGAAAACAAGAAATAATTTGTCTGTCAAGTGTACGAATCTCAATTAATAAGCACAGGTTTAAAAATGATACATGTCGTATAAATGGACGACCGGCCTTACACCACCCGCAGAGAAGTTCAATAGAATCAATAGAAGAATTTTATTTATTATTGTACAATTCTTGGTGGTATAGTCACCAGCGCCAAAACAGGTCGTTTTTACTATACCGTACTGCGATAATCGTATACTGGCATATTAGTGCGCCTCAATAGTATCCGTTTTTGAGAAACAACAAGCGTTTGTAATTAGCAAAAAGATGTCAATGTAAATATCTTTTAGGGACTCAAGACTACCGTGAGCGCACGTGTAAAATAAGGAAATTTCAAGGACCTGGGTAGCTTAGTGGTAGAACGCCCGACGCGACATCAGCGCCAGACTCTGGTTGAATAATTAGCGCAGTATGGACGATTACGGTTTACGACTACTTAACGCGTGCCAAAGTAGTAACCACGACGTGATGAGTCAGAAGTGCTTCAATCCAACTACTGCACACACTTGTTCACGGCCTTTCGTCGCCCTAGCGGTGGGAGTCCCGATCAATTGTCGTAAGAACGGAAGCCAGGACATGTGCGCACACATCGTATCGAGACGAATAGAGTCTCTGGAAGAAGAATGCTGAAGCAACTCAATACATGCGTGAAATACAAGGGAATTGCAAGAACTGAGGTAGCTTAGTGGTAGAGCACCAAGCGCAACATCAACGAAACTAGTTTTCGATCTCCAATCGGGATTCTAGTTTTTCCGTGGATAATTAGCGCACGATCACAATACTGAGAGATCTCAGTACTGTTGCACAGTTGAAATAGTTCTGATTCTAAACTTACGAATACCAAAGTCAAAGAAGATCAGCAATAAACAATTATTAGAGAAATAAGGAACAGCAGACTCGAATAACATTTTTTTCAAAAATTATGGAACAAAATATTTATTGCATGTCCCACTTTGATTTTTGACCTCTCTTCAATGCTACCAATTATTAAAAAATAATGTAATGAATCGAAAAAGCGCTATAATATAAAACCAGAATATTCGAGACCTGATATTATGTGTTTGAACGAGGGGATAGTAATTCACTTAGAAGCCGAGTTGCTTTTGGTAATTAGACGTGTTATTAGAGACATGGTCAACTCACGTTAAGTAGGGTATAGCGCGATTACGTTATTATTAATTACTTTGAGTGTGTTAATATAAGTATCAATGAATTATAGTGAAAAATAGTTTTAGGCGGCCTTGGGTTCTTGGTTCGAACCCGGTTGGCACATCTAGATTTTTTCTATGTGCGAAATGCCTTGGTCGGGGTGGTTCAGAACCCATACCCATGGTAATAATCTTAGCAGTTGAACGGGCGCAAATACAATATAAAAAATAGTTAGGTAAATAAATAAATTGTTAGTGCAAATAAAGTAGATGCTAAATATTTTTAAAAAACGTAGTCGATAGAGTCGCGTTCTGTACAAAACAGAAATTCTTTAAAAGCAGTAATATGGAAGTCAATAGTTAAGAACCTTCAAGCCCTACCTTGAACTAAATTTTAAATTATTATAACAGGTCTTCAAATTAATTTTTTTAGGTATATAGGTACCTACCCTATTACATAAAATAAAATATGATGGTTAGAGCAAAATTTCTCCTGGGTAATGAAATTTGAACACAATAATAGTTTTGTATACGAAGTGAAATAATTAATTTATAAAGTGTGGATAGTAAAAGCAAAGTAGGTAAAATTTAAATAAATTATTCTTGCGTTAATAATTCACTCCTAATAAATTCAATATCAACCCTTTCAGCCACTCGACCAGAATTCATTAAGCAATCCTTCTCCCTTCTGAAACAAACCAATGCAATAAATTAGAAAGGTAATTGTTTGCCCTATCACTTCTACCTGAATATATTAGCATTAACTCTATTGTTAATTGGCAGCCTTTCTATCAGAGTCTTCTATTTATTTAATTCAAATCTCGTCGTAGTTATGCAAAACGGAGCTAATTTTAACTGAATAATGGGTTTTGCAGTGTTTCTCTTAAGATTAGCGAGCGAGAATTTTATTTTGATTAGAAATTAGAGGGCTCTTTAGAAATTTAAATACTATCTGCAGGTGCAGCGTTATTCCACGACGGAGACGGCACAAAAGAGAATAATTTAAATATCCCGACCTCGAGCGCTCGAGCTAAACGAAAAGACTATCTGTCCATCCATATTCATAACCGACGAATCACGTAACCATCGTAATAAATGCAATTTAAAATTTATCCCATTCAACGACTCACTTTTAAATTTTAGCCTGGCTAACTTGGACACTTCAGTGCATGTGGCGGCGTCGTTTACGAGTTGGCACGACTTTTTGCTATGCGTTGCGAATACAAATCCGTTCATTTAATCCAAAATGCATTTTAGACTTCGTGTGCACATCGTTTGTTTTAAATGTTTGATGCGATTTTTTTTTCGCAAATTCGTTCCGTTCGGTATATAACTAAATTTAAAGTATTAATCTGACAGCTACCGTATCTACCTAATAGTTGCTTGTTGCTCGCTTTTTATTTTATTTTGGTACCGGTGGATTACTTAATTTAAGAATTAAGCTTTAATGTAATGCGTTGCAAAATGTTGTTCATTTTTTTTTTTGGCTTCCACGACCACGATGAAGGATTACTTAAGTGATATTGCTGGTATTTTAATGTGAGCAACAAAAAACTTGAATTTAATCCCTCATTGAGGTTACGTATAGGAAATCGATGAATAAATGAAGAAAATTTGTTTATTTCGTATTTTCAGCAACCGACTACTTATTCTGCCTCGTTCTTTTTTAGTCCGCCATTTTTCAAACGAAAAAGGCGAGAAGAAGCAATTGTTGCCTCATGTTTCAAGTCTTATGCCAATCTACTATTATAGCTGAAATGGCCCATGAAAGCAAAAGTTAACTTTATTTTAATATTCTTGAGTTTTACCGTGTCGAATTGATTTGAGTAAAATTGATCGTTTATTGTATTCAATGAAGGCGATGAAAATAAAAATAAAATTCCGCACTTCCCCAATTCTTTGCAAGAGCGTTCGTATTTTCGTAAGTTGAATAACGCTTCTTTTATCTACAGGTCGTTGCCTGAATCCTTATTATTTTTCGTATTCTAGATTAAGTTTCTTAAATACGAAAAATAATATTTTGTAATCGTGACTGCAATGTTCATTAAACTGAGTCGCTAAAAATATTTGACGTTAAACACTTTTAATGTACTAATGTACAACTCGCCCTAAGAGACTCAGGATAAGTTGTACATTAGTATCTGAATCTCTTAGAATGAGTTGTACATTGGTAGCTCAACGGTAAACCTGCTTTACCTTTGAGCTACTAATGTACAACTCGCCCTCAAAGAGAGTAAGAACAGTTAGTAGGTACAAATACTGATATTCTATCAATATCTATCGCCAGCTGCAATAAAATCAATATTAGATGAGTTACCATTAGGACCATATTTTGAAATGTATCGTTTTGCCAATAACTAAAATCCATACGACAAGACGACTCAATTTCTCTCAAAATTTGCATACTAAACTTGTAAGAGGTAGTGCAGATAATTTAATTATTTCCTTCCCATCATTATTTAATTTTGATGTCTTTCACTAAGTTAAAGGTGTTAGACACAGTATTCACCTGTCTCTATTTTTTGCTTATTAAAAAATTAAGTATTATGGCTTTTTTGCAACATTTTGAAAAATAATAGACAAAATTCTTATTATTTACAATCAAAAATGTGGTAAAAAACTCATTTGGATCAAGTTTTTTTATACGCTTGTAGATCATTACAACGCGGATCCAACTAAAAAAAGAGCCTAATTAGTAGCCTTTTGAATTTATTGATGTGTAAAGAATAAAATAGTTGTATAAATTATTCAATCAAAATGTTCGAACGTGTTGATGTATCAATTTGTGGAATGTCTTTATTAAAGTGAACACACTCTCAGGTAAGAAAGCTGAAATTATATTTTCATTAAGGGCGCAACAGCTGGCCGGCGGCTACAAAGGGTCAGTATATAGAAGAACATTTTGTTTTTAGGGGCGACTTGGCCTATTCTTTTGTACTAACTCAATTATAACTAATTATATTCACAAAACCGACCTAAAGTAACAAGATGGACTGTATAAAATAGTTTAGACGCGGATGGCAGGTTCAAAAAGTCACTAGAGTGCCCTTGTTACATCAATTTAGTGACCACATCCTGTAGGTGCTTAGAAATTATATCATTTGCCTTATATTAAACATTAAGTCAACAGTTGAGTTGTACAAATTTCGCCTCATTTCCTTAATTTAATAACCTTGAAAAAGTTTTTTTTTAATTGGGCAATCAAAGTTTAGATTTTATTATAACAAAGAGATTTAACTCGAGTCGTTGTTAAGACATCTGTTCTGTAAAATAGATTTTTGTTTTCTACGGACTTATTTTTGTTCAATTCACGCCAATTATCGAAGCTGTCAGCTGGGCAGCGTTCTGAGATGTTATCATAATGTCAAGACTCGTGTTGCCCAGGTTGAGAACGTCTTCTTCTATATACCTGCATCATCCTTACGAGGGATGAAAAATTAAACATTTTAAATTAGTTGCTTCTTTTGTTACTATTATTTTCTTAATTGGAGGTTCTATATAACAAGAAAGAGGAATCAATAAAAAGATAAAATCTTCTTTCTATTGGAGTTTATTCGAGACACTCGGGGTGATTATATTAAGATATCTTCAAACAAAAACGGAATTTTAAAGTAAATTAACGTTAATTAAGTTTATAAAAAATTAATTACATGCAGAATTTAGTGTAAATATATTAGCCGTTCGCGGCTCATTATAAAAAAATTTCCAATGTTCACAGCACACGAGTAGTATTTATAATAGCGCTTCATAAGTTTAGGACGATTTTATAATCATCTTCTCGACTGTTTTTTTTTAAATCTTTTTGTTTAATGGATTATATAAACACATTATGTTGCACTTAAGAAGTTAATTCGAAGGTAAATATTGAATGCCGATGTTAAAATCAATAAAGCTGAATAATCAGCAAACAAAAATCTCGATTTATATCTATGAAAACTGATATTCCATTTGACTTACGAGGTATATTATACAAGACCTACAGGAAGAGAATTTCTCAGGTAGGTAAAAGTAAAACCGGCTCGTTGTTACCTGAGTAGGACCCAAGTTCATCTTTTACCTATCATTTAACATAAAGTTGATGCCAAGACCGCAAACACATAAAGATGTGTTAAAAATATAAGCTTAGGATAATAAATATTATGAAGAATTGATGATTTTTAAATAGATGAAATTTAGAAAGATGACGCTTAACAATACCACAACTTCAAGCGCTCGAAGCAGTATTCAATAGTAATAGGCTTACAGTAGCGAAATTGAAATTAGCTTTGGAAAATTAAAAGAAGCTTTAATTTGCGATTTTAAACTCTTAAAAATTGTTCTCATAAACGCCACGCGATACTCTCTGAAACAATATCAAGCTTAAGCTTAAACGATAAATTTTAGAACATTGCAAATGAGTACCATACGAGACAAACGTCGTTATGGTCACATCATACAAATAACCTTTATTGCGAAATATCGGACTGCTTGGAAAATGAGTCTGGCTCGAGAAGGGTGGTTAGAACTTGAAAACTGCATTTTATAAGAAAAATGCTTCCCTATAAATATAACCTGCACTAAATTTCCTTCAAACTATGTATCTTAGGTTTTTTTCATACGATGAACGGTTTAGGCGGTTTAGGTCAATTCCAAAATTGACCAAAAACGATTTTATGCTAATAACTCGAAAATTACTCACTTTTGGAGATAAGGTTTTCACTTATAACTCAAAAACTATGCACTTTGTGGGCACAGTTCACCTAATTGAAAATAAACTTCATTAAATTTTCTCTAAATGATATCTCTTACGTTTTCTTCTTCAGAAGAACAGTTTAAGCGCCAAAGCGCGTTAAACTTTGACAACAATTCCAAAAAAGGCTAAAAAGCTGTTTTATTGTTTATAATTCGAAAACTACGCACTTAATAAGAAAAATGCTTCCCTATAAATATAACCTGCACTAAATTTCCTTCAAACTATGTATCTTAGGTTTTTTTCATACGATGAACGGTTTAGGCGGTTTAGGTCAATTCCAAAATTGACCAAAAACGATTTTATGCTAATAACTCGAAAATTACTCACTTTTGGAGATAAGGTTTTCACACTAACTCAAAAACTATGCACTTTGTGGGCACAGTTCACCTAATTGAAAATAAACTTCATTAAATTTTCTCTAAATGATATCTCTTACGTTTTCTTCTTCAGAAGAACAGTTTAGGCGCCAAAGCGCGTTAAAGTTTGACAACAATTCCAAAAAAGGCTAAAAAGCTGTTTTATTGTTTATAATTCGAAAACTACGCACTTAATAAGAAAAATGCTTCTGTAAAAATATAAACTACATTCAATTTCCAACAAATTATTTCTCTTAGGTTTCCCACCTCCGACAATCGGTTTAGGCGCTACAGCCCGTTAAAGTTTGATAACAATTCACCTTTCGACCAAAAACGTTTTTTTTTTGAAAAAAGTTTTTCGATTATAACTCAAAAACTATGCACTTTATGTATCTAATCATGCACGTATCTAAATAAAAATAAACGTTATTAACTTTTCTATAAATGATATCTCTTACGTTTTTTTCTTCAGAGGAAGGGTTTAGGCACTAGAGCGCGTTAAAGTTTGCCAAAATTCCAAAATCAGCCGGAAAACTTTTCTATCGATTAGAGTTCGAAAAGTAGGCATTTTGAAAGAAAAGTGTTCATATTTAAAAACAAATTAACTTCAATTTCCTTTCCTACAAATTTTGTCTCTTAGATTTTTTACGTCAAACATACAGTTTAGGTGGTAGAGCGCGTTGAAGTTTAGCGTCTCGAGAAGGGTGGATTTTTGAGGGTCAAACAACACGAAAAATTTTTATTCTAAAAAATTGCATATTCTGTGTAGATTTTGGCAGACGGTTTTAAGTGCAGCCTTATCGTGCTAGCAGACGCTTTGAAGTTGAAAAAAATTCAGTCTTCGGACTTCAAACCCGATTGAGTTTTCCAACTTTTTGGTAAGATTCTTGTATGATGCTATTTTTTAGGAATAAAAAATTTTTTTGATAGGTAATCAAAAATTTGTTGAATATTACAGGGATGGACTTAGTAGTAGCGTTTATTGAGGGAGTTACCTCAGTCAACGCTAGTACGTCCTGGAAATTGTAAAAACCTACAAACTTTGTAATTAATTGTTAGTCTTTCTCAACAAATTCTCACACATATCTATTGGAATTTTATATTTGTAGAACGATTGTCGCACGCATCACAAGAGAGAATGGTCACGACACTGTGGGAGCACGAGAAACACTGCTAGTAGGAAGTAAATTCTTTTTACTACCATCGAAAACCAGGATTGCTAAAATAGCGGCAAAATGCCTGTCGAAATGATGTCATTTAGGTGCAAACACGATCAATTTTCGTGTGGGATGTACGTATAGGTCATACGATATGATGCACGACGCATTAATAACCGTGCAATCCTGCAATCCAGCTCTTTAAATTCGGCCCTGTCTACCTAATATTGCTAATATTCAGAATCCAATTTTTAAGTAAAATTTGAGTCACTCTGGCAGCATAAAAAATATCTCCCCATTAAACTTGAAATAAACTTTAATTAAAAGGGCGTGATTAAGCCAAGCGAATTCCCAATAATTGAAACTTAATTTTGTTCCTTTCAGAAATTAAGATATGTGAATGTGCATTATCCCAACGGCCACGAACAACACCGTATCTTAAATTGAATCTGTGAATCAAGTTGTTCGGAAATTGAAGTAAGAACCTGTTACTTTGCAAAATAGGCGTATTTCTTAAGAAACTGCCAATAATGTGACGTGATCGTGTTTCAAATAATTGATCTGTCAAGATCCTACACGAAGTTCAGAGGTTCAGACGAATATCATCAAACACTGTACGTTTAATATCTTAATAATCCCAACGTGTGGCCTTCGAAACCGACTACATATAATCAACCACAGAGTCATCTCTTTAATTTACTGCGGCTTGTGATTTAGTATTTGTAGCCCAAAGCACTAACTAGTAATTTTGTGAACAGATGTATATGGTAACAAAACATCCTCTTTACAACGAGTTAACAACGTTCAACGAGCAATTTTTTTTAAACAAAAATTTATAATTCCCCACACATTACAAATAATATAATTCCGATCACGAAAACTTCTTTATCTTTCGTTTGCAGTCTGATGTTAACTCAATTTAAAAAAAAGTATATACAAGTTATGTAGCGCATAAAAATTATATTTGATAAACATCAGAGGAAGGGATTATTTTGATATAAATCGAGTTAGTCGTCTCCAAAATAATAACCTTCCTGCTCAGTGGACCACGTGATTGGGATTATGCTACCCCTGATATTTGATACTGCAACTACCAAAAAGCAAAGCTCTTCTCTCTGACCAAAAGCTGGTCGACTTACACGAGAATTCATAAATTTGATATATGTGACTGATTTTGTTCAATCTAGTAAACGTTGCTTATAAATTTTTGTTTTGAGTTTTGAAAATGTTATCTAATAAATTTAAGATCTTTTGTTCCACTGTTCCACATAGGTTGCGTGGTGCTAGTGGGCTAATGCGAGTAGGCTTTGTACGCGATTAAAAAAATTTTCGTTTTTTGTTTCCAACACCGTTCTTTCAATTTCAATTTGACAGCGCTTGGGGGAGTGAAACCTCTTTCTGCTAGGCTCGCAGCGGCCATGCTTATGTCTTAATTTAATTTGTACTTGGAAATGATGTATTTTGGTTCGAAAGCCCTAATTAAGTAATTATATTGCAGTATAACAATGCCTTGATTGTATTATGGTTTGTTGAGCAAATTGATCGATTTTACAGCTATAATGTGATTGTAACAGTTTCATAACGTACCCAAAACAATACCAGTAATACAGAAAGGCACACGTCTATCAAAATTAGAGTTGTGCAATATTAAGCGCACTGCGATTTCCATCAAATATATGTTAACAGCTAACAATGAAATTGACCAATCTACGTAATACTCTCCAGTTTACACAATTACGTTTCTAGCAATTAGCATTTATAGTAATTATTTGAATGGACGATAATCAACTTCTAGATTAGATAAAATAAAATTAATTTTCATCGTCAATTACAGGAAGCACGACTTAACCGCACAAGTGTTGTTATAGAGAAGATTTAAAGAAAGAAAACTTAATTAAATCAACTACTAGACAAATTAATTAAAGTTTTTTTAAGAAAAATAATTTTGAAATGTAGAAAAATGTGCAGTCGTCAGTCTTTGTCTGCGTATACTTAATTTATTGTCAAGACTATCGTAACATCTGCTAGGAGACATCAAAGATCGGACACATCGGATTAATGGACGCAGACACTAAATCGCGATGAAGATGTCACAGCATCCAAGCAGGCGGAGCGAAACGGGCATCAGCTAATTATGCCTTAAAATAAGTTTTCACAGACGCGGCTTGTTGTATCCCTAATGGGAAACTGAGCATTTTCGATTATAGCAAATTAATTAAGGAACTTGTCGGAATTTTCTAACTCACTTAAAGATTGTTAAGATAAATTAATTTTCTGCGCCATATTTTACTGTTAAGAAATTAATAAATTTCAACATTGAGAATTAAAATTGCGTTTACACTGTTTTGAATTCTCTCGATAGCTATAGCTACAACTTTCTTTCCACTAGCAGGGAGATTGTGAGATTTATCTTCATAACTCCGCAACTCGCAACTAGTTTAGTTTATTCGAAATTCAATTAAAACAATTAACACGTAAATATTTGAAGGAAAATTAACGAATTATTAAAAAAGAGAAATAAAATGTTTCAGCTTACATCAGTAACGGAACGTAAACGGCACCACGCGTGACGCGTTTTAATTTAGATAAATGAAATGGCTGTCAAAGGTTGCGTTTAAAACTGTTTTCTGCTTCATTCGCTATGCTTTCTAATTATTATCTTGCTTTATGCTATTTTTGTTTGTTGTAATTATTACTCTTAACACTTGGAGCATTATACCTAAATGGTTTACTTGTTTTGTAAGTTATTTAATAACGCACCGCAATCAATAATGGGAATGATTGGAGTAATAATTATTTTTTGTGACTTATTCGATATCTGGGCATAGTATTGAGAAACTTCTAGTACTCCTAGTGAAACTTTTTCTATTTTCCAGCGAGAAGGGAGTTAAGGGAGTCTCGTCCGAGAGGACTGTACACTGTACAGCAATTAGTATGTAGAGGCAATGGTGAAGAGAGTGCATATTTGCAACACATAAGCAGATGCCGAGCTTTTGCAGCTACGAGAAAGTCCACCCTTCTTTTACTTCTTATAGTGCCATTTTCTTAGAAAGTTCACGATCATCAGGACAATTTATATTGTTAGCACCCTCTCATTAATTAAGATCAGCCAGGGACTAAAGGTGTATTTGACATGGTGATTATACTAGTGGGCTCTGCTAATCCCGAATCAGTGAATATTCAATGAATCCATTAGAATAAGCTTGTAGTTTTCTTCGGTGGCACAAGACTGCAAACGGGCCTACAACATGACCGGGGTTTACAAGGGGCTGGTTGGCCTAAGTGGAAAGAACTCTCGGAGAAAAATTTAAATTTATTCCAAATACTGTGGTTTTGTTTCTGTTTCCCTGTATAGTTCATTAGTGTGTTAATATTAATCTTGTTGCTGTATTTAAAAATGTAAAAATCATCCCTTAATTTTAATCCAATCATCTCAGTATGACGCTTTTCATTATAATACCTTTATCTTTATTAATAAAAAATTATGTAAATTGAAAGAAAATAAAACGCACACGCTGTAAATTAAAAAAAACTGACCTAAGCCAAAAAGAGTGAAAGTGGCTTGAGCTGAAAGACCACATTTCGTAACAACAAAAAACGAAAATGTGTGGTATGAAAAATTATCTCTCCACAAGTTCAAGTTAATTCGAATTATTCGGGTAAAAGGGCTATAAAATTAAATAAAAATCATCTAATGCGCTCACTATAAAGTGAAAATAAGCTACAAAAAACTCACTTCAAAATGGAGTAAAATCCGCTCGAACGTAATCTGTACATGGAAAATATTGTTGCTGAAAAGTAGGAAGCCCTACTGAAGGGCAATTGAATCCCGCAAATGCCACGTAGCTTATGGCTATTCATTACAGTCACAATAAGCTCCACTCTCAAACATGTGGGTAATCTCTACTTCTGCTTTATATCATTATATCAATAAATTTCTACATTATATCAACTCAGGTAGCAAAGACCTCTCCCATGAATATTAAAACTACATAAATTATTTCGAGGTAGCACTAATTTGACAAGCAACACGAAACTGCAATAATCATTCGGGATGAAGTTGTATTCAATTTACGAAATATGACATATCGTTTTCGCACCGTTACTACTCGTATATTTATTGTCTTTTGTGTTGTTGTCGTTCAAGCTTTTACCTAACCTAATGTTGCATTACCGCAGTAAAGGTTTATTCCCAGTCGAAATTACGAGGGAAGATTTAGGGATCATCTAATCATACCCACAATTGCGTACCGCTTAATCAATTAATGAAGTTAATGTTTCAAATAATGTGGATGGGTCTTAAGATTTAAGATACAAAAAAAATTTATATTTTAGAGCACATTCGTTGCAAATTCTAACATCATCCCCCCATCATTCCATCATCAATTTGTTGCTATTTTTTTAATCGATATTTACATAAAATAATTATTTTTTCGCATAAAAGGCTGGAGGGCGCTTATTAATATACAAAATTTTACGTTGTAAATTAAACAGCAATTACTACTTTGATCGTTTTTCAGCGGAATAAAACGGAATAATTAATTAAAATTTGATTTAGTAAATAATTTACAATTTGTAGTTTGGTACGGTATGTATACAATGCAGTACTTAATTGATGTGATTTAATTAAACAACTGAAAAAGACATTTTGTGCAAAGTAAATTAATTTTTTCTTGCACTAATTGATTTGAAAAGACTCCTGTAACTCTCGCAAACGCCAGTTTAGTTAAAAATGTTCATTCTATTCAAATTGTTTAAAAATGAGTTTCAAAGCCATAGAACTGCATATATAAAATTGTTTTATTTCCTCCTTCCCCATTAGTATCTATATACTTATACAGGGTGAACCAGACCACCCGTATCAGGCTTTTTATTCAAGAACAGTTAGTCGTAGAGAGTTGGATCAAAATTTTTTATAGTAAAAGCCATAATAAAAAATAGAATGGTGATATTTTTATTCCTGGGAGAGGTCGTCATGCCGAAGAGGTTGATGCACAATGTCGAGAACTCCATAATTTTAAATGGCACCATAGGGCAAAGGTGGTATCATTGAAAAGATCTCAAAAAAATAAGTAAGTTTTGTAGAGAGAAAAATTTTATCACTCCTACCCCTTTTGAGTAATATTTGATTGAAGTTAATAAACTCTAATTTAACATGGCTAACTTATTTTAAAAACGGACATTTAAAATCTTAGTTCACAGTGTCATAATAATTAACAATCAATTGTTTTATCATTTGATTGTAAAGTCATGATTGTTTGATAAGCGTTTGAGCATAAGATTAAAGTTGAAATTTCGTTTATTCATAATAAAATCTATGAGCCTATAGCTTGGAAATAAGTACTCTAAGAGAAAAACTCCTCAAATAGAAGTTGTAGAGCATCAAATTCTGAGTTCATGCGTACCAAAATTTTTAAATTCGGTCAAGTATACCTCTACACCTAATAATTGTTTTTAATAATTTAAAGAGTAAGTGAATAAAGGTGTTCTAATCGCATTTTGAAAAAACGCGGATTTTGTAGCCCAGTCAAATTAGCCAAATTGAGGGAGTTTTGAAAATTTTTATTACATTTTATTATTATTTTAAAAATAAGTTAGCCATGTTAAATTTGAGTTTATTAACTTCAATCAAATATTACTCGAAAGGGGTGGCAGTAATAAAATTTTTTTTTCTACAAAACTTACTTATTTTTTTGAGATCTTTCCAATGATACCACTTTTGCCCTATAGTGCCATTTAAAATTATGGAGTTCTCGACATTGTGCATCAAACTCTTCGGCATGCCGACCTCTCCCCAGAATAAAAATGTCACCATTCCATTCTTTATTATGGCTTTTGCTATAAAATTTTTTGACCCAACTCTCTACGACTGACCGTTCTTGAAAAAAAACCCTGATACGGGTGGTCTGGTTCACCCTGTATACTGGGACTGGTTGTATACTGTACACCAAATCAGGACTTGTGTATCAGCTAGGAGAAGGAAGCAGACCGAATCTCCCCAAAATAGACATTGAACAGAAACTTCCAAACTCTAATGGATTCAACTGAGAACATCGAAGCAGACATAACTGTCTTTACCGATGGATCTAAAAATCAAAGGGGATCTGGAGCAGGTGTGATGTACTCACCTGAGCTTACCCTTGGCAGAGAAGCTTAGCGTGGGCAAAATATGCCTCAGTTTAAACTCGTGGGGATATTGCACATTGCCAATGAAGCCCTAAATAAGAAAATACTAATATCGACGGACAGAAAAGTTGCCTTAAACACCTGCAAAGTAACCTCTGGTCTTCTGTTGGAGTGTATTTATAGAGCTACTGAATCAGGTATCTAAAAACAATGTTCTTATGAGGGTAACGAAAAGCAGGCGAGCTGGCCAAAAACAGCCTTCCCTGTGGCCCTGCGCTAATCATCAAACCAGCCGTAAGTACTGTTAATCCCCATTAATTACTGACTGAAAAATGGACAAGAAACGTAAGCTGCCCTCAAAGCAAAAGAGCTATACCGGCTCCTAAAAATCTACCAAAATATTGACTACAGCTGTGTCTGAACCAATCTACGGACAATTGCAGGGACACCCACAGGCCACTGTGCCACTGTCAACTACACAAAGATTTCCATACACTGGGTTTGGTAGATAATCCCATATTATGTCGTGGTTGTGAACTAGAAGATGAAACGTTTGAACATTGTGCTTTGTCGCTGTCTAGCTTTAACGTCGATAAGAAGATCCGTGTTGGGGGAATTTTAGCTCGACGTGGGAAGAATAAGCACTACCCCTCTCGCCAAAATCCTGGAGTTCATCCTACAAGTAGTTCGAGATCTGATGGGCACGAAGAGGCCGCTTGGAGGAAGTACAATGAGGGCGATTAAGTGACCTAAGTGCAAGGATCTAGCTCCCTGTCCCTAAACGATCCAGATCCAGATCAGCCGTTAATTGTTTAGAACTTGAGGGCTATGAACATTGGTGGTTTGTGTTTAAGCAAAACTGAGCGGACTTACTTATTCTCCACTTTGGAGATCAAAAAGTGCTTTATCGTCACAAAAAAGATGGAATCTTAAAAACTCTCATGCCATAAAATCGTACTGCCGACCTGTTCGGGGACGGTCTCAGGTCACCATCAAGATATTCAACTAAATTTAATTAATTTCGTTATACGTACATGGAGACACTTTAGAGATTAAGTTTATTGATATTTTACCACCACTTGATTGAATAATTATGAAAACACCTCATTTCTTAATAAAAATTATCTAAAGTGTGGTTCTTAAAAGCTTCTTTTAAGAAGCAACGTCATTATTGTTTTTTTTCCTTAAAAATTGTATGTTTTATTTAAGTAGCAGTGTCTCTCGGAATTTTTAATGAGAATGGGCGTAGGTAGTAGCTAAATAACATTCACTATTTAGAAAGTATAAAACAAGCCGACAAAAAAGGATTTTTTAATTATTTATTGTTAATTACTAATTTTAAAGGTTCGTAGTTTCTTCCAATAGACTGTTACGAATTTTTAATTCCAATCAAATGAATTAGATTTTCAAAAATTGATTTTTAGGTGTTACAAAATTTACTCCAATTGTATTACATAGGTATGCATAGTGCGATTCACAAAGATATTTACTATGATCAGTCCCACCAACTCCGATTAAAGAATTGAATCACGGTTAATAGCAGTTAATCAATGAATGGCAGTGAGTTGGCCTGACAATTTTCCATTAGCCGTAATTAAATGCTTTAATCAAAGTTGGTGGGACTGGCTCTAAGTAAAGTTGATGGTTGGTTTGATTTCTTAGATTTTCCAATGAGCAACAATATTTGTGTCTTTAAAATTCAAGTTCTGCCAAAACTAATCTTCAATTTAGAATTTCTACATAAAAGATGCTTATATAGATTTTTTCATTTCACTGCCTCTGGAGCACCCTGTGCTTTACATTATTTAATCATTCTAGAGATGGAGGACGTAGTCAGAGCTGTTAGCAGTACCAAATAAAAGTACTGGGAGTAACCAGTACCCAGTTTCAAATTAATTTATTTGTACTTGCAGTTTTAAGTACCAGTTTTTTTTTTAAGTACTTGAAAGTAACCAGTACTTTTTAAAAGTACTTGAAAGTTACCAGTATTTTCAAAAAGTACTTGGAAGTTGCCAGTATTTTTTAAAAGTACTTGGAAGTAACCAGTACTTTTTAAAAGTACTTGAAAGTTACCAGTACTTTTTAAAAGTACTTGAAAGTTACCAGTATTTTCAAAAAATACTTGGAAGTTAACAATATTTTTTTAAAGTACTTGAGAAGTGCCCAGTATTTTTTAAAATGATTAGGAAACACATTAATTTATCGTTTTATTATAGCTTTCTTGGTTTCTTGCAATAAGTATATACTTTTAAATATTTTAAATCTTTCGAGTGTCGTCTTCAGACAGACTTATACGGACTTTTCAATGTATCCTTTCGGCAGCATTACTCCACAAAAGTTCTCAATTTTTTAATTTTAAAATCTGAATTGTACTATTCTTTACAAACTAACCGAATTTAAAAATTTTGTGGGCGTTTTCTCATATTTAAAAAAAGATTATCTAATATATTTGTACTAATGGTATAGTTTCTTTAAAAAATAATTTGGGTAAATGCTAAAGTTTTATATTTTACACAAAACCTTAAAAAAATTTCATTAAAATTTATTTATTTTATTCGCTTTAAATTCGAATGCGCGCTGTCTTTTTCCCGCTTGTCATATTATCTTACAACTTACTTTAGCATCTTTAAGTCTTTGAATGTTAACTGACCAAATGTTGTCTTTGATGACATGATGACCGATCTTAAAACAGGATGCTAGACAAATTTAGGGAGGAAAAGTTTAAGGTGCTTCTCTGACGGCAAACTCGTTTTACGTCACTGAATTAAAACGTATCTAAAATCATCTAAAACTACCAAATCAAGAACTTTTTAGTTAGGTATTGTACAATTTTTTTATTAAAATCGTAATTTCTTAAAAATTTTAATTTAACCCGTAACCACAGACGGGAGTCAAATTAAGGTTGAAATTTATAAAACGGTAAAATCCGAAACCAAATATCTTGAAAAGTGTAGGTATGTTATTATAGCAATAATAATATTTAGCACATAATATTATATTTTTAAGAAATTGGGGTAGGTCTTTATTTTATGTAGGCCACACTGTTGTAAATCAAGCCGAATTCAATAGTTTATCATTTCGAACATGATAAAGTAACTCCCAAGACATACACAGTTAGGTATAGGTAAAGGGCAGTGCGCATTTAAATACAAAATTATTAACAAATCATTTAGGAAGTCGCACAGCAATTAATAAAGCAATTTTAATAAGATTTTTTAAAATTTGAGTATAAAATATAAAACTTGAGCAGTTTGTTGCCCGAACTATTTTCTGAAAGAAGTGCCTCCAGCAGAAATTCATTTTATAAATATCTGAAAAAGTACACATCCTTTGTAGTACGTTGTATTCCATTTAAAATTAAAACTTTTTTTGGAGAGTGCCTACACACTACCCATGACCACATTTACAATATTTGGGTACAAAATTCTAAAAAGGGGATACTCCTTATGTCAACAATAATACCTAACCGGTCATAAAATCTGCCGGACCCCGGAGCTGTACACCATTTAACCAAACTAAAGTAGTTTAAGTTGGTAAATAAACGTGTTGGGTAAAAAGAGATACAGTGTATTTTAATCAGACATTACTAGCAAATCATATTGGTCAACTTACTTAAAACTCGATTTCACACTACTAAAGTGATTAACTTAGGGTTATTTAACTATTTTCATTTAAATAATTATTGATACCCTAAAGTGTATCCATATTTGGAAATTAATTCAGATATAACTTAAATATCTGTGTTAAATGCTTTTAAGTATCAAAAATTACAAAGATGTAAAGCATTGTACACGTACACTGCTTCTGCTATAGAAATTTAGTTTAAAAAATTGAAAGCTGGCAGAAATATTTTACCAAAACGATACTTTAAAAAGTACATAAGAAATTTATTTAGGGAACTCAAATACCTACTATTATAGCTGCTGCCGTCTCTGATAAATTCTGCACACTGCAATATTTTGTACCTCCGCAACAAAATTATTACTGGAAATTCCAGTACCAGTACAACAATTTTAAAAGTACTTGGAGTAAAGTACTCCAAGTACATAAAAATACTGATTACTTTTGTCAAGTACATTTTGTACTGAGTACCTCAGCTCTGGACGTAGTTTATTAAAGTCAAAACTATACTTTAAGCGAACTTTCAACTTTTAGCTTTTACGATGAACTTTCGAGTTCACATCGTAAAATTGTATCACATTAGTTAATTAAAGCGTATAAGATGTCACTAATTAAATTAATAACGCCGTATAAAAGAAAAGGGTTTCGCTTAAACATAAACTTAACATCTAGTATATAGTGCCATTAAGAGTTTGTCTCGACAATACAAACTTCATAGTTTAGTTGTTTAATACCTGCATTAGTAAAGTTTGTTTAATTAAGAAATCCTGTTTAGTATTTG
Organism: Malthinus flaveolus; assembly: GCA_950108345.1. NCBI lineage: Eukaryota > Metazoa > Arthropoda > Insecta > Coleoptera > Cantharidae > Malthinus > Malthinus flaveolus. The sequence continues at coordinate 69,272,842 of OX467285.1, forward strand.
CAGGTGCTAATTAATTAAAATGTAACCAAGTTTGGAGACTCGTTTGATAGCTAATTACAATTTCTACCAACATTTCATGGGGAGTTTTAATTAAATTTTATAAATTAACTTGTAGAATTTTGAAACGAGTTACGCTTTACGTGCCGATGGCTGTTTAAAAGTATTTTATTATGGCTATTAATTTGTTTTTTCTCTTTTATTCGCATATAAAATCGACCTATGCGTTGTTTTAATATTTTTCTTACAAATCTATAATAAAAATGCAATTTGTAAGCCGAATTGTTTTTACAAACACATTTAAATGGCTCTTTTAGGCAAACCGCACTACAAAAACTTCTAATAAAGTAAAACCGCAATTCACCTGACGCAAATGATAATTATTTTTGAAATAAAACAGTAACCATTTCCGACACCAATTTTACATAAAATCGTGGGTGTAGACAGATTCTAATCAGGAGGACACAAAGATAAATCGCAGTGTCGAAATAAATAAAGGGAAATTATCAGTGAAAGGTGACTTCGCCTGCAAACGTGAGTGATTAATGAAAGTTCTTGATAAGGGTAATTTTTGTGAAGGTAAAGTTTAGTAAGAAAATTATGCTAAATTACCGAATATGGGCCTATACTACCTACTTCAAGCATTCATTAATAAACTTTAGACTATACGTAACTACAAACTTCTGAATTACGGACCTGTAAAGCATTCATCAATAATTTTGTTTTTTATTATTATTGAGACCAAATTTTATTGGCTGACCTATATGCAAATGTTTTGTGTGCTCTCTGTTGTGTTTTGGTCAACTTGAACAAAAGAAATTTTATTTTATATAGGGTCTTGCCACGGGGTGAGCCTGGAATAGACAAAAACAGCTAAAAGTGTAGATAAAAGTAGAGTAAGGCAACAAACACATATTATGTAGAATTACTGATGACTGAAGGTCTTCTGCAAGGAGGCATCTAACGGTATTCCTAAAGTTACCGGAACAAATGAAAAAAATCAATTCCTATTCCCTATTATAGTCCAAGAGCTAGCAAACATTATGTTATAGTACTTGATATTATTCCAAAGATTCATTATTTTAGCCAATATTCAATGACTAGCAGCGAATGAGTTGGTTGAGAGGAATCGTGGAAGTATAGTACTAAAACAATTAGTACAAAATTGATGAGAATGAAGGCTGAAAGAACATTGCGCTGTCAGTTCTAAGCAGCCGCATTAACTTAGAGAGGCTCAAGAAGGGTGGGTTTTTGATCTTTTTCAGGTTTTCGCTTATAACTTGAAAACTACGCACTTTTTGAAAAAATGTTTCTACATAAAAATAAACTAAATCAAATTTCCTACAGATTTAGTTTATTAGGTTTTTTCTTCTGACAAACGTTTTAGGCTCTAGGACGCGTTGAAGTTTGAAAAAAGTGTCCTACTGTAGCCCGGCAGGCGAGTGCTTTTAAATTGGCTATGAAAATTACTTTGAAAAAATAAATCTTTTTAATAATTTCAAAGTGATATAATGTTTGCTAGCTCTTCGCTTGGACTACTTTGAAGACTATTGCGAAGAAGTAAGTCGTCGAAGTCTTACTTAGACCCCTATAAAATTCAAATACAATCAAATCAGATTTAGAATACTTAGTTTCTAAGCACGAAACAAGTAGACCTGTATTTTTTGGAAATTTAATGACTTCTCATCCGAGTACTATTACTCCCCCCAAAAGGAACAAATTTAAAATTTGTCCAGAAAAGCAAAAATTAGAATAATGAAAACTGTTTCCAGGACTGTTCGGACTAACGCAACGGCATGATTTATTTGGAAAAGGGGATTCATAATCTTGTTTTATTTAAAGCTCAAAATTTAATTTTCCTTCATATAAAAGCTTACTTTTACATAAAGTCAGTATGCAATTAAAATTATGCTCGACAAATTTAAATAATCTAATTATTTTATTTTTATTCGAGCAACGAACGTTCTATTAATTATTTTATTGCTGTACAATTACCGAAAATTACGATAAGAATTGTGATTTATTTAAAGGTGTTAACGTCTATTAATCTTTGTAAAGGGTTTACTAAAGAGCATTTTGGAGCACTTTGTATTTTTTTTTGTTTAACGAATGGAAATGGAATAAACGAGTTTGTAAAATGGGCACAATAATCAAATTTCTAGATGCTCTTAGTCTAGTTTCAGTAATTAAGAAAAGTCAAGAAAGTAAATAAAAAAAGTTTAAGCTGTTCTACTTGAAAAGTGCAGAATCGAGAAAACGTAACAAGTCAGCGTGGTCATTAGCGTTAGCGCCCCTTTTTAAACAATAAATTCAACTACGTCACAATGTTTTACAAACATCGGAAAACGACCAGAAAATTTGCACTTCCACACTCCACACGGTATCTTTCAAACGTCATTTATACCGATGATATTTACAGGTTTGAGTACCTAATTAGGTAAATTAACTCGTTATGCACTCGTCTTTGGAAAAAGCTACATTTGTTATTAAATTTTCTGTGCGCAATAAATAATAATAATATTAACAATTTTCCTGCAAGGTAGCCTCTGGTCCCCTGCTGGAATGTATAGAGCTGCTGAACCAAATATCAAAAAACAATGTTCTTACTCTCTGTTGGGTCAAAGGACATCAAGGAAATGAGGGCAACGATAAAGCAGACGAGCTGGCCAAGAAAGGTTTAAACAGCAGTCGTATCAACTGTTAATACTCTCCTCAAAAATAATAGCCATCAACTACATACTGAAAGATGGACAAGCAAAGAAGGGTGCCGCCAAAGCAAAAGAACTTTACTGGCTCCTTCCAAAAAGTTGGCAAAATACTGTCTACAGTTGTCCCGAACTAATCTACAAATAATTGCAGGGAGTGACAATGTCGACTACACAAACATCTTCACACTCTGGGCTTGGTAGATAATCCCATATGTCGGAGATGCGAACTAAAAGACGAAACCGCTGAACATGTGCTGTCCAGCTGTCCAGCTCTAACGTTGATAAGAAGATCCGTGTTGGGGGACTTCTGGCTCGACATGCCCAGAATAAGCCCCACCCCTCTCGCCAGAATTCTGGAGTTCATCCTACATGTGGGATGGCTCGAGATCTGATGGGCACGGGGAGGCCGCTTGGAGGTAGTACAATAGGCCCGATTAAGTGGCCTAAGTGCAGGGAGCTTGCTCCCCCTCCTTAATAATCCAGATCCAGATCCAGAATTAACATTTTTATGCACATTTTGTAAACACACGGCTTATACACGCGGTCTGATCTATTAAGCCACGATGGAACATGACGCTTTGCCGTTAAATCGTCATTAACGTTAAATTAGCAATATGGTAACTCTTACCGAAGAAAAGTTGCAAAAATTACATTATTTACTCCGCCCAGATTTCATTGCATGTGGTCAATTGGTATCGATACTTAAGAACTCTCTCTAATGTCTCTATGTATAGTACAAGATCTAATTCAAGTGTGGACAAAAATAAGTGGCTCCGGTTGGGAGTTGGGATAGTCACAGTAGAATTTTGGAATTTACAAAAACGGGAATATTGGAAACTTTAAAATTCAGAAATAATTATAATTAAATGTGACACGTAATTGAATTAATTTGGGAAATTTTATAGTTTCGGCGACTATTGGTGAGGGTTATATTTCCGCCCAGTAAACACAGTCGTCTCTATTATTAAAGGCAAATTTCACAATGAAATCAGACAATAAATATGGTTAATTGGTTTTCAAATTGCGCAAATACAATCCAAATGGGAAATAATAAAAATTAGTATCCTTTCAGAGCAAATACCACAACACCAAGTATGATAATGATTAAATGCTTCTGTTAATCTACAATATTGACAGAATCCTAATCAAACTATAATAACATTAATAACAATTACAAAATTTGCATTTGTATTTGTAAAATGTAATATTCTGTTAATAAATTGGTTTTGACGAATGGCAAAGCCGAAAATTTGTGAATTGATAGATAACGAATGCAAATAATTAAATTTTCCTAAAACGATTTTAGTTAAAGTAAACCCCATCCGCGGTGGTGATTCGGTCGATACTTTAGCTAACGAAACGCTAATTTAAACATTAAATTGCGCAAATAAAATTAAAATTAAAAAAATTTCCGGTTGTTCGCGCTTATAAAAACGTTGACAAACATTAAATTCGGTTTAACTTAAAAAGGAAGGACTTATTCGTCAAACATGAATATTTGATAGCGAGTGTCCTTTTTTATGCAAAATCTAATCGCACAGGAACAAACCCTCATAATTTATACTTCAAAAACTTTTTACGCGTGCAGTTCTCCTAGCACGCTTTTTAATTAAATTATTTGCTAGGGTGGTTCCACAATCACCCACAGACTAAAAAAGAAACTTGCATAGCTAGGAAACCACCCGAGTAACGATAAAAATAAACACAAAAACTTGATATTTATCTTTTCGTTTTGCTGCGGTTACTGACCCGATAACTAATTAGTTAATTAGCGTTTTCGCAAATTGAAATTTTTAATTTTAAAGCAAAATTTAATTCGAACGCAGTATATCGAGAGAGTAACATGGAGGAAGTCCGTTAGATAAGAAAATTCCATTATAAGTCAATAATTACGATCTCTTGTAGAAAGCTTTGCTTGGAATTTCTAGTTTGTATTCAATTTAAACTGACAATAGATGTTGATGAATCAAAGGGATGAGCCTCTCAGCTTACCCTTAAAACGCACTGTTGGAATCAGCTTGTACCACATAACGCGTTTCTATCCGTACGCGCTGCTATACACACAACAAATTTAGAGCCATATCTTTTTTCAAACCAAACTCTTTAAAAAGTAATCCTATTAAACGTTTACAAAGCCATAATCAAAAATCAAAACTCATTCATAAAAATACGAGGTCGTCGCAAAACGAATCGGAATTATAAGGTTTTTGTTTTCGATTCCAAACTTTTTACACATACCACTCAAATATAGTTGTAGTGTGTGGAAATCCTTATTGATCCTCTTGCAGATTTTGTTTTTTTATATAAAATTGTTGTAAATTCCTTACATTCTATTCAAAGTTGGATAACTTTTTCTTCTCTTTTTTGCCGGCATAAACTGCAAATATGCACACGGATTTTAGAATGGTATTCTACTTACTCGCTTGACGCTGTAGCAAAAATTAATGATAGCAAGAAATTGAAATAAAAAAAACAGTATTGTCAACTAGAAGTAGTTTATTATGTTGGGCATGCATGCAGACTGTATATACGCGAACGTTTACATTTTAAGGTATAACGTGACGCTTTGACGCTCGTACGTACCACATATTGAGCTCTAAGCTATTTTTCCACAAAAGTATTAATGAACTTCCTCCGATTGTTTACATGGACCTAATCAAAGTGTAAAAAATATTATTTTGTACTAATTACTATAAAAAATTCATTGGCTATGGTACGAGGGGGTATCTAAAAGTTTCTTATCTAAGGTATACTTCATTCGAAATTAAATGGGCTCAGAGCTTAAAGAAGTCAACAACTTAAAATGACGTTCATTGTGAACGTAATTTGAATATACAATGGGTAGTTTTAAGAATCTTTTTACCACTCTCTTTTGTGACACCAAGATACCTTCGATAATAAACAAATTTTTACCTGGTTTTAACCTCTTGTTTGCATACGGTTTACAATTTCAACTACAATGGACAGAGTGCTTAAAAATTTTAGGGAATAAACAGGTATAAGATATACGCCAGAAATTAAAGAAAAATTCGCAGTATAAATTTAATAAATTTTGTTATTAACAACTAAAATCTTCATCGCTACTACCGTCAATATTTATATTAATAATAATATCATCAACATTTATCGTTAGATATTTGTCCTCTATGTCCGTCGTATGGCGGACAGATTTTTTCCAATCCGCGACACTCACTTTCGCTATTTCTGATCTAATTAATTCGATAATTTTCTCATTAAGGCGAGGAAACTTATTATTGCGCCTTATTCGCCCTTTTAGTTGCCCCCAGATTAACTCAATAGGGTTAAAAACGCAATAATATGGGGGCAACCTAAGAACTGTGTGCCCGGAGTTTTTTGCCATTTCATCAATGGCATATTTTACAGAAAAGTCCGTGGTATTCACTACTTCCAACAACATTTTTTTTGTTTCTTCTTTCATGTCTTTCTTCAAAAAATAAATCATGTTTTGTCAGAAAGTCCTTAATGTCACTTTTGCGGTTGGTGTTATTGGGCTTTTTGTCAATTTGCCGCGAATGGTATGACGCGTTGTCTAAAACAATTACGCTTCGTTGTGGCAGTTTCGGGAGAAGCGTATTTTGAAACCATTCTTCAAATAATGCTGCCGACATGTCGTCATGAGCATCTAAACTACAACTTTTAACATTTTTTGCAGATAAAAAAAATGCACCTTCAACCCATCCGTTTTCAGATCCGCAAAGTAATATTGTGACTCTTTGACCCCGATTGTGAGGCAAGTCCAGTTTACATTTTTTATCCACCCATCCACGTTTTACCGTGTCATGCGTGTCAAACCAAGTCTCATCCAAAAAGAAAATTTCCCGATTCTGAACTCGAAACTGCCTTATTTGCCTTAAATAATCTTGGCGCCATATGCACAGCCTTCGGCTTTCCATAATAACCATCCTTTTATCAATTTTCTTGAATTTAAAGCCAATGCGCTTTAAAAACCTCCACAAGGTGTTTCTGGAACATGTGATTCCTGTTTCGTCATCAATTAATTTTTGACTTAGAGTTTGTATGGTCGGCACATTTTTGTCGCTGTACATTTCGTAAATTTTTCTTCTTATAAGATCTGCATCTTCCACTAAACTTAAAGCTCTAAACTTGCCAGCGTCTTTCATTATTTTCCGTTCAAGCGCACCTTTTTTAATCAACCTCTGTAAAGTTGTACGTTTAGTCTGCGTTAATTCTACAGTTTTTGAAAATGCCGAGCTAAAAGTTTGGCTTCTTAATAAATCTGATGGAAACACAAATATTAATAATCTTACCAATAACTAATTCGAATTAACTTACTATTATTTACATTAAGAGCAACAGTTTTTGCATCTTGTGATAACTGTTTCTTCGTTCGGCACGTTGGAACGTCTTCCGCGGCACTATCATCAACGTCGATAAACTCATCATCTTCTTCGGCTCTATCATTACCACCGTTTTCATATATTAGATCGCCTCCTTGGTTTACTTCTATTTGGGAAGCTTGATTATCCCAAGGTCTCCACACATTCATTTTCAAATATCGAAACGAAATATAACAATAAATAAAAAAAACGAGAATAATAACAGAAAATTTAACAACTTTTTAGCACTATTATACGTAAATAAAACACTGGAAGTAACACACAAACCTAGTGGTAGCTGAGCAACTACTTTCCGAATAAAATATCTTGTCTATTTTCCACCCCTATATATACACCCACTATGGTTTTACTTCTAATAAGTTCCTAATAATCCTTCAAAATCCTAAAGTTTAAGATTTTAGTATATTGTTTTCAGGTATTTTAAGTAGGTAGGTAAGTTGTTCAAAGGCCAAAAATAAGGAAAAAATCGTAGAAAACAAATATCTACAGTAAATGTAGATGCAAACAAAAGGTTAAAACCAGGTAAAAATTTGTTTATTATCGAAGGTATCTTGGTGTCACAAAAGAGAGTGCTAAAGAGATTCTTAAAACTACCCATTGTATATTCAAATTACGTTCACAATGAACGTCATTTTAAGTTGTTGACTTCTTTAAGCTCTGAGCCCACTTAATTTCGAACAACCTATACAGAGGAAGGTGAAAGAACCGAGAACTAAATCTTATTTTTCTTTCGAGTCCCTTTTAGTCCTATTCTCTACACAAAAAATGCGCTATAGCACCTAAACTGTTCGTTTGACAGAAAAAGTCAAATTTACATGATTTGAAGGAAATTGAATGTACGTTATTTTTGTAAAGGAACACTTTTCTCTAAAAGTGCGTAGTTTTATAGTTATAAGCGACAAACAAAAAAAACAGTTATTTTCAATTTTTGTCAACTTTTAACGCATTCTAGCGCATAAGCCGTTTGTTTTAGGAAAAAAACTTTCCAATATAGTTGGTAAGAAATTTTATTTAGTTTACTTTTACGTAGGTGTAACTTTCTAAAAAAGTGTGTAGTTTTGAAGTTATAAGCAAAAAACTGAAAAAGAGCAATTCTTTATTATTTACTCATTATTACTCAATTATTACAATTATTACTCATTTGCAATGTTCTTTCAGTCTCCATCGGTCAAAATCAAAAAATTTTGTATTTTTGTGTTTCGGACACGCTATAATGTCCGATGGTCCGCGAGCGATGAAATATTTTTTTTACCGATTTTCTTTTTTCTTTCTTTTTTTTTTTTACTTTAACGCGCGGTGGCGCCTAAATTGTTCACCTGAAGAAAAAAACTAAAGATATATAATTTGTAGGAAATTTAATGTAAGTACTTTATTTTTCCATGGAAGAACTTTTTTTCATAAAGCGCGCGGTTTTCGAGTTATAAGCGATATAACAATTTTCAGGCCGAATTTGAAAGTTTTTAATTTTAATGCGCGCTATCGTCTCGTTCCTTCACCTAAAGAAAAAACGGAGAAAATATAATTTATAGAAAATTGAATGTACTTTATTTTTGTATAAAGAAGTTTTTTCATAAAGTGCGCAGTTTTCGAGTTATAAGCGATAAAACAATTTTTGACCGAATTTAGAAGTTTTTTAATTTTAAAGCGCACTAGCGTCTAATTCCTCCACCTGAAGAAAAAAAACTTGAAAAATATAGTTGTAGGAAGTTAAATGTGCAATGTGCTTTATTTTTGTATAAAAGAACTGTTCTCATAAAGTGCGTAATTTTCGAGTTATAAGCAAAAACCGAAAAAAGAGCCAAAATCAACCCTTCTCGAGGCTCCTCCACGTTAATGCTGCCATCAATTTTAACAGGCAGACATTAGCCATTGCTTTAGCGTACTGAACGATTAGAGGTAGGGTAAATGGGGGTAAATGTGGGTGAGATGACGCATGAGGAGAGTTGCCGCAGTATAAGATTTGATAACAAGGAGACCGATAATAATCGAGTAATTTCACTATAACTCTTTCGTTACCAATTAGTAAACCAGTAAGTCAGTGTGTGAGTTCATATTTCTGTTTACGTCTGCAATGCAAAAATACAAACTTTTGATGAAAGTGCTACATGGTAAGTGTTAAAAGTTTTAACATCATTTTATAGAAGATATTTTTTTACCTAAAAGTAATTAATTTAATATATTTTCTTGTGCACAATGATGAAATATGTGAACCAGGTTGTATGCTAACAGTATTACGCATAGTTTTATTCAGCCGATTGATGGTTAGTGTCCTGCAGCATCTCACCCATAGGTAGAGTAGAGATGCCGCAGTTAATGCGAGGGAGAGATGCCGCGGCTTTTAGACCTGTTATTAAACTCACCACACCCAAAATTTGTATTTTATTTACAGAGGCAATGCCACAAAAATACATCAGAAAAAGTAATAGGGCACTCTGGAGTGAGGAGGATTTACAGGGTGCCGTCAACCCTATTAACGAACATCATATATCAATAAGAGAGAAAAACAATTTAATATTCCTGAAAGAGCATTAATGAGGCGAATTTCAAACCATACTTTCAAGAAAACTAGTCTCGGACCTTCGTCTTACCGTCTTACCTATTAGGTGTAGAAGCAGAACAAAAAATAGTACAACGTATAAGCCATAAGCCATCTCTCCCATACATCTGCGGCAACTCACCCACCCTCTGTGGGAGCGATGGCAATTTATGGTGTTTTAGAAAATAATTTTTTTTATGTTTTTACGTTAAGAAAAATGTTTTTGTTGATATTTTACCAAAATATACATTCTAATAACCACACACGTCTATTTTCGTAAGTTAAATCTTTAAACTAAGGGCACAATGAACGGTTTTTAAAAGGTGCGGCATCTATCCCACGTTTACCCTATACTGGTATACACCAAATTTTAAATTAATCGGTTGATAGATCTATACGTTGGCAAGTTCACACACAAACACAGAGCAAGAGAGCGAAATTGTTTTAGATTAAAAATCAAAATGAAAAATGGAAAGTTTCTGAAATACGTACGTATTTCAATTAAGTATGTACACAAACTTTCAATAATTAGTATTTGATTAATTTCAAGACAAAAAGTTCATATAAACGTGGGCCCGCGACGGCTCTGTTTTCTAGATAATACAAGGTGTTAAAATCTGGTAGAAAATAGGTAGGTCTTACGAAAATGAATTGAAAAAATTGTATACATATTGTGTCAAGAAGCGCTTATGGACGAGATTTTTACAGAAAATCCTGGTGTTCAAATTTACAAACTTAATAAACCCCAAAATATCTAATTTTGCGACAGTTACCTCTTTCATAATTGTTATAAAAAATTCAATAAAATAGAAATAAATTGTGTAGGTACGTAGGTACTATGTACCTACCATTCTGTACCAAATTAACAAAAATCTTTCCGCAGCCATTTTTGGAAATATGTGCATAGCAACATGTACCTACTATTAAGAAATTTTAAAATTACCTTAGAAAACAAATTTTCTGGACTCATCACCTCATCAGTCATTAGTCTTCACGATATTTTATAAAACACATATAGTTACATAGTTTATAGGGTGTTTTAAACCCTCGAAATACGACGATTTTCACAACACTCCACTCGCGTCATTACCGTACAGCGAATTAAATTGAAAAGAATTAAAATGCGGTGAGTTACAAGTTGAAACCATGATAAATGATAAGTGACGCGCTCTTATCGCGCAACCACCTGATGTGTATTCAAAGTTGTCGTTTATAAAAGTTTTAATTCCCCAAAAATATTGAAGGTCGATTATTTTAATGCATTGCATTCTTAACTAAATGAATGGACGTAAAATGCGTACAGAGGGTGTAATTTCCTTATATTAAGGAGGAGAAAAAAGTATAAATAAGCACAAATTGAGATTTTCAGTAGTCAATAATTCTAGCTAGCACTCTTTTAAAACCTTAAATACCCATTCGAATAAAATCATAGGGGGGATCGCTAAAATTTTGTATTGTTGAATGTCGAATATCGAATTTAAGATAAAAATCGATTGGAGTAATTTTTGATTTGAACATGCCAAATAACAACTGATGAGTGCAGTCCACTACATTCAAACAAAGTTTTTTTTCTCATAATGATGCCCATTTTTTGGCGGACGTTGTACAAAATTGTAAAATTAAGTGATAATTGAATGACCAACTTCCTCACGAGGGTTGTTCTAAAGTAAAAAATCTCTTTTACTGACATTAGCAACTATGAATTCTAATAAATTTTATGTTACCTACACCAGAAAATAGAAAAGCAATTCAGACATAGGTAATAGGTATACTCACATCGTAATCTTTTACAGTCTTTTTGAATCCATTAGATTTTCGATCACTTCCATTACGTGTCCCTCAGGCGTTGAAGAAATTCTGAAAAAAGTTAAAAAAACATGAAACTAAAGACTCGACAAAATTTTTGGGCTAACAATTTAACGAACAAACTTGGGAGTTTTATTTAAGTAACTTTTCTTAACGAATGTAAACGACTTACTTAATTGAAATAAATTAAGTTGAACGAAAAGGTCGTTGATAATAAAATTTAAGTTATTAAATTAACTTCATAAACTATTTGTGTATTTAAATTATTTATTAAGGTACATTGAATTTAGCAAGTTTTGTTGAAATTGTTGAAACTTTTAATTAATGCCTACGTACCTAATAAATGTTAGAATAATGGTAATACTTGGATAATCAAACTTTGCGACACACCTAATGAAAATTTGTACTCTCGGGGATGTTTTGTAGTTCCACTTGATTAATTTGCAGACAAAAATTAACGTCAATTATTAGAAATAATTGAAATATGCACTTTATGCCTAAGCCCGTCATAGACACTCTTTACTTAAGCACTGTTTTAGTTGTAATTACATCAGATTTAAGTTTGGTAATGAACTTCTCAGAAAATGAAGATTGAATAGTATATACAGGATGTTGCAAACTCTTTCTCGACTCAATACCAAGTAGGCATTATATCATACAACAAAGTGATAGGTTTTTCAGATGCATCCACAATAGCTGACCTAACTTTAGGTCGGATTAATGATGCAATTTTGGTTCTTTCCGATTCCTCCCTTTCATCAAAATTGGCAAAATCTACATCCCTTGGATACGACACCAAAAAGTCAAATTGATGTTTTCATAAAAATAAACATGTAAAAATAAAAATTAGAACAAAAATGAAAGAAATTAATTACTCTTTTTAATTTGAGACGGTTGAACCGAGACGCAAGTTCCCACTTAGGATTAATTAATAAAAAATTTAGACCAAAACAAATGGCTTTTTCTTAAATTTATGATTTTTAAAGAAAAACGCATAACCTCCCTAATTGTATTTGCGCTCGAAATGCTTCAAAGCAGAGCCCAGCCCAAATTAAGAAATATAAAAATTGCCAACTCTTCGCTTTAAATTAATTCGTTTCATTGTAAAGCAAACTCTTATACAACTCACCCCCCTCGTACTCACTCAATATAAGACTGTTACACTTTACGAGGATACATAATAAAATTACCTTTTCCAGAATATAATCTCCTCTTGTAGCACTTAAAGTATAAAAAGAAATTTTTAAAGTGATAAGGATTTTACAAGCTATGACATGTACTCGAAGAGCATTATTTCGTATTCCTTTCACAAAACAGGTGAAGCCCAATTTTAAAGACCCATTAAAAGCGTACACACTTAAAGAACATGCCACTAACATTGTCCTTACTTTCTAAAAGGCTTAAGTTGTATTAAATGTTAAATTATTAAATTTACCCTCTTACAGGACACATCGGCGTACTTGATCTCAACACAAACCAAACACGAGATGCGAATTCTGGCAACTCTAATCTCTCTTTGTGGACTCGAGAACGCATTGTCAATATACCACAAAGGTGAGACAACATTTCAATTGGATTGGTACTCGAGATTTTACCGAAGATTAATTTGCTACTTTCGTACAGTACACAAAATCTTTTTGTTATCCGCAAATTTGAAATTCGACAACATTATTTTGCTCCTACATCGAGAAGTTAGTAAAATTCAAATAAATTCGAGTCAAGTTGGCGTAAAACTTAATTTAAATTCTTCTTATAAATATCAAAAACAAAAATGTTTTTAAAATCGCGAGTCAAAACGACTTTTGACGTTTCAACGAAGCGTGATCCTTTTCATGCTGCATGCCTCGCATTTTGTTCAATTTCCAGACGCCTTGGTTACGAGTCTCGTTTAATGGCTAGACCGTTACAAAGAATGAAATGACGTTGCTCTAGATTATCTCGTGTTTCTTGTGATCTCGTAATTGAACAATGTATTTCGATAGAAATACAATAAGTACAATAAGTATATCAACAAACGACGGGATTGAGAGGCCCGGCAGGGTAGAAGTAGAGTAAGGGTTTATTTATTTATAAACAAACGCGGTCGAATTAAAATGTTGCAGTCTGCAGTTACTTTTTACATTCTTGTAATTTTTTCGTATCTCCAAATTCGAGCAGAAACTAACGCTGTTATAGTCAAATCAAAACCTTGTCTGATCTCGAAGACCCGAATTACGCATCGACTCGTAAAACAAAAACAAATCTGCAATTTTCAATGTTGCGTTTATAGATTGAAACGTCAGTCAATAATTAATTACCAATTATAATTTAATATCGCGTAGATCATAGTGGGGATTTAGTCTGTCTGAACTCTGATTACTGAGATTACTGGCACATAGATTCGGATAGTCGTTCAATTTCAATCATCACAAAATGTCTGCATATTCAACTCATAAAACCATGGAACTAGAAAATTTCTTAGTTTTCTAGTTCTAGTCCTAGTTTCTAGACTTGAACATTTAAATTTAACATTGGAACCCAATAAATGAAGAAACTGGAAACTATGCGAAACAATATTTAATTACGCCTCGTATATTTTGTATCTTTCCTTTTGATTCCGTTCTTTTATATTTTTATCCTTATACAATTATACAGTATACAGAGTGATGTAAATACTTACGAGAAACTGGACGATATACTTAGGTAGTATTACCTACCTACACACCTACAGTTTCCGTTAAATGGGAAAACATATTATGCGTAATTTTAAGACCACTTCGATGGTGATTTTCTCTATTGAAGGAAATGGATTTTCTTCAAGTTGATTAAAATTTGACATTATTTGACGATTGTTTCAAATTCTCCAATGAATTGTAAGCACGTGTTGTTACATTACAACATTTGATAGGAACAAATCAAGTAGCCTTGTTTCTTTATTCTTAATTCAATTGTGTTAAACGCAACTTGTCCTATAAAACAGTCAGTCCAGTCGTCCAGTCAAATTAGTGGATATTACGGCATTTAAGGGTTGGGGGAAAAATTCCAGAGTTTTTGAAATTTGTATGGTAGTGTCTATAGGTGACTTTTCCTCGTTGCTTGTTTATATTTTCATAACTGTCAACCTTACGGAAAATTAGCCTTATAAAAATTTAGAGTCGATAAAATTTCCTACAAAAAGGACCTACAACCTACAACAACACCTGAGGAGGATGCTGATACTACCGTTGTGCGATCTGGACTTGACAAAGCGTCATCTGAACAATAAAACAACGTGCTTGCTGAACGTCATAATATATCTTCGCTAAAATCCATGCCAACTGAGGTATATTTGTCGTACCTCTTAAGAATATGCCCAGCACGAGAAAAATGAATAAGACCTTTTTTGTAGGAAATTTTGTTTACTTCAATTTTGTATAGAGATAAATTTTCCGTGGGCACCGTAGGGTTCTGTAACGAGGAACAGTCTTTAAACAGCCCCCCTCTCCATCCGCTTGCCCCCCACCCTCTAGAACTTTTAGTATGTTATGCTGCAGGTTCCAACGACTAACTATACGAATTTTCAAAACTCTTGGATTTTCCCCCTCAATTTGTCTAATTTGGCTGGGCTAATACGATACTTCATTAGAGGCGCTTATATATTTCTTTTGCAAAACTCTCAAGAACTATCGAAGATATGGAAAAAATGTTACATACAAACTTTTACCTATTTTAATGCTCTTTATAAAACATTTTTGTGTAGATGCAATAGTAAGGCCAGAAAACACAAAATAATAAACAGCACAACAGTTATACTCAATTTTTAAAGCGCTTGACTTAGGCCTCTTTTCTCTTTATGAGATACTCCTCCAAGTTTCGTAAAAAAAGGTTTTTCGGGGGGGGGGGGACCTCGTCTCAATCAATGTTTGAAATATGATCATTTGTATAAGTTAAAAAAAGACTTGAAACGCTTTAAGGTTGCGATATGCTAGAGTGAGAAAGGTTTATGCTCATTTTGAAAAGTAAGCAACTTTAGGAATAACGACGACTGTTATCAAATAGCTACATTAAAATTGATGTAGTTAGGCGAATTTATTCCCAATTTCAGAAGGCCCCTGTCCTTATAATAGAAATATAAAAATTCAAAAGCGTTTTACTGGAGCGGTTGGTTCAGGTTCATTATGTTAATTATTCTTCAAAACTAAGTCTTAAAGTGAAGAAGAAAGTATAGAGTACGATATGTATATCTCAGAATTTTCATTTTTTATTTAAAAATGGTCCAAAAGTGGGTAAATCAAAGCAAGCAATTTTCCTCACTTTCAGTAAGCCTTATCTCTATTAAATATCAACATTTCAGCAACAAAATTTAGCTTAGATTGTAGTCCAATCTTTCTACTTTATTTTTTATCTACATAATTTTTTGGTACCTTCAATAGGTTTCGCTGCTCAACCGCTCCAGTAAAGCACTATTTGCAAAATTTCTAACATGGGCAAAATCGCAACCTTAATAAAGCGAAATCAATATTATGGCAAATTCAAATTAATAAAGCAGTATAACACATAATAATTTGCAACTCTTTGGAGTTAAAAAATTAATTCCGCTTAAAAAATTAAAAAATTCTTTTTGAAATGAAATTAAAAGAGAAAAATTAATTACATTGTGTGCGACGACCATGTTGTTGCCTGTTGCCTTGTTAATTTTGCGAAATTAACCGCAGTAATTCAATTAAAGATAAATAACCTTATTCAAAGGGTACCCACAGTGACCTGTTTTTAATTACTGATAAGTAGAGTCAAAAAACTGTAGTATATGCCCGTAATTAGCGCATTTTAATAATAACTTTCTAGTTGTTGCAAAAATTTTATTTAAAAATAAGCCATTATTTATGTACATCATTAAAAACGGTGTAGGAGTTATAAAGATGTGCAAAGGCGCGATAGCCCGTGGCTAGACCCACGTTTTCACAAAATACATTATTGGAATCGCTGAAATTATAGTATACCAAATTAAAAAATGTATACCATACATAAAAATCTTAGATTAATGTTTAATAATTTATTTAAAACGTGTCGAGGAACTTAAATTTTAAAATATTTAGATACGTCTTTAAGCATTCATCATCGTCCAACAAATAATGGTGATTTATTCACATATAAATAAAACAATAATTGACTTCATTGTTTGGCTCTGAATGAGGTATAAATTACAAGAAAGCAATATTTCTCGACTGGGGCCAATTCAATATTTGTTATGTAAAAGGTAACTTTGTGGATAATTAGTTTAAGCTCCGAGGTAAGTAAAATTATTAGCGCAAGATTATAATAAGTCAAACGACGTTGCAATTTGAGTTTGCTTTACGTAATATAATAGCGACGAACATAATAAATAACCAACATCCCATATATTATCCTGTATTCAATTTGAATTCTTTTGTTTCGTAGTGATAAGTATCAGCTCTCTGTGTATACTGACAATACCCCTTATATTTATTGCTTTCCACTGGACAATGAACTAACCGTATAGTGTTGGAGCATGAACACAGTACATAAACCCAACTTGCTTAAAATAGGGTAAAATGATAACCGGTAGATATGAAGACGAAAACTTGATTATACCCAAAAAGGTAATCATCTCCAAATTATACCGACCAACTTTATAATAACTAATAACAAACAAGTTAGAAAAGAAAGCAATTACTTTTTTCCTTTAAAAATACACCCACAAGAAAATAAAACTGAATAAAATTTACCCAAAAAAAGAATTAAAAAAAACAATAAAGACGACCGATGATAGATAACTATATAAAAGTTAGTGGATAGTTTAATAACGTTAATGTCTTAATCTGAACTAAAACGCGTTCTAGTTATCATGCGGACAGCGAGCAAATAGGCCGAAACTCATTTGCATTTTTATTACAACGTCCAATTATGTATTTTATTGTCCAACTAAAATTTAATTAATATGCAAGCTGATTAACTATAAAATGGGTTGAGCGAGAATGTGTTGTTGATCCCTTAAATGCAGAGGCGCGCCATCGGAGGGTGCGAGTGCGAGTTACGCACAACGCGCTTTATAATCAATTTCACCGTTACAGTTTTAATAATTTTAGGAACTACGTGAACTATAAATCGATTTGTTTTGATAAAAACTTGTAGTTTGAGACCCCACAGCCCACAGTACACACTCAATTTTTAGTCTTCATATACCTATACCTACTCTATACTCATTTCTAGGCGTCTGCTAAGTGATGAATATTCTAAAAGTCCTGATGGCTCAGAACTCAGAAGTGAGCATTATCGGTAATGATCGAAGACATGTCACTTGTCTCGGTTTTTCGTTAATATCTAGAAAACTATGGTTTGGAGTTGAAAAGTGATTTTATACAAAATTAAAGCTAATAAAATTTGTCACAAAATTGAATAAGCCAAAATCACGGTAGCACTGTTGCATTGGCGATATTAGCAAAAACACCAATTTTCAACGCCTTATAACTTGGTAAACTTTAGAAATACAAAGAAATAGGTATACGCACAATTTTGTAGCAAATTTTATCAGCTTCAATTTCATACATAGCCATGTTTCAGTTCCAACTCATAGTTTTTGAGATATTTACAAAAAACCGAGACAATCGCCGCTAATGCTCACCTCCGTCCGATTCATCGAGACTTTTAGGACGCTCATTAGCTCATCACTACGCACCTACAAATAGTATGCAAAGTTTCAAAATATTGGATTCTTTTGAAGGTGAAGCTGGACTAGTGGCGCCTGGTAAATATTCCAGCTCATGAAGAGCTTAACCAATTGGAGTGCAGATTTCTGATTTTTGCCCAATATACTACGTCAAAATAATTTAGTTTAGGTGAAGAACTCCTTTAGTTTAAAGGGTTCCCTTAGATACTAAGCAGAGGGCAGATACTAAAAGGGTTATCCCAATAGTCCCAAAGGAATGCAGAGTGTGGCTTTAATTAACACCGATCAGTTCACTTTTGGGTTTTACACAGACATCGGTACTTTACCATCAGAGGCCTCTGCCAAAGTCTATTCCATTAGTAACTGCGATGAATAATGAAAATCCCACAAAAAAGTTGCCAAAAAACAATGAATCATTCTCATTTAATCTTTTTAATAATAGCATTATTGTATATACGAAATCGACGATATATTTTATTACTCGGTTAGAGAATAATGTTGCATTACGGTAACAGGAAGTTATCTTTTACAATTTTCACATCCGTGCCATAATATAATGTTGTTTTGATTACGCAAGCGTGATTTGTATCATAATTTCTTGCAGTCATCCCCCCATTAATGTAAATTTATGTGTCCAGCTTTATCTTCCCGTCATGTTTTTGTTCCATGTTTGATATTAAGAGGCATCCCCTAGTTTAGAAATGTACATCAATCAAGCGATATTTAAAATAGCGCATTTAACAACATCCATCAATTGATATCTTTAATAAATAGAGAAAAAGTTTCGGTTTATTAACGACTTTTCAAAATAAATGTTCAATTAATAAGATGGAAGTGTTGCATGTTACGTATCTTATCGGGGTTCTTCTCAACACTAAAATGTGTTATTGGTAAGGCGTATCTTTCGAATTAATTTTTTTGAAAGTATTTTAATGAAAAATTCTTGCTTCCTATCGGTAGCAACTGGCAGCTATCATACGATGAGTGACAATTAGGTCGCCAGATGCGATAAAAACTCTGGATGTAACATGACAGCCTGACAGCTTACATCAAACTAAACATAAACATCTCTGTGTACCGCTAATGTGTTGATCTTCCCTCTTGTTGTCAAAACTACTTAAAGGCTCAAATAATGTCTGTTTATACATTAGGCGTATTCTCGTATACGCCAATATTGTTTTCACTCGTGTATTATTTGATGAATAATGAAACAACATATCCGAAACGAGCTTGTATTACTACATGTTAAGAATACTTCTTCAAAATCCCATTCGTAAACAACTATACTATACTATACATGTACACTTTCAAATATACTGCGTAAACTTTATGAAACTTTACGCTTTTCAATTTTCATGATTTCGGAAGTTGCTTTAAAAGTCCAAATTAAAATTTACGCTTCGAGGAGAATTAAACCATATAAAATTCATAATAAACACAATCCGAGACACAACTAGAATTTGATATCTCTTTTACCGCAGAAATATCGAGCTGCGAAACGTCTTAAGATACAGGTACTAAAATTTCGTGTTTGGAGAGTTTGTGTTACTGAAGGGACTGTCAATAACTTGTCGGATATCGTAAAAACATTTACCCCGAACAAAGGTCAATAGCTTGCGATTTACAAAACATTTTTAATGGATCAATCGATGGATTGAACACTGAACACACTTTTAGTGGAGGAAATGAAAAGGGAAAAATTGTTTGATTTTATATAAGTATTGAAGGGACGCATTTCAAGTAGAAGATAACATGCTTTCGTCGTGTTTTCTGCTTATTTTGCATTGTATGGAAATGGTATGCTGCAGACGTAGTTTCCCCGAGCGCGACGTCATTTAATCGTTTAACTCCTGGTGGTTTCGATTTTTCAACAATTTAATTTTAGTTTTCGTTCATTTTCTACTCATGAAATCGTCCGGGAGGCACTAAACTTTACTAAACGGCGAAATACAAAATTTTTAACAATGCAGGTTGAAAAAACATTGCAAGTGAGAGTCTGCCTCTCAAAAGTGGCAGCATTAATTTGAGAATGGCTCGAGAATTTTTGAGCTCTTTTTTCGGTTTATCGCTTATAACTCCAAAATTACGCACTTTTAGAGAAGAGTTTTCCTATCAAAAAATTAAGAAAATTTAATTTCCTACAAATTATGTAAATAATTTTTTTTCGTGACGCAAAAAATTAAGATGCTAAAGCACATTACGGTTTAGTGTATACTAGAACGTAGGGGAGTAGAGAAAAGTGTTTCTATTCCAACGCCTTTGAAGTCCGAAGACCGAATTTTCTTCAGCTTCAAAAGGCTGCACTTAAAGCCGTCTACCACAGTATATTTAAAATCTACACAAAAAATAAACTTTTTGGTAGTACATAAAGTTTTCGTGTGCTCTATGGTTTAATTTGATCGTCTAAACCCACCCTTCTCGAGGAGCTATACTTCAACGCGCTCTAGAACCTAAACTGCTTAACAAAAAAATCTAAGATACATAATTTGTTGGAAATTCACTGTACTTTATTTTTATAATAGGACTTTTTTCTAAAAGTGCGTTGTTTTCGACTTATAAGCAATAGCTCAAAAAAATTGTTTTTTTCTATAGCAAATGTTAAAGTGGCCTTTGATCAACTCAAATTAGACGATAAAATATAATTTTAACAGCAAGGATAGATAAAGTAACACTTTAACATTAAGGATAGATAAAGTAATTTATTTTTTTAATATTTTAAATAACATTTTAAATTATGAAAATAATAATTTATTTAAGTTAATTTTTCCGGTCTGTATTAAAAAAAACTTCAATTTTGCAATTGACATTGTCAGAAATTTCTATTTTTGGCACAGAATCGGCAATTGAAATTTTTTGCTGCGCTAATTGTACTGATGTTGATGTATGGGTCTCGTTTTGTACCTCATTTAGTATATGTTTCGATACGGCAATTTTACTAGCCACCGATTCTTCTATGTAAGTCTCTGCTACAGATGATGATTTCCATCCACCCACTCGCTTAACTGTGATCAAATCAACACCAGAGTTGGCCACCATTGTAGCTGCAGAGCGACGGAAACAATGCCCAGTGTACATTTCTGAATTTGGTAGCTTCAAGAAATCGGCAATATTCTTAGGAACCTTATAAAAGGTATTAATCCCTACCGGTTGAATGGTACACTTTTTCTGACGGTAATTGAGAAAAAATTTGTTGTTAGGTACGTTTTTGGGACGCAAGGCGACGTATTTTCTTACAATTTCTAAGACACTTAATCCACATTCCTTGTCAGTAACACAAAAAACTCGATCTTTCTTGGTTTTGGTATCAATAAGTGAAACGAGCATTACTGATTTTCGATCATTAACATTACAAACTTCTAGTTTATATAATTCATCTGACCGACACGCTCCATACAGACCCATTATTGCAACAACCTGTAATTCAAAATATAAAAATTATTGAAGATAATACTTAAACATATCAGTATAATCACCTTCATAAACAGATAGTCGTCATCAGAAGCTGTTGTTAAAAATCTGATTACGTCATCCGGTTCAAATATTTTCGATTTTTTGGGCTTGTATACAGCGTATTCATTGAAACTATTACTTACTTTGAAATGTCACAATTTTCATTTATTAGTATCGTACTCTTTAGCATTGAATAATAGGACCATAATGTTGATGGCTTGACTTTTTTTGACTTTTCAGAAAAATATGCCAAAAGTACCGTTTCACTAACACTGTTAATCTTTTTCATGCTTTTCCATTTTTGAAAACACTGGTATTCTTTCTCATAAATCATGCGCGATTTTTGAGGCAATAATTGATTTATAGCCTCTGAAGCCTCTTTTTTAACATCTAATGGCAGATTCTCTCTGTTTTCGTACTGCATTTTTGCAAAAAAACTGGAAAAAACGAAGTTGTTTACAAACAACCTCAATAGCAACCACGAAGTTATAGCAACCCTACTACTCGAATAACAACCGCACACTACTCACATATTTTCAATAAATTTTGTAAAAATAATTTGTAATTGGTTTTTCTTTAACATTTGCTGTAGAAAAAAATAGCATATTGTACACGACGATAAAGGGTCTTTAACTACCTCGTGAAAGTTAATTCACTCGTGGCTAACGCCACTCGTGAATTAACACTCTTCCACTCAGTAGTTAAAGTATCCCTTTATCGTCTTGTATAATAAATAACTATTTGCACATTTTTAAATTGTTAAACTTTAACGCGCCCTAGCGCCTAAACCGGTTACCTGAGAAAAAAAATATCACATATAATTTGTAGACAATTTGATGTAGTTTACTTTGATATAAAAGCACTTTTCTCAAAAATGTGTAGTTTTAACGTTATAAGCAAAAAACTGAAAAAAGAGCAAAACGCCACCCTACTCGAGCCGCACCAAGTTAATGCTGCCATTTAGGAATGTCAGACGGCCGGTTTAATTATTTCTTTGTTATGTTATTTTAGCCTGCATCGTAAACGTCAAAAATATTGTATTTAGTATACATATCCGCACTCGGTTTCCCGGACACGCTACGTCCTATTGTACTAAACCGTAATGTGCTCTAGCACCTAAATTTTTCGTTTTACAAAAAAAAATTTACAGATATAATTTGTAGGAAATTGAATTTACTTTATTGTTAAATAGATAAACTTTTTTCTTAAAGTGAGTAATTTTCGAGTTATAAGCAATAGAACCGTTTTTTGACCGATTTTGGAATTTTAACGGGCTCTAGCGCCTATCCAGTTTGTTCGCGAAAAAAACGCGGGAATATAATTAGTAGGAAATTTAATGTAGTTTATATTCGTAAAGAAGCATTTTTTCATAAAGTGCTTAGTTTTCGAGCTATAAACGAGAAATTGAAAAAAAGCAAAAAACACCCTTCTTGAGTCAGATAGTCGGTTTTTCATTTGAAACGATCTTTCAGGTTCTGTAGTGAAAAATTTTGTACTTTATTGTTTAGTAAAAGTACTCGCTGTCTCCTGGACTATTATAGTATAAGTCGATAGACTTCGTGCCAAATAAAAACATGAATGTCAACCAAGACATATCGTGTTTCGATACGCTAATGAACTGTATGCCAATCTATAATAGGACGCTGACCAGATTACAGTCCCGCCTTGTTCATGTTTCTATGTGACACCAAGTCTACCACCATTTCTTGTATAATACCCAATATAGTTTTATACCCTATATATGCTTTTTCAAACAATAGTGTCCTGTTAATATAACAGTTGCTGATGTCTAATTATAGTGATACCTTGGTTGGTTCTACGTTTGATTTTGCTAGTATTCGGAAAGCACGAAGTGTTTCTCCAGTTCTCTATCTGTTATTTATAAACCAATTTTGTCGCTGCCACGCAACATGGCACTAATTAAATTTAGAACAAATACTTTCGTCACTGTCCTCTTATATGACATAGGTGATTATTAGGTAAATAGGGTTAAAATGAGAAGCAGAACATATTCATACAATTATTAATTAATCCCACACCTATACGAAGATCGTTAGTAAATGTGCAATCAAGTGCAAATTATTATCTCTATAGTAAATAATTATGTTTAAAAGCAATTTTGTTTAGTAATACGAGTATTATTCTCCAGCGAAATAACTCGCTATTACATATAATAATGTTGTTATATCTTGATAACATCGATGATCGATATATAAGCTCCTAAATACATCAATCAAATCTGTTTAATGGCACTATACTCAATCTTCCTACATAACAAATCATACCTGTAGAAGTATTATGCAGACAATTTGTTTTACGAAACGGCTTTGAACAAACATTCCCATTTTCTTTTAAATCCATTCACAGTATAAAACTGTAATTTAAAATAAAACACGATCCTTTGCAGTAAACTCGCCCTTATTTTCGCTTTTCGGTACATATTTCAAACGCAAAAATTAACTTTTGTTGCTTCTTTCTAAAACTCGTCTTAAAATGTTTACAACTAAAAAATTAGTTACAAATTTATTCACCGAATCACTCGGTATAAGTTTGGTGGTCAAATTAAAATTTAAAACTG
The DNA here is from genome assembly GCA_950108345.1 of Malthinus flaveolus. NCBI lineage: Eukaryota > Metazoa > Arthropoda > Insecta > Coleoptera > Cantharidae > Malthinus > Malthinus flaveolus. The sequence goes on from OX467285.1 coordinate 69,296,942, forward strand.
ACAAAAACATATTTGATTGCCGTTTCCAAGAGCATGGCCAACGAATTAATTAAAAATTCCGAAAGATTACTACTGCCTACATTTTGTTTTAATGCATTATTGACTTAAACCAAAAATGAGATGGTAATTTATTCTGACAATAATTGATATTTCTTTGTTCGAACCGTGCACATGTTCGTTCGTCAATAGTCGATTGTGATCAACCAATCAATAAAGTGAACGAGATTGAAATTAAACAAATATTTTTTTTACTTTTTAATAACACCCGTATATTACGGTTTAAACAAATTAATTTCGTGATGCAAAACGATTATTGATCATTATCATTTATACATCAACAAGACGTTAATTGATTAATAGTATAACTCAAGCTCGCGAGCTCGAGTTATTTGCCATCGCAATTAAATAATCCATTAAAACTTAAATCGATAAGCTAAAATAGATTTAACGGCAGTAACTGAAATTTAATATTTTAGAAATTCTTCAGTCTTCGGTAGCTAAACTTCGCCTACATATCTACCTTTATTTTAAATTTGGCGAAACCCTCATCAGAAAGGTATTGTGTCGTCCATCATCCACAATTGCTCGGAATAAACTGCCTCATTTGCACACAATGCGATGAGATATCTCTAATTAGAGGGTACAGTTATCAGTTAATGATGCGAGCTTTGGACTTCTTATAATTCACTATAACATACTTTATAAGATGGTTTATAATATTAACGTAATAGATGAACAATAAATTCATCTCGTAATTGTTATACGTTTTCTGTCTAAATTTGTTTGTGTTGTAGGTTATTCTAATAAATTTTAGTTTCAAGAACTTGAAATACTGTATTATTTCCTGAAAGTGACATAATATATCTTAACGCTTATTTCAAACTTAAATTGTGTCATTAAATATCTGCAAGTTCTCGCGTAAAGTGGTTCATTCGAGTAATCCGAGTAGTAACTGTGTCGCTCTTAGTGGGTCTCGGTACTTGAACATTTTTGTGGGTTTTACATGTTATTTGTTGGTGTGACTTTCATATACTGAAGACAAATACTTTTGAGGATCCCTCTACATCTCAAAAATCGAAGGCAATGAGACCTGGTGAGCAGGGTATCATGCGGGGGCCATTTATGTTGTTGTGCTCTGCATATTCATTCATCCAGCAAAAGTACTAACAGGTCAGAAAGGTCTGTCGCGCATTGCCAAAAAAAATTTAATAGAAGATGCGCATTAAAAGTAAAAGCAGCAGGTTAATAAATTCAGAGAATAAATTCAGTTACTGTAGGGAACAGCCTATTTAGGGGAACAATTCAGGGTTTGTTCAGGATAAAATCACAATTTTCAAAAACTTTTTAAAAACTAACCGAGACAAAACTAATAGCTTTTAGAAATTTTTACTCCATAATCGTCTCTCCTGAATGTTGTGCGGATGCGTAGTTGATGCTTTACAACACAATTCCAATGCCCAATCTTCAAAAAGTTGAGATAGGTACTGAACTAATTAGCGAGGACAAACAGAAGTTGCCGCTAAAAAGTCGTAAATAGAAATGTAACAATTTTTCTAATAATTCCAGCAAAAGAGATTGTGAGCTTCAAACTAAAACTGAGAAAGCGAGTGTAATAATTAAACTAATTTTAAGGAGAGGTGAAAATGATATGGTTAAGAATCCCTGCCTCAAAAGCTCTCGAGGTCCCTTACGGATGCCCGAGTCCCCGCCTTGTGGTTTGCTTAGACACGTAAATCAGAAGAGGTTTAGAGATTGCACCCTCGAATATTAAAACACCAAGCGAGTCGAGTCGGTGCTCATGTTGAAATGTGAACTATGTGTGAGTTTATCTCGACGTATTTAAATAGCAATAGAAACCGCGCGGATTTTATATAAAATTTCCGAGAGGTTTTAATGCGAAAAAAAAACTCATAAAATTCATTAAGCACAGTTCTAAACTGTCATCTTTTTAAAATTTGCAAACTTTTCCATTTTTTTAATATTATTAAATTGCGATAAACAGCTAAGAAAACTTGTTCTCATTTCTGACGACACATTCCGAAATAAGAAAACTGTCAGAAAATTTTTTAGATTTATTTAAAATTCGGCGACAAGCACATTTGTTGCTCGGGTATAAATTCAGATTAAAAACTTTTTCAACAACAATTAAAATGCAATTTTAAAAGTTTTAAAAAAGTGTGTTGGAGAGACATCGAGTTTGAAGATAATTACCGAATTCAAAAAAGTTTCACGTACCTACCTACAAAGTAATTAATGATAACTTGATAACTATTAAATTTTGTAACCTGATGAACAAAAGTTGAATTGCCAACTATAAAAAAAATCAAAAACTTTCAATCAGTTGTTTTAATTGCACTGTCAAGTTTGAAACGAACATTTTCATGCTTTTAGGGTTTTTGAAACAAAAATTACTATTCGTTGAAACTGGTCACCATGATATTTTATAATATAATTTTCAAATATTTGACTATCATTATTCGTCGTTGTATTTGTACAAAGACTCTCTTTGCAATACTTACATTTAGATTGAAAGTCTGCCATATCTTTCCAATTTACACCAATTCTTTACTTTCTTTTAAATCAACGTTTAAAACTATAAACTTTTTAATATACAGAGCAGGACGTATAAAATTGTTCCAACAGAACAAAGTTTCTGTGTCAAATAAAGCAAAAATAAGAAAAAAATGCAAAAAATGCCTTCTTTAGAGGCCATAATTGTCCTACAATAAAATGCTACCCGTATAGAGAGATAGAGACCCATCTGATCATTAAATAAGTTTAAATTTCTCTTATCAACCCAATAGTAGTAGGTACATGGAAGAGAAAAGAACAAGATTGTTTTCATATTCAGCAAAGAACAATGAGCACCTATGTACTATCTACACTAATCAACAGAGACAGTTCCATCAACCAACAGATTTATAGTACTTCTAAAGTCTTCAACTTTCTGTGTGAGGAAGAAAAGTCGATAATTTGAATTTAATACGATTTGCCTCAAGTGCCAAATCTAGACACATACATAAGGCACAATCCCTACGTGATTTTCAGAGTAAGGAGAGTAGGAGAGACAAAGCTTCCGAAACTTCCTATAAAATTCTTAAAACTTAAATCGGAAATAAAGGAAGAAAATCTTAGAAGTCAAGAGGAACGTCATATCAGGAAAATTCGCAAAAGCTGAAAACAAGAGCAGAGCCATACGGAGCGTTAAAAAAGAGATAAAAAATTCTCATCACACACAATGCCGCTCATCCCTAACAGCTGAAATGTTCAACGATTTTCAAATATTGGAAAGCACATTACCAGTAATACGAATCAAAGTGCCGACCCAGCTTCAAACTGCCTGTTCAGGAGTATTGTAAGTAAAAACATTCCATGTTTCTTGACAAGATGCCAAGAGGTGCGGCGACTTGTACAACGGCTTAAGTCAAGATTGACAGAGGATGTATATGAGCTCACCACGTTTTTACTAAAAGAGTCCATCCCTTATCTCAGTGTTCCCATATGCTTTCTAATGAACAGATACTTGAAGGAGGGGGTGTTTCCATCCAAACTCAAAACTGCAAAAATTGTACCGCTCCACAAAAAAGAAAATATAAAAACTGTGACAATTACACCCCAATATTCATACTGCCAGCAATATCAAAAATATTCGAAATGATAATTAAAATGCGTCTGGTGAAATTCTTGTCAGAGAACAGCATAAATATAGAAGGTACAGATCAACAACAACAGCTATACTGTGGTAGAAGTGGTATTTGCGCCATTAAAAAAAAGCTGGACTGGTACGGAATACGGGGGTTCCTCACAAAATAATAGTCTTATCTTGCCGAAAGGAACCAAATTGTACACTGGAATGAAGCAAAATCATGTGTAAGACATGTGGTTATGGGAGTCCCACGGGGATCTATTTTAGGCGCCATTCTGTTCATAAAAAACGCCAACAATCTCCCCAATAACATAAATGCCGGCAAAGTATGTATGTGGGCGACACCTGTCTAATAAACAAAAGCAAGCATGAGGCTCAACTTGGTTCAGCTCCAACAACCCAAAGTTCAATTGTTAGAAGACGCGAACGGTTAAGTTCTCAATGAGGAGACAAGATAAACGAGCGTGGTGACACTGCTGGAGGTACAACTGGACAGCACCCTTAAGTGGAAAGCACATCTGGATGCCATACGCCGCAGACTGTCGAGCACTATATTTTCCATAAGGCGCATAAAATTTTCACAGTGTGGCAGCTTTTCAGAGGAGGCTAGGAAAACTCGGCCAACAGAAAATTTACAGTGAACAGTGTTGTTTGAAATTAAAAACGAACTTGACAATTTTCATAAAAACTAAATTAAGTCACGCCCCCTTTTGCGTGCGGTGCGCTCTTTGCCTCGCTCCACTCGGCGGGTTTTCTTTAACAACCTCAATTTTCAAATTGATAGAGCGCCACTGATATGGGGATATGCGTCGAGTGCAATATACCTACACAAATTAGCAATAGGGCGAAAGATCCAAGAAGGGTAGCTGTAGAAGTATATTTCTGCAAAAACGCATCTTGACATTGAGAGCACATTCTCAACTGTTTGAATCGCTTGAAAGCCACACAGTGGGGCTGATTATTGGACACCAAAACTTTAAAATGATCTTTCTCCTGAATTAGAAATACTTAACCCAAACCAATTCAAAGAAGAGTTAAGTACTAATAGGTACTACACGCTTGAGGAGGTTTTTGAGTTTATCGTGAGGTTGAGACCAGAAGGTGTGGGCGATGGCATGGCCTTTAGACTTCAGAATGATTTGAAATAGCAACATTTTAAGTTCGCTATAAGAATATATTTATTAGACTCCTAGTTTGATATCTATTTTCACCTTAAAATTTCAAGACTACGCTGAATGGCGTTAATGATTTTTTTTAAATTTCTAATATAAAACTTGTTACCGTTCTTCCAGAAAAGGCAATGTGAGCAATAAAAGTTTCATAACTATTTAAATTAAACGCGAAATAAAAAAATTCAAATTGACGATTATCAAATTTCTAGCAAATTACGGTAACTTTGAAAGGTATTTTGCACAAACCCTTAGAAATATGCCTGGTATTACTCCTAAGTAAGCAAGAGTTGTATAAGTATTTCAAGCCGTTAAATTATTCAACAGACAACGGAAACTTTCTGGTGTAAGCACGCAGTGTTAATGCAGAAAGAAAAAAATTGTCACGTCACATGCGACATTTCACCTGGAAATTATTTATTAGAACTCATTTTAATAATTTAATTACCAAACACGATGTTGTTAAATATTAGTAATTTACGCATCCGTACCAGAACAATCCCAAGAGATTGTTGTACATCGACATACGGAAAAGACACCAAATTATTTGTGGAAATCAATAATTGATAATTAATTTTTATTTGTAAAATTAGGTAAGTAGTTAAAATTGAAACAAAAGCACGGAACCGTATACTTATGTGTATTCGGCGGCTGTTTAGTTTGATGACAGACGTGTATTTTCTCATTTCCCAAAGCGGCTTGAACTTGTTTGAGAACGGAATAACTTTGGGATCATCTCGGCTCTCGTACAATGACAACCGCATATGCTGTTTGTTTATTATAGAGATTATATTTGGTAATTTAAGTTTGAATCATAATGTCTAAGTTTAATGAGCGTTAAACAGAGAATGAGCTGTTGAAACGAGCCATAGTAAGATTGCATTAGCCCTAAGCCTTACCACATGAACAACTCGTAAAATTAACTATCCCATGGTGAATTTAAAAGATAAAAATTGTAAAATGTCCAATCTGCACGACAATTGTGTTAAAATTAATTGAAGTTAAACGTTTACAATTTCTCATGTCTAATTATTATAAAGTGTGTTACATTAATCTTAAAACTTACAAACCCTATTTTGACCCTTTCAATCACGCCAAGACTAGCGGAAAGGTCTTTTACAATTAATTCCACTTGGAGAAACTTTTATGCAGTTAAGAGATGCTTTTTGTTGTTTTCTTAAAAGTTACAAACTTTCATAACTAATGAAATTAGTCATAAGGAAATAAATCGAATAAGCCACTATACGGGGACGATTACACAATGTGCTTTTTGTAAGGCGTTTATCTGCAAAAACCAGGCTGAACGAACTGACAAAAAATGCCGTCAATCAAAAATCAATAATGGTTATTATTATACGATGACGATTATTTGATGTGCTAAAAATTTCAATTTTTGGTTTTGATTAGGTATTCGATGCAAAAGCAGAACACGCTCGATTACGCACACTTTTCAAAACCTAGAGCATCGAGCGGAATTACAATCTCCCAACAAAATTTGTCCTTAATAAATAATAATCGCTTGACAAAGCCTTCGTCTATGACATAACACATACCCCAGTGAAATGAACCCGCGAATGTAATGTCGTAATGTGGAAATTCGAAGCAACCACCTGAGCCATCATTATTTTTAATTGATGGACTAGTATACAGGATGTCTGTAAAACCACGTTAATACAACGCTTCAGCGTAAATAAACTTATAAGAGAACATTAGACTAATATAATCCAATTCACCTATATGTATACACCCTGTATACATCGGGATGTATTATTTTTCATTTTCCTTATGAGGATCTCGCTTATTGTAAGAGTTAGCAAGTCGGTTAAATGGGGAAAGTAGTGTAGTTTTGAAAGAGTAATAATTTATTGATACTTTAAAATTTTTGATGCTAATGTTCGGTTTATTAAATATGGCCGAAAAGCTAAAAAATGGGAAATTCTTTAAACTGCTATAGTAATAACGGTTTTTGAGATAATGTATCAAACTACTAAATTTTATACACATTTTTACACCAATGAAAAGACCAGATTTTTTTCCTTCATTTTCTTAAAAAAATCTATCCGTAGAGAATGAAAAATTATTCGCCCTGTAGATTTTCACACACTTGTTGCTCGCTCGCTAGCTCCATTAAAATCATAATAATGAAGGGTCGTCCAAAGTACCAATAATAATACACTCATTATACAGGGTGAATTATTTTTCATTTTCTCTGCGGATAAAATTAAATGCGGATGGATTGCACGAGATGATATTAAATTTCTAAATTTACAACTTTTGCCTTTTCAAATTCAATTCTTTTGTTCTTCCCAATTTTTTACGTTTATTTTTTCTTTTATCTAGAAAAAACCAAAAGTCGTACGATAAAATTTCTAAATTTTGCAATTTCAATTCTGCTCGTGCAGTCAATTTTACAATTCATCAACAGCGTAAAGAGATGTTATTCACCTAAATCGCATTTTTTTTGTTTTTGAAGAATAATTAAGTTACGCTTCAATTTGAAGAACAGTGGAGAAGAACACTGCTGCAACCATAAGTAATAATTAGAAAGCACACATTCGTTATTATTTTTCATCGAGCTAAGAAGTTCATTTGCGGATCCAACCGCAATGTAGCCGGTTATAATGATAGCTACAACATCCGAGAGCTAAGATGCCTTCTAGCACTACGCCAAGCGTACTACTGTTCGACTTTTTACCACTTTTAGCATTCTGCTAGCTGGGCGAATTTAAATATAACGCAAATATCACAAACATTTGCCTGTGTGAAAGTTTTATGTTGCGGGAAAGAAGTTACGCAGTATAATAAAAATTTTGACGCAAGGTTTTCTGTGTGGCATAGGCGCACAGCTAGAATTTTATTACATTATATCGGTGTTCGATATGTGTGCTTTTTAAATCATTTCGAAACAGAGTTCTATTTTATATAATTAAAAAATGAATTCAAGTGAGTTTATCGTTCAATCCTTATAAATAAGTAGCTTACATTTTTACAAGGATCACTTTAAGTTTAAACTGTTTCTAGGTCACAGTCCAAGAGGTTTGAAACCATCTCTACAAGAGAGTTGAAATTTCCTCTAAGAAGGGAAATTTTTGAAAATACAAGGTTAGTAGGTGCCTACTGCAGCAATAAATTACTAGTCCTGTTGCGGTCAAACGACCAGTAAGAGTAAGTAAAGAGTAAACGTTCAATTTTCTATTTGTGATTCCTAAGGATTGCATTGCAGAAATTGCTGTCTTGCGGACATAAGTATTCGCCAAACAACCTATAATAGCCACTAATTATTTCTTCGACTGTACTGCCGACAGGACAATATGAATTGAAAGTCGCATAATACCTACTTCAGGACGTGACTTAAGTCTCTAACTGTCCTTCCAGGAGACAGGGAAACCCTTCCGTTAGAACAAACTATTGGATGTTATATCAGCTTCTGTGATCTTATGTGGTATTTATTTTTATTGCAGTCCAACGGCGTTAAATTTCACGATCTGGGTGGCCATTTCTGATTACCAAAACATGAAATTACACGAACAGGAAGTGATTCAAGCAGTAATTGAATTGTTTCTCGGACTGTATGGCTTGTGGCATTAGTGGCATCGTCTCGTTGAAACCACATGTCGTCCACATCCATATCATATCTAATAATTTAGGCAAAAAAGACTGAATTATCATGTCACAATAGCGAGTACCATTAACTGTGAATGCCTGACCAGTCGTATTTTCGAAGAAGAATAGCCCAAAAATGCGCACCAAACAGTGACACGTTATGGATGCATTTGTTTCCAACAATCACTCGTGAATTTTCTGAACCCCAAATGCGACAATTTTGTCGATTAAACAAGCCTAAAGATGAAAACTATTCTCATCGCTAAAGATGATTTTGTTCGAAAAATCAGCATCCACCCACAAGACGGTATCACATGCCATACAGTCCGAGAAACAATTTATTTATTGCATCAATCATTTTCTTGTCGTGTAAGTTCGCGTTTTGATGATCAGAATTCGCCGCCCAGATCATGCGATTTAACGCCGTGCGACTTTTTTCTGTGAGGTTTATGCCAACAAGTACACAACCGTCTACGCCTTAAAGGAGAAAATTGAGTGCCATATCAACGAAATTCAGTCACATTTATGCAAAACGGTCATGACAAATTTCAGTAAAGCCGTGGAGGCCATTTATCCATTGTGCTATTCCATACATACCCTCTACCGCATACTTTTAAAAAAATTCTCAATTTTTAATTATAAACCTGCGCGTTTTGGGACGCTCTTCACATTGATTAATTATTCCATTCCCATCTTTATAGTTTACGTATTCTTGGTAATATCTCTTATTGATGTTATATCACCAAGTGCTTAAAAATCTGCAATTGAAATCCGGCCTCTTAATAACCGTTGATTACGCTGTATAATGTCTTAATTTTAAGAGTTTTCATGCTAGAAGTATACATACGCTGATTCTCGCTTCAGGTATACACGTTACACATAATTGCCAGTCCACATCATTCAGTTTCAAATACATTCATTTTTATTACCCTAATTTTAAATCGTCAATAAAGATTTTGGCATTAAGTTTATACATCACGCCATTCCACTTACCGTCATTATTTACTCTTCAAGTTAATGTTGTGCATGTCCGTGACTTGTTATTTTTAGTCCACAGATACTTTACGCTGCTAACCTATACGATTTTACTACCACAGTCTAATTTACATGAGGCGATTGAAAATTATCATTGAACCAATCGTAAGTACGAACCAATTAACAGCGGACTCGCCGAGTACGAAAATATAAGACGATGGGGGGAGTTTTTAAAAAAAAGAGCGATTCAAAGTATCGTTTGAGCCAAAAATCGTAAACAAATTGATAAGATTGGTATAAAATAAAAAACAGACTACTGACAGGCTTCTTGATATGGACTAAAGAATAGTGAATAAGAAAATATTCATTAAAAAACGAAGAAACTGTGGTGTAACTGGCAGTAACTCGAAACGTATTCCAATTCTGAGCTTTCCAGAAGAGGTGCGCTGAAATTATAGATGCGATCTGATAATAGTCCAGTGTATTAGGTATCATTGGTTTAGGTATAAAAAATTTAATAAAAATATGGATTTCATACAAAAAAGACGAAGGTGTAAAAGATAACAATCGTGCTTATTACTCTTGATTGAGATAGTAAGTTCCATTTCGTATATTTTCTCCAAAATTCTATTGTTTCTTCTTCAAGCCGAACTGACGTTTCATAAATATTTATGATCTCTATTATGTAAAATGTTTAACAACTGACATTTAATAGCCTTCTAACCCCATATATGAATTTCACCGCAACAATCCCGGCCCATAAAAAACTGACGTAACGTGTTAATCTTTTTGGTCATCCATCATCATTTGTTATATTAAACACTCGTGAGTGCTGACTTTCACATGGTAAAATAGGTAGTTGAATACGTTTTGTAGGTAAAAAAAATAATTTTCCAGTAAAATTTGTTTACGAAATGAATGTATCTTTTAGTTTTACAAGTAAAAAAGAATTCTTTCGGAAAATTGCATTTTCTTTGCTTTCTCGTGGCGACTTAAAAAAAGTAATTCGAATTTGCGTGGTACACTGCCTTCATCAAAACCTGGTACTTCATTAACCAACACAATAAGTACAAAAAAAAACTTCAACAAAGACCGTCCCTTTATAGCGTGTTTAAGATCGTAAATTTCATTTTCAACAACGTCTAACAGGGGAGTTTATCATATCTGCAACGAGCGCGACACGCTTCCCGCAATTGTATTTTTACAAAGCTCCACGGCATATGCCAAGATTAACTTTTAAGCAAAAATTATTGCTTAAATTATACCTATATAAAAATTAATTAAAACATCGTTTGATTACACTTTAATTACGACCTCTAAAATTTATTATTTTCGATTTTTGTTTGAAATTTTGTTTCGTCAAAGGCGTTTTTCTTCCGACTAATTTTGTCGTCTTCTTTCATCGTCGGTTCATTAAAAAGCAGATACTCATGCCAAGTTTCTAATTAATTGATGGAAGCTAAAAGTTTTCACGTGGATAGAATACTATTCTATGTAAATAATTACCACAGAGTTCTGATAATATAATAATACGAAGATGCTACAATTGTTAAATCTAATTTCATTCTACTCTCTCAAGCTTTCGCAATGTATAGTATGTAACAAAAGTTCTGGAATAGTACCTTGGATTTAGATAAGATTTTTGCGGTCATTCCTTCGGACCTTTGTCCAACTTCCATCAACATACAGCTTTCTCCTATTTTCATTCTTCAAGTCATCTCAAGTTTGCACTTTTAACTTGAAAGAGCTTGGGTTGGGGTAGCCTTTTTATCTTTATATTCTACACCGGCACTAGACTGAAGCATAGCACAGCGTAAATTGACACGGAGAGCCCTGAGTAACAAGCCACTTAGACTGTCTTCAATTTGAGTGTATAGTACCAATTTATTCTCATAATTGCCGAGATTACACTATTATGTTGTGCCAAAATTGCTCGATTATTCAATATTCAATAAAACTGCTATTAGAAAGATGAGCCCTGACTAACCAACGATTCGTTCGAACTGATAACTGTTGGTCTCCTTGTACATGTATACAATCATTTTTTCTACTAGCATATGTTGTTTTAGTCATTTATTAATAAGGGTCTTTATGTTTAAAGTCTAAGCAAGCGCAATCAATTTAATGAGCCTAATTTTTCACGAGCAACTCTCATAGACTTGTGTTATTTGTTTGATATACCTAGTAGTATCTTATTATTTCAATTAAATAACATATGTTGTACTAAAAAATATGCCATATTGCAGTAATCATAGTAATTGAAGATTATTATAATAAGAAAAAAGAATCAAGTTAACAAGGTTTAGGAGTAAAAAGTAATTTAATTTTTAAACCAGGCAACAAAGTTGGATACAGAGTAGTTTTGAGGGTTGGTAGATAACTTTTTACATTTATGATTTAAATCATATAAAGAGTTATGATTAAATAAATGAATTAGTGGTAATGTTGATTAAAAACGCTTCTTGAAGTTGTAGGTATTATAAAAGCAGTCTTAATTAAAGTTACTCTAGGTCATATATAAATTCTGTCATAAACTCCACTCAATAAAACACGCCAAATACATCAAAGATGTTAACCACTAAAATACCTTCTCATTACACTCATTAAAACAATATTATACTATAAATACGTCAAACACATAAAAATTGATTGAAACAATAATTTATTGTTGAACTTTTTATTTGCAAAATGTCTCTTAACGTCCTCATTACAAAGTAATGGTTTAGAGTGGGTTCACCTTTTATTTTTAGTTTCAAAAAAGGAAAGTTCGAGTTGGTTGTAATTGAATATTTATTTAAATATTCAGATACTCCTTCTTTTAATGACTACGGCAAACTTTTCCTTCAAAGCTTGTTATACGTAAAATTTATTTGTTGCTATTTAAAAGTTTCTTCTTCTAGTTTTCTTGAGCGACCGATAACTCTTGCAGCTTACAGGGTTTTCCTTTCATAAATTATTTGAAGTAGGTACATATAAATTGTGAAAAATAACTGATTTCGGCACGAACGGTGCTGAACAAGAGGTATCTAGTCTGGTTGGCATAAAAAAGCTCCTCAAATACAGTTAAACGTAGCAGGAAAACACGAAATTAGATTAAGACGTAGTATGAGACTCATCAGTGGCCTGTTTTAAGTCAAAATTGTTGCTCACTATTGGTAATTTAGAAGAAAATAATAGAAATACGTGAACTGTTTAACAATTACCTGGAGTAGAAGGCGAAATGGCGAAATCGTCAAAACGGAGATCAATGTTTGAAATCTCAAGAAATTGTGTGTCAAGAGCCACATTCAAACCATATTAGCCGGGAAACAATTAAGAGAGGTACAACTGCCAGCCGGCTTGATCGAGAAACTCCAGAACTTTATACTGTATCACAAGGGACCAAAAAGGCGCTGTAGGTAAATCTGGCAAGGCAGCTTTACTGCCCGTCGATAGCAGTAGTTTCTTGTTTAGGATTTTCCTGTTTACGATTTCGTTGGCACTGTGTATCAGTTTGAAAAACTGAGGCATATTCCGAGCGGTAGGCTGCTATCGAGGTCAAGCTCAGGTGAGTGCACATCTGCTCCAGATCCCTTTTGGTTTTTAGATCCCTCGGTAAAGACAGTTAAGTCTGCTTCGATGTTCTAAATTGAATCCATTCAAGTTTGAAAGTACCGGGAGAATGTATATTCAACGATCTGCATCCATCTTCAGGAGATGTAGCTTCTTGGAACACTCCCCGTGTCCATAAATTCCATATTTATGGGACCATAGTCCCCATCTCCGCAGTCGTAGGAATGTTTTTGTTGCAGCCTTCCTCCACATATGGATCTCATGGAGGAAGGCATATCGGTACCTCCAGAGTGGTGAGGGTGTGGCTCTTATGTCTCCTATGATGCTGAGACAAAAGAGTCTCCGTGTTTTTTCTAGTAGAGCTTTCATAGTGATCTGTCTGGTTTTGGGTTACCAGATAGGAGCTCCATAGCAGATCATAGGTCTAATAATGGCATGTAGAGCCAAAGTGAGAAAGACCCCATGCCTTTCCCACTACCCTACGGAACTGCCAAAGAGCCACACTTGCTTTGTGCAAATTGTTTTTGATGTGGTTTTTCCAATTAAGCTTGTGGTCTAGAGTGTAAAGTAATGCCCAGATACTTAACCTCGCTCACTAGATTTAGAAAAATTCCATTCAAAGTAGACAAAATCATTTTACTAAGTTTCCTTTTTCTGGTGAAAAGAACCAACTCCGATTTGCTCGGATTTGCCGTCAAAGAGTGTTCGATTGATACACCATTTTTCTTTATTTTAAAAGCTTCTTTTACTCTATCGCATAGCTTGTTCTTAAATTTGCCTGTTTGTAGAATCGTAATATCGTCTGCATAGCCTATGGTATAGACGCCAAACTTTTTTAATAAGAAAATCGATCAATCTCAGATTGTGCAATTTAGTACTCAGTTACTCAATACTCTAAAAAAGAAGAAGCAAGGTTTCCAGGAAAATGAAAATGTCCAGGCAGTTTGAAGATTTTTCTCCAGTCTTGTCAATAAAAAACGGTTTGAGAAGAACGCACAGGTGATCCATTTTACCATGTGAGACTGTCAAAAAAGTTCACATTTATAGACGACTGATCCATACACGTGAGCAGATTGGAAATTTTGAAAGAAATATGTATTTATGAGAAGATTTTAACATTATTGTCGAGTTTAAATGGAATAAATTTTTCGATTGATCCAGTAGAATAAAAATGTTGCAGTTTTAGTAAAGTATACGATACTTATAAAACATTTCTCATGATTATGTATTTAAAAGACTTAGCTCGAAAAACGCTCCCTAACATAATCCGAATTTTTCCTTTCTCTCGACTCTAAAATCCAACTTTTTTCTAAACATTTTAAAAATATGCGTACTATTCTCATCTTTTTCATCTAAGTATTTAAATCCAGAACTTCTTAGAATCCCGCAGACAAGAATGCGAATGCCTTCGATTGAGCGATCATTAGAAGAAACAATTTATTAGAGCCGAAAAGCCGCCCATTCTCTACCCTTGACGCGGCTTTGTCCTACAGATAGATACATTATTCTCGCACTAAGTAATTAAATAAATTATCGGGCGAAGGCTTTAAAAATAGAAATAGTTTAACACGTCAAAGAGAATAACTGATAAGGAATTTAACTCTTGCACATAATTTTTAAAAAAAAGCGAGAGTATACGCGTTAAAGGGAAGGTATATATCAAGGTATTGTGATTAACACATACTTTAAGGAAATTACCCGTGAACAGAATATGTTCAGTACTTTTGCATTCCCTGCGGATCAAAGGAATACAGAGATCTATGGTCGCGTCAACTCAAGAAAAATGGCAAAAAAACTTGGAAACGTTCCAACGCAGACCGTCTATTCATTTCATGAACTTACTTACTGAATACGTTAACATCTGTGCAAAAGCTTATAGACTTCATATCAATGTTGTGTATATTTAAAAGTTTTCTTTTTTTTATGGAGAAGTACTTCGCTTTTCAATTAAAGACCGAAATAATTTCACTAAAATTATCGGGTAAATTCTCACGAAATTAGTTTTGGTTACCAAAATAGCACCCACTCTTACATTTTATCAACAAATGTCACCACATTCTAAAACTTATTTAGATATGCACAAAAACTCACCCTAATAACGTCACGTTACATACTTTTTTTTTTATTCAAAAGAAATGAAAAATGAACATAACTAAACGATCGGTACTATTTCTCATACGAGATACACGCGCTGCTTGTATGATAAATGTAGATACACTCAATTATGAAGTCAGAATGCGAAGCTCATTGCGGTAGCCGCATGTGAATGATAGCGGAGGTTAGCTAGTAAATGAGGCGCGAAACTAAGAACAGCCGCGGCAGCTGGAAACTTGCAGGAAGATCTTTCTTGAATGGTGTATGTGTATAAAAAGGGGTTCGACGAGATCAACCAAAAAGCCTTGACAAGCCAGACGTATACACAACTTAAAACTCTTCAAAAGTAATTCTTAACTTGTACTTATATCCTTTTGATAAGTTTCAACGATACACCACTACTATAGTATACCACTTGTTGGACGAGTGAAGAGTGGAATTAGAATTGAATAGGTTTTTACACCTGGTTTTTGAAGTAAATTAAGCGTAAACAAATTAATGAAGTTGAAAAAATGGTTTTTCAGGCCCTTGAGCGTGAATACATCGTTGGACCGGAATATTTATATTGCTTGATTTTTTGGGGGGATTTTAGAAACTTAATAAGAAAACATATAAAAACATGATGCGATATTTTGCTTAGCATATAAACACGTATGTCTGAATTTTGATATGGAAAGCTACTAAATATGAAATGAAAGTTATAAATAATTCATAGATATGACAATACAGCGTTTCATTTTTGTTTCTAGTAAATATGGTTTATGTATTCATATTTTCACTTACCAAATTTAGGATTTGAAAGGAAAAATTCGGAGGAATTTTGATGCCTATAGTATTTTAAATATAAT
This sequence comes from Malthinus flaveolus, assembly GCA_950108345.1. Classification (NCBI taxonomy): domain Eukaryota; kingdom Metazoa; phylum Arthropoda; class Insecta; order Coleoptera; family Cantharidae; genus Malthinus; species Malthinus flaveolus. The sequence goes on from OX467285.1 coordinate 69,312,829, forward strand.
ATCTAACGGTGTTCCGGAAAGTTAAATATACAGTGTGTACCGAGATGAAGTTGACAAGAGAGGAAAAAATTTATTATTAATTTTACGACGAAAAATCGTTATTTATAGAAAGTTATGCTTGTCGAAAAAATGAATTTATAAAATAAAAGTCCGGGGTTTGCTGTACAGCCACAGCAATGATTATTGACCACTATAGAATGAATGAAAATGTAATGAAATTTTGACGAATTACCAATGGAATATTTTAGACTCAGTCAAATCTATCAAATCAAATTTATTATTTTATTTCCCCGTACCCATACAATGATCAAACAATATTTTGAATAAAAAATACTTCGAAATAATGTAAAAAAAACTTATAAATAAATGGAGATGATTCTTTCCAAATATGACGACCCATGAGGGCGAGCGAAAGGTTTTATTTTAAGATTTAATTGGTCGAACACGCAGGTGAAATAAAAACATCGAAAATGCGAAATAAAACAAATAAAACATAGCAAACGAACAAGGGCAATTGAATTGGGCAAGGTTCATTAAGTTTTCGCTCTACCGCAGGAAACCAAGCCTAGAAACAACCCCTCTACCTCTTTACGCGTTAAGTGAGCAATGTCTTTGCCTGTCTAGGTAAAAGTAATTCGTCCCTTCATTAGGTTAGGTACAAATGATTTCTTTTAAAGTTTAAAGTGCTTAAAATAAAAAGATGGGAGACCCTAGGTCGTAGATGTTATGTAATTTGTTTTTGATTTTGATCAAGCCATTTTTTTACCGAACGCAGACCCTTTGCGACTTTCCCAAAGACCTCGTTCCATGTTTCTCCACAATAGAGAAGTCGTTGGCAAAAACGGTTATTGGATTGTCGTTTGTCAAATCACAAAGTTTGCTTATGCAAGCTAAGACGAGTGATAGACCCAATATGGAACCTTGGGGTACACCGCAAGTTATATTTTCGAACCATTTTAATGCCACACCTCGCAGGGACCCGCACCGATACAATTTTTTTAATAAGATAGAGTGCGTATCAAATGTCTTTTTAGGCCCAAGAAAACCCCTATATATTTTTTTAGTAATTATTAATGTTTTTTATTACACGTGGTATTTTACGTCCGCATCAACTACTATGGTTATTAGCAGACGGGACCTACAGCCTACAGCTTTAGGTGGGTTCCAAACCACCCGGACCAAGGTATGACATCACATGTGCCCATCCCAGGTCTGAATCCGAACTGGTACCGAGATATGAGATCTCAGTAGATACTCTCGATTTACTCGTATATGTAATTCTCTGCTAAAACGTTATGAAAAAAGAAAGTTGCAATTTACTATTATTAGTGCCCAATAAATTTTTCTATGGCTCTACATGTTGTTAATAATATTAGTTAAGAAAACAGGAAAATGCTTCAAGAGAGAATTATTAGTTATTTAAGATTAAATGTTCAAAATTTAAATTTGTTTATAATCTCGATATTTTCCAAATACCTACTATGAAGTGTTTATTTGTATTTATTTGCATTAATTTATTCATAATTATTAAGTTTGATTTCAAATTTTGTATTTGGCTCTATGTAAGAACGAATGATGACTGAGATACAAAAGGCTGAAAACTTAATATTTTCAAAGATTTTGAGTTTGTTTCTTTATCCACCCACTGTACATACGAATAATTGTGGATTTGTGTACAGTTTCCACCGCTTATTTTGGGTTTTCGCTACAGCAACGACATGGCTATTATATTGCGAAAAAACCTGCAGTGAATACCTTGTATATTTATAAAAAATCTCCTTTTCAGATTATTATCAAATAAAAAAATGATAAAGTGACCTTACAAGTTCTGCACTGTCCAAGAAAATTGAACCAGTCTCACTCGAGGGAAATCACATAAGTAATATCGCACTTTAGAAAAGCATTACGCCAGACTTTGGAGTCGCAAACATGTAAAATTATTATAAAAGTACATTTATTTGAAAACTAAACACGAAAGTTTAAATCTAATTTTTACAACCATTTTTAAAAACAAACACGAAATTTATTTCAGTTATTTATACTGCAAGAAAAAAAATCAATTACAAGCTGCTAGGCTCATCTTTATTTTTCTTACGGAAACAGCTGTAAAAAATATAAATTTTTTATGGCTCTCCTGAAAAATGGCCATCATTTGTTGCACGAACTACTTTTATCACTGTGATGAAGTGACCGTTGAGTTACTCTGGCACAACCCTAATATTAATATCGAGCTTTGCTTGCATTTTGCGACAAATTCCGTCGTCGTCGTGACATCAATCAAATTACTTAAAAAATTAAATAAGATGACAAATAAATTTGGATTTTGAAATAATAACACGCGAACTAGAATGTAAAACGTGGCTGCCTCTTAATCTTACACGTGGAATGTGCTAAAAAAATATACTCGAGGAATGTGTTGGAAATGTATCTGTTTTGTATCATTAATCATTGATATAATTAAATTTTCTTTCTATTATTGAAAATTGTTACATTCTGGTTCGGTAACCATTAATGTATTTGGTTGAAGCAATTAGAAATTAAATAGTCGTTCGTGTAATATTGAAAGTGTGTGCTACAATAAATTTAATTTATGAAACAACAAAGCGAATGTACAAGGCCAAACATAAATAACTGCTAATAGTCCATGAGTTATAAATTTTCAGCAGTAGAAAGTGAAGGCGCATGAAATGTTTGTCTTACTGTACCATCCTGAACTAAGCTAAGAGGAAAAATTATTATTTAGAAACTGTCCCTAATAAAAGTTTCTGTGGCAATTTCGGCTATGGAGACGCTGTGCATCTGTGGCACCCTGCTAGTTACGCTCTTGCTTAGAGACACTTCTTGAAGAATTCCTTTTGCAGAAGAAAACAATTTGAGAAGAAATTATTATAGCAAGCGTTGAAAATTATAGATTTCAGAAAATACCGAAATTTAAAATGTTTTTAATTATGCAGATAAACGATTCGTTCAGATTTCCATGTAGCAGTTAAAATAGAATCACGAAGGTCTTGATGTAGATCGTTGAACTACACAAATATAGCAGATATGCATCTAGGTAGTACATGTTGTACTTTCATGCGTTTACTGTCTTGTTACCAGTTGACACGTGACATCTGACATGCTATAAATAGAAGAATCAAATCATCCAGTTTGCTAAAAATGATAAAACCTGGAACTTTGAATCGAATTCACTCAGGGCATTGAACATTCTGTTTGAAATATACAGTTATGGCCATAATTGTGTAGAAGAAATATGTTAAATTATCCAGTTCTAATAAGAGCACACAAATGGCAAGCTAAGTTTTCAGAAATGACATTGATTGGCACGCCGCTGAAGCTAAAACGGACTTGACAATGACTCTATTCCGTGAGTCATTTTACCAACACCAATACCAAGCGTTGGCATTCCTTTACACAAGATTAGGTTAGGTTACACTAGGCACTAGGCCATTCGTTCATTTGGATAAATAGCCATTCTTCCACATGCCCGTCAGTGAATATTTGTCGGTGAAAGTGGCACATTTTTTCACCAAAAAATGATCAGCCACATATGCTATGTGACTGAACTACGTGTCTGAATCGACCTTTATCTGTTAGTCCCATCTCAATTAAACATTTACAAGAAAATAAAAATATGTAATCCCAAAAGCACCACGTTGTCACTCACGAAATACTACGCTTAATAAATTTAATGACAGCCTCGTACAACTTTTCTCGTGAGGAGTATATTATCTAACTTATCTAATATTAACTAGTAAATGGCATGTTATACATTTTAATGCCTCAACTTCTTTAGCGTTTATCACATTAAACTACTTGAATAAAAATTTTTATAGCCGCCTTCCGTAACAATAAAATCTCGAGCTTGTTAAATCAGAAGTTAAACTCGAAATAGCTCGAAACTCAATAAGTAAATATAAATAGGTCGAACCAGGTTAGAAGGGATCAATCAATGTTTTCCATTTTACCATGAAATTTTACAAAAAGGAAAAGAGCTCTTTACAAAACATTTTCCTAACTTAAAGTATTGGCAGGTTCATAAATTTCCCGTGCGTTGCGTAAAGCGTAATTAGAAGTTCAATTTAAAAGCTTTGCCGGATAAAATAAAATGTTGGAAGTGTCGGAAAAGCTTTTAAATAAATATAGTGTTGATAAGTGTAAGTGATAAGTGGTTGCCAATGCTTGTCTAAATATTAAACACGTCAATGCCACAAGGCTAAACCGTCTGACATAAGTATTAGACCACATTTGAATATGAATGAAAACGTGGAGCTGTGATTAATGCCGCTCTTTTGTCAAAGGTGTGGGGTATATGTGTCGTACGGTCGGGTTACACGTTCGTGTCTTATTTACACTTGTATTCAAAGCTCATGTGTGTACTTTTTTTTTCACTTTTGGAATTCACCAATACAAACAAAAGGTTTAAGGTTCGAATTTCAGCTAAAATGCTTTCAAGGCAGGCATGCAGTGTGCGCGAAACAGAGTATTCGTCGAGACTCAAATAAATATATACAAATTTCATCGTGAAAGCTAAAAGCACTCAACAACGGTAGGTTGGTTTTTTAAACTTTAAACAGTTGGCAAAGTATACGTGTTTTTGTTAATTTATATATTGTCGTTTACAGGTGTATATTCTCAAAATAAAGAAAAATTTATTATCCTGAACAGAGTATTTTTATGAATGGAATTACATACTGTTACCATACTGAACGCAACATAATTATGTGCATATTTTAACAGTCACTCATGATGGGTATTAGTGTTTTTCTCTAAAATAATTAGGAACGCCAATATAGTTGCAGCTATTTAATTTTACATAGTGAAATCATATGTCTCAGATCTTAGTGACCATACGGTAGATTGTATGGTAATAGGGACCACCCTCAAGTATCATAAGGTATCATTCTGCATTTAATTGCTACTCACCAATTTTAAAGGTATAATTTATAATTTTATCAAAATCTATTATATCTCGATGTAAATAATTAGATTTAAGCTTTGCTAACGAATACGCCATCAGCATCACGGCACATTCTGAATCGTAATGTCGCAATAAATCTGAACGTCACGTAAATAGGTTTGATATCTGTGGCAGTACATGATAATTTTAATGAATAATGCGATTCTATTTCGATAAACACTTTCTCCGCTTGTTGCAGCAACATTCGGGCCAAAAGGGTTGCGGTTTATTTAAGCGAATAAGTCGAAAATTCTAGTTTATACAGTTGTGTTTTCGTTTCTCAAACAATTTAATAAAATAAAGAAGAAATATAAATTTTTAGGCAAATATTTGACTAAACAACACCCCGATAAATATTTACTTTTGCGAAGTTTCGAAAGGTTTTGCAAACATATCAAACATTTTTGAAGTTATTTAATTAAATAGTTTGAGTAAATGAGAAAATTTTTCTTTTCACAAACGCAAAGTTGGCAAATAAAAACGAAATTCGGTGTAAAAAATAAATTATTACGTTCTCTCTCTAATTTTATTTGAATGGCTATTATAAGAAGTGTCTATACCTATACCTGCTACGACGCGTGTGGGTTATTGATAAGAACGATAATAGTCGAAATGGAAATATCAGAAAAGTTTTAATGTCTGCTGTCATGCATGATACCTATACGCCGTAAATCGAAAACGATAATACTTTTTACGATGTTTTACTGTTGCTAAAACTCAGTGTAGAGCTGGGGAAAAGATATAAGAGAATTCTTGCACTTGCACCGTGGGTAGGAATCGTCCTTTGAAGTCGATCTTCTATATACTCTAGACCCCGGGCCGTCTTTAACCTATTGGAGGTTTTAGGCACATGACGATATTGGGGCCCTATGACCTAATGACCTTAATAGAGCACTATAGCAAAGTAATAAATATCGGTTCTCGTTTGATGATCTGGCAGAAACAAGGGGGCCCCTATCGATCGCGGGGCCCTGAGCACGTGCCCAGAGTGCCCAGTGGGAAAGAGGGACCTGCCTAGACCTAAAGACTCATTGCTATGTAACATCAAAATCATCCTAAAAAAATTTTGTTATCTTTGCTCATCTTACAACATAACAAAGTATGATGGGTAAGGTAGCAAGACGCATGAGATGAGTCATGCGCCGCTTTAAATGGACTGAACCATGCCTGGAATAGCGGGCAATAAAGCTTTCGTGTATGTGTGTGAGATCATGATTAATTTAATGTCTAAATCGGCGTCCAGACTATCGAATCGAGTTTCGAGCCTCGTTGCGAACAAAAAACACCTCCAAATTAGCGAGTCAAACTCCATTAGCCAATTAGGACGTGTTGAGCTCGGTTCGATAGTCTGGTCGCCGTTTACACGCAACATCTACACCAAATCACTTACTCTAAACAGTAACAGGACATCAGCAACTTAAATTTTAAAATGATGGGATCGTGTAAACAGGATTTACTCAACAGAGCCACAATTCCGTTATATCTTTTGATATCCAAACTGTACTCTGTAAAGTATGACGTTTATGACTGAGCTAAATAGCTAAATACACAGAAAAAAAATGATCAATGTTTCAACCCCCACCTCCACATTAATAAAGCAGAGATATAAGCACAAGAATCGTAGTATGACAGGCAACACACGTTGTATTTGCGACTGATGGCGTCAACTACAAACGAGAAAATAGCGGATGCAAATATATGACCAACAGAGAGACAGTCATCTATCTATGTATAGTATTTGTATATAAACATTTTTTCTCCTTGAAATCGGAGCTTTTTATGTTACTAGGTAACTCTAATTAGCTTCTTACCCATTGCCTTTGTTTAGCGTACATCCTTCCTACCTATGAAATACTAGCCGACATGCCCCACACATCTAAACTGGCTCACCTGAAAACAAAAAAAAAAGTTAAAAAAAAAATGATAGTAAAGTCAACTCAAAACAACTAAGATACAATAAAAAACTTTATTACAAAATGTTTATTTGCTATATATTTAATAATTTTACGAAATAAATCGTTAAATTAATCGAGCTAACGCAACGATCGTGTTCAAGGCAGATAATCACTAAAATCCAACGCGAAACAACGGATTTCACACGAAGTTTCTACAACTAAAACAAACAGAGGAAAATAAATTTAATTTTGACGTGATTGGATTTTTCGAAGCATTTTAAATCTCATTGATAAAATCAATTTTCCTTCCACTAGTCGGAATTTAAATTTAAAACAAAAAAAAGGAGACGTTGTATTCTGGTATATACATCCGCTTTAAAGCAGAGTTGCATTAAATAGTACCTACCATATATCTTTCTATTATCTATATCTAGTCTACGTGAGTACTATTAGTAACATGCAATTGCATTGCAAATAATGCAAAATTTAAATACCTCAATCGATCAAGTCAACCTTGTGGAAATTGTTTAATTGAAAATTAAAAGAACATAATTCATCTTGGATATAGTTTGGTTAAAAATAGTAACAAATTAATAATTAAAGCAAACTGCATCTGCAACAACTTTGATGTTTTACGATTATTTTGTACTCTCCCATTCCGTTCCAAACTAACAATTGCTGTGCAAACCACACACTTTCGACAAATAAATGTAGTTTGTGAACTTTAAGTTTTGATTAAGTCTTTTTCATTTACTCCGTTGTACGTCTATGTGCACAGAAATAAAAAGTCGGTTGAAAATGTTAAAAGAAAAATTGAAGAGGTGGGGGCTACTCCCAAGTTTTATATACAATTCGAGTTTACTTTTTAACTTTTTTCAGTTTTAACTCACCGGAGTTACACAGAAGTAAAAGCGTATCGAGAAGGCAGCAGAATTTTAATCGCATAATCAGTAAACTAATGGGCCTATACCTATTACTGAGACGATCATATATTGGTATATAACGGGAGGGCCATTTGTTGTTTTCTCTTTTAAGTGAGTGATATTTTGGCAGTTTGCAACACTGATGCGCTTCAAATTGGTAGTACCAAAGCTCAGCTGAGAGAAATTGTCTTACGCTAGAGCAACGCTAATAGGAAATATCGAAAAATTATTTCTAAAGTGCGAGTGTTGCGTAGAAGAAACTGTGCGAAATTTGAAAAGAATTTTTGGGCAAAACGAAGCGCGAAGCGCAGCTGCAAGTTGGCGCAGTTGAACTTTTTTATGGGGAAATGCTAGAACCGTTGTTACTCGAACGACCCACGAACAATTGGCGCACTTAAGGAAAACATCCTCAGAGTTATTCTTGAGATGGAGCCACACAAACAATCAGCAAAGTACTGCACAATTGGGTTAACAGGATGGGGTACTATCTTGTTAGCGGCGGCAGCCATTAAAATGAAATTGTAATTGAAATAATCTGAAGGTGTACTTTCTTCCATAGATCAACAACCTTCGTAAAATATTGAACGGTGCAGCTTTGATGGTAATTTCTAAAAGAAACCAACAAATGGCCCGCCCTAATAGTATTAATGAGCAAGTTTTCAACCGGAGATGCATCAGTTCGCAGTTTTTAAAAACGAAAAATTTAAAATATTAAACTGCTTTTAGTAAAGAAAAAAAAATTATTGTGAACACATTATGGCTTTACCGTTATAAAAACTGATTTATTTATTCCACAAAAGAGCGCTTTCAAAGACCGTTTAGGGCTTCTTAAGGTAGAATATTTGGTGACCACAAAAGTAGGGACAGTGTGCGAGTTTTCAGCCGACCCTTAATTTGTTCAAGGTTCTGCTGAAAATAAACTAAAAAATCTGCGCTATAAATCGAGCATTTTGAAGTCTTTCTAAAGCAACAGTAACTACATTTAAATAAAAGGAATGTTTCAACAAAATTCCCTTTGCTGTTTCGCAGCTAATTAATATGATATTCAACAAAACTTGAATTTCAGTTACTTAATAAAATTTAAAGCTCTCGACTAAAAAGTTATACAATGGCGACACAAAAAAAAATAAAATAAGGTTAACGAATGTTGAAACAAAATTTTTTAACTATTATTAAGCTTTTTTAAGAAGTGGCTCTCAAAAAAGCTTTAATAATGACTATACGGCATGTTTGGTTGAAATGGTTGTATCTTAGAACGAACTAAAACACTTCAATAAAATCTCGTATACGTACATTCCGGTAATAAAAAAAAGATATAAAGCGTTTGTAAAAACATTTTACCTTCCATCTTAGCAATATGATGTTGATAGACGAAGTTAAACATTTTTACGCTTGTAATAAATTTACGGAACGATAATTAATAAACACTTTACAATCTTTTCGAGTTTAATGACAAATAATTGACAATTTCGTAGATCCGCTCATGTAAATTGCGCCATTATTCGGTTAGACCATTATGAACTCAATTAATCTCCTATTGATTCTAGTGTTGCAAATCGTTAATCTGATACAAGCTGCAAACTCTCAATTAACATCTCAACATATAAATTAATCGCATTTCTTACCCTAACAAGCGTAAAAAGAATGTTATTTAATCACTCATTTTATTTCCCAATAGATTCGATTAATTACTTAATTTTTGTTATTAACGCCTATTCACAAAAAATTGATTAAGTAGGCTGTTGCGGAAGTTGGGAAACGTCAAAAAAACGTGAAGAAGTCCTACGTACCCATACTTATAAACCTAAGCTAGGTTTAGGTATTAATAATTACAAACGTGACTTTGGTTAAGAACGTAAAATTACGTCCATATAAAACACTTCTTTAGCATTGCTGATATGATGAGTTGACGAGGGTTTGATAAAAAGTTTTTAACCGCGTGTGAGTTCCATTGTTTCTGTAGGGTTGTAGGGTGTTTTCAATTAGAAACCGAGCTATCTCGTTGACATTAATATGAAAGTAAACATCCAATCGTCATACTAAAACAAAAACTCATATACGCATTTACAGTAGTTTGTAGCCGTTTGAACTCGAAAAACTAACTCAACGTTGAAATTCGCAAGTGCCATCTCTATCAAAGCGGTGATCAACAAAAAGATTTGCAAATTATTCCACTCTAGTTGGTTTAAATGCAGTTAAAATATTCATTCAAGTTACAACGCTTAGCTGCACTTCTTTTGACTAAGGAAAAATTTCTTTAAAATATTATTTGTTCAAGAAAGTGGCACGTCTGTCATTGCATTATTATTCCACATTAGAAATATTGTTTTCGGAGGTTTAAACTCTGCAAAACTTCTGCATTTGAATCTTTTTACATTCTCAACTAGGTATTTTCATGTTTTAATCTTGGTTGTTTGAAACGGTACCGGTCGCTATTTACATATTACCATATATTACATAAATAGCCAGACCTCACTCACAAGTGAAATGCGATTTTGGCACAATTTTAATATTTGTGCCCGGAGAGGAGGTCTGGCAAGAAAAATGAAATGATTCGAGGAGTGGCGAAATATTCGGGTGGTAGTAGTGGGCTCGCAACCTGCAGGTATCACCAATCTGGTAGCTTTAGCGAAGGCACAATTTTAACGATCCCTACAGAACCGACTTAGAGACTATCAGCGGGTTTGCGCGGAGCGCTAATTAAGGTCTAGTATACTACACAGAGACATACTTAGTCCGTGAGGCAGCGTGGAGATTTACTTAACGATAAAATATAAACGATGCAGGCTAAAATAGCATTCAAATGAATAATAAAGCCGACCGTTTCCGTCTGTCACTCCTAAGTGCCAGCATTATCTTAAGGATGGCTTGAGAAGCGTTGATTTTTGATATTTTCGGTTTATCGTTAAAAACTCGAAAACTAAGTACTTTATAAAAAAAATTCTTTCTATATGAAAATAAACTAAATGTAATTTCCTACAACTTATATTTTCCAAGTTTTTTTCTTCAACCGGACGGTTTAGGCGCAAGAGCGCGTTAAAGTTTGACAAAAATTGGAAATGTCGTCAAAACACACTGATCGCTTATAACTCGAAAACTACGTACTTTATAAATAAAGTGATTCTATGTAAAAATAAACTACGTTCAATTTCCTACAAATTATATTTCTTAAGTTTTATTCTCAGTCGAACGGCTTAGGCGCTAGAGCGCGTTAAAGTTTGTAAAAATTCGGAATTTCGTCAAAACACTGATCGCTCATAACTCGAAAAATACGTACTTTATAAAAAAGTGGTTTTATGTAAAATTAAACTACGTCAAATTTTCTACAAATTATATTTCTTAAGTCTTTTTCTCAGCCAAATGGTTTAGGCGCTAGAGTTCGCTAAAGTTTGTAAAAAATTTGAAAATTCGCCAAAACACTGCTAGCTCAGAACTCGAAAACGACGTACTTTATGAAAAAAGTGTTTCTATATAAAAATAAACTACATCAAATTTATCACAAATTATATTTGAAAAGTTTTTTTCTCAGCTAAACGGTTTAGGCGATAGAGCGCGCTAAAGTTTGACAAAACTTCAAAAATTCCGCACAAAACTGATCGCTCATAACTCGAAAACTACGTATTTTATCAAAAAAGCGCTTCTATATGCAATTAAACTACAACAAATTTTCTCCAAATTATATTTCTAAAGTTATTTTCTTCAGCCAAACGGTTTAGGTGCTACGGCGCTTTAAGTTTGATAAAACTTCAAAAATTCGTCAAATAACTTTTTTATCGCTTATAACTCAAAAACTACGCACTTTTAGAAAAAAGCGACTTTATACAAAAATAAAGCGCATTCTGTTTTCTACAAATTACGTTTCTAAGGTTTTTTCCGCCAAACAAACAGTTGAGGTACTAGAACGCGTTGAAGTCTTCGTGGTGGTAAAAGCCGTTGAAGTTGAAGAAAACTCGACCTTAGGGCGGAAATGTACGCTGCTTTCCGGACTATACGCTGATGAAAAAAAAACTAGCACCAGTTTGTAGTATTTTTGCGTAATCACTTTCATGATATATTTGATTATCAAAATCGGAAAAGAAATAACAGAGCCTTGGGCGTTATTTTTTTATCAAACAGCCTGTATACATACGCGGAAATTACAAAAGAAAAGACACGAGTTATAATAAATTATAGAGTTAAAGAAATACATCTTTCGTCTAATTAATTAAAAATAATTACTTTTCGGTCGAGCAAAAAACAAAATTTGTAAACCACGTAATTCGAAAGCAACGATTTTCAGCTGTAAGAAACGACGTACCTAATTTATACTTGGGTTTAATGATAAGTTAGCGCGGTTTGGTAGGAAAACATAATTCATGAAATTAATAAGTCGTTGTTTAATTAGAGGTATTTGGCCGTGGGATCATTTAATTGCTGTTTGCGCTAGTGATATAGTTTATCTGATGCGTGAGTAATAATATGGTACGCTTGATGTCTTTATTTCAGCTGCCTCTGAACTGATGTACGTAATTATAGGGTGTTGTTTACATCTCTGCTGCCGGACACGACGGCTTTTCTTTATCATCTCGTTCGTGAGCTTATTTGCTTATTACCATGTCTGTTTATGCAAAATTCGAAAAATTTTTAATTTAACCTAGGTCATTTGAATACACGCATTTTGCCACAATTGCCTATAGTAAACCAAATCGTTCTCGTTCGCAATCGTAATTAGCGGCAATTATAAACTTACATTATATTAGTTAATTTAAGTTAGGTTAGGTCAAAGTCCTAATAATTTAAAAATAACCACTCTCGTAACTTTAGAGCAATTTCGCGTGTATTTTTTCCCCGATAAATTTTTCTCGAATCTCCAAAAACATGTTTAACGATGGTGCCGATTAAAGTACACTAGATATAAAATTTGCACTTGGGTTTATAAATTCACTATACAATTTTTATATCTGCATTAAAATTGCAAAAATATGAACTCATTTTAGCAGCTTATAGTGCCAGTTTAAAGCCGTCTCGCCGCGCTCTTCACGCTTGCAGTCGTATAATACGGAGTTGTAAAAGTGCTCCAAAAAGTATTTTTATATTATGTGAGAGCAATTAGTAAAGGATAAATGGGAAAATAAAGCAATAACTCGAATGAATAAACGGACGCTATAAATTTCGCGTTTTTTACAAAATTACTTGAACAAATTTAATGGACGAAATATGCAAAGTGGTGTCGCAAAAAAAGTTTTTCCAAATTTAATTCGAGTTAAATCACTTTCGTGTTAAGCAAATTACACTTAAATAATTCACTATTGTGAAGTATATTATTACTTCGTTATTGTAACCTAGAGTAATTAAGTTACTGTCTACTGAACACTTTGATAGTATCACGAGCCGAATGTATCTGTAGCTTGAAGCGCTTGGGATGCAATTTCCTAAACGGTCACAAAACCATATTCAATCGCAACAGAATCAAATTTCAATTATTGAGTTTGCTTATTGAAATGTCAATAAAGTTGGTCAAAGCAATGCTTTATTACAATTTTGGTTATTCAATAGGTAGAAATTTCGTACGTGTACTCGTATTTTAATTTAAACTAATCAATTTCAAAAGGCTTCGCGGCGTTTAGTTGAAAGCACTACCAAATCGAAACATTCCCAACTCGTAGGAAATTAATTTTAGTGAGCAAATATTTTTTCGAAAATAAATAATTTCGTTTCCAAATTGTTTATTTTGAGTAAATAGTAATCTCCAAGTTTTATCAAAATGAAAATCAACGCGGAAAAGTAATCAAGGAAGAGACATAAATACATTTTTTTTTGTGTCTCCGGCAGGTATTTATGAAAATTGCTTTGAAGAAAAAGGCGAAACGGACTACTCTAGATACAAATATTTATTTTTTTAACTAAAATAAATTGAACTTTGTTCGTACGGTATATAAAAAACAAAAAATTTTAAATTTAAGCTTTGCAATCTAAAAGTCTCCTAAGAAGAAATGTAATTTCCATTTAAAGTCGAAGTAGTGGAAGTTTGGAAGAGTTCATAAAAGTAATTTATGTATATATACATACATGTGAAAAGTCAGACAATAACTCAGATTACTAGACGCTTTAAAATGTAAAATGTAACGGATGAATTAGATTTACTGATTTGTTACATTTTTCTCTACTACCGTTTTAGTTACAAGTAGAGCAGAAAATTTTAAATCAGTGTAGAAAAATTACCAACTATTGCTTCGGTTTAGGGGCGACAGAACACGGATATACAGTATGTTCACGGGTGGGGTTGCAAAGATGGAAAAAATTCTTATTTTTGATTTATCGGAAAATCTACTTCTTATGAAAACTCGTACCCGTTTTAAATTAAATAAAAGTTTACTTTTGGCTTCTCAAAAAATCCACTCTTGTGTCACATATTATTCTTTATCAGTCTTCTACAGGAAATGGAATATTAATAATCTTGTGTAACAAAAATAGTACTTTGATTTAAAAAATTTATGTCAGAAACAATTGTAGAAATGAATGAAAAATAATCTGTGGTATACGAGAGTTTAAAGCAAGCAGGAGTTTTTAGAAAAGATGGGTGTTTTGATACAAAGGGTCAGTACAAAAAGACGCGATGTTTTTTAATGGAAATATCAATAATGTGGGGAATCATCAGCAAATACAATTCCAAAAATCCAAATCTGGCGAGTAGGGGGGTCAGAACCATCCCCATGTGTACTTGAAAATCTCCAGCTAGAACTGCAAATACGTGTTTCTTTATGTCTTTCTATAGTATTAGGTCTGCCATTCTAAATTTTGTGCTTTCCTTTTATAATTTGTAATTAGATTTTTAAAATTTAAGCAGCGATTGAATACTGTACGGGGGCAACCCTGTGCCTATTCGACTGCTTTGAATCAGTTCAAAATGAAACTATAGTGACGTAGCAAGCATAACTGGCGCCCGGGGCAAGATACCTTTTTAGCGCCATCCGTTAAACATGTCCTTCGGTATCACTAGTTTAAAAATATGAAATAACTTGATTGTACAAGATTAAACGGCTTAAAATAAAGTTCAAGAATTTTTGCAGCGATTGATAGTGTCTCCAAAAATGAGGTTCCACAAAAACAAAGTAAGAAAATTAAGAATTACATTTATTTCCCTTTGAACCCGGGGTCCTAGCCTTTAGACTAGTTAGCCTAATGATAAATTCAGGTTTGAGGGGGGGGGGATTTTTATTACAGGTCGCTCAGATTCAACTGATATATATGATGCTGTACGGTGCGCAGATGGGAAACAAATGCAGTGTTAGTTAGAGAGCGATAAAGCTATTATTCACCACTACTAATTAGCCAATTTGTCGAGAAGCCCTGTAGCGCCCAGCGCCTCTGGCTAGTCTGCGCCCGATATATAGATAAAAGTAAGGATAACAAATTATTATATTTTTTAGCTTTTAGTCAAAAACAGGAGATACAAAATGTATTGTGATGATTTTAGACAAAAAAATTATAAGTTACGATTAATTTGGTAATACTATTTTGTCAAATTGTTCCATTTTGTAGAAAATTAAAATTTTTGAGAGAATCTTGTTTATCCTGAAGACCATTTGACGCCCTCTGCGAGTGACGCCTAGGGCACGATAAACCCCTTTACCCCCACCCCCCGCTGCGCCACTGTGTAACTATAAAATAATTAGAAGGGTTTAACGAGGTAAGAACATGAAGCCGCCGGTTCTGAACAAGTGGTTGCATATTGAGAATACCCTGGCGTAATCGGTCAGGGGCACTAATGGTACCCATTCACGCACAGATTTTATCGTCAATTTTAGGACTGACAATCTGAACTGACGATCGTATCTGTTGCGCACCATACATGATTCAGTTTTGAGCTGACGATACGATCGTCAGTCAGTTTTCGGTTGGACAGATATTGAACTGCCGATAATCTCACATTTTACCATACACGCTCAGATCCACCGATGCACGATCGCAGTCGACTGTGTGACAGCAAGATGTTAAGAGCTACAAAAAAGAGATGGGCAGCGCTTCTTGTAATTCTTTTATTACAAGAGCGTGCAGTAAAAGCCAGAAAACGTTTTTGGGTGAAGGAGTGGCTGTTACCTGTTACAAAGGGATACGTTATCGTTAGCTTTTATTTTTTCGCGTTTGTTTGAATACGATTTACCTTTAATTTTCCATAAAGATGGAAGCTCGCGATACATTTCAATAAATTGAGTTACAAACTCGACGTGATTAGCAGCAGCCATATTATATTATGTGTTTACGCTATTTAATAAACTGATCGTATGAATGAAATTTTCCAAATAGTTGAACGATTAAAACTGACGACGAGAACTGACGATTTTAGTACATACACGTCAGTTCGGTAGAAATTGCAGGTCGAGATCTGCCAACGGTCGGACGATAATCTGTGTGTGTATGGCAAAATGAAAACTGTCGATATGGATATCCACAGTTCCAAACCGACGATAATCTGTGTGTGAATGGGTACCATTACTGAGTAACACCCCCTTCCGTTACCGATGCTTCACTTTTAGATACCTTCAAACTGCTTTTGACTGACCCTTCAACTTATTTGATAGTTCCATGGTGCGAATAATCCCACTGCAGTGTGGTAAAAATTCTTACAAGAAAATACCACTTGATTCTTCTAGTTGTTTGAAATTTATACACCAATTTATATCACCAAAGGATATATTAATTTTTGGCTCCTTAAGCTTACCTACTACTTATTTGAAAATTTACCGGCAATATCTGCAACCATTTCAAAAGTTATTCGGGGTCTTTGTATACGTATAGACGTAACTTAGACTTTGTTTTTTCAAATAGATCACTCTGTATACATATATTAACTTTTTTAGAATATGGAAATCGTTTGGAAAACATTTTCAAACAAAGTTATTGTTCAAGAACATTTTTAGCTTAATTTTGAAACATATTATGAATAGGCACATAGGCAGGTATTAGGCACTGATAAAGTATTACTTACTGGGTATTGCAAAATCAAAATTATGATATTCTATGAAAACATAACTATTGTGGATCGATACCAAATATTATTTTTGTAAACATGTACCTACAATTTTTTTAAATCGTAAAATCTCTCAACGGTTTGTAGAAAGAAAACGCCTTTGCATAAATCTGCAAAATTTAATGTTTGGGATAAGCCAATTTAATTTTGCTATACTTATGTATAATTTCTCTTTGATCTTGTAAGGGCAAGGTAAAAAAGAATTTTAAGAAAGAAACTTCAAGCAAAGATCTCTTTTAAATTTTTAAATAGGTTTTAAATGAGGCTAAAATATTAATTAAAAAGTTGTAATTAATTTACCATTTTTGGTTATAATTTAAATTTTATAATGGAAAAAAATAACTTTTAATTCTAAATTTTAATCTATTTTTTACAAGGACTCAAAGTTAATTTTAGATAAATTTTATTTTGGCACACTAATTAACTCGAATGAGTATGAATGGATTTAATTGATTATAGTGGCTCTACAATATTGCATAAATGAACCGTAATTCCAAATACCTAATTAAGTTATTAATAATTTTTTTTAAATTAGAGATAATTTTTAAATAACTCAATTAGATTTTAATTTCGCAAACGACTTTAAAGAAGAGCATAGTTAATGATAAGGCCAAAAATTTAAAATACCGTTAAGTCAAGCTGGCGGTATCGTCAAGAAAATATAGCGTCATCCATTTTGTTAGCCCATCACTTTCCCGGCTATTATAAAATATATCAGTGCCAAGCGTATTATCCGACAGAAACAAAGAAAACCAAGACTTAACTTTACTGCCAACTACAATTGAATGATGAACTTTCAAGATCACTCGCGTAAGGTGGTCTCCTTCTTGAAAATCATGAGATCACGGATTCGCCATAAAAGTGTTTTTTTCGCATTTTTATAACAAAATCCGATAAAATCGTTAGAAGCGGTTAAAAAATGTATATAATTATTTAAGAGTTATAACCAAATTAGCCATAAAAAAATAAACCGCAATAGCCTCCAAACCATCGACACCGACCGCGACCAGCCTCGACGTCTTCATCAGTAAAGATTTGTGATTAAAAACAAGCTGTCTTTAAGCTATGACTATTAATTTTCAAAGCTTCTTGTTATATCTTTTAGATTCACGATAGTTATTATTATAACATGACTGTGGTCGTTATCGCAATTAATCGTGTGGTTTTATCCGGCTCAATTGACCGCTATATTTCTTTAACGTTTTAATAGATAATAGTAAATTTTCCATCATTGAAAAGTCCTCCTCTTAAATTTTTCTTTTATTTTTCGTATAAAGTTATAACTTTTTTAATTTAAAGTGTATTAATTTGTTCCGAATCAACAAAAGAAAGTCATTTTCTTTTATTCTAAACGCCCTCTTATGTAAATATTTTTGCGAGACATTTGAATTTACAAGTTACAACCCAATGAAAAGTTGAAGTTTTAGGAAGACGGATAAAGTTAATGCAATTTCTGGAAATACTAAATCCATTGTAGCATTTTTTTATACAGAGGGTTCTGCAGTGTAGTTGATGGAACAAGAACGACAAGAACGAAATAGACGTTGCACTTGATGGTAATAGAAGTGCGAATGTTGGCATGTCCCCGGGTCGGGTTACAAATAGGGAAATTTTTTCATTTATGATTTCTCAAAAAAATCTGCCCTTTGTAAAAGCTCCTGCTTGCTTTGAAAATCTCGTAACACAAATAACACAAAAACCTAGCACCTCTTTTATCTGATGTGATATGAGAAATCTTTAACGTGCCTCTTAGTCGCGTATAAGAAGCTCTTGAAGTTGAATAGCGCGCTTAGTAAGTATCACAATTTCGAACAATCTGTTTTTTAAATTACTTTGCAATAGGTCAAGACGAGACCTAACACCATTTTTACTTTCATAAATCTTTAATTACATCCTTTATTGTACTTCATGCAGTGCCACATTATCCATCAGTCGTTAAGTTTAGTGGCCGACTCCTTTTATAAGACTTACGCGTCTAACTCCACAGTTTATAGAGCGTTATCTTCTCCGCGCAATATCGCGAAAAGGGTTAAACTTATGATAAAAATGAATATAACCAATCTTGTAGCTAATAATGTTCTCTATAACTTTTATAATAACCTTCATCAACGTACGATCTATAGGAGGCAAGTTATTTTCAAAAAAACAATTTTTGTGACCTTTGACCTTGAATATCTCAAATTGCTCCTCCAAAATTTTTCTGATTTTGTGATATACTTATTTGGGACATCTTAATGTACGGGTATACCAAAATACAGCTTTGTATGAATTATTCTGACCCAAAATCCTTATTCGACTGGACTATTTTCCTATTATACCAACTGTCGGACATTAGAATATTGCCAATTTGAAGAGGTGTCCTTGACCGAATTGAAAAATTTTTGTACACGTGAACGCAGAAGTAGATGCTCTACAACTTTCATTTTATAAGTTTTTCTCTTAGAGTACTAATTTCTAAACTGCAGACTCATATATAATGCTATATGTCAGTTTTTGAAAAAGTTGGAAAAAAATCGTCGTTTTTTGACCGAGGATTTCGACCATACCTCTTGACAGAATTATTAAATGTTGGTACCCATTCGACGCAGAATTTAATGATATTTAATTGTTATATAGAAACTTTTTCGTTAAGATGCACCGTTTAGGAGTTATAGGCAAAAAAATAAAACAAGTCCTAAAATTTTTGAGGTTTTTTGGGTGCCAAAAAGTCTCCCGAGGTCGCCGGTGTTAGCATTTTTGTTTTTTACATGTTTACACCCATATAAACAATTTAAAAAAATAAAAGCTTCTACACCATTTATTGCATCATAGAAACCCTCTACTGACTGGCCTAAAAGGCTTTTTGAGTGTAGGTGAAAAACATGGTATATTTAGAAAATGTCTTCAAGCAAAACAAGTGAGCAATTATTCTAAACGCTAGCCGCTAATTATATAATAACATTTAAGACTTAATCTACTGATATTGAATCACGGATCAGCCCGACAATTTAATTCGAATCTTATTATTTATTTCGTCATTTTAAACTTTTTTCGACCAATCGCTCCCTGGTATATTTATCAGATAAACGTGAGATTTTAATTAAAAAAACTTCCAGCCTAAAACTTTTCGCGAGATTTGTTAAATAATTTGTCTAACTTATAATTCGCTGTCGAGTTTTGAAGAACGTATTAGAAATAATTTCGAGTCGAATTAAAGTCGTTTTTCATTTAAAAAAAAAGTTATATTTTTTCGTTGTTATAAACTTTTCAAATCAACAGGGTCTTATTTCGTCATTTTATTTTTACTACAGCACTTAAAAGTCTTTCAGTGTTGTACTCGGAGAGCAAACTGTAGGTATATGGTCGTTTTTATAGCGCTCCATTCAAAAAGTCACCCTTCGATTACGTTCGATCAACTTTACTTTGTGTCGTTCGTAAGTGACAGAGCCGATAATTGGGAAGGAAGGAGACAGAACTACTGCACACTATTGACATAAAGGGAATAAAAAAAGGAAGAGAGTGCCCGATATAAAAGTGGGCTCAATCGGTTTCTAAAGTGTTTCGTATTCTTTGATAAATTCGACTACAAAATTTCGAGTCTTCAAAAAGTTTTGTTCGTAGTCAACTATTGTAATACTTCAAAAGTGCTACACGAAAAAGGCACTAGAATATAAAATCGTTTTATGTAAAACCTATTTCTATTACAAAATCTTAAAAGCAAAGTCAAATGTAACATTTGAGCTAAGTAAACGTACGTACGCCAAAAGTTTCGATCTTTTATTTCATTCGTACCTACCCCTCACTATTCACAAGTAGATATATGCCATTTGTTTAACCCTTATACAAGCAAAACAACCAAGTTACGTCTTACATACTAAACGAAGCTATAACATACTTTAAAATAAGATTTTCTGTACCTAGATACAGTTTCGTAACTTAATTGGCGAAAGTTTAAGCAAAACTTGATTATTAATCACAGCTACCCCTTTGCATCTAACACTACGTTTTAAATACATTAGACGAAAATTCATCTTCATAATTACGTCGGAAAGTCAAAATAACCGAAAATAATCTCCTTAAACTATGACGAATAGCGGTCGAGTTTTCGAAAATAAAAATTTATTTGTTCGTCCAATCTTCAAATTAATAAAAATTGAGGGAATTTCTTTAGATGCGATAAAGACCCACATCACTTATACTTAATTAGTTACAATAAAAATATCGGAGATATAATACAGCCATTTCGATGTGGTTATAGTGTTTGTGGGCTTTTATAAACTAAAGAATTTCACAGCTCCCCTATTATTATGGCATCATAAATTAACTTTTAATTGAATAATAATATGCTCAAATTAATAAAGTTGTCAAATACACAATTCACACAGTTTGAAGCTCGCCATTGAATTTTGTTTCATCCGATCTAAATGGAAAATCTCAAATTTTGTTCCACTCTCCGCCTTAAGCCGGGCTAATTTTTTTGAATTAAATAGAGCAATGCATCAAGGAGACTTTAGTGAATGTTTTGAAAGAAAAATGAGATTAACGTTTGTATGGACTACTGAACAGTTATACAAAAAGGAAGTTTATTTAGTACTTGAATAAAACGTGCATTTAAATTAAACTTCTAATAAATTATAATAAACGGGAGCATACAGCCATCGGGAGGGGTGCATCCAACATATGGTGTACACTGTATAGTAACTACACGTATACACGAAATAATTTTGTTTTCTCCTTCATTATTATACAATACATTTGCTACATTAATTGTGAAGATTAATTTTACAAATTAAATTCAAACCAGTGGTGGACAGCTTGGGGCTCTTTAAGAGGAGAATTGTGGAGCACGACCTTGTGTAGTTAAGAGCGCCGAGGGCAAAAACTTGGAATGTGAATCTAAAAATGAGATAATACGATGCCTTTATTATTCGCTTCGCGAGGCCCACTTTGCTAAGCTCTCACTTATAGTTGGACGAACTGAACTTTGTTCTCACACTGAGCGCACACTGGAACAACTGGTAAAACAAATATTTTGAACTAGGTACAACTTCAATTAAACATGATGATTTAACGATATTCATTTCAATTATACCAGAGACACCTATTATTGATATTAAATGCTTTCATCGTTTGAAATTTCGGTTTTACATGCGATTCTGCGATAGACACTTCATTATACCCCTAATCTGATGTGTTGAACGGTAAAGTGCTTTTCATCGAGGATTTTGTTTTTCATATTGCTATTATTCTGTTCATTATCACCAAGTGGTTTTAATGCGAGTAAGTACACTTTAGCAGTTTTGTGTTCTTATTTTAATTGTAAAATAGAAGGCGGAAATGTTAATAAGGCACGATCTGTGTCAGTTTATAACACCATTCGCCCTTTCCGAGTATTACAGACTACGAGACTACCCCAGAAGAAGAAAAAATTCTAACACTTACTTTGAGTCTCCTCTCACATTTTACCCTTTTTAGTGCCTCTTTATTTAGGCATAATCGTCTCTTCAGACTTTACGATCATGTTTAAATTATAAAACGGTTTTCTACAAAAAGAACCCGAGTACCATCATTGTGTGGCTTACTTTTTTAATTACCTACGCCATACGCTAGTCGGAATATCAGAATAAGTTCAAGAGATTGGTAGGTATAGTCAAAGATGATAGAAATAGTGTTAATAGTTATATTAATACAATAATTCTATGATCCTTGGTATAATATACGATACAGTTATAGGATGTTTCTAGATATTCCGAATTGACTTCTTGACTCTTCCTATTGTAATCAGCGCAGTTACTTGGCATTCGCGAGTGCGAGCTTCCAGGAACACGATCAACTTCGCTACGGGAAAAGCTTCAAGATGAGTTTCTACAGTTGACAGTACATCGTCCTTCCAAGAAGTATCAGTTAGTGTGCAAATCTGCAGACTTATCCCTTCATGCACATTCTCACGATCTTCATCAAGACGCAATTGACTTTTCTAGGTTTAGCGCAGCTCTCAGGAAGGAGATGAAAAACTGGAAAACCTGTTTCAGAGGCACGTTCGATAAAAACTGTCAAGAATCTTCAGTCCTTCCTCTTCTTTTGGCTTCACTCAATATGATTATTTATGGAACATGGTACCCTGAAGAGTGCAAGTGGTACCAAACTTAGAATAGTAGCATAATTAATGCCTCTATACAGATTGAGAGCCTATTTTCCTCCAGAGCAGAAGCTGCTAAAACCTCAAAAAACTAACATCAAAATTCGCGGTGGCTCCACTTCTTAAATCCATCCTTGGGCCTTAAGGACCAATCCTACCAAAGGAAATCTTTGGTTCAGGAATAGCCGTATAATTTACCGTACAGATGCAACTACCAGATATGAAGTCCTGTTGAATCAGAGCTGATTTTTTTGGTTTTTCGTAAATATCTCGAAAACTATTGGTTAGAGCTAAAGCGTCCCTATAAGCAAAATGAAAGCATATAAAATTTACTACAAATTTGAATAGATGCATGTTTTTTGTATTCCTAAAGTTTACCGAGTTTACCGGCGTTGAAAATTGGTGTTATTTTCGCCAAAGCCGCCAATGCAACTGTCTTCTTCAATGACGTTGGATTAAAAATCTTGAACTCAAGGTATGACAATATAAAACAGATAAAAGTGACATAATCGTAAAAGTAGCTGCAGAAATATTGCGACAGAATATCTTGAACAATTTTTACGATACATCCACACCTACCCTCCAAGCAATAACTTCTTCAAATAAGCGGCTGCTTGTGTGCCCACAATGCTTGACGTTTTCCTGGACACTTTGATTACGAGGAAAGCAAACGTTGAAATAAAGAGGAAATGAATTTCAATTGCTCACATTGCTTTATAATAGTTTGAAAAATTTTAAAGGAAATTCTTGTATTGATACTTTGTATGCAATGGTAGCTTTATCGTAAACTTTAGAAATACAGAAAGTATGCATATCATCAATTTTGTAGCAAATTTCATGATCTTTAATTTTGTATATGGTGCCGTTTTAGCTCTAAACGATAGTTTTCGAGATATGAATGAAAAACCGAAAAAAGTGACATGTGTTTGGCCACTGTCTCTAAAACTCACCTTAGATTCATCAAGACAGTATTGTCTGGACTTTTAGGATATTCATCACTAGACATACAAATGAGTATGTAAAGTTTCGAAGCTATTGAACTTTTTTAAACGTGAAGACCATATTTGGTCAATCTAGTCGTGCATTGGCACCTAATTTGTGAAAGTTCGCAGAGTTGACTCTTATATGAGTAGAATTCGATTCTTAAATTTGGCCCTAACTGTTTCGGTATTCAAACACTTTTTAAGAACGAAATTGACAAAATTTTTCTTAAACTCGTCTGCCCTAGTTTCAAAATTGCGTGAAGTACACTTCAATTAATTAAGTATTAAATTAACAATTGGAGAAGTGAAGTAAATTTAGTTAAAGTAGTAAAAGACGGTTTAAAAAAATGAGAAAGACAAGAAAACCCCTTTATAAATTTAGAATGAATTCAACTTCGATTGGTTTTAGCTATTCTATTATTGCTATTTAATTCAATAAAGATTGGTTTATCTTGATAAATTGACTATAAATTGTTTAGAGTATAGCAGTGCGAGATTGGTAAAAAAAAGTTCTACGTTTATAAACGCGAATTTCGGTTTCACTGCGCATTCAATCTTAGCACGTCCTGCTTTTATCTCGTTTCCAAATGAAATTATTTTGTAGTCCCTAGCGATATTTTATGATTCAGGACCTTATCAGCATTTATTTTCACATAAAATTTGTTTTAGTAGACCGTTACTATTACTTTACGGCGCTAACTAAACAATCGAGCTGTGCGTTATTGTTTTCTCCGCATGCCCTCGTACGTTATACGTACGACACGAGTACGTATAGACTACGTACACAAGAAAATCTTTCTTGTTACGAAAATGAAAAACACTCGGAGCAAATTTAATTAAATTCGAGTTAACTTGTGCAAGCTGAATTTCTGGAGAAAATTATAATTAATTAAGAAAAACATTAAAAATTGTTTTTTACACTCGAATCGCAATAAAAAAGCCACATAGGAATAGAATAAATATGCAAACCACAAAAGGGGTTCAAAGTTGAGGCTTTTTGTTTAGGGATAGAAAACCGCGTTTATGCATTTAAACTCCGTTTTATTTCACTGGTAGCTGGTAGATTCAGATTATTCGAATTAAAAAATGCTTTTCTTTCGTTAAAATATTTTTATGAGTCCGGCTGTTGTGGGTACGGATAAATTTTTCTGAAGATCGAATAATTAAGATTAAACTCTGTCGGTATTAATTTGACAATTTAAGCGAGGTGAAAGTGTGTGACCGACGAACGTTGATGAAATACGAAGCTGATACAAATAAAGCGAATGCGCATTTGAAAATTGATATTTTCTACATTATAAATATTTGAAGGCGCATAAAGAAATTCGATATGTGGAAATAAGTTTGAATATGTCCTCGGGTGGTTTTGCACTTGCAAGCCCGTCTTTTTGACTCTTCATTGGTTTCGTTCTTGTCAAAAAAAACGTACCCTAAAGCGACAAGGCATAAAATCTAGATAATATCACCTTGTGACTCGATAAACATTTGGGCGGAATCCACGCACTGACATTCAAATCCGCTCTTACCTTAGGCATAAAAAGAAAGTTATTTATTTTCTTATGTAAAGCTTATGTGTGTCATATCAAATGGAATATCTAGAATTTCTACGAAAGTATAAAAAAATACAAAAATATATCTTTCAGGAAGATTCAGAAAATCTCGCTATTGTTTATTTGAGTGGTATTGATTTCCCACCACTCGAGGAGAAAAATATAGTTTTTAACAGAAAAATTTTCACTAAGCACTCCGGTGCTGTTCATTTGTCTCCATTTATAAAATAATAACGCAATTTTTTTCTTTTGTTATCAATAATTTCCGAACCGCCGAAACCCCAAAACTCTAACCTTTTTACATTTCCTTCTCATTTCCATAACCCTTTAAATTACTTAATTCTAGAAACAACTGAAAAATGCGATTAAAAACTTTAACTTTTATATACATTTGTAAATGAAATTGTTACATTTTTAAAAATTATTCATAGGTGTAGAAAAACTTTTGTTACAATTCATGTATACCTACGCATTAAAACAATTCTGAACTAGACAATAATCATATAGTAGATACGTTTCCAACGCACATCACGAACCATAAGAATAACCGATGTATTCTAAATAAACTATGAAAAATGTACGGTTCACAAAAGGAAAATTTTATGCCTTTAAAATAATTTTTCAGAGCTAGCCAGTTACACCATTGCATGGTGGCGATTTTTAGTGATCTCGCTGAATGATTTACTGCAAGTGGAATGTCGTAATGACGTAGAATAAAGCAATCCCCCAAGTGCAAAAAATGAACCCAAAACAATTTTTCATTTTAGAATAATGATATTACCTTACCAAAAAATAAGTTTAATTAAGTGTGAAAATGTCGAGTTTCCATTATCGTGAATGATTATGTCGAGTATAAAATATCAAAACGAATTGAAAATTTTTTTGAAAATTATTCCATCGATGCTTCCCTATATAAATATCACGAAAAATGCCGATTTTCGCATGTTAGTTACTAGGTATCGATTAAAGTCGATTTCATAATTAAACGGTTACGAGAAAATTGCCGCGCTAAATAAGCCCAGTTTACCTAATATTGGAGGGCTCAGTGTCCTTTGATATCGAGATAGAAAGAACAAACTGACAAAAACGGCTTGCGATTGTTACCTGTGTTTCAGTATTACTAAAAGTGTTGTCAAAAACCACAAGTGATGAGAATTTTTCCCGATGACTGGGTTTTCATAAATTTGACAATAGCTCGGTCAACTATTTATTAATTGGAAATTGGTTACGGGAATAGTATATTAAAGTACAAGTTTCATAAGGCACCGTGTTAACGTACGAGTCCAAGTTTTGAAAACGAGCCGCTTGCGGCGAGTTTTAAAAAGGATTTTTTTTCTATTTCTATTCACATTTTAATAAAATTAATTTGTTAAAATATTTAAATAATTAACATCATGGAGATTTTCTTTTTTTAATAATTGTGGTGGCACTGACTGAGATGTCACATCATTTAGTTCAATGATTCATAGATGTCGCAAGTTGATTTTTTTAAATTTAAATAATGCACCTACTCCTGTATGTATAATTTAAATTTTAACAAATAAAAATGAATGAAATATGTAAAACCATTATTCTTTATTACATTTCAATTCTAATAAACTCTAAAAATAAACATTTTAATAAATTATATTTGACATTGTTAAACGTCAGTTCAACTTGACGGGAACTTAGCAGAAGAAAATCCCCCAGAAACAGTACGTTAAGAAGTGGATTAAAGTACCGAAATAGAAAAAAAATTTTAAAGTTGCACAAAGGGGTACCTATTTAAATTCGATAAAATGTGTAAAAAATGTTTTGTATGCCAGACAGTTTTCGGTTCCGCTTGAGATACTGAACCTTTTTCAAAAATATACAAGTTCCGTGGAAAATAACGATTTTCATTAATTTTAGGCAATCACAAAGTTTTTTGTTGTGATTAGTTGATTGTAGCAAGTAGCCGAGGATATAGCAGTGTTAAAATATTTAAGTCGGGCTGCAATAACATAACTATCAACTAAAGCCCTAACCTAGTATACAGGGTGAGTTTAGATCGCTGGATCGTCGATCAGACGAAGTTAGATAAGGCTTATAACAAGGAGTTATCGGTTATCGAGATTTTTTAGCATCTTAACGCTTAATGGGAAGAGACATAATTTTGAAAAGCAAGAAATTTGTCAGTCTGTCTGTCTATGTTTAAACACAGACTTGTCAACGAGTAGTTTTATGGAATTCACATGTAGCGTACACTTAAGGGCACTATAAAGTGAAATTGTAAACTCGTTAGCAGAGTCTCCGCACTCGCCTTAGAATTTTCTGAATGATTTTTTTTTCAATTCAAACTTTTTCAAGGTATGTCCGTCTTGGAGTGTATGATGATACTACCAGACGGACATGCGCTAAACCTTTTTCTATAAGAAGAAAAAGTTTCAATGGGGAAACATTTTTTTTGCAAAAATTCCAAGGTAAAAGCGGATACTCTGCATCGGGCATATTCTTGAACGTTTGCTGCACGCCTGCGACTTTATAATTTCATTTTTGAGTCCCCCTAAAATAAAATAGTTGATAGATACTTCTGATACGACCGGAAGCTACTATGTGGAATTGCTTTTTAATATTCTGTAATTTCTGTAAAAACATTGAATTTTTGTTCATTTACCATAAATTCATCAAAAACTTCATAACTAAAATTAATATTTTAAAGCTTTATCGATTAGAAAATTGCTTCTATTTATAAATGCGGAAAAGCGAAATTGCCTCTCATTTTAGCTGACCAAAGAAGTTAATGAATTCCAAGTTCGTCGTCCTACCTAAAAGTTATTTTTCAAATTAAAACCAATATGCGTTTTTTAAATGTTGTAGGCAATACATGCTGACATTTCTTATATAGTATAGCGTGATTTTTCATATATAATTAGACAAATAAGTACACGGTATTTAAATTCCAATCTTGGGACATTATTGATACGATCAATATCATGTCAAAGTAGCCAAAGTAGTCAACTAATCGGTGCTAACACACACGAACTTGATTAACATACATATCTTAATCTGGGATCTGAACTGTAATCGCTTTATTGAAAAATCTTATAATACCGGAATAGTTTTAACGAAAATGCCATTCGTGGTTGTTGTAATCTTACTTGGATAAATTATATGTTACAATTTACTCGAGTTGGTTGCTATTTCGTGATTTTTCTCGACAAATTGCAAAATAATGCTTCTTACCTTTGAAAACAAAGGTACATAAAACCAATTAATACAGTAAATAAGAAATAACCATCTCGAACTCAAAATAAAATTTATCACGTAGGTGTAGAATAAGAAATGTCTGAAAAAATGTATTTTTTGAGATCTAGTTCTCTACTATAGTGTATAATCAAAACAATAAGCGTGAAAAACTGAAAAGGAAAAAATTTTAGAAGAATTTTCTGGGAATAAAAATCGACCTTTCTAGCTGTAATAAGTCTCACAAGCTAAAACTTTTTCCGCTTGTGGGTTATATGTTATATACCTTTTCAACAATACCAAATTGAGACAGTTAGGAGTCGCATACATTCAATTTTAGGTATTTGGCCTAATCAGTTGTCGAGTTAGAGTGTTTTCAGCCAGATAAGACGGCGATTTTTAGTCATACAAGATTTTCCAACCAAGTTTGGACTTGGATTGGTCGGCGACCAATCAACCAATAAGATTAATTTTTATATCAAAATACACGTAATTGGATTCTCTTTAATTTTTTTTGTATTCATCAACAGCTCCGATGTGCCATAAAAAAGCTATTTGCGAAAAACCGCCCGAAAAATAAATGCACAAAAAATTTTCCACTTCGAACACGAATAAGTTCTTTTATCTTTATCGGGGCGCTAACTGTGACATAAAAGTGTTTAAAGAAAAAACACTAACGAGTTCAACGACCCCAAAACCACTGAGTTGTGAAGGATAGAAAGCAAGATATACGCCAAAATGCAAAAGGTCATTTTCCAAGATGGCGGCGAAAGGGTTAATTTCGCGAATACGCAAAATCAAGGTTAAGGTCTCCGACCCCCTATCGAATAAAAAAGTCTAGTGATCCCTCGAACTTATAGGTTGTACACGTACCTATAGGATTTTCGTAAATGTATTGGACTAATAAGAAAATAAAACTGTGAAAGTTCAAAACTCATTTTTCGTAACACCTAGTCGTAATTTAAAATTTTCTCATTTCATTTCGTAGTAGTTATCAGTTGTAGGCATCAGAGTGTGATGGGTGGTGCCGTTAAGCCCATGTGGCTTATTTTTGATAAAAGCAAGCAACGAATTTGTAAAACTCATAATGTGGCAACAATGTATTTTCATTCAGAGTTTATTATCTTCAATTTTCACGCGGTATTTTCTCAGCAGGTTGTCCCACTTGCCTAGTTGGTGGTTGCTACCTCCTGCCCGTATATTACGCTATCATTCACGCCTTTCTATAGGACCGCATCTCCGACAGAATGCATCTATGCTTTTGCAAAGCCAAATTCTTCTCAGAGTGACGACGCCGTAAGGTATAATGGAATAACGTAATATTTTCAACCTCCTGTTGTGCACGACTGTTGACATTTCTTGTACATATTTAATATTGCATATTGTCGACGGTTCGACTACATTCTCAACGTGCACTTATTAAATATTTCTACAAAAAGAAATAATCATTTTTCACTTTAGTTTTCATTAAAAATTTAAACGTCAATTTTAAACATAAAACTACGATAATAAAAATTGTATGCAACTTAAATTTAAAAATGTATAGGTGGTTGTACATGTAAATTTGCATATCAGCAAAGGTGTATCTCCCAAAAAAACTAGACGGAAACCTTTTACCCTAATTAGTAGATTTTTTAATACAAAAACAGAAATAAATTGTAGCGAACATAAAACACTTAACCATCAAAATGAGATAGCAAAAACTCTACAAAACAATTTTTACTCTTGTTGTCCAGAAAAAAAAACCTTTTGACACACGATGAGAGTGTTGGAAAATATTGTACCTACATTCGTTTTATCGTAATCGTCTTTAGTCTCATTCGACGAATAGTAACTAACCCCAACCACCTCTTTATAAGATTGCCATTATTATTAACCAAAGGTAATTCGGAATTTTAAAAGTAGAGAAGGAGAGCTTTATAGAATTTTTTTTGTACAGGGTGAGCCGAATTCGATGGCTCTTATGGAGAACCGAAAACTAACGAAGATATTAAAAATCTCTTCGGTTCATTTTATTGTGCTTGAAAATGTGCCTGAAGAACGTGCTAATAGTTTTTGTTGTAACTTCACAACAATTTAGCAAAAAATTGAAAAATCGATCATCGGCTTATAGGTTCAAAACAAAAGAAGATCGCGGATACCGGTTTTCGCTATTGAGTTCCTCTAAAAAAAAGAGAACGGAAATGCGCCATCCATTTTCCCATATCTCTTATAGTTATCGATTTCTCCATAAGAATCTAGACTTCTGCCCACCCTGTACAGTGTACACTATAGCACCCTCCAAATTTTCATTAAGTCAGAGGAGGGTGGATTTTTCTGATCATATTTTTGTTTGGAGTGCCTCATTAAAAATCCAAATTTCTTGAGCATAAAAAGAAGATTCTGCAATATTTATTAATAAAACGATCAGATTCAAAATTGAATTTTGTACTCTTGTAGTGGTTGAAAAGAACCGACGCATGAGCTCATCACTCCGACGACCCGTTGACGTTGTAGGTAGAGCAAATTGATTGAATTTATCAAAAAATGTATGCTCATTGTATGAAAAGATAAAAAGTCGTGAATAAGTAGTGGCAGTAGTCCTCTTGTCAATTAAAGACCCTGGTCTGACCCGCTTGTCTGGAAGAAACGTTAGCTAAGACCCCTTCTCACGTAATTCAAAATACCTAAATTAAATACACTGTATTAGTTTACGGTCGTACAGAAACAAGATTGCAAAGTGAAAAAATTAATTTGAGAAAAGGTAACAAAGACGGTTCAAGGTAAAGAACTTTGTTCCTTTAAAATTAATTAAATTTTACGAAAATGATTATAACAGCTTTAGAGGAAACTTTCTGACAAATTTGAAGTTTTTCATTCTAAACTTAATTTAGACAATAAAATCAATAAAATTTTTAATTAAATGAACTGAATTTTATAGGTCACCCCAATCTTCCCCTCTTCACTAAATTAAGTTCCAAATAAATATCCGACAAAATTTATTTTCTTATTTACTGTTCTCCGTTCGATAAATATTAAAGTAGGTATAATAAATAGTTAATATCTTAGAAAAAGAAATTTTTGAGGAATTTCCACTTTTCATTGTTATTTTAAATTTAATAGGCACTTTTTACAATCCGGGCCGTAATTTATACATTTTTTAATAATTTTCGCCGAAGAAACTTTTTAACTTTTAAGCAGAAAATCGATGAGAAAACTTAATTGAAGTTTAAAATAAGGACCCGGCACTAAGATTTTTTTTGTTTAAATTAAAAAAAAATTATCTTTACCTTTTAAACCGCAAGGTATTAGGTACCTATAAAATGTTATTGTAGAGAAGCGCCTGAGAATCGAACCATCTGCATCTTTAAGTCCTGATGCATGCAATTCAATGGATAAAATTTCCACAAACTTACTAATAGTAGTTCCAATGCAATCATTGAATACACCTACAGTATGTTCAATTTATAAAAATGTGAAAGAAGCTTTTATAGAGGTTTGGAAGCTGCAGAAAAGCATACGAAGTATTATTTTGTAATAATTAATTTAACACACCTTGCGTTAATCCGTAATTTTAAAGCAGACTAAAACTACTTGTTGAACGATAAGTGAGGCAAAAACCCACCCTCGTGTTGTTCCTGTTGCTGGATAGTTAGTATTTTCATTAAAACATACCAAACTCGCATATATTATTTACATCACCATTATTGAATTGAATCGACAAAAAACACGAAACAAAGTCTTAAATTTAATGCTGCGAGGTTAGAATTCACTCACACATAATATTACTTTTACCACTATAAACTTCGCAAAGATTTATCAGTTTAACAAAAGTTTGCGAAAATCTAGTGGCAGCGCTTCAACTACACTTTATGAATACAAACTTTTATTCTTCACAATATTATATTTCCACAAAATTATTATTAATTTTAACTTGTTACTGGCAAAAGTTTTTTATACATAATAATATCAGAAAAGTTAGTTGGGGCTCTTTGAAGTCAAACAATTACACTTTTGTGACACGATTTAAGATGAATTTATTATAAAAATGAGTGGCTCTGACTCACTAAGCCACACCGGGTGGTTCTGTGTTTTCAATGTTTTAGTTTTTCACCCCCAAACATTGATGTTTGATTATTTTCTTTCAGACATCTTTATTTATTTTTTGACAGTGTGGCAAATAAACAATTATAGCCCGGGAGGGGGAGGCAGCAAACATGACTTTTACTATAAACCATAAATTATGCAAGATGAAAGAACATTGCAAATGAGTAATAAAACCGACCGTCTGTCTGATAAAAGTGGCAGCACTAACTTGGGAGTAGCTTATTCGGTTTTTTGGTTATAACTCAAAAACTACGCACTTTTAGAGAAAAGTGTTACTATACAAAAATAAATTACATTTAATTTTCTACAAATGACATGTCTAAAAATTTTTTCCGCAGGTGAAGTATTTAGACGCTACGCGCGTTAAAGTTAAAGAAACTTTCAAAATCGGTCAGAAGTTGTTTTATCGCTCATCACTCAAAAATTACGCACTTTATGAGAACAGTTCTTCGGTACAAAAATAAATCAAATTAAATTTTGTACCAATTATATCTCTTAAGTTTTTCGTCAGATTAACAAATTAGATGCAAGCGTGCATTAAAGTTAAAAAAACTTCCAAAATCGGCCCAAAAGTTGTTCTATCGCTCATAACTCGAAAACTACGCACTTTATGAAAAAAGTTCTTTTGTACAAAAATAAATTACATTTGATTTTCTACAAATGACATGTCTAAAAAATTTTTTCGTAGGTGAACTATTTAGACGCTAGCGCGCGTTAAAGTTAAAAAAAATATTAAAATCGGTCAGACTTTGTTTCATCGCTCATAACTCGAAAACTACGTACTTTATGAAAAAAGTTCTTCTGTACAAAAATTAATCAAATTCAATTTTGTACCAATTATATTTGTTAAGTTTTTGCGTCAGGTGAACGATTTAGACTCAAGCGCGCATTAAAGTTAAAAAAAACTTCCAAAATCGGCCAAAAATTATTTTATCGCTCATAATTTTAAAACTACGCACTTTTAGAGAAAATTGTTTCTATACGAAAATAAGGGGCTTTTAATTTCCTACAAATTACGCCTCTTAATATTTTTTGTCAACAAATAGTTGAGGTCGTAGAACACGTTAAAGGGTGAGAACGTTAAAGAACACGAACATAGCGTGCCCGGTAGGCAGAATGGCGAAATAGTAAAAAAAAGCGAATTTGAAGAATCAAACACACGCTTGTCTCAAGTTATTGCTAACAAATTCGACCCCAACAACGAATTTTCAAAAGTGGGCAAAGTTATGAAAAACTTCAGAAAAACGTAAGTGGAGTTTAATTCTTGAATTCAGCCCTCGATACTTCGAAATCGACCCATAAATGCCGCCCGAACGCACACAGGGGTGTGCCAGTAAAATTTAGGCGATGCAAGCTCACCTAAAGCCTCTGCGTATTTCGGAAGCCATCAATACTCCAGGAAAGGAAGCACGTAGTGAATAGAATCTTTCACGGCTGAGAATTTGGGAACATTTTTTTCTTTTAATAAGTTCAATCAAAGCACACTTTCACTTAGAACGCGAAATAAAAAAAATACTGAAAATAGGGGATCAAAGTTATCACGGTGTGCTATAGTTTGGGGCGGCGATTTCTATTTTACCTATTTGAGACACAATTTTAACTGGCAGCATTCGTCTCTCTCAAGATGCTATGTTAATTCAATTAAAAGGTTTGGAAAGGTAATATAAAGTATGTATTACTTATAGCACTGTACGAAGCAAATAAAGTTATAAGTTAGTATAATACCTACTTATAAAAATTTTTATACATAATCGAAATCCTAATTTAAATTTGAAATATGAAAATAAAGTACAACTTTAATATAAATTTCCGTGAACTACAAATTTAACGCGACTAATATATGCATGAAAATGCCATTTAACAATGCTAATTTGGGTCCCTCTTTTCCATAAATCCTTAAATCCATAAATGAAGCTTTTAAGTCTTGAATACATGAATCTCTCCCTTCACCTCTAGCATAAAGTCTAAAAGAAATTTTCACCCCCTTATATTCTCATTTGCAATTAATTGTATTATGTTGCCTCCCTAGTAGGTATCTTATACTTAATCTTTTATAATTTGTAGCTCTTAGATAATGAAAGATGTAAAATATTTGACGAAAATTCGCAATTAAGCATAAAATCTAAGCCGACACAAAGAAACCTTGTTATTATGTAAAAGATTATGAAGCGTAAGATACAAAAAGAGGTGCAAAATAAAATTCGCTATAAAGACTAAGATTCATCAGTAGCTTTCCCATTAAAAATTCTCCGGTGTGTAGTAGAGCGCAAGAAAAGGATGTAAAAGGGTCGAGTCTAAACAAAACGCGTAAATTTCACTAGCAACTCCCAATTAGAGAACGGTAGCAAAAAGAAACATAAATTCATCATGTGGACGAGATTTTATGTCGGTCTGTAAAGGTTCCCGTAATAAAATAGAAGCGAGACCTATTTGTGCGGTTTGCTTTTGCTCAAAATATTTTACATAATAAATTCACTTTAAAGCGCACTCTTTTATTTCTAGAGATGCATACAAAAGTTTCTTTAAATACTATATAGAATCTAGAGGTAGTCTCGACTTTTTTAAGGCCTTACCTTACATCAACTTTCATACTTAAATAAAGTACGTCCTCGTTTTATGGGGTACTGTTTTGTAATTTCGTATACACGGAACAAGAAACTTCAAACTTCAAACTGACTAATAGGATTAACTAATTTTCTAGTCAAACTAATTTAATTCTGTGTAATTATAAATAATTAAAGTTAATACTTTTATAATCTCGTTGGAGCTGAAGCGTAACATAATATAATGATTGGTTTTATTTACCTACAAGATTATTCGAAATCTCACGTAACCGAAACATTTGGAAATAATCGAAAAGTGGTGATGTATGTTTGAACCATGACATTGAAACAAAAATTAAATTTAATATCTATAGACCGTGGACCAGGGGTCAGCAGAGTAATTTCTAATATGGAAAGAATAATAAATAAACCTCAAAATCTATAAAAACACTGTTCCGGATGGGCTTTTAAATTATTGGAAAGAAGCTAAAGTTATCGTGCTACCCAATCCGAGCAAAAAAGTAGAAGTCTCATTAGCAAACTTTCAATAACAACTTCGAATTTAGAAAAGAGCATGCAAATGTAAACAAACTTAACTTTGCCGACTCTCAATATTGAGAAATCACCATCGTTTAAATATTAGTGATGTATCGCAGTCAGAGTTTTCAAAACGAAATAATTTTTTTATATTTAATCTCAAATCCGAGTCTTTACCACGTCTAACAAATTCTTTCAGTCTGCTGCAAGAGGGGACATTTTTCTCATTTTTTGAACTTGCCAAGTGAACTTGCCAGACGCCGCTACCACTTATGTAAAAATAATAAATATTCTTTGGATCTGAAGGATTACAAATTTGGCCGAAATATATGAAAACCAGAATATTAACCAAATTCAGAAGGCCCTTGTCCTAATGAATGAAAAGTACTTATATTATCGCCACATTCTACGCTCTATATACGCAATTAATCGAGGATTAGAGCAAATTCACTTCGTGCACACACATCCCTAATAAAATGATTTCGAACTCAAGTGGTAGATATTCCGAGCTTACTATTACCATCAGCACTACTAATCTAGATATAATGGTAATGTACGATGTCACACATGGAAATCTTTAGTAAGTAGAAATAATAATACGTCAATAAAATTGTAGTGTCCGAACTTCACATGTGATATTGGAACTTACAAGACAGCAAATTAAGTAAGAACGGTAAGAGGAAAGCAGACATTAGGGTCAAGAGTTCAGCTCTAAAGGCTCGAGTACCAGAAGTTAGGAGTTCAAGAAGTTGTGGAAGACAAGAGACAAGACCACAAATGTCGGGTCGATGGATAAATAAAATTTTAGAAATTATTACATTAAAATAAATCGAAAATTATTTTTAGGCTCGTCGCCCGTCGGAACCATATGCAGCATAAATTAAATTGTAAGCTTGAGCGATGTAGGCTAATTGGTGATTTGTAGTTAACAGTAGAAGTAAACAATTAAACTTTAAACACGAACAACATTTTCAACTTACTAATAACTTTTGGAATAAAAGGAATTTTACTGGGGTAAACGATTTAGGCGGTAGAGCGCGTTGGAATTAAAAAACTGCAAAAAATCGACAAAAAACTGTTTTATCGCTCGTAACTCGAAAACTACGCACTTTATGTAAAACGTTTTTTTATATAAAAATAAAATACATTAATTTTTCTACCAATGATACCTTTTAAGTTTTTTTCCTCGGGTGAACGATTTAGGCGGTAGCGCGCGCTGAAGTAATAAAAACCTCCAAAAGTCGACCAAAAAACTGTTTTATCGCTCGTAACTCAAAAACTACACACTTTATAAGAAAATCTTTTCTATATAAAAATAAAGTACATTAAATTTTCTACAAATGATATTTCTTAAGCTTTTTTCCTCGGGTGAACGATTTTGGGGGTAGCGCGCATTGAAGTTAAAAAAACTTCAAAATTCGACCAAAAAACTGTTTTATCGCTCGGAACTCAAAAACTACGCACTTTATAAGAAAAGTTTTTCTATGTAAAAATAAAGAAGATTCAATTTTCTACAAATGATATTTCTTAAGATTTTTTTCTCAGGTATACGATTTAGACGGTAGCGCGCGTTAAAGTGAAAAAACTTCAAAAATCGACCAAAAACCTGTTTTATCGCTCGTAACTCGAAAACTACGCACTTTATGTAAAAAGTTTTTCTATATAAAAATAAAATACATTAATTTTTCTACCAATGATATCTGATAAGTTTTTTTCCTCGGGTGAACGATTTAGGCGGTAGCGCGCGTTGAAGATAAAAAAACTCCAAAAGTCGACCAAAAAACTGTTTTATCGCTCGTAACTCAAAAACTACACACTTTATAATAAAATCTTTTCTATATAAAAATAAAGTACATTAAATTTTCTACAAATGATATCTCTTAAGCTTTTTTCCTCGGGTGAACGATTTTGGGGGTAGCGCGCGTTGAAGTTAAAAAAACATCAAAAAATCGACCAAAAAACAGTTTTATCGCTCGTAACTCAAAAACTACGCACCTGACGAGAAAAGTGCTTTAATATACAAATAAAGTACATTAAATTTTCTACAAATGATATCTTTTAAGTTTTTTTTCTCGGGTGAACGATTTAGGCGCTATCACGCCATTTTTCAGGGGGACGGGATCACTGCCCCCCTCAGCAATACCAACGTATGAATAATTTCGTTACTAGGTATTACACTTCTACTAGAACTATCAGTAGGGCCGTAGCTAGGGCAAGCTGAGCAATTATGTTATCCAATCCGTACAATCGTATCATTTTAGTTACTTTAATTACATAAACTCGTACATGTTACGAGTAAAAGTACAAGACCCCGATTAGGCTATACATGTCTCGTTTGAGCAGTAAAAAAGCTGGAAAAACATAATAAAAATGCGAGGTGAAAAATCTCCAGTTAGTTCGCTACTAGTATTTCCTCTCCGCTTTTCAATAAAAACGAAACTTGCACACAATAACACATTCTTAGGTGGTGATAAGTTCTAATTAAAAATTTTCCCATATATTAAATTTTAACATCAAAACGGGAAACTTTCCGAGACGTTAAAAGTTATTGTTCATTTCGTACAAGAACCACATTTTTAAATCCCACTTTAATCATTTTATCCAGACTCAAGTCGTGAATTACAGTTTTATTAAATTTTATTGCTCAATTAGATAGTTTTCTACCGATGGCGCCTCTACCAACGTTTTATTCCTCTTTCGGCAATTGTGAAACAGTTATTTCTGTTTAATTTGTGCTTTAACCGTCACCTCCTATAACTTATATGAATGTGGCTAATAGTTTTCACAAATGGGAAAAAATTAGACATTAAAAATTCACGCGTGTGTTTCAACTTCAAGAAGGTGAGGCATTTTCATCCACTCAACTTTTAGATAAACGTCATCCCTTGTTTATTAAAACGTCGTGCCATCATATTACATCGTGCAAATTAGTCTAAACATCTAATCGAAAATTAATCACGATTGTTGGTTGTAAGTTTGCATAACGTGGTCTAAGTTCGATAACGCAGCTGAAGCTCGGGGTAGATTAAGAGTCAAGTCTGTTGGCTTAGCAGCTTGTCTGTCCTAGGGATGTTTAAATACAGATTAGTTGATTCAAATGTTGACCTCGAGAGAATGAGTTCCGAATATTACGCTTTTATTAAAAATGTATAAAGATAAACCCTCACTTTGGCGTGCCATCAAGATTTATATTAGTTAAATTTAAAAATTATTATAATAAGAGGACGAAACAGGGCAAAAATTTAATCAATAAGTTTTCAACGGCATAAAAAAACTTTTTTCATTTTAGCATCTGCTCGGCGTTTTATATAAAAACTGCTAGTCGCTCGGGTATGATTAAGTAATTTATTTTATTTTCTAGTAGAGCAACCAGGTATGGAGTGTAATGGAGATCAACATTATTACGTTTTAAAAGTGCCTTTTTCATGAAACATTCATCAATTTTTACACTCCAATTCGCGAAAGTTTTTTTTAATTTACTCCGAAAAGCGTATTTGAACTATTTAGTGCCCGTTTTAGAGATGTTAGGTTTGAATCTACATAAATTCGTACATATACGAGTTCACTATACGCTGTTTATGCCTAAGGGTACGTCAGATTATAAGTGTAATCCAAAATAACGGCCAGATTTAAGTGGTTTATAGACGTTATTCTATGTAAAACTTATTTATCTCTACATGAGTTGGTGAGCGTTTCGGAATCCCCATGGTGCCCAACAATTACAATAAATATGTAGTAATAGTTTACTTCCACGTACAATATAAGTTTACTACTTATTTTTACGTAATTATGACTTTATTTACATAATAGTCAGATATTCTCAAACAGCTTAGCTTTATTTTTAATCAGCATAATTTAATCGGCAGTTATGGAAAATCCGTTTTAATTTATCGGATTGCGTAAGTCTCCGGCGAGATTTTTTTTAATTTCGTAAATTAAGAAAATAATTTAAATTGTATTAAATACATAATATAAATTAATAATAGTTAAAAATGGCAAAAACCATCTTTGTTTTGATATTTTAGATGCACCATGGTCATCTAACTCTATTAGAGCCAGTAGCGCGTAAATCAACATAATTACAGAAGAACTTACAATGAAGCTTGAATGTCAAAGATTATAAGTTCTCTCATTCTTGCTCGATTTTTTGACGTAAAAGGTTTCACTTTTGAGTGCTTATGGGCTCTAGATAAAAAAAACATTATAACTACCTCCGTAACCTAACTTAACAAAAAACGATTGGCCATAACGATGTGGCCATAACAGGAGTTTTTCGTACGCGTTTTGATAATATTAAAAAAATGTAAGTATCAGAAATGGTATCAAACTAAAGTATGCTACGCCCAGATAAAAATTTAAAACTATACTGAGTGTTCTATTTGAAATTGACCAGTTAACCCAATTTCCGGTTTCTTTAGACCTAATACAGGATGAAATTTAAGTTGGGACTTTTCTTGAAACCTGAGATACTACACAACATTATTTTGAACAATTTTAGTCCAAGTCGGTATAGTAAAATGTTCGTAATAAGCTAGAAAAGACTCATCGAAGTTACTAAATATTTCAGATACGGACCTGCATATTTTAATAATCAGTCGCTTAGGTTATCATAATAAAATTAAAACTTTTTAAGCTTTTTAGGTAAGATAGTTCAGTTAAATAGGAATTAAGTTTGATGAAAAATTAATAGTAGGCAGGGGGTGCTACTAGGACACTCCAGCCAAGTTAACCCACGTCGGATTTACCAAGGGGTGGCCGCCATCTTGAGTTTAAGGATAAAATCATGTATCTCGGTTAATATAAGTTGTACGTGAAAAATTATTATTACAAAAATTGTTAAGAGGGATATATCCAAAAACTTTTGTTTGAAACTTTTTTTGAAATTTCTTATTGTTCAAAAGTTATAAATTAAAAAAAATGACACTTTTGGGGGTGGAAACGGTTTTATTGATTTTACAATAAAACGGTCGATCAGGGGCAAAA
Organism: Malthinus flaveolus; assembly: GCA_950108345.1. Classification (NCBI taxonomy): domain Eukaryota; kingdom Metazoa; phylum Arthropoda; class Insecta; order Coleoptera; family Cantharidae; genus Malthinus; species Malthinus flaveolus. Next base: position 69,353,621 of record OX467285.1, read on the forward strand.
AATGGTTATAACAAAAATTGTAGCTTTTGAGTTTCTCTACAATATTATGTGTCCAAAAAAATTTTTGAGTCATTTTCTATACCGACTTTGACTAAAATTGTTCAAAATAATGGGTCTGGGGTTTCAAGAATAGTCCTAATTTAAACTGCATCCTGTAAATCCTACAATATTTTAAAAAATCGTAAAATATAGTTTTCAAAAACTCCTTTTACTTGACTAATTTCTGATTTAAGTTCAGTTAAGGTCAGAAACTCGAAAACTACAGGGTGTTCTGGTAAGCGAACAGTCTTTGATAGCATGATAGCCTGTAGTAATATAAAACAAGGTATCTTTTTTTGGTAGAAATAGGCACGCCACCGTGTTTTCGAGCATCCAACCAATTTTAGTTTAAATTTCGGGATCTTTAAAAATAAAAATGACTATAATGCTTTAATAGTTATTGACGCCCTGTAAATTCTTAACGTTGAGATGTTAACAATACCCCAAATTCCCAAATACTAATTATTTTTACCAGTAGAATACATTAATTAAGTTGATAGATTCATATTAATATTATAAATTATAAGTAACACCCTATAAATTTGTTAAGCAGATGTAGAAAAAAGATTATGTCATAATGACGCCCGACATTGGTTTTGTACACCTTTTGACATCTTTCTTCCACAGTCTTATTGCGTATAAATTATAGTAAAAACACCTTAAAACAATTTAGTAGTAATTAAAAAATCTAACCTCATGAATTAACGGAAATTGAACGTAAAACTTCTTGTAGAATACTCCAAACGCCAAATGTTAATTCCAAACGCGGGCACAGCACATCATAACGCAACCGAGTTCAATGTTACACTAAAAATATTAAAATTCGAGTCAATAATATTATATACCTACTAATTCGATGATTGTTAGGTACTATTTTGTGTAGCATTATCTCGTTTGGCGTTGCACGTGCAAAAATTCTTATCGGAGTAAGACAAGATGCTAAATATTTAACGAAACAAATCCAAACTTGAGTTTTATTTATATCAAATAATATTTTTGAAAAGTAAAATTTTAATTTCGAGGTCAAAAATACTATTGGTAAAATTATCTCGAGCTGCGTGGGCCAATTCTGCCCTAAAGCGTGGTTTACATTAGTAGATTTAGCGGTCGAGTGTACTAGTGTACTTTTTTTCCAAACCACTCTACTCTACTGTTTTTAGTGAAGTAAGTGTAAACACAAAGCTAGTAGTTTGGTAAGGGAAAACTCAGTAATATTTTTCTTATACGATGAATATTAGACGAGATATTCATGGAGCGTCTGCCACGCTTCTGAAAGAACTAGGCTGCAGAAGCTCCAAAAGATCCAAATTATGTTAAGAATGACACCCGATAATTTCGAAACATTTTTAAATTTAGTTACTCCAAAAATTTAAAAAATGAACACGTTGATGAGAGATGCCATACCATCTCGTATTAAGCTGGAAATTACAGTAAGTTTTTTAGCAACTGGCAACAGCTACCGCAGTCTATACCATTTTTTCAGAGTCTCGAAGGCTGCAATATCAAAGTTCATCCAAGAAGTCCAATCATCCAACTCGTAACTCTATGAATAGCTTTATACTGCAAACCCAGAATCCCAGAAACCCACTGTTTACACCGGTAGAGTCGAGGTAAAGAAGATAAAATTGATAAGATTTGCGAAGTAGGGGAAAGCAAGTACTACTAACTATTCCACGGTGCTAATTCACTTTACTCTTCTTAAATTTAGTACTCTACTCTACCGATTACGTTTACATTAGTAGAGTAATAAAAATAATACTACTTGCTTTATCTACTCTACTGTTTTCTCTACTAATGTAAACCACGCTTAACTGTGAGCGCCTTAAATATCGCAAAGTGGAAAATATGCAAATTTCTTAAAACCAAAAATTATTTTTAAAATATTCTTTGACCATTGTACTCTTAAATGTTCAATTAATAAAACCTAAAACCTGTAACTGAAATTAGTTTTCGTTAACTTTTGTTTTAAGCATTGAAAGGCGTAAAAATTAAAATTTTTTCAGAAATACAAAATTATTCCCACGTCCAATTAGAGCGCAAAAATCTTTTGTGTCATTATCGAACCCTGTAACTGTAACACTATAATTAGATTACAATCTTGCAAACCAGTCAAAATATACATCAGAGTGCTGTGCTTAAATAATATGGATGGGTGAAAATTTTCCAAATTTCCGCCAAAATAACCCCACACCCAACCAGATACGTCGAGAAATTTTATTTATAAAAACGTTTTTTCCATCATAGTCAACGAAAATTAAGTAGGTAGGTATGTAATCAAATAAAAAAATTTGTAACAAAAAAAATCTAAGACTTCTTCTGAGTGAATAAAAAAAGGCAAATTTACATTGCTGTCTCGTCTTGTTGAAGTTAGCTGATGTAATTCACGCAACCGAAGTCCCCGTTCTCATTTTATCGAACACTCCTTCAAGGAGTTTTGGTACAAAAGTATCTTTATATTTGTAAATCATTATCTTAAACCCCTTTAAATAAGTGCAAATTACTAGTACATAATCGAAGTTTTGCGAGGGGTCTAAGAGATCAACTCGATGCGATTCTCGGTTTAACATCCAAAAACAGATAGCAGAAGGCTTTCGAGAAATATTTATTGAGGGCTAAGACATAAATATTGATTTTAAGTTTCGGGGCTTTGAGCTTGACCCTTAGAATTATAAACATCGAGTGTGCTTGAATCTTGAAAAGCTTCTATAAACCGTTTCGACGGGATGAGCCGCTATACGTCACAAATATGATCGAAATCGCACAATCTCGGACGTCGATTTTTTAAGTAGATATTGCTAGTTGGCAGGAAGGGACGTGCGACGTGCGACAATTATTAATACAAGATACCGGCCAATTTAATTGGCTCATTTAATTCTAGACTTAACCCTAAGAAAAGACTTAATAAATAATCTCTGGAAGATTTTTGTGAATTTTATGTCGACCAATCCATGCAATTTCTTTTAGTTTTTGCATTTTTAATTTAACGTTAAAACCTATTGGTGTGTACAATTCTATTCTTAGACCGTTACAAAAATAAAAACGCCTTAAAATTGATTGGTCGATAAAACTAAAAGAATTTAATAGAAACGACAGGACAGTGCGTCGCCGTCTCACGCGTGTTTGTTAACGTCTGATCCATTTGGACGCTTGTCCAAATCACTTATGATGGTTTGGTCTTATTTAACTCTAGTCACGAAAACTTTTATTATTTTGTTTCGAAAGTCGACGACTCCTTTGTTTTTCGGTGTCCCCCTAACAGTTGTTTTCTATTTCGTCCTTATTTATTTTGTAACGACTGTAGTTTCTAAATTTAATAGCGACATAATTACTACACCGAAGCGACGAGATTGTCGCAAAAAGGCCCATTTCACAATAGAGGCAGGTTTTAAGATTTTCGCGAACTTACTTGTTCTTTACGATCGAATAATATTTGGTAGTAAAGCTCAAAAGCAATAAATGCGTCTCGGGGTGATAAATAAATAATGCGAGTAGAAAAATAGATTTTTATATTTATTTTTAATGGTTATTAGGGAGCATTAAATTGATTTTTATAAAATTTTTGCTGCATACTATGCTTTTTATATGTCGCAGTTATGTAGGGTAATTTGCCATTTCGAGAAAACGCCCAAGCATTTTCTAAAGTGCCGTCAGATGCTATTACAAATTTTTTTCACTAACCACTCTCGTGTTCCCATGAAATGCAATATGCAGAAAAATTTTGTCAGACATCGCATTAAGAAAATTACGTTGCTTCTTGAAGTCGCAATAATTACAAAAATAGAAAAGACTTCATAATAATAAGAGGAAATGAACATTATAGTTGTTTTCCTTTATGTGAGACGTGCGACATTAACTTTTGGCTTTTACAAAATTTCATTTATACCAATCATTGCGTTGTAATTTTTTAAGTAATTGCGTCAAATTAAATACAATACTTTCGAAGTTTCTACAACATAATTTTTCAATGAAGTGCTAACAGCAAATATATTATGTGAGAAACGAGACAGACTCGAATGACGGCTCAAAAAAGAAAAAAGATAGTAGTTGTGGCTCAAGTATGGAACACTTTAACAAGAACGAGAAGTGAAGGTTTCCTATAAAAACAAAAGAAAGAAAGAAAAGAAAAAGAGAAACGAAAGTGGCCATATTATACACAAAATTTGTTATTAACTTTCTTATACATAGTATCGCCATTATTAGCAACTATTTATTAGGGGTTGATAATTAAAATGTTCTTAATAAAATTTTCGGTAATAGAATTATAGAGACATACCTCACATGCTTTTGACAGACAATCATTTAATTAAACATGTATAATATGTTTCGCATACAATTAATCAAGTTGTCGAGCTTTCAAGTTATCACACGAATTCGTATAACAATTTCATGAACTACCTGCCAACCCCAAATAATAAACTCTCATTAAAAATCGATATTAGTTAAAATTTTGCAACTAAAAAATGTATTTAAATTAAATTTATAGTTGGCTAAATTCAATTACAAACAAAGGTGGACTAACATAGATAGATCTACTACCTACTCCTCTGAAGCAAACCCCATTATAATTGTTAATAGAAAGTTAGAATTATTAAACTCTATCAAAACTTTGGTAACATTTAATTTTAACGAATGTTTCTCTACCAAAAGCGTATATAACAGTTAACGTTTTATAAGTGAAAAGCGGGAAATTGTAAGAATTTAATTTCCTTTTCGTTTGGTCTAAAATCGAAGTTTAGATATTTGCGTGTTTCTTAATATTAAAGTATATTTTTATATAAATCTTATTGGGGTGATGCACGAGGGGTGTGTATAATTTGTTATATTTCTAACAGATAAGCACACTGTTACGTTAGGGAAACTTTTTATGCGAAAAAACTTTGTAGTAGAAGTGGAGAGAGTTGTTTTTAGTTTTTGGAGAAATAGACGATCTGAGTCGGTTCGAAATAGCACCCTCATTTATGAATGTTGCATGTATATTCGCCTGTCTGTCTGGAAGAGCTTCCGTGCCCTGTGCGTCTGTTTGCGTGTCATGTAATCCCTTTCAGGCTTAATCTTCAGTGTCTCTGCATGTTTTTCTCTACTTGTACAGTAATACTCTACTGTATTCTGTATAATTAGATCTACGATTTACCTGCTCCCCCCGTACCAACCTTGGTATATAGAGAGTAGGGCGATAGGATTAATCACTCTCTAGATAATTCGTGAGCCACTGTAAATCGAACCTCATCAGAAGAGAATGCTTTAGGCCACCCCCAAGCACTTCTGACCTGGGCGACGATACCATCAAGAAGACGCGCGAAGAGGGAAACCATGTCTATTTACTCACTCTACAGTGTTTGGTAGTGGTTTGAAATCAGGAAAGCCCTCACCCTAACCACCAGTGACATAAAATCCACTTGAAACATACTAAGTTTACCATGACGGTGCGCCAGGAGAGAGGGTCCGCTCGCCTTTAACCATCATCTGGGCACATCGACAGTGGGATCTGCGCTTGTAACAGTGATAAGATAGATTGCAGATAGACTCGCGTCTTCTAGTTACTGTTTAAAGTACTTACAACTGCAGATAGACTAGTCTACAATTTTTCCAGTGCAGAGACTGCAGCAGCCAATTGATCAGATCGCCAAGGGACAAACGCTCCGAGACGCATACGTTAGGACCCCTCTACTTCCAGTTAAATACGTCAAATGCAGGATAAGGTAGGGCATCCACCGTTCTAAAGGCAATCCCTTGGAAGTACGTTGAATTTGTTACAAAACTCCATATAATTATAATGGTTCACGATTTAAACTCACCCCGTATATTTGAGGCTTGAAACTTATGACCTGGATTAGGAGAGACGATTCAGACATAACCTTGGCCTGTTATATCGGAGTAAGTAAAAATGTAAATTAAAAATGCCATGAACGTAATGTTTGGGTAAAATAAGGTATAGAATCACCACGAATTAATACTGGGAATATTCTAAATTCGGCAAAATTAATTTCGTGTTAAACGACCTAAACGAAATCGGAAATGTAGAATCTTAGCGTAATACTGGGTAAAGTAACAAAGCGGTTGAGCGATTTGTGCGCTCCCAATTAATAAAACCCGTCTATAAATCAACACCTCCTGTAAGAAACAGCCGTTAACGTTACCCATAGCTGCCAGTTGCAAAAGCATCGACTATGATCTGTGACTTAAAACGTACGTGCCCGCTCCTTTACACCCTGCGTTTCTCGAATCAACGCAAATTTACTGTTTAATTTATGAATAAGTACATTACTTCATTCGTTAAAATGTCTCGCGCATTCCGCTACTAATTAAACATTAAACAATAATTAGGCTATAATTATGCACTTGGAGAGGCGTTCGAGTTGTATCTCAAATGGTACAAATTGAAACTTTAGTTTCTACGTTTCCATATTAAAGGTTCCCGTAATAGTTCCAAAGTGGCAGGTGTTGAACTTTAATCCACTTAATACTTATTATTACAGTCGGAATTGCGAGACCATAAAATGAAGTTACATCTTGAAATTATTTTCGTATAATAAGTGGTAATTGAAGCTGCTCGAATGTTTGTTTTAGTTGTTAATTTATTACTACAAAAATGGCGAATACTATTACAATAGAATAAAATGAACGATGGTCATGCATAAAATAAAAAGCAGCAAAAATGTAAAAACATCAAATCATTCCCGAAACATTTGTTTTCATGTCAAATTTTGATAATAAAACTAAGTTATCTCTTGAATCGATTCGTAACTAAAACTGGCAATGAATCTCCATATTAAAATGCATTGTTTTTCGTCTAAATAAAAATTATTTTTATTTATGTAAATGTAGTTGAATGCGCTTAATTTAACTCGTACCTAAAATAGGTTTCTGTAACATTAATCACTGAAAAATATATAATAAACCGATATAATAATCAGGAACGTGGGTTCGCTTTCTATCGATTTCGTAAGATTTATGGCCAACTCCTGAGAGTTACGTTATGCATGCTAAAGGCTAAAGGGCATTTAAAAAACGTAACTTAAATCACTTTTCGCTGATTTTCAATAAGAGAGTTATTGAAACTTTGAATAATTAATTAGCAATTAAGAGACTTGGTGTATGACGAGTTTGTTAATTTATAACGAGCTAGTTCGGCAAAGGGTGGATCAAAAGTCTACAATAAAGTTCCAATTTTGGAAAGCACTTGATATCTAATATTATACAGGATACAGGATGGATGACACGCACTTGCACTAGTTGGGCTTCCCCCAAAACCCCCCAGTAAAAATTAAAGTTTTAACAAAATTAATTGTATCAAATCACGCATTTTGTATTTTATAGAAATTTTCAAGACAAATTTAATTTGATATTTAGGAGCCCAATTCAACGCAAACACCCAAGTCAATTGCTAGTGACAACAAACCGAGGTATCGATGAACGTGGAGTACAATGAAGGTAATTTAGTGGCTTTGAATCTGTGGTTTGTTAACCGTATATGCCTGCTTTTCACAAAGAGCAACGCATGGCGTATTAGGTGAAAATTTGAAAATATCATAAGGTCTGATTGAAAAATTCAAATCTTCCAAATCAGACGTTGAACTTTAGACAACTTTTGTCCTACAGGAAGTTACTAAACCCGAAGTAGCCTCATATGCATAAAATTCAAATTTGAATATTGAATAAAATATAAATTATAACTAAGAAATATAAATTAAAGCTTAAAAAAGTAAGAATGAAATCGGAAATGAGAAGTAATGTTACTGGAAAAAATTCTCGAATTAAGTTAATATTCGGAACATTATAAAAAAGGGTAAACAAACAACATCAAAAGAGTTTTATACTGTGGGAATATCGTACTCGCCATCGTGTTCAAAGTAAAAAATATTCTTTTTTGTTAACCATTTTGACCTTGATCGTAATTTTACATCAATCAAAATTTTGTTTAGTAATTAACGTAGACAAAATTTTAATTTTTTTTATTTAGGAATTATGATCGCTCAATATCTCCGATTATTAGCGACCCAGACTAGTGACCTATTCTTTCATTATTTGTATTAACTTTTAAACCTATTTTTTGATGTCTGTAATTTTTAATTGTGAGCAAGCACAATATTTTTCTACAGGGTAAATTATTTTACATTTTCTTCATGGGGGTCTCACTTATTCTATAAGTTAGAAAATTAGAGAAGTAGTGCAGTTTTGAAAGAGTAATTCAGTGATGCCTTTAAATTTTTGATGCCTAAAAAATTGGCAATTCTAACTGTTGTAACTAATTTATTAAAAAAGTCTAAAAGACATTAAGTACATTAATTCGTTGTTTAGAAATTTTTTCATTAACCGTTTTGAGTCAATTAACTTTTGAGATACTGCATCAAATAGTCGAATTTTAAATGGCACCCTATACAAATTTTTATACAAAATGAAAAGGGCAGATTTGTTCACTTCATTTCCCTTAAAAAAATTTATCCGTAGAGAAAATGAAAAATAATGCACCCTGCACCTCATAAAAAACGTTATAATTTTCTGTTAATTTCTATATTTTTACATTTTCACGCTCACCAATAATTATCACTTTTTCTATAAAATATTAGCCAAGCTGTAATCCATGCAGGACTCAAAGAAGAGGCTGAGTAATTATTATCTTATTAATCGAGTAATCGGCAAGGTAATCGTACAGGGAGGGCAAAATTCGATGATTCTTATGGAGAAATCCATAACTACTTATAAGAGATAAGAAAAAATGGATGATGCATCCCCGTTCTCTTTTTTTTGAGAATTCAATGGCCAAAACCGAAATTCTCGATCTTCTTTTATTTTGGAGCTATCGGCAAAAATAAAAATTTTCAAGTTTTCGCTTAATTAATGTCGATATCTCGGTTATTGTACAAAACTATTAGCACGTTCTTCAGACACTTGTTTTTAGGGCACTAAATGAGCAGAAGTGCAGACGCGATTTAAAATATATTTGTTAGTTTTCGGTTTATAGCACAAAATTGTGTTTTACATTTAGCGAAAAATTACAAAATCGAACTTTTGCTTATAGGTCCAAAACAAAAGAAGATCGCAAATTCCGGTTTTCGCCATTGAGCATTGAGCCTCTTTCAAAAAAAGGGAACGGGGATGAGCCATCCATTTTTTCATATTTCTTGTTACGTAGTTCTTTACCTTTGTTCATCACTGGCCGGTGGTCGTCAGGGGGGCTCAGGTTAGACTCAGGTCGTGAGTCCAACCAACAGTTTAAAAAAATTGGCAACCTATATGTTCTTGGGCACCCCCCAGCTGGATGATGAGCTCCAAACGGTGACGATAACGAGATTGCCAGGTAATAAGAAAGGAACTCGGCGGCAACAGTTTATAATATTCAGATACACCAACGGTGTTCAATCACAACTCGTTAAATTACAATAATAAAAGCTCCTATTATAGCTCCTAAAAAACGGTTTAACTTAATAAGTGTTGGTGACTTATACAAACAATAACACAAATTACAATTTTAAAGAAGCGACGACCAGTAATCAGACCGGGCTCGATGCGACGTTAATTCCGTCTAAATTGCTTCGTGTCCGATAGGCCACGGACTCGCCAGATGTGGGGCAGTAGAAGACACAGCAAAACAAAGCCGGAATCCAAAACTCAAAACCCAAATGCCGCCCTCTGCAGAAGGCGGCTATATAGACACAGAGAGCCACGCCAATATCCTAAACGGGTTGCGGGTGCACCGGTAAACAGATACCGAAGCGATAGCCGGTTCCCGTTTAACGACGAGAGGGTTACACTTAATAAATCGATGAAAAGACAAGTAGGCAACGTTGAACGTTATTCGTTATATACCCCACGACACGTCGACGTGACTCTCAAAGTATCCGCCGTGTATCGACGTACTCACAGTTATCATCCCTACGCTCTTGGCGGGGACAGTTACATTACGTTATCGATTTCTCTATAAAAACCGTAGAATTTTACCCACCCTGTACACTGTACATATAGTAAGTGTATAGCATGTTAAAAAGTGAATTTCCTATTTCTAGCCATCTAACCTCATGTATAGTAGTATTTTACAATTTTTGTATCGATTATTTAGTGGGCTTTTATAGCATTGCCGAGATAAGAAGATTTTCCTACTAAAATAAAAGCGCCGTGAAGTTGCTCGTAAACCAAAACCATCTTCGCTTTAGTATACGATTTTTAATTAATTTTGTTTTAAATTTTGTTAAATTGTGAGTTTCAATAAGTATGCGTATTACACGTTATCGCCCTTTCGCAACTTCAACAATCTACAAAAATATAAACTGGAACCTTTCAATTTTATTTAAAATGCGAATTTATACCATGCGTTAACTTTACCATTTTGTGATTTGAATATGAACGATATACCTGATAGCATAAATTTGTTATAAAGTGACGGTCATGATAACGTAAACGATACATCACGTAATGTGTACATTTTAATAACGAAAAATGTTAAATTGAGTAGGGTTGATAAAAATTTGTCTTTCCGATGACGGATAAATCGAGTACTCGAAAAATTACAAATTTTTCATTTTATGTTTAGAGGACGTTTCCAATTCATCAAATACATGAAAACTGCCCACGTTTATCAGTGTTTAAGATTTTTGTTTTCGTTTCAAGACATAAACTGTTGTTTTCGAAAGCTTTAAGAACACATTTATTTCCTTTTAACTGAACTTACACTCGAAATTTCCGATACTCCAAAAAATACGCTACCTCGAGGACAAAGAAAAATATGAAATATCTTAAGAAAACCGAAATCAGGATAACAAGAGGAAAAAACAAACAATTGTGGTTCAAAACGAAAAGTTGGTTGTTACATACGTGAGTTGCATTTCTTTACTGTCACTGAAAAAATTTATTTCTGCCTAACCGTTCTCTTTAGTATTCGCATTTTAAATTTTCGTCAAAACTAGAGAAAAATAATTGTCAACACAAGCCAATCACCACATTCTATAAGACGTCTATTTGAGGTAAAAAAGTAGTCAGTTCAGCAGAGCCATGAATAAAAACTGTTTGTTATAAGTTATTCCAGCAGTTCCTAATATTTTAGGACTCTTCTAAATTTCACCAAAATATTTTGATACAAAAAAAAGCGAGTGATACGTCTCTAAATTAGAAAGGTTTTGAAAAAAAATGATGTTGAACGATTTTTTACTTAATTGACTTATTTTTATCAGGTTGATATCTCTCGAAATCCAATGGGGAGGTCTTGAATCATCCTGTATATAACTGGTAATTACTTTGCTATTATAAAGAGTCATCTTCATAAATCTATTGTAAAAACTTGAAAGTTAATGATTTACTTTTTTTTAAATTAAACCACTTTTATAAGGGAGAAAGAAGTACCTAATAACTTAAATATTAATAAGGAACAAATGGCACGTTAACAGTGGCGCTCCTCTCCATTATTTTTGAATTTTCGTAAACTTAAATTTAGTAAAACAAAAAAGGGTAAAATAAGACCACGTTACTAAAGAGCGTAAATTAATAACATGTTACAGTATTAATTAGGAAAGCTTTTCAAGTTTTAGAAACAACACTGTTTGTATAAGTTCCTTGTAGATTCTCGTCGATGATTAAGGACGTAATCAAAACCTTTATACCCTACAAAAGCAATAAGATGAGTAAACCGCGCTAACTAAACAAACTTTCAAAAGATCCAAGATGTAGTAGAAGTAACTAAGTAATAAGACAAGCAAGCGTGACTGTTCAAGTGCCATACATTACATAAAATAAGTAAGAATCATTTAACAAACATTCCAACAGCTAAAATCGTTTTCCAGTATTATAGGGGCTCGTTCAATTTACTTGTAAAAGTTCTTTTTAGAAAAAAGTTAACTCATCGACTACATTTTCAGTTTGATAATAACGTAATCAACTCGCCATTTTCTTTAACGATGCATTGTTTAATGTATAGCTAGTCACACGTTTGTAAGGGTTGAACTAATCAGAAGACTTTTATGATATAAACCATCCGTCCTTTTTCAACGCATTGATTAAGATTTACGGCAAGCCTGATTAATAGCCTTTGTCTCTTAGGACACCTTCTTAGTACAACATATACCAAGAAAGTTTCTTCCCCTTCCATCCTACGCGTATACCTAAAGTAAAAAATTTGACCCTCAAATTCAACTAGGTTGATGTATGCTTTGTAACCCTAACATAATGAAGTACTTTGCAGTAAAAGGGTTGGCCAGTTGAGAATTGATCAAATGAGGAAAAATAAATGGGATCGTTTAACAATGGTACAAATTAAAATGGACTGCGAACGATCTAAAAGACAAATCGTTTTTAATTTAAACATGATAAACGTCAATTGTGTGAAATTTTAACTAAACTACCGTACATTACGATCGATACTTCTTGAACGGTTAGTTTGCTTATCTAAAACGTACAGAGTGGGCCCAAATATATGCGCGAAACATGTCGCTTTTAAATTACGACCTTCCGGACTCTCGACTTGTATGTAGTCCAGTCAAACTAGACATGCGGAGTAAGATGCGCAAGTTTTATGAAAGGAATCCTATATTTTTTTCCTATATCACAACACATAGAATGTTCTACTTCATGTAGTGCCGGATTATCCACGCAATATCTCGAAAAGGGGTTAAACTTATGGAAAAATGCATATAACCAATCTTGTAGCTAACAATGTTTTCTACAACTTTCATAATAACCTTCATCAACATACGATGTATAGGAGAAGAGTTGTTTGTAAAAAACTAGAAAAAGTCACATTTTAACAGCTCCCGCTAGTTACCTTTTTAGTCGTACACAGACGATGCAAGTCGATTTGCGGTTATTTGGTAAAATAATAAAAGTTAACGTTTTTACAATAAACACGATTTTTCTCTTGAGAATTGATTGGCAAATAGCATTAGAATTGTACTACGCTGTGACATAACCACAAATGTAGGGCAATTCTCTTTCCGACTCGAAAGCTACTGCCACGGAATTAGCAAACAGTGTAAAAGGTTAGAGATTGCGTAAAGTTTAACACTAAGCCCAATAAAGCTTTTTGCAAAAGAAGAGTTAAAATAAAAGCGCGAAATTTTAACTTCGTCTAATTTTGGTTAAATTAGCGTTATTGTTTGTACGACGCCATGGAATAATTCGATATCGTTACAAAAAATACGCATACCCATCAGAAAATTTTATTTACATATGCATAAGTAGTACATAGTTTAACATACGTCTCGTTATTTATTTAAATATATTCTAAACGAGAACAAAATTTAAGGTAGATCGGTTTCGGAAATTGTTCGCGCGATTGAAAGCTTTTAGTTACCTATTGCCGCTTTTCTTACACTCCGGCTAATTAAGTGGATCTTCTCAGTTCGTCTCTTTTTTTTTCTAAGAGAAATTTGATTTTTTTATTCCGAATATTGGAGAATATACCTACCTCTTTAAATTTTGATGAGCCTCCTCGTGAGTGAGGGGTCGTGAAATCTAGTTACAGGCTGAATGCAAAACCGTGATTGGCAGGGGAGCCGGGCTTTTATCACAACCTGCCAGCACTTCCCTCGGTGCTTATAAACCTTTATTATGCACCGACTTTAAAAATATTGATTTAGAACCTAAAGGCAAATTCGTTTAAAAGTAATTGACTATAGTTAAATTTAACTATTCATTATAATCGACTAACAACACCAAAAAGTGTAAATTTATTCATACACTTTGGGACTCAACTACGTACTTGTTTTAAATTTGTACTTCTTTTGTTTGTCGAAAAATATTTATACGAATAAATTCTAAATTGCGATAAGAGCGAGAAAAGTTCAATTCGACTATAATCTCGGCTTATAGTTTATGGTTAGGTTATTGAACAGAGGGCAACGCAGACACATAGCATATCACGATGTATTGATGGATTTGATCACAGCTCGCACGCAATATGGCCGTGTCAGGGACAGATGACGCCAAGGGACAATCATACTAAGTTCAATTTTGTGGTCAAATACTCAAAACCCATTTCGCAATTCTCCTTTATTGGCTTTTTGGTCTGAAATATCAAGGGCTTTTAAACATCTAAATTGACGCACATATACGTTAAAGTTGAAGAATTGGCTCGACGGTGTAATATTTATCTAAAACCTAAAATTAAATTCCGCCAAACATACAAACCGAACAAATATGTTTCATCCATCTCATTTAAATTGTTTCTACTTCAACATTATATCAGATTTAAGTTCGTCGAATCGATTACACGGTGCAGAATGGAGAATAGAATTTGTACAAAAACACCCACTCGATCACCTACGATTTTGTTGCCACCAAAGAATTTTCTTTTCCGTTCTCGAGCGCATTTAAAAAATAAAATAAACAACTACTTCTAGGGTTCGTTTAGAAAAAGCAAATCGTTTCCAAACAATCGGAGAAGTGATTTCTTTTTACATTTACTTAAATTTCGCGTTAGAATCTAATCGATCTCTTCAAACGTTTTCCCCCTATTTGAATGCACATTTCCTCAAATTATAGTGGTAATTGAGTTAAGTCAGTCTCTCACTACTTCGGGGGTTGTTTCAAATTTTATCATCGTGTTCCAAACTTTTCCGAAAGTGGTTTTTCTCCATGACGTATCGAGCTCTCCCCCACATTCTTCAAGTGTAAGTAATAATGTGATAAAATTAGGAATACTGCAAAGAGCCGGAAACTGTATTAAAATAACCTTTCCATTTACGTCCTTCTCGTATTGATTCTCGGTGTGACATGTTGGAAAAACGCCAAATTGTGTGTGGAAGACTTGAATGGTCCACGGGGACTAGAAGTTGTTGTAAGTTTAATTAAGTTAATTCATAACATTTTTTGAGTTGTGTAAAAATTTTTATTTGTGGAAAAAGTTAGTTTAGTTTTGTTTAGGTACAACTACCGAGAGATTTACTTTTTTTTCAAACTAAACTAAGCTTCATATCGAGCTTAATATTGCATTAATCGCTTTTTGTATTATTTTTGCTGCTTCAATTAATCAATACATGGTGTTATGGAGTCAACACTGAGGTCGAAAATATCCATACAACAAAATTGGAAATTAGAGCTTTATATTTTATAGTGTCAATTTTATGATAACATTGAAATTTAAACGCAGCTATGGTGTAGCTCAATGGTTCTCAACCTGTGGGGTGCGCCCCCCTAGGGGGGCGCCAAATATCTAAGAGGGAGCGTGAATAAATAGAAAATACAAAAATCTGGAAAATTTATTTATTCGAATAGAAAGTTAAAGGACAACATAAAATGCAATTCCAAAATAAAATAAAATAATCTATTAATCCCTATACGTATATTTGGTGAATTGGTGAATTTTGTGAGTATTAAGTCAGTTTATGTTAAAAACCTCAATGATCTGGCGTCGATTTCTTAATTTGTTTTTATGAAACATCGGTTTGGAGAGATCAATTGCTACGAACATTCCTGAATGTCATTTTAAGCCGTTTGACCTTGAACAACCAAAAAATTTCTGAGGGGTCGCCAAAACAAATGCCTACAATTTGGGGGTCGCGAGCTAAAAAGGTTGAGAAACGCTGGTGTAGCTAGATTTTAACTTCAAACGTTAGTTGTGTACTGTACTGTACACCCACTAAAGTGAATAAATCTGCCACAATTAATTTTTCATAAATAATCCTAACGCGCTTCATTTAAAATTTACAAAAAAGTTCCAGTTAAATGTCTCAATTTGGAATGTTGATAAAGTACCTACTATTAGCAAAAAAACTATTTTGAACGACCTGCAGGCTTCTTTAAATTTCCCAACAGTAGTAACTTCATCAATTGATTACTCTTCAGTGCAAAATTCAGAATTTTAATCGGCTCCTGTGGTCGATTATATGTGCAGAAGGGTTGATACTAGGGTTTTGCAATTATCTTCCCAATTATCCGTAAATTCCAACTAAACTGTAGATTGTTAACATGCCTTCCCGAAACACTCATTTCTGCTATATGGTCGAAATTTACAACTTTAATTGACCTTAAGGGTGTTTATAAGAACATATTATATTATTTTACAAATTTTTAAATATTTAAGGCAAATTATTATTTATTATAAATTATGATGTTTTCTATATTGTAATTGTATCCGAATGAGTTAACATCATAAAAACCAATTTTTCCGTTTATTGGAACTACTTCTACTTGTATTAGCGCAATCGTCCAGTAGATTTTAAACTAGAGATATGAGGTGATAGAGAATGTTTCTGGTGGAAATAGTGTCTTAATCTTTTTCTCGATGCCAAAAAAATTGAAATTTTTCAATAATTTAAAAAGCTGTTCAATGTTGACACTTACAAGTCATTTGTGTCAATAATAATTGTTGGTTGTGAACCAAGTTCTAGCCACATTACCCTAATTTTAATGTTAGGGTTACCATAAGGGCTCGCACTAATCTGACGGTTACACTTGAATGAGTAATCGTAATTCAGAGCAATTTGCAATACGTATTTGTAAAAATTGAGCTGTAGCATCATAATGCTCAATTTGTTGTTTGTGGTTGAATACAATTATAGTGCGTCGACTAAGTTTATTTCGATGCCATTAAGGCCCTTGAAATATTTATGTAATCGTGTTCACTAACCATATCACTTGTATCTATTCTCTTTCGTCTAGACGTCCTAATACTCCCCTCATTGTATAGTCAAAGGGTTTAAGCATTTACGATCTAGAAGAGTCTTAAATATTTACATTATTCGATGCGATATAAGTATAAATCTGCATTTTACATAAATAAATATATTATTTTGACGCCGTTGCTAGTTTTTCGGGAAAAGTCTGATATAAGAATCATTTTACACAAAACAGTACAACAGGTGTACGAGCAGAGTCATTTTTCAAAAATTAGTGATACTTTAGCCAATTTGGGCGACCACTTCAAAACGAAGTACCCATTTCTGAAGTCAAACCTTTAGCAAACGATCATGCGATCAGTTCATGCGAGCTCTCTGTCTATGAAGACTTAGCGAGTCTGTTATGTCTAATATGTAGTACATCGACTTACAATTCTTCAACACAGTTGACAATATTTCAACATTTGGAAACTTAAACTACTCAATTACGAGTTACTGCTGATGCGACACAGTTTATCTAAGTACTGCATGTAGTGCATTATAAACATCCTACTTCGAGACGATCCCACTGTACGTAAACCAAATAGAAGTTTGAAAAAGAAAACTCTTCGTAACGTTTCCATCATCAAAATCTCTTCAATTAGAATCGTTGATGGTTTCAAAAGGGGAATAATTTTCAGAATTTAGTCTCTATAAAATTTAATTTCTAAAGCAAAGCTTATTATTTATTATTCGAAGAGTAGAAATATTTTTTAAATATCCGTTTTAATTGAAAATTTGCATCTATAGTGGAGACCTCCTTAGTGTCGAATAATAATTTACGTGATTAGTAAATTTTAATTAGCAATAAAAGTAACAAAGCTTCAAATAAACAAGGCGTATAATAATTTCATTATTTCACTTATACCTACCAACCGCCAACCAGAATGCTTGATTTAATTATAATTAATTCGACATTCGCATATATCACAAAACTTGCGCTCGAATTAAATAATATGGTTTAAATGCTGTGGTATGTTTAGAATTTTAGTTAAAGGATTTTCGCATCTATACATATAATTTGGAGAAACCATTAAATCTTTGCCATCACTCACAGTTTGTTCGTGCGGTAGATGTTAACGCAGACTGCCTCTTCGTTGTTTTATAGCTAGGGAAAGTTCGCCTTATTGTGTTCATATGTTAAAATTGCAACACCCCCATTCATTTGCTGGTGTTTGATCTAACGTCACAGATTCGAGATTCAAAATTACACGCTCTGTTAAAATTACGGTCCCTTAATTTAGCTACATTATGGTTATTTATGTTAGACTAATTATCATTCTGAAAGCCCTAGCAGTCTACATAAAGAATATTTTGAATTTCGAAAGTTTTGGCGCATAGAAAATGCCAGTAGGACTCTATATACAGTATACAGGGTGTTTATAAAAGAATGGGCCACCGTATAGTCGTAGATGACGATTAAACCTAGACCCTTAGTAGAAAGTATAACGGTTAACAAGTTATAAGACCTTCTAAAGTTAATTTTCTTTTTTCTTACAACTCTAATGATATTTGTTTAAAACTTTACACACATACCGTGTATACTAACAGAACAATTTTCATAAATTAGACTTCAAATGCATTTTTTTTTCCTGAAAAAAGGAAGTTGCAAAGTAATCGAAAAAAGGTTAAACACTACGATACAATTAAAAAAATCGATTAGACGTTGTTTGGACAATTTCTAAGGTTACGAGGGACCGTGACTCACAAACAATTTTTTTGCTGGACACTCGAAGAGCTTATCCAAAGTGGAAAACCTGCATCATATAGTATAGAGCAAGCGGGAAACAAGTCCACGGCATTATGGAGGGTAATTAACTCTAGTATTAAGCCGCTACCGAAGAGTACTCATATTGAATTGGCGTCGAAGGCTCTAAACTGTTACTTTGCAAATATTAGAAATGCATTAAAAATGGAGGCAAGGAGAAGAGACGTATACGAACTCCTTAAAACCACAAATTGAGACAATTATGATGGCTTTATGATGTTTAGTGACACAACGCCGGAGGAGATCGCGAGAGTGGTGTTGCGGGACATTAAACCGAAGAGAACGGCGAACACTTATGGGTTTTCATCGGCACTGTTGAGGGCAGTTGTCCACACGTCCTGCTATGTTATAAACATCAAGTGCTTTAGTCAGGGTATATTTCCTGAGAAGCTGAAAATTGCAAAAATGGTGCCAATTTAAAAGAAAGATGATCTTTACAGACTAATCTCTGTCTTGCCAGCGGTGTCGAAAGTACTAGAAATTCTACTGAGGAGTCGACTTCTGAGTTACTTTGAGGGCAGGAGCATTCTGGACGCTTCTCTGGTGGATGTGTTGAATGTTGTGCTTGATGCTTTTGATTGCAGGGAGGAGATTTGTCATGCATTGATCTCAGCAAGGCCTTCAATTGCGTAAACAACAGTTTGTTGCTGGATAGGTTACAGCTTTATGGTGTTCGTGGTCAGGCATGGGGCATGTTTCGATCTTATTTGGAGCGCCGTCAGAAGGTTGTGTCGTGGCGTGGTGACGTGTCATGCGAGCGGACATTGGATCTTAATGTTCCCCAGGCTTCAGTATTGGGGCCGTTATTGTTTGTGGCATATGTAAACGATCTTGTGAGAAATATGCGGGCTGGCGCTGGACGATACATAAGTTGTTCTAGTGATAGGTTGCGGCTGTGTGAAATGTGGTTGTTCCGGATGCCAGTGTATTATAGTTCGAGGCAAAATTTGCCAACTTTGGCTTCATTTAACGATTTTCCTAACAAGTTTTCAACTTTTCTAAATCCAAATTGTGAAACGCTAAGTGGAACATCCCGTACGCACAATTTTAAGATGAATATCAACGGGATGTAATATTCAATCGTGCTAGTCGTCTCGTAATATACACTTCGAGCTTAATTTGAATTTATATTCGACATTATGCAATTAGATTAGATATTTGTTGAGCACACGTCCGTTAAAATTTAATGAAATTAGCTCACCTAATGCTACAACCAATAAAAAAAATGAAGATGTATTTAATCAGACCAAGTTAGTAAACAGTTCTATACTAAATAGTAGTGCTCTGTACAGGGACATATCCTCATGAATAACACACGTTCATGTTGGTTGTCTAATTAAACAGTTGTGAGAATCTCTGGTGACTACTTCCCTCGGGATTTTGACGCCGTGGTAACTCACGATCCTTGAAATTGCATTTTGCCACCACGTTGGAGGTCTAAACTTTCACCCCCTACACAATTTAACTATGAATCTCATTTAATATTTCATAACTATCCGCCTTCCATAGAATTGAATAAGAAAAATAATTTTCTTACAAACTGCAAAAAGGGGGCACGACGAGATTGAATTTTAATACAATAAGAAAGTTGCTAGTTTTGCAAGTTCTTTTATTTTATTTCGAAAACAAATCGTGACATTACGTACCCAGATACTCTGTGAGAGGGAATGCCACTTTAACTAACTGTCACGAGGACAGGTGGCCTGACAATATAGTTAGTTTCAATGACTGGTTTTAGGGGGTCGACCGGAATTACCAAATACACCCAGTTATTGAATTTATTGTGCCAATGTGCCATGTGCGTATTTATTTTATTTTTGTTCCTAAAATAAATAACACACCAATCGTATAATTTACATAAGTGGAACTCGAAAAAATGTCTTCTAACAATATGGGGTAATTTCGCAAGTTTTTCTAGTTCTAATAATGCTAATTTCCATTCTAACGAAAGTGTGGAAGGAATGAACTTCACAAGTATTGATCAGAGCTGGGTTATGAGTTGTTTCCAAAGAGAATAGCTATTTTATGAAGACAAATGACCGGTCGTCCTACAATGAATGTTTCAATGTGAAAATGTCTTAATGTTCCTAATTTCTTCACTTATATAACAATTTTTCCAAAGAACTTAAGTATAATTTATGGAATGATCTTCGAGACTATAAATTTTAATTTGAAAAATCAAAATTCAATAATATACGCAACAGATTTTAAAAATGAGTGGGACGTGATATTAAAATTTTTTTTCTGTACATAAAGTATCTACATCTATAATAATAATAACAATGTAGTAACAGCTGGCATAAAAAATCTTCCCTCAAACACCCCTTACACGTGGCACTTTATATCGAAACGAATAATTTTAAGCTGTGCGTCCCCAAAACGAGATAAAATAACATATTACTAGTTATAGATTATTGTTTCCTCTCAAATCTGATTGACAACCTTTTGTGTCGCAAAATTTATTTGCGAAATCCAAAAAAGAAAAACATTTATATAAAAATCTTATTTAGCTGAAAAAATACTATTTTTTTAAAGCTGCGCTTGGTTTTTATATTTTGGTTTTATGAAATCCGATTATGTTCTCACATTTTTAAAATATGCCCTTCTCTTTGTTGTTTTAAAGCTTTAATTACATAATTTTTAAATTTAATTTTCTGTTAAGTACTTTCGTAAAAATTTTAACTAACAATCGGAGAGAGTGAATTCGAGCAAAAGCTGCAGATCGAAATTGCATTTCTTTCAATTTAGAAAATTACTTTTACGATTTTTACGTTCCTTGTGCAGTAAAATAATTAAAATTGTAAATCAAAAATGATAAAGTTTAATGGGGCGATTATATTGAATAATCTATTAAGATATTATGTCGTTTGAAGACGACCGGCTCCTTTAGTATATGATGGAGCTTTCTTAAGAAAAGTCGGATTAACTTATAAGTCCTGATAAATACGAAAAGTTACGTTCAGTTTCTAACTTTCGTTCAATGTCATAATCAATAGGAGAAAAAGTAAAGTTAATTACTAAGATTCTTGTCGTATCAAACGTCTGGTCTTTAATGTATTGGTCAACTTTTAATTTGAGGTTTAGACTCAGTTTTATTTTGTAAAAATAATTTTAGTTCCATTAGTTTTATTTGGAGATCGCTCCTAATCCTAATTCCGTACGAATGATTCAACGTCGAAAATTTAAGTGAAGCTTATTTGCCGCGTACGTACTTTAGAACGATTTTCAATTACATTATCAGTTTTCTATTTTTACGTCAACCAAATTTCTTTTAAATCGAGAATTGCTGAGTAACACATAGTTTGGTTGCCGTGGCATAACTAAGGAAGAAGTTGGTGATTACAGTTGGAGATTACAGATGATCCAAAAGGTGTAACAAATCTTAATAAACTAAGCTCAGAAGTATATTAATCCACAGCAGCAACAGGTAAATTTAAGAAATCGCCTGAATATTGGAGACTATTAGTCTTGAACGCTGATATCAACAGGAACTCAAATCAGAATAATATTAGCATTCTGTATTTATACCTACAACTCGTAACGCAAAAGCGGACTATCTACAATCAATAATATTGATCGTGTAAGGTGAAAAACGGAATTTAAAGTCGATATTGAAGGAAATGCGGGTTTTACGTTTTTCGGGCGTTCATACTAGAACGGGAAAAAGATAGACCGAGTAGGAATGATCGCCAATATTTGCATCAATTCAGTTCACGTCGCTCTCTTGTGAAGGTGCCAATGATCAACGATGAAGATAATGTTGGCTTAGCCGGTTCCCGTGAGGCACACGATGCCCTTCGCCACTTCCTCAAGCACTACGAACTATCCCCAGAACTGTGGAATCCGACCAACTCAATGTATGAGTATAATAATAAGTCACATAACAAAACAACCCAACAACGGCCACCTAGACCTGCACCCAGAACTAAAAGAAAAAGCCGCTCAAGCATCAACCCAGCACCTACCTTCTGTAACCAAGGACATCGTCCTACAGGAAGCACAACGACATTTACGACAGTGGGCCCTAGAAACCTAAGAGCAGAGAATTCTTCTAGACAGTAACAGAACAGCACAGACTGCATCACAGAACAGTTAATTATAGGGCACAGGGAGTTTGATGAGTATCTTATTTACAAGCGGGCAACCCTCTGTGCCAATGGTGCCAAACTGGAGAAGTGGAAGACGCTGACCATAAATTGTTTGGATGCAGCAGTATGACCAGTATGGGTAACTAACAAAAATAATCGAGGCCAACAGAAGACGTTTTCTAAGAGCTAGCAAGACGCCTTATGACATAGAATCCTACATAAACGAAAGGACTCCCTCGCCCGGTATGGCGTGCCGGCACGAATGAAGCCCTACGTAAGAACTGAAGGAAGCTGGTGTGGTTTAACCGGTGAGAGTCTATAATGGATTATACATCACCTCTAAACCAAAAAAACTGATGCTGATTTATGTCAACAGTACTACTTACACTAGTCACAAAAATTAAAAAATATTAAAAAAATTCCAAATTTTTGGGCGATTTTAAACAAGGGATAACTCGGAGAAAAATGGTCGTACAAAAAAAAAAAAAAGGAAATTGTAGCGTCAAGTGTCTAGTTTTTAGTTCTGAACTGTAAAATTTTTGAGCGTGGGCGGTTTTCACGTAATCATCCGAAAACCAAGTAAAAAATTTTTTCCAAATTTTTTCTCGTCTTTGAAATGGTCTGCAGACTTCTCTGTACGATCATTAGTTCTTGAGTAGGTCATGGATTGCCAACGTTAAAATGACCTTTTTTGCTTTGATCGACGATTATTTCGCGGCAAAAAATCCTACTCAGCTCATTCAGAGGTCAAATTAAAGCTCATTAAATTATCTAAACGAGTTTTATGGTCGCATGCCGAAAAAAAATTGTTTGAAGTCCACAGACCATTTCAAAGATAAGAAAAAATTTGTAAACTATTTTTAGTTGGTTTTCGGATGATTACGTAAAAACCGCCCACGCTAAAAAAATTTAGAGTACAGATCTGAGAACTAGACACTTGAGGCTACAATTACTTTTTTTTAAATTTTTTATACAACCATTTTTCTCCGAGTTATCCCTTGTTGAAAATCGCCTTAAAATTTGGAATTTTTTAAATACTCTTTAATTTTTGTGACTAGTGTACTAGTGTAGATGAGAACATTCTTTCTTTTCTTTAACCCTTTTCACTCGACGAGTAGTTCCAAGCACCAAAATAATAGCTATGCAACTTTTTGTCCGATTATCCATGTTTCGGAAAACCTACAAATAACCGAATGAAACCACAAAAGCAGACTGATTAACTCTGTTAGTAAGGGGGAAAACAGGTGTAATGAGCTAATTTATTGACATAGACAAAGTATTGTCTATGAGACTGGTTCGTACGAGGATTGACGTCAATACAGATATTGTCAATATTATTGATCCTGTAACGCCCGCTATAAGTAACCGAGGCTATACCAGCAGGTATTGATCCAAAACATTACAGATAAAACTTATTTTATTAAATAACCGAAATAATGAACAATGACTAACGACCGCACTCTAAGAAGAACTATATTAGCAGATTGAGAACAGAATTCAACCGCAATCACCTGCAATATTGCTCAAAGATGGCATTAAAGAAAACAGTGATGGTTTCATCTGTGAGAAGTGAGAGCTGAAATTCAAATGTCAGAAACCGCTTTACGCGGATTTTTTTAAATATTTTAGTAAAAACCATTTAAAACTACTGGAAAAATGTTGGTGCGAAAATCCCTAGAAAAGTTTATTA
Source organism: Malthinus flaveolus (assembly GCA_950108345.1). Classification (NCBI taxonomy): domain Eukaryota; kingdom Metazoa; phylum Arthropoda; class Insecta; order Coleoptera; family Cantharidae; genus Malthinus; species Malthinus flaveolus. Next base: position 69,377,786 of record OX467285.1, read on the forward strand.
ATGTTTATGTTACTACATGCAAATTTTCTGTTATTTGCCCCTTCCCCTTTAATATGTATAGCACCAAGTGCAGTTGACTACGTAGAAATATTAGCAAGAATTAAAATATGTAGGTACCTACTATCCCAGATAATAAACGAGTGTATTTAATCATAGATGCAAAAGAGTAAAATCTACACAGAAACTTTTAGTCTTAGTAGGTACTTTTTATAATGTGGTAGCGCTTCCGAGCTCCTCTAAATAAGCTTTGCAAAAAAACGATGCTGAAAGCAACAAAGTTTACTTTTCCTTTAATTTTTTAATATGCCAACTTTATGTAAATAAGCGATCGAATTGAAAAAACAAAGAACATTTGAAGTATCTGCCATTTTCAGTTCAGCATCGACAGGTGGATCAACGTTGTGGAAAAAATACCTTTGATATTATGAAAATTTTATTTGTTTTTGTCATTTTTTAGAAAAGAAAATTTGTTACGAACGGGTGGTTTTGTTGTTTACAGAACCTATGCAAATCCTTCAGCGCAAAATAAAATAAAGTTAAATGCTTAATGGGTAAAATTTAAATTTTAGATAAACCAACTTTGTAGGTTAACTTTTTTATTATTTGTGTGTATCTTTCAATTTTCTATTAGTTTAATAATTGTACAGTTTTAACTCAAATTTAATGTACAATATTTTTTTAAATACTACTCCACCTACCTATTTAGCGTCTCGCGATAAATATCAGAAGAGAATGATTGCTATTCGACTCGAATCTAATTTTGAGCACATTTTAGATTTTGAAATGTAGTAGGCCGTGGAAATACAAAAACATGAGTTTTCCATCGATCTCGCTACGTTTGAAGAACTGATAACACCAAATTTTATAAATAAATATTTATCACTTTTCAACGTCAAACTCGTATGGCGTATAAAGTTAAGTTTACCTAATAATGACTAATGATTTGTACGTCAACATCCAGGGTGATTTTTTAAGTGATACTAATCTTACCATCTCAACAGTGATATGTGAGTTAATTAATTTGATATTTGATAACTTACAAAAACGTCGAGTCTTTGCAAAACGCGCCTTTGAACAATTTGTCTAAAATGAAGAAATTGGGGCTCCCGAATTTCGACGCCAAGCGCCGCTGTAATCACGTTTTATTTTACTATATACCCCTGTGACTTTTTTGCATTAAAAAAAATTTAAAAATCTACACGAGTCTACCTAAAATAGTAATCGCGTCTCTACAGGGTGTTTACGTGTTTGCAGTATTCTAAGGAACGACGAATGAATTGCAAAACGCTTACTATGCAACATTTATAATTAATTACAATGTTGTGCATCTCTCACAATGCATCTCTAACCTACATGATTTGTACTTTAATAAACTGTAACCAACCTACACACGTTGTGAAAGCCATTGTTAGCTATACACTTTTACTAACTGCCCTGTAATAGAATATGTTACTGATAATAGTATTACGGGTTATATTTCTAGGTACGAAATATTGTATTCATCATAATAAGGGCTTACTCACATTTGGGTGTGAACATTGAACATATTACAATGGACGTAGTTGACAAAAGACCATGGAGACTGCAGTAGAAGCTATTGACATCCGGAAACGCAAATTCCCAACCGATCAATAATTTACGCTATTCGAATTTATAAAAAAATGTCTAAACAGACGCAACGCTTAGTATTAAAACCCTATATTATTTTAGTTACAACCCTTCGTCCGGAAGTCCGAAACGGGAATTACATTTTAAACTATTCTTAACAATAATGTAGAACAAAAAAGTATCTGGATGGTTGGATTAGGGTACATAAAGTTATTTTCAGATTAACCAAGCGCATTTTGATATTTATAAATGTACGTAATGATCAGTTTCGTAACTTTTTTTAGACTTCACATAAGAAAATAATAGTTACAGGTTACAGGTGAGTGAAATATAAAACAACGCGATAGTACCAATCAAGCAAATTTAGACATTAGGTTTTCGGGTGTATGATTAGATTGTAAATCTACACCTGCTTTAATAATAACAAGGTAGCTTCGAGACATCTCTATTTTCCGTATCCCAAAAAAATCGACCCTATGATTAATAAAATTACGTTTTCGAACCCGAGCTCAAAAATGAATTAATCTCCGCCCGAGGCACGGTTTTATTACACCTTGTTAACCGAAATGATATCAAAAGTACTAATTACGAATTTTAATTAATATAATTAAATATTTAACTAAATTTGGTTTAAATATAAATATCACTGCATTACATGTTAATGAACCGAAAATACTAAAAAAAGCGATTAACCTAAATATTAAGGGTCACGTTCCAATTTTTTTGTTTTATTCTTTTAAAAGGTCAATAAATAAAATTTTCTCGAATTAATAAAAGAACCGATCTATTATAGTTTCCAACGCTAATCTCGGTTGATTAAATAACCAATTAATTAACTACTACCTGCAATTTCTAGGCTGCTAGTAAATGGTTTAAGATAAATGGAAGTCGAATATTTCATTGTAGAAACCTAAGTGCCTAATGAAACTTAATAGCAATTTCGCTTTAAGGATAAAAGATATTGTTTTGCTAAATTGCAGTAAAAAGTACTAAAAATATTACAGTTTTACAGAGTGTGCTTCAAAAGTATTTAGTCTACCTCTGCGTCTGGGCTATTGTTATTTACTACTTGAAAGTTCCTGAAATCTACCCTTTTGTCACACATGATAAAATTATATGCCTAAATTTACTTCTCAGGAAAAAAAAATTTACAATTTGCATGTGAGATTGTTTGAGGGAAATAAGTGGCCCAAGTTTTAGAAGTTACCTCTCTCCTACACTTTATAATCTAGAACCCCGAAACGCAGAACCACTTCAATACCTTTTCAACCAAAGGTTTAGTTCCTTCCAATTTGTTTCAAATAATCCAATAAATTGACTAAACTTTTAAAATTGATTTACCTTCACACCTTCTACATAATAACAAAAAAGCCTTTACTAAAAAAGTTAATTTTTATTTATTAAAACTCACTCAAATTATTACTTTTTGGTAATAATTACTTGTTCTTAAAAAGCTGTTATAAATATTCTCGATGCTAAAATTACAAATCGCTGATTTAATTCCCCAAACTACGTCAGTAAATTAGTGTTTACAGTATTAATAAGGAAAGCTTACTTTATATTAACCCCGAATGCTTAGAGCAGCGATCAATAACCGAACCTACCTCCGATTTTCCAACTTAAAATAACAGGTAATAAGATTATTTTTATTGTTGCTTTCTTTATGTGATTTGTTCTTATTTTCCTAAAAAATAATAATTAATAAGAAGCTTTTTAACTCTCTTAGAGTAGACTATATTAGACGCTTAATTGCCTTATCATAATATTAGAACTTCATAGTCTTTGTAAAGTTCTATGAGTCGTTTATTTACTCTTTAGAAATTAATAAGACTATACCAGGGTTTTAAAAATATTTTAGTTAAATCAAATCTATCAAATGTAGAAAAACACTTTCGTAGTACACAAAGGGCAGTAAAAAATTGAATTACAAAATTAAAAGCTTGTACTTTAAGCAATCTCACAAATTTAATTTTCTTGGGCCTCAGTTCTGTTCATACTCACTTCTTGGGTTCTTGGATTTTTAAGTTTAAAGTTGTAGAAACGTAGAGCAAGTAGTAATTTTAGTTTTTCACATTTTTTTGGCTAATAGCCTCGTTTGAGGCCAAACTTTTTTATGTTAATATCTGCATCTCTTACTGATAATCAAAAAACGTGATACTTACTTATTGAGTCAATATTTTGTTCTACCCACGTAAGAAGGGCTCTGGAACGCCTGTTCTCAAAACGCCAAAGATCAAAATTATCAACCCTTTTCTAACGATTCGTTCATTCTTAAATGACCCTCTTTTTCTATAACAAAATCAAATTAACTATTAAACTTAACAGTCAATACAAACTGGTCCTGGAAGCGACTTGACTCAAGTTCTTCTCATTTTGCTTCTGAACCGTCATTATGATAAAAAAATTAGGGAAGTGAAAATATTTTCCATAAAATTTCCCGTAATAAATGTCCTATGCGCCACTCGTATAATCCGCAGTCTAATCGAGGAATCGACGCTCGAAGTACTACTAAAAACTCGAGTAACGTTAACAGTCAATGTAAACTAGTACTGAAGGCGACTTGACTCTAGTTCTTCTCATTTTGCTTCTGAATCGTCATTACTATAAAAAAAAGTTAGGGAAGTGAAAATATTCGCAATAAAATTTCGCGTAATAAATGTTCTATGCGCCACTCGTATAATCCGCAGTCTAATCGAGGAATCGACGCTCGAAGTACTACAAGAAACTCGAGTAACTTTAACAGCTAATGCAAACTAGTCTTGGAGGCGACTTGACTCTAGTTTTTCTCATTTTGCTTCTGAACCGTCATTCCGATAAAAAAAGTTAAGGAAGTGGAAATATTGGCCATAAAATTTCGCGTAATAAATGTTTTATGCGCCACTCGCATAATCCGCACTCTAATCGAGTAATGGACGCTCAAAGTACTACTAAAAACTCGAGTAAGTTTAACAGGCAATACAAACTAGTCCTGGAGGCGACTTGGCCTATGGCATATACTGTATAAATTTTCGTATTAAAACACTGTTATAGAATTTAGATAAATGCTATCAATTGAATTTAGGCAATTAATTGTCGCTTACAACTTAAAACTTTTAAAAGTGTATTAGGCTTATAACTTCTAACTATTCGTAATATAAATTCAAAAATTTAAATTAACTTGGAGCAAACTTCGTTTTTGAAATTCTTTTCGTTCGAATTACATTTTCCTTAAGCCTTAAGGGTATAGCAAATACAAAATCGGTTTATGAGTTTAGTAACCGGAATAACATGCAAACGTTTTCACAGGTTTTTACGTGTGGTCAAGAAAAAGGTTAAAAGCACATAAAATATACCTTCAGACAGTACACCTTTACACGACGTGGCCAAAATACATAGACTAGATTAGTCGTAAAATGCATGTAAGGAATAATATGTAGGAAAAAGAATTGTTATTAGAATGATACGCAAAAAATAAACATTTAGTGCCCTCTATCAATTTTTTCATTATTTTTGATGATCAGTACAAAAAAAAATAATTAAATTTTATATCACGCTCTCCTTCAGTTCACTCAACTTGGAAGTTTCACATAACAACCCCTATCTTATGATATATCGTTTTAAAAGATATAAAGCTAGTACTCATCTTTTCGTACTAAAAATATGCAAATAAGTTCATTTTTAGGGATAACAAAAGTGGTTGAAAATTTTACTTTAGGAAAATTATTTTGAAATAATAAGAAATTGGTAAGTAACTTCCTGACTTTTTTCAGGCTTTTACAGTCAGTAGTGGGAGAAAAATGGTTTATTATACGTTTGTAAAATTAATTAGTTACAAAACTTTGCTCAGTCGTGCAGCTGTGATAGGCACTGGAAACTAGTAAAACTTAATTATAATTTCCCCATAGTCGATATGAATAATCTATCACAACTGTTTTTGTTGCTAATACCTATTAAACAAACGTGTCTCTTCTTCTGATTAATTTTCACAAAACGTTTTTACAGGTTTTACATCCCTAATAACTATAAAACCGATCCACATGAACATCGTGTGATTTTGCTTCTTAATTTTTGCAATAAAAAAATTAATGTCGTCAAATTGAATTGCCCCCTAAGTATTTTAAATGAGGAAATGGAAGTGTTGGTAGATCCACTTTCCGTTGACACGAAACAATTTTACGCAAATTGGTTTTGATTTTTGATCTACTACTATAAGTTGATTATTTTGCAGCATCAGCATATAAGGGTTACCAAAAATGGCAAATAAGAACCACCTTTTTATGTATACGATGGACACAAACGCTAAAACGACGTGTGTCACTGCTTGTAAAAAACAACCCTATCTAAAATCGAACATAATGAAATTTCTGTCTCTCACCTACAAAATAAAAATGTTTTAAAGATACAATTCGTTATAGTATACGCGCAGACTTTCGACCCTGAAAACACCCATTCAGATGGTTTCAGCGTTGTAAGTTGTAAAATCGTAACAGTCGAGCGGCAGCAAAGTCCAGTCTCGGTTTTTAGTAGGAAAAGGCTTACACCAAGACTAAGCTGCAAAAAACAAATAAGCTACCCCCTGACTTAAAGTTGGCAGCATAGTTAACGGTATTTTTTCGAGTCATTTAAAATTAGCTAAAAGCTCAAATAAAAACGTCAAATAATTTTTTTGGAATATCTCAAGTTTTCTTGTTTGTTTTCTAGTTAAGTGATTTGAAGTTAGTAATACATAAATTTTTTAATTATAGTTTAACCTAATTAACTGCGAAACTACTAGAGAAAGAGTGGCGTTAGACTTTTAGACGTTTCAAATGTTACTTGCAGTAGTCTTCTGAGATGAAGAGTTGATATTGGACGTTCTTTCAACTTTTTAGAACAACGCTTTTATTTACCTAAGCTTTTATTACTTCTCACTGCATTTCACAGAACGTTTCTAGATTTTTCATGTGTTTAGCGGACAGTGGCCGAGTTCAAGAAAAATGCGACTGTTATATTATACTAAACCGAGCCAACGATTTCTTTCAAAATTTTACGACGACGATGTAGATGTAGCCACTACAAGTCTGGGATTTTGTGCACTAAGCAGTAACGAAAACATAAAATCACTATCCACTATAGTTCGTCTTCAGATGCACACAAAGGAAAATAATAAATGTACGGTTTAGCCTCCCAACTATTCTAATTTAAAAATTATTCACAAAATATCAAACTAAAAATGATGCATTGGTTTAAAAGTGTTAGAACAGGCATTAACCGCGTATATTTTGTGCTAACTCTCGTTTCAATTTCGTCGACAGTTGATCGCAGTTTAAAAATTCCTAAAAAGTTATCTCTATTCATTTTTATTTTGATAAATAAAACCTAGCCCGACCTAACCTAACCTAACGTAACTTATACCGGGTGGTAATTTGCGCATAGGGATTTCAATACTAAATTTTTTATGCGCACATATTTTCTCTTCCTTGACAGAAAAAGTATATTTAGATTGTATATAAAAGAAAACGAATATAGCACCTGTACGTTCCGCTATTTATAATTCTCCATTTTCTTAAACCGTAAAAATTGTCAAAATTAATAGCTCCATCAAGGATGCCATTGATTATAAAAACTTACGAAACTGAACACTTATAAGCATCTTATATTATTTCCTAGCGGAATACCATTAATCTTTGGTCGAAAAATGACATTACACATAATACCGTCATGGAAAACTAACAAGAAAACCACAAACAGCTAATAACTGCAAAAGTCAGTGCAATTAATGAATTTTATACTCAAAAGTTTAAAAAGACTGAAGCGACAACTTGCAAATATTCAAAATATTGGAAAATATGGCATCAAATTAATGTCCTACAACTAAAGGTATTTGATAAGAGAAACTGATGCGTATATGCTCAGTTTTTGATTTTTGAGCCACCCCGTACCTACAGGACGACGTTTTGACGACCGTCGGATTTTGGTACCCCAGAAGGTAAGGAATTATTTGAAGAAGGTTCCAGCTTTTAATTTCGATATGAAAATAGAAATCACTATTTAATATTCCGTGCATTCCGCTATAAGCCCGCGTAGTAATCTGCTAATAAACAAACAATTCCCGAGAAAATTCTATAAATCTAAAGTTTAATTATTCTTGAAAATGCAAACTTGAATTATTTATGGTGTTTTAAAAAACTAGCATTTCTTTTAGAAAGCTGTGCTATGCTTTATAAACCGATTAAGGATCATATACATCATCATCTATAGCAAGCCAGACTTGGTTTTGTAGGCTCCATCTGCTTCGCTGATCGGAGGCTACTAAATATAGCTTTGTCTCTGACAATTTGAAAACATCGATTTTATTCAGTCACGGTAAACTAAATCCGTTCACTTCCAACTTCTAAAAGTGCTAAAATAACAATTGTTAATTAGCGAGTTGGCTTTTCAAGTTTAAATACTGTTCTACCACCTCTCGAGTGGCAAAAATTGTAATTATTGCACTTATACCTCTCTTCTTTAAGGCAGGGCAGGGCGTTCGAACTACATCATTCTAAAGACTTTTTATAGTTATAGAGTTAAAAATAAGCCAAACATACGCATGAAAAATGAAAAGATAAGCAAATTAAAGGATATTTTATTAGATTACACTATGCGACTTTGATGTTATTTTAATAAAGCCAAAACGATATAATTTGAACAAACTCTACATCTTCAAAAGTTATTTTGTGTTTAAAATTAATTTTTTTTCCTTACACAAGACTTAAATTTAATATCTCCTAGCTATTAAAGAACACAAATCTACTTAGATGAAGAAAACGTCCCGTTTGCTCGCAGGACGGTTTATTTAAGCAACTAAAGCTTAATTCTGGTCTAAGTGATCTCAGCGTCTTATCTTCTTCTTTACAAGCTTAACGGCTTAATTTTAAGTTTTCTTTGTAACAAATTGAAGTAAATTAAATGCTTTTTCAATAAGTATTTACTACTTGGTTTGTTTAAAATTTGCTATCTAAAAGTGATGTGCCCTGTGCGAAGCAGGTGGATCAAAAATGTACGAAAATTAAGTTATTACCTACTATAATAATGGAGACTGTTCCAAGAGCAGTTCAAACTACTTGAAGAGAATATTTATTTGAGGTGCCGCTTAAAACAAAATTTGTGCTACGTTAAGATTCCTACAATGTTAATCATTTATTAGTCTAACAAAATTAATCTTTAACATAAGAGCACCTTTGAACTGATGTTTAAGTGCACCTTCGCCGTAGTATGAGAGGATTAAAAACTTCACAAACACGAAATCAACGAACAATTTCTCTGTTGCTATACCATTAGTAGAGAAATAGGTTGTTGGCAAAAAAGAACAGCAATAACTTTTAAAACAAAAAGACTTTCAAAGTTGAGTTTGAGTTAATGCATTGCGGGGCTATAAAATAATCTCTAATCATAGAGAATACTCAAATATGTAACTACGGATATTACATTAGAAATTGTTCTGGCGTAGTGTCAACAACAGGAAGCACTTTAACGGAATATTTAAGTTTTGCAGCGTTTTAACTGCAAAAGTTGAAAGTTGTCACATTAGGATCGTAAAAAAACGAAATGGAATTCATTAATCTTCGCATTTTTCTAGATCACGCACTTTAATTTTAGTGGGGTAAAAACGTTACAATAGCCACCGAAGATATGTACACGGTGTTACTTAAAAACTTTAAAAAGTGGCTCTTTGTGTAGTTTCGTTTTAAAAAAATGTTTATGGGAACATATGCCTGAAAATATCTCTTAAGGGAGCTAATAAAACCCTCTAAATTGCTTTAAAAGCAGTTTGTCCCTCGTAATTAAAAAAATATTAAAAATATAGCCGTAACTGCGGGTCACTGGATGACTAACTCCCTTAAGAATCATTCTTTCCAAAAATTCGCCTCTAATAGGTCAATAAATTTATAACTTTCTAAGTTATTTGAAGTAATAAATTATCTTACTAATGGAAGTTGAAAATGGGTCAAAGAGACAAAGTATGTATCAAACATCAAAGATAGGAAAATTGTGTTTTTGTGTTTTGATAGTTGAGAAACATATACCAGAGTGGTCAGAGATATAATATGTAAAGATTTTATCTCAACATGGTCGTGAGTAGATCAAGTAGATCAGAAGAAAGATAGAAGGGAAGGAATTGCTCAATATCCAACCTGTTGGTCGAGCAACAAACCGGTGGTTCGTCTGAAGTTCCAGCTCAACGAAATTCTATTAATACATAATATTTCACCAACCGCAGCCATTGAAATTTCGTTGCCTTCATTCGCCAAAAATTGGAAATAAGCAACACAGCACAGCGTAATTACAGTGGTCTGTGTATCGGAATCAGTAAAAATTAAAAATCTTGAACGACTCATACATTCGCTAATACCGAGTCTCGTTTGGCAACGCCACGACTTTTTCAAAATACCCCATCTGCACATTTTTGCAGATTTTTGAAGAGCAGGATCTTCGGATAGCAGCGATATAATGATTTAGCTTATCCTAAGACCTAGAAGATGGGAGAGGGTATTGGGTTGTTGTTCAGGTCCAAAGAATTATTCAAGCCGCAATATCACTTGTAATACTTGATGATTAGGCAGGGCTTTATAATGATTTGTTTCTAGGTTTTAAAGTATTAAATTTTTGTTCTAATAGACTTTTACTATGATCAGACGAGTCTTGCTCAGCCATGGCCAACAAATAATGATATATTTCGCTCATTGGATTTATATTTATCAACGGCTTGAGTTTACGAAATCATGAAACGTGTAGAAATTTGGAGATCAATACCAAAGTAAGATGCAGACGAGATTTCATTTCTGATTAGGCATTTTCCAGATACCAAAACGATAACGTTTGTCGAGACAAGATGATAAGAGATCTGGCGTGCTGTATACAGTGTTTTCAAGCACTGGTCTCTTAGGAACTTTGAAAATCTAAAAGTACTCCAATAGCCTAATGTGCTCTGTACCGTGGAATGGTGAGGTGGATGCTCAAAAAGAAGGATATTCGGAAATCGTGTTTATACTGCCAGTAGTAGTACAACTTATAGATCAATAATCTACTAAGAAAAGTTTTATTGAGAATATTAGATAAACATTCAGAAGCAGAAGCAGAGAGCCATTAGAGAGACCTATAAGTAAGCAGACAGACAGACGGACTAGTACATAGGTCGATGGAACCTACCGGTATAAGTGCTATGTAGGTTGTAGATATCTACCTGTATGATATAAAAATGAAAAGCATTTTCATTAAAAATGTATAAACCTTTCGGTATTAAATTTTAATCCACTCCGCATTTAATACAATACGGAATTATTTTAGTTGCTCCATTGTTTTTATCCTGCATAATAGACTAAATCCACTGAGTTGATTGCAATACATAATAGATACAACAGAGTTTACTGTCACTTGATTGTATAGATATAAAAAGCGACAGGTCTTAGGATCCGTTATTGGACGAAATAGAAATAGCTCGGTTGTCCGAAAAAACAAAAAGAAACGCTTTCCTTAATGATTTTTTTTATATTACAAGAAACACTCAAAAATAAAACAAATAACAGCAAATGGCGAATTTTCGAATGCTAACTTTAAAAAAATACGAAGACATCGGAAAGGTTTAGGCATCTTAAATAAAGAATAAAAAGATTTACGAACGAAATTGACTTTAAAAGTACTCGAAAGTAACGCTTTTCGGCAATTTTTTATAAATTTACTTCGCAAACAATTTGTTAAAAAGTTGTATGGAATGGAAAAATAAATTTTTTTTTGTTGTACCAAATTAAATAGCCGAATTAAAACTAAACAATCAAGAATTTTAACGATGTTTTTTTAAAAAGAAAGGTAAATATTTCAAAGGAGAATAGAGCCGACATAGCTGCGTTAATCCAAGAAGATCTCAAAAAACCCGCCAAACTTCCTCGTGGATAAATACCGAGCAAATAATTACAGTTGTAAACTGTGTTGGAGTCGTTAGCCGATGTAACAAGAACAACGATACAATTTTGGCTAATGGGAAATTTTGCAGCGATAGTAGTCGTTAGCACCCATTTGCTATTTTCTAAAAAGTTACGTCAAGCTTTTAATAGTGCAATTGTTTTATTTTTTCATCATGCACCATAATAACAAAGATCTAACCTTTTAAAAAGATATCTTCAAGAGCATTTTGAAATTGTCCGACCATACACAACACTCGGAATAAAAATGAAATGCGAAAGAAATTTAAAAAAAAAGAAGGACGATTTTTTATCAACGTGTCTAAAAACTTATCGTACAGGTAAAATTGAACACTCGAGTACACCGAATAACGGTTTGATATCAACTAAATTCGTCGCGTATCCGCGAGCTGCTGCTAGAGTTATTGCGCACCTACTACCTCATCTTCGACGAGGAGTACGATAAACCGGCGCAACTCTTCCACACTAAAAGGTTACGTTTTTTTCCAACTCAAAAGAAACTATTATGGGCACAAAAAGTCAAATTTGCGAAAATTAAAGTTAAAGGTGAGAGTCGAAATTGAAAATTGACGAAAACGTTATCGAACGCAACGCAGCTCCACGACCGCGCGAGCATAAGTTACACAATTAGTTAAATAGAATAGGCCGATTAGACACGAAAATTAACCCTTCCTTTATATTTTTAATTTAATTTTACATAAAGGATAAGTGAGTAATTCGGAAGTAATGAAACTGTTTGAGTACAAAGTGTCTCGTGCCTTACGCCAATTAAAGTAATTAATTCGTTAAGAAACTGCTGTACTGCTGTGCTGGTGACTTATGTGATGTTAACCAAAACTAATCGTCATAGTTTAAAAACTGACTGTCTTTAACCGCCTACAATGAAAAACTTATTTTATTGTGTTTATGTGGGTTAAATTAAAAAAAATTGTTTGATAGGACAGTGAGCGTAGAAATAATTGGCAAAAAATTTCAATTGTAGGTATGTAACGGAATTATTGTTCGTATTGATAAATTACAATATACTACTTGCCCAACTATGTTGAATTTCCAAGTCAGCGATTTAAATTATGGGGCATTGGATTTGGTTAAAATCTCGTAAATCTTCTAAATATTTGCGAGATGATGTAATAATTTCTCATTAGCCTGCTATGTCACTAGTTCATGAACTAACTGCTCATGCAAATTATTGTGGTGGATATGTGTCTTAGTTATGTCCAATAACGTTACGTTTGTGGTCTGTTGGTTGGCATGTTGGAACAGCATTGAGAGCTTGGAACTCACAATCGTTAATTGAACAATACACTCGTTTAAATTGCGCATCTTGGATGACAATCAATAAAATGGTAACTTTGGGGGTGGGCTTGGCTGGTTCTTTGACTCGTCTAACATAAAAGGCTCAAAGTAGTCAGAATTTATTTCATGGTCTAAAAAAAGTTTTAGCGACATTCCATTGGTAAAACAAGAGCGTTGGCCGTTCTCATTGTCAAATGGTTTTATAAGTTTGAGCTTTCCGAATCTGGAATGGATCAAGTTGCGGCTTATGCTCACGCAATAGCTGCAGAGAGTTGTTTTAAGATTGTCTTCGTGAGGGTCTTTTTCAAAAGAACGCGAAATAGCCACCCAATCTCCATTCAACATAAACGTCAATTTTCATACCTTTCTCGAAACAGTCAGTAATATTGCGATGGCTATACACCTGATTGACACCAAACAGCTGAAAGAGGAAGGCTTTTTGTTTATAGTGCACAAGAGAGTTTAAGTTTCCTGGATCTTGATGTCCGGGAAGTGATGGGTGCGAAAAGATCCCAGGATCAGGAGGAAAATAATCTTTTGCTCAATTTTCAAAACGGAATGAGGGCCAAAATATCTAATTTGGAAAACTCGTTCATTGGGCGTTTACCTAGCTATAATACTATACCGAATTTAATTATGAAAATTTAAAAAAGCGAACCCAAGATTTAAGAATTTTCTCAAAAATTACCCTTAGAAGCAAATGTTTTTCAAGAATTTTTTCACAGAAGTCTGAACAGGTAAATGAAGAAAATATGTGCGGAAAAGCTATTGGTCTTTTAAAGAAACTATTTTAATAATAGTCAGATTTTCGTCTGAATAAGTCGAAACCAAGTCACTTGGCATTGCCATCCCACTTCACTTAGCTCCCTGCACTAGGGTACTTAATCGAACTCCAAGCGGTCTCCCCGTGCCCATCAGATCTCTAGCCATCCTATTTGTAGGATGAACTCCGAGATTCATGGAGGGTGATTTTCTTATAGACGTTTGGACTGGACAGTGATAGTGATAAAGCGCATGTTCAACGTTTCGTCCTCTAGGTCGTATCCACGACATATGGGATCATCTACAAAACCCAGTGTATGGAGATGTCTGTGTAGTCAACAGCGTCCCGTGAGTTTTTAGAAGGAGCCAGTATAGCTCTTGTGCTTTGGCTTTGGTTACACACTGATTGATTTTTTCTAAAAAAAATTTGTGGGGGGGGGCTATGAACCCGATTTCCACACTTTCTTAGTTTAGCTTCGAAAATAAAAATACGTTAGTTATTCAATGTTAGGTACATTGAATACACTCACTTTGTAACTATTGTTTAAAGCTCATACAAAATTATGATAATCGTCAATTACTCCTTTTTGGTATAAATTGCTCATTTTATATGATATCGTTTCATCATTTAACAAATACAAAAATGTAACGCTATTTTTCTTTTGTTTAAGTTAAATAAAGTACAAAGAAGAAAATTAAATTGTGCATAAATTCTCTTTGAAAGTGTATCTAGTGAATATGAGCTTAGGAGTTACTTCTCGCGTATCTCCGACTACATAAAGAATTTATCCAAACTTCTATAATAGTTTGTTAATCTTAACAAAATAAGTATTTTGTTAGTATTTTATTTTTAATACAACAGAAGTTATACAATTTTAAATCCTTATCCTTATCCTTGAGTTCCAAGTAGTTAAAAGTCAAAACACGGACAAAAACGGGAGTCTGTAACATCGAAACGCATGAAGGATTTACAAGAACGAAGAACAACCCCAAGTTAAAGGCTGAAAGGCCAAATCAATCGAGTTCAACTAAACTGAAATATTAGTCGAGTTAGAAGTTAAAACATTTAGGTAGAAAACGTGTATCAATCAATGACTCTTCAAGAACACACAAGGGGTGCCAATTAATTAAACGAAAAGACTAAAGCAAATTTACAATTGGATTTTGAAGAAGATTTTATCCGGCGAATGTAAACTCCAAAAAAGTCTTATGAAATTTAAGTACTGTTTATTCCAAGTTTATTATACGAGAAGAAAAACGAAGAGAAAAAGCGACAAATTAATTATTTTTTAGCATATGAGATCTAAGAAAGAGCGTAGTACATTTTAAATAAATGTTTATACTTAAGCAACGTGTTTTAAAAGTCGTCATCAAATATACCGACATTCATTTAAATGGTAATTAAATTGTTATAACGTTTATCTTGTAAACAGCTCCTTTTAGTATTGTGATTTTATTACTAAACTAATCTCTTTTAACTATATCCAATGAATACAGTATGTACACCGGCTCAGGAATGTCGTAAGATCTTCTTTATTACCAATGATTGAAAGTGGATTTAATTTACATGAGCTCTAAATGGTAAATTATTGATAAATTAAAAATTTTAATTTAATTCGCCCTGCCCTGTATATAAAGTGGCTCACGGGACGGTATATGTCTTCGATGTGTGTCGTCTCTGTTATTATCGAGATGAAGATGGAGATCTGGTAAAATTGGCAACTACTTGATAGTAGCCCGGGAGGCAACGAACACTTTTACTAATCCATAAAGTTTAAAACATTTGACTATACAAGAAAAGAACCTTGCAAATAAATAATAAAACCGACCGTCTGCCTGTTAAAAGTGGCAGCATCAATGTATGAGAGTCTCGAGAAAGGTGTGTTTTTGTTCTTTTTTCGGGTTTTCGCTTATAAGTTGAAAACGAAGCACTTTATAAGAAAAATTTTTCTACATGCAATAAAATTTTTTTATGTAACACCCTATGGTTTAGTTTTATCCCCATAAAACACCCTTCATACTTCAACGCGCGATAGCAGCTAAACTGTGCGTTTTACAAAAAAATCTAAGAGACATAATTTGTAGCAAATTGAATGTAAGTTAGTTTTTTTATAAATACTATTTATTAAAAGTACGTAGTTTTTGAGTTATAAGCGATAAATTAAAAACAGATAACTTTAAATTTTTGTAAATTTTTAAAGCTGTCTAGTGCCTAAGCTGTTTATCTGAGAAAAAAACCTTTCAGATATAGTTCGTAGGAAATTTTATCTAGTTTACTTTTACATAGAAGCATTTTTCTCAAAAAGTGTGTAGTTTTGAAGTTATAAGCAAAAAACTGAAAAAGGAGCAACAACGCCCTTTTCAAGCCGCTCCCAAGTTAATGCTGCCACTTTTAAGGGAGGGACGGTTGGTTTATTACTCATTTACACTTTTCTTTTAGCCTGTATCTATCAAAATCACGAATTTTGTATTTTTGTATTTCGGCATTCTGCCTCCCGGATACGCTATGTCCGATACACCCTTAACTTTAACGCTCTCTACCACCTCAACTGTTTGTTTGACGAAAAAAATTTAAGAGGCATAATATGTAGAAAATTGAATGCACCTAATTTTTGTATAAAGCCACTTTTCTTCAGAAGTGCGTAATTTTCGAGTTATAGGGGATAAAAAAATTTCTTAGCCGATTTTTGAAGTTTTTTTAACTTCAACGCGCGCTAGCGCCTAAATCGTTTCTCTGACAAAAAAACGTAGGATATATAATCTGTAGAAAATTTAATTTATTTTATTTTTGTGTAGAAAATCTTTTCTCATAAGGTACTTTGTTGTTAAGTTATAAGCGAAAAACCTAAAAAAGAGCCAAAAAAGTTAATAAAAGTTAATTCAAATATTATAAACACTAGAGTATAAATAATTATTTATATGTATGTTGATAATCAACCCTAAATTAATCAATAAATTAATCAATTAATCCAAATTAATAAGGAGAAAACTAAGTCGCTACGTGGTTCAGGTGGTCTGAAAACGTTACCGGATATAGCGTACTCTGGTTCAATTCCCGGGGAATAAAGTAGTCGACTTTTTCTCCTTAAAGACGTTTTTCTCACTACTAAGTGATTAATTTAGGGTAGATTTTATCAACATACATTTAAAAAAGTTAATGCTGCCACTTGTAACAGGCAGATGGTCAAAAATTTTGTACTTAATAGTTTAGTCAAAATGTTCGCTGCCTCCCGGACTATAGAGAAACTCTTCAGATAGATGTACCTGCAGCTCCAAAAACTCCATAAATCGCACATTTAGATGGTTTGTAGATTGTAGGTACTCATTCTCAAAATAATGCATCCTTCTTCCCAATCAACCTGCCTAAATACTTTTCAAGATTTTGTATTAGATATAAGTCCAGAAGTTATTTGATTTTGCTTTAAATAAATATAACCTACTGTTATTTTATTATTGATATTAATAAGAAGCGTTTTTGGTATTCTGTACATTTTTATTTACATGCTCTTTCTTCCATTACCATTTATATCTTAAAATTAAAAATCCCTTCTCCTCTTGAACGTTGCGCACTCGCAACTAACTTTAACTCAATATCTAACACCTTCCGCCTTAATTATTTACATAATAATAATAATTAATACTTTAATCTATCGGGTTGTTTTAACATTCTTTTAGGTCTCTCCACTATAATTTTAGGTTCTTCAGGTTGAATTTGTAAAGGTAAGGCATTATGAAACTTGTACATTTTTATTTGATTTAAATGTCTAATAAACTTCGACTTTTCATTAATATTTTTAATTTCGAATATTTTCTTACCGATTTGTTTTTCAATAATGCCTTCCTTCCAATTTTCCTTGCCATTATACATTCTAATTAGAACCTTATCTCCAACCTTAAAATTAGTGGATCTCTTCCCCTGAAAATATTTTTGTTGGTTACTATGATTTTTCTCCACGTTAGCTTTAACTACATCGTTTGTTGGCAATAGCAAACTAAACCGCGATCTTACTTTATGTCTTAACATTAACTCCGAAGGAGTCACCCCTGTTGCACTATGAATAGAATTTCTGTAATCAAACAAAAAATTACAAAGTATACGATCTACATTGCTATTCGAGTCATCTAATGCCTTCTTCAACGCATTTTTTATAATTTTAACCGAAGACTCGGCTGCTCCGTTTGATTGGGGATGATAGGGTGGTGACAATACATGCTCAATCCCGTTATTTTCCAAAAATCTATCAAACTCATTTGACGTCAGCTGCGTCCCATTATCTGAAACCAAGGTTTTAGGCAATCCAAACCTCGCAAAAACATGCCTTAAAACTTTTATAGTTTCACCAGCACTAATATTGTTCATTCTAAAAACTTCAATCCACTTCGAGTGGGCATCAACAACCACCAAAAACGTCATGTTCCGAAACGGACCACAGAAATCAATATGAACTCTCTCCCATGCCTTTTCGGGCCAACCCCACGAACTAATTTGAGTTTTTTGTGGGTTTGGAGAACTATCTATGCATTTCGGACATGTACCAATTTTTTTCTCGATATCTTGATCGATTTTTGGCCACCAAAAATAGGAACGTGCTATCCCTTTCATTTTAACTATCCCTAAATGGGTATCATGAAGCCTATCTAACAAGATTTCTCGCAACTGTCCCGGAACCACTAACCTATTGTTCCATAGTAAACACCCACCTTCGATAGAGAACTCAAATCGTTTAAGCAAAAAATCCTTAAACCTCTCCACCCCATGAGTGTAACTTGGCCACGATCCTGTTTTAACAAATTTTATTATTTGCTGCAAAAACTTATCTTTAGCGGTTTCCACTTGAACGCTACTAAAATCTAATTGAAAATTTTCAATGTTACTAAAATAATTTGAATAATCTACTTCTAAATTAACATTGTTACATACATTTGTAGGCAACGGTAATCGTGACAATGTGTCAGCCTTATTTTTAAGCGAATTTACATATTCAATATCGTAATTATAATTAGACAAAATTACGGCCCATCGACGTAACCTATTAGCTGAAAATTGCGGTATAGCCTTCTTTGGACTAAAAATATTTACTAACGGTTTATGGTCCGTAACTAAGACAAATCTTCTACCATATAAATAATCATTGAACTTACTAATTCCAAAAATAATACTAAGACCTTCTTTTTCGATTTGTGAATATTTTGATTCACTATCGCTTAAGGTTCTAGAAGCAAAAGCAATTGGCTTTTCGACATTATTAATAACATGACATATCATCGCTCCCAGACCATAATTTGATGCGTCTGTAACTAATTTAACAGGTAAACTTGGATCATAATGTACTAAAATTTCTTCTCCCGTTAATTTATTCTTAAGATCATTAAAAGCCTGGTCACAATTTGGTGTCCAGTTCCATTTGATCTCTTTTCTCAATAAATTATACAAAGGATGCAATAAACTAGATACGTTATTTATGAACTTTGAGTAATAGTTGACTAACCCTAAAAATGACTTTAATTGCGAAATATTTTGAGGAATTGGAGCGTCCTTAATCGCTTGTATCTTTTCGATACATGGATGTAAACCTTGCTCGTCGATAACGAAACCCAAATATTGTATCGAATTTTGAAAAAACTTACATTTATCTTTGGCAATTTTTAAACCAGAATTTTGAAGTATTGTCAACACCTCGATCAAACGCTTTTCGTGTTCCTCTTTAGTCGAACCAGTGATCAAAATATCGTCCAAAAAACACACGACCCCCTCTAAACCGACCAACAGAGTCTCCATAATCCTTTGAAAAATTGCAGGAGCCGACGAAATTCCAAATGGTAACCTATGATAGCAAAATAAACCTTTATGCGTCGAAATAGTTACAAATTTTTGAGAACTTTCGTCGATTAAAATCTGTTGATAAGCATTTGCTAAATCGATTTTTGAAAATTGCTTCCCCCCTTGAAGTTTATTAAACAATTCTTCCGTGCGGGGCAAAGGGTACTGATTTAAATCTAAAATGGGATTAACTGTAATTTTAAAATCTCCGCATAATCTTACGCTTCCATTTGGTTTTAATACGGGTACTACAGGAGTTGCCCATTCTGAATATTCGACAGGTGAAATTACTTTTAAGTCCAACAAACGATTTAATTCCAGCTCTACTTTTTCTTTCATTGCATACGGCAATGGTCTAGCCTTTATAAATTTTGGTGTCACCTCTAAATTATCTTTTAATTTAAGTTTTGCCACACCTTTATTGAAGGTTCCCAATCCTGGAGAAAATAACTCTGCAAATGTACTTACTAACTTCTTATTATTTATAACAACGTTATCAATGAAATTTAAATTTAATACATTAAATTTATCACAAAAATTTCTTCCCAGGATTGGTGGTCCTCCATTTTCTACAACATAAAGATCTAAATTATAACACATATCCTTATATTCTACATTTCTATTTATTTTACCAATTGGTTTGAATGTAACCTTATTATAAGCAAAAAATATTTTTTTACTTTCGAGTAATTTAACATTCGAAAAATATTTAAGATAAAATTCGTATGAGACTGCTGATATTGCAGCTCCAGTATCAATTTGAAATTTGTGTTTTACCTTATCAATTACAATTGTAACGACGAAAGAATTACTATTAGTGGAATCGCTATCCCCAATATTATAAATCGAAAATTTTTCTTCTATAAAATTGTTAAATTGGGTATGATTAACTTTGCGATTACCGTTAAAACTTTTTTTCTTGAAATTTCTTCTATTATCCTTCCTACACATTGGCGCGATGTGACCAGTTAAACCGCACTTATGACATTTAAAATTACGGTATCTACAATCACTAGTAACGTGATTCGATCGACCACAAACTTGGCACTTGATTAACTTATGTGTTTTACTACTAGATGAAAAATTTAAAGGTTCAGCTTTGATATTACCTTCTTGATGCCTTTTAATCGCCGCTTCTTTACCTTCCGCAATTCGAATCGCATCATCCAAATTCAACGTAACCGATTCTTCAAACAATCTACCCAGTAAGCTCGAATCTTCTTTTAAACCCATTATAAAAATGTCTCGCATTAACATAGGTAAATTATCTGCCGTAAATTTACAGTGAACCGCCAAACTACGCACTCTTGCCGCCCAAGCCTTAATTTCTTCTCCATTTTCTCTCTTCGCATTATAAAATTTAAAACGTTCCGCGAAAATTGAAATTTGTGAACTAAAATGGTTATTAAATAAAGTAATTAAGTCATTGTACGCTTTCGACTCTGGTGCAGTTGGAACACATAAGTTGTAGATTAATTCGTAGGAATCTTCGTTTAGCAAATTTAAAAAAATCGCTCGCTTAATTTTGTTATCTTCAATTTTATTCGCCTCGAAATAATTTACCAAACGTGGTTTAAATAAAGACCAATCGTTACATTTATAATTGAACTCACGCAGATGTCCCATAAGGTTTCTTCCATCCGCCATTATTTCACGTGGTTAAATTTTCCAACAAATCCTAAAATATTTTTGCAATCCGCTACTGTATGTATTTATTACTTTTTCCTTTAAATCCTCGTCGCCACTGTTATTTTATTATTGATATTAATAAGAAGCGTTTTTGGTATTCTGTACATTTTTATTTACATGCTCTTTCTTCCATTACCATTTATATCTTAAAATTAAAAATCCCTTCTCCTCTTGAACGTTGCGCACTCGCAACTAACTTTAACTCAATATCTAACACCTACTTGTATACGATTGGAGAATTTTTATAAAATGTATCTCCTATTTTCCTATATTTCCTTTGTATATGCACAGCGTATTGAATTTGCAGAAGTATGTACGTACACCTTATATCTTTTATCAGAGAGGTATATGCAGATATTATAGTGAACTGTTAAAAGCAGTTCTTTGAGAATATTTACTTACAGGGATGAAAGAGAATTTTATCAAGGTTGAGATATTATATATTACGTCTTTTGTAATCCGGCCTCTTGTATTGAAGTTCATTTCAATATAAATGGAATGATTACGAAACTTGTACAAAATGATTTAATAAATCAGTCAAGTTTGCGTAAATGTGGATATTTTTATTTTTAAACTACGAAACATGGATAAATATGATAACATTCTCGAGTACTTCTTTCATTTCTACTCTATATTTTTGACTAAATTTTAATAAAACTTATCTGCATTTCACACAGTACCTCCAACTTTTAAATACTGCTACAAAGAGATTTAAAATTAATTCCCGTAGAATTTTATTGCATAAATTATAATTGTGAAATTTTCATCTTGCGAATCTATTTTAAGTAAGAAAGTATTTCGTTTTCTTCAATCTTCAAAGTAATTATACTAATTGAATAATAAAATTTCATTCTGCGACTAACGTAGTTTTCAAGAAACTTTATAATTGGTCGAAAGTTGAAAAGATTAAAAAATAGCTCTTTGGCAATTTTGTCCTATTAAATAATTCTCTACGAGTAGGCACTACCTACTCGATTTATAATTCACCCGTAATTACGTAAAAAACGCAAAACAACGATTCGTTTATGTAATAAAACAATAGTTTAACAAAAAAGAACAAAAGCAAAAGTATTCGCTCTCGTGTATAGAGATTTAAGCACTTCGTTTGACAGAGTGTTTACAAGTGAAGAGGTATTTTACAATGCAAGCTTTCATGATCTTGTACGGTACGTTGAGTACCTTAAACCCATGCGAGGGCGTAAAATACTTCATAAATGTCATGTTCGTATATTGACTATACGACTTCATCGATACTTTTTCCTTAAAAGTATTATGCCATGCACGACTTGCCAACTTTGCAGTTTTCAGGAAGGAAACGCACTTTGTACACACGCTTTTGTTACTTATTATATTAGCGATTTGTTATTCTAAACATAAATCGTATCCTAAAAAATGTATTTAAGGTAAAAAAAGTTGAACAAGTAGCCCATTACGACGATGACTAGAAAATTTTTATTTTCTATTTTTATAATTTAATTGCGTGACAAAATATTTATTTAGGTTATCGATTATCGACTATCCAACATTCAGGGTTTAAAGTGTTCTCCGAAACGCGGTGTAAAAGTCTGAAAATGAATGAAGAAATGAAAAATGCTGTGCAAAAGTATGAAAGATTCTATGCTACAAAAATCATGTAATTTACATTAGGTTGGTACAGGATGTTTAGAAAAACAGCATAACTTACAATGGTAGACATTTTTCAGGTTTTACTTAAAAATCTTACAACTGACGAAGCTGGTCAAAAGTCGTTTAGAAATTAATGATTTCTGTTTTCACTTCGAGATAGCTGGAACCTTTTTCAAATGATTCCTCACCTTCTGGGACACTAAAATCCGATGGTTCTAAAAATGTCGCCCTGTACGGGGTGGCTCAAAAATCCAAGAAAATTTACCTTTTTTCGGTTTTTATCAATTTTGACCCAGAAAGACTAATTTATCGGCAAAGCCAGTTTTATACTTTGTAAAAGTAGACTCAATTTTCTACAATTTGAGACTAGAATCGTCTCTGTAGACTTACTGGTGTCCGAGATACAAGTGTACAAAAGTTTTAAAATCCAGAGGTCCGCCGAGGACAAAAATTGGGATTTATTATTTGATCTTCATCATATAGGTACCACATACAAAAAAATCATAACTATCTCATTCGACTCAAGGTTTTTGTCAAAAATTCAAAACTAAAACGAAATCGTGTATTAGTGTGAGTGGTTTCTGGGCTAATAGACTGTGGTCGGGAGAGGTTCTTCGAGATATTCCTGACCTTTCGTTTGCTTCTGTGGCAAACATCCCCAGAGGTGCAGGAGATATTTACCACAGCAAGCAACGAAACGTCCGGAATCTCTAAAAGAACTTCTTCGCCACGGCCCATTAGCCCAGAAACCACTTACACTAATGATGCCGGCCATAAAACCTTAAATATTCAAAAATAAATCGTGTATATTTTTGAAAACTTTTCTACACTTCTATCTCGAATACCATTAGGTCTAAAGAGACGATAATGATCTCAAATTGTAGAAAATTTAATCTCTTTTAAATTGTGTAAAACTTCCATTGCCGAAAAATTAGCCCTTCTGAGTCAAAATTGACAAAAGCTGAAAAAAGGTTAGTAATTTAGCGACTTTTTGGATTTCTGAGACACCCCGTACAGGACGACATTTTAACGCCCATAGGATTTTGGTACCTCAGAAAGTAAGGAATCATTTATTTTAAAAAGGTACTCCGTTATAAGCAGTTGTCGTCATTTTAATAAGTAGGCGATGAACATGATAGAACTATGATGGTTTGATTTTTTAATCGGCCGTCACATTTTTATTAACCGGACTTTTGTGCAACCCAACGTAAGGGTTCTTCCCGTAATTTGAATTTTATTAACAACAATAACACAATAACAATATTAAAGTAACTTTCAGTAGGTATCAGATTTTCAGCAACTTTGGTTTAGAAAAACTTCTCAAAGTGGTGTTTTATTAACAGATTTTAAATAGATACTTTGCATGTTAGGCTAGGCGACGCCGAAAGCTGAAGTAGTGCTTTGGATCAGTTTCAAATTGTTTATCACACTATTGGTTGAAGATGGTCCCAGTACTCAACTCGACCATGCACATTATCGAACTTTAACTGTATGAGGTGGATGAAACAAACAAACTTGAATTGCATATATGAACAAGCCAGCGGCGTAGCTAAAATATCCTCGAGAGATTTCAACTTTATAACAGTAAAACTTTAACTCCACCGGTCTAATTTATTATTTCTAATAATAACACTCGTGTACTCGTATACAAAATATGTTACACATTTGTGGAATTTTATACAACTTTGAAGTATCGTGTCTATACTATAAAGAAAAGTACAACTTCCTGTTTTATGTACAGTAATATTAGTTCGTTGGTAGGTATATTACTTTTTGTTACAAATTTAAAATAAATAATAAAGGAAAATTAATACTTGATGAAATTCAATATTATTAACATCCAATCTAACGTAATATAGAAGTGTAGGTGGGACTTTGGGGCCAAATAGAGTCAGTCGAGTTGAAGTACAAATTTTATAAACCAAAAAGTTAATTTAAGAGCTTTTCTCCACTACTAGCATCAAAGCTTATGATTATTAACCTCTTTTGGGGTTGTAGAGTTAATTTTTCACCACCACTTGCTTACAACAGATCAATAATGAAAACTTAAAACTGAAACTGAAAACTAAAGACATTGCCACACAAAGTCGTAAAAAAATCGTCCACCGGCAAATAGTCCAGTCAATGGGGGATTTTTCCCTACAAAAAGTGGTGTAGCTCTGATTTTTTAATATGTTATTGAGTTAGGGGCCCTGATAAAAAATCTAAATTTTCGACCTTGAGGATCCGCGCGATCCGCCATCTTGGATTAAAGGTACGAAAAATTGGTTTTTCAGATTTTACTTTTTAAGGGTTGATCCCACGACAAAACTGTCAAATCCAACTTTGGAGAGGACAAAATGCCCTACAACATTTGTTCAATTCATCTTCTTCCTATCTGTTACGGTTTCTGAGATATAAGCTGGAGAAAATCGCTATTTTTAGAAAAAATGAATTTTTTTGGTAAACTTCGCGTGGAGACTTTTTTACCGTTCATTTGAGAGAAAATTTTCTGAAACAAAAGTTGTAGAATTTTAAATTGCCTTCAAACTGAGTGTATCGCTGATATTTTTGCTCCACCACATCCAAAGTTAGAGCAGTTTTATGATAACCTATAAATGTCGAAAAATGAGTCATGAGTGTTCGCAGCTCGAAGTTTTTGTTACAGCCCCCCCCCCTCACCCCATATCAACCCTTAACAATTTCTCTCACATTTCAACATTTATTCAATTTAAAATGGTTATGGGGGGCTAGAGATGTTGAGCAAATTTTCTCGTTTATATTGCCAACAACCTGTCTCGTATGTCGACAATTATTATGGAAGAGTAGTGTTTTAAAAGTGGGGATTAGGGGGGAGGGGGTCGACCTCATATAACATTAAAATTGGTTCAAGGGTTTGGCAACCACACGCGTTCAAAGATTGCGGTAAGTCGCACTTCTCCATGAAACCAGGTTTGTCAGTACTCTTTTGGCCATAACTCCAAAAATTTTTGTCCGATCCGCAATTTCTATTTTCCATCTCCAAGCTGGTTAAATTTACTATCAGATCCTTTTTATGAAATTTTGATTAAATCCTATAAAATACCCACACTAGCCCACTGAACATGTGGAAATCGTCATATTTTGCAAAAACGTACATATTTAGCGTGCTGGTGTGAGTATTTTACGGTATTTAATCAAAATTTCATAAACAGAGCTGATAGTAAATTTAAGCAGCTTTTAGATAAAAAAATAAATTTTAGATCGGACAAATAGTTTCGTAGTTATTGGGAAAAATGTGCCAAGAAAACTTGGATCCCACATCAGTACACGGATTTTAATGTGCTAGGATTTTTATTTTATAGGGCTTGATTGAAACCTCATATATGCAGTCTGATGGGATATTTAACCAGCTTTCAGATGAAAAAAAGAAACTACGGATCGGACAAATATTTTTAGAGTTATAGCCAAAAGAGTACCGACAAACCAGGTTTTATGGAGAAGTGCGACTTACCTAAAGTTAGCCAATCTTTGAACGCGTGTGGTTGCCAAACCCCTGAACCGATTTTAAGGTATCATGAGGTTGACCCTCCCTCTCCTCAACTACTACCCTCCAAAACGTTAGAATTGTCGACATATGAGACAGGTTGTTGGCAATATAAACGAGAAAATTTGCTCAACATCTCTACCCCCCCCATAACCATTTTAAATTGAATAAATGTTGAAATGGGAGAGAAATTGTTATGGGTTGATATGGGGGGAAGGAGGGGGGGGGCTGTAACAAAAACTTCAAGCTGCGAACACTCATGACTCATTTTTCGACATTTATAGGTTATCATAAAACTGCTCTAACTTTGGATCTGGTTGAGCTAAAATATCAGTGATACACTCAGTTTGAAGGCAATTTAAAATTCTACAACTTTTGTTTCAAAGAATTTTCTCTCAAATGAACGGTAAAAAAGTCTCCAAGCGAAGTTCACCAAAAAATTCATTTTTTCTAAAAATAGCGATTTTCTCCAGCTTATATCTCAGAAACCGTAACAGATAGGAAGAAAATAAATGGAACAAATATTGTAGGGCATTTTGTCCTCTCCAAAGTTGGAATTAACAGCTTTGTCGTGGGATCATCCCTTAAGCAGGTAAATCTGAAAAACCAATTTTTCGTACCTTTAATCCAAGATGGCGGATCGCGCGGACCCCCCTCAAGGTCGAAAACTTAGATTTTTCATCAGGACCCCTAACTCAATAACATATTCAAAAATTAGAACTACACCACCTTATGTAAGGCAATGGCCTGTTATTCTTCCCATTGACTGGACTAAAAGGACGCTAACCCAAACTTTCGAGTTAGCCACAGGAACGCACATCGCACAGGCTATATCTTTGAAACTTACTGGACAATATCTCATAAATAAAGACGCAAATAAAAAATTTTCTATCTTGTTAAGTGTTAGAGCAATTTTCGGGGATGCCAATGGTGTTTTTATAAGTTTTTTAACGATTATAGATATTTGGTAATAATAAATAATAACAAACGTATAACGCAAACAACAGCGCCTAATACAAGACGGAATGCCCGCCCGGCGCCCTTTTCAAGCGCGCTTGCACCGATTGTTTTACCAACAAGCCCGTTGGCGACTTTTGTAATAGTAATAAATAATAAAGAACACGAGGAACCAGCTTATTTCGGCTTTTGGGTAGTAGAAGAGTAGAAGTACTAATTTAAAATCTCTTTTAGTGAATTTAAAATTGCTATATTTGATGTGGGTAATAAATTTCTTTTTACATTGTTCTGTACGCTTCTTGAATCATTTTGAAGGATGCCAGTTAAAAAATAATTCGACTTAACTGTGCAACCAGTATACCTATCAGACATTGAATTTAATTAAATTCGTTTGTTATCTAAATTGTAATTTAGGACGCATTTATATAATAAATATAGAATATTGATGATAAGAAAACAATTGCTTTGTTAGATTATTGAAGCATTACGAATATTTCCTCAAGTTTTTCTTTTTAACAAGTCATTGTGTAGACAGATAATGACTTCATCTCAAGATACCAAAGTGCTTCAATACGCTTCGTTGACCCTTCACCACAAGTAAATACATCTCTTACAGACAAAGGTAAAATGAATACAGTCGTTTCTTTTTTATTTTCGAAAAAAAAGTGTATCGAGTTTATTGAATACTTTACAGCAGTCACGATTCGGAGAATATAATTACAAAAATTATAATGTAGAGAATACAAACTAAATTAGTATGTAATTTATTTTACTTCGTTTATATTTGCAACGTTCTTTTATGGCGTTATGCACAAACTATCGTTATTTAGCTAAATTTGATTACTTATTCGATTATTCGAAATTCAAAATCCAAAACTAAACAAAACTAAATCGTGTATTATTAGCGTGAGTGGTTTTTGGGCTAATGGGCCATGATAGAGAGGTTCTTTGAGAGATTTTTCGTTCGCTGCTGTAGCAAATATCTTCAGAGGTGTGATAAAGTCTTGTGTGATAAAGGTCGACAACGAACAGCAACCAACGAAACGTCACAACCCTTTAAGAATCTCTTGACCACAGCCCATTAGCCCAGAAGCCATTCACACTAATGACGCCGGCCGTGAAAGCTCAAATTTTCAAATAAATCGTGTATATTTTTGCAAACTTTCTACACTAGTATCTCGAATACCATTAGGCCCACGGAAACCATAATGGTGTCAAATTGCAGAAAATTTAATCTAATTATAAATAGTATAAAACTACCATTACCGAAAATTAGCCCTTCTGGGTCAAAATTGACAAAAACTGAAAAGGTAAGAAATTTCGCGGTTTCTTGGTATTTTGAGCACCCCGTGCAGGCCGACATTTCGACGACCGTCGGATTTTGGTATCCCAGACGGTAAGAAATCATTTGAAAAAGGTTCCAGCTGTTAATCTCAAAGTGAAAACAGAAATCACAATTGAATAGGCACCACGCGCACTTCACATAACGCCCTTTTAATATTTAAATTCAAAGAAATAATTTTTCCCGCATTCATTCCCGCCCGGGAACTCAAGAATTATAAGAACAGGAAAAAGTTAAAAATTTATTTTCCCCCATATTAACCATTTTTTCATTTATAAAAATTATTTTAGTTTAAAACAAACTTTTGTGAAAAGATTTATGTCAAGTAGAAAACTTGAATAAGTCGATTCTTTCGGTGGTTGCTTTATTGAAAGTAGCTTATAATTTTATAAGTTTTAAATCAATAAGTTTAGTAAAGTTATTTTTCAAGTATCAATCCTATATAAAATGTAATGCTTTATTGGTTTTTAGATTAGAGCGATTGTTGTGCAGATGTTAAGTTTCACAGAATTTAGTAACGTCGCGGGCTTAAACTTTATAAGTTTGCTGAAAATGTTGCTAAACTCTTTTTTGTTTGAAAGCCTTTTCTTACTTAATTAATAAACATTTATGTTCAGGGAAGAGATTACTCTATTAACTTTGACTACAGCTTTAGCAGTACGCTATACTAGCGGCGCCGCGCTGCGCACCTTATACGAGTTGTGGCTTCCTCCTTCCATTTTTCAGTTTGAGGCTTTTCTTGCATCGTCTTTTTGTCAATTTTCTTTTAAATAAAACCACTTTACTGTTACCTTCCCTTCGAACCCTCTATATGTTTCATGGACCATTATCTTATTCTTTTATTCTGTAGAGCGTTCTTCAACTCTTCTCTTCCTAATCTTCTCGACCTATTCAGGATTTTCTATTATAAAAGTTTATAGACTAAAAAAAGAGGACCTTTTCCCCAATTACAGGTTAGCTTGAGCTTAACATACCTTCCAAAGTACAATCTACGTTTTTAATTTTTTTAGGTCATTTGACCAGATCTTATTTCACCTAACGAACTAATCCTGGGCCGCCTTTGAGCGTTCTGAACGTCGCACACATCTGCATAATTTTATTGTACGACTTGGACGAATCGGCGAGCATTAAATTTTTGCTGCTGCTGGTGGTTAATTTTGTGGTAGTACCTATACGCAAATTATTAATTACCTAGTAAGATTTGGTTGAATTTTAAAAACGTCTGCTAAATCGCATATTGTTGGGGCCGAACGATGACTGATATTGGAATATCATTGAAAGTGCAGTAGTCGAGAACTCATAAATATAATATACGCAGCGGTTTGTGCCAGATGTAACAAATGGCTGCGTCATGCCTTTGCCATTATTCGTGGCGCTTTTTATTGGTTGTAGTCCGACGCAGCCAGACGCCTTTAGACATCAAACAATTGTTGTGACCGCTATCTTTTAGACTTTCAGAGATCATTTTGTAAAACAATAAACTTAAAAATATTACTACAATTTTAAAATTCGGCACTCTTTTTAAGTGATCGAGGTACTTAGTTTGAGAAGTTTAAATAGATCTGTAAAGTAAAACTAGTCTCCTTCCTTATAAACTCACAGTTCTTGGCTTTTGGCTTTTACACTTGTCATTGGTATTAGTCTGAAAACTTTTCACATTCGTCATAGTTATTTATTTGTTTCGTTTAATTTAAAAGTATCTAATGCTTAATCCAATAGTTTCTTTTTTCAACACATAATGATTTTAATTATCGAAACTTTATCATCTAGGGACTGATGTGTCCAAAATTTTGCTCAAATATGAAATATGACGCTAATTCAGATTGCAAACCAATCTGAAGTACGACAATTGCTGAACTGCAATTGTTTGTTTACTACACATTGATTTAGTTTAATTTTAATTAACACTAAATTTTCCTTAATTGAAGTTTAAAACTTACTACAAATGCTATGTAATAAAGTTTGTGCAATTAAAACGTTCCCATGGAGATTGGCATTGCCAGTTGGATTAGTTAAATATACACATCATTGGAACACCTTTTTATAGTCCAATCAAATTAGACGAAAAAGCGCCCTACTGTCGGAATAATTCCTGCAAAGCTGGAGCACAACTTAAGATGTGAATAAGTAGCTTCTGAGGTTCAATAGGACGCTCACTAATGCTACAATTTTTAACAAAAAATTTGGGAATTTCTTCACAAGAGGAGAAGACCAAACCAGACGCGAATTTGGTTTTCAGAAATAATAATAATAATAACTTATTTATTGGTATACCCAAATAAACTATCCAAGAAAATAACCGATTTAATTTCCTAAGCCAATAGGATGCGATTAAGCTCAGTAAAACTGTCTGATCTTCCATCGGTCTCTCAACAAAACAAAAATAATTCTCAAATTCTCTAACGCAGACCGGCCTGTACGACACATCACCCAACCAGCGACTACATGAAAACCCCATCTCTAATAAGACACTTCCAAAAAGTGGATACTGGGAGACAATCCGTTCGACAGTAAATTTAAAATACTTACGATGTTATAAATAAGAAAAAAATCTCCTGAAAGTGTGACCACGGCGCCTCGAAATGGTTAGTAGCCCTCTATTCCTAATAAGATGGAGATCAGTTCTACAAGTAATCTTATACGGTCCCCAGATAATTAGCAAAATCAAGCGGACTAAAACTCTCGACGTCGCCTCATGTTAAGCCACCCCACCACGTCCAAGATGTGAGAAATTCGAGAATACTTCCTTAGACCGAAAATAAGTCGAAGACACGAGTTCTAAACGTGCTGGGCTCTACCTACGTCAATTGAGTCAAGACAGGAATGATATACAACATCAAAGTACTATAATTAAATCTGGAGAGAATCAAGAAATCGAGTGTAGAACGATTAGTAATAAGCATTTTAAGAATAGAATATGAAATTTTAAGCAGATCAGTGATGTGTGACTTGAATCTGAGCCCCGTATCTAACACAACACCAAGATTTTGAGCTTCCTTCAATAAGGGTAGGTTTGACCCTCGAAGATGAACACCTTCTAATACCTTACCTACTTAGACAGAGCAGGATACCAATACATAAATTAAAGATGAGCCTTAGATAAGGTATAATCAAAGGACTTATTAAATTAATCGAGTCAATCCGTGCCAGAAGATTCCGCCTTCAACCTCGAAATGACTTCCAGAACTTCAGTTTCCGTAGTTTCTCTATACGGGAATTTAGATGCGTTATTCAGAATTTTACAATTACTATTGTAAAAATCAAAGAGTTCCCCGTTGGCTTGGTTTTCACTCTGAAGTGAACAGAACAATGAATTTAACTCTTCGCGATTGAATAAATCATAGGGCAGAGAAGACGGAGACCTCCTGTCACTGGCAGCATTAATATTTCTAAGATTACCCTAAAGAGATCTCGATACCTGTCATCAGAATTGATGCTTTTTTCATTTTTTACAGTCCTAGCTGTATGATTTCTGAGGCCTTTATAATCAAGCCAATGGGATGGATTTTGAGTTCTAACAAATTTTGTATGCTCCTTTTCTCTCAACGACATGAGAAACCTCACGTTCTCGGTAATTCATTTACCAAATGAAGTTACGAAATAAAGGTCAAACACTAGCAAAATGTTGTCTGTTAGACATTGAACTTTATCATTAACATTGTGCATATTATGAAACAGATAGTACCCGAAAATCAAATAGGAACCAAAAGAAACCACCAACGGATTATCATTCTTTAAGGAATTCAGGTTAAATTCACCCACACATACAAATTTGTCCGTCATCGGTACGGCCAAAGCCACCGTATCTTCAAACTTATCCAAGAGCCTTGTCATGCAAACAATTCTGGATTCGCCAAATCTACTAATATTTGAACTTCGCCAATGCGATTTTCTTTTATTTTCTCATTGTACAATGTACATAAAATGCAATTCAAATATAAGTATTCGATAGACTAACAAAAACCAATTCGCGCCACTTTATAATATTTGTTTGTGTAAAATCGCAATACCTACATATTATTTGGAAAAGTCTATTGATTTACTTTGTATTAAGCATTACTTATTGTTTACACTTTTCTTTATGCTTTTCCGTTCTATTATGGATCAGAGTACGAAACGGAGTCAAATTCTTGAACAAGTTTCGATTCAAGACTAGAATACGATTATATTTATTGCATTAGACTCAGATTTCTTATTGTCTATCATATAAGTCGATAACACATGGATGAACCGAAGCCATTTCAATGTACGTAATATACGATATATTTGCTTTCAGAATGTGATATGACTTATCATCATTTACAGACAATACGTACACAAAATTTAATATTAAACTATTTTAACAAAGAGACCAAGTTCTGCTCTTTGTTACTTTTATATAAAGAAAAAAAAACAGTTTTAAACTTGACGATGAAAGAGAATTTGAAAGGATTCGAAACTATTTTTGACACAGTTTTTCCGTGCTTAGTTAAGTTTAAGTATAAAACGTCCTTGTAAGCGACAAAATATTCATTATTCATTTATTCTGTTTGCAGAACTAACAGAGTATTTTGTACGCCCGCATACTGGCTTTTGGCCAACAGCTAATGGATTTGATGTTTTTCCTGCATTACTCGCATAAAAAAAATTTCCTCGGCGTTATTACGGTTTGAATAATTGTATTTTGTTTTGTACGAAAAAGTTTATTACATTTTTATAAATTTCAATTTACACCTTTTTTCGTATTGGATCATGCTAAAGCTATTTATTTCTAATAGAAAAATTTTTAGACTTCAAAACTAGGTTAAAATGTAACGAATTTACAAGCGACAAGTCGTTTGGCAAAGTTGACTGCTTATGTCATTGCACAAATTGAAATTCTCCTTCACAAAGCTTCTGTATTCATCATTTTTAACTTTTTATTAAGACGTACGAACTTCTTCAGTTGCCAGATATCTATATTTGTACTTAGTACTTATTACACGTATTACAACAACTTTAATAGCCCTTGCCAAAAATTATTTCGATGAAACATTTTGAATCGCTCGCACAAATATTTTTAAAAGCAATTTCGACCGATGCGCAAAGCTAAAATGCGTAGACTAGCGCAAATATTTGTGGTAAAGACAAATACCTACTATAAATTAAACCATTAACAGGTATTGGCTAGAAGCTATCTAATCATCGATTTCTCACATTGATAATGATATTTGTAACGCATGAGTATAAACCGATTCAAAATATAATAGCTAGGGATTTGCTGGTCCCGAATTTCTCATCAATATTATAATCGGATCACCGATCTCTATCGCCCATTACCACATTGGTTGTTCGATATAATTTCTCACTTTTATTTCAAATAATACTTTACTAATATTGGGTATTTGGATTAAATTTCTAATATTTATAACCGCCGAAAGCATTAGAGAAACTAAGGGGGAGTTATAAGCCCAACGTTACATACTGCGTGTACTGGAACTAGTTCGTAATGGAAATTGAAACCAAAACGTGCCCATAAGTTCAAAAGTTGCAGATTTATTTATTAGAATTTACAAAACACGTTAGCATCGGCAATAAAAGTAAAAGAAAATCGAACAACACTTTCACAGGTTAAAGGCCATAGTAATGGATTAAGAAAAAACCTAAAGAAATAAAAGAGTATAAAATGGTAAGTTACACAGACGGAGACGACGTAGTATTGTAGCGAATCGAGACACTGTAGAGACTCAGGTTCGATTTCCAATCGCGGTTCCTTAGATTATACCGTCTACGATCACCTAACGCGTGCGAAAGTGGTGACCCCGACGTGAGTAATCAGCAGTGCTCCCGAATTCAGCCACCACAGTCGGCTGTGCGCCGCCTTTCGTCTCCCTAGCCGCCGGGATTCCAATCAACAAACCATAAGTACGAAGGCTCTGCTTGGACATCACACATGAAGAGCCAGGGGGAAAAACGATGAATGTCCATTTTTCTTTATTTTGAGATTATTAACAAAATTAGTAGACATGCGTAGGTACTTTGCAATACCCTATGAACACTGGTAAAAAATGATTGTAGTCCCGAGATATTAAGCTTTGAAAATATGATACACTGGGTAAGCTCGATGAAAGTCCATGCGTCAGATGAAATAACGATGAGAGTCCTGTGAAACTTGCTTACACATGCAAATATGAGGTATGGTGCTGCAGTTAGAATAACGAGGTTGTTCTTGCTTGGTGTTTCATTATGGATAAGAGTAATGCATAAAAACGTAAAAAGCATGGTAGAATAACTGAAGTGGCTAAAAAATTTAAAGTTCAAAGCCACGAGACTGGCGATGATTGCGGTTGTAAAAAATTACAATGTTTTGTTAAAATATCGGAGTGTTCCAGAAAAAAAATTCTCGATACCATGTTCTGGAAGGGGAGTACTGTAGTGACTTAAGATTATCGTGAGGACGCGTTAAATACAAGGTAATTGCAAAGATCCAGGCAACTTGGTTGTTACGCACCCGGCGCGACACCGTGGAGACTCGGATTGGATCCTCGATTATCGACGTAGCTCGGACGTCTACTGAAAAACAAAGGTGGTCGTTTCATCCTCGAAAATACCTCTTAGGGGTTTTTATGCGTTCCGGTGCTCTAATAATGTAAAGAATATTTTTTAACAGGCATGGAATTTTCTGCCAGACGACCCATTTTGCTGAAAAATGCCAAGAAGCCACCGTTGAGATGTTTGCCTTAGTTTCTGAGGGTGCAGATCTCTTAATTCTTGAAAGTTTCCCCTATGAGCGTATAATCTTCAAACGTCAACCCCAAAACCAGTTTATATCACAAGGAAATCTGGAAAACTTACCAAAAGTAAATATTACCATACCTACGCCTATTGGGGCGAAATATGTTCATCTAGGTCTGATCTCTTTAAAAATATACTCAAATTTTGTTTGAAACTGTTGGATTAGTTACTCCCTTTTGTATAGGGTATATTTGAATAGAGGAAGTGTTTTTTGTTGTTATCGAATAAAATTTGTGTAAAATATAATGTAACTGATATTACGACCCTTGTATAAAATCGTGTTTCTCTAGTATTATATCGTAGTAGGGTCTATGAAAATCGGTGGTCAAGGTTTACTATTAGACGAACGTAACAAAAGGGATGAATCACGTTTCTCCCACGACTCACGCCTAAACTCCCTAAATAATGGGAATCCCTTAAATAGCCCTAAACAATTGGCAATAACCACCCTCTAAACGTAGTTACACCACACCTTGTGATGCATCTGCGAAAAGCAAATTCATTCAATAAAAGGATAAACTCAAAACATAATAGTTAATCACGTAGAGTCGAAGATTAAATAATGTAAATTAGAGAGACGTAGAGACGTACCCTATTAATAATTCGGTTTAAGTAAAAGTAATAAAAAATGCGATTCGGTTACCTCGCGGTGACTTTGGTAAAATGTAAATTTCTATAAACTCATAAGCATTCAATGGTAGCATAGTTTGTATAAAGTTTTATTGTCCGGAAAACTGACTTTATATGGTCGCATATTTATTTGACTCGATGGAAATCGTCAAGTGCGAGGAACCTTTTGTGGTCTACGATTAGACGAATTTCCATATTTCATAAAACTTTGCGGATATTTAATCTCAACTTTCCTTCTTTGATACTAAAAAAACACGCAACTTTTATGTATATTAGAACTCTTTCCATATTATTAGAAACGTAAAACAATATTTTATTTTTTTTTCCATCAAAACTTTAAATACTAAACGAACAAATGACAGTTAATGCTTGATTAAAAATCACGACATGAAAGGTTTCGGGCGAAAAATTTTTATTATCCAAACGTTATTTGAATTAAAAATACGACGAAAAAAATATAAAAAGTGTAAAAAAAATCTGATGTTTGAGTTGAACAATTATGGCAATAAACTTTCAAAGCACATACGCAACACATCAATTTAAATCCTAAGAGGCAGGTAAAGTTATTGATGAATGCGTAGACACGCACATACGACGTACGGATTTATCTGAAAAAGACTTCCAGACAGCTCAGTCGAAATCTATTCTTCAACTCATCGATTTATCAGAAGTTTGACAGATCAAATCTCGTATCTAAACAACCCACTGTTGCTTTTAAGAAGCTATAAAATATTTATGTAAAATTTTCCAACAAAACCAATATCTAATATTTTGTGTATAAAATGTATGAATATTACACTGTATTGTAATGGGGAAGTTGAAAAATTTATCTCTCACGATTATTTAGTATCGTTACACGAACGTGTAACAAATAGACGAAATATATTATTAAAATGTTCGAAACATCATGTATAATAAATATTTAAAATTACAACGGACTTATTGATCGGACTAAATTTTTGTTTCTAAAGACACTACTAAATTTATGTATTTGGGTTAGTGTTAAATTCACGAGAGCCAAACGTGTTCAAAGAATCACGAGCATTTGTTCGATTCATAGGTGAAAGTTCTCTGCTCTAAAGTCTAAAAACTAGATTCACTTTCGCACGATAAGAATAACGAAAATAGTCGCAGCGTTACAGGGTTGTAAAAATTTAAGGACTTTCTCTGGAATTAGTATCATTTAGGACGCCCCCAAAAAGCATTCAAAACATTCAAAATTGATAAATAGATAAATACATTATTGGGACAAAACTGAAGAATGGCTGAAATTTTTAGGTTACTAATCCTCTTGCTAGTGAGACCTTGCATCTCTTCTGACATTTCAAGTAAATATTGTCACAAAACCATTTATTTGTTTTAAAATTTAAAGTAACTTTCCCCACAAATTGACTGAAAATCTGCTAAAATATTTGTTGTTTGAAACAAGCATTGTCGGCTGTTAGTAGTTTTAGGCTAAAAAAATTAGTCGAACAAGAAAATTTTCAGTGGCAGAAGTAGCAAGAGCCACGACTTTGCTAGAAAAGGGAAAAGGGATCAATGACAGTATTTTTTACATTTGGGAGTGACTACAGGCCAAACTCCAAGAATGTGCTCCCACAACCATACATCTCACGAGGTGAGAACAAAACATTTAGAGAAAAACACAATTACCCCCTTCCTTCCCCCTTTAGCCCCTTTAACATAAGAAAATTTGAGTACCTTTGAGTTTCTTTTATGTAATTTATCTACACAATAAATAGTAAGGGGCTTAGGTGAGAACCTGAGGTACCTTTGACCCGATTTGAACAAGATCTGAAACAAAATCGTTGATTTTTACAATTTCACTACGATTCGGCATGTTGGAAGACAGTCGTTCATGAAGATCGCCATGAATACCAAAGTCTAAACAACTTCCGACGCAATATTATGTTGTGACTAATAACCATGTCAAACGCCTTCGGAAAGTTGGTATCCACCTGTATTTAGTTGTCCTGAGCAGCAAGGAGATGCTCGGTATAAATGATGAGAATAGTTTCGACAGAACGACTTTCCAGAAAACCGCGCTGCTCCAGAATTATATAATTTTTTAAGCTCGGCATTAACACATTAAAAACGACCTTCCCGAAGGCCTTCGCAATCAAATCAAGTTTAGAAATAGGCTTGTAATCAGTGATAAGAGATTTGCCCGAACCGGCGGCCGCGCTCTTAATAAATACACCGGAGATGTCATCTTCTCCACGGCCGTTCCTAATATCTATTTTAGTTAATAGGTATACCGATAATATCGGACTCGGTTACGCTCACCGTACTTACAAAGCTAGAAGTATCATTGGCCGTTACATCACCATCCGCATCCGCAATGTTGAATGTTGGTAATCCGATAAGAAGGAATTATTCCAGCTCTTAGACCTTACTTACAAAGACTAAGACAGGGGCGAAAACAATGTACTAATCCAAGGAATTAGCGTTTTTTAGGCAATCCGCTTTGGGAAACTGAAGACTCACTACTATTTCACTACTATGTGAAATAAAATGAGGTTGCAACTGCTCGAAGCTTTGAAATATAGTCTAGAACAATCAGCCAATGTTTAAATGATCTAATTATCTAGGAGAAGACAAAAAACATTGGTTACCGTACAGCTGAAAATTCAAAAGTTGCATTTGCCAGGATCATCTATAATTGGATGATTCGCAGAAAGTTTCATTTTAAGATGAAACGCGCGGGAATCTTAAATCCTCCGAAGAACCTGAGCGTGTGGGACGAAGGGTAAAAGAGAGATTTGCAAGTTGGCACAACATATCTCCAAGGATCTCTCTTGGCTATGTTTAGGTTTCCATTACGTGCAAGACATAATATGAATGCCGATTAGTATCTCGATAATATCGTGCTTTTACATGTAATGCCGTTGCTCCTTTTGTAGGACCAAATTTTATATTCGTACAAGATAAAGCTCGCCCCCACGTAGCTAAACAAGTTAGAGGTTAGATATTACTCAAATGCTGTAGATATTCCATTAATGGAGTGACCGTCTAATAGTCCCCATTAAAATCCTATCGAATATCTATGGGACGCTCTTAAAGAGAAGGGCCAAAGTCATACACCCCCACCTGTCAACCACAATCAACTGGTAGATGCAATATTGTAGAATGGGAGAGTATGCCCCAGGAAATTATTGAAAATCTCGTTTCTAGCATGCCAACACACATGAATGCGGCAATTAGAAGTAGAGGAGGGATCATATTAATATTAATATTGCAGTGAATCCATTAATTCCACTGTTTTCTATTTCTGTTTGTTTTTAATTTTCACGGGGTTTTAACAAAAAGCTTTGAGCCCAAAAATAATGAGAAATTGGGTATTGTTTTGCGAATTTTCGAATAACTTAGGTTGGTAGAATATAGTTTCCACTAACCCAATTTATAAGCTTCCTTGTAATTATAATTAAAATTTTAATATAAAGATTGCAATAATTATATTTATTATGTAGGTTTAATAAATTGGTGAGTTAATTTTGTACAGATTGGTATACCTAGTCAAAATTAATTAATAGTTGAATAATCAAGATTTTCTATTATTTTCTTGTTTATTTCACGAAAGTGGAAAACAGAAAAAATATATTGAAATAAAAACTATATTTCTGTCTTTTAACACTACTGTCGGCAAAATTCGTACACATTTATTAAAAAACATTCACGGGTTAACCATTTTACTAGTTCTGAGGTACATTCTGCCAAAACAGAAAACACTATAAAATACTACCAAATGCGCGAAAATACTACAAAATTGGAAAAATCTTACAAATACTCGAAACTTAATTAGCCTCGATCAAACTGTATCCAAAGTTTTTACAATCGTTTTAGAAAACTGCCAAGAGTTCCAAATTAATATGAAAGATGCATAAATACAGCTAATATCAAGCAATATAAAAGATGAATTGAGACCAATGCGGTAAAAAATGAAAAAAAATGGGGAAATTACGCTCTAGAAACTATTTACATCTTCTTTCAAAAGATATGGTCATATTGGCTAAACATTTTCGTTGGTTTATTTTATTTTAAATAAAAAAAATTGCCGCTTACAATGCGTAGTATTTCATTTTACAATATAATCTTATTTTATTGGAAAATAAGAAAATATCCACCTATGTTCCAACAAAATAGGATCATTTGTCATACTTTTTCCATAAAATCTGAAATATAACAAATATTTACCGTACCTTTTGTTTACAAAACTCAAGAATTTTATTAAAAATTTTTTCTTTGTTCAAAATATCGTGTTTACAAAAATACCACATTAGACCGATTGCTTACGTGTAATCTGCCAAGATAAGGAAGTCAAAATTGACAGAAAATAAATATTGGGGAAATATTTAAAGAATTTTTGTGACACCGGATTTTTCAGGTTAACACACTATCAGTTACTTCTAAATATAGTATAAGGGTGGAATCTGAATAAGATCTATTTTAACCACCGTGCTAGGCTATTAATCTTAAAAACGGATACGTCTGCGAGTTGTTGGATTTCTCTGATGTTACGTCAAAATAATTATTTGCCTTATATGAAGTGAGACAGTATACTCGGTTAGCGTTAACAAAATTAATAAAATAAATGTCATTTCTTCACCCACGTAAATTGAAATAGTCCAAAAGTCCAAATGATATTTACTTAATGGGTAATTTTTATTTCGATGATGAACATTCCCAATAACCTAATATGTACACATTTAGGGCCAGTTCCACCAACGCTGATTAAAGAATTAATGGCAATGACAACTCATTGCCATTCATTGATTACCTGCTATTGACAGTGATTAAATTCTTTAATCAGAGTTGCTGGAACTGGTCCTAACTTTAGTAGAACTACGAGACTGAGAAAGTCTAAAATCTCTATATCTAGTACCTATTATAGTTTTTGCCGGCCTAGGCCGGAAAACAGCATGTTTCTGGCCGCTTTTGAAATATGTAAATTGTACATTGCCGACAAGAGGTACAAAAAAATTGTTGGGAGAAAACAGGGGGTCCCAGAATTTGACCATTGAATTCTTTCTACTCGTCCCAGAATTTGACCATTGAATTCTTTCTTCTCGTCTTAATTTTTTCTGTCTTTGCCTTTCCTTTTTATTTGGTCTAACATTGAGTGCCAAGTTGGAGGTCCAGTATGGCGAAGTCCGAGAATGCAACCCCCTCCCCGATAAGCCCTGTGGCGTATAACAGACTTCATGTTTCTATTTGAGAATAAATCAAGGCTAGTTGCCAGCTGTCATATGTCAACGAAATGATTTTAGTCAGTACCTACCAGGGAAAATTCTTATGATAGGCTTTTCTTTATTATTAGGTTGCCGTTTACTTGTTAAAGAGTCTACTACTAATAATATATCAAGGCATTAAGTCATGAGAATAATTGTTTACATGTGGTTTTTAGTACTGGGTTACTGGTTTTTGCAAGTTGTCTGTAGTAAGCGACTGCTAGTAAGAACGTCCTCTTTTTGTTTCAATTTAAAAGGGCAATCATCTGAAACGAAATTCTGCTACAAAATAATATTCAACTGAAAAGTTCCTCGTAGTATTAATTGTACAGAGCTCAACAAAAATGAAGAAAATTGAAATAGAAAACTTCAAGTAATCCTCAAAGTCGACAGAGCGAGAAAGAAATAAATGAAAACTGCAACATTCTTGATACAAAGATGAAATCAACGTTTTGTTAATAACTTTTTGGCGTTATCCTTATCCTAAAGAATCATTTTGTTAAGTGTAAATCGTTTTGTATTGTAATCGACAAATAAAATGACTCAAAATCGGTATCGAATAGGTGCGTGTCTGGGTGAGTAATGGATGAGTAAATTCACTAAAACTCATCGATCTTCTCTGTCAATGGTTCTAAGAAATCGAGACTCTTATAGACGTTAATTGACATTAATTTGTCTACATTTATCAATCTGTTCTAAGTACAATTTTTTAGTCAATCCAACATTTCTTATAAAGCAATATAAAACCGTGCAACGAATTACAATTATGACTATTAACGTTAGGGAAGCGACGTCAAAATTTCAGTAGTTTCAGGATATAACTAAGCGCTCTCGTAAGTTGAAATTGAATGACGGAAGACAGGTAATTTTAAATAAGTTCTTTAATAAAGGTAGTTACTTATGACTTTTACGAAAGTCAACATTTGCAACATAAAGTTAATGATATATGAGTTCTTAAATGCCAAGTTGGCAAGTACGTATTCTTCGGCACACGACGTATACGTATATACAGAAGCTATTGCGAGAAGGAAATGAAATTTGTTACTAAATATAGTACGATAGTAAACAAGGTGCATGCAATAAACTAAAATACAGATTCAAAGCCCGCCACGATTGTTTTGTGAAATT
Source organism: Malthinus flaveolus (assembly GCA_950108345.1). Lineage (NCBI taxonomy): Eukaryota > Metazoa > Arthropoda > Insecta > Coleoptera > Cantharidae > Malthinus > Malthinus flaveolus. The sequence goes on from OX467285.1 coordinate 69,420,051, forward strand.
TATTCAATCAAATTTTCGACACTAATCTTACTCCTTTATATTTATGACGTCATTTAAAATTCAATTAGTAATGGATGAGTGTAACTCACTTCTACAAAATACATTTCACTGTTATGAATACCTATTCAAAAGCAAAATGTATTTTCGGGGCAAAAAATAAATTTTCATTCGTGGATTTTAATTAATAAAATTTAAATAGGTAGCGCAAAATTAATAGTATGAATATGCTCGACACCTTTACAAATTGGCCTCTACGAAAAGTGTAAAAATGTAGTTTTAATTAATTAATTCACTAATTTTTGTTTTTTGCCCCAAAGTATATTGCTATCGGTGCTTCCCCAACTAGTAACAGTATACTAGGTATAGTGAAACCGTTTTCTTTTGACGCTGGTGACTTATACCACCACGTTACTTTACCTCTGTGCTGGCGATGCAAGTCACCAGCGCCAAGAGAAAACGGTTTCACTATACACTTCTATGTATACCACATTTTTTAACAAAAATTGATTTAGATTCTACTGCTGCCTGCTCTTTGCTGCTTTCGATGATGTCTGTGGTCTGTGGTCGTTAACAATTATTTACACTTTCTTTAATTTCATAAGTAATATCCAAGAACACCACTCCTCATAACGGAAATAGAAACAAAAACTTACCCTTCACATTAAGAGGAATAATATTTGAAAATTCATTCGGCGCATGGTTCCCAAGAAAGAAATCCCGATAGTTGCTTCAAACAAATACTAAAACGGTGACTGAGTATAAAAAAAGAAAGGGTTGCCTCATTTCTGCCGTTTTCTAAAATTGTCGAACCTTCTACATGAAAGATGACGTGTTACCACTGTGGTCTACCGCTCGAGTAAATTCACACAAGGAAAATTTGGCGAAGTAACTCAACTTTTAATTAATTTAAGCTTAGTTAGGACGAGACAAAATTTCAATGAAGTAGAAACGTAGGGGATGTATAGTATAATAGTCACAAGAGACGAATTCACGTAACCGATGCAGAAAGACATGTGTTTGACAGGTTACATTCCGGGGCGGTATTTGGCATTCCGGCTAACGAGCCGCAATGTCCGCCGGTAATTGTCTGTGGCCTTAAGCTCACGACTTCCCTTTTATTTGAGCATTTATTGTTTCAAAATTACACAAATTTGTACTAAATTTTAATGAAAACAAAATAAATTAAAACGTAAACTATTATAATAACAAAGTACAAAGTTGAAATAGGTAGGTACTTTAAAACGAATGAATAGATAATGAACGCATTGTTTGAATGAAAATTAATATTTTGCCACAATTTTGTGTATTGATTTTATTTTGAGTTTAAACAACCTGTGAATTAGTTATGTAAATGTATTATGTAATAAAATTAGCGATACAATAGAAGTAAAATTATAATGGAACTGTGCATTTTATATAATTTAAATTGAAACACTAACATTGAACAAGTCAGAGGTCCTTGCTTGTAGACGATTAATACAAATTTCTGAAGTTGTAATTGCATTTATAATGAAGGAGTAAAATTAAAATTTAGAGAACCGTACTTTTCCAAAAGGGGCGATGCCTCTGTACAGAAGTTTCCCCTTTACTTAACCTCAAAGTGGTCGAAATTAGCTTTATTGTTATGAATTTTGGATATTAAAATGGAGTTTATTACTTTTTAGACAATATAATCTTCATAACTTGTAAACTTTAGTCGTGAAAGTGAATATTTTCAGCGGTTGTCGGAGCAACCAAAGATTTCTTGCACGTCTCAATGATCTTAAAGCAAAACTATGGAGGGCTTTGAGAACATACTAGTAAGATAGGTTTTTCAGGAGCCGCGCTGAACTGATAGATGTTATTTGGAATTACTGAAAGAGGATAAATGTTTGTTGTGAAACGTGAAAATTTTTATAAAAAGAACCATATCACACGAGAAATTTTTAACCAGAAATTTTTATTCAAGGTCGTTTTGATTTAAAAAATTTCTTATAAAATGACTGTCACCCAATAAATGATTTTAACTCCCGACCACATTTTCTTACACTTCAAAGGCGTCTGCCATCACAAAGGCTGCACTTAAAACAGTCTGCTACAATCAGGGCGATTCTGTTCGATATGGTTATGAATCTTGCTATGATAACAATATTGCTGAACTCTTAAAACTTAGCAATATGGTTAGAATCCTTCGAATTCTGTTTACAGCATCTTAGCAATGATTGCTATGAATTTAGCTTTAACAATATTGCTGTAAAAAACGCATTTAAAGGACTATCGAGTTTGCGCAGAGCCGTCTTGAACTTTATAAATTTGCTTCCTCAGCCTATTTGTTGCTATATTTTTTTGATACACTCTGTATTATGTATAAAAATAATTTATTATTACCGTATAAAAAACAAATACCATGCATTTTTCTACTTTTAATTATTTGAATCGATTTGATTTAATTTATTGGAAATCAATTCTTTTTCGTATAAAAAAGAGTCTAAAAGAATTATCTGTAGGGGAGGTCGAGGTCAATTGTAACACGGGTCAATTGTAACAAGCGGTATAACTTTTATCCTAATTTTTGAAAAAGGGCGCACACTATTTTGTAACATTTCAAATACCATGCCCGACATCTCAAAGTAATTTCATGATGCTGACACCACGCGTTCTTAAGTTTTTTGGATTTATATTATACAGCATGACAACACCATCATTTTGGAAGTTGTTAATTTTGAGTTTGCGCTAAATTTATTAAGATTAAAATTGATTTAATCTTGTCAAAGTATTGCCTATAAAGTTGTTTTTTTAATGTATAATGCATTTTTAATTAAATTAATTACAGTTTGTTATAATAGTATCCACAGTATAAAAATCTGCATTAGGGACAATTGTAACAAATTGCCGGGAGTCAAATTTAGCAAGGTATATTACCTTTGACCACATATGACCTTCTTAAAAAATTGTTTTTTGTAGAATTTTGGAAATTACCTTGCAAATGTTAAAGAATATCGCCAGAAAAAATTAAACACAATGGATAACAATGGATAATTTGTACTATTTCTGTTTAAATTGTGCCGATAATTAAAAATATGTTCTATTTTTTACGTGTTTTTTTCTGAATATTGAAAAACTAATTTTTGTTATCGTTTTACATGTATTTACATTATAGCTTTTGTTTTTCGTGTTTACTTTTATCATTTGTGCCAAGTCACTAGTGTTACAATTGCCCCGATGGAGTGTTATAATTGTCTCCGACCACGGGTTCAATTGTAACAGAGACTTTATGAGCATTTTTTAATTTTCTTTGTTTTAATTAATTTTTTAATGAACTTATACATATTTTATCTTTTAGATGAAGGTTCAGTTTACATTCTTACCAAATTTCGACCGGAAAAAGTTATTAGTTTCGATCCTAGAAACTAAAATGTAAAAATTGTTACAATTGACCTCGACCTCCCCTACATGTAAATTTAACGTACAATAAACTTCGTTATGATCTTAGTTTACGAGTTAAAGGATGTTTGAAGAACAATAATTTTCGACTTACACCCAAATTGATATCTGATAATTGTGTCTTCTGAGTTTTACGCGAATATTCACTCTGCAGAGTTAGGTAGATATTAGTATTAAAATTAAGTTTCTAATAATAATGAACTTCTCGCTCCTAGACATAATAAATTTCTTCAAAAAAATTAAAATTAAAATCAATAAATAACGAATTATCGGCAATTTTTCACAAGTTAGCAACCTTGTTCACTTCACAGCAAGTACCAAAATGCGATTGCTATGATATAACCAGATCTGGCTAAATCTGACATACCATCTTGCTAACTTTTGGCAAACTGAATACCATTTTTAAAGATATGGTTATAACTTAACAAGATCTCTTTAAAAATACGCATAGCAATGTTGCTACAACGATCAGAATCGCCCTGAATATATTTAAAATCTACACAAACAATGCGCTTTTTTGGTAAGTATATAAACTTTTTGTGTACCCTATTGTTTAGTTTGACCCCCAAAATCCTCCCTTCCCGAGGCGTTATACTTCAACGCGCTCTAGCACCTAAACTGTTCATTTGACGAAAAAAATCTAAGAGGAATGATTTACAGGAAATTGAAGGTACCTTATTTTTATATAGAAGCACTTTTCTATAAAAGTGCGTAATTTTCGAGTTATAAGCGCTGAAAAAACACAATTTTTGGAAATTTTATAATTTTTGTCAAACTTTAATGCGCTATAATAGCACTAGCGTCTAAATCCTTTGTCATAGAAGAAAACCTACTTATATAATTTGTAGAAAATTAATTGTACTTAATACTTATTTTATTTTTATGTAGAAGCAGTTTTCTCAAAAAGTGTGTAGTTTTGAAGTTATTAGCAAAAAACTGAAAAAAGATCAAAAATCACCATTTTCGAGCCCTCGCGAAGTTAATGCTGCCACCTAGGTAAGGCAGATGGCCGGTTTTATTACTCCTTTGCTATGTTATTTTAGTCAACATAGTTAGAGTCAAAAATGCTGTATTTTAGTATACAGAGTGAGTCGGGAGAATCGCACTGAACTCTAAGAGCTTATTCTGCAGTCTGCACGTTAAAAGAAAACAGACGTTGTCATTCGATTTTCACTTTTTTCCAAGTTGAGGCACTTGAGATGTTAGTAGCTTAGCACAATTTTAAAAGGCCGTAATTCTAAAACAAGTGAAAATCGGATAACAACTTTTGGGGATACTTTGTATTATACAGGATGTTTATGGTCTTCTCTGTAATATTTTAAGGGGTAATAGCACAGGTCAAAAGAAGTCAAAGAACCCTAAAACACCTTGGTAAAAGCCTTCCCCTAAGCGAGATAACAGTTTTTTTTAGTTTCTACAATAAACGATTAATTTCTTTCAAAATCAAGTGCCCTTTTAAGGGGAGATAATACAGATCAAAAGAAGTCGATAAACCTGAAATTACCTTAGTAAAAGATTCCTCCTAAGCGAGATAATAATTCTTTTAGTTTTTACAATAAACGATTTAAAAATCTAGTTATCTACTTGTTAATCCCCCGGTTTCTTCGACTTTCGTACCCTCTCATCGTTGGATTTTTATTTGTGGGGTTGTATGAAGACCATGGTTTACAACACCAAAATTTTCGGCATCCAGGATCTCCAAAACTCCGAAAATTCGTCGACAAGGTTCATGATGCCTTGGGAACTATGTGGAGCCGTGGGAACACCGAGCCCGTTGTCTATACAACAACGTGGTGATAATTTGAAACATTTTTTGTAGAAATGCTAGTAAATAGTAAAAAAATGATAATTGAAGTGGACACTGTAGTAGGTTGCTAGTTACAAATTAATCGTTTATTGTAAAAACTAAAATAATTATTATCTCACTTGGGAGGAAAATTTTACTAAGGTGTTTTAAGGTTTATCGACTCCTTTTGATCTGTACCAGTGACGGCGCCAGGGTTTTTTAAATGGGTGGGCACAATATTTTCGTGATGGGCACATACATTTTTAAATAAATGGGGGTTGCAAGTAGAATTCGACAATTTTGCATTTCTTGCGTTAGAAATTAATTGAAATAGCGTCGCAGGCAAAATTTTTTGATTATTCAAGGTCAAACGGCTTAAAAACAAAGGTCCGGAATTTTAATAGCCATTGATAGTGTCTCTAAAGAAGATGTTTCACAAAAACAAAGGATGAAAATTAAGAATTCAATTAAGTACTATAATACTTTTTAAAATAAAGAAACAATATTATGAAATAATTACGGGGATCCTTTTATCTAAGGCCCTTGGCCAAATCCAGGTCTGATAGGACCCAATTCAAATACTTAATTATTTTACACACAGTTTGATTTTGATATTCTTCTTAAGCTTTTTTTTCGGGAATGGGGACAAGATGCAGAAAAGTGTTTAAAGTGAAAATTATTTCGCATTTTTTAAACCTTTGAAAACTGGTAACTGGTAGCTGGTGCAATATTTGTGTGGGCACTCGGGTGAGCACCGCAACTTAAAGGGTGGTCACGTGCCCTCCCTGCCCCCCCCCCCCTGGCGCCGTCACTGATCTGTACTGTCTCCCCTTAAAATATTACAAAGAAAACCGTAACCACCCGGTATTTAAGTGTAAACCAGTGAAAAAAGGTCCGAGAAGCGGGTATTTGAAAATTCGATGTGAGACTTTGAAAGGCTGTAAGTAACTCCAAAACAATTGAAAATTAGAAAACAACTTTAGGGTTTTTTGGCTCTTCTATTTACGTGTGGAAAGCGCTTCTAGAGTTCGGTGCGATCGTCCCAACTCACCCTGTATCTGCACTTTGTTTCCCGGACACGCTACGTCCGATATACCCTAAATTTCAACGCGCTGCGCTCTCTAGCACCTGAACTGTTTGATTGACGAAAAAAATTTAGAGGCATAATATGTAGGAATTTGAATTTACTTTATTTTTGCATAAAAATATTTTTTTCTAAAAGTGCGTAGTTTTTGAGTTATAATCAATAAAAGTGTTTTTTTAGATTTTGGAATTTTTGTAAAATTTTAACGCGCCCTAGCGCCTATACGGTTTGTCCAAGAAAGAAAATCTAAGAGATATATTTTGTAGCAAATTGTATGTAGTTTATTTTCATATAAAAACACTATGATGGTTTACACTCTGTATACGCGTATTACATACAAACATACAGGAAAATTTTGTTTCAAAAGGTCTTCAAACTCCTAATTTTTTTAGCTCGCTCCTTAACATACGGTCAATGGGAAAGTAAGAAAAAATAGATAAATGAATAAAAAATAGAGGCCCCCTAAACTATTTATCTAATGTGTTTTTAAACGTGTGTGTAGTATATCACTCTTTTGACTTGGGTTACAAATAAACCGTAGATCAACTTATGTGTGGTTTGAGAGGTTGCACGTACGTTTACTGTGACTTCCGGAATCATCCGGATGTAATGACCTTACGAAAAGCTTCTGTAAATTTCTGCTAGTATCGACGCGAGTAAAATTACACTCTTTATTTAACTTATGTGAAGTATGAATTGCATGTTTAATTCTCATTTGGAGGTTTCTAGAATGTCTAATACTTTATTTGTGTAGTAAATTGCTTACGATAATCAAAAATTTTAATGGATGGGTAATTTTCTTCATAGTTCATAGAAGTAATTGCAATATTGTATATTGTAAAAGTAACGACGACAAGCACGTGATAAGTACATGCAATGTAAGGTTTCTCTTCTAAATTGTAATTTCAAAAGTTTCCAACTACAATCTAGTAAATAATAGGATACAAGACACGGTACATGAAAATGGAGTGCAATTGCAATGCAAATTCAGGTATTTTTAAATTGGAATTTTAACAATAATTTTGTTCCACCCCGAACAAACTTTAAAGTATACGCAGTAGTAATACTAGAAGAAATAACAACCCTTGTTCGTTCACCAAACTAACAACTATTAAGTTTTACCCCAAGTAAGGAATTTGTGACAATGTAGTAAAACCGAGTCCAGAAAATTAAGTATGGGTAATTTTCTGTCCTACGTCGTCCATATGTTTAACAACCCCGTACTCTGCCTTCAAAGCCAGATGCGTAATTAAATGCAGGCATCAATTTAGAAGGTTTACCTAAAACGTACGAAGTTATTACAAGATTATAAACAAACTAAACTTGACCAAGGGTACTGGCACAAACTGTTTTAGGTTACATCCTGCAAAATTCATTACATTTGCATAAGTACCTGGGATAATTTTATGTTACGTATACCCTATTTACCTTCTTCGATAATTAAAAAAAGTAAAACACTTATCCCATCCCAAATTATAACGTGAAACTATGAGGTTGGTACGTGTAGTAAATAAATTGATGTGGCCGATTATATAATTAAAAGCACGGAATCCTTTCCTTCATCAGTTCCGAAGCAATTGCCAACTTTTAATTTTGTAACAGACGAAACATAATAGAGTAATTATAAATTAATGAGTAATGTTAGCATTGTAATTTCAATTTAAATGTATAATTAAGCACGATCAACTTATCAAGCGATTATGTGCGCTCCGTGTAACTCATAAACAAGACATTAAGTTATGGTAGTTACGACTTGTTGTCTTTCGTTTCTGCCTTTGGTTAAATGAATGAGTTGCATCAAGCATCAGTGTGAAAATGAGCAACATAAAGTTTGATTGTAAAACGTTTAACATTTAAATGCAGCTCTTGCAGCTGTGATGTGGTTTAAAGTTCCTACACCTTAAAAGTAATGAGATCATTTTGTTAGTGGCTCTTTTTAAAAATCTCCATGTGTTTCTGAAAACCATCAGTAGCACAAAAAGATTTTTCAACGTTAGAGTCTTCTTAACGGTTTGGAAGGGTGGTTTTTCTTTAATTGGATCCACAGTTTCAGTAAATTACAAATTTTAGTCAAGAATAATGAAAAGGGTATAAAAAATTGTATATAAGCGTTCTTGCTCATCCACACAGATTAGGGGAGAATTCCTATTAATGGGATATAGATTCCTTGCAAATTGTTTCCGGACATGTGTTAACATAACAACATAATGTAGTAGTATAAAACTTATGGCGGTGTAAAAGAGCCCTTATAATATAAAATCAAAAATACAGCTTAATCGAATTTTACTTCTATGATACTTTCACGATTCTCAAATTGTCAAAATCTATACATTCAAACTTTTCTCGAACAAATTAATATTTGTATTTTTTTAACCACTAAATTCACGCTATTCGGATCACCAACTTGGTAAAATTACCCGTTAAACTGAATATTTATTTTTTCAAATAGCAAAGCTACTCTATACTCGACACCCTGTATAGTACGTAAATAAGTAGCATGAAGACGACTTTCGTACTTTCATACTTAGCAATTTATAATAAAAAAATTCTAGATAATTGGTTTTAACAGGACTTACCTAAGAGTTGAAGTTGGTACGGAAAAGGAAAAGCCAATAATTCTAACAATTCCAAAAAAGTCACAATTCGTCCTTATTTAAAAATGAAAACTGAAAACACGATTTCACAAAAAACTTAATGAACGCGAACTCTTCGAAATTATATTTATTATTGATACCTTAGTGGTGTGTGAATGAATAGTTATTATTTCTTATCAATGCGTGTGCGTAGTAGGTACCAATATTTTATATAATTTTTATTATTTGTGTCCAAAGTTTAATTTAAATTTTGAAAAAGAATTTCGATTACATTTACAAATTATATAAAAATAGTTGCACCATTGATTATACGAATATGGGTAGATAAAATTGTACCTATTAGGTAATTTAAATTCGTCACAAGCACTCTCGGAATTGTAAAATATTTAAATTTAACACAATTGAATAGTTAGATAAGTATAGAGACGATAGCTGCTTGATAAGTTTAAAAGTGAATAAAATTGTTAATAATTAAACAGCAACACGGAATATATCTTATCTTGCACTTCTTTTCACTTATCGGGATAAACCACGGCATGTTGTCGCTATCGGAGCTTGTAATAGAAATTCACCTTTCTTAAACAAATTAAATTTGCAAAAATAAAAAAGGAAGAAACTTTTGGGGCTTAACAAGTGAAAATAAAAATAAAATAGTGAAGATTTCTACGTTTTAAAATGTAAGTAAGAGACGGGTGCAACTGAAAACGTGAAAACTGTAAGACATGAGAGATACTTGATTAGCGTTTTCGCAATGCTTTTTGTTGGTAGCCCGCCGCAAACCACATTATGGGGTACCTACCCTTACATGTTTTGACACAATAATGCCATATTCAGCACGCGTTTAGCAAAACCTTAAGCAATGACACCCCTTTCCAAATAAATCTGTTTTAAATCGTTTTTGTACTCGAGTGCGGTATTTAAATACGAGTTCCAATACGTATTGGTTCTTGTAGGTGTGTAACAGGCCTTAAGCAAACCATTTATAAAATGAAGTCTGCATGTCAAAAAGTAGCTCAGAGATCTCCTAATTTTTCATTAATGATGGGTGATCGTGACTGGCCGTCCTGATTGGTTTTCACGCTCGATGAGCAGATATACCTCGTGATTTTTCATCAGTCTTTAGTCATTAGGTTCAATCACAGCAGTTTGTTTGTGACTATGACCGATGATTGATGAAAAATCACGAAGTCTGCGCAGGTGTGCAACATGCCTTAAGCATTAAGCACATGCTTTAAAACCATTTACAAAATTAAGTCTACATGCCTAAAGTAGCCCACAGACCACACATTTTGCATCGAACATCGACGATCGTGACAGGCTATCGTGATTGGTTTTCACGCTACATGAGCACACAGATCTCGTGATTTTACATCAGTCATTAGGTTCAATCACAACAGTTTGTGACTAAGACCAATGACCAATGAGATCTGTGGCAGGTTTGCAACAGGCCTTAAGCATTAAGCACATGTTTTCGAACCATTTAAGAAATGAAGTCTGCATGCCTAAAGTAGCCCACAGACCACACATTTTTCATCGAACATCGATGATTGTGACAGGCTATCGTGATTGGTTTTCACGCTCGATGAGCACACAGATCTCGCGATTTTACATCAGTCATTAGGTTCAATCACAACAGTGTGTGACTAGGACCAATGACCAATGAGATCTATGGCAGGTGTGCAATAGGCCTGAAGCATTAAGTTTTCGAACCATTTAAGAAATGAAGTCTGCATGCCTAAAGTAGCCCACATACCACGTATTTTTCAGCGATCATCGGTGGTCGGGAAAGGTCGTCGTGAATGCTTTCACTCCTGACGAGCAACGAGCACACAGACTCGTGATTATACATCAGTCATTAGGTTCATTCACAACAGTTTGTGACTATGACCGACGACCGATGAAAAATCACGAGGTTAGGGGTAGGTGTGCAACAGACCTTAAGCACATGCTTTCAAACTATTTATAAAATGAAGTCTGCATGCTTGTCTAAAGTAGCCCATGTACCTCGTGATTTTTCATCGGTAATTAATAGGTAATCTACACTAACTTGATACTTACGGTTTGACGTTTCTTTCGTCTGACTTTCTTTATGCCCCACATATGACAATACGCTTTTCTGTATCAGGTCCCAATTTTAATACAGTCGTATTTGTGTAAATTGTAAGTTAGTTATAGAAGGCCGGCAAAGGAAAATATGAAATAACAACCAATTTGTTCCGTATAACTCAATAAACAATGAAACAAAATTAATATAATTTATCATAATAGAATACGGTAGTTATTTCTAGTATATGAAACAGACTCGAAGATGGAACTGTAATAAGCTTGACGATGAAATGAGCATCACTAACAAAACCAATTTGCTACTAGCTCTACTTGCTTGCTTTGGCTTCAGAATGGCATATTTAATTAATGCTGTCAAGACCATCCATTATGTCTAATTGTTCATTAATTGCTTTGCCGGGAAGTGAGTCATTGCATGTTTGTTTTAAAAAAAATTGTTACCGTCTCATGAATAATTTTCGCTACCGATATACACGCACCAAAAAAATTATTTACTAATAAATTCACCTACTTGATACCTGCTACCTGATAACGTGATAACATTTACTGGAAAGAACAGATTTTTGTTTAAAAAACAAAATAAAATCTGATTTTAATTTTTTTTCTTTCGAAAATATAGCACGGAGGAATACATAATTCAAGTAAACCCATCTAAGAAATCTTTTGTTGGCGATTTTGTTACGCATGAACTAGCAAAGCATTGTATTTTTTCTTTCATTGTCACCTATTGAAAAAAAGTTTTTACATGAGAAAAAAGTTGGATGGCGGTTTTATTATTTACGAATCGATATAAAATTGAATTAAAAAGCGTGTACCCTATTACCTCGTGTCACTAACCCGAATACTAATACAGAAACATACACGACCGAAATGTATACAAAATACTTGTGAAAAACTCGAGAATCGCTGCAAACCAAATTGAAAGATTGTTTAAATTTAATCAATTCAAACAGGATGGCAATAATAGAGTTTCACTTAGAGTCAATAAAACGATATTAAATTGTACTCGAAGGCCTTTTTTGTGGGACAACCGTCGTGTACTATTTGGACCACCTTTCAGTAGGTACAAAGAATTGAATGGCTTTACTTTACGGAATTATTTCAATATAATTTCTAGTCGAAAGCACAACCGGGATTAAATTCCCATTGATGGATGTTTAATTTACCGTCTTCGGGAGCAAACGAATGTCGCGCTAGAAGCAATTTCTTCAATACCACAGCATGTAAGCATAACTCAGAACACGTTTGCTAACTATTGTCTGCTACTTATACGACACAGGAGCGAATTTATTATGTGACATTGCTACGGGATTAGTTTGTTTGCATTTGCTTGTCTGTCTTATAACAATAGACACAGAAACTGCAGTTGGACAGGATTTAAATACTTGTTTTGAAATTAGACAATTCGTGTAATAGATTCACGTACATCGTACATATTACAAAACTCTTCTTTTGTTGAAATATATTGGTTTATTTTTGTTGCCAAATTATATTTGGAGCAATAAATTTAATTAAAGTGCACATAATTTTATTTCTGTTTATATTGTTCCATTTCGAGAGCTCTTTTTATTATTTCAAGACGTCGAGAAAAATTTTAAATTTTATTTCTATTGTGAAAATTGTAATAATTTATCGACTCGTTTTTTTTTCAAATATGGACCATCTTAATTTATCTTAGAAGTAAGCATAAAAGAATTTGCGGAGTGTTCTAAGTTCTGGATTATAAAATATGTAACATGCAATGATTATCTTGATTGGCAGAGTGATGTTTACTTGTCTACTAAGGTTGCAAGTTGCAACTATGTAGGTATTGCTTATTACAGTAAGCAAAAGAGCCCTGAGAGACTTATGCCACGATGCCCTTAGGCTACGTACACACGAGACGACGAGACACTGAAATGTGGACACTTGTAATTTACTAAATACAACATCTAGACACGAGTGTCGACATTTTAGTGTCTCGTGTGCATGTAGCATTAGAAATCAGTTTATAATTAAAATCGGACTTCCGAACGACGAAGATGAAAAGAAAAAATCTTTTTATAGAAAGAGGAAAAGGGGTCTATGTAGAGCTATAGAATACATTTCCAAAACTACTCGTAAAAATTATTTTATCCTTCTCTTTACGACCTTTCCTTAATGTCTGTAATAACGTGTTATAAGTTATAAGTTTCAAGTATACAGTTTATAAAAATAATCATTGAAGGCAATTCTGTTGCAAAAGTAGGAAGACGTCTAAACGAGCTCATCTTTACAATATAGAAACAAGCACACTAACTAACGCTAAAGCCATAACTATGAGCAAGAAACCAAATGTAGAAAGCTGAAAGCGGAAAAGTAGCTTATAAGATGAGCTGTAACTATCTAGAAGCAGAACTAACAAGAAACATAAATGTGATACTGGGAACACAAGGCTAATATGCGATTTCCTTCGACAGTGTAAGCTGGAAAACTACGTGTTTCCAGATACGAGCTTTTTACTAATAATCAATCGATTTTTAAGCCTCGTTCATTGACATACTGTATAGGAAAGTTAAAACAAGTATTACGTCTTTGTAATTAGCAAATAACATAATTCCAATATTTGGACAAAATAAGATTTTTATGCATTTTGGACTAAAGCCTGAAGAGTGGAGTGTGAAGCCTGAAGTCTGAAGTATGAAAACTGAAGTCTGATGGTTTATTTTAAAAGTTTGAAAGTTTGTTTTGGAAGTCTAAAGCCTAAAGTCAAGCTACTAGCTAGCTCTCTGCTAGGACTCTTAGGTACATCAGAATTCAGACTTATAGCTTCAGACCAGATGAAGTATAAAGATTGAAGTCCGAGGTCTGAAGTCTGAAGCTGAAAGTTTGAAAGCTAAAGTTTAAAGTCTAAAGGTTAAAGTCTGAATACGTCTGAAGTCTGAAGTCTGAAGACTGAAGTTTGAAGTTTGAATACTGAAATCTGGAGGTTTTATTTGGAAATCTGAATAAAGTTTAGCTACTAGCTATTATAGCTCTCTGCTAAAACAATTATACACATTAGAATTCAGACTTGTGGCTTCAGACAAGATAAAGTATAAAGTCTAAAGGTTGAAGTCTGAGGTCTGAAGTCTAAAACTGAAAGTCTGAAGGTTAAAGTTTGAAATCTGAAGTCTGGATTCTGAAGGTTAAAGTCTAAAGTCAGAAGACTGAAGGTTAAAGTCTGACGACTGAAGTCTGAAGACTGAGATCTGAAGTCTGAAAACTTAAATCTAAAGGTTTATTTAGAAAGTTTGAAGCCACAAGTCTAGCTACTAGCTAGCTCTCTGCTAAGATTCGTATAGGTATAGGGTATAGGTACATCAGAATTCAGACTTGTAGCTTCAGACCAGACGAAGTATGAATTATAAAGGTTGAAGTCTGGGGTCTGAAGTCTAAAGTCTAAAGTCTAAAGTCTGAAGTCTGAAGTCTGAAGTCTGAAGTCTGAAGTCTGAAGTCTGAAGTCTGAAGTCTGAAGTCTGAAGTCTGAAGTCTGAAGTCTGAAGTCTGGATTCTGAAGGTTAAAGTCTGAACACTGAAGTGTGAACACTGAAGTCTGGATTCTGAAGGTCAAAGTTAAAAGTCAGAAGACTGAAGGTTAAAGTCTGACGACTGAAGTCTGAAGACTGAGGTCTGAAGTCTGAAAACTGAAATATAAAGGTTTATTTAGAAAGTTTGAAGCCTAAAGTCTAGCTACTAGCTAGCTCTCTGCTGAGATTCGTATAGGTATAGGTACATCCGAATTCAGAATTCAGACTTGTAGCTTCAGACCAGACGAAGTATGAAGTTTAAAGGTTGAAGTCTGGGGTCTGAAGTCTAAAGTCTAAAGTCTAAACTCTAAAGTCTGAAGTCTGAAGTCTGAAGTCTGAAGTCTGAAGTTTGAAGTCTGAAGTCTGGATTCTGAAGGTTAAAGTCTGAACACTGAAGTGTGAACACTGAAGTCTGAACACTGAAGTCTGAACACTGAAGTCTGAACACTGAAGTCTGAACACTGAAGTCTGAAGTCTGAAATCTAAAGTTTAGCTAGCAGTTAGAATTATTCAGACTTCTGACTATAGACTACTAATTCAGAGTTTGGTATTATTCCTCTATACTATACTTAATTTTATTCTCCACAAGTGAATTAAAAATTTATTTATTATTATTGCAGTTACGCCCTTTGCTAATTACACCAACGATAAGCTCACGCCATCGACACACAGATAAACTTGCAGACAAACAGACACTGACAGACGGGAATCTTTATTTCTTAAAACTGATATTTTTGATCGTAAGAAGTTTCAAAACAGATATTGCCACAAACGAATTTTGACAAGTTAAGCTTTTCACACTTTGTCCGAGAAAGAAAATAATAGTTTTGTAAATCGCTATACAATATTTATGCAACTCTCAAGCGCTCGAACAAAAAAACAATCAGTTTAAACTCTCGATTAATTAGCGTTTTAATTGGTTTAAAAACTTGCCCATTAACTGGCAATGTGTGAATCTGAAAATTATTTAAATTACAGTTCTGAAAAGTGACACAATCGGATATTTAAAACAGGTATCGACTATTGAAACTGTTGCATGAAAAGTCCATTAGTTTTAATTTTTAATGCATAAATAAAATAAAAATCCATTGTTAAATTTAAAAAATAACACAGTGCGCGCAGTTTTTGAATAATTTAATTTAAATAAAACGATAATTAGTGTAAAACTATTCCTCAAAGCTTTAATTTTTAAAACGATACTTAAACACACCCTGTTGTTAATCAACTTAAGGTGATAAAACAGAAAATTACCTGAGTGGGGTATGTTAATATGAAATTATAATACAGATAACGATCTATTCTAGCCATAAAAAAGTAGAATTTTTTAACATAATAATAAAAAAAGTAAACCTATAAATTACTGAACCAGTAAAAAAAATAATAGTATTCGACTGTGAATAATAGTAATACAGTAGGTTATAGTGGTTGTATTACCGTGTTACTACATTATTATATCCAACAAGGAATCCTTGAATTATAGTATTGCGGGTTACGGGCTAAAGCTCGCATTTGGGGGCAGTCAGCGTAGTAAATGACATCCCACGCGTGGCGGGCCACATCAATCGTCATGGGAGCAACAGCAACTGGAACAAATACCGTCGACCTGGTCAAAGGATTCTCCCGAGACATCTGTACACCGAAATAAGTTAACCGCTTAATGTTTCCAACCATCCCATCCCTTACTTGAAAAAAAAATCCAGCCATTTTACAAGTTACAATTTAACGACAAAACTTTTATTCCAAAAGTATAAAAGTTTACCTACAAGAAGGTGAACAAATATTTTTGTCGCTTCCGACTTCTTCGTGCATTATATAAAATACAGGCGACAGGATACTGACACGTTGAAAGCTGTGTTCTTCAAGATTTCCTCTTTGAGCTGTGAAAACAAGTATTATGTTGTGGTGTGAATACTGCACGGTCAATTTAAATTAGCAAAATAATAATTTCCCTTTATACTTTATACAAAAAGACCTATATTTACGTTTGCTCGAAAAAAAAAGTATAATTGTAAAGCATAAATGAAGACATTTAAATTGCGGATGTACGTAGGTAGTGTATGATGAAGAACCAGTCAGGTTGGAATCGTTGAATGCAACGCATTCATTCCATTATTAAACGTAGCCGAGCGAATAAGAGCAAGAGGTATATTGTTTAAATTGATTTACATGCAATATCCATGGCAGGTAGGGCATTCTTATTTCTGCGAGTTACATAAAATAATGAAAAGAAATTACACTCGCTACAATAATAACATTCTACTGTCCACTTCTTTCACAGTTTATGTGTCAATTTACAAGTAACCGAAAGGAAAATTTACAATTTAAATTTTATTTTCAAACGTACATTATTTAGTATGCGGTTAGATGCTTTTTTTAAAGACGTTCTCGAGCTGTTTACAATTCGACATCAAAAGTTAAACATTGCTTAATATCAGAGGATATAGGATATGTTGATGCGGTTGACATAGGTCGACATATCAAAAGAGAAAACTCTTGTTAAAAAACGTATTAAAACCTAGGTTTCTCTTCCTATAACGTCTTTACATTATAAAGCGTATAATATGTCGGTCTTTGTTGAATTTCGTAAGATTTTTGGTTAACTTTGAATTTTAAAATAAAAGTTTTACTTCACAGCATTTAATAAAACCCTGTCTCAAATCTCAGTCAGCGCACTGCAAACAGGGTGCTCTTTAAGTTTAAACATACGACAAAATTTTTGGTTATTTTATAAATATTTATTTAATTTACTTACACCTCGTGTGATCTCACTATATGAACCCTGATGGTTCCTAAACATTAAAAAAAATACTTAATAGGTACATAGAGAGTCATTCACAAAACTATAAACCAAACCTTGTATATTTTTTAATGGGACACCCTGTATATATTTATAATTATTAGAATTGCAAAGTTTTATGTGCCTACCTATCGTTCTTGGTCCATTGACTGCTTCGCGAAGACGTCAATGAATATTTTCTAAAGCTTTCTGTCAAGAAAATCGTTTACTACACAGCGGCTTACCCGGGACCAAAAAATAATTTTGTTTAGTTCAAGTGATTAATTTTGTGATTAGAATTTTGCAAGATTTTACAGTTAGATATCAAATTGGGAGAGGGAATTGTTGTTACGAGTCACATGTCTCTATTGGAAGCCTAAAGAGTTACCTAAAGGGTTCAATGGAGAAGCAACCACGTAACTACAAGAGACCTGAGGTGACCTGGCTCCCCTGCAAATGCTTCTGGTCCCGGATTGACTACCCTCCACTACAAAACCGCAATGATTACAATATTCGATGACAGAAAAGATGGAAATTGAGGATCCAATATGCTTGTGATTATTTTTGAAAACCCTATTTGTCTCGTTGCATCCCAAATTACGGCAATTTGAGCAACAATTTCCTTAATTATTTGCGAATGTTGATAAAATCATTTCACGTATTACTTGAATTGATCAGGAGAGAAATTTCAAGTTCTATGGTTAGATGGTTAGACTAGGTTAGAAAGACGTTATATGTTATAGATAACCGCGCGGATATGTTTTCTTGCGGTTGAGTTGCCGCGCGGTTACCACCGTGTATAAGAAAAGCAAAACTCAGTGTAGACTCTCTCAATGCCACAATACTAGGCATATCCTTATAAATGCGTTTAGAAGATTCATTATGTCCCCGCGCAGTCTCTACGTGCAGCGTTCTCTTAGACACCTATAATGTGCCTATATTACATAAGGTTTTAAGACGACGTTCTCTTCTGAAGCCCTGATTGCAAGAAAATAGGAAAGTTTTCGTTATTTTAATATCCTACTAGTCTCCAAGAGAAGATGGTTCATTCCAGCAGGGATCGGTTACAAGAGTAAGACTGAAATACAACAGAGAGCCAAAATTTTTTAGGAAGGTTTCAACCCTTGTTGGCCCCCCTCCCCTCCTCCCGACTATGGCTTTGATGTAAAGTAATAAGGTTAAATCGAGCTTCTATGAAAACTCCATACGAAGTTTAAATTTACTGACATAAGTATATTTTTTGGCCCGTCAAGTTTTCGGTGAACCGCCCGATGCCCAATGGCTCTCCTAAAAAAATGATCTAGTTACGTGCATGTGGCGAAGGTCAATTTATGGTCATCTTATATTTTAATTCCCAAGATCGTACCATAGTTCGTTTCCAAATTGACCCTGTTTAATTTATATCCAAAGGAACGTAGAAGACGTAAAAGAGTTGGATTAGATTAGATTAGAATATTACATTCTACTAATTTATAATAGTTTTTTAGCTTTCTAAAAGATAAAAAAGCCAATATAAAAATAAAAATATAATTACGCGTTTCGCCTTAAGGCTTCATCAGATAATAAAATTAAAAAAAAAATTTTAAAAGTAAAAACTTTAAAAAATAAAGCTTAAAAATCTGTAAAGGAAATAAATCAAAATTAGGTAAAAACTAGTAAGTTTACATATCAAAAATTTATGCATTTCGCTAATCTAATTTTGATTTATTTCTTTTACAGATTTTTAAGCTTTATTTTTTAAAGTTTTTTACTTTTAAAATTTTTTTTTTTAATTTTATTATCTGATGAAGCCTTAAGGTAGTACTACCGGTTTTAGAATTGACGCTCAGAATTTAATGAAACTTAGCATATTGGTACATTATAATATCATAATTATCCAGTTAAATTTTTGGAGGCCTACAGAGAACTGAAAAAAGATAAAAATATTTAAAAATTTTTGCCTTTAACATTGATCCTTATGGGAAATCACAGATTTTATTTTATTTCACAAAATTGGACGTTCAGATTTTTATGAAATTGGTATCAATAGAAAGAAAAAAATGAATTGAATTTTCTGTATTAATAAAACCTTAACTTTAGAGCTCGTGGTAAGAGTAATTAATAAATAATTAAGAAAAAACTTACATGTGGCAACGCCGCCAAGAAGGTTAGACGCGCGCGAAATTTAAATATGTACAGAATACGGCTAATGCTACTTGTTTCACATTTTTTTATACCTTTTTTCAGTGACTTTTTTATTTTTCCAATAAATTTTCGTTTTGTAGCATTTAATAAGTTTGATTCAGACATTTCATTAGTAAACAAATATTACATGTCAAACCGATAACCTGAAAGGTATTTTTTGTCTCTTTTGCTTTTACGCGGCGTTGCCAAATATAAATACGACGGAAGTCAAATTATAGTAAGCACACATTTGACACTTGTGGTATCGGTAGTACTACCTTAAGGCAAAACGCGTAATTATATTTTTATTTTTATATTGGCTTTTTTATCTTTAAAATATTATTACATTCTACCACTAGGACTTTTTCTAGGTAATTGGCGGTCTCATGCTTTGAGGTGGTATTCAAGAATCTAAAACCACTCTACACCCGGTATAGCAAAGTGTGTAAATCTGTACTCCATTTCGAAGTTATATCGTTTTAAAAAAATAAGAATAAAAATTAGATTTTTAAGCCAAGGAATGCAATTTTTTAAAACTAAAGTGTTCTACTAATTGACATTTATCTTTTTAGCCATTAAGCTACCTAAGTTAAAAGTAACATTAATTGAATAATTCTGAAAATAACATAGTAAGTCGGCTGTTTTTTAAATTTATTTTACACTGTAGTTTATAGCGGTCTTTGTAAAATGTTTTAAAGACAAGTGCTTAAAATTAAATCACCTCTTGAAGCTCTTCCATTATTAATTTTAAATCAGACGCATGTAGTTTAATTACCAAAAAACCTAATGCAATTGCATGTTTCATTGTCACAACAGCTCTTCTGATGGAGGAATATGTCTTGTTGTCTTGTAGCATCAACATTTTTAACCTCTAAAAGTGACGAAGAATTTTTTCTTCTGAAAATCAATCCACCAGGTCCATCATCTTTAGTAGTCGTTTTATGTGCCTTAGATCGTTGCACGTTTCATGATATTCAAAATAACGATTCTGCATGTTCTACCGTCGCCATATATATGTAGATTCTCTCCAAGTATGCCACAATGTACAGGATGCACTATATTTAATAAAATCTAGAAGACCTTATCGTTCAGGATTGTCAAATAAACGAAAAGTTTGCGGAAAAGTATAAGCCTGTAAAAGCATCATTTGAACCCCACAGGGATCTAAAATAGAATGATGGGTCATAGAAACCATAATTAACAATTTTTGGGTTACTTACACTACGACAAACTTGTTGAAGACAATACGCCATTATTCACTTAGGCCGGTCGTCCATTTATACATTTATATGTCGCAGACATGTCGTATCATTTTTAAACCTGTGTTTATTAATTGAGATTCGTACACTTGACAGACAAGTTATTTCTTGTTTTCTTGGTTTAAAAATGATACGACATGTCGCAGACATGTCGTATACGACATGTCGTATAAATGGACGACCGGCCTTAAACGCATTGACACATTGACACAGACAGCATTGGTAGTTAATTGGATGAAAAGTAAGTTATAATAATTGAAGCTGAAAAAATATTTACTTTGTAGAAGCAAAGAACATAGAATTATCTATGTTCTTTGGTAGAAGTCACAGACTTTTTTGTTTATTTACTTGAAATTTGAAGTTTGAGCAAATGTAAAGTAGCGCATACGAAAATATTTACCCATACTTCTGTAACAATCAAGTTTGACAGTAAAACGTTTAGTGACTAAAATCAATGACAAAGTTACATACAAATTCGTCGGTTAGCACAAAGTTTATACTTTTGTTAAAGAACAATAAAGTTCGGTCGCATTGAAATGCCGCAAAGGTGGCGGTGACTTTTAGAATTTCTTCACAAAACATTAAAGCCCGACACTTCCTCACTTGCGGCAAAGACCAAGTTGGAATGCGTTTTATGTAGTGGAAACTTGGAATGGATAAATCTTCGAGTGTCACCTCTTTGACCGCAATCATCACCAATGCAGAAAAGAAACCGAGCTTTTACTCCGGATACAATCTCTATTTACTTTTGATATTTTAAAAGTCAAAATGTCAATAATTTAATATCGAATTTTAAATATTTCATAACTGTTAATGGAAAAGCGTTAAATTATTTAAATAATAATTCGACTTTCGACGAAGAATATAAATTAATGCGTAAATATTTAAGTGCAATTACTTGTTACAATGAATTTTTGACAGTGTTAATTACTTATGATATTTTGATATTACAAACGTAATAAAATACCCTAATAGTACTAATCCACGCAAACCACCGCCTAATTGTTTTAAAACCAATGCATTAGCGAGTTATTAATATTGAACACACAATACCAGATAAAACTTCATAAAGCTTTTTACTATAAATTGAAATCGTGTGTAAAATTTCGTCAACTAATTCGTCCCCTAATTATTTATTTTAATTTTTAATTGGATTAAAAGATCGGCTTTTAGCACAAAAAATTTTTCGCCAAAAAGCTAATAGATTAATACGACCTATCATATCCTAGGATAGCTTTTGTTAGCAAAGTTAGCAGCTGCACATCTTTTGAATAAACGAATCTTTGGATGAGAAGAGACGTTTGTGGCGTATTTGTGGTCGCTCTTGACTCAATTAGTAAATTGCCTAGAATTTAACCACGAGAATACATTGGATTGTGTTAAATTGGCAGGTATCCCAAAAAGCTTCGATTGCAGGATACTATTGTAAGTTGTAAGAGATCTCCTATTGAAGCGGATTTTAGTAAATTGGTTCATCAAGTGATTTAAGAGACCCCACCACGCAGGAGGAATTTGTATTATGGTTATTTATAGTCGTCTAAAGAATTCGTACATTAATTTAAATTCGATATTAAAGCACATACACACATATGTGAGGTATAAGGTTGTCAAAACACAATCGTTGTGTGTCTGACAAGACTTGACACATGTAGATGTCACGTTAAGTTTCCGGTTGTAAGTTTAGTTATTAGCATAATGTACTAGTAACGACTATATTAAGCAGTTGACAAGCATTAACAATTTTTTATTATTTCCGGAACGCCGTCACAATAAAGAAATAAATCTACCTACGCATGTTAATCAAGATTTAGTTTGATAGTAGCATTAATAATTACTTTTTAAATACAAGCAACAGTAACGATAGGCGCCACGCTATACAATAAACGAATAAAATATGTGTTTTTCTCGACTATTTTTACTCATTTTATTTCATCCAATCAAACTGCGTGCTACAAAGAAATTTGACCAATTACACATCGATTTTTATCTGATATAATCACCGTAGCCGATACTCGATGTTGTTTTTTAAAATTATTTTTACGTTTCTATTTAGCGATAGGTAAGGCTCGGTCAAAGTAAGGAAAGTGTAGTGGTCGAACTAAACACAAGTGGAAATGAGATCGCGTGTATCCGTTTTGAGAAATTGAGACTTTAAAAATATATCTAGATATTAGTAATGAGTGGTTATTGAACTAATGGGCCGTGAACGAGAAGTTCTTGGTGAGGTTAGTCGTACCTAAACCTTTGGTACGCGGTCGTTTCGATCGTTTTGCCACACAGAATAAACCACTACTGAAGATGCTTGCCACAGCAGCAAACGAAACGTTAGGACTCTCACCAAGAACCTCTCGACTACGGCTCATTAGCCCAAGAACCACTCTCACTAATGATGCCGGTCTAGAAAGCCCAAATACTCAAACTATCTAGATATATTTCTATATTTTTAACTGAAACACTCTGTATTTTACCTTTTTCTTTAAAATTTCCCATTAGCTACAAGACTTAAGAAAAATAGCCCTCTCCACAACTTTTTAAAATTCTGAAACGCGCTCAATAGTATCTCACAGATAATGAAATTATTTCCCTAGAACCAGATTCCTATTTCGTTAAATTCTTACGACTAAAATTGATGATTTGTCGTCCCATTCTCCCATTTTTGTCAGTTGGTATCTCATCAACCAGGAATTTACGAGAGGGCCCATGTTCCAGGAGTTGTTATTAAGCCACTTTTCTCAAGAAATAATCATTGGAATCATTTGGGGTATTAGTACTGATTAACTCACATCAGTAGCTACCACCACTTCATTGGATTTTGTTCCACACGACCTAACTTCACTCCACAATGTACTTTATTCGACTCAAATTCATTTTTCGCAACAAAACTTTTTTCTATTACACATAAATCGCAAGACGAAAAATCTAAAGTCTCGTTAATAGCTACAAATGTCAAGTTTGGTAAATAATTTTTTCCTATTCACTGTTCTACTGTTGAAAATTGCAAACATAAATACCAAAATTACAGAAACCATAATTTTACACTTTATTATGAATTAATTAATTAATTACTACTTTTGTCTTAAAGTCTATTCGTCACTGCTCTTTCAGTCATTGTTTGTGTATTTAGAGGCAAAGGAAAGTAATTAATTATCATTTTGTCTCGTGTTTGATTAAAGTTGAAAATCAATATCTTAATTGTTTTTGATTCGTCAATCAGTCAGGCGCTTAATTGAGAAGCAAAAACATCAGGTTCAAATGACAAATTATTGGACGATTTCCGCGTTTAAAGTAGAAAAAACCTCGAATACTTGTGATACCTGCAATAGCAAATTGGAAGTAAAGTTTGCAGTGAATTTTCTATTACTTTACAATATTAGCAAGTATAATAATCAATAATAACTTATATCTACGAGAATTTCTGATTAGGTTCCCATCGTTAGTCATTAAGTTTAACTTTTCTTAATAATTCTAATGATAGGTGGCAAAACTGGTAAGAATAAAATTTACCCCTGAATGTAGGTAATAGATAATTGAAGAATAGCATATTTATAAAATTATAGTCAGGATTTCCTTCGTATACTAACTGTTTACAATTGTGTTCGAGCAATGAAGCGAAGAGGTTTAGGTCAGTATGCATCAGTGAATCTCAAACCAGAGGTTTTAAAACGGCAACCCCTTGAAATAGTTATTAAGCTCGTGAAATTCTCACCCTCTTTCTCAACGAGCTTTTAATTTCTGTATATGTATATGTGTATGTATATCATCTAGACTTTATATGCTCCTATAGGAGATCATTTAAGAGAAACAGTTGTTTCAACTTAAAGGAATTAAAAAAGTCACTTTGCACCCGTATTAGTCAAAGTGTGTCCAACGATTTAAAAAAACTATCAACCTTGCGTCCCGAACATGTTCTTGCTTTCAATTACTGAGTTACTAAAAAGAAATAAGAACGTATTTGCTTCAACATTGGTACATGGAGAGCAAGTTTTTAAATAACCCTTTCTATCATAGGGAAGTGCAATAACTATGACTAGTAGTCTGTTAAAAAACTTTAAGCTACGATTTTTCTCTCCATGGAGATTACTCCGCACAAATAATATATGGCTAGAACCATGAGCTTAAGGGAAGTTTTTATTTTAAAATTAGATAAATTGGTTAAACACACAGGTAAAAGAAAAACATTCAAAATGCAAAATAAAACAAACAAAACAAAGCAAACAATCGAATTGAGCAAGGCTCATTGAGTTTTCGCTCTACTTCAGGAAACCGGGCTTGGCAAACAGCCCCCCTACCTCTCCCCCAGCCAAGAATCTCAGCCATTTATGAGTTAATTGAGCAAAGCTTCTCCGTCTCCTTCTCTTCAAATAACATATTTGTAACGTATCACGGGGGTGTTTTGTCTTTTGCTAACCAATAACCATAAGCCAGAACAGAATTCACAAGAGCGCAGTAAACAATGCGCAGCGTCGTCTTGTCTATTCATTATTCTCCAAAGTTGTTTAAATATGTAGTTTTTTTAAGTGGTTCAGTCGTAATTTGAATATGGTCAGTCCATTTTGGATTTTTGTCTTTCTTTGTTAACATTCTACAGGTGGAGTCAAGTTCGTCGTTGCATTCGCGAAGTTTTTGCTTAAAATGAAAAGATGGGAAACCCAAGACTTAGGTGAAAATGTTTGTTTGTCGACGTCAAGGGTCAGAAGATTTTGCTCCAGCCACTTTTTTTGAACGTAGAGCCTTTGAGACTATCCCAAAGACCCCATTCCAAGATTTTCTACAGTAGAGAAGGACAGTGTCGTCGGCAAAAATTGTTGTTAGATTGTTTTTGGTCAAGTCGCAAAATTCATTGATGAAAGTTAAGAAGAGTGTCGGACCTGGAACCTTGGGGGTACATCGAATGTTACAGTTTGTTTTGTACCACTTGTGTCAATTGTCACGTATTGTTATCTACTAGAAAGGCAACGAACTTTCAAACCATTTTAATGTGAGACCTCGTATTACCCAGCATCGATACAATTTTTTTAAATGGATAGATGCGACACAGTGTCAAATGACTTTTTTTAGGAACAAGAAAACTCCCATAATAGGCGATATGTTGTGATATAATACGTGAAATATGTGGCCATTCATCCGTATTTCACTATCCGTATCATACTATCCGCATTTCGGCGATTAAAGTAATTTGTGGGTACTTATAATCTATAGACAGACTCTAGACGTAAGAAAACGTTTCTTTATTTTTGCAATGCACGCTGCACGTGTCATTGCCAACAGTGGTAGCGTCAATTGACCAAAATATGTAAATTATGTAATTAAATAAATATGTGATTGACTGGGTCTCTTACTTGGTGTAAATTCATCATAAGAATATTATAATAAACATTAAAAATTAATTACTAACCTTTATCAAGCCGTTGACGTGAGGTGATTTTAAAACTCCTTTTCAAAATCTGAAAACACAACATGAAACCAAAATTAGTCAAAGTTTCAAATATAACTATAGTATACTCGTAATTAGAGCGAATTTAATTATGTATTAAAAGAATAATCAGAATATTAAAAATTACGAATTTATTCTTCTTGAAATCTTCTGCAACAGGCCACACGACAATATTATTAAGGCACTGATGCATCACAGCAAATTACTATCAGCAGGTATTGATTTAGATTATGTTGAAGTTGTAAACTATTTCTGTTTTATTCATAAAATATTTGCAAAATTTTGAATACAGAGAGGGGGTGCTCCACCTGTCCTAATTATTTATTTCATCGCGTGTACAAAGACGAGTGCTCAAAAAAACATCATTTGAATAGTTTAAATTAAAAATTAATACACCTTGGCACGAAAAAGTTCTTCTTTGTCGTGATTTTTTCAAAGATAGTCGTACTTATACGTTTTCGTGAATGGTTAGTTTCTTACAACGTCCTTTTGGTTGATGTAGTCACAATGTTATTTCCTGTTAGTACGTAGTGTTAAATTTCCATTTTGAATCATAATTCTTACTACTTCGATACCAAAATAGAGAGGATTGGAAACTTTTCAGAATGAAAATATTTTACATTCAAAAGCGTAAGTTTGTACCTACTTATGTAAGTTGTTTAGATTAAGAATTTAAAAAAAACGTTTCGAATTACTGAAATTTTACGATAGGTATAGGGTGTTTATCTATACTAATATACAGGGTGTCCAGGATAAGGTTCTGTTCCTTGAAGTGGGCGATTGCTGAGCTCAAAATAGAACGATTAAACTGAATTTACCTTAGCCCAATGTTGGTTGCTTCTCTAAAAAGTTATAGTGTAGTGCTTTGAAGTTCTTAGAAAGAAATTGAAAAACAAGCGCAACTTTCGATTAAAAAGTGATAGAACCACAAAATTTATGTGATATGCGCATTTTGATGCCAGGAAAAACCTGGTAATCTGTAAAAAACGATATGATTATTCGGAGGGGGTTAGTCACCACTTCCTCGATTTTGAAACACCCGTAACTCTTGGTTAGGTAATGTAATGCCTCACACATTCTTTTATAGAATCATGGACAGATAGACAGGTTTGAAATAATAATATGTTTTGTATGTTCCAACTACGTTAGTTGTACTTCTCAAATATTTTGAGTTTCAAAGGTGAAGACATAATATTCAAAATGTTTGGTTTACCACAAGTGAGATACTTTCACAGAGACGGATAAAGTCAAATAATAACGTATAATATCTCCAGAAGCAAAACAAGTAATTAGTTATTACAGACTTTAATAATTTTCCTCTATACATCCCTAAAATTTATACAATAAACTTGATATTTGAGACAAGCTAAACTAATTAATATAGCGGGTTTGTTTATTTAGTTCTCATAAAGTTTAATTAACATATAAATCAATAAATAAAATAAATTAGTTTTCGTTTAATTAAACATCGTTATAACGCATGCATATTTAAACAAATATTTGTATAAGGTGGTAGACGCGTATTTTCGATTCAGCAAACTGTTTTGTCCCATTAAGATACTATATACATCGAATAGTCCTCCAGAAACGCTACAAAACTATCAACGATGCATAACATTTTAACAAGCACAGAGTTGGTTGACAACGTATAGCACACCCTAGCTACTACCTTAGTGGTAGCGAACGCGAACCCCAAAGCGTGTTAGGCTAATCAGCGTAAACTCGGCGATCAATTCAAATGTGTATTTCAAAGAACCTAGAGCATGTCTAATGAACAGCTGTCGCCCGTTTTCTCACATTTATTACAATGGCGAGGATGAAAATATAATATCGAAAGATGCTATTTGCCTTTAAGCTTCTTTTCCGGATCTTTTCAATAAAAAACAATCGGGAGCTCCGCTCCCTGCCTCAGTTGCAGATTTTCGAATTTCAATAAAGTTCAAACTCTCGGTAAATAAAAAAAAATTGATGTTTGACTAATTGCTAAGTTTAGCGATGGGACGAAACAAAGAAAAAGCTCGCGCTTTTCCGAAATTACTAACGATAACGTTTATTATTCAAAAAGTAACTATTGCTCCGCGCAATCTTGGCGCATTAATAAAAATGTTATCTAGTTTTTGGTATCGTTTTAACAATATAAAGTGTTCTGTTTATTACAGGTGCATTGCAGTAACAAAATAAGTTAAAACAGCCGGTTTAACCACGGGGGATCTTAGAGAGTATTGTGCGTTAAACTATATATTTCAGGAGAGACCGTTAGGGGAGATAACCCTAAATAGGTCCTTCCTTGTATATAAACGCGTTATGACTACGAGCATCCCGCTATGCATAGTAAAACACCTAACTTTCCTAATTCGATTTAAGTTTCATTTATAATTCACCTTAAATTTAATATAATTTTATGAACGTATCGTTAACTATAAACGTTATTTTACCAACTATTTTAACCTATTTCGCGTTATTCATTTTTCAGCTCCAAGATGCAAATATTTTCTACATTTCCTACATTGTGAAAGTTCATTGTATGTGAAAATTGCGAATAGTTACGTTATGTTAGAGTATGCATTTCTGTAGAAAATTAATGGCTTGTGTTGGCTGGTGGCACCACAGGCACAGAACAGTTAAATCAGTTAATAAATGTTTTGCATTGTGGCTTAATTGTCGATGTCGGATGCTAAACAGTTATTTACTAAAGCTTTGTTTAACCTAAAATATATTAGAGGGTAAATCAAATATATCATAAACAAATGTATATAATTAATATTTAGTTTAGTACACATAATTTCTCTTTGAAACTTTGATTCATATATAAGATATAAGTTTCAGCGATTGAATAATTGGCTGGCAAAATTAATCAGTTGTTCCGAGTTCTACACAAACTTCGTATTAAATTGCGTTGGGCAGAATAGTCAAAATAACGATAAGAGAGAAAATGCGAGGCTTTAGGGGCCCTTCAAAATTTAAAGTAAAATTGCGGGCAAACAGGCTCGGATTTACTTTTGAGTGGATCCTACGCTGAAAGTTTGATAGGGGCCTTTTCAGTTGTGACGAAGATGCTGCATGAAAATAGTGGTTAAATATTGTGAATGGAGGAGTCGATAAACGAATGAAATAGTGCCTCAGCAAGAATTTCTGATTGTTCAAAATCACCCAGCTTAAAATGAAGCTCAGGAACTCTAGTAGCAATTGATAGTGTCTCTAAAAAAGATGTTTTACAAAAACAAAGTGGAATTCATTTTTGTCTAACATATTAAGTTGCTAAGTTGAAGATGCTAATATTGCGAGGTGCGAGGCAGCAGCCTCTCTTGACCCCCCCTCCCTCAGGAATTTGAGTAGGGATCTCTCACTTCATAGTAAATCCATTAGCCACTGCGACTCCAACCTCATCAGAAGCCTTGGAACTTCTGCCCGTAGTACCAGTATAACCTAGACTAGTAACGGTTCGGGGTCAGCTACACCCTATCCACCAGCAACTACTTAACCGCTTCCAGATCATCCGTTACGGCCTATTACGGACCAGGTTACCATAATGGTGTGCTAAGTGCTCAGAGAATCCTCCTTAGCATACACCAACAGCAAGACTGCGCCCGTAACAGGGATTAGGTAGAGAGCGGAAAGCCTACACGCGCACTGCTGGTGCCCACGTGCCTAATCATTTATAGCATGACTACTACGGAAGTATAGAACTTCCTACCAGAAATCGCGTCTTCCCGTTACTATTTAAGGTACAACTGCAGATAAACTAGACCACAGCTGCTCCGGTGGAGAGACTGCAGCAGCCAATTGATACGAGGATCGCGTATGACTCCGCCGAGAGCTCCACTGTACCGATATAACGGGAGTAATGAAACAGTCCGAGTAATGAAACCGCATACGTGGAGACACTCTACTTCCAGTTTTATACAACAGTACTTAACCTTTTACCTACATCCAATCAAGTACAGGATAATGAGAAGCATCTGACGTTTCAAGGGCTAGACCCTGGAAGTACCAAACCAGCCCGACGCTAGATGCAAAAAATTGGCTTCTTCAGACCTCAGTTCCTCAGTTTTCTCCAAGTTATTAGTGAAAGTGATTTCCCTATACTAGTACACGCTTGTGAAAGATTCTTGAATAAACTTTATTACATACTTTATTCAGTTTAGGTAGGTATAGCCGGAGAAATAATTATTGGCCAGTATAGGTTTTTAGGTGAATATTTGTCCACCAGTGCGCATTTTATGCAATGAAATGTTACATTAGAGCACTCGATTTTTATGGCATTCTGTGCTAGAACGTATAAAAAATATAAAAGTTGCTAGTTAGTGGCCAATAAATTTTTCTGAGGCTGTACGACGTGTGCGTATTTGAATAAAAACTCCACCATTCCCAAAATTGGTTAAAAATTGCTGAGCAGTATCGAATCAAATTAAATTTCAAATTCAAGTTAAAATTAATTTACTAATTTCTAATGCAATCTCGAGAGTAGGCACTTATTATAGGTACGCAAATTAGAAAAGAATTTTAGAGACACGAGATTTTCGTCTTTTCATGTTTGAAGACTCTATTTAAGTGGCAATTTAAGTTAATTAAGTCAATTGACTTTTCAAGCGTCCAACCGCTTTGGCGGTTTCTAATTTTTTTGTATGTTTGATGACATAATGAAATGAAATTTAAAAAAACGCCGCAAAGGGGTGTGCTTTATTATATTAAAAAAATTTCTTAATAAGCTCCCGAACGCAATTCCTAAAAATTTCCGAATCTAATAAACAAATTGGTTAAATAAATACTATAAATTTTAAATAAAAGCGTGTGACTTTTCCTTCTGGCATTTAAATAACTCGTTTTTTAACACTTTTTTACCAAAATGTAAATTTGACAACTTTCGACACTCAATTCATTATCCAAGATTTAATTTGCAGTAATATTTCAAATTCTTAGACGCACAAATTTAACTTTTTGAAATAGTTTCGACTCAAAATTTATTAGAAATTAACTGATAACAGCTGACGTAACACGAGCAAAAGTTTCCCTACTAA
The DNA here is from genome assembly GCA_950108345.1 of Malthinus flaveolus. Classification (NCBI taxonomy): domain Eukaryota; kingdom Metazoa; phylum Arthropoda; class Insecta; order Coleoptera; family Cantharidae; genus Malthinus; species Malthinus flaveolus. The sequence continues at coordinate 69,451,179 of OX467285.1, forward strand.
TAAGTCATGTAATTTAGTGTTTATTTGTGGTTTAGCTACTTGCATCTGTTATAAATTTTACAAATTTATTATAGTCAAGTGTTTTGGATCACAGCGTGGCTACTAATAATTTATACAACTATTATTATTATTATTAAGAGCTTTTACACGCGTTTTTAATTTAGTTTATAGCATGTCTAAAACAGAAAAGCAAGAAGTGTAGATAAGTCATAATTTTGTCCTTCACAAAAAAAGGCTGATGGGTTTTTTAAAATTACATAATTCGACAATCAAGTCAGCTAAGTCAATGTTAAGGTATAGGCGAAAATGTCATTTTAAACAACTGTTACATGAGTTTTAATCGCGGATTAAAAGTTTCCTGCTACCCCAACCTTACTAATAGGAACAGGTATTTCACTAATGAAACCCTTATGCGATTGTTAATTTTCAAACTCTTTTAATCATTGATTTTCTCTACTGAATCCAGACATAACCAGAAACTATCTTCCTTTTCCCTTGTAGAGAAGCTTTCGAGAAGGAATAAATTTTGCATAACTTGTATTTTTCGAAATCCAAATCTTCTAGTGTTACTACCTGGGCGGTTCTTTTGAGATTTACCTGAGCCATTGTCGTCGAGATTGCTGCCGGTTTATTCGGATGACCCGTTCCGTCTTCCAGAACTAATCAGCACACCTGAGATTCGTCACAGAGCCCCGATGTCGTATATTTATTTTTGGTATTACATTACAAAATAAAACATTCGAACCAGTGGACATAAATATGTTCGTGAAATCCTTTTTTTAAACTATATTTTCGTTATCAGAAGCCTTATCAAGTAAATAAAGAAATTACATTATAATACAAATGGATTGGATAGTAATAAAATAAAAAATATGCTACCTATATAGGGGGATTTAGGTGCATTGCAGTCATCTAAAATAGAGAAAAGCGAACGTATATAAGCAATTTGTTTTCTGTAATGGATTTTTTGTGTTGCAAATGTAAAATGTATGATAATCCTGCCATATAAAAATACCCATTTCATTTGCTAGGTGTATGATGTTATTAAAAATATGAACTCTTATTTACGTATCGTTTAAATTGTAGGATGCTCGTTATAAAAGCAAATTGTGAATATTATTTTTACAAAAAGGAGTCAATATTACAGGCTTCAACCAATTTAAACTTGATTCACACTATAGTGCCGTTCTCTCTGGAAAATAATGAGCTTATTTCGATCAAGTTTCGATCTCGTAACGCTCAAATACCAATAGATAGGATATGGAAGAGATTTTATAGAACCGAGAGCGAATCGAAAGTCTACCCACAGAGAGTAGCACTATAGTGTGGGCCTACCCTTAGCTGAACAATTCTACACAATATCTTTAAAAATCATTTTGCATAAAAGAATTTTTTGATATAAAATATATCTAAAACATTTTGTGCAGTAGTGTAATGACAATATCTAAATTAATGATCTACATTTAACATAACAAAGTAACAATGAAAATAACTTGACTTTTAAACACGATAAAACGATTTAAAATCACAAGCTCCTTGTTTTCGATAAATATTTGGCTACTAGCTAGCACCGCTACGACATAAATTAATAACATTTTAACGTTCTAATTTTCAAAAATCACAAAAGGTCCGATCATTGCATACCTGAAGTTGAGATGTCTAAAAGAAAAGCAAGTCACGTAATCATTTTATTGTATAGACAAAAATTTAATGACGCACCGTGAAGTCTCCCATAAAGAAAAAACAACATAGTAGCAGCAGCACATAGAGAAATTACACAACATGCTTAGACTCGAAATTGTTCACCTCACGCTGCTTTACAAGATTTTACTATGATTTAAGAATACTTTGGAGGCTTTTGTTATTTATTTGTTTTGAGTTGTTAATCGCTCTACCGTAACACGAGGAGAAGTAGAAAAAGATGTTTAAACAACAGCGTAACAATATATCAAAGTGTTAGACCTTGTTAAGGACGAGTGAGTTTAATGAATTGTTTTTAGAGATTTTAGTCCTTTAGTTATAAGTCGGATGAAAAATTTTTGCCACCATCCAAAAAAAGGATTATGAAACAAGAACTTTATTTGTACATTTTCTCAGGATTTGCTTTAAAGCTGCCTTAAAAATATAAAAGTACATTAATCATAGAATTAGGAAAAATGGCATGATTATTGCAGCTGTATCAAGGTGCGTCTCCGCAGAATTCGTGTACTCAGTTGATATTATTTCTTACAAAATGTAGATGTAGATATCTATTTGGATACCCCCTCGCCTCAAATATAACGGGAGCTGCTCGCTGCTTCAAAGAACGATTTTTGGTAAAACTTCGTCTTCGTAGTTCGAGAAATTAAGCGAGAGCCTCCATGTCCCCTGACCATATACGTACTACCAGTGAGTCGTTACATGACCAAGGGCTTTTATTCCCCGAATGAATGTATTTTTTTTAACTTTGCTTTAGCCATCTACATACTATAAGACAATACTCAAAATATTCCGGAAGAATCTGGTTTTAAAATAGCACTCAGTACGTCTTTTTGAATCCCTAAAAGAGTAAAAGTGTAAACATTGGTACATTGGTTGCCCGGACAATTGATGTTTTCGATTGGAAATATGAAGTATTTTGTAGGTTCCATATCACTGGGGGAGGAACTGCCATCCTCAACGGTATAGCCGAGGTATTATGAATTTGAAAGTAAAACCCATCACCCAGAATTTTGAGCATTGTGCTTCGTCCTTCAGAATTGTTCAAGCCAATTGTACTACAGTCATATCGATGTATCGCTCACCGAGAGCATCTTAAAATTATTTATGAAAAATCTAGACAATTTGTTGGGCGAGGTTTGTAACCGCTATAAGCACATAATTTTTCCGCGAATTTTAAAATTAATAGTCCAAAGAGGAGTCTTTGACCAACCGTTTTCTTTGCCTATTATTGTCTGCTTACAGTTTGAGACTGACTGTAACCGACGAAACCACGCGTTACTCGCACGGCTCTGGTACTCTAATCGACTATATCTTCGTTAGCTCTTTTATTGTGTACGGAAGGACGGGTGTTCTTCAGTTATTCCTGTCGGACCATAAGGGAAATTTGATAACGCTAAAGAAGAAAAATCACTACGATAATTTAAGACCTCCTCCTCAAATCCATCTAAAGCTACCTGGAGCATCTTAAAATCTGAGACAGCCCGGGCTTCTTCGGAGGGGTTAATTACTTTGGAGCGCGACGGTGAGGTAGTGGTTGACCATAATAAGGTAAGGTAATAAGCTCTTTAACGAACATTTCACTAATGTAACCACTAGATGCAATGCTATCGATAAAGGCGCTGTTTGATATTCTAGACAGACAGTGGGTTCGTTTTTTTAGTGCTGTAGACAAATATGAACTCATTCCATGTTTCGTCGTCAAGGAATGTTGCCTATGCATATTGTCCCAATTCTGATCTATTTAAAAAATGAATGGCTGGAAACGGGTATTTTTCCAAATGTGTTTAAGTGTACGAGGGTAATTTCTGTTCACAAAAAGGTTTTTCTGTAGAAGAAATTTAGCCAAACCCGACTTAGCGAAATCGCACAAGTATTAAAATGATTTGAAAATACTCAAAGACTAACAAAAGAACACACAAAAAAATAATTTCAGCAAAGCACACTTTAATCGTTCGAATGAAATCCAAACTCGAATGCACCTTTTAATATTCTTTTATATTCATAATATAAGCTTAACCGTATTTTAATTTTCTATCCACAATTTTAGAATTTGCTTAGTTTTAAAATCAGAATTTATTGTTTTACTGTTTTCTCTCATGAGATCGTTTTGAACTTTTTGGAATATTGAGCATTAAAAATAACACAAATTTAACCTGAATAATTGTTGCACACTGCTGCAGTGACAAAATTAAAGTATACAATGCCCGCGAGATTAATTTACTGTTAACGGGATTTTGAAATTTTATGTTGACTCTTATTCCTCTGATTTCATCGATTTTCTTCTTTTTGTGTAGGTAGCTGGATTATTTTATTTTATAAGTTAGCAAAAAAAATAGTAATTAGAGTTTTTTGGGTAGCTCATTAAACGTCGTATAATGTTTCCACTCTCAATAGAGAAATTTTTTTTAAGTTTCTGTGTACTACTCGCAAAATTACATTTAATATTAAAAAATTTAGATTTTTCCTGAGTTGGTGTCATTTTCAGAAGATTGGATTTTAATAACATAACGCTACAACTCGAGTATAATTGTGTAATATTCTTTTTAAAAACTTGGAAGCGAGATATAAAAGTTTTCCCAACTGAGACTTTTTTTTATTTATTCGAAAATTATTTAATTGAGTAGGTATTTCGTCGTAATCGGTATCAAATAAATCATTCGTGATTAAAAAGGCCTTTCAATCCCCAGAAATGTTAAATTTTCAATAACTATAAATGGCGCTATTATTAATAGAACGAGAAACTCCATTTGTGTATATCTATAAAGTGAATGCTTTTGCTAAAACGCACGTAGTAAAACAACGGTTTGGTATTAGTGGGTTTAAACAACAGGGTTTCTACAACTGACGTATAAAACGATTGGCTCATAGTGCACTCGATTTGCTGGCCTAGGGCACCCTCGTTTTCTCAAGAGACTTGTGGACATATCTACACCGATGATCCATCCTGCTTGCCTCAGGATACAGTAATAATAGTCGATGCCACTTGGGAATATCCGTGTTATGTGCAAAAAGGTGGCAATCGTATTCTGGATTACTGAAAGACGACAAAATAGATTTCTAAAACTTTTTTAATAGAAAAGGTTATAAAGTTTTTTATTTTACTTTCTTTACTTTCCTCACTGCAGTAATGGAATTCTACTATGCAATAAATATATTTTAAAATCAAGCCGTTCAGGTAGGTATTCTTGTATAAGTTTTTGTAAAGGCTAGAAATAAAATAACGAGTATGTAATATGTGTAATGTGTATGTTCCAGAATATCGAGTATATCGAGTGCTGTTAGAAAATGACAAAAAGGGGCCTTCATGAAAGTTTGTTATCTCCAAATGAACTAAAATGTACAAGGTAAAAATATTTTAAATATACAGAGTGTCCATGTAATTTTGTATATGGTACACTACAAATATCGTATTTTGTTATAAATTTAGATATCTTTGAAGTACTGTGCCAAGAGATTAGAAATTAGAAATTATTTTAATTAAAGCTTCTCAAGTATAAACAACGACAAGTACCTGTTTGATTAAATTATTGCTTAATAATACAAATTTTACAAAATAATTATTACCACTTAACTTGTAATTAAAATTTTAATCCCCTTTTCCATACTTGACGAAAATTCAATTTTAATTAGAAAGCACAAGTAGCAGGTACTTCACGTGTTAAAAAAATGTAACCAATTTAATAATAAGGTTTCAATGCTGAAACTCGAGTAAGGGAGATTCAAGAGGAATTTTGATGTACACAATGTTATCAAAATGTTGTCTTAAAATAGTTTACCTTTACAACTTTGTAAAGTATCTGTGTTGCCTCAAAATACTGATCAAGATAAGAAACGAGATATGCTTTACATGCACGGGATCATCTTTATCCTTCAATGAGTCCTTTTATAAATATAAAACTTGACTTTTTTATGTTATCCAAAACTTAAAGAAGAAAAAGCACACATGTCAACGCCCTTACACACAAAAGTATTTTCACAAGGAATAGATTGTGTAAAAAAACGAAAAAAAATTAATTTAAATATTTCGAAAAGTGACGAAAACGTAAATTTAGCCTTTGGCAAGTTTAAAAGCTAAACGTTGTAGAATAATAATATATGAAATTACAGTTGTTTGTTTCAGATTTTCAGTTTTCAGATTGGTTCGGTTATGTACTCCGAGAGTTATCCACTATCCAGATATGGATATTTGATAGAATAGCTGAATAGTTTTTCTATGACTTGTATGCTAACTAAAATATTGCAAGTACCAATTTTCTATGTAAAAGTTTTCAGGTACTGTCCTAAAGTGTTACCTATAAGAAATTGAAAAGGATGAAAGATGAAAGTGTGGACGTGTGAGTACTCAGAGAGCATTAAAAACAAGATATTAATTTCGTCTTTAATTACTGCAACAATTAAATGGAATGCATACGAAAAGCAAATATTTTTCCTGATTGGGGCACAATATATCGAAAACGCAAAAAAAAACACTGGGTGTCTGCCTGTCTGTCTGTCTCTCTGTCTGCATGTCTGCCTGTGTGCTTGGCTGCCTGTCAGCTAGTCTGCTAGTCTGTCTGTGTGCCTGTGTGCCTGTGTGCCTGTCTGATAGGGTGCTAGTGGTAGAGCAAGAAGCGTCTACTAACGTTTATTTGAACTAGCATCCTAAGATTCTGCATTGGAGTGTCACACGATGGGGCTTGCGATTTATACATTTTTTTATAATCTTTTTTTTATGGTTTTAAATGTGTAGCTTCAATTGTTGGAATAAATCTTTATTATTATTTAGACTCAGTTTTCCACACGGTTTTGCGTGCAATCCAGGAGCGCGGATTGCCATGCCAGATTCAGATTACCACGCTTACTTTGAATCTAAAAGAGCTAACGTTCCAAACAGGCACGCCACGCCGTGTTGTTAGCAACGCTTTTGGCTGTCACTGAAACGTTTCTAAATTTTGTAACTAACTGTAACCCAAATGACAAACTGATGGAACTATGACACATAAAACCCGACGGGTTGGAGCAAATGTATATTTAAAATTTTCAAAAGTTAAGACTCTGAACCTGCAATCCAGGCGTACATGCAGAGAATGCGTTCTAGTATTGCAAAGCAAAATAAAAATTCCGTGGCCAAAGAGTTCTGGAAAAATCAAAACTTCAGCCCCACATTCCAGGCGTACAGGGGTTCGTAACACAAACGTACAAGTCCTAAAATTGTGTAAGTAATTCCAGTCAAAGTAGACCAAAAAACGTGGAAAGTTCGGAACAATTGGTACATTTTGACTGGACTACTTATACAAATTGTAGGACTTGTACGTTTGTGTTACGGGCCCCCAGGTTGCCATGCAATATAAAACTGGGCACGCGCGCAAAATCGTGTAAAAATCTCTCGTTGAATATTAAACAATTTTGGCCCGCGCTCAAAATCGTGAGAAAAACTATCCGTCTGTACGTTTTCCCATAACATAACATTCAACCTTACATGACATAGGATAGTTCTGATTTTTGGTACGTTATCTATGACGTAGGCTTAATCATAAATCCAAGCTTTTAATCACGGCAAACCTCCGGATCTATGTCAAAATCGAAGAAACTGCAAAATATTTTATCTTTTTTCAGTTTTTGTCAGTTTGCCGGTCCCTACCTTTCAAAATTAGGCTAAATTGTCCAAAACTTGTGACCAGAATTATCTCTGTAAACCTAATTGTGTCCGAGATACACTAGTACAAACCTTGCAAATGTAAAATATTTCGTCATTTTTAGGGATCAGCTTTTGACAGTGATTCGGATCATTTACCTTGCTTCTGATATTGTGCACACTTAATAACGGACTTATCGATGACATTCGTGAGAAAAGTGAAATATTCCGAATTCTGAAAATTGTGCAGAAATCTTAAGGTGTAGAGATAAATGTATAATAGGGGCAAAATAGTTTCCCCTTCCCAAGAGCTTTCAAACAAAAAAAATCGAAATCGGACCATTAGATTTCATTGCATTTCAGACAGCTGAAATACAAAAAATGTATTTCACTAATGAGGGCCATCTTTAATGGCCGCTATGATGATGTTCTACACAGAGTTTGAAGTGGTTCCCTATCTGGAAAGTTACCTTTTGGCATGAACTAAGACCACAGAAAGTGGCACATTCCAATCAAAAAGTGCAACGTTTTTTGGCGTACCCAACGTAATATATTGGATTATCCTGTATACAACTTACAACCGATTCTGTACAGTTTTTTCCAAATTACAATAAAATATTATTTGGAAAAAGAAGAATGTATCAAATCATTCGATGGAACCTAAAAAGAAAGCTTCATGCAAGCTAATGGAGCATTGGGCACGATTTGTTGCTCTATAAAGAATAATTAAACTGATGGCCGTTTAAACCAACTTCAATATTATTATCTATATTCTATGGTAGAAAGGTTTACCGCTCTATTCTTATTAGCTATTTATAGGTAAGGTATAGTGGCGTTATTTAATGTTTAACCCTATTTTGAAAGTTAAAACAAATTTCCACTAAATTAATTTAATTTATGTGTAATTGGATGTGTCAGCTCGGGTACTTTGATAATGTTAGAAAATAGAAAATTAATTTTGGTACAAGTTGATTAAATCGTTATTTAGTATTCAGTGATATCGTTGTGGGTTAACGCAGTGTTTACGACTACAAGTTGGGCATAGCCGTATTATAGCGGTCGAGGTGCATGGGAAGATACCGGCATCACACTGATTAAACTTGTATGATGGTCAGCAATGTAATAAATTTCGTGATTTATGTTACGATAGTTTGCAAAGTTCATAATTGCAAGATACTTCAACAATTATCCGAATATCCGGTAAATGGTTCAATCGGTCACAAAAATTTGGAAATGAAAATACGCGTCGTACAGCGGTACTTGCACTGTTTACGACTGTCAACATAAGTAAATCAAGTAAATATACTACATATAAAAAGCATATTGATGTTGTAAGCTCGTAAAATGTGGGTTGCCGAGCTTCCTGCATTAATAACGGATCGTAAACATATAAGGGGGTGCAGTAAAACTGTTTCATTAATATTGCATACGCTATCTGTTAGTTTATCTTCATTTAGAAAGTAATTAACTAATCTTAAATCTGAGGATATTAACGTCTCAAATTACAAATGAAATTGCGTTTATTAGAAAAATTGTATATTGAAAGAAATTTTTTACGGTTTCCCGCATTTGCGGATTATGACAAAGGAATTATGAAGCAAATTTCTTACGTGTTATCGATAATCAATAGTAACATACGATCACGTGATATAAAATTATTGCGTTTTAAAAGCTCATTTTAACCAACGACATAACTGGATTTTTATTGTGATTTCAATTAACTAACTATTCTAATCTGTAGAATCATGATGTGCCGGTGATTACTAGTTAAGAAATATACGAATGCCCTGTGTGTAATAGTAATATGGATAAAGTCAAAATAAGTTAATCGATTTAATAAATAGTCGGACTATTGAATCAGTTAACAGGTATCACAAGCCAAAGATGTTTTAGATACATGTGTAAGTTAAGTGGCCGTCATTATATTATTATAACATAACCGTTTCCCACCTTAAAAAGGTAGATATTTTTTATACGCCGGTGTCTATCCTTTTTACAAACTGTGGGCGAACTAGTGTCTAATCATAGCGTAACTCGGTTACACATAATCGGCGTTACAAAAAAGTAGTAAGATATTCATGAGATCTACTTCAGAAATAAATTCAAACTGCTTAACGACTAAACTCGTTATTTTCTTAAACTACACTACCTATTATAGGTAAGTTGTTTTCAAAAATTTAGAAAAAAAACGCTGCTTTGCTACTAGCTGAAAAGAAACTCTTTCTTGATTTAGATTAAAATTTTGCTAGTAGCCAAGATATTTTAAAATTTAGCCTGCCGAACCAAAACGGTCATTGAGTTTATACTTCTAGAATTGAGCTCATGCCTACCTGTTTATGTTACACCAATTACAACCAAGTTGCCTTATGATTACTCCCAATTTGGCTCACCCTGTACTTTAAAAATAATGCTTCATTGATTATACATGATGCGTAACTCAAACTCATTTGCATCGTTGTGACGGTGTTGAGCAAAGTGTATATGTGTATATGATGTAAACCAACCCTAAATTAATCACCTAGTAGTGCGAAAAACGTTTTTAGGAGAAAAATGTTGAACGACCAAACGCCTCAGGAATCGAACCCGAGCATGCAATATCCGGTCGCATGTACGAACCACCATACGCCAAGCCAGACAACTGGCTTGACTTTGAAAAAATATTAAAACACACGTAGGTAAAGATAATAATTTTAAGCGGAATTAGATAGACGTTCATCTAGTCAAATCAATTCATCATTCAAAAAAGGGCTTAACTTTCTCAATCTGGGCGTACTCGATTCTCCTTTTTTCCAGTTTGTTAAAATTCGAAAAGTGCACGACATAAGCGGGTGCGGATTCATGACTACTGGAAAATTCTCATTTGGAACACTCTCGACCGTCTCCCGTTGCAACGGAGATACAAAGCCACCTAGCTACATCTATATGCACCCACGGAAATCACCTAAACCACAACGGGTGTTGTTCGAGCTCAGATAGCGTAAGACCTCTAGACAGACAGTCTGCAGTCTGCGGGATTGTCCAATCCAGCCACATGAAACCAGAAGTTGGGAGCTAAAGTTTGGTGAATTTCATAATTCTATTACTCACGAAAGTATTCCATTTGTGCGGAGAAGAATAAATCCAACAGAGTACTATTTTCGCGTCTGAGTAAGCGTAAATGCCTGAAAGTGGTATAATGCCCTCGTAAGTATCAATAACTAACCGCATCAAGAGAGACAACAATTAATATAGCTGCGCACAGTTCAAGTCTTGTAATAGATTTTACTTTGAGCGCCGAAACTCGAGATTTTGAACATATAAGGGCTGTGTGAATTTCACCGCTTGTTAACTTGTTAAGTGCGCATATAAATTACTGCACCAAATCCACGTTCGGAAGCGTCACAAAATCCAAGCAACATAGTATTTTGCCAGTCCTCTTGCACATATAAATGAGTTACCTACTCTCGACTTTAGATTGTTGAAAATGCAGATAAAGAGGTCGCTGTAATTTCCAGAAAAACTGTGACATCGAGTCATCTAGTAGTAGAGTGTTACCAGAAAAAGAGTAACCAACACCACGTGTTTACCGTTCAAGTTCCAAAACAGATTTGTACTGCAGTTGAATAGAAACGGACGTTAGATAGTGCTATATGGAGTTATTACCAGTGTTAGGTTAAAACTTGCTAATTCATGTTTGTCTTGATTTTGTTGCACTAAGTAGTAGTAGCTTTGGTCACGTGATGGGTTCTTCTTTCCCTGATATCACTAGTGCAAAAAATCTAAACATATTGGGTGCGTTTAACGGACAAAGCTGTTTAAAGTAATCAGTCAACTATGCTCAATGCTCACATTCAGCTACTTACAATCGGCTAAACGCCTAAACCGTATGCTGAGAGTCAGAATACGATGAATTATAGTTACCAGTTACCAGAGTGTTGTTTTGCTGACTCTTAGCACTTTAGCGGATTGGAAGCAGCTGAGTGTCAGCTTTGTCAGCTAAACGCGCCCAATGGTAATGGCTACTGAACTGCTCTCTATTAAATTAATATCTAGAGCAAATTCGTGTAATTGATTGAGAGCTCCTCAAAAAAATTGCATTCCATATTTGAAGTGTAGTCGGCTGAGAAACTTTTGTTAGTATCGTACCAGAAGAAAAAGATCTACATCAAAGATAAAACTTCATGTAGACCGTTATAGGTAAATTTAATTCATTATAATAAATAATAATATAAAAACACAAGGAACATGATTTATTACATAATCTTGAACAGCTTACATAAATGATTAGTAGTTGATCAATATCGTCACGAACCAGCTATAATAACACCGTACTTACTATCTTAGATTGATTTAGAAGTTAAATGCTTCAACTACCAACCCTATCAACCGACTGAATGATTGAAAAATTATTTTATAACTCACGAAATCCTATAAAACTGAGCAATGGCGTAAAATTTAATGCAAGCAGTAAAGAAAAAATCAATAAACTATAAAATTCGAAAAGAAGGCACTTATGTTTTAGGAGCATGTTCAGCGGCCAGTGGCAAAATTGAAGGCTAAAAGGGGCCCGGGTCTTTTCTTTTCGTTAATTCATACAAGTACAAGAATATTTGCTAGATTTCGGTACTTTCATTAAATTTATTATTTTTGTTTTCCTAATAAATTTAATAAAAGATATAGGTGTATTTTTTATGTTCCACATTCGACCAATGAAGGGGGCCAAGACCGGGGACGTCGACGCCTTTCAAGATTCAAGACTCCAAGTCCCAAAAATCTACTAAAAAAGATTTTTCCTCAATTTTTTAAACGTGTAATAATTTGGTTGACTATCTGCATTACAGTAACGGTAACGCGACAATAATATTATTCCACATTCCACACTATGACACTATTATCGTATCTGCGAGAAAATCTTATGGGAATAGGGCACGGTAAATTGATCAAGAGCGTTTTTGCAGTAAGATAATAATGGTTTAGTATTTCATTACGTGAAGAACTCGAATTATTTCGCTTTCAGTGCGTTCTTATTTTGATATTTTAATGACTCTTGAACTTTTCTCGTAGATTTTCACTATACTGATTGTCAAACATTTAAATTATATTTTAAACCTACAGCAAAAATTGACATAATTTAGAGAGACTTAATTATTTTAGGAATATTAATATTAAATTTGTGTAAATGGAATTGCGCAAATGTGCAATGATGCAATTATAACTTCCTAAACTATTAAACTTGGGATAAGTTTCGAACAACCACATCCTAATATACATAATGAAACATATACACTGAATGAATGTCTTCCATATGTATGAGACTTGAGACCTACAACCCGAACTAATGGACTCCACTTGAGTGTCCTATTGATTATTATAACTATATGATATTCTCCAAGCGACTTGAAAAGAACGACGCCAACTTATATTAGGTATGGCTTACAATTTTTCGTTTTTAATTGTACCGAACGAACAACACGGCGCAGTACAAGACTTTTTGATAACTTAAATTAAAGTACGCGTTTATGGTTGGCGTTAATAATTCGTATTTAATTAAATCCGGAAAATTAAAGAATTCTTAATTACTTTTTAAAAGTTTGAATTGCAAAACCGTGGAGCACTTGGGTTCTTACTGCATAATCTTAAAAAGTTTATTTAATAGTGTATTTTTAAAAATTTATGTTTGCCGAAAGCTGTGGCGAAAGGTGCCTAACGAACATTGTAGCGTATTTCTTGCACGATCAACTTTGCAAAAAAGTAAAACGTTTTCTACTAGCAGTAATAGGCAGTGTAAGGTTAAGTTTGAATTAAGTTTAGGGTGTGAAATTTTATATACATCTTTACGCTGTTATGGGCCTGTGCTCTATACTATGTTACCTGCGTAACAATTTTTTTACTTATCGCACGCGCGTGCTGTATTCATACTTTTACATTTGCTTTTTCTAACTTAAGGAACTGACAATGAACGAATTAAACCGGCAATAAAATTCGTGAATAAGGGAAGAAATACAATCGTGCTAAAAATAATTGAAAAAATAGTTTGCTAAGTAGTAAAATTCACGTAGGTGGTACTTGGTACGTACATTAATATTGTGTTCCACATTTAGCTAAATACCGCAGTGGGATATATAAATTTTGTACTATTGTCCGATTTCACAAAACGAATTAACATTGAGGTCAGATGTAATCTTAGTCTAGGGTCCTACTTGAAGGTTGCCCCAAAGAGAGTCAACAATAGTTAAGTGTTAATTCACCCATGTATAAAGTTTATATGCGTTAAAACGCCAATACTTCACCTATTATTAAAACAATACGAGCTCAACATCTCAACAACAGTTGAGACTTGAGAACAGAAAACTCGACATTTTTTAAATTTAATTGTTTTCATAAAATTTGTTTTAGGGATATCATCAGCAATAAATATTGCGCCAACTAATTCAATAACGATTTATAAATTAAATTAGGTCAACAGTAACGTTTTAATTATGTTTAGAACAAGCTCGTACACATTTCACAACATAAAATTTTATTAGCAATAACAAATTTCACGTGAAGCGAATATAATCTTCTAGGATCATCCGACACGTTTTCATTTACAATTATCCATTCTACAAGCTCACTCGAATTTGCTCCTCTCTCGAGATGGTCCTTTAATCCCTTTTGGCAACTTGTTGGACTGATTGATTTTAGTATTAGATGGATATGTTGGTTTAGGAACAATTCGAGTGTAATTTAGGGTAATGCGAATTATAGCGAATGTCTACTTTAGTGGTTTCAATTTAAGCCCAGCTATTTATCGATCGATTAAATCAAAATTAAACCGTATTAAAATATACCGTGTAAACGTAATATGGTGTGTTCTTAACATTGAGAATGGTGTTTGAGATGAGAGGGTTCTTGAAATACTTGTAGTGGCCACACTTCAAAGGTGCCAACCGCAGAATTTCATATGCATAATGTCCTCATTTAAATAATTATAAAATGCTTAGATATACACATTTATTATAGAGGTGACATCTTTGAGCGTAAGTACGGAGTGAATAATAATGACGCAATTAATAACTTTTTAAGTATACTTATCGGGTATTTGATATCAACGGATCTAGAAAAATTTTATGTTTTAAAATTAAATACCAGTTATTTGACAATTTGTCATATAGGCTCATACCTAAAGAAAATTAATGTTGAGACCTAATGGATGTTACGGGAGAAAAGCCAAGTTTTGACGACTCAAATGAATAAGGGGTCATCAAAAACTTTAGAGACATAATACCTACCTATATACATAAGTAGGTGTTATAAATTGTTGTAATTGCAAAAACGCAATCAGAAATTTAAGGTTGCAAGTCCAGGAGGCAACGAAAACTTACTAAACTATTAAGTACAAAATTTTTGACTATGCAGGATGAAAGAACATTGCAAATGAGTAATAAAACTGGCCGTGTCCCTGTTAAAAGTGAGGGAGGCTCCAGAAGGGTGGATTTTGACTCTTTTTACTGTTTCTCGCTTATAACTCAAAACTACGCACTTTATAAGACAAGTTTTTTTATACAAAAATGAAGTTCATTTAATTTTCTACAAATCATATTTATTAAGTTTTTTTCCTCAGGTGAACTATTTAGGCGCTAGCGCGCGTTAAAGATAATAAAACTTCCAAAATTGGCCCCAAATTTTTTTTATCGCTCATAAATCGAAAACTACACACTTTTCGACCAAAATGTTGCTACACAAAACTGAGGTACCATAAATTTCCTACAAATTATGCCTCCTGAATTTTTTTGTCAAATAAACAGTTGGTGTGGTAGAGCGCCTTGAGGCTTAGGGTATATCGGACGTAGCGTGTTCGGGAGGCAGAATGCCGAAATACACGTTTTTCAAATCTTCTATTTCCTGATTTATTAATATATTATGATGCATTATTGTAAGTATGATCAAAAGAAATTTATAAGTTTTTCATCTGAAGTACCTACTGAAGAACTGAAGACGTGTTTAGAAATTAATGTAGAAGCTCATAAAATATCATTTAAGAAGAATTTTCATCTTCTTTGGTCCTATACTCTTTAAACGATTCGCCAATTATTTATAAAATGATTGGGTGATCAACTTTCTAAATTGTTTATGTGTGAATACAAAACGAACATGAAAGGAAATTCATTTTTAAAGTTAAATAAAAAAAGAAATTAAAGCTTTGAAGTGCACAACCTGTTTAAAATTACATTTTCGTTGCAAAGTTGCAGCAGAGCCATCGATTTGCTTTCAAGAATGCGCTTTAAAAAATTACAAACTTTCTATTTAATTATTACAAACTTCATAAATGTTAATTTTTTTCCATTACGCTAAGTATCGAATTTTCTTTTAGCACAAAGTACGACCCTTCCTAAATGTTATTAAAATTATTGTGATTTATGTCAAATTCAGTTATAAAATTTCATAAAATAAGTTAATATTTGATATTAACTGTTGCTGTTGACTTCAAAATCAATATCACAAAGACTAAACTAAATAAATCAATTCGATATATGATATACGATATAGAAGACCTTTAATATCACCCTTAGTCTTGGCATTTAAAAAATATGGCAAAGGTCTGCCGATCTTTTAGAGAGGCTTTTTCTAAATATCATATTCTTCGATGATTTCTAATATTAAAAAAATAAGAGGGTCCTAGGAAATATCGTGCGCAACGTGGGTTATTTTTTAATTACCTCCCTTTGAATGTTTGGATGCTTTATAGAGCACGTAACATAAAAAAGTTTTACAAAATTTTCATCACGTACTCGAAATAAACAAGAAGTCAAATTTTGTTATAATCGTTTGGATTGGGCAGTAAATACAAAAAATAATACTTTTATGTTCCGTGTCTATTTATACTTCAAAGGTGGTTGTTAAGTCAGTTTTATAGAGTGCTGTAATAAATTCACCACCCATTCATTTTATAAAAAAGACACGTTTAACTAATTTGTTTCCAGTTTAGGATACATTTTATAATTATTAATTGATTTACAGTAGGTTTCTATTGTTTACTAGCTGCAAAACGGCATATTTAAAGCTCCGTGTAGATTGGGATACAATCGGTTGATACACTGACTGCCTGGCGATTGTATCTGTGGCTCGTCGATACAGTCGGTCGGCGATTAGAAACTTATGAAGATCGATTTTTACCAAGCCTGGATCTGGATCATTTAGGGAGAGGTAGCAAGCTCGCTGCACTTGTTAGGTCTAGGCCACTTAATCGAGCTCATTGTACTTTCTCCAAGCGGCCTCTCCGTGCTCATCAGATCTCGAACCATCATACTTGTAGGATAAACTCGGAATTCTGGCGGGAGGGGATGATGCTTATTCTGGCCATGTCGAGCCAGAAGTTTTCCAACACGGACCTTATTATCGACGTTACGGTTGGACAGTGACAAAGCACATGTTCAACCGTTTGGTCTTCTAGTTCGCATCCACGATATATGGGATTATATACCAAACCCAGTAGAAATAACCCAGGAATCTCCAGGAGAAGTAGCTTCTTGGAGCACTCAGTAATATATTCCGTTCTTCTGTTTACCAACAAAAAAATACAATTAGGTAATTTATTCATTTAAATCTAATACACGTTGAGATAAATGAATATAGAGATATAATTTTATGAAATTTACATAATCTTTTAAACCTTATAAAAATGCTTCGTAAATAAGATAAAAGTTAATAAAAGTTCACCATCAATGTTTAAAGAAAGCTCTCACCGTTAAGTAGTTTAAAAGTAAACAAAAAAGAATAAATAAAAAACTCATCTAAGCGCGCCTCTACGCCTCTACTTGCAATACCTCAAATATATTTTTCTTAACATTTTCTTCGTAATGGTACTTTATTTCATATTGTTTAAATCCCCAAACTAAACTTTCAAACCACACAGTCAATAAACTTTGAAGGCGTAACTTTTTAATTTGAACATATGGCAAGGAAAATTGCGATCGCTTAAGAGAGTTGGATATCTGAAAAGTTGGGTAAATTGCTTTACATGAGTTTCTCTTATGGCGCGGTGCGACCTACATTCAAAAGATAGGTTAAAATGTATTTAGAAACTTGATATATACTCCACACCACACACACTATTAAATATAAACTTTAAAACACTTTTTCCCGTTTTCATCACTTTATTTATTTATATAGCTTTCAGAAAATTTTCTTACTTTGTTGCTTAAGGTAAAAAGCTTGGAAAATGAAATTTTCGCAGGGCAATCTCGACTGAAATTAAAACGAGCGAATTTGACTAAATAAAAATTCCGTAGCGTATTATATTATAAACTATACAGAATAGAGAGTTTGTTAGAGGCGTTTCCGCATTTCTAAATAAGGAAACTTTTCTACGAACAATTCACGCATTTGATTAAGAGAAAATTAATAACGAATTATTTGGGATGAAAATAATACTGATAGAGAGAACCTACGAGCAACTCAGAAACATCGATAACCACTCTTGAACCAAGTTTGCTGAACCCTTAGCTAAGCTTCATTGGCAACCTGATTCTGAATGTGTGATGTGAACTATGCACTCATTGGATTGTTGGTAAGCTCTTGCCCAAGTTTCACTCTTTAACAGTTATAACAGTTAGTTGTAGAAGTTTCAGGGATCCGTCACTTCTGTGATGGATATCTCCAAAGGTTTAGGAATCGACACCCTGTATAATGTTACTACTAAATCATACGTGCCCGTTTGAAAAGAAAGCGAAACACCAATTTCCCTTTTTAAGTAACTTAATATCAAAGATGTCGTTGTTGCTAGTGACAGGTAATTGATTTTTGTAACATAATAATGGCATTACCTTCATAATAAGAATAAGTTCAACTCGTGCAACGTAGTGATAGCTTTTTGATTACTTTGTCAAGTTTCAATTTCGCGTTGCTAAATCGGCTTATATTATATCCTATAAAAGCATCCTCGTGGTCTATTAAAAACATAGTTATCAAATATTGCAATATTTTCTCTCCAAAATATGAAAATTGAAAAATCGACGCCAATTTTTTCAATTGACTTTTTTCAAGTTTGCAATTTAAAGAGATTTTCCCAGCATTTCGTTACCGTTTACAAATCTAATTAGACTCGGAAAATACTCAATTTAAATATAAAAATATTGCGCTAACATGTAAATGAGCACCTGTAATAAGCCGAATAAAATTCAACCACATAAATAAGCCAATACGATTGTTTTCTATATGTACAATCGTAAATTGCTTATAACATAGCTTTAGAAATATTACATTTGGTATCGCAACGGGACCTCATGTTGATAGCTGTGTAATTACACCACTTAATAAAACGATACACATGACGGGATGCGCTGATAAATGTTTAATATATTCGTGCTTAACATTCACGTTACATTCGATAAACGTATTCATAAGCAGAGCCAATAAATTTTCAATAAGGCGTGCAGGAAACCAAACCACCTTTAAACTCGGATGCCTCACTATCGAGCTCCGAGAGTCGTCCCTCAAAGTGATATATTTCATTACAAAATGAAAGAATGAGCACATCTTATTTAAATATTTGTACATTGTTGTTGATTAAAAAAAAATTCTAAAGCAGCCCCAAAAATCAATCAGTATGTCAATAGACTGTAGGCCGGTAGGTCGTATTAACAAAACAAATTCAAGATATCTATACAGCCAGATAACAGAAGACACAGGAAGCAAAAAATATGAAGAGAACTTGAACTTTTGGAACGATTCCGTAAAGTAAATCACTGCTAAATTTTAGCAAGGCACACTTGAAGACGGCGGATTGACCCATAATGAAATCTTACATACTACGCTGCCGGATAGCTCTGGGAAGGTTGTAGCCATCTTTGAAGAGGCATGACTGCAGACGGGCCTATACAACCTAGAAGACCTAAGTACCTTTATAAGGAACCACAAAAAAAAGGCACAAAAAATGTGAAGCTTTAAGAGACCACAGGTATTGAGAAACCACTCTTTTGTGGCACTGGTGGCTTACGCTACCCAGAGAGAGGTTTAATATAAACAATAGAAGAAAAGAATCGAAGCTGATTATTCATTATTGTACCTAATATCCACTGGTGGTAAAGTCACCAGCGCCAGAACGGAGTGGTCTTTCTGTAACCAAAGAGGGCACCGACCCATCGACTGTGAATCTCTGGGACTGGGAGTATTATGAATCGCTTAGAAACCTTACCACTAATGCTTTCCGCAGAGAAAAGAAGGCCTTCTTGACGACCCGATTTAATAGTATCTCTAGGGACAATTGGAGAAATCTTAAATTGTACAATATTGTGGGTGGGAAGGATGACGTTTTGCCTGCCTCTCTAATCAATGTCGACGAAATTAATTTTTTTTTATTATAATAAAATACTTGTACATGTACATGCATTTTACTGACATTACAATCTGATCATTATCTGATCAATGAGTAATTTTGTTCGAACTTAAATTACTACTACAAAATTTAACTAAGGATTGACTCACTAGTATTCCTTGGATTCTAAGAACTTAATTACACTAATATTAACGTGTACCCTAGCACTGTACTCTGCTTTTTCACTAACACAACCATTAAACTAGCTCGAAGGGTTTAGTCCTATTGAGTCTTTTGATCAGGTTCGTATTATCGAGGAGCTGGACGGCCTCTACATTAACGTAGTGAAGAAGTCGCTGTTCGTGACTCTTGGCGAATTTACTGATAGTCTGGCTAACGGTATCCATTTACAACTCCCTGTGGAGGTCACCGTTTCTGAAGTACCAAGGTGCATTCACAATGTTTCTTAATACTTTGTTTTGAAAGCGCTGAATTATTTCTAAGTTGCTCTTTTTGGCACAACCCCACAACTGAATGCCATATGTCCATACGGGTTTAAGAATTTGTTTATACAAAAGTATTTTGTTGTAAATTGACAGGGTAGAATTTCGTCCAAGCAGCCAATACATTTTTCTAAATTTGATGTCCAGTTCTTCTTTTTTTTTTTGACATGAGTTTTCCAGCGTAGCTTAGTGTCCAGTGTCATACCAAGGTATTTTGCTGTATCATAATGTGGTACTTGGATATTATTTATGCTTACAGAGATATTATGTTGATTTCGTTTGTTGGTGAAATTGACATGGGCCGATTTAGACTCATTCAACTTGATTCGCCACTTTTTAGTTCAGTTGTTGATTTTATTAATAGAGGTTTGCAGATTTCTTGCCGCTTCTTCGTGATCTTTGCCTACTGCCATTATAGCAGTATCGTCAGCAAAAGTGGCCATCGTATCATGTTCTAATTCAGGAATATCACTGGTGTATAATAGGTAGAGGACTGGCCCTAATACGCTGCCCTGTGGTACTCCTGCGTTAATGTTTTTTAGTTCAGAGTATGCATCTTCCTGCTTAATTCTAAACGCTCTATCCGAAACATAAGATGTCAACAACTGTGAGAACTGTTTGGGTAAAAGCTTGCTTAATTTATAGTTCAGGCCCTCGTGCCAAACCCTATCAAAAGCCTGCGCTACATCGAGGAAGACGGTAGAGCACACTTTTCTTTCTTCCAAGGACTTTTCAATTATGTCTACGATCCTATGAACTTTTTCTATTGTTGAGTGACTCTCTCTAAAGCCAAACTGATGATCTGGAATTATGTTGTTTTCTTCAATGATACGTTTCAATCTCTTAAGAAGTATTTTTTCGAATAATTTGGAAATTATAGGAAGTAAGGAAATTGGCCTGTAAGACGAGACTTCATGTAGTGGTTTTCCCGGTTTAGGAATCATCATTACTTCTGCCACCTTCCAAGAAATTTATGATTTTTTTTAAATAATAGCACCAGCTGTGATGCGGATGTGACTAAAATGTCGACCTTTTATAGAGGCTATTGTGTCACTGGCTGGTCTTTCTCGGTTTCGTTGCTCACTGTCGATTAAGTTTATAGGATAGTCGATTTGATTACTTCTAAATCTGTTGAAAATGATTGGATCAGCATAGATGTAGTTGTCAACCTTTGTTGTCCTAATATTGTTCCTCTTTTACTAATATAGCTAACTCTTGTCTGTTTGAAGGAAGGGCTCCTGGCTGCCTGGAAGCATGCAATTGTTGCCCCCTTGTTCAAAAATACAAACCCTACAATTGTGCAGATGCTTCGCCTTCCGTACACTTTCAGCTTTGTCCAAGATTCTCAATAAGGCGGTTGCCTTTCAGGTTCGAGAATATTTGAATGTACATAACATATTTCCGGATACACGGTCGGGTTTTGGTTGCGGGGAGACCGCTTTTGCGGCTACCGATCACTCCAAGTTGATTCGCACTTTCGACTTTTCTAATGCATCCCACAACATAAATCACTCGCTAATGCTAGTTATTATAGAGCACGTCGGCATGAACTCGATGACCTGCTTAACCCTAGGAGTGCTAAAATTTTAAAAAAATTAAGAAAATCTAGTTTTAGCGACAAACTCACTTCAAGATTCTCAATGGATGTGTTACACAAACAAAAGAATCCTTGACACACTAAACAACGCCGAACCAGGCTTTTATTAGTTTTTTGTCGCATAGCCATTTTCCTATAGCGAGTCGCGTAATCGTGTCACGGATAAACAATTTCCACGCGAGCATAACGAAGAATGGAGTATACATACAGCTGAAGAAGCGACATAAGCCCAGTTTCAATGTAAAACTGTTGAGACGAGTACCAAGAAGGCTTCCAAAGCAAGACAAACCAAAGCAATAATGGATCTTTTGGTAACTAAAATTTTTGTAAATAATTTTTCCTGCTGAATACCACCCCAACATATCAGACCATATGAAAGCACAGACTGAACCAAAACGAAATAAAAACTCTTCCAGAAGGGCAAAATAGAGAATTTCGCGTAATTTCCTAAACAAGAAAGTACATGAAACTTCGAAGTCTCTCGCTTAATGCGGTCCGGTCCGGTGGTGATCCCATCTAAGATGCCGATTCACACAAACTCCCAGATACTTAATTGTAAAACCGACCTTACGTATAAGACTGTCACATGTGCATTTATTCTCCTCACCAAGAGGAGAATGCAAAGCAATAAAACTGAAATCTGACTGAGAAGTGATACAAGCACTGATAGTAATGAAAACAGTTTTGTTCAAATTCAGTGACAGTGTATCACAATCAGGCCACGTTTTAATCAATAGCAGGACAGCACTGTTCAAAGCATAAATCTCAAGCCACTAGACTCGAACTGTGCCGTTTGCGTAATGAGAAGAAATAGCCACTAATAGACGTGTGCAATAATAGATCATTAATGTAGATAGGAAATACGATTGGGCCGAGAACGGTGTCCTGTGGAACCGCGCCATTAATCCTCTTTACCTTTATGTACAATGTACACATTCTTCTACTAACTGGGGTCATTTGGTCCTTTTGTAACGTTGGAGTAGGTTTTTTTTCAATTAGAAATAATTAACTTGATATAAATCCATATTCGATTGGTCATCCATTTTTATTGCTATACAACGATTGTAGTCACTGAGAGCGCCGACCCATCGTTGGCGTATACTATAAAAGTACGAGAAGCCTCGATGCTAAAAAATATTTCTGTAAGACTTCGATATCGTCAATCTATTCCCTATTCGTAACAATATTTTATTTTTGGTTATATTGTTTTTCTACGAGTGGGTTTATAGCGTATAAAAATCATAAATAATTTAACCTCTAGTGGTTAGAAATAAAAGCAAACTTCTTAGTACTTTGTTTATAATATTTAAGCATAAATAAAAATGACGAAAAACCGACTTTCCAAGTTTGAAGTAAAAATATAACTGGAAACACAAAACAAAACATGTAGCCAAGTAAGCTGGAAAAACAAGATTTGGCAGTTTTATATATTTTATTTTCGTTTCTTTTAAAAACTTTATAACAATTGTCTTAATTTTGCAAAAGGAGCGTTAAAAATCTTGTAAATCATCGAAGCATTTTCTAAATAAAACAGTTGCAAATAAACTTTTTTCATCCTTTTTAAACGAATCTGCGAAAGACAACAATGGCAAAGAAGATTCAATATGCTTAATCAAAATAAAAAGGAAGGAAAGCAAGGAGCAATTAACAAATAGGGTAGTATTCTTTGTCTTTGATTACCTCTTTTGTGAAAATGGCAATTTAAAATATTAAGTTAAAACTTTGATGATAGAGCGCTACTAAAGTCTTAGAAAATGCTTGGCAGTGCTAAATTGGTTTCTAATTATTTTAAAGTGTGTTAGATTCAAGCGAGACTAATTTGAAAGTTGGTTTAAAATTGGAACTTAAAGCACTTATTTAACTACACATTATTTATATTCTTTCTACTTTGTTAAAATGGAGTAGGTATTTGAATTATTTTTTTAATTGTTTTGCGAAGACACGACTAACCCACACACGATTGACTCGTTGAAAAAGCCAACAGGTTAATATAAATAATGTATGTTATACATGGTTATACCTACAATGTAATTTCTTTCTTAGAAACTGCCAGGAGGTAAGCCGGGCTATTGAACAGCTAAGAATTTTTGGATGCTCTTGTAAATAAGTTGTCAATATTAAGAATAAATTGTATTGTGTAGTATCTCTATCTAGAAATAGCCTTTGTCTTTATGTCGACATACATTGGTGAAGATGTTTTGCAAGTAATCGATGTGTGTGGTTCCATTTGGGTATTTATAGATAAAAATCTTATTTAACGTTTTATAATTTTTTAATCATTTTTCTTTGATAAATATTAATACCGACTCATGTATACAAATTATTAAAAATTAAAGTTTCATTCCGAGACAGATGTGAATCCTCATAACCTTACGTTAAATTGAGAAATTAGGTCCATCACCTGCTTTTTAAATTCCAGTAGGAGCCTGGTATAATATTATAAAAAAAACACGCTCATTATCATAAATATAAAACCTTTAAACAGTTTAAATTGTTAAAAGTGCATACATTATTTTAAATTATTAATTTCACTCCAACCTTTTGTGATTTGTGAATTAATGTTGCTCGCAGCAACCGTTATAACGCAAATGGACCAATTTTAAGTACTTTAAAACGATTTAATCTGTTATAGAATACTAATATCCCCAAGTTTAGTTTTATTGATTATTAAACTATGTAAACTATTTTAAAAGTATATAATAAAATTTCATTACGTTGTACTATGGATTTAAACATGAATGTAATGATCTCCAAATCACTAAATAGAAATTTTGATAGAAATGTTTCAACATAGCTTTCATGGTAGTAACCGGCGTTGAATTTAATTAGGAGGTTGTTTTTAGGTCTTTAAACTTTATTTCTTCCCTATCCCGAATCCACACCAATGAACCAAAAAAGTTAATTTTAGTGCTCTTATGTATGTATGGTCAAGGTTAAGTATACGAGAACCACCACTGCAACTACTCGAAATCTTGAGATTCTTACAAAAATTTTGCAGCTTAATAAGTGTATTATTGAACCCTGAACTGGACATTCTGCGGTACGTAAAGTTCCTTTTTTACAGTCTAGAAAAGCATAACAAGCACTAGATAGATATATTATGTAAGAACATTGAACATGACTGTATTGATTCTTCTACTATTTACCTACAAATAAACTATCAAAAAAGTAGGTCCTGTTTCTTATTGATGTAAATCGTAAAATGTTTATGTAGACATAAAGTTGAAAATTGAACTAATACCAGCAAGATTCCTCAAGTACGTACATATAGTTTTTGTGTGATTTTACATGTTGGAGTAGAATTTATGTTAGTTGAAAATATATAAAACTCAATTTTATTTATAGTAGGTAGTAGAAATGATATTATAGCTTTTCTAAACTCTTATTATCATAGATTACCATTTAAAAAATCTTAAAATTATAATAACTCACGACATAAATAAAAAAATACTGAGGCATTTTTAGGAAATGTGAGAAATCTCAAAAGCTAACTATTGCTTTGCCATACCAAGTGTAGAATAATAAATATTTTTTTGTGTCTTTTCTTATTTCGTTCTTTGTTCGTTCAAATACCGTTGTTGCTAGTTTTCTGATTGATCTAATGGGTTGTAAAAATTTGAATGTAAAAAAATTTACTTCATATTGACATCTCAGTCATCTACAGTCATATCAATTTTAGCCAACGATACATATTATATTTATACGGTGACACAACGCGTTAGAGTGATGTTAATACGCGGATACGTTAATAAGCAAAATTGGCGCATTTGAGGCGATGAAAATACAAGAGACAGTGTTGCAGACTGATGCATCCTCATAGAGTCACTGTTTAGTGCGGTTTTTGGACTGGAAGAGTTACTGGACCGTTTTTTTTTGAAAATGGTGCCGGCAATGCTGTTCCTGTAGTAATGATTAATGCTATCGTACTGACTTTTTATGGCTCACTTTGGATGATATAGATATAGACAATATGCGGTATCAACAAGACGGTGCAACATGCCACACAACCGACGCAACAATGACTTTACTGCACGAGAAGTTCCCGAGACGCACTATCTCGCAAAACAGTGATATCAATTGTCCATCTAGATCGTGCGATTTGGCATCCTTGGACTTCTTTCTTTGAGGTATTCTCAAAAGTAAGGGCTATACCAATAATCAAGCAACAATTCAAAAGTCAAAGGAAGAGATAATAAGGCATATTGGTAATTGGTGGAATAGAGAAAAAATTGTGCAAATATATCATCCTAAATTTTAACAAACGGATTGATGTGTGCCGTCAAAGCTGCGGTGAGCATTTGGCCGATACTATCTTTCAAACATAATTGTTATTGATCAATAAGCATGATTCAAGAAAGAAATCAAAATATGAAGAAATTGCATTGTGATGACGAATCGCATTAGTATTTATAGTCCAGTAGTTAACTGCATCAAATTGGGTAGTTACGATGTTTTGTTATATTATGTTGTATACGACAAATCCAAGTTCTCGACCTCGGTAGACCCACGTCGGATCTTTGACAAAAATTAAAAAAACTGTGAAATTTTATACGCTTTTTCGGTTTCTGTCAATTTTGACCCTGAAGGACTAATTTTCCGGAAAAGGCATTTTGATACTTTTTAACAGTAGACTCAATTTCCTACAATTTTGGAACATAATGATTTTTGTGAACCTAATGGTGCCCGAGATACCAAAGTCGGGAGTTTTGGAAAAAATTCAAAACTAAACAAAGCTAAATTGTATACATTTTTGGACATTTGGCAAAATGTCCACCGAGGTCCACCGAGATTGAAAACTTAGATTTATTATTGAGCCTTTGTCATATATGGAATTATACAAAAAAATCATAACTAACCCATTTGATACAATGTAAGAAATTAAGTGGCAAAATTACTAACCTATGTACATATTATATCGAATCATAGGAACTATCATTACGCCGGATTCATACATCAGTGCCAACGTTGGGGCCAACGACGTTTGCTGAACGTCAAAGAAATTGGCGCCAAGCTCGAGTAAACAACCACGTATTGGACTCACGTTCATTTAATCTGGTGCTTATGTTAACGAGTGCGTACGTATACTTACTCGTACACCAAGTTTAGAGTGGAAATTTAGAAAATATGTCGCAGACGCTGGAGAAATTAAAAAGTATCAAAAAAGTTCTTAGAATTATTATATCAAGCCGAGCCAATTTTGAGCCAGGAGCTTAAAAATATGTAAGCAACAAAGCAACTGCCGATGCATGACAACAACAAACTATTAAAGGAATCATATGATAAGGTCATATGGTCATATGATGTAAGGGAGTGTTTCCTGACTCTTACTTTTAAGCTCGCAAAGGTGATTCTTTTGTTTAAGAAAGGAGATCCAAGATTGGTTAAAAATTATCGACCAATTTCTATAATTATTGCCATATTTGGGAAGGTCATGGAGGTAATTTTAAAATCGAGGTTTGTGGGTTTCTTTGAGAAAATGAGGTACAGTTTGGTTTCCGCAGTGGGTTCTCGGCTACGAAGGCATTACTTAGTGTGGTGGGTGAGGTCGTAGAGAGTCTTGAGCAGGGCAAGCACTCGGTTTTATCCTTGTGCGACCTGAGTAGGGCGTTTGACTGTGATTCGCATGGGCTGTTGGTGAAAAAATTGTCATACTGTGGAGTCAGGGAAATAGCTCATCGACTGTCTGAATCATACCCGACTAAGCAGAGGCAGAGTGTTTGCTTCGAGAATGGTAACTCGCGTCTTGGATCTGTCGATTGTGGTGTGCCTCAGGAGTCTATACTAGGACCTTTGTTTGTTTATTGTTTATGTGAACGACCTGGTTTGTCACATGTCAGATGATGTCGAGTCCTGCAAAAATTATTCTCTTTGCGGACGATACTACGTTCATAAATAAAAGGTTTGTGAGTCTGGGTGAATTGTCTCAGCAGACTTTGAGAGAGGCTAATGTTTGGTTTTCTAGCAATTTTCTAAAACTAAACGGTGGCAAAACGCAGAATCTGTTTATTTCAAGTAACAGAAGGCACCTCACTGGGAAGTTAGACTATATAAATAGTCTTAGAACTGGCTGGCGACTAAACTAGGCGACTTAAAAAATGTGTAAATTTTAGTGTTTTGAGGATGGCCTATTTCTCCCTTATACATTAAATGATTAGTTACGCAGTCGTTCTGTGGGGGCCTCGTCGCATACTTTAAAAAATTTCGATTACAAAAAAGGGCTATTAGATTGTTAGCAGGAATTGGTTATAGAGATTACTGTCGACCTTTTTTTATTCTTTTTAACATTATGCCGCTTCCTTATACTTATATTTATCATACATTAATCGAAATTTACGCGAGACATGAAACTCTAGTAAAACGGTCTGAAGTACATAATTACCCGACTACGGCATCAAGCCAGTTGCTCAGTCAGAGTTTCAGACTTGTCATGTCCCCAAAAAAAGCTATTGACTGACTATCTCACGTCATGACTCATGAATGTATCGCTAAATAGGCTAAAATATGAAAAGTTTGCAAAATTTTGTACAAATTGGATCTCATTACACCATTAGGTATAGTGCTCGAGTAGAGAAGTAGAGAGAATAGCGAAGAACTCACAAACGGTACTACAGTGTGACTCTTATTATACTGCAGTTGATTGCAGTGCACAGATGACGTAGGAGGATCTTCTCTATTCGATTTACTTGGATTTCTGACAAAGATCCGGAGGTCCGTCGAGGTCGAAAACTTGGAATTATCTGGCGTCCATCATAGGCAATATAAGAACCAAAAAATAATAACTAAAATATTGCTCAATCGGTCTTTATGGAAGAAACCAATAAGAAAATTTTTAAGAACAACTTGTTTAATTTAATAATTAAGGCCGCCTTTCAAGTCTCCCTAATGTAATATGCCATAAATTCCTTTTGATCAATTGCTTTCCTGCTATTTTAGTGGGGGAAAAATGTTCATATTTCATCTACCTTTTTCTTTAATGTCCGCGTGTAGCGTGTAATAAAAACCGTATTATTAGTTTGACTAACATGGAGACTGTTTTACGTTGGAGGTATTAACATACGAAGGAGCTACTTATTACTTAATCACATTGTATTATCTGATATTAATACAGAGTATACTCATTATAAATTATAATCCCAAATATTAATTGAGCGAGCTTAAAGTTGATGTATTTCAACTGTCATACGCCGTTTTAATTTTTTATCTCCGACTACGACATTTATTAATTAATTTAATTTACGTCTCGAATCTTGAAGTTATTCAAATTTCCCAAAGTTTAATAATTAACTTAAAATGTAGGTAGGTACTTGACTTGGGAAGAAAAATTTTGTTTTAGTATAAAATATATAATCTAGACAACGTGGTGGAGCTGGCGGCCTTATTTATTGTATTGGAATTAGATGAGATGAAGGCAAAAGGTTTTCACAGTGCCGAGTGCCGCTGATGAAGTCATTAAGCTGAGAGCTGCAAGTTGCCAGTTAAGGCGACTTGGTCGACAGGTGCTTTCGTTATGCGTACGACCACCAATCTGTAGAACACCTCGGGCTTCTTGTGCTAACAATTTATATTATCTATCTGCTTGAGCAAACCACAATAAATTTGTTTATTTAGTTAAGATATAAATGGTTTTGCGATGAACTATTAATTATGGTTTGATTATGGCTTCACAAAGCACAAATATTGAATTATTGATTGAATGCCACTTTGTATTTCCACTATT
This sequence comes from Malthinus flaveolus, assembly GCA_950108345.1. Taxonomy (NCBI): domain Eukaryota; kingdom Metazoa; phylum Arthropoda; class Insecta; order Coleoptera; family Cantharidae; genus Malthinus; species Malthinus flaveolus. The sequence goes on from OX467285.1 coordinate 69,480,585, forward strand.
CCGCCGTTTGAAATTATTAGAAAGACGATCAAGTGCATGCACATATTTATGACCAACAAAAATCTTAAACGATTCCTTGTTTACTTCCTAACATTGCTTTATATCTACATTTATGAAAAGATTAAATTTGAATAATTTTAACTTAAGGAATTATTTCGGCTTAAAGCAATTTTCTATATTACTTTTGCCTTTCTCATTTAAATCTCATCGCACATAAATAATTACAGAAATCCTAATAGTAATTGGGTAATCAAATTCCTTCTACCCGGCTACCCGCTTAAAAGTGAATTATTTACATTTTTCTGATTTAATTTCTAGATTCTTAATTTAATTTCAAAGTACTCGAAATTAGTTAAGATCGCAATTTGCCTTAGAAGATGTCTAAAAGGATAAATACGGGAAGGCTGAAGCTTGTTACAATTACATTATTTAATGTACAGAATGAGTAAGTATATGAACTAAATTCGTTGTTTTTTAGGGTGGGTAATGGGTATTATAGTGTACATAGACAATCGCTTGTGTTAGTCGACATACACTTACAGGATGTGGTGAGCGTCATTAATATGTAAAGTATTGTTGACATTCAGCTGCTTACAATCCCCTAATCAGTATGAATGCCGAGAGTCAGCACAGCAGCACTCTGGTAAGTAAATTCAATCTATTCTGACTCTCAGCAGACGGTTTAGCTTTAGCGGATTGCAAGCAGCTGAATGTCAGCATACTCAGCAGAATTGACTGATTACTGTAAGCAGCTTTGTCCGCTAAACGTACCCAATGCTTATTGTGGCTTATTTTGAACGTGTTAAAAGTTCTGAACAATTGAAAGTCTGGAATCGCCACCGTATTGGAAAAAATGTGCATTTTTATAGTTTTTGTCGTGTAACTTCTTAATTATCGACTTAATTAGAAAAATAGTAGTTACAAAAAGTGAAGAGCATTAAATTATCTACAAAAACGGTTTAATTCATTTTTTCGTAAAGCTAATATTTTGCAAAGCAAATGGACGACGAACGTGAAGCCGACGGAAGAATTGCTGATATGACAATCGAACAGGCACTGACGCAAATCATGAAAAGCTTGGGTGGTCTCTTTCGTGGACGAGGTATTATAGACAGTGTACTAAGTAAATGGATCCTCAAAACAACGGCTACCCTCAATGTTTACATATCGTTAGAAGAATTCGCTGGTATGTTTTTTTGCCACTACTAAGTAAACAACAAACAACACGTCGATTTTCAAGAATCGAGGATATAACGAACCGCGAAGGGTGCCAAAAAGATTTCTGATTAGTTCTCAAATTACCCTCCATTCCTAGTTCTCGAAGATATTTATTAGCGACCGGACTAATTGGCGGCACAACAATAAACTGTTACAAAGCTATTTAAGTTGGTAATATAGCAATGAAAAAGATATTTGAAAACATCCCGGAAAGCCAAAATTCTGCAGCATAAATTCATGGAGAGGGTCTACCACTTGATCCATGGATTGCAGAAAAGCTTACATTGAAAACAAAATTCAAACTGTATGTACAATGTACATACTCGAGTGCGTGAAATAAAATAAAATAGCGCCGCAGACAAAAATTTTTTATTGTTCAAGGCTTAAAACGAAATTCCACAGGTTTAATAGCGATTTATAGTGTCTCCAAAAGAGATGTTTCAGAAAAACAAGAGATGAAAATTAAGAATTGAATTACTTACTATACTTTTATAAATAAACAACAATAGGTACTGTGAAGTAATTACGGGGCTTTCTTAGACCTCTGAAAATATTTCGGGGGGGGGGGGGGTAAACCTTGCTGATCCCATTCCTGGCTACGGTCTTGCGTTCACCACTCACACTTTGCAAATGTCACATTCAGCAATGTAAGTTAAATTCAATGAAATTCTGAATGCATTTCTAACATACACTGAATATCTTGAAATATGTCAATATCCACCAGGGAATGTCGATAGTCACTCAATTTTATTAATTCACAGTAACACAATAATCATGAATAATTAACCCCAGTATGTTAAAAAAAAAGTAAATTCATGATATTGAGGGTAGTACCTACTATTTGACACCCTTAGGGAATTCACCCAATTCAAGGCAACTGTTCTGCAATACAGAAAATTGTAATTTTATGAGATTTTTTGATCCACCGAATCTTTTAAATTTTACATGCATCTCGTGCACCTTTCATTGGCAAACTATAAAAACTTGACCTCAGTTTCGAACAAAAGCTTGTAGCTCTTGCCCACAATTCAAAATGTTCACATTTTGCGCTTTTGGGAAACTACAGTTATGTAACAGAATATCACTATTCCATCTAACAGCCCGAGGACTTAAAGTTCAATTTGATCGATTCGTAACTCGTACTATAGAGATAAACACTGACTTTTTGGCACCTTAATCGAGCACATTAAATTTAAGGTGAAGATATTCGCTAAATTGTTTTCCAAAAAGACTAAACTTTTGTAGTAGCTAACGCCTTATCAGATTGACGTCGATTTTTTTACCTTTTTTAACAATTTCAAATAAAACAAAATTAATAGCTTTCCTCTTTATGACAGTGCGTTCGGATATCAAATAATTAATTCACTAAACAGATACGTCATATGATAAATAAATTGTAATTTATTTAGGGCATGATTAGTCGGTACCATTTAATTTAAACCGATATTGCTACTGCTTTTTGGCATATCGAGACGAGTATCCAGTACCTGCTCTAATAATATATTAAAATAAACAAAAATTAATAAATTCTATCACAAAAAAATATAAATAAATACCGCACTGCTTGTGGCGTCGAACAATAACGACATCCAGGTGAAAATGCACGTAAATGGCTATAATAAAAAATCAAACAATAAATTGACGGCTTCACAAAGGTTTGTAACCTTATCGAAAATATCGAATGAAAATACTTCAAATACAAATGTAAATTGTACAGAGAGAAAGAATTTCAAAAACGAGAACGTTTATTTTAAAATTTATAGTTATTCGAAATACCTTTGTCGTTCGATGGGATCCCTTGTTAATAAACGCCCGTGAACAAGAAGTGATCACAAACGATTTTGTAAACAAAGCGTTATAATGATCAGCATGTTGAGGATCTCCTATAATCATTTACTGACTCGAAGCATTCATTCAAGTATAGTTCTCGCAGCTTTCAACTTCTTAATTGGCTAACATTTCAGGACGGCGATAGAAGCGATAGAATTTATGTTATACGATAAACCCTAGTTATACATCAATTTTATCGTTCCCCTTTGTATTTTGATCTAACCAGATTATTAAAAAGTTTCAACAAACAATGTTTAGAAATTTTATGCGGTACATAATATTCCACGTCCCCAAAAAAATTCTATTGTTACCTATTTAATTACTAACATAAATTATCTCTTTTGCTTATACTATCCAATTGATGTCAATTAGCGAACTTGGAGTATTTATAAGCACGAGCAAATTTAGGAAATTGAGGCATTTTTCACGAGCAAGCAGCTGGAAGAATTGTATACGATTAAGTCATTACTTTTTGTCATGCAATGCCGTTGTTGTTCTAATTTACACATTACCATCTTTTGTAAAAGGAGAAAAAAAGTCGAAAATAACTTACAAAATGAGAAGAAATAAAACGAATAATTGTTGGGCTCTTACGTTTAGTAAATTTGTAATTTGTCTGGGTCCTTTTGTCCTTTGGGGGAAATGCTCAAAACCTCTAACCGTATTATATTTTTTAGCACGCGCTGCAACCTACAAAATATAAAAGAGAATATGTTCGTAATGTAGCAAATTGAATTAATAAAAAGGAGGACACAATGTTATTGGATTTATTTTTTATTCGCTCAATTTTGTATTTGAAAAATACAAAAGGGGCTTTTATGCAACTAACTATTTTGCTGTGTGGCTGTTGAAAATAGAACGTTAATTTACTGTAGTAGTTGTTGATCAATTATGATGTTAGTAGAGAGTATTTGTACTTCACAATTCGACAAGGTACTTAAATAGTGTACACTATACACTGTACAACTGTACAGGGTTCGTGCAATGCAATTAACAAGTTAAACACGTCTCGTATTTTTAGAGTAGGTACGAAAAAAGGTTATACCTAATTGGGACGTCCAGCAACTTCTTATTCACAAAAGCGGAAAATTATAGTAAACATTCAAAATATTCTAATGCTTTTTTCTAGCCACTTACACAAACTTGGGACCGTCACACTTCCATAATGACGCTCATTACGCATAGCAGTATTTAGTGGAAAAAAAACTCTTGTATGTAAACAGAATAATGCAATATAGGCGATGTAGTGCGGTGGATCGGAAAATGACAACCAGATTGGACCTAACAAGATGGACAAGATGACTCGTAAAAAACGGAACTCCGCGAAAGGCATATAAAGGTGTGATTTTGTTGTGACGTCCGGCAGTTGAGTACTGCTACAATGTCCAAAATAAAACGCAGGCGAGCGGTGGGTGCGTGCGTTGCGAAAAACGTGTGATATTAAGACGCACGCCCGCGCTTACGTTGGACATGGCGTAAAAGGTGCTCGCACACTTGTCCACTTTTGTGGCGCAACTTTTAGAACTGCACGTCGTGTTCGAACTTAACAGAAAGAAAATAAAAAATGCGACACAATTGAATTACGTAACTTACAAGTTTGATTTCGAACATGTCGGCAGTTCTAAAATTTTGTAATAAAAAGTTGCGCCACGAAAGTGGACAAGTGTGCGAGCACCTGTGTTTTCGTTAACGCGACGAGTCTGGCCGCTTCTGCTCAAGAACGAGTCAAAAAGCGGACACGTGCCAAGTATCTGCTGACATTCAGCTGCATATAATCAGCTAAACCGTATGCTAGGAGTCAGCACTGTGGCAAATATAAAATCATCGTATGCTGACTGTCAGCATACGGTTAAGCAGATTATAAGCATCCGAATGTCAGCATACTCAGAACTGATTACTGTAAGCAGCTTTGTCCTCTAATCGCACCCATTGATTGATTCCAATCCATTTACCATTACACAAATAAGGATTATCAGGTTCCGCACGTATTGATAATAAAGGCCTCATATATTTATCGTGATTGTGTTTATCTTCTAATATAATTAATTCTCTTAAAAGTTTCCTTAATTCATTATTAAAAGTGTAGTTGCCAGACGTTTCAACTAAATCACGAAATTGCTACGGCCGACCGTTACTGCTAGCCGTCGCAACGAAATGTCATCTTAAAGTTATGGCGCGATAACTGGCAGTCCAAGTCGCAGGAACAAAATTTGTGCAAAGCAAATCCAGTGACTTAGCAAGTGTTTTTCTGAACGAAGTTTCTATCTAGGACCCCTCTACTAAAGGCAGACATTTCACAAAAGGACGACCGCAAAACAGTGGTTGCTTGTGGTCGACGGTGGTTGCTTGGTGATCGATCATTAATTTAATAAGGAAACCCACGATATTACTCCTACAGATCACTCGCTAAAGTCAGATTTGACGGCTGTCACAATACTTATACGTAGACAAGTGGTATGTGTACGTGTGAGATAACCCCGAGGGAAGAAGAAAACTAACTTAATTTGCCCTTGTATCGATAATTAGACAACGATAATTATTTAGAGCGCTTTATTCTTCTCGTCAGTCAGCGAGGCCGTACCTAATAATAAAACCACATAAACTTAATTTCATTGTCTTTTAAACTTTAAAAATCATTTCTAAGACGAATTTGAGAAACATGAAAGGGTCTACTTCACACAAATAATTAATTAAAAGTTCTCAATTTAATTAAAAGTGAGCATTACTGGTTAAACGAGAAGCTGTATAGGTATTTGCAGTAATTAGAAACTTTTTATGCCTCGAAAATAAACGAAATGACAATTAAAGATGCATAGCGAGCACAATGAACATTGAGAGCAGCGTTACTTGGATATGATTTTATTAATTTCTTTTAGTTTCTTCAATTATCTTCCACTGTTTTTCGTTAGTTATTTAATTACTCCTGTCTTTCAGGACTGGAAATTTTTAACAACTTTAGCAAAAATGTTCCGGATTAAAAGTAAAGCAATGAAAGAAAAAATATCTAAAGAAACAAAATATGTTTTTACTATGCGAAGATGAATATAAAAACTGAAGAAGGCAAGTAGCTTATAGCTCAATAAATTACTTAATTTAAATCTTATCACATCATTTTGAAAAGTGTCACCGGTGTAAGTTTCTTAAACCTCAAAGAAGAGAAGAGCTAACACACGAAAAGTTGCCTTATTAAATTTTCATTGCTGGGCATTATAAAAAAAATGAATTAAATTTATGTTTTTGTTTTATACTATGTCATTTAATCACTTTTGCCTTTTTATTGTCTTTTCTTAAGTATAATTACAGGCTGTATTTTCTTCGGGGTAATTTAAATTAAAATGGGTAATTTTATAGTGACATGAAAATGGGAGACTCTCATGACAATGACATTAAATTATCCGTAGTAGGTATTAGGGAAAAGAAACTTTTTAGAAATAATAGTAATTAGCAATTATGAGTTTCACGTAATTCTATCGTAAGTTTTGCTAGTGGCAGTTTGTTAAAATTAATATGGTAACAACAATGCAGCTTACTAGTAGTCCGGAAGTTTCCTGTTTGAATCGTATACTTCCTGATAAAAATGTAAAACTTGATTTTAAAATGCAAAAGTAGATAATATGCAAAAATTTATAAGATTTATTCGATAAATTTAAGAAATAATATGTAGGTCAGGATTAAACTATCGATCATTATATTATTAGACGTGGAAAACCTACCCCTCTTGAATATAAGTTATAATTGCCATTTATTGAATTTAAATGCAAATTAACTACTTTCGTTTTTGAAATGCGTCGACACTGAATTGTCCTGAAAATAAAGAAGTGGCGAAATAATAATATGATTCTTCTTCAAAAGATAACACTGTGAATTAAATTTACATTTCATGCGCTAATAGACGATGTGATTTTCACATAAATTTACTAGCCTCGGCTAAAATGCGTTAAAGAAACCAAAAATAGAAAATCTGTTTTTAGCGTAAAATTTATAACAATAATTAAATACTAGGGGAAAAATGGAGGAGAATGAATGTGCGTTTTTGCGCTAATAAAATTAGTTTATTTCAGCTTTTAAATTTACAGTTCGTCATAAACTGTATAAATTTAATTTTAAGCTCTTAAGTCGTATTTTAGGCAGTAAAATAATGAAAAGTTTATAGTATTTTCTATAGTGTTCTAAATCACTCTTAATTTTTAATACTTAAATTGTTTAAAGATTCAAACTTTTTTATATAAAGTTGATTCTTTACAACTAACTATAATATAAAGATCGTTAATAATATAAAACTTGAGAAGTTTAACTCGATATATTATATGGCTCTTGAAAAATAACGAAAGAAGTATTAAAAAGTTAGTGACTAAGAAATGTAAACGATTAATTGTCACAAACAAAAAATTTTAAATTGTAAAGGTTTATAATTAGTATAATTAATTAATAGACGGAAAAAAATTCCAATCAAAAATTGTCGCGCATCACTACACGTAACTGAAACACCAGAGCGCGGATGAACCTGGCATAGCTAAGTTATCATCAGATTTTATAATTCTAATAAATGGTGCCCTATAGGGTTATGTATGGAATACCATCTCGGGTAAATGGTCTCCACGGCTTTGCTGGCACATACTCACTTTTTTGTTGAAATTTGCCGTGACCGTTTTGCATAAATATGGCTGAATTTCGTTAATAACACGCTCAATTTCCTGCTTCAAGGCGTGAATAGTTGTAGACTGTTGGAATAAACCTTAGGCTTCAAAAAACCTTAAAAAAAGTCCAACGGCTTTAAATTGCATGATCTGGGCGGCCCATTCTGATCACCAAAATGCGAAATAACACGACCAGGAAATGATTCATGCAATAATTAAATTGTTTCGCGCTTGTATAGCACGTGGAACGTCTTGTGTGAGGATACTCCATTTGCGAACAAAATCGTCTTCACCAATGAGCCTCATTTTCATCTTGGGTAATCCACGAGTGACTGTTGAGAAATAAGTGTATCCACGTCGTGTAACTGTTCAGTGTGAACTTTGGGCTGAGACATCATCGGGCGATTCTTCGAAAATGCGGCTGGTTAAGCAATAACGGTTAATGGTGCTCGCTATCGCAACATGATAATCCAGTGTTTTGTGCCTATATTGCAAAATACGGATGTGGGCGACATGTAGTTTCTACAAGACGGTGTCACAACGTCACATGCCATACAGCTCGAGAAACAATTAAATTACTGCATCAATCATTGCCTAGTCGTGTAATTTCGCGTTTTTATGATCAGAATTGGCCGCCCAGATCATGCGATTTAACGCTGGTGGGTTTTCCAAAGCTTAAGGTTTAAACCAACAAGCCTACAACCACCCACACCTTGAAGGAGGAAGTTGAGCGCTGTTATTCATCTTTCAAAACCTCACCGACCCTATAGATCCGCAGAAGAGGAAGTGAGAAAGCGGTTAAAAGAGATGCCCAAACCGTGTGTTTAGGTTGATGTGTAACCTTGGTTACGTCGCTGTACGAAATTTGGTTGTTTGCGCAGATCGGTGAGGTTTTGAAAGATGTATAGGTACCAACAAAATTTCGCCTCATTTATGCAAAACGGTCACGGTAAAATTTCAACAAAGGAGTGCGTATGTGCCGGCAAAGCCTTAGAGGCCATTTATTGATATAATGTTCAATAATACCATATAATACACAACCCTATACTACTGTATAAATCTATAAAAAATTTCTAATTTTTAATTATAAACCTGCTTTTTACATAAAAATTACTTCTTGCATGCATTTTGAGTTACTACGGTCACTAGGGTCAATATGATGTTCAAAAGAATAAACCAATATATTGGAAGTGCTGATAGAAAATTTGGAATTGCTCAATATTTTCAAAAATTATTGGCGTTTAAATTTGGTAAAGTTTCTGAGTGTACCTACTATTACCTATTTATTACTTATCCATATGCGATAAACGCGAAAAATAAACATATACTATGCGAAAAACCCCGCACCAACTGTTTTACAGTCCCAGTGATCATATCTCCAATTATTTTCAGTTCAGTACTGTAACTCAAACAAATACTATAAGACTTGTCTGTTGAAATTGCCCCTTTGCGATTTTTTCGCTCCGTTCTTCATTATCATTCCAAATTTAATAAGTATTTTACGAGCAAAATACCTTCAATGATGCCGTCGAGAAAATAAAGATATCTCAAATATTTATCAAGCAACAAGCCCTTAAATATAGTAAACAATGCCACTATTAGTCCTAACGGGGTTAAAAATGCCCAAGTTTGTGCACTTGCAAAGCATTCCGAATAGATTCCTTATGGAATACCTGCCGACTAGATTTTAATTATTTAACGAACATAAAATGTGAAGGAAATGTATAAGAATATAGGTAATTACCCAAAAACTTTTTCAAGTAAAAACTTTTGACTTTAAATTCTTGTTTATCAAAAATTTTTCATCCTTAATTTAAACCATTAATAAAACGTAAATTACGCCCGGATGCCTTTTTTAACTCAATAATTTAATATCGTAATTTAAAATTTTTAATTAAACGCATAATTAATAGAGAGATCTAATAGCCAAACTTAACAGAAATATCCGGTTTGTACCAAACGAACTATATTTTAATTAAAGTTATAATAATTATATCAGCACTTGATATCTCAATAATAATAATACGCATGGCTACCACCGGTAGTCACTCAAATCATTAAATTACTTCATTATGTTAGGTAGGTATTTCAATAATTTAATGTGAAATTTACCATTATATAATAGACACATAATAAATCATATCCACATTTATATTATACATTTGGCGTACTTAATTACTTTTGCTTCTCATTATTTACCAGCTCACCAAGTACCGTTTATAAGTTCAAATTAGAAATTTACGCCAAATTAGTGAGCCATTAATTCGTTTCAAAACTTATATCTACTCGAGAAAAATCAACGAAGATCTGTACCGAATGAATAGCCAATGAAAAACCAATAGACTGAGCTGGCACCACAAACGTATCACTTTCTACAAAAGCATTACGATTTTGTTTAGCAGTCGAGTTTCTAGACACCCTGTATATGGGTTTTATATTAACCTGTTCATCACATAGCTCACCTCGAGTATACCGAAGTTTTGAAAAAATTGATGAAAAATTCTTAGATCTGTTTCATCTGCGTACGTTTCAAAAACGATTCTCATATTGCATCAACTCTAGGAGCGTATTCTACACGTAAATGTAAAGACAAACAAACCCAAAAATTGTTATCAAATTTTCACCTATTTTTGAATTTTTACAAGAAATTTTCAAATATACCTCCTTGTGGACCTCTAGACATTTTCTGACTCGCCCCACTGCTTTCCCGAGTCTCCTGAGTTTTTTATGCGAGTTGCAGAATTCAAAATACGCCGAATGAATGCATCTTCACTGTCCACCTTTACTTTGTATACCTCGCTTTTAACCAGCTTCGCAAACAGAAGCCGAAAGCCGTGTTAAGAAACCTTGCAAAAGTCGCTTGCAGGACCGTTTACACTATTGCTAATAGTAAAACAAGTCCTAAGGGTCACTTCTCCACATGCAAGGAAACTTCTGCGAGAAATTGCAGAGACTGTCAGATAAAAACTAGCTCAATGTAAACTGAACTGTAAGTCCGAGAAAACTCGAGGATGTCTTGCAGAAGTCTCTTGCAATACTGTTTACACGTTTGCTTACAGCAAAACGAGGCTTAAAGGCCACTACTCCACATGCTAGAAAATTTCTGCGAGGAATTGCAGAGAGACTGTCAGACAGAAACTAGCTCAATGTAAACTGAACTGTAAGTGCGAGAAAACTCGAGGATGTCTTGCAGAAGTCTCTTGCAGTACTGTTTACACGCTTGCTTACAGCAAACGAGGCCTAAAGGCCACTACTCCATATGCTAGAAAATTTCTACGAGAAATTGCAGAGAGACTGTCAGATAGAGACTAGCTTGATGTAAACTGAACTGTAAGCGTGAGAAAACTCTAGGAAATCTTGTAGAAGTCGCTCCCAACATTTACAGTATTGTAAGCGACTTCCGCAAGACTTCCCAGAGTTTTCTCGCACTTACAGTCCAGTTTACCTAAGCTGAACATTACCCTGAAAACTATTATTTATGATTTATAGGTAGATACGATGGGAACTATTTGAAAACTCCCCTTTTGTACTTTGATTTCCCTTTTTCCTAAAATTAAGTTTTAAAAAACGTTCCATTTTTTACCTTCTTTCAGGATGTTGGCCAGAAAACAATTGCTTTTTAAGTTGACATTACCCAAATTAAAATAGTAAACGCCATGAGCTGAATTCTGTATTCGATCAGTCTAAAAATTGACAAGTTAGTTATGCTGCCAGTTGCAAATAAATTTATGAAAATTGCCTAATAAGATTCAAGGAAAGGAAAGACAATTTTAATCGCGTACCAGTGAATAAAGTCCAATAGAGCAGATCTATCTGAAGAAAACTGAAAATATTATAAGAAGAGTTAGTGAATAGTTGTAGAACATGACAATAACTAAAATAGTGATACGAGTTTTAAAGAGCGATAATGTCGACCTAAAAGCCGCATTGTTTCATGACCACTCAGCCACTCAGCCACTCATCATCCTGAAAGTATGAATCTCTGATATTTTCATTTTCAGCGCTTTCACGATTTTTGTATCGAAGCTTCCGCTTGCATGTTTTCAAACAATCGCGGGTTAAAACTTTGGTATAAAATTAGAAAACTGATTATGGGATTATAGTAGGTATTCTGCAATTTGCCAATTTATAAAAATTTATATAGCTTCAATTAATTCAAAATTTAATAAATTATCAACATCATAAGCGGAAACATGCAACGTAAATTTAAAACCATTAATGAACCATTAATTACTCGAAAATAGCATTAGCATAATATAAATTTAAACTATGTTTTTCTCGCTTATTTGAAAACACAAACAAATTACACTTTAATAGTCGCCATTCCGTAATTGTGCAGCATAATAGGTTTAATTAGCAGGCGGAAGTAGGCAACAAAATGGAGCAATACCTTTAAGCAAACAGTAGCTATTATCATACGTGTGAGAATGTCCTCTTTCAATAATGGCCACTCTTTTAGTTTGATTGGTCCGTTTTATAAAAGCCGAATTTTATATAACCGTTTATTTCTTCAACCGTATCTCCCTATTACATTTTTAAACCATTACGAAAACGACCAAATATTCCTAAACGTATATATACGTATATAAATATTCTCATTAAAATAAATACATAAAACGTATAACTGGTAAAATGTAAATACGAGATTTTTAAAGTGGCAACGGAAGTGGACCGTGGACACCTCGAAAAGTATGTGAGAAGACTTAAAAATTGAATTGCAACTGCTGCAGAATCTTTGCATTTTATACGTATTCGGTGCATCAAAACTATTATAATACTTTTCACGTTTGACCTACCAAAACGTATTGTTGTAGTCTTACAAAGGTTTGTGGGTTGGATGCTAAAGTGCATAATAAAGAAGTTAAATCAAAGTCTCTTACGATAATATTGCTAATGTGAACCCAGCTCAAGATGATTTGCAAACGTCAAATTTACCTTTACAACCAGAGCTGCAAAATGACGATTAAAATTAAATGCATGTGGTTACAAACTAAAGTGATTGACTAATATGCTCATTGTAATGTTCACTCGCTGTTAGCGTGCTTAATAATTCAACTCTTTCAATTCGTTAGGGTAGGTTTAGATTGGACTACTAAAAGACAACAAACAGACTAGACTCAAATTGGGCAGGTGTAAGTTGTAACAAAGCCAGCTTTTTTTAGTAGATTAGTATATTTGCCCATGGCGAATTGTGATTGAGTTTCGAGTAACCTTTACGTATAAACGTAAATTGTTTAATGATTGTACTATGACTATGAAACATTCGGTAAAATGGAATTTGCTTTTTATTTTGTTTCGCTTCGTTTCGTTATGTGGCTCACATTACGGAGTTTTGTTTAAAATTGAAAATGTCATTAACACCGTAGATATTAGTCCAATTCTTGTAATTGCAATAGTGTGCTAATTAGGCACTGTTTCGTTGGTTCTGCCATGGTTCTGCATAATACTCGCTGGTCGAATAATTAAAAATTTAAAAATATTTCACCCGGTGAACTTACTTGTACAACCCTTGTGTATTGATAATTAAGAAAAAAAAAGTTATTCACTTGGGGTGAGCCAATAACCAATAACTTTGACAACAGCAACAGCAGGGTCAGCTCGTAAGCTGAAAATCATGTCATAGTTGAAAGTAACATTCAGCATTGAACCTGCATTAACTGTGGAGACACTTTTGAGAAAAGCGTCTTACGATTTACGGAAATAATGTATACTATGACGGGATGTAAGGCGAAACAATTAGAATATGTCATACCTACTTTCAGCCAGACGAGCTGGCCAAGAGAGGTTCAAACAGCCTTCCCTGTGGCCCTGAGCTAATCATCAAACCATCAGTCGTAACTACTGTTAATACCATCCTTAAAATAATACCCATCAATTACAAACTCAAAGAGCAAAATAGCTTTATCGGCTCCTTCTAAAAATCTGGCAAAATACTGTCTACAGCTGCCCCGAACTAATCTACGAACAATTGCAGGGACAGTCACGGGACACTGTCGACTACACAAACATCTCCATGCACTGGGCTTGGTAGATAATCACATATGTGCACTAGACGACAAAATCATGGCTTTTTGGTTTACCGGTAGTACCAAAATATTTTTGAGTTTTCTACCCGTTACTATATGAAGAGCCATCTAGGACAGGCTCTAGACATTAGCTTTATCACTCCTTTATAATAAACTTACTTTAGTGACTTCTAACGTTAAAAGGTCCTTTTGGATCCAAAAGTGAAATGTATGATTTTGAAGAGGTTGCGGACGGTTTTGGAAAAACTTTTTTAATTGTGCGCGGAGAAGAAATCCGTCAAGAAAATTGAAATATTTCGAGGGGTGGCGACAAAACATTCGAGTTTCGAGTAGTGGGGCCGCAATCTGCAGAGTTACGGCAATCTAATAACTTCGCCAAAGACGCAATTTTGACTGTAAGAAATGCGTCCAACGAGGTGAATCGATGTACCGCACACCAAAAGATTATGGACCAACCTCGCAGATCCATAAAAATGTGAAAATTAATTTTTTATTTGAGAAATAATAAAAAAAGAGTTGAATTTTTGAGCACAAAATATACAGTAAGTAATTGAGTTTATAGAAGGCGGCAATCTTGACTTTTGAGTTGTCACAGGCCCTAGCGAGAACCCGTAGGGCCGAGCGGAAATATCCATCTTCTACGATAGTACGAGGAGCTAAGCATGTTGGTTCGCATATTTTTTGTAACTCAGAAGAAGCAGAAGACATACTATTTTAAATTAAATTCCGTTTGTTACGGCTAGAATCTGCTGAAACTGTCGTCTAAAGCCGCCCACAGACCTTGTGCCTGTTAATCGGTCACTGTGACAAGCCATCGTGAATGGTTTTCAAGCCCGATGAGCCCACAGACCTTTTTATCGACCATCGATCATCATGACAAACCGTCGTGATAGAACCTTATATTTGCCACGATGAGCATCACGAGGTCTGTGGGCTCATCGGGCTTGAAAACCAATCACGACAGCTTGTCACGACGATTGATGGCATATGGTCAATAGCCGATGAGCAAATCACGAGGTCTGTGGGCAGCTTAATAGAACTCTCTTACAGGAGGGAAGAAAGCGTATCTACCAAGTTAAAGACATTACTTCATAATTAGTACATGGAAGCAGATAGGCCCGTTCAAAATATTTGAAAGAAATAAAAAACAATTTTATTAGGAAACGACTACTTCGATGTGCATGATCAATGATTATTCTCTGTAAATTTCATATTTACAAATTCAAAGCCATGTACGTAAAAAGTTCCTACTCTTTTTGATGTCGACTAATCGATATATTATGTCAAGTTTAGCGCTTTGGGCCTCGGTATACCAATACAATAATAATTAAACACAGCTCCTGAAAAACGTATTATTTATTATCGCATGTTAGCAACAGTTGCTTGTTAAAACAAATACAATTTTAAAAGTGTGCCCCCAACAAATAATAATTACACAAATGGAAACGTAGATAATTAACTTCCGGAAGAAATGAGTGAACAATCATAGTCATGACAATAGCAATCAACGTCAGTTTATTACACGCCCATCTCAATATCCAATTTTATCTACACCCCGATGTAACACACCCTTAATTCAGGTATCTCAATTTTACAAATTAAATACAACCGGGCTCCTGCACACCTTCAACTTTTCAGTTAACTCAAAATTTTACTCATTAATTTTAATTTCCTTTCTTACAAATTTCTGATTTAACTTAATTAGCAAACTTATTGCAATACTCCAATTAATCAATCCACGTTTTCATTTTACTTCAGCTCTACTTTTTTAATTAAAATTGAACAAGACTTCTTTAGCTGTCGTTTACGGTTCACTGTACCTACTATAGTTGGAAAATCGTTTAATTGCCTTAAATTAATAAAAATCCAATTTGAAAAGTAAAAATTTCTAGTAACGCGTGAAAATTGTTGAAAAGCGCCAAGTATTTTTACTTCAATTGGTTTCGATCGAGTATTATTCTGGAACATTTTTAAAAAGTTGTTTGTTAATTAGTGATTATATACCAGCAACTTATTATAATAATTGTTCAAACACAGGCTATACAACAACTATACATACGCACATCACGGCAAAAGTGTTGTCTACTGAAATACCTAAAGCGGAAAAAACGCCCACTTCAAATTTTAAAAAAGTGTTATCCGGTCGTATAATGTTAGAACTTGATGACGACCACTAGCCATTAGTACAAATAATGATTATTTTATAATAATTATGTTCAGTTTTTATCTACACTTCTACATAACCAATTGTAAACATTTCGTTCAAGTAATTAACTTGCAGTTAAAGTCATCAGGGGTGGATGGTGGGGAATAATGAGAGTGCAAAGTTAAAAACACGATAGATAGTAGGTGTCACGAAATGTTTTCAAAAATAGTTGGAGCCCTAATCTAACCCGTGGGGTTTCAACAAGACCCTTTCATAAGCTTCGCTCTACACTATGGCGCCAATAGGCGCGTATCCATTTATTGGCAAGCATCGTCCCACCGAACTAATGCAAGCTCACAGGAGCAGGGGGATACACAGGAGGTATTCCAGCGAGGATGCCCTTAAAATGAAGCCAATCTTGGATGCCCTAGCAGTAGAGAAGAAAGAGGCAGTTCCAATCCCCCCACCACTTTATTTTGCAAGCCACGCCCATGAACCTTGGTCTCAGCTTGACCACACCCTCCTGCTCTCTGATTTGTTGACAGACAGAGGCACTTGCGCTCCCCCCACCATTTTCCAAGGTATTTACCTTTAACTGGCTAACAAACAGAGGCAGTGTGGTACCCCCTACCAAGGTTTAACACATAACCACGTCCACTAACCTTGATCACACTTCCGTTCCTTGATTAGTTGACACACAAGGACACTTACCACCCCCAGGTTTAATTCTTACTCGACCTTGAAAACTAAAGTATATAAACTCGAATAAGCTGAGAGTGGATGAAGTTCCCTGTTTTTACTGGTGTGATACTACAATTATCTTAAAATAAGTAAGTAAAACAATTTTTCTTTTAAGATATATAATTAGTATAAATGTATTAAATTTGTAGTGGGAGGGTACGGACAAGTTTATCTGAACGAAACCAGATATCCTCTGAATAAAAGTGCATCTAAAATTATTGCTATTGGTTTAAACCCACATATCGATTTTAAACCTGTTGTATATATTTACGGAAAAATTAAACCAGGTATCGAATTAAATCAAGACCTTTGGAAAAACTTTGAAAAAAATTACCGCAGTATTATAACGAATTATTTTAATAATATTGTGGGAAACTATGAAACCTCAACCGATAATACTTTAAAAGTTGAATTTACTACTTGTAAAGAGATTAAGGTAGTAAAAATTTCAATACAGCAAGAAATGATGCTGGTAAAAGAAATTATGCTCGCAAAAGAAACATTTGAAAAACTTTGGGAGCTTGTAGACATCATCGATTATAAATTAGATTTGTTAAAAAATCAACAGTTTGTTGGGTACTACAGAAACGCTCTAAATGGCACATCCACCATCCCGGGAAATCCTATGGCTACCTTAACCAATTTGACACAACCACGATACTTAAACTATAGAAGCGAGAACGATTTTCTTATGACGGAATTGGTGCACTTTTATCCAGAGAAAATCCTTAACGATTTGGAAAAAATCAGCTCATCAACATTTTATATGCCTCTTATAGAATAGATATGTGCTATTGTTACTATAATGTTTTATTAATAGTTTTATATTGTTATATAATAATATGGTCTAATAAAGAATTGATAGTTACAATGTGTGTATTATTTACAGAACTTGCTAAAAAATGTCGATTAATGAAGGCGGAACTACACCAGCTTCAATTTTGGAAGCTGTTCAAGGTTTATGGCATATTTTTGACAAATTAAATGAGGAAGCTGCTTACAGCAAGCAATACGGGTGGGTGACAGAGTTAGTTGCATGGGATAATTTGATAACCAAGTATCAATTAGGTAAAGACATTTGCGAAAACTTTATGGAAAAGAAAATATCCATCGAAACGATGTGTCAGGAATTATACAATATAGATTTGACGGCATATATAACACATTTAACACCGTTTATACCAGACTACTTAGCAACATTTTGGATAGAGCGTGAAAGCGAATGTTAGTCGCCGATTGATATATATTATTTATGTATAATCTGTATAGCAATGTTTATAAATTACTAATGGTGGGGAGATTAAAGGTATAAAGCTTCAATATTTCAAGATTAATTCAGAGGGAGAGTAACCATTAACAATACTCAATGTGGTTTTTCGATAAAGAAGAAGAATTTTGCTGCTCGCTGGAAGATGGAATAGAAAAAATCAACAAAATTTTGTGTAATCTACAATGGGATGCAGGGCACGAGAGCGTGTATAGATATACCGCTTGCCATGGACCATGTGCTGAGCAAGAGCGAAAATATTTAAAAAAAGTATGGAAGCAGTGTCAGGATGGAATGGAAATATGCCAAATGTTCCGATTGGGTATCATAAAGATCGATCGATTTTGTGAAAAATTTAATGAAATCGATCTCACACACTATTTGAGAGACATAAAGAAATTCCTTCCTGATGACGTTATCGATGAATATTTGAAAGAAGATGAGGACTCAAAATAAATTATTTAATTGTAATGAAATTGTTTACTGAAATGTTTATAATAAAACTAAAACATGAAAAAAAATTTTTTTATTCTTTCATAATATAATTTTCATACAAATTAAAAACATTGGATAAAGCACACATAGATACAGGAAAACTATGATAAAAACATAGTGATTCGCCAGAAAGTAATTTGGGGTGTTCTTCTAATTCCACGACAGTTTTCGAGGTCCAACTTTGAATATACTTCGTTTTTTCACATCCTTTAACATATATTACTTCATAACCATCGATGATATCCTTAAATATATCTTGAAAGTGATGTACCGGCGTAAACCCGTTCTCCCATTTAATACAGTGATGGTTTTCCATTAAATAATTGGCTTGTTTTTGCAAATGATGAGGTAAACATATGAAGGGAAACGGTTGCTTGAACACGTAATGCGCCCATCTTTTACCATCGTATGCGGCCAACTCTTTCGGAGTAAAAGTCTTGTCCGACGTCATAAACCCCTGGATATCGATCACGATTGCATTCATTGCTGTGTAACCACCGAAAAAGATTGCAGCCTTGTGAATGATGTACTAAACTATAAGCAGCTGTGTGTACGTTTATATACTCTCCGACGTTAGAAATGTTTCCACCCCCAAACAAAGGCTGTTATAACTGCTTCACCGCACTGGTAAGTGGATTGTAGGTGAACACTTTATCATGTAAAACTAAACAATAAGCCGCAGTGTTTGGTTTCACGTTATCCCCTGTTTCAAATTCCACTCGAACTTCGATCGGACCTTTTTGTAAGACTTCTTTTTGACGGCTACAATCGACCACGACGAGTGGTGCTATACCTTTAAAGTCTGCTGGGGATAACATAGGTTCGTTGGGTTTTTCATAATATGAATGTTGAAAAGTTGCAAACATCTGGTAAAGAGTCGAATAACGATTAGTTCCATAGTTTATATTTAAACTATCATAGGGATATCTTTCAGAGTTTAGGAAAACTTGTAAATTTTTTAAATCGCACGTATCAAATAAACTCATGTTGCCTGCAGGTTTCTGTTTTTTATCCGTAGAAAATGCGATTATAACAAATCTCGGAGTTTCTACTCGAGTGGTTGTCTTTACAGTCCAAGAATGCCGGTTGGTTTCAGACAATTTGGGGTATTCGTGTAATTCCCAAGATCTAAAAGCTACGGGGATATCAATGTTCCGACTGATAAAGTTGGTTAAACGTAACTGTTCTGCTAACGAAACTGCTACATGGGGTATTTTCCACGATAGTTTTTCGATAACCACATTATAAGTGTCACCTTGGGGGATGTTGGCAAGAGCATCTATATCGCTATTGCTTCTAATTAGAACTAATTCCTGTTTAGCGTTCAAAATTATTTTCGGATAATCTTCAGCAAAACCTAACCACATCTTTAGAGGAATACAGGCGTTAAAATTACCATTGCTATCCACTTCAAAGTCAGTTTTGATACTCCATCCTGCATTTTGTAATTGAATCGAGTCGTTCGGAGTAAATGACGGATAACCTTTTAACGTAGATGTGACACCCACATTTCGACTAGAATCTATCACTATCCCGTTCAATTCATATCTCAGTTCGCTGAATAGAAAAGCTAGCCCATTGTTAATAAACTTAACTGCCGAGTTGTAGGTATCGTCGGATTTTTTGATTTTTCCTTCTACATAGATATAACTGTGACTCGGTAATGTATAGGTGTCTAACTGTTGTATGGGAATTCGAATTTCATCGTTATTCTTGAAAGTAGTAGACGCGTATGGTTGATGGGTGTGAAACTCAGCATTGGTGATAGAATCGTCTTCTACAATTTTAGAAGTAACATCTAAAATACTCATTTTAAAACTTTGAAACCTAGAGCTTTTAGAAATTCTATATTTTGATGTGTTATCGATCCGCCTGACTGTGTGGAACTACTGATCCGATCTCTGTGAGTATGATTGATATAGTTGTGAGAGTAACTAGTGTTATAGCGAATGGGCATAATTTAATCGTTTTAAATGGAGTCTAACACTTATATCTTCACCTCGGAAATTAATTAAGCGGAGGTCTTGATCGACTATTTTGATGGAGATGAACGATATAGTCTTGGCGTTGATTGGCAGGTAAATGACGTTGGATGGTGATTCAACAATTTTATACCCTGGTGGTACTTCCGGAAAAAATTGATAAATAATGTGACTTAAGCTACCGTTTCTGTAAGATCCCGTTGTAAGATTACACTCTACACATATAGAATTTACAGTTAAAATTTTAACGGGTAAATCCGATTCTTGCCAAATCTTTGATCTAAGCGATTTCTTACTGAACCCCAACAGGGGTCCGATAGTATTTTCCAACTCGAAATGTATAGGTACTGAACAGTGTATTCTAACTTTTGAAGTGTTGTTGTTCGCCTCCATGTGGAAAGTAACTTTATGTCTTCTGTCTGCTATACTCTGTTGAATATATTTAGCTATGTCGCTAATTTCATACGCTCCGTAAGGAATAATGAGATCCTCCCCTCCATAATTAAACTTGTAATGAGTTTCATCTACGTTGAAGATGGTGTTATAAGTTTCAAAATTTGTTAATCCTAGACAATATTCTTCATCTTCCCCCAACGTTATCGGTGGAGTCACTTCGGTGGACAATTCTGACGTATCTCCAGTTAACATAAACGTATAAGACATGTTTACTCGAAGGTATATCTCAAAATGAGATCAGGTGTTGTCGTTTAAAAACTTTAAACATAAATGTCCGCAGTTATGAGTATTTTGTTGTTGAATTCTATCGTGATTGTAAGTAATTGTATTATCGCTACCATCGCTATTGAAATATGTAATTAATTCCGCAGGGGGTCGTAAATTACCATAACCATCGAAATATATAATATCTTTCTTCTTTTTTACATAAGCCGTCCAATGAGAACCGGGGTTCGACTTAGAATCTAAATTCACAATTCCACATTCCGTTGTGTGAGTTTTTTTAGGTAAATCGTCCCGCATAAACACCCCTCTAAAGTGTGGTATTTCTAATCGCTGTGTGTATCGTATCAAATCGATGTTTGTTAACGGTCTGCGAGGTAGCGAAATTATCCGTTTTTTGAATATGGTTTCAAGTATAAACCTAAACCTCGCTTGTACGGTTTGAGATAAAGCCCTTTACCGATCGTCATAAACTCCATTTTTCGATTATGACGTTGAGCTTCTTTTAACTGCTCTTTAGCACTTTTAGCGTCATTAACAGCTCTTGCAATTCCGGCAGCACCACCACCTATCGCTCCTAGAGCACTTAAAGCAGCAAAAATAGGAATTAGCGGTAGAAACCCACCTGTTTTTGGTATGGGTATAATTCTCTGCTTTGGTAAGTGTGGCGTGTCTCTTATAACGGCAAGAGCTGCTTTTGCAGAACTGATTAGATCTTTCTTTTTACCCCGTAAAGTAGTTCGAATCTTTTTTACAACACCGTGGAAAGAATCTCTCTTCGGTCTTTTTAATTTGCGAGTCGGCTTAATACCCATACCCAACTTTACTTTGGCTTTCATAATGCCTGATACGGCTAACGCTGCAGCTTTTTCTCGGAGCGATGATGACGAAGACTTTACTCTTCTAAAAGCTTCTTTTGCTAAGAGCTTGTCGGCTTCGTGCCTTTTAGACACATCCGTAGATTGGGTGTATGCTATATCGTGTCTCTTACATGCTTCGTCTAAAGGATTTATTCCAGGGTCTTTTCTTGTCAGTCGCTCTTCCAAACGGGTACCTGGACCGCAATAATTATAACCGGGAAGATGAGCTTCAAACGGTAATTTGGTTATGAGAGTATTAATTAAACCGCGACCGACCGTTTTGCGCTTACGACTGTGTGTGACTACTACCATCTTGAACACCCAGAAGAGAACTAACTATTTTATTGTTGCAGCTACGGCTATATATTTATTTCCTCTATATAAATACTACTAAGGGATATTTCTATGATCAGTGTAAACAGAGATGCGTTTGGAGCAGCAAAAAATATCTCTTCCTGTGTCGAATCAAGATGTTAGGGAAATCAATTCTTTTAATAAACACGGTGTTTTATTAGGAAAAGAATCTAAGCGAGGTTTAATCGTTGGGAGTTCGGGTTGTGGTAAAACCAATGCGATGATTAGTTTACTTCTTCATAGCAATGGTTTGCGCTTTGAAAACGTGTACATATGTTCTAAATCTCTATACCAACCTAAATATCTCTATTTAAAAGAAATTATGAAGCCCATTCATGGGATGGGTTATTTCGAGTATGCAGACAGTCGCGAAGTACCACCACCTAAAGATGTAAAAGAAAATTCAGTTTTCATTTTTGATGACGTTGCATGTAGCAATCAAGACAGCATGAGGGACTATTTCAGCTTTGGAAGACATAAAAATTTAGACTGTTTTTACCTCGGACAAACGTATACAAAAATGCCAAAAGGGCTTGTGAGAGATAATGCGAATTTTTTAGTATTGTTTAAACAAGATAATAATAATTTGAAATATATATTTGACGAGCATGTTAACGGTGATATGTCCTATAAACAATTTCTAGAATGTTGTCAAGTATGTTGGAAAGATAAATTTGGATTTCTATTAGTTGATAAGGATAGTACCAAGGGGCGCTACAGGAAAGGATTCGATTGCTTTATTTATGTATAACTCACTATGAACTTAGTCAGTGTTTATGCGACATCATGGATAAACGGTTAGCCTCCGAACTCGTGAAAGCTAGAAATGTGGTAAAACGAAAGTATACAAGTTTAAAGTCGGATTTGACCCACTCTTTAAGTACCAGACAGACTATGTATCAACCAATAACTGAACCTTTGAAAGAACTGGTATCTAAAATAGAAAATACCAAACAAAAGTCTCCACCTCCTCTTCCTGTACAACTCTATTACACCCCCAAATCTGTAAAATCTGTCAAGAGAAGATTAGCATTATCACCACCTAATGTTAAACCTTTACAAACTATTTTAGAGGTTCCACAAGCTTCAGAAATGAGCCCAAAGCCATCATTATCGTCAACAATCAGACCTTCCCCACAATTTTTACAAAGTCAAGAAGTAGTTTATGGCGATGAAAATTTTGAAGAACTAAACAACGATTCAGTTACACAAACCCCCACAAATCGAGATTTCGATGTTTACGAGGAAACACTGAGAGAAATGACGGATATGTTAGAATCCGATTCCTTTGCAGAGTACTTAGATAACTTTGCAGCACCCTTGCCTAGAACCTACATCTTGGAGCAAATTAGAGATACCGACGATCAGTTTGATTATAATTTTGGAGTCCATCACTCTTTGGCGAGTGCTAAATTTACTATAGGAAACTCAGAACTAGATTTCGAGGGCCCCAACATTCTCATTAAAGTTCCAAAATATTTGCATGCGCCTAATATAAAAGAAACTCTCAAATATATAGGAACGCCGGGGTTGTATGAACTACTGTTTAAAAAACAACCTATAGGGTATACTAAAACAGGTCCGCATAGCGATCTCGATCAGTATATGGATATTGGAAACAGAACAAATTTGTTTAGAAGAAATTATTCTGCAGACGGGCAGATTAACGGTAACGCTTCTTTTAAATATAGAAACATAATCAAACCATATTTATCGAGATCAAAACAGGGGGGAGCATTGCTCGATTTAAACAATAAACCCCTAGAGTATATTTACTGGGACGACCCAAACGAATTGGTAGACCGTTTACGACTTTTGATAGCGTCACAGGGAGCCGGAAATAACAGCCACAACAACGAAATCGTGTCAATCATAGAAGAGTTGAGGGAAAGTAAAATAATCGCATAATGGCTATAGATAAATTTGGACGATCTAGCAATGGGGCATCCGGTAAAACAGTCATCGTTCAAAAACCTCTTAATAAGATGTACTCTTTGGTTAATCTACGTTTTACATCAATAACAGTCGATGGGTCTAATCGATACATCCTGATTTCTCCAAACCACTCTCAGTATTCATTTAAAATTAGCGGTGTTATCCATAGCGCCTACTCCACTTTGACCTCTATTACAATAAATGAGAGTGTCTATGACGATAAGAAACTTGTGGGGGTTGCGGTAAAAAAAGACGATATTTTAAGGTGTACTGCTCTTAGCCCTAATACCTCTCTTTACTTGGAAATATTTCTTAAAGTTCCTATTTTGGTTGAATAAAAATAATGTCTAGTGTAAAGTCTGAGGTGGTGGAAGAGTTGCACAAACCAGCGCGTAAAAATTTCACGAGGAGACGGGTGATAGTGAAAGGTTGGAACGATCTTTTTCAAGCAGATTTGGTCGAGATGATTCCTTATTCTAAATTTAATAAAGGATACAAGTACATATTAGTGGTTATAGACGTTTTATCAAAGTATGTGTGGGCTTATGCGGTTAAATCCAAAAGCGGGGCAGACGTGACGGCGGCTATGAAGAAAGTGTTGATTGATAGATCCCCTAGACACTTACAGACCGATATGGGCAAGGAATTTTACAACAAGGAGTTTAAAAAGCTGATGACTAAACATAAAATAAATCACTATAGTAGTTTTTCTGTTATGAAAGCTTCTGTAGTGGAACGGGTTAATCGAACGCTAAAAAATGTAATGTGGAGAGCATTTAGTATGCAGGGTAATTACAAATGGCTGGAACTTTTACCAAAAATTGTCGAGCAGTATAATCACACGCGACATTCAACTATTGAAATGCGACCGGTTGATGTAAACGTTAAAAATTCGAAAACTTTATTAGCTGCGGTTTATAACCACTTAAAAGTGGTTGATCCTAGAAACCAAAAGCTTAATGTGGGGGATAGTGTGAGAGTTAGTAAGCAACGACAAGCCTTTACAAAAGGTTATACTCCTAACTGGTCCAATGAAATTTTTCAAATTTTTAAAATCAAGCAAAGTTTTCCTCGTGTGCACTATTTAATCGATAGTGATAAAGAAAAAATACAAGGTGCATTTTATTCGGAAGAGCTACAAAAAGTTAAACATCCTGACGTCTACTTGATTGAGAAGGTTTTGAAAAAACGGAAAAACAAGATTTTGGTTAAGTGGTTAGGATTAGATAGACACCACAACTCGTGGGTTCCAATAAGTAGTGTGGTTTAAAATGCTAATGGAAGAAGTTCTTGAAAAAATTATTAGCCATTATGATTATGAAAAATTATTATTTAACTTTTCACCGGAGGATTTAAAGTGTTTCCCCTTAAGTTACTTGGTAAAATATGTTAAACCCCTCGAATTGAGTCAGGCTTGGGAAATGTTGCCTCAACGTTATCGGGAAAACGAAGATTTGGGGAGATGTCTCCCTTGTTTGGAGCATTATAATAAAGGTCAAGATCAATTTGATGGACCTCCTCCTGCTATAAAATTTTGTCACCTTTGTAATAAAATAAATATATCCGAATAATAGAAATAAAACATTTTTAACTTTTTTTATTTTTATTTGTTAATATTATTAACTACCTCTTCCATACATTCAATTAAATACTTTAAACTATTTTTACGATTGATCTCAACATTACCATAAGCATAGGTTTCCGTACCAACAATTATTCTTTTATTATCGTAATGTGAGAGTGCAACCTTATTTTTTAATTCAGTATAAATATTATGCAACTTAGACTTAAAACTAAATTGTGTGCATAACTTAAAACTATTTTGATTATTTACAATATGTTTATAATCTAGAGGGGTTAATTGATGTTTTACAGAACTACTTGAAACACCCTTAGCTTTCTTAATATTAAACTCATCTAAAATTACACAATAAGCTTTCGCGCCGGTACCATAAAATTCTTTTATGTAATTTGATGGATATTCCAATTTCATATTACCCAATACAGATACATTTTTAGGGATATGATGTACATTGTTTATTTTAAAATTACTAGTATCGAATAAGTTTATATATTTTTTTATGTCTTCGTAAACGTTTTCGGTATCTATCTTAATAATGAGCGAGTCCGTATCTGTATACAGAAGCCTTAGATTATTTCCATATGTTTTAAGCAAGAAATCATAATAAAATTTATAGATAACGGTTTTTGCAATATCTAAAATAGCAAAACCTACATATAAAGGTTTATCATATACGATTTTAACTTTATTTAGCTGAATAGCTATTAAATTTTCAGAAAAAATTGATAAATCTTTAAAATTTGGCCTAGATATGTAGGTTTCTGCACCCCATTTATTATGATTCTCCCAACAAGAAGATAATTTAATATCGTTACGCTTTTCAACGTTCTCCATCGTTTTACCGAACACACTATTGTTCATTAACTTGAAAAAATCGCGTTCAAATTCGTTGGTTGCTGCATTTCTTAATTTTGTATTTAAATCAATGTATGATTTCAAATATGAACTCTGATTAAATTTTAAAACTCGATGAACTTTTTGAAGTATCAACCCATGTTCTAAACACTGTTTTAAATTTCTATAATGAATTATATATTTAGTTTTATCAAGTAGATTTGGAATTAATTTTGCCGATTTGGACTCTGGAGGAATGAAATTTTCGGGGCAGAATGGGAATTGATCATGAGATTTGTGTAATTCGCTGGGATACTGTAGGTCTACTTCTAAAATATAGCCTTCATCAGAATTATCTGGAATAGTGGTAATGCTCGTAATGTCTTTAATCTCATCGTCAGTCAGCCAGCGAAAACCATCTTTGGGAAGATATTGTTGCATAGCGTATCCGTATAAATTAGTAGCGTCGAGATATAAAATGTAGGATGAAGGTTTGTTACAGTCGTAGTCTTTCAAAAACTTATTGTTTGCGATGGCTTCTCTCGTTACGCATTGAGAAACGCCACCTCTAATGCCCTTTTGAATAAAATGTACCATATCGATATCAGTTAATAACTCCAATTCGACTTGAGTCATTTTTAACATAGCGTCCCAACTCAATCCCGGGGCAGTAAAATATTGGGCTGGATCTAATTTATAAGTCTTTAAACAGAGTTTTCTAAAATTTTCAAAGATGTCCGCCAACAGTAATACATCGGATTTTTGATAAATATCCGAATAATCACCTAAAGTTTTACAATTGAATTTATCCCACACGGTGTTAGCTCTTTGATAGTCCTCATCACTAATGTGGCACATTTGTAAATTATTGTAAAAGTTTGTTATTGTCGGTAACTTTGTCTCGTCTAATTTGGAGTAGTCGGTAATGTATGAATAAGGAAACACTCCTTTCTTTCGAACGAGATTAAAATTTTCACTGTCTGGGTAATATTTATGGGTTTCTATGCACTGATCATCCGCCAAATTTTTTGATAATTTATCCAAAGAAGATGCCATAAAACGAAATGAATCTAAGAATCTAATTTTAAAATTTATTTTCTTAGTTTCGCTACCATTCACAATTTCGTCAACCATGATGGTTTTTGTAAAAGATACATACTTTTCTTTATTTTGCGCAATTACATCAATTTTTTCCTCGTCAAGAGCCAAATCTTTAATAAACAAGTGCACATCATAATTAGTCAAATTGTGAAAGAATACCGGTATGAAATTGGGTAGCTTGAAATTAAGGTTGCAAATTGAATGACTAGCCCCTCGATATAATCCGGTAATGTGACAATGATCTCTTACGCGATCGTCTAGAAGAGGCTTTTCACATATGAAACAGTTGATAGCAGCTTCGAAATCTATTTCTTGTTGCGGGGTTAAACTCATCATTGGTTTAGGAAACTGTAAATGATTTCTATACAACTCTCGAACTTCATGTTCTAAAGATTCGATAAAAACGCGTGAACTATTTGGACCTCTATATGATTTAAATTTGGAAAGAGATTCATCAAAACTACATTTGATGTAATAGGCGAAAGAATAGGGTTCATGTTTCTGTGTTTCTATAGTATAAGATTGGTCAGGGTTAAGATTTGAGGTATGTATCGGTTTTAAAACGGATTCGAAGTCTGAGTAGATCACGAAGGGGGCGGGCAGCTGTTTTTCTGAATTTTGAAATTTTAAAATGTTTCCGGGAATTGGTTGTCCGAATTTGTCGATTTTTAAATCGGTGGTTGGAGTTTTAGCGTACACGTGGTTACAGTCTTGTTGGCAATGTCTGAATAATTTCTCCGGTGTGCGAAAATATTGCAAGCAGCCGTCACAAAAGTATTTTAAAGCTTTAAAATGATTGACTTGTTTGTAAATCAATTTATTAAAATTTTGAATTAAGCAGTAGTGGTAGGTTCCCGAATCCCCTAATAATAATAAATTTATATGGTTAGGTTGTCGTACTTTAGTAAAATGAAGAGGCCCCACCACTTCCCAAGTATTTTTACATTTCTTATAAGTTTGCTCAAGACCGTAAACGTTTACTGAAATATTATTTAAAGTTTCAAATATGGGGATATCTATAAGTTTTACTGGAAATTCGATTCCGTCAAAATTTAAAGAATTTAAATACTTGTGATATGTTACCGGATTAGTTGGATCATCCCCTTGATTCAACTGTTTTATTCCAGCTATTACACTATAAACAAAACAATAGTCATCCACATTCTTAACATTTAAAACCGCGTTTTTACGTTTTATACTTAACGGTAATTCAATGAAGGTTGATCCCCGAAGAGGGTTGAATTTGTTTATATTAATGCATACGAATTTCACTGTTTTTAGAGCCCAGCCCGACTGTTTTTCTGAAAATTCAGACATCTTCATTTCTAAGTTTTCTACAAACCCATCGATTAATTCCGACACATTGGTGGATTTTGTTACAATTTCAAACTTGGTTTGAAATCGTTTTTCTTCAATAACGTCTTTTGTTTGTAAAAAATAGTCTCCAAACACTTCAAAATTTATTTTTATAGATGTCAATCTTTTCACTTCGGCGGGAATCAATCGGAGAAGTTTACCTTTGTTTTCTTCAATAAATTCTTTTAAATTTAAGCATGTGTTTGCACATGTCATTTTCCAAATTATGATGCGATCTTTAAATGCCGATTTATAAATTTCCATACCATCAATTGTTGAGAGAAGTTTCGGATCTAATCCAATAAAACAGAACTAACTTGTGAAAAGTAATAAACCTCTATTTTTAAACAGTATCAAGTTAGTGAGAATAAAAACCGAATATAAAATTTTTTACACACTTACCATCCACTTTCCGTCGTTTCCGAGGTTGAATGGGTTCATCAGAAAACGTTTGGTGAACCTCTCTTCGATGACGATTATAATTAGTCTTATTGGAGAGATATAAACCACATGGGCAATAAACAGACATGATTTTTACCGCACTATTCGAATGTTTAATTACAACTACACTATTTCCCTAAACTACGATGTATTTCAATAGACAATTACTTTTAACAATTTAGGATGCGCAGCACGTGGCAGAACGGGAATTTTTTTTGTTGGTGTTTTAGTCCATTTTCCTTTTATTATTTAGTCGCACCCATTCTTTGATCTCGTGCGGTGATGGGCATTCATACACGTGACGAGCCATATATCTCCTTGTTAATACATGTGTATTGTGGACGGGGCACACCAACAAGTCATTCATATAGTTTTCTTCTTCCTGCTCACTTACTTCCCAGTTTTCCACTATCACACTTTGACGATATTCCGCTAGTTTTTGGAAAACGCAATTTTACGTTGAATCGGGCAGTGCATTTTCACTATACTACTACTTGCTTTAGAATGGAAGCTTTATATAGCCACCTTTTTACCGCCTGATTTCACGATAATTGTTATCAAGTGTACTTCTTACTACTTTCATACATATATTTGCATAATAAATAGATTAACCTTTAAGTTTGATATATCAAAATGTGGCTTGTTTTATCCGTAAATGGATATATTAAATTAGTAAATTAATACTTTCGTTTATATTTGCATAAACAAAAGTGTTGGAGACATGCGGCTTGTTTCTGGACTTGACTTTGGGGATATGGGATATTATAATATACATTAATTATAGTTATTATCATATTTCATTAATTTCATTATACTCAAATATGGGTATATAAAATTACTTATGGTTATTCTTGGTTAACTATCAACTAACTTTCAGAGGGGGTTTTGTAAGTCTATATATTATTTATATCGACTTAGATACAAACATGTACAATTTGCTAAAATGTCAAACGTAAAAATTCTTCAAAATGTTTGCGTACGTTCGAGTAGTATATTAAAAAGAGTCTTAATGGGAGATGAAGTTTTTAATCCTTATTCAAAAAAGGTGAAGTCTGACTTAGATGAAATTTTAAACAGTGACATTACTAATTGTGATGCGTATAATGCAACGTTAGACGATTTACATCGCGAAATGGACTTGGAAAAAAGCATAGTAGACAGTGAGGTTCCAGAGTCTTTAGAAGGTGGCCAGGAGGGCCAGGAAGAGCTTTTAGAAGAGGATAGAACAGCCAAGTTGCCTTTATGTGATGATTTGGAGACGCCCGAATCGCTAGAAAAATTAGATATAATAGCATTTATATCTAATGAAATTACTAAAACGGAAGCGTTGATAAAAAAAGATGTTGGAAGAGTGCAACGATTAGAAAAAATTCTATCGAAACAGAAACAACTCTTAAAACTGCATTTAGAATGAAGTTCTTAAGCAAATAAACAGACCGGGGGAAAAGTTACACTTGCCCGATGCAGCGACTGGTCCGAACGCATTCAATCGTCAGACCCTCGGTCTTTTGTATTATGCGTGAATTTATATAATATTATGTATTTCCGAATTTATGTATATACTCCATAATATGAACTCTCGTTTTCTAGTTTTCTAATAGGAATTTGAACCAATTTTCTCAAATTTTGAGCGCAACTTTAAGATGATTTTCCAATATTTTTTTAACAACTTTTAAACTGTATTCTTTAGGTTTTTCTAATTGTCATAAATTTTAATTATCAAAATTTTATAAAACAGTGAGAGAGCAGAAGGGAGTGGTTCTATGTTAAACCTTGGTAGGGGGTGCTAAACTGCCTCTGTTTGTTAACCAGTTAGAGGTAAAGACCTTGGAAAATGGTGGGGGGAGCAAAAGTGCCTCTGTCTGTCAACCAATCAGAGAGCAGGAGGGTGTGGTCAATCTGAGACCAAGGTTCATGGGCGTGGCTTGCAAAATAAAGTGGTGGGGGGATTGGAACTGCCTCTTTATCCTCTACTCCTAGCTACAGAGATTTTAAAGCACAATATCAAGGAGAGGAAAGAAGCACATGCTGAATACACCGGTGCAGGGACAATAAGTGGAGAGCTATGTGGAACGTAATAGAAGATAAGACAACTAAGCAATTTATAAAGGGACGTTGGGAGCAAAATTACAGCAGAAGGATTTCACAAATATTTCACTCGCAGTGCTCTCCGGCATTAAAGCACAGACAACCAATTAGAAAGGTGCTGCTTTTCAAAAAAATAGATAACCGAAACTCAATATTCTTTGAGTTTAAAGACAAAGGTCATTGAAGATATCTATGGAATGACAACGCAAATCGTAAAACTGTTGGCTTCCAGTGTCGCCGTTTCTTTAGAAATAATTTTTAATAATAAGTGTAAGTGCACATATGAGGGGTGCTTTCCCGACAAACCAAATTAATACCCGTAAACAAGAAAGGAGATCAAAACGTAAACTACTACCCAATCTCACTGTTAAGCTGTTACCTGCTATCTCAAAGATCTTAGAAGTTCTGATAAAGCACAGATTGGGCAAAAAAGTTTCTTAGATTTGAAACAGCACGGGTATAGGCGATTTACAACTATGGCGATAAATGATATCCTTCAACTTATACTGAAAACTCGCAACAGCTCAGAGCTTAGTAAAGTTTTCTATACTGTTAGTCGCGGGATTCTGTTGTAAAAGTTAAAAAATTACCGTGTACGAGGCCATACTCGCTTTTATCTTCGTATTTCAAAATCGAGCACAACGTGTACAGCGGCAAGATGATTTGTCAGATACCGTCGGTGTCATCCATGGAGTGCCGCAGGGGTCGGTAATTGGTACTAGGCACGTGTGTTTTGATTCTGAAACTGTAGTCGTTTCAAAATAAAAGTTTTGAACATTGTTATTCATTAGGGTTAACAAACCTATACTGAAGTGTTGGCACATAATTCTTTCGTCGTCGTGCCCGCTTGCAAGCTTTTCCACTCTTTCTTCAAGTAGAAGCAGAAATAAACGCCAAATATCTCATAAATTGCGAGGAAATTTGCTTGTAAAGCACTAAAAAGGAGTGTAATAACACATGTAGAGTAAAAAATAAATGTGATAATAATGTTAGTATACAATAAACAGCATGCACGTTGTTTGGAGAATTATTATTCCATAATATAGTAGTAAATGCGCTTCGAAAGTTTAGTTTCCTCGTACTAACTCACGAGGATTATCACAAAAGATATTGCACGAAGCGACTTATTTTACGCTTTGCATTCAGATGATTTCAGGAAAGCGCGAAAGACTCGAAACAATCTTCCTATTATTATAACACATTGAGGTTCAAGCAAACTTGTAACTTTATGTTTAAGGAAGCTGCATCCTATTCTAGATTGCTTCACAACTTTGATTTATATTTCATTGTCTTTAGCAGAGTTCCAAAGTTGGAAGCACCGAAATGTTTATAAATCGTTTTCGTCTTGAAAGTGTATAATTTTCGCTAAATACAAAATTTATGTCTTATAAGAGTTACAATTACTTATTACATTATATTAGTTCCGAGTTGTATAGAAAAAATTTTTTTTAAATGTTGTACACGACGAAAATAAATTAATAACCTAGTTTTGTAAAAGCAAAACAACTTTCACAGTTACAGAGAAAGCTTTTACTAAGATTAGATTTTCAGTTGGCAAGCATTCAACCTGTTCTTGGAGTTTTCATAAAGCCGAGTTCAAAAACAAAATGAAGGTACGCTCGGTGTGAGTATAGCAGTTTTAACGAATCTTTAAGTAAAGCCTTTCTAAAACTCCCTTTTAACTTAATAAAATATTTATATGCAACGACGACACTTTCGAACGGTGAAGTACAATACAAAAGCGGAAAGGGAAATCAATTATTTTTCTACCTTGTTTATTTCGAAATTAAAAATTAAATAAGAAAATTGTCAGCAGCCCGAGTTTCCAATTCAATCGAAAATTTATAACAATGCAACTTAATAAACCTGACAAAATTTAGACACAATAAAAGATTAAAGGTAGAGTTTCGTCAATAAATAATTAGTTCTATCGCAAAAGTGGCATGGCTTAAGAATTTGTTTTCAATACTTTCTGTAATTAACGAACAAAATGTCAAAGTGACGTTGATTTTTGTACAAATTATCGGTAATAACAAATTTTTTTTGGTTGCGCTAATTTTCGAAATGAATTTTGCACCCCGAGTCACCATCGAACAAGGAGAACTCGAAGGTTTAGAATGTACTACTGGTAGAGGCAATACGTATTATAGTTTTCAAGGAATTCCTTACGCTAAACCGCCTTTTGGAAAATTCAGATTCAAAGCAAGTATATACATAATATATTAGTGAATAAGAGCGGCGCTCAATTAATAATTAATTTCAAGGCGCCACAGCCTCCAGAGCCTTGGGACGTTGAAATTTGGGATGCAACTCGAGAACGGCCGAATTGTTATCAAAGAAATATGGTAACATACGATATTGAAGGGGAAGAGGATTGCTTATATTTAAATGTATACACGCCCGAGGTATTAAATTTGGTTTTTGAACTTAATTAAAGATTGCTGGAAGATATCGTCCTAAAAGCTCAAGGGACAGATATTAATTAATTTTTTAATTCTGAAATTAGTATTTCATCGTTAAGTAATGTTATGCCGAAAGCTGAAAGACTAAAAGTAGTTAGTGAGTAGGTATGTGAATGCTTGTAACGCCGAAATAGAAATTAAATTTTTATACTCTATTTTACGGTGTCGTTTATGCAGCCCACCAAACTTTTAAGTATTGCGGGTTGCATATAACTATTCTGAAAGCCATTAATAGCAAAAAGCTGTTTTATGTTCTTGTCAAGCACAAAAACACATAACCATTATGAAAAACATATTAAACCTAAAGCCCACAAATAAATTAAATAAAAGCTTGCACTTTCCCTACTAAACTGATAAAAAGAAAAAATCAAATAAATTCGCGGCACGTAAGCATTAGGTATTTAAATTTTGCGACTTTTTGCCAAATGATACAGATTTGATAACTCATTAGCATCGGTCTGGGTAATACGAGTCAGTTTGATTTTTATATTAAAGTGGATTTATAAATTAGAGAGCACGCAAGAAGTAGGGAATAACATCGTCTTTTTTCAAGACCTCTGTTCAACGAAAGACGACAACTTGCCACTATAAATTTACAAGTAAAAAATGATTTTGCACTTCCCAACGCAACAGAGCTTGAGCTAGTGAAGAAGCTTTAACTCTCGAGCAATTTTCTCGTGTAAATCTAGATTAAAACGCATTGAAGGCTAACTCGCTCCATTTCTTATTACATTTTGTGTATAATGTGATAATATCACTCAGCGCTACACTCGGTCAGACTTTATTGTACCTATTCATTACATTTTATCATTTTCAAACCTGTAATAAAATAAAATTGTAGAAGAGGTGAACTAAAGAAAAAATTTCAAAAGGACACAGCGCAAACGTCAGCCAGAAAGCCCCCTGAACAAACCTTCTCAGTTAGTTCGGTCTGCAGGGGTGGCTTTGTAAGATAATGCAAATTTTCCACCGACAACCAATCTTTTGTTATTATAAAATCCTAAAATAACTGGGATATGACTAATGTACTTTTTATTTTAGATTTCTTACGAACGTTTTCCCGTAATGGTCTTCATTCATGGAGGAGCATTTGTTGCCGGTAGTGGAAGTCAAGAATTCTGTGGACCTCAGTTACTATTAGCGCGCGATGTAGTTGTGGTGACATTTAATTATCGCGTCGGTATGCTAGGTGTAAATTGACGAAATATTTTTCTTTATCACGTACCTACTCACACGGTCTTGTTAAAGGATTTATGAGCTTTGAAGATAAACGAATAAAAGTACCCGGAAATGCTGGACTCAAAGATCAAGTTATGGCATTACGATGGGTGAGAAAGAATATAAAACACTTTTGTGGAAATAGAAACAACGTAACTTTGTTTGGTCAAAGTGCAGGAGCCGCTTGTGTTCATCTTCACATGCTATCACCAATGTCACAAGGTTTCGTAACTAATCAGATTTAACGCAACAATTTCATACTGTTTAGTTTAGGTTTATTCCATAAAGTTATACTTCAAAGTGGTTGTGCTTTAAATCCATGGGTTAATGGAGTATTTGGAACAGGGAGACTTTTAGCGGAAACTCTCGGACTAGAAGGGTGCGATGAAAAATTATTGGAAAAATTGAAAAAACTGCCGGTTAAAACTATTTTTGAAGCACAAGAAAAAACGACTAACGTAAGCCCGTACGCCGTGATTCACTTAGCTAAGTTGAAATATATTTTGTCTTCCGAGACTTACCCCCCCCCAAATACTCAAGTAGTCCGCACATATTTGAAAAAATATGACCATCACAGTAGCTCACGCTCCGTGAGACACATTTCGTAACAAAGTTTTAATTTTAGAGTAATAGCGTTGACTTGCGTTGGTTTTGTAGTCCAGTCGTCGAAAAACAAAAGAAAACACCCGCATTTCTACCAGACTACCCTCTTAACATTATACGTTCAGGAAATTACGCCAAGGTGCCTATGATTATTGGTTACACTGAACGGGAAGGAATTTATTGGGACATATTTAATAGGGGTACGAACGGCTTGCCTGATATAATTACAGATTTTAGTACTGCCATACCGAACAATTTACACGCAAAAAAGGGCAGTTTACTAAATAAAACGATGGCAAAAATGATTAAAAATTTTTATTACGGTCCACGTGTGCAAGAATGTCGATCTGGACGATGCCCAAGATTTAAACTGATGGATCCCTTGTATCAATTACTTACTGATGTCTTTTTCCTAAGAGGGATTTATGGCACGGTTAAAAATCATCACGAAATGGCCCCATTTGTTCCGATATATTTTTATAAATTCACGTACGAAAGTAAAATAAATATATTCAAAAATATGGAAACTTTGGCCCATAGAAGAAAGTATCCAGGTAGTATACGAAAATTTAATTAGTTGCGAGATGTAAAAAAAATTAATTTTCAGGAGCTGTACACGGGGATGATTTGGGATACATATTCACTACAAGTTTATCACCAGAAATACGTTATGGTGAAATAGAATCCGTTTCAATTAACAAGATGGTTTCTATGTGGACAAATTTTGCTATTAAAGGTTATCCAATTCATTCAACTTGTGAAACTGGATTTAATTGGGATCCTGTTTTAAAAATGTGTTTTCAATATTTAAGTATTGGAACAGAGATCGAAATGGATTTTATGCCAGATATCGAAAGGATGAAATTTTGGGATGTACTTTATAAAAATGATATACGCACTAAAAACTTATGAACAACATAACTATACACTTTTTGAATCAGTAAATAGATTTCTTAAAAGCAATGCGAGTATTCTTTCAATGTCAGTCGGTAGTCGTTCATAATCGTGACCCAAATTATCAAATTAAGGCAATTGGTACTGGGTTAATAGTTAATACAAATCTAGTGAGATGTAAAAATGTAACACTTGAATAAGGACATTTCAAGGTAATGAATGTACCAGTTTTGTATATTTGGTAATTATTTGATTATAGTATAACTGTTGAATCTCAAATAAATAAACAACAAATAGGAAATGGTGAGCAAGATTGACCTACGTAGTGAAGGGCATTGAGTTGAGTTGAGCCATATAATTGGGGAAGTAAACGTTGTCCGCCAACGGCCGTACCAGGCTATGAAGCTGTATTTTAATTTGTTGACTACTATACAGGGTGTATGATCGTATGATACTACTCCTATATCAACGGCCTACACATGATTCTGCAGGTCAAAATAACACCACAAAAAATAACGAATTGTTGAAAGCCCAGTAATAAGACCTTATTACCTCAAAGTTTAGTTTTTACATTTAAATTTTTGCCATTATTACTTAAAATGTTAAGAGGGGAATTCCGAAGTCGATAGAGGTGCTAGTGTTTTTTTAAAGGTGCCTGTATTACCTCTAATTTTTTTACTGCTGTTATATCAAACGTTAGAGTTTTCGTTAGCGTAGGTACGCCAAATTCCTTTCCTTATTGCACGTCAAACAGTTTTTCTTCTCCACCTACGTAATTCGACAGTATTGTTTTGACAACCGAAAGCGAAACATACGAGATTTTACTTCCGTGAGGTTGGCAAAAAGTAAAATAGCCAATTTAATCACACTTTTTTGATTTAGTTTATTTCTCTGGGACGACTCAGGGGCTCGTATAACTAAGAAAGTAAAAATTTTGATATGTAAGGGAAGATAATAGATTGGAGAAGGCGCTCTCAAAAATATTAAAGATAATTTGCTTTTATAAGAATAGCGTTAAGATAGCGATTTTGCAAAACAATAAAGCCAAGTTGTGAACCTAACTTGGCATTTTGGTATTTTATTATTGTTAAGACTGTTCAACAAAGTTTGGACAAAACTCGTAAAGAAAATTTTCAAATTACGCTTTTGCTGTTACCTCGCTTATGAACGCGAATTTCTATTACAAAAGTTCAGAACACTTTCTTCGATCTATTATCTTCCTATTCATATCAAAATTTTTATTCTAAAACTTCAATGAAGTCCGTGAATCGTGCCGGGGAAATAGTATAAATTCAGTTTTTTTATGGAAACCTCTCGCAAATTTTTTTAAGATATCGAAAAAATTATAGAAATAATATGTTCTTCTTTTACTCAATTTTTAATAATCAAGTTGCCACGATCAACTAAAAACGAATAAGCATCTACAAATCGACAACAAGGCATCATAGTCATACCAAAGAATATCTAGTAATAGAAATCCTAAGCTTATGGGACCGATGAGCCTTCTTTTACACGTAGTAACATCGAGAGTGAGAAGATGAAATATATATTATATTGGGATGTTCCGTGATCATAGTTCACTAAACTTCAAAAGTTGGTTATAAACTTTTTTTGCGTCAAAAATGAATAATTTTTCTTCGATTGCAAATACAAGGTCTATTAGTATTGAATGGCACGATGCAATTCGAGATTAGCTCGCTTTTTTAACAAATAAGCGTTTCTAAATAGGAAAACAAGGGCACCCAACAGACAAATTGTTGTAAAAGTTTGCAGACGAATTGAAGAATTGTGGAAAACTAAGAACGGTTCGATGTCAATCAGTAGAGGAAAGAATTTTGAACGCAGTGGAAAAAAATTCAAGTTTATAAGTAGGTACTTGACAAATTGTAATGCTAAGGACAGAACATTTCAAACTCAACAGTTTGGGAAATTTTACATGAACAGTTGTGGTCCATCCCTTTCACGTACAGAAAACTAGGACGCTTTGTCGACGAATTTACCAGTTCGATTTGGCCGATGAGAATTCCCGTAAAACTGTAATACGTATGAGAAATTAACGACGGTTCTTTAACGTATTGGACTGGAATAGTGGGCGATCACGTAATTAGTGATCACCTTATTAGTTACTTGTAAAAAAATTTAAAGAATAAATTAAAAAGAGTGGTCGTTGAAAAGTGTGGTATTTTTGTAGACATAGACTATCCTTACTTTGAAGCGTGCCTTGGAGCTTTGGGCTACTTGTAGATATCGAAATAATAGAAGCTAATGTTTGCTATCTCTATATGGCAACTTATTAAAATATAATACCAAGAAAGCCATAAATACCAAAAGTTTGAAGAAAGCCCATAATTATCAAATACAAGGATAACTAAATATTACCGGGCGAAGTTTTTGAGATTTTCTCAATACAATATAGGTAGTAGTGACTTTAAAATTGAGAAAATTTATAAAGATACAAAAAATAATGTTACCAAAAACGTGCCTCTTGAAGTACAGAGATAATTGCATTGATATGAGATATTATGAGTAAATAGGCGCCCATCCAAGTGCTAGCTGCTAGCCTGGTAAACCTTGAAAAGTATCAGCGGGACTGCGTTGTGAGGCAGTGAAATTAATAGTTAATAAAATGAATATATTTAAATTTAAACTGTCGATAAAAAATTCTTCCATAGGAATAATTATTCTAATCATCCACCACGGTTCCATTTGTAAACATGCCTTTTCAAGTATTCCCAAAATATGCCAACAAAATACAAATTAGGTGATCTATTTTCCAAAACGAAAATGTGAATTAGCTGAAAATAGACTAGCAGGATTTTTAAAATGATAAATTTGGGTTTAAACTGATTTCCCGAAAATCTGAATCTGAAAAATTAAGAATGTACAGGGTGTTTAATTTTTATAAATTTAAGTTAATCTAAATTTTCCGGTAAAACTGCAAATTACATAAACGTTTTACTATAGCGCCTAAAATCAAAATTGTAATTATTTTAACCCCTTAAAGTTGAATATTGATTTATTTAAAGCTATAATAGTTATGGGGGACATCCAATTTGGTTCAGAGACTGTATATTTTGAATTTTAGTGTGATGGAATTAATTTTGTGATAAGGCAAAATAACTAGGTATATCGTATTTGAATGGACAATCTATTTTTTTTGTAATATTGGAAATCAAATAACAAGTAAAAGATAAAATTTTAGAATAAAATTTGTCTTTCTATATAATTTTCAAGGGCCACTTGTTTTAGACTTTTTTTTTGTTCCTTATTCGATTTTTCGAATAGAATAGAAATATTTTATTATCAGACGATTATTTTACATTTTTTAGCCATTTCTTATTTACTTAATTAATTTATTATGTAAACAAGTAAACATCAATTTATTAATAATGATAATTATAGGTAATACATATTATTAGTTATTAGGTAATTATTGTCAAATTATTATGCGAAGCTTTTTCGCAATAGCTTTGCTCGGTAATAAAAATGTATCTTATTCAGGCTTATTCTGTATCATAACCTTTAAAATAATTGCCAACTTTAACGTTTAAAGTAACGTTATATATCGTTCTATCTCAGCTAAATAAAAAGGATAGAACGTTACTTTAAACGTTAAAGTTGGCCACTATTTTAGAGATTATGATACAGAATAGGCCTGATTATCTATTTGAAACATCTTAAAAAAAGTTTTTCTTAGTCCTAAAATGTCTGCAGGGCCCCGATTCAGTTTTCCAGATAGTATCAGAGAAAATTTATTTACCTTTGTTAAAAGTGTAAATTAAATTTCCTAAAAAATGTATTTTCGGAATTAAAAAAAGTGAAAGTTGACGTCATTTCTGGCAAAACCTTTTAATTTAGCGAATAAATTCGTAGTTATACACTCGACGTTTTAAGTACCTTCAAATGACTTTTTCAGTGTAGCGCAATAAGTTATAACAACTATTAATGCTTCGTATAAATAAAAAATATGTCTTAAAACTTTTAATTACTTTTAAATGCGCAATGCGCGTTAAGTAGTTAAAATACAGGGTGGTTCGTTTTTCTTTTACTCTCTCTTTGTCTTCGCAAAGAGATACAAAGAAATAAATATTACCGCCGACTGAAAACTTCAAACTTTGGTTTCTCCAATAGAACACCTTGTATAATTATTAGCTAATTTTATTATAATTTAAGTACAACACGTTATATGTTATAGCTATAAAAATGGTAGTTACAAATATGTACCTACTACAAAATACGTCCGACTCTAAAATTTAGCGTAAGAAGGACACAAACAGTACAGTAATCTGGAAGGCAATAATTAATTGTAGCTATGTGATTGTATAACTTAAGTTTTCTCTTCTATTGGAAAGTATGTATTGTATATAAAGTGAATATTAAACTTGTAAGTTGTACGACCAAAAATATACAGAATGTTCTATTGGAGAAACTGAACTCGTATGGACACTTTAAAACAAATAAACTTTTTGCTTGTACCTGTAATTTACGAATTCTAAAGTTTGGCGCGAAAACATAATTTTCATATTTTACTCAATTTTTCAGTAATGGTGACTAATAGTTTGAAGAAACTTGAAAAAGTGTTTTCAAAACTCCAAGAATCAGCGAACTTTTTTCAGTTTCTGTTAATTTTGACCCCAAAAGATTAATTTTTCGGCAAAAGCAGTTTTATACTTTTAAGAAGTAGACCCAATTTTCTACAACTTGAAAACAGAATGAAATCTGTAGATCTATTATTGGTGTCCCAGATACAATTGAACAAAAGTTTGCAAATTTATTATATTTTGCTATTTTAAGCGATACAGCTTTGGATGATTCGGATTATTATTTTCCTTGCATCAAAAGGGGTAGTTATGATTTTTGCATAATAATAAATTCAAGTTTTGGTTCTCAGAGGACCTCCGGATCTTTGTCGATAGTTCAAACCTAAGCCAAACTAAAGCAAAACGCATTCGTATATATTTTTGAAAGTTTGATAAAGATCCGAAGGTCCACCGAGTCCGAAAACTTAGATTTATCATTAGGCCTCCGTCATAGACAACATACCACAAAATTGGAAGTACCTACCCCATTTAATGCAAGGTAGGATGTTTAAAATTATTGGACTATACACATCGATTCAGATTACTAAAATTTGCGTTTTGTTTTGAATAACACCGGTTTTGGTGCAATCAAAATTTAAATAATACAAACAAAAAAATAAATTGGCAATATGTGGCAAAAAACATGTTTTCCATATTTTTGTCAATTTATAAAAATAATTTGATGTTCCTACGATTGATACGATTTAATGACAATATGAGAATGATGGGCAAATTAAGCCGAATAGAAAATTGCAATGAGGCTAATTTTTTAAATAGAAAACTCTACTTTGTGGCATTTTAAAGAAAGCTCGAAAGCTCCTTGGAAAGATTCAAAAGTAATAGTGTAACAACATGGTGTACGTGACTATAAATACGTGGGAGCCTTCATTCTTCATATTAGTGACTTCAAGACGTTTGAGATAATAAATAATATTATGACAAAAGTCGGTCGAGTAGTTCCGAGTCCTTCAAAATTAATAAATACTGGGCAAGGGCAACGTTTAAATTTTATTAAAGGACCCATCAAGGTAAACTGTTATTTTCATATTATTGTCTGTACAATAATAAAAATATTGTTTAAATAATAATTATCTGGTACTCAAGATGTGACCTCTCTATTACTTGATAGGCATTTATCTACTTACGCTGTATTATATATATAAATATATAAGCGAGCAATTTTTATTGCGATACACTCGTAATAGTTTTTTATAAGTAAGATATAACTTTGCGTTCTCATTGGTTTGATGTTTTCGCACAAACGTATAAATTGAGTAACAGACTATACATCTTCAGTTTTTGTTTGTGTTTGTGTTTAAAGTTTGAACACCAGGTAAATTAATTATTTGACATTTTTTTTAGACTTATCGTCCTCCAAACCTATTTTCTTCAAAAAATTCTTAATTTAGCTACTGTTAATTTTTAAATAATTTTTTTTATCGAAAAATTAAAGTTGTTTTGTGAAGACACATGTGGCGCTTCTGGACACAACGTCGCATCCATTTAATGTTTTAAGTTTTCACTTTTTACTATTTTTTTGTGTAGCACTATTATTTTAAAAACGATTTGAGAAAGTATTAAGTTTTCTTGGATGTTATTAAAACTTCTTGTGTTAAGTGACAAACAGCATGTCCCAAGAAATTATCGTAGCGGTGAAACAAGGAAAACTGCGAGGAAAAATAGCGGTAGATCAAAAAGGTGGAGAATACTACAGTTTCCAAGGAGTACCCTACGCGAAACCTCCTTTGGGGGAGTTGAGATTTAAGGTAAATTTTATAGGTAGTAGGTACTACCGTACTATGTTTTACAATAACCAATATACACTATGACATGACAATTTCGGACGAAAAAGAAACTCATAATAAATATAGAATATAAATATAAGCCTTATTATTAAATAATTATCGTAGTATAATTATAGCCAAAATTGAAACATGATGTGGAATTTTTCGTAACTGGAAACTGTTGTTTTTCTATTTTTTTAATTTTCCGACACCTAATATTTTCTCACACCTCATTTTATGATTTTTTGATATACTTAAATGTAAATATTTTTGTAAAACCCCTACTCTAGTCCGTAGTTCTATAAAACCCTTAGTGGTACGAGCGGAAAAGAGGTGTAAAAATATATTGCATATTACCGCCTTTACTATAATTCTGTAAAATGTACATTGTGTACTT
The DNA here is from genome assembly GCA_950108345.1 of Malthinus flaveolus. Lineage (NCBI taxonomy): Eukaryota > Metazoa > Arthropoda > Insecta > Coleoptera > Cantharidae > Malthinus > Malthinus flaveolus. The sequence goes on from OX467285.1 coordinate 69,524,094, forward strand.
AAAAGGGTTCTTGCAGTATTATCATAATTTATTTAGTCCGATTAGTGCCGGGCACTTTTAAAAAGCCTGGCAGGCACCCAGGCACTAAATGTTGGCCGCTCGTTGCGCTAGAGACTAGTGAGGTTGATACATTTGTATTATTATAAATAACACCCTGTACATTAATTTGAAAAGCATCAGATACCCACTATTTATTGACGTATTAAAAAAGGGCTCTAGCCCTTAAAATGTTGTAGCAAGCAATTTAAAATAATATCTTTACCTTGATGAAGTAGCGGAAATTGAACTTCAAACTTTTTGCAGAATATCCAAAACGACAAAAGATAATTATTCCAAATGCGAGCACAGCACATCATAACTAAACCGAATTCAATTTTATACTAAAATATTTAATTTAATACTAATTCGATTATTATTAGGTACTATTTTGTGTAACGTTATCCCATTTGGCGCCGCACGTGAAAAATTCTTATCGAAGTAAGTTTAAATGATACGAGACAAAACGAAACGAAACAAAATTCAAACTTAACCTATCAAGTTTTATTTGTATTAAATAATATTTTCGAATAACCAAAATTGAAAAAAAAATATTATTGTTAAAATTATCTCGACCTCTGTGGGTCAATTCTGCTTTAACTACATCACCTTAAATATCGCAAAGTGGAAAATTTTTATAATTATTTCAAAAATAATCTTTGCCCATTGGTTTTTTCCAAAGTGCCGTTATCAAACCCTGTAACTAAATTTCATTTATGTGAAATAGTGCCCAAACTATAATAACGCTTGCGGTATAGAAAAGGGTAAAAATTTGAAATTTATAATTATAATTTTGGGCGCTTCTGAGCACAAACTATTTTTGAAAATCCAACCTTGGCACTCTAAAATGTGCTCTTATAAAATCCAGTTTCAGAAATTCGTGCCCTCTCTACTTTCTACGTCGCGTTCAGATTAGAAACGACGTACTGATGTGGCCAGAACCGAACTTTTTCGTACGCGTTGATCATTTTAGCCATCATATTACTTTTTCAAAGAAAACGAAATCAACTTTTAAACTTCTTATTTTTTTAGAGATCATCACATAATACATATATACTACCTGCACGTATCATGGGGAATACTCATATTAACTTTGTCGTCGTATAAATTTATCAATTTACTTCAAGTTAATCAATAATTTGACTTCGGGGTCGAGAAAACTCCATAGAATGCGACGCTATATGCAAGGCGTCTTACGGTAGTTGAGCTTTGGGGGCTCTCTAAAACAGGAACACCCTAATAGAACTTTGTGGTACTTTTCATCCTGAAGACCATACTAAGACCTCATCAATAACAACTACTTTTTTGCCAAAATTATAATACTCATACATCGGTATTTACAAATAGCTGCACTATTGATTTTTTATAAAATTATTATTTAAAGGCTCCTCGACCAGCCGAACCATGGAATGGAATTAGGGACGCCACCAAAGAAGGAAATGTTAGCTTGTCTCGAGACTTACTACAACAGGAAAATGTTGTTGGCTCCGAAGACTGCCTCTTTTTAAATGTTTACACTCCCCAGGTACGGTTACTTACACACTTACAATATAAAAAACTAACACAATTAAAATTCAGTTACCTAACAAAAATAGTAAATTAAAACCAGTGTTTGTATGGATCCATGGAGGAGGTTTTATTTTTGGATCGGGAAATTGTGACTTTTATGGACCAGACTATTTAATACCACACGACGTGGTAGTTGTTACAATCAACTATAGACTTGGATTATTAGGTATAGCTCTAGAAAGAAGTTCGCTTTTGAAACTCAAAGCTCTCTTTAAGGTTTTCTCAATTTTGACGACCCATCTGTAGGAGTACCCGGTAATGCGGGCCTTAAAGATCAAGTAGAAGCTTTAAGGTGGGTTCAAGAAAACATTTCGAATTTCAACGGTGATCCTAACAATGTCACTATCGCTGGTGAAAGTGCGGGAGGTGCATCAATTCATAACTTAATAATTTCACCGATGGCTTCAGGTATTCGCTATTAATGGAACTCGCTATTCAATAAATTAATATTATTTTGTAGGTTTATTTCATAGAGCTATTGTTCAAAGTGGAGCAGCTACAGCTCCTTGGGCAAAGGCGAAAAAATCATTACCTGCTATCATAAAATTGCTAAATTTGCCGGAGTCTACAAGTGCTAAAGAGGTTTTAAAAATTTTACACAAGATGACGAGTTTGGAGTTATTAGAGCTGCAGTTTAAATCCCCTGATGTAAGTTTGTAGACGAGCGATATTATATTAATAAATATAAAATAAATTTTAGCCATTGGAGCCGTACGTGCAAAGACTTGTTGCGCCTGTAATTGAAGTACCGTGTGATGAACCGGCCTTTATGCTCGAATGCCCTCTACACTTAATAAAATCGGGGAAATTTAATCACGTTCCTATGATGTTTGGTTATTGTAACAATGATGGAATTTTATTAGATTTAATACACATGTTTGGGTTTGAAAAATTTGAAACGATTACTGATTTCGAAACTTCGATACCTCACACCCTAAATGTTCCTTACGGAAGTGACCTCTCCAAACAAATAGCTGAGAAAATTAAAAATTTCTATTTTCATAATGAAGATGCCTCTCAAGATAGTAATAGATACGCTTATAAAGTATGAAATAACGTCAAAATAGTATTTTGCATTAATATTACATGTCCATGTTTCAGCTATACACCGATAATTACTTCACTATAGATATGCAATACGCAGCCAAACAACACGCAAAAATGTCTTCGAAGCCAGTTTACTTCTACATATTTTCATTAGAGTCCAATCTTAATGTTTTTAAAAATTTGAGCGGTAGCAAACTACCAGGTAATACTGAAATCAATAAATGGCTATTAACATACTTAATAAAAATAATGAATTGCATTTTAGGTGCTTGTCACGCTGATGATGTTTGTTACTTATTTAAAAATAGGCTTGCACCCGTAATTCGGCCTAACAGCGTAGAAGAAGAAGGAATATACAAGACTACAAAAATGTGGACTAATTTTGCTCGTAACGGACATCCTAACTCGATTGAAAAAGACTCATTATTGAGTGTGCACTTGAAACCGGTGGAGCAAAATGTTATTCATTTTGTAGAACTTGGGGAGAATGTCACAACCGGCATTAATCCTGATTATTCGAGAGTAAAACTATGGGACGAAATCTACGATTTGGTATCACATGGGACGAAAAACTAAATAAATTCCATTACGGTTATAGTTTAGACAGTGTAATAGTAATACATTATTCGAATATTAGTTATTAGTATTAGATTTTGTTTCGCTGTCTGGCTGTTCGTTCTATCGCGTTAAATAAACGCAATTTGGAAGAAAATCATGTCAGTTTTGATATTATGTATGCTTCACCCGCATAATACATGCTTTAGATTCCCGTAAACTAGCTTATAAACGCTCCACTTATTTTAAAGTTCCATGATATAACTAATTTCAACTAAACATTACGTGTCTCTTAACAGATAACAAAAAACATGAAAATACCATTTGATCATATTTTTTGAGCTTTGAGTGTAATTTCAATTTTTGAGCAAAAGCAATCATTGATGTATAATGTATAGTATTATTGATTATGAATAATAATGAATAATGGTTTAAAATTAGCACGGGCATACCTTGAACCTTTTTCTATAAGAGAAAAAAGTTTCATTAAAAAAAGTCCCTTCAAAAAATTAAACCTATTGTAAAAGCCGAAGCTCTGCATCGGGCATATTTATGATAATATTATAGTGGAAGGGGAGCTGCTTGGTCCATTTTCATATTGGATGTCAGTACATTTGAACTGCAGAACTTAGCAATCTAAAACCAAAAACTAGGTTTTACTTTGGCTGTGTAGTCGATGCTCTGCATTGGAAACGCAACTCACCGTTGCGTCAGTATCTGCTGATAACGACAGCAAATATTGCCATTGAGTTGAGTGTTTCGAACTTATTCGATAATATCAAAGCTGTTGAGAATGCGATACATAAAGCATTTGCCTATTTATTCTTATCCTAAATTGAGCTCACAGAAAATTCAATTGTACGACCTAAAAGTACAGAATTCATCACTGAAAAAGGTGGTATGTGATCTGAAATCTTTTTACATCGGTCAACCCTACGCGCGTACGCCAATAATATCATGCAATCTAAAAGCTACCCAAATGCAATAGTCGGAAATAGACCCCCTCCTGAAAATAAAAGAGCAATCTCAAAAAATATTCAGCCTCCCATCTAGCTTCCCAAAAGTGGAAAATCAATAGCAACTTAGATAAACCATCCAAACGGACAAACGGCTAATGTTGTCGTGAAACACAATAAAAATAAAAGAACCAGAACTTCATCGTTGGTTGCCGCGCGCCAAACAACAAACTTGGCGTGATGACTGAAGATCGTCAGTGATAGAATTATGCGGTTCTTTAATAAATTTAATGTATTCAATAGCTCGTAGCATGGTTTTTTAAAGAACAAATCGGCGCATACGGTCTTATTTATTCGTTCCATCTGTCTGGGACTGGAGAGTAAACAGTATCCAGGGCTTTGGATTGCGTCGATCATTCTATTTTTTTTAACGCTACATAAGTACGGTATTAGAGGTGTTGTTTTGTCTTGGTTCTTTAACTATCTCACAGACCGCTCTCAATCTACTCGTATCTCCAGCCGTAAATATTTTACTTTGCTTCTTCGTACTATAATAGTCCGGTCAATTCGCAGGTGCATAAAGTCCCAACAAGCTGAAAATTAGTAAAACTGTTCAAAACATAATTATAAATAAAATTTAAAAGTTCCTCATCATTCCCGTGTATGGAAAAAATGTTATTCGATATCAAAGGTCAAAAAATGAGTTTTTTGCGATTTTCAGCAAAACGGTAAGTTTTATCATAAAAGTACTTCAGACAAAAATTGTAGATCATAAAATTGTCTATAAAAAATGTATCAATACTTTTTTTTCTACGAGTCACCGTTTCTGAGATAACAATTCAAAAAGTTTCCACGCCACCTATGAGGTAGTGGACGATATGACGATAACAACTTTTACAACTTTTTGAATCGTTATATCTCAGAAACAGTGGCTTGTAGGAAAAAAAGTATTGATACATTTTTTATAGATAATTTTATGATCTACAATTTTTGTTTGAGGTACTTTTATGATAAAACTTACTGTTTTGCTGAAAATCGCGAAAAACTCATTTTTTTATCTTTGACCTCCAATAACATTTTTTCCATACACGGGTATGGTATGGTGGGTAACTTTTAAATTTTATTTATAATTATTTTTTGAACAATTTTACTAATTTTCAGCTTGTTGGGACTTTATGCACCTTCACTCTAATTTTTTTGTCTAAATTCACCGGACTATAAGTTTGAGGGTTCCCCAGAGAAGCATTCTTGGGCCTTTCGGTTTATAATCCACATCCACGTTGTTTCGGCAGTCTTTGGAGACTTTCTCCATAAGTTCATTAGCTATGCCAATGACTTTTCATTGCTGCTACTGTGCGATGATCAGTCAACCTTAAGTTTACATCTGATTGGCTAAAGAATGGTTCGGTATGAACTGGCTATGTTTGAATAATGACAAGGCAGATTGTATATTATTTATGACTGGTTGTCGGTGAGCTGGCGAGTACCTATGCACCATAATATGATCAACTACTAGAACAGTTTAATTTTTCGAGTCTTCTGAGTCGTCGCTCTTTAAATTCCCTAATTATTATTTACAAAATTTCAAACCAAAAAATTTACGCTAGCCCACCCTAGGCTTATTTAACTTTATAGTGTCCCCAGATTGGCTGCTCTTCTCCAAAGGGTGTTAGGAAGCAGATATTTTTTTCATGTCGTTTACGGACTTTAAAAAAAATTGCTTAGCGATGCTTTGTGGATGATGCAGATTCGGATCGACCCGAACGTTTTTCATAGCACTGCAATTCAGTGGTAGTTATTTACGTTCAATTTAGCTTGTCTCTTAATAAGCTTGTTTATTTGTCTGCTTAGAGTAAAACAAACAAATTGAAAGCGTTTGAAGCTCTACACTTATCCACTTATTACAGTTATCTTATCTCTTGTAAATAAAGTAAAATTGTCGTATAAAATAATTGTTATACAGTATAACCACGTAAACCGTGTCAATCTAGCATTTATTTCATTGTTTGTTCAAATCATGGAAAAAGAAATAGTCATTGTTTCTATTAAACAAGGGAAACTGAAAGGGAAAATAGCAAAAGGCATAGTAGACGCAAATTATTACAGTTTTCAAGGAATACCTTACGCAAAGCCGCCTTTGGGCGACTTAAGATTTAAAGTGAGTATTTTATTTTTAAATTAAGAAACTTTTTGAGCACATTCGTTTCTTTATTTAAGGCTCCTCAACCTGCAGACGCTTGGAATGGCATAAGAGACGCAACCAAAGAAGCAAGTATTTGTATATCGTACGATCTAGTAGATAAGACTACGAGTGGCTCTGAAGATTGTCTGTTTCTGAACGTTTACACTCCCGCAGTAATTATAGGGTACTTAAACAATAATAAATTTTTTGACAACTCTCGCTATTTAGTTGCCTTCCGAAAATGCTAACTTAAAACCTGTAATGGTGTGGATTCACGGTGGAGGTTTTACACACGGTTCGGGGAATACTGATTTTTTTGGACCAGATTTCTTAATACCGCACGATGTTGTGATCGTAACAATAAACTATCGACTTGGATTACTTGGTAAATTTTGTAAATTACAACCGAATTAAAAACTGATTCAATATTTTAGGGTTTTTAAATTTCAAGGATAGTTCTTTGGGAATCCCTGGTAATGCAGGACTTAAAGATCAAGTTATGGCTTTAAAATGGGTTCAAGAAAACATATCGGCATTTAATGGCAATCCTAATAATGTAACCATATTTGGTCAAAGTGCTGGCGGAGCGTCATGCCATTACCTGCAATTATCGCCTTTAGCAAAAGGTAATCTGAAATAAAGAATAATTCCCGAAATGTTCTGTCTGCGTTCTAAAAGCATTACGTTTTAAAAATACATGACGGCAATAGTTATAGAAAAAGTACATAGCAGTAGGTAAAGGTACACGAGTTTTGAAGTTGTAAGTCACTCCATGCAAAGAAGATTGGAGGCGCATATTTATATTTTCAAGCATAGTCATTATCAGCAACTACTCTGACGCTTCAGTCTTTTCAGTTTCTGTTGTTTCCCATTAAAAAGCGAGTCTAGTTGCTGGTGGATCTAAGCACACCCCAAATTTAAATTAGTACCTCTGAGAGATTCTGATTTTCACAACTTCCATAATTTTTTCTCCCTGAAAACAACGCAGTCTTATTTTCATGGGTCTTTACCTTCTTTAGTCTTTACCACTTAAAATAATCAAAACGTTTTCAATTAAGTTAGAAGTTACCCTACAATTATTTCAAATATTCAGACACTTATTAAATTATATAGGTTTATTCCACAAGGCAATTATGCAGAGTGGGAGCGCTATTGCTTGTTGGTCAAAAGGAAGATCGCAAGTTCCTACACTTGCCAAGCGGTTAGGAGTTGAGTCGCCAACCGAAAAACAAATTCTAAGCATTTTACGAAACATGTCGTCAGAAGAAATTCTTAAACTACAATTTCAAGAACTAGAAGTAAATAATACCGAACGATAAAATTCACAACTAATTTAAACATTTTAGCCTTTTTGTCCGGCCATATTAAGATTAATAGGTCCTGTTGTTGAAAATGTTTGTGACGAAGAGGCGTTTTTGGTAGAAGATCCCGAAGTCTTAATTAAATCCGGACGGTACAATCACGTTCCTGTAATTACTGGCTATTGCAGCAAAGAAGGTATAATATCAGAAATTATGGACATATTTGGACACCAAACACTTGTAATAAAAGATTGCGAAAAAAGCATACCTTATACACTAAACCTACAAGGAACAGATTTGAGTAAACAAATAGCACACAAAATAAAGAAGTTTTATTATGGTGACGAGGAACCATCTAAAGAAAATATAAATCAACAATATTTGGTATGACGGACTGGGCTTTAGTAGTACTTTATAATTGAAGCATTTTTATAGATTGACAGTGATAGTATTAGCATCATTGGTACACACAACTCGGTCAGGTATCACGTCAAAAGCACTTCACAACCAATTTACTTGTACAGATTTTCGTTGGAATCAAAACTCAATCTTTTCAAAAGCATGAGTGGAACGAAAGAATCTGGTAAGTTTAAAAATATGCAATCATATTAACTTCTACTAAAGAGGTCAATTATTGATTAGGTGCTTCTCATGGAGATGATCTCGGTTACCTGTTCAAAAGCAACTTTACTCCTATTATTCGACCTCATAGCATCGAAGACGAGGGAATACATAAACTAACGAAATTGTGGACAAATTTTGCCCACACTGGCAATCCCACTTCAAATCAAGATAGATTGATTAACGTTAAATGGAAGCCCGTAGAAAAAAATGAACTTCATTTTCTTGATATTGGGGAAAATTTAACAGTTGGCGTTAACCCAGATTATTCTAGGATGAAGTTGTGGGAAGAAATTTACGAACTTGGTGCTACAAACAATGTTGTATAGTTTGCTATGCATCATAACAACATAATATACAGGGTTCATAAATAATTATAAAAACACATTTACTACTAAAATCGTATTATAACAATTGTAAACCTCCTCGATAACGCTTTACTTTGAAATTTACCAAGAAGGCTCTGAAATAATTATTAACTACAATTATACAAGGTGATTCTAAAACGTGTACCCAACGGTTTAGTGGATATAGAGGAAGTCAATTAATGACGAAAAGCTTAATAAAGTTTTTTTTTAAATGTGTCCTAAGGGAAATACAGCCTTTAGAAGGTGGTTCCCCGAAGAGAGTTTTTATTAATTTAATATCTCCCAAACCGTTGAAGATATTAATGTCGAAATTTGGTATAACTACCAAATTTTCATGCTTAACAGGACCACCTTATTAAGATTTTGAGATATCAACGCAGAGTAGGTAAAATCTGAAGAGGAGGTGCAAATAGCCTCCCTAACTTATTTGTGCGTAGGTTTCTTTTGTTTTTGACACAAAATTATTAAATTTCATTGTTATTTCTAAGAAAAAGGTACTCTTGTCAAAAATCTTTAGGACCCACCCACCCTTTACTGGTAAATTGCTTAAAATAATTTTTTTTAGTTGATTTTTATACATAAACAGCCGTCTTAGGTCAAATTTTTGTTCTTTTATTCCATTTCAAAAATAACAGTATCTTCATGCATAAAAATGAACTTACCCAAAATGTTTAAACCAATTTTATTCGAAAACGGTGGATCCTATCGATGTCTGACAAGGGTACCTATTCTCCGTAAATAACTATGAAATTTAATAATTTCATGTCAAAAACAAAAGAAACCTACGAACAAATAAGTTAAGTCGACTATTACCACCTCCCCTCCAGATTTAACTTACTCTGAGTTGACATCTCAAAATCTTAATAAGGTGGTCCAGTTAAGCATAAAAAGTTGGTAGTTATGCCAAATTTTAACATTAATATCTCCAATGGTTTGGGTGATATTAAATAAAAACTCTCTTCGGGGAACCACCTTTTAAGGGCTGTATCTCCCTTAGGAGACATTTTAGAGAAAAACTTTATTAAGCTTTTCGTCATTAATCGACTTGCTCTACATACACTAAGCCGTTGGGTACACATTTTAGAATCACCTAGTATAACCATCATATTATTTCTTAATTGCTTAAGCTGTGGCATTTTCTATGCGATGGAAATTTTAATTGCTCGAAGTAGCATCCTCACAAAAAAAAACAAGTTTATACGTTAAATATTATGCACGAACAATTTAGATGTTTGTCGACAGTTTGTTTATGAATAAAATATACCTACTTTATAAATTAATGTTATTGCCTAAATTGAAATAATGTTTGCCACACTTTCTCTTTTAAAACTCAGTTTAATAAAAAAAATTGTCGGATGTGTTTGGCTATTATTTTAATAAATGCGTATGTTGACTCGAAAAGTCAACCATGTTGTATATTTCACAGTTTAATAATACGATATAGTTTTTGTGAGATTATGTTGGTGATTTTCCTCTCCTACTCTGCGCTGGTATTTTTTTGGAAATTGATAGATAAATTACTAATAACTTGGCCGTGGCAGTTATCTCCACGATTACTACATAAATTGTGGAGTTTCTCAGACGACTAACCTAGAAAGTCCATAGTTCATTATATTATACTACATTCTAAGTGAATTAAAACATTAAGTAAACAGTAAACATTGTAGTGTCAAAGGGTTAAAACTAAAATAATGAGCGAACAACTTATTATTCGAGTCGAGCAGGGAGAATTGTTGGGGAAAATCGTACAAGGGCACAATAACGTGGAGTATTATAGTTTTCAAGGCATTCCTTATGCAAAACCACCTGTAGGAGAATTACGATTTAAGGTATGACATGCAATAAATAAAATGAAAATCATTCAAACTGTATCCTAATTACTCGGTATCATAGCTTATCTTTAATTAAGTATTTTGTCAGTAATTGGCTTTTGTTTAAATTCGCTTTAAATCCATCTTATCGTTATCTAAACAGGGAATAACTTGTATGGATTATTGGGTATAGTTATATGATTGAAAATGTAAAGTCATATAATAATTATTGTAAAATGTATCCATGAATAAAACAGATTTCCCATTAAATCACAGCATGTGCCTTATATCCCTTTTCAATGGGGAAATTACACGGAAAATTTTAAATTTCAGTTTTTATACCCATTAGATGGTCAGCTGGTATTCAGAACCTATAACAAAACTAAATTTTTGTTTAGTTAGATGTCAATTGCCTTTCTTACGTAAATCCACATAAAGTGTTGTCCTAAAAACAAGAACTCCTTGACCACTATTAATTAATAAACATAGTGAGATAAATTTAATGTACTTAAATTTTCTTCAACTTTAAAGGCGTCTGCCACCACAAAGACTGCAGTTTAAACTGTCTGTCAAAATCTATTTGAAATCTACACAAAAAATGCAATTTTTTGGTATATAAATTTTTCTTGTACCATATACAACATTTATAGTTTATCACCTTTTCTCTAAAAGTGTGTAGTTTTGAGTTATAAGCCATAATGCGCTATAGCACCCAAACCGCTGGCTCGATTAAAAAATATTTCAGACATAATTTATTGGAAATTTGATATAGACTACTTTTATGTAGATGTATTTTTCTCGAAACGTTTGTAGTTTTGAAGTTATTGGCCAAAAACTGAAAAAAAGAGTAAAACTCCACACTTCTGGGGCCGCCCCTAAGATAAAGCTGCCACTTAGGAATGGCAGGCGGCAGGTTTTATTACTACTGCTATGTTATTTCAACCTGCATCGTCATCGTCAAAAGTTTGCTATTTTAGTGTACTATCTGCACTCCTCTGCCTTTCGAACACGCTACGTCAGATATACAGTAAACTTCAAAGCGTTCTAGCTCCTAAACTGTTCGCTTAACGAAAAAAGTTTAAAAAATATAATTGATAGAAAATGGAATTTACTGTATTTTTTATAGAAAAACTTTTCTATAAAAGTGCATATTTTTCGAGTTATAAGAGATAAACCAGGTTTTTGGCCGATTTTGGAATTTTTATCAGATTTTAACGCGCTCTAGCACCTAAACCTTGTGGGTGGTAAAAAATCTAAAAAACATAATTTGTATGAAATTTAATTTAGATGATTTTCAAATGGAAGCACTTTTATCATATAGTACGTAGTTGTCGAGTTACGAGCGAAAGACCTAGAAAAGAGCAAAAACCCATCCTTCTTGAGCCTCCCCAAAGTTAATACTGCCACTTTAGAGTCGCAGGCGGTAGCTTCTATTGTTCTTGTAGCCTGTATCGTTAAAAATTTTGTACTTTATCGTTTAGTAAAACTGCACGCTGTCTTCCGGATTATAGAGATACTGAGCGTATTTACGTAATATACCATGACCACACAGTATATTTAAAAAAAACATTTTTATTACCAACCGTTTAGCTATCGAGTTCCCATCAGCATCCAGTCGGGGAAAAAAGCCAAAATTTGGCAATAAAACTAAGAATGCCAGGAATACCAACATCAAAAGAAGTAAACTGTAGTATAATCCTACCTTATACATAATTTCTTGGCAAAAACCAATAAAGACGGTAAAACAAAGCCTTCATTGAGACTTCTCATAAACGTTTTAAATGTATAACAAACAAATGCTACTTATATATTTTTTTTATTCTAGGCACCTCAACCACCAGAACATTGGGAAGGAGTAAGAGATGCGACTACAGAAGGAGACGAGTGCTTTGCTCAACATATGGTGTTTCGAACCTTAGTTGGATCCGAAGATTGTCTTTTTTTAAACGTTTACACTCCATCCGTAAGTAATTCAATTTGTTACAGTTTATAATATATTTCTACAATTTCCCAAATTTAGTTGCCACGTGATAATCAACCCTTAAAACCAGTAATGGTTTGGATTCACGGAGGTGCATTTACTAGCGGGTCAGGAAATTCAGATTTTTATGCACCTGATTTTTTGATTGTTCATGATGTAGTTATAGTTACCATCAATTATAGAATCGGATTGTTTGGTAAGTTCGCATGCATTTCGAATTGTTCAGTTGCAAACTAAAGAACCGATACCATCATATTATATTTTTTTACGAAAGTTCTTATAAATGTGGTGCATTCCCACAGGTTTCATCAACTTCGATGACCCGTCTCTAAAAATTCCAGGCAATGCAGGATTGAAAGATCAAGTTTTGGCTTTAAAATGGGTTCAAGTAAATATTAAAAAATTCAACGGCGATCCAAATAATGTCACAGTTTTCGGAGAAAGTGCCGGAGGAGCTTCTGTGCATTATTTAATGTTGTCGCCAACAAGCAAAGGTGTTTTTTTTAACAAAAAGTTATTTTATTAACTACTTCTTTGCAGGTTTATTTCATAAAGCAATTATTCAGAGTGGAAGCGCACTTGCATCTTGGGCAACTGGAGACAAATCCGCACATTTATTAGCAAAAGCTTTAAATTTAGAAAATGTAAACGAGTTGGAAATAGTGGAAATATTAAAAAATATGACTTCGAATGAAATCTTGGATGTTCAAAATAAAATGCCCGATGTAGTAGTTAATACAAATGCAATTAAGTTGAATTGTGATTGAAATGCTTTGTAGTTATTTATAACATCTGAACTTAGACCAATTGGACCTGTAATTGAAAAGGCAACAGACGAACCAGCCTTCATAACTGAAGAACCGTTACACCTTATAACGTCAGGAAGGTACCATAAAGTTCCTATGATAATGGGCTATTGTAACAGAGAAGGAATGTTTATTGCACTCTCTACAAAACTGAGATACAAAAAAGTGAAATTGACTACTATATTTGAAACAACAGTTCCACACATGTTAAATGTCGAGTATGGGGGTGACGTATCAAAGGATATTGCGTCGAGAATTAAAAAGTTTTATTATGGAGAAGATGAGCCAAGTTTAGATAACATAGATCAATATTATTTGGTATTCAGTTATAATGGGGTCATCTACTTTTAAAATTATTAATTTCTTTTGTTGTAGTTGCATACGGACAACATTTTTTTCAGAAGCATATACGCATCAGTTAAAAACCACGTAGCTGTATCATCAATGCCAGTATATTTATACAGATTTTCTGCAGAATCAAGTTTAAACTTGTTGAAAATGGCTGGAAAAATAACTTCAACTGGTAAGGCTAAGAAAGTAAACCGTACATTAGCTGAATTTATCGGAAAATCCAAAAAGTTACATTTTAAAATTTTTAGGTGTTTGTCATGGAGATGAACTTGGATATTTATTTAAAACTGTAGCTACGCCCGCAATTAGACCTGGAAGCATCGAAGATGAAACGATAAAAAGAACGACTCTATTATGGACAAATTTTGCACGAAATGGAAATCCTAATCTTATAAACGATCCATTACTCACAGTTACTTGGGAGCCTGTAACAAAAGATCGTGTTAATTTTCTCGACATTGGGGAGAATATCACTAAAGGTGTTAATCCGGAGAGTTCAAGAATGAAATTTTGGGATTCAATTTACAGTGAATTTCCACATGTTTCAAAGTTATAAATTATAATTGAATCCTAACATAGTGTATTGTTTATTACAATTTATTATTACAGTCTCTATAAACAAAATTAGTCTATGGGCACTACTGTTTCTTGCGATGATTGAAATATTTTAAGTGTGTTGTTAGTAAAACTACTATCAAAAATTCGTCTTCTATTCCTATCGCTAGAACTTATTTCTAGAAACTTGAGAACTTGCTTTGCTCAATAAGTTCCGTTGATTCCGTTCTCCACTGTTCTCCTCTAGTCCTCTGTCTGCATAAAAAGTGTGGATAGTAATGACCAAACCGTTAAAAAAATATAGAATTCTTTGTAAGCGGATGATTAACTTTTTCCCATTTTATATAGATCCACGAGAAAACAAAGTATGTCGCAAAAGGCATTTTTCTAGTAAGTACATCGTTTAAGCAGACAAAAGAAGTTATAAAGAGGCGAGATTTAGCGATAACAAATGGTATAATTAGAAAGAAAATTTTTGCATTTTGAAATTTTCATTTTGGCCTGAATGAAGTGTGAGATCACTTTGAACGATTGCTACAATGAGGAAGTTGTATAGGCAAGTCTAAAAACTAACAGGACACACACACACACAGAACTAACGAGTCAAAAAGGAAATAATTCCATATATATATTCCAATAGAAATTTAGAAAATAGTAACATAGTAACGTAACTTTAAAAATTGCGGTTGAATAATTTTTAAAAATCTCGATGCTCTTAAGGGTGGAAGGTACCCTAGCTAAATTCGTAACATTTTAAATAGGCAACCCAACTTACTTGCCTTATTTAAGCCTACGTATACATCGTGTAAGGCTAAGTAGCATAAAATATAAAAGAAATAGCCAACTTTACCGATAACAATGAAGAAAATAAAATCGACAAGCAGGTACACATAATCTTTTGTATGTACCAAACAGGTGGCGACTTTTCGTTGCATTGTATAAGAACAGTAAAAGTGCCAAGTACTTATGCCAATAGCAAAGATTACCTAGTTGTTATAGTATTATTCAGCAATCTTGGCGCGTACATGCATCAATTTATGAGTTTCATTGTTGTTTCCACTCTCATCCCAACGTTACTTAGCGTTAGAAGTGAGTTGATACAATAAATGACTTACGTTTTTGATTTTATGTTTGTCAGGTTCCCTTATTTTTCCGTATTTTATGAATTATGCCCGATAATATATAATGACGCACACGCCAAGAACGCTGAATGATACCATATTATAGTATTTATTATCAAATTATCATTTTATACATGTATTTACGTTTCCTTATTTATATACGTACTATTATAGATTTAGCGCCAGGATTGTAGCCTGAAGTGCGAAGCGCCTAGGGTTACAAGACGCGTGGTCTATAATAGTCTTCGCAACGTTAGTGTATACACGATTATTTTTACTACTAGCACTTTAATCTCATTAAATTAAAAAATTAAATCACAAGTTCGATCTAATATATTTAATTGACCTTGAATTTGATAAAAAATATTGGTAATTCTTTTAAAATACTATTTACACCGCTCAAGTTTTACACACATATTGTTTTGCTTATTTTTTTAACTTTCCTTAATTTTTTGGGTTCTTATCGAATACAAACACTTGACTTCCACCAATTCATTATCATTCACTAGTCTATCAGGGCTACAACATAAGTGAGGGTATTCTTTAGGTATAAAAAAGCTGCTTGACTTGACTTTCCACTTTCTAGATTTCCTCATATTTTTCTATAGCAACATTTTCGTGTGTTCTACCATAAAATTTCCACTAGAAAATTTTGCCACAAGACTCGTATAAATACCTCTCCGTATAATTGGTAGTGACATTTCTAGAAAGACGATTTGATTGAACAACGTTGTCATTACTTTGCAAATCTCTTCAAACAATGCACTTGTTTGTAGCAAAGGCATATAGTCTTTAATTGTTTTTAAGAGTTTTAAGAATAGAATCTATCCGTTTGAAACATCTGCTCAGTTTTTTAATATTTGTATTATTATCATTGTTTTTGAGTAGTTTGATTAGCTGTTGAGAGTAGACTTTTAGTCATTAGTCAGTAAGAAAGTATGAAAATGCGATTCATTAGAATACATCAAAATAGCATGATAAATGAAATTAGCATAAAGGTTTAAAAAATGAAAAAAAATAGGCTAAAAATCTAATTTCATTTAATATGAAATTGGAAGTCTCGTAGTCTCATAAAATACATTTTTGTTGTAATTCTTCAAAAACTTAGAAAATGACCCCGGGCGAGAAGGGTTGTGTCCTTTATATCGCAGGTAAAGTGCCGAAATTCGTGTACTTCTCTATCCTTTTCTGGGCTCTACCGCACTTACTCTGCGATATTTGACTAAATTATTTTAGATAAGTACGGCTTTAATTACCTATCGAATATAAAATTTTAAAAGTATATCTTATCATCGTGATTCAGTTCAGGGTATAACAAAATTTGAAGCAAATTGGGCAATTAGGTAAGATAATATGACTACTTTTGTGTTAGTGAGACATATTACAACTCTAATAAAGTTGAAATGTACAAGTATCAAAATAATAAACAAAATTTTAAATATGTCATACCCTGGAGTAAGGGATTCTCTATAACATGGTTTAAACGCCGATTTAATTAAACTGATATTAAGTCCGTGAATATCTAAAAATCTATCTTTTAAACTATAATGATTATGACTTTTATATTATACAGATATTAACTACAGCCCTAGCTAATATTCCCCACATCATCGATTTCTGAAAATAAGTTTTTTATAAGCTAGAAAAAAAAATTTTAAGTTCTAAAATTATCGGGTACCTTCCCTCCTTAATCCGGCCCTGCTAAGAACATAGTTATTCAGAACGTTTTTAGCTACATAAATAACGCTTTTAAATTCAAATAAATCAACTATTTGGTTATTTTAGTTAAACTTTGTTGTGTAAAATTTTATGTTTTATAAATTGTTACATCATTGTTAGGTAGTAGCCGTGATCAAATTATTATAATAGTGAAGGTTATACTCGTATCATCCATTTGCATTGTGATAATGATAACCTATCAACATTTTGTTTAGTTGCCAGCTGTTATTTGTTGTGTTTACATCAAAAATCAATTCTCAATTATTTTAAGCAATAAGTTTTTTGTAAAATATGGAACAAGAACCCATTCTTACAATCAAGCAAGGAAAATTACGAGGAAAAGTAGGAACTGATCATGGCAGAAAACAATATTTTGGATTTTTAGGGATACCTTACGCTAAACCTCCTATTGGTGATTTGAGATTTAAGGTAATTAACCCACCTAGGTTGTTAATACTTTTTAAGTCATTGAAATTAGAATAATTATTTTCTAATCTATATAAAATATATAAAACACAAAAATACTCTATTTACTTTTTTATCTCACTAACCTAATTGTTATATTTTTAGAAAGTAAAAAAAACTGCAATTTGGAAACAAATATAACTGTTAGACCAAATAATGTTATTCAAACGCAAACCCGTTTATTCTAATTTAATAATAATGGCCTTGAACCTGCTCTTGAGATCGCTTATAGTTTCGCCCAAAAAAATAGAAGCTTAGACAGGCGCGGCTTTATAATGGAACCATGCCCAACAAGAGTCAAGCTTAGTAGAGCACACCCGAAGCCTGTAGTTCTAGACTTACTGACCAGGGCCATAATCTCTTAATAAAGTCCTACATATTATTGTAGGTGTTCGAGAGAACCATACATGTATAAGCTGTCGGGAAAAGAACAAATCTTCCCAATGCAGAGTCCAAATTTAGCGTCAATAAGACAATTCTACCCTAAATTTTACTGTTCAAGAACTAGTGGACATACAAAAAATCCTCGTGACAATTAAGTAAAAATTGCAAACATTCATTCTATCAGTTGTAGCTTGAACAGATAAATTTATTGAATTTATTGCGTGATGAACTAGGTTCATTGTAGAAAAACATAATATGTTGAGTTATTGGAAATAAATGATCGTTTCTTCAGGATAATTAATTTTGAAACTAATGGATGTTTTTTATAAGGCTCCACAGCCGGCCGAATCTTGGACCGGTACAAGAGATGCTACGAAAGAAGGAAATCGATGTTTTGGTCAAGATATGGTAATGCGCACGATGGTTGGATCAGAAGACTGTCTTTTCCTAAATGTGTACACCCCAGAGGTGAGTTTCTTTTATTTTTACTGAAGACTTTACAGAAAATACGGAGCTTTACGTAAGTGCTACGGTGCAACCTCGTGTAAATACTCTGGTTCTGGTTGATATCATGACCTTAAAGTTCTCGATTCAATGATAATGATCTCTAAAGAAGCACCAGGTGCAGTTCTAGGGAATATTATGGCGATTATCCACCTATAACATTTGTATGGAGTATGGAGATTTAAGACCAATCACAGGCCAGATGAAAAAATCGTGTTCAGTCATTACCAGACAGTGCGTCTGGACGGTCCCTAGGTAGATTCCATAAGCGCAAATTCTAAATACATTGCATTTGATTGCATTGTAGGTACAAGCAATATAATTAATAATGTAGTAATAATAACTATTTTAATAATAATTTAACTGATTCTTTTAATCATTTTTAGCTACCAGCTAAACATTCTGCTTTAAAACCAGTTATGGTTTGGATTCACGGAGGATGCTTTACTTATGGATCGGGAAATTCAGATATCTTTGGTCCTGATTTTCTACTACCTCACAATGTGGTGGTAGTAACCATTAATTACAGACTAGGACTTCTGGGTAAATCAAAAATATTATTTAACTAATCATAAACATATTAGAATATAAACAATAATATATTATTAACAATAGCTTCAAGAGCTCTTGTCGCTGTGTTTGGCTGTTTGAGAAAAAGTTGAAAATACTTAAATAACAAGTCGAGAAGGGATGTGGGTTAAAAATAGAAACAAAAACGTATTATCAACACATCCCAGTTCATTAAAACGAGATTAAACTTTACTACCCTTAAAAAAGAGTAGAATTTCTTATAGAAACTATACGGTTTTTAGGTTTTTTAAATTTTGAAGACCCTTCAATTGGAATTCCTGGAAACGCAGGTCTCAAAGATCAAGTGATGGCTTTAAAATGGATTAAAGAAAACATAAGTAGCTTTAATGGGGACCCTAACAATGTAACAATTTTTGGGGAAAGTGCTGGTGCAGCTTCAGTACACTATTTAGTTTTGTCTCCAATGGCAAAAGGTACAATAAATGACATTTTTTTAAATAGGTAATTGTATATAAACGATTATATTTTAGGTTTGTTTCACAAAGCGATAATCCAAAGTGGCTGCGCTATTTCTGTTTGGGCTGTAGGACAAAGATCTTCAAAACCATTAGCGAAAGCTTTAAAACGAGACTCGGCCACAGAAAAGGAAATTTACAATATTTTGAAAAATATGTCTAGAGAAGAAATTCTTGAGTTGCAGACTAGTGTGCCAGAAGTTAGTAGTATTTTCAAATTATTAAAATGAATTTTCATAACATTTCTTTAGCCGTTTGTGCCTTCTCAAGTAAGACTAGTTGGGCCTGTGGTAGAAGCATACGCTAGTGATAATGAACCATCATTTTTATTACAAGATCCACTAAATATCATAACGTCTGGAAATTATTCCCAAGTGCCAATGATTTTTGGATACTGTTCGAGGGAAGGAATGTTTCATCAAACCATGGCAACATTTAGAAGCGAAGACCTCAAAATCGAAACTGATTTTAAATTGCTTATTCCTCATACATTGAAAATAAACGACGATAAAACAATCGAAGACGTTAGCAACAAGATTAAATCATTTTATTTTGGAAACATAATAGAGCCTACTTTAAAGAACATAGAACAACATTATTTAGTAAGCGGTTTACTCTGGTATTTTAAAAAAATAATTACAAATTGTAGTTGGAAACTGATTGCTTCTTCTTGAGAGCAATAATCAATTCTGTAAAAAGTCATCGTAAGACAACATCCGAACCCGTATATCTCTACCGTTTGTCTATAGACTCGTCCCTAAATTTATATAAAAGGCTTGGAAGAATTCAAAAACAGGGTATGATAACAATTTTGGATTTTAAGCAAAACTGCTACAAGACTTTTTTTATATAGGGGCGGCCCATGGAGACGATATTGGTTATTTGTTTAAAAATCAAATGACTCCATTAATTCGTCCCGGTAGTATCGAAGACGAAGCCATGAATAGAATCACAAAATTGTGGACTAATTTTGCGTGGTATGGAGATCCCAATCCCAAAAATAAGGATCCATTAAATTATGTAAAATGGACACCCGTCGAAAAAAACGAACTTCTGCATTTCTTAGAAATTGGGGAGAATTTGAGTGCTGGTGTTAATCCTGAATATTCCAGAATGAAATTTTGGGACGGAATTTATAATCTTATCTATGCTGAATCAAACTTACGAGTTTGATGTATCCACCCAGGACACAATAATTGTTGAAAGTAGTAACAATTAGATTATCTGTTACTTGTATAAATATTATTCTATTAAGTTAATAACACATTATACGATATTACTATCTTAGTTTTTTGTGTATTTATTTATTTCTTTGATCTAGAAAGAACTACAATGGTGTACTAACGATGGTCATTTGCTAAGATAGTGTCTAACTTCATCTGCAAGCTAAAGCAATAACTCAGACATTTTAGTTTAATTTAACTTTTAGATTGGGCCTTTGAAATTCACAACTTTTTATATCTTATATACCTTTGACATAAATCTCTATTAATTCAATTGTTCAAATAGTTTAGAAAATAGGCGTATGCGACTGTTTTGATCAGTGGTATAACAAAGTTCCAAAGTTCTCATTGCCGTAAACAGTAAACATGATAAACAATTTAAAAAAAAAATGTTTATTAACTTTATATTAATTTCACTTTCATAATAGATAATTGATAAACAATCTTTATAACTTCTACAGAGCGTTAGAATAAAATTAATTTAGTAGGCTGCTGTTGAGAGAAAACCTATAAATATAGAAGAAAAGACTGTGGTAGATACTGTGCTAAAATTTATTATATTTATGGTGTTCAATTAAATAAAAAAAACTATGTTTAGATATGTCACCCTGTAGATTATCTCTCGGTAGTACCTATATTTATGGGTTACCTACAAAATAATGTGTATGAATTGATTGATAGATAGGGTAGTAAGATAAAATTTATAAAATAACAAAGGTAATCATCAGTAATAGGCCCTGTAGAAAATAAAAGTACCCCCCCCCCAAATTGTAATTGAATTTTTGGGCAAAATAGAATGATATTCCATTTTATTATTTTTACTTGAACTTCAGTCTATTATTAAAATCAGCAATTGAATAATCGCCTAATCATTCTAATCGCAATTATCAGTCGCTTAATTCATTGTTCACGAAGCATCAAAACAACAACTGTTAGATTGAATTGTTGTAACCTATTTTCTCAACTCGTGGTCTATTCGCCTATTACTTTCTCTTTTAGTACGACCGAGTTTTTTAAATAACCGTATAAATTACGCAGTTTTTAGCTTAAACAAAGTACTCAATAGTAGGAGGTGGATGTGGCGAAAGTCCCCAAGACAATTAATATTCGATAAACTCTCATCGTAATAACTACATACTAACCTGTTAAGTTTTAATCGGTTGGTGAATATAAAGAAACGTTTTTTTTAATCGGCAGCAAATTTTATTGTAAAACATGGAAGAAGGACCAATTCTTTCAATCAATCAAGGAACTTTAAGAGGAAAAGTTGGAACTGATCATAGTGGAAAGCAATACTATGGATTTTTAGGGATACCCTACGCTAAACCTCCTATTGGTGATTTGAGATTTAAGGTAATTATTATACTTACTTTTTACTAGTAGTTGGACCTCGTAATTTTTTTACGTACTATAAAAATAAACAACAGTAAATTAAATCACAATTTCGCAGTATAAATTAATGATCTCTATATAAATCTGAGACAGCTGAATAGGCAACCCACATTGCAAAAATGTGTACTGAAAAGCTTCTAAACTACGAGCGTCACATTAAATTTACGAAGATTTGAATAAAGTTAAGTTACAAATGATATAATAATATAATATATGGTAGAATCATTACAATAAGTTAAGCCTTTTACAAAACAATTCTTTGTATTTAATTTATAATATAGTACAAGGTGATTTTTAAATGTGTACTCGCCGTTTTAGTGGATATAGAACAAGTCAATTTACGACTCAATGCTTAGAACTGAAAGACTCTTCTTTGAAGAGTTTTTATCCATTAATATTTCTCAAATCGTTGGCGATATTAATGTTGAAATTTGGCAAGCATATTACCCCCGCGAAGTGCAAAATCGATTCATGGTTCGCCGAATTATTGGTTCAAATGGACGATTATGTCGATCGTGAAAAGATCGCAACCATCTGTACGTTTCGAGAATAGAACCACAATATTCGTAATAAATTTGCACGATTTTCAATCGTTGCTCTGATGTCAATCTTTGTATGATGAAATGGCAAATATTACTTTACAATAATAACCACTCAACTACATGCATGATAACGGATATCAAAGATGTCTCAATCAAAATTTATAACTAAGTTAATAACTATACAGGGTGTTTTAAATGAGTTTGGCAGCATTGCTAACTTCCTCATTATAGGAGTTACAAAGTTGCTTAAATTAATAAGGAAGCGTAATTTTTACAGTTGAATATTATACCTAGTAGGTAGGTACTACTGGTATTTGTATAAGTACGTTAATAACTGTTTAATTCCTAATAAGTAATTATGATTGAAAATAAATAAAAAGCGCAAATAAATATGAGACAATAATATCCTTGAGCGGTTGGCGATAATAATTAGATACAAATGGAACTTTGTCCGTAACCACATAACGACATAACGATAATTTTTTAAAACTAGTATATTCTGTTCTATACTATAGTAAAGTAAAACTAGTTAAATTTAACAAAATATACGAGGAGTGTAGTTAATTTATAATAATTAAAAAAGTACCACCAATTGTCGCATTCAGTTTCCCCCTAAATTCAATAATAAAAAGTCGCCCTATATTATAAAAGGCCCATTTTTTGAATAGATGCTGTAATATACCTATGGATAGGTATGTAATGTACCTATGCCATGTTTTTCAAAACCTTTGCGTATATAATTTTATATTATGTTCATTTTAAATTATAAGTATTAGATTCTGCAACCAAAATAAGATAGTAAAAATTATTTATTAAATATATCAGGTCCGTGAAGCTGGCCCCACCCATTCACGCACATTTTTTTAGCTAAGCGTAAAAAAATTGTGCAAAAAGTGTGCAATCGAATGATCTACTTAAAAAAAGGTGTGCGCTTATAATAGCCTCAAAATCTTAAGATCACAATAATAGGTTGAACATATTTCACGCCAGCCCCACCCAGTGACACACACTTTTTCAAACCTGGTGGAAAAACTAGTCCAAAAGTGTGCTTTCGAATGGCCTAGTTTAAATAAAGTGTGCGCTCTCCCTAAGCGATTTTTTCGATAATCTATTTTAGACGTCAGCCCCATCCAGTCACGCACACTTTGTATTA
This sequence comes from Malthinus flaveolus, assembly GCA_950108345.1. Taxonomy (NCBI): domain Eukaryota; kingdom Metazoa; phylum Arthropoda; class Insecta; order Coleoptera; family Cantharidae; genus Malthinus; species Malthinus flaveolus. Next base: position 69,547,782 of record OX467285.1, read on the forward strand.
TGTTTTGTGTTACAATATAATAAAGCGCATCCACAGCTCTCGCCAAGTTAGGTTGCGGGACCTGTAAAAAAAGTGTGCGAGAATGGGTGGGCCAGCTTCACGGACCTGAATATATCCAATAATTTACCAATTTATATTTTAAAGGCCCCACTACCAGCGGACCCATGGACAGGCGTAAGAGATGCCACAAAAGAAGGAAATTCGTGTTTTTCTGAACACGTAGTATTTCGTACATTAATTGGATCAGAAGATTGTCTTTTTCTAAATGTTTACACTCCAGAGGTAAATATTTTTTTTATTTGGTTCGATCCGACTCGTCTCGAACCGATTCGATTCTAGTTAAGTTTATTTTATTGAATTTTAGTTACCAACTAAACCATCTACTTTGAAACCAGTAATGGTTTGGATTCACGGTGGAGGTTTTACTGTGGGTTCAGGAGATTCAGATATTTATGGCCCGGAATTTCTATTACCACACGACGTAGTGGTAGTTACCATTAACTACAGACTTGGGTTGTTTGGTAAGTAATACCGTTAATTAGTACGACTTATCAATTAACGGTTATTCTCTTCCGACATAATTTGTAAGCTTAATTTTTACGACGGTACCACTTTTAGGCTTTTTAAATTTCGAAGACCCTTCAATTGGCATTCCTGGAAATGCAGGGCTAAAAGATCAAGTTATGGCTCTACGATGGGTTCAAGAACACATAAGCAGTTTTAATGGAGATCCTAACAATGTAACCATTTTTGGCGAAAGTGCTGGTGGAGCATCAGTGCACCATTTAGTTTTATCTCCAATGGCCAAAGGTAAAATAGATATAAAAATTTTCAATAATTGGAAACAATTTTTCTCTAGGCCTATTTCACAAAGCTATTATACAAAGTGGTAGTGCCACTTCTGTTTGGGCTCAAGGACACAGATCTTTACCTCGGCTTGCAAAAGCATTAAATCTTGGGTCTGCAACTGAAAGAGAAATATATAACGCTATCAAGAACATGACTAAAGAAGAAATATACGAACTACAAATAAAAATTCCTGATGTTAGATAAACTTTAATATTTTATATCAAAAAATGAAAATAATTACTTTCAGATGTTCATTCCTTCGTTTAAAAGACTTATTGGACCCGTGGTAGAAAGTTCTAGTAACGAACCATCATTTTTATCACAAGACCCACTAGACGTAATCGCATCAGGAAATTATTCCCATGTACCAATGATTTTTGGCTATTGTTCAAGAGAAGGAATGCTAAATCATATGATATCAAATATGCGCAACATAGAGCATAAACTACATACTGATTTCAAATTGCTTGTTCCACATACTTTAAAAATAGAAGACAACAAAACAATTGAAATTGTCGGCAATAAATTAAAAGAGTTTTATTACGGAAACGAAGAACCGACTTTAGCTAACCTAGAACGACAATATTTAGTAAGTGATTCGTTTCGACACTCTCCATAGCTAATTCTTAATTGTAGTTGGAGACGGACGGCTTCTTCTTAAGATCCATAATTGATTCCGTCAAAAATCATCTCGATACATCATCTAAACCAATATATCTGTATCGTTTATCGATAGAGTCGACTCTAAACTTCTTTAAAATACTGGGCCAAATTAAAAATCCAGGTTCGATTACGTATTTTTGAGTGTACACTGTACTAAAAGTGATTTTGTAGGAGTGGCTCATGGGGATGATATTGGCTATTTGTTTAAAAATCCAGTAACTCCATTAATTCGCCCAGGTAGCATCGAAGATGAAACATTAGATAGGATTACAAAATTGTGGACTAATTTTGCGCGTTATGGAGATCCTAATCCTAAAAATAACGATCCATTAAATTACTTAAAGTGGAAGCCTATCGAAAGGGATTTGTTACATTTTCTAGATATTGGGGAGAATTTGGCTACTGGCGTTAATCCCGAATATTCAAGAATGAAGTTTTGGGATGAAATTTATAATCTTATTAATACTGGATCGAAACTTTAAAATCTATGTTGCATGTTCGTTGTAATTGCAGGTAGTAGGGTTTTAATTCTGTATTGTATTTACATTGTTTACTACCTGTATTCAATATACATATTACTTGCTAGTATTATTTTTACTGATCATTTCTGGAACCTGTCATCTAGTATAATGCACAGCCATCACAACCAAATCTAGTTGTCCCGTGCGCTAACAATTAGAATAAAAATATTCAAGAAGTATAGTAACTGTGAGTTCATAACGCTTTACTTCTGCTTTATGTAAAACTTATAATAATAAATATATTTATTTTCCCGGCATACAATTATGAATAACAATGTGTGGATGTACTGTGCGCAGAGAAAAAAAGCGAAGTTAAGCACAATGCTGCTCTTCCACACTTCCACTTAACCTCACTAATAAAACCAGCGCAGCCCCACCGTAACACGACAATTATATTGGCCACCGCATACTGTCAGTGAGGTAGCGTTTATAAATTCACTGCAAGACGCTCCCAAGACCCATATTTCTTCCATAACAACGCTTTGCTACAAAATTGATTTGAATTCCTAAAGTTTGCCGAGTTATAGTAGTTGAAAATTGGTGTTATTTTTGCAAAAACCACCAATGCAATCTTGAACTCGTGGCTTGACTACAGAAAATCAGATGAAAGTGGCATACTCGTAAAACCACCTGCAGAAGAAATAGTGATGCAGCAAGATATCCATAACAATTTGGTAACTATAGATCAAAGAATATACAGTCCTCCTTGAGAAGTGATAAGTCGCTGAAAAACGTGAAAACAGTTACCTGAAGTAAAGAAACATAGAAACAACGGCATTAACCGCGGTTAAAAGTCTCAAGTGGGCTTTTGTCTCCAGACTTGCCCCACATACAGAGGAGAAATCGGTGGAAGACTATTTAAAATGTAATGGAGTGGATGGACGATGTCAAAAATTGAACGTGAAAACAAACAAATATTTGAAGCTTTAGAATAGGCGTATCGCATGATGCTGAAGAAAAAATCTATCAATTCGACTTATGGCAAAGGAACACGATGAGTTGCGCCCATATTATGTTTTTGTAAGGCAAAATTTTCGACCACATACTTAAACTCAAAAAACTAGCAATTCCGGAGGCCAGAACAGACAATTTTACAATCTTGAATAAAAATATACAATCCATACAAAACAAAATTGACGAACTGAGTCTCTGTGCAAATGAACATGAAGTTGATGGGATATGCATAACGGAACACTGGTTAAAACAAAGTCAAATGAATATGATTAGCTTACAGAACTATAATAGAGTAGTGGATGCCTACTGCAGATCTGCATGTCAGCATGGAGGAGTCATGATGTCATGATGTTGATAAACAGCACTTTAAAGGCACAAATTGTCAATGGGGATAAGAACTTCAGTATTGAAAGAGAGGCCGAATTTGCGGTGGTTAGAGTGGCTGAAATTGAGTACATATTGATCGCAGTGTTAGGTCTCCGCAGGGAGGCATTGCAGTGTTTTTGGAGGCGCTTGTGGGAGTCTCGGATTTTGTGGCGTGTGGATATGAGATATGATAGCCTAATTACGGGAAACTTCAACATACAATTTTTCAACGAAAACTGCCAGAAAAACGAGCTCTTGAAAGTGATGAGGTTGTATGGGTTGAGTGATAGATCTTGTATTGATAATGTATTTGTCAATGAAAATGAAGAGTTTAATACGAAAACAGTAGAGCTGCACTTGTCAGATCACATAAACAACATAAGCTCGATGAGAAGTAGTTGTCTTCAAGATGTACAATGGAAACATCTCCTTTCTTAAAAGAGTGCCGGAGATGCTTTTACTTGCTTTCATGACCTGTTTCGGGGTCTGCTTGATTGATGGTTGTATCTGAGACAAAAGAAGAAAAAGAAGAATAGTAAATTTACAGGCACTGCACTGTGGACTCAAGAGCTTTGTATTATGAATATAAGAACATGTACAGAAAAACTATTGAAAACGTATTAAGTTCTCACAATGAAAATAAAATATAATCAAAAAATTAAATAAGCAGAAGGTCATCTGGAGCATTATAAACAAAAATAAGAGATAGGACTCGAGAACCTCGGTGCTACTCAGTGGAGCCAGTGCAGACCGTATAAGTGAGAGGAACGATTGCTTGAATCCATCTATAATAGAAGATTGGTTTGCAAATAAATTGAAACTGAATTCCGAAAAAACACAGACACTGGCATTTGGGACCAGAGAAGTCGTAGAGTCAGGCAAATTTCTGGGTCACCAAATCGACAATAAGCTTAGTTGGAAAAGGCACGTGGAAGATTATCTAGTTCATTATATTATGTGCTCACATCTGATTGATTCATGATCGGGATTTTTAGGATATATTCATCACTAGACACTTACAAATGTAAAGCCCATTTTTGGTTTTCATTGATTGGACTATCATTATTAATTTGCTTGATTAGAAAATTTCAATTTAACGACCTTAAACCCCTTTTCTTAAATTATTCGCGTCAGAAGTAAAGTCTGAACCTGCGAGAAATATAGTAGATTACAAATACATGACCCAAAAATCCTGCAGAAATGCACACACAATTTTTGTAAACTGTTATAACCAAGCAAATGTTCAATTCGATTTCTTTACCTATTATTTTGTCGAATTATTTTTATTGAAGTATTGAAGTATCGAAGTATTTTTAGAAAAATAATTAAAGAAAGAAATTAGTCCCTTTACGACCTTTACGTATTTATTCGATTCTCTTTAATAGATAAAATATAATTTTTTAAATATTTTACTCATGCACTTTTGTACATTTTAATTAAGCACTAGCTAGGTGCATATAAAATAAAATGTCTTATCTTAAACTTAGGTGTGATTTGAATTGATAAAAATGTTTTACTTTTAATAGCAAACAAACGCATAGATCAATTTGTGCGAGCAACGTTCGAAGAAATATTTTACCATGGCTTGTGTCGTAAGTTTATTGTCTTTACTTTTTGATTAGAATTAACTTAATTAAATTTTATAATTAGTATTGTGATATCAATGTTTGAAAATGGTAAGATTTAAAAATCGTCTGTTAAAAACAGAAATTTTTGAAAACTCCCAATAACTATTTTAAACGAACACTTATCTTCGATGCAATAATCAAACATTAGCTTAATATTACTATTAATGTAAATTTTGCGATTGAAATATGCACTACGCACATAAATGATACAGAAATGACTCAAAATTGCGTGCCTAATTTATTTATTTAGAAAATAAGCAATCTTTTAGTAACACATGGATAATTTTCAGATGCAACTATCCATTTTGGTATTACTCTCAACTGCAAACTTAATATTCACCCAATCTAGTGAAGAAACTAGGGAGTTGCGTAAAAAAGAATGCAACGAAACAGAATTTATGGCGTACAGTAAATGCCTTCTCCCAACGGTTTACAATGACGGATGTAAAGATTGCGAAACAGCGTGCGCTGAGTGCGATTGTATTTTTTGTATGACAAACAGTTGTCAACCAAAATGTGAAAATTGTTGCGCACAAAATTCTTGTACCACGCCTCAATGTTGCTACAAAACTTGCCACGCTACTTGTAAATCAACATCTTGTAGAAATCTATGCAAAACCACTTGTGGCGAAAATATGAAGGAAGATATTAAAGAAACAGAAACAGATTCGAGCGATAACGATAATTTGACCGATACAACTGTTCCCGAAAATTTAACTACAATTATAAACGTCCACACTGTTATTAACAACACAAACATTATTGATTTGCCAGTAACGACGGGCGATGTTAATGATGGAACAAATTGTACCAATACCATTGAAGTTTCAAGTATTAGTAGTATAGAAAAGGAGCCTTGTTGTCAAGTCATAACTCCACGACAGTGCACATCGACTCCACAATATCCTTTTGTTCGCTGCTTCCATTACCGAAAAGACGTTTGTGGCCCTTTCTGTAGAGCCCCGATAATCCATCAGGAGCCTAACGAAAATTGTGAAGAAACTCCCAATGGCGTTAATTGTCGTAAAATTACAGTTTATATTCCACAACCACAACCCAATTGTGCTTACCAACCATTTTGGCCTTACGTAACGTGCGGAATTCAACCTCAATTTTGTGGCGGTTGTTATTCCCATTATAATCTTCCATTTCAACCACCAACATGTCCGTTTAGTTGTTACGACGACGGCTACGGTGCTGGTCCACTATACAGACAAGGCCCGTTCTATCGACCGGGATTTGCTCACATACCATCGTGCGTCCAAGTAGGTACTTGTAATCCAAAAAGTCTTAATGAAAATGCATCGCCGCAATCTCCAACCATCAATATGTTTGAAGGATGCGGTTATCCTCCAATTACGTACGAAGACGACTTACACGTTATTGAGCAGGATTCAGAAAATGTGGATTCAAAACCTATTAAACAGAGAGAAAATTCAAATGAGGGCCAACCCGAACTAAATGAGGTTGTTTTTAGACCGTATTACGCGGTTCCCATAATTCCTCAATACAGAGTGTATAGATACCCTTTCCAACCTAAAGCACCTTACAAATTACAACCTGAAGTTAACATTCGTGCTATTATCACTCATCCAGAAAAAAGCAGAAGATACGCACAAATTACAATTGATAAATTAGCGGAAAATAGTGATAAAACTACAGAACCTTCTGAATCTGAAGCGTTGACTAAATCTTAGCTTATTGTACTGAGCTTTTTTAAGATTTTAGCGTATTGTTAATTTAATTAATAGTTAAATTGCAAGGAACAATAAATTATTTGTTTATTTTTTGAGATACTACATACACGTAGTACCTACCTACAACAATTTTAATTTGTTAAAAAAATATAAAGTTTTAAAAATAATGTTTATTTGTTTTAAAATATGTAATTATTTCAGTTTACAATAAAAATGTACGTAAATAAAACGATACGACTTAATTTTTACAGGGCGAGGTTCTTCAAGTTGTCTATGAGGATTTGAATATATAGCGCGTTCTGAGTTCTTCCGAAATGACTGCTTGATTCTACCTATTGTAATCCGTTTGAAAAAAGCCATAAATTAAACTTGTAAAGCCGCCTTATACATTTTTTCCCAATTTTACCTCTTTTCTATAATTTTACCAGGTATCATTTATAAAATTGTAAAATTACAAAGGGTCTAAACTCAGATGTGTAGGTATGTATTACAGAAAAGAGGTAAATTGTGAACGAATGTATAAGGTGGTTTTAAACGGAATACAATAGGTAGGGTTAAAATATCATTTCGGAAGAAATCAGACGAACTTACTACCACGAATGCTGTTGGGTGCAACGGCGTGCTTCTGTATTAATTTTTCGTAGCGGACTGTATACACTTGTATTTTGGTACAGGCCGTTTCGTTGCACTAATAAGAGTAGACTGGTTGTTTGATTATGTATTTAATTCTACAAACACACAACACTTGATTTACAAAAATGGTAACTTGGAATGATGTGTGCCTGATGGCGAGCTATTACTGCTGTCCTGAATGCAAGAAATATACTGACGGTAAAAATGAAAAAATGAAATAAAAATAAAAGGTACTTGCACCCCTACTACCCTGCTAAGAGCAGGTAGGTACAGGTGGGTGCAAGATGACCAAAACTTGAACTAAAACTAAACAAATGCAAACTACGAACTGATTCTTGTCCTCCTCAAATTGTTTTGCTCCTTAACAACAATTTTTATACGTAATGGGCATTTTCAGATGTTATCGAAAAGTCATTGGGAGTTAATTCCTTGGCTGAAGCTATCTGCTGATCAAATTCAAAAAAATTGTCTAAAGTTGTGTGCCATTTATACCTAGACCTCCGTGGGGTAATTTTTGCGCAATTTACCTATTAAAAAGACGCGATTGGGCTATAAACTTGGCTACAAACTGGCCGCTGTGTGTAATTTACCCCCTCCAAAAATACCATCTTCCGTATTCCGTATTCGAGATAAAAATTCTCCTAATATTTTTTTAAATTGTACGATTGTTGCCTTTTCTTATTAAAACAGTCGAAGTAAAATATCCACTTGTGCTTCTTGAAAGGGTAAAAATTAAAACGAAAATCAAGCGCGGACGTATCACCGGGCAGTTCGATGTAGGGCCCTAGGAAGGGTCCATGGGTTTGAGGGGCCCATGGCAAAAATCGGGCCTTAATATTTTCGTAAACAGATGTCCGAACTTCGAACTCGCACCAAATTTTTATAGAGTATATTTTATAGAGTAAATATTATTCATTAGGTCCAGTGGCGTAACTATAATGGTTCCGAGGATTTCATGCAGTCATGCTCGCGAGTTTGAAGGGCCCGGAAGAGACGACCAAAACAAATTATTTTTAAAATAAAATTCAAATCGTGTAGATCCGTGAAATCTTTTTGAAACGCAGACATGTTCAATAAGGCCGTGATGGTGAGCTATACCACTGGTAAAGTCTTTAAAAATACTTGGAAATTAGAACCCATGACCCATGACCAATAAATGTTTTTTACACCGAAGCCCACTCACTGCTAGATCTGTTATACTGGAAGAAAAACATGTGTAGGTACCTACAAACGATATTTTTTAGTGATAGGGTGATAGTTAATAAAATTGCAACCGGAGAAACACTGATGGCAATACTTTACAGCTGTTTTGTAGAGCTCAACTAATAACATAACTAATAAAATTACCTTTTAGCTGTGGTCGGATATTACAAATGTCATCAGCTGCGTAAGCGGGCTCCACGCCATATGCCGCATCAGTATGCTTGCGATGAATATCGCCAGGGATGCGATCCGTCAATTTGGTTTACTTTAACGTCCACGTCCATTCAATTTCCTGTGTTATATTACCGCAACTTGAGTTGTCAACGATCGACGTCTTCGTATGGAATATACGAAAACGTATACTTCCGTATGGACTTCCTGGATGGCAGAATCTCACATACTAGGCCGTGATGAAAATAATATCAAAATTAGCTTTGAAACAAGCGGCGCTAATCCCTACAAAAAATAGTCAAAAATAGCCATTTTCATACATCGACACACTGTATAGTGTATACTTTCAATATTTTCAGAATTCGATAATTATTGGCATTTACAAAAATACTAAATAATACCTACGGCTCTTTTTAATATTTGTTTACCTACCTAGCAGAATAACTTCCTTGAATTACTTTACAACCCTAAAGGATTTTAAATGTAATATTTTGGCACTCTTAAACAGGTTCACCACAAGAATGGTTAAACCTGCACTTTTAATATAATTTCAACAACTTGTAAGAGAAAATACTAAAAAGATATTTTTTCAGTACCAGTTCGCACTTTAAAGCGTGAGTAGTGTTTAAAAGTAGTGATGAATAATAAAAAGCAAAGTTGTAGTAACCGAAAAAGCGAAACTCCAAGCTTGTTATCAAAATTAGAAACAAAACATTTGTTGGGCATTCAGATGACAATTTCTAGAAATGTACCTGGAACAAGTCACTCGAGAAATTTAATAAGAAGTATAGACGAACCAGAAAAATTGAAAATACATAAATGTGATAAAATAACGAAACCTATTTTTGCGAGAAACGATATTGTGGTAAATAAGTACATTATAGCCAATAGCCCAGATAAGCAAGGAAGTCGGGATAACAGTTCCAAAGTAGCTTCAACTTCGCGTAAGAGCCGATCTATCTCACCGTTTACAAATTACACCCAACGTCAACATCGCCGTAACGGTTCAAAAGAACGGTCGATTTCAAAAAGCGAACTCAAAGAGCGACGTAATCACTCAAAAAGCCCTAAAAGATCACGCTATTATCGCCGCAGTCGCTCTTATTCGCCCAAAAACCATCGCAAAAGATCGTCTTCTGGCAGTTGTAGTCCGTCTCAAAAATATAAAACTCGTCCGACACATTCGCCAAGAAGAGAAGTAGCTCCAAAATATAAAAGTTGTTCGAAACATTCACCAAGAAGAACACCATCTCCAAGCTATAAAAAACGATATAATCAAGAGTTTCGCTCAGAAAGATATAGCCGGCGAACTCGTTCGCCATCGCCTAGCAGGGAGAGAACGAAGAAAAACGCCGTAAGGAATAAATCAGCTTGTAGTAAAGAAAAGTCCAAATTTCAAGAAAATTACCCTGTAGACTACAGCTATTATTATCCGGCGCCAATGCCTCATTTAAATTACTTCGGTAGAGGAGTGCATCCAGCTGTGATGATGCCGAGAAATTTTATGATGCCCGGCCCTGCTTATGGAATGCTACCGCGACCATACATGCAGTTTCCAGTAAATTATCATTCTTCATATAGGCCAAATTTTACGCCACGATATAGGTCAAATTATCAGGCAAAACATCAAGTTGTAAACAATAATCAAATTTCAAACAGTTCTGCAGAAGGCGAGACCGGTGATGTGAATTGCGCAGATTCTACGGTACATAATAAATTGTAATTTGTAGCTAGTGATTAACAAAACCTGTCGATAGTTATGTTTATTGTTAAATTCATTAAATAACCATTCCACCCTTAAACAATTTTTATTTTTTACCTGTGTGTATTATTAACAACAAACTTTCTAAAGTTGGTAGGTAAATCACAAAGGGTTATAGGTACTCAAAGCAATTATAGAGGTAGCCGTCGTAAAAATAGTTTCAAAAATTACAACAAAAGTTCTTAATCCAAAAGGGTCATTATTCAAATGAGGTGTCTTTCAATAGCTGCAGGTAAATTTTGTTAAATTGTTTACAGGTCATACTGTGTCGGTATACTCTCACTCCTACAAATAATAAAATTAAACACTTTTTTGCAAGTGTTTAAAATGTTCGTCCTGTTCTGTCCAAATACCATTCGACAGGCAAGGGTTTCTAAACATAAGCTCAACATTTAAATTTAAATAGGAAAGGAGCATTGAAAAGTGGTGTTATAAGTTGAGGTTCTCCGTAAAATTGGTGAGTAAATAACAAATTTTATAATTATTACTAATTTTTACGCGTAGTTTGATTTAAGAAATGGCGGTAGTACTACATAAAGGAAATTTATTGCATTTTCAAGAAGAAGAAATGTGTTACGAAGTGAACTTTGTCGGGTGTATTGAAGTTAAAATAGGAATGGGACAATTAAATAAGGAAAAGCAATTAAAAATTGTTAACTTGTGCTTAAATAGGGTGCTCAAAGGTTCTAATTCGTTGCCAAATCATCCATCCGCGAACCTTGAAAGCGACCAAGACGTTGCTTTAAATCCTAATACGGAATACACTTCTAATAGAGAATTGATTTTGAAAATAAACTCGAGTAATTTAACACTAAAAACACGAGATTATCACCGCGTTATATCAAATATTGAAATAACGAATGTTTCATTTGTGGCAGATGGTGGAAAAGAAAATCCCGGTTACTTTGCGTACATTGGAAAAGATAAATATAAATGGAGAGCATGTTATATTTTGCAGTGCAATCAAGAAATTTCTAATGAAATTGTTCAAAACATAGGTAGAATGTTTCAAGTGCGTTTTAAAGAAATCGCTAAGTTTTCAAGTAAACTGATTAATGGATGTGGAAATCAATCAAGATCTTTTTGGAACAACAGCACCAGTCAAATTCGGCCAAAAAATGAGGACGATAACCGTTGTTCTTTCTCACCAATAAAAACGTTTGCTCCTACATCATATATAAAATATCCCAAAAATGGTACTTGCAATAACAATAGTTTCAATGAGAAGCCAAAATCGCCACAGAGTTCCATTAGTAAAAGTTCGATTGAATACGAAACTTGGTTTCATGGCTTGATTAATGAAACTGAAGTGGAGAAACTTTTAGAACAAAATGGTCAGTATTTAGTTTGGCAGCAATCTGAAAGTCCCAAGCAGTATGTGTTGTCGTCTATAGAAGGTAACATTAAACGACATTTCTCCCTAATAGACGCAAACGGTATAATTCGTACACGAAATATGATATTTCAAAATGTGAGCCATTTTATTAATTTTCATGCTGAAAACGATTTGCCAATTATAACCCCTGCTTTTTCAATTACTCTGCGCATTCCTATTATAAATCAGAGTAAGATTACGTAAATAAATTATAAGTACTTATGTATAATAATAACTAGTTTGATTTAATTTTTAATAAACGTAATTTAAACAACACGTTTTTCAGTGGTTAAACTAAGCTTAATCAGAGTCCCACGTCTTGGTGTTCTATATCAGTCGGAATAGTTAATAGTTAGCAGGGTTTCTTACACTTTACATAGACACCCCAAACCCCACTAATTTTCAACACTAAAACAAAAGTTAAAAATTCATTACATTAAGAAGACAATAAGGCCATGCTATAAAAATAATTTAAGATCCACAAAAGAACAGAAAAATACACTTTAATTAAGAAGAAAGCCTTAAAAAAGTTTGTTAAACTAAAGTTTCACCGATGATCAATGAAAGTTTTACACAAAAATTTAAATTTTCTTTTATACGCATTTTAAGAAATCTTTGATCCAGAAAATTATCGTGGATGACTAATCGTTGATTGCATTAAATTTAAGTAGATTAGGTAAGTAATTCAGATGTTTCGGATAGTATGAAAACTCGAAAAACGTGTGAATTTCTTATAAAATGCTAAATGCCTAAGGCCTAAGATGATAAAGTAAAAACACAATTTCAACTTAATTTAAAAAAATTGTTAAGCAAACTAAATGGATTTTTATTAGATTTCCGTTACTGGAAAATTAAATAATTAAATTGTTACTCCATCTAATAATCGTTTGGTTTAATATGAATCAAATCTTACACTATTAAAAGAAAAAGATGTCGATACGATTTTTCGTCCCGTATTAGCTACGGGTAAAGGTAAAAGGCAATGAAATTTTATTTAAAATCCAATCCGAAATTTTAGCTCCATAATCAACAAGAGTTGGATATCTTGCTGGAACCCTAAAATTGGTTTTAGATAAGCAATTAACAGAAATTTGCTAATATAAGTAATTGAAAGTACATGCTTATTACTTGGCATGGTAATTTGTTATGTAACCATACAGCGGCACTGCAAAGAGTGCGATTTCTAGCTGCATCAAAAGCAGAATGTTGCCTAAAAGTATCATAATAATAAATGGTTTAGAGATAAGTAAGTATTGTCTAATTGCAATTTTAATTTTTACGTTGCATAATTTTCGTTTATCCATCCAGCCACAATCGGCATCCTCAGGACTCTTTGTAAACTCCATCCTTTTTGAGGAAATCTAAAAAATAAAAAGTTTGTCATAGAATCAATTCTAAACTTGTAGTAAAGGAGACAAATTACTCACATGTAATCGTTAGTAAAAAGCCATGAAGAAAATAACGACAGAGTATTCAAACGTTCATTTATAACGTCTCTGAAACAAGTGCAAACACACGAGTAGCAATCAATTTAAAATAACTACAAATAAATTCATACCTAAGTCTAAGCTGCAGATTTTGTTTTAAAGAATGAACAAGTGTGATAACGATGGCCATAATTTGTATTATTTTTTATAATATTATAAGTAATTACAAATTTTGATTTTATTCATAATTTTTTTCACAACAAATTTTGACAATTTTTTTAAATATTTATAATGACGTGACGTTTAAAAACGTTTACTTGGTTATTACGTTATTACTTACAAAAAAACACCATGCGTTCCATAAATAGTTTATTTATTTATGATGCGTTCCTTTTAAATTGTCCGCCTAATATAAAGTTAGAGTGGTGGCGCTAGTGCAGCAATACAACAATCAACAATGTAAAGTGCATAAGCATAACCTAAAAAACACTGCCAGTTTTCCATATTTTTTGTTTAGTTTATTTGTATTTGTTTATATTTACAAAACCGTTAGTAATCATGCAAAAAAGTTATAGTTTTAATCAATCCGTGAGTTCGACAAAAGACCTAAAGTCTAGAGAATTGGACGTTCACGTAACCGAATTACTTTTAACGCCTTTAACCTGTGCATCGATAATTAATGAAATGATAAAGTATTTAATTTATCAAAAATCGCAAATTCCATATTCGTACAATTGGTTAAAATTCGCAATGAATCGGGAAAAAAAATTAAATAACCAATCCGAAAGAAGCAGTTTTGCAGTTGAGAGACACTATTGCACCGTATCTACAGCATACGATGCTGTAGAAAACATAATGAAAAATTTAAATGAAGAATTCAAAAACCACGGTAACGATATACAAGAAGTAACCATTTTATTCGGCACAACTATTTATAATCCAAGAGAGGTATTTAAAATAAGACTGAACGGGTTAGCAGTTGGACACTCTGAAAATAATCATTATTCATATAATGTTAAGAATCAGCATAAGATATTAAGGTAAGTTTTGTAGAAAGTTTTGTTCGCTTTACTTGAAAGTTGAAATTATTTCCAGAAATATCTTATTTGCTCAAGAATGGTTAAGTGCGATGGAATCAACTATACCACTCACCAATGTGTATGTGATGTTACAAAAACGGACTAAACAGTACGAACACTCGGATAATTTTTTTATACCCAGCGATCAATATTCCGTTTCATCGATGGCTAAAAATATTATAATTAATTTATATAATAATAGTGGTGCAACCGTCAAAGATTGCTGCAAGAAAGTGATAGTATATGAAGATGAAACAAGTAGTACTGAAAATAAAGTACTTAAAAGTAACGAGAAATCTGAAAGTAGTTACGAATATGATTTAATGTGGTTTCAAGCAAAAGATTCATTGAAAGGTTTTAAAGAGTGTTTTATAAACAATGTGTCTGCAAGCGAATTGTGGTAATATCACTTATACCAGGGTAATTTTGAAAATTGTGAATGTAAAAAATGATTTTAGTTGTTAGATAGTGATGGTTTACGACTACAGACCATTTCTCTGTAGAGATCCTCAAGTCTTTCGAAGATGTGATATATCCTTGGGAGGCTTGAGAATATTATCACGGTGCATGGGGGGATCTCATTTTATGATTTTTATATCTAATTTTAAAATATTAAGACAAATGCCATATCTTACGTACAAAATCAACGGTATAGTTGAAGTTTTATAATTTGAAAAAATGGTTGTTTGATTCATCTAAACAGTAGCATCCCTGCTTTCGGCGTCATCAGCCAGTAAAAGTTTTATATCTGGACCTCTGCGTACTTAGTTACAGAATTTAGTAACATTCCCAACGTCAGTAATGTAAGGCTTTATAAGAAAATTGAAAAGACACATTTGGATCTTTTTGCGCTCTGGCGCTTAACCACTAATGCATGCTTCGTTATTCAATTTTATAACTAATGACGTAGAGGTTCAGTTATAAAACTTTTAACTATAATTTATTTTAGAGACATGATTTCAATAAACCAATTTGCATTTTTATACATTTGATTTGTTAATAAATTATACCTACAAATATTTACACAATCGTTTAGAAGCCTCGAACACTTTCAATTGCTTTGCATTCATCTAGTGCAGACATGAGTTTATACTCTAAAAATTCCATCGTAAAAGTTGCCGTTCCCGATGAAATAGTTCGTAAAGTAGTCGAATATCCTAAAAGATCTGCTAGAGGACTCTCACAGTTCAGAACTTTACTTTTGCCCCTAATCCCAATATTTAATATCGAGGATCTTCGACGTGATAAATCGGCTAGAATTGAAGGCATGTATTCTTCTGGAGCCACTACTTCTAAACTCATTATCGGTTCCAAAATATTTGTTCCAGATTCCATAAACAACTGTAAATAGGTCCTTGGTATATCTGAATAAAATTATAAATAATTAACTCACTTTTTGTATACATTGAGTAACACTTGCAGCTATCATACTTCCAGAAGTACCTCTTCCTACTTCAAATCTGTGTAATATTACGCTCACATTAATCACCTACAAATAAAACATAACGATCAAGTTACAACACATGAATTTTGTATCTAACTTGCGAATTAATTTTAGGTCCGTGCATCAAAGCTACATCAAGTCCTTGTTTAATGGCCACTAAATGTTTAGTTGATATATTTGCTAAATTACTGGCAGCTTCCGCTGTTTTATCAAACTTTAGCACACTCTTTTCATCACCTGCACTTTCAGGAACAACAGACATCGATATAGAAACCAATTGTTTAGAACTCCCCACTTTGGTTTCATTAACAAAATCACTTGAAACTCTATTAATCGGTGCTTCTCGATATGCTATTTGTAAAGACCCTAAATCGGCTTTTATTTTGTATTCCTTCAATATTCTATCTCGAATGATATCCAAGTGCAACTCCCCCATTCCTAAAAAGTAATTTGGAAAACTAGAAATTTATAAATGGCAATCAATTACCGGCCAAAATTGTTTGTCCAGTTTCTGAATCGTGAGTTACTCTAAGACTGGGATCTTCTCGAATAAGTTCCGAAAGTGCCTGTTCTAAACTTGCTTCATATGCGAGACTTGGTGGTTCGATTGAACAGAAAAAGACAGGCTCGGGAATTTTTGCACCTGTTCCAAAGATTTTGTCAACAAGCATTTCTGCATTACCCACTGATTTGTCTTTTAACATTTCTTTTTTGGCATTTTGAACTACTGTTGCAGACTGACTTATTAAGTCACCAACAGTTGTTTGCTGAAAGACTCATTGTCAATTGTCAATTAACATTCATCATAGTTCAACAATACTCACTTTCAATCCTCCAACTACGGCAATTTTTCCGTTACTAATTGAATCTACTTCTTGAAATTCATCTGCATATGCTACATATAGTTTTCCGGTAGACTCACTTTGAGTTTTCCCAACATTATAAATTTTCTGCCCTTTAGAAAGAGAACCAGAGTATATTCTAAAAAATGTTAAGGGACCTCTTTGTTTATCGTATATTACTTTAAACGCTCGTGCACATAAACTATTTTTAAAACTCTTAAAATAATTATTTCTTTCGTTTGGAGATGGTAAATATAAGATGACAGAATCCATTAAGAGTTGAATTCCCATATTTTTGTATGCACTACCGCACAACACTGGTACTGCCGTCTTGCAACAAACAATCAGTTTACTACAAGGGTTAAATTTAAACAGTTATTTTGGCACCTGTTCTAAAGTAACCTTTTTTAGTCCATCTTGAATATCTCCGGTTGAAATTTTATCTAACGAATCGGCCTCTATGACTATATTTGCAAAATTATCATTAAAATCCGCAAGTTTGTTGATGACTATATTGCGAGCACTTTTGGCTTGTTCAAATAGTAGTCCATCCGCTTCAGTAAGTGGCGTTTTTAAATATGTTTCTTTACTAGGCATAATTTTCTCCATAGTTAAAACGTCTAAAAAACCTAAAAAAAGGCGCAATTAAACGTGCAGACGCATTTCATAAAACTTACTAACTTACCAGTTAATTTGTTGTTATTGCAAATGGGTAATTCAAGGCACAACGTGGGTTTTTCTAATTTACTTTCAACTGATTGACAACAACGATCAACATTAGCGTCTAGTCTATCCATTTTGTTAATAAATACGATTCTTGGAATGTTGTAACGATCGGCTTGCCTCCAAACTGTTAATGTTTGGGCTTCTACACCTGTGAGTCGATGTTAAACGAGTTTTTGAGAAAACACGAGTACATACCTGCAGAGCCATCTAATATCACCACAATGCCGTCAAGAACACTTAATGTTTGTTCTACTTCCATCGTAAAATCAATATGACCTGGAGTATCGACGAGATTAAATTGATGCCCTCTCCAGTTGAAAGTTACTGCTGCCGATCTAATAGTAATACCGCGCTCTCTTTCTTGAGCCATGTAATCGGTTACAGTGTTACCGTGGTGTACCTCCCCCATATTTTTAATCTTACCAGAGTAATACAACATTCTTTCGGTAGTCGTGGTCTTGCCTAAACAATAATATGTACATATTTGAAAAAAATTAACTCGAAAACTTACCTGCATCTATGTGAGCTAATATACCAATATTTCGAATTTTAGTAATGTCTACTTCGTTGGATTTAGTAGAAACTCGCCTTACATGTACACATTTTATAATATTTCTTTTAAATATAGTTTTAAAACTTAAATTCATGTTCAACAATTAAACATAACCTATCCTATAAACTATAAATTCAACTTCATGTGCATGAAAAAATAAAGCAGCTAACTTCACTTATATTATGGTTCACTGTTCATCTTTATAAATGTCACAATGTCACGAACAGGTTACTTTTAATGTACTATCTCAATCTAAAATTAGAGGTAGTATAAAAATGCTAATTCCAATCGAAAGTTATGAAATAAATTGATCCGTAATAAACTTAAAATGGAGTATCGCTCGCCTCTTGATAATGTGTTTAATTTCATAAGTGGTTTACCACAGGGGCACGACAAAGCAGTGAAACAGGCATTATACAATGCTTTGGCTTTATTCGCGTTGGTTTTATGCTGTGTAGCATTGTATGCTTTACAAGTAATATTAACACCTTTTATCAAACCTTTAATTTGGGCTTTATTAGTTGGATCTGTTTTGCATCCGTTTAAGTGTTCATTAGCTAATCGATTTCGATGTTGGTTTGACAAGATGGAAGAATCAGGTACACCAGTCTTTATAGGAGTGTTTGTCGTTCCAATTAATATATTTAACGATCTTTCTGAATTTATTGGGAGCAAACTGCTGAAATATCTCAAATATATTGTGACGGTGGCAATTGCATTATCTATACTACACATTATTTACTATTACACTCCACGGATTTGTATATGTTTGACTTGGAAAGTTGCCAGTTACACTCATTCTTTAATTTCATTTATCATTGGTAATGCTACTACAACAATTGTAAGATTTATAGTAAACTTGTCAATTCTGATATTTACTAATACAATATAATTCTAGATCTTTTTAATATTAGTGAGCTATATTTCACTTATGTATGTATTATGGACTCCGCAAAATAATAGAAATTTTCATTTGGCTTCAATTGGCATTTGGTTACTTATAACATGTTCTATTGCTCATCAGTTTGTTTCTTCATTTCAAGCACCTATTTTTATAGCGTTTCAAGTAATTTTTCTTGCTGGTTTTGTGTATGAAGTTTATGAAATATATGATGAATTAATTTCGGATGGTATAGCAAAGTTTTACATTTTTGTCACATTGAATAAATAATAGGTAATTGCTTTTAGGAAACGATGTATCTTTTGTCGATACATTATCGATAGCATTTAACAACAAGGATCTTAAGGATGCTAATGATAAAGTACAAGATGTAACTGATTTAAAAGCTACTGATGGACAAGGGAATTCATCTATCGATGAAGTAAAATTGAAACTGGGAATAAACATTTGCTTACTACAGTTTTAACATTTTTAGAAATCAGAGTCTCCACAAAAAGAAGATGAAATCACAAAACCTATTAGTCAACAAGGGGATGTTCTACCCGTCGTAAAACCAGAAAAAAAGAAAGATCCGTGGTCTTTGGATCTTTTTGAAGAACCAGTAAAACTTACACAAAGTAAATCGAAACCTTTCGAATCAACGAAAACTAAAGTTCAACCAACCTTCAACAAGCAAGCATCACAACCTTCTAGTAGCTTATCTGATATAAATAGGAAGAATAATTTACTTAAATTCACGAGATCAAATTCACAACCTTTAGTCACAGGTTTAAGATCGCGCTCGGCGTTTAACTTATTTAATACAGTTACAATCAAATCACTTCCTAATAAGACTTCTGACGATAAAAGTGAACCAATACAGTATGCCAGTATTTTTTATATATATTCTTTGCTATGGATATGTGGCATAACTTTGCTGTGGAAAAACTTGATGATGATTCCAATATTAATTATCCCCGTTCTAATTTATGTTATTAAAAGAGTGGGCATATACTTAGGCTTGTGGAACTGGTTTTATAGAAATTCATACTTGCTTTTGGATAATATTAACAAATGGTGCTATGAACGATACGATGCCTTCATTCCTCTCCCAATTAGGGGATTATACAAAGTTATCCACAAAATTAATGTAAGTTTAAAAATAATTGTTAAGGATAGCATCGATACAGTAGCAAGTTGTGTGGTAATATTAGCTCTGCTGGTGTTCGTGATTTGCGCCTCTATATTTGTAGCTATTCAGGTAAGACTTTTTTTGCTTTCAATGTGTGGTAGTTAAAAGTAATTTATTCAGATATACACAGAAGCGATAATGTTGGTACAGATGACAAGTAATGTTATAAACCAAACAGTCGTACACAATCCTGAATTGAGACAAATTTTACCACCTTCTTTTGACGACACGGTTGATTCTATACTAAATAATGCATACCAATATGGACGCGAAGGAATAACTACACTTGTGAGAGGAATGATGAATGATGTGGACTCTGTGAAGTCTGCAAAATTGGAAAAACAAGTTTTGGAACTTTTCGACAGACTCTATCAGACCTGGATGTCTTCAGATTCTCAACATGGTCCGCAAGTTACTAGTGATGCTGTTCAAAGTTCGTGGGAAGCCTTTATCGATGACATTCAAAAATCTCCAGAAATGTTTAACATTAATGGTATAACTGAGTTTGTGAAACAAAACATTGGAACTTTTATATCTCTATTGGAATCTGTGTGGTCGATTCTTAAAGGAAATATAAATATTGTAATGAGCTCGTTTAGTGCGTTTTTGTCAATTCTTCTAGGAGGAGGAACTGCCGTTCTCAATTTTATTTTGAATGTGGTTAGTTGAACTCTAACAGACTTATTTCAAGTTTTTCCATTGTGCGTGGATTAAAGTTAACTTCAGTTTGAAAGTAACTCCCACTTTAACCAACATACGTTTTTGCACTAAATTTACTCCTAGTTAACCCACGGAGTTAATAACTAGAAGTAAACTTATAAAGCAACGTAAGTTGGTTAAAGTGGGAATTATCTTCAAGTGAGAGTTACCTTAGCCCATAGTTAGCCCACGATGAAAAAACCGAAGATTTGGGTTTAAAAATAATGTGTTGTTTTATCTAGATCGTATTTTTGACAACCCTCTTCTACCTCTTAAACTGTAGTGGAGATTTATATAAACCAGTAGAATTGATGACAAATTTTTCTTCAAGTGGTAGTCGTTTTGGCTTAGCTTTAGAAGGTGCAATTAATGGCGTTTTTACTGCAACGGTGAAACTGGCAGCATTTTATGGATTGTGGACTTGGTTAATACACAATTGGTTTAATGTGAAAATTGTGTATTTGCCATCGGGTAAAATAAAAACCCAATTAAAAGTATAAAGTAATACTTATTTATTTTTTAGCCTTGGCAACAATTTTAGGAGCTGTACCATTTTTAGGAACATATTGGGCATGCATTCCTGCAGTTCTGGATTTATGGTTAGCTCAAGGAAAGGGTTTTCAAGCTCTACTATTTGCAGGATTCCAGTTTTTACCCACTTCTGTTGTAGATACTACTATTTACAATGAAATTCAAGGGTAACAGTTTTAGAATTGAGTAGAGTCGTGTGTATATTAGTTGATTTGTTTCTTTTTGTTGTAGAGGTGGCCATCCGTACTTAACTGGCTTAGCAATTGCAGGTGGAATATTTTGTTTAGGAGTTGAAGGGGCAATTCTTGGCCCATTACTGCTTTGTGCTCTCTATGTGATTATCGATTTATCTTCTAGTCTTTTTAAAGATTCGCCAAATGAAGTACCAATTAACATTTCTAATATTTCTAGGTAATTTTGATCGCTCTTATTTATAATTTACAATGCGTAATGTAATAATTAATTTCAGGTTGGAGATTCAGCATAATATGTAGAAATTACAGATATATTTTGCAGATTTAATGCTTAAAAATTTGAATTATTTTCCAAAACGTTAATTATTACTTAATATTGTTCTGTTATTTTTATAATTCTATATTAATCGAAAGTTTATAATTGTTATAAATAATCTTAAATTGCTTTCAACTCTGCAGCTTACTATGTATAAAAAACTATTTATTAAAGTAGTTGAAGCACCATTTTATATTTTCAATAATCTTTAGAAATAATCTGATTTCATCGCCATTTCAATAGACAGCTGTTCTTTACATTATAGTCTCAGTAAAGTTAGTCAATGGAAAGTGGTATGTATCTGAATTTTCATTTTCCTTTTACTATGTGAGACATGAAATTACATAAAGTTTCAGTTTTTTAGAGATTATAAATGTTGGTTGAGAAAGTTGTTCATGTACTCACCTATGAATCTGAATTTTAGCTCATGGAAAGTTTTTCACAGATGAACGAGTGTGGTCTCGTCGAGCCAGTTTCTTTTTTCTAAGGCGAATTTATTACAACTATAATATTCCATTCACGCCTTCTCTCTGTTTCAGTCTATTTTTTTTGGGGGGAAAACTTGCCAGCTTATTACGATCACTTATCACACTGGAGTAACTTTTCAGAATTTATTGAAAAGTGAGCCACGACGGCTAAGGTACAGCCATTCCGTTCTTTGGAGGACAGAGTTTAGAGATCAGTTTGTGAAGCATGAGAATCTTACGGCTGCATAACTATCACTATGCATTAAAAAATGTCTTCTCTTTATGAATAAAAAAGATGAACTAACATAATTTTAAAACCGTTGGAGAAGTGCACGATTTTCACAAATATGGACGGATTTTTGTTATAATAATATTTAATTACGATAGATTTGTCTACTCTTCTACAGGTAATTCCTAAACTGACAAATATGAAAAGGAATTAAAACAAATCAACTTGAAATTTAAATTTTAAATGTTTTATTTGGTTGATTGATTTTCCTTTAGTTGGCAGTATTTGTCTCTCGAAAATCGGACCAATCACTGTAATCCCGGATCATAGGGCTAACGGGGCTAACCTAAAATAACAAAAATGACACTTGAATTGTAAATATTTTGATTGTCGTAGTGGAAAATGAGAATGGGTTCCAAAGAAGATAACTGGATAAGAATTTTTTATATACCCGATACAAGTTTACACAGAAAAGGTTTTACACTGTATAAAGTAGTTTCGATGGTTCGTATTTTCATTTTTGGAACTTTTGTTCTTTACTAATGTCTTTTATACTTGCACAGCTATATCCCAAGAATTGTCCTGATTCTGTTACGAAAGTCACTGTTTGGAAAAGGTATAACGATTTCAAAAAGCTCTATCGTGATATTAAAGCTCTCCATAAGTTACTAAATGTGAAAGATAAGTTTCCGAGTTTACCCAGCACATCTTTCTTTAAGAGGTTATTTATAGTTATTTTTTAAACATTCTTTAAGTATCTGTTTGTAGATTTGACAAAGAAGTAATCGAACAACGTAAAGAGAGTATATTAAAATTTTTAGAATTTGTTGCAGCACACTCAGACTTGTTTTCATCTGATAAGTGTGTTAATTTTTTTAAGGTTTGCTTATCAATTCACACACCATTATTCACAATTAACTTAAAATATTTTAGACCAGTTATACACCTTCCGAATTATTATCCAGTAACATTCATTCAATACGAGCTGAATTAAATTTACCCGTTGAGCCCGAATATAGTTTAATTAGATCTAATTCGGACGAGGAACGTGCACTTAGCGACACCGACTCTGTTTCTACACTTAGCAGTGTAAGTTTCCAATAGGTCTATTTGAATAAGTTCTCATAATACATTTTAGACTGCCGAACAATTACCAGATCCGTTACTGCAAGCCACTAAGTCTTCAAGACTTTTAAAAAAGTTATCAGACATTTCGTTACCAAATTCTTCGACAACATCCCACGATTCTTTAAGCATTTGTACTTCGTTGGATGAATCCACAATTTTTGAAAACATTATATTGAAAGCACCTTCAAGTGTGAGTGAAAATTCGATGTCGATTACTTCTTCTTATATAACAGAGGCATCTCATTTTATTACTCAAGCTTTAGAATTAGAAAATGAAAAAAAATATGAAGAAGCGTTTACTGCTTATAAAGCGGGAATTGATATTTTATTAAAAAATGTTAAAGGTTGGTTTATCTTGTAATTTTAAGTAAGTCACTTTTTAATATCAATTTGTAGATGATAGTGATTTAGATCGTAAAGATATGGTTCGACGTAAAACCGAAAAGTATTTATTGAGAGCAGAAAAAATTTACAATATGCATTTATCGTCGGAGAGTAAAGTTATTCAAAATTACGTAAGTTAACAAATACTTCTGATTTAACATTGTAAATTGAAATTGGTTCTGTAGGTTTTTGAAAGCGAAACAAAACAAGAGGCGGCCATTCAAGAATCGAAATCTGATTTGTATAAGTATAAAGTGATTAAGATTATTGCTTCCGGCATGCTTGCTTTGCATTCTGAATCGCAACAATTATTTTACGTTAAGGTATGTGAAATTACCAAAAATTCATATTTTATTGTAACCAGAGTCTGTCTAAAAAACCTGCTGCAAATGTTGCCATCAAAGCGTACCCATACTCCATACCCCGTACAAACCACACAGGTCTTAACAATAAAAATTTTGTAATTAAAGTAAAAGCGATTAAGTTATAGCTGAGTTCTTTTAAACTTTTTGGGATTTTTCTATTGGGAATTTATAGTTTTTGTCCAGTGAGAAGTTTTACCCTTAGGTAGTGCTATCATTTTACATCCTCAAAATAGATGATTGCACAAATGTTGCCCCAAAGTTTTTTTGAGAAAAAGTTCCTTTTGTATGAAAAAGCAATAGGCATATTGTAAATTTAATGTATTGATATGTAATTCTTTGAACTTATGTTGACGAGTTTACTTTTAGGTCATAAATAAAACTGTTAAATTTTCAAACGATAAAATTGTGTTGCCTGGAAATGTGCCTTATATGGTCAAGTTACATAATTATTATAATTGCGAAAATGCGTTGGTCTTAGTATTGCAATATTGCAGGTAATATTTAAATCACTTCGGTACTGTTCCGATTACTAATAATATATAATTATCTTTTAGTGGTTGCCGTTTGAGCGATTATATTAAACAAAAATCTGCAAATTCCGATACATTTTTCAGTTTAAACTTTTTTGAAACCATCAATGATTTATCCATCGATTCTGTAAAAGATGAAGAATCTGATTATGATTCTGACCATAGTTTTAGCGACTTAATTCAAAATTATACCATTAATAAATATGGCAAATCAAATTTGGAAACTAGTACATCAGATACTAATCTGAAACCCCAGTCTGAATTAAATGCATCGAATCAGAGTTCTGAACTGACTGAAAACCACATTCACAAAACAAATTCGTTTGATTTAGAGCTGAATAGAAGTCACGTTAATAAAGAGGAAAAAGTAAACGTAATTAAGCCACAATCTAGTCGAAAATCTAGTGAGATGAGCGAGTGGTCGATGTTTGATGATTTTCCGATGAGTGAAAATTTTTTGATGCCCACACACGATGTTATTAAATGGACGTCACAACTATTACTTTGTTTAGAAAGACTGCACGAGCTTGGTGTTATTTGCTGGTACAAATAACCACAAATTGATATTTTAAACAACTAGCTTTTCTTTTTTGTTCTAGTGATTTACAAACTAAAAATATTTTAATTGAAGAGTCTGGTAATTTAAGGTTAACTTATATGTGTAATGTAGCTGAAAAGTACGATGTAGCATTTAGTAAACAGTACGATTTAGCCTTGGCACCTGAAATGTATAGTTATCAACCAATAACCGAAGCTGTGGATTGGTGGAGTTTTGGTGCTATTTTGTTTGAAATGCT
Organism: Malthinus flaveolus; assembly: GCA_950108345.1. Taxonomy (NCBI): domain Eukaryota; kingdom Metazoa; phylum Arthropoda; class Insecta; order Coleoptera; family Cantharidae; genus Malthinus; species Malthinus flaveolus. The sequence continues at coordinate 69,573,387 of OX467285.1, forward strand.
TGTAGGAATGGTAGGTATTTTGTTTGTTAATTTATAGCAAACTAATAAATTCTTTTAGTCATTAAATTACGTACATCCGGAAGGATTAACCACCTACTCAATTTTGAAAATTCCAAAATATGTATCTGTCGAGGGACGCTCTTTATTAAAACAAGTATATTTTATTCCTTGCTCTCAGAATAAACACGAAGTAAAGAAAATATAAAAATGAACAATTACTTTGTTGTTTTGTTATTTTTCTGTTATGTGTGTTTATTTTGATAAGGGTGTTTTATCTGAACTACGTGCAATAATAATATACTTTTAGTTATTAGCTTTCGATCCTAATGAGAGATTGGGTAATGGAGTAAATGGCGCTGAAGACATTAAATTGCACCCTTTTTTTAATTCGGTAAAATGGAACGCTTTAGCATCAAAGTGGAGTAATTTTTAAAAGCTTATTATTGAGTTAAATGGCGTCTAAATGTATCCAAAGAAAATTTTTTATTGACTTAAATCATAAAGTATTATAATTATTTTTTCCACTTGTTATGTAATTTTTACTGATTTTACTAATATATTATAATTGAATTAAGAAAGCTTGTTGTACATTGTACAATTAATTCTTACTTGTGAATTGCAAGTCGGACCTACCACACTCTACGCTAATATTTATTTAATAAAGCATCAAAACGTTAATTGAGAGAACTCTTGCACTAAAAGTCTCTTGGAAATACACCCAAAATCATATACACAATACGTAAATTATAGAGAGTAATTCAATCATTGATCACAGTGTGGCGTTTGCGTTTACTTTTAGCAATTTTATAAATTAGAAAATAATTCCAAATAATTTAAATTAATTTTTTTTAAAGGAAGCGTCTTTCAAGAGCCGTGATGAGCCTTGGGGAAATCAATTTTAATCCTGCAGGAGACGCACCTGGTAACACACTGACGCGATATTTGTTTTTAATTATTTTTTTCGAGGATAATTATTTATTTGAATCAAATCTCCACTTGGTCTATCAGACCGACGCGCCCTCCAATGTTAAAAGCTTCACGCGCCTCCTGTAGGGTTAAGGGCCATATAGCTCCTTGCTATCCTATAGAATCTACACCAAAATGGTTTAAGAGTTTGGAAAATTACAAAATGTGAGTTTTGAGAAAACAGGATGATTCATCCAACCTGGAAAATTTCTGTAATTTTCTAGTAAGAAGGAAGTTAGAAGGACAAGTCGAGATTATTAGCAGTACCTACCTACTAATGTTAAAAAAATGCGAGGAAGAATGAAAATGAGAAATGAGAACCCCCAAACAATTTTGCTAGAGTTCAACTTTCCACATTAATTATTCAAGAATAGCTATTACTATTACCTACTGAGAATCTGAGAGTTCTAGTTTCACTTCAAATTTTAGGGCAATCAAGCTGACGCTCCCAATATTTGTAGGCTGATACTTTATGCAGTACTTATGCGATTTCTTATCATATGACTTGTGGTTGCGGGTTGCAGTAGGCGCTCGTCTCGTGGAAAAACCACGATATTTGATATTTGTCTTTTATATATTATGTTGACGTCCATATTACTCCCCGATTTCAGACTTGTATTTCTTGTCGTCCGCATATCTAATGTTATTAATGTATTCCCCATCTATTTACAGTTTCTTAGAAGATAACATGCTGGGTAAAAAGTAGCGGGGGCAGCACACACTGTTGCGTTTGGATGCAGAGAGACGGCGCGCTCTGGCTTTGGGCTTATTTAGCCATCCCTTATTAAAACTGATTTTGAGACCTTTTCCATTTAAACTAAAAAGCCAAGGAAAAACGAATGAGTCGCGCAAATAGGAATGAACCATCATGCCATTAGCTACGGTACTCGAAACTCTTCAGTAGTTTATTCATAGATGGCAAAACGCATAAATTAAATCTACATAATTTAATTATCAATTAAAGCTTGTCTAAAATAAATAAATGAAGAAGAGCATAAGATTGCGGTGAAAAAGCAATTAATTTTCCTATCGACCTTAACGAAATTTCTTTGTTCCTTGCTTTCGCGGTTCATTACACTTTTCAATAAAACTAATTTTTATGATCCGTAAGGATCGCTTTTATTTCAATTTTTGGGATTTTAAACGTTAAATTATCATTTTGTCAAACGTTTTTTGTTAAGAAAATATAAAGAAGTGGTACAGATGCTTTTTGAATTATACTATACTATTTTGTATACTTAGTTGTAATTTCAAATTTAAATTTCAAATAAAAAAACGATCAATTGAAGTGTTTCTCTTTTGTAAAAACAAAAATATAAGTCGTAAAATAATTTGCAGAGTTTTCAGCATTTCTCATATATATCGAAGGAGCTTACGCTTTCTTTGGAAAGAAGTAAGGATGGACAGAGCTAGCAGCAGATCAAATATTTTGTTAGCGTCGTCTGAAAGAAGTCATTTCCGTTTTTCAATTAAAGTTTTCGTAAGAGGCTTGAACCAAGCGCGACCTCTTGATTGTTCCCGCATGTTTGTGTATCGCGGAAACTAATTTATCCGGATGCCAATCAAAGCTTTTGAAAATATTTGCTAACTATACTTTTTCTATAGAATTTTAAAATTTTCCGCTTGTTCTAAATTTTAATCAAAATGAAAATGATAAAAGTTCTTTTACAAATGTTTTAATTAGTAATTGCTCGAATTTTTAAACCAACTTTATCATCTATTCACGTACTATTTTAATTAGTACTATGTGGAGTATTTTTATACATAATAGAAGCCGACAATGTCGTTATAAGGAAATTTAAACTTGGAATATACCGGGTGTCGTTATTAAATGAAAAATTAACACTTAACTAATGATTCTATGGTAAGCCCCGGGGGTGCTGCTCTAGAAAACCTTCTAAACATCTAAAACACACTCATGTTATTAGTCGTATAAAGTTCAATCCGGAGATCAACCTTACGGCGAGATTCCTATAATTATTACGGCCTAACCTAATAGTGCGATCCCGGGGTAAGTAAATTGAGCACAGCGGTCAGTTTATAGCCAGGTGTACCCCAAATGTTTTTTTTAAATAGGTAAATTGCGCTCAAATCACTCCAGGGGGGTCTAGGTAAATGGCAGATCAAATTCTAATGACTTTTCGATAACTTCTGACAATGATCATAATGAGCTAAACTCCGCAAGAATGGGATTCTGGCAAAACTCACGTTCATTTTATCAACTTTCGCCCCTTCATCATTTGAGCTCAATTTACCTATATACAGAGAAGCTAATCCTCTGGCTGTGCGCAATTTACCTACGCCCTGCGACCAGATTCATTTTAGCTTCTGAATAACTTCGATACAGCATTCGACATCGACATATTGATCCCAACCAAGCAGGGGGGACGAACTAAAAAAACCATGAAGTCTCAGTTGGTTCTCAATTACTACTGAGATTAAGGTACAAGAAATTCTTATCTTTTGCTTTTCTGAGTTAGTTAAGTTGATAGCATTGCTACTGAAAATAATTGTTATAGAGTACTACACTACAGCACGGTGCCTAATAATATGGAGGTAAATCACACAACATAGTTTAACTATGAATGATTTACTGCTTCAATGCTGATCTTACAATAAATCAGCATCAGTGTCAAGAATTTTCGTAATAAAAGAGACACAAATGTATTTACCCAAGAAAGGGTTGTCCACGTCTTGTTATATTATCCTGTGGAACACTCTATATTATATTCTCCACTCATTATTGCATTTTTACAAATCCAAATTATTAAGTTTTCCACTATCTGAGGTTAAAATGTTTAAATATTTAAATTACCTTTCAAAGTCAAAGTTAAATATTGATCGGTTAACTGTATTCATAAGTTCTTCATTATATTTGCAGATCTTCCTTGCTGTTTGTACAAAAACAAGATTAGTTATACTATAAGATTTACTAGCTGCCAGCTTGTTTACGGATAATGGTTTATCTGATCGTAACTTAAGTTGTAAGTTGATATAATGTCTTCTTTAATTATTAATTAGTTTTTGTGGCAAACGAAAAAGCTAAAGGAGAAGAGGAAGTGGAAAAATAAATAATTTGAAACGAGACATGACTTCGAAAAAGTAGGTAAGTTGTTATTTAATTCTGGCATTGTTTTTAGATATAATTTAATCAAATAATAATATAAATGTTTTCAGTCGTAGGGGACACTCCTATTATATGAGCAAGATATAAGAGCAAGATTTTGGCACTTGTTTAAATTTTAAATATTTACAAATTTGCCTATACGCTTCTAATTCAGTTTTCAGTACTCTTCTATCCCTTCTCACGTAGAAATATATAAACCTGTATTATACTGTATTATATTTAACTTAAGTTGTTAGTTTAATGAAAACCAGAATTTTAGTCGGGAGCCTCTGTAAAAATTGTTCTACGCTTTGACGATCAAGGAGAAGCGAGGTATTTCCTTTCATAATAATGTACGGATTTAAGGATTTTCACTTTCCAAAGATTATGCGGTTTTAAGTGTACTAAAGTAAGAGTAAACTAATATTTGTGTATATGGTGAGCATTAAATTGGGTATACCGTATAACGCTCGTCTAAGTACTGAAGAAATGTCAGTAGGAAGTTTATTTGCACTTACAGATAGTTTCTAGTGTACATACGATGATTACGTTTAAGTCAATTTGTTCTTAATTAAGCTTATGCTCGAACCTTTTGTACACAGCACCCCACTTGTAGAAGTGGAAATTATCTATTTCTTATTTCATTTTTTGGGCATGAGTAACCTTAATAAACCTACCCCACATTTATAACGCAAATTTTTTACAGAGAGCCTCTTTTTAGGCTGGACTCAATTTAAATTGTTTATTAACAGTGCCAAAACGTCGGCATATTAGAGGAAGAGGAATTAGAGAATTAGGGAAACATCCATTGCCCGATTGCGCTTTTGAAGGTTGAGGGCTTTGTTTATGATAATGATAAATGACAATCGCCAGAAACGTAGGGCTCTTCGTTTAGCCCAAATTCATTCATTTTGAAAACTATTAATAATTGTTAGATACTATATCGTTTTTGGAAAAAAGATTTTGTGACATTAGAAAAGCCCACTGTTTGAAAGCGCTGAGCGCACGAAAATTTGAAAATTCGGATCCCTGTCTTTCTAAGTAAAAGTTTCGAAAGTTTCAACAATGATTTATCAATAAATTGTATGAGATATTGCAAAAAGTTTTGATGCCGTTTTATAATTTTATTAAAGAGAAAGCCTTCTGACGTTTTAATAAAAATTAGTTTACAAAATTTTGATTTTGTTTTGCCTCCGAAGTTTATGAACGCGCTGTGTATAATTAACTATTCTCGTACATTAGCATATTCTCACGTATGTTAATTTACTACTTCAATATTTAATTGCACTTCCTTATGCTTCTAATCTCTTCGTTGTAGGGTTAAGAAAACTGAATAATTAAGTAAAACGCTTAGCCAAGGTTGGATTAAAGATTTCTAGACCGAACAATAATTGTTGCCTCCAACAAACGCCGAACTACTCGTTTGTTGGGTAGAGGGCGAATTTTTCTTTAAAAAACAATTTTTATGGGACCCTTAATTTGGTTTACTTTAGGTTTTGTTTCTTTTATCAGCGGTAGGCAGCTCTCACATCGCGGATTTCCCATTATAAGGCTGTAGTTTTCAACTTCACACGAAGTTGGTTAAATAAGCAATAGTTCATAGCTTCTCGTATGTCTAATCACGAGTCAAAAGTTTCAAAAACATGCTTTTTTTTTAAATTGCATTTTTATGCGTCAGGCTATAAAATTTTTGAATAAAATTTTAGATAGGTAGTACTTAAGTACTTATAATTTCTGATTAAAAAAACTTCCCATGAATTTGAGTCAAAGTGGTTCGGTACATGACATACTAACAACAACAATACGTGTTCGTCCGGGTCGATCCGCTAAAAATCTTGCTGCTGTTAGTGAAACTGTTGTGAAGGATCCAAATTTATCAATTCCACGGCGTTTTCAGCAATTGGACCTATCAAAAACCACCACATGGCGAATTGTGTGTAAAAATTTGGCTATAAAACCTTATAAGGTTCAGTTAGTGCAAGAATTTGAGCTGCCGCACAGAACAGACAGTCGGTGAGCGTCAAAATAGTCTAGAATGCTTAGTAGAGATTCTTATATATCACCGCACACGACCGACTAAAATGACGAGCCTAGAATCTGTATATTATACTGAGCATTGTAACCGACTATTTTGACTCTCACCGACTGTCTGTCGTGTGCGGCAGCTCATAAAGTCAACCGATCATGCTGTTCGTCGACAATTCGCTAATTTCATCATTGAGCAAGGTGGATGGTTTTCCTAAAAAAATCGTCGTATTATTCAGACGAAGCTCATTTTCATTTAAATGGTTGGGTTAATAAGCAAAATTACCGCATTTGGGCTTCAGAAAATCCAAGAGTGATTGTTGAGACCCTTTACATTCCGCTCGTGTGACTGTTTAGATGCGCTTTGTGGTTTGGAGAAGTGATTGGGCCGTATTTGATTAAATATGAAGCTGAAAACGTTGTTACTGTCAATGGATTGCTTTATCGAGATATGTTGACCAATTACTTTGCATATTATTGATGGTATGGATATGAGTGATATGTGGTTTTTGTACGACGGCGCCACATACCACACAGCTACGGAAAAAATTTATTTATTGCAAACAAAATTTCACGTAATTCTGCAGTCCAATGGCCGCTTAGATTGTGGTGACCATTGACTATTTATTGTGAGGCTAGATAAATTCTATGTAGATCTATTGAAGCCTTGAAAGCCAACATCAGACGCGTAATTGGTGATATAGAGTCGTAATTATGCAAAAATATAATAAAAGATTTTGATAAAAGAATCGAAGTCTGTATGCGTGGTCTTGGCGGACATTAATCCGATATTATTTTTCATTCATAAATGGTAGACTTTGAACATTATATTATATTAATAAAGAAGTATAGAGCTTTTATACAAAATGTGTATTTTGTCCTTGTCCTAGTCCTTGTTGAAAGAGCGCATTATACGATATACGCAGAGTTAGTTAGCTCAATATATTTTGCAAAAAAAGCATGGAACATCCTGTATATTTAAAATATTTTTTACGTATAGAACCTGCTCTTAACCGAGCTCCATTTAGACTTAATTATGCTATCCACAAAGACTCACCATGTATATTATTATAATCACCGAGATGCCCATTCGCCCATGGTTTATAGAATCGTAAACTAAGACGAAGGTAGTTATCTAACCATATACTACGTCTTAAACTTTGATAAAATTTTAAAATGAAATACAAATAAACGGTTAAATAGAGTCATATTATTTTAGGAATTTAAGAACAATAGCAAATAGTACCATCAAAGTCAAACAAAAGACAACGTATATTAACGTTCGCGCCGTTAAAGTTAACATAATTGAAAATTACAAGGGTTTTAGTAAAACTTTGAAGTTTGTGTTTACTTTATATACCACCACACGTTAAACCTTTACCTTTAGTCCTGTTTTATTATAGACAAGTTTTAACAATGAATGCAGTAGATTTTCATTAGTTTCAAACACTAAAATTATTCACCCCCTTTTAAAGTCGATGCTTGATCACATTTCTACAAAATCGCAATAAAATTCAGAGAATTAACAGGGACAAAAGAATACAAAAACAATTAAAAAGAAAACCTTTTCGCGAATAAATTTTCTGTTTAAACGAGCAAAAAATGTGTGTCGGCGATATAATTTTGGTTAAATTTAAGTTTGGACGTCGTTTCAAATTAAAGAAATGAATAAAATATTACAAGTTGAAAAGATTTTATGATAACGATACAAGAGAAGTGAGAGTAAATATACATCAGAAAATTTATTTGTGTTTTCTTTTACTTTATTAATAATTCAGTATTTCATTTCTTACTTAATAAATTGTATCAATTTTGTATAATGGAAACTCGTTACTATTAAATGACATTTATATTATCTTTTTTATTTTTTCTTTTTAATAAAAGAAAACATTTAGAAAATGAGTCTCATTTATACGCTCCTTGGCGAAAAATGAAAAATCATTGACAAGATAAGTAGGTACCCATTTAATGATGGTTATTGATCTATATTACATCGGCTGATCATAATTTCTTAGCTTGGATTAGGATGTTTACAGAAAATTTGGCCAGCGTTCTTTTGGGCCCGTTATCTTGTGATAATAAAAATTGTATTTCTGTGTAGGTACTTTCTTCAAATTTTGATTTTTTTGAATTCCCACGGTAACGTTTCTAATCTCTTGATAATTTGCAAATTGTCAAGAAATATGAATTACTTTGCCAAATATTGACAAACAGTAATTAACTTTTGGAAGGAAAATGAGACAATAATAACATAATATTTATTATTCGTTACATCATTGTACTATTTGATTTGTGCAGACTTTAGTGGGCCCACTTTATAGTGCACAAGTGTTTTGATTCCACTGATATTTGTGTTTGTCAAGTCTACTATTTGATTATTGAGCAGTACACGCTGCCACAACGATAGGAAATTGTTCAGATATGAAAAGCGTCGTTCAGCTAAGACCTCGTTACTTCGGCTAACTATTGAACTATTGAACGATTTGTGCAGAAGTTTGCGTCAACATCAAGTCTCCGTAATGACCCTGTGCCAATTAGTAGACGAAGACATGCCTGGAACGAAGAAAACGTTAGAACGAGAGAACGTTAGAACAACAAAAATGTATCAATTCCTTGTCGTTCTCAACAATAGGGTCTCTCGAAATCGACTTCGTGGCGCATTTTGCAAAAGATCGCGGCCTACGTCTTTACAAGATTGCCTTGACAGAAGAACTTACGCTACTTGCCGCACTGTTAATGTAACAATAGCTTTAGTCTTTATTGAGAGAAAAGTAAGGTGAGTCGATTATTTCAAGAAATGAACCAGTCGATTGCCCACATCGGTACTTTCTTGTGGGGCTATGTTGTCCCTCATTTATAGTAACAAACAAGCAACATTTAGATGCTTTGACTTTGAGGATGGACATTGAACGTGTAATGGCTAATATTCTGGACGATTTGTGTCTAAAAGTCATGGAAAATATGGAGACGATATTTGAACGATGTTGTGTTGCACAAATAATGGCGTGTAATATACCTAATTACAGTCAAAATATAAACGAACTTGATAAATATCTATTATTATAGGCGCACAATAGAGGTCGCGGTGCAAGGAACCACTAGGGGCCAGCCTCAGGGAAAAAAATAGTCTTTGTTTAATTCAGATTTAAAAATGCGTCGCTCTTAATGTTGTCTGTTGAGTATAAACTCTAAGCAAATTATTAGATTTAAAACTTGTTTGAACAAATTTTATTTATAATACAAAACTTGAAAACTTAATAATATATCATGTGAGCGAATTGCAAAATGATCAATTCGTTATTTGTTTGTACACCAACTGCCAACGTTCATAATGATAATGACAATGAATGATCATAAAATAAAATAAATGACTGTTTGTATAGTTCAGGTGAATAGGGTATACGGAAAACACCATATTATGTTTGTTCTCAAGGAGCCTTTTGTGTACCCATCTTACGCTTTTGCTTGCGGGGCATATATGCAAACTATAATCTTCAAGTTTGTATACTGTAATTTTCTTTAACGCTTTACATGAAATTTAACGACCTGATATTTATTTCTTTGATACTAAAAGATCTTTCAGGTTTCAGGTTTTAAAAATTCGAGCAAACAAGTTTTCATTGCAAGATGTCTTTGAGGTTTAAACCAATGAAAAACTATCTTATTCTAAATAAGTATAGTATTTTTTGTTTTTTGTTAAATTTCCATTAAACAGTTTAAAAATTCAAGTTATTATATAGTGTGTCCGGTATAATATGTGCGCATTTGAAGATTGTTAGAAATAGTCGGAGAAGTGGGAAAGTCAGACAGCTACATAATTTCAGGAATCTTCAGAAGCAACTTCCAAATTTCTTGTTACCTTTTTAATCGATAGAAACGATAAATCAGCCTGTAGATTGAGTGATTGAGTCAGTGCGAGAGTAATAGCTTTAATCCATTGTCAGTTAGCGACTTATGTGCAGGATGCAGGGCGCTTTATTGTCCCACATTTGAGTTGACTATCACTTCTACGATTACTAATCTAGACTCTAGAGACGAGAGAAGGTCTTGTACATATAGACACCCGTATTGGTAAATGGGCCTAATTCCCTTAATTTTCATTAGTTGTTCTATTATTTTATGGCGTCTCAACAAGGACATATAGCTACTTATTCAGCGCCCTGGAGCAAGTAAACTCGGTTCTGGCGAAATTTGTTTGCTATGTAATTTTTAATTTCCGTTTACGATGGCCCCTCTAGAGCAACACCACTTTAATGAAGCGTTGCAGCGCTACACAGTTCCCTAAATGCTTCCAATATCAGAGAAGCTACTGCGAGAATTAAAAGTAGTTCAGCAAATTTGCGTATGTAGTTAGTTAGGTTAGGTTAGGTAGTTAGTAGGTGAACATACTAAAGGTCCCCGCCCCTGGGTGGTGAGGATACGGCGGGAGGGGAGGAGAAGCTGAAATTTTTTGGTTTTTCGATTATATCTCGGAAACGGTGCACTCTAGAAAAATATGTTTTAAATAAAAATGAAAGCTAATTCAATTTCCTACAATATTTATTCTATTTATTTTGTTATTATCTGTTACGGTTTATGCGATATAAGCTGGAGAAAATAGCTATTTTTAAAAAAATAGTTTTTTTGGTAAACTTCGCTTGGGACTTTTTTACCGTTCATTTGAGAAGAAATTCTTTCCAACAAAAGTTGTTGGATTTTAAATTTCCTTCAAATTGAGTGTATCAGTGATATTTTAGCTCAACCAGATCCAAAGTTAGAGCAGCTTTATGATAACCTATAAATGTGGTAAAATGAGTCACGAATGTTCGCAGCTCGAAGTTTTCGTTACAACCCCTTCCCCTCCCTCCATATCAACCCATAACAATTTATCTCACATTTCAACGTTAATTAAATGTAAAATGGCGATGGGGGGGGGGGTAGAACTGTTGAGCGAATTTTCTCGTTTATATTGCTAACAACCTGTCTCATATGTCAACAATTATTCATTCTAACGTTTTAGAAAGTGGTGTTTGAGGAGAGCTGGGGGGGGGGGGTGACCTCATATAACATTAAAATCGGTTCAAGGGCTTGCCAACCACACGCGTTCAAAGATTGGCTAGTTTGCGGTAAGTCGCACTTCTCCATAAAACCAGGTTTGCCGGTACTCTTTTGGCTATAACTCCAAAAATATTTTTCCGATCCGTAGTTTCTTTTTTCATCTGAAAGCAGGTTAAATTTCCCATAAGACTTCATATATGAAATTTTGATCAAGCCCCATACCTACTAACTACTCCTAACGAAGCCCTGAAGTCAAAAATCCTCGCATATTTTATGCACTCTACACCCCTTTTTTTGAGCACTCATTGACTGGACTAGATTGCAACTTGAGTTAGTTGATAATTGAGAGAGTTTGAATTTATAATTACGCGATTGCAAAAATACCCAAATTTGAAATAATTTTGCAATTGTTAGTTTAATTAAAAACGAAGGAACGTGAAATACTTATTAGTAAGTAATTGGCAAGTGAAAATGTAAAAACATTTATTCCGAACAAGACTTGAAAAATTGATAAAACGTACATCTTCAAGATAATCAAAACGAAAGAAGAGAGTTGTCTTATAGATATTGGAGCACAGGATGTAATACTTTTTATTAAATTCCGATAAAAATTTAATTTAAACAAATTGAAAATTGAAACAAGATGGTGTTAGTAAACACTTTGTATGTTTAGCTTTAAAAGATTGGAAGACCCCTGTTTTTACGCAAATAAAAGTTCCTCCCATATACATATTTTTGTTTAAAGTAGCGACCTGCATAAAAAATGAGAGTGCTAAAAGAAAAACTTAATTTAAGATTTCGATTTTCCATAAAATAAATTTTAGGTCCATATCGTCTCATGATTCTGTACAAATAGTCTGGAAAGTGTTTGGAATTTTTATGAATTAATTTAATAACTAAAATTGGAGTTGATGTAAAATTTAATAAAAAGTCGATGTAAGAGTCGAAGACTCTATTATTTTATTAATTTCTGAAAGATATTATAGTACATGTTGGCTTTGGTTGAACATTTTAAATTTCAAAATTCTTATGACGGTAATACTTTTACCTGATGATATAATTTTCGTTTCAGCAAAACACTCGAGGGATTATATGTCATTCTAGAAAATGAGAAATAAAATAAATTGATGGTTGCTTTGCTGTAAAGTGTTGCATAACATAATATATTTGACAGATTTTTGCTGTTTGCGGTGTCGTTGTTGACTAATAAATTTCCCTCATTTCTTTTACCAGTTCATCTTTGCATCATGTTGATAAAAATCTTTTTCGTTTTTCTCCAACTTTAATATTTGCCTTTACTACATGTTCCAGCTGTCGTAAAGATACTTATTATATTTTCTAAATTATGGAAACCCGAAATGACAGCTAAACCTAGAAAGCTTTTTGAGAGTAATCCTTGACTAGTTTACATTTATCCGCCTTTAGACGATAAGATGTCTGCATAAATTTGCACATAAATACCAAGTCGGCGGTGCAATGAGCACTCAAAACCAGAATTCCGTGAAATTACGACTTAGTCCTTTCCTTTAGGATACTAACCTCAAAGGGCAAGAACTAATGTTAGAAATCAAAATATTCTAGAATCGCTTCAAGTGCGCTTACTTGCTGTAACTAAAATTTTCAACGTCTATAATATAGTGCTGGAGTGTGTGCCGTGCCGCGTTTCTAAAATGTTAACCCTAATATAATAAACATGTTGTAATTGGCAGCAAAGCTACTACTACTAACGCTACAGTTTCTTCCTTAACCCATTTCCATCTCAAACACGTTAATTAAACACGAGTTGTATATTGATTAAGTTTAAACCTTTTAACTTATTTAAAAAATATAACACTTTAATAAAAGTAAATGGTAATCATGAAAATAAGCAAACGCTAATGCAGCAGTAATTAGACGAAGCGAGCATTATACAAATTGTTTCTGTTATCGCACCGTGAACATTGTTTTATGTAGATTAAGTATTAGCTAGTATAATGAAATTATAAGACAGTGGGATGATCTTTTAAGAATATAGCAGCAATTACTTCCTTCTATTCCTCCTTTCCCCACACCTACTAAAATTAATCCGAAAAGTACACGTATCTCTGCATAGCGGCTCGTAAAAAATAAAACTCATCACCAAGTAAATCCGGTAGAAGATGCAATGCAAATGAACTCAGAATGTTAATTTAAAAGCCAGTTTACACTGTAATTTGGAAAAGAACTAAATGCTAAATAAAACTTCTCAAACAGTGCTGAAAAATTATTTAGGGATTATATTAATATTTATAAGATCAGCACTTTGAGTAACCAGGTATAAAGTTCATTTTATATATTTTTTTTGCTAAGAAGTGGATTTCCTATTAAGTATCTAGACCACTTTTAAACTTACCGCTAGTTGTACAATAGTAACTCAAAACAAGCTCAATGGTAAGCCTTCCATATCATTGTCAATGATAAATGATAATGATAAGGCAAGTTGAGCTTGCTTTTGAGCAACTAATGTACAACTCGCCCTAGGTGCGCTTTAGGTGCTAAGCTGAGGATGAGCTGTACATTTGAGTCTCAAAAGCAAACTCAACGGCAAGCCTGTCTTATAGATTGGCAATAACAATTTCGCAAAGTTGAGAAAAACGCAGTCTAAGTATAAAGCTCCCAAGAAATTTAGTTCTTTGCCTAATATCTGTTTTATTTCTAATGTAGTAGGCATATAATTTACTTTGATTTTGAGTTTTAAAAAATTTTACACTGCCGAGTTTCAGTACTAATTCTAACCAGTGCTCCGCGGGTCATAAACAGTTCCCTAGAGTCTAGTCTCGAGTCTCAAAAATAGACTGTGAGGACTTAGCTAATTGGCCATAAATAGGGCGAGGTAAAGCTAAAGCAGTGCACACACTCACATACTGTATGAGCCGCGGTATTTTTAGAGTAGAGCACGAAATTCCGTAGAATAACGCTAGAGGTAAATTCAATAGAGAAGAACTTATAGTTCAGTTCAAATAAGGCTCATCTCATACGTCTCGCTACCCATTTTATTTGATTATGTAAGATGAACAAAGATAACAACATTTTTCAGGATAATTTTCATGTTTCATAGCGATGGGTCATGCGCCAGTTTATTTGGACAGGGGTATACTGCGTCAAATGCGCATAGAACTTGGTCATAATACAATTGTACAACTGCACTAAAAGTACAATTGTGTGACTGTTATACTGTGACCGAGTGCAGTGTAAAGAAGATGAAAAAGGCTTCTCCTCTATTGAATTTACCTACCTGGATTAAATACTTTTTAATTATTTTTATTGCCGTTTTCCATCCTTACGAAAAATTGTTAAATTTTTTTTGTAAACGCACCAAAATACCTAATATTAATCTCTTATTGAAGGAAAATGCGAGTAACGAATTTTCAAGTGGAAAACAATAGGACATTGATTGAATACAGTATTTTATAGGAAAACACCGGCTTCAATCATTTTCCAGAAAATGTCTAAATGACAACGGATGGATACATAAATAATTAATGTTTAAAAAAACATTTTCATGGTTTTTTGTCAAATTTAGTAAAACGTTCAAAATTCAATATTTTCAACTGTCTTGTTGCTTATTTCATGAAAGTTCTTTATCTTATATTTCGATAGCTGGAGCTTCGTCTGACAATGTTCTCCATCTAAAGTCATAAAAAGGAGTTGGGAAATATGTTGCCAAAATAACTACATACTGCACAAATAATATACATATAAGCCTAAACGGACATAAACAAAAGTAACAAAGCACGCTTTAATAATGTAATTGTCATATAGATCGAATTAAAAGTCTTTGTTTAATAAATATTTAAATGGAAATTAAAAATTCCTATTGTTATGTGAATAAAAGTTTTAAAACTAAAAACTCGATACGTTTTTATTAAAGCATTTGCTCTAAAACGTAAAAGCAAATTTTCTTCAGAAAGCCTTGAAATGTAAATGGAATATACTAATGTAACCATAGACGTACATTTGAATACCTTTCTAGATTAATTTTGAAAATTAGCTGCGAAATTTCCTTCAAAGCCACCTAAAAAACCAATCAAGTTGGCAAACTTGTTTAAATATAAATTTTCGAGTCAATTAAGTAATACATTTTAAAAATTAAAACATGGCGCACTAATATTACATTTTGTAAAATAAAAGAAAACGTTTTAACAGTGTAGTTTGGATTGCGTTATTTTCTTATTCAAGGGATTTTTATCTCTGGTACAAACATAATAGCGTACTAAGAATTTATTGTAAATTGCATCTAATTTTAGTGTAACTTATTAGCTTTCTCTTAATAGCTTTCATAAATATTTTGCCTTTAAACTGCTTTTAAAGACATCATAAGCAGATTTCTTAAATTTAATTTCGTAGCTCGTTATAATGACTTAGTAAGTTTAGCTTCGTACACAAACTCAACAAAATTATTCAATTCAATTACACAATTTGAATTAACGTTTAAATAAATGTAATATTTTATGAAAATACGTTTTTTATTTTTGTTATTTTTATTTAATTAACTTTTTTATTTTTACACTTTAGATTGTCTATGATGTCCACACGATTGCTCAACAGAAATTATCTACTTTAGTCTATCGATCCATTTTAGTCTAGCAATATCACTGCCACTTAAAATCGATTAATCAGGTCGATGGTCAAACAAATTTGCCGTCTCACAAGACCAACGAGCAGAGGCGGATTTAACCTTTGGTAGATCCCTTATGCTGAAAATTTTTTTGCCGCCACTCTAATAGAAAGTTTCTAGAGCAGTGGCTGCTGAATTTTCTGATGAGGGGGTCAAGTGTAATAATGATTTTGTCACAAAAATGTATAGCACCGCTGGCAAAATTTTTGGATTGTTCAAACGGATTAAAATGAAGTTCAGAAATTTTAGTACCTAGCGCTTGATAATGACTCCAAAGAAGGTGATTCATGAAACAAGATATCTACTCGCTATACTTAGCGAACCGCTATTCTTCGCAAATTTTTCTATACCTTGCTGTTAAAATAAGGACTTTCCTCTGTTTGCACTGGCATTGCGTTTAAAGTGGTTTTGTTTGGTACTACTAGCGTACCGCAATAAGATTTAAATACGCAAATAGCTAAATATTTATATCTACTCTTTGAATTGCCTAATTTTTAAAATTTTTTTAGTATAAAAACATAAACGTTTAACTTAATCTCAAATTTGCCGTCTCTATTTTATGCCGCCCTAGACTTCAGCCTACTCAGCCTATGCCTAAACCCACCTCTGCAAACGAGAGATTTCAAGACGAGACATGAATTTATCAAACGAGACGAGACAAGACCGTACTCGACATATTCGTGTCATCACTACCACGCCTGGATCAGCAGGGTTTGAATCCCCGTTCTACCAGGCCTGGATTGATCGTTAAGCTAAAGACTGGGGTTCGGGCTAAAAGTAACCTCGTAATTTTTTTTTTGTATTTTACGTCTGCATCAACTACTGTGATTGTTAGTAGACGGGACCTACAGCTTTAGGTGGGTTCCGAACCACCTGGACCGGGTATTTGACACATGGAAACACTCCAGTGGTGTCAGTCGGCTTTGAACCTACGACCTTTACATCCGCATGCGACGATGTTAACCTCAAGTTTTTTCAGGTCACGGGTTTGCTTTCGAGTTTGTGTGTTGTGGGTCCAATGAATGGCCTCCAAAGTGCCTTCGTTAGCAGGGTAATAGTGCGACAGATGAGTTCCGTTATTACTTGTAGAGGACGTGGGCTCTGTAAAGTAAGGATTCGTTACTTTGTTAGTCACACGTGTTCGTAGACGGTGAGAGTCCGAGATGCGTTGATAATCCGAGTCTCTACGTTGTCACGCCGGGTCCGTTCACCACTAAGCTACTTCGGTCCTTGCAATTTCTTTGTATTTCACGCGTGCTCACGTTAGTCTTGATGTGCTACAGTACTCTCCTTCCAGAGACATAGTTCGTCTCGATTTCATGTGTAATGTCTGGGATGAGTTTCCTTGCTTATGGTCTGTTGAGTGAGTGTGCGGTAGTTGGTTCGGGAGAACTGCTGACTGATTACGTTGGGGTCACCATTTGGGCAGGAGAGGTGCTCTATGACTCCTCGCTAAAATGACTTAAATATGACGTATTAAAATATTCTGTTGCATTCCCACAAAGTAAAAACAAACTTATAAACAAGGATAGCGTGATTTAAGTTACGTAGTTTTTTGGAATGAGTCACAGGACACCTCTCTTGGTTTTGACTATATCTGTAGTCCGTAAGAAGAATACCGTTTTCTCTGCTCAATCGATATTATGTATCGCTAGCGCCGTTTCTATGCCACCCCGACCTATGCTAGGGAGAAGGAGAGTTCAATTATAATATGAAGTAGGTATATTAAAAAACTTTATTAACAACGCAAGGAATATTCATCATATTAATTTAAAAAAAATTGATTGTAGTACAGGCGAACTTTGATTTGCTGCTGTAAGCCAGTAATTATCAATAGTGCAGGCACCAGCTGCTTTCTGGGATAATACGTTTTCTTGTTGTTAAGAGTGCGTGACAATGAGTGTCTAAATTTAAGTTCAATTTGGGTTGGTTCAGAATTTGATAAGATTTTGTAAAGTTAATTGAATAAATTTAAAGGCACTAACTCTTGATTACCTAAGTGCTTACTTCACTTTTGTTCTTATTTGTTTAATTAAACAAATTAGAATTTAAGTCCTTCGAGAACCCACACAGAAATTTGTGTTCCAGATCTCTTCTCAACGTACACCGACTATATAAATTTACTTCCCTCGAAATTGTTAACACAATTTTTTAGAAGCATATGGAAGGCATTTATAAAATTTTAAATTTCAACCCTCGAACACTAATCGATAGTTTAATTCGATTTTTTTTACTTGGTCCACATGCTCTTTGAAATTTGAGTCGTTAGACGTAATATCGTGACATTAGTTAAGCTTTAAGTAGTACTACACGTTTAATGAACTAACATACATGTTTCTAATTTTCGTGAGTTCGAATTAGCTCAACAAGAGAACTTTCGTAATGTAATAAGTATAGCTTTTTTTAAAAATATAAATTGGTAGTATTTGTAGTGATTTTTCTTTACAATTCGTATATCAATGTTAAGCACGCCAACAAGCAATCATAATTGTTTATAAAAGTTGAAAATGTTACAAATAGTAATAAAAACGAAATTTATTGTATACGAGAAAATATGAGTTTTATTGAAAATTTTCGATCGTTGTAAATTAAATAAAACATTAATTTGCTAACGGTTTCGTTAATTGGCGAATTTTGTTAATATATTCATAGTGTTCCTCCATTGAACCGTCAGGAACAGTTATTTATCTGTCACGATGCGAACACTAAAGATAATAGGTTGTAGAAAGAGCAGACGGGCGTTTTAAAAGCAGAGAACATCTTATAACAAAATGGGAATTTATTGTTAAGTTATGAATTTAAGTTTGTGTCTTTAATTTGTTTTAGATGCGCATTCCATGGAGCTTAAATGAGGCGAATTTCTACAAGCGTTTGTTGTAGAAGAGTCATAAACCAAACTATAAATTAGAGATTTGGAGGAGCAAAGTTTGTGTTATGCACATATTTCCGTCATGTGCTCATTTATACGTTCAACAAGGTTTTATTTAATAAGAAACTTAAGGGGTTGCTTGATATTAGATTTACTTCTATAACTTCAAAGCGTCAATTACTGTCAAGACGTTAGACGGTTTATCACATTAAGATAATAATATGTTCTTTACTATCTTTTTCTCATAAAATAAATAAATAATTTGCAACTACCTCCATTTAAAGTATGATTAAGTATGTGCACAGTATTTGAACTATTTTAATTGAAGTTTTGAAGTTACCTCCCAGTATTTCCCGGCCGAAATCTGCCTGCATAGTACATCGCAACGAAAAGATGCTGATGCATAGTTTTATAGGATAGGCATAGGGAGACCCAAAACTCTAAAATTTCACTGCATGACATAGCGGATGGTGGGAACACATAAGAAGCAAATAAGTTTGAAAAATGTCGTTATTGTTCATATAAGATTTTGTCAGTTTTATAAATAACGAAGTTATAGAATTAAGTGTTACAACCTCCTGTGTCACCCGATATAAGCTAAATAGATTGGAGTTGCCAAAATGCTTTCCGCCTAGCGTGTCGTAAGTTTTGTAGCACCTTAAACCGCCACTAATATCCAAAGATCTTTAATTAAAGGAGACTGAAGCACGAAAACCTCGAATTAAAAACATTCACTTTTATTACTTACATTTTATTAAATAATTTAATATTAATAGCTTTTAATTATTAAACGCTTTGCATAACAAATTGCACTTTTCCCCGTACTTGTATTTGGATTATACATTATACGCAGATTTATACGAAATTTATAGCTTTTTTAAGCTTTTTTTTTATTTATACAAGATTTCATAAATTCGCACTTTAGTTTGGAAGAAAAGTTATGGCATATTGAAAAATTTCAAAATTTATAATCTGCTGCATATCAGTTTTTATTACGCTGTTGCAACTTTGCCCCATTTGTTCATACACACGCGTAAAACTTTAAATTCGATTTAATCTAAATAGCATTTACTTGTAAAATGTGAGAAATAAATGTGACATATTTAATTATTTATAAACATTTTTTTAATGGTTTATAAATGATTTAATATGTTACGTGCGTGCAGTAAAATTCCATTGCTAATGTTTGAGCAATGAGCAACACATGGCGTTAGTATTTCTATTAGTTAAAGTGCATATATTTGAGAGTCTCAAATCCAGGCTCAATAATACATAAATGTTAAGGGTGTTAAAGTGCAAAGTTTAAAATCGTTTAGAATGACTTTAGATTTTATATTATGTGTTACAGTATCCTGATATTGAATATAAATTCAGCATTTTCCACGTTTATGTTAGTTTTCTTTTTAAAAGAAAGTATTTATATGAGAGTAGCAAATTTTATGTTTCTTTATTATCGAAGGTGTAGCTCAAAATAAATAGTTGTACGAGAGTTTATCTTAGCCTACAGAAACGACAATTTCAAAATTAAACTATTAATGGCGCATTCTCTTCTTGCTCATTCCAGTGCTCTTGCAAACCCCTTACTGCTCTGCAAACTGGCTCGCCATTGCTTCTATGCATCTTTCCTGAAAAAAGTTGATAAAGTTTTAAACTTTACTTCAAGTTTTAGAAAGAGATAGTAAGCTGGAAGCTACATATATTCCAGTCAACTAATTGAAAAAAAGCTTCAATAGTTTTGAAACTTTACATACTTATTGGTAGGTGTCTAGTGACGAATATCCTAAAAGTCCTGATGAATCAGATGTAATCTTTAGCGGCAATGGCCAAAGTCACTTTCTTCGATTTTTCGTCATCGTGTCGAAAAGTATGGGCTGGAACCCAAACACAAAATTAAACCCGTTAAAATTTTCTACAAAATAGAATATGTTCATGTTTTTTGTATTTCTAAAGTTAATCTAGTTATAAGCCTTTGAAAATTGGTGTTTTTTGCCACAACCACGTTAGAGCTGTTGCATTGATTTTTGGCAAAAAACACCAAGTTTAAACGCCTTGTAACTTGCTTAACTTTAGGATTACAAAAAATATGTACATATTCAATTTTGTAGAAAATTTTATCAGCTTTAATTTTGTTTATAATCACCTTCCAGCTCCAGCTCATACTCTTCGAGATATTTACGAAAAAACGAAAAAGTACATGTCTTCGGCTTCTGCCGCTAAAGCTCACCTCCGACGAAGTGCAAATAAAGTTTACACACCTTCCTCATGGGTGTGTTTTGCTTTGTCGTTTCTGAAAGGTTCGAGAAGCCATGTCAGCACGAACCGACAGAACCAACAGTGGAAGTGTTCAAAAGTAGTCAGTATCAGTGCAGTCAGAGCTGTTCCAATTTGGGTTGGCGTTCCTATTATATTTTCACTTTTAACTATTAACGCGTCGTTAAAAACTGACACTAATAACACTAATATTGTATAAGAGTCCGCATGTGTATTGTTTGTGAACAAATTAATGCGCTTGTCATATATTAAAACACCGACCCTGTTTTAAGCTTCCTTACAAACAGCCGCCAAAGTTAAAATTGTTTTCATAAGTTAGTATTGTGTTAAATGCATCATCTTTAACAAACTCTAATAATTAATTGACTTTTTAAGCGTAACTTTATATGCCTTTATTAAGAAACAATTTCAAGTGGAATTTTAAACATCAATCTTCGAGTATAAAATAATGAAGGAAATGAAACTACGTAAGCATGTAGAACCCGAGTTTTCGAAAAGACGTATAAATTACAAACAAGCTCGCAGATTTCCGGTTAAGCTTAGAAACTCACCAGGGAATAAATTTTATTATTCCATGGTGTAAGTAGAAGATGCACGATTTCGTTTATTACTTGTACAATGCCTGGCTAGAAAAATACCTCGTAATTTTTGATATTAATGACTATAGTATAAGAGGTAATAACGGTTTGAAAGTCGCTAAATTAACCGTATAATATACACTTTTGAAACTCATTTTTATAAACTTTTTAATAGATTTATTTTCACTGTATCTGTATATCTTGCTTAAACAAATTCTTAGTATACTATAAGCATTAACTAATAAATTAATTAGAAGTTTTTATGGCAGATGCAGTAATTGGTCAGATTTTTGTTAAATAAACCATAAGTTACATAAGTGCTCACTTACAGAACTTCAAATATTTTTGAAATATACGCTGACAGGCAAAATTAACGCATATTTGCTTGCAAAAAAGACCCCTTTAACTAATTCCTCAGTAATCTCCACTTTCTACGGCGTGTTGCATTTTTCTGAAATTTTTAATAAATACGATATATCATATCAATAACAAAAAAAGCTTATGTAATGAACTTGTAGCTTCAATATCTCGTGTATCCTCTTAGAACATATATCACGGCTTCAAGACGTCGCGGCCTACTGCTAAGAAAATTCCTGATGGACTCTTGCTGCTTATTGTCCCATTCTTCTTGCAGGAGCTGAAGTAGTTCATTTAATGAAGCAGGCCTTGGTCTTCGACTATGTAATCGTCTTTTCAGCTCATCTTCTAACTGCTCAACTATGACACTTAAGTCAGGACTATATGCCGACCAATCTAATGTTCTTCTCCACACTCTTTGGCGACCACATCGGCACGATTTAAAAAAAACCGCGACTCATCTGTAATAAGTAGTACTACTTTTTTCCAATCCTCTATTCTCCAGTTCGAGTCCTAACCGAGTCGTTCGATGCCGTCTAGACAGAATGGGGCATATTACAGGGCGTCTATAGGGTAAAGGTTTGTTTCTCTTAACCTTATCCTCACTGTTCTACTGTTCTCTCACTTGTGGTCTCAAGGCCGTTTTCAATTTCTGGACGGTAATAGTGCGATTTTGTAAAGAACTTAATTGCAAACAACGGTCATGCTCTCATCTTCTACCAACATCGCCAGTCTCTCTAAGTCGTTTTTGAAACCGAGAAATTGTCTATTGATTCACTCCTAACCGTAACGCAACATAACTCTGCTCTCTTCCTTCTTCCAACAACACGGTCGCTTTATTAATAACTCATCTACTATTTTTTTACGGTTCTTAGTTCTTATATAAATTTTGGTAGGTACCTAAAACATAGTTTTGAACTTAGTATATAATATAGTCAGTTGTTGTTATATACAACTGTTACTTTTGGTATCATTCATTTCCCAGATGCCATCCGTCAGATAAGTCGAAATTTGGTTTAATTATATTTCGTTTCTTTGAAAAATTCCAAGAATCTTTTATCATCTGCGATACAAGATCAATTTGTCGATGTTTACTTTGAAACGAAAACTTGAATTTTATAATTTTATTAATTTGGTAATTATTGTTACAAGTTGTATAATACTTTTTATTTAATATTCGTTCTACAGACAGGACAAGGCAGTTGGCTATTTGTTGACGTGGAACTAACTTTGCTTATCTCAATGATACGAGTAGACACAATAAAAGACATTTGCTTTTAAAAATTCATGTGGAGCGGCTTCTTCTTGGTCATACTTTTAAATTTGCGACAATTTTGAATCCAATGGAGATAGAAAATTATACTTGTATAAAAAGATACGAAGTTCACAGAAATGTTTTCCGTGTTGCCGAAAGTTTAAATATAAAAGAACTATAATTACGACTAAACGAAAATCCGTAAATCTGCCTCATTTCGGATACGAGGGTCTAAATTGGAAAACTTAAAAAAAAATTTGTATATAGCTTTGTCTAAGTAAGTCGAGTCGCTACGTATGAGTTTCTTGATATGAAACAGCTGTCAGCAGCCCATCAGTTGATAAAATTAGTGTGAATAGCTAGAAACCTTTAAACCTAATTTACACATAATACTTTTTGATACCTACCTGTAATAGTAAGTCGTAATCCTATACTAATGCGCTGCTTAAGCACCCTGTATACTTTAAAATGTTATAGAGGCACCATCACCCTTCAGATTTTCTACTTTTTAAAAATTGTACACAAACTTTCCTTACGTATCTTACATGTTAAATGCCATCTAATACCTGCTGCATACTTCATATAATATGCATGTGAGGATTAGCTCAATTTCCATTACGCAAAGGAAATTTGTCGTGATGGCTTAATACGAAGTACCAAAATAGATTTCCTCAAATTGCGCAGTAATTAATTTCGCAACTTGTTATACGCGAACGTTTTTTAGGCACGCGTTACTTTTATCATTTTATTTTTAACGCCAATTAGCGCCTTTAAAAAAATTTAAAGAAACCTAATAAAGATTTATTTTATTCTATCAAATACAATAATATAATAGTTTCTAAAGGTTTCCATTCTACACTAATTCTCTTAAGGATACGTGCTTGTGTAGTCTTCTTTATACTGCAACCGCATTAACAGAAGATTTTAGCAGATCTAGACGCGCTTTAATTGACTCTTTGAATAGGTTTCACACTAGGCGACGTGTTGAATCGAATTAAGGACCCATATAAGTTTATACTCGGTCATTTTCTATAAGGTTTATTTCAGCACTTATCATTAATATAAACTAAAGCTTATACTTTAAGGTTTTTGTAACATTTACGTTTAATTTTATGTAAGGAGTGGTCTCCTAATTGTGCAAGCTTAAATGGAATAGTTGTAGCAGCTTATATAATACGTACTTACCTTAAACTAAACTTAGTACCGATTCGTTCTAAAGCTCATTCAATTTGAAATTGTCTGAAGACGAAGTATCTAAATCAAGGTGTATAACAATGCCAATATTAAGAACTACCAATTAAATAAAGTGCTTTGTATCTATTGTCTGTATTTTGTATTAAATACATTATTGACTTCCCAATCTAATATATTAAATTAACCAACGCCATTTTGGATAAGAACAAACCGCTTCTCGGTTTGTATTCACAGGATTCAATTTTGCAACATTACATGTTTAATATTTGCATTAATTGGCTTTGTTCTCTCATTCTATACCGTGTTTGATGAAGGTTAATCGTCTAGGTTCTAGGTGAATATAATCGAAGACAAAATTCAAATTTTTTTTTCGTATTTATGTACACTTAGGCGAAGCTAATAAGTTATTTCATTATTTACGCGGGTTACCATCGAGTGCGTTTTTCTTTTATTCGTACGTACTACCTAAATGATAAATTACTAATACATCCCTGTTCGCCAAAAAAATAAAACCAGTTCGACGATAATTTATAAAAGGTGAAAAATGTAGCAAGTTAACAACAGTAAACCTGGAAAACTTTATGAGCATATTTAACATTGATAAACTGTCTGCTCTGAGTTATGAGTTTTTAATATCGGCGCTAATATTGTGGAAGACCGCAAGCTGATGCCTCTTACCAGCGTCGCTTCCATTCTCGCCTACTTACTTTATATTTCTACTCAATTTATACTTGAAAAATTATAGAGAAAATAAAGTCAAAAAAGAATATTTTATTTTGCAATATTTTAAAATAGCGTAGTGTATAATATGTTCGCTCTTATTTTTTATCGATTAAAAAGTTGTACAACTGATAGATGAGTTTCATTAAACAACTAATTAAAAAAGTTGGCGAATTATACTTTGATGTTGTTTTCAATGAGATCAATCGCAGCCGATTAATTAAATAAACAACAAATAGGGAGATATTTCGAGCGTTAATTATTAGGTTAGCGTACTTCTGATGATGCCGAATTGCCTAATGCCCGAATGGCATACCTAAAATTACGCCCATGTTTGAAAAAAGCCTCAAATGTTAAGTTTCAAAAACTTTCATGGTGGAGTTAGCCGCTATAGTTATACCTATATTAGATTCAAATAAAGCTTTTGACGAGCCTTTGATAGTATAAACAATGCAGTAGAGATAGGGCTGGCTAGGGATTAATGTGTTGTCAATATACAATCAAGTGTATATCACTAAAAGTGGCATTATAAATCAATTGCCCAATTAGGCATCAAAGTGCTTTATCTAAAACTGAAGCAGCTTTGAAATGTGATTTGCCGCAAAATTTTGACCGAGCAGTACAAAAATGAACGAATTTGACGAATTAAAAGTTCTATTTCTATTAATTACAATGAAATTTATGGAAATAAATTTCGAAATTGCAAAATCTCGACTTCATCTCGCATTTTCAAAATTTTTCACTTACCAACCTTATATCGCAATATCCTATAAAAGCACAATTGAAATTAAAACAAGATTAGGTTTATTTTTTTAAATGGAACATGCATATTTTTTCTCGATATTATTCAAAAGTATCAAACTCTCGTTACAGTAATACTAAAAAACTAAAAAAATACAATATTTGAAAACTGGAGTCGTGATAACCAATCGAAACCAATCATTTGCGCTGGTTTTTGTTATTAATCGTTAATTGTTTTTGTTTTGTTATAGTAATTTGATCACTAGATTGATTGTTTAAAACTTCAATTACGAATAAGTAATAATAGAAAATCGTATACCTACCTTCAACACTAAGACAGGATTAAGAGAGGGGGGAAGACTAAGCCCACTGTTATTCATATCATATATGGACGTAATAATTAAAGCTTGTAAACTAAAAACAAAAAAACTAAAAGTTGGACACAAAAAACTACAAAGAGTGGAAATGTCCATAGGGGCATTTGCAGATGATATTGTCATAATGGCAGAGAAAGAGACGGATCTACGATATTGGAAATATGTAATACAATCCTTAAGGAACACGGGATGGAAATAAATAACGAGAAAACTAAGTGATAGGGGAAGAACAACAAGAAATAGAAATTAGAATTGAAGAGGTAATAAGCTTTTCATACTTAGAAGTAACAATACATCAAACGGGGTACAGCAGAGGCGGAAATAAACAAGAGAATAGAGAATACAATGAAGCTGTACTATGCGATGAATAAGAATTTTAATAATAAAAGGGAAATACCGCAAGAAACAAAAATGAAAGTATACGAAACAATATACCGATCAGTGCTAACCTCTAGAAGCGAATCCTGTATACTCGATGAAAGACAGAAAAGTAAAATCCGAGCAGTAAAAATGAAATATTTGAGGAGAGTTAAAGAAGTAACAAAGAGAGACCAAATAAAAGCACAGAAATAAAAAAGAATTAAAAATGGAATCGACATTAAAATACGTAGAAGAAAGACAGCTAAGCTGGTGGGGACACCTACAAAAAATGAAAGGAGATACACCAGTGAAGCAGACATGGGAAGCTCGAATAGAGAAAAATAGAAAAGGAGGAAGACCAAGAAAAACATGGGATACAACAACAGCGGAAATATTCGAAAGAAGGAGAAAGAGATGGTGGGAGGCGAAGGAAATATCGAAAAACAAAGAAGAACGGATCGATCGATCGACGGATCGACTAGTGTGTATCTATAATCTATACACACTAGTCGATCTTCGCCTTTACACACTTCCTCCGTTCTCTTCTGTTTTTCGATTGTATAGATGTATAGTGCCAATTTATGTAATAGAGATAAACTAAAAATTGTTCCTCTGCTTTTTATAGTATTCGAATTTTCTAAACTTTTTGGCCTGCTGCAACTCCGTCAAAAAATTTCTTTATCTCGACTAATAATAAATCGAAGAAAGCTCGTAGGAAATTATAGAAACATCAAATTTGAGCTACCGTGTAAAGTACATATAGCTATATTATACTACTTACATCGCTTGAGAAAATAAGTGAACTATACTATTTATTGAACCAACGCTTTTTTGAAAGAGCAATTAAAATTTAATTAGTTATGTAGTATTATAAATTTAAATATAAGCTGTAAATTCCAATTTTTTAATCAATAAGGTAATATGTGTTGTGATTTTAAAAAATCACGCAGGCACGCATTTGCTGAATAACACTTAAATCAATTTTTGAAGCACGCAAATATCATTACGTGCGGGCTTAAATATTTTTTTTAAATTTTAATTTGACAGCTTTATTACTATAAAAAATAGGAAATAGAGAATGAAAAATAACTTTATCTAAATACATATTACAATATCAAAAAAGTAAATAATTTAATTAAATTGGAGATTGGAACTGTAGATTGTAAAATTTTTCCATTATTACATCAATTATGGTGCTGGGAAATGTTTTATTAACCGCGGTACAGCCCAATCTACAAATGAATAGGCTACCACCCCTTCAAAGGTGGTCATTTAAAAACCAGAATGATGGTTTTCGTACTAAAACAACTTCGATGCTTGATCCTGCCAAGTTTGGCGTAATAAAAAAAGGAAAGTCGGCATTGGGGTTGGGAAATGTATATAACTGCTTATCAAGGGCTTCCACGGGGCCGTTTCCAGGACTATGGCTGCCTGCGTGCAGATTTAAAAAATCCTTCCTACTAGGCTCAGATTAACCTTTCAGGAGGCCCTAGGCTAAAAATTTTAAAGGAAATAGCCGCGCAAGCAAAAATTTTGTATTTTTAAAAATCGAACGGCTTAAATGATGCTCAGAAATTTTAGTAGTGATTGCTAGTGCCTCCAAAGAATGTGTTCCATAAAAATGAAATATCTACTCACTATTATAAATTAATAGTGGAGTGCACAACCTCGTATTAAATTGCGATTTTTGTTTTCACTTCGAGATTAAAAGCTGGAACCTTCTTAAAATCATTCAACATCTTCTGGGGTACGGGTACCAAAATCCGATCGTTGTCAAAATGTCGTTCTGTACGAGGTGGCTCAAAAATCTAAGAAACCACGAAATTCTTTACCTTTTTCAGTTTTTGTCAATTTTGACCCAGAAAGACTCCTTTATCGGCAAAGATAGTTTAATACTATTTAAACGTAGAGCACATTTTCTACAATTTGAGGTTATTATGATCTCTGTAGACCTAATGGTATCCGAAATACAAGTGTAAAAATGTTTACAAAAATATACACGATTCATTTGAAAATTTGAGCTTTCACGGTTAGTGTGAGCGTTTTCTGGGGGTAATGGGCCCTGATGAGAGGTTCTTTAAAAGACTTGACATTTTGTTGGCTGCTGCGGCAAACATCTCTTCCTAAAGCTTCGACTTTTACCACACAGAACAAAACAACTCCTAATCTGAAGATGGTTGCCACAGCAGCAAACGAGATGTCGGGAATCTCTTAGAGAGCCTGTCAACCACAGTCCATTAGCCCCAGTCACACTAAATACACGATTTAGTATTGTTTATATGTGGATTTTTGACAAAGACAGGATTATTTAACTTGCGTAAAATAAGATAGTTACGATTTTTGGTATGCTGTATTGATGAAGGCCGAATAATAAATCTATGTTTTTGTCCTCGTCTGGTTAGGTACTTTTGTACACTTGTATCTCAGACACCATAAGGTCTGTAGAGACCATTCTGGTCTCAAATTGTACAAAATTTAGTCTACTTTAAAGTAGTATAAAACTGCCTTTGCCGAAAATGTATCTCTTCTCGGTCAAAATGAACAAAAACTGAAAAAAGAGAAAGTTTCTTAGATTCTTGAACCATCCTGTACAGGACAACTTTTTGACTCTAGAATTAGCTGCTTGCGTGTTTGTTTTTATGGTAGAAACGGCCCTGGGCTTCCATATGGAAGAAGTATGAAAAAGAATCAACTATATCGTACAAGTCAGTGGGGGCCGAGACTCGTGTAGCATAGCATGTCATAATGTTTGATTGCATTTCGATAAAGCGTGGCCACATTTTTGAGGATCTGGAATTCAAACAGAAATTTTTAAAATGAAAATGCATTCTTCTTCTGAAATTGTGCGATTTAACATCTTTTACGAGTTTACGAGAACAAACCGAACACGATTGAAGAACTGAAACAGAAGATATGACGTAAAATAGCCGACATAGCGTCCAGGCCCATATTTACATTGTTTATTCAATGTTATTAGTTATTTGTGTACTACTACCAAGTTCCATACCGATTTGCGTACAACATTATTCGCAATTTAGGATCGTAATGCATCGTAGGAGTAATTTATGCATTAAATATAAAAAATATCAAGAAACTTATAAAGATGAAGGTTGGCAGTGAAAAACAAAAACTTGAAACTGTCGAAAAGAGGTACGAAATAATTTCATTTCGTTCTTGTTTTGCTCGAAACAAGTACGATATGGAATTTCATACATCTATTTCGTACTTCTTTCATGACAGGTAAATCGATGATGAAATCCATGTTGTCTCACTATCGAAATGACATAAGTACGCAAAAAGGCTTATTATATACGATCTAAAATTGCGTAAAATATAATATATTTTACAAGAGATGAAACATCTCGTTCGATAGATTACTCCACTCGCCGCTCGTGAATTAAATTGCCATCTCACGAAAAAAACTGATTTTATCTCGAGTCGTAAATGCTATTTTTTCTGTGACAATCATTAGACACGTTAATTTGTAATTTTTATTCAAATTTGAACTGACATTTCAATTTAGGTTTCTTAAAAAGGCGCTAGATGGCGCTAGTGACAGAATTGTCTTAAAACTAAATTTGAGTTTATTTAAATAATTATAAAATATTTATTAAGTTGTAAGTACCATTTTGTACATTGTTATAAGATTTTATTTATTAAAACAATTAATTAACCAAAATTGCAAAAAATCTTTGAAACATTATTTTGTATTGTATTGTATATTGTTTAGTAGTGTGAATGTCGACGCGCTTTTGTTTTCTTTTTTACACTAGAGCCGAAAATGTCAACTTTCATTCAAGTAAGTTAATGCTGTCAAATATGCTTAACTTTCACATATGACAGTAGAAAAAATTTGTTATCGACAACTTTTAGTTATCAGTATAGGAATGGTACGGCGCGAATATTAGTAATTTAAAATGTGATACGCAGGTGATAGTGCATCACGTAGAAAACTTTTGATAGTTGAAATAAGACTTTACGTTCGAATAGTTCGGCCAATTTTCCTATTACTAATACTAACTTTTCGTGTAATTTTAATTATACGTTTTGATTAATTTGTTTAAAGTAATTATTAGTGATTAATCGTGATTAATTCAAATTACTTTTTGTGTTACATAAAACAGTTTAAATTTGAGTTAGTGCTTCTTCAACAATTTGGTGAGTGTTTATTTTTACGGCCATTTTAGATTTATTTTCGAATTTTTGTCTGCGTTTTCTCTAAGCAAGAAATTGTGATTTTATATTATTGAGGCAAATATAAGTGGGAACCTTTCATCGCCAGTAATTTTCTGATTACTCACTAATTTCGGGCACACGCCTGAAGGATTTAGAAAGTCTAAAAGAGTCATATAGTTGAAGATGCTTCGTAAATTATGCCAAATTTTTGCACATTCTATACACGATACTTTAAATACTGAAATCTGTCGGTATCTCGATGTTTTTGACGACTCGATACTTTTGAATGCCTTATTCATGCTTCTTACTCGATACGGTATCATCTATATCTAGTTAATATCCAGCAGTAACGGCCTCATTCGAATGGTCCAATATACCGATAAAATTACCAACACCCGTGGATTAAAAAAGGAAGCGTTGTGCTTTTAAAAGTTTTTAATCTCAAATACAAATCGATTTCACTGTTTTATCCATTAAATTTCCCACAGAACGAGGATGTCAATTTTAGTTTTAAAAAGCGTGTCTTTCTTCCTGCTCCTTTTAAAAATCTGCGCAAACCTTTAACAGTAAATTTAATTTTATGCTTTCTTTAGGCTTACACTTACTATCGCGTTTCAGTAAAATATGTAAAAAGTAATTCCAATTCAGATTATCTAAAATTTTAAATTGCGATCGGTTCAAATAAGAATCGTTTAAAACGCTCGAGGCTACCAACCACCATATACTTAAGACTTGCTCTTTCTTTGTAATATGTATAGACTTTTATGTATGCCGGGGTTACTTTATGTCTTCGCCGGCATAGTTTCCGTTTATTCGCAACGTCGTGCGACAAATTTATAATGCTCTTGTGTACGCGATAGTAAGCTAAAAAAAATCTCATAAATATAAACCTTTTGTAAATATAATTACACTCGCCACAATTTTCACCTTAAATACTTTACATACTCATAAACCTGAAAAGAAGACAAGCTCCAAAAGTTTGGATTTAAAATGTTGATTTACAAACAAAACGTAAAAAAACGTTGTTTGAAATGCTCGCAAATATTCCGGCTTTATTAAAATTTACTAAATGTGCCTCTTTTTAATATTATTCATAATTTTTATTAAAAAATATGATGGAAACTTATTAAAAGATAGCCATCTACATTAGGGATGTTTACGGATTTATTAAATCGTTCTTAAGCACAGTACACTTTCTGCTGAAAAATTATAGAATCTTCCAATTAAATTGACGTTATAATAGTAATAGGTAGGTTACTTTACTATAAGACCATACTATAAGTCGTTTAGAAAAGTAATCAAATTGTTTATTCTAGAATTATTTTTGTAATGTGACAAAATATTTTTAATTATCGTCATTTTCCCCGGTCTGTATCAACCAGTTGAAAAGTTTAATTTTTTTGTATTGGCTTTTAACTAAAATTTGTAAAAAGTATGGTATGAATTCAATCTAATCCTACTGTAAATGCGCCCGAATTTTGAAAAAACTCAATTTTGACTACGTTTAGTAAATGTATTAATTTGGGTGTTGTGTGTACTTAAGGTTTAGGTGTTAATTAAAATTCACTTGCGTCACTGCTTTAACGTATTACTTTGAAGAAGATCTACGCTGTTAAATTGTCAATAACGTTATGAATAATTTATGGGCTTATTTTGGCTGTATTTGCTCAGAAATGTTAACTAGTTGATTTTGTCCGCTTTGCTAATTCCGCTGTGTTAGATAGTCGTGTTTTTACAAGGCGCGCTGCGTGTCTTTGTTAGACAATTGAAATGTAGACAACGAAAAACTGTATATAATAGAAAAAAACATATTTTCAGATATTAAAATTTTTTTTTTCAATTTTTGGAAAATTACATTTAGGTACTACCTATGGGAAGATTAGGAAGAATTTTTTATTGTTTCTGGAGCTTACTGATACAAGCTGCTATTTAATCGTTAAATTAACCTCTTGATTGGAAGTTCCCATTGTGTAGAGTGTGGTCTGTAGATAGATATAGGAAAAAAATGTTTTTCTGCTACTAGCCTCAGAACCTATCATTATTAAACTTTTTTTGGATTGTAAAGTTAATTTTCACCACCTCTTGCTTACAACAGGTCAATAATAAATTATTATTGGCCTAGGTCAATTTCTCAACTATCTTTAGATTTTTTTAAATAATTAATTATTTGCTGGTGCTCATCTCTCATCTCTCATCTCAAGTCTCAAGTAAAAACAGTTGAAAAACTGATATAGATACGTATTAGTTTTCAATCAATTTCTAACTTCTTTCTCTACTAAAATAAAGTTTTGTGATACTATTTTTAGAATTTTATCAGAAACTTCTTATAATATAACTTTTGTCGATACTATTTTAAGCATATCAGAACTTGTACCGTCGCTATTAGATTGACAAAAGAAAACTATAAAAGTTTTTCCACCCATGTACAGAATAACAATAGCTGCTTTTATAGTTTTTATAATTTGGGAACAATTGAAGAATTATTTCGTTGGTTCAGGAGCGTGTTTTCTATTTTCTATAATAATGCATTTCATAAGATGATAATTCTAATGAAGTACATAATTTTTTTAGAGGGCAAACAGTTCTGCCAATCTTATTCTAGTTGGTGCAGATTCAGGAATTGAGCACAGGTATAACTTTTGTTTAAATTTATTTAAACAGTGCGGGAACACTAACTTGCTTTTTCACTAACCGCGAAGAATTAAAAAATTTCTAAAACTTTTATGTGTAAATACAAGTAGTAATTTTACATTTAGCCGATTACATAATTATTTACTACCTCAGGATTCAGGATTACCGGATAGATCTGATAAGAGATTAAAATTCGTTTCATTTAAAAACCGAATTTTATTTTAAAGCAACAAGTGTTAATTGAGGTTAAAAACATCATTCTAATCCTTTTGAAATAAAAATTGAGTTGGAGATTAATTAATTAATTTTTACTTTTTCTCGTTAGGGTTGTAAAAGCTTCATAATTAATAAAAATTTCGTATCACGACAATTTTCATTTTTCAATGGATTTGGAAATTAATTTTATATAATTCCGTTCGCCTGTCAGTTTATTTATTTTAAAGTTTACGTAGTTTAGTTTTACTTGAAATATCTAAACCATAATAATCGAGGACAATGTAGTATTTCCAAAAGCATAAGAATGCTGTAAGTAACCAACGTGTGTTGCTGTTTTTTTGAAACTGTTACTTATAATAAAAGTTTAGTGCACTGACGTACGGTATGTAATGTCGTCGACTGACTAGTAATACTACTTATTCGATGGTAATATGCACAAAGGCATTACAATATTAAATTTTGAAGTGGTAATGTTGATATTAGTCTCAGGAAGTCACTCTTCCATTATACGTAGGGGACTGCGCCCTAAAATGTACTTGTGAACTTAAAACACCATAAAATTCTTTTGGGCACGGTTGATTACCTTCTAACTGTTACATTTATAGCTTAAAAGCGTGTAAAATAACTTTTAAAATTCATCTCTTGTGCAGTAGTGGCAAAGTAACATAAAAATATATTAGTGGCGTTAATATATTTATTTAATTAATAAAAAGAGTTGAATGAAAATAATGCCATTCATTAAAGAGCTTAAGTTTTTAATGTTATTTTTTGGTATTTTTGAATCCTTTTTGGGGATCAAAAGCCTGCTCCACACATGCAGGTTGTTTGTTTCGCGTCCGGTCTGCCTGCCCAGGCCAACCTGTGCAGGTGAACTGAACTGTACCCGTTCAGTTTTTAAAATACGATCACCTTTTTCAGTTCAGTTTAGTGCAATACCTGAAGGAGCTCCTTAAATTATTAACTTTCTTTCTTCACTACACGCTTTCTTTAGTAGCAATGGGGGAGGGGTAATTTTTTTTCAATTTATTTACTAATTTCTCGTACGAAATGCTCTTTTTGCTTCTGTCACTATAATCTTTTAATCTAATTTTCCACAAATATGAATTTTCTCGATATGTAATCGAATAATCTCTTCTACAAAAATATCGTCTCCGCCTGCGTAGTCCAAATTTCAAACGATAAGAGAAATCATTCAGTTCAGAGCGACGGATTTTAATTACCCGTACAGGCAATCGGTTTGTGCTACACGCACTAGGATTTTCCTGCACAGGTATGACCTGTACAGGCAGACCGGGCAGAAGATAGGCCGCCTGCATGTCGGATTTATTATCTTTTATCAGGCGATTGACGCAAATTGAACGAAACGGAGAATTTTGGTAATTTTAAGGAATAGTTTGTGTTTCAATCAAGAAAGCGTATACGGTCAAATTTTATTGGGAAATAAATACGAACCTTACACAATTTGTTGCAGCTTATTTTAAATAATCATATTGTTGAAACAGCATTCGGGAGATACGGGCCCAGTACAAAGTACGCTTGAACAATTAAAATGAATTACTAAAGGGTTTGTTCCGCAATACCGCACAAGTAACATTAATTTAGATTGAATAGCAAAGGGTGAATGATGCACGAACGAACCTAGCGCTTGATTAAACCGGGTTATCAATCACATCACTCACATGCTACTACATACTACATTTTTGATTAAATAAATAGGTAACCCAAAAGGCGAAACGCCGAGTTACTGCTCAGAAACTTTTCGCCGAGCGATCAAAAGGAAATTGGCATAGAGCAGGCTTATAGTCTGATTGGGTAGGGTACATATCGCCTTTGTTTTGTTACTTTTGTAGAGTTAATTTATAAACATTTAGTCTACTAACTACTAATAGTAAGAAATGGCACTTTGCTAAAGTTAAAGTCGACATCCCCTGACGTAGAAATATAACACAAAGATAATACAAAGTAAACGAAATTACTATACACACTACCACACGCCCAAAAACGTAAAGAGTTTATTTTATTTTTTCAGTGTTAATTAAAAATGTATGAAATAACTCACTGTTTCCCTAACATTGTGTTGCGGTATTTTACTGAAACGAGTTTATGTAATGTAGGTGGTAGGGTCTGTAGCGTACCCTCGCAAAGCTACATACTTTAAAATGTAAAATGTCAATGTTTAGTTGCCACACTCTTTACAGAGAGATTTAGATCGCCGTATCAACACTTCTTGAATTTTATTGTTGATTTAAATTTTTAATTTTAAAGTGAGCAACGAAACTTGTATTTATTATACGTCTTTAGCAGGTGCTTTCATTAAAATTAACTTTGTTGGGGCCGTTCTCTAAATTGTCGTTTTAGAATTTAGATAATATTGATTAATACATCTGTTAGATTTATTGCATTTGCACTAAAACACCTTAGGATTACGCAGAACGACCCAGATGTCAGGTCGTATTTCAGTTTCCATAAAACTCGATAGTTTTTACAATTTTTTAATTTTCCAATTATTGTAATCTTTATCATTTACTAAATCTTTTTAGCAATCGTTATTTTACTTTCGTAACAATTTTAACACTAGTGTTGCCCGCGAAAAATGAATAAATTGTGCTATAAAGACTACCCTGCAGAAACAAATAGAAAATGCGAGTTAAAAGTTTAAAATTCTAGCTTTTTCTAAATGTACCTATCTACAATCAGAAATCTTCTTTAGGGCTCCTATCTGTAGATTGTTATTACGTTATTACTACGTGTTTGGATTTCCCGTTCGATGAGTATCAAAAAGAAGTGAGAGTTGATGAGTCTGCAATGGATTCTACACCAAGATATTGAGCATTCTATCTATCACTTTATGCTAAAAAAGACCAGCTATGGTTGTTCACTGTGACGTAGGCGACAACTAGGTGTCGCTATGTCCTTATTATTTTTGTAAAATTTTACATTTTTCAGTCATCGACGAAATCAGGAAAAACAACCGAAAACGTCGCATCATTCTTCATCATGACAAGTCGAGCTCTCGTACAGCACGTCAAACAATTGATTATTGCCTTACTTATTGCCCGTATTCACACCTGATTGACTGCCTAACGACTTTTTTATTCCCTAAATGTCAAACAGAAAATGCGTGGACAGCGACTTGATCACCTCAAGAAGCTGTTGAAGCCTTCACAAACCATGGCAAAAAATTTTCCAGAATTTGAAAGTTATGAAATTCCTTCCATTGGCTTTACAACGATATTTTAACTTGTTATTTTTGGATTTTCTTTCTTTTTTGATTTTTTAAAAGGCATTGTTTACATTTTAAAACGCAATATCATGAAAACGACTGGATGCAAAAATAACAAATTTGCGCATCGTTGTGAAGGGAATTGAAGGGGCTTTCATAAATCGTGTCACTCAACCCCCCCTTCCCATGTAAGATATAAGGGACTAACTCTACCCCACACTTTGAGAGTTGATCTAGGGAGAACGCAAATACTCGATGAAAGTGTCTCCCTTATAGTAATAAAATTGACAAGTCTCGCGGAATTTCAATCTTTTATATTAGTGCAAAGATATTTGAGGTGGGAAAGTTTTGAATTGACACCCTGTATAACTCTTTCTTGTTTATACTGATTTTTAAATTTGACGTTTTAAAATTTGTACTCGCAATTCTTGATAGTTTCAGTGAATCAAATTAATAATGTAATTAGCAATTTATTTTATCGTATTGTCCTTTGTAATACTAATTTTCAAAAAAAATTCATTTACACAGGTATAAATAAATTAGCCATTTTTATACCAAAGTTTTAAATTAAAGCTCAGCTTGATACAAATTAGTTGGATTTCCAAATAATCCTACAAACTGAGTGACAGATTAGCAAAATTTGTTTTGATCCTTTGTTATATAATAATATGGAGTATTAGTTCAATGCAGGAAGCAGGTGACAAAAAAATTTACTTTACAAGATGTTAGCAATTTACAAATTCAAATTATGCAAATAATGTCAATTTATTTTAACGATTTTCGTGAGAATTTTGCGTTAAATTATTCGCATACATATAGAAAAGACACGATTTGTTCGCATTTTGTTAGTAGAAGTCTTCTATTGCTCAAGTTATTATAAAGGATGGTGAAATATGGCACATTTACTCGAGAAGCTCTTATTTCTCGACTCTTCTCTCAACTAACTGAAGAAACTGATTTTTATTGTTTTATTTTGTTAAATTAAAAACGTCGAGATTTTCGTACGAATATTTGTGTTTTGTTTGAAATAAAAACATTTTGTTAGATAATTAATAGCCGAGTTACAAGGATTACATTTCGTTCTTGGAGCCACTAAACTTCAAAGAGAAAATTATATACGGAAGCCTCGGCATTAATTTGGTTTCAGGTCGCTTGCTTTAATTAAAGTCGAATCATAAGCAGTCCTTTAAAAATATACATGAAAATTTATAGAATATTTAAAGAAATTCCACAAGAAAATTAAATGTCGTATATTAGAAATGTTATAAATTTACATAAGAATTTAAATACCGTTACAACGTGATTTCAAAATGGCGGATCATGCAGTGAAGAAAAAATAATAACAAAGTTTACTCTGCTTTTTAAAAGGAAATTACAAAATAATGTTTAGAAACAAAAACCGCAAGGCTCTACCGTTTCTTATTTTTATGTTCGCCTCCGGGGGTTACTTAGAAAAGCATCTCGTACTTATGTCAGTCGGCTCTTTGCACATCCCGGTCGTGTTATAGATTCCATTTGCATCAGTTCCGTTTCCTCAAAGAAAGCTTAAGCCTGCTCGAATGGATACTGTGTATATCAATTGGTTTTGGATAAGCAGAACCTATTAGGGTATAGGCTATATAGCCTATAGCCAGCCACAATAGCTGGGAGTCTATATTTAAAATTGGTTGGGACAATTAATACGCTTCCTCCTAGCCTCTACACCTCTACACATCACGCGAACGCAGATATTCCAAATAAATTCATACGCAGTACCATGTAGTACGTACCTAATTGCTTTGCAAAAACCGTCAACTCTATATGCGTATATACCATCATCTCCTCGTAAAAGAGCGAATACAA
The DNA here is from genome assembly GCA_950108345.1 of Malthinus flaveolus. NCBI lineage: Eukaryota > Metazoa > Arthropoda > Insecta > Coleoptera > Cantharidae > Malthinus > Malthinus flaveolus. The sequence goes on from OX467285.1 coordinate 69,611,967, forward strand.
ATTAATTAGGCCAGTCAAAATTGACAATAGATTAACAAAACATGATGTATCTCTCATTTTCTAGTATGTTGTTTGGTCCCATTAGACTAGTGTATATCCAAGTTTGCAACTCTCTAAAAGTTTTAGAAAAAGCGTAGCACACGAAAAACCGCGAAATTTTCGGACGTTTTTCAGTTTTTGCTCTATATCTCCCAATCTATGCATTTTTCGACGAAATCCACTATATACGTTTTTAAAAAGCAATAAATGTGTGACAATTTACGTCCCTTTAAAAATAGGCCTTTTTTTCCAGTAAGTGAAAATATTAGTTTTAGATAGATCTAAATCTGGTGGATAGATCTGGTGGAAAACAAATTTTCTCATTTAAAGTTTTTTCACTTATGTGTGTATGTTGGGGTTCATTTACAACGTATCAGATCTATCAAACTAATTAACCCTAAATATTTAAAAATTTCTAATTAGTTTTAGACCTTCTGTAGACCGAGATTGCGGCTAAACCATTGATTCTACAAGTATACGACTAATAGAATAGAAGTTGTTTATATTAATTAAATACATTTCACCGTTTTTGAAATGATTGCATACCTTCTTTTTCATTACCACACCAAAAAACAAAAAATAGAAAGGTTTTGGAACATTTCTGAAAAAATGCGATTTTACCTTATATAGGGTTTGTTGAGATTTTGAGAGAACTACGACGCCTACAGACCCCTTAATGCATTTAATTTGAAGCTAATTAAATAGCTTACAACTTCCATTCTATAAATTCTACTCATAGGACCAATGGTTTAGCCGAAAAATCGATCTAAAGAAGATCTAAAACTAAAATTTTTACTTTTTGAAAAAAATGGCCTATTTTCAAAGTGCCGTAATTCGGTAACTAATTGACATAAAAAGCTCCGGCTAAGCCTAAACTGTCACACATTTAATGCTCTTTAAAAACGTATAAAATGGCTTTAGTAGAAAACTCATGGTTTAGGAGATATAGATCAAAAAATGAAAAAAGTTTTAAAATTTCGCAGTTCTTTGTGTGCTACGCTTTTTCCACCACTTTTAGAGAGTTGCAAACTTGGATATACAGCTATACACAACCCTAGTGGGTCCAAATAACATACTAAAAAATCAGAGATACATCATGTTTTGCGAATTTAGCGTATTTTTGTGTCGATTTTGACTGGCCTAAATAGTAAAACCGTAAAACCTAAAACCGTATCGTAGAGGTGACATTGTCGTAGAAGCACTGCAGCTGTATCTATTTAATAACTGTAGAAGTAGAAGCCCAATTTTTACAAAGTCACGTTCGACTATTATTTATATCTGTATGCTAGATACCTTACTTCCTCACGTCTTCAATAAACCCTTTACTATAATATAAAATGTAATATTTTTTAAATTAATCTGGAATTATTAAATTTTTAGTAACTAACCGTATAATCGTTCGTTAAACTGACGTGATCAATTTAACTACAAGAATGTCGAATATTAATCAGGAAATAATTTTGCAACTGTCGACTATGTATTCAATTACTATCTACAATTAATTTACAAATGCCATATATTTCTAGAGATATAAAACGAAATTACCGTTAAAACATAATGATATTTAGAATGCAGATGTAAAGAGATCTATTAATCAGTAGAATCGTCATTTATATTTGGTACGTTTCAAATTAATGTCTACGCTAACAACGATGCAGAACTGTCGATTTGTGTAACATGTTTATTTTGAACTTCCTTTTCTTTTGACAACTTTGCTTTTAAACTTGCCCTTTAGTTTGTGTCGCAGAAGTTAGCAACCTTCGTGTAAGCCGTGAGGCATAAAACAATACAAAAAGGCGTTTAAACATTCAGTTATCCTGCCTCTAGTATACTCCGGAAAAATATTTACAAAAATTTAAAAAAAGTGCTGTAAATGATTGAAAATTGGTTTATGATTACTAATTACATCGCAGTTATAAATAAATTTGTTTCTTTCGATCAGCAAGAAAAAGCTTTCCAGCGTTTCGTTCAAAAAAATGTTAAATAAGCCGGGTCACAAGAATTATGAACGAATTGTAGAATTTATTATTGTTAGGTGTGTGACACTAAAGCAGTGTAAAACGACGTTAAGAGAAAATTAGAAAATTTCCATTACTTACATCTGAAGTAGTCTTGATGAATTTGATATTTTTTCTGTAGAGGCGAACGAACCTTTTATTAGGGTTTATTATTGTCAGTTGAACCTATTAAAGCTGTTGCCTTTATTGGTAGAATTCAATCTTGTTGGCTATTACACTAATAACTGATGATTATACGACAAAAAATTCAAATTTTTCACTTTTACTAATGGCGATAAAAATAAAGTAATCTCCATATTATAAACGCATTTGGTATTATATTTACTTGATATTACACTCGTTAAAGAACGAGGCAGAGGAAAATTACTAACCTAATTTGGGCTTATAACCTTTCGAGTGAAAGACACCCATTTGTAGAATTTTATATCTAGTAGGTAATGGTTTATTTCTGCACCTTTTCCTCATATTACCGCAATGTAGTTGTCGGAGGGGTTAGTTCATCTGGAACAAGGCAGATATCGCATGGTCGTCGAGGGTGCACTGCCTTAGAAACACTTTCCATCCACAACTAAAAGCCTCTTTGTGAGATTTAAGGCATTTCTTTCGTAGTCCTATTACATCTGATCAATTTCCCAAGTGTTTATTTGCTACCCTTTGTTTCTTTGTGCATTTTCCTTTGATTATATTACTTTTCCAAGTCGATTCTTTTAGAAACCAATTTGCTAGATATTTTTGTTTCAAGTACTCGATAGAATATAAATTATTGTCGTTTATTTAAAAATCGTTTTAAAATAAGTTTTACGTTTTTGACTTTTTTAAAACAAAAATAATTTGCTGAAAAAGTTCAATAATGTGTAAATGTACTCAAATTTATACATAAAAAAATTCCCAAGCTTTTTGTTGACTTTTCCAAACTTTTAGATTTTTTTTATTCTTTTGTCGAAAAATATACATCTTTTATTTAAATAAATCTGCATTAAAACCGGATCAAAATATTTCGACGTGGTTTCTGTTAGCTTAGTAATACTTCTAATGTTTAAATGTATATGGTTAGTTAAAATTAAGCTCGTCTCTCGCTACAAATTACAATGGCAAAAACTTTTGAGTTCTTATAGTTTTGTGGCTTCAACTTCTGCAAATTGACCCACAAGCGTACGCTCATCTTGTCTATTTAGATGACCTTAACAGTCTAACAAAATAGAATTTATGTAAAACATATTATAATCCTAGAAATCATTAATTGACATCAGTTTTTAACCAGTCTATGAAGCTAACCAAACCCCACTGTTCAAACAAAATTTCTTATCGGCCTTGCACCCTACGAAATTATAAGAGAAATTTGGAGATACTACCTGACAAGATTCTATCTAGCTGCTGAAATTTGGTTTAGTCATACCAAGCATTCGACAGGTCTAACCTGATGACGTGGAACAAACTACTACCTACCGACGACCGCTTGCTCATCAGACCTTATACCTGAGTTTATACGAGAAAATCCATGAAACTTACTGTAGAAACTGACACTACGCTATACTATCGACTGTCTACTACAAACATTTGACACATCTAGAGATGTTTGCTTTTCGCTACACTGAATAATTATCTCAAGACTACCACTCTTTGTCAGCGGGGACTAGTCGTGATGGTACCAGGAATAATCCAGTACATTTACGAATCGACCTAAAAAATTTAGGTATTACTCTCATTGTTTACCTTTTTATTTTATAGAGTGTTTGTTGGAGACCTCAACCCTAATTTTGCATATTTGCAAAATTCATTTTCAACTTTGAGCACAAATAAGTTTTTTTCTCTTCATCGAGTGACATAAATGCATTTGAAGGAACAACGTTAACGAGCCTAACGACCCTAAAACCATCGCGTCGACAGATAGAACGCGAGATATGGGCCACAACGCATTTTCCAAAATGGCGGCTAAAGTATTAATTTCACACTGAATCAGGCTCTGAAACATAAATGCCGTAGGTTTTTACGTAGTTTTTTCTTCTTTTTCTACTCGGTAATCACCCAGCAAGTGGTCCAAAACGATAGTTTTAAAAGTTGGGTGGCAAGGAACCAGCGCTTGGGCCCCCCAGCTGGTTGCTGAGCTCCGGGGAGCTCCGGGAGGTCGCCGCAATATATAGTTGAATACCAATTAGGTACATACAAAAAAAACAAATAAAACAATTCAATCTTGCGGCAGTAACAATAGTTTATAAATGCACCCAACGGGGTTCAATAACGCCATAATAGATATGCTTAAAAATGAACTAAGCCTAGCCCCAAAGGCTACACTCTGGTTAGGTGCTGGTGACCTACGTATGTACTATAAATACCACCTGGCGTGGGTGCAGTTCAATTTGCCTCGTGACCTGCTGGCACGGACGCTCCAGATGTAGGAAAGACACAAAACCAACACCCAAGAAAAAACCGCCTGTGGATCACGAGAACGGTGGTGAGAATAGTGAGCAAACAACAAAAAAACCACTTACCTCCTGCAGAAGGCAGTTTGGTAATCAGCAGATAAATAACACGTCAATCTCCTGAACCGGGACACCGGAAACAGGTAGCAAAGCAAAATATATAAGAACCCCGCTTAACGACGCGGGGGGTATAAAAAAACAATGACAACTATCGAAACTTAATTAATGGTTTTGAACCCCGCAATACGTCGACGTGAATTTTCCACTCTCCGTCGTGCAACGTTATTTCGCTATTTTCCCAGTTATACGGAAAAATAACTTAACAAGTTTCTGCAAATGTATGTAGTAATGGCATGATTGCAGAAGATATTAGACTTTTCAAAGAAACTTCTTCTATACAGGGTGTTTGTTAAACAAACGAAAAAAATTCAAGGAGCTATTCTCTGGATATTTCTAAGAAGATTTTGTACTTAGATGATTTTTGAAAACCTGCTTTGTTTTGAAGATACGGGGCAATGAAAATTTTCGACAATAACAACTATTCAAAATGACTACCTCTAGCTAGGATGCAAGAATCTAATCTTTTCTTCATTGCCTGCCAAACTCTTTCAAAAACACCAGGGTCGTTTCTTATTCAGTTACATCCAGCAATTACCGTAAAGTGGGGCTACTTCGACATTCAGGTTAACTTCGACATGGTCGGGGGCTACTTCGACATGCGCATTTCCATTAATACTGAAGCGTTGTATTATTTGTTAACCAATTTTTCAAATGAATTATATTTTGTATAAGATTTTGCAGTTACCCTTTTGCGGTATTTTTGCCGTAATCGTTGGGTTTGTGGAACCTGTAACAGGGGTTTCAAGAAACCTAAATTCGAATGTTCAGCTTGCGAGGACGACTAATAATTTTACTTTGTCTTGTTATTTTAAATTAATATTTTTTTTGTTTATTTGTTTGTTCTAATATAATAAATTTTATTTCTGAATTTGAATTTTTAACCCTAACCCCTAGGAGATTACTTACCAGCCCCAATATGGGGGCTACTTCGACACCAAAAAGAAAATTTTTTTTTAAATAGCAGGTGGCAATAAAAATTAAATTTTTTGTGTTTACTTGGGAGACAAGGTATCTATTGGTGTATTACAAATTTAAAAACTAAATTTTTCCAATTCCATTACTACGAAAAATATATAAACACCCTAAAAGTATGTCGAAGTAGCCCCATTTTACGGTATCCAATTTCTCAAATCATCCACATTTTCCACTCGAGTAGTGCAAACTAATGACTTTAGATGCCCCCATAGGAAATGATCCAGGCGGTTTAAGTCCGAAAAACGAGCAGGCCATAACAGACGCCCACCTTGACCAATTTAGCGACCTTCGTATGTTATATACTGAGTTACTGTTAAAAACTCACGGGCAAGCAGACTAAAATGCGCTGGTGCACCATCGTGCATAAACCACATTGCATTTCTTGTTGCCAATGGTACATCATCCACACTTCTTCCAACCCAAACGTTCAACAAAAGCTGATGTGGAAAACAATCCTCAAGTACCTTATGTGGATTTTATTCTGCCCATACTTGGTTGTTTCGAAAATTCCTTAGTGAATTTCTTGAGAAATGCGCTTTATTTGTAAAAAGAGTCAGCGTCAGTAGGTCAGGTATTTGAACCAATTTTTATCGCCCTGTATCTTTGAAACAAAGCGGCTTTTCCAAAATCATCAAAGTGCAAAATATCTTTAGAATAATCCAGGGAATGGCCCCTTGAATTTTTCCCGTTTGTTTAATAAGCACCCTGCAAGTTTTAAAGGTGTATTTGTAGGTACGTGTTTGTCGTAGTGCACTTCTACAATGGAATGCCAATAAAAACGACTTTGCTATCATGCGTCTATTCCCTGCCGCTGGCATTAAGCTGCTAAGGCCGCGCGGCTGTACCGGTTCGAGAGCAGATAAACGCAGTCGCTAATAAGAAGACTACTACGATATCTGAAGGAAAAGTTATTTTTGGCGTGGAAGAGGAAGAGAACTTGGTAGAAGTTGTTTCTAAATGTTCAACATAGTTCAACTACGCTAAATTCATCCTGAAATACTCCCGAAATTTCTTGTTATCTTTTAACAAGCGCCGATGATTGTTGCAAGTAAATTTTCTTCAATTTTTGTTTGAAAAATAGGAGGTGTTTCGGCATTTCTCTGACGTAGTTGCAGTATAAAATTTCTTTATCTTAACTTTATCAAAGTAGACTCACAATATTTTGGTAAAATTTTCATTTCTGGTATATCAACACAACACGAAGTTTATTTTATTTTATATGGAAGGCTTTTGAATTCTAATCTTAACAGATAAAGAAAGTTTTGTTAAGAACTGTATCAAAATTATAACGTACGTTTAACCCTCCAGTTCATAAAGCAATATTTATTTTAAAAAGTTATGAATTTAACCAGCTTTACATTACATACCTCTGGTGGAAGTTTGGCAAAAAGTTTCTCTATACTTGAATTACAAAGTTTTATAATATCAATTCGAGCAAAAATGCTTTTTGTAAGCATTAAATAAATTTAAAAAAAGTTTATTGGAGGAATTTCTCGTCAAATTTCTTTTTCATTTCTCGCGGGTAAGCTACTTGTCGATAATGTTGAAGTAAAATTACATTTCCGTTTCGTTTGAAAACAATCTGTCGGCAAAATTAATTAATTTTAAAATTTATTATAAAATTACGATATCGAATTCAACCGTCAAATAAATAATGACGGTTAAGTCATAAACGAGGGTAACAACAAAAATCGGCAATTATTCAAGAGCGTATTTAGATCCCGTTGCTAAATTAAACGACTTTGTCAGCAGATTGTGCCCTGCTCTACTAGAACAAGGCCGAATTAATTGGTCCAAGTTTTGGAACTCCAAAATTTATAGCAGACTCGTTTTGGGTCCATGAATTGCAAATTCTAATTGACCTTCGCAAAACGACGCATCGGTCGGTGTAGCCTGGTTAGTTAATTGATTTATCTCTAAACAGTGCACACCTATTGTACACTACAAATGGGCGGAGTAATTTAAACGACGCCGCTTCAATCGTTTAGTTCAAGTTAGTAGAGCGAATCACACCCTCAATGGAAACAAATTGACAAAACACTTTCAATTCAGAAGTACATTTAAGAAATCCCGTTTCGTTTTATAGCAAATATACAAAAACACCCTTATGTTGGCTCAACAATATGAAGCTAGAATACTCCATCATAAATCCGCTTTAAAAATCTTATTTCTTTTCTCAAATACAAGAAAACGAATCATCTCCTTACATCCTTTTAGTATTTCTATAGGATGCACCTATTTATTAATTTGTTTGTTTCGTAATCGTCGGTAATTTATGATGCCCTCTAAAGAGAAAATAATCATGCTTTCTAATATTTCACGGATAAAGCTGAGTTTAGATAGTTGCCGAAACGCCCCTGGCTTAAAAACCCATTAATGACCCTCGTGAAACCCCAACTCCACTTAAGTTACCATATCTAGCAATCTTTAATTTCATCTTAATCCTTTATCGCTCGCTCTATTTGTTAATTATTTAAATACAAATAGGACGTCGAAAATAAAAAAACTGAATACTGAAAGATGGATTGACGAGCTTCTGAGATATTAAACACTTGGAAATTAAATCAATCGAATCAACTTACTATTAAGAAAACTTTTGAAGCCTGGAAGATCTTTTAAAATTTTTAAACAACTCGACTAACTTGGTATCTCTAAACAGAGTTTATTCTACTAAGTTATTCATAAAGTTCTGAACACGAGAGACAAAAACAAAGTTCAACACTCTTGTGTTATTAACTAAAATTTGCACAGGTCGTAGTATAAATAATTTTACTTATAATATTCATTTATTTTATTATTAGAAGTTGATGGAAATTGTAATGAAAAATGGCAATACTTTAAATTTTATTGTGTTACGTTATAAATTTGCGGTAAGCAACACACATGGTACATTAGGGAGGTTATCATTTATCAATTTAAAGCAAATAGTTGACGTGAGTCTTCGTTTTCTTTATATTTAAATAGCATTTTACTTCAAGTTTGTACTTGAAAACAAAACGTACGTACAACTTGTACTGGACGTCTCGACACTTTAAATTTATGGTTGTGGCATTTTCAGTTTATATTTCGTCGCAATTTTAAGTGAATGTCGGGCAGATTTTCTCCTAGATGGAAACTTTCAAACAACACTAAAAGAATTATGCATCAGTTCCTTATAAGTTATACGCCTACATTTTTGTTGGGAATGCATTATTTCTGCACTAATTCATAATTAGTTCGCTCGACATCATCTTATGTTCAGCGTAATAATAGGCACAGTGCAGCAGGAGGCAGCGAACACTTTAACTAAACCATTAAATACAGAATTTTTGATGATACACAATGAACGAACCTTGAAAATTAGTAATAAAACCGATCTTCTTAAAAGTGGTAGCATTAATTTAGGGTGGCTCGAGAAGGGCGGATTTTGGCTCTTTTTTCGGTTTTTTGCTCATAACTCGAAAACTAGTCACTTTTAGAGAAAACTACTCACTTTTAGAGAAAAGTGTTTTTATACAAACATAAAGTGCATTCACTTTTCTACAAATTATGTCTTTTAGATTTTTTTCCTCAAACAAACAGTTGAGGTGGTAGAGCGCGTTGAAGTTTAAGGTTTATCGGACATAGCATCTAATGGCAAAATACAAAAATTTGCCATTATTATAAGTGGCGGGCGGCATTAACTCGGAAACGATTCAAAAAGGATGGGTTTTTGCTATTCTCTCAATTTTTTGAGTAGATTTTATTTTTGGGTAAGAAAATTTATCATGTAACCTATATAGCTTAGTTTTATTCCCAAAACTCACCCTTATATACTTCAACGCGCTCTAGCACCTTAACAATCTGTTCGTCTGCTAATGTAAAAAATATAAGAGACATAATTTATATGACCACTTTCTTTTTCTATAGGAACCTATTGTCTAAAAGTGAGTAGTTTCGAATAATAAGCGATAAAAAAAATATTTTTTTTGAATTTTTGTCAAACTTTAACGCGCTCTAGTGCCTAAGCTGTTTGTCTGTGGAAAAAACCGTCTAAATATAGTTTGTAGGAAATTTTATGTAGTTTACCTTTGTATAGAACTACTTTTTTCCAAAAGTGTGTAGCTTTGAAGTTATAAGCGAAAAACTGAGAGAAGAGTAAAAATCCATCCTTCTCGAGTCGTCCCCCAGTTAATGCAGCCACTTAGGAATGACGCACGATCTGATTTATTACAACTTTGCGATGTTCTTTAAGCCTGAATTGATCAAAATAAAAAATTTTGTGTTTTTATATTTCCACATTCTGCCTCCCGGGCATGCAATGTCCGATAAACCTATCTTAAATTTCAACGCGCTCTATCACCTCACCTGTTCGTTTAAGAAAAAAAATTTAAGAGACATAATTTGTAGAAAATCAAATGTACTTTATTTTTGTATGGAAACACTTTTCTCAAAAAGTGAGTACTTTTTGAGTTATGCGCGATAAACAATTTTTTGGCCGATTTTGGATGTTTTTTAACTTTAACGCGCGCTAGCGCCTAGATCGTTCACCCGAGGAAAAAAACTTAAGAGATGTGATTTGTATAACATTTAATTTACTTTATTTTTATATAAATAAACTTTTCTCATAAAGTGCGTATTTGTTGAGTTAAAAGGCAAAAACCTAAAAGATCTAAAATCTACTCTTGCTGCCACTTTTCACAGGCAGACGGTCGGTTCCTTTACCCATTTGCAATGGTCTTTCATCCTGCATAGGTAGTCAGAAATTTTGTACTTTATAGAGTAAAAGTGTTCTTATTAAGTCTGCCATAGGGACCATAGGGACAGAGAAACGTATTTTTAACCCTAGAACCACAACGTGAAATTTGTGTTTCGATACACACAACGTGGCGTCGTATAGGACGCCATAATAAAAGGCTTCTATCTTTCTTATTGTTCAGAGAAAAAAATTTTTTTTTCAATATTTTAATCTATTAACTATTATAAATTAATACGTTAGGTAAATATAAAATATTTTAAATATTATAACTGAGAAAAAAATTAAACAACAAAATTTCATTTTATTCCGTATAAAAATATTGCAAAAAATTAAATGCTTATTTCAGGTATAAAAATTAACTAAAAAAATTTTTTCTTTCAATAAGTTGCAAAACTTGCAATCAGCAAAAATGCTGAGGCGATGTTCAGCGCATACATTTTTTCCACTTACTACATCTAATTGTACGGGTTCCACACGTTTTCTTTTAGACATTTTGTCAAGAATATTTATTTTAAACATATAGTTATCTTATTTACAAATTACACTTATAATTTGTCGACTACAGACTAATAGAACTATAGACTGATTAGAGACTCGAGCGCTATTCACCTATTTATGTGCGTGCGATAAGCTTCCAGCTTCCATCAAGTTCTCGGGATCTTTAGTACTAATATTTGTTACAATATGATTCATCATGTTTCTTAAAATTTTATTAGCCCTCATATATAACTAAAAAGTGTTCAAATTTACATGTACTAACAAAAATTAAATTGTTTTTGTAAGTACGCACTTGGAAAATTTTAAAACGTAAACCACAACGTGGCGTCGTATACGACCACTGTCCTAATATTTTTGGATAAAAATAATTAAAAATAACGCCTAACTCGTCTAAGTACTTCTCACTAAAAGTTGAGAAGGTACTGAGACACTTGATAAAATTTGACCATCAGCGTCTTCGCAAATAGAGTATTTAATTTCGCTCGGTCGCCGGCGACGCCACGTTGTGGTTCTAGAGTAAACACTGCTGTAAATCTCAGTAAAATTAAAAAAATCGACTTTGCCTATTTTTTTCTAGTTTTTACGTTGACCTGCTGTATTATACGGTGCTTACCAAACGTGAAGCTTAATATACTATTCCAAAACTTGAATTAAGTTTCAATTCGGTGCACGTAATGTGCTGCTAATTAATTATTATTTTTTGTGTCCTTCATTATGAAACAAAAAGATATTAGTTTCAGTTGTAAGTGCTACGTGTATTTGCGCAAGATATAGCTTTCTGGTGGTAAAGAGAAATATTTTAGTAAAACAAGGCTATTATAAATAACTACCCCGTATAATAGCGCAACATACGAAAACTGTAAAGACCGAAAATTACACCAGAAAGTTTAAAGTCGTTATTTGGGGGATACGATGTTTAGTAATTATACCAAAAAACTGAAATAAAAAATTATTTATAATTTTCGCAAATTATTTCTCCGAAACAATTTTTCAGTTAGGAAAGTTCAAAAGTTAATGCTAGTGGGACAATTAAGAATTTACTAACTTTTAGTTAAGCGAGATTATGATATAAAAACATCCGAAAATTACAAGTAGGTCACGTTTTATGTTATGTGCGCAACTTCTTTTTAACATTAAATTTTGATTGCTTTATTTGACAGAAGTAACTAAACTTTGTACAAAGATGTTAAAGAAAGGGCAAATTGCAAAGTTCTTTTCTTTCAAACTTTCAGTTCAAATTTTGGATGCACGTTCTTATCGATGTCAAACAACTTGCATTTTAATGTTATAATAATTTAGAACGTTTTGTTGAATTTAAACGGCATGATTTTTACGAGTCTCTGGAGAAAGATTGTTTTAAAACTCCAAAAAATTATGTTCGGCATCTGCAAGATACCTATTTTCTGTCGTAATGAATAAATTTGTGTAGGAGGTTCTTAAATCTCGTTTTAGTTGAAACTTGAAAGCATCGATAATAATTAATAACACGTTCTAAAGTGTTAACGTGCAAGTCGTGATATTGCAAATTTAAGCACAAAACGTACTAAAAAACTTAAAATTGATGGTGCATTAATTTTTTTTTAACTACGGGGATCTTTTAATAAGGGTTGCCAAACTAAATTTTTTTAAATGCCAGCACCACACCTATATACAATATTAAGAGCTCAACATATTCAATAAATTCATGTTAAATTACTGATTGTTATTTATGTTATTATTTTTAGATCTAAAGCAGATGATTTTGAAGAAATTATGAATGTAGGTATCTGAGCAAATTTTTCATTTTGACTGGATTCATCGGGGAATTTGAACACTTTTGGGGCTTCTTAATAAAAAAAGTAATTGTTTCTGCGACTAGGTATACCCAAAAATATTGATGGGCTTCATAAGCTATAATCAGGCACTTAAATTCGGTTGAAATGAATCGAGACTTGGAATATTTCGTTTAAACGCGTTCATTGCATAGGTCGCTAGATGATGAAACAAATAATATCTGTAAAGTAGTTATTGGAATATTTTCATGTCGAGCAGAAGCTACCAAGGGTGAAAGAAACCCCGTGCCCATTTCGAGGATAAGTCCACCAACTATCTACTGTCTACTATCAACTATCAGATAGGAAGCTGAAACAAGTGGAAAATTGAACTAATTGAAAAAATGAATTACTTTTAACTCCACCTCTAATCGGAGAATCTGTTTAGCTGCTGACTGCTATTAACTATATTATGTACGACCCACCTTACAAAAAATGCTTATTTCTTTCGATTTGCAGTCAGAATCTTAAAGACTCGTAAGCACCCTCGCCTAAGCTTTATTTTAGAAAAACCACATTAGTGTGAGACTGAATCACAAAATCTTAAAAACGAAACATTTTGTAAACTTCGCCGAAATTTCATGAAAGGACACAGCCTGTAAAACTAATCGTGTGTACATAATAGGCGAAGTTTAGGTAAATGAGCTAAGCACTTAAAAATAAGTTCTCTGTTTTGATATATCAAAGTACTTTATGGAGAAATAAAATAGGCCTAAGGCATAATCCTATAATCCAAAATATCTAATGGAAATGCAATATCTGCTACTGCTACTTGATTTAATAGTAGGTATGACAGTATTATTGTCTTAGGTCAAAAGTGTTGGAAATAGAGACGGACGCTTCAGAAAAGATAAACGAGCAGGTCCTGCACGTACTCTAAAGCACGTATACTGTTTACGACAGCACTTGATCGTGTTTTTCTAAAGTATTCTGCAAAATAATTAGGAAAATATAATAATAATAATATTTAATGAACATATACCATACCCAATCATTAAATACAAGAAATATAAAACATTAAAGGCAATAAAATGAAGTGGATATCTCATAAAAAGTTTTTGATCTCATCCAACAAAATGACAAAACAGAACCACTAAGCTTGCAGAGCAAGAAGTTCTCTTCTGAGTGCTAATTTGAGTGATCGCAGAGACGATGATGTACAAACTATATACCCATACATTAAGAATTATGCGCCATGTAATTAAAAGAAGATTAAACTTTTTCAGTTTTGAGCTGAGGGGCACGGAAATTCTTACCGTATCTGGAACTTAAACCATGTACAATAGAACGTCTCTGCAAACAATCGAGTAAGTACATTTGATAAGGTACATCATGACGTCTTGTTGGAGAAGCTGGGCAGTTTTGGTTTAGCAGTGCCTTTGCCGCAGCTGTTTGCTTCTTATGTTAGCGAAATAACTCAGTATGCTGTATTTACTGGTCACAGATCGTGTTGCTTCCAGACCCATTCTGGAGTACTCCAGGGCTCAAACCTTGGTCCTTTTTTGTTTTTATGTGTTATTAACGACCAGCCAGAGATTGTTCGGCACTCGGAATGTCGGTTATTTGTTGACGATTTTGAACTATATTTAGAGAAATCCGAAAAGATTTCGATGGCGAGCTCTTGCAGGACGATTTGGACGCAGTGTTTCAGTGGGGGCTCCGGAATGGGTTTGAGTTTAATGTCTGGAAGTGTTATTTAATGGGCTTCACTAGACGTCGGAAATTTCTTGAAAGCAGATACAGCATGGAAGGGAGAGAGTTGGGGAGAGTTGGCGCGTGTCTCGAATGCTATCGACCTGCGGTCTGCAATGATGCAAAGCTCAATTTTAATGAACATATTATCGAAACGGTTAAGAGGGCCAATCTGGCTCTGGGCTTCAATATCAGGGGTTCTTGTAGTTTTACAAATATCGATTCTTATGTAACTCTATCTAACGCATTTGTTAGAAACGTGTTCGAGTTTACATAGACCACTTTGAAAGGGTACAAAAAAGGTTTCTTCGGTATTTGTATTATAAGAAATATGCAGTATATCCAAGCTATCTTTTCTTGTAAGTTACGCCAGTCTGTTTCGGGAATTTAACTTTGTCAGGTTGGTGGATAGGAGGGCGGTGACTTCTGTGGTTTATTTATATAAAATAATACATAACTCTATTGATGATAGTCAAATGCTTTTGCAACTCAGTTTCCACGTATCCTCCTATGTATGATTCCAGGCAGAAGTGTACCACGGTTTTGCCTCGGCAATTAGCTTGTAATTGGGCATAGCTTGAAAACTGCTGCATAATAAATAAATAAATAAAATAAATAATATGCTTGTAATTACCAGAGGGACTACACCCTATAGGTTAAAAAAAACTTACGATTCGAAGCACTGTCTGAGTGAATAATGAATTTATTTCATTACTTTTTCATTTACAGAACATAAAAGAAAATGCCGTAGTAGAGCTAAAATGTATTGAGGTTTATTACCTCTGTGAATTAACGAGACCATGATATAAAAGAGAAGTTGAATTTGAAACTGGATTAATCACTGGATTCGTAAATTTTACATCTAGTGGCCTATATATCTGGACCAACTTACATGGGAATTGTAACTTACAGATCAGCATTTTTTTATTATACATAATCGCCTTGTACAAAAAATAATGCTAGTCTTGGGTTTAAGAAAGGTTTATAAACGAAGTTCTACAAAAATTTCGCATTAAACAATTGCGCTGTTTACTTTAACCACTCAACGAATGAAAATTTATTTGAATTTAAGGAATGCGAGCAACTATAAAGAACTTTAAAGAGTCGCATAATTGCATTTTCTGGAAGTTTATGTATCCGTTTTAAAAGGCTCGCATCTGGAAATATGCCATACTAGAAGAATTCTTTAATTTTCTGCAAATATAACGTTGGCACGAAATATATCAATTATACTCGTGTATTCAATAAAAATTATTATTTATGTAAAACTGTTACGTACATAGATAAAGATAAGTTGTGTAAAGAAAACTTTTTGATGTCGAGTTCAACATAAAATTATCATCTAGATGAGATGAGAGGGTAGTATATGGCGTAGAGTTAAGCAAATATGTCATATAAGGGTAGTGAGTACGTGTAATTATAAAATATAACTTTGCTTGAACTTTATAATGGAGGGTTAAATTGGGTTTCAAAAAATATGTCAAAATTAAGGCTATTGTCATATTTGGGAGTTAAATACGATTTTTAAGGTAAAAGCATTTAAAGCAACGAATTGAAATAAGAAATTTTTTAACCAACGAACGAATAATCGTGATGATGTATTTATAAAGAGCGAGTATTCCCAAAACGGCGTTTAGTTGTAAAAACGGTTAGAAAAGAACATTATTTCTTATATCATACGCGCATTTATTTGTGCTGGCGTTTAGTGTTCCTTCTTTTAAAGCTGAAGAGGATGTTGTTTTTCTATTAAAAGATAAGGCATTCCTGTGTCATCTTCCTGCGAGTTTCCGCCGGCTAATGTGGCCGCTGAGAAATTCTCATTAATGTAAATGATATACTGAGCAATACAGAGGCATGCGGAGCCACGGCTCGTATTTCAAACCCCATCGGAACGACGTAGGCTTTATATCGCATCGCAAGTCTTGGGTAATGTTTTTTGTGAGAATTTTAGATGGGCGAATAAAGATGGTCGTACTAAACTTCAATGGTTAGATAATGTTTTTAGCGAGCAATTGAAAATGTATATAAGTGACGCACTACTACGATACTTGATATAACTGAAATCAGGTTTTCGACTCTTCAGGTTTGCACGTTTATTATAACCAATAAGTTATTCGTTTCTTATACTATTTACCCAATCAAAAATCGTATATTATCTACTTTTTCCCATATTTTCGTTTACTCTACGGATAAATAATAAAAGAACAGATTTCATTATTGTTCCACAGCATGCCTCGTTTTAGTATTTAAAAAAATTATTATTTGATACGTAGCGCAAAGAACAAATTGTATTAATCGTATCTAAATTTCAAAACTGAAACTGAATTTCAATATCTTGTAAGATTAATTGGAAGTTGATGGATGTAGCTGATAATTAAAGTTAGTAACCGACTGATTAATTAATTAATTAATAGTACCTACCTCTTAAAGCGGTGTTTTTAAAGCTCTAAAGACTAGCGGCACAATATATTAATTAATTATAACTATGAGCGGCCAAAAAAGTGATAACCGCAGAAATAGTATTAGTGCAGTGGCGGGTTTGAGAAATACTTTTCCATACTAGGATTGACATAGATGCGTTACACTACGTTAAGTTGGTTCAATTTTGTCAGTTCCAATGTTTAGAAGTAACTTGCACAATTACATTCTTGAAAACAATTGAAATTCTGTTAAGAACATGCACTACTATTATATTCTTACCCGTTGCTTTTATAAAATCTTCCAAGCTTCCCATTTTTAATCATTTTAGTCATTTATATTCTGGGCGCACACGCACACGAGTAGTTGATGTATCGACTAAGTACTTGAAAAGTATTTCATATGACAGTGCCTTTAATATGAAGCCGATACCAACTCTGTATCTTCATCCATTAGAATGTCGGACGTGTTCAGAGTACCGCCATAATTTCAGGTTTCAGAGCTCTCAAATTGTGCTTCAGAACGAACGATTTTCGATATTGTTTCTTGGTTATAAAAAGCTGCAGATTTTTAAACGTTTTTATCCTTCTTTTACTAACCCTTTCATCGCCAGACCCAATCTCGTCGAAGTATGTCTTAACCTCAACTCTCGAAAAACTGAGATCTTTTAATTAAGACTTGATGAAACCTTAGACAACTTCACTAATATGAACTTACTAATTTTATTATACTTTTTATGTTAGTGTAGGGAATAACTTTGAAGTATATTTCACGAAGTACGTAGCAAATAAAACTACAATGTTGAAATTTAGTACAAGGACTAGACAGTTCAAAAGCTTTGAAGAGCGACCACTCCTTTAACTTATAAACTTACTAGTAAGTTGCGTTTCATTTTAAAGTTACGAGCTTCTGGTAATAACTGCAAATCTTTTAAAAAATGTTTCGTTTATCTAGTCCACTCTACAGATTAAAACTTGCAGAAATATCAAAATATAAATTTTCTTTATATGGAAACAAAAGTCTCTACACCCCGCTATCGTAAGTAATTTGGGACGCTGGCGTTAGGTTTGAATGCTTTTATATTCGAAAGTGAATAATGGCTGTTTTTATTTTTGTTGCAATTTAAAAATGCTCGTAACAACTTTTCATTTGTAAAATCTGTGTATTAAAAGAAATTTCAATCTGGAAAAGTTCAAATTACAAGGTTTTTTCATTTATTTTTTCGTTTCTCAAAAGATCAAATATTTTCGAGGGTGGTTTTTATAATTAGTACGTCTTATGTGATTATAATGAATGATGTACCTATAGGGCAAACCGAAAGTTTCTAGAATAGATTGTTGTACTGAAATCGGATAAGGCATGACATCATAAAACGTAAATGACAGCACAGCCGCTACATCTAACAAATAAACAACTAACAGATCAACTCTCAATTAAATAATTCACTCAGGGTGGAAAAACACCCTTAAATCAACAATCTCTTAAGTCTCGACTTGAAACTTAAGGTTATTTCTATTTTTCAAACATCATGAGAGACACCAGTGTCAAAATCCATAACGACCCGAACAGTGGCCGACAGGATTCCCTACAGGAAACTCTAGACATACATCTAATTGCACGCTTCTGAACCAAGAAAACTTTTAGTGTCTGTGGTGAGGCACCCCCAAGAAGAACACCGTGCATAGCTCGGCTATAAACTTCCAAAAAAAACAAAATTATAGAGCTTCACTATCAAGTATTGTATATTGTATATTCAGTCCAAAGCATCTGCCAAGTCAATTCCCAAAACTTTCACACTTTTAGACAACAAACTATTGAATTTCCCAACCGTAACATCAAGCTATTATTTAACCTTATTTGTCTGGTATGAAAGAAAAGAATATTGTTCTTATCTGTATCTAGGAACTAACCATTGTTGCTAAACTATTCAAACAGCTGCTTATTTAATTATAGAGCCGGTGATTCAGCCCCCGAGACAAATTACAACTCCTCAAAATTGCGTCTTCACCAAAGCAGTTAGATTTTTGTAACCTGCAGGTTGCGGGCCTGCCACTCTACCCCCGAAAGTTTAGCCTCCCCTCGAAACGTTCTAATTTTCTTGCCGTACCACCTTTTCTCGCACGACTAAAAATGGCCAATAAATCACCGGGAACCTCTTCAAGATGGTACACCTCACTTTTAGATCCAAGAGGGCCTTTTAACGTTGTGAGTGAGTAAAGTGAGTTTATATAATTGGTTACAAGACCACTACTTCTTATAACCGCCTCAATACTTGTATCCCCGTTTTCAATAACAGAGATGATCGGCATACATCATAACAGAATAATTGAGTAAAAAATCAGTGATATCCTTAATAAACAGTGGAAAAAGATAAAACCCTGCGGGACACCTAGGTATTGTCTTTGACCGGTAAATCTGTCTAGTATTCTTACTTACGTATTTTTTTCACTAACTATGCAGGACAAGAGAGCATTGCAAATGAGTAATAAAACCTATTGTCTGCCTGTTAACAGTGGCAGCATTAACTTGGAGGAGGCTTGAGAAGGGTAGATTTTGGCTCTTTTTTCGGTTTCTTGAGTATAACTCAAAAACTACGCACTTTATGAGAAAAGTTCTTCTATAGAAAACTGAGATAAATTAAATTTTCTACAAATAATATTTCGTAAGTGTTTTTCCCAGGCGAACTATTTAGGCACTGGCGTGCGTTAAAGTTAAAAAAAAACTTTTATCGCTCATAACTCAAAAACTACGCACTTTTGAAGAAAAGTGTTTTTATACAAAAATAAGGTGCATTTAATTTCCAACAAATTATGTCTATTAAATTTTTGCGTAAAACAAACAGTTGAGGTAGTAGAGCGCGTTGAAGTTTAGGGTATATCGGATATAGCGTGTTAGGGGGGACAGAATGCCGAAATAAAAAATATATGATTTTGACCGTTTCAGGCTAAAAGAGCATTGCAATTAAGTAATAAAATCGACCGCCTGCCTAGTAAAAGTGACAGCATTAATTTGAGGGCGGCTCGAGAGGGGTGGGTTTTTACTCTATTTTAATAATAATGTTTTGAAGATAATAAAGCCACGTTTTGAAACAAAAATATATAATATGACGCGTTTCGCCTTAAGGCTCTATTTTAAGTTTTTCGCTTATAAGTTCGAAACTGCACCTGTTTTGAGAAAAGTGCATCTATGTAAAAGTATACTTAAAAAAATTTCCTACAGATTATATCTCTAAACTTTTTTTCTTCAGGTGACCGATTTAAGCGCTAGAGCGCGTTAAAATTTTACAAAAATTCCAGAAACACTTTTTTAATTATTGAATAGATTTGGCTTTTACTGTGTGCAAATCGAGATTGATTTTTGTATGAACTAAATTAGAATAGCCATTTGTACTAATTTTGTCAGTTTGGTGCAAATAGCTATTCTAATTTAGTTCATACAAAAAAAAAGCTTTTTTTATTTATCGCTTATAACTAGACTTTTACGACTACGCACTTTTAGCGAATAGTGTTTAAATACAAAAATGAAGTGCATTTAATTTCCTACATATTATGTCTCTTTATTTTTTTTCAAAAAACTAACAGTTTGGGTGCTAGAGTGAGTTGAAGTAAGAAGGGTAATTTTTGGGTGTAAAACTAAACTCCCATGTAAATGAAAAAATTTATGTTACCAAAAATTGCATTTCTGCCTTGTTAACTTGGGGCGACTCAAAAAGGGTGGGTTTTTGCTCTTTTCACAGTTTTTCGCTTATAACTTTAAAACTGCACCCTTTTCGAGAAATTTAAACGTGCGACTGCGACGTGCGAAAATACAAAGTGGGCACTCCCTCCTCTCTATCAACAATTACTTCAACACTGCAGTAATTAATAGAAGACATACCTGTACAAAATCCATGCTGCGATTCAGTCAGTATCTTACATCGAGTAAGACACTGACAAAAGTATTGGGCCACTTTTTTAATTAATTTGGCAACTTTTATCGCATCCGTGCATTTCATTAAACTTAATTTTCTAGTTTATTAACCTAAGAAATGCAATCTCGGTGAAGTTGTAATTCATAATTCCCTAGACTCGAGGACATAAGAACATGATAATTGTAGTAGTATAGTAGACTGTTAGAAATTGCATTCAAATTAATTTTCCGTCTCTCCCTTTCCGCGTCGCCCTAATATTTTTTTTCTGCAGTATCATCAAATAAATAGCTTTTATTAAAAACATTAAAATGTAATATTAGAGGCATGAAAGTACATGCACAAACCCCTGACACGATAATTTAAATTCTAACTAACATCTACATAATTGTATTTTCTATGGCAGTGGTCATTGGCTGTAAATGTGGCGAGACATTTGTTGGAAATGGTTGAAAGAGCAATACAGCACGTTTTACTTAAAACGCCAACTGTTGGTCCTTGCAACCACAAACATTTTGTCGGCTCTAATTGAATAATAATATTTATCTAATATTTTTTTAATTCAACAGAAAAGTAATTTTAAAATCTGTGGTATTGTGTTCTTAAATTACTTACTTGCAATACAATGTACACACATTTTCCAATAAGTTGTTTATAATTGCATTATGACGTGAGGTGCAATCAGGACTATTTTTGTACGTGGTATAAAATGCTTTAAAGAGTTTATGTATTGGTGACAGTTAAAAAAATTGCATTAGGTATAGGAAATTGAAAGCGCAGAAAAACAGTTTATTCATTTTATATTAAAAATGTGTTAGAAACGATAACACGCAAATTTGACTTTTTGACTTTCTTGACTTTAAAAAAATTAATGTTTGATTTTAATAGTGACACCTATCTGTCCTAGTAGTTGTTGATGATAATGATAATAGAGTTGCAGAGTCGGACTGGCATAGCCCACGTGCAACAGCTGCCTCGATCGAGCTCAATTTTTTCTCAAGTATTTCATTTACATATCGAGATATTCAAAATACCCTGTAGAATCTTAAAAGTATTTCGTACTGCTCCTGGGATGTTCAAAGTATAAAATGTAAATGTTCTATTTCAAACTTTGAGCAATTTTGAAATATCACATTACATTAGAGTTGATAAATGATAACTACCAACTAAAAAAAATAAAATAACTCCTTTGTTTATAAGTCGAATTTAAACGTATTGTAATTTTAAAGTAAAGAAAAATAAAGTGGCACTTTCCTATACTTCACTTCCATCTACAAGTCTCTTCAAAGCACCCCTTATATCAAAACGTATTCTCTATGGTCTAAAAAAATACACAGCCAACTTTGATGTTTATATCATCACATCAAATGTAATTTTATTTTTTAGGGCGTATATCAGGTTGCTGTACATTTTTTTTTCAAATATACCCATACACCTACCTATTTATTCTTTTAAGGTGAGACACGAAAAGTAATTTCACTAGTCATCAGTTGCTTTTATATAAATTTAAACAAAAACTTTAGGTGGAAAATCTCAGTTTTTATCGCTCTTACTAACATTTGTTTTCCAATTTAAAATGGATTATAAAAACCACCCGAGTATAACAACAAGTACGAAGTATTGCGACAATAAAGTTTGATTTTTAACACTTGTTATAAATTGAATTATTCATCGACAATTTCCATAAAATTTAATTACTTTTTAAAATCCTTTTTCAATCACAAACCATAAATCTTGTAAGTACGTGCTAAAATTTTCCACAGTAGCTTCGAAGAAAAATCAAGATAAAGTATATTACAGGTGATACCTTTCGCTAAAAAAATTACTACGCCCTCGTTCTTCCCCTTTTTTTATTATTCAAAAGCAGTATAAAAATTCGTTTACAAACAACCAACTTTTATATTTCCAGAACAAGAGGGAAATACTTAAAAAGAAATTTGAGCTCAAGTGAGCTTAGAGAGAAGGTACGTTCTTGCTGCTTCAAGAAACATACAGCAGCTTAATTCGGGATATAAAAGTTTCCAAATTTATAATTGAAAAGTGGCTCGGGAGAATTTTATTATTCCAAGCACCTAGCCGTAAATACAGCACTCGTTTTTAAGACAAATTAAATAATGCAGTCTGAAATTTATATGCACTTTGCAGTTCCACTAATTTATTATTTATTCCGTTACATTTATTTTGTGAAAACTGACATTTTCACATATTGGGGGTGAATTTGAAACAAAGTGTAACAAATCCATCCATTTTCGATTCTATCTGTATTTAAATCTAATATTCACATACATTTTTAAGGCGAGCGGGTAGCTAATTGGTTCCATCAAGCCGGCTTAGGGTGCACGCGAGCTCGTGTGATCACGCACGACACGCTCCTTCCAGTATATTGTGCGAATTAAAAGACGAATGAAACCAAATCACGATTCAGTCACCCTTATCGTCATTAAAAGGCGACTACAAGACGAGGCAAATAGTACCTACACTTTTGAATTGAGCTTTTCTCGTTAGCGATAACGCTCGAATATAACGTTATTTTGTTAACACCTTGTTGCTGAAACTATAATTTAATTTGCCTTTGTTTGCAGATGACTGAGCTTTTTGTAGTTACAGCTTCAAGTTGTTACGCAACTTTCCTCCAAAGTAATAAATTTTAGGATTATGTAACTAGAGGAATACAATAGTGTACGTTAAGTAAACCTCTTTACTTTGTTTCGCAATTAAGAAGTAATTTAGGACACGAATCGTCTTATTTCGACACACGAAAAAATTTGCTAATCTATTCGGCCTTATAAGATTTTTACTTCGATAACAACTTCTTGATTAGTTTATTTAACTTAATTTAAAAATAATTTCGTTCTAATTTATTTTTTTCCAAAATATCGATTTTACTAATAAATTACTTTCGAAATAAAATTCGATGCTGAATTTTTCACTTCTGTTGGCGTTTGTGTGAGAAAATATAGTAAAAAAGTCTGATGTTACATTTTAAGCTTGAATTAATTCAGAATTTTGTGCTCTATATGACGTGGTGAATATTCAAAAATATCCTTTCAGACCCTTTTAAAGATGAATAAAAGAAAACGTAAAAAATGATGAGATACATTTTAAAATGCGAATTTTAGATGTTCATCATATAATTTA
Organism: Malthinus flaveolus; assembly: GCA_950108345.1. Lineage (NCBI taxonomy): Eukaryota > Metazoa > Arthropoda > Insecta > Coleoptera > Cantharidae > Malthinus > Malthinus flaveolus. Next base: position 69,635,720 of record OX467285.1, read on the forward strand.
TCGTTCGTAGCCAGTGGTCCTCAGACACTATTCAGGGAGTTTCTTATTGAAATTTACCCATTAGTGTCTTAATTGGAATTAATTAAAGTTATTAAATTTCTTCCTTATACATGTAAGAATTTTGAAGTCATTTTAATACTTAATCCTACATAATGGATTCTAAATTGATTAATGCAGCGCTTGGCTTTACTGTAATACCAGTAGTAAGTTGAGGATTTACCGTGGTAGTAGCTTACTGATGTAGGTATAATATAATGTAATATATATTATTAGTAATGTACTAAATACTAAAACATGTTGATCTTATGTCTTACTGGAACCAAAGACTTTTCGGTACAATAATAGATAAATAAATTTCCCTATGGTGCCATTTAAAATGGAAGTTTTCGACATTCTGCAACAAACTCTCTGTCGACCTCTCTCCGAAATAAAAATATCACTATTCCATTCTTTATTAGGGCTTTTGCTATAAATGTTTTGATATGTTTGATACGGGTGGTCTGGTTCACCCTGTATATCGACAGATCCACATCCCAACTAGCGTCTCAAGTCCCTCATCCTTCATCCACAAATTCTCACTCGCCATGAAATTTGCCTTCCTACTATTAATAGGTAGGTATCTTATATTTTTGATCTCTCATTATTTGTCCAAAATATCTTGTTTTTCTTTCTGTCATTGTCAGCAGTAGTTTTTTATTTTTCTTCATCGTTTTTAAGACTTATGCATTGGTAATCTTGGGCATCCAAGAAATACGAAGCGTGCGCCTGTATTTTAGATGACTCCTCTTGTTCTTACAAATTTGGTATTCTTAAATAATCAGGCACACCAAGAAAAGTTTGAAACTTCGGTGCGCAAGTAAGTTGTCGTAATTTCAAACAATTTCATTATGAGATAGAAGTGAAGTACGCGGAATATTCCGTCAAAATTTTTTGGAAAAAGTGACTTTTGATTGACTTAACTTCTTTTTCACTCGTAATTGTATGACTTTGTCATTATCGAAATGAATAATTTAGGTATTGTATGGAATTAACAAAACAATACTTTTTTTAAAGCATTTTATTTAGAAAATGTGAAAATTCATTCATTTTTAGAAGATGCATTTTAGATATAGGTAAATCAATTTGGTTGTTATTAGTTTTTGAATTTTTTATAAAAATCACAGTTCCCTTCTGATGTGCAAGAAAGAAGATCCATGAAATTTTTCTTTTTTTCGGTACTCATAGCAAGCGGTTGATCATATGCCTTTTTGGAATTAAGTCTATGTCTTTACATGTTCGTCCCTTTTTTACTAAATCCACAAGTTTGTGAAGGTTTCATTCTCATCTTAAAAAAGAGTTCTTGTAAAATAAAATCTTAGTGTTTTTTTATATCTAATCCATCGCACCTCTCTTAAATTTAATTTTTTCCCTTCTGTGTTAAGTTTTCGGCTCACGAGAGAATCAGAATTCAAACCTGAAAAATTGAGAAAACCTGCTGTTTCTAGTTCACAAACACAAAAAGGTTTCTTTTCCTAACTAAGCCAATGAGCTGAGGCCGATCGGTGGGGATGCTCGATTTTAAGATTGCACGTTTTCTTCTTCTTCTCGATAAGGCTATGATCGGTGTCGCACTCCATATGCGTATGCTCTAGTACAAGAAATTTGTGGTTGGTAACTTGTAAGGCAACTAAAGAAGTAGCTGAAGTAAACGAGTTTTTATTTTGGCATCCACAAGAATCGGAGTACATAACAACATGCGAAACTGTGGAATGGAGGTCGTTAGTCAAATAGCGATAAATACCATGTTGCTAATGTTTCATACCAAAGATAACAGCATGCTTGAGCATTATATCATCACATTCATGAACTGTAAGATTATAGGTTCATAGTTGTCGCTTATAAAAAATTTCACCGCTTTGTTTAGGTGTGGTAAACACTGTTGTAAATCGAAGCTAATCGTTTTATTTGAAACATCTAATATCGAAATATTTTTGACATTAGATATTTTTTGTGGCGTAATAGTAAATTGTATATTGCCTAAGCAATATTAACTTAGCGTAGTTGATTGTTCATAAAGGCGTGATTTCGGGACTAAACCTTTATGACTTCTTGTAGATTGGAAGCACGAAGACACGAGAACAATGGCACGATTTTTAATACGGGGACAAAAATACAAATTCGACAACTACGAAAACGTTAACTTTTTTTTATCCAAATTTGGCTTGACAGTTCAACCCGCGCGCCTGTAACGCGCGCAAAACCGTGAGAAAAAGTGTACGTGTGAACGCACCTTACTAATCTCCTGAACTTAATTTTTGACGTTTTATTATTGTTGAGGTAGCCTCGGCAAAGTGAAATTTTAAAGAAAATCCGTAAAGAAAAGTTTCAAATTACACTTTCGGGGAAACGCTGTTACCTCGCTTATGAGCGCGATTTTTTTTACAAAAGTTACAAAAGAACTCCTTCTCCAATCTATTATCTTTCCATATATACCCAAATTTTCATTCTCAAGCTTCTATGAAGCCAGTGAATCAAGCCGGGGAAATAGTTTAAATTCAATTGTTTATTGGGAAAAATGCGTTATTGAACAAGCTTTTGATTGTTATGAAATTCGTCGTAATCAGATGAAAATTAGGGCAGCGAATGTAATTATAAAATACAATCATTATAATTAATTAGTATAATTAACTAGGAATCATCAGGAGGTGCTAATTGAAGATCAGATGCTCAAAAGGCGAAATTTCGAATTATAATTTTCGTATCACTCTCAGCTGCACAAAAAATCCACAACGTTATTTTGATAGAGCTTTCGCGAGATAAATTTGGTCTGGTAACCATCCAAAAATGAAAATTCCTGCAATAACACTATCTCGTAATAACTTTTTTATGAAACTTATTTATTAGTAAGATTATTATAAGTACTAAATGCATATTCTTAAACATCCATATTGGCAAATCTTATGGTGTGTGAAAAGCGATTATTTGGAAGATTTAAAATTAAGCTGGAACCATCCTCCCTCACTCCGGGCAAATTAATTTCCCCTAAGTATATGCCAGGCTAACCCTCCTCTGCCATCATCATACGCTCCAAATAAATGATTTTATTAAGAATTTCTGCAGATATTAAATAATTATACCTTGCCACGCACGTTTAAACTCAAAAATACCATTTACTTGTGATTCAACTTCAGAATGAGCTTGGTCTTTCTGCCCTGTTCTTTAGACTCAGAATTTTTTTTCAGTAAAAGTGTTTGATGTGGCCGATATCAGTAACTTAGTAATGACCTGCGCCATCCGCGTTCTTCATAAAATAAGTTAAATTAGTTTTATTATAAAATAATAAATAGAGCAAAGATATAAATTTTGCAAAGTTGTATAATTTGATGATTATTATTAATTTATCCTTCGAGAAACTTTATCTATACGAGTAGCTCGAACAAATTTGCCTCGAACTTTTTATAAACGCACCATACTCGTCATTTTTTCTGAATTTATTGATAAGGATATGAATCTCCGGATAACTAATTATTTATTTCATTCTCTTAGGAAAACTGTAGCTACATAATTTTAATCTAAATTATTTGAAGGGTCTTCCATATCGAGGGAAAATTTTATCGAAATCCCATTTCAGAAGTATTTTGTGATGCAAAGTAGGCTTTATATTTCTAAGGTTGCTTTCATAAATAACAGCCATAAATCAACAAATTTCTCATATAGTGACTCAAGGGCTTTCCATATACGCCTGCCGTTCTAAAAATAATTTAAAAATACAAACTTACTTAGGAGGTATTATCTTCTTAATCGAAAATATTGGTTTTTACTGCCATATCTTCAAAATCTCTCAAACGAGTCAAATGCACACAACGTATTAATTTATTCTTTCTTAATTTTAGTTCGTTATGTGTGCAGTATCGTGTTTGCCGTTCGGTGAAATTATCTCACCAATCCATCTAAAATTATAATGGACTGCCACATAAATGCATGTTAATTTCATTTACGCTTGACCATATGTTGATTTTGAATAGCTAACGAAATGCTAATAAATAATATTTATCATCACGCAATAGAATACCAATAAAACTTCAATTCAACGCAAATAGTTAAACTGCTTCCTATATTGAATAATTGAAACGCATCCTTTCAAGTCTTTTTGTTGGTACCAATGTAACTGTGAAACAAAATTGTTAAACTGCACTGTTGGTTTCATGCAGTTTAATTTAGATTAGTTATAATTTCGCGCGTAAGCGGTTTGATTTATTACACCTAATGACTGTTCCTTAGCTGATGAAATGGCCATACTGTAACCCCGAACTTCGTCGATGGGCTATTATTCTGCTAGCGACTCAGATCAAGGTCGAAGACGGGCAAAGGTTCGAAATAAAATAAAAAGTCACGGTAAAAGAAATAAAAAAGTGGTTACTTCAAAAACAAAATAAATAAAAATATAAAAATATCGTCTTAAAAAGAAAAACGCGGGAAAATATACAATTTTTTATTCTTATCTTCAAGGGGAAAACACGGAAGCAGCGGAAGCTTAGGCTCTACTGCGGCTCAGAAAGAACCACGGCAATACGGCAACCAGTAAGGGATGAACAGATGATATAACTAACGCGGAAGCTTAGATTCCGCAGCGGCTTAAAATAAAACCCCTACGGAAAACTCCCACGGGAAGTTAATACCGATCTAATGCGGAAGCTTGAATTCTACAGAACAAGGGCTGATTGGAGTTGTCAGTCTCACTGCAGGGTTGAAAAACGTAATCAAGTTGAACAAGGCTTGACTACACGAAACTATCACGGACTACGACAGATTATCGCCTCTCCTCCCTAAGAATTTTGCACCTCTATTTATAACTTCTCAACCGCAGGACTCGCGCATCAATCAGACCGTATCCTGTGATGACGGTACAAGTGGAAATTTTGATGGAAATGGTATTTCGTGATCTTGCATCTAAATAGTATAGATGCAAGGGAAAACTCTTAGAGAGATTAAAATTCTGTAAAAATAATATTGGGAATTAATTCGGTCTTAAATGCAGATCACACGGATATAAATTTTATAAAGGAAAAAAGAATAATTTAAAAAAATTAAGGACTAATGAGTGAAAAAACTTAACGAGGAGTTAGAACGCTAATGAAATGAATTTAAAGAAAACAAAAATTTGTTTATGACGGGGATTTAAAAAAAATAGGGCAATGCTTGTGTTAAATTGTATAGCAGCTCAGCTACTGTGCAGAGATAACAGAAACTCGCCATATATTACAGGGAATAATGACTAGAAGGCCAAAAACAAATTAAGAAATTTAACTAAAGAAGAAATTTAAATTGAATTAAAAACGTGCAAGGTTGCCAGAAAACCTCGTATCAACACTTGCACTTGATGTTAGATATCTTGAACACGGTGGAAGTTGTTTAAATTTAAATTATAAATTAAACACGGAAAAAATGAAGAAAAGGACAAAATTTAGAGATCAAAAAGGTTTGGGCATTTAATATTTATTATTTAGCAAAACAAGAAAAATTTCAGTTACCATACACTGAATTACCCCAGAGATGCTGATTTGGACAGTTCGGAGCCAGAATCTCAGAATTCATAACTACTCCGAGCCATAATAAAATCCACATCGTTACAATAATACCAGGTAACAATAAACACTATGCTACTGTTTGAACAAATCAAAAAAACAATTTTTCCGGTTATGTAGTACCATTAGGTATGTTTATTTGTCTGCTCGATCTGCTCTTATTGATCCGAAATTGTTTGGCCTGCTCTTTTGCACTAATTTGCCTATGTGTCCTGCTCTAATGACGTCACACTTGGAGCAATTGGAGTAAATACAGCAGACAAATAAACATACCTAATAGAGACCAAATTTCTTTCATTTTTAATTTAATAAAGTATTGTACATCACTCAATATATTCGATTATATTAGATTTTAATTGACACCCCAAATTAGTAATGATTCTACTGTCACTCAACGTATTTCAAACTGCTACAGTTTAACTTGCGAAATTTTGCATATCAAAGACTTCGTCTAGGATGTAAGCCCGTTTTATTCCAATTTATTGTTTCTCTTAACTCCAACTTGGGACTTGAATTATTAAAAAAAAACGAATTAAAATTTAATAACGAAACTATAGTTTCAGGTTTTAATGAAGTGCATAAATTACTTAAAACAAGAAAAAGGAATAAACTTAAATGTAATTATAAACAAATTAATATGCATATTAAATTTTATATCAAAGTTAAAGCAGAGATAAAATTTAAGTTTCGGGTAATAATAATTGTTTGCAGGTGTTAGTAGTAACCGCTCTAATTATGAATTACGCCAACAATTATTCTTCGTTGTCATCAACATAATGTGCAAGACCAACATCATATTTTTGTTGTAATATCTAAATTATAAAATAATTACAACTTTCAAATTATTTTTAAGTTTTTTTAATTAACAAGTACGTTCGTACTACCATTGAATTAAAAATTCATTAAAACTTTTTGGGATTGTGATGAAGGTTTCTTACAAATAAATTATTGAAGTGAGAGGTTCCTAAGTATTTTCTCTGCAAATTAAAAAAAATCAAGCTAAAGTGGCTAATAACAGAAGGATAAATTTGAAGGGAAGGGAATTTGGGAAGGAGTAAAAGTCGCATCACACTGGCACACTCTACTTTTAACCCTCATGGTACCATACAAATTTACAACTTATACCTACCGCACGGGGTACCCGGGTACCCTGCATGTTTTATATGGAGAATACAGCTAATAAGTTTATATTTGGGCGATATTAATTATTATTGCAACTTGCAAATGTATTTTTTTTAAATTATAATTTAAAAAAATTAAAATAACAATTTTTGTTGTCAAATTGGAGCGGTTTTGTGAAGACATGGCGTCGTCGGCATTTACAACGGAGTTTATGTTATATTACACTGCAATATTTTTACAAATAAACCCTGTTAAACCCTGTGTCGGCACGTGCTTTATTTCGACAGTGCCCAGAAGACAATTGTTAGTTTCCCACGCCTTTTTACCTAATCCAAAATTTATTTATAACCAGCAAATGACTATTTGCGTCTCAAAAGTAAAGCTGTTTTGTGAAGATAACATGCGCTTTCTGTGGGCATAGCGTCATGGACATTTACAACAGGGTTTATTTTTATTTTGTACTGCAACATCTTTCCAAATAATCCGTGTCCAGAATCATAGAAATAATGTTTGTTGAAAATCACCGTATTAGCTGCCTTCAAAATCAAATCTACGTAGGGACATTTTAAAAAATGTAGGAAAAACTCTTTGTATGCTATCCATACTAGATCGAAGTATATAGGATCTATACTAACTAAACTAGGGATTAGGGATTAAGGATTATGAACTAGAGAACTAAGGGATTAATTAGTCAATTTTATTTTGATAAAAATTGCATTGTCATTATTTCTTGGCGTCAAAGTAAGCATTACAAAACCACAGCCACAAATAAACGTTCAAGAACGGGATAAAACTGAACGACTGAGGGTAATTGGTTGTTGCATAATTTGGAAGAATGGTGAAAAGATGCCAAACAGGAAAACGAGGAAGAGATGAGAGAGTTGTAAAAATTTTGTCTGTGATGGGCATATCTCACCGACTTCCATGAGATCTAACGATTGTGCAAGTACAAAAGTTCATCACTAACTTTTTTTGCGATTTCTAATTAGTAATAATTATTGTTGATAATAATAATTATTATTTATAATATAAAAATGTATAATATAAATGGATAATTCGAATACTTCTACTTTTAATTGATTGATTCCCCATGAAATACAAGCAAATAACAGCGAGGTACCCGGGTACCCCATGCGGTAGGTTTAAGGTGTAAGTTATTAAATTACAAAAATATCCCATCTCACTTAATTTTTTTGTGCCCCTCTAATATTTTCGTATAAAGAATTAAATTTTACAGGATGTCTAAGAGTCTCAATAATATTCCTTTAAAATAAAAAAAGTTATAGGCTTTTAAACTCAAAAAAGTACCCGGGTACCCCGTACGGTAGCTTTAGGGTTAAATTGTCATTCAATCTAGCCTACTGCGAAGCTGCAGTGTGGAATTTGTTTTCAGTCCAAACGATCTATATTGGTCCAAGGAACTTACTGCAGAAGTGTATTTTAGAGACATCCTGTATATTAATATTCTAATTGTAAATTTTACGATAGAGCTCCGGAAAATTTGGACCCTCTCTTCACTTTAACATGCTTTAACGAACGTACGTTATTTTGTTACTTAAAACGGAGGCAAAAATGTTTCGTAAATTCTGATTAGTTAAGAACCAGATGGAATTAACAGTTTGGACTTCCGTTACCACAAGGATTTAACGCGATGCCGTGCGGCAAGTTGTATTTAAACGTTATTCAAACAGGAAACTTTAGGTTTTTTTTTTCTTTTGATAATGACCGAAAGTCGAAAGCATTCGTTGAATTTTAGCAAGTGTTTGGTATTTAGTTTTTATTTTATAGTAATAAAAAGTCGCGTCTAAAAGAAATACGCAGTTGAATTGCCGGCTTGAAACAAAAACCAAACGCTGTAGAAGTATTTAATCAACAGCGTTGGAAATCTCTCAAATATGTACGATACTAAAGAAATGTTTTCACACATTGGAAATGAATATTTTATCAAATAAAAGTTATGGAGATTTTCCATGTAATAAATAGTCCAGTTAACGAAGGATTGCACCTTCGAAAAAATTCAATAGTTTTGAAATTTTACATACTCATTTGGAGATGTCTAGTGTCTAGTGATGAATATGAATATAGGTACTAAAAGTCCCAATAAATGAAGACATGTCACTTTTCTCGTTTTTTTGTTAATATCTCGAAAACTATTGCTCAGAGCTAAAACGTGATTGTGTATAAAATTAAAGCTGATAAAATTTTCTACAAAATTGAATTTTTGCAGGTTTTATGTATTCCTAAAGTTTACCAAGTTATAAGGCGTTGAAGTCCTGTATAGTGTAGTGCATACTCGTAGTAAAAGTTTGCTTTACCCTATTTTAGGAAATGGAGTTTTAAAAATTTAAGAAAAATGATTATACTATCTAAAGCGTTAATTAAGATCAATACATGAGATACGCACACATATAACAATAGTAATATCAGTTTATCAGAATAAATTTCGTTAGGTGGTAATAAAAATGAACGATTCATTTTCATCGATCGCTTCATTGGTTTCATTTAGAGTACAAAATATTAACATTCATGACAGTCGATTTTTGTGTAATAAGTGTTTACCTAATATTTGGATTTGTTTACTTTACGTGCACGTATATTACGTACAAAATTCGTTTATGACATTACGAAATTGTAAGCTTAATTAATAGATAATACTAGGGTAGGTGCATATAGATGCTAACAAGTTTTTCGAATTTCACTGCCTGTTTATTTTAAAATAGTTAAGGTGTAAAAATAATGAAGTAATTAAGAATTATTTAGCAACAGAGAAGCATACGACCTTCTTATAAAAATAATTAAAAGCATTTTTAATTCTAGACTCACAAAGTAATATGTAAAATTTTATATTGAATAATTTACGTGAGAACTACCGTGTGCAGTATGTGCTTTCATAAGACTCTAATAGATAAAAATAGTAAAATAAGAATTTAATAGGACCCGTTCAGTAAATATTGAATATAAATTTGAAAAACACAACTAACAGCCCTGAAGGTAATATGGTAAAATTATAATCCGTTTTAATTTTTCAACCTTTTTCTGCCCGCTTGATTACCTTAACCTCAAATTGGATTTATCATACTGATTTAACGACTTTCAAAGAAATTTCAACGTTTGTTTTGGAGTTGCTATTAAAATATAATATACTATTTACGTATAGTATCTGCTGTTTATTTAAGTAGAATAAAGACAATAATTTTAAAATTATCCTTGAGGTTTTGATAAGAGTCGCATATAAATACGCATCATATACACGCTCGAGCAACCAATTGGCATATAAAACTTAACCAAAGCAAACCCTGTGCTGAGGCAAAGAACCTCTTTTTCTATGTCCAAATAGAATTTTGTCTCTTGATTTTTAGAAAAAACTGTAGTATTAGGCGGTGACTTATCCTTAGATTTGCCTGTATTATTCTATTTGACACAACCAAAAAGCAGTTTTTAGAATTTCTTGCTATTTTCAAGTAGTAAAAAGTGTTTACGAAAGCAATGACTTTCCTCCTCAATTCAGTAAATAAAATTAATATCTTTGTGCGAGCTGTACCTCGTACCTATCGAGTTTTCTTCTGATGTATATTGTTATAGAAACCTAAAAGCCATTGTTAACGCAGGAAGTGAAACTATTAAAACAAGCACCAGAAGTATACGTATAGGTACACTTTTCTACTCACCAAAGCTCCTATTACTTTTGATCGTTATTTTAAGTTAAATTTACGATTAATTTCCGGCTAGACTTTTAATTGTATCTGTGGAAAGACAAACTTTTGTGATTTAAATTGTTTAATTTTAAACAACGATGGTTGTTAAAACAACTTAAAAACTTTTAAACGTAGAAAAATAAGTGTTTCGAGTTTAAACAAAATATAAACGAAGTTTAAAATGGCTGGAAAGAAAAAAAAATTAGTAAAATTAATTTAAGTTTACAAAGATAAAGAAAAATTTTTAATTCTTCTGCTTTTAATCACTCATCTCGAGCTTAAATATAGAAAATTAAATTTTAACGTTTAAATCAATTTTACATTTTTTAGTTTCTCAGTCTCGAATTATTTAGTGCAGAACAAATATTCTATATTGTGTTCCCAACTTTTATAGACTAGGACTAGGAGCTAACACAAAAAGTTTCTTGGGCTAAATTAAAAGTCGATAGGATCAAACTTATCTAGGTATAGGTACTATATCTACATTATCGAAACAATGGAACATAATTCAAAATTCCACCAAAACTTCTGAAGGTTTTTATTTTCCAATTTCATGGTAAGAGAAAAAGACGTTTTTCAATGAAAAATTAAACAAAATAGATAAAAATAAATAAAAACGGGAAGAGCACAAAAGAAAATTTAGTTGCAACGATAAAAACTATACAAACAAGATCATTTATTTATTATTAATGAAACAAACATGGACTAGCCTTAATTATACGCATATTGAATATTTAAATTCACATAGTGACTTCAGAACACACGGTTTTTACGTCTACAAAAGAAGCAAATTTTTTTACATTCAGTCTCCGAGCCTAGGCATGACAAAAGAATGCACGCAAAAGGCAGGTTATAAGCGCAAAGGGGCCCTATAGTCCATTCAAATTCAAGATACAGTAAAAGTCAACACATACATCATGTAGATATCTTGGTAAATTACGGAATGTAAAAATGATTTTGAGTAGGGGCTCAATGGTGCCTAGATATTTAGGGAGTAGGGACTGCAATCAATTGCAGTCAATTGCAGTCGTTACGCGATGATGACTGTTTACATTTACTGCATACTGCACCTTGAATTTGAATGGAGTATAGTTCGGCTATTTATGGTTCTCGGAACCTTAACTTGAATTACATTAAGAATGTCCCTGATGTAATAAATGTTATCATTTGCTACGCATAGAGAGCAAATTATAACATTTGTCGTCTATTGGCTAGACTCGAAAGATTGTATCTAGTTCTCAAGTAGCTAGACCTCACGTTACGAAGCTAGTATATGGCCCATTGTTCATTTTCTAAGAAAATCGCAGTTAACGATTTTGGACCTTCTCCATTTTAGACGAAAGTAGGGTTCTAAATTATAGAACAATACTCCAGATTCGGACAAACTATTGAGTTGTGCAAACATTTTACTGACTGACGATTGACGAAATCCTTGGACTTTCTTATGATGAAAGCCGTTCATTTCCGACCACTCAAGGACAAGGTCCGCGATATGCAAGTGTGTAACCACGCAAATTAACAATGCCATACACGAGCCCAAAATATTGGAGAAGACAGTTGAGATGGTTAGGATTACGTAGATTCGTGGGATGATTCAAAACAGAGTTCCTCAAAATATTTTTCTTACCAATTTCATTTAATCCCATTTAACGAGGTCCAAGGGTGATGTCAACTCGAGTTACACTTTAGAAAAGCACTCCGAAAATTGGGTTAACGATTTTTATTAAAACAAAAGAAATGAACCAAAACTTAACAATTTCTTTAACCAACTTGAACTCAAAAAAAGTAATTTAACATTTAACCCAAACTTGATATTTTCCGGGGCGAAGGACACTAAATATTAATTCAAGCAAAACTTACAATTTCTCTAATACTCGTCGACTTTAATGATAATTTAACAACAAAACGATTCACGAAACAATTAGTACAAGGGTCTGATTCGCGCGGAAGTCAGTTATATCGCCCAGAGGCAAAGAAGAAAAGCCTTTTTATAAACACGGGGGTGTTAACCAATGGGGAAAAATGATCTCAATGATCCATTGTGAAGGGCTAGCTTTATGGTAAAAATCCGGGGGTTACTATTACTGGTCCAGACTATGGGTTTTGGCCACCTTTTAAAATATAGTAGGTTTTAATGTCCAAGCTCGCCAGGTTTTATTCTTAGAAAAGCTGGAGAAAATCTAAAATACCTTCTCTTGTAATGACAATTGTCACGAAGATTCTGGGAGCTGTCAATCGAATGTTTATGTCTTAATTCTGTACAACGCTGGTCCTTTTTCGGAACTAAAAAATAAATACTAATACTCGCTTGAAAAAATGGACAATTCATGGAATAATCGGAATGCAACGAAGTTATCTTCAAACAGAGCATTTGCTAATATTGAATTCCAATAGGTATAGGTTATCCCTATTCCAGCGAAGATCCTTATAAAGATCTCTCTGTAGTTCGATACAATCGCGTTCGGTTGTTATTTGTTTAGAAAATTGCACGTCATCTGCAAATAGTCGAAATATTCCAAGCAATTTTTAATGGGGTTGATAAACAATAAGAAGAACAACGCACCCAAATCACTCTCCTAGAGCACACTCGACAAGACATGCATCGGCAAAGATTTACAGACATTAAAATCGACCACGAAAGTTCTGCACTTCAAGTTGGAAATCACCGCTGCCTATCGTTACAATTTGGATTAATTACTCAAAGCTAAGTAGTAAACCTATTATTAACAAATAATTAAACTCAAAAACAATGATTATACTCAAATTAAAAAGACGCCCTTTGATGAAAGCTATTGAACGTATAGTTGCATAATTGCATCAAACATATCATTCATGACTCTTCAGCGAGCTGGGTAGCATTGTAGTACCGAAACAAAGGAATCCACTATGAGTAAGCAACATACAAATTCTATCTATCATAGCTTAGGTAAACAACTACCAACTTGAAAAACAAACTGTAAGGTTTGTATGTTATTCATAAATTATTTATTAACGTTTAATATGTCTTTTCCTATACCAATTACGGAATTACTTTATTTGAACGTGTACGATTTCAGTCGAAAATATACATAACCAAATGAAAATTTTCTATCCATTACGCTCATCTTATGAAATTTTCACTTAAGTGAAAGCTAAAAACAGGGAAGAATAATTTTGAAGCAAATATATAGCATAATAAATTACACAGTAATCATGACAAGAACTTGACACCTGTATCAAAAGAGATACAGTGAGTGCAATTAGCTAATGGTTTTTTTGAGTAAACGTAATTTTATTAAATAAAATCTTAAATTAATTGCTGTTTTACTTTTTGCTGAGGAAAAGTCCCTAACGTATTTTTTATGAAAATATTAAAGTGCCGAATCGATTTTTGCAAAAAATTGAAGTACAGGGTGGGCCGAATTGGGTCAGGTAATTTAATGGCCTGATTAGATTTTACACCCTTTGAAAATTAAAAATCATTACGCCGTTAATAAACGCTGAAAAAATTGAAGTGTACACGGCAAGAAATTAATAAAAACAATAACATTGATGATAACATTTTTAACAAGTTGTATAATTTGCCTTCCTACAAAAAAAGGTTATGGTCAAGCTCGAGAAAATTTATCCTGACAGAAGCAGTGAAACGGGACGACCTACTTCGTATATCTTATTCTCATAAAAACGCTTTATCTTATATTTAATCGTAAGTGTCAATTTTTAAAAATTGTTTCAGAAAAATTGAGAAATATTTTTGGTACAGAAACATAGTGTTATTGGATTAAAAATTACGTTTAACATCATTAGAAATAACTTTCATCAAATTAAAATTATATTTTTAACCACCTGAAATTATTTATCTATGATTTAAAATGATAGTTATTAGCAACAACTCAAATGTTACGTGCTTACTGATAATTATTTTATATGGTATCTGAGAAAACTAAAATTCAATTAAAAGATAATCGTCTTAACTGTACAACTTACTGTACAATGTTAGCCTTGGTCGTGGTCGTGTACAGGATTTACAGTAGTACATACTTATCTTCTACTAGGCATAAGAAGCTTTCACAAAAATAAAAGTTATAAAAATCTAGTTAATTGCCAAATTTTTAACATCGAAACAAAGCGGTTTATTATACACCTATGCTTGCACATTAAATGTGGAAACACACTGTAGAATTATGCAAAAACAAAACTTGGTATTATCAAAATAGAGATATTAAAAGAGATATGTATATTGTATATTGTGAAGCAAAAACAATATCTAATTTGCATTTAAATTTGCAATGGTTGTATTACTTGTAAAATTTGAGTTTGGTTTAAAACTACTCGAGTTCTTGCTAAGATATTACGGCTATAATAAACGTATCTTCTAGCTCGACGGTGTCTTTTAAATTATTTAAGATTCAATTTATTCTTACATTTCGATCATTCGTCAATACACCCACACTACAGCCGCGCTTAATAATTTGTTCCTATAGCAGTGGAAAATTATCAGTTTCCTTAAAAGTGCTTTGAGCGATTATGAGCAAACAGCTACAGAACAGTTAGTCTCGAGAGATTGTTAACAAAGTTTTATGGATATAATTCAATCACTGATTTTTGTAAGATATCTTTGTGAATTAATTTCAATTATTAATTAATTTAAGTTACACGGATGGATTACAAAGAGAACAAAGTTTGTAGTGTTGATTTAAAAAAAAAAAACCTCTTCATAATAATAGCTCCTGCTGCCTTGAAGCTCTCATGTCACATATCATTTTTTATCCATCTCTTACTGGAAACAAAATACTAATAATGTTGTGTTTCAATAATACGTTAATTAAAAAAATTCTAATAAAAAAAATTTAAATTATTAATATTTCTTTGCCTGAAAGAAATGCTCAAATTTTTTATTTACACTGCCTGTTATTAGTTGATTTTGCATTTTATTAATTTATACGAAGCTTGTAAATAATACTTTTTTAGGTAGGGGAAAGCGGCAATGAAACGGACAGCTTTTTTCAAATGGTTGTATTTTCTGAACAAAACGTAAATTTGCATCAAAATTGAAATGTTGTTCGCTTTTTAACAAAGGTTAGAAAATGCTCGTCTCACCCATGGGTCTCACCACATTAGAATTTTGAATCAGGCACATGGTGACAGACATGGTGACATGGCACGGACAGTTCTCGATATGTGTTAGATAAAATATGAGATTCACACAGTCCAAAGGCCTAATTACATAAACCTTGAGTATCAAATCATCTTAAAACTAGTAAATACCTCAAATCTGTCACCGCGAAGAACCCAGATACAATAATCAGTTTAACCATCCGCTGGAACTGTTCTATTAACTTATCACTACTTTACAAAATTTTACGTACTCAGAGCAATGCCATTTAACAAGCAGATTTCATTCAGATACCGCAGTTATACCAACAGTGAAACACGCAACAGATGATACGTGAAACATAGCCACAGCTCTGGTACTCTTTGTCGGTATCCTCAATTTAATCAAAGAGAGCAGATAACTATCAGTTAACAAACTATTCCAGATTTTAAATCCAAATTGTAACAATGAAATGTTTCTACGGGTACCAATGTCTTTAATTTCAAATTCGCGACGCAAATGTGCCGGCCTAACAAACTTATTGTGTATATTATACTTTTTCAATTTCCTTAACCGTTAACCCGATACGTCGGTCTGTGTGACTCCCATATAAAATTTAAAGTTGTAAAACAATGTTATTTACATGCCTAAGAAGTTGCTGACTTGTCTAGCTTGAAAATATTGTGTTATCAACGAATTGACCGGATATCGCCGTCACCAGTCTTTAGTATTACTAAATTAGAGACCATTTGCCAAGGTTCACGCGGCTTGTCAAGCCGACCGTCGCCTACAACGTGACTAATTTTATTACGTGTGTATTTGTATATTTTTATAAAGTGTTAAAAATCAAAGTAATTATATTGTGAAATTTCTTTGTTTATTATTGGAAAATATAATTTAATTGATTTTTTTAAATTCAAGTAGGTACACTGTTAAAATATAATTTTCTTTAGAAAATGGCATCTTACTCGGAAGAAACGGTAATAAAATAAATGTTACTTCATAAAAATTAATTTTTTTGGCTTATCTTATACTTTAAGCTTTGCATTTTAATATTAGTTAATAAAAAACTGATATTTGCGTATTATTCTGTGCGTTTTACTACTATAAAATAACAGAAGCGTCAGATACCGCCGTTCGCCTATAGCGTAAAAAATATCAACGTCGCGAGTTAAGGGTTAATTTAAGCAATGTCACTAGGATACCTACCAGATTGTCTATGATAGTCATACGACTGTCGCAAAACAAATTCCCAGCTTCGATATGACTCAGAAACAATCAACTGCACGACTGCACGTGCTGTGCAGTCGTACGTTACCCAAAGATCCCTAATATATTCATTTCAATTAATATAGGTATTATCTGAAATTTGGTAATTTACAAATTGTTGAAGTTTTACTGCGGGAAAAAGACCACACCTGACATTTTTCAACATTCAGTGGTAACTTATTCTTGACACTCCAGTCACACAATTTATTTAATTCCGTCTGCAAATATTAACAATCTCAGGCTGAATTTTTCTTCAAGAACACCTTCTAGTCCATCGGCCAACAAGAAAAACAAATCGACGGTTAATACATCGGTCATAAGTCATTTATGAACAACAATGGCCCCCATATTGGAACCCTGCGGAACCCCAGAATTTTCCGCGGCCTTCCCCGATGTATTCGCACCGCACCGAACCCGAAATCTGCGCGATCCTAAATATCAACCAAATTCTTTTCTTTCTAACTATTCATAAATGTGTTTAGTAAATAGCGACAAGTTGGTGGCTGTTTGGTGTAAATTTACGAGAGACAAATCCATGTTGAGCATCCAATATAATAGGCTTATATGATCCATTAATATAGGTTTACCGTTGATCTTGCTTTCAGTGACTGATGTACAACTTGCCCTTAGTGTAAATAATTTACTCCAGTGCCTTGGCAGGGTTCGAGATCAACGTGATCGGCCGATATCCAACCTAGTATCACTTTTGTGCAATGGTATGGCCAATGACTCCCGCAAATGTTGAAGAGGGCATCGCTAAGCTATATATATTTATGTAATAATAGTAACTTGAACCACTCTGTACATCCTTTTAGCTTATACGGCGGAATAAAGTCCGGACTAGCCGATCTCTTCGGACTCAACCCCCTGTTGAGTCCGCACGCATATGCCGAATATAAGTCTAAAACCCGTTAACATTCTCAACAATAGCATCCCCCGCCAAGTTGATATACTTTTTTTACTCCATCTCATTAGTGATTTCAAACTTCTTCTAAATTTCTTATAGGTATGTATCATAATGCTGTCGGGACACATTCTTAATCTCGTTATAATAATTTTTTAACTTCTTCTCGTTACTAAACCAGTGGGGAATCCGTGCCAGAAACTTTCGGGGATGATAAAGTAAGTTAAAAAAATCATAGTTGGTTGATAAAGTTGCATTTCTGAAAATGTCAAAGTGGAATACGTTTTAGCTGTTAAGGTAATATTAGAATAGTGTCCGTTTCCTAAAACATCCGCTTTATTGCCACTCTCCCCTATACCTACATAAACTCGCATTTCTTATTGAATTTTAAATTAATTGTTAATTATCCTGTATTTGAACGTAAAGGATAGATACTTTAAGATAACAACTTAAGGCGAATAATTAATGTCTTAAATTCAATATTGTGTACATACTAATTAATTAAGAAAATAGTTAATGAAGTGTGCAACTCTTAATCGAAGTAACTGTGCTTATAGAACTCGACAAGTGATCTAAACATAATATTCCCTGTTCATTTAATTAAACAGAAACCACAGAATGGTTAATTTTATACTGTAATTATTTACAAGATGCAATAACAATATTTAGTGGTATTTGTACGATTTTGAGCAGTAAAACTTAGTTTAATTTGAGTATCTAGCAAAACAGTTCCATTTAAACTCGGTACTTTTAGAAATGTATTAAATTAATGTCGTTTTTTTTGTTGTTTTCTTTTTAAATTATTATTATCATTCCGTCTTTAATACTTAACCTGAACTAATTTAACTGCATCAGTACTTAAATTTGATTTCTGTGCTTTGTATTTAGTGTCGGTTTCCTTAATTATTGCAATCAGTATTACGTGATTATTAGTCAACGCAAACCAAAAATGGCCTTCCACCTTCAAATAAACTCAATAGTAGTTTTAAAACTTCACATACTCATTATTTGTTGTAGGTGTCTAGTGATGAATATCTAAAATTCATGAGAATCAGAGGGGAGTTTCAGCGCCAGTGGCAGAAAATATGTCACTTTTCTCGTATTTTTAAATTAAATCAAAGTGTCCAGAAAAACGTAAAGAGGTATGGACACCCACAAGCAGCAGCTTCTTTGAACAAGTCATTACCTAAAGGGCAGATTCTGCAGCTACTTTTACGATTCTAGTCACTTTAATCTGATTTTTTGTTGTCATACCATGAGTTCAAGCAAGATTGAAGCACAGACAGTAACTGTCTGCAAAACTACCAATGCAACTGTTGCTTTGGTAGTTTTGCCAAAGACATTTCAACGCCCTATAACTTGGTAAATTTTAGGAATAACAAAAACATGCATTTATTCAACGTTGTAGCAAATTTTATTAGCCTTAAGTTTGGGGCTAGTTTTCGAGATATTAACGAAAAATCTAAAAAGTGACACGCCTTCGGCCACTGTCGTTAAAGCTCACTTGCGATTTATTAGAACTTTTAGAATATTCATCGCTAGACACGTACAACGCACATCTTAATATTAAAGTCTGCATCCAAATATTAAAGTTTTTTTATCAAATAATATTTTCTCAACAAAATTTTGTAAATAAGTTTAAGTCATTAAATTAAAGTGCATTTAGCACTTGAGTACAACAAAAAATGATTTCAGATCGAATCAATTTTTTATAATTACCTAATTTAATATCGTTTAGCGGGTAGTTTCTACAGCTATTATTGCTTGAGTAAGTTAGGTGAGGTTAAATCATTTGTACTCGAGGGTCGGATGTAATTAATTGACCCTTATTAGCACAGTTATTAGTTGTAACGTCTATTATAGCTAAAGTTATTAGAGTGGAATATTAAAATATATCGAAAACAATAACTAAACATTTGTTAAATATTATTAGAAAGTGTGTCATGTGCAGGTAAATGAGTAAAAAGGGGGTTGTGCGTTTGGTAGTATCCGATGATAAGATTTGCAAGAACATGGTTCTTAGAGAAATTTACAGTTGAAGTAATTCAATTACTTCGGTCTATGAAGGCTGAGGTAGAAACAATTAATTAATCTAGGAACCTTAATTTAGTCGTTAGAACGAATCTTTGCCCAGATTTTGATCTCGCTCGAATAAATGTATAAATAAAGAAGCAAATTGCGACAAAAAATTTTTAGTAACACCAAACATGGCTCTTTTTAAAAATTTTAATAATTTTAATTAAACTGTAGGCACCATATTCAATCTTGGCGATTACAAAGTTGGTGTTTGTGACATTGCTATGTATTTGTTTTTAACTCGGAATGTTTCTAATTTATTTACCCGCATTTTGACTGTAGAGCGTTTAGATTAAATCTAGATAAAATAGACAAAAAACTCCAACGCAGTAGGTATACAAGCGTACTATTTAAATGTAGTTTTGACATTTTTACTATTATACTCGTGTAAGGTAAAATAAGAAAAACATACTTATCCAGGTGACATTCAGAACAGTCAGCTTGGAGACTTTCTGCATAGTTACAAACTATTTTGGAACTATCGCCTCTCCGTTTTTGTGTATACGAGCTCATTCGCCTTGATGTGAGATGGTTCATTGAAAAACTGTTCAGCGATTAATTAAAATTTTAGTTCTGGGATGATTAGGATAACATGGAGTAATATACTAAGTCAACGAAATAGCAGTGGCATTGCATGCAACCGCCGAAGGCTTTTGTGATACAATTGACCACGGGCAAATTAAAACGCAATGCTTAATGCAATTCAAGTATGTTACGTACTTGTTTCTGAACGAACTCAAACTTTGTATTTATAAGCTAAATTTGAGATCTGCCAGTGACACTTGAAATCCCCAGTTGGAAATTGTTTGCATAATGGAGTTACCATTGGCTCTCGGTAAAAAAAAATAGTCCGTTCATTGCATTAGTTTTGTTACGTGTTATGTAATAAATGTTGAAATGTTGAGAAAATTGTAACCGTAGGTATAACGAATCGTGCAAAACAACTAAATGAAATAGAAATAGGTAGTTAATTGTGTCGAGTTCAAATTTTACTCTTGTCAATTAACATCAAGCCAATTACAGTCACTTTTGAGATACCCGACAGGTACAACTTAGCATTGGTATTAATTCATAATTCAATCTTGAAGTTATAAAATCAATAAGCAGTGCATGTATTGTTGCATAATTCATATTTAAAGTAGAATTCTTGTCTTTAGAGCTTAGGAAAGCTAAAAATACCAACTTTTGTAGTGTTGCTTATGTAATGAATAATGGCATAATAATCATTTTCTTCTACATTTTATGATAAGAAATTGGATTTTTGATCGACGATGTAACAAAAAATCTTTAAATATTGATTTTGTTCCAATTTCCTCTAGTAGCAATGCTAAATGTGAACTATTTGCACTTTACAGGGTGTCAATTTGAAAACTTCCCAACTCCAATATCTCCGCGTTTGTAAAGAATATTGCAAAATTGCGGGACCCGTCAATTTTATTACAGAGAGAAATACTTTTATAGAGTAGTTACGTTCTCTCTAAATCAACCCCCAAAGAGGGGTAGTCTTAACCCTTCAAATCTTAAATGGAAAAGGGAGTTCAGTGGCATCTTTTTTAAAGCCAATTTATTAACAACGATATTCTAATTTTAAGATTTTTATTCTAAAATTTAAGAGGATAAGTCTACCTCCTTTTGGGGGCTGATCTAGGGAGAACGCAAACAGTCGATTAAAGTGTCTCCCTCAGTAATAAAATTAACGGGTCTCGCAGAATTTCAATATTTTATACTAAGGTGAGGATAATGGAGGTGGGAAGTTTTCAAATGAACACCCTGTATATTATATTCTCAGTACTTCGAAAACTTTTTGCAATTATATAGGCGCCTACCTCTTAAAAGCTAAAAACTTTGTGCTAATAAATTTCAATTGTTATCCTTAAGGTTGTTCAGAAGGGGAGTGGGGGTAAGCTGCGGTGGATACTCTGTCCTGTGCTAAATACATGGGATAAAGAAGGATAAAGATATCTATTGCCAACTTCAAATAAACAAAATTTTAATACTTAAAACCAATGAAAATATGCTTTCTTTATTAAAAATACTAAATTTTTAACAATTTTTTTCTAAATTTTATTCTTTTAAAGAGTTTTGGTTGGTTAAAATATTTTTTAACTTATTTTAAAAAACTTTCAATATGATGAGTAAAGTACGGCATCGCTGTAGACTTTTGGTAGTGTCATAACCAAAGATGACAATGACAGAGGGTTTAAGGTTATTGCGAACAAATTTTCAAAACTTGGTAATTTTTAAGCAAAGCTTATCAGTTGACGAAACGACGTTCCGTTACTTTGGGAAATTGAATAATCTCATTTTTATAAAAGTAGATCTATAATTATTCGTTTCATTAAAACTTTAAATAACCCATCATTTTTATTTGAATCGCGCGCGCTTTTCCCAATTTATCTCATGTAACAGCGTTGCCAAGCGTAATGATGATTGATAGCTTTTGTACTATTTCTTTGAACAATAGTTTAATTTTCTCAGAAACTAAGAACAAGACTTTTTTGAAATTTTGTACACTTATTTGTAAGACTTTCATAAATATTTTAGTGGTTTTTGGTAAGGTTGTCATTTCTGGGTGTCGGGATAATGGGATTTTAATGAGTGTGCAAACCCTAGTTTGCATATAAGCAATGTAAAAAAGTGCACAAAACAGTCAACTTTGGAATTTTTTATCTCAATAACTAAGAACAAGATCAAGTTCAAATTTCGTCATGATGTTCTTTATCATGCAAAGAATATACTGTGAAAATTTCAAAAACTTCTCATATACTTGGATTTCCTTCTGAACAACCTTAAGGTGAAAGAAATTTTCATTCGTCTTCAATTATTTTCTTCTGAAAATTTGCTAATCTGCGAATATTGTTGTACTCTTAGGTCGAAAAATATATTAATAATAAATTATAAATTTATAATGTATGATACATTTTGAGCAGTTTAAAAAATCGAGCGTTTAAAACGCACAATAGAAACGTTTCTTAAACTTTTACCATAAAAAGTTACTGGAACTATATACATAACACGCTTTGAAAACAACTCAAAAAGCCATTAGTTTAGTGAAACTATTTTAATGTTTCAAATCAGATGTCTTTCCGGAATTGAATAACTTATGCTATTGCCAAACTTATACCGACATTTGCTTTCAATTGCTTTGTATTGATCATTGGCGTTATATTATTCATGTCGTCTATAAAAGAATCGTATACTTCTAACTTTTCGTAACACACGGGAACTAAGGTGATTTCACATTGTAAATTGAAAAGTTCTTGCACTCAATTCCATCTCGTTTCTTACATAGGCCCATAAGTCTACTTACCGTAGGGAATGTAAAACACAAAAAATCTTTACAATCGAGAGGTAGGTATTTGTAAATCTTCAAAATTTAAAATTGCTTTTTGCGTCTTTTAAAAAATAATAGTAAAAACTAGTTTTTCGGTAAGTTTTTATTTTATTTCGATAGATTTAATAAAATGTCACTTATTTTTAAAGCTCCTGAACTTTAGCAATGCTCATTATTTCTAATAAGGTAATAAGTAACTCTTATTTTTTTGTTAAAGCTCTTTTTTGGAATTGGCAAAATTTACAAAAAAGTTTTTACAACCTACAACATTTTGTTAGTTCCATTGATTTTCATATTTTTTTAAAACCTCAAATGCTTTTGTCTCAAACTTCTTTCACTTGCGGCTGTTTGCTTTGTATTTGCTTCGTATATATCTAATTTACCAACTTTTAGTAATTTTTTATCTGTTGTTTGTTCTTTTTTGCCAAATAGCAATACGAAACCTTCATTATGGAGTACATCGTTAATAGAAATTACCCTACTCAAATGGAAAGATAAGAACTACGCACGTCGAACTTTTTGATAAAATACCGTTGGAAATGCGATTGTAATTTTAAGAAGAAAAAGTAGATTTACGAAGCACTTTTCTGAAGCACTCGTAAATCAGTTGAAACCATGAAATGCCGTAACACCCTCAGCCTTACCACCACATCATACAATTTTTCTTTTAACGGCGGAACGGTATCTAGTTTTTTCTAGGATGTTGTCCAGAAGGATGTCAAACTCGATGTTGTGGAGTTTAAAGCTAAGCTCGGAATGGAGCACTTTGATGTAATGTTGGAGAGTGTTTCTACGATTGTATTGATCTTTTATCTCTTGGTGAAGCCACAGGGTTTCGGCTTTTGAGCTGGGGTGATTTTGATCACGTTGTTCTTCTTACAGGTGTTGTTGAACCAGATGTTTTGGGAAATAATACTATGTCGCAGGTGTAGTTTATAAAACCAAGTAGCCTGGATGCCGGTGTCGGCATTGATTAAGTATTGAATAGATTTGGCTTTTACTGTGTGCAAATTGAGATTGATTTTTGTTCCACTGTTCCCACTATCGGTGAACACACTGTACTATTACGTCGTCTTGAACAGCTTTAAAATTCAACAATTACAACTAATGTTCTTTGTTGAGTCTAATCAAAGAGCTATTCTATGGTATGACATATTTTTAAATTCCAAAAAAGTATTATAAAGTAACAAAAAAAATTCCCGAAAAGTGGCAAATTATAGTAAGTACAGCTACGCCAACCAAACAAGTCTGACGGAAAATATGCCAACTAAAATTATAAAATAGGAGGTGGAGAATTTTAAACCAATCTGTACTATCCTTGACGACGTGTACATTCCTTGACAAATTGAAAGTAGCAAATTGACAGGTTGTTGTGTGTTTTTGTGCTTTTAATTTTCTCTGATTTCGTTCATCTTTATAAAAAAAAGTCTTCCATTATTTTAAAAACTTTATTAAAAAATAACAAAATAGACGAGTTGTCTCTATTTAAGCACACTGTTGTAATTAAAGTTGAGAATTTAGTAGTACCTACGTTTAAATTTACCGCCCAAGTACTTTTGACACTGAGTGTACTTTTGAAAATACAGCGACACCAAAGCACGCCTACTCAACAGACTTGTTTGGTTGGTGTAGCTGTATAAACTAGAGCTTGTACAAGCTAGAAATGGGATTGTGACGTATTTTAGTTCGAATGGTTATCGATGCAAGCCGCATTCTATTTTACGACCTGCTCGACTATGAAAGTACCGAATAATTTTGTGCCACTCCGATTTTGAGTGGTTTGTAATTTCTAGAGGTAGGCCTGCCGCTGGACCAGTTGAGTAATGTTTATAAAAATGATACAATTCTTTGAAAAAAATTGCTTGGTCCACTATTATTGTGACAGCTAGTAACCATAAAGTTGCCTTTGTGAACTGTCAATCAGAACTGATTGGACGCTTGCAAAGTATAAGTAGTTGGCGGGAGCATTTGTCTCAATCCCATTTCTAGCTTGTACAAACTCTAATTGTTTTCTGTTGCGTATAAATACTTAGACCGATATGAAATATATTATGTCATGTCATATAGGATATGATATAGAATATATCTATAATAATAGATTTTAAAATAGTTTTTTCCTACAATCCTTTATAAAAATATCCTGGAAATGTCCATCTCGGGTTCATTTAGAAGAGCGTATTCGATGAACTCAATTTTTGAAGACCATGCCTAATTTCAGGAATTCAGGGTTCGATAGTTTTTAATCATCAATGGCTTACATGTTACATTAATCTCCTGTAGATTATTTTCACGCAAAAAATTACAATTTTTCATCTTGACGAAGCTATTCAACCGAAAATGAGATTTATACGAAAAGATGATTTTTTACCAGAACTAGAATCAATTTTGAGTTGCTTTAGAGTTCAATCGGCTAACTCATGATGGCTACGATGGTCTAGTTCTAGGATATACACAATCTCATAATAGTTTAACCCAAGTCTTTTCGTAAAATACATTATGGTTACTAAAAGTCCTACTAACCTCTTATAGCACCATTATATTCGCTTCACTTCTTGCATTTGGATGTTTTGTTGTCAGTTTGTGGTTTAGTATCTCCATTGAGTATGGAAGATATTAACTGCGTTAGTATCGTTGAGTTGGAATCATACGGAAAAAAAGCACAGTTATGTCGATTATGTAGACTATAATTTTCACAAAGTGCACGCCGAATATTGTAGGATAATAAATTACCAAACGCTGGGTACTAACCCAGCGATTTGGAGACACATTATTTGATGTTTGAGATTAGAGGTTTTCCTCGCTTTCTGCGTTGGGAAGGGACAGTCACTATCTACAGCAGGGGTCGGCAACCTATTTGTACTGGCGGGTACATTTCAGAATTTTAAAATTGTGGCGGGCACCTAGGATGGGGGGGGGGGTTAAAATTTTAGAGAAAATATGATTTTTTAAGGTCATGCGGCTTAAAATGAAGTTCCGGAAGTTAAGTAGATTCTACGGTTTTGGCGTGATTTCTGGTGGCATCTATTCGTTCTCGCTCAGTACATCCCCACATAGAGCTATTATATCTTACCATTTCCGAGATTACCAAGGTGAGACGATGTAGGAAACTCTGGATACCATCACTCGTAAAGTATTAAATATTTATATTGGCCGGTTTTCAATTGCTGTCGCTAATAAAATACGTTCGATTTTATCAGTGCTATTATCCATAGAAAAAGTAATCAAAAATCAATAATAACAAATTTTAGTTTTATTTCTTTCAAACTGAAACTCGTAAGTACCTGGATTATTTTACAAAATATAATATACCGTAATGGTAAAAAGTTTTATTGATATTAGCTCAGTGCCGGTACATGACAATAGTAATATTAATATTTAAAGACATTACGGATATGAATTACGATAACTTAAGCTATATAATAACGATTATACTTGGTTGTTGAAGCACTTGACATAGTTGGCAATGGTCTCGAAACGTTTAGAATAAATATACACTTGCGTAATAATAGTAAGCTTATATCAAAATTTCGAGTCGTATTTACATACAAAGTCATTATTTTTATAGCGGAATCAGATAGCAAACGAACTAAAAAGGATAAACTTGCAGTACGTAAATATGTAGATGCAGAATGTTTTCCAAGTGCAGGAAAATAGCAAAGAACGGGGTTTATACGGTGGAAAGTCGACTAACGAGAATATTAAAATGTTCCTTCAAAATTAGAGAAAACTACCCGCCGAGTGCACGCGAAAATTTAGATAATACAACTCGGTAAGGAGTTTATCGCGTAATTTTAACCAAAGATTGAAATATTTCTCGCAATTATAAATATTAAGACGCAAAAATAAGGCATTTAAAAAATAATCTTTAATTAAGTTGCATATAAACCTTATTCCGACGTACAACAATGCTCGATGTGCACTTTGACGCTAATATTAATTATAAGTTTCACTAATTAGTTCAAAGTAATTTATCTCGGAATATCTACCTACATGGTAATATTTTGTAGTAGCTCTTAATTCATGTTAAAACATTCATTATTTTGCGTCATGCATTATACATTTAGAACAAGCACACATGTCGTCCAATTCATCATCATGACCATTATTTAGACAAATTTGGGTTATTGTAAATTGATTAATCCTCCAGAATGTCCATAAACACTCGCTACACTTTAAAATCTTTAATGGTAAAGGTTTGTCACGTATTTTGTATCGATTCTCAGTTTCGACAAAATTGTTAACACCTTAAAAATGTCTCTGTTCGGTTTCAAATTTTATCGCACCGAAATATAGCTGGGCTCTTTTTTAACCATTCGTTAATCCTAAAATTCATTTCCATCTACAAATTGTGGTTTAAAACAACTCTCGAAATTACCAAATGTGTTTACGAAACTTTCGCTACGCGCATTAAAATAGATTGAATTGTAACTTATTCTTGTTAATATTTAATAATTTCGACCTACCATTAGAGTGGTTACAAATTGCGTAAAGAAAACCTTCACGAAATCAATGTCAGTTCAGAATTAAACCTCAACTTCGCCATCGTGGTGTTACTAACCGGGCATATACAAATGTTCTAGGTTTAACGATTTAAACCAATTTACTAATTAGTGCGGAGGCGCTTCTAAATGATTTTGCGTTAGAAATTTGCTGAGGGCATTTATTTGAAGATGCGAGTATGGGGCTATTTTACAAATACGTTATAGCTCCAAGTTCGTGAATAATCGAGGGGTTTTCAATAGGGGCGATATGATTTTAAAATGTTACGTTAACCATACTTAACATTTGGCACTTTGCATTGGAAGCGACTTCTGCAACTTCTTAGAGAGTCTTTTTGCATTTTACGAAGCTAGTTTCTATCTGACAGTCTGTCTGACACTAACTTTTAGCGGCTTCTTGCTACAACTTCTAGCGGGTTCTCGCTGCAACTGTTTGGAGCTTCTCGCTGCAACTTCTCGCAGAAGTTTTCTCGTATTTAAAGACGAGACCTTAAGACTTCGTTTTACAGCAATAAATAGTGTAAACAGTAGACAGACTTCCTAGAATTTTCTCGCATTTTACAAGCTAGTTTCTATCTGACAGTCTGCTTGACACTTTTCGCAGCTCCTCGTTGCAACTTTTCTCAGATTCTCACTGCAGCTTCTCGCAACTTCTTGTTGAAACTTCTCGCAGATTCTCGCTGCAACTTCTCGTATCTTCTCGCTGCAACTTCTTACAGTGTGTCGTTGCAACTTCTCGCAACTTTTCGCTGCAACTTCTCGCGTCTTCTCGCTGCAACTTCTCACAGTTCCTCGTTGCTACTTCTCGCAGCTTTTCGATGCAACTTCTCGCAGCTAACTTCTTGCATCTTCTCGCTGCAACTTCTCGCAGCTTCTCCCTGCAACTTCTCGTATCTTCTCGCTGCAACTTCTTACAGTGTGTCGTTGGAACTTCTCGCAACTTTTTGCTGCAACTTCTCGCGTCTTCTCGCTGCAACTTCTTACAGTTCTTTGTTGCAGCTTCTCGCAACTTTTCGCTGCAACTTCTCGCGTCTTCTCGCTGCAACTTTTCACCGTTCCTCGTTGCTACTTCTCGCAGTTTTTCGATGCAACTTCTCGCAGCTAACTTCTTGCATCTTCTCGCTGCAACTTCTCGCAGCTTCTCCCTGCAACTTATCGTATCTTCTCATTGCAACTTCTTACAGTGTGTCGTTGCAACTTCTCGCAACTTTTTGCTGCAACTTTTCGCGTCTTCTCGCTAAAATTACTCACAGCTCCTCGTTGCAACTTCTCGAAGTTTTTCGCTGCTACTGCTCAAATCTTCTCGCTGCAACTTCTCGCAGGTTCTCCCTGCAACTTCTCATATCTTCTCATTGCAACTTCTTACAGTGTGTCGTTGCAACTTCTCGCAACTTTTTGCTGCAACTTTTCGCGTCTTCTCGCTGAAACTACTCACAGCTCCTCGTTGCAACTTCTCGAAGTTTTTCGCTGCTACTGCTCAAATCTTCTCGCTGCAACTTCTCGCAGGTTCTTGCTGCATATTCTTGCAGCTTTTCTCTGCAACTTCTCGCAGCATCTGACTACAAATTCTCACAGCTTCTCGTTGCGACTTCTCGCATCTTCTCGTTGAAACTTCTTGCAGCATCTTGCTTCATATTTTCGCATATTTTCGCTGCAATTTCCAGTTGCAACATCTCGCTGCAGCTACTTACTGCAACATCACGCTGCAACGTCTCGCTGCAGTTTCCCACTGCAACTTCTCGTAGCTTCTCGCAGCTTCTCGCTGGAAATTTACATTAACATAATTATTTACGAACTTACGATTATTTAAGTATTTGCCAACTACCTAAGACTTAAAAGAAGGCCATGTTAGTTGTTTGTTTTCTTGTTTCAGGAAACCTCTTCAAATTATACATTTTTGAAGTGAGGAACAATATGCGCTTTCAATAGCGTCTAAACGTTAAAATAAGAAAGTTATTATTACAGGAAATATTTCTTAACCTACAGTGGATGTGCGTTCCATAGTAAGGACTCGGTATTATCGGCGCGTATATCAACTTCGATCTTCAAACGATTCGTGTAGTAAAACAGCGTTAAAGTAACGGGCAAACTTATAATGTGTTAAGATTACAATCATAATAAGAAACTTTCATCTAGTAGGTATGGCGAGTTCAGAAAGTTGTTTGTTCGAAACAACCTAGACTTGCATATAAATTTCTTTAGCAATAAATTTTTGTAAGCCATTCTCTACTCTATGCTCTTTTTATGCATGTGGAGTCGTCGAGCAATACGCAAAACTTTTAGATACCTCATCAGTATACTTTCAGCTTGCCATGTTTAGAAGAAATACTTCTTAGTGTCAAAAGTGTTAACGAATGTTCATGTATGAAGAGCCTTAAATATTAGTTTTACAAACTATTTATAGCATGAATTTATCTATTTACGATATTTATAGTTAAACCTCAGTGGCTTCTGAAATGTTCATTTCCTTGGGTTATTGATAGATGGTAGTATAACATTGAGATAGGTGTTTATTGTTATTTTTTTTCGGCAATTAATTCCGCAAACAGTACCTACCTCCTAGGCACTTAGAAAGTTCACCGACTTAACTTCAAATCCCCCAACTTTATAATCACCTTTTTACCGCTTATTTGGCTGTATGGACATCAATTATTGTAAATGATCTTTGAAGAAAAAAATTATTGGGTGACCAAGTTACCTCGTAATTGGGGCTACTTGGTCGCCTTATTAAAAGTATATCAAAATGGCCTTTAAAACGCGCTTTATGACCATGTTACCCCGTATTTTAATGCAAATTTAAAAAAGCTGAGTCCTAGGCAGTTTTTAAAGTCACTTTCTTGTAATGTAAACCCTTGAGATACCTTTTTTATTCCATAAAATTAACAAAAAACATGCTAAAACGAATTATCAACTAAAATGCAACATTTAAACCAGCAATGAACAAAAAACAATGTCATGGGGTGACCAAGTTATCCCGGACAGCCCAAGTGGCCCCCGATGACGGTAACTTAAAGCTGAAGACTATTGATTGGTGTGCACGCTAACACGTAAGATCGACAATAAAATAATGAAAACACTTCAAAGGTCAAATAATATTGTAATTTTAAATAACCACTAGCGCAATTTGTATAAGTGCTTTTTAACAAATTATTAAAGAAAATGAATACGTCTGAAGTCTAAACAGAAATAAGGGATCAAGGAAATGCACCATTCTGCGTTTCTTTAAGTAATAAAGTCCTAAAATGCCTAAAATACATAAACTTGCGTTCCAATAATTGGCAATTAGACTGTAAAATTTTATAAAGTTACTAAGAAGATTTAATATTTAAACAGTTTTCGTTTCCAATTGAAGGGATTGTTTTTTGCGTACTTGAATTGAATATTTTTAATTACCGCACAAAATAATTCAATTATACGATTATAATTTCGCTAATTGAAGAAAAAATGCACACAATAAAATAACGATCAGCATAAGATTTTACAACACTAGAAAAATGAAGGGGTGAAAACATGCAACATTTTCAGTTTTAATAGTGTGTTCGATTTTTCAAGCTAATTTCGCTCTTTTAAAAAGTTATAATAATCCAAAGTTTTGTCACTAACTCAACTTACAAGTATCAAAGTAGGTAGCAGCTTGTTCGACCTAGCATTTCTAACGCAAGCAAATTTAAAACGAAACTAAGTCACTTTATAATATACAAATTTAAGGATAATTCGAGAGTGAAACTTTTCATTTGCTTGTAAAATTTCTCGAGTTGCTTACACTTATTTTAAAATAGAGGTAGTGATGGGAATTTAAAAAAAAGTTGGAGAGAATTTTTCAAATTTTAACTTTTAATGGTAAAAAGGAGCATTTGAAGCTGAACATGCATTCTTTCTTAGTGTGCTTTATTGAGAGCTTCAACGCGTACGAAAAAGTTCTGCTAAGGCCACATTATGGCCGTTTAAAATTTGAAAACGCTGTAGAGAGTTAGAGAGACAAGGACTAATTTCAGTTCTAGGGTTAGTTGAAGGTATATTTGGGAGTAACGCTTAATCTTTCAAAGATTTTTGCGCTCATAATAGTGGGCGCACGAAATTTTACAAAATCTTTTAGTTTTTTGAAAACTTTCAATCTATACCTTCACCTTCACTATTAAAGGTGCTGACGTAAGAGCAGTATTAAAAAAAACTAATTAATTTCTCTAACTCCAATTTTCAAAAAAGTTTGTGCTTAGAATTAATAGGCGTAATGATCAAAGTTTTTGGAAAATTTGAATATTCTCCACTTTGCGATATTTAAAGCGCTGTTAGAGCAGAATTGGCTCATAGAGGCCGAGATAATTTTACCAATAATATTTTTGAGCTAAAATAAAAAATTTGAATTCTCTTTTGTAATTTTGACGAATTCGAAAATATTTATTTGATATAAATAAGTTGTCTCATCATACCTACCATTTGTTTTACTTCGATAAGTACTTCGATTTTTGCGAGTGCGCGATAGAGTTAAATTAGATAAGATTTTTAAATGTTATACAAAATGCTACCTACCTAATAACTAATAATCATCAAATTTTTGACTCGAACTTTTTATACCTATTTTAGTG
The DNA here is from genome assembly GCA_950108345.1 of Malthinus flaveolus. Lineage (NCBI taxonomy): Eukaryota > Metazoa > Arthropoda > Insecta > Coleoptera > Cantharidae > Malthinus > Malthinus flaveolus. The sequence continues at coordinate 69,667,843 of OX467285.1, forward strand.
TATAATTGAACTATGTTTGATTATAATGTGTTCAGCTGTTCAGTGCTTGTGTTTAGAATTATCTTTTGCGATTTGAGACATTCTCCAAGCAGGTTCCGCTACTTCATCAAGGTTAGCATTTTTTACTTATTTTCCAAAATTTTACGGGTTACTATGTTGTTACTACTAATAGTTGTACGCCATAAGACTGTGCCAAAAGGTGTATAGAACCAATGTTGAGCGACATTACGTCTAATCTTTTTATTTTACATTGAAAGTCATACTTAATTACAACCTCAAGAAATAGGTGGTTTCAGATGTTTTTCAAATATACAGGGTGTTATTTATAATAAATAATAACTTTACTAGCATATTTTACTGGTAAAAACAATTTAGGTATGTTCTCGATGCTTCGTCAATAACCATCAACGCATTACCGTCATTTTTATTTTTAAGAGTCACAAAGTTTAACCTGAAATTGTTCTGATGCGGAAAACACAAAGTCTTACCTTGTCCAATATTACTACAGGGGCTATCGAAGGCCGCTCGGTTACCAGAACATCCTGTACTTAATTTTCGACTTTTTTAATTAAATATGTAATATCGAATTTAAATACTGGACAATAATGATGTATACATCCTGCGCAGAAAACCAAATTTCGTATAACGCCGTAACCAAGGCTTTACACCAATCTAAACACATAGATTGGGCGTCTCTTTTTACCGCTTTCTCACTTCCCCTTCTGCGCATCTAGGATCGGTGAGGTTTTGAAATATGTATACTTGTGACGAATCTTCTGTACAAAGCAGAAAAAGGTTTAAACGACGCCTCTTTCCAAAGTTTCACCACTTTTTTAGTTTGGAACGAGAAGTGGGGAGGTAATTAAAAATTGATTCGAAATTTCAATTTTTATTTTTCGTCGACTTTGTCTACTTTGAAAAGGTAATACGATCGAAAAAATAATTTTTTTTAAAATTTGCTGTCTCTAAATCAAAAAATGTATAAAAAAATTAAAATCTTGTAAAGTCTGCCGGGGTGTCTGTCTGTAAGCACGATTACTTACAACCGACTGGTTCTACGTTTAGTATGATAAGATGAAGGTTTGGCTGAGTGAAATGGGTGAAAGTTGAAACTAGAGTCAAAAATAATAAAACGAAATATTTATTCAAAAATAATTGAAGACTAATAACAGGGGGAGGGTCGAATCTCTGAATAATTTTGTTCTAAAAAAATAATAAATGGCTTGCCACGGTAATTTCTCGAAGGGGAACGTCTTAAAATAATACCCGAAAGCACCGGGGGGACCTTCAATTTTATTTTACCAATTATTGGGGCTGCCGGATAGGTGTTACTATTATAAAAACTCGGAGAAGTGCTGATTGCAGTATTTTGCAGCTCTTTTTGTCTTGTGTCGAGCAGTTCGTGTTTTATTACATTCAACAGTCTTATCTTCTTATTGCCATTTAAAAATACGAAGTACTGTAACTGCAGGGCGCTTCTTAACAAGATTTAGTTTACTTAAAACATTTTACATTTTAGAAACTTAAACCTTGCGATTTTACGATAAATTTAGTAAAAGTTAGTCAGGAAATACAAACTGAATTCAACATAATGGAATTATCAAAGTTTATTAATTTAATAGTAAAGGGTTTTTAAGACAACGAGTACAAAGGTACTAAAAACGTAACAACGTTCTTCTTAGCTGCATGTCTGGCACAGATATTTAAATTGCTGTTCTGTTTCAGCTTACAAGATTTCATTGATGCGGAAAACTTTGTAATTGAAAACAGTTTTTTAATACTAAAAAGTACAGGTTGTCTCACAAATGTAAGAAAAGTACGCTAGTCGCATATTTCCAACTTTTACAATCATCTTCAGTATTTCATTCTTGCCGGAATCCATACAGCGGACGTTTTTTCTAGACCGACAGTATGTACTACTACCTTAACCTTAACGCTGGCAAAAATTTGTTATTGCTATTTCACATCTAGGCACTCTTTTATTTATAAACAAAGAAGGACCTTTTGTAAACGTTTCCACTACTAATTATTTATTAACTCAAAGTTAAAATGACATATAATTTTACTTTTTGGGATTTAGAAAGTAATTTTGAATCAACTTGATCATGTTTAAAGAAGTTTAATCAATTTATTAATTTTGAATCATCTGTTTTTTACTATCAGGCCAAAATGCTTGTTCATTTCATGTAACGGAAAATGATTTCATTCTCTTTATGTCATTATGTGAATAGGCGATTAGTCTTTCCGTGTAACGGTCAACATGTTCACAATATTTTTGTTAATTGTCCTCTTTATGAGAACAAAATTTTCTAAAAATAACTAAGATCTTTGCCCATTTAGCAGAACAAACTTAACTTTGTGTAGAACCAAAAAAATGAAAGTTTATACTTGAAACTTGAAATGAGAATTGCTAACATTTAATGATCGTGGACTGAATATTTCTGAATACTTAATGATCATCATTAAAATCGTAATCATTGTGTAATCCTAAAGTTGTTCAGTGTAATATGACAGTTGACAGTATATCACGACATGTCTAGGTATATTCTATAGTGTTGGGGGGTTCGAGAGTGTCTATTGAAGGATTTTCTGTATACGAAACAGACAAACTTTGATATTAGTTTTTGGAAGTTAAATATTTTAATTATAGTAAGTTAGTACCTACTGTAATTTTCCAACTATTATTCTTCATATTTTGCAGTTAACTAGACGAGTTTGATTTTATAGTATAAAGTTAGGTATTATAGTGGTTACAATCTACAGGGTGTTTACCGGGAAACGCATGTTTTTGTTTTGGGTAGTACACCGCAAGTTGTAGTAGGAGATAGCAGTTGGGAAGGTCATACTGTGTGGAGGCTAGTTGGAAGTTTCAGTTACACTCAAGATGGGGACTTTCCGACAAACTTACCCTGGAAAAGTTATCTCTCGTTTTAGAGATGTTCCTTGGCCTCTACGGTCCCCTGATCTGACGATCCCGGACTTCTTTCTTAGGGGTTTCTTGAAATCGCGCGTTCACGCTAAAAACCCAAGCCATTCCACGAGCAATGTTACAAGATGCAATCCGTAATTTCAGGGAACGTCTGGAAACATGTGTTCAATCGGAAAGACGCCACCTACGAAATTTTATTTTTGCTAATTACTTTTTGTAAAGATTTTCTTAAAATTCCGAGTTTGTAGATTACATTGTTTAAAATAAATCAAGTTTTTGTTCAACATTTAAAAATTTGTGGCTTTTTTAAAACCATGCGGTTCCCAGTAAACACCCTGTACAATCTACACTATGCCTAGGAATCTTCTAAACGCGCAGAGATTCTCATTTTGGAAAACTACAAGAAAACTGAACATTTTTATGCCTTTAATGTTGAAGAAATTCTAGAGAATTCTTCTCGTTCCTAAAATATTCAGAAAAAACTGTAACATTGGGTTTTTTACTTCTTCCATACCTTTTTATTACTTGATATAGAAAAACTTTTCTCATAAAGTACGTAGTTTTAGAGTAAAAAAAGAAAAACTGAAAAAAGAGCCAAAACCCACCCTTTTAGAGCCGCCCCCAAGTTATTGCTGCCACTTTTAAGTGACAGGCGGTCGGTTTTATTACTAATTTGCAAAGCTATTTCAGCTTGCATCGGTCAAAATCAACAATTTTGTATTTTCGTATTTCGGCATTCTGTCTCCCGGACACACTAAGTTCGATATACCTAAAAGTTCAACGCGCTCTACCACCTAAACTGTTTGTTTTACGCAAAAATTGTAAGAGACACAATTTGTAGGAAATTCGATGCGCATTATTTTTGTATAACAACATTTTTTTTAAGAAGTGCGTAGTCTTCAAGTTATAAGCAGGAAACCGAAAAAATAACAAAAATCCATCCTTCTCGAGGCACTTTTAAGTTAATGCTGTCACTCTTACCAGATAGACGGTCGGTTTTATTACTCATTTACAATGTTTTTCCGTTCTCCAAATATCTTCAAGTATCGGAGGATCCCATGATTCCCATGATGTTTATGTGAAAGTGGCCACCATGTGTATGGTGTACGTTCTTAACTTTGTAGGCTGCGAATAATACACATTACACATACTAGAACTTCCCTTTTATCTACTGCTCGTATTTAATATTAGGTAACTCGTATACTTTATATTAAACTTAATAGTTCCTGTATCGTATAATACTTATTTACGAGTAGTTCGACGTATGTTGTGTTATACAAAAATTACCATAAACTACATACTGTATAGTAAATACTTTTGATATTTACGTAAATTTGTGTTTAGTTTTCTCTACACATATTCAACGTCGATAATTTTCAGTGCGATGTTTGGTGTAAATAAACAAATAAGATGGAAGCTTCAAAACTCAAACGCAACTTCAAATGGAGTTGTTTACGACTACATAAACATTAAGCGTCGATAGTGTCGTCATTAAAATTCGCAAGTCCTTAAAATGCAATATGTCTACTACTGGCAACCTATTTTCTTATTTATTGCTTTCAACACTGTGTTTCGTTTATTTCGAGCATACTTTATGTCTAACGCTTGTTGCAAAAAAAAGTGCAAACGTTGTAAAATTGTTTTTAATTACGAATAGAATCGAATCGTTAAAAAGGGCTTTTAATGTAAATTTAATGTTTATGTCGTAGATTTCTAATTAAAAAGAAATTTGAATTTGATTTAAATATTTATTTCCTAAGTTAGTTTTAATGACGTGTTATGGAAGGGATTAGTACAAATTTTTAGGTTTTCACAAAAAGAAAAACTAAAAGGGACGGAACACTTTATAAAATTGATGATGGTTAGAACGAGATGCTCTAAAATTGTGCCTCCAAATATGCAATTTTGCCACAACTTAATCATTTTTGTATTTCTTAAGGCTTTAGGAGAACTGATGTACAGGGTGTTAAAAAACTAAGGTATAGCATTTTGAGGGCGTACAGTACAGGCTAAAATAAGCCGAAAAGTTTTACTAAGCAGGTGTTCTAAAATTGACCGTTCTAAGGCTGCCCCTCCTTGGGCTTCCGTGCTTCGCGACCTCTCAGATTTATTGTGCGCCTCAGATCTAGTCTTCGTTTATATGAGTTCTGTGTTTTTGATAAAGTTCAGAATTTTCGCTTTAAATAATTTGGGCAGTTCTCTTTAGAGCGGCTTCTCTTTTCCGAGAATGCTATGACGACTTCTTGTGAAAGCCTTGCAGCTTAGCAGAAGTTGAATTAGAGTTTCCTCGTCCTCTGCACATCCCCTGTATAGGGGATATTTTTAAGTTGGCAATTCTTTTGGCAGTGGGTTTCTCCAATAAGATTTTAAAATGACCTTGCCCAGGAGTTTCCCTCTAGTGTCAGAAGTGGCTTTATTTCTCTTTTTGCGATTTCATAGGGAATGACAAAGGTTGGTTCTGGTCCAATGAGTCTTATTTTGCTGCCCTCTTTATCCAGGCCGCCCTGTTTCTCGTTCCATGGTATGTCCATATCCCATCACTAGTATTATTTCCCCGGTGATTATTGAAGTCGAAACACGGCGTCGTCCGCTAAAAATACAAAGAGTTAATGTCAAAGATATTAAACCCGTTAGATACTCATAAGTTTCTTTTGTCTTCTTTTATATTTTAGAATTGTATATAAGTAGGTATATTGTTTGGTTAACGCGTACGACGCTGAATTATTTGAAGCTTTCGAGCGACTGTTTGAGGGAGGAATAAAGACTAGTGACATTGTCGAGAATTGGGAGAGATTCGAAAAAGAAAGGCTGGAAGACTTAAAGTTAGACGAGGAGGTTGCCTGGGTCATTGATGCATGTAAGAAGGATTTTGAGCAAGAGTTGACATTGTTGAGTCCGATAGGGTCCCCCGAATACCTCTTCGGGGACAATACAAGTGTAAAGCTGAACTTTGAGAATAGAAGAACAAAAGAGATATAGGGGGTTGAAGAGATAGAAGCAGCAGATATTAATGTTTTAGTCTCGGACATTCCCCGGGGACGGGAATTTCCCGACCCCCGGAATACCATGGAGGTTGATACTCCTTGACTTGGGTGGGGAGCTGGGATGCCGTTCTGGGCAGGTTAGGAGGAAAGATAGATTTTCTCCGAGATGAGAAAGGTTTTTAGTTCCTTGTTAATGATATAAATAGAGTTTGTTAAAGTAAATTAATTGAGAATTTGGTGATTAAAGTGTGAAATGATATTTTGAGTATACCGGAAGTATCAGGGAAAAGTTCGTTAAGCGATAGAAGTTGCGTTCTGATTTGAAAAAGTGGAATTAGTTTAGAGAAGTTATTATTTTGGGATTGAAGAAGGGAGTGATTTTATTTAAGTTTTTTAATTTTAGGCGAGGTTTCAAGTAGAATGGTTTCAAAGGGGGGAGAATGGAGTTTTGGTGCATCGGTTGACAAATGAAAGAGACCTTTATACCTTTGTTTTTTTAGACTCATCTGTATAGACTGGAAGTTGAAAAGCCTGTATAGTATTTGCAAAGTAATTTGGATCAATCGGCATAAAAATCAAAAAGTTTGACTACTGACCGGATTATCCAATTATAAAGTCGTTCAGTAAAATTTCCACATCCGCGATACAAAAATTATTATAGAGAAAAAATCTATATTTAAAAATGTAACTCTTTGGAAAGAACCGATACCAATACTAAGCCTATAATAACTTGAAGGTTATCTTGAAGCATAAGTTTAAGAATCCCATTTAAGTTTTTATTAATATTTTTCCTATACGTAGTATGCGCTCTTAAACTGTCACTATAATGGTATGTATTCGTCCATCCACTGTGTGAGCTTTGGAGAAGTTCCGGCCTTTAAGCACAGAACACTGCACATTTCGTTATAAACGTAACAGACTGGCATTGCTCTGTTATTCATCCGTGATGTTGTTTAATGACCAATTTATGTCGATATCGTCACCAAGAGTGGTTCGCCACTAAAAAAAAGTCTCGAACAGTTAGCTGATAAATTTGCTTAATTTACCACCCTACAATTTTAATGAAATTGTTTTTTATCTTTTTTTGTATCCTGAACTAACGCTACGTTTTTCGTAATTTGCTAAATTTACTATTAGTAGAAAATTGAATAATGAAAGTCTGCAACAAACTGAAAACCGCCATATATAAATAAATTAGTACAACTTTTTGTGGATTTTCAAGACTTGCAACAACAATAATGCAATTTTCAATCAACTGAAAATTACATTATCTTCATTCGCACAAAAGAATTGTAATTTCACTCATTTGTGTGTAGCGTCAATAATGCAACAAATGCAATTTACTCGAAACTATTAGTACAAGTCGTTTAATTCCAACTTAAAATAAACAGTGGCTTTAAATTAGTCGTTATGAGCTACAATTGATATCGTACTCGAACGTTGTAATTATTTCATTTTTTTAAATTAGCCGCTTTTATCTAAAATAAATTTTAAGAGATGCATATACGAGACTTTTTAAGAAAGAGCCCGAGTAAATTTAGTACTATGTATTAAACATCACGTTCCATATGAGCAAAAGGTTCTAAAAACATTATACATAGTAAATATAAAAAAATGGAGCTTATCGATTTAGCAAAGTATTTCTTTTAGGCTAACTGAAATTTATTTATTATTCAATAGTGCATAATCGAGTGGCAAACTCGGAGACGTATCCAATTTCAAGCTTTTCTTTCTCCTTTTGTTATTATTAGTCTCAAAATTAAAACGTTTTCAATTAACAGCGTCTAAAAACTTATATAAAGTACAGTTTGGAGATACTTTATATTTTGGCGCATTTTGGAGTCAAGTTGAAGCATTGTTGTGGACTAGCTCTATGAACTTCATATTTATGTACCTGGGCGAGAGCCAATCTCGACGAAGTTGTAAGTGCCTCACACCGCCCAAGCATACTATTTCATGAAAGGTCAGAAACTAACGTTATAAATGAAAGCAGCAAGGGTAAAACAAGAAGGTATTTCAGAATACAAAACACGACTTTGTTATAAGTTTGAAGCAAAGCTGTTTGTAAAACAACCGCGATTTGCTCCGTTAGAGATGAACAGATAAAATTTTATTGTTAAATAGTAAAATGGTATAAACATATGTTACATGGAGTAAATGGCGAAATTATATAATTGATTTGAAAAAGAATATTATGTAAAAAGAGAGGACGAAATACGCTCGAGTTGGCTTTAATTTTGCTTTTGAAAAGTTTCACGGTTTAGGTACCTGTGTGCATGTGAAATATAATGACCATTGTTTCACTTTCATATTGATTCCATTTATATTAGTTGGGTGCCTTTTGTATAAAAATTACAACTGAAAATGTCTTTTTAAAACAATCAATCACTTTTTTCAACATGTAATAGCAATAAACAAAATTTGAAAATGATTTTGTAAAAATAAAATAAACAATAGCTCAATTAAAGTTGTATCATTTTGCCATATATCATGTTCAGCTTTAATTGGAATTCATTGCTGGCGGATGCGTTGTGATGAGGCTGCGCACTGTCTTCGAACAGTATCCCCATTATGATAAATGACTAAAGATTTAATTGATATTTATGAGCAAAACCTCTGGATATTGGTTTTCAGAAAAGAGAAGAATTGCGCATCTCTTAATTCGCAATATTCCAAATTATTATTCGGTTGCTTACGAGTGCGTTCACATTGCAATAATTGGTTTTCCACGACTTGCGTTTAGGATTGTTGAAGTTTAGACGAAAATGTAAGATACGGGTAGTAGGTATATGTAATATGACTTGCCATAGGCAATAACATTCCATACAGCATAACATGGATAGCAAATAGTTCAATACGTATCTATTATTATTGAACACTAATTTTAAGACATATTTGCTATTACGTTTAATCTCATAACAACTTTAACGAATTTACTAGTGGAAAATTGCCATGAAACACGAAGCAAACTGTTACATTTCTTTTCACTTTTAATTTTTTCTGTTTCGTATTTAGGGAGAGACCTTTAAAAATTAAAACTGTTCTGAATAGTCCAAATGTACAGGACGAGAGTGATTTTCGAACGTTTGGCCAACCCTGTACGGTTTAGAGTTTCGTGAAACTAAACAGTGCGTGCACGCAGGGTCTTTCAGAGAAAATGCGACGCCCGGGGCAATTTGCAATATTTTAGGGGCTCTTCAAAATTTAATCTCACAGAAGGCGCGCAAAATTTTTTAAAATTTGGATATGACAAAAAGTGCGGCTGAATTTCAGACCCAGAGTCCCAGTTTATTCCATCGGCCGTTTAAACTTCTTCCACTGCACGATGAAGTGGATCCTATTAAAATAATTATAACATGAAAGGGCGCTCAAATAAGACGGCTACAAAACGATGGAGATCGATAAAGTCAAAACAATTGAACTAGTAATTAAAAACAAATATCGCGTCGGTCTGTGATAAGACCTGGCGTCCCCCTGTTTTTAATGGTTAAACATCATGAGTGAAGAACAAGTCTATATAATGTCTGACAGTCAAGCTGTGCTAAAGTTGCCCTTCACTGGGTGCCGGGGCATGAGGGAGTTATAGGAAATGAAATAGGTGATGAACTAGCTAGAGCAGGCTTAAAAGCTATCCCGATTGGACCAGAACCCTTCTGTGGGCTATCCAGAACACACAGAACAGTAAAGATCCAAAAATGGGAAACTGAGAACAAAAAATCTCACTGGCATAACATACTAAGACATAGACAGGCGAAGAAATTCATTGAGTAGTCGTCTACGAATGCTAAAAAGCTTCTTCTTCTATCAAAGAACGAAATCAGACTTATCACAGGTCTGTTTACTGGACACTGCCCAGTGAGGTACCACCTCAAAAAACTGGGATTGGAAGATAGTGACATATGCAGGTTATGTGAAACAAAGGTCGAATGCGCCAAGCACATTCTCTGCAATTGCGATGCACTAGCTCGACTTAGGTTGAAACACCTAGGGCAGGCACAACTAACGCCTGAAGAAATGAAAAAAAAGCCTCTCAGGGACACTCTAGGCTTCGTTGACAAGATCGAATTCCTGGGAATATATTACGAGTAGGGTTATGAACAAAAGATCATCGCTGGTCGCAGTTCTGTAAGGCTTACGTAGCCAATCGACCTCTGAGTACAATACAATACAATACAATCATGAGTGGAGAAGTGGATAAATAAAATTAAATGTTTGCTCAAATGATTGTTCAAGGTCAATCGGCTTTAAATACAGGAATTTTAGTAGCGATTGATGGTGTCTCCAAAAATGATGTTTTACAAAACAAAGTAGGAAAATTAAGAACTAAATTGCTATATTTTTATTTCAGATAACCAAAATTGTTTATTGTTGGAGAATTATCGGGCCCCTGAATTTGTCCATTGAATTTTTTCTACTCGTCCTAACTTATTTATTTGCTTTTCCTTTTATTTTTGTTTGCATATTGAGTTGCCAATCGCAAAAACCCCGGCAGTAGCCCCTCTAGCCCCCTCCCTTTGATTGGTTCTGGGTCTGCATGAACGTAAGGTTTCTAAGAAAACTAACGCTCAAACCTAATGTTTGGTTGTTAGTTTGTTTTGTTTTAAAAATAGTTTATAAAACAAGCTTTACGAACACAATGAAAAGCGAGCTGATGAACACAACTTATTTTTTTAATAAAAAAAAAGAAAATATGAAAAAGTATCAGAATTGTGGAAAATGTTCCAATAAAAAGTTTTCAGATATTGAAAGAACACAATACGAAGAGAAAATTTCATCAACATTGTATTTTCTTAATTTATGTCTTTTGTATACATACAATATATTAAAAATTTACTTCGTCCATCTATTTTATTAATTTTTTTGACAAAGTTCAACTTTCAAACTCAATCTTACCCGATATATCGTTATTAATAAAATAAAATTTGAGTTTAAAAGGAATTAGTGCAGCCTAAAATCCCAATTGAACTACATTATAAATAAATCAACCGAAACCACTTTTAATTTAACTCGAAACCACATAAAGTGCTATTACGCTACAAAAGACAAATTAAATTGAAAACTAACAAATTACAACTTGTTTTTGTATTACTAAATAGGAAAAAAACTTTTATTCGGAGCTCACAATAAAGCAGTTTACATGAATAAGTGACGACGTACCATAATTAAAATTTATAAAAAGAAAAGTTGCGGCTGTAATTAGAACGTGTGTATAATTTACTATAAAAAATAAAATTTACTTGCTTGTCTTTTCTTACTAAAAAACAAAGCCAATGATTGTGTAACCCCGAACTTCGTCGATGAGCTATTATTCTGCCAGCGACTTAGCTCAAAGCCGAAGACGGGCAGGGTTCGAGGAAAAAAAATAAAATAAAATAAACAGTCGCGGTGAATAGGGAAAAAAATGTTTATTCAAAACAAAAGTAAATAAAATATATTATAAAAAAAAACTCTTCTTAAAAGAACCAACAGAAAAAAAATTATCTTCTCTTCTTATCTTCACGGGGAAAAACACGGGAACAGCGGAAGCTTAGGCCCTACTGCGGCTCAGAAGGAACCACAGCAAAACGGCAACCACTCACGGACGAAGAGATGATATCAACTAACGCGGAAGCTTAGATTCCACTGCGGCTTAAAATAAAACCACGGCGGAAATCTACCACAAGAAGTTGATACCGATCTAATGCGGAAGCTTAGATTCCACAGCGGCTTAAAAACAAAACCACTACGGAAAACTACCACAAAAGATCCAACCCAAAATAATGCGGAAGCTTAGATTCCACAGCGGCTTAAATAAAACCACTGCGAAAAACTACCACAGAACAAGGGTTGATCGGGATGGTCAGTGTCACTGAAGGGTTGAAAAATTTAGACAAGGTTGGACGGGACAAACGCGTACTCTCAACAAGACAGAACTAGGACTCGGACCGGACTCGACTCGACTCGACTCCAGAATGTTGCACCTCTATTTATAACTTCTCCACCACCGTACACGAGCACCAATCAGAGCTCACCTCGTGATGGCGGTACCAGTGGGGATTTTGAAGTTATCTAAATAGAGATGCAAGGGAAAATTCCTAGGGAGATCAAAATTTGGGAAAACTAATATTGGGACGAGAAGCGCTCTTAAATGGGGACCACGTGAATATAAATTTTAAAATTAAGGAGCAATACTTAAGAGCAGAGAATAATTAAATAAATGACAAAAGATTAAAGACTAATGACTAAAAATTAACAGGGAGTGATGACGCAAAAAATTACAAGGGCTGACTAGAAAATTCAAAAAACAAATTAAAAATTTTAAACGTTAACTAAAAGTGAAATTAAAATTGAATTGAAAGCGTGCAAGGTCGCGAGTAAATCTCATATCGACGCTTGCACTTGGAACGATATCTAAAACACGGTGGAAGTTAGTTAAATTTAAATTGAGACAAGAGAAAAAAATGAAAAAGAAGACAAAATTTAGATATCAAAAAGGATTTACTGAATTAAAAGAACAAGGAAAATCTCAGTGACTACTGAATAACCCCAGAGATAGCGTACAAACGATGCTGATTTTGATAGTTCGGAGCCAGAATCTCAGGATTCATAACTACTCCGAACCATCCCAAAATCCACATCGTTACAATAATTGTGGTTATTATACTGTAATTATGTGTACTGACACTACACTAGTACGCTAGTAGGTACGGTATTAGATATACAGACGAATAAATTAAAATTGTAATCAGGTAATCACTAAGGTACAACGGTACAACTTGGCAAAGGTTTTTGTTTTTAAAGTGTAATCTACAATTAATAAAAACTTAGCCCAACTAAAGCGTTTAAAAAAGAAAATTTGCCCCCTATTTTGGAGTATGAGATACACCCCCCATTAACGGATGAATCGAAAATAGATGCTTCCAAAACTCTATATAGCCTATCAAACCCAATAGTTCAGTCCTAATTTGTACTTTGTAAAAGTAAGGTGAATGTGAAGTTCTTAGGTCTCATACTCGTATAGGTACCCATATCTACTTTTGTTGAAATATTTTAGTTTTTATTGCTATTGTTTATTTTTAACATTTTACACCAATTTTGAGTAGCTGGTATTTATAGGGTACCCCAGTGCACCATCTATGTACAAAAAATGACTGATTATGACTGACTAAAATTATACGGGACTCTATTTGAAATAGGAAGCTAATCCCATTTATAAAAGAAATGCGGAATACTTTAATCTTGATTAAGGAGATGTCCCTTCAGGGTCTATGTGATGGTAATGTTTTTAAGTTTTTCAGGAGGCAATATAGGCAAGCTGTTCGTGAAGCCCAATGTAAATGCAAATAAATTATTTATTAAAAATTTTTAAAATGTTCCAAAGCAACCTGGCAATTAATTAACCAAGGACTAAAAAAGCAAATCCTTTAAAGCCTCCTAAGAGCTTGAAGGCTCAAGGCTCTGGGAGGAGTTGTCAACTTGACTTTTGTTAAGCATCTGCAGCTTGATGATAAATAATTCAGCTTCAAATTTAGAGAAACCCCAGAAATCGAGGTTCGGGACGCAATTGCTGCTATGAAAAATAGCAGTAGCGCTGATATATAGGTATATATACCTACCTACGGTATGTCAACTTCAATTTTGAAATCGGTAAAGAATGTGTTGGTTGCTCTATTCCTCTATTAACACGGTTACTTAATGTTTGTATTTGTAGACACATTTTTTCAGGGTGTCTAAAGGTCTCTAAAGTTGGGTCAATATATACAGGGTGTTACTCATAAGCGCGTCATAACTTAAGGGGCTGTTACAAGAACTCAAAAGAAGTCGTTTGACTCCAATTTTCTTATACCGAAAGTTCCTTCATTCAGAGATAACTTACAGGGTGTTGTATTAAAAGTAGAAAAACTAACCCATTTCCGATTAAACCGAAGTAAACTTATAGCTTTTAGTCTTTTAGATTTCAGGATTTTTTGATATATTTATTATGTGTGCTATCAAGGATGATCGAAAAATATATAAATAATATTTCTACGATCCTTAATGATTTGTAACATATTCTTACTATCTACCAAGGAAAAAATTCTTAACTACAGTAGAAATGTTTGATATTTCACTAAATTGTTTGTCCTATTTACAGGAACACCACTGATTACTAAGGTGGTTCGGAACCCATCTACAGCTAGCCAGCAGCTGTTGGTGTAGATTCCGGCTGTAATAAGTAATAACTAATAACCTTGTAATAAAATTATATGAACATAATATGAATTTTTTTAAATCTATTCTATGACAAAGGTTAAAGTTCTATACGAAATTTTTAGAGTATGCATGCTGAAGCAGTGAGGGGTGCATCTTAAAAGAACTTTAATAATTCAATCTCTTTTCTTTTATAGAAAAGAACATCAATTCAAATCATTAGCTTTTCTTTTTGAAAAACATCAAGATAAAAGACAAATTTTGCTACAATTTAGTTTTTTCCTTCCCTTCAGTACCTATACAACAGCTTACAGTCTGATAGTTTCGTTGAGATGAGATAACCTGTAGACCAGGCGCCAAATGTAGTTGAGTATGCAAAAATAGAGGAGCGCGAAATTTTTACGGATTCGTGTACCTGGGACTCTAAGCTACATAAAAGTGCATGTTGCCAGCAAAATCTATGGTTCCTTTGTTTTTTATTCCCACTTTTGTTTAGCGCCTAATTGTGTAGATGCAAAGGACCTAATATTTCTGTAACGGTTCTATCAATACCTTGGATACTTTTCATGCAAGTAGACAGACGTATTTACAAAATTTATTATCTCTTGTTCGATTTCGTTATCTGCCATGGTTTAGGCGGAAAACAATAGTTTTCATGCGCTACATATTATAACCTGCATCATATATATATATGTATATTTTAACAATAAAGCTCATATCTAAGAATAGGGTAGGTTTTGGATGAACATGTATATAAATGAAGTTGTAGAGGGGAGAAATTGTCTATGAGTCTGCTAAATTAAATTTCTTTATTTAAACAATTTAACTCCCCCTAGCACATCCCACGCATGGTGTTTAACGTATAACTCCGAAACTATGCCTTGCACAAAAAAAAACTCAAAATCATTCTTGTTGGAAACTTTGTATACTATATTTTTATACTGAATTATTATTGGCTTCCGATGCGCATCTTCCTAGATAATAGTCAAAAACCAATTTAGGGGTTCTTTGTTGAATTAAAAGGCAGTTCCATCTACGATTCAGAGGAAAACTTTTTTACAAACGTTTCCGATGCCTTAAGGAATGGGCGAGTAGGTAGGAGAGAAGAACGAAGATATTTGAGTTTTCAAAATATAAGAACACCTATACGTATACCTTAAACCCTAGAGGAACGTAAAAATACATGTTGCCAGTAGCTATTGTGGTACCTTATTTCTTTCCCTTACCCACACTACCACGCGCTATATTTTAGATGCACTAACTGTTGCGATAGATGCGGACTTGCAGACGCTGTTACCTGATATTCCATTTTCTTTAATAACTTAGCAATTACCTATACCTATAGTATAAAGAATGTTTGGATCATTAGAGTGTTTGGCAACATCGAAAATATTGAAATTTGGTACCTCCCAAACTCATATTCGTTGACATAACGGGGTCTTCATATTTTGCAAACTTAAACATCTTCGTTCCTCTCTTCTACCTACTCTCCCATTCCTTAAAGCATTGGAAACGATTGCAAAAAAGTTTTCCTCTGAATCGTGGATGAAACTGTCTTTAAATTTAACAAAGAACCCCTAAATTGGTTTTTGACTATTATCTAGGAAAAGGTGCATCGGAAGCCAAATATACTTCAGTATAGAAATATAGCATACAAAGTTTCCAACAAGAATGATTTTGAGTTTTTTTTTGTGCAAGCCATAGTTTCGGAGTTATACGTAAAACACCATGCGTGGGATGTGCTAGGGGGAGTTAAATTGTTTAAATAAAGAAATTTAATTTAGCACACTCAAAGACAATTTTCCACCTCTACAACTTCATGTCTATACATGTTCATCGAAAACCGACCCTATTCTTAGATATGAGCTTTATTGTTAAAATATACATATATATTTGATGCAGGTTATAATATGTAGCACATGAAAACTATTGTTTTCCGCCTAAACCATGGCAGATAAAGAAATCGAACAAGAGGTCATAACTTTTGTAAATACGTCTGTCTACTTGCATGAAAAGTATCCAAGGTATTGATAGAACCGTTACAGAAATATTAGGTCCTTTGCATCTACACAATTAGGCGCTAAACCAAAGTGGGAATAAAAAACAAAGGAACCATAGATTTTGCTGGCAACATGCACTTTTATGTAGCTTAAAGTCTCAGGTACACGAATCCGTCAAAATTTCGCGCTCCTCTATTTTTGCATACTCAACTACATTTGGCGCCTGGTCTACTGTCCTAAATTATTTTTTTATTTAAATGGCTTCGAGTGAAGCAATTAAAATAATTCTTTTCTACACCTATCAATTTAATTGATAAAAACTTGCTCTCTTAACTCCACTTTACGACATTTTTAGATTTTAATTGACACACTAATAGCAATAATTGACCAACTTACAATCATAATTAATTAATTAAATTCCAAACATCCAAACTGTCAGAAATTATAAAGTGCCTACTTCGCTTGTATCACTTTTAACGCAATTGTTAAAAAGAATTTCGATTATTGATTCTCTTCTCTGCTGGCCTAATTGACGAATAATTTTGGATGTCGCATCGTTATTTCCTGCGTCAACTCAATCGATCACTTTTTTTAGAAATACGAAATTCTTGGTCCTTCGGTTCTTCAGATGTTTAACAATTACACGACAGAAAGTTTTTGTTTAATTTTAATTGCATATTAACTTACGATTGTCAGAACTATCTCTATTAAAAAAGTTCTTGAAGTTTTGAAAACGATTTTTGCGGAATTGATACTCTTTGAATAATAAAATTAGTTTTTAGTGTTCCTTTCGAAGCTTCATTGTTTGGGGCCGCAATTTAATTTAAATTGATTGTTAGTTAAATTTCAAAAGATCTCCTATTTCGAGCAAAAAGTATGAAATACAACTAAAATAATAAATATTCATCAAAAGCGAATAAACTGTAATTATATTTTGACTTTAATTGTTGGTTTAAATTAATACACTCGCTTTTTAAATTGATATAAGTGTAATTACAAAACGTAATTAATTTATAATCGATGATACAAACGAGAAAGTTTCAAGTAGGAGACTTTGTGTCGAAACGGTGTCAAAAACCAAGAACCGCTACCCGAAACCCTTGTCATGATCAAGAAAACCCACAAATACCGTGCAAGGTCTAAAATACAACGCAACTCCTAAAGGTGGTAAGATCCGAAACGCATGGATCCTATATATATATTATAAATGTTACACCTTCCTTGTTTGTAAAACGCCGCATAACGTTGGCGTGATAAATGCAAGTTGGCAAAGCGAGAAAATAATGGAGACGCGAGTGAAGGTAATTCTAGAGACTGACACGTAATAAGGATTCGAGTTTGAATAAAATAAAAATTAAAAGAAACACCAAAAGTGGCATTGAAGAAATTTCCATCAAATACCGACTAAGCTTTATGAATTTGAAAGTTTTGTGTTGAAAATTAACGATGAAGTTAAGATTAATATAATTTAAAAAGAGAAGATGCACAAAGTATTTATTATTAATACCTGGAAAAATTTCCACAACACAAAATTATATTTTATACGAGTAAGTTAGAAAATGATAATGAGGACGTTATGCTTGTGCATTTATCAATTCAGTACACAAAAGACGATTATCGACATTTATCTTAAGTTATTAATTTTTTAGCTATATACGTATAATAATATTCTTTATGAATTTGCTTTGGCAACGGTCACCCCATAATAGTCAATAATACTTTTCTTATTGTTCTTTTATCCAGATAAAAACTTCTCGAGCATAAAAAATTGGCTCTGACAAGAATATTCAACGAAATTGATTTTATGTATAAATGTTTCTTTTGTACTCTTGCCAACGAGAAATCTAAGAAAATGAAATTTAAATTATGTTAATGCTTTTGACTTGCTTTGGAAGTTCTCCTAATTATTATTTTCTATTGTGTGCACAAATTTTGTTGCGATAAAATATAAATCAACTCAATTAACTTTGTTGACAAAAAAGTTATAGTAAGCGAATCAAAGATAATTTTTGAATGTGGGTAGTAACTCGCAGGTGTAACGATGATTAAATTATATTGTAACGTTGTGAATTTTTAATACGGCTCAGAGTGATACTAATAATCTTACGATTCTAGCTCTGAGCTTGAACGCCATCTGACACGTTATCTAGTGTGCTTTTGCCGACTTGGTGCAAGGACGAACGTTTTCACGCGTCTTTGCCATACAAAAGTTAATAATTTCAAAATATTTCATTTATTTTTATCCAAAATAATTTCCCCCCCCCTTTCTTTTGGTTAATCGTTAATTAACCTTTCCTGACGATCCCTAATTAATTTGTTATAATTATGAGATTTATAAATTGCGCCCCTCAGCTCGTTTGGTCTTTTAATTTACAATTAACATCTCCGGGCAATTCATAAACTAATCCTAAATTGATTAGTGTAATTACATATAATTGTCCTGATTTTTGTTTAACACACTACTAATCTACAAGTCTGACCACCAACTTATTAATTTTTTGAATCGTGGAAGGGTTTCTCTGTACTCAAAGCAATAATTTTAATCTACGACTAATGAATAATATAATATTCATTAGGTAGGTGCGTATATTTTTCTTTGAGTAATGTTATTGATTAATTACGTCCGTGAATTTTATTATTTATGGGGGTAGGCCCGTGGAACGCCAAACTTGATTAAATTATTTTGAAAGTTTCTGAATTAAACTTTACCAGACAAAAAACTAGTTGTGGATTGGGGATAAATAATTATAGTATCCTACTTGCAAGTAATGGCTAATGGCTGTTAATAATTTGGATACATACGGCACTCTTTTGCAACTCGTGTTGCAATTTATCCTCATTAGTAATATGCATCTATTATCATAATAATAAAAACAATTAAGCACCAATCTAGTGCTACAAACTGCATAATTTCTTGTAGTATAAACGCCGTGGTGAATTAAAATTGTTTATTTATTGTTAATTTTTGCAATTTTTGTGGTTATAAATTATTTTTTTACTTTAATAACAATGAAAAATTGTTCAATAACGCTAATAAATGAGCTAGTAATAGAAAAAGATAGTAAAACCTCTATAAACCATGGTTGAGAAAACTATTGCGCCACGCAATCAAAGTCGTTTAGAAATGATTTCTGCTTTCCCTTCGAGATTAAAAGCTGGAACCTTTTTCAAACGATTCCTTACCTTCTAAGATACCAAAATCCGATAGTCGTCAAAGTGTCGTCTTGTACGGGGTGGCTCAAGAATTCAAGAATTAATTTGGGGGTGCCTTTAGAAGGGTGAATATTTGTCCTATTTCGGTTTTTAGTCGATAACTCGAAAATCGCGCACTTTTTTAGAAAAGTGCTACGCTTGAATATTAACTACACTAAATTTTCTAGAAATCATAGTACTTAGTTTGTACCCGCAGGTTAACAGTTTAGGCAGAGGGCTTCAAAATTTGACTAAAATTCCACATTGTCAACAAACTATTTTTTTGTTTATCGCTGATTACTCAAAAACTACGCTTTTTATAAGAAAAGTGCTCCTATTTGAATATAATCTACACTAAATTTCCTTCAAATTATATTTCTTAAGTTGTTTTTTTCAGACAAACAGTTTAGGCACTAAAAAGCTTTAAAGTTTGAAAAAAATTCAAAAATTTGTCTAAAAACAATTTTTTTTCTTTATCGCTGAAAACCTCGAAAACTAAGCACTTTATGAGAAAAGTGCTTTTATTTGAATATTTTGAATAGCTACATTAAATTTCCAATAAATTCTATATTTTAGGTTTTTCTCTCAGACAAACGGTTTTGACAGTAGAAGGCGTTAAAGTTTGACAGAAATTCTAAAATCTGTCGAAAACTGTTCTTTTTTTGTTTATGGCTAATAACATAAAAACTACGCATTTTATGACAAAAAGGCTTCTATTTGAATATAAGCTACATTAAATTTCCAATAAATTATATTGTTTACGATTTTTCTCTCAGACAAACGGTTCCGGCACTAGAAAGCGTTGAAGTTTGACAAAAATTCCAAAATCTGATGTCAAAAACTGTTTTTTTGTTTATCGCTTAAAAAGGTAAGAGACCATGTGAAAAAGGTTCCCGCATTTAGTTTTGAAGGGGAAAGTGAAAACAGAAATCACAATTTAATACCTCGTGCACTCCACTAATATGGAAGGTTGATTGAGGAAACTCCCTCAATCAACCATAATACACAATAGGAATTTCGAGGGGTGGTTTGAAAGTACTTACGATGTGCGATTTAGATGTAGGTACCCATGTACCGCAGAAATTGTATGAAGGTGCGGTTAAAATTGAACATTTTAATAAGAGGTAAACTACAGATTTTTTTGTTCGGAAGTTAAATTACACTTTAAGATTTCCATTACAAATTTAATAAATTTTCATTCTAGAATTTTAAATTGCATGCATTCAGTAACATTTTAAATATTTCGTTATTCGTTACATACAAAAGAATCATCCAATCTTTCGACAATTTTAACAAGCAGCGCATTTATACGAATATCGTCACATGCGGAAATGGTGGAAAACGTGGAGAGGGAATGTATGTAAAATGAACATTTCAATGCTAAAACTCAAGAAACGAGTAATACGTGATACCACTCCGCACTCTGCATTTTATAAACAAACTTTTTAAATGTGCCGTAAACAAAATAATTCAATGAAGTGTTAAAGTCTTCTGACAAACAAAAGAAACAATTAAGTTTTCTTTTAAGCAAAATGACGAACTTGTTCGTTATTTCAAAAAAGGACGTAAAATTTGTAACAACGGTGTACTTTTTTTCATTTTAAACTGTAAAGTGTTATTTTTCTTTTTAAAAGTATCGAAGCCACTTCTTCAGGCATTATAGGTTACGTTACGGTTATTAAAAATTATTTTATAGACACCCCCTTTGGTAGGTACTACTCATTTAGAAATTCCAGACTCGGCTCCTTCGTCGACTCGTTCGTAAACATCAAACTAGTACTGTAAAATCTCATTTACCGGACTTAAGACGTAAATAACTATTACAGCCCTCATTTCACATAGTTACGCCGACAAACGTGTGTGCTATACTCACTGGTAATACATTTTAGCGATTCCATCTTGTTCGTTTTTAAATTTTGTTCTTCTCCTATTTCAGAGCGACAAGCTTTTAATTACTACGCAGGGGCTTCTCATATTTTTGATTAGGTATCAACTCCCCAGTTGATCCTCTGAGTTTAGTTGGAGAATAAATCATTTTCATGCACTTATAGAGAACGCTACTACAACTAGGTACGTCAAAAATCAAGTGCTCAAATTGATAGATGCCCGTGTGTAAAGAACTGGCCCTTGTATGACAGCACACGCCAAGGTGCCCTAAAAAATACTCACACCCTCTTCTTCTCGAATTAGTCGTTACAAACAAAGAGATGAGGTATGAGTAGATCACACAAGCAATTGGGGAGGCAAAAACTTCTGCATGTCATGGCACTTTAAGGGTTGCAAAAATAAATGCTATTTATGTAGGTACGTCATACAGTTTGTTTGGTGCATTACCGTCGTACTGTATTTTTACATGGTATTTCGAGGGTCGTTTATGTTTTTAGTGTTGCTCTTATTTCATCCTACCCATTTATCGATGACTTTAATGTACATTCTTGATACCTCCTCGTCAATTAGAAACTTGGGACTATTAAATAGTACTTTGGGATTTAAACTGGAGTAGTAAAGTATTAGAAATACTTTTCATCAAAAAAGGTTGTTTTTAACAAGTTGTTAAAACTTAGCTTTTAGTACGTCAGCTTAAATTTTTTTGTAACGTTTCGAGAGAGATGCTCGTAAAAAAAGGTGAAGCGAATATTAGCAAAATTTTGTTCGTTTTTGATTAGGGTAATACAACCGAGTATTTTTACGTGAAAACAAGTCAAGTTTGTATTTTGAATATTTTAAATATGCAAATAATTAAGTAAATAGAATCCAGAAAGTGTGTATTGCAAAGAAAAGTATCATTTAAAAGCTATGTCACGCCTAGAATTGAACGGCTTGCCTTGAGCGAAACATTTGAAAACATCTGGGGCCTCCGGCAAAGTAGCGAACACAATGCGGAATCTTCTTCATATTTGCATCCAGCAATTCCAGCAAACAAAAACGTAAATTAAAAAGATCTGCATTTTTGAAAGGTTTGCATATATTCAATGCGATGGCTTTTATATTGCTATTGTAATAGCAACGAAACGTTTGTATTTCTGTAAAGCTACGAGTAAAACAGAGATTGTTTTTAGATTTACTTATTTTTAGTCTTTTTTATTGTGTTGCGGCTTGCGCCTAATTTTGTATTTGTGCTTTTCATCGAACTGAACTCGAGAGCTTTTACAAAGCACTACTAAATGTTTGCTTTTAGTTTTTCAATTGGCTACCTCAAAACTGCTGAATGTGAGAGCAACGATGAAGCTGCGAGATTTAATTCTACCCTTTATACAGAGTAAATTAGAAAACCGCACAGCCAACTAAGTTCTGTTTCATTTCGCGGTTTTAATTAAACGTCGCACTTAACGTTCTGCTTCAAATAATTATGTATCCAGATGTCACTGCAAAGAGTTTCTTAAAACTAAAATATAATGAACTTCAAATTCACGATGATTAACATTTTTTTACTGTCTCACAAATTTACTTATTTAAATAATTTGATATAAGTTATACGAAACTTTGTAAGTTAAAAGTAGGTATATTATTTCTAAATGTAATGTTAGAGCGGAACCGAAAGGCAAGATTGTCCTCGATGCAAATGAAGAACGACAAGTGGAATATGAATGAAGAAAAAGGTGAGAACCTAAAATAAAACGTAAAACCATTACAATAACATACCATATGTCGTTCTAGTTTGATATTTGTCAGTCTACTTTTTCAATTTAATATATTCTTGTAGATGTAAAATAATCCCAAAGAATGACTTCAGAAACACGGCGGCGATGTATTCACAAGTCTAGTATAGGATTTTTAAAATTACTCTTCTATTACACGATAAATAGGGGTAGAAGTCGGGAGAGGAGTTTAACGTCAATTACTAGGAGGGAGCGACAATTGGATTTATTAAAATTCTTGGCAATTTTGAGATATTTATCTTAGTTTACGTTTACTTTAATAATGGAAAATATTTTATGGAGGAACAACAAACAAATTTTAAATGAAAAACGAGCACATATAAAATTTGGAGTTTGGAGAAAAGCTACACAATTTTGTTATAAATATTAAACAAACAATGTAGGAGTACCTTAGGTCAAGATAAAGAAAAATCAATAGTTTACTTATATACCTATCTTGACTCTTTTTAAAAACTGAAAGCTTTCAGGTTTTATTTGGAAATCGTCGAGTTTGGCGTGTACTTATACCTAGCGTGCTCTAAGCCGCTTACCACCAACTAAATCAAATTTTCTATTACGAGGATGTGTGGTCAAAATGAATAAATTTTATGTTTTTAGTAAAATCATAGTTTACGCCATAATAAATTCTGTTAATAATGGGATATTATTTAAACAAACTAATAAATGATGGGGTTTTAGGTAGCTACTAAATTTATTGCGCTATAATGATAAAAATTTATTTTTATGTTTAGGTATTAATGTAAGATATAAAACCTAAATAGTATCATCAATGATAGAAGTTGGCATGCTATTAATTTTACGAAATTGAACATGTTCGGTAGAGAATATAAATAACACCGCAAACCGTGCTTTCTTTAATTACATAGTTTACTTAACGTTATCTTCTCGATGCATAGACATAGGTCTCTTCCCTATCACGTTATTTTCCTCGGCACCGACATAGAACTATTAGAAACCTTCGTGAAAGCCTCTAATAGCACAGTTTAAGATGGCTCTACAATTTTTTTGCAAGGATTTCGATTTTAATTAGTTCTTCTTTTCACGAGACTTCTTTTCAATCCATGAAGGCTGTGACACATTTTTAAATATTAAATTGATGCAGCTAAATTAGTTTCGACTTGGGAAATCTCCACTAAGACAAGATTTAAATAATGCAGAAACACAATATTGAACAATTACTTCAAGTGGGGACCTACGTTGGTTTTTATATTTATGCAAAAATGACGTTTCAAATTGAACCAAGTCGGTACGATTCTGAAACACGAACATTTATTACTCTTCCATTTTTAATAATTAATTTAGTAAAATGCAAATAGTATAATAATACATATTCTAAACATGTGCAATATGTGCACATATGCACACTTTCTAGATACTTGCATAATGCATGTAAGCATAATATACTATTCGCCTAGTTTTGAAGATCTAGTTTGCAATTTTCGTTGGGTAATAACGGAACGCGCTTCAGGTCTACTCCCTGTTGTGCTCTGCTCACACAAGAAATGACGTACATAGGCTAAGCTTAACATAAATCACTCTAGTAGCAGTAACTCTTTGTAACTAAAATTCGTTTAGACATCTGTATGTTATATTTTCATCGCTCAGGATGTAGTAACTGACATCAACTTACTACTGCATACGCACAGACCACAGCATGACACTTTAGTTTAGTTCTAAACGCGTGGGTGACTCTACTGCAATATAAATCTCATCTTCGCTCTGTTGCAAAGTTGTATGTTTGATTGGTTTTAAGACATAGAATCTCACAAGCATGGATAAAACTGGGATGTATTCAAAAACGTAGCACTCTTTCTACCGACATAATTGAGCAATTTCTCGAGCAATGCGAACATAAATATCGTCTCATACACGGTCAGATAATTGTCAATTTGCGTCAGTTTTACGACACTGATACAGACAACGATTCCACCACTGCTACTACGTTGAGATACTGATACTTGTTATCTTTTTTTACAGAGGTAGAAGAAAAATTTTCACGTACGAAGACCACCACCAGCAGTTCGGACGGAGGATGTGTGAGAGTCTTACTCACTTCTAGAACCACCTGAGAGACCGCTACTACTTGAGACCGCTCACGCATTACATCAGGTAAGAGAGACGAATCCATTTTTTTTCTAGACGTTTAACAAAAAAAGGTACGTACTTTAAGGACTCGAAGGCCGATGCGGTTTACCTATTCAGCCCCTAGCACTGCCGTTTCAGTTCACATTTTCCAGACTATAGCACCAAAAGGGGGTTTTAGGGTATTACATACATTCAGGTGTCGCTACTTCAGCATTTACTTAACAAAAAATATTTAAAAATAACACCAGCCGTCCCCGAAATTAAGGTTTAAAATAAACTTTAATATTACAGTTATCGCCACTTCTCGTGGTAGCCGGCCTTTAAGCTTTTCTCATGAGAGGTTTTTTGCTTCATAATTTTATCCACCATGTCTTTGATGATCTCCCAATGGCAACCAGCTTCGTTATTTCATCTCTCAGTCGGTTCCATCTGTAGCACTTGAGTATGGTATGCTCAGCGGTGTCCGCCTCTATGCAGTTCTAGCATTTCTCCATCTAGGCTTTTTCAATCGCAACCGTGTCCCGTTAGTATTTTTGTGATAAAGTAGGACAATTCTCCACGTGTCCGACCAACCCATGTCGCTACTCTAGGAATCAACAATCTGGCACTTGCAGCTTTGGTGTCGAGCCCCATTCGTCTTGCCATTTAGTGACCATTTAGTCATATCCCGTTCTGCTTGGCGCGCCTGTAATAGATCACCTGCCATTTTGCAACTCTTTAGCCAGCTAGTAAGTAGGCGCCACCTTCCCTTGTGTTTTTTGCTGCCTTTGTATGCTCATAGCTGAAAGCGGATGGTCTGGATATTCTTCTTCCCTGTAAGGAGGATAACTCCTGTTTCTTCAGGGACCAGGTTCAAGCCGTTATCACTTATCCATTTCTGAACTCTCATCAGCATAGCACTTGTGGATCTCATCAGTCGGTTATTTTACATTAACTTATTGGTCACGTTTAAGTGATGTTTTGGAACTAGCCAATATCCCGAAGGTTATAAATAATATATTAAAGAACACTTGATCCCGGGTATTTTAAAATCGCACTGTTCATGGTAGTGAATATAATGAAGTGGCTTAACATTTCAAGCCGCGCAAGTGTCTATCTCAACTCTACTGAAGACAATATTTCTAACAGTTGGATTGGTAGTCGGCGAGAATGGGCAATGTACCGTGTAAATATCAATACTGGTAATGGCTAAGTATACCGAGTGTATCGATTTTCAATTTATTTTGCGTAGCTGTTTTTTACGTCCGCTTCAACTTTTATGGTTATCAACTGACGGGAAGTAGATTCAGAACCACTCGGATCAAGGTATTTGACAAATAGAAAAATCTAGTGGCACCAGCCGGATTTAAACGAAGGACAATCAAATCTTAATCCAACTCTGTTAGCTGCTCGTACACCCCGGCCCTAATGGGCAGGTAGTAGCTTTTGAACAAGGCCACAGCTCATGAGATTTGACACGAATCCCGTATTTAAAAAGTCAATCAGGTAATGCGCAAACTCTCTGTTTGGATTTTGTTACACGATTGGCAATAGTGGCAACGAAAAGATCATTTTTATTTAATACGAAATTTGAATTAAATACGCTCATGACCCTTTTTAACGGCAGTGACAAATAAAAAATTAATAGCCCAAAATTTTAACCATCTCTTGGCCTTTTTTAAGCTTGCTTCGTGCGCTAGGGTTGAAACACGAGCTCGATTTTAATAATAATTAATATAAAATACACTCGAAACCTAATTTAATATTTTTTGCTGAAATTTTAACGCAAAGTTTAAAGTTATAAACTTTAGAAACTAAATCACATTTTGATTATTAATTAATTTTAAATTAAACCCTTTTAAAACACCACAGCTATTTAGAAAATCGATTTTGTGTTTTTGGGTTATTTTAGAAATCACGAAACAAACTTAAGAGAATTGCTTAATATGTCTTATATTTCACTACGTCCTTCTTTTTTCCATGAAAGAGCCATCATCAACTTCAGTTAATTAAATGAATGAAAACAAATTGAAATCCAATTTCCTTAGAAGCTTTGAGAGTCGAAATTTTGTTAGTTTTGTTTGATTAGATGCGACAAATTTGTCATACGAAAGTTGCTTTCAAAATTTTTTAGACGACTTTTATTATAAACTTATTAATGAAGTTGATTCAGTTCCCATTTTCTTATTCTTTCTAATTGGCAGTTTAAGATTTTGGGTTTACATTTATTACTTTTTCACACGACCTATATTAGGCCGTGTACTAACTGCGCTACTGCTTATACCTACAAACTTCTCTACTTTATAAGTGGAATGTTTGTAATATGCGGAGTATTTGAAAAAAGCCCTAACTAAGATTACGTAGGTGGAGCTTTAACAAGTTTTCATCATTTCCGATCTGGAAAATTGCGGCCGCCGATTTAGGGCTTCTATTCAAGTTTTCTCTAATGATTTTTATTACCGCCATCAAGCATAAATGGTTTTTCTTATTCGTTGCTTTTCTTGACAAAGTTCTTCAGTTGATAATGATTTAGCAATGTTCCAGTTAGAGATTTTTCTACTTCAAACAATAATTTCGTAGTTGACAGACTTTTAAACAGTTTTTAATTAGTCAAGAAAGTTTAGTAACCCTCCATTAGTTGGAAAATGTAATTTACTGCGAGTTTTATTTTTAAAACACTTTGCGTTATAATTTACAACTTTTTGTTATCAAATTGTATAGAGTGTGTCTCAGGGCCAGGATTCATTTCCAATACTCTCTAGTTTCCATTATTGAAAAATTAGAAAAGCACGAAAATTATGTACAAAATTTTAATCTCTTAAGTTTACAATTTCCAATTACTTACTCAAGTTATTCTGAAATTTATGAATTGCAAAGTTGAAGCACACTTTGATAGAACCCGTGTGCTCTCTTATTTTTGTACGCTCAGCGCTTTTGAACGGTGAGCGTTTTCTGATGTCATCGAACGTCATACTAATTCTACATTTTAATTTGAATTAGTTTTACAAAAACAATTGCCACGCTTTTTAAAACGAATAAATAGAGCACTTAGTTATAGAGGACCGTTTACGATTCCGCCATACTTTTGGCTGAATCGCGTCACGTCATGATGCACGTCGTAAACTTTCACCGTTCAAAAGCGCTCAGCGCACACAAATTATAGAGAATACCAGTCCGGTTCTTTAGAAAAAGTTATTTTACGCAAATTTACTGAAATTTCGTCGATAACTTTTTCAGTAATGAAAACTAATGTTCGAATTTTGTTATGGGAAACGGCGTTTTGGATTACGAAAAAACTTTTCCGAAGAGTATCATTTTCTTTTCGAGCCGAATGTAAAATAATGCACTAAGCTCAATTATTGTTTTAGTTTTTCAAACTTCATTAAGGCCCTTCGAGAATCCCGCTAGAGCATTTTGACCTAAAAAATAAATGAACCTCTTTTATACCTGTATAATCAATCAAAGCTCTGCGTGGGCATGATGTAAAAAATAATTTTGTTTTGGTATATAACGACGTGAAAAAATCCAAAGCGTATTTATTATATGTCGATTCAGTATCACTTTGGCAAATAATGTAGCAATGTCCCAAAAAAGGAAGCTTCGGTGGTTTTTAACTTGATTTATGTAACTTTTTGACGACCGGTATAAAAAGCGAAACATCACAAAAAAATTTTATTGTTGCCAAACCTTAGTTTATCTCCGAGTTGTTCTGCTAACAAAAAAGTAGACTCTTTAATTTTACTTACGTGTGTTTTTGTGTTAATGTTAATGGTAATCGCAAACGAGTTAGAAATATGATAAAAAGAGCACTTCTCGAACATTCTATTAAGATGTCTCTTCTTTATGTATAAGGCATTGCTGGATTATATCAATATGAAAATTTAATATACTATTAGCCTTGCTGTTGTTCAGGTTAATTTAATTTCAGTCAATTTAGTTATTTAAATTCCCAATTTAACATTTCGTGCTTACGCTGAAATTATTATGTAAAACGCAGGCCTGGTAGCCAAGGAGAGACTGAGGGACATTTCCAACAAGCTTTATCTTAACCCCTGCTAAAAAAAGATTATATGTATCAAAATCTATTTGATATTATTGATACAATCTAAAAAATAATGAAAGACAGAAAACTAAAAAAGGAGCGAAATATTTAAAAAAAGTTTAATGTGCTAAACAAGCAGTTAATAAATTTTTGTAGGTACTCCAGATCGATATGAAATCATTTTAACAATTTTGTGCTTTAACTAAGCCATTCGTAAAGCCACCCACACTGACCCACAGACTCCGTGATTGTTGATCGGTCATCGGTGATCGTGTCAAGCTATCGTGATAGGTTTTCAAGCCCGATGAGACTATACAGTTCAGTTCAATCACCGTCGCGATTGAACCTCATGTTTGTTACGATAGCCGACGACTGGGCTGGCGTGAAAACCAATTACGGCGGCTTCTCATAATCACCAATGTTCGATGAAAAATCACGAGATCTGTGGGTGGCTTGATGTGATGATGATTAACTGGTCATTAAGTGGTTTGCTGTTTAATTGGTGATGTTAATATATTCTGTATTATGGGGCAGTCCCACCAACTCTGATTAAAGAATTGAGAGTCAGCTCCACCAACTCTAGTGGTTAACGGCAGTTAATCAATGAATGACAGTGAGTTGCCATGTCAATTTATTGATTAACTGCTATTAATCGTGATAAAATTTTTTAATCAGAGTTGGTGGAACAGTGGAACTGAATTTTTATCACGGTTAATGGTT
Organism: Malthinus flaveolus; assembly: GCA_950108345.1. NCBI lineage: Eukaryota > Metazoa > Arthropoda > Insecta > Coleoptera > Cantharidae > Malthinus > Malthinus flaveolus. The sequence goes on from OX467285.1 coordinate 69,697,602, forward strand.
AACAATTGATTGATTAACTGACATTAATCGTGATTAAATTCTTTATTCAGAGTTGGTGGAACTGGCCCTTAATCACGGTTAATGGCAGTTAATCAATGAATGACGAGTTGTCTTGACAATTGGTTAATGGCAGTTAATCAACGAATGACAATGCTTTGTTATGACTGCATTATTTAACTGTCATTAGCTGTGATTAAATTCTGTAAGCAGTGTTGATAGGACTGTCCTTAAAGTACGTGAAAAAATTTTTTAAAGCATTCGGCACACCAAAATTATGTCTTTCTCCACTTTTACTAAGGGAAAGTAATCAATTAACAACATGTTGGGAGTTCAACTTTGTCGGATTAAAATTTCACTGTCTACTTTTTAATAAAAAATTTTGAAGTCAATTTATTATAATTACTACCCCACAGGATTTATTTATAAGAAAAAAAAGTTATTTTTTAACTAAAGAATTTGTCAAAAGTTATTGACATTCCACAAACTTTCTAGACTATAGTTAATAGTTTTTAAAGCATAATTGTTAAGTTTAAGTTTTAGCCTAAAACTTTTACGTAACTTTTGATTTAGTATTAATAAATATGTACTTCGGTTAGTACTACGACAAAATTAAATTAAAATAACTACAAAATTCTAATGGTCGATGTGGTTATATTTTATAATAGTATTACTAATGTGATAACGAGAGCTAGTATATTATGTATTTATCATTAAACGTATTTATGGTTATTCAATGTTGATAAGTCATCGATACGATCGTGTATTATAAGTTTAACCTTCGCAGTCCCGAAACCGGGTCACGACTGACCCAAAGTCGATATTTTTTTGAATCACTTTTATGATAAATTTTTTAATCTAATTTCCTTCTGTGTATTGTCCTTAAATACTAAACTACATAATATACTGCTGGAAAATATTGAAAAATGTATAATTTTAGAGAAACGTTAATGAAGAACGCCCTGTATAAAAATCTGCAGAAATGAAAATATGAATATTAGATTTGAAACAAGCAAAAACTTTTACGAAGAGTAACATTTTTAGATAAAATCACTAATAAGCGAGATTACATTGAAACCAAAATGTCCTTATTTCATCCGAAAACACAAAATATAAAATGGGTCATCGATGACACGATGACCCGCTTTTGGTAAACAATGATTGTAATTTATTTTGGGATTGCGAAGGTTAAAGCATTCTTAGATTGAGTTTCAAAGTGCTAACGATTGTAAATTATAGTGCCTTTTGTCCAAGGCGAACACTTCAAACGTTGCCATTTTCATTATTCTATCGGTGCCACCAAACATTGCATTCTTAAAATAAGAAAAATTTGAAATTATTAAATAACAATGTATAAAGTTTTAATTTAAATTATTCGAAATAAATCAAATTATTGATAACTCAAACTCCTCGTCATGTGCGCTTTATGCAGGTGGGCATAATATATTGTATCCACATCTGCACCATAAAACAAAATTCAACAAGTTAGTTTATCAATTTTAAGCAAGTTCTAACGACGTATTTTTGTTAACTTTTATAATACGAGATGGATCGTAACAAGTTAATTTTTAATCCAATTTATAATTAGCCCGTTTCCAAGTCAAGAGAATGAATAAATTGGTGTGTACAACCAATTGTTAATTAATTACCCAAATGGTGTAATAAAATGTAAATTTTGTGTTGTGTGTGAACGAAATAACTGCAATACGGATAATGTCGTGCGTGATCATAACAGTCCGGCTTTCTGGGATTAAAGTGAGTCGGAGTTCAGTTACCAAAATATTTATAATGGGCAAATTTGGAATTTTGTTTTTAATTTGTACCTACATACGTGCAAGGGCTTTATCAATTTAGTCGTCGACGCTTTTGGGTAAGTTATATATTCAATTATCATTGTGGTGAGCTTAGAGATGCTATACCGAGAATATTTTTCTTGTTTACTTGAACCTATTATATATACAGGGTGGTCCAATAATAGTACATAAGGTGAGAACACTCGCGAAGAATTCAAATTTTGTTCCAAACGAGCTCGTTTAAATTTAATCGTGTTTTAAACGTAGGTACCCGCCCAATGTATTTTTACATTATTGAGTATCTAAAATGGACATTTTGGAAACATTTTATTTTTTTATAAAATTTGAATTTAGCTTTGCTACGAAAATCTACGATTTTCACCTAACAAACGAAATAGTTTCGTAGTTTCGTTATTATTTCGTATACTAGGTACAATATTTTTGCGGCTATCCTACGGTTCCGTTCTCATATCGTCGATAATCCACACATCAAAAAATATTAGCTGTTTGAGCAGAAAACTGATATGTACAGACATAAAGTTTTCAAACGGACGTATTTTAAAATAAAATTTTCTTGCTTAGCACAACTTTCTTATTTTGTACGAGAAAACCATAACATTCTTACAGTAGGTATACAAAAATAGTAACTACTGGTTAATTGCAATTTTACGTTTACCGAAACAGATCAGAGTATTTATTGATCACATGATGACCAATTACGCAAAACAATTTTGTTGAGAATTGCTTGTGGTGCGTTTGGTTCAATTTAGTTTAATAATTATACGTTCCACCTTATAAATTTTAAATTGAGGACAAATGAAAATATGAAAATTTAAGTTTATTTATGCTAAAATTTTAATTTAATTTCATACTTATATTGTTTAACATTTAACTTGTTAAATTTGTTTATTATTTCCAAAGCGAATACATAATTTATTTAATTCGAAAAGTTGATTTTGGATGAGGAATATTTTTAACGTGAATTATTTTTAATGAAAATTTACGAAAAGTTTACTCAGGATACGCAATGTAGAGATGTTAGTGCTACTTTTATGTTTGTTTAACATTTCATTTTAAATATACTTTCTATACGCTTAATTTCAGACACATCATGTAGATATTTTCTGAATAGAAACTTCTTCTGCTAAAATTTCACATATTACACGCGCGTTTCTATTCTTTACATTGCTCACAGCTCGACTAGTACATACCGAGCCATGAAAATGAAATATTATGTTTAGCAAATTTAAGAATGCTTATAGTTTGACATTATATAGTTATTTTTAGTTTAGCTCGCGTAACTTATATTTAAAGATACATTATTATTTTACTGATGCGTTTTTATTTTGATTAGTATTATTGAGTATTATTGATTGAGTATATAATTGAGTATTAAATCATCTTACTTACGTAAAGCAAAATATTCCTGAAATGTGCCCCATGTATTCAAATAGTAAAATTTTTGTTGTCCTTTAAAAACCACCTGTTAACTTAATTAGAAAATTGTACTTATATTTTAACTTGTACTTGTTAGTGACAAGTATGAACATTTCTTTTACTTCAAAATATTTTACAACAGTTAATTCAAAAACACTGACAACCATTCTTTGGTCAGGGGTTTGTCATCTAGTAATTTAACAATGAAAATAAAAATCCAAAAAATGAAAATTATTTAAAATTTAAATGTTTTTGACCCTTCTTCATAGTTATTATTTTACATTATTATAAATTCAATTTATTATTTTAAAAGGAAAGCTAGTCTAGTGCTAATAATTATTTTTTCGAACTGATGAATGCTAATGCTCAGTGATAGAGATTTTCTTTATGTATACAGGGCACCAATTTGAAAACTTCCCATCTCCATTATCTTCGCATAAAATATTGAAGTGCTGCGAGACCCGTCAATTTTATTACTGAGGAACACTTTAATCGAGGGGTCGCGTTCTCCCCAGACCTTCGATCAATCCCCAAAGGTAGACTTATTCACTTAAATCTTAAATGGGAAGGGGGGTCGAGTGGCACATTTCTTGAAAACTTACTCAATTGTTTCACAATGATATGCTAATTTGTTAGTTTTGGAGTATTTTCGAAAATACTCACGTCTCACGGAATTTGAATATTTTATACTAACGCAAAGATATTGGAGGTGAGTAGTTTTCAAATTGACACCGTGTAAATTTAATGTGATTGACATCTACAGGTCTTTGGCAACTCAAATGGCAAATTTAGCAAAATTTGCAAATTTTTGTAGTTCAAAACAAATTATTGTCAGAAAACATTTCTACTTGAAGACTTTGGAGGCCACGCCACATCCTTTGATCCTCCAGTGCTGTACTATGATTTGGGCGGTGCACGTTCCGTACAGTGGTTGTAATTCTTGCTTAATTTTAAATTCGTGCGTTGTCCTAGTATACCCCATTCTTGCCACAATTATTTGGGGGTCGTACTTTGGCGTGACTGCGATAAGTCTATTGCAGAGAAGGTGTTTGTTCTGTTATACTTTGCCCATCATTTAAACGAGTTAGGTAATTTATTTTTAATAGTTTTTCTAGAAATTTTTCTTTTGTATGTACAACATTGTACAATATTATTTAAAATATTAACACCAACCAATGGTGGCATTTCTGATAGAAGTAGCTTTCTAATTTTCAACATTAAACTCGATTAATTGTTCTAAAGTTCAATACACAGCAACTACATACATATATTTATACACAAGTGCATTCTAATGTTCCATTAAGAGTTGTCTAAAGTACTTTATTTCGTTTTAATTAAATATTACGTAATTTGTCTATATCCAATTTAAAATTAGTTAGTATGTACTAACACGGCTTCGTGCTCAATAACAAGAACCATTGGCGTACATAAGTAAGGAGCACAAAACATTTTCTTCTAACAATAAAATTTCCGAATGCCAGAAAACACAGAAAAACTGAACAACTCTTACAGTAGTACAGTTTTTAATTTCTAGTCTTCGTCGACCCTCTGGAAAATAAATAACGATAAAATTTCCACAAGTAGACTCTTAACGAGTGGTTGCGGCACTACATGAATAGGTAGAATATTCAGTTTTAATTGACGTGTGCTAATGTTTTTGGCAAAAGGAAATGCTGAGATTTTATTCCACTCGTCGTGAACGTATTACTGCGCGATTCAAGTTCATCAGAAAAAATTCTCTTTTAAAGATGTAAAAAGCCAATCTGGCATCTACAACAAAAACCATGTTTTGATAGCATCAGAAACAAGACGAAAATTGAAAATTCTCCAAATCGGCATTTTATACAGTTTTTTGTATAGGTGCATATTTTGAGAGATAACATTCAATTGCTATTTTAACAGCGTATACTAATGAGAAACAAGAACCAAAAAATGTACGATTTGGACCATTAAACCAATTTCTATTTTTACTAATAACAAAGATATCCATTTTAACTTAAAATAGGTTGCACTTATATAGAGTGTGTTTATTAAATAATCTTAAAAATAATAAAAATCTAAGAAAATAATGAAAATATTTCTATACTTTTGTGTTTGCTGACTATTGTGCTTTACTGGGCCAGTGTATACCGTATATGAGCGTATAACGCCAATTCCATTCCAACTTAGGATAGAATAACATTTTACAGCTCCTTATTTCAGTATGGTGTCTTTAAAACGTAATTCTAGATTCGCTGTTAATTGAAAGAATTTTTAGTAGGCACAGAAAAGTGAATTACAATAGCCGTTGCTAGAATTTCGACATCTCAATTTAATACGAAACTTGAAATGCTTATTTATACGTTTTTCGTTTTGAATACTCAACTAACTACTTAATTAAGTTTTTTGTCATTATTTTAGAATTAAAGCAGGCTATACGTATATCCACGATATTGAAGCTGTAATATGAATGGCCAATTAAAATGTGTCATTGGCTCGCTTTTCTTTTATTTCATTAAAGTGACAAATTTGCATTTATAACAGAGTGTCCGGTTTTTAATGTTTAGGATGAGTAATAGAATAATATGTAGTTTTAAGGCAAAATTTTCCTATGAAGCTCAAATTTCTCCCTAAGAGAGCTACAACCCTTTGAAGATGAGCGAACAAAGTTGGAAGAATGAGCAAAAATAAAATTATGAAATTTTGGCAGTTTACGTATTTTTATGCATAATTTAATGGTCGAAACAAATTTTAAAAATCTTGTTCAGGAGCGTCTCTTTAGGGGATATCAAGGTTAATTTTTTCACTAACTTTTTTGTACGCAAATTTTCTTAAATTCTAATTTACATTTCTAAATTATCGGAGTTTTCAACATAAATTCTTTTAAAGTCGATCAAAGTAACAATTTTCTAGAAAAACGTATTCCTATAAACTCGTGGCGAAAAATTTACCCTAAGAGAGCAACAGCCCTTTGAAACTTATTATTTAATGCTGTAGCTCTCTTAGGAAAGACTTTTCACTACGTACTTATAGAAAAATTTTGTCTTAAATTTGCATATTCTATCACTCGCTTAAATCCTAAACATTAAGACTGAGATATGTATAAGCATTTACATATTAGGCATTGTATTCTAACAAATTCCTGAGTACCTACCGGCAAATTATTGGCATCTCTCTGATACTCAGAATGTCTATATTAATTTAAAGATCGTCAAAGGGAATGAAAAATCTATTCATTACATAGTAGATGAATGCAAGTTCGCTTCTATTTTATAATGTTATTTTTAAATTTATATATGCAGGTCTTCCTTAGAACAGAACTGCAGAAAATCATTAGGTACTTGCCAACCGAGTTTTATTAAAACAGACCCTATTATACTAAAGGTAAAGGACTTCTTAAAAATTGCGCGTTTTAGATGGTTACGAATTTTTTAAGCCACATTTCGCAACCGCAGTGACTTCATCACAATTTTTTATAATAACCCTAATTTTGTTTTACCAAATCTGATTCTTCTACAAATTCTGCTCCGTAGAGCAAGTGTGCAGTTGTAGTATAATTTTTCTTTGATGATTTAAGAAATTTCAACGATTAAGATGTGAAGAATTTAAAACCCAAATAGCTATGGGATCTTTGTTGATTTATTGAAAACAAAAGAATGCTACTCAATGTACAACCAAACGAGCTAAACTTTTTTTTTAAATTTCAGTCTCAGACAAACAGGAAATTTTCTTTATTTAGCACAATTTTCGATTTTCGGTAACTAAGAAGTCCTGTAAATTAGATCTTTTTATTTGCCAAAAAATAACTAGTCCAGTGAAATTGCCGAAATAAGGGCATTGAAGCTACGACTGATTGATTTTATTTTCTACTGCTATCAATTTGTATTCTATATTACTCCAACGTATAAATAATTATTTCCAAAGTATATATTTCATTTTAACAGCGTTTCAGTTGCAGGAAAGCCGCACATTTTACAAAAACACTATAAATGGGTCTAGCATTTTTCTTCTAATTGCAATTATAATAAAAGATAATTAGTGGTGAAAATATTTCCGCTTACTAAATTTCTAAGGTGCGAAAAGCATTACCTACCTACTGGAAAATTTGTAAGTTTTGGATTTTCTACCGACTTAAGGTTACTTTTGTGCTCGTATCTTCAGAATAGTTATCAGTATTTCGTCTTCGAAGCTGCTAGGTCTCCCTTTTATCTGGTAAAATCAGGTGTTCTTTAGGGGTCTAACTTGGGCCCAATTTTCTTTTTGCTGCTAAAGCTTTTGACTTAAAGTTTTGGAGGGTTACACCTAATAAGTCGGGGGGCGGGTTGTTTTATACTGCAGTCTGATATCGATAGAGTATTTGAGTAGACTGGGCTGAATAATATCTTTTTAAATATTCTTTTAACAGAAAAAAACTCTCATAAGCGTCAAGTACAGAATGAGGAATTATAGTCTTCTATTTATAAACGAAGTGTTGATCCTGGATGTGTCCTTGGATAGTAGAGTAGGTTTTGAAAGTAACATTTGTAACATTGTAAGCGCCCGGCTTGGAAAAGCTCGGGTTTTATCACTCATATAGCATGTGTAAGTAACGTGTTTAATGAGTCTTCTTATCTCAAGCTGTTGTATGGTACGTATCTACAGACAGCGTAAATATTATTAGGCAGGGGAACTCTCTTAACACCTTGAAATGTAGGAGATGAAGTATTAGAGTAAGGTGAGTTGCTATTTAAAGTCCAGTTAGGGAAAAATGGCGCCCTGCCCAAAATATTTACGCTGTATGTACATCCGAAGCTTGAATACTGTTCTGTTATTTTCTCTACATTCCATTTAAGGACAAATTTGAAACAAATTGGTGCCGCCAAAAAGTTTTATGATTGTACTTAATCCACGTAGTCTGAGAGATCAAGCAAGACTTCTACTTTTCCCAGGTTCATAATACCTATTAAGGTTATTCTCATTCCGAACCTGTACACGGGGGCTTACGCTGTTATACAATTACAACAGATCATTAAATTCTTCGGATATCTTGGGAAACCTGTAAAACTTTAAATGCTTTTTCTGAGACTATAGTGAAATTTTATTTAATTCAAGTGCGACAAGGCATGTGTCGGTCTGTGTGTGTGTCGATTCACAGTATAAAGCGACACACAGACAGCTTCATAACACAGCAAACACTAATCGCACTAAATTACTAGAGAACAGCAACTATTTCTTTTAAGGTACCTGCATTCAATGGAATTTTCCCTGGCCTCTGCAAACGAGGGGGGGGGGTCGTCCCCTCTGAGTATAGGCTTGATAATTGCCGCAAAAGCCCATTTTTCACAATATTCTTTTCACAATGAAGTTAAATTTATTTTTGTTTGGATTTTATAGCTGTTCAGTTTGTTTATTTTTTATTTTTTAATAATAAGGGTGTTTTTATAATTAATTCATCAATTTAAATCGATTTTTTATTAGCATAAATGTTTACTATTCTCGATGAACTTAAGAAATATTTAAGTTTGCTTCAAATTTAAGCCTAAAGCAATGTAAAACACACGGTGGTACCCGGGTACCACCGCTCGCCGTTTATGTATGATTTTTTATGCCACCACATAAGGGTTAAAATTGCCTTAGTAGTATAACCAAATACGAGTATATTTAAATTTTCGTCTAATATCAGGTTTACACAATTAAAACATTAAAATTAAATTACGAAAATGGTTTAGCGTAAGCATACTCTCGTGCAAAATGAGTAAAAAGCGGTTTTTAAACAAAACTGAAATGCCATAGAGAAAAAACAAGCAACTTTTAGATCTACTATGTGGAATAAGAATGAGCTTTTCGTGTCGTCGTGTGTCGTTTTCACTAATATCATGAAGTTGTAAATTTCTACAGCGTGCTCTTCGAAGGATGGGCCATTGTATAGTCATAGATTCCTTAGGTTAAATTAGAATTAAAGGTCCCACCAACTCTCATTAAAGAATTTAATCACGTAAATGACAATGAGTTGTCATGACATAATTAATGAATTAACTGCCACTACCGTGATTAAATTTCTCTAATCAGAGTTGGCGAAACTCTCCCTCAATCTTTTTATTTTAACCTAAGAAACCTAGGACTAGTATACGGTGGCCCATTCTTTGAGAAGCGCCCTGTATACTATAAACATTGCTATACAAAACCCCATTTAGAGCTGTAGTAGCCATAATTACAATTTCACAATTTGAAAATTTCTCACTTGTAGGTGAGAAATAAGTACGTTCCTACAGTACGTTCGGAATAAGTTTGATACGTATAGGTACACTCCTTGATCTTTTTTAGTGGCAAGTGGCAATAAATGTTGCTTCCATGAAATGAGCCGCGAACCTATTAATTCGTTCAAAAAGTTACGTGGTTTGTACCATATCTGCAAACAATCTACTGTAGATCTACAATCTACATTGCTAATGCTCAAAATCAAAAAGTACGAACTTTCTGAGCGAAGATGTTGTAAATAGCGGTCTGATATTTTAAAACATAATGAAGAGTGGCTTATGACTTATGTCAAACCCACTATGCAAAATTTAATTTAAAAACTTTTATATAAAACACTTTTCAAGTAGGTGGTGTAGTGTTTATACGACGTGAATATTTTTTTTATCAATTTTTCGGTTCATGTCTATTATGTTTTCTTTTGTCTATTATCCGTTTAAACGCACAAGTAAGCAATTTGGGGGACCTACAATACATTTTGTACCACTTTCTTTTCAATCAGAAGAGAATACGTTCGCCTATAGCTCTAGAGCATATATTTGAAAGTGAGCGGTGAAGATTGTTTTTAATCTTCTCTCGATATAAATAAAGAGCTTTGATAAAAAGCATTTCTACTTTTAATATAAATGTACTGTTATTATGTGTAAAAGTTTTACACTTTCTTCAAACAGTCGTTCTACAATTTAAAATTTTGAAAAGTACAAAAAGCTTAGTCGTGATGTGTGTAATTTATTAAAAAGAAATTTATAATAAAACAGCCATTTTACGATTTATAAAGTACGCATGGGGGTAAAACAACTTCATTTATTTTTTTGCAAACACTTTGATTGTTTTTTTTTCTAAAACAGTTAAACCCATGCTCAAAGTATTTTTTATTTATTTATCCACTACAAAAATAATAGTTTTTGAAAAGTATCGTATTGCTAATAATTGACGAAATTAGTAGGTAGGTAGTAAACTGACACGCTATCAATGTAAACACGATCATTTTATTTCGATTCTCTTTAATCATTGTGAACAATTTAGCGTAGACAAAATGAATTTTAAATAAGTTAAAAGCTAAATCGAGTAAGTATTTTCATTGGGGTCTAATTTAACACGGAACCATCCATCAGTTAAAAATCCGAGCCCACGACCGGTTGGATCTTTAGTTTTAGCAAAGTAAAGCGATTGTTAGAACCAAATTTTTTCCAACCAAAAAATATCTCAACAAGAAATTAAGACAAATCTTAATTTTTGCTCTTTCTGTGCCAATTTCGCTCTATTAAATATTATTTTGTAATTTCATCAACCAGAAAGGTGGTGGGTGGTGACCCTAGAAACACTATATTCTAGTTCCATCGCTTATAACTATATTTTTAGTTTATTATTGTAGAACTTTTTACGATTGCTCTTATTATTTAGTCACTTTACGGTTACAGCGATCAACGAACGTAAACAAGTTTAGCTAATTACTTAGAAAACCGAGACTTATTAAGGTGCAAAATTAAAAAACAATATATTTGAGCGCCTTTTTATCACACTCCTAAATTCACGAACATCTCCCCTTCACTTTAAACGATGCTCCCTAACATACTTTACTTTTGGTAGCAAGCAAAATTAAATAACCCTTGCGACCCTCACTACTTAGAAAAGTAGTGCTCAGAACAGCAATTTCATTAAAGCAGAAAAAAAAATTAGACATTCAAGAAAATCTGATTGTTGTACAGGTAGCAATAAGGGTAGATAAAGCATGCGCTAGGGCGTCGGGACGCAAGTGGGGCAAGACCCGTGTCAAGCGCCAGTATTAAGGCAACTGTAATGTAGGCGCCATCAGCGTCCTTATTCCTAATCGATAATAAATCATTAGCGAAGTTACCGCTGCCGGAAAGAGCTTTAAAGAACATTACATTATTTATGTGAACTTGGCGTGCTTTAATTAACCGATAAGTGACTCTTGTCTTATTTATCAACTTTGATTTATCAATAGGATACTTTAAATAGTTATAAACAGACTATATGTATAACAAACAAGTTTAAATTGGTGTTAAAATTGATTTAGGGATTCTTTTAAAAAAATTTGAAATAAATAAAGTTGAATTATGGTTTAGTTTTGTAACGAATTAAAAAATGCTTTTAAGCGTCGACGCGCGTACCGTGCGTATAACGGGATGTAAAATTTAGTACTTTTTTTAAACAATTTTAAATTATTTATTAGCGTAGTGTATTTTTCCGAAATAAAAGCGTTTAATGATCACTTAAAGCTCGTGCTAATGGTACTTTAAATTGCACTTTAATTAGTATTGTTGTAGGAAGTGAGAAAACAATCACGTACTTTTTGGTAAAATAAAAGTTTACCTATACCAATAAATTAACAATAGATAGTGATACTTAGTACAATAATGAAATATGTGCTAATAAAAGTAAATCGTTCCATTTTAGTAATCCTTTATAGAGTGGTTATGACTTGATAGCGTGTTTTGTGAGTGTCATTGTTGAAATGTTAGTGATATCGGGATTAGAAATGTGTAATATTTTTTTTAAACGTAAAACTGCTATTGTGTATTGTTTATGTGTTTTGATAATCTCAAAGTTTGCCGAAGCTGTAAAAGACGGTAAGAGAATTTTTTTTAAAAAGAACCCAACCCAAACGGCGCCCCCGAATTAAGAATTTTTGCCAAGTTCCTTATTTGAGGAACAGGCAGTTCCATCTGATAGAGATGTACAAAATAAGATTACGAGTAAGACAGGCGGTTTAGGAAAATATTTATATTGTGACTTAGTCGGAAAATAAGGGAACGGCAATATAAGCATTCTGCAAATTCTCTACACGCTCTTATTTCCACAGCTCTTGACTTCAATGGTGTAATTATTAATTAGAAAGCCATTTCTATAAGCTTTCGGATACGAGCTTATTGTCTTGCCAATTAAGTCTTAAAATTGGGAAGAAATACAATCAATTTTTAATTAAATTGTTGGAAGGCTTTCTCTTTCCCGTTTTAATTTGTAGATTAACTTTTTGCTCTCCCATTTACGGAGCACGAAAGAAAGATAGCGATCGAACTAAAAAAAAATTTAATGCAATAAGAAATATATCCGTTTTGTAAATTGACGAGTTGGAACAGTTTTGTAACGAAGTTCGTGTATGTTTGTCTGTCTTTTTACGAACCTGTTACATTTTTTGCGATGCGAGGGTTTTTTGAGACCTACACATTTGGAGCAAGTGCTAATTTTGCGAGACAAATCGAAAAATAATGGGAGTTGCTCTTTTTTTATGCTGAACTCGAAGGGACCTTTGGGTAACTTTTTCTCTGCGCCCAAAGGGAAGCATTTGTTGGGATGTATTAAACTGCTATTCTCAAAGAATTTACGATATTACCCACTCTTAAAATTAGAAGTTGCATGATCACTTTACAGTAGTTTATTTCGCATTTACACAAAAAGTCAGTTTCTAGAAAACTGGGCGTGTTCTGTAAAGGTTTTGAGAAATGTTATTTAAAAAAAGTTATTTAGTATACGATTTTTTTTATAAAAATTTAAATTTCCCCAAAAAGGTTTTAAAAATGGTTTCAGTTATTTTCATAAAAAATCGAAAAGTACTGCGATTATCCTGTAGCGTGGGATTTCTACACAAAAACACGCCAATTAATTCTAATATGATGAAGTTTTCTGATTGCAACACGCCAATATTGACAAATTTTTTTATATAAAATTCTATTAAAAATTCGGATTTTTCCAATCTTGTTTTTTTGGATATCCTACACTATTACTCTGGAGCGACGAAATACCCAAAAGCAGCGGTTTCCATTCAGCTTTTCTCTTTTTTTGATTAGTTTCTTGTAGCTTTAATAGAAAATTTAAACAAAATGATGCATTCACTTATTTTAACACTTAGGACATATTTGGTGAAGTCACAATTTGTTTAAACAAACCATAATGTTGTGTTGCATCTTCATTCAGTGAATCACTAGGTCGAGTTATACATATCTTATTGTTTCACTGAAGTTCTTACGCCTAACTGTTGCTATCAAATACTGCCTCTTTCCTCGTACCTGTCTGAACTTATTTTGAAAGTTTTTTAAAATATTATTTTTATTTAATAATAATTGTTTAAATTGCTTGTGATTTGTGATTTATTGGCTATAGTAAGAGACAAGTAGTGCACATAAAAAACTCTTATCAAGAGACCAGAATTTACTGCATTAATTGGCAAAGAAAACTTCACGGATTGAAGCAAAATCTAGGTAGATACTTATAGGTATATAGGTAAATTCAATAGAGAAGAGCTTTCTAGAGGTGGGGGCCCTAGGGCTAGTGGGTCGTGATCAAAAAGTTCTATTTGCGAATCTTGACGTTTCTCCCACTACTGTGGTAGGCATTTTCAAATGACACTTCGGTGAATCCTGTGCGGTAGCGGTCGTAGTCTTGTAATACTGATTGACAGGAGTGACAGTCACTCCTGAACCACCAGTACGCACATACTACGACCGCTACCGCACAGGATTCACCGAAGTACCCTTTGAAAATGCCTACCACAGTGGTAGTGGGCGAAACGTCAAGATTCAAGATAAATAAAACCTTTCGACCATTAGTCCGAGAACCTCTACCTCTAATGAAGCCGGTCGTAAAAATTTTAATACTTTTAAGAGCCTTCTACGTCATTTGTGCACTGCACTTGGTCACAGTACTTTATTGTAGTCACTAGTGTTACTGCTGCACCATTTGTTGCAGTTGTACTATGACCATGACTAAGTTCTGCATGCATATGACGCAGGGGGTTCTTCTCCAAATGACTTTTCTGGCTGGAGCTCTACTTGCTACTCCTATTTAAATAAAATAGTAAATAATAATCAATCAAAAACATAAATTTAGCTGTTTTATGAAACACATTTACGGAAATATCCACGTAGCAACTTTTTAAGCCCCAAAACTCAATTGTTTAGGGGGAAAATGTCTTGTCTCTGTATCTATCTGTCTGTAGACACTCAAGTTAATTTACAAACGGTATGACTAAAACACTTGAATTTATATGGGGTTCTAACGACACACGAACGCAACTCTAAATATATTACAAAACGAAAACATATGTTTCTCTTGTTGATGTCTTAGCCAAAGTAGTTGATTCTTCTAGTTTTCGCATTTGAGAAGCGAACTCAAGAGAACAGTAGGACAAGCTAACCTAATTACTTTCCTGTAATATCAATTAGTATAACCAAAACACAGGAGTAGTCAAATTTTTGTCAAAATTCAAGCACTGTCGTCTGAATAATTCAAGAATTTATTCAACCACAAATCTTAAAATGGTGCTTAATGTGGTGCTGCGAGGTGACCAAAAACGTCTTCAATTTTATTCACAATTTTTTTCTAAAATTGCCATTTTGATATTTTAAAATCTTTTTCTTAGTAATATTTGTCCGAGTTTTTACAGACCACTGTTTGTGGAAATTTTTTGCAAAAGTTTTCGAATTGCATTGCACCTTTCTTAGTAGATCGCTGCTAACATTTTTTGAACCGCTACTTTAACGTCTCAAGACTCACTTCATTAAAAATTTGTTTATCATAGCTCATGACCTATTGTGAGCTTCTCCATGTAAATTGTTAAATTGGGAAACTCTGCCCTGAGTTTTTTTGCTAATCTACTATTTTGCTACTTTACATCCTTATACACCCACAATGCCAAACTTTGTGACTTAAAAACGATTACTTGCCTGTCTGTCTACCCGCATCTGTGATATGCGACCGAACACTTGAAATGTGTTAGTAAGTAATTTCCGAATTTTGATGTCTTTGAAATTAGTACAAGCCCGGTTTTGTGGTGCAAAGACAACGGCAGTCTTCTTTAAAAAATAGTTTTTAACTAGAAAATTGGTATTGTGTAATACATTTTCCAATTACACGGCTAATTTTCTAAAATACAATTAATATAATAAACAAGATTACCACTTTAGTATTATATACAAACACACTTGTCTTCTATTGTGTATATATCAATAACATGTATAAAACAAGTAGACAACAGAAACAGATTATAGTTAATCTAGTTTTGGTGTAACTTTGACAATTACAAATTATGTGTCAGAAACTTGCTATCTTTAAACTGTTTTAATCATCTATTACCATTTAACGTGTATTCTGTTGATAATTAGTATTGTTTACCTCCAATACTATGTAACTCCAATAACTGCTGCATGTTGCTTTTCCAATAATCTAAGTTAAGTGTTAGCCACATTACCACATAAATTAAATTTTACCTCTGCAAGTACACAACAGACGTAAAATTTATGCACCGCTTAAATTTTCGCTAATTGGGTTTGAACGAAATTCGAGTGTAACTTATAATATTACATATTCGTATGTGAGTGAAATGTACCAAACTTAAATCTTTTAAAAACCCCTCATGCTTTGTGTACGGAGCCGAATTTGTGCTCGCTAGCTTTTCGAATTAGTCTCATTACGAGTATTTAGAACGAAGTTAGTGGATTATCGACTTAATGTCCTCTAGAAAACTAATTTATAAAAGCACAAGCAGATTTGTGTTACTCTTATAAGGAACCAACAGTGATGGGATTAAAAGAAACTTTTACGTTAAAGTTAATTTTTTTTAAATACGATTTTGATTGTATCACCACATCATCGCATTCGCCACTATCACTGAAAGTTTTGTAAAGGCCATTGTATGTGTTGGGTTAAAAGTTCATCTTATTTTCTATTGCGAGCATTTGGGTATTTATAACCATCTTCAGGAATTGTTTCCTATTGTTAGAACTATTTACTTTCCCCTAAGCCTTAAAGGGATTTGAATCGATTCTCGTGTGTTTAGGAGAATTTCTTGAATAATTTCCTATTACGAAATTTACACTTTGAGTTTGAGCCTTGGAAAATTTTCGAACTGAATTAAACATTTGTACAAGTTCGAAAATATAATTCGTCAAGACTTAAGGTAATGAGGTGAGAAAACTCGTGTGTCAGGAGGATGAAAATTGGTGAAAAACAAAATCGAGGTTTACGTTGGTAACACGAACAATTACGAAAAAGTAGCCTATTATAAGGACTAGGGGCGTTTTTAATAAGTAAAAAAAAGTCAAGGGCCAGGCTACAATCGTCAAGTAGTAGTTACTAATAGTGTCACAGTCAAAGCTAAACTTTCTGTTTTACCCCTTGTAACGATCTCGAGAAATTTTAATTCGGTTGTTTTACTGACGAAATTCAGAAGATGGCAGTTATTGTTGAGGCTTCTCTCCAAGTGATACCTACCTAATTCACAAATGTATTTACAAAGCTAAATCTACTATACATAAATGTATTCTATAATTATTTACAAGTTATTATTTGAATTACTATTTATACCTTTTAGCACTGTGTATTGTGCTCACTCTCTCTCTCTCTACTAATTTAAAATGAATGAGCAACTAAATATTGTATTTTCAAACTAATATGTGCACTTTACGCTTAAATGTTTTCAGTAGATTAAAACCACATTATTCGACATATTTTGAATATTTAAATATTTATATTTCCGGTCCTTATGTTAACTTTGGCTGCATAAATCATCGTCGTCTTTTCCAAGTTTATCTTTAATCCATTTTTCTGCCTCGACAGGGATTTCTTACTTAATGCAATTTTGCGAAGGTATTTCCAATTCCTTAACACTAAAATATCCTGGAAATTCGACGAGATGTATTTTTTTTACATTTACGTTATTTTGTGTTACAAAATGTGCATCGTTAAATTATTTTTAGGGACGCGTTCGCATAGCATTTCTATGAGAGGGGTTGGAAATTTTCAATTGCTTATGTGGAGAAAAATTGTATCTTAATATCTTAATTTCCATAGGATGACCTAGGTTTGTACGTTTGTATAGTCTTTAAGGGATCTTCTCAAGTTTGAACGGTCGTGTATAACAGAAACAATTGAATAATAACAATGGGAAAAATAATTATGCAGACAGTAGTATATTTTAAGGTAATTAGCTAAAAATAAATTGATACACATTCAATTCCAACTCGAATTTCAGACTTTTGTGTGGGATTACTTAATTAATACTAACGAAATCCATTGTAAATATATTTTTCTATTTCCGTACTTTAATCCACTCCTTAACGTACTGTTTTGGTCTCAAAACAGTGCGTTAAGAAGCTCTCTTAACGTACTGTTTCTGGGGGATTTTCTTCTGCTAAGTTCGCGTCAAGTTGAACTGACGTTTAACAATGTCAAATATAATTTATTAAAATGTGTATTTTTAGAGCTTATTAGAATTGAAATGTAATAAAGAATAATGGTTTTACATATTTCATTCATTTTTATTTGTTAAAATTTAAATTATACAGACAGGAGTAGGTGCATTATTTAAATTAAAAAAAATAAACTTGCGACATCTATGAATCATTGAACTAAATGATGTGACATCTCAGTCAGTGCCACCACAATTATTATAAAAAGAAAATCTCCATGATGTTAATTGTTTAAATATTTTAACAAATTAATTTTATTAAAATGCGAAATAGAAAAAATAGTATAAATTACGCGTTTCATAAGCCTTGTTAAGTACTCGTCCTTTTTAAAACTCGCCGCAAGCTGCTCATTTTCAAAACTTGGACTCGTACGTTAACACGGTGCCTTATGAAACTTGTACTTTAATATACTATTTTTATATTTTGCGTCTGTAAGATCGCTATTATAGCATCCATTTGCGTGTCGTAATGAGATTTAGCGTGCTGTAATAATTTTGGTAAAGTTTGATGTTCGAAGTTGGTAGTAATATTTAATTTGACATATTTTGTTAAATCGAGCAAAGAGAAAACGACAATTTTTGTAATTAACATGTTCTATTTTTTAACATACTAATTAAAATTAATTAATTAACGACCAATTCAAAATACAAAACAATTTATTTGAATTTTAAATTACGAAATGTCACTTTACAATTAGTACTGCCAACCAGCCAACCAACACAAAAATCCCTAAGTTTTTATATTTTGATTTTTTTCTTTGAAAATGGACTTTAAAAGGCGCAAAATAGAAAAAATTGTATAAAGAACTCATTTCATAAGTCATTATAGCGATTATAGCACTCCTCCATTAAAAGGCTCCTGGCTACGCCAGTCGCATTTTAAACTTGGAGTCGTGCTATAATACGTGACTTATGAAATTCGTTCTTTAATATACTATTATTCGTATAATAGCACAGTGCGCATTTTTTAACATTTCGAGCATGTCGCTTAGTTGCAGTAGTTCATTTGTTTGT
Organism: Malthinus flaveolus; assembly: GCA_950108345.1. Taxonomy (NCBI): domain Eukaryota; kingdom Metazoa; phylum Arthropoda; class Insecta; order Coleoptera; family Cantharidae; genus Malthinus; species Malthinus flaveolus. Next base: position 69,716,265 of record OX467285.1, read on the forward strand.
CAAAATATTGTAAAATGCTACAGCCGTTATTAATAAACTTTTTAACGTTTAAATTGTTTTGGAGTTACTGTCCCAAATCTCTGGTTTTCAAAATGGGAATTATAGTCGACTAATCGACATTGGGCAGACTGTCGACTGCTGTCATGTAAATTGGATTGTAAGTACGATAAACTTTAGGAAGTCTTGCAGAAGTCGCTTGCAATACTGTAAATATGAGTTGCAAGCGGCTACTGCAAGACTTCTTAGAGTTTTATTGCATTGACAGTCCAGTTTACGTTTTTTAAGTTTCTATCTGACAGTCTGCCCAACTTCATCAAATTTGACAGTCAGTCGCGTTTATTAATTTCGTCCGCTGTCCGTAGCGAACTGCCGAATTTGACACAGTGGGGCAGACAGTCCAATAGAAACTTTTAAAATGTAAAACTAGACTGTAAGTGCGAGAAAACTTTAGGAAGTTGTTTCCAATGCAGATTTACAGTATTGCAAGCGACTTGTGCAGGACTTCCTAGAGTTTTCTCGCACTTATAATCAAGTTTTACGTTTTTAAAGTTTCTATCTGCCCAGTCTGCCCAACTGTCAACTTCGACAGTCAGCCGCGTTTATTAATTTTGTCCGCTGTCCACGGCAAACTGCCGAATTTGACACAATGGGACAGACAGTCAAATAGAAACTTTAAAAATTTGAAACTATCAATCCTAACAATCCCCAGCTTAAGGAAACCTATCCTGAGCTTCTACCACATCATAATATAACGTTTAGACTATCTTCTGTTTTAAATTCGTTTAAATAATAATTTTTTAGGCTATCAAAGGCGTTTTTTGAAATGGTTAATTCGTTCGGAATATCTAAAATAATTTATTTTCTCGAAATTTCCCATAAAGTTACCCAGTGAAATACAATTCCAGTGCATTATTTATGTTTTCTCTCCACGTTCGACATTTCTGCAAAGTGCAAATCGTATTTCCCGAAAAGCACAAATTTAACCATACTCAAATCTTTTTAAAACACTTTAATAAAATACGAATTTAGCACGTTCTAACACAATTTTGCATTTTTTACAACAAAAAACAAACTCTGCATTTGCCTCTTCGTAATTTCCGTATTTTCCCGTATTATATAATGAGATTAAACGCTACAGATTATAGTTTAAATAATACAAGTTTTAAGTAATACGACGTTTTTAAAATTCAAAAACTCGTTTTGGCTCCACTAGGTCATTTTCAGTAAATAGTAGGAGTATTAGTACTACCTACCTAGTTACCGTTTAAAAATACTTTTTGTAGTAAATTGCGTTTTACGTCTAATTTTAAATTTTTTTACAAACTTACGTTCCTACTCTTCTCTGTTAGAAATACTACAACATTTTTTTAAGTGGGCCATGGTCATATTTTTTACTATTGCTCGATTGTCTAAGTGCCTAGCTAGGTACTTGAAATTCTTCTGAAACTACTTTCGTGCTCCTTGGATAGTAATTCTTAATTTGTTAAGTCTGAAACCACGAAAAGCTCGCTTTTGACTTTACTTAAGGATTGTGGGAAACACTACTTGCCCGAGAAGCGAATGAAAGCTTTAACAAGATTTGATACAAAAGAGCCTGGTTGATGGGTACATGAGTACGAATGTTGAGGGAAAAATTATTTAAGTTTCAAAGAGATAAAACTTCAAGAGCGAGGAGAAGTATTAGCCAGTATAAATAGAGAAAGGTAAAGCCATAACTAACTACCGGCTATTAGTATCATGAACAAAAAAAAGACGTAGAAAGTGAATTAATGTATTATTTACGAAATTTCTTTTATGACTGATTAGTTTTTCATGAAACTTTTTAAAACGAATATCTTACTATAATAGCTTTTAAGAAATTTAATTTATGGGTTTCTCAAATAATTTTTAAAGTGTGCTTTAATGCTTAAGTCGAGGAAAAAGTTGAAAAACCAAACTAATTTGAAAGTAAATATCAAACATAAATAAATTTTTTAAGTGCTAAGTTTTACGAAATAAAAAGTCAGTTTTGAGTAGTTTCGTGTTTCAATTGACGGATACTATAAAAGTAGTTGCCATTTAAGTAATGAATACAATAATTGATTAATCTAAAGGTTACGGTTGAAAAGTGTAAATGACCGATGTCAGATATTACTGTTTCAATAAATTACCTAGTTGTAATTTATTTAGGATGTGTTTCGTGAGGGTGTAGTGCCTAATAAATGCGGAAACGGTTTTTCAATGGAGTGTAACCGTCACGAGTATTTTAATCAAATTTTAATTACCGTAGCTTTTTTGCGAGATTCGGATTCAAAGCGACTTAAGCTAAGGACACCATAAGAATAAATTAAAAATTCTTAAAGGGGTGTTGAAAAAGAGGGTTAAAGAGTAATTAAAAGTTTTAAATTTTTTTACGATCTTTAGAACAATTTTTATGTACATCTTGCACTATTCGTCTACGGGTGTACCGTGCTCTATCTATACCATCTCAAAAATATAGTTTGTTTCTGGTGCTTCGGGTGAGCTCCGCCCATATAGTTTATCTCATATTATTTTCTCAGCTGCGTAAAATTTTACTAAAAGAAATTTCTAGTTCGTTTTGTACTATTGGAAGACCTTATTGTGGCTACATGGAGTACCTCAATAGCTTAATATACTATAATTATTAGCACCGATCCACAGATACGATATTTTGGTTCTGTTCTTGATCTTGACTTCCGCCTTAACCACCAATGCTACTGATAATTTATTAATACTGCTAGTATCGTAGTATCTATCCTACATGAGAACTGATAGCACTATTAATTAATTGGTTTAACACACATTATTTTGCAAATTTACTTAGCCATTGAGCGTTAGCTAAGACTTTATTTTTGAATAGCTGCAAATGAGACTGTTATTAAATGTAAATTGGAGAAAATATAAATATTCGATCGCATTTATATAAGTTCCATCATTTCAACTTATTCAAGTAAATACTTCAAATGCTTTCTAGTAAGCTCGCGAGGTTCGAGCCGTTGGTGTTATCCTTTATGATTACTTTGTTTTTAATGGATTTACAGTGGTATATGTTTTTTTCTTGTTTTGACTTGTCGATGCTGTTCACGTTCTTGAGAAAATACTGCTATATAATTATTATAAACTGCAGAGAAATTCGAAATTCGTGCCTGAATACAACTTGTATTCGCTATCTTTAATAAATTTATTTATTTTTATTTTGAAATTATCCAATATGTTTTTTTACGAGTAAAAGTTCGTTTTAACATAAAACAATTAAGAAACACAGGAAATTTGTATTGCTTTTAATAGATAAAATTGCATTAATAATAAACGATAGTAATTTAATTTTCATTATGGATTTAATAATAAAACCTATAAAAATACGTGTATAGTTACGTAGGTACATACTTATTGTAAAGTATTCGTCAATAAAAAGAACAAATCTTTTTTGTTCGATTTTATTAAATTTTTTGTAAACGAACGAAAATAAATATTAAAAAGTCAATATTTTCGTTGAGTAGCTTATGTAGGATTAAAAATTTAATTAAATTAAACATATAAAAAGAGGTCATAAAACAGTCAACACAAATTTTGGAATGTAAACATAAGAAATCGTGAGATGTTTGATCGGCTCGGTTTTATTGAATGCAATTCATTCCGTTTCGTTAAAAGGAATGCTATAAGTTTGAAAAGGAATGCCGGAATCTGTGGTATCTTTTAAAGGAAAGTGGGAATTATGATTTAGGTTGCCGATAAGAATAATATATTTCAGAAGCGCCACTACAAGAATTTGTGTTCTTTTGAAGGCTTTTCAACTCTCAGTCTTTTGAATACCACCATGCATTTTAACAAAATTTTCTTTTTTATTCCATTAAATCATAATGTCGTTAGAGATTTTCCGATAGTATATTTAAGCGAAAATTTTAAATTTCCTGTAAAATTTTTAAATTAATTTACTAAATCGAATACGGAAACAGCTTGCTTAGTTACACTTATTTAATTAAGCGTTCAAATTTTTATTTTTGTAACTAAATATGTGATTAGAGAATTGCGAAAGCGTACAAAAATTATTATTCTACTAAAAAAACTACAACTGGAAAAAATGCTGTATAGTATAAATGAAACAATAAACAAGTTTTTATAACACAAAATGTAGTGGGTACTACAAAATAACTTGAGATGTTGTACTCATAAAAATTGCATTACGAGATTATTTATTTATATAAATTCCAGTATAATATTCATCCATTGACATGACTTTTCAAGGCGAGTCAGAGTCAGAAATAATTTACTATTCGATTTTACGATTATCTAGGCACGTGATTGTTTTTAAAGGAGAAAATTTATCAGTTCCCAACTTCCAAAGTTGGATTCGAAATTAATTTTTTGAGTGTTTTTTATGCCAAACGGTTTAAATGCCTTTAATAGGCGTACTTAATAATTATACAGTAAAAACTAAATCAGTTTTTCTAGAATGTAATTTTGTAGAGTTAAATTATCTATAAAGTAGGGAGTGACACATTGATACGATTTTTAAAAATTTCTGATATTTTGATCATTTATATCAATTTGTAGTTCAGTTGGTCCTTTTGGAGTTGATGGTAACTTTATGCCCCGTCCTCGACATTTGGAAAGGCAAGTGTCCTTGAATCAAGTTGTTTTCTTAAGTACGACACCATGGTATTCTGATTGACATAATTCAGAAACTACTTTACCAGAATAATGGACGGTTAATGTTTTTTATTTAAAATTTCATTATTACGAAGTTATTGCTTCTACTGTTCCCGGAGACGGCGGCCGGATTTGTTTATCGGAACGAATATCATCGTCTTCAGAAAAACAAAACTCGGAAACACTATCAGTTGAACAATATATGGGTTCATCAGATTCATCATCGGAAATAAAATCGGATTTTACTTACGGTGCTTGGGACTTCTTTTGTTTTTTGTCTTGAGGTTGGTATTTGTAGGATGTAATTTTAGTAAGTTTTCCTGTCGTGTATGAGGTACATCGATAAGTATCAAACTGATCCAGTCCTTAATGTATCAACGTAGACGATATTATGCTAGTTCTACCCTACTAAATACTCACTGGTTCATGAGCCCAATCATCAAATTGTTTGCATAACCTAAAATGTGTACCAAAGTAACAGTTTATTATGAAATTTTCAAATAGTCGATATAAATAAAATTCAGGTAGGTGCCTTGAGCACAACACACAAAATAATGAAACCTCGGCCATGGAAATTGTCACATTTTGTTTTCAAACAAAAAATTAAAAACTATCGGTAATAAAAGCGATGGGCGACGGTCCGTAAATCAGTATTTTGTTAATAACGTTAGGTATTCTTAAACAAAAATCAAATTCAGTACTTTAAAGTGTTGCTAAGTTACCATTATGAGCTTCGGTCCGCTAAAGTGACATTTTGCGACTGAAATTAGTTCGCAAAATAATCATTTTATAGGGAGCATGTACTAAAACCGTTTTTTTGTGACACGAATACGAATTTAGGCACATACTAAAATCTCGCGAGAAAATATTGAAAAATATATAAGAAAATGTGTTTCTATTGTTGTTTTCAACGCTCTCATTTATGGATAGAAATGGCACGTTTCCTGATATGGGTTTATTTACAAAAAGTGTTTGTTTTGTGTCCTCATTCACACCTCAAAGTTTTTTAGTGTTTGTTTCCAGTTCACCTCGATTGACAAAAAATGTAAAAGTACTTAAAATTTGATACCTTTAACATCCAACAAATTTCAACTTCAATAGCTAAAGTAACATTGAAAATAGCACTTGGTCCCAATTCTCCTATTCAGCACTCGGTGAAATGCAAAATTTTTTAAAACTAAATTCGTTATTAAAAAATGAGACAGTCGCATTTTTCTGTCGAATTTATATTTCGTTATTACGTTAAGAAGCTTTAGTGGATTTCAATTTTTAATACGTGCACTTCCAATATGCTGCTACTGCTTTATTAATAATTTCAGCTTAACAGATTTAATAAAAAATAGTAAAAGGTAGTTCGAGTCTAAAAACCACCCTTTTAATATACTATGACTGTACAGGGTGTTAATAAACTTGTGTCACAAACTTAATCGGTGAGGGGGGAAGTTGTACGACCCAAAATAAGCAAAGAAGTTTTATAAAACATGAGTCCGCAAATGGACGGTTTTAGAGATATTATATTTCGGAGGATTATTCCTTTTTGTAGCGTTCCAGGTTTCAGCACGATGGTGCTCTGTCTCATTTTTCGATTACCGTTAGCGAGCATTTACACAAAACTTTTGGACGAAGATAAAGGGGACAGACCTGCAAGATCGCCCAATTGAAACACTTTCGATTTCTTTCTTTGGGGATATTTAAAAACTTTAGTGTACGCTACCCCTGTAAATGACCTCGAGGAAGCTGCAGCAACGAGTAGATCAAGGATGATGCCACCCAAATCCAAGCCAAGGTTTGGATTTTCTTAAGAGCTCGTAGATTTCGTAGTTACTTCAAATGGGAGGAGGGCTACTTTAAACATCTTATTGGATTTTTTGCCTTTGTTGTTTGTATATAAATTACTTTGATTGCTTATTTGCTTGTACATAATACAAAGTGACGGTGTGAACGCAAAATGCTTCTTATTCCAAAACCGGCAATATCATGAAAAACTTTTATGCATATTTTGGGCCCACTTCAAGTTTTTAACACCCTTATATGTCGCAAATTAATGTAAAATGATCAATTTACAGTTTACTGTCTTTAATTCTGCTTGTTCGAGTGCCTCAATGGTAAAACCTACCCACTTGGTTTGTTATGCCGATCTAAAATAAATCCAGTGGTCAGCATTTTTGGAACAAATACCTCTCAAATCGCTAACCCCTTGTGTAGAATCAAAATATACAAACTTTATTTAATTTTTTTGTTGAGCCTCAGTTTTGACATTGGAGGCTGTTGTTGTATTACGGACAATTCCCAAAATAAATTCACAAATTGATGGTTCTAGTCCCTGTTGGGTACAGCGCTCATATTTTAGTTGCTAAGGAGCTCCTCTCTCATCTATTATTGTTATGTACGTAAAAATTATTTCTTACGTTAAATCTTTCATCCCGCAAACAAACTTTTTATTGTTTAACCCCATCGCACAATCACATTGCAATTGGTATTTGCGCAAAAATGCACTTCTTGTGTAAACCGCAACTTTTTTTTTGTAAAAAAAGTGTAATAAAGTGTAACAGATAAAAATCCCTCAAACTTTTATAGGAAATTTATGTATTAATATATTTATCGAAACAATAAAAACGACTTGAAGGTGTAAAGTAATAAAACTATTGGAATTGGATTGCTTTCAAAACAGTTTGATTCATAGTCACTTTTTTTAACTTTAAATGGAAGATTTCGTAAGAAAAATTATTCCTAAACGAGAGTAGTAAGTTTTATTGAAAGTAATAAAAAAGTGTTACAAATAATTTTCACCAAAATTTGTATTGAGCGCAATTTTTATTTATTATTCGGCGATTTGCTTTTTTTTCCCTCCTCATTTCGAATCGCGTGGAATAAATTTTGCACAAAATAATCTGCGGGCTTAGTCGGAAATAGTTTAATTTGGTTTTTTGTTTTTTTTTGGGGTGGATTAAAATGTAAACAAAACAAAGCTTTATATTAAAATGTGTGTTTCGAGCGAAATTATATTTACATTTTCTATATACGAACAATATTGACTTATATCAAAAACATTTGAGATTGACAATAAGATATTGCTTTTTATAAAATGTTTTCCTTTGATGTATTTTTTTAACAAACAGAAATCTAAAAGTATGTACTTGAGAACTTGAGTCGTTTTACGTATAAAAAAACAATTGTAGGTAATTGTAATTGATTTTTCCTTTCATCAATCGGTAAAGACCTAAAATAAATTTTTTAGAGTTAGTCTAAGATCCAGAATCAATCTTATGTATAGGCAAACAAGCTCGAGGCCGCTATTTTATACTGTGGGCGTTCAGAAATCTAAAGACTTGAGTGTTGAGGCCGTTTTGAGATTATTGGAATCGATTTACGCACATATTATGTGTGTATATAGGTATATGTATACCTATGTCATTTCTTCCCAACTACTCTGTAACGTTTTACTTTGAAGTTACAAAATGGATTTACAATATTTACTTATCGGAAAAGCATATTAACACTACACAGCTATGTTACAACTGGTAACTACAGCCACAGCCGCTCACTATCCTATCACAGTAAAATGTGTAGCCTCACCACGGTATTTTTCACCAATTCTATTAACAAATTTTTTGAATTATCACAATAATAGAAGTCCTAATGAATGCTTTTTACAGTTCGTTTTCTGTACTAGAAGACTCGTTTTTTTGTGCTTATGTACAATGCATGACTATATGGGAGTTTGTTTAAGCTTTAATTAAATATAAGTAGAATTATTTAAGCTTAAAAATTTCATTTCTATAATCTGCAGAGTGCACACAACTGTACTAGGAAGGTAGATTTCCACATCTAACTGAAACGTGTCGCAAAAATACCTAATTTTTCAACACGAATAAAATTCTAAATGACATGCTCAACAAATGTTTGATTTTTGCAGTTGAGGGACGAAAGTTTGAAGTTTCTATTTTTAATGTTACAAAAGGATGATTGATTTTTTTCCTTTTTGATTTTTATTCGGTTTAATGTTAACTTTTCTATTTATATAAACTTTTATATATCTAACTTTAACCAAACATTTCCTGCCAAACATGGACCTATTCAACTACAATAATTGTTTGCCGCCTAAAGTTTTACATTTTTTTTGTTGGTCGACACAAAATCGAAAATTGTTTTTACGAAATAAAACTTTAACATAATACTCAACTTTAGATTTAGAAATGTTGTATTGTTTCTTTTTATTTCGTGTCTTTTTCTCGACAAAAAAACTTTTAACGAATTCCAAAAATGTTAACAACAAAAACAAAAATCGATAAAGTGTATTAGATTTTCAATAAAGCAGATATATTTTTAACAAAAATACCCATCACTTCCTAAACAAGCACAAAAGACGTGTCAAACTTCCTTCGATTACTTGTTATCCTGCAATTTCTAGATACTTTTTTTTTTATTGAGTTGTCAATCACTGTGACATGGTCAGTTTACTACTATCACGAAATTATTCGATGTCGTCGAGATCCCAAAAGGTACACACTATAATAGAGTTGTTAAGCGATTGACAAAATGGTCTCATCCTTTCGATGACATTTTTAGTTTTCTTTCTATTTGCTAAAGAACACACTTCAACAGATAACTTGGAAAATATCATTTTCTTTATGTACTCGTATTTCAGAAAAAACTCTTTTTATTTTCATCTCGCCTCGACGTAGAATTATTTTATAACTTGTTCGTTACATTTGTATAAAAGTTAGTTTTTAAATCCAACCACTTTAGTAAAACTAATTAAAACATTTTTCAGCCCTTTTCGCAAAAAAAACTAAGTAACCGCGTTTTCTCCCTGAGCGATGTTCCAAAAATATTTTTTGCAAAAACCTTTTTAGGTATTATTTTAAATGAAATTTAGAAAAGGTTCTCCCCGAGGTTGTACTGCCTACCTACACGTCTGTACAAACAAAAACAGGAAAAAAATCAAAATTTTAATATTTTGGTAGTGTTCTTCCATTACTTTAATACAGAAATCTTGCGATGCCCCTAAACGTCTTCGAAAAAACATTTTGTGTCGCTCTCAAACTGTAGCTTCCCATAAGCCACCTCTTCAATTTTTCTTTAGAAGAAAATTTACGACCTTTCAAACTTTTTTATTATTGGGAGTCTAAGGCACGCAAATCGGGTTAGTGAGGGAGATGTCCAAGTCCAAAATTCGAACAGTCTTTTGGTAATATTCGGAACATTTTTTTCGCTTGTCTTATCGTCTCGCTACATTTTTCCAACAAGCCGTTCAAGCTCTAAAATTAGATCCCATCAGTCCCAGAAGCAAGAACTTTATCAGCTGATTTTTGAATCAAAGACCTCTTAGGCATCAAGACCTATTATTGCATGTAACTATTTTAATATCTACCACTAGATCAAAATACACCAATTAGGTTTAAAATAAAAAATATATCTATTTCCGCGGTTAAAACGTTAAAACTTAATTTACAGCGCTACATCATTTCGCAACAGTAAATTTAATGTTAGTTTTGTAAAAGAACCAAACGCTCGGAGCGAAAAAAATTGTTAAAGCTTTTCGTTACAAAATTCGTGAAGTAAAGCCAAGTGTATGTTTGTGTTCTTAAAAAAAAATAAACTACGTATGAAAACGAAGTAAATATTAGTTGTGGAAGTAGCAGTAGCTCCACAAAATGCAAGTCAAGAAAATTACAAATGCATGCGAGTCCTACGTTCACTGTAGTGTAGAAAGTTTTGTCAAACGATTTATATTCCCAAAACGTTTTAATATTTGATTCAATAGTCTTGTACAACAAACATTAAACACAAAACTCGAATTTAGTGTACTTGTGTAGTGTGCACCGCGCTTAAAGTAGTTTTTTGTGTTTTTTGGAGTAAGAATTTGCTTGCTGCAAGCTCTTTTACAGCTAAACTTTTTGTGTAGTAATAAATTAGCGGGATTATTTAAAATTCTATTATACGCTCTGTAATGACTAATGAGGCAGGCAGACTGGATGAAGTGGCGAAACTTTAAAATCTCTTTATTGTTGAATGCGAGTGATATCCCTTAAACTGGCCAGAGGGTAACGATTTGTTGACTATTGTATAGCGAGGCGAATGAATAAATAAAAGCTTTTGTAGTAAACAAAATGAAAGGGCATTAAATTACGCCGTTATTTAATTTAAAGTAATTATAAGTGACGAAGGTGAGCGGTGGGCCATAGAAGCTTTTAGTTTTCTAAGTCGAGCGGGAGAGAGGTTACACTGGCGTCGCCACTCACGATTCGCAAGTTCTCTGACCGAACTTTAGAAATCTGCGACTGACCCGAGTGGAATTTGTTTTCAACTTGGATCATTAATTGTTTCGGATTGCTTTATCTGTGGACGTGGGATGGTGTGAATACAAATAAATAACGTTTTTTCGTTAGATCGTATTATACCTACCTACCTTATTACTAATTATTGTTTTTTTGCTGTATTAATAGTTGACTGACTGTATTAGAGAGCCAGGCATGATTGTATGCATGTATTTTGACTTTATTGCCTGTACCTGCCTGTTCGCGTACGCGTGAACGTATTACCAAGTGCCAGCACATTTTTGGTTGCTGCAGTTGATGAAAATTTGTTATTATGCTGGAGGATGCTGAAAGGCATCCTCAAAATGTATGCCTCACATAGCATCAGATTAGGTGAATGAGAAGGGTGCTCGAAGTCTGTTCTACGAAAAATTAGTGTGTTTTCAAAATGTTCATGAAGTAAAGCTGGGGGTATATGGCTGTTATGGCTCGTTGCGCCATCCTGTTGAAACCGTCACTTGTTCACCTGTAGATTTCATACGCGTAATTTGAAATTTTTTGCTCTTCGACGACCTAAAGAGCCCTTGCATTGGCACAACACACTACCAGTGTGACGAAATTTCTCAAGAATCGCTATTACACTTTCGTTGGGGTTAAACTCTCTTAGATTTATAAAATCAGCATTGTATTTCTAGCATTTTTAGCAGTTCCATAGTCTCAGCTTGCTAAAAATCGACAATTTTCCATACATTGGACAGTTTAAAAGAACTGGCCCGCCTTATTTTTCCGATACATTTCCAACCTGCAGTTTTACATCTTTTCTACTCGATTCTTACAAAATATTTCTTTCCATTCTTGTCAAGTCTGCGTCCTTTCAGCAACACCGTTTGTTTTATGTTAATTATTCAGTGTCTTACTCCCTTTTAGAATCCGAATTGTATTTAAACAAATGCTTCAGTTAATCTTTTTTGCAATCAAGCAGGCACGAGTTGTCAACCCTAGTTAGTGTTTAGCACTTACTTTCTTTGTAAAAGAATTTTTCTGTAAGTATCTATTTCCTAAATTTGGTTTTGTTTTCATTCAAATGTAATTTCGCTCCATTTAATAATAATAATAATAATAATATATTTATTTGTTTTCAAGAAAGTAATTCCTATACAAAGTACCATGACAAAATACAACAATTTAACAATTCTATTCATTTAACAGAAATGACCTGGTTCTGAGCATATTAGTCAAATACAAATACAAATTATCAATGTGTGTTGTGGAGCTGATGCTCAGTAAATTCCGCAACAACCCCAATCCGCTCTCATAAAAGCCCAGCCGGTAGTCAACAAGGTAGATCCGTCTCAGATGTTCATACAAGGGGCATTCTACCAACAAGTGAGTTAGATCCTCCCTTCTGTTTAAGGAGCAAATCGAACAGTTTACTGTTACGTCTATTATATATTTAACACCGTTAGTTGTTCTTATAACAAAATTATTCCCAGCCAATCTTAACTGAGCCATTACCCGTAATTTATCGATTGAAATTCGAAAGCTCAAGTATTCCGCCTCTCGGTAGCCCGCCATGGGTTCCCTTAAATCTCTATAAATACTGTTATAACTAGAGTTTTCTATTCTATTCCTATCTTTACGGTGCAACACGTCTCTCATAGCCTCTAACAGAGATGGCAAAGCCTCATTCATAATAAATTCATCCTGTTGATGCCATATATTAAGTTTGTTAATTTGTCGAAACCAGCCCTCTACCTGGGAACACCAGTTAAGTTTTCTTTTATTACTTTCAGCTTTGCTCAGCTGTAACAGCCTGTTGTAACATAACTTTATTAAACTGTTTTGTGATTTTAAAACTTTTATACACCAACGCACCACCCTTCTAAACAATTCCAATTCTAAAGGTGGGACTCCCGTTTCCTGACGGACAAGATAATTAGCCGTATTCCCTGGAAGGCGTAATAGAGTCTTATAAAAACGCAATTGAACTCTTTCGATATCTGTGGCATAACGCAAGGCCCAAACTTCGGCCCCATAGAGCAAGGTAGCGTTAACTGTGCTTTCATGCTTCCATTTTGTACAAATAAAAAGTGAATTTTGTAGAGAACACGTAATATTTATGAAATGCAAGTTCATAGTGTCGTAGTAAGCCTAAACTATAGATTCTGAAAATTGTCTTGTGTGCTAGTGCTAGTGTGCCAGTTGTAATGTGCAGGTAACTAATATAATGTACCCCATTTCGACGACGTATTAGATTAGTAATAAACTAATAATTAATAATCAACGACTACCCATACGCATTACATCATTACATCATTTAGCTAATCACTAATCACAATTTCACTTCAACTGTTACTCTTCTTTATTAGTTTTTTCATGGGCAAAAAAGTGTTTTTGTGATAAATTATACCTACTATACAGATTAAACTTTCCTAATGGCGTGAAATTCGTTATAGAGTAACGTAGAAATTAAATTCGTCTAGTTCGCCTAATTATTCCATAATATATTAACTAAAATTGCTTTTAGTTTTAGTGCATCCAAACTACGTTTAAAAGAAAACATGTTGTTAATTAATTCTCAAGTAGAGGTTCGAAGTAGGTCCGTGCTCCATTTTAACTAGGGTGAACTCAAGACGGGTTATCTTGTTTTCTCCTCGAGTAGTTGATTTAGAAAATACACTAACTTTCTGTGCACACACGCGCAAAACTTTTTTTTTTTAAAGTAATACCTACTGTTTTTATTAAACATTCAAAAAAATGAAATAAATTTGAACTCAACTATAGAAAGGAAAACAAGAAAATCCATATAGAAGTTTTCCAACACATGACCTTATGACCACATCTCTTAATGGATAGTTTTTTATTAGAAAAGTTGAGAAATGATCTCTATAGAACAGTTAACTTATAAGCTGAGTTGGCAGTAAAAAGCATGATTAAGAGCCCTTTATATAACCTACTTTCTGTTAGAGGTTTTTGAAATTTTTTCTTAAATTACTCGAGATAAATTTAATATTACTTAACCGATTTTTTTTTCTAATTCGTTAAGTGAAAAAAAAAACTTTTTAGATGATTTCAACATCTTTAAGTGATATTTCAAACGGTTAAGCGTAACCTCGAACTATCCGCAGTGGACCGATACAGAATCTGAGCTAAACCGAGATCAATTAAAGTTTGATTAATCGACGTTGTTGTGCACGCACCTGGGGGTTTAAGTGGATTGTCGTGTCCAGTAATGAACTCTGATGGACATGGGTCAAGAGTCACTACTCGAGCTATTTGTACTAATGCATACTCGTATGTGTGATGCTGATACCCAAACTGATGAAGAGCTTCTTTGCATGACAAGCTATAACCTTCGGTTACAAATTAAACGCATTTAATTATCAAACTTGCCGTCTCTTTAAAAGTAATAAAAACCTCCTAAAATTTCATCCGCAATCGCAACAAATTTGTGGCGCGTTTAATTCACGTTGGTATTTTTAACTGTTGGTAATTATTTTTTATTAAACGAAGAATTTAGGGTTCTTCCGGATAATGCAACGTTGGAAACAAGAAAATAATTTTGAAATTCAACTTGAGTCTCTACCCTCATTTATTTTATATTGTGTTTTCCAAATAATTTTGTCCTGTCGCTTGAACGAACTTGGGAGAGAAAGGAAAAAAAAAACATTTCATTCATACATACTGATAGGATATGGTGTCCGTTCTCTTAAAAAAATCAAAGGTTATATCCGTCTATATCTGCGTCGAATTGTGCAAAATAATAATTGATGGTTAGCCATTCAAAACGCATAGCCTTTTTTTAAAGAATTGCCGCTTTTACTGGACATTTTTCAAAGTCGATCGATTCCTTAAAAGTGTTGAGATCGGTAACAATTGTTTCCTAGTAGAAATAACTTTTATTTTTAAATCTTTGTAGAAAATGCTAATTTTAAGAATTATTGCGAATTTATTTGTGTATTTGGGCGCTCACAAGGGCGCAAGTTTACTATGTAAGACAAAAAAGCAACTAATTATAAGACGAATAAGGTTCTTGACGATTAAAAGTTACACGAAATACCGTTGACTCTGATCAGAACCACCCGATAAGGTGCATAGTGCATAGTGCATAACCACCTGAGCTTGATATACAGTATACAGTCTAGTCCGCCCCTGAAAACGCGGCAAAATAATTGTTATAATTAAATCTTAAAATTCTTTGTGTCTAGTGTTTAAAATCCGCAAGCTCTGACCTTTTTCAAATCGTATTTCCTTTTTAATGCAGACCTGCTCACCATTGCTGTTGAAAGTTTTCGGAGACTTTATAATTTTTTACGGTTAGGCTAGCGTAATTGTGCTATATTCTACATTTATAGCTTTTTCATCTATCTGTCTGCCTCACTGTGTAAGTTAACTGTATTTACATCAAATGAACTTTTCAGGAATTTGAATAGAAGAAAAATTAGGCACAGTAGTAATAATATAGAGTGGCCTGGCTGGACACCAAGCAACGTATCGCACATTATTGGACCGGTGTTGTTGATCAAGTGACCATGTGCCATTTTTGTATGCCCTATATCATTTCTTAACTGCGTTTTCTTCGGTTTGAAGTTGGCTATTCGTTTGTTTACATCCCTTTCAATTTTATTAAGCTTTATGTTGTTACTATTCCATTTGATTTTTCATTGCTTTCTAATTAGTCGATTAACGTGGGTTTTGAGGTCGACTATAATATTGTTGACTAGTCTCGGTAGAACCACAAGATGGAATTTCTTTAGCAAGTTTGTCGGCCATACAATTTTCTGTAATGTGCCCAGGAATCCAAAGAAATCCAACTTGGTGCCTATTTTGCCGGAATTGTACTATGATCGACCTAGCAGTTTGGACAATCGGATCGATGTTGAATAGTTGTTGTAGGTATATGAGTGGCCTCAGTGAGTCGGGGCATACTAGGACTTTGTTTAAGGATTTTTCTAAACAAGATGTTAATCTTAATGCTGTTTGACTTAAGCTTGTACAAGCTAGAAATGGGATTGAGACAAATGCTCCCGCCAACTACTTACTTTGCAAGCGTCTAATCAGTACTGATTGACAGTTCACAAAAGCAACTTTATGGTTACTAGCTGGTAGCTAGCACAATAATAATGGACTAAGAAATTTTTTTCAAAGAATTGTATCATTTTTATAAACATTACTCAACTGATCCAGCGGCAGGCCTACCTCTAGAAATTACAAACCACTCAAAATCGGAGCAGCACAAAATTATTCTGTACTTTCATAGTCGAGCAGGTCGTAAAATAGAATGCGGCTTGCATCGATAACCATTCGAACTAAAATACGTCACAATCCCATTTCTAGCTTGTACAAGCTCTAGTAGTAGTTCTCTCTAGTTAAAAACCAAGATTTTTGTTCTCTCGTGCCGTTGACGCCGTGGTAACAGTTTGAAAACTTCTTGAAGGTACGCTAATACGCCAATTCAATTTTTCCTGTTGTTTTCTGATAAACTAATGATTTTATAATGAGGTGTTATCAGCTGAGCAATAATGGAAGTATTGTCCATTAACAAAGGCATTTGGGTAAAAATTAGTTCCATTGCTAGCTTAGGTAGGGGTGGTACAAAATTTCTGCGTTCAGGTTTTGCGAATTAATAAATCTACTAAATTAAGCGTACTTAGCTTTACTGACATGTTTAGAGTTACTGGCTTAGGTACTGTTAGCTTTTCCTGTCGTATTTTTTGTTACCGAGGTCTGTAAGTGTGCGATTTTATAAGAGTAAAAGGTATATGTACCGAAGAAAAAACCCTGACCTTATTATATTAGAATTTTGCTCAAAAATTTCTGATTTTTATATCTCAATTTATACACGTAATCTAAAATTTAATTTTTCTTTTAAAAAAAAGATCATTTCAAAGCGCCACAATTCTTTAAAAAGTAATAAGGTATTTATTTACCTTATTTTTTGTAAATTTAAATTAATTTTCAGCAAATGGATTTAATATTAAGTTTTATTAATATTTAATTACACATTCGTCTCAAAAAAGAAGAAAATTAAATTTTTTTCTGAAATTTATATTTATAATTTGAATTTTTAAATATTTTTAAAGAAAATATTGATGCTAAAATTGTGTTTCACCTAAATTTCCTTTAAGCTCTTAAAAACAAGAGTTTACAGTCAAAATGTGTACAACCATCTCACAATACTAGTAAAATTTGGAATACGAGTAGGTACAACCTGCGATTTTACGATTTTGCTGGTTTTACTTTCCTAGTTACATTTGGTTTTACTTGCTTTTTTATATCCTTAAGAGCTATTCTGTTTTTGTGAATAAATAAAACCTCAAAATTGTTTGAATATTTACGAAGCCGAACGAAAATTCTCCTTTTGTAGAATTTTCAAAAGAAATTTACTTTTAGTTTTCACCTATTCTATTTTATTTGCTCTTTCGTTGTAAGCATAAAAAATACTTCAAACTTATATTCGTTATTTATTTTTTAACAAACAATATAAATACTAATGAAAAATGGTGAGTACAAAGTGTACAAAACGTTTAATGCCTGACACACGAACGTATATTTTAATCTGATTTGAATCAACAGCGGATTTAATAATGTTTAAACTAGGCTTTTAAAATCCTAAATACAATTATGTATAATGCAAAGAATCTTCTAACAAATTTATAATCCATTGAAAGCATATTTATAGTCCAGTCAATAGGTTTGTTTATTTGTCTGCTCCGATCACAATAAGTGTGGCGTCATTAGAGCAGAAAGGGCATGAGAAAAAATAGAAATACAAAAATATGGGCTTTACCTTCAAAATCAAAAATAATCTAATGGTTTTGAAATTTCACATAGGTACTCATTTGTAGATGCCTAGTGATGACCTGATGACTGATGAATATATTAAAAGTTTCGATGAATCTGTGGTGAGGTTCCGCGGCAATGGCCGAATACGCGTTTCACTTTTTTCGTTTTTTTACAAGATGGTGGGTTGTATAGCAATTTTCTTCAGCTTTACTCTTTTAATGTCACATTTTAGATCTGACCGAGTTTTCAAGATATTACCAATTTGGCAATTGCCGCTCACTACCGATTCATAGGGGCTTTTAGTATATTTATCACTAGACATAGAAATGAGTATGTGAAATTTCAAAATCATTGGAACTTTTTGAAGGTGAAACCCTTAGTAGACTGGACTGTTAGGAACCAAGAATATACTGGGTCTTCAAACTAGAGACCGCGAGTATTAAAATTTTCGAAATACATTCTCAGCTCAAACAACCTCAAGAGCTCTGTCACGTTATGACATGGTCTAACTTTTTCTACTCAGTGCAAGCCGCATTTCTATTTGTTTCAAAATCCCAATCAATTATTGTGTATAGCTAACTCACAAGGCGACAAAACTGCTTGTTTACCTTGTCTCATGTTGATTTCCTAATTATTTTGCCAACGAACCAATTTAATATTTTTAATAGTCGTCATTCGTATCGAATTCGTCTGGATCTGCTAATTTACAAATTGTTAAGTTTTGAATTCATTATTTTTGTTAAATTGTCGTCACGTCATCACTTCTAGAACTCATAAAAAAATTCGACTTTGAAAACTTAAATTGGTGTGAAAAAGAGTTTGCCCATATAAATTTTTTTTGAGACTCTTTTAAAGACAGATAAATCTCACAACAGCTACAACAATTACAATCGTATAGGGCAGGTCAACAGACACAAAAGCTTAAAAACTGTTTTATGTGCTCTTAGAGCAATTTAATGTAGTTTCATCATGTGGATGGATGATGGATGGCGTTCGATAGCGACTTAACGAAGCACTTTCGATAGTGCATAGGTTTGGTATAACCATCCTATTTTGGTCTCCGAAATAAATGTGGTAGCGTACTGTAGAGACCTTTCAGGGACACCCAGTAGAATTACTCGTAATTATTGTAGATTATTATTAATCGTACTTTTTGCACTTTTCTGAAGCAGTTAGGATTAAATGCCTAACAGAAAAGTAGCAACTATAAACAAATCACACAAAAACTCAATTAGACCTTTTATTTCTCAGCAGGAAAGCTAAACCCGAAGCAATAATGAAATGGCGTTTGACGCTGCCAATATCATAAAACGTTCTTCAATGAGCTTAAAAACTCCCAATACACTTCTTATAAACAGAATAGCCTTAAAGAAAACTTCTAAGGAAATTGATTGTTGTCACAACACTTTTTTTACATAAAGAGCCGTTATCTTAATCTCCGCACGACCGTGCCCTATAATTTTTGTAGGCCAACTAATTGAAATATTTTTTAATAAGATCTCTAATTGAAATTATACTTTTTGCAAGAATACGCTAACGTCTTTTTACATCGTCTTAGAATATTCCAACGTTAATAACCTAATTATGTCGGTTTACAGTAGACTCAAGTGCTTAAAGGTTGGCAGTAACTAAGCAGATGAAATCCAAAATACGGATTTCATTCACATTCATGGATTATTGGAAAAATTTATATGAACGGAAAGGAGTTCAAAAGAGAAACTGACAAACAAGGCTTTTCAGTTTCATGGCCTACTATTTGTCGAGACAACCCAATCAACAATTCAACCACCGCTCATTTAATTTATTACCTATAGCTAAGTTGTATATTCGTAGATGACAGTTTCTTTTTGTAAAGCCATCAATCTGTTCTCAATTTTTTTATTGCCGCTTCAACTATGCAACTTAACTTATCTTATGATGAAATTTTTTTATAATTTTGAACAACACTAGTAAATTCGACACAATGCCTTTTAAATTAGCACATTTTTGAGCAGCCCGAGAAAATATGGAAAGGTCCCTTTAAAAATGTTATAAGTTATAACAATGTAATATTTCCTTAGTGCATTACCTAATATTGTAGCTTTATTGATACGATATGTCTAGGATATTGCCAAGTCTTCGGTAAACATTGTAAACTTTAGTTTTATTTTCGTTTCATTTTATACTCCTTGTCAAATATTTTTATGTCATTCTCTCTCTAATCATATTTGTTAGAAAATTTTTATAAAATAAACATTTTCTACGTCCAAAAATCGTGAACCGAACGAGCTCAATTTAACGTACTACTGCTAGGTATTATTCACGGTAGACCTGGCAAATTAGAAATCTAAAAATATCCATTTGTGTTAAAAATAGCATAGACACGAATCTGTTATCAAATTTTTAATAAACAATTTATTTACCTATTTTGACCTTTTGTCCAGTTGGACTTAAACCGCACCGCTTAAAAACACAGTTAGGTAGCTGAATGGTTCAAGTTCCAATATTGTTATACAAATATCTCGGTGTAACAAAATATGATCTGTCAAGCCATTTTTAAGTGACGTATTATTATTGTGCGATATTTGTAACATCTAATTTTCTATGCAATATGTCGATATACAGTGTGTTCATTTAAAAACTTCCCACCTGGAATAACTCGAAATCTGATTGATACACGCTTTTAAGAAAAAACATGTCAAGCTAGATGCGAAGAGAGAACTTCAAAACCACCGTTTATTACTTTATATTATGTGCATTTTTTTACCCCCAGCAACCCCTACTTGGAAATCTTTAATGGCAACCCCTAATGTGTGATACATGATTTTAAAAGGCATCAAAAATCTAATCTTTCCGTGAAAATAAAATCGAAATCGGATCATAATTTCTTGAGATACTAAACAATGATACAATGATACCCTTTAAAATAATGTATCACATATAAGGGGTTGCCACTAGCGATTTCCAAGTAGAGGTTGCTGGAGGCAAAGGGTGCAACATAAAAATTAATCAACATTGGTTTTGAAGTTCCCCTCCGCATCTAAAGCGACGTTTGTCTTTTATAAAGCGTGTATCAATTAGATTTCGAGTAATTTCAAGTGTGAAGTTTTCAAATGAACATACTGTATAAGTTTTTTGTCGTTACACATATTTTTGACGTAACTATAATAATCAGTCGTTGCTATGGACAAGTTGGAGTCTTCTCTAGCACTAAAATTCTCTTTATTTTCTGCCCGCGCATGCTGTTCCGTAAATCATAACTCTGTCGTCCTTCCATCGTGCCAGTGTTATTCCGAAATTCTTTTAAAATGTTTTTCTCCATGAGCTTGACTTGGGACCAGCTAATTTCAGCTTCAAAATCAACGTTTCTTTATTTTGAATATTATGCCTCTGCGATTTGGGTATTTTATTGGATTCGTACATTTGTTTTTCCATCCGCTTTGTTTTTTAAAGCGTAAAGAAAACTATATTTTTTTAATTCAATGAATTTGACATTTGTTTGTTTCTTGCGACTAACTTTGAGAGACCATTTAAAAATCTGCTTGAACTTAACGACCATAAGGTCCAATTTGGGATAAGTAATTTGGATTTATGAAAGTATAAGAATAGTCATATAGGGGAGAACTGTTTTTTCTTAAAATAGATTCTCTATATGACCACCAGTTCTGTGCAAACAGAGGGACTGGTTGAATTACACCATTCCCCCCAGTCCTCTATCCTCGAATTATTATACGCCTTGAAGTTTTTTTTGAGGAGTTTATCTCAATTGCAAGAATCTTAGCGTAGGTACTATCTAACTGCCAGGCATTACTTATTCAATGGCGTAAGATTTAAAAATGGCTCACATAATATGAAAAACAAAAGTTGGTATTTCTATGCAAGAAACTAAAAAAGATAACAAACAGTTTTTGGTTTTCCCTGAAAGAAGATAAAAAGTTTCCTTTAGAAAGACTTTTCATTTTTTGAGTATTTTTTGAAATTTTAGAACCGAAATTTAAAACGCTAATTTTATGTTCTGCCACATTTCAGAAATGTTATGGAGAGGGTAAATTTTGTTTTTTGATTTTATTTGGGCATAAGTCAGGGATCATTTTTGTCCATTTAACCAAGTCTCTATGTCTTATGATAAGCGACATACCTGTACTTAATAAACACACTTAAAAATACATCCTGTATATGTAACATAACCGAATTATACGATTAAATTATTAAGCACGCCCGAATAAAACTGTCAATTTTTACTTTTTCTTATCTTTCTTTTGTCTAATTGTCCCAATTTCTTATTGATTGTTAAAATCTTCCATTCACTTGATTCCTCCTTTTAAATTTCATCAGCATAAAACGTTAAAGGGCGAGGGTTATACACTATCGAGGAACAGCACCTCCATTTCCAATTAAGGAGCTTTACCTAGGTCCAATTATTTTACTGCGCCAATACCCGAAATCTTTTTTTTTCTATTTATTAAACGCTAACGTGGAATTGTGTTGAAAGCTTGCACGTCGCACTGTTTATTAAAATTTCAGCTATTTACTATCTTAACAAGAGCAATGATGATACATTAAAATGTTTTAATTAACCTCATGTTCTCATGTAGTAGGTATATTATTTTACTTGAAAAAAGGAGAATTAAATATAAAATATAATTCCACCCACGTATACGAGCACTAAATTTTAAGTACGTCTTTTATGATGTACCAAAACCTCATCAACGACGTAATATTAATAAAGTAATTTATTTCGCAAAATAAATATTCATTATCTAGACTTAGACAATTAATATTTTATATAATAAAACTTTATTTTTATATTATTTATCATTATCTTTACATCTTTTTTTTGAATATTTAAACTGCGAGAGCTTCTTTTTTGCGAGCTGGCTACATAAAAGTTGAAAATGAGTTTGCAAATATATTTAATATATGAAAAGCTTAATTATATAGCTTCAAAAGCTTTTAAATCCTTTGTATGCGAATTTTTGTTTATATATGCGTCTTTAAAAATGTACGAAAGCTTTTCTTGCCGTCGAAATAGAGTGAAAACTTTGTGAAAAGCAAATGTTGAAATAATGAAAATTTTGCTATTCCCAGGAATAAAAATAAATAAATTTTTCGCTTAAGCGATCATTACGCGACCTTTAGAATTCAGATATTCCTGCACTGTGATAATGTTCACACGTGAAAAATTTAGGAAATAATCACGAGCACTGGTTCGATGCCCAGAAACAAACAATATAGTTATCACTTATCACCTTATCAGGTTATCACAGATGATTTAGTAGAAATAGTTACATTTAGTAAGATTTATTCTTAGGGAAAAATTTGAACTGCAAACGGGGATTGAACCAGAGTCTTTTGGTGTCGCGCCGAGTGCTCTACCACCTACCACTAAGCTATCTCGGTCCATAAATTTCATTGTATAAACGCGTGCACACGTTAATAGTTTCGAGTCCCCACAGAGAACAAAATGCGAGATTTCTTATTGAGAAAAGTTTTGTAAAAGTTGGAAAATATCATTTAAATTGTTGCATTAAGTCACAAACTTTTTTCCTCAATTAACGTTTAACGAAATTTATCCAAAATAACTTTATATAAAAATAAAGTTTATAATCAAATAGAGATTTAACACATTCGTGTTTAACAAAGAAAGATAAGTTTAACGGTAAATAAATGAGCACTTTGAATTAGATGGGAAAATTTTATATCACTCGACTAATTGGGGTAAAGTTTTATTGTTAAACATTTAACTTTCGGGGCTTTTAATAATAATTTTATTGAGTTAAATAATCAAAAAGGAGTTACTTTAGCCGAATTTCATTGTGCAATACGAGAAGGGTAAAGTTAAGGAATACGAAACTTTCTGATAATTAAATAAAAGGAGAGTACACTTCTTTTGTGTGGAAGGCGTAGTATTTTTGCACGTTTTTCATAACGTGTTTTCGAATTTTATTTATGGTATGTCTTCTGTACTCGCTGGCAATTTTCAGATGAATATTTATGTCGAAGTGCATTAATAGGTCAGCGATTTCTTATTAGTTGGCTGTTTAAAATAGTTTATTGCTTCACACGTTGTTGAACATTGGTTTAAATTTGTTCGAAACTTTCGTATGTTCTATCTACTGCAAGAGTGGGGTAGCCGTAAGAACGACGTACATGGCCGTAAGTTTCAAATGGCCCAAAAACCCATTTAAATATAATTATCCCAAAGTTACTAATTTAAACTTTCAAATAGCTCACTTATGGGCGAAAAGTAAATCTCGCCTTTTAGTTGTCTTAAAAAGTGGAAGATAGTGAAATTTGGCAATGAGGCAATGAGATTGCCTTGGTGGGGCCAATGCAATGCGCAAAATGAGAGCTGTCTGGCACTCTCTGTTTACGTATACTGCGCAAGATGATGGCCCCGCCCAGGCAATCTCATTCCAATTTTACTTTAGGTGTACTCATGAAACTAGAAAATAAGTGAAAAAAAAGCAAATACCTTATTTTCTAGTTCCATGGGTGTACCAGTGTAGTCTCAGCCTGTCTACCTTTTTGTAAATTAATTAGTAGTGCGAAGGGCCGTCGTTTTTAATTTTTGATAAAATGAGGTCGATTTCATTTTTTCTTATCCTTTGCGGAAGCCCGCCCAGTGGTGCCAATATTTCGGCATTGTGGGCAGTGGGGGCATGCGGCAAACGGTAGATATCGTATTGAACTTCGACATTTATTCAATTAGTTACTTTTCTAAATGAATGACTAAAACAAGCATGATAGAATGTCTAAATATTCCCAAATTGTCGAGATAACAGAACATGCGGTGAAACTCAAAAAGACTACACAATGAAGGAGAAGGGCGTCATTAATCTTTTATTGATTCAATTGTTCCCAAAACAATATTTGCACTCTCTTACATGGCCCGCTATGTTATGGTTCTGAAATAGTTAAATCATTTTCACACGCTACTTTTTATTATTTCGATTGCGATTATTTCTACATTGCATGATGTACTATATCAAATTTAATTATTCAGAAACTTTCATTGCGTTAAAAAAAGTAAATATCCACTGTTGGAGTGTAATATAAACGAAAGCGAGATTAATCCCATTTTTTCAGAGAAAGTTGAAGTTTGAAAATTATAAATTACGAGGTGTTAATCTTAGACATCTATCATATCACCAGACAGCACCTCTTTAGTCCAGTGCCGTACGGGAATTTCTATTCCATGCGTCCGTCGATGATGTTCCAACCATCACAAACGATCTTCTTCAATTTTACAAATTGGAATCTGGAATTTATATTCTAGTTCTCATCTCTATTGTACAATATCTCTAGCTTCACCCAGCAGATTTACAAATCAAGTTTATGTGTAGGTCTTTACCTACCCTCTCTACGATTGTGTTTGCAATTATTTAAAGGAATTTATTTATAATCGTCATCTACGTGGCATTATCTAAATTCCAGCTTCCTCATCTTCTTAGAACGAAGTTGGTTTTGAATGTTCCGTAAGAACGTTAATTTAATATAGAAATTCTTATTAGAATTTTTGAGATATTAATTTTTAAGAAATCAATTTCACATTTCAATCAATCAGCTTTGAAAACGTCTTTGTTGCAATTTCCTTCAGCTTCGCATTTTATATTATTTCAAGATAGATTAAAGAGAATCTTTATTGATAAATAAAGTGAGTATTCTGAAGACGAAAACTAAATTATTATCATATAGTATTTAGTAATTACTAATTACACTTCAAAGATATTATGAACACTTATTTTATATCACGAAGTAATTTTAAGATTGGATGAGCAATTATCAAATGTTATTGAGCGTAAAATAATTAACGATGTTTGAATACTATTTATATAGCAAATTGAATTTAGATTTTATTAGATTAACGATTTAATAATTTAACTACATTTAAAAACAGCCCTACGTCTAATATAGGGCATAAAAGTTTTAATTTAAATTTTGTAAAATTGTAGTAGAAATATAAAATTAGATCAAACTCGTAGTCAAGTTGGCTTTTTCAGATAAAGAAACTTGGAAATTATTATTCAGTTATAATTGAATTTGAAGTGATATGTTCAAGTTGGCTATAAAAACGAGGATATACTTAAAAGGGAGCGATGCGCAATTTCTTGTTAAATGGGTTATCGAAGAAATTACGAAAGCATATAACAAGGGGATGAACTAGAATTGTAAATCAATGTTGGAAAATTTTTTAAGGTAAATTAGTTCTGTACGAGCATTTCCAATAACGAGTAACATAATGTTAAAACCCCTATAATACTGTGTTCAAGATTTTTCGCTTACTATAATAGTAGGAATGCTAACTAGGCACTTTCTTTGACCGTTGTCTGTTTTCAAGAGTCTGGATAGAAAGTTGAAGTTTTGTAAGAAATCTTATAGTCCTAGTATAATGTAAACTGACAAGGCTAACTGAGTAAAAGTGTTTAAAATGATGTCACAAGGCGCTTACCTTCTTATGCTAATTATTATGATGGTTAAAGTCAGCTTAAAGTCAGATCGCGATCGTTCTAAAAAGTCCCCGTATACGCCCTTTCATTCAAAAGGTGAGCTTCTGGGCTGATCACTCTGCATCTTTACTAGAATATCCATACTTATTTTGTTTAAAAACAGTTCTTTTTGCTATAGATATTTTGACAATTTGAATGAACATTGTGAAGTTGTTAAAAAGAACAATTTGTTTTTTTCCTTCATTTTCACTATAGGGGCTTTTGTAAGAGGGACAAACCCACTACAAACTATACACAAATTCGAATAGTTTTCTGTTCAAACTTAACTACTTTATTTATCGAAGAATAGAGTGCTTGGATAAACAAAACAAAAAAGCTATAGAACGATTGTGTTCGTTGATACTACGATTTACAAATAAAACTAGAAAAAAATTTATTTCGTGAGTAAAGATCAGTGGAAAATTTTTGGCCATTAATCTTGCAATTGATCTTATTTATTTATTGTACAAGCCGTAACATATAATAAAAACTAACAAATTTAGGTGATTCTGCTCTGACAAAAATCATTTGATTTACTTATAGATAACTTACGAATTTGTTGTTTGAGTTGTAGAGATGAAATCAAATGATGCTTTTTTAAACAAGATAAGAACGGCAAACTTATATGTTTCTTTACTTAATGAACTCCTAACGGCTTTGAACTCTAAAAAATATTCATTACCGTGGATGAAGCTCACAATTTATTATTCTTTTACAAAGACATTTATAAATGCCTCAAAGCTACTAAGAAAAGCTTTAACGCAATAATTACATTTGTATTCTATAAAGTTAATTTTGTCAGTAACAAAACATACTTTTGTAAAAGATATATTATGATGTGAATTCTTTTTTACGTGGTGTGCCTCCTTTTTGTATACTGAACCACTGAAATGCCTCAAAAGCTTTAAAAGCGTAAGAGATACATATTCGGTTAAATCGAGACACAGTTGGAAAACAACTGTAAGAACGAAATATCTAAAGAGCACTTTTCCATTTATTCGAACCCCTATCGGCCCAGGCAAGTCGATACCAATTCAAAAACCATTCATTTTGTTAGGATAAAATAAAAAACAGAGTTATTGGAAGGAGTTCCAACTGCAGAAATTGTGCAATAGCGTTACAAGGGCTGTGGTTTGTCATAAGATTTGGACTTCAGCATATTTAGCATCTTCAGCATATTTAGGATCTTAAGCATATTTTACATCTCCAGCAGAAAAATTATTATTTATTATAATAACAAATTTAAAACAGCACGGGGGGAGAAAACAAAACAATACCCCTCGAATCCACAATATCAACTAGTTACTCCTGCGCACACACCATCCGTTCTAAGTTCAGGAGCCAGCCCTTGGCATGCTTATTGAAACCATCATCCAACTATCTTAATATTATTATGTAATATGTTATAATAATAATAATATTGACTTTATTCTCTTTTCAACAAATATAGGTACAAAAAAAAATATATAAACACAGGAAATTAAAATTAATACAAAATTCATTGAAAAAGAATAAATAAAGTTGATGTACACTTTAGGAACAGGATAAATAAAAATTCCCTGGCCAAATGGCTTGTTCATCCGGGTCACTTGTTCTTTATAACGTGTGTCGTGCGCGTGGTTAATTGCAGAAATTCGCCCTGGATTTTTATACAGGTATTTAAGAATAGCTAACAAGCTTGAGGTCCGCTAGCACCAAATTGGTTGGGTATCTTGTGGACTTCCTCAACCACCTTAATCACAATCTTTTAAACCCTAAAAAGACCCTGTGTATGTGTTCTGGAAGTGTTCTAAGACTGTCACGTAGTTTTTTAAATATGTAAAACGCTTTTGTAACTCTGCTTAGTAGTGTATTGATCTGAACATCCTACCCTGCCTGATTGCATTGCTAAATGTTAGGAATGTGCTTTTTATGGTTAAGCATTAATATATTAGCATCCAGCCAAGTTTTAATACTTGCTCAGTCAAGAAGATCCCTTAAGGAACATCACCGTGTCGTCGGCGTAAGAAATAAATTAGGTTTAGTTTCAAAAGATTGTTTATATAAAGCAGAAAAAGAATCGGGCCTAGTACTGTTCCCCAAGACACGCCACTCTTCTCTCTTCAACCCCCGTCTCTTTACCTCTTATTTTGTTAACTGCTACCGATTGGGTTCGGTTGGAAAGGAACAATCAAAACAGGCCGTGAGCGTACTCCCTGACTCCAAAAATTCTGAGTTTCCTTAGATGATTTACAGTGTCGTGTCTTTTTTAAATTCAGGAATAGGGCCAAGTAGGATCTGGAGCCATCAAGTGCCGCTATTTTTAGTTAAGAGAGCAATTGCAACATTTGTGCTTTAACTTTCGGTGGAGCCAAACTGCTGAGGGGATTAAATCTCATTAGTCGAATAAAGGAATTTTTCAAGTAATTTGGCAATACTTGTAATCAATGATATAGGACTATAATTGTTGATATATTTTCGGCAACCTCTTTTAAAATACTTGGTGTTCCTGATTCGTTGCATTAGCACTCGTTGATCTGGATCTGGATCACTTAGGGCGGGAGTAAGCTCTCTGCGCTTAGGCCACTTAATCGGACCCATTGTACTACCTCCAAGCAGCCTCCCGTGCCTGTCACATCCCGAGCCATCCTACTAGTAGGATGAACTCCAGGATTCTGGCGCGAAGGGTAGTGCTTATTCTCGCCATGTCGAGCCAGAAGTCCCCCAACACGGATATTTTTATCAGCGTTAGGGGTGAACAGTGACAAAGCCGTTTTGTCTTATAGTTCGCGCATCTACGACATATATGGGATTATCTACCAAGCCCAGTGTGTGGAGATGCTTGTGTAGTTGACAGTTTCTCGCGATTGTTCTTGCAATTGTTCGTAAATTAGACAGTCTGTAATTGACGGGTATTATTTGTAAGAGGGGTATTAACAGTAGTTACGACCGTTGATGATTAACTTAGGGCCACGGCAAAGGCTGTTTGAACCTTTCTTGGTCAGCTCGTTTGCTTTATCGTTATCCTCATTTACTTGATGTTCTTTGGTCCATCAGAGTTTAAAAACATTGTTTTTGGATATGCATTTTAACAGAAAAACGGAGGCTTACCTTGCAGGAGTTTAAGGCTCGCAAGGCAGCTTTACTGTCAGTTGATATCAGTATTTTCTTGCTTAGAATTTTTCAGTTTAGGATTTCGTTGGCACTATGCAGTATACTCATCAGTTCAGTTTGAAAAACTGAGGCATATTTCTCCAGTGGCTGGCTACTATTGAAGGCAAGCTCAGGCGAGTGCAGATCCCTTTTAATTTTTAGATCCCTCGGTAAGGCGCTTATGTCTGTTTTGACGTTCTTAGTTGAATCCATTAGAGTTTGAAAGTTCCTGTTGAATGTATAGGTACTTTGGGGAGATACGGTCTGCACCCGTCTTTAGGAAAGGTAGCTTCTCAGAGCACTCCTTGAGGATGCTTCAAGGGACCATTTCATCTCCTAAATTTTAAATATTTTTAATTATCTCTACCGTGGTAGGCTCCGCCAGAAAAATAGTACTTTTTAACATTTCGGCTTATAAAGTCACTTGTTTAAATAATAATTTATTGCAAAGAGCTGAGTGAATATTTGCTGATAAGGTTCACAATTTTTACATCAATTTAATTCATGAACTACCTAACAGCTTTGACACTCACTTCTGCCCTGTGAGCGCCTTGTTGCCGCCAATATGACACCGCCACCGACATACGAATTTTACATTTATTTCACTACAGCAACAGTCATTAAAAATGCCGTTGCTTCATTGTTGCAGATTATTGTTGTAAAAATATACTTTTTATTTTTGTAGACCGTCTGAAATTCAGTAATTTTGTTTTATGTATTGCACCTCTTTTTGACTTCTGTACGCTTAGCACTTTAACGTAGAAGTGTTTTAATTTCTAGCTACAAGAGAGATGGTTGGGTCGTTAAAAGTATCAGGGGTTGTTTTGTATTATGTTTCGAACTTTTAACAACTCGTTACACTTGTGCCAGACGTCCACAAGTATTTAAACTGAATAGTCTTGAGTTCAAAATTATGCGCTATGCATCCTTACTGGTAGGTTACTTAGGAGCCATTAAACGGCTGAAAAATAGCAAGTTGATACCTAATCAATTTTAATTATTAAAAGTTTTAATTTAGAACGTAAACAATTAAAAAATAAATTTTCATGCTTCATTTAAGTTTCTAAAAAATAATTTAATTAATTTCCAATTATATGTATACTCGATAAATTAAACTGAAGGTATTTGTATACACCCCAAAACATAACAGAAAGTAGGTAAGC
This sequence comes from Malthinus flaveolus, assembly GCA_950108345.1. NCBI lineage: Eukaryota > Metazoa > Arthropoda > Insecta > Coleoptera > Cantharidae > Malthinus > Malthinus flaveolus. The sequence continues at coordinate 69,746,724 of OX467285.1, forward strand.
TTCTATTCGAACTTTTGGAAGTTTCTTTAAAGTTTCATAGTTTTGTTATTGAAATTTTAACACAAGCTCAAACTTTAAAACCATCTTTAAATCACCTTCGCAATAATAATTTTCGACGTAATCAAATTTGAGAGAGCAAATTTTCAGTGGCGATTAATTGCAAATATATTACAATCCATTTAACTTTCTTTATAACATTATTTCGAGCGAATTGCGTTATTAAAGTTAAGTTAGGGTAACAATATTTGTTTGCGAAAGACATTTTTAGCTTATAAATTATAATAAATTGAAAATTCTTTTTGTGTTTCAGAAGGGTGTTTGATGTATTGCATGATTTGTTTTAAATTTGTATTACATTATTAAATGCACACTCTATTATATTTAATTAAAATCTTGATACGTATTTTAAACAGCACTCATGGAGTAGTGATAAATGACTTTTTTAATTTACATAACTTTCCCTTAGGTAATGCGTAGGTGTACTAATCCTGAGAATACCATTAAAAGCAAAATATGCAAAGTTACACGACTAAAGCTCGTGGGGGAGTTTTGTATATAATTGCAATTACAAAAGTGTTATTATTACGGGCTAATATTTTCTCCTAAATTTTATTTATTAGTAATTGGAGAAATTAGAGCTTAAAACATTTTTTTCTTCAATTATTAAGGTTTTTTTTTCAGTTGCAGGAGCTTTTTCCTTTTTCTACTTAAGTTTAACTTTACGAAACAATTATTTTTTGTTATCCTTTAGAAAAGCTTTGTAAAGTTTGAGTGAAATAATGATGTATATTTTCTACTAACAGGAAAAACTCGAAGAAAACTTAAAAGTTCTAAGTACCTCTTTAGTTACTTATTTTTTTGATAACTGCTTTAGAAAATAAAAATTGCTATTTTTTAAACCTGTAAGTTAAATCGAAAATTTGTCTAGCTTTCCGAAATGTAGTAAATAAAATAGCTTAGTCATATAGTAAATTAGCTCCCCTAAATATTCTTACATTGAATTTACTACTGTGGTCGTGTAAAGTGGTAATCCGCAGGAGTAAAAATAATTACACGATGTGTGTGACTCATACTAACATAGAATTTTGGACGAAAAGGTAGAAAGTCCCCTAAACTACATACTATATCGGTCCGTGTAATAAGGGGTAGTAGGAGTTCTGGCTATATGTTTTAATTACCTTTCCTTGGTTTTCGGTGTTGGTAATTTCATATAAATATATATTTATATTTTTTGTTACATTTCGGGCGGTATTTTTTGTTTTACTGAACACGCTAATTGAAGTTCACTATAGGGGTGACAAAAATAAAATCAACGCTCATTTTAACTTTTTTTTAATGACAGGCAGTTGATGGCAGTGTAGACCGAGTTTATGAATTTTGTTATTTTTAGGGAGCCCTACACCCTTAAAAATAAGTGGAAGATCAATGTCTAGTTTATCATACCAAAGTTCTAAGAGATAGATAGAGAGTATTAATTTTAGTATCAATATCTTCCAGAAAATCGCCACTGTTACGCAACGGTTTTTAAAATATTTTGTTACCTTCTGGACTAAAAGAGTTAAAGTTATCAATTTGTCGGTTTGCCTGCATAGAATCAAACTCACGAATGGGTTAATCACTCGAATATTGGTCTGTGTAACCTGACGATAATACCAATATAAATCGGAAATGGGTAATGGAGTATGAATAAGAGGGTCTAAGACGGCTTTAACTTTATTTTTCTACAAATCGTTTCTTTGAGTACTGAAAATAGTTTGCACTAGCCTTATAAGAGACTTTCTTCAAATTAAGAATTTCTCCCTTCGTTTTTTCCATAAAACATCCTCCCTCCTTCATGCTAAGCACCCAAATGAGCTCGGAAATACTAAAAGTTGAATTAATAGCGTGTGAAATGCTTAATGTCCTTATCGTCCAGTTCGTAAATATAAACTCTTGTCAAGTTGTGACACTACAGGACTTAATGTGGAATATATTGTTCTAAGTTTGCTGGAAAACGAGGGATTAGCACAAAATATGCAGACGAGTTTTAATGATGGGCATTCTTCCATAAATGTCCGGTGGCATCCTTGATCTACTAGTTGCTGCAGCTCCTCGAAGTCATTTACAGGCATAGACATCTTGCAGGCCATGATGGTCGTGATACAGGTCCGCCCCTTCCTCCCCACCGTCGTCCAAAAATTCAGTGTAAATGCTCTCTAACGGCAATCGAAAAATGAGCCGAAGCACAATTGTTGTGGAACCACAAACTCCTTAAAAATAAATAATCTATTCTATCTCCGAAACATACCATTTGCGAACCCACCCTCTTTAAGACTTTTCTTCATATTTTGGTCACACTATCCCTCCTTTAAGTTTGCGACACACGTTTTTTAACACCCTGTAGAGGCTGATTTTAAACTCACATTTTTCGATTTACTCAACAGGCGAGTCTTTGTGGCCCTTCTATACTAGAAAATTTTCAATTTAAACTTGAATGTATGTATATTTATTTATACATCTTTAAAAAGAAAATGCTCTTAAACATAATTATGTACAGTTACATTTTTGTACGCTTTCAATTACTAAACCTTTTCCCTCAGGTATTGGAAACGAAGAAGAAAAATTAAACCTTTTAAATCAATTTATCAAGCGTGTTTGTGTACAGTAAGGGGGATCGCTGCCCCTTATCGAAAGTAATTTTTGAATAGGCGAATGAATGCGCTAATGTGTTTTTGAAAAGATTTCCCATTTGTATTTTTCTACTATAAATACTCGAATGTTAAAAATCGAATTAATTCTATGGTGGATACTTTAACTGTAAAATCGTGTTTCATGCGTTCACGAAAGTGATACAGAATGATGGCAAGCGTCGGAGGAGGCGTCAGCCGACGTTAGCAACCATCGTAGCCTGGAAATTTTCATTCTTGCGTGTTTTACGTATGTTTTCTCCCATCGGATCAAACCTAAAAATCAATTATTACATCGTTAATTTTTTAACGCCCGGCAGAGGCGATAAAACGTAAAACCATTAACGCGCCGTTATATTTTGTTGTCAAACAACTCACTATTAAGTAGGTATGTCATATTATATGAGAACTATCAATTTTACAGACCGAAAACACGCCGGAAAGGTAATATTTTTCTTACCGATGTGTGCCAAAATGAATAGTATCGAATGATATTTTTGTGAAAGCGATCAAGTTGAGCCACAAAAAGCATTTCACCATTACTTTCCTTACATAAACTTTTTAATAGCTCCAAATAAAAGACCGGTCAATATAATAGAAGTTGTAACGTGTTTCATTTATAAAAATAAGGTGAAATTTATACATTTTAAGTGTCTACGAATGTTTCACTTTAGTGGAAAAAATGCCACAAAATTAATGGTATGTGTAAAGTGGCTATACTTTTGCACTTCTAAGTGCACTCAAAGGTGATCTCACATGTAGGGAGATTATTTTAACTTAGTGAAAACCGACGCGTTGGCTTTCATCTCAGCTGGAACGTTTTGGCTTAGAGCCAAAAAAATTATATCGAGTATATTTATTGTTTCCTCAAACTTGTCACGAATATTTTCGACTTTTTATAATAGGTATTGATGTGTTTGAAATTTCTAGGATTTAAAAAGTTTTACTCTTAGTTTAAAAAGAATAAAAATTCTTCTACACGTCACTTTGTTGCTTATCAAATTTGTTTGAGCTTTTCAGAATAAATTTTGTAATTTATCAAAAAACGTAGAAGAATTCACAATAATTTTTAAAACATTCTAAAAATCGGATTATCTTTGCTTTTTCTTTCGGATTCGAATTTTTCGTGTGGAGTTAACTCAATAACAGAAATAATTTCAAAGTTTATAAAAAACGGGATTGAAAAACGTCGAACTAGTAGTATACTACGCGCTCAATTATTGACAAAAAATCTATACTAAGTTTAGGAATTAATTTTTAGAATATTAAGGTTCAAAACCGTTTGGAAATTCGTTTCATTTTCGCTAAGTTATTAATGAATAGAAACATAAACATTCACCTGAACATGCTTGAGGCTATAGATATGAGAAGACAATGATAAGCTACTTAACTCGAACTAAACTCTGTTACAAAATAAATTACTTGAGCTTATTTAATACTGTAAATATCTACCCCTTTTTATGAAATTTACTGTATTTTATTTGAGTTATAATGCTGTTAATACTCTTAACAGCAAATAAAGGTAATTTGTTTGAAAAGTTATAAAGTCTCCTCATTAGGTAATTTGTTATGCATAAATAATTTCAACAATTACTATACTTTATACTCGTATAGGGAGGGGTTTAAAAAGTCTAAGTCGAGATGTGTTAAAAATAGAAAATTACGCTACTACTCTATACATTTTATATTATTCATTAATTTAATTAAGGTAAATTAACAAAGTAATAAAATGAAAGAAAATAAGCGAAAACTCGAATAAAAAAATCTGCAGTAAAATGCTTTGGGGGAAGATCAACTTATATCTTATTCAGCGCGTGTACTTCGAGTCGAACGCAATTACTTCTCAAATTATTTGGTTTAATAGATCAAATTAGTTTTAGGTAAGCGAGCAGATAGAATGGCTATTAAATTTGGAATAGTTTCGAGTTTATTCTAAAGGTAAAATCTTATTGAATATATCATTTGGGCGCACGGCACGTAATTAATATTTGCAGATACTTGCGCGGGTTATTTTAAAGGCATTTTGAGAGTATTTGAGTCAATCTACAATTCAATCTAGAATTTTAAAAGATTTAGCGTTTAATCTAATTTTGGTCAATAGATTGCTTAGGGTCAATCGATCTCACAAAGCGGTGACGCGTCGGTGGCGGTATTTGGCTTACGATGGCATCCCTAAAGTTTGGAGCTACGGCAGCGTCAATCAAGCTTGCCAATATTATTTACTAGGGCGAAGGGATGCATGCTACGACCTTACCATAGTTTCGTAAAATTGTAGAACGTGCGTGTGCAATTTGCTCCTCGTTTTCTTCGAATGTATGACACGATTTTCCACAAACATGCACAGACCGCTCAGACTCAACTGAGATATACTACCGGGTGCAAAGTAGTAGTAATGAATAGCTTCATCTCTTTGCAACCATTACTGTGTCTGTTTCCCATCTGTTCACCGCACAACATCGTATATCTCAGTTGAATCTGAGCGATCTGTACTTCAGAAAATATAAGTAAGTTGTGATTTTTATTCTACAGACCTCGTCATTGTTCATCGGTCATGGTGGCAAGCCATTGTGATAGGCTTTTAAGCCTGATGAGCCCACAGGCCTCGTGATTGTTTATGCATGAGAGTATGAGTCGTCGGCCATCGTAACAAATCGTCGTGATTAAACCTCAACATTCAACTCTCAACTCAAAGCTCAAACACAACGTTTGTGGGGTCATCGGGCTTGAAAGCCGATCACGACGGCTTGTCACATCACCGATGATCGATGAACAATTATTACGTCTGTAGTCTGTGTGCCGCTTAACTCTCTCTCACCACTCTGTCTTCTCCCTCTACACCCCAACCCCACCCCCCACTCTCTAAAGATAAGAAAAATATATTTTTCGTTGTGCTTACTGGAGGAAATCTTGGAATTACAGCAATTCTAAGGCCATGATTGCTTTCTGAACGCTGCTACCTGAACACATCGACCACTAACGACGAACATTCGCTGTTACAAATTTTTTTAATCGTCTGTGGTCATTTTTTCTAATTAATGAATTAAATTAAAATGATAAAACTTTTTTAAATACAAGGACTTTAGCGACTTTGTTCCAATTTGATCATCTATATCTCCTAACGGTTTACGCCATCCAAGCCTCGGTTAAAGTCTTAATTGAAGCACTTACTAATTGCTCGAATTAGTATGGCGTACACCGAAATTTTTCAGTCGTCATTAAGTAACTAAGTGCAGCAGAAGTGTAGCAAATCCCATCTCCTTTTTAAGGAAATAGAAATTTAAACTTGGAAACTTCCCACAACACCCATTTTCAATTTTTTTAGGATATAATGAAGCAGAAAGTATTAGGCCATGTTTGAGCTGACTACTCACATGACGTTGTTTTGGGCATCAACACATCTTCGATTGAGAAACAAACTGGCTCGACTTTTTGCTTGAGTCGCTGTTAGTCTTAAGCCGGACCTAGATTGTAGAACCGAACCTTAGCTTGCTGTTTGGTTCGCTAATAAAGACGTGGTTTACGACTTAAAATTGAGTTCTATAATCTGGCTCCGGCTTTAGATGTGAATTTGAGTCAAAAATTACCGTATAGATTTAATTGTGAGTTTGTTCGGATTTCGGATGCTTGCTGAGTCTGCTATGGTTTTGCCCTAAAACGCATGAGGGATTAATATTAAATACACCCGACCGGCTGTAGCAAAAGCGCAGGATCAATTGATTAAATATTTGTTAATTGCAACCTAATTATCGGTTATTGCGAGAGTTTATGGTAACGTGTAGCTTTTCTAACTAAAACTGAATTTTGTGATATTCTTTTTTTCAAGGATTATCCACATTCCAAATTTGATTACTGATAAGGAGACCAGTTAAAGTAAACATAAATTGCCGGAAAGTACAAATAAAAATATAAACCGAAAAGCTACAAAGTCAAATAAAGAATATTATACGGATTAAATAAAAGTGAGATAGGGCAAAAAAGATCCGACATTTTCCTTTATATTTACAACTCTCGCAGTACATATTATCTTGAGGCAATCCAAGCAACCTTAATAAGGCTTTGACGAATTCAATTAGTTTAGTATAAATATATGGATGACTTATAATGTAAATGTCATTCCCATACTCCGGGAATGCCTCGTGTTTCTCTATGTCTATATGCTATCTATCATACCATTATGTCATATGCTAGCGATCGTTTGATATGCTAATTTTCATACGATTCGCCTTGAGACTCAGTCGTAGAATGTGTTCTGAATATTGCACGAATCGTCATATCTGCTTTTCGACGAATTTCTTATATGGTTTACGAGTTAAATCATCGTATCCTCGATTGGTCGTATACTATCTTACCTTATCGATTTCACAAATATGTTTACGAAATAAAAGTTTGGGGAAACTCATTTCTTTTTTCTCTATTGTTACATTTAACTAATCTAAATTTGACCTTTTTAAAATAACACTTGATCGCATTTGAAAATGTATTAATTGTTGCTGAAATCAATTTTCTTCAGTTAGGAAATTTTTTAAAATTAGTATTAGTAGCCTATACAAATTGGGAGTCGTAATTTAATATCGAGTGTTGGAGTAACTTTTGTTTTGTTAATAAATTTGCCTGTAAATTTAAAAACGCAGCTGATGAAACAAATAAAATAAAATAAATACGGAAACATTCTGTTTCTGAAAAGATTTATAGAAACCTATTATCCTTCAGCTTCAGCTCCATACATTTACCTAAATTTATCACAATAACTGTTACTCTTAGAATCTCTTTAAATACGTCAGTGATTTTCGTTGACTTAACTTAATCGTCACTTTTAGAGCATCTTGGTAATCGTTTCAGTTTGCTGACCTTCATTATAAAGTCGTTACTTCACTGCACAGTCCAGATTGAGTTAGGTAAGCTACGCTAAGCAGATGAGATTATTTCAATCAAACTCACGTACTGATTGGATTTGCTAATCTATACTTTGAGCGCGTTAAATGCGCAACGTTACATACCTGCATTTATATGGTATCGGTGGCTAGGAAGCTACACAAAAATACTACTGGACGCGATCGATTAACATAATAGGGGAAAAATTCGTTGTGCTTTCGTACGCCTAGCCAATTAATCACGCCTTCGGTCTAGAAGCCAAGTGTATTTTTTATAAGGTAGTGGAAAACGTAAATTTTTGCGCGTCTAGCCTAATTTTATAAAATTTTGTGAACTATTAATTATTAAGGGGTATTTCATAACGGTACAAATAACATTTACAGCTTAAAGTTATTTACCTACCTGTTAGAAGTTCAAACGTACTAAACGGGTATGCATTAAAATAATTCCTCAAAATTTACATGTTATTTAGTATTCAGTAGTTTACGGTTTTACAAATTTTGTTTTACTTTCACTGTGGTTATTAATTCAATCTTCAACTTTGTTTAATGGGGCTGGTAGTTGTTTCACGAAAAAGTGGCTATAATTTACGCGGCAATAATTTCACGAAAAATGTTTGGTGGTATCGAAATTCAGCAGTAACGCATAAATCGTGCAAATTTATTACTAAAATCGTGGTTCTATTCTCGAAACTCGAAACGGTCGAGATAATCGTCCATCCGAACCAATAATTCGGCGGACCATGGATCGATTTTGCACTTTGTTTACGCTACTTGATATGCAGTTTACCCTGTGAGAAAAAAAAGTGCGACCGAAGAAAAGATCGTTGCTCTTGAGAAACGCCTCGATTTGACACCGTACGCAAAAATTGGACCTCTGGCCAACCACTTCATGAAAAATTTTTAAGTAAAGGTCTTGGCTTGATGCCTTATCTATCTCGTATAAGAATTGAAGCCGAGTGACCATCGTTGTCGTCGCCTGTTTGGCAAATGGGCTGAAAATCAGTTGAAAATGCATCCATTGTTTCATCCAATGTGCCTCCATATTAGAGCCAGTCGCGGAGGTCATATGCTCGAGACAATATTCAAATGTAAATGGCATAAGAGAAAAGCACCCATTATCTTCATCAGTGCTCGAGAGTGCTACTAGAGAATTAGTTTTTAAATTCGGGCCCAATTTTGGTGTCTTGAACTTAATCGAGGTTTTTCTGTACAAATCTAGAATCTAGAATGTTTCGGGAACATGTTTCTATTTTTATGAAACGCGTGCATCCGGATTGTGTGTATGCCACTATAAATATTTCTTTAAAATACCCAAATCATTGAAATTATCTGTATTGAAAATGGCTTTGGCTTAATTAACATGTGAATGTCAATCATATAGGTATCTGACATGATCGTCAATTATAAAAGTGGTATAATATGTGAAATATCTTTAGTATCATGTAAATGAGAGGGATTTACACTGACATGTGATTGATTTGTAATTTTTAATGAAAACTTACATAATGAAGGAGTATTTAACATTAAAAATTTACATTTTGATTTAATAATGAGTACCTAGTTAGGTAGCTACTAACTTTCAATAACTTTCCGTATTCAAAACAATGCAAATTTCAATAATTAAATTTAGTTATTGGCTTATCTCATAAACAATTTATCTGTTGGTTTCCAATTTCATAACATAAACCTACAATACTCACTTACTTACTTATCACTTATCACCAATCTGAAAATGGCCTCCTTTTAAAACTAAAATGGTCGAATGGACCAGTTACGAGTAGATTTGGGGAAATTTGTTATGTCGGATCATTAACGAGAAAAACAAGAAGAATTGTTAAACTTGAATGTCGCCCGTAGATGTGAGCAAAGTAGAGATTTCAAAACTACACTCAAAATCGGAGAAAATTTTTTAAAAGTTAGTCATTTAATTTTTTTTTTCGAGTATAGCAACTCATTTTTGTTTATACCTAGTGCATACTATAATAGGTTAACAACAAATGGCGCTTTTTACGTAAAATATCTCATGCGATTTTCCAAACTGCAGGGAACAACTCTCGAGGGACGAATATGTTTAGGTCTATTAGAAAAAGTAATTCGATCACTCAAAAAGTACTTTAGGGGATGAAACTTAAATTTAGTTAACATTTGAATGTTAAATATAAATTGTTACTTATTTTCGATAAAAGGGCGGCTGTTACAATTTGGTCATTCGTTTTGATTGACAGACATCGCATCATCCTTTCGAGGGTTCGAATAGCCTGGAATTTATATGTATTGTTAGTAGCCGCTAAGCTCCAAGATTTAGGGGCTTCTCTCAGTCAGCTGAAAACATCTTCTACGCTTGGACGTAACATGTTACAATGTTTTGGACTTTCATTAATCTTTTGAAGGAATAATACTGGGTTGTTTTTGGTGGTACGTCCGATATATCGGCAATTTAAAACATTTATTTTTTTTTAAATTCATAACTGATCTAAAACTTCTCGATGCCAATTAAAATTACCTCTCTGGCATTAATGTTTACCAATTTTCCGATCAACTCCATACTTACTGTCGACTTCATTAACTCTATGAAGTTCGCAATCTAAATAAACTATGCCTTAGAGGCATGGCAGGATGACAAAATTGAATGTTTTTGTGCTTTTGATTCGATTAAAAAAATTTTTTTACTAATATTTCTTTTGTTTTAGGTAAGTCTCAACTCAATATTACAACACAAAGACCACGTTGGAAAATTGCTAAAGAAAAATTGTTGTAAGTACATAAAAAATTCTTAATTATTATACTCAAACAATGTATCGTACATTACAATTTCATTTTAACTTCGTGTTACTCGCGTAGTTAAAACTTTATTAAATTTTAATTAAAGGAAAATGTAAAAACATTAGCAATAGAACATTAAGTACTAAACCGTGTTGAAAATAAAAACCCTGCTATCAACAAGTTAATAAGATAAAAATGTTAAATTATGAACAACATCAAAAACAGAAAAGTAAAAACTTTAAACGAGCAAATTTCTTTTTAATTTAAAATTTCAGTTTTTGTTTCAAAAAAAAGAAGAAATAAAAATCAAACATTCTATCGGATTAAAGAGAATTTCATTGTGAAATTGTCAAGTAACTTTTTACGAATTTTTCATTTTGAATTCCTCCAAGCACTTTACTATCACATTATTGAAAAACTATTCAATTTTTGTTAGCCATTTTTCTCAGAGTCGAACTAGTATAAAGAAAAGTGCTTTATAATAATTTTTAGATTTTCTCTCATGAGACATCAATATTTCCATAGTTTAGTTGCATAAGGAATAAATTATGATTAGCTAGGGAAATTGGAATAGCTACACGAGCTTAAATTAAATTCTCAGAGGCATAGATATTACTGTTAAATAAAATGTCGTAATAATTTTATTGATCTCCAATAATTCATTTTTCACATCAATTGTTAGATTTTATTAGTCCTAGTATACTTGATAAATCTCTCCAGAAATGAGCCAATAGGAAACTTGTTATTAGAGATGACTTGCATTTCATTTAATAAGCAGTGAATTGATATCTACTATTATTTTAAAAACTAATCTTGATACTACAGGTACAGGTATCCGAATCGATTTTGTTATTTTTTTGTGTATCTAAGAAAGCTTTGTATAAACTACAATTAACTAAGCAGTAAAACAAACTCAATTTTCTTCAAATCTTTACTACTTTTTATGGACTACATTACTAAATTTTTTTAAATATTAATTAATATAATAAGTATCTTAATCGTGCCCTAATTACAAAAACTTTAAGTTTTGTCAAATTTTCTTTAAATTCGCATTTTCCACTTCTAGAATTTTTTTTAATCGGAACACCCTGTATAGTTTTACTTCTTTTGATTTAGGAAGTCATTTTTGATCTTGAAATTGTCAATTTTTTATTGCAAGACGCCCAAAAACAAAACAATGGAAACAGCTGGAGAAGGACTTTTCGAGACAAAATGACTTGGACATGTACATTTAAAACTTTACAATTTAGAATTTTATTTAAAATTTTTAGATTTTCTTTATCCAATCTTCTATAAATCCTTGGGCCACAGCCGAGGATTTCCATTCTCTACAACGCCTTAAGGCTCCGAATATCCTCTTCTGCATTTACAAGTAGTGTGGCACTTGCAAAAGTGTGATACTTTGCAATCAAACCGGGTGTTGCTTCGATTTTATTTCTCTCAACCGCTCGGTTTACACATTACCGTTTCAATTTGTAAAAAAATAAAGAACGACTTGGCCGAAGTTCAATGAAGTTCGATATAATCCAAATTTGAGACTGTAAAAGCGCAAGTCTTCGTATCTGACAAATTCACTGTTTAAATCAAGTCTATCAGATTGTTTTTGTATTTTCCGTGTCATTAACTTGAAAAATCTGAAACAAAAATATATGAAATTCTGTTATACATTGACCGTATTTGAGCATTGAGGTACTATCGAAGAAAGAAGGAAGGAAAGTTCGGTAAGGACTGTCGTCAATCTTGCTCGTTAACGAAAATTGCCACCTTTTGAAACTAACCGATGCAGAAAAGCCAATAATCTTATGATGATAATAATTATTGTTCTACTTTAGTCTCTTAAAGTTCCAGTAACCGTGTGGCTACTTTCTTTGAAAATGTAGATCCCACAGTCTCTGCTGATTTTAAAACAGCGTAATTTAGTAGAATGGGGAGGTCTCTCGTGAGTTTTAAATTGATGTTTTTGTAGTTCAACAACGACTATCTCCCTACCAATGACTATGTCGAAATGAGCTTTACTACTCTTGCAGATATGCTCCATGGCGTCATCGAACTGTATAGAGATCTCTTGTGTGGTTCTGGATAGCATTCGAAAACGTGTATAAAACTAAATTACGAACGTCTAATAGTAACAGCTTCGACACATTCTTCGTTTACAACATGCTGTCTTTTTCTTTTCATTAAACCAAATTGGCGTTTTCACAATTTTTCATCCATTTTAAGATCTAGAAATGTCAGACAGACTGTGATTTAGAAACTTAGTTTGATATAAACTGGACTGCAAGTGCGAGAAAACTTTAGAAAGTCTTGTGAAAGTCACTTGCAATACTGTAAATGGGCGTTGGAAACGACTTCTATTACAAGACTTCCTATAGTTTTTTCGCACAATGCAGTTTACATTAAGCTAATTTCTTCCTCTCTCTCAGCAAGTTCTCGAAGAAGTTTTCCCATATGTGAAGCCTTGTTTGACTTTAAGCAATAGTGTAAAGAGTATTGCAAGCGACTTCTGCAAGACTTCCTCGAGTTTTCTCCCACTTACAGTGCAGTTTACATTAAGCTAGTTTGTTTCCGTTTCTCTGCAATTTATCGCAGAAATTTTCTTGTAAATTCTGTTCTACAATGTGAATAAGAGGCTCTTAGGCATTGTGTTAGCGTAAGGAATAGTGTAAAGAGTATTGCAAACGAATTCTGGAAGACTTTTTTAAGTTGTCTCGCAGTTTACAGTAAACTGAACCTCAATCTGAGAGTATATTATCTGAAATTTTTGGTAGGCGATTTCAGGCATCATGTACACATGCGAAAAATTTTGCGCGTAAAATATCAGAGAGACTGCTAGATAGAGCTACAGTTTAATGTCAATCTGGTTGTAAGTGCGAGAAAACTCGAAGAAGTCTGACACAAGTCGGTTGCAATACTGTTTACACCCTTGCTTACAGTAAAACGAGGACTGCGTGAAAACTTCTGCAAAAAATTGCAGGAAGAGAGAGAGGCAGAAACTAGCTTAATGGAAACTGGACTGTAAGTGCGAGAAAACTAGAGGATGCTTGCAGAAGTCGCTTCCAATGCACATTATTACAGTATTGCAAGCGACTTCCTCAAGATTTCCTAGAGTTTTCTCGAACTTATTGTCCAGTCTACATTAAACTAGTTTAGTACAACTGACAGTCTTTCTGACATTTATCGCGGAGCATTTTTCATCGCATGTGTAAATGGCGCCTAAGTCTTGAAAAAAATTTTGAGCAGTAAAATGATCTCAAAACATTGGCTGCGTTTCAATAATTTATCCGATTTTTACAAAAATTTCAATAAAAAAGATTTGTTATTTATTTAGTGGCGTATAATTTCATTTAAAACTGTCAAAGCACACTTAAACAAAACTTAAATTGGGCTCTATTTCATGATACCGTTTGTAATTTTATTTTTTTTAGTAATTATAACTTATTATAACTTTCCAAGTTATAGCCATTCGACCCTCTCAAACCCTAAAGTACGTTCCAACACCGTGATCTGTAGTGTTATTATTAAAATACAATATTTCACACATTCATAGCGACATTTTATTTTAGATTACGTCGGTTTGTCTCTGAACAATCACACTAAAATTACAAAGACCGGAAGACTAAATACAAGACCCAAAGGATAAACCTAAACAAATAATTACGTTTTTAGTCTCTCGAGAGAATTTAGAAAAGGGTTTGTTTATTTAGAAAAGTAAACTAAGTTATTAAATAAATGAAAATCAAATTATAATCTTTGACACTTATCTGACATTTTTATTTGATAATCAAAATATACACATCGCGCAACCCTTAAAGTATTATACCGTAATACTTTTAAAACGTACACTAACTACACATTTCGCGTTTCGTAATACAGACACACGTGTCCGGAAAATCCCGGGAGAGCTAAAAGAACCGCACCCCAAGTACAATTTGAGCTCTGAAAACATACTGAGGTAGTCCCGACACCCGATTATTGAATAGTAGAAAGCTCCCTGTAGCCTATTGATTTGTAATCATCGTCATTTGCTACAAGTGGATTTGAAATATTTATTATAGATTTTCACTTACACTTGATTTATTTTAACGGAAAAAGTATAAATCGTAACATATTTATTTTAAGTTTATCTCGACCCAAAGTTTCACCAAAAAATATTTTTTTATAAAGAAACAAAAGAATAAAAACTTTAATCATTTTCAAGTTGAATATAATTTTCCCAACTCGAACAAATACATTTTAAAAGTTATTTTGTATGTCTACTTCCGGAAACGTTTTGCATGCATAAAACTGTTCCTTTTACAAAGTTTTTGCAAAATACAAACATAATTTGCGAGGGCATAAGTTAGTGCCAGTTTAGGGAAAGATGCTTGCGAAATTGGAGGAAAAGGGTAAAAGCGTTTATTTACTAACCTTGTTTTTTGTTATTTTGAACACATTTTATTCTATTTAAATGAAATTTATTCTGCTTCTAGTAGTTAAGTATTTTGTATTAGTCCAGAAATTTTGGGTTTTGACTTTTGACTTAGACATAATTAATCTGAAATTCTGAGATCTTTGACAAAAATTGCCCAAAACCTCGACTTCCAAGAACGTTCCGGCCTGTTACTATTGGTAATTATTTCAATTAATATAAATCTAGAACGAAGTGGGCAATAAAAATGGAACAAGTATGTCTGGTTACTGACGCTATGAAAGTACTGCAAATTGACAGTTTTCTGAACATTTTAAAGAAAAATTAGTTTAACGGATTAAACGAATGAAAATAAGAAAAGAAAACTTGAAGAGTATAAATAGAAGTAGGTATCTATCTGATGTTAATAAACATAAATGGGCGAATAGAGGAGGAAAATTATGCTTTACCGTCCGGAGATTATAAACGCTAGGGGAGGAGGCTTTTAAGAAACAAAAGCTTTACGTTTGTGGTTGTTCTTGCTACTACACCCCCTATAACATCTTCAAACAAACATACGTAGCGACGATTTAGGTCTTTTTCAGCGAAACTTTTATTCGTCTAATAAATATTTTTAGAAAATTGACTACTAATACGATTAGATTCGTATAGTTTATAGTGGATATCTGATATCAGTAATAATTTTCGAACAGTGAGCGATCAACTAAGCTAGTGGCTTGGGGCGTAGAGTGAGCAGGTGAGCAGTCAGTGATAGTAACTGTAACTGATGACCTGCATTGTCTAAGGACTGGAATCTTATGCTATAACTAAACTGATAAAACCAAACTGTTTATTTAACTGTTGGACATCTCTGAACAGTTGAATTGTTATTATTGTTTTGATAGAGTACTCGCTACGACCTATCCCGAAAATGATTTTTGCAAATTCTGTTGAAGTTTCAATTAGCGAATGGTGTATTTAGTACTGAATCTAGTGACTGATGCACTTGACTTGTAGGTACGTAGGTATAGTCAAAACCAGGAGAGTTGTCCTATGACTCATCGCTAAAATGACCTAAAAATGATGTTATAAAATATTCTGTTGCAACAAACTTATAAACAAGGATAGCGTGATTCAAGTAGTTTTTTGGAATGAGTCTTAAGTTCCCTACAGGTGGCGGGCCATCTGACAAATAGATAATGTCAGACGGCAAGCCTACACACGACCTGATATTCTACCTGATCTGACCAAATCGACCCAACCGCCTGAGCAAATCAGGTCGTCTGTAGGGGGTTTTCGGACACCTCTCCTGGTTTTGACTTGCATGAGTTTTTTGTTTATTTATGTACGACTAGGATAGACGTTTCAGTATTGGAGCTTTAATCACTTTATATGACATCCTAATGAGTAATGTGTTTTTATACTAATAGTAATCATTTGCAATTCAATTCAATTTCGTACAAAATTAATTTCAGTTTAGTGATAGTCACAAACGTTCGAATATAAAAGGAACAATTTTGAAATTTTCATTAATTTGATAACTTTAGCCACTAGTTTTGAACAATGGAAATAGCACACGTGCCTCAGGCCAGCGAATGGCACCTAATATAGCAATATAAGGTTTATCTGATTTATTATATCTATAATCCTTTGGCGTGCCTTTAAAACTTGATCAAATTTAAATTCAAGAGCTGATAAAAGTGTGATTTACACAAGTACGAGTATAGGTAACAAGTTGAACTTTGCGAAACAAAACATTTATAATAATTGTGTTTAAATACCACACAAAATGATGTAGTTAGATTAGTACGCTTTTATTCGAAATGAAAAATTTTAGTAAAGTCGGGCTTTTATTTTGAGGGTTTTAAAAAAATCCGATGAATTAGTTGCTTGAAAGGAAGATTGAATGCCAAACTCAATTTAAAACTTGCTATACGCTTTAACGAAATAAACATAACAACAACTTAATCGTTTTTTATCTCTTTCAACTCGAAAACTTTCACTTAATTTACGAAACAATACCACAAATTTAACAAATTGAGCATTGTTTTTAAAAAGTTCGTTTTGTATAAAGTTTATTTTCGACCAAAATAAATTAAATATTACAATTTTAAATTTTAACTCAAGAGGATTAATTTTAGTATTAATCGAGGTGTTCTAGAAGGGAAGTGGTTGAATAATCATTTGAACTCTGGATCTCGTCTTTATAATGTTCAATTTGAGTGCAGATGCATTGTCCTGTACCTAAGAGTAAGGCACATTATTCACTAGTTCCAGATATCCAGAGCTTAGGCCGTAAACGCTCAGCATCCTTAGCAACCATTGGAACCCGAGAATCTCCGAGAAATTGTTGCTAAAGGGAGATTCTTCCAATTTGACCTCCATGTGAGTGGGTCTCAATTTTTTTAATAGTACCGCCCTTATGTTAATGAGAGTGCTTCGATATCTTCGAGGGTAAACGTAGAAGTTATGTGATCCGTACATCATCCCCTTTTCGCAATTTATTTAAAGAATATAATTCGACGACGAATTTTCGCGAAAACTCAAACTTAATACTTTGATTCAAAATGTCGAGAAAAGTTGCTTCCGGCTATATATAGAAAACGTTATAGTAGGAGCAGTTAAAAGTAGCAATAATTGACTTGGTTCGTGATAATAAAATGAATTGAAGGAGCCACAGAAGGCTCTAACGATATTTATTAAAATGTAAAAAGTTTTCTCCTTTATTCTGTTATATAAATGTTAATTTTCTTCAAAATTGTAAATAAATTTGATGCGTAATTTTCAAAGATGCAATTTGCCAAATTAAATGTTTACTGGATTAATGTTCACATTTAATTACGAGAGAGTGGTTAATGAAAATGATGGCTCTTTGAATTGAAACTTATTAAAATTTTCATTAGAAAGCTAATAATAATAACCTTATAAAGTGTTTCAAATTAAACAATAATCTTTTTATATAAAGTGCGTATTGTGCGCGAATTTCAATTTTAGTTAAAAATAATGCCTGAAAAGCCAATTAAAATTTGTTTTTCAAATGTTACGTTCAGCAATAAATGTTTAAATAGCCTAGGTATAGATGAAACGATTTAAAGCTGGTTTTAGCTTTGAATATCTACTTTGATTGAGTTCTTTGAAATGCTAATACGACTGTTATTTCTATAACCCTATTAGTTTCACAGTTTCGTCCATTTAACTATATCATTTTTGTTGTATAAAATCCCGTTTGGATGTTTGTTGTTTTTAAAACTGCATTTTTTCTCAAAAACTTTATGGAAATTTTTTAATTCACCAATGCCACATTTCCATACTGAGTGGAAAATAAAGCTCAAACCTTAATACATTTCAGCTTTGTATCACAAAAAAAAATTTTGCGAAGCCGGTATTTTCTTAGTTAGAAAGGAAAGCCTCTTTGACAATTTTCCGCAAAACTCCCTTTTTTACCTGTCTGTCTATAGAGAACCCATCGCGTTTTTAAAAACTAAGAAGAACCGATTTCTCTCTATTATTCTAGAAGATTTTTTTTGGGCTAACTGCGCTAGAGTTCAAACTGACGAAAATTCATTTAGACTTTATAAAACATGGCGTAAATTTTATTAAATTGAATTGGTATTGTTTAGTCCAATTAGTAATTGAATAACTACTATCGGAATATATATTATTGGTAATCGCTTTGATCGTGCCTAGCACGACATACTAAAATATTCAAACGTCGAGCAAAAAAAGGTCCCCAGAGCATCAAAATAATTTGAGGCATTAATAATAATAATACTAGAGTGTTAGTTTCTAAATAATAACATTGTCCACTACTGCAGCTTAATTAATATTCTTGTCTTAACGTAGGAAAATAAATTAATATATCAGTTGCATCGTCACTGCAAAGTAGACGAGCTTAATTTGCATCTTTGAAACCGTGAAGCTTCACTTACAGCTTGTTTGTTTTATTATAATAAATATTATACTACTACGGAAAGTATTTTGTAAAATATTTCAAACTTTATAAACTTTTTTCCTCTTTTACGCTACATTCTAAAAACTTTATACACATATTCTACTTTAGCGAATACTTTTCTTTTGCTTTACAATGCTTGGCATATAACTTAACAGGAAATTATTTTATTTTATGCAATTTTAATTCAAACAATAATTTTTAGAAATTTATAGTCGGTTTTAAAACTTGAAGTGCACTTTTCGATTCCATGAAACACTACTAGTTTGATGAGAAAAGTTTCAAGATTCTGGTTATTATTACAAAGTCAATTACGTGATCAACTTAGCAGCAATTTTGTGGTTTCGTGAACAAATCGTTATTTTCAAAAGATAATGTTTTCTTGCACAAATTATGCCCACCTATAATAAGAGAATAAATAAAGAAAAGCCTTTTTAGATTTACTTATTCTTTGGAGAGAAATAATCGTCTGTGTCTATGTACAATTTTTGCCCGACGATTTAGTTCGCAAATTAATGTAAGTTAAATAAAATTCGCATTTTTAAATGTGGACGAGGCAATTATGGCAAAGCAGAAAGACACACAAACACAATTTGCCTTTAATGGTTCAAAAGGGACTTTTAAACGGAGCGCAATACTTTTCCCTAGCTTTGATAAATGAGAAGGAAAACTAATCTATACGTCAATATTACTTCGTCTACTTAGTTTTATAAAAAAGAAATGGAATAACGTTATTATTTTAATGGTGCAGTATAGTAAATTATAATGTTTGTATTTGCATTTAGTAAAACTGCGATTTATATTATATTATATCGATACAGGGCGTGTCACGGCGAGCGTCGGGTACTCGGACCTAATATAAATATCTAAAAATTGACGGAAACTTACTTCAATTGAACAAAAAGTTTTTTGATATTATTTTTTTCAGAATGAAAACTAATAAGTACCTACCGGTAATCGGGGGCTACTTTTTTAAATTTCCTAACGAATAAATATTTTGGTTTCAAAAAACTTGAGTATACCGACATCGTCAAAATGCAATGCGCAACGTAACATAGAAACCCTACTTTTATTACGGTTCTGAGGCTGGCCCCCAATGGTTTCTTGCATCGCAACCTCTCAGACCTCATGTGGGTCTCGGATGTGGCCTTTCTTTATGTGGGTTCTGTGCTTTTGATAAAGTTCAGATTTTTCTGTATTGATAATTTGAGCAGTTCTCTTTGGAGCACGCCGTGACGATTTTTTCCGAAACCTTCGCCGTATAGCAGAAGATGAGTTGAAGTACATAGTGGGTCTTTTTCTAGTCCCATCATATACAGCTGCTTTTTAAGCTGGCAATGGCCCATTATTATTGCCGTTGTCAGTCGTAATTCGCCTCTGCTCATTCAGTAGTGCGGGTTTTTTTGTCAGAGGGTTTCTCTAATGAGACTTTAGAATGTCCCTATCCATTTCCCTAGCCATTTCATAGAGAATGCCAAAGGCTGCTTTTGGTCCAATAAGTTTAATTTGCTACCCTCTTTAACCAGAATGCCCGCTTTCTCGTTCCTTGGTATGTCGGCATGAGCTGGCATCTATAATACCAAATTATCAAAAAATTTCCCCTTACCTCGTTCAGTCTGCGAATGCAGTCCGTTACTAGTCCGAAACCCATCTCACAGGCGTTCAGCACTAGGCTCGCCAATGCTACCAAGAATTTTTGGTTGTGATGCTCTTGATCTAACAGTATTTGCACAGATGTTAGAACATGGCATACATTTCTGCTTGGAAAAAGGTTGAGTGCTCCTCGAGCTTACCTTTTGCATTCAGTTGTCATCCCCGATGATTCCAGCTCCGGTGCCTGTAGGATAGAATACAAGTCCGTCCATTTGGCTGCCTTGCATTCCATTTCCTCTCTTGTCGGAATGTTAATTTCTCCCTGTGAACGAGTAAGTTTTTAAATGTAAGTTAAATGCTTTGGATCTCACTACCAAATGTAAGGGTGGAAGGTTCATCATTGTTTCCATTGCTGCTGTAAGCCTAGTAGACATTGCTTCAGTTAGTCCTATATGCAAGACAGTCTTTGGATTTTGCCTGATGATAGTGGGATGGACTTTCCTGTTTTGCAACACCTTTTCTATCGATAGCGTAGAGGTATTACCAAAAAAACCCTGTATACTCATGGACACACCTAAGAGAATTCCTCGTTCTTCAGCGTGTTTTCAGTTGCGCTCACGATTTTTTGTATATTTAACAGAATTTTCCAAGTTGATAGGCAAGTTGGTACTTGCTGAGCGGACGAATGCTCAGCACAGTCTCCATTATATGCCTGTCAACTAAAAATCTTTTCAAAGTTTTAAGTAGGAAAGACGATAGGTTTATTGGCCTGAACGACTTAGTTTGGGTGTATTATAGGAACCACGTCCCATTTTTGGTATGCCAATTACTTTTATCTCTCTCAGATTCCCGGTATATAGGCTAAGGTCAGGCTAGTCCTAAATACCGTGCAGAGTGGAGATACGAGTAGGTTACTACCTTGCTGAAGTAGCGCTGGAAATATTCCGTTAGGGACAAACTATAAGTCGTGAATGAATTTTGAAAAGAAAACAATTTATTGGGTGACCAAGGTACCACGTAATTTGGGCTACTCGGTCCTTATTAACCGTGTATCGAAGTGGCCGTTAAGCGCGTTTAATGATCATGTTTCTCCGGAGTTGAGTACCTACTAAGAAGAAAAGCTCAGTTCTAGGCAGTTTTTAAAGTCATTTTCTTGTATTTTAAACTCTTAAAGTTGTCTCTTTTATTCTACAAATCTATCTAAAATCATTCTAAATTAAATTATTATAAACAGAAACATAACAAAAACAAAAGAATGTCATGGAGTGACCAAGTTACCCCGTGATGTCCAAGTAGCCCCCGATTCCGGTAGGTAGGTACCTACCTACTAAACAGCGGTTTTGCATCCAGAAAAATTTTATAAAGAAGTTGAAAATACATTTCATTTATGACACACCCTGTATATAAGTAAACAGTCAACTAACATAAATTGCCGCTTAAAACGAGATACAAATAAATTTATTTATTTTTTGTGTGTGGTCACAGGTAGTTAATTATATTAAAACACACAATTTAAAAACAACAAAGACAAATTAGCTTTTTAGTTACTCTCTTCCTGTTCGTTATAATGTGTCCCTTTTCTAAATTACGAAATTATAATCTTTTATTTGTTGACTCTTTTTGATTAATTCGCCCTAAATATTTTGAAATAAATTAAAAATGTAAATTTTATAGAAATTCGATACAACTCGGTTTGTTCAGCTTTGGGTGAGAGTTGCGTATTCAAAATGGTCCTACGAACCGGGTTGGACGAATATTTTGTTTTATGAATCAGTCACTTATTTGGGTCAAATACCCATCAGATGATAGGCATCGTATGGGATTATTCCCAACAGATCAAAGTCTATTAAATTGTAAACCATAAGATAATAGACAAATGGGATTAAGTATTTCGAGCAGTTTTTTTAAGCTAAGCCATCATCCCCTGCCAGTTATTCGACTATTTTCTTAAAGATTTTGTTTACTAACTATTGCGGATTAGTTTTAATTGCAATAAATTTCATAAAAGTGGAGATTATTTTGCAATTTAACGGTGAATTTAAAGTGGAAATTAACGTAGAATTTACAATCTACTGAAATAAGTATCTCAATATCCGTATCTTAATTTGTGAAACTATTTACAAGATTTTAAAACTAATTATGTAATAGTATATGAATAAACTACCGAACCATAAAGAGCCAATTCATAAGGCTTATTGGAGCTTTACAGCCTGTAGATCTGATCAGAACTTTGCACACCTCTCTTTTCGTGCCCCTCTTGTAGATATTTTTACAGCTCCATTTAACTCCAAATTGTGATAAGTGATAAGGATAAAAATTAACCAATTTCGTCTGCGCAGCTGTTCATCTCAAAGAAGAGAACTCGAGGGAGAGTTGAAACAATCATGTCACATTTTATAAAACTTAATAGCTAAATCTAACCTCGATGCAATTTCTCAAAGCGTTTTTTATTTAAATTGCACGCTGTGCATTGTGCAAGTTTAGTTTTCAATTTTCATACCTAATCCACTGTAATGAATTTTTATTTAACTTTTGTTGTCGAATCAAAAGGAAAGCGCATTATGAAAGATTTCGTAGGCGGCGTTTACACAAAATGAAACAAGTTTTGAAACACAATTTTCTGGATGAGTTTATAAGGGGTTTTAAATAAATTTAAGAACGAAACCAAAACTTTTCCACAAACCTGCAATTTGGAGAGCTTTGGTCTCATTTTTATACGTTTTTGTGAAGTTTTCTACGAAATTTTGTTTGGGAACTTGTTTCCTTATGTGTGTGAACGTCGCTTTAGAAACGCAATACGTTTACATCTTCTAACTTCTATTTTTATATTCAACGATCTTAATTTTCCTTTTCGGTAATAGATTAAAGGAAATGCGATATGTACCTAATTAAAATTAAGCTAAATGTAGGTAGGTACTTGGAGTTAAGTTTGCAAATGATAATTTTGCTATCATAAACACGATTGCAATCAGATAATCAAATGAGTAAATTAATTTCCTATTCACAAATTTACTATACTTATGTTTATGTTGTTTTCCACCGGGATTTTCGTATACCTTAACCTACTTTGGTATGTGAGTTTGTTCAAGTTCAAATTATTTAAGTTAATATCTATTTCAATTTGTTTTAGAACTAAAAAAAAAAATGTTGATGGTCGTTAAATCACTACTTTGTCCTTACAGATGCTTAAAAATTTGATCCGTGTACTACTTCCAGTGAACAGAGTTTCATTAAAACGCCCTAGAGTGTTTACAGCTATTATTATACAAAAATAAACAAATTAAGAATTACTTTATTGTTGCTACTATTAATTATTAGAAGTTTCGCACAATTATAATGTTTTATGTACCGTATAGTGTTATGAATGTACACATTGTACATTGTCGTTTACTAGTACCGTATGTGTATTGCGATAAACTGCCTTTGTTGATTTACTAAGCGAATACTGCATTTGATGTTTCACGCCGTTTTGCCGCAAAATTATTAGCGTTTGTAGAAATTCTTTATAATTAATTATAAAAAACTTCTCGAAAGTCTCAACACGGTATACCTTTGTGCTATCGACTTTAGTGTGGTTTCTTTTATAAAAGCGTCTAAAAGTTTTGCGCTTGACAGTACGTCAGTTAAATAGATTAACGAAACGTATTCTTTTTCCCTAACATAAGTCAATCAATATCAAGTGTAAACAGTGGTGACAATTACAGAAAGAAAGAAGAGTAGAGTTGATAAAGTGTCGAATACTATGCATTGCCTGAATAGAACTAAGTAGATATAGAGTGGTAGTGACAAGTAAAAGTACTAAATAAAAGCGATTGGTTTTCTACAAGTATTCAGTCAACGGAGACAGGTTATTTAACATCAATTTGACCGTTCTTGTCAAACCGGCTGATGGCACTTTTTAGGAAAAAGCAAAAAATAAAACCAAAACAGAAGTCGCAAATGTACGTTATCTGCATACTTTCTCTTTTTGTCTTCATTTTCGCTTAAGTTGTAAGGATTATTGGATTCGAATGCCATTTGTTTTAAGTTTTAAACTTCAGCTCGGTTTCTTTCAACGACTAAAGAATGTAACTTTAAACTTATATCAAATTACAATTATGTGGGATTTGCTAATACTCTTTTATGCTTCTTTCGACAAACTTTCGAGTTTACCTCGCGAATATATCTGACAATCGCCCTCATACGTCACATGACTAAAATACACCAATAACAAGCTTGCATTGTTTTATTTACTGCCAATGAAATCTTGATTTTGCAACAATTTCATGTTTCCAAGAGCGACGAGAAATATTCGACAATTTCCCTAGACTAATATTCGACGACCGATTTTATTAAATAATTTAAAACTAGCAACTATAGAACAATGAATATAGTAATTTATTTTTCTATCAACGTTTATTAAAAAGAACTGTTTATTACCTATATAAAATGAATATTTGTACAATTTGTGAAATTTATAGTACAATTATTGTAAGTATTTGGAACATTGCCTTCAATAAGCGGCTTTTTATTTACATTATTAGAAACAGAAGAAGTAGATTGTTGCCGTATTTCTTGAACTACTTTGCTGTGGTGCTCTTCATCCAACTGCAAATAAGGCTTGATAGATGTACTACTGCTGTGCCCAGTCATCTTAATCAAAGTTTGTTCTTGAACACCAGCTTTACTTAAATGTGAAATTGTAGTAACTCTGTGCGAATGATTGGAAATTTTCATCTTCTTTGTATCGACACCTATAGCCTCAGCTGCGCTCTTTGTCCACTTAGATATAGTATTTTTTCCAATTGGAGAATTTATAAACCATAAAGAATTTGGATCATCTTTTTTCCAAATACGATTAGCAGTTAAAAATAATCTATGAATTTGTATGTTTTGACCCCTTTTGGACAGCAATTTTCTCAGGATTCTAAAAAATAAATCGTAGTTATCCAAATTTTTAATTTTGACTTTATATTTTTATTTCTCACCTTACTGGACACACAGATTCAGCCACTTTATTTAAAATTAGCCACTTCGAATCAGTAAGTTTTTTAGATCCCCCTTGTGCCGTTTTTGATATAACTGGATTGTATTCAATACGCCCAGTATGTGCACTTTTTGTCATATTTGTCATATTGTCATATTCTTCTTTAAAAAAAGATACCAAACAATTTGTAGCTTCTCCTCAACGCCATGCTAATTCATGAGCCGCAAGATGAAAAAATTTTTTTTGTAAGCCATTTGGCGTATTTTCATCGTGTAATGTTATCATTTCATGTACTTCGGATTTTGAAAGCGCTGCGGAACTTATTTTTCTAAATTGAGGTAACAACTGTAATTTTCTTCTACGAGAATCACGGGCACTTCTTGCGTCTGCGAATGCAATATCTTGAAACGGATCAATTTTTATTTGAAACTTTTTGAAATATAATTCTTGAATTTGCTTTGCAACTGAGTTCCACATTTGTTTCACCACTAATTCTTTATAATCAATTCCATCAGTTTTTTTCATATTGAAACCCCAATCTTTTAAAATATCGTTGATTTTCTCAGAAGCTAAGGGCTCAGTTTCAACGTCATATTTTCTCTCTTTACAAAACTTATCAAATTGTTTCCACACCGAATTTTTAGAGCGGACGGTGTTAATTGGCATGTTTTTTTTAATTTCGTCGTCAATATCTTTCAAAGTTTTGTTGCCAAACCTCGAACACATTTTTAACTACAAAATTGCGACTTTCTCTATGACAAGTATAATCTGACAACTAATTTCGCATAAACAAAAATCAAGGCAAACTTAATAATTTAAATTTAAGTTTTTAAATTTAAAATCAGGCGATTTTCTTATCAAATATAACGCGTTTGCGGGATATCTCCAGACAATTTTCCTTGCTATCAATACGCGTGCTTGTTGACACAGAAAACTACCCGCGCGCTGCGCGCTTGGGCAGTTTTCGAGGCAACAAGCACTTGTAAAAGATAGCGCGTAAAATTGTCGGATATATCCCGCTCCCTTGTTATATTGTATATGAAAATTAATTTCATTATTTGAAAATGATTTTACTAATAAATTTTCCAAATTATATTCTAAAAATATTATTACTTCGAATGCTTTTGAGTATGAAAAAATAATGAGCACTCTATTGAATTAGGAAAAAACTGCGTATTCTCCAAATAAGAACTTGAAAATTTGAGTGTGGAACTGGATAAAAAGGTATTAAACTTGATGCTTTTTCTTTCGCATTTGAAAAATGGGCTTACCTAAATAAAATTGCAATTAGTAGACAACATAGTTTGATAATATAATATTAGTCAAGATAATTTCAATTACTTATTTATCTTTTATCTTAAAATACAGAGGGTGCACAATGTTGTCATTTTCAGTAAACCCTAAGGCCCAGTTGTATAAACGAGCTAATCTCGGAGTCAGAGTTAACTCCACGATCTGAATATAAGGTTAGCGTGGATTAGATTAGGTAAGCTCGTAGGCACTTGCTCCAGGGTTAACTCATCAATTTTCTAGAGTCAAATACATTTCAATTTAACTCGGAATTAGTTGTTGATTTAGGTTGATCGTTTAGTTAACTCTGACTCCGAGACTAGCTCGTTTATACAACTGGGCCTAAGTGGTCCAAATGCTTTTAACTGTTATTTAGTCTCTTTTAAATGGTGTGATATACACTTTACATCCGGTCCTAGGGTTTAGTTATGTAGTAGCTTACATAAGCCTAGTAGTCTAGTTGTGTACTAATAGATGTTAACCCTTAACTCGCGACGTTGATATTTTTTACGCTATAGGCGAACGGCGTTATCTGACGCTTCTCTTATTGTATAGCAGTAAAACGCACAGAATAATACGCAAATATCAGTTTTTTATTAACTAATAGTAAAATGCAAAGCTTAAAGTATAAGATAAGCCAAAAAAAATTAATTTTTATGAAGTAACATTTATTTTATTACCGTTTCTTCCGAGTTACATGCCATTTTCTAAAGAAAATTATATTTTAACAGTGTACCTACTTGAATTTAAAAAAATCAATTAAATTATATTTTCCAATAATAAACAAAGAAATTTCACAATATAATTACTTTGATTTTTAACATTTTATAAAAATATACAAATACACACGTAATAAAATTAGTCACGCTGTAGGCGACGGCTGGTATAATAAACCGCGCGAACCTTGACAAACGGTCTCTAATTTAGGGATACTAAAGACTGGTGACGGCGACATCCGGTCAATTCGTCGATAACACAATATTTTCAAGCTAGACAAGTCAACAACTTCTTAGGTGTGTCAATAAAATTGTTATAATACTTTAAATTTTGCACAGCGGTACCATGTACCGCTTTCTCGGGTTAAGGGTTAAAATGTTAAAAAAAGATACTTTAACGACTTATTGTTATGGAAAACAGGGATGGATAAAACTATTAGTCAAGATAATGGAATCTGTAAATTTCTACTCTTAAAACATATTCGGGACAGGTTAGCCCTTTTTAAGGGCTAATGGCCGAGCACCTCCAACTACTTAGTAAGTTTAGTTCATATTTTTTCTTACATTCGTTATCATTCACAATTTCGTGACTTTCAACAGTCATATATAATCAACATTTTTATCTTCAATCATTGTCAACATCGCATTATAGTGTACACGATCCAAGAGCCGGCGTATTATCATCAAATAAACCATTAAAAAGCATTGGAGCATTAACAACAACGACTCAGAAGCAAATAATTATTTAGTCCACCAAGTCATCAACATTCATTCATCAAAACATCAAATGACACTATCACATCACTTTGTGGACAGTCTACTTGCAGAAAATCATACGGTATAGTAGAATAGATGCGAAGTACTCGTGCAGTACTGATGCCTCCCTTTCAACTGATGATTGAGCACTAACAAGAAAGCGATTTATTAATTATAAAAAGTCCTCAAAGTGTGTATTGAGTACATGTGAAGTAATCCCGTATGTTTACAAGGTCTGTCGAGTATTACGGGCTTACAAGAGCGGTGCTAGCAATCTGTTGTAGCCATGGTCTTTCGCGGGGAGGGGGGGCTTGCAATATTAGGGCTCAAACTTGGCATTTAAATATGCTTGAGAAAAATAAAGAGGAAAGCAAAGATAACAATTAGGGCGAGTAGAAAAAATGCAATGGTTAAATTCAGGGGCCCCCTAATTCTCTAACAATATTTTTTGTTTATTTGAAATAATCTAACAATTTAATTCCTAATTCTACTTTGTTTTTGTAAAACTTCTTTTTTGGAGATAGTATCAATTGCTAGTAAAGTTAATAAACTTCATTTTAAACCACTCGACCTTGCTTTCAAGACATAATCTCGAGAACTTTAATTTATGAGAGCCCCTAAAATATTACTTATTCGGGTCTCACATTTTCTCTGAAAGGCCCTAGTTGTAGCAATGGCTTAATTTTTAAGCTATGACTGAATTGTGAGCTTACGATGTCTGTGTGAGGATTCTAAAAGAACCAATTGTATTTGAAAACAATAGAAAATATAGCGATGGTTAGCTACTTTGCGGGGTTTACGGGGCTTCATTTTCAGAAACTTACAAGTGTTCAATCGTTAGTTAGCGCAAATCGGGAGTGGTCTTAGTCAATCTAGTTCGTCCGTTGGAAAAATATGCGACTGGGCAAACCTAAATTAACTAGGCTATTAAACTTAAAGCGAGTTAGGATTAATTTGATGATACGTAAATAAGTCAATATTAACTTTTGGATAATGATCCTGAACTAGGAATAATTTCGAGTTGAGAAATAATAGCTAGAAGACACTCGAACAATAGAAAAAGAAAATGCAATTCTAAATTAGAAAATGTAGAAATTTCTAAAAGTTTCTAAATTTCTCCTTGTCGTCTAAATCACTTTTATTATTTTTTTAATATATTGCACGTAATCCCATCCCCTTATTGACATAATCCTAAACCATCACATCTTCGTTGTAACAAGTATAAACAAATTAAATCCCTTAATCTCTCACTATAGTCCCCGAAAATCGATTATAAACTCCGAAACAATTTCGGATAAAATTAATACCGAGTCTAAACTCTTTATATTAATTTGACACTTTTGACGTTTATTTCCATGTTACTAATTGAAGGATTAAAATTTTAAATTTTGTTTCGCTAAACCACAAAATGTTAACTTGAAACTTTCGTAAATTTATAATGTTCTAAGTCACTTAATCTAAATTTGAAGAGAGGGTACTTTAAAATTTCGATATTTAACACTTTGTTTCTAAATTTATTAAGGAATGCAAATTAGTACATCTTAGGATTAATAATAATTCTACTAAGTACCCACTTACTTATCGTTCTCGTGGATTAAGTCCCTTCATATACGGAAAGTGATAAAATTCAGAAAATGTGTATTACCGATCGAGTAGTAATTAGCGGAAAGTGCGTTTTTTTAGTTTTTGACACCTAAAAAAATGAATCAAAATAGATTCTCATGGGTGATGCTGTGGAGTTGTTGTCAAAATGATTAGGTACCTGGTAATTACTAAAAAAGCAGAGTTTGAAATTTAAACCTGCTGCAGTGAGTTTTTAGCTTTCAGTTACACTTGTTACAGTAACTTCATTTCAAATACCGAAGGCTCGCTAAGCGAACGAAATAAAATAGCCCCAACAGTGTTGTAGCACGTCAATGGTGTCTTCAGAAAGACGTAAGCTTAGGAGTATGTCGTTAAATATTGGGATTTATCTTTAGATAAGTAATTGGTGCTCTCGTTATTAGTGAGCAGTTACCAATTTTCTATCTACAAATTTAAGTTTAGCGACGTTTAGTTCCATGTCCACCTTACAAGTTTTGCAGAAATGTTACAAGAGGCTAATAACAATTTTTTAAATCCGTACAATATTGTTTAAACAAGACATACTTTAAGAGAAACAATCTAGTAGTGAATCATTCTTGACACGAAGAAATCCTCTTAGACTATAGATATCTTTTGTGCATGTCTGCAGTAATGAAACTATATATGGGTCATGAGAGACCGGTGATTTTAGACAGGAATGCCCAGTGGAATCGGGTTAGTAGAAACCATCAGCGAAGATGATTGTGAAATATTACAAGTTCACTACGCAAACATAAGTTTAAAAGGCAGTTGGTATAACTTGGATAACCCAAATGTGCTGTTTATTTAATTCTTAAGAGACCTTCACAATCCCAAATTACATTTTCTTTTTAACTCTAAATTAGAACAAATCTATATCCAGCGTAGCCCACTATTAATTTGCCACTTTATAATTAACTCTCCTCTCCGTTTAGTTTATCTCTCTAGTTTATCGAATACTTCTCAACTTCACCCATATTCGTTCATTTTTAATTTTAGCAAATGCTCGATCTCGTTCTTTAATCAAACTGTCAAAACAGTAGGTGATTTATTGATATATTTCTAAAAATAAGTTTGACAATTTTAAAATACGTACCCACCTTATGATCCGATATACACACGTCGAATAAATGAGCAACAAAAATTCTTTTGAAGAGCGTACGCCGTTTATCCTACAAACGGAAATGGTCGTTAAATAAATTCCATCAATGAATATAATAGATTTTAAGCACATAAAACTCGAAAACGTTAGATTTTCATCTGCCTCTATCTTCTATACGCTAACAAATGCCCCCAAAACCACAATTCGAACAAATGTAACGAAGTACAAAAAACTGTGACAAAGTAAAACTGTAAAACTTTTACGTTACTAATGTTGTTAAATCAATTTCAAAGCCTTCAACTTGAAAATTAGATTTTCGATTCAAACTTTTATCTGAAGAAGAAAATAAGGGAGCATGAAACAGCTTATGTGTGCCTTTACATATTAAATCTTTACTACCAAAAGATTTGATTTACACCCGTGAAAAAGTTAAATTCAAGGAGCAAATAAAAAGCATGTTGTATTTTTATTACTATTAGGTAATCCAAAGAGATAAAAACTTTCATTTTACAGTTATTGTAAAAGTTATTTTTATTACGTTTATTTTTTTTCTCTTGAAACTGCCTATAATTGAAATGCTCCTTTTCATTGTTAGGTGATTAAATTCGAGAGTTTGGAAAATTAAGGAATCAAGGGTGTCTCGTATCAAAGAGCTATTAAGGATTTCAAGTGATGGGAGAGGAAATTGTCGGTAGTTTTTGTAAAATAAACTGCTCTTGTCGAGTTATTGATTTTGGGCAACACGAAAAATTTGGCAAACATTACTTATTTGATTGGTAACAATGAATACAGGGTGATTTATGACGTCGGGGAAAAATTTCACAGGGTGATTCCTTTGGGTAATTAAAAGAAAAAACCTCAAATAATCATGTACCCGAAAATGCTTTTTAAAGGAGCTATAGTCAATTCAAGTTTATTAAATGTTAAATGTCTACTTATAACTTTAAAATGTAAGAGAAGAAAGAACGCCTGGGGTTAAACTCAAAGTAAGTGTTCGAAGTGTCCTCCTTCGGTACGAATGCAAGCATGACAACGTTGGACTAGTGAATCACAGACTCGAGCAAGCACATTAGGGTTATTTCTAATTTCATTTGCGGCATTCTGTATTCGTTCGAGTAACTGTTCTCGAGTTGTTATTGGCACATGGTACACAAGTTGCTTCATATGTCCCCATAGATAGAAGTCCATTGGGTTCAGGTCTGGTGATCTTGGCGGCCAGTTAACAGGACCTCCGTAGCCAATCCAATGTCCAGGAAAATGAACGTTCAACCACGCTGTCGCTATTCTTGCTCTATGGGGAGGTGCACCGTCGTGTTGGAACCACATACGTTGACGCAAATGCAGCGGCATGTCTTCTACCAATTCGAAAATTGTATTGTTGAGAAAATTTTCATACAAATTCCCATTTAATCGGTCTTCCATTACGTGTAGGTTAAGCAAAACATGATTGAATATTCCACCCCAAACATTAACACTAAATCGTTGTTGAAAGCGACGCTGTCTAATGACACGTGGATTTTCTAAGGACCATACATGTTCATTGTGTCTATTGTTGATACCATCTTTTGTGAATGTGGCTTCGTCTGACCATAGGACATTTGATATAAAATTAACGTTATCGACGGTTTGATGTAATAACCATCGGCAAAATAATAGTCGCCGCTGAGCGTCTCCCGGATGCAGCGCTTGCACGTAATGGAAGTGGTAAGGGTGTAAGACCTCACGATGCAGTATCCGCCATACAAAATTCTGGGATAGTTCCAAATTATTTGCGATACGTCGAGTGCTGGCTGTGGCATCATCGATTACTGCATCTATGACATGTTCTTCGTCCTGCACATTTACTTGCTGGGGCCACCAATTTTGCGTGGAACAGGAGTTCCTGTCTCTCTAAGTCTTTGAAAGGTCTTAGTGAATGTTTTGTGATTCGGTTGCCGTCTACCAGGAAATCGGAGATGATATTCTCTTGAAGCTTCAAGTGAATTTCCATCACAAAAACCATAAATAAAAATGATATCAGCATACTCTTGTACTGTGAAATCCTCCATAATTAACTTAATTTTGATGTCACAGACCGATTGTTTTCATATGTAACTAATAAAATGGGAAATGGGCCCGAATCGATGTTGAAGACATTCAACATTTAATAAACTTGAACAGGCTATAGCTCCTTTATAAAGCATTTTCGGGTACATGTTTATTTGAAGTCTTTTCTTTGAATTACCCATAGGAATCACCCTGTGGAGTTTTTCCCCGACGTCATAAATCACCCTGTATAATCACTTTGGATTAAGATTCCAGTTGCACATTTATTACTCGCTGAAGGCGAAGAAAAGTAAAACAAAAACGTGTGCCTTTCTAGCCTAGTCTCCTTTGGGTTATTTTTGGGTCTGTGCGTGAATTTTTCTAAAATAACTGTTGAGCACGTTCACTGAAGCGTGTTCTGGTTCACTAGAACACCGATTTTTTTTTCTTTTAAATTGGCAACAGGGGATCTCAGTACAATTGCCCTCCAAAGTTTCAGAGGCCCGGAATAATGTCAATGTAACTAAATTTTATTTTAAACTTTTAGTTTCTTTGCTAAAAACGTTTTTAAGAAAAATTTTAGCTTTCATTAACATTTTTTTCTCAACTGTGCCTACTGGCTTATCCGTCGATACCTCACCCCGAGAGTGGCAGAGGGATGCACATTTAAAACTAAATAGTTTAGCTACTCAATCTTTAACGCACATTTTGTTACGTTACATGCCTCAGAGACGTGGTCATTGTAAGTCGACACCATTAACCGATTACAGATAGGTATTAGATGTACTGAAAGCCTCCTAAAAACTCCTTATACAGTCTCACAGTCCGCCTAACTAACGAGGAATTTTCTAGAAGAATAATTGTCAGAAGCATAAGAGCTAAAGGCATAAGATCAAAAGGAAGAAAGTGGCTTAAGTTCCCAATTTCATTGAGTTATCCTGAAATTAGAAAATCGCAGTTTTAGAACAAAATTTTTCTTCTCTTGTTGAGTCTGTCCAGAGCCACACTGTATATCTCTGAACTGTTCCACTGTTCGTCTTAAATATTAAACGTTGACTTTAGATATTAATATGTTGTTGTCGCTTTTGCGGTAATTTCAATTACGAAACTTGTACCATTACAA
Organism: Malthinus flaveolus; assembly: GCA_950108345.1. NCBI lineage: Eukaryota > Metazoa > Arthropoda > Insecta > Coleoptera > Cantharidae > Malthinus > Malthinus flaveolus. The sequence goes on from OX467285.1 coordinate 69,780,536, forward strand.
ATTTATTTTTAGTACATCCATTAGGGAGGACTAAAAAGAGACTAAAAATAAAATTGCTATTTCACAGTTCCGCTCAACTTAAAGCGCTTAAATTTGAAGGATGTGTTGAGACAAATAACAAAATAAAATTGAATTAATAATTACATACAAGCAAGCCTGACACAAGACCAAAGTTATAGATGTAGTTCAACATACTGCTACATTAATATGCAAATGAGGGAAACAATGCAGCGTCAACCTGATGGGGTTTGTTTCAAAAGAAATTATGTGATGGAGCTCGTCTCTAGGGAGAGGACGAATGGGTGACAAGCTGGTCAAATTGGACAAAACAAAGCAAAAAATGTCAATGCATAAATTGAATTTTTTCTTTTGCTTGTATGGAGAAAGCGTCAGAAAAACGAAAGGAAGTAAAGTAGAAAAACTATTGTCGGCCCTCTTCTGTGAAATTTTTCACGCTCGCCACAAAAAAAATTTTCACTTTTATTTAAAAGAAATTGCGTAGTAATGGTAATTTTTTCAACTCAAACCTGTGCTTGCAACGGTATTGTTAAGAGACGGGAAATTTCCTACAGATTGTAATTTCCGGTTTAAAAATTATTTCATGTGACGTAATCATTTATTTGATTAAGTTCGGTACATTTTGTTAAAAAAAAACTAACCCATAGTACATCTTTACCATCTTTCATTTTAAACTGTTCACTATAAAATAAAGTTGAAAGATTAATTCTCCTAAAAATTTCTAATTTCCGTTTTCGTATCTGCATACTACACCGTTTGTCTGCAGGAAAATTATTTCTGTTTTTATACGGAATTATAAAAAAATAAGTTTTCTTGTCGATATTTTTCTATTTGAGCTCGCGTCAACTTGATTTACATCAATAAAACACATGTCACTGTTAAATCCCAGTATTTACTTGCGACTTTCAGCCATAATTTAGCATTTCAGGAGTTTCTATTTGTTAAAAATCGATGCTTTGCGTTGTAACCATTCCAACCATTGGATGGACTGCGTTTGAAATAAAAAAATTGGCATTTTACAAAATTTCCTTTACTTTTAACTTATTGACCAATCAATCGGTCTCGGGGTTTATCAATAAGTTTGCACTCCACTAACCTGTCTTTTGTTTACTTGTTTTAGCTCTATTGACTTAGCTTAGGTATTACTTATATTTTATTTTATTTTATTTGTCTTATTTTTTAAGTATAGGCTAATTAGACTTCTAGTATTAGTGTATATTTTTGTTAACAAATTCGGTTTTGGAAAAAAATATTTTGAACAAGCTACAAAACAACGGCTCGAAAATTACATCGACTGTCAGCTAAAACCTTATTTGCATGTCGTCCACAGAAAACTGATATTGAAGTAACTCATCTGTAATCAATTAACCAGTTTCTGAAGGATTTTAGCGAGTTGAGGAATAGTTTGCATATAACATCTTATTATAACGTTATCGATTGAATAAATAATTGGTAATGACAACTAGATATTTGTAATTTAACTCGTCATTCAACGGTGGTTTGGAAGATGATAAAATTTATATTTCATCAAAATACGTTAATCGCTAATAAGTAGTTTAAGTATACCCCTGTGTGGCCCGACCCTTATTAGTGTTCGTTAGCATGCTCGAGAAGTAGACTTTCTATTCGTTGCAAATCTCTCTTTTAATTTTGGACAAGAAATCTCATCTTCCATCATTTTTTTGGGTTAGAAACTTTTTTTTAACTGTTGCAACAAACAAAACAACAAACAAAAATCGAAAACAATGAAATTAATGGATTCACTGCAATATAATGCCCTCTTGTATTTTTAATTACTGCGTTTGTGCGTCTTGGCATGCTAGAAATGAGATTTTCAATAACCTTCTGAGACATATACTCCCATTCTACATTTACTACACCTACCAGTTGATTGAGGTTGACAAGTGGAGGTGTACGGCTCCGGGTCTTCTTTTTAAGAGTTACGTAATATACGTTCGATAGGATTTAAATCCGAACCATTAACGGAATATCCATCACATCAACAGCATTCAATTAATCAATCATCTAGCTACTTGTGGACAAGTTTTATCTTGCAAGAATAAAAAATTGGGTCTCACAAAAGTAGCAAATGTTCAATTAAGATGTTTTAGAGATAAAAATCCGCATTTATAAACCTCTCATGTATTGGAACAAACTCTGTGCGGCCTTTGAAGCAGATTCCACCCCAAAACATAACCGAACCACCTCCAAAAAGGACCATTGGAGAGATGTGCAAGTTGCAAATCTCTCTCCTACCTTACGTCACAAACGTTTACATCCATGGGGAGATTTTATAGACTCACTCGCGTCTCATCTGAGAAAGAAACCTTTTTACCATTAATAATCAACAGTTACTGCAGTTTACATCCAATATTTATGATTCCCGGCTTGTATTATGCGTCAGATGATTGCCTAAAACGATATTACAAGGTTTCGAGCAGTTGCAAGCTCAGTTTAGCAATTCTCCTGTTTTTCAGAGGGGACTGCCTAAGAAAATTCTCGCTCCTCGGTTTAGTACACCGTTCTCGCCTTTGTCTTGGTCATTCATGCGACTTAGACTGGAATCGTTCCTTCTAATCGCATTACCACCATACCGCATTGAGTATCTTTCTTCGAGCAAACTCGTTGCTCTTGCTGCTTTCTTACTGAAAAATTTTCTTGTTCGATTCATTTTTTGAGCAGAAAACACCCGTAACTGACACAATGAATAATACACGTATAAGTAAACAAAAGATCTTGTGACAATATTTACTTGTAATGTCAGAAGGGACGCAAAGCCTAACTAGCAAGATGATTAGCAGTCTAAAAACCGCCATTTTTGAGTTTACAAAAGCAGCGGTGCGTTAATTTTGTCCAAGGGGAGTATATGAATCGCATATTGTGAAAACTATTCGTAAACAGCCCATTTTGTTTTTCACAAAAGTCAACATTTTTTAACTTCAGATAAATACGTAATTACCCTCATTTGTGCTCGATTACCTCCCCTACTTTTATGATCGTAAGGCTAGATTATCCATCCCTAAATATTTTTTTGACTTTCCACCATTCTTTAGTATAATTTTCGGCTCTTGTTTTTATTTTCTGAACGTAATTTTGGTTTTTCCTTCCACTATCTAATGCGTTGTCCGTCTCTTATTTTTAATTTTAGCGTATTATGTATAGGTATAGTCATAAAACTATTTTATCGTTGTCTTGTATCCACTTGCTTTTGTTTATTTTCACTGTATACGTTTCAGATTATATCCTCGAGACTTCCAGCTATCATCCTGATCTGTATTGAGCTGTTTTGTTTTCTTTACCTCGCAATAAAAATAAAATAGTGCCCTAAAGGCCTAAGAAGTTTGTTATTATATTATTTATTGCTAATTAAGCCTGCCGGTGGAAAGTAGGCACAAGAAAAGTTTTACTTTTTAAAAATTAATTCGTAAACAAGAATGAAGAATTAATTTAATTGTGTAATCGGGGAATGCATAATAGTTGAGTTAGGTTTCTATTAATTATCCTAATTTAGATTATTAATCTTTACTCGGTTTTTGCCCTCGCAATGTCAAAAACCTATATATACCTGTATACCAGTATACCTCAAACTACTATTTAACATGAAATAGTATACGAGTGCGATGATAAGAAATTCGAACTTAATGCAAATAATTTTTTGTTTGTTCATTTTAATGAAACCAATTAAGATAAAAAGTTACCATTAAATAAAATTGTACCTATTTATTATTGTATCGTGTAAATTGTTAGATGTTTTAACATTTTGTCAATTTGAAAAAAAAAGCATAAACTACAAAAAGATCGTTAAAATAACACGCATAAGTATAAGGGTATATAAGAAAGAGAATTCTAAATTTTTCCGTTAAGGGATTTGAAGAATCAATCTTCTCTAGAGGAGGAATTATATTGATTTGTTTTTAAAATCTATTCAATGTTAAAACGTGACGTCAATCTTATGATGAAATATGCAAATAAGAAGTTATACCGCAAAATTTACATAATCTTAAGCGAAGCTGAAAACTTTTAGCTTAACATCCTGACATTTAACCTGCATCGGATATTCAAAGGCAACATTCTGGAAGAATTATTACCTGTACAACTAGATTGCTTATTTTCTTTGTTTAAAATTTCCTAAATAGTTCGTTATTTTAAGTATATATAATCATTATTCACATTATTCTTTCAGCGCAACTTCGAGTAGCTTTAAATCAGAAGCCGATTGAAAAATCGCGAGGCTCTTTCACGTGTAATAGCAATTTGAGGAGACACTTGCGCCCTTGTCTCTAATTAATATTTCTTTTAAATTAAGAGCCGCTTTCCACGCCTGAGTGCACCCTAAAAGTCTAATATTTTTCTTATTTGTTACAACAGTCAACTATAGGAAGTTGGCTTTGCAGGTCGCACCACTTCAGAAAGAAAAAGGGTTTTCATTTTTAAATTTCAAATTGCGAGTAATAATTTCTTTTATACCGTCGCCATTAATTTCGAGCATTAAAAATTAAAAGAGAATTTCATTTGGGTTGGAGAAAACATTTTTTAAGAGGGCGGTTTTAGTTATTCAGTAGGAAGCTACATTTCTTATTAAGCCTACGAAGATTATAATTTTGGACTTTCCCTTTCAAGTCGAAAACGTTAGTTAATCATACAGAACAAATACCTTACACCATCTTGTTAATCCTATTATCTTTGACTAAAATACGCGGTTTCCCCCTTCAACCTATATGTGATGCATAATAACGAATCCATTAATAAAGTTGACTATGCTTGTTTAGGCTTTTCTCTCCGAAATTTCCTTCTTAATCACTTGAATAATCTGTCGGATATAAATCTTTTATAAATGAGTAATTTTATCGAGTAGTGCGTTCACGCTGGATGAAATTGAACTAAACAAATTTGGTAATTATTAATTTAGGTAATAAAAGAAAATTTCATGAAAGCGTAATTGGCACACACAAAAAAAGGTCAATTTAAACTTTTTTCGAAATTATACGAAAATACAAATACAGCTTTTTGTTGACGTTTCAATGTTAGTTCAAACAATTGATCTTTATGGTATAACACGGAGAGAATGAATACGCAAAAAACATTGATGAAAAACTGACATTACACTAGAATCTCGTTTTTGTAGCCAAGGATACAATTCTATTCGATCTTTTACATACAAACCATAAAGTTTAATCTGAAAATAAACTCGTGCTCACAATGTGCAGTGGTTGGTGCTTGGTTCTCGCTATCATCTGCCGTTACTGGATCTCACTTTTGGCGTACGTGATTCCATTAGCTTAAGCAATACAGATTCTACACCTTTGTCAATTTAGACAAGGATTTTAAAGCTATAAGCGTTCTTCCTCATAGTCATTTCTTTAAGAGCATTAAATTGTAATTTTTCAAACTTATAACCATGTTTTAGTTAAGGTGCGAATCTAACTCTACTCTTTCCTTTTTATTCAACTTAAAAAGCGTTTGTAAATTTCGGCTATTTTACCCTTGTAAGAAGGTATTTATACAAGATTGTCATTACGACATACAAATAGTGGGTAATTTCGTTTTAAAATTTTTCCCAGATAAAATTAAACTGCAAGTTGTTCGTTTATACGCCGATTTAGCAGACTTCAAAGAAAGGGTCGATTCTTATCGTTATTGTTTTGAATCCCAGAGCTTTTAAATTTAAATTTCACACAAAATTAGTCTTATTATAATAGACTGTTGTGTAGCGTCATTATAAAGTTCTTGCACAAGGCTTAAAATATTAATAACTTTTGTTATACTTATCAAAGACAAAAGCAGTGTGTAAAATACTTCAAGTTTGAGAACGCTTAATCTTAACAGTTCAAAATTTTTCCAAATACTTGTCATCTTTGCACATAGCTTTACGAAAAATGGCCAATTAGTCCTTAGCCCAAGTTTATATTTTATTCTTATGGCTTCTTTCTACCTCGTTCGTAATTTTAGGAGCAATTTGGACAGAACTTTCAACCAAATGGACTAAAGGGAACGAATCAATTTATTTTTACATTCACAAGTCACTTAACGTCTTTTTAAGCAACGTCAGCTACGTGAAGATAATCGTACTCATACTACCCAGAATTTGTGAGAGGGGCGCATAAGGAACTGATACTATCTGAATTCAGCTGTTAGATTAACCGGACTTTCATGCAACCCAATATTTTATACGCCAATGAGTTGGCTTTGGGAATGTTATAAATTCCCGTTGCTTTCTCACTTTTTTGTATTTCGGGTGCTCCTTAAGAAGAATTAAGATCCCTTACACCACTCGTAGTCGCCCCTCTCCAACAAGACTGCCAGCTTGCTCTGGTGGCTTCATTATATAGGTACTCATTGGTACCAGATAAACAAAACTGAGAGTTAAGTGTTTCAGTACTGCAAAAACTGAGCATTGGCTTAAAATTTGTTGAGAAATCTTCCTCTCTTCCCTGCAGTCACTACATATTTACGGCGAGGAGTAGTTTCTTGCCACTGGGTGTGCTCTGCTTAAATACAGGAGTGTTTTCCATTTTATAGAGCCCGTGTGTGTCGTTAAATAGTTTCTTTGGGAATCACTTCTCAGGTATCTCAGAAGCGAGTTTGCGGCTGCTAAGAGCGTTCTAAGAGCCTCTCACACGACCGTACTAAACGACTAGTGGAGGTGCGTGGTGTCACATATCAACCCGACTGAGTGTAAACGTTTGTGGTAAGTTCGTTCAAAGATCTTTGATCTAATTATCTAACTTTTCAGGCATTTTCAGATTTTTAAGTGTATATTTAGAACTTAAGTGCAAAAGTAGAAGTTTTCTAAAAATTACTTTTTATGTCTTTTTAGTCGTAAATAAATTGTTGAAGTGTTTGAAGTTAAATCGAGTTAATTTAAATGTATTTAATATCTAAAATTTGATTATAATTACAGCAAGAGACAAAAACCACTGTCAGAGACAAGACCACAACGTTATATGGTTACAGTAAAATATAATATTTGTGCGATTTTGTGCTTGGAATGACAAATTGTAACAAGCAGCTACAATAATAAGGATCCGGAAATTATTACAACTATGTACTATTTCACTGCCATTATAAAATAACCATTTGTGTCAAATTCTGCCTTATTTGTTTTGAAAATTCTAATTCATATTTTGACTAAATTTCAAACTTGATAAGCCACATTCTATTAATAATTAAAATTTGAAACAAAAAAAAGAAAAAAGGGTTGAATTATATCAGTGCGGTTTAAAAAAAAGTAACTGTAAATCGAAAAAGAGAAACAAATGTAAGCTGGGTTCTGAAACTTAACCAAAATCCACAATGGAGGCAGGGTGTGTTCAAAGTTTATCGAGGACGAACCACCGCACAGTTGACCAGCTTATTTAAAACGGTTTATATTTAAATTTGTAAACAGAGAGATAAAATAACCGAAGTTGCACAAAAAATTAGTTTTAATAAAAGGGTCGAACCTAGTCACTTGAAACTTAAATGGGTCGATGACCCTTTTAATCATCCTAACATCTCGAAATATATTGAAAATTAAACTTTTTAAAGTTTTTCTTTAACGCAAAGTTCGTAACTGATAATGAGATAAAAAAAATAAGGTTTATTTTTAGTAGTAAAGGGTAGGAAACTCAAATGCAGTTTAAGGTAGTCGGGAGTCGGGAGTCGGGAGGTTAACTGAAATAAATCACTATTAAAGAGCTTAACTCAGGCCTAAGTCGGTCTCGCACTTCAATATTTTGTTAAGTTTAAAGCAAATTGTTGGGAATCCTTGCTCTAGAATCAAATCGATCCGAAAACAGGCACCATAAAATGGACCTCGTGATAAATTAACACATCAATCAACAATTTCCAGTTGTAAACGAAGTTAAGTGAGAAATTCCTGCAGTACTTTCGTGTGAAAAAAGCACAAACTTAAATCGTCGCTTATGCCAGGAGCATCGAGAAGCACGTCTTTAGCTTAAACAAAAATACAGTATGGCCTAGTTATGCCCAAAATGTTGATCTAGAAAATCCAAACGTGATGCTAAGGGGCGGAAGCCCACTTTAAAAGTTCTTCCGCCACCCCATTACCCACCCTGGAAAATATAGAAAAATTTGTTGGAATTTTTTATTATCACCGAATTGGCATGACTTTAGATTGAAGAACGCATCTAATACATTCGGGGTTTTTCTAATTGTAGAGTTATTAAGATTTAGAAGATTAAATTAAAAGCCAAGTGTATTGTAGAGTTAACAACGCCCCCGAGTTAAGGTAAGCCCAGGTTTTTTTAAAAAATTGGCTATCTCGGCTATTTGTGTAAAATAATTACGTATTAGAGTTGCAGACCTGGATTTGTAATTAGGCTGAAAACCTAGGGCCGCGGGTTTAACGTCACCCCGTGATTCTCCAATATTATCTTTTCTGTTTATCAGAAGCACCTAATATAGCAATTTAAGTCTTAATTTTCCTACTCTGTTTTGATATAGCATCGTTTTTGGAGACACTGTCCACTGCTCATCGCTACTAAAATTCGTGAACTTCATTTTAAGCCGTTTGACCTTGAACCATTAAAACTACTTCATTTTATTTCTAAGTCATATTTTAAAATGCAAAAAAGTTTATCTAAACATTTTCTCACACCAGCTTCTGTGCTCGTTAGAAATCCTAGAGCCGCCACTGGGAAAAACTAACTACCTACCTCCAAGCTCAATAAAGTTCGATATAATAGTAATTCAGTTTTAGTGAGATCGTCAAAAAGAAGAACTTGTGAACCATTAACATCGACTATAACCATCAGTAGAGAAAGTATAGGGATGAAATTTCTTATTTAACACCAGCTTCTTTTTAGATTTATTGGAAGATAGTTAATTTACATTCACTAGTCACTCCTAAAACTACAGAAATATGTAGTTGTAACTAACAATAAACTAACGGCAAATTATTGAAATTGCGTTTAGTGATCTGCGCAATTTATATTATCACAATTTAAAATAACGGCAACACTAAAGTTATTAATTACACTCGATGGGCGTTGAATTTTTTGTCTGCTGAAATACTGAAAGTGTATTTTTAAACTGCAATATCTATTAATCTAAATTTATTTTAACGCCAAAAATGTAGAAATGAAGTATAGTTTTTTCGCTAGTATTGATTTCAAATTTCAAATATGTTCGCTTGTAAACAAATTTTTGTCTTTTGTTTTGTTACTGCACGGCGTACGTTGGGAAAATGTTGATTTTATATGTGTTTCGTCATGCATTAAGATTTTTGTTTTGATTTTGTGTTTTAAGTGGTATTGCATTATCCTGTACGTTTTGTCTGGACATGTTTTTATTATATCGGTTATTTTCTGTATATATATTGTGGTGGCTTTAGCTTTACTCTTAAATCTGATTGTAATGTTTTATTTTTATATTCTCTTAGGAATTGCTTACTAGAAGTGAATTGTAAGTGGTTTTTGGATTTTGCTCTTAATGTTAGTTGATTTTGTGTGTTATTGAAGCTTCTACGAATTTTCTGCTTTTTCGTGGACATGGCCGGTTCGTTTCTTTTATTGTTTTCGTCATTATTTTATTTTAAAGCTTCGAGTGTTTGTTGTAACTAACAGACCATAAAACAAATACCACAAGAGTAAATAATGTATTTCGACATTTTTGTTATGGTGTAACTCACTTGTTTCCCATTTTTGTCATCTTTTATTTGTATCATACTCCGTTCAGTCGCACATATTCTTCATTATTGAAGACACACGTCATATTACGTTTTTGAACAAACCTATCTCCGACGCCATGTATAAAATTTAGCTACCTACTGCATATCAGTGAATCTTTGGCACGTAAAAGCAATTAAATTTATACATAATATTTCTTTTATAATGGCTTTCTATGTTATAATAATAATATTCATATGTTTGTGTCTAGTCCGACACAGTTTATCGGCATCGGCAATCAGCGTGCCTTGGAATTAAAGAAATCAAAGGGCATAACATGATTGGTTTTACCATTAATTCGTTTATTTATTAGGTATAAAGTAGTTGCAAGATAGTATTCGTTAAAATAACACTCAAAAAGAATAAATATATTTATTAAAGCAATGAAAATATTCACTGATCAAATATATAAAGGCTTAAACTTTTAACCAACTCTCTTGTTCTTTGTACTATCAAACTTTCCCATATTAGCGTGGTAGAATATTATCGCTTTAATTCAAATCTGAAACATGGGACTTTACAAAATGCAAAATTAAATAATTACAAATATATATATGCAGATGTACAGCGTGTAAGCTGATTGAGTTGCCAATAGATGAAATGGGCAATAAATTTGGAATTTGGAGTTGATATTTTGGAATGTCGCCCTGCTTGGTCAAAAACCAATTTTCAGCAGATTTTTAGGGTGATTTTTATAGTGGGCCGTGACTATTAAGAAAAAACTATTTTCTAGTTAGGTAAAATACCTTTTAGGCCAATAACGACAAAAATCAGCATATGAAGCTATGGCCTTATGTCAAATTTCAAAGAGATCATAAAGTTTTTTTTTAACAGTCACTTCACGAATTTCGCTTTGTGGCATGTACCTGTTTCCAAAGCGCGTTTTTTCACTAAATGTACGTTTTCGGCCTTGGGGCCTAACAGTTATATTAATTGGACATTTGTAATATTGTATTAAAATTTGAAATTTGTATTAAACTCGTTATCATCTAACTAAAATTAAAATTTTAAAATTTTCAATCCTCGTTTGAGCCAGCTCCTTGGACTATAGATACACCAAAAATCAACTTGAAATTGACACAGCTTTCACGGGAAAACTCCCCCCCCCCTCTGAATATCAAAAACGTTTTTTAGAAACCATGGCCAGTTATAAAGATTTTACGTACTGCTATACAGATGGCAGTAAGAGCACCGACACTACCGGTTGTGCGTATGTTATTAATAAGATAGGTACAAACATAAAACTTCCGAACTACTGTTCCATTTTCACTGCGGAAATAACAGCAATAATGGAGGGATTAAAATCTTGCCTTGAAAATTCTTTAAACAATGTTCTGGTATGCTCCGATTCGCTGGGAGCGCTCTTATCCCTTCAACAACCATTAAACACCCATCCGATTGTTCAAGCTTCTAGGTCTATCTTAGCACAATTCCAGCAAAGTCACTACCAAGTCGAATTTCTTTGGATCCCTGGGCTTTGCGGCATTACAGGGAATGAGACAGCTGATAAACTTGCTAAGGGAATCCCATTTTATGGCTCCATCGAAACTAAATCAACTATAATCGATCTCCAAGCACACGCCAAACAACTTATTAAAAAACAATGGACAACGGAATGGAATAACAACAACTCCAAGCTTAGTGAAATTAAAAGAGATGTCAACGAGTGGTCAACTTCGAGCAGAAGAAAACGAAATGAAGAAGTGACATTGACAAGACTCAGGATCGGACATACCAAAGTTACACATGGACATTTAATGGACAGGACCGACCCAACAACATGCGAACGATGTAACACCTTACTAAGTGTTAGACACATTTTAATCGACTGCCCAACTTATCAAAACTCTAGACAGCTTCTCAATCTTCCGACTACAATTGACAAACTTTTAGGCGACAATTTGAAAATCATAGACAATCTTATACTGTTTTTAAAACTTAATAACTTATTTTGTAATTTGTAATCTATATAAATTTTTGTATTGTTGGTGCCATATAACCATGAAGTTGGTGCACTGTTAATTTTATTTAAAAAAAAATTAAAATTTGTGATCTTTTTGAAATTTAGCATAAGGCCATAGTTTCATATTCTGAACAACTTTTTTAAGTACAATTTTAACTTATTATTGACCTACCAAGCATCAGGTCGACATTCCAAAATATTAACACGAAATTCTAAAATTTATTGTCCATTACACCTATTGGCAACTCAATCAGTTTACACGCTGTATATGGACTCAAATATTTTAGTGAAAAACACTAAATACGAAATTTTTGCTATATAAAAAATGGCAATTAGTTTTTCAATTAGCTCATGCATTTCCACAAAACCCCTAAAAGCGGTATCGGTAATAATAAATGATACTTTACGATAATATGCTCCAAGATATGCATAGTGTGCAAAGCAAAGCTAACCGAGTGTATTTGCACGAGGTGTAATTTAAAGAAATTGCTTTTATCAGAAGTGATACTAGTAATAAAAACCGAGCAAAAAATATACAATTACGACCCCTATTTTAGGGGTCCAAAGCAAACACAAAGTACATAACCACCCTTTGTATACAACTATGGACTACGGATTAAAATGTTGTAGAAACTAATTAAAATGTTGCTAAACTATTATTAATATTAAATCGTTCTCCATATTTAAAAATGGATAAATTTTAAACGAAGAATACGTTTATCTGAACTAAAAGTGGTACAATTAACTAACTGCTTTACACTCTATTTGATTCAAGATTCGAGTCTATAACACTTATACAAACGATATGGTATAAAACAGATAAGTGCCAATCGAAATGCAATGGCTGATGGAACACAGTACGATTTGCACTCAATAAACGCTGGCTAGACATAGTTACTATAACCGTTAAATTTGACGATTTTATTTTGCAAGTAGCTATTTCAAGTTATATTGTTTAAATTAAAGCAATTTAGCTATTTAAAAATAAATGGCGATTTATAAAAGTTTGCATTTACAAGGTAATTTTTTTATTAAAAAGATTGCGATGTAGCGAAATACTTTAATGTCGCCTTATTGAAAGTTGGTCGTTGCTATTTAGTACTCAAGGGGTTATGACTATAAATGATTAGCTACAATGTTTTTTAAATAGAAATATAATTTCTGTTCTCTGTTCTATTAAAGATGAACCGTAAATTCTAAAACGAATACTCAATTTTCATTTTCTTCATCGTATAGTAGATTGTGATAAAGCTGAAGAGTACTCGCTCTGTTATGTGCCTGAAATGAAGTGGTTGTAGTCAAAACAGTAAGAAATTGGATTATGTTACATATTATGACGGTAAGTATATGTACCTCTTAGTTTTGTTTGCAATAAACAGAACAACTTTAGAAGTAGATCTAACTTCTTATCGATTCCAAAAATTTATTACCATTTATTGAAAGTTATTTAGAAATTGCAATTATAAATATTACTTTTTGCCAGGTTTGTACATGAAGACAATGCAAAAATATCATTTATACATCAAACAAAGCAGTATTATTATTATTAGCCATAAAAACACATAATCAAATGCCAACACATTATTTGCTAAGTTTTTGTTCGTAAAAGCCATACATTTTATTTTAATCAGTTTAAAAGGATTCTTAATAAAATAGGTAACTTTTAGTTTTATGGTATTAGGATAAAGGTTAATCACAAAGAAGATTAATTGTTGAGACTTACAATAAACTAAAATAGTAGGTCAAGGATATCTTAAAATTAATGGAAAAATAATAATAAAAAAAATAAAAGAAACTTTCGTATTCCTTTGATACTAGTGATACCATTATGTTCACGTCTCATTATGTCAGTATACTGTTTCGACCATTATTTATGTGTCGTCTTTCGTTTGCAAAATCAAAGACAGTTTACGTAAATTAGTTACGAAGCGAAGCGTATTTAAAAACTACACAAACGGATATTTTTCTCTGGATGTAAATTATTAATTTTATACTGTAAATTTTTAACCTTTCAACAACAACTGTCGACCTTTTCCATTAGTTTTTCGGCGAGTTCCATTAACAATTAGCTACTCCCAGTATCTCAAAATTGCTTTGAAAATTTTAAGGCAACCTTAGAGGTCAGAGGAGGGAACTGCTTTTAGCCCAGATTTCAATTCAATCGAGCACTTGTGAGATGAGCTTGATCGGAAGATCAGAAAGAGACCTGTGGCATGTGCTTTCAGAAACTCTACAACAGCTTTTTACAGCTCTTTGAAAAGAATGTGTCAATATATCCCAAGAGGATATTCTGAAAGGTGTCAGGCCGTCTTCCAATCTAGTGCAGATCATACGGATTATTCAGTTTCATTCATTGTTTAATTTTATATTTATTAAGCTTAGAACTGTAAGCTAATTTAAGCCCGTAACTGAATAATCTTGCCATGTTTATTTATTTATTATGGTGATAAAGTTAAAAAGTCCAAATTTACTTACATAAACTACTATAAAGGGAACCAACTTATTACTAAGTTAAGATTGCCTGTGTTATTACATTTCAATGTTCTGTAACCCCGAACTTCGTCGATGAGCTATTGTTGGCCAGCGACGTAGCTCAAGCCGAAGACGGGCAGGGTTCCAAATAAATTATTGAGGGCAAAAAAATTAGTTTAGAAAAAAAAAAATAACCATATAAAAAAATCGTCTACATAATAGTCACAAAAAAAATAAAAAAAATCTTCTGGGAAAAAAAACTTTTCCAACAAAAAAATGTTTTCTTTCAAGGATTGGGCGGACTGAGCACGGGGTTAGCAGAAACTGCGGAAGCTTGGATTCCACAGCGGCTCACTAAAAACCATTGCGAAGCACTACCACAAATTTCTACCAAAAATCTGACGCGGTGAATGGAAAAAAATTATTTATTCAAAAATAAAACAAAATACAAAAAAAAACTCTTAAAAAAAACACAGGGAAAATCTTCTTATTTTTACGGGAAAACGGTAACAGCAGGAAGCTTAGGTCCTACTGCGGCTCAGAAAGAACCACAGCAAAACGGCAACCACTCAGAGACGAAGAGATGGTATAACTACCACGGAAGCTTATATTCCACAGAAGAAGGGTTAATCAGGGTTATCAGCGTCACTGCAGGGTTGAAAAATGTAGACAAGTTGGACAAGGCTTGACTACACGGAACTAACACGGACTCGAGACTCTCAAGACTACACAATACTCTACCAGGACTCTCGACAAGACTCTCCCTCTCTAAGAATGTTGCACCTTCATTTATAACTTCTTCACCACTGTACACGCGCACCACTGAGAGCGTACCCCGTGATGGCGGTTCCAGTGGGGATTTCGAAGGAAAGGGGATTTCGTGGAAGTTATCTAAATAAAGATGCAAGGGAAAATTTTTAGAGAGATCAAAATTTGGGAAAAAGAATATTGGGACGATATGCGTCTTAAATGGGGATCACACGGATATAAATTTTAAAATTAAAGGGGAATGATTAAGAGCGAGACACTAGAGTAATTCAAAGAAGGAAAAAAATATAGAGCTAATGACAAAAATTACAAGGGGCTAGGACGCAAATGAAGTTAGTTGAAAGAGAGCAAACATTTGTTTATGACGAAGTCTGCTACTGTGCAGAGATAACAGAGCTCACCGTAGATTACAGGGGATGACTAGAAAATTAAAAAAACCAATTAAAAATTTTGAATTTTAACTAAAGGTGAAATTAAAATTGAATTAAAAGCGAGCCAGGTCGCGAGTAAACCTTGTATCAACGCTTGCACTTGGGACGATATCTAAAACACGGTGGAAGTTATTTAAATTACAATTGAAACAAGGGGGGAAAATGAAAAGGAGGACAAAATTTAGATATCAAAAAGGTTTGGAATATTTAGTAGATAATTATTAAGCAAATCAAGGAGAAACTCAGTGACTACCGAATTACCCCAGAGATAGCGTATAAACGGTGCTGATTTTGATAGTTCGGAGCCAGAATCTCAGAATTCATAACTACTCCAAACCATCCCAAAATCCACATCGTTACAGTTCATGTTTCAATTACAAAAAAATTACAGTTCTTTTATTTAGGATTCCCCTATTTATTGGAACAGTGTATCTAAAAATAACCTTTTTTTCAAGTAATAACACAGAATGGATTCCTGGAGAAAGAAGAGAAAAATTTATTTTCGAATGAATCAGAAAATAGAGCGTGGGACTATGAGGTGCATTTCTTAGGAAAATACTTTATACAAAACCCTCTTTTTATTTTTTGACTAGAAATTGTCCCTTGTAATTGTAAATCACCCTGAGTAGTGGGTCAATTAAAAATTACATTTTCTAATTTTTATGAAAATGTTAGTGACGGTAATTAAAATTACATAAATGAAGAGCGTATTGAATGGAATTTTCAATTGTCTAAAAATATTGGCTTTAGCGCTTCCTGCTGTAAAATAATAATATAGTAGCCAATATTTGCAGCCACATTTAATTTTCCGAGGAAAACTGCGCTAGTCTCAAATCTCAGTCAACACGGTGTAGTAAAAAACGAACTACGAGACTCTTAAAAGTAAGATTAGCTTTGACTAATATTAATAATGCTCCTGTTTATCTGTAAAATACGTTTTTTAATTAACCTACGTGAGTTTTAAGTAATTAAGTTTATTTACAACTTTTTTATGTGCAGAAAAGAGGGGTTACAACGGAAATTTAAATTTTTCTTAAAAGTTGGTTTACTTTAGCCATAAAAGAGATATTATTGGCGTTCTTTATACATAAAATAGCATAAAATAATTGATATTACTTATTCTATTGTTCGCTTCAAGTTTGTAACATGTAGCTAGAGAATGTTGTATAAAAGCGCTTTGACCTTTAGGTAATACATTCTACTTTGAGGGAGTTTGAAACCGGTGGGTATGAATAGAAGGGACGGTAAAATGGCATCTTAAGCATAAAATATTGAAGCTACTGGGCATTGGTTCGATAATTCGATGGTGAAAATTTAGATGCAGAATCCTTTGTAGGTATTTTGTTTCATGCCGTATATTTCCATTTCCTTATACTGCATTGCATATTATAGTGAACCTTTTTACTTTTATTAAAAATACGCATTGCATTAATTTTATTACTACGTCGTGCGTGCGTTTAACTTTACGTGACATGATTAGTTTACCGATTAATTTGTTGTACATAAACAAAAATTATTTAAAATAGGAGATAACATTAGAATAAAGGACTGTATCGCAGTATCCTTGAAATTTATCTTTTTATTTATACAACTGAGTCTGCACCTACAGGGATAAGGGTACACATTTCCAAAATTGCCACTATGAGTGGATTAAGTTTTGAAAGTGCAATAAAATCTTGTCTAGATTTTGTTCTACTCCCTTATCCCAATGACTCGACTACAAAATGTTCAACGGTTTCTCCATCTTCTAACACGCCATCTAAATAGTGTACAAATTATGATCTTCTTATTGGCAATCTCCATCTATTTGTCCTTTTTTGAGTTAGATAAAACAAGAATGATTTCTTGATACCAAAAAACTCGTAATTGTTTTTCTAAACCATTTCCAAATAAAAGTTAAATCTTCGGCGAAGTCCTGTTCCTCATTACTCTCGGCAAATTACAATTTTGTGTAGCAAAACACCCAAAATACAGCCATGCGGATTACAAAATTCTTATATTATTTTTGGTCTCGAAATGTAAAAAAGACCAATTTAAATACTAATGCCTTTTTGAAATTATTGCATCAAAGATATTCTGTTCGTTCTGCCATAACACCAACTTCAAAATTTAAAATACGGGCCTGCGTTCCTGCGTACTTAATTTAATTTTTATTATTGTTAACGCGACGATGAGTCTCGTAGGGATAAAGTTTTGAACATTTTGTTAACTCAAACTTATTTTTTTATAATTATCTAAGCTTTTTCTTCTACGATAACAAAAGTTGCTAAACGGTTGTTCGCTCAACTCGAACAAGAAGTAAAATAAAGTAAATCGAGAATTTGGACTTTTCTAAACAAATCACTTTGAAATTTTGGTTTATCACACTAGTATTACAATAAAAAAACGTTTAATTTAGGAAAACAAATAGTAGGCCTTTTGAAGATAAACAAACTATACCTATACGTTATTGGGTTATTTACAGTATGCCCTGTAATTCGTTAGAAAAATAATCAAATGTTAAGTTTTGGTCAACAAAAGTTCTAGAAATGCCTAAATTTAGCTCGCTATCACAATAATGTTTTCCATGTACAGATGTACAGTGTACACTGTACAGGGCGCTATAAATTAGGAAAATTTTTCTTAAATTTAAAATTTGAATCATCTTTTGTAATTTTGACGTATTCGAGAATATTTATTTGATAAATAATAGTAGTAAATAAAATTTGTTTGGCAATACCTTACTTTGGATCGTGAAAGTGAAAGTAGTACCATTTGTTTTACTTCGATAAGAATTTTTGCACGTCCGAACAATAAGATTTTTAAATGTTATCGAATTATTAATAATTTAGTAGTAGTTTGAACTCTGTTTGGTTAATAATATGTGCTCGTGCTCGCGCTTGGAATTATTTTTACCGTCTGGAAGAAGTTTCAAGTTCGATTTCCGCTATTTTATCAAGGTTAGACCTTTTTGGTTATTACAAAATTTTTTTATCCATCCCATCTCTTCTATTAATTATGTTAATAACAAATTTAAATATTTAGACAAAGATTATGTGTTTGTGACAAATCTTATTTCGTACAAAGCAGAAAAATTTAATATCTATTGTATTTCTCGACGTTTCTGGTGGCCCATGAATCCAAAAATAAACAGCTGAGGAAAAATATGTCTGGGTGTGTGGATGTATGTGTTAAAAAAAGCCACTCAGTTTCAGCCACTTTAACAAAATTTAATCGAAAAATAGTTATTTTAACGAAATCGATACAGGGTTACCTAAAATAAGGGGGATATTTTGGTGATATTTCGGAAAATCTTCACCCATAATATTATTTATACTCGACTATAGTTTAGTACACATCGGCTCTAATCAAAACAAGATCTCAAATTCTTAATTTTAAAATGTCGGCCAAAATAACGATTTTATTTATAATTATTACTATACAGGGTGCCCGTTTGAAAACTTCCCACCTCTAATATACGTACAATATTAGTATAAAATATCGAAGTTCCGCGAGACCCGTCAATTTTATTACTTAGGGGGACATTTTCATCGAGCATTTAAATTGTTCCTAGATCAACCCTTCAAGCGGAGTAGGGGTTAAGGCTACCCCATTTTGGGGTTTGAGGAGAACCCCCAAAGGAGGGGGAAAGAACGTACATACTCGATAAAAGTGTCCTTCTCGGTCTCACAGAATTTTAATATTTTACGCTAAAGCGAAGATATTGGAGGTGGGAAGTTTTCAAATAGACACCCTGTATAAGCCTTAATCAAAAAATATCTTTTCAACTTCTTAATTTTTAAACGTCGGCTAGTGAAACGATTGTCTATACTAATTATTATAGAAATCCAAAAACAGGACCATCTAGTCAAAAAGTCATGTTATGGTAACATCAGCCGTTTTTTAGTTCTGAAAACGAGTTTTAAGCACTTCAATTAATTATCCACGATAACTTGCACCATCGTAATTAACTTTAAACTGTTTGAATTTTGCCGACTAATAAAATTTTGGGAAATATTAAAATAATGACCAATTTTAATATTTTTTTAATTTTGTCCATTTTGTTAAAAGCAAAAATAAAGTAGTGCTAAGTTGTATTTTTAAAAGGGAAGTTGATGTAAATACACAATTTCATTTCCCTTTGGCATCCATTTACACCTATAAAACCGAAAACAGAAAAATAAATGAACAAATTTTACGTTTTTGCGTTCCATATTTTTCTTTTATTGTCGACTTTTAGTAGCTTTTGAAACTTAGAATATATCTATTTATTCAGAGACGTCGTTTTAAAATATCATTCTTTTTACCTGTATTAATATACAATTTATTTTATTGTTGAAAGAAATTTAACGAGTTGGAAAAAGTTTAATTAAATTTACATAAATGAATTTGCGTAAACAGTTCACTCACCGCGACTTGAAATTATAAAACTATCAGAGTGTGCTTCGCTTGAGATGTCTAAATACCTCTAAATGTTAGGGTGTTAAACAAAAGAAAAACACTTGAAATGAGGGTTTAAAGTAAGGATAATAAAATTGAATGGAAGAATAATGAGGGTCATATTACATGTACGATAGTAAAGCTAATTTAAGGAAAAGAAGTAAAGGATTGGTGTATTTCACTATATTTTATTATTACCTGAAAATTGCTGTATAATATTATGTTCCTCTGCAAATTTTTTCGAGTTTAGATGCAGGGAGTCTGCTAGTATTTTAGGGTTTAGATTTATTTGACCTTTAGATTACAATAGTATAGTAGAAGACGCCAAAAATGTACAGGGTGACCAAAATTGATTGACATCACGGATTACACATTTTTCTAAGAGAGATAGTTATTATTATTTTTTTAGTTACTTGTTCCAAGTTCCAGGAGATGTGCAATCCTTATTATAAAAAATTTATAAAACTATTTAGAGACATATCTACGTCACAATTCCATAAATAAATTTAGCTTAGTATTGTTTTAGTTTTGAATAATTGAACTTTAAAATAGTTCGGTTGCTTGAGGCGTTTTCGGGTTTCTAGTGCATTTATTTTGTGTGCATAATAATGGATTGTTAAGTAAAATAAATGCTTCTTTTACAAAGAAGGAAGGATATTATTCATTTCTATGAATTATTCCATTATTCCATAGATATTTCAAATAAGAAAGGTGATTACTCAGAACTACTATTTTGACTGTTACTGTAACGATAATATATATATCAAAATATTTGCAACTTTCAAAGCTAAAGTTGTAAAAGCATTGTAGGTAGCTAATTGAAAACAGATTCAAAATTTTTGTTACTCGTTTCACTTACGGGGCAAAATAAGGTAAAATTTATAGAAAATTAAGTTTGTCTGTCTATATGTATTTGTGTTTGATATCTAACACAAAAAGTAAATATTTTTGGGATTTTAACTGACTGTGTCCTACTTGCTAGTGTTTTAAAACTACTTGGAGGAAATTGATAGAAGTAAAGAATCAAGAGGTTGGCAGTATTGTCATTGTAGCAAGCGAGTTTTACTTTAAAATTGAGTAATATTACAAATTCATAGGTAATTGTGGAAAAAATCACCAAAAAGTTTGGCTGTTTTCCACCCTTATGACTTACTACAACTGCTACTAGATAATTGAATCCGCTCGTGACTATATTGCGCTGATTTCATGGTATATTTTTTCTTTTTCTTTTTTTTGTTCTTCCTGTTCAACTGCTAAGGTTACTACAGGCGTTGGTGGGTTTTTCAGATTTCAAATAGAGCTACACCGTAATTTAAACTGGACTGTAAGTGCAAGAAAACTCGAGAAACACTTTCAGAAGTCGCTCGCACTAGTGTACACTACTGTACACTAGTGCCTATAGTAAAATGAGGCTTAAATGCATCTTCTTCTAGATTAAAGTAAACTGGACTGTATAAATATCAGAAAACTCGACGAATTCTTGCCGAAGTCCTTTGAAATACTGGTGTGCATTGGAAGTGACTTTTGCAAAACTTACTAGAGTTTTCTCGTACTTACAGTTTACATTAAACTTGTTTTTATCTCTCTCTCTCTTTCTGCAATTTCTCGCAGAAGTTTTCTCGCAAAAACTTTTCTCATGAAGAAGGGGCCTTTAGGCCCCGTTTTAGTGTAAACAAGCGTGTACAACAGTATTGCAAGCGACTTCTGCTAAACTTTCTCGAGTTTTCTCGCACTTACAGTCAAACTTACATTAAGCTACGTACTGTCTCTCTCTCTCTTCCGGAAATTTCTCGATGAAGTTTTCTCGCAAAAACTTTTCTCATGAAGAAGGGGCCTTTAGGCCCCGTTTTAGTGTAAACAAGCGTGTACAACAGTATTGCAAGCGACTTCTGCAAGACT
This sequence comes from Malthinus flaveolus, assembly GCA_950108345.1. Lineage (NCBI taxonomy): Eukaryota > Metazoa > Arthropoda > Insecta > Coleoptera > Cantharidae > Malthinus > Malthinus flaveolus. The sequence continues at coordinate 69,802,174 of OX467285.1, forward strand.
TTTTCGAGTTTTCTCGCACTTACAGTCAAATTTACATTAAGCTACGTGCTGTTTCTCGCTTCTGGAAATTTCCAGAATTTTCTCGCAAAAACTTATTTCGTAAAGAAGAGGCCTTTAGGCCTCGTATTACTGTAAACAAGAGTGCACAACAGTATTGCAAGCGACTTCTGCAAGGCTTTCTCGAGTTTTGTTGAGCTTACATTCAAATTCACATTAAGCTACGTGCTGTCTCTCTCCCTTCCGGAAACTTCTCGCAGAATTATCTCGTGAAGAAGATTTTACTGTAAAGCACAAAACTTAAAATTTAATTTACTTTCCATTCAGTAGAGGAAAAAAGTTTATAACCCTCTAAAGTCAAGCCAATAATGTACCGATGTACAGTGTAGAAACCACCTATGACTTCGAAATGGCACAAATTGCTGGATTTAAAGGACCCGGAATTTTTTTAAATGACATCAAATTTCACATTTAACAGACACGCTGCATACCGGATCGTCGTTATTAATACAAAAGGTCTTGTAACTTCAAATTGAAAATGTGAGTAATCGTTTCAAGAATTTCTGAGTAATATGTTGCTCTCCGAAACTGTAAGTCTCATAAAGTTCCATGTTGTAGTGGTATTTCTGAGAGAATAGGTTGGTAAGGAACTTATTGGCTAAATGTGTCGGATTTGGCTTTTTTGACGTGGGTTCTCTGTTAGATGTAGCTCAAATCAACATAAGTATTTAATGACGGCGTTTTTGTTATGTAACGATCTAATTAAATAAATTTTAAATGAAATAAATATTAAATCAAATAATTATTTACTACTCCATTTCTCCATTTCATTTTATCCATAAAAAACGAAATAAATGAATGTTTGAACCGAAAGAAAATTTTTCAGTTCAACTCCTGAAAAATTCAACTTGAAATGTTTTTAATAGATAATTCCAAAGTTCAATACACTCTTACGACGACGTGTAAACTAAAGGTGAATTAAAAATATATTTAAAATAGGTTTTTCAAGCAAAATTGTTGTACTATGTAGACGTAGACATTTTAATCGTGTTCGAATTTTGTATTTTGTTGCATTTGAAAGCGTGTTTTTCTCACAATTAGTATGTAAGGTTGTTAAATGATAAACGATGGTTGTTGGTGTTACAAATTTTAGGGTTAAAGGATATAAATTTTATTACATTCACATGTACCTAGTGCTAAATTACTTTATAATAGAGTTTTACATCTATTCCTTCATGACAAATATTTCAGGGTAATTATTTTAAGCTTTGTAAATAATTTATCTCCACGGACGTTACGCAAGGTCCACCATTAATATTTATCTACCCAAGTGCGAATTTAATTTTATTTGGAAAACTGCTTGACCTAAAATAGAAACGAAGTCATTTTTGTAAGGAATCGAGTTTATAATGTAAGAATGAACAAGTAATGCAAGCCGAAAGGATATCTTTTCCTCTTTGGCTTAGAAGATACGTGTCAGACGCAATAGGTTAGTTAGCCTGCAGCTTACTTTGATCTCCTGTCACTACATCCACTTGATGTATTTGTGTTACCTCTTGTGCACAATCTTTATCTCCTTAAAAGCTTACTTTTTTTTAGAAAGCTTCATTTAATAATAATGTTAACGTCAAACATTAAAATTCTTTTATTTCCAAGAAAGTCGCCATAATTTAAAACGTTTTAAATAACATCAAAGGTAATTTGATGCACATGAAAAGTGTGTTGTATTTAACCATAAAAATATAATTTTGTTTACTTATCAAACTTATCATAAGTAAACGAGTCTTTGGAAGCTTTCAGTTTTCGTTACAAAATTTTCTGTTTACACTCCAAATAAAATTTGTTGCGATTTAATAGCACTTTCTTCGGATTTAATGCTGTAATAACAAACCTAAAATTTTCTATTTGAATTATTTAGTAATTCAATTTACCTTCCCCTTCTTAGCGGGAGAAATTAAATAAAAATTTTGTCGAAATTTTGATTTCTATCCAACGGAAATGAATTTATTAAATTAGTTAAGCAAATTAACTCCCTAATTGATACGAATCGATTTTCTACTATTTTCAACCCCTTTTACAGTAAAATCTTGACCTAAATATTAAACGAGAATTTTTTGTCGATGCGAAATATTTAATAAAGTCAATTAGAAAAAGAGTTGCTCTTGAGTGTTTTCTTTTATCCGATCGGCCCAAGTTCGAATTTCTAATTAATTTTCAACCCTGTCTGTACTGCTTGATAAGGATTCGTATTGATAAGCTATATTATTTTCTTTGCATAAAAATTTACGTTGCTATGACAAAAATAATTATCTACAAATAATAAGAGAGCGGAATTCATGCATTTGACTTAAACAAAAAAGCCAGCTTCTAGAAGTTGTCGTGAATATTTTCCAAGGGCAGGAAGCTAAAACATCGCCCAAGTTTATCTTTTCAGCTCTTCTTCCATTGTTATCTCACGTTTCAACTATCTCTTGCTCTCATTTGGAGCCGCCTTGCAAAGGCGGTTAATTTAAAATTCAAGTTTACAATCAGTCGCAATAACATACTCGCAAAAATAAGAGACACGAGACACGTAGGTACGCTATATAAAATATAATGGTGTAATAGTCAGCAATTAAATAATTGAAGAGAATAGAGACACAATATTTTATCAATATTTTTAATTCAAGCTCTTGTGGGAGGTCCCAATTTACCTTTGAGGGGGCCCTAGGCAAAACATTTAAAGATGCTTTTTCATAGGCGCCTACTTAAAATTATTTAGGGGAAAGCACTAGGGATTAAAATGACATATCGCCGCAAGCGCAAATTTTTGGTTGTTCAAGGTCAAACGGTCTAAAATAAAGTTCGGGAGTTTTAGGAGCGATTGATGGTTTTCCCAAAATAATATACATCTCACACGGCAGATTACTTTAGATACTGATGTGGAAGTCATATTTTTGTATTATGAGGCCCAGTTTAACTCGGGGCTCTAGTCTGCAGCCTAATAGTAAATTTAGGCTTGGAAAAGGTACTGAATTTTATCTTTATGGTTTTATTGTCTGTTTTAAAAAAGTTTGTGGTGTTAAAACAAACTTGACTTACTTAGGTTTTTCCCCAAATTACATAGTTCCGTTACAAGATCTTCACTGTAACTTTAACAAAAATCAAAGCGTCTCAAGTTTTAGAAATTAATTGTTTAATTTAGCGAGCGGTGCATTCATGGAGAATTTACTAATTACTTTAGCAGACACCATCAGGAATTGAAATAATATTTATTTAAGCTTTTCAAACTAGGCACTTCCATATTTATAGAACTTTGAGAAGTTCACGTTTCTGTTATGTAATGATTAACTCGCTGGACTACACTCCTGCGGACATCGTCAAACCTCACATACGGATAGCGCATTTTTGCACTGCACTATTATTTTACGACTTTGTGGAATAATAATTTTAGATATGTGACAGCTTTTATAGTCTTAAAACGCCAACAAAGTCATTTTTAAAGCATATTTTTGGCGTTTAAAAATCGTAAAGAAATTTACTTGTCTCTTAGCAATCTCGCTCTTATGTGAATATACCACCCAGGCGCCCAGCCCAGCTTCCTTACTCCTTACTGAAGAAATAGTTCCGCCGGATTCCGTATAGTGAGCGACACATATTAACTACAAAATCGGTAGTTTTACTGTTTTGTAGAAAGCTAATTAGGTACTTCAAAGCTCTAACTTTAAGTTTAAACTCAAGATTAGCTTTCTTAGTAAGCTCTACATTCATTCATTTACACCGTAGACTGTAGAGACATGGCCGTTAAAAGTATTTTATAAATTGTCCGTATCTGAAAATGGATCGTTCTTTACTCATTTAATGGTTATTTTCTTAGAAATATTCTAGAGCTGAAGTAAGTACAATATTTTCGTATTATAAACTGGGTCACTATGTAAGAATATGTAATCGTATGGATACCTCAAAATTTCGAATTTTTAGCTCATGCTCATGACACCCTTTGTGCTATATGCACTTATATACACTTTAAAGCCTCCCGCAGATTTCGTAATCGTGTTCATATTAGGTCATCTGTAATCGTGGCAAGCCGTCGTGATTGGTTTTCAAGCCCGATGAGCTCTCAGACTTCGTTTTCAGCTCATGCTCATGATACCCTTTGTAACATATGCACTTGTGCACACTGTAAAGTCGCTCACAGACCTCGTGATCGTTAGTGGGTCATCTGTGATCGTGAAAAGCCGTCGTGATTGGTTTTCAAGTCCGATGAGCTAACAGACCTTGTGGATTGTTCATCGGCCATCGGTCCAATCACGACGTTTTGTCGCAACGACCGATGATCGATGAAAATCACGAGATCTGTGAGCGCGTTTGCCTTCCCGTATCTGAAAATTGAGAAATATTTCCTTCAAAAATAAAATTAAGAATTAAATATTTACCCCAAGTTACGGTAAAAATATTATAATTTTGTTGAGCGTTTAAAGGTTTTGTCAAGAAGAAACACAAACTGGATTAAAATATAATGTTTACAGCTAAACAAATACAAAACGATTGAAAAATGTTATTTTCGAGCGCATTTTCTCTTTATTTGAATTTATATGAGAGTAAAAACATCCTTTTAAGTAAACTTCAAAAAGAAAATTAGCCCCTAAAAAGTAGGTTGCGGAAAAAACGCAACCATGATTCAAAAACCTAAATATCAGATTACAAAATCTGACAAAGAATGTTTTCAACATCATAAAGTGTTTGCGTTGTATTGAATTTGGTGGTTTAAATTTTAAATTGGTTTTTGTTAACTTTGTCTAATCTATAACTGATTTAATTCTATCTATAGAATATTTATACTACGGGTATAATAATAGCAATAAAAATTACATATTTAAATTATTTAAGTTGATGGAAATATTTAAGCGGTTAGTATGTTTATTTTTAGAAAGTGTTTTGTTAACAAATAACCATGTCCTATAGGGGTGTCGTTTGCTCTGTAATTCGATACGGGTCCTAAGAAGGCCAGTTTTGGTGTTTTAGAGAACTTTGAACTACTATAAACCCTATAAACAATGTTCTTAAAATTTGAGGTAGTTAAGATCGTTAAGGTATTTTAAGGCTATATTTTTCAATAACTTTGATATTTTTTCCAGAAAACTTAAGTAACTATTGTGTTGGATTTTATTCAATAAAATCAATTTTATTAAATGTACTATAACAATACGTTATTCCAAAATGCTCCAATACTTTGAGTAGAGATAAATATTTCAAAACTATTACAATTTCAAAAATGGGGTTAAAATTATGTTTTTGAAAGTGTTGTGCCGTCGTCGCTCGCCGCTATCTTTGAATTTCTCTGGGCAATTTCCAACAATTAAAGTTGTATTAAAACTAGCCCAACGGCATCCAAGTTTATTTCTAACACGAAAAATACCAAACTTAGAGAAATTTGAGTTTAAGTCAACGATTGCGGAAATAACAAATTAGCATAGTGCTATGTAGAAAACTAAATGTTATTACAGAGAAACTCGTACTAGTTATTACAAGCGTAAAAGCGGGCAGCTAGTAAACTATCTTTGCTTTACATCTACTAAGCCGCAAAGATTAATTAATATCAATGGTGTAGTGTGTTGGGTTTTGTAGAGATGTTTGCAGTCGGTACAACGCTTTCATGCTTCACTCGAAAATGAAATACGATCAGTTACAAAATTACCATCTGTTAAGTTCAACTAAAGCTTTGTCTAAAATTTCCGATTGAGACACATTTACCGTCTCTTTAACATGCTATCTACCAAACATGCGAAATTTAACTTTGTACCACTGCTAATTATAATTTTGTTATCGATTATCGAATAATTTCTAATCGTAATTTGAAATAACAAAGTACTTCAAAGCAAGCACTTGAACCTACTCGTGTTGTACTATTATAAGCTAGACGCGCTGCAACCTAAAAAAACGTAGCAAGAAACATGCTCTTTGACGTTAAATGAAAATGTTCGTGTTTGATGCTAAAAAATGTTAAACTTGTAGCTTATCTCAAGTCTTTACGATGTTCAATTGTTTTATTGTTCTAGCCAATTTATTAATTATTCTAAACTAAACTAAAAATAAAAGAAATACCTACTGTACTAGAAACTAAACGTACTAAACTGTACTAGCCCAACTAGAAATTTTGCACAATGGGAAAATTTATGGTCGTCAGCCGAGTCGACCAAGACTTTAAAGAGGAAAACGTAGATTGAGACCTTGCCCGAATTTCGCATTGAGTGCTTAGACCACCCAATTCTCTCAAGTTCTCGTCGATTTCTCTCTTAAACGTGCACCGCGTTTCTCTCGAGTCGCCACAACCGTGTTAATGTTCTTTGGTTTTAGTTCCGCTTGGTTCCATAGAAAAAATTATCGCTATCATGCCGTCTTGAGATTAAAACAGCCCCCTAGCCCCCTCCTCGCTACCGACTTGTAAAAAGTTGAAAACATTTAAAATTCTTTAGATTAAAGTAAATGGCCTACTTAACTTACCAATAGAAGGGCGTTAGAAGAAAAAATAGTTTGTTCAAGAAGCGCTTAGCTTCCTCAATCGATTAGAATTCTGATCGCTTGTCACACGATTATTTTTGCTGATTGTAAGAAAAAAATGCCAACGATGAGTTAAGAATCAAAATGTATAGATAGAAGCACAAATAATAACCAATTAAGAGAAACGCTTGTAAGAAAAAGGAGCGAATTTATTAATAGTGAGAAACAGCTGGCAGTTGATAAACATAATTTGAAAACAATATAATGAGAACTAACGATAGTAGCCCCCACGTAATAGAATGGAAGGATTAGTTATTGTAACGAAATTATCTATTTCTACTTTGAATAGACAAACTCGCCAAATTTGATATTGAAATCTATCAATAGTTTCAGTAATTAAATGAAAAGGGAATTGGAATGGATAGAAGGTTGTTGTCCTTCGTTTGAAGGAATAGGTAGCTTTCAAAATTAGGTTAAATACTTTTTGTACTATTCTCGAGTCGATTATTTTTTAACTAGGGTTGTAATAAACGGTAGAGTTCATTAAATTCGTCAATTTTGTTAAAGTGTAACAAGGGAAACATATCCCGAAATTACGAGCATGCAAAACAGGGAGCATATTTTACGGCACTAAAATTAAATTGAAATTTATAATTTTTTTCTGTCGGTGGAGATAGGATACCTTTTCGGCGGGTGTTGTCCCTCGTTGTTCAACCAGTTCATTACAATGCGCCGCGCGCGACATGAGGAAGAATATATTTATCCAAATATGAGCTCTCAAAAAACTACTTGAGAAAATGAGCTCGGTTCTATTGCCAATAAATATTCCGCCTTTTTAAGTGCGCACTTTTTCGACGTTTCTTACTTCCGGATCGTCTCCACACTCTTGTCAGACAATATATCTGGGCGAAGTCCAAATCTGCACGCATCAGTTAACAAAACTGTAGTCCAATCATTTCCACTCCAGTTGTGAAAGTTCTGACACCAATCGTGCTCGTTGATTACCCCTAGAAAGAGGCAAACATCTCAGTGATCGTCGAGAACCAGGATTGGTTTTGTGTAGACGATTTTTTAAAGTATCGCGGTCAACGACCAAGATATGTGCCCGATGTAGCTCCGTAACCAGCTCAGGTGCTGTAGTTGTAGGTTTTCGTGCAAAAATCTCTTTTGGGCCGCTGTTGTAGTGCGCCCACGTCTTGGATGTTGTTTGCTTGGACTTTCAGTTTATCTAAAACGCCTCCACCCCACCCTCTACCCCATCTCTTCTGATTTTTAACTTTTAGCATGTGTTTATTGAGTCTTTGTTATCGCTTCTATTGATTTCTACAGAAAACTATTGGGCTTCGAGCATAGTAATATTGATATACACTTTAAAAGTACACAGTGAGACCCCTAAATAGTTCATTTTTATGATTTTTTCAAATGTCTTCAACTTTTCCTATGTGCGTCTGTTATATTTAGATAATTTCTAAAAGCTACTTGCCACTAGATCGCTTTGAAAGTAGTAATTTGTATATAGATTTAACTTCAAGTGAAAGTCAACTCCTGGACCCCTTTACCTTTAGAGTAACTGCCATCAGTGTCCGGAATTTTATGACTTTTCCGCTTCTATTAGTTTTACAATAAAATATACTAATTGATCTGCTTTAATTGCGTTTCCAATTAATTAAAAAAATAGTTTATTATAGACAACACCGAAAGGTCATTATTAAATGATTAATAAATGAAGATTCGAATTTTTATCAAGAAAATATAAAAGCTAATTGATTATTTTTTTTATAAAATAGAGATAAAAGTGAGCACAAAACGTTTTTTGATTATACGCATTTAAAAAAACCCTAAATGTGTAAAACATACAGCAGGTTTATGTTTTATGTTCTATATTGATCTGATCCCAAGCTGGCAAGCATCCGCTGCTTTATGTGTTTTATATAGATATCGTCAAAAATATAGGATCGAAAGGTTGAATAATATTCATTCGACTCACGGAAGGCCATTTCTTTTATCGCGTCGCTTGCGTAGAAAAGCTAACGTTTTCAGTTATTTACCTCTGTTTAAAGTGCACCCCTGCCTTTAGGTATAGTTATAAGGTTATGAAATAGCGGTTTCCGGAAAATATTATAAGTTGAGGTTATCTCAAACGCGCTCCTGGTTTTGACTAAAATTGATATTCAATTTGCAGATTTTATCTCGCAATTTTTGATAAATTGAGGTGCTAAAATAATTTTGCATGTTCATTTTGCTCATTCGGGGTAATATTTCAAGTTTTAAAATTTAATTACAAAAAAATATGCGTCCTTAGGTTATTTGACGATTATATTGTCAAATATAACAAGTTCGGGTTTGTTTAAGCTCGCAAAAAAGTTTTACATGTAAAGAAAGACGTACGAAATACAAAATAAAAAGAAAATAAAAAAAAGGTTTTTAGTACCAACCTAATATCATATTCAGATATTTATATTGTTGCAGTTTTCAACGTAGTACGTACTACTAGAGAATGGACGGTCAAAAAGTTTACCTTTTTAAGCACATTTTATACAATTTCTCCAATTGAGCTTTAAATATCAATCTAGTCTATTGATTTATGTCGTAATAAGTGTTGTGCTTTTACGATGTTACCTATAAAATCCGTCCGTAAAAAGAAATTGAAAATTACTAGCAACAATTTTGATATTTTCGCACAGAACCATAATGAAAATTACCAACAATGTTGTGCCACCTTAGTTCAACCCACAACCCACAACCCCCGTTAAGTTACCAAAACTGCTTGGATGGTAATTGTAGAAACGTGTGCTTTATATTTTTTACATCCTATAAGCGAATGCAATAAAATATTTGCCGCAAAAGCTTTCTTTATTAAGTTCAAAAAAATATTTAACTCCTCGAGTATGATACTTGAACCAATTGTTTTGTTCGGTCTATTAAACAGACATTACCTAAATTTACTCGCTCTTGAGATGAAACAAAAAAAACGTATATGTTTATTTTTCTTGTGTTAAATAAATATTGCTATCGGCGCTTCTCAACTACCTTTATTTATTAGGTTTTATTAGGTACTTGTTGTCTACAGAAGATTACCCTTTTTTGAAACTTTGACTGCTTTTTCACCCAGCATTAATGCGTTATTGGTCATAGAAAATAATTTTCAAATTCCATTACTGATAGCGAATTTGCGTCCTGTGTTTACACTATGAGCAGCTGAGCAGAATGTTCAGTAGTAGTAGCTTAATTTTGTGTTTTTTCGTTAGGATTTGTTCGTCCATTGTGGTACAAAATTAAAGAAGTAAGGTTATGGTCTTTTTCTCTAAATTGCTGATTTTTAATTAATTTGTTGAGTTGACGTGACTCGTACTCGTACCTCATGGCAAATTACTTTCAGGCAAGTGCCATTTTTTGGCTTTTCTCGTAATACCACACTGCGAATTTCAACTTTGATGACATCAATCAAAATGTCGCATGAACTGGCCTCCGTATTGGTCGTTACTACATCCAGCGTTATGCCCTGAACTATATGTTGTTGCACATAAATGCTATTAACATTGCAATATGTGATTATCAAAACCACATTTACATGTAACACGTCAAGTATTTTATCTATTTGTAGTTGGTAATATTCTCGAAATAGTTGAGATAGTTCATTCAAAAGTTTCTCTGGAAAGCTAGGACGGGAAATATAGGGATCGTTTTTTGTTGCTCCTCGGAGTGTTTGCGATGGAATAACCGAAAAATATCAATTTTCTATACGCGCAAATCTAAAGCTCCTTAGCTGTAGACTTTAATAAAACTTTATGAAAAGCAAATTCCCTAAGTTGAGACTGGACACTGGACATACTATGTGTATACTAAAAAAGACTTTTGTTTTTTAAAGCGAAGCTTTAGAGCTGTTACAAAGTTAATTCCACTCAATTAAATTTTAAAACACATCGTTAATTTGCTCCCATTATTTTCAATTATTAATCTCAAATGTTAGGTACTTTTACTATTAAAATTGTGTCCCTTGTTTCTTAAATTTTTCTTTCAAAACGTAATACGCAAGATTCGAAATAGCTGCTATTACAAATTGACGCTTTCCTTATACACGCTTTTCAGTCTAAAAGCTAAAATAAAATAATCGCCATTTATGGTTTTTGTTAAGCTGACGTTTTGAAAAATGTAATATCGTTAGCTAAATCTCTATTTTGGTTTACTTATTGCGTTTTATGTAAGTGTGCCCTCTGAAAGTGTAATTTCTTAAAACTCGTTACACTAATGAGCTTCACGTCGCAGTAAGCCACAATTAAAAATTTAAAAGACCGGCTTGGAAATTTAAATGCGTTTCGACACAATAGATATTTACATTGCAGTGTTGGTATTTAAATTTAAATATAGCTTGAGATGTACTCGAAAGCGCTACTATTTTTTATTAACGAGTGTCCAACAAACAACGTACACAAAAATAATATAACACTTCATAATACATTTACCTATAAACTTTATCTAGTGCACTGTTTTTAGAGAGTAAGCAACACGGTTGGTGATAAATTGTAATTTTATAAACTTATTGTCATTTTTTTTATTTTAAACTCGCTTATTTACATACTTTTTCACTTATGTATTTCAACTGGGAATTTCTACGTATCTTTAAAGCAAAATTTCCTTTTTTTCTTCTCTACCGACACTCGTTTTCTCGTTCGAAAATTGACTGTCTTAAAAATTTATTTTCGCAGCGATACTTTCAAAGCTTCAAATATAATCACCTCGTAATTTAAAGAATTGTCTCTTGAATTTTTGTTAGTAGGTACCTTGTTTTACTCATCTTAATATACAGGGTGGTTAGGTTAGTAACCATCCATCATCCACGCAGGTAACTTGCTGATTTGTTTTTGAGGAAGCTTATAGTTGAAAAACAAGTTCAATAATTATTCAAATATTATCTCAATCGAATGTAAATCCCAACCTTAATTATATAAGACCCATCAGAACAGGCTATTTCTCCAAGTAAAGTAGATACGATATGATTTTAAAATGGTCTGTTAACCATATTTAACAACAAAGTAGATAAGTCAGTAGCTATCATTTGTTTTTAGTGTACCCTCACAACTCCTCATGACAAAATTCATGCTTCCACGATGCCTGTTGGTACTGAAAGTGATGAAATGGGGCACATAATCGACCTAACTGTGTTTTCTTTTCGTCGGATCGTTACTAAATTCGATAAGGGTTGTACTCTTGGCGATACTAACGCAGCTATTTTTACTCAATGACAATACTAAACTACCAGTAAGACACCCAAGTGCAAGAAGTGAAGGGAATATTGGTGCTGTAAGTGGTGGTGTTTCAAAAGATCTAAATGTACCTATCTATTTCTCGTCGTTTTAAAAAAGTATACCTTTTGGCAACGATACTTGGCGTATTTTGAAAAAAGACTTGGACTAGTATCTTTATAAGAGTGTGTTGACTCTAAAACTAGACCATGGTAGCCACGTGAGTTTGCCTATTGGGCTCAACAGCAACTCAAAATTGATCCTATTTTTGCTAAAAAATCAACTTTTCGAACAAATCTCATTTTTGGCTGTTTGGCTTTGCCAAAAACAAAACTGTTGCTTTTGGTGTGACAGCAATCCACTGCATATTCAAAGGGCGCTATTGACGACTAAAACTTGAATATTAACCCCCACATTCATGGCCATTAGGCCTGATTTATTGAAATAAGTCATCAAAAATTAAGTCCATCCATTTCGCTCTGGTAAACGAACCAAATTGAACTTAAAAAAAGCCAATACGAAATAAGAGAGACACATTCCATTCTTTAAGGTAAGGCCCCGAATTTTATTCAGTTTCTCGCTATTTACGAGGTGCACTGTATAGCATTACAAAAAAGTCCCTGTCACTTTCTTACGCAAATATTTTTCGCTTGTGATTCTATTTTCTTTAATAAAAGCGAAACGTAAACCAATTATAAATAAATGTGAAGTAATAAAAGCAAAATTCGGAGCCACGGTTGACTTTTAACTTTATTGCTGAAAATTTAATTAAATTTTGTTTTTGTTCTTATTAAGACAACAATGAACAATTTTTTATGTTTACGATAATTTAAAATGTGAGAGAAGAAATAATTTTATTGTATTTCTTTCATCTTGTTTGTTTACTCCAACATGTAAGGTATCTAGTAAATCTACTCTCATTGATGGGGGTTGTAAAATTTCACTTGACGTAAATACGGAAATAGGTAAGAAAAAACAAAATAGCCTCACGAATTCCAAAGTTTGGGAGAAATTTTTGTTGTTAAATTTGATTTAAGTATTTGTTTATTCCATTTCTTGTAAATCGTGTTATATCCAATACGGGCAATAGAAATAGATGGCAATATGGTTATTAACTTTCATTAGCTTTAGTTCTTTATTGCCATAATTTTCTTTTTGTCGATATAATATGTAAAATCAATATCATTTGATTGTATTGCTTTTATTACAATATCATATATTCTCTTGTCAGGAAATTCCATATTTCCTTTTATGATATTTTTCCATATTTTATTTCTCTTTGTTTTTTTTTATGTAAGAAGTAAAATATCTTTCAAACATTTCTTAACTTTACATGAAAAAAGTCTAAACCGTTTTGTTATTTTAAGATAATTTCATTGTTCGAAAAGAAATTTTGCAAATCGCGACGCTTTCCAAAGTTGAAAATTATGCAGTTTGTTGCGCGAATGAGGTTTTCGTTTAACTAAAACAATACGTCAAATAAAAAAGGGCAATGAGCAATAATTTGGATCGAAGTTGCATGTGAATAAGAATTAAGAATCAGATAGCCTGTAAATGCGTAAATAGGCAGAGAGAAGAAGAGCCTGATTGGTGAAGTAGTAGATAAAGAATGTTTTAGTGGTGGGCTTCAATAAGTTTCAATACATTGATTTTGATGTAGGTAAAATGTCGGTTTAGCAACATTGTGTAAGCCTTACGTCGATTCACATAAAAAAAATTTTCTTAAAGGTCAAGATACAAATAATATTTAAAAATCACAGGGCTGGCTACCTACATACTACCTACCATCAGCCTCACGTAGGCCCTTCATAAGAAATACGAATTAGTATCTAATATAGAATCAATAACGATTTCTGAAGTTTTAAAAAAATAAAAATAATTCAATTTTTTGTTTTAAACTGTATATACGGTTATAAAACGAAGTTTCTTAAAAGCTTGAATTCTAACTGTTGCATTTTTAAAATCCCTCAAATTCAATACGACGAAAAACATTGTAGGTCTAAAATAATTCCTCTTGGGAGACTATTAGATGTTTTTCTCTAGTTCTTTTAAGAAAGTTTGACTTGAAGTTAATTTGATTTTGTTCTCTTTATTTTCTCATAAAAATTTTCATTTAGGGCATTTTGAAAAATTAAGAAAAATATAGCTAAACTAAATAAAAAAGGATAAATGATACTTTTAAATCTTTAAAATATTTTTTTCAGTTTTACGTAACACAAAACACAAGAGTTGAAGGTTACAGCTTAAAAGTTAATATTTGTGCAATTTCCATAAGCGTTTTTTTGTTTTTTACTTTGAAATAATATTTTAAAAATTTGTTTTTACCTCTTCAAAGGAATTGCAATAATGTAAGTTTAAAAAACACGAATGTGCTTCGCAAAGCCATTATAATTTAGAAAACAAAATGTGGTTGGTAACATAAACTTTGCGCGACATTTTGCTTTAATTGTGTGGCATTCTTAATTTGCAATTTTCAACCAAGATGTAAAGAGAAGAAGTTTTTCAATATAAAATAACTGTAAATCGGAGAGACCACCAGTTTCTTTATTTAAAAGCATCACTAGTGCGGGTATAGTCAAAACCACTAGAGGTGGATTATGAGTCATGAGTCATAAATATGTAAAAACATATAAATCCGGGCCTTAATTATGACTCATTGCTAAAATGACTTAAAAATTACGTATTAAAATATTCTGTTGCATACCCACAAAGTAACAACAAATTTATAAACAAGGATATCGTAGTTTTTTGGTTTTCCTCCTCATGGTTTTGACTTTAGTAACTAAACTCTATTTCACCGAGATATGCAGAAGTCGGTCATGTAGCAAAAATCCGCACATGTCATGTGCCATTGCATTGATGCCATTGATTGTTGTGGCTTCCCATGTCCGCTCCAATGCTTTCGTTACTTTATATCTCGGTGGAATGGGGCGTAAGTATTTTAATCGTAAACCTAAACTGCAGACTGCTAGCTGCTAGACAATCGAAGTGGCATCTTCTGGAAACTCCTTATTACGATGTCTGTGATTCCTATACTGATACAAGAAAGAATAATAACGAAAACTTATAAACAAAAATAAGCAAGTTTTAAATATTTTCAATCTTCTCGCTATTGAAACCAATTTCTAGATTGACTGACTCGTTCAAAAGTTAATAAAATCAAAGCGAGTCCAATTTTGCAGATTTCGGGTGCATTTAATTAAATTCCGTTTTTAATAGCGAGGTATCTAATTTAATTTCTTATTCTATTTATATTTATTCACAATGCAGATTTTAGGTAACCCGATATATTGTAATACTTTTTACAAAGTAACCTTAGGCAAAGATTTGATTGAAATAGAAGCTTGAAGAGACTCGAATTTCATTTTTACATCAAAATTTGATATCATCTCGTAAGAAATTCGACATAAAAATTTATTTTGGATTACCGTCATTTTATTCCAATACCGAAATTATTTCGTAATCAACTTTTACTAAAATAGGGCTATTCAATTTAATGTTGAATGATTGATAAACGTTTTTCTGAAATGTTATTTTTCTTCAAACAATTTCTCCAGTTGAAAAGGACTCGGAGCTTAAACTAGGTATTGAAGGATATTTTAGATCCTCTTTAATACCCACCTTTAGAAGAGATTTAAGTTTTTTTAATAAAACTTGCGCCAACTATTGAATAAATTTTTACGCTTATACAACTTAGTCGAAAATTTTTGCTCGTAACGCAAAATTCGTTATTGAAAGTTTTCGCTAGAGTTAAATTAAATTAATTTCGTAAATTAATAATAACTTTTGGGGAAATGCAAAGAAAATTGTCAATGTTAGTCTATACGGGCACTCTAGCTACTTAGTAACTGAACGTTTTTCAATGAAAAAAATTTATATTTTTTACAAAATGGCAAAATAACAATTACAAAAAAGCAATCATTATCACCTGCAAAAATGACAATAATTGTCAAATGAATAACCTAATGAGCAAAATAATGATCAAATTGCCAAATGTCCTTTATTCTCACATTTTCTTTTATTCAATTTTATAGAATATTTTTACGATAATTTATTACGTGTCAGTCGAGTTGACTTGTTATTTGTCTGCTGACGATTGGTTATGCCTTAATAATCGTGTACCCAATAAAAACATTAATACTTTACAATAATTCATAATCTAGTAGCCTCATAGAATTCATTTGTCAACTAGGTTTGAATTGACATCATGCGATATACAATAAATATGTGCTGAAAGTGACGTAGGTAGAGTATACTATAATACCAAAAGTGACAATGCCGTTACTGACAAATTGCCATTGTGCATAGTGTAAAAACGTGTTTGCTGGTTGCATAAGTACCAAGAGCACTTTGTTCGTACCTTTAACTTGAGGTATTTCGTAAGGTTTGAGGCCATTATCGATTCATTTTACTACATAACGTGGTGAGTTTACAACTTCGTTAAATATATTTTATTATACATGCAAAAAACAGAGTGGTAAATGGCAAATAAAGAAAATAATTAAAAATAAATTAACACTCGACATGTAAAGAAGACGGAAACGAGAAGCTCTGATACTGACATCTTTGTGAAGAAGAACATAATTGTAAGATAAATTAAAATGGCACTTTGTAAACTTTTTAATTAAGCGACAATTAATTTATTGATTATTACAATCAAAATGTATCCAATATCAATAATGAGTTTTTAATCGCTATCTGAGTATCATTAGTTAAATATCATTTTGTACTCAAAGCTTCATTAATCATGGAATCTGAGTATCTAAAATTTCAATTTGGATTAGGCTTTTTCAATCCTAAATTTCTATTACAATCCACGAATTTCACTATGAAATTAATCGTTTGCGTTTATAATGAACTTGCGTATATTACCATTACACATAAATAAATATCGCTAAAATCAGTTTTCGAACAATGACGTAAAGTGAATTCTTCTCGCTAGAAAATTCAATCAATTTTATATTGAGGGATGTTATTATTATCAGCTATAAATTGTTATACCAATTTAGTAATAATTCAAACCAATTACGTAACTATCGGAGGCACTTCAAAAATTTCTGTGCAGCAATCAATAAATCGGGCCAATCTCACATTAGACATCGTGCTAGTAATGGAATTAAAAACAGAATACCGAACCAAATGTCTAAACATAACGAAACTTTTTGAAGATAAGTTTGTAGCGAAATTGGTAATTAAATAAAAACTATATGAATTGTGCGAGAAAAATGATTTAGTATAGTTGGGCGGGGGCGATTTGTGGGTGTACGTCTGTACATGCTATTCGCTTTTTTTCAAGTCACGACCCACTACTCTTCCTCGGAAAACTTCAACTATTTTCATGTTTTGTCAAAAAGTAATAAGAATTCTTTTGGTTAGACTTAAATGTAATTGTTTTTGATTTTCTCGGTTCACCTACTTCGTATAAAACTTTTAGTCGATCTTGTTGTTTCATTTATGAAAACTTTTGAAAATCTTTTGTGATATTCATTTTTTGACTTGAACTTGACTTTCGGTTTACTTATTAGAATTCATGTTGCCATATTCACAAAAATTTTTGTTCATAAATAAGAGGGAAACCCCTTAGAATCTAGTCTTCATAAAAGCTCAGTCAAATTAGACAAAACTTCGGCATTTGAGGGTGAAAACCCAAGAGTTTGGAAAAATGGTACGGTTGCTCGTTGGAACCTGCAGTACAACATACTAAAAGTCTTAGAGGAAGGGTGGAGAGAACGGGGGGAATGTATGCATATAAGCATACATTGTAGCTAATAATGTTTTCTATAACTTTCATAATAACCTTCATTAAAGTACAATCTATAGGAGGTGAGTTATTTGCAAAAATCGAGGAAAAGTTACTTTTAAACAGCTCCCCCTCCCGCCGCTCGCTAGCAATTTTCAAAACTCTTGGACTTTTTCCCCTAGTTTGTCTTATTTTACTGGGCTATAAAGGTTCTTACAAAATTTATATGCTTTTCGAACTTCTTCCACGTTGAGATCGGGATACACATAACCGAACCGCGCCCTCTACACGTGAGTCAACCGAGTGTTAGTCGTTATACGTAAACAGAGCTGCGTTAGAACTGTCATATGTTGAAAAACCTACGTTAGAACTGTTATACGTTAAAACACAATGTTAAACAATGTGCTAGTCCCCACGGATCCGCACCGAGACCGAACCGTCGCGTCCGCACCGAGTCCGATTAGTTTAATTTACTTTTTATCAGACATAATAGTACGGTAGAATGTGCATATTGTCATTCTAAATTACATTTCGTCTAGTCTTCAACCAGACGCGGCAGCAACGTGAAAAACTTCCCTTAAACCTACCTTTTTTTTCCAAGCACTGTGAGCCATTTAACATCTTCCTCCTCCAATGCAAGTGCTCTGATTTCTCACTCACTATTTTTCAAATTGCTGAACATGATTTCAACGAACCAGCCGCGTCAACAGCTTCGAACAGCATACTAACCAGCTGGATGGGAACCAGGTACGTGGCATACGGACGAGGTACGGACAAGTTAGTGTAGTTTCTCTAGGGGTACTTGTACGGTGTACGCTTCTTTGGTTCATCTAAGATTTAAAACTGCCAACAAGTTGTCTTCCGTTTTTATTTCTTTTATCATCTGATTAATTTCTGAAGCAATGTTAGCCTCGGTGCGCTGGCCTTCAGCTTGGCTCTCCCTTTTCTCCTTTGTCGGCCTTTGGACATCTGCCCTTAGCTGGTCGCGCTGGAGTCTGGTTTGTTCGAATAGCATCAAATTGTTACGGTTCTCGATATCCGCTGTCTTTCTCTCTGTTTTTCCGCAAGCCACTTTGATTCCGTTTCAGCTAGTTGCATTTTAGCTCCTTGTGCTCAGACAGGGTTCCCCTTACCGCTTCTTCTAGTTCTGGTAGAATTCTTTTAATCTCTTTATGCGTGTTTCTGTTCACTTTAGCAAGCTTTATCAAACTATTTATTATTCTATTTTGATCGATATGAGCTTTGCTTGCCTCTCCAGTTGAAAATACGAACGATGTTTTCACTCTTCGTTTTTTTCCGGTTCTGGATGTATCCGGTGTGTCGAGGACAATAATTAACAACTCGTCTTTAGCTCCGGGGCTTATATCCTTTGCCTCATGGACGCCCCCTGTGGCGTTTTTAGGGCGTTTCGACACACCTTATATCTTCAAGGCTCTCCGTGTTTTCTGTGCCACTAGCTTTACTTAACTCCATGGCCTGATTAGCCACCAATGGAGTGCCGCAGTCATAGGATGACGACCCCGGGGAAGCCTTCTCCAATGCTTCCCCGGGGTCGTCATCCGCGAGTTCCGCACCCCTGTTCGGTAATCCCATCTTCTAAACTTATAGCGGTTCATATCGGTCTTCATATTATAATCTTTTGCAGTCGTTAGTAGTCTATAGCCAACTAATAGCCCGTTTAAGAAGCAGACATCAAATCCATAAACGCCCGACCCTGCCGACTCACGTTTTGGGCGCGGTATGGCTAGTGTGTACTCCAACCTTTAGCCGGAAGCTTATAGTACAAGTTCCCATGTATTTTGCCCAACCCAGTCCATGAAACATGTCCGTTAACAACATCTTCATAGTTTACTTAAGTTTAGTTGTTTTAAAAACTAAACTCATAGGTAACGTTTTTATCGTAAAAATTGACGCAGTGCTCTCAAAAAAACTAATTGTCCAGATCTTTCACACGTTGACTAGAAACGTAAGCCCCCAGAGCTAAACTTTTTAAGAAAACTCTATGTTTTTTAAATTATTTGAGAATTGGGTCCACTATTATTCAGTAAACACTTTTACAAGTAAATTGCTCACAGTAAAAAAATTAATACTACGTGGCCTAAATAATAGAATTTGATACTTAGTACACACTGAATTTAGAAAGGTTAGAAGTTGATCTAGAATCTAGACGAACAGAGAAGACTTAACTAGCCAGTATTAGTATAATGACAATTTTATTAAATATGTGAGCAATTTGCTCATATAGCGACAAAGCAAGGGGTTGAACGAAAATATCAAAATCCTGTGGTGTTTTTTACTATTTTGCCTATAATTCCAGAACTAATTTGTAATTTAGCAATGTTTGGGCAACACATTTTCTAGCTGCCTATTTGTAGTACACACATAGCGGCTATACGCGGGTGAATTGTCGTGGAAAGTGAAAAAAAGTGTAGAATTATTTAAGAATATCCAAATAATTTGCTTGTACTTGAACAAGATTGCTAATAAATTTGGCAAATTAGGTCGAGCTTTTAAATTTGTTAAAAGAAAGCGTATTTTTTATTGGAAGTAGTTACGCGTCGGTGATTTCTGTGATTTCAAGATCCGTATCTTGTTTGCCATAAATTGAAGATCAATTTGAGGACTGAAAGCTTGTAGTAATGGGTTTTTTATTAACTAACCTTAATTTGCTAACTTTTGATCGATTGTAACACAGACTAGTGCAATACGTTGTTGAATTAAACTTTTGTGTGAATTAAAGATAAAATAAATTTCCAGAGTAACAAATAACTTCAATACGCGATACAGACAAGTACATATTACAATCCTAATTAAGAGTTTAGTTTAATCTTATTCCGCAATGGAAAATTATTCATTGTTAAATGGAAAACAACAAGAAAAGCAAAAACGAACTAAAAATAATTTGTTTTGCGCTGCGAGTTGAAATTTTCACAAAGTTAATATTAATCAGTATTTTTCGAACAAAAGTGTTTGCTTTTAAAAGAAAACTCCTTTTCTATGGGGGCGATAGTATGGGTAAAAAATTCGGAATGTAAACAATGTCGAGTAAGAAAAGACACGACCAACTTTTGATTAAAATCGGTAAAATTCTCTAGAAATTTTCTTAAAAGTCCCAGTTTCCTACAAAAGCTCGAGCTTCTTAATTAATGAAAACATAAAAAAGTACAGAGAATGTTATAAATCAAGTTGAACTGAAAAAATGTTTTTTTACAATTAGTTTATAAATTAAAAAAGTTTCAAACTGCTTTTAAATGTAAAAGTTACTAATAAACTTTTCTTTCGTTTAACTATACAGGGTCTCGCCACAGTGCGCTCGAGTTTTATACCTTCGTTCCTGTTACATTTTTCCTACATTTTATTCAAAAACCATCATGAGCAAGAAACAAAGAAACATAATACATGAGGAAACGATTTTCCCATGTCTCTAAAGTACCTATTTGTGAAGGTTTTAAGTGGAACAGTGTATGATTTTGCATTTTTAAAGCATATTACTAGTACTCCTTATTCAAATCTATATTACTTAGTTTTGAGCCATTCAAATACGTAAACATAGGACACAAGTATTGTGTACTCTGCACTAGAATTTAGAATTACGAACTTTGCAAGCAATAATTAAACGGGGAAGGTGTGATCCAACTTCTTGTCTGATCGGAGAAAAAATTCATTTTATTGAGAGATTGGGTGTTGTACAACAATAATAGGTGATGTATAAAAAATCACCAAAGTTTAAGTATTTATTACAAGCCTTTTAGACCTCGATTCGAAATTCATTAAGTTAGAATACCCCCAAATAATACTCATGTTACACTGTGTATAATATATCTTTTGTTCTAGTTTAATCTCGTTATTGTACTAAATAGGTCCGTGAAGCTGGCCCCACCCATTTATGCACACTTTTTTTTGCTAGGCGTAAAAAATAGTGCAAAAAGTGTGCTTTCAAATGGTCTAAAATGGTCAAATGGTGGGGCCAGCTTCACGCTAGCCCTACCCAGTTACGCACACTATTTTTAACACTGGCAATCTTTGTAATTTTAAATTTTATTTTGAATTTTTATAATAAGTATCTGCGTAGCGCAAGAATAACGCCACTTTTTAGTAGACCATTAGAAAACATACTTATTGCACTATTTTTTCCACCAGGTTAGAAAAAGTGTGCGTCACTGGGTGGGGCTGACCCCTAAAATAGATTATAAAAAAAAGGCTTAGGAAGGGCGCACACTTTTTTTAAAGTATACTATTCGAAAGCACACTTTTTGCACTATTTTTTCCACCAGGTTAGAAAAAGTGTGCGTCACTGGGTGGGGCTGACCCCTAAAATAGATTATCGAATAAAAGGGCTTAGGAAGGGCGGACACTTTTTTTAAAGTATACCATTCGAAAGCACACTTTTTGCACTATTTTTTCCACCAGGTTAGAAAAAGTGTGCGTCACTGGGTGGGGCTGACCCCTAAAATAGATTATAAAAAAAAGGCTTAGGAAGGGCGCACACTTTTTTTAAAGTATACTATTCGAAAGCATACTTTTTGCACTATTTTTTCCACTAGGTTAGAAAAAGTGTGCGTCACTTGGTGGGGCTGACCCCTAAAATAGATTATCGAAAAAAGGGTCTTAGGAAGGGTGCACACTTTTTTCAAAATATACCATTCAAAAGCACACTTTTTGCACTATGTTTTCCACTAGGTTAAAAAAAGTGTGCGTAACTGGGTGGGGCTAACGTGAAGCTGGCCCCACCCATTTTGAAGTTAAAATTTTGAGGCTATTATGAGCGCACACTTTTTTTTAATTAGACCATTTGAAAGTACACTTTTTGCACTATTTTTTACGCCTAGAAAAAAAAGTGTGCGTAAATGGGTGGGGCCTGCTTCACGGACCTGTACTAAATCTCTAATTATAAAAATTGAAACAGAGATATCGAACTCGGATCATACGATAATGGTAAGAAATTAAAATTTCTCAATACTTCATTAGTTGGGCTAACCATTTCTTTTCGTATATTAACATTTTATTTCGCAAATTTTACTATTCATTTAGGATCATCATTTTAGTGCAAGTTTCATATAAAACGTACCCTCGATGACAGTTTTCTAGTTTACGATATTTATGGTTGCCTAGGAATTAAGTAACTTATACGTGTAATGTACCAATTTTCAACCTTTTAGCTTAAGTAGAAGCACTTAATATTAATAATGGTTTATCACAAGAAGACATAAATGTATTCTTAGTATTATAAACGTACCATTGTGAATTTAAGGAAAGATTCATGATATTCGAGTTCGAATAAAAGCTACTAATATAATATGGGCCTCTGAGGCCCGGCATGTTATCTTTTAATCCACAACTTTTGTTTCTAAAATACGGCCCAAGATATTTCAAATTTTGTTAAACATTATTAAACTGTGTAAAGTTTAGCAAGTGCACTACTACGAGGGACTTTTAAGATTTAAGAGGTATTTGGAGGTTCTACTCCTATTTTTGACTTCCCTGATTTATAAGGTAGTACTTTGTGGTCTTGCCTGTCTATTAAAAATTTTTAATATGTTGTTCAGAACGGTGTTTAGAGAGTCAGTAGGCAGTATGCCAATTTTCAGGCGACCTTCACTAAACCTGGAATGGGAAATGTCGTGATTACTTTCCATCTCAACACACGAAAATCGCGATTATTTACATAAATAAGCTGCATATGTACATATTTATTATGTGTAAGTCGTAACCACCATACCAGAGCCACACGTCGCCTTAACAAACTTCCAAATTAATGTATAGTGTTAAAATTATTGCGTAAAATAATAATTGCTTGTTACAATAAATTAATTAAAACCGACCAATATTCCAATTAAGTTTCCAGTTAAACAACAATCCTATGAGAAAGTGTAAAATTTATTACATTCTTTGGTAATTGTTTTGTTGTGTTTGCTCTCTTCTTCGATTAACTCAGCGAAGCCAGCGAAACATCTAATTGTTATTAAATTGAAAACTAATTTGACTGATTATCTTTTACATTGCTGCTTACTCTTATGAACTCGTTACTTAAAATTTCATTGTTTTATTACAAATTTTTATAAACTTAGTAACAAGAGCCCTTATTACATAAACAACTTTTCGAAAATTACATAATTTTGATATTAGAGGGACCATAAAATAAAATTTAAATCCATAATTTTACCTCATCACTTACTTTTACGCTCAGGAGCGGCTTTCTACAATATAATTTGGGCCAATTTGTATTCGCTTAATCTATTTTGGGCGTTAAAATGTTTCAATTTTGCGTCGGAGAATCGCAACAAAAGAATATTTCTAGCTATAAAACGTAAAATGTATAAGTAGCTAGTTAATCTGTTTAAACTTTACATTTAGGAATTATTAATTAAAAATTTCATTTTATGATTAAAATAATGTTAGTTTGTTGACATACATTAACAAACTTCAAACCGAGATTCTCTTTCAAAATAAGCCACCACATTTTGATTAAAATTGTGAACATTTTTTTTCTTTTCAATTGCTCTAAAAATCGGCGATACGTGAAATGATTGTTTTTGATATTACCCTGCTTCACTTTGACGGTATATAAACTATTACCTGTCAGTATTAAAAACAGTGTACTCTTAAAGTATACTATAATATATATAAAAGCTATCGAATCTGAAAGTGACAGGCCTCTTACATTCTTTAAAAAAAAACTTGCCTACAAAAACGTAAAATTGCTCAAAAACCGTTTTAGATACCATAATGATCCCTGCTAACATATTATCAGACATCTTGTTTAAAATTGATGGAAGAGCGGGCATTGCTTAAAAAGTAAATTTTGGAATAACAAAAAATAAAAAATACTAAATAAACAATTAGATTAATGTGCCTACAAGTTGAGTAAGCAAAATTGGCAAAATTTTGTATTTTTAAAATACGCGAATATGCAAAAAAAATTATTTATGATGTCAATTACAATTTTGTAGTAAAGATAATTAGATAATTTATATTTGAAAAGAAAAAATTAACAAAAGTATTTTATTAATATTTGCGAAATTAATTAAAATTTAGCGAGGATTTGCATCCGAAAATTATATCGAGATAAGATTCTTTTAACTTATTGTCCAAAGAGCGAAGAGCGAAAATTTGATGAAATACTTTAGGGTCGGTGATCAATGAAGTGTTCAATTCTCGGCATTCAATTACGAACAAATTAACAAGAAACAAATTTATTTTGGAATAAAATTCCAAACCGAGCATATTAAGCCGGCATTAAAAATAAAAATGGAGAAGGCTTAGAATTTCTTTAATTGTTGGGAAAGCTCGAAAGGTTAATTATTGATTTATTTGTAAATCAAAGGGAATTTAGTGAGTATTTAAAAAACAAACGTGTAATTACTAAAATCGTTCATTAAGGTTTATACAACCATCAATAAGTTTTTAATAAAGGCATTAAAGACGACAAGAGCGATTTTATAAACGTTAATAAACGTTAAAAACCTTCGATGTTCAGCCAAGTGCGAAACAGGCAATTAGGTTAATTAAGCTTTCAGTAGAGCGAAGCAGGAAATATACATGCAGTTTCGTCTAAAGTCTTGCAGAAACTTTCGCCTTTCGTCTAGGGACCGATATGAAATATAACCTTTCAAGCACAAGGAACAGCAAAGTAAGACTAAATATGCAAGTTGTAAGTGTACCATATTTTTAGCAAGTAATGGTAATGAACACTCGAAGAAAATATGGAGCGTCTAAATTTTGCTGTCGAGTTTATTTCCTTTTGTTAATATTACGTTTTAAACAGTTGAGTTTTACTATTCGCATTTATCAAATCTGTAACTTGAGAGCTTTTTATAATATTTTGTAACTAAGAGTTAACAAAGAATTTCAAATGATTAAATATTCGTACTGACAATATACCGCGTGGTTCCCCGCTTTGAGTGCTTAATGAGGAATTCATGCTCTCGAGTAGGTGCATTAATTCATAATAATTTAATCATATTGCTATCAGAAGAAAGGCGTTTAATTTTCATCTAATTTCGAATTTAATTTAAATTATTTCTTAATTACAAACTAATTTTCTTTTAAAAAATCGATTTTGGCACATCCACGTCAAATGCCGAAGTTTTGACGTTAATTTCAAGACAAGGGTACCGACTGGTTGTCACGAGTTGTATTCTCGGCTATTTTTTTTTATTTGCTGAAATTCTCAAGTTTACTGATATTTAAAAGCACAGCCCTTAGTAAAAAAATTATAAACTTGGTCGCTTATTATTAATTATAATTAATTATAATTATTATTTATTAATTATTATTACTATTAATAAAGGTACCAATACCAATACTCTTTCTCGAAAAATTGTACGTAAAAACAAAAAATGTACGTCTATTGACACTCTCACAGGTTCGTTTATAGTTAAGAAGGTATTAGTAATTAAAAGTCGCTTTAAAGAGCATCATCTTCAATTTTAATTTTCTTCAAGTCACATTTTTCACTAAAAGTTCAGTTGGTGCATTTACCCTGTTTAGATAGAATGCTTACTCCACTTCCAAATGTGAGGTTGCTGAGGTAGTTGAGTTCCTTTTTGATCTTTTCAATATCTATGCCTATATACAGGGTGTTAATTAAGTATGTACGGAAACTTTAAGGAATTAATATTTGATTTATTTTAAGGCAAAAAGTTCATATAAACATGAGCTGCAGCAGTTCTGTTTTCTAGGTACCACGTAAAATCTGATTCAAGATACAAACGTTCGGTACCTTATTGTATATTCCAACATAAAATTCATCAAAATTCATCTTTTTAGTTATTAATGTCAATTTTTTTACTTCATTACAACCCTCTTGAGGAAGTTGGTCTTTGAATTCTCACTTAATTTTACAATTTTATACAACGTCTGCCAAAAACTGGACATCATTAGTACGATAAAAAATTGTGTTTTCGAATTTAGTTGATTACACTCTTCAGCCGTCATTTGGCATGTCCAAATCAAGCATTGCTCCAATCTATTTCCCCCTAAATTCGACAATACACAATTTTTCTCATAGTATGATGCCGACTGTTTGGTGAACACCGTAGTGGGTATGTGTTTAATATTTTCTTATTATAAAAAATATATCGAACTCCTAAAATTCGGTGGCGTCCTTTAGATATACCCCACATATTTACGAGCATTTACTATGATTTTATTGGCATAGGTATTTAAGGGCTAAACAGGGCGCTCGATTTGAGTAGGACTGAAAATCGTAATTTTTTGGTCGCTAATATTTTTTTGTGTTTCTCCTAATATTTATAAGGGAATTCCACCCTCTGTACGCATTGTACGTTCATTTATTTAATTACAAAAACAATTCATTAAAATAATAAACTTTTATTATTTTTGTGAAATTAAAACTTTCATAAACGACAACTTTGAATATTACACCTACATGTGGCGAACCAAGTGCTAATCATCGATAAACGCGTCACTTATCGTGTGTTTAAACTTGTACCTCGATGCATTTTAGTTAGATTATTCTTTGCAATTCAATTCAGTTACAGTAATGACGCGAGTGGAGTGTTGTGAAAATCGTCGTATTTGGAGGGTTTAAAACACCCTTTAAACTTTCAATTGTGTGTTTTAGAAAATATCGTGAAGACTGATGAGTCTAGAAATCTTAAAAAAGGTAATTGTAGAATTTCTTATTAACACATACTAGGTACCTCTGGTTATTTTTGCTTCGTTGGTAAGCACATATTTTGTAAAATGGCCGCGGAAAGATTTTTGTTAATTTGGTTCCGAATAGTAGGTAGTACACGATTTATTTCTATTTTCTTAAATTTTTTGAAAATGAAAGAGGCAAATGTCCCAAAATGTGATATTTTTTGGCCATTATTTAGTTTTGAAATTTGAACACGACGTTTTTATGTCACAGCCTCGTGTATAAACGCTTCTTGCCACATGTTCACAATTGCTTAATTTTTTTTTCTTAAGGCCTATGATTTTCTATAAATAGCCGTTGCGGACCCATGTTTACATGAACTTTTTATTTTAAAATCAATCAAATATTAATTCCTTAAGTTTGTGTACATACTTAATTAACACTCTGTATACTTACACTTTCCCAGTTGTTCTCAGTGTTGGAGACCAAGATAGTTTATCAATGTAGCAATCTTAGCAAAAATGTTTTATAATTGCTTTAGTAGGATTTTTAAGGAGACGCATCAATAATAGTAGTAGCCCCTTATTTTAAGTTTTGTTGCTTCATTCATTCCCAGCAATGCCACTTTTTGCGACCTTTTTATCGTACTCAATTCATTATAGATTATCCAATCATTGGAAAAATGTGCTTAGAAGCTATCTACGAATTATTCTCCAAATTAGATAAAAACTTTCTTACTACAAAATTGAACTGCTTCAGACGATATTTGGAACAGTCAAAACAGCAATAAAAGACTTCGGGTGTAAAATTCATTGATCATTCCGCATTTTCTTGCTTCGATTATTTCGAATATAATTTAAGGCATTAATTACCTAATTACCCCGGGAGTCTGAAAGATTTTGATCAAAGTCGGCTTTGTTAGTTCTAAGCAGAGGAACTTATATGCCCCTCTAACATTTTCCCAATTAAAACACTTTGAATAGGTGCTCGTTGCTCGTACTTGAGCTAGGCAAATAAAAATTTTTCGTGAACGATTGGTCAAAATATTTTAATTATTAGCGAAAGGATGCTCGTTACTGTATAATAATTATAATTCTGGTGATAAATTGGTACATTAATTTAAAATAAAATTTCAAATCGGTTCTAAACTTTATTTTCGGTTATTTTTGAGTTTCTAGGGTATCTAATGTAAATACTGTCTCCTCACGTCTGAGAAAGTTAACTCAACAGGCTGCGCAGTGCACACTGTAAAATTTTAAATAATGTCGACTTCGAAGACTGTAAAATAAGTTTATGAAAATTTAATTACGCAATGCCATCAAAATTGTATTAAAAAATGAATACTTATGAACGTTGCATTGTGGTGCTTTACACCATTTTCTGTCGTCGGTTATAATGTTTAAAAATGAGCGAAAAATTGCAATCTTTAATGACACATTTGAAGTAGCTTTTAGTTTTTTAATTCGCTGCTCGATTGTTACACTATGACTTAACCTAAGAGCTTTTAAATGTAGAAAAGCCTCCAAATTGTAGCTTTTTATTATAAAGAACTAGGTTCGTATTAAAAATCGTACCAAACGTTCATGTGTAGTTTTCAAAACTGTTCTAAAAGCTACGTCGAATGTCAATTTCAAAGCAGGGAATTTTTAAATTTACTGAAGTTGTCCTTGTTTCAAACAAAAGGACGTCACTAACGAACATCACCAAAAGAAGCTTAATTTAGAAAATAATTTTCAATGTCCGGGCGTTTTTATTAGATAAGGTTTAATTTCGAATAACAGAATTTATTTCATGAGTGGTTTTCCACACCGTGAGTGCGGATGTCGTTAAAAAGTTAATAAAGAGGAATTGGCGTAACGCGTAATTTAGCAAAAACAATATAGTTAGCATATAAATGCGTTTGCAAAAAAATGTCAAAAATTATGTGAGATTTTATTCCCGAACGACCGTTTAAATGTAGATGGGCCCTATTAACTTGGTCCTACTTATGAATTTTGATGTATTCGGAACTCTTAGCTGACCCATACAAGATGGGATAACGTCTCACGATCGGCCGTTCGAATGTCCTTTAGGTTCTCACTTCCATTATATTTGCCTTCGAACAACTACGTCTGATATCCCTACCAATTTTTCATATCTTTTCATCCAATATTGCTTCTATCGATAACTCCGCCTACCTTTCTCTCGTACGCTGGCAAATTGCATTCATACTGACACAGATGGGTGACGAGCGACCAAAATCAAATTTTCTTTTTCAGTAGTTTTTCCACTTCAAGAAAAACTACGTGTTTTAAAGTAAACGATGCACGAAAAAGGTAATTCCAGTGTTTTTTTCTTCTAAAAGTTGTCTGCGAGAAATATTTTTCATTTTATCGAAACGTATTATCCTGTGGGAAACACTTACTCGTACTGTGCCAGTTGCCAAACTGCGACACTCATCTGTGACGCATTGCGGCGTCTTTAATTCCTGTAGATTACGAGTTTGAGTGCCGGCAAAAACACGAATTTTCAATCGCTTTACTATCACTTTAAATATAAAAAATACTTTAAAGCTATGAATTATAAATAAAACGCGACTCGGAATTTCAAAAATTCTCCCTTGTAACGTACACTACTCTTAAATAATAAAAAATAGCACTCTCGAGAATAACCGTTTATTATTAATAGTTATATTATTATGACAGAGTGTTAGGCTATTGTGAAGATAAACATAAAAACTAATGGACTTCATTAATTTAATGGAACCGAAAAGCCCTCGCAATTAACCGGAAATCTCTTCAACGAGAACCTGTAAAAAGTAATTATTGTTTAAACTGGAAAATTCCACTCGGATGTTTGTTCGACACAATTTAATTAAGAAGATTGTAAAAAAATTATTTCTAAAACTTAAATTTTCAATTTAAAATTTCCTAATACGAAATATGACGAAGACTCGCTTTGTTTTAAAATGTTGCATTTCGGCGGTCGAACTTTAGGTTTTAATGGCTATTTTGTGTCCACTTGTTAATGGCCCCTCGTCCATCAATTAATTTTTGGTATTATATCAACCGTTAAAGGATTATTGGTTGTGCTTAGTTGCTTAGTTCTACGATAATTTAAACTCCATTTTAATTACGATTCCAAATTGTAGTTGCAAAGTCATTTATAATTATTTATATCCTAACATGAATCTTAACCAATAACTTTTAATTACTTTACTATTGTATTTTTAATCATTTTTGTATTAATAACAAAAAAAAGATTTTTCCATTAAAAATAATTGATTATTTGAATTTTTACGACATTACAGGATCCTCTTTACAGATTATTACTTTCTTTCAAATTTTTCAGTTTAATGAGAGTTGAATTTTGTTCAATTAATCAATTAAAATTTTATCTTCTTTTAAAGCTTTTTCTGATTGATGTGATTGAAATTTTTAAATGAAGTTTTCATTTAGGTTCAAATTTAAGAAAAAATTTAACGTCTTTTTTATTAAATAAAAAAATATTGTATTTTTGAAGAGTTTTCAAATTTAAAAAGTTTTCCTTTTAGTATTTTTACCATCGATATGGGTCGACTTCAAAGTCTTCTCCGTATAGGTCTGCTTACGAGAAAATAGAATTTTTTTGTATTTACTACACATTAAATAAATCTCCCATTTAGAGCCAGAAAAGTTCTAAAGTTAATATTGTCGACTACTTTCTCTCTGAAAACTCAAATTCAACTCAAAAAAATTCAAACAATAACGAACAAATTTGAGTGTACAAATACTCGAATATTTGCGCAAGTTGGTACGTCAATAATAAGGTATTTTCACTTTTAGGCATAAAAGTTTTATTTCGCAGCAATACTTTTTATTTAGGTACTAAAATTTCATTCAAACTAATATGTTTGCATTAGGCAAAAATATAGGGATGACGAAGTAATCTCCGAATAACTGCCAAATTAATGCATGCTAGATGCGAACAAAACACCACTTGATGTGCTTTGGCTTACTTCGTAGTACCCCCGGTGATGTGTACTATTTTAAGAAATAAAATAGTGTTTTCACTCTTTTTTGTGAACATCTCGAAAACAAAGTCATATACCTACACTCATTTCCTTTTCCTACGCATTAACATTTTTGTAGAACATAAAATTTTCTACAAAATCGACTTGAACACCTACAACACTCGTCAAGTTTTTACTGGTCGCCAAAGTCTCAAAACCATGACCGGGAGAACCTATTTTTTGCAAATTGTAAAATGCAAATCTAAAAAAGTTCGCACGTCATTTATAGACTCCAAATAACAGCTTTCTAATGCTTTTCCTGTATATCGAGTGCAAAGCTTTGAGTGTATTGCTCACGGAGTAAACGGTTTATCTTTGGACCCCTTTAACCCTTTTATGTGGCTGACGGTGGTACCCGGGTACTTTTTATGCATAAAATATGAAATACTTAATTTTTGGGAAACCGAATCGATTATAGCTTTTAGGACATTTTCAAGTAGATCGTTTTACGTCAGTTTTGAGAATTTCATGTACGATGGGCGTATCAAGTAGCAGATTTTGGACCTTAAAGAAATGCCAACACATTCTGGCGGTAGGTGGTACCCGGGTGCCACCATATCTTTTTAGCTCCAAAACAATAGATATTGTTTATAATATTGTGGTTAATTGTTATTTTTATATCACAAATGTTAAAAATAATCGAAAATCATGAATAATTAATATTTATCTCAACATTGAAGGCATTTTATCCTTTGATTCTCGTGCTGAACGTATACGATACTCATACAAATGCTACATACACCCTATATGAGTTTCTCGTTTTCTACTCTCGTTGTTGCTAAGACCATAACCAGAAAAGAGTTTGAGCAAGGGAGGGGGCAAGTCCCCCTCCACCCGGACTGAAATTAAGTCAAAAAATATTACTGTTATTGAATTTATACAGGGTGTCCGGATAATCCGTCAGGAAACTTCTAGGGGTGATTAAACAGGTTAAAAGAATAGTAGAAGTTCCTCTAAGAAAAATGTCAAATCTCGGTAATAACAAAGATACAGCTACTCAAAGTTCAATATTTTTTTTTTCTTTTTGATGTAACTCCCTTAATGCTTAACCAATCAGGTTGATTTGTGGCATGCTTATTTAGCGTATCAGTTTTATCATTCCATCATTAAAGTAGTTCATTGTTGTACTACCAAAGAGCACTTTACCTAAAACTCAACATTTATTTCTCACCTAACTTTTGTGTCTTGATAGGTATCACAATATTTACGATACATTTTTGAAGGCAGTCAAAATTCTGAAAATCGATGTACTCTTTATTCTAATCGATAAATGTAACCGTTTAGCTGAAAATCCACCTCAAAGTTTTGACAAATTAATTTTAAATAAGCGACTTTGGGAATCTAGTAAATTTGTTTTTGTAAGTTTAAGCTGATCGTTTGGCATAAGTACAAATTTTATTTTGACTTGAATTAAATAATGGCTAATAATGAATACTCAAGTACTGAATATCGCGATATGCATTTTTGTTATGGAAGGACGAATGGTAATGCAGAACAAGCACGGCGGTTTTATACCGACGCTTATCCGGACAGGCGTGTACCACATTCTCAAACATTTGTAAACGTTCACAGAAGACTTGGTGAGGAAGGCTGCTTTAGAAACCCACGTCATGATAATGGGAGGCCGAGAACTACCAAAACTGTAGAAACAGAAGAAATAATTCTAAACGCTGTTGATGCAAACCCAGGTACGAGTGTTAGAAGAATTGCTGCTCAGGAGGGTATTGGTCGTTCTACAGTTTGGGAGGTAGTTCACCAGCAACTTCTTTATCCGTTTCACATTCAAAACGTGCAAGCACTTTCTCGTGAAGATGCGCTGAGTCGTTTGCACATGTGCAATCAAATTTTAGAAAAATACGAAGAAAATAATCGGTTGTTTAATGTTATACTGTTTACTGATGAAGCGAGTTTTAATCAAGACGGTGTCACAAATTCCCATAACAGTCATGTATGGTCTGATAAAAACCCGCATATGTACTCGGAAACAAAACATCAACGCAGGTTTTCTCTAAATGTATGGGCCGGAATCGTAGGCGATCAACTTATAGGACCTCATTTTTTTAATGGAACATTGAATGGAGAAACCTATTTACAATTCCTTCAAAACGATCTTCCCGATTTACTTGAAGATGTTCCTTTAGAAATAAGAGCAAACATTTGGCTGCTTCAAGACGGAGCTCCGCCACATTTTAGTTTGAATGTACATTTAAATGAGGCATTTCCTGAATGATGGATAGGACGAGCCGGGCCAGTACTTTGGGCGCCACGATCTCCGGATCTTAATCCAATGGATTTTTTCTTCTGGGGCTATTTAAAAGCACTTGTGTATGAAACTCCTGTAAATAATATTGATGATTTGCGTCAAAGATAATAAATGGGTGTAACATAATAAGAAACAAAATTGGCATTTTTCATCGTGCCAGAAGGTCATTTTTAAAACGCCTTAGAAACTGCATTGAAATGAATGGAGGTCATTTCGAGCATTTATTGTAAAATTTATTGTAAAATTAAAGTCTATTACTTTTGGTTATTAAGTGGCAGCTGTTGATTATTAATTATTACATTTTCGTTACCAGAATTTCAATTTATTTATCAAAACTTTAGGTTTGATCGAGGTCCAACGCTACTAGATTCTCAAAGTCGCTTATTTAAAATTAATTTGTCAAAACTTTGAGGTGGATTTTTAGCTAAACGGTTACATTTATCGATTAGAATAAAGAGTACATCGATTTTCAGAATTTTGACTGCCTTCAAAAATGTATCGTAAATATTGTGATACCTATCAAGACACAAAAGTTAGGTGAGAAATAAATGTTGAGTTTTAGGTAAAGTACTTTTTGGTAGTACAACAATGAACTACTTTAATGATGGAATGATAAAACTGATACGCTAAATAAGCATGCCACAAATCAACCTAATTGGTCAAGGATTAAGGGAGTTACATCAAAAAGAAAAAACAAAATATTGAACTTTGA
Organism: Malthinus flaveolus; assembly: GCA_950108345.1. Classification (NCBI taxonomy): domain Eukaryota; kingdom Metazoa; phylum Arthropoda; class Insecta; order Coleoptera; family Cantharidae; genus Malthinus; species Malthinus flaveolus. The sequence goes on from OX467285.1 coordinate 69,836,243, forward strand.
GTAGCTGTATCTTTGTTATTACCGAGATTTGACATTTTTCTTAGACGAACTTCTACCATTCTTTTAACCTGTTCCGTCTTCCGTCGTACTGTCTTCGTACCGTTTCCTAATAATGTATTGAGAAGATTCATTCTTTTTTCCGAAGCCTTTACATAATATGCAGGATGTAAAGGACGCCTAATAGTATGCAAGATTTAGAGATAGGGACCCCTCTATGGAGCTCTCATTGCCGAACTATAAGAATTTTGCTACTGATTCTATTAGAGGTTCTACCAGTCTCCAAAAGAAGATATCTATTTACCACAGTAGTTAGTCAGAGGTACATAAGGCGGAAATATAATGGGGGGGGGGGGGCTGGTGCCGCCAAAAAGTTTTATGATGGTAATTAATCCACGTAGTCTGAGAGATCAAGCAAGACGTTGCACATGGATAAACCGTTTACGTTGTGTTCATTCTTCTTGAAAGCTTTTTACTTCTCCCAGGTTTATAAGATTAGGGCTATTCTCATTCCGAACCTTTACACGGGGGCTTACGCTGTTATACAATTACAATAGATCATTAAAGTCTTCGAATATCTTTGGAAACCTGTTAAACTTTAAATGTTTTTTTTGAGACTACAGTGAATTTTTTTTTAAATTCAAGTGCGGCAAGGTCAACTAGTACTATTGTGTTTTCAGTTTTGTTTTGAAGCTATGGATACTTGAAAGTTGAATTCGTGCGAACATATAAATTTTTATGTTCTAAATCGATGAATAGGTAGAATTGTAGAACTGCAACGTTCAAACTTAACAACCATCATTTTTGTAAGACGTCGTTTTAAAAATTCTGCCCTATGTGTGTACGTTAATTTCTTTGAAAAGTCATTTCGTGCTATAGATTAATATTGTTGTAGCAAATTTGAACTACGATGACTAAACTTCTTCGCGAAAACAAAAATATTTTACGGTTTAATCTTATACCTATATGCTATTTGTCCTCTCAAAAGAGCAAACTATTTGTTCAATTTGCTTTTAAAGAGAAAGAACGGAATAAATGCATAGCAAATAATAAATTATTTGTAATATAATTTTTGGGACACGCTGAAATACGTTTTTATGCTTTTTAGGAAAGATTAACAATCAAGCTTCTAGCGAAATTTTATATTTCACCATAAATTTACCAATTTCGTTGTTCATTTAAATACAAAAGCAAAAGTAAAGATTTATTTCAGACGTCTTGTATATTAATTAAAAAGAAAAGTTTAAATTAACTATCGTTTTTCTCATTTATCCCTTGAGACACGAATTGCATGACAGGTTTACAAACATTACACAAACGTTTTCTCTTCAGGAAAATCCTTTGAATTGATTTAATTACATCAATTACGTCTTATATTTTTTATTTCCTTTTTTACTTCCACTTTTTTTTATTTAAAGGAAAACCCTTCGAGGGCGTCCTCATTTTTTGTAGTTTTCTAAAATTTATTTATATTTCAATCATTTCTTTTGTATTTTTTACGTAAGCGGTAATTTCAAAATTTTCATTATGAAAAGATGGCAATAAATCTTAGGTATTGTACTTGCGCCTTATCACATTATGTCTTTTGAGTAGTACCACACTAACTTTGTGTATAACTTCTACGCTTATTTTGATATATGTGCACAAGTTTTATGTTTTAAGCAAAAGAAAACAACTCAAACAGAAGCTTTAATGCATAAACAACCATTTTGACTCAGAAATCCTCTATTCCTTGATGGTGTATATCCTACGAATAATATTTTCTACATCATGTTCCAAAAATAATGTATAGGGGGTGGTAATGAATCGGACAGTTTTTTTCAAATGGTTGTATTTTTCTGAACAAAATATAAATTCGATTTACTTACGTGACATACTAATATTAAGTTCTTTCTTAATGACGTAACAATGAGTAAAACTAACTTTTGCATCAAAACTGGAAAGTTTTTAGCTTTTTAACAAACTTCAGAAAATGTCAGTTTTACGACACCATAGCTTCAAATCGAACACATAGGGCTACTGTCCGCTAAGCCATGCATACAGACTTCGATTCTTTTATCAAAATTTTCTATTACCTTTTCGCATTACTGCGGCCTAAATCGCCAATTATGCGTCGGAGGTTGGCTTTCAAGGCTTCAATGGATTGTGGATTATCTGCATGGACCAATCTTTCTCATATCCCCACAAGATATAGTCTAACGGCGTTAAATCTCACGATCTAGGCGGCCATTGGACTGCAGAATTACGCAAAACTATTCGATAGGTTAATTTCGTTTGCAGTAAATTAATTGTTTCAGTGGATGTGTGGCATTCTCTCTTTTTCCTCTGCTTTCCAGACTTTATTACCATTTTCTTTGGTATCTTTTCTTCCCTCAAATAGTTTTTCGAAGGGCTCGAAAAGCTCCGCACCGTAGTCTTTTCCCACTACTTCGACCATCATTTCTCAACTACCTAAATTAAAAAATTAAAATTCAACAAACTTACTACTTACCTAACTTAATATCTTTCACGTGCACCCTCTGCACTTTCATGGGCCTATCCTGAATTTTTAATTCTATTATAACGGGAGATAGTGTGTATCAGATAAGGTCCACAGTATTTTGGAGCTAATTTACTGGAAAATAAATCGATTGATCTCGACAGCACATGATTTCTTTTGTATACCATGTCCTTTTTATTTGTGGTCTAAACGGTCTTTTTCGTACATTGTAATGATGGGTTTCAGTGCTTCAGCTAAATTGTATTTAACATTCTCGTACACTATTTTCATCTCCTCCATTTTTCTTAATACCTCATTTACATTTTCTTCTTTCAATTTGGTATTCTCTTTCGCCTTGTTTCGCATTGTGGCCGGTGAGGCCAATTTTCGTCCGTTACTTAATAAACATGGAGTAAATCCCGTGGATTCATGGTGACTAGTATTTATAGCAAACCTAATCTCCGACAGTTTCTCATCCCATTGCTTCTGTTCTCGTTCCGTCATTTGTGAAACCATCACCCCTTATTACTCGATTCGCTCTTTCCACAAAATTCTCTTATGAAGTGTAAGGAGCCTCTGCTGAATATGGTAAATGTTTAAAAATTCTCTAACTTCTTTATTGACCACTTGAACCAAATTGGCCATTTTTACCCATTTCTCAAAAAGTCCACAGCTAATTTTCAAGCATCAACCTAAAAACTAGTTTTGACAAATTTTATTTCTGTAGTTGAAAATATACAAGTTATTTTGTTAACACCCGGTATAAATAAATCTCGATTGGTTTATTTTTAAGCTAAAATGTGCCTACAAAGTAAAATAATTAATTGAGTTTTGAATAGAGTATTAGTACCTGCAACCTGCACATAACGTAACAATTTATTACATAAAATATTTAACAGTTAAAGTTGATACTGGAACAAGAACCAATTACCTTGGAAAGTATTATCGTGGAAGTTTGATGTTGTGGTAATACAGGAATCCAATGGACTGTCTCATATAAAATTAATTTGATCGAGTAGCGAGTAGCACAGCTGTTCCTAATCCGAGAATATTGATGGTGTATCGGTTGTTGTAGAGTTGCAGTAACGTTTGGAAAACCTAACTTGGGAAACGGGAATTGAAAAGGCGTGTCTAGCAATCGCGTTCACATACTTATTTATTACTCTATCTACTAAAAAATTTATCGACTTGACTAGTACTACCTCAATATTTATCACACTAACACGTTTTGCTTTTCTATTAGTTGGATGAAAATTTGATTTCGAAAAATTTACAATTCGACCCCATAATTAATTAATTTTGCGAGCTTTATATTTTAAATGTAATTTAAATTTGGCAACAACCGCGTAGTATAAAAACCTACCTTGAAAAACGCAATTAATTTAAAATATACTGTAGACATTTTTCATCTTGAGCTTTTAGCGATTGCACGTAAAATCGTGGCACGAACTTCGTATTTTGTGACACTGCGACTGTAAATTCACCGGCACATAGCTTATATTGAAACAGCTATACTGTTTTCCTAAAAATCTAAATTTAATAGAAAAGCCATATCATAAAATACGCGAGAAAAACTGTAAATCATTTTCAACAAAATTTAAAATTATGCGCCGGTACTCTTTTTCTCAAATTTTAAAATATTTTCATTTGATTAAAGGGGTTGTTTAACGCGACGCAATTGGAAAATTTTATTATTTGATTTTCTGGCTTCTTTAAGCACTACCAATTTGTACTACAAAGGCCATGGGTATTACGAAACCCGCACTTTAAGCTGACCACATCTAATATATGCATTGCTGTTAGAATTCCGTATGCGAATAAGAGCAGAAATAAGGTCGAACACCTAAAACTCGAGTTTTATTTTCGAGTAGGTCTTGATCCCTTCATGCTTATTCTATGAATATAAATAATTCATACAGAGTTCCAATTGTTAGACGGTCTTATAATTTTTTTAGGATATATCATCTGTAAATAAATAAAGAATGTATCTACAGGCTGGCCCTTAAGTACGTTACGAGAGCTAATGGGAGATTGCTTGACTTTGTTTACAAAGAAAAGGCTAGATATACCGGGTGTCTCAAATAACAATGTTCAGGGGGCTGCTCTTAGCTTAATCGCCCATACTACGTGGATGAGGTACTCAGGTACTACCATAAAAACTTTTCTTGCTGCTCCAGGCGACCCCGTTGCATTTTAGTTGCCATACCTGGGCTGCTACTGTTTGCTACTGCTACTGTAAAAGAAGTGTAGCAGATAGTATTGTAAAGTAACACCGTTTTTAAAAAAAATTAATCCAAATTTTAACTTTAAATAGTGTTAGTAGTAGTGACACTGATTAATAACTCCATAACTCGGCAAGGCCACTCGGTTTTTGATTTTTTTTAACTTAAAATGAGTTCCATGTTTGGGTGTGCAAGTAAAATTTAAATGATCAACTAATAATAGTGTAAAATTTGTTTTGTAACTTAAAAGATAATTAATTAACAATGACGTTATAATGCAATTTTAATGTCATGCATAAAATACCGCAACGTAATGGTGGTCATCGTCTAAACTAGAGAAAATATCAATATATGCTCATCTTTTTACTGACATTATAGTTGATGTCAGAAAATTTTTTGTTCAGCTTTTTGATATAGAAGATAGCAAAATAGCTGTAAGTAGTAGTAGACTGTAAAAATCCCCAGTTACACTAGGATAGTAACCCGCACGAGAAACTAAAACCGAGTACTAAAATTGTGATTTAAAATTATTTAGGTACTCAGTACCAGCAACTCTTCCAGTATTACACATATGGCGGTTAGAAGTGGAATAAAATATCCAACAAATGGCTGCCACGACTCTGCTGGCACTCGTTTGCTCTTTTAGAAAAATTGGAGACTACATTGTCGCATATTACTTTTCAATTTTACCAAGTACACGTCAAATTTCAACCTTCACCTCAGGAATTATGGCTGGTTGGTTGGCATACACGAAACATTTCACAAAACTCCATAGGACAAAGTCGCACGGTGATCAATTCTGGTCACCAGTGAGTCAGGCAATCTCTCATGCTCATGCAACCACTGCATTGTCTCTCGCGCAGTGTAACAGGTTGCTCCATCCTTCTGAAATCACATCTCTTCTAGATCCGTAACCAATGCAGATCACAAAAACTCTTTTATCATTTTTTGCAATAACGTTCACCATTTACTGTCACGGCTGTCACAACCACTCTACCAGCCCAAAGTCCGCACGAGACGGTGACTCGTTGTCCAGCTATTTTGGGTGTTCACGTACCCCTTCAAGGGTAAGTGCTTTGTCGCTAAAGACAATTTTTCTAACAAAATCAGCTTTCATTCTTTGGTTTTCCAACACCCAGTTGAAGAAGGTACGGTGTTCCACATGATCGCCTGGCTGAAGTTCTTGAGATAATTGAACTTTATACTGATCCAGTTGCTTTTAACGGTGACGAACCGGTGTGTTTGGATTCTCACCAATAACACTTGCATTCACTGTGGCAATATTTTTAATAGACCGGCCTGAACGAGTACGACCTGATATTTTCCCAGTTTCCGCTAAACTGTTACCATATATTTGAAATATACTTTTACCATTCTAACTCCTGGTTCGCTTGTGTAGCGTTTCATAACTGATTATCGAGAAGCGTCTAGTTGATAGTCGTCAACTTTTTAATCCAGAACTCTTCATTAAAACAAAATGTCACGAATTTCATATTTTGCGTTCCTATTGAATCACCTTTACAATATTTTACCTCCAGCAGAGAGGTACAATAATGAATATTCTTCCTCTATTCTATTCTTCTATTGCTCATATTGAACTTCTCTGCGGGTGGGATAAGTCACCAGGGCCAAAACGGTGCTGTACTACCTACGTACCTACTACTACTCAAACACTGAACATCTAAATACGTCTAAACAGATATTTTTAGTGAGTCCTTTTAAGAGTAGGTACTGGCTAAATTCTTAAAATCTGACCCGCAAGCTGCAACCAGCTGATGAAGGGTGGGGTGGAGTTGTTTAGTTGTGAGTTTAGATACACCAACATTTTTACAAAGGTTTTGCAAACAAAAACAATTTAAAATTAAAATAATGAAAAACACGTACAAAACAAGCAAAAAATAATATTTTAATTTTAGGTATACAGTGGGTAGAATGAAAATAATTTTAGAATTTTTTAAAATAAATTTAATAAACATAGACTTGCGATTTCCGCGTCGTGTAACAACACTGAACCATAACCTTCTCTTAGAATAATAATGGTCTATATGGAGTTTACATAAATATTTAATTTTGAAAAAACGTTTGGCTTTGTGTTTGGTGTGGTGTGTCATGAAGGAAGAATACTAAAACGGCAACACATTAGTAACAATTAATTATAAATTTTGAATTCAAGCGGAAGTGTGAAAGAAGAAAGGCTATTTTTGATGTAAACGAAGTGACAATTCGCGACTTTTACGTGTTTCCTTTTTAATATTATACTGTAACCCAATTAGTCGAATTGTTCTCTCTAATGTTCCCTCATTGTTCTTTCCCAATGCACAGTTTGGAAAAATAAGAGTAGGCTGTTACTTAAAATTAGCACTATCAACATTAGCTGGTAAATTAGAAAATGGGAACATAACTAAGTTCGTGAATTCAACTTGCCTGTTAGGAACTTTCCTTTCAGCTTGGTAGCGCGCTTCTCGCGAAAGAAAACAACAAGAAATAAGAATAAAGCCATGCAATAAATAAAAATTAAAGAGTGGTAGTAAGAAAAGCAATGAGAGAAACAGATTAGGAAGTTTTTCAGAAAAACAGCCGAGGGGCTAAAAGGGAGAAAAGCTAAAGTTAAAGTCTGTTGGGAACATCTGGTTTTAAAATCATGAAACTTTTTAAAAAGTTCATTCTTCTAATGAGCTCTTACTGTTGATATTCTCTATGTAGTTACAATACACTATAAATAACTGCCGATTGTTGATATTTGGGTGGTTTATGGTCGAGTAAAATAATTAAGAAGTATACACAAACATTAACAGAAGTATAAATAGTAGAAAACGAAAGGATTATTAATTTTGTAGGTGTATAGTGTTTATGTTCCCATGTTTTCGTTGCTAGCGAGTGCTCGAAAATGATTCAAAAACATTTGTATTTGTTGTATGTTCAATGGCTTATAAATAAGTATATCGATAGTAAAAGCAAATAAAAGCGCACTTGATTTATTTCCTCACTTTACCCTTATGTTATCCAATCGGTAAAGCAACACTTTTCAAAAATGGATTCTTTTGGTTTTCTATTTATATAATTTATAACTCGAGCTTAAAGCAAAAGCGAGTAACGTATTCTTCAAGCAGCTTAACTGTTTAAAAAGCCATAAATCATTCACTTGTCGCCCCCGCGAGATGGAAAAGTTTAAACGAATATCTCAAACTGTCACGCTAACTTTTATCTAATCACTTAAAGTCTTCTATATGCGTCACTAAAGCATGTAGATTTTTTCGTGTTTTTGTTATAAACTTACAAGTAGTTTCGTTACTGATAAAAATCCATCTCTTAACTTCGAAGCGAATCGCCTCGCCGCAGTTGCACCGGTTGGGATTGCATCTGAAAATTATTCTAAAAGTTGAATTCGTCTCAAATTGACATAAGATAATGAACCCACTATTCTTTTGTGTAATACAGTAAGCTAAGATGAAAATTTTTATAAGAAACTTAATAACGTGCAATGAAGCAAATGTTCTCGACTTGTTTTTCACGAAGCAACGAAGTAATAAACATGAAATGCACAAGCACAACTAAATTCTATTATAAACTCCAAGGAGCTTAATGTTAGTTTGTGCACAAACTATGTTTTATTTCTTACTAAATAATATTAAAGTCTTATATTTTATTTTTATTAAAAGGAATCATTTTTATGTTTGAAAAATGTTTCCAATGTAGTCGCCTACTTCGGAGTCGATCAAAATAGTGAAAAGAAAATATGAAAATATTTGTCTAAATTTTTGAAACTAACTACAAAATGTCAAACATTGGATTTGAAATATAGACTACTTCTGTTTTCCTTTTCACAAATTCAATGCATAATCAATCATGCATACATAACTTAAATTGCTCTATGTACAAGCGAAAATCAGTTTTAATAAATATTTTGATACAAAGTTTCTCTTCTCCAATATTATTATTTGATTACACCTAACCTTTCTGATTTTAAAAGAAAATTCCTAAATTTAAATAAGAGCGTGAATTGCAAATTTTTTTTTCACTTACCTACCCTTTGTTGGTGTTATCAAACAATTTTCTTCTTGCGTTGAAGTCTTATACTGTATTAGTTGCATCACGGTTGACATTGGTATAAATTTAAAAAGTTTGCTTGTTATTGTCCCATATTGTGTAAGTGGCCCCTCGTCCTTCACGACTTTTTAAATATAAAAGATTTTCCCTGCAGCTCGTAGGTTTCCCCCTTTTTATTCATTTTCTAGAACTGTACTAAAGCTTTCTTTTGTGACGCTTTTTGAAGTGAACTCTTTTCGATTTCTTTTTAGCTCCGAGCTGCATTTTTCCTCCTACTTCGCCATGTCCGTCTTTGTAATAGCCGTTTTGATACTTTTACCTAAACAACGGTAAAAAAAATGATCATCTGAAAGAGACGTAATGCAGAATCGACGGAATTTTACAATGGATCCATAATAAAAGCACAGAAGATGGGAAGAATACGTAGGTACCTACATCAAACGGATAGTTTGTAACAATAGGACCAAGTAATACAATGTAATTTTAAGTCGAGTTTGGCTAGAGAATATATAGATACGACAAGAGTAGATAATACGTAGAATGTTATCTACAAAAACAGCTTAAGAACCTGGACTTGGCGAGGTGTACAATGAAATAATTAAATTACTGCATTATAATACCGCAACTTTAAGAGAATTGGTCCAACACCGTTTATGCCAAAACTAAAGTCTTGTCCTTGTCGTTTCGTGACCTGCGATTCAAAAACAGTTTTAGCGAAGATTTTTTCCTTGGCCCACTTTGACTAAACCAATTTTGGATTTGCAAACTACTAACACATGTATAGTAGAGTAGGTAACAGTAAATGTTAGTATCGTAGGTCGTAAGGGATGCGATCTTAATTTAATTAACAGAACATAATTATTGACACTGTATTTTTTGGGTAGTTTGAAGGATAATTATTATCAAAAGATAAGCGACAAACGGGTAATATACCCTTAAAATAAGAACGAAATAGGCAATCTTCGGCATGCGTTACGTTATCGTGGACGTTAGACGCCTATGCTACGCTAATTATTCAAAGGAGAAACTTTGACCGCGATCGGAGATCGAACCCGAGTCTCGTCGGTGTCGCCCGCGTGCTCTTCCACCAACCTACGTCGGTCCTTGCAATTTCCTAGTATTTCACCCGCTCCCAGGTTAGTATTTTTTAGTATTGAGTCGCTACAGTACTTCTCTTCCATCACAGACGTCGTTCGTCTCGATTCCATGTGTATATAGTGTCCGAGACGAGAAGACGAGTCTCCGTTGATCGGAATCCCCACGGCTAAGACGGCGAACATGCTTGTGCGGTAGTTGGGTAAAAGTACTGCTAACTCATCACGTTGGGGACATCTCTTTGGCACGCGTTATGTTATCGTGGGCAGTAGACAAAAAAGAAATTTTGACCGCGATCGGAGATTGAACCCGAGTTTCGTCGGTGTCGCGCTGCGTGCTCTTCCACTAACCTATCTCGGTTCTTGCAATTCTTTAATATTTCACGCGTGCGCACTTTAGTCTTGAGTCGTTGCAGCCCTTCTACAACTGTCGTTCGTCTCGATATCATGTGTGGTGTGCTCAGACTGAGCCTCTGTTCTTACGGTTTGCTGATCGGAACTCCTACGGTTACGACGACAAAAGGCAGCGAGCATATACGTGTATGGTAGTTAGGTGGAAGGCTGAAGCACTGCTGACTCATTACATCGATGCCATAATTTTGGCACGCTTTACGTTATCGTGGACGGTATTATCCAAAGGAGAAACTTGCACTGCGATCAGGCATGGAACCCGAGTCTCGCCGATGTCGCGCCGGGTACTCTACCACTAAGCTACGTAGGTGTAGGTCGTTACAATTCTCCTGTAGTTCATGCGTGCTCACGTTAGTCTTGGATCGCTATAAATCTCTAACTCATAGAACAACAAATTTACCTATCCAACATAGTGAGATTCTGGACACCCTGTATAAAAAGATGAAATCCAACTTCCTGTATGTAAAAAATACGTCATTTGAACACCGTTTTTTCTTTTACGCCATTACAGTACATTTTACTCACTGTTGAAAATTATTTTATATTTTTGAATTTTCAAAAGCAGTTTCCTGTTGCAATAATAAGCACAAGTCGGGCGTTTTTGTGTTCTAAACTTGCAACTAATTTATTTATTATTTTATTTCCTGTCTTTTGTATTCTTCTAGAGTATAGTGTTGTAGGTATATTATCAAGTATCAAAATTATAACAAACTTATAACAGTAATCTCAAAGATTAGAGCTTGTGAAAGGCAAACAAATTATTTCCAAGACATTGTATGAAATATGGGAAACAATTCAAAACAAAAAATAAAAATAGAGTGTATAGAGAAACAAACAAAGAGAAAAATTTATAACAATTTGTATGAATTAGAAAACCACAAAAAGCACATTTAACAAGCAAAGTCGAGAACAAGAACAAAAAAGCTTCCACTACAATTACTACTACGAATAGTTTGAATCTTTGGAATTGTATTTTAACGTGTAATTAATTAAAAGAACAATTTAACAAGAAATTAAATTAAAAATTAATTGAATATTTCGAGAAAGCTTGTAATTGTAGAATAGATATATTCTTTAATCTTCTTAGATCATCAGGTTTTCAGATGAGTGTAAAGTTAATCCAAGTTTTATCCTCTTTCGTGCAACAGTTCTATAAAGTCAATTGCACAATTATTCCTTTGCCAATTAAATTCAAGCATACTTTACTTTTAGTATACATAGATAAATTGGATTAGTTTAAACACAGTATGGTGGTTGGGCACTTTGTGTATAATTAAATATATTTTCAAACTCCTTCAATCTACTTTAATTCGTCGAATTCCCATTGCCAATGTTTATTTTTCGTAAGAAATCACTGAATGATATTAAATAATCAGTACATGTCGTGCAAAATTCCACGTTCGAAGTTATGATCACACTGTATATTTTTTTTGTTTTTAATAAATTTGAATATAAGTGCCGACTTTTTAATCAAAAAGTGTAATAAAAACTAAAAAAATTGCATCCAAGACAATTTTATTATAAAGGCACGAAAATAAGAGCTGAAAGAACGGAGAATAATGTTATGGTAAGAACAAAAATAACACACTCAAAAATACTGAAACTTTAAAAGAAGAAAAAGAAGGGTCTAAATGTAAGTAGGTACTATCTGAAATATCAACTTGACTGGGTCACTTTACAAAAATATTTCGCGAAATAATTTAACTAAACCTGATCGCCCCTAATCCGCTTACTTTTTTATTCAATAAAGTTTTTTCTTCGGGTACTTAACTACAATTCCTTAAACTCGAGTCGCTATACAGGGTGGCACAATCGGCAAGATTAAAAGAAGTAAGGGCGACTTTTTTAAGTGTGGCGTTTCGTTGTAAATTGGAAAACAAAGTAAAAAATGTAAGCTAAATAAAGTAATAATTCTTCTTAAAGTCGTAAATTTAACAAATAAAGCTATATTATGTAGTGAAACATTTGTGCGCCACTGTATTCATACTCTCTGCTTGCTTGCGTGTGTTGTCTCAGCCACTCTAAAGACAAATTACAATCCCCCAGTTCCTTCCGTTAGCAATTTCTGCCGTACGAGTGCACAATTCATTCCTTGAAATTCTTTTTCTAATTTTCCTGAAATGATGGTTTTTCTGTTCAACTTACTCGTTTTTAGATTTTGTAGAAAATTTTTAATTAAAATACGCAAAATAAAGAAAAAAAAGATATTTTTCCATTATTTCCTATTATTTGAACATTGCGTTATTGTGCTAAAGAAAAGTTTTTATTCAAAAAATATTTAAGGTATAATAAAACACGGCTAGTTTTTAACCGTTATGCTATTACACAAAAGGCTTTTCGTTTGTAAGAAAAGAGCTCCTCGAATGCAATAAAATTGCTTCGGCAATGTTTATAATGCCAACAGCGGAAAACAAGTAGGTTAAGGTGATGTTTACTTAAAAAGAAAAATGAGGGATTTCTAAAGAATCTTTTCGCTATTTTCTTTGTATAATACATCACGTTTGTCTTAAAACGAAAGTTACTCATTCGTTTCTATCGAATATAATTGCTTCTGATGTCGTCAAATGAAGTACTGTCTGTTATTTCTCAGTTGCTCAAAATTTGAACCCTCGACCAAGTAGTAGTAGCTTTGAGTTAATTAAATCCACCTTAAATGGATATTTTCTCTGTTTCGCGAATTTCCTATATTTGACGCCTAATGGATTTGAAGTGAAGTAAATGAAAGCTTCATAAAAAAATATTTTTGGGCGTAATGCTACGTCGACTAACGAGTATCAAACGAAAGGTTACATTATTTCTCTCCCTTAGAAATGACTTTTTGTAGTCACTGTCACCGGGTGTGTCAGAATTTTGTTTCGTACAGTCTAACTCTAACCTTGCTTTGTATATAAAGAAATCGTAGTCGGCTTTGAATTTGCTTTCACGAGCATTTTCCACGGATTTCAAAAGTATAAAGGTATATGCATAGGTATATTATTTAAATTACAATTGTGTAAAAGAATAAATTCTAAAATATAAATGTATCTTTTTTAAAATTCAAATTTTGAACTTACAAGATTACGTAGCGAAGGTATACTTACTTGCAGATTACAGATGATTACTAATGAGGCTAATAGAACAATCTAATTAAAATTTTCTTTAATGTCTATACTCGTTAGCGCTTATAACGTGAGTGTGTCATAGTTGTTGCTCAAAGCTCAAAGACAAAAAAACTTAAACAACAAGCACTCTTGTTGAGACATTCCAAAGCTTTCTCGATACGATGTTATTTGATTGCTCGCAGCTATGGAAATACTGAACCCACGTAAACTTAATTACACATTACACACTATGAAGGGTACGAAAACGCCTATGCGGGTTGGGACAAACAGTTAAAAAGGGCATTAAAAATATTTTATGTTACCTTAATCTACTTAATATATGCCCTTCTCTGAATACTCATCGTTAAGGTTCCCACAGACGTCGTTCTTTTTTGGCAGTTTTACCCGGACGGGTAAAACACGGATAAACGCGAACAACGGCCATATTCACGCACTAGGCGGTGTTTTGTTCAGTTTTTCATCATCATCATCATCTGTGATGGACCAAAAAATAAAACTTTCCAACAAAAAACGTTAAAAATCCTTGCGGATTATCTACTTCTTATAATTTGATTATCATGTCTTCGATTTTTCCTTATCTTTATCAGAGTACTCACTAGACTTAATTAAATCAAACTTCAGCAGACGCTTTTGAACGCCGACAAGAAGGACAGTTTTTTTCGCCACACACCGATCGTTTCACCCGGACGGGTAAAACTGCCGAAAAAAGCACCAAGTCTGTCTGTCATGTCAAGTTAATTAAATATCAAGGCAAGAGACATATTTTTAGTCCAGGGATGTTTTGTTGAGTATGGGATGTTTTTAGAGTTTTCCTGATGGAGACCGAAAACACGACTTAGGTTAGGTACAGTTGGACGGTCTACCAAGGGGTGACATTTGCAAAACGAGAAAAATCTAGATCAATCGAGACTTAAGCTTTAGATCCAAATTTTGAATTACTTTTATTGGATTGTATGGAAGCCTGTGCAGTGTGCACGTCTGCAATGTGTAAAAAACTACAGACTGTACTGTAGTTCCTGTAGATCACTATAAAAACTAACGCAAAGCATTTCAATATCGTTTATGTACCATAAAATAATCGAGATTTTTACATAGATAAAAAACTCCCCCGTATAAGAAAATATGTACTAGTTCAAATATAATAACTGTAGGGTGTGAAAAACGATTTAAATGAAACCATAAATATCTGTAAATGTAGGGAATTTTGCATTAAAGGCAAACTGTATTCTGTTTAGGTAAGTTGAAGTTTCTTATTTATAATCTTTTATAAGTATTGAATATAACAAAGCGCATGCAGTAAGTTAAAGAGATTTCTAGTGTTGTACTAAAATATTAACCCATAAAAGACATTCGGCAATTTTTGTTATGGAAGTTATAGTTTAGTTTAAATATGTTAGCATATTTATATTCAACACACAATTCGTATATATATTTTGCACAAAAATTTTCATAAAAATTCACAACATGAGGCTTTCGCATATACGTTACATTCAAACCATGCATTAAAGTTTCAATAGACCATTCTCCAATAGCAGCTTCCATCATCTGCATTCACATAATAGGAATAGACGGAAAGTGCGGAAACTTTCCATAAATATGTTCACTTTTCACTTTGCTTAGCCTTGGGACATAACATTTCAAATATATATTCGAGAGCTAAGCTTTTAATGTTTCTTTGTAACCCAAGAATTTTAGAAAAGTTTCTAAATTTGCCGCTGTGTTAATTTTACAATGGTTATAGAATGCTTAAAATTCAAAAGTTCATTTATTGTAATTTATTATACCTTTTTTCTTCTTCAAAAGTTGGGCTTCATCTTGATGCAATAAAGCCATTTGACGGATAATCTTCTCAAAAAGCATTTTGAGAAAACTTCCGAGTATCATGTTAAAATGACTTTGCTTTTAAACCAAAGTTTAAGTTAAAACTTTTATAACTCCGAGCTGATTTACAATAAAAAATAAATTTGCGTTTCAGATTAGCCGAGCTTTTTAAATAAATTATATTTACATACTGCAATATGTATATAAACGAACCTTGACGTGTTTAAACTTTTATTATTTAGCGAACAAAGCCTTTTGCTAAAATAAAAAGTTATTACTCTCTGCACTACATTTAATTTGATGGAATTTTAAAACTGTCATGCAGATCACACCATTTCTCTCTTCTATCTCTACAACCATTCACAATCGACTTGTAAAGTAATAAATCGTTTACGCATAATTTTTTCTCAACAGTTCTTTAATTTTAGCTACAGTACAAGTAGGCCCTTGTATCCCCTTGTATATGGCAAAAAATGGTGTATAAGCTTTTGTTTTTTTTAATTGTTTATATGAGTGAAAACAAAAATGCTCACACGGGCAAATCTCGGGAGACCCGAGTTTGTAACTTTTTTGTTTTTTCTCCTATAACTCCTAAATCGTGTACCCCAGCGAAAAAGGTTTTCTATAACAAATTAAAAAACAGTAAACTTTGCGTCGAATGAGTACAAATACTTAATAATTCGGTCAAGGAGTATGGTCGAAAACCACGGTCAAAAAACGACGATTTTTTCCAAGTCGGTCTAAAACTGGGATATAGTACTTTATAAGAGTCTGTAGCTTGGAAATCATTACTCTAAGAGAAAAACTTATAAAATAAGAGTTGTAGAGCATTAAATTCTGCGTTGACGTGTACCAAAATTTTTAAATTCAGTCAAGTACTTCTCTAAATAAGTGGATATATAGGTATTTTGAAACAAACGCGATTTTGTAGCCTAGTCAAATTAGCCAACTTAAGGGAAAATAGTGCAGGATTTTTGAAAATTGGTATGGTGGTTCGTTGGAACCTACAGTTCCACATACTAAAAGTCGCGGAAGTTGCGCGGATAGCGGGGCGAGGGGGAGCTGTTTAAATAATTTCCCTCTTCTTTTGCTTGTATCTCCGTGACTATCAACCATACTTTAAATATTAATGGTCTCGGGTCCACCATCTTCTCTAAAAGACCCTGCTTACGAGCTTTAGCGTAACTTTTCTTCTCTTGATATAATTATTGATCTCGTTATACACCTCGTTAATTGCTTCGTTTTTTCTGTTTTGATAAACTCCCTGTTTTTTCTAACTTAGCAATACTGTTCAATTTTCTTAACTTTTCTTTACTGGGTATTTTATATTTTATTAGTCTTGCAATTCTGCCCAACTTTTCTAGTTTAACCGACTATCCATCAATATCGACACCCAATTTAAAAGAGTCCGTATATTGATAATTCTGGTAACTTATACTCGGATGGGGAAGGAACGGAACAAAACCCATTCACAGGGTAGTAACTTGGCGACCAATTTAAAATATTGTAAACCTAAATTATATTTTTGTTTACCTATATCTGCACTTGAAAAAAAAGGTAGATAACATTTTTTAGGGCACTTTATCTACAGTTTTCCTTCTTTATGTTTCCTTAGACTTAAAATAAAACTAAATTGATTATAAAAGGTAGCCGAGTTGCAGTGTTCTTCGGTAATTTCAGCAACTTTATAGCTCATAAATACGAGATACCCTTATACCCTAAGAAGTAAAAATGGGTTGCATTTTTAAATTACTTTATTAATAATTTTTTTATTACAAAATTTTTTCATTATTCGCCCTTAAAATTAATTAAAATCGAATCAAAAACGAATTGTGTTCGTTTAAGACAATGGCGCTAGGAATCAATTGTTGAAAATTAATTTATTCGAATTTAACTTAATTCTATAGGTTGTTCAATTTTACGGTAAAAACATTATTTTATAACTAAAGCTGCACCAAAGTTTTTTTTTTATTAAAATCGGTTGTTCTACTTTGATTATAATTATTATCGACTTTATTCAATGTAGGAAAAGTCATAAAATTAAACCTCAGAGAAATTCGTTTGTTGTAAAATGCAATTAAAAACTTCGTTTTTGCTTTCTCAAGTTTTTACCATTATTTTCAATTAACTGCACTGTTATGGACGGAACAGTAATTTTTTATTATTACCAAATCCATTACAGTCTTTAAATAATACCGTGTGGTACTACAGATAGCCTAATAGACAGCCCAAAATGCAAAATTGGTACGAAAATTACCCACACGTTTTTACATTTCTTTAGAATTTTTTCCGCCTCTAGTAAGGCAATTTTCTAAATATCGTATACAGGGTGTTAATTAAGTGTATACACAAACTTTAAGGAATTAGTATTTGATTGGTTTTAAGCCAAAAAGTTCGTATAAATATGAGTCCGCAACGGCTCTGTTTTCTAATTACGGGGTGTTAAAATCTAATTAAAGATAGATACAAACGTTGGGTTCCTAGGTGCATGAAGTTAGCACGGCCATTTTGAGCACAAAAATTAAAATTGGCGTCATATTTTTGTGCTATTTTTGTGCTCTCGAATCCACCGATTTTTAATTTTTGTGCTCCTCTATTAGCCCCGCAATTAAGAGTTATCGATGGCCGTGCTCACTTCACGCCAGCACGGCCATTTTGAGCACAAAAATTAAAATTGGTGTCATATTTTTGTGCTCTCGAATCCACCTATTTTTAATTTTTGTGCTCCTCTATTAACCCCGCAATTAAGGGTTATCGATGGGAACAAAATTAAAATTGGTGTCATATTTTTGTGCTCTCGAATCCATCTATTTTTAATTTTTGTGCTCTTTTTTTTTTACCCCAAAATACATTAGAGTAAGTTCGATAGATCATCAATAATCACGATATTTCACGATCTGATTCTTTAACTGCTTGTTAAAATCTTTTAAAAGAAAATATTTGTCCAAAACGGCTTAGTTTTTGAACTAAGTACTGTAAGGTTTTGAAAGTGCTTTATTACTTGTCTTCTATTAGCTTGATTCGTGTGTCTGTTGGGGATCTATTTTCCCAATTTTGAACACGTTCCCGTGATCCAGTCGTTCTGAAATTTTGTATGCATGTTCAATTGGTTCAATTTACGTGACAGAATTTTTCAGAAATATTTGTGAATTTTTTTATTTTATATTATATTTTATATAATTAAATTAAATATTGTCGATTTATATCGAGTAGGTAAATACACACATATTTGTGTCTAAAAGAAGACAGATTTTTAAAAAGTGTTTTTTAATATTATTTTTAATCCTAAAACATCGTGTTAACTGGAGACTTGTGACGTCACATTAGAGTAATCCAAAAACACTAAGTAAGAGTAAGAGTAAGATTATTACTTATTTTAAGAAGAAAAATTCCTGTAAATGTTTGTCCTAATAAACACAGGGGCAGACTGGACCACCGGGACACCGGGAAAATTTCCGGTTGCTTTGGGGCTGGTGTCTCTGGGATTATCTAAAAAAAATGTGGATGCGTTCCGACGAAAAATAGTAAAAATCCTTGTAATTTAATTCGCCAGTGCCAACAGGAGAAGTCCTTGTATTAACAAACAAGTTATAGAAAAATTTGCGAAGAATAGCGGATCGCTAAGTGAGTATAGTGAGCCGATATTTTATTTCGTAAAATATTTTTTTTTGTAAAGGGATTTAATTCATCTTGAAATTATCTATAAAAAACCTCTTTTGTGTTTTTTTGCATTTTTAATAACTAACGAGCCAAGATTGATTGAAAATTTTGACGTTTTTCACTTTTTCGCTAATAAATTGGAAACGTCGCAACAATGCTCAATTTTCTTAACGGATTCTGAATCTTCATTTAATTCTACCCAACTTTGCTAATTTAACCAACTGTGTATCTCTTGTAATAACAAAGTTACCCATACAACGTACTGAGATATTTGCTACCCTGTATTTCAATTGAAGAAATTGTTGGAAATTCTGTACACATGCCGGTACCTACTACACATTTTAGATAATGTAGACAAAATCTTCACCGGGCGGATGTAATTTGGGTACCAAGCTACCTGACCTTTTAATCCGATAACTATTTTGGACACCAGTAGTATTGATACCTGATAAATTGCTTGTGCATTTTGAGCACCACTAACATTAATTAATAATAATTTATACTTTATAGTATGAGGAATTAATGCAAAATTAGTGTTGGAACTCTACTTTTAAATGAAATGTAGCTTTTTTTAATGAATTACGAAATACGACCGGTTAGTTGTCGATCATAGAATACAAATTATTTTTCAATTTTTCTTAAGAATTTCTGTATTTAACTCCAACTTTGCCACTTGCCCTATTTGCCCATAGGATACTACGCGGCTGTAGATTCTAAAATAATATTGCCTTCAAGAGAAAATTATCAGTTGACTATTATTTACAAAAGCTCATTACAATTATAAGGACGTTGCATTTCCACAATAACAAACATGATTGTATAAACTTACTCTATCATCCATGAAATTTTTTGACGTTTATTCAGAATCACCCTATGATAAAGGGTTAATAATATAATAATAAATCCAAGTTTTTGGACTTGGTTAATCTCCGAATTTTTGGCAACTACCCAAAAATATATTCCATTTAATTTTGGATTTTTGACAAAGATCCGGATGGACGCTGAGGTCTAAAATTTGGGTTTATTAGTGAGCATTTAAGTACTTAACAGTACTCAGTTCGAAAACTAAGCCATTTTGGACAAATATTTTCTTTTAAAAGATTTTAACAAGCATCAGTTAAAGAATCAGATCGTGAAATATCGTGATTATTGATGATCTATCGAACTTACTCTAATGTATTTTGGGGTTAAAATAAAGAGCACAAAAATTAAAAATAGGTGGATTCGAGAGCACAAAAATAGCACAAAAATATGACACCAATTTTAATTTTTGTGCTCAAAATGGCCGTGCTGGCGTGAAGTTAGCACGGCCATCGATAACTCTTAATTGCGGGCTTAATAGAGGAGCACAAAAATTAAAAATAGGTGGATTCGAGAGCACAAAAATAGCACAAAAATATGACACCAATTTTAATTTTTGTGCTCAAAATGGCCGTGCTAACTTCACGCACCCTGGGTTCCTTATAAATTTAAACATAAAATTCATTAGAATTCATATTTGCTAATGTCAATAAGAGAGACTTTTTACTTAATAACAACCCTCTTGAGGAAGTTGGTCTTTTAATTTTCACTTAATTTTACAATTTTATACAAGGTCTGCCGAAAACTGGACATCATTGTTTTTTCGAATTTAGTTGATTACACTCTTCAGCCGTCATTTGGCATGTCCAAATCAAGCATTGCTCCAATCTATTTTCCCCTAAATTCGACAATACACAATTTTTCTCATAGTATGATGCCGACTGTTTGGTGAACACCGTAGTGGGTATGTGTTTAATATTTTCTTATTATAAAAAATATATCAAACTCCTAAAATTCGGTGGCGTCCTTTAGATATCCCCCACATACGCGCATTTACTATGATTTTATTGGCATAGGTATTTAAGGGCTAAACAGGGAGCTCGATTTGAGTACTGAAAAATCGTAATTTTTTGGTCGGTAATATTTTTTTGTGTTTCTCCTAATATGTATAAGGGAATTCCACCCTCTGTACGCATTGTACCTACGTCCATTTATTTAATTACGAATACAATTAAAATAATCAACTTTCATTATTTTTGTGAAATTAAAACTTTTATAAACGACAACTTTGAATATTATACCTGCATGTGGCGAACCAGGTGATAATCACCGATAAACGCGTCACTTATCGTGTGTTTAAACTTGTACCTCGATGCATTTTAGCTCGATTCTTCGCAATTCATTTCGGTTTACGGTAATGACGCGAGTGGAGTGTTGTGATAATCGTCGTATTTGGAGGGTTTAAAACGCCCTATAAACTTTCAACTATGTGTTTTTGAAAATATCGTGAAAACTGATGAGTCCTTTCCTAAAGGTAATTTTAACTTTTAATAGTAATTTCTTATTAGTACATACCTGGTTATTTTTGCTTCGTTGGTAAGCACATATTTTCAAAAATGGCCGTAGAAAGATTTTTGTTAATTCGGTTTAGGATAGTTAGTAGGTACACAATTTATTTCTATTTTCCTATTTTTTGATTCTTTAAAGTTTGGGTAATATATACTTCATTAACAGGCTGTATCATATAATAATAATAGGGCTGGGACACCCCTGCATTAAGCTTTTGTTGGGATCGGGTATGTTATGATTGTTGCTCTTATATTATAAAATTAACACACATGTTATGATTCTGCTAATGCTCGTAATAGGAAATATGAAACGTTTGTTATGTTTTACGATTAGAGAAAAGTAGGAATTAGTCTTCAAAAAAAACTTGCCGAAATAAGTCGTTTAATTTTTTAAAAAGTAAATTGGTTAATCACCAAATTTAACTCACACGAAATAACAAATAAAAAGGTACATTGTAATTCAAATTTCGTAACCACTTTTAAGTATTAGCAACAAAATGTTATTGTTATAGCGTATCCGTCATATTTATTTTCCATAAATATGACTTTTTTTATAACTTTAATTTGTCGTTCTGTGTTTTATTTAAAAATTCTAAATAAAACAGTCATCTCGCTCGTCAGTATTTATTTTTGATTCCAAAGAAATTAAATCTATCATTGTGCTAATTAGTTTGTGAGGGATAACTAAATCATCTAATAGAAATTACATTTCGTGTTAATCCGATCTGCAAAAACGGTTAAATTTATGTAGAAAGCACTTCGTACGTTCAAAAAACAAATCTATCGGAAATTCGCTAAAAACTAGAGAAGAATAATGATTATTTTAGTGTTAGTTGGCCATGTCGACCTAAATATAATGGATGCAAGTAGAATATGGGAAGTCGGAATTGAAAGCAAACATCGCACAGCGCCATTAGAGTGAATGGGTACAAAAATTAATCAGAGAAACAAAAATAACTCTGAGTAACTAACACATGCGACATTTTGGGAAGCAGGCAAATAAAATGTTAATTTGAATAAAACCAGATAAGTTTAAAAAACGCCACCAAAAACTGAATTGGAAAGCATAAAATAATCACCAAAAGGCCACTGTGCAGTGTGCATTGTGCATTGTGCATGTAGCGGGTCTGAACGAAAAGCTTACAAACACTTCGTTTCAGTATAGGGAGTGAGCTACATTTTCTATCTACGTACGTTTGAACTTTCTGTACAAATTGAAACTGGAAAGAGTTTTAGGTTATATGACGATATAATTTATAAAAAGTTTTTATCGGTATGCCAAAAACCAATTTGAAATAATTGTCAGTTTTAAATGGCAAACGCACGAAATGCGTTTTTTGTCTTCTTCCACTTATCTGTACTCGCACGAGCACTCTATTATAAGCCATTAAGTCATTGATGATGTCCCTGCGAGTATAAATACCTAAGCGGAAAGAGACAAAAAAACATTTCGTTCCTGTCCCTGTGCATTGCCACAAGTAAACAACAAATCCATCAATTTCACAAACAACTAACTTTTCAAAACTCGAATATCCTACTTGAAAAGTTAACTTTTTGTTTCTTTATTATTTCATTAACAGCTACAGTGTTTTGAATACTTTCAAAACATCTTACGAGCACATTTTCGAAATCTTCGTAATAACTTAGAGTGCCGTGACTTGCGTTCCAGACCACTTTAAATGAATGTCTTTACATTTTTAAATAACAGCGAGTTTTATATTATAAACATAATCATGAAGAAAATAGATTTTCATGTGGTAATGTAAAGAAGGGAGAAAATCGTTCGTTGAAGTATGCACAGGAAGAAAATATAAATGCAATTACTATCGTATAAAGAAATAAAAAAAACGCTTCAACAAATTACTACGTATAAAAATCACAAAAAATATCTTAACTACATTCTTTTTCCAATAATACGATGGTACGACGTCTAAAAGGTCTCAATTTACTGTTAAATAAAAATATTTTTAATTTGAACTCGGGGTGAAACCAGCACTAAGTGTCTGTAAAAATTATTGACCACTTGTTTCCAAACTTTTGATAAGAATACTTTCTACTACACTTTTAGAGGCGATTTTCAATTGGTAAATGGTGTGTGTTAGACATGATGCTTCAGCAATCCTCATAAATAAAAATCTAAGTCCGGTATAAAGTTTCGGATGTATGTGAGATTATTCCGTCGTGTAAGTTCTCATCCAATAAGTGGAAAAAAGTATTTGCTTCCGTGCATTTGGTGTTAAGTCTTCCTAAAAGTGATGCTTCTTTTGCATTCGCCTAAATGCTTGCGCAGATTTAGGATAAGAATGCGTAATTATTACTTATGGGGTGTCTCGCGAGATTAATTGAATTAAAAAAGTTTGAATTCTCAAAGAAATTAGGACCTGTTTGAATTTAAAACGTATGTTCCGATGTAGAGAGTACACATACAACGTACAATTTCAATAATAACAGAAAATGCCCTAAACTTTTGTTTTACTTTAATTTCCAAGACGCTTTTATGAAGTGTCTCCTATGGAGCCTTTCAATAAAGCTTGCTTTTGTTTTAGCCACTAACTTACCAATACTTTTGTTTTTTTGATCTTAAAAATAGTTTATATTAATGCGTGGGCCATCTAACGTTTGGAATTTGAATCGGCTATGAAAGAAACTAATGAATATTTTTTCAAAATTATGAGTTTCTTAGAAAGATTTGACACGTTCATTTAAAAATGAAACTCAACATCATTCAAATGATTGCCACTGCTGGTTTGACAGTACCCCAATCGCATGAAAGGCAACTTCTATTTTTGTTTCAAGGCATCGTCTCTGGGAGCTTAGCGTAACACTTATCCTTAAGAGCTTCCCACAAAAAAATCCAACGGGGTCAAGTCACAGCTCCATGGCATCATTGGGCCATTTTTCTTCGAAAATGAGCAGGGGGCCGCTGTTACCGTCAATAGCGAACGTTACTGTGCCATGCTAAACAAATTTTTGTTTGCAATAATTGAAGAGTATGACATGGATGAGATTTGATTTCAACAAGACGAGGTAATTTGCCACACAGCCAACGTAACCATCGATCTTTTGCGCACTGTTTTCGGAAATGGAATAATCAGCCGAAATGCTGATATCAATTGCCGCCTAGGAGCTGTGATTCGACCCCGTTGGATTTTTTTTGTGGGGAGCTCTTAAGGAGAAGTGTTACACTAACCATGCGGAGACGACTAATGCCTTAAAACGCGAAGTAGAAGTTGCCATTTATGCGATTGGAGCCCATACAATTGAAAATGTACTGAAAAATTGGGTTGATCCTATGGGATATTGTCAAGCCAGCCGTGGCAGTCATCATGGAAATATCCAATCTTTCTAATAAACACACACACAGAGTTTTATTGCGTCTCAACGTCTCACAGATTTTAAACTAGTGACGTATTCGCACCTAAAAATAATCATGAGTTGATCTAATGAGAATGAGGATTATTTTTAAAAGATTAAGAAATTTTTAGCAACAATCTTGTCAGGAATCCAATGAACTCTTTATGAGGCCCTATAGTAAGTTCGTTTAAATTTGTAATGAAAATCTGAAGGTGCTGCAGTAAGAGCGTACTTCTTTTATTTACTTTTCTGAGTCCCATTAATTGAAATAAAATAGCTTAATTGAAATTTAAAGAGTAAAACTAATCGAGGACCAGTCAGAAAATATTTATTGCAGCGCTCTCAACCAATTTTGGTGGCCCTTATTGTGCAGCTCTATTTATTCTATCGTAACATAATCATAAAATAATAATATAGAAGTTGATATTAATTTATCTGTATACGATATGATAACGTTTATCGTCAATTTCAGGAGAAACAAGTACCTACCCTGCACTCAGGTCTTCGGTATAAGCAGTGAGATTTAACTGTTGTCACTACTTGTACTTATACAGGGTGGTAAAGGCTGTGTAAAATGAAAACGAATACAGATAAAAGAAAAATTTAATAATATAGGTAATTTGTTTGTTCAAGAAAATTTAGGAAAATTGTCTTTACGGAATGTTACTTAAAACCCTAAGACACCATATTTTTGTTTCATTCATTTGTTAAAATTACAATTTCGTTTTCTATTGAAAAGGTCGCTAAATTAGAAAGTACAGGGTGTTTTGTTAACATTGAGACGCCCGCCGTATAGTCACATACCTACAGGGTTAATTTGAACATACCTACGGAACAAAATGAAACAGCGCTTAGAGGGGACCGAATTAGTGCTTTTAACTTAATAAACCTAGGTCTTAGTAAAAAACGCTAATTCGGTCCCCTCTAAGTGCTGTTTCATTTTGTTCCGTAGGTATGTTCAAAATAACCCCGTATATTCCTGAGAAAAACCTAATTTTTCAGTTATATTAGCTATAAATTTGTCACCTGTAACATTTTTTTAAATTTAAGGTTATCATCTAAAAGAGAATAAAAAACCACAAAAATTAGGTACTCTTAGTTTATCTGCGTAAGTTTAACCGTTTGCCGTAAAAGTTTTGGGTTGTCGCTGCAATTATCAAGTATAGGTAGCTATGATCAACATAACAATGGATAGCGCTTATTCAACAGGTCTAATGAATCTGTGACTTGACGGTGTCTCATTATTAATGAGACACCCTGTATAACATGTTTATAAACTAATTTTATTTAAAAAAAGAGTACGCAAACCTAAACTAGTCACAAAAATTAAGGGATATTAAAAAAAATCCAAATTTTAGGGCGATTTTCAACAACGGATAACGGAGAAAAATGATCGTACAGAAAATTAAAAAAAAGGAAATTGTAGCCTCAAGTATCTAGTTCTAAGATCTGAACTCTAAATTTTTTAGCGTGGACGGGATTTCTGTAATCAGGCGAAAACCAACTAAAAATAATTTTTCCAAATTTCTTCTCGTCCTTGAAATGGTCTGTGGACTTCAAAAAATTTTTTCATCATGCGACCATAAAGCTCTTAGACAATTTAATCAGCTTTAATTTGACCTGTTAACTTTAAAATGTCAATTTTAACTTTGACAATCGATTACTCGGGAACTAATGATCGTACAGATAATGAAGGTAGAGTTTTGGAAACCAAAACATTTTCTATAAGACACAATCGGTGGCGCAGATAAAAAAATTTTTTTGAAGCAACGATGTTGGCTGAAGGAAAGTTGAAAATTTGCGAATTTAAGGATTAAAGGATAGAAAATTTAGTATAACTTTGAATGTAGTAGACGAACAAAGGATATCGTCGTTAATTTTTTAACCCCAAAGTGTCCCTAAAAAGCTTTTAAAGTTTCAAAGCGCTGCGATTTTTTTCTTCTTAGAGCCCCGAAGGTTTAAACTTATCGTTTCGGCCAAAAATCACCTCAAGAAGCAATTTTTCGATTTTTATGCATTTTTTCGACTTCAATATGTTTTTTACTGATCTGAAAACTAAACACTTGTGGCTACAATTTTCTTTTTTTTCCTTTTCTGTACGAACATTTTTCTCCGAGTTATTTCTTCTTGAAAATCGCCCTAAAATTAGGAATTTTATCAATATCCCTTAATTTTTGTGACTAGATTTGAATAAACCAAATCAGATTCCTATTTTTCACCCGGAATGTCTTGCCACGATATTTGTTTACCAGCCTTGTGCTGCTCAAGTATTTCAACCCTCACAGGGTTCAACACCTTTATATTAGTGGGTCGCCCGCCATAAACTAAAATAATATGCGGATGCAGTTATTGATGAATATTTATAATATTTTTTGGAAGATAGTTGAGAGTAGAAAGATTGAGAACTGTAACAACACACGTACCAATGGTACGCCGAGTATGGAAAAAATAATAAAATATTCAAAACATGTAGTATTGTGCAAACTTATTACGAGTGTTCTGTTTTTGCAAGTGGGTAGTACACCGACTGCCGTGAGGTGGATTTCTAAAAATACCTCCCTGCTAGAATGTATCTATAGTTTAGAGCGCAAAGCCGAATAAGTTTTAATTTTAAATAAACAAAATACAAATTTACCGAATTGTTTTTGTTTCATTAATTTTTGTATCATATGTACTTTAGGGTACAAATTTTCAATATTATTAGTACAAATAAGGCAATGCTACATTGAATAAATTGTTGTT
This sequence comes from Malthinus flaveolus, assembly GCA_950108345.1. NCBI lineage: Eukaryota > Metazoa > Arthropoda > Insecta > Coleoptera > Cantharidae > Malthinus > Malthinus flaveolus. The sequence continues at coordinate 69,863,540 of OX467285.1, forward strand.
TTAAGTATTTGAATATTTATAAAATTTCAGAAATGTACGAAAATTGATCTTTTATTTGTTAAAGCTCAAGCTCTGTTTTATAACTGAATAATTTACCTTTCTTCAATTTTTTGTCATAATTTCCGCTACACGAAACACTTCCTTATCAGCAAGTAAAACATTTTCCTTCGCAGCTTTTAACGATATTAACACATTAAACCCATCAAGCTTCAGTGGAATTTTTCTAATTAGTTTGTTCATGTTCATACCGTACACGTGCAGATCCGTTTGGATTTTATTTACAAACATTTTCAATCACATCAGTTTTTATAAAGCGGGGGAGTTGTTGTTTGCGAATAATTTGTTAATGTTTTCTGTTCAGTATCAATATACGAGCATTAACAATAACTATTTTGTATTTACCTCGCACAAAAGTTTTTGCTAATTTATGAATTACGCCGACCTATTCAATAATTTAAATCGCACATATATACCGTGAGAATTAAACCTAGAAGCAACACTGGAAAATTAATTTATTTAAAAGCTTTATCGCGAGCCGAGTTACTGCATACATTTTAAGAATTATACAGGTTGTTGATACTGTAAAATAAATATCTAAGCGAATAAGTATAATAAAATCAAAGAGTTTGTAAATATAGTTTCTGAATAATTAAACAATTAGTCGAAGATTCTTCGCATTCGGTAATTTATATATGCATTAAACGTGTTTAAGATTTAAAACAATTATTACTTGGCACGATGAATGCATCGATTTTGAAAATACATTTAAACTCAATTACGATTACCGCGTAGAATTTAAAATACTTCATTACCGATGAAAACTATATACGTAGGTATATATATTTTATAATGCACGCGCTTAGTTCGAGCATTTTTCCCATACAGTTCCCGTTCACCTTCCATAAACGTTTACTCTCTTTATATAGAGCACCCTTGCTTCGATAGATAGAGCACGACTATACCTTGAGAATACTAAACAGTTGTGTCGAATCCATCATGCCACCTCAACTAGGAAATTAAATTAGATACTAACCCCGCACTGTCATATATCGCATGCCAATTTCCTACACCCTTGCTTATACACCCGTATTCATGATATATTAAACTCTCGTAAAATGAATTGCTTGATGCTTTTGATAACAACGTTCTAATCCAATAAAGGAAGCCAATGCACGTTTTATGGCAGTTGCCGCGCGGCACAAATTTTAATAATTACTATCATTTTAGTTTTCACTTACATTATTACACAAAATTTGTTAATTTATTAATCGCTTTCGTAAATCATTACTTTGCTTCATTAATAAATTAATTACTAAAATTTAAAACTTTGTTTGTTTTACATTGTTACATTTCGAGAAGCCTAATTTAATAATTAACAAAAGTGGTTTTTGTATACCTTTGTATACAAGTAGTAGTTAATTTTGCCGCACAAACACGAAAATTTTGTGGGAGACAAAGTTGGGGGGTTCTAATCGTTTTTTCTACGACCGCAAGTGGAAAATGTAAATCTTTTCTTTTCTTAAGTTTTTGGCAATTCTCGTTACTTATATTTAGTTCGTTTTCGTAGGAAAGGGTGAAGAAATTAATTTCAGCGTTTGCCTAAATTAAAAACATACCCTAAAGCTCGGAAAAGTAACCGAAAAAACGAAAAATATAGGTACTATTTTAAAAACTCTCATTTTAAAATTTTCAAAAAATTTTCAAAATTACTTTCAGGGTTACTTTTTTATTTTTATCATCATTTCCACAAGTGCAAAAATATTTATGTATAATTTCATACATGCGCTTAGTATAATGTCGTTAGGGGCGGATGTTCCCCATGTGAGGAATCGGAAAATTCCCGGTGGACCGATGGTAGAAATGCCATATTGGCACAGCCTGGTGTTGGTAGGGGTACGATGTAATATTTAATATACAATAATCTTGTAATCCTAATAAGTCAAAGAGGGGCGCAGTGGCGTTACTATAATGGTTTTGAGGGCTCCGTGGAACCAGGCCCGTGAGTTATAGGGGCCCCGAAAAGGAGCGAATAGTTTATTTTGGTATAAAAAATTACTTAATTTCATATGGTTACAAAAATATGCTTAAAAAATCTTAAAGTTGATCTGAGCTCTCTTGACCTTGAAATATCAAAATTTTGGGCCTGCGAGGGCCTCTGTTCCTTTATGGGTTTGGTGCGATCGACTCCTGTTTCCCGGACCGGCTTAGGATTCCCCATCCATCGCGCGATATGTCGTACACCAATAGTAAACATTTTTATAAGTTTGACAAACTTCTCGACGGTTATGTATTTTATACTGAGGTAGTATATTAGGCTTAATTGCCTTATTTTAACTTAGAAATCTATGACTAATGACTATACCGTGCCCGATTGTTATTATCAGAAAATTGGTATCAGTTTTAGCATTTCTTCCACTTTATAGGAGTGCAAACTCCAGTCATTCTAAAAGACAGTCGAGTGTCTTTAAATTTGAATAGAAAACTGTTGTTTCTAAATTATTCCTTTACAGCGACTCTATTTTCTCCGTTTTTCCAAGATGCTCTGCCATTGTATGTTTAAAGGGCGACAAAGACTACTTCTAGTTGTCGTATTCGTATTACAAATTAATGCTATTTTCTAGATGGCTGAAACTTCAATTCCACTCGTTTTGTTCCTTAAAAGGCCACCGACTTTTTAGCTCAAGTCATTCGTTACATTTGTTTCGCCCAAATTTAAAATTCTCTTAGAAGTGAATTATGAAAGTTTGTACTTTCATACTATTACAGAATTCTGAAACAATTTTACACCTGCTCTGACACGTATACGGCTGAACGCTGGTTTTCACACTTGAAATGAATTTGTTTTTGTTTTCTTAAAGCTGCCCATGGAGTCATCACCAGTAAATTTGTTTCAAAAGATCAATATTTTAGCTTCTTTTTCCGAGATAATGAGCATTATTTCCAACTTGGTTAACAGGCGAGACCAAACTGGAGGTTGATTTATTGGGTAGTGCCGGCAATCTCCCTTCAAGATCATCGGGGTTGTAATAATATGTCGACAATAATAATAGGTCTACATAGGGCTTACTATAGGAATCTCTTTCAATCGGCTATTCACATCATTCGAAATGTACAGGGTGTGGTTTTGTGAATACTTTGTCGTACCGTTTACCGTTTTATCAATGTTTAATCTATTTTTCCAACTTTATAAATATTGAAATTAATAAAAAGCTCGAAAATGCAAATTGACGTATTCGAGCGTTTTTGCAAATGAGTGATTGCGTGATTGGTGTAGTTTTGTACAATTTCCTATATTTTTTGTTTACTTTTGCAGTTTTATTAACATTTAAATGAATACCTAAACTTATAACTTATAACTATCATTTTATTTTATTTAGCATTGCATTTGTTGCGTAGTGGCAATACTGAAAATATATAAAGTACTCGAAAATATGATACTACAAAAATTAATGTAATCAAAACAATCAGGCAAACTCGTATTTATATAAAATAAATAAACTGAAAATCAGAGGAACTAAATCAGACTGATATACGGCGTTCTGAGGGTATCTCGTTTCCTTTTCCTCAGATATATTTCGTTCCGCATCCTAATTAGTTCCGTTGAACTCTTTCAATTGATAATTTTTACTACTATTGGAGATGATAAAATCTAATATTTTTTCCAAATTTCGCACAAAAAATTTCCTAAAAAACTGTAGAAGCGCGAATAAAAGGAAGGCGTAAAGAATTGGAAATCGAATTAATCGAGTTTTGTGCCAGAATGTGTTTAAATTAAATAGGAATCGAAAACTTTCGTGTTCATTAATTGATTGACGAACTACATAAAAGCACGAATGTATTTTACGTAGTTTATTGTAAAAATAGATTTTCTCCATTTTTGGTTTTTGTTTTAAGTTCGGCTGTACGTCGTAGCTCGTTACCATCATAATCATAATACAGGGTGATTAAAATCAGGTGATAATGCAGATTACTCGCTTACTATTAAGCTACTCCAAAAGCTTGTTACGTTGGTATATTTGAAAGCACAGTTGAAATTAAAACAAGAGAGTAACGTTAATTAGGTTTCTTGTTTTAATGGAACTTGGGAATTTTTTCTAAATATTCTTCAAGAGTGTCAAACTCTTTTTACAGTGATACTAAAAACGATACAATATTTGATAAACTGAAGTCGTGATAATGTAAGGCCGAAAACCGGTAGCCTTAACTCTTTCTCCCTGGAGCGTTGCTCAGCCGCTTGAGGGGTAGGTTCGACGTCGAAATAAAAGTTACACACATACCACAAAGGAAAAATATTTATTTTACCCAAATAAACAAAATGTAATAATTACCACCAAATAGGTAATAATACATCTATAGAATTCAAAATATTAGTAATCAGATTTAATGAATTATTAATAAACAAAATATTCTGAAAGGAAAACAGCGATAAATTATATACAGGGGCAGGGACCGGGAGTAGGTGAAGGGTAAGGGGGAGGCTATAGGACACTATGACGTCCCTTGCGGACTACCACAGCACAGTAGCCACACGGAAGGGAATACGGCGGCTAGGGACAATTCCACAGCGGCTCTTGCGAACTACTACGAAATTCTAACCACTCGGAAGCTGGGGTATTTGGTTGTCCAACTGGGACCGCGGACAAGACAAGACTTCACACAGTTAACACGTAACGACTGATAGGGGACTGCACAGGGACTACACGGAGACGACTGTCAAAACGCCAAGACTGCCCAAGACTTCCCAGACCTTTTGGTCGCACGGTTATTTATAAACTTTGTCCCTTCTTTGGAAACAGCCAATCACAGCGCTAGCTGGGATTTAGAGAATGGGGATAATAGTGGCGGACGGGCTATCATCCACTAGCTAATTATACTTCTAAAAATTTAACTAATGGCATTTGGGGAAAAAATGATAACAGAAAAAATGCGCTGTTAAAAGGGCATTTGAATGGTGTTTGTCTCGTCGTAATCGGGGAAAATTTGGGGATGCAAATGGAAGAAAAATTATATTCAGAGCCAGTAATTAATAAAATTAATTATGGACCATCAGGGGACGTAAATAGAGGATTAGGGGAGCGAAAGAAATGGGGGGGCGAAATGGAGAATTTAATTTTTAGACAAAATTAATTTAAAGTTTTGAAGTTATTAAATTTTATATAGGAAGGTCGGACGTTAAAGTGATTGACCTCGCGCGCCTTGAACAAACGTACGTAAGATAATGGTCAGATGTTGGTCTAATGTAATAATTGTTAATTTTTGTTAAGAGTTAACAACAGGGAAAATGAATAAGAGAGAAATATTGGGTCGTGGTTTAGGGGTAGGGAGTTGACAACCAAAACGGATGCGGATTTGGGATAAGCTCAGAGCTAGAATCTTGGGATTCTTATCACTCTGAGCTGTATAAGAAATCCACATCGTTACAATAAGGTTTTAAAAAATCAATCTAGTGATCAAATTACCATAACAAACCGAAAACAATTAACGTTTAATAACAAAAACCAATTGAGACCAATCATTTGCTTTGGTTTTTGTTATTAAACGTTAACTGTTTTCGCTTTGTTATGGCAATTTAATCACTAGATTTATTATTTAAAACCTTATCACGACTTCAGTTTACAAAATATTGTATTTCTTTTATTTGTAATATCTAGAAAAAAATATGTACCTAAGTTCCATTAAAAAAAAATAAACGTAATTAACGGGAGACTGTAGGTTGCCTATAGTATAAGTAATTGATACTTAATAAGGTAATGGGGACCAGGACCACTCTACCATTCGGCTAACTAGGCTAAAGACTAGGACTCCGGATCAAAAGAGATCTCGGAATTCTGTTTATCTTAAATAGTTTCCCTATTTTGTTTTTGTGAAGCATTTTTTAGAGACAGCATCAATCGCTACTGAATGTCCTAAACTTCATTCTTATTTAAAGGAGAAAATAATGTATCTCGGTAAATATTGGTTGTTTGGATATATCCAACAATTTTTGTTTGTAACTTTTTTGAAATTTCTATTGTCCAAAGTTATTAATTTTCACAAATATCCCTTTTGGGTTTTGGGGATGGAAACGGTTTTCCCGGTTAAGAAGAAAGCTGTAGATTGTGAGCTTCTTTACATTGAACATGTGCTCAAAAAATTTTTTGCATGCTGGGTATGAATTCAGAGAGCACCAAAAGTCGATAGACCCCGAACATTTTTGAAAAACTTCCAATTTTTCACGTACGTGCGCGTCATCGCAAAATTTTTTTTGTTTGCTTTTGTAATATAGCAACGACACGAGTTTCGTGTAGTGGCATTAAATTTTTGCCAGAACGCGTTGTGGTCGTCTTTTTCGCTCAGTGGTCTTTTTCGGTTTTGGAACCTAACATATACAGTGTATACCTCTTTCTCTTTCTTAACCTTTATGTTCACGAAGATTTTTTATTCATATTCTGCACAGATAGGTACCCGGGTACCTACATATTAATAGGTAAGGATTTCGATGTTTAGTTTATGATACTACTTGAAAACTTTTTTATTCTTTTTTTATCAAAAGATATAAAATACTAAAATTGAATCTTTGTGGTGTTTTATGATTAATTCTTATAAATTAACAATCTGCGATGAGCGTATTATTATTTCTTCCATGATAAAAATGTAAAAATTCGTTAGTTAAACTTTTTATCATCAAAGGAGATTAACGATTACATTGATTCTTTGGGGTGTTTTTATTATTACTTAGTTATTATAAATAAACAATAGTTCTAAGAAATAAACAATTGTGACGATTTCCACCGCTAAAATAACAACAACTAATTTGCGTATAACTATCTACAATAGATATTTTTCACGAAATTAGTGTTAGTTTGTCGTTGATGTAAATCCTATTGTGAATGATTATAATAGATAGTGAAGTATGTATCCTCGGACAAAAAATAACAATTAAAACCCTTTGCCTCGGATTTTCCAATATACACAATGGTAGAAATTCTAAGGGCAAGAAGGTAAAGAATACACCTTCGCCGAAAACCCATTACCGACCTGCATCAAAGGGACTAAATACAAAATACTAATAATGGTTAACCGTGTATTTAATTACACAATCTGAAACCGTGATGCAAAGAGTGTACTTACATTAGTTGAATTTAGTTTCTTGAACAGCACGGGTAGTTTAGTTTCTATTAGCTATTAGAGTTATATTTGCAACTATAAGTGTAGAAGAGTGAAGTGGAATATTTGTAATATGGAGCACAAGAAAGAGAGATATCTGCAAGTTAATTCAGGAGATAATTAATTTGTCTATTTCTTTTCCGTTTATGAAATGTAATTGGAAACAACGGAGCAGTTGTAATTTTTTTCTTTTTTGATTCAAGGCTTACCTACGAGGAACAAGTCAAATACTTAGAATGTCTTTTAGATGACGATTCTGAGAGTGAAAATGAAAATGTTTATGAAGAAGTCAATAATAAATCAATCAATAAAAACACATTAAGTTTTATTAATTAATATCTTTATAGCGTCTTGTTCCATTTCTATATAAAACATGAAAGTTACCCGGGTGCCTCTGCCGTGCATAGTAGGACTATAAATTTGTTTTTACAAAAATAACTACATTCTAAAATTTATTTAATTATTTTTTTGATAAAAATATATTTGAGGTTGACTATTCAAGGAAGTCATAAAGTGTCACTTTAAAAAATTAAAACATAAGAAAAAACACAAATGAAAACGCAAAAGGTACCCGGGTACCTAGCTGTGCACATAACGGTTAATGTAATAACAAGCGGGAGCTGGAGAACTGGAGGACCTAATTTTATTTTATAGTGGGTAATAATTATAATTTGTAATAATCTACTCTCGCTGGTGTAAAATCAAAATTTGGAAAACTTAGTAAAAACTAACTAGGTGTTAAGTCACCTATGTATCTGTTTTGACTAAATATACATGTTTCTGTTTAAAAAGGTGCAACATTGATGTAATAATAAAAACTATTGGCTGAAATTTCTCCCAAAAAAATAAATTTTACATCAGTAAAAAGAAACAAATTCGTATTTATTATCGAAAAGGCCAATCCCATTGTCGTGTACCATCTGTAACGTAAACATCAACGTCGAACATCGAACACATAGTATGAGTTATACGTATTATATAGTAGAAACAACGACAAAATTTCAAGAGCAATAATTGAAGACGTTCTTACAAACTCCCAACAGCACTAAATAAAAATTTTTTTCTGCAATCGAGACTAATCAAATAAATGTAAGCTTTAAATTAATTCTGTTTTATAAAGGTTTAAAAAAACAACGAAGAAATGTTTGTACAAAAACCATCTTCCCTTGACATTTTTAGATTAATTTTACCTACTTCATAAAATTTCACGTCAACCTTCGATATTATATCCAAAATGTCAAGAAGTTGGAAATTACTCGAAGTAACGACGGGTAGACGAATGATTATTCTCAATAATTGTTAATGCATTCATGGTGTACCCAAATCTGTTTGAGTAAATTACATTCTGGGCCGGTAGCTCCAAAAATTTAACCAAAATTCAGATTGAATTTGTAACCTTTGCCTTAACAGCTAGCTCGTGGTTAAATTTCATTATACTATGTGGTGTTTATTTAAAATTATTATTGACTTTGCTGCAGTTGACGGGTCTATTAAAAGCGTAATGGATTATCTCTTTTAAAATATAAGTTGACGAAAAAGATAAAAATATATTAGTTTTTCAAAATTTTTCATCGTATTATAGTTAACTACTTTACTTCAGAAAACTGTTAGTAACGTGGAAACTGTAGCAGCTCACAATAGACGATTCTTTCTTAACTTTGTTTCATATTCCATTTATTGCGAAATGTTTCTTGGTATGTTAATTCGAAAAGGGCACAAAAAGAGTATTTAGTGGCGTTCGCTGCCGGTGACGACGTAAAATTTTCGACACAAATGTAATTTTTGATTGCTTTCGTTATTTTCGTCTCAGGGATTGAAAAAAGGAAACTTTTAGAAATTGTGTATTTCTAAAGAAAAAAAATCAAAATATAACGAGGCTTATAAGTAAATTTAAACTTGACACATTGTGAAAGATGGTTATATTTTTTCCTCTCCTTTTTTGCTACGTTTCTAAATAAAACGAGCGTTTCTTTGATATATTTCTTTAAATTAGATTATTTACACTTTTCTCGGAGATTTTATCTTCGGAGTTTTCTTATTAACCAAAAATATCTAAAATTTTGATAAGTTTTTATTTATTTATCTTTGATATTATCACGATTTATACAACCAAAAAATAATATTCTATTGCTCAATTTTATTCCATTCAAATTTGAATCTTTAAATTTCTGTTCAATTAATTGCCAAACGAGATGGAAATGTATATTTAATGCTTCAGTACTAAAAATTTTATTTTTAAAACAAGATTTAGTATCAACGAATTTTCTTTTTGTTTAGTAATTCAATATTCTGTTAAAAACCTAAAAGTTCAACCTTCGTGATTACCCTTAAGTAAAAAACCCCTAAAAAGTCTCTTTGTGTGTCAATATCAGTAGGGAACATTGTGAAAAATGTTGAAATGGGCTCTCTCAAGGATTGGATATATTCCTAATTTGATTTTCATTCAAGAGACTTCAACACAAACTTGCTAAGTACGTCACACCGGTGACTTATAATACGCAAGAGTTTTTTTTAATTTCCTACTCTTACTTCCGAGCTCGACAATCGTTTAAATTTTTATTTCTTATGTAACAAAAAATACGACCCCCGCGTTACTGCGACAAATGTAACAAAATCAGCGGTCAATAATTACAATAACACGCGTACATCGGTTCGCGGTTTTGGAACTTCAATAACAATGTTTTAGCTGGACAAGTTTAACAAGGTTTTGTAAAAAAGATAGTTTCTCACTATCAAAACATCAAAGGACAGTGGTTGAAAATTAAAGCCGCTAATCTTCTTAACAATTTCTAGCTTCAGAATAATTTTATTCGAATATGTATCAAATTTGTATGCGACTAAAACTTGCCACAACCGAAATGATGCAAGTAGGCAACATAAAATATTAAAGTTTTTTTTGTTTATTTTTAAACTTTTTTTCGCTTATTTCTCATTTTTGAAACAAAAAAATGTCATAAATAAAAAAAATGGGAGAAGAAAAGTTCTACACGAAATACATCATCATACGAGAAAAAGTAAAACATATTTGAATACTCTTAGGAATTTAAATTTGTTTGGCTAAAACTTGAATATATAAAAAAAATATACATATAACGAAATCTCGCATTAAATAAGTCATAAAATTATACAAGCAGATGTAAGGTACACATTCTGAATAAATGTGAAGTGGAATTTTTTCAAATTCAGCATCGGCTTGGAGGTTTTAAAGACGTAACTCATTACCCTCATTCAGAACTATCATCCGAACGTAGTTTTTGTTGAAACACATTTCTTTGTACAATTATAGCCTACTGCAGCAGTGACTATTCTATCAGTGCACAGAATGCGACTTAATATTATTTAATGAGTCCCAAAATAAATAAAAAGTTTTTTCTTTCTCATCTTTTACGTAAAAATTCGGTATATTTTCAATTATTACCCTTTAAAAACTCCAATTGAATTATTAATGTACAATGTACACGCTCACAAAACGTGCACAATATAACTCAAAACTTTGTTATTACTTATTCAATTATAAACAATACAATGCGCTATTTAATTTAATGCCAAGTTATACCCTAAAAGCTCTTGTTTCAATCAATATCAAATATATAGAACAATTTATATCAGTTATACACGGAACATTAACTTACCTCAAAATTACATTGGATGTAAGTAAAAAAAGCTAAAGTTGTTAGGGAGTTACTTTCGTACTGTTGTAATACATCCATGTAGAGATAAAAAACGTATGGCAGTAAATTTAAACAACCTACTATGACAAAGAAATTTGTAAACTGCATATTTCATTTTGAAGTTGGTACGTTTATAGTTTATAATTAATTATTGGGTACGGTATACTTTAAAAAAATTGAACTGGTAAATATATTTTTATATTTTTACGTTATGCCTTTTGTATAAATAGACGTAATCTTTATAGACACACTGTATGATAATATTATACAATGTGGGCTCTATTCTTGTTATTATTTGGTGAAAAGTTTGTTATACGGGCAAAGTAGTGCAAAAAGAAAAGCGCGTTGTTGTTTAGTGACCACTTAACCAAAAAAATACAAAAATGGCAATTTCGATAATTTCCAATATCTGTTTTTCATCCACCGGCATCACAAGTATGCCATTAATCACAAAATATTTGAAACGTAAGTGGACTTTACCGTTTGTTTGCTGGTTGTCATGGTTTTGACAGGTCAAGATTATTTACGTACCTCGCTAGGGTAGTAAGCATTCCCTCTACAATTTTCCCTCTGTAAAATATTTTAAACATAATATTTAGAAATATTCAAATTACACTCGCTAAACATAGAATCAACGGTAAAAACAAACGAAATAGTGTATTTTGTTTTTGTAGTTTTTCATCTGTCTCCATCAGTATTTTTTTTGAGGGTGAACCCGCAACGGATAGTACTCGAAAATTTTAGTTATAGAGGGATGATTAGGTACCACCAACTTCAGAAATTTTTTATTAATTTTATTTTAATCGAAAAGTTTTTCTTTTACCATGTTTAAGTTTGTCTTTAAAAAAAGCACAAAAATGTAAAATCTTTTTAAAAGGAATTCGATCTGTTTGTCTTTGTTACCAAAAGTTAATCGTTTATTTGAATATCAAATACTCATTTTCATAAATATTATCTGTAAGCCCAAATTTATTTAATGGTTTGTCGTTAAAAGCTAAATTTGAATTATTTTAAAGCCCTCTGTGTTGCAAATATTAAATTTTTTTCGTTAAGTTTGCACACAAATGTCAACAAAAATCATTACCTACATCAGCTTTCATTCAATGTTTGATCGTCACATTGTTATGGCTCTTCTTATTTAACTGCCCTCCGTTCGTAAAACTTTTCATTCGGTGTGGAAGAGGAAATCCAGCTTAGCGTCCGTCATTTATGCGAGAGCCTGGGTGGCAATGCATGCTGTTGGCACTTGCAATATAGCTGTGCTCTCTAATTAGTCGACGCCAAATGGAACGACGTATTGCTGCAAAGGCTCCAGATACATGTGCAAATGACTACACTATTATTATGCATTGTTAAAACAAAATGAGTTCAAAATGTTCGTTTTGAATTTTTCATAGTTTGCTAGACACTGTTCCAAAAAATTAACGCACTACTACTAAAAATCGAAATCGCATACTACTAGATTACTTTAAATCATTTATCCAAAATTTCATAAACATATCAACCTTTTCTTGTCTAAATTAACAAAATTGAAACATTAACAAAATTCAAAAATTTTTAAATAATTAAAATATTAATTTAAGGGTTCCACCTCGACCCCGCACGACATCTTCGCCACGGTTAAGCCCATGCTTGAAATAAGTTAGCACTCTTATTCGATCTTGATCGAGATTTTCCCAAATTTTTACTAAGGAGTTCGCTAGGTCATTAAGGGTTGCAGAGGTTGATTGAAAGGTGCGCACTAGTCTTCTAAGAGTGTCCTAAGCATGCTTAATTGGATTTAAATTAGTCGGCCACTTCATAACAGGAATACCTACGTCATCAAACAACAAAGTATTCTTGGCCAATTCTTACTTCGTGGAGTCGAGGGTTATTTAGCATTGATTGGGAGTTGTCTCCAATGAATAGTACAGACGGCATAACAATGTCTGTAAAATATATTTGACTATTTAAATTGTCGTTGCCGAAAACGTGTACTGTCCTCGCAACTCAAGCTGGCCAACGATGCCATAGAACTCGACGCTATGGATCGACGAAGCGTGGATTCACGGGGTTGAGCGTTACCAATTAATTTTAAATTTGCCGGTTAGAATAAACAAATAACAACGTGTAACCAAAGTGTGACTGGTGTGACCTTCTAAATTCTCTCCCACTCGCTCAACCTATACCACTCAATTATGGTACAATAAGCGTCAAAACTGTTTCACATCCCTTCCGCTTTACCTCAACTATCGATGATCAACTTGAGTTGCGAGGACAGTAGATCTGTACGAGCTGTAAAAGATTTGCCACCCGATGCCGTCACTGATCAACCGCCAAGTGCAGTTCTAGGTTCAAAGTTGCTTTGGGAATATCTGCATTTTCCCAATTTACGTGGTTTTTAGCAAAAGTCAACTGTAGGCGAGCAGCTGCGATTTTGGCTCCCAAATCTCTTTCTACAAGACGTTGGAAAACTGTTTTGGTGCTCACCCTTACATTATGTACTTTCGTTGCATTTGAATGGCTTTTTAGTTAGTAAAGACCGCGTGGTCGTCTTTGCCTTGATCATTAGTTTCTAGGAAACGTTGAATGGCCCGAGAAATGATTGTGTAGCTCACCCCAAGTCTTGCAGCAATTGCGCAGAAAGAATACCCTTCTTCAGATAAAGTAAGAGTTTTGACACAGTTATGTGTACAGTACATGATTACAATTTATGATCGATACTTTTTTTGATAGGACTTAAGCGTTAAAATCAGTTTTAAAGTAAAACGAAACTAACAAAATTTTCACATCTCAAAATGAGAATAAGCACAAGTGTTTAAATTAATTGTTTTTTATAAGGGTCAAACTTTTACACTTTTCAATACCAAAAATGCTATAGTTAAGCCTTAACTGTTAGTACAATATTTCAAATTTTTAATATTTGAGTGTCGGTATCGTTGAACTCGGTTGCGCAAAGTGCTCGCGTTTGGAATTATCTTTTGCCGTTTCGGACATATTTCAAGAAGTTTGTTAAATTTTTGCTACTTCAGGAAGGTTAGATATTTATTTTATTTACTTACCTTATCACTTACTTAAAGTTTCGAGTTTGCCCCAATGCCTACAATCTTCTTTTTCGATTATCTATTATGGAATAACGAATTTAAATAATATTAAACAAAGATTATGTGCCTCCGTACTAAGCAAAAAAAAATTAAAGAAACCCCTTTCCAAAGTTTTGCCATTTTTTTAAGTTGTAAGTAACTGCTCCTCTGTACACGTTGTAAACGCAAAGAAGTGGAAAGGCAATTAAAAATCGATTAGAAATTTCAATTTTATTTTTTCCATGTATTCAAAAAAGAATTATTTAAATTTTATTTATCGACATTTTTGGTCCCTCTGAATCCAAAAATGTAAAAGCTACAAAAGCGATTTTGTTTTAGTTGGATTTCGGTCGCTTTTCTGGTTTTGGATATGTTGTAGATATCGAAGTTCTTAATTAAACACAGTTGTTTGGTTTATTTGCTATGCGCAGATCCGGAGTTATGATTTTTTACAGGTTGAAATTATGAAAAATTAATGTTTAGCTTTTTTTCAGTTTTTGTTAATTTTTACCTTTAAGGGCAAAGTTTACGGCAAATGTCTTCATTACTTTTTTAAAGTAGACTAATTTTTCTACAATTTGAAGTCATAACAGTTTCAGTAGACCTAGGGGTGTCTGAGATACAACTGTACAAATGCTTGCAAGTTTGTCGTATTTTACCATTTTGAACGCGTTGGAAGGTGTAATGCTGGTGATGAGGATTCGGTACAGTCCAGTACATTTTTCACATAATATGTAACCTTAACTCAAATGGAATAGTTATGAGTTATGATAAAGACCTAATGAGCCAAGCTTTTGACCTTGGTGGACCACCGGATCAAAAAAACAACTAATTCGAGTACATTTTAAATTTTTTGAGAAAGATCGGAAATCTGGAGATCTCTCGATGTCAAAAATTTGTATTTGTACCCTTTATTTCGTACAAACATGCAATTTTAGTAACTTAGTGAATTTTTCTACATTATTTTATTATCAGTACTTTATTTTCTTTGCTGTTATGTATTTATAATCAAATTTGTTCACGAGGCTGAATAGTGTATTGGGCTCGAGACATTTTCATAGCGTGTTTTGTTCTTTCCCAATTTTGAACTTTTTGGTCTATTTGTCAGTAGGGTATACTTATGTTGTCTTTGTCTTTTTTAAGTTACTATAGGTTTTAGAATCCGCAGGGTATACAAATATTATAGAGAACAAACAAATACATTGGAGGTAAATGTGTGTATAAAATATAAATACAGATGTTTGTGACACTTGGTGACATAAGAAGAAAAATATATTTCTTAACTGGCAGATCAGGAAAATATAATAAAACTGTAGGCTTCTTAATACAATCGTAAAGAAAAATTTCATTATAACAAGAACTGGATTAAAAATAATCTTTGGCGTAATAAAAAACGCAAACATTTATTTATAGGCATATTTTCGTAACAAATACGTGAGTAGAGTTAAGTAAAAAGCTGAAGTATTAAATTGCCAACACAAAAAAAACAAAAATTTTCAATTCTCTTATAAATATGTGGGTAAAACGGGAATAAAACAAAGAACCAGGTATTCGTTCTGAAAGTTTAATAGTTATTCGTAAATTCGCGTAATGCGAATTGGTTTGGAATGAAAAATCGGGCGTTCTTCTGTTTTCATCCTTAAACAAAAAGCGGAATCAAAGACCACGTTTTTTTTCTTAAAGCTTTAGGCATTTGGCGTTTATTGATGTTGAGAAAATAAATGAAAAAATCGATTTGCTCAACATTAAAAAAATTGCAAGACTCCGAATGGGAGGTTAAGTGTTGGTTAAAGATAGTGTAAAAATAGAATACAAATACATATTTTTAGCACTATAATTGTACATACGAGGCGTAATCAGAAAGTACGGTGAATGTAATGTAGGTTTTATGTAAACTAATCAATTTAATGTGTGTTTAGTAGATATTGATTTGCGATAACTGTAGGAATTATTACTTAATAATTGTCTGAAAATGATTCGTATACTTATGAACGTCTTGGATGTCGGTCTACTGTTACGAAATAAAGAAAACTAGAATTTGATTCATTTATTGCAATGATGGTAATTACAATAGTTTAGAAAATACCTATACGGTCGAAACAAAACATTGAAATCTTTTATTTTTTTATTAAAATTTAAAAATAAACGCAAAAAGTACAAAGAGAACATTAAATTTTCTAAAAAATGTCGGCGACATTATATAATGTATAGCTGCACCCGGTATAACCCATTAGTACAAAGAGTGTAATCACGTCATTTGGAAAAATATATAAAAAACTTTATACACTTAATTGTAGTTAACAATCATTAACTTTGACATGAACAATGAACATATATTATGAACAATGCTCAGGCAATCGATAAACTTTATATAGGTATAGGTACTACATGATTTTGTAAAATTTTATATCAAACGATTTACCATAATAAAGGATTAAAAGCTAATTACGAAGAATAGCAATTGTTTATTCATTGTTTATATTGTAGTTTTATGTAAACGACTTATAAATAGATAAAAGCGAATGAACAAACAAATTACATACCTATTGAAGTTTTATATAAATTTTCAAAAGTTCTATTTT
Organism: Malthinus flaveolus; assembly: GCA_950108345.1. Taxonomy (NCBI): domain Eukaryota; kingdom Metazoa; phylum Arthropoda; class Insecta; order Coleoptera; family Cantharidae; genus Malthinus; species Malthinus flaveolus. The sequence goes on from OX467285.1 coordinate 69,880,001, forward strand.
AAACACTCAAAAAGGTAATTTATAGCAACTATCGTTCATAATTAATTCAAAGTCAATGAAGGTAGGTAAACTTTGTACAAATTTAAATATGGAAAATAGGAACTAAAAGAGTTGCTAGGAAGTTTAACTATACTATAGAGTATTAAGTTTAGGGATAGAATGTTACTAAATTTTAAGACCCTAAACAACAGAGTAATGCAATATTTGTTCCCTCAAGCAACCAACTAGATTGTTGGTAAATTTTAGCGACCTTGGAATTTTTAATATGGAAATTACGGCGTTCTTTAAAACAATACGGGGTTCAACCCTTCAGTTATCCTAAGTAATTTTATGTTACGTAAGAGACTTAGATTTGAATTTTTTATTTCACTATTCAAAAAACTAGTTTCGACAAAAAGTAATGTCCTAATACCCGACGTCTTACGTCGCAGTACTATCAGTAAATACTTCCTTTACTACTTCAACTGTAAATACATGTTTGTATTGTATTGGGTAATCATTTTTTTAATCTGAACGAATTATACTAACAATTTCTTGCCGAGCTACCCCGCTCGATAGCTATGAGGTGCAAACTACCCTGCCGTTACTCAACAGTAACAAAACTTTTGTTTTATTGACCAAACTCGAGTCGAAAACGACTTGTTGCTGAAATAATAACGTCGTGAGTGTTATTACGCAATCCATTTGCTTAGATTTGGAATTTCCTGGACGCATCCGTGAAAGCCAACTAAATGCAACTAAACGTGTAAAATGGTTATACATTATTATGTTTGTACAAATATCAGAATCCTCTCTCCAGCGTTAAAATACAAATTTAAGATGGGACGGTCAACTTAATTATTCAAAAGATTGCAATCTTAGCTTGAGGTTCGATTTAATATTTAAATTTTGAACATATCATAAATTAATAATTAATATTGATGCAAAAACCGTAACTAAATATGTATAAATACCGTCACTAGAGAGTCAGGCATCATTTTATAAAATTTTAACTTTTCAATTTTACTTGTCTCTGAGCACACAAAACAACCCAAACACAAAAAGTTTAACTGTTATTGATTTAATAGCACAAAAATCAAAATGTAACTGCGCCCAAAATTTAACTATTGACCGACTGTATTACTTACGCTAACCGCAGATTGTTTTGTCAATTTGCTGTTCAAATAAGTAGAAAGCGCGTTTTAAAACTCGGGCAATCAATTGGTATTCGAATCGTATTGTGATTATTTAAAATTACCAAACAATTTTAATTAAACATTGGCCGGATGGATTATCACGCCATTTTTTCGACTGTTGGGCGCTCGGGATAATATTTTAAGTTAACGTTGGCTTAAGATTTGAAGTGAAACTGCCAACTTTTAAAACTTTTCTACAAAATGGTTCAAAAAATTATTAAGAGGGACGTAGGGGCAGGCAGGCGTATTGTATATTTTTACATATTTAACCGAATTTTGCCGTATATGTATTTTCAAACAATTTTAAAAACAAATGGCCGCCTAAATATTCCGTTATAGACGTGAGCAGTAAAGTTCTGCGTATGCTATTGTCTTTATTTACTCGTCGTCTTATTCTTATATCAAGAGGAATTGAAAACATAGTATCAGATTAGTCGTATTTCAACTCTGGTGGTTCTTCGAGGTTCACTGCTGTTCGGATCATTCTTGGCCGAATGCCACCACGCGATTTTGCGATGTCAAAATATAGCAACACGAGTGCTATATTCAGAATTCAGAACGACAAGAAACTCGAATTTTTCAATTTGAATTTTTGTTGTTTAGGGTCGCGCCACACTATAACTCCTCTCTCATTCCGATAAAATCTCTATATTTATGTTCACACTATAGTGCAACTCTCGATACGCTCTCGATACACTCTCGATACACTCTCGGTCCGATACTCACATCCACACTATAGCTCCACTCTTGATAATGTGGAATGGCCCTTATTCTTTAAATTTCAAAATTTTTAGAATTTAGCATATACAGGATGTCCACCTGTCTTCCGATTGAGTTTATAATATAAGGTACCAGTAATAAACATTTTCTGGTTGGATTGATACTGTTTAAAATGCTATTGAGGCAAAAAACGGCAAGGCGTCTCAAATTTGATTCATTCATTTATGAATTCGGATATATTTTTATAATAATATAATAATTGATTACCAATTTCTGATAGACATTTTGACCGTTTTAATAAATTGCCTAGAATACATTCTTGTCACGTTAGATTGACGTAATACGGAAAGCGTTCAAGATACGAGAGCATTGTGATACGAGAGCAATTTCGAGAGAATGAGGCGCTGTGAGGATTTCTTTCACTAGACAGAGCTTAGCCGCAGCTCTGAGATTACCCCCTTACAAATGCCAAATTTTTTATATCCTTTAAACTGCGTCTGCACTAATTTATGTTTTTTTCGTAAAACCACCGTCAACAATGTGGAATTTGTCCACAGGTCACTTAAAATAATCTTTGGGGAACGTTAGGGTCGACTGTATTGTTGAAGGGGTCGTAAAATGCGCACATCAGATGGCTGGTTTTCTAAAACCATTTATAATGTACCTTCTGCCTGTTGCATTTAAAAACATGTATTTTCCTACAACACCACCAGCTTCTAAAAGTTTTCGGTAGTTTTTCCGAGATAAAGTGGTCGTGTAAACTTTAGTTTTAAACTTAAAAAAACTTCAGAACAATCTTAGAAAAATATTAGAATATTAGAAGTTTAATACAAATCAGAATATTTACGGAAACGTAATACTTAAAATATTTATGTAAATCGAAATACTTTCCTAAAACAAAAATCAGATTAAGCACTACAAAACGTTTCAATTATGTTAATTAACTAACAAGTTTTGGATAGAATTTCATTAGCCAAAATACGAGAAATCAAGATGTTTCAACAAATATTCTTGAAGTAATCAGATAAAAGCTTATTTATTTAAAACTCGTTCCAACCAACACAATGCGATTCTAATTATAACTTATAATTATAAATTTATGTTTTAATCTTGTAGGATTGCGTCTTGTATATTATTATTTACTTCAAGGTGCATATATTTCGAAACTAACGCGGAAACTGAGAACTGAATAGTTTTCCTTCGGCGCACGTCTGCATAATATAACTATGGTGCTTTATAAATATCTGGTAACTTATTCAGTAATTTGTAATAAAATTCAATACGGTGATACTTCGTACTTGGTGGAGAAAATACAATAATTTCGTAACCTGATTCAGGGCGATTCTGATCGCTGTAGCAACATTGCTATGCGTATTTTTAAAGAGATCTTGTTAAGTTATAACCATATCTTTAAAAATGGTATTCAGGTTGTCAAAAGTTAGCAAGATGGTGTGTCAGATTTAGCCAGATCTGGTTATAACATAGCAATCGCATTTTAGTACTTGCTGTGAAGTGAACAAGGTTGCTAACTTGTACAAAATTGCCAATAATCCGCTATTTATTGATTTTAATTTTAATTTTTTTGAAGAAATTTATTATGTTTAGGAGCGAGAAGTTGATTATTATTAGAAACTTAATTTTAATACTATCTACCTAACTCTGCAGAGTGAATATTCGCGTAAAACTCGGAAGACACAATTATCAGATATCAATTTGGGTCGAATAATAAATAAAATTAGCGATATAGGGCCAGTGTTTCAATGATGGTTTAAATTAAATTTGGAAAAAATTATTGTTTTTCAAACATCCTTTAACTCGTAAACTAAGATCATAACAAAGTTTACGTTAAATTTCCATGTACTGATAATTCTTTTAGGCTCTTTTTTATACGAAAAAAATTGATTTCCAATAAATTGAATCATTGATCAAATCGATTCAAATAATTAAAAGTAAAAAATATGCATGGTATTTGTTTTTTATACGGTAATAATAAATTATTTTTATACATATCGTAATACAGTGTAGCAAAAAAATGTAGCAACAAATAGGCCGAGGGAGCGAATTTATAAAGTTCAAGACGGCTTTGCGCAAACTCGATAGTCCTTTAAATGCGTTTTTTACAGCAATATTGTTAAAGCTAAATTCATAGCAATCATTGCTAAGATGCTGTAAACAGAATTCGAAAGATTCTAACCATATTGCTAAGTTTTAAGAGTTCAGCAATATTGTTATCATAGCAAGATTCATAACCATATCGAACAGAATCGCCCTGAATCAGGGCAACTTAGACGCAAATTATAATCAGTCGGATTGATATTCAAAAGGTATCTAGGTTTCTCCGTCAAAATATCACGTGAGTTTGTGGACCTAAGACCCTAACTATTAACTTGCCGGCTTTACTACACTCTACACTACAGAGAGCCAGACGGACTATTGGTATTACCATGTGGAAATTTTAATTAAATTTTGACTTGCTGAAAAAAATTGGCACAAAAATGCTATAGAATTATCTAAAACTCACACTTCACTATAATATAGGGTGGGCCATTTGTTGATTTCTTTTTGAAATCTGCACCGTTCAATATTTTACGATGATTGTTGATCTATTGAAGAAAGTACACCTTTCGATTATTTTTGAAAAACAATTTTATTTAAATGGCTGCCGCCGCTGGCTTTAAAGTACCCTATTCCGTTGAGCCAATTTTAAAGTACTTTGTTGATTGTTTGTGGCTTCATCTCAAGAATATAGCTCTAAGGATGTTTTCCTTAAGTACGTGAATTGTTTGTGGGTCGTCGGAAAACGATCTTAAACATTTCTCCATAATCAAATCGCAGCTGCACTTTGCACTTCATTTTGACCAAAAATTTTCTTATAATGTACTACATTAAATTTTCATCTGCGGCTTTTTTTGTTCCCCAATTCAAAACGTATAATATGGAGATTAACAATTTTTATAGGTAAAACAGAAAGCGTAACAAATTGCCATAGGTACTCACTCCAAATTTACTGTGTAAATTTTCGTTCTTGTTAAATAGCTGACTTGACATTACTAATATTTAATTTAAGCTCTTTTACAAACAAATTAATACCAGTTAACAATTAATTCTACCAGTTTGAAATAAATTAAATTAAATTATGTAATTTCACTTTGAGGTTTAGGATGCTCACATTATAAAATAACTGTAACATCCTATTATAGAAGTGTCATTTAGTTCAAAGTGAACTATTCTTAGCTACTATAAACCGAAAAACGCACGTTGGATTATGAAAATTAATTCCCATCTCCCAATTAGCACAAATTGTGACAAATTTAAACTTTTCCGAAAACTAAATTGCTTCGACGCATCTCAGTTTATTTATTACAAGAAAAAAACATTTAATTTAGGACTGCGATAGCAGTTCTTTCAAAGATAAACAGATCGCGTTATTTTTTGTAGCAGGCGCTGATGAAAAGCGTCGAAAGCTCTTAAGGAAAATAATACAGTTCGGTTAATAAAAAATGTCCAAAAATATCCAAGTGAGATGTATCCCATCATTGTATTCTCCATACATAAAAACAAAATATAAAATACAGGTCGGTACTTAATAGACTTTGAAGGATAGTGACCGACTGACTAACGGCAAAAGAAAAATCTGTGAATGTGGTGTTGTACTTGAACATAATAAGTTGGCACAAAAATCTGTTTTTACTTTTATCTTATATAGGTACCTTCCTTATTTTATTATTTTTATGTTGTTATACGTTAAAAAAATGGTTTAGTCGTTTCGATTTTTTTAAGATGTGAACACAAAATTACCAAAATATTAGTTTCAGTTTTAGCTAACCGTTCGATTGGTAACTTTATTTTCCTAGTATTAACCGTGCTTATTTTAACAACCGTTAATTATACATCTCGTATTTGAAAATTTTTAAGTCCTTGGGCCTTTGTTCGTTCTTAAATGCCACCTTCAAAAGGCCACTTCAATCAGATTAAGTATAAAACAATAAACTTAAATCAAGTTTGATGTATAAAAGCAGCACAAGTATCGCATGAACAATTTTTTTTTATTTAACAATGCCTAAAAGAGAAGTAGGTAATCAAGAAAATTGTGTATAACTTTAGATACGAAGGTATGTTATTTTAAATCCCCTTTGGGTGATTGTGTTAGAACACGCCAACTACTTGTTCAACTCACGCACCTACATTAATTAACAAGTTAAATATATAAGATATTTTAATATGGCTTTTACAGTAAAACAGTAATTTTCTGTAAATTGCTATATTGTCTTTCATGTTTTAGGGGATTTTAATTGAAATACGAGACAACAATTATTTATTATTTATAGTGTAATAATTTCCTCCTTATGCGTGCTTAGATAATCAACATATTTGTGTATTAAATTAAATTATCATTAGGTACTTGAAATCTGTTTTTTTTAATTCTACGGGGTGGAAACCTAGGAAGCACTTGCAAACATTCGATGTGATTTGAAAACTAGTCATATATTTAAGAAAAACACTTTTGTCTCTCAATATTACCTTTTTAATAGGCAAATAAACTTTTTATTATATTTTTCAAAGTTTGTAAAAACGTTTAAAACAATAGTGGCTCGTTGTTTCATCTATCACGTAGTGGGTACTGTTTTAAACATTTTAAAAAATTTTGAAAGCTCGCTTGGAAGAATTATAAAACTTTGGACATAAGAATATGTATTAGGTGGTTTATGGCTCTTTTCTGCCCGACAGTCAGTAGGTAAAATCGAGAAGGCATTTCGAAATATCGTGAACCTTACTATACTTCTACTTCGGATAAGTTCGTTGTTTGCACTGTTTCGTGTGTTTCTTCCTTATTTGTGGCCATACTACTCGTAAAACGCGACTTGAGCGACATTTACTAGCCCTCCAAGTACTTACTCATGTTATTCGGGACGCGATGGCGCTGTTTTTTCTCAAAATATTCAAATCCTTCAACAACTTCCTCCAGAGGCCAGTCTGTAATCGTAATACTGTGGGATAAATTATGGACAAACTGCTTAATTTTTTTAACAACGGAAATACCTTAGTAAATGTTGTTTTTCTCTCTTTCAGCGTCTGGAAAAACTGCACAATAACAATTTCTATTTACCTATACACACAGAAACTAACATCAATTTAATACTGTGGCGGTAATTTAGCAATAATGAAGTTTTTCTCATTTGAAGAGCATAATAATTTTGTAATTACTAGTGTAGCGGTTTGTACGATACTAACCATGTATTTTCTTTTCAGTTCCTGTGGTAGATCTTCAAGTTGTTGCCGGAGATCCCGCTTATCTGCCTTGCGATATTTCTACAGCTATGCCAAACGACGAGGTGCTTTTAGTTTTGTGGTATCGGGAAGACTTAGGAACACCAATTTACAGGTTAGTCAAAATTCTAATTTAAAGTTTGGCTTAATATAGGTAATTGATACCGAAAATTTGCGAATATATTCTAATTGCAACCAGATATCTGTGTAATGGGGAGTCACTAAAACGACAACTTAATTATCAAGCAAGATCCAAGAGAACGTACAAAATAAAATTTTCTCGTATGTATCGTAGGTATCTACTACAGATACTAAATAAAACCACTAACTTTATTTCTTAAACTATGTAAAGCCTAATCAGAAGCTCTACGTCAGCCTTTCGGGTCTGCGCACGGCTCCTACGGGCTCTAACTCAGTCCTGCACCTGCAACCTCCTACAAATCGTACAGGGTGGGCAAAATTCGATGATTCTTATGGAGAAATCTATAACTAGAAGAGATACGGAAAAACGGATGGCGCATCCTCGTTGTCTTTTTGAAAGGAACTCAATGGCAAAAACCGAAATTTGCGATCTTCCTTTGTTGGAAATATAAGCAAAAGTGAAATATAAGAAAAATTTAACTTTTACTTATAAGTTCCAAAACAAAAGAAGATCGCGCATTCCGTTTTTCGTCATTGGTTTCCTCTAAAAAAAAAGAGAACGAGAATGCGCCATACATTTTTCCATATCTCTTCTAGTTATCGATTTGTCCATAAGAACCGTCAAGCTTTGCCCACCCTCTACATTTCACTTTACGATCGAAGAGGGACTTTTGAAGTCTAAAGTGAGTAAAGTAAGTTTATATATTTAACTATGGATTAACAATAAATCACTAACAGTAATTAGCTAATTATACTATTAAAGTATGCTTTTGGTGATGAACGAATTGAGACGTTTTTGTCTTCTAATAAAATTTTCAGTGATTCAACTTGGGCCTAGATCACTGTCATCAAGAAGATCCCAAAGATTAATACACAAAATTGAGTTAATCACTAACGAAACCGTCCAATTAAAAAGTTTTTTGTCTCTGCTTTAATAGATAATCCGATTGTCTTGAACTTGAGTTATAAAGTTTTGAGAAATGTTTCTTTGTTGTTTTTCTGTTTGTGGAAAATACTTTGGAAACGTTTCAGTATTTGTACTTCAAGTGGTGATTATTTTTGCGAGATACGTGGAAGCAATTTATGTTTTCATTCAAATTCAGAGATATTAGTGAATTTTTTTAAAAGAAGTAAATCACGTAGCGGGGATTGAAATAGCACGTTAAAGCTCGGTTTATAAAGATATCTAAACAAAAAAACAATAAACGATTAACAAATGAACTAATGCGAAGTACGAAATGAAAAATAAACATTCGGAAACACGGAAAATAATTAGGAAAAGTTTGAACTTTTTTTTTCATGGAATGATAATTTGTAACCACTTTGATCTAACAAACATGTTGTTTACGAATTTCATAATAATGTAGAGGTCAGTTAAATTGTTAACTGTTAACTAGCTCGATTGTGTTTCCCTCATCCCCTTATCATAAGCTTATTTGATAATTTTAATATCGAAATTAGGTATATTTTAATAATTAGATATGGCGTGTTTTGTTGTTACAGGTTTAATACTATTGTCAAACATATCAAACACACACATAACGGCTATTCATAAATTAAACAATAAAGTTGGGTATATTATTGAGGACTAGTAACGTATTCTATTTATCACCTTAGTGGCACCGTGGTTTATTATTTTCACATAAAACATCTATCAGGCGTTAGGTACAAATAGAAAACTCAATAACAGAGTTAATTTAATTCGTTTAGAGCATGCAAAGTTTCAAATTTTATTATGAGTAGATACAACAATGTCAACATATTTTTTGTGTAAAGCGTCCTGAAAAGGTTCGAATTTAATTAATTACCTCCATTTTCTCTTTTTTACATAGCTCAATTCACTCTCATCGATTTAAAATTCAATTTACATACCTTACATTCAAACAGTGAAAAAAAATTGAACTAACTCGAAGAAGAATTTGAAAACGACGAACAAATTCAAAATAAATAAAAAAATTGTTATTTGAAAAAATGCCAAGTATTGAAGAAAAAGTGAAATTCTATTCGCAAATGACATTTTATTGACATGCCATTCTTTCTACGAATAATGAAGTTTTATTGTTTTTTTAGTTTTGCTGATTGATCTATAAAAGTATTTTTTTTTCGTCGTTTAAACATTATAATTTTCTGTTATTCGTGAAATATCTACAAATCACATGGGAGAATTTTTTTCAACTATAACAAGAAAATAATAATGTGGTTCGATATACATCGCTAATATTTTTCTATGCCCAATATCAAATCAATCTCCGTTTTTTTTAAATATAACGAACCGCACTTTTGTATCAATTTTAATTTAACTTCGATTTTCACGATACAAAGAGCTGATATTATGAAAGTATTATTTATAACTTTTATTCAAATATATTTTTTTAATCCTTGTGGACATGAACGGTATTCCGCATCCAGTTAAGTATTTTTATTTTATTTTTATAAAAAAAACATTTAATTTGACGTTTGTTGGGTTTGAAATATCTTGCTTTTAGCGCTTTTCTTTTGAAAAACAATTGATACGACATGATTTTCTCCTAATGGAACTAAAACTAAAAACACAAATATAACATTATGACAGAAATAATGTACTGTAAAAACTGAGCGTCATCTGGCTTATATTATTTACACTAAATTACTCGAAATATAAAAAAAATAAGGGGTGATCTAAAATAATGTTCTTTCGGTTTAAGTGAAAAAGCGTAATCTGTGCCGTTTTCGTTGTTCTTACAGCTAATCTACTAGAAATGCATTATATCGTATAGCAAGCTATTAGAAGAAGTATTAACCAACCTGTCTGTCATTGTTTTAAATTACCAAACTAGTAGGCGTACTTCTCGGCGTTTTTTTGACACTTTGAAATTAACTTATCAAAGTGAGTGTTGCTATGTCTTTTCTCTGGAGGGTCAAGTTAAAGTCACTGCGAACTGCCACGCCAGCGAACATAATAGTCAAATTCATATTCCCGATCTGCGGTTTTTCCATAGTTCTGAAATGTAGCACTTTCTGTAATCGCATCACAACATACACGTGTATCCCCGGATTGATTTCACTATTATAATAGGCATGATTTTTTAAAACAGCATTTAAAGCACATTAATTGATAAAAGATGATTTATTAAGATATTTTTAATTACAAATTTTTAAATATTTAGGGTTAATTAGTTAGATAAATCTAATACGTTGTAAATGAACCCCAACATACACACATAAGTGAAAAAACTTCCCGAGGCGCTTAGCGGAAAACAAATTTTCTCGTTTAAAGTTTTTTCACTTATGTGTGTATGTTGGGGTTCATTTACAACGTATTAGATATTTTTAATAGTACAATATAGTAGGTACAATGTACCCCTATTTTTGGATACTTTCCTGCCGGGAGCCGACTTTTTCTTTGCATGAACCCAGGTTGTAGTAGGTAAGGTTCTTTTAAATACAGTACTCTCGTCAGCATTGTATATCTGGACTTTTGATTAATTCATCTTCTTGATCACTTTAGGAATTTTTCTTGAAATGCAGGTACTGCACTTGTATCACTAGATACTTTTTCCCCCAATTTTTTAAAAACCAAATTCATTTTCTTTATTTAAACTTATCTAGCCAACTAGCGCTGGCTCAAAAACCATCTTTTTCAGTTATTTTATACAACAAAGTTTTCTTTTTTTGGCTAAAATTTTCGCCGAAATTGGAACATGAACACATCTTTGTTGCAAGAGCCAGGTATACACAGCATTCTCTACCTTAGGGTGGTGACTATGGAACTAGAAAATGTTTTAGTTCTACGGTGTTTGCCTTTAGAAAGGCGTATTATTGATTTTGGAACTTTGAATCATTCGGCCCAACGCGAATACTGTTTTCACCTTCAAGAAAATCTAAAATTTTGCTTTTGTCTTCAAGACTGACTTTTCTTCATTTTGATTCACTAAGGCTTTTGAGCCTACACAGGTGTACAAACAACAAACTGAATACGGATAATAGAATATTGGGGGACTCCCCACGTTTTCACACTGTTTGCGCAATTATTGTCGAGATTTTTAATTTTTGTTCGAATTATAGAATTAAGTGGCGCAAAAATTGTCGAACTGTGGCAGCATTCAAATTAATGAAATGCCCGAATTTACGCATGTCCGAGTTATAGAAGCTAGTAATCATATTTTTGAAATTTTGCTTGGGTCATCATTCTGAACAACTTTTCTTAAAGCATTTTGCCTTATTAACAACCGAAATGGCACTTCACCTAATTTCTCAATTTGCCATAATCGCCTTCATTTTTAAAAATTAAGAATCTGCTCAAAATGGTTTTTAGATCAAGCAGGATGAGAATCACCAACACAAGATTCAAAAATTCTTTATCGATTGGGATAAGAGGGTACGGCACGCGAGGAAGTGCTTCGAGTCGTATATCTGACGAGGCGACGCTAGTACGTTCGGCTGTCGCAGGCTGACTGACAGGAGCTGTTGTTGACTCGAGCTATTTAGAGGTTAAGGTGGGAGTACCTCAAGGTGGGATTCTCTTACCGACACTGTTTATTGTTTTCATAAACGATCTTCCGAATTGCACTGCTGGAAACTTTTTGCAGACGATGCCACAGTCACTGTTGCTGAATCTAGCGTGCGACGACTGGACCAGATTTTGTAATGAACAAGTTCAAAACCCTAATGAAAAATAATAGTTGTTTTAAATACAAAGAAAACCAAAATTCTTCACTCTCATATCTACTAAAAAATCCGTCCGGCGTCTGAGGGGTCGCCCAGGTGTGGGGGCAAACGCTAGTCAATCCGCAGAAGCAGCTAAGTTTGTGGGAGTAGATTTGGATGATACTCTGGGTTGGGGCGTGCAGGTGAGCAAGCTGGCAAAAAGTTTCAGTAGAGGAATTTACGCGATTAAAGGTGTCATAGATGGTCAACTAAGGGACTGCAATTTTTAGGAGTACTGGCTTGACATGTGATACTGAGTTTTCTTGGAGGCGGAACTGGCATCTTGGTCATTTTCAGATTACAGAAAGATGCAATCATGTCTGTGTACAGGATGAGGCAGACTGACTACTGTTAGAGCAGTGTTTAGGGCTCAAAATGTTGCAACTCGCAGGCATTTACGTTCACAGGCTGGCCCAAGCAATATACAGGGTGAGTCGGGAGGATCTCACCTAACTTTAGGAAAACTCTATGAGCGTATTCTACACGTAAATATCACAGTTTTTATCCGATTTTCTCTTGTTTTCAAATTACAGCCTTCCAATGTTTCACAATCAATTTTCAAAAATACCTCTACGGACCTCCAAACATTTTCTCACAGGTTTACACGTAAATATAAGGCAAAAAAACAAAAGTTATTATTGAATTTTTACTAGTTTTCGAATTACGGTCTTTTAAAATTTGGATGAGCTACTTGAACATCTAAAACACGAAAATGCCGTAACTTGAAAACAACTGAAAATCGAATAATAAATTTGTTTTTTTTGTCTTATATTTACGTGCAGAATACGCTCATAGAGTTTGGTGCGATCCTCCCGACTCACCCTGTATAAAAACAAAACGAATTTACAACGTGGAGATCAGGTTCACACTCACGGAACTCGAAATAGACGGGAAGTTCTGAGGGGTTCCTAGCGAAGAAGGCTTTTTACATCCAAATGGAATTATTTTCAACTCGATCCTGTTGATGGGTTGGTCCGGGCGCCGCTGCGTGGCCAGTCATACTCCCTAGTTAGGCTTATATCAGTAGATACCTACATGCGTCAAAAATAATTTTTTATTTTCAAATTTAACAAATTTTTTTGCAGTAGGTAGGTACAGTGGAAAATAAAAGTCAATTCAGAGACACTCTCTCTGTATACTACTTAAAAAATTTCATACAGTATACTCTGTAGTGTGCTGCTTAGCTAGGTAGGAAATAAATCTTAAATGCTTGCAAATTATGTTAACCCATTCTCTCTATCTACAAGACTATTAATGTGGTAACGGTACACGGTGTCTTCCCAAATTATTGTGGGCGCACGAAGACAGAATGTGTTCGTAGTTTCCCCATTCTCTTAAATTTTGACATAATTTCTGTTTCTAGTAATTATAAAATAAATGGGGATTTTAACAAACCTAATTTCTGCCTGTGCGTACGATTTAATATTAAATAAGTTATTAAATATTTCAATCTTCTATTACGATTTCGTTGCCCTAAATTTTAAGTAATTAACTTCCTCTAATAGCGCAGCACGAAATAGCGAAAAGTTTTCGGATGAAGTTAGTGAGTTCAACTCTTGCAACTCTGTAATAAACGTTCTTGCATAAACATATATACACATGTTAAACAGGAAATTTCTGTTGCACGTCTTTATACGTTAATTAGAGATTCTACAAAGTCTTAATTATAAATACCTTGTAGTGTCAACTGTAAGCTAAATACAGTTTATGTAGACTTAAACCAAATTAATTAGTAGTGGGATAATTTTTTTGCCCTACGCAAGTTTCGCGTTTAAATTTTACGTTTTATCGAGGTGTATTTTAAAAAAAATTTCAACACGCTTGTTTACGTTTCATCTTCTTCAAGTAACTTTCAAACACTCGAATACAGCGAGCGTGCCTTTTTTTAGGGTATAACTCGATAAAAGAGAAAATTGCGCGTACATTTTTGCAAAAAAAAGTTTCTAACTAAACTAAAAGTTAACAATAAACTTAAATTTTTGTTTGCAGTGTGGACGGCAGAGATCGGGACTTTAGCTTGGCAGAGCGTTGGTCGGATGAAAATGTGTTTGCAAACAGGGCCTACTTTATGCCCGAAAAGCAGCCTGCCGAGTTAGGGGTTGACCACATCCGGGAGTCCGACCAGGGTGTCTACCGATGCAGGGTCGACTTCAAAGTCGCACAAACTCGAAATAGCAAAGTTAATCTTACAGTTATTGGTAAGTAGGCTCTTTGACATTTATCATACTATTTTGAACTCTTGGAAACAAACTTGAAATTAGTGTGTATATTGGTATTTGGAGGTGAAAGTTAAAAGTGTCGATGGTCGATAAAGAAAATCTTATTAAAATTTAAATTTGTATCTCGAGTTGCTGCTTTTCCTTTTTTCCCTTTTACATTTTTAACCGGAACTTCGTTAATATAAAATTTATTAGGCAAACGAGATAAATCATAATTAATGTTTAATGAATTAGAAGGAAGTTTCTTTTTCGTTTAAAAAATCGAGATACTGCTAAATTCGTAATATACGATTGTAATTTAAATTTACCTTAGTACAATTCTCTACATATTTATTTTTATGCGCATTAGGAGACTCTTTTTAAGCAGTTTATCTGACTGCATTAATTTTAGTCTCATTTTCACGAATAAATTCAGAAATGTAGCTCAACCGTTTTTAGTTTCCACGACACAGTAGCTGTAAACAGTAAACATTATCCTGTAGTACAACTAGTGAATGTATTCTTTCATCCTCGTCTGTATTTAAAAGCTTCCACTCTAATTTAAGTCGAAAATGGAACTGGTGATTTCGGAACTAAAAATGGCAACTGAGTGAAAGGTGTCGAGAAAAGTAAAAGTCAATTCAATTTCGTGATAAATCCAAATTTGAAAAGAAATATTAATTCCGAATAATAGTTAAATAGTATTTAATAATATACTGGCCTATCTGGGCATTGCTCAGTAAATAGCAAATTTTGCATTTGACGATTTCGGTCTAATTTGTTGTTTCTGTATTGAATATCTGGCAACTGTTTATAATTGTAGAGACCATATTTATATATTATGTAATAATGTTACAACCTTATATCAACTAATGCCACCCAACGTACCTTTGACGTACGTACGTCGTATTTCTTCGGGTTTCCTGGGTTTCCTTTAAAATAAATTTAATTGCGGATAATGGTGGTGGCATGCAAAAATTAACAATAATTGGCAAACATTTACCTGTAAAACGTAAGGTTTTTAATTGGCTTCATCAGACAAGGAGAGAATTTTGTATTTACAGAGCATTGCACAGATTAGATTTTGCACTCTGCACACTGTTCTACATTCTAATGTGTATTTTCATGTTATGTGTGAAAATTTGTACAAATTCAGCGGGTGAATATGCAGATAAGGATATTCAATTTCAAACTTTAACTACTAGTATTTAATAATTAATTATAGTATGTCCTCACTAGCACAAATCCAATACTACCTCTAATTAGATCAAAATGTCATCTACTTTATGCTAAATTTAATAAGTAGGTAACT
Organism: Malthinus flaveolus; assembly: GCA_950108345.1. NCBI lineage: Eukaryota > Metazoa > Arthropoda > Insecta > Coleoptera > Cantharidae > Malthinus > Malthinus flaveolus. Next base: position 69,895,501 of record OX467285.1, read on the forward strand.
TTTACTTTTGCAACAGAAGTTGTATTGAAGTTGTGTACGAGAGGACTTGTAAGGGATGCAATTCATTAAAAAAGTGCACGGAAGCGTCTATATAGGGTGAGTCAAAAGCAGCGCACCAAACTCCAGGAGCGTTTTCCGATTTTTACTTGTTTTCGAATTACTGCATTTAAGCTCAATTTTTAAGTAGGCTCATGTTATGGAAAATGATAATCTGACAGTGGTCCTATTAGTTGGACACCGAGGTCTGCGGTTCTCACACTATAAGGCCTCGTTTCCACATGCGATAAATCTTGATGGAGAAATTTAACGGGCTGTAAGTATGAGAAAACTCTAGGAAGACTTGCAGAAGTCGTTTGCAGTATTGTAAATGTCTAGTGTGTATTGAAAGTGACTTTTACGCATTTCACAAAGATATTTTCTATATAGCAATTTGTGTGACTCTATCTGATACTATCAGCTTCTTGCTGTAACTTCTGGCAGTTTACTTCTCACAGCTTCTCTCTGCAACTTCTTGCAGCTTTTTGCTACAACTTTTCGCAGCTTCTCCCTGTAACTTCTTGCCAAAACTGCTCGCAGCTTCTCCCTGCAACTTCGTGCAGCTTCTTCCTGCAACTTCTTGCTGCAATTTTTCGCAGCTTTTCCTTGCAACTTCTCCCAGTTTCTCGCTACAATTTCTTGCTGCAACTTTTCGCAGCTTTTCCTTGCAACTTCTCGCAGCATCTCTGTACAACTTCTTGCTGCATCTTCTCGCAGCTTTTCGCTGCAACATCTCGCAGTCTACTTCTCACAGGTTCTCGCTGCAACCTCTCGCAGTCAGCTTCTCCCTGCAACTTCTCGTGGCAACTCCTCGCTGCAGCTGCTTGCAACTTTTCGTTGCAACTGCTCGCAGCTTGTCTCTGCAACTTCTCGCAGCTTTTTGCTGTAAGTGCTCACAGCTTCTCGCTGCAGCTTCCTGCAGCTACTCCCTGCAACTGCTCGCTCCAACTGCTCGCAGCTTTTCCCTGCAACTGTTCGCAGCTTCTCTCTGCAACTTCTTCCAGCTTTTTGCTACAACTTTTCGCAGCTTCTCCCTGTAACTTCTTGCCAAAACTGCTCGCAGCTTCTCCCTGCAACTTCTTGCAGCTTCTTCCTGCAACTTCTTGCTGCAACTTTTCGCAGCTTCTTCTTGCAACTTCTCCCAGCTTCTCGCTAAAACTTCTTTCTGCAACTTTTCGCAGCTTTTCCTTGCAACTTCTTGCAGCATCTCTCTACAACTTTTTGCTGCATCTTCTCGCAGCTTTTCGCTGCAACATCTCGCAGTCTACTTCTCACAGGTTCTCACTGCAACCTCTCGCAGTCGGCTTCTCCCTGCAACTTCTTGTGGCAACTCCTCGCTGCAGCTGCTTGCAACTTTTCGTTGCAACTGCTCGCAGCTTGTCTCTGCAACTTCTCGCAGCTTTTCGCTGTAACTGTTCACAGCTTCTCGCTGCAGCTTCCTGCAGCTACTTCCTACAACTGCTCGCTCCAACTGCTCGCAGCTTTTCCCTGCAACTTCTTGTAGCTTCTCGCTGTATTGTAGGAAATAGTGTAAACAGTATTTCAAACGACTTCTAGAAGACTTCCACGAGTTTTCTAGAACTTACAGTTCAGTTTAGTGTCTAGAGCTCAGGGAAGGTATATTTGGAAATTTGTTGTGAAATTATAAAAAGCTATTATTAAAAAACAAGTGAAAACGTTTGGGTTTGTTTGTCTTATATTTACATGTACAATACGCTTCTAGAGTTAGTGCGTTCCTCCCGACTTGCCCTGTAATGAGGTGCAGCGATGTATTTTATCATATCACATACAGTCAGAAGTTTGATATAAAGGCTCTTGGTGTACAACGGCCTTGAGCCTATAGCCGAAGGCTCAAGTTATTAAAAAGTGAAAATTTAAATCTAAAATTTGCGAGATTAGTTGATTGAAGTTCCTCTCTCTTCAGTAGCTTGACGCTTTTCAGCACAGATTTTTATTTTTCGTATAAATTATCCTAGCAGCCTCCAGCTGTCATTCCCAGAGAAAGAGCTTTAAGATTTTAATGTAATATGTAGGTTGTAGATGAAAATCGAGTATTTATAAAATACTACCCAGTATTTATTAAAAGACTCAAAACTTGCACTAATTAGATTTTCTAAAAGGAGTTACGATTAATTAGATTTAAAACCGTTCAGGGGAGGCTAATTAAAATGCTCCGATATTTTTATATTTAGAAATTTAAAGCACTTAAACTCAAAATCTGCATTTTTAACTGGACATTTTAGGTAAGCAGCACTTACTTCGAAATATTAGGAAGCACAGAAGAAGTAAACGTATGAACTTAGCGTACTACAGTGACAATTCTTAAGTAATAAATTTTACTTTTAATCACGCCACAATAAACATGAAATGTTATTGAGAAATTTATCAAAGTAACAGGAAGTACTCCAGCTTTACGCTTTAATTAATTTGACAATATCCGACACGAGTAACCCTATTAAGGATGTAATAGTGCGTATAAGAGAAACGTAATTTACAATACATATTCGCCCTTGTGTGAGCAAAATCCCTTGAGCTACAGTGGCATGTGATCCTGAAGCAATTGCTCTGCACGTTTCAGTTGTAAGCTTGCCATGATCTCATTATAATAAGGACATAAAGCTAGTAAATATTAAATTATTGCACGCCTAACTAAATTGCACTCGTGCGAGATTGAATATTTTGTTTTAAAAAACCGCTCAAGTCGTCACATTATCGTTCGTCGTTCGATTTTCAGAAAAATTGTAAAAGACGAAAAGGGGGCAAAAATTTAAATTTGAATTTTGGCGAATAAATATACATTTTCTATTTGAAATTTAATAATAAACTCCGAAGTTTGTTGACACTATTCTCATTTGCGTTGTATTTTTATAAGAGGAATTTGTACTCAATATTGTAGATATAGAAAGACTGTCAGCGAAGCTATTGTTTGCTTCATAAATATTCATCAATTTCATAAAAATTGCAAGTCCTCTTACTGTAAGAGCACGTTTTGATGTCCTTTTTAGAGAAATTTGATATAACATGTCGAAATGCTATCACTGTTCCGGTAAAAGATTTTTCTTGTACGACACAAAAATAAACAACTTCATCGATTTAGTGTTGAAAAAAGAAAAGTTCCTCTTTAATTAAAAATGTCAAAGTTTTTCCATTTTTAAAATTACTCTCGGAAGTCTTCACAAATCTGAGCATCAATACAAGTTAGCTAACAAATCTGTGTTCATTTTGTGACACGTGCAGATTAACTACCGAAGACGCCTTCTCTAAAATGGACAAGAATAACTTGGGGCTCGAATCGGCTTCAGATTTAACTTGGAATTCGAGAAAGGAATATTAATCAAAGTTAGATAAACTTTCTGCACTACAGAAATTTACTTATATAATTTTCTTTTTTAATCCTTTTTTTGCACCGAAATCAAACTCCGATATTTCTTTCGCGTAGTTGGATTTATTTGTGGATAGGGATCAAAATCGCGTGTCTTCTTGCGAGAATTCAAATTATCGCAAATAATTATGGCGATACATAATCATTAACGTGATATAGTTTAAACGAATTCGAATTAATGTTTGGATGATAATGTTACCGTTAGCGTTATCGTATACTGCAATGCATTTCATATTCATAACCAAACACCTGTGCCCAATGGTCATTTATTGAACTGACCATGAATAACGATTTCAATAAATATTGGTGCGTTTTGTGGTGTGAAAATACCCCAAACACCTATACAATATTTATACAATTTTGTTTATGCCCAATATTTACATAAAATAAAATCGAACTGTGAATGACGCTTCAGCTAAATTCGAATACTTGAAATAAGTTACTCATTACTTATTCCAAAACTGAATTAAGTGTTTTCGTAGAAACACAAATGTTGATTTAGGTTTGACAAGAGGGAAATTAATAAAGTGATCGTTTTCTACCCATACATAGTTTTAGGCAGTATATTCCTCCTCCATAATAAATTGACAATTTCAGTTACAATTCCTAACTCGAAATTCCAATAGTTGTTCTATTGTTAATAGAAAGACCGACAATTGTTTGGTTATTTTACAATAAAATAAGTTATTTAATTAATAATTAATTAATCTGGGACGATTTTATAAAATGTATGTGTTAGGTGGGTGAATCGAAAACGAGATCAATATTGGAGCAGCTTTGAAAAGGTACGGGAAAAAAGCTTAAACAGTGCAACAGTGGAGTGAACTGATTATAATCAATTTTTTGACACTAATTATGATGAATTACTTTAAAATAATGTAAATTGGATTTTTAATGAGTGCTGCAATCAGCACTAATTTTGTTCAGCTTGTTGTGTGAGCTTAAAAATTGAGAGAAAATTTACAATTTTTGTTTAAATTTATCAAAAAGTCGTATTAACAAAATATAAACTGTTTGGTAACAAATTCGTATTGCTTATTTCATGAAAGTAGATAAAGCGAGTACTTCGTACCTTAATATAACAAATGCTGGATAGATTATCATAATCTATTAACACATTGGCTGCCATGTGTATCACCGGTGATACACAAAAATATTTTATCCTGGGGCCGTGTGCAACACCCGTGTTACACAGTCACTATAGATTTAAGACCTACCATTTTCGATGTCTTCTTAATAAAGAGTTTATACTTTGCATTTGGCTTGGCAATAATACAACCTTTATAATTTAATAAATTCCAAAAATTTTGGGACTTGCTAGGGGCGTTTATCTTAGCAATAAGTTGTATGTTATTTTTCACTTTGGCACCATGGGTTATGCAACGACTGTCTTATGGTGGCAGCCAACGTGTTAACCTACAGGGAATTTAACGTTAAAAATCCATAGAAGTAGTAGTCGGTTTTTGCGTCCACTATCACTATCACTATCGAGCACAGAGGTGTCTTGGGGGTCTCGCTTATTCACGTGTACATTTTCAAAAGTTTCTCTTTCTTTAGCTCTCCTTGCTTGGGTGAAGAATGTATTTCAAAGCAATACAAGCTGCACGCCCCAATTATTATTTTTATATTTGAATGTATTGCAGGGTACCTACCTGCTGAGGTTATTCGCATAACATTACATTACTTATACAATTCTGTTGTTATTTGAATAAAATATCCTTCAAATAAGTATTATTCGTGCAAAGGGCTTTTCCCGATGCATGTCCAAGGTAAGGACCCTAGGTTAATGCCCTTCTAGTATTTTCTTGTTTTGAATGTTTAATCACTAACGTCCATTTTCATAATCAACTTTAACTTAAAGTCGTCATTTACTTTAGCATATCCTTGGTTTCCTAGGGCAACTTTAGTACTTTTAAGGCTACTTTAAGAAACCTCACCACGCACTTTACCATAAAGTAGCCTTAAAAGTACTAAAGTTGCTCTAGGAAACCATGGGTATGCTAAAGTAAATCACGACTTTAAGTTAAAGTTGATTATGAAATTGGACGTTAACCAGTTTAATATTTAGAGTTACAGGTCGGTTTGTTACCCACCAATAGTGTGCTTTTTGCGATATGGAATATTCTGGAATTTTTTATATTTCTGGAATTCTTTCTCTTTCAGCTAAAGATTCTTGTTTATCCTTGTGTTTAAACAGAGAGACAAACAAGGGTAAGTTAAAACACCGTATTTATTGCCATGGATTTATCATTTTGATCAAACGTTTCGTCCTACTGATACGTATTTGTTTTTTCTGGTTTCCTCAGTGGTGCATTTTAAAAGAACAGGACATTTACATTTAAAAACAGGTAGATTGAGCATTTTGTTCTTATGGTTTGTTGAATCTGTTGGATCTTGTCTTTCTCCATTTTCCTCGAATTTTTTAAATGTATATTGAAATTAATTCTTATTAGTGCCCACAGCTTTTTGTCGACTCATTAAAAATGTTGGCTGTTAAAAAAGAGATCAAAATTTAACCTAAAATAATTTTTAAAACCATTTTACTCTAAAACGGTGGGCCATAACATGACATCATGACAAGAGTACTTATTTTCTGGAAATACTCATACAATAACTATGAAATTTAATAATAATTTAATAAATTAAAGATAGATCTATATCCCTTATTTACATTTACATTTTTCTTTCTACTTCCACATTCCACATACTTATTACCACCTTTACACAAAAATAGACCACAAACAATACATTATTATTACAAACGCCATCAATCTCCCTCTTACTAAGTCATATAATAATTGCATAATAATCCCTTTGATTCGTGAATGGATCGTGCCTCTTTAATTTCCACCTGCAAGTCATTATAACAACTCAATCTCCTATCAAATAAACTATTGTTAGTATTTGTCTTGTTGCATGTATCAACATAGAAATCATTTTTCTGCCTTGTGCGGTAGCCATATGGACGTCACCGACCTTTCGAACACTTCTCTTCTTAAAGTGCCTATCCTCTGTGAATGTTGGCTAACACGTTGGTCCAAATTACTCTATTCACTGCCGCTCTGAATAGAGCTGTTGATGTCATTCCGGTCCATGTTCGTAAATTTCGCAGCCAAGATATTCGTCTGCGTCCTGCTGACCTTCGACCCTCTATTTTACCCTGTAGGATGAGTTGAAGAAGGAGGTATTTTTCATTTCGCATGATATACCCAAAGTATTCCAGTTTTCTGCGTTTGACATTTGCTAGGTATTCTAGTTGTCCACCGATGCGTTGCAATACCGTATCGTTTGACACGTGGTGTATCTATGGGATTCTGAGTATGCGGCGGTAGCACCACATCTCAAATGCATCTATGCGCTTACATGAGGCATCAGTAAGAATCCACGCTTCTGCCCCATGCAGGAGGGTTGAGAGTACATAGCATTTTAAAATTCTTATTCTGGTATGGATGTTGATGGATAGGTTGCATAGTATGTTGCTCATCTTGTTAAATGTATCTCTTGCTTTTTCGATTCGGCATCTTATTTCTCGAGAGTGATCCCAGTCTTTATTCAAGGTCCTTATTTGAACACTACCAAGTATATAACTTGGAACTAACATGTTATGAACTTTAAAAATAAAAATCACCGTTCCGAATATAACTTTCTGTATAACAGACATCGACATGAATTGGGTACTCGCTCCGCCCAACCTCGACATGATATCCTCTTCGTAAGAGTATATCTAGTTTATCCAGGATAGCCAATTGCCAATTTTACTTTTGAGATCCTCTTAAGTTAGTCACAAAAAAGTTGCAAGTTATGTCAAATTTCATCATAAATATTTCTAAAGCTTAAGAACAATTAATTAAGAACCACATTCAAAGAGCTGTAGCAAATACTTTATTATGCTTCCCTTAATAAATTGGCTTGCTTTCGATGTCCACTAAAACGTTGAGTACCTGCATATTTTAGAAGACTTTGTACTTTGATTTCACCTAGTCTAACGTTTAAAATAGAGTTATTATAGGTTTTTGTTTCAAATCATTTGTTTGGGCTTGTAGATCAAAGTGTTGATTGTTTTGAGACCCACGCCTACAATGCTAGAATCCGACAACTTCTACATAATCTTCTGGGAGCTTTTATTGATTCTTATTGTTAATACCAACCTATACGCAGTTCCGACGCTAGTTTTGTGGTCTATTTGTATTTTCTTTAGTAAGTAACGATTTGTGAGTAAAACTGAGTATATTATAGGAGTACTATTTTATAAATTAAGCACTACCTACTAAATGTTTGTTTGTAAACGCTTTATAGCATTTTATCTGCGGAGAAAACTTCATTGGGGTAATAATTCTTGTTAAGAAACCATTTGCATTAAGTTCGTATTTCGCTTCACACCCCATCCTTCATGTATTATTACATGTAAAGAGAAAACCAAATCAATAATAACTATACGTAGCTGACGTATTAAAATTTCTATGCAGCACGTTACATAATATACATTTTAAACAACCCCAAATTGCGTCAAGTGTCTATTTCAAATTACATTCCCATTTTTTTAACACATTGACTCAGAAGGTATCACGAGACACAAGTTACTATCACAAGAGGGACGAAAACACTTTATTTCGAGCCAAGTAAAATCATCACCAAAAATGGATTTCAACTTAACAACAATTTAAAGTAGGCTCTGACTTTTTGGTTTTAATAATGTATAAATGAATCCCCAAAGTGTGCTACACACAACGCAACTCAAACCCCCTTTATTCTAAATTCAATTTAAATTTGCGTTGCTTATATTTATATAGTTGGTAGGTAGGTCCTTGTAATCCACCCACACCCACACCCTACACATACTCGTATATCGAGGTGAGGTGGGAAATGCAAAATTTGTACTTCAATCTAACTTATTTAAGAGGGTTAACTTTGAGGTTTTTGTGTAATAAATGTTTTGTGTTTTATAGATTTTTATAAATCTTCAAAAATTATTAACATTTTTTTAACGTTTATGAATATTCTAGTAGGTATGTAAATTTTTAAATTAAAAAAAAGAAATAATTTAGAAATTACCCTCATATAATATTTTAATTTATTAACTAATTTGAATTTATCTTAAGGGATTTACATTATTTATAACAAAATACACATTAAAACGGTTCAAATTCGTAAAATTCTACTGCATTTTCCCCACATTTTCACAATTATGATTTTAGTGCGATATTTAATCCGTTAGTTTTCCAGGTTTCGCGTTCGTTTAAAAAAAAGGGGAAACAACGGCAAATGATTTAGAAAATAAGTAATTTAATACTTCCTTATTTATTTTAAATCTCGTGTTACTCGTTAAATCCTAAAAAGATTAATTTAAAAGTCTTTTGTACTACTTTAAGTTTGGAGGTTTGTTTTACTTCCTTCCTGAAAGGAAATAAGTTTGCTTTAAATTATTTGATCGCGAACGCAAAAAAACAAAAGTTTTTAATACATTTTTTTGTTTGTTTTTTTATGTATTTTATTTATATACAATATTGAGAAATAGTCGGCCCTTATTTGTTTTAGTTTTGTATCGGGTTGCTGATATGAGGTTTCTTTCTGTTTGATTTAGTATTATTAAAGTAACTTAAATCGACCAATAGAAGATTTTGTTAGGAAATTCTCATTTTTATTCGCATTTTTCGCCAAATATCTACTACTTTTCTCCTCTAGTTGGTGCTTTATTGCTTTTTGAATCTCAAAGTAACTAACTTTTTGTCGAGTCTCATCTTTTTCAATTTCCCGTACAACATAGGAAAAGGCGTTTTTTAGCCATACTTTTTGCGCACACACATTACCACTCCCCTCGCACACTGCGAGAGTAAAGCACTTTATATTTTACTACCATGGATTCCTGGCGACACGAGAACGGAACCGCAAGTAATTGAAAAGTAAGTGAAACATATTTTGGTGTCAACTGAGAAGGGTCGCTTTTTTTGACCTGTAGTGCTGTGGACCTGTAGTTCACTCAACTACATATTCAGATAATATGTCAAGTACATTTTGGATAAAGAGGCGATCTCAAGGTAACACTGGCACTTAAATAAACACAATGAACTCTAGAGGTAGTATGCCACCATTCAGATGATGTCCTATGCTAATTAATCTCTTTGAGAAGTATTGGAACTTACGCTTAAGCTCAATTTGTTACACTTCGTTTGCCAAAGCTTCGAGCTTTCCTAAAACTGCTAAACGCTTCAGAAGTGACTAAGACGAAGGCATCATTATTGGAGGGATCCGTTTTAGGTCGGAGTAAGTCACATTCTTTAGAAAGAAGGACAATTTTACTTTGCTTTAGGGGCCTCGATTTTGACTTTTGATTACTAAGAAAAATTTGATACACAGATAGTTGGCAATATCACGGTATCCGGTCAAAATTTGGTGACTCAAGAGGGACACTCACGACATTACCGACGCCGATTTTGACATGTGATACATCAAAATGTTCGTTAATTTTTACTGATTACAATGATACTAATTTTAGCGGCAAATGCCCAAGTTTACTGAAGTCGATTTTTGAACGGATAACGAATCGCATAATAAAATCTATAGAATAGCATTGTAGAATTAATTCCGTTCAAAAATCGAATTCAGTAAACTTGGGCATTTGCCGCTAAAATTAGTATCATTATAATCAGTAAAAATTATCGAACATTTTGATGTATCACATGTCAAAATCGGAGTCGGCAATGTCGTGAGTGTCCTGCGTCAGTAATTGACAGGAATATAGATCTAATCTAGCGCTCTAAATTTTTTACATGGATTGGGTCCTCGGTTCGCCCAACCTCGACATGATTTCCTCTTCGCACGAGTATAATACTCGTATATTCAGTTTAGAGTCCTGTTTAGAGTCCTCTTTAGAGTCCTAGAGAGAGTGATTTAAAAATAATTGGTCTCGTTCGTGGCATAACTAAATGTTTTTTATGTGAGACGGTGTAGTAGGTCTAGGTATAGCACAGCTATTTTGTAATTTCAGTATCCATTCACACATTCGCTGTTCGGCTGTCCGGCCAGTTGTCGATTTGTGATGCCGCTGTAACTACTTCTTTCATTGTTTTCTAATGCCCGATAACACTAAAAATGAAGAAAAAAGTATTATTAGAATAAAAAAATAATAATTATAACAACTATAAATACCTGGGACGTTAATTAGTATTTTTCAAGTATTTCACGTACTATGATAAAGTGGGCACTTCTCAAACATGGAAAGTCGAGAACCGTTCTCAATCTTAAATACGGAAACATTTTACAAGTTGTAACAAATTGTTTGTTCTTGCCATTACTTAAAAAGAAAATAATAATGTCGCAATGAAATTGTAGATATTTATTATCATCAGTCATAGTGGAAAAAATTGTGGGAATTTAATTAAATTTCATTTGGTTATTAATATTGACATGCCTTGGGTAAGAAATTAACGACTTAACCCTTTTTAAATTACAATTTTTTTAATTCAATTATCTTTAAACGGTTTTTAAAGACAAAAACATGACAAAATTAGGGATAATTTTGCATAGCGTGGGTGTTTTATAGATAGCGAGGGTTAATTAATTACGAATTTTACACCATTAAGACTTAGGACAGCTGATAAGGAAACTACTAGTGGAAAACGATTTAAGAAACTACTATCACTACTATTAGGTACGTCAGTGTTCAAAGTAAATTCTAATATAATTCAAGAAGAACTACAAAAGCTCGTCGACCTCAGTAATATAAGAAAAAATGAATCTGAATATCAGTAACGTAATATCAACCCCCCCAAATGACCCTATATGCGGCGGAAAAGAGAAACCTAGCAAAGACGCATGTAAATGTTTTAAGGCATTTTTACGACTCAGGAGAAGTTGTTACAGAAGTGCTGAATTGATTTTATTTTACTGTAACACCTAATATAACGCCAGCTTTGCTACTTTAACAAACTTTAAAAAGTTGGCGTTTAAAATTTTCATTTTCAATAATTATACCGATCTCGCGAGGCGAAATGTGTACGAGGTCCACGGACTCGTTCTAAAAGCAATTTTTCTTCCTTCACCTGAAAATTTGATAGCATTTCTGAAAATTTTTAATAAAACTCAATTTGCGTTTTTTTCAAAAATTGTCCTTGGCGGCAATCTTCATAAATGGGGAAATTATGTCTCCGATCAAATAACCACTTTTGATCGAAACAACGAAATTTCTCGCTTCAGTTGTTAAAGATGGAGACTTTTCCAAAACCTTCGGTTGAATTATTTGTAGGGTCGTTGTCTTCTTTAAAGTTTTGGGTTCTCTTTTCGAAAACAGTCTTAACTAGAAGTCCTGCGTGACACTCTAAATAAATATGGCATGTCTCAGGGGTTTCATCGTGTTCACCGGATAGTTACAATGGCTGCTCAACGTTGCATTTAAAAAAGGAAATTATGGGAAAGAAAATCAAAACATTGAGAACCGCTTTATCTAAACTTACTAGTCTTTTTGTACTTTTAGGTTATTTCAAGCTCGTGGAGACATTGAGAGTGCACATTGAACATTATTGGTCTCATTTTAAGTTGACAAACGTTTGCCTTATACATTTTTAGTCTTTTAGCGAGAAACGCACATATTATTGATTAAAATTTCTATCAAACACAATTTTAATTTTCCTTACTCATAATCGAAAGCAGAGAAATATATTTTGAATTATCGTATTGCTTCTGACAAAGTGACAAATTTACGGCCCCCTAAAAATATATGTCTAAGTCAAACTCTTACTCCTAATACGAATTTGTAAAAATAATCACGATTCGTTGATTAAAAACGTAATGAAAAAACTGATTATAATTTTAATTAATGCGGTAATTTTAACTTTCACTTAATCAAACTTAACGGAACTCTTTTACGCGACCATTTTTCGAAATAAACGTTTTTCCTAAAACAACTTCTTTAATAAAATTTTCCCTAATATAGCAGAAAATTTGCATATCAAATCCTCTCAAGTAATTAACAATGGTTTCTAACCTGATTAGCATCGTTGACCTAGAGAAGGATGTTGGTTTTTGTGGACTGTGTTTAGCACCCTCCGATTTGCGTGGTCCGGTTTTGTACTCTGCATCATTTGACCCTATCCAGAGGCGTAATTAGAAGAATTGTATGACGCGATTGCAAAAAAATAAAGAATTGCGATTTCTTAACGACGGTTAATTTCATTACTTAGTTTAATAAAGTGCTCAATTATTAAACCGCCACTTAACAAATTGTATAAAAATTGAATAAGAAAAGTCGGCCATGTTTTTCGTGATACTAAACTCTTTAATTCGTTGTTAATTATTAACGAACATAATTTTTCATCAACCTCGTAAAACTTCAGCTTATTTGAAGTAAGCCAACCGAAAAACTTTATTTTAAATTGAAAATTTGTTAAACAACATTAATTTCGAGTTTCTTTACAAGTTAATCTCAATTATTTTTAACACTTTCTAGCACTTTATTTATTAACCATAGTTTTTCTACTTCAAGTTGCAATTTCCTTTGTGCTTTTTTAATATTAAGTTTCATTAAACCCAACCTACAAAATCGACGCTTTATTTTTTTCTATTTTTTCAACAGCTTTTAGTGTTTTTTAATTGTTGTTTTTGTACTCTTTAACAGTAACAACATTTCACTCATTTTATTGCTCGAAAAGCTTTTAAAAGGTTTTGCTTCGAAAAAGTTGGCTGTGTCGGCGTAAAATTACTTTTTCAAAGTACTATATTTTGTAACTTTTGGAAAAATATGCATCGGCGTTAAAAATTACCATTCGACACTTTTTAATAGACAGTCAATTGTTAATGACTAATAATAATAGCGCGCTAACCGATTTTATTAAGCCATAAAATAAATATATTTTTATTAGTGTTCTTTTCACATTTTTTAAGTACGTCATAAAGTCAAATATTTTCTATACCCGATTATTAATGTAATTACTTTTCATCGATTTTGAAATTGTAAGCAATAATACGTCGGGTATACACCTACCCGTTTAAATTACCTACGTTATATCGAAAGAGAAAGGTTAACAGTTAACTTCCCTATCTATAAATCCGAACTAACGTAACGGAAGAAGAAAAACTCATTTAGTTGAAATAATAGCAACCGGAAAAACTTTAATTTAAAATATATTTTAGGTTTAATTTTAAAGCGCAATTATATACGGCGAAGCGTAAAGATAAACAAATCCGGCTCTGTTCCTAGTCCTGATCCTGAGAGTATTGATCCTGCAGCAACACTCTCGCAGTTCCGCCCGCTGTCCTGCTGTCGGCTCCTGCTATTCCAATTCTGCCTCTGCATGTTCCGCAGGATCAACTTGAGATATTTGCGCTATAACAGAACCTAGAACAATTTCTAAATGCGCTCTCGAAAATATTATGTTTTTAGAATGCAATTTAAAACCTCTTATAATTAATTGCAAATTTTTACGCTTTTAAGTAATGAAAAAAAATTGTCGACCAAGTCCACGTCTCGCGTTTGAACGTACTTGTAAACAGAGCACGTAGAGTAAGCTAAACAAACTTTTGAATAATATTTGGAATTTGGAGGGAGAGGAAAAAAATAATAAACCGAGATAAAATAATTTTGTGATGTCTTTACAAGAACATCCTTAAAAAAAGCACACGCAAAACCAAGGGCAAATATTTACATTTTACGTTCCTTATTCGAAACATAAATATTGAAATAACATGATATATTTTAAAACAGCTTTTGTATTACGATTAAATGTTGGAATTTTCTCTCAAAAATCCAAAAAGGAGAAAAGTTACAAACTCAAAAAGTAGTAGACTCTTCAAAAAATTCTAAATTGCTATTAAAACGTATAACTAATCGATTGTATTTTGAATTATGCGGGTACTTTATCAAAAAGTTTTTTACTCGGTAATCTGTTCTTGTATTAAATTTAGATCAACAAATAAAATTTATCTTCGGGCCGAGTTTCTAATTCCGGGCCTCTAGTAATTCCTCCGGGATATGAATAAACGTTTCATGAAAGCACGAGAGAAAACCAAGAAATAAATTATAATCAAAGCAATAATACTTTTTAGTCTGAATATTTATCTTTCGAGTAATTAATTTAACAAAAACATATTTATCGTGTTAAAGCAAATTTGTTGCAAATTTCTGATTTTCTCTTCCTCGTGTTTGAAAGTCGAAATAAGGTATTGTTAATTTAACGTTTGTTTTTGAATCGGTAATCTTAAAACGATAAATTCTTGCAAATATTCTCAGCACTTAGATTCTAAATTAACCTCCATTTACTCAATTTTAAAGCACGATTTGCACCCTTTTCGCCCCCTTTCTCGCGCTACTTTGATCTGCGTCTCACGCACATTTATTTAATCATTTTTTAATGTTCTTTTTGTATTAAGTTTTACATCCGTTCGACTGCTACGGTTACCTATCGCTTTAAGCGTTGATAACAATGCGCGAATTTACTAGCTAGCTACTAGCCGGCGAGTTTCAATGCGAGCGAGCGAGTCCGCTTAGTGTGATAGTGATGATGGCAAACAAAACTTTACACCCGCTCAGTAGCGAATTAGCTAGCGAGTTTGTTTTTTTTTTTCATTTCTTGAACTAGCAATTATGATGAATGAGGGCACACGGCTAGTTTATTAGCTAACAAGCCCACACTTCAGCGAGTAGCGAGCACAGTATCCCGACTTTCAAATTTCAGGACAAATTGTTTACAATCTGCTGGTTAGCTAGTGAACATGATTACACTGAGCGAGTTTACTAGCAACTAGTGAATTTGCCAACTAGTAACTAGTAAGCTCGCTCAAAGTAATCAATGTAATCAGTGGGTTCTAAACCACCCCGATCAAGGCTTTTGGCATTTAGAAAAAATCTTGAGGTAACAGTCGTATTCGAAGCAAGAACCTACAGACTTGGATCTTAGCTGCTCGACCGCCCTTGTAGCTCTCTCTTTTACTGTTACTATTCTTTTTATGCGTCGTTTAATCTGTTAGAGAACAGTTAACGGATTATTGGTATGAAAGCAGCGGCAACTCCTGACTCAGCGGTTATTTGGACTTTTTCTGTTAGTTTTGGTGTCACCCGAGTATTATCGTTATTGGATAACTCTTGATGTCGTAAGGTTATCAAACAACTCCTGTAGTCTAAAAACACATTTGCTTCAATATTTATTTGCTCTCTTCGTTGCCCGACGATTGTAGTGAAAGAGATAAAACTACCATTTTGTCTTTCAAGTGAGTAGTGTAGTCTGTACCTACTCGTACATCAATAGAACATTATTGCGACTACCTAAAGCAATTATTTTAAACGGATGATACTTTTCTACGTCGCATCCAGTCTTATAGAGCAATAAAATTAAAACTCAAGCTTTTAGGCAATAGCGATATTATATTCGCTAGGTAGTATAGATAAAGCCCCAGCTACACTAAGATAATACCTCGCGCGTGTACTAAAACCGAGTACTAAAATTGTGATTTAAACATTCGTTTTAGTACCTACTAAATAACCCTACTTGCTTTTAGTACTTATAGTTACAGTTACTCGTGATAGTCCTAGTGTAACTGAGGCTTAATACTGAGCGTCTTCGTACGAGAACAGTAACTTAAATTTCGTAAAATTATCCACAAATAATTTTAAACTGAAGTTGCAATAAAATTACAATTGTATCAAGCTTTAGGGGCTCACAAACTCACTTGTAAAATATCATTTTTTCTGTACTAAACATATTTTGATTAAATTCTTTATTAATTTTATCGTTGCCAGTTTATTTATTTTGTTTGAATTTAGCAGGTATATTATTTAGCTTGCCGTGTACCCAACGGGCCTGAGTACATAAACCACATAGACAAACTGAGTGAAGTAGTTAATTAATTTTTTAAATATTTTTCAACCAGGTTAATATCACTTTGGAGCATTTTATAAAAAATATTCAAATGGAAACAAAGTATAAATAATTTTTAAGTTACATTTTGAAAGCTCATTCCATTGTGTGGAAAAGTATGTCATTGTGATGTTTAAAATGGAAAAGGAAAAGCCTTAGCCAAACTTGTGATATTTTGAAGGTTCATCTACAGGAAAATGAAAGAGATTAAATTTAAAAATCGTATTTTTCGTATTATACTGCAGCTTTTAGCTTTCAAACATGTTGAAAACACGACTAAAAGTGACAGTTTATAAGAATAGAAAACTAACGAGAAAATTGCCGGGTAGACTATTAATATTCTAGTAGGTGGTCTAGTAGTAGTGGCGTCTCAAAAATTATACCATTCTACATTAATTTTACAGCAAGCCAATCTTGTGGTTTCGGGATTTTAACAAATTATTATATTAATATACCATTGCCAAACACTTTCTATACCTACAGAATTTTGTAAAAAGTAATACTTTACCTATTAAATTTAACCGGAGTTTTCGGTTAAAGTGGAAGTGGCTCAAGTACCCTCTTTAGCTATACCGTACAACAGCCCATACCACATACCCGTATACAAGCAGCTTCGGTGTTTGACTAAGTTTAAACTCTTTAAGAGCGCCTGTTTAAGAGTGGAAGTCCAATGATTTTCTGTTATATCCAATTTCAAAGACACCACTCGCACCACCAGGTTATTTTTCAAACGCTAGCAATTTCCAATATATAAATGTTGTCGGTACCTGCATATCTGCATGCAGCTTGAACCTATTGTTTCTATATTAGTTCTCTTATTTTCGTCTAGTGAAAACGGCGTTAAGTTCAAGTCAAAGATCCGCATTGTTTAACAATCTCTAGTCAACTATTGAACTATTATAGGCGCAATATAGTTTTTTAGGAGCTGATTCCAAGACTTACCACATTATTGATTACTTCAATTTACAATTAACCGAGAAAACAATTATTGAATTATAATAACCTAATTGATTTATAAGATTCCAAAACTTATCCTTCTTGAGTTGACGTAACCAACATTTCAGGTATTGATTTATAGTTGTTTTGTAACTTACTTAATTATTATACTGTGGCTTTGTATAGGTATAATCATTCTTCTACGAAGTAGAACTAGTAGATAGATGGCGTTATACGGGTCGAACGGTTTTATAATTATCCATAATTCTATATGAAGTAAACTCTTTGTAACACGACTATTTGCAGGTTACCAACCTGCATGAAAGCTCAAAGCTCTCCCACAACTATTATTTTCTATTCTCATTTTAGTAAGTATATTACCAGCTCTGCGCTGACCTAAGCACTAGGTCGTCTCTTCGGGCTTCCGCTGGGCCCTACAGACTTTTACTCGAGCCTTCGGCCCTCAAAGGTTGGCTCTAGGTACATCAGTTAACCCTTTCGGCCACATTTCTAAATAGCGTCTTCGATGCGCCGATTAGATTGGCAATACCTTCAGGTTGTGGCCCTATACTACTCGAGCACCTAACCCGTCGAAACATTTTAATTTTCTTGCCGGACCACCTCTCTAGACACGATGAAAAAATTACCCCAAAACCTCCCGCAACCTCCTCAAATTTGTACATTTCACTTTATATGATTGAAGAGGGTCTTTCAACGTTAGATGTGAGAGTAAAGTTTCCTATAAGCGCGTAATAACTTTAGGGGCTGTTAGAAGAACTCAAAAGAAGTCGTTTGACCTCAATTTTATTATTCCAAAAGCTTCTCCTTTCAGAGATACGGTGTGTCTTAGCTGAAAATTTTTAATTTTGTGAGAAAACGAAAGCAGTGGGAAAAATAATTTTTGTAAGGATGCTTACTTACTTATATAGGTTTCTCACAATATTATTATGAATATTTATGATGTTATAAAATTTTGTGCTAGTACAGGTGCAATAATACAATATAGATCATAGTGGAGCGAATAAAGTATAGGTACTGAAAAGTCGATCTTTTAAGGTACAGGTAGTAAAATGATTAGGGGTAGAAAGATATGGGAGCTTCGTTAGCTTTCTCAAGAGAGTGCACTGAAATCTTGTCTTACAACTTTTTGCCATGGCACTGAAAAGTACTGAGCCTTTTGAATATGAAATAAAATGGTTATTTTTCCTTACGCGTTAAATCTTTCAAAAACGTTATTTTTCTCCGTCATTATTGAACGCGCAAGACTGGGTTTTATCTCAATTAATAGAGATAAAAAATATTTATCGAGTCGAAAAAACACTTTCAATTTTGGCAATGTTACTTTTTGTGGAAATCTGCAAAGTTTCCACTTTAAATACTTTTTTTTTTCAGGATACGGAATTTAGTTTTTTGGCGCATATACCTGAATTGAAGTTCTGTACACATATTAGCGCTCGTATAACGTATAATAGTCGGATTTAAAAAATGAAGTTTCTAGAGCCGTTTATACGCAACCACGCAAATGAACTAATCTGCTCAGAACGTGTGCGAGGTTGCGTGATTCTCGGCACGGCAAATTAAAAAATTAAATGCTCATTTTTAAATCCACGTTAAAACTATTATCCACTAACTGTAAAATCGCTTCGTATATTTTTGAGACGTTCGCTCAACTTGCGATAAAGATGTAAACTAATCTATTTGTTCTGTCTGGAAGCTTTTTTAGTACTTTCTTAATCAACACTTTCTTAATCAACACTTTCTAAAGCAAATTAAATTACCTACAGATTAAGCTTTAAAGCGATTTAAAAATGAAACACTATAACTGTTGTACTTAATGTGTGGAAACGGCTAAAACTAATCTTATTTAAACTGAAAAGCTAGAACACTAAAATGATTTTTGTTGATCTTCTTTTGTCGGAAATGCCTGTATAGGTAGTACCGTTGAGTATACAGGGTGTTTGGACGGTCGGATCGATGCGTTAATTAAACGAGTGCTTTACTGTCGATGGGGCCCAGTTGGATTTTTTTATCTCTGCGAGGTATTATTAAGGTGGCCTGATGGTCACTCCCAGTGTAGTCGTCGAGTACCTTCCACTTAAATTCGTTTCGTGAATTAGTCAGGGTTAGATCTATATATGATGTTCCGTTTGGTCGAATGAGTGTTGGGGCATTGGTCTGATTCAAAACTCTGAGATCGAGAGAAGAAGACAGCTCAAGTAGGAGATTTCCCCTTTCATCCGTGGCGCCACCCCCCAGAAAACATGCTTTGCATTAAAATCGCCTATTATTATCGTTTCGTTATCCTCTCGTCTCAAGGCCTCCCCCAGATTCTCGAGAGTTTTTATATAAGTTTGCATATTGCAATTGGGGCTAATATCGTATATACCGAGTGAAGGCAAAATTGTACGCACTTAACTCTCACATAGCAGTCGCCGCTTTGAAAAGTTACCACCGGATTATCTATCGCGCTTTTTCTTACGTCTATTATCGCAGCCGTTTTCTTTTCGTTCAGATAATGAGTTTTCTTACGTTTGATACAGACATTAGGTTCACTTATCACCATAAACTCACACAATCTGTTGGCTGCTATTACCTCTGCCAGGCCTTCCGCCGTTCTGCTTCTATTGGTGTTTAACTGTAAAATCTTAAAGGCCATCAAATAGTTACTATTTCGCCTCCTCCGGCCGGCCTGCTTTTTGTTGGCAGTAAGACGGTAGCCATCATTCTGTCCCCCCTTATATTTGACTTCAGCGAAGTAATTTTTCCTTCTTCTTCTTTCATCCCGTGCTCTTTCAGTGCCTTTTCCACTTCCTCCGTTGAGGTCCCCGTTAATATGCCGCGCAGTATGATTGTTTTCTTGGGGGCTTCAGCTATCCTGGCTGCTGCCGAGTCTGCGAGAACCCTCTTGGCTTCGCTAAGGAAGGCCCCCACTCCTCCATCAATGATTTCTTTCATTTCAATTCTCAAGGCCCTTCGGTTAGTTCTGCGAGCCTGAACTATCTCTATGCCTATCTCTTCTGTCTTGATTGCTTTTGCGAGTTTTCCCATTATGTTGGCTAAAGAGGCGTTTTCGTACCCCTTAGTGGTTATTTCCACCGCATTATTTTGCTTAACAACTGTTCGCCGTCTCCCCATTGCTTGGGCGAAGTTCATTTTTTGTGTCACAAATTCCGCTTTAACTTCTATGCCGACCAGAGTACACTCCATCATCTTTCGTAGGCATTCTTGGTCCGTATTAGTGGTGTCGGCAATTTTAGCGTTTGTAATACCTTTCTTTTTTAGGGCGTTCCTCAGTGACTGCAGCGTTTTGAAAAGGTTCCTACCCGTGTTTTCGTTTTCTGTCTCGGTACTCTGTACAGTCCCGGTACCCACCATTAGTATGCATGTAGCGGAGGCCATCTTTGTGTTATCGTCGTCCATGTCCGCCACTATTCCGGAGTTCTCCAATAGTAACACTTTCACATTCTTCAGGATCTTTGAGTCCATCACCCACTGGGCTTGGGGATACTGGGCGCAAAGGCTCTTGGTATAGTTGTGCATACCGTCTTTGTCTGTGTCGATGATCACTACTTGATTGTCTGTTTTCTGTTTTCTGTAATTTAGGTCATTTAGATTAATTTAAGATCATATTTTACTAGCGAGCGCTAAAAGTATGTGAGCCGAGTAAAAACCATCTACCGACACGACTATGTTTGCAGGAACTTTTTCTACTAAAAATATCAAAACTTAAAATTGAGCGCTGAATATTTTGAATTGATTTTTTACGGATTATACTCATTATTCAAATTCTTTGTTTTTATTTTTCATTATTTATAACAATATTTATAATTTCATCTACTAATATAAAATATGTCCGCGGGCTACTGTATATTAAATCAAATTGGATTGGTATGCGAGTTATAGATTTTTTAGGCTTAAATTAAAAGGTTAATATGAACTGTTTTCCACTTAATGAGACTACCCGATTACTTTGCAACTTACCATAGTTTGTTACGAAAATTTGCAGTCCTTACTGTCGTCAGCAAACTGTAAACATCTTCAATTTTTCACAGCGGTAGAAAAATTGCATTATTTACAAATGTTCTAAAAGAGAGGATTTAAATTTGACCCTCGAGGTACAGTTGAGTAAACGGTAACAGAGCGAAACCTGAAAATTTTCATAAATTTAATTTTTTGGCCGTCGATTTACCCAGGATAAAATTACAAATTTTGCGAATTTTTTTACTTGTTAAGAAATCATTTTGTTAAATACATTGTTTTTTCATTACCACATTCATCAGTAAAGTAGTTTGGCACTATTACAGCCATTTGGTTTCATTGGAGCCACCTTTTCAACAATAACATTTAAATCAATTTTCCTTCCAAATACACGACGAAAAACGGAAATCATAGTGTTTTAGTTTATGTTACAACAATGTAAATTGTTTCCCATTTGTTTCAATTTATTTACAATTTGAAAATTTGTGATTTTTGTCGTTGTTCACTAATTAAACTATGCAATTAATTCTTTATTCGATCAATCTAAACTGAAATGTTTTAACATTAGTCATTTATAATCATTTACTGCGCGTTTTTCGAGTTTTGAATTCAATTTAAAACTAAAATTTGCCATTTTAACAATTAATTCGTCGAATAAAAGATGTTAATTTCGTAAAAAATATATTTACTTTATGGATGCTCTCCTGTAATAAGGGAGAACTGAAACGCGTTAAATTAAATTTGGATAAAATTGTCAGGAAATAAAAGTAATCTATTTAAAGGTCTGTTATTTAATTTAACAATTTAAATGTAAACCATTAACAGAAGCGTAAAGATAAGGGTTGTAGTTACACTACCTACTTTTGTTTTTCAAGTATTTAGTTATGCTGTGTAGTAAGTCAGTCGTGTGTTAATTGAAAATCCGATAATTGCGAGCCGGCAGCTAAAAACTGTTTTAAAAGAGAGAATAATGTCCTAGTTCAATGATGCTTTTTTAAATGCAGTGTCAATATTTTTGCGCTTTACATCAAATTAAAAATACGTAGCTCAAAAAAGTTAATTGAAAAAAAAGTGGAATAATAGACGGAATGCATAGAAAAATACATATAACAATGAATTCGTTTCGTGTTGAAATATTGAATTTGTAGATAAAGAAGAATATGAATTGTTATTTAAAAGCAGCCCTAGAATAGTTGAAATTAAAATTTTACACGGATTTTTTTCTTTTTAGCTGAAACGAACAATAAAACAAACAGATTTTTTAATTTAAATTCTAATAATAAAATGTTTAGAATTTTAATTTAGAAAATTCTAGAGTTGAAAACATTAAAAGAAATTTACAGTTTATACAGGATGATTTAAATTGCTAAGGCAACATGGGGGTCTCTCTTATCTTAAGAGCTAACGTTGCTAGATACGCAGTACCAACAGTACTCACAAATAATCTGAAATATATGTTTAAATAAATTTACGAGCACCCTAATGTAAGTTTTTTGGGTTTACATACTACGTGCCAAGAAACTACAATTAAATTCGCATACACAATTTTTTTTTAAAAGATTACTTATTCTTGAAACGCCCTGTGCATTCCAAACTAATTCGCAAGTGTAAATGTCAATCTCTTATAACATGCGTATTTGACTGTTGCAATAAGGGGCCACCCTGTATGTTCGGTATATTTTCATTTAAAAAAAACTTGGGGCTAAAAAGTTAAATAGATTTTGCGGTATTATTAGTACCATAAAGTTAAATTCGATTTGAAAAACTTCCTTCGCGAAACACGAACGCTAAATAATAAATGAATCGATGGTTTTAGACCCAAAGTTTAAATTTCAGAGTTGCTATAAATTTATATTATGGTAGGTACATGAATATTTTAGTTTTAATTGCTTCTGAAAAAAATATAATATACAAAGCGACGCCACGGTGTGAAACAAACGTGTTAAAATTCATGAAAACTATAACAGGCAAGGATCATTAACTCAGCAGAAAATTGCATAACCAATTTCATATATCATAAACACAAGGCTGTCAAGCCTAACGCGAGAAACGTCACGCTCACCGAATTGTATCATGTACGCTATTCAAATATAAACCCAGATCTCATAAATATTGCCGGACGAATCTCTACACATGTAAACGATACTACCACAAATGCGAGCTTAAATAAATCTGACATATCCACATTTTTAAGTCAGTCGTGCCCTAAAAAGTTTTATTACATTTTTAAAACCCTTTAAAAACCTCAGGTGAAATAAACCCGAGCATTTATGAAAATTCGTTTCGCATTTCCTACTACAACTCTTTTAGCAGTAATGGTCGTATACTTTATTTTTACACTTTTTTGTTAAAACCACCAACTTAATATTGATCGATTCAAATAAAGGCGGTTTGCCAGTGTTTTCTTCAAATTAATGTTCGCCTTCCGTGTGGACACCCTTTTTCAAAATTAATGTAAAAGGAAATATTTTCTCGCCCGCTAATCTCACTCACCAAACGATAGTTTAAAGCGACTCTTTCGTACTTATTTCAACCGAACAAGCACACGATTCGTTGGAAACGTCCTGTATTTTTTTTTATAAATTTTGAAAATCAATTAGCTCGTTACTCGTAAGTGAATTAAAAAGGGAATAAAATACTTTTACCCTCTTGTCAATTTGAAACCAATCCCTTTAATGCTTCTTTTATCCTAACACTTGTTTTACTATCGTTGTACAGAGCCCTAACGCAATTTAAAATTGACCCTCTCGAATAACACCCATTTAGTGTCCTTGTTTCATGTTTAATATTACTTTACTGATAAATATTTAAGTTTTAAGCTCAAATTTCCATTTTTATTAGTATGAATCTGAATAAGTATGAATATACCGGCTGGCCACTTAGTATTACTCATTTTGATTAATTACAGTATCAACCAATTTTCTTTATAATAAATGCGTTGTTTCAAAAGGCTGTTCTTAGTTTGAAAAAAATAAAATGTCCAGTGTCTCATAATATTTGAATATTTTCTAGAAGGAAGTGGTAAGAGAGAATTATCGATTAAAAGAGAGTTTAAATATACAGGGCGTTAATTATCACTCTGGCCAAACAAACAAAACAGTGAAAAATGCCCATCATGTGAAAGTGTGTCCGGAAATGTTTCATGTAATAGTCCAGGAGGCAGGGAGCACTTTTGATAAACGAAAAAATACAAAATTCTTAACGATGCAGGTTGAAAGAATAATGGAAATGAGTAATAAAACCGACCGTTAGCTACTCCAAAGTGGTAGCATTAAGTTGGTGGTGACTCGAGAAGGGTGGTTGCTAGTTTTTCGGTCCTTGCTTATAACTCAAAAACTACGCACTTTATGAGAAAAGTGCTTGATATGAATATAAATTACATAAAATTTCCTTTAAATTACACATCTTAGGTATTTTCCTCAGAGAAACGATTTAGGCGCTAGAGCGCGTTAAAGGTTGACAAAAATTCCAAAATCTTCCAAAGATTATAATACACTATGTTCAACGCGCTAGCACCTAAACTGTTTGTTTAACGGAAAAAGTCTTAAATACATAATTTGTAGAAAATTAAATTACGTTTATTTGTGTATTGTAACACTTTTCTCTAAAGTGCGCACTTTTTGAGTTATAAGCGTTGAACTAAAAAACAGGTATTGTGGGCATATTTTGGAATTCTGTCAACTTTCAAGGCGCTCTAGCGTCTAAACCGTTTGTCTGAGGGGGAAAAATATAGAAATATAATTTGTAGGAAATTTCATGTAGTTTATATTTAGATTAAAACACTTTTCTCATCAAGTTCGTAGTAAAAAGACCTAAAACTCGCTTTTATCACCTCTCTTTCAACCTGTGTCGTTAATAACTTTGTACATTTTAAAGGTGGGGCAAATCATTTTGTCATCGTCTTATTACTAAACGTTCATTTGCTCATCTGATGGTAAGAATTTGCAAATGTTTGAAACTTGTTATTGACTATAGTAACTCTTTGGTCTTAGGACAGACTTACAAAAGTTCAGTTTAAGAATAAAATTGAAACAAATCTTACGAAATCCCGCATTATTACTTTTAATTCAAAATTTTGTTTTCCGAGCGATAAAAAATTGAACCTCTTTTGTAGCAATTTTTTAACTTTAACTCATAAAAAATCTATTCTAAAAGTTTGGACGTCTTCTTCTGGGACACCTTTCGTAAATTACTTCTATAAGTCTTTTCACTTTAGTGGAAATATTTGCATCTGCAATAGTAGCATAAAATTTTTATTTGGACGTATAATTGAATTTATTTAAAAAATGAATGATAAAGTCACCGTAGTTGATGTCCTTTTTAATGTTTCGGAATGATTCGAAATGATGGCATATTTCTAGTTTTTACTGCAGCTAATAAAAACATTTAAATGTAGCTTTCGGATAAGCTAAAACTAATAAATGGGTAATATCCAATTCGTTCGTTTGCTTTGGAGAAATATATAAATGATAGAAAACAGTCACAAACATACAACCGACAAATGATTGCAGAGGTAAAGTTCAATGCTGGATATATGACTTTCATTTCTCTGCGCTCTTATTTGACAATGCATGCCATGAAATGAGAGAACATTTATCCGCTCTGGTTCAACTCCAACCTATGACACTAGAACTAAAGGTTAATGTTGAACATTTTTCATTTTATAAGCTTATTTTAATACATTGTTATCCGTACGTTTTATTAAAAACGAACATTTTGAATACTGATGAGACGAAATGCATATCTCTATACACATTTGACTTTTAAATTGTTTGTATAAACTGCTCCCACTTCGCCAAATTCCATTTACATTTTAAATATAAATGTAACTTAACGTATATTTAGTATCGTTTTGTCGTATTTTGTTAGAGAAAGCAATCACAAACTGGGACAAGTTTTAAAAACATTTCGTTATCAAAATTAAATTAATTTGGAATTGCGCCCTCCCACACTTTTTCTTTTATAAACACGTCAAGATATTAACTGTGCGCATTTTGACTTATCTCGATTTCATCTTGACACCTCGTAAATTGCAATATAGTTGGTCTTTTTAACTGAAAATGTAAGACCAAATCATTGTGTCTTATAACTTATAACTTACTTTCGGACTTACATTTTAGGTATAAATTCAAAATTACTAGTTCATCTTTTAATTTTATTTCATTTGTCGAAACTAATCTCATCACTTATTCCAAATATCTCCTTGCTGCCTTGGACAACCAAATACAGGTGGATGCCGTCTTTAACGACTTCTCGAAGGCCTTTGAGAAGGTAACCCATCTATTCCCAGTGTTGCGTTTTCGCAACGTTACAGATTTAATTTTTTTTTGGAAGATAGGCAAATTATTTCTTATTTATATTTTAACAAAGTTTTTATAATGTACCGATGTAACAAATTACAATTTTTATAAACAAAAAATTTGAAAAATGTGCCTTATAGAAAGCCTTCAAAATGCACGATTTTTAAACTTTGAAAAATCTTAATAGTTTTAGCTAATTTTCTATTTCTATTTGGCGTTTTTTATAGTGCTGAACATCGATGTTGCGATCGTTGGATTTAAGTAATAGTAATCAACAACTTGATCCATACCGGAAATATATTTGACAGTATAAAAAACCAAAATCTGATAAGAATGACAAGTTTACAAAAAAGACCCATAATCCATATTAGATTTGTGATCAACAGTTTGGGAAGTTTGATATTTTCAAGCACCATTCGACCATTCATGAGCAACTGGTACCATACTTTAGAAAGCATTTGGCCAAATTGTGCATCAAACGTAAACTTGTGCGTTTTGGTCCTAAAATGTGGTGCCTTGTGTCGAGTGATGGGTGTTTCAAATTTGTACCTTATGCTGGAAAAAGTGTGCAATACACGCTAAAAGAGCATCTTACCGGGTGAAATACTTCAAAACGTGCTAGAAAATGAAACTCATTATGAAAAATAAACACTTTTGTAACTTTAGTTCACATGGTGTTGAGATTTACCACAGGTAAAATTCGGCAAAACTTAATTTCATTATTGGGCTTATCGACTTTTTGATGTAGGAGCTTGTAGTGCTCTTTTGATCCGTAGAATCGTGTGTTGTTCGTTGGCCAAGAAATATCCTTACACCGTGTATGATAAAAATTCTCTATAAAACTAAAAAAATTTACTAAAAACTTGCAAGAGCTAATAAAGTAGAGTCACCGTGGTCGTTCGGCAGTTATTGTGCGGAGGGGTGGGGGGGGGGGGGGGGTAACGTAGGTCATGTAATTTAAAAAAATACAGAAAATTATAGGCGTCGATGTAGATTTTGTAAAAGTACTCCTCGATGTATGTGCGTCAATTGTAAAATTTTTAGGCACGTAGCATGTTCACCAAAGCAGAGTATAACTGGTATAACCCTAGTTCGCTAGTTCCCAGTGTTGCGTTTTCGCAACATCGAAATTTATGTACTTTCAGTTATCAGAAAAAAAGTTTTTTTATTTTCTAGTAGTGGAAATTAATGGGTTAATCACATATTACATCTGAAGTTTTTTAGACTTCGTGTTCGTGATGATTTTCATAAGTGACTGTCTTGCTACATGTCGAATCGTAGTCAAATTGTAAATATGAACGGTTTTGTTTCAGCTCTTGTTCAAATCGGGTCAGGGGTACCTTTGAGTTCTCACCTGGACCCCTTACTATTTATTACGGTCATAAATGACATATAAATTCTAAAATACTTAAACTTTTTGGTTTTCTGATGATCTGAAAATGATTCGACAGGTGCAAAACGAAGACGATTGTCGCCTGCTTCAGTGAGGTGGTTAGGCTAAATGAATACTGTGAGGAAAACGTCCTTTTTATTCTTTTTAATAAATGTAACATTATCAGTTTTACCAGAAATAGAAACAAGATACATTATTATTATTATTTGATCGGAGGTAGACGCGTTGAAGCGGGTTGAATTTATAAAAGATTTAGGTGTTGTGTTCGATCACAAAATGATATTTAAAACCTCCATACTGATTACATAGAGGGTAAGTCTTACGGGCTCTTAGCTTTTTTAAATCAGTGCTGTTCTGTGTTCAAGAATCAATAGGTTCTTCGATCCTTATATTTTGCGTATGTGCACAGTAACTAGAATTTGTGTTCTGTTGCATGACTTAAATCAGTTAAAAAAAGTTTATTCTTTTATTATACTTCAAACGTATGTTTTGTACGAGGACTCTTTCAGGATCTTCAACTTATTGCAGTTGCACGGTTATCGTCTAAGGACTGATGTTGTTTTCTGTATCAAAATCGTAAAGAGTATTGTCGACTGCCCGGCCCTGATGTCCATAGTATGTTTTAATGTGCCCTGTAGAACTATCAGCGACGCTACGTTGTTTAGACCATCAACGCTCAGAGCCAATGCCTACCAGAATTCGCTTGTTCCCCGTGGATACTGTTGGTTTGCAACCACTATTGTGCAGACTTCTTTACCCATGGGTTGGAGGCATTAAAAAATATATAAAGAGAAAGGGGGGACTGTGATTGTAATAATTTAAAATTTTGTAATTATTTTCTAAATGTTTTGTGCTCACCTCGTTATATGTGTGTTTGTGAGGGCACATTCTTGAGCCTGTAGTGTCCCCAAAGGTGGAAAATACTATCACGCGTTTTTTAGAATAAATAAATAAATAGATTTTGAAAATTAACCTTTTACTAACTTTTGTACCAAAAAACGATCTTAATTTTATTTACTTTAAAAAGATACGGCTTTTTTATAACAAATGATGTTTTTCTTCCTCTCTATGCGTGTGTTTGTGTTTTTCGAATAGTGTGTTTTATTTATCAAATCTAGCAGAAGACAAATTGATTGAGGAGTTGACATTATTCCATGCGATAAATCGTTAACACCTGAGAAGGGCTGCTAATTTATTTGTTTAGTCTTATTTTATATAAATGTTTTTTTCTTTAAAACTTTTATACCCCTAAAAGTAAATTTGAAGTTTGTTTAATCCTGATCAATAGTCTTCAGAATTTTATTATTTTGCCGCTGTGATGAAAATCCCTAATTTTCCACGAAGCTTTAGATATTGGGATTTAAAAAAATAAAGTCGTATGATTGTGGGGTTTTTATTCTTTAAAATTCATTTTGAGTGGGAATATACAAATAGCAGAAATAAAGTGCGTGAAATGGCACTAAAAGTGACCAGAGTAAAAGTTGGTTCTTTGTGCAAGTTAAACAAATTCTTTGCAATTAACAAAGTCGCTAAACTATTTTTACAAGACAGTAGTTTTAAATAACAATAATCAAAAGTGGAAAAATTGGAAAAAATTGGGATTTTGGCTATCAAATTAGTAACAAATTAAACTTCCTTCATAACAAAGTAGTTGATCATTCGAAAATCTAAATGGCCCAACAGATTCGACTTGCTAAAACTTCTTAACATATTTATATCTTGTATTGTCGTTTTAATCATAACTCGGAATCTTAAAGAATCTTGTGAAGCAAACCGCTCGTCTGTAGTCCTGAAACCTCATAGAACCATAGTTAATTTTAACTGTTGTAGAAATAATGTTTCTTGCATAGTACGCCTCAGTGATCGTGCGGTAGGGTCAACCTTAAATAAAATTTACGCCTTTGTTCGTCTTATTTGATGCAAGTATAAAACAAAAGTAGGCACCTACCTACCTATTATATTCGTCTGAAAACATCATTACCCAGTCTCATTAAAAAGAAGCTTTTTGTTCTAATTCTAGAACATTGCTTGTAATTTGAACTACGGTCGTCTTTTTGCTGCTTCTATTTCTAATTTATATTTTCTTTAACAATTTTAGCGAAAATATGGTTGCGAAAATTTCTTTGAGCGTAAATTTCAATAAATACAATTCTAAGCACTAAAACACGAAACTGTCCTGCATGATAAATTGTGTACATTCAGACGTTGAGTGATGAACAGCTTGTGTTAGAAGCAGCTGTCTTCTTTGGGAAAAAAGACTAAGTTACATACAACAACGTACCGAAATATTTAAAAATCATATTTTATAGTCTGCACTTTCTTTATTATTCTTTTATTTACCAATATTTTTTGGTACTAAAATGGAAGCCATTAATAATGAAAAGAGTTTGATGTATTTACTGTACCAATTTGGGCAAAGTATACGACTAAACTAAATTATAAGACGTTTTAAAACTTTAATTTTTCGTTGATGCATCTACTAGGTAATACTTTGAAAAAGTAACGGTTATGATTTTTAAGAAATTAATATAATATAATTAAAAGTTATTGCCATCTCCAAACCGGTCTCTCTCGGCAATCGTACATTCGACATAACGTTTGCCAGTTTTTTCCACACTCTTAGACGACCATCGGCGCCCTTTAAAGAAAACCGCGGCTTATCTATACAGTACTTTTTTCCAATCTTCTATTCTCCAGTTCACATATTGACAAGCAAAAGCTAATCGAGTCGTTCGATGCCATCTGGACAGAATGGAACATATTGCCGGGCGTCTGAAGGTTTGCTTCTCTTAACCTTCTCCTCACTGTTCTCTCACTTATTCTTGTGTCTCTTGTGGTCTCGGGGCTGTTTTAGAGTTCTGGAGCGGTAAGAGTTTAATTTCGTATAAAAGTTAGTTGTAAAAAACTACACTCGATGATGTACTTTTCGACCTTGTCCTCGTCTTCTACCGACATCGACAGTCTCTCTAAGTCGTCTTTGAAGCTGAGAAATTGTCGAATAATTGAAATTAACGGTTAAAAGATGGGCACTACATCAGACTTAAGTCAGAAAACTAATATAAAGCATTTGAAACGGATAAGAATTTTTTTTGCAATTACCTATTCTTTTAACAGTTGAACAAATTAGCACGACTGCATGAGAATTGCTTTCAAGACCAAGTCAGGGTTTTGTTTGTTACTATTTTGCTTTAAAAAACACTTCCGGCTAAACCATAAATTCGCCAAGCAATATGAGTTTTTAAAAACACTCTGTAGGTATCTATTTTACAATTTTTAAAAATTAGATTATCCGTCTAATGACATTAAACGTGTTGTACATTTTGACTTCCTATTTAGCCGGAAATGAGATTGGCTTTTCTATTTCAAATATAACACCTTGTATAATTTTACATTTTCGAAATCAGGAAGAGCTTCTGAGTGTACTGTGATTGTTTGGCACTATTTCCAATATTATGTTGTTTAATATTTTTAGAGTTTGAAGAATTAGTTTAAATTTGTACGAAAAAGATTTTCATCAGTCGCTCATGCTTGAATTTTCAAAAAAGTTTGTGCTCCGAATAGGCGTAAAGAAGCGTCCAAAATAATTTCGAATTTTTATGCATTTTAATACCGAAAGTGGTATAATTAGTTAGGGCACTATTTCTATGAACTAAGTTTAGTTTTAGGGTTCGATAATGGCACATTGAGAGTGTCTTGCTAAAATTTACAAAATATTTTTGCGGTCGAACTTGGCACAAGAAAACTTTAATAAATAATTCAAAATTATTTTTAATTTCTACACTTTTCAATGCAATACTGTAGTTAGGGCACTGGTTCAGAAGATCTAATTTCGGTTACAAGCTTTAATAATTGAACATTTGAGAGTACAATGGTAAAAGAATATTTTAAATATCATTATTGGTTTTCGAAAATTATAAAACTGTCCACTTTGCAATAGTTGCAGAATTAATTGGCTCAGATAAGTCGAAATAAATTTAACAATAATATTTTTGACTTCAAATCGAAAATTTGAATTATCTTTTTTAGTTTTTACGTATTCAAAAATATTAATTTCATTTTAATAATAGTTTGTTGAACTTATCATATCTAGCAGTTGTGTCCTTCGATAAGAATTTTTGCATGTGCAATCGAACAAATTGAATGAGACTAATGTTACACAAAATAATACCTAATAATCATCGAATTAGTATTTACTCGAACTAATATTTTTATATTTTTAGTTTATCGTTGAACTCGGTTGTGTTAAGTGCTCGCGTTTAGAATTACCTTTTGCTGTTTAGGGTATAAGAAAGAAGTTTCAAATTCAGTTTCCGCTACTTCATATAAGGTTATATTTTTTAAATTATTTTTTATTTTTATAATTATTATTTGAATTGTTGAATTTATATGAAATTTTGACAAAATTTTAAGGGCAATTCCTTTCTTACTACAAGTTATTTATACCCAATAAGACTGTGGAAGAAAGATGTCATAAAAGGTGTTGTACAGAACCTATGTTGAGCGTCATTATTGCGTAACTTTTTTATATATTGAACGTCATCCTTAATGATGTCACTTTGACGTCCTATGATCTCAATAAATAGACGATTTCTGGTGCTCTTTAAATATATGTACAGGATGTTATTTTTATTTATAATAATATTAATGGATGAACTTTACTAGCGTATTATACTGATGGCAAAAATAATTGGGGTAGTAGTGTTTTAGACGTTTCGTTAGGAAATTACGGAGCGACAATAACCATTAAAGCGTTACCGTTATTTTTATTTTTAAGAATCGCGAAATTTATACTGAAATTGGTCAATTGTTACAAAACACAGTAGCGCACCTATTTTTACCTGAAAAATTTTAGGTAGCTTTACTTTAAATCTAAAAGCTCCATCTCTTTTTTAATTGGGTAATAACTGATTTAAATATTAGAAAAATATGGTGGATTGTGACAAATTTTTCTTACTAAGCAGAAAACGCGTGTAACGCCTTGAAATAAAAACTTTAAATTGGCGCCCAGTATATAATGATTGTCTCATTTTGAAGTTTTCTCATTATAACTTTGCTTACAATTATTATTAGTTATAAAAACCTAAAAGTAGGAATATAACATAGGCTAAATATAGGAATTCAGTTTTAATATAAGTAATGAATTTAAAAAGAGTTTCTTAAGGGCTAAAGTTCAATAAAATTTAAAAAAGGTAGTATTTTCAAAATTACCTCCGGCCGTTTTTTCTTTTTTTTTGACATGTTATAGATATCGAAGTTATTAATTTATTGAACACCTTTGTTTTAATTATTGGCTATGCGCCAGATTCGTATTAGTTACGATTTTTAGAAGGTCAACATTACTCAAATTTAAAACTTTATTTAGTCATTGTAATTTTGAATTGCGAGTTGGTACAATAATTTATTTGATAAGTTTCTATTATTTGCTACTATGTATGTATTTCATTTTTTTAAAAACGCTTCCGGTTAAGCCAGAAATTAGCCAAGCCCACGAAGTTTTTGAAGTTTCTTGTTATAGTTTTACTTCTAATTTATGCGAAAATGGGGTTGACCTTTCCATTTTAAATGCAACACCGTGTATATTAATTTTTAGTGGTTTTGAAGGTTGGATAATTATTTATCTAGCGATAGCAAATATTTTATAATTTGACTTCCAGTTCAACCAAAAATGTTAAAATTTCCTATTTAGAATCGAACCACCCCGTATTATTTTCGAATTTAGAAGTCAGGGAGGGCAGGGCGTCTGAGCATACTATTGTTTGGCACTATTTCTGATATATTTTTAAATATTTGAACAGCTTCAACGCGTACACAAAAGTCCCGTTACGGCCTCATCAGCCAGTTTTATTTTTATTCTTTCCGTTTATTATTGCTTCTCCAGGATTTGACTTATTTCATTTTCATTTTGTTTCTCTTGTACTAGAAAATCTGCAGTTTATTTAGAAATGCGAATCAAAAGACGTGTTTTAAACACGTGTTTGCTAGTGGCATATTATATTTATTGATTTGTGTCTAGAAAAGGAGCAGTCGGTAAAACCGACCGACTTCCCCTGGACAGATTTTAAGCACTTTTAGTGTCTTTACTAGCCGAGCTTGTCCATTTATTTTTAATTCCAATTAAGCTCCAATTAATTTGGTGGAATGAGTAGCATAAACGTAGGTCTTATAGTAGCTTGTCTGTAAAGCTATATTTACAAATACTCGAACTAATAAGACAAAAAAGGAGAAAGCGCATGAAGCGTAACTAAATATCCTTCTTCTGGTACTTAAGATTCGTGCTTTAATAGACAGAGTTTAATTTCTCATAAATTATCAAATTTAAAGGGTTGGTTTTCATTCTATATAAATGCGAAATGCAATTGTCTGGCAAATATCTATGGGCCCGCCCATGCCCAGTCTAGTAGTTCGTGCCGACCCGTGATAAAAGATAGTAGACTTTAAAACGTTTTCTCTGTTTCAAATTAATTCCGGCCAAACAAAGGACATTTCTAATTACAATTGTTATTAGTGGCGTTTGATGAAATATAAAAACCTGGGACTGTACGTACCGGGGCGAAAACCTTGAATTTGTCGTTTCTTTTAAAATTGACTCCCAACTTTTACTATTTTCTTTTTTGCGTTTTGAATTACAAATATAATTGATACGAAACGTCGATTTTCATAAAAATAATTTTTGGGTGCGTTTCAGTATCAAATTACAAATACTCTCACATTGTGATAAAAGATTGCTTTATCATATTAGGTTCGAGTGTAATAAGAAAATTGTTAATTGGATATCGTAGCAAAATTTACCGTACCTAGGTATACATAATCCTGATTGTCATGATCCTCATCACGCTTTGTATGAATGAAAAATAGAAGAACAGCTCTCCCCATCCCATAAATAATTGATAATTGCCTAGGGCGGCAGTTAAGCTAGAATATCGCTTCGACCAAAACCTATCTAAATATTTTTGTGTAGCCTTAGGAAGAGGGTCATAATGAAGTTTTGTATTGGAAACCAGATAACGATTTTTCTTGAAAAATTGTACTCGAATTTTATAGTTTTGTTCGGTCATATCCATCTTAAAACTGCCGTTCATCGTTCTCTTTAATTGCTTAGAACCATTATCATTTTAATCATTTGGCCTTAATATAGCAATTCAGGTATAAAAATAGCTTCATAAAATTTAAAGATAAAAGAAAACTTTGAAAAATTTTTATAACTACCTCAATTGCTATAAAGCGCCAGAATGAGATAAATCCTAAACGTTTAAGATATGAATGGT
Source organism: Malthinus flaveolus (assembly GCA_950108345.1). Taxonomy (NCBI): domain Eukaryota; kingdom Metazoa; phylum Arthropoda; class Insecta; order Coleoptera; family Cantharidae; genus Malthinus; species Malthinus flaveolus. The sequence goes on from OX467285.1 coordinate 69,930,636, forward strand.
AGGTACTGAGCAATTAACACAAACAACAAGCGGCATTTTGAAGGTACATATATGACCGAACAAGCTTTGAGGTAACTCAATTAGTAAAGTTTGGTCGTAATTCTTCAAGAAATCTAGCTTTGGAAGGTGTGGGCTCTTTAGGAAGCTACTTCTCCTTAATTTTTAATAGCCTAGTTTTAGAAAATTTGTTGAATTAAAAATCAGATTATTAAATAGTTTTTCTAAATCGCTAACTTCCGCTGTAGTGTATAATTATTCCAGAAGTCAAAAATCCATTTTGAGTTGGTTATTTAATAATAAAAATTAATGTATTAACCATTCAGCAAAATCACGACAATTTTGGTATAAAATGCTCGACGTTTATTTCACCCCAAATTATCGTCGCTCAAATTGTTTTGCAGTAAGTAATCGATAAATGTAATAAACAAGAAAATGTTTAAAGCTAAAAAAAATAAAAAGTACAAAAACACAAATATTATTGTGTCACGTTTATCATCTTACAGAAAATACACTATTACTCGATTCAATAAAATTAGCGAAAGCTTATTGTCATTTATTTTCATAAAAATATCAAGCATCGAATAAAGAAGATTCTCAATAAAAGGATTTTCCAATATCTTATGTTGTCAACGTATCTTTATTTGTATTCTTCTATATTGCACTAAAAACATAAAATCTATTTTCACTAAAAACTTAAGTAATACAAAAGACAACTTTTTTAAAGGAAATTGTACAATGTAACCTAGTTTTGTCGAAAACGATAGTTTGAAACGAAAATTATTGATAGCTTTACGAATTAGGCGTTTTAGATTTCATTATTACGTTATTAGCTATTTCTTTACTAGTTCAACCTTAATATTTCATTGCGGATTGTTGTGAAGGTTGATTTTTATAGCTCATCTGATCCTGAAATTAAAACTCATAAAAAATAATTTAGGCAACGATTGAGTAGCAAAGAGTAGCTCTAACTTCAATTGAAAAACAACTCCCAACGCTTTGCTGCTGGAGAAGGGTGGAGGGGCATTTACCATTAGGCTAACAATTTCCGAACTTCATTTTAAACCGTTTGACCTTTAACAACCCACCAATTTCGCCTACGACGATATTCCTTTTAAATTTCTTAGCCTGCGTTCGTCTCAAAGATAAATCCGGGCCTGAGGGGGGGAAGAATTTTTTTAATCTGCACTCAGGCGGTCATATCCCTAGAAACTGCCCTGGCTAGAGATTTCCAAGTTTGTCCTGGGCTCTTTGCAGTTGCAAAACGACACGTTTTGTCATCAGTTCTTTCCAATTTCTTGATATGAAAAGTCTGATGTAGGTAATTTTTTCAAGAGCTGGCAGTTTGGTCTAGTCACTTTACAGTCTTATACAGGGTGGTCAAACACTTATGACAGGTGGTTTAAAATAAAAACCAATACGTATAGAAAAAATTTGTTAAGGAACGTGCCCTTCTCAACCTAACTTTAAGATCAATATCTCGGTTCACCGACGAATTTTCTTAAAAGTGAGTCCGGGCAAATTCACCAATAAATATTTGTTGATGGCTATACTTGGTAACTCACTGGGAGTGCGCTTTTAAGGTGGTGAGGCGAGTAGTAGGTACTACATCAAAAATTAGAGTTTAACTAATTTTATCGTCTAAAGTCACATTTCTCTACTTGACTAGCACTTTTGAGGCACTCTGTACAATGTAGTAGTTTAAAAACAGCCCTTTAGTAGCAAGCCCCTTTATGGCATACGAGCTATTAAAACTTAGGTATACGTAACTATATCAATTTCATTAGCATTTTGTTATAAAACTTGACACTTCTTCTTTTAAACTTTGCTCCACTTAAACTTTGTGTACTTTTTTACGTTAGTCGCTTTAACACACGGTATTGTGAATTTGTATTTACTTAAATTTTCAACAACTTACCCAACGCTTTAAAAAAACTTTATTTTTAACTTTCACAAAAGGCACTTTTTTTAAGAAAATGTGTCTTTTGCCTATTTCACTTAGATATATATTTATTGTGAATTCGCGCTACGATTAGGGGAGGCTTTATTGTTGAAAATCGTAAATATGATATATTCGATGCGCTTTTATTTTTACTTAAATTTGGGCTTACTAAAATATTTGTTTGGGTCGCGATCAATAATAAATTTCACGTTCTCGAAAATGGTCCGTTTCGGTTTAACCGCAATTGATGTTCTTGTGCGTACTTGCGCAAGCAAACTTTAACGAGAATATTCAACTTTGTAGACACTTGGACCAATTATCTTTCATTGCAAAAGATAATAGTAATAAAAGACTTTAGACATAACTGAATCATATGGAAGGTTTTTTCATAATCGTCTGATAGAAATAAAGTAGCAGATTTTGATGATGTCCTGCAGGTTAACTATGAATGCCTTAATGTTTCAGAAGAAATATTTGTATAACTTTTCCAACGTTTTATCTTCATGAGGTTTTAGAAAGTTTATAAGATAATGTTTTTTAAGGCTCTAATTCAGGCATTTTAAGTCAAATTCGAAATTTTGTGAATATAACTGCAAATACCCTGCGAATTTCTAATGCAACGTTGGGCTTATAATATAAATAATTATGATCGTTCTAGTAACGATTAAGGGCATTTTGCTGTTTTAAGCTATTTGATAATCACTAACTCACGTTTCACTACCCTGAAGTACTCTCAAGGCTGTAGTATTTTAATTTACAATAAGTATTTCGAGGTTTAACCTGGTCGAGCCGAGTATCTCATCTACGTCCCGTGGAACACCCTGTATAATTTTGTATTTACCACTTCACAGAAAAGCGATGACGTATTTTCAATAAATTACCTACCACAGCTCCTAGGTACAGTATACGAAGTTTTCATCTATTTTTGTGACAAAACTAATATGAATCTACGATTGCTTAACTACGTGCCTATCGCAGTCTTCATTAAGAGCTGCCACACAAATTAACACGAAGTGTCTTATCGGCGCAAAGAACTGCCAGCAATTAAATTGATGTGGAGTATTCAAGGAAACGTGTGCATAATAATTCAAAACGCATACCTAGCAACTAGACGACTAATTTTAATCTAACAGATAACACACTTTAAAATATATCTGAATTCTACGCCAAACCACCCAAATATTAAACGAAAAATTGTAAATGTCTACTAATTTTGAGGTTTTATTCAAAATATAAAAAAAGAGTTAAAAGTTAAAATAATGAATAATGAATAGATACATACCCTAGCTATTTTTGATATTAATTTTTAAAATCTAGCTGTGATTAGTATCATTTCAAAAGAATCTTGCATCCATATTACGTCGCTCAATTTTTAATGAAACTGCACATTTCCTACCTAATGAGTTTTCCATGCGTTTAGCTGGATGAATACTGCAATTTGTGCAATATATCGTAGACGGGGCATAGCAACATAAATACTTTTACGTCGACTATGATTTTTCCAAAAAAACAAATTTAATTCGAATAGTTTTTCTTTAAAAGTATAAAATACCTCCGTTTTAAGCTCCTTGAAGTTGAGTCTAAGCATAATTTTTCTCTATTTATTTCAATTATTTATCCGAAAATGTTTGTAGGGGCACTTCAAATCATTTTTGCTTTTAGATACTAATTGAAGTGTATCTAATATATAAAGAAATCTCGAGTTTTCTCCTTTTTTTCCATTTTTACGATTGAAATTTCCGAGTATTGAAATATGTACTTGCAATTTTTTTATACGTTTTGCCAAAGTTTAATAAAAACCTTCTTGGAACATAACAAACACAATTTTCATTTCAATTTCAATCAAGTACCAGACTACAAACCGTTTCAAATAAAATTTAGGTTGAATTGGTACAAATTTAAATCATTTCTCATCACTCATCACCGACTCTCAATACGAACGAGCCAACCTAACAGAACTTGCATCGTTAACTAAACAGTCGTTTGAATTAAATCTACCGGGTTACAACAAAATAATAAAAACAATAAACATTTACGATGATTTAAAATGACTTCTTAAAAACAAAAACTGAAAATATAAAGTATGTAGCCCAGCTAAATAAGACAAACTGAGGGAAAGTAGCCAATAGTTTTAAAAATTGGTATGGTTGTTTGTTTGTTTGCGGAGGGAGGAGAAAAATCTTCACGCACGAAGATCACCACCAGCAGTCCGCACTGGTGGCTGTGTGGGATTTTTACCCACTAAAAAACTTCTCCTCGAGGGACCATCGAACAGTACCTGGGACCGCTTGCGCATAACATCAGGTACAGCCGGTAAAAAAGTTAAAATAAATTTTTTTAGGTGTTGAATTAAAAGTAGTTGTTTAAGGACTCGCAGACCGACGCGGTTGACCGTAGCTGGGAACCAGCCTTATAATCAGAGTATCACAGATCTAAATATTTGTTCTTGAAAATATCACAGTTCTAGTCTCTTTATTTTAAATACAGTAACAACATGTTAAAATTTGGTTGCAAAATATCACAGATGACGCAATCACATAGACTTCTCAGTTCCACCATTTTGCCATCACAGTAAATTATATAGCCCCAATCACAGCTTCAGTCTGCTATAACTCAGTTTTACCAATTTGTTAATTGTCTGCAGATACCCATCACAGCAGGTTATGTATATATCACAGTTTGTTAACTTGATTAAGGTTACAATCACAGGGTCAGTCCGCTTTTAAAAATTTAACTACCATTATCACAGTTCAATCACTTAGTACACTACATATCGCCTTATTACTTTATATCGCCGTATTCATTTATCTAATCGACAAATCAGCTCAGTTTGTAGCGAGTTGCTCTGCTCGCTCATCCGAAATAATTAGTCTATACAGCGCCGCGACCGCATCCCACGTCTTTATATCTTTGAGCATGGTGTTTATAAGGTTTTCGCTGTTGAGCAGACATGTGAACAATTCTGTAGCATTCCTCACTTGATGCCATCTGGGGCACTTAAGTGTGTGGCCGGCGTCGTCGAAATCATCCCCACAGTATCGGCAAGAAGGCGAGTCTGTCTTTCCTATGGCACTTACATAGTTATTGAAACATCCGTGTCCCGTAAGGGCTTGCGTTAGATAAAAGTCAAGTTGGCCGTGGGGTCTTGAAACCCATGGCCTCAAGTCCGGTATTAACACTCGCGTCCAAGTGCCCTTAGTGCCCGCTATCCATTCGCTCTTCCAAGCATCTAGTGTCGCAGTCCTCAGTTTAGTTTTCTTATGTTCCGGGCTTGTTTGTTTGTCGACTCTCTCTTTAGCGAGGAGCTTGATTGGAATCATACCGGCCACTACTAAAGCCGCGTCCGTTGATGTAGTTTTGTACGCCGAGCAGATTCTTAGCGCTATTCTGCGCTGTATCCTGGTTATCTGATTTCGGTAACGCGCTGTTTCGAAGGCTTTGACCCACACTGGGGCCGCATACAGCATTGTGGAGTTTACAACCGACGCTAGCACCTTCCTCTTACTAGTCCGCGCACCTCCCAGATTTGGCGTAAGACGCGCCAAGGCAGCAGTAAGTACAACATACTAACAGTCACGAAGAGAGAGGGGCGGGCGGGGGGAGCTGCTGAAAGGCCGTTCCTCGTTTATCATCAAAGTAGACAAAATTTTCTACAAAAAGGTCCTACGTAGAGGTACGACAAAATGGTCACAAAAAGCGAAAACGAAACCTGGCACGACTTTTGTTTTTAGAAATCTTTAATTACATTTTTGTTCTACCTCATGCAGTGCGGGATTATCCATGAGTGGATAACTTTGGTGGCTGATTTATTTCATAAACCTTTTCTCCACACGTCATATCTCGAAAAGGATTAAACGTATGGAAAAAATACGTGTAACCAATCTTGGAGCTTAACATGTTTTCTATAACTTTCATAATAACCTTCATCAACGTACGATCTAAAAGAGACGAGTTATTTGTAAAAAACGAAGAGAAGTTGCCTTTAAACAGCCCCACCTCTCCTAGTTGAAATATACCTGGGACTCCCTCATCTAATTTAATTAAAACAGAGTTGAAGTTATTATCAAATTTTGAAGTCGCGCTTCTTTATAAACAACTAATTTTGCATCTTCTATGGACACTGGGTCATGTCATGTGTCATGTGGGTACGGTTTTTAAGAGAAGCCTGAAAGCAGAAAAAAAATTAAAAATAATAACTTGATTAGTAGATGTTAAATGTGACTACGTGAGCTAGATCTGTGGTATTTATTATTCACGTATGCGTTAAATCGCATTGATTCGCCACTAAAAACTTTGCTAGGTACAAACTTATTTTATAAACCGTAAAATATTAATTTAAAAAAGTTTCGAGTCATGAGCACTTTATGAATTTTTTGCCGCGGTACTTCGAAACGCTGTTTTGTTGTTTTTGCCGAGTTAACCGGTAACACGGTGACGTAAAATCCATATTTCAAAGTAAAAATCAAATAAAAGGGCCAAGATAAATTACAGCTATATTTCAAATTTTTTCCTGCTGTCTAAATTTAAGTGGAGTTATTAGATGTAGCAAAAATAAGTAATCAAACTTATCTGGGGACCTATAAGTTGAGTTAGCGAAGAGTTTCAATTTTTTTTAAATGATTGAAAATATGTTAACAAAATGAATATCGTGTCAGGATCCTTTTAAAATGATTAATTTTTTACTTCTAACTGAAAAACTGAAAATTGCAATTTTCTATTTTTGTTTTAATATTTTTTATGTTCATGCCTTTACTGGACCCTCTTAACTCCTTTTGACATTTTTAATTAACTGGTAAAATATTTGTGCATTTCCAAAAATCAAGATGGCTAAAATTATCATCCAGCTCGTAAAAATAGACAAAGTAAAACGCACATCCTGTAAAATTAGAATAAGTGGGAAGAATGACGAAGATGCAATTGAACACTCGCGGCTTCTTATAACTGGAGCTGTTTATTGCAAAAGACTGAAATTTATTGAAATTTTATGCAAGAACAATATAAAAACGACTCCGAGAAATAGTGACAGCGGCGTAAGCATATGCTCGGAGGCCGCATGCAAAAATTTAATTTGAAGTTTCTTTCATCGCACAGTGTGATTTGTCTTTATCAATTTTGTTTTTTGCTTCAAAAATACAAATTCCCTTCTCTGTCTCCACATACTTTTTTAGTATTTGTTGCAATTTGGAAGTTCAAAAATTCATATTAAACGTAATAATCATTTGGGCGTGGACGCCATTGATTCATTGTTAATCATTTTTATTTTTAAAGGTGGGAAATGCGCTCGGAGTTGGAGTTTGTATTTAATTCCATTTGAGATATACCTAAATAATTTTCTGACTAACAAAAATGGTTTTTGTTTTGTTTTTAATTATCGCGGTATTTATATATTATCATGTAGAGTTCTTATTTACTCTATGATATTATACAAATTGTGATTGATATGCAATCGCAAAAGACAAATTTCGCCGAGAGTAGGTTAAATTTTTTTTCCGAAACCAATACCCACTCGAGCAAATTTTTTTCCGTGCAAATTTTCTTTATTGTTACTCTGATACGTTCACTCTAATCTAAAGTCGTATATGACATATTTTTTATTTCATTTACATGTCGCTTTTTCTGAGAATAAAATAGAAGAGCTCTGAATTATTATACGAAATGGAAGATAGTTCGGGTGGGCATTAGAAAAGTAATTAAATTTCTGCAATTCTTTTAAATGTAAATTTTCTGTAAACTCTTCAAATACTGTCTGTGCGCTTGCCCTTATGGCTATTTGATATAATAACATTTGTTAAATACACAAAGTGATTTGTTTCTCATTCTACCAGTATGTTACCTTCGAATAGTAAAATATTAATTTTCACTCTCTACTGACTTTAGAGAAAAGTACTTAGGTACGTTTGTATTTCAAATGCTCAAACAACTAGAGTTCAGGTTCTCTTATTTCATTAACGAATGGAAAGTAGTTAGGATTTGCATTGCAGTAGAACAACAAGTGGTCTAATGAAAAAAACACTTTTAATTGAATAGCCATCACTTCTGGTAATTTCTATACTTAACAGACTGCTTAATCAGTTCTACCTTTTATTGTATTTAGTCCACTGTGTTTATTTGGCATTATCAGCGCTTCGGGCTTCTATTTTTCTATGCCTAAAGATAATTGAATCAAAATTATTTAAATTGCTTCAAAACAAAGCATTGTTAACAGTACAGAAAACAAACTCTTTTAGTTGAAAAAAACATTCGGAAAGTTTATTTAATTACCTATGTTTTCGGAATACTTTATAATTTTGTTTTCCAATTGAAAGTTTTATAATTAATAATAATCAATACAGTGGCTGAACGTTACAAAATTGAGTAACGAAACATGTAGGTACTAGTAATTGTTTATTAGTAGTTTAGCATGGATATGACAGGGCGCAAAAATATTATTTCTTTTAAGAGTAGGCCGTTTGTTGGTTTCTTTTAGAAATTCCCATTAAAACTGCACAGTTCCGACAGTACACCTTCCGATTATTCTTGTAAAACATTTTCATTCAAATGGCTGCCGCTGCTGGCTTGAAAATACCCCATCCTGTTAACCCAATTTTGCAGTACTGTGTTGATTGGTCGTGGTTTCATTTCAAAAATAGCTCTATAAGGATGTTTTCCTTAAGTACGTCAATTGTTTGTGGATTGTTAAAGTAACAACGGTCCTAAACAGTTCCTCATAACAAAAGTCCAACTGCGTCGAAATGCAGCTGCACTTTATTTTTACCAAAAATTATTTTTAAATCTCTCACAGATTCTGCTACACAAGCGTTTCAGCGTTGCTCAAGCGTGAAACGATCCATTTCTTACAGCGGAAGTTTGACACTGTATTTCAAGCGCCTCAGTGTTGCAAACTGCCAAAATATCACTGACTTAATTTAATCGTTCCATTTTGAAAATTAATTAAATTTAAGATTAGGTACGCTCACGAATAAAAAAATCGTTTTATTTTTGTTTGGTTTGGTTTTATTTGGTAATAAATTTCAGTAACCTAAAAAGTGAGAAATAACTCTTTTGAGTTGAGTAGATATTATAATATTATTTTACCAGTTTGAAAATCCCCAAATTTATAAACAAAGCGAAGCCCTTTAAAATTAGAATTTTATTTTTTTATGACTGAACAAATTACTTTTAAATCCCATAAATACCTAGGTAAGGTAGTTTTGTTTACATACGAACATAAAAATTTCAATTTCAAGCGATATTGGTTTATAGAGCGTGTGTCAAACGTGTCCCGTTTCTTCGAGCATGAAGTTTAAGATTATGATAAAAGGCATAAAGACGTTCAATAACTTATTCAAATACAAAAAAAATTATTTGTAATTTCTATTAGCTTTTTTTTCTTTCAAAAAATTTGTAATAAAACACACTTCTTTTTGTTTATTATTGTAATATTATTAGTATAATAGTACAAAGGTAGAAACAAATGAGTCCTGCAAAAATTTAACCTTACAGGGGGCGCGTCCGGTCTCAAAGACCGAAAAAATATTTGTTTATAAATATCTCGGTTGTTTGCGATGATATCCGCCTAAAATCCACAGTAGCTGCCTAATTTAGTGCGCCGAGCTTCAGTATGCAACAAAAACGCAATTTGAGTGCCAATTGTTATTGTTTTTTGAATTTGCGGTCTCACGGACCGACGCGCCCTTTCTAGTTATAGATTTTTTAGTTCGCTGTTTTTTTTTAAATATAGAAAAGGTTGGTTTTTATGTCGTTTTTTATTGTTTCTTATTTTTTAACACAATGGTAATGCTTTTAGAAGATGTCACTAAGCTATGAAAAAGAGCAGGAGCGACTTCAACGTCTAATGGAAGAAATTGTAACAGATACGATACTATTTTTAATTTGAACAAGTATTCCTTTTTATTGAATAAATATTACTTTCATTAATAAATAAATAAAAATTAATAAGTAATTAATAAAAATTACATTTCTATACTTTTATTGGTATTCATCGAGTATGTAATACAAAATCTGTCATGAAATTACCTTTATTTTGATCAAATTTTTAACTCGGTCTCTCAGACCGACGCGCCCTTCCATGTTACAAAAGTGAGCGCGCCCCCTCTAGGGTTAATAAAAAAATTTCTTTTGTTTGATTTAGTTACATTCCTATTATATTAATTTCTCGGCATTTTTCCAGGTGGATTGTCTGCCACTATTACTTGTAGGTTGCCAGTTTTACGAACAAAAAATATTTTCCGTTCGATTTGTTTAATAATAAATTCATTTTTCGTCTATTGCTATTAAGTTTCCAAAACGTATTTTTTAATATGCACACTGTGAGCATCTCAAAAACCGCAAATTGGTTAACTGGACAACACTAATGCAGCCTTTTTTTATGCCTAATACGAAATTGTTCTCAAAAGTTAACGAAAACCGCCCCGTTTGAAAAATTAGTTCGAATTTGTTTGTTCTTGCGCCGAATAAAAACTTCTAATTTAGAAGAAAAAATATTTTTTAAATGCGTAACTTCATGTAGTGGCGATGGTAAATAAACACATTAAAACCATAACACAATACAGTTCAGTGCAAGTTGAAAGTAGTCAAAGTCAATAAATTTTCAATTGAATTTCCGTATTTGATGGACCCTTAATATACTTTAAATTTTGTTTAGAGTGTGTGGTTTCCTTTTTTTTTGCTTCTATAACGTGATTTCACTATAAATATTGATGCGTTATAAATGAATTATTGATTACCACTAACCACAAACGAACTTGTTATAAATTCACTTCAAGTTTATAATTTTACGAAAAGGGGAATTAATGTCTTGTTTTACAACGATATGAAAGTAACGTCTCATTTCGTAAGATTAAAGTCTATAAATTTTCATCAACTTGATGAAACACTCGCGTTCGATGGGAGCATTTAAAAGGTGCAAGTATTTTGCTAAATACTGCCAGTAAATCTTATTTCGGGGTTTTTGTAATAACTTTATGTGAGGAAAACTAGGGGCTAATAGTATACCCAAAAAGACTAAAAGCTTATAAGTGCATTACAAGAATAAGCAAATTTGAAGCATGTTTAACTCTCTTTTTGGAAAGTCATGTACTATAAACGAATTAAAACACACTTGGTTTTTGTTCCAAAGAATTTTTTATTATTAAAAACTGATAATACTGTTTATTATTGAAATTCCGGCTTGTTTTGTGAAGGGGTGGAGCCTCTGCGCTGCAAGTTATCTTTATCAGTTCCCTCAAAAAAGGGGTCTTCCCTGCTGTTTTGAAGCTCCAAAACAAAAGAAAATAAGAAATTCCGGTTTTCGTCATTGAATTCCTCTTAGAAATAGGATGCTCATATATCTTATAGTTGTTGATTTCTCCATAAGAACCATCGAGTTTTGCCTACCCTGTACCCTGTACCCTGCACTCATAAGCAGAAGCCTAGGGCTATCGATCAATATCTAAGCTACGCGTTTTTTGCAAAGTTTTTGAGAAATTTATTTAAACAATTTATTTACGTTTCTAAAACTTACGATTATTTTTGTAAAGGAGCATGGTTTTTTTGGGCCGCTCCGCTGTCGCTTATTTGCTGTCATATTCTGAGTCCGACTCTGCAGAGGTTATCTCTAGAGTTCCTCGGGGTTTACGAGTACATCATTAATAGTATAGCCATTGTATTTCTTTGCGCCGGCAAGGATGACGAGGTTTGGGCGAGATCGTTACTGATCTCCACCACCAACTTCTGGAAGGGCTAAAACGCTTTGGAGGGGCCTTCAGGGTGAGGTAATTGGCTCGGGCTCTTCTGATGGGTTAGAGGCTCGGCGAGGGTAGCAGGAGTCTTCTTCCTGGCGGTCCTGTCGGCAAGTTCGGAGGAAGTGGGGATTACGAAAGACGTCAAAGGAGAAGGGTTACTTCGTTTGGACAGCCCATCACACCTCGAAAGAACAGCGGTCTTTTCTGCTAAGGAACCTTTCTAGGCGGACGCGGTGGAGGTGGATCTAGCATGTGAGAACCAGGCGGACGCAGAATTATTCCTCCGGGCAGTATCGACTGCAAAAGTTTTCTAGGTGCTGACTTCCGAATCGATCCTCCCATTACGATCAAAGACCTAGTTGGCCTCTGAAACGTCGGTTCCTCTTTAGTAGTTGGGCGAGGGGGTGACTTCGGAGCTGGGTTGACTCGTGGAGCTTCTGGCGAGTGGTTCGGGTCATCCTGACAAGTCTTCATTCTAATTATTTGCTTATATTTATGCAGATGATCAGAACATTTTCTAAGACGTATGCTAACAAATATTGCTATATCGAATTTACAAAGAATAAACGGCATGTCGATTGAATTCGTTGGATGTAGCTGCGTCGTCGGTCAAGGACTTGGAGGATACGTTTGACAGCGAGCTGCTGTTTGACGCTCGTGTGGATGACGCGTTACCGTACGTTGAAATTTATCGTTTATAAATGTTGAAGCTCTGTGGGTTTTGTGCATTTCTTTCATCAGAAGTCGTTTGGAGTACTGCAACTGTGTCTGGTCACCCCAATATGACGTTTATAAATATACTGTTCGACTCAAATAACTCAAAATAAATTTGTATGACTCGTTCGTCGGAGGTGCCCAGGTCGGGATATTGTGCTTACGATTCTTTGGGGGAGCAGAGTGTTGATGGACTTGCAACTTTTTAAAAATATTTCTTAAAGGCCTCATGGACTGTTCTGAGTTGTTCCGGGGTATCGGTACTCGTGTCCCCACCTTGCGTACACTCAGCGTACGCTTTCTTGTCGGCTTTTTCGTGTAACTAATTCTGGGTTAAATTTCCATATCAACAGAATGGCATCTCTGTAGGTATAACTCATATTATGTTGTAAAGTTAGACACTGGATATTTTTCACAAATCCTTAAGGCAGATTAGAGAGAGGATTTTATCTGTTGTTTGAGCAGTTTTGTATTTTGTAGTTATTTTTAGACGTATCGCTTTTGTAAATTGTTTTCCCAAATTCATAAAAATAAAATAAACTTCAACGAAGACCTATAATTACCGGTTTTTAATAATAAAAAATTGTTTGGACTGAAACATTTTAAAAATGCCCAATTTCTTATCGATTCAATTCAGTCAATTCAAATCGAGTTTGTTTCGACTAATCGTAATTCGAATGAGTGCGACAGCAGCCCTCTTAGGCCCGTTGCCTATTACGATGACAAAATAAGAAGAGCGGATTGTTGACTATTGTATTTTAAATTACTAGGATTAATTATCTTTTCGAGAATAGTTGAACACGATATTACATTTTCGACAACTACACTTCAGAATCCATTGTCATTTATATTGTATATTTGGTCCATTTAAAGCATTTTACCACTGACCTACATAGTAACGCAAACGTGCATTAGTATATGTTTCTAGATAATCCCATATGAAAACGCAAAGCAAATCTAATTATAACGTATTATATCGGCAGGCAAATATTGCATTTCTCAACTTTGTAAATAATTCGCATGAGAGCTTTTCATATCATTCAAAATCAGCGAACCCCAACTTAACTTAAACCGCTCGCAATCAATTCAAACGCTTTTGGAAGTTGTACAAGCACCACCTCTTCACAGAAGTACGTACTTTCTACTACCTCATATACACACACACTCACGCAACACCATACAAGGAAAGACGATTTCATTTATTTTCAAACTCGTGTTGTTTAGAAACATTTCTAATATAAGTTTTCGCTTGATTACATATTGTTCAATTTAACTTTTTAAATATAATATTTCAAAATTTTATGCGCATACGCTATTATGTGGGTCGTAGGTACTTGGGTTGTATTAACATTTTCCATTGTTTTCGTAATGGAGAAAATTGTGCAGCTGAGCTGCTTCGGGCGTAGCAAAATAAGAGTTCAGATTACAGACAATGTGTCCTGCACCGAGCTTAATTATATCATGAATATTAATAATAGCATCGCTCGCTAGCGACTCGTTTACCACTAAACACAAGTGCATAGCTATTTTTACACGAATTTCCCATTAGAATATAATTAGCTCACAATAAATATTCAAAACGCTTTCAAATTATTATATTTTATACGAACAAGCGAAAATACAAAAAATATGAAATCGATGAATAGAATAATAGGCACGCGAAATAATCATCATTCAAAATTTTATTTTTTTTTGCATCACCTCGAATAATAGGATTATAAGTAGAACTGAGCCTTTTAACTGTCGGGGAAAAAGGGTCACGAAGAGCGTTTTGATGTACAAGATGGTGTGCATTTTTATGAGACATTAAAGAAACTGCCAAACTAGTTGAGGATATATAAAAAAGAAATGTGCTGTTATCGGCATAACGTGAAATTTAAAGATACCAGTTTTATTGTCTTCGCTCTAACATCAAAATATTTTAGAACTAAAATAATTTAAATTTGATGACAGAAAGAGAACATTAACGTAGTATTGAATTTTAATACCTATGGTAAAGTAATTTTAAAAAAAGTATTTCTCTATTTTTCAAGGGATGCACAATGAAAACCTTTTATATAAATTGATACTACAGACATAAAATATCTAAATTTCTTACAATAAATCTGACTTTCGGTGTCTTCATATTCTCTAAGCTCTATTCATTTTGTTAAAAAAAGAATTACGTTGAGAGAAATAAATAATAATAAACTGTTAATAAATATAAAAGTCGAGTTAAAGTTATGTCCTCTTCAGCAGTAGTCAACGTCTAAAAGTCGGGGGTGTGATTTTTGGCGTTGCTTGTGTTCTATTATAAATACTATTTATACTCAGGGTGGTCATATTTTTTGACACTTTCTACTACAACGGGTTTCCGCGTCCCGACCCGGCTTGTACCCGTTCGATGTGTTTATTTTCTATTTTTCCCAAAAAGTATTTAGTTCAGAATTTTTTCGCGACTTTTCGAGTATCTTAATTTTTTGAGAAAAATATAGCGGTTGGAAAATGGTGCTACCTGGTGACATTTAACAAAAATGTAGCCCCTCCGAACAACGTCAGATTTTTTTACGATTGGACCAATATTCCGATAATCGTAAGGAAAAACAAGTAGAGCAAAACGTGCAACTTCTAAAAATATACAGTTTTATTATGTTTTTACGCAAAGCTCGAATGCAATTTGATTTTAATCTTACCGTTTTTGCTTTATTGAAAAAGAAGGAAATAGAACAATACTCAACATGAGGTGCACTTATTGCATACACATTAATTTAAATACCAACCTTTGTAGATAAATTGCCTTTGTTCTTTTCAATTTAAGGGAAATACAATATACAGCGAAATGAATTTTAATTTTCAGCGCTATTTAATTAAAATTTGAGAATTTATAGTTTTTCTCGTTTGGTTTTGACATTATCGTATAAACTTTTGAAACTGCACAACATTTTAATCTTTTAATTGTACTTTTGTATAATATTATCATTGTAAACAACAACACTTTAACTAAAATGGATTTCTGAAGAAAGGCGAGAAGCGACTTGCATCTAAACGTATTATACGTCAAGTTTTGAAAACAAACTAAAATAAACGTAACGACACTGGAAGTTTTTGACTATATTCTTTATACAGCAACAACTGGAAGTATTAAGTTTTTAATTTTATCCTTGAAGTTTTCTGAAAATTCTCAACTTTCGTTTACAATTTTTAAATTAAATTATAAAATGTGTGGAATTGAATTTATTGTAGAACGTGAAAGGAGAGATATTAAATTTTTTTTAAATATACCTACCTACACCCGTAGAATAAGTCGAGGCTTTTCTCAAGGTATGAGAACTAAATTATACACCGTGTTTCGAAAGTATTAAGCTGAAAAGCTGATATTCCGACTTCAGGCCCAACCATGACCAACTGGTTTGGTTTGACTCACATTAAACAAGTCTTTTTACGATTGCATAGATGGTCGTTTGCACCCCTCAAATTAATTTTTGTCTTTTAAATAAACGAAAACCTATAATGTGCCGGTATTATTACATCATTAGGTTCTCATTCTCGACGAAAAACAATTTCGGTTTCTAATCGTAAGCGATCATAGTTGTTCTAGTTCGTATGTCTTTACGAAAATCTAATTATTGAAGTAAATTAACGCATTTCCCTTCTATTAGAGCAAGTTGACTTGATAATATTTGACCATGATGTATCACCTATAAAATATCTGTTTAGCAATTGAAATTTTAAATCAAAATTCGGTTGATTGGCTTTAATTTTTTAATCAATTCACAGGTAGAGCGTATCGTTTCCCACATCCATTAAATAACGTGACTTCAATTGCGTGACTGGGTCATGTTTGAAATACACGCTACCACTGAACAATAAAAAAAGGGTGCAATACATTGAATTCAAAAACTGTCCTTGAATAATATACTTTTATTTATTTGCCAGGATTTTTTTATCGAGTCAAAAGCGACGAATGCTCAAATATTTTAGCCGTTATAATTTTTTATTTATTATTCGCGAAAAGGTTTTTAATTGGATGTACTTAACGCGAATAATTGAATAAAATGGAGGTAAATTATTCTTGACTAAATGAAAGTGCATTAAAATGTCATCGTGGTGCACGTCGCTATCACCTGCACTTTGTATAAGAAAATTTGCTCTTAAGGCAAAGTAAATGGGCGAGGATATTAAAACGGGCTTGCAATAATAAATTGCTAACAAAAATTCACTTTATTAAGAGAGCCGATGTGCATGTGTAGTGAAGTTTATTATGAGCAACCCTTAAATAATTCATATTTTTTTAAATTTTAATTTAGTCTGGTTTATACGTGGATGTAAGGAATAGCTTGGTGGTAGACTGCGTTTTCCTAGATGAAATTCTTAGTACCAAATAATATGCATGCAAAAGTTTGGAGTTCGAATAGATGAGCCATTAAAATTATAACGAGGCCTATAGAAATTTACTAACTAAGGGTTAAAAACATAAAAACCCGCTCTGTACTTACAGTAGTAGTGTTCTGAGACAGCGAGTTTACAGCAACCCGGTTGTAAAAATATTTTAAAAATTTAAAAATAATAAGTAGGAATTTAAAAAATATTTAGAGCCTGTTTTGCAAAAATTTTTAACTTCCGCTGTTGTATAATCTACTAAAGTATATCGGTTTTCCACGATAAGTGCCCGTTTAGACACCGCGGAATAGGCGGATAGAATTAGCGTATAGGGACAATCCGATGCATTTATGAATATCTCCTTTAGGCATATTGCTCATTTTTCTCGAAGAGCTATTAATAGCTTCTGAAGCCACAGGTATATTTCTGATCTTCCGATCAAGCTCATACCATTAGTGCTGGATTGAATTGAGATCCGGGCTAAGAGCTGGCCAACTCATAACTGGAATTTGATGTTGCTCTACCTACTACATGAGTGATCTTGCATTATTATGCTAGAACATAAATCTAGGGCCTAAGGGGGCTCTTGCAGCTATCACAGTTTGTCGATGTATCGACCAGCATCAGATTTGTACGAGTACTGAATGAGACAACTGCTCCCATCATGTCAGATCTTCTTCCAAAAATTGCTTTACGGCGGCGTTCACCTATGCGTCCCCAAACTCGAAGACGACCAGTACAACGAGTTAATCGAAATCCTGACTCGTCGCTGAAGATCACCACATGTTCTCGCGCAAATTAAAGTTTCTTTTGTGATTTAAAGTCAATGGTAGCTTACAAGCCGGCCTCCTTGACCTCCAATTGCTTTCTCGCAACCTCTTTCTTGCGGTTTCTGTAGAAATTTGAATTATAGAAGCTCTTCATGTCTCTTGGAGTAGATGTGCGAGGTCTAAGCTCACAATTACGCATAAATCTGTATTGCGGCGCGGTTGTCGAACGTTTTCTACCCTGATTCGACCAAGATTTATAAGTTTATAACCATAGCTGTGGCTTTCTTCATTCTTCACCGGTCTTTCAACTTCAACTTCACTTAGGCTCCTCATTTTAGTAGCAAACACTTAATATAGTGATAAGTCATGACGGACACTGGCTCATTTGTTTATAATATTCATTAGTGAATGGTGCATCACCTTTTCTTAGCTTAGCTTTTCTGACTTATCTTACAATAATTCAGCGATGAGGTGACCAGTCTACTCAATTTGGATGTTCTTTTTTCAAATTAAAAGAAAATACAAATACTTTTCGATTTTGTAGTGTATACCGCTAATATATTGGAGCAGTGTATGAATGCAAAACTTTTCAAATATAAACCATACATATAAAAAAATAGCTGGTCCAAATTATAAACTCAAAAAATTCAGTATGTATCGTTTTTTGCAATTGTTTGGGTATGAAATGCAGGCTTTGTCAATGGTTGGATGCCAAATGCAAACATCGATGTTATTGATTGCGTATGCGTATACTTTATGCAAAATTTAAAAAAATAAACACCAATGTAGTTTGAGGCGAGAATATATTATTCCTCCACTAAAAGTTTTTAGTGAAATGCACTATAAAAACGAAACGATATTGTTTCTTAGTTGCAAAATGTTTTATAAAAATTTTTATCTCTAATAATCAAGGGTTTTAACACGGCGTATAAAATGACCGTTAAAGTCATATTGTCTGTAATAAAACCAAATAGTAGAAAGCATACCATGAAAGACAATTAAGTTTAGTTTTTTTTTGGTTTTCGCATAATGAAAAATGCAAATATTTAAACAAGCTCATTTAATGTTTTACATTCTAATTTTCGTAATGGAATTATTAAAAGCGTTAATAATAATTTAAATTTTGTTTTTGAGGGAAGTAAAAGTGGCGATAAAATTAAAATTGTTCATGTAGCTGCAGTTGTATATTATACTTTTGTTCTATATTACGAACATAATTTTGTAAGTTTATTTTGAGCATAATGGTGTAAATGGTTATCTGTAGGTCTAAATTAGTTTTG
The DNA here is from genome assembly GCA_950108345.1 of Malthinus flaveolus. NCBI lineage: Eukaryota > Metazoa > Arthropoda > Insecta > Coleoptera > Cantharidae > Malthinus > Malthinus flaveolus. Next base: position 69,949,420 of record OX467285.1, read on the forward strand.
TTAGAAGTTATAACGTTTTCCTGGCGTATTCTCATATTCCTGAAGCAATGGAACTTCGAATTTGACATCTTTAAGCAGAGAAGTTTAGATGACATCAAATTAAACGTCATAAATCAGAAAGAAAAATGTTTTCATCTTATTAAATTGGCACGGAACGTTTATTAGTTTTCATTGTTGTACCATCGACGTACTCGAAATGATCGAAGCGAAAGGCCGTAGATAATAAATTGTTGTTAATAATTAAAACGAATTTATGCGAAAACAGGTAATCGATTATTTTTAGACCTAAAGCAATTTTCAAGTGCCCTTTACGCACATTCAATTTAAAGTATTTTTAGGAACGCGTTCAAATTCGAATAAAATTTGCCTCACAGTTTAATCCCTATTGAGGCATTTTTAATTTATTTTTTTTATTTGTTCGTTTAGGTAAATAGACGCTAACACGACCTAAACGCATGAATAAAACATAAAAGTATAATCTCAGGTTCCGTCTCGTTCGTAGCGTATTTTCAGCAAATTACTCCAATTTGTCCGTTTGAAAATTGAACACACTGCATCTAGCAATGCACCACCTTCTATTGGAAAGTAATTTAGATTCTAGACGTACTATTCGTTTATTTTTAAATTCGAAAATAGTTTTTTGGTTTTCCTTCAACCGCTTTCGCTATCATGTATCACATCTTTCATTAGTTTTGGTTTTGGATTAATCAAAACTGTTCTAAGGCTGGCCCCCAGTGATTTCTTGCATCGTGACCTCTCAGATTTATTGTGCGCCTCGGATGTAGAGTTTTGTGTTTTTGATAAAGTCCAGAATTTTTGCTATTGATAATTTTGGCAATTCTCTTTGGAGCATCTTCTCCTTTCCGAGAATGCTGGGACGACTTCTTGTAAAAGCGTCGCAGTGTGGAAGAAGATGAATTGGAATTTCCTATTATTTTGCTCATCCTCTGCATATAGTGAGTCTTCTTCTAGTTCTATCGTATAGAGATTCTTTTTAAGCGTGCAATGTTCCGTTACTATTGCCGTTGCCAGTCGTAATTCGTCTCTGCTCTGTCTGAGAAGAGAGCAAATTTCAGATGGTTTCTCCAACTCTAGAATGTTTCTGTCCAATAGTTTATTTCTATATTTGCCATTTCATAGGTAATGCAAAAGGCTGGTTCTGGTCCAATGGGTCTTATTTTGCTGCCCTCTTTAGCCAACCGTCCAATTTCTCGTTCCCTGGTATGTCGGCATGAGCTGGCACCCATACCAGGTCGGCAAAATTGTTCTCCTTTAGCTCGTTGAGTCTGCGAAAGCAGTTCTTTACTAGTCTTGACTTCACAAGCGTTCAGCGATTTAAGGGCTGATGTACAAGCACCAGGTTTCTAAGCATGAGGTCTAGTTACACGAACAGATTATACCTGTGTGTTCTGGTTGCTGAAATTTCTTGTTTGAAATGCTCCAACTGGTGGTTAAAGTACTTACAGAAAAAGTGGCACTAGAGACTTTGTCGGATCGATTCGATACATCCAAGTAAGACATCTCGTAAAATGCCTAATTTCTTACTTTGACGGAAATATAATATACAATTTCTGTACAAGTTTGATTCTGTTTATATTTGTGTAATAATTAAAATTAATTAATATGTCTCATTTCTGTGTAGTATTATATCGTTTATAATTCATGCGTATAGTAATACATCATCTGTTAATCCGTTAGACATGGTATGTATAGTACATAGAATAATTAGAATCAGATTATAACAAGAGCAATTTTGAATAATTTGTATTACTCAGACACTATTACTAATTTTAATAAATTTAATCAAAAGCCCCTTACCCACTTACCCTTAAACTTTGTTTGAACCGTGGCATTCCGAACAATTGTAATTATTTTAACAATACGAACTTTTTTACTTTTCGTTTCGCTTTTCCAATTGCAACTCTTTATGCTGCTCTCGTAAAGATTTCTGAAAGGATCTTTAAGCCAAAGAATAGTAGATAATTCTGGGGCAATTAACGTTTTTTGAATTTGTACAAGCAAATTGTAATTCCGGAATATTTGTTGATAAGCCGTTTTTTATTTATTTTACAGGTGTTCCGTGTTCTTTTCCTTGTCGACACAGAATGAATTAGTCCCAATTTCATAGAAAAGGATCAAAAATTTAAAACTTGTACGTGTTTCTTCTTTGAGAAGCTGCATTTGAGGTAGCAGACGTTATTTAAAGGTTTTCTGAAGTTTTTACATTTTTTAAATCTTTGAGAGGGAGGTTGTAGTTAAACTAATATTCAACTTATTGTAGCTTTTTGTACCATTACTCGGTATAAAATAATTTCGCAACGTGAAATACAAATACTTGTCTTTTAACCGTCTATAAGGCTGACCAAACAGAATAAAAAGCGCGGAAATGAAATTATTATTATTGTGCGAATCGAGCAGCTGGAGAGTTAACAAATTTTGATACGGATCCACCACGTCAGCTCCTGATACACCCACTAATTCTTAATAAGGAAAATTATCATCGAGTTAGGGCTAATATATCTCTTGAAAGTCAAGACAACAGACTATAAATACAACGTCTTTATTAAATCACCCGACAAATAGTCGAGCGAGCACAATGGGTGAATGAAAATAAAAACAAAAGTTTGGTTAGGTCTCGACTTAATCTTGCTTGACAATCTGCTCAACTTACTCCAATTTATACTATAAAATTTAACGCACTTGCTGAGATAATTAATTTAATGTAATAATACTAAGTATAAGTACGAGAATTTGAGGCTGTTTGTACAATATGGGATAATTTACAAACTTTTAGTTGGTTGATTGGTTTTCTTCATTATTATAAGCTTTATACGAGCCGATGAAGTAACCTTAGCAACCTTGGCAGTATTATAAGCAACAAGTAGTATATAATTACAAAATTTCAATATTCGGCTTTAGCAGTCTGAAGAAAATTTTTGAAAATAAAGTTCGTCGGAAATTTTATTTTGTGTGATTCTTTAAAGTATCGGTAAATAACTAGTAAAAACATCTATAAATCTATCATTTTCGCTAATACATCTCGTATACAGTAGAATGCTTTCAGTTGCTTGCGCTTGCAGTTTGGTTGGAATACACCGCTATTATTGGCGAATTTCGGGATTTATAGTTTCTTGATTTTTTGCGATACAGATAAAGGAATGGAACTCGTACAATTTATGCGCTCAATTATTATTGCAAAAAATTTCTTCAGCTTCAAAAACTAACGACTTAAATTTAATCGAAATTTAACACATTTCGTAATCTCCATTTTTTAGAACAACTCATGTTAAAGGAGAAAAGAGAGGAAAATTATATTGAATTGAATTGATTTCATATTCTAGATTGAATGTGTCGATAAGAAAATAAAAAAAGTTTTATAAATTTCTTTCAGAAAATTCAACAGGGTGTGCCTATTGTAAAATTTAATTTTCATGATATTTCACTTTCAAGTTTTGTGCCAAATAGAAATTTTATTTTCCAGCAAATTATAAAAAGTTTTTGTTTGAGAAACTCTCCAAACGTCTCTATAAATATTGAATTCAAAACTTTAACCATTTATTTCGGCACCAAAATCCTCGCTTGAGAAGCTGCATCTTGTATTGCTTTTTTCTTTAATATTAATAGCGAATTATATAAAAGATCCAGATGTGCTGTGAATCGAACCACAATGTAAAATTTTCTATCAAATATGTAACCCGCTTGAAATTAAATCTGTTGCATTTTCGTTTAAAATTTTCCTCTTTATAGTACTATATTTCAAACTTTATCTATAAGTAATTCGATATATTGACTTAACAATAATTTATTACTCAAACCAAAAATTACATTTCCCTCTTTTACCAACATATCACGCACGCTCTTCCCTCCACTCGTGATAAATTACCAACGTCTTTTTTGTGCTTCGTGTAATAATATAATAATTTGACTCTTGCAGTAATAAAATAGATCATTTTTCCGTCCACATTAAAAATGGTAATGTTTTACACGTACATCTGTTTGTACGGTATATTATAAAGAGAGCACAATGGGCTAATGGTAGCGTAATAGTCGAGAAGAGATGTGACACAGTGTCTAAGCGAGACTAAAACTTTATGACGGTCGCTGCTGTTTTATAATTCAGTAACCGGAAGAGCTTTTCGCCTATAAAACGCTCGCTAATGGAAAATTTAAAAGAATTTAAACATTTCTTGTTTATCTACCTTATTTAAATCGCCGATTTTTTTGGTGGTTTATATAAAAAAGAACTTGTAGATTAACCTAAGTAATTTGTCACTGTTAAAAATGGGGAAAAAGTTGAATGATAAAAAGTAAAATTTATATCTACTCGTCTTTTTTTTTTAAATTCAGATTTAAGGTCTCTTCAGTTACACTTCTCTTTAAATATTCCTTAATTCGAGATCTTAGGTGCATGTAAACTTTGAAAGTTGCATAACATGCACATACCGGGAATGATTAAGATCCCGCTATAATTTTATCAACTTGTTTTCAACAATCTTCCGGTTTTGAATACTCAAATGAGCAACCTGAGTACTGCTTTTGTTTTCAGAAACTCTATACAAAACATTAATTATGAAATGGGTATGTCGCAAAAGACTTTTTAACAAAGATTTAAACTTCATTCCAGTAAGAAGAATTAAACGGGCGGTTCTCTCACTGGTGGATATTTTTTCCCCAAACTATAATAGAGTTTAACATTATAAAAACATAGAGATAATCCGATTCCCAGTTTGAATCGCAACTATAATGGTACTACAAGGAATATTTAGTCTAATTCTAAAGCTACAGGTTCGGCGAGAAATGCCAGTGATACTGTCAGATAGAAATTTAGATAAGCACGTACAGTCCAGTTTACATTACCTAAGCTTATATCTGGCAGTCAGTCTGACTTTGGCAAATTTTGAAATCTGCAACGGACTGCGGACGAAAGTACTCTCAAGAATTCGACGAAAATATTGTCAGATAGAAACGTAGCTAATGTACCGATTGACTGTAAGTGCGAGAAAGCTCTAGCAAGTCTTGCAGAAGTCCCTTCCAATGTCCATTAACAGTATTTCAAGAGATTTCGGTCAGACTTACTAGAGTTTTCTCGCACTTACAGTCCACTCTACATTATCTAAGTTTTTATTTGGCAGTCTGTCTGGCTGTGGCGGATTGCGGACGAAATTACTCTCAAGACTCGGCGAGAAATGTCAGACTCACTGTGAGATAGAAACTTAGATAGTGGAAACTGAACTGTAAGTGCGAGAAAACTCTGGAATGTCTTGCACTCTTGCAGTAGTCCCTTCCAATGCCCATCAACAGTATTTGAAGCGATTTCTGCAAGACTTCCTAGAGTCTTCTCGCACTTACAGTCCACTCTACATTATCTAAGATTTTATCTAGCAGTCTGTCTGACTGTGGCGGATTGCGGACGAAATTACTCTCAAGATTTTGTGAGAAGTGTCTGACACACTGTGAGATAGAAACTTAAATATTGTAAACTGAACTGTAAGTGCGAGAAAACTTTGGAAGGTCTTGCAGTAGTCCCTTCCAATGCCCATCAACAGTATTTGAAGCGATTTCTGCAAGACTTAATAGAGTCTTCTCGCACTTACAGTCCACTCTACATTATCTAAGATTTTATCTAGCAGTCTGTCTGACTGTGGCGGATTGCGGACGAAATTACTGTCAAGATTTTGTGCGAAGTGTCTGACACACTGTGAGATAGAAACTTAGATAATGTAAACTGAACTGTAAGTGCGAGAAAACTTTGAAAAGTCTTGTAATCTTGCAGTAGTCCCTTCCAATGTCCATTAACAGTATTTCAAACGATTTCTGCAAGACTTCCTAGAGTCTTCTCGCACTTACAGTCCACTCTACATTATCTAAGATTTTATCTAGCAGTCTGTCTGACTGTGGCGGATTGCGGACGAAATTACTCTCAAGATTTTGTGCGAAGTGTCTGACACACTGTGAGATAGAAACTTAGATAGTGTAAACTGAACTGTAAGTGCAAGAAAACTTTGAAAAGTCTTGCACTCTTGCAGTAGTCCCTTCCAATGTCCATTAACAGTATTTTAAACGATTTCTGCAAGACTTACTAGAGTCTTCTCGTACTTACAGTCCACTCTACATTATCTAAGATTTTATCTGGCAGTCTGTCTGACTGCGGCGGATTGCGGACGAAATTACTCTCAAGATTTGGCGAGAAATGTCAGACACTCTGTGAGTAGAAATTTAGATAATGTAAACTGGACTTTAAGCGCGAGAAAACTCTTGAAATTCTTGCACTCTTTCAGTAGTCCCTTCCAATGTCCATTAACAGTATTTCAAGCTATTTCTGCAAAACTTCCTAAAGTTTTCTCGCAGTCTGTCTGATATTGGAAAATTCGACGGTTCGCGACGGACTACGAATGAAATTACTCTCGAGATTCAGCGAGAAATACTAAACATAATGTAGAAACTTAGCTAATGCAACGCTGTAAGTGCGAGAAAACTCTAGGAAGTCTTGGAGAAGTCCCTTTCAATACCCATTTACAATTTCAAGCGACTTCTGCAAGACGTCGTAGAGTTTTCTCGCACTTATTTATAGCTCATTATCTAAGTTTTTATCTGACAGTCTGTCTGACTGCGGCGGACTGCGGGAAAAATTACTCTCAAGGTTCGGCGAGAAAACTTGACTAAGAGCGAGAGAACTGTAAGAAGTCTTGCAGAAGTCACTTTCAATATAAACGTGCCTGGAAGTGACTTCTGTAAGACTTTCTAGAGTTTTCTCGCACTTACAGTCAGGTTTGAAGTTTTACATTAACTAAGTTTCTACCTGTCAGTCTTACATTTCTCGCCGAATCTCGAGCGTAATTTCGCCCGACTGTCCTAACAAACCGTAGCTTTCAGGATATTCTTTAGGTGGTTATCCCCATAACCTGTGGTGTGCTTGACATATTTTGTTAAATCGAGGAAAGAGAAAACGACAATTTTTGTAATTAACATGTTCTATTTTTTAACATAATAATTAAAATTAATTAATTAACGACTAATTCAAACTACAAAACAATTTATTTGAATTTTAAATTACGAAATGTCACTTTACAATTAGTACTGCCAACCAGCCAACCATCACAAAAATCCCTAAATTTTTATATTTTGATTTTTTTCTTTGAAAATGGACTTTAAAAGGCGCAAAATAGAAAAAATTGTATAAAGAACTCATTTCATAAGTCATTATAGCGATTATAGCACTCCTCCATTAAAACGCTTCTGGCTACGCCAGTCGCATTTTAAACTTGAAGTCGTGCTATAATACGTGACTTATGAAATTCGTTCTTTAATATACTATTATATCATTTTTTGGCGAAAAAACTTAAAATGAAATATTTCCACATTTTTTAGCTTGGCGGTTTTTGTAACTACCGAGAAACCATTTTCGAAAACTGAAAATTTCCGTACCGTTAATTAAAAAGAAATAAAAAGCTGCAATTAATACAATTTATAAAGAGTATTCAAACCTACGTTTTGTATTTTATGTAAATTCTGTGAACGTTAAATTAGGTATAAATTAGAGTTTTATTCAGTAATTGTTGAAGGTAAATACGACGTACGAGTCCATTTACACTTGACATAATTTATAAATAAAGTTAATTAAACCATATTAAAGGGTAAATCTTGTGTTTCCCTAAAACTCTCCACTGGGCTACTACTTTCCGTTTCTCTTTAGACCATTTTCATCCAATGAGACTCCTTTTCTGCTTTCCCGAATTCTAAATTTAACTCGGTGAAATGTTGATATTCATTTAAGTGCACGTTTCGCATACAAATATTAAACTTACGAAGGTCATCAGCTTGTACACCTTACTTTTGCAAATATTAAACATTTCATTAAACATTTTATATCCGTACTAACTAAGCGAAAATGTGTATTACCGCGCCGTTCCGCCGTTATCATTTCTACTGACATTTCTAGTACGACAACAAGGTGTGTTATCGCATTAAAATTTAATTTTCATCACTTTTTATTTTAATTTCCCCGTACCCTCACTTTAACTCTATGGGTAGTTATGCTTATTCTTATTATAGTAGCTTGGATTGTCGTTAGGTAGTGGGCACGGATCCAACGCAAATTTAATTTTCTCGATGGATTTTCACATTTTTACGGTAAGTTTCATTCAACCAATATTTATCTAGATTCGTTATTTGGGCGTTCTAATCTATTTCGGTTCTAATGTCTCCACTTGAAAATGGCAATACGGTTAACTTATCAAGTAATAGTAGAGCGATAATCACAATCAGTCTCGAGGATTGGATTATCGAGAAGCGTTGATGTATAATTTCGTTATTCCATTAATCATAAGATCATAAGATGTATTATTTGCTATTGAACGTAATCGACAATGTGATAAGCTTAGTTTGTACTATAAGGGTGGCTTGATTTATTGTTGAAATTAATCTGTTAAATGCACACTTCGTGTTTGTCTTGTACGTTGGGTCTCAGAAACGGCGCACAAAAACATTTTAGATATTCTTTCTAACTGGCAAAAAATTATAAAATGGTTTAAGTGATTCACAAATGTTCGATGTATGGCTTAGGTTACTTTTTATATGAATGCAACTTAAAGTTGGTAGTCATAAATGTCGGAGATGGGCGGACAACAAACAAGGAATGGGTGATTAACACACAGGACAGGGCGTCAATTGAATAAGAGGTCGGAAAATACGTCGAGGAACGAGGAACCGATGGAAGTTAATTTGTTTTAGTAGTTGCAGATCTAGATTTTGCCCCCCTTTAAGTCGAAACTCTAGATGAAGAAAGCGAAATTTTAGACTTTTGAGTAAGAGTTGATGGTGAAAATGAAAGATACCAGTGAATCCAACACTTTGACTTTCCTGTTTATAAATTCCTAAAATGTATCAAGTTCAAGTCAAGTGAATGCGTCTATAAGGAATATTCTGAAAACTGTTTTTTGGAACATCTATCCAAATTTCTAAAAATATACAGGGCGTTTTCTTATAATAATAAACTTCCGTCCATGTTTTGGTACAAAATTTTCATGAAAACCGTTTTTATTGTGCGAGAGGACAGTTTTCAGGAAAATTTGGTGCTTTCGTGAAAAACTCACCCGTTTACACGGTAAAAACGACAGCAATTTTTACTGTGGACTATCACATCATGACGAATACAGTTTAAAAAACTTTTCTTGTCAGAATATTGATGGACATTTTTATCGTGGGGCCTTTTAAACTTTTTTAGTTCTGAAAGAACACCATTTTGTCACTTCTTCTTTAGCATTCATGTAATACTATTATTAAAATATAGTTGAGCCCTTTTTTATGTTTTACCTCGTTTCAACTTAAATTTTTTTATGAACTCCATATTTTGTATTTTCAAGAATTGTTCATTTTTTAAATTCTCTAATTGCTGTGTCTCATTTTAGCCATTTTTTTGTATATATCATTTGTTAATCTTGTCTTCTCTAATCGTGTGCTACAAGTGTTAAAATGTTTTCCTTTCGTAAAAAGCATCAGTTACGCAAGGTGGTTTCGTTTTAAGTCAACTATGACAACTATTATAACAGATAGCCACTATTTTAAAAAGCGCATTCTTTAAAATATCGTTTTTCGGTATTATAGAACAAACAGAAATTTGTTTGTTAAAAATTTAAGTTTCCGTTGTTTTACTAATTCTGTTGCCGGCCTGTATATTAAGTTTTGGCCTATCTACAGGTTGGCCGACCTACTTTAGCTCGAGGGTATTAGTAAACACAGGTCAAGAACAATGTGCGGCCTTAAAGTGAAGTAAAGCTTAGGAATAATAATCGTACTAACTATGTGGTTATTGTTTTGCCATTTGGTTATTACGTAAACGTAGTTGTGTGGTCACATAATAATAATAATAGTTTCACAGCCACTGAATTTGTTAAGATTAGATTGCTCTCTGTACCTACTACAGTAATGTAATTTAGTATTAAAATTTCCTCATACAAATGCAACCGGAGTGATGCTTTCAAAAAATTCGTTTAAAATTAATGAAATTTCTGTTTCTATTATTTTTGTTTTTTCCCAATATGTAGTAGCATCTGCTGGTGCATCCGTACGTTTCTGAATTATACTTTGTGCCAATTAAGCATCACCTGTTTACTTTTGTAATCCGGATTTAACATTACTAACGGGAGTAACCTACAATTATTATTTATTGCATATTATAACAATTAAATATTATGCTTCTATCTAAAGAGAGAATTAGTAAATTTTAAAGTAATTTTAGTAGTCACAAACTTCTTTCAGAATAACCTACTGAAAGTCTCCGTAAAGCTCTCTAATGAAATGTTGAAGTGGGGACGTTAACGCCTACTTTAAAGTATCTTTAGGCCTTAAGTTTCAAACTGCTAAATATATGGTATTTGATTCTCATTGCAAGGATCTCAAAACTCTTAAAAATAATAAATTTCATTTGTTTATACTCAGATTTTGTGTTCTCTGCAGAATTTTAATTTAACGTTTCATTTCCCCGCGATTATTATAACAACATAACCCTTGTACTTTTGAATGGGAGAATTGGGCCCTGTATTTTTTATTTCACTTCTTTATTTATAAAAAAATAAACCGTCAAATGGATTTCAAACTTAACAGTGGTATACAATAGTAGGTTTTTTCCATTTAAATAAAAATAGTAACTTTGGTTTTAAAAACTTTTGGTTATAAAAATATTATAAAAACCTGCCTCGTGCAGAACAGCTTTTGTTTGCTTTTAAGAGTTTAATTTCGAATTTAATATTTTGAAACAAGGCTTGTCTAATGAGATTTCTCCCGAAAATTTCGTAAATAATGTTTTATCATTCACTTCAGTTACTGTTACAAAGGTAGTATACCATACTTTTTAGGAACAAAGCACACAAACATTACTACAATAAACTTCAACAAAAACAAACAAATTTAAATTGTTCATTTGTTTCCTATAGTTATTCTGATATTTCTCTGTTCATCTATCAAAATCTAATTTCAAAGGTATGTCATCAAGTCACCGAGTTATAATAATAATGGGTTGGGGTTGGGGTTGGGCTCGGATTTTAATTGCATTTTTTTTTAATTGTAAAACCATAATATTGTACAGTTGTTATGTTTCGGATTGGGTTTACAAAGAAGGGAAAACTTTGTAATTCAATCCTCTTAAAAACCCCTGCTTTTTTTCAAACTGCCTTAATATTATTAGTCTTTATCCATTTCTTACAAAAGACGAAATTTTTCTCTTCGATTCTCTTCATTTTGACAGACCAAAGCATGTGTTTGAACTGCGGCGTTCAATCCTTCAGATTGAGGAAAATGTTTTAAGTTTTAAGGGATTTTTATAGCGTTTTAGTATTTATCTGATTCCAAAAGATATTTTGATATTCTCAATTTAAAATAAACCGTATAATAACCATCATATTTTTGGGTCAAATCTAAAATTTCTGAGTTAGTATTGTTTTATCTTAAGACACCGCTTCTTAAATTGTAGAAAAAAACAGTAGGGGAGAGTGACAATGAACTGGACGTTATAGGTATGGAACGGACACTATCATTATCACAAACTAAAATGTATTTCACTTTGATGATTTCAGAAATGCAACTTTGCATATTTACCAACCAACTATGACTTTAACATGAATCAGTCTTTAAATTTCCATATGAAAGTTTTCATTTTTCCAACATCAACTCTAGCCTACCAATCACGATCAAATTTTACGCCCTTAAATACCATTATTTTCTTGATGTACTCTCAAAATTTCAATTCAAACGATTCATTGGTTTTCAAGATATATCTACTCGAACTCCTTTGTTTCGAATTTGTTAAGAACTCAAGCTATCATACGCAAATTCAAAATTTTTCTTCGTCAAATCTAGCCTACCAATTACAATCAAATTTTACAACCATAAATACCATTTTTTTCTTGATGCACCCTCAAACTTTCAATTCAATCGGTTCATTAGTTTTCAAGATATATCTACTCGAACTCCTTTGTTTTGAGTTTGCTTTGAACGCTAGTTTTCCTAGGCAACTTGAAATTTTTCCTTTGACAAATCTAGCTTACCAATAACGTTCAAGTTTTACGACCATAAGTACCATAACTTTCTTGATGCACCCTCAAACTTTCAATTTAATCGGTTCATTAGTTTTCAAGATATATATACTCGAACTCCTTTGTTTTGAGTTTGCTTAGAACGCTAGTTTTCTTAGGCAACTTGAAATTTTTCCTTCGACAAATCTAGCTTACCAATAACGTTTAAGTTTTGCGACCATAAGTACCATAACTTTCATGATGCACCCTCAAACTTTCAATTCAATCGGTTCATTAGCTTTCAAGATATATCTACTGTTTCGATACTATCTATTGTTTCGAATTTGATAAGAACTCAAGCTATCATAGGCAACTTCAAATTTTCTCATTTTCAAATTTAGTCTATGAATCGTGATCAAAATTTATCACAATAATTGCCATTATTTTATGAATGCACTCTCTAAATTTCAAGTCAATTGGTTTATTAGTTAGTTATCAAGATATGTATTACTCAAACTCTTTTGTTTCGAGTTTGAAATAGAGCGAGTCTTTGATGTTTATTCGCTTATTATTTATATTTATTATTCTTTTCATCCTTGAGAATTAGATTTATCGGGCGCTGTTCATCGTGTGTCCGATTCAGAATTCTGATGTCGTGAAACGGACATTTTCCGATCTTAAAAAACTAACAACTTTAGTTTTACTCGTTGATACGTCATTTAAAAGGCGCATATTAATATGTCACGAAAAAGTAAGTCGAATTTATGTTTTGTTCAGAAAATACAACCGTTCGAAAAAAACGTCCGTTTCATTGCTACGCTCCCATATAAATACTATAATAAACATTAGAAAATTTGAATAGCAAGCTATGAGTTACCTTAACTCGACAATCACATTTTTTTACATTTACAGAACATTAATGTAATTTGGAATTTATTTAAACATTATTTGGATTTTATTCACGTAACGTATAAACGGCGTAATGACGAACAAAATGACATTTGACAGCAGTGGTGTGATTGAAGGCAATTTAATTGGCTAACGAACCGCTATGTGCGGTTTGGTGCCGCAACGCTGTCTGCTGTTCCGTGATGAGAATTGCAATTTTGACGTCACAATTTAGTGACATTTGTTATTAGTGTTAAACAAAAATGCGAGATTTTGAAACGAATTTATCTCGATTCACTAACGTACAGAAAAAAAATTGATTTGAAAACGTAACTCGTTACACAAAGCCTACCAATTTATTCAATCTCAATAAATACACATTACTGCAAATTGCAAATTTAGCCTAAGCGTACAATACTGTCTGATACGTTATTTGCAATTAATGCTGAACCGGTATTTAAATTAATTTATTATATTAATTATTTTGTTATTGTAAATTATGTACCAAATTTAATAAATTGGGGTGGAAAAAATCGTAAATAGGAGTAAGGTACGTCTTTGTAATTATTACAATTACAAATTTAGATTGCGGCACAAGTATTCTTGCCCCACTTCGTTTTGTCAGCAGAAAATGGTTAGTAAAGGGGTTAATAGGATACAAAAGGTTACTATGTTTAGATGCCATTTTGGGTGTCAGCTAAATGGATCCACAGCAGCTGAGAGAGACTAATTATCGTTGTGTCTACAGTACTTGTATTAACTGACCAAAATGGCACTCAAACCAGTATAATTGGATTTCGAACTTGCAAAATTCATTTAGTTTCCTACGTCTATTAATTAATTAAGTATATGAAAACAACTTTTTATGAGTTCTTTAGATAATAATTTAAACAATAAATAGTGAAAGGCGATGATGAAATTATTTCAAAAACATTTTAGATAAAAGATCAACAGTAGATGAACAAAGCCGGTTCTAGAGCGGAAGTGACGTCACAGCTATCATAAAACTTAATTTGGCGGGAAATTCAAATTTTCTGGCTTGTCTTCATGATCGGAAATGACGTCACAGCCATCATAAAACTTCAACGCCATTTTGTATTTGGCGGTAAATTTGAATTTTCTGGTTTGAAAAAATTGGGGGCCGCAATGTCTCATAGACCAATGCCCCATGCTCCATGGGCCATGGACCATGATTCATGGCTCATGGGGCAATGCCCCATGCTTCAATGTGGTTCTACAGCGGAAGTGAGATTCTAGAGCGGAAGTGACGTCACAGCTATCATAAAACTTAATTTGGCGGGAAATTCAAATTTTCAGGCTTGACTGCATGATCGGAAATGACGTCACAGCCATCATAAAACTTCAACGCCATTTTGTATTTGGCGGTAAATTTGAATTTTCTGGTTTGAAAAAATTGGGGGCCGCAATGTCTCATGGACCAATGCCCCATGCTCCATGGACCATGATTCATGGTTCATGGGGCAATGCCCCATGCTTCAATGTGGTTCTACAGCGGAAGTGACGTCACAGCTATCATAAAACTTAATTTGGCGGGAAATTTGAATTTTCTGGCTTGTCTTCATGGTCGGAAATGACGTCACAGAAAACTTTAACGCCATTTTGTATTTGGCGGTAAATTTGAATTTTCTGGTTAAAAAAATTGGGGGCCGCAATGCCTCATGGGTCAATGCCCCATGCCCCATGGCCCATGGCCCATGGTCCATGCTTCAATGTCAAGGTAGTTTAACTAATTTTTGGACAAGTGTTTAAAATTAATGTAAAAATAATAAAAAGAATTAAATTAAATGCAATGCAATGCATTTTGCATTCATGAAGGAAAAAATAGAAGTGATGACTCGTTTTCACCTTGATAACAAAGATGACTCATCATAAAAATAACAAAGAATTAAAACAAATTTTTTTAAATAAAATGTGTTTACGTTTATAATTTATATGATAAAGATGACGTATTATAAAAAGAACAAAGAATTAAATAATAAAAAAATAAAAGAATTTTGCAATCAAGTGAGTTAAATTAAATGCAATACAATACATTTCGCAATAAAGTGAATTATTACGCAATAACTAAAAGATAGTAAAACAAAAGATTTTTTTTACTTCGATTATTTATAAAAATAGAATGGAATGTGCTTGTACGTGTTTTAATTGATGTAATGAATAGCTGACGCATCATTTTTGGTACGTTAACATTAAGAAAATAATTCTTTTTTATAATAAAAAAAAAATCTTTAAACAAACAGAAATAACATAAAATTACCTAATCACACGTCGTTGTTGTGGTGGGGAGCTTGTTCCATTAGCCAATGTCAATGCATAATATTTAAAAGGGAGTGGTAAGAGAATTATAATAAAAGGTGCACATTTGACTTAGAGTAATTAGTAATAATTTGTAATATCGAGTTTTAAGTTTTACGATAGCAAAGTTTTTATTTTTCAAGAGTAAGTACTACCTTAATAAATAATTTATTTTTTATTATTTTAAATTTGTTTAACAGTGGATTTAACTGAAATAAATAGCGTTGGAGTTTCTTTTGGAAAAGAGCTAAAAAAGTTAGAAGACTTGGTTCAAGACCAAGAATATTCTATAGAAGATATTAAAATCGTAAACGGGTTGTACGGCGAATCTCCTTTAATTATCTTAGAGGATTGTGCGGTATTTTTACCTGGTCGAGCCCTCAAAGCGGTAAAGAATAATTTAGAGAAATTCGTTTCTGGGAAGTATAAGTTGATCTTTCGAGGAGTGAAAACTGTAAGCAGCAATCCAACAGCTCGAGGATTTCTGTTATTTGAACTAAGTTAAGAAAAAAAAGATCAGTTATAAAGCCTTATAATAATATTAATAACATATTTTATAATATTAATAACATATTTTATACTAGTGTTTAAATAAATAAAAAATTATTTGAGCAGTTTATTATAATTTGAGTACATATTATTTAGTAGTAGTTGAAACTTTGAATGAGAAAGACATTGTGTGAAATAATGAGTTTATTAAATAATTCCTTGGATAGTGATATCGATTCCATGGATTTATTAGAAATTCAATTGGAAAAATACCGTGAAGAAGTTAGAAACGAGGATAAGCTAGTATTTGAAATTATTCATTTTAACGATTTGTTTAACACCATTTCTACGGGATTGAGTGCAGCTCGAAATTATATGAGTGTTATCAAAATTAGTAACTGGAAACAACAGAAGGTGTCCTTTATTGAAGAAGAATTGAAAACCGTTGTGTGCTATTTACGTTCAATGCTTGAGATTAACGATTTGGAATTTAATAATTCTGATTATAAAATTGTAGTTCTAAAAATAGATAACATAAATGCAATAAAGATATCTACAAAGTGGGGAGTTAACTTAACCTTGAACATGAAGTTTGTATTAGGTTTACTCAACGAGGAAGAAGCGATCTATGAACGTTTTAGAATGCTCGATGATTTGGATTTCCCTAAATTCTTTTATAAATTTATTGATACTTTTGTAAGCACTTCATCCATAGATAAGTTAGATTTAAATTTGTATTGTTTAAGAGAAGCGATAATTTTGAATAAAGATAGAATTTTAAACGATTGTTTCTATAAAGAAAATAGCGAAGAATTGTAGATCTTTAACAGAAAATAAATATTATTAAAAATGATTAGGATATTTTTATTTTTGGTTTATCTGCTTCGTTTATAAATAAGCACCTCCCATAGGGAAAACATTCAGTCCTAATGTTAACCTTCGAGAATAAAGGAGGGGGAGGTCTAGTAAACTCTTTAATTAATAAATTGCCTTTTGAAGTTCATCTGCCTGGTAAATACAAAATTTTTAGGGGAGGGAGGGAGGTATACTAATTATTTATGGGTGTTATCCAACAGGTTATATGTACTGCGGTCCTGGTACAAAATTACAAAAACGGTTAGAAAGAGGAGACCTGGGAATAAATCCGCTCGACGCAGCGTGTAAAAATCACGATATAGCCTATTCGAAAAACCTATCATTAGAAGATAGACATAAAGCGGATTATATTTTAGAACAAAGAGCCTGGGAAAGGGTAAAGGCTAAAGACGCAAAGTTTGGAGAGAAAGCTGCTGCCTGGATCGTTACAACTGGAATGAAAGCCAAACGAAAACTTGGAATGGGCATGAAGGCCAAGAACAAGATCTCTTTTAGACGTGGAGTTATTAATCACATTAAAAAGGGTTTAAAAAAAGATGCTAAGAATTTGGATTTAAATAATAAAATAGCCTTAAGAAAGGCCTCAATGATGGCATTGAAAGCAGCTCGTGTAGCTGTTAAAAAGGCAGGGGGTCGTAAAAATATACATGTACCTCGAGTGATTCCGTTTGATTCTAAAAAAGGAGGATTTTTACCGCTACTACCGATACTAGCGGGTTTAAGTGCCGTAGGATCATTACTGGGTGGAGCTGGTTCCGTTGCACATGCAGCAGTTAATGCCAGAGCGGTAAAGAAGAAACTTGAAGAAGATACTCGCCATAATAAAGTGATGGAAGAACTTGGACGAAAAGGATCAGGTTTATATTTAAAAAAAAGTACTCGAGGATATGGTCTCTTTCTAAAAAAACAGCAATCAAAAAACTACTAATAAAGCTACCCAAGAGAGCGCTTTATGATAAAGACTTAATTAGATTTGTCAAAAAGCTAAAAATACCATATTTCCTAGGAGTTTACATGCGCGATACACTTCCAAAAACTAAACCGCGGGAACGTGAATGCGCCATACTTAATTTGGATTCAATTACAAATCCTGGGACTCATTGGGTAGCTTATGTGAAGAAAAATAATATTGTTAAATATTTCGATAGCTTTGGAGGTCTTAAACCGCCTCTAGAACTTGTTAAATATTTAGGAAATAAAATACGAATTTCGTATAACAATGATACTTTCCAGAAATATAATGAGATTAACTGTGGACATTTATGTTTAGAATTTTTGTATAAAACATGTAAGAAGCTGTATTAATAATCAGTAAAGTATTAAAGTGTGTACGCAAACTATGTCTCTTATTTTTACTCTAAAAAGTACTAGTCACGTGTTATCCATTGACTTTCAAAATCCAGTTCAACTTGACTCAGAAGCCGAGTACGGCTTAGCTTTAATAGGTTTTCATTCCTATCATAGTATCCCAAATATCGAAGAGGGCGAGAATAAATTCTATTACTCTGAGAATAATAAACCAAATAAGGAGATTACGCTACCAACAGGATCTTATGAAATATCCGATATAGAAAATTATATAAAACAAAGCATAAATCCAATCAAAAAAGAGGGATACATCGACGATAAATATTTTTATTTGAAACCTAATAATAATACGCTTAAAAGCGTTATCTACAGCGAGAAATATACTGTGGACTTTGAGCCCTCAGATAGTATAGGAAGAATATTGGGATTTTCGAGACAGAAACTTGAAGCGAATAAAGTATTCGAGTCTGACCGGCCAGTCGATATTATACGAGTCAGGACTATACAGATAAGCTGTAACATTACTACAGGAGCGTTCTTCAACAATAAGCCTTCACATACAATTTACGAGTTTGGCTTGGACGTAAACCCCGGATTTTCCATCGATATAACCCCTCGAAATTTAATATATCTACCTATAATTAATAAAAAAGAAATTTCTAACATAACTTTGAACGTGCTAGACCAAGATTTTAAACCGGTAAATTTTCGAGGAGAAATTATTATTATTCGTTTGGAATTAAAGAGATTAAATGGGTTTAGTGTTTAATAATCATTCTACTCATCGACCGCAGCAACAACAACAATACCAACGACCATCATTGCAAGAACAATATAAAAACTGCAAACGAAGAAAGACCGAGTCAGTTCAGGACAAGCTATCACCGCAACGAAACGGTTTAACTGAGGAGAATCGAGTGTTCCTTCAAAATTTTGGCTGTAATGTCGTTCCACGAAATGTTTAAGATTTTTCAAAAACCTCAATTTGACGAATCAATCCAAAAATTTGCAACTCGAACGTACTATCCCCACGTAAAATCATTTGAAAATAATGACGTCATTACGATCACCATACATCAATCGGATTCGTGGTATTTCATGCAAGACTCTGCTCTAGTTATTGAAGGAACGATAACGAAAAAAGAAGGAGATGGCGTACTTACGCTTGTTAACAATGCAGGAGCTTTTCTATTCGACTCAATTAGCTATGACTTAAACGGTGAAGAAGTTGAAAGTGTTCGTGATCCTGGAATTGTGAGCACTATTAAAGGATATCTCTGCTATAATAGCTGGGACTCTAACCATCTAGATATTGCGGGATGGAATTTCCCTAATGCTCCGAAACAGCGGGTAATAGATGACAATTCGTCTAAATTTAGTTTAAGAATACCCCTAAAGCATTTATTCGGGCTTTTTAATGACTATCTATGTGCGTGGTATGGTAAACAAACTCTTAAATTAGTTAGAGCTCGACACGATGATGATGCTCTACTAGCAAGCACAAATAGTACTAAAGGAATAGTGGAAATCAATAATATTTCGTGGAAAGTAAAAGTAGTAGCGCCTAACGATATATTGAGAGCAAACTTATTAACATCTATTAAAGACGATAAACCTATAGAAATTGCATTCCGCAAGTGGGGTTATCATGAATTGCCTCAAATAACTAAAGGAGCTAAAAAAGAAATATGGGCCGTAAAGACATCAACGTTACTTGAAAGTCCTCGGTATGTGATCATTGCATTTCATGAAAACAGAAGAGGTAACGTACATAAAAGTCCGGCCTTTTTCGATCACATCAACATATCCGATATAAGAATTATGTTAAACGGAGAATATACTCATCTGGAGAGAGATAACCACGATTTTGCTGACGATAACTACGTCGAGGCACATCATAATTATACGCAATTTTATCCCAGCTTCCAAAATAATTATACCCTATCTAAACAACCACTATTCAATTACGAATCGTTTAAGAATTACGCATTATTTGTGATCGACTGTTCGCATAGAGTCGATGGAGAAAAACCGAGCACGGTAGATCTTAAAGTAGAGATAGAGGCTAAAGTGGCATTTCCTGCTAATACAAAAGCATATTGCATCATCATCCACGATTCAATTATTCAATACCTTCCACTGAGTGAGATTGTGCGAAGGTTATCGTAAATGTAAACTCTTACCTGCGAGTTGAAGAATAGTGAAACATGAAATTCGTTGTTTTGGATGTCCAAGGGTACTCTTCTTTAAATTTTATCGCAAAAGAATTATGTATAGTCGATCGAAACATACAGAATACGTATCTGCTAAAGCCGCCATGTAATTACAATCAACTCGCCGATGATGTGAAGAAAGAAGTTTCGTACATGGAAAGATTTCATCATAAAATTAAATTTAGTAGTGGCGATATTTTATACGAAGAAATACGCAAAATATTGTATCGAGATATAATATATAATAAGGTGGATGTTGTATATGTTAAGGGTAATCTTAAGAAAAAATTTTTAGTTGATAATTTAGTAGGAGAAAATCACTCTATAGATATTATTAATTTAGAAGATTGTTTTAATGTACCAAAATTTACTAAGAACCTTCCAATTAGATGTTTAAATCATCAACAACTATTGATAGATGAAGGAAGATGTATTTGTGCATTAGAAAATGCCACCATGTTATATAAATGGGTAACTAATTCATTATCTATATAATGTAATAGTATTAAGAATTTTTTCTAAATAAATAGAAATAAAATTTTATTTTGTGTTGTTTTTCTTCTTTTACTCCCCACCTCTTCACGTTTATAAATAAAAGATACATCCGTTTTACGCTATTATCTTCTTCAAAGTCGATGGCTAATAACGACAAAGAAAGACACTTGGGTACTTGTCCCTGGTCGGATCCAAATGCAACCGAAGGTCCGGATACATGCTACTGTCGGTGGACTTCAGAAGAGTCATCATCCCTCTACCACCGTTACGATTCATCATCGTCATCATCGAAGGAATCTGTAAACTGCTGTGGTTGTCGTTGTAAATGTCGCATGGAAAACTTGCTTAATCATGTTTTAAGAATAGTTGATGTAGTCATGTCAATTCTTGTAAATAGTAATTCGAAATAAATGCTATTATATTTTATTAAGAGTTTCATTAGAAATCCTTTAGTTTAGGCTAAGATGCAGTGCATGCAACAGGAAGAAGAGCTGCCTATACTTAATTTAGATATTTTTAATCAATCCAGTAGTAATTGGAGTAAACACGGTAATTTGTTACCGAATTCGTTTAGGGCAATTTTCTGTGGTCCTAGTGGTTGCGGAAAAACAAACGCATTATTAAGTCTACTATTTCATCCTAATGGAGCAAGATTCGAAAATATTTACGTTTACTCTAAATCATTATATCAACCTAAGTATAAATTATTAACATCGGTCTTAAATAATGTAAAAGAAGTGGGTTATTTTTCGTACAAAGATAATGAAGAAGTTATTGATCCTGACAAAGCTCGTGAAAATTCCATTTTTATATTTGATGACGTAGCCTGTAATGCGCAAAATAAAATACGTGAATATTATTCGATGTGTAGACATAGGAATATCGACGCTGTATATTTATGTCAGACGTACTCCAAGATTCCAAAGCAATTAATTCGTGATAACTGTAACTTAATTGCTATCTTCAAACAGGATGAGATGAATTTGAAGCATATATTTTTGGAACACGTATCCCCTGATATATCATACGATGACTTTAAAACCCTAAGTGCAGAATGTTGGAAAGAAAATTATGGTTGTTTAGTTATTGTTAAAGATTTTCCTTTAAATAGCGGTCGCTATCGCAAGGGCTTCGATCGCTATATAAACGTGTAGTACGATAAGGATAGACAGAATGAATATTGACGGAGCACTAAACATACCGCTAGACAGACCGCTATACAGACAGACCGTTATACAGACAGACCGCTATACAGACCGCAAGACATACCGGTAGACAGACCGCTATACAGAAAGATGTCTTCAACGCCCACTCCAACTGATAATGCATATCTTAAAAAACAACTTTATGAACTTTCTAAGAGCATACGGCGGAAATATGTGGCACTTAAATTAGGTAGATCGGAACATGATGTGGCATTAAATAAACTATTTAAACCTCTAGTGGAGCCTCTAAGTAATATTAAGAAGGTACTAGTTAATCGAGGAAAAAGAATACCGCAGACACCGTACAGGCACATATCACCTATTCATGGCTCAATAAAACAAAGTTCACCACTAGTAGTAGCAAAACCGTTGGTTACGCCTATAACAGTTAGTGATGAAGAAGAAGGAAAACAAGAAGAAGAAGAAGAAGAAGAAGAAGAAGAAGAAGAAGATAGTGAAACATCTGATGATGATGATAATGATGATACCAGAGAATACTTGGAATCTAATTCTTTTCAAGAATACTTGAGTAAAAATTATGACTTTCCGCTGCCTATTACATACTTACTAGGGCAAGCACGTGATACTGAAGATCAGTATGATTTTAATTTTGGTGTAAGACACAATATAACATCACAACCTAGCTATAAAATTGGAAACTCGGAATTGTCTTTTAATGGACCTGACTTTATAGTCACACCTCCGACCGATGATGGAACTTCTTCTGAATATAGTGGAACACCTGGCTTGTACGAGCTTTTGTTTAAAAAACGCCCTATCAATTACACTAAGAAAGATGTACAACAATACATGAATATAGGGCACAAAACCAATTTATTTAAAAGAAGATATTCTGCAACCGAACAAATTAACGGCAATACTTCATTCAAATATCAAAATATAATTAAGTCAAATTTAAGTGCCTATAAGAAGAAGAAGAGGGGTGACGGTATGGAAATGCAATATAATTCCAAGCCCATCGAGTATGTTTATTGGGATGATATAAACGAACTCGTCGATCGTTTGCGTTTACTAGTGGCGTCTAAAGGAGCAGGTAATACGTCTCACGATAATGAAATCATTTCGATCATCAACGAATTAAAAGAAGCAGAGGTTATATATTGATTCTACAAAGTTTATGTACGCCAGTTGATCATAAGATGCCACTCGATAAATTTGGTCAATCTTCGCTTCTCTTCGATTCTACGCAACAATTTTCGAAATTTCGATGTAGCGATAGTGGTGGTGGAAGTACTCTTAAGCATACCGCAAATGGAGACATTGATGTAAAAAATTTAAAACTTTGTAACATCAAAGACCCGGAAGATGGCGGTGATGCAGTAAACAAGCATTATGCTGATACTAAACTTACATGGATGAGCGAGGAGCTTAAAGGAATGATTATCAAAAACTTTACGAACTTACGTACTAACGAAATTGCCAATGTACAAAATAAGATACAAGAGCATAATAATTTACTATTAGACATCGAGAAGTCTTTGAACATGCATAAAGTTCACATGTTTACTGAAGTATCCACACTAAAGAAATTATTGGCATCTGTAACAAAGTAGTTTTACCTATCTTCCTCGGAATTATGATGCAGCATAGTAAAGAAAAATTACAGCTTATTAAAGAGCTTCATAAACCTATTCGCAAGAATTTTCAACGACGTAGAACTATAATTAAGGGATTTGACGATTTATGGCAAACAGATTTGGGGCAAATGAATCAGTACGCTAGTTCTAATAAAAACTATAAATATATATTAGTCGTTATCGATTGCTTCTCTAAATTTTTGTGGACACGCCCCCTCAAAACAAAAAGTGCTGAAGAAGTCGCCAAAGCTTTTGGATCGATACTAAAAGAAGGACGCATTCCTAGAAATTTACAGAGCGACCAGGGTACAGAGTTCTTCAATGTTCAGTTTAATCAACTAATGAAAAAATATGGAATAAATCATTACAATACGTTTAGTTATAAAAAGGCCGCTATAGCCGAGCGCGTTATTCGAACTATAAAGGAAAAATTATTCAAATATTTTAGTTTAAACGGCTCATATAAATGGATTGACGTACTATTACCGCAAATTGTATCTGAATACAATAATTCAAAACACAGCACTACAAAAATGAAACCGATTGAAATTACGAAGAAAAACGAAAATCTCGTTTTAAACTCATCATACAATTTTATAAAAACTTTAACTTCCCCGAGCAAATTCTCCATTGGCAATAATGTCCGAATAAGCAAGATCAAACATGTTTTTGAAAAAGGTTATACACCTAATTGGACTACCGAAATATTTAAAATTGCCAAAGTTCAACTAACCGATCCTCCAACATACCTTTTAGAAGATTTAGAAGGACGACCAATAAAAGGTGGTTTTTATGAGCATGAACTTCAAGCGGTTAAATATTCTGATGTCTATCTGGTAGAAAAAATTTTGAAAAGACGTTCAAATAAAGTTTTTGTAAAATGGCTTGGATTCGATACTTCTCACAACAGTTGGATTAATAAATCAAATAAATTGTAAAATCATTATATTATAAGTACATAATATATATTATATTTATTATACAAAAGCAATAAACAATAATTATTATTTTCTATCATGTTTCTTTTTCTTTATACAATGTAACACTATTAGGAGTAATAGAAGAACAATTCAATTTTTCTTTTACTTCGACTTCAATTTTGTAAATATGTAAAGTTTTAAAACTAATCCTATGTGCAATGCAATTCGTTTTTATGTCATTGAAGCGATCCTTATTATTAAACACCATCCGTATCCACTTCTCCTATAATCAAAGAGAATTAGAAATAAATTTAAATTATTTACATATAATTTTACCTTCATTTAATAATAGATAATGCCCATGAGGTAAGGTATTTGTAGAGCCTTTAATTAAAGACCTTTTATCGTCGAAAGCATTTAAGGCAACTTTAGTCTGTTCGACACTATAGACGTCATGAGCAAAGGATCTAATTAATCGCTGAGTTATTGGTTTATCAATATTACTCTTTAAACAATCGAGATAATCTTTAAACGAAATTTTATTTTTTATAACGTTACGCTTAACCCCTTTTAATTTTTTGACGCACTGTTCCCCATCATATTTGAATGTATACATTTTTGATCTCAACCCTATAAAATGTGTCATAATGCGTCCATTAAGCTCGTCTTTCATCAAGCCAGGTACCTTTTTATTTGCTTGAGGAATGCCATAAATATTATCTTTAGCATAGTCACTAGTATCAAACATATGAATATCAGGTTTTATAACTTCTGCGTAAACGTCTTTGCAATGTAGCTCATACAAAAAACTGTCCGTGTCCGTGTAAAGAAGCTTACAGTTATCTACACCTCCTAATTTGTTAATCATGTAGGAATAATGAAAATCGTACATGCAAACTTTGGATATGTCCAATATCGCCATACCTATATACATGGGCTTATTAAATACGAGTCTAGATTTCGTTAATTCTATAGCGGCTAATTCATCATCGAAAATGGTTCGATTATGAAAATTTGGACTAGCAATTAAATTTTTGGCTCCGTAGCGACCCTCCCATTTTGAAACAAGCTTTACCACCCTATGTTTTCTTATATTTTCCATTGTTTTTCCAAAGATGGCGTTAACCATTAGCTTAAATAAGTTTTTTTCAAAAGTGTTAATTGCCGCGGCTCTCAATTTTGTATTAAATTCTACATAAGGCTGTAACCACGCAGATTGATTGAAAGTTAAAATCTTATGAATTTTAGTTATTTTAAGACCATTTTGGAGAGCTTGTTTTAAATTTCTGTAATGAATTATGTAACGAGATTTATTAAAGAGGGTAGTCATGAGTTTAGGAATTTTCGATCTGTAACTCGATGATGGTATATCACAGGGCCGCATGTGTTCCGGGCAAAATGGTAAGTCTTTATGTCGGTCATGTAGATATTGCGGATATTCAAGATCGACTTCAAGTATATAGCCAATATCCGAATTATCAGGTATATTTTCTATATTAAAAGTATCTATATTATTCATCCACTTAAAGTTTCCATATGGTAAAAAATTCGACATAGCCCAACCGTAAAGATTATTAACGTCTAAGTATAGCAAAAACTTGGATATTACATTAGGATCAAAATTTTTCAAATATTTATTATTCGCTTCAGAATATCTATTACAACAAACGCTGATACCTCCTCTAATTCCTCTCTCTACGAACATAACCATATCAATATCTTTGAGAATTTCTAATTTGCAACCTGTATATTTAAGCATTGCATCCCACGTATAACCGGGTAGCGTGTAGTACCACGCTGGATCTAACTTGTACGTTTTATGCATGACCGTACGAAAATTTTCAAAAACGTCGGCTAACAATAATACGTCCGTTTTCATATAAAGATCAGAATATTCGCCTAGAGTTTTGCAGTTAAATTTATTCCAAACATCTCGTGCATGATCATAGTCCTCCGACGAAATTTCCAAATCGTTTAATTTATTGTAAAATTGCTTTTTGGGAGGTAACGAGGTTTCGTTTAATTTTTCCTGAGAATCTATATAATCATAAGGAAATATGCCTTTACGTGTAAGTAATTGATAAGATGTATCATCTATATTTTTAAACTCGGAACGTAAATTACTCAATTTATTAGTCTCCAAAGTTGATACTAACTCATCTAAAGAAGTACTTAAAAATCGATATGAATCTATAAATCGAAATTTTATATTCGTATCGTCGCTGTTTAATGTAAAAGATATATATTGTTCTTTGTTTATGGGCAATAAACTAATGCTCCCCAATTTAGCTATATCTCGAATAATAAAGTGACTATCGTAACCGCTAAGATTATGAAAAACAATAGGAATTACAAATTGTTTTTTATATTTTAAATTGCATATTGAATGCGCGAATCCTCTAAATTTACCCGTGAAATGGTCGTGGTCCCTTACAATCGTATCCGATTGTGGAAGTAATTTATGATTACAAATATGACAAGTGGTGGCTAATTTAATGTCGGGGGCATTTTGCATGGGTACCACAGTACTAAGTTTTTTAAATACGAATTGTTTAATTTCGGTCAGTTTCTCAGCAAACCACTTTGTGGCATTCGGTCCTCTATACGACTCGTAAAAGGATAGAGAGTTATCGTACGAGCATTTCAAAAATAAACCTGCGCTATATGCCTCGTGTTTTTGATATTTCCGCGTTTTAATATTTTCCTCGGGATCTAAGGGCTTTAACATAGCCTCAAAATCAGCGTAGACGACAAACTGACATGTTTGCTGGTTTACAAAATTTTTAAATTCTACGGAATCGTACTTTGGAAATTCTATTCTACACTCGTTTAACTTCGCGCAATATTCCGAATGTTTAACTAATGCAGCTTCATTATGAAAATAATTTAAACACCGATCACATATAAAATTCTTATGGCCATGTTTACTGACCTGCCTCGATATAAGTCGCGATAAATTTTTTATCCAACAGAAATGATATTTAATTTCCACTTCATCCTCGATTACGGGGGCGGCTTCATAATCGTTTAGTTTTGGAAAATAAACATTTTGTATTAATAATAAATTAACATGACTATCTTTTTTCGCTTTCGTTAAGTAAGCCGGAACAACGGTATACACCGATTTATTATTTAACTCTAAAGTATATACATTGACAGATATATTATTTAGTTTTTCAAATTTTGTTATTTGATTTAGTTTAACTGGAAAGTCGATACCGGACATATCCAATACGGTTGACCAATGAGGATAAGAAGCTACTCTATCCCTATTCCCGCTACACGGAAAAAGAGCCGCTGTAATGCTCCATGCGAAGCATTCGTCATCATCATAATTTTTGATATTAACGCACGCGCGCTTCAGAGCAATAGGTTCTGGGAGCCTGATGAAAGACGAACCATTACCGACTTCAAATTTATTTATATTTATACTCAAAGAAATAATTTTTCTTAACCCAAACCCACTGTCTCGTAATTGAAATTCCTCAAGCTTTGCTAAGATCGGATCAAAAATATGTTCTTGGAACACCTCTTTAATATCCGTTCCCTCGTGTATTATGACATTTTTTGTATTAAAGTGCTTATAGTCAATGATTTCTTCATCCCCAGCATTTAACTTTATAAATTCCCCTTCGAAGCAAGTATTAACTTTTATCATATGATTTTTACGTATTTCATTATTTACGCGGGTTTTAAAAAGAAAATAAGAATCGTTTAAAAATTCACTAACATCGATATGCTTAAGATTAATAATGACACCGGTACGCAGACGATTATTAAAAGCATTATATAAATCGATCCATTTTATTCGATCTTTCCGCGTTGTTTTAGAACTACCTTCTCCTATTACGTTTATAGGCAAACGTTGAAGCAGTAGTCGATACCGTTTTAAATGACTAATGTTAGAAAGTAAATTTTGTTTCGTGCCAATTTTCAAATCAGTATTTTTTTTTAGTAGTTTATGATAATATCGTAAAGATTTGTTAATATGTTTAATCCATATTTTAATTTCACTTTGATTATGTTGTTTTTTTTGCTGACTCAAAATTTTGTATGCTTTCGCGATGGTCTGTATAATATTGGAGCTCACCTCAGTAACATTATCTATTGCTTGGTCCATTATTCTTATACGAAAAGAACCCTCTTCTTAAATTTTTCAACCTTCGAATGCTCGGTTCGTATACCAGCAGCAGCAGCTGTTAAGTTGATTTGTGATAAATCAGCTGAAAAAAAATCAAATAATAAAAAAATTTATTGCTAATTAAGATCGTACTTACTTAAAAATAGTCTTCAGTATAGTAAAATCTGAGAGCACAAATTATTCTAAATTCCTCTGGAGCTTTCGGTGGCGCTCGATTGATACATCAGCACCAGCTGTTTTGTTATAAATCAGCTGAACAAAATTTAAAATATAAAAAAAAAATAAATAAATTACTAATTAAGATCGTACTTACTTAAAATGAATATGAGAGTACAAATTTACTATTATAATTGAAAAAATAAACTTCACTATTGTAAACGTGAAACGTGAGAGTACAAATTATTACTAATTACTATAATTCAAATACACACGTTTTATAATAATCCTCAACATTAAATATATTGCGTAATAATTCCCTTGATTGCGAAATATATTGTATTTAATTTAATTCTTTTTGTTTTATTTATTTTCTTAATGTTAACGTACCAAAAATGATGCGTCAGCTATTCATTACATCAATTAAAACACGTACAAGCACATTCCATTCTATTTTTATAAATAATCGAAGTAAAAAAAATCTTTTGTTTTACTATCTTTTAGTTATTGCGTAATAATTCACTTTATTGCGAAATGTATTGTATTGCATTTAATTTAACTCACTTGATTGCAAAATTCTTTTATTTTTTTATTATTTAATTCTTTGTTCTTTTTATAATACGTCATCTTTATCATATAAATTATAAACGTAAACACATTTTATTTAAAAAAATTTGTTTTAATTCTTTGTTATTTTTATGATGAGTCATCTTTGTTATCAAGGTGAAAACGAGTCATCACTTCTATTTTTTCCTTCATGAATGCAAAATGCATTGCATTGCATTTAATTTAATTCTTTTTATTATTTTTACATTAATTTTAAACACTTGTCCAAAAATTAGTTAAACTACCTTGACATTGAAGCATGGACCATGGGCCATGGGCCATGGGGCATGGGGCATTGACCCATGAGGCATTGCGGCCCCCAATTTTTTTAACCAGAAAATTCAAATTTACCGCCAAATACAAAATGGCGTTAAAGTTTTCTGTGACGTCATTTCCGACCATGAAGACAAGCCAGAAAATTCAAATTTCCCGCCAAATTAAGTTTTATGATAGCTGTGACGTCACTTCCGCTGTAGAACCACATTGAAGCATGGGGCATTGCCCCATGAACCATGAATCATGGTCCATGGAGCATGGGGCATTGGTCCATGAGACATTGCGGCCCCCAATTTTTTCAAACCAGAAAATTCAAATTTACCGCCAAATACAAAATGGCGTTGAAGTTTTATGATGGCTGTGACGTCATTTCCGATCATGCAGTCAAGCCTGAAAATTTGAATTTCCCGCCAAATTAAGTTTTATGATAGCTGTGACGTCACTTCCGCTCTAGAATCGGCATTGTTCATCTACTATCAACAAATAAACTTAAGCCTGCTAACTTCAATATTTAAATATTTATGTTTAAGCTACCAGGGGTGGCTTATCGTGTTATTATTTATCTATTCTAAACCACCCATCTCTTTGTTTACTCGTAAATATTTTACTTACTTACTTACTCTTTTAAGCTGTTACATCTTTTTTTTAAGTATAAATAATAGGGTTGCTCAAAATTTTGTAAAATGAAATGACTTCATGTAGGTATTACGTAAACATTTAATTCAATGTCTGTTGTTCCGCTTTGTCGAGAGTCGAGAGTCCACTTTTACATTTCTATTGTACCTCTATAAATATTAGCCCTTACATACCGTCTATTTCTAAAGGTAATTAAGTTTTTAAAATTCGTAAGCTATCATTTTGAATACATCCTTCCTCTAAAATCTACAACTAAAAGGTGACTGTGGACGCAAGAATAATGGAAAAATAGAAGAGTTATTTGAAATGCACTGCTAAGCTTATTTCAAAAGGTTCCGAAGTCGAATCTTTTGCAATGCATGTGGTAATGAAAACCGTGTTAGATTACAGTCTATTAGAGTTTTGTGAAAAATTGAAGGATTTTAAAAGAAACTCAATTTTTTTAGTTGAAAACTCTTCGTTTAACAAAACGACGACCTACTTGAAACTTTGAATCTAAACGAACATAATTTATTTTAAACAAAACCTAATTTTGCTGCTATGCGAATGTATGAAAATTAACTTATTTTAAATACTAGAGTGGATTAGAGAAATGTTGAAAAGCCTTTTCTTGTTTTGATTAAGAGAATGTGTACAAGTACATTAACTAAACTCAATTTGTGCACATATGCAAAGTATAACTTTGAAAATGGAAACGATATAACTTAAATGCAAGTGTAATATCTCCAGTTATTACTTTGTACCAGCTGCACATTTTCCACATAAACCATTAGTTTTCCCCCAAAAAACCGAACTCTTAATTTAATTTATTTGAGCATAATTTTCAATTTTTTTTACACAGAGTAGTTTGTAGGTTGTGTACCTACTTTGTTTAGGGCGTCCAAATAAAAATAAATACATTTTTGTAAATTATTACAATTTTTCTATATATTTTAATTCGCAAAATACTACTCTACAACAAACTACCCTTTTACAACTTCGATGTAGACTTTAAGTTTTGCAAGGTTTAAAAGAGTTGGCGATGTATTTTTGTTTTAAAGTTTTTCAGTCGGCTCTTTTAATATCATACAAATAAATACACCAAAGCATAAGAATGTGCAGTTTGAGATCTAAATCTGAATTATTTCAAGAATATTATTATCCTTTTTATTATACTTGGAAAACAAATTTCGGACGACTCGTGTTGTTCCTGAAATAACTAAAGTCTCATTTCTTTCACATCTTTTTTTGCGACCTGATTGAATGTAACAACATTTGGCAAGTTTACATAAGTAGATATGGGCTAACCACCACTGAGCGTTTTAAACAATTTCTCACGGTCCGCGCGCGCCCACTGGTGTTACGATTAGCACGCGCCCGTTCGAGGGTTAAAAAGTGTGTAGTTTTGAAGTTACAGGCGAAAAAACAAAAAAGAGCAAAAACCCACTCTTTTCGAGCCGCCTTCAAGTTAATCCTGCCACTTAAGAATGGCAGACGGCCGGCTTTCGTAGTTATTTGCTATATTCTTTCTGCCTGTATTGTTATCGTGAAAATTTTGTGTTTTAGTATCTACACTCAGCTTTGCAACCTAAACAAGCTACGTCAGCTTGTTTAACGCAACTTTAACGCGCTTTAGAACCTAAACTGTTCGTTTAACGAAAAAAAAGAAATTAAGAAGCATAAATTGTAGCAAAGTGAATTTAATTTATTTTTGTATAGAAACATTTTTTTCTAAAAGTGCGTTGTTTTCGAGTTATAAGCGATAAAACAGTTTTTGGCCGATTTTGGAATTTTGGGCAAATTTTAACGCGCTCTAGAGCCTAAATTGCTCGCCTGAGCAAGAAACCTTAAATATGTAAATTGTAGAAAATTGAATGCAGTTAATATTCTTGTAGAAGCACTTTTCTCATAAAGTACGTATTGTTCGAATTATACCTAAGCGAAAAAATGAAAAAGAGGAGAATCCCACCTTCTCGAGCCACTTTGAAGTGTCACACGGTCGGTTTTATCACTCATTTGCAATGTTCTTTTAGAATGCATTGTTAAAAATTTTGTACTTGATCGCTTAGTAAAAGCTCACGCTGTCTCCCGAACTTAAAGGTTTGCTTCATAATACATTTTTATTTTTGTAAGTGCCTGATTTTAGCGCAGATTTTACAGTAGACCAGATAAACTATAAAAAGAAAAACTTTTCGTCCATAAAAAGAAAATTCGACATCGGCCCCTCCCAATTTTTATTCCTACTAGGTATTTGATAATAATGCTCCTACAATCCTATATAGGTTTCATATGGGTGAGAGGCGTAGAACATGGTTATTTTCCACCCCCAAGAATGTCCATTTGTAATGATACCTTAAAAAATTCACAAAAAGAAAATTTGACGTTGTGCTCTTCCAATTTATTTTTTAAATACTTAGTAGTAATGCCTAGCAATCCCCCATATAGGATAGCCACGTTGGGCTTCCTCGGGGGCTCGTTAAATCCACCCCAAGACTGTACACAAGTAGTACAGTATATTTCTTTTGGCCTGCCCACAAAATTCGTTCTGGTTTCTTAATTTCGGAGCATTTTTGACGTGTCACTATACGTCCGCGTTGTTTTTTTGCATAATTTAGTTTTTTAATTTCCCATTTTTAACTGTAAAGTAATAGATGGCGTCTTTTTACTATAAAATAACTAAACAATAATTATTATTATAGATCGCAATGCGTTTTTCATAATTATATTACTATTACTGATTGATAAATTAATGCAAATCTGTATTCAGGTCGGTGTACCTACTGTAAAGGTTTGGTTATTTTATTAAACCTTTTTGCAGATAATATTTAAGTTAGTGAATTGGGTGCAGAAAGGTCAACAAACAACTAATTGAATCCAAACAATCTAATATATTCCATAACTTTCACATAATAACAATTACTAACCCCAACAATCTCGAAAGATATTTAATTTACAACAATTAAATTTAGGCAAATTTCGGGCATTAAAGAAATTTTATAGTAAAAAATTTGATCGCTATTCGGATTAGAGATAATCGAAATTTGAATAATATGTCTTCTACCTTTCCTTATTATTAAAGGCCGGCGCGTTAATAACGCTACAAACCATAATGTCTATTATAGTAAATAGTGAAACTTGCCGATTTAAGGTTTCGCATCTCATATTAAACAGCGGACAATGCATGATAAGTCGATCACGCCCTGCAAATAGTGAGAAACTGAAAGGAAAGTTTTTTTTTAATCTCTTGATTAGGTATGTCAAACGATTCATTCTGTGAAGCCCTTTAATATACTATACGGCAAAGTTTGACAGGGGATGCGATTTGAGATGCCAACAAAAGGTAGTTAATTTAAAGTTATTCTGTCAAGTGTTCACAAAACTCAAACTTTTTTCGGTGACACAAAAATGCCGGAGGAGGTTGAAGGTTTCGTTTCCACCACCCTGTACTTAACAATTTGTATCACTATTCGTTTCATATACTAATTTTTATCGATAGTTTTAAAGGTTTAAAATGTCTGATAACACTTGAAAAAGTCTTCCAATATAAACACCCGAATGTTATAAAATTATACCAAACAAAATTCGTTTAAATTCACAGCACACTTGCTACTATTAGTTTACAATTCTAAAAATGCTAAATTTGTGCCTCCATACGTGTTTCTTAACAGTGCATTTGGTTCAAACGATTTTATCGAACGTGAGTTCATAAAATTACCATTTGGTCAAATTAAGTTTGAATAATATGAATTTATATCTCCTTTTTTCGAAATTGTTACTCTAGATCTGTCAATTTTTTGACTTTTTTGATTTTTTGTCAGCTGTACGCTCTCGTAAGTAGTCGTAACGTCATAAGCTTTTCTTAATTTTTCCGCAAATGTCCACTGCACGCCTTACATTACAGGTTGCTGTATTTTGTACGAGATGGGAATTTTTTTTCTGGTGGTTCTAATTAGGACACTACTCTTACTAGCTAAAACTTTCGATTTAATTAAATCGAGTGTTTATTAAGAATCCAAGGTTGGTTTAGCAGAGCTTAAATTATTATGACACGAAAAGGTATTAACAGTTAATATTTATTAATTAATTAAAAACGCCTTCTTAGATCCCTTTTGGATCCGTCCCGCATCAATTTCCAAGGTTTTCCTCCAAATGTTTATTTTTAAAGTTTGACTAACAAAAAATTGTTACACCAGGAATATAGTAAACAATTGTGCTTGTGAAGCACCCTGTATATTTCTTATGCCTTTTCTCCTTACCCCAATTCACTTTTTTGTGGTCCTAAGAAGAATTTCGTTGACATCGATTTGCTTGTAGCATTACATTATTGTTCAAGTTGATGATGGTTTTCGTGATATTTTAACATTCCGCACAGATTATTGGAACCTATATATAGCTCATCTTAACTGTGTTGTTTTCTTCTACCAAATACTTAACTTTTTCATTAGTTTGCTAACAACCAATAACTTAATAATTAATCTGTACGTTGAAGAAAAATGTTGTTCGATTTGTTACAGTTTATTCCTAGGGATTCGTGTCTGCCATCTTTACAAAGGAAAACTACGGCTTTTGAATAAAATACCTACCCCAAAAACATGATTTGTGACGAGTACACTCGGTGAATAAATCGATGAGATTTTAATGATAGAGTAAAACGGTTTTGTTTACAAATTAAAGTCTAATTACCTAATAATATATTGAGCTACGCGTTCGCTAAGTACCATGAATATAACAGGTAGACGTACGTAGGTAAAAAAATTGAGAAAACGAGACGAAGCCGAATTTTTTCATTTGAACGAGATCTGTACTAAGATACTGTTTTCTGAAGGATCGATTTTTCAAAAAAATGTGGCAAATTTTTAGTTCCATCATAATGCTATACGTTTGAATTAAATATTGGGTTTATGATGATTACTTGTACAATTATTATTTTACTTACAGCTCTTGTTAGCTTATGGCTTATAACAACACTGTGATTGCTTGTTGCTGGTGAAATTAGTCACGATGTTGTATAATATTCTACTTACATGATCTATCAACAACGTCTGTAAGGACGTTAAAATACACGATCGTGCGAAAATATGAATTTTGAAACACAAAATACAAATTATTGTTGTAGAAACGCGAAAAGATTAGTAAAACAACCCCAACTACGTATTTATCCCCGGTTTCATTCGCTCGTTTAAATAATAAAAATGTAATTTAACGATTTAATTTTTCCAAGCAACAAATCTACATGACATAGTTGAGTGCAAAGTGCAAATTAATCCGTAAGTCGCATTTCCGAGTCGGCATTACTTCAAACAAATATCTTCGATTAGTAGCTTAATTTAATAGCTGTCTTAGTGAGGATAATTGCACTTAAATTGGACGCCTCTTGGTGCTCGATTTGTCAGTAAGCTAAATTTCAGTTAAACTTTGAGAGATACTGACTTTTCCTACCAACTTTTTGTAACTCTTTAGGGATATCATAAGAACGTCAAGATATACAAACGCTGCCGTTGTAAAAGAACGAGCGTCCAAGCTCCTTGTCAGCTTAAATTGAGATCTCGCAGAACTTTCAGCTCAAAATGAAATGTTTGCTATGTCGGAATACTTTTTTTGTTAATAAAATTTTTCTTCCTAGCGTCGTGATATAATATTAATTTAATAAAATTAGAGAATATTTATGTTTTTGCGACTCAAGTTGCTCAGTTTTTAAATGCGGTTTTTCGTAATAAAATAAATTTCAAGTGGGGGTTTCTAGGTTAAAACTAAAATTTATTTTAAATCAGCGTTTGTTAAAAGCTTTACATCAAAATGCATTAATTATTTAGCAGTTAAAAGTTAGTGAAAAGCTGTCTTTTAACGCCCATTTATAATCTAAATAAAGACTAATGGAAGCGATATTTGACTCGCTAAGCATGCATAATGGTGTGTTTCTTGTAAATTACAATGATTTTAAAAGTCGAATAAACTTAAATTTGAAAGAACAAAATTGTCCCAAATACGTAGTATAAAATATTATAGCCCTATAGGCAAATAACTTTTGATTACATTGTTTTTCAAGAAATTTGTTTACAAAATATTGTAGTCGCCCTTAGGCACATTTATTTATGAAAAGCATTTTTAGATTTATTTTTAAATTTTCCAAATGATTTTAAGTAATTATTGTTTATAAAATGTTTTGTTTCAATGTTACATTTTAATTTTGTAAATAAAAACTTTACATTACAATGTAGGTACATTGTCAATGTTTAATGTACCACAGTTAACAAAAATGTAATGCTGCAGAGTCCAACTTACACATGACGCACTTTCGGGTAATTTTATTCAAAAAAGAACGTTTCAATACAGTGAGGGCATATTTACTGCTTTTACGTTTTGAAAACGATTTTTCTTGAGAATAATATTTAGGTTTGTTACAAAATTTATCAAAGAATATCCCACAGAAGACTGAAACACGATATGATATGTATTGCATCTGTGCATCGCTGGACGAAGCGCTAGGCATACTCGCCAGCAGATCACAAGTATATTTTCAATTTTGAACTGTACCTACCTCAACTTTTCTAATTCAGTCAACTTTATGCCAAAACTCTGCACCTCTCGCTAACAATAAGCATTTTCTTAACCTCACAATTTATTGCCAGAAAATATGTAAACCAATCCCTCCCAAGTTACGAATAAGGATGGACCTATTATAACGCTAACCTAAGACCTATAAGACCGCAGACCAATTGACTCTTTATAGGAATCGCCATCTAATCGCTAGACGCGGTGCGTCAGTCGCTCGCGTCTGACGCGTTATAGGAAGTCCATATAGGTAATCTGTAATTTAACTGGCGTGTGCAATGTGCATGTGTGCAATGTACATTGAAAATTTAAAGCTTGTTTGTGTGTGATTTGGAAAATAATTAAAGTTTATCCACCGAGACTTTCGCAGGTATGGGTTTGACGTGTCCGAAACAGAAAATATTGCAAAATATTGCTTCCTAATTTATCGAATAAAATTAGTTCGCACCCAATACTCTCCTTTTCTTAAACTCGGGTCGTACAAAATCTTATATTTACATTTCAAATTTCCACACAATTGTAGAAACGTAAGAATAAGTTGTTGCTTACAGTCATTTGTAAATGTCGACTTATTTAACATCAAATTTTGCATATGCACAATTTCTAACAACTCTTATGTCGAAATTCATTTTAATAAACTAAACGAAATAAAATTGTAGTGACTGTCGTTCGATACATTTTCAGGAGCACTACGGAAATACCTGTGTAAAATTACATTTCCGCCTCAAAACTATTTGTTCCGGCAGTCCGCCTGTTTTGAGCTTGAAATTAAAATCAACTGAGCATTAACGATACTTGGAGAGGTGTGAAATGTGAAACAATACTTTTTGAAGGAAATCCATTAATAGTCCTCTCGTTCTAAAAGCATCGTAAATGTTCACTTTCGTCGAGTGTTTGTCGCCAAATGCGTCTACAAACTTTCGACCAAGAAAAGAAAATACATAGTCATTTTGAGTTGTGCTAAAGTAGTAAATACGCAAACAACTCTTTAGCTGAGCTTGCAGTTTTTTGTGGATATGGCCGAAGGCCCCATTTCAAGCTGTAGTACACATAAAACTACGCTATTAAGAATTTTTAAGTTATTTTACAACTTATGGAGCATTTTAAATTTTTGAAGGTTAATTTTACCTCAGTAAAGTTTTACTTGGATAGCTTGATACAAAGTACGAGGTTTGTTCAAAATGAAACGGGAATTATTTTTTTCTTAGCTATTCTTTATTTCAATCATCAATATTTATGTTGTCCCCTTCAAAGTAATCCCCTTCAGATATAATACACTTCCACTTCTGCCACCTTTTTTTCCACTCTTCAAAACACTTATCGAATGCCTCCTTTGTTATGGCTTTGAGTTCTAGTCGCGTTTTTTGTTTTATTATATCTATGGTGTCGAAACGTTGCCCTTTCAATGTTCTTTTCATTTTTGGAAAAATAAAAAAGTCGCATTGAGCCAAATCAGGTGAATACGTAGGCTGCTGCAACACGATGGTTCGTTTTTGGTCAAAAATGAACAAATTAATAGCGAGTCATGAACTGGTGCGTTATCGTGGTGCAAAATCCAGGAACTGTCGGCCCATAATTCCGGTATTTTTTGACGAATTCGCTCACGCAAATGGCGTAAAACTTCAAGGTAATACTCTTTATTTACCGTACGGCCTTGTTGGTAGGAATTTATGATGAACTATACCTTTGTAATCAAAGAAAACAGTAAAGAGAACCTTCACATTTGATCGAACTTGACGTGCTTTTTTCGACCTTGGCTCATCAGTAGTCTTTCATTGGGAAGATTGAACTTTTGTTTTGACGTCATAGCCTGTTACGATGCGTTTGAGGAAGTTTGGATTCTCAGCAACTTCAGCTAACGATTCTTGAGAGATGTTTTTGCGGTTCAGTTTTTGTTGAAAATTCAACCATTTTGGAACAAACTTAGCTGCCACTTCCAACTTCTTTGGCAACCTCTCTAATAGTGATTCGGCGATTTGCAAGAACCATTTCCTTGACTTTTTCAACGTTTTCATTGATAATTGATGTGCTTGGACGCCCACATTTGGCATCATCTTCCACGTTTTCAAGGCCTTCCAGAAAACGTTTGTACTCTTTTGTTGAAACTTGCCATGACTGTATAAATGTGACTGAATTGCATTGAGATAGTGCTCAATTTCCTCCTTTAAGGCGTGGGAGGTGGACTTGTTGGTATAAACCTTAGACTTAAAAAAAAAGAAAAAGTCCAACGGCGTTATCGCATGGTCTGAGCCGCCAAACGGGCCATTCTTCTTCGAAAATACGTCTGGTCAGGCAATAACAGTTAATGGTGCTCGCTATCGCGACGTGGCAATCTAGTTTTTCGTGGCCAAGTTGCAAGATATGGGTGTGGACGATTATGTTGCTTGCTCATATTATTGCGCTTTTTGGTGATCAGAATTGCTCGCTCAGGGAATGAGATGTAACGCCCCTGGATTTTTTTCTCTGAGGTTCTTTATAAAGTCTAAGGTTTATGCCACGACCACCCATACCTTGAAGCAGGAAATTGAGTGCTGTGCTCAGCGAAATTCAGCTTTATGAATCAATACAAAATTTACAATTTTTAATTATAAGCCTGTGTTTTCTATAAAAATTACGTTTTGCTTGAATTTTGGAACACCTTTTGCTATACAATTAGTTTAAGCCTAAAAATGTAAATTTTCTACCCGACCTCGTCTATTTGAACTCTCTCTGCTGCTGCCAGCGATTGTTATTGTTTTAAAATAAGAATAAACAAGTTCCATTTCCTCCTATAGCGTATAATACTATTTAGATTCTGATCATTCATTTTCGTTTATTTTCATTATCGTAAACCGCTTTCAGTAGTTTGTACAAGTTGATGAGTATTTGTATGACACGAAGTGTAGATGGGCTTTTGTTATTTAACACTACACTATAAAGGTTTATGCAGCTCGACAATTTGTGCTAATGTAGAGAATTTTATCGAACAGAAAATTGTTTTTGAAAATCAAATTAATTTAATTATAGCACTCATTTTACTCAAAAACCAATTATTATCAACAACTTTTTTTAATACTATTTAAAGCGCGTCTCGCTAAACTCGATCTCTCTTTATTACACTTGCAGTAGATTGTCGTAAATAGCATCAAATTTTACTATAAATTCCTCCAACAAACTATTCAAGCAAATAGATTTTTCTTGGAATTTTTGTTAAGTGCCGGGCGACTAGTAAACTTGTATAAAAGCAAATACCTAAATTATACAACTACCCTCTTTTAAAAACGGGCGCAAGAAATCTAACTCATTTCGACCTCACGTCGATTAATTATACCTACTCAGTTTAATGCATTTTCCTATATCCCAGTAGGTTTTGTAACCAACCGGTACGTTATAAATAACACCGTATTTTGCTTAAAAGGTAATTTATGCGCAGCATTCGATCTGCTTTTTACTTCCAGGATTAATCTGTACTTATTCTTTTGCAGTGCTCTTCAATTACGTAATAAATTTATGCAATTTTAAGTTACGTAGTTATAGCTTTTGCTACAATTCCAGTAGTTCAAGTTTTGACGACTTTCCCCATCGGGCAAGCAAATGCGGCTTCCTAAACTTGTTTGATTAACTATTAATTGCTAAAAAATGAAATTTTTCCCTTTTTGACGTCGGGGTTGACTTCAATATTTAATTATTACATATCGAGCACGTTTGTCACTAAATTGACGATAAAATTTACACAATAACATAATGGTGTTAAATAATAGAAAGTGAAATGAAGCATTTGACGTATGATGGTGGTAACACTATTGCGTCAGAACAACCACCACCAGCTTGTGAAATTGTGGTATCAGCGCTCGTAGTGTAACTGAACAAATCATTGTACAAGCCAAATGTCTGACAAATACATTTACAGTAATGGTGCGAAACAATTGTCCTATTGCTTCCGAATTTCGCAACTATTGTTGCATTTCCATGTTAAGTTATTACTCGGTGAAATAATACAGGTCAGAGAACAAATGCTACTTCGTCTTAACATGTTCTAAGGATTTCCTTTAAAGTTTGTCTTTCTATGCAGAACGTATGCAAATACGACAATTTTGTAAACAAAACTTGGTTACAGTGGCGCTCGGTTAAACTACGAAATAGTCATATTATGCATTATTTTATAAAATGGCCTCAAACTTTATTCTTCGTCAAAAATGATTAATTTACTTAACGAGTTGCGCAATTTTTAAAATTTTTTAGGCATCAACACTTCATATAAAAGCCATCATTTATTTTGAGCTTGATATAAATTCTTGTTTTTTACAAGACTTATTACGGCGAAAAAAAATGACCTGTTTCATGAATATTATATAAAACAGCGTAGCACTGTTGTAAAATAGCCACCTAAACCCTAATACCGTCATATTTACAACAAACATAAAAATGATATATAGAAATATTTAAACAGTGTACAAATTTATTATTTATTAATTATGTATTCATTGGAAATAAAATAGGTACGCGTTATGGAAGTATGATGTCGCCGTTCAATCGGGAATTCGTTTACTAGCATTGCAAAAAATTTATTTTTAAATATTCGTTTCGTTTGCAGAATTTATTATGAACCATAATATTGGATCACGAAAGCGTAGGGATTGTGACTGTGTAGCTACATGTAGCCACAAAAATTTGAAATTTAGAGAACAATTAATAAACGGCCGATATGGCCAAAATAGACGTTTTTCGAACGCGATTCTACAAACTATAAAGCTCGTGACTTTACTCATAACCTTAAAAGGGGCACTGCGATGAAATTTCTTTTTAGCGCAGGAGGGGGAGGAAGCGCTTCTTTGGATTTTTTTTAGGGCGCGAGATTATGTTGGGCAAGGGGAAAGAAAATTATTTTGGTAGTCGCGGGGAGTCGGGGACCGAGGGAGAGCGTCACGTCGAAAAAATGCGGTTTCTGCTTTCAAAAATCGGGGAAAGTTTTTCTTAAGTTGGAAATGCGGCTGGGGGCTTAAAACGAGTCGGTGCGTATGAAAAAATTAGTCAAAAATTCGAAAAAACTTCGAGAGTATCTGAACTGGCAAAATGTTACGTTTTACGTCAAATTTTATCTAAAAAATTGCAAAATTATTTTATGGAGAGTTCGCCCTATTGTCTTTTGTAAGTCAGAACCTATCTACTGCCTGGACTAGATGACACAAATAGTATCAAACAATAGTATGCTCTCCCTGATTTCAAAATGGGAAAGTTGTTCTCATTTCCCACTGAATCGGGCTGTTTGGGGTCGTTAGATAGACAATTTTACAAGCAATCATTTTTTAAAGTATACATTAAGCATATTTTATGTAACGACATTGGACATGCAAGGTGTCGAAGAGTTTGTCCAGTGACTCGCCTCTTATGTACTATGATTCCTGTTAGCTTACATGCTTACGATATGTCCAGCTAATCCGAAACTAAATTATTACAACAAATCTATTCATGTAGATAGAAACCGATTAGGTGTTTGTTATCATTTTTTGCTGCACAAACCGTGTTACCGGCTCTATTGGTTAGCACCTTTTTTATTCGTTTTCTGTCTGTTTTTTTGTTAACGCGATGGCTAGTTTATTTAGGGTGAGTCTATTAAAGTATTTTGTGACTATCTTTTTCAACTGTTTTTATATTTAAGTCTGTTCTTATAATTTTATTTATCATTCTGGGTTGGCCTGATACTTCCAGGGCCCAGCCCCTAAATCGTCGTATCCTCCTTATCCTGCATGCGATGAGATGCAGATAACGGGATAGGCGCCGACGTACAAAACTGGGAGTAGAGTGTCTCCATGTATGTGTCTCGTGGATTGTTTAATTACTCCCGCTGTTTCAGTACAGTAGGGGTCTGCGAAGCCATACTTCGAATCAATTGGCTGCTGCAGACTCTTCACCGGAGGAGCTGTGGACTAGTCTTTGCGGTTGTACCTACTTTAAATAGTAACGGGAAAAGGAGAGGTCTGAAAGGAACGCACCACCAGTGCGTGCCTAGGCTTCCCGCAATCT
The DNA here is from genome assembly GCA_950108345.1 of Malthinus flaveolus. NCBI lineage: Eukaryota > Metazoa > Arthropoda > Insecta > Coleoptera > Cantharidae > Malthinus > Malthinus flaveolus. The sequence goes on from OX467285.1 coordinate 69,992,085, forward strand.
ACTTAATTCCTGCTGCAGGCGCAGGTCCGCTGTTGGTGTGTGTTTGGATGAAGGTTGGAGGCTAGCGGGCCCTCTCTCTTAGCCTACCATCATCGTAAACCTGGCTTGTTTTCAGGTCGTATCGGATGATCCGGAAGTGATAATGTGATCGATGGGTGATGAGTTACCGGATTCCGAACCGTTACCAATCACGATAGAGTGCGAACATGAACATGGTTCCGCTCTCTGCTCTCTGCGCGTAACGCGGCGCTTAGAAGTTGGCCTTAAACGTTTCACTCTGGCATTGGTACTGCGGGAAGAAGCTGGTTTTACACTGGTTTTTACACACTTTTACACACTTTTCTGTGCTTAGCTGAGAATTTGGGGTGATTTCCAAGTATTTTGCTGATTCTGCTTGTCACATCAATCTATTATTGAGCTTTACGGATGGGGAAGTATTAGATTTTATGGTAAAAATTACTTAAACCGATTTTGATTCATTTGCTGTTGTTAATTTCATTTAGGTGTTCTTGCAGGTATTTTGACGCGATTTTAGGTTCGTGGTGTGGAACTAGTAAGACTGTATCGTCTACAAATGTTGCTGTCATGTTTTTGGAGGTAGGCAGGTCAGAAGTATAATTATAGTAATTAGAGGAGCGAAACGATGGTTTTCTCAAACCTAAACTGGTGATTCGACATTATTTGGTTGTCTTCGAGATATGGCTTAATTCTGGTTAGTAGCAGTTTCTCTCAAACTTTCGCTACTACTGGCAATAATAGGTCCTGTATGATGCAGCCAGTTCGATATTTTTACCTGGCTTAGGCAGTAGAATTATTATTTTGTCAATTTTCCATTGTACTGGAATGTAGCGTCGTCTTATTACAGCATTAAATAGTAGAGTTAAGTAAGTTATTGCTATCGGTGGCAGTTCTTTCAATATTCTACCAGTAATTAGGTTATATCCTGGAGCCTTGTTTACATTTAGATTGTCGTTTTTGATCTTTTGTATTTCTTGGCTTTAAATTTTTTAATCGGCAGGTGCAGGTTTCCTGTTCTTCTGACTTCTGACACTTCACTGGGGAAAGGAGTAAAAACGATTTTCAGGTGCTGTCAGGTTTTTCAGCCTATCCACTATCCCTTCTAGCCCATTTATTGTCTTCTGTTCTTAGTCGTGGAATATGTTGCTTGGGATGTTTAATTTTTTTTTTCTTTCCTCGGCTAATGCTCCTAAGTATTTTGTGATGGCTGTTGTTAAAATCGTTACCATACTAGGTTTGAGATTTTGGTTTCGAGAAAATCCGTTTTAAAATTTTAGTATACTTTGATATTTTAAAAGTAGTAAATTTTGAAATTATTTGAAAAATCGACTGTATCAATATTGTCAAATAAAATTTAAGCACTTTTGTTAGGTGTACTTTGTTTGTTTTGCCTGCTTTCTCTTGCAACTATCTCACCTCTAGCTGTGTTTCTCTCAAAACGCGGTGTTAACTGTAAAGAGCAACATTTTAGTTACAAGAAGTTAAAGTTATTAAATAAACAAAGGAAAGTCACATTTTAAACACTTCTACCAAGCTGCTACAAAACGATCACTTGAGCACCCCTCGTAACTTTTCTCTGATTTTAGTTAATCAACCGGAACTCTTTTTGTTCGACAATATTTTGTTGTTTGGGGTGCACTAAACTTTCGTGTTTAATTGAAATAATAAAAAAATTTTATATCTCAAACTTACTTTCACAGCCAAAGTTATTTATGTGCAAAGTCTTTGGGTTTTATTTTAATGTTTCTACTAAACTACACAATTTTCATCTTGATATTCTCGTGACGTGAAGAGAGTATATTTGACAAAAACTTGACCTATATATTTTGCTTGAAACATAAAAGTTACTGATACTGAAACTTTTTACTCAAAGTAATGAAATTTGGTATAAAACAAAACCGGAGTACTACTATTGAGTATTGAATTTGATACTTTAAGATCTCATATACTACATTTATATCAATATACTTCTAGGAGCAGAAATTTCAATTTCTTATGCAATATACATCAACTATACAAGTACAAATCATTTACGTAAAACGTAAAGCAACATACCTTTTGTTATTTTTTGGTCCTCTACGTGCTTCACAAAGTAAAAGCTTTTTGAATGATATCAACTTCGTAGGTTAAATAAAGTTTGACAGGGTACTCAAAAGAGAGTTTGAAAATTACTTCTTTTAAAAAAGGCGAAATTAATTAGTATAGGTATTCAGACTTCTTTGTAGTACCTACTAAAACAAAACATTTTATTCGGCCTCGAATAAGAATTTGTGTGAATTAATTTACCTAATAATAAGATTTTTGAATTTGAATCTTCTCTCTTTAGTAAATTTAATTTGAAATTTGCTCTTATACAATTACAAGAATGTCTTTAAAAATAAACTTTTTTACGCTTTTATGTGAATCGGCAATTGAAATTTTTGATGTGTTACAAGCACAGGATATGGCATTTTGTTGCAAGATGATCAAAGAACAAACCCGTCTCTCTTCGCTACTTTGAGTTACGGGATTTACGGTATTGACTCTGTACCCTTATCCTGTTCACAGGAGGGTCGACTGACCCTTTGATCTGACACTGGTTATACGTTCTTTAATCCTAATTTTTGTATAAAACAAATAAAACGAGAAATATAAAAAACAAGATGGAACGCACGTTTTTTATTACTATTATTATTTTTAATGGCAAGCCAGGGCGATCGAACGGCTAAAAGCTTTTGAGATGTTCTTGGTTAAAGTTCTGTAAGTTGTAGACACCTCTAGATTTCTCTGTGTCAAATGTCTTGGTCCGGGTGGACCTACTGTAGGTTGTAGGTCCCCGTCTATAAATAAAGGGGCGTAAAAAACACAAACATATAAAAAAAGTATTTTTAACACCAGTAATGTTAGTATAATCGCGGGATGAAACTAATAAAAATTTTGTGGCGAAAACCCAAAGTGTGATAACTGATAATGATAACACACTGCTCGTAGTTTACTTTTTATTAAGCATTTCATAGACACAAATTCATATAAGGAAAACATAATCAACACAAATATTATAGTTTTGTTAGAAGAAAAAGTAATAATCACGGTATTTTTCGCCTTTTGTAGCTTCGTTTTAGCAAAGCTACTTCCTGTAACGGCATATACCCTTACAACAAACATGCAAAAGCAACATAAATATTGTTGGACGATGAAATAAAATCGATACTCTTTCATAAATAATTAAAAAAAGAGTAAATTACTTTTCAAATATTTATTAATATTCATTAAAGTCAAGCAATAACAATAGAATTTCTTTTTCAGTTCCGCCACAAAAAATAGTTATAATGGATGAATCTGGCACTCATCTAACGTCTGTTGTTGGACCATTCTCCGAAGGAGATTCGTTTACATTACGCTGTGATGTTTTTGGAGGTGAGTCAATGATATTTATTTAAATAATTTTCTGCGTAGCTTCGAAAGGAAGCGAATTCGATCAAATTCTTACAGAAAAGAACGCGAGCATTAAATCTAGTTTATTTTCAGTACGACGTTGTTTTGAAAGATTTTCTAAGGTAACGCCCCAAAATATTTTTTATGTTGTAAATAAAAAGAATATTTTACTGTATCAAACAGCTTACAATATTTAAATTGACATTTAAACAAAACATCAAAGTAGACTATGTAAAAATGTCGCCTTGAAATTGCGTTTTTACGTATCGATATAATATTTTCCTCTGATTAGACACAAAATTGTTAATATTCTTAAAACTGTTACTTCTGTAAGGTAAGGACAAACAGTAGTGTCAAAGAAAACAGTAATATTTATGGCAATGGCGGTAGGGAAGGTTTAAGAAAGTTACCACTAGATGCGTAAAACTGCTTAAGCTGAAAACTTGTTTTATTCTTAACTTTAAATTTGTGTTGCTTAAAACTGGCTTGCTATTACCGGCTAAAGCATTGCAATAAGCAACAACAATAAATTCAATAATTTATAATGTAAACATTTAAAATTACATTATAAGTATTCTGAGGCTAAGCAGTGTTTAGATAATATTATTAAATTTTTGTGCAACTGACGGTTGGTTACTTTAGGGAGAATATGGAGATTTGGAAAGGGGAGAATTTTTCCCAATTTACAGAAATAAACAAAATACAAAGTCGACTAGCTTTTGAACCAATTCTTTTATATTAAAATCGAATTAAAGTTGCATCTACCTTGTTATTTACCTTTTCTCAGATTGTACTGATGTCCACGGATGGAGCTACAAAGGGAGAAAATAATTTTATTTTTGATTTCTCCAAAAATTGACTCTTAATAAGAACACTTGCTTATTTTCAAACTTCAATTTCAAAACCACATATTAATTTTTATCTGTCGCTTAATACAGAAACTGAAATATTAACAATTTTCTTTGTATAAAATTGAAAAATTTTGATTTTTTGTTTCTTAAGAAAATCTACTTTTTATGAAAATTCCTGCTTGCTTTGAAAATCGCGTAACACGTATTATTTTTTCTACATTTTGTATATGTTATTTATAGGTAGTCCACATATAATTAGGGCTTGTCCCTGTTTGTGGAGAGTAAGTTCAAATAAAATACAAAATACAAATGAGATACACGTTAATTATTGTGATTTTACTAAAGAAAAACTTTATTCCAAGTAATAAAAATTGTTATTTGAAATTTCTCAAAAAAATCAACTCTTCTTAAAAGTCGCTGCTTGCCTTGAAACTCTCATGCCACATATATTTCAGTAATAAGTACTTTGATGTAAATCAGAAAAAGTAAATTCCCAAATATTTCATTTCCTGTAAGAAATTGTTAAAAAATAATCTGTGTTCGAGAGTTTCAAAGCAAGCAGGAGTGGATTTTTTGATAAAATTATACGATTTTCCACTTTTAAGTGAGCGATATTGGAGATATCTAATATCTCTTGTCTGAATTAGCGCACTGTTCATGCCCCTATTTGTAACATTTGTAGCATCTTATCTATTCTTCTCTTTATACACGTAACATCTACATTTGTATCTTCGTTCTCACTACGAAAATCCATATCAGAGTCATCATCCAGATCTAAATTTACTCACTGCTGTCACTTTCTTTTTCTATATTTCGTTTATTCTAAATTTACTCACTGCTGTCACTTTCTTTTTCTATATTTCGTTTATTCTTCTTTGGTTTTCTTAGTTTTTGAGGACACAATTTCCCTTTTCCCAGACTTTTTCTTTCTAGTATTTTCTAAACTTTGTATTAAGTCGTCCTTATCTATATGGAGTTTCAGATATTAATTTTGCCGTTTCCTCTCGAGAATTTTTGTTATTTGAACTATTGCTGAATCATGGTAAGTGAGTTATGTGATGTCTTAAGGAATAATGTGAACATTACGCGGTGGCGTAGACTCCCCATGATGAGGAGAAGTTACCTGTAAAGTTCTTGTGGAGGTGTTCTTTTCACCAATGGGTGGTAAACCGCAAAATCGTAATCGTGAAAAATGTATGTGTTACACGGATGTTTGCCACTTTTCTAAATTCATTAGCAGATACCTCAGCCGTAGCTGCTTTTAGATAAGCCCTACCCAACAATTCGCCTATCTGATAATCAGAAACATTTCGCCCTACATGATTCTTAAGCTTGCACTCAATATCTTGAGAATAGTCTGTTTTGAAGGAGGCCTTAAAAGACAGGTCTAGCGGCTTTTACGTATTGAGTGAGGAGGTAAACTAATTATAATTGTGTCACTATTAGATCTCGCAAGCTCAATGACATCCAAGTTTTGTATGCTGAATGAAGTGTCCAAACCACTGAGTAAATAAAAGATGTTGCTGTTTCCAGCCCGACGGATGGCACCCAACAATATTATTGATCCTGGTGGTGCACCGTCAAGTAGCTCTAATTTTATGTTGTTTCTGGGAAACACTAGCATTGGCTGTACAAACCCACTTACAGCATGCATGCAAGTCACCATTGTCACCAATGATTCCCTCTCCACTGCAGTAATTGCGACAACTTACCTTTTGCCTTTTAAGGAAATAACCTTAGAGTGTTTGAATTAATTGTACCTGTCTCGTCGACATCATAAATGCTAGAAGCACCGTTGTTGTTTTTCCCAATTGCTGGCTCAAGAATGTCAAAAAAATTGTTTACGTTTTCTTGGGTTAAACCATGAAACTATAAAATAAGTGGAATGGTTATAAGCTAATTGAGGGTATTTAAAAGTGAAGTATCGGTAACGGAAGGCGGTGTTACTTAGTAAGTGTGCGCGGCCGAGTACGCTAGGGTACTTTCACTGGTTTCACCCATGGAACTAGAAAAGAAGTGGAAAGGTGAAACGCGCGAAGAACAAGAACAAACTGTCAGTTGCATAAGAAAGTTCCGAGAATTTCGTAGTAGGTAAAAGTGAGAGTACCCTGGCGTGCTCGGCCGCGCACACTCACTGAGTAACAACCCTTCCATTACTGGTGCTTCAGTTGAAGATACCCTCAAACTAGCTTATAGCCATTCCACTTATTTTCTAGTTCCATGGGTGAAACCCCCTTACCTTTTCTTTTGAAAGGCTTTGTGATTTTCTATAATATGTTAAATTGGGGTGACGTTTAAGAAATCTACGTAGGTAGTCGCTTTTTGCCGGCTGCTCCTTTTTCACGCGGAAATGGGCGAAGTAAACAATTTCTTAAAGCGAGCTGAAACGCAACCCTTCAGACATCAGAAGGGTCAAAGACATGGAACCGCTTGTTCATTTCTAAGCAATACTTGGCTAATTCCCTTTCCATATCTTCTAAGAGTGCCGTATTTCTTCCCAGCTTAACATTAACTAATTTTTCTGGTCTTTTATTGATATTTTTACATAGTCTCTCAATATACTTTTTGTTACGAGGTAATAGAAATCACTAAAAAAGAGGTTGCAAAGCAGAAAACTAGCTTTTCTGAAAGGTTTAATGAACGTCGCAAGAGCACTATAATAAGATAAGCCTGTTATATGGTGCTTGTTCGTGTACCTGCTAGACTACGAATAAATAAACGAGATTTACCTATTAAAATTTTTTGAAACATCCTGTATAGGTATAGTGACATCAATTTCAGTAGAATACACACTAATACTGTAACAAAGTTTCCGTCTACTTGTGAAGAAAATGATCGATTTAGTATTTTTCATCAATGTCGTATTCAAACTAAAACTACATCACTTAGAAGTTATATTGAGAGCATCCAAGCTTTCATTTTGCTTGTTTAGAGAACGAGTATATTCCTCTTAAAATACAAAATTAAGTTTCTATTTGAATTATTCGGTCATTACCACTAAAAGTTAATATTTAACTTATCGCATTTAAGTATTCCATTTATATTTAACATCAAAACTTAGTTTTGCTCATGACCATGAGCGATGTTCTCACTTGGAGCTATTAGAAAGCTTAAATAGAAAAGTTTTCTAACTAGTCCCTGGAGTTGGCAGCAGTGACGGATCGCCGTAGGGAATATTGCGCAGTGTTGCCATCCTTAAACTTTCGTAGATTTTCCACAAACTTTCCTTTTACTTGGCTTAAACCGGTTTGCAATAAATTTGTTTTACGAAACTTGTCCAATGTTCCTATAAGGTAACTAATTCGGCCTAAAAATTTGTTTGAGGCTTTTAAACATCGATTGAGACTTTAATGCGATTCAATCAATAAACAAAGAATAAATTATCCGTTATGTTAATAAGATTTTTATGAGATTTCTGCAAGGATGGAGAGTATTATCGATAAACTCTTTTTCTTACTAAAAAATAGCTCGAACTGTAGATACATTTTAAACGAATTAGTTTAATCGAAGAACAGTAGTAGTTAAATTGGAAACGAAAACCTCAAACAATTTAATAGAACAGTTACTCGGAGCACAGTTCGCCTCGAATAAAAGTAGGAAATTATGGAGTTGGACTTCTAAAGTCGCCTCTATAAAAATATAATTAGAAAAAAAAACTTTTGCTGCAACTAATTAATTTCTTAAGTTTACTTTGCCGGCGAAACCAAAAATTTACGAAAGTTACGCCAATATTAATTTGGGCTCTGTATACTTTAGCAGTTCAAGTTTTCTGTTAACAAATATTCGTAGAGTTAGTTTTATTAGGGGTAATAATAAATGTTGAACTTGTACGACTCGGTGGTTGGTAATTGTGTCAAATAATTTTAGTAAAGCTAAGTTAAGCACCTGGTTGTAATAACTTCATATTTGTAGTTCAAACAGCAATCACTAAAAGCACGGTCTTATCTTGGTATAATATAAACCCCCATTACTTTTTGCTGCGGAGCAAGAGCTCCCAACTTCTCATTCGTTCCCTAATATGAAGCTTTTGTTTCTAACAATAATCTAAAAAGTAATTTTTGAGGCATTATTTAAATTAAAACTTTACAAATGAAAATTGAAACCTTAGAAAAGGGCCTCGCTCGTTACTACTTCATCATTAAGGTTTAAATTAATTTTTATAACAATACAGGATTTCGTTCATTTGTTCGATTAAAGACTTTTTTGTGCGATTACCTTAATCAAACATTACATAAGTAAATTAATAATAAGTTGAGCCTTGTTTTTTGTTTAATTTAATTTACAAGTAACTTCTGTGAATATTTAATGAACTTAATTAACTATACATAAATGTAATTTACATGCTTCTGTTCGAACGTATTTCCTCTTTTTACTTTACATTCATTATTCAGTCGACAATTATATACACAAAAGTTAAGTTTAGTTCGTGCTCTGGTGATCAAAATTTTTTAATTTTTAATTTCTGATACTTATACAATTTCCTTTAAAAAATAATTTTCTTGCAGGGCGTTTTGAAACCAATAATTTTATAGGCAGCATTCACTTTGTTCTATGAATTTTCTAATTTTCTGGGTTAATGGAAAGCTACAAGAAAATCAACATTTTGCGGTGATTTCGGTTCGATAGAACTTCTGGCTTAATAATTCAAAGGTTTTCTTATGCATTCCAATTACAACAGTCATTCCGATTCTAGCGCAGAAGAACTAAACTAGCAATTACAGTCGAATTACAGGAACTAACAAACGCAAGTTATCGATGTTTTTAAAAAAGTTACAAATTATTTTGATATACAACTTGGCTCTGAGTCAATTATCTACAGGAATTAAAATATGGACGACAGTTTAAATTATAGCTCTGATGAGAGAAGCGAGAAACTGCAGGAGTTAAAAGTAGAAGTTATTCAAATTATTCTGAGTCAATTATCTACAGGAATTAAAATATGGACGACAGTTTAAGTTATAGCTCTGATGAGAGAAGCGAGAAACTGCAGGAGTTAAAAGTAGAAGTTATTCAACGCTGCGCTGAAGTAGGTAGTTCTAGGGAACCCACTGCGTTGTAGTTGAAAACGTAAACTCCCTGTCCTAGCCAACTTTTGATGTGAGGTAAGCCCGGGAAGCAGCTGGCACTTTTACTAAACGATGAAGTAAAACATTTTAATGCAGGCTAAAAGAACATTGGAAATGAGGTACAAAACCGACAGCCTGCTACTCCAAACTGGCAGTATTAACTTGAGGCGACTCGAGAAGAGTGGGTTTTGCTGTTTTTTTAGTTTTTAGCTTATACTTTCAAAAAACGCACTTTTTGAGAAAAGTGCTTTGCTATAGTATAAGTAACTACATCAAATTTTCTACAAATTATGTCTCTTTGATTTTTTCTTTAGATAAACGGTTTAGACGCTAGAGCGCGTTAAAAATTGACAAAAATTCCACAGATTACAAAAAACTGCTTTTTATTTGGTTTATTGTTTATTACTCGAAAACTACATACTTTTTGAGAAAAGTGCGTCAATACAAAAGCTAATTAAATCAAATTTCCTATAGCTTATATTTTTTAGATTTTTTCCTTAGACGAACGATTTAGGCGAGAGCATATGTTAAAAGTTTAAAAATAATTTCAAAATATCCAAAAAAGACCGTTCTTGTGTTTATCGCTTATAACTCAAAAACTATACACTTTTTGAGAAAAGGGTGTCGATATAAAAGTAAATTAAATCAAATTTTCTACAGCTTATATGTCTTAAATTTTTTTCTTAAGACAAACGGCTTAGGCGCTAGAGCGCGTTAAAATTTGCCAAAAATTCCAATATCTACAAAAAAAAATTTGGGAGAGAGTTCATCGCTTATAATTCAAAAACTACGCCCTTTTAGATAAAAGGGTGCCTATATGAAAGTAAACTACATCAAATTTCCTACAGTTTATTTTTCTAAGATTTTTTCTTAAGACAAACGGTTTAGGAGCTAGAGCGCGCTTAAGTTTGGCAGAAATTCCAATATGTGCAAAAAAAATTGGGGGGTTTATCGCTTATAACTTATTATTCGAAATCTATGCACTTTTAGAGAAAGGTGCGTCGACACAAAAGTAAACTAAATGAAATTTCCTACAGCTTATATTTCTTAGATTTTTTTCTAAGACTAGCGGTTTAGGCGCTAGAGCACGTTAAAGTTTGACAATCATAATTCCAAAACTCCAAAAGACTGTTCTTTTGTTTATCGCATATAACTCGAAAACTTCACACTTTTTGAGAAAAGTGCATCGTTAATAAAAGTTAAGTAATTTCAATTTCCTACAATTTATGATGTATTTGAAGTTGAAATAAATCGGTCTTCAAAGTCGTCTGCCTCTCGGACTATTATTTAAAGATAATTCTCACTTTTAGCTACTTATAAGGTTCTAAAGTCCCTTCGAATAAGGGTAATCTAAACCCAAGGGTTGACCATTCACATATTATGAATACCCATAATTTTAGAATTTATCTGTTTTCTCTTAATTTTCCTACTGGGCATAAGTCTAAAAGTTCTTATGATTCTGGAGAAGTTTATAATCTGTAACTTGAGAGCTCTTATTTGCCCAGCACCGATTGGAGCCTATTATTACATTTCCTTCTGCAAGATAATAGTCAAAAACTGGTGCTTGATTTAAGTAGGACAACAAGAAAACAAAGTGGGAAGTGGGTTTAGCGACTATAATCAATAGTAAGTACCTATACAAAATTTATTAGGGTGGCTACGAAGAGAATTCAAAAAAGAACTTTTTTTTCCATAATTTCAAAAGAATTGTTTTACTTTGGTTTTCTATTTATCTATATCTGACGAGGTATTAATTAGCCTGTTGATATACAGGGTGTCCGTAAAAGAATGTCCGAGTTTCAAATTGTAATAGTATTAGCTGTAATCGTTCGACAGTTGTGGTTGAAGGTGACGAATGAAGAATAACTCAAACAGTTTCAGATAAGCGCATGTGCTTGTACCGCTACATCGTTTTCACAGTTGCAGCGTCATCTATTAAAAATGGCGACTTCTGAGCGTAAAGCGTTTTTGTGTTCTACAATTTGCTAAGAGGGATTCGGTAATTGCCGTTCAACGTGCAACAAGATGGAGCCCCTCCTCATTTGAGTCTCTTTGTGCGAGATCGGTTAAACGTCGAAGTCCCTAACCGTTGTATTGGGCGTCACGGTCCAGACGACAGAATTCTGTTATCCTGGCCGCCTCGTTCACTTGACATCACGCCTTGTGACTTCTTCCTTTGGGGCTTCGTAAAAGATCGGGTCTACGTTCCACCCCTACCCCACGATGTACCAACCTTGGAAGGTAGAATTGCACAGACTGTTGCTTCCATTACTTCGGACTTGCTGCAGACAGTATGGAAAATGGGAAGAATTGCAGTTTCGTTTGGATGTGTGCCGTATCACTAAAGGCGCACACATTGAGCACTTATAGGAAAAACTAGGTTCGTTTTCCTTCAATTTCATGTATGATTTGTTATATTTAGTATAAAATAAGCTCCTGTAATATACCATTAAAACTTGGACATTCTTTTACGGACACCCTGTATTAAGTTTTATATACGCATTGTTTAAGTTTAGACTACTGTGAGTGCTAATTTAAAAGTAAGTAATTAAACACGAGAACTAGTGAAGAAGGAAATTTATTATCTATAACTAGACGCGCGTTATTCTTCAAAGTATAACATGATTTGAACATGTCACAGTGATGTTAGTCAATAATTTAAGAAGCTCATGTATTGAGCGTAGGAACAACAGGCATGTACGGCATCAGAAAAACCACAATTTATACCTACATCAAATTTCTTAACTTGGGATTTGCGATCCTCTCGAGGGTTGCTAAAAAATTGTTAAGGGTCTTCTGCCTGGCTAATACTTTGATAAATTGCACTGGTAAATATAAACAATTTTTGACTGTCTTTGGAAATTACGTTACAACTACGAACTGATCGCGGAAGACAAATAAATTCGTTTGCGTAAAAACTATACATTTTGGGGTTGGGGGCTAACATAAAGGTGCGGCTTCAATAAAAATGGCTCATCTATGTACGTAACAAATCAAATCAGACCTACTTTTGCCACATTGAATTTAGCAAAAAGTGAATTTAAATTTTAAATGAAACAGTTTTAGGGCGGGATGCACACTTTGCTTTAAAATTGTGTTACTTAAAAAATGTTATTGAATATATACATTAATTTGATTGGTCCAATCATACCGATTGCTATTAGATAAAAAATGTTAAGCAGCGTCGCATAAAATTGTTAAATTTAAGTAGTGCGCCGTCTTAGTTTTGTAGTGATTTAATTTATTCAATAAATGGGCTAGAGTGGCATCGGCAATAAGTGCAACATTTTAACAAACTACTTAGTCGACTTGGTTGTATTGAATTTTTAAAAACTTTAAAAAAGGTTTCTAATTACGTAATGCGCATTTTCACACCGTCAGCGATTAATGGAACTTTTCAAGCCGGGATAAGCTTTCTCTGAGCTTCACATACAGTAACGTATCTGTTTTCTTGCATTATAATACTGCTTTTAAAGTAAGGGTGCAACAAAATATTGTCAGCACTTTTGTACATACTAATGGAAAAAAATTCATTCATGATCTAATTAACGGCCGCGGTTTAATATAAACACTGCACTTGCTAAGAATTTTAGAAAATTGTTTACGTCCTTGCCCTTACGTTGAAGAGGAAAAGCATGTAAATTGAAGGCGACTAGCTTGTTCGTGAGTGCGCTGAAAGTTGAGATATTACCTTGCAAAGTGGTGAAGTTTTAATAACCATCCAGAATCGGGAAAACTTTTTTAAATTTGTATCATTACTAAAACTTACCTTTTTAGTAAGAAAATTATCTATAAACCTGAAATCTCAAACGTATACATGTTTCAGTTCTGTTTTTGCACCGGCTCTACCCTAATTTTGAAATTAGTTCGGTCACGAGTTTTTGTAAATATTTAAATAATTTTAATACAAAATCAGCCTGTATAATTTATTCTAGTTTGGGTAAGTACTTGAAAATAATGATCGAATTTCATGAGCAGATTTAAAAATTACACACTTCAATCAACTTCTAAATTAATCAATTAGTGAGTTACATCCACGAGATTAATTGAATACAATTACATGTTTCGAGCTTCATTGAATTGAAAAACACAAAAACCGTACGTAGACCTAACAGGCACAAATTAATATAGTAGGTTTTATTTAGTTGTTAAAAAAAATAAAAGTAAAAAATTCCATTTACGAGTACGGGTACGGATAATGTAATACTAAAGGGAGAGTGGCAATGAAACGGACACTTTTTTTCAAATGGTTGTATTTCCTGAACAAAACATAAATTCGACTTATTTTTTCGTGACATACTAATATGTTCCTTCTTAATGACCTATCAATGAGCAAAACTAACTTTGCATCAAAACTAAAAAGTTGTTAGCTTTTTAACAAAGGTACGAAAATGTCCGTTTCACGGCACCTGAATTTTGAATTTATAGTAAAACGAATATTGTGAAAAATGTGCTATTGCAACAATTATCAAGCTTATAGCCAGGGGGAATTTAAAATCCCCCCCTAAGTTTGCAGAGGTTAGGGAAAATGTCATTGATATATTATATTTATATTATGTATTTTAAAAGAAAAGAAATGGTTGGTGTTTCTCTAGAAATTTAGTGTGATTAGTGTTGGCTGTACTACTATGAAGTGACATGCCTTGCCGCACTTGAATTATATAAAATTTCAGTAATATAGTCTCAGAAAATTAATTTAAAGTTTAACAGGTTCCTAAACTAGAAAAATTAACCGAAGTTAATTCCGAAGATACTCGAAGACTTCGATGCTCTGTTATAATTGCATAACAGCGTAAGCCCCCGTGTAAAGGTTCGGATTGAGAATAGGAGAATAGCCCACTTATAAACCTGGGAGAAGTAAAAAGCTTCCAAGAAGAATGAACACACCGTAAACGGTTTACCCATGTGCAACGTCTTGCTTGCGATCTCGACTACGTGGATTAAGTACCATCATGAAACTATTTTGGTGGCATCAACCCCCCCCCCCCCCCCCTTCTCGCCCTCATTATACTTCAGCCTTACGCATAACTAACTCCTGTGGTAAATAGCTATCTGTTCTTAGAGACTTGTAGAACCGCTAATGGAATCAGTAGCAAAGCAGAGCTCTATAGAGAGGCCCCTATCTCAAAATTCTGCATACTATTAGGCGTCTTCTACATCCTGCATATTATGGAAAGGCTTTGGAAAGAAGAATGAATATTCGGCACTGAGACAGTCTTTTTTTTTGGAGAGGTTCAGGAGATCTTCAAAAGACCCCCCACGTCGCGACGCTCATGTGGGGGGAGTGTTGGATTCAGCTGGGGATACCAGCTGCCTACCAACTAAAACCCGTTTCCTCTATCGAAGTTTAACCTCCCCTGGGCCGTTTCCATATGCCAGGAGAGGGAGCACTGAGACAGTCTACCCTAACTACATCTACAGTAAAAGAAAAAATATGTTTGTAAATTCAATAAAATTAAAGTTTTTCGACTTCATTTCAATTCGGGGGGTGCGGGACTTGCTCCCGTCTCTTGCTCAAACCCTTTTCTGGCTACGGTCTTGGCAACAACGAGAATAGAAAACGAAAAACTTGTAAAGCGTGTATGTAGCATTTGTATGATTATCACACGTTCAGCACAAGAATCAAAGGGTAAAATGCCTTCAATGTTGAGATAAATAATTATTATTCATGATATTCAATTATTTTTAACAGTTATGATATAAAAATAACTATTCCACAAATAATTACCAACAATATCTATTTGTTTTAGAGCTAAAAAGATATGGTGGTTCCCGGGTACCTTCAACCGCCAGATTGTGTTGGCATTTCTTTAAGGTCAAAAATCTGCTACCTAATACGCCTATCGTACTTGAAATTCTCAAAATTTACGTAAAACGATCTACTTGAAGATGTCCTAAAAGCCCAAATCGATACGGATTCCTAAAAATTAAATATTTCATATTTGATGCGTAAAAAGTACCCGGGTCTCACCGTCAGCCACGTCAGGGGTTAAAGTATTCATTTTTCTTTAAATTCGCAAATTTTCGTCAGTCAGTGATCATTGCAGCTTTGTTAAAAATTTAGGAACCCCGATCCTGGGAACTTTTTCGTGTTGCAACTAAATTATTTGAGGCATCAGAAAGTTCCGAGCTTTTGAAGTCTTCGCCTAGAAACAACTTGCTATAGCATTCCCAAAAAATGCATATTGTGATAGTGCAGGACGATTAGACCAAAATGAGCAATACCAAGAGAAAAATTACCGATACTGAGTTTTCAGTTTTCCCGATTAGTTTGTGGTGAACTGTTAATTAGTACTTAATTACTAATTTTCTTTTAGTTTCGTTTGTTTGATTGCTAATTGGCGGCCGAATTGAACCGTTTTTAAGGTTTGAATGCATAATGTTAGTGTGTCGCGTTTTTAAACCACCCTGTATAGTGTGTGAAGATGTCTTTCTTTTCACTCTCGATTACTATCCGTATTTAAGTCGAAAAACTTTATATTAAAAAATAGACGTAATCTTCGGCTCCGCATCGTTGACAGCTCTAGAATTTTATTAGACTATTCAAAATGATAAACTTTTACCGCACATTTATTTCTAATGCAAATACATTTCATAACGAATTGTAAAACCATTATAATATACCATGGGTCGCTCATTATTACACTTTTCCGTAAATACAAACTGTGTTAATAAACTTTTCTATAAAATTGTATCCACAAGAAACACTTCTCGGCAATGGCTGACTGATTAACATCGTTGTTTTGTTCACTCATTAGTCTCAAGAGTAATCTCCATGCTAAGTTTTGGAATTATAGGCGAAATGGGACTTGATCCCTAAGAGTTTTCAGAGCCATCTTGTTATTCGACATTCCAGGGAGAGAGAGTTACTTTTGCTTTATCTTAAAGTTTAATCGGTCATTTTTGCTTTTAATTTAAAGCTCTTTGCTTTTAAGAAAATTAAATTTTTGCATTATTAATTTGTATAATTCGCATTCCACCCTTTTTTCATTTAAATACAACAATAATGCGGGAGCGAACTTATAACTTAGTCGAAACGTATATATATAGGTATGTGTATCGTATTTCTAAAAAAGAAAACTTTCAAGAGTTCCGGAGAGCAGGATTAATTTTCAGTTCAACCGTGATATCCTAGAAAGCGACGAAATCGACTGACTGTCGCCTCAGAAGAAAAGTGTTGTAAATTGTTGCTCTGAAAAACCATTTCAACTTGACGAATAAGACTGCTCGTCTCTAAATTGAACCAACTTGTCATCGAATAACAGTGGTACAACTCGATATAGCTTTTCTGAAAACAAGAAATCCTACAAATTTATAACAAATTTAACGTTGCTTGTCGCCTCTCCTTTTTTAATTTTTTCAAATTTCTCCATTACTTTATTCAAATGCGATATTAAAACGTATTTAACTTCGTCTCCATCAAAAAGCAAAATAAATGGAAATTTTACACTTAATGGATACATAACGAGGCATATACTAAAGCCGTTTCATAAGGCATTTAAGATAATGTGTTGCAACTGCGTGAGTCGTTTTAAGAACAAAAGAAAAACTGTCAGAAGTTAAAGATTGTTCTATAGAAGTAGGTTTAGAAAGAAAAAAAAAGTGTTTTAACTTAAAAAAAGTATACACTCAAATTCACGATCTGCATCCCACGGGTGGTTGCTCCTTGTTTTTAAACTTTTTTTATCCGAGGTTAAAGAATAAAAAAATATGCGTACTTGACTTTTATTCCGCGTTTTTTTTGTTATAATTAAGTTAAACTTTTCATGTCTAGTTAAGCTTTTTGTTTTCATTACTATATAATTACACTTTATGCAAATAATCCTCCTGTTGAATATTTGTTCTCATAGCTCTTATTAATTAATAATATAATTGTGATTAAATAAATTTGTTTCTACTACTTGCGCTATAATTTTACATTTTATGTTATCAAATTACTTGAGGTTTCTCTATATTCCCGACCCAATAGTTTCTATTCCCTAATACTATTAATATATTAATAATTCTGATGCTTCAAAGTAGTAAAAGTATATTGCAATCAAGCTTTCTCCGACTGAAGTGCTGCATCTAAAATAGGTATACGGTGATTTATAAATATACAGACTGTTCATTTGATAACGGTCCGTCTTAAATATCTCGAGAACTACTATGCAAAATATCGAAACGATGCAAACGATGCAAACGAAGCTTTTATAAGTGGGGAATGGGGGAAACTAGTCTAACGTAAATTTGTTTCTAAACATCGTGTTTTTAAACAAATTTCAGAATAAATTTCAGAAAACATTTAATTGTTTCATACACATCATTAAACTTGTTTATTATTATTACAAGTGCTTGTGAGCGATTTAAAATTTACGTTCCCTGCACTTTTTTTAAAAATTGGACGGAATAGGTCAAACACCTTTGATTAATTCAGTTATGATAATCGTGTGAGTGTCTTTGGAATACAAAGGCTGCAGTATAATAATTTTTAAGGGCAGGTAGAAGTAACAAAATACAAAAAAATTATTTACTTCAGGGATTGGGGGGTACTACCTCAAAAGTTAGGGTAAGTTATTCGGATGCTGATGAAATATAAAAGTGTAAATAAACAAAATTTTGACTTTAGTTAATAGAACATATTATGCTATTTGGCGTTTGAATATTATTTCGAGCATAATAAATTAATAATATGACCCCGCGACTGGCTCTAATACGGAGCCCCAATTTACGACCATTTTTCAAGCATTAGTCGCCTAACGCACAATGTTGGATGTAATCGCTTTTGAGGATTTGTTTGTGGATTCTCTTTACTCCAAATGCCACAATTTTGCGTGTTGACACAGCCATTGAGCGAAAAATGACCACCATCAGTGAACTAGATGTTGTGATGAAACAATGGGTCAACTTGCAACCTGATTTTCGGCACATTTGCAAAACAGGCAGCGTAAACGATGGTCACGCGGCTTCAATTCTTATACGAGCTGGATAAGGCCTTAACCCTTATGTGGTGGCATAAAAAATGCTACATACACTGCGAGCGGGGGTAACCGGGTACCACCTTGTGTTTTACATTGTTTTAGGCTTACATTTAAGGCAAACTTAAATATTTCTTAGGTCTTTCGTGAATAGACAATAGACAGCATTTATGCTTGTATACAATAATTGGCTAATTGTCGCCAATATTTTTATATTTAATAATTTAAATAATTTCAATCGTTCTTTGTTTCCTATGCTCTATTTATAGCTTTAGGGACACTCAACACATGTGTGACCATTTCTTTGTTCCTTGTAAATTTGTATATTTGTAAAATAAAATCAGTATCTCTTCATTCGTCTTTTAGTCAGCACCAGCGGCTTAGTTATCGAATGTTTACAAAGGGTGTTAGGGGTACTCATAATATGTTGACTACGTATCGGGCTCCAATTAAGGTATTAGTCCACGTAAACGCACAATGCTTATAAAAATTCGATTAAATTGATGGATGAATTATTAGAATCCCTTCAATAATTTAAAAAAATTAAAATTAGTTCATGTAACAAAGTCTCCAAGCAACAAAACAACTAAACAGCTGTAAAACCCAAAGAAAACCGAAATTTGACTTTATAGTAAAAGGAATGAGGGGGCGATTCTCCCTCCAGTTTGCACAGTTTAGGAAAAATGCCATTGATTTAGGTACCTTAAAAGAACTAGTTACTGTTTCTCTATCAATTTAGTGCGATAAGTGTTCGCTGTCCGATTTCCAAGAATGTTCAAAGACTACAATGTTCTATGGTAACATATAAAATAGCGTAAGCCCCCCTGTAAAGGTTCGGAATGCTAATAACCCTATTTTGAACCTGGGAAAAGTAAATAGCTTCAAAGAAGAATGAACCGCTTACCGATGTACAGTACACGTCTTGGCTTGATCTCTCAGGCTACGTGGATTAAGTACTATCACAAAACTTTCTCTGTGAGGCACCAGACGCCCCCCCCATCCTTCTCACTATTCTTAGAGGTTATGCTACAGAATAGGCCTAAATATCTATTGTTTTGGAGCTAAAAAGATATGGTGGTACCCGAGTTCCACCGTCAGCCACATAAGGGTTAAGCCAAGATCTTTAATTAAAATTTTTCCATAAAGTGGTGTTTCAATCTTCTTTAATGCTTTTCTCAAGACCGGCGATATTTTCTTCGCACTTTTTTTTTCTACATCAAGTAGCGTAAACGAAGTGCGAAATCGATCCATGTTCCGCCGAATTATTGGTTTTAAAAGACGGTTATGTTGATCGTAAAAAGATCACAGTGATCTGCGAGTTTAGAGAATAGAGCCACGATTTTCGTAATAAATTTACACGATTTACAATCGTTGCTCTGATGTCAGTCTTTGCATGATGAAATAGGAAATACCTATTGCTGTATAAAAATAACGTGTCAACTTCGACACATGATAACAACTGATATCAAAGCTGCCTCAATCGAAAGTACCTCTAAAAAATGAGCTTTACAATTTTTTAATATTATTTTGTGGAGCCACCCTTCTTAATTATATACTAAAAATTCCTGAGGTTCCATACGCGCCAATTTTTTAAAATCCCTTACGGTTTTCTATGTTTGCGTAAAGTCGTTCAAATTGGAGTTATCAGCTCCAGGTGGTGCGGCGTCATACATTAAATCTTTAAATAGGTGATACGCGAGTAGTGATAATGCATTCGCGTTCAACGTCGTAGTAGTTAAATTAATACCGTTCATTCGGATATTCATTAAAATTCATTAACTCGATTAATACTTGTCGTAGTTTTTTTATTTTTCAGCTTGCTTTTCGGATTAATAATAATTTTGTGTTTAATACATTTATTTTGTGCTACATAGACATTTAAACGTGAGTTGAGTGTTTAAGCAACAATCCGGTGAGTGGCTATTTTTCTTGGCTTCGCCTAGCAATTTTAGATTTAATTATTTTCGAATTTCTTCTTGCGTCTCGCCCACCAGGTGAGGCGTTTTCATTCAAAAAATTGTGCAACGGACTTTTAGGTTTTCTAATACGACGTGGCGCTGTCTAATTTGCTACAGCAGCAATAAAATATTAGGTCTTCATCGTCCGAATAGGTACATATAATATCTTGATCACCTCACAGTTTGAAAACAGCTAAATAATGGTGTAAAGCTTTAGAAACAAGAAAATAATTAAATTTTTGAGTAAAATTGATTTTAAAGTCTCATTGCTGCTCTCAAGTAGTACGAGAAATTATCAAGAAATTTACGAATTTGTTGCAGAAGATAATTTTTTTTAGTAATTGTTCAAGCAATCAGCAATCATATTTAGTATAAAAGCAAATGCCAAAAATTTCACTCTTTTATCTTCCCCAGTTTCGGGGTTCTTTAATAAAATCTAACTTCAAAGACGCGACTTTAAGAAACCTTAGCCACCTAAGAAAGCTTTTTTTTTGACCTATGTACCTATATGTTCTTATATGTATGTCATTTATTTTTAACATTTTGACCGTAGTTTGTGAATAACTTCAGAATATCTATTCAAACATCGCCCCTATCTTTGTCATTTTCTTTCCAATTCCAATGTAAAGAAAAATCATTTTAAAAGTAATTTCTTGAATTTTATCACATTTGAGTTAGCGACGAGCCAATTTGTCAATTTCCTTGCAAGCTAAGTGCTTACATACGAGTAATCTTGGTGCTATATTTACACTTATTTATATTCTACACCTTGACTATACTACTAATTTTTAAATTATTGTATAAAAACATATTTCATACTACATAGATAGATATTTGAACGGTTTAAATTTCGCAACCAATCTCCAAAATGTAAATCATGTTGGTTTTTTGTAGCGGTTGACAAATTTTAGATCTAAAATTTTAAGCTATCAGAGAACTGCTTCCATTTGAATAAATCTAAAGTTTTTAGACGAAACTTTTAATTAATTTATGGTTTTTTGCCAGTTACTTTAGGACGTGTTTTATTCTTTTGCTATTTAAAATAATGAACTATAAAATAAATCTCGAGAGCATTAAAACTAGAGTCTTATTAAGACTTCTTTTTTATTATCAAGAGTTATGCGTCCGTCATTTTCTCGAGTAAACTTTATCGCTGTAACTCGATCTCGCTGCAAGTGCACTGGTTTAAATGCATTAACAGAGGATTGGTCGCAATTAGAAAATAATACTTTAACTGCAATAATTACAGCTCTAAAGTAGTTTGAGAGGTGATAACTTTAGGATAGTGTTAAGCTGACTGGAAAACAAATGAAAATTTGCAGTTAATTTTCGAGAGTTACGTTTGCTGAATTTCAAATTAACGAGCGAGTTGAACTGAACTTTTGCGCCTTTTTTTGTATAATACTATTAATTTGTCCTATAGGTGCAACCATTAGAATGTAATATAATATGTCGTCGTATAAATGACAGTAAAATGAAAAATGTAATATGCATTACGATTCTTTATAGCGTGTGAATTTTACGTCATAAACAAAAGAATATGACGAGATGAAAAGACATTGGCAGTTTCTGATTTAATATCTGACTTTATTGCTACTGTCACGAGATGTGATGACCGTTTAGGCAATGGCGCTTGTAGTGTTTGATTATGTTTTATTTCACTATTTTCTTCACATCATTCTCTAGAGACTTGTTTTTCTATTTAAAACTCGTAACATTCGTAACATTAATTTAATATAAGTGGCAATGAAATGGTTCTACTTAAGCAATTAAATTTTTTTTTCTTTAAAGGAAAAGAATTAACGTTGTATAAATATGTATGTATTTACAGGGTGTCCGGTTTTTAATGCTCAAGATTTTAACGAGTGACAGAACATGCAATTTTAAAACAAAATTTTCCTATTAACATGTTGTAGCACAAAATTGTCCCTAAGGCCGTGTGTAAGAAATCTTCAGAAAATGAACTGTAACTGAAAGAAAACGCTAGAAAGTCTTGCAGATGTTGCTTGTAATACTGTTTTCACTCTGGCTTACAGTTAAACGAGGCCTAAAGACCTCTTTTTCACATGCGAGAAAACTTCAGCGAGAAATCACAGAAAGAGAGAGAGGTGGAAACTAGCTTAGTGTAAACTGGACTGTAAGTACGAGAAAACTCTAGAAAGTATTTCAGAAGTCGCTTCCAATGCACATTTACAGTATTGCAAGCGACTTCTGCAAGACTTTCTAGAGTTTTCTCGAACTTACAGTCCATTTTACATTAAACTGGTTTATAACTGACAGTCTATCTGACATTTATTGCGGGACATTTCTCGCATGTGTAAATGACGCATTAATTGCGAGAAAATTCTAGGAAGTATTGAAGCAAAAATTCCAAATTTTAGGGCAATTTTCAACTAGGGATAACTCGGAGAAAAATGGTGTACAGAAAATAAAAAAAATAAATTGTAGCCTCAAGTGTCTAGTTTCAGATCTGTACTGTAAAATTTGTTAGCGTGAGCGGTTTTCACGTAATCGTCCAAAAACCAACTAAAAATAATTGTTTCAAATTTTTTGTCGTTTTGAAATGGTGTGTGGAGTTCAAATTATGCGACCATGTAACTCGTTAGAATATTTAATCAGCTTTAATTTGATCTCTTAACGAGATCCGTACGATAATTTGCCGCGGAGTAATCGTCGATCAAAGCAAAAAAGTCAATTTTAACTTTGACAATCGATTACTCGGGAACCAATGATCGAACAGAAAATGGAGGTAGAGTTTTGGAAACTGCAAAACATTCTCTATAAGACACAGTCAATGGAGATTGATTTAAAAAAAAATTTTTAAAGCGTTGATGTTGGCTGAAAAACAGTTGAAAATTTACGAATTTAAGGATATTTTGAAAGTTTGTTATAACTTTGGATATAGTGGATGAACAAAGGATATTGTCTGTAATTTTTTAACCTCAAAGTGTCTTATAGAGAATATTTTGCAGTTTCCAAAACCTTACCTTCATTTTCTGTACGATCATTATTTTCCGAGTAAGTAATCGATTGTCAAAGTTAAAATTGACTTTTTTGCTTTGATCGACGATTACTCCGCGGCAAATTATTGTAAGAAGCTCGTTAGAGGTCAAATTAAAGCTGATTAAATTGTCTAAAAGAGCTTTATGGTTTAAGAAAAAAACTTTTTTGAAGCCCAGACTATTTCAAAGACGAAAACAAATTTGGAAAAATTATTTTTAGTTGATTTTCGGATGATTACGTGAAAACCGCCCACGCTAAAAAATTTTGCCGTCCAGATCTAAGAACTAGACACTTCTTGAGCCTACAATTTCCTTTGTTTTTATTTTTTGCACGACT
This sequence comes from Malthinus flaveolus, assembly GCA_950108345.1. Taxonomy (NCBI): domain Eukaryota; kingdom Metazoa; phylum Arthropoda; class Insecta; order Coleoptera; family Cantharidae; genus Malthinus; species Malthinus flaveolus. The sequence continues at coordinate 70,015,688 of OX467285.1, forward strand.
ATTTTTCTCCGAGTTTTCCCTTGCTGAAAATCGCCCTAAAATTTGAAATATTTTTGATATCCTTTAACTTTTGTGACTAGTTTATTACAAGCGACTCCTGCAAGAATTCCTAAGAGTTTTCTCATACTTACAGTCCAGTTTATAACTGACAGTCTGTCTGACATGTCTCGCAGAAGTTTTTCTCACATATGAAAACGCTGCCTAAGAGAGCTACACAGCCTTTTGAAGATGAACGAATGAAGTTGGTTTTTCAGTTAAATCTAGAAAATGAAATAAAAATAAAATAAGTTTCCATAAACTTGTAGCGAAATATCTGTTCTAAGAAAGCAAAAGGCCCTTTGAAGCTTACTATTTAGCACTCCTCTTTAAAGGGCAGTAGCTCCATTATAGGAAAGATTTTTCACTACGTTTTGTCTTAAAATTGCATATTCTATCACTCGTTTAAATCCTTCACATTAAAATTGGGACACCCTGTATAGTAATACAAATTAAAATTAAATAATTATACGATCCTGCGCATATATAAAAATCTAAATGTACGTAGGTATGTAGATACTATTGTATACATTGAAGACACCGAGCAAGATGTTAAAAATTTGTAGGGTGAAATGAGGAACTCAATTCTAAAATATGATATTGATTTAAAATTTTTAATTTTTCTGTAATAACTTGAGATTTAATCGCGTATCGAGTAGCAAATTTCGCTTTCAAACTTATCAGAGGGTGTTTAATATTGAAATTAAACTGTAATTCCAATACAAAGGAGCGTTCTCTGCGTTCGGTATAAGAACAATTTTCCAAGATTTAAGCACAACAGGAGCGCACCTGTAAACAAGGGTAAATTAAACGTCATTGTTGGGAGACGGAAGAAAATGTAGGAGAAAGTCCGTGGTTATTGTAGGTCTTGGGTCTTTAATAAGAAGGAAAAAATAATTGGAAAGTCGACGCGTTTTGGGCATCTTTGTATAAACACCGATAAGGGTTACAAATCGAATTGCGTTTTCACTATTGTATTATATATAACATGTATCTGAAATGCAAGCTGTAGAAAATGTTATTTCCTGGATTTTGCACTTATTTCTTAAAGCTTTTCGTTTTAAAGGAAGGAAAGTAGTCTTTTTATAAGTTTTGAGCTGTAGAATCATTTCACAAAGTGCTTTTTTGTTTGTTGCCGCGAATATAATACACCCGTAAAAGGTAGAAATTCTACCAGCAGCGTTCCCGATAGGTATTACAAAAACGCTTTATTGATTTTAAATTTTATATCTTGAGAGAAGAAGCTTTCAATGTTATATAATAAAATTTGTTTTACCAGATTCTTTTATGCGTACAGATACTTTTCTCTTTGCACTTTTTTTAATACTCATTTTCATTTTGTAATTTCACAATTTTTCACTTTTACGAAAGAAAAGAAGCGACAAGTTCGTAAAAGTTGCTTCTATCATTTTTCTGAAGCTTTTTTCTTTATTGTAAATACCATAAAAAAATTTCAACAGGATCAAAGTGACACACATTTCTACGCCGTGACGTGTTGAAAGGATCAATCGGTCTTGTGCATAAATATGTACCTATCTCGTTCATTCAAAAATTGAAACAAATGGTTATCGTATATAAGCGCAAAAGTTGTAGCACTTTACGCTCGATAAAAAACCAAACCTTTAACTTACGAGAACAATAATTTAAATCCCTCTAGTAATATTTTCAATTTTCTCACAATAATTTCCTCACTTCTTCAACTTAAATAAATCTATCGTGTTTGAAAAATGTTTTGTAACGCAACACAAGAGAAGAAGAAAAAATATACAATACACGCGAATCAAACCCACATGAATAATGGATTTAAAAAGAAAAACCGGCATTAAATTGTCTTTAAATGTTTGCTTACAAGATGTGTGAAAGTAACTAGAGAGTAAGCAATTTGTCAAGTTGAAAAATAACGACATATTGAGAATAAAAAAGAGCTACTAACAAGAAGAAACAAAAGCGTGCAGGTTGTTAATAGAATGTTAGCAAAAACCGAAACAGATACCATTTTCAATAACTCAAATGGGAACGGCGACTTTGACATCAAAAATCCTTATTTTTTTTCTTTATGTTGTTATCTTCTATACATCAATACTGCTCTTCCCTAGCAGGGTGATATACGATTTGTGTAGGTAAAGCTTAAGCTACAAGCTATAACTCGAATATTGGATAAACTTACGGATATAATATTTTGTTTCTAATTTGTTTTTCGTTTTAATTATTCCGATACAACATACGCTTATATTCAAATTTCGCAAATGGTTGTTACAAAAAATTATAACAAATTAGAAATTACCGATCCACTGGTAAACTTAACTATTACAACTAATCACACTTACGCATCAGATTGTTAAATTTTTTTATAAAAAAAACCCAAACTCTTACTGTAAAACTCATTTACGAGGCTTCTAACGTAAATAACTATTGATCCACCTTTCTAAACTTCAATAATTTATTAATAGTGTATCGATAAAGGCGGTTTTTTCTTTTTACGCCGAGATACACAAAACCAAAGAATTGTTAGTGTTAGTCAAAACTCAAGACATTATGTCACATTGTTAGGATTCAACCAAATTAGGGCAACCCTGTCGCGATCTGAAGCAAAATATTCATCCCGGTTTAATACCGGAAATTAAATAAAGTTCTAATAGAGCATTGCTTTTATTTTTATTATTTGAATCAGGAAGTCGTTTTGGAGCTATCATTCACCTAAAACTAGTGGAGAGTGGCAATGAACCGGACAGTTTTTTTCAAATGGTTGTATTTTCTGAAAAACATAAATTCGGCTCACTTTTTCGTGACATGTTCCCTCTTAATGACGTATAGATGAGTAAAACTAGCTTTTACATCAAAACTAAAAAGTTGTTCGCTTGTCCGTTTGACGACGTTTGTCCGTTTCACGACAGCAGGTTTTGAAGTGGACACATCGAGGAGAGTGCCCGATAAACCTAATATTTATATTGTCAGTGCCAGAAACTGTCAGGGATAATAAGAATAAGGCATGCAATCGTTTTTCGTTATTTGTTATGGGTCACCGTCGCTTGGTAAACTCGTAATTCCCTTTTAAAATTTAGGGGTGAAAACTGTTTCTAAAAAATCACTAATAGTGGAGTGCACCAAGTATTAAATTGAAAATTCTGTTTTCACTTTGAGAGTACAAGCTGGAAACTTTTGATTCATTGATTCAATGATTCATTACCTTTTGGGGTACCAAAATGCGATGGTCATCAAAATGTCGTCCTGTATATATCGTTCAAAACCTCACCGACCTGCGCAAACAACCAAATTTCGTACAGCGACGTAACCAAGGTTACACACGAACCTAAACACACGGATTGGGCATTAGTCCAGTCGAATTAGGATAAAAATCGGCTTTATCCTGCAAAAGGTCGGGTAGTTATGATTTTTTGATATGTTGTATATATGTATCCCTTGATTAAAATCCCAAGTTTTCGACCTCGCCGCACCTCCGCTAGCTCCGTAGCACTGAAGAAACTACAAAAATTTATGGCTTCAACCAGAAATCGCTGAATATCTTTTCATCAATTGGTTTTATCGAAAAAGTTGTAGTATTCTTTTTTGTAGAACACTAAAATTACTACAATTTTGGCCTAAAACATTTTTCTCTAAACCCTACAGTTAGCGAGAAGCAGCGCCGTAAAAACATACATTTTCAAAAGTACCTGAAAAACTACAAAATGTAAACTCTCTTCTGTTCATTATCTCTTAAGTGTTCTTTGAAAACGTCACCGACATTAGATGCGCAGAAGGGGAAGTGAAAAAGTGGTAAAGAGAAAATGAACAAAAAAGGTTACATTTTGAGGTTTCTCAGGTATTTTTGAAAATTTTGCGTGTTAGTACGGCTGTTAGCGGAACTAACCTTGCATTTCATTCTGATGCAAAACCCTTTTATAGGTGAGTAGTAGGTACCCATAGGTGACTTTTAAGAAGTGGTACCCCGATGAGATCCGCGACCGGTGTGCATCGAGATTTTGTTATTCGCTCCTGGAAGTTAGACAAGTGCCTTCCACGCGCACCAGTCGCGGGTATCACTTCTTAAAAGTAACCTATGGGTACCTACTACTCACCTGCAAAAAGGTTTTGCATCAGAATGAAATCCAAGGTTGGCCCTAATATGTGCAGCTAACGTCCGTACTATGTTTTTACGGCGCTGCTTCTCGCTAACTGTAGAGTTTAGAGAAAAATGTTTCACGTCAAAATTGTAGTAATTTTAGTGCTCTACAAAAAAGAATACTACAACTTTTTGTAGTTTCTTCAGTGCTACGGAGCTAGCGGAAGTACGGCGAGGTCGAAAACTTGGGATTTTAATCAAGGGATACATATAGGTTATAGGTATTGAAGTGTTCCGCCTTTTTTGACTTAATAAAAACTCTTACGTTGGGCGACCATTGTAACAATTCGCTCTTTTTTAATGATAAAATATCTACTTGAATAATAAAGAAAATTGATTATTATACTTTTGAAAATGCTTAGGGCGCCAGTGTATTTTGTAGTTGAATACACAAACTAGCTCACGTCGGTATCGCCATCAACTCTCTCTCTGGCCGTTGAAGAAGCAGAAAAAACACAGTTCTAAATTATAAGCCGGATATAATGTCTCCATAAAACGGACCACTTGTCCAACACATACATAAACGAAAATATATCAAAATACAAAATACCCAACAATTCAATATACACAAAAATGATTATACGGCAGGTCGAGGATCCGTTGCACATTTAAATTGCGCCTCTGCGTCACCTAACAACGTATCCTCGTCTCCCTTAAAATATAACAAAGTGGTAACTCCCAGATTCCCAACTCCAACAAAGACGAGCGGGTTTCTGGGAATTATTATTACAAAAACTTATCTGACCTTATTCTTAATTACTCCTTAACGTCGCCCTTACAGCCGGGTCTGACACTATTAACTTCCAACACGATGGTTGTTACACTTCTGGAATTTCACCCCTTCGCTGAACATCCACGCAGCAGTTTGCCTTCACGAAACGACAGTTGGTATCCAGTTGAATTTACTGATCCTATGTTCTCTTTGGCAATTGCGAGGTCACTGACCTCGGTTAACTTTAACCGCTTTAAAATAAAGGCTATCCGGATAACTTAAGCCTTGCGGTTCGATGATAATTACTAAATTGTCTTTTATTTACTGGCCGTTCGCCAGTAAATCTGAGAAGTCTGACGAATTTTTTATCTATATCGAACTCGTCCCACGCACGAACATTAACCACGTAATTAACTTTGGTAGGTTTTACAAACTTAATTCGGCTTTTCCCTTTTTTCTGGACACTTTACTTAATGCGCCGGGATTACTTAATTTTATTACAGTAACTTAACTCCTTCGAAAGATTCGAAGACAACTTTACTATTTTAGAGTTTCAATAATATTTTACTAAACGTTTATTCTTCAGAAGTCTGAATAATAGTTATTGTTCTCCTCTCGGGAGTATCAATATGACTTCTTTTAAACTTCACGCGTTGAGAGTCTTACTATGACTTGACTTATTCTTTTAATAAACTTTACTATTTTTTTTTTGAGTTTCAATACGACTTTTCTCCCTTTGGGAGTCTCACGAAGACTTTTTCTATTTTTTTACTTAACGCGGCCGAGATTACTTAATTCTCCTCCCCTCGGCGCGCGCAATTGGCCTTTGCCCAATCAATCTCAGTTAATTAACCAATCAACGCCCGTCCTATTCGCCACAGCCCTGCGACTTAGCGGCGACACTGCTAATTTATGTGTTTGTTTTTCGGAGATTTTAATTTCATATGCGACTGCACTTTTGGTAATTATCGTTTCTCCGAAACTCTAACGGATATGCTGACATAAACCGCTGAGAGATCGTTTTTTACTATCAATTCTAGGACCTTTGGCTTGTTTATTTAAAATGACTATTTCGAGAACTCTCTTATTTCGTCTTATTGGCGCCGGTGTTCTATTACTGCGTTTTCCTCATTTAACTAACTAACCAAAATTTGGGGTCGTTACAGTATACAACATATCAAAAAATCAGAACTACCAGACCTTTTGCAGGATGAAATGCTAATTCGATTGGACTGCATCTCTTTTAACTGCTTTCTCACTTCCCATTCTCCACATCTAGGGTCGGTGAGGTTTTGAAAGATGTATACGGGGTGGCTCAAAAATCCAAGAAACCGCGAAATTCTTTCCTTTTTTTTTAGTTTTTGGCACTTTTCACCCAGAAAGACTACTTTTTCGGCAAAGTCAGTTGTATATTTTTTAAAGTATGCTCTATGCTCTACAATTTGAGACCATTACGGTCTCTGTAGGCCTAAGGGTATCTGAGATACAAATGTACAAAAGATTTCAAAAATGTACACGATTTATTATTAGTCAAATCTTATACTTTATTTCATTTATTTGTATTAAACTGCCAGTATCCTTTTATAACTCAACTACCTTACTTTATTAAATATCCTTCTACTTTACATATAATCTTTACAACCTAGTCGAGCTAACTACCGCTTTCGCTTCCAAAACTGCGACTTTCGCTTTCAAACTGCGACTGACTGCCCAGTGACATCTACTGACATAACTGACAAGTCCCATCCAAATCCAGGTAGGCCTGCTATCAGTGAGGGAGGGTGAGGTTCTTTCTCCTAAGAAAGCCCTAATGGCCATCGGCTCACCACACAAAACATACATCTCTTCTAAACGACTTTGATGCGGCCGTGCACTACAACTACACTATAAGAGCTAAGGGTGTCAATGTGAACTTCTTTTAGTTACAAGTGTCATGACTACTTCAAATATTTTCTGTTTGTAATAAATGCCTTTATGAATTCAAAAAAATAAAAACCAAAACTGATTTAATTTCCTATAAAATCGGCAGCGGTGTCAATACTAAAAACACGTTGAACACCTATTAGGTGCATTATCGAAAATGCAAAATCTACATTTTTATTTTGAATAGACACTTTTCGCTTGTGCGACTAAAATGTCATTATTTGTCATATATGTCTTCCGCGTCCATTTTAATATAACAATCACATTTGATTTTTAATGTGTCTAATTGTACTAGAGAGTTAAATCGCTCGATTTTAATTGTCACGCAACGATTAATCAAGTTCAATTGTATTAAGATCATTACAAATTGTTATAGCACATAAAACAAGGTGTATTTTATTTATAATACTCATTGTTATGTTTCAAACTAAAACTTTTATGTTTACAATGAATTTGTTTATTCTAAACTTTATTACGTAATACCAGGTGTTAACAAGACAAGACAAGTAACAAGATGGCTTATAGGCTTATACGTCCATCTTATTCTTGCGTTTTGAAATGTGAAACCGAAATTAGGCAAGGATAGTATTAGCCAACCTATACCTAAAGAGCCATATTTTGGCTTATTTTTAAATTCAATGAATTGTAACCACAACTTTTGAATTTCAATTACAACACCCAGTGCAATTTAATAGGAGAATAAAAATATGATTATTTGAATATCCAATATCTAATTACCTGCTAGTTTGCCTAGTTTATGGTCATTTAATGTAGATAGTAATATATTCATTTTGGTAATAGAAATGCTATCAGTCATCGGTCACTGCTACGTGTGCTTTAAGTTTATTCATTTTGAGATTAAATTTCGAAGTGTTAACATCACGACAAACGTTAACGTAAGTTATTGTATTTTCCAATTTATTATTTTATTATAAATTAACTACCTACCTATTAGTGTTATTTTACTGTTTTCCTTATCAAAACAATTTTCTTTTTTGAAAAATTTCTCTGGATTTAAAAATTGAAGAATGTACTGGGTGTTCCACTTTAAATTCCAAATTAAAACTCAGATTATAATAGGGAGGTAATTGCATAACAAGTTTTGAAACTAAAGATTTCATATTTTGACAAATTTCCTTTTGATATTATTACAATTTTATTTGAATTGAAAGGGAAAATGCATGCGGAAGATATGCATAAAGATAATATTTTGGAATAATTTGATTTTTTATGGGGGTTCTCGATCTGCGCGAAGATCACATTTTTGAATTTTTAATAGTCAGTTACAATAAAAGTGTAGACCTTGTTTTTAATTATTCCTATTTTGTATAGGGTTTTATTTTCTGTTGTCAAATAACTTAATTTTTCCGTCGAAAATAAAATTTTGCTTTCGATTAAAAACGGCAAGTATAAAGTGTTTAAATACTTACGTTTTAGTTTTTCAAATGTGTAACAAATCAATCTGCAGTTAAATTTTTATTGACCATGAGCATGACCATATGACCACATGAGTGATGTCAATTTCGTTTAATTGCTGTTCGTGAGCAATCAAAGACTAGTAGACAGATAAAGATATTTACTTTTTTTTAATAATCGCATTGTTGTCAGTGGCGGCGCTGGTTCTTCCGCCACCTCATCGCTCACCCTGAAAAGTATATAAAAATTTATTGGAATTTTTCAATAAAACCGAATTTTCTAATTGTAGAATTAATTGTATTCTAAAAAATAGCTACAAAGCGAGCTCGGACTGGCCTGGGACTCTGGGCCCCAGAGCTAAGGCAAGCCAAGTAGCCAAGACTTCTCAACAAATTGGCTATCTCATTAAAAAAAAATCTTATTGATTTGAATCTCATGCATTTTAGGATTTGTCTAAAATAATTACGTATTGGAATTGACAGACCTGAATTTACTATTAGGCTAAAGCCTAAAACTGCGGCTTAAGAGGGTCCTGTAATTTTTCAAGGATATTTTTTGGTTATCTGAAATACCAAACCTAGTAATTTAAGTTATAATTTTCCTACCTTGTTTTGATAAAAGCTCGTTTTTGGAGCCACTATCAATCGCTACTAAAATTCTTGAACTTCATTTTAAGACGCTTGACCTTGAACAATCAACAATTTTCGCTTCTTTGCTAACCCTACTTATTCGTTTCTGTGCTCTTATCTACCCACCTTTAAAAAACTCTTAGCGTCGCCACTGATTGTTGTGATTGCTAAGTGGTAAAGTTGATCGATTATTAAATAGTTGTTCCATTAATTTTATCTTTATTGTTTTTCCTTCCACAGTTGGGGCAAAGTTGATGTTAACTGTGTGGCGCCCTTAAAACTCTTACTCAGCTCTTTCTCTAGTGAGATTGGCCTGCAACTTAATTTGTTTAAAACGTTTTCGTTAAATAATTATTTTTTATAAATTATAGCCAAACTTATTTTATTACGCAACAATATGTATGCATTATGTTGTAAAGGTGCACTTCCAATATTCTGTAAAAACGCCCTATATAATATTAACGACTTGAATTTTTGCGTTTGGTACTTTTAAAAATTTTTAATTGGAGTTCTATTGAAAGTCGAATAATTAAACAGCATTGTAATTGAAACGGTAAAAATCCATATCGCTAAATAATGTAACATTTCAACCCTTTACGTTCCGAATAGGGCCACGACAATTCATTACGTGATTTTTATTTTTTATATACATAAGTAGGTTGATTCTAGATGTCGCACAATATTATATCAAGAATAATAAAATAAATGTTTAAAAACTTCTTGTGTTGGATCGCCTAGCCCTTATTTGGAAGATTGCATAAGCGTTGACACAGTAATTTATGCATCATTCCCTTCATTTTTTTAACAGTAAGGAGGTGACAATATTTTTTTCCCTTATGGTTAGGGAGATGCCATATCGTGCGCTTTAGAACATACAGCTGTATTATAGCCGCAATCCAGATTACTGTAAATGCAGGTGACCGATAAATAAATACTTCTTGCGAGGCAATTAAATAGTAAATTTCCAACAAATACCTAATCTAGAGGAAACATTTGAACATTGCTCGAAGAGCAAAGTTATTACAGTAGAATAAAAACTTACCGAGTTTCAGTTGAATCATCAGAGTTACTTACTAGAGCTTGTACAATTTAGAAATGGGATTGTGACGTATTTTAGTTCGAGTGGTTATCGATGCAAGCCGCATTCTATTTTACGACCTGCTCGACTATGAAAGTACAGAATAATTTTGTGCCGCTCCTATTTTGAGTGGTTTGTAATTTCTAGAGGTAGGCCTGCCGCTGGACCAGTTGTGTAATGTTTATAAAAATGATACAATTCTTTGAAACAAATTGCTTGGTCCACTATTATTGTCACAACTAGTAACCATAAAGTTGCTTTTGTAAACTGTCAGTCAGTGGCGTAGCAGGTACTTTTTGCAAATAACTTAAGGTAAAACTTCTATTAGTGCGCACCTGAACTTGACTCTCTGTACTGATTGGACGCTTGCAAAGTAAGTAGTTGGCGGGAGCATTTGTCTCAATCACATTTCTAAATTGTACAAGCTCTAGAATTTTACCGTAGTTTTAGTATAGTCGATATTTTTATTCTATTTTACTAGACTAGAGCGCTTACGATTTCGCGTTCATCTTCAAAAAAAAGTCTATTGCATTTGGAATCTTGATATTGGTAAATGGAATCTCTGTGTTCTCTGTTATTCTATACCCCCTTTATCGGTCACGTTTAAAAGCAAATAGAACCATTGATACACAGGGTGACTAGGAACGCTACAGCAAATTCTAAATATGATTTTACGGATGTCGATTATATATATATATATAAATTGCCTAGTATATCGAATGTTGCCTCCTAAATAATAATAATAATAAATGGAGGTAGTGGTTCTTTAAAGGTGGTGACACCTTATCATTAAATTTTGGAATTTAAATTAAGGATAAAAAATGCATGACACAAAATGTGAGTTGCGCTTTTTATGTTGAATATTATAGACTAAATGCTCGAAGGACTTATTTTTATATCTATATTGGTTCAAAGTATGTCGCTTATTTGTCGAAGACGATTTTTCTGGAAGCACCCAGCTGCAATTAAAAACTATTTACAATATCGTAATGCACACCAAATAATTGCATTAAATGTTTAAAAAAACTGAACTCACGATCTCATGAAAGATGCAGGTTTTACAAAAGCTGCATTATTCATACATAAATGCTCTTTATACAAGAAGTGCATTTGAAAGAAAAACTAATAGGAAAATTGCATTTACTAATTAATTCTGTTTATTATTCAAAGCAGTTGGTGAAACTTTATATATTTGTCGACGAGCTACTCTTTTTAGAATTAGTTTTAACGCACGAAATAATTACAAAGGGATGACGTCTTTACCTGACCCATATATCGCATTTCTGCCGCTTTCGAGCTACTCGTGCATAAATAATTTTTACTTTATGAAAAAAGAGCAGGTCTACATTCAGTTTAAGATATAATTTTATGCCAACACGTAAAATTAAATTTATTCGCTATCGATATAATCTTGATTTTTATTTAATTGAGCGCTTGTTTCAGGCAAACCACTGCCAGCTGTAGCTTGGTATAGAAACGATGTTATGGTTAGCAACGTCAGCGTGCCATTGCCGAGTGGAGGATCAACACACGTTCGAAGCGAACTTAGGATATCAGAATTAGGGCGTCGTGACGTCCATTCCGAACTAACATGTCAAGCATATAATAACCCTCGAACACAACCCCTAGCAGCAACATTACATGTAGATATGAATTGTAAGTATTCCGCACAAATATATATTATTTAAATTAAGCTCGACATATAAATAAAATTAAATTAAACAGAAGAAACTCACTTTACGTTTGTTCGTTACGTTAAAACCAAACGTTTTTTTAAAAAGGTTTTTAGTGTTCTGCAGTTCCTTTCAAATTGAGCTCTTATTTCATTTTTTATTTTTATTTTATTCAGTTTAATTTAAATAAATAACGAAAGTAACCGAAATGAAATACTTTTTAGAATTTGAAATAACTATCTTCGTCCTCGAAAAAGTGTATTTTTTCGCAATACTAACTTTTTTGTAGGTACTGCCTACTATATTGCAACAGTCATATTAATGTTAGAATGTAAATAATTTAGTCTAATTATGTTATGGACAATCTAAAAGCTCAGAAGCACAATATTATATGATAGCAGAGCGTTCTCCCTTTTTGTAATTAACTAAAACAAAGATAAAACAAGAGGCTTGATTCTATCTACCTAACGGAACAATACAAGTTGTAACTTTTTATACCTTACTTCGCTACATTTATTTAAGAGAAGGAAAAAATTCCTGAAATTACGCTACAAAATGTGTAATACTTATGCTAAAACGTAAAATATAAATTATACAGGGTGAAAGTTCTTTAAACGAAGAAAATAGCACGTGAAGTCAATGCCTTAGATACCTAACAGATGTTTTGTAACCCCGAACTTCGTCGGTGGGTTATTAATTGTTGGCCAGCGACGTAGCTCAAGTCGAAGACGGACAGGGTTTGGAAGCAATAAAAAAATGTCACGGTGAATGGGAAAAATAAAAAGAATATTTATTCAAAAATAAACCAACCAAAAAAATACAAAGAAACTCTTCTTATTAGAAAAATAAAACCTTCTTATTAAAAATAAATAAATCGCAGCAAAAATCTTCTCGGGTAATGACTGGGAGGACTGAACACGGGCTAGCAGAAACTGCGGAAGCTTGGATTCCACAGCGGCTTAAAAAACCACTGCGAAACGCTACCACGAAAGATTACTTCGATCCGATGCGGAAGCTGGATTCCACAGCGGCTTAAAATAAAACCACTGCGAAACACTACCACAACCGAGCGAAGTTGTTACAGGAAATAGATGCCACTGAGGGGAAAAAATATGACTAAATGGGTCGTAACACAAGGGATGCGGGAGCCAGACCAATTAATACGGAACTCTCTTCTACAAAATCTCGCACCTCTATTTATAACTTCACCACCACTGTACACGCGCACCAATCAGAGCGAACCCCGTGATGGCGGTACCAGTGGGGATTTCGAAGTTATCTAAATAGAGATGCACGGGAAAATTCCTAGGGAGATCAAAATTTGGGAAAACTAATATTGGGACGAAAAGCGCTCTTAAATGGGGACCACGTGCATATAAATTTTAAAATTAAGGGGCAATAATTAAGAGTGGAGAATAATTAAATAAATGATAAAGAGATTAAAGACTAATGACTAAAAAATTAACAAGGAGTGATGACGCAAAAAAATTACAAGGGCTGACTAGATAATTTTGAACGTTAACTAAAAGTGAAATTAAAATTGAATTACAAGCGTGCAAGGTCGCGAGTAAACCTCGTATCAACGCTTGCACTTGAGACGATATCTGAAACACGGTTATTTAAATTTAAATGACAATTGAAATTAAGGGAAAAAATTGACGAGGAGGGAAAAATTTAGATAGCAAAAAGGTTTGGGATATTTACTGAATTTACAAAAACAAGGAAAATCACAGTTACTATCGGACTACCCCAGAGATAGCGTATAAACGGTGTTGATTTTGATAGTTCAGAGCCAGAATCTCAGGATTCATAACTACTCCGAACCATCCCAAAATCCACATCGTTACAGTTTTTAATTTAGATAGGGGGAGAGAGTGGTAAACCGTATCATAACTTTCTGACATTTTCTGCTCGTTACTGATAGTGAGATTCCTATAGAAAACAACCGGCACCCTGCGAGACCGCTACCGTGCGTAGATCTCATTATCATCACTACCCTGTCCGATTGTTCATATTATGTTTACGTAGGATACACACATTCAGTGCCACTGTTGGAGCCAACAATGACTCATTTTTGTCATTCAGTTAGCAAGAGCATAATATACACATTGAACCAAACTCAGTTAGCTTCGCTCATCGCTCAGAGCCAACGTAAACATGTAGAACCGGAATATGTAGAAATCGCGTTTCCAATCGTTAGCAGTTCTCATGACCTTATCAAAAATGACTCATTTAATCGTTGTCATGGATTATTCCGCTACTATTGATCTCAAATGACCTTTTGAACTAAAATCGATGCACACTAAGGACGTCTAATCGTATAGACCTATCAAGTCAAAACTCAGAACGTAAGTGGACTAAACAAACTGCCTGCACGAAATTTGGATCGGATTCGGAGCTACCGGGTACCACGAAATTGACTCTGTTTGATATAATTCTAAAAACTTTTTCATTACACGAACTTGGCTCCAATTTTTTTGATGTTTGTCATAAAGCTGACACTTGATGGTGCACTGCCAAAGTTTGCGCCAAACTTCGTTGGCCCCAACATTGGAACCAAACGTCGTTGGCCCCAACATTGACACCGATGTGTGGATCCCGCGTAGTGTTGTCCAGTAGTTTGCGAGTATGTAAAATAACTGGTTTGTCTTCTGTTGTTGTCGTCTCAGCTCTCAGCGACAAATTATCTTAAGTTTACCGCCCTTGTACGAATTTAAATCGTCTCGGCGTATATATTCCGACTATAGGTCCATCATATTTATGATGACGATCTATCTTGAAAAATCTATTTAGGAGCCAATATTGAAATGCCTTGAATGCATCTGTGTCCCAACGTCGGTTTCACACATTAGATACCAACGTTGTGACAAATATTGGCGAATATGGTCACGCAGTTGGTAAAATCAAGTAAGCACGTTGGGCTCACACTGAGCTTCGCTCAGAGCCAACGTGAATTTCTTTTTTTTGTTCCAAAACTGACACTCGGTGGAAACTACCAATTTTGGCGTCAACACTGGAACCAATTCTACTTTATCCGATTGTATCGGTACACACGTTGGACGAACGTCGTTTACTCCAACGTTGGCACCGACAGTATCCAACTACAACTCGCAAAAATTTATTCTTCCTAACAACCAATTTCTAAAGCGCCTTTTCCCATTTTCGCTATTTAACTTTCCCTGTATACCCATTTTATTATTACAAATTTCTTCGGCCAATGTTTATTTAGCAATAGCGTCTTTACTTTTTTTCTTCTCTTTTACTAAGAAAACAAAGAACTTAACCGAACTAAATCAATTGATATTTGTAAACAAATAAAACATCTCGTGAGCTTTGTAAGTAGCTGATAACCTTGTTAGTTTGTTTGTTTAACAGAAGTTATCTTTTGTATTAGTGTTATAAACCAAGTTTCCGAAATTTGTGGTTTTATTAGCATTTTAACTTCTACCAGAGAAAAAAAGAGTAATGCTTTTCATTTAGAAGTTTTTCTTTATTATGATGTAAGTAGTAAGTATAGATAGATATATATCTTAATTTTGCTAAACATAAAAAAGTTGAGTTAAACTTTTTATTTTTGGCTGGAAAAATAAAAATGAGACTCAAATTTTGTTATCGTTGTTGTATCTCATCCCTTAGTACTGAAACATATAGCAGTCAGTGTCAAGATCTAAAGTGGATACTTATACTTTGGTATACAAACTTTGTATAGGTTTATTTTGTTATCGAACCTATTTATCAACTGTGCTGGTCAATACTTTACGTTAAGTAGGTACAAACTAATTTGCCTAGAACCGTCTATAACAATATACGTTAACGCAAGAATTTGGATAAAGGGCATTTGCGATTGGAATTTTGTGGTGCTTCATTTTTTAAGTCTGAAACCACGAATTTCGTCGTTAGTGTTTTTTAATTGTTAAAATGTATGCGACAAACAGAATAATTGTAAATAACGGAAAAGGCGCGCTAGCTTATGCTAGCAATCACCTATGGCTTTTAAATTTACGTTGATCGATTCATAATATTTTGCTAGTCTAGTTGATTTCGATTAAACTCTAAATACATACGAACATTTCATCGCCACTAATAATAATTTCGAGTAAATTCGTTTGAGAAATTCAGTATTTGAATGGTATACTTATGTAACGACTTCGGTATTCGAATATCTTTAAATTAAGCAACTTAATTACAATTTGAAACTAACATAATATATTTTAGGTTGCAATTTGATCATACCACTGTGAAGACAACTTCCGTAATTAATCAGCAGTTTATAGTATGAAGATCAAATTCGCGCCACCTTTAAATTATAAAAGTACCAGATTGTGATTTATTTATAGTTAACAAAAGGTTTTCTCACAAAAACAATTTTAATTCGTGATAATTTGGGTGTAAATTATTATAAACAATAAGAACTTCGTATTTTACAAATTACACCGCACTATTTTACAACGGAATAGGGAGAGGGGCAATAAATCGGACGTTTTATGAACCGGACACTATCATTATCTTAAGAGCTAAAATGTATTTCGCTTTGATATTTTCAAAAACGCAACTTTGCATATTTACCACCCAAATACGATTTGACATACAAAATTGAACAAATAAGCGTATTAAATCGAGGTATCGCTAAAGATAGTCCTCGTGCGAGTAATATGCACCCCTCACCAACATTTTCTTGACTGTGGTCTTAAAGTCTTTAAACTCTAGAGCCTTGACCGAATTTGGCAATTTATTAAAAAACTTTGGAGCGTAATAGTTTATACTACTATAATACGTGCACCATATATTCTGCCATAGTGCAGATTGAGATCTAAATTCGATCATGTCTTAAGGTAGCTACAGACTATTCTCGTTTCGCATTTCGCATTTCGTGGCGTTTCGTCGTGATTCGTACCTTTATGCATACATACTTCCCATGACGAAAATTTCGTGTTCCACTGCTAACTTTTTCGCGACGTTTCGTGTCTTGTGATTAGGTCAATTTTAGTTAACAGAATCTCAAGACGAAACGCGCAACACCACGAAACGCCACAAAATAGCACGAAATTTTTGCGAAATAGCTTTTTCGCCCGATTTCGTGTTCTTTGATTTGCCAATTTTACCGCTCCGAGAGCAAAACAGTGCGAAACGCTACGAAACTATTTTCACGAAAAATAAATTCGTGAAAAAGTCGTACACACTATTAACGAAAAGACGAAACACGAAATGCGAAATGCGACACGCGAATAGTCTGTAGCTGCCTTAATAGTTATGATTTGAAATTTACAACCTCTATATTGTTACCTCAATATTGATAATTAATTGTAATTCAACTGTTTTTTTAATAAAATTAGAAATACTCAATTGTGATGTATAAACAACCATACTTTGTCTGTCAGTTATATACAGGGTTCGGCAATCAATACTGGTGGTTTTAAACCACCTCGTATACGGTTATTATTGAAATTTGATAAATAACAACGGCTTTTTTTAAAACTTCGGTATTTGCAATTTATTAATTTAAACTATTTTTTTTAAATAACATCTCTTAAGTGAGCGCCATTGCAGTTTAAACATTCTTGGGATCTTTCTAGAAAGTTTTTCATTACTCTTCGTAATAAATCAGGTTCAATATTTCTAATTTCATCTCGAATTGCGTCTTTCAGCTCTTGAAGTGTTTGTAGATGGTGCTGGTAAACTTTTCCTTTGAGGTAACCCCACGAGAAAAAGTCTGGAGCAGTTAGATCTGGCGATCGGGCCGGCCAGGCAATATCACCAAAACGTGAAATTATTCGACCAGGAAACATTGCTCTCAGAATATTCATTGTTTGGCGTGCTGTGTGCGCTGTTGCACCATCTTGTTGGAATAATGGATTATTTAGCCCAAGTCCGGGGAGCGCCATCGCCAAAAAATTTTGCAGCATATTAACATAGCGGTCCGAATTAACAGTTACAGTTCGGTTATTATTCTCAAAAAAGTAAGGTCCAATTATTCCAAATGCAGATATTCCACACCAAACAGTCACTTTACAGCTATGCAAAGGTTTTTCATGCAACTGCATTGGATTTCTTGCAACCTAATACCTATAGTTCTGTTTATTGACATAGCCATTCAAGTGAAAATGAGCCTCATTGCTCATTATCAACTCATTCAGCACGTTTGGATTATGATTAAACATTTCCAAAAATTGTTGGCAAAACTGACTTTGCGTGGCTTTATCTCGTTCTTTGAGTTGTTGGACGATTTGAATTTTGTATGGGTGAAAATGCATGTCACTTTTAAGGATGCGTCTACAACTTCTATCCGAAATTTCCAGAGCAGCTGCAAGTGTTGAAGCGGAGCGCGTCGGACTCTGTTCAACTGCTTGCCGGACTCTTTCAATGTTCTCCGGCGTCCTTACTATACGAAATGATCCAACGAATCTACCACGACGCTACCATGCACTCGGAACTGACCCACCCAATTCAAAATTGTGTCCCGCTTTGGTATTCTTCCGTGCCTGGCAATTTCAAATTCACGCCTAAAATTCCTTTGAGTCTGCACAATGCTCTGTGTTCGAAGAAAATTTTCAACAACGAAAACACGCTGATTTACTGGAAAATTAGCCATAACTAGACAAATTGCATGAAATAAGTTTAATAATTAAAGGCAACTGACAGTCGTTCGTTAATTATTTTTCATTTCGTAGAAAGATACCAAGAATGTTTAAACTGTAATGGCGCTCACTTAAGAGATGTTATTTTCAAAAAATAGTTTAAATTAATAAATTGCAAATACCGAAGTTTTAAAAAAAACCGTTGTTATTTATCAAATTTCAATAATAATCGTATACGAGGTGGTTTAAAACCACCAGTATTGATTGCCGGACCCTGTATTTTCCCAAGTAAAAGTGATGCTTTATAAGAAGCTGTTAGTTCAGCTCGCAACAATCGCCCAAGTGCTTTTCTTCTTCATAAAGCTACTGAGTAATTTAAATTATTTTAGTTACAAATAGCTTCTTAGTATCATTATTTAAATTATTTAAAATTTAAAGAGCCCTGAAGTGCCTTGCAAACCCCCGGACTGAAGCAATGAGCAGACATTGAAACCCTCTGCTCTTTACCTTACCCGGGCTTGAGTATTATTGTAAATTGTGATATTTGCTGCGCCACACTTGCCTTAGTATAGGATTAGACTCGTAAAAAATAATTTCATAAGAACGTCAAGAGGTGTATAATGTATAACAATGTTTAATTATAAAAATGAACTGCTTTTATCATTTCGAGTTTATGCTACAACGGTCAGCACCGCTGTAAAGTGCTTAATTGCAGACACAAAGAAATAAGTAAACAGGAATCTACTATTAAAAATAATGTGCTTTAATTAAAGCCTTAATACACAGTTTGCTATAGCTTCGTACATTTTCTCTACTAACAAATAGCGGTAATTGTTTGTTATGTATTTTAGTATTTTTAATTAAGACCATTTATTGTTATTATTATTAATATTCTACTTGGTAGTTTCTAGCATCTGTTAAGTGGTTGTAAAATCGTAAAATGTACATCAAATTAAAACTAAAAACAGGTAACTCTTAAAGCGGAATGGGCGAATGGCTCGTTTTAATTCGTTTGGAGTATAATTAAAATTATTTAGTTCGTTGATTTGAATTTTCTTTTTCAGTCGGACCAGTTGACGTTAAGATATTAGGAGCGAATCAACCATTATCTGCAGGTAGAAGATACGACTTGTTATGTCAGAGTTCAGGCTCTAGACCACCAGCGAGCATTACATGGTGGAAAAACGGTCAAAGGCTAGAACGAACAAAAGAAACGGTATGATTGAATTACTTTTTATTTCTTTTCAAAAAAAAATACTTTTGGTTAAATAATAGTGAATAAAGTACCTACGCTATGTTGAAATGAATGAAAGGGGATGTAATAGAATCGTTAGTTGGCTAGCATATTGTGAGATTATCAAAAAGAAGTTGAACATAATCGAATTCTATTTGAAACTCATTTATCAATTATAATGGGGTTATTATTTATTAAAAGATAACTTGTTTAAAAACACTTTACCTACACATATTCACGGTTTAGAATTAATCCATTTTTTAAATTATAATTTTGATGTTTATTGTTTAAACTTTCAACGAATATTCAGCATTAGTGTAAAGTTGGTCACTAACACTAACCGAGCTTCAAAGTCGCTTATTTATTTAATTTTTATTTGGCTTCTTTCAGTATATTTCAGAAACGACACGATGCTCTTGGATTTCTTTTACTACTTTTTGAGTAATTTTACGAATTTAGAATGACCTAGATGTGTCGTATAAGTATAAATAAAAATAAGGAATGAGCTGAAACTCAATCTTTATAGGGCTCCAAGTAACCTCTATAACCCAGTTAAATAAGATAAATTGAGGGAAACTAATCCAAGAGTTTTGAAAATTGGTATGATTGTTCGTAGAAACTTGCAGTACAATACTAAAAGTCTCAGAGTCGTTTTTTTGGGTATAGCTCTGTAACTACTGACCCTACGGAAAATTGATTTCTATACAAAATTGAAACAGACAAAATTTCCTACAAAAAAGGTTCTATTCATTTTTTCTTTGGGGTATTAGGACAAACACCTCAGTTGACATTGATTTCAGTGAAGATATGACGGTGAACGTTCAGTAAGAAAGTTGCTTGGTTGTTAAGATGATGTCATGCCAAGTCCACCTTGCATAACGGTGGTATCGGCATCCCTCTCTGCTGTTGTGGTTCTAATATCCTCTTTATTCAATTTCTGAGATAGTACAGGGTTGCACAGGGAAACGGGAAATTTGTAATGTAAAGTTGGTAGACAGGTGGAAGTGGCATCTTTTAAATGATGACAGTGCGACTGCTGCTCAACGGGAATTCCGAATTTAGGACGTCATGCCAGTGTTCCAACTTGCCACGCCATCAATACATGGGTTAAGAATTTTGAGGAGACGGGTTCAGTTCTAAAATAGAAACCACCAGGAAGTTAACGTACTCAACGAACCCCAGAAAACATTGAAGCAGTTCAGGCTTCAATAGGAACCGCCCACAACGATTGGCAAGAAAACATGCAGCAGCATTGAATCTTAACCGAACAACCATTCGCCGAATACTCCACTGTGATTTGAAGTTTCACCCTTACAAAATTTAAGTTTTACAGGAACTGAAACCATTCGACTACGGGGCGCGGAACCGGTTCTGTGAAACAATGATTGAAAGATCAATAACGACCCCGATTTTGTTAACAACTTTTTCATGTCGAGTGAGGCTCATTTCCATCTTAGCGGATATGTAAACAAGCAGAATTGCAGGTATTGATCACCCGAAAACCCTCGTCAATTGCACGAACAACCATTACACAGCCAAAAGGGTACAGTTCGGTGTGCCATTTGAACACGAGGAGTGATTAGCCCTTACTTCTTTGAGGATAGGAGGAGGAATGCAACGACGATAACGTCTGGCCGATATGTTGATATGGTTAATACTTTTGTAGCAGAACAGCTTTAAAACTTTCCCGATCTTCATAATTCTTGGTCTCAGCAATATGGAGCCACGGCCCATACTGCCTGAGCGTCAATGGCGGCCGTTCGACAGCTTAACCACGTAGTTTCACGGTTTGGCGACATTCCAAGATCACCAGTTTTATCTGTGTGCGATTTTTTCTTGTGGGGCTACCTCAAAAGCAAAGTGTACACTACCGCCCAACGCCCTTGAGTTGAAAACGAGGATTCGAGAAGAAATCCCAATTCCATTTCAATTCTCATTGAAGCGTTTCCAAGTTTCAAAGTGCAGTGCGAAATCATGATCATCTTATGGACATTGTTTTTAGAAATTGAGCTAACCTAAGTTACTTCACAATTTCCCATTTCCTTGTGCCACCCTGTATATTAAAGAACTTAGTCTTGTTTCTTTCATTAGCTAGAGTTTCTTATTCACAACTTAGAGGCACGATAAAGATTTCCTATAACACATAACCTAGTATAAGGACGCAGTTAAAGATTTCTTATAACAAAATCTATATCGTATCTTCAAGTTGTAAATAAGATGCTTCTGAAATTCAACAGCGCACTATCATTTAAAAATGATATTGCTACTGCATCAAAAATAAACTGAATTAAATGATCCTTGAGGACGATTTTTTAAACATAACAATACAATCACCTTCACCTTTCACCTACCAACCTACTTCCAAGACATTTTGTTAATTTATTAAATGGAGAAGCTGTTTTTCAGCCTTCCAAAATTGTCTATTAAATTGTAGATGGATTTTCCTGGAATTTACATAAAATTGCAAAGCGAATCCAATGTTTTTATAATTAAGTAGCTTAAAAGATGCCCCAAGAAACTAATAATTTTAAAAAAGCCACAAATAGATTACCATCCACTCTAAAAAAACGTTGTCGTTAGCAAAACTTTGCTCTAACTAAAATTGAAGTATTGTAAAGCAATTAGTAATTTAGCGCGTATTACTTTTTTAAAAAACACCGAGGGTGCGAGGGTTGATTAAACGTACGTTTTCCAAGTCGGTGAAATAACGAATACATTTGCATTGTCTCTTTATCAAAGTTGAACTTGACTCGTTTATATGCATAGAACAATTTCTCTTACTGGTTTCTGTTTTACTTTAGTAAAAGCTGTAAATGTTAATATCACTTTGAAGTTCCAATTTTCCATTACAATATTCTATATTCTATTAATAATATATGAGTTTGAAAACTGTTTCGAATAAAAATTGTGGGTACCCACTTTGTACTTTGCGTTTACTTGAAATTTGTTTTCGTTCTGTTTAAGACATCCAACGATGGAAACACAACCACGAGCACGTTGTCTTTTATTGCGAAAAAAGAAGATGATGGAAAGTTCTTATCGTGTAGAGCGGAAAATAAAATGTTATCATCGGAAGGGTTAGAAGATGGATGGAAATTAGAAATACAATGTGAGTATTTTTAAAATTTTAAATTATTTTTTCGCCAAAATTTATAACGCCAAGTTAATTTACAAAATTTAATGCAGAGGTTTCTCTTTGGATTTGACACTAAAGAAAGAAAATATCAGCGTAAAAAATATATGTACATAAATATGCTACGTTATCACAATATCACAAAGAAACTGATATTCATTCCGTAAGGGTTTCAAATTTTGATATGACATTGTTGACGCAAGAATATTTATTGCTTTCCCTAAAACATTTCTTCTGTATATTTACCTTAAGTTACAGTCTTGTTTAAAAATAAAATACTTGTCATGTGAGTGCTTAATCGGGTAATCAAATTAGGTGAATCGATCTGATTTAATACACCGATAGAGTATAATATGATACTACGATATATCATTAAAAGTTTTAATAAGGGTTTTTCAACAAGAACTTTGTTTTTAAGTTTCAATAAATAAAATAACACATTTTGGATGAAAGTCTGTATTTCTTTATTGATATAATAATTAGGCTAGTCAGTAGAGGTATTCTGTATTCTACGATTCAATAAATGGTGTAGAAGCTTTTATTTTTTTAACTTGTTTATATGGGTGCAAACAAGTAAAAAACAAAAATGCTAAAACCTCAAAATATTTAGACTTGTTTTGCTTTTCGCCTATAACTCCTAAATTGTTAAACTTATGAAGAAAATGTATATAACAAATCTTGTAGCCAATAATGGCTTCTATAACTTTTATAATAACCTTCATCCACGTAGGATCTATAGGACGCGAGTTATTTGCAAAAAACAATTCTTGTGACCTTTGACCTTGAACCTTGAATATCTCAAATTGCTCCGCCGAAATTTTTCTGATTTTGTGATATACTTATTTGGAACATCTTAATGTAGGTGTATACCAAAATTCAGCTTCGTAGGAATTATTCTGACCAAAAATCCTTATTTGACCGAACTATTTTCCTACTATTATACCAATTGCCGTACATCAGAATATTGCCAATATGGAGAGGTGTCCTTGACCGAGTTAAAAAATTTTGGTACATTAAACGCAGAATCAGATGCTTTACAATTTTGATTTAAAGAGTTTTTCTCTTAAAGTACTAATTTCTAAACTGCAAACTCATAAATATGGTATAATGCTATATCTCAGTTTTTGAAAAAATTGTTAAAAATTGTCGTTTTTTGATCGCGGTTTCCGGCTATACCGCTTGAACGAATTATTAAGTGTTGGTACTCATTTGACGTAGAATTCAAGGTTCTTTAATTTATTATATAAAATTTTTTTTGCTCAGATGCGCCATTTAGGAGCTATAATCTCCCGAGGGCGCCCGTATTAGCCTTTTTGTTTTTTACATGTTTGCACCCATATAAACAAGTTCAAAAAATAAAGGCTTCAACGCCATCTATTGCATCATACAAGGGGGTTTCGGTCCTCTACTGACTGGCCTAAATGTGCTAAGTCTACCATTTATGAATGAAAAATAATATCTGACAAGTGTCCACCAAAACCACGTCGATTCTTTTATCAAAATTTTCTATTTCATTTTCCCATAATTGCGGCCCTATATCACCAATTACGCGTTTGATGTTAACATTCGAGGCTTCAATGGATTGTAGATTATCTGCATAGACTTCATCTTTCACATAGCCCCACAGAAATTGTCTAACGGAGTTACATCACACGATCTAGCCATGCAATAAATTTATTGTTTCGGTAGCTGTGTGGTATGTGGTGCCGTCCTGCTGAAACCATATATCACTCAAATCCATATTATCATATTACTTATCCCCATAACGCTATCCATTGACAGCAACAGCGTTTCCAGCCTCATTTTCAATCAAATACAGTGCAATCCCTCCTTCAAACCAAAAAGCTCACCAAACAGTACACGAGCGGAATCACTCTTCGATTTTCTAAAGCCCAAATGCAGCAATTTTGCCTTCGTCTAAAAAGATGAGTTCAATGATGAAATTAGCGAATTGTCGACGAACAGCATGGTCGACTAGTTTTAATTCTTACAGTAACTAAATCTTATAAGGTTTTAGAGCCAAATCTTTACGCAAAATTCTCCATGTGGTGGTTTTGGATAGGTCCAATTGCTGAGAACGCAGTGGAATTGATAAATTTGGATATTTCTCAACACTTTCACTTAGAGCAGTAATATTGTTAGCAGATCGACTCGGAATTTTTTTGATAAATCCCAAATAACACTATTTTTCCTCTTTGTAAGCTAATCCGTGATCATACTGTATATCTATCTTGCACAGGGTGTTTTAAAACGACGACGCTTCAAAAAGACACTAGACGAATTGAGTTAATTTTTTATAAAATTCGTTTTTAAAGCACAATAATATTGCTTAATTGTTAATTATTATTTTAATAATTCTAAAATTAAGCAGCAACTAACAATTATCCAACCCTCCAAAAACCAATTTGAATGTGAGATAGCAATTTTTGATTAACTATTTAAATTTTAAATAAATTAGTAACTACACAATCGAATTATAAAAGTTACAAGTTCTACTTTTGCCCTTTTGCGTCTACTTTATTAAAAAAAGTTAGAGCTAGATTTAAAAATGGGCCTCCGGATAATTAATTATTAACGGCGTTTCGAAAATAAAATTTTAATTTCAAACTGCAACATTGACTCGAAGTCCATCCCACAGAATGGAGCAAATTTCAATACTCTTGCAAAAGATGTAGCTCTAAGATGGCATCACGCAGTGTCTCTCTGCTGACTTGATATTGAACTCTTGAAGTAGGCAGCAAGTTTTAAATTAAAATCTAACCAAAAGCACCAAAAGCAAAGTAAGGAAAACCGCATAGTACCTTATTCTGTGTAATTTTCATCATCGCTTGATGAAAAACCTAAGAATCCCCCTTTTGACAATTTTAATGTAATTCTTGTTGCTTAAAATGTTTTTGTGTTTGCCGTATTCTGGAATTTAGGAGTTGCGACACTCGTAACAACTTGATAAATAGGAAAGATTGTTTAAATTTGGTGATTTTTGTGGTTACTTTAATTAACCCGAATGTAAATGTTAACACAATTAAATTAAGGTGTTTGTAATTTACATATTTGAAAATTAAGCAAATTTATAAGCTAATATTTAACATTTTACAACGTACAGGCGTTGCATCAGTATGCTAAACGACAATTTCCGGGTATCGTCCGAGAGTAATTAGAACTGGTGTTACAGATACCCCCGAGGCGATGATAATCTTGGGCACTTCTCTCAACCCCGACACTATTCGAGAAGGGACTGACGTTTATTTCGACTGCATCATAAACGCATATCCACATGTTTATAAAGTTGAATGGAGGCATAACGTAAGTAATATTGTACATTTACTAATAAAGGAAACAGTTTTATAGCCACATTTATCTGTAGTAGGATGAGGCCATCCTATTAATCTTATACAGGAAATTCAGAAAACAATGTTTTATTATTTAGTTATTTTGAGTTCGCTTTTTTTAAAGTGTCTCTAAGGTTATCCACCGCACATACACGTCAACACGAACTAGATGGTGTTTCTAAGGTTGATAAGCCAGAATAAATGGATTCAAATACTCATTTGTAGATATCTAGTGATGAATTACGAACATTCCCAATGAATCAGAAGTCAGCTTTAGCAGCAGTGGCCGAAGACATGTCACTTTTTTCGGTTTTTCGTTAATATCTCGAAAACTGTAGGTTGGATCTGAAAGGTGACTATACATAAAATTAAAGATGCTCAAATTTACTACAAAATTGGATACGTGCATTTTTTTGTATTCGTAAATGCTGGCGAGTTATAAGGCGTTGAAAATTGATGTTCTTTGTGCAAAAATCACCAATGCAACTATCTACGTTAATGACGTTGGATTTAATTAAAAATCTTGAACTGTAATATGACAATAGAAAAGCAGCTGCTGAAATAGTTCGACAGGATATCCAGATTAATTTTTACAATACATCCACTTATCTTTCAGGCAATAACTTCTTCTAAGAAGCGATTGCTTGTGTGCCCACAACTCTTTACGTTTTTCTAAAAACTTTGATTATGATGAAAGCAAAAGTGATGGAAAACAGAATCAGCAAACGCATTGCAATTGCTCACAGTAATGCGACCAAGGTAGTTCATATCCTCCATAATGAACTGTGTTCATACACTGTTTGAATAATTTTGAAGGAGACCCTTGTATAGATCTTTTACAATACAGCGCTAACGTGGTTTTGCAAAAAACAATTTTCAACGACCTATAACTCGATAAACCTTGGAAATACAAAATACAGACATCTATTTGATTTTGGATAAAATTTTGTCAGCTTTAATTTTGTAAGTCATCACGTTTCAGCTCCAACCCATAGTTTTCGAGATATTAACGAGAAACCGAAAAAAGAGACAAGTCTTTGACCACTGCCGCTAAAGTTCAACTCTGATTCATCAGAAATTTTAGGATATTCATTACTAGACACTTACAAATGAGTAGGTATGTGAAGTTTCAAAAATACTAGAGTTTTTGAAGATGAAGACCATTTTTGGTTTTCGTTGACAAGGGCATAGGCCGTAGGTACAAATGAAAAAATGATAGTGCTGCGTCCAAATTGTTTTTGCCGGCCATAAGATTCTTTCAGTTTTGATGCATAAAAATTCAAATGATCTAAGCTAAATTGCTCTTGGTTAGAAACTAATCTAAGGGACACTCTAGCCCTAGCCTTGATTTTTGTATCCGATTTTGCAAATACCTACAGATTTATTTCTTTCACCAAAGGATAGGATAGGGTAGGTAATATCTATATTTCCTCACGTGATCGGCAAATTCAGTTTTTGCTAAGCTGGGAAGGTTTTTATATCATAAAAATTTTTATAGCTCCATTGAAGTGGATCTATATTTTTGACCGTTTGCGTAAAGCTATAATATTGCATTCCTAGCCTACGGACCTCAACAATTCAATCATTTGAAAAACTAGGTTTTGTTTTAGCAATTTCGTCACGAAACATCTGTGGGCGATTATATAGACTTTACCTTTCAAGTAACCCCGCTCAAAATGATTTGGTCCGTGAAATTTGGGGAATATATATCCACTCAATATCTTCATTTTTTTAAAGCAGTCTTGGAGGAAAAATGTCTCTAAGAAGAGCGACCCTTTCACGCGTTGTGTGGCATGTAGCGCCATCCTGCTGGAGCCAGCAGTTTTTCATACCAAGTTCTTCTAACTGTGGTGGCAAAAATTCACGTATCGTTATTCGATAATTCGATGCCGTTCCCATTAGCAATAACTGCATTGCTCCTGGCATCTTCAAAAAAAGGAGAGTCTAATGATTCGTTCGGAGCGTATTGCGCACCAAACAATGACTTTTTGATCAAACTGCACGTTCTCTTCAAGAAGACTAGGGTTTTATACTCATCGCCTCATCAGAAACGATAATTTTGCTTGTTAACGCGACCAGAAAGTCAAAAATTTGATTCGGCGCTCATTATAAAATTTTGACAACATTGGGTTTGGTGCTTGAATAATGGTCGTAAATTGGACCTCCAATTTACATCATACATTAGAGCCAATAGCGAGGGTCATATGCTCAAAACAATGTTCAAACTCTAAATGAGTAACGATTTTCTATTAAATAAAGTCAAAACTCCGTTCATTTGATCAAATTATACATGTTTTATTTCAATTTAAAGTTCCAACCTCTAAAAACACCCTATATAAGTACAAAATTATTCTTATAGTCCGCTCAGACAACCCTAATTGAACCGCTCATCTTCTTGTGGAAAGTTTCGGTTCTATCTGGACATCAGCCCAAACAAGCTCAATATTTTCGTTTCAGCAACCAAAACGAGGTCTTCCAGTACGTATTTATCCGCGTGGAGCTCTTCGATCGGAATACGCTTTCCTAAAACCGCTTTGAGTTGAAATTACCGAAGAATAAATTTAAAAATACAGTTTGACAATTTCTGCGCGTTCTAGAGGTGAATAACGCTTCATAACAAAACTCTGTATCTTTCTACTGTGATAAAAAACTTCACCTTTGACAATTTATCCACGAAGTAACAAAATTATAACAATATTCTATAGCTGAGTATATTTTGCTTCGCTCTCGTTACTCAAAAACAGAAATAAAAATGTAACAAAATATGTTTTGTTTCAGGGCCGAGTTTTACAACATAACGTGGGATCGGGAATAATTATTAGCAATCAAAGTCTAGTCCTTCAAGGCGTCTCAAGATCGACGGCAGGAAATTATACGTGTGTCGGGTACAACACGGAAGGAGATGGTGAAAGTGAGCCCTTCTATCTAAACGTCATGTGTAAGTAAATTGAACATAAAGGGTTTTATACACAAAATAACCCACACCCGCGCGTACGTGTAAAATCAGAAACGTTAATTTACCTAAAGGTCTTTAGGGGAAGTTTAGTAACGTTAATTTCGGTCAATAATCGGCAAGTGGGAGATAAACTAAATAAGTAAATTTGAAGCTTGTCGTTTGGAAAAAGAGGAAGAATTTTTAGTGGTTTGTTTAATAGGGAATTGTCACGGTTTAAAATATTGTTTTTTTTTCAACCGAAAATTTATTGCTCATTTAAATATTACAGCACAAATATTAAATTTATCAAAAGCGCTGAAGTGCGATTACAGCAACAACGAATGAGCCAGATTAAACACAAAATGTTAATTCTTAAAATTTGCAAGTAGATAAACAAAGGTTTTTAATTTTTTAGTCACTTTTGTATTTAACTTTTGCGAATTTTTATATTTTTTTCTTTTTCCGCAATTTTAATTACTTAGCTTTAGCTTTTTAGCTACCTACCGTTTACTTTATGGCGACATTCTTATACCTTGCTCTACGCCCAACGTAATCCTATTAATAGCAATAACAATCGTCGTTAATATGAGTTTCAATAATTACTGTGCTCAAATTAGTTTTGCACGTCCAAAACAGTCCTTCTAGTCTTCGATTAACCACATCTTTGTAAGTATGCAATCACCGTCACTTGCTGCAATTTCCAATAATATCTAATCAAGTACTAACAACAAGCAATCTACGCACTTGAAAATACAGTATAAGCCTACGCGTACTAACTTCAAAGGAGTATCTTGAAATTCTCAGTCCCAAAGATCAGATTGCCGAATTGATTGATGTTGGGTTATATTTCGTAGTAGGTATACTTCAAAACGGCAATGGCAAAAAGAAAATGAAATCATAAATTGAAATAGAAGAATTATTTTTGTAGTTATGCAAATTTCTTTTTATTTTATGCCAAATGAAATTTTTATTAACACCATAAAAAGAATAGCAGTCATCACAGTCACACCAGTTTTCTGTTTGCTCAATTTAAACGGAGTTAAAAAATTATAATTAACGCCGTTTTCTTTGTATCTAATCTGTGAACTGTTGGTGATTACAGAGACTATTAAACTCTGAAATAGTTTATTGTTATTTTCGAATTTTTTCGTGACTCTCCCGTATTTTTTTCAGCTGCATTTCCACTAACTTGATCGCTCGGACTAAGTACTAATACTTACTCAAAATCTCTTATACTCCTCGTAATAATTGATAAAAAGCTAGCTGCACGACCTAGAGGAACGAGTTTTCCTAGGAGGCAGGTGGAAAGATAATAAAGCAGTTTTAACAGTTTTTTGCAAATATCTCGAGAATCTTGAGGTCTAGCGTAAACACTACCATGTACAAACTTAATCTACATTAAATTTTAAACTAAAAAGGTTATACGCACTTTTGTGCTCCAGATAAGGATTACGGAGATATAGAAGGGGTATGTCATTCCGACTTTTTTAACCAAATTGTAAAATAATGGCATTTTTTCCCTTCCATATCTCTGTAATCCTTGTCTGGAGCAAAAACCTGCATAGAACCTTTTTTGTTAAAAATTTAATTAAGATAATTTTGTACTAAATAAATTTGCGCTAGGTCTCATAGTTCTCGAGATATTTGCAGAAAACTGTTAAAACGTACCATTTTACCCCCTCCCACAAAAACCATCATTAGGTGTAACTTTTTAACCTCCTCGTATGAAGTCAAAAGAATGAGCATTTCTTGGTGATCATAATAATAATTTTAATAATAATTTTATTTCCCAATCCAGATACCACAACCCGCGAATACAAAAAATAATAACAACAAATCTAATTAGATAACACTACCCCATCACGGGGCATAAGGGAAAATACCCCATTTGATTGACTGTGCATGTGCAGTAGAACAGCAGTTCGTAATCTCATGCTCGTAATAACTTCCATCGACAAAATAAACTTTTTCAATAGTTCAAAGGTATCTACTCGGGAAAATATACCCTTCAACCAGCACCCTGGTGTTAGATGAAAATTAATACAATGAATTGAAAGTTTCCTAATTGTTTCCGAAGTAAACTTTGTGAAGAATTAAAATGCTATAGGTAATGAAAACGTAAAGGTTAAGATATTTTGAGAATTTATTACAAACTTAAATTCGTTTCTTTTAAATATTTAAAAATAAATTCGCATAAAAATAAATTTTTTTTTAGTTACGCCGACGTGTAAACCAAATCAAACGAGAGTACACGGAGTAGCAAAACAAGAAGAAGCACGAATAACATGTCAAGTAGACGCAAATCCTCCTGACGTCCAATTCAGGTGGACATTTAACAATTCCGCTGATTCAGTAGACGTCGGCGCTTCCTATATTGCAAGAAGTGGAACGTCTAGCGTCGTTTCGTACACTCCCATGACAGAACTTGATTATGGTACTTTATTGTGCTACGCTTCCAACAGAATTGGACATCAAAGAGTTCCATGTGTCTTTCATATCATTGCAGCAGGTATGTAAATGTAACTCACTTTTTAGCTTTGTAAAATTTATTCAATTTAAAATTTTTGCAAGTAAATTTCTGCTCGTTGTAAAACGAATTTAGTTAGAAAGTACAGTTTAGGTACAAAATTTTGTTTTTATAAACAGCTCGACTTGAGTCAGCTTTAAAATACTCGTAGAATTTTAGGTAGGTGCCGAAGGTAGAGTCGAAGTACGATTATTTACGAACCACCAATTAACATTTAATATTTAAATTTGTAATTGACAAAATCTAATGAAAGGGGCACTTTACACATACGCCATATGCAGTATCTCGAGAGCTTCTGGTCCTGGCCTAGTAATTACAGTCTGTGGAAACTTATCTCCGACATTTAAATAACTATTTGTTCACCCGAGTAATTTAATTTTGACTATACGTTCAATCGGAGTCCCGAAGAAAGTTTTCAGAAACTTTTGATGTTAGCGTGTACGCTAGGTTCTTTTGTTGTAGATTCCCTGGGAAGATTCTCATGGGAAGCGTTTAGTTCGTTTATCAAAAAAACCTAACAGACATAATTTGTAGCAAATTGAATGCACTTTATTTTTTATTAGAAACGCTTTTTTCTAAAAGTGCGTTGTTTTTGAACTATAAACGATAAACTACTAAAGCAAATCACTGTTTTAGCCAATTTTGAAATTTTAGTTAAACTTTAGCGCGCTCTAGCACCTGAACCGTTTGTCTTAAGAAAAATACCTAAAAGATATAGTTTGTTGGAAATGTGATGTAGTTTATTTTATATGCCAACAATTTTCTCAAAAAGAGCGCGAGGTTTTAAGTTATAAGCGAAAAACTGAAAAAATGGCAAGAACCACACTTCTCGAATTCCCCTAAATTAAGGCTGCCACTTAGGAGTGCTACATGGCCGGCTTTATGTTTTATTACTCATTTGCAATGTTCGTTAAGCCTGCATTATCAAAAATTTTGCATTATTTATTATTTTAGTATCTTTGCACGCTGCCTTTTAACCAATTTACGCGCTGCTCGCTGCAGACGTCTTTTTCTATTGAACTACCGCGTATGCGCTAAACGCTGCCGTCTGCCTAAATTCTGTGTCGATATTTAAATTACAATTTCATCCTGGAATAAATGCTTTCTTGATTTTTGGATTGAATCTGTACTGCCTTAGTTCTTAAAGTTAATACGCGGAACACCTTTTTTTGGAATATTCTTCAATATCCACGTCACGACGACTTTCACGCTCAGCTTGGAATGTCGCGCATCGATTTACTTTCGTATGAATTGTGAGTCTCAAAAGAGATAATGTGAGCAAAGAACCTAATCAAAAGTATTATGCAGATGGTCAAGCACAGTCCCTTGTTTATTGGCCAGAAAATTGCATACTGTTTGGTTATCTAGAAATTTCTTTAGAGTTTTAAACCGAATTTACAAAAGTTCGAGCCATTCGCAAATGAATTTGAAGGCATAGATGAAAGCTTCTTTTAAAGTAAGTTCGTGTCAACGTCTAATTACTAATTACTAATTACATATTAATTTAATAATAGTTAATATAAATTTGTTGGTGGTGCGCTTTTCTAAAATGTACTCTTTTGTGTGCCTTTTGCCCAAAATATATCACTCGAATAAAATTTAAATAGCCTTTGAAATTTTTCACTCATTTAAATTTTAATTAATTAACTTTTTTATGACCCATTTAATTTAAAACTGAATTAATTTCGAGAAACTTAGAAGAATGAATTTTCTCGAGCAAAATGCTTTTTTATCATTATGCAAAATTGGTATTCATGTATTAATTGATGTTTTATAGGCCTTAATTGGTAGTAATAATCAATTTACATGCGGTAACAATGACATGAAAGCAAACAAGGCTTTGGTGGTTACTGTATAAATTATCACCTGAGAAATTAACTAGCAAAACCATAATTTAAATTGTAAATTAAATTTTAGGGCTATTTTGTAGTCATTACCTTAAGGATTTGTTTTGTTCCTCTCAATTTAATCATTTCTTTTGTTTCGACTATACCTACTAGAGAATGCTAGTTTCACAAATTTACCATCTCTTGTAGATAACTTTACTGCTTTGTACACGTACTACGTACTGGTTTACTCGGTTTGTTCTAGTAGTCTCTTAGAATTTTCGAAATTCTAAAGGTGCAACAGTTTTCCAGTAGTTTCAGATTTTTTATGCTGTTATTATCTACTCTTGTAACAATTTTTTAAAAATTTTTGTAAAACTGAATTTGGCAATCTGTTTGGTGCAACCCAAGCCATGTTTGTTTCTACAATAGGTAGTTTTTCAGGCGCTTGCAAACCGATATAAATTACCGCCGAAGTGCGAAAATAGAAAAGCCCGATCAAAAAATATATTCTTGCTTAACCAGTTTAATTGTCACAGTCAGCTTCAAGCCTTCTACATAATTTGTATGTAAATTTAAATTGTCTTAGGGCAATCTCTAGGGAAACGTAGAAAAGAACCTCTTACAAGAACATACATCTACTTTTGTTTGTTTGTTACGAAAGAAGTAAGAATGAAACAAATAAAATACTCAATTCTATCGCAAACTTTTAATGGCAAAGATTTTAAAATGTCAGACGTTGTACCTACACACATAACATAATACACAAGCACAAGAGTTGCACTTCTACTTGTCATGATTACACAATAGTTTCTTTTGTGGATCGTTGGAATAATAGAAATGGGTTCCTTAATTGAATTTATTTTAAAATTACTATTCATTTATAAGACATAAATGTTAAATGAAAAGCGTAGACGATTTAAAAAAAAATAAAGTGTGTACCCCGAGTGCCACACCCTCACCTTCAAAAAGTGGCCGAAGACATGTCAGTTTTTCGGTTATTCGTTAATATCTCAAAAATTATGGGCTGTAGCTGAAATGTGACTATATACTAACTCAAAGTTGACAAAATTTGCTATAAAATTGCATACAGGCATATTTTTTGTATTCATAAAGTGTACCAAGTTATAGGGCGTTGAAAATTGGTGTTCTTTGCGCCGAAATCACTTAACTGCTTCACTGTCGTTGGATTTCAAATCTTGAACTCATGGTATGGCAATAGAAAATTAGATGAAAGTGGTTAAGGATTGTAAAAGCAGCTGCAGAAATAGTGCGATAGGATATCCAGAGTAATTTTTACGATAGATTCGTCTACCCTCCAGGGCTCCAAGCAACTAATGTTTCAAAAAAACGACTGCTTGTGAGTCCACAACGTTTTACTTTTTCTGGAAGCTTTTAAAACAAAAAGAGGAAATGAATTTTAATTTCCCGCAGTATTATTTCTGTGATGCGGCCAAGGCAGTGACGGCCCATCAATTTTAAAATGGAGGATAGTAAAGAAAATCTACCGAGCGCCGCGAGGAAAAGAGCTCTTCTTCTTCTCCTTTGAAAAGCCTACAGTGGACCAAGGTCGTTCATATACTCCATAATGAACTTTTTTCATATTATCCTGCTTGATTAGGAAGAAAGCTTTTGTATTTATACTTTATATATGTAGAATCATTGTTCCTGGGGCACTCTGTATACGATATGCTATAATAGTTGATTTAGGGTGAAAGGGCCCCAGTTTCTTCTAGAGAGCCGTGACTTTAAAATAAATGTTTAAGTTTTTATTTCGGTATAAATCGAAAAATGTTTTCACATTTCAGATCAACAATTTGCCCTGCTCCGAGAATAAGACGATATTATCTGACATATCATCTGACTTCTTCTTTGCTGACAGTTCCCAGTGACCGAACTTGACGATAATTCCAACCACTTACTGTATGATATTATCCGTAATTTTGAATCACTTTCCTGCTTGAACTTTTTCTTCCTTCAATTGGTGATTTTGCCAACGTATCCTGGCTATGATGCACCTACTATCTCCAACGTTTTAATTTTTTTAAATTTGTTTTCAAAATACTGTATATTTCTCAAGGTTGTTCATATACTTCATAATGAACTTTGATACTGTTTGAATAATTTTGAAGAAAACCCTTGTATTGATACTTTGTAAGAAAACACCAGTTTTCAACGCCCTATAACTCTGTAAGCTGTGGGAATACAAAGAAGATGCATATACTCAATTTTATTGAAAATTGTATCAGCTTTAATTTTGTATACGATGATGTTCCAGCTCCAACCCATAGTTTGCGAGATATTAACGAAAAACCGAAAAAGTGGCATGTTTTCGGCCACTGTTGCTAAAGCTCACCTCTGATTCATCAAAACTTTTTGGGTATTGACCACTAGACATCTATAGACACTTACAAACGAGTAGATATATGTAAAGTCTCTAAATGATTGGATTGGGAAAAGTGAAAATTATGAATCTAATCTAAAAACGAGCGCTTGGCTGGAAATAGTAGGAACCTGAACCTCGAGTAAAAGAAGAAAATGCACTCGACGTTTATTTCGAAATGCTCGACGTTAATGCGTAAAAGCACATTATTTTCAACACTATATAGTTGTGTGAATTTTATTATAAAATTGCAACTATAAAGTTGGAACAAAACAGCGCAATGAAATTTATAATATTAAAAAAAAAAGAATGAAATTAAAGCTCTTAAATTACTGACAAGTAAAGTATCCTAGGAAGGCGCATTCAAAAGCTAAGTTGCGTAAAATATCTAATATTTGCTGTAATGCTTACACCCTAAAATCTTATTATGATTCATAAAACTTTCACAGCAATGAACAAGTTTACTAATTTAAGCCACCGCCTCTACCTCTCTTCATCGAATAAATAAGACTCTCGTGTTCGATGAAACGTAACTTTTAGGTAGTTAACTTTTACATTAGAAAACTGTCGTTTACTTTTTCCACGGTAAGAACAGTTTAATTTCATTTAAAACAAATAGCGGAAAAAAAATATTTAGAAGTTTATTTCAAACTACCCATATTAATATTTTTATTTTTATTTCCTTTATAAGATATTACGGAGTTGAATTTGCAATTTTCTACGTTTATTATTTGTTCTGCAGTTTAATCAATGTGCATAATTCTGGAAAATCTTCTATTACTATTTTATACACGATTTGATTGTTAAAAATTAATTTTCCCTTATTTTAGTGTAGGAGGTAGCTCTTTGAAATAGAAACAAAAAATTGTTTGTTTCGACCGGCATAAACTTGCGCGTTTTCAGTCTCATACCAAATGTGTCTAATGGAACTTTTCAGCTTGCGAGTCTCTAATTTAGTACGTTGGGTACAGCAAAACACGCTGCACTTTTTGATTGGAGTGTGCCACTTTCTGTGGACTTAGTTGATGCCAAAAGGTACTTTCCAAATAGGGAGCCACTTGAAAATCCGTGTAGAACACCATTATTACGACCATTAAAGATGGCCCTCAGCTTCAATGGCCCGGTTTCAATTTTATTTTATTTTTTGAAAGCTCTCGTGAAGGGGAAACTTTTTGTGTAATCTCTCTCGACCTTAAGAGTTCTGCAAACATTTCAAAAATCTGTCAATTTTACTTTTTAATTTTACTCACGAATTTCATTGATAACTCTTTTAATAATTTTGCTCAATATCTCCTTTTACCCCACAACAAAGAGCTTATGTCTATGGGGTTCCATATATGTCAAGAAAGATATTTTTTTTATAAACGACAGCGATTTTAATTATTTTGAAAATATTTATTACATTCTAATCCAGTAAATTTCAGCATCCTACCTTGCATTAAATGGGGTACTTCTGATTTTTTGGTATGTTGTCTATGACGGTGGCCTAATAATACTTTACCAAGATAATCGGCGTTTGGTGTCTTTTTTTGAAATTTTATTATTACGAAGTCATTAAGCGTCGTGCAGACTACAGCGAATGCAACGCGAATGCAACGTTTGCCCAGCGCTTGCTAACGTTGCATTCGCGTTGCATTCGTTGTAGTCTGGACGACGCTTTAGGTGCGTTTAGTGCACAAAGCTAAACTGTATGCTGAAAGTCAGCATGCAATGAATTTAGTTACAACAGTGCTGTTGTGCTGACTCTCAGCATACTAGACCAGGGTCGATAATTTTTGAGACCAAAAAAAATTATAGTAGGATGAAACCCATTGGAAGGTAAAAGGTAGAGAATATACCAAAAATGTAGAAAAAAATAAATTACGGGCGATCTGAGGTGGGGAAGGGGGCGGGAGTGAGTTTTTAAGGGTAAAAAACGGTTTATCTCGATTTCCGGCAAAACTACAAGTCCTATGAAAAAAAGTTAAAACGCAAAGTTGTAGGTAATTAAAAGATCTACAACTTTTGTTTTTAAACTTTTTTCACATAACCTCACAATTTATGTGAAAAATTCAAATAACCAAGTTTTTGGTTTTTTATTTGTATCTTGTGCAAAAATTTTTATTTTTTTACAAAATTTGGTGAAAACTTACCTTTTTATGTCCCAAACACACAGTAATTTTTTTGATTTAAAATATTCATTGTTTCACCTTATTTTGACTTAATATCGAAAAAGCACCCCAATTTTCAATCGAAAATTCTCACGTCAAAATATCTGCTTTTTTAAAAAAGTCGGTGGGCTTTTTGTTCGTTGAAGTCTCTACTTTCTGTTGGTATAAAAAAATATATACATTACTATGGTAAATGTTCTCAGAAAATGCAAGTAAAGAAAAAAACTCGAATCCGAAATTTTTTTTTTTAATTATTATGTACAATTTTGAGCTATTAGATAAAATTTACACTTTAATTACTCGAAAAACGTAAGATTTCACGTTACATTGATAAACAAAAAAATTACAAATCCATAAAACATCAAGATTGAAAAAAACATGCGAAAATAGTTGTTCTAAATATTAAAAATAGGATTTAAAGGGGATTTCATCTAAAAAATGTGACTGCTGCAATTTTTTTCAGTAATCAAGTTGTTTTATTAAATTCTAATTACTACATTTATGCATAGAAAACCGTTTTTTACCCTTAAAAACTCACCCCCGTCCCTTTCCCCACCTCAGATCGCCAGTAATTTATCTTTTCTTACATTTTTGGTATATTCTCTACCTTTTCCAATGGGATTCATCTTACTATAATTTCTTTTCACTTTTTGCCATTTTCAAAGGTATCGACCCTGGTATATACAGTGTTTAGTGGATTGTAGGCCATTAAATGTCAAAATAGTCGGCAAAATTGACCGCTTAGGTACTTTAAGCAGCTTTTTCCGCTAAACGCACCCATTGATTTTTACTATTCCCGCAGAAGACGGCTGGATTTGTTTATCGGAATGTATATTATCGTTTTCAGAAAAACAAAACTCGGAAACAATACCACTTGAACAATACATCGGCTCATCAGGTTCATTATCGGAGACAAAATCGAAATTTACTTGCGGTGTGGGACTTTTGTTTCTTTTGTCTTGAGATTGGTGTCGTAGTATGTAATTTTAGTAAGTTTCTACCGTACATGGTATCATGGTATTAGGTATGGTAAACAGGGGATTGCTAGCTGCGGATTTTGCTTTCTTAACTCTACAGGAGACTATTAGCAACATTTTTTAACTTTAGAGGGTCTAACAGGCCGAGGTTGAATTTTGATTGAAATCAACGAATTTTGGGACAGTTTTTTTAATTACATTAGTACTAAATAATAAAAGTAATTGCTCATGAAAAGTAATATTTACTTATAATCATAAAATCAGCGAAAAATTAAACAAAAGGTGTACTTAGTTGAATTTTAGACGCATTAGTCACATTTTATTTCATTGTCCGTTGGAATTTCTTCCATTACACGATAACCCTCTTCTGTTTCAAAACTTTGTGGCACACATCTTCTGAAAGTATGATAACGTGGGTCTGTGACACCAGGCGCGCGTCTCTTTTGGAGTTAAAGTGCATTGATTACGTAAAACATTAAATCCAATGACAATTACTTTTATGCCCGTAATTATATTACAAAGTACCAAAAAGTGATTCATGAAGTGTTTTTATCGAATAGTCGCTATAAAAAGGTAAAGTGAACGATGCAGTTCAAATAAATTAATATTTGCCAAAATAAGTAAATGAAGCAAAAACACTTTACATTTCAGTTAACACCAGTTCATTTCAAACATACTTCTATAATAATTATGAATTAATAGTTGTGTGGCAAGTTACACATGAGGCATCCTATACAAAGTTGCTGCTAACTTGTAAAAACCTCCTCTGTGCGCTTCACTTATATTCAAATTTTTGTTTGTCTTACAAAGGTATTCGAAACTTTGTCTTTTGTACTTTTCGTACAAACCGTAGATATTAAGCTCGTCGTACAAATTACGAATAATTGAAACACTCTCGAGGTCCGATTTGCCATAATGTTGATAGAGTAATTTCTTTTGATTAGGCGATGCCATTTCCAATGCGTTAACAATTAACCAAGTCATTTGTCCAAGACATATATCGCTTTTGGCTAACGGATTTACTCTCGATGCTTCGTCATCAACCATATCATCCTTAATTATCAAATATCACGTTGGAGTAAATTAGTGATTTTATATATTATTTATTACTAACCTGAACTGCAATAAATTTTCCTATTTCAAGAAATACTTTTCGCGCCTTCTTAGGTAAGTCGTTGTCGTAATTTTCGCAGCAATAGGTTCCTAACATTATTGGCAATATACTTGTAGGATACGTTGCACGGTATTCAGAAAAACGATAGTAATTATCGCAAGTATAAACATCAAATCTTGGTTTGCCGTCAACAATATACAAATGGCTCATAGTCTGCGAGTGAGCTACTTTAATGCAAACTTGGTGCATTAAATCCATAGCCGAAGTGTACCAAGAGTAATTGGAACAAAATTCTTTTAGAATGGCATAAGGTAAATTTTCTAAGAGAATTGCGTCGTTCATGGCATGTAGTTTATTATCACCCTGTTTTTATAAGCAAGGATAATCCCAACGGATATCTGATTCATCGACGATGTCGTCGATTATTTCCCACGAAGAAACTAACTGAAAATGTCAGTAACTCAATGAAGTTTTCTTCTACGGCGTATTAAAAAATGCTCACCCAGTCCATGCACCATCCCAAGATGTGGGACAAAAAAATTTTTTCGGGAGTTCTCTTTTCGGGAGGTTCGAGAAATTTGTAAAGACTCGATACTTTTAGTCCTTCTATCAACATGGGGTGTGGCATGATACGTTTTAAGATCGTTTCGAATCTATCAGAAACCTCAGGTAACCCGGTTGATTGTTTTCTAATAGTTTCTAAGATTAATGGAAACCTTGAATGATATGCCTCAATATCTTCTTTGGTGTATAATTCAAATGTATGGGGACTTTCTACAGGTGTGCAATATTCTCTGCAAAACATCGACAACAATTAATAAAACAGATATGAGATGGTACTGAAAAAGATTACCTTTTTAATAGCTTTACATTTGATGGAAACTTCTGTAAATTGAACTTCCAAAAATTGTATTTTAAACTTACAGTAGTCATTTTTCCAAAACTGTGCATCACGTATAATACCTATCTTAAAGTTTTGTAGGTATAAGTACTCGGAGAAAAACGATGTGTTATATAAATAAAATTTGTTTGACTAGGTACAATAAAGGTGTTTTCCCAGACTAACGTGGCCGCGATAGCGCCCGCAATCGCGTCCAAACGCAACCCATGTAATCTTATGGGAGTATTCAGACCGGCGCGGCCTACCGCGCGTTCTGATGAGCGGCCGCGGCCTGTGCTGCGTTCTAGCTGTTTTATGGCTTTGAATTTATTTAAACTCACTAACGTCATATAAATGGCAGTACGCAGTAACGACAATATAAATAGATAACCACAAAATTACCTATAGAGGTTTAATGATGCAGTTATTGAAATTGTCGGAAAAAATAATGATCGGAAAAATGTTTCTTTTAATTTACTTTTTCGGCATTTTTAATTTAAGGAAAAAAATTTTATACACTAATATCCAAAAATGCTTTGTTTTTGTAGAAATATTGCGGGTTAGGATGTGGGATCATTTTTTGCTTTTGGGGCAATTCTTTTGTTTCTTACAGCAATTAAATTAGTTAGTAGGATACGATTCTGAAGTTTTCATCAATAAATCTGAACCACTCTGTATAATAATAAAGGTCAGTACTGCGTCAATGTGGGAAAGACGCAGGAAAGACGGGCATACGACATTTAGAAATAAAAATACTTTGTAATTACAAAGTTATGGTTCACATAATCGACCCTAACTATGCTTTCTTTTCGTCGAATCGTTACTAAATTCGAGAAAAGTTCAGTGCCGGATTTACCTATTAGCCAACTAGGCCCTGGCCTAGAACCCTAAGACGTTGGGGCCCAAAACGGCTTTTACAACTTTAAACGACAAGGTCGGGCCAGGGGCGGATTCTGCTACCGGGCAATAGCCCGGTTCGCCGCTGGTATTAGGAAAATGGTCGCCCATGATTCCGAAAATTTTAAAGCACTTGCATTCGAACAATGCAGTTCTTCATTATTGCAGCATGCTCGATTATTTTAATTTCATATCACTTCGTAGAACTTATAGCTTATAGCCTCTTGTCAATAATTATGAAATTGTCAAATAACGTTTTTTTGCTATAAAAAATTGCTTAATTTCATGGCACAAAAATATGTAAAAGAATTCCGAAAGTAGATCTAAGCTCTGTTGACCTTGAAAATTCAAACAAAATTGCCTGCGGCGCTAGGTGGCCCGTGCAAAACCATAATTAAAAACTTAAGAAAACAAATTTTTGCAGAACTCTTCTAAAAACCAAATAGGCGCACCGATTTTCTTTGCTCCAAGCCGCTGAATATGTAACTATACCACTGAACATGATGCTGTTAAAAAACAGAAAAATATTTTAAAGTAAATTAGCAATTAATTGGGGGCCTCCACCATTTAATTCGTCCGGGCCATTTCTTTTCTTGAATGTGTTCTTGGGTCGGACCACCTTTTTAAGGAACACATTCTGTTCTTTTGGCCTAGGGCCTATGAAAACCGTAATCCGGCCCTGTTAGCGATACTAACGCGGTTCTTATTACTCAATGATGATAGGAATATCTAAGCCAGCAACAAAACATCAGAATGCAACAAGTGAAAGGAATATTAGTGATGTAAGTAGTGGTGTAAATGAACATTCAAATTTATCGATTCCTCGTCGTTATTAAGAATCGGGGTTTTCAACAACGACAACTTGGTGCATTTTGTAAAAAAAACATTTGAGCAAATATACCATAGTTAGTAGCTATCGTGAGTCTGCCGATTGGGCTTTAGAGTAACTCAAAATGTATCTTATTTTGGTAAAATAATCATCCTTTCGGAGAACTCTCATTTTTGTCTAAATGGCTTCATCAAAAGCAAAAGTGTCATTTTTAGTATGAAAATAATCTACAGGAGGTTCAATACACGCTAGCTCCGACTAAAAATTGAATATCGA
This sequence comes from Malthinus flaveolus, assembly GCA_950108345.1. Taxonomy (NCBI): domain Eukaryota; kingdom Metazoa; phylum Arthropoda; class Insecta; order Coleoptera; family Cantharidae; genus Malthinus; species Malthinus flaveolus. Next base: position 70,058,340 of record OX467285.1, read on the forward strand.
ACCATGCATTCATGGAATTCGGTCAGATTTATTGAAAAAAGTCTTCAAAAATTAATTTCATCGATTTCACTTTTGTAAACGAACCTGAGGTGTCCATTTACAAGATGTGTACTAATGCGACATCTTCTTCTGACTCCTATTCCATCTCGGCCCCTCTTAGTCTTGCTATTGGTTACTGATTGTGAAGTCAGAACGCTAGGAGACGTGACGGACTTCCAATTAAATTGTTTTACATGCTGCTCGACTTTATACTTGCTCCGCTTACCCGTATTATCAATTTTTTCCTTATCTCGTCTACCTTTCCATCTATCTGGAAATGTGATCTAATTATTCCGTTACCAAAAAAGAAGAATCCTCTACTACCTAACGACTTCCGATCAATTTCTATACTTCCTGTTATTTCTAAAATCTTGAAACGACTTACAATTAATTGACTCACGCTACACAGTTTAACTTGCTTAAATCCATTGCAAAGTAGTTTTCGGGCTGGTCACAGTACGGCGACAGCTTTATTAAAAATTACTAACGATATTCGACATGACATGGGCAGACCAATGGTGACTGTGCTGACGCTTTTGGACTTTGGTAACGCTTTTAACTCTATATACTTTGACACTCTTTCCTGTATTTTAAAGACGCTACACTTTGACGAGACTGTTCTTACCTGGTTGACTTTGTATCTCGGTGGGCGTCAACAGAGAGTTTCCACAGAGGCTGAGGACTGAGGAGTCTGCCTGGCTCAGAGCTCTATTCTTGGACTAATATGTTTATTAATTTTATGTTATTTATGGAAGGTACTTATACATGCATTATGCATATTAGTCGACCGTATGGAATAAAGTTACATAATGCGTATCTCCCTTTCATTTTGAGGTTTTGTGGTGCACTGAAAATAAATGAGAGAGATACGACCACTGAAATTGCTAAACAGTTTGTGCGCGGTTTTTACTTAACGATTTCATATTTAGATTGATGGCATTCTTCTACGCTATTGATAGTAGGTACTATTTTATTCTCTCTAACAAAAATAATAAAATAATGGTTGGAAAAGGCCAACTCTTGAAAAACAATAGAGAAAATTGGAACTTTTATATTCGGCAATTTGAACAAAACTAAATACCGTAGGTTTCAGCGGTGTGGTTTGTTTTCGTTTAAAGATTTAAAATTAGTCTCATCCCCCAAAGTGGTATCTCGAACGATTCCCAATCAAACCGAATATATTTGAAACAGTAACAACTTCTCCACAGCCAGAAGCGCTCGTAACATGAAAGAGAAAAGTATCAGATAGGGTATTAAAAGTCGTAACTGTTGATTTAAGTCCCTAATGCAAAAATTAAAAAAATACTTTTGCAAATTCAACCGAAAAAATTTATTATTCTATTTACCTAATGCGTACAATTTAAAAACACTATTGCAAGCCCAAAAATAACACATTTATTTACTTTCAGTATCATATTTGAACAAAAATGTAAAATTTTAATCCACGAAAATAACGAGGGTGAATTTTAAATATATTCAAGAACTTCTCCCCTATTCAACTGTGAAAAAATTCGCTTTAAAACAGTTGATTTATCGACATTTATACAGATAATTTTTGTCAAATAATGCCAAATTTTAACCTAGGATTGTGTAAAATGAATTTTTTATTAGTCGTGAAAAATAACTGCAATTTGTTCTTTTCGAGCGAATGCGTATTATCTCGGCGATAATTAATATAAATTTTTCTAAACCCCTCTTGTTTGTTTCATTTCGAGACGTCTTCGCTTCGTCTTACGGATATAGTAAAATATTATGTAAAACGCATATAAGTTTTGTATCAAAATGGAAAAAGTAGGTCGCAACAACCTGTAAAAATGTAAAGAATTTTTGACTGAAATACGTCTTTTGTGCGGATGTTTTGAATAACGGCGTTTTTTACATTATGATTGATAGGCAGTTGTCTGTAGTATTCAGAGAACACGAGTTTAGAATTGGATAAAGAAGCGACACGTATGATCTATACAGAAAACAAAAGCGTATACGTGTTATACACAAAAGATAAGTGTACATTTATTTCTTTATGTTGTCAAAATTGTCGGAAAATCTATAATTTTTATAGGGAAGTCTCTTTAATGTTAACGTCAAATAAAAGTCGAGAAATTTAATTAAAGAAGGTTAAGGGAATTGGGGAATTATATTTCAGTTAGGGGTTATAATTCACAATTAAAATAAGTTTGTAGTGGGTAATAGGTGTCACAAACTAAATATACATAATGCGTAATTAAAAGACGGCAGTTTCGCTTTTGAAATTACTGTAGGTACCTCTTCACACCTTCACAGGTTGAGCTCAATAGTTATTTAATTTACGAGACACGGAAATTCACTTTTTTACCGCGGCGAAACCGAGGTCAGCAAGACAACCCAAAGAGTGTCAAACAGTAAAATGGTAGAATTTTCCAACGCGAATTCTCAATAAATGGCAAACGAGACAAAAAATCGTGGAAAGTTCGGAAGAATCCACATGGAGCTGAAAATTGGTACAGACCTTAAATACATTGTTATAAATGATCAAAAGTCCCCATCGATTCCACTTCTGCTGCAAGAGGGGTGAATTCTGTTTCGTGCAAATTACTCGCCTCCTAAAAATCTTATGTTGCTGAAGCTTCCTATAAAAGTTATAGAAAACATTATGAGCTACAAGATTGGTTATATGCATTTTTCCGCAATTTAAACCCTTTTTGAGATATAGCGCGAAGAAGGGGTTACAGTGAATTTGTTTAGGGAATGACGCTATATAAAAACTGTGGAGTAAGACGCGTAAGTTTCATGAAAGGAATCAGCACCAAAGTAGCACTCCTGGATGATCCGGCAGTGAATAAGATAGAATAAAAATGTAATTGAAGAATTCTGAAAACAAGAGTCGCGTTGGGTTTTGTCTTCACCTTTTGTAAAAAATCAAAAAAAAATTTTGTTCGAAATTATAAGATTTGTGAGAATGCTATTGACATTAAGGAGCTTCTTATTCACAACTTGGAGGTACGAAAATCTTTAACTACATCTTCATTCTTTATTCTATGGTATGTTATCATAATAAATCTTTATCGTATCTGTAAGTTGTGAATAAGAAGTTTCTGAAGTTCTATAGAGCGCTGCCTAATTTTACAATTTCAAACAAAAGTGATCTTTAACCTCTTCGCAAAAGGCGAAAACGAATCCTGGCACGACTTTTGTTTTAAAATATATTTAACTATGTCCTTATTATTTATTATGCATATAAGCCATCTTGTAGCTAATAATGTTTTCTATAACTTCCATAAAAAGCTTCATCAACGTATGATCTACAGGAGACGAGTTATTTGCACGAAATAGGTCGCTTTTAAACAGCCCCCCTTCCCCCCTCTTGTCTCTCCCCCCTGGAACTTTTAGTATGTTGTACTGTAGGTTCTAACGAACAACCATAGCAACTTTCACAACTCCTGGATGTTTTTCCCTCAAATGCCATCCATGTATTTGTCTAATTTGACTGAACTAAAATTAAGAGATACTTGCGAAAATCCGACTTTTCGACCTTTGACTTTGAATAAAATTTATAGCAGAAGTGGGATCGATGGGGACTTTTGACATTTTATGTATAATAATGTTGTATTTAACGTCTGTACGAATTTTCATCTCTACGCAAATTTTTCCAAAGTTGGTCCTTATTTGCTTAAAACATAAAGTAAACTTAGAATTTGTGTAGGTATGTATTTATAAATTATTGCACTGTGGCCACTTGATGAAACAATTTTTAATTGCAATTTAAATTAATATTATCACAACAAAAGCACTTGTTAGTTTTATAATAATGTTATTTATTTTATTCGTTATTATTATTATAGGCCGAATAGGTCAATATGGTCGTTAGCGATAATAACGAATAAAACTTTTTATGAAACTAACAATTTCGATTAAAAAGGCCCTATCGGTTTTTCTCTAATACATAAAAAATGCCAAAATAGACACTTTGCTTTTAAAACCCTTTTTACTTTTTATCCATCAGGTGTCAAAATTTATTAAAATTTCAGTCAAACGCTTTTATTTGTTACAAAAAAAGTTTCATTCACAGCCCAGCCACAAAATAAAAAATTTATAAATTTGGAGGGGACCGAAGTCTTAATAATTCATTTTAACGGAAGAGTTTTATTACGAAGTCGAGTGTTTACTTCTTCATATTTTATTCCGTATCTCGAAATTTAGAAGTCGAGTGCATATTCGTGACAATAATACGTAACGTAAACCTTAGTTGGACAATTAATTCATTTTACGCAATTTCGATAAATGTGGAATTAGTTTGAGATTTTTTGATCTCTTATGAAGCGAGGGGTGATCTGATATTTCCTTTATTGATCTTTCGAGTCATATCTTCTTGCAAGTTTCATGAACAACAACATATAAATATTATGTATTCCTTTGTCCTTTACAAATGTGTTCCTTTCGATAAACCTTTATAACTTTTTTTTATTTTACTAGCTAGTAGTAGCTTATATTTTTTTATATCAAAAAATAAACTTTTATCAAATCAATCTTTTTCTACATTTAATATATTCGTAATACACCAGAAACATACGGCTGTCGAACGCAATAGATTGTTTACTTAAACGTATAAGTAAAGACTGCCGAATCATGCAAATATTTTATCTACAAATACGTCCGATGCAGGACTAAGAAGTTTTCCAATACTGATGTATTTATTGGACATTGTAGGCCAAACTGAGCGGAACTAGAATAAACGTTTCTAGCGACACTGCATTAGTCCACTAAGTTCACGACAAAAAGATTTTATTACAAACCTTCTCAGATAGTTTTTGTGCTCACTCGAGTGTGGCCAAAAGTCGCTTCTGAATGACTTTTTAAGACATCATAAAGATCTCTTTAAACGAGTATTTAGCTTTTTATTAATGTCAATGTTTGATTTATAAATGCTTTAATGTAAGAAACTTGACCCAACCTAACAAAAAGTTTTGCAAAAATAGATATAAATGATGGGCAATTATTTATAAAAGTGTAATAATAAACGGAATTTGGGGGACGTCTCAAATATTGATTAAAAATGGAACTTTGTTTGACAAGAGATGAAGCAGTTTTTACATTTGCACAGCTTAGATGTGCAACTAAACGATAAAGTACGTACAACATTTTGAACGTCTGCCACTCCTAAGTGACAGCAGTAACTTGAGAAAGGTGGATATTTGCTCTTTATTAGGTTTTTGGCTTATAACTCGAAAACTACGCAATTTTAGTGAAAATTGTTTCTATACAAAAATAAAGTACGTGCAATTTCCTACAAATTACATTATTACAATTTTTTTTGACCAGCAAACATTTTAGGTTCAAGAGCGCGTTGAAGTTTAGTGTAGGTATATCGGACGTTGCGTGTACGGAAGCCAGAGTAGGTACTACAGATATACTAAAATACAAAATTATTGACATTAACGGCGCAGACTGAAATAACAAACAAAAGATTTTGAAAACCTTCCGTCTGCCATTTCTAAGTGGCAGCATTAACTTGGGGGCTACTCGAGGGTTTTGCTTCTTTTTTAAGTTTTTTGCTTAAACTTTAAAACTGCACATTTTTGGAGAAAAGAGCTTCTATATTTCGATATAGTAAATTACATAAAATTTTCTACAAACTATATCTGAAAGGTTTTTTCTCAGGTAAACAGTTTAGGCACTAGAGCGCGTTAAACTTTTACAAAAATTCATTAGACTGTTTTTTTAAATTATCGTTTCTAACTCGAAAACTACGTACCTAGAGGGAAAAGTGTGTCTATAGAAAAATAAATTTCATTTAATTTTCTACGAATTATGTTCGTTAGATTTTTTTGTAAAACCAACAGTTGAGGTGCTAGAGCGCGTTAAAATTTGACAAAAATTTCAAAATCGCCAAGAAACTGATGTTGGTAATTTGTCGCTTATAACTCGAAAACTACACGTAGCTTTAGAGAAAAGTGTGTCTATCCAAAAATAAAATTCATTCAATTTTCTACAAATTATGTTTAGTAGATATTTTCGTAGACACACAGTTGAGGTGCTAGGGCGCGTTACAATTTCACAAAATTGCAAAATCGGTCAAATAACTGATTTTTTTCATTTATCGCTTATAACTCGAAAACTACGTACCTTTAGAGGAAAGTGTATTTATACAAAAATAAAACTCATTTAATTTTCTACAAATTATGTTCGTTAGATTTTTTTGTAAAACCAACAGTTAAGGTGCTAGAGCGCGTTAAAATTTGACAAAAATTCCAAAATCGGCCAAGAAACTGATGTTTGTAATTTGTCGCTTATAACTCGAAAACTACGTTGCTTTAGAGAAAAGTGTGTCTATCCAAAAATAAAATTCATTCAATTTTCTACAAATTATGTTTGGTAGATATTTTCGTAGACACACGGTTGAGGTGCTAGAGCGCGTTACAATTTCACAAAATTGCAAAATCGGTCAAATAACTGATTTTTTTCATTTATCGCTTATAACTCGAAAACTACGTACCTTTAGAGGAAAGTGTATTTATACAAAAATAAAACTCATTTAATTTTCTACAAATTATGTTCGTTAAATTTTTTGTAAAACCAACAGTTGAGGTGCTAGAGCGCGTTAAAATTTGACAAAAATTCCAAAATCGGCCAAGAAACTGATGTTTGTAATTTTTCGCTTATAACTCAAAAACCACGTTGCTTTAGAGAAAAGTGTGTCTATCCAAAAATAAAATTCATTCAATTTTCTACAAATTATGTTTGGTAGATATTTTCGTAGACACACGGTTGAGGTGCTAGAGCGCGTTACAATTTCACAAAATTGCAAAATCGGTCAAATAACTGATTTTTTTCATTTATCGCTCATAACTCGAAAACTACGTAAGTTTAGAGGAAAGTGTATTTATACAAAAATGAAACTCATTTAATTTTATACAAATTATGTTCGTTAGATTTTTTCGTAAAACTAACAGTTGAGGTGCTAGAGCGCGTTACAATTTGACAAAAATTCCAAAATCGGCCAAAAAACTGATGTTTGTAATTTATCGGTTATAACTCAAAAACTACGTACTTTTAGAGTAAAGTGTATCTATACTAAAATAAAGTTTATTTAATTATTCACAAATTATGTCTCTGAGATTTTTTCGAATATAAACAGTTGACGTGCTAGAGCGCTAGTGCTAGCCCACTGAGTGATTTGTCTTACTATTTTTCATTGTAATGAGAGTTCACTGCATGTAGACTTGTAGACATTGTACTTGTAGGTACATTTGTAGAGCAGGTTCTTGACTTTGTATACTTTTGAATTACAGCTCAGAAAATAGAAATATTGCGCTAACCATGCTCGGCTTTTAAAAGTATTCAATGCTTTATTAATAAAAAGTGTTAATTATTGTTTCCCGCTAATTAAAACTTTTCTTGTTTCAGGTCGCCCAGATCAAGTTCACAACTGCACGGTCTTAAACATTTCAATGACATCATTTTCAATAAAATGTTCAGAAGGTTTTAACGGAGGTCTTCCACAGTCATTTATGTTAGAAGTAAGCAATTTCCTTTAAATATTTTCGTCGTTCTCAAACTTTATTAAAATTTATCACACCTTGACGTAAAAAGTAAAAAAATATATATTAAAAAATGTAATTAAAAGTAATAAAGCTTCAGCAGTTCCAATTACATGAAATTGGCAACAGGAGAAAAGGATATTTGACGTCCAATTACCTGCACCAATCTTGGATGGAGGAATGTGCTTTATTAAAGTTTTGGAAGGAAAATATTAAAGCAACCGTGTTTGTTAAACATTTAGTCAGTTCCGAGAGATAAATCTTCATTAAATACATTATACGCCAAGATTTGAACCCATTTGAAAACTTTATTAAAGATATCTTTTCAAAAATATAATTTAATTTGGTTATTGTGCGCTTTATTAAATTAAAAAATTCTAAAATGTCTAAAATTAATTATCAAACAAATTTGTTCATACGTAAAGCAATTAAAATATGGTTATAAGTCTTAAAAGAAAAAGCGGCTACAACGTTTTCAGATTTATCTTGATTCGATGAGCAAAATATTGCTGGAGCTGGAGTAATAAAATACCAATAGCGAAGTCTAAACAACTTAATATTTTTCTATTAGTCGGATCGACATTTTCTTTCATCAAAAACATTTTAATTAAATTTTTTATGATTTTCTTTTTGTTTTAATTTCTCCTGGATGGAATAATGTAATACGCTTATAGAGCATTAAGAGAAGAAAATTAATTACCTACGTAATTGCAATACAAAGTAAGTGCACCTGAAGAAGCGATAAAGTAAGAAACTTAATCGAGATGAAGATAGAATAATTAAGTTTTACTAGAACTTCGTTTAGAGGAATGAACACTGTCTAGAAGTGAAGAATTTGATGAGTCGATTGCCGGTTGTGATGATTGCCTTTTTTTAAACTTCGGTATTTTGAACCGCGGCTTCTGTTAAACGACAATAAAAATTTACTTTATATCGATTCTATAATAGCTGTTGATTATAATTATTGTTGTCAAGGGAGATCGGCACTCGGCAATAGCAAATCCTATTTGAAGCAACTAATACTTTACTAAGTATAAGTCTATGGCAGTTTTCTAAAACCGAGTTTATGATGTAAAAGCGATTAGATATACTGTATACGTGTATACTGCGCCTCTAAAACTCTCTGAAAAGATACTTCGTGACCTATATGAGATACTTACAACAAAGCTTCTGATTTAAAGTTACATAAAATAAAAAAAAATGGAAAGTGAAAATAAAGACTTTTTAAATGAGCTAATAAATCTGACGTCTAGGCGGTTAACAAATCAAAAAGTGAAGTAGGGCGAGGCGCTTTGGCAAACAATATTTTAAAATTTGTAATTAGCAACATTAGAACTACCGTAATTTAGTGGCAGGAGCGTTTTTGAAAGATTACAAAAGAACATTGATAAAAAATGCGTTCAACCAGAGCCCTCGGTACAGAAGAGAGCAGTGTAGAGAGGATCCAAAAGACTCAAAAAAGGTGACTGAGAAAAATGCTGAGATATTAGGACATTTTCTGTGATATATTGTTTTAAAAAATTTCAAAATTTCAATATGATTTAATCTCATTGAAATTTTGGTAAGTTAAAAGGGATTTATCAAAATTTTTTAGTAATAATTCCTCCCGAGTCACGAACCAAATTTATCATTCTGAACTAATCTTTTATTTTTAAGGTACGAGAAAGTCAAAGTCAAGAAATCAAAAGTAATTTGTCTTCGCCAGTAGCTAGGTTTTCAGTAACAGGCCTCAACGCGGGCGCATATTATCAAGCCGGTTTGTACTCTTTCAACGCCAAAGGAAGAAGCGAGCCTGTGGTTCTACAAGCAGCAACCCTTAGATTACCAGAAAAACAATTAACTGCCGAAAAAGGTAACATCTCTTTTTAAATTTACTCGCAAAATTAACTTAATTTTAATTAACTTTTTAGAGAGCAATCGAAATTCGTTTCGTTTTACTCCGATGACGAGCGTTTTAATTGGCGTCATTTCGGCTCTCCTTATAGTAGCTTTTGTTATACTTTTCGTTTTACGGTTACAATGTACACACAATGAAGGGAGGAGAAAAAGGCAGAAAAATTCGGCCGTCACTAGCGGAAGTTTAGAACATCGTGGTTCTACAAGCGGAATAGCTATCACAGATAAATCAGGTACCTACTTATAATCAATTTCTTACTTACTATTCCGGCGAAGAATTCGTTAATCGGTTAATCAACAAGTTTTTGATAAGAATATTTTTTCGTCATTTGTTTTTTTCTCATATATCAAGTAGAGGTCTACCATTGTTGTCTTCAATTTCAATCAAAAATTGTTTAAAACAATTAAAATTTACCTCGATAATTGTGGATATGTGGATCTGTAAATACACATTCATTTCACTCGTACACAATTTCATATCGTAAAATCTAGGATATTTTCGGTCGTTACAATCGTCTTTTTGAGACCACTATTAAAGCTTTGGTAGTTATTGGAGTCAAGTGGTTTGGTACATGATATAAGATATACCATTGAGTAATAAGATAAGGTGTTATTATATACTCAATGGATATACCAACAACAATACGTGCTTCTTCGAGTCGATCTGCTAACAATATTGCTGTTGTAAGTGAAATTTTTGAGAACGATCCAAATTTATCAATTCCACGACATTCTCGGCAATTTTAATTGAACAACAAATATTTTAATAAATTACTTTTAATCTCTTTTGTATATTAGCCCAGCTATGACTTTTTAAAGCGACAGGGGACAGGGAAAACTTTGTGTAAAGCCTTCGGTTAAAACGAAAATTGAGAATCACTCGTAAGATTAACGTAAAGATTGTATTAATAAGAATCGTAGATAATTTAACAACAAACATTTTAATCAATTTATTTTATTCCTGTCCTACATATTAGCAAATTTGAGAATTTTTAAAGTGACAGAAAAGTTTGTGTAAAGCCTTCGGTTAAAATGAAAATTGAGAATCACTCGTAAGATTCACGTAAAGATTGTATTAATAAGAATCATAGATAATTTGACAACAAACATTTTAATCAATTAATTTTTATCCTGTCTTGCATATTAGCACAAATATGAATTTTTAAACAAGGTGATGGTTTTTCTAAAAAATCATTTTTTCAAACGAAGCTTATTTTCTCTTAGCTGGTTATGTTAGTAAGCAAAATTGCCGCATTTGGGATTTGGGTCTCAGAAAAACCAAGAATGATTGTTGAGAAACCTTTACATTTCGCCCGTGTTACTGTTTGGTGCTCTTTTTGATCTGGAGTAGCGATTGGACCGCATTTCATTGAAAATGGGGCTGGAAATGCTGTTACTGTCGATGAATTGCGTTATTGGGATATATTGACAAAATCTTGTTTGTTTATTATTGATGATATGGATAAGAGTGATAATAATCGACGTCTGTATGCGTGGTCTTGGTAGACATTTCTCCGATTTTATTTTTTATTCATTTATGGTAAGCTTTTAGTCCAGTCATTACGTCGGAAAAAAGGTATATAAATGCAAGTAAACCGAGAAAGCTGATTTTTAGATATGTTGTAGAGGGGGCTCAAAAAAGCTTAACTTCAAATCGATAACTCGATAACTCGGCTCTACTTCACGATACAAAAATTGTGCTTATGTACTTTTTTGATGCTTTTTTTACGCTCTACAATTAAGGTTATATGAATTTTTTACCTACCGTTGATCGTTGTTGAGATATCGAGCGCGAAAATGAAAAATTCAGAGATCGAGATTTGTTTTTCAGTTTTCTTCTTTCTGGTGATAGATATCGAAAAAGTGTTTGAAATCAAACTTGTAGAGTATCTTAATACCTACAATGTGTTTTGTTTATTTTGTTGGACAAAAATTACGTCTCGTAGCAAGCCGCAAAGTCAGCAAGTCCGCGCGAAGTTTCGATTTTATAATATTAGCTTGTAGTCCGGTCAAATTAGAAAAAATAAAAAGATTAACCGGTAAAACACAGGATTTTGGTATACAAGCTCATTATGGCTTCTGGATATACATACTAAAGTGCTCAAAATTCTACAACTTTTCTTCTAAAGAATTTTCTCTCAAATAAACGGTAAAAAGGTCTCCAAGCACAGTTTACCAAAAAAATTCATTTTTTCTCAAAATAGCGATTTTCTCCAGCTTATATCTCAGAAACCGTAACAGATAGAAAGAAAATGAATAGAACAAATATTGTAGGGCATTTTGTCCTCTCCAAAGTTAAATTTGATAGTTTTGTCGTGAGATCAACCATTAAGAAGTTAAATCGGAAAAAACAATTTTTCGTACCTTTAATCCAAGATGGCGGATCGCGCGGACCCCCCTCAAGGTCGAAAACTTGGATTTTTCATCGGGGCCTCTAACCCAATAACATATTTAAAAATCCGAACTACACCACCTTTTGTAGGGCAAAACCCCCCATTGACTGGACTACAGAACCTTCATCTAAAATGTGTAAAATGTTTTTGTTGAACCACTCTTTACAACCACAATTTTTTTAACATTTTAAGCACAAAATGATTTAGTTATGTTCTGCATGTCCTGTAAGAATTCAATTTTTGAAAATTTTTTTGATAAATCAAGGTTAATGAATGAAGGGTTCGATATTCAATTTTTTATCGTCAATGGGCGTCTGTTGAATCTCTTAGGAATTATTTCCGCACAAAAATTTTGCTTATAGAAGAAGCCATTTAGCCAAAATAGAGATTTTTCCAAAAAGGAAATTGATCAATTGGAGTCGCTCTAGAATCCAAGCAGCTCATGCTACGATGGTCTAGTTCTAGAGTCGACACACTCTTTTAAGGGTGTAAATCTAAGTCTTCTCGTGAAATACGCCAAGTTGACGTTGCTAAAGGCATAATTTTTAAGAACGACGACTAATAAATAAATTTGCATCTTCTCTAACACCACAAATTGCAACATCACTTTCACTTCTTGCATTTGGATGTTTTGTTGGTGGTTTAGTATCGTCATTGAGTAATGAGAACTGCGTTAGTTCTCGAATTTAGTAACGATCCGACGAAAAGAAAGCTCAGTTAGGTCGATTATGTGAATCATAATTTTCACGAAGTGCACTCCGAGTATTGTGGGATAATTACCAAAAGGTATGGAAGCGTGTATTTTGCCATAATGAATTGTCAGAGTAAACTAAAAACAATTTTGTTTAATATGGTAAACGTAACATTTTAAAATGGCATCGTTCCTATAGAAACCCTTTATATTAAGCAGAACGGAAGTTTAATTTTAACTGATCAGAAACAATGAGCAATCGCCGAAATGTAATGAAGTATCCAAAAAGTGACATTAACAAAAATTAAAATACTTTTTCAACTTTTTCTTAAAACTCTTAAAATTAACTATTCTCTTACTTTCTTTAATATTTTTTTAAAACCCATAATTACGCGATGTTAAGATACTAATTAATTACTCGTATAAACGATTTCATCTTTTTGTATTTTTCGTCGTAATTTCTTTCAATTTATTAAAATTTACTTTTTTTATTTTAAAAAAACTTTTGATGGAGATAAATTATTGAAAATTTCTGTTCTAAAATAAACCGAGTTTTAAGAAATACGAGAAAAAAGTTTTTTAAAGGGCTGACATATTGCGAAGTTATTGAAGTTGCGAAAATTTCGTATATTATTTAAAATGATAAGTTTTTAATTAAAACTCTTTTGTAGGTGGTAGTCCAATCTCGAAGCACGATTCTAGTGGAGGTGAATGTGATAGTGACGAAAAAAATCCTGATATTATCCCACAACCGGTAGATGTGGATGATGTTAGTGATTACAGCAGGAAAAGACAGCATGTGTCAACAATAGAAACATCACCTAGCAGAAGCTTATTGCATTCTACAGCTAATTCTGGATATATAGGATATTGTACACTACGTAATGGTATGCCGTTACACGAAATTCCAGCGCAGGGAAAAATAGTAAGTAGCGCCTTAATTCAACAACTAAAACTTTAATAAGACCAAATTGCTTTGGCACAATCTTATTAAATTATAGACAAATTGTCTATTAGGATTTTCATATTCTGCACAGGAAATTCACTTGTTAGGTATATCGTATTTTCCCGGAAGATTGAATATATAATTTATAATAACCAGCGACGGATTAACGGCTCTAAATGATTTTGAGAAACTATTTTATTGAGCTCGCTCTTTTAAAATTTTATTGTATTTAATTTTGAGAAAGCAAACACATCCGACACGAATTTTGAATAATATAAAAAGAAAAGGTTAAAGGGTTAAAAGTTAAAACTCTACATAGCACAAGGCAGAAAAATTTGAGCGGTTTTTCAATAATTAAAACCTAAGATGCTTTCGTATCTAAGTATCATTATATCACTTTGAAAGTTTCAATATTAATACTTTCCCACAGATTAAAGTTTGCCATCAAGGATTTTAGCTTTAAACAATAATAGTTACAAGTTCCACCCTCGTAGTACGTAACCTTTTAAACCTAACGTAGGTTATGCTTTCTAATTTCTCTAAAGCTTCACAGAGAACTAAATTTTCTTAAAAGCGTAAAGTTTTAGACTAACTCATGAATAATTTACTTCTGAAAGGAAAACTAAAACAAGAAGAAGTACGTCAGGGTGGCCATTTGATTCGTATATTGCGTACCTTTATTTTCTTCTTGGAGTCGAATTAAATTTTTAAATAATTTCATAAAATTAACAAAATTTATATTGGCGAAAGAGCCTCGGGAAACGCCTATACTTATTTATTACAGCTGAATTGATTAGAAATTTTGTTTTTTAGCCTCCACTTATGGGCCCTTACACACAATGCACATTACCTCGTCAAGCACCACAACAGTGGCAGTACGGGCCAGTGTCTCATTTGCCACCGAACGTCTATCCGGTTCCCCAGTATCGTGGACCACATCCCCAACAAAGACTGAGAGCTGCACCAAGAGAACCACCTATACCTATGCAACCTTTAACTTCGACCGAAGAAGAACCATCCGTAGAAACTCCACTAATGGTTAATAAAAGAGAAAGTACAGTTTGACAAGTGACATCTCTTTAAACTATTAACTAAATGTTTATTAACAGTAAAAGAGAAGTTTGAAAGTATTAATAGGTCAAATTTTAATTTAACGTTTGCTTTTTATAACTTTTAGATTAATTTGTAATTTTATAAAGCAATTTATGGTACCTCTCCAAAGTTGTGTGCCAATAGTAATGTAACTAAAAGTGAGTAAGGACTTTAAAAAATGTCACATATCGATTTAAAAATTATAACTCAAAGAACCTTTAGAAAACTAAACATACAAATTTAATCGGCACAGGGTGGCCCGATGTAACAATAATTAGTTAATAACAACAAAATCCGCTTTTTTGTTAAAGACTTGTAATTATTGTAATCTTTATTTTGTAATAATGTCCCGGGTTGGGCAGCATCTGTGATAAGTATCGAAGGTAAATTTGCATCAAGTACCTATCTTGTATATGTATACCATGTTGTACCTGTGGGCACTGAACAGTAAAACTGCAGTATGATGTGTTTTTTATCATTTGTACCAATCGGCCTCAAATACTTAACCTTCGATGGATTGATTCAAAATTATAGCGAAGAATAGTCGAGTGACGGTACAAAGAAACAAAGAGGAACGGGATCTGACACTCAAATTAAATATTATATTGTATTGTATCTATCAAGCATCTTTGTTACCCTCTAAGTGTGTTATATCTTCGATACTCATCAACATGTATCTCGCCCAACTCTGATATCAAAAACAGTTGCACAAAAAATGTCGTATTTTGTAAAAAGCAGTCAAATAAAATTTTTGTAAATATGACGTGTTAACCACAAAAGTTGAAGGTAACTTCTTTAAGACTGAATTTTTTTCATGAAGTTTAAATACTAAAACTTTTGTACTTACTACTAACTTTATAGATACTTAACAGGTTACATTTATTAAACTTTTGTATTTATATGTAACGGAGATGACACTTCTTGTAAATAACATTTACATTTTAAGCTACTAACGTGAAGTAACAAATTTTCTATTATTCCACTTATTCCATGTTCAATCAAGTATGCAGTATTTTGATTTAGGAGCTGCTTAAATATTACTTTGCAGAAAATTTTAATTGAAATACATTTTTATAAAATTACCATGTAAAATAAATCAGTGTGGGCAAACCAATAAGGCATCTTAAACGTATGGAACAAAACTTAATTATTAAAATAGATAGATTAGTAAAAAAATATGCATTTTGTAAATTGAAAATTGTACATATAATTAATGTTTAAAATAATGACTAAAATAAATGTGATATTGAATGAAGTATCATGATCTTCGATAATTGTAATTTACTTAATTAACAAATTAATTAAATATAATAAATTTTTTGTTATAGGTACTATATTGAATACTATTTTGAAGATCGTTAACAATATCAAAATTTAAGATTTCCTTGTACATTACATGTAAATATTGTAAATAATATTTTGCCTTTGTAAATATAATCAAAAAGAGTGTTCACACTTATAAAAAAATTTTATAATTAATTAAGCGACATAAAATGGTTAATTCGTTATGCAATCAAATTCATCTGTGAATATTATTTATAAATATAAATGTATTAAAAATATAAATTTTGTTTCATTATATCGAGTATTCAAAGAGTTTGCTTCACTACTCCTACTAGCCTATAAAAACCTATTCTTAGAGCTAATCTCAAACCTGCAAATTTAATGGCTGCTTTTTGGCACATTTTTTAATTGTTAAGGCTTTAGTACGGTAGGGTCTACTTAGGTTAATAAAAATTTTGATAGTAGAAATTAATGATATGAAGATATGAAACATGTAATGTGGCAATTTTAATTTTTACAAGTAGGAAATCTATAATTTAGTACTAATTTTGTGCTTTTAGATTAAAACGAATAAAATAAGGATACTGGAAATTAAATGCGGCATGGAAATGTTTTTCACTACAAGATTTTTGAATAGTGGATTAGTGGATATCGTCTCCAGTCTCCAGAGAAAATTTCAAGTTTCTAGATGTTGATGTTGAGAAATTCAATTGAGCTAATAATCTTCCAATCTATTAATGGTGGTCAGAATGCATTATTTGAGATATTTTATTTTATTAAAAAGATGGTCGTAGGTGTACGAAAAATTATACCTAAATAATTAATATATTAGTACACGAGATATAGCCAAAAAATAGGTGCTAGGTGGAACTAATTCCCACAGAGACGCGGTTTGAATTTTTTAGTTCCTTGTTGATATCTCTTTGACATACTAAAAGTCTAGAAAAATCTAAGTGTGCGAAATGCGGTTTTTTGGCGTCGATCTTAAGAAATTTTTCAAAAATTATAAAAAAAATCGTGCGTGGTATCAAATTACAGAAAATTGCATGCTAAAAAAGATTATGAAATTGGTTTTACAAAATCAAAATTAAAAAACAAAATGTTGGTCGAAAAGCTGAATCCTTTTGCAGTGTTGAAAATCGTATTTTTATTATCAAAATGAATTTTGGATTACAAATGCATATTAGTCCAGTCACATTAGGCAAAAACTTGCTCTTTTGTCGGAATAATTATTCCTACAAAACTGGATTTTTGTATATAATACACGTACGTTTCGATATTACAAATAATTGATAAGTATTTTAGATAAATATGCGTTTACAAGATAACTGCCAAGTATAGACGCGTAAATTTAATGAACGGGATCAGTCACTAAAGTTATCCATCCATAGATAATCCGACACTGCATGAAGTAGCATAAAGATAACAAAAATTATGTTAGGTTTCCTCTTCAGCTAGGTATTAATTGTAAAGGAATTTAAAAAAAAATATTGGAAATGGTAGCATTTAGTAAGATCGCTATTGAACTATAAAAACTTCTTATTCGCAACTTGGAGGTACGATAATAATTTCCTATGCCACATCACTTAGAAATAGGGCGTAGCTAGAGATTTTTAAAAACCAAAGTCATGCCAGATTTTGTCTTCACCTTTTGTAAAGAAGTTAAAAAATACTTTTTCCGAAGTTATAAATTTAAGAAGCGCTCTATTGAACTTCAACAGCTTCTTATTCGCAATTTGGAGGTATAATACAGATTTCTTACATCTCGTCACATAGAATAAGGGTGTTGTTAAAATTTTTATAAAAACAAAAGTCGTGTCATGTTTTGTCTTCACCTTTTGTGAAGAAGTAAAAAAATACTTTTTTTACAATTTGTAAAATTAAGAAGCGCGCTATTAAACTGCAATAGTTTCTTATTCACCACTTGGAGACACGATAAAGATTTCCTATATTGCATCAGATAGAATAAAGACGTAGTTAAAGATTTTTTAAAACCAAAGTAGTTCCAGGTTTCATCTGCACCTTTTGTGAAGAAGTTAAAAAACGCCTTTGTTGCAAATTGTAACATTAAGGAGTGCGCTATTGAACTTCAAGAGCTTTTTATTCACCACTTGGAGGCCCTATAAAGATTTGGTTTAAAAAATTTGTTAACTACGTTCTTATTCTATGTGATGTGATATAGCAAATCTTTAACGTATCTCCAAGTCGTGCATAAAAAGCCCTTGAAGTTCAATAGCGCGCTTCTTAATTTGACAATTTCGAACAAGGGTGTTTTTTAACTTCTTCATAAAAGTCAAACATGAAACCTGGCACTACTTTGTTATTAAAAAACCTTTAACTACGCCCTCATGCTATGTGATGTGATATAGGAAATCTATATTGGACCTCCAAGTGATGAATAAGATACTTTTGAAGTTTAATAGTGCGCTTCTTAATTTTACAATTTCGAACAAAAGTGTTTTATAACTTCTTCACAAAAGGTGCAGACGAAACTTGGCACGACTTTTGTTTTAAAAAACCTTTAACTGCGTCCTTATTCTATCTGATGCAACATAGGAAATCTTTATTGGACCTCCAAGTTGTGAATAAGAAGTTTTTGAAGTTAAATAGCGGGCTTCTGAATGTAACAATTTCGAAAAAATGTATTTTTTAACTTCTTCACAAAATGTTAAGCCGAAACCTGGCATGGGCTTTTGTTTTAAAATTTTTAACTACGCTTTTATTCAAGCATTGTATTATAAGAAATCATCTTCAAACCTCCAAGTTGGGAATAAGAATCTTCTGAAGTTTGATAGCGCAATACATTTCGTATAAAATTTAAAAAAATTCATTCAGGTGAAGAGGACACTTAACATGATACTTATTTATAACTTCAAAACTAATTTTTCCGACAAAAAAGCGATTTTTTGTCAAATGTGACTGAACTAATATGCATTTGTAATACAAAACTAATTTTGATTAATAAAAATACGATTTTTAACACCGCAAAATCTTTCAGTTTTTGGGCCAACATTTTGTTCTTTATTTGAATTTTGTAAAACGAATATCATAATCTTTTTCAGCATGAAATTTTCTGTAATTTGATACCACACACGATTTTTAAAAATTTTCTCAAGATCGACGCCTAAAAAACGCATTTCGCACACTTAAATTTTTCTAGACTTTTAGTATGTCAAAGAGATATCAACAAGGAACTAAAAAATTCAAACCGCGTCTCTGTGGGAATTAGTTCCACCTAAAAACCTATTTCTCCTGTACTATATTAATAATAGCATAAAGTAACATAGATTATTTACTCTATGATAATAGCAAACTTCCTAATACAACAACCGTAAATACAGTATTGTACAATGGGTTGCCTATAGTAGACAAGACTTTACAATTAATTATGTTATGCTGTTGTGCATTGTGTACATCATGTACAACGTGTACAAGTGAAAACGTTGTGAGGTTAGAGAAAACTATTTCGTTGAAATGTGGAAATTTATTTTAATTTTATGTATTCTAGCAGTACTACTCAAAGTTTCAATCTGGCAGCTTAGAAGAACATAGAAAGTACGGTATCAAGAATGTGATGGCAAAAAAGTCTTCCTACAAGAAGATAAGATGTTTTAAGGTAGTTGCTCTCATTTTAATATTTTTGTAGCTTTATTATAAGATCTTGGAGTTGTTTACTCAAAATTAAAATACAACTATTTACAACTCTACATTTTTTATATGTTGGGTTCTCTCTTAGTGACCGAAGTGAGCTCGTTACATGCCAGGACTCGACATAGAAACTTCCAAGCACAAGAGCACTATGGCGAGTGCAAAAGGTTCGGAGACGGAGACTGGAATTAGTGCCGATAGGAAGCAGTACTATCCACAGTTTCAACCTGACATCTTAGAAGAATATTATAATAGACGGTATCCAGAATGTGACTGCAGAAAAGTCTTCCTACAAGAAAATAGGATGTTTTAAGGTAGTTGCTCTCATTTTAATACTTTTGTAACTTTTGTAGCTTTATTATAAGATCTTAGAGTTGTTTATTTAAAATTGTTATGGAACTACTTACAATTCTAAATTTTGTACTTGTTGGGTACTCTCGTAGTAATCAAAGTCAGTTCGTTACGCGCCAGGTCTCGACAGAGAAACTTACAAGCAGAAAAGCACAATGCAGAGTGCAAAAAGGACGAAAGCTAGAAGTAAATTAAGAAAGCTTAAATAAGCAAAATTCAAATTGGCGTGGGGCGTAGAGCTCTCCCACACTTGATCACTAATTTTTACAAGATATATTCAAGAGCAAGGAGAACAAAATCAAGAGATTGGAACATGATATGCTTTCATACAGGTCACGCCAAAAGCCATTTATATCTTTTAAAAGCTTACACGTTGTAGAGTAATTAATATTTTAAGTTATTACTTTAAACTATTTTCTATTTAAGTTTAATTAATTTTAGTCGGTAATAGTGAATTTTTGTTTTACTATAAACCAGAGTAGTTATAGCGTTGTTTATACATTAAAATGTATAATTTTAACATTAGTTATTAGTTCGTTAAAACTATTCTGCGGTTTTCATGCAATTAGTCTAAAGTTTGTTAAAATTGCAACTTTATACGCCTAATACATAGGCAACACTTTTTGCACTTCTACTACATTATCCCTGCGTTCTGGGAGCTCGCTATTAGTACTAATAGCACGATTTTGCCGTTCGGGGAGCTCGCTTTCAACGCTATGAAAGCTTTTGTGACGTCACTGTTCCAGTACGTAAACTTATGGGTCAAACGCTAAAAGCCTCCCCGAACGCACAGTAATACGTCATAATAGCGTGTGGTGCTAATAGCGTGAAAGCGAGCTCCCCGAACGCACCCTATAAATTTTGTAGTATAAACGATAAAAATGTGTAGAGTGGGATAGTCACATGATCACCAAAAGTTAATATAAGTCCGAGCTTCGGCAGTCGCTTAGGTCCAGTTGTATAAACAAGAGATAGTCTCGGAAACAGAGTTAATTCCCCCATTTGAATATAAGGTTAGACCACAGCATGGATTAGATTAGGTTAGCTCCTAGGCACTTGGCCCAGGGTTAACCCACTAATTTTCTAGAGTCAAATATATTTCAATTTAACTCAGAATTAGTTGTTGATCATGGAGTTAACTCCGACTCCGAGATTTGCTCGTTTATACAACTGGGCCTTAAAAGTTTATTAACGGTTAAAATCTTTGTCTGAGAGGGAATTTAACATTTGCTCATGTGAAAAATTAACTTGTACTTTTTGAATTTTTCTTTCTTGGAAGTTGTTAGTGGCATTGCTCTGAATAAATTTAGCGACTTTTGAATCATTTTGTCAAATATTAAATGCAGAAAAACAAATTTTAGAAGAAGCAACTTTTTATACATTTCACAACTATATAAACCAGGACAGAAGTTTGGGCTACTTCAGGAAATTTCAGAAGGTGCTTTTGAGTTTTATATTTCGTTATATAAGAAAACTATTTCTTTGAAATGTGGAAATTTATTTTAATTTTATGTATTCTAGCAGTACCGATAAGAAGCAGTACTATATCCAAAGTTTCAACCTGGGATTTTAGAAGAACATATAATAAACGGTATCGAGAATGTGACTGCAGAAAAGTCTTCCGACGAGAAAATAGGATGTTTTATGGTAATTGCTCTCATTTTAATATTTTTGTAGCTTTATTATAAGATCTTGGAGTTGTTTATTCAAAATTATAATATAACTATTTACAACTCTACATTTACTACATGTTGGGTTCTCTGTTAGTGATCCAAGTCAGCTCATTACGTGCCAAGACTTGACATAGAAACTCCAAGCACAAGAGCACTATGGCGAGTGCAAAAGGTTCAGAGATGGGAACTAGAAGTAGTGCCGATAGGAAGCAGTACTATTCACAGTTTAAACCTGGCATCTTAGAAGAACTGAAGAACATTGAATGGACGGTATCAAGAATGTGACGGCAGAAAAGTCTTCCTGCAAGAAAATAGGATGTTTTAAGGTAATTGTTCTCATTTAATAGTTTTGGAGCTTTATTCTGGTCAGTTTAGGATAAGATCTTGTAGTTGTTTATTGAAAACTAAAGCTGATCAGCGCGGGAAGTTTAAATGAGCAAAATTGAAATTGGCTGTAGAAAATTCAGGGGCTTTAGGGCTCCAATGCTCAATTACTAATTTAATTAACGTTCTGTTAATTGTTAGAGGGAAATATTGAAGAGCAAGAAGAACAAAAACGAGTGATTGGAACAAGATATTCATAGATATAGAAGGAGCTTTTGACAAGGCTACTTATGAAAGCATAAGGCATGCTCTCCAAACATATGGCACGCCTCCAACCATTGTCAGGCTCATATGCCGGATACTGGAAGAGCTGTTCAAGTAAATGTTGGATACACAACTACAAGAGGCATTGCTACAAAAGGTTGTTGTTGTGTCCAAAGAGGGGTACTCTCTCTCATTTTTCACGGATATATATAAACAAAATATCCACGAACAGTTCTTAAAACCGCACATATAAAATCCAAATATTAATAGAGATATAGACATCAATTGTAATGTTATTTTACACCTAGGTAACACATTGAATACAATTGTGATGCGACAAAATACGACTAGGTACACTGATGGCCGATGTCGGTATGACGTCACCATATACTTAAAAACGTTATATCTTCAAAACGGTTTGTCTCAGTGATGTGCGATATTGAAATTTGTTCTTAGAATTTTTCTTACTATAACTTTATTTTTTGGGTCACACCCCCTTTAAGGCTTACCGCACACTACAGACAGTCGGTGACCGTTAAAATAGTCGGTTACAATGCTCAGTACAGATTCTTATGTAGCACCGCACACAACCGACTAAAATGACGGACCTACATAAAAGATGTAACGTGTTCTATTTTTCCACCGACTATCAACCGACACGATTGTCTGTGACTAGACGGCGGTAGATGGGAATAACGTAATTAAGTAGAGGCGCGCACACGAACTACAAAATTATCGTTGTAGTTGTGCATCTCCTATAGCTAAAATCACGGACAAACAATGCAACAACCACCGACTTTCTAACGATAGTCGGTAGTGTGTGCGATGGTGTAGATGTAGGCACCGATGTCTGACCGACTGTCTGTCGTGTGCGGTCACTTCGCTACAAAACAGACGGTCACCGACTGTCTGTAGTGTGCGGTAGCCCTAAGAGTGAAAACTCACGAGACGATTTATTTCAACACCTTTTATGCAATTTTTAATCGTCCATAATATATCTCAATACATCAAATGAGTGTTAGCGCACAGGCAATTAAAAATTGCTGAT
This sequence comes from Malthinus flaveolus, assembly GCA_950108345.1. Taxonomy (NCBI): domain Eukaryota; kingdom Metazoa; phylum Arthropoda; class Insecta; order Coleoptera; family Cantharidae; genus Malthinus; species Malthinus flaveolus. The sequence continues at coordinate 70,081,503 of OX467285.1, forward strand.
GTTATGTATTGTTATTCATTGTGGACGATTAAAAATTGCATACATGGTCTTAAATTAATCGTCTGTGCGCTATCCCACTAATTGAGGCACCTATATCAAAAACAAATTACACATTCTTGCAGTGTCGCAGGGCGGTGGGAAAGACGTGGGGTCTTTCTCCTAAAATCCAACACGTAATTATTAATTTAATTAAAGTTATGTTAATTGTTACAGGAAAATATTCAAAAGCAAGATGAACGAAAACGAGTGATTGGAACATGATATTTAGGCTTTCGTTCAGAACACGCTAAAAGCCATTTATATCTTTTAAAATCTTACACGTTGTTGAGTAATTAATTAATATTACAAGTTACTACATAAAACTGTTTTGTATTTAAATTTAATTAATTTTAGTCGTTAATAGTGGTTTTCTTGTTTTAATATAAATCAGAGAAGGTCCAGCATTGTTTATACATTAAAATTTATAATTATATATTAGTTTAATTATATATATTTGTTTGGAAGGCGCTTACAATGCTGTCAGTTATTTCTTTTCTTCTATTAGTAAATCTTAAGCCGATTTAAATTGTACTTTAATTATTTATGTAGTATCACATTATTATCATATATTTGTTGTACCTATACAATATTTCTATATAGGGTAGTTTAGAAAATCGTTTATATCTTTTAGAAGCTTACACATTGTAGAGTAATTAGTTATAAGTTACTACTTTAGACTGTTTTTAATAAATTTTTTGTCATGGTTGTTTTTCTATAAATTAGTATTGTTTGTGCATTAAAGTTTATAATTATAACAATAGTTTGTTAATTAGTTAAAACTATTATGTATTTTTCTTTAAATATTGACTACTTTAAATGTGCAAGTCAAAAATTTGTTAATTTGCAACTTTGTACGCCTAGAGTACATAGGCAACACTTTGTACTCTCCCACTACATTATAAATTTTGTATAAACGATAGAAATTTGTAGAGTGGGGGGTCACATGATCACCAAAAGTTAATATAAGGCCGAGTTTCGGCAGTCGCTTAAAAGCTTATCAACGGTCGGGATCTTCGTCCGGGACCAAAATTTAAGCTTACTCGTGTGAAAAATCAACTTCGACTTTTTGAATTTTTTTTTTTGGAAGTTGTTAGTAGCATTGTTCTGAATATCTCTAGCGACTTTTGAATCATTTGGTCGAATATTAAGTGCAGGAAATCAAATTTTTAAGAAGCAATTATTTATTCGTACCACAACAATATAATCCAGTATTTTCTTTTGGAAGACGTTTATAACGCTGTCGGTTATTTCTTCGCTCCTCTGTTAGTGTAATTTAGTAATTTAATTTATTTTAGTTTTATAATTATTATTGTATGTATATTACGTTGAAAAAAATAAACGCTAGAAAATAATTAATTTTTTTATTTAAAATCTGTTCACTGTTCAATGTATTACAAGCAAAGTCCTAATTTTCTGTTCAATTTTACGTCTCTCAATTCTTAGCATAAAATTTGAAGAGTTATAACTGTACATAAAAGTTTCAAAGCCGAATATCTTCTAAACTAGAGGACCACAAGTGCCCAAATTCTACAAGAGTATTTGCCGCTAATAGAGCTAAAGAATCGCACCCTTAAAACTTTGAACCTTTGAACTTAGAAAACACATTTTTTCAAAAATTACTTTAAAATTTTACAATTTTCGGACTTGGTACTAGGAGAGCAGAAAAGCGATAAGGTAATCGAAATAAATTAAAGAGAAATATTTATTCAAAAAGCATCTGACATTGTGTTATGAAACGAGGCGTTATCGCTTATGATAAGAGTGTGAATATAAAATTTCATAACTTAATGGCAGGTGCTTTTAAATAAATATTTCTCTTTAATATATTTCCGACACCTTATCGCATTTCTACTCTCCTACTACCTTGCCCAAAACTTGCAAAATTTGAGGGAAATTTTTAAAAATTTAATTTAAAAAAATCGGAATTACGCCAATCTAAGGGTGCCAATCTTAAGCTCTACTATCGGGGAATATACTTGTTAAATTTGGGTCCTGCTGGTCCTCTAGTTTAGAAGATATTCGACATAAAGCATAAAATTCTAAGAATTAAAACATTCAAAATAACTTTAAAGTCGAATATCTTCAAAACTAGAGGACCAGCAGGGCCCAAATTTAACAAGTATATTTCCCGATAGTAAGGCTAAAGATTGGCACCCTCAGATTGGTGTAATTCCGATTTTTTAAAATTAAGTTTTAAAAAATTTTCTTCAAATTTTACAATTTTCAGGCAAGGTAGTAGGAGAGTAGAAGTGCGATAAGGTAATCGAAATAAATTAAAGGGAAATATTTATTTAAAAGCACCTGCCATTATGTTATGAAACGAGGCGTTATCGCTTGTACGATAAGCATGAGATTTTAAATTCATTTAAATAAATATTTCTCTTTAATTTATTTCCGACACCTTATCGCACTTCTACTTTCCTACTACCTTGCCCGAAAATTGTAAAAGTTGAAGGAAATTTTTAAAAACCTAATTTTAAAAAATCGGAAATACGCCAATCTGAGGGTGCCAATCTTTAGCTCTACTGTCGGGGAATATACTTGTTAAATTTGGGTCCTGCTGGTCCTCTAGTTTAGAAGATATTCGACATAAAGCATAAAATTCTAAGAATTAAAACATTCAAAATAACTTTAAAGTCGAATATCTTCAAAACTAGAGGACCAGCAGGGCCCAAATTTAACAAGTATATTCCCCGATAGTAAGGCTAAAGATTGGCACCCTCAGATTGGTGTAATTCCGATTTTTTAAAATTAAGTTTTAAAAAATTTTCTTCAAATTTTACAATTTTCAGGCAAGGTAGTAGGAGAGTAGAAGTGCGATAAGGTAATCGAAATAAATTAAAGGGAAATATTTATTTAAAAGCACCTGCCATTATGTTATGAAACGAGGCGTTATCGCTTGTACGATAAGCATGAGATTTTAAATTCATTTAAATAAATATTTCTCTTTAATTTATTTCCGACACCTTATCGCACTTCTACTTTCCTACTACCTTGTCCGAAAATAGTAAAATTTTAAAGAAATTTTTAAAAACTTAATTTTAAAAAATCGGAAATACGCCAATCTGAGGGTGCCAATCTTTAGCTCTACTGTCGGGGAATATACTTGTTAAATTTGGGTCCTGCTGGTCCTCTAGTTTAGAAGATATTCGACATAAAGCATAAAATTCTAAGAATTAAAACATTCAAAATAACTTTAAAGTCGAATATCTTCTAAACTAGAGGACCAGCAGGGCCCAAATTTAACAAGTATATTCCCCGATAGTAAGGCTAAAGATTGGCACCCTCAGATTGGTGTAATTCCGATTTTTTAAAATTAAGTTTTAAAAAGTTTCTTCAAATTTTACAATTTTCAGGCAAGGTAGTAGGAGAGTAGAAGTGCGATAAGGTAATAGAAATAAATTAAAGGGAAATATTTATTTAAAAGCACCTGCCATTATGTTATGAAACGAGGCGTTATCGCTTGTACGATAAGCATGAGATTTTAAATTCATTTAAATAAATATTTCTCTTTAATTTATTTCCGACACCTTATCGCACTTCTACTTTCCTACTACCTTGCCCGAAAATTGTAAAAGTTGAAGGAAATTTTTAAAAACTTAATTTTAAAAAATCGGAAATACGCCAATCTAAGGGTGCCAATCTTTAGCTCTACTATCGGGGAATATACTTGTTAAATTTGGGTCCTGCTGGTCCTCTAGTTTAGAAGATATTCGACATAAAGCATAAAATTCTAAGAATTAAAACATTCCAAATAACTTTAAAGTCGAATATCTGCTAAACTAGAGGACCAGCAGGGCCCAAATTTAACAAGTATATTCCCCGATAGTAAGGCTAAAGATTGGCACCCTCAGATTGGTGTAATTCCGATTTTTTAAAATTAAGTTTTAAAAAATTTTCTTCAAATTTTACAATTTTCAGGCAAGGTAGTAGGAGAGTAGAAGTGCGATAAGGTAATCGAAATAAATTAAAGAGAAATATTTATTTAAATGAATTTAAAATCTCATGCTTATCATACAAGCGATAACGCCTCGTTTCATAACATAATGGCAGGTGCTTTTAAATAAATATTTCCCTTTAATTTATTTCCGACACCTTATCGCACTTCTACTCTCCTACTACCTTGTCCGAAAATAGTAAAATTTTAAAGAAATTTTTAAAAACTTAATTTTAAAAAATCGGAAATACGCCAATCTGAGGGTGCCAATCTTTAGCTCTACTGTCGGGGAATATACTTGTTAAATTTGGGTCCTGCTGGTCCTCTAGTTTAGAAGATATTCGACATAAAGCATAAAATTCTAAGAATTAAAACATTCAAAATAACTTTAAAGTCGAATATCTTCTAAACTAGAGGACCAGCAGGGCCCAAATTTAACAAGTATATTCCCCGATAGTAAGGCTAAAGATTGGCACCCTCAGATTGGTGTAATTCCGATTTTTTAAAATTAAGTTTTAAAAAGTTTCTTCAAATTTTACAATTTTCAGGCAAGGTAGTAGGAGAGTAGAAGTGCGATAAGGTAGTAGAAATAAATTAAAGGGAAATATTTATTTAAAAGCACCTGCCATTATGTTATGAAACGAGGCGTTATCGCTTGTACGATAAGCATGAGATTTTAAATTCATTTAAATAAATATTTCTCTTTAATTTATTTCCGACACCTTATCGCACTTCTACTTTCCTACTACCTTGCCCGAAAATTGTAAAAGTTGAAGGAAATTTTTAAAAACTTAATTTTAAAAAATCGGAAATACGCCAATCTGAGGGTGCCAATCTTTAGCTCTACTATCGGGGAATATACTTGTTAAATTTGGGTCCTGCTGGTCCTCTAGTTTAGAAGATATTCGACATAAAGCATAAAATTCTAAGAATTAAAACATTCAAAATAACTTTAAAGTCGAATATCTGCTAAACTAGAGGACCAGCAGGGCCCAAATTTAACAAGTATATTCCCCGATAGTAAGGCTAAAGATTGGCACCCTCAGATTGGTGTAATTCCGATTTTTTAAAATTAAGTTTTAAAAAATTTTCTTCAAATTTTACAATTTTCAGGCAAGGTAGTAGGAGAGTAGAAGTGCGATAAGGTAATCGAAATAAATTAAAGAGAAATATTTATTTAAATGAATTTAAAATCTCATGCTTATCATACAAGCGATAACGCCTCGTTTCATAACATAATGGCAGGTGCTTTTAAATAAATATTTCCCTTTAATTTATTTCCGACACCTTATCGCACTTCTACTCTCCTACTACCTAGTCCGAAAATAGTAAAATTTTAAAGAAATTTTTAAAAACTTAATTTTAAAAAATCGGAAATACGCCAATCTGAGGGTGCCAATCTTTAGCTCTACTGTCGGGGAATATACTTGTTAAATTTGGGTCCTGCTGGTCCTCTAGTTTAGAAGATATTCGACATAAAGCATAAAATTCTAAGAATTAAAACATTCAAAATAACTTTAAAGTCGAATATCTTCTAAACTAGAGGACCAGCAGGGCCCAAATTTAACAAGTATATTCCCCGATAGTAAGGCTAAAGATTGGCACCCTCAGATTGGTGTAATTCCGATTTTTTAAAATTAAGTTTTAAAAAATTTTCTTCAAATTTTACAATTTTCAGGCAAGGTAGTAGGAGAGTAGAAGTGCGATAAGGTAATCGAAATAAATTAAAGGGAAATATTTATTTAAAAGCACCTGCCATTATGTTATGAAACGAGGCGTTATCGCTTGTACGATAAGCATGAAATTTTAAATTCATTTAAATAAATATTTCTCTTTAATTTATTTCCGACACCTTATCGCACTTCTACTTTCCTACTACCTTGCCCGAAAATTGTAAAAGTTGAAGGAAATTTTTAAAAACCTAATTTTAAAAAATCGGAAATACGCCAATCTGAGGGTGCCAATCTTTAGCTCTACTGTCGGGGAATATACTTGTTAAATTTGGGTCCTGCTGGTCCTCTAGTTTAGAAGATATTAGACATAAAGCATAAAATTCTAAGAATTAAAACATTCAAAATAACTTTAAAGTCGAATATCTTCAAAACTAGAGGACCAGCAGGGCCCAAATTTAACAAGTATATTCCCCGATAGTAAGGCTAAAGATTGGCACCCTCAGATTGGTGTAATTCCGATTTTTTAAAATTAAGTTTTAAAAAATTTTCTTCAAATTTTACAATTTTCAGGCAAGGTAGTAGGAGAGTAGAAGTGCGATAAGGTAATCGAAATAAATTAAAGGGAAATATTTATTTAAAAGCACCTGCCATTATGTTATGAAACGAGGCGTTATCGCTTGTACGATAAGCATGAGATTTTAAATTCATTTAAATAAATATTTCTCTTTAATTTATTTCCGACACCTTATCGCACTTCTACTTTCCTACTACCTTGTCCGAAAATAGTAAAATTTTAAAGAAATTTTTAAAAACTTAATTTTAAAAAATCGGAAATACGCCAATCTGAGGGTGCCAATCTTTAGCTCTACTGTCGGGGAATATACTTGTTAAATTTGGGTCCTGCTGGTCCTCTAGTTTAGAAGATATTCGACATAAAGCATAAAATTCTAAGAATTAAAACATTCAAAATAACTTTAAAGTCGAATATCTTCTAAACTAGAGGACCAGCAGGGCCCAAATTTAACAAGTATATTCCCCGATAGTAAGGCTAAAGATTGGCACCCTCAGATTGGTGTAATTCCGATTTTTTAAAATTAAGTTTTAAAAAGTTTCTTCAAATTTTACAATTTTCAGGCAAGGTAGTAGGAGAGTAGAAGTGCGATAAGGTAATAGAAATAAATTAAAGGGAAATATTTATTTAAAAGCACCTGCCATTATGTTATGAAACGAGGCGTTATCGCTTGTACGATAAGCATGAGATTTTAAATTCATTTAAATAAATATTTCTCTTTAATTTATTTCCGACACCTTATCGCACTTCTACTTTCCTACTACCTTGCCCGAAAATTGTAAAAGTTGAAGGAAATTTTTAAAAACTTAATTTTAAAAAATCGGAAATACGCCAATCTGAGGGTGCCAATCTTTAGCTCTACTATCGGGGAATATACTTGTTAAATTTGGGTCCTGCTGGTCCTCTAGTTTAGAAGATATTCGACATAAAGCATAAAATTCTAAGAATTAAAACATTCAAAATAACTTTAAAGTCGAATATCTGCTAAACTAGAGGACCAGCAGGGCCCAAATTTAACAAGTATATTCCCCGATAGTAAGGCTAAAGATTGGCACCCTCAGATTGGTGTAATTCCGATTTTTTAAAATTAAGTTTTAAAAAATTTTCTTCAAATTTTACAATTTTCAGGCAAGGTAGTAGGAGAGTAGAAGTGCGATAAGTTATCGAAATAAATTAAAGAGAAATATTTATTTAAATGAATTTAAAATCTCATGCTTATCATACAAGCGATAACGCCTCGTTTCATAACATAATGGCAGGTGCTTTTAAATAAATATTTCCCTTTAATTTATTTCCGACACCTTATCGCACTTCTACTCTCCTACTACCTTGTCCGAAAATAGTAAAATTTTAAAGAAATTTTTAAAAACTTAATTTTAAAAAATCGGAAATACGCCAATCTGAGGGTGCCAATCTTTAGCTCTACTGTCGGGGAATATACTTGTTAGATTTGGGTCCTGCTGGTCCTCTAGTTTAGAAGATATTCGACATAAAGCATAAAATTCTAAGAATTAAAACATTCAAAATAACTTTAAAGTCGAATATCTTCTAAACTAGAGGACCAGCAGGGCCCAAATTTAACAAGTATATTCCCCGATAGTAAGGCTAAAGATTGGCACCCTCAGATTGGTGTAATTCCGATTTTTTAAAATTAAGTTTTAAAAAATTTTCTTCAAATTTTACAATTTTCAGGCAAGGTAGTAGGAGAGTAGAAGTGCGATAAGGTAATCGAAATAAATTAAAGGGAAATATTTATTTAAAAGCACCTGCCATTATGTTATGAAACGAGGCGTTATCGCTTGTACGATAAGCATGAAATTTTAAATTCATTTAAATAAATATTTCTCTTTAATTTATTTCCGACACCTTATCGCACTTCTACTTTCCTACTACCTTGCCCGAAAATTGTAAAAGTTGAAGGAAATTTTTAAAAACCTAATTTTAAAAAATCGGAAATACGCCAATCTGAGGGTGCCAATCTTTAGCTCTACTGTCGGGGAATATACTTGTTAAATTTGGGTCCTGCTGGTCCTCTAGTTTAGAAGATATTAGACATAAAGCATAAAATTCTAAGAATTAAAACATTCAAAATAACTTTAAAGTCGAATATCTTCTAAACTAGAGGACCAGCAGGGCCCAAATTTAACAAGTATATTCCCCGATAGTAAGGCTAAAGATTGGCACCCTCAGATTGGTGTAATTCCGATTTTTTAAAATTAAGTTTTAAAAAATTTTCTTCAAATTTTACAATTTTCAGGCAAGGTAGTAGGAGAGTAGAAGTGCGATAAGGTAATCGAAATAAATTAAAGGGAAATATTTATTTAAAAGCACCTGCCATTATGTTATGAAACGAGGCGTTATCGCTTGTACGATAAGCATGAGATTTTAAATTCATTTAAATAAATATTTCTCTTTAATTTATTTCCGACACCTTATCGCACTTCTACTTTCCTACTACCTTGTCCGAAAATAGTAAAATTTTAAAGAAATTTTTAAAAACTTAATTTTAAAAAATCGGAAATACGCCAATCTGAGGGTGCCAATCTTTAGCTCTACTGTCGGGGAATATACTTGTTAAATTTGGGTCCTGCTGGTCCTCTAGTTTAGAAGATATTCGACATAAAGCATAAAATTCTAAGAATTAAAACATTCAAAATAACTTTAAAGTCGAATATCTTCTAAACTAGAGGACCAGCAGGGCCCAAATTTAACAAGTATATTCCCCGATAGTAAGGCTAAAGATTGGCACCCTCAGATTGGTGTAATTCCGATTTTTTAAAATTAAGTTTTAAAAAGTTTCTTCAAATTTTACAATTTTCAGGCAAGGTAGTAGGAGAGTAGAAGTGCGATAAGGTAATAGAAATAAATTAAAGGGAAATATTTATTTAAAAGCACCTGCCATTATGTTATGAAACGAGGCGTTATCGCTTGTACGATAAGCATGAGATTTTAAATTCATTTAAATAAATATTTCTCTTTAATTTATTTCCGACACCTTATCGCACTTCTACTTTCCTACTACCTTGCCCGAAAATTGTAAAAGTTGAAGGAAATTTTTAAAAACTTAATTTTAAAAAATCGGAAATACGCCAATCTGAGGGTGCCAATCTTTAGCTCTACTATCGGGGAATATACTTGTTAAATTTGGGTCCTGCTGGTCCTCTAGTTTAGAAGATATTCGACATAAAGCATAAAATTCTAAGAATTAAAACATTCAAAATAACTTTAAAGTCGAATATCTGCTAAACTAGAGGACCAGCAGGGCCCAAATTTAACAAGTATATTCCCCGATAGTAAGGCTAAAGATTGGCACCCTCAGATTGGTGTAATTCCGATTTTTTAAAATTAAGTTTTAAAAAATTTTCTTCAAATTTTACAATTTTCAGGCAAGGTAGTAGGAGAGTAGAAGTGCGATAAGGTAATCGAAATAAATTAAAGAGAAATATTTATTTAAATGAATTTAAAATCTCATGCTTATCATACAAGCGATAACGCCTCGTTTCATAACATAATGGCAGGTGCTTTTAAATAAATATTTCCCTTTAATTTATTTCCGACACCTTATCGCACTTCTACTCTCCTACTACCTAGTCCGAAAATAGTAAAATTTTAAAGAAATTTTTAAAAACTTAATTTTAAAAAATCGGAAATACGCCAATCTGAGGGTGCCAATCTTTAGCTCTACTGTCGGGGAATATACTTGTTAAATTTGGGTCCTGCTGGTCCTCTAGTTTAGAAGATATTCGACATAAAGCATAAAATTCTAAGAATTAAAACATTCAAAATAACTTTAAAGTCGAATATCTTCTAAACTAGAGGACCAGCAGGGCCCAAATTTAACAAGTATATTCCCCGATAGTAAGGCTAAAGATTGGCACCCTCAGATTGGTGTAATTCCGATTTTTTAAAATTAAGTTTTAAAAAATTTTCTTCAAATTTTACAATTTTCAGGCAAGGTAGTAGGAGAGTAGAAGTGCGATAAGGTAATCGAAATAAATTAAAGGGAAATATTTATTTAAAAGCACCTGCCATTATGTTATGAAACGAGGCGTTATCGCTTGTACGATAAGCATGAAATTTTAAATTCATTTAAATAAATATTTCTCTTTAATTTATTTCCGACACCTTATCGCACTTCTACTTTCCTACTACCTTGCCCGAAAATTGTAAAAGTTGAAGGAAATTTTTAAAAACCTAATTTTAAAAAATCGGAAATACGCCAATCTGAGGGTGCCAATCTTTAGCTCTACTGTCGGGGAATATACTTGTTAAATTTGGGTCCTGCTGGTCCTCTAGTTTAGAAGATATTAGACATAAAGCATAAAATTCTAAGAATTAAAACATTCAAAATAACTTTAAAGTCGAATATCTTCAAAACTAGAGGACCAGCAGGGCCCAAATTTAACAAGTATATTCCCCGATAGTAAGGCTAAAGATTGGCACCCTCAGATTGGTGTAATTCCGATTTTTTAAAATTAAGTTTTAAAAAATTTTCTTCAAATTTTACAATTTTCAGGCAAGGTAGTAGGAGAGTAGAAGTGCGATAAGGTAATCGAAATAAATTAAAGGGAAATATTTATTTAAAAGCACCTGCCATTATGTTATGAAACGAGGCGTTATCGCTTGTACGATAAGCATGAGATTTTAAATTCATTTAAATAAATATTTCTCTTTAATTTATTTCCGACACCTTATCGCACTTCTACTTTCCTACTACCTTGTCCGAAAATAGTAAAATTTTAAAGAAATTTTTAAAAACTTAATTTTAAAAAATCGGAAATACGCCAATCTGAGGGTGCCAATCTTTAGCTCTACTGTCGGGGAATATACTTGTTAAATTTGGGTCCTGCTGGTCCTCTAGTTTAGAAGATATTCGACATAAAGCATAAAATTCTAAGAATTAAAACATTCAAAATAACTTTAAAGTCGAATATCTTCTAAACTAGAGGACCAGCAGGGCCCAAATTTAAGAAGTATATTCCCCGATAGTAAGGCTAAAGATTGGCACCCTCAGATTGGTGTAATTCCGATTTTTTAAAATTAAGTTTTAAAAAGTTTCTTCAAATTTTACAATTTTCAGGCAAGGTAGTAGGAGAGTAGAAGTGCGATAAGGTAATAGAAATAAATTAAAGGGAAATATTTATTTAAAAGCACCTGCCATTATGTTATGAAACGAGGCGTTATCGCTTGTACGATAAGCATGAGATTTTAAATTCATTTAAATAAATATTTCTCTTTAATTTATTTCCGACACCTTATCGCACTTCTACTTTCCTACTACCTTGCCCGAAAATTGTAAAAGTTGAAGGAAATTTTTAAAAACTTAATTTTAAAAAATCGGAAATACGCCAATCTGAGGGTGCCAATCTTTAGCTCTACTATCGGGGAATATACTTGTTAAATTTGGGTCCTGCTGGTCCTCTAGTTTAGAAGATATTCGACATAAAGCATAAAATTCTAAGAATTAAAACATTCAAAATAACTTTAAAGTCGAATATCTGCTAAACTAGAGGACCAGCAGGGCCCAAATTTAACAAGTATATTCCCCGATAGTAAGGCTAAAGATTGGCACCCTCAGATTGGTGTAATTCCGATTTTTTAAAATTAAGTTTTAAAAAATTTTCTTCAAATTTTACAATTTTCAGGCAAGGTAGTAGGAGAGTAGAAGTGCGATAAGGTAATAGAAATAAATTAAAGGGAAATATTTATTTAAAAGCACCTGCCATTATGTTATGAAACGAGGCGTTATCGCTTGTACGATAAGCATGAGATTTTAAATTCATTTAAATAAATATTTCTCTTTAATTTATTTCCGACACCTTATCGCACTTCTACTTTCCTACTACCTTGCCCGAAAATTGTAAAAGTTGAAGGAAATTTTTAAAAACTTAATTTTAAAAAATCGGAAATACGCCAATCTAAGGGTGCCAATCTTTAGCTCTACTATCGGGGAATATACTTGTTAAATTTGGGTCCTGCTGGTCCTCTAGTTTAGAAGATATTCGACATAAAGCATAAAATTCTAAGAATTAAAACATTCAAAATAACTTTAAAGTCGAATATCTGCTAAACTAGAGGACCAGCAGGGCCCAAATTTAACAAGTATATTCCCCGATAGTAAGGCTAAAGATTGGCACCCTCAGATTGGTGTAATTCCGATTTTTTAAAATTAAGTTTTAAAAAATTTTCTTCAAATTTTACAATTTTCAGGCAAGGTAGTAGGAGAGTAGAAGTGCGATAAGGTAATCGAAATAAATTAAAGAGAAATATTTATTTAAATGAATTTAAAATCTCATGCTTATCATACAAGCGATAACGCCTCGTTTCATAACATAATGGCAGGTGCTTTTAAATAAATATTTCCCTTTAATTTATTTCCGACACCTTATCGCACTTCTACTCTCCTACTACCTTGTCCGAAAATAGTAAAATTTTAAAGAAATTTTTAAAAACTTAATTTTAAAAAATCGGAAATACGCCAATCTGAGGGTGCCAATCTTTAGCTCTACTGTCGGGGAATATACTTGTTAAATTTGGGTCCTGCTGGTCCTCTAGTTTAGAAGATATTCGACATAAAGCATAAAATTCTAAGAATTAAAACATTCAAAATAACTTTAAAGTCGAATATCTTCTAAACTAGAGGACCAGCAGGACCCAAATTTAACAAGTATATTCCCCGATAGTAAGGCTAAAGATTGGCACCCTCAGATTGGTGTAATTCCGATTTTTTAAAATTAAGTTTTAAAAAGTTTCTTCAAATTTTACAATTTTCAGGCAAGGTAGTAGGAGAGTAGAAGTGCGATAAGGTAATAGAAATAAATTAAAGGGAAATATTTATTTAAAAGCACCTGCCATTATGTTATGAAACGAGGCGTTATCGCTTGTACGATAAGCATGAGATTTTAAATTCATTTAAATAAATATTTCTCTTTAATTTATTTCCGACACCTTATCGCACTTCTACTTTCCTACTACCTTGCCCGAAAATTGTAAAAGTTGAAGGAAATTTTTAAAAACTTAATTTTAAAAAATCGGAAATACGCCAATCTGAGGGTGCCAATCTTTAGCTCTACTATCGGGGAATATACTTGTTAAATTTGGGTCCTGCTGGTCCTCTAGTTTAGAAGATATTCGACATAAAGCATAAAATTCTAAGAATTAAAACATTCAAAATAACTTTAAAGTCGAATATCTGCTAAACTAGAGGACCAGCAGGGCCCAAATTTAACAAGTATATTCCCCGATAGTAAGGCTAAAGATTGGCACCCTCAGATTGGTGTAATTCCGATTTTTTAAAATTAAGTTTTAAAAAATTTTCTTCAAATTTTACAATTTTCAGGCAAGGTAGTAGGAGAGTAGAAGTGCGATAAGGTAATCGAAATAAATTAAAGGGAAATATTTATTTAAAAGCACCTGCCATTATGTTATGAAACGAGGCGTTATCGCTTGTACGATAAGCATGAAATTTTAAATTCATTTAAATAAATATTTCTCTTTAATTTATTTCCGACACCTTATCGCACTTCTACTTTCCTACTACCTTGCCCGAAAATTGTAAAAGTTGAAGGAAATTTTTAAAAACCTAATTTTAAAAAATCGGAAATACGCCAATCTGAGGGTGCCAATCTTTAGCTCTACTGTCGGGGAATATACTTGTTAAATTTGGGTCCTGCTGGTCCTCTAGTTTAGAAGATATTAGACATAAAGCATAAAATTCTAAGAATTAAAACATTCAAAATAACTTTAAAGTCGAATATCTTCAAAACTAGAGGACCAGCAGGGCCCAAATTTAACAAGTATATTCCCCGATAGTAAGGCTAAAGATTGGCACCCTCAGATTGGTGTAATTCCGATTTTTTAAAATTAAGTTTTAAAAAATTTTCTTCAAATTTTACAATTTTCAGGCAAGGTAGTAGGAGAGTAGAAGTGCGATAAGGTAATCGAAATAAATTAAAGGGAAATATTTATTTAAAAGCACCTGCCATTATGTTATGAAACGAGGCGTTATCGCTTGTACGATAAGCATGAGATTTTAAATTCATTTAAATAAATATTTCTCTTTAATTTATTTCCGACACCTTATCGCACTTCTACTTTCCTACTACCTTGTCCGAAAATAGTAAAATTTTAAAGAAATTTTTAAAAACTTAATTTTAAAAAATCGGAAATACGCCAATCTGAGGGTGCCAATCTTTAGCTCTACTGTCGGGGAATATACTTGTTAAATTTGGGTCCTGCTGGTCCTCTAGTTTAGAAGATATTCGACATAAAGCATAAAATTCTAAGAATTAAAACATTCAAAATAACTTTAAAGTCGAATATCTTCTAAACTAGAGGACCAGCAGGGCCCAAATTTAACAAGTATATTCCCCGATAGTAAGGCTAAAGATTGGCACCCTCAGATTGGTGTAATTCCGATTTTTTAAAATTAAGTTTTAAAAAGTTTCTTCAAATTTTACAATTTTCAGGCAAGGTAGTAGGAGAGTAGAAGTGCGATAAGGTAATAGAAATAAATTAAAGGGAAATATTTATTTAAAAGCACCTGCCATTATGTTATGAAACGAGGCGTTATCGCTTGTACGATAAGCATGAGATTTTAAATTCATTTAAATAAATATTTCTCTTTAATTTATTTCCGACACCTTATCGCACTTCTACTTTCCTACTACCTTGCCCGAAAATTGTAAAAGTTGAAGGAAATTTTTAAAAACTTAATTTTAAAAAATCGGAAATACGCCAATCTGAGGGTGCCAATCTTTAGCTCTACTATCGGGGAATATACTTGTTAAATTTGGGTCCTGCTGGTCCTCTAGTTTAGAAGATATTCGACATAAAGCATAAAATTCTAAGAATTAAAACATTCAAAATAACTTTAAAGTCGAATATCTGCTAAACTAGAGGACCAGCAGGGCCCAAATTTAACAAGTATATTCCCCGATAGTAAGGCTAAAGATTGGCACCCTCAGATTGGTGTAATTCCGATTTTTTAAAATTAAGTTTTAAAAAATTTTCTTCAAATTTTACAATTTTCAGGCAAGGTAGTAGGAGAGTAGAAGTGCGATAAGTTATCGAAATAAATTAAAGAGAAATATTTATTTAAATGAATTTAAAATCTCATGCTTATCATACAAGCGATAACGCCTCGTTTCATAACATAATGGCAGGTGCTTTTAAATAAATATTTCCCTTTAATTTATTTCCGACACCTTATCGCACTTCTACTCTCCTACTACCTTGTCCGAAAATAGTAAAATTTTAAAGAAATTTTTAAAAACTTAATTTTAAAAAATCGGAAATACGCCAATCTGAGGGTGCCAATCTTTAGCTCTACTGTCGGGGAATATACTTGTTAAATTTGGGTCCTGCTGGTCCTCTAGTTTAGAAGATATTCGACATAAAGCATAAAATTCTAAGAATTAAAACATTCAAAATAACTTTAAAGTCGAATATCTTCTAAACTAGAGGACCAGCAGGGCCCAAATTTAACAAGTATATTCCCCGATAGTAAGGCTAAAGATTGGCACCCTCAGATTGGTGTAATTCCGATTTTTTAAAATTAAGTTTTAAAAAATTTTCTTCAAATTTTACAATTTTCAGGCAAGGTAGTAGGAGAGTAGAAGTGCGATAAGGTAATCGAAATAAATTAAAGGGAAATATTTATTTAAAAGCACCTGCCATTATGTTATGAAACGAGGCGTTATCGCTTGTACGATAAGCATGAAATTTTAAATTCATTTAAATAAATATTTCTCTTTAATTTATTTCCGACACCTTATCGCACTTCTACTTTCCTACTACCTTGCCCGAAAATTGTAAAAGTTGAAGGAAATTTTTAAAAACCTAATTTTAAAAAATCGGAAATACGCCAATCTGAGGGTGCCAATCTTTAGCTCTACTGTCGGGGAATATACTTGTTAAATTTGGGTCCTGCTGGTCCTCTAGTTTAGAAGATATTAGACATAAAGCATAAAATTCTAAGAATTAAAACATTCAAAATAACTTTAAAGTCGAATATCTTCTAAACTAGAGGACCAGCAGGGCCCAAATTTAACAAGTATATTCCCCGATAGTAAGGCTAAAGATTGGCACCCTCAGATTGGTGTAATTCCGATTTTTTAAAATTAAGTTTTAAAAAATTTTCTTCAAATTTTACAATTTTCAGGCAAGGTAGTAGGAGAGTAGAAGTGCGATAAGTTATCGAAATAAATTAAAGAGAAATATTTATTTAAATGAATTTAAAATCTCATGCTTATCATACAAGCGATAACGCCTCGTTTCATAACATAATGGCAGGTGCTTTTAAATAAATATTTCCCTTTAATTTATTTCCGACACCTTATCGCACTTCTACTCTCCTACTACCTTGTCCGAAAATAGTAAAATTTTAAAGAAATTTTTAAAAACTTAATTTTAAAAAATCGGAAATACGCCAATCTGAGGGTGCCAATCTTTAGCTCTACTGTCGGGGAATATACTTGTTAAATTTGGGTCCTGCTGGTCCTCTAGTTTAGAAGATATTCGACATAAAGCATAAAATTCTAAGAATTAAAACATTCAAAATAACTTTAAAGTCGAATATCTTCTAAACTAGAGGACCAGCAGGGCCCAAATTTAACAAGTATATTCCCCGATAGTAAGGCTAAAGATTGGCACCCTCAGATTGGTGTAATTCCGATTTTTTAAAATTAAGTTTTAAAAAATTTTCTTCAAATTTTACAATTTTCAGGCAAGGTAGTAGGAGAGTAGAAGTGCGATAAGGTAATCGAAATAAATTAAAGGGAAATATTTATTTAAAAGCACCTGCCATTATGTTATGAAACGAGGCGTTATCGCTTGTACGATAAGCATGAAATTTTAAATTCATTTAAATAAATATTTCTCTTTAATTTATTTCCGACACCTTATCGCACTTCTACTTTCCTACTACCTTGCCCGAAAATTGTAAAAGTTGAAGGAAATTTTTAAAAACCTAATTTTAAAAAATCGGAAATACGCCAATCTGAGGGTGCCAATCTTTAGCTCTACTGTCGGGGAATATACTTGTTAAATTTGGGTCCTGCTGGTCCTCTAGTTTAGAAGATATTAGACATAAAGCATAAAATTCTAAGAATTAAAACATTCAAAATAACTTTAAAGTCGAATATCTTCTAAACTAGAGGACCAGCAGGGCCCAAATTTAACAAGTATATTCCCCGATAGTAGAGCTTAAGATTGGCACCCTTAGATTGGCGTAATTCCGATTTTTTTAAATTAAATTTTTAAAAATTTCCCTCAAATTTTGCAAGTTTTGGGCAAGGTAGTAGGAGAGTAGAAATGCGATAAGGTGTCGGAAATATATTAAAGAGAAATATTTATTTAAAAGCACCTGCCATTAAGTTATGAAATTTTATATTCACACTCTTATCATAAGCGATAACGCCTCGTTTCATAACACAATGTCAGATGCTTTTTGAATAAATATTTCTCTTTAATTTATTTCGATTACCTTATCGCTTTTCTGCTCTCCTAGTACCAAGTCCGAAAATTGTAAAATTTTAAAGTAATTTTTGAAAAAATGTGTTTTCTAAGTTCAAAGGTTCAAAGTTTTAAGGGTGCGATTCTTTAGCTCTATTAGCGGCAAATACTCTTGTAGAATTTGGGCACTTGTGGTCCTCTAGTTTAGAAGATATTCGGCTTTGAAACTTTTATGTACAGTTATAACTCTTCAAATTTTATGCTAAGAATTGAGAGACGTAAAATTGAACAGAAAATTAGGACTTTGCTTGTAATACATTGAACAGTGAACAGATTTTAAATAAAAAAATTAATTATTTTCTAGCGTTTATTTTTTTCAACGTAATATACATACAATAATAATTATAAAACTAAAATAAATTAAATTACTAAATTACACTAACAGAGGAGCGAAGAAATAACCGACAGCGTTATAAACGTCTTCCAAAAGAAAATACTGGATTATATTGTTGTGGTACGAATAAATAATTGCTTCTTAAAAATTTGATTTCCTGCACTTAATATTCGACCAAATGATTCAAAAGTCGCTAGAGATATTCAGAACAATGCTACTAACAACTTCCAAAAAAAAAAATTCAAAAAGTCGAAGTTGATTTTTCACACGAGTAAGCTTAAATTTTGGTCCCGGACGAAGATCCCGACCGTTGATAAGCTTTTAAGCGACTGCCGAAACTCGGCCTTATATTAACTTTTGGTGATCATGTGACCCCCCACTCTACAAATTTCTATCGTTTATACAAAATTTATAATGTAGTGGGAGAGTACAAAGTGTTGCCTATGTACTCTAGGCGTACAAAGTTGCAAATTAACAAATTTTTGACTTGCACATTTAAAGTAGTCAATATTTAAAGAAAAATACATAATAGTTTTAACTAATTAACAAACTATTGTTATAATTATAAACTTTAATGCACAAACAATACTAATTTATAGAAAAACAACCATGACAAAAAATTTATTAAAAACAGTCTAAAGTAGTAACTTATAACTAATTACTCTACAATGTGTAAGCTTCTAAAAGATATAAACGATTTTCTAAACTACCCTATATAGAAATATTGTATAGGTACAACAAATATATGATAATAATGTGATACTACATAAATAATTAAAGTACAATTTAAATCGGCTTAAGATTTACTAATAGAAGAAAAGAAATAACTGACAGCATTGTAAGCGCCTTCCAAACAAATATATATAATTAAACTAATATATAATTATAAATTTTAATGTATAAACAATGCTGGACCTTCTCTGATTTATATTAAAACAAGAAAACCACTATTAACGACTAAAATTAATTAAATTTAAATACAAAACAGTTTTATGTAGTAACTTGTAATATTAATTAATTACTCAACAACGTGTAAGATTTTAAAAGATATAAATGGCTTTTGGCGTGTTCTGAACGAAAGCCTAAATATCATGTTCCAATCACTCGTTTTCGTTCATCTTGCTTTTGAATATTTTCCTGTAACAATTAACATAACTTTAATTAAATTAATAATTACGTGTTGGATTTTAGGAGAAAGACCCCACGTCTTTCCCACCGCCCTGCGACACTGCAAGAATGTGTAATTTGTTTTTGATATAGGTGCCTCAATTAGTGGGATAGCGCACAGACGATTAATTTAAGACCATGTATGCAATTTTTAATCGTCCACAATGAATAACAATACATAACATCAGCAATTTTTAATTGCCTGTGCGCTAACACTCATTTGATGTATTGAGATATATTATGGACGATTAAAAATTGCATAAAAGGTGTTGAAATAAATCGTCTCGTGAGTTTTCACTCTTAGGGCTACCGCACACTACAGACAGTCGGTGACCGTCTGTTTTGTAGCGAAGTGACCGCACACGACAGACAGTCGGTCAGACATCGGTGCCTACATCTACACCATCGCACACACTACCGACTATCGTTAGAAAGTCGGTGGTTGTTGCATTGTTTGTCCGTGATTTTAGCTATAGGAGATGCACAACTACAACGATAATTTTGTAGTTCGTGTGCGCGCCTCTACTTAATTACGTTATTCCCATCTACCGCCGTCTAGTCACAGACAATCGTGTCGGTTGATAGTCGGTGGAAAAATAGAACACGTTACATCTTTTATGTAGGTCCGTCATTTTAGTCGGTTGTGTGCGGTGCTACATAAGAATCTGTACTGAGCATTGTAACCGACTATTTTAACGGTCACCGACTGTCTGTAGTGTGCGGTAAGCCTTAAAGGGGGTGTGACCCAAAAAATAAAGTTATAGTAAGAAAAATTCTAAGAACAAATTTCAATATCGCACATCACTGAGACAAACCGTTTTGAAGATATAACGTTTTTAAGTATATGGTGACGTCATACCGACATCGGCCATCAGTGTACCTAGTCGTATTTTGTCGCATCACAATTGTATTCAATGTGTTACCTAGGTGTAAAATAACATTACAATTGATGTCTATATCTCTATTAATATTTGGATTTTATATGTGCGGTTTTAAGAACTGTTCGTGGATATTTTGTTTATATATATCCGTGAAAAATGAGAGAGAGTACCCCTCTTTGGACACAACAACAACCTTTTGTAGCAATGCCTCTTGTAGTTGTGTATCCAACATTTACTTGAACAGCTCTTCCAGTATCCGGCATATGAGCCTGACAATGGTTGGAGGCGTGCCATATGTTTGGAGAGCATGCCTTATGCTTTCATAAGTAGCCTTGTCAAAAGCTCCTTCTATATCTATGAATATCTTGTTCCAATCACTCGTTTTTGTTCTTCTTGCTCTTCAATATTTCCCTCTAACAATTAACAGAACGTTAATTAAATTAGTAATTGAGCATTGGAGCCCTAAAGCCCCTGAATTTTCTACAGCCAATTTCAATTTTGCTCATTTAAACTTCCCGCGCTGATCAGCTTTAGTTTTCAATAAACAACTACAAGATCTTATCCTAAACTGACCAGAATAAAGCTCCAAAACTATTAAATGAGAACAATTACCTTAAAACATCCTATTTTCTTGCAGGAAGACTTTTCTGCCGTCACATTCTTGATACCGTCCATTCAATGTTCTTCAGTTCTTCTAAGATGCCAGGTTTAAACTGTGAATAGTACTGCTTCCTATCGGCACTACTTCTAGTTCCCATCTCTGAACCTTTTGCACTCGCCATAGTGCTCTTGTGCTTGGAGTTTCTATGTCAAGTCTTGGCACGTAATGAGCTGACTTGGATCACTAACAGAGAACCCAACATGTAGTAAATGTAGAGTTGTAAATAGTTATATTATAATTTTGAATAAACAACTCCAAGATCTTATAATAAAGCTACAAAAATATTAAAATGAGAGCAATTACCATAAAACATCCTATTTTCTCGTCGGAAGACTTTTCTGCAGTCACATTCTCGATACCGTTTATTATATGTTCTTCTAAAATGCCAGGTTGAAACTTTGGATATAGTACTGCTTCTTATCGGTACTGCTAGAATACATAAAATTAAAATAAATTTCCACATTTCAAAGAAATAGTTTTCTTATCTAATGCCCAAACTTCCGTCCTAAAGTAGCAACTACACTGTGTACCTACTTGTACTTATTATTCTATCAAAAGACAAAGGACTCTCCAGCAACCATATCCACAACACTACTTGCTAGGGTGCGTTCGGGGAGCTCGCTTTCACGCTATTATGACGTATTACTGTGCGTTCGGGGAGGCTTTTAGCGTTTGACGCATAAGTTTACGTACTGGAACCGTGACGTCATGAAAGCTTTCATAGCGTTGAAAGCGAGCTCTCCGAACGGCAAAATCGTGCTATTAGGGTGCGTTCGGGGAGCTCGCTTTCACGCTATTATGACGTATTACTGTGCGTTCGGGGAGGCTTTTAGCGTTTGACGCATAAGTTTACGTACTGGAACCGTGACGTCATGAAAGCTTTCATAGCGTTGAAAGCGAGCTCTCCGAACGGCAAAATCGTGCTATTAGGGTGCGTTCGGGGAGCTCGCTTTCACGCTATTATGACGTATTACTGTGCGTTCGGGGAGGCTTTTAGCGTTTGACGCATAAGTTTACGTACTGGAACAGTGACGTCACGAAAGCTTTCATAGCGTTGAAAGCGAGCTCCCCGAACGGCAAAATCGTGCTATTAGTACTAATAGCGAGCTCCCCGAACGCAGGGTTAGTACTAATAGCGAGCTCCCCGAACGCAGGGCTAGTGGTGGGCTAGTGGCACTAACAACTACAGAATGTCTGGCATTAGTAAAATTTACCAAGTAATACCAGAAACTGATCTGCTGAGCGCTGAACGAACTCACAGTTCAAAGTTTTGAGACTACCACCAATTTTAGTTAAATCGTTAAATGTACGGTATATAAACAAGAAAAGTAATCATAATCAAAATTGATCATAATCAAACTCTAACCTCATAACGTTCTCACTTCAAACAATGCACCACAGGATTACGCAATGTACGACGATAGGCAACACATCGTACGATACTGTATTTACGGTTGACGCCATCGACACGAATAATAATTTTATTTGATGGAATTGTAATTTGAGTTTTAATAAGAAGTTTGCTACTATTCTTAATTATTTAGGTGTTATTTTCCGTACACCTACGACTAAAAATTTTCTCTGGAGGCGATATCCACTATTTAAAAATCTTGTAATGAGAGGCCCCATTACAAATACAGTTCTCTGATTGTCTTCCACGCCGCATTTGATTTCGGTTATCCTTATTGTATTCATTTTGATCTAAAAGCACAAAATTACTAAATTATAGGTTTTTCACTGGTAAAAATTTAAATGCTTACAATACATGTTTTATATTTCTCTCCGGAGTCGATTTTGACCATTAATAAGCTTTTAAGTGACTGACGAAACTCAGACTGATATTAATATTTATTAACTTTTGACTGTGAGTGACGACCCCTCTGCCCCAATCTGCAAATTTCTCATACTTCTATAGTAAATCGTATATACAAAATTTTTAATGTAGGGAAAAGTCAAGTGTTGCACATTTAAAACTAAAAAAGTTCAATATTGAAGGAAAAATGCATAATAGGTTTAAGGAACTAATAAATAAATTAATGTTTTATATCAATTTTAAGGTATAAGCAATGCTGCAACTAAAAACAAGAAAACCAGAGCAGACAAATAAACAAACCTATTGAGTAATAAACTTTCTATTTATCGGTTATTTTTTAAGATTTCATCTCTTTCACAGTTGGGAGATTCCCCAAGAGAACAACTACTGTGAGGCGCCCTATTTAATTAAATTTTATTTGTTGGGTAGAAATGCTAGTCGGGATTTTGTCGCCTATTTTCGTATATAAACTCAGTTTTTTTCCGAGTAAAAGCATCTTTAATTACCATTAATTATACAGCATAACCAACACATTATTGAAGCTGTAACACAAATTTAAAAAATATGTTTTACATTTACACTGAATTACTAAATTTTAGCTTTGAGAAAAATAAGGCCCAATTTCTACTTATTCAAATTTACTAATCTTAATAAAGTCAATTATCTCTATTAATATAATCCTCTCGACAAGGTAACCGTCCTTCAAACGATACGAAATATTTAGTCAATATGTCTCTCTGTTGTAAAGCATTTTTTGCTGCATTATTCGAACCATCTTGATTCACCGATTGTAAAGTTGCATGATCTCTCCAAGTCCCAGGTCGCAAACTTCCATTTTCGTCAAAAGAATCAGTAAAACCAGCGGGACAGTATCTTCTTTGCTCTGGTTTAATATCACTTTCGAAATTTATCAAATAATTATGTAGAACCACAGTAGCTTGCACAATAAGTTCAGCTATTTCTTCACTAACTTCTAGAGTTCCGCGCAATATCTGCCATCGGGCACTTAAGATACCAAATGCATTTTCTATCGTCTGTCTCCCTCTGTGTATCCGATAGTTGTAAACGTTTTTTTCGTCACTAAGATTATTTCCTGGATAGGGACAAATAATATTTTCGTTTAAAGGAAACGGTCGGTCTCCAACAATGTAATGGTCCATCAGCACATCCGTTCTTGGCAAATAAGCTGGGTCCGGGATTTCTAATATCCCACTTACCTTGAATCCAGCTAAATCTTCGTGCAATCCAGAACCTCCTATATCGATTATCATAAACCTATAGTTTGCATCACATGTAGCCGTCAATGTTATGCTATAATTGAAAAATTCACTTCCCGATGTATTTGGATCTCTTATATTTATATGTTTGCTATCCACCGCTCCTAAGCAATTTGGCAAATTCCATTGCTGGTAAAAATTGACAGCGACATTTTTCCAATCTTCGGAGTTTCGTATTGGTAACTGCCAAGAGCTTAATACTTGCCAAAGAACCTTACAGGTCTCCTTAATAACATTACAAGCTGTTCCTTTGTCAATCTTATACCCCCAGGCAATTTCTTCTACTGAATTCCCATTCGAAAGATAGCTGAAAAGGTTATGTTTTTATTTTATTCAAATTGGTTCTTAATGACTTACTGCAGGGTCAGTATAAGACAATGTTCGGCTGTCAAATTAGATTCTTTTTGTAAATTAGATTTTACCAGTTTTACCAAGTACCGAAACTGGTTACGAGTTATTCTACAGTAGTTGAAAAACTGTTCGTCATTCCATTTTCCTATCTGCATATCCTTCACTAACGTTGCAAAGAATCCTTCAGTCTGTTTTCTATTATTCCTACTCCGAATTCTAAGCATCAGTTTTCTTCTTCTTCTTCTTCTTCTATCCTCTATTCTTTTTAATATAACACATCCAGCTAAACATACAGTTAAACCACTTAAGCACAACAACTGCTGTTCTCTGTTAAACATTTTGAAATTACAGCATGAAAATTACATACATCAATTGGATAAAATAGGCTGGGTATCCTCGTTGTATTCAATCCTTAAAATTAAGATTGTTTACGATTGTTATCTAGTTACGAAATGAGTAAAAATATAAAATTAATAAAGGCGATAAAGCCGGTTATACACATTCGAAATAATCACGAAGCAATTAGCACTTACACTAACTTAAAGCACTTTTACATCACACCCTAATGTGACTAATAAAAATATAAGGGAGCTTCGTATAGATACAACGCCAAACCACCACTTTTACAGGAGTTCAAGAAAGTAGGGTTACGTCACAACCAAATTCCAAACAGAAAGAAACAACTAACTGCAACTAACCAGCAACACACATAAAATGCATAAAGCTAGCAGCTAGAAGTCGTGACTAGAACTAGTTATTTTTAGTATTTTAGTATAGAGTGTTGGTGTTGCTGATATTGGAACTGTCATTTGATCGATTCAAGTTTTAACCTCAAATTTGAAATCAATTTTAAAAGTAAATAAAATGAAAAAATAGAATAGTGATAGATTGATATTTAATACTAGAATTTGTGGTTTAGGGCTCTTGAACTTCATCGTATTTTTGGTGTGCCAATATAATTAATAATTGAACATGTCTACAGTACAAAAGTGCAAAAATTGTGGTAGTCTCGATATTGAAGCAGACCCAGCTCGAGGGGATGCAGTGTGTACAAACTGTGGTTCTGTATTAGAGGAGAACCTTATTGTTTCTGAAGTACAATTTGAAGAGAGTGCTCGTGGTGGTAGTAATGTTATCGGACAGTTTGTTCCTTCTGATTCTAAAGGAGGCGTCAGTAGTTTCGGATCGTGTATGTGTTAGTAATTATTTAAATTCTTAATCTATTGGTTATATTTTTAGCATTTCATATTGGAGTCAGTGTCGAATCTAGAGAGATCACATTGAGAAAAGCTCGTGCTGGAATTTCGACCTTGTGCAATCAGTTAAAATTAAAACAACAACACATAGATACAGCTTTAAATTTTTTTAAAATGGCTCTTGCTAGAAATCTTACTCGAGGACGACGTAATACACATATGCAGGCTGCTTGCGTTTATATCACCTGTAGAACGGAAGGCACACCTCGTATCCTTTTTGCTTCATAGTTATCACTTTTCGGGTTGTCACAATTTTAAAGTAAAAAATTAGGGCGGTCAGTGGTGAACTTCACCCAAACTGGCATTTGAGTCCCGAAATACCCAGGAGAGGTCTTTATTCAGTATAAAAATTTATTTTTACCCAACATTTTTTCGAGTCAATTTATAACAACCAAAGTCTGACATTGCGGGTCTGGCTTGGCCATACTCAAAAAACAGGACTGTCCTGCTTTAAGTATTTTGTATTATTAAGTATTTAAGTCTCTAATCACTCTTGTAATAGATTAACTCTTAACCAATCCTAGATTTACTCATCGATATTAGTGATGTTTTACAAATTTGTTGCTACGAACTTGGAAGAACATATCTACAAGTGTCACAAGCATTGTGCATCAATATTCCTTCAATGGGTAAGTCCTGAAAATTAGAAGTACTTTTTATTAAGATTTTATAGGCTTTTCTTGATGTATGGGATATTACGCGCACATGCCTTTATTAGCATTCAAAATAAATATGTTGCAAAAGATAGATTTTCCGTCATAAATAGTAACTTTATTACTGCATTTGGATATACATTTATAAGTGGAGTTTTCCGAGGTTTTGGAATATATTTTATAGATGTATAAAATAATAAAACGTTAAATGTTTATTAAACCCTGTATTAGTTTTGGACATTAAACATTTTAGTAACTGTTGAGGATTTTCAAAAACCAATCAACTTACACTACTCTTATGTACAAGTAGAATACAGAAATGTACGTATGTATCACTTGTTATAGTTTTAATGTAACTTTTAAAAATTATTTTTCTAAAAATTGAAATATATAAGACATTTCGAAAAATATCTCAAGCAACTACTTTCTTTTTACGAAGAAAAATGGCTACTTTTATTTTGTTAAGTATAATATTTCGTCTACTTCCTAATTCATTTTGAACACAATTTTTAATATTTTATACACATCTTCAACAAATACTTAAAAAAAACGAATGGAGCATTTTCCCAACCCACCAATGGATCTCACACCTTAACCAAAATATCTCACAGCACTTGAAAAATAATGATCTTCCATTAAATACTGAAATCTCAATTCACGATCTACAAGTCTCAGTGTTCATCTGAAGAAGGCCCATAAAATATAAGTTCAGGAATTTGACCTCCTTGTACACCAGTACCATTTGTGCTTTCTGACGAACACTGGAATTGAAATGTTACAGTTCCAACGGTAACTTCGCTCATGCCTTCTTGTCCGAAATAACTTAGTTCTCCCCCGTCTAAAATTGCCGAAGCCGTATAAAATGATTCGGGTTCAATTTGTATGGGGTTATCGAAATATACGTGGAAGGTGTTGCTCGAACCGTCGGAAAAAAATTTTGTACTATTTTCTGCTAAGATGCGACCCAGTCTTTTGAGTTCTATTTTGACATTGTAATCTGCCGCTCCATTGGAAGAACCGTATAGGCCAAAACCAACTACAAATATTCTTCTGTCTACAGAAAATTGAATACTGTCGCATCGACCTCTATATCTCCACTGATTCGATCGGTAGGCACACGATTGAAAACGATGACATACCTTAAAATAACAATAAAATTGAAGCTAGAGACTACAATTATTAGTCGAGCTTACCTGAGATTTCAACCCTGTTCGAGATTTAATTGGATAAGCTAATAAGGGCTTGTTATTTGCGGTAAAGTGAAAAAAAATGTCGATAGTTTCTTGCTGGGTTAAAATACCAATTTGTGCGGCACCGTTCGCAAACTCTTCTAATGTCATCGTTGGTATACGAACTAAATAGAGAGCACTTCCTAATACGGCCCTTTTATTTTGAGGTGTAGGTTCTATTTCTCTCCTGATACATTCGGCGCTTGCCCAGTTTAGAGCTGCTTCCAATAATACCATTTCTTTACAATTAAGCGTTTCTCGTCCTAAGACAGATTCTAAAGTTGACATGTCTATGTCTACGAATCCTTCGGATTTTAATGCCATTTCAGCCTGCAAAGACACCACATTCTTGATTTTGGTCGACACTTAGTACAATTTAGATGTCGGGAATTGTGTATCAACAAATATTTTGCACAAAAATGCCCAATATTCTATAGTTTGTTTAGGTGGGTAGGAAAAGGAAAATAAGGAACAATAAAATTCGTAACACTTTTGTAATCCATATATTGACAACACATGAAACATACATTTATCATACAATTTGAACATCGATGCTGTAAATATTTGGATTAAAAATTAAACAGGAATGCACGTGCAACAGTAATCTAGCACAGTTAAAAATATTATGCGATTCTTTGCGTGTATTTTAAATGTGCTAATTACCCAAAGAAAATTAAATATAAAAATTTTAAACGAAAGTTGTTACTTAAGATATGTATATAAAATATTGAGCATTTTTTAGTTATTTTATGGTCATATAACAATCACACATAAGACTAGACATCGACAATTGATTATTGAATGCAATTAGGTTAATACAAAACTCACTAATATTACAACGTTATCAAAAACCTGGCAGTTGTGTAGCAAAATTTTGTTTAAATAAATCAAAAGTTAATTCATACACATCAGGGAATACTGGGTTGTATTTGAGCTGTGCTAAAACTCATATGTCGTTTCTGTGGTTGGCCACATTGCATCTCATTAGATATATCGAGGCATGACAGAGAGTGTGGCAGGCTTACCTGGGCATCGATCACTTCCCAACATCGTTGCATTAAATCGGGCTCTTCGAACAATCGCGACTGACTTAATAGCAGACAAGCGTTTTTTGCAGTCAAGCTAGTTTCTAAATAATTCACACAGGCTCTTGCTAAGTGAGGAACTATATATTTTTTTGCTACATAAAGCGTTGCTAAAACCGTATCGGCTTCTAATTGAATTTCATCACAGTATAGATATCTAGAAAAAAAATTTAGATGTAATTTCGTTTTCGAATTTCATAATTATTCAAATGCGACTTACTTTAAGAGAGTAAGGAATGCCGATGGCTCTACGTCAGGAACTTCAATTTCTTCTTTGCATTCGGCTAATCCCCCATAAAACATTGCATAAAAAACAGAGCTACCCGTTGCTAAGACATATTTGTGTGCAGGAATAATTTGACTAGCTCCAGAATTACCCACAACGAATTTCACGTCTGCCATTAATTCGTTATTAAACATAGCTGCGTTTCTTTCTCTAACTGTGGACTTTGACGCTTGCCAATTTGGATCTTCTGTACCGTTTAAACCTAACGGAGACGCGCATGGACTCGATGTCGGTGAACCAGGTGCGCTTGCAGGTTGCATCACCTGGAGATTTTCGCGTTGAGAAATGACGTGGGGTGGCGACAAGCTAAGAGCCCCATTATTTAACGTTTCTGCTACAAAAAGGTCCAACTTAATTATTTATTTTCCAGACAATTTTAGAATTAAAAGTAAGGAGTGAACGAGGTGGAATTCGTCGAGTTAATATTGTCAAAATTAGAAATCATAATTGAAGAACGAGCACTCTTAATTAATTCAAGTTTGTAGGTAATATTTACCTACAAGAAGTGTTAAGTTAAATATAATTTTAGTCAAGTTTTAAATAAATAGTAGTTTATACATGAACAAAAGAATGCTTTTGCTTCATAAGTGATTTCAAGAGTCGCGGTGAGGTTTGCAAGGGCTTTTAGTCGTAGATTACTTGTCATCCATATGCGATGTATCAAATCGGGCCCAGAATAGAAAGTAGTATGTCGTCTAATATATTTATATTTTTTTACCAAAACAATAGAGTATCTTGTTCAATTTTACTTTTATTAGTTGTTCCAATTCACAGAATTCTTTTGACGACCCTTGCGGTCGGTACTATAAACATTTAAAGGCAAAAGATTTAGTTGAAGAACTAAATTTAACGTCGAGCTTTTTGTTTGCCTTTTTCCTAAATTCTGACTTCTAATTGGTCGGTGGGCGGGTCGAATTAATTTAATGACTTTTATAGGATCCTTGTATAATTTTGCTCCACCTTGTATATTTTTAACGCGTAGTTTATCAAGTGTTGACATTTACATTGTTAACATATTAAATGACTACTTGCAAAATTTTATAATAATTATAATAATTCGACATCATAGATTTTGCGCAAACTCATCGACATACATTTTATATTGCAACGCCCTTAGTAAATTGTACAAAAATGCATATTTACGTACCGTTCATCCAGGCGTTAGTTTGAGAAACTGAAATTGTGTCTTGAACGCGCTTTATTGGTTTAGAAGCAATTTTAGAATATAAATTTGACATTGCCATAATTATATTTAGTTTTTTCAAACTGAAATACGGAACGTCGTACTACGACCGCTCTAAACGCACGCCATTACTATTTGTTACCCTCACCTCTCGCCTCTCCTCAACCCGCTCACTCGTCATTTGCGGATTCTCGTCTTGTAAACGCGGTCGATCAACGGTGCATCGCGCATAGACGAAATTTGTCTTCTTGTTTTTATCGAT
Organism: Malthinus flaveolus; assembly: GCA_950108345.1. Lineage (NCBI taxonomy): Eukaryota > Metazoa > Arthropoda > Insecta > Coleoptera > Cantharidae > Malthinus > Malthinus flaveolus. The sequence goes on from OX467285.1 coordinate 70,111,675, forward strand.
CATGAATTATCTTATTTTAAACGCTTTTTCTTTTTTAATTTTTAGCAAGCAGTATCTACTTAAACTGACATACCTATTTCTGTAAATAATTTGGTGGCAATTTAATTTTTTTAGTGTTATAGGATAAATAGGATTAACATAAAAAGAATTATCTTTAGCTGCTTAGTAGATATACAGGGTGTCTAGCATAAGGATCCATTCCTTGAAGTGGATGATTGCTGAGATGCTGAGCTCAAAATAGAGCGATTTGTCTTAGTTCTAAGTTGCTTCCATAAAAACTTATAGTAGCGTATTCAAAGATCCATGAACAAAAGAGTAGGTACTATCAATGTACTTTTTGTAATTGCCAATTTTTTCCCGATCTCATTACCTGACAAACAGTTGAGGATGTGCCAACATTCAGGAAGGGACTAATCGTCTCCGAATAATCACATCGTTTTCCACTGATTGCGTGGCTTTTCCTCGCATCACAAATGAAGAGGACGTTTGAAGGGCAGGTAGATAACAATATCACGATGGCCCAAGTGGAACATTCAATCAATAAACTGGCAGACAAAAAAAGAAACCCGCCACTATGAAATATGTTGCAAAACCTTCTACTTCATTTCAGCAATACCTATATGTCTCGTACTAATATTTAGGATGCCTGGAACAGTCTAGAATCTCCAGAGTGGAAGATTCGTCAGGCAAGCAGGATCTGGAAGAAAAAGCGGTCAATGATCATTTCGTAACGATGAATACATTAAGAGATCGCAGAACGACAGTTCAACTCTAACATCGATTGCTAACAGTGCGAGGGGTTGAAATAAGTGAAAGGACGATAAGGCGGAGACTTGTAGAGAGTAGACAGGACCGCAATTGGTACCTAGGCATCGAAGAGCACGTCTTCAATTAGTGCGATTATATGCAAATTGGACTATGCAGTAATGGAGCGAAATTCTCTTAAACTGGTGAGTCTCGCTTTTGTCTCTGATCACCCGGTGGTACAGAAAGGGTGTGGAGGAGACGAAACGAACGATATTCGGAATGTACCATTTCAGAACGGGTATCATTTAACGGAGGTTCTGTTATGGTGTGGGGAGGTATTTCCACAGAAGCACATACCAACCACATATGTATTTGTTGAAAATGGTGCTTTGAATGCCGATAGATATGTGGAAGAAGTTCTTCAAAAAGTTGTTGTCCCATTTTTCATTTTATTGGAGACGGTTTCTACCTAATGCATGACAGCGCCAGACCACACATTGCAATGAATATATAAATGAAGTAGGCATTCGAAGACTTGATTGACTATAGCATGCAGCCCGGATCTTAAACAAATTGAACATCTTTTGAATCAACTCCAGATACATATTCGACGTCGTCCAGCCATGCCAGAGACACTTGAAGAGCTACGATTAGACCTTCAAGAAGAATTAAACTCGTACTCTGTACTTATACTCCGCATAGTCGAATATTTTTAACACATAAGCTGAACAAACGATGACATCAGTTTGGAAAGACTTCAGATTGAAAGACATCCTGTTATAAAGCGAAGATCTCTCAAAGGATGGGGGATTTAATAATTAAGATCTCTATAGGATACAATGCTTGTGATTATATGAGAAGATAACTTTGCACTCAGCACTTTTATTGGCCAGTAAATAAGTCGTATTTGTGTATTTATGCGTCAAGTCTTGTTTTTTGTCTTTAAATAATTACCGACTGGGTTTACATAGCATTTACTAATAATTAATACTTACCTATTTCTGCCGAAAGATTTCTCCAGTGCGGTCCTTCGTCTTCTATGGTAAAAAGGTCGTCCAGAACAGAAACGTTATCAGTAGTTGATTGACTTTTACTAACGTAATTAGCACATCTGTATAAAATATACCAAACATCCGTCTGTCCTAATATCCAGGCCAAAACATGACGTCCTGCACTCAAACTCGATATATCTGTTCCTACCATAGCATTTGGTAGACGTATTGGTACCGTATTTGCAATATAATTACAGTATCACGAGCTTGATTACTGTTTGTCGTTTCTGTTACGTGTGATTGCTATTGGATATTACATTCTTTGCTTCCAAATCTATAAACAATTATTGTGAAATTAATTTCTTTATGCTAAAGGACTTATACGATAGGTATACGCATATTATACAGGGCGGGCGATTCAAGTTTTATCGTACAAACTTTGGGAAAATATCGTCCTAGTCGTCCTGATTCTGGCAAACGTAAGTTATATGCACCTCACTCGCTTCCGAAGAAAATACAGTGAAATGTACTTTTGGCGGACTTATGGAGGGTATAGAGTATAGAGGGTTCGTTTTGAAATAGTGTTGGTGACTTTACCACCAGCAGAGAGGTATAATACAGAATTATCTCCTATTCTGATGTTGATTCTATTGACCCTCTCTGCGGGTAGCGTATAAGTCACTAACGCCATTTGCGCTATTGACTGGCCACCTATTTTTTGAATGGCGTTCATCTGCAAAGGCATAAGTTACGTGGATATAGGGTGGAGCGCATCAACGCATCCATATTATAAGATTCTAACCGAACAAGTTCAAATGATTAATTTGATTTGTGTGATCGCGAAATTGATCGTAAGGAAATTGAATAATAAAATGAAAAAGTAAAGGTCAAGTTCGGTTTAATTAATTGTCGTTCTTTAAAATGAGCTCTTGGCGATTTCCAGTTTTTTGTGGTATTGTTTAAAAATGATCAACAGTTAATGAACTTTCACTTACAATTATTTCATTGGAGTATGTTCTTTGAAAGTCACGATTTAGCCCATTTTAAACCGGTTTACCGGTGAAGATTACATGTTACCGAACTTTCTTGTTGTTTCAGATTTTATTTTTGTAAATTTTGTCGGTGGTTTCCTTTTTTTAAGTTTTAACTTGGAAGTTCTAACAGAACATTTTAATTGAAAACTAAAATCTGCAGGGTTATCCTTTGAAATTAAGTGTAGGTACTACACCTACTAATTTTGTCCGTTTTCAAAAATACTTCCTATCTTATCACCCCTGCACTTAAAAACTGATTTTTACGGCAATAAAATTTTGTCGTTTGTTGTTGGCCATGCTTTCGAGGTAGAGGAAAAAGTAACTTATTACCAGGCAATGAATAAAAAATGGCATAAAGAAAAGTTGAAGATAATCGAATATTTTGGCACTTCACCATTGTTTTGGATTATATACAACTTAATGACATTTTTAATACCTTGTGGGGAACGGAAAAGAGGGCTTTACGTGAAAATATTCCCGCATTGGACCTGGACGGGCGTAGGTAAATTGGGCACAACGGTCAAGAAATTTGGTAGGGGTGAGTCAGGTACCTTACAGCCAGAAGATTAACCCCCCTGTAAATTGCACTCAAATGAAGAAGAGGTGTGAGTTGATCAAATGAACGTGAGTTTTGCCATCGTTCTTCTCTTGCGGAATTTAGTTCATAATGTGATGATTATGGTTTTGTTCTTTTCACTCAGCATCATTTGTTCTATTTTGTAAATCGGACGAACTACTACGAATGCCAAATACAAACTGATCTATGTGCCCCTTAAATTATTTTGTTCTTTAACAACAACAACAACAATTATTGTTATACGTAATGGGCATTTTAAGAAGTTATCGAAAAGTCGTTAGGAGTTAATTCCTTGGCTAAAGCTATCTGCTGACCAAATTCAAGAAGTTTGTCAAAAGTTATGTGCCATTTACTTGGACCCCCCCCCCCTCCCCAGTAGGGCCACTTGTGCGCAATTTACCTATGAAAAATAAACATTTGGGACATATCACCTGTCTATAAATTAACCGCTGTGCGCAATTTACCCACCCCGTCCGCATTGGCCTCAACAGGTAGTTATCAAAATGGAATAAAAGAGTTTTTAAATAAGCAGTTCTGGTCTAATCCCATCAATCATTGTGCATATTTTTCTTCACTCCACGAGTTTTGTTTTTGAGTTTAATAAGTAGGTACTTCACTCATTAATAAATTATATACCGTGTGTTCATTTTTAAACTATATAGGAACCCAGAATAACTGGATCTAAAATAAGCGCAATTTTGAGAAAACAAACACGTCAATTTTATTTTCGAGGAGGAAATTCGAAATCACTGTTTATTGAATTCTACAAGTTCTACCTTTTAACCCCTAACCAAACTTTTTTCTAAAAATTGTGCTTAGTTTAGATTCATAGTTATTCTGAATGGCTAGTTTTAAAATGAACACCGTGCATGTATCAGTATAAGTCCTACACTACAAGTTGTAATTATATACGCGAAGACCCGTGCGACAGGGCTACTAAGTAAAAATATGCCTGGCATAATAGGGGAAGTTATAGAAATAAATATTTCATCCAAATTTTAGAAATATCAAGCCTGTCGATGTATGAATAATGAATATACACACATGAGTGACGTAAGAACAAAAAAACCGTATTCCTGCTTTCAAATTTACTTACGCCTCTTATCTACAGTTTTAAATTTCGAAATTTAGTGAATAAAATATAAGTACTTATATCAGTGTTGGGTAAATTTTTTTAACGTTTAGAATAATTTAACACATTTTATTTAAATGAGAAAAGTTAAAAAGTGAAAGTTATTAAAAATTGTGAGCTTTAAAATATCATCATTTGATTTAATTTGTTGTTATAAATAATTCATCGCGCAGTAGTATTATAAAAATTTTAAAACCCTAACTTGAATGGTTTTTTATAATTTTCTACTAAATTGACTATTGGATTTATAAGGACTTAGTGCATAAATCATTGTTTCTCGTTATAGAAAAACAGCAAACTACAATAATGACGATTGCCTAAATAAGGAAGACGGTTATAAGTTAAATTTGCATAATTTTGTATAATAATTTATATTAGATAAGTTACTAATTTGTTTGCTTTTATTTTTATTTTTGGAATTTGATTAAAAGTTACGCCCGCCCAACTGTTATTGCGAGTTAATAAATAAATATTTCTGTATCGCTTTTGATGTACCTACTATGTCCAATTTTAATTCTACCACTGATGATGTACAAACTTCCCATTTTCATCTTCCGCATTATTATTTGAAGGACTCCAAAAATCGGACGACGCGCATTTGAGTTCTCATTTTTGATGACAAGTTTATTTATTCATTTAAGTAATTGAAAATTATTAAATTCTTCCACATTTTCGCCCTCGAGACAAAAATTGAGAAAACGCGTTTTCTTCAAAATTGTAACTTTCTTATATTTTTAAATATTGACAAAGTGTAAATATATTTTTCGCTCAGAATCTTCTAAATTAACTTTTTATTTGGCGCGCTTGCCTTGAACAGCGAGCAAAATTTGTCATTTTTTAAATAGGCGATGACACTGCCGAAACCCTAAATTGGGGACTTTAAAAAAATCTAGCTTTAAAACATGGTATAAAAGGAGAGAAAAAAGGTAGCAGAATGTTTATTGAACACATCTTTTATATTGAGAAGGAGCATGGTTGGGTTCAAAAAACCTTTCAATGGAATACTATAAATAATAAACTTGTTCTACGTATGAATTTTGCTAACCACCAATTTGGGCTTCAATTGCGAAGCAAAAATAAGAAATAATAATAAAATAAAAAAGAATTGCGAGATAAATTTCTTTGGACGGCCTAGACAACACAATCGCGTTTTCCAAACTCATTGTGATTACGTTTCCCAGAACGGAATGTTCAATAAATTCTTTTTTTTGTTTAAAATCCTGGGATAGCGTTACAAAGAAAAGAATGCAAATAAGAAGTGTAATAGACCAAGATTTTCCAAACTACGGGTCAATAAAACGAGTCTCGTTGAAAACGAATGCACGAGATTGTTTGAAGTACAGAAAACATTCTATTCTATTGGGCCCGGCCCGCTGTGGATCGAAATTTTTTAACCCGCTATCAGAGGGTAGGTATCGCCTAGGATATTTTTTGAGAAATTTTTATGGTTTTCAACTTCGGATTTTTGGACTCCTTTAAGAATGCAAGTTTGCACTTAAATATAGCAATAGATCGAACGCCATGGCACTTTGGTACATCATTTCATGCAAAATAAGCAATCAAACGAATAATTTTGTTAAAACCTGAATAGCCTGTTATGTACGTAGAATCTGATAAAACTTTATACTCATTAACACAGCCTAATAGTTATGCATATATCGTCTTTTTTAAATCGGTTTCCTGCTTGTTTATTTTTTGAACAATAATCAGACGATATTTAAATTCTAAGGTTATAAAATACATAAAATGGCAAATTACTTACGCTACTTTATAGAATACCGACGAAATATGACTTTTAAAATTGGTATTGTTGAGGAATTTTGAATTGCAAATTACTATTTTTTCAAACATGAACTTGAACAGGCGTGTAGGTCAGTACAAGGTGTGTTCCAAAAGTGTATACTTAATTCGTTTCTAAGAGAATTTTTTTTGTTAATTGACGCGGAAATTCATTTGTGTGTAGTACCAACCTCTTGGGTTGACTTTCGATTGTCTCTTTTCTTATTTTCTATATCATTTTTGAAGTTTGTTATAATCTACAAGTGTCCATTTTTTTTTCTGCGTTTATTTGAATATCAAACTCCCTATACAGTTAATCGAGCTAATGTTAATTGTAAAAGTAATCGTTGAATAGGAATTTTGTAAATTTCAAAATTTCATGAGAATAGCCGATAAAAGACTAATTATGCGACTCCGTTACAGTTTCATAGGAATATAAGTAGTGGAAATATTTTCAAAAAAACACCCTGTAGTACAATACAACTTTGGAAACACGTGTTTAAAAACATTGAAGTGTTGATCCATTCCAATGAGCACAATTAAATAGTTTGTTCACATTCCTTTATTTATATGACTAGTATGTCTATTAGTCTATTTATATTAATACTTATTATGCGAAATGGACTCAAACGTGCGAAATTAATTAAAACATTTAATCAGAAACACTTTAAACGTAAGCAAAATTATCTTTCTTTGATTTTACCATAAACATATGAATATTTTGTTCAAAATTTAACGGCTTCCTTCTACTGCCCCACGTCTAGGGTGCTAGGGTAGCCCTGGCATACCTATTAGTTAATTACTTCTTTTTTACGTCTAAAGCATTTTCAAATAAAAACGTAATCGGTCGTTACCTATATAACGAGACAATAATTTATAGTTTCCATCATCAGACTAGTTTCTTATTACGATATAAATTCCACATAATAATTGTAACTTTTACCGCTCTTAATATAATGCCGTACCTTTAAGTTGGATTAGAACCATTATTTAATGCGCACATTACTTAAAAATTCAATAAAAACAATTAAAATCTTTTAATTTGTCAACACACTTTAGTCACAAATTTTATTCGATAAAAATTACCGGCACAAAACGAATCCTTCAGGTACGAACCGCGAGTCTGAGGACCTGGTGGTACTCTCACTAATTGAACACCGACTGCGTGTATGGAATGTGTGCGATGCTTTCTTAGCCGCTAAGCAAGGTTGCTTGTAGTTCGAGGTCATTGTAAGTTTCGTAGTGGAAGCTCTGTATATAATATTTTTGGGCGAAAATATCAAAAGGAAATCGTCTGGCTCAAAAACTTCTTTCTGTGACGCTCTAAAATGTTTATTTCTTAGTGTGGAAGAAGCTCGCGAAATACTTGTCTGGATCTTGGAGCATCACATATCACTACAATCGAAAATGTATGCGTTGCACACGTAAACTTTCAGCTTTAATTTAGTTTTTAATGTTTTGCTACCCAACGCGCAGCGCCTCTGTAGCTTTGCTAATATCTACGTATCTACTTAGCTACCTAATAGTAATAATCTTTGGTTCTCTTCAAGTGTGAGGGGTTGTTGGTTGGCTTCGGTTTTATACTCTTCACAAAACCCATACCTATTGTGATATGTGATCTTATGTTAATGAATGAACTATTAATCAAATAAATGCTAATAACACGATTATGTAACGAAACGTCAATTGCTGTTTGCCTTTATAATAATTAGTGGTCGACCGTCAGTTTAAATTAGGCCAAATTAACCTACTAGTTTGAACGCTTTAAAAAGAAAAATATACAAATAAATGCACCACTCGATACAGACGATACATTTATACAACTGAAACTTTCAAGGATAATTTGAGTAGGTGACTACTAATCTGTCGCGTAATATTTAGGCCAGTAACATTAATGTAATGAAAACTCACATTTTGCGAGTTTATTTAACAGTTGTTGTTTAAAACATCTAACCTGTGATGTGCATTCGAAAATGAATGCCGAATTGTGTATTGTTAAGTTCATTTATTTAAAAAAAATTACTGTAGTAGATTATGTAAGTGGGAAAGCTCTTTTCACTAACCATTTTCTAATTCTCATTACTTTTGTCGAAATGTTTTTTTGAGATCTATCACTTATACCATATAGAGTGGATTTGTGAATTAACAACTATAGCTAGTAATAATTTGTTTATGGAAATTGGCCAAAGTGGTGATTGTAAACCGGAATTGATATCTTAAATCGGCCTTGAAAGGACGATGTTCTCTCATGAGTTTCGCGAAACATGTCGGCATAATATATATAGTTCATGGCCAGTAATGGCTAGACGAATAATGCAGTCCATCACTACGAAATTGGAAGCTTATTCTTTTTCCTGTTGGTTCCCCCCCAGTTTTTTCATGAATTTTTTACGTGTTTAGAGATTTTCACATCTCTTTTACGGACGGCCATTTCTCTAACCTGCAGGTATATCTGTGGAGTACGGTTTCTACCAGTCTATCATTTATCATCTATTCGAGATGTGTTCATCCTTCCCTGGCTTCCTACTCCAACACCACAATGCTGTCTATACCACTAGTTTTATATCTAAGTGGTTCTTTAATTACTACAATCATGGGCTTTATCTTGTTATTTTACCCTCTTCCTAAGTCACTTTCAATTTCACAAAGTAACAATTATAATATTCTTACTCCCATTTTTACCAATACTTTGGCGTTCCGTTCTCGTGTTGTCGGCAACCCATTATCCATATAGGTACACTAATTTCAAGTGCTTCAAGCAGCTAAGCTTCTGAAACCGTTCACCAGTTAATAGTGCTTATAGGCCCTCAGGCAAGGAATTTTATATCAAAAAGGTCTCAAAATAGCTTTCCCTACTTTGTAAGTCAAGCAAAAACAAGGATCTTTTCGAGGCTCCTACTCATTCGCTTCTGTATTTGGCTTGATTGGAGGGGCAAGTTTTTCATTAATTTTTACATTTACTTGTTCATTTAGATTTTTGTAAAATGATTTCCTCAGCATGTAGCCGTGTGTAAGGAAATTTTAATGCTTAGGAAGTAATAATTGTTTACGTAAATCTATCATCTATACAATAAGAGAGGTTGAAAGCTGCTGGTTTGATGTTATAAAGGAGTAAGAGAATAGAAGCTTCCTGGATAGGTATTATTTGTATTACTTAATACAAACTAATGGATTGCAAGAATATTTAATTAATTTGAGTTTGTCCAACAATATCAGCTTATTAGTAATCATTAACCTTTACAATTAAAAATGATGAAAACCTTATTACTTGTAAAATTATGATCGTGCACCTCCTAAATTGATTTATAAAATAATGTCAATCAAATTTTTTAATAAAAATATAAGAGAGTAACGAAAAAGTTAATTACATTTTGAAGAATCGATCAAAGCAATATCGCAGGTTAATGTAACTGGCTTTCAAAAATGTTAAAATAGAAATACTTTGATCTAAAGACATTTTTGTGACATTGCATTTTGAACTAGGAGTTTATAACACATTGTTGTTGTAATAACCGTAATTTTTGAAGGTGAAGAACATCAAAAGTAGACCACAAAATAATTGATTTGAGCCCGTGTACCCGGAAGATGATGTATCTAACAACAAGTACCATTCTAGTAACCTCAAATATCTTTAATGTATAATTGTATAAAATGTACAATAACGGTTTTAAACGTCTACTGGGTTAATGTGCTAAACGGGACTTGCTTTGAAATTTCTGATTAGCCATCGTTGCTCTTTCATCATACTCTTTTATTAGTTTCATTGCAAAATAATTACAAAGTAGAGACGATTAAAAAAGACTTCAAGAAAGTTACTTCCGTTGATCCCAGATCCCAGTCTCAGTATACAAATCATAAGTGCTTGTCAGTACAAAGTTAGGGAAACGGGAAAATATGCATTGCATCCCCAGACGAACGACATCGAAAAATTTTTTAATGGAAATCGTTGTATCTACTATAAATTCAACTAAATTTTTGAAAAAATTAAAAATTAAGAGAAAAAATCATTTGCCATCTCACCTAGAAAATAGAAGAAATAGAAAAATGTCAGTTAAGAAAAATGGAAATTTGAAAAATATCAAATTTTTTTAGTGCTTGACAGAAGTCGAAAAGTTTCAAGTCAAAGTTCCAAAGGATTCAAATAGAATTAAATTAATTGGGATAAAAAATTTTGTGTTTTTGTGTTCTGGAAAATTGTTTTGATATGTGAAAAAGCGAAAGACCGTCTCTGAGCCCGGCAACTCAAAAAGGAATAATTGGGAATAAAGATGTTTTACGTGTGCCGTACTAATGTTGAGTATGATATAGAAACAGAACAAGAAGTGAGTAGTTTAATAAGGGGAAGGTGTCTTAGATGTTTTTGGCGAATTTTTGGTATTTTAATTTGTTTGCACTAGCCCGCTAGCCTTTTAAAACTTTTGACAATATTTTGATTGTGTACATTTTCTCTTTCACGAGATTCCTCGGAAGTCAAAACAAGAGAAAGAGAGAGAGAGAGAGAGAGAGAGAGAGAGAGAGAGAGAGAGAGAGAGAGAGAGAGAGAGAGAGAGAGAGAGAGAGAGAGAGAGAGAGAGATCGCCACGTGGCCAGTTAACATTTCCACTACGAAAAACGGAAATTGAAATATAAAAATTAGTTACTACTCGTCGTTTTTACTAGTAAATTTAACTCTTGAGATATCCTCATAAGAACATATACCACTACGCTTTACACCAAGAGCAAGAATGGATTAAGAATCCACTCGATAAGCTCCCATCTGAGGCATTTCGACTGGAAAACTATACTGAAAAACTACTTTCGTAAAAGATTTTAACCATGCCAGCACGCATAGTGCACTTAATTTAGTCGCATTCCTTTATGTATAATGTATAAGGTTTTATCCCTCTGAGCCTCTGTAGTAGATGTAAACTAATTTTAAGGTTTAAGGTGTTAGGGTGTAGGGTTTTTCTTATGTATTATGACGCACACGCCAATAACGCCGAATACTACCATAGTTGCATAGTTAATCGTTTGTAATCACGACCTTGAGAGAGTTTTCTTGTATTTTGTTCAGATGCAAGGTTCAGAAGTCCGTTTCGAATTAATATAGTTTTATACATTTTTAACCTATATACGCTATAAATAGGTGGGTAGCTGGGTATTACGGTATTACAATATTATTCGTGCTTGAAATTAAATTGCAAAAACACTTTATAAACTATTCGTTGAAGTTGCATTATCAAAGCATCGTATTTCACATTGAAAAGAAATCAATTCAATATTGCATTTTACGAATTCGCCGATTAACAAAACAACTGATGTGGACATAACAAGACTTTTTCGTAGGTAACAATAGAATGCTCAGAGGATCTCTATGATTACAAAAATCTAAAATTACACGGGGTGTTTCTATTTGAAATGGGAAATCTAATCTCGTTTCCAGTTAAACCGGAAGTAAAAATTTGACATCGAAACTTACGATATTTAAAAAAACCGTTAAGTTCTCACAGACTCCTTTTGCTTGGCTAATTTCCTGTTTAACCGGAAGTGTTTTTTAAACCAAAATTGTAACAAATAATAGAAATTTATGGAATAAATTCATGCACCTATTTGCAATTATAAATTTTAATTAGTACGAAACAAATAATAATTTTTTTAAATTTTGGATTTTGATCATAGCTCCGAAACTAGCACAGAGCGGAAAATGAAACTAAGTTGTATAAAATTAAGAACTTCAATATCTATAATACTATATCCAAAAGCAGACAAAACGGCCGAGAAAATTTTAGAGTTTTAAAATTTTAGTCTACTTTGGTCTTTTAAAAGTAGTAAATTTCGAAATTATTGTAAAAATAGACTATATCAAAGCTAAAGCCCTATACTTTGCTTATATATATTCCTGTTTTTAGATTTTTAAATTAAAAATTATCTCCAAAGTTATAATAAAAGAACTAGAAAATGGGACGATTGTTATACTGGCCGCCATTTCGAACTTAAAAATTAGAAAATGAATTTTTCAAATTGGGGCCGATGTGTACTAACTTATAGCCGAGTATAAATTGAGTGAATCAAGATTTTTCGAAGAAATGCCACCAAAATAATCCTCTTCTTTTGGGGCACCCTGTATCGGCTTTTATAGTTTTTGTTTCACGGCGTTACATACACCCACACGCACACATCCATCCATACAGACTTTTTCTAAAAGCGTTTTTCTTTTCACTGTTTTCACCGTTTTGGATTCAGGGGACACGAAACGTCGAAAAATTAATTTAAAAGGAAAATTTCTTTGTTATCATATTTCTTTTGCAAACAGACGAAGTCAACAATCGAAACGGTTCAAAATTCTCAATTACCTATCTTAAATTATAATGCCTTACTTACATTATTACGTAATTTAAATTAATCTAAATTTCATCCACGAATTTAAATTTGAAATTAGCAATCCAAGAGTCGCTTTCACTCGAACTTGGGAATTTGTTTAAAAATCTGGCACGCTAATGAATTCGTATACCTAAGCTCGGGTGTTTCTCTGTGTAAAGATGAAAGTGAAAGAGTTTTTATATCGTTCAAATTGATAATTAAATATACGTTTCTCCTTTACTTACAAAACTCGTCGTAAGAAAAAGTGAAAAAAAAAACATTAATCGACGTATTGTTTTATGAATATTTTAATTTCTTCCTCGAGTTTACTCGAGGTTACAGAGCCGAAGTGCTAATATAACAACGTTTTGGTTTGGATTGATTATCGTAAGCTTATTTTCACTTTCATCAGGTATTGTTTATCAAGAAGTGTACTGTTCCATTTTTTCACTTTCACCTATTATAATTATTTTGTTGATTTTATGTGTACACGTCTACACGTGTACTACAGGTAAATGAAATTAGTGGTTCAAGTTTGTCTGTACCGAATAACGATGTAGTGATACATTCTCGGACGTAGGTAAGAATTGCGCTGCCAGTTCGAGTGCATAAACCACAGCAGTACCCTTCTAGGTAGTACTATTTTTCTACCCCAAAGTCAGAGCAAGTTTGACAGTAAAAAAATTACAGCAGCCATGTAGACAAAAGACCGCACGGGAAAATACCGTAAACCGAAAAAGTTACTCCTGTCGTGGTCTTATTGTGGTTTAGTTCTGTAGCCACGACATGTAACGTATACAGGGTGCTGCATGACGTACCGTACAAACTTAAGGGGCATTTTTCTGAAGTCAAAATAAGTCTATTTAATTAACTTACCCTATATACCAAAATGGTTCCTAAGCCCGTGAGGGTGCTTCAAAGTTGAAGAAAATTTTGTCTTTTTCTTTAATAACTCAAAAATGCTTAGTTTGATTTTGATTAAATTTGGTATGTGAACATTTTAATTGAAGTGTTACTTTTAGAAGTTTACAAAACATCAACTAAAATTCCCTAAGGGCGAAAACCACCCTCACTGTTCGATAAATTTGATTATAACTTTTTGGGGGTAGTTTCAGCCTTTTAAATTTGTTTTTAAATAAAAGCCTTATTCATTTTTGGACATTTTATGGCTCTTGTAAAAAACTCGTTTTGTGTCTCTAAATGTGATAATTATGGTTTCAATATTTCAATCTTAGAGGCTAAAATTGCGATAATACATTTATGCTATGTATGCTTTCTCCCTTACAAAATTTTAAGAAATAAAAACTGTCTTAAGTGTTTAAAATGACCACCTTCAGCATCGATACACCTTGTAGTACGATCAAGAATGGACCGAGTAGCTGCATTTAGTACCTCCGGATTATTCCTTATTTGCTGCCATGCCTCAATAATATAGGCTGCTGCAGTTGAGTTTGAGTACTTATTTGTACTTTGTACACTTAGCTTTTAACATGACCCCACATACCAAATTTCATCAAAATCAAATTAAGTATTTTTGAGTTATTAAAGAAAAAGAAAAAGAAAAAATTTTCTTCAACTTTGAAGCACCCTCACGGGCTTAGGAACCATTTTGGTATATAGGGTCAGTTGGTTAAATCGACTTATTTTGGACTCAGAAAAATGCCCCTTAAGTTTGTACAGTACGTCATGCAACACCCTGTATAGGTGGGTACGGAAATAGTACACTTTTCTGATTGGAAACATGTCGGAAAGATTTTTCACTTTTGCACTATCCCAGAAAAATAAGTTTGGTAAACTATTCTGGATATTGATTGGGTCTTGTATTAAGTGTTATAAATTAACAACGGGGGCGGTCGGAGAAGTCATCAATAATTCTGTGTGTGGTTGTAGTACGTGTGAATATATTTTCACCTTGCTTTATACGCCTGGGTCAATAATCTCATGACTACTTGCAAATCATTCTCATAATTTCTATTTATAAAATCCATAAACGCTGCTTCATGTTATAATAGGTAATTACAAACTTCTTGTTGCGCTAATTAAGCTAAGTAAAAATATTTGAACTTATAGAAAACCAGTTCAGTTAGATATTTTTTATAAATGCTTATAACTGCTTGAGTATGTACATATAATAATTTTAGCAATTTTTTCAAATGTAAAAGAAAATTTTAAACATAATATTTTCATTCATTGCGCTGGCTTAGGGTAGGGGTAAATAAAGAAGATTTATGTACAAATCTCGAGGAAACTCAGAAAAGCTGAATAGGCGCAGAATGCCACCATCGGGTCACAGTTCTGCCACAATATTGAGAATCTTTGTATTTACGTGATATTTGCACAATTTAATAGTTAATGTCTATCGATAACAAATCAAAGAGGGACCTGATCACACCTGATCTCAATATCTCAAAGACAGTTACTGACGTAAATTCGAGAATTCGACCGAAAATTTATTTTACTAGTCGCTAGTCCTTTGTACCCCGAAATAATTCAAGTGCGGCACAACCCACAACCACATGGTTAGTTAAAACAGAATTTTGAAACGCCTTATTAAAAATATTGTGATACAAATCACTTACCCGCAATTTATAATGCAAGTGCGTTACCGTAATGTGTAGGTACCTATCAGTAATTTATAAAAACTAATACCTAATAGTACTTTCACTTGCTAGTTGCTACGTAAGTTTATTTAATTGTTTGTTTATTTAAATTTATTGCTTTAAGTGATTTTATATTTTGAATTAATTTGTATCACATACAAATTCCAATGTAAAATTGTTGTGCTAATAAAATAGTTATCATTTTTTATTGTTATATTGCATCAATGTAATAATAAATGTTGTGTTTGTTACGAATAATTCAACCAAATTGTCACACCATTGCATTATAATTTAATAATAAATTTGTATTTCAATTAACTAACATTATTACGTATTCACTTCAAGTAGAGTGCTTGAGATGACCAAAAACTGTATGCCGTACAAACTTGCTCATTTACAAAATGTTCTTGTTTATATATTTACTTAAATATTGCAAATGGTATTAATATGTTGGTCAATTCACTTATCACTTGTGTTATATATAGGATGAAACGTTAAATAGAAATAGCTTTAACAAAGGACTTTTTCGTACTCGTTAGAAATATTTAAAAAGATATCAGAAATAGTACTTAACAATAGTATGCTCAGAAGATTTTTCTGATTCAAAAAACTAAAATTATATGGAGCGTTTCTATTTGAAATAGGAAGCTAATCTCATTTCTGGTTGAACTAGAAGTCAACATATTATGTGTTTGGTATCACTAGATAGTTAATTTTACAATCTTCCAAACCACTTAGAATATACAGGATGTTATATTTAAAATAAAAAAACTGACCTCTTTTCTGGTTAAACCTGAGGTTAACATTTTACATGTTTCGTATCATTAGACAGCTAATCTTACCGTATTCTTAAAAATCATAAAATTTACTGGATGCTTTCAAAAACTCTTTGCTTAGCTAATTTCTGGTTTAACCGGAAGTGTTCTTTAAACCAAAATTGTAAAATATAATATAATTTATTATCTGATGAAGCCTTAAGGCGAAACGCGTCATTATATTTTTATTTTAAAATTGGCTTTTTTATCTTCAAAACATTAATACAGTGTGTCCGGGGATAGGTGGAACACGGACGATCTGGCTTATTAGCGATTTTATCCAAAAATGTTACTCTTTGTAAAAGTTTTTGCTTGTTCCAAAATTAATATTCACTATTTCATTTCTGCCGATTTTTGTACAGGGTGGTTTTTATTAGCGTTTCTCTAAAATTATACACTAGCAAACTAAGAAAATTTTGAAGAGAAAAATCAAAAATTCATGACAAAAAATTATTCGTACGCTTATGTTTTATTAAAATATAAAATTTGAAAACGATGCGGTACTTTTAATATTTTTAAACAATTTCAACATTTTTTTATTTACAAATTCATAAAAATTTTTTATTAGAAATCAAAACAAACAAATAAATAATAATTACTACTCAATATAAGTGCTTCTTACATTCATACATCGTTACAATTCCTTGGGAAATTCAAAATACGCTGCTTGAAACATCGTTACATCGAAATTTTTGAAAATATGAAAAGTGTCGTATCGGTTTCAAATTTTATATCTCAATAAGAAATCGGCGTAGGAATAATTTTTTGTTATGACTTTTTTATTTTCCTCTTAAAATAAGAGTAGTTTACTGATGTATAATTTTAGAGAAACGCTAATAAAAACCACCCTGTACAAAAATCTGCAGAAATGAAATAGTGAATATTAATTTTGGAACAAGCAAAAACTTTTACAAAGAGTAACATTTTTTGATAAAATCACTAATAAGCGAAATCGCCCGTGTTCCACCTATCCCCGGACACACTGTATAATAGAAATTTATGGAATATATTCATATACCCACTTGTAAGTAAAAATTTTAAATTACACAAGAAATTATAAATTTTTGTAATTTTCACCTTCAAAAAATCATAACTCCGGGTCTGCTCATAGCAACTTTGGTCCTTTAAAAGTAGGCAATTTTGAAATTATTTTAAAAATCGACTAAATCAAACTAAAGTCCTATATTTTACCAAAGAACATAGAATTATCAGAAAAAGCAACCAATGTTAAATTTTAAAACCTTTTAAAGTGTAGTAACACAATTGAGCTCCAGATGTCTCTGCTCAGTTTACAGTACTTTCGAGAGTGTGAGAAGATGAAACATTTAATTTTAGTATGTCCAAACTTGAGTTTAAATGGTTTAAAAAAGGTCTATTCGAATGGTCTTTTAATCCTTTGTTGTACCAAAGACCAAAGATTTTGAACTTCCTATCAACAAAAACTTTCGTGACAATAATATAACCATCATAAAATAACAATAGAAAAGCAACTTTACCCCTTAGTCGTAAATAGTATTGTAAAAATCCTCTTGCTAGCTACCTACTTAAGATTGTTAGAATTGAGAATAGACAAACATTTTATGTATTTTTGTACCTCTCTTTGTTACTCTTACGTAGGTATACGAAAAATTGTGCTAAAATGAGGAGCGACATCTGAATCTCACCGGTGTACTACGTTTAAAAGAAGGCGCATAGATCCCATAAGCTTAGGATTTCTGATAATTCTATGTTCTTTGATTTTACCTATATCTTCCTGTTTTTAGATTTTTATAGTAATAATTATCTCCCAAGTTATAATTAAAAAACTAGAAAATGGGCCTATCGTTATACTGGCCGCCATTTTGAGTTAAAAAATTTGCAAATGCATTTTTTTAATTAGGGCCGATTTGCACTAGCTTATAGCCGAGTATAAATACTGCAGGTGGCGATTTTCCGATATTCTATCAAAATATATACTATCTATATATTATAATTGTAGGATTTTACGGCTGACGCCACCTTCCTTCTCTCAACCAGTTCCTCCATTCATCTCTATTCCTCCACTCTCCCTCCTTCTGTCCTCTTTTCTCCATGGCTTTATGTACTTCATCCGTCCATGATTTTCTGGGCCTGTCTCTTTTTTTCTTACCCATTGGGCTCCACTCGCTGATTTTGTGGATACATCTGTTCCTATTAGACCTTCTAATATGTCCATACCAGATTAGTCGCTTTTCCTCTATATATACCAGCACGTTTTTCTCTACTTCCATTCTTCTTAGGATCTCTTCATTTCTAACCCGGTCCAATCTAGTTAACCTACAGCATTTTCTCCAGTATTGCATTTCGGTAGCTGTTATTGTGTTTTCGTTTTTCTTGTTTATTATCCAGTTTTTGCTCCGTATGTCATTATGCTTTGTATCATATCATAGTACTGTATATCTTTCTTTTTATGTGTTTTGTTATGTGTGTTATGTATATGTCCCAGATAATGAAGTTTAGTTGTTTTATGCATGTTCGAGTTTGCCCCAGTATATTTTTAATTTCTTCTTCCGTTGTTGCGTTTTTTGATATTGTAAAACATAGGTATTTAAACTTATCACTTCCTTTTATTTTCATGTGTTCGTCAATTTCAAATACCAAAATAACCCCCTTATTTTGGACCACCCTGTATCGATTTCGTTTAAAAGCTTATTTTCTCGATTTAATTTTGGATTGGGGGATACCCGAAAAGTCGATAAATTAAATTTAAAAAAATTATTTTTCGATCACTCAACACTTCCAAAGTGGACTGAGCTCTAGTTTACATTAACTTTGATAACAATGTATTACATTATTATTATTTCTTTCAGATCCATGCGTGTTCATAATGCGTTTCGCAAGTAAATTGGAATTCGGCGCTAAAACAAACGACGTGGCCACGACGGCTTTGAGGCTCGTTCAAAGAATGAAGAGGGATTCGATTCATTCCGGCCGAAGACCATCTGGACTTTGTGGTGCAGGTATTTATAAGCTAACTTCAATTTGCATCAAAAATTACGAAAATTCTTTTCAGCTCTTCTAATGGCCGCTCGTTTACACGACTTTAATCGCACTACGAGTAATATCGTTAAAATAGTTAAGATTCACGAATCAACTTTACGTAAGAGGTAAACAAACACCGGACTTTTAAATCGAAATTTGATATACTTTTACAAAGAAATCAAAACACTGAAAAATTTAAATGTGGTCATCCATACATGCCTTTTGGAACCGTTCAAGCCGAGTGTCTATCTCTCTATCTCATAGCCCTAAATTCCTAAATTGAATCGAAATAGCATTCATAATTTTTGTTCAATGGCCATAATTTATCGGTCATTAGATAGTTTGCCCTGTTTCATTTCAAAGTTACGATTAACTATATGCGTCGCTCTGTTCCTGTAGGCGATTTCATTCATTTTCAAAAGGCTCCCTATCAGAAAGCACCACTCGCTTAAATTAAAGCTCACGCGATTTATTTGTTAACAAAGCACAAAACACATTAAATTGAATTCAAATTTTAACAAATCTCTTCTCGCAAGTGATTTTTTAATAAACGTTCGCTGACGATGCTTTTTTTTAAATTATTAATTAAACGGGATACTTCTTTCAGAACTCGTAATTTTATATTCAGAGAAAAGAGGGAAATTTCTACAAT
Source organism: Malthinus flaveolus (assembly GCA_950108345.1). Taxonomy (NCBI): domain Eukaryota; kingdom Metazoa; phylum Arthropoda; class Insecta; order Coleoptera; family Cantharidae; genus Malthinus; species Malthinus flaveolus. The sequence goes on from OX467285.1 coordinate 70,131,342, forward strand.
CTTTACGTATTTTTAATATTTCTCTTTATGAATCCAATTAAGTTGGGTAGTCGTCTTTTTAAAAAAGTATATCTCTTTCATTGCGCAATCAAATTTCATTTTATAATTATTTTGATTTGTGGATTTCATATTTAAATTTAATTTGTATACCTTTGGTGTTTAACGATCATCTTTTTTTTTTAATACATAATAATTAACTTTCTTTCCATTAATCGTTTCGTTAACGAACAAACCTTAACTTGAACTTATAAAAAAGAAATTGATCCTTTAATCGATTATCATGATCAATTTTAATTAATTGTAGGTTAATCGAATTTAGTGACACTCCTAGCAGCGCTTTAACTTTAGACGAATTTTTAACAGTCGATTTGGAAGAAGAACAAGACCCTCCCTCATTTAAAGCCGCGCGTAAAAAAGACAAAGAGCGTCTACAAAAAGTAAGTTTTGAATTTTGAAACGAATTCGTTTTAATAAAATTGTTGCCTTTAAGTTAATGAATGACGAAGAAGATACGTTGATAGAATTGAAAAAAGAAATAGAAAAAGAATTAGATTTAAATAGCAGAAAAAGGAAGAGGACGAGTAATTATTTTTATGTATTTTAGATGGTTTGTTTATAACTTTATTTTTTTGTTAGAAAAAACTGTTGATAATGAAGAGCAGCTACAACAGTCTCAATTTATTGCGCAGTCCACTTGTGAAACAATACAAGAAATATTAAGTGAACAAAATATTGATGATCCTGGTTTTATGGAGGAGCCAATGAACGTCGAACTCGGTAAGTCGAAGCAGCCGGAGCTTTTTATTATAGTCCGGTCAACTTCGGAACAATTCACATAGAACCTTAAATACATTATTATAAATGAAATGTGAAAAGTACCCATCGATCCTAAAAATTCGCAAATATCTCCTAATATTAGTCCAGTCAAATTAGACAAATAGATAGCATTTGAGGGGCAAAATTCCAGGAGTGTTGAAAATTGGCACGCTTGTTCGTTAGAACCTGCAGTATAACATACTCAAAGTCCCGGGGATTGGGGGTGAGCGGGGGAGGGGGAGACGTTTAAAATCAACCCTTTCAAAGTGGCTCTAGATTTTTACAAATAGTTCGCCTCCTATAGATATTACGTTGATGAAGGTTATTATGAAAGTTATAGAAAACATTATTAGCTACAAGATAGATACAAGAAATATTTTCCAATTCCCCTATAAAAACACCCCTAATACGCCCAGTTTTTTTAAATCTGTGTAGTATCTACTTTCAATTTTTTTGGTATTAGAATTGTCACTTGACCTTTCGTAACGATGTGTCGATTTGTGTCTGTCTTAAGCCTCATTGACACGGTGATAGTTTTCGCGATAGTTTGTGAGAGTTACTATCATGATAGCAAATCTCACCAAAATTATCATAGTGTAAATAGACTACTATCGCACTATCACTATTATGATAGTTACTCTCAACTATCAAGTCAAGCTAGATAGTTGCGAGTAATTCTCACGATAGTTACCGACTATCTCGCTTAAACAACATCGTGTAAATTAGACTCTTTCTTTCTCTCTCTCTGCTAACGCTAGAAATACTATCACCGTGTATATTGAAATTAAAGTTGCTCTCACGACAGTAACTATCGTGATTTACTCTCATGATATTTACTCTAATAAAATACTATCACCGTGTCAATGAGGCAACACGGTATTTCTAGCGATAGCAGAGAGAGAAAGAGTCTAATTTACACGATGTTGTTTAAGCGAGATAGTCGGTAACTATCATGAGAATTACTCGCAACTATCTAGCTTGACTAGATAGTTGAGAGTAACTATCATAATAGTGATAGTACGATAGTAGTCTATTTACACGATGATAATTTTGGTGAGAATTGCTACCATGATAGTAACTCTCACAAACTATCGCGAAAACTATCACCGTGTCAATGAGGCTTTAAAGCTTTATGGAGACGAGAGTAAAAATGAGAACACGTATAAGCGTGGCCAGTTTTTTATATATTTTTACGTAGGAAATAAAAATAGATTAAGGGCGTGTTCCGTTTGGAAAAACAAAGTGAGATATTTTTTTCTAAAACTGCTTGGTGGGTCTTAAAATTTTCTTTTTCGGTATCTTATATTATAAAGTGGCATTTAAAAATTTTATATTATCACCGAAGATGTAGACTTATTAATGAAAACCGAACCACCCTGTATATCGGAAATGTAGTTGTAGATACTAAATATTATTAACGCCCTCATGTTTCGCTATTTTATTAACTTGACTTCACAATTTCTCTAATGAATTTCTATACAAATTTTGCGTTTGTTATAGAGGTAGGTATTAGTTTAGGCTTTAGACCCCTTATATCTCTTCAAACTAATTACAATTTTATGGCTATTTTAATAGGCTATTCTAATCACTTCTGAATCAATTTCAACTTGTATTGCAGATAAATCGTAGTTCATAATTATTTATTACCAATTTACAAAGTTAGTTATAATTGTTAAATAATTAATAGAATTCTGTTTGATTGCGGCTAACTTGGGAGTATCAAAAACGTTCTTGGTTCGAGATGAGAGTAAAATTACAATGGTTAATTCCAAAGCGCACTACGATTGAATTGTAGATAGTGATGTGCTATAGTATCGTGGTACATGAATTAATAGTACCTTATATCAAAATGAATTTAAATATGTTATATGGGAGAATGGTACAGCGCAGTTACAGTTTTAATTTCATAAATATATTTGCTTAGTAATTGATGACTGCACGCTGGAAGAAATATTGTGTACTGGCACAGAGTTGTAGAAGTTCGTAATCGGCTGTTGACTGAATATATTATCAAAGTAAGTAAAAAAGAAAGAGCAAGCTGCGCAAGTTTCACGTCAATTTTACTCTAGTTTTACGACTCTTTAGAGCTCTAAAAATAAGATGATAACGAGAATAATGCAGCTGTTTAACGGTAAAGTGTTTTCAAGTTTTGCCAGAAAAACGTTAAATACGAAAATCAAACAACGAGTTCATATTAAATGTCTCGCTAAATTAAATAAAACTCATACAGAAACCTTTAGTTTGTTATTAAGTGAGATATAAGGAGGAGACTGCATGTCTCGATCTCCAGTTTTTGATTGACATAAACGGTTTTGTGATGGAAGAGAGTCATCGTGGAGAACGATAAACGTTCAGGCCGCCCCTGCACATCAAAAGCAGATGCAAATGTTGAGAAAATCAACGAAATCATACGGACCGACGGTGTTAAATTGAGAGAAAAAATTCGAAAAAAACGTTCAGAACTGGTAATCCAATGATCTTGCACCAATACTCACAATGCGCTTTCGGTAAAGGAGTTTTTGGGCGATAAAGGTATAACTGTGCTTGAGCACTCTACATATTGGCCGGATTTAGCTCCCTGCGACTTTTTCTGTTGAAAGGGACTCATTTTGCATTGGTAGAAGTGTAGAAGAAGGGGCGAAGAGCCAAATTGCTCAACTTCTAAAGCCTTAGCAGTTGAAGACCTACAACGCTGCTTCCAACAGTGGCAGCGGCGTGCAAGCAGAGGATAAAGTTTAATTTATAATAATTTAAGAATTATAATTAAGAAGTGTCTAAGCTACATCAGTCTCGTTATTTAATAGCCAAACCTCGTACATACATCCAACTCCAACCTTCTGCAAGAAATATTACTTATTTTAATTATTATGGTATTCGTTCACTGATAGGGGTGCTTCGGTTTTGCAACGTCAAAAGTTGCCACATCATAAGTTTAAGTTTAAACGAACAACAAAACGGGCGCTGTTATTTAGAAATTCTTGAACAGTGAAGAGCCTGCTGAAACATTCGGTTATTTCTTACCATTTGAATACTACCCATTGATCCTACCCCTAGTTTGTTTGAAAAATTTAAGCCACCAATCATTATTTTTGTTTAAAAGCTTAGCCGATTAATGTTCTAGAAGAGTTATGAAGTTTCCAAAAATAAATTTAATGAACCACTGTCCGTATTTCAAAAATGTTACTTTTTAGGACCAAATCTAGCGAGTATGGATTTAGCTTGTTCTCTCGACGATGAAGTAAATAGGCCTATAAATACAGTTGTGAACGTAAAAGAAATTGATAATACTTTCGACGACATCGACGACGACGAATTGGACGCGTACATATTAAATGAAGATGAAGTTGAGCACAAAAATTCGCTTTGGTTACAGCTGAATTCTGATTATTTGGAACAACAAAAAAGTAAGTCGAACACACCTAAGCATCCCTTAATAAAAATTAGAATTGTTTTACTTTTTTAATACAAACTTTTAAATTTGCGAGTGCAAGTATTATTCAATTAGTGCGTGTTGTAACTTAATACAATTTAATATCCAACGTTTAGTTCATGTGAGGTATTTAAAAATACGTTCACGTCACATTACATATCACCAACGAGATATTCATGTGATGAAACTAATTTGCAAAGTTTCTGAAAGCGTACGACAGATATGTATTGCTTTGGAATAAATTAGTTTATATTACTAGTATTAGTATCAGTACGACTATATACATTTGAGACCATAAAGTATTAATGTATGTATAATTTGAAATTAGTCAAACAAGAAAAGCTCGAAAAGGACAAAGAAGAAGGAAAACCCGAAAAGAAAAAGCGCACCAATTATCGTAAAAAGCAATCTTCGGGTCCCTCAAATACAGCCGGTGAAGCAATTAAGAAAATGTTACAAGAAAAGAAAGTGTCTTCTAAAATCAATTACGACGTCTTAAGAAGTTTAACTACGAGAAATGAACCATCGGATGGTGCCAAAGAAGCGCAGCCGTCCAACCCCATTCAAACTTCCACTAGCGTTCCTGACAGCCCTAAAAAGTACGACTGCATTTTTTAAATTGTCATTTAATGAATTTTAGTGTCGGGCCATTTTATAACGATTTTTAAATTTTTACAGGCGTAGTCCAACAACACCAAGTGGTACTAATGTGGAACGACGAACGCGTGTTCGTCCTACTATAAACGTCAAGTCCAAAAAAGCTTTGCCTTTGCCTATAAATACAAATACCAAAACTGATGAAAGTGATACGGAAATATCTAAATCAAATGAAGATAAGCCCGATCATCGAGAGATTGAAACTGGCAAGTTTTTGATTATTGTCTTGTGTGGTTTTATTGTAATTTTAATTTGTTTTTAGAAGAAGAATTAGAAGACGATTTTGACGACGACTTCGAAGAGGATCCTCATCAAGCAGTTATAAGTGATATGTTTGGTAATAGAAATACTTACGAAGAAGATGATTTTGAAGTAGAAGATTATTAGTTATTAGTTTCTATGCTTTAGGTACCTTTTTTAATATTTGATTTTGATAAAGTTTTATCATTGTATACTGGCATCACAATAATTTATTACCCACTTTTATGTAGGTAGTCTGTATAGTAAGAATTTAATTGTATTTTAGTTTTATTAGGTAATTGATTAGTGAAATTAAATTTTTTTGTTTCAAGTTCGTGTTTTTTTCCGTTAAAATATCAAATAATACGAAGACAAACTACACACTTTTGGATAAAACAAACGATGAGAATCACAATAATAAAAATTAAAAACTGCGTCGTATACAGGACGTTTCTTAACATGAGTGTGTAACACTTTCAGTGAGCTTACCGAAAAGTTCAGGCATCCTAAATGAGTTGCACAATGCAAGGTTTTAATATTTTTTACATAGAAATGACTATAAAACTGGGGTGAAAATGCTATTTTTTAAAACTTAACCCCATTCGTTTTATATTTTATTCATCTCAGAAACAGAAATAAATAAATTTTGAAAATTAACCTAGTTAAATTGATGGAAAAAAATCCAAGTGGTTTGAAAATTTGTATGGTTGTTAGTTGGAACTTGCAGTGCAACATACTAGAAGTCCTGAAGGATAGGGGCGGGGGAGGGGAGGGGGCTCTTTTATATTACAACCCTACGAAAAAATTATTACTATAAAAAATTAAAGTAATCAAAATGTCCTACAAAAAAATGTGAACGTACGACAAAGACCTCAGTTGACATTGATTTCAGGGAAAATAAGTGTGAACGTTCAGCAAGAAAGTTGCTTTGCCAAGTTCACATCGCACAATGGTAGTATCAGCTCCCCCCTCAGGTGTTGTTTATTCAATTTTTGAGAAACATGTTAATGAACTTAGTCTTGTTTCTCTCATCTCATTAGCGAGAGCTTCTTATTCCCAACTTAAAGATACGATAAAGATAAGAATAACGACGTAGTTATTATAGATTTAATAAAACAAAATCTTTATTGTACCTCCAAGTTCCAAGTTGTGGATAAGACGCGCTTCTGAAATTCAATAGCGCACTCAATAATTTTACAACTTTGAACAAATTTCTCTTTTAATTGCACAATAGGTGAAGACCAAACCTAACGCGACTTTTGTCTTCAGAAATCTTTAATTACATCTTTATTCTACCTCATGCAGTGCCGGATTATCCATGAGTGGATAACTTTGGTGGTTGACTCCTTCCATGAAACTTACGCGTCTTACTCCCTCCCCAGTTTATACAGCGTCATGCCATTAACGAATTCACTGTAACCCCTTCTCCGTGCTATATCTCGAAAAGGGTAAAACTTATAGCAAAACTGCATATAACCAATCTTGTAACTATTAACGTTTTCTAGAACTTTTATAATAACCTTCATAAACGTACGGTCTATAGGAGAAGAGTTATTTGTCAAAAACAAGGAAAAGTCACATTTAAACAATAAACAGCTCGCCCCACACCCTCCGGGACTTTTAATGTGTTGTACTGCAGGTTCCAAGAAACAACCACACCAATTTTCAAAACTCTTGCAATTTTTTCCCTCAAATGCCATATATTTGTCTAATTTGACTGGATTAAATACACAAACTGTAAAACTTTTTGTAGACAGGTAGGTACTACCCCACTGAGTTCTGGGCTTAATAGGTCATCACCTTATTTACATCTGATAGAAAAATGATGGTCCACTGGGGTTAAAATGAATTGCGAATGACGCATAACGAGTGTATTGTCCTAACAAGCGTTCATCAACACATTTAATTTCGTATTTAACGTAGTTTATTAAAATAATTGAACTAGATACTATATGAATTAGGATTATTATCAAAAACTTTAAAATTCGGTGTACAGTATGGGCAAAATTTGATGATTCTTACTGAGAAATCAAGAACTACCTATAAAAGATATATGGAAAAATGGATGGAACATCCCTTATCTCTTTTTTAAGTGCGAAAATCAGAATTCGCTATCTTTTGTTTTGGAGCTATCTCGGTTGTTGTGAAGTTACAGAAAAAAATATTAGCACGTTGTTCAGACACTTTTTTAAGGACAATAAAATGAGCTGACGGGACTTTAAATATCTTCGTTAGTTGTGTTTTTTTAAATGGAAACTAAGTTGAAAAACTTTTTCATTTCGTTTATTGAATTGGAATTTAAAAAAAGAAACATCCTATATTTATGTAATAACGTTAGCCTAATATTTGGAATTTATCCAATAATTGGTTGTTCTTGTCTGTAGCATGGACACGCAAATAAAGTCGTCGTATTACTATAGTTTAAAACTTTAGTTGCCAATTCAGTAAGTGAGCATGTTTTAAAACTGGAAAATTTGCAGTAACTGATGGAGACAACTAACATCTAAACAGTTTCAGTTTAAAGTTTACAAGTATTTCGATTTTCTTGGGATATTTGATGCTAAACTGAAAGTTACTGCCACATTACCGCTGTCAAATGAAATGTAATAAATTTAGGTCACAGGTTAATATAAACGCTATTTGACAAATACAACTATTTTTACTTTTTTCTTTTAGATTTAAAAAAGTAAATAAACTACGAGACTTTATACCTACGATCCTACGAACATTTCAGTAATTTCCAACGTTTACAAGAAATTTAAAAGTGAGAAACAATGCTCGAAGCGAATCAACTAAATGCCGTGTATTCCCCAGGGAATTTTTCGTGGATTGTGGAAAACGAGTTGGCAGGAATGGGATGGCCGCAGCGGAAAGAAAATTTGGAATTTTTAAAAAGTCGGGGAATTAAACATTTAATCACTTTGTCGCCCGAAATGATTCCACCGATTGAAAACTTTCAAGGTATAAAATCGTACAAAATTTACATCGAGGAATTTGAAGCTCCCACAATTGAACAAATTCAAGAATTTATTGATATTTGTAGCGAATGTCGAAATAAAAATGAGGTACGTAAAGACGAATAATGAACACGTTTTATAGCAAATTTTGCTGTTTATATTCATATACAGGGTGTTAAAAAACATGTGTGATAAACTTAGAGAGGGATAGTATGGTTCAAAATATGCAGAAAAGTGTTAATGAACCGAGGCTCGCAACTACCAGTTTCGGAGATGAAAAACATTTTGCGATTCCACCGTCACTTTTTTGAAGTGTAAAAAATGCTCAAAATGTCATACACATCTTCCTCTAAAAGTTTCGTGTAAATTCTCTTTAATGATAATCCAAAAATGAACGGAAGCACCGTCAAGCTGGAACCACAAATGCTACAAAAAGGAATAATCCTCCGTTCCAAAACCTTTAATTTGAGGACCCATGTTCTTTAAGACTTTTCTACATATTTTTGGCTATACTATCTCCCTTTTAAGTTTGAGACACTTATTTTTTAACACCCTGTATACAGGGTGTCCAACATAAGGTTCCGTTTTTTGGAGAGGGTGACCTTTTGCCTAATGACAATATTACAAGAGATTAAATTCTGTTATTAATAATTATCAATGTACTTTTTGTAATATACAACTTCTTCCCGTTCGTATTATCTGACAAAAAGTTGAGGGTGTATCAACATCGAAGGAGGAGTAAGGGTAACTAAATTTAGTTGTTCTATCACTTGCACAATGAAAAGTAACGTTTATTTTTAGATTTGCGAACTTTAAAGCACTAGCACTTTTTAGGGAAGCAACTTTTGATTAATCGCTCTATTTTGAAATCAGCAATTACCTACTTCAAGGAACGGAATCTTATGCTGGACACCCTGTATAGTATGTTTAAAATAAATGGTAATTTATGTTATGAAAGGTAAATCGCGTATGGGCAAAACTTGGTGAATCTAGACTAGGAAAACTACCCAATTAGTTAAAAGTACTTCATTCTTTGAAAACTTTTTCGGAAGCTTTTATTATGAAAGCAAAAAATAACGTCACAGTCACTTTTATGTATAGAAATTATGTAGCGTGAAAGGACAAGGGCTTCGATTTGCGTTCGAGATCGGGAGACGCACCGGATGTTTCTTTTGTGTTTTGTAAATCATGTAAATCTACACAACACCCTTGGAAATCGTCGAAAACAATATGGTAATTTCTCTAATCCGTATTAAGTAAACATGGGGTCTTAACGGCTAAACAGTGAACATCTTTTATTAATATCGTCCTGTCGAATAGAAAAGCTGCTGAATTAAATAAATATTAAATATGAACCAAATTTGAAAAAAATTATTTTGGATCTTTGTAGCGAAATTATCCATGAGGGACCTCATTATACTTTTGTAATACCGATTTAACATAAGAGTAACATTTTTTCCCACAATTTTGTAAATTTTATCTTGGATGTTTTTTATTTGTTTTCAAAATGATTGAAGGGATCAAAGGATGGAGATTTCTAAATTTTTTTAATTTCCCAACGCGCATATAATATTATGTGTCTTGACTTCCGGGGGGCTTCGCTGAAACGTTGGGTTACAAGTCCATAAAGGAATGTTATATCAATTTCATATATTCAAAAACATAATTATTTTGAAGGTTTAGAAGTTCGTCCCCCTAGACTGGCACATTTATCCCACACTAATTTTGACCAAATAGGTATCTGGTGTTTTCGTTTTCATGTAATCAGGAGCCCGCGTGTATACAGAGTTTTGAGTGTTTTGCTCGAACCGTTCGTCAGTTAGGTATGTTCACGAACAGACAGAAAATGCTCGTTTAAAAAATTGTTATTTTTGGGCACAAAATTTCAAAATGGGTATTTTTTTAGTAACATTTTTCAAATACAGCTTTCCTACTTGTTATGGGACAGAAAAAGAGCTTAGAAATTATAAATAATAATACCTATTCGAAATAAGGGAATCTTAATGTAAGCAAAGTAATAACAATAACGCAACATATTAAGAATCTGATGACATTAAATTTATAGTTTGTGGTTACTTCATTATAATTGCAATAAACGTTCATTATTGAATTGATTAAATTAGTGGCAAAACCCCAATCTGTTTACATTTTCCCTTTTGTCAAACTGCTTGAGAATCAGGGGCGGATTTATACATAGACTTTATGAGCTTCAGTCCAGCGCCCCGTTCAAGCACAGGGCCTCGTCGCGGCGGTACAAAAAATAAAAACATTTTAAATTAAAAATTTAACAAAAAATAGGCTTTACACAATTTATTCGTAAATAATGTGATAATGTCGGAATTGGGGCTCCTCTAAAGCGTGTTAGCTTATCGTTAGCTCTCACCGTTGAGCATTGGAGGCTAGTGATTCTTTGTCTAAAATTAAGGGGGTAACTTTATATAAATTATTTTCTTACAACGTCTCCTTTCGGAGTTACCTCTACAGGGGAACGGTAAAATTGGGTTTTTATTTGTCTTTTTCAACAATTCTGATAACCTCAAATAAATATTCATTTTTTATCATTCATTCATTTTTTTGTATTCTCAGATTTATTTTTTTCCTCAAAAACTATGACATTTTCGGGAACGCTACTAAAATTATTCAACTTCATTTTACGCCGTTTCACCTTGAGCAATCAGAAATTAAATATCCGCCATATCCCTTTATTTATATTCAACAATTATTATTAATAACCCCATGTGACAAAAGCTCTAGGTACGCGTGGGTAGGCCCCCTAAACAGTGTTAGCTCAGGGTCTCCAAAGTTAACAGTCCGCTTTTTCTGAAAATTCTCAACTACCTTTAATATAACCCACACTGTAGGACGTAAAGTTGCTCTCCGGTATACTTTTTACTAAAATTAAGTTTCACCAATTTATTTTTCTTCCAGTCGACAACAGAATAGAAAACGTCCCAGTCGCTTTTTAGTTTATTAAAAAAACAACAATCAAAATCCAACGGTTACATTCGAACTTGCGTTCAATTTAACAGACCGTTCGGCGCCCAACTTTTAAAAATTGCATTGAAATATATTTCGATAACTTAGCTTTACATAAAAAGTGAATTTGCAATTTTAGGAGGGGTTTTTAAGACGCTCACGTTTTTCGCACTGATATTTATTACGCTACATGTTTTATAACAGTAGTGGTAGTGCTCTCTAAATAATCGTTAAACAAGAGCTTTCATTATTTATTAATTAAGAGGAACAAATAGAAATGAATGTTCGAACATAATACCTACAGGCAAAAGTGGGGCCCGATTTAATTTCAATTTTAATGATTTTGGTTCAACTTCTTTTTAAAAATTTTCCCCCAAGAACTGCATCTTGCTAGGTAAGTATTTAAAATAGTCTAATGTTCGTTTAAATGTGCTCATCAACTTGAAAACTCAAAAATAATAAATTTCTAATCTATAAATTTCTTATTTCTCTAGGTTTCTGGCCCCTTGGTCCCAAAAATGTAAAAAAAATCTTTGAAAAATTCTGATGCGTGTGTCTGTAGGTGTGTGTACATGTGTGTAACGTCATAAAAGATACATTAGGTACTAATTATTTATTATAATAAATTTCAAATTTTTCACTTTTCTATCCCGAAAGTATTTTATGTTTATTTTATTCTATGTTTAGTTTAGTTTACAGAAAAGAATTTTTCGCTCTAAAAAATTTTTTTTTGTTTTTCTCATATTAGTTTTAATGGATCTAATACGTTGCAAATGAACCCCAACATACACACATAAGTGAAAAAACTTTAAACGAGAAAATTTGTTTTCCGCTAAGCGCCTCGGGAATCGAACCCAAGACTTTGCTATTTCCGGTAGCACGCCTATACCTAATACGCCAGCAGATTACATAATTTTCTTTGCGATCCGGCATTGTTTTAAATGCGTCGAGAAATGTATGCATACTAATTTGATTTAAATATATTTCGCTTTCTCGACGCATTTAAAACAATGCCGGATCGCAAAGAAAATTATGTAATCTGCTGGCGTATTAGGTATAGGCGTGCTACCGGAAATAGCAAAGTCTTGGGTTCGATTCCCGAGGCGCTTAGCGGAAAACAAATTTTCTCGTTTAAAGTTTTTTCACTTATGTGTGTATGTTGGGGTTCATTTGCAACGTATTAGATCTATCTAACTAATTAACCCTAAATATTTAAAAATTTGTAATTTATTCACGTATGATTGTTGTATGCATACTAATTTGATTTAAATATATTTCGCTTTCTCGACGCATTTAAAACAATGCCGGATCGCAAAGAAAATTATGTAATCTGCTGGCGTATTAGGTATAGGCGTGCTACCGGAAATAGCAAAGTCTTGGGTTCGATTCCCGAGGAGCTTAGCGGAAAACAAATTTTCTCGTTTAAAGTTTTTTCACTTATGTGTGTATGTTGGGGTTCATTTGCAACGTATTAGATCTATCTAACTAATTAACCCTAAATATTTAAAAATTTGTATATTAGTTTTAATATTTGAACAATAGAAATTTAATTAAAATCTACCTCTGTTCTCGTTTAATTAGATATTTTTTATGAAACCTTATATTTCTTCTGGTAATTGTTGGAAAAGTAGTGTTTTTTAGTCCGGTAAATTTTGTATTTTATTTTGTAGTAGATAATAATATTTAATTTGAGTTTCTAGAAAGACTACAATAAATACTGAAATAACTTGTTTACAGATAACTTATATGAACCTGACGAAAGTACAAATCATGCAAAACTTTTTAGTACGCGTTGAAGCTAATTCTACCCAAGCTCCTTTAGCTCTTCAAATATTTAAAAAGATCAATACTATGCTCAGAAGCCCAATTTTACAAATCTAAAATTATACAGGGTGTTATTTGGAATACTTGAATTTTTTGGTTGTTGGTGAACAACTCAATCCGGGCTCTTTCCCCCACAACCAATCCACTTTCAAAATTGCTTATTAGCATTCTTATTTTTAAAAACAAAAGCCATAACCTGGATAAATTTCCGATTCGCGTTCAATTTTCTTTGTTTTCAATTGCAACTCGAACAGTGAACGCGACTCTTCTTAACCTTCTTTGGGACTAACTGCAAAACGGAGTCACTTGCGAATTTTATTTTAGCAACAAAGTTGGCTTTATTATGTTTAAAAAATTTTGAAATAAATAGGCGAATCAATTTGAACCTTTACAGTTTTTGGTGAAAATAGGAACGCTGCTGTGTTTTCCAACATCTGACCAATTTCAGTCTAAATTTCGTGATTTTTTAAAATAAAACTCACTGTATTTATACTATAATAGTTATTGTATTATTGACGTCGTGTAATTTGCTATAACGAAGCCTCGACGCGTTAAAAAAATACTCAAATTATCGTTTTTTAACAGTAACAGAATATACGAAGTTGATACATTCGTATCTATTATTATAAAAACACCATGCAACTTTGAAAAGCATCAAAACCACAAATCATAGATCATACTCAAGTACGATTTTCAATGTAGAAGAAAATGATTATAAATTTTGTAATAAGTAAAACAGATCTAACCTTGATGAAGTAGCGGAAATTGAACATAAACTTCTTGCAATAGGTCCCACACGGGACACGGCAAAAATAATTCCAAACGCGAGCACAGCACATCATTATCAAACCGCTCTCAATTATACACTAAGGCTAAAGTATTAAAAATATAAAAATTCGAGTCATTATTTATTAACTCGGCGATTATTAGGTAAGTATTTTGTATACCTTTACATTTAGTCGATTGCACGTGCACAAATTCTTATCGAAGTAAAACGAATGGTAGGTACGATAAAGACAGCAAAATACGTATTATTCTCGAATATGAGTCAAAATTATAAAAGAGAATTCAAATCTTTAATTTGAGGTCAAAAATATTATTGGTGACATTTTGGCAACCTGTGTGGGCCAATTCTGCTCTAACTACATCACTTTAGTTGGGTTGTACGGTTGTACCACGAAAGTCCGGCTAATGTAACACCCGATTAAAATTTCTTTACCTTGAAATTAGAAAATTTTGTAATTTTTACGTACTCGAGAATATTTATTTAATATAAATTAAGCTTGATTTGAATTTTGTTTCGTGAAAATAGTTGATCAAAGATTGAAGTAAAGTACCTACGAGTAGTTGTTTTTATCGTACCTGTACCATTAATTTATTATACTTCGATAAGAATTTTGCACGTGGCGATCGCCAAACGGGATGTTATACAAAATATTACGATAATTAAAATAGGTGCTTTCTGTTGCTTTTAAAATATACAGGGTGTTCTTTATAATAATAAGAATGGATCAAATTCACTAGCCTATTTGAGTAGTGAAAACCATATACTATTGGGATATGCCTTTCAGGCTCCGTTAAGAAACTACAGGTCCCCAATAGCCATTAAAGCATTACCGTCAGGACCGTTTCTACCATAAGAACAGTGCGTGCAAAAATCGCAGACGGCTAATTCTAGGGGCGGTCAAATTTCAACGCATTAAACTGCATGGTGGTGTTAATGATAAATCAGATATACATTCAATTGAACTTTCTGATGAACTTATTTCCCTAAAACTTCATATAAACGTGAGAACGTGAATCCTTTGAGTTTTTTATCTCTTTATGAGAAAATAATATTTTAAATTCGTTTCCCAATATTGCAATTGTGTTAGGAATTTTATTAACTTTGCCAGTGTCTGATGGCATCAGGTGAGAAATCTACGAGAAATTTACGGTCAACGATGGGGTAGCAGAGTCTCAGCTCTCACTTTAATCGAAAAAGAACTTTCAGGAAATATAGATATAGCAGAGACTATAAGAAGTTTTGCAGCAGTAAATTCACGCAAGGCAAAATGCTGTGCTGCTGGAGGTAGGTGGGAGAAAGCCTGGACTCACCATTAGGCTAATTATTTCTGAACTTAATTTTAATCCATTTGAACTTGAACAATCCCAATTTTTCGCCTGCGGCGCAATTTCTCTCAGTCCGAGGAGAAGATTTAAAAAATCTGTACGGTGGCGGCCATATTTCTAGAAATGGCCATGATTGTCGTCAGTTTTATTTTAAAGAATTGCTGAAATTGGCCAAATGGGGAAAACACAGCGGCGTTCCTATTTTTACCTAAGCCTGTATTATTACCCGAATAATACGAATTTATTAGTTTCAAAATTTTATTTAAGCAATTGACTACGCTGTCCGTTTAGGTCGTGAAGAAGGTCAGGAAGAATCGCCTTCACTGTTAGTTAAGGTACGAGAGCTACAGACTATTTGCGTTTTGCGTTTCGTGTTTCGCAATTCGCATTTCGTGGCGTTTCGTCGTGTTTCGTACCTTTTTATGAAAAAGGCATACACACTATTCGCATTCCATAACGAAAATTTCGTGTTCAACTGCTAACTCTTTCGCGACGTTTCGTGTCTGGTGATTAGGTCACTTTTAGTTAACAGAATCTCAAGACGAAACGCGCAACACCACGAAACGCCACGAAATTCTTGTGAAATAGCTTTTTCGCGCGATTACCGCTTCGACAGCAAAACAGTGCAAAACGCTACGAAACTGGTTTCACGAAAAATAAATTCGTGAAAAAGTCGTACACACTATTCACGAAAAGACAAAACACGAAACGCGAAATGCGAAACGCGAATAGTCTGTAGCTGCCTTTCAGAGTTGCAATCGAAAATCGAAAAGGATCAAGGTGTGACTTTCTTGACGCAACGGTTGACCGTTGCGGTCGTATGATTACGTTCAACCGTCCACATTTGACCTGGCAGTCGTCTACTTGTGCCATGCTCTGAAAAATTGTTTTGCAAAATGGACAGAAAATCTTTAATGACCTTAGTTTTGTTAGAGAAAGAATAAGATGATGATATGAGGCTTTTGTTATTGATGCGTGATGAAACTAGTGATTAATAAAGTCTCGAAGCCATCAGGAAGAATATTATAAAACTCTTGATTGCAAACTGACGATGAAAAGTCTCGTAGTTTTTTCCGGCTAAATAAAGACCAATTTCAATTTGTGTTAAATCTCGTACATGATCATGAGGAAATTCTACCTCTTTGGGAGCAGTCGAGACGTAGCCGTCGACAATCAGCCGCTAATGACACGAGACGAGACGAAATCGGTACCATTTAAACACAAAGAGCAGGTGGTCGTTTGCCAGACGTCGCAGCGAGACGCGACGCTGGACGTCGCAACGAAATCGTATGTACTACAAAATATAAACTTTTCCAGATTAAAAAACACCGTCAAAATATCACTTTTCCAACAATTACGAGAAGAAATATATTGTTTCATAAAAAATATCTAATTAAACGAGACTAGAGGTTGTTCCTACTGGGATTTTAATTAAATTTCTATTGTTCAAATATGAAAACTAATATCGGTTTCGCAATAAATTTTTTGCCTTCAATTTTGACCGTAGCATGAATGCGCTTGTTCATAAAAAGAAATACTTTTTTCCGCAAAGGGGAAAATTGTTAATAATGATAATTATTATCGTTCGATTTCAGAAGGTGTATAGAAAAACCATTATTAAATAAATAATACTAAAAATTTAGGCTTCTTTGAGTGCTAAACAGAGTAGGTATAAGACTCATTGAAGAAAACTTAAGTTGATTACAATAAGTGCATGTGGGTATAAAGACTCAAACGCATAAAATTGTAATCTCCCTGAAAACAAGCTCAACAGACTGTACAAATTGTTGTTGCGTTACACACTTTATGTAAATTATACAGACCCAAAATTATTTTTTCTTTTCGTACAACATTAAACTTATTTAATAACATTTTGACAAGCATTAGTAATAATACTCAAACTAGCTTTCCAACTTTACGTGTTTTATTCCTGTTCAATATTTTGCCTTACTCCTACGTATCCTTCCAGTTGCCCTTTTAGTACATTTTTCACTGACAAGCCTCTTGTCGAAAGTTGCAAATTTTAAACTTTTTTAACCTTTGCATTTCTATTAACTTCGACCAATATTAAAATTTCGATGATTGATTTGTGCGAGTTGCCAATAATTTTTATTGGCATGCTTTTTAATCGAAAGAAAAAGTTTTTCGTTTAATAAATTTTCAGGCCGTAGGAGTTCATTGCAGAATGGGAAGAGGTAGAACCGGGGTAATGGGTGCGTGCTACCTGATATACTTTCAAGATGTGAGTCCTCAGAGAGCCGTGATTAAAATTCGACTCTTGAGACCTGGTTCGGTCGAGACTACGGAACAAGAGCGCGTAGTATCACTCTACCATGATTATATAAGAGCAATTAGGTAAAAAAAATATTATAAATTAAAATTAAATAAATGTAATATCTAATATCAAAGTGTGAATTTTTGAAGCGAGTTTATTAATGGTGCAACTTTTTTTATCAGTTCAAAAGGCGTAAAGTTCCACAAAGATAAAGTTACTTTTAAATAAAAAAATGTAAATTTAAAGGCAAAACAAATATTAGTTTTAAGTCTTAAATGACATCAATAAGTGCCGAAGTGTCTTTAAACTTTTTAATACGAAATTGAGAGTCTTTCTCGTTTATAAATTTACAAATTCTTAATAAAACTTTGGCCACAACGTGTAAAAGCCTTATAGAACTTTTGTTAAATATTCGCAACTTCGTAATATTATTAGAAAATACATTGAGAAATTACTTAAAATAGGTAAAGTTTTGAAAAACATGTTTTTCTTCCATGAGACTTCGAATAAAAAAATATAAGCGATACCTTCTCCATTTCAGTAAATTTATTTTCCTATCTCAGTGCAATTGCAATTTCACGTTTCCTTTAAATGTTACTAAACAGTAAAGTGATGTAAAGGTGGTGCTCAAACTAATTAACTTCTAATTCTGATTTTCAACTTTTCAACTTTAACACTCGTAAAAGTGATACGTTGCAATAAAATACAAAAAAGTGCCAATTTTTTAAGTTTTTGGCTTATAACTTGAAAATTACGCCCTTTTTCGGAAAAACGCTTCCATGCAAAAATAAACTAAAGCAAATTTCCTACACATTTTATTTTTTAGGTTTTTTCTTCAGGGCAACGGTTTAAGCGCTAGAGAACATTAAAGTTTGACGAAAATGTTAAAATCGGCCAAAAAGCTGTTTTTTTAGTTTTTGGCTTATAACTTGAAAATTACGCTCTTTTTGAGAAAAACGCTTCAATACAAAAATAAACCAAATCAAACTTTCTACTAATTATGTTTCCTAAGTGTTTTTTATCAGACAAACGGTTTAAGCGCTAGAACGCGCTAAAGTTTGACGAAAATGCTAAAATCGGCCAAATAGTTGTTTTTCTAGTTTTTAGCTTATAACTTGGAAATTACGCTCTTTTTAAGAAAAACGCGTCGATACAAAACTTGACTAAATAAAATTTTCTACCAATTATGTGTCTTAAATTTTTTTCTTCAGACGAACGGTTTAAGCACTAGAGCGCGTTAAAGTTCGACGAAAATGACAAAATCGACAAAAAAGCTGTTTTTTTAATTTTTCGCTTATAACTGGAACTCTACGCACTTTTTAAGAAACTAAGAAAGTTGAAATTCGGATTCAGTACCTACTCTAAAATACATAAAGAATAGAACAGAAAAAAACATCTATATTTCTTCCTGGATTAGAGAATTAGCCTCTGTGTGGCTGGTCTACAATATTATTTTACTTTTTACAAAAGTCAATTTGAACCAAAAATTAATTAACTTACTGCACTGGCGTTCATCTCGATCGTTTCCTACATCTCACCATCATACCACATTTTTTGTGGATCTGGATCTGGATAATTTAGGGAGGCTCCTTATACTTAGGCCACTTAATCGGGGCCATTGTACTTCCTCCAAGCGTGCCCATCAGGCCTCCAGCCATCCTACTCGTAGGATAAACTCCAGGACAGATCTTCTTATTCACGTCAGGGTTGGACAGTGACAAAGGGCATGTTCAACCGTTTTCTCTTCCAGTTCGCATCCACGATTATCTGCCAAGTCCAGTGTGTGGAAACGTTTGTGTAGTCGACAGTTTCCTGTGAGTGTCCCTGCAATTATGCGTAGATTAGTTCGGGACTGATTGATGAAAATATTTAAGGAAGGTATTTACAGTTAACAGTGGTAGTTACTGCTGGTTTGATGATTGACTGAACCATTCTTGGTTTCTTGCTCGTCTGCTTTATTGTTACCCTCATTTCCTAAATGTCCTAACACAACTTAAAAGCCTAACAGAGTATAAGAACATTGTTTTTGGATATCTGATTCAGTAGCTCTATACATCCCAACAGAAGGCCACCTTGCAGGTGTTTAAGGCTTACAAGGCAGCTTTACTGTCCGTAGATATCAGTATTTCTTTGTTTAGGATTTCATTGCCACTGAGGTATATTTCTCTAGAGGTAGGCTGCTGCCTAGGACAAGCTCAGGTGAGTACACACCTGCTCCAGATCTCTTTTGATTGGAAAGACAATTATGCCTGCCTCAATGTTTTCAGTGGTTTGAATACGATCAAAACTTGATCAAAAATAGAAATTCATGGTTTTTAAGGTAAATAAAGCGAATTTTCTTATTTATACCAAATTATTGTAAAATGTGAAAGAAAATATTTGAAAAATAGGGCAACTTTTTTCATATTAATTTATTTGTTTATTTAATCGAGCATAGACACAGTTGTCATAAACTTTAATCTAAAAACTATAATGATTAAGCTTGACTCAAACCAAATTAAGTCTGCACAACTGTTGTTTACAACTTTTTGATTTGATTTATGTTCTAAAATAATATAATTGAACACTTCATCTACAATGTTTTGTTCTTCCTGTTCGTGTGTTTGTAACAAACTGAAAACTATTACCATAGTGTATTCTTTCATCCGTATTCTATATTTTTTGAGAGAACGATATGAAGATATAAATACGAATAACACACTTATACTGGCTTCCTTTTGGCCGGGGAGATTTTTTTATGTGATATTTTCTGTGTGCTTTTAGATGTTTATTTCCTTTTAGGCATACAAACACAAAATGGTCGGAGCAAACACAAAATTTGCATATTTTAGTAACGTGGCGTTACTAAAATATGCCACCAAGGTTTTGGTGTATAATTTTTAATAATAATTGCAGCAAATCGTATAAATACTTTGAGCATGAAATTTTTAATTTGAATACAAGAACTATCGAATTAATGACGGAGCGATTTCTCTCAGGTCACATATATTATAAACAATATACAGGGTGATTCATTAAGGATGGACCAAACGAAGCAGGGTGATAGAGGACCTCGATACGCACCAATTTGACCCCCATATGTATAATCCGAAACTTGATGGTTCGGGAATTATCATGATTTAAGTGTATTTCCAGAAGAACCTGATTTTTCCATAGATATTTTGTCATGCTGACTAAACCGTTCGTTCTAGCTTAATGAAATTTTCCAGAGGTGTAGTCCAATAATGAGCCTATCACACCGTATGTTAGCATCCTCAATGTAACTTGACAATAGTTGGAAAAAAGAAGATCTTTCTAAAATTTCATTACAGCAGAAGCACTCTCCCTTATTTTACAACGCTCTTGCAGAAAATTTTGACATGGAAATATTTTTTGGAATATGTTTTAAAAACTTCTCTGTTCTATTGACAATGTACTCTACAAATTTCATTCGCCTAGTCCTATAGCTTCTCATCAAAAAAATTGTGTTACTAGAAAAAGGCGATATTTCATGTTCCTTGTCGCAATACGATACATTGGAACGATGATGATAGTTTTCAATTATTGCGAATTGTCAATAATAGTGACAGAAGTGAAAATACAGGTTTTGTTCTTTAGTTTTTCGTGATCAAATCTAGTTACTGTGGGCTCAGTTATCGCTCATTCTCGATTCTCTGTCGACGACTAATTGCTCTGGTACTTGTGGAAGGATCCGCAATGACTTCTTCCAATACTATTTCAACGCGCTCAGGATTCCCTCTAATTCTTCCTTCTCGATCACTTCCAGGCAAACGGCCTTCCATGTATGCGTTATGCACGCGTAAAATAACCCGGTGATCCGGGTAAGTTGCAGGTTGTGGTCCACCTCGATGCATCACTTGAGTTCGATACAATCTTGCGGCAAGCCGAGCATTTCCTTTTGCATAACCATAGTAGTAATGCATTACTGCATATTCCCGTTGCGAATAAGGCATAACTTGACTTAAATAACGAACAGTACACCCAAAATCCAAATAATGAGCGAGAACTGAGCCCACAGTAACTAGTTTTGATCACGAAAAACTAATGAACAAAACCTGTATTTTCACTTCTGTCACCATTATTGACAATTTGCAACAATTGAAAACTATCATCATCGTTCCAATGTATTGCGATAAGGAACATGAAATATCGCCTTTTTCTAGTAACACAATTTTTTTTATGAGAAGCTATAGGACTAGGTGAATGAAATTTGTAGATTACATTGTCAATAGAACAGAGAAGTTTCTAAAACATGTTCGAAAAAAAATTTCCATGTCAAAATTTTCTGCAAGAGCGTTGTAAAATAAGGGAGAGTGCTTCTGCTGTAATGAAATTTTAGAAAGATCTTTTTGTTTTCAACTAATGTCAACTTTCATTGAGGATGCTAACATACGGTGTGATAGGCTCATTATTGGACTACACCTCTGGAAAATTTCATCAAGCTAGAACAAACGGTTTAGTCAGCATGACAAAATATCTATGGAAAAATCAGGTTTTTCTGGAAATACACTAAAATCGTGATAATTCCCGAACCATCAAGTTTCGGATTATACACATGGGAGTCAAATCGATGTGTATCGAGGTCCTCTATCACCCTGCTTCGTTTGGTCCATCCTTAATGAATCACCCTGTATTTTCTTTCAATTGTGTATTACAATCACAGACGCTCTCGTCGGTCTTAGGCACATTTAGTGAAAGGAAGGTTAAAAAACGCACCATAAGATCCCCAACTATAGCCCACCAAAAACCTAGACTCTCTCTAAAAATCGAAGTTCACCACTCGGAGATGGAAGCAATGAAAGACATTACACTGGCTCTTATAAGTGCCGCCAAGGTGTTTTAAGCATTTTGACCTTGAACAATAAAAAATGTTTAGCTATTTCCTATAGAATTTTTAACCTAGTTAAATCTGGGCCGATAAGTAATATTATTTCTGCCTCCCGCGGGAAAGCTTTCTGTCAGTTTAGTACTCATGATGCGGGCTACCCACTTTGAGGAAACTTGAGGAGCTGATAAGCGTGAAGTAGGTACATGTACATTTTAGTATTGTTAGTTATGGTTGTTACTTATGTAAAAATAGAATACAATAACAGTACCTAACGAATAAATCTTACATTAATTGAAAAATTAGTAATCGTTTTTGTGTTTGTTGCGCATGAACGGGGGAAATGTTGGAGAACTTTTCTTAAATGTTTAGCAGTTTCCCGCTCACTGTTCAACGGTAACAAACTAATACGGAACGGAAAAGAGTAATTTTCAGAAGCGCTTTTTTGTTTCCCTACAAATTTGAAAAGAGACTTAAAAGTATTTTCAATAAATGTTTATGAAGTAACTTTAACTAAATTAAATTTTAGGGTGTTGTGGTTTAGCATTAAATATGTTGATGTAAGTTTGATGTCGTGAAAGTTTTTTATACTTTAATTTTCTTTTACGCGAATGTTATTTTCGCATTGATAAAGTTCTTTTTGAGTTAGGACCGACTTTTTAAATTTTTTTACCGATAGAAATTACTTTTTAAAAAGTTTTTTAGAAATAAAAGTTTTTATAAAATTTACAGTTCTTATAATGTTTCGTACTAATTTTCAATAAGATTATGTAATTGGACTATTAATAAATTGTAAACAGAATGTTTCCAACATGTTTGTTATTAATTGCATTATAAATAAACTTATGTGGAAAAAGTTAAGACAAAAGAGGTAAATACTTTTTCTTTTTGAAATAAAAAATTCTTCCTTTTTACGAGCTGTTGATGAAGTTTGTAGCGCCTTGTCAACTTTTGAATTAGTCGTCTAAAATGGAATAAAATTGCTTGGGGTAGAAAAGTAATTTTTGCAGTTTTTTGACATTGTTCAAATTTTTTTATATTTTAACACTCCGAGTAATGGCGTCGGGGCGTCGGAATAGTTTTTTCAAACAGCAAGCGAGCATTGTTTGAAAGAGCCTTTTTTCTCACAACAAACTTGAACTATAAATAGGTATAGAAAGTCTGGGGTCCTATAAAAAATTAGAGAAAGGAAACGGAAAATTTAAATATGTTACTTCACTCGAGATTCAGATAGAAATTAGAAATAATATTTTTACATCAAAAGCTGCTCAAAATGCTGCCCGCTAATAGAACGATAATGAGTCAATCTATCGATAACACTTTTAAAATAATTATTTAAAACAATTCAAAAATATACGTAATCAGATAATGCAGACATTAATAGATATACCTACATTCTACACGTACAAAGGTTTCTGTAAAAACGCCTTACAAAGCAGCAATGCTAATTTGTCAAATTGGATATTCATTCGGAATATAAGAATTTTCAGGAATGAAAACAAACCTTTTAAACGACTAATATTCCAACAATAACGACTTCTGTAATTATTTTAGAAAAAATCAAAATAAAAACTGGTATTTTATTATAATAAGAAGTACATCGAATGCCTACTTCAGATAAGAACAATTCATTTCTTGAGTTTATTCTAAAAGGAACGTCGACGTTTAAATAAATATTAGCAATTTTAGAATTTGATAGTTGTTAATTTTTTTTGTCACTTATCAATTAGGCACGTTAATTTTGTAACCAAAACATTTTTGTAAAATTGTTTAAAATACTTATTGGTTATTATTAGTGCAGATAATCACCTAAACATTCTAAAAGTTTGTTATTAACGTTATAAGGGCGATATAGAGCAAATAACGAACGCGGATGCGTTTTATAAACCGAGGCGATAGCCGAGGTTTGTAAGTTGCCAATCATGTTATTTGCTGGTGGTATCGGCCTTATATGCCGTTCATAATTTTTTGTAAAACTCATAAATTTTCGTTTTAGTGAGCAAGGCTCTAAGTCTCCAATACCGAAAACTTAATTAGATGAAGTAATTTTAATGGTACCTAGGTAAAACACTCCATCCAAGTTTCTCCCCACGGATTCATCGCATTTTCACCAAATTCATAATAAGGGGGCACCTCTAGTGGAAATTTACTATGACTTGAAATAATCTAGTTGTGTGCAAAATTGAAAAGTTTTCAAAAATATTGGGACCAGTCTTAGTAATGTAGTGCTCTGTATATGAGTACAGAATTTTGCGTGCTTGCTGCGAACCAATCATCAAAAAAAATTTGAAGATATATGTGCATTGTAAATAAATTCAAAAGCTACAACTTAACTTGTCTCTCAGCCATTTTTCGCTCGCGATTGAACATTTTGTTGGAAAATCGAAAAAACCGTTTCCACCCCTCAAAAGTGACATTTGTTTAAATTTATAACTTTTGAATAATAAGAAATTTCATAAAAAGTTCCAAACAAAAGTTGTTGGTTGTTGGATATATCCTCCTTAACAATTTTTGTAATAATAATTTTTCACGTAAAACCAATATTTACCGAGATACAAACCTTGGCCAGCTATTGTTGCTCTCGACAGTAATGTAATGAGTAATGAGTAATAATGAAACACTATCCACCTACTATCTATATACAAGTCCAGGCAATGGGTAGATTCTGACTTACAAATGGCCACAGAAAATTGTAATTTGGTAAACTTGTACAGTTTGGTGTCTAAATTAATATTCCAAGGTTTCGACCTTGAGCGACCGCCGCTCGCGCCCACATATTGGCAAAATGGAACCGAAAACAAGCTTTTCAAGAATATCTTCTCTCCAGCGTCACCTAGGTCATAAATAGCTATTACAAAAATTATAGAGCATGAAATTTTCTGAAACTTTTGTAAGAAACATTTTTCAATCAGATGAATACTGCACGAGTTACAGTGGAGTCAAGCTCGTCAATTTTGTACAATTTGCAAAATCGCTACTAGAGCAGGCGTAGAAGATAGTTGAGTTTACAAAATTTTAGAACTTAGAACAGAAAAATTTTTGTACTCGTGCTCTATTCATCTGATTGAAAAATGTTTCTTACAAAAGTTTCAGGAAATTTCGTGCTTTATAATTTTTGCAATAACTATTTATGACCTAGACGGAGATAAGATATTCTTAAAAAACTTATTTTGGAACCAGTTTTTCCGATATGGCGGCGCGAGCGGCGGGCGCTCAAGGTTGAAAACTCGGAATATTAATTACGGCACCACTATAATAATACAAGTCTACCAAATTTCAACTTTCCTTGACTATTTGGGCGGATGCCATTTGGGCACCAAACTACCTGACCGTTTAATCCGATAACCATTTTGGGCACCAGAGTATTGGCACCTGCTAAATTGCTTGTGCATTTTGGGCACCAGTAAGATTAATAGTAATTTATTTATACACAACACTTCAAATAGTTTTATGCCGTGACTAGAAGACGTCAATATCTCAAAGTGAATGGAAAAAACTTCTTTTAGCGTTAATTAAAAAAAATTTGATTCTTTCCTGTAACCTCGCGTGGGCCTCGGAAGTGCACCCCCTCGGAAGCTCGCAGATGCTAGAAAAAAACGACTAGAAGACGTCAGTATCGCAAAATAAACGGGAAAAACTACTTTTAGCATTAATTTTTAAAAAATCGATTTCTTTCTGTAACCTCGCGTGGGCCTCGGAAGCGCACCCCCCTCGGAAACTCGCGGATGCTAGAGAAAAAAAAGACTAGAAGACGTCAGTATCTCAAAATAAACGGAAAAAACTACTTTTTAAGTTCTAAAATTATCGGGTACCTTCCCTCCTTAATTAAAAAAAATCGATTCCTTCCTGTAACCTCGAGTGGGCCTCGGATGCGCATCTCTCTCGGACACGCGTGAATATTACAAGACGCCAGGTCCTCGAAATTAACAAGAAAACTAATTAATTAATTATATAATAATATAGTGAGCTAGTAAGTAAGTAATAATTTATTAATTTACCAAAAGGCATATTTAAATAAAATTTTATTTAAATTTGGCACAGGTAGGTACCTAGACCCCCCGTAGAACCACTTGTGCGCAATTTACCAACGCCGCTTTAATGCTGGTGCCCAAAATGTATATGAGATTATCGAACCCTTTTAGCGTAACAGGTAGCCGGACTATTTGTAGTGAAAGTCCATTTTTATGTACTAATTGCCTGAACTATACAATATACTATTAAGATGCTGATTTGCTATTAGTACGGATAATTGGTCAACATACCAAAAATGATTATTAGTATCTGCTGCCACAATTTGAAGATTTATTATTTAAAAGCAATAACAACTTGTAATGAGTAAAATTGATTGAATTCACTGTGGGCACTTGTTGGAACAAAATATTAAATATTAACTTGTAATTACATGAATTTTTACGCTCTGACTACGAGAAGACGACCGCCAACTACTAAATCAAACTAACCTCCATGTCATAAAAGAGAAATACTAATTCTTATTATCCTTATACATATAAAAAATTAATTAGTAATAAGTAACCCGTAAGCTGGAGTATAATAACGAGCTCTCCTTCCCATCCATATACGCTGTATTAGAAAGAGACTGCTGGTTGCACGTGAAGTATTGGCTTTACTTACCAAGCAACCTTAGACATTTGTTAAAAATTTTACCTGAAAGAAATAGAGAGAAGAGGTCAAATTTTGGCTTGTAAATCCGGCTTACCGTAAGTAAAGTCAAGAAGTCATTCAGGAATATCCAGAAAGAATCATAACTACTGAATTGCAATAATATTATCAGTTATTTAGAAAATAAATTCTGTTAGTGTTTTCCTACTTTGGTTTGGTGAAACCGTAAAACGTCTTGTTTTGCACTATCAATCGGCGGGTTAGGCTACACAACGGCTACACAACAACGGTTCGTTTATATACGAACCAAAAACGAAATCGAGCTTATTAATTCCACTTCGAGATGGGACGTTTACAATTTTTGATAAAGCTGGTGCTAAGTCGGAAATAGTTTCCATGGTTTCCACCTCCTGCCCCACAAAACTACAAGCAGAGATAAAAACCTTCTCTATACACAATAGTTGATACTTTAGGTAGCACTTTACGATCATTTAAATTGTATTTTGAATTTTGGGGCTTGTTCATTTGAAGCACTTGATCATGAGGATATTATTTTTGTAGTTTCTTTAAAATATCCCATTAAATCCCATCATGTAACTCAATTTTGTATAATTGTTCGTATTCGCGTAATAAAACAGAAAACAAAATTTGGGAGAAAAATTTGTAAAAATTTTTTCCATACTACTCTTTAGAAATAATTTGCAAATATTACTGTGGAAACCGCATTTTAATTGGATTACGAATAACGAAGATTAGGGAAATTTCTTTTGAGAACACTAGTGGATAATACCTTTTTGGTAATTTAAAAAAAAATTCCATTGCGCTGTTCAGGGATAACTTTCAAAAATTACCTTATAAACCGCATTGAAAATAATGATGATTTTAGTAAATTCGTGTAGCAAGACTTGGCCTATCCCCTTAAAATTCCCGAACTTCATTTTAGTCCGTTTGACCTACAAGGTGGGCCAAAAGAGATCACCCTATTGGAAGATGCTCTTATTTTTGCAAATGGCCGCCAATGTCAAATCCGATTTGACATTTGTGGACTAGACAGGTGTAGAATACAAGTGAACAAGCCATGGAGCGGTACACTCCCCAAGAACGCGGAATAATCGTGTCTATTTTTTTGCGTAACAATTCGTCTGTGGTGTTGGCGCAGCGCGAATTCCGTCGCCGATTCCCCGGCCGTCCGACACCGACTGCGCAAACACTGTGCCGTTTGGCCACCAACCTTGAAGAGTATGGGACCACACGAGACGTTGCCAAGAGTGGCCGGCCCCGGAGCGCCCGTTCTGCCGAGAATATCGCCGCTGTTGCCGAGGATGTCGAGCTGTTGCCAGAAACATCGACCAGACGCCGTGCCTCGCAATTAGCCATCAGCCGGTCGTTCCTAAGACGAATTTTGGTCAAAGACCTACGCATGTTCCCGTACAAAGTCCAGTCCGTGCATTAGCTGCTGACTGTCGACCGCCAAACGCGTGTAACCTACGCCCAAGCCATCCTCAATCTCGAGGACGAAGTGGACGATTTTTGTACCAAAATCATAATGGGCGATGAGGCTCATTTCCACCTCAGCGGGTACGTGAACAATCAAAACTGGGGCACCGAAAATCCACGAGTGATGGACGAGAAGCCATCATACCCGCTTAAAGTGACTGCATTGTGCGCTGTTCACGCTGGAGGAGTCATCGGACCATTTTTTTTCTAGAGAACGCCGCTGGTCAAACGACAACAGTGGACGGTGCGCACCATAGGGCTATGTTAACCGAGTTTTTTCTGCCGCAACTGGACGAATTAGGACTGGAGGACATGTGGTTCCAACAGGACGGAGCAACGGCACACACTGCGCGAGCCACAACCGATAATCTGAAGGCGGCGTTCCAGGGTCGCCTCATCTCTCGTTTTGGCGATTTGCACTGACTCGCAATATCGCCCGACTTAACCGTTCCAGACTTTTTTTTGTGGGGTTTTTTGAAGTCCCGTGTGAACAAGCCCGAGACCCTGGAAGCCCTCAAGGACAACATTCGACACGAGTGCGAGAATCTGTCGCCCGAAGTTCTCGCCGAAGTGATGAAAAAGTGATGAAAAAGTGATAACACGAGCCCGTATGGCAATCAATTGTGACGGCGCCCATTTGACCGATATCATCTTCTCGACTTGACCAATAAAATTCTAAAGGTTTAAATAAACATAATCAAAAAACAGAATCAAAGTTTTTCATTTAGAAAAAAAATGAGAGCCAAAGAACATCGGATGACTTCTTTTGGCCCACCTTGTAGAGCAATACAAAATTTCCGCCTGTGGCGCTATTTTCTCTTATTTCTAAGTCATAATGTTTACGCCTGGCATAGCCTAATCCCGAAAATTTATTTATATACCAAAACTTTTGTTCATGCACGGTTTGCCCTCACTAAAATTTTTTCTACGAGCGCCCGTGGCGCCAAGAATGTATCTATTCAATACTGCTTCTAGAGTTCTTCAAATTATGTTATATAAAACAATAATTTAGAAAATACTTTAGTAAGCAAGTTTATCACTCTACAAAGTGGCTACTGAATTTCAACTAAATAACACACTTAGGCCGGGTTGCAGAAAGCTTATAATAATGATATTTGATGTAACGATAAAATTCGTCCACCTCATTGGCCGAAAATGATAGAATTCGGCCAACGAGACCGATGAATTTTATCGTTACATCAAATTTTAAGCTCTCTGGAACCCGAAATTACATTGCTTGCGGCAAAGTAATCGTTTTACGAAGAGGACTCAACTACTAGGTTATCCTAATAATGCAACGAAAGCGAAAGTAACAAATTCTGTGATTTTTAGAACTAGGTAGGTAAATTTTAAGCTTTTTCGAAGTACTTTTCATACTTCCACTGTCATAAACTATTTATACAAGATTCGGTAAAGAAATGTGTTGCTTTCAAAACACGTAAACTCAATTCAGTTTGAAAATTTAAATAAAATCACAATAAGATACCATCAATCTACTTGAGAATTATTTATCTTTTATTCGATACAAAAGGTCCACAGAATAGCATTGAATTTTGAGCCTCATCGACTCTCGGTTCTTTCACTGATTTCCAAATTCTTCAAGAGACGTAACGTAACGACAATAGAAAGACGTTACGTCTTAGAACGTTAAAACGTTAAAGAACTAAAAAACGCGAGTATTTTAAAAATACTTAATTTCAGTTATTTAAGAAAATGTTATCTACTGTTAAACTGTTTCTTTTTTAAGAAGCGAACTTATTATAGGTATAGTGGAAAGGACCACCGAAAATGTCATTTTGTTAAAAATTAATATTGTTTGCTTGTTCGTTAAATTTATTCAAAACTTAAGAGCTTGGAGGCTATTATTTTAGGCGACTTTTTACTTTTAAATTTGAATTGAAGATCTCTGTTTATTCAAACATAATTATTTTGCTTAAGACATTGTGTGCTTTTGAAACAAAGAATCGTCGTTTTCTAAAAAGTCAATTGATTACTTTCGTTGAACTGAAAATAATTGTAAATTTTAATTGATGTATTAATCTCATAATTGTTAATTGTGTAAAAAGGGCACTACTTAAGAATATTTCGTGGACAGACACACCTACAAGTTACATGGGATCAAAATAAGTTTATATTGTAGCAAATTTACTAGTAATACAGGTACAACAACGCTTTTTCGTGGCATGAGAAAACTTCAAAGTTTCTTTTACTGAAAATTTCAGTTATGTCGTTATAAATTTGTTACAGAAAAGCTTATAGTAATAAATATAAAAAGTAATAAAGAAGAGTCTTCAACATTTTTAGGAATCAAGAGACCTCTTTCACAAAAAGTTGCGCGCTTTATTAAGGCAAATTATCTCTTATCAATGATAAGCTTTGATTTATTAAAGTTTCAACTCCCTCGAAGCCAAAAAATTTTAAATAAGTCTTTTGTGCAAATCTTTAGATTTGGAAGTGATAGGTTAGTTACGAGGGTAATAAATCAAAAGAAATTATATAAGTTTATCTATAGGTACTTAACGTTTTCTAGACACAGCACACAAGTTAGTATTATCAATAATAATTTATAAAAGTCAAATCACGTCTTCGGAGTCTTCCCCCAAAAAATTATTCTTGCTACAGAAAAAATAAAAAGTAAAAAGTTAGTAGTTGGTAAAATATATTGATAGGTATTCGTTAATTATTGGAAATAAATTTAAGTAGAGAGAGCTGACTTGAATTGGATTTTTTTTGTTTTGATTGTAACTGATATTCTAGAAAAATGTAAAAAACTACATTTGTTATAACTAAAATGATATAAAACTGCATAAATAAGTAAGTCAATTATTGATTTATTATTTTTTCCACTTCTTGAGTAGACTCGTCTTGAAATGGACAGGGGTGATTATGAAGTGGACAACGATATTAAAAGGATTTTTAAAACATGTTTTACAAAATAATTTATTGATAGTCTCTCCGAAGGATGTGTGTTCACCACAAAAACAAAATAGCTACTCACTATACCACTTAGCTTTTAACCAGGGGTCTTAACTGCAGTCTAGTTAGCTGCAGATTTGCAATTTAAGATGTAGCTACTAAGGGTACGTTGATACTAAAAAAAAATTTTACATTCCGTAATTTACCAAGATATCTGCATGTATGGGTTGACGTTTACTGCACCTTAAATTTGAAGGGAAGAATGGACTAATTATAATAGATGATAGCTGATTTTTACCTGCGCGTAAAAAATAAACTAATGTATTTAAATGCATGTATACACAGCTGAGTTGTGTTTACTGACTTGCTTTTTATAAAATAAAAGAATGTAATTAGGTATTATTTTACTCGCATAAGCGAGTATAACATTGTTCGAGATGGACTCATAACAAAACTTATTGAAGAAGTTTTTAAGCGAGAATCGTTATGGAACCAAAAAATTCGGAACTTTTGTTCCATGATGTATACATTTGTGCCTAAAAGATTTCAGAAAAATTCCAGGTTGCAATTCTGAAGGAATGTATATTTATAGAAATCTTCGGTTTACCTGATTGGTACGACTAATTGTTCTTCTGGAAGTAATAGGGGAGTCTATGGCAATTTTTCCATCGCTTTTCTAATTTTGAACTTAATTTTCTTATAAGAGCCTGGAAAAAGGATGGTTCCATTCTTAAATAATTATAAAACCTATCTCGATGATCTTTTAAACTTTGGTATAAACGATTAAATTCTCCGAAAGTTGAACGTTTACAATTTATAGGGTGCGTGTGGCACCTCTTTTTATTCCTAGTATTAAAAATAAACCATTTAGTAGCACTTGAACAAAAATACATATCTTCATCTTCCAACATTTGTAAATCGCACTAACAATAGTTATGCTAGGCTTCGTTGTGAACACCCATAAGCGCTTACATTATAGGCTATCATCTATGATCTAGGCGATGAGCAATCATCTAAGCTTCGTTATGAACGTACCCTTACCCTAAGAAATGCCTAAGTTACACAAACATAAATGCTTGCTTTATTTATTCGAATTGATAATAATGTAGCGTT
Source organism: Malthinus flaveolus (assembly GCA_950108345.1). Classification (NCBI taxonomy): domain Eukaryota; kingdom Metazoa; phylum Arthropoda; class Insecta; order Coleoptera; family Cantharidae; genus Malthinus; species Malthinus flaveolus. Next base: position 70,163,600 of record OX467285.1, read on the forward strand.
AGCAACTACTCACGAGACATACAGGGTGTCCAGGATAAGGTTCCGTTCCTTAAAGTCGAAAGCTGCGCTTGTTTTTCGATTTATTTTTAAGAACTTCAAATCACTCCAACTTTTTAGGAAAGCAACACTGGACTAAGGTAAATTCGGTTTAATCGTTCTATTTTGAGTTCAGCAATCACTCACTTCAAAGAAAGGAACCTTATCGTGGACACCCTGTATACATATTATATTATAAAAGTTACAATCAGATTAATAATACTAGAATCACCTAAATTTTAAACTTTAAAATGGTACTAATATTTATTTCCCATATTTTCAACGTGTGCCATGAATCGTCCGCGTCATGGAACTCCCAGCTGTCCAGCTCATAGAACGGATAGCTTTTAATTATAACCTTCAAACTTCAATGTAAAATATTGTAATAATATGAATGGTTTTAACATACCTGCAGGTTTTGCTGATATCGAATATTATTAACAAACATTTCTGATAATAGAGTTGCAAGCTTCACAAAGCTACACAAATATTTACTTCGCAGTATTGAAAAACGGTATTGTAACTCTTGTAAATAATATGTGTGCTAACTACTCGAAAATACGTCTATTAATAGATGATGTAATTAGGTGTCGTAATTTTATTCCGAGAATAAAATTTAAATACATATTTCAATCTGGTGTATTGAAAAATTCGAGAGTCCGATTCATAGATCGTCCATTTCAAAGCTAATCTTCCTATTGTTTTCTGAGACGAACAATTTTCTATAATTTTATACTTTTTAAGTCAAAATTTAATGATCAAGTTCAGTAGCATTAACAAGTTGATTAAATTTAAATTAAAAATACAAATTTCGATTAAAATTGGTGTGTAGTAGTAGGCACAACGTTATCGATTATTTCATAATTATTTCACTTCCACTTTTTATTTTTTAATTGTTTATAAAATTAATAACCGAAGCACAAAATTATTGGCACCTATAATACCCAACGCTTGTGGGTATGGACGTATGAGCAAGAGTGATCGCTGCCCCGGACCTTGAAATATTAGAAACCTCAGCTTGCAACTCAATATGTAAAAATTAAAAATAAAGGGGAACGCACATGCAGAAATTAGGACGAGTAGAACAAATTCAATGGTCAAATTCATGGGCCCCCTAATTCCCCAATAATATTTTTTGCGTTTCAGTTGTTATTTTTCTACTTTGATTTTGTGAAATATCTTTTTTAGATACACTATCAAATGTCACTAAAATTTCTGAGCCGCTTTAAGCCGTTTGTTCTTATTGAACGGTTTTTCAGTAATACTCATAACTCATAACAAGGGCCTCTATAAAATTTTCAGCTTAGGACCCGCTCAAAATCCGAGCGTGTTTGCTCTTAATACCTACTACTTATACTTATTTTACATTTGAAGAACCCCTAAACTATTACTTTCTCCAGGCCTCGCAGTCTCTGAAAAGCTCTGCCAATACCTATGAGTTAATTGTTCCGGACTTCGTTGGAAAAATATGGTTTAATATTACTTATTAGAGATTGAATAAAAGCAATTATTACACAGATTCGCGTTCTCTAACTCCAGAAAATTCTTTTTATGCCTCGCGAAAAGTCTTACGGTATTAGCGAATTTTGAGTAGTTAAAGAGCTATAATAAATCTTAAAACTGCCCGACTTACATTACAAAAGCACTGTTTGCATTTTCACTAGCATTAGCAAACTTTTTTAACTTAAATTTTCCCGTAAAGCAGTAAAGCGCACAGCCACTAAACTGATTAGTACATAACTATTCTATTGACAATGAAATTCAAAAGATCCAAGTGCTTTGAAGTAACTAATAGCTGCTCATTTATTTCTAAGTTTATCGCTTAATAGGATTACATTACACGTTTTATTTGTTCTACCTAGTCTACTATTACTTCTTCTTACAGTAGCTGACCAGTAGTTTATAATATTTTACCTTATATGAAGTATACTTTAACGTAAACCATGTAAAACTATGCAGATGTAGGTGTTTGAATTGCATTTTCCCGACATAATATGCTCAGAGCTCTGCGGAATAACATAAAACAGTAAAAACTGATAAATATTTGAAAGTAAACGTCATCTCATTTAAATTTAAAATACCAAAAAACTACTGTATTTTGCGAGTCGATCAATTCAAAGTTTGGAGTGATTCTTTGCTTCGGTTGGATACTACTAATGTGTGATGCGGGTTGCCTTGTTCACAGACTGAGGGACTCTCAAAAATGACTATACAGGGTGTCCCAAAAAATCACCGACAACGCTCTTACAGTTAGTTCCCCAGGACTTAATTAGGACATTTGACTATCTTGAAATTATACCTTAAAATGCACCTCTAAAAAATAGTCATAGACTTTCAAAGTTGAAGTTAAAATATAAAAAAATCATCTCCGCAACAGCAGAGATTTTTTCTCTTAAATTTTTCTTCTAAAATCAACTGATCTCACTAATTTTGAGTCTACTGCTCGAAGTGACCCCCATGTACTTGAATTCTAACATTTGCTCGACGTATAAAGATTCGATGAATTTAGGCAAATTCTAAGGACATTTCGATTAATACAAATGTCTGTAATTCAAGTAAATAGAGGCCATTTTGAGCAACTAATTAAATGCCAAATTAGTTTTTGAAAGAAATCTTTAGAAAGAAAATTTAAGAGGCAAAAAGTCATCTTACATTTTAACTTCAACTTTCCTTCTGTGGGCTATCCAGAACACACAGAACAGTTAAGATCCAAAAATGGGAAACTGAGAAGAAAATATCTCACTGGCATAACATACCAGGACATAGACAGGCGAAGAAATTCATTGAGTACTCGTCTACAAATGCTAAAAAGCTTCTTCTTCTATCAAAGAACGAAATCAGACTTATCACATGTCTGTTTACTGGACACTGCCCAGTGAGGTACCACCTCAAAAAACTGGGACTGGAAGATAGTGACATATGCAGGTTATGTGAAACGGAGGTCAAATCCGCCGAGCACATTCTCTGCAATTGCGATGCACTAGCTCGACTTAGGTTGAAACACCTAAGGCAGGCACAAACTAACGCCTGAAGAAATGAAAAGAAAGCCTCTCAGGGACACTCTAGGCTTCGTTGACAAGATCGAATTCCTGAGAGTATAATACGAGTAGGGTTATGAACAAAAGATCAACGCTGGTCGCAGTTCTGTAAGGCTTACGTAGCCAATCGACCCCTGAGTACAATACAATACAATACAACTTAAAGTTTGAGAGCCTATAGCTTTCTAGGGGTGCATTTAGTCTTGGAAACTCATTGTAGAGCGTTGTCGGTAATTTTCCGAGACACTCTGCATAGCAAATCTGTAAACATGAGCAACGGTCAAATTTTTCCAGATATTAAGGCGAATCCGGACAACCAAATCGACCAAGTGTGAAAGAGAGACAAATATATCGGAAAAGTAATTAGCTATTTCTAAGCACATTGAAAAAATTTTCTTTGTTCTGAAATGGCCAAATGACTTATAACACTATTAGAATTCACGCTGACGGACTATTTTTTTAAATTTAGCTTTTTTTTTCAAAAATTTTGAAAATAATTCTTTTTGGAAATTTTTTTGAAAAAAAGTGTTAGCCAGCATATAAAGAAGCATGTTTTCTGAGTACAATGCAGTTAAAAAAAAAATTTTTTTTCACTCTTTGTTAATCTAAACAGAAGAATAAACTTCACTTTGACTAATTTTACGCCGCTCGTGACGATTCGGTTCACTACGTCACGTACGTCGTGCGTCCTTTTTATAAAGATTTGAATTGGCAAATATAAACATAACATTACAAAATAATACAAGCATACCTACAGGGATAGTTTAGTTTTATCACATAGCATCTTCAATAATAAATGTTTCTACAAATCTTTGAATTATAAAATTGTTTAAAAGTATTCCTAAGTACTATAATATAATTAATAACTAGGTTCTTTTGGGTCTCTCGCTAAGAACCTCCCGGTTTTTTGTTTTATACCAAGTTGCAATTAGAAATTTTAATTACAAAAGAAATTATAAATTTTTGAAATTTTGACCTTTAAAAAATCGTACTGATTGTATATGCAACTAAAACCACAACAAATGCTATACCAAAAACGAATTTTAGTATGTATCAGTATTATGAACGTTAGTTGTAGTCCAGTCAATTAAGGGTTTTACCTTCAAAAAAATTCAATAGTTTTGAAACTTCACATATGTATTTGTAAACGTCTAGTGATGAATATCCAAAAAATCTTGATGAATCAGAGGTGAGCTTTAGCGGCAGTGGACGAAGACATAATTTTTCTCAGTTTTTCGTAAATATCTCGAAAACTATGGGTTGCAGCTAAAACGTTATTGTATATAAAATAAAGCCAATAAAATTTTCTACTAAATTGAATATATGCATCTTTTTTGTATTCCTAAAGTGGCATGTCTTAGGCCACTGCCGTTAAAGCTCACTTTCGATTCATCAGGACTTTTAGGATATTTACCATTCATCACTAGACAAATGAGTATGCAAAGTTTCAAAACTATACATATATTGGATATTTTGAAAGTGAAGCCCATTTTTAGTTTTTGCTGACTGGACCATAGGTACACTAGTACAAACACTAGTTCATATGGGTGTCCCACCGTTTTGGGTACATTGAAAATCGGATAATTTAAATAAGTGCTCTTAGAAATAGTAATAACAACCATAGCTAATACGTTGCAAATGAGTAACTACACAGTAGTTACCACTTGAATGAAATAACACCCTTACGCGAAAAACTTATCGTAACGACGAATAAACAAGTTCGCGTTATCGCAAATTTGTAAAATCTGTCTACTACCATCTGGGCGGCGCATGAAATAGTCAAAGCAAAATTCATTTTGCTGTTCTGATGGATAAAAATTAAAAATTAAATTAAATTGAAAATTGGGTTAGCTTCTGTAACGAAGGCCCTTTCATTGCTGGACCCCAGTTTTTTTATTTTTTTTTCTATAAAAGAGATAATTGATATATTTTTTAAGAAAGAAAGAAAATTACAAAAGTGCATTTCTAAAAGAGGACAAGTTTTTAAAAAGTGTTTTTTTATTTAACAAAAAATTTAATCGGCATATTTTAATCTCAGGTATATGTGATACAGCGTTGTACAGACCTTTTAGGGACACCCTGTATATTGGATTTGGGTACACAGAGAATTAACATTGAAAATCGGATAATTTAAATTTCTGCTCTTACCGCTAGTATTATCAACTTTTAAAACTGCCTTTAAAAATTTAAACTCCATTTATGTCAAATATCCACCAATAGCATGGCTAGATTTTGAATTAAATGGAGTTTTAATTTTTAAAGGCGACTTAAAAAGTTGATAATACTGAGGGTACAATTACTGATATCACAACAATCGAACAATCGAGTTTTTAAAACCAAATTATTTATTTCCTAGCCGAAGCTGGCGTTTACTTTTTGTTGTATGTCTATTTATAATCCATAGCACAATATTAGACGAAATGAAGAGGAAAGAATACAAATTTTAAAATGCACTTATCTCTACACAGTTGAATTAAAAGACACCCTTGAAGCATAAACAAGTTAGCACGTTATCGCAAATTTGCATAATTCTGTCGGTTCAATCTTGGCGGCGCGTAAAATGGTCAAAGAAAAGTTTATTTTGCTGTTTTGATGGACAAAAATTAAAAATTAAATTAAATTGAAAATTTGGATAGCTTCAGTAACGAATGCTCTTTCATTGCTGGCCCCCAGTTTTTTGATTTTTTTTCCTATAAAAGAGATAATTGATATATTTTTTAAGAAAAAAGGAAAATTACAAAAGTACTCCGTCAGCGTGAATTCTACTATTTTTTATGTAGGTACATTCGAGCAATAAAACCTAAAATTAATCAAATGGTTTTTATACAAATAGCTAATTAGTTTCCGCGCCATCTACCGTGCTAGAAATAGATTACCGAGCTGTCCGGTTTAGCCTTAATACTTTTCTTATCCAACGGGTTCGGAAAGTAAGAATTTAATAGTTTAATGAACCGTAATTTACGTTCATGTTCATAAAGTTTTATAACTCCAAAGTGACTAGGTATTAAGTAATTCAATAAAGCAAAGTTTAACCATTAATTTTATCAGCCTTTGCTCTTCATCTAATTTCTATTCAGGTATAATTCGAAAATTAAATGTTTTATAATCTGTTGAATTGGTAGAAAGTTAAACGTAGGTTTAAGTATTTATTAATCTGTTTGCAAATTCAAAGCAGTGTTTGAGCTTTATGACGGTCATTGTAATTAGTTGTGTATTTTGAAGCATTAAAGATGTCAATTCCAATTATGCCTACCCACTGATACTGAGCTTTTATTGGTTTACTCGTTGGGGGAATATGTGAAGTTAATGAAAATTTACTAACTGTTTGTTTGTTTAAATGTTGTCAAATGTGGACGAGGGGAGTTAATAGTAACGACTAACGACAATTAATTGTGAATTTGTACATATCTTCGATGCTCCTTGCTTTTAATAGGTTTGCTCTTTTAGTATAATAGATATTCGAAAACAAATGCAGCTGATATATTCTCGAAATGTTATGCTTCTCTAGTCAAAACTCAGGTGCATACCGCATACCTTCAGTACTAAATTATCTACAGCAACGCAGGAAAACTGTAGATAAATAGAATTGACCCTTCTTCGTAATTAAAATTGATTATATTAATCATTGAATGGGAATTATTTTAACTCGTTCTATCTAAAATTATTTCCAAGTAACTTTATCCACAGAGACACCTGTGGCGTTTCTCAAGTTTCCCATATTACTTGTTTCGAATTCTTGTTCGACGGCAAGTTACCCCTTAAAGTTTAGGCCATACCTAGTTATTCTAATAATTATAATTGCCATTCACATTATATTTCCCAATATACAGGGTGACGCGGATCTAAATGAACATACTTCAACACAAGACAAAGAATACCTTGGGGGTTCTTAATCACCCATCTTTGATAGTTCAATTGTCGATAGTTAATAAGATACAGATTATTATTACTTTGTTATTTGTTGTTGTGTTGTTCCCTAAAATTTAGTCTCGTTAAACTATTAAACGTTTAGTACATTTATTTTTTTACTTCGGAAGCAGTTTTTGCTTTTTTATTGTTATTTTCTTAATTTCTAATTTCCAAATATGCAACATTTTAAAATTTTTTACAAAACAACCATTTATTCTAATCAAGTGATGGGTGCGGGAACTTTGAAAATTATGCCGTTAGGGTCAATTCTTTATGCTCTTTCCAATAAAAAAAATAATATTTTGAAAAAAGTGATCTACAGGGTGTTGAAAATGTAAAAATTGAAAATGTCAACTTTTTTTAATACGGGCCTGGAATTAAAAATTTTCTGATACTGCAATTTTAAGCGACAGATAGGTTACAGATGTTGACCCAATATGAAAATTTTATACGGAGTGCATTAAAAAATATGACGAGAACAAAAAATTGCTGAAGTTCATAAAAGACCCTGTATCTTATTAACTATCGACAATTGAACTATCAAAGATGGGTGATTAAGAACCCCCAAGGTATTCTTTGTCTTGTGTTGAAGTATGTTCATTTAGATCCGCGTCACCCTGTATATTATCAATGGTATAATATATGATAATAGCTAAAAGATTATAAAGATCAGGTGTGTTTATTGGGTAAAATACTAAAATGTTTAGTTACATAGGCACCTACATTACCTACTAGGACTGAGCAAAGTATCCATATCTTATACCAAGTTATTATATCGAAAGTATCCACGCATCGAAAGTATCCACGCATCGAAAGTATCGAAAGTATCGAAGTATTGAATATATCAAGGTATTGAAAGTATCGGATGTATAGGAAGTGAATATCAGTACTTGGCACCGAAATATTTTTATAATTTATAGTTGTTTTTAAAAAATTTGTTTATAATAAATCGGAAAATTCAATTCAATACTAATTTAATTTTTTAAGTTAATTGCTTTAATCTTTAGATTATAGTTTTTACTTTTGTAAATTAGGTCAAAGTTTCAAAGGTGTACGTTCAAAAGATGAATAATTGATAACTACCCGCACGATGATAATAAGTCGAAACCAGCAACAAGTGCACTTCATCCTTATATTGCTGTTAGAGATCTGGTTAGCGGTTAGATCGTTAGATGTATAATTAAATAATAATTTTCTAATTTCATTACCAGTTTACAATTTATTTATAACCAAGCGATCTACGCAATAAAAAGGTTTTTAATTTTTGCTTTATTTTCCTCTAATTGTGCACATTTAAATATTATTATTTGTGGATCTGGCTGAAATAATCGCGTTTTTGTAGATGCACTTTCTAAATTCGATTTTTTCAATGCGTTTTGATTTAAATTAGTTTTCCGGTTTTCCCTACTACCTACTACAAAGTAGAAAAAGCTCGGATTTTCCTACCGTTTTATAGATTCTGATGCAACAGGTAGGTGTAAAGACATAGACGAGAAATTTTTATTTACTGGTAGAGGATAAGGATTTAAATTTAAAAGTAGCAATTAGGTGTCATTAAGTGTCGGATTATTTTTTTAAAGCTCCTGGCTCTAAAGTCGAATGTCGAAGAACGATTGGGTAAAAATAGTTGCAATGCAAATATAGTTCTATTTTTTAAAGTAAACTAAATTTTCTACAATTTGAGATAAGAATAGTATCTGTAAACCTAATAGTGTCCAGAATTAGTGGAGAAAGAGGTTAAATAAGGCGGTTAGTGCAATACCTGATACTCAGTGACATGGAAATTACAACACCAAGAAAGGATTAAGGATTTTTTTGATAAAATTTGACAAGACAGTTTAACTGCTCAAGGTTAATAATTCATTAAAATTAAAACAAAAACAAATGAAGATAAACCTAATTTTTATTAATAATGGGTTGAACGCTCTTATTGGTTATAAGCCGCTATAGGCTTCGTGACATCGGTTCCAGCAAGTGATCGATATCCTGCTGGGGTATTGTAATCCAAGCTACCTGAAATTCATTTGGGGAGAGCTAACAACGCCAGCAGAGGATTTGCCAAATTTGTCAGTCTTCTTTCCATCATGTCTCACACATATATTCAATGGGCGACAAGTAGGGAAATCTTAGGAGTCATGGCAAGACATTGGCGTATGTCTCTCCAATCGGTTATGAAAAGTTCTTGTAACATGAGGACGGGCCTGTTGGAAATAATGGTTTTCCAGCTGCTGAAGATATGGAAGATGTGCGGTTCCACCACCTTATTAATATAACGCTGGGCGTTCATATGGCCTAACGACCTTCATTACCTAACCATTGGTCAGCAATTTGTCTGGTACTTGAGAACCGGTGTCTTAATGCAATAAGCCGAAGGTGGCAGTCCTGCACCCAATTAGCTCGTTTTAGTCTTTCGGGTCCTCTTCTATGACGTTGTTGATCCTCTCTGATCCATGCTCGATAACATCGCATGATGGTGGATTGGATTCGGTTGAGACGACTGGCAATTTTTATACGAAAAACCACCTTCGCGGAAGCTAACAATTCGACCTCTTTTAATTTGTTAAACTGGCGGTAATTAGGACACTGCCGTATTTTAGACATAATCTCACTCTCACAACAAATATAATAGTAATTAACAAAATCTTGCAAGAAATGCACCTCATAGTAATGTACGAAAAAACAACACCAAGTGTCAGGAGTGTTATTACCACTTGATCAATATCATCTAAATTTTAATAATTTTAATCAAAATAATAAATTACCCTTGAGTAGTTAAACGGTTCGGCTCAATTTTATCACAGTCCTTGGTCCTTCGTTCTTCGTGGTGTAGTAATTTCCATATCAATGGTCACTGAGTATACATCTATAATAAAAAAAAAAGAGGTGAGTGTTGCCATGCTGCGCCATTTCAAAGATATTTACAAAAAACATTCTACTATAAGTAACAATAATTACACGAGGACCGGGGTGGTCTAGAGGCTAGCATCGTCGCATGCGGATGTAAAGGTCGTAGGTTCAAAACCGGCTGACACCACTGGGGTGTTCCCATGTGTCAAATACCCGGTCCTGGTGGTTTGGAACCCACCTAAAGCTGTAGGTCCCGTCTGCTAATAACCACAGTAGTTGATGCGGACGTAAAATACACAACAAAAATAAAATAAAATAATTACACATTTTCAAAAATCATTTCTATAGAACTTCAAAATTTAAATTTAAAATTTACATAACATAAAAATATATGTAGCTATATGAAATTTCAGCATAAGAGGAAACGTAAAATGCAATATACGTTTTCCTCTACTCGGATGCATGTTTGACATGCACTCAACAATTGCGTTGCTTATAATAAAGATTGCGGAGAAATTTCTAACATATTTATTTCATTTTGGCTTATTTATCCCGCTCCAAAAGCCAATAACAGTCGAGGAGATTCGTCTTGTTAAAATGTTTACTTCGTCTAGTTGCGAACCGAAATGAAAATGGCTAGTATACAGAAAGTGGATTCGAACAATTTCCTTGAAATTTTCACGTAAATCAACACGCAGTCGTTTAGGATAATGCGATATGTGTGAACTGAGTAATACAATGATAACAATGACTATACAGAGTGTTTAAAATTCCCATATATGCAAGGGATTTCGTAAATTGTTAGAGATATTACGATGAATTGATGGTGGTTAAATTGGAGAAAAGTTACAAAAATTTCAGATTTGTGGTTCGTTTATACAGGATAGCTCACTAAATCAGTTTTTGATAGAGATGAACACTATACCATTCCTTAGGTGTAGGTACTACTCTGAAGTTAAATTTAGCTCTTCGGCATTTTTTAAATTTTATTTATTAAAATTATTATTATATTTCTTTCGTTTAAAACTTAAATGCGGTAATGTAATGAACTAATGAATGACAAATAACTGATGACAAAAATTTGCGGAATTATTATTACGTCGCTAGTTCTATTGTAGTAAAGCCGCATTTAATTCGAATTTTTATCTAAATGAAATGAAATGCAGAACAGCAGAACAGCAGAACTTGGAAGTTTGTAAAAAATGTCGTCTATTTTCCTTAATATTTATTACACTGGCTTGTCATTAAGACAGTTCTTTGTTGTATTTCTCTAAATTTATTGTTCCTAAGGTCCGGGTCCTAAAGGTTAATGAAATGTGTTACAGTTATGATTTAAAGTATTTTGTATACCTTTTATTTTACATTTTACATTTACGTTTATTTTTACCAGTTTATCGACCTCAAATAACTTAAATTAAAACTACTGCAACCTTGCAACCTGGAACAATATTATAATAGCCACCAAGGTAATCGAATTTAGATATTTATTTGTATTTTCCAGGTTAGTAATAATTATAACTCAAATTAAGCAAAATTTGCTCAAGTTTGTTAAATGTACGACTCTATTTCTAAATTCTAGTTTTAGAAGAACAATTAAGCAGTAACCGAAATTATCTTTTCCACATACGAACAAGGACACGATGTAACTTTCCAACAAACTCACATGAACTCGACTCTCGTCTTCTTTTATTTTATTATTATTTTATCCAAGCTTTTGTTTGAAACTTCACATAACACTAATTGAGTCTACATGATATGATCCTTCTCAGTTTTAGTAAGTTTGCGCGACAAATTATTACTTATCTAGTTAATAAAGTGAAGGTACTCGTATACCTACGATAGCAAATAAAAATAAAGAAGCTACTTTTCAGTTATATACTCAAAATTTCTAAAATTGTCTTTTTAGTTTCTATTGTTATTCATTAACTAGAACACACAATGTTGATTATTTGGTAGATAACATCCCTGCAAGCCTGCAAGGATTAAATTGTTTAGAATACTTTTTGAGCAAAATTTCCAAATATATATTATTTAAAAAAATACATAATATTTAACGATTTTATAACGTGTTTTATAAATTTAATAAATACTAGTTCAATTTAATTTGCATTTTGTGCTTAAAGTCACGCGAACTACCATATCGATAAGGGTATTTCGACTTTATCTATACGTTTTTACGGTATTTATACGGTACCGCTCATGTTTACATATATTTAATTATTTTTAACTTAACCTAGTTATTAAATTGGTTTAAAATAAACGTTTACTATCAACATTGTCCGAATCGACAACGAGATACAGAATTCTCAATTGGGTCATGCCTACCCCACACTAACACACAACTCAGAATTTTCCTAACTCTGGATTTTTCTCCAATCAGAAAATAAATTTTCCATATCTTTGCAATTCAAAAGATTGGACAACAGTGCTTGTTTCCGGCATATTTATTTTTTATATGAATTAGTCAAATGAACAAACGTTTCGCCCTATTAAGTATTTCAGGTTTCTTCAGTGTGGCATAGAACATAAAATAATTTATAGCCCTGGAATAAACAGTAGAGTTGCAATTTTAGGGTTAATTTCGTTATTTGTTTTATTGCTGTCGTCTAAAGTTTACCACTTATGTGGAAACTAGAAGCTATCAACTTTACCTTCCTAATTAATACGAATTGAAGATTAAACTTAGTATACCTATAATATAGCTCAAACTCTAAGAACTTAAGATTTTTCAAATATAGTAGCTGCTTCTGAGCCAGTCAAGGAGTTAACTTATAAAAACTTTGTAATTAAGAGTAAGACTTTTCTTTTTGTTTTAGTTCTAGGAAGTAAAGTTTATTAAATGAAATTTATCTTTTAATGAACTAAAATAAAATAAAATATATATCTGACTAGAAATTGAAAATTAATGGACGTTAATTAAGACTTTGTTGTTTCAACTTATGTAAAATTATTAGTTTTAGATTCACACACAAGAAATTGTGGATCGGATAAAAAGTTTTGGAGTTATGGCCAAAAGAGTACCGACAAACCTGATGGTTTCATGGATAAGTGCGACTTACCACAATCTTTGAACGCGTGTGGTTGCCAAGCCACTGAACCGATTTTAATGTTATATGAGGTCGACCGCCCCCTCTTCTCAAACACTACCCTCCTATAATAATTGTCGACATATGAGACAGGTTGTTGGCAATATAAACGAGAAAATTCGCTCAACATCTCTACCCCCCCATAACCATTTTAAATTGAATAAATTAGTGGTGGGATCATTCGAATGAAAATAATCGATTCATTCGATTATGAAAACCACTCGAGATATCTCGAGATGTTGTCGTCGCCACTCGAATGATTTCGGTTTTTCACTCGTTTCAGTCGTTGAGGACGATAGATTATTTTGGACTTTACAAAAAATGTTTTAAATTTTTATGAATATAAATTTTAATGTAATTCATAATAGTTTTTTCCTTTTTTCCAATAAAAAAATTTTGAGTTACAATTTACAAAGATTTACAACAACTGTGTGTGTAGACTTATAATACGAAATACGGAAATACGATATATCATTCGACTCAATCCGTCATTCGAGTACCAACGAGCGACGAACGTTTAAACTACGAGATACGAGAGATCATTCGAATGATCAATCGATTATACTAATCATTCGAGTACCAACATATCGATTATGAAAATCATTCGATTATGCCCAACACTAGAATAAATGTTGAAATATGACAGAAATTGTTATGGGTTGATATGGGGGGAGGGGGGGCTTTAACAAAATTTCGAGCTGCGAACACTCATGACTCATTTTTCGACATTTATAGGTTATCATAAAACTGCTCTATCTTTGGATCTGGTTGAGCTAAAATATCAGCGATACACTCAGTTTGAAGTCAATTTAAAATCTAACAACTTTTGTTCCAAAGAATTTTCTCTCAAATAAACGGTAAAAAAGTCTCCAGACAAAGTTTATTAAAAAAATTAATTTTTTCTAAAAATAGCGATTTTCTCCAGCTTATATCTTAGAAACCGGAACAGATAGGAAGAAAATGAATATAATAAATATTGTAGGAAATTTTGTCCTCTTCAAAGTTGGATTTGACAGTTTTGTCGTGGGATCAACCGTTAAGAAGTTAAATCGGAAAAGCCAATTGTTCGTACCTATAATCCAAGATGGCGGATCGCGCGGACTCCCCTCAAGGTCAAAAACTTGGATATTTTATCAGGGCCCCTAACCCAATAACATATTCAAAAATCAGAACTACACCACCATTTGTAGGGCAATGGCCTGTTTTTCTCCACATTGACTGAACTATGCAGTTGACTGCTAAAATTGTAACATACAAACGGTACTACCCAATAAGTGGGTATTAGTTTATAATTTATAAGAACTTGAAACCTCTGTAACTTTCTTGGTGTTGAGATTGAGATATAAGTTTATTAAGTAAAAGACACTAATTCGGTCCCCTCTTAAGTACTGTTTCATTTTGTTCCGTATGTTCAAAATAACCCTGTGTAATAGTAATAACTTATTTATTGGTATACCCAAATAAACTATTACAAGAAAAATATACAGTACCTAACAATATTTAATTACCTAAAACAATAGAAGCCGAGTTAGCGCAGAAAAACTGTCTGATAATCCATGGGTTCGTCAACAAAACAAAAATGCCATCAAATAGGAGCTACGACCGTTATAGAGAAGAAAACAACTAATCCAATCGATAGTTAAAAACAGATTAAATCAACACTACTCATTTACAGTTACAAAATCTCAAATTACTAATGCAGACCGACCTGTACGACATATCACCCTACCAGCGACTACAAGGAAAATTCGTCCCTGATGAGACGCTTCCTAAAAGTTGATACTGGGAGACGCAGCAATCCGTCCGGCAGTAAAACGATGTGCCTGCTTGCTAGGTCGCCCTAAGATTAGTTCAAATTCTGAATTATACGATTAAAATGATGAAAATTAACATCAAAAGAGGCAGATATTGCTTTACACTGCAACACATAGCATTTATGGGAGGGGGCATCAGATTTGTCATAACGAGCACAAGTTAAAGTAAAAATAATCGACATGAAGGCCTAGGAACACTAAAATTCAAGCCACTAAGAATGCCCGATGCGTCAACTCCATCAGATGATAACTTACGTATAACAGCACAGCCACATACAGGATGTTAAAAACATCCGTCTCCAATATCTTCGCCTTAGTATGAAATATTGAAATTTCACAAAACCAGTCAATTTTAATACACTTTTATTGAGCATTTGCGTTCTCCCTAAATCAATCCCCAAAGTGCGGTAGACTTAACATTTAAGACTTAAATGGGAAAGGGGGTCGAGTGACACCTTTTCAGGAAGCCTCTTCAATCTCCTTTATAATGATATGCTAATTTTAATTTGCTATTTTTGGATGTCGTCGTAAAGGCAATTGAAGGGTCTTTTAAAAAAGGTGTGCCACTCGACCCTCATTCCTGTTTAAGACTTAAGAGGTTGTCTTCTTAACTTTGGAGTTGTTTTAGGGAGAAGGCAATAACCCGATAAAATAGGAAGATAAAACGTCGGTCCAATGGGTATTCTAGTATTTTGTACTAAGACGACGATATTGGAGGTGGGCAGGTTTCAAATTAACGCCCTGTATATCTCTGCGAGCCGACAAGACGTGAAATTATGAGCGTCAAGTAACACGGAGGACTCACAATCCCTAATCGGGTAAAAATAATCTTTTTTTCAAACTCAGAAATGTGAGAAGCTTTGTTTGCACCCTTTCGTTGCAATCAATGTGCGTTCTTTAGTGAGATAGTGATTCAACGCATATTATTCCAGTTTCGATCTCACCAGTGACCCGTACAGCAAAATAAGCGCTTGGTATTTTCGAAAATTGTGACAATAATTACGCTTAAGGAAACCCAAAATCCTTGAAGCCCATGCTCTGTAATATTATAACCATATCAAGGAAGCTTATTTACAGCAATGTTATTATTGATTCCAACGAAGGTTTTTGACTACTTAAGACATTATTTAGTTTGGAAAACGTGGAAGGCAATTTTTTTTTAAATTTCAAAGTATTCTGTAGTAAAATTTACAGAACACGCGTAACTCATATAAATTTGAGTACTACGCGCATTGCACGTAGGTATACCGACTTGAATGTTATACAAGCTAATTTAAGTTAAGTTGAGTTCACTAACATTCGTTAACATTCTAATCTGTACAGTATATATTTTTCAACCAACTTTGAGGTAGGCATAGGCAGGGTTAACACGGACGATTTTATGGTTTACAAATTTTTTTAAATAAATAATTGCTGCTAAATCAAGAAACTACAGCACCGTTCTATTGAGAACGAAAGGAGCTCTATGTGCACCAAGTATCATATTTTTGCGATCAGTAATACACACTAAGGAGAAATGCAAATTTTATTAAAAATGTTTCTTTTCGCTCGATATGTTAACAATGTAATTACGTACAAACTACAAGCATTATAATTATGTGTAATGTTTGTACAGTGTAGGCAGTCTATTAAAGTAACATTTTCTGTTTATTTTGTAATAAATTAAATTTTTGTACTAAGCTCAATATTAAATATTATTCGATTTTATTAAAAATGTTAGTAGAGACCTTTACGGCTCAAGAAATTGCTTTTATTGTGCCATTCATAATAAAAAGAAATTTTATTTGATCCTACTCATAATATTTTTCGAAAAGTAATTTTCTTGTAACAGTCCTTAAGCACATTTTACTCTACTACAACATTTGAATATCAAGTCTTTTTATACTTCCTTTAAAAAATAAGCAATGTCATTTTTTCAATTAATTTAAAATTATTGGAAAAAACATGTTGTGTTAAATAAGATTTTTACGGCATTGGTAATTAAATTTTGGCTGAAAGCTAAAATGATTGATCTTATTATATTCATGGTCATCTACTGAATACTGCTTGAATATGAGCTTTTTTGTAATTTAGAATTTGAAAAGTATGCATCTTCTGTTATTTGGCAAAAAAGCCACACGTATATTGTTCTAAAATGTATGAAATATCTGTTTAAAATTCTAAACACAACAATAGCGTAGGTAGACAGGTATACATAATATACAAATATACATCCTGATCAAACAAACGTATATGTTGAAAATAATTTGTTTATTCAATTTGGGAAAGTATATCCTTATTACAAAGCACATGCTCCATAAAAAATCGTTTTGCGATAATATATCGTATATTGTGTTTTAAACTGTATCAAATGAACTGGTAAATAAATTGGACAACGTACAGCAGATGTGTCTATTCCATTTTAAGATTGCGTACTCGTACAGTGTACAAAACTGGAAAGCATTCCCGAAACTTACACGAAATTTGCCCCTACTTTTTTAGTAATAATTATAAACTTCAATATTTTTAATCTAATTCTGAATTTTGGGTATAACTTAGGTTACATATTTCACTAATAGTGTTTGTATTTAATTTACATATCTTCGGGGGGAGACTCAAGAAAGGTGAATTTCGGTTCTTTTTTCGGTTTTCGCCTATTTCTCAAAAACTACGCACTTTATGACAAACGTTTGTTTACATAAAACTAAAGCACATTAAATTCCCTACAAATTATATCTCTTAAGTTTTTTCCTCAGGTGAACCATTTAGGCGCTAGCGCGCCTTACAGTTATAAAAACTTCTAAAATCAACCAACAACTTTTTTAATCGCTGATAACTCGAAAAATACATACTTTTGGAGAAAAGTATTCCTATGCAAAAATAAGGTATATTTAATTGCCAGCAAATTATGTGTCTTAAATTTTTTTCGTAAAACAAACAGTTGAGGTGCTAGAGCGCGTTGAAGTTTAGGGTATATCGGACATAGAGTGTCAGGGAGGCAGAGCGCCGAAATACACAAATTCAGGCTGAAAGAACATTGCAAATAAGTAATAAACTCGACCGTCTGCCTCTTAAAAGTGGCAGCATTAACTTGGGAGCGGCTCGAGAAGAGTGGGCTTTTGTTTTTTTTACATGCAAGGCTCCCTTAGACACCTATAATAGTGCCTATAGTATGCAGGCTTTTGAGACGAGATTTTAGTACAGCGAACACTAATCCGGCAAATTGTTAGAAAAGTAGTAACTATTTCTTTTAATAGCTTATCAATCGCGTTCTCCCGACCTCTGGAAATTTTGGAGATTGGTTCAATCCCCGCTGATCGTACCCCTCTCGACTACGGCCTTAATATGACGTGGTTAATTTGCGCTTCTATATGAAAACTCGATACGACGCTAAAATCGACTGACATAAGTATATTTTTACGGCCCACCTAATTTTCGGCGAGCCCTTCCGATGGCCCCCCTAAAAAACTAACCTAATTAAGTGCTTGTTAAAATAACGTTTGAGTTAATAAGTTTAATTAATCGTGTAGCTTGTAAATATAATTTAATTTGGAGTTAGGGATACTAAATTATCGACATTATTGGTTAAAGAAATATAAAGATTATAATTAATAGTGTACTAATACATGTTTTCGATCTGTTTGAATAGGCTTTATTTACTATTAATTTCCATTTTCGATTACATAATAATAATTGACTATCCTCCTTTTGAAAAAGTTGAGCAACATTACGTTTAGTGGAACAGATATATTTGGTCATAATAAACTAAAAAACTTTTTTAAAATAAAAATACAAAATAAAGTAAGATTGAACTCTGATAAAGTAGGTACTTTCCTTTAAAATTTGATATATTATGTTTGCAAATATCTACAAATTTCAGTACCGTAGTCAAGATAGAGCAAAGTTATTAAAGCGAAAGGATCCAAAATGGAAATATTAGACAATTTCTTATTTCATTTCCCAAATTTGTTAGTAGAAATTAGACATCATAATATTATTCTATTCTATTGCGTGCTCGTAGTAAATTCATCAGAAAATTCAATTTTCATTACCTACTACCGTAAATTTGCTATTGTTTATCTTTCACTTTCTTGTAAGAAATTCGTTTCTTAAGATTTTTCTACTATACAAATAATGACTAAACTAAAATTAGTGTGTACATAATATATAAATTACCGTTAAGTTGCTTTTGCGAAAGCGTTTCACGTGGAATCGAATAAACACAGATAGATACTAGAAGCGAACAAAGTCCCTAGAGAAACATACACCTTTATCATTATTTTTATCTTTACGTTTACTTTATTTTATTTTGATTTTAAATTTAACTAAAGAGGCCTTCTTGACTTGGGGCTGAGGTATAAGACATTTCTGCGAGCAATTTAAACTAAGAATCAACTCGTACAAAGAAAAGAAAAAATGTAAAGGGACATACTACTTTGATGCCAATGTAAAAACAACTCAGCAGATATCTGGAATCTGGGAGATTAACCATTCCTACTACGACTAGCAATCAGCAGTCATCATGTGACGGAAACGACTCATAAAAAATAAACTAAACTGTGAGTGGTAACTTCCAAGCCGACAGGTTAAGAGTGCAAATTCCCAAAAATTCACAACTTGATGCCAAGACTGTTCACATCTACCTAACTTTCTGCATGTTGTCCCCATCCCTGGCAAAAAAGGCTCAATAAGAATAATAATAATCAATGTAAAATAATTAGGTATACTTCATTTACTATAACTTACATGTCAGGTGATCAACTTTTGTATTCTTTATCTTGTAGTAACGTGTACCTAGTTAAAAAAGTAGACCAAGTGAAGTGCTATTATAAAACACAACTTTATGCTTCTATATATTTTATATCAACAGTTACTGCCAAGTTATATTACACATGTTTGTTAATTTATTAGTAAATCATCGAATTGTCTTTTGTTTTGGGGCTAATGGGCTAATGGGGGAGCCTGGTCTCAAGGCTCTATTTCGTCCTACAAGCCAATGGCTATACGGAAAAAGAGGTAAACCGCGCATTACACCCTAAAAGAACCACTGGTGAAAAACCAGAAGACCAACCTGCACCTATAATATGCAAAGTGTTTGCCCCCTACGTACATCAAAAGTATAACTGACCTCATATGAAAATGACTGATGGGCAAACACAACATTAAAACCGTCTTTAAACCCATCAGAAAAATCCAAGAAACCCTGCGCTCAGTAAAAAACAGCAGAGACCCTCCTATCAAATGCAGGAGTCTACAAGATTCCCTGCTCATGTGGCCAAGTGTACATCGGGACAACAAAACAGAGTATTAAGTTTAGGATATCAGAGCACAAAAGAACTTTCCGGATACACCAGATCGAAAAGTCCGCAGTGGCAGAACACACATTAAGCTATCGTCTATCTGGTGCGCAATCCGCATGCGGAGTGCGCGTTGCAGAGTCCGCATGCGGATTGCGCATCACATGTGGTCTATCTGCAATGCTGAATGCGCATTGCTTGCTAGTTGGCTTGATATAGTTTTCATTGGTAGAGTGATTTATTACAGAAATGGCGAAAAGAAATAATATATTGCTAGCAATGCTTCTAGAAGATGAAGAAGATGATGGTTCTATTGATGATTGCCCCAATTTCCTGCCATATATTTTTGCGTACAACATTGTCTTTATATAATTTTTGACTCGCATCAAATAAAGCAGGATGACGTGACACACTAGGTATCAATTAAAATTTCTTCCTGTGGTTTAGAAAAGCTACAAAAATGTTTGTTCTTTTCGTTTGCCATTATATTCATCCAACAAATCTACGCAGACTAGTGCGGACACGGTGCGGACCAGTTGCTCCAATACATATTCAGACGTACGTGCGCTGCGACTCGCTGAATGCGCATGCAGAGTGCGCAGCACATAGAACACTTCCATACTAAAACCCAAACTCGAATACATGCGGACTCTGCAAAGCGCACTCCGCATGCGGATTGCGCACCAGATAGACCATAGCTTTATAAATCCAGAACAACCTGGTGGTTGATCATGTATCACTAGACCGAAGTACTCTCAATCACGACTCACTACTACGCCCTATTGCAAGGAAAAGCTATAGAAATTTTAAAACACCTCTACAATTTTAACAAAAACTTTAGGTAGAACCTTTGGACAACGACCCATTAGCCCTAAAACCTCTAACACTGCTAATCCGTAACTCGTTACATTTTATAACTGCTTTAAAGTATCGGCGGAATTGAAGGGGCACAGAGTTTGATGTTTGTCCGACTCTACTTGCACACTTGCCCCGAAACTGTTGGGGGTTATTCTGCTGGCTACGGCCTTGTAGTAGTCAGCTTCTTGGGTTTTGAAACGCCGACATATGCTATGAAAGTTTTGAAATTTGTTTCGATTATAATACTTTCTTAACTTTGGCTTCAAAACTAAGAATCGCACTGTATTAAGCGGCACAGTGTTGAACTTTGACATTTTCTAACTCCTGACCTACTAAGTTGAAATCGCATAAAAACTCACATGTTAGCCATTTTACACCAGCTTTGCACTAAATTACGTTTAACCCTCCAAACTCTAAGTAAGAAGTTTTTTTTTGTAAAGCCCGTTGTTAATATTTGGTAGGTAGTTATTCCATCTTAGTTTGAATATTTTAGCAAAATTTTGAAGGTACTTTGAGATAGACTTCTAATTAACGGTTAAACATCATCTTAATTCTTTATTAGGGCAAATGCAAAGCCTGCATCTCTTACTTCTCAGCTACAATAGCGTTCTTGTTAAGGTAGTACCTACATTGTGGGTAATTAAAGTAATTTTCAAACTAATTGTATTCCTACGTACGCAAACATGTTACATGGTTGCTCCTCTAACTTACATTAAAAAAGTTAAACTGTTACGTATTTTTCCAGAAGAGGTTTTCCTCCGGAAATTACAAGTATAAATTGTAAATTAACAAAATTTTCGTTACCAACTTAGAATTTTATACAAATTTAGAAATTTGAATTGCATTTGCATCAGGTTATTACGAAAACACGAAGTGCCGCATTAAAATTCTAATTTATATGTAAGGCTTAAATGAGTTTTAATTAACTTTTTAACACCTATATGGTAGTACGTACCTACTTAGTATAAAAAGAGAAATTTTTGTTCGGGAGTTTGAAGAGACTATCTCCAGACTCCAGCTCCACAGTTAAATAGTGTTGATGCTTGTAGTACTAATTACTTAAAATGGAAATAGTATTAGCATTTCAGTTTTGTTCTAGATTAAGTTGTCTAACTACCCCAATAATAAATTCGTTAGAAGGTTACCTGTAAACTTTGTTAATTTTTTGTAACGATTTTACGCTTTTTGTAATAAAGTTTAACATTCATTTTGTTTTTTTATTACTGCAATGCATATTTTATTTAACTACCGCAGCTTTTATCTATTATTTTAACTGTCATCTATTTAATGAGGAAAACATTTTAGAAATTTGTCGTCTGAACTGCTGGTGTCCAGCCAGTGGAGGATTTAACGAGCGTGTAATATAACCCCTATCCCAAAAATACCATTAAAAACAAATTTTTTAATTAAACCAATTTTTTGGCTAAGGGTTGCAGTAAGTCAACGTTTACATTAGCGGATTACCATTTACAGGGTGTTAAAAAACATGCGTCACAAACTAACATTGAGATATTTGCGAAAACCGACTTTTCGACCTTTGACTTTGAATAAAATTTTTAGCACAAGTGGGATCGATGAGGACTTTTGACATTTTATTTATAATGATGCATGTATGGTGCCTGAGTTGTTTTATGAGACTTACGCGTATGACTCCACAGTTTGTACCGCGTTATCCGGTAAACGAATTTATTGTCACTCTTGTCCGCGCTATATCTCGAAAACGGTTAAACCTATGAAAAAATGTATATAATCAATCTTGTAGATAATAATGTTCTATATTACTTTTATAATAACTTTTATCAACAGACGATCTATAGAAGATGAGTTATTAGCAAAAAACAACTTTTTGTGACCTTGGACCTTGAATATCTCAAATTGCTCCGCCGATTTTTTTATAATTTTGTCATATACTCATCTGTGACACCTTAATGTACGTGTATACCAAAATCCAGCTTTGTAGGAATTATTCCAGGAATAGGCGATTTTTCGTCTAATTTGACTGGACTAAAAGTGATTTACGAACAAATGACAAACGCATCAAAAAATAAAATGTGCTCTCCCCCCATTTCAAGAAACTGCGACATACTTTCTGCCGCAAGGATGACTTTCAAACTCTTTCGAAAACACCAATATTGGCTGGGATTCGGTGGCATCCTTAATTACTCGTTTCTGCAGCTCCTGCAAGTCATTTACAGGAGTACGGTACACTAAAGTTTTCAAATATTTCCAAAGAAAAAAATCGAAAATGCTTAAAACGTGGGCATCTTGCAGACCATAATGCATTCCTTCCTAGTCATCATTGCCCAAACGTTCCATGTAAATACTCGTATGCAATCGAAAAATGGACCGGAGCACCATCGTGCTGGAACCACAAATGACACAAAAAGGAATACTCCTCCGTATCTGCGAAACCGGCTATTTGCGGACCGAGCTTTTTAAGATATCTTTCTACATCTTTTGGACCATACTATCTCCCCTTTAAATTTGAGAGATATTCTTTTAACACCCTGCATAATGATGCCTTGAATCAATTCGTCCGTCGTAACCATATACGTAATGAGACATCTCTCTTAATCTGGAAGCGCTTTTTTGATTTCACTTACTCATTTTTGAATTAAAAATTTCCTCAGAAAAAGCTCACTATCCTACAAGCACCTAATATGTTTTGCGTAGTGTATACCCTCTTTGCAAATTGCAAACTACACCCAAAATGGTTAAGCTATTTACTTTAAAACTTTGAGTTATTAATTTCAAAATTTAATATTTAATATTTTCGTGTACACTAGACACTAGACACTACTAATAAATTGCGCTTTTACTATGTTTCTTCCCCTATCTTGATGATGAGATGATGAGATACGAGGTCTCGAGTAGGTAAACATAAATAAAATTTGCATTTTTTAAACTGCCATATTTACTTTATACACTGTTTATCTCAAGTTTCACATGAAAATTTTAATGTATGTAGTTCAACCTTACTAATAGGTATAAACTTATGAAGGGTCTTGGTCAAACAGCAAAGCTAACCGCAAGGTGAAAGTTTCAGAGACCCCTTGTATATTGAAACAATTAAAACCACAACAAGAATTTACCTAAAATAATGTGAGAGATATTTTTGCTAAAAATTGTCGCCCTTTGTAACAACTTTAAAGTTGAATAACCCTTAAAAGTCCTATAAAGTGCACATATTTACACCTCTACACACAGCTAAAATTTAAATTAATGCTAGTTGTTGCAAACTACACATTACACACAGTTTAAGTCACATTCATATAAACAGTAGTAGACGTATTCATTTTCTTCATTAGGAATTAGGGAGTGACATATTGATATTGATTTTTGATGTTTTCTTTATTAAGTTTATTGTACTTTCGTTTTCTATTAGCGAAACTAATCAATTCCACATATAGCTGTAGAAATCGTTTAAGAAAATACTCCACTCGTAAGCTCAGAATTGGTTAAATGGGGAAAGTAGTGCACTTTTTGTGTCTTAACTGTTGCTGAGCAAACAATTGATTTTTGTGTGATTCAGAACGCAAAAATAACCACTTTAATTAGCCACCTACTTACTGGTTAACAAATTATAAAAATTGTCTCAGAAAACTGGATTTTAGTCTTTTCCCCACACCACGATGAAACATTAAGCTTTAAGTCCCCTACACACGACCTGACGCGGTCGGCCTGACAGTCGGTCCGACCAAATCAGGTGTTGCCTACACATGACCCAACAAAGTCCCCTACACACGACCTGACGCGGTCGGCCTGACAGTCGGTCCGACCAAATCAGGTGTTGCCTACACGCTAAATTGCCTGACAACGCTCCCCACGACCTGATTTGGTCAGGCGGTTGGGTAGTCAGGTGGACGGGCCATCTGACAACACCCGACGACCCGACACAATAAATATCAGACGACAAGCCTACACACGACCTGATATTCTACCTGATCTACCAAGTCGGCCCGACCGCCTGACCAAATCAGGTCGTGTGGAGGGGACTTTACTTTTGATCATATAATAAAAACTAAAAAAAACGAAAGTTAATCAACTAATCTCCAAGATTTTGATCAAAAGAATAAAAATACTTTTCTCTAACTTATTATTTCACCCATTCTGGCACTGGCATAGATAAACGCTTTTGCTCGATTAATGAGAAATTTAGCTCCTAATTCTACTGTAAGTACTTTAGTTTTAAAATTTCGGAAAAGTTCTGTTAGCATAACATTTTACTGCAAGTATTTCCTCGGTTTCCGCCAAATAAAACTTTTTGTTCTTAACAAAAACAAATAATTTTAAAGTTCATCTCCCGACTGACTTATTGCACGACGTTTACAATTAAGCTCATAGCTTTCTATCCTCTCTAATAGACACAAGACATTCAATTAATTTAAGATAAAGGCAGATAGAAATCAGGACGTGAAATTGTTTAAAATAGTCAATGTAATGATGTGGAAAAGCTTGACTCGAGTAATTTGTAACTTGGGGATTTTTGAAAATAAATCGAAATAAAATTCAATCATTCGACACACATATTTGAAAAAAGAGCATAATGGTGCACCATCCGAGTGCATAGTGTAGCGCGTAGTTTTACCTTAGTACTGGGATGAAGCATTGTCAGTAGTTACGATTGAGTACTCGTAGTACATATTACAAAATGAGCTTGAAACCTAAACAAATAAGTAATTACAGTTTTATCGTCAAATTAAATAGCGAAAATAAACGTTTTTTCGTATGGAAGCTTGTCAGGCTCTTCAAAAGAAAACATTCAAATACGTACTGAATTCACTTACTTACACAATAAAAAAAAAACAAGCTTTAAAAGTCCTAAAGCAAGCAGATTTTACAGTTTGAATAGGCTGCGGAACATTTCCGATAAAAAATGCACAATTTTTAGCCAAGTGAACCATGGAAAATTCTCTATCTGCGTGACTGTATTAAGAAATAGATTAAAAATAAATTTTAACATTCGAATACTTTTTTAGCAATTACATTGTGTTGATTGTGAGTTTAGAATTTAGGTAACAACTTTTAAGCTCGAAACGAAACGAAACCCCGTGGTATTGAATAATTAAACTTTTATCTAATAATTAGTTTTAATCATCAATTTAATGTTTTAAATATAAATAAAAAATTCGTACGTATCTACTTATTATTCTTATTGCGATAATTTATGAATGCTTTAATGGGGCATATTATAACAAAACGTAAAATGAAATTAAAACGAATTGAGGCAAAATAAAATAAATGCTCTCACATGAGGTAATTATTCAAATAATAAACATTTCGCGCGAAACACATAGGGTGCCATTGGGAGGCGTAAAACAAAAGAAGACGTCATGGAGTTACATCTGATTTAAGCCGAAACGAACAGCAATTTTCAATAAAACATACTTAATTTACATTGTCCATTCCATCGTGCTGCTGACATCTTTGTGAAGATACCCCCAATAAATTTGCTTGCCCCCACGCTGTTCCATTTATTGCTTTTACTTTCCGTAATAACAAAAGTTTGTCCATTTTGTATTTTAATCAAGAGTACCTAGAAAATTTTGTTGATAAGAGCTGGAGTCATTAGAGAAGAATCTACCGCGTCTTATATGCGCACAGAACTTGCTCATTAGTCATAGTTACCACTGCACAAAAGGCAGAATAGTGTGACTTTTTACAGGGGCCGAGTCCAGAGCACAGATGTCATAAACGACCACAATTTAGCTACTTATACCGAAAATCCAAAATTTGCGTAAAAGAACCATGACTTCGACTGACAGCTGTAGAGAAGTCTGAAGAATATTGTTGTTATAAAGGCGTGTTTTAGTTTCTTTACCAGGCTTTTCTGAAACTGTGTCGGTAAAAGCGTAAAAGCGTAAAAAAAAGGGGGTTTAAAGAAGACAAAAACAGTGACATCATCTAGAAAGGTTTTGGCGATTTTGGAGATGGAGTCCGGACTAGTAATGGACTGCATCTGCAGACCAAATAAGCTAGGGGGCAAATTGTTGTCAACCTGGTATGGGTGCCTGATCAGGCCAACATACCAGGGAACGAGAAAACGGACATACTGGCTAAAGAGAGCAGCGAAATAAGACCTATCGGATCAGAACCAGCTTTTGTCTTTCACTATGAAATAGTAAAGAGATAAATAAAATCAAACACTGGAGGAAAACTTCAGGACAGGGGTATTTAAAGTCCTATTGGAGAAACCCTCTGGCAAAAGAACCCGCTGTCGACTCAGAATGAGCAGATATTAATTACGACTCGCAACGGCAATAATAACGGGTCATCGCAAGCTTAAAGAGCACCTGTATACGATGGGACTAGAAGAAGGCCCACTATACAAAGGATGTGCAGAGGAAGTGGAAACTCCAATTCATCTTCTGTTACGCTGCGAGGCTTTCACAAGAACTCGTCACAGCGTTTTTGGAAAGGAAAAGATACTCTAAAGATAATGGCCCATTTTATCAATAGAGAAAATTGTGGACTTTATCAAAAGCACAGAACTCACATAAAGGAATATTACATCCGATGCGCACAGTAGATCCGAGAGGTCGCGGTGCAAAGAATCACTGGGAGTCAGCCTCAGAGCCGATCATTAAAAATAAGGGTAATATAGATTGATATAGATCTAAAAAGGAGCTGTTGGGTTTGGGTGTCAGTTTCAGTCAGTTTAAAAGATTTTTTTGGTATTGTCTGAAGAACTCCAACCGAATAATTAAATCTTAGCACTATTTTGACATTTGGCATTTCTCATTAGTTATTCGTTACCCCTAAGACACTAGACTAAAGCATTGGTATATTCCAGAACCGCAGAGATCTAGGACCTCTGTTTCCCTCTGGTTAACTCAAAAGTCGCTCGATTTGTTTTTAACTACCTATCATCATACATTTCGTGTCTCCTAACGTCGTTTCTGTTACCCCTATTCTGAAATCATAACCGTTTCAATTTTTTATTTCTGTTTACAGATATTTGCGAATATTGCTAATTACTGCAATGTTAATGCATCTAAATTTAGACAAGATCAATGTATGTATAGTAACTGTATATATAGTTTTATAGTTATAGTTATATAAATAGTTAGTATACATTGACAACATGTTCTTTTAATTGCTGTAATTATATTGGTAATAAATTTGAGTAAATATGAGGTTTTGATCAAAAATTTCAAAGACTGTAACAGATGAAAAGAGGTGCTGATAGAAAACTCATTAAAATATTCTCAAATTAGCTAACGGAATCGGACTTCAAGATTTTTTAGAAGTATTGACTTTTCTGTTTACTTGAAAGTTATTTTACACAAACTCATTATTTAAATATCAACTTTACCATAATTACCTACTTCTTAATATACTCGTAATAGTAAAAAACTAAAAAGTGCATTAAAAGTTGCTACCAACTCGTTTTCTTAATTGTGAAATAATTAGAAGAAAAGTTGGAACCGTTACATCTCGTGAAAATAATATATTTCGTTAAATCTTAAGGTTTCATACTGTTACCTATAACAGTAACGAGAAACGTGCATGTAACTTTTATGCACCAGGTAACTATGCGTCTTTGAATCTTACTTATTATAGTTGTAAACAGCCAAAGTGTATAAAAAGATTAATTAAGAAATACGAACTTTAATTTCGAGATGCTTTTATTGTGGGCTAAGTAAAGGCAAGCAAATACTTGCAATCTGCTCTTGAAACAAAAGGAAAAGAAAGTTTGAACAAAGTAGCTTTTGCAAATTGCACCATTCAAATTATTTAATTTCAAATTTTAAGACAAAAGATAATTAATGAGACTACTAAAGAAGAATTTTAATTTGGGCGCATTTGCGAAAAATGGCTAGAATTTACACAACGTTTTAAAAGATAGTAGGTGGCTGTGTAGTTATTTTTAGCGTCTAAGGATTATCATATAGGTAAATAATAACTCATTAAAAATGTTAAATTTGTAATTATTAGGTTACTAATATAGTGCTGGACCAAAGTGCCTTCACTGTATTGTTAGTAACGTGAAAACCACGTAAATAGTTCAGTCAAACTCGACAAATTTGGATTTGAGAAAAATTTGAAAGTTTTAAAAATTGGTATGGTTGTTCGTTGAAACCTGCAGAACAACATAATAAAAGCCCCGGTGGGTGGGGTCAGCGGGTAGAGGGAGAGCTGTTTAAAGGTGACTTTTCTCGTTTTTGCAAATAATTCGCCTTCTATAGATCGTACGTTGATGAAAGTTCTTATAACAGTTATAGCAAACATTACTAGCTATAAGATTAGTCATATACATTTTTTTCTATAAGTTTAACGCTTTTCGAGATATAGCGCGGAGAACGGATTACAGTGAAGTCGTTTAAAAAAAATTTTGTTCGAAATACGAAATTGTAATATTAGTGAGCGCGCTATTGCATTTCAAAAGGTTCTTATTCACAACTTGAAGACACGAGAAAGATTTACGATATCACATCGAGTAGAATAAAGATGTAGTTTCAGATTTCTGAACGCAAAAGTCGTGGCAGGTTTCCTTGTCGCCTTTTGGGAAGAGGTTAAAAAACACTTTTGCTCGAAGTTATAAAATTAGTGAGCACGCTATGGAACTTCAGAAGCTTCTTATCTGCAATTTGTGTAAATGCAAATTCTGTAACTACGTACTTATTCTACGTGATGTGATATAGGAAATCTTTATCGTATTGCTAAGTTGTGAATAAGAAGCTCTCGCTAATGGGAGAAACAAGACTTAAGTTCATTAAAATGCTGTCTCAGAAATTGAATAGGGAGGACATTGAAATAACAATAGTTGAGGGGGGTAATGGTTGCTAATATTACCATTGTGCGATGTGAACTTTACAAAGCATCATTTCAACAACAAAGCACATTCCTCTTAGCTGAAATCAATGTCAACTGAGGTCTTTGTCTTACCTCTACGTTTTTGCTCAGCACGAGAAAAATGAATAGGTACTTTTTTCAGGAGACTTTGTCTACTTTAAGCCAGCCAGCCTTGGCTATACCTTTTCAACTTCAACGATATCAAACTGAGACTAAACAATTTCCAATTTAGAATAAATTGCAACTGTTTAGTCGCAATTTATTTTAAATTGGAAATTGCTTAGTCTCAATGTGAAATTGTTTAGTCTCAATTTGAAGCTGAAAAGGTATAGTAGCGTGTAATCCAGATTGCGACGACATGGAGTTTTAGTATCTGTACTGCTATCAAGTTTTTTCTTTGCTAATTAGAGAAAGAGTATTTGAAACGCACGGGCTTTTGTAAGAGGACGCCTTATGATTTATTACCACATATTGTCTTCGTTAAATAGTAATATCCAGTTTCCACATTGGATAAAGGACGTCTGAAAAGTACGTTAAACTCCACAAAAACTTTTACGACATGCAACTACTTTAGAATAATGGTAACCACAGCGTCGTAGTTTATAACTAAGTAGTAAATAAAGGGTAATAAAATAATAAAATTAAATTTAAAAGTTTCTTGAACAAAATTATAAATTAAAAAAAATTATACAGCGAGACTCATATAATATGCAAGAAAACTTCCGTGTACTAAATGTAACAACAAACTTTTTACTTTTACGGGGGAAAACTAAATTTCATTGCAAGTTTTTAGTCGCTCAATAGATAACTTGTTTCCCAATTTTTTTGCTTTCTTTAAATACATTTACATTTTACGCCCGGAAAAGTTTATGGCTTCGCTTCAAATAAAAAGAAACTTGCACGGATTGATTATTTCTCATAACGCAGATTTCTTGAGGTATCCTCTCCACAATTATGTTCATTAAATTTGTTTCGAATCTCAAGAAAATTCGTATTTTTGTTAAAAAATTTACATTATTAATTTGAATTTCATCAGTACCATCGTAATCAAATTATTAAAACGGTTCATGTGGCCATAACAGGACTTTTTTGTTACGCGTTAAAAATATTTTAAAATATATCAGAAGTAGTACCTATAACCTAACCTAAATAGTATGCACAGAAGCTCTCTCTGATTTCAAAAATCTAAAATTGTACGAGGCGTTTTTATTTAAAATAGGAACGCTAATCTTGTTTGAAGCTGAAGTCAAAATATAAAATGTTTAGTATCACTAGATACATAATTTGACAGTCTCCCGAACCACTTGAAGTCTACTGAATGTTGTGTTTAAAATAGAAAAGCTAGCCCAATTTCCGGCTAAAGCGGAGGTTAAAATTTAACATGTTTCATATCATTAGAGCCATTATTTTGAGTATCGGTTAAAATGCTGGTTAGCTAACCGGGTTTTTAAATTAACCGGCTGGTTAGATCACAAAACATTTGATACGAGACACGCCCATTTTGAACGTTAACCGTGCCACAAAATACCGAAAACCATTGTATGAAACTAATCTAATCGGCACTAACCGGTGCTCAAAATAAGGGCCCTTTGACAGCTATTCTTACGATATTTTAAAAGATCATTAAATATACAAGAAGTTTTCAAAAACAGGGACTTTGTATCGATTTTGTTAAGGTGGACGAGACCAAATTTCAACAAAATCGCTTTAGTCGTTTTAATTTGAAGGCGTTTGTTGAAAAGTGTTTCTTATTCGTTTCATAATATCTGCACCCGGTGTTTGACATTCCGCAAAGACAATTTCCCGAGAATTTTCTTAACTTTTCCATTTAAAAAAAGACAAAAAGTTGTGTAAGAATAAAAACAATTGCGCATCTGTAAAGAGATGAAATTATCTATCGATTGCCATCGACATAATTATTTAGGTACGGTGTCATTTAAAAAATCATTAAAAAAATGAAGATATTATGCATTGTATGTTGGGGAGGACACTTTCATAAGCAGATTACATTCTAAAACAACTTTTCCATCTCCGGGTGTAATAAGTGTTTGACCACCTTGTATTGTCTACTGTGTTAATGTAACATAATGTTCTAAGCAGCTTTTCTTAGTAAGTTTTTCTAAAAATAATCCTAGTATAATTAGGGGTGTACGATGTACGTGTACGTGTACATATAGCTGTATAGTGGCTTAGTTTTTTTTAATTTTAATGTTTACTGGATCAATATAAAAATAAAATCGCTATGAAATAATTTTCAAGCCTGAAAATCTTTTCAATTTACATTGCTAGTCAAACATAATAAGTAATAAGTCTCTTTTAATTCAGGATAAGTGTGCAACTGGACATGAAAAAGCAATACAAGTACAAGGTTACTCTTTTTAGGGAAAGATTTAAAAATTAAAACTGTTTTTTGTTTAATTTGGGTACTACCATGTAGGTACTACCAAGTTTAGTCAACCATTTAAATCTCATTTTACTCATAAATGAGTCTAGGTCTAGATTCTAGATAGTAATCTATGCGTACGATTGGTTGTACGTACCTACTTATTAAAATTTTTTTACAAGTGTTGCTCGAGTAGTAAGCTACTACACAAATTAGAATTTCTAATTTCGAGCAACACTTGTAAAAAAATTTTAATAATTTAATTAGTGTCATGTTTATCTTTAAAACTTCAATTCTAACTTTTACAATTCATAATTAAACTCCGTAAACTTCTTTTTATCAATTTTTGAGTCTGTAAACGTTCAAGTCCTTCTCTTGAATCTACCCCACGTAAATTGTAACACAAAAGCGCAGTATTTAATCATATTGATATGGAAAAGATTTGAATATTTAAATAAAACGTCTTCACTTGACCCACATTTTAGAAAAATGTAAACGGCGGCTGATCCATTTTTATTTTTCTGCAAGATTTTTTTCTTAAATTAAATGTCAACTTCAAAAATGTAGATAGGAATTGCTTAACGATTTTTTTGTTTTGTATTTTACTTTTTCGTTGAGTTGTCAATTTTGGAATAGTAATGTAATCTGGAAAAAAATGATTGTTAAATTTAATTTCTAGACGTGTTTAGTCTCCCTGGCCCCCAAAAAACAATTAGTTAGAAGGAGTCTGTCCGTGTGTGCGAAGGTCTGTATGTACGAATTTGTTGTGGCATCTTGTGGAAAAACTAATATAAAGTATTCCTGAGACATACAATGAATCAATCACCGTTCACAACTTTATTAAGGTTTTAAGAGGGGGCGTTCAAATAATCAAAGTCGATAGATGGCAGCATGTGCTATTTCAGCTTATTCTTATTTACCAAACTATTATTATTCCGTCGAGCGAATCGATTAATAATACATACCTACTAAATAAGAACTTGGTGCTTTATAGCCTAACGCAATTTTGAAAGGCGTAAATTGCAAAATACGGAATCAATTCACTTATTAAAGTTCACGTAATTCAAAAAAAATACAAATATAATTAAACTTTGAGATGGCTAACCTGTACTTTGGATGTTATTTTAGAGTACTTAGAGGTGTAAAACTGAAAATTATCAACCCTAAGTGCACAGTGTGATTTAAACATTAGACATTGACAGACAATAGGTTAGATGTTGACTTTCTGCCACAATATAAAAAGTGCAGTGACGCACTCGTCTAAGGTTTGAATATTATCAATTGTTAACGTTTGCTGGTACGCCACTGCACTTTTTATGTTGGGGCAGAAAGTCAACATCTAACCTATTGCCTGTCAATGTCTTGTGTTTAAATCACACTGTGCACTTAGGGTTGGTAATTTTCAGTTTTGCACCTCTAAGTATTCTAAAATAACATCCAAAGTACAGGTTAGCCATCTCAAAGTTTAATTATATTTGTACTCCTTTTTAATTAAGTGAATTGCATACGTATTTTACAATTTACGCTTCTCAAAATTGCGTTAGGCTATAGAGCACCAAGTTCTTACTTAGTAGGTATGTAGTATTAATCGATTTGCTAGACGGAACAATAATGGTGGGGTAAATAAAAATAAGCTGAAATAGCACGTGCTGTCGACTTTGATTATTTGAATGTCTCGTCTTAAGCCTATGAAATTCAGACCTAATTGTGGCATAACTGTATACTGCCGCCCCTACGTTCCACACATCGTTTTATTCAAATTACTCGGTGATCCTGAATAATAATTTGCTTCGTTTTATTTGTAGCTTTGTGGTATACGTTTACTACTGATTTCACCGGCAATGGGGCAAGCTTTTCTATTTTAAAAACAACAACATCCTGTATATTTTGTGTGGTTTGGAAGAGTGTAAATCTATCTAGTGATACCAAACAATAATTTGATATTTTGGCTTCCGGTACAGACGGAAAACCTGGAAAGCTTCTGAGCACAATATACTATTGCTTGGTACTATTTCCGATATCTTTTTTAATATTTTGAGAGCTTGTAGAAAGAGCTTCAACGCGTACGAAAAAGTCTCGCTATGATCAAATCAGCCGTTTAAAAGTTAATACTAATACGAGTATTATTAAAATTTTAACTTAAAAGTCGACAAAAAGTAATTATTAATGATAATATTAACTAACAATCACACAAATAGTTTTACTAAGGCCGGTCGTCCATTTATACGACATGTCGTATCATTTTTAAACCAAGAAAACAAGAAATAACTTGTCTGTCAAGTTTACGAATCTCAATTAATAAACACAGGTTTAAAAATGATACGACATGTCGCATACGTATAATACGACATGTCGTATAAATGGACGACCGGCCTAAGTGAAAAGTTGTATTAAATTTTGCAGTTTTATTGTGGCCACGCCACTTATGACGTAATTTTCCACATCTTCATATCTAATTTCTGCGGATACAAATCGTGCAAAATTAACTTGGTTTAAACTTGGCTAAACTTAGATACCTATAGAATTTATGCTCTAAAATTTATAATTGAAGGTTTTTAGGCTAATAAATTAGGAAAGCAGGAAATTACGAAAGTACAATTTTAATGTTAGAACCCGAGAGCAGTAATTACCACCCTGTATATGATAATATAATAAGTTATTATTAATGATAATATTAACTAACAATCACACAAATTGTTTCTGTATCATATTATATCTCCTCAAATAGGTAACACAACTAACGGTCGTAAAATGTAAGATAACAGTGATGTGCCATAGATTTAATATTAACCGTATATCAACTCAAATCAAACAGCAGAACATCATTAATACGTTTATATGGGTTGTTTATATGTTTATATTATGTAGTAACAGACGCAAAATAATATCGAACTAAGCAAAAACGCGTTATTGAATTCAAATATCTAAAACAATATAAATACGTCATGTGAAAACTCATTGAAGCACTTTTCAAGAAAAATTAGGAAAGCTGTTTTTTTCTACATCACATGGCATTTTGCTCCATATCCATTATCCTTATCTAAACTATGGTGACGCTATTAAAAATAAATGAATGGCGCCAAAAGTTTGAATTAATTAAATAATCCGCGGATTTATTTCAAAAAGTTTTATTTTTCGATCCATATCACACTGCATAACAAGAATATAGTCTGGTTATCTCAATTTCTGTGCCACTGATGAAATTCGCTCTTTAATATACTATTAAGAGACGCTTAAATTACTCATTTAAATTTAGAGAGTTCAGGTATATTTTGAAAAATTCGAAACCATTTTGAAATGAAATAAGCAATATCTATTCGGCACAATTGAATTGAATATACGATTGCTGTTGACGTCGAATGTCGTTGTGAATATTGCTATCATCTTGTTTTTGAGCATGAAGCTGGTTTTGTCTACGTCTAAAACAGCTTTAAACAAAATGTGTTCCATAAATCCAATTTTTACCTTCTTTCTGTACTT
The DNA here is from genome assembly GCA_950108345.1 of Malthinus flaveolus. Taxonomy (NCBI): domain Eukaryota; kingdom Metazoa; phylum Arthropoda; class Insecta; order Coleoptera; family Cantharidae; genus Malthinus; species Malthinus flaveolus. The sequence goes on from OX467285.1 coordinate 70,199,123, forward strand.
ACAAATCAGTTTTAGTCATACATACTGAAACAATTAAACTTTTGACAACAATTTTAGTTTAATACGCGTTCATATTTGTGAATACATTTTTCAGGTAGTGTAAGACTCAGATGTTGTTACGTTGTAAGATTACTAAAATATCCTGTAAAGTTAGCAAAGCTTTAAATCTTCACGGAGCTTAGTGTAACTTACTATAACATACTAGCAACAATAATGTTTTGCAAACTCATGAATCAAATTAATTTGCACCAAAAGTTTTTTGCGGTAAAAGTATCAGTTTATTATCAGATTTAACGCAGTGATTAATAGCTTTTACATCGCCTATTTATTATTTCCCTCAAGCTAAGAAAAATACTATTTTTCTAGCGGTTTTAACGGTCGGAAACAGATTTTCTTGCCCTTGAAAGTAAAATAAATGAGAACTGTTATTTTAAACGGACCTTCGCCGTTGTTGCGTTGTTTATAAACTGCCACAATAAAACGATATGTATAACAAAGTTTTTCAATTTCTCGAGCATCCTCGAGCGTTGTGAAACAATTTTGGTGTGAACCGAACACATAAACCGATTACTCGACGATTCTAGTAATCAAATTTGTTACTCGCCCGCCGAGTTTGAAAGCCCTGAATGTTATAATCATCTTTCTAGGTGTCTAGGTTGAAATAGATTCACGACAATTACTTTTTGACAACAGAGCTCGAACATTTACATATGGAAACACTTAATGCGGCAAACTTTTAAAAAAGTTTTCCACGTCGTTCTTATGACATTAAATCTAAAAGCTTTTAAGTTTTTAGGTAGTATATTGAAAATCTCCATTTTGTACTATCGTAGAGTATTAAAATATGTTCAAAATAACAACTATTCATCGATAGGTAGGTATTAATGGATTAATGGTGAAAATAAATGTTTAAACAGCAAAGTTTGTTGGCGTTAACAATGCCCCCTGAAGTAAAAAGTGGAACTTAAATAAATTTGCCAATAATGCAACATCGAGCTGTTGCAGTTTCATCTAAAATATATTTAAACGATTTTGGATGGAAATGTTACTATTTTTAAATAAAAATAAAATAGGAAGCAATTTAATTCTAACGAAAAAATACCTCCAACTAAATGGATCATACCTATTTACTCGAGTTTCGCTTGTTGGTGACATCAAAAAACAACTTGAATTTTAGGACTCTTCAAAGTAATTGATTTCTTTTATGCAATGTTTTAAAACTCTTTTTCAAAATAAATATAAAAATAAATAATTTTAATAGTTTGATGGCTGGATCAAAAGTGGATTTTGTTAAAGAAGAAGTTACTGTTTATGTAGGGAGGAAGATCAAAAGAGTAGATGACAGTGTAATGTAATGCTTTTCATTTTCAATCCCTTATGAATTATTGCTTCTCTATTGGAATTTTATATATTAAATAAATAAATAGGACTCTCTTTGTAAATTTATTTGAAATTATTGCAGTAAAAAATACAGATATAGGTACTATCTGTTCTAGAGTGTTCCTAAAGAAAAGAAAAAATTTTCAAAGTAGGTAAATGCAATAATATCTACTTAGCCGTTACACGCGAAAATGGTAGTTACAAGTTACAACACATCGAAACAAACAACTTTTCAATCAACTCTCGATTTGGAGCTCCAGTTCGTAGTTATTGAACTTACTTGGTTTGAGCTAAATCGCGAGTATCTGCGGTTTCAAAAATGACAATTAAAACAAAATTGACTGAAACGATAATTTTTTTAATCACACCAGATTAAAGATAAAGGGGCACTACTTATTGCCATAAAATTTTCAAAAGTTATTTGCAGCCGTTTAAGAGTTATTAGCCGTCCAACTCAAAGAACGAACTTTGAGTTAAATCGCGAGTATCTGCGGTTTCAAAAATGACGATTAAAAAAAAATTAACTGAAACGATAATTTTTTTAAACACACAAGATTAAAGATAAAGGCCACTACTTATTGCCATAAAGTTTTCAAAAGTTATTTGCAGTCGTTTAAGAGTTATTAGCCGTCCAACTCAAAGAACGAACTTTGAGTTAAATCGCGAGTATCTGCGGTTTCAAAAATGACGATTAAAACAAAATTAACTGAAACGATAATTTTTTTAAACACACAAGATTAAAGATAAAGGCGCACTACTTATTGCCATAAAGTTTTTAAAAGTTATTTGCAGCCGTTTAAGAGTTATTAGCCGTCCAACTCAAAGAACGAACTTTGAGTTAAATCGCGAGTATCTGCGGTTTCAAAAATGACGGTTAAAACAAAATTCACTGAAATCATTTTTTTAACACACAAGATTAATAATCAAGCTGGGAATAAAGAAAATTCTGTGGGGTTAGTGCTGGAAAAGTAATCGAGTCTTATTTTGTTGAGAACGAGAATGGAAGAACCACTAGCGTAAACGGAAAGCGCTATAGAAGAATGTCACAAGTTTTTTGGCTCCAGATTATTTCTAAAAACGGCGATGTGGTGTATCAAAGATCACCTGTCTTAACTTAATTGCTTTTTATGGGACTATTTCAAAGATCGGGTTTCTGTGAATAATCCTGATAATTTAGAAGAAAGTCAGCATACGGGAAGAAATCACCAACATACCACCTGAAATGTTGAGGAACGCAATGAAGAATGTTCTAAAAAGAGTCCACTCTTGCATTAATGCTATAATAGGGGTAGACATTTGGTTGATACCATGTTGTTGCACAACAACTTTTAAAACTTCAAACGGTCATGGTTCACAAAATGAGTGTTTTTTAATTAGCCTTACTGTTATACACAAAACAAATCAGGGACTTGATTTTGCGCCACTTTGTTCCTATTTAAAACTACGACAAAATATCTTTTGTTTGCAACGTTTTTGTTATAATCTGAACTAAGAAAAAATTTGTTTAACCATAATTTTCTGTCAGTAATTTGCTAACTCAATTTCAGGTTACCATTCCTCCTCGTGACCTACATGGAACTATGTGGCGTGCATTGGTTACCCGCGATTGCTGCAAATCGAACTACAAACCTAGAATGCCCATGCGAAAAGGACGAAAGACACATTGAAACGGAATGTAGATGCACGGGACCCGAATTTATCGACATACCGAGAAATTTGCCACCAACCCTTACAAGCTTGTAAGTAAAAATCGTAACCTACAATTTACATAGAAACACCTCTAGTTGGGCTTAATTTAAAACAACGGTGTCGAGATTTAAATTAAAGTAACAATGATTGATGATCGCACAAAATATTCAAGAAGCCAAGGTATGCCTCTTTTGATTGATTACAATATTACTTTTGCGTAAAGCACGGTGCTTTATTAAAAGAATAAATATGTTTTTACGGTTAGTAGACAAAAGGTAAAAATAAAACAAAGCAGACAATCGTTGAGCTTTGTTCAACCACAACAAATGACTAACAAAATTATATTTTTGTTCCATGCAATTCCTTCTTGTCGACTGCAAATGCCTACATTGCCAACATCAAGAACATAATACAAGCTTAACAGTTTTATTGAGTCTCAGTAACTCCACAACACATCGCTTTTCATTAGTTACAAAATATGGTGTCAAAACAACTCAGCGTAAACGTAAATTGTGGGGGTTGTAATGATACGTAAATCATAAAATTGACTTGCTATCTCCAACTATTCCTCTCTATTGTTAACTTTCTCTGGGTTAATAATTAATAGCTTTGCTAATTGCTAAAGGGAGAAACTGAGAGATAGTAGCTAGAACATAAATTTTTGTGGTTTTTGAATTTTACAACTCTTTGTCTTTTCCGAAAGTATTTTCTAGACTTCTTTTTCTTTCATTACGGGAAAAATTGCGCTTAAGTCTTTGTAAGTTAGTATGACCTACCTTATAGTTGCCAAATTTACCTTTTGATCCGTCAAATATAGGTATCTCATATTTTCAATTAATTAGAAGTCGACAACAAAGGTTTTAACAAGTTTTAGTAGTCATTAGCTTCTCCCAATCGACATATTTATAACTTTTACTGCAAACTTTTCATCTTAAAATTGTATTCCAATTTTACTCGGGCAAATTTACTTAACGTCTTTTCGTTAGAATTACAAATTTTAGGAATGCGTTGGAAGTAATGAATAAAAATGTAGTTGTAAATTCGTATTCTTCTCTCGTAGGAATTAGGAATTATTACTTGTCGTTTTGTTATGTTCTTCTATAGGGTGGGCCATTTGTTGGTTTCTTTTTGATATAGCAATTAAAGCTGCACCGTTCAATATTTTGCGATGATAGTTGCTCTATTGAAGAAAGTACACCATCACGATTATTTTTGAAAAACAACTTAATTTAAATGGCTGCCGCCGCTGACTACCCCACCCTGTTAACCCAGTACAGTTTTACAGTACTTTGTTGATTGTTTGTGGCTCCATCTCAAGAATAGCTCTAAAGATGTTTTCCTTAAGTGCGTCAATTGTACGTGGGTCCTTGGAGTAATACGGTTCTAAAGGTAGAGGTTCTAGGGCTAATGGGTCGTGGTCGAAAGGTGCTATTTTTGATACCTGTCATTTCGCTCACTACTTTGGTAAGCATTTTCAAAGAGCACTTGAGGGAATTCTGTGCGCTAGCTATCGCAGAATGCGTACCGGTGGTTCAGGAGTGAATAACCACTCCTAAATCACTCCACTAAGCCACTCCTTAAGCACCGGTACGCATACTACGACTACTACCGCACAGGATTCACCCAAGTGACATTCGAAAATGCGTACACAGTATCAGGTATCAAAAATAGAACCTTTCAGAACCTCTACCTCCAATGACGCCGGCCGTGAAAGCCTTAATACTTTTATTAACGCTTCTAAACTTCCCCATAAAAAAAAGTCCAACTGTTGCAAGTCGCAGCTGCGCTTCGCGTTTCATTTTGATCAAAAACTCTTTTCCAACAAACAAATGGCTCACCCGTTATATATTTTAGTTTTTAAGGTTCTTTCTCACTTGTTTATTGCTTTTATAATAGTTTTCTCATTTGTTGTTGTTTGGTTAACTGGTCATTGCTCTTGACTGTTAGTATTCAGTTCAGAAAATTTAAAATAAATGAATTTACGACGCCTTCTAACATTTCTATGTGCGTTGGTTTTCTACGACTTCTTTTCTTGCCGTCTGTTTCTGTTCATATGCAGGAAGTGATTTTTAACCTACTTTACAAACTTTAGCTAACGTTCCACGTTCTAGCGGGTAGGTATTCTTTAAATTGACGATTCTTACAATTTTCTTTCAACAATCCTCATATGCACTACATTTTCGATTGGTCACTGTATGCTACAGCAATATACATTTTTAAGCTTTAATTTAAAAAAGTGAAAGCGCTTTTGTATTTATATGAATTCGCAAAGCTTTCAGTTACAAATTAAAAGATTAAATAATACTCTACCAATTTTCGATTTACGTGAAAGGTAACGCAAATTTACAAATTTGTTTTAATTCCGCTAAGAATAAACTGTTTTCAGTTTTAAATAATTTAAGCCTTTGTAGTAGAATTGTTGTTGATCAAAGAATGTAATTAACCTTCCCAATTTTTACTGTTTTTTATATTATCCGAATGTTTGAAGGTGTGACACGCTGTATGTAAATAATAAAGCCGTTACGCAAATAACCAAGATATTATCTTTGAATTAGACTCTTAATTCCCGTGTTAATGTAAACTCCAAATTTTTAAATCCTTTGAATAAAATTTTTCTATATTGGAGTTCTAAACAACTAATTTGGAAATAAAATTAACTACAGGAAGTTTATTACCATAAGTAAACACATGAAAACGTAGATGTAGTAAAAATATAATTAAACTTTACTTTTCGTTCGTTTTATAAGCTAATTTTTCCAGTTAAGTAGGTATTATAAATACACATGTAAAGTAAAATCATAATATGCATCATATTACTCTATGGAATTTGGGGTAGGTTATCACGTTATCATTGTAAGTCATATAATGTTGCCGGCATAGGTCAGTTTTATCTGTCATCTATCATTTATCGTATGTTTTATCCCAGTCATCTTAGCAGATTTTCAAGCAAAACCTTGAACAGATTACAATATTATTGATATTGAGTGATAATTTTAAAGTTGCAAGTCACATTCCATATAATAAACTATACGAGGATGTATTGATATCTAGTTAGCCAAGACCAGTTCCATGCATAAACAAAATATTGCGTTACCATAGCAATGAACAATAACTTATTAGAAGTGTCAGTGTAAAGTTTGACGTCAAAAAAATAAACCAGAGTTAAGGTAGTACTACCGGTTTTAGAATTGACGTTCAGAATTTAATGAAACTTAGCATATTGGTACATTATAATATCATAATTAATAAATTTTTGGAGGCCTACAGAGAACTGAAAAAAAGATAAAAATATTTAAAAATTTTTGCCTTTAACATTGATCCTTATGGGAAATCACAGATTTTATTTTATTTTACAAAATTGGACGTTCAGATTTTTATGAAATTGGTATCAATAGAAAGAAAAAAATGAATTGAATTTTCTGTATTAATAAAACCTTAACTTTAGAGCTTGTGATAAGAGTAATTAATAAATAATTAAGACAAAACTTACATGTGGCAACGCCGCCAAGAAGGTTAGACGCGCGCGAAATTTAAATATGTACAGAATACGGCTAATGCTATTTGTTTCACATTTTTCTATACCTCTTTTCAGTGACTCTTTTATTTTTCCAATGAAATATTCGTTTTGTACCATTTAATAAGTTTTATTCAGACATTTCATTAGTAAACAGACATTACATGTCAAACCGATAACCTGAAAGGTATTTTTTGTCTCTTTTGCTTTTACGCGGCGTTGCCAAATATAAATACGACGGAAGTCAAATTACAGTAAGCACACATTTGACACTTGTGGTATCGGTAGTACTACCTTAAGCAATAAATTAAAAGAAAAAAGATGTCCACCGAAATTGTGAAAATCGAAAAATTGGAGTATCGAGCCATCATCAAGTACCTGTATTTAAAAGGGTTAAGAGGTAAGCAGATTTACGAAGATATGGTTAATACCCTTGGTGATCAATGTCCTTCGTATGCGACCGTTAAAAATTGGACTGCAAGCTTCAAAAGAGGTAAATTTTCAATTGAAGATGATGACCGATCGAAAAGTTCTTGCTTCAGTTTTTTGGGATTGCCATGGAGTAATCATGATTGATTTTTTGGATAAGGGTAGAACAATAACTGGAGATTACTATTCGACATTACTGACCACTCTACGGGAAAAAATTAAAGAGAAAAGACGCGGAAAGCTATCCAAAGGTGTTTTGTTTTTGCAGGACAGCGCCCATGCACACAAATCTCATGTTGCCATGCAAAAAATTCGTGATTTAGGGTTTGAATTACTAGAACATCCTCCTTTTTCTCCAGATTTGGCTCCGTCCGACTATCATCTCTTTCCTCAACTGAAAAAAGTTTTAAAATGTCGTAAATTTTCTTCCAACGAGGAGGTAATAAAAGCTGTGGAGGTCTGGTTTGCAGAGCAAGAAGAAACATTTTTTTGAAAGGTCTAGAGACGTTGCAGGTTCGCTGTAATAAATGTATCCAATTAAGAGGAGAGTATGTTGAGTAATAAAATATTTTGACATTGAAATTTTGTTTGGTTCTATAGTAGGATAAGAATTTTTCAATATATCCTCGTACGTATACCTACTATATAATATTGAAAAGATAGCTAAATCATATCAAAATAATTTAGTTGTTTACGCTAGTCAGTAGCAAGTTTGAAGTGAACCCAAATCATGAGTATATTTAATGCTATCGCATTTTTTGTTACAATTCTAGTTGGATTTTATACTTATTTTAAGTGGAAATTTAATTATTGGAAGACGAAAGGGGTTCCTTATATTCAACCTAAATTTCCTTATGGTACTTTGGATAGTCCGTTCAGAAGAAAAGTAGCTGCGGCAATCAAAGTTAAAGAACAATACGACATTTTGAAATCGCAAGGCCACAAACACGGAGGTTTGTATTTTATAACGAGAGTTACTTATCTACCAATAGATCCAGAGTACGTCAAAAACATTATGTCAAAAGGCTTTCATCACTTTATGGATCGCGGTGTTTATTATAATGAAAAAGATGACCCTACTAGTGCTCATTTATTTGCGATCGAAGGACAAAAATGGAAAGATTTACGTATCAAGTTGACGCCAACTTTTACTTCTGGCAAAATGAAAACCATGTTTCCAATTTTAGTATCTTGTAGCGAACCTTTAAAACAAGCGCTAGATAATTTGGCCAAAAAACAAAAAGAAGCAGATATTAAAGAAATTTTAGGTTGTTTCACGACAGACGTAATTGGTTCTTGTGCGTTTGGAATTGAATGTAACAGTTTCAAAAATACCGATAACGAGTTTAGAACGAACATGGGCAAAATTTTCGATACATCTTCAAAGCTAAAATATTTAAAATTCATGATAGCTTTTAGCAATCCACCTCTAGGAAGATTTCTTAGAATAGTCATCACTCCTAAAGAAGTGAGCAAATTTTTCTTCGACGCTGTAAAACAAACAGTAGATTATAGGGAAACAACTAATTCAACAAGAAAAGATTTTATGCAACTGTTGATAAATTTGAAAAATGGTAAATTGATCGAAGAAGACATTCAGGGCCAAAACAAAGGTCAACACTTCAAAAATTTGACTATAGAAGAAGTTGCGGCTCAATCGTTTGTTTTTTTCGTGGCCGGATTTGAAACTTCGTCCACTACTATGACTTTTTGTCTTCTCGAATTAGCTTTAAATCAAGAAGTGCAGAACAAATTGAGAAATGAAATAAACGAAGCTTTATCAGAACATGGGGAGCTTACGTACGAGTTAGTGATGAACATGAAATACTTGGCTCAAGTAGTTGATGGTGAGTCTACAGAAATTTAATTGAAAATTATAAAACAATTTTTTTTAAGAAACCTTACGCAAATATCCGCCTGTGCCTATAATACCGCGTGTGTGCGTTGAAAATTATAAAATACCAGGTACCGATATTGTAATTGAAAAAGGTACCAGAGTTCCTATTCCAGTCTATGCTCTTCATCACGATAATGAATATTTTCCGAATCCTGAAAAATTTGATCCCGATCGATTTTCCGACGAAAATAAACACAAAATTCGTCCATTTACGTATCTGCCTTTCGGAGAAGGTCCGAGAAATTGCATAGGTATGAGTAACGACTAGATTAGTATTTATAAAATAGTAAACCCTATTATAATGGAATGTAATTTTTAGGAGCTCGATTTGGATTAATGCAAACTAAACTTGGATTATCGGTTTCATTGATAAATTACAAATTTACTTTGAGCGAAAAAACCCAATTGCCCATTTCTATAGATCCCCTGAGTATAATTTTAACGTCTCAAGAAAAAATTTATTTGAATGTAGAAAGAGTTGTCTGAGCTGTTTATTTATTTATATAATAAATTATCGATTTATGCTAGTAGTTATTGCAAATGGTGCAAGTGTAAATTATTGAACGGATTTGTTAACATCTTATTTATACAGGATGTCGTATGACTCGCAGTCGCGAGATCCGTAGCTGGGCGTTCTATTGAAGTCTTTTAGGGTTAAAATTGTAAAATAAACACATTCTCAAAATGTTTCATAACAGAACTATACAGAATGTCCACAAATGGGGTTACAAAGCGGCAAAAAATCGTTATTGTCGGTTAACTCCCGATTAAGATTATTTTTACTTGGACATAGGAGAGTAACAATGAAACGGACAGTTGTATTTTCTGAACAAAACATAAATTCAACTTACTTTTTGGTGACATGTTCCTTCTCAATGAGTGAAACTAACTTTTGCAGCAAAACTGAACAGTTATTAGCTTTTTAACAAAAGTAGGAAAATGTCCGCTTCACGACACTGGAGTTTTAAATCGGACACATGGTGTTATGTTACAGACAGTGCCCCATAAACCTAATATTTATATTATCAACGCCAGAAACTTTCAGGAATGACTAGAATAAGTCAATACAAGTATTTTTCGTTTATGTTATGGAGTTATGGGAGTCACCAACGCTTTGTAACCCGGTAATTCCCTTTTAACATTTAAGGGTGATGTATTTAAAAGAAATTTTGTATTTGTCACTAACAGAAGAATAAAAGATTAAAACCTCACAGTCAAAATTCACGAACTAACACAAAAGGAGAATGTGAGTAACCGTACTTAATATAGGCCCATTAACTCACCCTACAACAAAAATTTGTTTCTAGCACCAGTCCTAGATTATTAGGTCAGTAAATTTTCTTTAATTTGACTTTCATCCCAAACACGATGACGTTGGCACTAGGGCGATTTTTCTATATGACCTTCGGTGAGGTAGTATAAGAAGCTAAATATACGACGAAATTTTCGCACGTTCCTTATTTATTGGATAAATCTCCTGAGCTATTACTTAACAGCTAGAGAAAAATATTAAAAGAATATTAAAATTTATATTATATAAATTGATTGTAACGAGAACATTAGTATGCTTGAAATATGAAGTCTCGTTTTACATGGACATGCGTAAAATTAAAGGAATCCCGAGCATAAGTGCAAATAGTAGACATACAACCAGCACAGTGCTGTGCTGTTGTACCTATTCGATAGTTTCGATATGAATGTGAATAACTCCGGTGTTTCTGAATATTCCATAGACATTTCCCTCAAATAAAACACTTGTAGCAATAGATTTTGAAGCGATAAATAACTAAAGAGATTTTTTAATGAAACCTTTTGCGAGTTTAGGCATATAAGTAGCAACGATCAATCTCTATATCGGTATTATATTGGCACATGAAGATGATAAATTGATAACTGCCAAACTACAAAAAGCTAAATTAGAGGGATTAGTTCGTTTTTATGAAAATTAATGGTCCCCCAGTAAACCTTTAAAACAAATTTTATTTTAACAAAAATTGAAACAATCGTCAAAGTGAAATACAAAAAAGTTTATCGGATGTCTGTACCCTAGAGCCTAGAGCTTCTCCAAATCCCTGTAGTTAAGCTCTTTTATTTTTTATTACCAGCCTCAAAAAGATTTAAGTCTTTTACTTCTCTAGTAAAAAAAGGTGTCTAAAAACGCACGTTTAAATGTTTTTCCTGATTTGATACGAAATACGAACGAACTTCAAAGCATAATTCCATTTATGAAAATTGTCTATAACTTGAATGGCTAAATACATTTATTTTAGATTCGGCAGCTTTAATAAATCAGATATTTAAAAATCGTGATCCTCATATTTTAACATATTAAAAAGATAATAATGAAAACAATCGAAAGAGTATTTCGTTTTTACTTTTATGTGTAAACCCAACTCAATGATTATAGTCGATAAAGCGGTAAATTCTATTAAACATTGCGGTGTTCTCCATAATTTAGTTAAAAGTAGGAGAGGGTGGCAATGAATCAGGCAGTTTTTTCAAATGGTTGTATTTTCTAAACAAAACATAAATTCGACTTACTTTTTTGTGGCACGCCTCTTCTTAAACATATCAATGAGTAAAACTACGTTCACAACACTAGAGACTAAAGTTTTGAATCGGACACGTGGTGTTATGTTATGGGCAGTGCCCAATAAACCTTTATTTATATATCCATGTCAAAAAGTTTCAGGGAAGATAAAATAAGCCAATATAAACAATTTTCGTTTATGTTACGGGGGTCGCCAACGCTTCGCAACTTCGTAATTCCCTTTTAAAGTTTAGGGGGATTTTGAGACTTCATTTGTACCGATTCAGAATATCAAATATAATGTTATATGATGCTCTTCATGTTTATTGTTTAGTCATGAAACGAATACGCGTAATGCATTGAAACGCGTGCTCCTCTCAGCACACGGATACATTTTTAAAGAACATTATTTGTTAAAAACAGAAACGGGAAAACCAAATTTATTTTTAATAGTCGCCAAGATAAATAAATACTTTGGTGAGCATTTTTTCGCAATACTTTAGTAAAATACAACCTTACTGTAGGTTTCACGTTATTCCGGAATGACTTCTTGGCTTTACTTATGGTAAGGCGATTCAAAAGGGACATCTTAGACATTTGTTAAAAATTTTACCTCTTTTCGTTCGCTCATGCAGCCACGAATAATGTGAAAAATGGAAAATACCCTTAAATAAAACCTTCAATTGTAAAGTCAGTGTTTTGCACTAATTTTAAAAGCATTCCCTACTTGTAAATCTTCAAAAAAGTGCAAACACAATATGTGCACAATTTGAGCTCTATATTGTGAACTCATACAGTCAAATTAGACAAAAAATCGTGGAAAGTTCGGAAAAATTCGCATAGAGCTGAAAATTGGTGTAGACCTTAAATACACTATTACCAATGAAATGTCAAAAGTCCCCATCGATCCGACTTCTGCTAAAAAATTTTATTCAAAGTCAAAGGTCGAAAAATCGGTTTTTGTCAATATTAATCCAGCCAAATTAGATAAATGGATAGCACTTGAAGAGAAAGCATCCAGGAGTTTTAAAAATTGGTATACTTGTTTATTAGAACCGGCAGTACAACATACTAAAAGTCCCGGAGAGTTGCGGCAAGAGCGGGGAGAGGGTGCTGTTTAAAACCGACTTTTTCTATTTCTTGCAAATAACTCGCCTGCCGCCTCTTATAGATCGCAGGTTAATGAATGTTATTATAAAAGTTATAGAAAACATTATGAGCTACAAGCTTTGTTATATGAATTTTGCCATAAGTGTAACTCTTTTGGAAATATAAGAGAAGGGAAATATCAGAGAAGGGGTTACAGTGAATTTGTTTACGAGATGACGCTTTGGAAAAATTCGCATAGAGCTGAAAATTGGTGTAGACCTTAAATACACTATAAAAAATAAAATGTCAAAAGTCCTCATCGATCCCACTTGTGCTAAAAATTTTATTCAAAGTCAAAGGTCGAAAAGTCGGTTTTTCGCAAATATCTCTCAATATTAGTTCAATCAAATTAGACAAACAGATGGCATTTGAGGAAAAACCATTCGGGAGTTTTGAAAATTGGTATGGTTGTTCGTTATAACCTGCAGTACAACATACTAAAAGTCCCGGAAGGTGGGGTGTAAGAGGGGTGAGGGGGAGCTGTTTAAAAGCGACTCTTTCTATTTCGTGCAAGTAACTCGCCTTCTACAGATCCTACGTTAACTACTCCTGGTATCTGATCTGGTACTAGATGAGGTAGAATAAAGATGTAATTAACAAAGTTAGAAAACAAAAGTCGTATTGGGTTTCGTCTTCACATATTGTAAAGAAATTTAAAAAAAAATTTTTCGACATTGTAACACTTATGAGAGTGCTATTGAACTTCAAAAGCTTCTCAACTTGGAGGTACTATAAAGATTTCCTATATTACGTCAAATAGAAAAAGGACGTAGCTAAAGATATTTTAAAGCAAAAATCGTGCCAGGTTTTGTCTTCCCCTTTCGTGAAGAGGTTAAAGAAAAATTTTTTTCGAAATTGTAACATTTGTGAGAGTGCTATTGAACTTCAAAAGCTTCTTATTCAGTTTTTTTAAAAACGACTCGAACGTAAACTAGGCGAGCGTTCGTGTTGCGAAACAATCATGAGTTTTGGAAGTTTTCAACGCCAGCGCTAACGTCAAGATAGGTAAATTTTCTTGTTATTCAACTTGTTCGTGTTAAAATCGGTAGAATAGGATTGGACAGCTATTTATATTCAAAAAAAAGATCTTCCATTTAAACTTGATGAATTCATTCAATTAAGCTTCGGAATTTTTAAATTGTTTCTAATAATCTCTTTTTCTTAAAATAGCTCTTGAGATACAAACTAATTAAAAAAGCTCCAATGCTTGTTTAGTATTCGTACTGTAAATAAAGACTAAATTTGATTGTGCTGAAATGTTTTTTTTTTACTAATTGTATTATTTCATTACGCCAAATAGGGTTTTTGAAGTATTTGACCTATTTTTCTCGTTCCGAATTGGAACTTCTAAATGTCCTAATAATCTACGCCTATAGTTGGCAAAAATATTTACCTACAATAGAAAGATTAGGTTAAAGAGGGCAACCAAATAAGACCCATTGCACCAGTACCAGCCTTTGGAAATCCCTATAAAATTGCAAAGAGAGAAAAGTCGCTTCTGGTAAAGTATCATATTAAACACTGGAAGGATCCTACTGGAGAAACTCTCTGACAAAAGAACCCGCTCTCTACTCAGAATGAGCAGAGGTGAATTACGACTAGCAATGGAAATAATAACGGGCCATTTTCCAGCTTAAAAAGCACGATGGGACTAAAAAAGGCCGATTATGCAGAGGATGTGCAGGGGAAGAAGAAACTCCAATTCATCTTCTGCTACACTTACACTGCGAGGCTCTCACAAAAAGTCGTCACGGCATTCTCGGAAAGAAGAAGATGCTCCTAAGAGAATTCTGAACTTTATCAAAAGCACAGAACTCAAATAAAAAAAAATTACCTCTGAGGCGCACAATAGATCCGAGAGGTCGCGATGCAAGGAACCACTAGGGACTAGGGTCCACCCCAAACCACAATAATAATAATAGTTAAAAAATAGTCAAAATTTTTTTTCGAAAACTTTACACTGAAAAGCTTAATTACTCCCCCTGGTGTTCCATATGAAGAGATAAAACGACCAGCAATAAAGAAAGTTATACAGTACAGAATCCCACGTCTACGCTCTATCAATTTAGATTTTAAAAAATCAAATTTAATTCCATCTAAAACAAAACAAAAATCTTAATTCGAAATCGCTCGTGACATGAAAATAAATAACAAACTTTGAAGAAAAACCTTAACTGGCTTTCCAAGACGAAATATTAGGTAATAGTTTTAGACAATATAGAATTTTTGCTTCACAATCTCGACATGTTTTGTGTTTAGGTGCGTATTTTAAACTTCGTCTCGTACCTAAAATCTAAACCTTTTAAAAGGGCGACAAGCAGATATTTTTTAGATAAATAATGGAACTTCGCTCAATGTTGAAATTGATTAGAAAAAAATTTTAAAAGCTTTTGAAGCAAACAAAAAGCAAGTTGGCAAAATAGTTTTCTTGTGAATTGACAACACAAAAGTGCTCTATAGCAGCTATACACGTACACAAAAGGAGTTCAAAATGTTTGCGATTACTATTAGTTTGTTACATTTATCGTTTAATGTGTTTTCAAGTGCAATTTGTGAAAGTTTACTATTAAATAGTTGTAACTGCCCTTTTGGATACGAACACAAACTGGATTTTAAAGGTTGGTGGTGGAATCCACTTATAGAAGTGTGTGTAGCGAGCATTGAATCAACAGCAACGAAACTACCCAAATTTGATTGCTTTTATCCACCTTCGAATTATTATTGTGTCCATAGAGATGTTTTACGACACAATTAAATGTTTTATTGTTTCACTTACTAATTAAATCCATTTGAAATGTTCATAAAGCGATAATTAAAATAAAACGTTTTTGCAATAAAGATGCGTTTTCTTTTCATTAGTGTGATGAGTTCCTCAAAAAGTCGAGACAGTCGAAGACGTTGGCTTAAACTGGTTAAGTCCAAATTGAACTTGTGTCGTTTCTAAACGTTAAAACTAGATTTTTTAAGAAACTTGTAGAAAAGAAATGCTACAAAAAATTAGAGTTATTTGTGCGCTAAAATGTACCTATTACCTACTAAAGTTAAGCTTTTTATCACGAATGATGGCAAGGCGTTAGCCTTCAATTTCACTGCCGAGTGGTTCCAAAGTTTGCGTCGAAATAATTAGTTTTTGAGATAACACGGAAATGGCGAATGAGATTTTGATGACAATCTATGTGAACGGAGTGATGCATGATCTACATTACCTCAGTCTCATGCACTTGTTGGATCTCCGAAATACCCCAAGGATGTAAGTTGCTCTCGTCACTAATTGAAATTAATCTTCTCTTTATTAGTGCAGTATTTTTTTAGAAAATCCTTTATTAGAAATTTTTTAATTCTCTGTAAAAATTTTGATATTATACAGGGTGAACCAGACCACCCGTATCAGGCTTTTTTTTTCAAGAACGGTTAGTCGTAGAGAGTTGGGTCAAAAAAATTTATAGCAAAAGCCATAATAAAGAATCGAATGGTGATATTTTTATTCCGGGGAGAGGTCGGCATGCTGAAGAGTTTGTTGCCGAATGTCGAGAACTCCATAATTTAAAATGCGCGAATTTTTTACAAATATTCTAGAAACTTTTACTCGTAGAGAAAATGAAAAATAGTTCACCCTGTATAAAATCCATATTTATCAGAAATTTAACTAGCCCATTTCTGAATTACTTGATGATCATTATTTAGGTATTTTTTATTCTGTGGAGGACAGGGATTGTATTACGTGCAAACGTAGTAGCGCAGCGACACCACCACGGGCTCGAGTCCCAAAAAATGTTTAAAATATTAAAATGTTTGAGCATAATAGCGCACTCCATAACGCGTTTTGGGTATAAATTGCTGTCATTGGCCGAATTCGGCTGTTAACGGCCACTGAGCGAAAAATACTTCCACAAACAACGCGTTCTGGCAGCAGTTTAATGCCCCCAGGGCCGTGCTAAGACTGAATCGATGAGGCAGCCGCCTCAGGGCGCAAAAAATTTAGGGCGCAAAATTTTAGCTATTGAAAGAAATTTCAGTTTAGCCTACAAAAAGTTATTAATCTCTAAGGTAAAATGATACCTAATACAAGTTTTTGCAAAACTAAATTTAATAACCAGTCGATTTTGTTTATACAGGGTGTTTCCTATAAGTGCGTCATAAATTCAGGGGCTGTAACAAGAACTCAAAAAAAGTCGTTTCATCTCAATTTTCTTATACCGAAAATTCCTCCATTCAGAGATACAATAAGGTTTAGCTGAAATTTACAAATTTTTAAAAATTTATTGTCGTGAAACAAAAGCAGTTGGGAAAATAAGGTGTGTGAGGATGCCTTATGTATTTTTCAGTCTATGAGATAGATATAGTAGTACTTTTGTTTTTCAACTGCCAATATGGCGGGCATCGAAATATTAATGAGATTGCAATAAAATTTTGGCTACATGGGTTTCTTGCAAATTTGTCGGCAAATCTGAAGTTAGAATTCCAAACTTTAAAAAAATGACAAACGCATAACCTGAACGAAAATATTCTCTTTTTGTATAGTTTGACTATAAGCTACAATCGTTTCTAGTGTTTATAAATGCTATAAAAAATTACGTTGACTTTGTTTACATTTGTTAATCTAAAATAATATTTAAAAATAAATTCGTAAATAAGGGCGCTAGAATTTAAGCTTTGCCCCAACACGAAATTCGTATCGTGGCTATTACAAAAACGCTCACAACGCGTTGTGGTCTCTACAGAAGAGCCACAAAGCGAAATTCGTGTTGTGGTTTTTTTAGAAACCGACCGGAATGAGTTTTGGAATTAAAAAGTACCACAACGCATTAAAAATGTTAAATAATGTAGCGTAATAATCCATAAGTCAGATAGTAGTAGTCAATTAGAAGTTTGATGAAACTTTAATGGCAGGTAGTCCAGCCAAAAAGTTTCCCTCCTCGAATTCCGCAAGGGGTGATAAGAGATGAAATCAAGTATCTCGGTAAATATCGGTTTTACGTAAAAAATTATTATAACAAAAATTATTAAGGAGGAAATAACTAATAACTTTTGTTTGGAACTTTTTTTGAAATTTTGTATTATTCAAAAGTTATAAATTTTCAAAAATTACACTTTTGGGAGTAGAAACGGTGTTTTCAATTTTACAACAAAACGGTCAATCGGGGACAAAAAATTGTTAACACAAAAGTTGTAGCTTTTGAGTTTCTTTACAATATAGGTACTTTCATATATGTATTCAGTTTTTTTGCATGCTTGGTTCAAATACAGAGGGTGCCAAAAGTCCACCGACCCCAATATTTTAGAACTAATTATTTCAAGTTATCGAAAATTTTCACTTTAGGTACCCCCTTCCCCTTATTATAAATTAGGTAAAACTGCGATAAATCCGAGGGGGAAAAGTTGGGTGGGGCGTTTTAGTGGCTCCCCCTACCTATCATTAAAATTTCATCAAACTTCAAAAAAGTACCATTAGACTAGACTACAATTACAATTACACACAAATTTTGTGTTGTGGCATTAAACTGTTGCCAGAACGCGTTTTGGTCGTCTTTATCGTTTAGTGGCCGTTTTTGGTCTTGGAGCCTAACATCTACATAGTTAATCTGCGCTAGTTTGCTTCATTTAAGCGGATGGCTCAACATGTCGTGTGTTCATTTCCTAGCTACTGAACGAGGCTATAACTGCTGAACGGTTGAACGCTATAAGGCTGAACGGCTATAAAGCTGAACGAGTGGTATAAGGAAATAAGGGAAGTTTCTAAAACACTCTGACAAACTTCTACAAGAAATTATTTGGAGAAATTTAGTATTTTTGAATCTAATTCGCCTTATTCAAGTTTACAAGCCTTCGAAGTTAGAGCCTAAACTTCAATAACTCTATGTCCCGGAAGTATTGCGAATATCATAATTATATTTTTAACATTTTTCAAACGATTAAAGGTGAATAATCACGAACTTCAAAGTTTCTACTGGGAGAAGCGATAAGCGATGTGGTAAAAGTTTTAAAAAGATGGGCTGGCGTCGGCTGGCGAAAGGCTTGACAGGACAACGTCAAGCGCACATACGTTTATAAATAGTAAAACGGTAGTTGTGTACAAAAAAGACGAAAGTATTCGATAATGATGATTATTTATATGTATATAATATTGATAAGGACACGTGGACTAAAATATAAATTAATCGCATAGTTCCATATCCATAACCAGTCAAATATTTTGTAAATACTGGATTTTAATTGTCGTGCTCACGTGAAGAGAAAATTTGTGATCTGTCTCCGGTAGTTAGCAATTAATCATGTCGTAATTTTCCGTATGAAATACTACCCTAAACATTACTCTTACAAATTATACGTACATTATACAGATAAATTGTTATAGGTAATGGCAGTTATTGAAACGTGTCACTATATTTATTTATAAATTCTTATCGAGTTAAAAAATAAAGCTTTAGGTATATTAAATAAATTTTCCTTTTTATTTTTGATAAAAATTTGACAATTTTTAGAAGTTGGCAAACTTTGTTACATGTTACAAACTTCGTAATGTGACAACGGCGCACAATTTAATAAGTAACTATAATAAAGCCAAAAAGAACTTTTAAAACTTAATGTGTTTTTAAAGCGTGTTTAAGACATCACAATTCTATTTATTTCTTTAACCTTCACTAAAAATCCGATGGTTACGAAAATATACTTTTATGACTAAATATCAACTTGTTGACAAATTTTCAAATCTGAGTGTTGAATGTAGAGTGTACAGAATAGAGAATCGTTCTTATTAACTTAAAAGGGGAACAAATTAAGTTATTAGGCTAGGCTGCTTCAATTTAGCGTTTTGATTTAGACAAGTGCCTTGTATAGTTGCTTTCCATAAAGAACTCAGAGCATGGCAAATGTTACAAAATATGCGAAACAAACTTATTACGAAATGCTTCAAATTGTTGTAAACTGAATAATTTTATTCTAGAATCTAAGATCTAGGGCCAAGAGCCTAGATCGTAGCACACATATGATATGGGGTAGTTTTCAGTAATTTATCTTTAATAAATTAAAAATATTAAAATATAAAAAAAGTTCATATAATTAATGAGATACTCGTACATACAGTGTGTTCCCGGATAGACTGGAGAACATAGAGATATAATTTCCTCTACAAGGGCGCGTTTTCACATGCGAGAAATTTCAGATATAGACTCTTAGATAGAGGTACAAGCTAAATGTAAGGACTGTAAATGCGAGAAAGTCGCTTGCAATACTGTTTACACTGTTGCTTACAGTAAGACGTGGCCTAAAGGCCTCTTCTTCATATGCGAGAAAACTTTCGCGAGAAATTGCAAAGGGAGAGGGGAGATATGGAAACTAGCTAATATAAACTCGACTTTGAGTGCGAGAAAACTCGAGAAGGTATTGTAGAAGTCGCTTCCAATACTCTTTACACTATTCTTACAGAAATATAAAAATATGAAAATATTAACGGAATTACAGTCTAAATTTCCAATTTCCAATTGATCAAGCCATTCTGAAATTTATCAATTTATAAAATTAAATTTAAATGCGTTTTTAACAGCTAGACCATCATATAGGTATACGTCATCACTTCCTATCTAATTAACTTTTAATTAAAGTCGTCCTAGAAAAATTACTATACTTAATTGAATGTCTAGTAAGTATCCAAGTACATATTAAAAATGAGCCTAGCCACTTTATATAAAACACGAAAGGGCCACTGGCACAGTTTCAAGAAAAGGAGAAAATCTAAATAAAAAACAATTTTACTTCCAGAGAACGCCACTTTTTGCTAAATGCAGTATTGAGTACTTATATCATATTTATTGAAAAAAAATATCGTAGGTAGGTAACTGTTGACGTGATATTCGAAAAACTGTATAAATTGTGCTGAAACCCAACTAAATACAATTTGGAGTGACTTTAATCTCTAATGTTAAATCCCCTGAAACGTGCAGTCGAACTTATCAATTCTATCTTCCTTTAAGCTATTCTCGAGTTGAGCTTTAAAACTTCTCTCAAAGTGTAGACTCGTGGCAGAAGCTTCAGGTTGTTTTATTTAAAAAGTGAACTTGAACAAACAATTAACCGATGAATATCATATTCCTTTTTATGGGAAAAGTTATTTAAAAAAATATCAAATAGGAGTAGGTATCACGTTTGCTAGATGTCGGTGTGAAAAGTGTCCAAAAGGCGTAGCTGACATTTTATAACGATTAGTAGCAAGAACGGCAAGTGAATGCTAATGCAGGAAAGTGTACGAGTTGGCTTTCGTTTCAAAATATTATGCGCTTCGAAACATTTTTATAGTTTAGTGCTTGTATAGTAGGTATGTAGAGAAGTATAAATTTTTACAGTTCATGCATGAGTCCGAGTGAACCAACCACAAGAGGAGTGTCATTGCTCCGCTTTTCAGAAACTGAGACCAGAGGAGAATTGCTATCAAGAGACAAAATTTAGAAACTTTATTGGTCTATAAAACTAACAAGAATTCTAAAAGAAATATGTTTTTTATAAATAAAAAATTATCCTACGCCAATCGTATAGCCGAATTAAATTAATTACATTTTACATTATTTATTCATTAGTAATGCACCATTATTCATTATTCGTAGTTAATTAATTAACTAATTTGAATAAGAGAGACGTTTTAGGCATTATAAATAAGACATTTACAAATAAATGGAAATTTTATTTTGAATAGCGCTAGGGTAGATACATTTTAAAAACTGTGACTGTTGGTACACATTGTCAAGAAAAAGAACAACTGTGTAAGTCTTGTCTTGACAGTAAATTACAAAGTGCTATTTCTGAATAACTTTTTTTTTATCTTGATGGTTCTTTCATATTTTTTACATTTTTTTTTTGTTTAACATTCAGTTTTTCAAGCTAAGGGTTTCAATATTTAGTCTTACTTTTAAAGGCACTATAATACTACTCAGACGAAAAAATCTTTCAGAAAACGCTATTATAGGTCGCAGTGATGATATTGCTAAACACAATGAATTTTCTAGTTTCACTACTTCAATTTACCACTAAAAACTATTTAGGCCGGTCGTCCATTTATACGACATGTCGTATACGACATGTCTGAGACATGTCGTATTATTTTTGAACCAAGAAAACAAGAAATAACTTGTCTGTCAAGTGTACGAATCTCAATTAATAAACACAGGTTTAAAAATGATACGACATGTCGCAGACATGTCGTATACGACATGTCGTATAAATGGACGACCGGCCTAAATGGACGACCTTAGGACGACGGCCTTAGGACGACGGCCTTAGGACGCCGGATATAATATATTTATTTACCTGATTGGCCCAACTCTCGAGCTCTCCCTATATTGATGTATCACATTTCGAGTTAAGTGCCACAGGAATCTTGCTTATTAGCATAGATAGAGAGTTGGTTAAATAGACCACATCAAGAAACAAAATTTACCTCCTCCATGACGTTTCTGAAATACCGCGGAAAATAGTAAAATTGGCGGTTTCATTTTGGCTCTAAAATTGTTATTTGAAAAAGGAATATAATATTCTATCGACTAATCAGCTGTTCCGAAACGGCCATTTTTGAGTTTATAAATACTATGGTGAGAAAGGCCGTAGCCAGAAAAAATTTTTGGAGGAGGGTTGCAAATAGAGCCGGATAAAAAGCAAACTACGCCAATTTTGCGCTCTCCTTACGTTAGAAATAAAATGAAATAGAGCTGCAGGCGAAAATTAACGAAGTTCCACAATTTTAATAGC
This sequence comes from Malthinus flaveolus, assembly GCA_950108345.1. Lineage (NCBI taxonomy): Eukaryota > Metazoa > Arthropoda > Insecta > Coleoptera > Cantharidae > Malthinus > Malthinus flaveolus. Next base: position 70,221,446 of record OX467285.1, read on the forward strand.
GATTGATAGTGTCTCCAAAAAAGACGTTTCACAAAAACAAGAGATAAAAATTAAAAATTCAATTACTATTTTTTAAAATAAACAAACAATATTATAAAATAATTACGGGACCCGGAACCCTAGGCTTAATCCACGTCTGATAAGACCCAATTCAAATACTTAATTATTTTTCACGCAGTTTGACTTTAATTTTAATATTCTTTTTAAGCTTCGGAAATAGGGACAAGATGCAGAAAAGTACTGCGGGTTCAAAGTTCAAACCCTGCTGATCCCCTTACGGCCTTGATGGTGAGAGACTTGAACCGGGGCATGAAAATGTTAGGTATAAATTTTGATTTGTCCAAGGCCTTTGATTGTTTAGACCACCTAATACATAAGCTGAATGAGTCTGGTTTTAGGAGAGTTTCAGTGAACGTTGCGGTGCGACAGAAGCCAACTAGTTACTATTAGTAATCAGTGGTATAGACGTATAGAAAAATATAGTTTAACATCAGCCCTTTAATTAAGAACGCCATTCAAATCTAGAGTGCCCCAGGGATCAATTCTAGTGTCTATAATGATTTTATTGATTGTCAACGACTTGAGTTAATATATCCAGAACAATGGCTTGTGCCAGTTTGCAGATGATCCTGTGTTGTATTAGAAAGTTCTATTAATGGGCTCTCTGTGACGAGTACGGGGGTGCTTTCTCGAATGACCTCATGGTGTAGCAAAAATAAGTTAAATATGTGATGTGAGTGTTCGTATGGTATCAAAATTGTGGGTCATTGCCAGCTAAGGCCAGCGTTAAATTTTTATGCGTTATATTGAATGAAAAGTTAAAGTTTGCTTTGTAGTTTCTTATGTGCAACCTGTTGTAAGTTATAAGTTTTATGGTGTAAGGCTTTGGTTCACTCTGTAAAATGTCGAAATAGTTTTTACGATTCAGAAAAGAATTTTCCGTTTTATGTTATGTATGTGTTATAGAGATCGTCTAGAGATAAATTCAGAAGTATAAACATCATGACTGTAGTTTCGTTATATATTTATAAACTATCACTGTTTGCATATAAAAATGTTAGATATTTCCCACAAAATAGGTATTTTTATGCAAAGAGGGATATACAAACTAGGACGGGCGGGCGGAAGTTTAGGATTCCCGCCCATAGTACTTCATACCATGAGAAATCAAGTTTTTACAGAGCTATAAAGGTGTTTAATGGTTTGCCTAATTTTTTCTTTGTATATTCTCAAAAGTCAACTCAAAGACTAATAATGATATCAAAAATATATTGGCATCATCTAAAAGAATACAAAAAGTTTCCCAAAGAAAGTTTTTTCATTTTTAAATGCCTTTCCCTTTCCAAATAACCATTTTACAGCTAAAAATGAAAAACTCCAATTTTGTTATTGTCCGCCATATTTCAGAAACGTGATGGAAGAGGGGGGATAAATTTTGTTTTCTGATTTTTTGTATAGGCATAACTCAAAGATCGTTTTTGAACATTTAACAAACTCTCTATTTATGCTAATAAGAGATCGAAATTTGATATACCCGGTATACCCAAAGTTGGTGTATGGGAAGTTGTCTCATCGACGGTCGGATGAGGTCGGTGCGATTCGGGCTAGTGACGTAGGTAAGATACCTATGAGTCCCGCTCGAGTACAGAATTCTTACGGAAATAGTAATATTTTTATCATTATTTTTGAATTAAAACAAAATAGTTGCTTATTATTAACAAAATACCTTTTCAAAAATATTATCGTGCTAATTTTGGTTTTATATGGTTTTATTCAAAACCGAATTGTTATAAACTCTTCAAATTACGTTTCGCTGAATCACAAACGTTAGCTTTCTCAAATTACAAATTAAAAAACATTAACAAACGATGTTTTAACATTTTAAAACCTTTAAATCAGTAGTAAAGCATCGCAACTTATTTGTGTTCCGGTATCTTACATACGTCACAAATCGTTCGTACAATGTAGATGAGACAACTTCCCATACACCAACTTTGGGTATACCTACACCGGATATCAAAATGCAGCACCGGGTTTGCCTGCTATCTAATTCTATAACAATCAAAATAATTTTCCTTGTTAATTTGTTATTATTTATAATTTTGTAATAATACGTTAAATTTTGTTTCAGAATCGTTGAAGATGCAGGAATCGAAGTACTGAAAAGAGATTCTCTTTTGCCTTACGCGTTAAGACTACAAGAATTGTAAGTAAATTTGTATTTTTAATCCATAATGGTATACTTACTTCAATTAGAGAGTTTAGTTAAAAACTAAACTATAGGTGGTGGGATAAACTATTTGTTGTAGGATTTCAAATTAACTTTGAGAAAATATAAAATGGATAAGATGAGAAACGGGGTTGAGTTCGTAAAATAACAATCTCTTACATTATCTCTTAGATCTATATCTGCTTAATTTAGTCTGTTTCCTTCACATCTTAATCTTATTTACAGGAATTTAATCTTTCCCTCTCATTACATAAGACAATCAAAACGTATTAAGCAAGTTGGAATTTATAGATCTCGTTTTTCTTCCAAACACGTACAAGTACACCTACACAAATGAAAAATTCATGTCACCAAGTGTAAACCCCTAAACCGTTTTGATTTATCAACTCTTCCCTTATTTAATTTACGAAAATTACCATATCTTTATTAAAACGCGTTATGCAGGGACAGAGTGAATTTGGAGAGAGGACTTATTAGTTATTAGGTAGAGAGCTGTGTGGAAATTGAAAGATAACTATATTAGCAAAAGTTCTAAAGGAACGTTTTATAACACAAAAATATTACGCTATACCTACTAACTATACAGGGTGACTCGTTCATAAGGTGGTACCTACTTAACCGGACTTTCTTAAGTTAAAATGATTACGCGATTTTGATATTGCAAAATAAACCTCCAGTTTTCCCATTTTAAGTATGTTTAGAGTGTGTGTGTTAAAGGTCCGGAGACACGCTGTATATTTAGTATTTTAAATTACATTATCTAACACGACAAAGAAAATACAAAATCGGAATTAGGCTGTTAATACGATTTCTGAAATAGAAGCTACTATTTATATATAACATCGTTAATTAATAATCACATGCCAATTAGGTCCATCCTGTACAATATTTGCCACTAAATAACTAACGGGCGTCGAATATTTTCTACCTAATTTCGCCAAACTAGTGATATTTATTCATCGTTGTAAAAGTAACAATAAATTTGGTAGTAAGTGACACTCAATGAAAATAAATTTCATTTTCTCCATAAATAAATAAACATTGAGCCTTCCTATAAAAATAATGTTTTATTTTATTTGATCTGCACGAAATCGAATAAATCGTTGAAAAGGTACTTCTTGTGGAAAATGTGATTTAAGAAGCAGCTAATTTAGATCCCTTACTTTTTTAAGAAAGTCTAATATTGTAAATTTTATTATTAAAGTTTGTACATTATATCGATATAATAATATCAAAATAACTTAGATGCCTAAGAATGTTTATAACGTAACTGCAGAAACTAAATAGAGTATGCTACATAATATAATTCCAACGATATAATAGTAAACGATTTAAAATAGTCTGACAACTGCCTGTGCAACTCATTCTCCGTTTTGCCACAAAATATGCTACCTCACATTTGCATACTGTCGCGAGTCGTGAAGATTGATTATACCGACTGTGAGAAGCAAGAAATTTCAATAACTGTAATTATAATTAACATTTATTTGCTAAGAATATGTCTGAGCTTACAAAAAAAGAAAGTGTGTTTCATTTTCAAATATTATAGAAAAACTGACTCTATTAAAAAAGTTGATGCATAACATCACTACATTATTAATTTAAAAAAACAAACACAAAGCAACATTAAATTTACAGTCCAAAAACTTCTGAAAAGAATAAAAAGCGTCACCGATCAATTTACGAATTTTACAGGATTATTAGCTTTTCGTATAAGATTATCATTACTCTTAACTTTAGCACTTTTAATAGCTGCTCGATAGTTAGCTTTGCATAATTTATAAGATTTCGCTCTGTCACGAGTAGGGTGTAGATGCCTTACCAATATCCTGTGATATTTTTAGCTTTATATATTTTTAGTGGAAAATATAGTATAGCTCCACAAGTCTGAAATTTACCCTCAACCCCACACACAGCGTCGCTAACTAAACCCCACTCAATGGCTTACATCAAATAAAAAAATCTAAGTCCGTTATCAGTTATCAGTTATTGGCCTACTCACGTACTCACAACGCTAATCGTCCCAATTTCCCGTATCAGAGAATATCTCATAGTCAGCATCTCTGACCCTTATAATCCGAAATACACACATCGACCGTCCGCGTCGCACCCAGACTCTCGTCAAAATTAGTAAAAATGTTATCTAGAAATCTAGGCAATTTTTCCCCTCTAGTAATCTCGTTAAATTAGTTTTCTACTAAAAGAAAATTTCCTCAACTACATCATTTTGAAAAAATTAATATGCATAAAATAATCTTCGAGTAAGGTTCATTTATTATTACAAAAAATGGAATTAGGGGGTGAAAATAATTCAAACAAAAATACGAATAACACGTCTCTATTTTCGCTTATAACTCGAAAACTACGCACTTTTGAGAAGTGTTTCGATACGAATTATGTATTTTAAATATTTTTCGTCAAACAAACGCATGAGGTGGTAGAGCGCGTTGAAGTTTGGGGTATATGAGGAGGTGTCGAAATACAAAAATACAAAATTTTTTATTTTGATCGATGCAGGTTTAAAGAACATTGCAGTGTGCAGTGCAGTGCAGTGCAATGAGTAATAAAACCGACCATCTGCCTCTTAAAAGTGGCAGCATTAACTTGGGAGACGCTCAAGAAGAGTGGGATTTTGCTCTTTTTTAAATTTTTGGCTTATAACTTCAAAACTACACACTATTTGAGAAAAGTGCTTCTTTGTAAAAGTAAAGTAGCTAAAATTTCCTACCAACTATATTTAAAAAAATTTTTCCTTGGCCAAACGGCTTAGGCACTCAGTGCGTCAATGTATGACAAAAATTCCAAAAAAACTGTTTTTTTGTTTATTGCTTAGAACTTTAAAACTACCTACAGTGAACAGTGTCTCTAAACAAAAATAAAGTACATTCGATTTCCTACAAATTATATTTAGATTTTTTGTCACATGAACAGTTTCGGTGGTAGTGACCTTTGGAGTTTAATGGGCGGATTTTTCAGAGAGTGAACGAGAGACGATAATGCACTCATAATTTTTTTAAGCAAACAAATAGTTGAGGTGGTATAAAAAAAATTGAAGAGGCATAATTTGTAGGAAATTGAATGTACGGTATTTTTGTATAGAATTACTATTCTCCAAAAGTGCGTAGTTTTTGAATTATGAGGGATAAAAGAAATTTGGGGGTCGACTTTGGAAATTTTATTAAATTTAACGCGCGCCAGCGCCTAAATGGTTTACTTAAGGCAAGAAACTTTAGATATATAATTTGTATAAAATTTAATGAACGTTATTTTTGTATAAATTCACTTTTCTCCAAAAGTGCGTAGTTTTTGAATTATGAGGGATAAAAGAAATTCGGGGGTCGACTTTGGAAATTTTATTAAATTTAACGCGCGCCAGCGCCTAAATGGTTTACATGAGGAAAAAACGTAAAATATATAATTTGTAGGAAATTGAAATGTACGGTATTTTTTTATAGAATTACTTTTCTCCAAAAGTGCGTAGTTTTTGAATTATGAAGGATAAAAAAGATTTGGGGTCGATTCTGAAAGTTTTATTAACTTTAACGCGCGCTAGCGCCTAAATAATTTAAAGGACGAAAAACTTTAAATATATAATTAGTAGAAAATTAAATGTACGTTATTTTTGTATAGAATTACTTTTTTCGAAAAGTTCGTAGTTCAGGGCCATATTATGCACTAGACTGACTAGGCCAAAGCCTAAGGCGCCTTTGGCAGAAAAGCCGCTTGCCCGATTGATACTTAATCGGAAACTGGACCTAGGCCTGGATTTACCATTAGTCCGCGGAATTCTCCAACAATATTTTGTGTTTATGTGAAATAATACAGTAATTTAATTTTCCAACTTTGATTTTGTGAAACATCTTTTTTAGAAATAATATTAATTGGTACAAAAATTTCTAAACTTCATTGTAAGCCGTTTGACCTTGAACAATAAAAAATTTGCGCCTGCGGCGCTGTTTTGTTCTCTTTTCTCCTCAAAAAATAAAAAGGCGCTAGAATTGTTATAGCCTAGGGCGCAAACTCCGGTAATCCGGCGCTGGCGTAGTTTGTGAATTATGAGAAATAAAAGAAATTTGGCGGTCGACTTTAAAAATTTTATTAAATTTAACGCGCGCTAGCCACTAAATGGTTTACTTAAGGCAAGAAACTTTAGATATATAATTTGTATAAAATTTAATGAACGTTATTTTTGTATAAATTCACTTTTCTCCAAAAGTGCGTAGTTTTTGAATTATGAGGGATAAAAGGATTTGGGGTCGATTTTCGAAACTTTATTAACTTTAACACGCGCTAGCGCCTGAATGGTTTATATCAGGAAAAAAACTTTAGATATACTATTTGTATAAAATTTAATATACTTTATTTTTGTATAAAAAAACTTTTCTCATAAAGTGCGTAGTTTTTGAGTTCTAAGCGAGAAACTAAAAAAACAGTATTTTAGCCAATTTTGGAAGCTAAAAACCGTGAAAATGCCAAAATCCACCCTTCTCGAATCTTCCCCAGTTAATGCTGCCACTTTTTAACAGGCATACGGTGTGTTTTATTACTCATTTGCAATGTCCTTTCATCCGGTCTAGTCAAAAAGTTTGTATTTTTTGGTTTAATAAAAGTTTGATGAAAGTGTTCTTTGTCTCGCGAACTATCTGTAGTGATGCTGTCAACAGAACGTTTTCGCAAAGGTCATTACGGACGAGGCAGACACATCAGCTAAATGTCGTTATCAAAATGTTACGGAATTGTTATACTAATTGAAGTTTTAAAATTTTTGCCTACCGAAAATTTTTTTAACGAAAGCATCATCATAGTATTATTATATGTGTATCAGTTTTCTGAAGCGCCGTTTAGTTGAGGAAATGTTATTTTTTAACGAATACTTTTTGTCATTTATGAGAGCAAACAATTCCGTAACAAAAGTAGAGGAAACCAATAAGAATTTTTCATTTATAAACAGAAAGAAATTTTGGTGGACAGAACTAAGCCGCTACGGCATAAAGTTGTATTTTATAAATATAATTTTTTTTATCCTTCTGGTAATATTAGCTTTTAGTCTAACAATTTTCAGTCACATATTCCTAGAATTTTCAGGAAAACTTTAAGAATGTTAATTCAATTTTTTGTTTCAGGACACTCGTTAATTTGGAAAAGTTCTACTACTTCGAGGCAGAAGTATTTGCGGAACTAAAAGAATTGCATAGCATGTAAGTTACTCAGATTAAAATAAATTACCAACACTATTACTACACTTTTGTTAGTTTAATACACTACTTGAAAAATAAAAAAAAAACTTCAGAACAATTTATGATCTTCATTATTTAACTTAATTATGTTTTCAACAAGTATACGATGTACTTTCACTTTTATAACTAAAACTTCTCCACTTCAAATAAATTACTTACACCCTTTACTACATTTATTTTAGTCGCATTTTCGTTTTTTATAAATTACTTGTTGCACGACTTCTTTCTCAAATTTAAATTAACTTTTCTTCGGGAAACGTAAATAAGACATTTATTTATTAACACGGGACGAGTTTCACTTTAAATGACTTCTAAAAATTGCCTCTTGTTATTGTTTGGACAATTTTTTTAAATGTGCGATTTGCGAGCTTTTAATTTAAAAGGTCTTGCTTTACCCTTTCGTAATTAATGGGCTACTTCTGACCTAATAATACGCAGCGTATTTGTCAACAACGTTACTAATGGAAATCATAGCTTTTTCAGGAAAATTTGTTTGGATTTCAAACTCTCTGTTAATATTCTCAATATTATTTCAGGTTTTATATCGAATATTATCATTTAGAACAGGCTGAAAACTTTTAATCGTTTAATTTCTTAAGGGAATTTAGACTTCTATTGCTAAAGTGATCATTTTTTGGCGGGTGTCAAGTTCATGCAAGTGAAATAATCTAGTCAAAATAGACATTTAACTTGAATGTGAAAAACTCGCATAGAACTGAAAATTGATACAGACCTTAAACACAATGTCAAAGGTCCCCATCGATCTTACTTCTGCTAAAAATTTTATTCAAAGTCAGGGGTCGACAAATAGGTTTTTCGCAAATATTTTCTAATATTATGCCAGTCAAATTAGACAAATAGATGGCATTTGCGAGAAAAAATTCTAAGAGCTTTAAAAATGAGTGTGGTTGTTCCTTACAACCTGCAGTACAACTTACTAAAAGTCTCGGAAGGTCGTGACAATCAGAGGGAAGGGGAGGGGGGCTGTTTAAAAGTGACCTTTCTTCGTTTTTGACAAATAACTCGCTCCCTATAGATCGTAAGTTTGATCGAACGTTGAAGGTTATTATAAAAGTTATAGAAATCATTATTAGCTCCAAGATTTATCATATGCATTTTTTTCGTAAGTTTAACCCTTTTCGAGATATAGCGTGGAGAAGAGATTAAAGTGAATTCATTTGCGGGATGACGCTGTATAAACTGCGGAGTAAGACGCGTAAGTTTCATGAAAGGAATCAGCCACCAAAGTTATTTCATGGATAATCCGGCACTGGATGAGGTAGAATAATGATGTAATTACATAATTCTGAAAAGAAAAGTCGCGTTGAATTTCGCCTTCCCTTATGGTAAAGAAATTTTTTAAAAATGTTCGAAATTGTAATATTAGTGAGTAGGTACGCTATTGAACTTCAGAAATTTCTTATTCACAACTTGGAGGTCCGTTCCTCTATTTTTAGCAGAAGTAGGGGATTTCTGACATAATGCATTTAAGTTCTGTATCAATTTTCAGTTCTACGTGAATTTTTCCAAAATTTTCAGTCTGTTTTGACTGAACTAATAATGTGCCCAACGCCCAACCCGACAAATGTCCGAACCATTCGAGCAGGGCCGTATCTGAATAGTTACACAAAACTTTTATAGACGAACGAATTGCAGAAGATTTCATGTAATTTTATGGATGCCTATAGTACTATATTCCGAAACGAAAAACTAATTGAGCTCCACTAGTAGGGCCATCGCAGAAACATTATTTTATATCTCTACGCACTACAAATACACCTACATTTTCGTTGATTTACGTTTCCGAGTAGAAATGAAATAAGAATTGAAACTTCTGAACAAAAAGTGCGCACTTCTTCTGCCAATTTAAATTAATTTAAAAAAATTGAAATCAAGGAAACTTTTAAATCATACGCAGAACGTGTTTAAAAAAGTTTTAATGATAACAAACCAATTTAACTTTTTCTTATTTGGCAATATGTCATTACGCCCGTTAAAAATTCGGATTCATTAAACGTACAAAGGGAGCAATTAAAAAAAATTGAGTAGTTGAGAAACAATTTATTATTTGTGACAATTTCCCAATCACTTTTCCATGTTCATATTGAACTAAAATCGAACAACTAAAATTTCCACCCGAACAAAAACTTTTCTTTTGTGCCCCAACATCCCAACAACTATTGGCTATTATGTAAATCAACATAAAGTATTGACAGTAAAGACACAAAAAACAACAATTTTAATAAAATGTTTTGTTTTACTTTTCAGATATATTCAAAGAGCGCCAAAACTACTAAAAATTCAAGCAGATGTGTTTAACATCAATTTACCCAAATTGAAAATATTGTAAGTAAAATATTGAGTTTGAACTGTTTATTAATGTGTGTTGGGTAATTGAGAAAATGTATTCATATCACAGAGCTTTCAATAATTCTATTTACATTTTTTAGAGCTTATCAAAAATAGAAAAACACTCGAGGTGGAGCTCGTTAATTAATTAGTCGCGTATCAACTCTCGGTGTAAAGGTAAGGTGGGGGGCTGTGCTTCAATTATGCGATACGAAACAGAATTATTGACATGTTTATTTCTATTTGAGACGAGCTCTAATCTTTGTAAAAATGAAAATAAATCGCGTGACGTAGAAACATAGACACACATTACGTTTATGGTGTAATTTTTGGGATTGTTTTAGATAAATTTAACCAATACACTGGCTGTTAAAATGAAATAAAAACAATTCAATATTTTTTGGTAAACTCATATTTGAGAAATACTACCTAATTTTATGATAAAATGTACCGACTACTAAAGTTGTTTTAAGATGCTGCCGGCATAAAATCTATTATGGTAATTTCACCAAATTAAAGACAAAAAATCGCAGTGGAATTTGAAAATTCGATTAACGTAATTATGAGATACTGAAAACCTACTTCTCTCGCTTCTCATTATCGTAAAAGAAATTAACAGCGACACTTTAAATTCAAAGAACTAAAATAACGTACCCACAAAAATTTAAAAATCTCAGGATCAAAGTAATTTTTAATAAATGGCTGGAAATTTAGTATCTTAAAACTTAACGGTGACAAAAAGAAAATCAGTTAAGAAAAGCGACAACTTTGAAACAAAGGTTAGAGTGGCCGTATTTTGACGACTGGCGTGCTCTTCGAGCAAGACGATCGCCGAGCTTTTCTCACAAGGATTAACTATCAAATAGCCTGATGCAATAAAGTAGTAAGCCAATTTGAAAACATATTTCTTTAAGGAGTAAAGTAGCAAGGTTCATTAAACGAAAAAATATCTGAACTGCAGGAAAAAAAGCCCTTCTCGGGACTCGGGTCTCAGGGTAGAAACAATGAAGTAAATAATTTAAGTTTGAGCTGTGTGTTGGCGACACAATAATAATATCACGAAGAGAAGGGTAAAGTTTCCAGCATCTGCAATAATAAAGAGTGGGTGTACTTAGTTCTCACAAGGAGCTGGGCGTTTTTTCATTCTACAAGTAAAATTCAGCTTCGAAAAGGGAAAATTTATATTTCTACTGAATCGCTGATTTTGCCTTACGACTAATAGTGCAGGAGATATAGGCAAAAAATAGCTGATATAGTCCAGTCAATGAATATCGAAAATGGGTTTCACCTTCAAAAAATTCCGATACTTTTGAAATTTCACACACTCGTTTGGAGATGTCTAGTGATGACTATACTAAAAGTCCTGAAGAATCGGTGGTGAGCTTCCGCGGCAATGGCCAAAGACATGTCACTTCTTTCGGATTTTCGTTAATATCTCGAAAACTATGGGTCAGACCTAAAACATGACGATATATAAAATTAAAGCTGATAAAATTTGCTATAAAATTAAATATGTGTATTTTTTTATATTTCTAAAGTTTACGAGTTATAGGGTGTTGAAGCTGGGTGTTTTTTTGCAAAACTACTTTAGAGCTGCATAGGGTAATATTTGGTAAGATTATGCAAGAATTACCCTAAAACTTATTCTAATGGTTTCCAAACTTTACACTCTTATTTATAGATGTCTAGTGATTTAAAAAAAGAAATTTCTTATAGGCCCGAGGTCATGTCTTTAGGCAATGACTAGCAATGTGATACTTCCTATCGTTTTGATAAAAAAAATCAAAGTAATAATTTTAATTATTATGTACAATAACTAAATTAGAGAAAATCTTATATAATAGAGAGAGATGTAGATATCTATTGTTGAATATACTAAAAATCCTGATGAATCAGAGGTAAGCTGTAGCGTCAATGGCCGAAGACATGTCACATTTTTCAGTTTTTTGTTAATATCCCAAAAAGTATTACTCAGAGCTAAAATGTGACTATAAAGAAATAAAGCTGAAGGAAATTTCCACAAAATCCATCAGATGTTATTGTTTCGTTTTTCTAGTAATTACCGAGTTATAGAGCATTAGAAAAAGTCCCTTTTTCTCAAATCTTCTTAAAACATTAAAACTCGACAAAGGTGCTAATAAAACGTCCGAAATGGTAAATTTAATGGAACTGCTAGAAGACGAATGCGTATGTAGGCTCACTGTTCTGACTAAGTAGGTTATGTTAAAAAATAAATTAAAACTCATTTCAGTTTATTTTTGATTTTTCTAACATTTGTGACTATTATTTTGTGGTGATGTCTTGTGTTCGTTGAGTGCGTTGTGTGTATCCTGTAGTTTGTGGCACTTTTCAAATTCTGAAATGCCGAAAAAGTGTTTCATATGTGAAGCGCTTCTAGATCCTTCTGGTGTAGGTGTAATACAAGTGCGTGAGAAGGGAAGAAAATCGTCAATCTTGGCTAGTGAGCAAAGAGAATACAACATGAGCCCTAAAGTCCTCGGTACCTCAATAATGAAAGTTCATGCTTCGTGTCGAAAAAATTACACCATTACACCCGAGTGGACACTATACAGGCTGTTTTAAAAAAGCGATCTGTGGCAGGAGCGTCATCATCATCACGAGGCGACAATTCCTCTATGCCTCTTATAAGGTCTTCAATGCCTAAAATTGATTTCAAATCTAAATGTTTTCTCTGCGCCGCAGTCATCGATGATGAGTTTTTTAAAAACAGAATTGAAGAAATCCATTAAAAGACGCAACAAGGTGCATAACGTTCGAACTCTGGAGATGAAAGATGAGGTAATTGAAGTGGCAAACAAAAGAAAAGATCAGTGGCCAGAAGAAGTGAAACTTCGCCTGTCTGCCGTAATAATATAGTGGCTGCTGAAGAAGTATACCACGTGAATTACTATCGTTGATTTTTTACCCACATACTTTTATAGCATGTTCAAAAATGTGGACGTCCTCAATCGAATTACATTTTACAGACCATGAATGAAATTTCTCCATTTATTGAAAATAGCGAGGAGTGCCAACTGTCCTTTGCAGATATGCGTTCTGCAGTAACTGGGCAAGTTCCTTCAAATGAGAAAATTAAAAATATGCTTGAAGACAAATATATGGAGAACGTGTTATAATAGCAGTAGGAACTGGATGGAAAAATGCAACTGTTTGCTTCAATGACGTTGGGTTTAAAATATTGAATTCGTGACATGAAAATAAAAAATCAAAAGAAAGTGAGGAACGACTGAGAATCGTGAAAGCAACTGCAGAAATAGTGCGGTAGGATATCCAAAAAAAGTGGATGCCAAAAAGCGCGACTGCAGTGCACTACCATCTGTCATACCTGTCACGGGGAATGCTTGAACGGCACCACTTACATACCTGACAAGATATCGCTGACCCCGAGTATTAATTTATATTTTGTACCTCCTGAGGAAGCAAAAAATACGCCACGAGTTGAAGTACCGCAGGACCCTCAACTAGAAATCAGGAGTTAATGGTTTATATCTTGAAGCATTTCTCATACGATTTTTCATAATTGATTTTCAATTTCTGGCAGTCAATGCAGCAGAAAAGCAAGAATTTCACAACGCAGTACCATTAAATTTACCATTTCGGACGTTTTATTAGCACCTTTGTCGAGTTTTAATCAGTTTTAAGAAGTTTTGAGAAAAAGGGACTTTTTCTAATGCCCTACAACTCGGTAATTACTAGAAAAACGAAACAATAACATCTGATGGATAAAATTATTACTTTGATTTTTTTTATCAAAACGATAGGAAGTATCACATTGCTAGTCATTGCCTAAAGACATGACCTCGGGCCTATAAGAAATTTGTTTTTTTTAAATCACTAGACATCTATAAATAAGAGTGTGAAGTTTGGAAACCATTAGAATAATTTTTAGGGTAATTCTTGCATAATCTTACCAAATATTACCCTATGCAGCTGTAAAGTAGTTTTGCAAAAAACACCCAGTTTCAACGCCCTATAACTCGTAAACTTTAGAAATATAAAAAAATACACATATTTAATTTTATAGCAAATTTTATCAGCTTTAATTTTATATATCGTCATGTTTTAGGTTTGACCCATAGTTTTCGAGATATTAACGAAAATCCGAAAGAAGTGACATGTCTTTGGCCATTGCCGCGGAAGCTCACCACCGATTCTTCAGGACTTTTAGTATAGTCATCACTAGACATCTCCAAACGAGTGTGTGAAATTTCAAAAGTATCGGAATTTTTTGAAGGTGAAATCCTTAGTTGACTGGACTAATAGGTGGAACTAATTCCCACAGAAACGCGGTTTGAATTTTTTATTTCCTTGATGATATTTCTTTGACATACTAAAAGTCTAGAAATATCTAAGTGTGCGAAATGCGTTTTTTTGGCTTTTTGGTTCTTGAGAAATTTTTTAAAAATTATAAAAAATCGTGTGTAGTATCAATTTACAGAAAATTTCATGCTGAACATGATTATATTGGTTTTACAAAATCAAAATAAAGAACAAAACGTTGAACGAAAAACTGAAAGCTTAAAAAATACTTTTTTTTGAAATTGTAAATTTAAGGAGTGCTCTATTGAACTTCAAGAGCTTTCTTCCTGTATTGTAAAGATTTCTTAAAACAGAAGTCTTGCCAAGTCTCGTCTTCACCTTTTGTGAAGAAGTTAAAAAATGCTTTTTTTCGAAATTGTAAAATTAAGGAGCGCTCTATTGAACTTCAAAAGCTTCTTATTCACCACTTGGAGGAATGGAATATTAATTTATTTAATAAAAATTTAAGTAATTTAAGATTTATAAAAATTTGTATTATTCATAAAAGAAAACTTCTCGATTATTCAGATCTTGAACTGGTCGAGTGTTGCTGTCTATTGGTCCATCTAAAGAACAGAGTTTTCTAAACTGCGCAATCTGTAAATTGGATCGGTAATTTAAACTGCAAAAGTTGTATAAAGTCATTACTTGTTTCGACGATATGCCAATGGGTTCCGATACAACGAGCCATACAATGCCTTCTGTACAGGGTGGAGTTGTAAGTGAACCGTCATACATGTAATACTGAGAACTAAAGGCAGGCGTTATACATCCAAGTGGAATTGGATTTATGTGAACGCTCGTATACGGACAATGAATTGATTTTAAAGCGATTGTTATATGTTTGAGGTAAGGATTATCACCACGCACCGGCTAAAAATTTGCGCTCATTTAACAAAAAACATTCAATTAAATAGGTGCAAAAATAACCTCGAATAAATAACTAATAATCAACAACGAATTTTTATCTAATGCTTCTCTTAAAGATGTATATTTGCTATTTGCGCGAAGATATGTGGCTTGAAGTTCCAAACCAAAACGGCGGCAATTAATAGTGTGTTCGGATCCTTCTTCGTCGTTCGGTCCCCAACGAATGCGAATGTTTAAAAATCTAAACGGATCTGTAAGAGGTCCTCCACAAATTGCCGGATAAGCCCCATCTTTCCAACATGCCGTTAATGTAACTAAATTGAAATAATGCAAATAAAAGCAATTTTGTCAAAAACATGTTTACCAGAATGTCCATCATTAGCTAAGAGCATTTCCTTAGGACAGTCGTTATATTCTGGTGAATATTTCAACGGTGGGAGTGTTTCGCTACATATGGTTACAGCATAACTTGTTCCTATATTAATTGGAGACTGTCTTCGTCCGCCAGCTTCGGTAAATGTGTCTTTCCATGAGGCGGGACCTAATAATTTTAACTTTACCCTTACGAAATAGTTTAATTTAACTATACACCTCCTATGGCTTTGTACGAGTAATAGCATGCAAGGGCATTTTCATCTCCTCTTATATACCTCGGAATATCGAATAAATCGGATAAAAATATTAGCAAAAATATAATTGCAGTGCCAACAATTAAAACTTCTGATGAACTGTAGTTGCTGAAGCTGAACACCATCTTTATAGAACTCTATCACTAATACTTAAATTTAGAATCTAAATTTGACGTTGATACGAATTGATTATATCAATTTTGTTTTCTTTGGTCACTGTATAATATGAGTAGATATTAAAAAGTTCTAACCATCGAATTAGTGGAGCGGATCGACAATACGACAATAAAAAGTCGCTTATTTTGTGTAGTAAAATTTTTCGGAGTAGGATCATATGGCACCTTTACTATCTTATTAAGGAACCTCTAAAGCACTGGAATCTCTGCTTACGACATTTTCCCGTGGTACTGACAAAAGTTATGAGCCTTCGAACATGAAATATGGGTCTTTTTTCTCACGCGTTACATCTTTCAAAAACATTATTTTTCTCCGTCATTACTACACGCACAGGACTGTTTTTGATCTCAATTAATAGAGTCACTACTGGGAAATAGAAAACGATTTATAGAGTTTAAAAACCATGATCAGTTTAGGCAGTATTAGTTTGTTTTTTGGAAATTTCGAGACAAAATGTGTAAAGTTCCGACTTTAAACACCCTCAACTTTTGATTTTACGATATGGAATTTAATTTCTTAGCTGAATTAGAGTTTTGGCAACCTATGATCTCGCTTAACATATAGTCGCGTTTCAAAAATAAAGTCTCTAGGGCCGTTATAAGAAACGACGCAATGAACTTATATGGTCCCATCATTTGCGAGAGAGAAGAGATGGACGGAATCAACCACTAAAGTTACCCATTCGTGAATAATCCGGCACTGCACGAAGTAGTATAAAGAAAATCTGTTGATTAAAGATCTATAAATAGAACAATCATGGTAGGTTTTTTCCTCACCTTGGTATTGTGAAAGAAGTTTTTTTTTATTCGAAATTGTGACATTTAGTAAGCGCTCTATTGAACTTCAAAAGCTTATTATTCACCACTTGGAGGTATGATAATGATTTCCTATAATATTGTATCAAATAGAATTAGGACGTAGCTAAAGATTTTTTAAAACAAAAGTCGTGCCAGGTTTCGTCCTCACCAATTGTAAAGAAAATAAAACATTTTTTGTTCAAAATTGAAAAATTAAGGAGCGCGCTATTCAACTTCAGGAGCTTATTATTCCCAATTTAGGGGTACGATAAAGATTTGCTATATCACATCACATAGAATGAAGGCGTAATAAAAGATTTTTATTAAATTTAATCTATATTGTACTTCCAAGTAACGAATAAGAACCTCTTGAGGTTCAATAGCTTTCAGTTTTTTGGCCAACATTTAGCTCTATATTTTGATTTTGTAAAACTTGTTCAGCATGAAATTTTCTGTAAATTGATACCACACACGATATTTTACAGTATAAAAATTTTTTTTCAAGATCGGCGCCAAAAAACGCATTTCGCACACTTAGATTTTTCTAGACTTTTAGTATGTCAAAAAGATATCAACAACGAATTAAAAAATTCAAACCGCGTCTCTGTGGGAATTAGTTCCTCCCAAAAACCTATATCTACTGTACTGTAAAACTATTATAATATTATCACAGTTGTACATTATACAGTGTGTAACCATTCACAGCGGAACATAGAGCAAAACACCAGCCAGCTCGCAAGCAGTTTCTTTTGCCAAGGACGGTATAATGGTACGTATCGAATAATCTCCTAATACCAAATGCCCTTAATTAACAGCTTTTTTAATTACGACAAAGTAATTAAATATTTTAAAATTATAATTTGACATGTCATGGCAACTCATATTTTTTGAGTTTCTAAAATATTTAAATTACTTTCTCATAATTAAAAAAGCCGTTAATTAAGAAGTGTTTGATATTAGGGGACTCGGAAAGTAATTCTCTTTCGATAGATACCATTGCCGTTCTTGTAGAAGAAGTTTGGCGAGCAACAAACTCTAAATACGTGATTTTGTCAATGTTTGGCCGTTTCCCTTCGTCTTTGAATACATTTATTTACACTAGAGTAGTTGTACCTATAACTAGTAAAAGTATGCTAGTCGAGTGACATTTTCAAAAAATATTGACTTTGTTATTTTTTCGAAAAATTGCCAGTTGCTTCATTTTCTTCAAACTCATTTATCTTTCTTCACACAAAAATAATTGTTTTAATGAAGTACCACTTTTTAATTAAACAAATTTATAAAACAATCTTTTAGGTTTATTTCCTAGCTACGTATAATTAATTATTTACACTTCCTAATATAATTAAAACCCTTATAAAAGGCAACAGGTCAAATATGTTACTTTTTCCACACCCTGAATTTAGTTTAAACGACCAGACACGTTAAAAATATGAACAAAAGAAGCAATTACACAATGAAATAAAATAATATAATTGAAGTGACTCAATAGAGCGTTTTTCTAAACGTGCCAATGTTCTTAGATCAACTACAGTTGAACTGAAAATTTTATTTTGAGCGTAATAGGTTATTAGTTATTAATCTCGTCAGATTTTCGATACAACGAACAGCTTACGCATTTGGTAGTCGTCCCACATTCAAATACGTCAAATTAAATTTGCCACGCTAATGTTAACCCAGCCGATAAATAGTAATTGTTGTTCAAAATTTCCAATATCGCGACTGTTTTGTTAATAAGTAAAAATTGTACCTATACTATACGATTTTTCCCGAAGGACATTGTTCATTAGAGTTGATCAAAGCGATCTTAATTAGTTGAACATTTAAAAAAATTTCTTTCCACTCGCTTTTAATTGCTTAAATCCTTAAAATAACAAAATACTTCAACGCTCAAATCCCTTTGTGTTGTGCAAGTAGCTTTTATCCTAATGGTCTACTAGCAACTAAAATGATTTGTAAACTTACAATTTTTAGATTTGCGGAATTTTAACGTCGATTGTGAAAAAGTGTAGATACGATTTAAATAATACCAACATTCTGCGAGGAATTCTTGGTCAAAGTCTCAACATTCATTATAAAAACGCAGATAGGTACCTACTACAAGGCTTTTAATTGTAAAAATTTAATTATTACGATTTATTGGACTTCAATCAATTAATTTATTAAAAGTAAAAGTCGAACTAATTGGAGGGCGCTAAAAAATTTAAAAGAGACAAATGTTGAAAAGATTTAGGCAGTGAAGGTAACGTGTATTAAAGAAGGAAGGAGAAGGACTGTGTTGGAAACTATATATATACAGGGTATCCAGTGGCTGAGGAATAATGGAAATATTTCTTTTCTCCGCAGGAATATTAAAAAACTATTTGATACGTTAAATTGATTAAATTCAAATCCAACATTTTCCGATTATTATCATTTTTCTACCAACTACCCTACGCGAGCAGTGACGTCATCAAACTTTTTTTAAATTGCAACCCCATATTTTTTTTCAGATTTGAATAGATTATAAAATTCTGATTTCAGCAATATACACAGGTTTTCTTTTGGACTGACAGTCTCAAAGATATAAATTTTTTAATGTTCGCTATTTTTCCTAAGAAATGTGCTAATGTAAATATGAATTTATCCATTTAAATTACATAAATAAAAAAAGTTACTTAAACAAATAAAAATTTTGCTAAAATTTAATTCAGCCAATTCTTTCAATCCAATTTACCAAATTTAAATGGATAAATTCATTTAAATTAGTACACTATAGCGCACAATAGCGGAATAATAGCGCACATTAAAACATTAATATCTTCGAAACTGTCAGTCCAAAAGACAAACTTGTGTATATTGCTGAAATCAAAATTTTATAATCTATCCAAATCTGAAAAAAAATATGGGGTTGCAATATAAAAAAAAGTTTGATGACGTCACTGCTCGCGTAGGGTAGGTGGTAGAAAAATTAAAATAATTGGAAAATGTTGGATTTGAATTTAATCAATTTGACGTGTCAAATAGTTTTTTAATATTCCTGCGGAGAAAAGAAATATTTCCATTATTCCTCCGCCACTGGACACCCTGTGCATATAAGGGGCGACTCATTGTCCAAAATAAAAGGGCTGGCTCGATATAAAATTATTTTCCTACAACGTTTCTACAAGGAAATGGTAAAATTAAGTTTCAATTATTTGTAATTTGCAACAATAATTGTGATAACTTATAACTTACTTTATTCGACTAAATATTCGTCTTTTGTCAGGCATTTAATTTATTCAAGAGCATTATTCGTTAGTGTTAAGTTACGTTACCTACTTTTCATTAAATTCATCTTCTAGTCTACATTTGCCAGTTTCGCGGGATAAATAAGTTATCATAAAGTTTAGAAACAAATCAAATTTTCAAATAACTTGTCAAATTTCAACCCTTTATAGTTTTTCGCAACATTACATAAGTAGCTGAAGCACCCTGTATATAGAGAGTTTATAATTTGCTTCGAAAATGACATAAATACTTATTTACTCACTATGGATGTTCCTTTTGTAATTTTAACATCACTTTTGGATAAAAATTTTTAATTTTAAATACGTATTTTCAAAGCACAAATTTTTTGAGATATTTTGATATTTTGATACTAGTAGTGGAATTTTGAAAGCCAAATTTAGCTTTCAAAACTATTGAATAGAGAAGTCAATTAATAATATTTTGTATCTAAACAATGAAATTACATTAGTAGACCAGAGTCGATAATTTTGAAAATGGTAAAAAATGAAAAAAAATTATAATAGGATGAAACCCATTGAAAAAGGTAGAGAGTATAACAAAAATGAAAGGAAAAATAATTTACGGGCGATCTGAGGTCGGAAAGGAGAAGGGGTGAGTTTTTAAGGGTAAAGAACGGTTTATCTTGATTTCCGGCAAAACTACTAAGAAAAAAAGTTAATAGAAAAAGTTGTAGGTAATAAAAAGATCTACAACTTTTGTTTTTACACTTTTTTCACATCACCTCAAAATTTATGTGAAAAATTCAAATAAGTTTTTGGTTTTTTATTTTTATCTTTTGCAAAAAAATTGTAATGTATATTTTTTATACCATCAGAAAGTAGAGATTTCTAACGACATTTTTAAAAAAGCAGATATTTTGACGTGAGAATTTTCGATTTTTTTAGGGTGCTTTTTCGATATTAAGTCAAAATAAGGTAAAAATTTTTTTGCAAAAGATAAAAATAAAAAACCAAAAACTTGGTTTTTTTAATTTTTCACATAAATTTTGAGGTTATGTAAAAAAAGTGTAAAAACAAAAGTTGTAAATCTTTTTAATACCTACAACTTTTTTTTTTAACTTTTTTTCATAGGACTTGTAGTTTTGCCGGAAATCAAGATAAACCGTTTTTTACCCTTAAAAACTCACCCCCTTTCCTTTCCCGACCTCGGATCGCCCGTAAATTATTTTTCCTTTCATTTTTGTTATATTCTCTTCCTTTTCCAATGGGTTTCATTCTACTATAATTTTTTTTTGTTCAAGAATTATCGACCCTGGTCTATAGTAACTACTATAATCAATTGCGCGCCGGTTTAAAATATTGCAATACTTATCCGAAATACTGTTAGTAATCGATAGAGAAGAAAATTCTTCACAAAAAATGAAAACCGAAATTATATAATTCTATTTGAAAACCGTGTTGAATCCAGGGGCCACCGGGAGGGAAATTCCCGCCCGACAGACTTTTTCTAAAGTACCTATTTATTTTTTACATTTTTGGATTCAGGGGGGGGGGGGTAGAATCGGCAAGAAATAGAATTATTAAAAAACATTTCTTAAGCCATGCTTAGTACCTACACAACGAAAAAGTAAAATTGCTTTTTACTTCTTTGCGTAACGCCTTAGAGAGGAGCAAGTCGTTCAAAACGAAAAACGTGGTAAACCTTTGGAAATAGAGGCGTCGTTAAACTTTTTTTTGCTTTGCATAAAATGAGTAAGCAAGCGGTCTTCGATAGCCTCGATGTAATAATATTGGAAAATGTAGCTTTTTAGTTACATTTTTCCCAACATTTGACCAATTTCAGTTTAAGTTTCATGGGTTTTAAAAATAAAAATAACAGTAATGCTTTAATGCTTATTGAAGCCCTGTAGTTTCCCAAATGAAGCGTCGAAAACGTACCCCAATTATTTTTACCAGTGAAGGTGATTCATTCATATCATTATAAATGACACTCTGTATACTTGAAAAGCAACAGAAACCACCTATTTATTGAGGTCACAGTCAAGTATAAGTAATATTTTTTATTCAGCGACAATTTATCAGTTGCATTTATTCTATTTACTCCCATCCCAACGTTATATAGCATTCTAAGTTCCAAGTACCTTTATGTAATAAATGACATACGTCTTTGAATTCATGTAAGTCAGGTTTCATTATTTTACTGTATTTTACCAAGAACGTGTAGTAATGCACACACCAAGAACGCTGACTTTCAATGTAGAAAAAATATTGCGTCATAATGGCGCTAAACAAAGTTTTTGTAGCCCTTTAAAATTTTTTATAATAAAAAAGAAATCTCACCTTACGAATTAGCGGAAATTCAACTTAAAACTTCTTCTTCCATTGTCTAAAATGGCAAAATATAATTCCAAACGCGAGCACACGCGAGCACTTAACCAAATCGAGTTCAACGATAAACTAAATAATATTTCTAAAAATTCAAGTTAAAATTTATTCTATGATTATTAAGTAGTATTTTGGATAGCATTTTAAACTCTTATCCAATTTCGTCGGCCGCAGCTGCAAAATTCTTATCGAAGTAAAACAAATGGTAAGTATGATAAAGCAAACAAAATGCAAAGTTTTATTTACGTCAAAATTACAAATAGAATTCAAATTTTTAATTTGAGGTCAAAAATATTATCTCGGCCTCTGTGGGCGAATTTTGCTCTAACTACAGCAAAACTTAAGTATCGCAAAGCGAAAAATTTTCAAATTTTTGAATAGGCTTTGTTAAAAACTGCTTTGATAACACTACAGCACTTTCAATAAGTAGTGAAGTTAACGATAAAAATCGGCTTTATCCTGCAAAAGGTCGGATAGTTCTGATTTTTTGATATGTTGTATTATGTATTTTGATTAAAATTTTGAAAAAAGTTTTCGACCTCGCCGCACCTCCGCTAGCTCCGTAGCACTGAAGAAACTACAAAAATTTACGACTTTAACCAAAAATCGCTGAATATCTCTTCATCAATTGGTTTTATCGAAAAAGTTCTAGTATCCTTTTTTGTAGAGCACTAAAATTACTACAATTTTGACCTAAATAATTTTTTTCTAAAAACTACAATTAGCGAGAAGCAGCGCCGTAAAAACACGTACATTTTCAAAAGTACCTGAAAAACTACAAAATGTAAACTCTCTTCTGTTCATTATCTCTTAAGTGTTCTTTCAAAACGTCACCGACCTTAGATGCGCAGAAGGGGAAGTGAGAAAGTGGTAAAGAGAAAATGAACAAAAAAGGTTACATTTTGAGGTTTCTCAGGTATTTTTGAAAATTTTGCGTGTTAATACGGCTGTTAGCGGAACCAACCTTGCATTTCATTCTGATGCAAAACCCTTTTGCAGGTGAATAGTAGGTACCCATAGGTGACTTTTAAGAAGTGGTACCCCGATGGGACCCACGACTGGTGTGGGTCGAGATTTTGTTACTCGCTCCTGGAAGTTAGACAAGTGCCTTCTACGCGCACCAGTCGCGGGTACCACTTCTTAAAAGTAACCTATGGATACCTACTACTCACCTGCAAAAAGACTTTGCATCAGAATGAAATGCAAGGTTGGCCTTAATATGTGCCGCTAACGTCCGTAGGTACTATGTTTTTACGGTGCTGCTTCTCGCTAACTGTAGAGTTTAGAAAAAAATGTTGTACGTCAAAATTGTTGTAATTTTAGTGCTCTACAAAAAATAATATGACAACTTTTTTGCTAAAACCAATTGACGAAGAGATATTCAGCGATTTCTGATAAAAGCCGTAAATTTTCGTAGTTTATTCATTGCTACGGAGCTATCGGAGGTGCGGCTAGGTCGAAAACTAGGGATTTGAATCAAGGGATATATATACATAACATACATCCTTTTGCAGGATAAAATGTGCAATTCGACTGTATTAGTAGGTAAGTACCTACCATATTTTATATACGAAGTCGACAAAAAAGTAAAATAAAGAAAATAGTTTATTATAATTGGAAATTAGGGGCGCCACCAATAATAGGCGACTTTCAAGAACTGTAAGTAGAATAGGATCCACCTAAACTCTAAAAAGTAGTATATCTCCAACAAACTTATTTAGCGAAGCGATCGAAGTAAAAGATGCTAACCAAACTTAATCGACATTTTTTATAGTTCTGAAGCATCTCATCACTTTCAGGTATTGGATTTTGCAGCTGGATCTAAGAGTTTTATTTTTTAAGCGTTTTGGATTCAAGGGTTCCCGAATAGTTACTTTTTTTATCATAATTTTTCAAAGTAGACGAACAGAACGAAAACGTAAAAAGTCTTTCAAGTTGTTAATTTTTCTTTCAACGCGAAAGTAATGAAAATAATACATAGTATCACACAATGAGCCAAACATAAATTCTATAATCTGACCTAAAACATAAATTTTATACCCCATAACCCCTTAACGGTTTTTATGAGTTTTCCCCGCTAAGTTTCAAATTGAAAAAAATTAATTTCTTATATTCTGAAATCATTTGTAGCGCCTTCTTTTATTACCTACTACTACATTATTCTCATTTTTATGTGAACAAAACGTATCTCATATCTCAGAAATAGTTCATTAGAAGAAACAAATACAAGCAAAACTCTTACCAGCCATCCATAGAATGAAATATGATTTTATACAAATTTATCTTATATTCGAACAAATATTAATAAATAATAAAATTCATATGTAGAATTCCTTTAGAACAAAAAATTACAGTTTACAAATCTCTTTTTTTTATCAAAGCAACAAATTAATATTGCCTTCTGTAACTTTCGATTCATTTTCATTCGTAAAATGCAAATCTGGAAGTTAAAAGTAATATCAAATAATAAATAAAAAATTCTGAAACGAAGTTTTTTCGTAATTGAACAAAACAGGCCTATACTACGATACGATAGGGCGGTGGTTTGAAAATGATTTTTGTACATTTTACAGATGTACACATCATGTACAGTGGCTATGCGGTGTGGAATTTGTAATTTGACCTTATTTCTTTGTAACGATGTGGATTTTGGGATGGTTCGGAGTAGTTATGAATCCTGAGATTCTGGCTCCGAACTATCAAAATCAGCATCGTTTATACGCTATCTCTGGGGTTATTCAGTAGTCACTGAGTTTCTCCTTGTTTTGTAAATTCAGTAAATATCCCAAACCTTTTGGCTATCTAAATTTTGGTCCCTTTCGTCATTTTTTCCCCTTAATTTTAATTGTCATTTAGATTTAAATAACCGTGTTTTAGATATCGTTCCAAGTGCAAGCGTCGATATGAGATTTACTCGCGACCTTGCACGCTTTCAATTCAATTTTAATTTCACTTTTAGTTAACGTTTAAAATTTTTAATTTGTTTTTTTGAATTTTCTAGTCAGCCCTTGTAATTTTTTGCGTCATTACTCCCTGTTAATTTTTAGTCATTTGTCTTTAATCTTTTGTCATTTATTAATTATTCTCCGCTCTTAAGTATTGCTCCTTAATTTTAAAATTTATATTCACGTGGTCCCCATTTAAGAGCGCTTCTCGTCCCAATATTCTTTTTCCCAAATTTTGATCTCTCTAGGAATTTTCCCTTGCATCTCTATTTAGATAACTCCAAAATCCCCACTGGTACCGCCATCACGAGGTAAGCTCTGATTGGTGCTCGTGTACGGTGGTGGAGAAGTTATAAATAGAGGTGCAACATTCTTAGAGTCGAGTCGAGTCCGGTCCGAGTCCTAGTCCTGTCTTGTTGAGAGTCCGCGTTTGTCCCGTCCAATATTACATTTTTCAACCCTTCAGTGACACTGACCATCCCGATCAACCCTTGTTCTGTGGTAGTTTTTCGCAGTGGTTTTATTTAAGCCGCTGTGGAATCTAAGCTTCCGCATTATTTTGGGTTGGATCTTTTGTGGTAGTTTTCCGTAGTGGTTTTTTAAGCCGCTGTGGAATCTAAGCTTCCGCATTAGATCGGTATCAACTTCTTGTGGTAGTTTTCCGCCGTGGTTTTATTTTAAGCCGCAGTGGAATCTAAGCTTCCGCGTTAGTTGATATTATCTCTTCGTCCGTGAGTGGTTGCCGTTTTGCTGTGGTTCCTTCTGAGCCGCAGTAGGGCTTAAGCTTCCGCTGTTCCCGTGTTTTTTTTTTTTTCGTGAAGATAAGAAGAGAAGATAATTTTTTTTTGTTGGTTTTTTTTTTAAGAAGAGTTTTTTATTATATTTTATTTACTTTTGTTTTGAATAAACATTTTTTCCCCATTCACCGCGACTGTTTATTTTATTTTTTTCCTCGAACCCTGCCCGTCTTCGGCTTTGAGCTAAGTCGCTGGCAGAATAATAGCTCATCGACGAAGTTCGGGGTTACATTTGGCGCCCAACGTGGGGCCTTTTCTTCGGCAACGTGCGATTATTTTTTTATTTGCCTTCCCATTCCCTTACCACCAAAAATTTTGAAAAACTTTTTGCCCACTTTTTCCTAACTTGAATTTTTTTTCTCAACCAATCTTGTCCCACATCTCATTTTTAGCCGAAGTATTGGCTTACATTTTTTTTCCTCCCTCTTCATAACCCTTACCACCCTGACATTGGACGTTTGTTTTTACCCTATCTTCTTATCTTCAAATACCCTTCGCCACTCGTCACATTTTCCCAAAGTGTTAGTGTCAATTTCCATTGGACTTAATACGTTATACTTTCATCGCAATGGTCAACTCAACCAATCCAGCCATACTCTCAGCCCAGACAGACGCGATGGAACTAGTATTAGGACTATGCCGTAAGGAAGAGTTGGAAGACTGTCTTCTTCGGTTAGGACTTTCAGTCTCTGGCTCAATAGCTGTTTTGCAAGATCGACTTCGCCTGGAAGTTCAAAACGGGGTGCCAGTCGACACCGTACTGCGTTTGCTAATGCCACCAGCCTCTCGGTCCAGAGGTCCGTCTCCCCAAAGGTCTTTCTCCCCTCAGCCTCCCTTGGTACCCGCCAAAAACTCCCTGGCTTGTCCAACAGTGCCACCAGTACCCTGTTCCAACCCTGTGCTTCAAATAGCCGCTCCAACTAATCCGACTCCGTATCAATCGCCCTTTATTTTGTCTCAAGCTGCCCAAGTCTGTGACTTCATTCGAGAATGGGGCTTACGTTACGATGGTAAAGGCGACTGCACATCTTTTCTCGAAGCCCTCGAGGAAAAGAGTGCTACGTATGGTATTACGGAGACCGACCTTTTTGATGCGGTGTCTGAAGTCCTTGAAGATGACGCGTCTTTGTGGTGGAGGAACCACCGCAGCGCCGTTAATACCTGGCAAACGTTTCGGGAAGCCATCTGTCGGCAATATGCTCCTATTGTCAACCGAACGAGCCTAGGTCTGTGCGGGAAACTTGAAACGCCGCGGCCATTAAGCGGGATGTCCACGGCTGTACCACCCCCTTTCCACCCCGCTGAAACCACCGATCATCGAGTTCAGGTCGATATGAAGGTAGGCTCTTCTCGTATTCGAGCCCTTGTGGACACCGGAGCTGCGGAATCTTTTATTCGCTTAGAGCTGGCTCGAAAATTAGCCCAGAAGCTGCATGTGTGTCCCACCTCTCGCGACAAAAAGGTACAACTGGCTGATGGGACAATAACGCCCGTTGGTGAGTCCTACATTTTTACTACGTCGATTGGCGATGTGGTGACTACTCACCGATGGAACACTCTCCCCAATCTACTTGAAGAAGCCGTAATAGGAGCCGACCTATTGCGGGCCAATCAAGCCATCATCTCCATGGATCCGGTTGGACTGTTTTTAAACGGAGTAGCTATCTCCCTTCAACCTGCTAAGCTACCCTCGTCACTTGGAACCTTAGCAACGCCCGTTGAGGTTTCAGCAGACCCTCTTCCTCCCTGCGGGTGCCATAAAATTCTCCCCGACCCAGAAGCCGTTCGACCAAACCTTTCCGGTTCGTTACAGACGATGGATTTAGTAGACCTGCCAATCGTTGCCAAACTGGAAACGTCTGTCCTCCCGCTTACACCATCGCCACACATCGACGCCTCCTTAGAGAAGGTCATCCTTCAGTTATCCGAGACGTCGATTTCTGAAAATTCGCCTTTAGCTACAGTCCCTGCATCATCATCCCTGACACCCAAGAGGATCCCCAGTCTAATGGAATTGAGGATTCCAAGGCCTCTTACGTTACCGCCCTTGACCTCAAAGAAAATACCGGCTCTGATGGAGTTAAAAATCCCGATGCCTCTTGGGTTGCTCCAACGTCAGAATAATTCCAATCCCGTGAAGTCGAACGCTGGACGACGTTCCGCTCCCGCTTATAAGCCCAGTCCTCTAGAGAAGAGACTGGATCCATGTCCGCCGGTCCCGGTCTTATCTCAGTCTCCCAATGACAAAATACTCGCGACAATTTCTAGTTGCAGTTCCACCAACAAGAGAAGAAGGTCCAACCGATACACGAAGCCGTCGTATTTACGGAAAAAGGCCGAGTGGGTAGAAAGGAGACTGAAGCCACCTAAGACGGGTAATATTTAACCTCACTTCCCCCTATCTTTTCCATACACCCCGGAGAGTAAGGCTGTGTAACGATGTGGATTTTGGGATGGTTCGGAGTAGTTATGAATCCTGAGATTCTGGCTCCGAACTATCAAAATCAGCATCGTTTATACGCTATCTCTGGGGTTATTCAGTAGTCACTGAGTTTCTCCTTGTTTTGTAAATTCAGTAAATATCCCAAACCTTTTGGCTATCTAAATTTTGGTCCCTTTCGTCATTTTTTCCCCTTAATTTTAATTGTCATTTAGATTTAAATAACCGTGTTTTAGATATCGTTCCAAGTGCAAGCGTCGATATGAGATTTACTCGCGACCTTGCACGCTTTCAATTCAATTTTAATTTCACTTTTAGTTAACGTTTAAAATTTTTAATTTGTTTTTTTGAATTTTCTAGTCAGCCCTTGTAATTTTTTGCGTCATTACTCCCTGTTAATTTTTAGTCATTTGTCTTTAATCTTTTGTCATTTATTAATTATTCTCCGCTCTTAAGTATTGCTCCTTAATTTTAAAATTTATATTCACGTGGTCCCCATTTAAGAGCGCTTCTCGTCCCAATATTCTTTTTCCCAAATTTTGATCTCTCTAGGAATTTTCCCTTGCATCTCTATTTAGATAACTCCAAAATCCCCACTGGTACCGCCATCACGAGGTAAGCTCTGATTGGTGCTCGTGTACGGTGGTGGAGAAGTTATAAATAGAGGTGCAACATTCTTAGAGTCGAGTCGAGTCCGGTCCGAGTCCTAGTCCTGTCTTGTTGAGAGTCCGCGTTTGTCCCGTCCAATATTACATTTTTCAACCCTTCAGTGACACTGACCATCCCGATCAACCCTTGTTCTGTGGTAGTTTTTCGCAGTGGTTTTATTTAAGCCGCTGTGGAATCTAAGCTTCCGCATTATTTTGGGTTGGATCTTTTGTGGTAGTTTTCCGTAGTGGTTTTTTAAGCCGCTGTGGAATCTAAGCTTCCGCATTAGATCGGTATCAACTTCTTGTGGTAGTTTTCCGCCGTGGTTTTATTTTAAGCCGCAGTGGAATCTAAGCTTCCGCGTTAGTTGATATTATCTCTTCGTCCGTGAGTGGTTGCCGTTTTGCTGTGGTTCCTTCTGAGCCGCAGTAGGGCTTAAGCTTCCGCTGTTCCCGTGTTTTTTTTTTTTCGTGAAGATAAGAAGAGAAGATAATTTTTTTTTGTTGGTTTTTTTTTTAAGAAGAGTTTTTTATTATATTTTATTTACTTTTGTTTTGAATAAACATTTTTTCCCCATTCACCGCGACTGTTTATTTTATTTTTTTCCTCGAACCCTGCCCGTCTTCGGCTTTGAGCTAAGTCGCTGGCAGAATAATAGCTCATCGACGAAGTTCGGGGTTACATCTTCAAATAATACGTTGTGAGTAGTACCACTATGCAAGCAATGATCAAAAACTTTGAGCAACATCAATTAGAAGAACCTATAGTCCATTCAGATTCAATGAGCAGTAAATGACAACCGTGATGATCAGTGCGTGATCACTGCATGTTAGCATCGTGCTCGATTGCAATTGGTTACAGGTATACTGACTGAGATTTTTCAGATGTATTATTTAGTTAGTGCTGAGAATGTTTTATTTCTAAAATGGAAAAGACTACAGAAGCCTTTCAGATTAAAAATTCAGCGGTTAGATTAAAGAACAAAAAATGTTTTTTTAGTAATATTGAAACCCATCACTAGTACTACCTAAATCCGCATCTGTTCAATGCCATAGCCCTTCTATGTGCCCGCTATTATTACGTGCAGCCAGCAGTGTATGTCCACTGTATCTTGAAATTGAATGCACTCATTATTCTGTGCTAGATAGGTATCACTAGTCACTAAAACGGTTTACTGGTCTCCTAATTTATCTTTGTCGGCATTGAACTTGAAAGGTTAAAAATGAACAGATTACATTTACTTATAATGAAGAGTTGGAGTATAGATTCTTCCACGATACTCCAAACTGACTTCTTGACTTTAAACTTACAAAGCCACCTTATAGTAGGTATATTTGTTCAAAACTCTAACTTTTTTCAGGTAAAATTTCATAATTTTTTCGGGTAACATTTTGAACAAAAAATATCTACGGTGGTTTTGTAAGTTAAATTTATGGCTTTTTTCAACTTCTTTTTTTTTCGGTCAAGAAGCCATTTCCGAATATCGTGGACAAATCGATAGTACCTACTAAAGTTTGTGTTTTTTGGCCAGATCTTATGGCTATGAGACAATAATACAATAAGACCCTTAAATTTTATATCAAATACTAAGTCATTTAAAAATACGTCAAATCTTTGGAAAGTTGAAAAATAAATTAAGTTATTCATAATCGAGGGAGTACGGCGATGAGCACTCTTTATCGATTGGTTCTGTTCTAATCTGATCTAATTGAAGCAATGTTATCAGATTGAAATTACCACAAGTATCTAAACTATTAAAGCAACTCGGCTAAAAGTATTGTTCTAACGCAAGTTATGTACCTACTATACAAGTGATGTAAGTAAAGTTAGTAACCACGCATTTTTGTTATACCTATAGATGTAAAGTATCAATTTAAAATTTTGTTATTCCCAAACATTTCATTCCGGGCTATACAATTGTAATTTGTATCCGTTCGCGTTTTCGCTTTTTTAACAATCAAAGACACATCGGCCTATGCTAAATTAGTTTACATCAACTAAATTCGAATATCTCAAAGAAAATTAGCCTCTTTTGTGGGGAATTTTTAAAAAATTGAAATTTTTACCAAGGAAAACTCAATAAACAATGCAGGTACCTACAACTTGAACGGAACGATTTCATTCAATTTATTTTTATAATACAAACGAAGCAAAAGCTAGAAATGAAGGGCGCATCCGTGAATATGAAAACGTAAAATAGGTAATTGGATTTTATTATTAACAGACAAAGAAGACCACTTAATTAAAATTTTCTTTTACTACAAAGAAGTTTTTAAAAGTATATTGTAGCTGCGCTCAGGGGCGCGTTAAGGTATGTTTGTACCCTAGGCAAATCTTTTTTGCCGCCCCTTTTTTTGTGGAAACAGAGTCAGATCAACTTGTCCCTTTATGCACAAAAGACAATTATTTTTAGTTTATAATGTGGCAATGGAGACAACTAAACTTAACTCTCTTTACACGGATTTGTTGACTTATCTCCTTTTACACGGAGTTTAGTCTATTACCTCATCTCATTATCACTCGGTATTAATTTTGAAAGACCATCTAATAGAAGAAAAATGTCAAAATTTGATTATAAAAACTTGACAAAAATACAACAACAAAAGAAGTAGACTGTGTAAAACGTCCTACCTTCTAAATTATAAACCATTGACGACTCATTATATTTTGGTCGCAAAAGCACAGGCGAAAAATCCTAAACTTTTCCATTATTAATAAGCAAAAAGAAAATATTTTTCACTTGTGATTCCTTGGCCTACCAGGGCCGGCTCTAGGCGCGTGCAAGAGATGTCCCGCGCTTGGCCTGCTCGCGTTCAGCCGAGTTGTCAACCAAATTACTAGCAGGCTACAAACGTGAGTTCTCATATTCATTCATAGTATGTGTGTTTGTTATCCACAATAAGCTGGACACAGGTGGATTGCATTATCAAATATCTGTAAACATGACTACAGTGTAGAGATAGCAACTAGAGAAGAAATATGTTGGCGGGGCCCAAATCGAATGACTATTTCGTTTTGACCTTGGATAGGGCAAATTAAACAAAAAAAGAACAAATGCTGCAAGAGTTTCAAGGCAAGCAACGACTGGTTGGGGCAGGGAGTAGGGACGTAGGGTGGCCCGAGGTTGTCTTTTTCCTCTTTTATGTAAAATGTAAAAAATGCTTAATCTCACAGTCCAAAAATATGCTTAAAAATTTCTAAAGTTGATCTAAGCTCAGTGGACCTTCAAAACTCCAAAAATTTTCGCTTGCAGCGCGGGAGAGCCAGAATCTTTGGGACTCAGGTTCGTGATGGGATTGCTCCGCCACTAGTTAGATGGTCGAAGGTATTGATTTGACAAATAAATGTCATTGATGCAAGGAATGTCAATTTCTGAATGTATTTCGCAAAATAAAATTATTAATACAGAGAACATTAATTTGCAGAACTCGGCCCCGCTAAAGCTTGTACCACCCGGCCTCGCGAAAGCTGTATAGCTGTATGGAAAGCGGTATGGCTATTAAATAACGGGGGACTAATGTCATTTCACACAAAAGTGTGTGCATGATGATTTATTTAGATGTTTGATTAACGTTACAAGTTTTAACTCCCTAGTTGTTTAACGATAGTTTGTTTAATTAAAGAAAATTCCTGCGGAAATCTTTAATTTGTTATTAAGTGGGGTGTACGGAGAAGACTGTATGTTTCTATCTCCCATAAACGGTTTTGTGATGGAAGAGGCAACGTGGAGGACGATAAACGTCCAGGCCACCCCTGCAGATCGTAAAAGATGTAAATTTTTAGAAAGTCAACAAAATCAAGTTTATTACAAATAAGTGCTGAATAAATTAAGAGAAATAATTCGAAAAAGCGTCCAGAACTGGTAGGCAAATGACTGGATCTAGAATCTTGGTCTAAGACCATGCACTACTCACAATGCGCTTTTAGTAAAGCAGTTTTTGGGTGATAAGCGCATAATGGTGCTTGAACACTCTCCATATTTGCTGGATTTAACTCCCTGCGACTCGTTTTTTATTGTCTAACATTAAAAGTCTGTTGAAAGAGACTGAGTTTGCATTTTGCCTCGATGAGCCAAACTGCAGAGCTTCTAAAAGCCTAAACAGACGAAGGCCTACAACTAACAGTGCTCCTAACTCCCAACAGTGGCGACGGCGTATAGATCGATGTGTGCAAGTAGAGAGGAACTATTTCGTAGGCTCGTAGGGGATAATGTTTAATGTATATTATTTTAAGAATTAAGTGTCTAAATTGTATAAGTCTCGTTATTTAATAGCCAAACCTCGTATAAATAGGAATCGTACTTGTGCTGATGCGGAAAATGCTTCATTATACGTAACCATCGTCATCGCACAAGAAAGTTATTGCGATAATGCCACAAATGCCCTAAAACTCCACCTCCCTGCAAAGTTCTGATAAAAATTTTATTAATTTTCATTATCAATTTCATTAATTAATCAAAGAGAGACAAAAAATACTATCTAAAGTAACCCCTTGATTACTATATATATATGATATACAATACTAGACACACTGTATATCTCGGAGCTGACGTAAATCTTCCTAATAATCAATTTTACATTTTCGCCAAGCAACAGGATTTATTTCTAACTTATTACTCTCGAATTAGTTTAATGTCGATGATTATCGATACATGTACGTACTAACGACTAACGACTTGCTAAATTGAATTAAAATTACTTTCGCAAAATTTATACGTTATGTGCCAAGTCTGCTTAATTATGTAGCAATACTGTTAGACAATAAAGCCTATCTAAAATTTGTGTTCAGTGGCATGAACACTTATTTACCGACATTAAGCTTATCTAGCTCTTCCGAAATTAATTATTTGGATTATCGGTGAAACGGCCTGTTTAAGTGGTCAAAAGAGTTTGTTATTCCAACACCTTTTTTTAGTAATAATTATTAACGAAAGTAGTAAAAAATTATAAAAAAACTAGTTAAGGATAGTGGACCAAAGGCCTAATTATTATTAACTCGTATGTAGGGTGTGTTAGGCTTACTTCGCGTACGCTGTGCTCTTTTCTAGAATTTTTAGTTTAGAATTGCACGGCGATTTTAGTTTAGAAAAGCTTTAAATCCAAACGAATGCATATTTTTTCCACCTTACGTTATCATTGGACGCATTCATGGAAATGTAGCGCTGCAGCGCTTCATACCGATAACAACTAATGGAAGTAACAAACCGCTACTTACAGTTCTCTGAATGCGCCCATTGAATTATATTTTTAATTTTTTGCAATGAAATTGAGAAAACTTTACCGTCCGTGCCTGAGGGCACTGATTACACTCGCCGACCCTCAGCTATAGGTAATAGTCGATACGTATCTACGATATCATATCTAAAAGCACTAGCCTATCGTAGTTGGTTGCTTCTTGTAACACGCTACATAAATAACGAAAGCAATTTCAAATCTCATATTCTGAAATATGTTTACTGTTATTTTTATTATTTTTCAGACGAATTGTCAACACAGGGTTAGAAGAAATTCCAAACCTCAGCAATCTCAACACAGAAACTTTGCTCTATATGATGTACGTACTTTATATATTTTTTAATATTTAAACAATTTTTGTTAAATAGCACGCTTGGAATTTATTTACGCTCAGGGGCGGATGAAGAATTATCTAAATTTTATAAGATTTCCCAGTAGGCCAACTGCTATGAAGGTTGATAGTGAAATAATTGTTGGCAAATATTTTAAATTCTTAAGTGAATTAATAAATTCGAGCAATCAGAATTTACATAATTTTAACGAGTCTGTACTGGCTAGTACTTGACACAAGAAGAGTTCAAGTTCGAGACTTAAAGCGCTGTTTGATAAGTCAAATTACACAACTTTTCCTCAGTAACGATAAGCCAGATCTCCATGCTAAAATACGGATTTCAGCCGCCCCGTGTGATTTAAAATTGTTAACATTGACATTGAAAATCCTTACGCCCATTGTGCTTTGTAAAATTCAAACAAAAATTACTTCAAGTTTATTTCTCTCCGAAAGTGTCTTCTACAAAACCAATACGATTTAATTTTACAAAAGGAACTCAATTATAGTCGCAAACAGAAAATGTAACATCATCAATAGATTATGCCGTGATCCTGCTGCCAGCTTTCGAATAATGGACTCTTTTAACAGCTTTATTTAGAAAATTGGTTGTTAGCTCATCAACTTTACGTCTTCGACTGACTGATCGTCACCCTTAACCTCATTTTGGGGGTTGAAAGAAGGTGGCGTTACCCGTTGCAATAGTAGGAAGAGGGCGATAGTACCAGTAGGTACGGCAACATTATGTTTTGTCGTGAAACAATTCTCTTCTAATAAATGATACAATGCGGTCTTAAACATATTTCATTTATTGAATTGTTGAATATTTTCTAAAGGTTATCATTCCACTTTAACAACTCAATTTTATTCGTTCCACGAGACGTGCGGAACTAATGCAGAGGTTTAATGAATAAAATATTTTCAAGTTAAAAATTCTCATTTATGATTTTAGTGAAACGAGTCTAGACTAGCAATTTGTAAATATAAGCTTTTATTTATACATTCAACAGTGACAGACCTTTAGGTACAATGGAGTGTTTTGACCCTAAAGTGGTTCAGTCTGTCTAATTGGGCGCAGTGATCTGATATGTTGTAAATAGTGAAATGAAAATAATACTCGAGCTGGTTGTGCCAATTTAAGCGAAGTTGCTAGTGGCATTTAAGAAATTAACAGAATACATACAGAATTTTCTCTTTCTCACTCGCAAATTTCTCGTTTTTCGAGGGATATAACTCTGATGAAACTATGCCGTTTCGGGCATGTATTTATAGGACGTTTTAATAATAATTTTCGTCCGTGAATATGTGGTTAAAATTTATTGGTGTAATTATGGGTCGCTGCAGGCCCTGCCGTACTACAAACTAATAGCAGTCAGGGTCTAATATAAGATAGGTTAATAACTGAACATGACGTAACGACTCAGTCGCCGAAAGCAATAGAAACTGAAAAACCTGTAAA
Organism: Malthinus flaveolus; assembly: GCA_950108345.1. Taxonomy (NCBI): domain Eukaryota; kingdom Metazoa; phylum Arthropoda; class Insecta; order Coleoptera; family Cantharidae; genus Malthinus; species Malthinus flaveolus. The sequence continues at coordinate 70,257,500 of OX467285.1, forward strand.
AATAAAATCAAAATTGTAATTTCCGTTTATTAAAATAGAGAATGGTCCCACTTTTCTCATATAATAGTTTCAATTATGTCGACTTTTAATAGAAAGCTAAAAGCTTGGCTCAAAAATAGCTAATTTTCCACGCTGAGCGGCGCCTATAAAGCCTCGTTTGATGTAATTTAATTAATATAGTAAATCATAAAAGTAAATTCGTATGTGTACCTAATGCTAAGGATCAGTTTAAATTTTTTTAATTAGAATTATCAATTTTAAATTCGAGTATTAAATCGAATGAAAAGCTAATAGCTAATATGTTTGGTCATGATTCATAACAAAGCATAAATTTAACATCTCAGTCCGTTTGCTTAAGGATGTATTTATATATAAAAATTTCAATTAATTGGACCAAGCAAGTATTTTGTCTACGGGGTATTCTGTAATGAAATTCAGTTTAACACCTAACTATACAGTATAGTAGTTAAACAGTGTCCCAAATAACAGATTCGGGGCTCACCATTGGGATTAGGAATTAGGAAGCTGCAGTCACACTGTCAGACGTATGTTCCTGCTACCTAGTAGCGTTGATTGAGGGTCTGAGGGTCATCATTCATCATCCACGCAAGTATTACGCAAAAGATTGCATCTAGAGCTAGACTAATTATTCTGATTCGTATCGCTTACACCAAATATTCATAGCACACTTGCCGATTAAAAGGCCCTTCTCAAGTCTGTTTCATCTTTGGAAAATCTTTAACCGGACTGCGGCTCAAGACATGCCAGTTTCGATAAAATAAGAAAATTAAACAAAATAATTCGGTGGATGTCTATGCTGTTTTTGTTTTTATTTAAAAAAATTAGGACTCCTAACATTTTGAAGGATACGTGAGAAACACTGAGCATTTTAATAGGTTCTCATTAAGCTCAACTCAATCTTTCCGTCAGATAATCTAATCGTGTGTCGAATCTACATTAACCCAACCCTAAATATCTTACTAGAACTCGTATAAATCTTATTTGTCACGATTTGCAAAGATAATTCAAGCAGAGAGGCGTTAAGTGCACGACATAACCAAATTTTTAGCGAATATTACAAATCGTGCACGATACTTTGTTTAGCATTTAATTAACATGCGTATTTTGATATCTTATTGTAGAGACTTGGAACACAACAACATTAAGAAAATTCAAACAAAACAAGCGAGCGGAATCAAAGCAGATCAAGTGTAAGTAATTTAAGTTACTTGGAAATAAAAGGACAATAATAGTATTTTTTTAATTGTTTTCAACGTAAATTAATTGGAAATTGGAATGGCGCAAAAAATGTAATCGAAAAACTTAGAGAAAATTAATTAATATTTTGTACTATTATTATACCCGCCCTACATTATGTGATATTTTTTTTTGACTAAAGTACACAAAGTACAAAAAATGATGGATATACCTAATAATAATATTAAGTTGCGCTATTAATAAACAAATAGATTTAAAAAATTTCCGTAATTAAAATTTAACAATAATGTTTAATTTCAGGTTATTGAATTATAATGAATTAGAAGTAGTGGAAGAAGAAGCTTTTTATGGATCCCAAATTGCTAAGCTGTAAGTTTCATTTATTTTCTATATGAAACGTGTCTTAATAGACTCAAAGACTATATTCAAAAAAGCACAAGGTAAAAATTTATAAGAAAAGAATTCGTAATGTTGTATTCGTTAAATTCTTATACTTCATACTCAAAGCTAAATGCTTCTTAAAATACAGGGTGCTCCATTTAATAAGAAAGAGTTTATGACTTTGGAAACTGATGAGCTATCATTAATATTTTTGGAAACCCTATACAATTTATGTCTAGACGTTGGGCTACATGTACATTGTACACATGTTAAATAATTTTATTTTTATTGTACTTACTTATATAAATATGGTGTCCACAAAAGGCATAAACTGTACAGTATGTTTTTAATAAGAAACCTGTATGTAAAGCGAATGCTTTATGTCGTATAACCATGCATAGAAACGTTTTGTAATAGAATTCTCTGGTTTATAATTTTATAATTACTATTCTTACCGTCCGACTAACAGAAAGCGATATTTTTACAAAAAAAAAGTCATTTCTGTACACATATCGATGGGGACTTGAAATGGAACGATGGAACGCAAAAATATATATTCCAAACTCAAAAATCAGCTAACTTGGACTTTTTGGGGGAAAATTCAAATAATTTTACTAATAAAGTTAACATTAACTTATTGTAAACGGACGGGGTACCTTAGTAAAAGAACTGAAACAATTATAAATTATTTCTCTAAAACGTTTTAGACAAAAATAAATATCAACCGAGTCAAAGAACTGAATGAAACCTTTTTAAACGGTATCTATGTTGCACATAAATGAATTTCTTAAGAATGACTAACAACAAGCAAATAAAGAGTACGGAATAGAAAATAAAAGACAAAAATAAGAAAATTCTATCCCACAAAACATGCAACAGGAATAAACCTAAAACCTGAAGGTAAAAGATGGTATTAATATAACTGAAAAATAAAGTGCATTAACCTACAAATTGCATGTAGTAAGGTATATGACACTTTCTTGTTTCATAAAATTTAAAATGAGATGAATAAATAGATGGAAAAGTTACACAAAAGGCAGACAAAGTTATATTTGCGTAAGATATGAGATCCAAATAAGACACGGTTTGGATCTATTAAAACGAACGGTCGGTCATCAAATCGATCGGCCCGTCTGTTAATTGCTCATTTCTAACTCTGTAACCGTTAAAAGCATGAAATAATAATAAAGAGCGATCAGTTTCAACTTCAAGTGATGTGGAGTTTAAGATAACACACGTAGTGCGAGATAACACCGACGACATAAATATACTAGGCATATTAATATTTATTAAACTAAACTGCCCGGGGGCTTGAGTTTATTTGAAGAGCTTCCTATTAGTCCGCTCTAAACGTCAAGACTGTGTGCGAGTACATTTGTAGGTATAATGCTATTTCTAGAAATTTTGAATTGACTTCTTGACTCTACTTATTGTAATTCGTTTGAAAACAGTCATAAATTAAACTTACAAAGCCCCTTTATACAATAAAAGTATTAAGGCTTTCACCGCCTGCGTCATTAGAGGTAGGGGTTTTAGGGTTAATGGGCGTACCGGTGGTTCAGTAACTCCTGAACCATCGGTACGCATACTATGACCGCTACCTCACAGGATTTACCGAAGTGCTCGTGATTTCGTCGTGATTTGCAAATAGAACCTTTTGATCACGATCCACTAGCCCTAGAACGTCTACCCTCCTTATACATTTCTTCACAATTTTACCTCTTTTCTATAATATCTGGGTACTAAATCTTTTATAAATTTTAAAAATTTTGCTTTAAAAGAATATAGAAAAGAGAAATTGCAAACAAATGTATAATGAGTGGCATTGTAAGTTTAATTTAAGGCTATTTTCAATATCTACGGATTACAAGAGGCCGAGTCAAGAAGTCGATTCAGGACATCTAGAGACAGCCTATTCAAGTAAAAAGTTTTTGAATAAAAACGATATAATTTTAAATTGTTATGTTAATCACATAATTATTCCACAATATTCGGCGCGCACTTCGTGAAAATTATGGTCCACATAATAATCGATCTATACTCAGGCCATTTTGTAAGATTTTTTACGCCATCGCAGAGAGGTTACAATAGTGAACAGGCCCGTAGTCAGACCGGCTTTCTCGAGTCATTTGTCCGGGGCCCGGCCATAAATCTTGTTTTTAGGGGCCCGGCCTGGCCCTATAAAAAATTTAAAATCCTCAGCTTGAATGAAGTTTAGGTAGCGGACCCCACAAACCCTAAAATGTTTATTTTATATGAAATGATAATAATTGATAAATGAAATTCTCCCTGTGTTAACCGGCTAACGCTAAACATAAAGAAAATAACCCTCACGAAAGTCACAGTAATTGTATACTGTTTTTATGAGCTGAAATAGCGTAAAAAGTGATGTCATAGTATGTAATTTTCAAAAAATTACCCCCCCCCCCCCCCCCAGACCCCCCGGTAGAGCAGGGCCAAGGAAATAAGGTTTGTCCGGGGCCCGCCAAAGCTGACTACGGCCCTGATAGTGAATAGATGCCTCTCTTTGAGAAGTGAAGAAGTAGGTAGGTAGTTGTGAAAATCTGGTTAAAATTCACTATTGTAACGTCTCTGCGGGTGGTATAAGTCAGAAGAAACTTTACGAAATGGCCTGGCTATAACACTGTGCTTTCTTTTCGTCCGATCGTTACTCAATTCGAGAAGGGTTGTACTTTTCACGATACTAACGCAGTTCTTATTACTAAACGATGATACTAAACCACCAACAAAACATCCAAATGCAAGAAGTGAAGGGAATATTGGTGCTATGAGTGGTTGTGTGTTACAGAAGATGCAAATATTTCTATTTCGATTTCTCCTCTTTCCTAAGAATTGTGCCTTTTAGCAACGACAACTTGGCGTATTTTACGAAAAGACTTGAGCTTGCGCTCTCATAAGATAGCGTTCATCTTAGCACTAGACTTTTATCGTAGCCATCACGAGTTTTCCGATTGGGCTTTAGAGCAACTCAAAATTGGTCCTAATTTGGGCCAAAAAATCATCTTTTCGGGAAAATATTATTTTGGGCTAAATGCCTTTGTCAATAATATAATCAAAATTGTTGTTTTTGGTGTGAAAATAATCCACAGGAGATTCAACAAACGCCAGTGACGATTAAAAATGAAATATCAAACCCTATTCTGAAATTAGGCCTGATTTATTGAAAAAAGATTTCAAAAATTGAGTTCATCGAATTCTCTCTTGTTCGTTTTATTTCACTTGAAAATCATATCGTTCTTATTGAAAAACCCTTTAGTTTGCTTAATTTAGAAAAAACTCGAGCTCGCAGACAACGAGAAAATATTTGGACATCCTTCAACTTTATGCGTAAAAAATGACTTACGTAAATAGTTTATTAAATTGTTTTCTGAAGATTTTCAACCAAAAATTTTCATTAAATTATTACTTATTACAGAATAAGTCTGAAAACCCCATCGAAGGGTGAAAAATTATATAAATAAAAAAAACTTATTTTTGTATTCACGAAACACTTTTAAAGTAGGTAGGTAATACGTTTTCATTTTACATAATTATATTATGTATATCCCTTATTTCTAGCTTACAATATTATATGAGCAAAAAATGAATTTTTTACATATTTTTTGATAAGCTACACTACCGCCAACGTCTAAATAATTCAACATTTTCTCCAAAATTGATTGACATGTAATCTCAGTTCAAATTTATCATTAGTAAAAATGTTTCAGGAGTCTAAAAGGAAACAAAAAGCTTCAGCATCTTCACAGAAAAGCATTTGCGGGATTGCAGAGTCTTAGAGATATGTAAGTATTATTTTTAAAAGCTTCAATCATTTAATGCTTTCCATTCGCACAGCATTGTAAACAGCTACAAATTCACTATCTCGGGTAGTATTAAAAAAGTCTGAAATTTAAAAAGATGTACATGTACGTATTAGGCTAACACGCTAATACGATAAAATTTTAAAAGTTGTCTTTCGTCATTATGTTTTTTAGGTTTCGGTGTTGACGAGTGCCTATTCTTAGCTGCTGGTTTTTGTGACAAAGATTAAAAAGTTAGTTCGAGAAAGCTCGAAATGTGATGTACTTTATGCTGTTTTGTATTATCTTGACAACAAATGGCAACCGCCTCTTTCATAAATAATGAATTCAAATTGTTGTTTTAATAACATTCTTGTTATTTTGCAAACTAACAAACATTTAATTGCTACATTAATTAAAATGCCTTGAAAAAATTACTTACGGAGTAAAGCCAAAAAATCATTAATAGAACTGTTTTGACTTCTGGTTTTCTCTAACTTTTATTTTAATTAATTAATTATATCTTTAAATGCATTCCACGTTCTTTTTCCAATTTGCTTAATTTAATGTACATTTAAATTCGCTTTTCCAATTACCCGGAGCCTTTACAAAAATATGTGCTGATTAAGGATTTATATATTATAGGCACTCTTTTGAATGTAAAATCAAAGTTTGCAAAGCTTTTCACCAACATGAGAACGTGTCAATTTTTTGTTAAAAACTTTCCTGGCATTGAGTTTTTTTACATCAAAAATAGTCAGTCTTTGAAGACTGTTTTCGTATCTCCCTAAAACTTGCTCACAACATAAATATATCTCAATAAATTATACTTCACATCCTTAACTTGTATCCATTCCACAAAAGATGAAAAATAACGCAGGTAAAATGACAAGAATTAACAAATAACAAATTCTAGTAAATTATTTACAAATAAATTGTAGATCAACAACACCCACAAATTTGCAAAGCCTAATTTTGATATCTGACCGCTGGAAGCAAATCGACTTCAGACAAATTTACTTGGTTATTTAAACCCAATTATGAGAGCATCCCTGCATTTAATTGATAAAAAACTGCTAAACTGCTGTCAATAAATTCGAGTCTAAAATAACAAAAAGTTACAAGTTTCGCAAAGTTTTCTATTTTCTTCAAAATTCTTAAGTGAAAAAGTTAGTCGTAAAGTTTACTCCGTGTCACAGTTAAAACTGGCTAATTCAAAAAATAATTTCGACGGTATTTACTACAAAGGAATGTTAAAAGCTTCCAATTCTGCTATAGAAGGTCTTCTTAACTACGCTTTAAATTGAATTCAAACCATGTCAAGTTTCGATCATATTTTCAAGTCGAGGTAATCTTAAGCTTCGAGTTATTTCTTCGTTTAATTTCAAACCCTATACTTATATAGAATCAATATCACGTCTCTACTGCTCGTTCATTGGTAACACAAATATATCAATTTTGTTGAAAATAGACAGTTGGATAGAAAGTGAAGAAGAAGCTAAATTCCAACGGCACGCTGCACTCAATCATACACAAAAGATCATTTGTATGATTGGGTAGAGCATATAAATACAAAAGTTTAAAGAGAGGTTATCATTTGTTTATTTTAACATAAACAAAACATAAAGGGAAAGAAGAAAATTTTGAAAATCAGAACAGCTCTTATAGCGTTCACTCTTCTGCCGGTCTGTATTAACTGCGTAACAGTAGGACATACACTCAAATTACCACAAATTTTCGCTTATAACTTGAAAACTACGCACTTTTTAAACGAAGTGTGTCAATATAAAACTAAACTACGTCAAATTACCTACAAATTATATTTGTTAGATTTTTTCTTCAGACAAACGGGTTAGGCGCTAAAGAGCGTTTAATTTGACAAAAATTCCAAAATCGGTCAGAAAAACTGATTTTCTTTAGTTTATCGATTGTAACTAAAAAACTACGCACTTTTTGAGAAAAGTGTATCTACAAATTATGTCTAATAGATTTTTGCTTCAGACAAACGGTTTAGAAGCTAAAGCGCGTTTAATTTGTTAAAAATTCCAAAATCGGACAGAAAAACTGATTTTCTTTAGTTTATCGCTTATAACTCAAAAACTACGCACTTTTTGAAAAAAGTATGTCAATATAAAACTAAACTACGTCAAATTACCTACAAATTATATTTGTTAGATTTTTTCTTCAGACAAACGGTTTAGACGCTAAAGAGCGTTTAATTTGGCAAAAATTCCAAAATCGGTCAGAAAAACTGATTTTCTTTAGTTTATCGATTATAACTAAAAAACTACGCACTTTTTGAAAAAAGTATGTCAATATAAAACTAAACTACGTCAAATTACCTACAAATTATATTTGTTAGATTTTTTCTTCAGACAAACGGTTTAGACGCTAAAGAGCGTTTAATTTGGCAAAAATTCCAAAATCGGTCAGAAAAACTGATTTTCTTTAGTTTATCGATTATAACTAAAAAACTACGCACTTTTTGAAAAAAGTATATCAATATAAAACTAAACTACGTCAAATTACCTACAAATTATATTTGTTAGATTTTTTCTTCAGACAAACGGTTTAGACGCTAAAGAGCGTTTAATTTGTTAAAAATTCCAAAATCGGACAGGAAAACTGATTTTCTTTAGTTTATCGCTTATAACTCAAAAACTACGCACTTTTTGAAAAAGTATGTCAATATAAAACTAAACTACGTCAAATTACCTACAAATTAAATCTGTTAGATTTTTGCTTCAGACAAACGGTTTAGGCGCTAAAGCGCGTTTAATTTGACATAAATTTCAAAATCAGCCAGAAAAACTGATTTTCTTTAGTTTATCGCTTATAACTCCAAAACTAAGCACTTTATAAGAAAAGCATTTATATTCAAAAAAAATAAAAATAATGATCCTCTGGAATAAATCAAGTAGTATAATGGTTCCTAGCTCTCGGTCTATAACGCTTGCTGGTAGTCAGTTGACCCGATGTCAAGAGTTATTGAAAGTTGATTTTCAATGAAAAATATTCGATTCCCTACAAATTTCTAAAACGGACTTTTCGTAACTTGTAACGATGCAACCTTTTGAAAAGCACTAATTAATTCAATTTATAATTTCTTACACTAATGTTTCTTTTAAAGAGACTTATCTAACACTGCAATTACAATGCTTCCGACTGAGGGTCTTCGAGAAATAGATATCCTTAAAATACAAGACACCGAGACACTTCACGTTTTTCCGTCAGTATTCAACTTTCAGGTAAGGTTGCGCTAATTTAACAAATAAATTGTTTTTTATAAAAATATTTAATGTTTAAGAAACGACCCTTGCTCGCAAATTTAAAATTACAATTTTCAGTTCATCAAAGAAGCTTGGTTAACGTATCCGTACCATTGTTGCGCATTCAAGTTTCCTCACACCCACAACCCGTGGGAATTTGAACGTCATTATAGTTTTATTAAACAACGCGAAGAGACTTGCGTTTCCAAAAATGCGTCAAAATCTTTTTTTGACAACAACGAAATTACAGCGAAACCCATATTTAGTTGGCCTACTATTAACAATAATTTTTCTTCGCACAATTTTATAGAAGAGTCGTTTTGGAACGAAGAGGAAATTTTTCATAACGACACGCTCAATTTAAACACGGTCATTACTACGGCCGTTTGTGGAAAACTTTACATTAACTATCACGAAGTATTAATTTTTTTGCTTTTTTTACGTTTTTCTATTAATTTTAAATTGTAGGTTAAATGTTATCCCGCTCCAGACGCTTTTAATCCGTGCGAAGACTTAATGGGTAATTGGAGTTTAAGAGTTCCCGTTTGGTTTATATCGTTCGCTGCAGTTATCGGAAATTTATTTGTAATAATCGTCATTTCTACTTCGCACTTTCGCTTAACTGTGTCGAAATTTTTAATGTGCAATTTAGCGGTTGCCGATTTTTGTATTGGTGTTCACTTACTTATTCTCGCTCTTGTCGATACGTTCTCCATAGGAGTGTATTTTAATTATGCTATTGGTTGGCAAGAAGGTCAGTATCGTATAACACTATAATAAGTAATAAGTCAAAATCTGGGATTACGTTGAACGTTCCTAATCTTAAAACGAACTATACTATGTACTTCCTTTTGAAATAATTATTGATGGAAACAAAAAACAGTACCTTGATCGCTCAAATGACTGCTTCTGGAAGCGATGCATTCTCCATCACACTTTCACACATTGCCGGTGTAATTTCACTGATTAGATTGCAAATGTTGTCTTTAAGATGTTCAATAGTGTCAAGTGTGGTTGGCCTAAACCCTAGACCTTTACCTTCAAATTAATGCTCCCACAAGAAGAAGTCGTCTGCGGTCAAATCGGGGTAGCGAGGGAGCAAATCAATATCACCACCTTTTGACTTATTCGACCAGGAAACATTTTATATAGAATCTCCATCGTACCGCGTGCAGTATGAGGTGTAGCGCCGTCTTGCTAAAACTAAAAATGTCGGCCCCTTCCAGGCTCAATTCATTCATTTTAACCATAAAGACGTCCTTCAGCATCACCCTGAACCATTCGTTGGTCACCAGCGTAAAAATATGCTCCGATGACATCCCCGGACTAAATCTCGCACCACACAGTTACTCTACGAGGGTGAAGAGGTCATTCATGAATTGTTTGAGGATTTTCGTGTCCTCAAATACGGGTATTTTGTTTATTCGCAAAGCTGCTCAAGTCGAAATGTGCTTCATCGCTGATTATCAATTTTCGACAAAAATTGGGGTCGTGATTATTATTTCGACCTAACAAATTACGTAATTTTCTCAATGTGACGTCTACCTTTTAAGACACCCTTTTAGAATATAATATTGTAATATCCTAAAACGCGAGTTCTTCGGGAGTTACAGGTCGCCTAACCCTTGTGGGGAGAATTAAAAAATGAAAGGCCATAAAAATTATAGAATATTTTTCATAATTTTGTTAGGGTTCTGGCCATTGATCGATCCTCTAAATTTTCTCTATTAAGGCACTAAAGAGTTCTATTTCTGCAACTCCGGTGAATAATGCCCAGAAATAACGAGCTGTGAAATGGTCTATTAAATGCTTGGAGGGAAGAGCATTGAAGATGAAAATTAACTTTAACAAGAAGATTAAGTTTCAGTTTAAGCGTTAGGAAGCGAATTGGCTCGGCTATAATACTGGAGGAACTTGTTTTATTGAACTAAATTTTTATCAACTAACTATACATATTTCAGAAGCACTTTCTATTTGTTTGTCGATTGTAATTTTTTTAATTTGTGTCCTCGAAACTTTAATATTCTGAGAGAATGTACCTTCTTATAGAAGAACGGAGAACTATGGACTAGGACCATAGGACGTTATTTTTCCTACCACTGAAAACAGAACTCAACTCAAAATTTCTGTCAATTTTTACTTCCATTGCAAACTTAATCCAAACATCTTTTTCCACAACAATACGCTTTAAAAAATGTTAAATATTACATCCATTGATTCGTAGCTTCGTACTCTCGTTATAAATTTATTCTTGTCAACGTTACAAGCAAACAATGATTATTTCTTCATTCCCGGCTTACGCTCTTACGATTTACTGAAAGAGGGCTCGACGTTATTTATTTTACTTTTGCAAAAATATTACGTAAATTTGAAAGTTCGCTTTTAAATTTACGTGCGTGTTCGAAAACCGTATGTTACGAAACAAGCATCCGTTTTTTAATATAAAATACTGTCTCTGTCCTCACATATTACACTTCGTTTTACATACATTTATGCCTTGGCAGTTGTACTAAAATCAATGAGACACTTTCTCAAAATGTAATATGTACAAAATGAAACGTTTTATTTTTTAGCAAATAATTTACCAACTCTCATTTTCGTGAAATATTCCAAAATCCTACTATAAACAGAAATGAAGCAGTTTCCTCTCATACAATACGGGCATAATTTCGCATTTCTATACATAACTTTTTCATACTAAAAAAAGTGGATTTACATATTTTCTCTTATCTGCTTGATAACTGCTTCTACTTGATTCAAAATTGACGACAAAAATATTGTGTAGATGCCGTTTAGATAAAAAAATGTTGTAAATAACACTTTATTTATTTTTTTTAGCGAATGGCTGCAAAGTGGCTGGATCTTTAACTATCTTCGGAAATATTTTATCTGTTTATACACTAACAGTTATAACAACAGAAAGGTGGTATACCATAACATGGGCAATTCATCTCAACCGACGTTTGAAACTAAGAACGGCCGTACGTGTAATGTTATGCGGATGGATATGCGCAATTTTCATGGCGAGCTTACCATTATTCGGAGTTAGCAGTTATTCGAAAACCAGCATATGCCTACCATTGGAAAATAAAGAAAAAACAGACGTAATCTACTTATCGACGTTGTTAATTTTCAACGCGTTCGCTTTCGTAATTATTTGTGTTTGTTACGGTAGCATGTACAAGTCGATCAAGCAAGGAGGAAATAAGTTTTCCACGACGTCGGTGCGTTCCGATCTAACGGTTGCAAAGCGAATGGCACTGTTGGTTTTTACCGACTTCGCTTGTTGGGCGCCTATAGCATTTTTTGGATTGACCGCTCTATTGGGTTATCCGTTAATAACGGTTACAGAATCAAAAATTTTGCTAGTCTTTTTTTATCCGTTAAATTCTTGTGCAAATCCTTACTTGTATGCTCTGTTAACGCAACAGTACAGAAGAGATTTTTTTATTTTAATGGGGCGATACGGTTTGTGTAAAGATAGAGCAGAACGTCATAAAGGAGCTATAGGTGGTAAACCTCTACCGTACGGTTCTGGACTTCAATACAAAAGGACTAATGTAGAAAATAATATTAAGTGTAATAGTGCAAACAACAGTAATAGACATTCTGTGTTGACAACTTTTATATCTGTCGATATTCCCATGGGAAGGACTAATTCCAGATATAGCCAACGTTCGCGACAAGGTGTAGATCATTGCAATTCTTCCCTAGATTTAAATTTAAGGCAAATAAATAATTGTGACGGCTTTGAAGATTATCTTAGGTACACAAGTACTGAAAATTTGTAGTGGCCACGTAGCCACCTATTAGTGAATGCATTTAATTCAAACTTTTGTGCAACCGTCAAAGACTGTTTTTTGTAGTTCCACTGTTATTTTAGATATTCAGTGCCTAACCTACTCTATTAATTTTTTAATGTAAAATTGGCAGTTCCATTTTAGTGCAATAAAATTAGATTTTCAAGTGAAACAAATTGCGAAGTGGATGAAAATTTAAAAAACTTAAACTCAACTTATGTTGCAAATGTGCTTTACAAAGTCGTTTGTGCCAACAGCTCACCTCAGAGCCTAGCAACCACATAAGAAAATACGAGACCCGAGGCTAAATTTGTTTGTAGGTCCTTTGTACTAAGTACTACTACCTTAAAAGGATTTTTGAAATAATATACTTACTAAACTTATTCATTTTCATTGGAATAGAGTTTAAAAGTGTTGCGCTTATAAAATAAAAAATATTCTAATGTCGTAAAGAAACCCCACAACCGAAAACGATTATATTATATTAATTAAAATTTCTTACCATTCTTCATTTTATTTAGGGTTCTGCCTTGTTATTTCATACTCTGTGGGAGTCCTGTTACGTTGGCGGGGCTGACGTCTTTGATCTTTGTCAATTTCGATAGTCTGTAGGTAAATTTTTATACGATTATAAAAATTATCTTCCAGAAATGTTATGCGTTTTTTTTTGAGTAGGTAGTACACTTTAAACGTATAATATTATTGATTGTTTGTAAACACGCACTTTCTGGAAATTTAGATCCGTAACTCAACTTATTTACCAAAACTAAATTTGTACAGTACCTACACTGATAACATTTTTGAGTATTCCCACTCTACCAACGATTGCCTCGTCGGTTTCTATAAGTGACTGTTTTCTATTTTTAATTATTGTGTGCAAATTATCATCCATTTTGCAATTATTTCCTTTATTTTACAAACTTAGATTTATTAGATTTACAGATATTAGATTTACAGATTACAGATCAGAATTTATTGTAGTGGTGAGCTTTGAGAAATGAGAAAATTTATTTGAAATTGTGTAAAATTTATCCTTTTTTTACAAATGAGTTAATAAATGAGATGATCAATAATTATTAAGCAATTATTGCTTTTGTTTTTTATTTCAAATCAGAAATTATAGTTTTCCCCCGAAAGTTAAGCAACTGTTCTCGTAAGTACGCAAGTTAAAACGTGCAGGTGGGTTATCAACATGTGATTGGAAAATGTATGGTTTTATCGTAAAATAGTTAAAATTCGAATTGGCGCACACAATGAATTTAAAATCAAGTAATTTATAATACTTATACAATATTCTTTTTAAAAAATTAATATACAGGGTGTTTATATTTTTAAGTCCGTAGTTTTAGCATCCCCCATATTATACTAGCCCTAGCAAAGCTAAGTCCTCAAAACAAAGCATTTGAAAAAATATCACACAATCGCATTATTTTTTTAATTAAAGAAGGGGTAGAACAGATAAGAAAATAAATATAAACACATAAACATGTTGATTGTTTATTATTTCGCCAGCAAATCAAATAATCGTATAAGAGGACAGCCGAATTATCAAACATTGGGAGACCATATACCTAGATAGGAAGAATCTGTTCTCTGAGTCGGCGTATAGAAGTTTCGGTATGAAGTGGTGTTTGTGACTTTACCACCAGCAGAGAGGTTTAATAGAATCAATAGAAGAATAGAATTAAAGGAGATTATTCATCATTGTACCTTTCTGCTGGTGCTAAAGTGAAAAACACCACTTCAAACCGAAACTTCCATACGACGACTCAGAGAACAGATTTTTCCTATCTAGGTATGTCCCCAAATAATGTTTATCACAGATGCAAAAACAGAGACCATCTAGCAGCCGATTGTTCACTTGAAATACCAAGAACAGAACAAAATAATCCTGACACCTGATACTAATTCGGAAACTATAACTAGGTATTATTCTCTCATTAACAAAACTAAAACATCCCAAAATAGAACGCTACAAGATACCAAAATTAATAAACCAAATCCACCACAATAAACAACACAGAAATACAAACTGCCCCACCGATAAGACAACAAATACCATCACTCATCATCTCATCAGTCATCATGAGGGATGGACTGTGTAGACAATATCATGTAGACAACGCAATTGTTTACATGTCGATAATAGTGTCGATGTAGACAACTTTCGCGAAGTTCTATCATGTAGACAACGTCAATAATGTCGACAAAAAGTGATATAAAATACCAAAAAATCATAACTACTCTCAATCCAAAATATTAATCTTTTGGGATCAAAATTGATAGAAACTGAAAAAAGGTAAAAAATTTCGCTGTTGCTTGGATTTTTGGCAAGGACCTGGAGGTCTGTCGAGGTTAAAACTTAGATTTATCATTAAGCGTCCGTCATAGACAACAAGACAACACATCAACAAATCAGAACTACCTACCCTATTTGATGCAACCCGTATTTTAGACTGCGGAAATTACTAGGGACTATTATAGAAAATTTAAATTTGTTACAAATTCCTTATAAAGAACCTCGAAAACTATAACAATCATTTTCTGAATTGAATAAGGAGATAAGTCTACAAATCTGTGAAAAAGGAGATAACTCTGCAAGCCGACTGTGCGTGAATGTGAATAGTGAATAGGGTAGGTACTGCTTCTTGAAGTTTAGAAATAATAAATGCTCTAATTTTCGTGTGGCGTCCTCTAAGTCAACTTTCGTGCTTTGTACAATGTACACGTCGAATTTGCATGTTTTGCGATGTTTTGAATAATCCATCTCGTTTTGATACAGCACCCGCCATCTAGTGACGAGTTGTGGGTTTTTATGGAAATTTAAAACATTTTTGAAGTTTTTGGGGTATGTAGAATTTTTTGAATATTTTTCCCATCACCTACGAGCACCTTTTTAATAAAACAATGATTCCCAAAGTGCACCCTTTATAATGCTTGTTAATTTTCTTATTTTCTATGGAGTCAAGAATAAAAACACTGCTCTGGTACTCTGGCACGCTCTGGCACTGGCCCCATCAACGGGTCATGATCCTCATGACGTATGTAGATTATGGAGCAATAATAGCAATAACAGATAATAGTAAACATGTAAACAAAGAGCTGTTTGAAGTTTGAAGCTGCATGAAGTACTTCTCAATTGTCGATTTGTAACAAAATTATTTGATTCTTTTAAAATATATTGTGATTTGTAGAAGACCAGAGTTTGTTATATTTTAAATTTTAAATAAGTGTTAATTATATAATTAAAAAATTGTTTTATCGTTTAATATTAAAAATTGGTAAATATAACCTCACTTTTTAATTAAACATTTTCCACATTTCTCGTTTTTAGGGGTGTATTTATAAAGTAAACGCAATGAAGAACTTGGAGGTTTATGTCGATGAACTATTAATAAGTAAAACTGAAAATAATGAAATAGCGCAACGTATATATCGTTCTCTATCACTTGCGGATGTTAATGATGGTGATCTCGAAATTATTATAAGCAACGTTATACCAAAGATTTTTACCTTAATTAAAAGCAATCGAGTCAATAAAGAGCTCGTATATTTAAGTACCTTGTTAAATAAAAATGAAAACATGTTGAAAGCTATTACGGATAGTGATATTTCGTCTACTACTACTTTAAATATGGCAAACCCAAAGTTATTTTTTGATTATACCATATTCAACAATCGGCACTGGTTACTTGATGCATTAGAAGACGATAGCTTGTACAAAGAATCCGAACTTTCCCCAGTAGTGTGTAATACAATTGAAATAGTTAAATTGATAAATGAGTCGAATAACCGGTGCAATTTAAGCCAAATAGAAAAGAGTTTAGAACTGTTAAAAAACGTCGAGAGCGATGCTTTTGTTAACTTTTACACTAATAAAATAAATCGTCAAATTGGAATCGTTAATCTTTGTGGAAAGTATCCGAATTCGCAAAGAAGAGACTCTTTCACCGAAATTTACTTTTATGCACTCGACAAATCTTTATTGAACATATTTATTCAGTTTGTGAATTTACAGTCGTACGAGGCTTGCGACAATATTTTATGCATGCTAAAAGAATTGGGAGCCGATGACGAACTTGAGAACTTTACAGCTTTTTGTGTGATATTTAATATATTTCACTGCTTACAGGTTTGTAAAAATAAGTCGCAAACTAGTCTTTATAGTATCGAGCCAGATGAAATTAGTAATATCATAAAAGACACCGAACTAAAATTAATGAACTTAAAAAATTTAACTCTTCAAGTTGAAATTTTAGAAAACATCTTCGCCTTTCTATTTTTACAAGAAAAAGATTGCAATTTGAAATATGATTTTAATCAAGAAGTAGGTCATTTTTATTGTTCCGAAAAAGAAGTTCGCTTGCTGCTGCTATTTCTC
This sequence comes from Malthinus flaveolus, assembly GCA_950108345.1. Classification (NCBI taxonomy): domain Eukaryota; kingdom Metazoa; phylum Arthropoda; class Insecta; order Coleoptera; family Cantharidae; genus Malthinus; species Malthinus flaveolus. The sequence continues at coordinate 70,274,349 of OX467285.1, forward strand.
AAGTCTGCTACGGATGAAATAAAAAGGAAGAATTTATATGAAAAATCGTCTTTGGAAATGAAGAGATTTAATGATCTTAATAAGCTTCTTGTGGACGCCTTATGGAGACTCGAACTAATTGCAGATTACGAATACAAGGAGCCAAGAAAATCTAAGATTGAGACGAATATTGTAAACTACATGCTTTCACTTCCAGACTCTCTTATTAACTTGTGTTTAAAGCAAAACGATTTTAATAAGGTGCAGCAAGTTATCAAAGTAAGTGTTTTTAATTTTAAACGCTAAACTCGTCTGTTTTATCATTAGGAATGAATGGAGTACATGGTTTGATTGCAGTTGATAACAATTCAATTTGATCTTTTTACAATTTGAGAAGAGCTTTTTCCAATCTCTTTTGTGCATATTGTTCGTAATTTGTTGGTGTGTAAACAATCTTGATCTTGTCTAGCGTTTGGTACACTCCAACAGGATTATCTAAAAGAAACTTTTTCGCCATGTCGATTTTTTCTCGGGGCTTGCAAAATTTGCATTGAAAGCAGCAACAGCACCAACCTAAAACTAGGCCAATTAACAAAAACTACAGCTATGGAATCAAAGTAATATTAGTATAATAAAATTTGGTTTCTTGGTACAATGGTAGACTCGTCAGTTTCTTTAATAAGAAAGGTTAGCTATTTAAGATTCAAAAATAAAACTTTAAGTGCAGTCATTTTTGGTTCATCTTCATCATAACTCTTTTATCGTGGTATTGCTTTACCTCTTTGACACCAACACGGTATTGCGACCAGCAAATAAACAAAAATCCACACCAAAATGATCGTCCCTAGTCTCTGAAATAAGGCTGCGCGCTTGTTTTTATCAACATCTGGTTTTGTAAAGTCTTGAAAAATACATTGCATCGCTCTATAACCTTAAACATTTGGGTAAAATTTTTGCCTTATTGGCTTCCAATATTTATCTACCAATTCCTTTTCTTTCTTCAACAGTGCAGTTTCTGAGTTTCGTACTGTCGACCATTCCTTTTACAACGTCTTTCAGAGAGTCTTCTTCATTCTTTTCGATATAGTTTAAAGTATTATTTGAAGACTTTGCAGATTGAATGTTGTTTAGGTACTCATTTCTCAATGAATCGTAATCGTAATCTTCTGTTTTTGAATTACTTGCAACGTCACGTCTTTGCTCGTGTTTTTCATTTAAATTGTCGACTTCGCCATACACCTTGGCTCGTTTCTAAAATAAGTCACCAAAATGTACTGATTTCAAAATATTTTTCTCATCTAGACCTCGTTTTCAAGTCACAACTTACAAACTCTCCATTTTTATTCACAAAACCACTTTCCCAAGGAACTTCGTCAGTATCTTTATTCATGTCTTCTTTAGGTTTCTGAACAAATTTTTTCTTGTAAGGCGTTTCTTCGCTGTTTCTAACTTGTTTGTCTTTATTTATCAACACCATTCTATGTAGCATGGAATATTTCTTTGCATCGTTATCTAAATTGTATTTTTTTACTTCTTTGGGTTTAATCATTTCGTCTTCATCGTCAAAAAGGTCGTCGCCATCATCGTCAAAACCATCAGATATTATAAATGTTTCTTCATAAGTTAAGTTTATTTTAAAAGGTGGAGGCCATATACCCTTTGCGCTTTGTATGAATGAAACAGCGGTTATAATTATTATGTAAATTATTTTCATTTTGACACAATTTTTGAGTTTGTTGATCTACCCACTACATGATTAATTGAAACTAATACAGGCTGATCGAATCGATTCCTTGGCAAAACTCTGTTGCATGATTCTAATAGAAATAAAAGTTCTTATTACCACTGTAACTTAAATCTTGAAAGTGTGCTACTCTGTGGTCCTCTGACTTTCTGACTATTATGCTATTATTCAAGCTGGTCTTGATTTACTATAACAAGCGTTGATCTTCTACAGCTTTTTACTGTTCTTAATTTACCAGTAAATATTATTTTTCATTGCAGATTTATAACATGCAGAATTCTACAAGTGCTTTCGAAATTAATTATAATACAAAGCTTACTAAACTCAAGAAACAGCTAAGAAAGTCATCCAAAGTTCGACAGTTGGGTACAAACAGTTCTCAGGCACCTTTAGCTGATAAGATCACCACCATAGAAACATTTTTCAAATCGAACACTTTTATTGAAGAGGAAGATACCAAATGTGCTGTAACAAATAGTAGTTTGACACATTATTCGCCAAAAAATTCAATTTTTATGAACATAATCGATTTAGCAATAACACAATGCGAGAGTTTTAAAGAATGCGAAGATCTTCTTAAAATAGCAATTACTTATAATACGGTGGATCCCGATATGGAATCTTATTATTCAAAATTTTGCAAAATAATCCTAAAAATATTTACAGAAGCGAACAACAAACAAACCGTTTCAATAAGAGAAATTTTATGTACACCAGAATTCAATCTCGACAGCGATAAATATAAAAGATGTGAAGAATTTTACTCGGAACTAAGCTCGTGTTATGATTTATTCAACCAACAATTACAAATCAGTACTAGTGGAAAACTTAACAGCAAACACTTATCACACAAAACTTTTTTAAAGCTGCAAGAATTAACAGCCAATTTAGAACAGCAAGATGACCAGATTAAGTATTTTAAAAGACTTTCGAATTATTTGAGAAGCTTTTCGAAAATTTTATACGTAGAACGCAATAATTCGCAAATAATTTCCAAAGGTCGTGATACTTCTTTATTTGCGATATTAAACTTTTCTCGATCTGAATTATTAGACCGATTAATATTTGAAAAGAAGTTAAATTTACTCGATTTTGAATTGCTTTTTTCAAAACTTAAGCTCGATTTAGTTTATCATATTACAACCATATTTTTTCCAAAAATTAAAATGAATGGCTTGCACTGTAGCCATTACTTTAAACCTGATCATAGTCCATCTGACAGTATAATCTCCTATGTACAAAAACGTAATTGGTTACTGGCTTTAATTTTAAGCAGCATTTTTGAAATACCGACGGGCGCTTTAGAACTAAACGAAATGCGCGTCAAGTCGCTCATGAAATTTTTTAATTTACCCCGTATTCAAAATCTGAAGCATATTTTTGATGATAACGGCATCGTAACCGCCCTACAGCATCGAATTTGCGTTCACTGCATAAAGACGTATTTTGAAAAACATACGGTTAAACTCGATACAAATGAAGAACTACAAATAAACATTTTAAACTCACAAACAAGTACAAGTAGCTTTGAAACTGCAGTAGAAATTTTTGAAGGGGATTTGAAAATTACCAATTGGAAACACTTATTTGAAGTTGTAGATAGTGTATCACAAAATGAATTGTTTAAAAATCACGATCTTATGGATTTACGTGATATGACGTTAAATAATTTAATCAATGATTGCTTTGAGCCTGATTATTTTAAATATGTGCAATTTATTTCCAACGATGTGATTCGTCGAGAATGCATATTAAGTAATTTAACTACTTGGCCCGGCTCTTTCTGTCTTGAAGTTATAAAATCTGAATTATCGAGCTTTTCTGGAATTAGTGAAGAACATAAAGAGAAGTTTAGAAATTGGTGTGAAAGAATTCAATTGTACGAAGGGGTAAGTTGTTAATTCGACGATTTTAGTTGTGCATATTTCTAACTTCATTTTTAGATCAAGGAAGTACTTCAAAAGAATTCGTGGTTCGAAGTGCTTTCATTTTCCAAAAATAAACCCAAGGAAGTTTTTGAAAGGCTCCTCAATACAAATCAGGTAAACATTTCACTTTTTTAAGAGAAACTTTTTGTTATAAATTAATTAATCGAATGTAGGTTGATCTTCTTTTGAAATTTATCGACGTCCACGAAATAAATAACGAAAGTTTGGAAATGATCGATTTTAACTACTTTATGGCGCTTTTCGATTCTAATGTGGAACTCTCTAAAATAAAGGACTTATTAAACAAATTACCAGTCGGTCATTTGATATACATATGCTTTAATTTATTAAGAACCTTAAGAAAGTTGGAGTATTTAGATTTTATCACCAATTTCGTAGTAGACCGTAATTTAGATGAAGGCAATATTTTCAAAAACATACAGCTGAGTTTAAAAATGTTAGCTTGCTTTTCGGCAATGGAACAAGACCAACTCTGGTGCTTAATAACAGACCCCATTTGTATAATCGAAATTTTGATAATGAACACAAAATTGGACAAATTGGGGCAAGTTCTAACTGACATTAGACCCATTCTAGAAAATTGCGAATTTGACGAAAACCAATTATCTATTGAGAAGATTGACGATATTCTATTGAAATATGCAGAAAAAAGTTTGGAATTTCGTGTTGTTTTACAACCACGGCCTAGATCTAAATCGCCTGAAAGTAGTAAGCTGTTACAGTCTTTAGATTCACTTACACTGTATGCAGGACGAAAAAACTTCATCATGCCATCGGTGGTACCTCCAAAATCGGAATGGGTACAAAATTCAGAGGTAGCAATACTTATTAGCGTTATTTCATTTCATACATGCATTCTATTTCATTTAAGGTACTAGAATGTATGTGTTGTTTGGAATCAACATTTTCGATGTTCAATAGAAGGCACCACTGTCGCCGATGTGGAAGGGTCGTATGTGGTGCATGTTCCCTAAAAAGGATGAAAGTACCAACGTACGGCAGTATTCAAGTAAGGGTATGCTTAGATTGCTATGAGCATTATCGACGAGATGCTGGCACTTCTTCCATTAAAAGTGATGTTTCCACAAGATCCATTGGATGGGATTACTGGGTATTAACGGACGACATAAATCATAACCATTTAGTGAGAGAAGAGTTTTCATACGAATATGCACCGAGTGTTTCTTTATGTCTGGCAATTTTAAAACATCATTCAAAAACTGAAAGTTATCCCAAGTAAAGCTTTCTTACCATTCCGCGATACTTTAACTCATTTTTTTTTAATTTCAGATTTTTGTTGAATCAGTGTGATGGTATGCTAAGATTGTTACAGCCTACAAACTCCTACAGTGCACAAGAGATAGATTATTTGCTTGTAATAAAAATGTTGAAGTAAGAATCAAGCGAGAATGTCGATTTCTTAAACTAACACATTTAATTCTTTAGATCTTTAGCATTGGCGGCTAAAATGGTATCTGCAGAGTGTTTGTTACAGTGGGGAACATCATTGGCCGATAGAATTTTATCACAGGCCGACTTGTTGGGTTTATTAATAGAACGAGGGTGTTTGCACTTAATACCCGCTTGTACACAAAGTCAAGGCAAATATATTGACGCGGCCACATTGCGACGCCTCCGAGATAAACTATTAGAAATGGAACAATGGAATTTGGCTCTAGAAGTGTCCACGAAAGCTGGTTTAGATAATACAGGTAAGTAAATTTTGAGTCTTTACAATTAACACAAAGATTCTACGAATTTTTAGGAGTTTTTGCTGCTTGGGGTAAGAGTTGTTTGAAAGCTGGTTGTTTTCAAATGGCAAGAGAAAAATTCCATCATTGTTTCGAAAAGACTACTTATTTTGATACGTCTTCCGAATTAAGTGGCAGCTTTTCAAGTATTCAAATGCAAATTCCCAAAATGCTTACGAAATCGTATTCCTCATTGCAAGACAATCGTCCAAACAAAAACCCACCACTTTTAAATGATGTTATTATGATATTAGAGTCATCCAACTGTGTTATTAATCCCAAGATTTTCAAAGATATCAAAAGCGCCACCACGATGATCTCTTCAGTGTGCAGCATAAATAGCAGTACAACTTATTCATTTCAAAATGATCCGGCACTTTGTGTATTAAACAAATTGAAAAATTTAAACAACATTGCAGCTGGAAACTATTCCATTGGAGAGTGTAACGACTCGGCTAAATCGCTTAACGTGACGAAATTTCATTTAGAACCTATTTTTTACGATGAATGCATTCATTACTTATCTTCGTATGGTACTCATTTGAGTTTACTGGAATTTTACATAAAGCACGAGCAACTCGAGCAGGGTTTAAGACACATTCTGGACAACCACTTGAGTTCAGACATTTTTATCGACATATACATGTTGTGTTTACAAAAAAATGCTATTATTACATTACACGAGAGCATGTCGAAGATTGATTCTACGTTAGATTTATGGAAGGTGAATAAAATTTAATGCAGTTGTAACAGTTTTTAAACGAAACTCTTTCAGGATCACTTAAAAGCAATTTGTCGATACTTGGAAAAACAGTCAAAATTAAATTCGCTTTACAATTTGCAACAGTTTATGGGTGATTTTGTTAGAGCCGCAATGACTTGCATCAAATTTTATGTTGACGGCGCTTCGACATTTGCTGGATTAAATTCGAGAATCGACTATTTACATAAAGCTCAAGAACATTTGCAACAAGAAGTTGAACAAGAACAATGGGTCGAAGTAGCTACAGGTTTGTATCTGTTATACCCCGTTTTTAAAAAGATTCATAGAAATTTATGTCTTTCTCTTGCAGTGCCATCATCTATAAACTCTCAGAGTAAGTTTGAAGCTAAAGGTATAGCTAATCCTTCACTGGTTATGAAGATGGATTCTAAAAATGTCGATAAGCACATTAATACAGTCTGGAGACAAATAGAAATAACAAAATTTTTAAGTGAATGTGAAGCAGGAGGTACTCCTGTTTTAGAAATACTACCGGAAATATTGCCATTTATTGGGGAAGGTGGGTACTAAAACCTTTTTTGAAATTGTCACGCGATCAAAACTTTTTAGATTTTAAATCGGACAGTTTCTATAAAGTAAAAATTCCAACTTTATTTGGGTCTTATTATGAAAGGGTACAACTGGCGGTGTTGGCTATAATTTGTGGTAATAATGTCGCCGATGGATTTGAGATCGCTTTCAGGTGAGCAGCCGGCAACCGTGTTTAAAATAATTCAATATTGCATTTATATTTTCAGAATAATTCAAGATTACAAGCTAAGTCCTGCTAAAGTTTATTGTCAAGCTGGTAAACAATTAGCCAAAACTGAAAAATACGAAAGTATAGGTCATTTAGTAAACTGTATACGCTCGAGTGGAGTAAACGATTCCGTAGTGACAGATATGTGTGATGAAATGTTGATCCTTGCCGTTCAAACTTTAGCAAAAGGTAACGAAAATACTGGAGCCATACAGTTTGATTCTCTTATTAAACTGATAACAGATCGAAGTGTAAAAGTAAGTTATTTTTAATATATCGATCGTTTCAATTTATCCCTTACATTATATTTTAGATTAACGCATATATTGAGACAAAACAACTAAAAAGTGCATACTTGTTAGCTGCAAAACACAAAAGAATAGGAGATATTCGAAGAATTTTAAGAGAAGCCGAATTTTTAAATCAACCAAATATCAAAGCTTTGTGCCAAAAAATATTGCATACTCATTCCCATTCAAAAGACTGAATAATAGTTTAAAAATATTATTTTATTATTAGCGACACTAATTTTAATATACGTGCAACAGTAAATAACATATTAGTAAACAAATAAAATGGCTGTGTTTAAAACTACCCTATTTTTAAATAAATATACGAGTAACGTTTTATTAAATAAAAATCTCTTAATATATTACAGCTGCCCAGATTCCTTTATTTTACATTAATTGCCACAAATATGATCTGAAAAATTGCAAATATAAAATGCAAACATGGTACTCTGAATAATTTTAAACAAATTAAAATAATTTCTATTCTAACCGAGCTATGTCATAACAACATTATAGGAGATCATCTATTGTTTTGCAATAACCCTTTACGTTATGGTGGTTGTTATGGCACGCTAATATTTTAAATTGGAAAGAATTAAAACAAAACTGGAAATAAACCACTTAAATAAAACAGTCGATTCGTTGTATATTTTTAAATTAAAACTATCAAGGCCTGACAACGACAAATATGAATTACAACCATTCTTATATTTTAAATTTCATAATGACACGTCTATTTTGAACTCTTTAATTTACACTTTTAGCAAAAACTTTGGATTTTGATATTATTATAAAAGTAAAAATATTTATAAAAAACTTCTAGCCCAAAAGTCCAGCCTTTCTATATTATAGCTACGCAACTAATGTTTATTTGTTCTAAAAATCTGACCCTAAACTGGTGGACTAGATGAACACACTGAATTTAGTATTTAGTTCACATGATTCATGCATATTTTGAAATTGGGTAAGCAAAATGTGTCAGAAAGACTAAAAAAATTATATATTGACATAGCTAATGTGAAATTAACTCCCACGCAGAACTGCACTGTGATCATAAGCTCATCCTAACATTACTGGGTTACAAATATTACATTTAACAATTATTACATCCTTTTTGCAAATATTATGTAAATTTCTTGTATTGCACGAACAGATGATACGTGCAATTAATTGGACAACATTCAGATTAGAAATTAAAAAAGTAGGCAGTCGATAGTACTAATAACTGAATGCACATCTGTCATATATAAATTCTAACAGGTTAACAGTTAACTGTTCATAAATACTTGAATCTATTACAAATTTCAAATTCGATTATAGATTCACCTACTAGTACCTTAATTCTAATAAAATTACCTAGACGAATCAATTCAATCTTCCAACAATTCTTCTCCATTAACGTTATGGTTTTCATCATTTAGAACTCCATTTTGTAGTTCCGAATTTAATTTTTCGGCATAAACTGGATCGATATCACTAAGTTTATTTACAAGCCCTTCTCTTTGTTCTGGGGTCCATTGAACAAACCACTCTTTAAATAGTTTTACCTAAAAAATTTTGCGATAAACATCAAATCTAAATAAAAAAGATTTACTTACCCTACACTCGAAGAGAGACATTGGCTTATCCTGACAATTTAAAGACGAAATATGATCGACTATTCCATTCACATACACTTTATTCGCGTACTTCTCTGCCAAAATCGGCAAAAAATCTGACCTCTGAAGTTCACTCCATTCATTAAACCACTGAATGAGATAACGAATTTGTGCTTCCGGACTTATACTACCCATTTTGTCTTCTTTTTTAAATTTAACAGTCTTTTGATTCAGTCAAATAATCTAGAACAATCGTCAGTTTCACAAAATTGCACACAAGAGAAAGGTTAGTGTGTTGCAGTCTAGCCTAGCCTAGAATGATATTGCAACAATCATTGCTTCCATATACTTTCTATCACCAAGTCTAAATTTAAAACTAAATGCATTGTATCCTCACCTCCCACTGTAATTTTCTACTATAACTGGATTTGGCATCACCGTACACGTAGTTTAATCATCCGCACAGTTAATTTTTTTAAACCGTAATGACCTCGCACCTTTTCGAATCCAAACAAAATGACCTTGAACTTAGTGTTTTCCTTATTGTTATTGTTGGTAAAACAGAAATTGCAGCCGATAAAACAGTTAATTTTAATTTGCAGTAGAAGATTTTGTTGACTGTAGATGTTATTGAAAATAATAGCTCATTCTCATTTTACAGGCATTTTCTATTATTTATATGAAGTGAATTGTGTTATAAATATGTGGATGTGGATGCAACATTGAGCATCGAGTATCAAGATAGTCTAACAATACCAGTGGTTTTTCATAAGTTTCGAAGAAAAAGAGGTTATTTGAAGCTAGAAGTACTCTTCGAAATCAATAAATTATCAGTGAAAGCATTGATAACGATCACAGTTATTTGTAATCTGTTGTTATATAAATATAAATATATTATACAGATATAAACTATTATGGTTTTATTTATTTAAACAGATTTCGGCAGAAAGTTTTGTTATAAAAAACTTAATTCATAAATTGCGCTAAGAAATACACCCTCTGACCTCTAACGGGTACTATTGAAATATTGAAAATCCTCTGTGGATTTGACAGGTGACAGACGACTGCCGAAAATTTATAATAATTGTAATAGAAATTTTATTTATTTGTTAAAAGTTTTTATGTAAATTTTAAATAACAATAAAGGTTAGTGTGTATGTTAATCTATAAAAGTACTTCATGATAGTGTGTTGTTCTGTGTAATTACACAAATGTCAATATCAATGACATAACAGGCTTATTATCGAATTAAAATATCTATCAATTAATAAACACAATCTTTCTTGTAGTAAAATGTCTCTGTCTCCATATTTTCGTTCACCATTTACTGACCTAACTAGTGGTCTTATAAGTCATCAATGGTTCGGTCAATGCCGAGACATGGAAATGAAAGTGATGGATTGTCTAGAAGCGTACGGTCTAGATAGAGGAATAAAGAAATGTGATCTATTAATTAAAGATTTTCAAGAATGTGCTGGACGTCATAAACAGCAACAAAGAAGTTGGGACATGCGTTGGGAAAGAAATCGTCAATATTACTATGGCGAACGTAGTAAAGAGGAATGGTTTGCTCCTGCTCCAAATCCGGAAAGTTTTTAAGTAGTTTTTGATTTTGTAAGTAGTCGAACTATTGTAAATTGTAGATTCGAAATAAAAATGTACAAACTGTATGTTAATTTTTGTATTTTATAGCATCTTTTTACTGGTGGTGTCGGCTTAATAGTACAATTAATACAGAATAATAGGCGTTCAAAATGGTACATGAATATGTTTCAACTTTTCTCGTTTCTCTTTTTTTGTCTTATTTTTCATAAATTCTATTTTTTTCTTACAATTAATTTATTACCAGTTCTTTATTATTTCTATTTATATCTCAATCTCTGATTTCATCATTTCTTATCTTTTCCAGGTTTCTTTTTCCTTTATTGTCCTTTTCAAAGAAGATATTAACTTCGATTGCCTAATATTTCTCGTGTATGTGAGAATACTGTTGTTACGCTTAAACACTTGTATGTAGCTAATGCCTGTTGCACACGATGCGAAGTTCCAGCGCAAGTACTAATCAATAGTACAAGCGCTTAGCGTTCACATGTTGCAACTTATTTACATCATTTGAACACAACTGCTTAGTTCATTTTCAGTTGTAGAGCCATGGAGAAACGTGATGAACTTGCGCAAGCGACTACGCAGTGTCGTTCAAACGATGCATATAATATGAAAGCAAGTAAATCGGGTTATGGTAGGAGTGCACTCGTGCAAGGACCAAAGCAAGTTCAACTAAGCTACTTTACTAAGCACTGCCACTAATCAAAAACTGTTTACACGATGCAAAACTAATGCAAGTATTAGTACTTGCGCTAGCTACTTAGCATTGTGTGCAACGGGCATAATAGTGAAAAGGCATCGTTACTGACATTTGTTTCCAATTCCTAAAAATAAGGGTATTTTTATTGAAAAACTGAAGACATTAATAATTTTTATTTATTTTGTACAAAATTTGTTGGAATATAATTAGTATTAGAAAGTGCATTTTGTTTTGTATGTGCAACATTTTTCATGCAAAATTTATAATACTGACAACATTTAAAAAATGTCAAACACGTACATTTTTTTTTGTCTCGAAATTTACGATTTTATTTTGTTATACGATTTCTATTCACTTAAATAATCTTTGAAGGCATATAAAATAGTAGGGATGGGGGATACAATGTTATCTTAAAAATTTTTCTTAACTCTACTTATGTTCCATAATAAATTTTTACTATTCAATTTGTCTATAAGTTCTAAAATTTGATAATCTGATTCTAGAGCTTAGATCAGCGCTAAGCTCTAGCCAGATTATAAACAATGAAAATATTTTGGACTAAACGATGAATATATGTTTGTATATTATTTAGTATTAAAAACTCTGAGATTAATTGTGCTTGTAAGACCGTATATCTGCTATTAAAATTATACGAACTTATAGTCAAATAATAGATCAAATTTACTTAATAGACAATTAAGTTAATACAAATATTATATTCATTTAAGGCTTTAATCGACCGAAGACGTCACAAATTCAAATGAACTTAAGTTAGATATTTATTTAAGTATTTGAATTGTGCTCGTTATTTTTGTATTTGTGTGTGGTCCAACAATCCCCATTTTTGTAATAACTCGTGTTTATTTACAAATTAAATTATGCTTTCTCTTTGGGGAAACATTAAAATTTCAATTTGACTAATTTTAATCAATCATAACAGTTCAATACTAATAAGAAGTATCGGAATGTTTTGTTCAATCACATTTATATCACATAATATTAATACAATAAATGTCATAAGAATTTATTGAATGATAATGAACACGTATGAAATTGACTATTTTTCAAATGCCGAGCTGAATAAATGTAAAATTATTTACTTATATTTTTGTAATATTTACTCATAAAATATATAGGTACCCTTTTAAATGCGTAATAAATTACTTACAGTTTTGCTAATACAGTTTCAAAAATCGCTCTACAAATTTAATAAGACATGAAAAAATAGTCTTATTACGATCGATTTTTGAAATCTATTCTTACGAATTACAATGAAAAATATTTGAACTCATCGTGTATTCAATTTTTTTAAAGTTTTGTTACCTTTCGAGGTACCAATGTATCCAATTTTTTTTATAGAAAATTTCCCAAATAGTCTACTTACATCAAAGTTAATTCTAATTCAACTCGAATATCAACAGTTTCAAGTCGAAATTTAAAAAATTTCTTAAGTAATGTAATTAAAGGCAGACGGTATACTTTTAAATGTTTGTTAAAATAACATGTTCTGTGTTTTACAACCAAAATTTAATATAAATTTCAGATTGTAAAGAAAATGGTCTGGTGAATGAATTGCGCTTTCAAGTGCTTTACCTGGTTTTGGCAACCAACTACGAAAATTTAGTTTTGAGAAAGAAAAGTAACTTTCACATTTATAACATCATAATATGTTGTTGATAACTTCTTATATAATTAATATCAAGTATAAATATAAGCATTTAGTTAACAAATGTAAAATGCGACCCATCCCTACATAAAATGTTTGATATATTACTATAAAAGCTTAGAATTAATTTGTGCATGGTACAATAAGAGTAGGACAAATTTTTTTCTCAAAAATCGGTTGATTTAAAAAATTTTAAATCAAGTTCAATTTGCATTCCTTAAAAAACCATCGTTGAAGAACAAAATTGAACTGTTTTGTCTCACCAATTGGTTTTAATTAATGAATGAATTACAAGTAATTATGAATTTATACACAATTTTCTTGTCAAATTCGATTTTGTTATCACATTACAATTTTTTTTTATTTGATTGTGATTATTATCAATTTGTTCTTTTGAAATTTTCACATTTTCCAATTTTAAATTTAAATATAGTAAAAAATTTTCAATTTGACCCGTGTACGAAAAATTTTTATGATTAAGAAACTCGAAATGTTTTCAATTGTTTATAGTATGGCTATGATTGTACCAAAATGTGCCAACGTAGAATTTGTTCTTGTTGAAATTCTTTCATATCCATCCAATGCGCTAATTCTTCGGCACCGCTCGAATTTAAACCTAAACTAAACCAGCCTACCATTTCTTTCTTTTTTGTAACGCCTCTTCTATTGTACACCGAGATCATTAACGTTACATCGGCTAATTGAAACAAAGCTACCTGTAAATGTTGGAAAGTTAGTCATTTATGTACAAACGTGTTCTCACGATATTTAAAAAAAGGCTTCTTCTCGTGGTAGCGAAGACTATGAGATGCCACTTATAAGACAGTAATTTGGCCAAATACAAGCACAGCCAACTCTTCGAGTAGGAGATTTATCTCATAGCCTTATCTCAACAACGAAGCAGTTACACTTTTAAATATTTTCTTTTCGGTTGAAGTTATTTGAAAAGGGTGCTTTTAATTTGTCTACTAGCAACTAAGTTGCCTTTCGTGCTCTTTTAAGGTGTACCACCGTATTCAAATTAAGGACAGTGGTGTACTTGCCCCCTCCGGTTTTACTTGAAACAATATCAAGTTTGATTTAATTATGTCGAACGCCCTGTACATTTTTGCTTTTTAGATTCAAGGGAAGCATTTACTCTTGTATATTATTGTATTGTATTTAAAAAACAAGTTATGGAGGTGATCCTGATTTGTTTTTCACCAAATCAAGAACCAAGGCCAAAAATGGTATTAGTGCTCAATATAGAGACATCAAATACATAATTTGAATACGAGTGCACCAATAAAAGATCTTTCCACGAGTATAGGTCCATTTGAAGAGATGATTTATTAAATTTTACCTGAAATATAAATGTTTCTTTAAACAATGGATTCGGCTGTCCTCTTCTCACTGTAGTTTTACTATAACCTATTTGTTGACCCGTACTGCTAACAAGATGCAGTTTTACATAAGTGTCTGGAGCTCTATTTAAAGCCAAATTTCTGAAAGTATGTAATACGTCGTACTTATTCAAAATTTTAATTAATAATTACCTAAAGTGCGACCCTTTTACAATTTCCACGCTGAGTCTACCGGTGGTTGCGTTATAAGATAATCCAAGTAATAATTCGGGCACGCCACCATGTTGCATCGAGTGTGTTGATCCTGTGCTATCGGAACGTGCTAAACTCATCATATCTCCGGTGTATCCACTTAACTAAAAGTAATTACAATATTATCTTTGTGAGGGTTTTATATTAAGTTTTACTTTAATATTTGTTCTGGGCTCGAGTTTCAACCAAAAATTATTTTCTAATTCGAGATTTATGTTTGCAAATCCAACAATGACTTCGCCAATAAGCCGTTCTCTTCGCATTCTTTCACAGCCATACAGTCTCAATCTAATACCCATCGAGTTAACGTCTTCTGGATTAACCCTGTGCAATAAAAAGCTTTCCATGTATTGGGGATTATCTCCTGACCTAATTTTCGTTTTGTGTTTTTGTTTTTTGCTCGGTAATAAAACTAACCGCACCTAAAATACAGAAACGGTTATTTTGCACAAAAATTAGTTTAATTCTTTTCGTATAGTACCTGTGTGTGTGTGGGTTGCCCTTGATCTCTGCTTGGTATATCCCGAGCTTGTAAAACGTGGACAGTCATTTTCCGCATCGGAGCGTCGTATAAAAGAGAAATTTCTAAATTGCCGCATTTACTAACCAACTGGGGTTCTGCCTCTGACCCAATACACGAAAGGACCTCTGTGCCATCGGCTTCTGTGTTCATCAACACTATACACTAAACAGACGAATAGTTACCTCAAATAGTTTAATTTTTGAATCTCACTTACGTCTTTTGAACTATTACTATGCATGCTATGAAGAACTTGTCCAATTTTGCATTCTATTCCTTTATGTTGATACTCATTAACTTGATTGTCGATTTTAGTTTCTCTCAACTCGTTGGACGATCTTAAATTTTTCCAATTTTAAAATCAAATTTGTAATTCTTTAAAAATGCCCACCTGTGACTATTGTTAATTTCTGCGCTGACTTTCGTCGAGCCTAATCCTTGTTTTTCGCCCACAGAACTAGTAGTAGAACTGCAACACGAACTATTACTGCTAATTCCAATCCGACCCTTTTCTACAAGCGAAATGAGATCGTGTGTAGCTCTAGGAGGAAAGTATGGACCCACTGTTCCAGAAGGTGTTGGATGAGTTCTATTACCTCCAATTTCTGATTCTGAACTCGAATCGCCACCGACGTCGAACGAATAAGCTTTTACTGAAACAAAAGTATCAGTTTAAATAGCTATAAAATACTGGAATTTATTATTTGTACACGAAATGAAAATCTTGGCCATTATTTAAACTGTAAATTTGGAGAAGAAGAAGAAAACTCGATGTTTTATTGTTTGAACTAAACAAACAAATTTTAATTGTTAGAGGACTTGTTTACGTGTCGTAAACTTAGTCCAATACGACCTTCTGCGTTATTCGCCCTTTTAAAATATTATGTTTCACGTTGTTTAAAATCTATATACTTAAGCTGAAGTAGACATCGATTTCAAACATGAAAAAATTATTATTGACATCGGCATCAACAAAGTTTATAACAATGTCTAATTCACTTTTAGTTGAAAAGATGCTTTTTCGCTTGATTTCTTGTAAAATTAAATTACTGAGAAGCTTAAAATAATTTATATTAGTGCTAGAAAATCCAACAATGGGTTGAGTCACAAACCGAATTTGGTGGTAGGTGGTGTCATTGATAGATTATCAAGAATTTGTCTATACAAATTTACGTTTTTTAATCGCTATCGAAATTACTATTCAAATTTCAGTTTTGAGCTGTTATAATTTTAACTTATATCGCACGGTTAATAATTGTTTTAATAAATGATTTTTTCGTACATTCATTGACGTCAACGGTAGCTCAATCAATATCTTTAACTCGATACTTTGCAAGATTGTAAGTACTTACTACCTACATTGTTTTTAGTACAAATTCAGATTTATCCTGCTTTTGTTAAAATAATTATATTTTATTGTTATGTGTGGGCAATATTATGGAAGTATATGGTCAAAACGAATCCTACATTATAGCATTGTTGTATATTGTTTGATTATCCATTGTTTTCTTGCTTTTGTTAGGTCCGCTAATTAAAAAGTGGTAGCGAGGGTCGATTGTGTCAACAACAGTCAACATAAGATCATGGTGATCTGTAGTTTAGTATTCAAATGGCGTTGTTCAAAACCACCTTTGAGTAGAATTGTAGTTCAAGTGTCCAATCACGAGAACGTCATAATGGCGCGGTTCAATGTGAGCCGATGGTCAATACCGAAGTTTGGTACAACTCGTCCTACCTACAGCTTTTTCTACTACCAACTATAAACATTTGGATTATTTATATAGAATGTGGGCCTTGAATTTAACGATAGACGGGCTTAGGGAAACGGATATAGGAAGTTACGTATATTATGCTTGACCGTAACAGAATTACATCTACGTGAATCTTAAATTGAAGCCTCTATATTAATTTAATAAAACAAATGGCAATGTTGCCTAAACGATAGCCAAAAAGCCCGTGTATGTGTGCATGCTCTTTACAAACATCAAACATCCCTGAAACAGATTTTACATGAAGGTTAAAAATCTCTAAACCTAAGTTGATGGTGTATGTTGTATATTATTATATTTACTAAACTAAAACGGTGAATTAAACATCAAAGTGGCTTCGAAGTACATCCCAAAGTCCTTTAACATATTCTGTTCATTCACTCGTCAAAATTACTATGAACACGCAATTTCAAACGGTTCTAACAACAAATTCCAATATTTTATGGCATCCAGCGAAAAATCAGGCGTTATTTCGTTAAAATGTGTTTAATAAGCCAACTGGGTGAAATTCTACAGCGTTCGAAAAGCTAAAACGCGTAAGTACAAGAGCGTCTATCTTTGTACATATTACGTTTGGGTTGATTATCATTATTAAATTTTAATTTGCTTGAACGTTGCAACCGCAACTTGAATGAATTAGTGGAGCGAGCAACTAACATAATACAATTTCCCATTTTAGTGCTTTAGAGAGAATTTGTGTCGTTTTACCTAAAATTCTAAAATAGACCGAGAAAATAAGAAAAATTTATCGATTAAAAAATGATTTTCTTGACGAGAAAATTTTGTTTTAACGCACAACGCAGGAAAGTTTGTAAAATAGAATGTGTTTAATTTTAAGCTCGAAACAAGTTATAAGTATAAGCGAAGTGAAATTAATTTTGTTTTAAGCTCTAATGGAAGATTTGAAGTGAGAATTTTCTGTTTTGGTTAAAGTGTTTAATCTCTTACCATATGGGTGATCTAATATAACTAAATGATCTTATTGCTCTTACCTAATTTATGTCTATGCGATGTCGATGTTGATGGTAATGGAGGCGATGGTACGGGCCTCGTGGAAACCGGAGGACAGGCGTCTTCACAACAATTCATGCCTCCTACAGCACCCCACAACCATTTTTTATTAACATATAGAAGAAAGACTAGAAGAAGCGCTCCAAAACCAGCAATGGCGCCCAATAAAGTACTGCCGCTTGCACCTAGAAACAAAAAAATGGATAAGAAGTTGATTACGTCAATGATTAAATATTTAAATTGTCATGCTCCAAATTTATTTTCTTCCATTTAAAAATTCATAACGTGACTACTGTAAATCGACCGATTGGTCAAAGTTACCTGATGAATAACTAAATTATTTGGTACACGAGCACTTCAAAATTTTCTCTTATAAATATTACTTGTTTACTTTAACGAGATTCTCGTTAAAAATTTATAATTGCAGAAAACTTAACAATTTAAATGGAGCGCGATTAAAATTTCTTGCTTCGTTTTGAATATACAATTTGACGGACGTGCGTAACCCGTAACCTCCTTTTTCTAGGGATGGGATTATGCAGTAGCTTAATGTTAACTACTTTATACTTTATTAAATATTAATTCTAAACTCTCCAATGATTACACAACATTTTGTAATTTGCACACACACACACACACAATTCATTTACGGCGGAAAAATATTTAAATTGAAACTTCCTTTGTGGCTTGAATTACTAATGGAATTAATTTTTCTAAATTTAGAAAGAAAATAAAGTTTCAGGTGGGTAGTGCGTATAGATCCGTAGAGATAAAAGGTACCTTTTTTTTTTATCAGATAATGATTTGGAGAGATGTAGATGGCTTTGAGACAGATATGGGGTCTTCTATCTTCTACGGAAAAATTTGTTTTCTAAGAATCCGTCTAAGAAAACCCCAAGAGAGCATTACAGTTTAGGTACATTTTACGCCTCTTATATTATGTACTCGACTTTGAAAAGTGTTTCCACGGATACTAACGGATAATGTAAAAAGCTGATAAAGTACAAACATACGTTGAACCTTTTTCTATAAGAATAAAAAGTTTCATTTGAAAAAAAAAATCCCTTCAAAAAATTATATGGCTAGCCGAAACTCTGCATCGGGCGGGCATATGCTATAAGCTAGCGCTTGCAAGTTTGCAAATTCATTTTCGAGTTCTATAGAGATGGATTTTGTATACCTATTAAAATTTATATTATATAAAAAATTACGCTTTTAAATTAATCTTAAAATGGATAAGATTACTTAGATCATTATTTTTTATTGCCACTAGAAGACGAAGACGGGGCTTCTAGTTGTAATCGTGAAAAGCATTAGCAAAGACATTTAACTTAGAATTTTATCTTTTCTTTAGGGAGTTTGCTGTTGCAAAAATATAATTATATTATAAATATGCTCAAGTTTTTTCCTATAATATAATAATGTTTTTAATTTAATTACGTTTTCATTTTTAATGCGGTTAAAATGGAAATCTATTATACCACATGTCCATACCACAAGACTAAAAGATTAAAAAAACTTAAACTTTCCTTGGGGAAATTAGTAAATAATAGATATTAAGATATTAACAGAGAACAAAATATAGTTTGGGCCTTCCAGGCATTGGCAGAGTAAACATTCTAGACATTTTAACAAAATTAATCGAACATAAAGGTATATTATGGTCGAAAAGAAAATAGCAAATAATGAAAATTGAAAGAGAACTTTTCATTGGTGAAAACCCAACTATTAGATATCCTCGAGTAGACTAGCCTAAAATAGGTTGAAATGGGGAAGTTTTCTATATTTTCTAAAAAAAAAACTCTTGAAATTCTTAGGCAATGAAAACATTTATTTATTAACATATAAATTAAAACGTTCCAGTAAAAATTATTATTGAAAATCAATATTAGGTAATTTAAGTTCCAGATCAAAGAAAAATTGCTCGACTGAAATAAAAAATGTATTTTCTGCTCGACAAGCTCAGTTTTAAAATTTTGCGCTTAAATAAACGTAATGATGGAGAAATGGAGATATATTATACAAAAGTTCTTATTAACGTAGTACACGCAAATAATGTACACGATTTCAAAGACCATTTACTCGGTCAGCTATAGCAAATCGGTAAATATACGTTATAAACTCAACTACGCAAACCCTTTGGCCTTTGGCTCACTATATGCGACTTTGAAACAAAAGTAGGTATATCCTGTCGGTATTGATTTGTTTCTTTAGCTATTTGCATCGAAATCTAGTATTTTGTTTTTACAGGTATAGGTACTCAATTTTAAAGACCGAGTGATAAGATATAATATTTTAGCTCTGAAGTCTTAACAGTTTCAGTTATTGCTACTATTAATTCAATAGTTTTGAAACTTTGCATACTCATTTGTAGCGGTCTAATGATGAATATCCTAAAGGTCCTGATGAATCAGCAATGCAACAGCGCTAACGTTTGAGCTCCAACCCATGATTTTCGAGATATTACAAAAAAAAATCGAGAAAAGTGCAAAGAAAAGTCTTCGTCAACTGTCGCTAAAACTCACCTCTCATTCATCAGGACTCAGGACTTTTAGGATATTTATCACTAGACACCTAAAAACGAGTAGTAATATTTGAAGTTTCAAAACTATATTGGATTTTTTGAAGGTGAAACTGAAACCCTCAGTTGACTGAACTATCTCGATTAAATTGGAGAGTTTTGAGGAAAGAAACATCTGTGTTCAAGTCACTGTCATGTGTTTCTAGGTCAGGCTTTTAAGTCAAATTTCGTGTTAATAAAACAACATTAATTTCTGACGCATACACAGTCACAGATAATGACTCAAAGCTATATTCATCTCATTACAGGTATTCTGCCTAGAAACAATAGAGGACTTAGTACAGCTTCAAATTAGCTGCAACGGCACAAAAGAAACTTCAAATGTCGAAGCAAGACTATTGCCAAATCAGCGTAGGGGGATTGTGTGTGTGAGTTTAGCTGCAAATTATTTATGTAATAAACCGTTTTGTTGCAGCCGAGATTCGAACCCATCACCTCAGTGTCACTCACACACTCACACTAAGTTATAATGTTGGTAATAATGAAATTTAAAATAATATGCGTGTTACTTTTATTCCATAAGTGTAAATTAATTATTTCTGTAATAAAATTATACTCATTCATAAATAAATAATGTGTACATAGTTTGATAACAAAGATAATAAAAATTAATTAATTAAGTTCATTAAGTTCTAGTATTATAGTAACATGTAGCAGTACTTACGTTTTCTATTCGAAAATACATTTTAAAGTGAATGAATATTAAAATTGGCAATAAAAATATGATAAGTGATCACGTGATATCGTGCCAACACGAGTAGGGAGTAAGTACGATGGTGGCTTATATTCAGGAGCCTCGCAACTTTAGGCATAAAACTGTGGCCATAACAGAACTATTTCGTACCTACGTGTTAAAGTTAATTTTAAAATCTCTCCAAATCATTAAAAGTAGGTACTTACATGAAAAAAGTATCAAACAATATTATGCTTAGATTTTTCTCCAATTTCAACAATGAAAAAATATATATTGAGTGATCTATTGAAAATAGGAAAACTAATCCACTTTCCGGCAAAAACGAGCTTATTTTGTCAAGGAAATTTTCACGAAGTTAGTGAATTGGTGCGGATATTGGTAATTACTTCAAAATGGTACTATTTATTTTGATAATTACTCACCAATTTAGTGAATATCTTTGTTCTATTTATTAATATAAATACGCCATTGTGGCCTTAACTAAAAGGATGGCTAATAACAAGTTGCTTCCCCATGACACTATCGGCCAAATGTTCACCACAGCTTCGGCGGTACGCGTAAATCACTTTGTTAAAATTTAGGATAACATCTTGGCACAATTTCTTCTCTATTCCACAAATATGTCTTATTATCTCGTCGTTTAACTGAATTGTTGCTGGCTTATTGACATAGATCTTACTTTTGAGATAACCCCAAAGAAAGAAGTCCAAGGGTGTCAAATCAAACGTACCCGGTAGCCAATTGACATTGCTTGCCTCTCGGGAACTCCTCGTGTAATAAAGACATTGTTCCATTAGTTGTGTGCTATGTGGCACCGTCTTGTTGAAACCACCTATCGTCCACATCCATATCATCTAATTCGGGTCATAAAAAGTCCATTCTCATGGTACGATAACGATCACCATTCACAACATTACCGCCATCATTTTTGAAAAATAACGGTCCAATTATTCAGACCACCTGAACCACGTAGCGACTTGATATCTCCTTAATAATTCTCGCCGTAAACTTTACAGGTTCGAGAACGCGAATTTAATTACAAATTAAATTTTTCTCCTTAAAAGACGTCCAATTATTCCTCCAGTCCAAAAACCACACCAAACAGCTCTTTGAGGATGCCTCGGTTTCTCGACAATCTCTCTTGGGTTTTCATCGGTCCAAATGCGACAATTTGACTTTATAACGTATAGGTACAAAAAAATCACGTAGGTAATGCGTGATTTTTGCCCATTTTCATAATAGGCTTCGATAATTTTAACGCATTGTGCCACCGCATAACTATCCATGGCTAAAATTGTTAATGACTGTAGATGGCAGATGGCAATATGGAACAAATTTTTTTACGTTCAAATTTTATTCACCACTCTCATGGTAAAACTCTTATTGATCGACCCGTTGCTTAAACAGCGTTTAAAAAGTTTGGGAGCTCCTGTACATTTTCTCCTAATTTTTATCCGATTTATTTGCACTTAGGACCAAACGAAAGATACCATCAGAAATATAAAAGATTAATCTATGCCTCTGTTAACTTTTAACTTTGTCACTGTTTTGGTCTCATCATTATACATACTGCCGTTTTGAAGTAATCCTGGGACTCTCAACTTTCTGAATTCATGTTTTTAGATTGCGCGAACTCAACAAAATTTGATCAAAATCGCTTTAGTAGTTTTTTCGATTATATTACACTTTTACGCAATAGACAAAAAACAAAAATTAAAAAATTGGTCCATTTGTTTTGAAAGCGTTGAGGCAAGTATGAGTAGTTCTAGTTGTCGTAGACAACACAATTTTGATCTCAAATACAAACAAAGTATGTTTTTGGCGAAGGTATAGACGATCCAAAAGATGCATAATATCTATTTCTGTATAAAAATAATAAATAAAGAAAAACTACCATTAAAAAGTAACTTGAATAACTTTCTTTTAAGGGAAAACTTTGCGAGAAGGGTGACCTACTAACAATTGAAATTCACAAGGACGTACGTGGGTGCGACCACTTGTTGTGCAAAATTATTAGAAAATCTGGCTTCAGTCTTTAAGATTAGACGAAATTTGGACGAAATCGATAAAGTAAATTAGTTACGTCTTTATCTTGAATGAAAAAATATCAATGTTTTAGGAAAATGTTAATACTTAATGGATACCCATTGATCCATATACACGACCACTTGCTGCATTCATGTGCTTCTGCCCGACATCCCCTCAGACGGACGCCCACGCAAAGTGAGACTTTTCCTACACCCTCGCATCGATTTTCCCCACAACTTCCACTGCTCCCTAGTAGTTCATTGAACAGAGCATCTGCAGTAAAATACTTTCAGTTACCTGTAACCGTATACAATACGGCATTAATGTAAGAGTTTTCATTCTGAACATTTTTAATTAACTTACATTCATTATTCTACGATGGTTATATTATAATTTGTTTGCGTATTTTAATTTATTTAAAGTACAACATTTTTCAAAATTTGTGGTGTAGGGGTATGAAACTGAAAAATAAATCAAATACTATCGACTCTGTCATAAGAAATAGGATAGAAAAACAGTTGTATATTAGTGGAATACGCGGTTGAGTGAATTTTAAAAGATCTGTCCTCCTTTGGCTCATTTAAATGCAATTTCTATTAACACTCGCACTCGTATATTTGTCTATAAACTGGTTAATTGTTAATACGCTGTAACTTGACGTTGGTAAATACATAAAATTCGTTTTACATAATTTTGAAAACTTATTTATAAAAAATGTAAATTTAACATCAGTAATGCGGATTGGGAGTGAAGGGCGATGGTTACGCTCGCAAATCTCGAGTTTCGATCAACAGTGGAAAGTTTCCTTAAAGAGGACTTTTTCCTCCTTACTCTGAACGATAAGTACAGATTCTATAAAATGGAAAAAAGTTCAACGAAGCACGTATTATCTGACTAAAGGATACGCTATCAAATAACAAAGCTTTGACTACAACTTGATTTTGTTTATTTGGATCTCGCTTCTAAGCTTTCATTGTTGCTTTGTCATTAGACAATTTTAGCGTTTAAACGATAAATTCAACGTAAAAACACGTCACTTTGAGAAAGGTAAATTAAAAAGGGAATTCGTAATTCGTATAAGAAGCGCGGCTTACAATACAATCTCTGTAATATTATTCAGAATTTTCCGTTCTGCACCAAATAAACTTTTAAACTTGATTCTTAACTTGAATTTACGAAAATAACTCATTGCTTACCCGAAAAAATAAGTTAATAATAAATATGTCACTGAAAAAACGATTTTAATTGGGAAATGGCCACTATATTTTATATTTTGTTTGTTTCACGCGCTACCTCGCCTCAAACGCTCGATGTTCCTTTTAAACGAAATGAACTGATACATAGATACATGGCGAGCTTCACGTTTCAACAACTAATCGGAATCATTTGGTCGATTGCGTTTTTATCTGTTTTTACGCCGCTCAGCACTACACTCAAACACAAAATTTCTGATTGGTTTTTTGTTACGAGACATTGGATAATTTTAAATTAGGCCACCAACAGAACTTTTACAAGAAGGAAATTGTGATAAAACGATATAAATCTTCTCCTTTTCTCCAGTTTTTGTTAAATTTCTTTCTTATCAGTTTATGGTCCTTTTTTGTTGTTTTTACAGATTGCCTAATATTTATCTGCTACCATCAATCTACACTCGTTTCGTTCTTCTGCTTGCCTAGTATTTTCCTTGCTGAAACTAAGTTGTTTGTTGGACATGACATATATTTCGTGTACTACTATATTTTACGTGTTTATGGCAATTTTAAGTAATTCGAATTGTCCATACCTTGATTCTTCAACATGGCGTTACTATCAAAATTTTTGCAAGAGAGCGATTCAAGAAAGATTCCCGACCATCTGGTAAAATACATCACGCGGAATTTAAATCTATTCTAAATTGGGGTTATCACCCCAATTTAAATTAATAAAAAACAAAATTGCCCTTATAAGGATGTAACGTTTGAGACATGTTTTGAATTGCCTAAAGTCGAATTAAATAACGGCTCTGCAGAATATTTAGTCATTATAAGTTTTCTAGTTTAAGCCATTAGTCCATCATCGCGTAAAATAATTCAGTTTCATTTAATTTCAAACTTTATTTAATGCAAAAGTTTATGCAGTCATTTTCTATTAAAATGTTTCTTGTCGTGTTCGTTTGCATTTGTAAGACGTGATTATGTTATACACTAGGCACATAAATTGAAGGATATTAAAAAAACTCCAAATTTTAGGGCTATTTTCAACAAGGGATAACTCGAAGAAAAATGGCCGTATAGATAATTTAAAAAAGGAAATTGTAGCCTCAAGTGTCTAGTTTTCAGATCTGAACAGTAAAATTTTTTAATGTGGGCGGTTTTTACGTAATCATCCGAAAACCAACTAAAAATAATTTTCCAAATTTTTTCTCGTTTTTGAAACGGTCTGTCGACGTAGAAAAATTTTTTTTCATCTTGCGACCATAAAATTCGTTTAGACAATTTAATTAGCTTTAATTTCACCTCCTAATGAGCTGAGTACGATTTTTTGCCGCGAAGTAATCGTCGATCAAAGCAAAAAAGGCAATTTTAATTTTGACAATCGATTACTCGGGAACTAATGAATCGTACATTTTTTTTTCGATTTTGTCCAAGGTGTTATGTTTTTAAGCCAAAAATATGGATTGTCGCCAAAAAACCATATTGAAGTCGAAAAAATGCAAAAAAATCGAAAAATTTAAACCTTCGGGGCGCTAAGAAAAAAAGTCGCAGAGCTTTGCAACTTTAAAAGTTTTTTAGAGACACTTTGAGGGTAAAAAATTACCGACGATATCTTTTGTTCATCCACTATATCCAAAGTTATACCAAATTTTCCAAATATCCTTAAATTCGCAAATTTTCAACTTTTTTTCTGCCCTCATCATCGCTTTAAAAAAACTTTTTGTTAATCGCCACCAATTGCGTCTTATAGAGAATGTCTTGCAGTTTCCAAAAACCCACCTTTATTTTCTGTACAATCATTAGTTCCCGAGTAATCGATTGTCAAAATTAAAATGACCTTTTTTGCTTTGATCGACGATTACTTCGCGGCAAAAAATTGTACTCAACTCATTAAGAGGTTAAATTAAAGCTACTGAAATTGTCTAAACGAATTTTATAGTCAGACAGACCATTTCAAAAACGAGAAAAAATTTGGAAAATTATTCTTAGTTGGTTTTCGGATGATTACGTAAAAACCGCCTACGTTAAGAAATTTTACTGTTCAGATCTGAAAACTAGACACTTGAGGCTACAATTTTCTTTTTTTTAATTTTCTGTACGACCATTTTTCGCCGAGTTATCCTTTGTTGAAAATCGCCCTAAAATTTGGCTTTTTTTATTATCCTTTAATTATTGTGACTAGTGTATTTGTTATAATGTTATAATAGTAGGTAAGTTATAACTTATAACTTATAACTTATAACTTATAAGTAATAAAAAGCTCAAATTTCATAGATGAGCAAGCGTATAATAGAAGGTAAATATTAATAAATTAATTAATACAAGACGTTTACGGTTATTCTCATCATCGTCAATCAAGATTACACCTATAAGAGCTCTGTTGTTCTGGCGTATTTTGTTTACCATGTCGTGTTCATGTTTTCAGTTCAAATTTAACGTTACCACATTTTGAGGTTGTTTGTCTTGCTCTTTGCATAATTATTCTTACAAGAGTCGCATACTTACGCATTTACTTCTCTAATAACGTCGCCAACGTTTGAAAGAACTCTAGAATTTTCTTACGAAAGTGGAACTTCTCTTATGACGCTTGACGCCAAATTAAAACGTTTGCATGTACAAAAAATAATAGAGTTGAATTGTAATTATTTGAAAAATGTAAATATTCAAGCTACAAAATGGGTCAAAGTCAAGTTATTATTTTTGGAGTAATTAATTTTAGTCAAAAGTACATTAATTTGAAAAACAGTAATATCAAAATGTGGGTCAGATTTGTTTACTTATAGCAGGGAAAAATTTGAATATTACTCTTGATAAATAAAGAACCTATTGAAGATTTATATAATAGAAGAAATATATTATATAAAGGATGTCGAACAGTATTTATAGTTATATATTATACCGTGTGTTCATTTGAAAACTTCCCACCTGGAATAACTCGAAATCTAATTGATATACGATATAGTCAAAACCAGAAGAGTTGTCTTACGACTCATTCCAAAAAAACTACGCAACTTGAATCACGCTATGTTTTTTTATGAGTTTGTTTTTACTTTGTGGGAATGCAGCAGAATATTTTAATACGTCATTTTTAAGTCATTTTAGCGATGAGTCATACGACACCTCTCCTGATTTTGACTATACGCGCTGTTTAAAAAAACACGTTATTTAGATGCGAGGGAGAGCTTCAAAGCCACTGTTGATTAATTTTCATGTTGCTCCCTTTCACCCTAGCAACCCCTACTTGGAAACCCAAAAGAAATTGTAGTGGTTATGAGTATACGTATACCTTCTCCTAAACCATTCAAAGTAGAAACTGATTGTTCAGCATTTAAAAGAACTATTCAAAAGAAAGAGATATTCGCAAAGTGTATGCAGATATTAGTATGCCGAAACTACACAAAAAGATTGAGAACTTATTGCCAATGTGTGCCGTGAATTTTGTCGTAAATAGAAAATTGGGAAAGAAGGAGTGATTATTACACCCAATCGAGAAAGAGAACCCTCCTCTTCACACTTATCATGTTGATTATTTATCTAGGGCCACTCGAAAGTATGCATAAGAATTATAAACATCTATTTTATCTTATTGATGGGTTCTCAAAGTTCGTGTGGTTATACCCTACAAAATGTACAACAACGAAGGAACTCGTTGCAAAACTAGTGCGAATAATATCTGATCGAGGTACCGCTTTTACTTTAAAAGATTGTAAGGATTATTGCAAAGATACAAATATCGAACATGTGACCTGTGACGGTGACACAGTGACGGCTAGCCTACTCAGAGCGAACAGCCAAGTCAAACGGTTGAGCCTTACTATTATCCCAGTGTTAGGCTAGTTAAGTATGGAAGATCCGTCAAAATGGTTTAAGCATGTGAATAATTTACAAAGGATCATCAATTCCACATACCAACGCAGCATTAAAATGACGCCATTCGAAGCGATGGTGGGTGGTAAAATGAAAACAAAAATTGATTCTAATTATATAAAAATCGTAGAGTAGAGGAGAAGAGACAGTTCGATGAAGAAAGAAAACAATGCAAGAGCAAAAGAAGAAATACCAAAAACGCAAGAAGAAAACAAGAGGACGTACAATTAGAGAAGACAGTAGTGGCGAATTGGTCGCTATTAAAAGAATCCAAATAGGGGTTGGACTAAAACCGAGACCAAAGTCTTTCGGTCCCTATAAAGTTACAAGAAAAGACGCTTACGCTGTGGTTAGAGATGGGTACCACGATGGGCCAAGGTTCACGACGACGTGAGGGGAATTCATGAAAAAATGGTATCCGAACGATTCATCCGAGTCGGATGGAGACTACCCGAGCTGTGGGGACAAAGTAGACAAACATGCCAATTGGAATGTTCAAGTTGAATGTAAAAACATGGGCAAACGCACCAACATGTTTAAATGTCAAAAGCCGTAAAAGAAACACTTTCGCATCCAAACATCAAAAAACTGACTAACATATATATATTATACATACTAATACATCTCACATCACTTACAAAGATTGAAAACGACGAACTTATTCTTATTATACGTACATCAAACATCATATACCAATAGCGAAAGCTGCGATGCGTTTTTATTTAAATGAAATAAAAGTTCCAAATAGCCAATCATTATAAGAAACGCTCTCAATATCATAAATAATCGACTACTGTTCCTACAGACTCTCTTCTCTCTTCTTATTAATTGATTATAAATTAGTATTTATATTGAAGTCTGAAAACTCTCCTCTCCACTTGCCAATTTGATGGACTCCTGCAGCTTTTCAGCTTTTGTCTAATAGCGACGAAGTCGTCTATATAACTATAAGACTAAAACAGAACGAGACACCATGCAGACGAATGTTTTTAGAAAAAATGCCATTTCTGTATAAATTAAAAAAACAATTTATCAAAAATGTAAATGCTATGTAAATTCCACTAATCAGAAATAATACAAAAGATAAAAGATTTTCGTCTGTGGAGTTGGAATTTTTCATTATTTTCCTTATGTTATATTTCCTTAATTTAAGAACTAATAACAAATTCAACTGTGCACATTTATTATTTTGAGTTTTAGTGCCTCTTGGAAAATTTGAACTAAATAGAAGTCATATAACATGGCGCCACAGTAACTGGAGCACAAGAAGTTGTTATATAGAGCAAGTTATTCTTATTATGTAATAAAATTTACATATTTCGTTCTACTTAATTTTCAGTTTGGAAAATTGAAGCATTCAAATTTCCAAAGAGAGCAGAATATGACAAAATAATTAATTGTAAAAAGAAAAAGTCGGGGGAAAATTTAAATTTTCCAAAACATATTGTTGGGTATCATGTCGCACATGTATAATTTTGCATATTTTTATGTTTTGAATGGGCAATAAATATTAAGTTTTACAGTTTTATTGCAAGAAAAGCTCGCTAATTTGAAAACCTCTGGAAACAAGCACGTTATACTCGAATAGTTGCTAGTTGCTATAAATACAACAATTATATGCTTTGATAAACTGATAAACGGCATGCTAGGTACCTATACCTTTGTAAGTACATATTTTCTTTAAAATTAAATTAAGATTAATTGCGCATTTATTTGCATGTTGCTGCATTGTGCACTTTACAATTTGCGCTGTAAAAGTAAATCAAAAAATTGCCGTCCAACTAATCCTCGTGCAGTTTTAAAAATAAAAATGTAAAATAAATTAAGTTCGAGTTCAAAAAGTATAAAACATTTACTCAATATGCTTTTATCTGAAACAACACAATTGCACTGTTTGTTTTTATCCCGAATCTGCAACAAACCCTTGTCAAATTTTAAATATAGGTCAAATAGGCAATACAGTTACAGACGCGAGAAAGAAATCAATTGTTGCTACGCACTAGAGAAACTAAGATCGCCAAATTCAATTTGTTTTTCCTAATCATAAAACATTACGAAAAGTCCAATGGAACAGAATTTTTTTTAACTAAGACCAACTTACCGCTAATTAAACTAGAATCTGATATCGCAGTCATAGCTTTTCAGTTTACATAAAATTCATAGTTCTTGTTTCACTTCCAATTTATTGCGGAAGAAACAAAAAGGGGTCGATTTTATCAAAAAAGGTTAAAAAATAAACAAAGCGTTTTGGATAAAAAATACAAAAATCAACTTTAATTTCACTTTTTTGCGCAACTCTCACGGTATGTTGAAATGTACTGAGAGGATAATAATATTTGGGGCGCATGAGCTCGATTAATAAAAGGATACGCTTGCGTGTACAAGTTATCCTCGAAAGGATCAAATATTTTGATAGTTTGTTAGTTGCTTTAAATAAATAATTAAGATCGTTAAAGGGTTGTTTCGTGTTTTAATTATTTTTGTATATTATGGTATACTCAAATGTCAATTTGTACAAAATGGGCTCAGTTGCAAGAAACGATAATACTGAATCAACCTACAACAAAACTAAAAATAAAGCTAATTTAAATTAAATAAATAAATAAAATATTTTCTGAGCTGAAAACCTGAAAATTTTCTTTGTTTCGTATTATTGAATACAAGTCGTAGAGGTCATCGTCATCCTACTTTTAGAGTTCTGCATAACGTCAATGTACCGTTTATGTTTATGAGTATAATACACATCACAGTCTTTGTTCTACAGCTGTAGAAATCAGGAACGGACTAGTATTTTTACTACCCCTGCTCTGGAAAGCTCGAGAGAAAAATTAAAAATTAATGCATCGCGTCGTCAGAAACGAGCAAACAAATTATCCTGTTTGTTTCGCGACTGAAACTTTCATTACGTTTCCCCAGAGACTCCAAACTCCGATGCGTATTGGCATACTAAAAGTTGGTATTCATTATTTTAATTTAAATTTTCGCTTATTACCTATATCTAATCATCTATGGATTTTTGGGGGAGACAAAAGCATGTATAAACTGCCCCCCTTGAGGCAACTCGTGTCTATGTCTAATTTAACTGGCTTTGTCTCTCTTCAGCTTTCGAGATCTCCACGCTTATAAATGGTTTCATTGGACACCCGTATTATGTACAATGGTACTATCCAGGGTGTTTTTTAAAGACGCAGAAAGATCAAGAGGTGATTTTTTTAGAATATTTACACCTCTGATAACTTTTCAAAAACCTCTATTTCGCAGATATTTATCAGTAAGCACAATATTTTTAGTATTATGAGACAAACTAACTGCTCTGTTATATAGATTCTAGATAATAATTATGTCAATATCTACATGATAATGCCAAACTAATTGATTTGAGTTTATCCTTTTGAAAATTATTAATTTAGTTTTCATAGTGCGTTTTAAACTTTTATTAGTAAAGTCACTATTATGAACCATTATACAAACTCCGAGATATAGTCAAAGACTCATTCCAAAAAACTACGTAACTTGAATCACGCTATCCTTGTTTATAAGTTTGTTTTTACTTTGTGGGAGTGCCACAAAATATTTTAATACGTCATTTTTAAGTCATTTTAGCGATGAGTCATAGGACACCTCTCCTGGTTTTGACTATAACAGACATTCATTTTATGAACGGACTTACCGATGGAAATGCGTTACAGGCTACGCGGTTGTACAGTGAACGATTTCCCAACTGTCGTGTTCTCAACAGAAAAGGGTTAAAATTGCTAAAACTAGAGGTAACTGCGACTATAATGCTTCTTGGGATTGACAATAAGAGCTTTATAAATGTAAAAAAATGTGCTTAGTATTTCTACTTCTGCCACAAGAATAGCAAGCGATTGGATGTGAGCAAGGCAAGTATTTAATAATTAATTTCCATATTAAGCATTCTCATGGGCCAAAGAGAACCCGCATGAGTTAGGTGAAGATCGTTTCTAACATCAATTCTCATTAAACGTTTAGTCCGGTATTTTTGTCAAGAAGACATATACTGGTGTGCTATATCAAATTTTTTAAGAGCACTCGCTACCTGATTTTTTAGAGGATATGCATACTATTGACAAAAAGGAATGAAGCAGGATGAAGCTCGCTGGATTGGTAGAGAAGGACGTTATCCATGGTCTGCTTAAACTCCTTTAATTTTTTCTCATGGGGCTATCTGAAATCACTAGTGTGAACCGCTCCAATCAAAAATGTAGAAGATCTCAGGAATCGGACAGTTAATGGATATAGTTCAATAAAGAACACGCCTGGTGTATTCGAACGAGTTCGGCAATCGATGAGGAGAAGATTGGATGTATGCATCCTAGCTGGTGGTAATAATTTTGAGCAGTTTTTAATAAAAATATTGTACTTATTGAATATATTTAACGTCTTTGAAAAGTAGAGATTTTCGAAAAATTATCAAAGGTGTAAATATTCGTAGGATAACTCAAAAACTCACCTCTTGAATTTTTGCCGCGTCTTTAAGAAGCGCCCTGTATACACAATATGAAGTTTCTAAATCAACTCGTACTAGATATTAAGATCGAAAAGATATTAATTTGTTTTACTTTCATTTACTTATTGATGTACCTACCTACTCTCCTTTTTAAATTAATGATCTCATCAACATTTTTATAAGGTTGGATGATGATGTCAGGTACTTACCTGCACGTTATAAATAAACAAAAGATATTTAGTAGAGTCCGGATTGTAGGTGAAAAATTGTTTTGTATTTTTTAAATTGAGTTTTTGAGCAAAACGATCGTAGACATTCTGCATTATGTCATAACATACAGAGACAACACTGGGAGAAGGCCAAAATTCCCAATTTTTGCCAAAATGTACAGGATGTTAAATATAAAAAAAATTTGCTCATTTTCTGTTCCTCTGAATTTTGTGGCCAAATTTTGGCATGTAACATTCATTTATTAATTTATCAGAGCCCTTTATTTTATGATGTGACGTTTGACAGAGATGGGTTTGGTACCTTTATCCTACTACTTTCTACACCACTTTATTTGGTTATTTTCAAATTTTTCAATTAATATTGTTTTTTGAGATTGAATAAACAATTTCTATGAGTATCAGTTCCAATTGAGTTCTGTAGGCCATAAATTGTTATTTTATAAGAGTTTATGTACTTTTCCGGACATAAAAATTACTTATTTGGTGTACATGTGTACAATATTGCAAAAGTGCGGTGGATTATCTAAAACGTTTACATCAACATTTTAATTACTACAAAAATATTTAAAACGCCTAAAGAGTAAAGGAGCTTTTCCGACGTACAAGGGCTAGAGTCAATTTCAAAAATAAGTCTATTAGAAAAATATTTGGAGACGCGGAGTCGCATGCAGACACCTGAAGCAACACTTAATTTCTGATACTTTAATAAAGTTAAAATAAGTCAAATTATACATTATTAAATTAATAGTTTACTAATAATGATATTCAAAAAATTCTCCAAGCATTATAGAGCGCTATAGCGAATGGGTTCAACTAGCATTCTTTATTGATCTATCCTAGATTTTCTCTCACAACAAACACTACTTCTACCAATGGTGAATCATGAATTAATTCGATCTACTACATAAAGTTTGAAAAATTTCCTACGATCGTAACTATTTTTGCCACAAAATAGTAGAATTATGTGTAGTTCCAAGGTAACGCACGCTGTTTTAACAGTGATGTAATTTGACGTTGGAAAAACGATTGACATACATAATTTGAATTAGAGGATAGGTTGTGTTTACTTTTAACAAAAGCGTGCTACTAAAATGTGATAGTTTCAAGTTTTTTTAAAATTTTGAGTGAATTTGTTTTGATATGAAGCAGTATTATCAGTTATTAGATAGAAATTCATCAACGGTGTCGCCGATATGGAAAGGTAACTCCAAATTTTCATTAAATAAACGAATACTTACTCTATTTTGTGTTTATTTAGTCAAAGTTTTTATTTTTAATTGAGGCGCCTTTATTTATGCAAATTAATGCACATATTTTAATAAATGAATAAGCTTTAATAAATTTGCGCACTTATTTACCTATATTACCAAATGATTGTTTTTGATATTTCATTTGTTCGCTCATTTGCTCCTATTTTATTTTAGTTTGTTCATTGTATTTCCTTATTCAATTTTTTTAGTAAGAAAATTTTTTTTTGTGGCTGAAAAAATAATTGCTACGTACTAATTTAAGCGAAAAGCGATTAGGTTTAAGTGCGTGTGAGGTCGTAAAGAAAGCAATAAACGCGCAATTTTATTGTTTACCCTGAAACCACCTGAAACTAGGTATACAGCGAAAACTGTAGAGAGAAAATGCAAATTTTAAAATATAAATGACAAATGTTTTAAAAGTAGAAATGTGTTTATTTATGTCTGGTAATATGTCCCTAAATCTGACATTTTGTTTATGTTTTCAAAAATTAAAATAGAAATGTAATTATAATTGTTTTTATTTTTAGTTTATTAATAACAATAGCCTGGAATAGATATTAATTAGCGCCATGTATTATATTTGTGTATACACAATAATAATTAATTAAGACCAATAATTAAAACACGCAATACGTCTAATTTATGGTGTCTCTAATCTAAATCACATATTATCACACACAAAAGTCTACGAACAAAGCCAGATACCGTGTGTCGTTTCATATAAAATGGGCTCTATTTAAAAAAGTGTTTTCCAAAATAAACAGTAGGTACCGAAAAAGAAAATTGCATTTACTTTTTAATTTGTATAATTTAAATGTTCAAAATGTGAACCATTATGGCACAAACGAGCTTCATAACGGTTTTGCAAAATATTGAACATATTTATACAGAGTGGTTGCCATAGTTGCTAAAAATATGTTTGTATAGTTCTGCAATATTTTCTAGCGGATCTTATGGCCAAAAAACTGACTTATTCTGCATGTTCCAAATGTACGCGTCAGATCAGGTGAATGAGAAGGGTGCTTAAAGTCTGTTCTACGACAAATTATTCTGTTTGCAAACTGTTCATGAAGTATAAAGCTACTGAGCGTATGGCTGTTGCGTCATCCTGTTGAAACCATTGCTTGTTCACTTGCAAATTTTTTGATAAAAATGATTCTTCGACGACCACACGACCAGTATGACAAAATTTCTCAACAATCGCTAAGATCCCATTATCCGACGTATGAGCGGAAATAATGCTCTACACTCTACACAATAAATTTCTCAGTTGTGAGAACCATTTTCAAGACGATTTCAGCACCTGAGCAATTTTAATATGGCGGACAACTAATGCCAATGTAGGTAGTACAGTCGAATTACGATAAAAATCGACTTTATCCTGCAAAAGGTCGGGTAGTTCGGATTTTTTTATATGTTGTATATATGTATTATTTGATTTAAATCCCAAGTTTTCGATCTCGCCGCACCTCTGCTAGCTCCGCAGCACTGAAAAAACCACGAAAATGTACGACTTTTATCAGAAATCGCTGAATATCTCTTCATCAATTGGTTTTATCAAAAAAGTTGTTATATTCTTTTTTGCAGAACACTAAAATTACTACAATTTAGACCTGAAACATTTTTCTCTAAACCCTACAGTTAGCGAGAAGCAGCGCCGTAAAAACACATAAATTTTCAAAAGTACCTGAAAAACTACAAAATGTAAACTCTTTTCTGTTCATTATCTCTTAAGTGTTCTTTCAAAACGTCACCGACCTTAGATGCGCAGAAGGGGAAGTGAGAAAGTGGTAAAGAGAAAATGAACAAAAAAGGTTACGTTTTTAGGGTTTTCAGGTATTTTTGAAAATTTTACGTGTTAATACGGCGGTTAGCGGAACCAACTTTGCATTTCATTCTGATGCAAAACCCTTTTATAGGTGAGTAGTAGGTACCCATAGGTGACTTTTAAGAAGTGGTACCCCCGATGGGACCCGCGACTGGTGTGCGCCGAGATTTTGTTATTCGCTCCTGGAAGTTAGACAAGTGCCTTCCACGCGCACCAGTCGCGGGTACTACTTTTTAAAAGTAACCTATGGATACCTACTACTCACCTGCAAAAGGGTTTTGCATCAGAATGAAATGCAAGGTTAGCCCTAATATGGCCGCTAACGTCCGTTCTATGTTTTTACGGCGCTGCTTCTCGCTAACTGTAGAGTTTAGACAAAAATGTTATGCGTCAAAATTGTTGTAGTTTTAGTGCTCGACAAAAAAGAATATGACAACTTTTTCGCTAAAACCAATTGACGAAGAGATATTTAGCGATTTCTGATAAAAGTCGTAAACTTTCGTGGTTTATACATTGCTACAGAGCTAGAGGAGGTGCGGCGAGGTCGAAAACTTGGGATTTTAATCAAGGGATAACATACCAAAAAATCAGAACTACCCGACCTTATGCAGGATAAAATGTGCAATTCAACTGTACTAATGTGGCAAATGCATATTGCGCGAGCAATTCCACAATTCTCTAAATTTCGCTACTGTTTATTTTGCCGAATACTGTCATACCTATCTGATGGTTTGCTCCAACATGAGTGTGAAGTCGCGACTACTTTATCATGTTTTTTTACTACTGATAACATGTATGTGGATTTGTGGATAAAATTTTTCCGGGAAATGAATGCATCAATTTCAAAGCATTAGCTCACGTAATGTTATCAGATTATAAGTGAAAAGACCGGAAAATATCTCGTATAATTTTATAAAATCTATTGTTTGTAAGAAAACGACTGTATATTAGTAATTATCACCTGTTAAAAGAGGTGAACTGTTTACCTATACATAATTTCCTTTTTTGTCGTTAGCTACACACATTGGATCTATGGTAATCGTCGTAATTGCCAGTTTTGCAACGGCGTACACCTTTGGAAGATCGATAGAAACATTTGGCGATCATTGCATTCTAAACGCTAGGATAGATTTTGACGACTTAAACAACACATCAGAATATGAATTCCCCATACCCAGTCACTTGAAACCAATAAATACTCTTACTACAGATTGGGGAAGTATGAAGTTGTGTAATTTCTGTCAATTTACGCCAGTCATGTCTATGTTAATGGGCATCGTTTGGGCTGCCATGTTTATAATTTGCTCCAGGGGCGGAACTGGATATATGTCAGATATGTAAGGGAGTCCACATAATATTTTTTATTTTTTTAATACTAAATTGTTGCAGCACTTATCGTTCTTGGCAAATTGTTTGGCCTGCTTTGATATTTTCTGCAATAGCTGCCGTATTAATGTTGGTTAGCACGTTACAGATGTCTGGTGGGATCAAGACTTTCTGCTCTCAATTTGAAAGTATTTTTAACTCTACCAAGTAAGTTTTTTTATAATTTGCACACTTGACAACATGCTCACATGCGTAATTTGTTGTAGATGTATTGATGAAATGGACCAGTACACCTTATCTTTTAACTCGCACCAGAGGACGTTTATATGGTTTTTAAAAATGGCTGTAACATTTTCTTATGTTTGTTTTGGAGCGTGGTTACTACAACTAGTGGCCCTGTTTTCGAGAATTCTTTGTATCGTAGATTTTCAAATGATAAAACTAACTGTAATACATAGTGATGGAACTGAAGTAAAGAACCCAAGTTTATTTTTCACTATTTTAATTCGTCATTCTTTTTAGGAAATTATTGAAGCATTTGTTCCTGTCAGAAGTTCGAGTTTTATAGAAGACAGTGTAACATCTGACATTTCAGATGCGCCATCAAGAAAAAGTTCAAAAGCGCCCTTAATTACACCTAAGAAAAGGTCAGACAAAAAAAAATTGACATCAATTGAAATCGACATGAGGGGAAAACCTTTCGTCAAAAAACAAGCTTCTGTCGAGGACTCTGATACTTTTTCTCCTGAAACGACCGAAGACGTGTCACTCACTTTCACCAATGAGGATTACGAAGCGACCCCGTCAAAAACGAAACTTATACACGTAAATTCGGCATCTATGGATTCTGATACGGACACCATTTAATTATAAGTCAAGTACACCAATCACTGTTATAGACTTACCAAAAAGTGTGTTAAACTTTATTCACTACGAAGCATATAAGGATTGTGTTTGTGTACTTAACATTTTGTAACTTTTTTGTTAGACGTTGAAGTGTTTTAATTACGTAATACGTACAGCCTGATATGTTGCCAGATAATCTGTTTGCACAACTTACCAATTAGTGATCTGATTGAATATTTTCATATTTAAATTTGCTATGCCATCGGTATGCGCTATACGCGCTTTAACTAAAAGAGCTCAATGTAATGGAAAACAGTGTTTTTTTTATAAAATAGGAAATGTAGTAAAAGCAAACGCATCAATTATCGTTGATTTCCCTAGAGACAAACTACTAGTAAAATGAACTAAAAATAAAGACAGGGTTGGACTGTAGGTTCTGGAAGGAAATAAGCAATTTATATGATAATTTAAGCTTGTTTTGTAATGGCTCAAGACGAAGGCTTGTGTTGATTAAGCTCACAATTTTATTAAATATTGGATACCGTTACTCTATAAATGTCTCAAAAACTTTTGAGTTTGCTAAGCATGGTATAGTATCGATGTGAAACTAACTTATTATTGTAAATGGCTTTAAACTGAAAATACTATACAGTAGGAAGGTCTCTTAAGTGCTTTATAAAAATTAAAGAGTCGTATCTGTGAGTCTCCAAGCGAAGTTTACCAAAAAAATTCATTTTTTCTAAAAATACCGAGGTTCTCTAGTTTATATCTCAGAAACCGTAACAGATGGGAACAAAATGAATAGAATAACTATTGTAGGGAATTTTGTTCTCTTCAAATTTGAATTTGACATTTTTGTTATGGGATCAACCGTTAAGAAATTAAATCGGAAAAAACAATTTTTCGTACCTTTAATCCAAGGTGACGGATCGCGCGACCCCCCACCCCTCAAGAAGAAAAACTTGATTTTTCATCAGGACCCCTAACCCAATAACGTATTGAAAAGTCAGAACCACACCACCTTTTGCAGGGCAAAGGCCTTGTTTTCTCCCCATTGACTGGACTACTTGTACTTGTAGAGTAGGGACCGGCAACCTGGTGCCCGCGGGCACCAGACTTTTTGAAAGTGCCCGCCTCTAACCTGGTAAAATAAATGCAAAAACCCTTTTAAGTACACAATGTACGTTTTACAGGATTATAGTAACGGCGGTAATGAACAATACATTTTTTTCCACCCGAACCACTAAGGGTTTCATAGAACTACGGACTAGGGTGGGGGTTTTAGAAAAATATTTACAATAAAATAAGGTAGGATACAATGATTAAGACGATTTTAACAAAAATCATGAAATGAAGAGTGAAAAAATCTTAGATGTCGGGGAAATTTATAATTTTTTTAATTGCGATCTTGCATTTCGCCGAGTACAGTGAGTAGGTACCTAGATATTTAGTTGTTGTGAAACACCTTCTTTGGAGACACTATCAATCGCTTCTAAAATTTCTGAACTTCATTTTAAGTAGTTTGACCTTGAACAATCGAAAATTTTCGTCTACGGCGCTATTTTTTCTCGCATTTTTTGCCCCCCCCCCCCCCCACATCCGAGTTGCCCGCCGCTATTTCAAAATTCTTAAATGTGCCCGCCAGTACAAATAGGTTGCCGACCCTTGTTGTAGAGTATCGACAGGAAAGTGCGTGGAGTTTCAAGCAGAAAAATTATACGCCACTGCTAATTTTTTTAATTCGTACCATCAATTCAAAATTGTGGAGGTTAAAGAAAACCCGCCGAGCGAATCGAGGCAAAAAGGAGACGTGGCCTAATTTAGTTTTTGTAAAAAGAGTCAAGCTGGTTTTTAATTTCAAATTACACTACCCACTCTAAATTTTCTGTCTTCTCTTTCTTCTTCCGTTTTTATAGATGTTGAGCCTTCCCAGTCTCTTCTGAAAAGGCGCATCAATTTCAAAATTCAGAAGGCTAAAGAAATCCCGCCGAGCGGAGCGAGGCAAAGATTGCGTCCGAGGTAAAAGGCGGCGTGGCCTAATTGAGTTTCTGTTAAAATAGTCAAGTTGGTTTTTAATTTCAAACGACACTGCTCACTGTAGATTTTCTGTTTTCTCTTTTTTCTTCTGTTTTTGGTTTCTCTAGTCGTCTCTGAATAGCCGTAATTGATTTGTAC
This sequence comes from Malthinus flaveolus, assembly GCA_950108345.1. Taxonomy (NCBI): domain Eukaryota; kingdom Metazoa; phylum Arthropoda; class Insecta; order Coleoptera; family Cantharidae; genus Malthinus; species Malthinus flaveolus. The sequence continues at coordinate 70,314,538 of OX467285.1, forward strand.
GCAAATTCCGATTTTCTTATAATGGCATACTTTGAAGTGCTTCACGAATAAGAATTTTTCTGTTGAAAGTTGTACATAGTGTACGTCGTTTGAGAATCAACCAAGCAATCTCTCTTTAATTTTTGGAACGAACTAAGGACCATCCTGTGTACATATAAATTGATACAACTTACGCTCAGAGTGAAATATTATGAATTGCACAATCAATCTAGAGTTTGATTAAATTTGTTTAACTAATGAAGATTTAAATGTAACTGATTGTATCTGAATGGTCTGGAACGTACTTTCAGAGAAGATTTTTTTAAATTTTTTGGAAACTTTCAGTATAAGCTCATTCAGTTTGACTAAAACCAGACCATTTAGTTACAAGGTGTGCGATGTGTGTGTATTGTGTACAACGTTTTACAGAACTTGATTAGATACAAATCTACTTTTTTTTAAATATGTCGACTTGAAATTTTTGTAGAAAACGCTGGTGCTCAAATTATAATATACCTAGTACCTTCCTATATGTTTTAGCATTTAAATGTGCCTTCACCAATGTATTCGTCAATGTATGCGGAACAAGAAGCAGTGTGCAGGTGTGCATATTATACAGGGTGTTCGGATATTCCTTGGCCAACGGTCTACACATGATTCTACAGGTCAAAATAGCACTAAAAGCTCCTATAACAAAAAGTCGAAATCTTAATAACACGAAAGTTGTGGGGCCTTAAAGTTGAGTTTTAAAATTTGAATTTTTGTTATAATTACTTTAAATGTTACCGAAATTTTTTGATATTGGGCACATTTACTGAGAATTGTAGAGCCTTGAATAAAAAGTAGAAAAGTTTAAGAAATCTCTGCAATAAAGGGCACTTAACCTGAAGTCTAAATTTAATTTTGACCTTAACTTTTTTGTCTGTTCAATTTTCGATTATTTTTCATACGAAATTTGAAAGATTAGACAAAATTATAAAAATAAGGTACTCTTCATTTAAGTTGATATCATTAACCGTTTCATCAGAAATCACTTTCAAAAAGTTTAAGTTTGGCCATTTTTTACTAAATTTTAAATAATCAAATTGCCATGATCAACTAAAATCCAAATTCTTTTGGTTTATTCGTTTTTAGTTGATCGTGGCAACCTGATTATTTAAAATTTCGTAAAAAATGGCCAAACTTAATCTTTTTGAAAGCGATTTCTGATGAAACGGTTAATTATATCAACTTAAAAGAAGAGTACCTTATTTTTATAATTTTGTCTAATCTTTCAAATTTCGTATAAAAAATAATTGAAAATAGAACAGACAAAAAAGTTAGGGCTAAAATTAAATTTAGACTTCAGGTTAAGTGCCCTTTATTGCAGAGATTTCTTAAACTTTTCTACTTCTTATTCGAGGCTTTATAATTCTTAGTAAATGTGCCCAATATCAAAAAATTTCGGTAACATTTAAAGTAATTATAACCAAAATGAAAATTTAAAAACTCAATTTTAAGGCCCCACAACTTTCTTATTATTGAGATTTCGACTTTTTGTTATAGGAGCTTTTAGTGCTATTTTGACCTGTAGAATCATGTGTAGACCGTTGGCCAAGGAATATCCGAACACCCTGTATATGCACTCCTAATAAATTTTGGGTGTATAAATCTGAATGAAATAAATTATTTCAGTGTTTTTATTTATTACGTAGACAACAAAAATGTTATTGTCCATACATAATTTAAAGACAAGTTTAGTAGAAAAAGAATAAAGTTAATGCTTCCATTTTTGAATAAACAGGAGAACAATAAATAAACTCTTCTAATCTTTGTAATGTTAAACATTTAACTGTTACTACAAATACAATTAAAGTTTAAAAAGAGTTAAACAGAACAACTACTAGAATAGAGTTTTTCAAAACTATACTACTTATTAGCAAATTGAAATACATAATTTTTGAAATTAACTGGAAAAATTTAACGATAAAGCGACAAAAGGTTTTCTTTCCAGTCACTCGGGATGCTGAGTTCGCACGTGCTTATTTCTATCCCCTTTCTGCCTAAATTCCCTGCCACATTTACCACAAGGATAAGGCCTTTCATCGGTGTGAATCCTGCGATGATTATTCAAAGCATCCGCTCGGAAGAACCTCTTTTCACAAATCTAAAATGAAAACGATTAAAATTGTTGTCACATCAACTTTACATTAATGAGCACAGTAAACTTCCACCCTTCCACGGTATCTGTAGAACAAAAGTTACTACATCTACATAACAACTTTACTTCTAATATATCGAGTAATTGTACATTAACTTACATCACAGCCATATCTGCGATCGTTTGTATGTATAAGGCGATGTTGGTAATAAACGGAGCCAGTTAAGAAGCACTTATTACAAACGCCACACTTAAAGGGCCTTTCTCGAGTGTGAACTTTTCGAATGTGGTCCTTTAAATCGGGCCTTATAGTATAACGCGCCTCGCATCCTTCGTGGGGGCAAGCAAACGGTTTGATTCCTAAAATAAAATTATTTAATCAAAAGCGTTTCCGACAAACTTTAAATTCTACCTTGATGGAATCTCATGTGCTGCCACAAATGCGAAGTTTGTGAATAGCTGCGTCCACATTGTTCACAAACATAAGGCTTCAAACTTTGGTGGGCTCGGCTATGAATAATCAGAGCTTTAGCACTATGCACCACCTACAAATTTCCAATTTAATTAGTAACAATAGTTCGGAAATACACAATTATGAACTGATCTAATCTGAACGACAAAATTTTCAAGTTTTTACCTGACCGCATTCTTCACAAGAAAAGTTTGAAGTGTGCTCTTTATCGCGATGCGATTCTAAATCTGTAACGAATTCAAAAACCAAACCGCATCGTTCGCATTGATACTTGTAACCATCATCGACGGCAAAACCCACTCGTTTAGCTTTTGCAACTTGTTTGGGCCATTTGCGTTTACGTCCTCTTTTCTTCTTTTCTGGTTCTGCATCTTCTCGAATCGCGCCATCTACTACTGGATCTACTCCATTTTCGTCTTTTACGACCACCGGCTCCTGCAACTGTTCCGCTGGAGTTTGATTTTCTTTATTTTTATCTTTATCGTCCTTTTCTTTATTTATGTTGATAAGAACCTCTTCGATGAGTTTAACTAACCGCTTGTCTTTGCTCTGAACGGTCTTGTTAATTCCGTCTTTTGGTACGTGTAGCTTTGGGGTGTAATGCTTCTTTTTAATTTTATGGGTGTATAACATTTCGTGAGATTTAAATGTTCTGTCGCAATATTCGCAGTACGTCATTTTGGGGAGATAGAATAAATTGGCTTCGTCTGAGCATTTTGTCATCCAATGTTTTGCAGCCGATGTATACGAGTCAAAAACTTCTTTGCAAGTTACGCACTCGTAATTAGATTCAGTGTTGTGCTTTTTTTGGTGAACTAGTAGCAAATTTCGATCGGAATACGTGCGATTGCAAAATTCACATTGAAGCAATAATTCTGTTAGTACTTTTTCGACGTTCGTAAGAGTTATTTCGATTTTATTTGAATTAACATTTTCTATCGCAATACTTTGGTTTACTATTTCTGGAGCAACGGTAGACAAATTTTTAATTTCCTCTTTCAACATGTTCAATTCATTATTTTCTTCTGGCAAGTTTATTGAAAATTCCGATTTAACTCGAATGAAAGCAGGGTCATTTATAATTTCAGTACAACCTTCGGCATGTCGAGTTGCAGAAGCTGGTGTAGCAAAAACTTGGTTACATTTTACACATTTCCAAACTGTTACGTCGCTTCTATAAAATTTTGATATATCGCCAGCTTTCTTACAATGATTTTCCTTATGAATGCGTAATCGATTATCGCTAACAAATTGCTTATTACAATGTTCACATACATTTTCTTGTGGCTTATCGTGGCTTGATTGATGTCTCTCTAAATTGTTTTTGCTAACAAACTGTTTACCGCAAGTTACGCAATCGTATTTTATTCTCATGCCTTTATCGATGTCTTTAATATCTGCGTCGGCCTTTAACACCTAATTAAACAAAAGGCTAGTGAGTAAAATTGTGTAGGTCAATAGTTTTAACTAATCCATTTACATCTAAAACCATTTCTTATAGTACAAACAGAAGAAATATTGCAGTTGACCCATGCACACGACTATTTAGTTGTAAGGACAATTAATATTAATAATAATTTCTAAAAATTCATCAGCAGCAATTTATTTTATTGGAAAAAAACTAATTCCCTGAGTCTTCAATCAAAGTCTGAAGCTTTCTAGCAGTTAAATTTCTGAACGAATATTCTTCTTGAGCTGCACAGTGCACAAGTGTACAAGGTTTGTTTACCCACGCCAGCTCTTTTGTATGCCACCCTATAGAAAGTACTCGAGAATTGAAAGGTCGATCTTGAAATGTCGTTTCAACTGGATGGGGCTACTGCCTATACCCTCAAGTTCGAGGACAAAGATGGACCTTCTGAGATAACTTTTCGGTACGAAACAACGCAATAGAAAAATATCATCTTTCGTACACTCAAGAGACAAATAGCTCCTCTATAGCTCCACGCATCAATTATTCTTTGATTTATAGATCAGTTGATTAATTGAACTTAATGTATCGTGGTTCCGTCACCGTCAGTTTGTTATTTGTTCTGCAACTGCAGTACGTAAGTTTTAAATAATAGTTATAATTTATAGTCAATAAAATTTGATAATTCCACCGTGGCGCCACGCCAAAACCGTTGAATTTTCCAGAGCACTAACATTTTCGGATTGAACATGCCAGACCCCAGACCTACAAAACGTTTGGAACGTTAACTTTTTTTGATCACGCGCCAGGAGCGTACACTCCAAATTATTGCCCCAGCGTGCCAATCTGGAGCGAGATTTAAAATCGACAGTTTGGAGCGTCCATAAGAGCATTATAATGATAAAAATGGAAAAACTATAATACTGAATCTGAGAGTCGGCAAAGGCTACACCCTGCAGAACCAACGGTCAATCTCACTTTAAGTACATGGTACATGTGGCCGGGTCCACTAAATTTAAATTTGCCTCATGCCCCCTTGAAAAGCTTGAAAGAAGCCTTTTATGTTAGTAGTTGATGAAGATGAGCAAGGAAAGTAGCAACTTTAAATAGCTAAAACGAGTAGCCATCACAGGAGCATACCTAGTTAATTAGCGATTAGCGCTAACAACAATAATTAAATGAAGTTACAACTTAAATGACTTACCACTTTGTCGGCATTAAATTCGCATTGATGACGTTGATACTGATACTTTGTTGGAAAATTTGTATCACAATTTTGGCATCTCACCATGGTTGGAATATTAGGAATTTTACTCTCGCGCTTTGGTTTTGTTATGGAAAAGGGTAATATAGGTTTACATTCTACATCATCGTTTAAAATTACACTAGCACAATCGGTGCCGTAATTTCCATCACTCAAATTATCGATACCATCGATCTTAACAATCGTAAGAGGTTGATCCGTGGGTTCTTCTAAATACGGATAATTCAAATTTACTTTACCATCCGTTGGAAAACTCCAATTCAAATCCGAGTTAATGTTTACATTTTCGTTGGGGATCGATATTTTTGATACCACCTCGCGAGTAAGAAAGTCTTCTTCGTATTGAAAAGAGTTTCTAGTTCCACCCTCGGAGATTCGGTGTACGGTAATAAAAATATTATTGCAATTATACATTTTACGTTTTGAAACTACTTGATGAACTCAAATTGCTTTTTATATCAAAATAGCTTTGCACACATTTACAAGATATCTTTACAAGAAAAATTATTTTGACACAATCACAAATTGTTTTTTGAAACAATCAATTTACTTAGCGTAAGGCAACTAGATTGGTAGCATAAAAATGGCCTGCTATTCTGATTTGTGTCGTATTAGGTATGTTCCATGGTTTGTGTTGGTATTGGTGAAAAAAATTTAAATTTTGACAGTTGTTGATACTCGACGTCTTTGTTGACGTTTGTACTTGATCTTTGATTTATAGAAAGTGTTTAATCACGGTACATAAAGCATTTCATGAGAATAATTCTCGTTAGTGTTTAATTGAATTAGTATTCTACGCATCTTAACCATGGATAGAGTAGTCATTTTTGGTTCCACAGGTCAAACTGGATTATGTGTTGTTAAAGCGGCCGTAGACAAAGGTACATAATTGAACAAATAAAGTTTTCAAATACTTACCTCCTTGTTTTCAGGACTAAACGTTAGAGCTTTCGTAAGAGATCCTGCTAAACTTCCTGACGACTTGCGAAATAGCGTTGAAGTGGTTCAAGGGGATGTTTTAAATTACACGGATGTTTATAACGCTATCAAAAATGTAACAGGTGTTGTTGTTGCATTAGGGACTCGTAATGATTTAGCTCCGACGACCCTTTTAAGCAAAGCAATGGAAAATATCGTTAAAGCTATGAAGGATTTAAATGTGGAAATAGTCTCCGTGTGTTTATCGGCATTTCTTTTTTATGAGCCCGATAAAGTTCCATCGATGTTTGTCGATCTTAATGCAGATCATCAAAGACAATTTGATATTACTAAAGCATCAGGATTAAAGTATATTGCAGTTTTACCACCACACATTGCAGGTATATTCGTAAAACAGATTTAGTTAGTAATTTTAACTGTAAAATTTGCGTTTTTAGATCAACCTAGTGGTCAATACGAAGTTAAATATGATTCGTCACCTGCAAAAGTTGTTTCCAAGCATGATTTAGGAAAATTCCTTATAGAATGTTTGACCCAGCCGGAGCACTATGGGAAAACATGCGGTATATGTACAAGATATAACTGAAACACAAATTTTTTATTAAGTAAAATAGAGATTTATTAGTGGATTTGATAAAAGTAATTGTACCAACTTTTGTACCTATTTAAGCGTAGGCGGCTTTATAAAATATTGTAATTGTAATAAAGTGAATTTAGCACTATAATTCTTTTTTCATATACACTTTGTTAGCAGAAAAGTTTGTAGTGGGCATTTGTGGTGGGATGGGACTTGCACTTCTACTATTATTTAACTGCTGTTGTGATGCTACATAACTACAACTCGTTTTTAAACAATAAGGATTAGTTACACTTCCATATATAGAAATTGGAGTACAGACCGAATAACCCAGTTTACTATAAAACACTTGCTGGTCTTTTGTCGATAGATAAATAACTTTTAACTTTAGAGTACTTTTACAATGTTCCTCCGCTTTTGTCATCAAGTATTTACCGTAACCTTTTCCTCGTAAACTTTTGTGTATAACCACCGATTCTATAAAACAACCATCACTAACACTTGGTATGGACGACAATTTACAATGTCCTATCACATTATTATCTTTAAGTAGAATCAAACAAGTAGGTAGAGTGTCACAAGAGCATTCTAGACTTCTCATTCTTGCCGTAGTACTTCGTTTCCATTCTTCATTTATGAGTTCACAGCACTGCATGTTGTATTTAGGATATTTATGGAGAGGCACCACTGGCAAGTTCATTTTTACTGAAACAAATTTACATTTTAGTACCTAATCATTTGCTCCTAAGCTGCAAAAAAATTTGCTATAATTAAACCAGTTTAAAAATTACGAAACACCCCCGTTTTTAGTGCTTTTCATTTCACCGCTATATTATTTATAGAATTGAAAATTTTTATTGTAAAAATAAAAATAGAATAGTTTAGAATAGTATTTATATTTCGCTCCAATAAAAAATTGGAAAGCAAGAAATATTTCAATTTCTAACTTTTATTAAAGAGTATACCGAAGAAAATATAAGAAAACATAATATAGTACAGACTCAATTATAACGTTCCTAATAAATGAGCAAGTATATGTATGGAATACAGAATTACGATATTTTCATTTACTAATCTGAAATTCAACTTTGAAACTTGAAGGTTCATAAACTTATTTGACTGAAGACCAGAAAAAAGAAGTTGTTTACCTTTGGGTAACCGTAATGGATTATAGTTAATCCGTGGATTAATCCAATGAATAACATTTAAAATATTTCTAGAGCATTTAAGGACCTGCTTTACCATAATCACTCAAATTTTGTCTTTAACAAAAAATAATTTACTTCAAATAATTTGAGACGGTGTAAACGCAAATAAACGTGTAGATACTACTTTATTGTAGAAAGTTGTTGCAAATGTAAAGAAACCTAACCTAAAAAGTTTTGTTTTTTTAAATTTAAATAGGTGTAATCCCTCAATTTTGAGTAAATAACAGTTTTTTCCAGTGTGTATTATTATTTTCCCCTGAAGCAACGACTTTCAACTCACCTGCATAGTATTGTTCTTTGATTTGTTGTCTTTGTAGTATTTCCTCCAAAATTGTCAACAAACCCATCATAGCTTCCAAATTACTAACCTAGAAAACGCCTAGAAGTTGAGATCTGTAAAACTAGTTCAAGTTTCGAAATAATCCATTAAATAGGTTAAAAATGTTAGCTGGGCGATTAGGATTGGGACCTGGAATTCCCGACAACCCATTATTGTTATCATGGCACGATTCAAATTGGATACCAATATTAAATACCTCAAATGTTATGGATTACTTTTCTGATCGTTCTAATCCATTCTTCGATAGAACATGCAACAATGAAATTGTTAAAATGCAACGGTTGAACGTCGATCAATTACAGTGAGTTTTGCACCTTTTTAAAATTTTATTTCTTCATTTTTCTGTTTTGCAGAAATATGACTGGCTTGGAATATGTGTTATTGCACGTACAAGAACCTATTTTGTATGTCATAAGGAAACAACACCGGCATAGCACAACTCAAGTTATGCCTTTGGCCGACTATTATATTATAGCTGGAATAATATATCAAGCACCAGACCTGTCCAGCGTACTCAACTCTCGTTTAGTAAGGCTTATTACTAATTAGAACGCTTATTCTACTTTCATGACTTGTAGTTATCTACAGTTCATCACCTCCAATCTTCTTTTGAAGAAACGGCAAGCTTTTCTCGATATCATCCTAGTAAAGGTTACTCTTGGGACTTTAAGACACAAAAAAGTGCTCCAGATAAGGCAAAAGTAAAGGAAGAAAAACCGAAAGAAGAAATTAGCACTTTATTTCAAAGACAAAGAGTTGATATGTTATTGGGAGAGTTAATAAAAGAATTTCCTTTGCCACAACCTCCACAACCTAAAGCGGCGGTTGTGCAAGTTAAACTCGAATCTGAAAATGGGACTCAGGAAAATAAAGCTCCTATTAAAACTGAAATTAAGCAAGAGAAAATTAAACCACCTCCAGAGAAGAAACCTAAACTCAATTAGTAAATTAAATTTGTATTGTGAAACGAATTAATTTATTTATTATTAAAATACTACTATAAGAATAAACTATGGTTTGTTGTTGCACAGTAGTTATAACAAATTCATATTAATACATGGTCTATACGGAATATTTAGTATTTCTGTATAATTTCTGAAATGACTTTTTGGCTTTACTTATGCTAAGCCGGATTGAAAACGTCCAGCGGTCGCGGCCGGACGCGACGTCCAGCAGTCGAGCACACGGTCGAGTACTGCTTCTCTCTTCACTTACATTAAAGTGCATTGTAGCAGTGCTCGACCGTGTGCTCGACTGCTGGACGTCGCAACGAAATCACACCTTTAGACATTTGTTTAAAATTTGACCTGTAAGAAGTCTAAAATTTGAAGTAGCTCGACTTGAAAGTTGGTAATAATAAAGTGAAATGTGCCTAATTGATACCTACTCCGACTACAAAGAGTAACAAATTTTGAAAGGATGTGATTAGGGAGCAGGTAAAATTTGGAAAAAAGTATGCTTAGTTCTTTAGACTGACTAAACAATTAGAAATTGTGAAAGTGAATGAGCCTAAGGTAGAGATTAAAACTTGAATGACTTTACTTTACGAATTGGTTTTGTTAAAAGTTAAAAGGTCTGTATTAAGGGAAAACTTTGTAGGCAAATAACAAGACTTTTTATCTCAATTGTATCGCTCAAGTTCTATTTTTTTATGTTTTAAAATGTAAGGTAAGGGCGTCATTTAAATTAATGAATTTAAGAAAATTTGAAATAAAAGAAAAACGAAAAACTTATAATCATGAACTAGTCACGTGAATTATACCACGTGTATTAGGACAACAAGTAGTAGTAATTATTACCGTTATGTTGGTATTATTCTATTATTTCCAAATTATACAGGATATTTTCTATTATAAAAGGTCAATAAACGTAAAACCTTCAATAATTCTCGCAGATTTGTAATTCAACTCACATTTTCCCCTTTTGAAGAAAATAAGTAAATCCATTAATAGTTTTAAATAATATTTGCTGCTAAAATTATCAATTTTAGAACAAAGAAATTTCAGGTCGCGATTTAATCAACGTACTGTATATTCAGCCACGGCATGAGAGTCACGCATATCGCATGACGTCATCGTAAACTGCATAACGTGGTTGATAACTTGATATGTTATTTTAGGGCAGGTAAATGTGGGTTTATTAGAAAATATATATTAAGTTTTTTGTAAAATAGTGGGTGCTAAAACTACAATGAGTGATGATGATAGAGACATCGATGTCGAAAGTGACGTTAGTATGATTTATTTTTATTTACGTTTTACGTAAACATCTCATGGATCAATATTCAACACCAACATGTGTACATGCTAGTTACTTATTTTTCAGGAGGGGAATGATTCAGATTCACGACAACAAAGTGCAAGACAAACACCCAATAGTCAGTATTATTCCCAGGTGTGTATCCTTAAAAAATAGAGACAAAATTGCATTTCGATTAAATGTAGAACAGGAGAAAGTGTTCATTGCCAAACTTCATTTATTTAGACATTCATTGTCAAAAAAAGTTATTAGCGTTACAATAGCCAGTGAATTTGTTTTAAGACTCACGAAGATACATAACTTTACGATATTAAGAATATTATTATCTTCGAAAACAGGTTGATAAAAACAATCGATGACTGCATATTGTTATACTAATTTATTGCTTCTGATAGTTCGAAAAAATAAGTTCAGTTTTATATTAGTGCTAGCTGATTTTTAAGGAATAAAAAGATTACCAATGGCCAAGATGACTGAATGGCTAAGACCTTCCGGATTTAGATCAGGGTGTCTTTTATTCAAGTCTGGCTGACACCTCTAAATTTTTCTATGTGCCCAATGTCTTAGTCAACTAGCAGTTGTACGAGCATAAAAGAAAAGAAAAAAAATATTACCTTTGTCGTCTTCCATTCTAAGTTTTGTCATTTAGTTCACAAGTTGTATTCCATCTTTTACGTTACCAGTCTTTCAAACTTATTAGCTTATTAGTATTAGAACTTTGTTTGTCCGGAATTTACTGTATAAGTTTGTTAATACTCTACCATCTGTAAGTTACCTGACAGATTAAGAAAGTGGGTCTTTTAAGTCGACTCATTTTCTCTAGAAACCCGATACCTAAATAAATATTAGCATGTTTGCATATTGTAACTGAAAGCCCGGAGCAGCCTGAAAACATTTTTAATAGATATGCCGATAGCTTCTCAGAGCAGTTAAAGTGTTAATATTGATTTTGTTTTGAATATAATTCACATTTCATCGACATTTTTCAACCTGATTTGAAATTTTATTTTTAGGCAGAGAAACGAGCTCATCACAATGCTTTAGAAAGAAAACGTCGTGACCACATTAAAGATAGTTTTAGTAGTTTGCGAGATTCCGTTCCCTCTCTAAATGGTGAAAAGGTTGGCAGATGTGTAAAAGTGGAAGTTTAATAACATAATAGAATTATCTTGACTTTCCATATATTTTTTAGGCAAGCCGTGCTCAAATATTAAAGAAAGCTGCCGATTACATTCAATTTATGAGGAGGAAAAATAACGCGCACCAGCAGGACATCGAAGATTTAAAACGACAAAATAATCTACTCGAAACTCAGAGTAACAGTTTAATAATTGTAAAATAATTTTATTTCAGTTTAATTATTTTAGTTCGTACCTTGGAAAAACAAAAAGCTTCAGATTCATTTAGTTTGGATTCTTCACCTATGAAAGATTCAAATTATAATGGTACGTCAGATACCTCGGACACTGATAGCTCTGTTCAACCGAGAAGGTCGAAAAAAATTAAAGTATCTGGATATCATTAACTCGTAAGTCATCTTTTTTCTCTTACTTTTTAATATTCGTCAGATGGCTATTAAATGATTGGCTGTTTCAGATAACTAAGAAGAATAAAATGTACAATTCTTGAACCGTCATTATTCGATATAATTGTTTTATATTTTTCATCATAAATTTGACATATCTGCTGTGTTAGGTCATTCGATATTGAAGAGTTTTTATAAAATCTGGATAATTCTTACATTTTTATCTCAATAGTTTTTGCTTCATCAAAGAAATCTAGTATTAATGATAACTTTACTCTAAAATTAGTTTCTTAAAACTAATTTAAAATTTATTATAGGTAATCTGTACCTAAATCAAATTAATGTTTGTAAATTCATTGTTTGATATCACTGTTTACTGTTATTAATGTTTATAGTAAGTTAGTTATTTTATTGTTTAGAAATTATGCACTTTAAATACAAATTATTTAACTATTTTTAATGTATATTTTATAAGTTATATTAATTTAGTCGTTAAATAATTACAAAGCATATAATAATATTTGATGTGTACCTGAATAGAGTATACATTAGCAGAAAATGAAAAGAAATTATAGTGTTTCTCAAAACCACTTGAGAATTTCGTTTCCTTAAAAAATTCATTTACTGCGGGCAGGTTAGTGATTTATTTAACTGGAAAGGAAATAATAAATATATTTTTGTGGCTACTATTCTGAACTTCAATTAAACTTTTGACCTTGGTATCGTGGTTTTTGCTCTTAAAAGACTTACGTGTCAGCTGTGATTATTCTTTAGTCAGGTTTATGACGACTACCTATGAGCATATGAATGTAATGTGTAGTATAGTAACACATTTATGTTTATTGTGAACACTGCTTGTTAATTTTAATTTTACTATGGGTTTATTGACGACGTATACGTAATCAACATAAACGTTAAATTTACATTACTTTTTAGATTACGTTTCAGTTACGAGAAGGTTACGAGTTACATTGATCATGAAATCCTACTTTTCTTAAAAAGATCTGGAGGTTAATAATGATTAATTTGAGAGAAGAGTACCTGGTTTTGATAAATCCCCAAATTTGTTGTCATTTATTTCTATTGTGTGCTCTATCAGAGAAAGCATTGTACGAGATGAAGCCAAAACTGTATTATTTTTGTACATTTTAGCATGCTTGTAATTTTTTTTCCAATTAAAAATAACGTCGATTTATGTGGTAGAAGGTAGTATGTGATTAAAACACAGTACAAACTGTAATGTAACAATAATATTGTTCAATTCATTATGTTAAAACAATTTATATATTAATTTAAATTTATTAAATTATCTGCTTTATTGTTGCAATGTGTAATGGATTTCAATTTAGGTAGATAGGGTTTTGATCAGAAGTGCTACATCAAAGTAGTGCATAGCTACATCAAAAAAAGTTTATATCCGGAGGGTTTTAATGAAAAATTTATAAATTTTGATTAATATATAAAAGTACTATTACAAACAAAAGTAAATTTATTATTATAGTTTCTCATATACATCTACATAATAAACTAATGTAAAAATTATGTGGTGGTATTATTTTTATAACTTGTATCATTATCATTAATTGGTCTGGAGATCATTTATACTGTTGCAGATAAATTGTCTTCTCTTTAATAATTGTTGGGTACCCTCAGAAGAGAAAAGCGCGTTTTATTGAAAATAAATACAGTCAGGTCCGTTTATAACGAGCACGCTAGTGTCAACAAAATGTGCTCGTTATATCCGAGCGCTCGTTGTAAAAGATCTTGGTTATAACGGATTTATTAATTATTGACTTGATTATTGAATTATAAGACTTGATTAGGGTTGAGTAACACTAAGCATCAAGAAACAATGACCAATGATGAATGTATGTGATATAGTATACGTTTAAAATCGCTTACAAGGAGTTACACGGCGAGCTACAATAAGTTTGTTATCATTATCGTGCTTTATTTTAGAAGCTAACCGTCCAATAAATTATCAAATCTTCCACATTGAAGGAAATAATCGCACCAGTTAAGAACGTTTTTCAAGTATAAGAAATTGCTCATTATAAGTGATGCTATCTGCAGTTTGACCGTGTTTGGCAAGGGAAAAATGCTCGTTATAACAGATCTGCTCGTTATGCCCAAGCTCGTTGTATCAGAGCTCAAAATGTATTGAGTTAAATGGCGAATTTTTTGTGCCATGAGAAATTACTCGCTAAAACCGAGATCTCGCCATAAGCATAGCTCGTTATAACCGGACCCGACTGTATGTATATTTTTTAATTATTAAAACAACACTTATACATTTCTATAATTCAAATCAAAGCCTAATTACTAAGTACACTGAAGATGCCATGTGAAATAAATTTTGTACAATCCTATGATGTAAAAGGATGTCTCTGGGTGTCTGTCTCGGTCGTCTCGGTTTTCAAAATATTAAACAAAAATGTAGTCTGTTAGATGGCAGCACAGTTCAATTAATCTGACATTAAAAACATTCCACTAATAAATTGTCAAGTGGTGGTGAGTAATAGGGTTATATTTATAATTGAACCCTCGATTAATGTATTTTCTAATAATATTCTTAATGTAAAAGTGTCCTTGCAACATAATGGCTACAAATTCAGATACTAACCAAAATATTGAAAATGAAAATTCCATCGAACAGTGTTACGAAAATCTTATTGTGATTGATATTGGTGCTAATTTAACTAATAAAAAATACAGTCGAGACCTGGATTCTGTGGTGCAAAGGGCAAAAGATGCTGGTGCGTAGTTATTATTAATAAATTGCAAGTTTTTATTTGATTTATTCATTTAAAGGTGTTCAAAAGATTATGGTTACTGGCACATCTGTTAAATCGAGTAAAGAAGCCTTACGATTGACTAGGATATATCCAGGAACGTTATATTCAACAGCAGGTCAGTTAAAAAAATATGTCAATTCTTCAAGTTGAATTTCAACTAGGTTGAGCTGTTAAAAAATATCCTAAAGTGTTCTCATTTTATTTTTAGGAATACATCCACACGATGCAAAATCATATACGGATGAGTCGTGGGAGGAATTAAGAAGTCTCGCTCAAAATCCAGAATGTGTGGCGATAGGAGAGTGTGGTTTAGACTTCAACAGAAATTTTTCAGAACCCGATGAACAGAAGAAAGTTTTTTATAAACAGGTATAATAGTGAAATTGAAAATTTATACTTTATTTGAAATTATCTGTCCCGAAACAATAAGAAGTTCCACATAAGCTAAGTTTTCAAAAGATGTCTTATTAATAGAGGCCAACTATTAAAGCGACGATTGCAATTATTATCAAATTGTTTATAAAGTAATTTTGTTTATATACAAATACGAGGGTCATCCAGAAAGTGGTACCCGTTTGTGCCATAAAGACAGGAGTAAATATTAACAAATATACACATTTTTATTGGAAAGAGCATACTTTACACTACTTCTCCACATAATCACCAAGCAAATTGAGGCATTTGTCATAACGTGTGACGAGTTTTTGTATCCCAGCGTCATAGTCCTCCGCCGCCAGCGTATTCATTGCTGTCAAATATTTTTCCCACCAGAAAGTTTTTAACACTTTCGCGGCCAGGGCGGTCACTAGTGACCGCTGCTATGATGTACCGTAAAAAGTACATTTCTCTTTTATTTAAAGTTTTCTTATTTCAGATAAGTTTAGCGTGTGAACTTCACAAACCTTTATTTATTCACGAACGAGAAGCTCACGAGGAGTTGTTAGAAATTTTGGGACAATTTGAAGATCTGCCTTCTGTAGTTATACACTGTTTTACCGGCACTACCGAACAAGCTGTAACGTACTTGAAACAAGGATTTTACATAGGACTTACAGGTATTTAATTCTAATTTTAAAATTGATAATTTATATTTTTTTTGTAGGATATTTATGTAAAGATAAATCAGATGTTGGTGTTAGAAAGTTGTTAGTTGATAACATCATACCTTTAGATCGATTACTGGTGGAGACGGATGCACCTTTTATGTACCCTAATACTCGTGCTTCAAAATTGCCAATTCATGTTAAAGACTCTCTAACACAAAGGTTATTTTTAATCAAATGTAATTTATTTATTTACTATTATAGCTTTAATTTTAGGTCGATGACATTTTTACATCGTTACTGTACTTTTCAACGCAATGAACCTTGTTCTTTACCTGCTATTGTGGAAATGATTGCAGCTTTTATGAATAAGAAACCTGAAGAAGTTGCCTTATCTACTGCTTTTAATGCTCTTAAGTTGTTTAATTTATCGCAGTAATATTTATTTGTTTTTTTCGTGTATTTTATTTATTTAAATTTACTAATGGCTTTAAGTTTAAAATTGTGAAAATTTGACTGATACACATGTGGATATTCAATTGTATTTTTTTAAAGTTGGTAATGCATTACCACATACATTTTGCAAGTTCACTACTTACCCTGCGTTCGGGGAGCTCGCTTTCACGCTATTAGCACCACACGCTATTATGACGTATTACTGTGCGTTCGGGGAGGCTTTTAGCGTTTGACGCATAAGTTTACGTAGTGGAACAGTGACGTCACGAAAGCTTTCATAGCGTTGAAAGCGAGCTCCCCGAACGGCAAAATCGTGCTATTAGTACTAATAGCGAGCTCCCCGAATGCAGGGTTATTATGCAGACAACTCTCGGTTTACGAACATTTTTGTTATACGAGCATCAAAATTCGTAAAAAATTTTCGAAGTACAAAATGTAATGCGCACAATGTCTTGGAACAGAATTTATCAGTAAATCAAGAGTCTGTATCCTATTATTCAACAAATAGAGCTAAATTAAGAATTGTTCAGGAAATGATTGTACCTTTTAAAGAAACTATTAATTATTTCCAGAGCAGGTGTCGCTAAAGCGTAGAGTATTGAAAAATTTGCTTGATTAATAGGCTTGTTTATTTGTCTGCTCCGATCTGCTCGGAATGTGACGTCATTAGAGCAGAATAGGACAAACAAACGCTTTAAATTTGCTCGTACTCCGAGCAGACAAATAAACAAACCTAATGTATCTTTAAAATGCAATACAACTATCTCAGGTTTTACACATTCGAACTCGTTTGTAATACGGTTTTTAGTATTAAAGGTCGATTTCAATATTTTACATTTTTAGGAGAAATAGTCTGGTTCGCTTACAACTAGCCCATGTTATAGCGAGCGTTTTATCGAGTAATTGTGCAAGGTACCAAAAATCAGCCATTAAACTTAATACATTTTGAGTTCTGTTATAACAAACATATTTCCTTTCCCAAACTGTGGAATCATTCCACGTATAACGAATTTTACATGAAAAACTGCTGCTATTATTACGACTTGATGATTTGTTGGACGATTCATTTGTAATGTACGATAATGATAACAAACTTGTAACTTGTCGTAAGCGATTTTAAACGTATAAATATTTCACATACAGTTGTCATTAGCCTTAGCCATTACGTTAATCAAGTCTACACCCATTTGATAAATAATAAAACGTTTATAAAAAGCATGTTCGTTATAACGGGTCTCATTTAAAACGTTTTATAGTAAGCAGTCGGATATAGCGACCATTTTGTTAGCCCAAGAGGACCCAACTGAAATATAAGAGGTGCCATACACTCTTACACAAATTTACTTATTGTCACGTTGCTTATACGTGTTTGGTCAAATACTAGTAGGTACTACAGTTCAAAGTACTACATTTAATGACTGAAAATTAAAATGCACTTCGTACCTAATTAAAAAGAAATTGGCTGCCTTATCTGATAAAAATTTCGAATAAAAATATTACATGCACTTTTTATACTTAAAGCCTGTAGGATGAAACTGAGATACATATTTTGAGATCTAATGTTTATTTAATATTTTGAATTTAGAAGTGCGTAGGTATTACATTCTTATAATTTGCTGCTGTTTAATTTGATCTCTTAAATCGTAGTTAACAAGTTTTTTTTGTAATAAACTAAAATATCTGCATTGTCGCAGAAATTAAGAATGTGGTTTTGTCAGGAAAGTCATAAAATTAGACTTTCTTTTTGTTATAATTAAAATATTCTTATGATGTGGTACTAGATCCTAGAGTATGTAAATAATTTAGAGTTCGTTAGACATTGAAACAGGTATCCAGGTACCAGGTACTAAATTTGGATAAAAATGAAAATCATGTTCTTAAAATTATTTATTTAGGTAAGTATGTAATAAATTATAGATTAGTTAGGATTTTGCATGATGCAGCTAAAATGAAATTACAGATGTGAAGAGCGTCTCCTGTAATTTCATAGTATAAAAACACGTAGTATTGTAACATAGGGCCCAAAATACAAGTATTTTGTTTCTTATAAAGTAAGAAGTTTGTTGCTTTTTTAAATAAATTTATTATCGTTGATATATGTTTATTGAGATAGTTTTTATTCTTTTTGAATTTGTAATTGTACTCTATTAATCAATGTGCTAAGATGATATGTGATAAGATAATACGAACAGTGCCTTATATTGTATATAATTATTAATATAATAAAATTATATTGTATACGGAAGTTTTTTATACGTTATCCCAAACCATTGATTATGCAGTAGGTCCAGATCCAGGTTTATAGTAGCGAATACAATAGAACATGGCAACTACGTTCTAACCATTCTAACGTATGTTAGGAGCTAACTATGTTTCCAACCACTATGTACCTAGTTCTTCTTCATAGCTTACGCTAAAGAAATCGTTTAAACGAACAAAGATGAAAGATCCTGATCCTGCATATTACTTATTTTTATATTAATATTTTGTCTTTGATCAAAGATATTCTTTGCTTTGACTTGGGGTGGTGTCAGCCCTTAGGTAATGATGCTTCGAGATGGAATTTTGTATTTTATTTTTCCTATTAACCATGAATATAAATTTAATGCTTTTCTCAAAAGTTGGAAAGGTAAAAAATATTTCTTATTCCTGCTTTGTTATGAACTTATAAATAGCAAGCAAATATTCAATAACAAAAACACTAGAAAGTGTGAATGCCCTACACCTTTATCTTTGTTGTTTTCACAAAATTCTAACCACTTCTATGACCAATGACCACCTCGAATTTCTAATGTATTCATATTCAGTATTCATGGTCTGGTTTTAGACCGCTTGTAAAAACGTAAATATCAAAACACGTCCCTGAAGTAAGGTACGCAGGTAAATTTAATGACCTTTGTGTGTATTTTAAGCTTAGTTGAGAACTAAACAATTTAAAAATATTGCTGACTTTGAAGATTAACGTCAACGTCACAAATGAATTACAGTACACCGAATTTTGAATTTTTGTTAGAATTTAATACTATTTTTAATCTTTAAATCCAAACCCAAGTATAAATACATTTTCCTAGAAAAGTAAGTAGGTACATAAACATTAAAAAATAAGCCACATAATCACAAACAAAACAAATTTATGTATAAAAATATTTGATTAGTCATATCAATTACCGAAGCTTATCGTTCGATAGGGAATAAAGTTCTAGAAATAAAGAAATATGATGCAACTATTAAAATTTAAAACCTACGAATTTTTTTAAATAATTTGAATTTTTTGATTGTTAATTGGCTTTGTATTACCCTTTCACGGAATAACTCAAGTAAAACCAGAGGTAAACCTACCATTTGTGTAACAAAACTCAAATTTTGAATAGCAACAATTTCCCACGTTTTTTGCTATTAATTATTACATTTGTAAATTTTTCAAGAAAACGATCTATGAAACTATATTCCTATAGTACAAAATGCGTTGTTAATTTCCGTAAAATAAACTTTTAAAACAAGTCTTTGTTTTATTTAAATATTTGCAAAATATTCTAGAAAATATTGGTTACGAGGCTATTTTAGTAAAATAGTGGTGGGGATAATTGACAAGTATAAATACACTCTCCCTTTGTTCGCCCGTCATTCTTAAATTGAACGTGAACAAAAAAAGTGAGCTAACGTTGAATTGAATATTAAAATATTGTGAAATTAACGAATCCAGTAATTAAATACAGGTAAGAGATCTGAATACGAGTATTTTACGAAAAATAAACTGCAAAATTTGTGAAATTTTACCACATTGGCGTCACCTGACAACGCCCTTTGTTTTTATCTGGCGTTAGTTTTTATTCGATTATAGTAACCAAATTTTAAATATCTTGTAAATTTAGTATACTGTTGTGTAAGTTGTTAATTATCATGGTTTTTTAATTAAAATTTCGCAATTAGCGATTCAAATGCGTAGTTGATTGCAAGTTTCCCCATTTGCTTTGTGTCAAAACAAAATGGCGGATGGTTGAAAATTGCATATCATCGACGAATTTAATATGAAATGTCTCGTGATTAATAAGTCTTCTTTTTTTATTAGGCATAATGCAGATTTTCGTGAAAACCTTAACTGGTAAAACCATCACGCTTGAAGTGGAACCATCTGATACCATAGAGAACGTCAAAGCAAAAATCCAGGATAAGGAAGGCATTCCTCCAGATCAACAACGTTTGATTTTTGCTGGTAAACAATTAGAAGACGGACGTACATTATCTGATTATAACATTCAGAAGGAGTCTACTCTACATTTGGTATTACGTCTACGAGGAGGAATGCAGATCTTTGTTAAAACTTTGACTGGAAAAACAATCACCTTAGAAGTTGAACCTTCCGATACCATCGAAAATGTTAAAGCTAAAATCCAAGATAAGGAAGGTATCCCCCCAGATCAACAAAGATTGATTTTCGCTGGTAAACAGCTCGAAGATGGACGTACGTTATCAGACTACAATATCCAAAAGGAATCCACTTTGCATTTAGTATTACGTTTACGTGGTGGTATGCAAATCTTCGTTAAAACCTTGACTGGGAAGACAATAACTTTGGAAGTTGAGCCTTCAGACACAATCGAGAATGTAAAAGCTAAAATTCAGGATAAGGAAGGTATCCCGCCAGATCAGCAGCGTTTAATTTTTGCTGGTAAACAACTTGAAGACGGTCGCACTTTATCAGACTACAATATTCAGAAGGAATCGACATTGCATTTAGTATTACGTCTACGTGGTGGTATGCAGATTTTTGTCAAAACATTGACCGGTAAAACTATTACGTTAGAAGTTGAACCTTCCGATACAATTGAGAATGTAAAGGCTAAAATTCAGGACAAAGAAGGGATCCCACCCGATCAACAACGTTTAATTTTCGCCGGAAAGCAACTTGAAGATGGTCGCACGTTGTCCGATTATAATATTCAAAAAGAATCCACGTTACATTTGGTACTTCGTCTACGTGGTGGAATGCAAATATTTGTAAAAACTTTAACCGGTAAGACCATCACTCTTGAAGTCGAACCGTCTGATACTATCGAAAACGTAAAGGCAAAAATCCAAGATAAAGAAGGTATTCCACCAGATCAACAACGTTTAATCTTCGCCGGCAAACAATTAGAAGATGGAAGAACTCTGTCGGATTATAACATCCAAAAAGAATCGACCCTTCATTTAGTGTTGCGTCTTCGTGGTGGTATGCAAATCTTTGTTAAAACTTTGACTGGCAAAACCATAACTTTGGAAGTCGAACCATCTGACACTATTGAAAATGTTAAGGCCAAAATCCAAGACAAAGAAGGTATTCCTCCAGATCAACAACGTTTAATCTTCGCTGGAAAACAATTAGAAGATGGAAGAACTCTGTCGGATTATAACATCCAAAAAGAATCGACCCTTCATTTAGTGTTGCGTCTTCGTGGTGGTATGCAAATCTTCGTTAAAACTTTGACTGGCAAAACCATAACTTTGGAAGTCGAACCATCTGACACTATTGAAAATGTTAAAGCCAAAATCCAAGACAAAGAAGGTATTCCACCAGATCAACAACGTTTAATCTTCGCTGGAAAACAATTAGAAGATGGAAGAACTCTGTCAGATTACAACATCCAAAAAGAATCTACTCTTCATTTAGTGTTACGTCTTCGTGGTGGTATGCAAATCTTCGTCAAAACTTTGACAGGAAAAACTATCACCCTAGAAGTCGAACCTTCTGACACAATTGAAAATGTAAAAGCCAAAATCCAAGACAAAGAAGGTATTCCTCCAGATCAACAACGTTTAATCTTCGCCGGTAAACAATTAGAAGATGGAAGAACTCTTTCAGATTACAACATTCAAAAAGAATCGACCCTTCATTTAGTGTTGCGTCTTAGAGGAGGTATGCAGATTTTCGTTAAAACCTTGACTGGCAAAACCATAACTTTGGAAGTAGAACCATCTGACACTATCGAAAATGTTAAAGCCAAAATCCAAGACAAAGAAGGTATCCCACCAGATCAACAACGTTTAATCTTCGCCGGTAAACAATTAGAAGATGGAAGAACTCTTTCAGATTATAACATCCAAAAAGAGTCTACCCTTCATTTAGTGTTACGTCTTCGTGGTGGTATGCAAATCTTCGTCAAGACTTTAACTGGTAAAACTATAACATTAGAAGTCGAGCCTTCGGACACTATCGAAAATGTGAAGGCAAAAATTCAAGACAAAGAAGGAATTCCTCCAGATCAACAACGTTTGATTTTTGCTGGTAAACAGTTAGAAGATGGCCGTACGTTGTCCGATTATAACATTCAGAAGGAGTCTACTTTACATTTGGTATTACGTTTACGAGGAGGTTGTTAATTTGTATTTAAAAATAATTCCATTTATCTCGCTACGAAACTTGTAATTTAAATACAATTTTTGTGAAAAGGCTTTCTTTATTCTTTTTTATTGCGAATATTTCAAAAATATGTACTAGATCGATGATTAAATAAAGAAAATGATTAATAATTTTTATTTTTTTTATTAATTTCTCATTTATAGAACCAGTCTGACTCATTTTTTTTTACTTCAAAATTTTTGTTGAGTAATTCTGTTCTTTTGAGTTTGGAGTTTTTGAAACTACATTCTTGATTTTGTACCTCATTTATCTTTTGGGCTAAGGAATTCGTTTTTGCAAGTTTCAAGATGCTTAAACAAGTAGGTACTTCCGGTCTGGGTGGCTGAGCCTTAGGACTGCTTTGTTCAAATCCGGCTGGCACCTCAAGATTTTTTCTACGTGCCAAATGCCTTGGTCGGGGTGGTTTGGAACCCACTTACAGCTCTAGATTCCGTTTGTGTTAACCTTAGCAGTTGAAGACTTAAAATGCAATACAAAAAGAATTGATACTAAAGTGATATAATTAAATTGCAACTTCTTAAAACTCACGTTTATTAAAAATAACAAATACAGTATTTTAAAATCTACATTTTATATTTCAATTGTCAGCGACTTTATTATATCCTTTTGATACTTTTTAGCCCTTTGAGTTTTAAAATTATCTTTAGTCTTACTAGGAGCTAATATTGGACCTTTCAGTTGATTTTCAATAATTTTATCAGCTGAAAGATGTTTTGGTATGTGAACGTAACGAATAAGACGAGAGTGTACAAAAAAAGATTTAAATACATATTTCATTCCCATAGGGTTATAATAAACAACGTCTTCTAAATCTATATTCATACATCCATCGACAAGTTTTATTTTTCCCGTTAAACACGATTCGTTTCGCAAATCAATGGTCGTATATTCATTTTCTAATCCTTTAACGATACAACTAAGATTGTTGATAAAATTGTATCGTTCTAGTTTAGCTTCTCGTGACATTCTAAAATTACAGATTTAAACAATTTTGCTTTGAAATCTAATTTGTAAATACACTCAGTCTTTATTATTATGATTAATTCTCGATTGTTGTCCGTCTTATTAGTACCTATTTGTGAAAATCTCGATGTGTCTGCAGCACTCCAAAATTCTATAAAATAAACAGTTTAGAAAAAAAACTACGAAATCTTAAAATTTAGCTGTACTACATTGATGGCACACTGGTGGATTTGCTTATTATAATATTCGAATATTAATTTCTTGTAGGTTATATTTTGTTAATTCTGACCATTCTAACCTCACTTTTTAGAAATTCGAATTTCAATGTTTCACAACCAAGTATTTGTACTATAGTATCACGGATAATATTAATTATTAATGGAGAGTAAAGTATGGACTTCACCAGATGGTGAAAATAAAAAATCAATTATTACTAAAGGAAAATGGGGCCTAAAACCAACTGAAAACTGTGAATGTAATATTATAATTTCTTGCTATAAGGGGCCAGACGCTGAAAAATATTGTGGTCTCAGCAAATATGTAATTGGTGATTGTTTTACCAGGTTTGAACAATTACTGGATATGTATTTAGCTTCCATGTTACCTGGAGAAGTTGCCCAAGTAACTTTGAAAGGAGAGGAAACATTTACATTAGAACTTGTTAGTTTTACGAGTTCTGGTTTAATTTGTGAGTGGAATGCCCAAGAGAAATACAATTTAGCTTTTAAACATAAATCAGTAGGAGTCAATTTGTTTAAAACGTACTGTTATTTAGATGCTTATCACAGGTTTGTTAAAGGCCTAAAAATTTTGTGTTCCATACCGATTGACATAAGTGAACCTCCTGTCGAATTGGATGGGATAAAAGTCGAGGTAATAGAAGATTTAAAAGCAATTTTGTATAATAATTTAGCTTCGTGTTGTTTGAAGAGTTGCGACTATGAACGTGTTCTATTGTTATGTGATAAAGTTTTTGAAAGAGATACGAATAACATTAAAGCTCTATATAAACAAAGCCTTGCAATGCGAGAAACATTTGATTTTGAAGGATCTCAGAGAATGTTAAAACGTATTTTGGAATTAGAACCTAATAATAAAATTGCTGTGAAAATGCTGCAGGACGTTAACTTGAAAGTAGCCGAAGACAATGTACGTGTTAATGCTATGATTAAGAAAATGTTTCCAGAAGGAAAATGATGGAGCTTGTGTTTTTAAGTTTATTATAAATGCATTTCTACTGCTTTGTTAAAACTTCTGTGAATATTAGTTATAGACAGGGTGTCTAAGTTAATCGACTCACAATGGGGATCTCGGGAATGGTAAGAAGTACACGATTAGTTAAATTAGAGAAAATGTCTGCTAGTCTGGCTTATTAACTACCGGGTCAAAAATTAAAAAAACTAAAGCGTTTGATTTGATCTCTGTTAGTTGTAAAGAATATCAGTTTTGAGAAAAATCTCCCAAAAAATACTCAAATAAAAAAGGCAGTAAAAGAATTTTGAAGAAATTTTCTCTAATCTTCTATTTTCGAGCTCCCCATAGTGAGCCGATTAACTTTAGTATCCTGTATTTTCGTTCTTTAAAGGTTCGAGAAATTAAATAATACTGATTCCCGCCTTATTGGGTGTAATGAAAATTTGTAAAACTTCTTTACGCGAAATAAAGTCGCTCAATAAAAATTAATTATTTATTCCAACCAATCCCAAACTTTTACATGGATCAAATACACAAAATTTTATTTTCAATCCTTAATTGAAACAGGGTACACATTCTTAAATAATGTAACACCGAACATACCAAGAAATGAAACAGATTAAATCAATTTACATATAAACTAATATGTGAATGGCTTTTCGAAGGTTATAAAAACAAGAGCACATCGATTTCTAATAGTTAATTGCACAAATAAGCGAAACAACTTTTCTACTCACAAAACAAAGTACTTTACAATTTTATAACTATATTGAAACTTGAGCTGTTACCTTGTATTAATTCTAATATATGCTGAAAGCAATTTGGATCATATAAAAAAACCTAAGTCGCCAACTAAGAGATGGTAACTGTTTTTGCAATTAATTACAATAGTAGAATAAAATCTATTTTTACTGGTTTAATACGTTATTTTTTTAGGTAAAACACTAATATCCACTAGTACTTTAACATTACAAAGGACAAACACAAACAAATAAATATAATAGGTAACACATAAATAAATGGAAGAGTTATTTGAAACAGATTAGGCACTTGGGTGATTCTCTGTTTTAATACAATCATCTACAATGTCAGTATCACAAAACATAAATTGTACTTACAATTTTACATTAACAAAACATTTTTTGAACTACACAAAAATTAATGAGCGGTAATTATTCCTTAACAATAACAGATTCTAAGTCTTACTGTTAACAGCACATTCACACAGTTTGGCAACAGTATTTACATGATAATTTTTATTTTAGATCTATATAGCAATAAAACTATTCCTGCAAACTGTACACAACAGTGTTTTACAAATTAATGAGATTTTATTTAACGAAATTAAACAAAACACGATACAAAATACAATAAAATTTATTAAAACTGGATACAATAAAAAAAATTTAACGTAGTAAAAACCAAAACCAACTTGACCATAATATTATATCACAAAAATGAGCTACCAAACATTGGAACATATTAATAAATATGTATTTATTTGTTATTTACAATAAAAAATTAAGTTACAAAAAGAGATATAATAAAAATGTTAGCGTTAACTTGATTTTGTTAAATATGTACAAAGGTTTTGAAAATATTACTGTTAAAAAGTTTGGTAGCACGCACACCAACAAAAATGTAGAAAAGTCGAGAGCTGTACACATAGTGCGAGGAATATAAATATCACGACTGTTTTGGTTTTCCGTTGGTTACCATTGTGGTGTTATGAACGGCCATTTCAGCTGCTTGTACAGCCATCTTTTCCATACTTTTCTCGATGAAGTTTTGATACACGGGTTTCATTAACTATAAAAATAATTTTTTAACATTACCCACTTATTTTATTATTTACTACTTGCACAGAATAGTACAGGGGCTAGTGAACATTATTTATCCCGAAAAAATAATATCTATTCTACTTAAATACTTTATTCTATAGAATATTGTATTGACAATAGTTGGACACAGACACGCAATTTTACTCGTAGCGGGCTGATACCCAACTTTCCCACAGATTTGCGAGCCCTGTGGAAAAGTAGTTGCAGATATCATGTGTTTGTAGCACGTCACAAGCAAAACAGTGTCTATATCCAGCTGTAGACCATGAAAATCGTCTGACGATGCCAAAAAGGTTGTCACATGCTCTTAACCCATAACCACAGGCTAGATACGCAAACAAGTGTTTACTACCCTACGATATTTTTTCGTAGTACCTTCAAGTAAGTTAATTTGCGTCTTCATTAAAATTGACATGTTAGGACGATAACCTTTTCGGTCACCACCAAGTACGCATGATAAATGTTAGATAACAATAATTATTCCCTTGTGCAAAATGATGCGACTTTGATGTTCACTGGCTTCCTGACTAGAACTACTACATGCATAACATAAATAGAATTCATGCTTTACAAATTTTTTAAAAGTAAATTGTCTGACTGCTTTGACTAAAACAATATTAAAAAAGCAATTTTTGGAATAAAAAACAGTGTAACGTTCCACCAGCAGTGCAAATAATTTTTCCTTCTCCCAGATACTTAAGTTCACATTACTGTTTTGGACAATGACGTTTACTGGTTTTTGGTAATTAATTGCATATAAATGGGAGAAAAAAAATGTAATACATTAACATGATCGGTAAGTTCTTCTTCGACTTCAGGTGGTCTTGCTGATCTCGGCTTTACCTCGATTTGAACAGGACCGCCCGAGTCAAAAAAGTGAACTTACGTATCTTGCAATTTACTTTATAAGCGCATGTACATACGTTTTCTTAGTTTTCGCTTTTTAAAATATGTGTGCTATAATCAGAAATAAAAACAATTTAGTCCAGTTTAATTTAGAAAAATGCTTCTCAACTCTTAGGTATAGTATACAATATACATATACAGCCTTCTAGAGTTGACTACTTTCATCTATTCGAATTTTTGTTGAACCGAGAATTATTTAGTACAAATTATAGACACTTAAATATTAATAATTCACTATCAGTAACATGTTATTAAGACATGCACATTACGTTTACATTAAAATTACGTACATTTTCCCAGAGGAAAGTGGCAACTTCATCTATCTGTACTCCAACTTCTCGTAGTTCACCACTGTACCTAGAAATAAAAATTACAAATAGAGACATAAAGAACCCAAAACTACTCTACCTAAGACCCATCTATTGTTTCATAACATTAATTTTGATTTGATCAAAGACGATTACTAAGTATTTACCTGATGTACGCCCAAGTAGCCAGCGTTAACAACGATACTCCCATAACCATATTGAATAAATTAGCGATACTATATATTCCAAATAATCCTGAGACTCCGGATAAAACATAACATATTACAGCGACAGCAAAAAATACAGCCGGTGTTCTTGCAGCTTTAAATATATTTTTGCTCTCATTATGTGACTTAAATTGAGTATACGTTTCTTCCAGATCCTATGCAAAACCAACAAATCATTAAGAGCTTTTTGTAAAATTTTGTATTTTATACTTTTTCGAGTTGATCTTTGTATTTCTCACTAAATTCTTCACCTCCCATTTTTCTCTTACTGTGAAATTGATGAAGTGCCTTATCTTTGACTCTTCTATGCTCCACTTCCATAGTATTAGTGTTGAGGTAGGGCTTACTGCCTCCACATACATCTTCCATTAGTTGAACATATACTTCTTTTGCATCTGCCACAGCAGCTAAATTATTGGCCTCTGCTGTTGCCTAAAATTATAAATAGCTGCAAAGAGCTGTCAAATATTGCACGATGTATATTTATGGTATTCATTACCAATTACATAAACATGCCATCGAAGAATAATAATGAATACTTACAACAAGCATAGATTTTGGTTCTGGCAGTTCGTTACCACTATAAATTTGTATATAAGACTTAAAATACTGAACAAGATCTCTCGATTTAACTTTTTGTCCATTAATTTTCTTTAAAACTAAATTTTCGGGTGCTAGTAACATTGGAACTAAAATTTGAAGATTTTTCTTAAAGTCTTGATCAATATCTGCAATTTACAAATAGATGATTTTTTAACAAAAACACATTTTAGTGAAAGTTCACCTGCTAAACGTCCATCAAATGCCGGATTTGTGGCAACTTTTAAGCCAGGATGCGGCATTAGAAAACATGCAATCTCGGTAAAACAACTTTTGATATGTTTTCTAAGAGACTGAAGTTCTGGATGTTGTTGGTCGTTAAGTTGTAATCTGCGATCTAAAATTTTTTTTCCACCTACGGCTCCATACTCGGCTTCGTACGGAAAACTCCAATCTCTTACAAGAAACTGAAGTCTTTGAAATGGAGATTTTCCTGTATCCGCTAGAGCTAATCTACCGTATTCTGTAAATAACTTTGGACAAAGAAATAGCATCAAAATTAAAATGGGCGATTTTGAAATAAATACCTGTAAGTGCTGTAAATCGTCTTCTTGTATATTTTGGGATAAATTGTATAATTGAACAGAACTTATCATGGTGCTAAGCGCAAAAACTGTGGCACAATCTTTAACGGTACTTTCACTATCAAATGCTCCTTGTGTATCTAACAAAATTACGGCAACCTACAAACGAATATCAACATTATAGGAATAAATTAGCTGAAAAGCATAATCACCTTTTCGCCAGTTTCAAGTTCTGATAGAAAAACCTCGGACCACATTAAAATACCCGTAGTATCTCTTTCGGAACCTCCTCTCCAAGAAAATCCTTTCAAAGGAGCATCCGATGGTCCCATCCAATCCAAAACACTCGATTTTTGTACGTACTACAATTTCAAAAAGTAGTGCAATTATTTTGTAAGAGAAACTTAAACACATACCTTAGAATTCATATATCTTAAAAAGAAGTCTAAAAGAAACGATTTTCCTTTGCGAAAAGCTCCAGCGACTGAAATAACGACTACATATCTATCTTTAATTTCATCCTTCATAAGAACTTGTGCTAAAGCATCTTCGTCTAACGAAAATGTGTGATCTTTATTGGCTAGAACAATCTGAATAGGATATGCGGCCATGTCTTCGTTACTATCTAAAATTGCAAAATATAAACATAACCTATAACTGCTTGCAAATCGAGTTAACCCAAGTTTAAAGTACAAAGTTCTATTGTTGCATTAAATAAATTTTTAAGTACGGTAGCTTAATTGGATGTGTACAATTACTTCGTACCTCCTCCGTGCATCTAACCATTTTTAACCTCGAACAATTTAGTAGGAATCTAATAATATAATATATAGATTTACTAAACGTCCCCAAATATCTATTTTTATATCGGGGGCAAATGATGAAATTTATTTATAATGCATAACGAAAACTGCATTTACTGGAACTTTTTTGAAAAGTAATACATATTGACAGATTCCAATGGCTACCAATGTCATGACCATTAAAAGAAAGCTTCCGTCTTTTAAAAATTATTTAAATTATTGACATCAATTATAAACTTGTATTTTTTATCAATTATTAATTTATTATTTTACCTTGGAAAGACATATCCCCGATATCTTCTATGTATCCTTCGTGTTTACGTTGTGTGGCGGACATGTTGCACAAGTGTCAAAAATATTTTCTGTCTTTGTTCTAGATAACCTTCGTTCTTTATTTAATACGAAATTCTTTAAATTTATGTAGTAGGTACTGGTTTTTAATCGAATATCAAAAAAAATGCGTAGTACGAATTGCCAATTACCTACATGCATCAAATACCGTTTTATTAGTTACTTATTTCAAATAATTAGGTACTTACATTCGTCTTACACTGACATTAAAATACAAATAAATGTTTGATTACTAATCGACTATTTTAAAAATATTAATTTCGCAGTCCAAAGATCTCATTTTTGACCAAATTTCTGATATACCTACGTCACAGGTTGATTATGACTATGACACAGTAAAATAATGTTCACATTCTGCATTATACAGCGTGGTTCAAATGTTACAATTAAAAGAACGACAGTATAAAGTAGTATAATTATTATTAGCTCAGAATAGTTTTTTAATGAAAATATGTAGTTTTAATTTTCTCTAAACTCTGACTCTAGACCAACCAACTAATTAAGAAAAATTATAGTATATAGTAGATGCTAATCTCGACACAGCACCGCATTAAGGCATTTGGAATTCCTCTACGTAAATGTCGTAAATAGATTTTAAGGTTTTAGTCCTGCCCTATCACTAGAGTTAAGGTATTACGTATCGCCTTTATTTGCTTTTCGTCAGATTGATCTTGTTTATAGTCAAATCAAAAGACACGAGACACGAAGTCCAGACGGACCTGCAAAAATCTATGCCTAACCTTATCTTATAGGATAGAGCGCATGGAACGGTATCAAATAATATGTTGTACTGATTGCTTCTCAAAATTTATGGTGTATTTTCAAGTAAGTAATTAATTACGCTTCTGAATAACATCATTATCAAAAGAAGTGCTACTTATTATTAAGTTCCTAATCAAATTATAAACAAAACGATCTACTTTAAATTTAATTGGAAATTTTCCGAGATAGAATTAAGTCATTACCAAATAAAATTGTTCAAATGTACTACGTACTGTATATGAAACAGATTAGAGCAAGCTTAAATAAATCGATTTATTTATAAATAAATATAGGATATTCTTTCAAGTACATTTACGGGTAATCTTTAAAATATAATTTGCAATTTTGTTTACATTTTGGAATTATAGGTATAAGACGTCAATATCAATTTCGACCTAGGAATAAAAACGACTTAAATCCGACAATTCGAATGTGGTGATAAAGAATAGAATAATGGAAACAAGAAACAGAGGATTATCTATAAACCTTTATTTTGTTATTGAATTTTGAGGAGAATTGTTTGTGCACGGAAGCACGGAAGCAAAATAACCTAATATCAAAATAAGAAATTAAGCCCAAACCGAAATGCGTTCTTTGTGTAAAACTTATTTATTATTTTTTAAATTACATTTAAATTAGATTTTTGTCGGAATAATTTATTTATTTTTACATTTTCCGAGTTACTGTATTTTTTTCCGAGATGTTAGTTTTCTTTTTTCTGTCTTTGAGTCCAAAAAGGCGCCTATTGTTGAGCGACGACGACAGCAGGATTACTGCGCTTGACAACCACCCTTACATGACGCCTGCTAATTGACAGTAGTCCTGCTGGGTTATGCTGCAGCATCACAAAACGAAGTTGTTTTCTCGACCTGAAAAGTTATAAGACGCTGACTTGAAATAAAAGCTTTCTCTTTGTTATCTCGATAATTTAATTAATCAAACTGAAAATCAAATGTAAAAGATTTTAAAGCATTTCAAAGTTAAAAATTTCTTTCATCCGACATTTAATTTAAATGTAATTAAAAAAATACAATATACTTCGCTATTAATAATGTCTTAGTTAGGTAATTAAACTTTTTTCTAATCAAAATGAAAACGATTTAATTAAAAAAAACTTTTCAATTTTGTCCATTATAAATATTTTTGTTTGAAGAAGATAAAGTTTGCCGAAACTTCGCTTACTTGTATTAAAGTTGGCCCAAAGACCCCAAAGTTGGCCTAGTTGGCAGATGAAGTTTAGACGCACTCCATATTACAATATCTTCGTCTTAAAATAACGCATTATATAAATTGTCATAAATTATTCCTTCATTGCTTCAGTACAGGCGTACTTAATGCGCAAAAAAGACAATTTAGATTTTCAGTAAGTTTTTTAAATACTATCAACCAATAATCAAATACAAAATATTATATTATATTATATTATAAAAATATATTATATTATATTTATATATTATAAAAATAAAAATAGCAACAATGAGAAATACAAGATATTTAAATTCGCGCCGCAAATAGTTGACTCTTATTTCGTCCGCGGCGTGACGGGGCATGTTGTCTTGTCCAGAGCCTGATCGCGTCGTGCTATCTTCGGTTTTTGGTTTAGTTTTTGAAAATGCAAATGAAAATTTCATTTACCCAAAAAACTGTCTTGTAATTAGATTTTCACACAAAAATACAGACATTTATTATAATTTCAAACCGTAAGGGCTAAAATAAAATTAATATTAAATGTAATTTTAAAAACTAAAACAAATTTTCGAATCTCATATTTTGTTTTCGGCGTACACCTGTACCACCATGTACCACCTGTACGAGATAAGTGACGGCAAATTGTTAGTGCTAACGTCTTGATTGTGCAAGTAATTAAAAATTTAACATCTATTAGAGACCTTTTGATTTATTTTGTGTTTTCATTACGATGTTTTTGATAATAGAAATTATTATTAAACAAATATGTGCCTTCAAAATTTAACTTTATGTAAAAAGCTTTGTGTGTGTGTTTAAAGAAAATTCCCGAAGACTGAAGAGACGCATATTCGGTCAAGATTCTGGACTCGACACCGTACGTATATTTTTATTGTTGTATCTAGTATAGGTAGCGCTAAAATAAAAAGGCCAGTTCAGATTGAAGAAACAAATAGCAACATTTTGTCATCAATTAGACTTGTATTGTTTATTTGTCTTATCGGAGTAAAACAAGCAAATTTAAAGCGTTTGTTTGTCCTGCTCTTTTGCACTCATTTTGTCTATTTGTCCTGCTTTTACTGCTCTAATGACGTCACACGTACCATGATCGGAGCAGACAAATAAACAAACTTCACAATTTCTGCTTTCTGGAAACTAAAAGTTATTGAGTTGATAATATTGTTTATGCCGCTAGCATCAATAGAATAGGTTTGTTTATTTGTCTGCTCCGATCAGCTCGCAAACGAGCAAATTTAAAGCGTTTATTTGTCTTGCTCTTTTGCACTAATTTTGTTTATTTGTTCCACTCTTTTTGCTCTAATTACGTCACAATGCCATACCCCAAGCAGATCGGAGCAGACAATAAACAAACCTAATGTTTCCACGTTTCTCCTTGTATGTTTCCCTCTTACAGCGGTAAATTTCGAAAAAATTTGAGTAACAAGGAACAAGTGTCAACAAGTTGCGACTTGCGACTTATATTTCTTGTGTGTGAACACTTTGTTACCAGCAGCTTGTCTCCATAATATTTATCATTCTTGTTTAATTATCACAAAGTGTTTCTGCTATGTCTACTTATATTTGCGACACGCTTTACTTGAATAAAAACTTTACAAAAGGTTTCCTTTGTGTGGACACTCGAGTTGTCTGTTTCAGCGACACACTTCGACAAAGTTCAAAATACAACTTAAATGTTGCTACCAATTTGTTGTTCTGTCTGGACAGACCTTAACATCGATAGGGTCTGATTAGACCATTAGACTCGGTTATTTAATAAAATAATTTTCTCGGTTGCACAATGCACAGCAGATCAGTACGCCCCTGGGCTGTTTTAGCTTTCTTTTGTTCTTTTCAGAGTTTTCAGCTATAGTATATTCGCTGGATTTTTGATCTGACATTTTTAAAACGGCATTTATTGATTTTTTGTTGTTTATTACATACATTCGGTATCGGTATCATGATGTCTATAGCATACGTGGGAAATTTTATTTTATTGAATTTAGGGAATAACACTGATTGAAGCAATCGTTTGTGCTTTTCAAAAATTTCTGAAAGTTGGAAATTTTTGTTCTCTAGCACGTGATTACTTGATGATTTCTACACCAAAACATGTCACCTAAATTCTAGTAATACGAAAAGTATTTTTATTATTTCTTTCTTTTTTTTTAAATGACATTTTTTCAGTAAACTTGCCAGATTATTTAGTGAACAAAGCCCACAGAATCTTCAAAAGCTTAACTTCAGAATTTTCTTCTGAAATTAAAAAAAAAGAATTCACTATTATAGTAATTGTTTGTACTTTTTATTTTACTTACGCATTATTTTACATAATATGATGCCGACTTTTTTACGGATTCTGTATACGAGGGCTGATTGATAAGTTCCAGGAATTGAAAAAGATTGCAGCAAAAACGAAATACTAATACGACAGTTGACAAGTATAATCTTTAAGTCAACTGCTCTCAAAATTTCAAATCATTCTTTCTATTAATTTGCCCGCTACAGTCATTTGAAGGAAGGTAGTTTACATTTCTTATTGAAATTGAAAAAGTAGAGTATCGTGTAGTGATTAAATATTTATTTTAGAAAGGCTTAGCACAACAAGAAATTCTTACTGAGCTCACTAATGTTTTTGGCAACTCTGCTCTATCGAAATCTATGATTTATTTTTGGTTTGCTGAGTTTAGACGTGGTCGTACAAGCACAAATGATGTTGAACGTTCGGGTCGACCAAAAGAGGTGACTACCAAAGAAATAATTTAAAAAAATCCATGATATGGTATTAAAAGATAGCCGAGTCAAGTTGAGCGAGATTGCTGACATTGTGAGTATCTCATCTGACCGCGTTTTCAACATTATATATGAACATTTGAAAATGAGAAAGCTATCAGCAAGATGGGTGCCGCGTTTGTTTAAAGTCAATCAAAAACTGATTCGTTTGACAACTTTGTTTGGATTTTGGATTTGTTTTGGCGTAATTCTAATGAATTTTTGTGAAGATTCATAACCGTTGACGAAACATGGATTCGTCACTATAGGTACACCCGAAACTAAAGAATGAATATAAGATGGTGGAAGATCCCCTAAGAAAGCGAAGTCGATTAAATCAACATGAAAGGTTATGGCAACTCTTTTTTGGGATATGCGTGACATAATATTGATTGTTTATCTTGAAACAGGAAAAACAATAACATGGCAATACTATGCATAGTTATTGAATAAATTGAGTGACGAAATAAAGAAGGATCGGCCACATTTAAGAAAGAAAACAGTCCTATTTTATCATGAAAATGTACCGCCACATTCATCGATAATTGCGATGGGAAAATTGGTTGAATAACGTTTTGAATTTCTGGCAGATCCACCATATTTTTCCGATTTGACCACCTACTATTACTTTCTGTTTCCAAATCTTAAAAAATAGTTTGATGGGCGAAAATTTGCTTCGAATGCTGAAGTAATAGAGGCAACAAATGCCTATTTTGAAAGGTTTGAGCAGATTTATTATTCAGATGCCATCAAAAAGTTGGAACATCGCTGGAATAAGTGTATTGAGCTAGAAGGAGACTATGTTGAAAAATAAAAAATAAAATTGGGCAAAAAGTTGCACCTTCGTTGTTTTTCCGGAAGTATATCAATCTGCCCCCGTATATACGCCACTATTCCCACTTAATCCCAAATTCTCAGTTTCTACTAGATTTTTTAGATATGTATTGATTATTTAAACTGTTTTAAATGATGCATCTGGACGTTATTTGTCCATACATCGACATTACGACATTCTTAATGTATTATTCTTTTTGTTCTTTCTTCTGTCGTTTTATTAGTTGCTACACCTAAACCTAATATAGGTACACTATTATTGATATTTTCTGTTTTTATTGTAAACTTATTATTTAAAAAAAAAAAATTAATTTGCATAAAGAATAGAATAAAACAAAAATCTATATTTTTGAGTGTGTTGTTCTGTTTTTCGAAAACAAAACATTCAATTTATTGTAAAGCTTTACAAATCACAAAACTTTTGCATTCTATTTTGTATTTCAAACTATAATGAAATATGCACGATTCTACACTTTTGACTAATCCTTTTTATTGTAAACTTTTAGATAGCAAGTTTTTAAGTTGAAACGATAAATTTAAATTTTGTTAATAAAAGACAAAAATAAGCATATGTAACCTATTAACAATTAGAATGTGAGCATGGGCGCCGCCAGAATGTTTTGCAAGGGGGTGCAAATTTCTTTTAAGAGGCGGGCAAGGGGCGTGCCTATTCAGAAGCGTGTTTTGTAGTTTTTGAAGCTCTTGGCGATGTCAAATTTTGGGACCTCTCGTTTGAAGATAATAGTAAAATAAAATAGCGCCGCAGGCGAAATTTTTTGATTGTTCAAGGTCAAACTGCTTAAAATGAAGTTTAGAAATTTTAGGAGCGATTGATAGTGTCTCCAAAAAAGACGTTTCACGAAAACAAAGTAGAAAAATTATTTCAGGTAAACAAAAAATATTATTGGAGAATTCCGAGACTCTTTTTGACCTATGATAAATGGAGCCTGGGCTCTATTTTCTTATTAGGTATCAATTTTAATTTATAGTTTACATCTAAATGACAAACCCGGGTGAAAAAGCTCTTACGCATTTTCCAATAATTAAAACAATTAAAATGGGTAGAAAGAAAATTTAATTGGACAATTCTTATAAAATGAGCTGTTTTGGGGCCCTTAAAA
The DNA here is from genome assembly GCA_950108345.1 of Malthinus flaveolus. Classification (NCBI taxonomy): domain Eukaryota; kingdom Metazoa; phylum Arthropoda; class Insecta; order Coleoptera; family Cantharidae; genus Malthinus; species Malthinus flaveolus. Next base: position 70,351,734 of record OX467285.1, read on the forward strand.
ACACGGGGCCTATTTTATTAGGTATATGACCCAGCGCCGAATTTAACGATGTTGTCGCTGTACGACATATTGTTATAGGTTATATTTATTAATAAATAAAAATGAAAGTCTAATTTAAAAGAGTTTTTCAAAAGCCAGGGGGGTGCAAGTGCACCTCCTTGCACCCTCCTGCCGGCGCCCATGAATGTGAGCAATGACAATAAAAGCAAATTATATAGTTATGATCAAATTTAAATACAAAAATTCTAAATTTTGTATTTGCACAGTCTAAAATAGCTTTAATGTTATTACTATTATACTCGTAATATAAGCTTACATTATACTCTACTCGCTCCTATATAATATTCTGTGGTTTTCATGTTGTATAAAATTTTGTTGAATAACACAATAAGGGAAACTTTTCTTTCAAGATTTAATTTAATTTTTTTTGTACATTATCATCATATTAAAGAACTACGGGGTCGAACCTCGTAGTCGCAATATAATAATATGTAATATATAGTACTTTCAGAATAGATTCGAAGTAAAAAAATTAAATTTCTTTCATACAATAATTATTACTACTGCAGGTGGCACGTGTATAAGCGAAGAGACAAAATTAATTTTAATGCGATGTATATGTTTTGACGTATTATACATTAATTTTGAGAGTTGCTGCACTTAGACATTTACTCCTATAAGAGTTTTAAGATATTGTATTACATGCAGCTTGCACATTAAAATTAAAGACCCCTTTTGAGTTACATAACATTAAGCTTCATGTTTAGGAGTATTATTACATTAAGGTTTGTTGGTTGAAAGTAAAACTTCTCCCTATTGGTAGATAATATTTTTCTTAACGTAAGAGCTTCTTCCATTTACGTTTGATTTTAGTACATTTTGTATTCCCCATTTTCTAACAAACGCAAATTGAATAAAATTAATGTTTTTTAAAACCACTCACAACATCTTACTTTAAATGTGCGAATTTTATTACAAAGTTATACTAACGGATTAGCATTTACATTATTGGTTTTTTTATCGCTTAGGCTTTAATATGGTTTATTTAAATATAATTCTTTTTTTTAATGGAAACAGAAAGGAAAATGCGGGAATGGATTTAGATTTGGTAAAACAAACATTGGAAGAGAATGACGTGTCGAATAGAGATTGAAAAGACATTTAGAATTTACATAAATTTTGAGGGGCGTTCTATATCTAAATTTACATTTATTCTCTGTCTGCGGGCTATTCTATTCACATGCTACAGTATTTTTATTTTAAAGTAAAATATTTCATTCGGAATGAAAATTGTAACATTTTATAACATACATTTTTTTTGATAATACGAAAGAATTAATAACTTTTGTTCGTAAAATTTTTTTAACATTTCCTTCAGTTAATTTAGCAATATCTACTACTTGTAGTACTTATCGTATCAATATATCCCTATAATAGTACACAATACCTATACAACACTCCTAATCTTACGCTTTCGTGTGCTACTGATGCGAAATTGGGTGTTATGGCAAAATGAGCTTTTCTGAATACACAGAGAAAGAGAAAGGATCTAAAGCGATGAACAAGATTACTAAATAAAATTTCGACAATTTCGTTTTTACGTAAAAGCGACACTTCATGCAAATATCTTTACGCATCTTTGGTAACCGCGTTTTTTCTGATTACGGTAACGGATAACATTTTAAATGTTTGTTTGGCCCATATTATGTGTAGAAATCTTGCCAAATCTCACCTACGTTAGATGCGCCCTAGAGCAATTAAGAAAGCTGTAGAAAAAGACCTTCACCTTCGTTACGATGTAGTATGAAATTTGAGTTTCTGAGCAGGTCGGTAAGATTTGGCAAGACCTCTACAGGGTGATCCATTTTGCATTTTGAAGAGATATTTTTTAGACCAATTTGTGCCTGTTGCTACCCATTATAGTGTAACCCTGTACTTCGGCGTTCCCAGCGACTCAACTCAAAGCCGAAGACGGGCAGGGTTCGGGAACAACAAAAATCAAATGGAATGAAAACAACTAAATATTAATTCAAAAAATAAAACAAAAGAAAACAAAATACAAAGAAAACTCTTTAAAAAAACACAGGGAAAATCTTCCTATTAGAAAAAAAAATAAATCGCAGAAAAGAAATCTTCTTGGGTAAGGACTGGGAGGACTAAACACGGGCTAGCAAAAACTGTGGAAGCTTGGATTCTACAGCGGCTCACTAGAAACCCCTGCAAAACACTACCACAAATTTCTGCCAAAAATCTGACGCGGAAGCTTTGATTCCACAGCGACTTAAAAAACCACTGCAAAAGACTACCACGAAAGACTTACACAATCAAGTGCGGAAGCTTGGATTCCACAGCGGCTCAATAAGAACCACGGCGGAAAACTACCACAAGTGATTACTCGATCCGATGCGGAAGCTGGATTCCACAGCGGCTCAAAATAAAACCACTGCAAAAAACAACCACAACCGATCGAAGTTGTTGTAGGGAATAGATGTCACTGAGGGAAAAATGTAGTCAAGTTGGACAAGACTCAACAAGACTCTGAACAAGACTTGACTCTCAACCAGACTCCCTCTCTAAGAATGTTGCACCTCTATTTATAACTTCTCCACCACTGTAAACGCGCACCAATCAGAGCTTACCTTGTGATGGCGGTACCAGTGGGGATTTCGAAGGAAAGGGTATTTCGTGGAAGCTATCTAAGTAAAGATGCAAGGGACAATTCTTAGAGAGATCAAAATTTGGGAAAAAGAATATTGGGACGATATGCGCTCTTAAATGGGGATCACGCGGATATAAATTTTAAAATCAACGGAGAACGATTAAGAGAATAACACAAGAAAAATCGAAAAGAGGACAAACAATTAAGGGCTGATGATAAAAAATTGCAAGGGCTAAGACACAAATTAAATTATTTGAAAGAGAGTAAAAATTTGTTTATGACGGCGTTAAAAAAATATACGGCAAGGCGTATACGTTAATTTGCATAGCAGGTCTGCTACTGTGCAGAGATAACAGAGCTCACCGTAGATTACAGGGGAGACTAGAAAATTCAAAAAAACAAATTAAAACTTTTAATTTTAACTAAAGTTGAAAATTAAAATTGAATTAAAAGCGTGCAAGGTCGCGAGTAAACCTCGTATCAACGCTTGCACTTGGGACGATATCTAAAACACGGTGAAAGTTATTTAAATTACAATTGAAACTAAGGGAAAAAAATGACAAAGGGGACAAAATTTAGATATCAAAAAGGTTTGGGATATTTACTAAATTTAAAAAACAAGAAAAATCTCAGTGACTACCGGACTACCCCAGAGATAGCGTATAAACGGTGCTGATTTTAATAGTTCGGAGCCAGAATCTCAGGATTCATAACTACTCCGAACAATCCCAAAATCCACATCGTTACAATAGCAATACGTATTGAAATAGACGTAACTTTTGACTTTCTCATTTATGATGGCACTTGTGCGTTGTAAAAGACAACAAACAATTATAATATTATTTAACTAGAATATGCCAGAATACTAAAGTAGTACTCTATTTTCTATATTAACAACGACCCTTCCATTATTATATGAAGTGCCGTATGCAGTTGCTTGCATTATACCGGCTACCGACTGTCCTTTGTCTACACCTCCTGTAAGTGAAACCTGAGAAGAGATAGTAACCTAGTAAATTTGAGATTAAGTGAGCACTTGTTCTTAAGACATTCTGTATAGTTTTTATTAAAACTGTCTTCAAGTGAAATTCTTGAATGGAAACTGGAAACCATCAAAGATAAACTTTACGTAAATTACCGAATTTAACTATAACTTTCCGTAACGCCGCCGCTTTTTATCTTTTTATTCGTAAAGATTATTGGAATCATAGTCACTCATATATATTAAAATTATCGAACATTGTTTCGTAATTAAACAATAGTGTTTAATAGTTTTTTTAAGCTAAATAAAGACCTATTATTATTATTATTATTATTATTAAATCTATTAAAAAATAAATTCAAAGTAAAATTTGGAAAATTTTATGTTATAGCAAGTTATAGTGGTCGAGAATTTTCTCTTGGGTCACGTAATGCGGATATGACCGTACTGATGAGCGCCTCGCGGTCAGATAGTTACAGTACAGTTGTATTCACGTCCGGACTATGCGGAAACTGTTCACATTTTCTCTAAAGAATTAGTCTCCATTCTTTTCATTAAATTCACTTGTACGTTGTATTATATCTTTTTAATTTTTATATACCAAAGTGACAAGTGCACAAGTTATACATAAAATATAAGCGAAAAATACATTTGATTGCTTTTAAGTTAAGTAGTAGAGTACTCGTTAATAATGCATGGGGTTATACTGGATAGTAATTAATTAAATTTTTAAAAGCTTAAAAGCTGGCAAATGATAGTTTATTGAAGTATAAAATGTCACTAAATGTGTAATCGTAAAAAATCTAAAATCTTCTTTATCGTCCTTACAACAGACATCGTAACTAATAATTAAAGCAATTTTGTTGACAACATTTTAATTTTATGAAACCATTTGCAAGCAAAAATGAGATTTTAACAGTCGGCACTTTAATAATCTGAATTATTTTAATTATTGCACATGGCAGTCTTTGATATTACCGCACTGTAGTGTTAAAAGGATTAGCCATCCATTAGCGTTATTAATAATAAAGAATTTTAGTCGACTGGTTGCCAACGCCAATACTGCTCACAAAATAATTCAGCCGACAAGATTTATTTTCTAAATGTTCTCTTTGAATAAATAATAATCCCCACCTACTGACTCCCCCTTTAACGAAAATGCCCCATGTAAGCATTACCAACTAACTGTATGCCCTCCGACTAATTTAGTTCTTCTTTCATTTACATTTTCCAGACAAAGAAAATTCCTTCAGGCAAATCAAGTAGGTATACACAATTTAGAGAACCAAGAATCTACAATATTCAGTATAATGTTGCATTAGCTGTTAAATCGATCAACAAACCTCTGTGATTTGTGAATGGCACTAGATCTTTTAGAAAAGCTTAGGGAAATATTTGCATGTGGTTAATTGAAAAATTAAATCTTGCGTTCTTTTTGAATCGCCCTTTAAAACAATCGCACTTTCAATCAAGTTATTCCCTTTTGCATATTTTTTTAGACTATCGTGTAGATTTTTGAGATAACCCCCACATACGGGGCAAGAATTTTGTATCATTCTTCTATGAGTAGCTAACTAGATAATGCACCTAACTGTTGAAGTTTAAATGGCACTCTGTGCAAATTTTTACACCAAAGAGAAGAAGGAATTTTTGATCTCTAAAAGATTTTTTTTGTAGAAAAAATTAAAAATAATTCATCCTGTATTATAAATATGTAGTAATGTAGTAGTTACCTACTTCACGTTAAAGAATATTTTTCGAAGAGCTTAATTCATCATACCTAATTAATTGGCCAAAAAAATGATAAATTAATCATCGATTTAAACAGGGTGAATTATTTTTATTTTTTTTTACGGAAAAAAAATTTATTCAAGAAGAAGTCAAAAATTGTTGTTGGCAATATAAACGAGAAAATTCGCTCAACATCTCTACCCGCCCAAAACCATTTTTAATTGAATTAAGGGTTATGGGTTGATATGGGGGGGGGGGTGTAACAAAAACTTCGAGCTGCGAACACTCATGACTCATTTTTTGACATTTATAGGTTATCTTAAAACTGCTCTAACTTTGGATCTGGTTGAGCTAAAATATCAGTGATACACTCAGTTTTAAGGCAATTTAAAATCCTACAACTTTTGTTCCAAAGAATTTTCTCTCAAATAAACGGTAAAAAAGTCTCCAAGCGAAGTTTACCCAAAAAATTAATTTTTTCTAAAAATAGCGATTTTCTCCAGCTTATATCTCAGAAACCGTAACAGATAGGAAGAAAATCAATAGCACAAATATTGTAGGACATTTTGTCCTCTCCAAAGTTGGATTTGACAGTTTTGTCTTGGGAACAACCGTTAAGAAGTTAAATTGGAGAGACCAATTTTTCGTACCTTTAATCCAAGATGGCGGATCGCGCGGACCCCCCTCGAGGTCGAAAACTTGGATTTTTCATCAGGGGCCTTAAGCCAATAACATATTCAAAAATCAGAACTACACCACCTTTTGTAGGGCAAAATCCCCCATTGACTGGACTACATAGGGAAAATGAAATATAATTCCTCCTGTATAGAAAAAGAATAAAGATAGGTACATTTATGAATTCTTCGGTGAAAGGTAGCTTTCCGATTTAACTTCCGCTAATCAAAATGCACAAATTTACACAAATAAGGTTTCGTTAAAAAATTTAAAAATTCTAAATTTGCAATTTTTTACCACTCTGTGTAATGATCACGTAATGATATAACTAAAGGGGGCAGTATTTAATATTGTAATATGGTATTATTCAGTGATCTTAGCGCGTACCGAACATGCATCAATTTATGAGTCTAATTTACTGTTTTTACTCTCATCCTAATGTTATTTAGCATTGGAAGTACGTTGATGTAATAAATGACATACGTTTTCGTTTTTATGTATGCCAGGTTCCTTTATTTTTCTGTATTATACGAATTATGCATGATAATATGATAATGTTTAATGTATAATGACGCACAGGCCAAGAACGCTGAGTAATTATTCATAGTAGGTATATAGTTCATACAATACAAAGTGAATTATTAATATTTGTTTTAATAATTTTGTAATTTACCTCATTGTGTTTGGCTACTTACACTTACAATAGGACGCCCTGATGCAATTTGGCATTGTTTCCCATAAATCGGTGTTATCTCTATATCTATTAACTTTAGACCCATACAATTTTCTATCACATTACAACATTAAATTATTTTAAAACCGCCCAAATACCTACAGGGTGTTTTATAAAAAAATGTATTGGTTCGCCGTTTTTCGAAGCACTTTGTACGTGCAAAACTGTTTTAAGAGAACCTGTTTACTATTAGCTCCCAGACTAATATTTTCGTCTCGTCTGATAGAGAAGAAACAAATACAATCTTCTTTGCCTTTAACTTTTTAGTTGGATTGCAAAGATTAGGCCAGCAACCCATCATTCCTATTTTTACACCACTTTTTTGTTTCTGAAATGTTTGATCGAACTATGCCAGTTTCCTTTTTTTAACCATATTCATATAAACCAGGGCTTCCAACCGGAACTAAACCGAAAACCGAAAAGAAACGGTTTGAAGCCTTGATATTAACTTTCGCCCACTTTCCCAAATTTGGCACCAATACCGAATTTGTTTGATTCTTAAATTTGGCCTTAAAGGTATAAGTTCTGTTTTTAGCCTTATTCAAATTTTAAGCTTTCGTAAAATATATTTGCTAATCTTCATTTTCCCGAATCTTCTATTTACAACTTTCGACTTTCTTTAAACTTTCATTGAGAATTTAATATTACGCGAAATACTAATATCATAAACATTTTACGTGGTAGTGGTAGCATTAGTGATTGGTATATTTACATTTTCGCACTGTTAAGACGTATGTATGTTATTTTAAGGTTAAAGTAACTTCTTTGATCTTTGCACTTCAGATCTTACATGCTTTTGCAAAGTTAGATCATTGTAATTTCAAAATAGATCTTACTAATTGTGCGAATTGAAATTTATTATGTAAGGTACTATAAATAATTATTTACACTACGTTTACGCATTAGTGCTTCTTTTTCTCTAAAAAATATTTTAATTTAGACCCCACTTTAAATGTAGGTACCCAATTTACTTACCACTATCTGCATCTACTGCTTTATGATGTTCTCATTAAGTTCTATCTTTTATTTTAATACAAAATTTTTGAAGTTTATAATACTTTAGTTCTAAAGTATTTAATTTATTCAAACCCATTAACCGCCAAAGGTGCGTAAACGAAACCTTTAGATTTAATTTTTTTTAGCCAATCAAGGGCCCTAATGTAATCTTTTTTTTGACGATAATTTGTTGTAAATAGTTCAAACAATGTAACAATAATTTTTATTTCCTGAAAATATCGTTTCTTATACACTTAAAAAATTATCCAATATGGCATAATTTAACGAATTACGACTACTCCCAATAAACTATTTTTTTGACTAACTAATTTTGAAACATTAATGACTTTTTTATGCTAAACATTTAGAAAATACATAAGTTTCACACACTAACTTAAGGTTTTGGGTTATTTTTTGAAAATAGATGGTTATAATTGCATGTTTATCTAAAGGGTGCGTATACGCACCTTTGGCCAATAATGGTATAGAAATTTTTTTTCTTGTTTGTGTAAAATAAGCGTGAATTCAGACCTCAGTAAATGTTAGTGGAGTACTACATTGTACAATTTTTTTATTGAACCTAGTTTTCTTCTTTATCGTTTTATTTTGGATATCCAAAAATCAGCCAATTTTCGGGATAGGAGCTGAAAAGACCACTAACCATCAACGAATTGATATCTATATCAGAAGAAGATCCTCATTGCAGCAATATTCCATCGATGTTATTTATGTGCCATCAAAAACGGATCAAGTTACCGATGAAGAAGACATCGATGATAACGTTATTGCAGAACGAACGCTGGAAACTGGAAGCGGATATTGCAGGAACACATGTAGACAATTAGATATAGAAAATGATGATGTACGGATGACGATTCGGACGATGACACTCTTTTGAGAGAGCTAGCAACACTGTATAAGGAGGAGTGGACCATCGCAGTGACGGTGCCAGGGTTTTTACAAAGGGTGGGCACAAAGTTCTCGTGATGGGCATATACATTGTTAGAGAAATAGGATAAATATAAAAAGCGTCAGATCGTAGCCAAAAAAAAATTCGGGGGTCGGGGGGGTGCAAGCAGATTTGGTCAATTTGGCATTATTTTACACATACATAGTTTGATTTTGATTTTAATATTCTTCTTAAGCTTTCTTTTAGAAATTGGAGACAAGATGCAGAAAAGTACTTAAAGTGGAAATTATTTCGCATTTTTTAAACCTCTGAAAACTGGTAACTGGTGCAATATTTGGGTGGGCACCGCAACTTAAAGGGTGGGCACGTGTCCATCCTGCCTCCCCCCCCCCCTCCCCCTGGTGCCGTCACATGATCGATAGTGTTGTAATAAATAGCTGGAAGATTTACAAAATAACAAATAAATCCCGTATTCCACAACTAGACGTTCGTTCACAATTAGTGCTAAGTTTGTTAAAGTTTAGTGGAGAAGCAGGGGCTCCTGAAGCCGAGGACAATGTTTAGTGTCTTCCTTCAAAGCATGAAAGGCCTTCTAAAGCCGCTTTACCATATGCCGTAAGATCAAACGAGAAGAAGCTTGTGCAAAGAAACGCTGATTTTGCAAAAACGAAAGGCTGATTTTGCAAAAACTACTTATTTGTGTAAAGTTTTGACAATTTTCATATAGAAAAATAGTTTATTTTGTTAAATTATACAATTATCGTACTTTTGTGAATTTAAAACTTTTATACTGGATTCCGCCAAAGGTGCGTATACGCACCCTAGCGTTTCTCCTTCCCTGTAATAATTTTTTTTAAATTAATGCAAAATTTGTCTTAGTTGAAGTGTTTTGAACATATTTCAAAAAAAAAATTTTTGAATTTGCAATTTTTTCTTGCCTTGGCCGTTAATGGGTTAATGTAGCCACTGCATTTTTTCCTCATTAAATTTACAACTTTGTTTTGATATTTTATAATTTTTATATATCAAATTATCAGAAACCTAAAAGTACCTGCAGCTACCTATAATAACATAATTTTAATGAAATTTTTTTTGTACACAATATAAACACAATAAAGCAATTTGTTGAATTTTAGAAGGGATAGTTTGCGCGAAATAGGTAAACGTACTTTATTATTTGTTACGTAAACACAAATATAGAGCTAGTAATTAAAATAAACTTTAGTATGTAAACACCACTATAAATACGAATATATTTGATGAATCGAAAGCTGCAGCGGGAGATGTCGATATCATTAAAAATTTATTATTTATTCGCTCCACGCAACTGCATCTATTTGTTTTACACTACGTTAATATTTTCAAATAATCAATACTTTGTATTCATTTTCTACTTGTAAAGTTTATTATTAACCGTAATATTACATAGGTACTCTTTCAGTATTTCAGTAATAGTTATAGAATAACTATTCGTTCTCTAAATAGCAGTTGGTAACGATAATATCCCGTATAATTTAAAGTTTCTATTTATACAAAATGGTAAAGTGCTATAGCTTTATGTGATTGTTAGTTAACTAGCAGCAATTTTAAGGGTTTCTCTCTTTTGTACCATTTCAATTATGACGTAATTGAGGACGCCACAACATTTGAATATGCAAATGTGAGAGTACATAGTCGACGAGATGTTTTTTATTCAAATTGCTTGCAAACGTTTATTTTGTTCATCTCAACAACCCCAAGGCCTATTTACCTGTTCTTTTCATTATCGTTTTTTTGGTTTTGCGTATACTTATTTTAGTGTTAATTTTTGCTCTATTTCCATTTAAAATAAATTGCGATGAAGCTTCCAATTTTATTTGTAATTTGGAGTACCTATATCAGATATCTAATTTTTATTGACTTTAAATCTGACTTTGATTGAATTTTTTATGATACAATAAGCTATCCACTTTTTTGTTGATAGATACTTAAAGTAAGTACTTCACTTAATTGTTTTAAATCAAATGAAACATAAGTAATCAGGAAGCTGATAAGATATTTATTTATTATGTGTACCTACATAATAAAATGTACTAGGTACATACATCGTAAATGCAAAGACTCCCATTTTCATAGTTTTTATGTAAAATTTTTAATTTTTCAACATTTCCGCTATATGACCCGAAATTGAAAAAAAAAACGAATTTTTCAAAGTCGCTCTAACATTTTTTTAAAAGGTTTTGCTCAAAATTTTGCACATAGTACTTAAAATTTAAGAACATCATAAATAACCAGTGATTACAAACTTTTTGTTTACTTTTAACATTTGTTTCTAACTTTTTTATAGTTTCAATCACAAAGTTTACCTTCAGTTTTCGTGATCCTCCGGTAAAAGGTTCAATCTTTTTAGAAACGCGTAGCGAAAACTAATAAAAACAATTGAGAAAAAATTACCATAAAAGTCGTCTAATGCCGTAATAATAATGTTAAAAATCTATATTTTTTAACAATTACCTTTACAACTTTTTGTTTGTTCATGTGAGAAGTTTACATACTTGCTAATGAATTCCTTACAATAACAGGTACGCGTTAAGGGTTCGTAATAGCATTAATTGATGCGTAGCATTTACTTGAGATTCGAACCGCAATCCTCTCTGAGCAAAATGATAAATTCAGGGATGTAGCAACAAAGAGAAGTTTTGCCACCGGACGTGAGCTTAAAGGTGAACTCGAATGACGCAGTTCTAAAGCTTCCAGAGTAAAGCTCCTTCGTGCAAAGAATTACTTTGCACTTTCCTTAGAAGAGATTATGTTTTGTTATTTTAATCGCAATCACAATTTATTTATTCAGCGCTTTACTTAAACTTAAATCTACAAAATAAAAAAAAAAAATCGTTACGCCGAGGATTAAGTTAAAATATAAAATTTTCCTTTATTTGCAAAAATTAATATTTTCTGAAATATGGAAAATTTAATTTTCAAGTTGTTTTATTTTTAGAATTTTATTACACTTTTATTTTTCAAATCCTTTTAGGGGCAAAAATATCAGTTAGCGCCTTAATGAAAGTAATTAAAAATTTAATTTGTATAAAAAGTTAATTATTAGTTAAAACTGGAAATCTGTAATCACCGATGAAATTAATTTTCTAAGTAGTTTTCACAATTAGAACGGCTTCATGAATAGAGGCATTAGTATTAGCTGACAATAGCATTGAACTGCTGAAGTGTGCAATTACTAAATGACCTAAATTGTTAGCGGTAGTTTAATATTAAGTAATTATTGAATATGCGATGCTTCTTGATTTTATTAAAGTACAAATTAAAATGCGGTGCTTTTGAAGAATATCAGAGCTTTTAAAACTGTTGTTTTGAATAAGAGAGTATTAGTAGATCCACAATGATTCCTTGTTTTCGACATTGTTGAAATATTTGTTTCACTTCCGATTTTACCGGAAATAAACAAATGTTTGCCTAGACTATATGTTATGAACGAGTCGAAAAAAAAGGAAATCATATGGGGGAAAAATCCAATGCTACGCTTGGGAAGTTATAGTATGGAAGTTACCTGCACTCATTGGGGCCTAAGACCGCAGTCAGAAAAAAATTTGGAGAGGTTTTGCACGCAAAGTCGGACAAAGAGAAAACTACACCGATTTTGCGTCCTTTCAAATATGTCCTTTAATGGCGTAGATACTTTAAATTGGTGGTAAATTTAATATCATAAGCTAGAAATGAAATAGCACCGGAGGCAAAACTATTTGATTGTTCAAGGTCAAACGGCTTAAAATGACGTTTAGGAATTTTAATAGGAATTGATAGTGTCTCTAAAAATTATGTTTTGCAAAAACAACGGATGAAAGTTAAGAATTAAATTAGCAGACAGTATTTTAACTGTAAATTATTTGGCATTTTTTCAAACTTTTGGAAATATTTCGGAGGGGGAGGCAAACTCTGCTGATCCCCTCCCTGGCTACGCCCTTGTTAAGTCCCCTACACACGACCTGACGCGGTCGGCCTGACAGTCGGTCTGACCAAATCAGGTGTTGCCTACACATGACCCAACTTGTGATCCAACCAGCCTCCTACAGACGACCTGACGCGGTCGGCCTGACAGTCGGTTCGACCAAATCAGGTGTTGCCTACACGCTAAATCGTCTGACAACGCTCCACATGACCTGATTTGGTCAGGCGGTTGGGTAGTCAGGTGTCCGGGCCATCTGACAACACCCGACGATCCGACACAATAAATGTCAGACGACAAGCCTACACACGACCTGATATTCTACCTGATCTGACTAAATCGGCCCGACCGCCTGACCAAATCAGGTCGTGTGTAGGGGACTTTAGGACCAACTTTGCATTTCATTCTGATGCAAAATCCTTTTGCAGATGAGTAGTAGGTATCCATAGGTGACTTTTAAGAAGTGGTGTCCCGATGGAACCCGCGATTGGTGTGCGTGGAAGGCGCTTGCCTAACCGTCCAGAAGCAACTGAAATATCTCCTTTTTGGAGCTGTTGCACATAGACGACATGTCGCCTGTCAAACCCGATGCGATATTCAGATTCAGCGATTCAGGACACTGAAAACAGGACAAACAAAACAAAACAAGAAGAGCTTTTGGTAAATATTTTCTTCTGGAAGGTATACAAGCGTCTCCCACGTACTCCAGTCTCGGGTTCCACCGAGGCACCACTTCTTAAAAGTTACCTAGGAGTACACACACCTGCAAAAAGGGTTTGCATCAAAATGAAATGCAAGGTTGGTTCCGCTATCGGCCGTATTATTATATGCTGCATCGGAACATACCCACTACCAAAACTGACAATAGTGGGTGCCGAGAAACAACCTGCAAAGTACTTGCAAAGCTAAGATTTCATGGTAACGGCATCCTGACATTAGGGATATTGGACGATCACCTAAGGCTATTGGTTTTTTAGATTATAATTTGTTGCATCTTTAATGATTCTAATTTACTTGATGTACAATACACTTTTAACAAAAGTATTTTTTCAAAAATTTTGGCAAACAAAACAAAGAAACTTTAATAAAAATTATCTACCATTTTATAGGAACTTAAAACATACAAATTACTGGGTTAATGTGTAGCTGAAGTAAATATTTAGCGTTTTAGTCAATTTTCACAAAATGTTTGGGAATTTTCGTATTTTTTCACAATAATATGTCGACGTACAGACGATTTCGATGTTTGATTAAGATTAAATCAGTTATTTTTGTCAGTTTGTTACAGTTCGTTTGTTTTGGGCTTATTTGACCTGTATAACAAGCGAGCGAGCTACGTGAATCGTTACTGTAAAATCAACAATTTTTTGTAGCATTTTTGATATAACGAAAAACCTTTCATTTAATTTGAATTCGAAAAGGGAGTAATTAAATTAATTCGAAACAATTGCAAATTAATTAAAAAGCAGTGTATTCGAACATTACGGATCATATTGAATTAGTTCTAAATTTGTTATGCTTTGACAATGACTGCTTAAAGACTGAGTAACCGGTGATAAATTGCATTGATATCAATTTAGCGATTTTAACCACTACATATTCCATAATTAATTATTCTAAAGCTGCTTCGAGCAATAAACCGAGCTTAGCCTTATAATAAAAAAAATTAATTAATTATTTTTCTCACATTTTTAATTCAGACAGGAAATTCTTTTAACCTAATTCTTTCTTCCTTCAAACCGCGGTTTATAGCTTAAATACTTTATTAATCATCCTGTAGCTTTTAATAATTTTGTTTGATGTTACACGGCGAGAAAAAATGTTCATTATTTTAAAATAGAGAGTAGAGAGAACGCCACATAATGTAGACCTTTATAATCAAGGTATTTACAATTAGGTAGAAATAATGCAACTAACGTAATAATTACACACCCGAATAAAGTGCCATCACATAATTGATTAACTAGTCAATCACACACCACTGCAAACAATCGCGTTTTCAGAGATAAAAGCACTGCAGACTCCATTTTGCTATTGGTACGTACATTCCATTTTAATTATGCAAAACTGCTGTTAAGCTCTAAAGTGCAATTTAGAACGCACATAAGTTTTGCATTTAAAGTACGAATGATGCACTTTTACAGAGCTGTAGCTAGGTAGGGGTAAAAGGGATGTTAGGCCCACGATTCAGAACAAGCTCAAAATACCGAGACCCTTATTTATTTTATTTCAGTAAACGGTTCAAGCTATACAGGGTCTATTTTTCAACGTGCGCACATCTCTCCAATCGTAAGAGATACTAAGTCGAAAAATTGCTTGGGTATCTAGATATTTCGAAAAAATCGGAAACACTTTTTGAATAATTGGTTGTCATTTTCTTCATACGCGCTTTTCTTCATGACAGCTTATACAATAGTGAATTATAGAAGCCTAGGTCATCCCCCTGACAGTGAAAACTGTAAACATTTCAGGTATTTCCAAGTAATCCGAACCAATCATTTTCTTTTTTTGTATTAATTAGTTTGATGCCTTTTACGTAATAGCAATTAAACTCACGTAATAGTTTATATTTTGTAAAGTTGGTTCAGTAGCATTGAAGCATAATCTTTAATTGTCTAACGTATAAACTTAATATAAAGCTTCGTGAATTACTACTAATAATTTCTCCATATTGTATTATACTCGTAAGCTAGTAAATTTAATAATCTCTAAAGATCTTAAATCAATTTGACTAAACTCTGATCCTAAGTATAAGTCTAACTTCAAAGCTAATTAGAGAGTATGTAGTTACGACAAATATTAGTTTGTTTTATGAAACAACTAATCTCACATTTTTAATAATAATGGTATAAATTATAAAATATTCCATCAATACCAATATTTTCAGTTACTGTTTCAAATTCTAAATATTTTGAATATGTTTCGTTAAATATCTGCGGGGAACCTCTTCCTTTGAATTGCGGCTATGTGAAAATGTATTTAGATTTACACGCTATCTATCGAAACTACCCCTCTTAAATAATAAAACAAGTTGAACCTTTTTCACTTATGAGTTCATATTCCGCTCTCAAAATGCTTTTGCCACTCGATATAACGCTTTAGGACTGTTCTGAGCTTCTGCGCGATTCCTTGTTTTAATTGTAACGTTCTGTATTGTTCCTGTCTAGACTCTGTTGATGTATACTGGCTATCATGGTCCTGGTACTGGTTATTCTTGCCCTAGTACGTATCCTAGTTCTACTCCAAGTTATCCTAGCCCAACTACCTCTTTTACAAATTATCCTGCCACAAACACCGGCTACTCCAATCCCACAACAGGCAATCCATCATCTAACACGGGGTACCCCTCACTAACAGCAGGGTATTCACCAATGATAGAATCGATCACGTTCAGAATTCGCGCCTTCTTCTCACTTTTGGTTTGAGTAAGTAAGATCGAGTTTCTCACACTCGGTCTGCTTTTTTCGTAAGGTTTTGAACTTCAAAACTTCCAATTACCTGCATAAAAAAATTACTTTTCGAGCTTCATCTCAAGTCAAGTCTAGGGGGCTTCGCTTCGCTCACGCTTCAGGAAATTTTCCCTTATAATGTCGCTATAGGGTTCTAAACTCATTCTTGGTCGAATTGTTTTATCTTCCTATCTCAACTTTTAACCCGTCTCAGAGTCGGGTTTTCTCGTGGATACCTATAAAATGCATCTATATCTTCATGGTATATTGTTTTCCTTCTGTTCAGACTAAAAGAACCAAAATACATACAGAAATAATAATTTCTATTAAAAATATATAAAATAATTAATTCTATTAGAAGGGCTGATGGCTGATAAGACAGTTTTACTGCACCCAATTAGCCACTTTTGGTAAAGGAAATTAATTAATAGTATGATTTAATTTGTGTTATAGCCGAGGACCCCAATGAAAACATTTTTTAATTGTCGGCTGCCCAAAGGTTAAATTAAGTTTTCTGAAAAATATCTCGGAAAATTTCAATTTATTCGTTTTCAGTTTTTATAATGGTCAATTACTAAGAAATTCTAACGTTCCCCATCGATAGTAGTTGTTGTTATTGCCGATATGTTAACAGATTACGGTTTCGACCCTGTTAGTAGTGCATTTTTCGACACGCTATCGGGGTATTCGATATTGGGGGATAATAATATTAGTAACGTATATAGGAAAAGACGAAACTGTTATGTGTTATGTGGTAAGACCCCAACAACGAGATATAAAGTTTAGTTTGTTGTTCTTATGCCGAGTTTTTTTATCTTCCAGATGGCGCTACCTCTGTCAGATAACTAAAATAAGTATTTAATTCACGCAAATGTTTATCTGAGACATAAGTAAATTATCTTTCAGTTTATGGGGACTTTACCTGGAGGTGAAAAGATCCACTCTTAGTGGATCTAAAAAATAGAAATTAAGGTTTCCATTGGGGCACCCCTACTTGATGCAACATGTATAATTTGTATAATGTTACATATGCTATACTTACAGTCTACAGTAATGTTTCTAAAACAGTTTCTAACATGCGGTTATTCTCGCTTATTTGAAAAGTTATTAGAGAGTATGCTAAATTGAAAACTAAGTTATGATGATTCCTGGCCAAGTTATGACATATTAAGATCTAAAAGATCGTGTACCTACTTTGTTTTTTTTGTCTTAGGAGGGTTGTAACTAAGGAATTTCTATCTGGTAAGGACGATAACTCACTTACTCACACACAATTTGGGCAAGTCTGAAAATACATACTAATATGAGTTTCTGAGTATGGCTCTGGTGTTTTCAAGTTACTCCGTTTTTACTCGCCTTATTTTATGATTTAGGGAGATTACCTTAACTGGTGTGAGGTCCTTGCGGGAAATCTCTGTCGATAAGATTTGCACAGGAGCATTCTTTTTTATATCGATGCGATGTTTAATTAAAAAGTTAATAATTGAAGTAATTAATGTCTTAACAAAGTTTTAAAAAAGTGTTTGTATAGGTAAAGTTAAGATAAAATTTTAATTAACTTTCGAATACGTATTGGGACTTGTCAAATTACTCGATAAATTGGCATTTCACTACTCCTTTACAAACTGCACTAGGATTTCATACGATTGCTTGTTTGCAGTGAAAGGCCATTTTAAACATACTGTCGTATAAAGCCTAAATTGCTTGACTAATTCAAAAGAAGTTTGTCAGCAAAGGCCATTACCATTATCAAAATTTGCCTAGTACTTAATTAGTATCTACCTAATAGAAATTGAAATTTAGTTTTTCACTAAGCAGATCAAATCTAAGCAAAATAATAGTGAAGGAGGTGTCTGGGCTAATAGGAAGGTTTTTTAAAATACAAATAAATTTTTATCATTTTGTCTGAGTGTAATTAAATCTGAAAGCACCCTGTATATTATGAATTATTCATTTCGAATTTATTTCAAAACGAATTTGAAAGTACTTATTTTATTTTTTATACTCTGCTTCGAAAGTACATAATTTACATTGGTTGGTATAATGAATGGCGTTGAATCCGAGATACGCCCGTTTCTGGTATCTACCAAATAATGTCGATATGTTTTGCGAACTGTGATATATTCAGATCGAACTGCCCCCACTATAGATTAATTGATTAAACTACTGAAAAAGTAACATATATTTATTAGCTCACCCATATAAAAAGTTTAATTACCGCCAAGTACGTCTAAATTTGTTTGGCCACTTTTAATTTTTTTTTTGCGGAACAAATAATCAAATTTATTCGCTTGTTGAGTTTTGTTTGAAAATTGAAAACCTTAAGTTTGATGCAATAGCATTGATCCAAAGCTGTACTGCAAAATAATCGTTTTATGTTCTTTTCTGTCTATATAACGGTTTTGAAAGAAAAAGAAAAGTTTTTACGGCTTTAAGAAGATGAACTTTTTAAGCTTGGCAGAACGTAGAAAGGAATTGCAGTCTCTATTTTATTGATTCTATTCGTACCTTCTAGTGAAGAAAATGACCTAAAATGAATTATATACTTCATACGTATTTTAAGACATTGATAAAAAGACTTTTCGACGCCAACTTATACAGTTATATAAAATCTTAAAAAGTAATTTTTAAAAAGCAATTTATTGCGCAGTTTAATAATTTATGTAAAAACTAAAGGAAATAAATTTCTTTTTTCGTTAACTTTTGATTAACTAATATTTTGAACTCTTGTCTTTTTTAAAATCAAAACTTTATTGAAGTTAAAATTATCATTAGGTTGTTAGATTTGTACATTTAAATTGCAAGTTCTAGCTTTTCTTTTCTTTGTTCTTTTTTTTTGCGTGGAAATCAAACAGGGATGTTTCGAGTCGAGTACTAAAGAAAATGGAATTAATTGTACTCTTAATAGAAAGAAACTACCCTATTTTGGTCAATTATTATACGATAAGATAAATAGAGGATGTATTGATATCTAGTTAGCCTAGACCAGTTCCATGCATAAACAAAATATTGCGTTACCATAGCAACGAACAATAACTTATTAGAAGTGTCAGTGTAAAGTTTGACGTCAAAAAAGTAAACCAGAGTTAAGCAATGAATTAAAAGAAAAAAGATGTCCACCGAAATTGTGAAAATCGAAAAATTGGAGTATCGAGCCATCATCAAGTATCTGTATTTAAAAGGGTTAAGAGGTAAGCAGATTTACGAAGATATGGTTAATACCCTTGGACCAAGGACATTGATCACCAAGGGCCTTGGTGATCAATGTCCTTCGTACGCGATCGTGAAAAATTGGACTGCAAGCTTCAAAAGAGTCCCCGTCAGTTCCAGTCAGTCCCCGAAAATATCGATGCAGTTCATGGCATGATTTTATCAGACCGTCGAATTGGGATAAAACGGATATCTGAAGCACTGAATATTTCATACGAACGCGTTCATCATATAGTTCACGTCAATTTGGACATGAGAAAAATTTCTGCAAAATGGATCCCCAAATGTTTGAATGTTGACCAAAAGCGTGCAAGGGTAGAAGCATCGCGTTCGATCTGTGCCCGATTTGAAAACGATGTAGACTTTTTAAACCAAATTGTTACTATGGATGAGACTTGGGTACATTTCTACGATCCAGAAACAAAGTAACAATCGATGGAATGACGACACTCTGGTTCTCCAAGACCTAAGAAGTTTCGTGTCCAAAAGTCTGCTGGAAAAGTTCTTGCTTCAGTTTTTTGGGATTGCCATGGAGTAATCATGATTGATTTTTTGGATAAGGGTAGAACAATAACTGGAGATTACTACTCGACATTACTGACCACTCTACGGGAAAAAATTAAAAAGAAAAGACGCGGAAAGCTATCCAAAGGTGTTTTGTTTTTGCAGGACAACGCCCCTGCACACAAGTCTCATGTTGCCATGCAAAAAATTCGTCATTTAGGGTTTGAATTACTAGAACACCCCCCTTATTCTCCAGATTTGGCTCCGTCCGACTATCATCTCTTTCCTCAACTGAAAAAAAGTTTAAAAGGTCGTAAATTTTCTTCCAACGAGGAGGTAATAACAGCTGTGGAGGTCTGGTTTGCAGAGCAAGAAGAAACAGTTTTTTGAAAGGTCTAGAAACGTTGCAGGTTCGCTGTAATAAATATATCCAATTAAGAAGAGAATATGTTGAGTAATAAAATATTTTGACATTGAAATTTTGTTTGGTTCTATAGTAGGCTAAGAATTTTTCAATATATCCCCGTAAGTAGCATCACTACTGAATATTTGTATTAGAGTAAAAAATTGAAAGAACGCTTAAGTCTCAAGAAGGAAGTCGTAGATACATAGGTAACATGATGAGCTGGTTGAAATTGAAAGCTCAATTCATCACCACTGTCAGACATACTGTATGAAAGATTATGGCGTGTTAATCGCTAAATTCGCATTAGCCAAACCTCAAATATACACAACCAAACTTATATGGAATCATGTATTATTTCCAACTTTCTAAAGTACTACGAAAAAAATTGTAATAGGATATTAAAGGCACTTTATACTAATACTAATTTACAAAAAGAAATTTAGCAAATGCTTACAAATAATAAAAACTCACTAAGATGTGTAAAAATAAGTAGAATCAATTAATTTAAAAAATGCTTATTTCTATAACATTTTTAACTTGTTTAGCTTGTTTGTCACGTTAATAGTCAGTATTGCCACCTCTAGCCCTGATACAATCTTCAATGCGCCGGGGAATGCTGCTAATCAAATTCACAACTTGATCTTGGGGTAAGTTTGCCCATTCTTCTTGAGCGGTTTGAATGAGCTGATCCACATTTCCTGGATTATCCCTCCGAGCTCTAATTCTTCTTTTAACAAAGTCCCAGACATGCTCAATGGGATTTAAATCAGGTGAGCAAGCAGGCCATTTTAAAACAGTGATGGATTCTGTTTCAAGAAAGTCTATAGCAACTCTGCTGGTGTGCGGTGGCGAATTATCCTGCATGAAGATAAAATCATTTCCAATTTGCACCTCTCCATAACCTCACTATGGGTTCTAGTACCAGGTCAACATATCTACGACCTGTTACACTTTGCCGTATAGGAAGCAAAGGAGTTTTTTCTTCGACCATAATACCTCCCCAAAACATTACAGTTCCTTCTTTATATCTTGGGACAGATCTTGCAGTTTTCAATCTAGCTTGTTTTCTCCGACCTCTTAAAACCCGAATTCGACGATCATCTGATCGAAGACCAATTCTAGTTTCACCTGAAAAGAGGACATTTCGCCAATTTTCAATTGTCCAGTTCTGATGTTCCAGACACCAGTTTAGACGATCAACTCGATTCCGTCTGGATAACTCGGGTACCCTCAACTGTCTCCTGCTAAATAAATTTTGGGCACGAAATCTCTTTCGTATTGTTTCTACTGAAACGTTAATACCTGTAGCCTGCAAAAGTTGCCTTTGGAGCTCCGGGTGAGAAGAGGTTGGATTTCTTCTAGCTAGTTGAGCTACACACCGGTCTTGTTGTTCAGTAGTTAGTCTTCGACGACTTTGTCTAGGTCTGTTCCGCAGTGTTTGCAATTCCAAAAACCTTGCATACGTCTTTGAAACAACGCTTTGAGAGACGCCCACTGTTGCTGCGATTTGTCTTTGTGACATTCCCTGCTCAGGAAGAGTAATAATTCTACTCCTCTGAACATCTGATAGACCTACGTAGAGCATTGTTATCGGTTTTTAATAAAAAACTTAACCTTACTACGACACTGTGATTTTATGACTGAACAGATATAACAAAATTTTTAAAGACAATTTCATCAACTCTGATCAATTACTTATATAATTATCTAAGAAAGCCTTTATTGTTAATCTGTATGATACGTTTTCATTAATTGCTTACTATTATTGCAAAATATTGAGTGATTCCATATAAGTTTGGTTGTGTGTATACGAGCTTATAGTAGATGATTTAACAGTTCAGAAAGTTAGGACGCCTTCAGGAACCTTCGTATTCAAGCGCTTTTCATGCGGACTCTCTAAAATGCGTTAATAGGAGAAGTTTTTCGCAGTGCCGGATTTCGGTTTTTATAGGCCCTAGGCCAAAAGAACAGAATGGGCCTCTTAAAAAGGTGATCCGGCCCAAAGACGGATCCTGGAGGAGAGCAAGAAAAATCGGTGCGTCTATTTGGTTCTCAGAAGAGTTTTGGGGAAACTTGCTTTCCCAATTTTTTTAATTTTGATCTTTTACAGGTCACCTGGCGCCGCAGGCAATTTTTTTTGAATTCTCAAGGTCAAGATTAGATTCATTTTTGAAATTTTTAAACATATTTTGGATACTGTGAAATTAAGCAATCAATCTGCTATCGCCCGGTAGCAGAATCCGCCTCTGACCCAGCTTGTCGTTTAAAGTTAAAAAAGCCGCTGGAGTTTTGGGACCCCAACGTCTTAGGGCCTTAGGCCAGGGCCTAGTTGGCTTATAGGTAAATCCGGCACTGGTTTTTTGAATACTCTACTTGTTTCTAGCTCATTACTGCAATACAAACGGCATTCAAAAAAATATAAACATAAATTGAGAGTTTGCGGCTTTTTCTCGAGCGCAACTTTCGTTCTTCTATACGGTAAAGTAGCACTTTACAGTCAACTAAATAAATGTTAGAAATTAAGATCCAAAATTTGAGTGTAATCTTGTCATCAGTAGCGCGCAATCCTCTTTTATTATTCGACTGTTTTAAGTTACTAAAGACAATTATGTATAAAATAATAATAAATCTTAGAACCAAGAGAAATTTGTTTAAAATCTGTTGGTTTTTGGGATCGGATTTGTTTTCTTTTTCGCGAAATATGTGTATAAATATTCAATTTTTATTCAATAAATAAAAATAAAGAAAAGTTTGTTGATGTGCTTCACTTGTTATACATTTATCCGTTCAATTTTCCGCCTACTAGAATAGCAATCGTGTCGCAGTTGGCGTTTGGGGTCAAATATATATATCCTGTCGGTGTCTACCAGAAAAAATATAAATCTGAATAAAACAAAAGAACTAAATAAAGAGTTTTATCGAGTCGAACTTGAACGGCCCGCATCTGGCAACTATAGTACTTACAGAAACAATTCACAGTCTCGCGACTCTGCTTGCTTTTGTTCACTACTTTGCTGAAAAATGTGGAATAGTATCAGCCCATGTTTGGTCATTTTCTAACTTTGAGACGTTGCGAAAGTTAATGCTTATAAAACGCCGACGTGAAGAAAATTCGAAGAAAGTGTTTTTCCCATTTTAACAAAGAGGCAGGAACAAAATTGCGAGAAACGGATGAGTGTTTTCCACTTAAGACTTTTCAGAAAATAATATATTGCGTTTATTTTGTCTCGAGTTTTGAAAACCTCCGCTCTTTATGTTTGACGTCGAATTACTTAGTACTTTTTTTTTGTATAAAAATTGAATTCCATTTTAATCGAACGATTAAGTTTTAATTGAATTCAGCCAAACGCGTAAGTGTAACACTTTAGTTTCACGCAGAATATAGAATGCCATATTTTCTTATTGTAATATGCCAGCTGTGTCTCTTCTACAAAACGGTATCTAAAAATTCATTCATCACAAATGTATAAAAACCCAGAAATAAATCAGTATTATGTAATCAAAATCTATCATCGAGAAAAAAAGAATTCGGAACATGTAAGCATTAAGTGTTAACTTTTCTTCATCGTACGAGTAAAAATTTTAGAGAAAACAATTCGAATTCTATTTTATGTTTTACAATGATAATATTTTACTATTTTAAAAGAGTTGGTTGATTAGGTCGTTTTTGTAAGATTTTGGTTTGTTTTCGAGAAAATTAATTCAAAAGTATGGCCGAAATAGTTTAGGTTTTTGGTTGCGCTCTTATCGATGAGGTGTGAGGTGTTTCATAATAATTTCTGTTTCATATGGGTGTTCAACACCAAGGAAGTTTGTTAATATTCCATGAATATACTTACTTACGTACCTACCTACGTTAAAAATAAAAGCTTTTCAATTATTCAACTTAAGTGCACATCATTTTATTAGGTTTTGAACTTTCCTTAGAGGAGCTTGTACTGCTATTTTCTCCCATCGCTGAATCACGTGCCGAAGTTTGGCTATAAGGAACACTAGATATTTACATATAATATGGTATAACTCAGGTATTTTTTGTTACTAGGATAAATTCTGTTTTACAGCTAATTTTTTTTCTCCTAGCTCCTTGATTAACTGACGTAATTTTTTTGCTTTTCCAATAAAAAATCCATCAATTTAGTAGTTTTTTATTTTTATGTTTAGCGTCATAGTAGGTAGCTAAAGTCTCTACATTTACAATGCCGTTTCGCTAGGTATTCTAGCTCTATACCTCAATTTTCATTTAATTTTAAATTATTGTAAATTTTCGTCTAAATCGAGTTTGTAAATGCGTGAAAAATAATTATTATCAAAGTTTTATACGATAATCTAATATGGTAGTTGATAATGATTCGATAAATAAACAAAATTGCCAACAGATCTACATTTACAGCTTATCGTAGCTTTAATATGCATATTTACAACATAAAATTTTTATTTTTTATCCAATAATACACAGAGCATTTTACCCTGCACCCGTATAAAAGTTTAATCTAACATTTTGCATAATATGCAAACTAAACTAAATTATTGCAGTAGCTTGATGTGGTTTTTATTTTATTTTATGTACTATAACGCATTAAAATAAGACTATTACATTTTTATGATAAACGAGATCGAATTCTGTACCTAAAAGCAATGCCCATCAATTTCGTTTTGAGATTTTAGTTTGTAATAAATACAGCAGTTCATTTTCAAAATCGTGAATACTTAAGTTTCTAGTCTTTTTATAAGTTACCAAGTACCCACAATCTTCAATTTTAAAATAACGAAGCAATTATTTTAACAAAATTAATAATTAAAATTAAAACATAATCCAGTTTAATATCGGGCATCCTAAGCTGATATAAAGGAAAACTTGCCTCATAAAAACTTTGAAATTGCTTCGGTCGAACAAACATTATATTAGGTCCCTTAGTAACTCGTTAACCTTTGTCCTTTATACTAATTTTTGTTCTTAATCACATTCAATACTATGTTTTAACAATAAAACGCAAAATTAAGTTTTCAGTTGTAATAAAGCTGTTACAGCACTCATATGAGTGCTAATAGCTTTTTGAGTGCTATAATAGCTTTGGTAAAATTTGCTGCATCGATGTTGGTAGCAATATACAATTATATTATGACAAATTTAGAAAAGAAAAAACTACCATTTTGTTTTTCTTTGAAAATGTGGTTAAAAGGCGCAAAATAGAAAAAGTCAAAAAACTTATTTCATAAGTCATTCTAGCACTCCTACATTAAGATGCTCCTCTCTACGATGGTCGCATTTAAACTTGGAGTAGTGCTATAATACGTGACTTATGAAATTCGTAATATTATCGCATAATACTAAATTAATGTACCATAAATGTTGTACTTATTATTTTATTTTATCTAGTAATTACTGTATTATTAATTATTATACGACAAACGACGTATATTAACTTATTAATATTGTAATAAACTAAGCGTTCTCCTAAAATATTTAAAAGATGAAAACTCAGACGACCTTCTAACTCAGTAATTTAAATCATCAGTTTTAGGGCCATTAGATTTGTAGAAGAGGTTCTATAAGTCCTATTCAATCGAGTCTTCTCCAAAATCGGTTAATCTTTGGACTTCTATTCCAACGTATATCGTAGTCTAGAAAATAAAGATATTTCTTGGCGTTAAAATTAGTAGAAAAGTTTTTTGTACGTATGGTATGGACAGGTTTGGAGCTATAGAGACGTTAGCTTATATTATTAATTAGTGGATTAAAAGTACTCATTTTATCATCTTAGCAAAAAGTCTTTTTTATCATATTTGGCGTCAGAAAGGACATTTAAACAATAAAGTGTTTATTTTCATAATTCCAAATGACAGTCTCTTCTTATGTATATTTATATAGTATTAGACAATATTTCGCGTCGCTGCTTTCGATTGTGTAAATTCAGTTAAAATTGGCAACAATAATAAGAGCTTGTTTGTCTCTTGTTAAAAAAAAATAAATGAGCTATAATTAAAAGTAGTAGGTAATATAAAGCAGAACATGAAAAAACATTTTTATTGTAGGTACAACAAACAGACGTATTCACAAAAGCTTTGTTAAAGGAAGTTAATAAACTGAGTATTAACATACAGAGATAAAGCTAAACAAATATATGGTCATTATGAGACATTAAATCGCAGACCATGATTACTAACAAGTATGAAACAGCCCCCAAGGGTTTTGATATTGAAAATATCTATTTTTACTTCATGTTCGTTGGCACGTTGGCCGATTTGACCCCAAAACAATTATAATGGTAATCAGTCATCACAGCCGTACAAAAGAAAAACAATTTTTTTGCTATACCTAATCGGGTTTTTAGTATACAGGGTGTTCTAGCAGTGATTCTGAACAAAAAGTTCGTATACCTTTTAGGCCACTTTCTTTCAGTTTTTTAGATATCGGTAAAAGATAAACTGTTCATCGATTTGTTTTACCGTTTTTTTAAAAGCTTCATCTTTTGTTTTTCACGAGTAATTGGTACGTCGATGTAACTTTACATAGAGGCATATATGGCAAAATGGGCGTTAGTGCTCATTATAGTATTTACAAAAAAAATACCTATCGTCGTACTAAACACCCTGTACAATAATATTGCCGATGTCGGTGCTGTACATCCTAAACATTTTAAAACTAAATTTTATTCAAAGCTTTTGGCAAATTTCATTTATATTACACTTTGCTCGTTTCAGATGTTATTTACTTTGACCAAAAAACTAATTTAAATCTTGGTTTAGTTTTCTTTTAAGGAATGAATTATATATCTTCCTCTTATATACTGTAGAATTACGAAATGATTGCTGAGATGCTGAGACATCAGTTTTCTATCTTGTTTTATAGTCTTTGATCACGAACTCGCAGAATGAATTTTCCTTGGTTTGCCTTAGGCGCGGATATAGCAAATTGACTATGATTTTTTCCAGATTGTTCTGGAAATTTACTTTAAAATAGAAACCAACCCTAATTTAAATACTTTTTTACACGCATTTCAATAATAATCTTTAGAAAATTTCTAGTGGAAAATACACAATATTTAGTTCAACATTTTATCGTAACAAAATAATTTGTGTGGTTTTCACTTTGAAATTTAATAACAAAGTCGTCAATATCCAAGTCGTTTAAAATATTGTATCTTAAGAAAGGATTAATAGGTAATATGTTGCTTCGCTCTGCTGCAAAGTAAATTGGGCAGTTAAATTATTTAAAAAGTAACAGAACGACGATCCTGGAACTCGGTATTAAGAGAAAACTAGAAAACTAAAAATGTTTAGCTGTTTTGATCCTAAGAACGTTCTAAGATTGCCTGAACCTTTCAGATAACGAATGTGGGGCAGAAAATAATACACTATAGATAACTCGATAAGTTTGAGTGTTTTTAGTAAGAAGCTTTTCCGCTGTATCAGCTGCACAAGAAGAATTGTGTAGGCTATTTAATATGAAATAAATTGAGCAATGGCAATTATTTTTAAAATAATATGTTAACATTTCTTTTTATACCGTAATACAGAAAATCGAATTGTAGTCCGTAGTGGTTGTGAAAATACTAGTGATGTAATGAATTAGTACTAAAAGGGTATTGGCTCTTTCATTAAAAGAAATTGTTTTTACTATCAACCGGTAAGTTATCGGTATGCGGTAAGCTAATGAATTCATAAAAGCAATTAACAGATTGCCGTCAATCTGCAGAACAAAAGCTGTTTAATTGCAACTATTTGTTCGCTTTCGATTGATTACGGAACAAAAAAGATCTACTAATTGGATAGGAAATGGTAGAACTTACAAATCTTGTGAAAGTACTATATCTACCTATTGAAATTATTGAATAGAATGAGATATTATGCGTACTTACGTACGAGATGAAACCATTGTAAAGTTCCGTCTCGCAAAAGAATTATAAGCCTCGCCTAGAGCTTGTACAAGAAGTCTCTTTAAGTCTCGTAGATTCATTGTTTAGTTCATTCCGGTGTTTTCTTCGTTAAACGCGCGCCGAAGAAGTTCTTTGCGATACAGCTCAATATTTGTAAATTGAGGCCCATGTGTGTGTGTGTGTCCACCATTTTAATATATTAGTTATCTTGTCGAACAGAGGCATGTACGAGGTTCGTCCAAATATTTATTGCAACAGATACAGTAAGCGTTCAGCTATTTTTCATACCGTATGGCAACCATCTCCGTATCTTGTCATTCTCAAAGCGCTGACGCTTGAGGTGTAGGAAATGATGAAAATCCCTGGGAGCAAGGTCCGGGTTGTAGGGTGGACCTAAACTCCTGCAGGAGACTTGCTGTCCACCTAGCCGTGTACAACCTAGCGTTATAGTGCAGGAAGAAAATACAGGCACTAAACATTCCGCGTCGCCATTCAAAAACTTATAATCGACAGCACTTTACAGTCGGCAGGAGCGGGAATAAGAGTTTCCATAGACTCCAGAAGGTCTCCATGGACTCCAGAAGATTTTCACGGTCTCCAGGAGATCTCCATGGAGGCTCTTGTGAGAGTGAGAAGACGGGAAGTATCATTAGTGCATCTACCATGCTACGTCATTGCTCTATCGCGTAGTCGCTTCGCGCAATATAAGGTTTGCTTGTTTACTAGCTGTGGGACGAGTGGGAAGTTATTACTTTGTGGACGTGCCTCGTCATAATTTTTTGGAAGCTCGTGTTTGGATCATTTTGTAGATTTTACCTATCACGTTTATAGAAGTAATAGTCAAAATACTTAAAAATGGCATGTAAAGTTAATTCTCTATGTCCGACTTTGAGACCGGGCACCCGGTATAATAATTTAAACGTCAATTTAGTTTCCTACGAAATGAATTGCAATTTTATCGTATTTTTAAATTCCTCAATTTGTAAATCTAATAGAAACTAGGAAACGTTATAGGTAGATAACTTATTAGATATTTACAATTTATTTCTTACTGCTTGGTTGACTTTCATGACTTATTGATTTATTATCGTAGTTGGGAATACGTCCTATATAAAATCGTATTTTAGAAATGTTAAGCTTCTTACGCGAAATTATTAGAGAGAAACTGATGCAATGTGGTGGCAACTGAAACTAGCAAATACCTTGAAACCTCGCGGAGCTGTAACTTCATCTATAACGTAGTTATAGGGGTCTGTGCTAACTCATGAATTCACTCACGGCGGCGGAACGTCCAGTGCAATGATTACATTTACATAATCCCCTTAGCCGGCTGCCCGCCATCATGAAGTGTGTTTATTTATTATCCAGAGAGGATGCTGGTGCTTCATCTCCATGTTCACTTTTGTCCAGAGAGAATCTGAAATGTAATTTGTTTCGGACGACAAATATGATTTTCGTATTTCTATATTATACACCAGCTTTGTTCGTTTGTAACGTTCATTGTTCGTGGTATTATTACGACAAATTAAAACTAAAATGTCGTATTTTAAAACGATTTAAAAGAAACAAAACAAAATTGTTCAAACATTTTATTTTACTTTAGATACTTTTATGTTTCATTGTATAAGAAGAACATTTAATGTACAATTACGCGGTAAATTTAATCAAGAGCTAATTGTTTCAGTTAAAACTC
Source organism: Malthinus flaveolus (assembly GCA_950108345.1). NCBI lineage: Eukaryota > Metazoa > Arthropoda > Insecta > Coleoptera > Cantharidae > Malthinus > Malthinus flaveolus. Next base: position 70,381,499 of record OX467285.1, read on the forward strand.
GCAAATTTTGATTAATTTTAACCCAAAAATTTGAGGGTGATATTAAATAGTAAATTTAAAATGCCATTGGGATTTAATTAACTCTTAAACAATAACTGAAATATTAGAATTAAATTTTAAATGTTTGCCACTAATAAATTTTTGTGCGAAAATTGGGTTTGGAAACTCTCTGCAAATTGTTGTTGAAATCAGATAGATTAGTTGACAAAAACCAGAAAGCAAAGGTTTATAATAAATATGTATACAGAGTGTTGTATTTAAGAGATGCATTAACCCAAGAAACTGCTTCTGTATAATATGGTTCAATTACTGGATCATTTTATTGCTACTTGGCTACATGTATTAGTGAGATGAAAAAATAGCATACATATTATAGTATAAAAAGTATAATAATAAGTACATACACAAAGAATCCTGTCCAACTCTTATGGTAAATAGGTTTCAGTCCTCTCAGATAATGCTCATAATTGTAAAACAGTGCTGCAAGTACTAACGCTATTGCATTGAAAAATGTCCGGAGGTATGCATGCCAATGCTTTTTATTGCAATTATATTGTCAATATGGAATCATATTGACTGCCTTTAGTTTTTTTTAAAACAAAAATCTAAATTGTTTTAGTTGTTAGATCCGACATTTGTCACATTAATATAAAGACTAAACTTTGCAAAAAATAAAAGTTTTGTGATAGCACATCACTTGTTTTTTATACTTCTCGTCCCATTGGGGGAGTAAAAAAAACGTTAAGACTTTTTGAATTAATCACCGTTATGTAAATAAAACAATTAAGTTTTCAAGTGGCCCCTATTGTATTAGTTAAATATGAGAAAAGAGAGAAGGTAACTGGTTTATTTATTATGGAGCTTTAAGTACATGTAACTAAATCTTAGAGAAAAGCTCTTTATAGGTCTTCTTAAAGTAAAAGCGCACAAAACGATGTAATAAATAATAGCACGGCGAAAATACTTTTTGTCTACTTGACTGTTCTAAATTTAATCTCTGAATACGTTTTAAACTAAAATAGAGGGAAATAAATCTCTAACTATACAAACAAAATCTATATCTAAAAAGGCCGTTATCTCTTTTACAAATGGCTTTCATGCAAGAGGGTTGATATATATTTGAAATCACATACTATCATAAATAAGATTCTGTTATTATTATGTCAATTAATTATATTTGAGGGGAATTTCTTTGCCCGAAGAATGGCTCGAGTCGTAGAATGACACCGAAAGTTAAAAAGCATTTAACAAATAAACAAATATTTTTAATAAAATCACCGCATCGTTAATTGTAAATGTTTCACTTTTTAGCTACTGGCCACTGGCGTAATTTTTTGAATAGACAAATTTAGTTGCCTAAACCAATAGTAAGGGTAGATCGATAAATAGAGTTAGCAAATGCTTTTGAAAACAATGTGTTGACTCAACAGACCTACATTAATTAAACAATTTGAAAATTACAGCCAATACTTGTCTTGTGTCTTCTCAATTTTGATGGTTCTACATGCAAATATGGAGTTTGGGTTTAGAACCTCGTCAGTACGAGGGTGTCTCGTTAAATACGGGACACAGTAAAGTCATAGATTCCTTTTGGTTAAAATTAGGCGATTACACCTAATATAATACCTCGGTATAAAGTATGACCGTTAAGAAGGTATAGGGCCTTAAAGGGCAATTTTTCACTTTTTTGTCTTTTGTACAAATGCAAAGATATTTATTTAAAATTTTGTTTACGTGCTTATTATTGTGTCGCACACTAATAGAAAACTTTTCATAAATTAGACTTCACTGTAAGAAGCATCTAACCTAACTTTTCAGTTTTATATTAGCTATAAATTTGTCACCTGGACCAATTTTTTAAATTTAAGGTTACCATCTGAAAGAGAATTAAAAAACACAAAAATTAGGTACTCTTAGTTCATGTGCGCAAATCCAACCGTTAGCCTTAAATGGCCTATAAAGTTGTAGGTTGTCATTGAGACAATCAATTATCAAGCAACCGCGATCACTAAAACAATGGATGCTGCTTCCCATAAAAATAATGATGTGATACAAATATATATATATATATATTGGGATGTTCCGTGATACAAATGCACTAAAATAGTTTTCATGAACCGTATACTCCATTTAAACATTGGAAAATTCTTTACACCCCTCTATTTTTATAAACACAAACCAGGCAGTAAAATAAAATTTCTACGACACAATATATAGTAAGTAATTAACTTCTCAATCACCAACCACCATCAAGCACCATCCATTTTTTCAATACATATCTTTGCATTTGTGGAAATGACGATAAAAAAATGAAAAATTGACTTCTAAGGCTCTATAACTACTTAACGGTTATACTGTATACTGTTTGTTTATTGTGTATATACGAGGTATATTGGGTTTATTCAACCCATTTTAACTTAAGGAATTTATGACTATACCGTGTCCTATTGTTAATGAGAAATGAGACCCTGTATATGAAACTTAAGGGCATTTGACGATAAAGTAAACTTTGTGCAGTGCAAGTTTTAAATTGTATTTGATAAAAATTTTCAGCTGAAGATGCAACAACGAACGAAATACAAAGTTTATTTATAGAAACGTCATTGGAAAAACAAAAGAACAAGAGACTTGATTTAAAATCCAAACTGCTAGACTTTTGAAAGTATCTTCAATTAATCATAAATTAAATCACTTTTGTGGGGTTTGAGGTGTTAGTAATGGAAAAAATAGTATATAAACCACGGTTGAGAACGCTGGTATAGCTTTCGCACCACAGATACTTCGCACACGGCTTGCAATTTAAACAGTGCCTACGTTATAATAGTATAATATCGTCAGTTAAGGAGAATATTGATAAGTTTATTTAGTCAACATTCTCTAATATTCAGAAAATCCCATTTTCTTCATACTGCTTTTCAATTCAATTATATAAAATGGTTAGGTAGATAATTTAATTAAATCTTTTCAACGAGATTTCTCCGTATGAAGAAGGTATTTATGTAATAGGTATGGATATAAAAATATATTTATTTGATTCGACGATTTATAATTAGGTACTTTTAGAAGATTGCAAAACTTGGAGCGGTTTTTATGACTCTTTTTATTTTGTCAGTAGTCTAAAAGTAGGTCACAGTTCAACAGATAGGGATATCCCAATTCGTGTTTTAACCCGAATCCACGTGGATGTTCAAAAACGTATCAATCACAATATTTAGGGAGAAAAAATATTGAAATAAAAACCTGACGTATTTGTTCCAACGTCAATTACTGTTTAATTATCCAAGTGGACTACTTAAAATTTAAAATTAAAACCAACGAAATTGGAAATGTGCAATTTGCAAATTAAATTGATAGATAAACGTAACTTTTCACCCCAAGTTTCAATTTTAAAACAAAATAATAACATTTATTATTTAAATTAAAATTTTAACGTATAAATATGCATTGTCAACATTGTCATTTTCAATTAGTTTAGTTTATGGAAATTGATATTCATTATTCTAATTATAAATGGATTTAGTCTGATGTCTCCTTTTTCTAATTCCCTAGTGTTCGTTCATAAAGGAAGCCATCACACATTACCGCTTTTGGTTTAAACTCTCTCGAGGATTAACTTCCTGCTAACTTTCAGCTTCGGCTTGTTTCATTGAGCATACTGAATAGATCTAAGTTATATTTTTCTTATACCATTTTTATACTAAATAACTTTCTTAAACTTTAAGAAAAAAAGTATATATTATTCGGGCGTAATAAAAGTTTGTGTAACGTTTGAAGAAATGGACTCGTATTGGAATTAAAAAAAAGAGAAGACTTCGGGAAAGTTAAAACGTGATACAACTGAATAAGATTAAACAACAATGGTTCTAATTTTCTTTCTTGAATGACGTTAATTGAATAGCTTTAACGTAAGTTCTCGATAGACAAGTATTATTTCGAAGTCCAAGTCTAAACTTGTACAATTATAGTGGTTGAAACTTAACACAAATTAAAATTTTTGTTAAAAATAAAGTTAGTTTCGAACTAAATTTTACAACATAAGTTTTAGAATAAATTGCATTTGAAACTTTAGTTTAATACTAATATCAAAATTTAGTTATGTTATTAAACTACGTTAATTATTAGACCAATTTCAAATATTGAGTTAGGTAATTAATTTGGTTATTTACTAATGCTAAATCAGAGTTTCTAAAACTTCTATTAATCTCATGTTAGTAAATTTATTAAAGTTGATTTTAAATTAATATGAGAAACATTATCTACGTAATTGAATTTCTACAGAGTGGTTACTGGTTATAATAATCTACCGCCTTCTGCTGGTAACTTTGTTATTATAAAGGCTACACAGTCGGTTAATTTAGGAAAATTAAACAATATTCCAAGACTTAGTATGCGGTACAGAAAGTCGGACGTCAAATAATTTTGAGCAAATTATTACAAAGAATTATTATAAAAACGATGATCTCCCTCATAATAATTCTGACCAATAAGAAACATCAAAATTGTACCACGTGACTAGTTTAGATAAACGGTTAAGGCTCTACTGCACCACTTGTCCGGTATAGGGAAAAATAACGTAAACGCGACCTAGCTTTTCGGTCTCAATTTTGGATTTGAAGTATCGCTCGAATTTTTTATCTATAGAATTTGATGTGCTCTTTTCTTGTGTCAAACTTTCGTTTCAAAAAAATGGGTAGATTTTTTGTTATTAATAAAAAACTGTTTTTACTAGACCTCACTTTTAAGCTCGACAAATTCAAATTTCATCTTAATTTTTATATCAAAGTGTACAAAAATTAAGCCTCCATTCTTGTGACAATTCCGTTTTTATTAGAAATAATTTGAATAAATGAATAAATTTGATATAAACAAAATGATTTCTGGTAATTTTAGTCGAACCAATGCAAATTTCTATCTCATTTTTTAGCCACATATTTTAGTTTGAAGCGTTTCTCGCAATTTTAATGGATTTATACTACATTTATCTATTGAGATCCGATGTTAAATTCCTTTAAAACTCATTTATTATTTAATTATTAATTAAAAACCCTAAAACATAATTTTCAGATTTTGTCCCTCGGTCTGCTTCTTTTCTCCTGAAATTTGGCAGACATGGAGAACAGGATCATCTGCATCGATACCTATTTTTACTTTTTTTTCAACTTGCAAGGTTTTAATTAAAAACAATAAAAACAAAATTAAAAACAGAGAAATTTTTAACTTTTGAGCGTAAACTTAACACAAATTTTAACATCTGTCATCCCTTTAGCTCATAATACAAATTTTTGTACTAAGGTGGGTCATAAAGCAATTACGATAGACCAAACACTTTTGTAATCCTTTTGCTAGGTACCTGCCACAATAAGGTGTCGAAGTGAAATTATCTTTCTTATTTTCGACGACTTCGAGAAAAATTATTTTTTGTAAAATTTAATTTCTTCACGTTTCTGGTCCCTCTAAATTCAAAAATGAAAAAAATTAATTACTTAGAAAAATTCTGCCGGGCTGTGGTTGGATGAACGTGTTGTATGTGTAACGCTATGAAACAAAAACTAATTAAAGCTTATAAATTAAATTAAATGGATACAGGGTGGTCCAAGATGCGGAAGTTATTTTGGTGGTATTTTGTAAAATTTTTACCCATAATAGTTATACTAGGCTATAGAAGTTAGTTGACATCATCCCTAATCAAAAAAATATCCTTTCGGTCGTCCTCTTTTGTATTAGTTTTTGTATTGTAACTTTACAGATAATTAATATTATAAAAATTTATAAACAGAAATATACAGGGTGTATCGACTCGACTTAGACAAGACATAAGGCTTGCAGCTCTTTCAAAAACAAACATTTATTTTATTTAAACTTTTCTGATTTAGGCCCAGTTGTATAAACAAGCTAATCTCGGAGTCAGAGTTAACTCCACGATCAACCTAAATCAACAACTAATTCTGAGTTAAATAGAAATGTATTTGACTCTAGAGAATGGACGGGTTAACCCTGAACCAAGTGCCTAGGGGCTAACCTAATCTAATCCCCGCTACGATCTAAACTTATAAATCCCCGCTACGATCTAACCTTATATTCAGATCGTGGAGTTAACTCTGACCCCGAGATTATTTCGTTTTATACAACTGGGCCTTAGAGTATCGTATCCGCAATTTTTAAAAATTGCTCTTTTATTTTAGAACTTCCAGCAACGCGGAAAACATTTCTGACAACTGTGTATTTTTTTATGCAACTCTTACATTAAGGACCGCAAAACTGAAAAATTTGATTTTCGAAACCGCACCGCGATTTTTGAAAGAACAAAAAATGTCAGTTTGAATCAATATTTATCATTTAGATCAAGAATGTTAGTGGAGACTTCTTCTTGTTTAACCGCTAGAGGAAGTTGATTCTAAAAAATGTTGTAATCGAATTCTATTCCTATCAACTATTATTTTTTCATTGACTTCGTCTACTTTTGATGTGGGATGTGGCCATAATAGGACTCTTTTGTACGCGTTGAAAATATATGAAAGAATATTTTCCAATTAAACCGGAAGTTAAAATTTTATGTTTGGTAGCATTTGACAGCCAATCGTCGGTATTTAGTCAACTTTGGTGCTTTAAAAGTAGTCAATTTAGAAATTATTTTAAAAATCGACTATATCAAAACTAAAGCTCTCTATTTTGCTTATATGTAGGTACATTCTTATTTTAGATTTTTATAATATAGTATAATAATTATCTCCAAGAAGTTATAATAAAAAACTAGAAAATGGGCCAATCGTTATACTGGTATTATACGGGTAGGCTGGCAGTAAAAATTTGAAAAGGTATTTTTTAAATTAGGGCCCATGTGTACTAACTTATAACCGAGTATAAATACTGTGGGTCAAAATTTTCCGAAATGCGTCCAAAATAACCCCCTTATTTTGGGCCACTTTATATTGAATTCGTTTAAAAGTTTATTTTGTTGATGAAATTTTGTTAAAGTGGCCGAAACCAAATTTCAACAAAATCGTTTTAGTAGTTTTTATTTGACGGAGTTAGGTACATACACACTCATCCTCCCCGACAGACATTTTCTAAGAGTTTTGATTTTTTAGCGTCTTGGATTAGGGGGGGAGGGAGCCACATTGTCAAGAAATTACATTTAAAAAAATTATTTTTTTCTATCATAATACTTTTTAAAGTAGTAGACGAAGATAACGAAAAAGTGAAAATGCAGTAAGACTAAAATATTGCTGTAATAGGTCTCTACTTTCGAATTTTTATATTTAATTTACCTAACACAAAAATATTTTTTCCAAAGTATAAGTTTTTGGTCATAATTCTAAACTAAAACGTAAAATCGTAAAATTCTGTTTTTATTTACTAAAATTTAAATACCCGAAGAATACAATAGAAACCCCAGAAGAGTGTCAGGGATATTATCTAGCAAGGGCAAAAATTGCCAGAGGGTTAAAATGTTACTCAGGTTGCTCGAAATTAGGCGTATTTTAAAATTCCGTATTATGGTCAAAATAGAAATATAATTTGAGTGCAGTAGAACCTTAACATAACCCCTCGACCTACGAATTTTACCACTCAAACTGCCGGTAGCTTGGTTTTTTCAAATTTTTGCTTTTGAGCAAATGTTCTCGACTTAAATAATTTACTAAAAAGCCCGAGACCGTGTAGGTTAAACTTGTAGGTCTCGGGATATAACCTATATCCTATATGATTATCTAAATATAAAAGTTACTAGTACCTAGCTTTGAATTTTTGTTTCTAAGGTAATAAAGGAAAACCTCTTGAAAAAGTCTAAATTTATTACAAAAAATTCACGTAACTGATTAACGTGAAATTATGAGATATGAATTGTGATAAAAGGATTTAATTTTTTTAAAATTTCCTTTCAATGGCTTCTGCGTAAGAACTGAAACAATTCAAACGATTGTTAAATCTGACAGTCATTCAAAATGATTTGGGTAAATAAAGACAGACTAAGCAACTGTCTACAGTGAGCGGCTCATATACTGGAGTACAAGAAACAGAACTAAAAATTGAGAACTTAGGTTTTAAACTAACACTGAAAAGTTCACGACTCTATACCAAACTATAGGTCCCTGAAAGTACAAGAAACATACCTACAAAACACATCCAATATGCGTTGACCTCTTCGCACGTTGCTCAAAAAGTCAATATCTTGAGTAAAATTTGATTTTCCTCGTTTCTAATTTGGCGTTTGTAGCTGTTAGAAGATTTGCAGGTCGGTTTCAATTTAGTTTTTATATTATAAACAGAATTTAAAAATAATATACTAGATAGCCATGTCAAGAAGAATGTTGTACCCTGAAACAGAAGGAACTATATAATATCCACTAAATACCACACTATCAAAACCAGACATACTGAAACTCAAGGTGGAAGACGTACTTCTGTAGAAAATTCCCCCCTTCCATCTAAAAAAACAATTAAATAAAATATGTTAATATACAGGGTGTCTGCAAAAAACACCTTACAACGCTTTAGGGTAAACTTACGAGAAGATATTAGACCGATATAATCCAATTTACCTATATGCAAAAGTGCACCATTGCAGAGTTACAGCTCTGCAAAGTTTGCGTTTTACAAAAGTATTTCTTTAATATCGAAAGAACCGTTTTAGATAAGAGTTTAACTCGTGGAACATGTTTTTCTCTTATGGAAAGCTTTCAACCTACAAAGTTTGGGGGAAAAAGACACAGTGGAAATAGACCAATCACTGCATCGTTACTATTAACAGTCTTTGTAATCCATCGATGAATTGTAAAAATTGACTGCACAAGATGAACTGAAATTTCAATATTTCAATATGTCAATTTTTACAATTCATCGATGGATTACAAAGACATTCAACTGTTAATAGTAACGATGCAGTGATTGGTCTATTTTCACTGTGTCTTTTTTCCCTAAACTTTGTAAGTTGATAGCTTTCCATAAGAGACAAACATGTTCCACGAGTTAAACTCCTATCTAAAACGGTTCTTTCGATATTAAAGAAATACTTTTGTAAAACTTTGAAGAGCTGTAACTTTGCAATGGTACACTTTTGCATATAGGTAAATTGGATTATATCGGTCTAATATCCTCTCGTAAGTTTAACCTAAAGCGTTGTAAGGTATTTTTGCAGACACCCTTATAAGCGGTGATATTCTATGGCGGGTGAAGCAGTTAACCACCCTGTATATTATTTAAATACTCTTTTGATATTATCTTAATAATATTCTAATGGAAGCTTTCTGCTACCAAAAGGGTGTGGGGGGGGGGGGGGTTAGTAGCTACCCCCGAACCGGTGACCAGTCTGGTTTAAAACTGGTACTGCGGGCAGACGTCTAAAGACTTCTGATGAGGTTGGATTCGCAGAGGGCTAATGGTTTCCAGGGAGGTGAGAGATACCAATCAGCCTGCTCTCTTTAAGCCCTGGTATAGCAAAAGCTGGGTACAGAGGAGAGAGCAGGTGGGTCCTAGATCCAAATTTCACCATAAACGAAAACCAAAAATAATGTCTCCAGTACTTTTTGTTGCTTTTAACGTTTTTCTCATTTCTTTTATTGCATCTGGACACTCCGAACTTCTCGTGATATAATATACAAATTTAGAAACAAATTGATAAAAGTTGTAGTCATAAACAACCACAAGGCGTTGTTCTTGAATAGGAGTAAAACTGTTATTTTAAATATAAATATTATACAGAGTCTTCGAAATGAAGAAAACACTAACTTCACGCGCTTTCTCAACAGCCTCATTTCCTCTATTATTATTATTTGTACAAAGCGTAAATTTTTACATATTCATAATATTTACGATGTTGTGATAATTCGTTTAATAACACTTTCGTACACACATAACCTACTTTCCTAATACTTTTGTTGAAAACTAGAAAAAAAAAATAACAAACACCTACCCATACATTTCTTTTTTGAAAGAAATGCATTCGTTGAAAAATACTTTTGCATACATTTTATAAACATTAAGCTTTTTCTTTCTTTGCTTTCTCCAAGCCAATTGTAAATTTGTATTTTCTTTTTATATCTTCGAGTGATGAAAACATCATTTACATGAATAAGATGATGTAAGTTTTGTTACATGTTTTTTTGAAGAGATTTATTCTATGCTCTTTAATAATTCATATTTCAAATTATATGCAACTTCTTTGAGACATTAGTTTAAAATTTTCCTTTAGAACACACCAATATTTTTGTTTTGTTGCAAGAGATTTTTAAATTAAATTTTGCCGTAGGCTGAAATATATTGAAACTTCAGTGTTATTATTTTCAGAAAATACAATACATATTACCTATCGCTTATACGTACTGAACAGCTTGTTTTATTTCTGTCTACAAAGGACTAGCAGGCTTTGAATAAATAATCGATCTTTAGAGAGTTTTTATTAATTAAGTACATAAACAATGACCTTAATAAATGATCTATTCAGCTTTGCCAATTATACGATTTGATACAATGACTTGTTTAGGTAGATGGCAAGGAATCGATTTAAAATTATTTAAAGCGTAGAGACTTACCTGACTGCAAGGATGGCGCTACCATCATGCTAGAGATTCGTTTTTCAATTCACAATCTAAATACTCGAGACAAACTCCCACAGCGCGGTGCAGGGCTGTGGAAAAAACTAGAAAATATTTATAACGAGCTCATAGTAAGAGACTTTTGTCTATACTTCTATTATTCACTATTATATGGAAAACTTTTTCTGCTGAAAAAAAATTGTAACTCGAGACTCGTATATTGTTATTTGATGACCCGATTAACTTATGAAACTCTAACGGATTTATCGTACATGTTTTATAGTAGGCCATCATTAATTTTTACGACGCCTTTTCAACGTTGCAACCTCCTGTCGTGCTTACCTTTTGCCACCGTGTTACGCCGGCCCCGCTGACTGCGCTTGTTATTACGATATTGCTCAAATTTACCTCATTATTTACATAAATATTTCTATTTGCTTAACCAACATTAATTTGTTTTAGCTTTGTCAAATCCATACAATATTCAGTACACGACATAACTGAAACATGTAATAGTAATATTAACAATACACGCTAATACAAACTGTTCATCCAGGAAACATCGCTAATCCCCAATTATATCATTTTCGTCTTATTATAACCCTATTATTGAGTTTAAAATACGAGGAACGTTTTAATGGAGGAGCACCCTGGCAACTATAATTCATCGTATGCTGACTCTCAGCATACGATTTAGTCATGAAACTAGAAAACAAGTGGTTATGTTGTGGTTATAAGCTAGTTCCAAGCTTAGAACCATCAGTAACGTAAGGGAGGTGTTGTTCAGAAGTGTACGCAGCCGATTACGCCAGGGTACTCACTTACTCTTCCTCATCATAGTTGACTGATTACTTTAAGCAGCTTTGTCCGCTAAACACACTCAATGCTTCGTTCTGTAGACTTGTACTATAGTCAAAACCAGGAGAGGTCTCCTATGACTCATTCCTAAAAACTACGTAATTTGAAACACGCTATCCTTGTTTATAAGTTTGTTTTTACTTTGTGAAAATGCAACAGAATATTTTGATACGTCATTTTTAAGCCATTTTTGCGATGAGTCATAGGACACCTCTCCTGGTTTTGACTATACAGTATACGCCTTCTAAATGACGCCTTCTAATAAATCATTGTACTATTGCTTCTACTAATGTGGAGTTTATTTGAGACATAAAATACGAGCGATCATCTTTCGTGATAGGTAGAGCTTTCCGTTCCCCGGGTGATCAAATTGAGCCAAGTCACCCAGTTCGCACCTTGTATAGCTTCTTTCAAATAATTTCTACTCACGCCATATTTGATACTTCCAGGCTAACAGCGTTATTCTTTCTTATGACGAAATACCATAGTATTCCGTTTTTATCATAATTTAACTTTTTGGATGATGACAACTGGGGTAAAATGTATGGTAAATTGTTGAATTTCAACTAACGAAACGAATGTTTAAAGAGACAAAAATAAAAATTAGAGCTACAAAGCAATTGTAATAATATAATTACATGGCAACATTAGTATTGCTAGAAATACTGAAGAGAATACAATACAAATAAACTGTTCGACATTTTACCTAAATTAAAGCCCCTTTAATCAAGTTTAACAGCAAAGCCAACATTCGGAGTTTAATAATATAATTTCCACTGCTAACGTTTAAATTTTCGTATAGCTGGTATACAATTGAACAGGCGAAGTTTTATTTGATTATTTTTTGTTAAAGAAAACAGAACAATAATATTTAATAAAATAAAAATGTGCTTTCACTTTTATTTTTCTTCTTTGTATATTATAATTAAACTCGGTCCAATTAAAAAATTTAATTACTAAATATTACCTAATTTTAAATACATAATTAATTTCTCGAAGCCCCAAACAAAAATTTAAAAAAATTAATTTAATAAAAACTGCAAGAGTTAATTTGCTATAGGTAAGCGTATATTTTTATTAACCAAACTTTTTTCATTTAGACCTCATCATTCAGAGGAAGATTCTAACGCGTGTCTTGGCATCACCTAATTCTCATAACTTTTTATCTCCACATCTACACATCTACACAAAAATACAACTTTCATAAAACAAGCATTAGCCTTTTAAAGTCATACCTTTCGAATAGAACACAGATGTTTAGAGTGAATAACGTCAGCTTAAGGCAGGGCTATATTAATACGGGGGTGCCCCAAGGTTCAATTTTGGGCTCGATTATTTTTCTTATATATAGTATATATTAATGATCTACCTGCAAACATTGCGGGGGCTAAGACGACCCTTTTTGCAGACGACACTACTATCTCTGTTACAAACAAAAATTCCAATGTCGCTGTGGCTGATGCGTGCGATGCGCGGAAATCGGCAGATCGGTGGTTCGCGGCGAGTAAACTGTTCTTAAATGCGAGCAAAATTCGGAATATGCTCTTTTCAGTTAAACGGGATGAGGCTTTGGAAGCTTAGAAACCGGTCAAGTTTTTGGGGGTATATTTGGACGATCGACTGCTCTGGAATGCACATATCGATGGGTTGTGTAAGACCTTGAATAGGAACATTTTTATTCTGAGAAACCTATCGAGTTGTGTATCCAGACGGGTGGCGAGACGTGCGTATTATTCGCTATGCCAGAGCCATGTCGAGTACGCTTTGCTGGTTTGGGGACATGCGGCTGATTCCCATAGGATTTTTAGGGTTTAACGAAGAGCAATTAGAATATTAGAGGGCCTTGAATATAGGGATGAATGCAGGAGAGCTTTTGTGAGTTGTGGAGTGCTAACTTTTCCGTCTCTGTATATATTTGTTAACCTGGTTTATGTGAAGAAGAGCTTGGAGCTCTATGAAAGGCACGCGGACCTTCACAGTCACAATACGCGAGTTAAGAATAGTCCAAGACCGGCCTACAGGAGACTTACAAGGTGTCAGGATGACCCAAGTATTTGGGGCATACACTTCTATAATAAGCTTCCCGAGAAGTATAAACGGCTTCCGCAGGCATTATTTAAAAGGAAGATTAGATTGTTGCTGATCGGTGGTGCCTTTTATTCTTTTGGGGAGTTCTTGGCCTACGAGTTTTAATGTGTTGTTTGTTGCTTTGTGTTTATTTATTGATTTTAGTGATGTAGCTATTCGGGTTGTGTTAATGTTACCGGCAATTTGCGAAATCCGGTAATTTGCAGACTGCCTAGACAATCTGCAAACTAACTAAATCGTTAGGCAGTTTGCAAATTCACTACTACTTTAGGCAATCTGCAAAATGACTACGGTGTTATAGGCAATCTGCAAATTGTCTATATTGTTAGTCAATGTGCTTCTACAGTATGCGCATACCTCACATAGCCTAGACATTGTGCGAAAAAAAAAGTTTTTTTTAAAAAAACAAGTAAACTAGCATTTGTAGGTTTATATTTTTTTATTTTTTATAGTTACTTAACCCTTAACCCGAGAAGGCGGTACATGGTACCGCCCCGCAAAATTTAAAGTTTCATAACAATTTTATTGACACAGCTAAGAAGTTGCTGACTTGTCTAGCTTGAAAATATTGTGTTATCGACGAATTGACCGGATGTCTCCGTCACCAGTCTTTAGTATCCCTAAATTAGAGACCATTTGCTAAGGTTCGCGCGGTTTATTATACCAGTCGTCGCCTACAGCGTGACTAATTTTATTACGTGTGCATTTGTATATTTTTATAAAGTGTTAAAAATCAAAGTAATTATATTGTGAAATTTTTTTGTTTATTATTGGAAAATATAATTTAATTGATTTTTTTAAATTCAAGTAGGTACACTGTTAAAATATAATTTTCTTTAGAAAATGGCATCTAGCTCGGAAGAAACGGTCATAAAACAAATGTTACTTCATAAAAATTAATTTTTTTTGGCTTATCTTATACTTTAAGCTTTGCATTTTAATAATAGTTAATAAAAAACTGATATTTGCGTATCATTCTGTGCGTTTTACTGCTATACAATAAGAGAAGCGTCAGATACCGCCGTTCGCCTATAGCGTAAAAAATATCAACGTTGCGAGTTAAGGGTTAAAATGTTTATTTGTTAATATTTAAAAAAATGTTTTTATTAAAAAACAAATAACCTAGCATTTCTGGGTTTAAATATTTTTATTGTTACGTAAAAATATGTATCTATTTGTTAATATTTTAATACACATGTTCTTTTTAAAAACAAATAATTTATTGTTCTTTCGTAAAAATGTTTATTTGCTAAGTGCTATCTATGAGTTAATAAATGTTCCTTTTAAAATTACCTATTTGAAATGCCATTTTTTATATTGCCTAGTCAATGTGAGATCCATATATTATAAAAACGCACATTCACTAAATAGTAGACATTCTGCAGACTCTCTAAAATTCCATAGTCAATTTGCAGATTGCCTAAAGTACTAAAGAATCTGCAGACTGCCTAATGATTTAGTGAGTTTGCAGATTGTCTAGGCAGTCTGCAAATTGCCGGATTTCGCAAATTGCCGGTAACATATACATGTTTTTAAGCATCAACTGTTTAATCGACTTGTGTAAGAAAAATTATTTTCAAGGCAGCAACAAATTATTTGTATTTGTATTTGTACACGTGGGGTCGTCATCGACCCCATGTAAAATTATGTTTATTATGCAGGGTGTCTCGGGAAATCACAGCAAAAATTTTTACAGTGAGTTTCCAGGACTAAATTAGAGCATTTGCCCTTTTTGAAGTTATATCTCTAAATGCGCCCCTAAAAAGTTATAGGGACTCAAAGTTGAAGTTAAAATGTAAAAAAATCACTATACCTAGGTGTATGTAATCAACTACCATGATTTTCTTACATATTAACTTGAACTTTGAGAGCCTATAACTTTTTAGGGGTGCATTTTGGAGATATAACTTTAAGAAGGGCAAATGTTATAATTTTATCTTGAGAATTCACTGTAGAAATTTGTCTGTGATTTTCTGGGGCAGTCCCTGTATTGAATTAAATTAATATAAGAGGAGGGGTCACCGGTGACCCCAACGTATTGCGCGTAACTTTTTAATGTTTTTGAAAAACGATACATGCTACAAAATTTTTATTTTACTAAAAGAAGTAGGTATTTAGAATTCTACTAACCCATTTTATGATAAAGCAGCTTCAAAATGATTATGGGGTCTCTATTAATCCCATGCTGTTATGAGGGTTAAATCTTCATCCTCGCCGCACTGAGTTGTATAAATAATATTTCAGCTCTTCATCATTTAGTATATTATGTGTATTTTTTATTTGCATTCTGAGTCGTTTAGACGTAGATGGGCAAGTTTCATGACTTTACATTTTAGAAACCACACACTGTATATAAATTTAATTGAGTTTGTTGTAAATATCTACTCAAATAAAAAGTTGGAAGCGCGAGATAGTGGAATATAAAAAATATTTAAAACTCACAACTTGAGTTTTTAAGAAGTAAATTCATTTTTCATTGAAATGCTGTTATGAATTCCCCCGACAGCATTTCATCATAAATACGTTTAGAGAGTAGGTATTATACATTTTTTAAAAATTAAAATTTATAATTAATGTAAGACGTTAAATTATAAGGTCGTTTTTGGGTTAAGTGTGTATATATTATTTTAGAAAATAGCTCTCTAACCTGGAGAGTACTTGAACTTCTGTATGAAGAACTGCAGGAAGAACGTTGCTAAGCGAAGGCGGAAATTCTATTCCATAACTCACGGTCCGGAGCACCACAGCTATAATTCGTCGACTGTGACCCCAGTATAATACCGAATGTCCCCATCAGCGCCACAATCTCAAACAAACCCCTTAATTCTCCAACAAAACAAAGCCATAATGAGCAAAATTATATCTAACAAAACAATAACGATAGAGCTTAATTTCTCTGATAACGAGATTGTTAAATTTTTCGTTTTGTTGAAAGAATACCGAGTATTTTAAAAAGAAGTAATTAATTCGTAGCATCGTCTTGAGTTGTACAGTGGCATTTAATAACTATGATAATTATTGTTAGTTATGACGATAGCGTAGTAGTAATTTATACATTTTATTTCGAAAACATTAAATTGCTCGTATAGCGAACAAATACAAAAATAATTAAATTAGGTAGAATCTGTTTACAAAAATAATTTCCACTACTCCTAATATAAACATAAATTAATGCTGTAGCTTTTAATTAAATCCTTGGAGCGTTTATAAAAAAAAATGCACAAAACGTTATTTTCATATTACAAATTGAAAAATAATGCTTTTCGTTACAGAATAAATATATTACGAAAACAAGCGAACAATTTAATAAATTTTATTATACTTTAGTAGGTACTTCGTTTTTCTTTTACTTCAACTGAAAATTTTCTACAAAAACGCTAGAATCTTTTAAATTAATTTTTGTACAACTTTTCTAAAGAGTAAATTTTGTGAAAATATTGAACAAAAGAGAAGTGGATAATTAAAAAAATATATTTTCATCAAGGTTTTATTATGAAAAAACGACGGTTCGAGTTAGAACTAAAAAAACAAAATAATCGTATACCTTCTCTCTGTTGTTTTTCTATCGTAAAGCTTACGCATAATTTTCGGGTCAGTGCGAGATAAAAGAACGAGTGTGGTTTGCCCCACATTTTTTTCTGGCAGGATCGTTAATCAGTTGCCGAAGTTTTCCTTATATATTTCGTCGGTAAAATAAAGAGAGCAACCCTGTGGCGTTAATTACGAGTCTAAGAAAGTGTTTTCCGGAGCGAGTCGTACTCGCTTTATGCTAACAAAGAAAATCATCTTCAACAAGAGTAATACATATTCATCATTTCGTGCAATTGTACAAAACAAACTGTGTTTTGCGTCGGCGTTGCGTCGACGTCGGAGATGGCAGAGACGCAGAATCGTGTAACTAGGCAACCGGAAATCGTTACTATGGTGACGTCCGCCAAAAAACACTTGCTACAAAGGAACAGGATTAATAGTCTCGCAGATAATGTGCGCCGGTGTTTCAAATGGCGAAATAAGTGTGTACACTTTTGAAACCGCACATCTTAACACAGCTGGGTTCACATTAAAGCTCCTTCTCTTTCTGTCATTTATGGCCGTTTTCTATTTCCGCTACCATCACGCGCTTATTCCGTTCCTGTATTTAATTCTTCTATCATTTTTCTTGCCGCCGCAACGTTGATGTATTTAAGATTGAGATACCTTAGGCCTCCCTATGCTTTCGATTACGTTTGACCCAATTCCAAATTTATATCGGGATTACAAATAATCCCAAACGAACCTAAATTATCTTCTTCGCAAATTCGGCCACAAAAACCAATGTTTCACCCCCAAAAATATTTTCATAAATCCATAATCGATAGAAAACAAAGAAAGAAAAAATGCCGTTAAGAAGATGAAAATCAGATTCATTATAGTAAGGAAAAAAGGTTGCTCTGATCAATATAAGGAGTCGTATGGAACAAAGTGCCCCTTTCGCTCTTTCGCGCAATAAAACAACTCAAATTTAAATAATTAAATGTTTACAAGGAACAGTCATACTATTTCGTAGCAAAATTATTCTAAAATAGTTGATAGATATGCTTAGATAAATTTATAATATAAATTATACGACACTATGTTGATTTAAAAATGGAAATCATAAAAATTTGAATATTGCCGGCTGACCTATTTCAAAATTCTTCTTTATGGAATTCAACAATGAAATCCTATAGAACTACGAAATCGTATTTTCTGTTGCATTAACTAATATTTAATAAAAAAAAGCTATTACTACTTTACAATGTAATCGATAAAAATATTTAATTTACGTCGACTGGGACTGAACAATTACTAATCGACCATAATTCCGTAATAATTAATAAATTGACTATCTT
This sequence comes from Malthinus flaveolus, assembly GCA_950108345.1. Lineage (NCBI taxonomy): Eukaryota > Metazoa > Arthropoda > Insecta > Coleoptera > Cantharidae > Malthinus > Malthinus flaveolus. The sequence continues at coordinate 70,399,848 of OX467285.1, forward strand.
AGTATGAGATTTATATCACATCGTGTATTTTTATTTATACAATACATTTTTAGTACTTTTGAGGTTACTTTTTCCTGTACAACTAAGGGTAGATTGCGAGCATTTAGGCATTGGTACAGAATGTACATTCTGTACATTGAGACATTGAGGAGGTTCTGTTGGCTGGGAGGTGAGTCAATTCGGTTTGCTCAATTCTTGGCACGATACTTGGACCACGTGTGGTCACATCGAGTCCCAGATAATATTCAAAAAGTTTGACGGCAGAAAATTTCATTTTTTGTGCTAGATGCTCAAGAGAATCGTTTAGACTAACGTTTTAACATTGCCCAATGGTAAGCTTGTTCTGCGACTGGTAACACCACGAGCTTCTTCTCTATATCTGCAAGATACTCCAATCCATTTCCCGAGGACCCACATACGTGAACGTGGTCAAATAAAGCGGACAGGTTTTGTTTGTTTTGTTTTGGTCTAAACGAAAAATCTGAGACAGGGTCTGTTGGACCAAGAAGTCTGTACATATGAACAGTTGACGAAACACCTTGTGAGTGAAGTAATAGGAAGATTAAAATTAAAAAACACAAAAAATAGTAGCAATTTTTACAATTAAATGTTAAAAAAAGTTTGTTTAACGACGCTCAGTAATAGTTAAACTGTAAGTGTAGTAACAGAGACCTAAAAGGCCGAAATGTAATTACTACCTCCATAATACGAGCAGTTACAATAATTTTAACAGTTTGTATTACATTATTATTTCGATGTTTCATAAAGTCGTAATTAACTTCAGTTTTTACAAAACGTTTCATCATACGACAATTAGGAAAAATATAGCTACGAATATTTCTTTTATTTTGCTTAAAACGAAAAGTTTGAAACTTTTAAATTACCCATTTTATTAATATTATACACTGTTCTACTTTAATTACAATTTTTATTTTAATATTTGCCGCTTTATTTTAATAACGGTTCTCGTTTTAATGTCCTAGTCGCATCTGCAAAGGCACTAAAAAATTAAAACTTTTTATTTTATCTTCATTTGTTTTCGTGAATTTTCAGGATTCTTTTTATAAATGAAAAGCTAACCGATTATTCTACAGCTTTGTCATTTTTTAAATGCAATTTTTATTTTTAAATATTTAAAAATGATAGAGGTACTTACTTCGTACTTCGTGTAAATCAGAAAACTTTTTTATAATTAATTAAATGTTTTCAGTCTCGAAATTGTATTCTTTTACTTTATGAATAATTGGAATTGCTTAGTTTGAAGTATTATCACGATTATTGTATTTCCCTTGCGAATGTATGAGGTTGACCTAAAGACGTTTAAAATAACGTCTAAAATAACGTTGAAAAGCTCGTGTTTCAACAAAAATCCTCAAGAGTGCCATGCGCTTATATGTGACTGGCATGTTGTGATGGCGTGATGGCAAAATGTTATAGCATAACCAACCATTTCGCTTTCAATTTGAATTGATAAAATGGCTCGTTCTCCTATATATAATTTTTATAATATTTTATAATTGTACGTTTCTGCATTAGCTCGTTGGGCGGTGTTGAGAAAGCGTTAATTAAATTTTAAATTTAAATATAATTGTACTTTTGCTAACGTTTTATAATTTCGCGTTTTTTATATCATTTAAATAGCGAATTATTTTAAAAACAAATAAAAAGAAGATAAAAGAGAATTTATAAGCGATAAAGAACTTTTGTCTAAAATATGAAGTACGAGTAAAGGACGTAAGCCACATGTGGATTTGGTGACCGCATCCTTGATCATTGGCTTTTAGAGCATGGATATTTGGACTTTTGCCAAGATTAGTCAAGAAGAACCAACTAATGTTCGGTTTCGTTTATGTGCTGTCTAAAGAAACTGCACAATGTTTGACCACCGCAAAAATCTTTTATGGTTATTTTTGTTTCTCCAAACTTCGGATAGACAATGCCAAACTCCTTTTAAAGTGATCGGAGAAAGTTTAACTTCGATAATTTTAAAATAATAAATGTCGAAAAATATAAAACTCAACTAGGTTGTACTTATGTTTTATTTTTATAATACCGCATTAAAAGGAAGTTTGAATAAAATATGTTATACATTTTACTTGAAGCAACTTTAAAATACAATTTAATTTAGTTCTATACAGGGTGATTTATAATGGAGATAAATTCTTTAAGTAAAAATGACCTAGGCCCGAGAGTTTAAATGGATTTTTACATTAAATTTTTGCCTAATTTTATTGCATCGCAGACATCCCGGCATTTTCTTCGGCACTTAAATGCACGAGTGGCACTTGCTTCCAGATTTTGCATTAATTGATGGGATTTTGATTATACTAAATCATGGTGGCTTCATATAGGAAGGTGGTAATGTCGACTTATGTTTTGTGGGAAAATAGGAGTAACCGGTATAATGCCGAGTGTACTTTACAATTTTTTGACTGTATCCAATAAGTGAGAGTAGGGGGGAGTTCCTTAAATGGGACAATTTTTTGTTTTCATTATAACACATATCGATGGCAAAAATGTAAAAAACGTGTTAAATTATCGATAATACATTTAAAATCATATAAAACTGCATAAATAAGTAAGACCTTTAGTCAATTATTCATTTATTATTTTAGAAAAATGTCAACTTTATGGGTAGACTTGCCTTAAAATAGATAGGTGTGTTTACTAGTAGACAACGATATAAAAAGTATTTTAAAAACATGTTTTACAAAAAAGAGTCGATTGATAGTGTCTTCAAAGAAGATGTTACGCAAAAACAAAATAACTACTCGCTATATCACTTAGTTTTTTACCAGGGGCCCCAGGCTGCAGTATTGTTAGCCTGATGGTAAATCAGGAAACCCTGATTATAGAAGCAGTGGCGGATTATACTTTTGTGGGGTACATTAAAATTTTAGTGCCCAATATCCAATATGTTCTAAATCCGGCGATATGGGAATATCAGAAAAGAAATCAAAAATTTTCTATAACTTTGCACCAGCAACTTCTGACGGGATACATGAATGTGACATATATGATACAATTAGATTAAGAGGGGGATTCAAAGTCGCAAGAAGCGCTAGTGTACAAGTTTTGAAAACTTTTAAAGGTTTCTGTAGTATCCAAAATTATTTGGTTTTGTCACATTGAACGTCAGAATTTTCATAAGCGTACGCCAGATTTTTTTTGTAAAAGATGTATTTATTTAGAAATAATATGTTCATTCATTTTTAAAGAAAATAGTGTTTATTTACAAATTTATACTTCAAAGTGACTCGTTTATAAGCGAGGTGTCGTCGTTTCCGCGAGAGTGTAAGTCGTAACTCTTGTTTTACGCAAACAAGAAATTGTTGGTACGCCACTGCACTTTTTATATCTTGGCAGAAAACTAACCTTAAAATCAAAAATTTGACTTTCTTGCTGAAAAACAGCAGAGTTGTGAACCTGGCCGTTCAAACTGGCGGAATTTTTGATAAATATTAATAATTTCGCCCAGGAATGACTCCCGCTTTTATTACTAATCTTTGGAACTTAATATTTTGGCATTTCACTATTGTTAGGGCCGTCTAGGCAAAGTGAAATTTTAAATAAAATCCTTGAAGAAAATCTTCAAATTACACTTTCGGGGAAACGCCGTTACCTCGCTTATGAACGCGATTTTTTTATTCAAAAGTTTTGAACTCTTTCTCCAATCTATTAACATCCCATAAATACCAAAATTTTTATTCTCAAGCTTCTGTGAAGCCCGGGAGTCATCCCTTAGGAATCGTCTAAATTAGATTTTTTATTGAATTCCCCTCTTAATAATACTAGAATCACCCAATTTTTTTTTTAAACTTTAATATAGGTACCATAATATTTATTTCACATCTTTTTAAAGTGTGCCATGAATCGTCTTATTCATGAAACTTCTAGCTGTCCAATTCTTAGAACGGGTAGCTTTGAATTATAACTTTCAAATTTTAATCTAAAATATTGTAATATCAATGGTTTTAAAACCTATGAACGTAATGACCTGCAGATTTTACTGATATCGAATATTATTAACAATCGTTTCTAATAATAGAGTGGCAAGCTTTACAAAACTACACAAATATTAACGATATTGTAACTCTCGTAAACAATATGTGTGCTAACTACTTGAAACTAGGTCTAACGGATGTAATTAGGTGTCGTCCATAAATCCAAACAATAAAATGATAAATATTTCAATCGAATGCACTGAAAAACTCGAGTGTCCGATTCATAGACCGCCCACTTCAAGGGAACTTTCCCCTACTGGAGTTTTGTACCTTTTTCTATAGGTACTAATTTGGTTGAAAATGCCAATTTCATGAATATATAATATAAGTAGGTATGTGAAACTATATACTTTCAAAAGCAATTTGAATTTAAAACCGACATCCGCACAAAAAGTTAAAAAAGTTTAGGGCTTAGACTCGTCACTGTTATACAAACACTACAACATTTTATAAATTTGTTTGGTAAGACTGTCTCCGAATCTATAATTTATTTTATAATTTTTTCTCCTAACTATCGAACATCAAACTGGTCTCTTTTGTCTAGTAACTTTTAGGAAATGAAAAGTAAAATAATAGAAATTATCGGAGAACGTCACTTTGATTCGTAGATTGGTGGAAATCGAGTGTAAACGTTGTCAGTATTCTTTTATACGCTATCGAGATGTCATTCTCATATAATATATGTCCTCCACAGTTGGCTTTTTCAAAATAATAGTTTAATTGATCGAATTTTTTTGTTGGCGAATTTCGCAAACGTTTCTTACTTTTGTTTAATTAAATGTCAAATTTGATAAAGTTTAAGATGTTCCTTGTGAAAATTCGGAGGACAAGACCGCGTTGAGAATCTTAATTACTGGCAGACCCTGACCAGAAGAAGTGTTTGCCATCATAAGCAATAAAGTTATTTAATTTTCAATGGAATTAATTATAAATTTACTAAACGGTTATAGGCTATTTTATATTAGTAAAAGTTACTGACTGAAGCATAGTAAAGCTCTAAAACTGAATTTGAATGATTTAGAAAAAAAATAAATGACTTTCGATAAGTTGAATTTGAAATTGGCCTAGTTTTTAAAATATAAATCTCTCGCATACTAAGATTTTTCACTTATTAAATTTGAGTTATGACCGAGAGCTTAAAAGTTATCGCAATTTTGTAAAAACTCAGCGTAGTTTCTAGGTTTCAAAACTTTTTGGTGTCAACTTAAAAATATGTCATTTATTATATTAAACTACGAACGGTGGGATAAATATTTTTAAAGTTTGCTGGTGCTTGAATAATGATTTTATGTTGAGACTGAAAACACAATAAGATGGAAAAAGTGCCAACATAGAGATAGTCGATGGACGTGGACAGTCTTCGATACAGTCGAATGAGACGACCATTATAATAAGATAACGTGAATAAAAGTTTATGACACAAATGGCTGTAACTATTTTCTTTTTTCAGTGAAGAGCGTTGTATTTTATTCTATATTATGTCAATTGCTCTGCTGTTTCCTACGACTTGTGGAAAATGTTTTCAAAGTTTTATTGTGTTTTGACAGTTCATACATAATGTTTTGTTTTTTATTTTATTTTAATCGCATATGAGTTTTAAAACTCTCTTTAACTAAAGGTACCTTTTATAAAATATTAAAATAAGACAAAAATGTAGATCTACCATTTTGAGAAATATGAGTGAATAAGAGCACTTCGAAATGTTTTATTAGAAAAAGAAATTAAAAGAAATATGATGAAGAAAGTTCGTCTGAATGAGTTCTATTGAATCTCCAATTCTGGAGCTTTCGTCAACCAGAGTAAGTTCTTTTTTCTAAACCATTAAAAAAGGTCTTGGGGTCTTATTATTTCATAGAATATGACCAATGCTCTGTGGAAGTTTATTATATGGCACTTTCAAAATGGCATCGTCAATTAATACGAGTGTAGCACTGATAGTTTTGGGAGTAGGGTAAACGACAAACAAGATCTGGACAAAAAGTGTTTTATTGTTGTTCAAAATGTTCTCCTTTCAATTCGATACACTTTTTCATTCTCTCAAATCAGTTATTAAAACACTTATTCCACTCGGAAGATGGGGTAGATAGAATAGCATTTTTTAAAGTTTCTTCTGGCGATTCAAACCGTTGACCACCCAATTTATTTTTGATTCTGGATTCTGGGAAACGTAAAGCAGTCTTTAGGACTTAAGTCAGGGCTGTATAGAGGTTGATCCAATAGTTCGATGTAATTGGTGTTCAAACACTCAATTGTTTTTCGAGCGGTGTGAGAGCTTGCGTTGTCATGATCCAGAACGATTTGTCGATTTTTATTATTTTTTTGTAGTTCGGTACTCACTTCAGGCTAAGAAACTGTAGTATACCAATCAGAGTTAACTGTTCTACGATCCTTTAAACTAATAGTTGTGACATGTCCTGATTTTGAGACAAACGAGGCAACCATTTTCTTTGTTACGCTGCGAGAACGAACAAATTTTGTTGGCTTCAGCCAACGTCCAAACTTGCGACTGGCTTTTCCTTTCAGGCTCATATGAATAAATTCATGATTCGTCACCTGTTACAATATTATATAAAGCATTGGATGCCCCTCCATTAAATTGTTCACGAATTATTTTGCAGCAAGTAACGCGAGCTGTTTTTTGTCGTGCAGATAAATTATGAGGTACCCATCAAAAAATATCTGTTTAGCACCCAATTGCTCATGTAGTATCACTTGTATTTGATTTATTTCAATGCATAGAATGCCTGAATGTCGATCTTCGTGTTTAGTGTATCATCAAGTGCACAGCATCAATAGTTTTTGTGGGATAGCTGTTTGTTGACGACTTTTACGACTATCGTTGCAGAGGTTGGTACGTCTATGTTTTAAATTCTGAAAACCAACGATATATTGTTGTTTGGAAGCGGCTTCTTCGGCAAATCCTAAAGATATTCAATCCCTAATTCAGGGGTGGATGGGGAATCGTAAACCGGCTCGGAAAATAGGAGTCGATCAGCCCAAACCCATAAAAGTGTAGAAAAATGTTGACGTTTCAAGGTCAACAGAGCTTAGATCAACTTCAGGATGTTTAAAACATATTTTTGTATACCTTATTCATAGATAATTGGAAAATAGCTTTTTGACTTCTAGGCTTAACACAGTTGGGGGTGTACTTAAAGTACTTTAAAATTTAAATAAGAGGGATTTTACCTGACCATTTGAATACCTTACGAATTCTATTGTTATGGTAGGTACGCTCCGTAAAGTTGTCGGTAACTTTACCACCAGCAGAGAGGTACAATAATGAATAATCTCTTTCTATTCTATTCTTCTATTGATTGTATTGAACCTCTCTGCTGGTGGCGTAAGTCAAAAAGAACTTTACGGAGCGGCTTTAGAATACTTGTTTTTATTGTTAGCAACCCTCTTATTTAAATTTTAAAGTACTTTAAGTACACCCCCAACTGTGTTAAGCCTAGAAGTCAAAAAGCTATTTTCCAATTATCTATGAATAACCTATAAAGTAATGCCGCTCCGTAAAGTTGTCGGTAACTTTACCACCAGCAGAGAGGTACAATAATGAATAATCTCTTCCTATTCTATTCTTCTATTGATTGTATTGAACCTCTCTGCTGGTGGCGTAAGTCAAAAAGAACTTTACGGAGCGTACCAGGTATACCATACACATAGTACTACTGCTACTAACAGCGGCCTGTGGTCAATATGGAATTTTTTCCATCGGTTCCTGGGAACTTTCCCATTTTCCCGCATGGCCCATCCACCCCTCATACACACTCATACGTTGAGACAACCCACTTCAAAAATCGCAACCCTCGTATTTTGATAATTTCCGTCAGTTTTGATGGCTAGAAACACCAATTTTGAGTAATATAATGAAGTTAATAATAATTCTAGTTGTTTAAAAATCGTCATTTTAATAGGAATCAAACTGGCCTAATATATTTCGTTTAAAATTGTACCTATAAGCTGGCTATAAAAATTCCGGCAAAATTACCTTACGTGAGTTAACAAACTAACGTTCTTATTTATTAAATCAGACAGTTAATTAACTTTTCATAATGGTAGCTTATGAACGGCCGAACAACATTGATTTTTTAACGGTTTTAAAAGCACGGGCAAAGTTGGCGGCTTTATTAGCAAACTTTTCATGCAAATCGAACTCAAGGCCAAAATAACCTTATAAAGTTACTCAAAAACTTTTAAAGAAAAAATTTGAAAAGAAAAATTTAAATTTTTAATTTCTTTCGCCCATCTTTAAGTTTCGTACTAAGCAGAATTAATTAGAAAGTTTGATTTTACTATGACGTAAGCTTATTTATTAGGCTGTTTTGTGTTGTGGCGAACCTTTGAACTTAAAAGCATAAATCTGGCGTTGTTAAATCTCAATTAATTTACCTGAAACTCTCCCTCACTAGAACCCAATACAAATGCAACATGCATGAGATGGTCGTTACAAGCATGTAAGTATTAACACTAACATCTAATGTCGTTAAATATTCATTGTTTAAGGTATAATCTCAATTAAACAATCTCGCTTTGGTCGGTATTTCTACTAAATCTAGAATCAAAACCGGGTAGGTACATTGCGCTTTTATCTGAAAGCATCGCCGTATAGCCGGTAATGGCCAGCATTGTGCAAACTAATTTATGACTCAATAACGTAGTCAGAATCGAGAATTGAACTTGCACGTACCAATAGATAATCCTTACCCTAGCCAAAACTATTTTCAAGAAGAGTGCCGTATAAATATCTAATTTTCGTTTCGATTATTAATAAATTCTTCGCAGTAGCAACAACAATCGATATATACGATTTGTTTGAAATACAAGGAAATAATAAAACAGATGGTCTCAATAATTCGGCGACAGTTGTTTTTGATCATCAAAATAGCACGGTTGTCATTAGTTATCCCGTAACCGGAATAACATTGTATAAATCTCGAGTCGGAAAACATCTAGATATAGACCATTAGTCTCAGACGCCACAACATGTGGGTCAGCCACTAAGAGAAATTTGTCTTAGTTAAGATCGAAAAATTTTTACAGAATGTTATTCTTTTATACAGTGTGTCCGTTGTCAACTTAAAATGCTATTTTTCACACAAACATTTTACTGTTTTTCACGACAGTTCGTACGAAATTTTCTGGTGGAAATTGGAGAGAGTAGCACTGCACAATTTTTATTACAAGGTTTAACAATAAATCTACTGGATAATAAAATTATAGCTCGAGGTTTTTAAATCGTGATGCTTTTAGTGGTTCCAATATTTGTTAAATTAACTGTTTTTCAATTATTTTACTCTAGATCTAAATTTACCTATGTTAATTATCGAAAAATATTTTTTCATCTAATTTCTGTACTAATATCATCCAGACACATTAATCTGAAAACCCAATTTGTTCAAATGTGTATTGTAAAGACCCCTGATATGAGTAAATTTTTAATTGGAAATTTAATCTGTACAAGTTGATACAAAGGAAGTTTGGTATCAGAAGATAAAATTTATTCAAACACTTTGAATTTTAACCGCACGTGTAATTATTGTATTTCTGTGTATTAACTCGCGTTAACGCGTGAAAATGGAAATATTTTAAATGCATAACTAGTACTATAAATATTATTTATACATACTGTATGTTTTGGGTTGGTAAACATAGTCACATAACTTTATTTTTGTGCTAACTTTTGATAAGAAAGTTTTTTATTAAGTTTTTCTAGTTTCTGAACTTCTAAATATGGGTACATAAATAATATTTCGACTTCACTCTATTAAAAGCACTTACCTGCACAAAGAAAATTATTGATAATTTATAAAATACCAAAAGTCTATTTTTTAATTTTAAAAAAGTACGAGTTTAAACTTATCTTACCTTTTTTTATGTATGTTCTTCAAAGAGTACGATACATTGTTCAGCTTCTGTACCTATGGTACACTTATTTTCGGAATTACTCTTAAACTTACTGGTGTGTTCCAGCTCCAACACCAAACGTAAATCTGTAAACTACAAAATAGCTCTTTATTTTTTAGAAATAGCTCAGTTACTGACCTTATAACCTAAACTACAAAAATGGATGAAAAGTGGCTGTAGTGGCCTGTTTTACTAATTATACTCTTCGATTTGGATTCATTTCTTTATCGTGGTGTGTGGATGGGAGGAATCAGTGTTGAATCTAGCGGGGTGGACGTGAGGAAATATCTCCCCCGGGCTTCCCTAACTTCATTTTAAGTCGTTTGACTTTGAACAATTAACGTTTCGTCTGATATTTACTCCATGCCCATATAGCGGAGTTTTTGTTCAGAGTTCACACATCACACACGGTTTGCCCTCCCCTAAACAATTTTCTACCGGGACTCACGATCCATGATTAAGTCTCTTTTATTGAATAAAAAAAAGTTTCTCCCCGGTGGAAAAGGCCTGAATTAAACACTGGGAGGAATGCTGGTGTTTCTTACTGTTTGTTGTATTAATTTTTCCTCGTCTTTTATCGTGCTTGATTTATTCGTTCTGAAATTCTGCTCATGTAGTATGTAGTTCCCTGTCGCTTGATTTTCAGAATGTACTGATTTGTGAATTTTATCATCGTTCATCGTTCGATTTCAGAATAAAACTTTTTTTGAGAACCAACATGTATGATGACTGCAAGTGCAAGAGATACGATTCTAATATGAATGGATAAAACATGTGAGCTTCGTATGGTTTGATAAAATAATCCTAATAAATTTACAACTCCTACTCCAAAGTTAAGACAAAATCAGGAAATAATCGACAAATTTTCAAGCATAATGCGTTATAATTCCGTCCTACACAAGCAACTACTATACGTAATATAGACTAATAGATAATTTATTAAAATTTCCAATATTTTACCTCAACTATACATTATTTATTTAAATGCTACAAATGATGTGGAAAATAAAATTTCAAAATTGTAGCTTCTATTTTTGCGATGTAAATGATTAATGCTTACTCTAGGATAAAATATTGAATTTTGCAATACATTACTTATTCAAAAGAGTCATTTCCACGTAAAAGAAACAAAATCCATTAGGTATAGGTTTATGCTAGATCTATATGTATACAAATGTATTAAGCAGGTAATAATCTTGAGTACCTAATAGTAAATATCAAAGTTTCTGTATAATACGTAGGTAAGCTCACTTGGCAGTTAATACTGTTATCGATATAGTTTTGTATACTACCACTACTATATATATGATATTAGTAAGTTGCTTTCAGCTCATTCATATCGCATTACTCTTGCTACTTACTATACACGTACTACCTAATAAGAACAAACAAAATGCACTAACTAATGATATTTTACGATGTAGTATACCCATTTTTACAATAAGCGACAGAATAAGATATTCTAGAAATAGCCTCAAAATGTTTGCCATATAAGTCAACTTAACTCGGAATAAATGAAATATTAACCAACGTTTCTCCAAATTCAAAATTTTCCATATTTGATTAATAGTCTAGTCAATGGGGAGAAAAACAGGCCTTTGCTCTACAAAAGGTGGTGTAGTTCTGATTTTTTAATGTTATTGGGTTAGGGGCTCTGATAAAAAATCCAAGTTTTCGACCTTGAGGGGGTCCGCGCGATTCGCCATCTTGGATTAAAGGTACGAAAAATTGGTTTATCCGATTTAACTTCTTAACGGTTGATCCCACGACAAAATTGCCAAATTAAACTTTGAAGAGGACAAAATTCCCTACAATATTTATTCTATTCATTTTGCCCCTATCTGTTACGGTTTCTGAGATATGAGTATAATATGACAATTTATATAAATTTTGGCGATCTAGAGCAACGAATTAGTTGGGTTGGCATACATGTAGGCCGAAAATGGGGTGGTTGCCAGGTACCAGTAAATTATAATTTGTAAAATGATATAAAACAGCCGATGTAACCATAACAGGACTTTTTCGTACGCGTTTTCCCGAAAAGCCCAGAAATTAAATTAACACGATTCTTTTTTCGATCATTATACCTTTTCAAAGTAAGTGAAGTCACCGAAAAAGTAATAAATGGTAAGTTGAAAGTTGATAAGTTGGTGAACCTCATAAATTAAAAAATGTAAATGACGAATTTAAAAAAAAATCAATATAAACGTTACCATTAGTATACCATTACGTCAATAATTATTATGGTCAGTGATAAATGTTAAATTAAATCATGAAATATTGAATATACCATTAGTGTTTAATAACGTAGTAAAACTAAACTTTTATATAAATCGCGGTCGTACACGCATGTACCCTTCTGAAATCTGCATTCTATTAAAATAGCAAAAATCAGTGTTAATCTAAGTTTTTTCTGTAGTACGCAACTTTGCTCCTGCGGAATTTTTCTTATTAATGCACTAATAGTCCGTGTCATATACTGAGCGATTAGAACCCCAAGATTTAAAGATATGTGATTCGATTTGCCAATCTCTGATCGATCACTATACAATGTACAGGGTGACCCACTTTTCATAGTGTTGGAGGGTTTTACACCTATTTCTGCTAGAGATAGAAAAAGTAACTTCTAACGAATTTTGACAAAAATCGTTTGCTACAAACCGTATCTTGATATCTCGTAGATAAATTCAAGTATTGTAAAAAGCTCGTAAAGAAACAGAAAAAGTATAAAAAGGTGATGGTTTTATTAAAGCCAAACCCATGGGCATACTAATTTAGACACTTGAAGATTTGTTATCATTTTTGCTGAAACGATGACATTTCCAATTTTCAAAGAGAAACTTTAAATTTTCCAACTGTGTAGGTATTCTAATTTTCATGAATCACACTAAAACGAACTCACTACGTATTTACAGTAGTTGTATACTCGAAAGCTTTTACACAGCACTAAATAGAGTTATTTCTTACAAAATCTGGCCCGTTCAACTGAAAATATTTACCTTCATAAGATTGTGCCGACTGAATACATCGTAACGATGTGACGATCGCTAGCTGTTATCAAAACAAACACTTTAGCATTCTTCATTGCTTTAAAATAACATTAAAGCTAATGTTTTCGTTTGAAATGCCGTTATTAAATAATATTTTATGCATTATACCTACTTAGTATAATAGTGAACTTCAACTAAATCAAAACACAAAGCGTAATTTGCATAATTTGAAAGCATTGACCTGGTTTGGGGTTTGGTTAAGCTCTTTGCTAGTAAAGATGGTTCGCAATTTTATACCGATGGACTTAACGTTAATTTCTTCAGTTGGACTTATTCAAGCGTCTCGAATTAATAGCGAACTTTGATCAATATATTTGTAGGCTATCTAATATAAAGAAGTCACTTGTTGTTTTATCGTGCCTTCATTATTTGTTAAGTATTCCTTACCCTTATTTTGTTGTTGCTATTGGTCTACAGTCTACAGGGTGATTCCAAAATGATGGATAAGCTGCTCAGTACGTTATAGGCGGAACGGTCATTTGAACTAAAGCACAATTATAATCTGATATCTGCTATATTTTGTTCAAAATCTGGCAGAATTCAAAGTTGAGTGCTCAACTTAACTTCTTCATTTCTTAACAAATTAGCAATTAAAAATTTTTTCGCCATGTTCTCTTTACTGCAATCATTATCCCCTACAACGTATTGAAGAGCCTATCCGTCATTTTGGAATTACTTTGTATAATAATTCGGTGTGCAATTATTTATTGCAACATTTTCCTAACATGGGTGCTGTAGTTGTTCGAAGTTTGAACGGTCTCCTCTAGTGTGGTTTGAATAACCATTGTTAACGCTGCCAGATGCAAGTGGCGAAACAATTTAAAGTAAGTCCCACCACATTACAAATTATGAACTTACAAACATTAGAAATGAGCGTTTTAAAGTTTCAGGATTTTTCGTAGCATTACTTACAGCTTAATAAAAAGAGAGAGAGAGAACGAAAAGCGAATAATAACGATGAAAGTAAAGATTTATTAATAACTTTGTATGAGTTGTATTGTAGCAGGAGGTAATAAATGTACGTTTTCGTTAAAACAATTTCGCAATAACATCACTGGTACACGGCACAGCTTTAATTTTACCTGCAGCTAGTGCGAAGTGAATAATAAATTTGAAACTTACGTTTTCTTGCTTAAGTAGTAAGTAGTCGGCAAATAAAAGAAGCACTTCTGCATGTGTCAAGCACATGATTCAGTGTTGGTCTCTGATGGGATTTTAAATGTATGTAATACGTATTGTTGCCTCAAACTGCTACTAGTAGTTACATTCAATGTTTGTGCTAAATAATGCTCTACCTCTACTTTAAACAGTTTAAAATGATATAGACGATATAGTTAAAATTAAGATTAAAATAGTGCCCATACCCAAATTCTTGTTAACTTAATTTCCAATTATTGTATAATAGTAATAATAAAGATATACGTAGGTGAGATTATCCAATTCAAAATGTAATATAACATATATTCTAATTATAAAATTTATAAACTTACAGAAATTTGATATTCAGGTTAAACTAATGCTTAATTATATGTAAATGATGCTTGTATATTCATGTTTTGTAACGCTATTTCGGTTTATCGTAGGTATTATATTGTTACGCATTTTGTTTATATATAAATTACAGACTCTGTTTAGCAATAATTATTCCTCTTAGTTTAGTTCTCTCTCACAGTAGACCTTTTAAGATGTTTCCAAAGCTAAAGCTTCTGTTTACGTCTAATACAAAGTTTTCGCGGTTTATCTATGGTCTGAGAAATAATCTAAAATAGGGTAGAAGGTGGGTCTTATTTGGACTTTTGCGAATTTTAACTGCCCTCTTTAGGTTTACTAGTGTGGATGGACGTATGGATGTTTGTGTGTAACGTTCTACACACACAGAGTTCAGTTCTAGAGCTTTTTGAGAGTACTACCATACTTAATTTTTCAAAAGATTTTTTCAATCATATTGGGCCCTGGAAATTTTCTAAATAATTTTTAATTTTTGAAGAGTTTGAAAGTGCTGAGTAAAGGCAGTATTTAATAAAAACTAATTTCTGTTCCTGGGTTTGATAAGGGCACATTTTAGAGCCCCGAGCTTGAAGTTTTGACGTATTCGAGAGTATTCATTTGATATAAATAGTATACCTTGATATACATACCTATGTACTTAAGATTTCGTTTTGTTAAAATTGTGATTTTTATCATATACCATTTGTTTTACTTCGATAAGAATTTTTGCACGTGCGATTGACTAAATGAGATAACATTAAAAAAATATTATACAAAATGATACCTAATAACCATCAGAGAGGACCGGGGTGGTCTAGCGGCTAACGTCGTTGCATGCAAATGTAAAGGTCGTTGGTTCAAAGCCGGCTGGCAGCACTGGAGTGTTTCTTTGTGTCAAATGCTCTGGTCCTGGTGGTTCGGAACCCACCTAAAGCTATAGGTCCAGTCTGCTAATAACCACGGTAGTTGATGTGGACGTGAAATACCAAATTTAAAAAAATAGCCATCGAATTAGTATTGACTCGAATTTTTTATATTTTAGTGTATCATTGAACTTGGTCTGGTTTTGTGCTCAGTGGTCGCGCTTGGAATTATCTCTCACCGTTTGGGACATTCTACAAGAAGTTTTAAGTTCAATTTCCGCTACTCCAAGAAGGTAAGATTTTTTTTATTTACTACTACATTTATTGGATTGAAAATTTACAATATTCATTTTCTGCGTTCGAATAATTCAAACCCTAGATAAATCACGGAGTGTCATTTTGGAATATCCGATTTGTTCAGGTGTATTTCTCTGTAAAAACGCATCTTGGCCAATACTTAGACCACACTTAAGACACAGATATCAGTGTTTATCATCATTTATCATCCAGTGACCCAGTGTATTAAAAATAACTTCGTAAATCTGCTTGCCTCTTACCCTATTTTTTAATTTCGACATATTCTCTGGAGTATTATTAATTTTAGCTAATAAGTAAAATAATACCATCATGCTCCATTTGTGCTTATAGATAAATCATCGAACGTCATAAGATTATTAGTTAAACTTAGGTATAAGTTAGCAAACATATTAATTTAGAGTAACCAAACCAGCTAAATATGTTTATGATAATAATAGTAATATAGGTAATGTTCATTTTCTCATGTAGAAATTTCCCTTAGGCCCTTAGGTATTCTATAAAACGTTAATTTCTCGCATTAATCAATGATTAAGTACGTAACACACCAGCATGAAAAGTATAATTAAAAAATGGCTTAATTAGGCTATAAATTAATAGAGATTTAGTTGTTATTTTATATAAGTTACGGGTAATAGGTAATATAAGCGTTTAACAGTAGCCAAAGTCACCTGAAACGGAACGGAATATCGCATTTCAACCGGAAAAGTTATTTCCGTTTGCGCCTGAAGCTGTACTTGTAACGGAAAGGAGGTAGTCGGCAACGACTCTTAAATCCTCACAAATTAGCATATTTAGTAAAGTGAAAACCAGCTTATACTTGCAAAAGTTCTCTTTGAAGTCCTCTAATTATATACAATATCAAACGAAATTTATTTAATTGCGGAGAGGTAAAGCAAAAAAATACTTTCTTAAACGATAATAATAATAAAGAAGTGCTTAGCTGCTTAGATAAGGTTTTGAAAATGTCACCTACTTTAGTTAGGTATTAAATAATTCAATTATTTAGTTAGCGTACTAGTAGACTTTTAATCTTAGCTTAAAAAGCCAACTACTTAGAACCGGAATATTATAAGCCAAAAGAAAATTAGTTTCTGGAAAATTCACTTAATTTTATAAAAATGATTAAATTCAGTTTCTATTTCTATAACGTGGGATGATACTATTCGAGAAAAAGGAGCAAATCCCAAAGTTATAATTCCACAGGTGCAAGTTTCTTGTTTCTTGCGAATTGTTGATTATCATTGTACGTTATCGACTTATTCGTAGTTTAGTTTTAGTTACACAGCTGGAGACGATTGTGAAAACAAAGAAAATAGCGAATGGATGTTTTCAATCTCTATATGTTTTGTTTCTAAAATAAAACAATTGATATTGTAAAATGTAATTGTATCGGAAATTTATAAGTGTTGAAAACTTCAATGTATCTACGGGGCTAAGAATTGATGATGATGATGATGCAACTTGACTATAGGACTGGAACGTCGTTTCAGTTTTGTTCTTGTTCTTTTTGTGAACACCGCTTTATACATTTTCAACCAAATAGAATATTAAAAATTTTAAGAGTAGATCAACTCGAGTTTCTTTTGTTACAAAAATAACGAGACCCTTTTGGTAACTTTAATGTTGTTGAAATAAATATTACACTCATGTTCAGCCTTTCTAACCTTACTTTATCTTGAAGAGCCTTTAGGTGGGTGCGTTTTGCACTACGTTTAATGCTAGAAGCATTTTAGTTCATAATTAAAAACGATTTTATGGAAAATAGAGAAAGTTTGATATTGTCTTGCAAGCTGCGACATCTATGCAATTTTTGTCGTTACTGACGTGTTTTGAAATGCAAGTCTGG
The DNA here is from genome assembly GCA_950108345.1 of Malthinus flaveolus. Lineage (NCBI taxonomy): Eukaryota > Metazoa > Arthropoda > Insecta > Coleoptera > Cantharidae > Malthinus > Malthinus flaveolus. Next base: position 70,417,327 of record OX467285.1, read on the forward strand.
CTCCAGTGGCCCTTTAGCCACGTTTTAGTTCCTATAAGTTCTTTAGTATGTAATCTGTCCCACGTTCCACGACCCACTAGTAGTGGAAATATGTTTGTCATATTGTGAAACTTGCTGAAGGGATGCTCTCCGAACGCAATCACATTCTTTGTGATCGTCGACTTTATGCTAGTCTGGGATACTTCTTGAGCTATCTTAATACATCTTCTGCATTAACTACACCCATTCTAGCTCCATAATATAATATACCAGCTCGTATTAAAAAATTCAATAGTTTTAAACTTTGAACGTAGTCTTCTGCTACCGCATCGTTGGTGAATTTTGTATAAGTACTCCATACTTTCATCACAACCATCTTCTTCCGTCACCCCCCAAAACAAAAAAGATTTTCCACGCCGCCCTCAGGTTCAAGTTACAATATAACTTGAAGAACACCAAATTACCTAGAGCCTTGCCGATATATTAGTTTTTAAAAACAATGACTGGTCGTCAAGAACCAACCAACTACAGTTCGAGTAGTTCACGTCTCTGTTGATAATTATGAATAAATTTTTAGTCAAAGTTCACAATTTCCAATTATAATTAAGTTATCCTTAAAATTTATAAATTGCGAAGTTGTTGGACGCTTCGCAAGCTCTTCAGAATTTATGTTAAGCCAATTTAACGTACCTACCTAATTAATTTTAGGAATTACGAATTACTATAGCCATTACTGCAATTATGTGATGACTTTATAAAAAATTATGAAATTATTTTTCTCAATAATGGGAACTAATATTTCAAATTCGTTTTGAGAACGAGTGGTTTTGGATCAAACAATAACATTTTCTTGCAAAGTTGAAAATAAAATGCTTCCCTCTTGTTCAGTCTACCCGGGGATACGCTGTATCGTTCAAATTCAATTAGATAGGTACCTACTGAAAATATTGATATTTTAAAAATGTATGTGTGGAGATAATAGAATTTTGTTGACGTAAGTATATTTTGTAATCATGCAAATGAGTATCACTTACACTTTACTTTTTGCGAGAAACCGATAACATCAATTATTCAAAAACAAAACAAAATTTTCAATAAAAATATGTAAACAAGTCGAGAAAAAAACATGTATAACACAACACCTAAAAAAGAAGTAAAGAAACGCGATAGCGTGCTTCCAACAAGTTTGATCAAATTGCTGATTTAATTTTGATATTAAAAAGTTTAATAAAATTTATTCAGCGAAATATAAAAAGGCGGGAAGAGTAAAGCAACTTAGAAAGTATTGGCATAAAAATGAATAAATGGAAGAAATAAAGAAAGAAGAGTGAGGCAAGAATTAATGAAGGGGTTGTGAAAACAGTAATAAAATAAAATTGTATAGCATTGAAGAGAATTAATTAAAAATGTTAGGTTCTCGAGAAAGTAAATTTAAACGCTTTTCAAAATACAATTCGGATAGCGTCAAAATTTTTCTTTAAAATAAAACTTGGAGAGATTTATTGAAAAAGTTGCTCGAAACGCAATCGTTACAGTTTAAATCTCATTTCTGGGCAAGAAAGATTGATTAAGTAGCCAATACAAAAGATATAACAATGATGAAATTATGTAGAAAATAGACCTCGTAATTTAACAATACTTCATTACGTCTATTATATTGAACTATACGAGTTCATATCAAACGTTTTCAACAGTTAATAATTATGTAATTATGTAATAATAATATCTGAAACAAATGTCCTATTCCGGACTACTCTCTCCAATTTCTATGGTTCCGAGTGCATCAGAGTAGACCAAATCTTGATCTTGGTGTTCAAGAGGATGAGAGAATACTCACCCAAACTTTTTTTTTTATTTAAACTTCAACAAGGGGAAATAAATAAAAAAGTTGCCAACGTTGCAACGTTGCAATTGCGCATACACAGACTGATGATATGCTCTTCTTAATAATAATATGAAAATTAGTTTTTATAGTGAAGTGATTTGTCGCATGAAGCAAAATTCTTGTTAGGTCAGCTTAGGGCCAAATTCAAGAATCAAACTTAACTCGCACATGTCCTCAGCTTTCGTTAACTCTGCCCACTTTCAAAAATTCGGTATTCTTGAATAGGTGCTGTTGGTGCGGTTGTAGTACCTATCAAATTTGTGAAAGTGGGCGGAGTTAACAAGTGCGAGTTGAGTTAGATATTGAATTTCGCCTTAATTCTTGAGTTTTTGTAGGTACTATAAGCTAGTATTGTTCTTGGTTCTACAAAAAAGACCAATACAGTACCAACAACCAACATTAATCTTGAGGTTGCACGAACCTCTAATCACAATGATATTTGGTAAGCTGGACAAAATACTTAAGACTGCGAGTCGGACGCAATGTAGTTAAGCCCCATTTACATAGAACTTAGTGCAGATTGATAGTGTAGTTTGCTGGTCTAGAATTCGCCAAGTGGGCAACGTGGCGTAAAACCATTTACATAAACTTTAGTGGCAATTATTTTTTTTTCCTTATTTTTTTCTTATTTTTTTTTCTAAAGCTTGAACAATGAGATTAAAATAGTACTACCGAAAACCAAAATGAAGAAATAAAATCAAAGCCACTATTTTGTCAGCTGTTTGTTTAAATTTCAAATAGCTGGGCGACGTGGGAGAGATGCGCTTCTATGATTGGCTGGTGCCAATTAAGTGGTCTAAAAGCTTAGAGCTAGCAAGCTTTTTGCCCATTGTTAGCAACGGCCTTGCCAACTATACCTTATTGTAAAAGTGCACATTGAAAATACCCTATTCAAGCTTCTAGACGATGCTTACCCTTACCAAAACGATTAGACTACTGTCTATGTAAATGGCACTTTAGTCTATCGCAAGACTCTTTATTTTTTTTTCACTCCTGAAACCAACGCACCTTTCAGAGCGCGAACTAGAGCGTAGAATTAGATAAAGAACTAACCGCTGCTTGGCCTATATGGGTTGAAATTGAAAAGTTTCGAATTTATACAATTAAGTTGTTAAGTGCGAGGGGAAAACATGTGGGGGTTTTGCAATCTCTCTAACCCGTTGGGGTTCTAATTGCCATAGAGATAAAATGTGAATTCTGCAAAATCCAATATAAGTACCAGCCATTCTACTAAATAAATTAACAAAGTTATGAAATTTCTTTTCATCGAACTTCAAATTTTTAAAGAATATTCGTGTTCGGTAGGAGTCTTTAGTAGAGTGAAAACTTTTGGAATTTGTTATAAGTATTCAAAAAGATTTAGTAAAAAAATACTTGAAAACGTGATCATTTATTAACGAGCAAAAGCAAGCAAAGCACAAACGATGCAAACAAGCAGCAGGTAGTAAACGGCGTAGCGACGGCGCGACGCTCTTGCGCTCTGGCGCCGGCGTCGTTCAATAGCATCTTCGTAGAGCAGTATCGCATAACCCTTCCTAGTGTCGCGTACTCAGCTGTTATTAATAAACATACGATCACGCGAACTTTCCCTTCAAAACAACCGAACTGTAACAAAACTCACTAATATTAATCGCATTTAGATATAATCTGATGCCAAAATTATTACGAAGTTTGTCGCAATCTTCCAATTCGCACATTTTAAAGATACAGAGAAGCAAATTTGACGATACACTTTCATATGCTTTCTCTACCACCTTTTGTTGAAAATATTATATTTACGTCGGCCTGTAATTACTATCAAATACCTGGTTTTGTAACTGGCGAAGTGTAGTGAGCATTTTTTGAATATTAGGGGATTAATTGATAATTCGGAGTGAGCAGTGTGCCATCCGGGGTGAGTACAGAAGATGCACTGAATGTTGTGGTCGTGAAGGGGGCCACAAGTGAGTGGAACACAGCGCCAAATTGCATCACCGTGCGGGTTCCGGCGGGGCTTGTTGCCAAAGCCGGTCATGTGCCACCAAATGGGGGAACCACCTCCGAGGAAGAAGCCACCATTCCGGTGAGTATCTGACAGTGACATAGAGCTTCCTAGACAATTAATCATTAATACCTTTGACGTTACAAAATTTATGAGAAACGCGTAATTGAAAATGATCTTTAGAAGGATGTTTAGTGTTGTTTGTTATGATTTTTAAACGAAACAGTTTAAGGGTCACTGATTTAAGTTCTTTACTACTATTGTAAAAGAGAATGATAAATAAAGGCTCTCTCATCTCAGAATGCTTTACGTACACCTCTTTTAGTCGTTCTACTACAGTTATGTAACATCTTTTATCTCTGTCTTTCGCGATATTTTGCCTTATTCGTCAAAGCGTTAAAAATGAAAACATAACCGTGCCCATCTTCAATAATGTATTAGCCTTGTACATGTTTGTACATACGATGAATAACTACAATTTCAACGTTTATTAAATCCAGAGCTAGAAAACGAAAATCAAAAGAAGCAATTTCAAATCTAAAGACCTGTATACTCCGTTGGAAATAACACGGAAACTCCTAAGAGATTCCAAACTATTTTTATAGGTTTTATAGCAAGCTTTGTTTGGTTTTTGTTAAGTTAAGCGATGCAATATTTAATTTAATTTCTCCAGCATGCGCTTGCATATATAAAACATAATATTTATTTACTTACAAGTCTGTGAGTTTATCTAAAAAGATTTTAAGCGCGTATAGCAGATGTACCGTAATAAGTTCAAGAATTCCAATGTTTACTCCATATTAAAAGTTTATAGCGATTTTCTCAAAAAATCGAAAAGGATTTAGACAGTGTTGGTGCTATTTTATTACCAACCACGAAAGAACTACGTAATACTACTTATGTAGTGGTTGTTAAATCGGAGGATTACACAAATATAGCAAACAACGTACGTACATACAAAATTTACGATCGGGAAGCTTTTAAATAATTTTTATGTTTTATGAAGTACCTCTTCAAGTGCAATTGGTACTCTTGAAAATATAATTAGCCTCGTAATTTTTATTGAAACAGTTAATTCAACCTAATTATTTTATACGTAAGGAAAAATGGGTTCCAGTTTTTTTCGAGAGGTTCTCGAGTTATAATTTTTTTTCGGAATCATTACTTTTGACTCTTATACTATTCGGTGGGTATTCAAAATCATGTGGAAATTTTTAAGGGTTTATAAAAATAAACTGAAGTGCCCGGAAGTCTTTATAAACGTGCAGAAAAATAATTACACTTGTACCACTTTTAGTAGGCACTAGACGTTTTCATTGGTGCAAGAAATTTAATTAATAAAATTATTATTTCGCTTCTTGACCATCAAAACTAATTTCTTACCTTTGTCTTTGATAAGTTCAAAAATTACTAAATGCTCGTTTAGACTTCTGACACCTTACACTTGATTTTACGCTTGTGTACAGTACTGGGAATTAATTGCGAGACATACAAAAGTTCATTGCATTTACATAAGAGTTATAATTAATTGCCACGTAAATCGAGTCTTTTAAACTGGGGTGGGCTCTGAAAATTGCGAAATAATTTTAACTCATAATAAACCCGAAAGTTGCATTGTTGCATTTTGCAACCTACCAAGGTAGTTGCAAAGCTTTGCCTTACTGGTGAGTTGGTGGTAATCAATTTGTATTAAAACGTTGCTATAACGTCAAATGGGACAGTAGAGGTAAGGGATGTGGTTGAAATATTCTAAAGAAATTTTAACTTGCACTACATTAAAATTAAAACATCGTATGGAAGAAACATAATAAAATATTTGCACTTGCAACACAAAATGATGTAATATTTGATGGGTTATAGCGTGGGTAGCATATGTTGCAGAGCCCTAATCTAAGTGTGAAAGACTTTAATTAACGAAAAACTGATTAAAATAAGGTCATACGTCATAGTTGGCTGACAGCTAACGTCGGTAAGGCGGAGCCTAATAAATAATTTCGAGTTTTCCGAAAATGGCTTTTTTACTATTATCTATTAAATACAATAGAGATTGATATGTACACGTATGAGTTTTCTTTAAATTATTTATCACTAAAAAAACAAAATAAAGTAAGTAGGTATTTTGTGTAACAAAAACTCTGGAGGAATTCAATATATTGGTTGTCGTTGTCTACAACATTCCTACCTCAATACATATTCAATTATTGTAAAAACTTTCCAATTGTTATTTTACGAAGCATTCATTGCATGGAGATGAAAAAACAATTGACAATGCCGTACTTGAACGAAAGCGCGCTTTTATGTAAAATTGTTTGATTTATTGTGGACGATTTTAAATTGCGTTGGAAGTCAAACTGTCAACTGGCACAACCCTTTAGTTAGTACAAAAAGTTTTAGGAAAGAGATTGGAAATTTTATAACAAACAGCTGGGTCGTGGATCTTCTCTTCGATTGAAGAACATTTTTTCGGCTTGGTTCAGAGACATGATTCACTTGGAACTGAATTGTATTCAAATAGTTACTCTTAGCTGAATGAGCAGATTTGCCTGTGCTGAACCTACATTATTTCAAAGTTTTTTCTATTACGCAATTTTAACTCATCTAGTATTCATTTTGTAATTTCTAAGTCAAGGGGAAGTTTTAGTCATAATCGACAATATGTCCACTCACAATATCTAAATCAATAAAATTGAAGTACGTTTAGGATTTTTCTGATTCTGAAGGGGTTTGCATAGGAAGTCAAACTGTTGACTGATACAACCTTTAGTAAGCACAAAAACTTTTAGGAAAGAGGCTGGAAGTCTTATAACAGCTGGATCGTGGATCTTCTCTTCGATTGAGGAACATTTTTTCAGCTTGGTTCAAAAACGTACGATTCACTTGGGACTGAATTGTATTCAGTCTTACTCTTACCTGATTGAGACGATTGGCCAGTGCTGAACCTACATAAATTTTTTCTATTACTTACGCAATTTTAACTTATCTATTCATTATTGAAACTTCCAAGACGGTGGGATAACATGTCCGCTCACAGTATGCAAATCAATAAATCAAATCGAAAAAAGCAAAAAAGTTGCTCAGGATTTTTCTGATTGTGAAGGGATTTTCATATAATTAATATGCGTTAAAGAGCCCACTCTTATTCCACGGAATGATCGACCGATGAGACCAAAAAGCACCTCTGGAATGGCGGGACCCGACACTAACTCAATATTGATAATTCTTTCTATGACTTCGGTTGGTTCTTGAGTATATTTCTCTACATCTCTTAAAATCTTTAGTTAAAGTATTTTTAGTTAAAACTTAGTTGCTTAGTGGCCGCTATATTAGGGCATTTCACGATTCTGGAGTTGCTTCCACCAAAAGACGTGAAGTTCTGTCTAAAGTTTGTCAAATTATATAATTTTTTGAAAACTCGTAAAAGGGCCGTACGACCAAATAATGCACCGTTTTCATTAAAAAATATCATTTTTCACTTGCTGCTTATAAGATACCTATTGTTATAAAGCAATTTTACTACGCCACTCTAAGTTATATTGAAAATTACGAAGGAAAATGTTGTAAGTACTACATCCAAAATTTTTTTTTACAAAAAAGTCATTTTCATATTACGTCTGCCAATCAAAAACGCCAATGAAAATGTAAAATCTGGTAAAGCCAGGAATCTATTTCCGAAATAGAGGCCATGACGACTCTACTACTCTTTTTTAACCCACACCCTGAACTACAATTTATTATTAGTTATGTTACATTTTTAATAAATAATTGAAATTACGTTGTGACGAATTTACGAAAAGAAAATCGTCGTAAATAATTTAGTTTGTACTTGGCTCTCGCTTTTCACAGAAGGGAAATTGGTGTTTATATTGGTATTGATGTATCATTAAGGAAGACCTCAATGTGTCATTAAAGTAAACCCTGTCTCATTAACTTGATTTATTGATATGTATTAGTACGTGCATTAGGTTTTAGTAAACCAACAGTAGGTAAAATTAAAAATTCATCCTTCATTCGTCAGTTAGAGAAGATTTACCATCGCTTTTTCTCTCCCTAATGCTAATTTATTTTGCTTTTATTTATTTATCGATCACCGAAGACGGAGCAAAGGAGAAGACACGATTTTTATATAGTTAAAAATTTATATTTCAGTGGACATATTTTATCGAAGATTCTTTTGTGTATTCTTAATTGGTTTTAAAGCCAAAAGAAGTTTAAATTAAAATTTGTAAATGCTTATAGAAAGTTTTTAGATTTTACTGTTAAAAGTTGGATGTAAAAGTTTATACAAAGCTCTTTTCCTGATTGGTATCTAAATATACTTGTTTGTAAAATTCAACTTGTTAAACTTTTGGACTATTATACACAAAATGTGTTTAATTAATTTAGCAGTTTATTTACTATTTATTTTTAAGACTTGTAAGTATCCAAAACTTTGTAATTAAAACATCGTGATGCTTATTAGTACTGTAAAGGGCGAGAATGAGGTCAGTTTTAATTCAGACTTTAGCTAATTGTAAATTAAAAGCTGAAATTTATATCATGAAAGTGTTTATTGGCCACTATTGTCACGAAATCTGCCAGGTACTATTTAGTGTCATTTTGGAGGCCTTAGAAGCCACGAAACTACCGAATATTTATGTTTTTTCTTCGAAAATACAAATTTATTTTATTTATCTATTTATATCATTATTAATAGTAGATGCTTTCCCAACTGTTAATTCTTCAAAATCGATAGGTGTTTGAAAGCACCCGGATCCTATTCATATATGGGCAGTTTATTTCTGCGTTATTTGAATTTGATTGTTATATTTTACTATATCTCGAATCCAGATTTATTCTATCGTTCATTTTGTAGAATACTTGGAGGAGCTCAAATATACTGCTTCCTATTATTAACAAACTACTCGTTAGTGTACGTATGAAAGTATTTTCCGCCCTAACGACGTACCTAGATGTATGTAGAGCATGCTTAACATTAGGTAATTAATTTTGAATTACACGATACATTAATATACCTTCACAAATCGGGTATTTATATAACAAATATGAAAATGAAATTGAGATTAATATTTATATTATTTACGGGGTTGAGCAGATTATGTTCAACAACTAATCATTAATTGTCAAATTGTGCACTTTTCAAGAAGTCTATAAGGTTTTCATTGTAGCTGTGGGTATTAAGGGTTATTTTATTCAGTTGCATACCTTCTAGTTAAACCTAATAAGGGCTAACAGTTAACAGGTGATATATATATATATATATAAATATATTTATATGTAGGGACATAATAGTATTAACAATACTAGTGGGGCCATTGTCGACCCCAGGCCAAAATCATGTATATTATATAGGATGTCTCGGAAAAGCCGACACACTTCTACAGTAAGTTCCCGAAACCAAATTAGGACATTTGCCAGTCTTGAACTTTGTTGAACGTTAAAAAATCACTTTAAAGTGATATTTTTACATTTGAACATCAACTTTGAGAGCCGATAACTTTAGGAGTACATTTGGGGATACAATTTCAAGAAACGCAAATGCCATAATTTGGTCCTGAAATTTCACTGTGGAAATTTGTCAGTGATTTTCCGGGACACACCCTGTGTAGAAAATTTAATATGATGGGTCACTGGTGACCCCACTGGTATTAAATTTAAAAAAATTGTTACAGATAACAAATTTATAGCTAATATAAAACTGAAAAGTTAGGTTAGGTGTCTCTTAGAGTGAACACTAATTTATGAAAAATTTTCTATTAGTGTGCGACAAATTTGTTGACGCAATTTATAAAATCAGACTTTTAATTTTATTTTGTTTGCTTTCTTATTGTGCTAGATGGCGTTGAAGTGGCGAAATTTTAATTTCATTCAATTTTTATAACTTATTTAGAGAATAATTTGTAAATGTAGTAATTATTTATTTTTAATCGCGCAAAATTATATTCCTGATCCTTTTCTTCACCGTTTTTTCAAAGTATTAAAAAGGTTTTCGTGCGATTAAGGGTAAGTTTTTGATTAATTATTTTTTTCTTTCTAATATTAGTTTCTACTAAGTAGGTAACTGCAAACTACCGAAGCGTTATCATAATACTAAGCACGTGTACAAAATTATACATAAATATCTTTCCATTTTCAAACTTTTTAAATTTTCACTCTCAAGTTCTCCCAGGTTTGTAGTTTCTAACTACCGGTGTATGAGTGTATATTATCACAGATGCTCTATGGATGGAATTCATGTCATCATATCTGGAGAGGGTGCTTCTGGGATGACAGGAATGAAAACACCGCTGAAAAGAAATCTAATTTTGGACTCCCATTATACAGTGTGTTGATTTGAAAACTTCCCACCTGGAATAACTCGAAATCTAATTGATACACAATTTAGATGCGGAGGGGGAACTTCAAAACCACCGTTGATTGATTTTTATGCTGCATATTTTCACTCCCAGTGTTTCAACCCCTAATGTGTGATGTATATTTTTAAAATACACCAAAAACCTAATCTTTCCGTGAAAATAAAATCGAAATCGGATCATAATTTACAGAACAGTGGCATTTGAAAAATATTATACTAAGACGAAAAATTATTATATTAAATGCTCAAAATGGCCCCCGTTCTCTGTTGTTTGCTAAACAATAATACAGTCAATGGTTAATGGTTCGTAGGTAATTTGTCTGCATGCGAGAGTTGGTCTGATTTTAAGATCTAGAATGTCTACTATTAGAGTTTTAAAAGCTTCAGTCTTTAAATATCCCCAAAGAAAGAAATCAAGAGACGTTAAATCCGGAGGTCTCAACGGACATTCTAGTGTACCTCTTCTACAAATTCATTGCTCAGGAAAGTTTCCGTAGAGCCAATTTTCCGTCTAGTGTAATATTTTTCAAAATTATATTGTTCTGTATCTCAAGAAATTATGCTCCGATTTTAATTTTATTTTCACCGAAAGATTAGATTTTTTACACTCTTTAAAATGAGGTATCACACATTAGGTGTTGGCATTAGAAATTTCTAAGCTGGAGCTGCTGGGGGTGAAAGGATGCAAAATTAAAATTAATCAACGGTGATTTTGGAGTTCCTTTTCCGCATTTAAATCGACGTGTTTTTTCTTAAAAGCGTGTATCAATTAGATTTCGAGTTATTGCTGGTAAATTCAATGTAAATTCTTCTAAAATTTGCTTTCCAACCAGCTGACTTCATTACGACGTTCCCTAGCATCCTCAATATTTTAGAACAATTTCAAGTTAAAATTATTGTTGCGGGTTATAAAGAAATAATGTTATGTGACGCAATTTGAACATTTTGTAAATTTGGTTTAGGGTAATGTCAGTAATGGATGGAAAACCAAACAAAATCTTTGTTATTTACAACATGTAAAATATTTCTCGTGTTTATGAAGTTTAAACATAAAAGGTATTTTGATACTATTCCCAACAGTTCGTTTTTGTATCAAGTTATAAAATGTATATAAGGCAACAAGGCAATAACTTTCAACAAAAACCACCTTCTAAAATTATTATAACTGTGCCTCACGAATAACCTTATTTTTACAACAAAGATATAAAATTTATATAAACAACGAAGTCACCACTATAAAATTCGGTTCGAGTCGGCCTGTATTTACTCGGAATATTTTTAGAATAAAAGTATCTTGTTAAATTTGCGGTTAGGTTACGTTCGCTTCGAGCATGAATAATTCACAAGTAGGTACGAAGTATACGGACTAACATAGGTAAAACCGTTAAGGTCTCGGAAAAATATGAAGAACATTTGGTGTAAACGTTGAATCTTAAAGTACTCTAAACGAAATTCTTTAGATAAACGTATTCCAAAAATTGTAAATGTTGGGTTAGGATTAGGTCGCTGCATTTAATGGAACTTTTTAACAATTTTTCGACCAATTTACTGCCATTTTTGAAAAACGGAAAAAGCGAATGCTCGAATATAAAGTGAAGTGGAAAAAAAGGTCGTGGTAATATGCCAACAACAAAAAATGAGTTAAACCAAAAATTCTACCCCAAAAATTCGGCAATTGTTTTAAATGAAAAGCTTTAAGTGTGCTCGCAAGTATGATATATTCGACTCATTTTTTGTACCAAATTTCGCATCGTGTGAAACGGATTTCGTTTCACAAATAATAAAATTTTTAGTTTAAGAGAATAAAAGATGATCGATTTGCTTATATAGAAAACTTTAAAATATGAGAATGGCATGCATGTTGCAAACTTTTACGCAAAAGCGTTATTTAAAAAGTTACTTTTTTTGCATACCGTAATAGAAAAAGTTGAATAACACAAAAACTTTTTTTAGTTTATTTCAAAAGAAAGCAATTATGTTTTGAGCTCGCGCGCTGCGCTGTTTAAATGTTACCTTTTTGACTTTTTCGAAAATTTTACTTTTGTTTTTCAAATTTAGCATTTATTGTGGGCGAACGTGACTTATGCGATTAAACTATCACGTATCACCTAAGTTGACTGGTTGTCAACTATGAATATGATTAGAAGTTCTCCATCCGACAGACTCCAAAGTTCTCAAGCAATGTCGTGATTAGTAGTTTTAGGCTAAGGGACAGACTCACTTAAAAAAATACGAACAAAATACTAAGAAGTCTTCTTTGAAGTTTACTATTAGTTAACTTTCCTGATGTTTTGAAGAGTATAGTCTCATGCTGCCTAAACTTTTAAAACTTTCTTTATTGCTATTAATCTAATTGTGTTCTGATAATATTTTCAATTTCAACATGAGAAGGGCCATTTCTTGTTATTCAAATAATTGTAAAAGAAATCAATAAATTACCGAAAGGGAAAAAAAGCCTCTATCGTATGAGTGTAATAACAAGATACCTTTTGTCATTTAAAAATCTTCAAGTGTTATTGGCTGTGTTTTTGTTTCTAACAAAAAATCGAGTTTAGGGTTGTAAGTTGGTAGATATTCACTTGATAAACAACTTTTATTTGAAACTTTTTTGGTAAAAAGTGGATATTTACTGAATTGTATTATGTACCCTTTGGACACACTGTATACAGTGACACTCTGTTGTGTAACTTTCCCTTACGAATCTCATTCTAGTTCTTCATTTCTACAGTTTTTCAAGTTCCTCTCATCGTACCAACCGGGGTGAAAACGCACCCCAGGCTTGGGTTTTTCTTGGAATTTTTGCCATGCCTCTTCTTTTCAATAGCTTCGTCTTATTGATTTTTAGAGTACATACCATTGCAAATTGCCTTAAATTTTAAATAGATGAAGAGAAAAATATCAAAGATACGTTGTTACTCTCCATTGTATTAGGCAGAATATTGCACCTCAATGACTGTGGGCTGTCACTTAGCTTTTCACCATTCGGATTTATTTTCAAACTTGCTCAGAAAGGCAGCCCTGAATGAGGCCATGACAGGAAAGAACTTTTGGGTTTGGTGACAGAATACCACGCTTAATTCTAAATTTCCAAATTTGCACTAGGAGTGTGGTGAATCTGGGGGGTTTCTTAACATCCCATAAATCCCACTCAGTTAGGTAACGTTTCAAAAAACGGAGAAGCTATACCTATACGTATACCTTCACTAGCCATTAGAGACGTCATCAAGTCGTTAAATTGCTTCCGTGTTTAATGACCTGTCATAAGCGGGATTTCAGCATTTTTGTTGAAGGGGCAAAGAGGAGTACTGGTGGAAGAGGTGTATAATGATTGGGGTTCTAGACTTTATGCTTGTTAGCCTAATGGTGGATAAATCTATGAAGCGTGGGCCCAGTTTTCTTATTAGGCCCTTTTCTGGAGAGGGTCTCCTCATCTTGACAAGAAAGACTCTTCGGATAATTTCTGATATCTGCAAATATCTGTTGTACTTGAAATGTCCAATTCACTCGCTTTTAATGTATTGCTCAGGTCATCCAATACCTATATTCAAATTGCTTTTAGTGATATTATTAGCCACTTAATTTGGTGTTATTTTAGAGTGGCAATTGCCCACCCCCCGCCACTATAGACCTCTAAAACTTTTTTAAAGTCTACATTCACCTTTGTGGGTAGGTGCAAGTCGCGGTCGCGTTTGTACTGAGTGCGATGGGTTGTTGGCTTGCTGTGCTGCTAGTTGAAAATGGCCCATACGTCTTTCACATGCCGGTTCCTGGCTGTAACCAATTATCCAATGTAAAATTGCTGCCTTATAATTCAAAAGAAAATTTATTTCTCGCTTCTGGATGAGACTTATTTTAAAGTTTAGATTTGTTTTGTTATAGTATAGTCATATTTGGAAATGGATTCGAATTTCCTGACGTGCACACTGCACACAAATTTTTTGTTTTATATTATTTATATGTATAGACAGACGTGTTCTATTATGGCGTTACACCGTCTTGAGCCCTTAAGTTTGTTAGATTCAGATATGTTTCCATCGCGGCAGCACTGTATTTTGCTCTGATTATATAAGAATTCTATCCCTCCTCTCATATTTTTATTTTTACGTGACAATGTATATTCATTAATAGCTCAACGTTTTATTTTCGTTACTAAATATAATATTGTCTAAACATCTAAAATCGCTCTCTAAATAATCTTCATTAAAACGAATCTTAATCACATCGTTTTTCATTTTTAGGATTGTTATCGGCTCAGTCACCTTCAATTTACATCTTATTTTTCTAAATATATGTAGCCGCAATATATACCAACGTAAGTTTATAAGGTTGCTCGAAGTTAAGTCTTTTGCGTCCTTTTAGGAAGTCGCGGATTAAATTTATACAATAACTCAAACGTTTACTTTTAATGTTTGTTATAATTTTTTGCTTTTGATGTTTATTAACTGCAAAATGGTTTATTTTTATTATAGTTTACACGACTTATTTTATAGCATTTTATACATTAATCTAGATGTCCCAGCAACAATAATTCAAAGGAAATATATTCCCATTAATATAATTTTTCTAATGTTTAGGAAATAAAGTAAATTTAAATTATAAATAATGGTTGTTTGAATGTTCCATGCACTGTTTGCCATTGTATAATAGTAATTGAAAGCACGAATGTTAAACACAACTCATGTTCTAAAAATAATTTGTTTATTTTTAATACATTAGGTTGTATTTGGTTCTGCTTAGATGTATCTGCGGAAATCTATACAAAGTCTCCACTTTTCCTTTTCGTAAATAAAGAAAACATAATATTAGAGACAAAAAAAAGAAAAATTAAAGCTTGGAAAATTTAGAACAAAAGAATTGTTTTTTTCGGTTACAATTCCTTTGTTTATTTATGCTGACACAAATAATTAAACACAATTCTTTTTTGATGCTGTTCACTAGACATCAAATTTGTCTTTTTTACGTATTATCGAAACGAAATTACTATTCTTTTGTGAACAAAGAGGTTGTTTTCAACTCGAAACTTTTGCAAATTTAAATTTTATTAAAAAAGAACTTAAAATTTTGTTTCGAGATAAAAGAAGATAACGATAATCGTGTAATATTTTAACATTTTAAATTAAATTTAGGAAAGATCCGTATATAGCCTTAGTCGTAAGGCTTCTGTTAACTTTCAGCAAAGAAACCTCAAAAATGTCCTATCTGCTTCTTGTGATTTATTGTGTACTATCTTCCGTTTTCTTGCTCTACCAAATAATTTAATTGCATACCGAGTTCGATATAACCAAAACCGGCGTTCCTGAAACAAATACTATACAAAGAATGTTTAATTTTGAATACAATATAGATGGAATAGTCTACTGTTTGCCATAGTTTATAATAAACTGTTACACTTGCGCTTACACGACTCTTGTTGTCGGCTTGTTTACTAGTCTAAATGCTTCGGTAATTAACTCTTTGTTAATTACCCAATAATGTATTTATAGTTAGTCCTTTTAAATTTTTTTTATTTTTGCCCGGTCTTCTTATTAGAGAAAAAGATACAGAAACTTAAAAGAAATTTATATACATCTCATCGGAGGGTCTTACATACTCAATGGTCTTACCTACCTTTATCGGACGAAGCTCGGAATCTTGGTGTTGTGTTAGATACGAACCTGAGATTCAAGTCCCACATTACTTATCTGCTTAAGAATTCATATTCTATTCTTAAGATGCTTTACACTAATCGTTCCATACTCGATACGAGGCTCTGGTCTGTTCTGTGTGTTTGCTTGATTACCTCCGGATTTAATTACTGCGATGTTTTGTATCATTCCTGTCTTGACTCAGTTGGCGTATGCAGAGTCCAGCGTGTCCAAAACTTGTGTCTTTGACTTATCTTTGGTCTAAGGCAGTATGATCGAATTTCTCACACCCTGCGGGCGTGGTGGGGTGGCGAGAGTTACACTCTGCTTGCTTTTTCTATGCGGTCTTAGCTCTCAAAGTTTCTAATTATCTGTATCTTATGATTACTTTTAGAACTGATGTCAATCATCTTAACCTTAGGTGTAGAGGGCTATTAGACATTCCGAGGGTCATACTTTCAGGAGACGATTTTGTTATAACATCGCAAGTGTTTTAAATTCACTGCCAAACCGATTGTTTTATCTCCCAGTCTCAACTTTTAGGAAGCGTCTCATGAGGGCTAAATTTTATTTGTAGTTTTGCTAATAGTAAAATTGACCGAAAAATCGTGGATTTAGCGTTTCTATGATTTCTAGAGATACTCACTAACAACGATGTTCAATGCGTTTCAATTCGCCTAGTCGATACAGGAAATACACCATACACACTACACAAAGTGCTCCCAAACACAGCTGATTAACACTGATCCACTGGGTGGTCTAGATGGATTTTTGGCTGAGATCGGTTTATTTCATTTACTCTAATACTTAACATTTGAATTTTTGAAGCTTTTCTACCATAATATATTACTTTAGTGTAACTGTGTAACGGATTTTGGATCTTGAAATCTTACTTAACATATTATGCAATTCCAGAGAATCAATAAGTTACACCAAACTTTGACAAAAACTACATTTATTAGTTTCAACATCATCGGTCTCGCGTTCGCGTAGTTACAAATTACAACCCTATAGTTGTACATTTTGATGTAGGTGCGCGCAAACACCCCGAGGTCAATTTCCTTTCAGAAAACTCTAACAGCAAAACGTAAACAGAAAAGAAACGTTAAATAGCCAAAAGGACGACTTTAACAATTTTTCGTGCAAACCGTCAGTTTACGTAGTTAATAAAAAAATTCTCGAGAGTCAAACCACATGTTTTTCGAACGTTACCTACCAAAAGGAATTTGAAGAATTGTCGCATAGTAATAAAAATAGATAAGTAACCAGTTGAGTTTATAAAATTTAAGTGTGTGACCGAATTACTCCTTAATTAAGTCTAAATATAAATTTAACACATTTAAGTTCCAAATTAATACGAGTGTCTCGTCTAAGAATTTCAACTAGAAAAATTAATAATCCTCGCATTTGAGTGGCCTTTAAAATTCTAAAATAATTTCCATAATAAAGAGGGTTGCTAAAATTTATAGTTAACCAACAAACTACGACCCTCTACAGTTAACAAAGGTTTTGCTTATAAGTTGGCGATAACCCTTCTTTATAGGTAGAGCTTAATGTGTGTGCGCAAGTTCATTTGAAAATGTAAGATTCATCCCTAGAGCATTAGTGTAGGAAATTTAGGCGGGCATTCGAATAACGAATTGTTAATTTTGAATGCATCAAACACCCGTATTTTTATAAATCTGCCTTAAGGGCTATACAACGAAAATACAATTCCTTTTTAATTATCTTACTTTCGAGGTTTCGCCAATTTCGAAAATTATTAATTGAAAAGGAAAAAAGAGCATTGCAACACGCGCTCTTACGCACAAATTTAAATTTATATAAGGGTAGGTATACTCGAATTTTGTATTATATAAATAAAAATGTGTGGTGGAATACGTTAGGGTAGTAGGTGCACATTAATAACGTAATTTTTTATGTTAAATAATTTTATGGCGATGTTAAATCTCTCTAATGGCAATGCTTCTAAAAAAAGATGTTTTTAGGTGTAATATGTGTTGCATACATTTGCCGCAGTAAATCGACGTTGATGAAAACTACGAAACGAGGCGATGTTTAGGCGCGATGAAAAATTCTTTCGTTAAATTTATACAATTTTAAATTGATCCTATTTATTATCTTCATTAAACTTTTAGGTAACACGCAAAATTAAAATAACTAACTCTTTTACGTTATACCTAATAATTTATTATTGTGTTGATAATTTTGTGTATTACCTACTATAAAGGAAGTCGCTTCAGCATTCAAATACAAATAATGATGCTCAGCGACGGACCCAAAAATGAATTTAGAACAAATAAAATTTCTGTAAACAGTCTGTAATTAACAAACGGGTGTGAGCAAAACACTTGAAATTTAATAGATAAACGTACGGATTTCTGACGACACGAGAACAGAGTCACAAGGTAAAAATCGGAACTGCGTGAAGGAGGTATAGGGTTTGTAGACTATTCCACATAATCGTTATTTTGAGTAGGTAGGTATAGGAAATTGATTACATGATTACACATTACATCCCGGATAAGACTTCTCGTCAAATTTATCCGTTCTGCCCCTCCCTTCCCATTTTAAGATGTTTAAACTTAAACTAAATATTTTTTTGGAACGGCCTTTGTCTTTTAAAAGTTTATTTGTTTTACTATCGGTTATTTGTAACTGAACACGGACTTCAACAGCATAAAAAATTAGAAAACTTTTGGCCTTAGCTTTGAACAAGTTGTTGTACTGCTGGTTGCGGTCTATTGGTCTATAATAGCTTTTGAATCTTTCGAATGTAATTTGAGTCTAAAAAAATTTGCCTAAAAGTTGTTGAATCCAAAAGTTGTTATCATATTTTCACTTGTTTTTGAGTTAATTACAGCCTTTTAAAAGTTCAACAATCATTTTCAAAAACACCTCCAAGGACCTCCAAACATTTTTTCACTTATTTACCTTATATAAAACAAAATAACCCTAAAAGTTGTTATCCGATTTTCACTTGTTTTCGAATTACGGCGTTTTAAAATTTTTCTAAGCTACGTAAACATCTAAAGTGTCGTAACTTGAAAACAAGTGAAAATCGGAGAAAAACTTTTGAGTTTTTTTATCTTGTTTACATGTAGAATACGTACCTAAAGTTCGGTGCGATCCTCCCGACTCACCCTGTAGGATAAGAATTCAATACAGCCGCAATTTACATCTTTCGAAGATTTATATTTAGCTGAAACAATTAATTTTTAAGACAACCAGAGTTCCTATTATTCTAAACTGCGAAAAACTACAAGAGATGTCAGGTTGATCTGGAACTGACTGCCGAAGAGCCAAAAGGTAGAAATAAAAAACTACTTTCAACGCAGAATAAAAAAATAACAAATAATAAAGAAAAACACATTTTAATGTCTTTTCAATATTTTCTTTTGAAATTGTAACAGTTTTCAGCAAAGCACTCTCCTAGAAATCATTTGATTATAATTATCTTTTTTTACTTACGTTTGAATCATTAGTTATCTAAGCTCAATTTTAAATTTAATTGAACTACGTCGAAGACAAATTGCGCGCTTAAAAAGATTTGAAATTTTTCAAACTTGGCGTAGATTAAATTTTATTAAAAATTACTATTTTATATTATTTGATATTAAAATTTTTCGACAACAGCTTTAACTATATTTACATTTACACGTCATACGTCAATTATATTTCGAGACATTTCATCGGGTACTTAGGTAGGTACTTCATTTTGTAGGTAGTACTACAATTAACCAATGTAATGATAAAAATTTAATATGCTAGGACGTTATTGACATGCCTAATTAGTACAGGCACACGAAGCTGAAAGTCATTGAATTTTTGAGTCTATATAATATTCATTTTTGTAAATGTAACATTAAAATATGTTAATATACACACTTTAAATCTCAAAAACTTTAAACTTTTAAAACCATTAATTATAATTTCAATTTGTGAGTGACATCAAAGTAAACACTATACTGTGAATGGCACTAGTGTGCCGAACCAGTAAAGCAGAAGTGAAAAAAATAGGTGCATAACTTATATTTTAGGAATTCTGACGAATATAGAATGGATCACTGAATTACTCCGTAACTCATAATAATGTGAAGTTGTAAAATTAACAAAAAATTAATAATCTCTATATAATAAATGTTGGCCCCACCTACACATTCATCAGACATAAACTGTCGTGGCTTACTATATAGAGCGTAGCCTCCTATTTTAAACGACAAAATCTATTATAATACGGTGTAGAGAAGAATGGCAATGAAACGGACAGGTTTTTCCAAATGGTTGTATTATTTTCTGAACAAAACATAAATTAGACTTTCTTTTCCGTCACAGACTAATTATGTTCCTTCTTAGGCCCAGTTGTATAAACTAGCTAATCTGGGAGTCAGAGTTAACTCCACGATCCAAATATAAAGTTAAATCTTAGCGTAGATTTGATTAGGTTAACTCGTAGGCACTTGGTCCAGAGTTAAGCCATAAATTTTCTAGAGGGAAATATATTTCAATTTAACTCAGAATTAGTTGTTATTTATGTTTAATTTAGGTTAATCTCTGAGTTAACTCTGACTCCCAGACTAGCTCGTTTATACAACTGGGCCTTAATGGCATATCAATGAGTAAAACTAACTTTTGCTTCAAAGCTAAAAGTTTATAAGCTTTTAAACAAAGGTCTAAAAATGTCTGTTTCACGACACTAGAGTTTTGAATCGGACACATGCTGTTATGTTACGGATAGTACCCAATAAATTCTATATTTATATTTTCAATGCCAGAAACTGTTAGGAATGATAAGAAATAAGAATAGGTGTCAATATAACCCCTGTTCGACGCTTCGTAATCCTGCAATTCCCTTTCAAAATTTAGGGATAAAATAAGGTTTTTTGCAAGGATTAAAAAAAACATTTTGAGTTTGAGACATCATTGGTACCTACTGTTTCAAAATATAAACATAATGTTATATGATTTTCACGTTTAGTCATGAAACGACTATGCGTTAATGTCCGTTTCAATGCATTTCTCGTGTCCGTTTTAGTACGGGGAGACATTTTTAAGGAAAGTTTTATAACAACTAAAAAGAGAAAAACAAGTTTTTTTGAAAATCACAGTTGGTTGGTAAATAGTTATATGCAAAGTTGCATTTCTGAAAATATCAAAATGAAATACATTTTAGTTCTTAAGATAATAATAGTGTCCGTTTCAAAAAACGTCCGATTCATTGCCACTCCCTTACCTACTTAAAGAACAAAAAATTGCTGTCGTAAAGTGGTGTGATGAAGAAGCAATCGCCCTTCTTCTGTCGATATTTTTTGAACTTACAATTTTCCCAACTGTTACTTTTGATTTGTATAGAGTTAATTAATAGAAAAATTTCCCAACTTTGCCCAAACTCGATGTTGAAGTAAAACGTTGTAAGCCAAGTCATAATGCCTAATTTTACATGCAGATATTATGTTAAAAAGTAATTACAACTTTATATAAAGCAGCCGAAACTCATAATTTTGTTACAAAATTTATTAATTATTAAAAAGTTCGTTATTGTACCTAAACCTTCGGCAGTCAAGCTTCGTAAGTAAAAACAACAAACTCTACAAAGTATAAATGTTTAGAAATTTTGTACTAAACTCGTTCTAAAACGACCTTAAATGAATTTACCTTTACATTGTAGTTACAATTCATGAGAAGAGTAAAGAACCAAAAATTCGTACTAGCTAAGCTCATGTACTAGTAATAAAGTTGCAACTTGCAACACATAGTATGAGTTGAAGCTCTTAGCTGTATGTTGCAGTTTGATGAAATCCTATTCGTTTAAGAAGTACCTATACTTTGCTCCTTCGTCGGTTTATAACATCAACTTTATCTAAATTAACATCCATGTACTAAATTTGAACTTTGAGTAAAAGTCTAGTTCTTGCTACGTATTTAAGCAATGAATAATAGAATGTTACGTCTTGCAAAATTACTATCCTCAAGAAGAAGCTATTAAATAGCTTAGATCGGGGCATGTTTTAACGTCAACTTAGTTTACTTATTTAAATTTAGTTTTATTTATTTGTTTGTTACGTGCAAGGAGCCCGAAAGCTTCATTGTTGACTTTGTAACATTAAACTCGTAAATATAGATCACTGGTCTGTAAATAAAAATTGTCAAAGAGCTAATCATTTTAATTACCTACTTACTTCATAGTTTGCTGTAATTCGAGCATTGAGTTTTATACTTTTAATAAGAACTCTGATAATTTCATGTACACTGTACAGGATGTTGCAAAGTCGTATCTCACATTTGCATAGGTAATTATTTTGTAAAATATAAAATCTTTCAAATGGTAGGTAAACAAAGTTTATTAAAGTTGTATCGATAAGTTTAGAAAATACTGTAAAAAGAAAATTTGGCAGACAATATCACGAGTTCATATTGAACGTTTTTTTCTAAAAAGAGCCCTAGAGCTGACTACATATTGAAAATATGCTATAACGTTATGGCCGGCAAAAAACCTAGCAAAAAATTGGAAAAGTACTCCTGAAACCTAAACTTGACGTGCTCACGGTCGCAAATGAACAGGGAATTCGGTAGTTAGGTCTTACCATAGCTGTGGTTTTCAAGATATATTATTGGGCTATATCAGTGAATCGGTGTGACAAGATTTCAACTTTAATGATAGAACTCCCAGTCGTTTGTCCTGCCGGAAGCTCCTTATAGAAGTAGGCTTGGACGTTGAATTACTAAGAGAGATTCTGACCGTTTAATCGTTTACGAAAGTGCATAGTGTAATTGTTGCCCCAAGACCGAAAACGGTCACTAAGCTTAAAAGACTTCAAATTAGTTCAAAAAAGATTGATTTTCAGAATAAATAATATTACTCTTAATCATCAGAAACGATAAAAAACTTTTCTTTAAATTATGGATTTATCCCCCCCCCCCAAAATTGGTTTCTGATTATTATGTTTAAAGGGGTGCATCGGAACACCAAAGTAGTATAATGTCAAAACTCTAATAAGAATTCGAAGATGTTGCAGAACGCTTCCACAGCACTTCTATAACTTCGGAAGATAAAGCATAAATGAAGATACTTGAAGCACAAACAAGCCCAAACGAATGGCAAATTAATTATGTTTGAAATTAACAGGCCGTGGTGGTGATGTAGACTGGCCAGCACCCCTATCACGTTTTTAAAAATATCTCCGGAGAGGTTGAGCCTAAACGATGCGATTTTAAATACAAACAAGCACAAACGAATGAATCATGTTAGAAATCAATCGGACATGGTGGGGGTGCTGGCATTTCTACAGCATCCTCACAACATTTTTTGAAATATCTCCGAAAGGCGTTGAGCACCAACGACGGGAGTTAAAGTACAAACAAGGTCCAACGAATCTATCAATTCACCACCAAAAATTCGGGGTTTGGGAAGCTACCGACATGCATCTGTAAACGTTAACGTGTTCTGGTCGATTTCTAAAAGAACCACGACACGAGTTTCGAGTTGTGGCATTAAACTGTTGCTAGAACGCGTTGTGGTCGTCTTTTTCGTTCAGTGGTCATTTTCGGCCTTGGAGTCTAACATAACTATAATAAATCAGACGCTAGATGAGATTCTGAACTTGCTCGTCCAGTGCCAGTAGATTTAGAAAGTACCGCTTAGCACCGCCATTTTTTATCCAGTTAACCACTTTGCACTAATCTTTACTTATGACGTGCGATATAGATAAAATATGGCTGCCCTCTCGGTACTCTCCTACTCTTTATATCTACTGGTTCTGACTCTGCCACTTAGGCTTATCAGAGCAACGTATGTTAAATAAAAGGGGGGTATACTATTATTATTATCAGTAGTTTACAAAACCAGACAGCCGAAAGATAAATAAAATATTTTGTAACCGTTCAACTTGAAAAAATTGTGTTATTGGCTACTGCCTAGTGTCGCATACTTCTAGTATTAGTACAAACTTTATTTTTAAAATCAATGAGACTATCACCTGTCTCTCACTGTCAACAGTGACGTTTTAGTTCTTAATTAAGTTTCTCGAACGAATTTATTTAATTGCGATATAATTTTAGAAAAAATATAAATTATACATTTGTAATTAGTTAATCTAAAAAGCTTCTAGGAAAGTTTTTATCAACTCTAACAACTTTTATCTGGAAAACCGCAGTGAATTCACTTGGGTTAACTTGCAAAAGCACGTTTCTTCCTTACCGCTTTTTTATATTTGCAGTATTCTGTTCACGTACTTGATTCTTGATTTTAGAACTTACTCACGAGAGTTGTTTCATATCTGATATATTTTAAAAACTTTTATCCATTTTTAGAACAATACAAATGCACTTGCGTTTGTAATTATAAAGTGTGCGGACAAAGTTTTATAAAGGGAATGGCGTAGTTTTTCTAGGATTAACATAACTACAAACAACAAAAGTGGATGACTTATAGTGGAATTATGTCGCACACATTGTTTACAGAAGGATAAGTAAATGAAGAAAGTTATTTTAGTACACCATACCTATCTACATAAAAATTAGTTTGTCTAGTAGACATTTTAAATAGAACCAAACTACAAACTTGAGAGTCTTTGAACCGGGAAATTCGGAAAAGGACGTTTAAGGGTTTTGTGTATGTGGCCGACCTTATTTGTACGCAATTAACATTATTTTACAGCAATACTGGTGTAGAAACGCAAACTGTGCATCTGTGCAGTATGAGCACGAGCATTATTGTTTTATTTTTATTCAGAAAACGTAAAACAAAATTGTGACATTTAAAAAGTTCTCAGACATCAATAAGTATGACATTTTTCAAAACGTAATTTTTCATTTTTTGCTCGGCGTCTTCGATGTAAATGGTGTGTGAATTCGTTTAATTATTCCACTTTAATGTTTATATAGTAGAGCAGCTAATCATGAAAATGTGGACACGCGTGACATAAGTACCAAATTTTTACCAGGTTTTAGTTAGGTACTTAGCTTTTACTTTTTGATAGGAACCAGCTCTTCCGTCGGCCATCTTAGATTTTATAGTGGCGATTTTAAAATATAGATATATTATCAATAATTAGGCTTCTAAATCATTTAAGACCACAAAGTGGCGTCTAAATATACATATTTGGGGCCAGGGAATACAACTACACAATTTTTAAATGTTTCAGACTTATTCACTAATATATGGTGTTTTAAATGAACTCTGAACCTTTGTTTCTCATTATTGGAGCAACAAAGTTGGTAAAATTAGCAAAAAAGCGTACCTTTGATCGCTGATTACGGTTTACGGAAAAAATAATTGAGACCATGTATATTTTGGTTAATTCTAGACAACGATTCGTCACTATTTCTTTCTAACTCTCTAATATGTATATTTTTCGAAAATTTTGGAAATGCTTCTAACTAAGTTAATCGAAACACTCCAGATCGAAGATATTGTTTAATGCGCTATAGAAAATTTAGAGACGATGAAAATTTGTTAAAGTAAATATATTAACTTACGTTGAAGCATTTTCAAAATTTTCTAGAAATACCATATCAAAGAGTTTGAAAAAAATAGTAACAAATCTTGGTCTAAAATTAATTTTTCTTTCATTTAAAACCAAACTATACAATGGTGTTTCATTCAAAAAAACAAGCGTCTAGATCATTATCTTAAAAATGCGATGTTCAATTACGGAAAGAGGAGTTGGTTCCTATCAAACATTGCCTGGCAAAAATCTAGTGCTTTTGCCCGGTGTGTCCACATTAACGCGAAATTCGACGTTAAGCCGTCCCACTATCATTAGCTCATTAAAATTTCCTTTTTTAAACCATTGATTACAATACACACAACTGAAGCCCTTTTTTTTCTGTAATACGTGTTTGAGCTCCACTTTTCTTTAAACTTTACATTTTCTACTTACTAAACGTGTTTTCATAATTTTGTTTGCATTCGAAAACAGAACTGTCTGATGCTCTATTATTTATTTCGCGTAATCGGTTCTCGAGTACATAAATGCCCTTTTGTTGTTTTATGGATTTAGTTTATAGTAATTTACCTGTGTTTGATTTATTACAAAAATTGTAAACAGTTTTATTATAATCTAAATCTATTACTATGTTTGTTTACTTTATTACGAATTGTCTTCATATCCACTACTTTCATATTAATTTTAATGGTAGATAATAATAATAGTAGTATGTACATCATATTTATTTGTCGAATGTGAAATTTTATTGAACTTCATTAATAGTTAACGCTGTAATATATTAATAATGTTAATTTGTTTCAGGTGAGTGTCTATCATAGTTCAAATAGCATTCAAGAAGTCAAGTAACGGGTATGTGTTTCACGGTTTTAGCTAATAAACAATCGTTCTTTTTTCTCGTTCTGTAAAATAATATGGAGCTGAACAAATTATTTACACGATTGAAGACGACTTTCGTTTGTCTTATTCTTAAAATACATTATAAGAAAACTAGTACTATTTATACAGTGCTTATGCTTCTCAAAATGAGTAGCAAATGAGTGAAAGCCGGCCAATATTTTTGAACTTTTGTACAAAGCCGTAATTTTTAATTCTGAATAATATTTTCCTGTAATATAAGCCACGAAAAGGTCATTTATTCGACAAGAGAAGGGTCTTAGTCAACTTGACTTCCGGAAACTAAAAATTCGCTTAGTCATGTTTTTTCACTCAGAGTTTGGTCGCAAAACATTATTTCGAAATTAAAAATTCTTTGGTCATATAAAAACCGATATGGAACTCAAATAAAAATATATTCCAGCTCTCGTCTTGTTCCCTTCGTTTTTAAATTTAATGTCTAAGAGAGCATTTACATTACGAACATGTATTGAACAAATTCATATTAATACATGTATTGAACAAATACATATACATGTATAGGACAAATACACGCAAATTTGTTATACAAAAGTAATGTGTCATACAAGTTTGACATATCCTTCATACAATACAAAGTATATATACTTGTCAAAATCAAAAGTTTTGTCATACATGTATATTACATGTTTGTAATGTAAATGCTCTTTAACTCTCTACTATCTACTTCATTGCTCTCACTAATTAAACGTCAGCAATTTACAGATATATTCACAAAGTATGCACCAGATTCATGTTTATTGTGCGCAAATTTGATTACTTCTCAGAATCGCGTTCCCCAACTTGATCTATTACCGCTTTCCAGTAAAAGAACTCCAAATATTCTTCTATCTTCTATTCCTCGTTCTTCATTTAATTTCTTTGATGAACTTTTACATTAAGGCCATGCATATTGGTCTTGCTACCAGATCTCCTAATAAATTGCTCTTTCAACTCCAATTTATTACACAAACTTTTTCAGTAATTTATTCTTTCCTAACTGATGCAGCTCCGCTTCTGTATGAGGTGCTACCTTCAATATTGAACCGTCTGGAAAGAAAATCCACGTGAATTCAAACGGCTAGCTTAGCTGTAATAGCTCTTTATTTTAACTTCTAAAGAGATTAATTTTGCACCATGTAGGTACGTACCTATCTCGGATTTGACCACCATATTATGTGGAGGCCTCTGCAAAAAACATATATTTAGAAATATGCGTAAATATCCGAAAAAAAATATATAAGAAAAAGGATCTATGTATGAAATAGAATCTCGCATCACGAATAATTAAAATCGAGTGCTAAAAGCAAATGTTTACAGTAGTTAAGGGGGATTCAACATCGTTAGAGGCGCTAGTGTATAAATTTTGAACATTTTTAAAGGTTTCTGTTATCCTAAATTCGTTTGTTTTGTCACATTGAGCGTCAGAATTTTCATAAGCGTACCCTAGATTTTTTCTCCCCCTACGTAATTCGACAGGATAAATATTTTGTTATTGAAGAAGAGGCATTCTCAACAATATTAAAAACAATTCGCTTTTTGAAGCGAAGTAAGGTCGTTTCCGCGAAGGCGTTAATTCACAATTTTTTACGAGTTTTGTTCAAAATCGTAATTGCTGAGTATAGACTCTTCTCCCGGCATGATTCACTGACTTTATAGAAGCTCGAGGGTAAAATTTTTGGTATGTATGGGGAACTGAATTTACGGACACACCAAAATCCTCAAGAAGTGCTCTAAGAAGCTACCTCTCTTGGAGTTGGATGCAGACCGTATCTCTCCAAAATATGCATTCAACAGAGACTTTAAAACTCTAATGGATTCAACTGAGAACATCTCAGCGGACATAACTGTCTTTACCGATGGATCTAAAAATCAAAAGGGATCAGGAGCAGGTGTCCATTCACCTGAGCTTGCCCTTGACATATAAGTCTATCGCTGTGGAAATATGCCTCAGTATTTCAAACTGAACTGATGGGTATATTACACAGCGCCAACAAAATCCTTAATAGAAAAATTCTGAATAAGAAAATACTGATATCGACGGACAGTAAAGCTGCCTTGCAAGCCTTAAACACCTGCAAGGTAGCCTCTGGTCTCCTGCTGGAATGTATAGAGCTGCTAAACCAGATATCAAAAAACAATGTTCTTACACTCTGTTGGGTCAAAGGACATCAAGGAAATGAGGGTAACGATAAATCAGACGAGCTGGCCAAGAAAGGTTCAAACAGCCTTCCCTGTGGCCCTGAGCCAATCATCAAACCAGCCGTATCAACTGTTAATACTCTCCTTAAAAATAATACCTATCAACTACAGACTGAAAGATGGACAAGCAAAGAAGGGTCAAAGCAAAAGAGCTTTACTGGCACCTTCCAAAAAGCTAACAAAATACTGTCTACAGCTGTCTCGAACTAATCTACGAATAATTGCAGGGACACACTGTCGACTACACAAACATCTTCACACTCTGGGCTTGGTAGACAATCCCATATGCCGGGGATGCGAACTAGAAGACGAAACCGCTGAACATGTGCTCTGTCACTGTCCAGCTTTAACGTCGATAAGAAGATCTGTGTTGGGGGACTTCTGGTTCGACATGGCCAGAATAAGCACCACCCCTCCCGCCAGAATTCTTGAGTTCATCCTACACGTAGGATGGCTCGAGATCTGATGGGCACGGGGAGGCCTCTTGGAGGTAGACCAATGGGCCCGATTAAGTGGCCTAAGTGCAGGGAGCTTGCTCCCCCTCCTTAATAATCCAGATTCAGATATGTATGGGAAGATAATAGATCGGAGAAGGCGAAAAGGCGAGAAGGCGAAGAAAACTTATGATCAAGTCCGAAGTATAAGAGCAGTCGATTTAAAATTAAATTAAAGTTTGAGCTAGGGCTCTATAGGTTTACGCTTAGCTTCTTAGGCCTTCATAGCTGTTTTACTATAGAGTGGATCTAAACATTTGTACCTTCTTCCTATAAATATTGTTTGTAACTGTTTTTAGAGCTATATTATATTTTTGTAAAATTTCCGCAATTTTGGTAACATTAACTCTACCCAAAATCGCTCATCCCTGGCTATTTCTTCAACAAACAAATATATTGCATCATTGACATAAACTGTGAATGTTCGTATACTCTGCTTGGCCAAAAAACAACATTGAAATGAGGGTAATGATAAAGCAGGCTAGCTGGCAAAAATGGGCTCAAACAGTCTTCTCTGTAATCCTGAGCCAATCATAAAACAAGCCGTAAATAATGTTAACACCCTCCTTAAGACACATCGAAAGACGAACAAGTTGTTATCAGGGTAAAAAGGAGTCACCACCGGTCCCGTATAAAAAGCTTGCATAATTTTTAATCTTCCTTTTTTTTCATATCTGCAAAAGATTGTCTAAATCCCCTCCCCGAATAACCCAGAATCCAGCAGTAGAAGTTTTCGCTCTTGACATTCTTCATCATCTTACAATCTGAATAAAAATTTTACTTTATGCTGAAAAAACAGCAGAGGTGTAAACCTAACCGTTCAAATTGGCGGAATTTTCGATAAATATCAATCATTTCGCGTCGACACGACTCGCGCTTTTATTAGTAATCTCCGAAACTTAATATTTTGATGTTTCATTATTGTTGAGGCTAAAGAAAATTCGGGAAGAAAATTTTCAAATTACACTTTCGGGGAAACTCCATTACCCCGCTTATGAACGCGTTTTTTTACAAAAGTTCTGAACTCATTTTCCAATCTAGTAAGCCACTAACGCCTTCAAGTAACTAAACCGAATTCTAAAATCAAACGTTTACACGAATATTTTATGATTTAGTGTAACTGGGGCTTTATAAAGAGTAGAAAGCTTACTATCGAGACTCGTTCTGTGTAATTTAAAACATAATATTGTACCAAATTTTAAAATTTCACTTCCACATTTTAGATCACTCTTATTAAAATGATTACGTGAGCCCAAATTTTTATTTTTTAGCGAACCGATCTAATAAAAATTTAAGAACCCACGAATTTACAAGATTCTGCATAAATTTTTTGTCACATAAAATCTTCATTTATTAACTTTTTTAACTGTAAAAATAAATTGAGTTGTGCCTTAGAAGTGCCCATAAAATTGTCAGATACTTTCCTCTAGTTTATGAAAGGAAACCGCCTTTTCGCGATTTAAAAATTACTTTCCTAAAATTTTCCACCTCTAACGACATTCTATTTGACTATGGCCTTAGTATTATATAAAATAGAGTTAATTTTAAATTTAACAATTTTTAAAAATAATTTTGTTGGCAAGTTATTCTGCTTTTGTACTTACATTTAGCAAAAATAGAAATAAATTAGTTCATCCTTAACTAATGTTTTGTAAATTACCAGACAGTTAATTATTTGGCCTTTTTGTAATATATCGACACCGACTCGAATAAAATTAACAGGGAAGAATTCATACTTTTTTCCTAACTTCTTTTTAATTACTCATTAAGCGCGCACTGATGGACCTTTTAATTTTTCTCCAAATAAACTTTTACGTTTTTAAACTAATTTTTGCGTTAATTCGGTTATTTATAAATTTTCTAATAGTGGGACTTATGCCCAAGGACACTTTTACATTTTTTTTTCATTGTTGATTATAATAGCGTCAGGTGGCTGATCTACAAATCAAGTGCTATTTTCATCGGGAAAATAGCAGGAAGGTAATATACAATAGCAATAAAAGTTATTTTTGTACCTTAATGAATTTTAGCAAAGGCTAAATTAATTTAATTCGATATTTTTATCGAAACAAGTATCAAAATTATAGGTTATATAGGAATTGCAATTAAGGGACTAAATTATTCCTAAGAGAATTCCAGCTGTAATATTTCAATGATCCTGTTTAACAACAAACATTGTTAAAGCCTACTAGTTTTGATTCTAATGCCCGATTATTAAATAGAGAATGTTGGTTTATTGTTGTAAAATTATGTAAATTTCAATTCATCGATTTTCGATTCGGCGTTGCAGAACTTAAATTTTTTCGTTCTTCTGTCAAGTTATATTTTCTACTCGGTGATTCATTTCATTATAAACGTTTTAAAATCAATTATTTATTTAAGAAATCAGCATAATATATACGCAAGTCTATAAATACACCTCGCGTTTTTAAATATTTCTCAATTAAACTAAAATTTTGGCGTGCAATTTTAAAAATTAAATCAGTAGTCGTAATAAACGTTAGCGTTTAGGTACGCCTTTTTTCTTCTTATATTAGGTACAACAAATAGCCAACCGCACAAAATATAATTCCAGACATTTGCAAAATTTAAATTGCAAATTCCTTTACCTTTCTAAACGTGTGTACGTATCTGCTACGCTACTAACAAATGCTTGAATTATAGAACTAGTTAAAATTCGAAATTATATATGAGCGCAGTTTCCTCATAAATTGAAAGATTTTTGTTCGTGGCAATTTCAACGCTTTGAATTACTACTCTAAAGTCTTAGAGGGATTCCATTTCGCAGTAGTGTGTTGTGTTTTGAAAAGACAATTTTTGAGCTTTCAAAAAAAAACTAAAGATATTGTTTATGACGTAATTGTAATAATTGACAGAATTTTGCTATACTCGTAGTTCACAAACGTTTTGAATTGTTAGGAAAAATCTAGAATTTAACCCCTCTGTTTGTTGATTTTAAGTGGGCAAAACTAGTCCTGAACAATTCAATTCACTTCTTTAGGGTGGATTTAAAATGTAGAAACTCCATAGTTCGCCTAATGTCCTTTGGGAGAGTGTTACTTAACAACTTACTCGCGTAAAATACTCCCAGTTCGTATTTTCTGTACGATGAGACTCAACAGTTAGCAGAACCTCGTTATGGGTGCTCTAATGATGCTTGAGTCCGCTATGATTAGAATATTTCGGACGCCTTCTTGAAAAAGACTAACACCTGGTATGTATATAGGGCCGGTAGTGGCAATATATTCAAACTCCTAAAAAGACGTCGACAACTACTTCTAGAAGAGGTACTACATAACAGCTTTTCAGCTCTCTTCTGTAACTTAAAAACCCGGACAGTCTGCTCATAATATTCCCCAATCCATATGTGACCACCAAGTGAACATACGAAAAATACACATATTATCTCAAAATTCCACCATCTACCCGATTTCGAAGAAATCTTATTGAGGACATTGCCCTATTCGGCTTCTTGCCCAACTCATTTATCTGAGAATTTCACTTAATAGTTCTGCCGGCAATCAGTGAGCTCGATCCTGTCATTCCCGCACCACATCCTCAATCGCATTATTTTTGGACAATTGATTGATTGGATTGAAGTGATTAACGTCTGAGATGAGATCATTCTGTCTCCAGTTGTACTGAAACTTGTGTCGTCTGCGAACTGGGTCACATTTAGAAGTGTGCCATTAATTACTAACCATTTACGTAAATTACGACTATAAGGGGCCCATAATGCCTTTGACTACTTGGATATTTTTTTAATAGCCTTTCAGAGATGTTCTTAACACCATAGTATTGAAATTTTCTTATCCACAATCAGCACTGAATTATTGGCACAGTCGAATGCCTTGGGCAGGTTCACAAACAAGCCAAACACCATCTCTCCATTATTCAGACTTTTCAAAACACCCTCCCTCCGTATATTCAAAAAGAGCCGTAGTCATTGATCTGCCTCTTAAAAATCCAAGCTGATTTCCATTATACAAGTCGTTTGCCTTTAAAAAATTTGGCACTCTGACATACATAGCCTTTGCAATAACCTTATAGATATTATCTTCAATACGGCATAGGTCGCTGATTATTGAAATCCAACTCATCTCTCCGGCCTTTCTTATTGTATAAGTGTTAACAAAATATTTAGTAAAGCAATTAATAACGTTTTTCAATTCCTACTCTAGTGTAGAAGGTTTACTGGTAGTAAAGGGGCCATACTGTTTCTAATAGGTTCATTAGGTAAGTTTATAAACCTGTTTACTTGAATTAACGTTTTTGTTAGGAAGCGTCAACAACTTAGTTGGCTTCTCAGTCCACTTCTTCTAAAGAACAGGTTCTCAAATAATTTAGCAAAAAATTTTTTGCAAAAATATTCATTGTGAGAGCTTTTATTTTAAAAAGTTTACAATTGTTGTGACAAAAGAATTTCCGTCTGCCTGTTTATACACTTTCTAACTCACATTGAACAAAACACTTGAATTTTTGTGTACGGCACAAGAGCGAAACCGCAGAAAATTACTAAAAATACCAGTGGGATGGGGGGTCCCAATTATATATATAATTGTAGGATTTTACGGCTGACGCCGCCTTCCTTCTCATTCCCTCTCAACCAGTTCCTTCACTCCTCTCTATTCCTCCACTCTCCCTCCGTCAGTCCTCTCCTCTCCATGGCCTCATGCACTTCATCCGGCCATGATTTTCTGGGTCTGCCTCTTTTTTTCTTCCCCATTGGGCTTCACTCGCTGATTTTGTGGATCCATCTGTTCCTATTCGCCCTTCTAACATGTCCATACCAGATTAGTCGCTTCTCCTCTATATATGCGAGCACGTCCTTCTGCACTTCCATTCTTCTCAGGATCTCTTCCTTTCTTACGCGGTCCAATCTTGTTAACCCGCAGCATCTCCTCCAGTACTGCATTTCGGTAGCTGTTATGGTGTTTTTGTTTTTCTTATTTATTATTCAGTTTTCCGCTCCGTATGTCATTATGCTTTGTATCATAGTACTGTATATCCTTCTTTTTGTGTTTTTCGTTATGTGTCTGTCCCAGAGAATGGAGTTGAGTTGTTTTATACTTGTTCGGGTTTGACCCAGTCTGTTTTTTATTTCTTCTTCCGTTGTTGCGTTTTTTGATATTGTAAAACCTAGGTATTTAAACTTATCACTTCCTTCTATTTCCATGCCTTCGTCAATTTCGAGATTGGTCACCGCTTCTTTCGCTGTTGTAAGGTATTCTGTTTTTTTAAAATTTATTTCCAGTCTGTTTTCCGTATATTCTTCTTTCAGTTTTCTAATCATATACCTTACCTTACGAATACCTTACGGGTATTCCCATGCCCTCACACTTCCCCACGGTCCCAATTAATGTTATAATAATAATTGTTAATTTGATCATACGAAATTGGTAACACTACCACTCACTGCAAGCCTTCTTGCTAAATCAAGATTTCCAATACTCTTCCCTGTAATACTTCTAACCAATTCAGCATTTTTTTATATTTTTATGTAAAGAAAAGTTTGAAAACCAAAAATTAATAACCACCCTGTATAATTTATAAGGAACTTTAAGAAATAAGGATACATTTTCAAATTAAGACCTTTCTATGAGACTAATATAGACCAGCAGAAGAAATTTTTCTGCTGTTTGCGTGATAGTCATAACGACCATTTTCCACTTGCCCGTTATTTATATCAATTAACAAGGCATTTCAGCTGTCGAGTAGTAACAAAGTTTCTTTACAGTAGGTATTATTTTTTCAGGCGTACGACGGTCAAAAGTAATTTATCTGTAAACAACCACTAAATTCTATTCGAGGAACGTCCCAACTAAATTAAAAAATTGTTAAGGTAATTTTAAAAAAAATCGGATAGAACAAACGAAGTATGTAATGAGGCAGTAAACATCGTCATTAAAGTGCACACGACAAGGTCAAAAATAACAAACATTTCACGATGACCACACATATTATCACTGTGAAGTAAATTCGGTCGTTGCCAAAAGTGAATCGTTCATTACGTCTTCTAACAGCAAAGAATGCGTCTGACTAAAAGATAACCTGTGGCAAAGATCCAACCGAGGATTGAGCAACTGTGTGTCTCAGGAATTAAAGTTTGTCATGGCCTATTTGATTTATGCTACATGCGGGACAACAGGACTATACGTTACGTCTACCTAAAAATAGTGTGTATATTATTTTAGGTGATAACTTAGCGCGCCACCTCGTGTTTTATTTCGAGAAAGGTGACTTTCTGGATATGATTTATAATGCAATTTTATTCCCTAAATGAAATAAAAGAATACTGTTACGTCGCTTCTTTATACAAAATTTGGCGGAAGTTCGTCTGGTGACGACGTAAGAGGAAATATGGTGAGAAATGGCCTTGCGCTTTAAAGAGCGCGGAGTAAAATATTTGCATTGTTGTCCAAATTACAACTGTTGAAAAACTTTATATTAAAGAAGAGAAAGAAAATTTTCCCTAACGAGTTATACAAAAAGTTTTAATGTAGTTAGGGGATATTACAATAGGTGAAATTATTTTCGTTCGTTAGAGAACGATTTTTTCAATTTTTCGACCGGCTCTACATTAAATTAATTAAAACAATAATCCTCATCTCCAGTGGTGATAACAACAAAAATCAATTTCTTTTAAAAGTAACTTTTCTCTTAAGCTAAATTTAATATTAATGGAAAATATTTACGAAAACTTATGTTTTTGAATAACAAATTATAAGCAGCCCTAACAGGAAATTACATTATGAAAGGAACTAAAAGAAAACTCGGTCACGTTTATTTATTTTGTAGTTTGTAACGATCGTTTATTATAATCACAATTCTCCGAGTCTTGTTCAATTGTATTTTAAATAATAAATGATCTTAATGTCATCACGAAATTGAGATATAACACCATTTATCATTTTCAGTTGTGATAAGGGTTTGCAAAATAGATTACTCGTAATTTTTATTTTCCAAAGAATGCTTAATCAATTTACTAAATTAATAACCAACAACATAATGGAAATTCGGGAAGTTAGGGGTGTATTAAAGAACCACATTATTTTTTCGTTGTAATATAAGGGAATCAAGCAATAGGTAGTCGATTTGAAAAGAGGGCGAAATTATAACTAATGTGTCTTAAATCAAATTTTGAAACGACCACTTAAACCACCACCCACTCACGTACAAACAATGGCTAAAAAATCTATTGTTTTTTACAAGAATTCGAAAATGTCAACTTCCAAAAATAACGGCAAATATTTAGGCGGCTT
Source organism: Malthinus flaveolus (assembly GCA_950108345.1). NCBI lineage: Eukaryota > Metazoa > Arthropoda > Insecta > Coleoptera > Cantharidae > Malthinus > Malthinus flaveolus. The sequence goes on from OX467285.1 coordinate 70,453,446, forward strand.
TCAATTGTCACCTTTATCTTGTGTTATGTGGCCTACTGTGTTATTCTGCAAACAGATAAAATCATTTGGCTTTGTTCCAAAACAAAATGTGTTGCAGATAAAAGATATCATCGTGAAATAAAGAAATTTTACAGTTGTTCAAATATTGAAATTTGATAAGAGCTTAGTCACTTCTTAAATTGTGAAATTATTTCCAAATTTCAAAAAAAGACGATAACTAAATCGTCAAGGATTGGAAAACAACTTCGGCCTTTTCTATTATTACAACAATCTATCGTATTATGTTTTTGAAACAAAGACTTGGAATTGACCCACGAATAGTTTTCCTACTTTAATGAAATTAGGAATGTTGGCGAGCTAAGTGCTATTATCTGTGGCAGTGCCACCACTGTCGTGTGTCACGTCAAAAGAATAACATTTTTAATTTAGTGGTTTTGCTACGTTTGGCTAACTTTGTTGCGTGTAATGTAATCCTGCACTTTGAAAAAATAACATACGAGCATTACTGAAAAATAAAAATTACATGTTGCAATATTAGTCGTTGATCCGTAAGGGCAAGGTAGGGTTCCGCAAAAGAAAGAACTGGTGATTCGTGACTGGATAATATTCCTAAGTGGAAGGGAAAGAAGAACCCACTACGTGACCAACGAAGACAAATAGGCAATTAGCAGGTTTTAATCTAACATATATGCGACTACGTAATAATTATTGGTAATCCACGACACTCTGTATAATCGTTGATAAGCACTCTGTATAATCGTTGATAAGCAACTACAGTACAAATCTACTTTGCAACTTGAACAGTAATCACGTGGTGAGATCTTATTTCCCTGGGATCACTTTACCAAGTTATACGAATTTTCATAAAACTAAACCAAAGCTGGACTTACAAGCATACGATCAGCTCTGCCCAACAAACTGAGACAAGTGCTGTGAAGAATTTTGATTAAGAAAAATCATAGGAAAAACGAGGAAGAACGAATTGAAAAATATAATTCGATAATAAGATTGAAAGAACTTGGAGTTGATGAGAACAGCCGGGAAGATGAAATGCCGCAAAGTAGAAGAAGTGTACAACGACCTGGAAATCAATGTAAAGGCGATTGTTACGTGAGCGCGGTCGACTAAACGTGTACCAATTAATCAATAATGCTGGAAACAAATTTTTCATCTATTAATTTCAAAATTAGACCCCAACTAGCACTAACCAGAATGCAAGCATTTACAAAGCAGTAAAAGACTAGAATAAAAATTGGTAAACGTAGTTACATAACGTGTCGTAAACCCTCGACCAAAACAAAAGGGGATGTCGTTGTAATACATCAATCCAACGCTTACTTTAGCTTTGTGTATTATCTTATCATTTAGTAGGACACTCATTAATCTCTTATTACAAACGGGGGGTTTAATTTGTACAATATTCTTAACTACAGACACTAGGTATACCGTGTGAATGGTTTCAAAGAGGTACAGAGAGAGAAATAAGATGGTAAACCATTGATTTGCAGTTTGCTGCTCGCAAGTTACCATTCTGCTATCAATCGAAAGAGAATTATTTTATGAGTCTCCTGGTAATAAATACTTCTTAATTAACATCTTTTTACTTGTCTTATACTATAGCTTGCTTTGTAGGGATGTTGGGGATCTATTTTTCCAATTTTGAACACCTTCCTGTAATCCAATCGTTCTGAAATTTTGCATGCATGTTCAATTTACGTGACATAATTTTTCAGAAATGTTTCAGAATTTTTTAATAATTTTTCAGAAATTTTTGTGATTCTTTTCCACGACTTAAAAAAACTAAAGGAATTGTTAAACATTGTAAAATTAATAAAAGTGTAAAGACTAAAAAGTAGAAAATAAAAATATATAAAAAAACACTTTTTAATAACTTGTCTTCTTTTAGAAATGCACTAAAAAGTAGAAAATAAAAATTGATCATCATGATTAGAAGACAAGGGTGCTCAGTTTGAGCTTATCAAATTGATGTTAATCGTTCTGAATAGATTTGCACCCTTGTCTTCTAATCATGATGATCAATTTTTATTTTCTACTTTTTAGTGCATTTCTAAAAGAAGACAAGTTTTTAAAAGTGTTTTTTATATATTTTTTATCTACTAAACAATAATTTAAATATTTTCAAAATTCAAAAAATACGAGTTGCCATGACATGTCAAGTTTTAATAAGTTGGTCACCAACTTATTACTTTGTGAAGTGTAATACTATTACATACATATGTGGAAAGTTTGTATACTACATTACATTACATACGTGTAATGACGGGATTACTATCGTTGTCGGAAGTTGGAAAGTAAACATTTACTCAACACTACTTTCAACTCGGGTGAAAAGTGATTATTTTCAACCTGGGTGAAAAGTTTCGACACTTTATCAAAATTTAGCAACTACTTATGAATATTTAATGTTACATTCGAGTTGTATAAGCAGAAATGGAAATATTTAGACCCCGTTCAACTGCTTTCGAAGAAATTTGGAATGCTTGTGTTGTTGAGCCGAAAGATGGGCTAATACTAGAGCTTAGTTCAGAAACTGTTATGCTCGAAATTTTAGATATCATCTTAGCAGTTTTAGTTTGATTGCTAACAGAACTGTTGATATAACCCTCTGCAACCGACAATGATTTCCATCCCTCAATCTCTTTAGTTACATAATTAAGTAAAGTAGCCGCCGTTCGTCTGTGAAATTGTCAATATTAGGTACACTTAAAGAAGTTGCAATTATTTTGGAGAATTGACTGATGGTGGTGCTGTGGCTAACAGGTTGTTTCGTCATTTTTCCTAATTTAATTTGCATAAAGGATTTTTTATTTTTAATATTTTTTCGGAGATCCATAATTACTCTCTAATTATTATTTCTATTTATTCTTCGTTGGTCACCATAAACACTCGTTACTGGTACCTAGGTTTTTATGTTGGGTATTTCAATGCTATTGCTACACGATAATAAATGAGCAGTGGGACAACGAGCAAGAAATAAGATGCCGCATAGGAAAGGCGAGGACGGTTTTTAACAAAATGAGCGCCATTTTTAGGAGTCACAATCTGTACCTCGAAACAAAACTGAGACACCTACGATCTTATGTCTTTTCCGTATTACTGTATGGCGTGGAATCCTGGACGCTCAAAGAAGCCACCACCAAGAAACTGGAAGCATTTGAGATGTGGCTGTACAGGAGAATCCTTAAAATACCGTGGACAGCTCACATGACAAACAAGGCGGTGCTCGAAAGGATGAACAAAGAACCAGAAATCATGTACACAATCAAGCGCAGAAAACTAGAATACCTGGGACATGTGATGAGAAACCAAGGCAGATATTCCCTCTTACAATCAATAATGCAAGGGAAAGTTAAAGGAAAGAGAGGGCCAGGCAGAAGAAGAATTTCCTGGCTGAAGAACCTGCGAACTTGGTTTGGGAAAACCTCGACGGAGTTGTTTCGAGCAGCGACAAATAAAATTATAATTGCCAATATGATTGCCAACATCCGAAGCGGATAGGTACTAGAAGAAGAAAGATTTCAATGCAAATTTATTTTTTCTAAAAAATTAACGTTCTCCAATTTCATTTGTAGAGTTTATCAGATTTACTTACATATCTACAGGCCCCTAACACACCAATTATTAGCGCAACCTAAAATTATACAAAACATTTAGAGCTATATTTGAGAAAAAAACAACACTTTGCTTAGTTTACCTTTTGAACAAGAAAATTCGTGAGTCCACCCTTTAAAAATAATATATTTCAATATTCTCTATTGTAAAAGTGGTTGCCTCTTTTTAGTTTATAATTCGTTTTAGAATGATTTTTCTTAATTTTATAGAATAAAAGAGATGTCTCAAGAATTGTTTCGTTTTATAATACAAGAAAATGACTGAAAACACATGAAAACTGCCTAGGACCGATAGTTGCCCCAATTCCGGGGTAGCTTGGTCACCCACCAATAATTTTTTTTCTTCAAAAATCATCCTCAATTCATAATTTTTCTATGCTTACGTCGCGCGTTGCATTTTAGTGAACGTTCAAAATATTCAATATCAAAATATTTATTCGTTTGAAAATTATTTAAAAATAAGTTGTAGAAAGGTCTAATAATATTAGAAAAGCACCGATAGCAATACTTAATACTAGACAGCTGTTTTTAACCAAAGTAAAATTTGTTAGCACCTGCATTTGAACCAACAATTGGAATTATTTTTGTTATTTGACGTCATTTTACAAATGTGTTGTTATCTAAATTTCTTGTTCGTCCGCGGCGATCGACACGAATTTAATCGTACGAAATAAAATGGCGTTCAGTAATGTATTGCTACGGTTTGCTTGTTATTTTTAATCGGGTAGTGTTAATTTAAAAATAATTAGTGATGATAATTGTTGAATAATTAACGTTTGTGTCGTCAAATTTACTGTGTTTTTGAACAAAATCGCTCCACTAAGAAAGGAGAAGAGACGAAAATTTGAAAAATAACCAAAGAGAGAGGTAACAAATTGTATTTAATTAATATTGTAGATAAGTTTTAGTATACTTTCAATTGATAACCACCCCCCCCCTCGGGATGTAAGAGGATGAAATTTAAACAAATGTTTTTTTAAGGTACCTTTTTTGAAACAAAAGTCGTAACATTTTACTCTGTCACTCCTGGGTGTACTTACTCATAGTAACTACGGCAATAAGTTTTTAGGGGTAGTCCAGTCACTATTAGGTGAAAATAAGCAGCAAATTACAATTTTAAGCAGATTAGTCGATTAATTGATAGATTAATTAAATTTCTGATTTTTTTGAAATGCTACGAAAGGCTGTAACTTCATATTTTGAACAATTTTCTGTATTATGGGCTGAAAATGGAAAATAGGTTTCCTTTAATTATTGCAACGGCCACTATATTTTCAAAAACTAAAAATCTTAAGGGCGGAATCCCAAAATTTTAAAATGAAATTCTACAATTTACGGTAGATTAGGTATACCTAGTGTCTCTTGTCAACCCAGTCCCCTATACACACTGTATAGTAGCAAAGTTTGAACTACTTCTGTAAACTCGATACCTACCACTTTATTTATTTTAGCAAAACGAGAAGTGATTTATTTTAAGTAAATGGTGCAAAGTTTGAAATTCTCGCCAATAATTATTAATCCTCTTGCTCCGGCATCTAGTAATTATTATTGTAGCTTAAAAGTGCCGCAAACTTTTTAAGAGGTTTTCAGTTTTTTACTACTTTTCCACCTTCTCATTAACGTAACGAAGATGGTTTTTTATAATAAATAAAAGTTTAAAGTAAGAACAAAAAAGTGTAAAATTTCTTTAAGCTATAAGCCTTCAATTGCAGTCAATTATATACAGAGTGTTGTATTACAAAAAATAGTATTATGGTTAGTTTCGTATTCAATTATGTGATACTGCAAGCCCTTTTCAGTGGAACGCAAAAAATTGTTTCAAAACTTCCACTTCTTTTATATCTTGATAGGGGTAGGTAATTCAAATTTTTTTTTCCTAAAAAATTTTCATCTAACTGAAAATGAGTTAAAACGGGGTAGTATTTGTGAGACATCATTATAAGAGGGGTAACTCCAGTAGCAATACTTGGCAGCTGTTTTTAAGTTGAGTTGTAATTTACTTTTATCATTAGCGGATTTCGAAAAGCTCTCTTTCAGCTTCTTTTATTAAGAAAAAGGATAAATAAAAAGGATTGCGAAGCAAAAATAAAATAATAAGTAAAAAATGTACGTTTTGCTGTCATTATCCTTCCCTAATGGTGTATTAGAGTAAAGAAATCATAAACAGCTGATGCAACTAAAATTAACGATTAAATTATAGCTCAGAAGTAATTTTCGCTTATATATTTTTTTCTTCCTTGCCAATTTTCTTTCATTTAACGCTGCTTATGTTATGTAGGTCAGAAATTAACGTATTTAAAACGGATACGTGCGAAAACTAATGATGTAATGCAATTAAGAGATTCGCGAAGTACTATACAAAATTAGGGATTGATTTACGAAATGAACAGTGGGTACGAGTTGAACATTTTAAGTTTGTTAGACGAATAAAAATGCAAAACAGTAAAATAAAAATGGGAAATTTTTATTTTATTAACTTTTTTAAAGACAAAACTTATTGATTTAAAAAATTTGCTTTTTTGGGGAATGTACGTGACGATAATTCACAATTTTTTTAAACCAAACACTATTCGGAAAATGATCGTCTTCCATTATTTCATGCAGGTTTGCTTCGTTCATACGTATAAGTATTACCAAAAGCAGTTTTCTTGGCTATCTAAGACATCCATAAATCATCTCTTAACGAGGTAGCACTTCTTTTTTCAGTATCGTTTTCTACCAGAAATTGGCTACGTGAAAAGCAACTTTGTTGATTTTTCGTGTCAGGCTCTTAAGATTTTTCAGTTATGAACTGAGTTATGGAACGGAGTGTGTTTGTTGTTGCGCAGACATGATCATTAGTATTGCATCTCTTGCTTTTTCATTACATACATTTTAATATGTATATAATGAAAATATATTTTATATTTCGCTTTCTCGACGCATTTAAAACAATGCCGGATCGCAAAGAAAATTATGTAATCTGCTGGCGTATTAGGTATAGGCGTGCTACCGGAAATAGCAAAGTCTTGGGTTCGATTCCCGAGGCGCTCAGCGGAAAACAAATTTTCTCATTTAAAGTTTTTTCACTTATGTGTGTATGTTGGGGTTCATTTACAACGAATTAAATTTATACATTTTAATATTCTAGCCCTTGTTCATTCAGTTGAGCAGGAGCAATGCTTATTGTCTTTTATATGTAGAGATAAAATTGTAAACGTGCGTCTGTTTGTCCGTATACGAAACGCATCAATTTGCTAAGACTCTGCATGTCAAGCCAGCGCTTGTTAATAATTTACCAAACACCAAAACTTTTAAATAACCAGCTCTGGAAATACAGAATGACCTCTAAGCTTTGCTGACACATACGCACTAGTTTTTTAGTTTGTTGCAATTTGCCGTGTCCGTTTTGCATAAATGTGCCTGAATTTTGTTGATAACAGCGCTCAATTTCCTTTTTCAAGGCGTGGGTGGTCGCGAGTTTGTTGGCTTAAACCTTAGAATTCAAAAAGCCTCAGAAAAAACAGTCCAACGGCGTTAAATTAAATCGCATGATCTAGACGGCCAATTCTGATCATCAAGACGTAAAATTATTCGATCGGGAAATAAATGATTATGCGATTTAACGCAGTTGGAGTTTTTCTTTGTTTTTTTTTTGAAGTCTTCGGTTTATGCCAACAAGCGCACGACCACTGACGCCTTAAAGCAGGAAATTGGGCGCTGTTCTCAACAAAATTCAGCCACATTATGCAAAACAAAAGGGTGCGTGTGTGCTAGCAAAGCCGTGGAGGCCATTAATTTACTCGATATGCTATTTCATGCATCACCCAATACTGTACCTATACTTTATGAACCAATAAAAAATTTACAATTTGTGTTTTTTATCAAAATTACTTCTTGCGTGAATTCTTTGGGACACTCTTTAGATTTTAAAATATCAAGTTAAGGGGTCTGACATGAAACTGAGAAAAAGAACCAGAAAAGGAATAAACTCAAAGTCCAGAATTTTATAAAGTTTTAGTTTAATAAAACTTCAAATATTCAAATTATAAAATATCGAAAAACATAAAGGTAAAACGTAATAAAAATTCAGACACCTTTCGAAATTTCTTCGATTTGCTTATTTCAATTTGTATAATGCAGTGTCGATTTTTATATTATGGGCTTCTTTTTGCTCTTTTAAAAAATGGTACTTTGTTTTACAGGCAAACTTCTTGACTTTGCACATAACTTTAAAAAAAAGTCGTCGTTTAGTTTTACGTGGTTTGCGTTGTGTTTCAACGATCATGGTAGAATTTTATATTTAGGTCGTTTGTAAGGCACGTACGTACGAAATAAAACAAAACGAGGGTAGATAAAACATACATTCAGCTCTTTACTTAAAAAAATGTAACATTAAAAATTAGTTTAAATAAAAAACATTAATGGAAAGATTTGCACAATATCCTCGGTGATAATTTTCATTTCAATTTGGTTACGCATTAAATCTGATTAAGGGTAAACTTCAAACAATTAGATTTTGTACTCTTTGTTTAAATTTTAAATTGTTTATGCATGTGGCACAAAATATTACGTACTTAAATCGTCCCACTCTACTTATTCAACTTGAAACTTACGATGTTAGTTAAATTAAAATAACTTTTAATACGCTTATACCTCGGAAAACTATACCGAGTATCGAGAATCAACGTAAGGCTTAACGGTAATTTACCTTCGCATGCTTTGACTAAATTTTTCAGGCGGAAACACAACAATTCTCTTGAAATAATGTGTTGTATATTATTAAATTAGTAATGTGTAGGTATAGTTGGTCTACTGCTTTAATAAACAGGAGCTGACAAACGTTAAGCTCAGGCTGAATGAACTAACTATTATAGCGAGTGACAACAATCAAATCATGGCCAACATTGTGTTGAACGATTCGAGAATTATAGGGCACGAGTAACAATGATATTAATACAAATAGAAAATTATCGTCGGTACACTAAAAGATGTTGCTTAAAATGTTGAGTTTAGGGGAACTCGCACTTGAATGAATACCAAAACTCCGCACCTTGCACTTGTTCATTTAGCTAGTTCGATTAATAAGCCTGGTGTTATAAAGTGGTGATGTGGCATGGACTGCAAGTACTTAAAGCACATAGTTAAAATGGTAGGCACGAAATTTTGAGATTTGTAATTGAATAAGTACCCTATGACTGGCTCACCGTGGTTATTTTTTTCCCGTTTGATTATTTACAAGAAATGCGAGTTTCTGTGGGACGCTTCTCGTCGTTCAACGGCTTGATGCTCTCGGTTTAAATGCCTACCATCAGCTCTAATAATTTGTAATTAGCCTAGTGGTAGCTGTTGCGACTTAAGGCACCATAGTATAGGTACTAAAGTGTGTTGCTTTTCTCATATTAAACAGAATAACAAGAAAAAACTATACTTCGTTTCGGTTTCTAATCACCCCTGGTAAGACGTGTCGGAGAGTTTTTTTTCCGATTTAGCAACTTTGTTATTCGACAGCGAAATAATTCGAAGCTTATGAAAAAATTCAAATTAGCCCTTTTCAAGTTTCAGTGTAAATTTTAATTTTGCACGCTCTAATGAGCATAAAAATTCTTCGTCATTAAACGATATTTTCGTAAATAAATTTCTTTTACGTTACGTAAAATTTAAATAAAAAACAGTAAAGACAAAATGATTAGAACGAGTAAAGACGAACGAATTCATATAGAATTAGGTACAAATTCCGAGCTTAGCTGTTTCCAGAAGAATTTCATTTTGTCAATTTACTCAAGCGCGTGATTTGAATTCAACAGCAAATATGTTCAACTAAAATTTGTATAATGAAATCGTATAATTCTGATTTTGTACTAGGAAATTAGAACATCTTAAAAGCCTAATTTTAAGTAAACAAGTTCATCTTTAAGCAAACTCTATTTACCTGTATAGTTTTAGTTTGGCAGTCTTCTGAGTTATGGTAACGAAACAAAAGTTGTAACTTGGGCATATCAGGGGCTCGCTTTTTAGATTTTGTAAGAATGTTATAGGGTAGCTTGTAAACAGATCGCCAACATAAATTGATTATATTGTTAAAATGAGTTTTTGGCTCTCTACAATCATCTTTCGATATGGCCAATGATCACGTTGACTGACAGACGGGCTCGTAAATTTTTTGTAACCGTACATTTTTAATTGATTATTATTCAATTCGATGACACTATGCCAAATTTTTGGATCTCGGATTTACTTAGTTACCGTCTAAACTTTTCTAATAATATGGCAAATCTCATAAAAAATTGTGAAATGCAGAAATAAAAGGGATACTTACTTACAATATTTTACAAATATTCTAATTTATGAACGTAATAAGAATCTAGTTTATGTGACGTAAAATAGCGTATAAACTTGATTGACTCAATCTTTAAAAGCTTTTTAAACCCCTTTTTTAGGCTCTTTAGGTTTTTTTACGGTCTTATTACCCGTATAATGAGCTCTACTTAAAGTGCAATAACTTCCTCAATTTTTTAAATTCAAAATTACGATTAGGAGTAATATATAAATCTAATACGTTGTAAATGAACCCCAACATACACACATAAGTGAAAAAACTTTAAATGAGAAAATTTGTTTTCCACCGAGTGCCTCGGGAATCGAACCCAAGACTTTGCTATTTCCGGTAGCACGAAATGTGTAATTAGGAGTAATTTTCGCCTGCTTGCAGACAGACTAACAGACATAACTTAGTTCTTCAAATCGACCTAAATTTACAATACCTACTCAAAATACGAGTAGCACTTTCTCACAAAATTAAATTTATACCTATTTTTAAAACATTTTTTTCCCATTCCTACCATTCCTAAAATCTATTGTGCTCAAACCATTCGTGAAATATCGTGCTTACACACTGACCAACCGGCAGAAGATTTTTTGAACAACAAACAACAGTATTTTTCTATACAAGAAGTCTTAAAACTATGGAACTATAAAATAAGTCGAATGGTTATCCGCTATAGTTGAAGGTATCTAAAAAGTGAAGCATTAGTAACGAAAGGGGGTGTTACTCAGTAATTGTGTGCGGTCGAGTACGCCAAGGTACTCTCACTTTTCCCTACTATACGAAATTCATTCTCGGAACTTCTTCATGTAACTTGCAGCTTGTTCGTAAGCGACAGCTTCATATTCTTTAGCTCGTTCAACCCTTCTACTTATTTTATAGTTCCACTCGACCCCCCCCCCCCTGAAACTTCACCTGAAACCGTTACCAATAACGGTAGGGTGAGCAAGTTGAACATGGTTCAGCGTTCGTTCTCGTTCTCGCGTTCGTTTGATGGTTGCGTCGTCCCGCTCAGCGACACGAAAGGGTGGCCTTAAGATGGTCACTTTGATATTGATACTGCAGGCAGAAGTTTACCTTCTGGTGAGGTTGGATTTGCAAGGTTTTTTCGAGAGAGTGGTTATCCCTATCACTCTGCTTTTCTGTACCCAGGTATAATAAATATATCCACAGTATCCAACGTATCGTTAAATCCCCCCCCCCCCCCCCAACCCCAAATTGGACAACTTCACCTAAAAACTCTGTATGCTACTTACTATAATTGCGTTAGTTGATTTAATTGATCTGGCTTTATATTGAGGCCACATCGGTTCTTTTACTGTTTTTACTTTTTCTGTTTGATGTATAGATACTCTTTTGATTACTCGTACTCTCTTTTCCCCAAAGTCTGAGAGGCGTGTTTGTACCCACCTACGTGATATTCAACGAAGTGTGTCAGTTTGAAAACGTCCCACCTCCAATATCTTCACTTTAATATTATAAAATAACGAAATTCCGCGTTACCCATCAATTTTACTACTGAGTGGGACACTTTAATCTAGTATTCGAGTTGTTCCTAGACCCCCCCCCCCTAAAGTGGGGTAGACTTAACTATTATAATTTTATACAAAAAGGGGGTCGGGTAGTGGTCGGGTAGCACCTTTTTAGAAAGCCCATTCAATTAAATTTCAATTAATTAAAATAAGTCATTACCAAGTCGACAATTGCTTATACAATAATAAGAAAACGAAACAAGAGAATACTATTCCCTGATGTGGGAATTCACTTTAAATTCATTTTAAGGCCAACATGACGTTAGTTTGAAAAATTTTCAAGTTTCATTTTATATAACAGTTTTTCACACTTCAACCATCAAGGGACATTAAAATTTTAATACTGGAAACACTTGAACTTTCAAAATAAAATTTGTAAAAATATTCAACTTTTATGCTAGCACTTTACTGTTTATAATAAACAATTTTGTAAAAGTTGTCGAGAATTGAGCGACGGAATAAAGATGCACATTTTAGTAAAAAGAAAATCCGTAACACGAAATATGGCAATCAATCACAAACTTACATACAATATTATAGTCTACAACTACAACGGCTGATATTTTTTGTGCTTATTGGTATTTGTAATGTATTATTTATTGATTTGAACATTTAACTACTTGAGTATACAAATAACAAACAATAAATGCACGAATGCATCATTATAAATGATCATTGTATTAGATATTAGATAGAAAAGTTTTAAATGCATCCTTATAGTTCCCATCATTGTAGGATAATTTATAAAAGCTTTTATTTGGGTAGCAATACCTAGTTATTTGTGTTTTATATAATCTGAATTTATAGTTATAAATTAGTCTATCAACATCAATTTAGAGTACCTACCTAAGTAAATATGCGGCAAAATTAAGTGCACTATGAAAATTAGGTCTAATTTTATTATTTGTCAAAGCGTATCAAAATGTTTATACTTTTTCTGTAACACAAACATACAGAATTTTTTATGGAACGTTATTCGGCCAAAATGGGAGAGCTTTGAACCGTATGTATATTGAGAATGCTCTTATGGAGGTATCACAAGAGTAACATTAACCATCCATAAACTCTCAACACCTTAAAACAAAAGATTCGCAGACAAATCGCTTTACTTAATCTAGAAGCCTTACACTGGGTAATGGGAAAGCCTTGCATTAACCAACGTGGCGTGGCGATTATGTGCCAAATATAATTTTTCATAAATGCTTAGTTGTCTCAATTGCTTTAATTGAATGCGGCAGTTCAATTGCAGAAGTTTTACCTAAGTACCGCAATTTAAAAGCATTTTCTGTGAAATCAAGAAAATGTGTTGTACGCAAAAGGGATCAATTTTCTTAACTTACTCAAAGTCTTCTTCCAGAGTTATTTGCTTTCGGTGCACGTTTTAATTAGATTTTTTAATTGTTATTGCACAAAGGACAAAAATAACACTTGTGATTTATTTATTGTCGAGTTTTATAAAATTGGTGCAGTCAAGATTTTTAGAAAGGAAATTGGTTAAATAGGGGTAAATAATTGAAGTACTTACATATTCGTTACATTATACTTGCATTGAAGCACTAAATTGATGTGAAGTACTGTCAGGAATACCGAACGCCCAACTAGAGAATAATTGGGAATATACTATACCTAGGATCTGAGTTTCTTATAACAGAAAAAGCTCTAACTCGGATCGAAGAGAAACACAACGAGTCAAAAAAGGTTTTCTGTTTGAGATTTAACTTTTGAGTCACCTTTACAATTTTTTACCCTCCACTATCGGATTAGTGGCGGCTCTACATTATCGTATTAATTAATATAATACTCCTTAGCGCCTAAATTATCTGATATGCCGCCTCTGTTGTTTGAACAATGTACAATGAAACAGTTTGCTACTATGTATTCTATGATTATTGATAATTGCCATGTTAGACAATTGCGGTTATTTTAGTCTGCGGTTGAGCCGTATAAAGGTAATGGGAATTCATACCGTTCGATGTATTTTATGTCTTCTGTCGAATGCACAAATATAATAGGAGTTCTAAGCGTAATAAGGTTGTACATTGTTATAACTGTGCACTTATTTTTACAAGGGCCGAGAAACAATTAAAAATTAATTACTACAACAAAAACATGAAAATACGAGCGTTGGGGTTTTAAAAAGGGCACAGCGGACAATTTACAGGTAATTTCACAAGATTGACAAAAGTTTCTTCTAAAATGCTTATTTTTTCTGGAAGTTTTGTTTTTCCTTTTGGCCTCTTTGTAAGCACCCCTGCACCTTCGGTGGGTCACTGAAAAGTGATTTCTTAATAATTAAGTACCAATTAGAAAACCCCCATTCAGAATTCGGCTGATTATCTAAAGTTTTTCTTTTTCTTCGCTAGTTTTTCTCGACTATAAGTAGCTTATTCGGGAAATACGCTCTTAAAATAAATAATGTATTACTTAAATCATTTTCATAGTCAAAATAAAATAAGCTAGACACGTGGATTTTTAACGAGCGACACCGAAGACGTCATAGTTTTAATCCAGAAGTCTTTACGTGTTACAATGTGTTAGAATTTAGACATCAACTTAGTGACCTAAATATAACAACAAGCAAAAAAAAGGATAAATATGAATAAGTAATAAATGGGAATTTTCAACACAAATAAATTTTACTTATTTTTAGAAACAAATTTTATGTAATAAATTTGGATTTTCCGCACAATTTTTACATTTCAACTTAAAATGTAGAAAGGACGCATTAGGGCGAAATAAAGAAAAACTAAAAGAGGATAAAGATACGACACATATAGGGCAAATTTAAGCGCATAAAACGTGAAGACGAAAAGTCAACAAGTAGGAAAAAATTAATGCAAATTTTAAAAATTTTTAGTTTTTAATATCAATGAAATTAGCTTTTGATGAAAGTACTTCTCTTTTTTAAGAGCTTTCGTAAGTGCTTCCACTCGAGACATTCAAACCGTTTTAATCGGGAAAAAAATTCCCCTAAAAAATTGTTATTGACGAAATAATTTCCATTTTAGATATAAAACTTATGTTTAATAATTGATTTGCCGAAAGGCACCTTGGAGTGTTTTATAATAATAAAGTGATAACCCGATAAGGATCTAACGAGTTAATTTGATTTAAGACGAAATTTGATTTGCCGCCGAAGTTTTAGAATCTCTGTTTTGTGTGAGAGACGTAACAAGCAGGTGGGCGTCTGCTCTGGCTAGCGTCGCGGCGGCTTGATGTTAAACAGATAGCAGTTTGAGTGTACGATGCCCCATTATAAGACGCGCTTTTGCAATTTACTAAATTCTCTTGTGTCATCGCGTGTTTGTGATTGCGTGTTTTTATAAATTTTAAAACCCCTTCGTAATCACGGCCACTTTATTAAATTATCTAAATAATACATCTACTTTTTAAAAGAGAATTAAGCGTAAGCGACGGTATTAATTAGGGCTGTGACATTTAAAATAAATTTTTTCGCGAATTTAAATAAATAATTTTTTTTGATGTTTCCGAAAGAAATTGCGAATATGTCATCGCGAATAACCAATATACACAAATTTGAGTGCCAACATAAATAAACCGTCATATTTGCTTATAATAATACCACTTTAAGCGAATTACAAATTTTGATGTTCACATCATAATTTTGACATAAATTGATTATTTATAACGTCGTTAACAATTTCTATGTGATACTTTTAACGCACCACAACCTCGTTTTAACGGCGTGTTAGGCGTTCCTTTGTAATTCCGAAATATATTTAGGTGTAAAAAAGTAGTTCAAGTTTGTTCCGCCTTGACCTTTCTAGTGTAGTTTTCTTCATGAAGGTGCCTCGCAGGATAACGTTTGTGGTGCAAAGTTTTGACCGAGTCGGGTGCTTGGTTTAGTGATGTTGTGATAAGATTAGTTATTTAGTGAATATGCGACGTGGATTAACGTCTCGAATAATTGGTGTATCATGTTGAGTTGGATTGTGAGTATTTGTGTTTGCGAAAATTTATTAGGCTCTTTATAGTTTTATTGACAAGTTTATAAACAGAAGGAGACAATGCAAATTGCCTAATATAACTGTTATCTATACATGGATACTCACAATTTTAGGGTTTTTGGCTTTAATGGCTCCATTTTATTATTCTGTATAATTATACATAAATATATTATATTTACAGCAACTTCCACTAAAAATTATAATATAAAAAAATAGCTACATATTTTTTTATATGCTGTGATTTGCTGTCAATTTGCAATTTGAATTGCACTATGGAATATTTGGTAGCAAATATCCGTAAATACTCGTATTTGAGTACTATACTCGTATAGGGTGATTCCAAAATGACGGATAAGCTCTTCATTACGTTATAGGGAACGGTTATTTGAACTAAAGGAAAATCAGAAAAAAAGTCTATCTGCCATATTTTTGTAGTTATTAAAGAATTGAATTGTAGATTTGGCAACATGATGCTGATGTCGATGACAGATAAAAACATAAAGTGGCATATAAAATCCTCATAATATCTGCTACCACATTAATTTGTCCGAAACATTTTATTGTCTGAAATATTTGGAGGCCACAATTTTGTTATTCGAATTTTTTAAAATCAACACCCCTGTATAACATAAAATGCTGGCAGGCTTAAAAAGTCGCAAATTAGTTAAATTTATTTACGAATTAATTTTTGCTACGCCCGAGGGCATTAATCGGAATGTTTTTGTTTTTAATGGCCACGGCTGCGCGGACAAAATATTAAATTTACTAAAAGAACAATTGTAATTAACATATTTTTACATTTTGTTAATTTTACGATTGTAGTCTTTTTTTATTAAAACAAAAATAAAATAAAATATCCTCAGTTATGAAAAGCGAATAGAAAAGTACTAAACATTTTTTGTATTATATGCTAATATAGGTATAGCATTGCAGACGGGGAAGCACCGAAGACAAAAATAAAAAACATAATTTGTAGACAATTTGATTTATAATAGTTTTGTATAGAAGTATCTTTCTCAAACAGTTCGTAGTTTCCGAATTTTAAGCGAGAAACTAAAAAATACAGTATTTTGACCAATTTTGGAACCCTCGTCAAACTTTAACGCGCTCTAGCGCCCAAACCGTTTATTTGAAGAAAAAAAATAAGAAATATAATTTGTAGACAATTTGATTTATAGTAGGTAGGTATGTAGTTTTGTGTAGAAGTATCTTTCTCAAAAAGTGGGCAGATTTTTAGTTATAAGCGAAATAATCTAAAAAGAGCATTTTTTCACTCTTTTAGCAATTTGCTCAGAACCCATCGTAAAAGCTGATATTCGGATTCAGCATCTCAAAGTACATAAATAACAATATATAAATATACTTCTACATTTTGTCCTAAATTTGTCATTTATTTTGCCCTAGTGACAGAACTACAAACAACTTTTTACTTGACGATTTTTTAATTTCTTAAAATAGTCCAATCGTAATATTATAGTTCTTTGCCAATCAGGAAACTAGACAATGCTCTCATGAAAAGTAAGTGCAAATTTTTTTGAGATATTTCAGACCATGACAATGTAAGACGCACTGTTTGCAATAATTACTCACGGTACTTTACGCGCGAGTCGAGCGTACCAAAAAATAGCAATTTTCGTCCCACGTTTTTTTTTCTAATTATAAGCGAAACCAAACAAGTACTCCACTTTAGGTTAATTAATTCAATAGATTTTGATTCGTAGTATACCATCTCTAGATGCAAATGGATGCTAATAATATCTTTAATGAAGCACTCGCTTATTTAGATTCGCACTCACATTTTGCATCATAAACACGTACATTAGTTAAAATGTTATTACATTATGCTAATGATAAGCAAGAAATCAAAAATTAGGATTGTTTTTTTATTTTTAAGTTTAGCGTCTTAAAACAAAAGTTTAATATTTTAGAGTGTATCATCAATAACGCCAAAATATTAATCTTTGAAAAAGGTGTTACGTTCGGGATGCGATGAGTATATGGGTATAATTAAAAGACCATACTTTAAAAATTATTCATAAGATATTTTTAGGTTCTGAGTAAGATGGATTTATTTTACCTTTTATATTAAGGAAAGTTACGATTTTTCAAAAATAAAGTAATTTATTTTTAGCGTGCATAAAATTTGACTTTATTCGAGTACTCTTAACGCGCCTTTAACGTAGTACATCAAGGGCATGCAATTAAACTAAACGTTATTAAAATTTAACAACACTCGCTCGGATTTTTCCTCTGCTTGTTTTATTTAATTAAAAGATAATTTTTAAATTAGAATGAAGTTCGCCGTTGCCAATAACTAAATTAGTAATTAAATTTATAAAGCGTGTGGGGTAGCAATTCGCGACAGAAGTAAACTACTGGAATTGACTTTAACCTTTAAACCTAAATCTACCAAAAACAGAGGGTTATTATAAATATATATATACCATTATAAGATATGGTAGGCCGAATAGCGTGTCTCTCGAAATTATTGCATTATACAGATTATTTTAAAAAGCCTTCAAGCCTAATATGTCTATGCAAATTTGTAAAAGTATAGACCACTATCGTCAAAAAACGAAAAGTAGGCCGGTGCGTAAACAAAAATGAACCCAAAACCCTTAGAGGAGGTACTTGGGTCGTAAAACTAGCCAAGAACTACGCGACGTGACTTCGTTTCAATAGTTTCCATTTCTTCTGTGAGGGTACTCTCAAATTTAGAACACCCTGTATGTCCCGAAAGCGTTATACTAAACCTCTGCTTCAAATATAACTTTTCACATTCTCAGTTCAACGTACTTAAAATATACTAAACTAAAAGCACCAAACACGATTTTTATTTGGAACTTGGGAACATTTAAATAGATCTAAAATTTATTTTTCGTGCGATATTTTGTGGCAGCAAACCTCATTTTAATATATTTTTTTATATAAAATTTAAATCTTGGCCGAAATAAAAATAAAAGAAAGGCATCATTGTAGACTTTAGGAGAAAAATTGTCAGACACGTCAAGAGGACGGCATATTCACTTGGATGCATTCGTCGAATGGTTGAATCGCTCCAGTTGAGAAAGGTCGATTTATTTTGAGGGTGACAGCTTTCAAAACTCGGTAGATGAGTGAGCATGCGATACGAGGTTTGGGTGCTGGCTTACATTTTCATGATAAATGCGACGTCGAATTAAAGTTAATTGAATTATATTATTTAAAATGTTCTATTATTTTGATGTTTATATATCACGGTGTATATTTATTAACTCGGTCGATCAATCATTTAGTTTTATTTTTAATTTCCAAGATTCGACTTTTTTTCTCATTTCATTATTTCTCGAGTTAGAACCTTAGCGACACTAAAATTTATTTTTATATGCTCAATTTATTTGCTACCGATTCGAATACTTTTTACTCTCTTTTTACTTTATGTCAGATGCATAGCTTGTTTGTTAGCTCTCCGCTCGTTTTTGACGTTTTGTTTTTTTAACAACCACGAAAATAAAGATCAAGACGTGTCGTTTGAAATGAAACCCATTAATCTCTAGGAATGCTCTCGGTGTAGTTTCCTTGGTGATTACTTCAAAATTGAACCTAAAACAGAGAAAACACGTTTTCAGTTTGGATTAATTAGACAATTATTGAATACTCGTATTCGAAATACTCGAAACAAGAATGAAAGCTTCCCCGTCTAGAATACCCCCTTTCAAATATACCCTTCTCAGAGATCCCCTCAAATGAGGTGTTTATGAATAAAACCTATTCTAAAATGTTACTATATTCACGATAATAAATACAATTTGTAACAAAACCTTCATCAACTACTTTTAATTTGGGCGGTTTAAAAAAGAATTTCAGTCCCCCCCCCCCCCCCCCCAAATAAAACCGATACGTGGACTAATTCGTATTTGGGGTATTTATAAATCCACATCACTCTATTGGTCCCAACTGCATCTAAGTATTCTGTGAGGGATCCCTCTACCTCTTAATTACAAAATTGTCTATTCGGCAACTTTCATAAAACTCGCATGTGTCGAAGTATCTAAGTATGGGAGATTATTTTATAAAAATAACTTCTAAATATTTTAAATTATAACGCTATTATTTTATAGTAACGAAAGGTATACCCTGTATAATACGATAGTACATTTTCGTTAAAGTATAGGTACAACTTGTAGAGCAAGCCGTGTAGTCGACGACTTTTATTAAGAAATTATACAGTTTTGGAAGTAAAAGCTGATGCCTCCTCATCTTGTGTAGGTGCACAAAATTTTTTTATTAAATATCTTCTTTCTAAAGTGTCAACTACTAAAGCTTTGAAGCTTTAGTTGAACTGCTTTTCTTGAGATGGATTTACATTACTATCGCATAATATTAATTTCTTTTTTGGGAAAATATTAGAAGTCTTGTACAGGGTGGGCAAAATTCGATGGTTCATAGAAATCGATAACTAGACTTCGTGCCATATTGAAACATGAACGAGGCGAGACCGTTATCTGGCCAGTATCCTATCATAGATCGGCATACAGTTCATGAGCGTATCGGAACACAATACGTCTTGATCGACATTCTTGTTTCTATTTGGCACGAAGTCTATTGATGAGATAATGAGGAAAAATGAATGCACATTTGCACATCCTCCTTCTCCTCTTTTAAGAGGACTTCAATGTCAAAAACCTGAATTCGCGATCTTTTTTTGTTTTAAAGCTATAAGCAAAACTCGATAATATGTCAATATTTCGCTAAATGTCGATATATCGGTTGTTGTGAAGTTACAGAAAAAAATATTATAATTCATTAGGACAATAAGATGAGCCAAAGGGTTTTTAAATATATTCGTTAGTAGTTTTTGGTTTATAATAAAGATGCGCCATTCATTTTTCCCTAAACATATATTATAGTTATCGATTTCTCCGTAAGAAGCGTCGAATTTTACCCACCCTGTACAGATGTTAGATGGCCCTGAATGGCCATTATAAAAAACTAGCATTTCGTATACTACTTATTAAAGTTTATATCTTATACTCGCGCTTCTACGTACTTATATGTACATATTACTTATTATTTTGATCAAAGTTCTTGCATTTTCTGAAAATTTATAAATTTTGCCACTCTTGTGTTGTAGGTAGTATAAAATTCCCTTTTTACGAGCTTAAGTTTACAACTGGAATTTTAGGCAATCACATAAAAGTTTCATACAAATTAAGATTCATAGCTTAAAATACGAAATTTCTTCATTTTCATTTTATGTTGATCGTATTGCACAAAAAGGTGGGGCTTAAGTTTAGGTTTTATCGTACTTTAGTGGTAGAGGTTTAATTATTTATTAGTACCTACAAGAAAAATAATTTTTAGTCTCCTACATAAAATTAGACAAGAACCATCTAAACATCAAGAAAGCTTAAAAAAAGTAGAAATATCACGTATACAGGGTGTTTCAATAAGAACAATATGATTTTGAAGTGACATGAAACAGAATCAATTCAAAACACCGCCACAATTTTTATTTATTGTGAAGCACAAACGATTAAATTATCTGTAAATGGTCACCTCCGGTCGTTTGCCAGAGTAAAATGAAAGACTTAATTTTTGAAGACTTGTTTCAATAAATCAGACCTAACCTCCTGAATGCAGGAGGTTCTATATTCAAGTTTTTGTCGTCAATACCGCCTGTTAAATCTCACGTCAATTATTTTGGCGCAAAAAATAACAATTATGTTTTTGACGAGGCCCTTTAGCCAAAAATGAAATTTGTCCGAAAAGGTGATGTTTTGCCCAAATTAGGATCAATTTTGAGTTGCTATAGTACTCAATAGGCAAATGATAGGCTACGATGGTTTTGTTTTAGAGTCGACACATTCTTATAATGGTTGAAATACAAGTCTTTCCTCAAAATACGCTAAGGATCGTTGCCGAAAGGCCTAATTCTTAAGAACAACGAGACTCTATAAATTTGGATCTTCTTGCGCACCACTACTTACAGCACCAATATGTCTTCATTTCTTGCAATTTATATATAAGAACTTTAAACCGTTGTCGTTGTAACTTTCTTGTTATTCGATTTTGATCAAAAGTTTGTTGTAAAAAAAACTATTTTGGCCCCTTCTAGTGGATTCCCTTTTATTTTCATCCGCACGTTAGAATCATCCTGTATAACTACCATTACTTCTAATACCTAAATTTTCATTTGTGTAGTATTAGCGTGAGATTCGAAATTTTAAATTAGCTTCCATTGTTTGACATAACTAAGAAAGAAATTAAAAATTGATGAAAAAGTTATTATAAAATACCCCACACCAGTTTGTAAAAATTTTCTAAACATTTTTCTAAAGCAATTTTTATTATGAAGTATTGATTGGCAATTCCACGTTCAACAGAATTTCGAAAAGGTATTGCACTTCTTTTTTACATAAAAGCATGGAAGGGATTTGAAAGCAAAAGAAAACGCATTAAATTTAATACAAAAATTGGTATATTACGTACTCGTAACATTTACGAGCTTTGTTTTCGTATCAAAATTTTCCGGACCTAAATAAACCTAAAAGAAATTTATACATCAAAATTCAATTTGGTTAACGTAATTATATTTCGTCTCAATACAAAGGAAAATAAAAGTGTCTACCTATATTATAGAATGTAATAAGGCGATGTTACTGTCGCATATGTCACACAAATAATTATGAAAATTGCTAACTTTGACGCAGATGTTTGGAAACGCTACTTTATTTTCCATAACGTAATGTTTTTAAATTTCTTTTTAGTTTTGGTAAACGCTTCAACTGACAACAGCTTTTTCTGATTGTGTAGTATAACATTTTTTTTAAACTAGAGTTTAAAATAGGCGATATCGCGATAGCTCGTTCATCACTATCTTCTCTGCTTGGGATAATAACGTGCAGTCCTCTCTAAAAGTACCTACGTAAAGTTTGTCGATTGAGGCTCGTATAGCCTATTTAGGTATCCTTAGTTTCAGGGATGCAACCATTGCATTGTACACTTTTCAGGAATAGCATCAATTCAAGTATACAAACCAGATACCTATTTAAAGCGTTATTTATAACGTTTGGATTTCCCATGCCTTGCCACGGTTTAATGTAAACCCCACAAAGGTTACCCTAAAAGTCCTTTCTTTTATAAAAGGACGGCTAGCTTTAATCAGTTCGTTGCGAAAGTCTATGAGTTCTTCCCTTCAAAATTGCTGCTACAGGGCGCCAGAAGTATTTGCAGAAAATACAGAAGAAGGAATAAATAAATAAATTGAAACACTGTCAAATACTTCGAGGAAAAAATTTAATTAATACAAAAAAAAATGAAATCTAGCTGAAGGCTTAAGAATTGTCACAATTAAATTAATAAAATAAACTACTGAAAGGATTATCAAGTTTAAATTCAATTCAACCAATCTAAACAATACATCAGTATGTACGAAAATGGTTTTTTTTTAAAACCAAGCCTCAAAGAGTACTAAACACCCGCAAACCAAACGTATCCCGCTCAATAACTCACCAAAATACTTACAAACGAACTTAATCCTTTCCACCAGAAAATATCTCAGTCTAGTCTTAGTCCTTATGCAACGTCACTCCGGATATCAACAAGCTTCGACAGATTCTTAGAGGAAGGTCCAAAAAAATACTTTGATGAACTAAAAAACAAAACACATCTAGCCACAGATGAATAACACTACTTTGAGCTACAACAAATAAAAAAAAAAACTGAAACTTATTGCAAAATTGTTAAATTGAATTACTTGATGAAATGAACAAAAAAAAATATAAAAATTTGAATAAATAAAAAAATATATATAATTTTAATAATGATACTAAATATACTCCTTCACTCGATGTGACGACGACTTCTTTTTTTTTTTTCAAAATTGAAAGATAAAGGACAACTATAATATTTATAACGATTATGGACCTTTTCTATGTCGTTCCAAAATATAGTTTAGATATACATGTATACGATCGAATAATTAATTTATTGTTATTGATTTCCAAAATAATCAAATAAGCAAAAAAATACAAGGAAAAAAGCTAAAAAAATATAAGAAATAATTACTTATTTCGAATCAAATTTTCCCAATTTTACCTGCTAAAACTTTGACAAAAAGAGCCAAAAAAACCACAACAGCTTTTCCCAAAATTATTAATCTTTTTCTATGTGCTTATAAATTTTTAACAATTATAATTCAGTCTTGTGAAAATAAATAACAATCAATTCCACGACGACTCGTTCAATTTTCGTTCTCAAGGAAACATAATCTCCTATCATAACATGCATACATTTATGTGGATTAATAAAATTTAAATGAATATACAGAGCGCAACAAAATTACTAACGACATTTTGATCGTTACAGCCTTTAGTTCTTCTTCTATGATACTATGGTGGTTGAGTGGAGTGGAAGGTGGTTGAGTTTTGTAGCAAGCGCTTAATTCAATCTTCAACTTGTATTCTTCTTTTCTTAAAATTGAAACTTGTTATCAGCAATTTGTTAAATAAACTAAAAAAAGTAAGCAAACATTTACCGTATGCTGTATTTTCAAATTTTCAGTACGTACTACATCTACCTACTACTTTTTATTGGCTTAAAAATAAATAAAAATACATAATGAAAACAAAAATTTGATCGAAAAGGGGTTTTAACATTTATGTACATACATAAAATTTTATAATTTTATATGGTTTATATGGTGGGGTTACTGCAAGCAACGTAAAAACAAAATAAATATTGTTTTAACGATTTTTTTTATATGCCATTCCTCCAGGAATGAAAAATATTTTCTGTATTATCATATATCATATCTGATGAATTTGAACAAAATCAATCTGAAAGACTATTTCTTCTTTTTTATAGTGTGTCCAACTTTTAAATAGTTCCTCGAAGATTTCAGTATAAACTAGTGACTATAAAAAATAGTCCGATGGCGTTAAATCAGACGACCATGGTGGTCAATTCACTGGACTATTGCTTGAATTGATGTCATGAAATTTGTGTTTCTATAAATTAATTGTTTGAGTCTCTGTATAGCACGTAGTTCCATCTTGCTGAAACCAAAAGTCTTTTAAGTTGATTTCAAGTAAATTTGGATACAAATAATCATTTATCTTGGTTCTTAACGACCACCATTGACTGTAACATTCGTTTTGAAAAAAGGAAGGACCAATGCTCATCAAACAGTACAGTTTTCAAGATGTAGCGGAACTTGGAGAACCTCTTGAGGATTATTATCACTCAAGATACGACAATTTTGTTTGTTAACGTAACCATTTAACCAGAGATGAGCTTCATCACCGAACAGAATTTTTTGATAGAAAAGTGCAATTAACTTTCGGCCCAAACTTTCACCAAACAAACAACGACAACAAACAAACGACGCGCACGATGGCCTTGTGGCTCGAGATCTTGAACTAATTGGATTTTATATGGGTGTAGACCTAGATCTTTACGTGAACTTTTCCATTTCCATGTAGTGGAATAACAAAGACCAACTTGTTGAGAACGGCGTCGAATAGATAAATGCGGATTTTCATCAACAGTTTCGTTTTCAGCTTCTGTGCGTACAGTTTTTCTTCTTGTTGTTGCTTTGGTATCAAGTAGAGTGCACGTTGTTTGGAATTTATCAATAACTCGGCAAATAAGTGGCTCAGATGGGCGATTATGTACACCATCAAATTCAAGAAGTGCTCTATAACTTTGACAAACAGAACATTTATTTTGGAAATAAATACAACTTTGTGTTATAAACCGAAAAATAACAAAGACATTACAATTGCTTCGGCTCGGAAAAACACGCTAATATTTTTTCCTGTAATTTCACAACACCGAGATATCGACATTTTGCGAAAATTTGAAAAATCGAATTTTTGGTTATAATTCCAAAGCAAAAGACGATCGCACATTTCGGTTTTTGCCATTGAGATAAACAGATTGGATGCGTCATTCATTTTTCCATAACTTTTAGTTATTAATTTCTCCATAAGAACACTTACTTGAATTTAGCCCACCCTGTACTTGTACCTAATAGGGCGAATCTCTATAAACACAACCGTTTTTAGAAAAACTATGATAAAGAGTAAAACCATCCATATTCCCAGGGCGTAATCTCTACATTGCTTTGTTAAAAGTATCAACGATAACCCTTCGCACATAGCGCCCTTTAATCTAGTTTTTTAATTTCTATTGTATAGAATATCCAAAGGGTTACTCATTACGTATATTTTGTCGTGTCATTAAAGTGGTTGTAAATTTATAAATGGGGTGTAATAGAATCTTTAAGAGAGTACAATCCTACATCACTCTTTGGTAATCACTTTTTATCGCAAAAATAAGACAAAATAAGTTTTACCTATTGTTAAATAGTAATAGGTTATTATTGAGCGAGTTGCTTTTAGCTAACTCTAAAGCCAAGTTTATTTGCCACGTGGCACTAAAAAAGGAAATACACGAATCTGTGTATCATGTATTACATATTAGTACTGGAATAGCCACTTCAAGTGGACTAAATCAGATATTAGGTATCTTCTCTAACACAAATCAATCGGAATCACAAGAATTAGACATAAATGTAGTCTAAAGATAACAATGTGGGAAAACGTAAGTTAACCCGCGGTTTATGCAATAATAAGTTGTATAATTAGTCTCATTATAATCATCTCCGAGGCATCCCACTAAAAATTTTTTTTATTCCTCTTTCAGTTGTTGTTTGGGTTCAATTAGTAAATAAATAATGCTAAAGTAAGAAAATAAGGTAATCATTAAAATGAGTTAGTGCGTTATTAAAACATGCAGTAACTACCTTATTATCGTTAAATGTATATTTGCAGAACAATAATACCTCACTTGAAATATAAATGGATAATAATAAAATAGCACAATACATTTTCCTTTCAAACAAAATCAATTTTTATTTTTAATGTCATCCTTTGTTGTTTTTTAATCTTATTTCCAATTTTTGCTTTGAAGGCGCACAATGATTGGAAGAAAATTTAAGACTCCAATTTTTTTTTATATAAATACTGAAATGTAATTATTTAACGACGGCAATGTTTCCCGCTTGCTGACAATGGAATTTTATCACAATGCAATAATACTACAAACGCTGAAACATATTTTCAAATACATCAAGTTAGTGAGATGTCAAATGATAGTGACATAATAAGTAAATAGAGTAACCGAGGGTTTGTACGTGCAGTTTTTTTCGTGAGGGCCCCCTTTTGTTCCTGTTCATGGAATAATAAAGGGCCGAGAGTATTGTAATTTAACATTTATCAAATTGGGGGTGGTGGCAAAGACACGTCGACGTGTGTGAGGGCCTTTCAGCTAAAAGCTAGACTGCTACGCAGCTACGCACTCACGTGACTCCAGTAGTTTCTTCAGTCAATGTCAAATGGCACTTCTATTGCACCATTTTGTAGTTTGATACGTTAAAAAATTAGTTGCGTAATCCTTTGAACAACTCGTACTGGTCTTTAGACGCAATTTTGCGTTTGTCTAAATTTGCCGCATTTTACATTCCGCGCATTCTCAAATGAATTATAATGGGAGTTTCCTAATTTCATTATTTGGGCCAATCTTATTAATTAGAGACAGTCACTTCAATAACGTTGTGACGCCTTTTTTATATTCGAAAAAGAGACAGGAAGAGTAATTTGTCCTACAATGCCCTCATTTGATTATTTTGTTTAAGTTCCACTTAATAAATCATTTTATAAAATTATTTGCTTATTGTTAGAGTACCGATTGTTTCAAGTGTCTTAGAGAAAAAATGAAGTGTCTTAATGTGCCTCGCTGTAATATCTTTAATGTAAATTTTGAATGAAATTCTATTTGCTTTGAGTGTATATTTTGCAACTCAACTGGGAAGGAAGACAAATGTTTACCCCAATATCTTAAAAAATTGGAAGTAAACATTAAATTATTATTGCTATTGCAGATCTAGATTACACAAGAGCTGTTTGCTTCCAAACTAAATACTGCATGGAAACCACTTATGAAATAAATTCGATATCTTGAAAACGAACTTCATTCGACGAAGCGCTCCAGCGCTGAAAATTATTTTTTAATTACTCTTCTTTCGCCCAAATTCTCCTATTCTATCCTTCTTATACTTCTCATTCTTAAGTGATGTCCACGCGTGTCTGAAATGACCCCCCTGTTGCCTTCGCCTCTTTCCATCGGTACTTGATTTTAAGTCTCGTGTCAAAATCTACTATAACAATTTTCTATGTTTTCCCCGTTTATAAAATTGCCACTTAATTTTCTGTAATTTCATTTTAAAGTCCGCAATCCGCAGCCTTGTTTCACCCTCATCAAAGTTAGGCGGGACAGAAGACTTTGTTACAAGCATGCCCCCCCGGCCTACGAAAATAATTTGTGCGAAACTGTAAAAAGTAAATGACTGTCCTAGTGGACAGTTAGTAGGTGCCTTTTAAGTTTGTAATCAAGCCAAGTATCTTCAACTAAACTCAAATTTAAAAAAAAACTTTGTTAGGTCGTCTTCTTAGTGTAACCCAACTCATGGACTCCATCATGAACACACTGTATGTATAGTCTCGTTAATGTTGAAACAGTGTAGTAGGTAGAGTTTTTTAGGAACTCTATAATATTATAAATTATAAATGAAAACGACGAGAAGACGTGTAATTAAAAATACAAGTTAGTATTGCCAAGACATCTGGCTGCTCAAATCTTTAATTAGAATAAGACGTTGTGAGCTTCGACATGCTACTACTTATTCATCATTCAAACAGGTTAATTGCGACAGAGATTTAATTTGAATGCTGCACCTTCATTAACAACAGTTTCATCTAACATCGCAGCCTTGAAAACTGAATACTTTTCCGAGCAAGCTCTTTTCCCAAGCTACGCGCCCCGCTTAGTATTGAAATTTCTTTACAATGCGATAAATTGAAAATATGTACTACGTAATGAGAATGCTACAAAATTTGATTTTAAGAAATGACGAAAAGGTAATAATTTTTTTTAATTCAATGAAGCCGTTACAAAAATTTTAATCTCTGCAAATGGCAGTTTGTAAAAATTTATATCAAAGAGAAGCAAGTTTTTCGAGTATCATTAATTTGTATATTTCTCTATCCGTCATCTTTAATTGTAACAGGTCGTTTACGTTTCGACGTGAGCTCACCTAACTACCTTGACAAATCGTTTTGTGTAATCCTCATGGTATTTTACGAAATGTCGGATTTCGTTAACGAAGATCGCGCGATCAACCTGAAAGTTTCTCTCATTCTCTCCATTCTTAATGGCTGGTTTGTAACAGCTCGAGTAGCTTGGTACAAAAAACTATACAAATAAAACATTTTGATAATTAGCTGATAAAAGCATTGGCACTAGACTTCCTTATTTTTAATTGAAGTAGTTCTACACCATTTCTTATTTGCTGTAGTTCTTCACCACCCCTTTTCCGAAATGACCGTTTTCAGATGCTGTTGTTGTTAGTTGAAAGAAAATGTAAAAAATATTGTCGCCGAGCCGCACAAATTGTGTGTTGTTGTTTTCATTATAATTAAAAGCGCGTTGGTGATAAACTTCTATAAATATTATTTCAAATTTCAACACATTAACCATGGGGATTGTACATGATGTATGTCGCATCAAAAAGTGCCAGTCTGCCATCGGTGCGCTTCATTGATAAGCGAAACTGCACATAATCTGATTAACGGTTTTACTGTTTTACTAGTGACAGGAATATCTGTTTATCAGCTTGCATGCCATTCATTTTCTTTCCAACCTAATTAGTTCGGACACAACTAAACAATAATGTGCGATGCAGCTGTTACCTTCAATAGAAAAATGTTTTAGCACGCACACGAGTGTGGTCGTATTTATTAATAGTTTATTGTCCATTTTTCAATTAACATTCATTTTTTAAAGTAATATAAACATATTAGAATTGTATTTGCCAATGTGTCGTATCTAAAGCCGCCCACAGACTTCGTAATTGTTCATCGGCCGTCGTGACAAGCCATCGTGGTCGTAATGAGCCCACAGACATCATGATTAACATCGGTTTGTCACGATGACCGATGATTGAAAAAAAAATTACGAGGTATGCTTGAAAACCAATCACACTGGCTTGTCACTATCCCGACGACCTAAGAACAATCACGAGGTCTGTGGGCGACTTCAAAGTAAGTTGCATAAAGCTCCAGCCGACTCAGAGAACTGGAAATTTTCAAACTTTTCCTGTAACTTGGTAATTAAAATTAAGAAATGGGTGGAAAATGGATCTATAGTACATTATGTCATCATTCGTCAACGATAAGTCCTCACTTTATCACTTAGTTATTATCATTTTCCATCCTTCTTGGACTCGGTGGAGTTTTGTCATTTCGTATAAATTATAGTACTCTATTATAATCTTAGTTATAAAGTTCATCGTACTCCAAACATGTATTTAAAATACATTTGTTGTAAACTCACATTTAATGTCCCTTTTCTAGGCGAATGTTCAAAGTAACGTATCCTTTGTGAAGAAGATACTTTCGTAGTTATTATTAAAGTAGTTTCCGAGTTTTATTAAGTTGGGCTAAGCTTAAACTTAAAGTTTTTGTGTTTAAAGTCTCGTAGTAATAACAAAATTCTCCAATCAATAGTATTTTATCTAGTGTAAGAACATTGCCAAACATATCAATGTAAAGCGCTTTTTAAAAATGACGTTTTTGACGTAAACCGCTGTAATAATATTCTACATTTTCTTGCATTTACACTCGAAAATGACAAAATTTGAGTTGCTCATACAAAGTTTATTTGGCTACAGAATTTTTAAATTATTAACTGGAAATTGTTCTTCAAATATGCCAACTGTTTTTTTATGTTCGTCGTCGTAGTTCTTCAAACGGATTCCGTATTAGGGTCGTAAACGAATTCGCTCATCAATCATTAAGTACCTCTACCTATAACTTTTGATTAAACTATTTTCTTTAGGATCAATGTTTAAGGCTTGAGGACGGCTGCAAATTATAACCATTCTTCTTTTCTTGATTTCTCAAGATACTCCTTTTCAGGTAGTCCTATACTAAACAGTTTGCAGAATGTTCTAGTCATATTTCAAAGGCATACTTTATGAATTTTTGTGATAAAAAAGTATTATAAAAAAGTTTATGTCAGTTTTTGAGACTGTAGAATACAAATTATGTTTGATTTCTTGCAGAAGGGTTTAACGGTAACTGAAAAATATTTTACTTTACAATAATATTGAAAACATGGCTGCAAGGTTACATGAGCTTGTTCTCGAAGCCATGTAGATTATTAAAAAAAATAAATTGGGCAAAATTGAGCAAAGGTGTCTTAGTATTTCCTATATTAGTCCTGGCCTCTGTGCACTTAATTCAACCATTGCCGTTACTACTGATTTATTTAAATTTATTACCCGAGTTTCACAGATCTATAACTCCTTAGTGCTGAATTTTTGAAGGTAGACAAATAAGGTCTTCGAAATTCCCTGTTGAGGTATACGACGAGATAACACATGTTGGTACTGTGGATTTGGGGAGTTCTGTTTTATCCATGCTGTTTTATACGTGTACTAATCTTTGCATGCGACAAAAAAGAAAAAGTAAAAACCACGCACAAACTGTTTGGCAGTTTCAGTGGTCGTATCTCTCTCATTTATTTTCAGTGCACCACGGAACCTCAAATTGAAAGGGAGATATGTAACTTTATTATACCTATACGGTCGACTAATATGTATATTACACGTATGAATACCTCATGGTGTCCTGATTTGTCTCCTGATAATAAAGTTATTATTTATTTATTTATTTATATTTGAACTACCTTGTACATTCACTGTATGATTACGAAAGCGACGTCTCATTGCTCACGGGATTCAAATACACTAGTCACAATAATTGAAGGATGTTAAAAAAAGCCAAATTTTAGGGCGATTTTCAACAAAGGATAACTCGGCGAAAAATGGTCGTACAGAAAAAAAAAAAAAAAAGAAATTGTAGCCTCAAGTGTCTAGTTTTCAGATCTGAACAGTAAAATTTTTTAACGTGGGCCGTTTTTACGTAATCATCCGAAAACCAACTAAGAATAATTTTCCAAATTTTTTCTCGTCTTTGAAATGGTCTGTAGACTTTAAAAAATTTTTTTTCATCTTGCGACCATAAAACTCGTTTAGACAATTTAATCAGCTTCAATTTGACTTTATAATGAGTTGCGTACGATTATTTGCCGCGAAGTAATCGTAGATCAAAGCAAAAAAGGCTATTTTAACTTTGACAATGGATTACTCGAGAACTAATGATCATACAGAAAATAAAAGTGGGTTTTTGGAAATTGCAAGACATTATCTATAAGACGCAATTGGTGGCAATTGATAAAATATTTTTTTTGAAGCGATGATGAGGGCAGAAAAAAAGTTGAAAATTTGCGAATTTAAGGATATTTGGAAAATTTGGTATAACTTTGGATATAGTGGATGAACAAAGGATATCGTCGGTAATTTTTTACCCTCAAAGTGTCTCTAAAAAACTTTTAAAGTTGCAAAGCTCTGCAACTTTTTTTCTTAACGCCCCGAAGGTTTAAATTTATAGTATCGGCGTAACAAGCAATTTTTCGATTTTTTTTGCATTTTTTCGACTTTAATATGGTTTTTTTGGCGACAATCCATATTTTTGGCTTAAAAACATAACACCTTAAACAAATTCGAAAAAAAAATGTACGATTTATTAGTTCCCTAGTAATCGATTGTCAAAATTAAAATGTCCTTTTGTGCTTTGATCGACGATTACTGCGCGGCAAAAAATCGTACGCAGCTCATTAAAAGGTCAAATTAAAGCTAATGAAATTGTCTAAACGAATTTTATGGTCGCAAGATGAAAAAAAATTTTCCGACGTCGACAGACTATTTCAAAAACGAGAAAAAATTTGGAAAAATATTCTTAGTTGGTTTTCGGATGATTGCGTAAAAACCGCGCAGGTTAAAAAATTTTACTGTTCAGATCTAAAAACTAGACACTTGAGGCTACAATTTCCTTTTTTTAAATTATCTATACGATCATTTTTCTCCGAGTTATCCCTTGTTGAAAATAGCCCTAAAATTTGGAGTTTTTTTAACCCTAAAGCTACCGTACGGGGTACCCGGGTACTTTTTTGAGTTTAAAAGCCTATAACTTTTTTTATTTTAAAGGAATATTATTGAGACTCTTTGACATCCTGTAAAATTTAATTCTTTATACGAAAATATTAGAAGGGCACAAAAAAATTAAGTGAGATGGGATATTTTTGTAATTTAATAACTTACACCTTAAACCTACCGCATGGGGTACCCGGGTACCTCGCTGTTATTTGCTTGTATTTCATGGGGAATCAATCAATTAAAAGTAGAAGTATTCGAATTATCCATTTATATTACACATTTTTATATTATAAATAATTATTATTATTATAAACAATAATTATTACTAATTAGAAATCGCAAAAAAAGTTAGTGATGAACTTTTGTACTTGCACAATCGTTAGATCTAATGGAAGTCGGTGAGATATGCCCATCACAGACAAAATTTTTACAACTCTCTCATCTCTTCCTCGTTTTCCTGTTTGGCATCTTTTCACCATTCTCCCAAATTATGCAACAACCAATTATTACCCTCAGTCGTTCAGTTTTATCCCGTTCTTGAACGTTTATTTGTGGCTGTGGTTTTGTAATGCTTACTTTGACGCCAAGAAATGATAACAATGCAATTTTTATCAAAATGAAATTGAACAATTAATCCTTTAGTTCCCTAGTTCATAATCCTTAATCCCTAATCCCTAGTTTAGTTAGTATAGATCCTTATATACTTCGATCTAGTATGGATGGCATACAAAGAGTTTTTCCTAAATCTTTTAAAATTGTCCTACGTTGATTTGATTTTGAAGGCAGCTAATAGGGCGATTTAAAAAAAAATTATTTCTATGATTCTGAACACGGATTATTTGGAAAGATGTTGCAGTACAAAATAAAAATAAACCCTGTTGTAAATGTCCACGACGTTATGTCCACAGAAAGCGCATGTAATCTTTACAAAACAGCTTTACTTTTGAGACGCAAATAGTCATTTGCTGGTTATAAATAAATTTTGGATTAGGTAAAAAGGCGTGGGAAACAAACAATTGTCTTCTGGGCACTGTCGAAATAAAGCACGTGCCGATACACGCTTTATTTGTAAAAAATATTGCAGTGTAATATAACATAAACTCTGTTGTAAATGCCATGTCTTCACAAAACCGCTCCAATTTGACAACAAAAATTGTTATTTTAATTTTTTTTAAATGATAATTTAAAAAATAATACATTTGCAAGTTGCAATAATAATTAATATCGCCCAAATATAAACTAATTAGCTGTATTATTACTCATTCTCCATGTAAAACATGCAGGGTACCCGGGTACCCCGTGCGGTAGGTATAAGTTGTAAATTTGTATGGTACCATGAGGGTTAATATCCTTCAATTTATGTGCCTAGTGTATATTTCCTATCGGTATCAGTCGGCAACATAGTACCTATATACTATATTAGCTAAGTTACCTCTTGTTAATGTAAACTCATTATTTGATAGTGCATGTTGAAAAATAATTATTATGTAAGTTATCAAAAATTATGTGTTTGACATTTTTATTCTTTTTGCAGACTGATAGCTTAGCCGAGTCAAAACCTACATCGAAGGACATGACGGCCGTCAATGCGGTAAGTTTGTCTTATAACATAACGATAATGATGAAAGATCGCGTTGACCGATAGAATATATGGTGAAAATCGATCTCATAATATTAATAAATAAATAAAACAAAATAATTTTATTACGAGGTGTTTCGCCAACACTCGTTTTATTTATTTATTTATTATAATGAAAGGAACAAATATACGGGACTTCATTTCAAATTTTGTGCCTTTTTGAGAATTTATTAAGCTTACTATTCCGACTGGCATTTTTTAACGCAACTTAGTACATAATACATATAATGTTACCAAAGCAACATGTATAGCCTACATTACCTTTTAAAATGGTGTCTTTTTGTGTCCTTTAGGTCGAGTTTCTGGTAAGTGACTGCGCGCTTTGTTTGACGATTGTTATTACGGCAAATTTGTAGGCATTATTGATGTAAAATTTATAATATGTAGATCAATTTGTTATTTATTAATTGTTATTTTACCTGCGTTATTTTATAGCTATAGCTATCGAGGACTATTTCCTATTTCAACATTACTTTGTTGCATTAAAAAATACTATCTGACAACCGACACTGGTATGTGTGTTTATAGTGTGGCATGTTACTTTGTAACATGACAAAAAAGTAAATCTAAACGAAAACGCTAACACGAACAAAATATACATGAGAATTTTAACATTAATGCAATTTCGAGAGTATATTTGCGAAATCTAAATAAGTTATATTCGCAGACTTATTTCTAGTGTAAATAGTTTTAATTGGTACGTTTCTAGAGGATTTCGCTGTTTGAAGTGTTTATTACATGCGCAAACATAAATTATTATGGCTTAATTACAAATATGGAAAACTTTTCGTACGTAACATTATTTTTGTTTTATATATAATTTACTACTACTACATAATTTGAAATTTTCTATTAGAATACATAATGTAATACTGAGTAAAGCGGTGCTGTTAAAAATAACGAGCTTTTTACTCGTACCCCTTAAGTTCGGCAGCTACGCGCTAGTTTAATATAAAATATATGAAAAGAGGATATTGAGGGTGAGTGAAGGCTGAATTGTTCTATATCATAAGAGACGCGCGCCATCACAATGTTTTTTAAAGAGAATTTTTTCAAACATTTCATACTTTTCGAATTCTTTTCAAATTTATAAAGATCATTTTTTAAAACTTGCAAGTAAATACAAAACAAGGCCTGAATAATAAATTAAGAATTTAGGATAATAAGTTGCTAAGGTGAACTATACCTACAGGATGGTCCCCTTTTCATTGTCCGGCGTATACTACGATATATTCAATAATATTGAAGATACTACAAGAAAAGACCAAACAAAAAAGTTGTTGCGGTCAAATATACAGGGTGAATTATTTTGAATTTTCCCTTTGGGGCTCTCGCTTTTATTATAAGAGTTAGAGAATCGGTTAACCCGTAAGTGCAGACATTGACGTAAGACGTCAGACATAAGACGTAAGTTGCAGCAAATTGACTCCGTTTTTCACTTTAGTAGATTTAAAACAGGGTTTCTTCTGACCTATCTGTATTAGCCTTTGGGTACATTTAAGTTGAACCTTGTTACAGGAAAAAAACCACAGAGTCCACTTAAGTCCCGAACCAGCTGTGTGGGAGTGGGTTTAGGTCTGACCAAAAAGGGCGCCAATTAGTTTTTTTTCCTTTACTGGAAAGAGGCTACTAATAACTTCGATATAAAAGCGATAAATTGTCCAAATAATTTCAACCTGATTTATTAGGCAAGACCTTGACAAAAAAAAAACGCCTAAAAATAAAAACAAACAAAAATTAATTACACATCAAGAACATCCTCCCCACCTACCTTCTCACAGAAGACGTTTCTTCACAACGGCTGCTATCCGCTTATTAACGTAAAATTTAACCGCAAAAAAAAAAATTATTTAACGATAAGAAGATAAATACGGTTAAACACTAACTTTGAACTTGGCTTACACTACTTTATTAACAAGATAAAAAAAACCAACGCACTTCAAAATTATGCGTTCCACCAAGTTCAAAGTCAGCCACACAACAACTCGTCTCCGCCAGAAAAGTAGGGGAGGTCATGTCCTGATGTGCAATTACTCTTAATCTCTAAACACAAGTACATACCTACATTAAACTTACAAACTAACAATAAATTAATATTGAGAAACAAAAATCCTTTATTAAAAAAAAAACAACCAAATAATAACTCGAAAAACGTAACACTACCCCACCTAAAAAAAATAAAAAAAAATTTTTCAAAATAATATAGGTACAAAAAAAAAATTTTTTTTTCCAAGTTTTCTTTTATTATATATTTTTTTTTTTTTTTTTTTTTTAAATTAATC
Organism: Malthinus flaveolus; assembly: GCA_950108345.1. Taxonomy (NCBI): domain Eukaryota; kingdom Metazoa; phylum Arthropoda; class Insecta; order Coleoptera; family Cantharidae; genus Malthinus; species Malthinus flaveolus. The sequence continues at coordinate 70,489,904 of OX467285.1, forward strand.
TACTTTTAGATCTTTTACGTGCCAGGTCCCCAATCTACGTCCCGTTACAAAATCACAGAGATCGTACAAATTCGTAGATACCTGTCGATCAACCCTACACTTGATAAATTTAGGGGCTAATTTAGCATTATAAAAGTCAGCAGCCGAAGATAACGTATAATTACGCTTCCATACTACCTGACCCTGCAACAACTGTAACGGTCTTTTTCGGAGATTATACCGGGCGGCACTATCATCATAAGCCTTATTTAAACGTTTTTTCACCTCCTCACAGACATCTTTTAAATTTTTTACATGCTCGGACAAACGATGACGAGAACCGACAGAAACTCGCGCGGAAACAGCATCATTTGGCAACGCTACACCTTGAAGGGTCAACTCTCTTCCAAAATTTAAATACGCCGGGGTATAACCAGTCACTTCGTGAACCGCGGTTCTTAAAGCAAAACCTATCTGGGGAAGTTTTACGTCCCACAGACGTTGATCGGCAGAAATATACGATCGCAACATAGTTTTAATCACACGATTAATCCTTTCAGTGGGATTGGCCGAAGGACTATACTGAGCGTTGTAAATAATTTTACAGCCGTATCCGGCTACTAAGGACTTAAATTGCCGTGAAATGTATTGGCGTCCATTATCGCAAATCAGCCTCTCAGGCACCCCAAATGTTAAAAAAACGTCGTTTTCTAAATGTTTAACAACCGATTGACTAGTAGCCGTTTTTAAAGGAAAAAGTAACGAATATTTTGTGAAACAGTCTGCGACCACCAAAATAAAGCGATTCCGCTTATAAGATAACGGCAATGGGCCAACTAGGTCTGTACATACTACCTGCCATGGACGATCTACCGACTTCCTCTCATTCATCCTACCGTACGGCAAGCGTTGCTCAGGTTTTTGAGACTTACAAACTTGGCAATTACTAACGTACCGAAGAACGTCAGACGACATACCAGACCAATAATAAAGAGAACCTACACGTTTGAGAGTCTTAAAGAAACCGAAGTGACCTGCTGTCGCAACGTCGTGACATTCAGACAATACCTCTGCCCGAAGGGGTTTTGGCACTACTAACTTCCAATCTAAACGCTCGTCAAATGATGGGCCACTAGGGGTTACATGTCGATATAACTGGTTGTTAAAAATTTGAAATCGTGGAAATTTGTTAGGGAAAACTTTAACGTTATCGAAAAGCTTAATATACCAGGGATCTCGATTATCTTGCGTTATCTCTAACAAACTCACTGCTCTCGACAGAGCGTCGGGCACGACATGCGACTTACCCTTACGGTGCGAGATAGAAAAATCGTAAGCTTGAAGTCGTAGCGACCACCGGGCCAGTCTACCGGAAGGATTTTTTAAATTGTGCAGCCACAATAACGAATAGTGGTCAGTTATTACAGAAAAACGGGTACCCTCGACGTAGGGCCGAAACTTTTCAATGCCGAACATGACTGCAAGACACTCAAGTTCGGTTGTCGAATACTTCGTTTCTTGAGGGGTGAGAGTCCTACTACAATACGAAATAACTTTCTCTCCATCATCAAATTCCTGCGTCAACACGCACCCCAAGCCTATCATAGACGCATCTGTCTGGATAGTAAATTCGCGGTCGAAATCCGGACGCGTCAAAATAGGAGCAGAAACCAGGCATTGTTTGATATCTACAAAAGCGCGCTCGCATTCGGGTGTCCAAACAAATTTAGAATTCTTTCGGGTTAAACCGGTAAGAGGAGTAATACGACTTGAAAAATTTTTTATAAATCGACGATACCAAGAAATCATGCCGATAAAACGGCGAACGTCTTTTACATTTTTAGGTTGAGGGTAATTTAACATACATTCTACCTTCGACGGATCGGTTTGCAGCCCGTTCCGATTCACTACATAACCCAAATACTTTAATTCCGATTTTACGAAATCACACTTTTCTCGATTGATAGTGAGTCCGGCTTTATGAACACGTTCCAACACCTTGCGTAGCACCGAAATATGGGTCTCAAAACTAGGGGTTGCGATAATAATATCATCAAGGTAAACGAAAACATAACCCTCTAAGTCTGCACCCAAGACATTGTCGATAAAACGCTGCCAAGTTGCTGGGCTGTTGTGCAAGCCAAAAGGCATCCGAGTGAACTGATATAATCCTCGACCGGGGACCGTAAACGCTGTTTTCTCTTTACTACTCGCTTCGAGTGGAATTTGGAAGTAAGCGCTTTTTAAGTCGACCGAAGATAGATACTTGGCTTGCCCCAGACGATCAAGAATAGCGTTCACATATGGCAAGGGATACGCGTCTTTGCGAGTGATCGCATTAACTCGTCGAAAATCGATGCAAAATCTGTATTCGCCGGAGGGTTTTTTAATCATTACTACTGGGGACGACCACGCCGATTGTGAAGGTTCGATCACTCCGTCTTTTAACATTTTAGACACCTCGTCGTGCATGATTTTTTGAATGTACGGAGAAACATTATAATAGCGTTGCTTAATAGGTGCACTATCCCCCGTGTCAATAATATGCTCAACCCCCTTAGCAATACCTAAACCATTACTCGAACTTTCAAACATAGGTTGTAAAATACTTTGAAGCGCTGACGTTTGATCCGCAGTGAGAGAGGTTGTCTGCGTTAAAGAGAATACCTCAGCGGGTGAGTCAAATTCCCATTGATTTTTAAGAAAATTGGTTACAAAGTTCATTTTTTGAATAAAGTCGATTCCAAATATGAAATCACAATCTAAATCTAATACTATAATACATTCAAACACTTTACAAGTCCCTTGTAAAACTATCGGCAAATCTAGTACCCCAAACGGAGTACACTGTTGTCCATTTGCAACGGTGACCGTATAATGAGTGGTCTTAACACATAAATTTAAGCTCTGTAATTTAGACCAACCCACTTTTCCTACAACGGTTTGAGTAGCTCCAGTATCTACCAATCCCACAAAACTAAGGTCATATATTTTGACTTTAAGATAAGGGCGCGGATCGCCTTCTTTAGAAGAAAATAGAAAATTAATTTGGGTTTTGAGATATTCGGTTTTGATAGTACTCAGCCACTCTCTCCAAGAAACTGATTCATTTACACAAACGGGTTTGTTTGTGGCCGGTCGCCCTCCAGGCGCCGGTTTCCTAATCCGTTTTTTGAACTACAGGAATGACATGCGGATTTAACGACATTAGGTCTACCACATCCGTAACAAAAAATTTTTAACGGCCTCCTACATTTCGGGTAAGTATGCCCTATCGTACCACAATTCCAACATTTTATACGTATGTCGGTGGTGTGTACAGGTCTAGAATACTGAGGTACTCTATTAATGTTCGACGATGGTGACGGACGGTAATCTAAATCGGGTTCTAAAGAACTTACACAACGAGTATCCGCCAAACGAGGTCTAATAGATAGTTCTCGGGAAGCTTCTAACTGTTTACAAACGTGTAATAGGTTTTCCACAGACTCAACAACAATCAAGCTGAGGCCCTGTATATAAAACGGTAGTAAGTTACGACGAATCATTTTAATTTGCTCGTCTTCAGAAGGAGGAGAAGATAGACGATTAAAGAAACCTATCATCGACGCAAAGAAATCTCCTACCCTTTCTTGCGAACCTTGTGAACGTGAACGAATAGCATTCCACAAATTTGATTCGTAATCATAAGGTAAATATTCTGCTCTTAAAGCGTCAACTAATTGCTTCCAATTATGAACTCGCGATCTGATTGATCTAAACCATCTTAAAGCATTTCCTGTCAATAAATCGTACACAGAAGAAAAAAGTTCATCCTCCGATACACCCCTCGCAACGCTCATTTCTATTACACTCTCTATGAACGAATTTATACTAATGATACTACCCTTCTCCCCATTGAACTGAAGGTTCCATTTATGCACGTCGTGTTTTTGAGAGCGGAGTGGGACATTTTGCGCGAAAGTTTGGTCAACGGGTGGTTCAGGAAGTCTGTACTCGAGATCAGGTATCAAGGGATGTGCATCATCCGCCTGAGCGGACAGTTTATGATTGAAATCGATGTCTACGGTGTCTAACCGACCTAACAAATTTTTTACACTATTCTTCTCTTCCGCTACCGTGGGCCGAAGTCGACATAACCTCTGCCGCAAGTGTACTAATTTAGTGGTAATAACTCTACACTCGTTACCGTTAGGGATCAGTATCCCTGCATTCTCGACTTTAACTTCAAGCTCTCTTACTTTGGGTAAACAAACCCCTAATTCGTCTAAACAATTCGGATCAAAATCCTCATTAGTACCCGGGTGTCCAAATGACTCACCAGATAAAGATTTACGCAGCTGCTTACGCATAGTGCCAATAGTTTCAAATTCCATCCCTTCGAACCCTCTACAACCTAATTCGTACTCGAGCTCATCTCTACTCAATCTATTAGGATCCATTGCAATCCTAATAAATAAGTCAATTTACATCAAACCGAAAAAAATAAAAATTATAACAAGATTTTTGTTTCTCTCTATTTTCTTTTTTTTTTTCCCTTTAGCGTCTTCGCTTAACGGTTTGACAACGATTTAAAACTAAAAAAAACTAACTAAAGCAAAAAGAATAATTTTGCTAATATTATTAAAGTATTACATTATGTTAATTGTTTTAAATCGCAATTCAACTTTATATTCGAAATTTAGTTTAATAAATTAAAATAAGATTCAATAGTGCTAAGATTACTATTCGTTCAGACCTTGAAAGTTTATAAACTTTTAAATTATAAATTTTTCAATAATTATTTATCTAGTCGACGAAACGAAACGATAATAAATGGCATCTAAAGACACCACCCCATCACAACACAAAAAAACCAAGTTCCAAATTAACTCAATGTATATACAAAAGTCAGACCTTCCGATGGCTGCAGGTGTTATCCAAAATTCGAGGCCCCACGTTGGGCGCCAAAAACTCCTGTTACAGGAAAAAAACCACAGAGTCCACTTAAGTCCCGAACCAGCTGTGTGGGAGTGGGTTTAGGTCTGACCAAAAAGGGCGCCAATTAGTTTTTTTTCCTTTACTGGAAAGAGGCTACTAATAACTTCGATATAAAAGCGATAAATTGTCCAAATAATTTCAACCTGATTTATTAGGCAAGACCTTGACAAAAAAAAAACGCCTAAAAATAAAAACAAACAAAAATTAATTACACATCAAGAACATCCTCCCCACCTACCTTCTCACAGAAGACGTTTCTTCACAACGGCTGCTATCCGCTTATTAACGTAAAATTTAACCGCAAAAAAAAAATTATTTAACGATAAGAAGATAAATACGGTTAAACACTAACTTTGAACTTGGCTTACACTACTTTATTAACAAGATAAAAAAAACCAACGCACTTCAAAATTATGCGTTCCACCAAGTTCAAAGTCAGCCACACAACAACTCGTCTCCGCCAGAAAAGTAGGGGAGGTCATGTCCTGATGTGCAATTACTCTTAATCTCTAAACACAAGTACATACCTACATTAAACTTACAAACTAACAATAAATTAATATTGAGAAACAAAAATCCTTTATTAAAAAAAAAACAACCAAATAATAACTCGAAAAACGTAACAACCTTTATCTATATTATCAAAGTATTTTTAATATTGTTTTTGCGTTCGTCGAGAAGATATTAAATTTCAAACTGTTTCCGCCGCGTTCTAGAGTCACGTTTTTAGATGTTATTGTATATTTATAAAATAACTAGTTGCATTTTTCTGCTTGTTCAACGATTTTTGTACTCAAAATTTGTCATAGTCCCAAGTTTTAGGGCCATAATAAAGAAAAAAATTTTAAAAAATTAAAAATGTCATCTCTAAACTTTTACTTACTTTTAGAACGTCTTTATCTTTGTATTCAATTTTCATGTTTATGCTTTTATTTTGATGTATTTTTTTAAATAAATAATCTCTCTCCTGATTCAGTCTTTATCGACAAACCTTAAAAAGTAAAATATTTTTGGTTATAAGTGTAACAAACACATTAAATTGCAACGGAGTCAATCTGACTCCATATCTCTTCTAACGTAACTAAGTTTTATGTCTGCACTTACGGGTTAAATGGGAAAAGTGGGCATTTTTGGTTCGATGTTTACTAGTTGTTTAAATATGATCGAAAAAAAGTTTAAACGACATTACTTTAATTCTTTGCCTAGATTTTGAAATTAATAACATTTTACTCCGATGAAAAGGGAAATTTTTCTCAATGCGTTGTGGCACTTTGTAATTCCAAAACTCGTTCTGGTCGGTTTTTAAAAGAACCACGACACGAATTACGGTTTGTGGCTTTATTGTAGACGTTGTGAGCATTTTTGCGATAGATATAGGACGCGACTTTCGGGTTGCGGCATTAAACTGTTGCCAGAACGTGTTGTGGTCGTCTTTTTCGCTCAGTGGCCGTTTTCGATCTTGGAGCTCACTAGCAGATGATGAACTAGTTGGATTAGAGTTATTAAAGAATTTAGGCTGCATAGCGCTCCAACTTTGATGCTGGCACTTGCACGGGTGCCCATACTTGTTTCTTGACATTTTCATCATTACACGATCGTGGGGGAGCACGTAATTTAAAGTATAATCTACTATCTAAATAAATAGATAATTTATAGATCACCCACTATTCTTTACGTTTAAAGAACAAAACCTACACGTTATTTTTCTTAAAAAGTTACGAGGTAATCCAATCTTACCAACCTTAAGCAAAAATTATTTTTAAAACTTGCAAAAATACAAAATGAGATTGTGAGATATTTAAAAAAATCTAAGTTATAATATAAAACTAACTTTATACATATAAATATAACGTTAAAAAGGGGGTATCATGTAGAAAATTTATCGTTGTGTTTTGAAGTCGACGCACGACGACATAAACCGTATAAAAATTTATGGCTACTTTTCTCAAGGACCACATTCGAGTCATCTCACAAAGGATTTGAAAATCAATCGCTAACTTTTTCGACTTTTCAGAAGGCTTAAGGTTTTTCAAAATAATATACTACTGGAATAAAATAGATTTGATAAATTTGCAAATTGGTTTCTCCTACGTAACTAATTTTATGAAAACTACGCGTCTACCTATACCCAACTACACATCTTATTAATTACCGGTGAACCGTTAAATCTTAGCGAACGAATACGTAAATATTAAATATTGATTAAGTTCTTAATTAGTATTCTATTAAAATTTTTTATGAAAGTAAATTAAAAAGCTTGTAAATCTTCTAAAATTAATGTTTAAGCTTGATTAGAGTGTAAACTTTTATGTTCAAATTTTAAAAGCTTTTATGTTTAAGATTTTTTTGTCAACTCAATTTAAAATTTTAAATGCTTATTTTCTTTTAAAACTTAATCGGTAATTTGTGAAAGAAAATTTCGTAATAGCTCGAAGAAAGGAGTAGCGAATTAGGTAATTCATTAAGTGGTACACAAGTTAAATTTAACAACAACGTGGATAGAGGCACCTGCAGATGATTTGTTGGACACGCGCCTGTTTTAATAAAATTTTTATTAGTACTAATTTATTATTGTTTGTCTAGTTGCTGATGAAGTGTTTTTTGTCATATATAACTATCCGGTTACTGATGGTAAAAGAAAGATCTGCGACTGCAATGCATTCTCTTGAAATAATTTAGGTCAATTTCACAGCAGGTTTTGTCTTTTATTGGTAGAATTTTTAGAATTGTGCTGTTAACAGTTTGTAACGCAAGAACATAAGGAAAGATAAGATATACCACCCCATCAGCTAAAGCGGTTAACTACACGTCCCTTAACCCCTTAAAGTCCACCCATGGACCCATGCACAATTTGCTCTGTCATTGGAAAATTCTTCAAGGTCTAAGAAGTTTCGTGTTCAATATTTGGTGGTATAGTTTTTGTCTCAGTTTTTTGGGATTACCTTCAAGTAATTATTGACCGTCTTCATAATAAACGGTGGGCCAATAAAAGTTTCGCCATGCCAATAGTAAATAAAACATTATTGCGTTGGAGTGATTTTGATTTCTTTATTGAATCCTGCTTATTGATCGATAACAATTATGTGTGAAACAGCTTCTGTTTAGTAAAATTTAGGATGACATCCTAGCCTAATTTTTCCTCAGTTTCACCAATATGCCTCATTATCTCGTCTTTTAGCTGTTGAATTGTTGCTGGCTGATTGGCATCCACCTTACTTTTGAGATAACTCTAAAGAAAGAAGTCCAATCGCACGATCGTGGTGGCCATTTGATATAGCTGATTCGCGAGATAATGCGTCCCGGGATCTTCCCGTACACATAAAGCTATTGTTGCATTGTTTGTGTAGCATGAGGTATCGTATTTTTGAAACCAAGTATCGTCCGCATCTGTATCATCCAATTCAAGCCGTAAAAAGTCCGTTATCATGGTACGATTGCGTTCATCATTCACAGTAATAGCATTGCCGTCTTCATTTTTGAAAAAAACGGTCAAATAACTCCTTCAGCCCAAATGCTATACTAAACAATGACTTTTTGAGGATGCATCGGTTTCTCGACGGTCTCTCTTGGGTTTTCATCGGCCCATATTCGACAACTTTGCTTAACGGACTTAATGCGCGATATGCATTTTTGTTTGAACATCCATTTTCATAACTGGCTTCGATAATGTTGCCGCGTTGTGTCACCTCAAATCTATCCAATTGTTAATGACTGTACACTGGCAGATGCCAATATGAAACGATTTTTTTACGTTTACATTGGCCCACCCAGTATAAGGACATAGCTACTTAAATAATATACTATCATCTCATCACCTTAAAACAGGACAGTCGCAATATAGTGTATCAAATATACAGGGTAGACTGTTCTTAGGAATCAGTCTCAAGACCGTTCCACTGGCCCATTAAAAGAAAAATTACAGCTTAAGGCACTAAAATTGTGATGGATTTGAGCAGCTTATAAAAACTAGGTAAAAACGCAAAGTTATTTTGTGCAAGAAAAAAAATTTTGAAAGTAGATATAAGTTGCTTCCAGTTTTTAATTGTTTTATTATTGATGTACAGCTGCACGAAATTGTACGCTCGCCAAACCTCCCCAAAAAACTTGCTTTTGACCAGTTTCGAACAAAAGATGAAATTGAAGTAATTTTTAATTTATTGTTGGTGTATAAAACTTTGTTTTTGCGTTACAATAAATCATGCTTGGGCCATTAGTTATGTATCAACGCGTTCCACTGTTGATTTACGCTTTGACCGGTTGATTAATCAAAAACAACTACCTTGTTGTGTCCCTAACATCTAAATCAAAGAATAAAAGAGAAGCGCAATTTTCAATCTCGCAAAAATATTAATGTTCCCGTTTTGTACATTTTTAAATAATGTCAGTTTATTTGAATTTACTTGTTTTAAAGTAAAAATGGGGGCGATTGGTGAACTTTAGATAGATGAATCCATTTGTAAAGTTCTGCAAACGACTTTTCGATGATTAACGTTTGTAATGAGAAACATTTTGCTTTTAGCGAAAAGAGCACACGTTTTTTCTTTATTCGTTCGTTTCAACTTAATTTAAACGAAACTCGCGTTGTAACCATGTGAATTAACAATGTCTTACACGAGCCCAAAATATTGGAGAAGACAGTTAAGATGGTTGGGGTTACGTAGATTCGCGGGATCATTCAAAACAGAGTTCCTCAAAATCTTTCTCTTACCAATTATTGTTTAATTCCATTTAGCGAGGTCCAGGGGTGTCATGTCGAACTACACTTTAGAAAAACACTCCGAAATTGGGTTAACGATTTTTATTAAAACAAAAACAAATGAACCAAAACTTAACAATTTCTTTAACCAACATTGAACTCAAAAAAACTAATTTAACGTTTAACCCAAACTTTAATATTTTCCGGGGCGAAGGACACTAAATCTTAACTCAAGCAAAACTTACAATTTCTCTATTACACGTTGACTCTAATGACAATTTACCAAAATAACCAAATTAACGAAAGCAATTAGTCAACGGTCTGAATCGCGCGGAAGTCAGTTAACATATCGCCCAGAGGCAAGGGAGAAAAGCCTTTTTATAAACTTGGGGGTGTTAACTAACAGGGACAAAATGATCTTCAAGATCCAATGTGAGGGGCTAGCTTTATGGTCAAAATCCGGGGTTTACTATTATTGGTCCAAACTATGGGTTTTGACCACCTTTCAAAATATTGTAAGTTTTAATGTCCTTTCTCATTGGCTACGTAAAATCCAGCTCGCCAGGTCTTGTTCTTAGAAAAAACTGGAGAAAAAACTAAGTGACATCCCCTTACATAACATTTGTACTTCCTAGAAGAAGCTTTCTAAACGGATTCTGGATAAGTGTCAAACGAAGTTTTATGGTCCAAATTTACTAGTTCCTATTACTGAAATTCTAAAGATTCCGTTCGACTAAAAAAAATAAACTCTGACTAATTTAATGGTTTCTCTATGGGACGTTTCGTATTTCTGAAATTGTTCGTAACATATGCGTCTTGACTTCTTCGAAATGAACCGGGCTGTTTTACAAGGGTAGCTAAAGGGACAATACTTTTATGGACTTATACAACTATTTTTAACTTAACGACTTTTAAGCTTAAACCGATTCTTATAATGACAAATTACTTTTGAACGCGGCGAAATACACAATTGCTACATCACCCCCCCCTCAAGAACGGATCAATTTTTCCGCAGGATCATAAATTGGTTCGTTTGACAGCTTACCCTTACATTACAATTACACTTATACTCTATAGCAATTGATGAGCGCGGTTCCGCTTCCATTGGGGCTCTTCATCCTGCTTTGGCAGTGGACGGAAGGGACGGGGTCTCTGGGATGGCCATGCTGACGAATTTTCTAAAACAGACAAAAAAAAAACTAAGTGCCAGTACTCTCTTATGATGCTTGCTGTACTCTCCTTTTAAATTGATTGGTTGTGGCCTCGTATACTTCTTATTCTAAAATAGGGCCTTTGCTTTTGGTGGGGTAACGGTGGATTCTCTTGGCTTTGGGGTTGGTTGGGACATTGTTTTCTCTTTATCCTTTCTTTTCGCTTTCTTGTGAGTTGGTGATTGAGCTGGTTATGATGACGTGTGACTGGGTAGTGGGTGGACTTCTAACGACATTTTCTGGGGTTCCTGTAATAAAAACTTTTCCACCCCTCGCTTTCATTCTTGAATTATTTACTTATCTTTCACTCTCTGTCTCTATGTTTTTATATTGATTATCTATTTGGGGAGTTTTAAACTTGACCATACTCTGTAACCTTGCTATGGTGGGGATTAGAATACTAGCCTCTTTATAGAGCACTCTCAATTATTCTTTTTATTTGGGGATTTCTACTAGCCTCGTTGCAGAGCGCTTTTCTGGGGTTCCTATACCATTATCTTTAGTGAAGCGTTGGGGAATAACTAGCCTCTGGGTAGAGCGCTTTTCTGGGGTTTTCATATTCACTTATTCTTGATAAAAACTTGGGGATAACTAGCCTCTATGTAGAGCGCTTTTCTGGGATTTTTACTTATTCTTATTCTTAATGAAAAAGTTGGGGATAACTAGCCTCTGTGTAAAGCGCTTTTCTGTGATTTTCATTTACTCTCATTCTTAATGAAAAATTTGGGAATAACTAGCCTCTGGGTAGAGCGCTTTTGTGGGATTTTCATTTACACTGTAGTCTCATTCTCTGTGTTAAAGCAAGCATACCAATTATTACTTTTTACTTAGATCGACTTTCGTGACCCTAACTATTTTCCTAAATCGCGTAACATTCTCTGACCCTAGCAACCGTGTCCACTTGACAGATTCACTTTTTCGGCTTCCCTAACAGACGAGAACATAGTAGCCCAAGATTTCTCTTGCTAGAGCCCTCCCGTCGAAGGCCGACCCGAGCAGCCCCACTCCACCACACATATCAAATTTTAAGTTGCTTTATGGAATTTAATGCCTGAGGTATTGTGAAACATAAAAGAAAATGACAACAACATAAAAAGTTTACAGCAAGCACACCCCTAGAGTCAAACAACAAGGTTTGGGATTCTAGATAATTTGAATAAGGTGTTTTCCGGACTTTTGACAACACCCAGTTGTTAGCGCTTTACAACTGGACTCAAACAGGGAACCTCCGAAGTAGCTAATTTCGTTAATTCATCCCGTTTGCAGCCAAAAGGCGGAAGCAACCGTATAAACTAAACTGCTGCCAAATTCATCTGGTCTATTGTAAAAAGAATGGTCAACAAAGTCGGAAAGAGTTTGCTGATGACAGTTGATACGCCGCCCGAGAGAAAAATATCAGTACCCTGAGCAGCCGGGGGGTCCCACATTTAACATAGCACGGTCCTATGCCTAGCTGCAAGCTGTCCAGTTACAACTACACTTCTTTTAAAAAGCCTTAACCGGGGCCCAGAATACTGATCGCCTCGCTTCACCGGTGTGAAACTAGAACTTCCTCCCAAACGCTAACCGCTATTAACTTCGGTATCCATGGCTTCATGAACCCGTCGCCCACGATAGGTCTAACTGTGACTTTCTAAACTAAACAGAGAACTCTTACACCAACGTATTTCAGTCGGACCGGTAGTTCCTGCTACTATCTGTACCTTTTTGCATATTTTAATTTGCCCTAACCTAACCAGAATGATTCGTACACCAACAATATTTCAGTCGGACCAGAAACTTCTGTTACCTTCTCTAAATGAATGGCTTTCCTTGAACTATCCTAACTAAACAAAGAGAGTCGTACACCAGCAATATTTCAGCCGGACCAGAAACTCCTGTTAACCATTTCTAAACATTGTATCTATTAATCTGAAATTTCCCTCAATTGAACAAAGAAGCGTCGTATATCAGCATTATTTCAGCCGGACCAGAAACTTCTGTTCGCCATTTCTAAACCCTGCAACATCAAAGGAAACAAGAGCGTCGTATATCAACATTATTTCAGCCGGACCAGAAACCCTTGTTCCTCATCAGTAAACCCTGTAGCACAAAATGAAACAAGAGCGTCGTATATCAACAATATTTCAGCCGGACCAGAAACCCTTGTTCATTATCTCTATCCTCGTAGCATTCCTGAAATTGTCCTAGATCAACAAAGAGCGTCGTATATCAACAATATTTCAGCCGGACCAGAAACCCTTGTTGATCATCTCTGAACAAAGAGAATCGTACACCAGCAGTATTTCAGCCGGACCAGAAACTCTTGTTCACCTATAAAATCTTAGGCTTGCCAATCAACTTATTTCTTTACTTTCATCTCACTCCGATTACGTTTACTTCCTATAATTTCCTATTTGCACTTTATTCATTTTCTAGCTATCTAAACGCTTATCTACATGTGTTTACACCTTTTTGTCGCGTGTTTGTCTTGTTGCCCGCAAAATCTACATACTACCCTTCGCGTATCTTGGACGCATTTCCTAGCTAAGTGACCTTTATTTCCGCATTTGAAACATTTATCATTACTTTTTCGCGACTTGGGGGATTGACTAAAATCTCTAATTGGGGGAACCGTGTTCAAATTTCGGGGGAATGTTTTGTCCTTACGATTTTCTAGACTCTGGGACTGTTTTATTCTATCGTGAGTTGTTATTTGTATTTCTCTGGAAATCAGATTCCCTCTGGGAGCGTAGGTTCGAATCCTACCGACTGCGCCACTTGTAACCATGTGAATTAACAATGTCTTACACGAGCCCAAAATATTGGAGAAGACAGTTAAGATGGTTGGGGTTACGTAGATTCCCGGGATCATTCAAAACAGAGTTCCTCAAAATCTTTCTCTTACCAATTATTGTTTAATTCCATTTAGCGAGGTCCAGGGGTGTCATGTCGAACTACACTTTAGAAAAACACTCCGAAATTGGGTTAACGATTTTTATTAAAACAAAAACAAATGAACCAAAACTTAACAATTTCTTTAACCAACATTGAACTCAAAAAAACTAATTTAACGTTTAACCCAAACTTTAATATTTTCCGGGGCGAAGGACACTAAATCTTAACTCAAGCAAAACTTACAATTTCTCTATTACACGTTGACTCTAATGACAATTTACCAAAATAACCAAATTAACGAAAGCAATTAGTCAACGGTCTGAATCGCGCGGAAGTCAGTTAACATATCGCCCAGAGGCAAGGGAGAAAAGCCTTTTTATAAACTTGGGGGTGTTAACTAACAGGGACAAAATGATCTTCAAGATCCAATGTGAGGGGCTAGCTTTATGGTCAAAATCCGGGGTTTACTATTATTGGTCCAAACTATGGGTTTTGACCACCTTTCAAAATATTGTAAGTTTTAATGTCCTTTCTCATTGGCTACGTAAAATCCAGCTCGCCAGGTCTTGTTCTTAGAAAAAACTGGAGAAAAAACTAAGTGACATCCCCTTACATAACATTTGTACTTCCTAGAAGAAGCTTTCTAAACGGATTCTGGATAAGTGTCAAACGAAGTTTTATGGTCCAAATTTACTAGTTCCTATTACTGAAATTCTAAAGATTCCGTTCGACTAAAAAAAATAAACTCTGACTAATTTAATGGTTTCTCTATGGGACGTTTCGTATTTCTGAAATTGTTCGTAACATATGCGTCTTGACTTCTTCGAAATGAACCGGGCTGTTTTACAAGGGTAGCTAAAGGGACAATACTTTTATGGACTTATACAACTATTTTTAACTTAACGACTTTTAAGCTTAAACCGATTCTTATAATGACAAATTACTTTTGAACGCGGCGAAATACACAATTGCTACAGCGTTATAATAATTAATAGTGAGTGAAAAATGAATTCACAATAGTAAAATTCGTTCTAAATGAATTTTAGCGCCACGAGGCGCTTTGTTGTTGTATTAACCGCTCTCCGAGGCTCGGCCATGTTTTAATGCTATTGTAATTCGTTTAAATTTTTATTCTTTATTTCTTAACCTGTTTTTTTTATCAGTGCGCCAAACGAGATTTTTTAAACTACAGTTTCTCTTTTACTGGCTTCAAAGAAATAATGTTTATTCGGTCTGGATTTTAAGGCTTATTCAGAAGAAAACTTCAGGTTTCTGATCTTACTCGAGGCATCAATTTGTCACAAACTTAGGTGGTGTAAAGGCTTTTATAAAAAAAATCTCAAATCAACAACCCCCTGAAATGATTGATCTGGTTTAGGGTTCTTATGTAATTAGTAATTACCAATACTAATTTATAAAATATAGGCCAGTCAAAATCGATAATAAATTAACAAAACATGATGTACCTATCTCTGATTTTTTATTATATTGTTTATATTATTATATTGTTATACCGCGAAATTTTTGGACTTTTTTTAATTATTGCTGTATATCTCCTAAAATATATACATTTTTCGACAAAAGCCATTTACGCTATTAAAGAGCATTAAATGCGTGACAATTTAGGCTAAACCGGAGCTCTGTAAGTCAATTTAATACCGAATTAAGGCACTTTGAAAATATGCCATTTTTCCAAAAAGTGAAAATTGTAGTTTCAGACCTTCTTTGGAGGCTAAACCATTGATCCTATGAGTAGAACTCATAGAATAGAAGCTCTAGGCAATTTAATTAGCTTCAAATTAAGCCCAAAGCTCGTAGGCCTCGTAGTTCTCTCAAAATCTCAAAAAAAACATTAAGGTAAAATTGCATTTTTCCAGAAACGTTCCAAAACCTTTCTATTTTTTGTTTTTTGGTGTGGTAATAAAAAAGAAAAATTAGTGTAAATATAATATATCCAGAATTGGCGTGTTTTTAATTTTACTTTGAGTTTGGTCTTCCGTAGCGGCTAAACTAGGGAATGGGTCTAATTGAAGATTGGGCTTAAATTTTGTATACAATTAGCTCAATCTAGAGCAAAAACTGTAAAAAGTTCGAAAATTTCGGGGGTTTTCGTGTCCTGCTCTTTTTCCAAAATTTGGGTCTAAACAACATTCTAAAAAATCAGAGATACATCATGCTTTGCGAATTTTGCGATTTTTAGTGTCCATTTTGACTGGCCTAATACTAATAGGTAATATGAACAAAATAAAATTGACATGGAACATAAAATTTGCAGAGTTTTCCAATAATAAGTTTTATAAAAGTACAGGGTGATCAAACAATTATAATCGGGTGGTTTCAAATGGAAACCAATTGTGATTTAAAAAAAGTTTTAGAATATAATTTGTAGATGAAGGTGTTCTGCTCAACCTACAATGCATATATTTATTTTATTGTTAATTGAAAAGCACTGACAACTCCTACTACAAGTTTTTTTAAATAACACTCATATCTAAAAATCATAATTATACCAATCGATAGAAAATCTTTTTTCTTTTTACAGATGTGCAATTGTTTTTATCCCTACACAACTTTTTTGTTTTGAAAGGGAAAAGCTAAAAATTGTCTTTATGGAATGTTACGTAAAACCCTATGCGCCATATTTGTTTCTTTAATTTCTTAAAAAGTGTTTCTTATCCGCTTCATAATGTCTGCACGCGTTGTTGGACATTCCGGAAAGATAATTTCCCGACCATTTCCTTAATTTTTCCCCTCAAAAAAGAAGTTGTGTAGGGACAGTAGGGATCAAAACAACTGCATATCTGTGAAGATAATAAGATTCTCTATCGATTGACATAATTATTTAGATACATGGTATCATTAAAAAATAGTAGCATGCGTTGCCAGTGCTTTTCTATTAACAATAAAATGAAGATAATATGTATCGTGTGTTAGGAAGGACACCTTTATAAACAAATTGGTTTTTACTTAAATTGGTTCTTATTTAAAATTGTCCATCAAAAGTGTTTGACCACCCTGTATAAACAAATATAGAAGCACTATAGGCAAAATACGTCCACAGTGTTCAAATTTAATTGAAGCTTTGAGCTTGTTCGATTTCACTTTTTAACTTTATAATTAATAGTAGGTACCAAGATCCAAATTAAAACAATTGTTGAATGCTGTAAATTATTTACTAAAACTGGTCGACTTTAGTGGTAAAAGAACGCCAGACATACACGAAAATTTCAAATATGACGAAATATGCAAAGCCTCAATTAAATTGCACGCATTTGCATGTAAATTTAAACGAATGTCAATCAATTGTAATTAATGTAATTACTATTGAAACGAAAGAATTTTGAGTCTACTCTAATAAGTAATAAGTATTTTGCATAAATTCCGAGCCCTGTATTGATAAGTATTTCGTAAAAAATAAATTCGAAAATAAAACAACTTTAGATACTTAAATGCAAAATCTTTTTGAAAAGGAAAATTCTAATCGCATTTTAATAACTTTATTTTCTTTTTGAACCAAATGAAACTGATGTTGATGTCATTTACAATTAAATTTATAAGAAGTAAAGCTTGTAGCTAAAGTACATTTATACCTGCAAATCAAAAGCTTTTTACAAACAAGACATGTCTTTTGATGAAATATTTAAAAATGTGCTCTAGGATATTTTTGTGCGCACAAGAAAACAAAAAGTTGAGTGAAATTTTTGAAATTAAATACTGTTTTACATTAAAACTTTTAATTAAAGTGTAAAAATAAGAGAACAAAAATAATATACGCCTTCTCGAGTTAACAAATTATTTTGTTTATTTAACTATTATATCCTAAATGTCAATATGAAAAGTATTAAGTTTAATACATTTATTATAAAATGAATATTTAATGTCACCGTACTAAAAGGCATATTAGAAATACCTTAAGCGCATTATGTTTTAATGGGTTTTTTATTGATTATTAGAGTGTCGGTTTAAAAATTGATACACAATTGTTATGTGAACAGAGGTTTTGTTAGGATAGAAAATTGTTCAATTTTAATGCAAGTGTCGTACAGAGTAAGTATCGAAAGGGTGCCTTTTAGGTCCAAGCTCAAAATGGAGTTGCTTAAAAATTACACCTCCCTTCATTTTTTCCCTTCATTTGTTATTGACAAAAGTTTTAAAACAGTTCTCTTCAACTTTTTCCACGGTCCAATCTAAACATAATAAACTCTCTATAGAGACTCGCCCTGTACAGTCGAATTACATTTTAAATCTCGCCGAGATATTAAATTCGAGGCATTTGCTATTCATAAAGGGACAAGAATTTGTATTTAATTGAAATGTGTATTGATTAAACTTTATGCTATATTGAATGCACAATATTGCGTTGTGCTGAATTGGGGTTGTATTTCATACCTTTTTTACTTTGTTGAATATATGGAAGGTAAGGATTTTATTAAAATACGATTCTGTCTATTGTAATTAGAAAATGTATTTATGCGATTTTAATTAAATTCCGTAATAGTTATTTCTTAGCCAACTGTTTTGAGCTAATTTTTGATTGTTCGCTAACTGCTAATTGCTGTCGTAGTTTTACAGTATAATAATTGAGAATTGAGCTCATGTTTCTTATTTCTTTTAATGTTTAACATAATATACTAGTTGTTTGTAAAACGTAAGAATGGCGTTCGCAAAGTTCACAATGGAGCAGTCAGTAAAATCATTTTTTTCTAACAAGTTTAGGCTTTAAATAATCCAGTTTTGCCTATAGTAATTTAACAATAACACGCGAATACAAAAATTAGCCCAGAACGTTCTATAGGGGCCAACACCAAATCTTAGATAGTTATCATTTCTCTAGTGCTGAAACTCGACACCATGAAAGATTCAAAACACTAGAGACAATGCAAGCAAGCGCTTTTATCACATCTTGGTTTTTTAAAGGGGGGAGATAATTTCTCTAACGAAAAAAGGGACACCGTGGTTAAAATCTGCAGGGCATTTTAGGCCGGTCGTCCATTTATACGACATGTCGTATCATTTTTAAACCTGTGTTTATTAATTGAGATTCGTACACTTGACAGACAAGTTATTTCTTGTTTTCTTGGCTTAAAAATGATACGACATGTCGTATAAATGGACGACCGGCCTTACATTGATTTTTCACCTTATTAAACCATAGGACCATCGTAACATAAAAAACTTATAAAGCCGTTAAACACTCGCCCCGTCCCCTTTCGGCAGGAACGTATTTAAAAATGTTTCAGCTGTCAGTCAAAGTTTATGATTCTTTTCAAGCGGATTTATAGTTTCCAGGCTACCCTTAACCAACCAGACTTGCCTGAGGCTTACATCAGTTTCTTTACGTTTCATTTAAAAATTGAATTTCAATAACAAGTTAGTAGTGGAATATTTTTCTAAAAAACAGTTTTTTCAAGTAGCGACACAACAAAACTGATTATTCGGTTAACTGAAATCTACATCTCATACGAATGATCTTCTCAAAAGTATGATCGAGGGTCTTAATATATGGGCAATGAAGTTCAAAAACTGCCTCTCTAGTATAACGAGGAATAATATTTTCATAAAATTACTAAAGTGGTGAGTTTTTTTACACTGAAGGTAAAGAAAAGCGCGATGGAGCTCTAAAAGGTATTAGCAATCAACTCTTTAAACATCCAATCGAGAACCTCGTTACTTAGTTGTTCTCATAGTAGTTGTAGCAAATTATAACGAAACGTTTTTTTTCCTATTTCTAAGTATAAAGTTATTAGAATGTAGCAATTAAGAAGTTTATTATTTTATTACACTTTGTACACAATAAAGTTGTATTCAGTGAAATGAAAAGCAACTTAAACTAAACGACCGGTTGACTAACTTTTAGTAGCGAAGCCGCTAATGAGGCACTTTATGTAGCCTGTGTAAACACTTATGAACTTAATAAATGATTTCGGCATGGCGAAGTTTAAACGCAATATCTTCAATTACGATATTCTTACACATAACGAAATCGGGAACTGCTTTTAAGAGTTGCCGCCTACACATTTAAGAGCTTCCGAATAATACATGAGCTTGCGGTTAATACGAGCTTTAAGCTGCTTGAACGGAGAGCTTGCATTAGTGCTTTGGGAGCGAACAGCTGCGGCTCTTATAAACATAACATTGCAGCTTATTTAATTATATTCTTATTTGCATATTGTTTACAGCATTTAAAAATCATATTCCTATCGATTTTAATAACCTCTACAACTTTAAATTTGACTTTTTTTCCGCTTCGTCTAAAATTTTATTTTTCTTATGACGGTAAAAATTTCTTTAAATCAATGCAAGTATAGGCTTCTGTTTTTAATATCGTGTTCTTAAAGCAATACCAAATTAATACATACATGTGTAACGACTGTCGTCGAGTCCACTGAAAACTTACAAAAAGGACAGCAAAAAATTGTTCTTTGATTTAGGCTTAATAGTAATTTCCACCCCACTTGAAATTTAAATTCCATCTCAAAAGTGGGTGTTTTTAAAAAGTCAAATGAGTGAGTCTATAGTGTGGATATGAGTATCAAACTGAGAGTGTGTCCAGAGCGCATGGAACTAGAAAATAAGTGGAAGGGTTGGACGCGCGAGGAACATAAAGCGCCTCCCGAAGAACAAGCTGTCAGTTGCATAAAGAAGTTCCGAGAATTTTCTAGTACCTAGGTAAAAGTGAGAGTACCCTGGCGTACTCGTCCGCGTACACTTACTGAGTAACACCCACTTCCGTTACTTATGCTTCACTTGAAGATACCCTCAAACTAACTTATAGCCATTCGACTTATTTTCTAGTTCTATGCCAGAGCGGCACTATAGTGTGGACATGAGTAGATTTTATCGGACCGAGAGCATATCGATAGTAGATTAATAGTGTGGATCTAGCTGAAGTCGCGTCTGTTAAGTAATTTCTAATGATGTGTATATCAACACAACTGTATATTTTGATAAGGGTCTCTTATCTTGGTACTGTAGTGTCTATTTTGGTCGTTCAGCATTTTTCTCCTAAAAACGTTTTTCGTACTACTAGGTGATTAGTTTAGGGTTGGTTTACATCATACATTCAATCTATTTTGCAAGTTGACCCAGCAAGTTTCTCAGAATAGAGATTATTATAATTTGCTCTACGGTTTGTTGGTTAGCCAGTTGTCTGAATGGTCAACAAGTAGCTTTTTTTTTCACCAGATGATTTAACTTAACATTCTTTATTGAAAAAAATAATTTTCGGTAGGGGTCTTCTTTTACCACCCTCCTTTATTACTTATTTACTTATTACATATTTTTTACATTTATTCATTTTTTATGGGGCTAAAATATCATTGCTTGTACAACTAGGATTAATAATGATTGCTTTAAGCGAAAAAGTATGTTCAAACAAACGGGCGCGTACACGAGAGTGAAATAAGAGAGCAATTCATTGCTATTTGATATATAAATTTCTGTCTATAATTAAATTTTGGTTTATAAACTAATCAACAGGGCTTTCGCCCTAATTACAGGTTAGCCTAGATCAACGGCTTATTGTGGTCTGCGAAACACGGTCACCTGCGTGATGTTAATTAGTTAAATGGTCACTTATCCAAGTATTAGTCTGATGAATCGAGACTGTAACTGTACTCTGATAAGTGATAAGTAGTGATAAGCGTAGGCCTCGCAACAAACGTTAGTCTGGTTTATACGAATTTGGGTTATTTTTATCACTGCATTTTCACAGCAAATAAAACTGAGAACAAAATATTGCATAAAAATGTGTGGAGTGAGTATTAATAGAAAAAGAAAAAATAACTCCAGAGCTTGTAGAGTCCGACTTACATCCAGCACAGGAGTACAGGATATCCCCTTCAATTTCTACAAATTTGCGTAGGTATAGTTCATGGCTGCAAAAATCTTTTCCTTGGCCTAATTGAATCAGAAATTTCTTTAACCAGTAGCTTAGCTTGGCAGCTCAGCGGACTACTTATTCTGTTTCGAGTTTGGGGATGATAAGTCTGCCAGTTCAGACGTTATTGGCGTGCATCGATTTAACTTTAGCGGTGCGTGGTGAAAGTTAGTTCGCAGTTTGAACGGTATCCATGTGGAGCTTTAGCACGATAAACTACATACCTAATTACGTTTTATATATATATTTCTAAAATTGCAGAAGATGGGCGAAATTGTTCTTCAAACTTTTTAGTTATTCTAAAATTTGTTTGCAGTATGGGAAACATTAATTTGCAGGAAATCAAAAAATAAAATAAGTGGATATCGTGCTGTTGTAAATTGGTATGTGAGTGCTCTGCTGTTATCAAAACGACCTGCTAGCGAGACAATCAAATTTGATATTAAAGCACATCTATGCAATATAAAGAGCAAACCTTACAACTTCGAAATTGGATTTGCAAAAGCTATTTTCATACAATTCATTTAATATTCTCTGAACGTTTGCTATTAATTCTTTTTGTTAACTTAAGTGATATTTAATTTTTCGATTAAGGGTCATTAGGCGTGATTTAAAAAATAGTATTATATGTATAGTACGAATACATTGTACATTAGTCATAAAACTAAATTAATCGTACCAGAAGTTCAAATATATCGAAAACTTTCAGGGTTAAAATCCATTTTGGAATAGTAAATGGGTTTCGTAATATTAATGCGAGCGTTAAAATAAAATAAGTATGTAGGTACTCGTAAACGTACCATAAATCTGAATCAACGTACACGTACCAGAGGAAAACTTAAAAAAGTAAACAAAATTGCCTTTTCAAACGCTCACTTTAAATTCTCCAATTTTGCTTCCAAAAAGTGGAATTAAATTCATAAGTAATGTTTACCCCAAGTTTGCATAAAAATCCTTTAGCTAATAACACTAAAAAAGCTCATAAAAAAGACAAACGCAAAATACTTTCCTGACTGCGTCGTTGATGTCCACTGCTCTCTTTGAATTCTTAATTTTCATCGATTCTTTTAACAAGTACACACCTTTCTTGTTTAAAAAAATTTAAAACGGAAATTAAACTAGGCGACTCGATTAAATGAAATTGTCGACTACGATAACAATAATTATGGTTTTAGTGCTTAGTGCTCGTGTTCATGCACAAGAAAGTTCCAAGTTAAGCTGGAAAGTGCTAAAAAGAGAAAGACGCTTTAATTAATTTTTACAATCAATTTCTGTACCTGTGAATAAATTCGAGTTTAATTTTCTAGTTTTTCAAATACTAATTGTCTCTATATTTTAATTAAGGTGTAAGACGATTATCACTAATTGGTGTAATAAAATAATGATTAGAGGCGCTTATAAGCGTTTGAAAGAAAATATAATTTTGTTCTCCGTTGTGCATTTCAATAACGTTAATGTTACGGAAGAATAACCAGGAAATATGCGCGATACTGAAAAGCAATAGGTTTGAAATGTGCGATGTGCATCGCCTGCAATTGCATCTAAATGGCTTCAAACCAGAACTTAGTTTTTAACAATCACCATAAATGTCGACTGGGGTAGTCTAATATTTTTTATTTATGAATGAAAACTAATTTCCTAAGTTTCAAATTTACATATTTATAGGTTAAAACAAGTTTATTTAAAATTTTGGGATTTAAAGTTTTCGGCCTTATGTGTTCTGGTTTCAATATAATGTACCTACATCTTATCTAAGTGATTATTACTCTGTATGCACCAAATTAAGTAATAATCATCTGAGGTAGTGCTCGTAAAATTAGACAGTTAGGTGTAAATAGTAAATTTTAGTGTAACTTTAGTTAAAATGTGAGGTACCGAGACAAATCGAACCGAACGACTTAGGAAAAATGAATTTATAATGTTTTAAGAAGACGTTAATTTGATATTGTACTACCTAATAGTGCAAAAAAATGATTGGTTCGAGTCGCGCAAAGGTCAAATTAGTAGTCGATGGCCGACTAAACAAAACAAGCAACAATTAAAAAATTCCTGTTGCTGAAAAAAGTTTCAAATGAATAACAAATGAAAAATGTTTTTCAAAATATGCATTTCCTTCTACCTCGCAACTCACGACCGGGAAAGGCTAAAAATATCTTGCATATTAAACTTTAAAAGTGTATAGGTATTCGGTATCGATAGGTATAGCATTATTATTCCAATTTATATAAAACAGTAATAAATTTTTTTTATAAAGTTGTCGATTTATATAGAATTCAACACGCTCGAAGTAGTAATAAGCGAATTTAACGACTCGTCTTAAGCGTTCGGCTCTAATTTTGTTAATTAAGTTTTCGGCAATTACATTTGAGTTCTAGATTTTATTAAATATGACATTATTAAATTTAGCAATAAGAGGTCTGAAATTTGATATTTCTTATTGTTCCAAATTTGAAGAAGAAAGTCTAAGTAATTACGATCTGCAAAGGCCCTGCTCCACCTTGTTGCGTATCTTTGCTATTTAAAAATTTAAATTATAAAATTTTAACAAAGTTAACGGAAAATGCAGTAAAAGTTAAGAATTTCAATTGAAACAATAAAGTGTGGTTATGTAACCTTACTTTCGAGAGAGAAAGAGAGTTTGGAAGGGTCTAGCATCACAATATTATATCGTTTACTTCGGCCCGTTCTGACTTGTTTTTTCCTTTTTAGTTGCTTTTATTCTTATTCTAATCTTATAGTTGTTGACTATCTCAGTTTTTGACTATCACAGTATGTTCTTGGCTCTCCTAGTAGTTGCTGACTAAATTGTGTTTTACTGTGGCATTTTCTATCAAATTACTTCTTCTCGATCATTACTAAGCTCACAAAGCTTTCAATTGCTTTCCGGAGATCTCCACCTTTAGCATCCTTTCAACGAGATATAATATTTCGTATAATATTTCCCTTTCTTCGATTCGTTTTTAGTAGTCCAGTAGGGTGTGTTCCGCATGTGCTTCGCAGAACCAGCATATATGTACGTGTTTTGAAACACCCGTGTCTGGTGAGCAATTAGGCCTGATAGTAGCTCCTCTCCATCCATGTTGTAACGTTTGTTATCAGCTAGCGTGTCCACTTTTCGTCTTTTACATTGTCCCATCGGACTTGCCATTCCCGGAAAGATTTGCCATTCCCTTGCTTACCCATTATTTCTTTTTTAGACTTTCCGCTATTTTCCTAAAGCCTCTTTTCCTTGTTTGAATGTCAAAGGGTTGCAGGCCGTCATTTACCAAAAATGCTTCTGTAGACACAGTGCGGTATCCACTAAAGACTTTTACCGCCATCGTTGCCTGGCATCTTCAGAATTCTTCTATGAAACGTTTTAGTTTTAGTGCTCCTCACACCATATTGGTAAGGTATTAACGACTGGAAAGGCATTTGTAGAACCTAGCCTAACCTAACATAACCTTTGTTTTATTTAACGGAGGCAGGAGAAAAATCTTTACGACGAAAAACCACCACCAGCAGTCCGCACTGGTGGCTGTGTGAGATTCTTACTCACTAAAAAATTCCTCCTCGAGGGATCGTCGAACAATACCTGGGACTGCTTGCGCATTTTATCAGCTATTGCCGGTAAAAGAGTAGAAATAAATTTTTTTCAGATGTTTTATAACAATTAGTTGTTTAGAGAGTCTCAGACCGGCGCGGTTGGCTAAACGTTAAAAACCATCACAGCTCACTGAATCACAGACTCGTATCACCCTTTTCCTAATCAATTATCTTGACAATATGGCAGGTTTCAATCACCTACGTTGAACTCCCCCCCCCTTCCCTGTTTGTGACGCCCCTTACGCGCGGACGTGGATCAAGAATTATTTATAATTCTTTCATGTGCGTTTTTTGCGACATAATGTGTTCTATCATGTTTCGGATTGTTGCCCAGTTTTCTCCGCTTGACATCATTTGCCCTATTACAGTACTGGGCGACATTACAGTTATCATAACACTTATCGGTACGGGCCTCAGCCTAAACTAACCTAACCTAAACTAATCTAACCAAACCTAACTTTTTTTTTGTTTATTGGATGTAGAAATCTTCCGAAAGACACCGTTACTATCTGGAACAGGTTGGAGAGGTATTATCCGACCCACTAAAACCACACCCCAACTCCCATTTTTTGCGGGAGTTGTTTGTTTTCAACTCAATCGGGAATCCGCTTTCGCATTACTTCCGAGCACTTTGCTCTTTCCCTTTTTGCTGATCCGGTCTTTCGCCGTCTGTACGCCGTCTTTCTTAACGCTTTCTTACTCTCTTGTTGCTTAGATGTAAATTCGCTTCTTTGTAAGTACGCCCTCGACTCGGGGTAATGTCAAGGGTTTCTAGAGGTTGTTGGTAGTTGCTGCTTTCTTTCCAGTTGCTCTTTTTCTCTCACTATCCCGTGGGCCACCTCTGTTATTGTTTCCGAGCCTTCCTCGTTTCCAAGCATGGTGTTTATGGGGTTATCTAGGGTCAGAGTTTCGCCAGCTCTTAGCGATGCCATGATCCACCTATGTTTCCAGGGGATCCAGTAGAACGGTGTTGCTCCTCCAGTGTATATCGTCTTTGTCGTAGTGTTCGTACTAGGGCTAGGCCCTAAATACTCGAGGCCTTAACCTAACCTAACCAAATCTGACCTAACGCAACGATTATACAATATTACCCATTCTGTATAAAGTATATTATTGACATTTTTTGATTTTTTGGTAGATACTAGCAATACAAAACTTGATGTAATGTAATCCTGTAATTCCAATGTCTAATTGATTAAACTCACACTGTAGGTACCACTTACTTTGGTATCGATAACAAAAGTCAAAATTGCTATATCATTTAGCTTATTACGAAAAAATTTGAAACCGCCTCTCATAACTCGGGTAGCTACAGTACACACCTTTCGTGATTAAATTGCATTTAATGAAAACTAATGCAAATTAGGCCCTCGTTTATAGTTTTATACGTTGTGGGAATTTGGAATTGAAACTGCACGTCTAGTATGCAATTCAACCAAAACCATCTGTCAGTGTGTTACTTGAAATTAATATTTTATTAATAATTGGTTAAATTTGGATAATGTAGGAAACGCGTTCACAAAAGCTCATCGTAAATTTCCACCCCAAAAGCAATTTTATACGTAAACTATTATTGAAACCGCTTTAATATAGGAAATGTGTGAAAATTCAATCACATTTATCTGTTGTAAACGTCGTAAAATTACGTTACTTCAAAAAATTCGCCTACATACAACTACAAGAGTTGACATTCACATTTGACTTTTTCATACACGACAGAATACGCATATTTTGAACTAGAAAGCTTCGGATCGGGGAATTGAAAAATCGCTAAAGTGATTTTTATATACGTGCTGATAAAAATTTATACTTCTAAGAGATTGCATATGATAGAAAATGTTTTTCTAACATCAAACGTATTAAATTGTGACGATTGGTGGAGAATGTCTAAATATTGCTGTTAATTTCGCACGATTTCCATGTTAGGGCGCTTTGAACCCGAAGTAAATGAAATATTAACCCATCACTTAAACTGCGACCACCTATATTAATTATCCAAACTATACCTGTCCTGTTTTAGGATAGCTAATTGTAAACTTTAATTTCAAATGAACGAAATTATTCTTAGTTTGAGGCCATTTAAGGTAGTGCCTTTTAATTGGTTCGTATCAAGATTTATTCAGAATGAATCTTAATTTGGCGTAGGTATAAGAAATTTATTTGCGGAGAAGTGGACTGACAATGTTCTCTCTACAAATTAATTTCTTAAAGCCCCAAGTTGACAAGACGTTTAGAAACCACTACTGTCAAATGAAGATCCCTTTCGGTTTCTTGGAACCACCTGCTCTTTTAGATTTTGTGCGAAAAAATTTTCCTTTACGGCTCTTACGGATTAACTTATTTGAAAAATAAGAAAAATAATTTTATATGCATGAGTAGCATCAAGTATTCAGCTTGAATAGTTTTACTATCCTTGAAATGGGGGTATGCAGCTAGAGATAATTTTTTTTAGTATTTTGTTACAATTTTGCTCTGCAAAACATTATTCAACTTACGAATTGCGTTTCATCCAAATCTTTTGACTTACGTTTGTACTGTGGCAGCTTATTAGAGTTGATTAGAGGAAGGAGGAAGGACTTTGTACCCGAGATAGAGACCGAGGAAGGATCTCGAGTTCAATAAAAATTGGAAGTATGTTAGATATTTATTAAAAAGATTTGGTCAGAAGAATTGGGAATTTTCTTTCTACACAATTGCGAAAGAATTACGTTAAGAAAACGTTGTAAGGAATAAAAAACATTACATTAGACTTTAAGCTCATTTTAAGGATTTGAAATAGTGCTTCGTTATTGCTACGTTATTTTGAAGGAAAACTAGAATTATCGAAAAGTCAATTTAAATATTTGAGAATTCGAGTGGAGCTTTAACTTCAAGTAAAAGAAAAAAATCTCCAATCAACCGAATAGGAGCTACATTATAACTTATAACAAAGCATTACACATAGATCTTTCAATTAACGCAAACTGTCACAAAAGCTCAGTTACGGGATTAAACTTGTTAACTGTCTCATAAGAGCTCGATCTTGTTGATAATATGCTCAATGCTCATAGTTTTTCTTATTGCACTTAACTTTTATCAGTTAAGTGCAGGCTTTTGTTTCGTTTAAATTTAAATCGTAGTTTCTATTTGTACGGAAACCAGAAACAGTTATCTGAATGGAGGCAATACAATTATGGCGGAAGAGCTTTGCTATCTGCCTATTTTATGTTAGATTACCCTTAAAATGTTATCTTCTGTATCGTGCCTATATAAGCCTGGATAATGTAATGGGCAATAGCGAAGATGGACGCTGACGTAGACTCATAATAAGGATTCAAAAGATATCTAAAACTCTTGTCATTATCCTAAGCAAGTATAGTATTGGTAGAATTGTGCACCTGGGACTATTTATTTCGAGACGCGGCGTTTGCAATTTATTTTCCGCATTTTCAAATATTAATTGAATTCTATTTCATAAATTTTAATTACAATTAATTTCTATTTACTTTTCCATAATTATAATCGGTTTGTACTTTTTAATCAATTCGAGTGCAGTATTTTGCTATTAGTGGAAGTTTTGGTTCATTCGAGTTCAGCACTCGCCACTCTCTTCTCCTCGCTATTTAAGCGTACTCAATAATTACTCAATTGCCATTGGTAATTATAATTTAAAGAATTATGTTTGATTGCGTCAGTACAGAGTATTTTTAAAATATCTGGTCTAAGTTTCAGGATAAGTTTCTCGCTACGAACGAAAACAGTCAAGAAGGCAGTTTCATTACTGAATAACCTTCAGGTTAGTTTTGCATGAAATAAAATTAAACTTCGCGTACTACAACTGACAACGCACCGGTAGCGGTATTATGAATCTAAAAACTTTTTAGTTTTTAAAAATTGCGATTTCTATAGGACATATTTATTAAAATTGCACCCCTTGATCTAGTAGAAAATACAAAAGAAGAAAATTCGTTAAAAATTTGAGAATTTCGATTATAGTTCGTCGAACTAAAATTGAGTTTATGACTTTATTGAATAGTTAATTCAGGCAACTATGCTACAAGTACAGTGTGACCTTCGGAATTCCATTGATTGAAGCTTTACCACGGTTGGTCAAAATATTGAGAAAAATGTAATTTTATCTCCTTTCTATTTATTTCTTTTTCTTCTTTTTCCTTCTAGTAGGGAAAAACTACATTATTTCTACCTAATGAAAGTTAATACTAATGTTTTTCATAAATAAACATCTCCACACGTCTCTTGAGAATTTATCTTTCATAATTTCCAAACTTCCTCTAATGGCGAGCCCCAAATCTGGGACGCACTCCATAACTTTTTTGTACCAAGCTCGTTCCCGTAGTTAGGTTAAACGCTTGGAAACACCCTGTGCAGTGGAAGTTTAATTGAAAAGCTAATCAAGTGGATAGCAACAAGGTTGGAAAGCGTATACAGCCGTGTTGTAGCTACTAGATAACACTCGACTTGACTAGGCTTTCAATTAAACACCTTTAGTAACGTGAAAGCACAAATGTGATTAAATAGTTAAATTAAAAAAGAAATGCCTCCATTTAATCATCACACTCTGTTTTTCCTGTATATCATTTTACATGACGTTAGCTTTGACAGTAAACATTTGGAAAATTTATTCAGCGAAACTAATAACTTATCAAAATTGTAAAGGACGCATTATTTTTGTGAAACAAATTTTACTTTGATGTTTCGTGTGTTTATATGTATGTAAATAAGTAAAAGTAAACAAGAGAATATGCCATTACGTTAATGAAAGCTTATTTCTCTGGTGTTTTACACAAAATTACGAGGTAACGGCCATGTTGTATATTTTTTAACAAATTTCGTTTTTTTTGCACAACATTGCTATACTATAGGTAGGCGCTTTTTGATTAATGTAAATAATTTGTTTCTAATTGAAAAAAAATTACTAAATATTTATTTAGTAACTGAAACGCTCATCTAAAAGGTTTAATTTTTGCAAAAAGTTTTATCATTTACATTTAACATTTTTTGTTTATTACGCGTATGCATAGTACAGCGTATAGTTGATTTATAATTAATGTACAAATTAAAATCTGAATAATATATAAAACACCGACATATTAATCATAGCAAAAAGAGTACCTAATTGAAAATTTACATAAATGATTAACAAATATTTTAATGTAATCGCACTAATTAATTTGGTTTTCTGGTTTTCAAAATTGTATTTATTAGGCCGATCAGTGCCCGATCTTTTTCAAACAGATTGTTTTTAAGCGCATTGCGCTCGTTTTTGTTCTTTATTTTTAGTTACGTAAAATTGGACCAACTTTAATTAATGCGTGGGTTGATTTTTGTATTATTCTTCTTTTTCATCTAGTATTATACTCCGTTTACGACCTATTTTCGGGATGGTTGGCCATGAAACAGTTGCTTTTAGACTGGCATTATCAAAATTAAATTAAATTCCGTATAGACTGACTTTGACGACCACAGTGTTAAAATTGATGTGTATTAGAAGCTCTGCTGTCAGTTGCAATAAAATTGATCGAAAATGCCTAAGATTATGAGGAAAGAAACGAAAATATTTTAGTTTAAACGCGCGTACACGCAAATAAAGTTTTATTCGGACCAGATATCTCGTCAGAAAGGATACGAAGGGTAGAAATAAATAATTTAGCAACATGTAATGGTTAAAAATAAAATAGAACAAAAACTGAGAAAACTTAAAATGCCAAATTGTAGAGTGTTAATAGCGACCCTAAGGCAATTGTTTCATAGCCAACCATCCTGAAAATAGGTCGTGAGTGAAGCGTTAATTATGTAATACATATTTTGAAATCTAATGCGGCTAATAATGATATTTTGATTGGAAATGCTTAATTTAGATCTTAATAAGAAGTTATTTTTGTTTTTTTTCACAAAACATTTTTCCAATAAATGGGTATATTATTCCTAAGTCTTTGTTCCATACTTTTTATGTATTTATTACCAACATTATTAATATTTTTTATTTTGTTCCAGGTGAGTGTCAGTCAAGCTAATATTATAGAAAATTTAGAAGTAGAAAGTAGCGGAAATCTCGTAGGAATGGGTATGTGAGCGAAACTTTTGACACTTAAAAATTTTAAACTTATAGGGTCCTTACCTACTATAAGTAAACCATAAATACTAGTTTGATAATAACACATTTATAGCTCCTCTCTAGAATGCTTTATACAAACTCTTTTAAATGCGACTAAGGTTTCGTTTTCACACGCAAAAAATTTCAGATAGACTCTTAGATAGAGTCAACTCAGAGACAATTCTAGGAAGTCTTAAGCACGCCACTCACGCTCCAACGCCGCAGTACGATTTTGTCGAATGCGATAAAATTGAACATAATTTAATCGTGTATTTTTGCTGTTCGACCAAGTCGGTGCGATTTGATCGCAGACAAACATGTCAGTCTGCCGCAGTACAACAGTGTTGCTTGGATCGTTTATTTGATTGTGTATTTCGACTTGCGATTAGATTGTACGATTTTAATACTGTGAAACAAATCATTTGCTAGTGAATTTCGAAAATGACTTATGACGAGACATTTTTAAGAGATTTTTTAGACCTGTATAAAGAGCAAGAATATCTTTGGCAAATAAAATCGCCATCATATCATCACAAAACCGCTAGAAAAAGAGCTATGGACATTTTGATTGCTAAATTTCTAGAAGTGAAAGGTTTTTGCACCACCACTTACGTTTATTGTGCTTTTTTCGGTTATACAAAGCGCAAGAGCCGCTAAGAGCACATTTTCATATGACATGTTTATCATTTGAAAGTAAAACTCGTACTGCAAAATCCTAACGTGTATGTTCCCATCCGATTTCCAACACAATTGTACTGCAATCGCATTCGACAAAATCGTACTGCGGTGTTGGAACGTGAGTGGCGTGCTTTACAAAAGTCGTTTCCAATGCCTATTTACAGTATTGCAAGCGACTACTGTATGAATTCCCAGAACTTAACTTAACTGAACTTAACAGTTCAGTTTTCATTAAACTAGTTGCTGTCTTTCGCTTTACTTGCAATTTCTGCAAAAGTTTTCTAGTATGTGAAGAAGAGCCTTTTAGGCCTCGTAGACAGTGTTGCAAGACCCAAGACCTCTAAAACTCTAAAAAATCACCCTTATTACAGGAGCCGGCCATCTAAATTAATTAAACTATTCTAAAAAGTTCCACAGACTAAAAAATGTTTCATTTCAATCATTTTTGTTCAATTTTCTATTTGCGATCGATTTTATCTACTTCGCTACTCGCTACTCGTATCATCAGAAAGCTCATCTCCACCTCATCATCTGAAAGACCAGAAAAAGTTACATAAAAAATATTTTTTCAGTTTTCAAATAGATACCTACCTTTCCAAATAACGATTTGAGAGCCAATTTTCTTATTTTCCACCACACTTCAGAAACGTTAAGGAGGGTGTAAGTTTTGTTTTTTGATTTGGAGTAGACAAATAACTCAAGGATCACTTGTGTATATTTAACTTAACCGATTCTATCTACGTTAATAAGCGAGAGATTAAGCACAGAGGTGCTTACACAAAATTTGATGCACCTGGTACATTTCTTACACGCTTATCAAGTTTCCTATACATAAAGTATGAGAAGTGGGTGTTGCCACTTGAAAAAAAACATTTATTAGAGACTTGTTGTAAGTGAGAAGTTTGTGTAAAAGAATTTGATTCTTATAATTCCCATTTCAACTTCTACTATAACTGGTATTAAGGATTAGCTGACGGCGCCTACTTAAAATTTGTGATTAGTAACGTCGCAGAATAAATCCAACGACATTTTGTTATTTGTCGATGTTTGTGTAGAAAATTTGATAAATGGTTGTAGGGTGTAATTTGAAAAATTATTTCTATAACGTATCAAGTTTCCAACTTATTCGTTAAAAAATAATAAAATTGTGGAACGAAAGTGAATTCCGAGCCACTTATTTTCCACATATTCTTTTTTTCGATAAAATAAAAAATAAGATACTTTATTAAATTTTTGAATTAATTCGCAAGTAATAGGAAGAGAAACTTTCATTTTTTGGCATTGACCCCATTTCTATTTTTATGAATTTTTTTGTACGAAAATCAAATCGACGCTATAGTATTGAAAGCATCCTATTATGGCAGCATTTTCCTGAAAAACAAGATGCGAATGTTTGTGGCAAAATTTAAATAAAACTAAACATTTTCGACCTGCATAACCTTTGACCTACATACTATAAACGTGAAAAAAATTGTTTTGCTTTAAAAAAATAAAGGAAGAAGATGAGGATGCTTTCTCCGAGACGAAATCAATCTCTAAAGATAAATGAACGAACTTAAATTTATGAGTGTTTTTGATTAGAAACGTAGATTTCCAACGGTAGCATTTACATTAAGGCAGCTAATTTATGGTCTTTTTGTGTTGTTAAAGATGGCATTTTTTTAAATTTACATTATTACTACTCTTTGGGACATGATAAAAAATTGTGGATACCTATTATAATTTTAGTAAAGGTTGAAACTAGAATAGACGTGTATTTTCTTCTCTGTTCTTCTATAGGCTCGCCACGTCAAACGTGATAACTGATAACGATAGAAAATTGTGTTTCCAACTGGAACTTATTCACGCTACGCTCCATACTTTCCAGCGGGTCGGCTCTTAGTTATCAAGCGTTTGGCCCTCGTTAAAAACGGGCACTAATGATTTTTAACGTGACCACACATTGACCTCGATGTGCTAAATGTGCTATACGCCTAATCGGCATGCAACAGTTCGATGGTATTGCAATATGTTAGCTTGGACAGTTAAAAGTGGCACTTGAAACACTTTCAATTTAAGGAACAGCATAAAGGCAATTTCATTCGTTAAAATGTTCGATTCTAGGATTTCGAATTTTTTAATTTGTCTCGTACGTCTGTACATTTTAAAAATTGTCCAAAACTCGCACGCGGGTTTGGTAAAACGTGGCCATCTTTTTGTTCCTTAAAGAGTCAACCAAGTCAGTGATGGACTGTTTGGTTGTAAAATTTGTT
The DNA here is from genome assembly GCA_950108345.1 of Malthinus flaveolus. Lineage (NCBI taxonomy): Eukaryota > Metazoa > Arthropoda > Insecta > Coleoptera > Cantharidae > Malthinus > Malthinus flaveolus. The sequence continues at coordinate 70,524,135 of OX467285.1, forward strand.
ATTTGCTGCACTTTGTCGATAATGGCCACCCTTATTCATCTCTTTCTGTATTTTTAAATAAAAATCGCTACAGCGTTGTTTACTGTTGGAGATACTTCGTATAGAGTTTCAAACTTGACTCGCCGAAGAACTTTAAAGTTAGTTACAGCACACTTTTTCAAAATAAAAAAGAAATTGGTTTACATAAATATTAGATAATAGGGTAATGGAATATTCGCTCGCGCGCTCGTTGTAGAGTACTTTAGTTAATACCTAATACGGTCTCCTAACTTTAACCTAGAATTATATAGAAGGTCATGTGGCTAGCACTACGCTTCTCAACGCCTATTAATTATTACCGTACATTACGCGTCTATGTAGTCAATTTTAAGAGGTCAGTACTCAGTATCTTGTGAGCGGTTGAGGTTGAGATGAGGCGCAAAGTTAATATGACGAGTGCGGAATTCGAACCCGGGAAATTTTGTTTCGTTATTCGACCACCACTTACTTTTATTTATTTTTCCAAAATTTCGCCTCTGATACATTTAGGTACGCTTCGAAGATCTTTCCCTAATGTTCGCATTTCTCTTCTGTCTACGCTTCATAAGTTAGTACCTACTAGTTTATCGGTCGTAGACTTTGAGTGGTTGTGAGTTTCCACTACTCGCATGGGTTGTATCTTTTTGGTAATTTCTCCGTAGCTTAGCTTCTGTCGTTCTCTTTGATGTTCTAGATTATCCGAGGTTAAAAAGTAAATTTTTTAAATTGCGATTTTCTCTTTTTTGCGTCGACGATCGACAATACGTCCGCAAAAAAGTAGTTTAAATTCGACTTGTTCTTGTCGTACCTTATAGATATAAAGCGTAATCAAAATTGAATCTTGTTATTTACTTAAGTCGCCACTGGCAACATATCAGAGAAATACAAAGAAGTTAAAGGAAGCAAACAAAGATACGAAACGATGACCCACATTTTGCACAACAAATATAGTCCTTTATTTAATAATTCAGCAAAGTTTGAGCTTCGAAAACCTTTTTCAATCAACAGATCCACATTTCGAAAATAAATTATCGATTTCTCCGTTATGTCAGCAAATAAAACGTAATGAAAAAGGTATTTTAGACGACAGTTATTTGTCATTAATATCAACCTGTTTAATTGAATTTAAAATTACCGATAAAGCAAATTTAGATTTTACTAATTGACTTTTATTGGATAGCTGACATCTTGAAAACTAATTTTCGGTAGGAAGAAAATTTATCTCTCAAATCAATTTGAGTAAAAGCATTTTTAAGTAATTGTAAAAATTTCAAATTTGTAACTTTCGAATACAGAGAGCCATTTAAATTTAAATAGACTTTAAAATTACCCTCGAAAATTTAATATAATAATTACTAAATTTGAATATAGCCTTAACAGCTTTCCCTATTAATTAGTACGACTTTATTATAAGTTGGTGGTTTCGTTTGTTAAGTTTTTAGAAATTGTAAAATGGAAAATGCGAGCGTCGAAATGTTAGAGAAAAAAACATAAATTTTCAATTAATGTCGTAATTACGAGCATTTGTGTAGCGTAGCCTACGCGTCATTATGTAAATGAAACAGTAATCGATAATTAGAGTCGATACTAAAAATATAACAACATTTACATACACCAAAACAGAATTGTAAATATTGAAACTTTAAGCAAATCAAACAAAGCTCAAAGCTGAAATGTTCAAAGCGCATAGCCCACATCCCCAATTTCTACAAATCAATAATAGAATCTGCGCACCAATTACTTCTGATTACTTTCAGAAACATTGACATTTTATTTTATTGCCGTATAGAAAAATAGATATTACGGTTAAACTTTTTTCCATTTCTAGAAAGTCAAAATTTGTAATCTCAATTTGATTTAACGATATATTTTTTCAGATTTTCTTCCATTTTCGTTGAAAATAAATTGTTGCAATTTTCTTTCGATACGTGAAAAGGTTGTCGTACGTGAATATTTACCTGTTGTTTTGACAATCTCGGCTAAATTCGGTTTCTCGAATTTCTTCTCATTTAAAGAATTGCCCACTTTTCTTCGATTTTAAAACATTTTCTAGAAAATGTGTAAACTTAAGGCGTCAATTACACATGCGAGAAATGTTCCGCGATAAATGTCAGCGAGACTGACAGTTATAAAATAATTTAATGTAAACTTGACTGTAAGTGCTAGAAAACTAAAGAAAGAAACTAGAAACCAGAAAGAGAGAGAACCTAGTTTAATGAAAACTGGACTGTTAAGTCTCTAGGAGTTCTTACAGTCGCTTGCAATACGTACATTGGAAGCGACTTCTGCAAAACTTTCTCGAGTTTTCTCGCACTTACAGTCAAGTTTAAATTAAGCTGTAGCTCTATCTGGCAGTCTCTCTAACATTTCTCACATGTGAAAACGACGCCTAAGGCCGCATTTACGAAACGACAGCTAATACAATTTTTGAATTCTGAATTACCTACCTTTGCTTACCTCTGGAATGCAGTAAGTTCTTGAACCACAGCAATAAGATAAAATTAACAATACTGATATGACAGCTGCTTGTGTCTAATTCTTGATATGCCCAGCTGAAGTGTTTTAGCCAGAGTTTGTTAATTGGCTTTCTTTAGGTTAGGGTGTCCCATTTTTAGTATTCGTTTTTCTTTCAATAAAGTAATTACTGCGTAACTTTTTACGCATTTTGGGTGTGCGGTGAGGGGATGGGGTCAGGCCAGCCCAACTCTAATAAAGATTTAATAAAAATTCTCAATTGTTTGTTCGTAGAAAAAACTTTTGGAAGACAGCTGATTAGTGTTAATCACCCAAAATCAATTTAAAATGCATACAGGTCTGTCTAATCTTAAAAGTTACTAATAAAAATGAACGAACGAAGGCAGTTTGAGGGTCACAGTCGACTTAAGGTACCTATTCACGCGGAGTTGGCCTGCACCTAAATCGACGATCGACAGTCTTTGAAAACAGTTCGGAACTACAATTATCCGGATTGACAGTCAAAATTCAAAAGCTAAAGACAAAAGTTTTTAGAGCTTCTACCAATTCTTTTATTGCAAGAGTCTGCAGACTCAGGCCTGTTCGACGATGGCGTGCGTGGCGATGGCGACTTTGACTGTCGATTTAGATAATTGCAGACCGACTGTGCGTGTATGGGTACCTTTACAGACTAGAAGATTTTAGTTATAAACTCCGTCTAAGCTCCGTTTAGAATGAGTCTAAAAGCATTACTTAAGTTATGTTAGACGTGATAAATTCGTAACTCGACGTATTTACTCTCTGTAAGCAGTGTAAGCTATGTAAACAATTAACCTATAGTAAGTTATTGTAACCTCCCATTGCTATGCTTCTGAAGTAACTCCACCTGTTAATAAAAATAAATAGAGCATGTATTAGCCAAAAATTATTATGCTCGTTATTTCATCAGTCCCGAAACCCAAAACACAGTACCTATAACGATTTTCCATATTAAAATTAGACTTTGATTGTTGACCCAATACGAGTTAAGACTTAGTTCGAAGTAATTTTATTTTAGTCGAACATTTAATTAAAGACGAAAATAAAACACGAAATTGCTTGTTGATATGTAATCCGCTTCTTTGGAAAGTGCCTGGGAATAGGAAGATTTCCTTCTGCATCTCTGCATCTGCTCCTATTGATCAATTAATTAAGTTCACTCTCGTCATCGACTAAGCGGTTTATAGAGAAATTCATTTGGTAATTTGGATCTTTTACAATAATAGAACGAAACAGTATAGTAAAATACTTTTAAAACTTTTTGGAGTTCTTCCTTTTTTTGCGATCCCTATTGTTTTTAATAAAGTGTTCCGCTCTGCTGTCAACATAAAAATATAGCAGTAATAAAGTAATGTTATATATTATTTTTTTAAACTAAATTAAAAAACGATTTTATATTATATTTTGCAACTTCCGACTATACTGGAATGGAAATGTTTATTTTATAATAGTTATTATACAAACTGTTTATTTTAATTAACTTGTAAAACGTTAATATTGTACATAAGGATATTGAATAACTAAAGCTGCACATTCGTCTTGTTTACACAATATGTATAAAAAGAGAGAAAAAAGGGTACCAACTAAAAATTAAATGAACACTCAGAAAACGATTTAGTCCAGTTGGAAACTACTGACGTTGACTGACTACTTCCCGAAAGATACTTAGCTCCATATTCGAGAGAACATATTTTGTATATATATGCCTACCTACACTAAAATATATCCATCTGCTTTATTACTATTTTAAAATTTAACTTTTATAACGCACAGAATTGTTTTTCATCAATCAACAAACTAACTTTTCTTGACAACTTTTCTCTTTTCTTCTTTTTATTTCAGGCACTCTTGCCACCCTAAACTTTACAGGTTTAATTGAGCTTTTATAGTGAATATTTTTTTAAGTGAATGAAGTATTAAGCTAAATCTAATGTCGTTTCAATCTGGCATTATTTTCTAATTAGAGAATGCGCTATTAATAGTTTAGTTTTTTTATCAAATATTGAGTCAAAAACAATATGTTAACTGGATTCAGCAAAAATATAGCTATTTGGAAAAATAATTTCGTTTGTATTGTTGACGTTGAGGTTAATTTAAAAAAAAGCGGACTTTGTAGTACCTATTGGTGTAATCATTTCCAAAATACTCATTTGAATATCAAAACTTAGACTAGAAATAACTGAGTTCTATATAAGGGAACTTACCGCAATATAGGGCTATTTGGATACCCCTGGGTACCTTGACCGTCTCATGATCATGAAGTTGCTTTATTTTTATTATTATTGGTGGTCATGGATATTTTAGTTTATAATTCCTTTCAGAATGATTTTTTAAAATTCCCTAAAATAAAAGAGTTGATTTGGATGTGGATCATTTAGAAAGGGGGAGCTAACTCACTGCACTTAGACCACTTAATCGGACCCATTGTTACTTCCTCCAAGCGGCCACCTCGTGCCCATCAGATCTCGAGCCATCCTACTTGTAGTAGGCCAAACTCCAGGATTCTGGCTGGAGGGGTGGTGTTTATTCTGGCCATGCAGAGCCAGATCTTCTTATTGACGTTAAGTAGTTCGCATCCGCGACATATTATGGGATTAATCTCAAAAGTTATTTCACTTTAAAATAATCCGAGGTAACACGGGGTCATAAAATGAGTTTTATGGGCAATTTTAATTACGCGGTATTCTTCTATTTTCTTCTTCAATTTTTACACACTTTTCTTATTCACAATTTATAGCTTTTCTATACGTTACGCTTTGCATTTTGGTGATGTCGGTATAGCCAAATTTTTTTAAAGTAGCCCCCGACCGCCGGTACTGTTTCAAACACATTTTGATGACTAAAAAACTTTACCTTTTACCCACCGTCTGCAGCAAGAGACTTGTGCTCATCTTGAAGCTTGAGAAGCTCTAAAAACTGTTTAGAATTCTTTATTTACATTATCCCATTGTTTACAAGGAAATTTAGTTTACTTCTATTCAGCTCTACGAGTTCTATTAAAACTAAAATCAGTGGTAAAACTGCAGTTATCTGCGAACGTGTATGGCAATCGTGTCGTGTGTATTGTCTCGTGTGGAACGTATTAAAAACCTCTCATTTGGCTGACATTGCTTTTTTTATATTTTATTACTGTACATTAGTAGTACTTTCCAACAGAACTATACTTAGTACTAATTTTTCTTTTTATTTCCCCAAACTCATTTTACAATTTAAAGCGCACTTATTGCGGTTGAAGCGCTATAAACTTTTTTAACGTAAATTTTCTAATGAATTATAGTTTTTTTTGTTTTAGTACAAACTTGCAACTTTAAAGGCTTTTTGTTCTAAAACTTCCAATTATGCAAAAGTTTTTTAACGCTTGGACTCGCTATTGTAAATACAAATTTAATAATTTAACGTTATAGTAGTTAAAATGAATTTTTTCTGTTTAAACTGCGAAAAACTTTTGTTCAAGTATGCTACAATTTAAAATTAATTACTAAAATAAATTTATAACAAATATTGTCGCATTTTTTGCTCAGAATTTATTTTGGTGGTACGGGGTTGTATTGACAATTTTAGGAAGTATCCAATATCTCTCGTTTTAAATTAATTTATTACGTGAGTACTCAGTTTTTCTAGATACCTAGTTTAGATTTTCTAATGACCATTGCTCTCATTCCGCAGACGAGAAGTAGAGTAAAGTAAATAGTTTCCACTCCGCTACCAATAACAACGTGTTTTGTTTAGGAATGCTGTTGAGAAGTATTAGCGGTGCTGTCAACAGACCGTCTTCGCTGTTACCGAGCAGCTACGTCCGTTGAACATGACCAATGACAGTTAATAGGAGCATAACATACAAGGTCTAGATCAAATGAATGGGAAATTCAAAGAATAAGTCACTTATGACTTATGACGATATCTATTACTATTTAATTTTTTTTAATCTCCAGAGGGGCAATGTATAGGGTGAGACAGCATATAATATATTTATGCAGTAGCTCTTGCGGTGTAACTTATTTTTTGTTGAAGAATAATATTTATAATATCGATTGAGGTATTATAATTACAATATTTTTATTATTATAGAATGTTCTGTTCATTTTGCATTTGATATTCAGTACCTACACAACTGTACGTACTCAACTCGAGAGATATATCGGAATCAGACAGGCCACTTCTCAATCAATTAATATCTTACGAAAACAACAGAATACTATTTGAAAAATATATTAAAATGAAATTGTTTTTTTAAAGAAAAGCCGAAGTATTGATTTGTAAAAGAAACTAAATAGGTAATAAAGGACTTGTTAACCAACTTTTAACCGAAACCTTTTCTCTTTTTCGTAAACATCTGAGACTTGATCTGCAGCTGAGTCCCAAACGGCGCAGTAGTCGCGAAAGAGTTAGTACGAACAGAATCGATAATCATGCTGATTCGTACAGATACACAAAACACATATCAGTGACATCTCGTTTTTCATCTTGTTTATTTTATCTGCGAAGTTCTGCTTTCGGAGACCGCTTTCTATTTACTTAAAAAGAACGAATTTCTGTTTGTTTTTCCCGAATGTTGATTGAAGCTTTATAATTCTGATTACCTCTCGTTTACGACATGTAACTTTTCTTAATGTTATCGATATTTTACGACTTTTCTATTTGAATAAAGATGATTAGTGAAAAAATATATAAGAAGTTTCCCTTTTAAAAGTAGAATTATAAATAAAAGGACCAGGTAATAAAAAGAGCTATCAGGTAAAATTTATGAGCGTTCTGCGTCGAATAAACTCCGACATTATCGTGCAAGTTTCGTCCAATCGCTAACGGGGCTAATCGTTATGTATTCCTCGTAGCACATATAAACGAAGCTAAAACGCATATATCACAGTCCGTCAGTTTGATACGTCAAACATAAATCCGGCAAAAATATTGACGACGAATTTGGTAATCGCTTAATCCGGAATATGATTAATAGAATAAAAATGGTTTCTACCGCGAAATATTGTAGTGTGTCAACTAAACTTGTACGGTACTCTCCCTAATAAATAGTCCGTTCCACATCGGGCACACGTATTATTGCACGAGTCTTTGATTTGTTGAAATTGCCCTCCAATATAATAAACGATAATAATAAAAGAAAAATTGCAAAATTAACTTCTGAAGTAGCGAATAGAAGTGGAAAAAAAGCGACAAACACATTTCTGGAAGAGTATATTGCCCTCGATACCGGTATAGTATACAACACAAAAGCACCTACCGGTTAAATACCTAGGATTAAATGTGGATTAAATGAACTGGAAATGGAAACAATAAGTTTCAAATAAAAGAGAAAGCGGACAAGCGATGAGTACAAAAAATAATTGGAGTACCTACCTACGCTTTTCGATGGAAAATAAATTTTTTGTTTACAAATTGCAATGAACTCTGCTTGAACTTTCTGTTCTCATACGAAGAATGAGGATGTGTAATGCATACCAGAAAAATATGGGTGTCCTAGTTCTATATTTAAAGAGTAAATAGTTGCAGATAAATGACATACAGGCTAGTATGTATGACGTTTTAGCCTAGTGGATTTGAAAAGGCCGGAAAAAGGTTAATATATTGTCAATCGATCTACTAACTGTTCACTTCCATAATTTAATATTTAATTTTTTTCATAAGAAAACGTTTTGGAATCCGTCACAGATCTGATAGCGTAAGCAAAACTTATTGCTCGTTTTTTTCTTAAATAAAATTCTCTTAATATCCTACGCAAATTTAAGGAGTTTCCTATTTTTAAAGCTTTTCCGTATCTAAATAAAGATTAGATATGAGCCCGTAAAACCATAAAATTCTGAAAAGGCTAATAAAAATTGCAACGAAGTTGTGAATGTTTTTTTTTATTAGGGTACATATTGAAATGAGCTCTACATACTAGTTTGAAGGTGATAGCTTCATCCCGTCTATAATTTTGTTTGCGTGGGCTGATTTAAAAAAGTTTGGAACTGTAATATAGGGTGGGCCATTTGTTAGTGGCCATGGCTATAAGTACCCCATCCTGTTAACTCAATTTTTCAGTTCTTTAATGATTGTTTGTGGCTCTATCTCAGGAATAGCTCTAAAGATTTAGTACGTCAATTGTTCGGTTCTAAACATTTCTTCATAAAAAAATTCCAGCTGCGTCAAATCGTAGCTGCGCTTCGCGCTTCATTTTGACCAAAAATTATTTTCAAAGTTTGCAGTTTCTGCTACACAATACTCACTTTAGAAATAGTTTTTCAATATTTCGTAGCGTTGCTCAAGCGTAAAACAATTCAGGCATGCTGAGTATGCTGACTTTCAGCTGCTTACAATTCGCTAAACCGTATGGTGAGAGTCAGTATACAAGTGTAGAGTGTTGTTGTGCTGACTCTCAGTATACGAGCTAGCGAATTGTAAGCCGCCGAATGTCAGCATACTCAGCACAATTGACTGATTACTTTAAGCAGCCTTGCTCGCTAAACGCACCCGATGGGTGCTTAAAATAATCAGTCAACTATGCTGAAGCTCAATATGCCGAGCGTCGGCATACGATAAATTATAGGTGCCAGAGTGCTATTGTGCTCTCAGCATACAGTTTAGCGGATTGTAAGAAGCTGAATGTCAGCATACCCAGCATAGTTGGCTCTGAGGCCGTCCTGGCCGCACTAATAGCAGCTGGCCTTGTTAGAGCAGTTAGTCGCCTCTTGTATTAGGCTTCAGCGATGTATTTTGTAATTTTTTTTTGTATGAACTAAATTAGAATAGCCATTTGCACTAGTTTTGTCAGTTTGGTTGCCGACAGCTGTTTCGATACACTGTATCATCTTCGGAGCGAGTTTTTAAAGTTAAAGTACCCCGTCAGCGCAACGGAGATAGCTTGTAAATGTGCCACATTCGTGCTTGGATGTGAAAGACCTCCCAGATCTAGTGATACGTATATCCTTCGCTTTTTTCCCTTACACCCCTCAGGGGTGCCTAGGCATATTAGGTCTAGATCTTCGTCCGTTGTATTCACCTAACTTCCCTCCTCCCCGAGTGATCTCGCCCTTTGTGGCGGCGGCGTTCTCCTCAGCGCACTTCTGCGTATGCTTATGTCTATCTCTTCATGTCTTCCAGTAGAAGTTTTCCCTTCTCTGGCCTGGTCACCTACCAGCTTGGTACCACAGATGTTTGATGACGGTCAGACGTAGCCTGCTTCACCACCAACGTTCCCGACCGGTACTGGTGTATCCCCCCTGCACCGTAAACTCATTTTCATTAGGCCGTAATTCCATATCAATTAATTAAATTTATATTATTCCATGTCTGTCCATGTAAACCTCGTTAAACTTTAATGTGTGCAGCGATCCAAATCATAATCCAATTCCTACCAGTCGTACCATTATTTGTCGTCAACCCCATTGCTTGTGAAACCAAAAGTAGCAGCTTAGTCCGCTAAACGCGCCGAATGTTTTTCATCTGAAATTTAAAAGACCTGTTCATTTTAGATACATTTCTGCTTAACCACGTCAGTCAATATCAATGGCGGAAAATTAAAAATAGTCGTACACACAGACTGTTAACTTTTATATTAGTATACTCAAAATGCACCCTTACAAATCCAGCGTAGCGTAGGAGTAGCTGATTAAATTATTCAAAGTGATCATTTCGTAAAGTATACTCTCTCATTAGACTTTTTACTGAAAGTAAAATTGTTATCTTGTTTTATTAATCAGCCTTTCGAAAATACTGCATAATAACAACATAAAAAATAATTTTATTTAAACTAACTGAAAAAAATGGGTAATTAAGCAATTCTTTTTTATTGCCATCTTTTGGACCGTTTAGCAAAACTTACTTTGTAGTATTTACATAATAATAACGTAAAAGTTTTTCCAAACTCTTAAAATAAAAATAACATATTAGTTTCGCAAACGATAGTTTAGTTAATTTAAAGATGACCGAATTACACAAAAGTAGGAACTAATCCAGCAGCTTTCTTCTATTTTATTTCCACATTTTAAAATTTTGAAATGGCACTAAAATTACTTTAATGATAATTTTTGAATGTTTCGTTCTTACTATGCTTTTCGTAAAAATAGATTTTGTTATATTTGTAAGGAAACTATGTTTGCTAAATAGCACTAAAACATATCGTTTCAAAGGATAGTTTGTTTTTATTGCTACTGTGTATTTGTTTTATTTTAACGGCGTTATAATTAATTGCAACTATTTATTGCGTCTCAATCTAAAGTTTCGGTAAAGGAGCCTTTGCTGTTTGGCCTTCGGCATTCTTACTATTTGATACAAACAGACGAGGTAACTTTGAAATTAATCACATTAGGCATGTACAGAAGATTTGCAGGCAACACTGCTATCACAATGTAATTCGGGAGGGAGGTATTAGGTATTTAAAAGTATTAATTTGCATTAATAAAAGTTTATGTTTGAGATTTTGAATTTATTATTGTGAAAATATGTGTAATTAGCTAGTTGTTGCTATCTGACATTCCTTGCATGTGAAAGCGCGGTATACTACGCGCAAGCTACTCAAAAACTGAAAAATTTTGACTTCTCATTATGGGTTTTAGTTTAAAGCAACAACAAAGTCATCTTTATGTTCTTCTGTAGTGTAGAAGTGACAAGTGTTCGTTAGTCAGGTCCAAAGAGAAAAGAGACGATTCTCAACGACTGTTTTTAAGTATATACGCGTACTGCTTACTGGTGAGTAATTGTAAATGTATTTTCTTTTGATAAAGTTTCTACAGATGAAATAGTTCTCATTGAGAAGATTTAATTGTTGGCTCCTTTTCTATTGCTCAGATACGTCAAGTTATACTAGAGTAATAATCCTAATTTTGTATTACCGTCCAGGATTTCGTTTTAATTTGATAATTATTAGTCACTAGTGAACGTGATATTGATATTGTTTAGCAAATCTTCATAAATGTGATAATAAACAACTCTGTAATATAATTTACATCAGAAGTTGATGCTTATATCTACAATTAGATCAATAGTATAAGGCACGCTCTCGCTAAATAACTACATCCTCTGTAGCAGTAATTTATAATAATTGCTAAAAATCGAGAAGCAATAATTTTAGTTGGTAAATGCAATTATGTCGAACATCGAATAAATAAAGAAAAAAGCCCCAAAAGCAAGTAATTAAGCTGACTACAATGAGAGCCACAACTTGCAAAATTATTTTAAAGTTACTGCACGGAATACAGGTTTAATTGAAGGTATAATAAAAACGGCAACCTCATTCCTGCTTCCAAATGAAGACAAATGCACAGCGCGTGGCTTTAGTGCAAAAGGGAAATAAGGGAGTGGTGAGGTAATGAGAAACGCTGACATGACATGTGCTGTGGTTTTAGCTTTAGCCACTGAATAGGATAGAAAGAGACTAATGAACTTGAAAGTAATCACAAACAATACTACATCACGAATTATTCTACATCGATTTTTGAATATTCAATTGCTTTCCGCTAAATTAGAGCGAAAAAAATTATTTATTTATTCGATCATTACCATTATAACCATTACCAGGGTATTGAAAAGTTAATAAAAATTTTGTTGTATTAGCGTGTATCAACATCCCAGACAGTTTGTTGTTCTAATTTTTTTTTAATATCTCCCAACACTACATAAACTCACCCCTAGTAAACTGTCCATTGTCCATCCAATAACTGAACAAAAAATCTTATGAAAGACTCACCTCTTATAATTTATGTTTACCTTAGCTTATAATATGCCCAGCTAAACCAACACAATTCATTCATTGTAGAAACTGATTGGTTTTTTACACTGGGTGAACCAGACCCCCCAAACTAGGATTTTTTTAAGACGATTGATTTTGCCAAATGAGGGTTTTCCATTTCAACTTTCTGTCCAGGTGTATTCCCAAGTAATTTACCGATTCTGCTTGTGGTATCAATTATTATTGAGCTTAACGTGTGGGCAAGTATCAGATTTTAAACTGAAAGTAACTTGTACCGATTTTGATTCAGTTGTTAATTTCATTTAGACGCTCTTTGTCTCATAATGTGATGGCTAATATAGGACTATATCGTCGGCAAATGTTGCCGTCATTGTATTTTTGAAGTAGGCAGCATGGAAATATATACATTGAGTAGAGAAACGGTCCCAGCACGCTACCTTGCAAGACTTCGGAGTTTATCATTCCAGATATATTGTATAGGCTGTTTCTAGATATTCCGAACTGACTAATTAACTCTACCGATTGTAATCCGTATTAAAAAGAGCCTTAGACATTTGTTCGCAATTCTTTAAGGCAAAACTTCTGTTTAGCCATACAAAGCAACACCGAGATTACAAATACCAAAGTTAGAACAAACAAATATAGTGATCAAAAATACTTCCGCTTGTCTGTGATTTTACTATTTTACTTGGCAATGGACTCAATCTTCAGTACTCAAACATCCCTCTCATCAATATCATTCTGGTAGTGGTCTAAAGTTATTTTGCATTTATTAGTGACTCCACCTCTGCTCGATTCATTTCCAATTCGTAGTTTTTAAGTTTGTATCATATATCATAATATGGCATCTCTGCCCGATAGGTTTGTGTGCAAATGGTTCCATGTATTAGATATTCCCGTCTGTTTTTTCCTAGTAGTGACGCAGTGAGCTACCCACGGCAATTTATCTTTGTGCTGCTGGTACTGGTAGATCATCTTACCTTGTACAAACAGCTTCATGATATTCGCTTTATTGGGTACAATTTGTTTCTAACATAATTAATTGTAAGGAATTTTCTTGAATAGTATCCAATCTTCTTCTGTGACTAATCAAGATTCCACCCCAAGTCAAGATTCCGTAGGATAACCGTGACTGTATCAATGCAAAATATATTCGCCGCAAATGTTTTTGGTCACGAGTAGCGTTTCAAAAATTTGAAATTGTACAGTAACAGCCTTAAAGCCCTCGTCATGATGTCCACATGTTTATCCCATCTTCGGTTCTGATCAATGACAACTCCCAAATTTGCCTCTTTTTTCTTTTAAGGAGCAGCAGGTAAACCATTATATTATTGACAAGATGTAAAATAGTGACCAAATGTATAAGGGGGGACTTTGTAAGTTTAACTTGTGGCCATTTTCAAACGAATTACAATGGTAGAATCGAAAAGTCAAGTCGGAATATCTAGAAACAGCGGAAAATTTAAGTTATTGTATATTGACACACGTGTAACTTCATTGTCGCTTTGATAGAATTGAGTCAGTTATGCGATTATAAAAATCGCCTGCAACTGTTTTTTGGAAGTCAACCCCCCCATAATAATAATATGTGATAATTTTTTGAATTTTGACACCCACCCATTCCTAATATATATGTTTGATGGCTTCCAATTGTTTATTCAGATTTTGTTCGACGTTAATTCTATTTCCCGAGTTAAAAATTAAGAGAAGCTCAAATATGTAAAACAGGTAATTGGATTTTGTGCAGTTGTTTCAATGTATGCATCAAAAGTTTAAAAATAAATAGCTTTCAAAATACATTGTTGCAGTAAACGTGTTGACTTTTGATTTTAGTATATTTTATTAGTGCAGCGGATTATCCGAGTTAAGTGCAATGTAAGTTTAAATTGGTTTTCGGCGAGTTCACCATCTACTGCAACGTAATGTTCTTCATAACAAAAAAAATTGAGTACAGTTTACTTTTAATTAATTCAATTTCTTAAAATATAAATTAAATTGCTTTTCTTCACTTTTAAAATACATTTCCACTAATTAATTTCTGTTAATCGAAAAAGGAAATTTGTACCTTCACTCCTTACGAAGTGTAAAAACGTATACTTACCTAAATAATAAGAAGTGAAAAATTGCTTTGAAATTTAGAAATAAATTGCATTAAATTGGAATTTGTATATTTTTGGCACTTTTTTCCACTTTGTGTAATAAATTTCTCTTTCTGCGCCTCCCTCTCAAAACTATGCAAAGTAAAGCAAGTTAAGGGTAATTATTGATCCAAATCTATATTCACTTAAAACATTATTGAATTCTCTATAGTTTTGAGTGTATTACGTAATTATTACAAGAGAAGATGTTATTATCTAAGACCCCTAAGCTACGTATAACCAGCATTTCTTGTTATGACTTTGTTTTGGTGCTCGCTTCAAATAAATTTGATATCGGAAAATGAGATAAAGTTATTATGTTTACGACCCTTGTTCCAGACTTTTGTATTCGAATAAACAATGGTTTCTTTAGCATATTTTATATTACTTCTTGGGTGAATAATGCAAAAAATGTGTTATATACGATACTTTTTGTCTAAGATGCGACGATGTTGACGTGTTTTCAACTTTTTTATATAAGGACGAAAATTAATTAACATTTACGAAATTTTTTAATAATGCCATTATCTGTTAAAATTTGTTTAAAATTCTGAAAGTATTCATCAAGAATTTTCTCATTAAATGTTTCGTTAATTAAAACGTACAAAGTGTTAGTAATGAAAAGTTCACAACACGAAAGCAATCGACTTTAGGTTTTTATCGAATCGTTTAATTTATGAAAGCTTAATATTTTTTCAAAGTCGATAATCTTTCATTGAAAATCTCTAAAATTATGTTTTTTTCAAAGGTTATATCCTTTACGATTTTTATTTCGAGAGATTCTTTTGGTAAGGAAAAGGTTTTCATCTTAGTGCAAAGTTTGCATTTTTTTCAAAGCATCGTAAGAGGTGGAACCAACAAATTCTACTCTTTTTAATCGATATCATGCGATTGTAAACGTTGTAAATATTATGCTAAGATTTATAGGATGTTTTTTACTTACCCATAGCAAAGGTTAATGAATATTTTTTATTAATATTTTAAAATTTCAGTTTTTTGAGGGTGGAAAATTGGCCCTTTTTCTATTATTTGTGATGGTAAAACATTTCCTATTCCGTTATGAATATCACACAATATGGAAATTACAATTTGCAATACTTCGATCGTTTTCCAATTGGTTAATTTTTTGAGACGATTCAATTGTGAAATTTAGAAGTTTATTGCATTTACAACTGAGGAATTTGTAAAATTCCAATTCCGATTTTTTAAAATTTTAAGTCCCCATTGGTGGAGAGCTTTCTGTAAATAAATAGAGTTACTTCTTCACTATCGTAGTTAATTCTGTATAGTATAACACTATTATGATCAGTTCATCAATGATACGTTCGCGATGCGTATTGCATATTATGTACGAGGATGTATTGATAACTAGTTAGCCTCGACCAGTTCCATGCAAAAAAAAATATTGCGTTACCATAGCAACGAACAATAACTTATTAGAAGTGTCAGTGTAAAGTTTGACGTCAAAAAAGTAAACCAGAGTTAAGCAATAAATTAAAAGAAAAAAGATGTCCACCGAAATTGTGAAAATCGAAAAATTGGAGTATCGAGCCATCATCAAGTACTTACCTGTGTTTAAAAGGGTTAAGAGGTAAGGAGATTTACGAAGATATGGTTAATACCCTTGGTGATCAATATCCTTTGTATGCGACCGTGAAAAATTGGACTGCAAGCTTCAAAAGAGGTAAATTTTCAATTGAAGATGATGACCGATCGAAAAGTTCTTGCTTCAGTTTTTTGGGATTGCCATGGAGTAATCATGATTGATTTTTTGGATAAGGGTAGAACAATAACTGGAGATTACTATTCGACATTACTGACCACTCTACGGGAAAAAAATTAAAGAGAAAAAACGTGGAAAGCTATCCAAAGGTGTTTTGTTTTTGCAGGACAACGCTCCTGCACACAAATCTCATGTTGTCATGCAATAAATTCGTGATTTAGGGTTTGAATTACTAGAACACCCCATTTATTCTCCAAATTTGGCTCCGTCCGACTATCATCTCTTTCCTCAACTGCAAAAAAGTTTAAAAGGTCGTAAATTTTCTTCCAACGAGGAGGTAATAAAAGCTGTGGACGTCTGGCTTGCAGAGCAAGAAGAAACATTTTTTTTGAAAGGTCTAGCGACGTTGCAGGTTCGCTGTAATAAATGTATCCAATTAAGAGGAGAATATGTTGAGTAATAAAATATTTTGACATTGAAATTTTGTTTGGTTCTATAGTAGGCTAAGAATTTTTCAATATAGCCTCGTATGTGTATCTCTTAGGGTGGTTCATACCTCGTTCGATACCTCTACTATTAACTCTACTCAATTCTAAATTAGATTAAAAAGTTCACAGAATATGTAATGTACACAGATAGTCTAAGAGCTAGCAAGCATACCACTTGATATTACTTCAAATATTCATTCAGTTGTATTCTATATTTATGATATAGAATACAACTCTACAACCTCTAAAATAGTGGCCAACTTTAACGTTTAAAGTAACTTTCTATCTCATTCTATATCTCAGCTAAATAAAAAGGATGGAACGTTACTTTAAACGTTAAAGTTGGCCACTATTTTAGAGTTCGAGTTATAAGTGATAAACTAAAAAAATCAGTTTTTTGGTCAATTTTGGAATTTTGTCAAACTTTAATGCGTTCTAGCGCCTAAATCGTTCGTCTAACAAAAAAACGTATTAAACATGATTTCGTAGGAAATGTCCTGTAATTTATTTTTTCAAAAGAACACTTTTTTCAAAAAATGCGTGGTTTTCGAGTTATACGCGATAAACTTAAAAAAACAGTTTCTCAGTTTGTCAAACTTTAACGCGTTTTAGCGTCTAAAGAAAAAACCTTACTAGACATAATTTGTAGGAAGTGACATGTACTTTATTTTTCTACAGCAATATTTTGCTCATAAAATGCATAATTTTCGAGTTATAAGCGATAAATTCGAAACATCAGTTTTTTGGCCGATTTTGGAATGTTTTTCAAACTTTAACGCGCTCTACCGCCTAAACCATTTGTCTCAAACCCACCTTTCTCGAGCATTTCCTACGTTAATGCTGCCACACTGGAGTGGCAGATAATTGGTTTTATTACTTATTGGAAACGTTCTTTTTGCCTGCATTGTCAAAAACTTCGTTCTAATTGTTTTAGTATAGTTTCACGCTGTTTCCTAACCAACTCACCGTTTATGCGCTAAACAGATATGAAAGATGAAATGAGAACTTTTCAACTTTTAACAGCGTCTACCGGAGAAACCCTACCGTCTGTCTTAATTCTGTTTCGTTTCATTTGTATCGTTCTTTTTGAATTATAATTTCCCGTAACTCTACATTAAAAAAAATTAGAGTGGATGCCTTATTGTAACGCAGCCAAGATAGCCCGACAGACGAGTGATAGAGTAATCTCTAGTGGTCTAAAATTTTTGCTATTAGGCTCTTGGACTAAGAGCAATTCCGTCTATTAGCAAGCTTCGACGTAGCTAAAATACTATAAACTATAATGATTCCAAGACAAATGTTATCTCCTATCTCGTGTATCTGGTTGACAATGTTTCGGCTGTCGTGCCCGTAAAATTATTTAATAAATCGTTGCTTTTATGTAATCTCGGATTTGTAGCCGACGACCCGTTACAAACTTATCTGTTTTTTCACAATAATTAGTTTTGTGTTCACAAATTCATATTTCTTCAGTTCTCGTATTTAATTTTTTCCCTACACTTGGAAACAAGTCGAAAAGAAGTAAACGATATTACTGAAAAGTGCCTCTCAACTCTTACTACATTTATCCCGATTCTCTCTGATCTTGCATTTTATTCGCTTGTCCCAGCTCTATATTATCATAAAGGGTTTTATTAAATTAATATACTAATAAGATATTTTGTTCAAAATCGTCAACCCTCCGACCTACATAATCTAATAGAATAATCTGCATTTTAAGAGACAAGTATTTTAAATATTAATATACAAGGTGTTCCATCGATTGAAAAGCACCACTTTGTGTAAAAGTAAAATAATTTTAAAACATAAAAATAAAATTTAATTTATTGTGTAGGGTGTATAATATGTATAAAACAACTTATAAAATAGATAATGCGTTTATTTTTACGCATCTTTTTAAACTAAGACCCTTTTAGAAACAATGCCCAAAGCATTGTATATTCATTCTCTTATAAAACTTTTGTGTAGTTTACGTTGGTCGTAAAAAATGTTAGGGTGTGCTTTTTGTGGGTTTTGACATAAAATAAACGCTGATATTTTACATTTCTTGAAAGTGAATAATTTCGCACTCAAAATGTATAATATCGCAAACGCTAAAATAAAAGATATTTTATATAATAAAGTTTAATATAGGAATTGCACCATGTGATGGAATTATGATGTCACATGAACTGGATTTGTTCCAACAAAAGTTTTACAAAGAAAACACGTCAAGATTGATTATACGCGGCTGTTAAGATAATGTAGTTTTAAACTATAAACGAATATTTATTTTAAAATTTTTGGAATGTTAATCTACTTGCCAAGGTAGTAAATTGACTTGTATTTTTTATTTACTCGAAAGTTTCTGAGTGTATCGAGTTATTCAAAGTAATTTTTTTGTTGTCTACTTAAAAGTTTTTTTACATTTTAGATCGCATTTTCATTTTTTAAATATTAACTCACGTAAATACTTAGGGCGATTCCAAAATGGGCCATAGGCTCTAGTGAACGCTGTAGAGCGTCTATGAAAAATGTTATATCAAATCTTCGATGTCAATTCGCTAGTTGAGAACTCAATTTTGTCATGAATGGAAATTTTTTTCCCTATTTTAGACACACCCTGTATAGTACCGCCAGAATTGAATTTGCAGATAAAACGTTAAAGAAATGAAGTGAAAATGCGAAAAAGCTAACTTGTAAGTTATATCATTTTTCTCGTCATATTGACAGCTTAATTGCAAATATCAAATAAGTGAAAAATCCATCAATCATTTGAAGGCGTGTTAAATGTTTACAGTTGATGTTACAGAAAAGAAAAATAAAAAAAATTGAAATTTTCTCGAGTAACCTTTATTTAATAATAATACAATTTTCGTGATTGATTCCTCTCGACTTTTTAACAATATTTAACGCTTCTGCGGAGTGAAGTAGGAATGGAAGTTCCATCAAATTAAAGTTGCATCTGGAAGGCTTAATAGTGACATTTGTAATATCGTAGAATAGTGCCGAAACAAAAGTTTTGCATTGACATCGTCTCCTTGATGCGATCTTAAGTTAAATTTACGCATTTACGAATCGGCCTAAAAGTTTCAGGCACTGTCATTTTTTATATTTTTATTTGATAGAGGGTTGGTCGGAGACCTTAAGTCTGATTTTGCAAATTCGCAAAAATACCCCTTTCGCCGCCATATTGGAAAATGCGTTGTGGCCAATATCTCGCGTTCTATCTATTGCAACTTGATGGTTTTGAAGTCGTTAGACTCGTTAGTATTTCTCCTTCAAATACATTTATGTTACAATAAGCGCTCCGATAACGAGAAAAAAAGTTATTCGTGTTTAAAGTTGAAAATTTTTTTGAAAATTTTCTCTTTGAGCGGTTTTTTGCGAGTCGTTTTCTTAAGGTGCTTCGGTGATTTTAAAATAAGACTCAATTATGCGTAAATTAATATATAAATTTACCCACTTGGCCGATTTGTCGCCGACCAATCCAAGCCCAGCACGGGCACGGCTGGGGGGGCACGGCGCGTCCCGCAGCGTTTACAGTTTCCTTCGCCTCATCGATATTCGTCAATATTTCATACAATCAAGTATTTCTTCATACCCTGTATAAGTAAATGTGACTTTTTGTAGTAAATTTAGAACTTTAGCTTGAGACGAGTGAAAAAACTGGAAGATTATTTCAAATTCAGTATTAAAATGCTTATCCGATAAGTAAGGGTTGGTTAAATTGGGACTGATAATGTTTATATTACATAATGCAGTAATGGACTTAATTAAAAGTTTGTGTTGGAGTTTTGATTATTAGTAAGGCATTTACAAGTGCTAAGCCAATGCGTACTTTCTTTGATTCAGAGCTTTGATAGATAATTGAATAAAGACTTTGAAATCGAAATAACAACATAACAACGACCACGCTGTCTTTTACTCGGTATTTAAGTGATCTTCTACGGGAATTTTCAACGGGAGCTTTTTATAAACTGTACACACATTCCAAATAACTTTACTTTTTTACTTTTTCGTCGACTTCGTCTACTTTCAAAAAGTAATAATATAATGAAAAAAACAACTTTAAAATTCAGTTTCTCGACGTTTCTGGTCCCCCTTAGCCCAAAGATCTAAAAAAATTGACTAGTTAGAAAAAGATGGTGTTGAAATTTGGTTTCGGACACTTTATCGAAATGAGATTAGCTTTCCAATAATTTCTAGTAGAAAACCTCGTATAATTATAGATTCTGGAAATTAGGAAGAGATTTTATGCGCGCTATTGTTTACTACTTCCTATGCCTTTTTAAGCGTTAACCCGAGAAGGGCGGTACGTGGTACCAGCATGCAAAATACAAAGTTTCATAACAATTTTATTTACACACCTACGAAGTTGCTGACTTGTCTAGCTTGAAAATATTCTGTTATCGACGAATTGACCGGATGTCGCCGTCACCAGTCTTTAGTATCCCTAAATTAGAGACCGTTTGCCAAGGTTTGCGCGGTTTATTATACCAGCCGTCGCCTACAGCGTGACTAATTTTATTACGTGTGTATTTGTATATATTTTTTTTATATTAAGTGTTAAAAATCAAAGTAATGATACTGTGAAATTTCTTTGTTTCTTATTGGAAAATATAATTTAATTGATTTTTTTTAAATTCAAGTAGGTACACTGTTAAAATATAATTTTCTTTAGAAAATGGCATCTAACTCGGAAGAAACGGTAATAAAATAAATGTTACTTCATAAAAATTAATTTTTTTTGGCTTATCTTATACTTTAAGCTTTGCATTTTAATATTAGTTAATAAAAAACTGATATTTGCGTATTATTCTGTGCGTTTTACTGCTATACAATAAGAGAAGCGTCAGATACCGCCGTTCACCTATAACGTAAAAAATATCAACGTCGCGAGTTAACGGTTAAATATTTTGAGAGCTTGCAGAAGTACCTCGTAGAACGCATATGAAAGAATCCTTTTATGGATTTTATCCTTTATAACGCTATAGAAAGTAGAGAGGACGCTATTTAACAAGAACTAATTTAAGTGGGTGTTTTAAGGATATATTTTAGAGTAGGTACAGCCCTGCTAGATTTTTCAAAAGAGTTTTGTGCTCAGCAGGAAATTTTTCAAAAAATTTTTAGTTTTTGAAGTCTCAATTTTTACACGTAGTAAGGGCAGTATTTTTAACAAAATCTAATTGATGTTTGGGTGTGATAAAGGCCCATTTTAGAGGTGCCAAGCTTGAATTCACAAAAAAGTTTGCGCTCACAGAAGTCGTAAAGAAGAATCCAAAATAATTATTTTAATAAGTTTCAAATTTTGACACTTTTCAATGCCGAATGTGTTATGGTTAGGGAACTATTTCATAAAAACCAAGTTTAGTTACAGGGTTCAATAATGCAATAATAATTTACAAAAGATTTTTGCGCTTTGATTGGGCGTAAGAAAACATTCAAAATAATTTTCTATTTCTAAAAAATGTTTATTTCTACACTTTAAATCCCGAGAGTGCTGTTTACAAGAACTAATTTCAGTTACAGGTTTTAATAGTAATTCAACCAAAGGTTAGGTATCTTTTAAATAACTTTTTAGTACATGCTCCCTAAAATAGTAATTTTGCAAACAAATTTTAGTCCGCAAAATGTCACTTTAGCGGACCGAAGCTCATAATGGTAACTTAGCAACACTTTAAAGGACTGAATTTGATTTTTGTTCAAAAATACATAATAGACCGAGAGATAGACGGAATAGACAGATTTTGGGCCACGATTTTATGCAGTTATGTCTTTCAGAGGACAGTATTCTACGTGTATCCTGATGATAATATTATAAATCAAAAAATCATCTTGTGTTCATGTTAAAAAATAATTATGCTTTTGCTCCAAAAGATAAAAATACTTGGGCATGCGCAATCGGTATGCCATCTTGGCGTAGGCACTTTTACAACAAGAACTTGTGTATACTTATCAGTTATCAGTGGCATCCTCTTTAAAAACGCGGAAATCCTTCAAATTCACGTGACTATGCCAGCCCGCTGGACCCACCTTAACGGCATACCGATGATTTTCCGACAAATTTTGATTTTAAATTTCATTACCAAACACATGAGACATGACAGCCTTTTTTGATTTCTAATATTATTATCATCAGGGTACACGTTGAATACTGTCCACGGAACGGCGCACTGCATAAAATCTTGGTCCACAATCTCACTATCTCCAGGACTATAACGTTATTAACAAAATAGAGATTTACGGAACGTCACCCATCGCTTTTATTACAAATAGTTTTTAATTTTTTGTTTGTAAACAAAATGTGACAGTTTCCATGGCCGAGGTTTCATTATTTTGTTTGTTATGGACAAGGCACCTATCTGAATTTAATTTATATCGACTATTTCAAAATTTCATAATAAATTGTTATTTTGGTAATCATTTTAGGGAGCTTGTACTAAAAAATTTTGTATGTAATACGTCCGCAAAACGCTTTATCGGACTCATCTATTTTACGGACTCGGCTAGCGCCTCGTCCGTAAAACTCGATTCGTCCGCTAAAGCTTTGTTTTGCGGACTTGTTACATAAAATACTATTTGGTTTTCGAAAATTGAAAAGTTTTGTACTTTGCGATATTTAACGTGCTGTAGTTAGAGCAGAATTGGTCCAAATTTTACCAATACTATTTTTGCCCTAAAATAAAAAATTTTAATTCTCGTTTGTAATTTTGTAATTCAAAAATATTTGTTTGTTATAAATAAAACTTGATACTTCGAGCTGTTTCGTTAACATTTGTTTTACTTCGATAAGAATTTTTGAACGTGCAGGTGCAATAAATCGTCAAGTATCAACTCAAATTTTTAATATTTTAGTCTACGATTGACCTCGGTTCGATTATGTTATGTGTTGTGCCCGCGTTTGGAATTATCTTTTGCCGTTTGAGGCAATTTGCAAGAAGTTTTAAGTTCCATTTTCACTACTTTATAAAGGTTGGTCTCTTTTTATTTAATTTTGAATTGTAAGGGCTACCGTAAACTGCGAAAGAAAGATGTCAAAAGGTGGTGAGCGACATTATGACGTAATTTTTTTTGTACATCGAAATAGTCGTATAGTTTTTTATTTAAAAGACCTACTACATATTTTCCGATATTACTAATACAGAGGGTATCGAACACTTACCTTCATCTCTTTTTTTCAGTTATGTAATAAGGAATTTAAATATTAGACAAAGACGGTGTGCTTGTGACAAATCTTTCGTACAAAATATACAAAAATTTAAGTTTCCCAAGTTTCAGTACTTTTTTTAATTTTGAATGACTAGCGCCTCTGTAGACGTTTTCGATGATTCGATGCAATAAAGTAGGGAGGTAATTAAAAATTGATTCGAAATTTCAATTTTGATAATTAGCTGTTATGATAATTTAACGAATAAATTATTGGGTCAACGAGAAGGCTATTTACGCACGATGAATTAATTTTTAATTAATATAGTTTTCATTTTTTTCTGACAATGATTCACTGAAAAGTCGCGAACCACGAGCTTTTCTTTTTGTTATGGTGTTATATTTGGAATAGTATTCTATAAATTGTAAGTACTACAGACAGTCGGACAGCAACTGCGTATGTTGAATTTAGAAATAAAGAGATTAGATCTAGTTAAACGAAAATTAACGCGCGTAATTGTTTTTTAGTACAAATTGAATGAGGGGAACTGAAAGTTTTCATCATTCAGTTGGCATGTGGAAATTTTTGTTCTATTAACAAAGTCTCATTTAATCACTCGATAATTTATTGTTATTTGTTTTCAATTACAAGAATTACTTTAATCGCACAAACATTTTGATAAGTTCTTTTGTATAAGAAGTTCAAATAATTTATTTGACATTTCTAGATGTATTGGTATGCTATCTACAACCTACAACCGCAACAAAGTTCCATTTCACGGGTTCTTTGATGCTGTCGAACATTTAGTTTTAATCGCCGAAATAGCACGTTCTCGCTTTGATCTTAAAATCGTGTACTTTCTATTATTCTACTCACGAAATTGGAAAATTTTAAAGATTTTTGCCAAAAACGACTATTCAATTTTATTCCTAGATATTCAATCCGAAATTAAACTATAGTTGGTTGTTAACAAAATTTAAACATCTCACTAGAGAAGGTAATTTTTTGTAAAAGATCAAAAATTAGATATTTTACTGTACCTACCTACAAGTACATAATGTCAAGATAAAACAAACTTTATGTACTTTCTCAAACACCGTAAAGTTTTATTGCAATCTCCATAAACGTCCGACGTGCTTAAAATCATTATCGCATAACTTTACAAGAAAGAATTACATTTCAGTTCCACATAAAAAATCTAATTTTCTGAAGGAAGTGTTTGCTTTAGTTAGTGTTGTCTTTAGCAAAATATTTTAAATATAATTTTTGGGAATATTTCTTGAGAAGAATTGATTAAAAAACTATTATAATCGATTCGCTTTTCTGAGGCACTAGATACTAGATAGTCACACATATTCAAGTTGTTTTCATGCTTGAAATGACTCAAAATAACCCTAAGCTACAAAATCAAACTTTACTAAAAGGTAGTGCATATTTTTCAAGTGCTTACTCCAGTTTTTATCGAGATAATCGTAAATGAAGTAGATTTTGAGTCCAACAGAGTTCGCAATTTTCCCTTAGGCCAGCTGTCGTTTGGGTGCGTTTTCGTCTGAATCTTATCGTCCACTGGACAAGCTGTCACTGTCACGAATTATCAAATGCCCGTGAAATTTTTTCTCTCTTTCATAAATTAAGATTCTTGGTTTTTCAACATCCATTTTTTCTACACAAAATTTCAAAATGTGCCTAACGTCAGAAAAACTGCGAATAATCCCATCATTTATTTCGGATGGATCGCGCATCGCATGTCGTTGTCCGAATTAGCACGAATTATTTCGTACCTAGTGGAAACACTTTAATATACGTTTCGTTAAAATGAGATCTTTCGCACTTTTTCGTCAAATTTCTGACAAATAAGTTTGGATCAAAACGCTTCCACAGGGCGACCGGCTTTACCCTAGTATGTAAAATCCAATATTTCGTATTTAGGATACTAAACTACAGTGGAGTGCACGGCGTGATTTCTGTTTTCTTTTCAAGATCAAAAGCTTGAACTTTTATCAAATGATTTCTTACCTTCTGGGGTCCCAAAATCCAATGGTCGTCAAAATCTCGTACGAGTAGGCTAAAAAATTCAAGAAACGGCGAAATCCAATACCTTTTTTCAATTTATGTCAATTTTGACCCAAAAGGGATAATTTTTCGACAAAGACAGTGTTATACTATTTAAAAGTAGACTATATTTTCTCAAATTTGAGACCATTATGGTCTTTGTAAACATAGTGGTATCCGACTTACAAGCGTACAAAAGTTTGCTAAAATAGACACGATTTATTTGACAATTTAAACTTTCACGGCCAGTGCCATTAGTGTGAGTGGTTTCTGGGCTAATGGGCCGTAGTCGAGAGGTTATTTTAAGAGATTCTTGACGTTTAGTTGTCTGCTGTGACAAGCATCGCCTTCTGAATCTTCGATACGGTCACTTCGATCTTTACCACACAGGACAAAACACCTCTGAAGATGTTTGCCACAGCAGCAAACGAAACGCCAGGAATCTCTCAAAGAATCTCTCGACCACGATCTATTAGCCGTGCACACATAAAACTACCCAAAGTACGAGGGCTATTCGGAAACTAAGGCCCGTTTACTTATAAAACATAAAACATTATAGATTTTTTCAATAACCTTTATTTTTTAAGTTCCTTACATGTGTCTCTATTTTTCTACAGTTTCCATATTGTTTAAACATTTGTCATAACGTTCTACAAGCTTATGTATGCCTAAGTTGTAGACGTCCTGTCCAGTCTTGAACTGCTTCTTTCACCTCGTCATCTGTGGCGAAACGCTTGCCGCCGAAAAACTCTGAGGTAGCGGAATAAGTGAAAATCATTCGGCGCCAAGTCTGGACTGTACGGTGGGTGGTCAATCTGTTCCCATCCAAAAGATCTGATCAGATTTTGGGTGCTAATGGCAGAATGGGGTCTGGCATTGTCATGCAGCAAAAAAACTCCAGCCGTCAGAAGACGTCATACACGTCGCTTATCTGTCTACAAATTTTCGTTGCTGAAACGTTCTTTGCTGTCAAAAACCGAATCACTGACCGTATTTCACAGTCGGCGGGCCGATCGATTTTTTTAAACATTTTGAAGTAGCACTGTACTTAGCACACTGCAACAATACCAACGCAAACGGCGTCGTCTGACGAGCAAGGCATGCCGGAAGTTTGTACGAATACGCGATTCAATGTTTGCGCGACGTTCGATTGGCTACGACGATTCGGACCTTAGTTTCCGAATAGCCCTCGTAGTTTTGTTTTGTTTTGGACTTTTGACAAAGATTGGATTATTTCCCTTGCGTGTAGTTATGTTTTTTTGGCATGAAGGCCTAATAATAAATACGAAATTGTATTCTCGGCGGACTTCCGGATTTGCAAACTTGTATACAATTGTATCTTGGACACCATTAGGTCTATAGAGACCAAATTGTAGAAAATTTTGTCTACTTTTAAAAAGTATTAAACTGCATTTGCCGAGAAATTAGTCCTTCTGGGCCAAAATTGACAAAAACTGAAAAACTGTAAAGTTTTGAGCCACCCCCGTACTTCCGTACAATACGACATTTTGACGACCATCGGATGTTGATATCTTAGAAGGTAAGGAATCATTTGAAAAAGGTTGCAGCTTTTTAATATAATATCTTGAAGTGAAAACAGAAATCATTTCTAAAGGACTTCGATGCGGCAGTGCACTACAGTAATAACCTAAACGTTCTCTCAAAAAAATACATTAGCTAGACTCAATGGCGTTAGAGGATTTGAACGATTTCTCTTATACAAATTTATTATTGGTTTCTCAAAATTTAAATATTTCCAGTTAGTGAACTGTTAACAGCTGCGCCTTTTGGAATAAAAAAATATATAAAGGGTGTTCCAATTTAAAAACCAAAATATATGAAACTGGAAGTGGTACAAACATTTTACTATAACGAGTAAGATCAGAATTGCCTGTTATTTAACCCCCGTCTTCGACGAACGAAAACTTAGCAACAATTAATAATAACTGGTAGTGGTAGACACAGTATTCAGTTTTTACCATCATATACGTAAAATTGTAGAACCATAGATGAGGAAACTCAACGTTTGAAAAACTTTGGAAATAACTAAAAATAATTTACTTGGGACTAATGTAAAAAGAATCGAAAAACGCAGATGGTAAATTCAACTCCTATATAGTAATTACTTTATTGTTTTTCTTGGTGAAAATACGGCGTGTTAAAGTTAAAATTTAATGCCCACGTACGTAGTTGAAAAAGATGGGAAAACAGGCGAGAAAAAGAACTTTCGTCTATTTTCAAAACGTACCTACAGTTGTTCCTGTTTTGTTAACAATTTACTTTTGTGTCAATTTCACGAAGGCACGGTATGATTTCCGCAAAACGTTGTGGGGATAATAGACTAGAAAATCAACCACAACGAAAGGAAACCTAAATTTTAAAGAAAAAAAAGTAGGTCACATGGAGTTTACTGAAAAGTCTAATCCCATTGTAAGGTGGAGTGTAAGCTTTCAACTTATTTATTGTAATCGCACTTAAACCTTAGCGTTGGAAATTTTAAAAGATAAATAATTGAAAAAGAAATTGAAAATTTCACATACGTATTATGTGTGTGTGGTGACAAGTACTGTTATCGACAGTTGTTAGCAATACCCCGGATATGATGATTCGAAAAGCGATACATAAAGGTAAACGATTAAGGCGTGAATCGATTTAGTGAGAACGTCATCAGGAAGCAATCACTGAAGTTTATTGTGTCCTTGAAGGAAATTGTGTAAAATCGTTTTGAACAGTGGGGAAAATTAACTCGAAAAAGTCGAACGCTTCTCGTTATAACGACGATATGTGATAAATTGCTCACATAAAATTTTTTTAGGGTAGTTTTACTAGTAAAGTAAAAATAATGACAACGTAATTTATTCTGAGTGTGTTCTAGTATAGTTAGTTGAACAATGTTTGTTTTAATTAACGTTCTCATTAGCGAAACGTACTCGATGTTAGTTTACGTTTTCACCCAACCTTCAATAAGGTATAATGGATTTATTATTGTACACTAACTTTAAACTAAAATAGCTGAAAATGTCCAGGATTCATGGTGTGTATTACGGTAGTAAATTCGTAAGCTCGTTGTGCTAAAGAAGATAAAGAAAGCTGCAAGGTGTCTCAAGAAGTTGCATTCCTAATGGGTTTCGCCACGAATAAATAGTAAAAAAGTACGTTAGAAGCATTGAAAGCTATGAAAGAGGTTGGTTGAGCTAGGATTATAAAGGAATAGACTTCGGGTGCGGCACTATCGTTCGGAGGTATACAATTTTAAAATTTCAAAGTTTTAAGTAATAAAGTAAGTCATACCTAATAAAACGTAAATTAATAACTAGATTCTTATCATTATTAACTTTTTTGGAATAAATCGCAATTTATTTACAACTTCATAAAGTCTCTGTTTTCTATTTCTATGTAAATTTCAGTGAAAGAACGATAGTCGACAAATTTTTATCAAAATCAAATAACTACAATAAAACAAATGAAAATGGGCCAACGAAAAGTAATCTTTCCGTCAGAAAATCTTAAAAATATGATTTTGGCGACTATCGAAACCCCTCGAAGAATTTTATCCAACCACCGACTCTTATTTGTAAATTAATATTATACCGGGTGTATCAGAGTGTGTGTTAAGTACATGGATCTCGCTTATCAGCATTTATTAGCCTACATCAAATCAAAAAAACAATATTTTCCTAGCCTAGTATAGTAAATTTAGGCAGATAGGAACTAGATCTTATGTTTTAAGTGGTCTCTTACGACTCATACGGCGCTACCGCTTCATCTAAACATCTAAACTCTAAACTAATTATTAATTGTCCAATAAAAATTGAAAACGATCAATAAGAAATATTGTGTTTGTTTATAGGTACCTTAAAATGCGATTATGAAATGATATTTTTAAATAAATAAAACGCCAATTATAAAATGCTCGTTGGAAGTAATTTAAATTTGTAATAATTCACCTAATACTGACGTTTTAATTAACAATTTTTATAGTAACTGCCGAATAGATTGCTGCAGGAATTCGGTTAATTTATAATTTTGAGTTGAACAAATAGTTCCATTAGTCATTAGTTGTTATTATAATAGTTACAAATTTCTCGAACAGTAAAACCAGTGACGGGTTGCTTTCGTTAGGGTTCCGTAAACATTCACTGTTTGTCGTCCTTATTTTCACAGTTTCAAGTTTCAACCTCGAGATTGTTCCTTTTCGAGTATTGTTTCTGCTCCCCTCCTCCCCAATTTTTCAGAAAATTCTTTCTCTTAATTTTTATGAATTTATTGATTTCCTAAAATTATATAGTAACCTAATGCTTTTCCTATTTCCCGAACTCATCTGCTTGGCGTTATGATTCTTTGATTTTTTTCGAAGGTCCTTAAAATTAGGAAATTATGGCGATTGTTAGAAAAACCTAAGAAGCTCAATAACTACAAACTGGAGCTCCAAATCAAAAATTGGTACCAAAGACAGGTGTAACGACACCCTGTATATTAACTTGTACTTATTCGTTAATTGTATTGGTATTGTACTCAGGGGTCGATTGGCTACGTAAGCCTTACAGAACTGTGACCAGCGTTGATCTTTTGTTCATAACCCTACTCGTATTATATTCTCAGGCATTCGATCTTGTCAACAAAGCCTAGAGTGTCCCTGAGAGGATTTCTTTTCATTTCTTCAGGAGTTAGTTAGTTGTGCCTGCCCTAAGTGTTTCAACCTAAGTCGAGCTAGTGTATCGCAGTTGCAGAGAATGTGCTCGGCGGATTCGACCTCTATTTCACATAACCTGCATATGTCACTATCTTCCAATCCCAGTTTTTTGAGGTGGTACCTCACTGGGCAGTGTCCAGTAAACAGACCTGTGATAAGTCTGATTTCGTTCTTTGATAGAAGAAGAAGCTTTTTAGCATTCGTAGACGAGTACTCTATGAATTTCTTCGCCTGTCTATGTCCTGATATGTTATGCCAGTGAGAGTTTTTGTTCTCAGTTTCCCATTTTTGGATCTTTACTGTTCTGTGTGTTCTGGATAGCCCACAGAAGGGTTCTGATCCAATCGGGATAGCTTTTGAGCCTGCTCTAGCTAATTCATCAGCTATTTCATTTCCTATAACTCCCTCATGCCCCGGTATCCAGTGAAGGGCAACTTTGTTGCCTTTAGCCAGTTTTTTGAGGGACTGCCTGCATTCCCAAGTGGATAGAGATTCATATCTGTTGGCTTTGAGTGCCTTCAGCACAGCCATGCACAGCTTAACTGTCAGACATTATATAGACTCTTTTGCCCTTTATACGCCTTCGTAGGCATTCCTGGGCGCATAGGTCTATTGCAAGTGTGTCAGCTTGTATAATTGTGGGGAAGGTTCCTAAGGCTATCGATGCCCTATATTTTGGGCCATATATTCCTATACCTGTTCCCTGTTCAGTTTTAGATCCATCCGAGTACCAGATTGAGGAATTTAATTCCTGTTGTATTATTTAACTTCTAGCCATGTCGCGGTCTCGAATGACCTATTCGTTAATTAGTCTTACCTCTTTTTTTTTGAATGCCTTTTACATATTTTTTTGGTTAAAATTAGGCCTATTGTGCTATCTTGGTAATCTGTGGCTCGATATAGAGTTTTAATTTCAACTCGAAAATACCAACAATGTTATCCTTAATTAAAAACCTTTTGCTAAAAAATTACATAAAAGGATTAGAATTTTGTAACTTTTATGCGACTTTAGACTTCAAACATCGTTTGAAATTTAATATTTTTTGATAAACAAAATGTTTCGGCAAGTAAAGCCACTACATTTGCGAAGTACCTACTAGCGCGATTCTGTTTTTGAAAACTAATACACATTTAAAAGTTTATTTTAGTAATATTAATTACAGTTTGTAGTTTGTAGCCAGCCCAATGACACCGTTAAGTGTTAAGCCGTTAAACATTTCATCACTTGCGAAATATATTTAGAACAACAATAGAGATAGGTTTTTTCTGTGTGCATACTTTTAAGAAAATTAGAATACATTTACATAAAATGATTAAATTTTGCAAAGATGACGTTTTTGTACAATTTATAAAGACACGTATAGACGTACAAAAAGGCGCGCTTTTCTAAGTAACGAAGGAATCTTTCTTTTCAATTTGTTAGTTCACGTGCCACCTTTAGGACTTCTTTTTAAATAAAATTATAATGTAAAAGAGTTTTTTTTTTAATTTAAAACGAATTAAAGGATAAAGTGTGATTTGAAATTTTCCGTACCGCTCGTTTTAAATGATGACCCTGTCAGGAAGCTTTATTTTACTCGAATTTGGAGGTCAGAGCTTTCATCTCCAAAAGCGACGTTTCTCTTTTGGTCAACAGATTTACTTAAAGGCCTCGGGTTAGGGGTTATTTGAGAAAATAAATTGTTTTTGAGATGAATTTAGTAGCTTTAGTATATTTACGTTAACTTTATAGACGGACGAGTTTAACTAAAACTGCGTTTGTTGTCCTTGTTAGTGGAGGTTTAAAGAAAAAGAAAATTTTTTCAACACAAACACAACTAGCTTAAGATTCAAAATATATTTTTCCCACTTCTTACTTTTTAGAGCGTGAAATATTCTACTTAATTATTAATTAATTATTACAAGAAACAGCCTCTTTATAAAAAATTTTCGTCGCAATTTAAATGCCTTTTTTTTATTTTTTCGTCTCGTTAGTACTGCAAACCTGCTAAACTACAAAGCACGGCTCGTTCTTAATTCGTCAAAGGCTTAGTTGAGCATCAACCATGTAATATTTTTAATGAAAGAGCTAAACAAAGAAGAGCTGAAAATTGACGATTAGAGATAAGTAGTTTTTTTAAACTCGCACAATTAAAGAAATACAAAGGAAAATTAGTTTCCAACTTTTCATTTTGTCTCATTTAAATAAAATATACATTTCTGGCTTGTAAATATCTGTTACCGAAGTTGATCTCTATTAAAGTACAAGGAGATTATTTTATTTCGAAACAATTATTTTAAAGCTTACGGTTTACTTTGTGAGCACTTCTTCGAATTAAAATTACTTAATTAAAGTTACACTTCAGTACCGTTTGTTCAGGGGCGCATCATGAATTTCTAGTATCTTTAGGGGCAAGAAAACATTATTTTTGACCAAGTTTTGCCACTCACGTGTCGTGTCGTTTCCTTAAACACATTTTTAGTCGACAAAGTTTTTTCTCTTAAGTCTTCTAGTTTGAAACTATAAAATTGCTTTACAAAATCTTAAAGTGCTTTACTTTATTGTTATAACTCTGCTAGCAGTCGAGCTCACACTAAGCTTTTCTACAATTATGTACTCGTAATTATTTAGTAACATGCAAGTGCATCCCACCCCATACTGGATAATTTAAGTCACTGATGTAGAGAATTCTTCTGTTCGTAAAAAGAATATAAAAACGATACTTTAGTTAAATTTGTTCTACTAACGGCTTTAATAATGTTGAAAACACAATAGTATCTCAATTGCTTACTTATGAAAAGCAACGTTCGTACAATACACTACTGTAAGTTCAGATTTTGTATGCATGTAGTCTCTCTAAAGCTCACATCAACAATCGACATGATGAAACGGTACTCATCTAGAGTGGTTTTAAAATGTAAAATGCTATTTCCATTATGTACGTAGAACTATTCTACAATTTTAACGAATAGAATATCGATTTCGTCGTTGTTGCAAGGGTAATTTTATTTTGTGTGAATAATTAAAACATTTCTGCATTGCAGTTTTAGTTTTTAATGACTTTCAATCAAAGCTTTACTAAATTAGTTATTAGCCGTAAAGGTTATTTTTGCGCAAAATTATTTTTATTCTTTACCAAGTTGAAAATTAATTATATATTTTTAAAGCATCGAGTAGGTACACCGAACTACAGTTTTCATAAAACCGTTTTTAATAAATTATAAGTGGAGGGAATATTTGTAGAGGGTGTCGGTTTATACTGCATAATTTTACACGCTCCATAATATCTATATAATGTAACACATTAGTCTTGCCCTAATTCCAAAAACTTTTCTATTAAAAATGCATGTAGGTACGTACCTATTTTGTTTCATTCAAATTCTAAAGTAGAACACTGGTTTAAATATAACCTACCCCATCACTAACAGTATCACTAAAATTTCATTGGAAGTTAACTGATTTTGAACTTTTTTTCTTTTCTTCTTTCCTCCGGATTTTTCCGAACGGTGTCTTTTGCACTCAAACCAGGTGGCTGTTTGTGTCTTCCGATCGTGTTATAGGCCCGTCAACCGGTCTGCCTCCTTGTAGAATGGCAAGGCTGCTCAGATGGATCATTTGTGTATCCACTACTCATTTCGGATAAGCACCACCCAAGGCAGACTGCCTCATTACAGCAATATTAGGGCATCTGCTTCATTCTCATCTTTGTAGAGCGTTTATTTGCAGGGTCGTGTAAAACGCCTCTTTATTGAGTGGGCAGTGTCGCTGTCCTCAGAGGCTTTTGGGCTTTACTGATACTAAGCATGATTTCGTTCTAAAGAGATGCTTCTCTCTGACTTTCTGTGGATCACAGCACAACAATGGGTGTATTAACACAGTCAAATTAGATTAAGCACTATTTTCCAAAAAAAAGTTTTGCAATTTTTGAAATAGTATTCCTTAGGTAGGGTTGCAAAAACGATATTTAAAAAAGTTTTCCTCTGAAGCCGATGGTGTAGATGTAAGTCGGAAACTATGACTCGTACAGAAAAATAGCACAGGATCGTTCTTATTGGATATTTTATATACAGTGTGTCCAATAGGTATGGAATATGCTATACAGCTCGAGATCAGTAAATATCCACTTTTTATAAAAAAGTTTCAAATAAAAGTTGCTTATCAAGCAGTTATTTACCACTTTACAGTCATAAAGTCGATTTTTTGTTCTTCTTCAGGGCCCTCTCATAAGAAAAAAGTTTAACAACACATGTTCAAACTATGAACGATTTACAGCTTGGCAATCATAAACTCGATTTTTAAGCCCGTTTACAGCATTCGCAACCATTTCAGGTGTAATAGACCTTATCTCTTCTAGAATACGATCTTTTAAAATTTGGATATCCTCCGACTTATTATTTTTATGATTTTTACGAAAATTTTGTTATGTAAGGGCCCTAAAGTTATACGTGGCCGAAAAGAGAAAACATTCCTCTATTGAGTGAGTATAATAACGCCATACCTTCTCGTTTAAAAATCTACAAGTGCTATTTGCTGTGCTTTTGTTTTTAACAAAAATCGAGTTTATGGTTGTAAGGTGGTAGATAACAACTTGATAAACAACTTTTATTTAAAACTTTTTTGTAAAAAGTGGATATTTACTGAGCTGTATAGTATATTCCGTAAGTACTATTTAGACACACTGTATATTATTTTTATATACTCAGGTGTTTTTGGCTTTTGATGCACCATTTTCAAAATATTAGCCAAAAAACAATTTTAAGAGGTTCTTTGTTCTGTTGAAAGGTAGTTTCATCCACGATTCAGAGGAAAATTTCAAAATTATTATTCTTTATTGAAAATCGAAATTTTTCGAGCTAATTTGACTGGATTATATCCGTTCCCGATTGGTTGAAATTAGAAAAATTGGCGTTTTATTGGCGTACGTCATTCGCGTGACAGCAAATCCAATAATCCATGCACTGCTTGATTTGTAGAACAGATCTAAATGAACTCGAGCCATCTCAGCTTTTCTTTCTACTTCCATGAAATTAGAACGACTTCTCTTACCCACAAGTCAAATTGCTTTTAGTTTGGTTATACAAAGTATTTAAGTAAGGGATTATTATACGGTAGAACTAGTACCTATGTCTACCACACGAATTGGTTTAATATCACTCATACATACTCATACTCATACCGGTTGCTGCAAATTACCACCGTGTGGCGTGTAAGCTTAAAACCATTAGTTGTTGTCTAGAGTCTGAAAACAAATTACTAAATTTGATACCTAAACCAGTTTTTGTAGATTTCTATTTATCACATCATGTATAAATACCAATACCTATTATACTGTGTCAAATAATATTAATGCTAATATTCGTTTTATTTTGTTTCAGGTGAGTGTCTATGAAATCTCGAATTAATGAAGAGGCAAAGTTATGGGTATGTTTCTATTGTTGTTTACACGCATCTACGTATTTTTTAAAAATATATTACAATTCACGATTACACAAAATATGAGTTATAGTATAAAGATTTGAAGATTAAACTATAGCCAAGTTTTTAGCGAAACCTTAAACTTTTTAGTTTGCTGAAAATTGGCACGACTGTAAGTAGTAGTTCCGAACAACAGTCAAAAGGCTTGACTTTTTACATAATATAAGAATCTTCATTTTTAATTACTTACCACTTTTGAAATTTTTGAATTATTTAAATTAATTATGTGCGTTCTTTATACTTGAGTTTAGTCTATGGTTTAATTAAGATCTGGTTTCTTTCGGCGAAGTCTACATTTCGGCAAGTTTTAAAACAAAAATAGTCTCGTAAATGGAAACGATGTGGGGTTTTAAGCAAATCTAAATATACCAATGTACTCAAATTACAAAGTTAATGGCTTTTTCGAAAATGTAGTTCGAATGATAAAATGATGAAAATGGCGCGCACACTAACAAATGTTACTTTTCTTTCACACATAAAAACGCGCAAATATTTTTATGACGCAAATAAATGGTTTTTCGTATAAGCCATGTTAGTCCGTGGCCACTGGAACGTAATGTTTTTCGTTTAAAAATAATAAAAGAAAAGCGAAATATACAAAATTAAGCTTATTTTCCGAAGAATATTTGTAATTTAATTAAATTTTGTGGAAAACAAGTTGGAAAATCTAATTAGCTTTAGAGGATAACTTAAATATCTTTTTCCAACTTTTATGTATTGCCACGCACATTTTCTTTTTTTTTTTTGAAAACTTCGTAACTACTTTTTTAATTAATACGATTGAACTGTGCTGCTAAGTTTGTTTAACAAAGTTTCGCGATTAGGTAGTAGTCTTAACGGCATCGTGAAGTTTGTAAGGTTAGTCGAATTGAACTTCCATCTACGGAATAATGTTAACTTGTATTATACAACAGGAGGCGAACAAGTGGATTTGCATAAAATTGTCTAACGGGAAAAGGGAAATTATAAGTAGGGTATTATGAAAATATTGTGGTTACAAATTTTGAAATTGAGTGGTAGTAAAGTTAAAATATCAAAAAGCTGAATTGTTAAAACTTCTTTTTTTTTGCTAATGTAATCTCCCTGTTTGAATTTTGTTAAAAAAATAAAGTAGAGATTTACTTCCTGTAAATAATAATTTAGAAATTTCGCCACTGGAGTTTACAAAGTATTATTTCTAACTTTGTCCGGAGTCGTGAAAGTCACGACATAAATCATTTCAAGTTGTAAACACGACGTGATAGCTGGGTCTCGTTAAGACACTTCTAGTTTTAACAATCGTATATTTCTGTCATGTTTGATTGCGTGCAGTAGTAGCGATTAAACGTGAATTTCATTAAACTTGTAAATACTTGGTTGATGGCTTAAAGTGAGGGGCCGAATTCGATACTAATCACTACTAGCCGCAGCTCAACCAAGCGAACTTATGTTTAACCTCCCTTTTGGAGTTTAACGTAGCACTAACCTAATGAATCTACTTCAAATGGTTAACGGGGAGCTACAACTTTCTTAAACAAATTAATCTCGCCAATTATAATAAAAGAAATTCACAATTAGGTTCCGTTAGACTTTAAATTTGCGATTTATCTGTATCCAGCTCTTCTTAGGAGCTTTTTGGCATTTTTTTCATTTATCGTTTTACAACCTTTTCTAATAATTCTGTTTGTCCGCCCGTGCCAGTTTGCGTTGGCCTGCTTGGTTGTCTGTCTGTCTGTGTGTGAGTCGGTCCGCCTATTCAACGGCACCCCAACCCATTTTAAAAAGTCACACTTTGCATTTTGATTTCTATTAATACTCAGTAGCAATCGAAAACCGCCCGCTTATCTACACACCCTGTATACCTCAAAGTATAAGTAAGTGTTTCAAAAAAGCGTCAAACTTTTTTTTGCTATTGATATTGCGTGATATGAGAAAAGCTTCCAAAACCAGCTTCTCCGGTCCCGGATGTAACTTTAGAATAAGTCGCCTACAGACTTCATGATTGTTCATCGGCAACCGGCTATCATGATTGGTTTTTAAGCCTGATAAGCCCACAGGCGTAGTTATTTTTCATCGGTCATCGTGACAAATCGTCGTGATTGAACCTCATGCTTGTACAATGACCGATGGCCGATGAAAATCACGAGGCCTGTGAGCTCATCGGGTGTGAAAACCAAGCGAATCGGTTTGCCACGATGACCGATGGCCGATAATTAATCGCGAGGTCTGTGGGCGGCGTCTTAAGACAGAAAAAATATTCCGGCGGCAAAGGCAAACTGCAAACTGGGTACTTCACAAACCAAATTGAAGTCGCTGAAATTCTATTTCCTATCTAAAATTAAAAGGTTATCGAGGCCGTGGCCGTTAGTTTCTGTTTATGCGGAGTCTAGTTACGAAAGGCACTTTTCTTTGATTGGAATAAAATAAAATTTAAAGTAGCCACGTAGATATACACACACACGATGAGCAATATACATTTATGTTTATGCTTAAGAGAAGCATTCAATACGTTGCCTATTTGCTCCGGAAGAAAAAATTCAACGCGAAAACTTCCCATTTTTACTTGATATATAATAAAATGCATTACTTGAACATAAAAACGTTACAAATAGAATTCGTAAAAGTTTTTATGCCATAATAAATTTTTACTAAAAACAACTTTGATAAATCGGATCGTTCAAGTTGATATAAAAGTGTGCTCTTTTCTTGTC
This sequence comes from Malthinus flaveolus, assembly GCA_950108345.1. NCBI lineage: Eukaryota > Metazoa > Arthropoda > Insecta > Coleoptera > Cantharidae > Malthinus > Malthinus flaveolus. Next base: position 70,562,696 of record OX467285.1, read on the forward strand.
AATATAATAGACTATAATTCTTCTGCTTTCCATTCCCAAACTTGGGGAGCTTGTTTAATCACAGTCACTAATCTTTAAAAGCTTCTCTTCACATAAAAAGATACATCTCGGTTCTCTTTTTTTTCTTCTTTAATTATTTAATGCAAATTTTGAACTAATCAAAAATCAAATTACCGTACTTACTCTGTGTGAATATATAAAGTACGTGTAACGGTGTTTAATTTGACTTTAATATTAACGCCCAGCTTAACGTTTGATTAATTTTATAATTTGTTAAAGCTTTATTTGCGAAAAGGATTTAAATGTGAATAATGGAAATGAAAATGAAGTTTTATATAATCTTTTTTTGTCATTGGATAAATTTTTCCCATTTGCTTTTTTTTAGTTCTCCTTTGTTTTTTACGAGATTACAATAAATAGTGGAAATGAACAGGATTTGTTACTTTATTTTAATGAAAAATTAATTTCCATAGGAAATTAGCTTGCTTTGCTAGGTAACATTTTTGTTGTTCGTTGTAACACAGACGTGTGTAGATTCACGAAATGTAGTAGTCCAGTCATGTAGTCAAGTCAAGTTAGAAATGTAGTCAAACGTGATAAAGATTTTGGTTAAAAAAATTTTTAACTAAATCTTTATTCTACCCGATTTGATAAATAAATCTTTATAGTACCTCCAAGTTGTGAATAAGAGGCTTTTGAAGTTCAATAGCACTCTCCCAAATGTTACAATTTCGTCAAAAAGTTTTCTTTAACCTCTTCACTAAAAGGGAAGACTAAACCTGGTACGGTTTTTGTTTTAAAATATCTTTAGCTACGTTCTTTTTCTATTTGACGTAATATAGGAAATCTTTATAGTACCTCCGAGTTGAGAACAAGAAGCTTTTGAAGTTCAATAGCACTCTCATAAGTGTTACAATTTCGAAAATAAAAATTTTAATTTCTTTACAATAGGTGAAGACGAAACCCAATACGACTTTTGTTTTCTGACTTCTTTAATTACATCATTATTCTACCTCATCTAGTACCGGATTATCCAGGAATTGTTAACATAGGATCTATAGAAGGCAAGTTATTTGCACGAACAAGAAAAGGTCGCAATTAAACACCTCCCCCCTCCCCCCTCTTGCACCCACCCTTCAGGACTTTTAGTATGTTGTACTGCAGGTTAAAACGAATAACCATACCAATTTTCAAAACTCCTGGATAGTTTTTCCTCAAATGCCATCCATTTATCTAATTTGATTGGGCTAATATTGAGAGATATTTACAAAAAAACGATTTTTTGCCCTTTGTCTTCGAATAAAATTTTTAGCACAAGTGGGATCAATGGGGACTTTTGACATTTCATTTGTAATACTATATTTAAGATCTACACCAATTTTCAGCTCTATGCGAATTTTTCCAAAGAGTGATCTCGTAAACAAATTCACTGTAACCCCTTCTCTGCTATTTCCCTTCTCTTATATTTCGAAAAGAGTTACACTTATGGCAAAATTCATATAACAAAGCTTTGTAGCCAATAATGTTTTCTATAACTTTTATAATAACATTCATTAACCTGCAATCTATAGGAGGCGGCAGGCGAGTTATTTGCAAGAAATGAAAAAGGTCGATTTTGAACAGCTCCCTCTCCCCACTCTTGCAACCCCCCCTCCGGGACTTTTAGTATGTTGTACTGCCGGTTCTAATAAACAAGTACACCAATTTTCAAAACTCTTGGATGTTTTCCCCTCAAGTACTATCCATTTATCTAATTTGGCTGGATTAATATTGACAAAAACCGATTTTTCGACCTTTGTCTTTGAATAAAATTTTTAGCACAAGTCGGATCGATGGGGACTTTTGACATTTTATTTGTAATAATGTTTTTAAGTATGTACCAATTTTCAGCTCTATGCAAATTTTTCCGAACTTTCCACGATTTTTTGTCTAATTTGACTGGACTATAGGGCAGAATAATAATCAGAAGTTCTTCTATTGAAATTTTGTATTAGGAGGGTCGTTAGCTCCTACGGGTACAGAAATATTAGGAAATTTTACTTTTATTCTTATACGATCTCCAGGGACTCAATGATGAAATCTTAGGTATTTGAATTTATGAGTAAGAACATTCGATATGTACGGACTATTTACACCGGATCCGCATCTTTACTTGACGCTATAGAAATTTTGTATTTGTTAAAAATTGCTTTAAAGCAGGCACTCTTATGAACTGTACGGTTATTAATATAAATTTTGTTTTATATTGAGAGACGAATTGATGTCAATCAAAGCCGGATATGCACGTTCGATGAGACATTTACAATATACGCTATTGAAGTACCCTGCGAAGAAACTTGAAACTTGGGCATATGAGTTTCCTTAGAGCAATATTAGAGCAAATATTGGCTCTTCCAACTAGTTTTCAGAAAAGCTAATAATAACATTTGTTCAAAATAAAAAACTTAATATAATCAAGTACTTTAGTGAAGTTTCCGTTATTCAATTTTTAAGAAATTAAACGTAACATTTTTCATTAATTGAGTACATTTTACCTTGTCAATTTCATGTTAGCCTTCGTTTCGACAACCGAATTTTAAATGATTTTTTCGATCTCACATCAATGTCAAGCCTCACATATTTAATTTGCATATTTTAAAGCCGAAAATGTAGAATAGACGCTTAAAATAGTCTTTTGTTTTAAATGATTTTCCTCCTAACATATTTAATTGTAAGAAAAAGAGCTTAAAGAGATGCTTGTTTAACTAAAAAAAATAGTCATTGTAGTCTAGAGCAGTCCGCGACCCTCTTTAGCATTTAAAAATTTCAAAACTTGGCATCTGCTTATAATTCTTTGAGAAGATCATCCTTTTCTCCCCATAGTCCGAGGTCTTTACGTCTAGGGTTTTTTTGGACACCTATAGTGCTTATAGTATGAAGGATTTTGAGGCCAGGTTCTCTCTATGGGTCTCTCATTGAGAGGCATCTCTATCTATGTATCGCTTCATAGGTCAGCGAACACTAATCCGGCAAATTGGTAGAGAAGCAGTAACTATTTATTTTAATGGTTTTTCATGGCATTCTTCTAACCTCTGAAAAATTTTGAGAAAGGTTCAAACTTCGTTAATCTCCCCCCCCTCCCCCCGCCTTGTTATGACGTAATAAGCTTTAACCGCGTTTCTATTAAAACTCGGTACGATATTAAAATCAACTCCCTCAGATTCCCTCCAGATGCCCCCTCTTAAATGATCTAGTTTCGTGCCTTAGAATAAGTCGTTCATACCCGCCCTAAGACAATTTTGAATTCAAGAGGAGGCTATCGTTACGTCGATCGCTAGCCGAGAATGCAAACGAAGCCTGTCTTGATAAGATGGACGTTAGAGAAGTGGTGGAGATGTCTGGATGAAAACGTTGGCGTTTGGGCTAAACAATTAATCTAAATAACCCTTAGTTAATAAGCTCGAACTAGATGTACGATTAGTAAAACCCGAATCACAGCATTAGTACGTAACAGAGATAGGTGGGTTTGTGGGTTAACCCACACTCCATAAGACACACTGTACTTTCGCTTGTACGGAATTAATAAAAGTAGTACGAATTAGGCACGTTATTAATAAAATAAATTTATATTTTCAAATCTCATTTCTCATATCGTTCTTACTCAGAATATTTTGTAACTTGAAGTAATTGAAATCTACGAAAGATAAAAAGAAGAAGAAGAGCCGAACGAAATCGAAATTAAATTTTAAAATTTATTTCGGCCCTTAGTTGGTTAGTAAAACAGAAATTTTTATAAGCTGTATCAAAAGCAGCTGTTTGAATAACGTAAAATTAATTTATGCACTTTGGAAAAAGTTAGGTCTTCGTTCATTCGTTGGTTCAACAAGCTTTCGTTCTGTACATATTCCGGCAAACTTTTTTATACACCATTAATTTCGTTTCAAACTCAATGTGCACTGCAGTCTACTTTACTTTACTTTTTCAACTTTTTCTAATAACTTCTTTATATAAAAGTTTTTTACTAAAACAAACTTTAGATATTATTAAACAACAGTTTCGAGTGCAACTCCTTAAAACGAGTTTACTACTTTATATTTATTATATTTTATTATTTTGTATTATCAACCCACATTTTTGACTCAACTTTCATATTTTCGTATTAGGAACTTCCTACTTCCAACGGTTCAAATTTGTTTAACACGAATGTTCGGCTTTCCATGTTTCGAGACTTTCAGATTATAAATACATAGGAACACAACAGTTGGTAAATGATTTTACATCATGATGTTTATTTGCTAAGAAGGTTAAGGGCCAAATCTTCCTATTTTATAAAATCGAACACTTTATTCTTCGACGTTTTAACTCTCTTCCTTCCTCCTGATCTGCGAACCAACCCTCCACATGCAGTACTCTATTAGCTCTTGTTTTTGCTCGGCGTGATATATAGATTTTTGTACCTTATCACCATTACTTTCAAAAAAAAGTTATTAAATTACGCGAACTGTAATTTATTATTGGCGCAATTTTAGTGATTAATAGTTATTCAAATCCTATTTGTTTTCAATTTAAATTTCGTTATTGCTGAGTATAGAATCATTACACCCTAAAATAACACATTAATGAATGTAAATTTAATATAAATAGCTAAATGATTATAATTTTAGCAGTTTAACACACAGGGGTATTATTGTATGTTATATCACTAGAATGTGCTTACTAGTCAAATTAAATATTGTAAACCCTTAAATAAATGTTTCCAACTCATTATCTCCAAATATCTTCCAATACATTATTCTTCCCATCCGTAGTTATTGTAGGTTTTAATTCTTTTTGCCCAGCACTTACTACTTTACTGCTGCTGAACGTATTTTTTACAAAACTAATAGGGAGAGTGACAATGAAACGGACAGTTTTTTCAGATTGTTGTATCTTCTGAACAAAGCGCGAATTTGACTTACTTTTTTGTGGCATACCTACTAATAATATGCGCCTTCTTAATGATATATCAATGAGTAAAACTTTTGCATCAAAACTGAAAATTTGTTAGCTGTTTTAACAATGGTCGGAAAGTGTCCGTTTCACGACACTAGACTTTTGAATCGAACACAGGTGTTATGTTACGGACAGTGCCCGATATGCAAAGTTGCATTTCTGAAAATTTAAAAGTGAAATATATTTTAGTTCTTAAGATAGTGCCCGTTTCATCAAACGTCCGATTCATTGCCATTATTCCTACTATTCCTAAATTTTTTAAGAATACAGTTTTACGACCATTTTCGTAAACGGCTTTAGCTCGAGTGGGAGTTTTTTGCCGCAAAAAAATCAATGTCGCGAGTTACTTCATGCCAAACCGATTATTCGATCAAATTTGCCTGGTGTAATTAATTAATTGTACTATTTTGTTAATTACAATAAATTAAAATGCAATACGAGTTATTGTTAGAAAAGCCAAGATACGTCTCGTAATTATATCTTTAATCGTTATTTCTGTACCTAACTGAATATGAGACTTGGAAAGTAATGCGAAGTGACGAAATGTATTCGCACGTATTCCTTTCTCCAAAATACAATGGGAAGGCGTCAGTGTGACATATTGATGTAATAATGAAAAAAAAATTAAGTCTAGTAATCCAACCCGCGAAGTTTTAAAACGAACCAAAGAGGTGTCAAATGACTTTTGTATTAATTTATTTTAATTTTGATCTCCTTTCAAGTTCGGTTTTTGAATTTTTATTTGTCAATCTCTGAATTAAAACCACTCAAATTAGACATCGTCAAAGCGAAAAGCTTTGTTACACTATATGCTTACGCCGTTATATACGTAAAACCAAGACCAAGGATATAACGTAATTAAAATCATAAATTAATTTTCATTTATTTTATATTTCTAATTATCTCTTCTTTGAAATTCTGAGATTAGTTGAGAAAATTCTTTAGAAAATTCAATGAGTGAAGTAACAAGTTCGTCTTTTTCGCAAAAAGCCGCTTCTACTTTATTTAGTTAAAAACTTATTTTGATATTTTTTTAATTAAAACTTGTCTTATTTCAAAAATTCTTTCAATTTAATTAGCTCAATTTTATTTCCTTTTTTACTTGATGAATCAAAGTTCAATCGTCGCATTTGCCCTCACCTTAACGATTGGAAATATTTTTTACTCAAGTTATTTTTGTAATTAACGCGAAATTGCGTATTTTTAAGGAAACTGGGACGTCCTGCGACTTCTTTTTCTACCGGAAACGAGAAGTAGATTAGACATTGATTCTAAATCCTCAACAACAAAGATGTCTAGTCAGGAACTTATGATCTAGCAATTACAGAGTATGTCATACAGTTTCACCTCAACTGAAATAGAAAGGCAATAATGTTGATTCACGCGGTATATACAGGGTGTTTTCAAAAGGTCCATACAGCGCTCCTGACACCAAAATAGGGCGATTAAACCCAACTCAACGCAAAAGTGCAAAATTTCAGAATAAATTTTATCGTACTTACAGACCTCTAAAGCTTTTTGTAGTAAACTTGATGATAAAAAATAATTAAATTACGTACAAAGCTCCAATAATAAAACTAAAGTTGCGAGAAAATTTTGAAAGGAAATTGAACGTATAAGACATTAATCGTTTAAATTGTAGCAATTTGGAGTAAAATATTTTCCAAGTTAGAAACTACGCTTTTCAATTGTGTTGTTGGCGCTTGTTGCCCCAATTGGTCGATTGTGAGCTCCGCTTCAACTTGATGACAATACCTAAATTCTTAGCATCAACCATTTTACATAATTGTATAATTTAATAGCGATTTAAACGCACACCTTCCTTTAACGTCGTTATTAACTTTTAAGTGCTGTCTAATGTCAAACACGTTAAAATTAAAACACAACTAATTTAAATTAATCAAAGGGGATTTTTTTATCTTCGACAATTTATGACCCTAATCTTAAATTTGGTAAATGAAAGTAATGGAATTCCAAAGTGGCGTCGTTTTAATCGTCTCAGTAATTTAATGGATTAATATCGAACAAATTCGTTTTTTTTATTTTCCGCCGTAATTAGAAGAGAAGAAATTGCGAAAGTCTTGTTTATTTTATTGACGGGATAAAAGAACTCGCGTAATTATTCGCATTTAAATTCTTTAATGTAAAAGCTTTCAAATTACAAAATACTATGGCGCAGCAAAAAATGAAAAGCAATTAGTGCCTCGCGTTTAAGGGACATAACGAACTACAAAAAGTATTAAAAAGCCATTAAACGTTCAGTTGGTGCATTTTCTGAAGCGTACTCTACACATACCTCCTATATATACACAACAAAGCAACGTCGGAGCCCATCATCAGAGACGCACCTAATACAATGTAAAATAAAATTAGGTCCCTATCAAGTTCACCATTAACTATATTATTTGATGGAGTTGCGGTCGTTTAAGACGTGGAGGTATATGGAGGTCGTTTAGGTTTTTTGACTTAATTAATACTTGCGTAAAGTCTCTACGTAATCATCGTTAAAATGTACTTCAGAGTGATTTAGCTGCCTACAACCTACACAACTACACATAATGTAGCGTATAGTCGAAATTTTATTATTGGGCATCATGCGGAGCTATAAACACAACAATATATTCTTAATGGGAGGCTTGTAACAATACGAGTAATTTGTTTCACCTTCAGATAAGTTTGTCTCTCAAATTTTTATTCGGCTAATCTGTGCTATTTGAAAATTACGGTAATTACGAAAATTATGTTAAAAGTTTAAAAAACTACCCCAGTTGGTCGCAAGTGGGACCATTAAAAGAATAAATTACCAAGTTGCGCAAATGTAACTTAATTTAAATAACACATTTTGTTATTTAGTTAATGATAATGAGTTGTCCCATAAAAACCAAATTCTTAAAACTGGAACTCAAATATCACAACTTTATTTTTTTTTCTACCAGGCGCCCGCTCTTCTTACTTGTCTTTTTTACGTATTTGTCTGTTGCTTTGGTTTTGTGCGTCATTTTTAGAACCGCAGATATCGCGATTATTTTAGTAAGTCTATCGTCGAGTCTATCGAGGGCGTATAACTTTCAACTGGAGCCTACAAAATTTTCCAACTTTTAGGAGAATAAGTAGTGACCCTTTAGCTTTAATCCCGTACGTTTTCAAATTTTTTCGGTCATTGTATTTTGTTTTGTGCGTCATTTTTAGAACCGCAGATATCGCGATCATACTAGTAATTCTATTGTATAGTTCGAGGGCGTATAACTTTCACCTGGAGCTCACAAAATTTTCCAACGTTTAGGAGAAGAAGTAGTGGGCTTTTTAGCTCTTTAGCTTTAATCCCGTACGTTTTCAAATTTTTTCAGTCATTAGATTTTGTTTTGTGCGTCATTTTTAGAACCGCAGATATCGCGATCATTCTAGTAATTCTATCGTCGAGTTCGAGGGCGTATAACCTTCAACTGGAGCCCACAAAATTTTCCAACTTTTAGGAGAATAAGTAGTGACCCTTTAGCTTTAATCCCGTACGTTTTCAAATTTTTTCGGTCATTGTATTTTGTTTTGTGCGTCATTTTTAGAACCGCAGATATCGCGATCATACTAGTAATTCTATTGTATAGTTCGAGGGCGTATAACTTTCACCTGGAGCTCACAAAATTTTCCAACGTTTAGGAGAAGAAGTAGTGGGCTTTTTAGCTCTTTAGCTTTAATCCCGTACGTTTTCAAATTTTTTCAGTCATTAGATTTTGTTTTGTGCGTCATTTTTAGAACCGCAGATATCGCGATCATTCTAGTAATTCTATCGTCGAGTTCGAGGGCGTATAACCTTCAACTGGAGCCCACAAAATTTTCCAACTTTTAGGAGAATAAGTAGTGACCCTTTAGCTTTAATCCCGTACGTTTTCAAATTTTTTCGGTCATTGTATTTTGTTTTGTGCGTCATTTTTAGAACCGCAGATATCGCGATCATACTAGTAATTCTATTGTATAGTTCGAGGGCGTATAACTTTCACCTGGAGCTCACAAAATTTTCCAACGTTTAGGAGAAGAAGTAGTGGGCTTTTTAGCTCTTTAGCTTTAATCCCGTACGTTTTCAAATTTTTTCAGTCATTAGATTTTGTTTTGTGCGTCATTTTTAGAACCGCAGATATCGCGATCATTCTAGTAATTCTATCGTCGAGTTCGAGGGCGTATAACCTTCAACTGGAGCCCACAAAATTTTCCAACTTTTAGGAGAATAAGTAGTGACCCTTTAGCTTTAATCCCGTACGTTTTCAAATTTTTTCGGTCATTGTATTTTGTTTTGTGCGTCATTTTTAGAACCGCAGATATCGCGATCATACTAGTAATTCTATTGTATAGTTCGAGGGCGTATAACTTTCACCTGGAGCTCACAAAATTTTCCAACGTTTAGGAGAAGAAGTAGTGGGCTTTTTAGCTCTTTAGCTTTAATCCCGTACGTTTTCAAATTTTTTCAGTCATTAGATTTTGTTTTGTGCGTCATTTTTAGAACCGCAGATATCGCGATCATTCTAGTAATTCTATCGTCGAGTCTATCGAGGGCGTATAACTTTCAACTGGAGCCTACAAAATTTTCCAACTTTTAGGAGAATAAGTAGTGACCCTTTAGCTTTAATCCCGTACGTTTTCAAATTTTTTCGGTCATTGTATTTTGTTTTGGGCGTCATTTTTAGAACCGCAGATATCGCGATCATACTAATAGTAATTCTATTGTATAGTTCGAGGGCGTATAACTTTCACCTGGAGCTCACAAAATTTTCCAACGTTTAGGAGAAGAAGTAGTGGGCTCTTTAGCTCTTAAGCTTTAATCCCGTACGTTTTCAAATTTTTTCAGTCATTAGATTTTGTTTTGTGCGTCATTTTTAGAACCGCAGATATCGCGATCATTCTAGTAATTCTATCGTCGAGTTCGAGGGCGTATAACCTTCAACTGGAGCCCACAAAATTTTCCAACTTTTAGGAGCAGAAGTAGTGGCCTTTTAGCTTTAATCCCGTACGCTTTCAATTTTTTTCGGTTATTAGATTTTATTTTGTGCGTTTTTTTTAGAACCGCAGATATCGCAATCATTCTAGTAAGTCTATCGTCGAGTTCAAGGGCGTATAACTTTCAACTGGAGCCCCCCAAAATTTTTAACTTTTGGGAGAAGAAGTAGTGGTCTTTTAGCTTTAATCCCGTACAATTTCAAATATTTTCGGTCATTATATTTTGTTTTGTCCGTAGATATTTTTAGAAAAGTAGATATCGCGATCATACTAGTAATTCTATACGTGCGCCGTAACGCTATAGGTTGTACATATGTACATAATCTTCATCATATAAAACTTTTGAGGTTCTTATTTAAAATTTAAGAAACCAATTCCAAACTCTTTTATTTAAAACAATTTTATCTCTTTTACTTCTACTTTTGTAGTAATTTATTAAACTCGAAACTTTTTAAGCATTTTCTCTACTGCTAAGCTTATTACCTACAATTTTAAAATTATTGATAAGAAATTATGTCAGAATGATAAATGGTACCTACTTGCAACAATTTATTTTAGTGGAATATTAATGGTTTTTTAAACGACTCTTAAGTTGAAGATTTTAAGTATTTTCTAAATACATAAATTAACTTAAATTCTGCATGAACTAATTAATTATTATTTTTAATTTATTACGTTAAGATTACCTATACCTATAAGGTTTTTTAATGAGTTTTAAAGAAAAACTATTTTTAAATGGCAAAACGAAAAATTTTTAAATATTTACCCTTTCTTGCTTTATCACGAGACAACATCAGCGTAGCGGTGGCAATGCTTGCTATACAGTGTGAAAACCCTATACAGTGTGAAAACCACTTATGAGGTATTCGATAGTCGATGACTTAAAACCTAGCGTTCTTTAAGAAAAACCTTTTGACATCTACAACCATTTCATTTAGTTAACCTTTCTTTTGGCAATGGTGTGCGCTTGGTTGTTACGTGATGTTAATTAACTTTCCGTTAGCGAGTATGCATCAGGTGATATAATCTCTATAAAAAGTTGATGAGCCACACCGGATATATCTATTTCGGAACTTTCTAAACTGATTTGGCTATTTTCGGAATGAAGTTTGTCTGTCTGTGCATACTGCATGGGTGTGCGCGATAACGATAACTCTAACCGATCCACATTATATCTACATTCGTGCATTTTGGTACACAACGAAATACCTAATTAACGTCCCGGCGATTTTGTTCAATAGAATTCTTTTATTCCAAAACTGGTTTCCACGCTCTACTTTTAATTATTGTTGATTTTCACTGTCAAAACGTCCTAATTACTCTTCACAAATATTTACGGAGAAAACATTTTTTGTCAAATTTGTGTTTACGTTAAATAATTGAAAATATCTGTAAGCATAGCGTGCAAGGTGGTGTGAATTATTGGTAATTTAGAGTGATAGATGGGTAGCTGAACATCGATAATTCACTAGAGGATCTTATTAATTACAAATGGATTAGACGAGATGTAACCTGTAAACCACAACATGAAAGATGATTAGTTATTTACAGTCTACTAGAAACGCAAGAAATAACAATTACAAAAATGTAATCAAAATCTCCTTAATTCGTCTAATGTTGATTATTTTTTTTCTTGTAGAAATTTGTGTTATTTTTAAACTTTTTTTAGAGTTAAAAACGAGGGAAATTTGAGTAGCTGGTGAAGATTAACCGCTTGACCGATGTTGGTAATGATAGAAGGGATTAGACCCTCTTGGGAAGAGCTAACGGTTTCCTTAAGGCGTTTAGTGTTCCTGCATCTTATATTGAGATTTACGAGCTTTCAACGTTGGTCATTTCGACGATTTAAATGCTTGGTCTATGCAAAGATTCGACTACATTAGATTTCAATTTAACACTAGAAGTATTTTCAATATATCAATACGAAAAACTACTTTTCATATATATTGGAACTTTTTAATATTGAAGCTCATTTTTATTTTATTTAAAAGGTATTTTGAAATTTAAACCGGAATATAAATTAAAATTTTTTCGTCGTCTAACGGCGCGTCTACACGATGTCTAGAGACTGGTAGGTAGCGAATGGTTGCGTCAAAGTCGAAATTATCTTTAGAACGCCATCCCAAATATTTGTTTTTGGTGCAAAACCCTCGTATTTTAATATCTGATATTTAAAGAGTGTGATGCATGGAACATTAATTTTAAAAAATCTAAATTTTGAACTTGAAACATTGTAACGAAATTCTTTATTTGTGTGAAAAATGTACCTGGTAAGGTTTTGTCATATGAACTGTTGTGTATCTTCTAGAAATTTAATACATACATCAATGACAGGGTAAATGTCTCAAAGGCTTTGCTTCCAAGTAGAGACAAGAATCCATTCATCTGTTGAAACATTCGTCATGCTCTTACTGGCGTAGGTAAATGTAATGAAGACAAATATGTAAATGTTCAAAAATAGTCATAATTCAGCATATGTACTACTGTGTACATAGGAATTTACTGAATAATAAACTCCTCCAATTTGTTTCGGCGTACGTATTCTACGTTAGTCTGTCAAAACAATAAGTTAAACATTTTGTACCAAAGTTAAATGTAGTATTTCTGATTTATATTACAAAAGTTTGATATTTACAATTCAAAATATTCGAATAAAGACATAAAAGTATTTAATCGACCAAAAATTAATCAAGATTTTGCGATCTTGTTTTAAACTTTAGTGTTTATTCATAATTTGCTCGATTTAACTCAAAATCGGCAGTACCAAGTCGATAACTTTTTAAACCTTATACCGTCGACTGAAATTTAATACCTTTAGGTAATTAACTAGAACTTTTAGTAATTAAATGATCAGGTTAAGATTTTTGTTTCTTTGATAAATAACGTTTTTAATCGATTCTTTAAATATTCGATAGTTTGTTTGGGTATGAGATAAATTGAATGTATAATCACTATAATCAGTAAGGTATTATTCTTGTAGTCAGAGCCGCCACAACTAATAGAACTATTCTATTGAAGTCATATATTTCTATGTAATAAACTGCACGAACTCCAGTACTCCAGTGTTTCAAATATATATATTTAATGTTTTAATAGAAACAAATAGATACGTTATCTCTAGAGCCATCGAATATTGAACATTAAAGTTCGGAATGGCTATAATTTAGAATTTAGTTTGGAGACTCTTGGTAAGGTCAAAAGTAATCTAAAGAACCTTTTCGTGGTTGATAATATCGGAATCTTCTCCTTTTCTATAATTTCTATCTATTATTGCTATCAATATTCTTCTGCCTATTAACGTTTCTCCAAACTCATGAATTAGAAATACTTAAAAGTAAATTTAACTTTCAAGTCAGTTCCAATGTCAAGATCAGTATACATTAAGCTTATCAGGCTGGCCTTTAATCATGGATTCTTTAAAAACCACTTATTTAAAATGAAGTTGGAGCAGGATCTCTTCTACTCATGCGACGGGTCCTCCGTATGCGACCTAAACCATCTCCTATTTGCTTGCACAAGCCATCAAAACGCCTCACAAGCTTTTCTAAATTCTCTAATAGTCATCCATAACAAATTCCTCTCAAATAGTCCACCATTCCTTTCATACGTTTTTCACAATAAGTCGGCCTTTAAGGGGTGTCGATAGGTACATCAAATCGTTTCTCTTTAAAACTTTATTTTTAGGCAAAAAGTAACGTGTGATACATCATTCGATTCGTATCACTGTCCTCTAACTTCCGATCATAATTATTAAAACAAAAGAAGTTAATTGTAAGGTTTATTAAAGAAAAGCTAGCTTTTAAATCTTGTTTTTCTCATAATTTATTGAATTATTGAAATTTTTAATTGAAATTGCGTATAGTACATTAACTTATCATTATAATACTGCCTATCATTTTTGTTTAATTATAAACGTATTAGATTGTCGGAAACAATTGTTTTTATTAAAAGCTTTCCAGAGGCCAAGTTTTTCAATGAATGCACGTTTATTTGTTTATACTGTAACTTGAAAGCATTATCAACATATATATATATATAAATTTTGATTAGAAAAAATTTAAATTTGCTATAAAAATTTTTGAATATAAGACGTTACTCCTAGCGATAAATAAAGTACGGAAAATTATAATTTCTCTTTACTACTTTTTGAGTAGAATAGGCCAAGAACAACTTTATTTTTTTATTTATACTAAGATTATAGCATTGTAATTCTTAATTATAATTTTCCGTACTTTATTTATCGCTAAGAGTAACGTTTTATATTTTAAAATTTTTATAGCAAATTTAAATTTTTTCTAATCAAAATTTATATATATGTTGATGATGCTTTCAAGTTACAGTATAAACAAATAAACGTGCATTCATTGAAAAACTTGGCCCCTGGAAAGCTTTTAATAAAAACAATCGTTTCCGACAATCTAATAAGTTTATAATTAAACAAAAATGATAGGCAGTATTATAATGATAAGTTAATGTACTATACGCAATTTCAATTAAAAATTTCAATAATTCAATGAATTATGAGAAAAACAAGATTTAAAAACTAGCTTTTCTTTAATAAACTTTACAATTAACTTCTTTTGTTTTAATAATTATGATCGGGAGTTAGAGGACAGTGATACGAATCGAATGATGTATCACACGTTATTTTTTGCCTAAAAATAAAGTTTTAAAGAGAAAAAACGACTTGATGTGCCTAATATCCTATGTAACTTTTTGCGCTGCATCATTACTTTATGTTACTTTCATTATCACCTTGTCGGCTAGGGCTCCTTTGTTATGGGTGTCAGTGGCAAGTCTTTTGACATCATACAGTAAAAATTAGAAATAATAACTCACTATACTTCAAATAGTGGATCATTGGGAACACGTGACCCACTAAATTATTTATTTTATATGTCTATCACTATTGTATTTTGAAAACGTACGTCGCTTCCTAAGTAGTCGAGTCAAATTAGACACAAATAAGACATTTGAGGAAACAAAATCCAAGAGTTTTGAAAATTAGTACGGTAGTTTGTCAGAACCTGTAGTATAACATACTAAAAGTCCTGGAGGGTGGGGGCTAGCAGGGGAAGAGGGGGCTGTTTAAAGGTGACTTTTTCTCATTTTTTCCAAATAACTCGCCGCCTACCACACCTACGGTATACTGTCGTTTATACCGGGACTGTAAAAATGAGCATAAGTCAACGACTTTTTATATTGAAATTTGTAATTAAAACATATCTGTTTTTGTTCATAGTGGCTGACTGTTTTTAACGTTGTTTCTTGTACATTTTGTTCAAGGTGTAATTTACAAATTATTGTAAACGGGATAATCAATTATCTATTACCTTTAATAAAGATTAAAGGTCTTTTTGTCTCTAATCTCTAATATATGTGCATCTAACATATTGCTCTCTTTAAATCTGTTAAATCTAGAGCTACGCCTTGAACTGCAACTACTCCCTCGAGCGACTAACAATCACTTTGCGCTCTTAGGAGACAAATAGATAGTCAATTAGAGAAAGAAAAATAATTGATTTGTGCGCAATATTGCTGTGCTCTTTTAACAGTATTTAACTGTTTACTTGATCATTTAGTACCTTTTTATGTTTAAAGAGTTTTATGAAGAAAACGGGTCATGTGTAAAGCAGGGGCGTCTTTTATCAAAACGTATGCACACTACTATACGGTTGAGGTGGTCACCCCAATCAATAAAACACATCTGTTCAGCTGTTCACGTTAGCTTCATACTTTGCAGATATAACCAAGCAGTTCTTGAGAATATTTATGTTGTAAAGATTTATTCAGAATAAAAACACGACGTTACTACTGAAAATTACAATTAGAGGGCTATACGCTCAATTTGGGAAACACGGAACGTGGAACGATATAAAAGAACTTTGCTTAGAAAAAGTCGCCCGCACTTAGTAAAATAGTGACTACCTAATGACGTAATGACTATTAAGCACGTGATGACATCAAACTATACATTGACGTTAAATCATCACGCGTGGCAAAGCCCAGCTTGGAACACGCCGTCATTTTGCAAAAGAAAAAACTGTTGGGGTAAAAGCACACCAGCACAGCTATTGGAAGTTGTATCATGGTTGTTTTCAATCAATTTCATACTTTATGTAACATTAATTAAACCCAAAATGTAGCTACTACATTATATCATAAGGTTAAAGGGTAGATAAACGCAATTTATTCACTATCCTTTACCGACTCATACGTTGTTAAATACATTTCATATGTTAACAATGCAAATTACGATTTAGAAACCCACCCAACCACCTTTGGAATTAGAGAACACAGAAAAACTAGACAAAAAAATTGCAATAATTCTGAAACAGGTATTGAAGTTTAATAAATGGTTTATCGTTTGTCTGAGAGCTTCCGAGGACTCCGGGTTGGTTACGATAGTGTTGGAACGGACATTTTTTTCTAATAAGGCAGCTATGATACGCATATCGCCTTAAAACCCTTGAAAATAACACTATTATACTAGACTAGACAGTAGGAGTAATAGATGTCAAGAAAACTTTCTGAGTAAGAGGAGAGTCCTAAACATTTTTAGAGCTTTTTCGTGCCCACTATCTAAACTTTTCATGTTGCAAAAATATTATTGCATCTTAACGTTGCAAAAATGCTGAGCGTTTCGTTCGTCTAGCGTACATCATGTTTGTATCGGTAAGCTCCCTCTCGAAGCTTTAAAATTTTATTTATTTAATTTATTAAGAGATATTATTTCTTGAAGTATAAACGTGAACATTTTGTTCCATCTGTACTTAATACGGCTTAAAACACACTGTATAATCTTAAACAAATTTATTTTACTAATTGGCTGCGTACTTAAAAGTTAATCAAAGCATTAAAATTACATTGAAATGATAAATAAATGAATTAGAGCGAAGTAACGCGAACGTGTAATTTACTACTCGTTTAAATACTTCTGTTAGTTGCTTTTGATTTAAATACATATTTTGAATTACTTACTACTACAAGTGGCCACTAAATCGTCTGTTTAAAATTTAATTTTGTAATGCGTTATTGATGTAGGAGATTAACAGAGGGCGTTTTCTTCTCATTTTCTCGGAAGCTAAACGCTTTTCACTTTCTTTTTTGGAAAGCTTTAGGTACGTGGGTTATAAAATTAAGTCTCTAATGAATCAATCCTTGACCAAAACAGAATTTAAAGCATTTTTGTTGATTTTCTTTACCATGAAAATTTAATTATGTGGTAGTATCACCAAGCACGCAAAAATTTTTCAGTTTAATTCTTACATACGAAAAATAAGCGAGTTAACTAACTTCCTTAATGGAAAAGTAAAGTAACTTTTAGTTGGGAGTTTAAATTCAACATTTGAGAGATAAGAAAAATAAAATTTTCTCTTCTCATCTCTCATTGTAATTTTTACTTAGAAATTTTCTTTAAAAGCTCATATAAATGCAAAATTTCAATTAAGTCTAAAATGGCGAGTCGTAAGCGATGAAAATAGGGAATTACTTTATGCAAGTACACATTAAAGTTTTCAACATGATATAAACTTACAAATTAGTATTTTTTTTAAATTGTTTTTGGGGGGAAAACTAGCACTAACATATACGTCATCGACTCCGAAATAGAAAAAAACAAGTTGAGAGTAACTTCGAAGTAGTATTTGTACTGGTTTGATGAGCTTTGCCATTCGTTACTTAACAGGGACGGGTAAGAGACTGCAATAATGATGTTTATTTTACTCTTTTATTTAATAATTTCGTGCCTTTTATTAGGTAATCTACATCAGAACACTTCGTGTTTCGTTCGTACAGTCATTAAGCTTCCCGGGCGCCACCAAATTTGACAGTAGTCAAATTAATCCGAATATCAATAAATAAAAGGAAAAAGGTATTTTAGGATTGATTTTTAAATAAACAATACAGTGGCGGGCTAAAATTTTCACATTAGTCTTGCGAGAAACGCGGCCGTATAGTGGCACGTCAAAAATGCTTCAAAAGTAAGAAACTAGAAGGAGTATCGTGGGTACACCGTGCAATGCGCGCTTCTTTGATGTTCGCTCTAGAAACCGACAAGTTGTCTGCTTTTTAGAGCAAACATCAAAGGGGCGCGCGTTGCACGTTGCAGCCCTAGTCTGGACGAGACTTGATAGGATA
This sequence comes from Malthinus flaveolus, assembly GCA_950108345.1. Taxonomy (NCBI): domain Eukaryota; kingdom Metazoa; phylum Arthropoda; class Insecta; order Coleoptera; family Cantharidae; genus Malthinus; species Malthinus flaveolus. Next base: position 70,580,792 of record OX467285.1, read on the forward strand.
CGAATCTATTTTGTAATTTTCACAATACCTATATAGAGCAAGAGCCCGTGGCTGCCAGACTTATGAAATTTTATAAAAACTGAAAGTTTTTTTTATGGATGTCTCCAATACAGGTAAGAATGATCCCCACTCATGAAACCTGAGTAGTGGTGGCTTTGGCAGGTAGGAGGTCGCAAAGGTATATAAAATTCCATCTCAAATTCGTTAAAGTATAAAACCCAATTTTTTTATATTTCATTCGTAACAATATTAAAACTCGCGTCGCTCATTGCCAGACACTTAGTATGGTTCCAACCCCTGCCAGACACCCTTAAACTAAAGTCGCACTTCCTCATGAAACCTGGTTTGTCGGTACTCTTTTGGCTATAACTCCTAAACTATTTGTCCGATCCGTAGTTTCTTTTTTTCATCTGAAATCTGGTTAAATTTACTATCAGCCCTGTATATGAAATTTTGATTCAATACCGTGAAATACTCACACCAGCACGCTAAATGTGTACGTTTTTGCGAAATATGACAATTTCCACATGTTTAGTGGGCTAGTGTGAGTATTTTATAGAATTTAATCAAAACTTCATACAAACGATCTGATAGTAAATTTAACCAGCTTTGAGATGGAGAAGGTTAATTGCGGATCGGACAAAAAGTTTTGGAGTTATGGCCAAAAGAGTACCGACAAACCTGGTTTCATGGAGAAGTGCGACTTACCGCAAGTTAGCCAATCTTTGAACGCGTGTGGTTGCCAAAGCCCTAAACCGATTTTAATGTTATATGAGCCCCCCCCCCAAATTCCCTCTCTTTAAACACTACCCTCCAAAACGTTAGAACAACGTTAAACATCTTTCAGCTTTTATAAAATTCCGTAAGTCTGGCAGCCGCGGGCTCCTGGACTAGGACAAATTAAAAAAACAAAAAATCTAAGAAAAGTATGCCGGGAAATTAATTTAAAAAGCTTTCTCCTAGTCACTATTTGGTAACCGCAAAACTTAGATACCTACCACGACAATGATGAAGGAATTGTTCTCCTCTTGCGCCTCTTCGAACTGAAAAATAGTATACGGAGGAAATTCTCCTCATTTTGCTTTTAAAGAGTTTTCACACTACATACTCATATTATATCGAAAGTTCCGCAAAGTGTGCGTCTGTATTATGACGGGAGATATGTGCCTAATGGTAAAAATGAAGCGAGATTAGGTAGAAGTGGCAAACTGGACAGTAATTAATCCAACGTATGATAAAACTACAGTTTAGAATTTAAATTAATTTCTACGGTGTTTCAGAAACAGCGCAATAGCCGAATATGCGTTTTATTTGAAACTTTTAACCAACCTCTAATTTGCACGAGTTAGATGACTTCTAGATAAAGTTTGATGTATTTATCTATATCTATATTTGTATAGTGTATGCTGCAAAACATCTAAATAAATGATTATTCACTCAGAAGGAAATTAATTGATTTTTATCGAATGTATACCTATAGTAGGATCACAGATCAAAGGGATTAATTAATTAATGTGGCGTAGCTTTCAGCTACGTTTTGCTTCAGTATCGTATATTTAGAGATATGATAATAATTATCAAATTGGCTCGCCGTGATTAAAATCGTATTGGCATTGTATACTTCTATTGTACCGACAGTTACTATATATACAGGAACATGTCGTCCAGCCTTCACTGGCACTGAGAGCCATCAGAATCAGAATTACTCGGCAATAACTTGAACTTGCCCTTGTTTTCGTTCTAAATAGACAAATGAATCTCTTATTCAACGAGATCAACTAACTAACTGCCCAACTCTCCCATGTGAAAGGTTTCCACTTAAAAGTCCTCTTTTTACTTTTTTTTCCCGAAACTTCATTTCTTTTTTTTTTCGAGTGGTTACAAATGCACCTTTGTGTAAATCAAAAAAACACAAAAACGAGAATTGTAAAAAGTTTAACTTCATGCACAGTCATAATTAAAACCACATTGTAAATTTAAGGCTTTCAGCATGTTTCCAAGTTGTTTGTTTTTATTTCGTACTTAAACTCTCGTTACGCTATAGAAAATTGCATTTCCTCTATGTTAATAATAATAGCGACTTGTTTGCTTTATTTCGTTGTAAGTAAATTTTAATTTAATATTTGCATACAAATTGTCAACTATACAGAAGTTTCAATTATTTACATTTTAATAAAATTACGCGTTTACGTAATTTTATTCGGTTTCAAATAAATTTCAATTTTCGGAAGCAATTTGCGCGATGCTTAAAATCGAGCTCCTCTTGCCATCGTTTGAATCAATTAGATTTAGTTTGCAGCGTCTATTTGGTAAACACAGCAACGTGTTTAGTTAGATTCTAGTTCCCAGTGTAACAAATTCAAAGGGGAGACATAGAGTTGTTGACTGAAGTGCTTTACGAGCACCTGAGGAACCGCCTACGACTTAATTGTAAATGTGTCTATTTATCAACTTGTTCATAAAATTATATTATTGATATTTTGTAAAGTACCCATTTAACCTGCACCATAACTTAAACGATCCGTGTAGCGTTTACTCGAGCGTATAGTTTAGATTCAAATTCGGTTCAGTCTTATTAATTTCGTCCGCTGTCCACGGTGGACTGCCGAATTCGGCACAGCCGGGCTGACTGTCAGATAAAAACTTGGAAAACGTAAAACTTGACTATAAGTGCGAGAAAACTCTAGGAAGTCGCTTTAAATGCTCATTTACAGTGTTGGATGCGACTTCTGCAGGACTTTGTCGAGTTTTCTTGCACTTACAGTGCAGTTTTACATTATTTAAGTCTCCATCTGACAGTCTGTCCCATCTGCGCCTAACATAACACAACTTTAGGTGGGGTTTTTATGCATCTTTAGACAACATCATGTAAGATTTTTCAGAGAATATGTGCCCGAGATACTTTTTTAAAAGACGGTTCGAACTTTTGATGTAAATGAATTAAAAATGAATTTTTTGTTAATGTTTGCTTTTCTTTTAGTTAAACTAACGATAAAAGCGTATATACTGAAGAGAAACCTTGATCAATACATTTTTAATTATAAATTACGCTGAAGCTTTAGTTGATTGCTTACCTAACCATTTTAACCCCTTTGTGCGAAATTAAAATTTTTCCGCATTTAGCGAGGGAAGTAAATGTTTGTTAATCGTACTCTTCGTAGCAAGAAACTCCCCTTGAATCTTGACCAAAACGATTAATGTAGTAATAAAACATTTTAATATGTACTCGAGTGTCAGAATTTCTCTACAGAACGTTACTTACTAAAACTAATGACGAACTATTTAGAACAGTGTAATCGCTCCATTTGGAACGACCGCAATTTTACTTTCCCACAATGCAAAATTAATTCGCAAACCATGAAACAATATATCAAAGATAAAAAGGGGTCTGAACTTTGAAGAGTTTCGTTACATATTTCACCTGGAAGTAAATAAAACAAATAAAGTAGAACATACTGTAGTGGCGCATAAAATAAAATTAAATTACAAATTTTTAAATATTTAGGGTTAATTAGTTAGATAGATCTAATACGTTGTAAATGAACCCCAACATACACACATAAGTGAAAAAACTTTAAATGAGAAAATTTGTTTTCCACCGAGTGCCTCGGGAATCGAACCCAAGACTTTGCTTGGGTTCGATTGCTCCATAAACAATGCCGGATGGCTTGTTGAAAGTATGTTGGCCTCCGTAGTGTATTGGGTATAGGCGTGCTACCGGAAATAGCAAAGTCTTGGGTTCGATTCCCGAGGCACTCGGTGGAAAACAAATTTTCTCATTTAAAGTTTTTTCACTTATGTGTGTATGTTGGGGTTCATTTACAACGTATTAGATCTATCTAACTAATTAACCCTAAATATTTAAAAATTTGTAATTTATTCCCGTATGATTGTTGTATCCATACTAATTTGATTTATATATATTTCGCTGTCTCGACGCATTTAAACAATGCCGGATGGCTTGTTGAAAGTATGTTGGCCTCCGTAGTGTATTGGGTATAGGCGTGCTACCGGAAATAGCAAAGTCTTGGGTTCGATTCCCGAGGCACTCGGTGGAAAACAAATTTTCTCATTTAAAGTTTTTTCACTTATGTGTGTATGTTGGGGTTCATTTACAACGTATTAGATCTATAAAATTAAAGTTGAGCTCCTATAAATGCTTTAGTAAATCTGTTTAAAGCCCTAAATGTTTTCTTTTCGTACTATTTAATAACTAGACAATTTTTAAGTTATCAAACTGTAGATAGCTACAAACTTTAAAAACAAACGAAACCCGAAAATTTTTGGCAACGAGCTATACTACACAATAATTATATTGCTACTAAAAATTACTCGAGCGCATTGAATTGTGTTGAATACGTTGGTAATAAAAAGCTTTGTGGTTTACTCCTTGGAGATTTTCTTCATTTAACAAAGATTTTAATTTTATTTTACTTTATTGTACGCGAGGGAATAAAAACGTAAAACCTCAAAGAATTTTACAACTTAAAACTTATAAAGATTTATCTTTTATTCGTGTAAATTATTTAATGGATATTTCGAGCCGTCAAGATCAGACGGGAGCGGGAAAAGTGCTCAAATTAGATCATTTTAGTATTGGACATCCTTAAAGTTGTTTAGGCAACTATTGACAATAATACAGTGGAATGTTCTTGAAGCCTCTTAGGACTGCTTTGTCATTGTATCGAAATGCTTGTAGAGGTTACTAACTATGATTGTACAGATACAGCCTACAGCTTTATTATTCGTTACGCTGGTATCTATGATACCTACGTCCTCTCTGCCGTATAAATAATGCTCCTTAGCGCTGATATAGAAGCATAGGAGACCTGCGGTCTCACCGACACAACTAAACTATATTAGATAAGATTCAAGCGTTAGGGATATTGTTGTAAATGGAAATATTTCTGTGTAAATATAAGAAATTTTCAAATGATTAGCGGAAATATTTGGAAAAATGCATATTAAACAGATCATCAATAAAGGTTTATGTATTTGTGACCAAAGGGTCTTCCAATAGGGACGATATGATTTTAAAATGGTATCTTAACTATATTTAACAAAATAGAAATGTCAATACCTGTCATTTGTTTTTAGTGTACCCTGACAATTCATCATGGCAAAATCCACGCTTCCACGACTTTTGGTACTGATTCCACAACACTCGGCGTGCACTTTATGAAAATTATGCTCCAGATAATCGACCTAAATGTGCTTTCTTTTTGTCGGAATAAATATTTCCAATATATTTCCAGAGATTTCTAGAGGAATGTATTTCCAGAAATTTTACAACAGTGGTTAGTAGAGCTACGCGGTTGCTAAAAATAAATTAACGAATTTCTTTTGAAAATTGAAACAGCAACAAACTCATTTCCGACATATTTTATTTATTCATTTATTTTGTGTAGTGATACTCAATTTTTTTCATGGAACTTTACTGACTTAAGAATTTTTCTATGGAACAGTCGGAGAACTACCAAGCAAATACTATTATTATACTTTATTTGTATCTCAAATACTACAAAGAACTTTGTACTTTGATGAAAGCTGGGCTTTTGTTGGTTCATTGTCAGAGGGCCGAGTGCAAGTTGCAGTCCAATATTCTGCAATGAAGTCAAGCACTGTTTGTTTAATTTTAGTCCTGCAAATGTAATAGTTATGGCTTTATTTACTTTTTACGAAGTAAAACTTGATTTACATTGTAAACTGTATTCTTAACGTTCTTAAATTTGGTACTAAAGTGGTCACGATAATATGCAGCGTTTGGCAAATGTTCGAGGATGGCTCATCATTTATTCTCAAGTCGCACAATTGATTGTAGTCCGTTCTACTAGGTTTTTACTGTGTTTCTGCATACTTTTCCTTTCTTATTATTAACAAAGTTAAAAATCGACTTTTGTTAGAAAAAGACAATTTTTTGGCTATCTATGCGTGTCTCGATTCTTCATAGAAATAGAACTATCAGAAGATGGCTTTTGGGGACTCTAGCAAAGTATCCTAAGGGTGGTGACGTCATTAACGTTTTTTTGTAGTCCATCCTGTTATATTCTTGACACCAGAAAACAGTTTTCTAAGCTCAGCGATTTGGAATAGGATGTGAGGAACACCGTGGAAATGATCTAATTTAGTGTCAATCTACACTATCGATACACTCTCGATACGCTCTCGGATAAAATTTTCTTACACAAGCAACAATGATTGTATTCACACTATTACTCTTGCTCCGATATCGATACATTTTTATAATTTTTTCAAAGTGGCATCCGCTGAGTCCTTACAAACTAACAAATGCATTTAGAGTGTTTTCTGCTCCTAATCTGGAAAGTTAATATTAACTGGTCGTTTCTATTTTTTCTATTCTACGTAGTAACGGGCTGTGCATTTAAAACTCCTTATTTTAGGATTTTCCGAGGAAAACAATCTATTTGAGTGCGGTTGAGTGGTCTTAAGTAGCTGCCTAACGCATTCCGATATACAGAGTGCAACGTGTAACTAAGATCGCCTTTGCCCTTGCCCCTTTTTAGTGCTTTGTGTTTATCATTAAAAACCAAAATTTTGTTCACGAAACTTGTATTAGAAAGACGTCATTCAATCTGGGGATTTCGCGTGCCTCACTGCTACAATTGAATACAAAAAACGAGATATAACTAGAAGAAAAATAGTACGAGACTTGCAAAAAAATAAAAAGAGTTTTTCCAATTTTAACAAAACATTTTTATAGTTAGTTATTAAGCATTTTTATTATAACGATGTTCAATTTGTTTCGAGATAAATTTTAATTGGCCATTGGCTGTGATTTTCAGTACTCATTTTGGAAATGCCTAAATACCTGCTCTATACCAATTATTTTTATATGCAAAAGAATTCATTATATAAAGTTAATTCGTATTTGAATGGCATATACCATTTGTTGAATGGGATTAAGTTCACATAATTGATCAATTCAAGTATCTATTTCAGTGAAATTACGACTTTTCTATTGGCAATAAAACGTTTACAATAAGTACTTGAAATTTTAAATCTGGATTTATTTCGTTTTTATTGAATAAATCCAAATACATGAAAAATTGCTATTGTAACTTAATTCGTATTTCTATACATGTTTTTTTCCTTTATACTTACCTATCGATTTCTATACGTTCGTCGAAATTTTTTTCCCCAAAAAGTTCCGATAAACAAATTGATTTATAACGATATTTGTAGTTTTATTGTGTCTATGCACTTTTGATTATTCCTCTTTCTGGAAAACAAACAATTTATACCAAAACATCGAATTCGGTTCCCATCGGACATATAAAGGACGATATACGAGGATATAAACAATAGCTGTTCAACTTTATCACAGTTTCTGCAATGTCCGGTGAGAGTAATGACAATGTAGCAGAGGGCAGCCTAATCAAATTGTTCAAGCGTATAATGCAAGCAGCCGATGCGAAAAATAGGAATCAGATCTCTTGCGACGGATTCATTCTACTTTGCGACGCCGCTCATCCTTATATTTCCAACCCTTCGCAAGGATAAATCTTTTAGAAATTTATATTATTTGTATTTTAATGAACATAGATGGCTACTTGTATTTTGCATAAGATGGTTTTACTTTTGATATCGATCAATGAAGTTGTATAATCCAATTTAAGCTACACTTTTCTTTAAGACGGCTCAGATCAGGCTCCTGTCCGCTTGTTATGAGTGAGAACTCATATCGTATCGTATCGGGTATCGTTTAAATTGGCCAGTCTTACATTCATACCTTAAGTTAAAAATTAATGAGAGTGTATACTGTATACGCTAAACGCTAAAAATGTGTATGTATGTCAACCGATGACTGTGTACGTGAGTACATCTGTCATCTGTACAAATGAATTGTTTCTATGACCTGTATGCCATACAACATAATATTCAAATACTTACATACAATGTAGATGAATGATACGAGCTGCCAAATTCTTAAACTTTTTAGAATTCTATTTAAAAGTAAATCAACTGGTAATAGAAACCACGATGTATTTAAAACAATCGATAATCAATCCGTGACTCTCTTGATGTATACTTGACTCATCGTCGGCTATAGTTGTTAGTTGTCTCCGTATAATTGCTCGTTCACTCTTATTATTATTCAGCCTACTCCTGAATGATAGCCTTTTTTATTTGCTTCCACGTTTCTCTATCCAGCTGTCTGCATCTAATCTAGTTCTTACCTGTTATATTCCCATTACGATACCGTATACTCTCGCTAACCTGTGGCTTTGAGAAAGCTTCATTCGCCAACCGTAAGGGGATCATATTAGAAAAACCGCTTCATCTGACCGATGTTTTTAGGTTTTGTAGTGGTAGGGATGATACGAGACCTCGAGACCGATTTCTATATCTACTCCCCAAAAAATCGATGACCAAGGGACAGAACAGTAACTGGATAATACTTTTTTACTTTTTAATCAAAATTTGTAGGAAAATGAGTTAGACCGGGCGCTGAAAGTCGCTGAGTACTCAACTATACAGTGGGCGCCTGCTAGCTCTAAGTCAGGGAATAAAGCCGAATTGAATTTGTAGGACAATGCATTTACACATTGCCATGCAGATAATTCATGAATTTTAAGAATCTCAGATCTCAGGGCCTCTCTTCTTATTTACCACAAGTGGTAGAACAAGTAGATTAACATAAAATTTTGATTTTTGTACTAGTATATTGTTGTTTTTCTGTGATAGGCCACAGAGCTAAGGATATACTAATGGAACTCATTAATTACTTTCAAACGTTTGCAACAAAATAGTTTATTTAAGGCGCCGTACTAAAAATGGAGAATGAGGATTGAGGCGTTTTATTCGTGCCTGTATTTCCCTTGCCTCTAACCCATTGTAGTTTTATGCCGACGTTCTATAGTAAAGAAATTCATTCAAATCTTAAAACTTTTCCAAAAAGTAGAGCACTCGGCATTTACCATAAAACGTCTAAAGACTCCAATCGTTTTAGTTTTAAACAATAATAGAAATCCAATTGAGATACTTTATTTTATAAAAAAAACTTTTTATAAAAGAAAGGCAGCGTTGCAAATGAAGTTTTACCGAATTTGTTAAAATTTTCTCCATTTATTTTTTATTCTTTTGAAATCTGCCATAAAACATAATTGATTAACGCAAGAAAATTCAATAATTTGTGAAGTTATAATTAATGCAATTTCCAAGTTCTGTAATTTAATTTTAAATTTAAGTAGAAACTTTCCTCAACTTTAATCATTTACTTAAACGGCTGTACTTTCATCGATTTTCGTAGATTATAATAAATGTTTGAATTATTCTAAAAATGTGTTGCTCAAAATTCGCCTGCTTGCGCGAAGGGCGGTGTTGAGCTGTTGAGAATTCAGAAAAATTTTAGCGCGCATTTTTGTTGGAATTTTGAAACGTTTACGTTTACGTTAACCACAGTTTAATAGGTGAGGAAGCAGCGATGGCCATACTTGGCGGCAGTTTTCCACGCATTGGTTAAGCTCATCTTGCTCACTCTTACCCTCTGAAATTCTTCCGTCGAAATTGTGTCGCGTTCTAATTTCATTACGCCAAAGTTTGTGAAACATTAATGCAGGATAAGTGGTGCACTACAAACGATTCCTCTAGAAGAAGTTTGTATTCGTCGTTAGAGCTACAAGATACATTGGAGTTGTTTGTTTGTTTCTGTTCTTTGTAGTTTACGCATATTTTATAAAGTTAATTTTGCAAACTCCCTCTCTGAGTTTGCAAAGAGAAATTAAATGGTTTATTATTATTCATAGAAACAGTTGGATTTTACTGCTGGAGTTATAATTCAAACAATGGTAAGTAATGGAAAGTGGTTGTACCTTAACTATAGGCGTACTAAATTTAAACTAAAAATTCATATAAACGCAGGGACGGAACTTTAGTGGTGGAGCTGCTATATAAATTACCATCCTTCTCCTCCCTCCGCCAAATTAATTTTTTTGGCCTAGACAAAGATTTAAAAGTCGAACGTCGAAACCGTATTCTCATTTGTTAAGTTTTCTTCTCGTGTACAAGTTTTAATTAATTAATAATAGAAGGAAGTTCGTTGTGGAGAAAAATGTTATGAATTCTTCTATATTTATATTGTTTACCAGGCAAGAACTTTTTGGGAATTTTGGAGCGTAACTAGAGTGATTTTCGTCTTATAATTATTATGCGAGAATAAGTTAATTGAAGAAAATTCCACAAAGTTTCAGGTTTATAAGAAGCATTTTTTACGTAAACCCCTTTTCTTTTTAAGTAAATAAAGAAAATGTGTGTGCAAATTTTCAGTCATTGACCGTTAGGCATTTGCTTTATTTTACAAATTTAGAACTTTCTATTGGGGTGAAAACTAGAGTAGTTCGAATATACAACTTCTATTTTTCGATGAACTTGTTTATTTCGTTTGTTAAAATGTGATCGTTTAGGGGGAAGTTAAAGCAAATAACAAAACTTAATATATTAGTGGCAGCACTGTTGTAGTAGTCTGAGAAGCGCCGATAGCAATAGTTTGCAGCTATTTTTGTTCAAATCGATCCTGTTTAAGCACCGGCAAATAAGAAATTTCTTCAAGATTTTCTCAGATCCATTCAAATTATGGTTGCACGGTAGGGCGAGTACGTCTAGAAAGAACAATAAATCACTATTCGATATCTAAACGAACTTAAAATAAGTAAAGTAACAAAAGGTGGAAAATACGCTTTTATTTTATTTGAATTTTCCTCGCTCGGTTTTCAAAATAACACAAAGGAGACTCGAAGAATGAAATGTTTTAAAAATTTATCAATATCGCAACCCTTTTGTTCTGACACTTTTCCAATACTTTCGAGAACCAAAATATTAGTAATTATTTAAGGAAAATCGTAAAACATACAAGCAGACAAGTTTTTCATTTTTATTTACGACTTGGGGCGTAATTTTTTATATGCAATGCACCTAAATGACTACTTTTTCATTGTTCAAACTTTAAAATAGTGCCATTTAAAAGCGCTTAATTTCCCGTATTAAGAGAAGGAGATTGATCGTTATGTATATGCAATGACTGCAACGTTGTAATTAAATTGCATTCAAAGCTATTAATTGTGAGGGTCTTTGGTATTCAAGAAACAAATAAGTAATTAGAAACTAAAAAAATTACTAATTATGTCACTCGATTGATTTTAATTTTGCCACTATTTGCTCGCATCACGCGTCACTAATTTAAGCGATAAAAATCGAGACTTTTTTAGGGAAAATAAATTATTAATGATAAAAAGTATTGGTAGCTTTAAAAAGAGCGAATAGTTAAATAAGCTACAAAAAAGTTTCAACATTAAACTCTCAGGTTGCTAATTGAAGCAAGTAAAGCACTTAGATGTTTGCTCGTATATTTTTTTAAGTACGCATCATTAGGTAGTTTTCTTTAAAGAAATTTGAATTTTTGAAATTTTTATTTTAAATTATAAAAGTGGATTGATCCTTTTTATATTAATTTATAAATTGCCACAATGTACTGAAGTTTTCTTTTTAGTTGCTAATTACAGACTTCTAGAATAGTAGATTATATACTCGTACTTTTCAGAATTAGAAAATGTTCTTCGACCTCATCGTTCGCCATAAGTTACCAATTTCATTTTTTAATTGTCATAACCTACTTGTTTTTAATTGCTTTTCCCGTAAAAGGTAGGGAAACCTCTATTTTCAAAAATTTAAATTAACGTTTCATTCCAAATCAAATGTCATTAACCAAAACCAACCAACAAAAAAAATTTTATTGCCAATTTTCACTGGTGATTATTTTTCATCGGCCGTTTATTGAAAGGCCAGTCTTCACTTTTATTTTCATACTCAATTTGTTGAGTTTTCTCTCGCGTAGCACTCGTCGTACAAAGTCTACCATGTATGAATGAAAAATAATATCGGACAAATGTCCACTTCTTAAAATTGTTATTGACTTACGCCACCAGCAGATATGTTACAATAGTGAATAGATGCTTCCTTTAGAGAAGTTAAGTAGGTATGTAATTGTTGAAATCTGTTAGACTTTTTAAGGATTTTTGCTGCTAGTTTACGAAAACTAAATCCGCTATGGGGCCGCTAGTAGTGCATTTATGGAAGAAAATATAAAGGGATCGCCTACAGAAAATATTTTCGCGTCGGATGTTAGCTTTCGAGGCTTGAATGGATTGTGGACTATCTGTATAGACTTGATCTTTCACCTAGCCCTTCAAGAAATAGTCTAACGACGTTATAGATCACACGTTGTAAGCGGCCTACAGAATTACGCGAATTTATTCGATGAAGAAATCTCATGGTGAGATTAGTGGCACGTAGCGCCGTCCTGCTGAAACCACATATCACTAACATCCATATCATCAATAATGGGCAAAAAAATTGGTCAACATGTCCCGATAATGCAATCCATCGACAGTAACAGCGTTTCCATCTTCATTTTCAATCGCTTCTCAAGACTAAATAGCGCACCAAACAGTAACACGAGCGGAATGTATAACGGCTTCTCAACAATCACTCTTGACTTTTCTGAAGCCCAAATGCGGCAATTTTGTTTATTAAGATAACCATTTAAATGGAAATTAGGTTCGTCTGAAAAAATGATTTTTTTAGAAAAACCATCACCTTGCTCGATGATAAAATTGTCGAGGAACAGCATGGTCGGCTGGCTTTAATTCTTGCACTAACTGAACCTTATAAGTTATAAGGTTTTAGAGCCAAATCTTTACTCAAAATTCGCCATGTGGTGGTCTTGGATAGGTGCAATTGCCGAAAGCGCCGTGGAATTTGGATCTTTTTCAACGCTTTCACTCACAGCAGCAATATTGTTAACAGCTCGGCTCGGATGAACACGTACTGTTGTTGGTATGTCATGTACCTAACCACTTGACTCAAATTTAACCGCCAACTTTTTAATAGCGACCTCAGAAGGACGATTATAACGATTTTATCCTAAACTTTGCGATTTTTAGTTTTCGCAGATCAACTATTTTCGTAGTAAATTTTAATCTAAAGGGAACTACATAAATAAAGCCAAATTGTAATTTACAAATTGTGCGTTAGTTCATTTATCATATCGTACTTATAAAAAATATTATCTATTGAAGATGAAAGTAAATAATCATTAAGTTGCCCGTCATAATGCATTTCGTTGATAACTATGCTTCAAAAGCGACGTGTGGTGCACAATAATTCCTATAGCAAATTAAATATTTATAAATTGAACTTAATATGAAATACAACAAATTTTACCACTAATATCACCAAATAATTCCGACTGCTGACTTGCATTTTTGCTTTGATCTATTCAAAAATCAAGAACTCGAGGAAGTATGATTACGGCAGCAAAATGTAGGTAATAAATCCAATTTGGTAACTTTCAATATTGATTTACGTTTAATAGTGTTTTATTACGAGTCGAAAATCTAAAGAATTCGGAAAAAACGTTAAAAATTCATTATTTTCCGTTTTCTCGAAGCGGACATCATTATCGGTTGCTGATTTACATAATAATTCCAGTTTTGTAACTAATGATCGATAATAAAAAAATATATAAAATGTTGGCGCTATTTTTCATTTTTATTGATGGAAAATTCCCGTAACATTATTACTCTTGATCCCTGATTAAAATTTATGCTCTGTAAAGTTTTGGGCCTGAGATATTGATATAAAATACCTCATTTTAAAAAAATCGTGTAAAAAAATCTTATTTTATATGTAGAAATGTACTCTTAAATTTGGTTAACCGGAAATTACATCCGCATCAATTTTTAAGTAGAACGTACTTTTTCTCGTTTACTATAGAATTTTGAATTTTGGTTCGCAGAAAAGTTTACCAAGTATAATGTAATACTACATAGTTAATAAATTTTGAACTAATTTCGCTGTTTGTTCTTTTGGGCTACGGCTACCCTTAACATTTTATTTACAATAGCAATTAGTTTCAGGTACCAATGTTCGTTCATTAAATATTTTAATTTTGTCCTTCAATTAATTAAAGTTTTGGCAACTTTTACGTCCATTACTTTATACTTCTACTTTGAAAACGTAATATAATCGGAAAAATTAATTTTAGTTCTCGACGTTTCTGTCCCCCCCCCTCCCCGAAATACAAAAAAAAAAAGTCTGCCAGGGTGATGTCTGGATGTGGGCGATAGTGAGGGGTGGGTTTGTGTGTGTGTAATAGCGGGCTTCAGTTCTAGGGTTAGTTAATAAATTGGGAGTACCAAACTTGAATTTTCAAAATGGTTGTTCTCAAAATAGATGTAAAGAAGCGCCCGAAATAATTATTGTTTTTTGTAAGTTTCAAATTTTTACACTTTTCAACACTGAAAGTGCCGTGGTTAGAGCTCATCTGAGCTCTGATTTAATAAGAACTAATTTCAGTTATAGGTTTTATTATAATAATTGAACATTTGAGAATACATATGGTCGAGCAATATTTTTTAAATTAGTTTTCGTTTTCTAAACTTTCAAAATTTTGTACTTTGCGATATTTAAGATGCTGCAGTTAGAGAAGAATTTTATTTTTACCTAAAAATATTACTACAGATGATATCGAAGACCACTCACTCACCGAACACCCTGTATTTAATTTTTCAGCCAGAAATGAGATTAGCTTTCCTATTTAAAATAGAAAACCTTGTATAATTTTAGGTTTTTTAAATCGGGGAGAGCTTCTGAGGATACTGTTTGGCACTTTTTAAAATTGGAATATTTTTTTTTTCATGCAAGTGGCAACTCTGAAATTTGACAGCTGTTACCTCTGTTTATTCCGATTATTAAAAATGGAGCGCTTTTCTAAAGAACAACGCGTTATAATTGTGAAAACTCATTACAAAAATGGGGAAAGTTACGCTGAAACCGCTCGCAAACTTCGCCAAATTTTCAGCCGAGAAAGTGCACCTACCCGTAATGTGTCAACCATTCGAAGAGTGGTCAAAAAGTTTGAAGAAACTGGGTCGATTATGGATAATAAGAATCCTTTGCGTCAACGGACCGGTCGGTCTCTTGAAAACATTGCTGCTGTAAACGAGAGTGTCGCCGAAAACCCGAAAACATCAATTCGGCATCGTTCTCAACAACTTCAAATTTCACGAAGCAGTACGCAGCGAATTTTGACTAAAGACCTCCACCTTCATGAGTACAAGATTCAGCTAACTCAGGAGCTCAAACCAGCAGACCACGGAAAGCACCGGCAATTCGATCAATGGGTAATTGAGCAAAGTGAAGTCGATGCCAATTTTTCGAAAAAAGTCATTTTCTCCGAGGAAGCGCATTTCCATATGAATGGCTTCGTGAATACACAAAATTGTCAAATTTGGGACTCAGAAAATCCTTATGCAATCCATGAGAAACAAATGCACCCACAACGAGTAACTGTCTGGTGCGGATTTTGGTCAGACGGCGTGATTGGACCTTACTTTTTTGAAAATGAGGCCAAAATTACAGTGACTGTGAACGGCATTCGTTACAGGAATATGATAACGGACTTCCTGTGGCCTCAACTGGACGGCATGAATCTGGACAACATGTGGTTTCAGCAGGACGGCGCAACCTGCCACACCGCGCATGAAACAATCTACTTATCGCAGTAACGATTTCCAGAACACATTATCTCACGAAATTCAGATGTCAACTGGCCACCAAGATCGTGCGATTTAACGCTGTGCGATTTTTTTCTTTGGGGTTTTGTGAAATCTCGGGTTTATGCGAATAAACCCGAAACAATTCCTGAGCTCAAATCGGAAATCCAACGCGTCATCGGTGAGATACAGCCACATCTTTGTGCAAAAGTCATGGAAAATTTCATAAAAAGAGTAATGGCCTGTCATCGGAGCCGTGGGGGTCATTTGCCGGATATTTTATTCCATACTTAATCGGAACATGTCTTCTTTACAATACAATAAAAATATCACAACTCTGTCATAAAATACTTGTTTTTATTTAAAAATGAAAAAGTGCACTCTTACTGAGACACCCTTTATTTCTGATATATTTTTTAATATTTTGAGAGTTTGTAGAATTTAGCTTCAACGCTTATAATAGGAATAAGTTATTTGTTATTGCAACATCGGTCTTTTCACATCAACAAATGCAATAATAAATAATGTTCCTCTACAAAATAGTCCTTGTTTCAAGTTTTATCGTCACATTTTTCATTGTTGTGTAGATGTGTAGTATAACGACGATACTTGAATATTTAAATTGAAACGGTTTGATCATTTTCTTTTCAAAAAAATACTCGAACGGGTTTTGAGGGGCTAATGTGCAGTGAATTTTGTACGTTGAATTATTTAGAGATACCCTACCTATTCCAAGTTAGAGTACAAAGTAAAATTTGATATTTGGGATGTTCATTTGTTTATTAGGACTTTTTGAACCAGAATGACCGTACTTATATTCGCTATGGCTCTCGAGTTGCGAAGTATCCTTTGTACTTTATACGGCGGTGTCACCTCTCGACACCAAAAACATTTTTTATATTTTTGCATAACTTTTCTCAATTCTCCGTTTTCAAGAATTTAGAACTTTTATGAACGCTTTTAAGCAGGCAGGGTGGGTCCCTGTCCTTAGTCTAATGTATACGAATCTAATAAATTTTCTGAAAATCCTAAAACTCCGTAGCGATTGCAAATTCGTTTTTGGAGGGATTGTAATACAAAAAAACAACAAAAGCTAATTTTTTGTTATCACATGTATATTTGCGCTGACTAGACCATTAAAAATCGCTACACGACAGTGACCATACCATGCACGATTATCTACATGAATACATTCATTAGTTTGCATTTCATTCCAAGTGCGAAATTAAATTCGTTTACCGAATTAAAAAAATCCTTCCCAAATTGTTTAATTTTTAAAACAAAACCCTGTAATAGCAAGCGAGTTTTAAGACAAAATCGATATTAATAAAAAGCGACATAAATTTTAGTCGAAAGTTTAGGATAGGCACACAAAACCTCGACGTATCACCACACTTGTAACTCATTTTGTTCTAAAACATCGTCACTTATAAGAAACTAGCTGTCGGTAACACATTAACAAAGACCTACTCCCAACTTTGCCAAGATTGCGTAAGATATTCGTCCTGAGTTTATCCACCACATAATCCGTGCGAGCATGTCAGATTAGAGTAGGGTTTATTATGTACATCAAGGAATCTAATTGCCTTTTCATTATCGAAACTGGATGTGGTGGGTAGCTGTTAAATGTTATAATGATCAACGTTCTTCTTTTTCATTTTCTTTCGTTCTCGAAAGCTTTCAATTTCGTGTTTAGTTTTTTTAGTTTTAGGGCAGGGTATAAGGATGGGCCTATTTTTCAAGATTACTCTCTAGACTCTCGTTAATTCGAAGTCAATAACATCGGCGAAAATTTATGACGTTGTGCCGTTAAAGCTTTCGCTTCTAGGGCGTATTTGCATTTTAGTTTTTTAATGGTCGAATTAAAATTCCGAACTTGTCCTGTATGTAGTTTATTTTATACCTGCTAGCTAATGGTATTATGTATAGGAGTCGTCGTCGACCGATAACCCCATAAGAAAGAATCTGATAAAAGTAGGTCGGCCGAAATTGTTGGAAAAGTTAATTTGAATTTGGGGATAATTTTAAATCGATAGTTTTTAATAAAAGCGCGGTTTGGCTAAGCACATAAAGCAAACGTCAATTTATTCGGAAGAGTAGATTGTTTTTGGTTCGATGTTATAATAGGTGGTATTAATTTAGTCCTTCCTTGTGTTCGTTTTCTATATGATGAGATTGTGTTCATGCTGTGGTACAGAGTATTGAGCGGAAGCACGTGCTGAAGGCAGAATTGAGTACGAGTATGCGTGCGCCTATTCCTGTTTCCGCTTTAGGCTGTCGGTTTAATAGCCCTTTGTTCCCCTGTATCACGTTTAGTCCCTACGCTCACGCAGTTTTAAACTACATACTTTCCAGAAATAACAAAGCGTAATTACCTTAGGGGAAAAAGCTCGGTGCGTTCGGGGAATTAACGCCTACCTGTACATTCCGATTACTTTATTGTCGATAGTTGATAAAATATCCAATTTTAACTTACAATTTGCAATTTTATAGGTACCTGTTGCTAATTATCGTCGCGTTTGACCTATTTTTCATTTTAATTGTTGTATGTGTAAACACGACGCCGAAACAAAATTGAATCACGTTCTACTATGTTACGCGAAAGTTAAACCACGATGATATAATATCTGCTCGCAAAAAAGCGGAGCAAATGTTACAAAAAATTGAAATGTAGTAATTTGCATATTTTTGTTCATTACCGAAATGTCGTGCAATTACAATACAGTAAGTATATAGTTAACGTGGACGCCATGATGTTTAATCAAGATCTTCTATTATGTGCACATGATCGATAAGATCTTTTATAACAGAGGGTACCTAATAATTACTATATCTAAACTCGAAACTGACTTCTCTATTCAACGTACGCTCAAGTAGTTGAAACAAAGATTGTTATTTTGGCCTAAATTATTTGCTATTTAGTATACAGCTTATACGGAGTATAAACTTTAATAATTATAAATTGACAGTTTCATCAAGGATGAGGATTATTACGTCACGAATTACGATTATATAAACTCGTCTTGAACTTCTCTAATGATTCTAAATTGGAGCGGCTGTCATCGAGTAGTCGTATAGTCTATAGGTACAAACCACACGTCGAACTACATTTTAGGGCTTGTATCAAGCAGCCACAACGTATATATGACAAAAGGACCGAGGCGCATTTTTCAGTTTGCTTCGAGGTCAAGTCTTCTACTCGGACCTGGAAATCCTAGTTGACTACGAATTCAACGTACCAACAAGACCCATGTACTCACTATCATCAATCTGAAATGACGGGAATACACAAATTATTGGGTTGTTTCCGAGAAGTGACACAGACACCGACTGATGTTAAGTGAGAAGTTTTGGCGCTAGAAGACATTTTTTATTCTACGAGACTGACAGGGTGATTACGCTACTGGTTTCTTAAGTAAACAATCAAATTCTGACCGTTATTATTATATTATTATCATACTATTGGAATAATAGTGACATATCGTATCTTTCGTAAGTTTCTCATTATTACGATTTCAAATTCTTGGTGAGTTTTTGAGAGTTTAAAATGACTTTCTTTAAATGTAACAGCAAGAATAAGCAAAGGCGTAATCCATTTGTCTTAGCCCCGTTTCACATTGAGCGAAGGACACTCGCTACACCCTACGCTTGAAAATCCCGTCAGAATTGACTTTTCAGATGAAAGCGGCCTCTCCTGCGCGTTTTACTGTTAGGGCGTAGCGCGTTTTCTACGTCCAACGATCCATGTGAAACCGGGCTTATTGTTAATATGGTGCACCAAATCATGTAGCGATTCTAAATACCTTCCAAAATTAGTTCAAGGTCTTCGTCTGGTTTTACCTTTTATTCTCTCATCGGAAGACACATGTCAATTGGAAGACTTCCCACATTCCCACTTCCCACTTCCCACATTCAATATTTTTGCCGTCAATTTTGTCACCGAGGGGAACACTTTTATGGAGTAGTAGCGTTCTGCCTAGATCAACTCTCAAAGAAGGACACACTTAACCCTTTAAATCTTAAATGGGAAGGGGGGTAAGTGGTACCTTTTTTCAAATCTCATTTAATTCTTTTTACAACGAATGACATACTTTCGATCTAGAATCCAGACGGTCCCTTGGAGTCTAGATTGCTAAAGCAGTCGTGGCATCAGGACTGTTAATAGGCTTGTGAATTCTAAAGTTTGTGGGGTTCGTTATACATTCTTCGAGTTTCTTTTGAACAGTAGTTTCAACTTTGAAGATTTCAATTTAAGGAGGTTTTCGGCCGAAGTAGAATTGGCAAACAGAGACCGTCCGAGAGGTATAAATACGACTTCACCAGAGCGCACGAAAGAGAGAATCGAAAACATTAGAAGATTTATAACTGACCCACTTTTTGAAAGTCGTGTGATTAATTTTTTAATACGGACAATACGGTCAGTAGTAACGTAGTAACGACTAACGAAAAACTCTCATTCGAGGAGACAGGAGACGAAAATTAAAAACAAGTCGAGATGAGGAATGAAAAATGTATTCGAGACCGTCTATTTATTTAAAATTTTGTGTTCGTCGTTAAAAAGTGTCGCAATTTTTTTGATATTATGTCATTAAAAAGTTATAAAGAGATTCTTAAAATATCGATTGTCGGAAAAATGTAGTGCATCCTAAAAAGGTCCTTAGAGGATATTAAGTATCGCAGTTATCTTTGAAACAGTGCTCTTGTTTCAAGTATACACGCCAACTTCTCAAGAGAGTTTTAATGCTGTCGAGATTGACTTAATGGTCATTGGAAATTTATCACCCTACAAGGTTTGCTTGACTGAACAAACCCTTATTTCACTTCTAAAATAGTACGTCGCCAGCTTTGTAAACTCTCTTAATGATACTTGAAAATTGTCCGAAATAAATTGACGTCCTAAAAGCTTAGAGCCCCCGTTATCGTCTTTTATCGAGTAATTTGTAAATTGTGAAATTAATAAGTTTGATTAAAGACCTTAAAGTTATAAATTAACGTCCAAAAGGATCATCGGGGTAGTGCAGAAGAAAGGCAATCGCGTATTATAAGTGAGGGTCGAATATTATTCTAAAATTTGTGCTAATGACACTACCATAATAGAAGTCGTTTTTTAAAAATGATCTATAGCTTCGGAAAATCCTTATAGTAGAATTAACTTGGAAAAATTTCCTCCTATTTTTCCGTTGAAGTAAAAATCGATGTCGAGCATAATATGAAAATGCAAACCATAAAACAAACCCCCCAAAGTTTTTAATTAAATAACGAAAAAAATAATTTTAATTAATAAAACGTGCCTTTCAATACACTTTTATGTTTAACAAAAAGTTGAAGTTTACATAAACAACGAGCTTATATAATATATATTATATTATGGCCGCGACATTTTGCCGAGTTTAAAATTAGATTACACTTGGTGTGTTTGCGTATAATTGAACTAACCTATTGAAGTTTCCTCCCTTCGGGTCAGTGACGTTTGGCGTGTATTTGTTTGTTTTCATTCATTTGCTGTTTTGCTTCTGAGCTTAATTAAATCCTCCAAATTGATATAAATATTAACATTAACGATTGCAGGTTCAAAAAACAATTTTTTTGTAAGCAACAAACGTATGATAATAGGGTTGTTTAATTTGGGAAGTTTTCCTCCTCGTTATAAAATTTCATGGTACAAAAAGTATGGACACAAGAGAAAAGTATTTGAGAGTAAATTGAATGTTTGTTTTAGAGCGATGTTGAAACTTCATGTGGTTTGCTTTATTTCATGGTAGAATAAGTAGCTTGTGGGATTTTAGTTGATTATCATTCATGTATGAACCTACCTCGTAATTACACAAATGGATTTTTAGTAGTTGATTAACTATCAAGCTTCCCTTAAGTAACAGTTTAATTTTAATAAAATATTTGAACATCGCGTCGAATATTTTGGCCATTTTAGTGCCACTATCGTGTAGCTACGTGTTGCTGCTCTTATAGCAATCAATTTTTTGTCGTTTCAAATCGTTTATTTCTATACGATTTTGCATGTTGCACGTTAGGAAACTACGTGATACTAATTGATGTATTGTCACCCTTTATACCTCTATTGGAGAATGAAATTATTGTTTATCGAAACCTTACGAAGCCTTCAGAAGTAGTTTGTATCGAGAAGGCTTTGAAGTATTGCTTATCTGCTGACTGCGCTGAATACATTTAAGAAACCTTGCTAAACGGGACAAGAAAATGTAGTGTCTTTGAGATTACAAATCTTTTGTTTGGCTCTTAACTTTGTTCTTATTTATTGCTTAAAGTGCTATTGTAACAATCTCGGTCTCTTGCAAATAGTTGGGAAAAGTGAATAATACGTCAATCGGCACACTGAATTTATTCGAAAATGACAATTTTGTTGTTCGAACCCTTTCTGAAAATACTGTGGAGACTTACTTAGTCTTATAGCACAGTGAGTCCCACAATTTTGGAATCTCATGTTGATATTTTGGAATACCCTGCCCTGTTTAGTTTGAAAAGTATTTCAGGCAGATTTTTTATTTTTAAAACTCAAGGTCGTCATGGCATTTGAGAAAAAACAAATTTATGGTTAGGTAAAGTACCATTTCAGTCAACAAATGACAAACCGTAGAAAATTTCAATATTGGTCCACTTTGATTAAATCTGTATTTGTGTTCCCACACTGACTTTACAATAGGTACCTATAATCGATCAAAAATTTTTATTCGATATTCCAAAATACCAACACGAGATTTTTGAATCGATTATACCTAATGTAGATCTCAATCATTTAGGGAAGGGAAGTACGCTCCCTGCGCTGAGGTCACCCATTGTCACCTTCAAGCGGCTTCCCCGTGCCCATCAGATCTCGAGCCATCTTAATCATGATGTGATTAATTACATGATTATACCTAATATAATCAATTCAATCCGGGAACGCATTGTATAAATAATAACTTGATAACTTTTCTGTGGATTTGAGAGACGTCAAGTGTTGAATCGCGACACCCGTCTATGAGAACATAAATATAAACTGATCCATGAAAAATTTTGCGCAAGCTCCCGGTAGTTGTTTTTGAGTAATCGGGGATTTTTGGTCTTGAAGTCCCTGCCTCCCAAGTAATGAGTATTGAGAGTGTGAACGCGGTTAAAAATTGGCCTAACGTTTTAACTCAAATCGTCTTGTTTGAGTCAGTAGATTATCTAACTGTCTAGGTGTCTAGTGTATAGTGAGTCAAAAAGGTTTAAGGCTGGAGAATTATAGGTTATGGTTCATAAAAGTATTTATGCAACCTAACTAACATTTTCAGTAGCGTCTCTTACATTTAATTTTTGGAGGTGTGTATCATTTAATAGTCTTGGTTACTCGTCATTCAGGCGTATTCTGTATCATAACCTCGAAAAATAGTGACATGATATGCCAAAATTTTGCCATTTTCCATCATATTTTTGGCATAGACTTTATATGGCCTTAATCAGCGTAAAATTCTGAACAAGTTACCCCGAAAAATCTGTTTCTTGCAATTTGTTCCAGGTCAAACTTATTATTACCTGTACTAATATTTATCTACGTTTATGAATCGCAGCGACGGCTGGGTGGCGACCTCTAATATAATTTTTGAGAAGCTTGATTAACATTAGGCTTATGGGGAAAATCTTACGTCGACCTCAGGGCATAGGAAACACATTTTCTATTAAATCAACTATTATAGATACGTTGTATATCATATCCTCTATGACATGACGTATTTTATATCGTTCTAAATCTGTATACGCCACAGAAAACAATCAATTTAAACTGACTGTAATTTGACACTTTTCGAAAAAAAATTTTTTTGTTACTTTATATTACTTTTTTGGAAATTAAAAATATGTCATATCATAGACAAGCTCTTTGGCTACACCCTACAAAAATCTTAGTTATATCTGTTGAGTATTAAAGCTCTTCAGGACGACGTAAGAATTCTAACCTACAATTCTCCAGCCTTAAGCCTTGGCTTTACATCATTGTAATATTATTATTAAATCAAATTATCGACAGCGCGGAAAACCGTTAGAGCTTTAAATGTTATTTCAAAATGGGCTCGCTCAATGCCCCACGCTCAAAATATTGTTTTCTCCGTTTCCATAGTGGATGTTAGTTAATTGTATATGCGTAGTTATGTTCTTAAAGCATAAGTAATTACCAGTAAATTTAGGAAATTTCCTTTGACAGAATAAATATTATATACCAATCATCGTCTTTAGTTTAATACCTAAATAGCTTTTCTGCGCCAACTGTTAGCTGAAAAAAGCGACCTATTAAAATAATAATAACGTACATCTATTTATACACTTTAAGCAACTTTAAAACCAACCACAGAGAAAATTTAAATAAATTGAGATGAAAATTGCACGTTGGCCAAAACAGCAATACCATTTGAAAGTTTATAATACTGAATCTAGACTGTAAAAATTCTCATTGGGATCCTTTAACACAGATATTTGTGTGCGGACGAATTTCAGCCTCACACTTTTCGCTTGTTAAAGTAAGCCATTGAAGATAAAAATGAACCACACTAGGTACCTACCTATAGGTACTTGCTTTAAATACAGCTTATTTAAATTCGCCACTTTTTTTTATATTTTAAATTTTAGCTAATGAATAAAACATTCGCCCGATAAAATTGAACGACGAAAGTTGTTGAAACAACCACGGTTAGTTAAATGAAATTAAATTTGAAATATAAAAATGTCGAGATTAAATTTTTTTAAATATTTTTAAACAAATTAATTTATATTGGTTTTGTTTTCAGGGTGTCCACGAATTAGGCGTACGTTTACCCCTTCAACCGTATTCTGGAGGGCATGCTGTTTTCATGTATAGTACGGCAGCCGACGGTAACGTCACTCTTCAATTACGCGAATCTGACGACCTGGATCGGTCAGGTTTAGCGGCAATGTTAGCGCGCTTGCAAGATGATGCAGCATTTTCCATTTCGTATCAGGATAGCGATATCCTCTCAGATGGAAGTATCGATGTTCTATTAGGAACAGGCACTGGAACTCTACAAGGATCAGGTAAAATTATTTTGTAATATTTTACGATTTTTCGTACGTTTATTGCGCAATTCGGAAAATCTTCTTGCGGAAATGTTCGTTAGTAAATAATTTCATTTTCATTCATGGAAATTTTGAATGAAAATGAGAACAACAGTTGCGTGTACGCATTTGGATCGATGTGAATGCTTCACCTCCATGATAAATTATCTGCGTAAAACTGCCACATTCAATACGCAGAATTTATTAACTCCATTCATTACGCTGATTTACGTTAATTATTGTTAGGGAAAAGGATAATTTTTTTTGTTTCTACCGTACTAATCCGCTAATCCATTTATAATTATATAACTAATTCGGAAGATATTCAATCATAAATTATCAATTGTGGGTATCGTATATAAAACAGTACATTACACTCAAATGCACAATCACAAAATCGTCGTTAACCGTGAATTACGACCAATAACTTAAAATAAATTGCTATTCCGATTCATGATTAAATAATGAAAATTTCCAATTATAATTATTTATAGAATGTACACATTATTGTTTTACAATACTAAAGTTTATTGCTAGTTGTAGCCTTGATGTTGGCAGCAGATGTATTTCTTACTATCATATATTATGCTAATATTTACTTTTGAGCAAACGTCCAAAAATGTGACTTTGAGGTTTTTTACGGATCTGGACCCCCTAATACTCCAAATACGGGTAACTTACTGATAAACGAAAAATCTGCCTTTGATCTCGTCATACCTTGGAAATAGAACGTTTGCGTGAAAGATAATAGTAGTATTTCAATTCCTTTGCTTCGGTGCTACCTCTGGCGTCCCACAGGGCACCAATCTAGATCCCCCTTTTTTACTGTTTATCAAGGCTTGGCATGAATCAGACGTATGCTGATCTCGGCTATATAGCTTTCTTTGTGGCGAGCACGCGGGTGGTCTTTAAAAATCCGCTACTTTGAGATCTCACCACTTCTATTATAGGGCTCGCCTTGACATTTCATTCACTATAGATCCTTTTTTAAAGAAACAATTTCATTTAGTTAAAACGTTACAGTTTGGAAGGAGTCGTGGTATGTGCCTACATAATTGTCTGTTAGGTATAAAGTTTTGCATTTCGATTAACGTGTTACAGAAGTACTTGAGGGTATTTCTTATCGCCTCCGCTAGTTAAGTAGTTACGTCACTCGAATGAGAAATTACACTAAACAATAGGAAACAAAACGAGTGCTTTGTTGTCACAAGAAAGAACATTTTTGACATTTTTTCCTCTGGTATTAGATGTGTGTTGTGTTAAATATTTATATTCGTTGTTTCGTTGAACCAGAGTGCCACTCCGTGAGAAAAACCAGAAGCTTCCGAAAACACAATTTTAGGTATTTTTAGTGACTTGAAACCTAATAGAAAGGGTAAGATCGTGAGAATTTTACAACACCCAAATACACAAATCATTTTAAAATTTAAAAACCTCAATTTTGAAATTTTTTGTAATAATTGCTACTGTTGGGAAACTTAATCAGAATCGGAAACTGCACAATATTGCTCATTTAACCAAATCTCCGCCTTATAAATTACGAAAATTGTCCATATTATTCTACTCTATTATACAAGGTGATTCTAAAATACGTACCCAACGTTTTAGTGGATATAGAGCAAGTCGATTTATGACAAAGAGCTTAATAAAGTTTTTCTCTAAGGTATCTCTTAAGGCTCGTGTCCACTAGCAAGCAACTTGTGATAGATTTTTCAGACACTGCTTGCGTAGCCGTGTACACACAATTTACGTTTTTATCGAATTTACTCTACACAAATTACTATAGCAAGTAGCTTTTGTGGTTTCAAGTGTACACGTCTTTATTGAAATATCTCCGGCTATAGAAAGAAGCAGGTAGTATACCTACCATAAAACTCATCGATTTACAAAGAGCTTTGGAAATTATCTTTTAAATTTTGGGAAGACATTTATTTAATCCCCTACAATCCATTTGCACACAAATTTTGTATAGGTATATGTCAATTTACTAAGAATTACCAAATTCAAATTTGAAAATAAAGTTGAAGTCAAATTGGAATGAGTTTTAGTTGTGTTGCATATTTCGTATCATATACGAATCAACTACAGCTTCTAAGTGATTTTTGGTTTTTATGTGCTACTTTTCTTTCAAACAAATCAGTCTTTATCAAGACCATACAGTGTATATTTACTTTTGAGCAGTAAGTTAAAAATCTTTTTATTTTTTAAATCATAACCGTGCATTTCCACTACGTATATTATTTGTTTCTACACATCGTGTAAAAAAAGAAACGCACGGTGAAAATTTTAATTTAGTCCGTAATAATTAGTATACATATTTTGATCTTACTAATATACACATTGTTTTTAATTGTGGAGTAAACGAAATTGATTTGCAGATCAAGTCTTTGATGAAAGCAAAAGTTTTTTTTTGTTATCGACCACTTTGTTTGTCGAAATACCGACTTCAAAGCTTGTCGTAAATCATTATGTATTTAGGTACCTACTTTTGACTACAAAAGAGGACCAAATGAAAGTGAATCATAAGTACATCAAAATATTCCCAAGAATACGTAACTCGTCTGTCTTTTGGCCACTTTTACTTTTATGAATTTTCTCTCATTCCTGGTTTATCTATTTCCTTAAAATTATGTAATCTCTGTTGAATCTCAGTCCTTTCGAACAATTGCGCTAATTTCACCAATGTGGCTTATTTCTTTATTCGTTTTTTGCTTGGGATACAATTCAAAAGTGTAATTTAGCAAATAAGTATCTTTTGCTCGCTCAAAGACGTTTTTCTTTCATCTTGTATATCAGTAATTTGTACGCTTGCTAATAACTTTCGGAACTGTTCCGAAAGTTTTGCTTCATTCGGTTTTGGCGAAACGCCCGTGAACACTTGCAAATTAGGGGTCGACCAAATTTATACCTCTCACACCGAAAAGATTTATTTACTTGCGAAAATTTTTGTCGAGAACTGTCAATCATTCCAAAGTTGCTTCGTATTTTACTACCTGAGGGTAGTAATAAGGATTTACAATTTTAAGATATATGGACGCAGTTGACCAGTCCAGTAATGCTTAAAAGAATGCCACAGCACTTCTAAAAAATTGTTTGGTCAACTTTCGTTGTGACAGTAAAGTCTTCCGTCCTTCTTATAAATAATTTGAAAACTTGTTGTCTAACCATTGGAACAGCTCCAAAAGTATTTGCCCGAGTCCGTCTTGCCAAGTCGCACGTGTACACTAGCAAATCGTGCGATTGTATACTTGCAGCAGTTTTACTCTATGTGCCGTGTACACGTGGTTTACACAGTATGCACCTGTTCTCAGACCTAACTTGCGAAACTTTTACTTGCTAGTGGACACGAGCCTTTATAGGGGAGATACAGCTCTTAGAAGGTGGTGCTGAAGGAGAGGTGCTAATAGTCGCCCTAACTTATTTTTTCGTAGGTTTCTTTTGTTTTTGACATGAAATTATTATATTCTATTTTTGTTCTGCAACGTTTGGTAACCTGCGGTTCAAAGAGCCGCAGTTTCTTAATTAAATAGTAATGATAAATTGCACCGTGTCTCTTTCTACGCAGGTTAACAAACCTGTATGCTGTTGGAAGGTTGAAAGCATATTCTATTGCATAATCTGCAAGACATCAAACCGTAATAGCATATTGGATAACAAAACGTGTATTAAATCTAAATTAGAAAATCGCGATATTTGAAAATCTCTCCAAATGTAAATGAATAAAGAAATCTCATTTCTGAGACAGCATGCTAGAAGAAAAAAATATATATAAAATTAATTCAGTGTGCGAAGACAAATCGGTAAAAATTCGATAAGTATAGTAATCCCCATGCTGAAAACAAACGGCAGGCGGTATATTACCTTCGCACCCTATCAATATCTTATATTAAAACCTTGATGGTTGCTCCCAAATTTATACGGAAACCGAATTTTACATTTTACGATTCTATAAAACTACATACAAGCACTCATTGCTGTGACATGAAGCGGTCGTATAATAATATTCTGCACCTTGTTTAAGCGTCCATCTTGGTAGATGATATACAGGGTGTTAATTAAGTGTGTACACCAAGTTTGAGTAATTAATATTTGATTGATTTTGAGACAAAAAGTTCGCATAAACAGTCCGCAACGTCCATGTCTTCTAGTTACGGGGTGGTGTGTTAAAATCTAATTCAAGATAGATACAAACGTTTGGTTCCTTATAAATTCAAACATAAAACTTATTAGAATTTTTATTTGCTAATAATGTCAATAAAAGAAACTTCTTTTTACTCAAAAACAACCCTGGTGAGGAAGTTAGTCTTTCAATTTGGTATCACTTAATTTTACAATTTTGTACAACGTCCGCCAAAAAGTGGACATCATTATGAGAAAGTTATTTTTTTCGAATTTAGCGGATTGCACTCATCAGTTGTCATTTGGAATGTCAAACTCAAACATTGCTCCAATCGATTTCCCCCTAAACTCGACAATACAAAATTTTTCTTATAATATACGGACTGTTTGACGTATGTGTATAATATTTTCTTATTTTAAAAAATACATCGAACTTCTAAAATTCGGTGGTGTCCTTTTAAAGAGCCCCTATACATAAATATGGACATTTACTATGATTTTATTTGGCATGGATATTTACGGGTTAAACGGGGTGCTCGAATCGAGTATACTGAAAATCTCAATTTTTTCTTGATAATCCATTTTTGTGTTTCTCTTAATATAAATAGAAGTAATAATTATATACTTTCTAGTCCATTATTTAATTAAGAATACAATGCATTAAAATAATCAACTTTCATTATTTTTGTGGAATTAAAAACTTTTGAAAACGACAATTTAGAATACACATGTTTATTGCGGATGTGGTGTTTATGCGATAAGCGCATCACTTATCGTAGTTTCAACTTGTACCTCCACACATTTTAGTTTCTTTTCAATTTAGTTCGGTTTACGGCAATGACGCGAGTGGAGTGTTGTGAATATCGTCGTATTTCGGGGGGTTTAAGACACCCTAAAAACTTTCAACTACTTACCTGTTTTAAAAAATATCGTGAAGACTGATGAGTCCAGAAAATTTGTTATCTTAAAGGTAATTTTGCAATTTTTTATTACCATTTTCAAAAATGGCCGTGGAAAGATTTTTGTTAATTTGGTTCCCAATAGAGTACCTACACAATTTATTTATTTGAATTTTTAGAAAATGAAGGAGGTAAAATTCGCAAAATTTGATATTTTGACCATTATTCAGTTTTGAAATTTGAACACGACGTTTTTATGTAAAAGCCTCATGTGTATAAACGCTTCTTGACACATGTCTACAGTTTTTTAAATTTATTGTCATAAGACCTATCTTCTATCAGATTTTAACACCACGTATCTAGAACACATAGCAGTTGTGGACCCATGTTTGTATGAACTTTTTGTCTTAAAATCAATTAAATATTAATTTCTTAAAGTGTCTGTACATACTAAATTAACACCCTGTATAACAGTGCATTAAATTATCTCCTGCATGATAACCATAACCTGCAATTAAAAACCAAAATTAAATCTTGCAAGTACCTACCTACAGTCTCGAGCTTAATTTTGTTCGAGCTTATTTTTAGAAGATTTAAATTCAATTTCTACTAGGTTAAATTAGAATTTAAGTTATTATGGCGTATTCTCCAAGTGCAGCTTAATGCACATTAAGGATTAATTTTAGAGATCTAGTATTTTTACTGTTGTGTTATCGAGGTGTAAAATTGATAAATCTCGAAAGATATTAAAATTTAAGAAAATATAAGGATTCTATTGGAAATTTAACTACGTCGCTTAAACACACTTTCTTCTTATGGATGAAAGAAGATGTCAAGTTAATCGGTAATTATTAAAAACGCTAGGTGCCATCACAGAACTTTCGGTTTATGGTTCAGCTCATTTAAGGTGGCGCATGACGGCATGACTCATCTTCATCTCGTACGTCTCGCTATCTATCTATCTATCCATCTATCTATCCATCTATCTATCCATCTATCTATCCATCTATCTATCCATCTATCTATCCATCTATCTATCCATCTATCTATCCATCTATCTATCCATCTATCTATCCATCTATCTATCCATCTATCTATCCATCTATCTATCCATCTATCTATCCATCTATCTATCCATCTATCTATCCATCTATCTATCCATCTATCTATCCATCTATCTATCCATCTATCTATCTACTTGATAACAAGGCTAAAAACATTTTTTAAGATGATTTTTATGTTACATAATATAGCGATAAGCCATGCGCTAGGGTCTGACCTCACAAATTTAAATTTATAATTATTACGTGTAAGTACACTAGCCATACACACATACACACGCACAGAATACAACCATCGGTGGCCTACAACCCAACGTTTCCCCAAACATCTAAATTTACAACATTTTTTTATTATTAACTTTCGTCTAAAATGACTGGGCTTGTTATACGTATAATAATTACAATTTTAATTCAAAAACAAGTATTTCGTTCCTTTGTATTTTAATATCAAAAAGTTTATTTTTTTCCATTTAATATAATTATCTTAATAAAGCTAAAACAACCTTGGGCATAAAAAAATTAGGTCAACATTGAATGAGTAGGAGATTACAAAAAGCCTGGATTTAAGTTAAAATGAAATAAAAGAAAAGGAAATTAAATTTAGGAAACATGGAATGGAAAGATAAGATATTAAAAAAAATTGCATAGAAATAATTAGTCGCGTGCGATTAAGTCACGATTGAGTTTAAAAATTTAAACTTAAAATCGAAACTACTAAAAATTGTGAAAATGAAAGCAAAATCTATTAAATTCCTTAAAAGATTTAGGTCGATAACTCTGTTCGTGTCTAGAAACCATTATGAAAACTAATTTGAATTTTTTTTTGCTAATTTGAATTCAATGAAAATTGTGTTACTTGTTGAAGGTCGTAGTTGTTATTGCCGGGGTTTGTTTTGAAATAATTATCTAACGGAACAATTAACAACTACTAGACTATAAATGTGCATATAACCAATCGATCCAGAATCCAGATCCAAATGAGGATTACCGAAAGCCAATAGCATTTGTCCAACGTCCAACCCCAAAGTTGTTGTTTATTAGAGCTCATGCTCTCAATCGCGTAATCATAAAGAGAAACAATAGAAACAGGTGTGCTAAAACTAAAATACATTGATTATTCAAACGTACTGTAAGTGAAATTAAGTGAGGAGAAAATTTACTCAATTATGTAATAAGCATCTACCTGGGTTGTTGAAACGTGAAATGGGACGGCAATATGCCAACTTGTTTGGTTGTTTTTTCGGTGCCCGATCTATCTAATTTGTTTGTGAAAATGAAACTCTCTTTCGCTATGAATGAGTTTTAAGTAAAGGCCTTCCCTGGTCGATGCTTCGAAGCGATCGTTTACTTACTCTTTCAGCTTTGATCCGAGTCGGTCTCACTTTGTTGCGCGAATTTTCAATATAAATTGCTACACTTTTTAAGCAACGGCTTACGTTTTACAATTTTATCCTGAAATAATTTACTAGAAATGAGTTCATGGTACACTGTTGCCAACTTTAATTTTTTAATTATTTAGGAAAATTTGGAAATGGACACAATTTCCTAACTATGAGATATTGTGACTCCGACTGTATAGACTGTTTCTAGATATTCCGAATTCACTTCTTGACTCTACCTATAACGCTTGAGCTCAACAGTAAACCTGCCTTATTATTCTCAATGGTGAGCTTGGTTCACCGTTGAGCTTGCTTTGAGCGAGTAATGTACAATCGGCTCTTTGTGTCTTTCGTCCCCGACAAATATTACGTTGTTATGCTTGAGAGTTACATTTTGTATTTTTGTGAGTTTTCATTTTACTCCACTTGTTAATAAAAATTCGTTAAGCCAATTTTCGTTTTTTTTTGTAAAATGTATGTAAACTCGACACCTCTGGTGCTATCGAATTTGGTTTAAAAACTTTGAATTGGGAACGACTTTGAGGAACTCTGTTTTGAACTGTTCCGCGGACCCTTGTAATCCCAAAACCATTGTAACAGTCTCGGCCATTATAATGGACTTGTGAAGGACATTTTCTATCAAAATGGTTACAAACTGACACAAAAGAAGTTGTAACTGTAAAGTTCAGAGGTTATTATGATTTTAAAATTTGTTACCACTATCTCTAGAGCGTTATTTAAGTGATTGCTTAAATTGCACCCTCGAAAAGTGCGCCCCTGGTAATAATAATGTTTTTAGTAGATAGTGCAAAATTACACTGTTTTAAATAATGTCGCCACCACCTTATATGATAATTTGATAATATCCAATATATTAAGATGCAAGAATCTTCAATATGCATGCAAAATACGATGTTTGGCTGAGTACCTCATATTTATGAATAGGAAATTAAACAGTCAGTGCTCTTTCCTGCAATGTGGTAGAAGTTGCGGTAATGGCAAATCCCCGAGTCGTGAAAAATGATGGCCATTCTTTGAGAATTATTAAAGTAATCATTAAGTGGGAGAATATATATTTTTCAAGCTTTATAAATGCTAGCTAGGTATGTAAATTAACTTTTATAATTACATTGCATTCATTATAAAAAGTTGGTCTCGTAAAAGCAAAAAAAACGAGCTTTACATAAATTTTGTAATTTGTGCAAATGCACGGGGCGTAAGTTACGTAGTTCGGTTTGAGTTTTCTATAGCAACCAAGCTGAAGATATAAATCGGTAATTATTTAAATGACGATTATCATAGTAATAACGGCAATTCTCATATATGACTTGTCTCTAGGAGTTAGTTCTAAAAGTGAAAATTATTAATCATTCTAGTTGTTTATCCAAGCTAATGAATATTCTGTTGCATTAATGTAGGAAACAGTTGTTACCCAATTCTAATTCAAAGCTTCTGTGCAAATAGTGATAATGGTAACAGATTGTAATCCAACAGAATTACAAAACCTACTGTTTGATACGCTACAATAATAACATGTTTATTAAACTTGATGTGGTTGGATATTAAATAAAAACAATAATGTGTCTAGAGCTCTAGAGCTGGAGAGGGTGTTAGCCTGAATTCGTATCTTCTATTGTGTTTGCCCAAAGTTTATTTATTGTTAATAAAACAATACATATTTATTAATAAAAGTTGGAAAAGTATATAACCGAATAAAAAACGGAAATTTACATGGTCGAAAAGTTTTACAACCGCGCATTCAAAACTTTTTCTTCCTGTTTTATAAATCAGTTAGGTTTTCTTTTCTTTTTTTCAACAAAATACGCTTTTTTACTGTCCATATTTTTCTGAAAGTTTTAGTAGAAGCTTGAGTAAAACGTGGTTGTAGATACTTCGTTATTGTAGGTCTGGCGATGATATACAGGGTGTCAATTTAAAAACTCCGTACCTCCAATATCTTCGCCTTAGTATGAAATATTGAAATTCCGCAAGGCCCGTTAATTTTAATACCGAGGGGAATACTTTTATGGAGGGTTCAATCCCCAAAATTAGCTTTTGACTTAGAGCAAGTTGTGCATTAGTAATTCAAAATGGTAAGGCAGGCTTGCCGTTGAGCTTCCTTTTGAGCTACTACTGTACAACTCGCCCTTAACCGCTTAAATCTTACATATGCCGGGGAT
The DNA here is from genome assembly GCA_950108345.1 of Malthinus flaveolus. Classification (NCBI taxonomy): domain Eukaryota; kingdom Metazoa; phylum Arthropoda; class Insecta; order Coleoptera; family Cantharidae; genus Malthinus; species Malthinus flaveolus. The sequence continues at coordinate 70,615,062 of OX467285.1, forward strand.
TGAGTGATGCCTTTTCTAAAACCCCCTTTAATTGTCATTACAACGAATGATAAACTGATCTTTTTGGAGAAGTAGTTTTAATGATATTGTGTTCTAAAAAGTACAAAACGCTTCTACTGTTGTATAGTAATGTAATTCGCTCTTTAAGATTCTCAATATCATCATATCATCAAAACTACCAATCCAAAAATAACAAATTAGAGTACCGTTAAAAGAGCTTTCAGAAAAAGTTTCACTCGGTCCCCCTTCATATTTAAGATTTTTACACCGCTAACTTTTATTGAGCGGTACCACACCACCTACCACCTTCCTCACCTTCTTGCGTTGGGTCTCGTCCGTACTGGCACGCCATACCGGGTGAAGGAGTTCTAGTCTTTCTAGCAATTAATTATTTTTCAACTTTATCTGGTTCTTCATCAGCGATGCTCTGTTATTCTCCGTGACGTCTTTTTTAGTGATCCCAGTTCATATTGTTGTTTTATCTGGGATAAAGCTCCGCATCTAAATATCCCGTGATCAGTATCGCCGATTTCACCGCTTTTGCAGAGCGCTTGCGTATATTTCATTTTCTAGAAATATTAGGCGAAAGTTCGATGTTCGATGCCCTGTTAGGCTGTTATAGTAGTTGCGTTGTGCAGTAGACATAATATTTCAAAACCTCACCGACTCTAAATGCGTAGAAGGGGAAGCGAGAAAGCGGTAGAAAAAGACTGGCAATTCGCGTGTTCAGGTTGGTGTGTAACCTTGGTTACGATGTTGTACGAAATTTCGTTTTCTGCCCAGGTTGGTGAGGGTTCGAACGATGTCTAATTGTTTTCTAGAACCGCACGTCGTCGGTCGCAAACAATTTTTAATTTTTTTGTTTGTTTGCATTTGTATAGTAGTCATCCATCTAGCTTCCCATTTGTTCTGGACGCTTTGGCGTAATTGGCTCTTCACTTCTTGTTGAGTTATCTCTTTGAGTGAGTACTGAAAGTGTTGTGCTGCAACCTCTTTTGCTATTTGACCGAGTTTTGGGTTAGTCCCTAGGTGTCTTGTTTGGATGTTGATTTTATTATGTTTAAGTTGTTCAGTGATTTGTTTCTAGATTTGTTACTTTTAGGGATTTTGTTGGTTATTGAAAAGTTTGATTTTACTGTGTCTGGTTGGGAGCGTCTGGAGGTTATTATAGTAAGTGCTTGCCCTACTGCTTTCAGTAATAGATCGTAGTGTAATGCGGAAAGCGGAAATTTAGATTTGGTAGTTTGGTTAATTGTAATGTGTTGGTGGTTTACTGGGTTGCTACTCCTGCCCGCCTGCGTTAGAGGTTTCTATATCTAAATTTCTGTATAAGTCTCTCTCTCTCTCTCTCTCTGGTGTGATAAGAGTGACTAGTCTCGTATCTCTTTTGTAGTCAACTCGCTACACTGGCGTGAGTCTGGTGATCTCGTTGGTTTCTATTTTGTTAATCTCTTTCTCTAAGTCCGGCAGTAGTTCCTTTCATATCGGATGCAGCTTCAATTTCCAGAAAATAGCTCGGCGTGAGTGCTTTCAAATGTAAGTCTATCGGTCTGAGGTTAGCTAACACGTCGGCTGCCTTGAACGTATTGTAATGGTTTCATGATAGTTTTTTAGTTGAGAGCCTTACACCACACTGGAGCTCCATAGTTCCGTATGCCGGCCTTACTGCTGCCTCATGGGTAGTTCGCATGGCGTTTGCGGTAATACCATATTCCTTTTTTGAGAATCTGGGGAGTCATTTCTAAGTAAGTGAGTTTTTGTTATCATGTTTTGAATGTGAGGTTTCCAGGACAGTTTGTCGTTGAAGGCGCGCCATACCTAGATGCTGTGTTAGTGCATTATTTCTATTTGTGTTTTGTTACTATTTATTGGAGGTACCTATGTGGAACTTGTGGAGTGGAACACGTGAGTGTTTCATTGCCTTTGTTTTCTTGGATTGTTTCTGTGCTTTTCCCCGCTATGGTTAATAGTATGTCATCCGCATAACACTCTATTATGATTTTCTGCCTGTCTTAAGGGGGTTAAGTCAACCCCACTTTGCGGGTTTATCTAAAGAAAAGGCAAACACTCGATTAAAGTGATCCCCTCAGCAATAAAATTTCAATATTTTACACTAAGGCAAAGATATTGAAGGTGGAAAGTTTATTTGCACAGCTATTATTGTATCTTCAACACAGAAATTGATGTGGGCAGTCAATTTTCGATACTCTGGTAACATCTACAAAAGTTTTACATTCACTCTATCGTATCTTTTTATGCTCCTATTCTCCTATTTGGTATAGAACTTTGTCACCAATTACAGTACTCTACACTCTACAGTGAAATGTGGAACGAAAGTTAAATAAAGCTCTATCCATCCATATCCGTATAATAAAACAACTCGCGATGAATTCTTTTTCATTTAAAAGTTTGAACATTCGACTAGAATGCTTAAAGTGAACCAATAAATCATTTAGTAAATTGCAAAAACATATTTGTACGTTACACTTACCCTCCTAAAAAAAAGATAATTAGAAGCAGCATATGAGTGATATTTCTCACCGGAATTGTTTTTGGAGCTGTAAGAGCTAAATACTCTTGGCACGTTTGAAACGTGAAATAAAAGCAAAAATCGAAGACTTAAGTAAAATCGGAACACACATATCCCATTACATTGAATTATTGGAAAAGCTTTCCAATCTTATGATTAATTCATTAAATGTACTAAACAACCTTTCAAATTTAATGATGCAATTTAATTTTCTTTTTCGAGAGTCGAAAAAGAAAAACTGAAATTTACCAAGTTTTCTACATAATTAAAATAGTAGACTCGAGATTTATTTTCCCTTACCTAGCAAATTACCAAGAAAGCTTTCGTAAGTTCGATAGGTAAATTTGTCTCTTTTTCTTATTCTCTTTAATAAATATGGCTGCTCTCGAGAAGTTTTCCTACGAAACTTACTTACTTAAACATTTTTCTTTCAGAAGTAAATTTCTTGCATTTGTTTTCATCTGATAGCATCACCTTATAATAATATGCAATCCATTCGTGCCACACCTTGGGTTAAGTACTAAATTTCATTTTATTTCAAATTTTTCACAGCCAACGCCCCACTCGAAAACATTCTTTCATTTTAACTTGCAATTTTTTAACAAACTCAATTACCTAAATTTGATTTCTATTTTTACGTACGTGTATACGTCTTCGCTGAAATAATTTGAAAAAAATTCCCTTTTTATTGTTAAACATCCAATTTGCCAATTTTCACTCATTTCGTTCTTTGAAAAATTACACGTCAATGTCATGACGGAAAAACGAGAAGCTATAAGATTTAGTAATAAACTCCTTGATATATTTCTTTTTGTTTTTTACTGCGTAGTAATGTTTTTTTCAAGTTTTGAGATTCTACGCTTTTCTACATTTTTTTGTTGGACTAAGTTTTGATTGTCGTTTTGTTGTTTGTAGGTTGACAAGTTACTTTTGTTTAAAAAGTTTTATCACAATTTTAGTCGGGGTACATCAACACACCATAATAATTCAGAACCTATTTAATTGTCACTACCTACGGGCGTTCCTAGGTTCGAGGCTATGCATTACGTTAATTTACATGTTAGATCTTCACTTTGTACTTCCCTAATACCTACCTTGAGCATCTTAAAAGGTTCGTTTTAACTCTGAATATTGATCCTCCTCATACATACATAGCCCGTCGTATACCACTAATAACGAGAAGTCGGGCTTTAGAGGCCCTATAAGAAAATATTGCTAGTTTTTTGTCGATTTCTAACGGTAGTTGTCATTTGGTTAATTTATTCAAAGGATTTTTATACCGGGTGTAAACCAAATTATACTCGGTGACATAGAAATTGCAACACCAAGAAGCACTAGGAATTTTGTGATAAAATTTGGCAAAACCGTTCAACTACTCGAGGGTAATCATTGATTAAAATTTAAAGAAAAAACAAATGAAGATACACCTTATTTTTATTAATAATGTGTAGCACGTCCCCTATTAGTTACACACTCCACCACTCTTCGCGGCATTGATTCCAACAGGTGATCAATATCCTCCTGGAGTATTGTATCTCAAGCCACCTGCAATTCATTCTGGAGGGCTACCAGCGTCAGTGGAGGATTCGCCAAATTTCCCAGTTTTCTTCTCATTATGTCCCACACATGTTCAATGGGCGATAGGTCGGGAGATCTGGGAGCCCATGGCAAGAGATTGACGTAGACCTCTTCAAAACGGTTGAGAGAAGTTCTTGCAACATGAGGACGGGTATTACCTTGCTGGAAAGGAGGGTCTTCCATCTGCTGAAGATATGGAAGAATATGCGCTTCCACAACCTCATGGATATAACGCTGGGCGTTCATATTGCCTCGGATGAATACCAACTGAGACCTACTCCTATACGCTATAGCACCCCATACCATAACTCTGACAGTTCGGTGCACAGGCCTCTCGACAGAAAAGTTAACATTTCGCCGTTCCCCACGTCTTCGCCGGACCTTCATGCGGCCATCATGCATTCCCAAACAGAATCTAGATTCGTCATTAAACACCACCCTATGCCACTCCAAGTTCTAGTGCACTCTCAACGTACACCACTCTAAAAGTTGCTGCCGGTGTTGAGCCGTAAGTAGTAGCACAAGATGTGGCCGATAAGATTGCAAGCCGAAAGTTCTAATTCGACGGTAAACCGTTTGAAGAGTTACAAGACGACCTTCATTATCTAACCATTGGTCAGCAATTGATCTGGTACTAGAGAATCTGCCTCTTAATGCCATTAGCCGAAGATGGCGGTCCTGCGCCTCATTAGTTTGTTTTAGTCTTCCAGATCCTCTTCTACGGCGTTCTTGACCCTCTCTGGTCCATGCTCGGTAACATCGCATGATGGTGGATTGGGTTCGGTTAAGACAATTGGCGATTTTCCGAACCGAAAAACCACCTTCGCGTAAGCCATAATTCGACCTCTTTCAAATTCGCTCAACTGGCGGTAATTTGCACGCTGCCGAATTCTAGGCATAATTAAACTCCTAAAACAAGCAAAACAGAAAAATGGCAAGTACAACAATAACGAAATTAACAAAAACTCGTCAGAAATGCACCTGACAATAATGTACGAAGAAAGAACACCAAGTGTCAAATATGCCATTACCACTTGATCAATCTCATCCAAATTTTAATCAATTATTACCCTCGAGTAGTTGAACGGTTTTGCCAAATTTTATCACAAAATTCCCAGTACTTCTTGGTGTTGCAATTTCTATGTCACTGAGTATATAATAACTTCCATTTCGGCCTGCGCGGAGGTCCAAAAGACCGACCCAGAGCTCATCAGCGCGGAGAGCTGATTAGGGTCTAGTTTAAACAAATCTATTTTCCGCCAAAGTCGTAACTACTAAAAAATGATCTGTCGAGGCCACATACGGAATAGAAAAAGTTAAATTTAAATTTTAATTTATCCATTGGTTAAAAATCTCTCTATTGGAATGTCGTGATGATTTAGCGGGTAACCACGTGATAAAGCTGCAGGTTGAAACATTTGTGTTATTATTCCTGCCCAATTTTTATTGTCCTTTGTAAACTGTTCCTTTATTTTCTTTGATTTAATGCCAACAATATATGCGCCGCAAAAAAAAATCTAAAGAAAATGCCATATTTTCATAACATCTATCATCAATGGCTTTTAAAGTCGTTCCGAAGCATTTTTTAACATATCGACTGTCAATTTTAGTTTTTAAATTTCAACTACCAGAGGTGTAAATATGAGGGCGTTTGGAACAGCACTTCTCAAAATCAAAATACTCGTGGTAATTTCAGTACGTGTATAAAATTGTTACGTTGGTAATAAAAACCTTGAACTGCACTCCAATGAAGTAGAGTCTCAAATACCCCAGAGTCAACAGGATTAATACTAAGCTGAAATTCAGGTTTAAAGAGAAAAGTAATTAAGAACTTTTTTACTTGTTCCATTTTATTTCTAGATTTTCTTTTAAAATTCTTTATATACAAGTTGCAATTCTAATTAATTAGACTCTTTGTTATTTTTACTTGGGGCACTTAAAATAACCTTCTTCAGACACCGAAGGGGTATCATGGTATCATCTAACTTAAATTAAAGCGCATATCAAAATCACCGGCTGATAATATGACAGTTGTGATGGCACAAATTACTCTCATAAAGTGAACCCTTTAGGTCCAAGGTGCAAATTTCTCACTTTACTGTCATTTTAAGACACTTAATTATAACACCTTATGTGTGCCCTAAATATAAGATAAGTTACCCACGTTTAATAAATCTCAAAGAGAGGGTGCGAAACTGAAATTCGAGACAAAATAATTTTTATTAGAAAGAAAAGAATGATTTGAGTTACACAAACACCTAGCATCGATCCGTGTAAGACATAATACCACAATGAACTCTTCTCTTGATTGCCAAGGAGCAAAACGGGAGTTTTTTAGTGTTTCCAAAAATAGAAAACTTTTTATAAGTAACCCCGGTAGACAAAAACTTTTGCTAACACGCAACTATTCAATTTTCGCAAAGATTTAATAACAAATCTCATTTTTGGCGTGGTTCACAAACTTCGTCAAGTAAAGTACATATTGATTAAACGTGGTGAGAAAATGCCAAAGTCAAGAAATCTGCATTCGAATATTAGAAATGCACTTGTAAACGAACCTACCTACCTACTCGTCTAATGCAGGCTTGCATTACAATCTGAAATTTAAGTGCATACTCGATTGTGATGCGAACAGTTATAGCAAACTTGCCGCAGAATAAATTTGAGAACAAAATATAAACTCGAACCCACGCACACCTGAATTTAGCAGTTTACGGTTCGATAAATTTCGTATCTAACACGTTACGTGCTTCCCTAATGAACGTTTTATCCGCACAGCTTCTGTTAAATAATATTAACAGACATATCCTAAAATTAACGTCGAGAGAACTTAGTTGCAGTTAAGTTGAAAGCAATTATTTCGAAATGGACGCGTGGGCAATAGTGAAGATCTATGAATAAGTTTCTGTGGACCAAATTGATTGTCACCGTCAAGAAATTATAATAATTTATTTCACAATTATAATTGCATGAATATAGGTTAGAGGAATCCGCGAAAAAATGCTAAATTTTCCATTATTTTTGGGTTCAAACTTTTTTTTATAAAAACCTCGCGAGGAGTAAAAACAAACAAAAATCAAAAACAGTGGCATTCACTGCAATATTAATTCCGTATATACCCCTTTCTACTCTTAATTATCACCTTCATACGTCTTGGCATGCTATAAATGAGATTTTCAATAACTTTCTGAGACATACGATATTCTCTAGTTCTGCAATTCATGCATTTACCAGTCGATTGCAGCTGACAGGTGGGGATGTTTGGCTTCGAACTTTCTTTATAAGATGCTCGATAGGATTTAAATCGGATCATTGGAACTATTACGTGGTCACTCCTCCATATGGGGAGGAGCATTATCTTGAATAAATTAAAAATTGGATCTCACAGAAGGACCAAATGGCATTGCATGTTCAACTACGTTGTTTTCGAGATAAGAATCCGCATTCACAGACCAAGTACGTATTGGAACCAACTCTGTGCGTCTTTGTAAGCAGATTCAAGCCCAAAACATAACAGAGGCATCTCCAAAAGGGGTCCTTAGATAGATGAAGCAATTTGAGGCTCTTAGGTTAGTACCTATATAGTTTTGTCCTTGCCCTGACCTTCTTAGGTAGGTCCAGTCTCGTTGAAACGTCCAACTATGCGACTTAAGCCGGAATGATTCCTTCTTATCCTATTTCTTATCCTTTTCTGGCAAACTCGTGGCTTTTGCTGCTTCTTCCACTAATAAAAACTTTTTTGTTACATTCGTCTTTTGAGCCTGAAACACTAAAATTTGTTTGAAATGTCAGAAGAGACGCAAAGCCTAACTATCAAGATCATTAGTAGCCTAAAAATTACCGCCACTCTTGAGTTCTAGTCCTGAACTGATGGGTTTGGTTTTGTGTTGTAACTTTTTCTACGATTTTTTAGCCATGCTTGAGAGAGGTGGGCTTGACGCTTAGTCTTAGTCGCAAGACGTACCGCCACCTCTATGCTCTATACTCTATAGACTGCTCATGCTTCTCAGTATATGTGCTGGTGTGCCTAAAAACTGTTCTGATAAAAGTTACGTTCATTATTATTATCACAAGTTAAGTACTCTTTTGTTCGACGCCAATGGCCAACGGAAGACCTTAATTGGAATTGAATAAGAAACGTTGAGAATTTCTTTTTCCAGAAAATTTTTTCAATAAACTTGGTTCTCATAGTTAATATTTATGCAGATCTGGACAATCATTATCTCTAAAACGCGTAATTTTATACATCCTGATGGCTAGACGCTTATCAGGTATTCCATAACCGAAAGCGACATTTTTAATTTCCAATAATTTTCTAGCAATTTTCTACGCGTGGCAGTACTTCTGTTCTACTTCGTATAGCTATGTGCCATGAGTTTGTAAGAGCATAAAATAAGTAAATTACTCTGCGACGACAATGAAATTTATCCACCCTATACTTTGTAGTCCTCGACTAATCACCAATTTGAACAATTATTCACAATGTCATAAAATATGAAATTATCGTTATCACAAATTTCTGAAAGCTTTCTCTAATTCAAAGTAATGCAAAAGTTGTAAAGCCATATCTTTATGAAGCTTTTGAAAGCTATTGTAACTTTTGGCGCGGTGTCCGATTATTACGCTTCATGTCATGCGGCGATCACGATTCGCGATTTGCTTCACGCACCAAGGGTTCTACGGTTCGAATCCCTAATCGATTACTACCACCGTTCACCAGTTTTAACTGAAAGACAATTCGCAAAACGTAAACTAAATATTCCGCGCGGACGAGCGTAAATTTAAATGGACAAAACGATGCAATTGCTTTAGAATTAACAGGAGATTTTATTAGCCTTTCTAAAGGATCTTACTGCATTATTTATTATTTTTAAATACAAACGATTCAATTATTTTAAATGACGTATTAAACAATTCTGAAGCCATTACTTTAATTAAAAACATCGCTTTTGAAAAGTCACGTTTTAGAGGCGTATTACAATTTTATACCAGTGGCAATGTAACATTGGCTTAATTAGAGGCTTTAGATCAAAGTTAAACGCAATAATTTCAATATGCTTCTTCGTTTTAATTACCACCAATGATCACTTCTTTGTAATTTAGTAGGGTGCAAACGAATAAAAATTGTTGCGTTTAAAAAAAATAAATTAAAAAATGTGATTAACGCGGCGTCGCCCCAAAAAGAGAGTAAAAGAAATAATAAACGCAAGTTTAATTAGACGTAATACAAAACAACCCCTTATCAGTAGCAGAGTTCGGATACGAAGGTTAGAATGGGCAAGGCACGTAAAGGACATTAAAAGAAAGTGATACGATTTTGTTGGATAAACCTGCAGATCTATCTGGACAGCGATTTATGGTAAGGACGATTTTCAAACTATCGTGACTTTTTCGTTATTTTCTACAAAGTGCACAAGACGTTAGGAATATGGGGCAGTACGTTACTATCGAGACGCTTTGAAAATCAAAAAAATATATCTTGCGTAAGTTCGTCAGGACGACTGCTTTATACGTACTTTATTTTCGTCACATTGAAATTGAACGACTTTTTTAGATAGTCTGCTAAATTAGTTACAAAATTTATTTGTATTTCTGTTTTTTTTATAAAAGGGCATTTCGTATGACGGTAAACTTAGCAGCTAGGCAGCTTGGACCGCTAACGAGCACCTATTAATTGACTTTCCCTGCTAGGCGTGCTAGTCAAGCTCGTTAGTTGATTACGTGCTATCCATACTTGAAAAGGGGTTCTTTATATGAAAGATTACGTCGGGCGAAACTTAAAATTTGCTAGATATACCAAATATTAATTAGGGAATAAATGTAACAAAGTTGCAGTGTACAAAGGATAATCGTACATTTTATGAATTTTATTAGCATTTATCTATATTATGTATAATTGATTCTGTCTTGATGAAAGAGGTTCGAGGATATTAAAGTTTAAAAGGAAGAGCTTTTAAAGCACGAAAATTACACAGACACAGACAGTCGATGAAATCAGAGTCACCCTCATTTTGCTTGGTTGTACTCGGCTTATAGGGGAAGCTTTATATCCGTTTTGAAACCTGCTTTGACCTTACTCATAATTATTTTTGGATTTACCGCTTTCTCACACCAACAGATATTTTTAGCAAAAGAAAATTTTTGGTCAAGTGAACCACTCGAGACGTTTATTTTGATGGTTTTCACTAATTACCCCGAGTTGTTTTTCTACTTTGCCTAGTTAAAATTTCTCATTACAAAAATTGTTAAAGTCTTAATGTCTATCTCCTTTAATCTTCCTCTAACTTTTTTTCTTCTTAAGCGGATATTAAGCGCCGATTTTTTATCTGGAATTTGGGGTTTGATCTTCTGGATCTAAATAATAACATTTAAATAATTTGTTAAAAAGTTAGAGGTATGATTGAAATAAAATGTTATCGCAAGACATCGTTCACTTAATAATCTTATTTCGAAGCTATGATTTGAAAATTAGGGTTGTATAGTTGCTGTGTTATTTTTTTCTAGTCGGGAGTTCTTTAGAAAGGACCTACGCTTCCGGGGGTTCCTTAGAAAGCTCCCCTGCACTTAAACCAGGCGGCTCTTTGTTCATTTGTAGTTTTACCTTCTCGAACTAGATCATTTTCTAGGAGAAGGGGAAGGGGGTATTGGGATGACTTGCCAAAAGCTGGGTGGGTCGCAAAAATATACTTATGTCAGTAGATTTTAACATAGTATCGAGTTTTCATCTAGTAACTGTTTCTTTGCCAATTTGCCGGATTAGTGTTCGTTGTTCTTTGAAGCGACACGGAGACAGAGATGCCCCACGCAGATTTTCCCGCTATAAGCGATCCATAGAGAGAACCTACATGTAACGACTGTGAACTGTGCGGAGAGAAGGATGAATCTTCTCAACGCATTATAAGCAGATACCCAGTTTTGCGGCATTGAGAGAGTCTACACTAAGTTTTGCTTCTCTCACTGTCTTTAAAAAGGCCAGACTAAGTACAAGGAGCTACGACCTTGCGTCATACGATAGCAAGGAGTTACGAGTGGGGTGGCCCGTGCGGGCCCAGACAGATTATCAGGAGGGCCAGGCCACCCCAGGCCTTCCCGTAGTTGCCTGTTCTCGGAGAAGGCTATAAGCCTGCTCGGAAGGATAGTTTGTTCCGGATAAGCAGAACTCAGGGTTGATCGACTCGGTGCAGCAAAAGCTCGGCATCTGCATTCTCGTCCATGGAGCCTCCTCTTTTACATAAAAAATGTTTTCTTAAAAATAAGTCATACAAACTTATGTTGGATAATATTCTTCGTCGTCATATAAACTTCTTCAAAAAACGATTACCAAATCGAATATTCAGACGTGTTTAGACCATAATATAGAAATTAATAAAAAGAAAGGACCTAACAAAACCAAATTTTTTGTAACCTCAAAGATTGTATTAAAATGCAAAGAAGCTGTAAAAAAATTGTCTTGATGAATCGAGCTTTTAATCTCCTTAGAGACATTTCTCTTTTTTTATGTGTTATATAAATCCTTTTTTAAAACAATGGACGAGCATAAGTTTCCAACTGTTATTAATTTATTCTTTTGAATATTTTAAATTTAATATTAAACAATACAAGAATGTCTGATTTTATATTACAATTTTTTAAGTTTCGCTTCCTTGCGAAATTCTTTTATTTCTCCATCTGTACTATGTTTTATTAAAATTTAATAACATTTTCTAAAAATGCTTTTACTTAAAATATGAAAAATGAATGGCTTTTTATTAAAGTGCTTTTTATGGTCAAAATAGTTTCGGTAGATCGCCTAGACTAAAATTGGGAATTTAGTGGATCTAGATTTGGCTATAATTTGGCTGGCTCGACCTGTTAAAACCAACTAAAGGTTTAAATTTGTACCTCATAAAAAAGTGTAAAGCCTCCGAATTTAATCAACTTTTTAAATTTATTTGAGTCTAGACTAAATCGATATACGTAGTAATGTAACAACTTTGTAAATTAAACCTCTAGAGGTAAACAAAGTTAAATTTTAACCAGTTCTCATTTTTGTGAAAATGCTGTTCGTATTTGTAGACAACAACTTTAAAGATCTTAAGTGTTCCCATTCATTCGTTCCTTCTAATTTTACCAAAATTAAGTTTTATGTTTAATAGGGCGTAGGTGGATACTTGATACCTGTAAATTTTCAAAAAAATAATTTAATTTAAGCTTTTTTGTATCAAATATTGCCACTTGAGGATACTATTAAAATTAAATTAATTTTTTTAGAGGTACAAAATGCTTAAATAAATATTAAATTTCGATTTAAGTATCTCTTTTAATTTTTGTTTTACTTTTCTATCTGAAAATTGTGCCCAACTGCAGCACGCGGTTGTACAATTTGGGTGTGGCAGCTCTTATAGTTCCATTTTTCTATGCCAAATATCATTTATAATCAGTTCACACACTTGACCATAATTGGGGAATATTAAGCAGACGAAGTGCCGAATTGAAAGTAGACGATATCTTAGTGCTAGAAAGGATGCAATGCAAAGTCTTATTTGCGTTCTTCTACAGGTTACAACTTTTTAAATTTTATTCTCTTCTATTTGTAAGCCTGTACCCATGACTTATCAGATAGGAGAGGGGCAAAAGGAGCTGCTGGCGCTCCGCGCCTGGCAATTTAAGAATCTCAACTTGGCAACTCCATACTTATTAGAAAAAAATAAAGGGGAAGGTTAACACATAAATTAAGACAAATGAAAAAAATTCAGTGATCAAATTCAGGGGCCCCCTAATTCTCCAACAGTATTTTTTGTTTATCTGAAATAATATAACAATTTAATTCTTAATTTTTGTACTTTGTTTTTGTAAAGCATCTTTTTTGGAGACACTATCAATTGCTACTAAAAGTCTTCAACTTCATTAAGTCATTGGGCCTTTAAAACAATCAAAACTTGTTGCCTTCGGCGCTATTTAATTTTATTTCTAACGCATGACATGGGCCCCTATAAGTTTTTTTAGCCAAAAGCCCTTTCAAAAATAAATCCGAACCTGTTTAAACACAATTTTATTTTAAATTTTGAAGAGCCCTTAAAATATTAGTTGCTCCGAGCCTCGCACTTTTTCTTTTAAAAGCCCTGTCTGGACCTGATTATTTGGGCTATTTTTGAGAGTCGAAACAGTTGTCAAGGCAAGATGCGCTAAGTGTTGGAGTTTATATACTAATTGGAAATTTAAGACTGATTCTGATTCATTTATAGACTTCTTCCAAACAGTTCCTTCTCAAGTGGCATCGGTAAATCATGAGTTGCTTAGGAAATTCTGCTAAAAGTGTTTCTGGTTCGGATTCCTCGTGTTAGGTTAGGGTTAGACTGTTAGACTATATAATTGTCACGGGAACGTAACACAGAAAGAGACTGAGATTATTAACAGTTTTAATGATTTTTTTTCAAATTTAAGAGCCAACTATAAATTTCAGATTTAAAAAAAATCTGCAGTAATTTAAGATTACAGTTGGATTAAATAATAAATGTAATTTTTTCCAAAAGTTGGTATAGGGATGAAAAAGCTATTTATATTTCTTAAAATGGGACCATAGACACTTATAGCTTTCGTACGATATACAACTTAAGAACAACAGCAATTTAATATTTTCTTTTGCTTTTATTTGCACCTTTAGTGGAAACAACTTTAGCAAAGAACTATCGCTATAAATTTTCTTGTTTTTGTTGAAACCAATGGAGCACAATTGAAGAAACGATAATACATAAATTACGAAATAAATCGTGCGAAACACTTAAAAAATTTTATTTTATTTTTATCCAGCCAAAAGTACCTTAATGTGCTTTTAGTAGCTTGCCGAAACGTTATTCGGAAAGCTTTCTTTTAAGCATTGTCTAAAACGACTAAAAAGTTTGAACTAATTTAATTAGTTATTAAAATAGCTAATTTAAGAGACTTCCAAACTAATAATGAACGAAAATTAATAATTAAACTTGAAATTATTAATCCTCTTTATTAAACTGGTGCTTCAATCAAATTGATTAAATTGTTCATGCTCAAATATGAGTAATATGTTAGAATATTATAATTAAAATTGTTAAACTGTGTCCCGTTTGAAATTTTTGTAACGTACGTAAGGGAGAGTTTCTAATTTTCGCTTTTTTAAAAATCAAAACTTTATACTTTATGGTAATCAACACAAGAGAATTGTGTATTGTGTGCGCTTTTCAGTAAGTAAATATAATCAACAGACTGCTGGAAAAATAGAACGCGCTAATTTTTGTTAAAACTTTTATTCATTTCTAGAGCGGTGTTTCATTTTTAAAAAGTTAGGGCAGTTTTTTTGCAGTAAATTAAATTTCTTTAAAAGTTAATAAAGCATCACATCTTTGTGGCATTATAATCTCATCGTCAGTCTGTAGTTCTGTAATTGATTAATTTCTTACTAAAAATATTGTACCTACTAGCTGTGTACTGTATGTACATGCACAGGGTGGTCAAAATTCGATGGTTATTATTGAGAAAGCAATAAGTATAATAAAAGATATGGAAAAATTGATGACCTATTCTCGATCTTTTTTTGGAGAGGAACTCAATGACAAAAACCGGAAGTTGCGATCTTCTTTTGTTCTGTTCGATTTTTCAATTTTTTGCTAAATCTCGATATCTCGGTTGTTGTGAAGTTACAGAGATAAATTTTAAAACGTTCTTCAGGCACTTTTTTGAGAACAATAAAATGAGGATCTTATAAAGATATGGATAAAGCATCTTCCACGGTTTGTACCAGGTCTTCTTCCCAACAATCCCCTCGCTATTATTGTCTTTTTTGGGGGTTCAGCTACCCTTGCCGTTGCCTCTTCTGCTAAGATTCTCTGGGCTTCAGGAAGGAACCTATTTGCTCCACCTTTCCGCATTTCACGCAGCTCTACCCTTAGAGCACCCCTGTATGTTCTGCGAGCCTGAGTTATAACCCCTACCTCTTCTGTCTCTATGTCTCTTGCCAGTTTGCCTATTATGCTAGCCAGAGTTGCCCCTTCATGTCCCTTCGTGGTTATCTCTACTGCTTTGTTGTGCATGCGCTCGTATGGTCGGCTAGTCAGGGCTAGGGCATGACTGCCTCCCCCGGTTTCAGGCCTTCCTCTTGCTTGGATAGTAACTACCACATCTGTGCCCGTCAGTACGCACTCTAGCATCTTCCTGCTCTGGATGCTTACGTCTTTGCCATTTACGATGCTTGCTATCCGGATTCTTTTCAGAAGCAATACCTTTTTGAGAGCCTCTATAGCGGAGAAGTCGTCCTCATTGCAAATGCTAGCTCCTTCATTCTGCTCTTCATCCGTGTGAGGGAGCACACCCACCAGCGTCAGGCTGGAGGTATGGGACGTATCGGGTCCGGTGCCCTCGAGGCCGTCGACCACACTAGTGCTCTCCAGGTAAAGGACTTTACCCGGCTCCAGTACCTTGTCTCTTGCTACCCAGTCCAGCTGCGGAAAGATGCTACGCTACGATAACACAAAGTTGTGTTTTTTTCATTAATTTGAAGAAAGTTTTTCTATAATACCGACATTTAGCGAGAAGTTGAAAAGTCAAACTTTTGCCTGTAGCTCCAAAACAAAAGATGATCGCGAATTCTCGTTTTCGCTATTGAGCTCCTATCAAAAAACAGAATGAGAATGCGATATCCATTTTTACACGTATATTATTTATAGTTATCGGTTTCTCCATATGAACCACTCTGTACAAATAATAAAACATTTAG
Source organism: Malthinus flaveolus (assembly GCA_950108345.1). Lineage (NCBI taxonomy): Eukaryota > Metazoa > Arthropoda > Insecta > Coleoptera > Cantharidae > Malthinus > Malthinus flaveolus. The sequence continues at coordinate 70,630,895 of OX467285.1, forward strand.
AAATTTGCTCATATAAGAGATCTCGTATAATTAGTTAAGAGATACAAACATGCTTGTAAGGGAAAATTAGCATAATTAGAGGCCTGCCTAACACTATGACGGAATAACACCAAGCTCTATCTTGATTAGATGATTAGTTTAGAAAATTAATAATTTATTAAAATTTAAATTTTCACTTTTCAAACCTCTTGGCAATTTACGAAAAGTATTTTTAACAGATTAAAAAGTCTGTTAAAAAGGAGGAAATTCGATAGGTTTTAATCCGGTGATCTAGCACTCTGGCCGGTCGTAGTATCCTTTGCGTCCAATTCAGCATTAGGTATTACTATTTTTCAGAAATTCTCAGACCGCTAGACCGACTTCCTATCGGTTGGTATAACAACATTCCTAACAAGATCGGAAAATCGTTTTCTAAAAATTGTCTACCAACAGAACCCGTCAAGCATGTGTCAGGACAAAATGAGCTATGGCAAATCATTATTTTCTACTCTGTCTGAATAAAAGGTTGTAGCAAATAATTCTAGTTTTGGTGAGACTGACCTCATACATGAAGGGAAGAAAAACGAGGGCGACATTTCAGTAATAGTCGGTGGCAAAATAATACTCTAAGCGCAATGTCATAAATCGGAGAAAACGTTGAAACTGGAACCAATAAACTAGTATGTACCCCATAATGTGCTAGATGGTCCACGCATGGTTCACACCTTCCACCAAAACAAGTTGTCTTGTTTTTTTATGAGAATTGCATCAGCTTTTATAAAAAAAAAAGGTTGCAAGTAATGACAGTTCGACTTCGCCCTGTATTTATATTTTGTTATTATTGCAGAAAATATATTGAGCTACTTATATTTTAGGTCACAAAATAAAACAATGTAAGAATTTATTAAACAATTTACTTTTTTAATTTCCTTCATTTGTGTGAACTTTAGTATAGTAACGAGTAGCTTTTCTCATTGTTTTCAACGTATTTCAAAGCTTCGCACGTAAAAAGTAAAGACGTGGTAGTTGATTTAATACTTCTACTTTTGCTTTTTCACTCGACTTGCTTCTCGTGAAAATATTTTTTCTTCAAATTTTTCAAAGACGTATTGTTCAGGAATCTTAAGTATTTTTTAACGAACTTTTATTTTAAAAAACAGAATATAAAACAAATAATGTAATTTTACAAATTCTTACCTTCGCGCAAGCGAAAATTTTATGCAAAAAAGAGACTATTAGTAATTCCTAGGAAATTTTTCAGGAAGGAAATCTAATTTCCCGTCTTTAAAATTATCCCGAGACGCTCAATTCCAAATATTAAAATGAAATATCTCTCTTTTTATATATTTTTTTATCTTTTTGTTAATAAAAATGCAACGCAACACAATTTATTTATAATAACGTGCATATTTTATTTCAAAATAGAGACAGTTTAATTTAAATTAGAAAGAGGTTTTGGGCGCTTGCCTTTTTGTAATATTATTTATTTCAACCCTAGGAAAATATTATTAAAACTTCTTTTGCGTCGGTAGGTAAACCAGACAAACATATCATGTGTTGTAACGATGTAACACTCTCCACGTCGATCTCCCTTCAAAATATCAAAAACAATTGAAATTCGGCATTTAGAAAAGTTTTAACTTTGTTATTTTTTTTCTTATTTCGCTTGGTTGCCCCTTCTTTCATTATGTTTACCCCTCCATCCTCTTTTCCTTCTATGCGTCTCTTGCACTTTTCAAATCTCTTCTTTGGCCTCCATTTTTCTCTCTGATCCCTGTTCTCTCTTAAGCCTTTTATAGTTTTTACTATTCTATACTATAATATTATGCAATATTTATGTATTATTAATATCTAAATTGGTATCGGTGGTCAAACCGTTTTTCTCTTTCTTAAGGTTAGTTTAGCTCCAGATCTAATTCTATAAAAAATGGAGAAGAAATCACCAGTGGGAGGAATAATGATTTTACCTTTCATCTTTGAATTTATTAAACACGAGCACTATTACGCATTCTGAAGAATATTCTAGCTTTATATACTACTATAAATACGCATTATACGCATTTTTCGTTTTATTTTTAACCGTAACAATTTTCAGATGAGCGAACACTGATTGTTCCACAAAGAGTCGCAATTTTTCATGCATTGCGCGTACTAGGTAGTATATGAGGAGTAAAAGAATAAAAAAAGAAAAAAAAATTAACATAAAGTTGTCCCAAACGACCTATGGAGAGGTTGTGGTGGGGAAAATATTGATAACGACACTCTTTGCAGTCGTATCTGCCTCTTTTTAATGATATAAGGGTTGCTATAAATTATTCGTCAATTTTATTAAATTATGCACTCAAAAGCGCGAGCTTTTGCGGCTCTAAAAACAATATCACATCAGGTTAGAAAACGCTGAATTATTGCTCTTTCAACCAACTTTATGTCTTTTGCGGCTTCGAAAATGCCCATTATGTGCGCGTCGGAAAATACCCCTTTGCTCAATTAAAAGAGCTTTTGAAAACCAATGCATTATAACGGAAAGACATTTTCAACTATAGCGAGATAAACAATTTGTACAATTAAACGTTTATCACGTTTATCGTACAAGAAAACAAAATATAACCAACTCTATAAATAAAGGTTTAGTTATGCCGTTTTAGTTATATAAAGGTGTAGATATGTAGCCGGACGTGCAAGAAGCGACCCACGGGAACGCTCCATCATAGTTGGCCATGTCCGGCCGAAATTACGCCCATACATCATGGCGTCCGTCTGCTGAGTTTGCCGTTGTGAATACATAAGTTGGATTCGACGTAAAAGGCATAAAAATTCGATTTATGAAAATGATTTTCTAAGCAAATACCAATAATTTAAACTTACTTGAACTTTCTTTCTTTTTTTTTCGTACATGCTCTCGAATATTTAGAATTGTAAATTGTATATTTGAAAAGAGGTCGTGATGTCGTAGTTATCTTTTTACTTAATTATAAAATCCAAGTTGCACTTTAAAACTTTTCGTTGTTTTACTTTTAACTTAAAATTACTGAATATGCATATCGTGTTGGGCTCTTACACGAGTGCTACCTAGAGAAATATATTTGCCAACCGCTGTTTTTGAAATAGCTGCTGTAATTACATCTTACATGAAGGTACAATATACACTCGTAAATGTCTTATTAACATTAACATAAAATATGTCTAGCAAAATAAGGGAGGACAATGCAACCAACAAACTACGTGCGAAGAATATTCACTTTATGACTGCTACTGAAATGAAAAGAAAACTTTAATAATAAAAAAATGTGAACAATTTCAATATGGAGCAGGTACCTACCTAAGTAGCACTTTATTAAAAATATTTTATGCTCAGTTGGCTTTGAAAACAAATAATTGAAACAATACACTGACCAATGTCTAAAGCCGAAAAGCCTTTATTAATAAATATACCCTATATTATATTATGTAGTAGTTTATACAAAGTTATCCTCAGTGTCTGCTACTGCTTATTTGGTACGTATAGCAAGTATTGTACAAATACCGTAATCTTCTTAAATGCTTACTACGTATATACATTATGATTATTTCAAAATGCCGAAGCTTGCAATTTATGGTACTGCTACAAAGTAGGATATTATTATGTTCAATAGACAATTTATAATGCTTCATGTACTTGTACGTAAGAAAGGAAATAAGTACAACGTGCAACCTTTACTTAATAATGTATTGTTGTAATATTCGCTTTATTACTCCGCGTTGGTAGGCCCTACGGGCTCTCGCTAAGGCATGTGCATTGTGCAATTACGGTACATGTTTGTGTTCAACAAATCGATTCATTTTTTCTACGATTTGACAAATATAAATTAATTTCCGAAGTTTACAATAAATTTCCAGTGCGTGGTATATCGATTAATTCCCTTGGCCACATTTCGAATCGTCAATATTGCGTCTTAAATTCCGAGAGTAGATTAGCAAGACCCTACTACTCAACCACCCAAATTTTTTGCCACTACTCGAAATATTCCAAGATTTTTGCCGGACCTCTTCGCGCACGACAAAAAAAATTACCCCAAAACCGCCCGCAACCACGTCAAAATCGCACATTTCTCTTTTGGATCGGAGAGGGCCTTTTAACGTTGTGAGTCAGCGAACTAAGTTTATACGTATAATTTCTCTGGATAATCCCAGGTTTGCAACACTGCTTTTGGAGAATTGCTCTGCACTGGTGTGGAGTGTGGGGTAATAATTAGCCTTTCTGTAGCTCTCAAACTATTTTTTCTGATTAATTTGCTAGTAAAAACGCAGTAACGCTTGTTAAAGTGGCAAAAAAGTAATATTGGGTGCATTTAGCGGAAAAAGCTACAGTCAACTAGCTTGACTATGATGAGTATTCAACTGCTTACGATCCGCTTTCACTCGCAGCTCGCAGCATACGGTTTAGCCTTTAGCGGATCGTAAGCATCTGAATGTCAGCATACTCGGCATAGTTGACCGCTTGCTTTAAGCAGCTTTGTCCACTAAACGCACCCATCGTTTCGTAACATAAAAAATTGGATTTACGCCACTGACTTTTTGTTACAAACTTTTTTTTTATTAGTTTTCGTTAATAAGGGGCGAAGACAAACAATAAATCATAAAATAGTATAAGGTATGCCATTGTAGAGGTAAGATTGTAGCCGGGACGCATTGACTGCAATAATTTGCCGCTGCTTTTTTTTACTAAATGTTGCTGAACGGAAGACATATTACAACGTTTTTCTATAACCTTATTTATATCCTATAGATAGTGGTAGGCGAAATGAAAAACGTTGTATAGAGTGCGGATTAGTGCTCCGCAAAATAACTTTCCCTTGGTTGCATAATCGCACCAAAGGACTTCGAGATTCGAGGGTTAACTGATGTAGGTCACACACTAGAAGGTTTACGAAATTCTAGTTAGTATACTAAATAATGAATGAATATTCGTAATTTATTTACTTCTTTCAAACTAATTTAATTGCGACAAATTTGAACGCGCCACAGCATTAATTGGGTTCAAAAATAATTGACTAAGAAATCGCCATAGCTATATAAACCACCATTGTTTAGTTATCTGTTTATAATAGTATTTTATTATCGAAGTAGATTTAAATTTGCGAGACAGAAATATTTGTCTACTCTGAATATACATCAAAAAGGAGCAGTCCCAGTTTGATATCGATTAACTAACCCACGTTTTTGTTCACCAACGACTCTTAGTGATGTAAAGCAATTAGTTTTGTTCATTTTTCATTTTGATAATGAATTAACATTCCATCAAGTGTTATCTTTTAAAAATTGAAAGCCTTTTAGTAGCATCCCCCAAATCGACGCGGTACTACGGGAGAGTAGAACACGCGATGCGTCAGAAGCGATAGCTGCAACATTATGTTAATTACACTAAAGCTGAAACAAAAACGAAACTATTTTTGTTCAAACATTCTCTTAAAATGAGTATTTTACTAGTTTCTTGACTGGAGAGTCGGCTTCTCCAATGGCTAACCCATCATGTGTGCATTTCTTCTTTCCTTTCTCGGACAATAAGAAGGCTCTTCATCATAAAGTTCTTTCACTCCCGTCCTCCGCAACTGTCTAACAAGTATCACCGTAACCGTAGACACCGTAGAGTCATCCATTCAAATCCAATATCTATTTAGCCGACAATCAAAACAACCGTCTTATGAAGCTGTGGGAGCTTTGTAAGCGGGAAAATCGGTAGCTTACTAATGCTCCCTTTAGCGTCGCTCAGTCGGTGAAGGGGGTAGGTTCGGCGTCGGAAATAAAAGTCACACGTACCACAAATTAAAATGATTTATTCTGTTAAGAAATTACCACCAAATAATAACGCAAGAGAAATCAAAACAATAGTATTAATTACAATTCAAATTTAATTAATTCACAAATTAGCAAAATATCCTGGAAGGAAAACAGCGATAAACTATGTACAGGGGCAGGGACCTGGACAAGGTAAGGGGAAAGAGGAGAGGTGCGGCTATAAGGCACTACGACGGCCCTTGCGGACCACCACAGCACAGTAGCCACACGGAAGAGAATACGGCGGCTAGGGAGAATTCCACAGCGGCTCTTGCGAACCACTACGAAATTCTAACCACTCGGAAGCTGGGGTATTTGGTTGTCAAACTGGAACCGCGGACAAGACAAGACTTCACACAGTTAACTCCTAACGACTGATAGGGGACACAGGGACTACACGGAGACGACTGTTAAAACGCCAAGACTGCCAGGGACTGCCATCGAACTGCCAGGAACTGCCAGGGACTGCCAAGACTCTTCGGTCGCACGGCTATTTATTAATGTTTCCCCTTCCTGGGAAACCACCAATCACAGCACTCGCTGAGATTGGAAGGGGGGAAATCATAGTGGCGGACGAGCTATCATTCACTAGTGAATTATAATTATAAAAATCTAATTAGTGGCCTTTGGGAAAAATTATAACTCAGGAAAAATGCGCTGTAAAAAGGGCATTCGAATGATGTAAGTCTCGTCGTAATCGGGGAAAATTTGGGGATGCAAAAGAATAAACAAATGAAATTTAGGACCATTAATTAATAAAATTACTTAGGGGATGTCAATTGGAGATTAGGGGAGCAAAAGAAATGGGGTCGAAATTGAGAATTTAATTTTTAGACAAAATTAATTCAAAGTTTTTAAATTATTGAATTCTGTAAAGGAAGGTCGGACGTTAAAATGATTGACCTCGCGCGTCTTCAACGAATGTACACTAGATAATGATCAGGTGTCGGTCTAATTTAATAATGGTTAATTTGCTTTACAAATTAACAATGGGAAAATTGAACAAGGGAGAAATATTGGGTCGTGGTTTAGGGGTAGGAAGTTGACAACCAAAACGGATGCGGATTTGGGCAAGCTCAGAGCTAGAATCTTAGGATTCATACCACTCTGAGCTGTATAAAAAATCCACATCGTTACAGCTTGTTGGACGTTGTGAAAGTCCCCAAAACCTGCTGATTAGTCACGAAGCAAAAATCTAACTTTCCAACATTAATTCTCACTTTTGAGATAATGTATAAAAAAATGTGTATGTACTTATAACTAAAAGATATTACTTGCTTTTTTGTGTCTCCTAAAAATTTGATAAAACACTTGAAAATAACATTTTCCTTTTATTTCGTCTTATAAGGGCTTATAGGTTTTTATAGCTAAGTGTAAAATATAAAAGTTATCAAAACAGCCTGATAAGAATTTTTTTTATAAAATGCATCACTGTTTTATACGTCGTATTTTTTATATCTTTTTTTTTATTGTTTCCAATGAGATATACGGACAACTAAAATTTGAAACGGACAATTTAAGGAATATTGAAGAAAAGTCGTTAATTTAGAAATGATCCAAACGTCGTTACTTCACTATTAAAGTAACAATTTCATTTTTTCGACGATGTCAAAATAAAAGATCGTTTTGAGTCGGTGTTGATCCAAGATAGAAGATAATCTTGTAAAATTTCCGTTGAGAAAAATTTACGTTCATGAAATGCAACAGTTAGTGTAAAAGTTATGTAAATGTTTACATTGTCATCTTTTAGTGTTCATAGTGTTTCATAAATTGACTTCAAAATGGTTGTTTTAAGTTATGCTCAAAGATAATATCTGGATGCCAACTATTACGTTGCGGATAGTTTAAGAAATATGGTAATAGTTCAAAGTTTTAGCTTTCATTTTGTAATACAAACAGCTGCCTCGACAATAATATTTTGCAACGAATTGTTGCGTCTTTTAATGCGTGTTCACATATTTGTTAATATAAAAATAATTATTATAACATTATGGCGGTTCGGTGGCGCTCGTTCTTACCTACCTTAACAATACTTCAAACATTGAAAATAGTAATAAAACTGACCGTCTGTCCCCCCTCCCCTAAGTGGCATCATTAACTTGGGGGTGGCTCTAAAATTCTAGGGAGGACGAATGTTGCTCTTTTTTCGGTTTTTCGCTTATATAAATCGAAAACGTGTTTATATGAAAATAAACTACATAACGGCTAGGTTTGGCGTATAGGTCGACTTCTTCATTTCCATCACATAATGGAATAGAAAGAAATGAAGAAGCCGGCCTAGCCGCCAAAAATGCTACCAACGATCCGGACGTGAATATGGATAACCAACTCGAAATCACTAAACTTACAAATCCGATTAGAAAAATTGATTATAGTGGAACTAAGGCAACGGGAACAGGAGGCGATCTTGACACTGGAGTTGGGTCACACGTTACTAACCCACTCATACTAATTAAAACTAATATCCCCCACCCACAGTGCTTACAATGCGCTGCTCCATTATTAGCAGTACCCCACATTCTGTGTTGGGATGTCCCAACTTTTCGGCTGCTCGAGCGATTTTCTTGCTTTTCCAGAATCTTGAAAGACCTGCAATTCGAATTGCGCCGTTTAACTATCAGGTCTACTTTGAGGCTCCTTCAAACGACAAAACTATTAAACTAATTTTATATAGGTGCTAAGGACCTATAAGTCGAAGCACCTTCAAATAAATAAAATTATAAAAAGTAAAATAAAAACTACATATTATATTTGCTCGCACGGTTTAGGAGCTAGAGCGCGTTAAAATTTGACAAAAATTTCAAAATCGGTTAAAAAACTGTTTTATCGCTTATAATTCAAAAACTACAAACTTTAGGAGATAAGTGTTTATATTCAAAAATAAATTACATTCAATTTCCTATAGATTATTTTCTTAAATATTTTTTGTTAAACAAACAGTTTAGGTGTTAGAGCGCGTTGAAAGTTTGTTTGGGAGGCAGAGTGCAGAAATACTAAAGTACAATTTTTGTATAAACTAAATTGGAATAGCCATTTGCACTAATTTTGTCAGTTCGATTGCTGACAGCCGTTTTGACACACTGTATCATCATCTCGCTCCGAAGATGATACAGTGTATCGAAACAGCTGTCAGCAATCGAACTGACAAAATTAGTGCAAATGGCTATTCCAATTTAGTTTATACAAAAATCAATCTCGATTTGCATAAAGTAAAAGCCAAATCTATTCAATACTAAAGTACAACATTTTTGACACGATGCTGACTGAAATAACAATGCAAAAGAGTAATAAAACCGACCGTCTGACATTTCTAAGTGGCAATATTAACTTGTGGGCGGCTCGAGAAGGGCGGGCTTTTGCTATTTTTTAGTTTTCCGCTTCTAACTTCTAAACTACCCACTTTTTTAGAAAAATATTTCTACATAATAGTAAACTACATTAAATTTCCTACAAATAATATCTAATAGAGTTTTTCCTCAGACACACGGTTTAAAAGCTAAAGCGCGTTAAAGTTTGTTTGACAAAATTTCCAAAGTTGTCCAAAAAACTGTTTTGTTTTTGTTTATCACTTATAACTCGAAAATTATTCCCTTTAGAGAAACATGTTTTTATACAAAAATAAAGTGCATTCAATTTTCTACAAATTATGTCTCTTAGATTTTTTTGTCAAACGAACAGTTTAGTTGCTAGAGCGCGTTAAAGTAGAGGGTCTGGAGAAGAGTGGGCTTTTGGAGGTTTAGGTTAGGTTTGGTTAGGTTAGGTTAGGTTAGGTAAGGTTAGGTTAGGTTTTTTTAGAGGTTGATTCGATCGAAATTAAACCTCCCTTGGGCCGTCGCCATATGCCAAGAGAAGGAGTTAGGTTAGATCAAACTAAACCATAGGATAGTACACGAAAATTTTTTGACCTTTTGTAGATTTGAAAGGTTTTAAGCGCAGCCTTTGTGGTGGCTGGAGGCAGACGTCTTTGAAGTCGAAGGAAATTCGGTCCGGCGGATCTCAATGGCAGACGATCGGTTTTATTAATCATTTGCAATGTTATTGCCTCCCGGACTATGATAAGTTTTAAATGACATCATCTATCGATTTCTTCCGGATTCGTGTTCTTTTTGTAGTTTGTCTTATATCTTATACTTGTATACTAATTTAGGTTGAAGGTATACTTCACCACTGTTATCCATCTTATTTTTATCTGAGTTTTACGTAATATACTATTCGCCTAATATGCCCTCCTTCCTTTGTACCTTTGAGTGGAAGGGCTTTTAAAAGTAATATCCGTTTCTAAACTATCTCGATGCAATTTTATTGTGATCGTTAGGTATCGGATTTAGATAGTTAGTTTAGAAGTATCGAAAAGCTAACAAAGTTAACTTTTTTCATCAACTCGTGGAACTGATCGTTTGAGTCGACTTTAAGGGTCCTTCAAAATAAAACGGAATTTTAAACTCGCTAATTTATTTATAAAAGAAAAAGCGTTCTTCAGAAGAAATACCTAGTATACCTACTTACCTTACCTAACAGGTATTTTTGTATGTTACTAGTCGACATGTTCTTTTTATACGTTTGTTTAACTATTTTTGAATTGAAGTTTTAATCATGTCAACTTTTGTTCTGCTTCATTTGTTCGTCTTGTTCCTCTATACTTTAAGTGAAATTACTCTTTGCTACTCTAACTGCTCTTTCGTATACATCAGAGTTGTAGTCGGGGTGGCCAAATGTCATGGAACGTCCTTATTGCGAGCAATTCGAATTAGTTTTAAAACTTAAAGCGTATTTTAAAACGAAATTTAATGTTTTTATTAGATGCGGATTTTCACTCACTCGTAACTCAGAAGTTGAGAACTGCTGGCATGAAATGTAAATTATGTAGTAGCGTATTTAAAAAGGGAGAATCCTAAATTAATTTAACCATATATCAGCGTACCTATACATAATAATGTAAACATAAACAGAAAATAGTTTATTTTAAACAAATGTTTAATTTAAAATTGATTTTTTAATTAATTAATGGAAAACAGAGTTTCAGTTTACATCCATTACGTTTTACTTGTATAACATTTGATTATAATCACCGAGTTTGCTTATTTGAACGAGATTTTCATTAGACACCACGATGCTTTTATATATTATATGGAAACATTGATAACACCCACTATAGGAAGATTAAAGATGGCACAGCTCAAAAAAATTCATTAAACTAATTACAAATTAATTTACCAAATGGATTTAAAATTAAGAGAGAAAATCGTTAACCAACTTTTTGCTCTAGGAGAATCTTAACGCAGAAGAAAATCCCCGTATACAGTCATTTCTTTGTTAAGTTATTTGTCTTAATAAACGATTTGGGTGCGACCTACTAAAAAGGTTGTTCTAGTTAAGGATGGACAAAAACTATATATACCGCCTGTAACATAAAGACTTTAATTAGGAAGCAGGTGGTCGCACTACGACCGATGGTGTCGCATACAAATTAACCGAGTCACTTGAATCGCCAATTTATCCGTTCGTTATCGTTGCACGTACCTACACCCACCACACAAATCTGTTTTCAAAAAATATATCTCAACTCGAGCGAAAATTGGTCATTTTGTCGTGTATTTACTTTTCGAGTTTGCTCTTCCGAGTTAATGATAATTTTAGCAACTAGAGGTACAAACTTGGAAAACACCCTCTAGGAATGTGCGACTGTAATGAAGGTTCGCTGCATCGAGTAATTTTGCCTACTACCGAAACTTTTGCTTAGGTATGCAAAAACTTTACTCGCTATTCTACTAACAAGAGGGTTGAAGACACGTGGGGTTGACTTATTTCGAATTTTAGTCCCTTGGGCACTTAAACTGTCATTCGCTCTATACACTAACTTGTTTGTATAATCCGACGCTTTAATTTACAATTATAATTCTATTGGTTATAGTTTGACACAACGTCTCTGCGTTAAATAAACTCGCCCCCTCGAATATACGCGAGTAGGTAGGTACCTAGTTAGTTTTAAGAGAAAAATTGATTTTTCTTTACGTATTAAAATAAATAGAAATGGACGGAAATCGTTTAAAGATAGCAGACCCGCCATTCTAAACCAATTTATTATCCTTTTATGGAAGGATTGTGATTATGAGGGTATCCTTGTTAGAGTTCCAAATTTTCCGAGCAATAAATAAGGATGGAAAAGTGAATTCGTAAGGACTGTCTGTAATATAAATTGTGAAGATTCTATTTTCTCTTACTCTGCAATTATTTTACGTCGGTGTTTATTAATTTTGCGTCGACGGATTATTTATAAGGGTTCTGGTTATAACGGTTTTACGCGCTGTTAAAAATCTACGGTTCAACATCTTTCAACTAATACAAAAAATTTATTAGCGCCTTTTTTATTAAAGCTGTAACAAATTCGTTTTGTGCGTTTAGAATATTATAATTTTTAGCTTTTCACGGAGTAACGTACGATAAGTATATCTGCAAACAAAGGTTTAAAGGGAGTGTCACACTTTGACCCTTTTTGTTAATTAGGAGCATATTTTATTTTATTTGTAACGGATCGTCCGGTTTAGGCGATTTGATCAAAGCCAGAGCACCAAATCCTAATTGGGAGAAATCAATATGAGCTCGAAAGACTAGAAAAGCTTGTTAGTACCATTATGAAGGTTGAGGTTTCTACCAAAAATCAAGTGCATGGTTAGATTATCCAAAGAGTTGAAACGGTTGAAAACTGCAAACTGCGGGAAATTGTGTGATAGGGCAAGTAAACGAATTGAAACTCATAACGTAGAAGTGGAACAGGTTGCGTATGGCAAAATCAATTATGCGGACGAAAGAGGGAGTAAATGTATAATAAGTAAGGGCATGGTTAGACAAACACTGCCGTATTGTACCAAGACTAGGTCAGAAACTAAGACAGAAGAGCAAACAATTAGAATAACTGAAAGAGCTATTTAAAATAAAGGGTGGCCAATGAAACTGTTCAAACATTAGTATCGCGAAAACTATAATAAGAGATACTTATGCAAAGTCGATTAAAATAGCTGATAGTAGGCATGCGTTTGTTTTCCCACAAAAATGCGTAGGTGACTAGGTATGGGAAAAAATGGAAATTTTGTTTTTCACATATACCTTTTTCGTTTAAATTACTAGAACATTATTAAGGCACTTTTTAATGAGGAATTCACAACAGTTGACAGCAGAAGAGGAAAACCAAAAGAAAATCATTACCGAAACTGAAATTATACCTATCACAATGTACAAATAAATATATGTAGGCCGAGGCTTTATTATTCAAGATGATAAAAGACTAGTGCAGGTAAGAGCGTAGAAAAGTGGCACTAGAAAATTACAGTGCTTGTAAACTATTTATCAGAATTAAAAGTTTCCACCACTTTGCTCATAAGCGAGGAACAACAAGGATTTCGCGCAAGTAGGTCGACTTCAGATGCCATCTTGGGGTATGTCGAGTAGCTGAAAAGCGATCGAATTTTTAAAACTCGCTTGGTAGCAATTCTGATTGGCAAGGAAGTTACATATAAGTCGTCTGATGAAGGACCTCAACTACACGAATACCAATTAACCGTTAAAAGTGCTCAATACCTTCTACGCGGGCTTGTCAATATACATGCACTGTATACATAGAACCGCCGGTATGCCGTAAAGTATCAATTGAGGAACCAGTGAAACGGAACAAGTAATACCGTTCTCATATTTTTTAACTCTCCCAAAAGTGACTAATCAAAGAAGTAAAGAAAGAGATGAATGGCCATCACTAAAACGAGCCCTAGAGCCCTAAAATGTACAGTGTAAAAAAATACAGTTCAGCTCTTGCGACGTTAGAAGAGGAGGGGTCGTTTTTTTCTGCTGAAAAGTGACATTCTTCAGTCAACACTAAAGCTTCACTCTCTATACGCTCTCAATACTCGTGTACTTGTTTTTTGTTTAGCCCACAACTGAGCAATAACGGAGTGGAGCGGTATCGTACAGGTGGTCACGCTATCGATCTCGTTTCACTCTTGCTCCAATACCACTCCGATAAATTTATAAAAATGTATCGATATCGGAGCGTAATTGGATCGAGATCGGGGCGAGAGCGATAGTGTGAACACGCTCAGTGTTTCTTGTGTCGGAATATTTTATCGGAGCGAGGCGCATCGATAGTGTGGATGAATCCTCATCGATACATTTTTATTTTAATGGAGCATTGCGCGATAAACAGAGTTTAGTTTCATTTTAAATTAAAAATACATTTAAGTTTGTGTTTTGTTTATAATTATAAGCTCTGTTATGATTTTGCTCTTTTTGTATAATTCGAATTTTTAATCCTTCAAAATCCCCATAGATAATCCTTTAGGCTCTTACTGTATAGCTGTTTAGTAATACTTTTTTAATATTTTATTGAAAACTGAGCTTTTTAGCACGCAACAAAAATAGAAACAAATAATTTAACAGTTAATAATCTTAAACAAAACGAAAAAAAAAATTAAATTGTAATAAAATAAGTTTTAATAAATCTTACGAAACTCATTATACAAAAGTCTTCCATAAAATTTTATTAAATTAGATCTAGACGAGATAAGACTTTATACTTTGAAGAGCTTTCCTTGGAGCTTTTCTCTTTTACTCGCATCTCGTTTTCTTGTACGTTTATACATTCAACAACATGGATGAAAACTTGGTAGATTATCGCTAAACTAAAAGCAGCTGCACATCAAAGTTGTCATCTCATAAATAGAACTTGTAATATGATGGATTACAATTCGATAACATCTCTGGATAAACGTTTCCGGTTTACAACTTTCTGATTAATCAAAATATCTTATGATACTTATTTGTATCTTATATTTGATATTTCGCCACGGAAATGCGAAATTAAAATCGACGTATTTAATAATTATTGGCCTACACGGGGGCTATTGAATACTGATTTTTCTCACAACAAAGGCTTTCTTCCGCTACTGCTTTGATGTTGATGAGATGATGAGTCCAAAATTATTATTATGAATAACTATTTATGTTGTTTTACAATCTTGATTAATTTTTATTCTTCGAAAAGAAAATTATAACGAAATTCTCTAATAGTTTAGGTCATTGCTTATTACTTATTACCAAAGCGTAAAGTAACACTTATTTAAAAAAATCAATTATAAGCTCGCACTTTACTTTTGATGTTTGCACAGAATAATTTTCTCGCTACCATTTTCAAATATCTTTCGCTGCGGAAATTCCAATTTTCTATTTCTTTCTTTAGCTTCGTGAATAAAATCGAAAGTAAAATTTTTTAGGTCATTGTGTCATTGCATTTTTGTTCTTTTCTCTACTTCTTTAGGACCTTTTTTTACAGAGGGCCTATAATACTGTTTAAAGTTACCAAAAATGCATTTATCCTATGTATAAGGTATTATATTCAATTTACGCAAAGTGATTTGATAGCCAAAACCAATAATATGTTCATCGTTTGTAGCATTTAGGTTCATTTTAACGGTCGCTTTGATACACGCGGTCTTATCGTCTTATACGAATAAAAAAATTTTAAATAATTTACTAGATAACCATCCAAGCAACACTTTAATTTTAATAGATTCTAATCAACGGAAACGCAATGGTAACGAAACTTGAAAACTAGAGCTAAGGGTAAGGGTAATGGCTCCTCATTGCGTTTTTAGCATTACGTTCAGCACTTCCCATAGTTACATAATTAAAACGTCAAATTTGCTAGATAATTCGGGTATAAGGGATATTTTCGAAAGTGCAACTAACTCTTAAGAGATTTTAGGTCGACCCCAAAAGTCGACTTGGAATAACATATATACGTAAATAACATTTTATTACGAACATTTCCTTTCTGAAAGTTGAAGAAACCCCAAATTTCACAAAAATGTAACAAAATCAATTATGATAATTGATACAAATTTTTTTGTTGATGTTTCGCCCTCCAAGTTTTACTAGAACGGCCATCAAAATGATTAAAGATAACGTTTATCTCCACAGTAGCTGGCTCGTTAAAGGACATGGGTCGTAATTACGCGCGCTATTATATATAATAAATAAACCTAAAAATAAAAACTTTAGCACAATATTAGTGAATTTTATTTCTTTCAGGAGCAACGGAAGGAGTAACAGCAACTTTTGACCTATTCGATTCTTCGAGTGGTCCAGATTTAACGTTATCTCCCCAAACGTTTACGAATTCTGCAGAGGCCTTTATCAACGATAACTCAAATAGTTTAGGGGTTCCTACGGAAAACGAGGCAGGTGCGTTACTTATAAAATTAATGAGTGTGTCTAAATTTTAAAACGTTCCATTTCGGAACGCTAATCGATTAATTTTTAACGAACTTGTGTTTTTTTAACCATTTTTTTTAAATCGTTGTTATTCTCGCGTTTTTATTTTTTCTTCTAACACAAATGTCTGTATCAGGAGAACTTTCATAAAATAGTAAATACACACGAAGACAATAAAATCTAACATTCATAGCGTAGAGAAGCTTGAGGCGAACCAAAACCTTTAGTAGATCTACTCAACCCTATTTGAAATTCATTTGGTGTGCGAAAAATGTTTGTGTCTAACGGTTACTGAGCTATATAAAAGATAAAAACATCGAAAATTGATACGGAAATGCAATGAATTCGTTTATCTATTTATTATCAAAGGCCAACGCTGAACGAAAACGCTATTTGTAAATTTATATATTCGTACAAAGTAATCAAAATTATAATCAATTGTATAATCTTCTTATTGTATACGGCCTTTTTTTAGTTGAAATGTGAAATTTTTCACAAAGCGAAAATATATATATTATATTTTAATCTTTTTCAATTAAAACACCGACGATGAATATTATATTAAAATCGTAACATGTTTAATATTTCCATTTGATCGTTAATTGAAAAGCTTTGCGTCAACACGAAAATGGAAATTGGTTCAAAATGGAGGCAAATTATTCGTATTTTTGTTTATTTTTTTTTTTTATGCATGGCATCTTTTCTCGAGATTAAACAAATTTGAAAAATAAAATATCTGGAAGATAAATAACGTATAGATAAGAAAATAAAATCTTGAACTCTTCTTAGTTCAACATCGCCCATACTCATTGCATATGGATAAGGCCTTTGTAACATGTGCTTTATTTTGAGAATAATGTTGGATGAAAAACTGCCATAAATACTGCTGGAAGCGGACCAACGATATAAATCAATATCGCACCTTTTCCACTAAAATGTGGTTCTTTTGGGAAAATACGTAGGTCGTGTCTATTGAATTAGAATTTTTACTTTTTCCAATAATATTAGCAAATATTTATTGTGGATTGAGAATTACAATTGAGCACCAAATATTTGACAATACATTTAAACAAATCCAAATCATCGAGAAGGGACTCGGATAATTATTGTTGATGTATATCGAACACATTAAGCCGCCCACAGACCTCCTAATTTTTCATCGGTCAATAGTGATCGTGACAAACCGCTGTGTTTGAGCTTATCACGATGGCTGATGAAAGATCATTGGGCGCTAAAACCAATTACGACTGTTAGTCACGATCACCGAAGATCGATGAAAAATCACGAGGTCTGTGACGGTTTTAAAGCCGCCATTGACCTCGTGATTTTTTATCGGTCATCGTGGCAAACATGAGATTGAATCAGGACGGTTTGTTACGATGAACGATGAGCGACGTTCGCTAGGTATGTGGGCTCATTGGGCGTTAAAATCAATTTGGACGGTTAGTCACGATCACCGAATATCAATGAAAAATCACGAAGTCTGTGACACAGGTCACGCAATTTTTCATCGGTCATCGTGACAAACATGAGATCGATCAGGACGGTTTGTTATACGATGAACGATGGCTGATGAAAAACCACGAGGTATAAGAGCCCAAATACTGACGGCTTGTCACTATCACCGTTGACTGTTAAAAAATCACGAGGGCTGTGGAGAACTTTAGCGAAATACTCACGACACGGTTAATTAAATTAAGTACTTCATTGGTAAATAACTACTACCAAAGAAGCGATAGCAACCAAGTAGGGCGTGTAAATTATCATTAAAATAATCAAAAGCTTCAAAAAGGAAATTAACCTTTGGCATACTTAAGATTTGTTTGGAAAATCTATAATAATTAAATTTTCAAAAAAAACTTCAATTTACCTTTACAAAAACACTTTTCTTTTAGTATTTATAGAAAGGACCTTTTAGAAAGAGACCTAATATTGAAGAGAAATAAAAAAGGAAAAAGTTGAGATTTTGCGGTTCTTTCTTTATCGACATCGGTCTGAAGATACGCATCGCTTCAAATTCTATTTCCACGTTCATTGAAAACTTCTAATATGATTCCAAAGTTGTCGAGTTCTACTGAAACCAGGCGAATTGCAGTACGAAGCTAATGAATATTTGATTGTCAGATATTGCGGACTCTGCAATACTGAAAGCAAACTTAATTCTGCGTTTCGATGTAATCGTTAAATTAAACAAATGGCTAAGACATCCGAACAATCATAATTTCGGAAATAAGTATAATTAAAACAAACATTTCCTAATTAAAAGGACTCTTTCCGCTCTTTTTTTTCCATTATTGGTTATACGTATTCGAAAAACGTTCCTTTTTCATTATTCTTTAAAATTAGAATTTTTTATTAAGAACTTTTTCACAATTTATTTTTATTGCTAGTAGGTGGTAGTGATATCACACTCAGCAGGTTGTTGTGATAAACGCGAGTGCAAAAATTGAGTTATGAGATGAAGTCTTCTGTTGACAATTCCCGGTGGAAATAAGTTGTTTGCGCTAACTCCGGCACTCCATTACCCAATGCGAGAGAAGCGACGTGTGTCAATATCAATAAATGCTTTCCAATTCCTCATACTTTTATTTAGTACGTAAATTAGAAATCTTCCCATAAAGACATCTCGTTCATTAAGTAAAATCACTTTTATTTATTCAGTTACAGACGTTCAATTTATTCGCTTTGAAATGTACCTTTCAAAGCTTGTTACTTTCTAAGGGAGGAAAAACTCAAAGCTTTAATGTGGGTATGTACTACCTGGACGTTAATGTGCGTGTATGTATTAGCTAACGAATTACCATTACACATTAAACCACATAATATATTAAACGTAAACTGCATTTTCACCTATGAGCTTCGTGGAGTTTAACTTAGCACACTCGTCACAAAAGCTTTTGTTACAAAATGACTTTTGAATCAATTTTCAATGGCTGGCTGAATAATTTGTAACAAAATATTAATTATAAACGTATCAAATAAATGCTGTGATGGGAAGAGGAGCGTAATTAATCTCTAATTTGTTCGTGACAGAAAATTGCTAACAAATATGACAGTATTACAATACCGTTGGATTTATTCTTAATTAATTTATTATTATTTAACGTCCACATTATTACTAATTTGTCAAAAACTATTAAAACTGAAATTACTAGACCGCATGAAAACATAAATACGAGGAAGTGCGAATCAAGCGGATCGTACACGATCAATAATATTGACAGTACCTTATCAGCTTATCACATTGACAATAATATTGATCCTGTAAGGTGGAAAACTAGATTGGCAATCGATATTGATGGAGTATTAAACAAAATTTGGATTTTCAGTTTTTCAGTAGTTAATATTAAAAAGGGGAAGAGATAATGGGTGCGTTTAGCGGACAAAGCTGCTTAAAGTAAGCAGCTTACAATTCGCTAAACTCTATGCTAACAGTCAGCCATTTACCATAGTGCTGTTGTGCTGCTCTCAGCATACAGTTTAGCGGATTGGAAGCCGCTGAATGTCAATATAATCAGCAAAATTGACCGCTTACTTTAAGCAGCTTAGTCCTCTAAACGCACCCATTCAATATTATTTACCGTGTAGGGGCGATCGTCATTAGTTTCATCTCTTGTGAAGGTGACAATGAGCTACGATGAAGATACTATTGGCTTACTCAAGTCCCATGAGGAACAAGATGCCATTCTCCACTTCATAGAGCACTAGGAACTATCTCCATAACTGTGGAATCCGACCAACTCAATGTACTGCAAGAAAGTCAGCTCTTGACCTCTTCATGCCCATACTACTGAGCATAAAGCCGGAGGCAAACACAAACACAAATTAGATGATAAACAGCTACTAGTAGCTGTAATTAATTTGTAATTAAATATTTCGCGTTCTCGTTGTTCTAAAGTTTAGATCGAGTCGTTCATAATTTAGGAGATTAACAGTTGTCTGGCTTGGCGTACGTTGTTCGTTCATGCGACCGGATATTGCAGACTCAGGTTCAATTCCTGGGGCGTTTCGTCGTTCAACATTTTTCTCCTAAAAACGTTTTTCGCGCTACTAGGTGATTAGTTTAGGGTTGGTTTACATCATACATTCAATTAATTATTTCTGCCCTAGTGTATAAATATATTTGAAAAAAAAATATTAAAATTTCACGTATACATTTACTCTTCTTGAAATTTAATACGTAACGGGGAGACATAATAAATTATATCCTCAAATACACTCCTAAACAGTTATAGGCTCTCAAAGTGGAGGTTTAAATATAGAAGAATTATTATATTCGGACATGGTGATTTTTTTTTACATTTGTGATCATAGTATACAGTGACGTATCAAGGCAAATGAAAAAAGATTTGCTCATAGCAACATGTTTTTGATCACATTGGAATGCATTTTGGTCACTTAGTTAGTTTTGCTGTGACTTTCCTCTTATTCTATAGTAGATCGTAATTCCCCTTTGTGAAGCCACGACGTCCCAGCAAGACGAAACGTCTTCACAGTAATCGTTTACACTGTCGTTTCAAGTTTGAAGATACTATGTAAAGATCTCCTGTTTTAGTTTTTCAGATATTTTCGAAATACATACACTTTGTGGGTGTTAAAAAATGTTAAAGTAAAAAGAAACATATAAAGTGGGTAGATATTAGACATCCAGTATATAGCAAGTATATTAATAAAATATATTATTCATCTAGTAAATCCGTATTCTTGTTTGTCCTTTGCAAAAAATGTCGTATTTACGTGAAATAATCATTGGTTTTGGCTCGTGATTTGATATTTTTATAATATTCGTGATGTCACGAATTATTTTGAGAAAATATTTCAGATTAAAAAGTAATATTCACTATTTATAATTCTTTGTCATCTTTTCCAGATCGAAAACGTATTTATTACGGAGATGTATTATTACCCAATATGACTATAAAACACCCTTATTATATTATGGCTTCTATATACGCGCAGAGCATTATTTCATAAATCATTGATCATATAGCATAAAAGTCACATAATTCGTAATATCAAAATTTACATTTTTCCACAAAATATAAAGAGGGCCCAGTTTGTTGTCACTTTAATGTTGTACTTTTAGTGGGTCGATAATTTGTAGCTACGAATAACTCGATTTCTTATTTTCTTGGATTTACGTAAACAACAATAGACATTCTAAAATAAAATTTATTTTCAGTAACAACGACAACAGAAGATAAAAAACCTCAAGTAGGATCCTCGAGTGAAATAGTAAAATTGGCTGTAAAAAGGCCTCGACCGAAGGCTGCTTCTCCCAACAGACAAGGTCCACAGCAGTGTCAGGTAATTAGACTCTCTTTACTTTTTTTTTCAAATGCTATTGAAAAAGTTTTAAATATACTGTTGGGACTAATGTTCCATATCTGTTTTTTTTAATAAAGTAAACAGTCCCTTCCTACATTCGATTATTTGTAAGGTAACAGTAGCATTTACATACTTTTATTGCGAAGAAATGTCGTAACAAAATCTATTGTTGCGAGGAAACTTATCTCAAAATTTCCTTAAGTTCGTGTATGTAATACCAATAATTCCGTACACTATATGGGAGTTACAATACTTCGCAATTCAAAAAATAGATCAAAAGAAGTGTAGATATTTCACAAAGAATTCTGCCACATAATAGTGATTTTTTTCACAATTCGTTGCTAGACTCGGTTGAATACGAAAGCTTTGATACGAATATATTTAAAGAAAAAAAAGAAAATCAAATCGAATGCTATAAGTAACGTGTAGATGTACAGAATCAAAGTGCACTCAAAATATTCAACTCACGGAAAATCTGCATTATACAATCTACTTAGAAGTGGCGTAAGTCAACCCAACACTAGTGTCGTTTTCGACGTAGTATAAAGTTAAATATTTTGTTGCGCCACAAGCAATTTATCGAAGTTTTCAATCGCATTTAAAAAACGATTCAATTGCATAATCTTACAATGCGCAGACAAGGTGCATTGGCACCAATCGAAGATTAAGCTATTATTGATCTATTCGGAGCTTAAGAAAAACCAAACTGCGTAGATCTGGGAATCCCCGCCACAAAGGGTAGGGGTGGGGGCGTTAAGGTGTTTTCAGACCAACGCGGCCGCCGTCGCGACGGAGATCGCGATCACTCACGCAACGAATCAATCAATCAATTTGATTTGGAGCAATTTGGATTTGGATTGGTTTCGTTTGGTGGCATGAGTGATAGCAATCGCGATCGCAGCCGCGGCCGTGTTGGTCTACACCTTTATGTGTCACATCATTGACACGTCTAGTATAATACTGGTTTCTTTTTATTGGAAATACGGGCTTATTAGGTACTTGAAAAGTACTTAGGTACTTGATCTCGGAAGTCGGGTAACTGAGCCTCTCGTTCAAACTGGGGTGGCAAAGTGCACAGAATTGATTGTTGCATCGGCGTTTTTCAGGCTGGGCGACCATCTCAAGCGGCATTGCCTCACATTACCTTCCAGCCTTTCAGTGGCAATGTAAAGTTCTCTTCATAACCAATTTCCAAAAACAATTGCAAGATATCCAAAAACAATGTTCTTATACACTTATGTTGGGTCAAAGGACATCAAGGAAATGAGGGTAACAATAAAGCAGATAAGCTAGACAAGAAAGGTGTAAACAGCTTTCCCAGTGACCCTAAGTCAATCATCAAACTAGCTGTAGCAACTGTTAATGCCCTCTTTAAAAATAATACCCATTAATTAAAGACTGAAAGATGGACAGAAAACGTAAGTTGCCGCCAAAGCAAATGAGCTTTACTATTTCCTTCCAAAAAGCTACCAAATTTTGTCTACAGCTGTCCCAAACTAATCTACGAACAATGGCAGGGACACCGTCGACCACACAAACGTCTCCATACACTGGATTTGGTATATAATCCCATAAGTTGTGGTTGCGAACTAGAAAAACTATTCTGGCTTGACTTTTTCTTGAGTTCATCCTAGAAGTAGGATGGCTCGATATCTGATGGGCACTGGGAGGTCGCTTGGAGGAAGTACAATGGGCCCGATTAAGTGAACTAAGAGCAGGGAGCTCTCTCCTCCTTCCTAAATGATCCAGATCCAGAAAATCTCTTTTATTTGCCCGTTAAGTCTTACTGTGCAGTGGGAAATTGTATTAAAAGAAATTTCTTTATTACTGGAATATTTGACATCAGACTGTTAGCTGCCTCGAGGCAAAATTAAATTTTGAAAAAATTATTCAAAATGGCCAAGTAGATCCGAAATCGCTTTCTGAATCTACAAATGTAAAAATATAATGAGTATTTTGAATGAAAAACTTCCTGTAATTTTTAGTACGTCAATTAAATCACAAACTACAATTTTATCCATTATGTAGGTACGACTTCCCCGGAACGGAAAGGTGTTTTCCGGCTTTTGTGATTATATTCGAGTTTTAAAAAAATGGATATTTTCGATTCTTATCGTTACCACCAAATAATTAGGTTACAAATTACGAAAAGTTGTTTTCTGTTTACGTTAGTAGCACTAATGCACTATTTTATTTAAGTTAGACGCACCTTTTTTCCAAAACACAAGTCAAATAAATGTAAACACATCAATCATACACAAATGTGTGCCAAAATAATACGAGTTTTACGTCTGTTATAGGTTTGTGCCAAAGTCTTTGGAAACGCTTCTGCTCTTGCTAAACACAAGCTGACTCATAGTGACGAACGAAAATACGTGTGTACTATGTGCGGAAAAGCATTTAAAAGACAGGATCATCTGTAAGTTGAAATGTTTAGATGTTTTATAAATATAAACTATTATAATATAAACCAAAATTTACTACGCTACTTTTATGAATTAAGCAATGACGCACTGACTATTTCGTAATTGTACCGTACGTTCCATTTAATTTTGTGTGATTTGTGTTAACTTGTAATTATTGGCAACTTCCACGAGGTTTGACCAAACGACGCCCACTTCATTAATATCAAACTAAAAATACTGCTCCATCCCCTTGGCTTGTCGCTTAATATCGTAGCCATGGGTCCAATCTGAAAAAATTCTAACAGAATGGACGGATTTTTTTTTTGGCTCAAATTTTGCCCACTCGTTTTACGATTGTAGTTGAAATTTAGTGAACTAAACAATCTCCTATTTAATGGTTTTAATGAACCATACACCCATGTTTGCCAGATCTCGTAGCTCGTTGTGAATCGATTTGCTAAATTGAATGAGCCAGTCGTAAAGCGTCTGGAAGGCTATTTTAGTATCTCCATGAAGGAAAAAATATACTAATATTTGGTCCGCTTTTGGTGCACTTTTCACAAGTTTGAAACGGAACTTAGTGTCACGCGTTGTCTGCTAT
Source organism: Malthinus flaveolus (assembly GCA_950108345.1). NCBI lineage: Eukaryota > Metazoa > Arthropoda > Insecta > Coleoptera > Cantharidae > Malthinus > Malthinus flaveolus. The sequence goes on from OX467285.1 coordinate 70,655,282, forward strand.
TATAGTGCTATTATAAGGGCATATATATAAGGGTATATTATAAGTTTTTAAGGGCAGTAACATTTTGTTTGATATTACGAGGATATATTGAAAAATTCTTAGCCTACTATAGAACCAAACAAAATTTCAATGTCAAAATATTTTATTACTCAACATATTCTCCTCTTAATTGGATACATTTATTACAGCGAACCTGCAACGTCGCTAGACCTTTCAAAAAAATGTTTCTTCTTGCTCTGCAAACTAGACCTCCACAGCTTTTATTACTTTCTTGTTGAAAGAAAATTTACGACCTTTTAAACTTTTTTTCAGTTGAGGAAAGAGATGATAGTCGGGCGGAGCCAAATCTGGAGAATAAGGGGGGTGTTCTAGTAATTCAAACCCTAAATCACGAATTTTTTGCATGGCAACATGAGGTTTGTATGCAGGGGCGTTGTCCTGCAAAAACAAAACACCTTTGGATAGCTTTCCGCGTCTTTTCTCTTTAATTTTTTCCCGTAGAGTGGTCGGTAATGTCGAATAGTAATCTCCAGTTATTTTTCTACCCTTATCAAAAAATCAATCATGATTACTCAATGGCAATCCCAAAAAACTGAAGCAAGAACTTTTCCAGCAGATTTTTGGACACGAAACTTCTTAGGTCTTGGAGAACCAGAGTGTCCCAATTCCATCGATTGTTGCTTTGTTTCTGGATCGTAGAAATGTACCCAAGTCTCATCCATAGTAACAATTCGGTTTAAAAAGTCTACATCGTTTTCAAATCGAGCACAGATCGAACGCGATGCTTCTACCCTTGCACGCTTTAGGTCAACATTCAAACATTTGGGAATCCATTTTGCAGAAATTTTTCTCATGTCCAAATTGACGTGAACTATATATGATGAACGCGTTCGTATGAAATATTCAGTGCTTCAGATATCCGCTTTAGCCCAATTCGACGGTCTGATAAAATCATGTCATGAACTGCATCGATATTTTCGGGGACTGACACAGAAACTGGCCTTCCCGATCGGTCATCATCTTCAATTGAAAATTTACCTCTTTTGAAGCTTGCAGTCCAATTTTTCACGGTCGCATACGAAGGACATTGATCACCAAGGGTATTAACCATATCTTCGTAAATCTGCTTACCTCTTAACCCTTTTAAATGCAGGTACTTGATGATAGCTCGATACTCCAATTTTTCGATTTTCACAATTTCGGTGGACATCTTTTTTCTTTTAATTTATTGCTTAACTCTGGTTTACTTTTTTGACGTCAAACTTTACACTGACACTTGTAATAAGTTATTGTTCGTTGCTATGGTAACACAATATTTTGTTTATGCATGGAACTGGTCTAGGCTAACTAGATATCAATACATCCTCGTATATTCAAAAATAACATTTTTTTATCATTGATGCGCTATTTTGAATTAATACGGCATTTTAGACTCCGAATGTTGTATTAATCGACATTATAGTAATGCTACGTATTTATGGTGTACTGTGGTACATGTGCACAAGCAAATGTAGCATATATGGTATAATTGAGCTTTACGAGTAGCTTACATTTAAAAAACGACGCTTTTTACATGTACAGAAAATGCATTTTCAAATTAAATCCAAAGCTAGGAGAAAATTTTATATTTAAAAATGGAAAATGTATTTGCAGCAAATTCTTTCGAATGCATGCATCATAATCTCTCTACAAATGTAAACTCGAATTGAGCTTTATTGAAATTTAATAACTAAAATAGATTAAAAAAAGCCCATTGAGTATTTGTTGCTTGAAACGAAAGCGAGTAATAATTTAAAAGAGTAGCATTTACATAGAAATTTGTTGCATTTAAAAAAAGCTTTACCAAAATCGCGCTTTGTATAAAATAAGCCGTGTTTATTCGTTTCAATATTTTCCACCTTTTAGAAGAAAACAATAGAATCGATTTTTTTAAATCTTTTTTTTTATATTTTGTAAATAATTCGAACGGTTACTTTTGTAACGCTTATTCGCAAAAATGGTAGTAATTAATATCTACTGTACATTTTAGAAATGGACACATGCTAACCCACCGCAACAAGAAACCTTACGAGTGCAAGGCTGAAGGTTGCGGAAAATCTTACTGTGATGCAAGATCTTTAAGGAGACATACCGAAAATCACCATAGTTCTTCCACTGTCAGTACAAACACAACAACTATGTCTCCAGCTCAAGGAGCGGCAACCGGCGATGCCGCCTCTCCCCACGGTTCAAGTTGTATACAATACGCTCCACCTCCCACTTCAACTTCGTCAGGAAAAAGTCAATTGCAACAATTATTAGCTACAGAGCCTGTAAAGGTGAGTGTTCTTTACAATCCACTTATTCGCTAATTGACGAGAGCTGTTATTTAAATATATGAGTAGTTTTCAAGGTGTGTGCTGATCGTTAATGCAGGTTCACAATTTCATTTACTCAACAATAAATTATAAGAAAACCTCTAAGTTATTTTTGGAACGTTAGCAAAACATACAGGCTCTTCCGGTGCACAACGCACAACTCTATGGCACTGTTCTCAATCATTCGGGAACTGAAGGGAACTAGCTGAGAACTGTGAGCTGTAAGAGACTCTTAAAGCACCTCCAGCAGCCCAAACCTGCTCTTGAGAGCTTTTACGGAGCCGAGACAGTCAACTGAGATTACCTAATTGCTGTTAGCAGCGATAACACAGTCACTAAACCGATCTGTTAATTCAATTTTGTTTATTATCTTCTTAAACCTTTTTCCATCAAAAACTTGATAATTACAGTACAGTAATCATGGAGCAGCTTACTAAATTTTTGACTACTAACATAATATAGTCAAAACCAGGAGAGGTGTTCTATGACTCATAGCTAAAGTGACTTAAAAATTACGTATTAACATATTCTGTTGCATTCCCACAAAGTGAAAACAAACTTATAAACAAGGATAGCTTGATTCGAGTTACGTAGTTTTCTGGAATGAGTCATGGGGCACCTGCTGGTTTTGACTATATTAGACGATATTGATACAAGTTTCTGAGAATTCGCAACCCAAGAAGAAAATCACCATTACGATAAATAACACTTGAGAAGCGAGAAGAAACCAGTTGCCGAAATACATAGTTAACTACGCTTCTCAAATTTGTTTTTTATGATAGGGATTTTAACCACAGCACAGCTATAGGTAGTAAATCAAAAAGTGCGAGACAAGATAACTGGATGGTCAGTAAAAAAGAAATCTCGAGAAATGTCATTAGCATCCCCAAATGCCTTTTTCAATTTCATCAATTTATGCCTCAAGTCCCACGTAAATTAGTTTTAATTTTCTTCTTGAAGTTTTAGAATAGTTTTCAAAGCTATACCTCTGTCAAATTTAAACAGTGAAGTGCGTCGACAAAGGTAGAACTTAAAAACATTCCGTTTATAAATTTAATAAAAGTTGAATTTTGATGTCCTTTAAATTGAATTACTTAAAAGTGCATCCAACCCTTAACTACACACTTACCTTTCGACGGAACAAGGAAAAGTCTTACGTTTGAATTTAGGCTCCATTATTTTTTGAAGGTCGATTTTTCATGGCACGCCTACACAAAATAAAATTCATAGCAGTTCAAAGATAATTGGTTGATTGTTGATAAATCATCGAGTGCCTCGATTGAAAAAGGTTGAATGGCAAACAGATTTACGTAGATGAATGCGGCTGCAAAAAATTTAACTTCAAGCGAGGTAAACGAAGTTGAAGAGGCAAGACGCCGAAAGTCAGTCAAGCACAGGACAATGTAGTTGCACACAAATCCAATCGTTATCTAGGAATCCAATAACTGAAACGTCCTCCCTCATCGCCAGATCGGGCTTCCTTGATCAATCTTCTTTGAAATACGAAAAAAGTTGAAAGTGTCATAAGTTTGCTTGAAAGGATGACTTAATTTCGCCATTTTTTAGTTATTTTGCAACTTTTACACTTTTGTCTGAATTACAGGTTATCCTGAAGCGAGAGCTTCGGGAGCACGACCAACTACGTGCTATTTATACGAGGGTCGGGCTGAATTTCTCGAGAATGAAACAATCTATTAGCTTTTTTGAGTTTCGAAAAGCAGAGCGTGTACGAATTTGCCATCAAACCTGAAATCTTCTCGGTGGATACCAAACTTTTTCCAAAGTTGTGACAGGCGATGACACTCATATTCCTTTTTTCGACTTGCCTATCAAGAGAGTCGTGTGTGGATTCTTAAAGACGAGGAAACTCCAACGATAACCAAAAACAGCGAGCTATGAAAAAAGCTATGTTTATGTACGCAATTTTCTTTAGAAGTAGTAAGGATCTGCTCAAAGCAATTAAGCTCGAAGGATAGAAGACAGTTAGAGATAAGTTAAGATAAGAAGATAAGATAAGAAAATAGTTTGCCTGAAGTTTTCAGCCGAGTTCCAAAAAATGAGCTTATGCTTCATCATGAGAATGCATCGTTTCACGCAGCACCTTCAACGGGTCCAGTTTTAGACTGAGAAAGAGATTTAAAACAATTGAACATCGATCAGGCTCACCTAATTTGTCAATGTGCAACTTTTGGTTCTTTTTTAGCTTCAGAAAGTGTCTCTCTTTTGTCTCGGGTGATGGTTTGACTCATTGTGTAAGTATTGGTCCGTGTGTGTGGCTTTTCTATATACCTTATGAGTCATACTGGGAACAGTCACGAGTCATGAGGAATGACCCTTATGGCCCAGTGTTTCATCGCTCGGACGCTTGACCAAAACATATAGGAAAACGAGCTATCTATCCTTCTCTGATTCCATATTAGTAAGCTGGATCTGGGGTAGGAGCTGTTTAGGTGTTTCATCCAGCTCGGTCCAGCTCCTGAACCTGTTCCTTCTCCTCCTCCAGCTCCTGTTTTCCGTGGTTCCATACGACGAAAGTGTCGTCTACATATCTCAACCGTACTCTCAATTTTAGCGTGTCCGATTTAAGTACCCTTTCCTCGAAACGTTTCATGTAGAGGTTAGCTACCACCAGACTTAAGGGGCCTTCCCATAGCAACTCCGTCTGTTTGTTCATAGAACTTCGTGGTTCAGTTACTCCTGAACCATCGGTACGCGTACTACGACCGCTACCGCACAAAAGTCACTCAAATTTCTTTTAAAAATGCTTACCACAGTAGCGGACGAAACGTCAGGTATCGCTAATAGAACCTTTTGATCACGGCCCTTCTAGGGCTGAACCCCTACCTCTATTGGTAAGATTGGTTAGAAACTTTTATGCAGTAGTGAAGTGAATTATTTTCAAAGGGAATTACTGTGAACATAGAAAAAAATAGAAACGATGCCATTTATTCTCACTAAATTCGGCTTTACTCTCGTAATAGGGGTGGTCATTGGTCATGGTCATCCATCCAAGTGCTAAACTAGGTTGCTGCACCTTAGTTTTACAAGGCATCATTACACTCTCGTAATGAATAGTTAAAAATAAGAATTTTGAGCTCTTTACATACATTTTCATTTTAATGGATCTTAAGCCCTTATTATAGAGAAAATTTTAAACTTTGACTGGAAGATAAATAACTATGTATACTGTGGAATATTGCGAAACAATTTAATTATAACTTTAGCGATAGTTACTTACATTTTTATTAACTATTTTTAATAAAGATGGATATAACAGTATATTATGCCATACCATAAGCAACTTCTAAATTGAAGTTATATAATTTTAGATACAAACTTAAATTGCTTTCGAGGCGTATTCAGTTTATTATAACTTTTCAACTGTAGTTACAGATTGTAAATAGAAAAAAAAGTTTATAAAAACTGTATTCCCAAAGCTTCATTAGTTCGGTTTTTTACAAAAGCAAATAGTAATAAGTGCTATATTGCTTACCCGAGAGACGAGCGAAGTCGAGCAAAGATGTTGAAAATTTGAAAAAGTTTTCGTCCAACTTCACGATGCCCTGATATACTGTATGTTCTCCGTTCGTCTTTCTGTCTGTCTGTATCCTACTTTCCATGTTCTATGGCTAATTATCTACAATCAAATCGTTTCTTCTATCATCACATCGATCCACTTACTAGAGATGCGATTTATCTTATTCAGGGTGTTCACATGGATGCTTTCGTGGACCCTATTCAAAAATCATAAAGATGTCCGTGTAACGTGGCAAAAACAGAGCATCCGTTAAACAACGTACTTGCAACTTTTTGAGTGAGGGCAGTTGACAGTAAAAACACTTATAGAAACTTCAAGACCCAGTTTTTGCATAATTTATTTTTAACAAGGCTACGAAGAGACACTTTGGAAGTATTTTTGTTTACTCTTCATATTAAGTACTTAGTGCTTGCTACTTCTTTCGCGCTTTTACGTAATATGATAAATTTGAGTTTTGTTGATTGCTATCGAGCACATATTTTATAACTACGACCCAGCACATTATTATAAGGATTACTACTCGGTTCGGTTAGCCTGACATTATTTTCCTAAGTATTACAAATTACAGCTTTCAGTTCTGATTTAAAAGTAGGGGAATTTTTCTTAATAAAGAATTAGTTTTACCGTAACTTGAAAACCTTTATCAAATTATTTACTTTTAACTCGAAACATTTTTATTTTTCACACGTCCTTTAATAAAATTATTCAATTATCTAATTTTCACTTTTTTTGTATTTTTTTAGAGTAACGGAAGCAACAACGATGGATTAACAAAACAACAATTGGATTTAATACATCAAATAATGGAACAAACGCAGAGACAATCGCACACTGTGAATAAACCTGCAACAAAACCAGTATCAAAACCTCACAGTAAAACATCGAATAAAATTCAAAAAGTTTGGACTTCTACGGTAAATAAATTTATTTACTTATTTATATCAGCCACCAAAGTTAAAGTTAGTAGACAGGCTCGATTAATTACAAGAACCAACTTTCAGATTAAACTACCATGTAGATTATTATTTTAACGTGTCCATTATAAGTAGTCTAAGTAAGGGGAAAACTTTTGTTAACACATCCTTCTTCGATAAATTAAAGTTTAAAAAGGAAAAAAAAGGAGGGGGAAGTAATTAAATTTATTTAGAACAGCTGTAAGTTTCCAACTTTTAATTTAGTTTTAATTTCATTTGCTTGCACCTATTTTAAATATAATTTAAAGCGCTCTAAAATTAACATTAAAACCTTGCATGTATTAATTAGAATTTTTTTTTAATTTCCTAGATAAGCGGAAGGTAATTTGAATAGAAAATGAACAATATAGGAGGCTATAAGAAGTAGCATAATGTAAATCGAGAACAATTATAACTATTAAGTGATGCACTTTGAATTGCTAAGTTGTTGCCTGTAATAGCTTACGAAGAAACTTTACCTACGCCATTTTACTCAAAACTTAGCACAATACAAAGTTTGAAGTTTACACAAATTTCGCTTAAATTTTGAACATCCTGTGGTTTTTAATCACAATATTATTTCTTCATTGTTTGAACTTTTATTAAAGTCGAAAACAATTTTAATATAAATATATATTGTGTTAAAGTTATTAGCGAAGGAAGTTTAGTTTACCCACTGTTCAAACTTATTTTTGGTGGGTACCCTGTTTTGTCCTAGTTTCTTTGCACTTACTTAATAGTGGACGAGCATAAATGCCCCCATAAGCTCAACAATGTAATCTGACTACTTATTAGCGTTTCGCAATTTTCACTAATAAGAGAAAAAGCAATTTCTTCTTGAAGAGTTTATATTTAAAATTTCGAATTTTTTATTATTTTTCCCGTACTTGGCGTATTATAACGAATTTATTTAAGAAAAATGGTATCTAATTTTCTGATACCTCGCATTCATGGACCTCTCAGAGAACTCCTAAACGCGAGCACAGTTAGAGTTTGTTAAATTACAAAAAGTTCAAAGTTTTCATATCGTGCCGTCTTTTGAACTCCTTTTCTCTTTCCTTACTTAAATGAGGACAATGATATAACCAAGGAATAGTTTGCATATTTTATTAAAGAAATCACGATTTAACTAATACACCTTTGAATAGAGTTGGGTTTAGATAATTTCGCGACGGGAATTTACGAGAAATTTTGGAGATTTTTTATCCCAAATCTCGAGAATTCAAATTTTCATCATTTCGGGAATTCCCAAATCTCGAGATTGGGGTTTTCTCGGGAAATACCCATTTCTACTCATGCCTAGAGTTGGATTTCGGGATCTGGATCATTATTTAGGCAGGGGAAGCAACTTTCCTGCACTTAGACCACTTAATCGGACCCATTGTACTTCCTCTAAGCGGCCTCCCCGTGACCATTAGATCTCAAGCCATTCTACTTGTAGGATGAACTCCAGGATTCTGGTGGGAGGGGTGATGCTCATTCTGACCATGTCGAGCCCGAGCCCCCCAACGCGGATCTTCTTATCGACGTTAGAGCTGGACAGTGAAAAAGCACATATTCAACAGTTTCGTCTTCAAGTTGGCATCTTGGCAACTTATAGGATTATCCGCTAATGTGTGGAGTGTTTGTGTAGTCGACAGTGTCATGCGACTGATTCAGCAGCTCTATGCACTGCAACAGAAGACCAGAGGTTTGCAAGGCAGTTTCACTGTTCGTCAATGTCAGGACTTTCTTGTTTAGAATTTTTCTGTTTAAGATTTCGTTGGAACTGTGTAATATTCCCATCAGTCGGTTTGAAAAACTGAGTCATATTTCACCAGCTGGTGAGTGCCCACCTGCTTCAGATCCCTTTTGATTTTTATATCCATCAGTAAAGACAGTTATTTCTGCTTCGATGTTCTCATTTAAGTATATTAGAGTTTGAGAGTCTCTCTGTTGAATAATAATTTAATAATAATAATTTTATTTCACCATCAATCATTACATGGTTTGTAAAAATTGAAACTATAGTAGATTCATTGTACAATTGACACTTTAAAATAAAAATACAATAATTGACACTTTAAAAGAATCGGCAACACTACAAGGACATTATACAATTGACACTTTAAAATAGAAATACAATAATTGACACTTTAAAATGAATCGACAACACCACAAGGACATTCACCCAGTTAACACTTTAAAAAATACAATCGACACTTTATAATAAATCGACAAGAACGTTCACATAATTAACACTTTAAAAATACAATTGACACTTCAAAATGTATCACTACATTCAATAAACTCTTGCAGACTATAGAATGGACGATCAAATAGTTTCTTTGTCAGTTGTTTAAAGAGTTCTCGTCTCGGTAGCTGCTTTGAGTGTAGCGAAAGCTTGTTATAAAACTTAGTGCCCCAGTAGTTCATATGCTGCTGTGTCTTGTGCAACCGGTGATATGGTGTCGTCAGCAAGTGACCACCTCTCGAATGTATGTTTTGGAGAGATACGGTATGCACGTATGCATCCATCTCCAGGAAAGCTGAAGCTTCTTGAATCTGTATTTGAGGATTTTAGTGTGTCCGCAGTCGTAGAGATGCTGCTCCAGTGCTGCTGAGGGTATGGTTCTCATGACTCCTATGAATATGAGAGAAAAGACTAAAGACTTTTTTCAATGATCTGTCTAATTTTGGGCCACCAGTTAAGAACTCTATAGCAACTCATAGTTCTAATAATAGCTATGTAGAGCCAAAGTGAAATTTGAAGAGAAAGACCCCTTACCTTTCCCACTGCTCTGCGACAATGCCAGAAAGCCAGACCCGCTTTGTGTAATTTTTTTAAATGTGGTTTGTGGTCTAGAGTAATGCCCAGATACTTAACCTCGCTCACTAGATTTATAGATTTAGATTTAGATTCAAAGTAATTCTCGAGAATTGAAATTTTTGTTCATTTCAGGAAATCCCTAATCTCGAGATTTCAAATTTTCATCATTTCAAGAAATTTCGAATAGCGAAATTAAGGTTTTCTCCAAAAATATCCACCTCTACCCATGTTTAAAGTTGGCTTTTGGGAATTTCCCGAAAGAAATTCTCGAGATATTTTTGAAATTTTCCTCTCCGACTCTCGAGAATTCAGTTTGCGTTGGGATTTTGGGATTTTGAGGATGGGATTTTCTAAAAAAAAACTCAGATCTACTTATAAAGCAATGTTAAGCCGCTCACTGACCTTGTGATTTTTCCATCGGTCATCGGTAATTGTAATGAGCCCACAGACCTTGTGATTTTTCATCGGTTATCGTGACAAGCATGAGATTCAACCAGGATGGTTTATCACGATGACCGATATGAATAATCCGAAGGTCTATATGGGCTCATCGAGCTTCAAAACCAATCACGACGGCTTGTGATGATCACCGATGACCGATGAAAAATCACGAGGTTTGTGGGTGGCTTTAGAATTTTGACCTTTAAGTTGTATATCTTTCGGGTCTTCAAAACATTATTTAAATTCCTCCACGCGAACGATGAAAAGGATGTTTTGTCGAGTATCTATCTTTATAAAGTTACATTCGGCTATTGAAAAAGAATGTTAAATTTACTTTTTCAAATTAGATCGACACTCTCTAGTATGTTTGTCTCTGTCTTCATGTTATTCACTCTGATCTGTAAGATTTAGGATTGCACACTGTCTAGTGTAGAGCGTATTTTTCTGCTGCGAGATGGGTACTTAAGAAGGAATATTCTAAGACTATAAATTTACCCACACAAACCTCAAAACTAAAAATTTTATAGATTATGAACAAACTTGCTTGTACTCTGAAACTTTAAAAGTTTCAGAAGCGACTCCTAAACAATAAAAAGTATTATGTAAATTCCACTTTAAAGAAGCAAAAATTGAGCAAAACTGCAATAACTTTGGCGCATCTATTTTGTTATATAAATTTGTATTTAAAGTTAAGTTTCCACTAACATTCAGTACCTTTTTACTTTACAATTTAAATTTTAAAAGCTCTAATGGGAAAATGTAGTAAAAACCACAGCATTGTTAATATAATGATAATAATAAATTTCGTGAAACAGGACGTAAATGAGGGTTATTTAAATTTTAGCAATTAGCGAAATCGGAATGTTCAAACAGACCCTGATTTAAATAGACAATGTTTCGTTTTAATTGATTACTACAAGACACAAATTTAAAACTAACGAGTTTAACTATTGCTAATGCTTTTTTCATGTACGCATTTCACCATTATAAAGTTTTCACAATTTATAATTTCACACACTCTTGATTGACATTTTGCGTTTTAAACCGAATAATGAAATTGGGACTTTGGCGGTTTAGGTTTTAACTACAAATAATAATACTGTACGATATTTATAATTTATATTTTATTTAAAACGCTTTACCAAATGTTGGCCAATTACACTGTTTTTGCTTCTCTTTTGTTAATTCTAATTCGTTGCAAATTAACCCCAACATACATACACATGTGAAAAAACTTTAAAGGAGAAAATTTGTTTTCCACCAAACACCTCGGGAATCGAACCCAAGACTTTGCTATTTCCGGTAGCACGTCTATACCAAATACGCCAGGCGGTTAACATAGTTTTCCCTATCAATCCGGCATTGTTAAATGCGTCGAGAAAGCGAAATATATAAATCAAACTTGTATGGATACAACAATCATACGTGAATATTTTACAAATAATTAAATATTTAGGGTAAATTATTTAGATAATTCTAATACGTTGCAAAATAAATTAATCAAATAAAATAAATTTGGTATAGTCCTGCTACCGGAAATAGCAAGGTCTTGGGTTCGATTCCCGAGGTGTTTGGTGAAAAACAAATTTTCTCCTTTAAAGTTTTTTCACATGTGTGTGTATGTTGGGGTTAATTTGCAACGTATTAAAATTATCTAAATAATTTACCCAAAATATTTAATAATTTGTAAAACTTCTCTTTTGTATTGTCAATTTTGGGATAATTTTACATTAATGAACTGTAGAGATTGCTCTCTAAGAGAACTTTAAAAAATTAAGAAGGCGCCCCTGGAACATTTCTAGAAAGTAATTCGAAGCTTCTTGTATCAAAAAGTGGTTAGGAAAGAAATTGCATTTAAAATTGAAGTAAATTATTTTCAACAGACTCAGCAAACTGCGACCAACAAAACAAGTTTAAGCACATCGACGCCCCAAACCAAAGTAACAACTACAACTTCAAACACAAATTCAAACAATCAAGTAAATAAAACTGAATCGAAACCCGTCGAGTGCAACCTTTGTCACAGAAAGTTTAAAAATATTCCTGCTTTAAACGGCCATATGCGTCTTCACGGTGGATATTTTAAAAAGGTAAACAAAACAACCACCCCTAATTGCTTTTTTAATTTTTGAAATGATTGTAGGATGCAGATAACAAAAAGTGCGAAAAGAAAGACGCAAATGGACCACCATTACAAACGGCCAGCGTGAGCGTTCGAGCTCTCATAGAAGAAAAAATAATAAACAAACGAATAACAAATCCCCAAGCGTCAACGAACAGCGAAGAGCCGAGATCGTCGGCTCCACCACTTTTTCCTCTAACTGTGCATTCCTCAAATAATTCAAACGACTTGGACTCGAAAATAACTTCGTTTGTAGTACCTGCACCGCCGCAACAAACTTCTGAAAAAGGAAGAAGACATTCCGAAACAGAATCTTACACGTCGCAGAAACATCAAAATACCCAAAGAGAAGCCGAAGCTTTAGCCGACTTAATACTCAAAAAAGGCAAAGTTGCAGTTAAAAGAACCGCTTCCGACCCAGGTCAATCCACGCAAAGAGTGATCCAATTACAAAGTGGAGAATCCTTAACTCTAACTGGAGTATCATATCAATCCGAAGACAATAGTGGATTTTACTCTCAAAGTCTTCAAGACGAAGTTTTTACACAAGTTCAAGATTCTATGCTCCTTCAAAGCGTAGACACCCAGCATTTAACTTCAATTCAGTTCCAAACCGACTCGCTGTTGCATAACGAAAACGAAGATCAACTTCAAGACATCGCGTCTTTAGAAGATTACGCTAACGTAACGGCAAGTTTACAAGAGTCGGTTCATTCGCCACCTTATCAAACGAGTCATTCTGTTAACCAAAATTTACAGGCAGTCTTAGACTCGCCTTTACCAGAGAGCTTGGCGGAGTTTAGTACGTTTCATTCGACGTCGAACTTAGACATGCCATCTCCCGGCTATCAGTCACAATCGCCGGCACAATATTCGGAATCTCCTCATCCGTCTTTAACCGCTCATTCGCCGCTACAATCGCCACTAGTAAGGCACGATTCGCCGGGGTTTGTTTATCCAACACCACCTGCTAGTCACGAAGGCCAAAGTCCTTGCTTTGGACAAAACTCCATGTTACCTATGGTTTCGCCCAAACAAAACGAGTTCACGCAGCTAGGACAAGACTTAGAAGAGCCTCCGCAAGCGTCTTCTCCACTTTCTGCGGCATTTTTTACTTCGACGATGTCGAGTTCGGCAGCGGTCGAAGAAGCGTTGGAAGAAGTACTTCCAGGAGAAACTATTTCGACGGACGACATATATCCTCTCTCTAATTCGCCTGTACCACAATCGCCTATGTCAGTTGGCCTTACACCCGTTGCCTCGCCTCTTTCAAATATACCGTCGTCTTCGGTATCTTCGCCACATCCTTCGGTGACTTATACCGCATCACCGAGCACAGTTCAATTTCCACTATCGCCTCATTATTCTTTTCAATCGCAAATGATGCCAAACTCGGAAGATCCTCTATTATCCAGCAGTCCGAAGGACACGAAAAAAAAGTTCGAATTCAACGGATTGCCTTTAAAAGTTATCAGTACAAACGGACTTTTAGACTTAAATAATACGAATTTTACTGGAATTCTCGTCGATAGTAACGGAGAATTAAAACTCATTCAAACGAACGGCGGTTCGTTACAAACAAAAAATATTGTTGTTACGGGAAATTCGATTATGCATACGCACAATTTAGATGCGAAAAATGGAGATAAATTGCAGAAAATTAATTCTGTGGTACATTATACCATTCCTAAGCAATCGTTAAAGGGTATTAAGCAAGATGAAGACGACATTTTTATAAGCCCCACAATGTAAGTTGCTTATTGTGCGATGAGGGTGTTATATTACGTTTTAGTTATTTTAGTCGTGTGCCTGTAACTCAAGCCAAAGTTTCAAGAAAACGTCCAAGATCGGAGCCTTTACAATTACCAGTTTTGCATCAATCGAGACTACGAGCCACGCGGAGTCGGCCCCACGGCTCGTCCACCTATACACCACCTCCATTATTAAATCCAACCAGATCGGGACCTGGATTGTATTGCAGATTGAAACAAAAATTAGTCAACGGTAATTAATTTGAGTTCGGTCGTCGTTGTTATTGTTAAGGGTTGATTGTTGATTTTAGATGCGCGGGAAGAATTGATGAATATTTGGAATAACGAATCCATTCCCGAGTCCGACTCGACACCTCACATTAATATCGGTTCACAATTTCAAAGTTCCATTCCACACTTGAGAAAACCAACGTATCAGTCGAACGAAGACAAATCTAAAGAGCAGTTGTTGTGGGACCTTCCCGTCGATACCTACATCGATAACGAAGGTAAGTTTAAATTTTCAGCTTGTGCATTAATTTGTTCTTAAATTGCTTAATTGGTAATGAGTAGTACAAAATGCATGTTGTTTGAGCCATCGTAATGTGGCACAATCAGCAGGCATGTGTTAGTATTGAATATGTGCAGTTGACATGTACTTGGATTTCGCGTGCTGCGCAGCAGTCCCAGGTGGAGGACGTAATAAAGAATACGCGATGCATCTTTTACAAATGTGCGGTGGGAATATTCACGTAAGCCTCCTTCATGTTTGAAATTTTAAAAAGGTCGTCATTTGAATATTTATTTATAGGACGCGATGTTGAAACTCATGCAACCTACTCCGGCTCTTCCTTTCGATCATCCGTTGTTACATTACCATTATAGCGACAGTGATAAGTGGTCGCTAGAAGAAATTCAGGCATTTCAACAAGCATTATTGAGATTCGACAAGGATTTTTTTAGTATATCGCGGGAGGTATTAGGATGCGCTCTTTTGTCGAATGACTTTTGTGCTACCGGAATTTTTTTATAGATTGGAAGTAAATCTACGAAGCAATGCGTGCAATTTTATTACATATGGAAAAAAGTGTGTGTAGAAGAATACCGAAAAATAAAGTTATCTAGAGATTTTAATCGTGGATACACATCGGGATACGAATTGGAGCCTGACGAAAAACCTCATCCAGATGTAAAGTTGTTAGGAGTGGGTTTTCCTGCAACTAACTTTTACGACTAGTTAATAATTAATTTCTATTGTAGATTGCTGATGCCGAGTCCCCGATATCCGTTCAAGAACATAAAAACTTTATTTGCGAGTTTTCGGACTGCTCGGCGGTAATAAATCAATTACTCTCGACGGGAATTTTAATTAATTTTGTTTCGCTATTATTAGAGTTTCAATTCGAAGGCTGCTTTAAATGGTCACATAAGAATTCACGCTGGAACGGTTAGAAGTTCGCCAATTCCGCCGACGGTGTTGGAAAGACGGGTACCGACGACGACGACGACGACAATATGTCATTTAGATACGTCCGAAGATTATCCTTGTAAGATATGCGGGAAGTAAGTGTTCTACATTCATCATAGCATAGCTAAGGTAAATTGATCGATGTATTACCAAGGTGCGTGTTGCTTGCCAGCTAATACTATCGCATCAACTTTCACTGATAATCCATTGAGCGGACTTGAGGTATAATTAATTTATTTGCGTTTTACTTCCGTTTTATATTTGAGTTGGTACGTCCTTTTTGTTTTTTATCAATGTTTTTGTGCTATTGCGTCTATTAGTTTATTCTAAAAGAAAAGCATGACTTTTTCCATTAGTGGATCTTTGTATGCAAGCTACACATCTTTCATTTATCAGAACAAAAATTTTCTTCTTCTTGTAACTTACATACAACTACGACGCTATGTAGTTGTTGGTAACTCAGAATTTGTTATGTAATTTTACTATTAAATTAAAGAGATACGACACAATTAGCACAAAAGGGTAATTAGTAGTAACTACACTATACTTTAAATTAATTTGAGATAACTTTAGGTATAATTTCCATTAAGTATAGCGATATCGAACAAACTGAACTACAGTTGTTTCTAAAGAGAAATTAGTAATACAGTAATACCAATACGATTTCAGGTCAAATTCAAGAATCAAACTCAACTCACGCTTGCCTTTTTGCTTACTCCGCCCACTTTCACAAAAAATACTATTTCACGAATATCAAATTAGTTCAGTCAAATTAGACAAATATACATCTTTTAAAACCTTACCGACCCTGCGCAGAAACCAATATTTGATATTGCGTCATAAGTAAGGTTACACACCAACCTGATAACATCGTCGCGTTTTGCTCTGTCTCTGTTGCTCCGTTTGTATTATTATAATCTAACGTCAAATTTGCTTCTTTTTCCGTTCTAACTCCGTTCCGAGTTATTTTCATATAAAATACTACAGTTTTTTCAAAACTACAGACGATCTATTGCAACTGTAAGTAGAAATGTCCAGATTGAAGAAGTATTAAAAAATTATCTAAATCTTTTATAGGTTAGAATACGTTTGTGCCAGGGATTTACCTACAGCTTTGTTATAGTTAACATTTGATTGTTATAAAAACAATGAATAATAATTTAATTTTAGCCATGAAACTAAATAAATAAAAACACAAACAATTTCAAATTTCGCGCCTGTGATCTAGCCGAATGTTTTTAGGTTGTAATGAAAACACTGATTGGGCATCTTTTCCTACCGGTTTCTCACTTCCCCTTCTGCGCAAGTAGGGTCGATGAGGTTTTAAACGGTCTCTACATGGTACTACGTGTTTGAGGGGAAAAATTCAAGACTTTTAAAAATTGGTGTAGTTTGTTCGTTAGAACTTGCAGTACAACATACTAAAGTCCTAGAGGGTGGAGGCTAGCGGCGGGAGTTGTTTAAAAGTGACTTTTTCTAGTTTTTTGCAAATAACTCGCTTCGTATAGTTCGTACGTTGAAGAAGGTTATTATGAAAGTTGTAGAAAACATTATTTTCTACAAGATTGGTTATAAGCATTTTTTCCGTGAGTTTTGAAATATAGCGCGGAGAAGGGGAATTCGTTTACGGAATGACGCTGTATATTAAGTTATCCACTCATGGATAATCCGGCACTGCATGAGGTAGAATAAAAATGTAATTACAGATTTCTATAACCAAAAATAGTGCCAGGTTGTGTTTTCGTCTTTTGTGAAGAGGCTATAAAACACTTTTGTTCGAAATTGTAAAATTAGTGAGCGCGCAATGGAACTTGGAGAAGCTTCTTATTCACAACTTGAAGGCACGATAAAGATTTTGTTTTGAAAAATCTTTAACTACGTCCTTGCTCTGTGTGATGATGTGATATAAGAAATCTTTATCATATCTCTAAGTTGTTAATAAGAAGCTATCGTCTCTCGCTAATGAGGGAAACAAGACTAAGTTCATTAATATGCCGTCTCAGAAGTTATTTATGGAGGATATTAAAACAACAACGGCTGAAGGAGATACTACGATTGTGCACCATGAACGTTCACAGTCAAATCTTCTCTGAAATCAATGTCAACTGGGGTCTTTGTCGTACTTTTACTTTTTTGCTCCGCACGAAAAAAATTATGAAAAGTCTTTAAACAGCTCTTCGTCCCCTCGCTCAACCCCACCCTCCGGGACTTTTAGTATGTTGTACTATAGATCCAAACAAACAACCATATTCTTTGTCTTATTTTACTGGGCCAAATATTCTAACTTACTCAGACGTGAGTTGAATTGAAATATAGGGGAGATCCTGATGTGGTTTATTAATTTACACCCGGGACACATAACTTTTACTCTAAAAGCACGATAATGTTAATGCAAGAAATAAAATACTATAAAAATTTGAAATTTTTAAATATTTAGGGTTAAGTTAGATAGATCTAGTACGTTGTAAATGAACCCCAAAACACACACATAAGTGAAAAAACTTTAAAACAAATTTTCTCATTTAAAGTTTTTTCACTTATGTGTGTATGTTGGGGTTCATTTACAACGTATTAGATCTATCTAACTAATTAACCCTAAATATTTAAAAATTTGTAATTTATTCACGTATGATTGTTGTATCCATACTAATTTGATTTATATATATTTCGCTGTCTCGACGCATTTAAACAATGCCGGATGGCTTGTTGAAAGAATGTTGGCCTCCGTAGTGTATTGGGTATAGGCGTGCTACCGGAAATAGCAAGGTCTTGGGTTCGATTCCCGAGGCACTCGGTGGAAAACAAATTTTCTCATTTAAAGTTTTTTCACTTATGTGTGTATGTTGGGGTTCATTTACAACGTATTAGATCTATAAAAATTTGAATTGCCACGTACGTATGAGGGGGGGCAACACTAATGTGCAATACAATTTAATAACATAAAAATCCACAATCGCTCACTGCATAAGTTTAATTTTAGTAAGTAGTTGGCCATTTAACAGACTCTTTCATTTAAATTGATAACAGCAATAAAGACGTTTCAATTAGGAGCTTGAAATAATGAGCAACAATAAAAATTCTCGGATATCGAGAATGGTTTTCGTGGCATTCTATAGCATTTCGTTAACCCTATGATATATGACCGCTCGGATTAGACATTAACGCAAACTGCGCTTCGGAGGCCCTTCAGTAAAGTTAAAGCTTTAAATGTGCATTGTTTGCGTCAAATAGACAAATTTAAAACAAAAGTTAATAGCGTAATTAATCATATACATGGATTTAGGTTATATGTTGTTGCAGATTAGGCTAAAACTATATTTTCTTAGGAACAAAATTATAGATATCTAATAGGTATCTAGTCCTAGTCTTCTCTTAGTCTAAAGTGCCTATAAGGAAATGTAAACGTATTGTATGTTTCTTGATATTCTGAAAGGACTTCTTGGCTTTACGTACCGTAATCGTGTTGAGAAGACCACAAATTGTACTTACAAAGCCACCTCAGACGTTTATTCAAAATTTTAGTTGGAAGATTTAAAGAAAAGAGGTAAGATTGTGAACCAATAGCGAAGGTGACTTTGTAAGTTTAATTTATGGCTTTTTTCAATACGGATTTCCGCAAGTAAAGTCAAGAAGTAATTTCGGAATATCGAAGTATTCGTGCGGACAGTGCGGAAAATGAAAATTGCATTTCCATTTTAACTTTAAAATTGATAGCTTTAGAATGTGCACCACTGTAGTTTCAACGAGTTCTTTAATAATTAGGGAGGTGATTGAACATTTTAGAGACAAAATCGATACCTAGAGGTTGGTCCAAAATAGGGTGGTTATCTTCGGGCATTTCATAAAATTTTGACCCTCATTATTTATTTATACTCGGCTATTATAGGTATAAGTTAGTTTAGTACACATCAGCCCTAACTAAAAAAATATATTTTTAAATTTTTTATTCCAAAATGGCGGCTAGTATAACAATACCATTTTCTAGTTCTAACTTTGCAGATACGGAACACTAAAGAGATATTTAATAAAACACTATTTAGGTGACCATCATTAAAAGGACTCGAAAAGCCCGATGCAGAGTTAACACTCTTAGACTTTTTCAAAGGGATTTTTTTTTCAATTCAAACTTTTTCTCCTGGTATGTCCGTTTCGTATTGTTTTTTAAAATTTTTTTGCAGTATTGACATACCTTGAATCTTCTTCTATAAGAAGAAAAAGTTTCAATTGAAACAAAAATTCTATTCTAAGAGCGTAGGCTCCACTAGCGAGTTAACCTTTATTAATGAAGTGACGAGAGCAGAGTGGAAAGCTTTTTTAGTAAATAATTATTGCGGCAACCAATTCTGTGTCAAACTTTATCAAATGTAATCATAATGTTATTATTAGTTGATACTATATTGACTAGAGAATAGAAACTTATAATAATTTTTTGCAGAGTATTTACAAAAATAAAAAGTCGCAGCGCTCACATGAAATCTCATCGTCCTCCAGATACTGAACCAGTTAGACGAAAAGAAAAGGATGTATCGTGTTCTTCTAGTTTTAATGTATTTGTATCGAGTTCTTCGAACACTTAGCAAAAGATTGAATAGAATTTCAGTATTCTAGAACAAAATAATTCACACAGGTAACAGGCAATCAAAAGTCATTATTTTAATTACCTTGAATCAAAATTACAAATTCAAAATTAACGAAATACTTTAAATCAAACGACACAATCAAAATGAATAAGTTTTGATATGAATTATTAATTATAAAAACTGAAAAAATAGGAAATGTATATTAGAAGTGTAATATTCCAAGAACTTAGATAAATGTAGTTAAACTTTAGGGTAGGTGTACATCCACATATTACAGAGATTTATATATTTAATAAAATAGGGGTTGTGTTGCGTTACATTTCGTAACGTTAGTGCCTTTCGACTGTCGAGTGAGACCCTATGCTTAATCCACTCCTGTGGTTTAAGCTTGGAGCTGTACCGATACCGATCCGGTACTCAATAGTTTGTAACTTGAATATGCTCAGTTCATTAACTTTCGGTGATCGCGTGTGAATTATGAGCAATAGATCTGAATTCAGATTAATTATATCAACGGCCATAACTGCAAAAATAACTATACGTATTATATTTTTGACCGATTAATCGCGAATTTTTTGGTATTTTGTATAAGAAGAAATATAACTTTTCAACTATCGGTATTTAAAAAAAAAAGAACATAAACTCGTTACTTTAATGTAGGTGCACTTAACTTTAACAAGAAAAAAATATGTTAAGGATATTAAACTCATTTATATAACGTCGTTATATTAAAATATATCATAATAAAAATTTGATACTTTATCGCGATTAAAACGTCATTTAACAATGTAGTACGTGCCCTAAAGGCGCCTGTACTGTTTACTCTGTGTTGTGATCTTTTTAAAAGTCTATTACTATGAATCTATATAAATACTTAATATAAATAATAAATATTTGTACATGTTACTGAATGTGTAGGTAGTTATAAATTATTATTGTCTACGCAAAGCCAGTGGAAGACTCGAGCTTTTCCATTAATAAAATGACAATCCACTATCGTTTCATTCGTACATTTATGTGTTACATATTGATGTATTTTTAGTGTCTTTAAGACGTAAAACATAGGTTAAGCAGCTAATATTTAGGTAAATAAAAATTAATTGTTGTATGTTGAAATGTTTTATAATCCCTAAAATGTATGTTTTGTAGTTTCTCGATTGAAGGAAATATGAGAAAATTGTAGGTTAAGTGATGCTGGAGATCCGCTGGCTTGGGCAAGACAACAACTGCCATCATTTTGTTAGCGTAGAAATCAGGTTCGTCCAAAGGTGCGGGATGAGCTGGAAAGGAAATTTGAACGACGGCTTTAATATTGTTCTTTTTTTAAATTTTGAAAACGTCGAAAAGCGTCGATCAAATTCGTCACATTCCAGTAATGCAAAGACCTCCCTCTGATAAAACCTGAATATTTTTTCTCATTTATGTATTTTCGATAACATGCCGGACAATAAAAAAAAGAAGAAAACGAACTTTTTGGGGCATTGGTAAAAAATAACATCTATTAGGCTTCTCGTACACGAGTTACTTTTAACGATCTTTAAATATTACCAACTTAAAGTTGGCAGGGGGTAATGCAGTCTCTGTAAAGATCAGTTTTTAGAAGACGAAAATGAAGAAAGTTGTAGGTATACCTAGAGCCCAAAGTGATTTGTCCTTAGAGAAAGCAGACGAGGGCTGAAATCTCACGAGAGCGACAAAACGCATTACGCCGCAGGTGCATCCATAACTTTTCTACAATCGTAGTGGGAAACAAAAATTAATGTTTTACTTTGATTTAGTAGGTATACTATCCAGATGGTCTTACATTCATTTGTTGTTTATCTGAAAGTTGTTAACCCGTACCGGATGACACAAAAAGTTTCAATACCACTTCTATTTCATTGAACGAAGAAGCTGCATCATCCACAGTTCACAAAATTTTCAAAAAAACTAAAATATTTAAAATAAATTGGCGAGACCTAAGACGAAAGATGCTCTGTGCATTGATATTCACAATAATCACAATTCAGTTATCGCACTTGGAATTTTATTTTAATCCAGAAGGAGACTCTGAAGTGAAATTGGATGTACTGGATATACTCGTGCAAAGAAGATATCATGTCGAAGTTGGGCGGAGCGAGACCCCAATCCATGTAGAAATTTTAGTGCGGGAGGGAGAGGCAGATCCTACAGCAAACGTTTGCTAAGAATATGTCCGATGCAGTCTCGGCTCTTGTATTGTAATTTTTTTAATGAAACGTTTTTCTCTTATAGAAAGAGGTTCAAGGTATGACCGTACTATACCTAGCGTTTTTTTAAATTTTGTCAGTACTCGTAGTAATACGTTTACAAGTTCAATGAAAAATGCGCGATTTCAACATTTCACAGTTCACAAAATTTTCAAAAAAACTAAAATATATAAAATAAATTGGCGAGACCTAAGACGAAAGATGCTCTGTGCATTGATATTCACCATAATCACAATTCAGTTATCGCTCTTGGAATTTTTTTTAATCCAGAAGGGGAAGTGAAATTGGATGTGATGGATATTATACCCGTGCGAAGAGGATATCATGTCGAAGTTGGGCGGAGCGAGACCCCAATCCATGTAGAAATTTTAGTGCAGGAGAGAGAGGCAGAGCCTACAACAAGCGTTTGCTAAAATATGTCCGATGAAGTCTCAGCTCTTGTGTTGTAATTTTTTTAATGAAACGTTTTTCTCTTATAGAACGAGGTTCAAGGTATGACATTGCTATACCTAGTGTTTTTTTTTTAATTTTGTCAGTACTCGTGGAAATGCGTTTCCAAGTTCAATGAAAAATGCGCGATTTCAATATTTTTTGAAAACTTATTAGCAAAAAATTGCAAAAAGTGTTAAAGTAGGGACATAGATCCATCTTTAATTTAACGTTTACTTTTTATTTCATTCTGATAGCGTTAGTATTTCAATATAAAACCAGTCGAGAGCTGGAGCTCTCCCAAGTTTGACGCTAAAAAGTGTCTTGTGTACGACAATCCTTAAATTCGATTAAAAAATTAAATCAACGAACTTCTTTGTTCCTTTAGCTTAAACGTTTTTGTGGTAAATAAAAAAATAATTTTCTTACTATTAGAAAAATGGTAGCTTTTAAGATTTAAAAAAATATCAAATAATTGTTATTCGTTCTGAATAAAGCTCACTGTGTTTTAAAACTAATAAATTCTAAAACATCGATGTTTCTTTTGCCACTGTCTATTCGAATGGGCAAAACTCGAACGGCCTAATTCTTGTATAATTACTAATGTAAATTATTCGTACTATATATTTTAGCTAAGATTGTACTGTATTTTCTTGTGATAAAAGTAAAAAAAGAAAACGAAAGTCCTAAGTTTCGAAACTCGTGTCCGTCATGTTACGTTAAGAAATAATTATTGTCGTATTGTTGATGTATATGTAACGTTGCCCTCAAAGAATTTTTAAGTGTGATTCAAGAACAATCATTTACAATACACAATAATCTACGTACTTATCGCTGTGGTCTTTCAACATTAAAATACCTGATTGTCGACGTTGATTGTCAAAAACGCTAAAGGCGATAGATGCAATTTTTGAGCTTTTTAGCTACTGCGTTTGGTGAGTTGGCTCAAGTCTAATTTGCCAAAAAAAAATTTCAAGTTGTTATTTGTATGGATGTGTGCCTGTACCGTTTCATTTGTGCCAAGATTTAATATCACAGTAAAAGTTGTAAAATATATTTAGCGTAATAATTAACGATGCTTGTACATTTTGTACATAAGTGTGTATTATTAGCGTTACAATCTTTCTAAATGAAGAATTCAAAAAATATTTTATCTTTAATTTAAAAAAAGAGTAAACGACTTTTTGGAAACTTCATTTCGATGATGGAGAAAAATTTTTTGTTTTGCCAAATTTTTGACCCCGCGCATCGCCATGCATTATTAGTCAAGGGGACGTGTAGTATGCAATAAACTATAAATAGTACCTATTTAACGTGTACTTTGTGAACACAATGTCTTTTTCTATTTCAAATTGTCTACTGGCTAATCGTAATTTATCGAATAACTACGAAATTTTAATCGCCATCCATTATTTTAAACTTACTCAAACTTTTAAAATACTTTTTTCGTACCTTACACTTAAGACTTATCAATCACTAATGCGATATTTTCTGCTCAATTACCTGTTAATGAAGAAACAAAAATAATAATGTTACGGCGATTAAAGTTTTGCAAATTTTTGTTTTTTGAGAAGATATTCAATGATTTTTGCAAATGCGCCGTTCCCTTTAGAAATACCCTGTACCTGAGCGTTAACACTCATCCTCGTTACTAATATAAAAACTATTATGATTAGCTTTACTTGTTATTAATACTGACGACGATATCTTTTTAACCGTAGATATATTTCCTTATTTTTCGACAATTAAAATTGCATGTAAAATATTCCGTATTTATATAAGGTTATTTATTGGAGTATAGTATTTTACATTTAATATATTGTCTCAAATTGTTGTGCTCATTTTATATCTATGATGAAAAAATCCAATGTCAATACTTATAGCTCAAACTTTTATATTTTTTTGAGTCTAAATATAAAAGAAAAACAATCTGTAGATTGATAAATCATGTCTTTATATAAGGCACAAATGTTTTATATTGTTTTCCTGTAGCTAAAGAGCGTTCTTACTCAAATTGTCGACTATTAACACGGACAAAATTCATTTGACAATCCCAATCCACGCCAAAAAGTATTGTTGGATTTAGCTACCGGGAAACAAACTTAAATAACGTGTTAAATTTTAGGAAATTTGTATATACGTTTGTACAACTTGTATTCTCTAGTTTCATATTTTGTGTTATAAACATAATTGTTTTGTTTGACTACTTAAAAAATATCTGTTGTTAAATTCTGTCCAAAGATTTCCAAACGTATGTTTAAAATAAAGTGTATATGTATATACTTGTATTATTGTATGCACAATAAAATGGCGTTGTATTTAATATATCATTGATATCGTCATTGATGAAGAGATTTTTATAAAAATTCGGGTCCAAGCGGATAAGTACACTCATTCAAAACGCCTAGAACGGGCGGCCAGAGTGGTCGCCTCAGATCCGTGGGGTCTTGGTTCCAATCCGGCAGGCACCTCTAGATTTTTCCTATGTGCCAAATGCCTTGGTCGGGGTGGTTCGGAAGCCACCTAAAACTGTAGGTCCCGTCTGTAATAACCGTACCAGTTTAACAGGCGTAAAACGTAATAAAAATAATACCCATGAACCGTCTTGTACAAAAGTTACTCAATTCATTCTACCCTCACACTCCAAAACGGCGTTGATTAACAAAAATTTAATCTTCTTGCGTCTTATTTGATTAGTTCAAGTTTGATATTCAAATTGTAGGGCTTGTACGGTTTGTGCCCCTGGTATATTTTAAGAAATTTTGTTTGTTTTCATCATTAGACACCTATAAATAAGAGTGTAAAGTTTGGAAACTATTTAAATGATTTTTAGGGTAATTCTTGCAAACTTATACTATACCTACCTACTAGTTATGAAAAAACACCAAATTTAAACGCCTTGTAACTTGGAAACTTAAGGAATACACAAAACTTGCAAATATTCAATTTTGTAGCAAATTTTATCCGCTTTAATTTAACACAGAATCGCATTTTAGCTCTGCCCAATAGTTATCGAGATATATTAACGAAAAACCGAAAAATGTCTTTGGGCATTGCCGAGGAAGTTCACCACCGATTTATTGGGACTTTTAGTATACTTATCACTAGACAGCTAGACACCTCCAATTAAGTATGTAAAATTTAAAACTTTGAATTTTTTGAAGGTGAAGCCCTTATTTGATTTTCATTGGCTGGACTATTGGTCCGCCGAATCTATTGATTAGATGATCAGTTGCACTTGATATTTGCTTCTTCTTTTATTAAAATATAACTAGTACTTTCATTGGCGTTGTATATTATGGTTCAGTCCATTTAAGGTGGCGCATGACTCATCTCATACGTTTCACTACCCATCTTACTTTATTATGTAAGATAAACAAAGATAACACGTTTTTAGGATGATTTTCATGTTACGTAGCGATGAGTCATGTGCTAGCCTATTATATTGGTCTAAGGGATTTCCTCTTAAGTACAGTAACAAAAGTAACCCCGATGGGTTGATATTTGGTGATTTTGGGGATCAAATCACCTGTCTGTTTTTTGTAAATTCATTTATTATAACTTTATTAACATCCTGTATCTCACTAACGAAGCATTTCTGGATTGTTTTTAGTTAGTAGAATGAAATTACTAAATTTGAAATATAACAAGTTTGGAATCCATTAGTAATAGTACGGGTGATAGCGGAACCAACCTTCAGTTTCATTCTGATTCAAGACCCTTTTGCAGGTGAGTAGTACGTCGTACATGTAGGTAACTGGTGTTCCGATGAGACCCGTGACTGGTGTGCGTGGGGGACGCTTATCTACCTTCTAGGGGAAAATAGCAAAATTTCTCCTCTTCGGAACCGTAGCAGCACACGTCGTCACTCAAATCCGATGTTATATTCGTATTCAGACTATTTTTGTGTACGTACAGTAGTTAAATAGTTGTGTAGTTAAATCTTCGATCAACCTAAATCAACAACTAATCCTGAGTTAAATTGAAATATATTTGACTCTAGAAAATTGATGGGATAACACTACGAGCTAACGGAGCTAACCTAATCTAGCCCTTATATTTAGATTGTGGAGTTAACTCTGACTCCGAGATTATCTCGTTTATACAACTGGGCCTTAGTGGAATTTGTTTTTTTGGTCCCTTGAAGTTCGACTTAGGCCGGTCGTCCATTTATACGACATGTCGTATACAACATGTCTGCGACATGTCGTATCATTTTTAAACCTGTGTTTATTAATTGAGATTCGTACACTTGACAACCAAGAAAACAAGAAATAACTTGTTTACGACACGTCTGTCAAGTGTGCGAATCTCAATTAACAAACACAGGTTTAAAAATGATACGACATGTCGTATAAATAGATGACCGGCCTTAGGAAAGTTTCACTGTATGTAAAGAAATATCTAGGCATCACTTCTTAAAAGTTACCTATGGGTACTACTTACCTACAGAACAGTGCAATGTAAAGACTAATTAAGAAGATATGTTTTATTACAGGCCAGGACCAGGCTCTCTACCCGCTTGCATTTAAGTTTTACACATTATATAAGGGGTATCAGTTTCATTTTAATCTAATCCATATCCATCCAAATAACGTACTAGCACTGTATCTAATCAGAGCTACGCCTGATTAATTATAAGTGGCAATTATTTTTAAAGTGCGAACTTGTTATCCAACTGAAACCATGTTCACTTTAATCATATTAGCTTTGCATCTAGACATCTAGAACCATTAAAAATGTCAGCATTTCTGAACATTGATTTAGGTACTGGAACGGCAGTACCACAGCTATTGTACCACTCCAAGAAGTCCGACAATTGTACAACAAGGACGCAGGAAAGTTGTGGGCCCAATGAGACTTATGAATTGTGTCATAAATGTGTTTCAACAACAAACTCGCTTCTAGGTGTTCACTTATTAAACTTTAATCCACCTACTAAAAATGTTGCTCGTTTTTAATAACAGTTTTTATCACTTCCGTATTTTTAGCTTTTAAGGATAGGTAATGACACGTTTGAAATTATCTACATAATTAATACGTGTTTTTAATTACATGTTTCATACCGAAAAATTCTAAAAATCTAAACTTTTGACGTTTCTTACTACTATTCCGAATAAATAGTTACATTATATTATCACCTTCTGAATCTACTATTAATTCGTATTCTCCAATCTGAACTCATATAGTTACAATTCAAATATGGCGAGTATAGAAAGTTTAAAATTATATAATTTTATGTATGCACTTACTTCAAAATTTTCTCACTTCGTTTAGATTTCCGATCAGTCAAAAGCTTACGAGTTCCAAAAACAATTCATGAACATTATGGGAATTTGGCCTAAGAGAGAAATGACCTTCTTCCACAAGCTAAAAGTTTGTATAGTGTTTGGGTCTACCATATGCCTAGCGGCAATTATGTCTATGGAATTTTTCAACGATTTAACCGACGTGATTAAATTAACTGCAATCCTGTACATTTACATGTCGTTACTTAATTATTTTCTAAAAGTTTTCTCTTTCTGGCATCATCGTAAAAATTTTTTAGATATGTTGGACTTTATAAGTGGTCCCATGTTTAAATCGTACCCGCCCGAATTTGATCGCTACATAGTAACTATTGTCACACGATGCCAATTATTAGCAAAAGTTAACCACTACATGGCTATATTGTTTGCGCTCGGAATGGGAGTATATCCCTTTGTGGATAATCAATATTTACCACTGCCGTTTCCTTATAAAGTGGATAATTTGAGATTCTATTTATACGCGTTTGAAGCTGCAGCACTATCAATAGCCATACTTTGCAGTGGTGCATTCGACGCATTTTCGGCTGGTTTATATAGTATTCCGGCAGCACAGTTGGATATATTGAGACGAAAAATTATTGTCACTTTGGAAGTAGACGACAATGATAACTACGTGGAAGAAGAAGTTTGTAACGACTTAAAACAGTGTGTACAGCACCATCTTGCCATTATAAAGTACTTAATTAAGGAGGTATTGCCAAATTATACAAACATTTTAATATTATATTTTTCTGCAGGTTTGTGGAATACATAAATCAGATTTTTGGGATAGGACATTTGAGTCAATTTTTGACGAGTATCATTGTAATTTGCAACACCCTCTTTTATATTATATTGGTGCGCAATAATTTATTGTAACAGTCTCTAAATTATTTCTAAATACTTTTTTTTTAGGTTGGCCTGACATCTTCACAGTCAATAATGATGATAGATTATTTAATACTTTTATTCATCCAACTGACTTTATATTGTTGGTTTGGAAATGAGATCATGTTAAAGGTAAATGGGTCATTCCATGCCAAATCATCTGCTAAAATCCTGATATGAGATATGAGACGCAGCGATCCACAATCGTAGATAATTTTGTTGAAATGCCAATCTGTGCCAAATAATGCTACTTCTCTCAAATAAATCCCTAGTTACATAGCAACTGCTCTTTGTGAATTTATGGCACATGTTTTCTAACTTCTAGATGTTTAGAGGACAAAACTAAATTTTGATCAAGTTAAACACTCTGGTTTTATGGAAGAAACTCCGATTCTCGGGGGAGCTTGTTTAGAAGCCTCATTTAAAATTCTCCGCATTTAATTATAGCTTTATTTAAGTATTTTATTTTTTAAGAGCCTACAAATACACAGTGCCTGTTACAATTCTGAATGGTACAAACACGGAAGTAAAGTTAAAAGGTACGTCTTCATAATTATGGAACGTTCCAAGAAGCCTGTAACTGTAACTGCGTGGAAGTTCGTTACGCTATCGTTAACCTCGCTAATGTCTGTAAGCTCAATTTGAATAAAATTGCGATCCAGATCACTAAAACTAGTATTTTAGACATTGCAGTGGTCATATTCGTATTTTGCCTTGTTATACAAACTCTATAAGAAAACTCCGCTGTCTACTTCTACTTAATATAGGTACTCAAAATACGGCGCCACATTTTCAGGAAGACGTGTACCTACTTCCTCAGTTTGATTGTATTAACAAAAGTATCAGCGCACTTCGGATTTTTGTTGCGTACCGTAGTATAGCACATGTAATTAGCACAAATTTATTGCAAAAACTGACGAAATGTCTATCACTTCCGCTTTGTCCAGTTGAGAATAGAATAAAACACTATATATGTTTACTTCTTTTGATACCCAAAATAGATGTAGTTGAGCGTGACTTGCGCTTCACTTATATCAGTTGTGGTGTAAATAGCAATACTAAATTAATAATTTTTTGATTACGGCAGAAATCTTTTGCACAAAGGCCTCTTTCACTTTGGCCAGAAGGCCTCAGAAGGCCCGGTCTAGTTATAGGTTTGTTCGCAGTCCCGTTTTTTCGAAGAAAATTTGGTAGAGAATTTGGTATATATCCACTAGTTCCGGATAAGCAGAACCTAAGACGTACCCTACATCCTCAATATAGATCGCGATATGTATTTAATGGGTCAAAGTGAGACCCTACGCGATCAATATAAATCTCTGGATCGCGCCTTAGTTCGTTGTCTTTTGCGTGCAGTAACGTCGTAAATGGACTGAGTCCATTCTCATCTAAATTAGGTAAAAGAGTTTCAATTGAATGCAGAGAAGTATGAAAACGAAAACTTTAAACAGAACCCTAAAGCAAGTAAACCATGACACTTCTCCAAAACAATTTTCCGTAACTATCTATATTTATTTTTATTTCAATATTATCGCGTATTGAAGCTGCATTACAATATTTCACCCTACACGCTCAATAAATATCGCGATAACCGTACACGCGGTACATATCGCAATAATATCACGATCTGTATTGATCGTCTAGGTCTAGGGTACGCCTAGGTAGACTGTTTGAGTCTCTTTGAGAAAATTCGTTCTCGTCCTCCCAACCTCTACATTTAGAGTGATGCCAGGAAAAGAAGAACTCACCACGTGACCAAAGCTACTATTACTTAGCGCAACAAAATTATGACAAACATGAATTAGCAAGTTTTAACCTAACATCTGTGACTACGTAATAATTGGTAATAACTCCACGGCTTTCTATTCAACTGCAGCACAAATCTAGTTTGCAACTTAAACGGCAATCACGTGGTAGATTCCTCTTTCCCTGGTATCACTCTAGTATCTATACTTTAGGAATGAGGCCCCATTTGAGGAGCTCTCGTTGCTAGAAAGTAGATAGGTATAGAAATGATAGATTTTCTTTAAAGAAAACTTCGGCTGACAGCTGGAATCGCTATGTTCAACATGTCAAAGACCCCTATACAAATTTAAGAACATTAATCTAAGAATTTATCGTGAGAGTTACTGAGTTACCCATACAAGTATTATTCATATGATAAGGAAAGCAAGTAATGTTATCATCATCCAGTAAACGTATTGATGGCTATTCAATGTTGATTTGTCATTTTGAAAATAGAAATGCATAACAATCATATCAGTCATCGCTACGTGCATTTTAAATTTAATTCATTCTAAGATTGAATTTCCAAGTGTTAGCATCACGCCAGAAGTTAACGTAAGTTTTTGTTTTTTTCAATCTAGTTAACTTATTATAAATTAACTATTAGTATTTGTGTCTACTTATACATGGTGTGAATGCCCAAAATATGCAGACAAGTCTTAAAAAACATAGGTTCGCAAATGGCCGCTTTCGGAGACACGGAGGATTATTCCTTTTTGTATCATTAGTGGTTCCAGCACGACAGTGCTCCGGCTCATTTTTCGATTGCCCTTACAGAGCATTACAAATACCATCCGGTATTAAGCACTTTAGAATTATTTCTTGGGAGATATTTGAAACTTTAGTGTACACTACGCCTGTAAATGACTTCGGGGAGCTTCAACAACGAGTAGACCTGGGCTGCCACCGAATCCGAGCCAATGTTGAGTTTTTCGAAAAAGTTTGAAGGCCCTAGCAGTAGAGACTTCATAATTCCTTGAAATGGAGGGAGAACATTTTGAACATCTTATTTTACTTTTTGCCTTTGTTGTTTGTTCATAAATTACTTTGTTTGTAATTAGGTAATTACATAAATAGTCAGTGATGCTGTTTTTTATATTTGAAACCGGCCCTTTGCAGGTTCTTTGCTGGACCCATGATGTACATTAAGACTTTTTTGCATATTTTGGACCATATCACTCCCCCTTTTTTTTAACACCTTACTAGTGCATACTTGTGCACACTAGTGATAGTGAAAGTGATAGCGACGATTAGGTAAGGTATAACTTGATCTAGTAGTGACACTTGAACACAAGGTAAAGGTATTATCATAATATACAATATACATACGTGTTACTTTTTTTATGTACTTTTTATTCTAATGGCTAATAGCCAATAAGGCACAACTTAATAGTAGTTTCTTATAAAAAGTTGGATGTGTATTTGTTACGTGGTTGTTGTGTTACTACTTGTTACCACCCGGCAGGTGGTCGTCGGGGGGCCCAGGCCAGACCCAGCGGATGGTGGTCGTGGGTCCAATGAAAAATATAAAACGATGTTCGAAGTTGGGCCCCAAGCAACCTGTCCCGTGGGCACCCCAGCTGGTTGCTGAGCACCGGGCGGTAACGGTAGCGTGTTGAATAATTCACAGGCACAATAAACTTAAATAAAAGTCAATAAAAATACAGTTGGCGATAACCGTGTGTCTATAATTAATAATCAAAATAACGCCGGCACAAAAATCGTATCTCTACACAGAATAACAAAACCAGAGCTTCGTTTCTAATGGAAGCCTCTTGCGGTGCAAGCTGGTAACCTCCAACTAGGCGGACCCGCCGAATAATCAACTCCTGTGGCGGCGTGGATCGCCAGACCAGATCAACATCAACCAGAATGATAACCAAAACAGAACCGAAACACCCCGCAGAAACAGCCACGCAGTTGAAACAGCCACGAATAAACACCACGTAGAAACAGCCGCCTGCGGATCACGGGAAAGGTGGCGATAATAGTGAGCAAACACAATACAAACACTTACCTCCTGCAGAAGGCGGCTAGATACGGATCGTCGAGGATCACGTCCTATCCCCAAACGGGCTTCCGGGACACCGGTAAAAAAAAAGGTAACGAAGCGAAAAGATAAAAGCAACCGGGTCCCGTTAACTGACGGGGTGGGGTATATAAAAACACGAAGATAACTAGACTAAAACATTCTAGTCGTACACCCCACCCACGTCGACGTAGATCACACGACACTCTCTAACTCTCTGCAAGGCAACTACGGGCTCACTATTATCACCCCCATATTCTCGCGGTCGGGGTAAGGACAATCAAATAATTTCACAAAAAACAGGAACCAAAGAAGCCAGGACGTTGCCCTTTACAAAGTTTAAACTTCACCAGTTTTTATAACCTCACTTTATTGTATCTTTGCATCATTACATTATGTATTTGGGAGTTACGCATACTTCTAGGCGAGTGTCTGTGTCTGCGTCCTTTCCATTGTCTCCACTATTTCAAAATTGCAACTTTTTATTTCTTTTTACGGTGCTTTGGTCTTGACTTCCACCCTTATGGGGTAGCCTGCTTGCGTTCATACGACCACGCCACATTGGCTGTTTTCTTCTTATTCCTTTTCTAATTTTTTTATTCTTCGTATGGTCCAATAAAGTAGTTTTGCAACATCATCCTACAGTACATCTGTTTCGTTAATTATATTTTTCATTTTCTTGTTCATTTTCCATACATCAAATCCGTAACTAATTTTCGAGACATGAATTTTTGATGAACATGAGACTCGTTTTCAGTACCTATATACGTTTTGAACTCACAGCTTGTATCTGGCTCAACTCGACTCTTTTATACCCCTATAGCAATCTATTTTCAAATAGAGGAATAGTTTTACAATTTTGACGTAATCTGTACTGACTAAAAAATTAATATAAGCATTTTTAAATAAATGATATATTATAGCATAATCTAATAATATTAATATAAAGAAATATTCACTGCGTGTACTTGTTCGGGGATGAAACATAATTTATTATTTCATTGAACATTATAAGTAGTCGAGTTACTCCCCCATACGTATAAAAGTTACAAACTAATTTTTTTGACATGGAATTACTAATATAGAACAGCCATCCCTTTTTATGTATTCATTAGCTCGATAGAATCTCGAGTCGTAAACATCAACCCTAATAATATACTGTGTTAACAGTAGTCGTCATCTATAAACTACTAACTTGTTAAAGTATAGACGAACAGGTAGGTAATTAAATTTCAATTTTGTTCTTTCTAATTGAAATTATTTCAGATGCCTCTTTCGAAAATATCGGACGCGTATAAAGTTCAATGGGGTATGTTGGAAATAGGTGGAATTTGGCCGAAAGAAAATCCGTCTGTTTCATATCGTATAAAAACAATCATCTCGTACCTTTCGTTAATATCGTTGTGTACAACAATGTGGATGCAATTCATCAAAGTTATTACTGATTTCACTTTATTGTCGGAAATTCTTTATATTATGATTACTATAACAGCCACACTAATCAAAGTCGCTAGTTTCAAGTATCAGGAGAAGCGTTTCTTAAAATTATTAGGCATTTTTAACAGTCCCATTTTTAAATCGTACCCAGAAGATTTGGACCACCATATGGCCCAAACCATCAAGTATTCGACATACATAGCCAAATTTTATCGTTTACTAGTATTTTGTTGCGTATTTCTTATAGGAATTTTTCCACTTTTTGATAACAAAGCTTTACCTTTTCCGTTCGATTTTAACGTAAAGGGGTACATAGTTCCTATGTATACTTTTCAACTGCTCACCGAGTTTGTGGCAGCTTGGGAGAATTCGACTATGGATACTTTGTGTACAAGCATGATGGGAATTGCGGCAGCACAGTTAGATATACTTGCTGAGAAGATTAATAGAATTGGAAATTTACCACAAGAAGGGGAAACTCTAACTAAGCAGCTGGACGAGTGCGTTGAACATCACATTGCAATAATAGAGTATTTAAAAAAATAACTTTCCTTAAATAACCAATTTACTATTTTTTATTTATTTAAGGTCAGTTGAACTTATTGAAGCTGTATTTGGGCTTGGACTCTTGGCTCAGTTTCTTACAAGTATTGTGGTCCTATGTAATACTGTATTTCACTTTGTTTTGGTAAGTTGAACGTTTATTTTTTCAAATTGAATTATCTTTTTTCACTAATAGACATGTTATTTGGTATAAGCAACCGATAAGGGACCCCTAAGTAACATACTATCCTCCCACCCTTTTATTTAATTTCTTTAGAGCTTGAACCTTCCAAAACATTTTTATTTCCCTAAATCTTAAAAAACTGCCACAAAAATCAGTTTTATTTTCACACATTTTTGTGCAGGGGTCAAGACAGAAACACAAAACAGCTCAAATTTATAATACGTTGGTGGGGGACCCTTCTCTATCCAAATTTCTGCAAAATACCTTTTGTTATTTTGTGTTTTCCATAAATAGGTATCTTAGTTGTGAGAGCATTAATCGACAATCATATACTAATCTCTTATTAATTTTTCAGATATCTATGTCTTTTCAATTCTTCATGTTAGCAAACTATTTATTAGTTCTTATGGCTCAACTTTTTATGTACTGCTGGTACGGAAACACAATAATGATCAAGGTAAATACGTAAAAATCTTGTAGCTCACTAAAAATTTTTGGAAACATAAATATGTTTGAAATGAATTTGTGCGAGAAGAAACTACAAATGTTGTAAGGCCAAGCCCCGAAAAATATAGAATATTGAAACACAATATACAGGGTGTTTGAAAGATCGGTGCGGTAATTAAATAACGTGATATAAGGGGTCATTTCGAGATATGATGTCTTTTGCGATTCTATAAGAATCATTAATGTGTACAATCCAGAAAATCATAAATGAAACTGAATTTTATGTTGATTTATGTTGTAACTAATAGATAGAGTGAGAGAAGTGTCTCATCAACATAAGTTGAGTGTAAACGTATGAGCTGGTGTGGCTCCATTTCCGACCTCCTACTTTAAATGAACAAAATTATTTCCTATTTCTTCAAGATATTCTTCCGGAGTTGTATACCGTTAAATGTACGTAGAAGGATGATTTTCCAAATTGATGGTTGTTCTGCTCACTATCATCGACAAGTTCAAGATATATTGAATAGAAATTATAGCAATAGATGGATCGGTAGAAATGGTCCAATACCTTAACGAACTAGGTCATCAGACCTAGCTCATCTAGATTAATTCGTCTGCAGATACATGAAGGAGTCAGTGTTTGCAGTAGAAATTGTAAATATTGAGCAATTAGAAGACCGAATTTAAGATGAGAATTAAGAGAAGAAGGTAGACTACTTAAATGAGACGTGGGAAAACCCCTAATCGTACGGAAAATAAGGAAGAGCACCGAATAGGATAGAATTATAAAAAAGACTTGCAGAGTGCAAATATCTCTTCAATGACATGTTTAAGTGACTAATTCGAGTCTCTCGCAGTGCATCTGCCCACCTCACTCTCAAACGGTAATGAATAGGAGTTTATAGAGATCACTGTAAATTCTATCCGCAGTGTCTGTAAAATCGTAGCCCGAAAAAGTTTGTAGAGCTGGGTACCGTCTGCGTAGCAGTGGTATTCAAAATGATCGACAAATGATAGCAAATGAGAGATGTATACAGGGTGTTTATGGTTTTATTTTGTTTCTTGTAATAGTTGATAATACATGTCAAAAGAAGTCCAAAAATGTCAAAACATTTTAGTAAAAGTTTTACAATAAGAGAAATAATAGATGTTTTAGTTTTTAAGAAAATAATTAATTAATTAAATGAAATCAAGTAGGTAGTGCACTTCAATTAGTTGCAAGAATTTTATAAAAATTGCTCCAAATTATCACCATGGTTTTGTATGCAAAGTCTTGCTCGACGTGTCCATGATCCAGCGTATTCTTCTAGGCCCAGACCTTGTTGACGAATTAAGGCCGCTGCTGCTTCTACCCGGTTGCGGAGATCCTGGAGGTCGATAATTTCGGTGGTGTACACCATGGCCTTCATAAGGCCCCACAAATAAAAGTCTATGGGTGTGAGGTCTGGTGACCGAGAAGACCAAGGGATAGGACCAACTCGACCGATCCATTTATTCTCAAACACAGTGTTTAGATGTTGACGAACTGCATGGCTAAAATGCAGTGTTTGAGAATAAATGGATCGGTCGAGGTGGTCCTATACCTTGGCCTCCTCGGTCACCAGACCCATGGACTTTTATTTGTGAGGCCTTATAAAGGCCATGGTGTACATCACCGAAATTATCGACCTCCGGGATCTCCGCAACCGGGTAGAAGCAGCAGCGGCCTTAATTCGTCAACAAGGTCTGGGCCTAGAAGAATACGCTGGATCATGGACACGTCGAGCAAGACTTTGCATACAACACCATGGTGATAATTTGGAGCAATTTTTATAAAATTCTTGCAACTAATTGAAGTGCACTACTTGATTTCATTTAATTAATTAATTATTTTCTTAAAAACTAAAACATCTATTATTTCTCTTATTATAAAACTTTTACTAAAGTGCTTTGATATTTTTAGACTTCTTTTGACATGTATTATCGACTATTACACGAAACAAAATAAGACCGTAAAAACCCGTATTGCATATAGAGAATAGGACCAAGTACGGCGCTCTCGCGCCCTACGAGACCCCAGACTTAACTGTCAAAAAAACTGGTTTGTTTGTCAAGAAGCAAACCAGCCATAAGATTAATATTTTGACTACGGCCAAACAAGTGTAATCGGTAAACAATTTAGTAGTCGTGTCAGACAGAATCAGCAAAATATAGTATCTAATGCCTTGGGGTGAACCTAGAGCAACAGCACCAAAATGGTAAAAATTTCCTCTCCAAAAGCTCTAAAATTGTCGTTGGTAATTCGCAGAAGAGCTATTTCCAATTGTTCTTTGGGTAGTTTTGGAGAGTCTAGTTGAAATTTGTGAACTGGTATATGACGAACTTTTTCCCGTATGGCTTCTAAGCCTCTATTTTATTTCCGCAATGCAAGACTTGTTTGTTTACTAATCCTGTGTGTTACTTTTAGAGTGTCCACATAGGCGAAGCATGTTATTTTAGTGATTGGTACAATTACGAATCTTCAGTTAAGAAACACCTATTTTTAACTATGGAAAGATCGAAACGTCCACTTTGCGTGAGAGCCATGAAATTTTCAACACTATCTCTGTCGACTTTTACTAGCGTAAACGCTAAAATTTAAATTATTTAAATTATTAAAACATTTTATTACAGGTTCTACAATGGTCTTACTCGTGCCTTGCTCTACTCCTGAAAATGTACTACAAAAAATATAATTAAAATTTGGAATGAATAAAGACACGCCTAACTTGTTCTGTACGCACTTACGAATATAAAAAATGTAATTTTCTGCACTAAATATCGTACAATGAAAATTGTTAGTTTATTTATGACGTGGTGTAGCTTTAAGTATTTGACGTGCTCTTTCAATGCTACGTATCGTGATATAACTTGGCCTTTTCAAATACTTGACAACTCCTCATCCAACACAAAATTTCCTAGAAACTTAGTACAACCCTCACAAGCGGCACGAAAATGCCAATGTTTCTATTCCTGCTCTTTATATTATCATCTAGTCGCGCACAAAATATAAATTTTAATTTATGTGAGTTATTTAAATTTACTACTTAATTAAAATAATTATAAAAGTGTTTTAGCTTTACCAGATTTTACCAATGATTATGGAGGCAACATATCCGAGTCACTTGCTGCTATTCTAAGAGGAATACCGTTGCACCAAATTACCCTAGCTTTTGATAATAACACAGGTCAAATTAATTTCTTTTGCCATTTTTTAAACTTCCACTATTGTAACCAAAATTTTTCAGAAGAAAATGTAATTCAATTGTTGACTAAAACTTTTATGGAGAGAGATATGGCTGTAGCTTTGTTTAACTTAACAACTTCCGAGTTACAAGAAAAAGTAATTGTTTCAAATTTTTCTGTTGAAAATCATCTAATGGCGTATTTCAGTATTTTTCCTTTGTATCGGACGCAATTTCCAATTATTTGGACTTGACAACTTTATTCTTATGTAATCGAAAACTATCGGAATACATTTTACTAGAAGTAAGTGAATGGCTAACGAAACAAATTCCATTTTTTACATTAAACATTTCAGTTTTCTTATAGAAATTTTATACGGCGAAACATATTCCTCTTTTTCTACTGGGGACCGGAGCCAATAAGTCGATACTTTAGAAGAAGTTTGCACGAAATGTTGAAAACTGTTGTTATTACCAATCCTAGACTTAACACGTAATTAAATACCAACTTGCTCTTCAATTTGTGCATAATGCGTGAACTTTTAGCTATCGACTTTATTACAATCAAGCGACGTCTTACAAACGCCACCACTTAACAATGATAAATTGGTGGAGCGCAAAAGAAGGGCTGTTTCATCATCCGACACTACCCGCATCAAGACCGATTTTTCAAAATTTTAACGAAAAAGTATTTCACATTCCCGTTCTTCACGTAACTATTTAAAAATATTTGCACGCACCTTTACGCATCTCTAATTTTAGAAGCCGCCCTGGCATTTTGTTAAATACGGTAACGGTACTATGGAAGTCGTAGGAGGCCGCGACGATATGCTCTTGGCTTTATTAGCTGCTAAACTCAATTTCAGGTTGATGAAATATTTGTTTAAAAATTGACGTTAAACTCAAGTGTTCCAGATACGTATACGTCGACCCCACTACTAAGGAGCAAGAAAGAATTGTAGCAGAAGAAGAGGCTGTAGATACGGCCGATGGTACGATTGAAAGTGTGTTGATACAAGTTGCAAATCGAGTAAGTTCGATGCAGTTTTCCGGCACTTTTTATACTCTTTTTCTTAACAGGAAACAGAATTTTTCTTAGGAGACGTTACTATAACCGTAGAACGGTTAAATTTAGTGGAATTTTCATTCTTAACCTTAGCCGATACTGTTGCGTTCGTCACGCATGCTCCAAGTCGTCTAAATGAAGCTTTGGCTCTCATTAGACCTTTTAACTGGCAGGTATTTAAAGAAAACTCGTATCGTGAACTACTGTTAAACGTATTTTATTATTAAGGTTTGGCCAGCAATTATTGCAACCCTTATAGTATCCGGGGTGATTCTTTATCTTCTCATCATGTTACCCAATACATGGCAACCAAGGCAAATCATACGTTCTCGTGGAAGACTTTTATTTGATTGTTACTGGTTTATCTTGACCCTGTTTTTAAAACAAAGTAATTATGTGCTACGATTTTTCGTTGGAATAATTAATAATTTTTTTAAGCCGGAACGCAGCCAAGTCAAAGCAATAAAGCGAGATTTTTTACCCTTATTTTATCACTTTCTGCTACTTACATCATCGCTGATATGTATTCGGCTAATCTAACTTCTTTACTTGCAAGACCAGGACGAGGTAATTATATTTAACTTTAGTGGGTACCTACTATAAAGGCTTTTCAGAGAAAATGCGAGGCTCGGAGTAACCACTATTTTAGGGGACCTTCAAAATTTAAGTTTTTGGGGCTAGGCCATGCAATGGTGTAGATAATTGAAAGTAGTGGTTAAATATCATGAATTAGAAATAAAATGAAATTTTTGAATGTTCAAGGTCAAAAAAAGATAAACAAAAAATATCTTAGGGGAATTACGGGGTCCCTTAATTTTTCTACTCGTTCTTATATTGATCTCTGTATTTCCTTTTATCTTTGTCTAAAACATTGAGTTCTCAAGTAGAGCTTCTCTTGTCTCTCCCCTCTGATTGGCCCCTAAAGCGGGGACTCTTCAAGTTTAAGTGTACGTTCATGTACTGGCGCTCAAGTAATTAAAAGTTTTTCTAGTAATAACAAACACGCACCACCTAGCCGACCCCCATCTCCAACTCCGTCAGTGGCAAATCTCATAGCTCAATTCAGTACGGACTCCACAGTTTTAAACCCCACCGGAGTTAATCTTCCTGCACCGACTCCTAGAGTGACAAACCCCACAGCTGTAAATCCGTATCCTCAAGACCAGTAAAAACTATACATTAAACGAGACAGTTTCTACAGCTTGCCGGGGCTGTTAATGCAGGCAAGAGACCTCGAAGTCCTCCTGAAGAGGTAATCAAGCTTGTTCCTCTCAACGCCTGCACAACGCAGTCACTTTCGCACGTTCTAATCGTTTGGCAGCAACGGAGAGCGTAGGCCCCAACATCATGATGAATGCTTCTTCAAAAGCCCGTAAAAAATTTTAGCCCCTGCGTAAGTCTCCTTCGGATCAAGTGTCCGGCGCAAGACGTAAAACTAACACCCCACACTTCGTCGTAGGCTTTGTCCTAGTTCAAATTAGTCGTCTGGGAATACTTTAAACTACCGCCAAATTGTCGAGTATAGATCTTCGAAATAGTCGTTCAAGAAGACGCGAAACTAACAACTTTTGTGCATAGTAGTTTTCCAATTTCGAATCAGAATTTTCGCTATTTAGTTCAATATTTCTTTGAAATGTCTTATGTGCAGTCGACCGAAAAAATGATAGTCAATCTCATTGAGGCGAATTCTCCCGTTTAGCTCGAGTGTTCCATTTCTTAAATTACCCCTGCAAGCTCTTAACGATTAAATGTCGTCCTCGAATGTCTCTTAAATAAGAAGCTAGGCTCACAATGAGTTATTAATCCTCCGTGAAAGTCAAATCTCCCTCAAGAAACTCATAAATTAGCCATGTCAAGTAGAATCCAAATACAAGTAGGAAGACAAGTAGGTTAGCTGGAGTAATTTTAATTCGCAGGAAATTTCAAATTCGAGTCCCACGTAGGATATTCACGTATTATTGTTCTTCCAGAAATAAGAAGAGTTTCAAGTCCTTAAAGAAGAAAAGCCCGTGTTATTGCTCTTCCAAAGAGAAAAAGAGTTTTCAGTCATTGACGAAAGAAAGTCCGTTTTATTGTTCTCCCAGAGGGAAGAAAAGGTTTAGTCCTTAAAGAAATAAACGTTCTTATTATTGTTCTCTAAGTGAGGAGAAAAGTTAGTCCCTGATCAAGAAGCGAAGTTTTGGTAATAGTTCTCCAAGAGAGGAGTAAAATTTACCAAGTGAGGTAAAGATTAAGATTTCCTGAATCAGTATCCTTTCAGGATTACCCTTAAAAATATTTTCCAATAGAGAAA
This sequence comes from Malthinus flaveolus, assembly GCA_950108345.1. Taxonomy (NCBI): domain Eukaryota; kingdom Metazoa; phylum Arthropoda; class Insecta; order Coleoptera; family Cantharidae; genus Malthinus; species Malthinus flaveolus. The sequence continues at coordinate 70,697,124 of OX467285.1, forward strand.
CTCCCTAATACTGTGATTAAGTTTCATATAGGTGTAGGTAGATAAAAATTACATTTTTTTGCCGAGTTCATCTCGTTGGTTCCACAGAAAATTTTTATTGCCTTCTGCCAGGAGCGGATAGACTCAAAGTCACCGGCTCGTAAACTTTTTGTTAAAAAGGACGATTAAGGGCTCCGAAGTATACAAAAATATGTCAAAAATATATGTTCCGCTACGATCAGTCGAGGATCGTAAGGTGCGAGCATTTACAGCGGTACAAAGTACACGAGATTTCGTGGTTACAATATCTGTCTACTACATTACACAATTAAGAGACCCCTAAGAGACAATTAAGATCACCCTATATAACATAGTAATGATTGTAATTTAATTTTAGAAAAAGCCATCAACACTTTGAGAGAGCTTGAGAAAGCAATGATTGAAAGAGCGTATAAACTATACGTCGAAAGCTCTACATACAGTCTTTTGGAAGTAAGTATGCCTTTTGGTCCCTTGGTGGTTTTTCAATCGCACTACGTGTCTGGTATATTATCAGATTATCACAGAATTACTGGTATTTTGGTTCGTTATAATCTTCTCTTCATCAGTTTATCTACAAGAAAATGAGTTTAGTAACAATAAGGGCTTATCTAGCTTTTCAAACACTTATCTTAACCTTTCGGTTGAGATAATCAGTAATTGTTGAATATGGATTCTTAACAAAAATATTATAAACTAAATTTGAAAATTTTAGAATGGCACCGGCATTTATGGAACACTTTGGAAACTGATGACAAAACGACAAAACTCTTATTTCATCAATTCGGTTGAAGAAGGCGTTCAACTCGTAAGCAATTCAACTAATATAGCTGTAATTGCCGGAAGAGAAACCTTATATTTTGATATTCAAAGATTTGGTAATCCGTTTTTAATAAACCAACATTCTTCAAATACAACAAAATAATTTTGCAGGTCCTCAGAATTTCCATTTGAGTGAGAAACTAACTACCGCTTATTCTGCAATTGCCTTCCAAATAGGTGCTCCATACTTAGAAAACTTTAACCGGATGTAACAAACAAAATCGAGACTATTATGTTGTAAATTGAAATTTTTCCAAATTATTTGTAGCATTATGGCTATCTTCGAAGCTGGAATTTTAACCAAAATGACCGAAAACGAATATGAAAAGTTAGGAAAGCGACAAGCTAGTAATGGTACCGATACAAAAAATGAAGTAGTTCCTGTGGCCAAGAAGGTTACCCGCAAAACTGCCAAAGCAATTGAAGAAAGTGAAAAATCTCAACCTATAACAATAAAGATGTTGCAAGGAGCCTTCTATCTTCTTTCTATTGGCAATTCTTTAGCTAGTAGGGGTGTATTTTGCAAGTGTAGAATTTGGGGCCCTAATTCATCTTATTTCAGTAATAGTTCTCGTTCTGGAAGTATTTTATTCGCAACAGCAACGAAACATACATAAAATGCAAGGGAAGTTTCTAATAAAGTTGAAGAAGCTAAAACGAAGAATTAAATACTATACATTTAAGGTGATACGGAAGATAAAAATTTGGTTTTATAACATCATAAATGAAGCAATAATCGAAACTTTCGACTATATTGATTGATTCTGTTTACGAGCAGAATTCTGAAAAAATTTTCTCTAAAAAGTAGGCTTTGTCTTAGTAATTATCTAATTAGTAATTATTTTAATCAGTCAATAAGCCGTCAGCTTTTCATAAAAGTTCGCTGCAGGTAAACGCTTTCTTTACGTCTCTTGGAGTATGATGTAACGCCCGTCTTTATATAAAATGAGTCACCCTTCACCCTGTACGTGAACAGGATGGGCAAGATTCGATAGCTCTTGTGGAGAAATCGATAACTAGAAGAGATATGACAAAATGGATCTTCCTTCTCTATTTTTGAGAGGAACTCATTGGCAAAAATCGGAATTCGCGATCTTCTTTTGTTTTAGAGCTATAAGCAAAAGTTCGATTTGTCAATTGTTCCCTATAAATAATAAGAAAATCTAATAATTTCAATTCAAAAGCAAAAGAAACCTATGCACAAATAAGTTGGAGAGGTTATTTGCACCTCCGCTCCAGCACGCTACCCTTATTTGGCATCTCAACGTGTTATTAAGTGAGTCTTAAAAAAATGAAAAAAAAAATTCTCGGCTTTTTGAGCATTTTTATTGCAGTGTTTGAATTTTTGAAAAAAAAATTTTTCTTTAATTTTCAAAAAAAAATTTTTTTTTTAATTTTCAAAAAAAAATTCTTTTTTGAAAAATTCTTTTTTTCAAAAATTTAAACACTGTGTGCAATAAAAATGCGCAAAAAGCCGAGAATTTTTTTTTCTTCATTTTTTTAAAGATTATGAGCATTTCAGTACGAAAAATGTGATCCTTTAATTTTTGCAAAAATTTGATCGAGTAAAACAAAAAAACGGCTGAATGGATTAAATTGAATCTTTGTGGGGTTTTTGTGGGTATATTGAACTGTAAAATGCACACTTAACATTAGGGGTTTCCTCAATATTTTCGATTTAGCGCTGTACTTTTCAAAAAGTCACCGAAAGCCTTATTTTTGTTGCATTTTCAAAAACATGTCAGGAATGAAAAAAAATTTTTTTTTCAAAAAACAATGGCTCATCCTTGTAGGAAATTTATTCAAGTTTTCGGAACCCACCATCAACTTTCTGTGCGATCATTAGTTGCAGAGATATTGATAATCAAAGACAAAATGATCCTTTTTTATTCAAAGTTTGATATCTCCGCGAAAAATAATCGTATCAAGGATTTAAAAAAAGAAATTTGAAGCTGAATAAACAAGCTATCTGACCCATATGGTGATTATGTCGATAAAATTTTTTTAAAGTCCGTAGACGTAAAAAAAAATCAAAAAAGTTTAAAAAATTTTTTTGTCAGTGGTTTTTTCAAAATTACCTGGAAAAAAATTAAAAAGAAAAATTTTTTGAGTTTGGACCCAAAAACTAGACACTCAGAGCTACAATTTGCTTTTTTTAAAATCTCTCTACGATGAATTTTCTTTAAGTTACAGCCTATTGAAAATCACCTAAAAATTTGAAAATTTTTTTTGATCCCTTAATTTTTTCCATTAGTTTATTAAAAAGTTGGTAAAAGCAAATCGCAAATTTAGGTTTTTGGGCATTGAGTTCCTGTCGAAACTAGAGAACGAGAATGCGCCATCCACTTTTCTATATATTTTCTAGTTATCGATTTGTCCATAAGAACCATTGAATTTTGCCAACCCATACAGCCACAGAAAAATTTATTGGCCACCAGTAAATGGTAACTTTATTCTTTTTATGTACGTCTTAGCAGATAATGACTTAAAAATCGAGAGTGCTGTAACTATAAAACATTCCATCTTTAACCTTCGCAGTCCCAAAATAAATTACGATCATTGTTTACCAAAAGCGGGTCATCGATGACCCATTTTTTGTTTTGTGTTTTCGAATAAAATAAGGACATTTTGGTTTCAATGTAATCTCGCTTATTAGTGATTTTATCAAAAAATGTTACTCTTCGTAAAAGTTTTTGCTTGTTTCAAATCTAATATTCATAGTTTCATTTCTGCAGATTTTTATACAGGGTGTTCTTTATTAACGTTTCTCTAAAATTATACATTTTTTGATATTTTCCTGCAGTATATTATGTAGTTTAGTATTTTAGGAAAATACACAGAAGGAAATTATATAAAAAAATTTATCATAGAAGTTTTTGAAAAAAATATCGACTTTGGGTCAGTCGCTTTGGGACTGCGAAGGCTAATACGTAATAATTTTATTGCAGAAATTGCTGACAGGTCTTTAGTAGCGAATAATTGTTTCTCCGGATGTACGCTCACTACCTGTAAAATATTCTATTGCTATTGCATTTGTTTTATTATTCTCGCATTTGCTAAATATTTAAAAAATACAAATTCTTGATTAAGTATGTATTGTGCCTACTTATTAGCATGGTAGTATGTTACCTCAATATTACATCAACTGAAAGAAAATCATTTAGAACTAAAAGAACCGAGCTGATGGGAAGGAAGCACCACAAGAATTTGCCAGTCACAATAGCTTCAGAAGAGACTGGAACAAGCTATAGAAACTTCGAAACTTTCAATAACCCTCACAATTTCGACAAATAAGAGAAGGCAATACGAATAAATGAAACCTGGTTGTCAGTCCTATAAACTCACAAATCCCAACCATCGAAATCAAATACCTACCGGACAACACTCACACGATCGACCAATCGATCGATTGGGGAACTAAACGTGGAAACGAGCAGGGAACTAAACAACTGGGTATATTAAAAAATCTACCTATAACTTTTCAAACAAGGGCTTACTAATTATTTTTGGTAAAAATATAATTTCGAGGTAATTAAAAAACCATCGACTTTGTCGACTTTGAGGACAAATCGTAATTTACAATTTTGTTGAACATTATAAGTTATTTAGTCGAGTTACTCCCCCATATAAAAGTTAGAAACTATTTTTTTAAATGAAATTATTAGTATAGGACAGCCATCATAAGCCACCCCTCTTACGTAAACAATTCATTAGTTCGATATAATCTAGTCATAAAAATCCTTGCCCTATATATTCTATTTACTGTCGTGATACAAACTTCTGAATCTAAACGACAAGTTAATTAACGCTATTTGAGATGCCTCATTCAAAAATAGCAAACGCGTACAAAGTTCAACAGGAAATATTGAAATTAAGTGGAATATGGCCGAAAGAAAATTCGGCTGGTGGTTGTTGTTACCGTTTAAAAACGACCATTTCGTACCTCTCATTAATATCGCTGGCCATAACAATGTGGATGCAATTCGTCAAAGTTATCACTGACTTTACTCGCTTGTCGGAAATTCTTTATATGATGATTACCGTAACAGCTACACTGATCAAAGTTGGGAGTTTCAACTATCACGAAAAGAGTTTTGTGCGATTACTGAAAATTTTTAACGGCCCCATTTTTAAATCTTACCCAGAAGATTTAGACCACCATATGGCCAAAACCATCAAATACTCGACGTATATAGCCCAATTTTATCGTTTCATTTGTTTTTGGTGTATATTTCTTCTTGGTGTTTATCCAATTTTTGATAACAAACCTTTACCTTTTCCATTCGATTTTGACGTAAAAGGGTACATAGTTCCTATGTATGCGTTTCAAGTAATCAGCATAGGGATAGCGGCTTTGAATAATTCTACAATGGATACGTTGTGTACAAGTACGATGGGCATTCCAGGTGCGCAGTTGGATATTTTAGCTGAAAAGATTACTAGAATTAAGAATTCTTCGCTGGACGAAGACGAATTAAGAAGTCAATTAATTGAGTGCGTTGAGCATTACCTTGCCATAATTGAGTAATAAAGTAACTTATCTTACAGAAATATTTTTTACTACTTCTTTGTAATTTAAGGTCTGTTGAACTTATTGAAGATGTATTTGGAGTTGGGCTGTTAGCTCAGTTTCTTGCAAGTATTGTAGTTCTTTGCAACACCGTATTTCACTTTGTTTTGGTAAAATTGAAATTTAGTTTCTGATTAATAGTTTCGGAAAAATGTTATTATTAATTACAATTGCTTATTAACTTTTCAGATATCCGTGTCTTTTCAATTCGTTATGTTGGCAGACTACTTATTAATCCTTATGGTTCAACTTTTTATGTATTGCTGGTATGGAAACACGATTATGACTAAGGTAATTTAAAAAAAGGTCTGTTAGTCCCGTTAGAAGCTTAAACCGATGCATTTGAAATATTTAGTGTGATGCATTGGTGTAAGCAGAAACCCAAAACTTTGCCAAAAACAATATCTCACAATTTCATAAAAATTTAGAGCTGTACTCATAGTAATGTTGTAATGTAATAAGTGATAGGTACGCTATTATTTGATGAGCACAAAATGCAACCTATGGGAGAGTGTAAACGAATAATTAATTGTAAAATGTACAGTATTATACCGTACAATTACATTTATATAGTACAGTGACATCTATTATATTAGCAAAATCTCATGCAAAACAACTAAAAAAAAGACAATAGATCCAGCAATTTGGAAGTGCATTCAGGTCAATCGAGAATAAGAGAGATTCTCAGAGTTTGCTGGAGAGATTCCCTGGAGTTCGTCTCTTGTCTTATACATCGATAAAAGCAATTTTGTAGTCCAGTTTTTCATCACCTTTTTAAGTCGTCTGTCCATTTGGCCACATGTCTTCTCTGGCCTCGTTTAGTTTCTCTTGGTTTTCATTCCGTTATACGTTTTTTCCACTGCCGGTGACTCTTTCAATGACGTCTTGGACTCCTAACTTCCGTCCTATTTCTTCATTTGGTATTTCGGTATTTGATCTCTACTGCTTACGTTAACGGTATTATAGCTCGTTTCGTGACTCGTTGAGTTGTTGGTTCTCAATTTATTGGTTAAATACCTATATCCTAAAGCTTTTTCCTAAGGATTTTTACCGGAAATAGAACCCCCACTCTCGCGTGTAAAATGAGTACCCAGAAGATGGTTTACAATTCATTTTAGTACCTCAATATCTACAGAATGCCTCAAAACTGCCTCAGTGAAAATAATTGTCTTTTGAGAGCACGTCTATTATAGCTACTAAAAATAATACAAGCTAGCCCTCTCGTAGATTTGTGTAAGAGTAAATGACTTCTTCTTTATCACTTAACAAGCTAGTCATGTGTCATGTGCGTTAAATCTTGTATTGTTAGTATTAATTTGTGCATTAAGGGCTGTTACGACTTATGGCGTTTGTTGTATAGAACTCTAGCCCTTAAAGTGTTTAAAGTTTCTTATTGTTTTCTGTAGTTCATTAACCCTGATGTCCACCTGTTAATTACATCCTCAGAGTTTACTTCCACTGTTGATTACTTCCACTTGGCTCACTTGTGAACTCCTGACTATCCCTATCCAATTCTCTAGTTAATCTAGCTTTGGGGTGTATTATTCTATTTTGTAATAACATCAATCATCAAGGTTCATCAACGATTATCAATACAGGAAGTTCGGTAAATTCTCACCGCTACAGTTGCAGTTTCTAAAATATTTATTAGTAAATCTTAGCTTCATTCCCATATCTACAACAACACATAATGTATTGTTTATTATCATTAATTAGTAATGTACTATTTATAGTATTAGTAAATTAGTAATTTACTAATACTTACTGTATACTGTATGCTACATTAATTTTAGAGTTTGGAAATAGGTGAAGCATGTTACTTTAGCGATTGGTGTAATTATGGACTTTCATGTCAAAAATACATATTTTTAACTATGGAAAGATCGAAACGACCACTTCACGTTAGAGCTATGAAATTTTCAAATTTATCTTTGGCTACTTTTACTGGGGTAAAAGTTGGAAATTAATTTTTGTGGCTTAAAAGAAACGTTTGTTGTAGATCCTACAATGGTCTTACTCGTGCCTCGCTCTACTTCTGAAAATGTACTACAAAAAATATGCTTAAAATGGAAAATTATTATTAAAAGACGCACTTGAATTGTTATACATAAATATAATATGCACGCACTTTTGACTATAAATGTAATTTTCTGCAAGAAATATTAATATCACTTCAAACCGTTTGTTTGTTTAAAAAAACAAGTCATCAGAACGATTGAGGCGAAACTCATTAAACCACGCAGAATCTTGTAGGTACATCATTTCACAAATTTAAACCCGCTTTTTTAAGAAACTGAAATAATAGTTTGATAGTTTAAAAAGGTGATCTTTTGCTAAACAATAACGATTATGACTAGCTATTTATTTGTGTTTTATCTTGGTTTTTTCCATCGACAAAAAAAACCATTGTTGTTTGTCTTATTGGTCTTCTTTTGGGAAGGCCAAGAAGGTGAGAGAGTCGGTGGAAACCTCCTGATAAATTAGTTTCTTGTCTCGAAGCCGAAAGTCGAAGAGTCCAAGTAACGAGGTTATTATAAATGCGATAATCGGTGTCATGTTTATTTTGTAGTAAATTATTTTAATTGAATGACGGGAAAAATGTATCTAAATGGTTAGAATATTAATAAAACTACTATTCGATCAGATATAACTCGCGTCAACCGTAAACACAGTATTAATTGTACATGCATATACATACATGGTTGCATATATATGTAAAATATTTTAAACTTATTTTACCGTGTAAGAAGCACGGAAGTTGAGCCACTTCCATTTAAAAAATGTCAACTGTCAACATATCAAATTTCTAACCTTAGATTTTGAATACCAACGTTTGGAGACCTCGCACAATTACTTACTGGATATTCTGGATACTTACAAATACCGACCGATTTGAAAGGAGTTTCATAAACAGTAAGTGCTCAAAGTTATAGCCATATTTGTGAATATTGTAAATCTTACGTTACTTTATGTTAAGTTTTAGCTCGTATAGTAGATTAGTAGTAGTATTCATAGTAGTACTACTCAGAAAGGTTCTGTTAGAGCCTGCAAGCCTGCATTGCGTTAGGATCAAAGGATCAAAATCGTCTGTCAAATTGAAATTAATTCGAGAAATGTTTTGTAATTAACCGGGATCATTTAACGAAAATAAAAAGAAAGGTAAAAATCTCGCTAAACAAATTAAGCTGCAAATCAAATTTAATTAACGTTCTGTTAATTGTTACAGGGAAATATTGAAGAGCAAGAAGAACAAAAACGAGTGATTGGAACAAGATATTCATAGATATAGAAGGAGCTTTTGACAAGGCTACTTATGAAAGCATAAGGCATGCTCTCCAAACGTATGGCACGCCTCCAACCATTGTCAGGCTCATATGCCGGGTACTGGAAGAGCTGTTCAAGTAAATGTTGGAAACACAACTACAAGAGGCATTGCTACAAAAGGTTGTGTCCAGAGAGGGATACTCTCCCCACTCCTCTGGAATATATTCGTAGACAGTCTTATCAGACGCCTCAACAATCATGGTTTTTATACCATAGACTATGCAGACGACATTATGATTCTGCAGTCAGGCAAATTTGAGAGCACTGTATGCGACAGTTTAAGAGAAGCTCTTAAAAGAACAGAAAAATGGCGTATCCAACACTCCTTGACGGTAAATCCGAACAAAACGGAGCTGGTTCTTTTCACCAGAAAAAGGAACTAAGGTAGTTGCTCTAATTTTAATATTTTTGTAGCTTTATTATAAGATCTTGGAATTGTTTATTTAAAATTATAATAGAACTAATTCACAACTCTACATTTACTACATGTTGGGGTCTCTCTTAGTGATCGAAGTCGGCTCGTTACGTGCCAGGACTAGACATATAAACTTCCAAGCACAAGAGCACTGTACGAGCGCCAAAGGTTCGGAGACAGGGACTAGAAATAGTGCCGATAGGAAGCAGTACTATCCACAGTTTCAACCTGGCATCTTAGAAGAACATAGAAAGTACGGTATCAAGAATGTGATGTCAAAAGGTCTTCCTACAAGAAAATAGGATATTTTAAGGTTGTTGCTCTAATTTTAATATTTTTGTAGCTTTATTATAAGTTTATTTAAAACTATAATAGAACTATTTACAACTCTACATTTACTACATGTTGGGTTCTCTCTTAGTGATCGAAGTCGGCTCGTTACGTGCCAGGACTAGACATATAAACTTCCAAGCACAAGAGCACTGTGGCGAGTGCAAGAGGTTCAGAGACGGGAACTAGAAGTAGTGACGATAGGAAGCAGCACTATCCATAGTTTCAACCTGGCATCTTAGAAGAACATAAATAATAGACGGTATCGAGAATGTTACTGCAGAAAAGTCTTCCTACAAGAAAATAGGATGTTTTAAGGTAATTGCTCTCATTTTAATATTTTTGGAGCTTTATTCTGGCTAGTTTAGGATAAGATCTTGTAGTTGTTTATTTAAAACTTGTTATGCTCTCTACTTACGGGAGTCGAATGATGCTTGTGACCGAGCTAGCATCAGGGGGGATCCTTTTACCGGGCTTGGAGATCCTGCCAAATCAATTAGAGAGTAAATAAAGCCAAATGGTTTTTATACAATCATATATTAATAACTAACAATTATTATAAGAACCAAAGAATTCAATTGGTTCCGAAAAACAGGTAATTACAACTAACTTAACCTATTAACATTCCTGTAAAGGAAAACGGATTGACAGGATTAAAGTAGAGTGACTTAGCTTTTATACGAGCAATTGGCTCCTTCACATCTTTAGGTCCACGTCCACACGGTACCACAAGCCAATGTACGTTTCTTAACTAAAGTTACCACTATTCGAAGCACTTTTCAACGTACGCACTGACAAACGTATTAATTGACGAAGCACTTGTTATGGCTGTCACTGTGGTGACACATTCGCTGTACTGATTATTTAATCCTGTACTTAAAATATAAAAACTCGAATTGCAGCTTTCAGTCCCTTTTTATTTCATCTATTCGGCTATATTATTTTTGTCACATGTACCCCAAAAATCAACTGCCTCATCTCTCTCTTCATAATAATAATCCCTTGGTTTCCTTGGTCTCCCGATTCTTGTTTTTTTTGCCTTTTTACAATCCCTTTTTACTTTTTCAGTTGCAAAGCAACATTTGAAAAAGTATTGAAATGGAAATGGATGAAAAAAAAATTTTTATTTTTTTTATTTCATTTCTCGACGTTTCAGGTCATTCTGAGTAGAAAAAAGCAAAACAAAATTTTTGTCTGTGATTGTGTGTGTGTGTGTGTATGTATGTAACGCCGTAAATCCAAAACTAATGAACGGATTTAGATGAAATTTGGTTTGAGGCAATTTAACAAAACTTCATCGAAAAAACAAGTTTATAAATCAAATCGGTGCAGAGCGAAGGAAAATAAGGGGGTTATTTTGGGCGCATTTTATCAAATTTAAACTTGCGTCGTTTTAACTTGGCTATAAGTTAGTATATCTCAGCCCTAATCGAATAAAAATTTTTTCAAATTTTTAAATTTAAAATGGCGGCCAGTATTACGATTGTCCCATTGATCGGTTTTTCTGTTATAACTTATGATTTTTTGAAGTCCAAAAGTTTAAAAATGCGTACTTTCTTTGGTAATGAAAATGAAAATTTGAAAGTTGGCAATTGTATTATTCTTATCAATCCTTATTATTCGACATTATTTAAGAGTCAAAATCACTTCCGGTTTAACCGGAAATTGAAGAAATTTTTAGATTGTTTAGAAACATTTTGTATATTTCTTATTATTTTGAAAGAACGTAAAATTAACATTTGAAAAAAACTAAAAACTTTGTATTTTGAGTTCCGGTTTAACCGAAAATAACGCCAATTTTCTTAATTTAAATAAAACGCCCTGTATATTTTTAAATATTTGAGAGGCTGTAAAAGAAACTTTCAAATACAGAAAAAAACTCGGATGTGGCCATACCAGGACTTTTTCAATTGAACTGAAAAAATCCTGGTATGGCCACATCCGAGTTTTTTTAGACTTGGTATTGAGTTTGTTTTTTGTAACTATTACTACTGGATCGTAACAAACTAGAGCTGATCAGCGCGGGAAGTTTAAATGAGCAAAATTAAAATTGCTGTAGAAAATTCAGGGGCGTTAGGGCTCCAACGCCAAATTACTAGTAATTTAATTAACGTTCTGTTAATTGTTACAGGGAAATATTGAAGAGCAAGAAGAACAAAAACGAGTGATTGGAACAAGATATTCATAGATATAGAAGGAGCTTTTGACAAGGCTACTTATGAAAGCATAAGGCATGCTCTCCAAACGTATGGCACGCCTCCAACCATTGTCAGGCTCATATGCCGGGTACTGGAAGAGCTGTTCAAGTAAATGTTGGAAACACAACTACAAGAGGCATTGCTACAAAAGGTTGTGTCCAGAGAGGGATACTCTCCCCACTCCTCTGGAATATATTCGTAGACAGTCTTATCAGACGCCTCAACAATCATGGTTTTTATACCATAGACTATGCAGACGACATTATGATTCTGCAGTCAGGCAAATTTGAGAGCACTGTATGCGACAGTTTAAGAGAAGCTCTTAAAAGAACAGAAAAATGGCGTATCCAACACTCCTTGACGGTAAATCCGAACAAAACGGAGCTGGTTCTTTTCACCAGAAAAAGGAACTAAGGTAGTTGCTCTAATTTTAATATTTTTGTAGCTTTATTATAAGATCTTGGAATTGTTTATTTAAAATTATAATAGAACTAATTCACAACTCTACATTTACTACATGTTGGGGTCTCTCTTAGTGATCGAAGTCGGCTCGTTACGTGCCAGGACTAGACATATAAACTTCCAAGCACAAGAGCACTGTACGAGCGCCAAAGGTTCGGAGACGGGGACTAGAAATAGTGCCGATAGGAAGCAGTACTATCCACAGTTTCAACCTGGCATCTTAGAAGAACATAGAAAGTACGGTATCAAGAATGTGATGTCAAAAGGTCTTCCTACAAGAAAATAGGATATTTTAAGGTTGTTGCTCTAATTTTAATATTTTTGTAGCTTTATTATAAGTTTATTTAAAACTATAATAGAACTATTTACAACTCTACATTTACTACATGTTGGGTTCTCTCTTAGTGATCGAAGTCGGCTCGTTACGTGCCAGGACTAGACATATAAACTTCCAAGCACAAGAGCACTGTGGCGAGTGCAAGAGGTTCAGAGACGGGAACTAGAAGTAGTGACGATAGGAAGCAGCACTATCCATAGTTTCAACCTGGCATCTTAGAAGAACATAAATAATAGACGGTATCGAGAATGTTACTGCAGAAAAGTCTTCCTACAAGAAAATAGGATGTTTTAAGGTAATTGCTCTCATTTTAATATTTTTGGAGCTTTATTCTGGCTAGTTTAGGATAAGATCTTGTAGTTGTTTATTTAAAACTTGTTATGCTCTCTACTTACGGGAGTCGAATGATGCTTGTGACCGAGCTAGCATCAGGGGGGATCCTTTTACCGGGCTTGGAGATCCTGCCAAATCAATTAGAGAGTAAATAAAGCCAAATGGTTTTTATACAATCATATATTAATAACTAACAATTATTATAAGAACCAAAGAATTCAATTGGTTCCGAAAAACAGGTAATTACAACTAACTTAACCTATTAACATTCCTGTAAAGGAAAACGGATTGACAGGATTAAAGTAGAGTGACTTAGCTTTTATACGAGCAATTGGCTCCTTCACATCTTTAGGTCCACGTCCACACGGTACCACAAGCCAATGTACGTTTCTTAACTAAAGTTACCACTATTCGAAGCACTTTTCAACGTACGCACTGACAAACGTATTAATTGACGAAGCACTTGTTATGGCTGTCACTGTGGTGACACATTCGCTGTACTGATTATTTAATCCTGTACTTAAAATATAAAAACTCGAATTGCAGCTTTCAGTCCCTTTTTATTTCATCTATTCGGCTATATTATTTTTGTCACATGTACCCCAAAAATCAACTGCCTCATCTCTCTCTTCATAATAATAATCCCTTGGTTTCCTTGGTCTCCCGATTCTTTTTTTTTTTTCCCTTTTTACAATCCCTTTTTACTTTTTCAGTTGCAAAGCAACATTTGAAAAAGTATTGAAATGGAAATGGATGAAAAAAAAATTTTTATTTTTTTTATTTCATTTCTCGACGTTTCAGGTCATTCTGAGTAGAAAAAAGCAAAACAAAATTTTTGTCTGTGATTGTGTGTGTGTGTGTGTATGTATGTAACGCCGTAAATCCAAAACTAATGAACGGATTTAGATGAAATTTGGTTTGAGGCAATTTAACAAAATTTCATCGAAAAAACAAGTTTATAAATCAAATCGGTGCAGAGCGAAGGAAAATAAGGGGGTTATTTTGGGCGCATTTTATCAAATTTAAACTTGCGTCGTTTTAACTTGGCTATAAGTTAGTATATCTCAGCCCTAATCGAATAAAAATTTTTTCAAATTTTTAAATTTAAAATGGCGGCCAGTATTACGATTGTCCCATTGATCGGTTTTTCTGTTATAACTTATGATTTTTTGAAGTCCAAAAGTTTAAAAATGCGTACTTTCTTTGGTAATGAAAATGAAAATTTGAAAGTTGGCAATTGTATTATTCTTATCAATCCTTATTATTCGACATTATTTAAGAGTCAAAATCACTTCCGGTTTAACCGGAAATTGAAGAAATTTTTAGATTGTTTAGAAACATTTTGTATATTTCTTATTATTTTGAAAGAACGTAAAATTAACATTTGAAAAAAACTAAAAACTTTGTATTTTGAGTTCCGGTTTAACCGAAAATAACGCCAATTTTCTTAATTTAAATAAAACGCCCTGTATATTTTTAAATATTTGAGAGGCTGTAAAAGAAACTTTCAAATACAGAAAAAAACTCGGATGTGGCCATACCAGGACTTTTTCAATTGAACTGAAAAAATCCTGGTATGGCCACATCCGAGTTTTTTTAGACTTGGTATTGAGTTTGTTTTTTGTAACTATTACTACTGGATCGTAACAAACTAGAGCTGATCAGCGCGGGAAGTTTAAATGAGCAAAATTAAAATTGCTGTAGAAAATTCAGGGGCGTTAGGGCTCCAACGCCAAATTACTAGTAATTTAATTAACGTTCTGTTAATTGTTACAGGGAAATATTGAAGAGCAAGAAGAACAAAAACGAGTGATTGGAACAAGATATTCATAGATATAGAAGGAGCTTTTGACAAGGCTACTTATGAAAGCATAAGGCATGCTCTCCAAACATATGGCACGCCTCCAACCATTGTCAGGCTCATATGCCGGATACTGGAAGAGCTGTTCAAGTAAATGTTGGATACACAACTACAAGAGGCATTGCTACAAAAGGTTGTGTCCAGAGAGGGGTACTCTCTCTCATTTTTCACGGATATATGTAAACCAAATATCTAAGAACAGTTCTTAAAACCGCACATCTAAAATCCAAATATTATTAGAGATATAAACATCAATTGTAATGTTATTTTACACCTAGGTAACACATTGAATACAATTGTGATACGACCAAATACGACTAGGTACGCTGACGGCCGATGTCGGTATGACGTCACCATATACTTAAAAACGTTATATCTTCAAAACGGTTTGTCTCAGTGATGTGCGATATTGAAATTTGTTCTTAGAATTTTTCTTACTATAACTTTATTTTTTGGGTCACACCCCCTTTAAGAGTGAAAACGCACGAGACGATTTATTTCAACACCTTTTATGCAATTTTTAATCGTCCATAATATATCTCAATACATCAAATGAGTGTTAGCGCACAGGCAATTAAAAATTGCTGATGTTATGTATTGTTATTCATTGTGGACGAATAAAAATTGCATACAATTAATCGTCCGTGCGCTATCCCACTAATTGAGGCACCTACATCAAAAACAAATTACACAACGCAACTCTGGCTTTCTTGCAGTGTCGCAGGGCGGTGGGAAAGACGTGGGGTCTTTCTCCTAAAATCCAACACCTAATTATTAATTTAATTAAAGTCATGTTAATTGTTACAGGAAAATAATCAAAAGCAAGATGAACGAAAATGAGTGATTGGAACATGATATTTATGCTTTCGTTCAGAACACGCCAAAAGCCATTTATATCTTTTAAAATCTTACACGTTGTTGAGTAATTAATTAATATTACAAGTTACTACATAAAACTGTTTTGTATTTAAATTTAATTAATTTTAGTCGTTAATAATGGTTTTCTTGTTTTAATATAAATCAGAGAAGGTCCAGCATTGTTTATACATTAAGATTTATAATTATATATTAGTTTAATTATATATATTTGTTTGGAAGGCGCTTACAATGCTGTCAGTTATTTCTTTTCTTCTATTAGTAAATCTTAAGCCGATTTAAATTGTACTTTAATTATTTATGTAGTATCACATTATTATCATATATTTATTGTACCTATACAATGTATTTCTATATAAGGTAGTTTAAAAAATGGTTTTTATCTTTTAGAATCTTACACATTGTAGAGTAATTAGTTATAAGTTACTACTTTAGACTGTTTTTAAATTAATGTTTTGTCATTAATAGTTGGTTTTCTATAAATTAGTATTGTTTGTGCATTAAAGTTTATAATTATAACAATAGTTTGTTAATTAGTTAAAACTATTATGTATTTTTCGTCCAATATTGACCACTTTAAATTTGCAAGTCAAATAGCTATTTATGTACCAAGGGTATTATCATCTAGTAACGCCAGTGGTGCATACAAGATTTTATGTTAAAAATAAAGAAACTAATTATAATTTTGCTAAGTATAATTCACAAAATTGTGTCTAGTGATCTGCGATTGTTAAATTTGACATTGAATTTATTATTTTAACTGTCACGTCACTAATAATTCGTTTCAAAACCATGGTAGCATTTCATCATTTCTGAAGATATTTTGGAAAAAGCGACAAGAGCCACCGAAGGATTATTGTCAGTATAGTCTAAGTCTTCATATATAAAAAACAATTCAACATTTTCGTAAATTAAAAATTAGCGGGCATTATGAACTATAATGCCCCGGTTGTTATGGATATGATTATATGTTTCGTTTGATGAGTGAAACATAAAATTATTAAAATTTGCAATTTTGTACGCCTAAGGGTACATAGGCAACACTTTGTACTCTCCCACTACATTATAAATTTTGTATAAACGATAGAAATTTGTAGACTGGGGTGGTCACATGATCACCAAAAGTTAATATAAAGCCGAGTTTCGGCAGTCGCTTAAAAGCTTATCAACGGTCGGGATCTTCGTCCGGGACCAAAATTTAAGCTTACTCGTGTGAAAAATCAACTTCGACTTTTTGGATTTTTTTTCTTGGAAGTTGTTAGTAGCATTGTTCTGAATATCTGTAGCGACTTTTGAATTATTTGGTCTAATATTAAGTGCAGGCAATCAAATTCTTAAGAAGCAATTATTTATTCGTACCACAACAATATAACCCAGTATTTTCTTTTGGAAGACGTTTATAACGCTGTCGGTTATTTCTTCGCTTCTCTGTTAGTGTAATTTAGTAATTTAATTTATTTTAGTTTTATAATTATTATTGTATGTATAGGTATTACGTTGAAAAAAATAAAGCCTAAAAAATAATTAATTTTTTTATTTAAAATCTGTCCACTGTTCAATGTATTACAAGCAAAGTCCTAATTTTCTGTTCAATTTTACGCCTCTCAATTCTTAGCATAAAATTTGAAGAATTATAACTCTACATAAAAGTTTCAAAGCCGAATATCTTCTAAGCTAGAGGACCACAAGTGCCCAAATTTTACAAGAGTATTTGCCGCTAATAGAGCTAAAGAATCGTACCCTTAAAACTGCGAAATTTGAACTTAGAAAACACATTTTTTCAAAAATTACTTTAAAATTTTACAATTTTCGGACTTGGTAGTAGGAGAGCAGAAGGGCGATAAGGTAATCAAAATAAACTAAAGAGAAAAATTTATTCAAAAAGCATCTGACATTGTGTTATGAGACGAGGCGTTATCGCTTATGATAAGCGTGTGAATATAAATTCTGTAATATATAAAATTATTGTAGCCTCAATTTAAAATTTGTTTCCAACACCTTATCGACCTTATGCTCTCCTACTACCTTGCCCGAAAATTGTAAAATTTGAAGGAAATTTTTAAAAACTTAATTTAAAAAAATCGGAATTACGCCAATCTGAGGGCGCCAATCTTTAGCCTTACTATCGGGGTATATACTTGTTAAATTTGGGCCCTGCTGGTCCTCTAGTTTAGAAGATATTCGACTTTAAAGTTATTTTGAATGTTTTAATTCTCAGAATTTTATGCTTTATGTCGAATATCTTCTAAACTAGAGGACCAGCAGGGCCCAAATTTAACAAGTTCATTCCCCGATAGTAGGGCTAAAGATTGGCACCCTCAGATTGGCGCAATTCCGATTTTTTTAAATTAAGTTTTTAAAAATTTTCTTCAAATTTTACAATTTTCGGGCAAGGTAGTAGGAGAGTAGAAGTGCGATAAGGTAATCGAAATAAATTAAACGGAAATATTTATTTAAAAGCACCTGTCATTATGTTATGAAACGAGGCGTTATCGCTTGTATGATAAATGATAAGCATGAGATTTTAAATTCATTTAAATAAATATTTCTCGTTAATTTAATTCCGACACCTTATCGCACTTCTACTCTCCTACTACCTTGCCCGAAAATTGGTAAATTTGAGAAAAATTTTTATAAACTTAATTTAAAAAAATCGAAATTACGCCATTCTGAGGGCGCCAATCTTTAGCCCTACTATCGGGGAATATACTTGTTAAATTTGGGCCCTGCTGGTCCTCTAGTTTAGAAGATATTCGACTTTAAAGTTATTTTAAATGTTTTAATTCTTAGAATTTTATGCTTTATGTCGAATATCTTCTAAACTAGAGGACCAGCAGGGCCCAAATTTAACAAGTATATTCCCCGATAGTAGGGCTAAAGATTGGCACCCTCAGATTGACGTAATTCCGATTTTTTTAAATTAAGTTTTTAAAAATCACTTTCAAATTTTACGATTTTCGGACTTGGTACTAGGAGAGCAGAAGGGCGATAAGGTGGTCGAAACAAATTTAAATATTAAAAATATTTACCTCAATAAATGACATTTTATGTAACGTTATCGCTTAAATATACGAGTTTAAATTTTATTACATATTTTTCTATTAATTTAAATTTTATTTCAACGATCTTATCGTCCTTCTGCTCTCCTAATGTATCAAATGGTTCGCACACCGCAATTTTTAAACTTTTAGCAGTTTGTTTACGTTTTATATGGCAAAATTTGATGATTTTGGCATTATACTTTTGAACTAGAGGAGATAGGAAGTTTAAATTTTACATGAGGGTAGTCCAAGGGTTGAAAAATAATACCCGCTTATTAGAATTTATAAAAATACCCCTAAGTTGGCGTTACACCTTCTGAAAGTACAACACCTTAATTATGATTTCTTAGTTGCTTATATTTATTATTTAGGGGTGTTTTGGGGAATTTTAATAAGCGGGTATTATTTTTCAACCCTTGGACTACCCTCATGTAAAATTTAAACTTCCTATCTCCTCTAGTTCAAAAGTATAATGCCAAAATCATCAAATTTTGCCATATAAAACGTAAACAAACTGCTAAAAGTTTAAAAATTGCGGTGTGCGAACCATTTGATACATTAGGAGAGCAGAAGGACGATAAGATCGTTGAAATAAAATTTAAATTAATAGAAAAATATGTAATAAAATTTAAACTCGTATATTTAAGCGATAACGTTACATAAAATGCTATTTATTGAGGTAACAATTTTTTATTTTAAAATTTGTTTCAACGACCTTATCATCCTTCTGCTCTCCTACTACCAAGTCCGAAAATCGTAAAATTTGAAAGTGATTTTTAAAAACTTAATTTAAAAAAATCGGAATTACGTCAATCTGAGGGTGCCAATCTTTAGCCCTACTATCGGGGAATATACTTGTTAAATTTGGGCCCTGCTGGTCCTCTAGTTTAGAAGATATTCGACATAAAGCATAAAATTCTAAGAATTAAAACATTTAAAATAACTTTAAAGTCGAATATCTTCTAAACTAGAGGACCAGCAGGGCCCAAATTTAACAAGTATATTCCCCGATAGTAGGGCTAAAGATTGGCGCCCTCAGAATGGCGTAATTTCGATTTTTTTAAATTAAGTTTATAAAAATTTTTCTCAAATTTACCAATTTTCGGGCAAGGTAGTAGGAGAGTAGAAGTGCGATAAGGTGTCGGAATTAAATTAACGAGAAATATTTATTTAAATGAATTTAAAATCTCATGCTTATCATTTATCATACAAGCGATAACGCCTCGTTTCATAACATAATGACAGGTGCTTTTAAATAAATATTTCCGTTTAATTTATTTCGATTACCTTATCGCACTTCTACTCTCCTACTACCTTGCCCGAAAATTGTAAAATTTGAAGAAAATTTTTAAAAACTTAATTTAAAAAAATCGGAATTGCGCCAATCTGAGGGTGCCAATCTTTAGCCCTACTATCGGGGAATGAACTTGTTAAATTTGGGCCCTGCTGGTCCTCTAGTTTAGAAGATATTCGACATAAAGCATAAAATTCTGAGAATTAAAACATTCAAAATAACTTTAAAGTCGAATATCTTCTAAACTAGAGGACCAGCAGGGCCCAAATTTAACAAGTATATACCCCGATAGTAAGGCTAAAGATTGGCGCCCTCAGATTGGCGTAATTCCGATTTTTTTAAATTAAGTTTTTAAAAATTTCCTTCAAATTTTACAATTTTCGGGCAAGGTAGTAGGAGAGCATAAGGTCGATAAGGTGTTGGAAACAAATTTTAAATTGAGGCTACAATAATTTTATATATTACAGAATTTATATTCACACGCTTATCATAAGCGATAACGCCTCGTCTCATAACACAATGTCAGATGCTTTTTGAATAAATTTTTCTCTTTAGTTTATTTTGATTACCTTATCGCCCTTCTGCTCTCCTACTACCAAGTCCGAAAATTGTAAAATTTTAAAGTAATTTTTGAAAAAATGTGTTTTCTAAGTTCAAATTTCGCAGTTTTAAGGGTACGATTCTTTAGCTCTATTAGCGGCAAATACTCTTGTAAAATTTGGGCACTTGTGGTCCTCTAGCTTAGAAGATATTCGGCTTTGAAACTTTTATGTAGAGTTATAATTCTTCAAATTTTATGCTAAGAATTGAGAGGCGTAAAATTGAACAGAAAATTAGGACTTTGCTTGTAATACATTGAACAGTGGACAGATTTTAAATAAAAAAATTAATTATTTTTTAGGCTTTATTTTTTTCAACGTAATACCTATACATACAATAATAATTATAAAACTAAAATAAATTAAATTACTAAATTACACTAACAGAGAAGCGAAGAAATAACCGACAGCGTTATAAACGTCTTCCAAAAGAAAATACTGGGTTATATTGTTGTGGTACGAATAAATAATTGCTTCTTAAGAATTTGATTGCCTGCACTTAATATTAGACCAAATAATTCAAAAGTCGCTACAGATATTCAGAACAATGCTACTAACAACTTCCAAGAAAAAAAATCCAAAAAGTCGAAGTTGATTTTTCACACGAGTAAGCTTAAATTTTGGTCCCGGACGAAGATCCCGACCGTTGATAAGCTTTTAAGCGACTGCCGAAACTCGGCTTTATATTAACTTTTGGTGATCATGTGACCACCCCAGTCTACAAATTTCTATCGTTTATACAAAATTTATAATGTAGTGGGAGAGTACAAAGTGTTGCCTATGTACCCTTAGGCGTACAAAATTGCAAATTTTAATAATTTTATGTTTCACTCATCAAACGAAACATATAATCATATCCATAACAACCGGGGCATTATAATTCATAATGCCCGCTAATTTTTAATTTACGAAAATGTTGAATTGTTTTTTATATATGAAGACTTAGACTATACTGACAATAATCCTTCGGTGGCTCTTGTCGCTTTTTCCAAAATATCTTCAGAAATGATGAAATGCTACCATGGTTTTGAAACGAATTATTAGTGACGTGACAGTTAAAATAATAAATTCAATGTCAAATTTAACAATCGCAGATCACTAGACACAATTTTGTGAATTATACTTAGCAAAATTATGATTAGTTTCTTTATTTTTAACATAAAATCTTGTATGCACCACTGGCGTTACTAGATGATAATGCCCTTGGTACATAAATAGCTATTTGACTTGCAAATTTAAAGTGGTCAATATTGGACGAAAAATACATAATAGTTTTAACTAATTAACAAACTATTGTTATAATTATAAACTTTAATGCACAAACAATACTAATTTATAGAAAACCAACTATTAATGACAAAACATTAATTTAAAAACAGTCTAAAGTAGTAACTTATAACTAATTACTCTACAATGTGTAAGATTCTAAAAGATAAAAACCATTTTTTAAACTACCTTATATAGAAATACATTGTATAGGTACAACAAATATATGATAATAATGTGATACTACATAAATAATTAAAGTACAATTTAAATCGGCTTAAGATTTACTAATAGAAGAAAAGAAATAACTGACAGCATTGTAAGCGCCTTCCAAACAAATATATATAATTAAACTAATATATAATTATAAATCTTAATGTATAAACAATGCTGGACCTTCTCTGATTTATATTAAAACAAGAAAACCACTATTAACGACTACAATTAATTAAATTTAAATACAAAACAGTTTTATGTAGTAACCTGTAATATTAATTAATTACTCAACAACGTGTAAGATTTTAAAGATATAAATGGCTTTTGGCGTGTTCTGAACGAAAGCATAAATATCATGTTCCAATCACTCATTTTCGTTCATCTTGCTTTTGATTATTTTCCTGTAACAATTAACATGACTTTAATTAAATTAATAATTAGGTGTTGGATTTTAGGAGAAAGACCCCACGTCTTTCCCACCGCCCTGCGACACTGCAAGAAAACCAGAGTTGCGTTGTGTAATTTGTTTTTGATATAGGTGCCTCAATTAGTGGGATAGCGCACGGACGATTAATTTAAGACCATGTATGCAATTTTTATTCGTCCACAATGAATAACAATACATAACATCAGCAATTTTTAATTGCCTGTGCGCTAACACTCATTTGATCTATTGAGATATATTATGGACGATTAAAAATTGCATAAAAGGTGTTGAAATAAATCGTCTCGTGCGTTTTCACTCTTAAAGGGGGTGTGACCCAAAAAATAAAGTTATAGTAAGAAAAATTCTAAGAACAAATTTCAATATTGCACATCACTGAGACAAACCGTTTTGAAGATATAACGTTTTTAAGTATATGGTGACGTCATACCGACATCGGCCGTCAGCGTACCTAGTCGTATTTGGACGTATCACAATTGTATTAAATGTGTTACCTAGGTGTAAAATAACATTATAATTGATGTTTATATCTCTATTAATATTTGGATTTTAGATGTGCGGTTTTAAGAACTGTTCTTAAGATATTTTGTTTACATATATCCGTGAAAAATGAGAGAGAGTACCCCTCTCTGGACACAACCTTTTGTAGCAATGCCTCTTGTCTCTAACATTTACTTGAACAGCTCTTCCAGTATCCGGCATATGAGCCTGACAATGGTTGGAGGCGTGCCATACGTTTGGAGAGCATGCCTTATGCTTTCATAAGTAGCCTTGTCAAAAGCTCCTTCTATATCTATGAATATCTTGTTCCAATCACTCGTTTTTGTTCTTCTTGCTCTTCAATATTTCTCTGTAACAATTAACAGAACGTTAATTAAATTTGATTTGCAGCTTAATTTGTTTAGCGAGATTTTTACCTTTCATTTTATTTTCGTTAAATGATCCCGGTTATTTACAAAACATTTCTCGAATTAATTTCAATTTGACAAACGATTTTGATCCTTTGAAAGAAACTTACGTATCGGAGGAACATTTGCATCACAGCCTAACGCAATGCAGGCTCTAACAGAACTTTTCTGAGTAGTACTACTATGAATACAACTACTAATCTACTATAGGAGCTAAAACTTAACATAAACTAACGTAAGATTTACAATATTCACAAATATGGCTATAACTTTAAGCACTTACTGTTTATGAAACTCCTTTCAAATCGGTCGGTATTTGTAAGTAACCAGAATATCCAGTAAGTAGTAATTGTGCGAGGTCTCCAAACGTTGGTCTCCAAAATCTAAGGTTAGAAATTTGATATGTTGACAGTTGACATTTTTTAAATGGAAGTGGCTCAACTTCCGTGCTTCTTACACGGTAAAATAAGTTTAAAATATTTTACATATATATGCAACCATGTATGTATATGCATGTACAATTAATACTGTGTTTACGGTTGACGCGAGTTATATCTGATCGAATAGTAGTTTTATTAATATTCTAACCATTTAGATACGTTTTTCCCGTCACTCAATTAAAATAATTTACTACAAAATAAACATGACAACGATTATCGCATTTATAATAACCTCGTTACTTCGACTCTTCGACTTTCGGCTTCGAGACAAGAAACTAATTTATCAGGAGGTTTCCACCGACTCTCACCTTCTTGGCCTTCCCAAAAGAAGACCAATAAGACAAACAACAATGGTTTCTTTGTCGATGGAAAAAACCAAGACAAAACACAAATAAATAGCTAGTCATAATCGTTATTGTTTAGCAAAAGATCACCTTTCTAAACTATCAAACTATTATTTCAGTTTCTTAAAAAAGCGGGCTTAAATTTGTGAAATGTACCTACAAGATTCTGCGTGGTTTAACGAGTTTCGCCTTAATCGTTCTGATGACTTTTTTTTAAATAAACAAACGGTTTGAAGTGATATTAATATTTCTTGCAGAAAATTACATTTATAGTCAAAAGTGCGTGCATATTATATTTATGTATAACAATTCAAGTGCGTCTTTTAATAATAATTTTCCATTTTAAGCAT